>JAWQUS010000004.1:7500-5007500 GCA_036365455.1 Macrosoma leucophasiata | reverse complement strand
AAAAAAAAAAATTTTTTTTCACCAAAAAAGCTACAGAAAGTAAATGGTAGTAAAACAAAATGACATAAAAGTTGTTTCGCCCAACGTGGGGCTCGAACCCACGACCCTGAGATTAAGAGTCTCATGCTCTACCGACTGAGCTAGCCGGGCTGATCTACTTTGTTCGAAATAATCGATCATATTGAACACGTGTACACTTATATTTTGTTTGAGTATTATAAAATTCTGGATATCTTTATGACGCAGTCGATGTAATACCTACCTACCGTCAGAGAATATGTAATAATACTACCGTATAGTAGAAGTTATTTCCGTCGGTATGTTGTGGATTCACATCTTTGATAGATTGTAAAGAGTCATCTTATGCAATATAAAATGAAACAATATACAAAGTGTAATATTATACGTATCTTCACGCCAAGTCTCTTACGGGGTAGGCAGAGAGTGTGGGGCGCCAGATCCCGGTCCTGACACACCTGTGCTTCTTCTACATTCATCATTGTTTTCATACATGCACGCCGATTCCTAAGATTTTTGACTCCACCCTCGGACAGTACTCGACCTATTTGGTCACGGTAGCTCAGTCTTGGTCTTCCTGGGCCTCTGCAACCATAAATATTCGCATTGTATATTTATAAGTGTACCTAATGTATCTATATTTAAACATGACATTTATTATGACTTCATACCTAATTAGTTAGTGTTTGTTTATTTGATTCATGTATTTTTTTTGAGTTTTTATTCTGACTCAATGTCACGGTCATCATTCTATTATTTATATTGTAAATATCAAGAGGCTATCTTCGTTAGCTGAGTTTGGACTCAAGAGCTGATTTTGTCAGATATTGCAGACTTAATTAGATACTAACAACACTACAACACAAAGCATACAATTCACATTTGAAATCATATTGTCATACCTTTATTACCTACTTGTTATGGGCTTTTGGCACTCTAATGTTATCGCAAATACAAATTCCTGTTTTACGTATTAAAAACAAGTACGTAGCGCCACAGATGGTAAATTAATGGGTACTGCAGACGTTTCAGTTGTCACTTCTTAGGCTTAGTCTTTTGATCTATGTCCAAAAATACATTAAGTACCATCTCACCCGCCGCCCCTTCAGTGTTAGTTTTTTTTAATCCGTAACACTATGTTGTTCTACGTGTTAATGCCATAGGGTGAGATGCAATAAATGTTATGATAAGTAATTATTATTTTGAAACATTATATGCTGATATATCATTATCATAACAAGTTAGTAAGAAATAAATTATGCTAATGATTTATTTTGAATGAATATTATGCGAAACGAAAAGAATGCCAAAAAACAGTATGCAGCCTTAAAATATGCCTCTGTAATTTATGCAACCAGATATGGACCCTTAACGGAGTGACCGTGTTTGATTTTTTGTGCGTAGATCGTAATAAGAACGTATTATTTGGCCTTATGGAGATTACAGGCGTGAAGTTATTTTCTTTATATGAATAAAGCCAACTTTCTGAAAATAGGATGCGCGACTTTTTGTGGATAGATAGGGTATGGTGAATGCGAATTATGAACTTTTGTCAGTATACGTACCAAAATTACATGAAAAAACACATTTATTATTAAAATATTTTATATCAATAGAGTGACACTTTCTTAAGAATTCAAAATAGAACAAAGCGATCACATACACACACGCAAACAATTTTCAATTGAATTCACACAATGCGTGTTGATATACGCGTGTGTGTGTGGGTACACCCACACACGCATGTGTAGTGTATGTTTTATGTGTGTGTGTGACTGTGTGGCTATGTAGTAGCTTGAAAAAAAAAGGCATGGTACGTCAATATATCGAATGCGGGACGCATCGAACGTTTTGCGGGACTATTTTATTAATTCTTACAAAGCGGGATTACATCCAGCATTACGGGACGGTCCCGCAGAATCTGGAACGGTTGGCCGCCTTATCTATGCTTATGCACAAACATAGCTACATCTACCGCGTCCAAGATTAATCACTTAAATAAGCCGAGTTGATTTTAATAATAATTTCACAAGAGAATCAAAGAGTTTAGATCGAATCAATCGACTGCCGATCAATATTATCAAACACATCAACGCTGATGAAACGCAGTGGGAGTACAACAAAAATCAAACAAAATATCTCACAAGCTTACATATTAAAATAAATCATTTATCGTTTACGAGAGCTTGTTAATCTCAGTTCGATATATCGCTTTCGGATGGCGTAGGCCGCTGTACTCATCGCATACTTTAGTTTTCACTTGTTTTTTTAAGAATAGGGCCTGTACCCAGTATTGCTGCGATTTAATTTAAGAAAAAAAACGTAACTTCACACCTGTAATCCCCGAAGTGGTAGGCAGAGGTAAATGCATGCTTTCAAGCATGTATGCAAACACCCACGATTCGCCGGTTACGTTTTTGGCCCATGTAACGGGTGGCGAACCTGTTGCCATCTCCGGGCACATTGCCAAACTCCGAGGTACTGGGACACTTCCAGAAAATGGAAGAGTCTTAATAGAACCAGAGATAAAGGATTTTTAACCGTTATCTCTGATAGCTCCCGACCCGGGAATCGAACCCAGGACCTCCAGCGTAGTAGTAGTGGCCTGCTACCACTAGGCTACTGGGGCAGTTATTAATTTAAGCACTGCCAAAATTTTGTTTAATTCGTCTTATAGGAAAGTGCGTTTGAAGAAACGAGACATAAGATAATAGCGATTCAGTTTAGGTTGACTATATAAGGTTATATAGTGCGGCCGCTAAATAGAAGACGTACGTGAATCGGTAGTTTCTTAGGGTTCCGCAGCAAAATGTCAAAATAATGAACCCTTATAGATTCATAGTATGTTCTTACGTTTTCGCAAGCTACGCTCATTGAAATAAAACTAGTTTACGAATTTATCTCGCGTGTGATAAACTACAATGATTATTTTAAATCGAACCCGACGTTTTGGTCACTTTTCAGCTTCCTTATAGATTCGTCATATCTGTTTGTCTGTCAGTCACAGCCACTCTACTCTGAAACCATTAAGACTACATTTTTGAAACTCGGTATGTAGATTTAGGTGTATGGTGTGTGTGTGCAGGTCACCTACTTAGTCCAGGAATGCGATAATTAAAAGTCTGAGCTCTACACTGAATTTACTCCAATTTATTGCGAACACAAGTTACATGTTATGCGGACCGGACTGAACTGCCGGACGGCGATGGCGTGGTACACAAATTGCACACGTCGCATCACGTCTCACAATTACTACGTATATGTTAACCCCTACATAGATGTAATCTGTGAACCGCTTTATGACTTTATAAACAAAAATATGTGTGTCTCTTTACTAGGAACTGAACAAAAAAAGATTTATGACCAAATCTACGTGTCTATATTAGGTAGGTATATCTTTTTAAATGACATTGACCAACAATGACAGGTTTCTAAAATCACTTTTTCCTCAAAGTCAATGGTTTTAAGGATAGACACTTCCAAAGTGGTAAAATGTGTGTCCTTCCCCTCTATTTTATATAAATAAGAAGGAGATAACCATACAAGCTGTCGTTATTATTAAAAACATTCAACAAAATATGGTTTTAAAATTTTTGAGATATGATATACTCGTATTTTCACTGCAAATAAAACTCTCGATAAACATTGCTTATTACGACGGAACTTCTCATGGGCGAGTCCGACTCGCGCTTGGCCGTTTCAATTTTGTTATTTGATTGCGATAGTGTTTATCTGTTAAAAGATTTATGTATTTCAGTTGCGGTTACATAAATTGAGGCGTTGACTTTTATTTGAATCATGAAATTCTAGGTGCAAAAATAAATAGTTTCTGTAAACTGTTACCCCTTTATTAATAAACGTAGCATCGCCAAGAAGCATACGTAGCTTATTCGGATATGATAGAAAATATAGGTACACTAATGTTTTACCGACGAACGTTACGCAAATCTTCATTTCAAAACCAACGTTTTCTACACTATTAATTCCACAAATATATAATTCTGAACTGCCTCAGAAGCCTAGTGGTAGCAGGTCACTACTACTACGCTGGAGGTCCTGGGTTCGATTCCCGGGTCGGGGGCTGTCAGAGATAACGGTTTAAAATCTATTCGGATTTTTCCCAAGTTCTGGAAGTTTCCCAGTACCTAGAGTTTGGTAATGTGCCCGTAGATGGCAACAGGCTCGCCACCTGTTACATGAGCCAAAAACGTAACCGGCGAATCGTTGGTGTTTGCATGTATGCTTGAATGCATGCATTTACCTCTGCCTACCCCTTCGGGGATTACAGGCGTGAAGTTACGATATAATTCTGGGAATGTATCATTTCGCAACTCAACGATTCGTATACTAATTATTTTGCAAACATTTGATTACGTAAATGTATAAAATAATAATTAATACTATCAGCAAAGAAAAACCGAACACCAAAACCGAATGGTGCAGCGGGTGAGCGGAGCTCGTCCTTCGACCTAACCTGATTATATTTTATTTTAAAGAAAAATATATTTCACAAGCATGTGTTAATGCGAAATAATATAAAAACAACTAACCTGATTATGAAATTTGACTTTTTATATTATTTCGACAAATCAGGCAGGACTTCAGTAGCTCAATTGGAAAAGCGGCTGGACTAGATTCCCAGTAGGCCGCGAGTTCAAGTCTCGCCTGAAGTCAAATTTTTCTTTCCATTTTTCTTTAAAATAAAATATATTTCACAAGCATGTGTTAATGCGAAATAATATAAAAATAAAAAAAATATATAAAAAATAAAATACGCTTACACTCACAGCCCCACAGTAGGTATAAACCTGTGTCGTGGGTGCCGTTGTACACATACAACACATACACAAACACCCAGACCCGAAACAAATATAATAAACATTTGTCCCGGTGCGGGGATCGAACCCGCGACCCTTCGAATCAAATGGTCATCTCACACCGCTAGACTAACCGGGATAACAAACAACTAACCTGATTATGCCGTAAAATTTTAGAATATTTTCTTTCAACTAAATTATATGAAGTGATGAGTTATGAAATGAATCGTTTTGTAATAATCTCTTTGCCAAGTAACGAAGCTTAGCCGTATTATTTATGCGAAACGAAATCATTGCAAAACGTGGTTTTGTAATGAAGAGTATTGAAACGTTTGTCGGTAAAATCCGAACGACCCGGTTAGTCCAGCGGTATGAGATGACCGTTTGATTCGGAGGGTCGCGGGTTCGATCCCCGCACCGGGACAAATGTTTGTATGGCCCACAGATATTTGTTTCGGGTCTGGGTGTTTGTGTATGTGTTGTTTGTGTACAACAGCACCCACGACACAGGTTTATACCTACTGTGGAGCTGTGAGTGTAATTGTATTTATTTATTTAAAATGAACGGGTACCGAAAATATAGCACACTTATGAACTCTTTTTGTAGCAAGACATTCTCTGGTAGTAGAGTTCTAATAAAGGGCTCCAGAGACGGACTCGAAGGCGTAGGCACCACCGAATTACCTTATCTATTTGCCTACTGTAATATCGTGTTCCACTTAAAAATCACCTTGTGTTTTTTTTTTTTTTTTTTTATTTGGCCATGATCATTTGCAGTATGTAAAGTGAAGGTTCTAACATTACGAAATATTAATCCCATTATCAGAACTACCCTCGCAAAGGGTAACAAATGAATATCAACATGTTAGGTACCAGTTTACCGTGAAAACTTTATAGAGCTTTTCAGTGGCATTCTACAAATTTAGTCATGGCAAATGAAATTTCACACAGTCCAGCAGTTCATTTAATTATGTTGGGTTGGTTGATATCTCAAGTATGTTAGGAGTCAGTGCAAAGAATGTTAATTAAATTGTTATATTCCAAATGATGAGTAAGTAATTTTTAGATTGCTAATTGTTAACTATATTACAAAACTATCTGTGTCCGCGACTTCGTCCCCGTGAGAATTTATAATTGTTCAGTACCTACCCAGACGAAGACGGGAGTGCAGCTAGTATGAAAGTAGCCTAAGTTACTGCTTATTACATAAGCTATCTGTCAGTGAAAGTCCCGTCAAAATCGGTCCAGCCGTTCCCGAGATTAGCGGGAACAAACAGACAGACAGACAAAAATTGTAAAACATGTTGTTTTGGCATATGTACCGTGTATAGATACATATGTATTTAGTAAAAAGCGGTTATTTTTACATTACAAACAGACACTCTAATTTAGTTTATTTGTATAGATGAACTGTGTAATGGGTTAATCAGTAACGAATTTACAAGCCCAAAATAACGCGTCTCCTTTCATTCAAATATTTTTTTTCCAACCTCGCCAAAAAAGTATAACAAAAAAAGGTAGGTATTTTTAGTCGTCAAAATCATAACTGGTTAACCCATTACACAGTTACAATTTTTTTTTTTTTGTATGTAATGGTAGTGGTACACAAGCATGCAGTTCACATTGATGTTAAGTGATAACTGCAGCCTATAGACACCCATACAAAGACCAAGGTCAAAATACAGATGCGTTACCACTCCTGAGGCCTAAGGTCTTATGCCTCTGTGCCGGAAATTACAGGGCCGTACATTACCACCTGACCGGAACACGATAGTGTTGAACACTAACATTTAGCGGCAAGTATATTAGGTAATGCGGTGGTGCCTACGCCCGCGAGCTCCGTCACTGGAGCTCTACCACCAGTACAAAAAAAGTTCATTTTGTAATACAGTTTACAATTAGCAATGTAACCCAATTTTTACTTGATCATATACTTCAATTACCGGCAATTCAAAAAATGTCCGAATTTGAAATTATTTATATTATAGTTGTGACAAAATGTCATAATTTGTACAGTGTTAACACCTAGGCCCAAAAATGTATGTATTCTTTTTTGAAGATGCGCGCGCACACCGACAGATAAAAACAACAGTCTGAAGTTAGTTGCGAAATATTTTTAGACTTTTTATTTTATTTTTGGTATATTTGATTGTTATGCTTAGGAAATATAAGTTCTTACGTGTGTACATATTATACTGTTTTTCTTAAGGAATTATATAATATACTTACTGGTGGTAGAGCTCCAGCGACGGAGTTCGCGGGCGTAGGCACCACCGCATAACGCAGTCGTGCGTGTGCCGCGTTCCGAATCGGACGAGCTGCCTACTCAATTATTATCGTTTAGCGCGGCATAAGCCGTCGCTCAAAACTTCGGTTGCCATGAGTGATACACTGGTGGCGAACGAGATGTTGGCTTTCTTGCAACAGAAATTGGATGTTATAGACGAGGTGTCCGCCATCCAAATATATTCAACGAGTTTCAGCAAGTTACAAGAAATAGCAAATGCCAAGCTGTTGCTGTTTAAGTTGCTGAACAGAAGCGACCAGATGGTGTCCCGCAGGACTAAGAAGAGTCTGCAGGATATAATTACCCTGCTGAAGGAGATGGATCCTGACGAGGTGCCGACGTTTGTGGCCAAGGATCTAATTAAGTTGCCTCCGGTAACTTTTGACCAGGTGGACGTGAGTTGCCTTTTGAGAGACATCGTTTCTTTGAAGGCAAGTTTAGCAGAGGTGCAGAATAAGTTAGACGCCTCCCAAGTTACCGTCGCTGATTTGCGCAACCAAGTAAATGAGTTGCGTAATACTGTGGCAGTAACTAGGTCATCGACGGTGTCTAATAACATCAACACCGTGCGAGGTGCTTGCCCCCTCGATGCATCGCCTGCAAGTTTCGCGTCAGCGGTATCGTCGCCGGCGCCGAGTTCTGTGCCTGCGGTATGCGCTGCCCGCGCACCCCGCAGCCCCGCCCCCGTCCCCGCAGCCCCTCCCCGCTCTGCACGGTCCCCTACACGACTGGACCGTATGTTCACTGAGAGCGTCTCTGCGACGCTCCCTGCGAAGCCCGGGCCTGAAAAGGCCACGAACCAGGCTGATGATAATGATGGTTTCGTGACGGTGCAAAGGAGGAAGCGCCGTCAGCGAACCAATAAGAACAGCTGCGGTAAGGCTCCCGTGGAGCCCAATATAGGTTTACACGCAGCTAAACCGAATACCCCGGTGTACATCTCCCGCCTCCACTACACCACCGAGGCGGAGGACGTCGTGGAGTTTCTTCGTCGAAAGGTGAAGTACACGCTGAGAGTGCAGCTGCTGGAGTTGCGCCGCAACGTCAACTTCAAGTCGTTCGTGGTGCGTGTGCCGACATTCCTGCTGCACCTCGTCATGGAGGAAAGCTTTTGGCCGCAAGATGTGGTGTTCCGTCGCTTCCGGGGACAAGTGCCACTCAAACGCACAATGACACAGTGCAAGTGAAGTGTAGTAACCTAGTATTAAGATTTATGTACTAACACTATAACATATATTAGTTAGTTTATAAGGTATATATTTCTGTGGGCCTGTTGTTTAATTTTAATCAATTTTATTGCCTGTAATAAATGGATAAATAAATAAATAACCTAATATACTTGCAGCTAACTGGTAGTGTTCAGCACTGTCGTGTTCCGGTTAGGTGGTAATATACGGCCTTGTAATTTCCGGCACAGAGACATAACAGGCCTTGGGAATGGTAACGCATCTGCATTTTGACCTTGGTCTTTGTGTAAGTGTCTAAAGGCTGCAGTCATCACTTAACTTCAATGTGAACTGCATGCTTGTTTGCCACATGTAAAAAAGAAAGCTAACTTACTCTTTTGTAGCACTAACGCTAAGATTACCACTTAGAACCTCGCGTAACGAAGAAGAATAAATAAACATCATCTCGCCACCATTAAACCGTAAAAGAGCTTTGAGGCATTCTTTTTACTGAAGTGAAATTAAATTTTGTGGAGTGTGATTTCATTAGGTACCTACGTTGGGTCAGCTGATATCTCGAGTATGTTGGACGTCAATACAGAGAATGTAAATGAAAGTATAAAAAAAAACTTCTAAGTGCAAGTAGGACTCACGCACCGAGGGTTCGTACAAACCTATAGGTATATTAGTATTTTTTTTTATATACTATTTAACTAAAAATTTACGGTTTTCGCAATTTTTCCTTAATTTGTGCTTTATGACGTTGTTTATTAAAAAAGTAAAGATTCTGAGTTCAAGGGAAGTACCTACCCTGTAAAATTTGATAGATTCGAAAAATTTGCGGAGATAAAAGTGCCCAGATGTTTCAACAGGCTTGTTACACTATTACCTTGGTAGAGCTCCAGTGACGGAGCTCGCAGGCGTAGGCACCACCGCATTACCTAATATACTTGCCGCTAAATGCTCGTGTTCAGCACTATCGTGTTCCGGTCAGGTGGTAATGTACGGCCCTGTAATTTCCGGCACAGAGGCATACCACGTTAGGCCTCAGGAGTGGTAACGCATCTGCATTTTGAACTAGGACTTTGTGAGGCAAACATAAAAAAAAAAAAAAACCTGGGCCAAAACATAACCGGCGAATCGTGGGTGTTTGCTTGTATGCAAGCACCTCTGCCTACCACTTCAGGAATTACAGGCGTAAAGTTACGTTACGTAAAATATATAGGTACGTATAATTACTAAACGGTACAGTAACTAAAGAGATACAAAAAGTTTTCACCAAAGAGATTCCAAATGACTTCTACTGCCTGCATAAAAACCGAAACGAATCTATTATCCAATAAATCAAGCACTCAAGTGCGCTTGAGTCAAATTGTTTTGTTGAAGTGCTCCTGTTATCCTTATAAAAGAGAAGGAAAATTGAATCGTTGACAATTACAGTCATGCCCCATAATAACGTCCATCTTCGAAGTAGAAACAGGATTTTTATTATGAGGAAAATGCTTGCCAATCATTGTTATGTTCATAAATGGTAATTTTGGATGTCAATAAAAACGGTCTTTGGTTTAAAAATAATTAGAACGCATACCTATCAAACTCAAACTCAAAAATTTGGTAATCACTTGGAAATAGGTAATAGATTTTGCTTGTGATAGGAAAGCGAATAACAACTGATACGTTTATTAATATGTCAAAGTCATAGAGCAACATGGGCGGCGGACTGGAGGGGAGTAGCCATAGCGTTTATTACCGATGCAAAACAGTCTGTCATTTTTTGCGGGGAGAAATGCATGTGACACACACACATACACTACAAAAATCGTCTATTACTACGAAACTCACACCTTGACTTTAACAAAATACAGAAACATTTTACGCACACATTTAAACATCTAGGCGACTGGTATAGGCCCATTTGGGCTTGTACTTTGACAGAGGGGAAAGCCGACATATGTCTACCCCCCTCCGGTGTTGCTCTATGGTCAAAATAAACAAAAATAAAGTAAATAATTATCCAAAAATACTTAATAATAAAAATAGGTATCACGTCTGTTCCATACTCTCCTTTACAAGCGGTAAGATAAGACAAATATAAAAATATAGGACATTCTTTGTCATTCACTGGCAGAGTTCTATATCAAATTAAAGCCAATTTTTTTTTTTATTTAACGACGGTGGCATTCAAGCATACAGTTGACATGGATGTGGAGTGATGATTACAGCCTATAGACATCGACACAAAAACCAGAAGTCAAAATGCATATGCGTTACCCTGAGGTCTTAGTTGTTATGCCTCTGTGATAGTTATTACGGGGCCCATAAATTACCATCTAAGGGGTCGTCCAGTAATCACGTCAGGCTCGAAAGGGGGACGGGGGGTTCAGGAAAAAATCACTAAACATCACAAGGGGAGGGGGGAGTATATGGAGATATTACGTGTATTTATTTCTTCTTTGAGTGCCCCATTTTGTGTAATAAAATAAAAAATAAAATAAAATAAAATAAGCTTACACTCACAGCCCCACATTAGGTATAAACCTGTGTCGTGGGTGCCGTTGTACACATACAACACATACACAAACACCCAATGTAATAATGACGACTCGGATAGTCCAGCGGTGTGAGATGACCGTTTGATTCGAAGGGTCGCGGGTTCGATCCCCGCACCGGAACAAATATTTGTATGGCCTACAGATATTTGTTTCGGGTCTGGGTGTTTGTGTATGTGTTGTATGTGTACAACGGCACCCACGACACAGGTTTATACCTACTGTAAGGCTCTGAGTGAAAGCGTATATTTTTATTTTTTTATTTTTTTATGTTTAATTTCGAAACCGAAAATTGGTGTATGATTTGAGAATTTGAGAAACTTTCGTCTCGATAAAATCTGTAATCTCGTCTGTGCCGGAAATTACAGGGCCGTACATTACCACCTGACCGGAACACGATAGTGCTGAACACTACCATTTAGCGGCAAGTATATTAGGTAATGCGGTGGTGTGGTGCGGTGCAGTGCCTACGCCTGCGAGCTCCGTCACTGGAGCTCTACCACCAGTAACATAGGTTTTTTTAGTGGTGGTAGTGCTACGGAACTCGCGGGCGTAGGCACCACCGCATTACCTAATATACATGCCGCTAAATGGTAGTGTTCAGCACTATCGTTTTCCGGTCAGGTGGTAATGTACGGCCCTGTAGGTAATTTCCGGCACAGAGGCGTAACACCTTAGGTCTCAGCAGTGGTAACGCATCTGCATTTTGACCTTGGTCTTTGTGTTAGTGTCTATAGGCTGCAGTCATCACTTAACATCAATGTAAACTGCATGCTTGTTTGCCACTTCCATTATATAAAAAAAACAGAACAGACAACGCACAGCACAATTTATTCCCGTGTCCAATTTCCCTTGTTTGGGAGATTAGAAAAGGCTGACTATAAAGACGATTGTAAAACAGCTTTAGATAAAGGGTGGTAAAACGTCGTACTCGAGTGAACGGGCCATAAAAATGACAATATTGTGATGAATTGCGAACCTTAAAAGTCGTTGGGTCCTATCACATCGATCTATTCAAGTTCTAACCTATAAAAGGGCAGTATCAATTTTTATGTAAACACTTAAAAGTTAGATTTTATCGTAAGAGATTACGATAGTTGCTCACGTTATTCTGTCTGGAAATGTTTGCCGAGTGTAACGCTTCGTTCACGTTGATTGAAAAGCAAAGGATGTCAGTTTAAGACAGTAAACTTGTAATGAATTCATATTTAATTTTTATAAATAGAACTTAATACTATCATAACCTTATGTTTGCTTATCTATTGTAATATAATTAACACTTTTGTTTTGTTAAGACTGTAGTAATATTATAAAGCTGAAAAGTTTGTTTGTTTGCTTGAACGCGCTAATCTCAAGAACTGCTGGTCCGATTTGAAAAGTTATTTCACGGTTAGGTAGCCCATTTATCGAGGAAGGCTTTAGGCTATATAACATCATGCTAAGATAAAAAGGAGAGGGTAGGTAACGTTGCACCCGCGCGAAGCCGTGGCGGGCCGCTAGTATAATATCTGATAGTTTTGTATAATCATAACGTACCCAGCTGAAGCTAAAAGTACGAGAAATCGGTCAAGTGCAAGCATTGAGTACTCTGCATTGAATAAAAAAATCTAATAATAGTTGTAAAGTAAACATTACTCTCATATTGGCCCTCTATCAATTGTCGGTGTTATTCGAGATTGAACCGATTGAATATAATCGAAATTCTGATCGATCTGGGACAGAACCTAATAGGTTAGGAACCCACTGTAGAATCATTTCCTTCATCAAGATATGTTGCAAATTCTTGAGGTTCTCAAATTATTTTTTCTTTTAGACCCCTATCAATTTTTTTCTGGTTTCGGTGGACCCCCACCTTGTTACATTTATATACCTATATCACAATCCCATATTTACATTTTTAATTCACACATATGCAGTCTCCCCCATTGAGCCTCCCATGGATCCCAGGGGGTACACCTGGACCACTTTGGGAATCACTGGTCTAGGAGAATATATATATATATATTTACAAGGTTGCCAAACAAAATTTGGCCGCAAGTATTTTTTTTTAATTATTTTATCTTTAACATCCAGGAACTCTTATTTGCGGCCGATTCAATTTGGCTCCCGGAAATAATAATAATGCGAAAAAAAATAGCATTAATTTGATATTTAAAAATAATGCATGTACGTTATGGACGTAAAAAGGAATCGGGGCGGAACTAAAATATAAGGTTGGGGAAAAAGTTTCTTCGCATTTTTTAAGATAATTCAAAACATTTTTTAATATAGTTTATTTAAATTTAACTAAAGTATGTATGTACCATTTTGTTCGATAACCTTTTGCCATCTTGTAGGTAGGAACATGATCCCATTGCTATAAAAATTTTGGGACTTCGCATCAAAATACCGCGACAAGTGGATTTGGCACTCCTCTCGTGATGTTAACCTAACATTGCATAAAGAATTCTAAAGAGACCGAAACAGGTGGAAATCTGAAGGTGCAAGGTCAGGACTATACGGCGGATGCATTAACACCTCCCAGCCAAACTCTCTTAATTTTTGCTGAGTGGCTATAGATGTGTGAGGTCTAGCGTTATCATGATGAAACACCACACCCCTTCTGTTGATCAATTCCGGCCGCTTTCTCTCAACTTCTTGCTTTAATCTCATCAGTTGTTCGCAGTAGAGTTCAGAATCGATAGTCCTGCCTGGTGGTAATAGCTCATAATGAATAATGCCCTTCCAATCCCATCACACACACAACATCACCTTATTGCGAGTTAACCCGGGTTTCGCCACAGTCTGTGAAGCCCGACCGGCCTTTGACCACGACTTTTTTCGCACGTTCTTGTCGTACGTGATCCACTTTTCATCACCAGTTATCAGCTTCTTCAAAAATGATTCGGTTTCATTACGTCGTAATAAAGAATAAAAAATGAGTACACGGTTCATTATGTTTCTTTCAGTGAGCTCGTGAGGTACCCAAATATCGAGCTTTTTTTTGTACCCAGCTTTTTTCAAATGCGCCAAAACTGTTTTGTGATCAATTCTCAGTTCTTCAGCTACGTCGTAACTACTTATATGTCGATCTTGCTCCACTTTTTCAAAAATGGCATCCATTTTATCCGTAATAGGATGAACGAAATAATTCTGTAGTGGGATCCTAACCTATTAGGTTTGATGAGGTTTGATTACATTTCTATAGAATTACTTATTAGTGGCATAAAAGTATTTTTTTAACATAAACCACTGATTGGATAGATAAAGCCTGAAAAGTTAATGTAGGCGTAGGAAGCGCAACATAAACTTGAACTTTTAATCACTTACCTGAACTAAGCTGAATGGCGTGATTGTTTGCCATTTTCATTACATAAAAAAACTTTGGGTCCAAAACTAGACCGTACATTTGTTAACTTAGGAATTTAAAATTTGTTGAAAAACTTTCAAACCTTTACGTATGACTGTGAAAATGGGAACTAGGAAAAGCTAAAACATAAGATTTACCTGTTCAATATACAGCCAAGAGTACTACTGCTCTCACCATTTCAGAGGAAACTATAAACTTTATGGATTGTACAACATCCTCTAATTGTTTATATTTTCAACGAAAAGTGTTTGCTGAAAACGATGTAATCGTTGCGTTCAACGTTTTTAATACGTTAAATCTGTCGATAAGGTACGATATACGATTATTGTTCAGTAGCGATGATCACGTCATTATCGAATGATTCGGGTTTAAGAAAAAATGTTAAATTAATTACCATTTACCTTGGCTACCATTCATGAGTCAAGATTACACTTTTAGTTTTGTTTATTGGAACTGTACCCAACTCTTTTATACACTTCTAACTTGATGCCAGTTGTTTCTAAGCAGAGACAGGAAGCGCTTTCCCTATCTTTATTTTTAGCGACTAAATTGATAGGTTAATATATTTTTACCTTATAAAAACGCCTTTCAACTTGGTTACCTTTCCATTGACTTACTCTATAAACTCAAACTCAAAAATTCATTTAATCACTTGGAAATAATAGAATTTACTTGTGATAGGTAAAATTACAAATTTAAAATTAAAGCGAATAACAACTGATTAATAAGTCAAATGAACAAAATAAAATAAATAATGGTCCAAAAATACTAATTAATAAAAATAGGTATCAACAGAATATTCTATACTTTTTTTACAAGAGTAAAAGAGAGTATATCTCTCTTTTTTAAGACTAAACAAAAAAATATGGGATATATATCATACGGAAAGCCTTTAATAGTTTCCCTTTAAATAACTTGTTAAAACGTGCATCTTATGTTACCCTTACACGAACCCTTTCTGATAGGGTAACCCTATCGCATCGCATGCGATACCCTAAGAAAAAAGGTTGAAAGATGTTTCAGCATGCAGTCAATGCTTACTGGTGGTAGAGCTCCAGTGACGGAGCTCGCGTGCGTAGGCACCACCGCATTACCTAATATACTTGCCGCTAAATGGTAGTGTTCAGCACTATCGTGTTCCGGTCAGGTGGTAATGTACGGCCCTGTAATTTTTGGCACAGAGGCATAACATCTTAGGCCTCAGGAGTAGTAACGCATCTGTATTTTGACCTTGGTCTTTGTGTGGGTGTCTATAGGCTGCACTCTCACTTAACATCAATGTGAACTGCAGGCTTGTTTGCCACTTCATTACATATAAAAATGAATCCTTTTGCATCAACAAAGGTGATCGATCTTTCAAGCAATGTGGTCCGTGATTTATTCGTAAGTTTCACTATTCGGTGGCCTTTGTCGGTTACTTTGGCTCCCATTGAAATCTGTTCTGATTCGATCTCAAAGGGAAACGCCAAGTTAAGCTATCTCTATTCTCCTCTGCGTGGCCTAGAGTCTTCTTATAATCTTGCTTATGAAGCCCATAGCATAGGCCTCGACCAGGCTTCAGTTCCATATGACAACCCTAGCAACACACTCTGGTAAAGGACCTACGTCTTGAGATACTGCAGTAAAATAGATGAGACTTTGTGACTTATTAAAGATCTATAGGAAAGATATAGAAAAGATCTATAGGTATTTCTTATATCTACCGTGCGTATTAGTACCAAATTGGCCTCATCGAATGTCCAAAATACCGCCACATACGGTAATCCTGCATTACGTAAAAAAATATACAAGCTGCAATTTTCTGAATCCATGTGAGCCAAATAAGCAGTAAATTTCGAGTATAATTGAACATAGCACAATTTCCCGAAGGGCGTATCAGGGAGATGATTTGCTGGCCTTCATTTTTAATGAGTCCCGTGTTCTTCGGGAAGAGATTGTTTCTGTTTAATAAAATCAAAATGGAGTTTGCTTCCTGTTTTGTTTATATTTGAGTAATGTCAGAAGAATATACAGAACTCTTATAAGGTCACTCGTCTGTCCGTCATATGTTGGGTCGTCAAAACTGTTGGATTGATTGGATTGAAATTTCAAAGATCCAAACCTAAAAGATCACGGATAGACATTTGAAGTAAACCTTAGTTTTAATAAGGAGAAGTATATTCTGTGATAATTTTTGAAGTAAATTCAGATTTATTAATTTTGAAGTCCTTTAAGAAAAAAGACTAATATTGACTTTCCCTCTTATAAGGTACCTTTTGTGCAAAGTTGACCTACAGTTTTGAAAAAACGTACCAAAATATTTCTTGACATTCAGATTATAGCAAAACTTATAAGTCTATGGTATTAAAGATACCATTGGAAATCTATCAACTGTAGGTACGGCATCCTGTGAACATGGTTTCGATTTGCACCTGGCAGGGTTTTTCGCTTACTTAGTATCTAAGTACCTACTTATTGCCATTATATCACCTTTAGTTAGATTGTGATTGTGCATGACTTGAAGAAAAAGAGCGAACAAGCATTTCGACGTTCAAAATTAAAACATTTTAAAACAACATGCATAAGGCTGATTGGTCTGTGGAGAGATGAAAAAGAGTATAAGATTTTTCAAAACCACGTATTGTATCTTTTTAAAGAGACCCAATTGTGAACAGAATTATTTTGAAGTTCAGACCTAAATATCTGTGTGGGTAAGTATCTCATTATTCTGGTGATTTTTTAGAGGCTTAATTTTATGACAGTATTAACAATGAGGGCCCAACAATCTGCCAAATAGCACATTGTGTCCTAAATGGCAATTCACGGTACGTTAATGTTAATTTTATTTATGTATTCAATCCAAACTTTCAGCAGCGCCTGGTTCTAAAGCTCACATTATACGCAAAATTATATGTTGCTATTAAAAAGTTGTAGGCATTGTGTACAATCTTTTGCTAGACTCTCTTGAGTAAACGTCTTATTGTTATTCAGAACGATGGTTTTAAGGATAATGGGGTAGGATAAATGTGAATGGACATAAGAATAGCTTGGGAATAACAATTAAGTCTGGCAAATTCAGAACTCTGTCTCTAATTCTAAATGCCAAGTGAGTTCGTGAAATCTGTGGTTCTTAAAAACCTAGCAAAAGGTGGTATAAATGACCAAAAAAAGATTATTGCTTTTGATAAGGTTAAAGGTATCAACAGTACTGTAAGCGCGGAAATCTATTCAAAAGTTCGTAGTAAATCATTACCACCCACTGTACACCGCTGGATATAATACTCCTTCAAAGATGGAATGAAAACTGCCAGCCTTGAGCCATCTTCATTTTCATATATATTTAATCATATTATTATTTAATTAAATCTTTTTCCGCTCATAATTTCTAAATTTAGACCCGTTTTGAACCTACATCGTCGCTCTCTTCATAACCCAAAGGTTGACTGGGAGATAATGCCTAGTGGAATTAAGTCCGCCTTTATGTACCATCTTCGTGCATAAAAAGAATAAATAAATGTTCTCCAGCCAGCGATAGGCCGCGAACTTCACCAGCGCAGCGGTTTAACCACTTAACTGAAACGCTGTTGTCAAAGCGTATGTCTTTCATTTTTGTGTATAAAGGTAAACAATATATTTTTATCGAAAATGGTATCGCGTAACGCCTCAGTTAAATGCAATTTCGGCAATTTTAAATGTGTTTAATTTATTGTTATTGGTTCGCAATTGAATAGACTGTTAGAGATAAGGGTGTAAAATCCTTTATCTCTGGTTAAATGGGATTATTCCGTTTTCTGGAAGAAACACAGTATCTCGGAGTTTGGTATTGTGCCCGATGTCAATAGGCCCGCCACTTGTTACATGGGCCAAAAACGTAACCGGCGAATCGTGGGTATTTGCAGTAAGTTTGAATGCATACATTTTCCTCTGCCTACCCCTTCGGGGATTACAAGCGTTTTTAGTTTTACTATCTTGCTTTATTCAATGTTTTACAAGACAGTGAACCGATTAAATTGGGATTTAATCGGTAATTAAGTTTAGTTTAGATGGGCTGTTGTTTAACGTTATCACAAAATTCTAATATATTTAATTTTCCCTTCAATAGGTACTCTGAAATAAAGAGCACTAAAGGTTTCGAGGATATGCCATCACCATGTTTTAAGAGGTTTTTTGTAGTTATTTAAACCTTTCAAGGTATGTTATTAGGGTCGTGACGTAAATTTACATATGTAGTAGAAGCAGGAAAATACGCGCTATGAAATGAACAGTCAGTTGTATAAACAAAGGGGCGGGTGAAGGACCGCGCATCGCTGTCGGGTTTCCATCATTTGTGAAGGACACGGGATAACATCGAAAACTAATTTTGGTAAAGGTATATGTTCTTTTAGATAATCCGTTTATTTTATAGTTAAAAAACTTCATTTCCTTCGGTTCGTGAAGTACAATAACATTTGTTTTTGTTACATTATTACTTACCATTATTGGAAACTGTATGCTCGTTTGCCACTACATGATAAAAAAAAAATAGTATTGATAAGTAGGTATCATATAAATACAAACGCAGTTCGTAAGATAATAATGGAAAATACAGTCAGTTTTACTGGTGGTAGAGCTCCAGTGACGGAGCTCGCGGGCGTAGGCACCACCGCATTACCTTACATACTTATATACTTGCCGCTAAATGGTAGTGCGAGAATCACAGACTGCACTACGAGTTTACTTTCAGCAACACGTACTACAAGTACGCTTTGAACTGTAAAAACTCATACTGTACTGACAGTTCTATGCATACTTTGCTCGAAGTAAAGTCGTTATGCGGTCTGTGAATATCACCCGTAGTGTTCAGCACTATCGTATTCCGGTCAGGTGGTAATGTACGGCCCTGTAATTTCCGGCAAAGAGGCAAAACACCTTAGTAGTAGTTAGCCTCTGGAGTGGTAACGCATCTGCATTTTGACCTTGGTCTTTGTGTGAGTATCTATAGGCTGCAGTCATAACTTTACATCAATGTGATTGCATGCTTATTTGCCACTTCCATTACATATAAAAAGTTAGATATTGGCGATTGAAGAACGGCATATCTACTGTCACGCTGCCAGAAGTGATGAGTCCCTATAATTTGTCAAGAAAAAACAAACGACTCTTTTTAACAGTGAAAGATACGCCTTCCTATGCGATTTTGAGAACATAAATTGAGAACAACAAATTTAAGTTACGAAGACAGGTGAATTAACATGAGGGCAGGTGAATGACCGCGTATCGCTGTCGGGTGGCCACCATTAGTGAAGGTCGCGAGACATTTTGGTATACTTATACATTTAGTAAAACAAAGCTTGCTAGGTTGACTTGTGCGCGATAATCTCTGAAAATATTTTTGGAATCGTATAGTGGTTTTCACCTGCGCTTAAGAAATTTCTTGCGGAAGGTTTAAAAACGAGTATTTTATTAAACAACAATCATATATTAGGTATTTGATTGTAAAGATAACAAAACATTTTTTTTTCCTACAACGCATTACCCGCCGAAGAGAGAGATTTCAACCATACCGACGGTACGCTTGGCAGTGTTCAACGGTTCAGTTTTTGCGTTCGTTTCTGCCTAGGACGTGTAAATTGTAGAACGAACTTCCCTCTGAGGTGTTCCCTAGGTGCTACAATATGGGGTTCTTCAAAAATGGCGTCAATAGAGTCCTTTAGGGTTGGCAGCGTGTTGAAAATGTTCATAGGCGACGGTGACATTTTTCCATCAGCTTCTCCGTCAAACTTATGACATAAAAAAACTATTTTTACGAAACTTATGTGTTGACTTATTACCTAATCCATAAATAATAATTATTATTTATCTATAAGTCAAGATATAATTCTTAGTCAAGACTTAATATAAATTAGATATTTTCGAGAACATTATTTCAGATTAGCTGTGCCCACGACTTCGTCCGCGTGAAAATTTATGATTTCTTCAGTGTCTACCCGGAAAAGTCGTGAGCGCAGCTAGTATAAAAGTACCCCAAAGTTACTCCTTATTACATCAGCTATCTGCCAGTGAAAGTCCCGTCAAAATCGGTAAAGCCATTCCCAAGATTAGCCCCGCCAAACAGATATACAGACAGACAGAAAATGTTGCAGTAAAAAATGTTGTTTTGTGATTTGACACTGCAATTTTATTTATTTGTATAGATGTAATAAAAGGCTTAACAATAATGAATGAGTCTTCCCAAAGACGGTTTACTTCAAAACTAACATTTGCGTTCGCTAAATGAAACAAGCTACTTTCAACAAAAGGCTATATTTCATAAGTTCTTGAAGTGTTTCTGTGTACTTTGCCGACGAAGCGTTTTCTTGTGTTTTCATCTTAGTATCTTTGTGTAACATTGAATTGTGTTGTGATTATTTCTAGGATAATTATTTATCCAAGTATGAATAAGAACAGGGCTTGTACCATGACGAATTATCCATTTAATTTATGAACTGCTAGCAAGGAGATGTTGCAAAAATGTATGGACCTCCGGCCATGTATTGTACACAATATCATTAACAGGCAAAATCAATATAAACAGTTTTTTTACTGCATATTTTCACTTACTTAGCTTAGTTTGCAGTTACAAAACATTATTTGCAGTTAGAATTGCAACTCAAAACCAACATGGCGAATATGGCGGGCAATGTCATTTTAACATTTTCATTTTTTTTATTGTTTTTTTGATTTTATAGTAGTTGGAGAAAAAAGTAATATTTTCTAAATACAGACGAAAATTGTGAAAAATGTTGTTTTGGTGTATGTACCGTATATACATACATATGCATTTAGTTAAAAAGCAGTTATATTAATATTACAAACAGACACTCCAATTTCATTTATTTGTATGTATAGATAGACCAATCTATAGATGTATAGATTGGTTAACAAGGACACTTTTGCAATGTCGGGCTTTTGATGAGTTTAAATAGAGAGATTCTTGACCATAATATATTATATTTATGTACTTGCCACTTTCTCTATATCTACTTCGTTTCATGTTTCATTTTTCCGTACCTTAAAAGGAAAAAAGGAATCCTTATAGGATCACTCATGCGTCTGTCAGTCTGTTCGTCTGTCACAGCCAATTTGCTCCGAAACTACTGGACCGATTGAGTTGAAATTTGATGAATATATGTAAATTGGTGACCCAAAGATGAACACGTCAAGTAAAATAATAAATTTTAAACACTTAATTAAATAAAAAAAAAAAATTCGTAAACTGTGTCGTGTGACAAATTAAATGAAAGAGGTTGTTGTCAGCATCTCAGATATATATTTTTTATAATTTTTGCATAAACAAATTTGAAGTTATTTAAGAAAAACGACGAAACTTGACCATTCCCCCCACCCTATCTCCGAAACTACTGAACTTAAAATTTTGAAAAAAAATGTGGAAAATATTTCTTTGCCTATAAATTACTGGAAAACCTATAAGAAGTTTGAGTATTCAAATTAAATTGAAAATTCTTAATAATATAGCCCCCCCTGCCGGTACCACCGTAACCGCTATATCCCTGCATTTTAAATCAGTAATATTTTCGAAAATATTTCTTTAAATTACGGAACCCTCACCACGCGAGTCGAACTCGCACTTGTCTGTTTTTTTTTTATATAATACGTTCCATAGTTCAGATATATTCAATGTACCAACTCGCCTGTGTTATTTCAATGACGTAAAAACTAAGATTACATCATCACAAAAAACCATATGTAATTTCCGGCAAGCAAAATATTTAATACAAGCTCGGTAATCCTCATGGGGACACTAATGTGCCATTGATGCGTCGCACGCACTCATTGTATGATAATTGTCTCGTCTAAGATTAGGCCAGTTGCGTTGAGGAGGCACATTCGTAATACAAATGTAGATGGTAGAGCTCCAGTGACGGAGCTCTCGGGCGTAGGCACCAGCGCATTACCTAACTTGCCGCTAACTGGTAGCGTTCAGCACTATCGTGTTCCGGTCAGGTAGTAATGTACGGCCCTGTAATTTCCGGCAGAGTCATAACACCTTAAGACTCAGGAGTGGTAATGCATCTGAATTTTGACCTCGGTCTTTGTGTGGGTGTCTATAAGCTGCAGTCATCACTTAACATTAATGTGAACTGCATGCTTGTTTGCCACTTCCATGACATAAATATAGATGCAATTTGATTGGCCATGAAAGTTGCTTTAATTTGGAAATCTGAATCGGACACAACCATCCTGATTTGTAATTTCGAATCCATATAATCACACTAATATTATATGTATGTCGGTCAATCACGCCGTAACTACTGAACGGACTTTGATGAAATTTGTTTTACGGATAGGGTATTAGCTGACTTAGTTATTCATAATAAATAAATAAACAATTATACAAATAATAATATGAGCATGTTTAATTAGATTAAAATTAGATTTGATGGCAAACAAGAACGCAGTTCACATTGATGTTAAGTGATGACTTTAGCCTATAGACACCCACACAAAGACCAAGGTCAAAATGCAGATGCGTTACACTGAGGGCTATGGTGTTATGCCTCAGTGCCGGAAATTACAGGGCCGTACATTACCACCTGACCGGAACACGATAGTGTTGAACACTACCATTTAGCGGCAAGTATATTAAGTAATGCTGTGGTGCCTACCCCTACGAGCTCCTTTACTGGAGCTCTACCGCCAGTTATATTGAATAGACTAGAATAATTGAATTACCATCAAAGAGAACTGCATACAATTTCGCTTACGTTTACAACGGATGGGATATCGGTTCGTTAGCCTTGGGGGTCTTTCTAAGGAAAAACTTTTCCTTATTCCCAAATTATTTTTTTAATTAACTCTTGTGCTAAAACGATATTAAAGATATTTTCTTTGGATACTGCAAGCAGAATTATGTTGAAAGAGCTTTATGTAAGCATCGTTTTACTTGTGTACAATTAAATGATCGTCATCATCATCATCATCACTGCAGCCGAAATCAGTCCACAGCTGGGCAAAGCCTTTCCCAAAGACGTCCAAAACAGGGTCGAGAGTCATTTGGCGGAGAATCACACTTCACACTAATCACACTAATATTATAAACGTAAAAGTTTATTTCTTTGGATGTTTGTCCGTCAATCACGCCGAAACTACCGAACGGATGTTGATGAAATTTGTTATACAGATAGGGTAGATTTGAGCTGACTTAGATTATAGCATACTTATATATTTTCTAGTTATATTTACTACCATCCTATTGGAATGGTTTGATCACCATTGTTCGGTTGACTGACTGCACTAGTGGAAGAATTCTTTTCCAGTAGAAGAAAATTCTTCCGTAAGTGGGCGGTGGGGTCGTCACGTTTTTTTTGTGTAATGGAAGTAGCAAACAAGCATGCAGTTCACATTGATGTTAAGTGATGACTGCAGCCTATATACACCCACACAAAGACCAAGGTCAAAATGCAGAAGCGTTACCACTCCTGAGGCCTAAGATGTTAGGCTCCTGTGCCGGAAATTACAGGACCGTACATTACCACCTGACAGGAACACTACCATTTAGCGGCAAGTATATTAGGTAACGCGCTGGTGCCTACGCCCGCGAGCTCAGTCACTGGAGCTCTACCACGCTCCAACGCTCCCGACGCCAGCCAACAATTAAATACTATTGTACAATTATATACTCTGCGGTAATTGATAAGATTTTAATATTTGACTACCTACTGAGGTAGTCAAATATTAAGTCTAGTGGTAGCAGGCCACTTCTGCTACGCTGGGGTCATCGGTTCGATTCCCGGGTCGGGGACTTCTAAAGATTTTTTTATCTCTTGGTTTGGATTTCTTAATTTTCTGGAAGTTTCCGTGTACTTGCTTCGAAGTTTGGTAATGTGCCCGGAGACGTCAATATGCTCGCGACCTGTTACATGGGCCAAAACGTTCGCGAATCGTGGGTGTTTGCATGTATGGTTGAATGGCTGCTTTCATCTCTGTCTACCCCTTCGGGGATTGCTGGTGTGAAGTTCTGTTTACTTTACATTTCTTTTCTTTTAACTAAACGACTCAGACCCTTTTTTTCCCAATTTGAAACAAATAAGTAAGTATAAGGTTAGTGCATTACCAAATTTATGTACCTTAAACTTACTTATTTGTGGTATCAGATAACTAACAGATCATATTATACCATATGATTCAAATTGGGATTACCTAATTTATCTGCGGCTAAATGGTAGTGCACTTTCCTGTTCTGGTTAGATTGTAACGTATGGCTCCATAAAAACTATCACAGAGATAGAACACTAGGTCTCAAGGGTGGCAACGCATCTGCATTTTGATCCCTGGTTTTTGTGAAGATAGGCTGCAGTCATCACTTAACATCAATGTGGACTGCATGCTTATTTGCCACCTTTGTAACCTAAAAAAAGTGTCGCTTCTAGTAATTTTTGTCTGTAAAGAAGACCCGTAGTCACATACCGTTTGAATCCAAATTCACTATCTCTTTTTATGAAAACAAACAAAATGACGACATTAAAACGACCAAAAGATAAAAAGGAACAAGGTTAAAAGTCATCATGTTTTATTGATAACGTATACAAAACCTAAACGTTTATCGCCCACTTTATTTTACAACAAAAACCCGTATTGTCGATAACTTTAACAATGTTAATGATTTACGGTCAATAAGTCACATGACATTATGGTCGTTGCCATCGGTATAATGGTTTATGAACCATCAACTTGTCTATATTAAATAAAGTTTAATTCAATAATATTTCATGAAGGTATTTCAAAAGGAGATGTTGCGAGCTCGGCCCTGGTTCGTACACGTCCTCCAAAAATGGGTAAATTAAAGAAGAATCCGAAAAAAATACAATTAATTTATTCAAGAATATATTTTAGAGTTACAACCACATTTAATTCAAACGATTTTATCATTTTCAACTATGTTAAACATGGCGGCGATACAGCCGACACTTGGGATCAATCGATTTTGATAGTATTTAGAAAATATTACTTTTTTCTCCAAGTTCTGTAATCAAAATACAATTTAAAAAACGAAAATGTCACAATGACATCGACCGCTATATTCACCATGTTAGTTTTGAGTTGCAATTCTAAGTGCAAATTATGTGGTGCACATAGCTTAGCACTGGTGGAAACGGATTAAACTAAGATATGTTTTTTGTATGAAAGGATGTGTACTATGGATGCGTGCTATGGATGCGAGCTATGGATGCGAGCTATATAGCGCATCTTCCTCGTACAGCACCTCATACACAGCATTTGTGGTCACATATCTTTGTAGCGTAGATTTCACATCTTCGCAGCATAGCTGCATAACACATCTCTGGTGGAAAAACACCCTTATTCACGGAACCAGGCATCAATTCATGTGTAGCCTCTTATTCATCATATTCATCCTTCCTCCGATCCCGTAGTTTGAAAAGATGATAGAGTTTGAGGACGCAGGCACTACCACGTTACTTAATATACCTTCCGCCAAATGTTGGTGTTCAGCAGTATCGTGTTCCAGTTAAATGGTAAAGTATGGCCTTCTAATCTACAGAAAAACCAGAGGTCAAAATGCAAATGTGATGTCAACCCTGAGAAGTTGTTATGTCTCTGTGATAGTTATTACATATCGCCCTCGACTGCCTCGTTGGCTCAGTGGTCGCAATCGCGATGGTGAAGCCTGAGGTCCTGGGTTCGATCCCAGGTCTTTCAGAGATTGGGTTTTTCTGTGAGGAAATTCCCAGTAGTAGCCCGGAGTCTGGTCGTGCCTCGGAGAGCACGTAAAGCCGTTGGTCCTGCTCCCGATCTCTCTCCGGTCGTGTCGGATTGCCGTCTCATCGCGCTATGAGAGAAAAGAAATAGATAGTGCACCTGTGTTTGCGCATACACTTGTGCACTATAATATATCTCCCGCGCAGTTGGCTAGTCTCCGTTGAGATTGGCCGCCGTGACCGAAATTCGATCTGGAGGACATTAGTTATTACAATACTATCTAACCTGCACACGATAGTGCTGAACACTACAATTTGGCGGCAGATAGTAATCTATCTGGTAATGCGGTAGTGCCTACGCCCTCGAGTCCCTCCCCCTCGATATTGGAACTCTATAATAACCAGTAAAAAATCTGTTGCAAGCACCTTAGTAAACGGGTAGTTTACTAGCTAATATTCAGGGATTGAAGAGTAAGAATTAACTAAGCTCATTAATCGTAAAGGAATTTAAGCTTTAATCCCAAAAAAAATGTATAAAAAAATAAACAAGAGCATTCAGTATCAAAGCGCGCATGGCCCCGCGGCTGGTGTAGATCGTAAGCGATCTACTCGGTTAAGCGATACGGGCGCGGTCGGGTATGTTATGTGTGACCGCTAGTGGAAAATTAAAAAATGCGCGTTTCCGTGCTTCCGAGGGTACGTTTATGTCCCGGTTGCTATAGATAGCAGTCGTTAAACCTTGTCGGAGGCCTTATGGGCGGTTTGAAAACATCCGACAGCGGGTTGGCCACTAACCCGTATCTCCACCAACCCGTATTGGAGCAGCGTGGTGGAGTAAGCTCCAGGCCTGTCCCCTAAAAGGGGAGACACTCGTGCCCAGCAGTGGGACGTATAAAGGGTTGCCATTATTATTATTCGATATCAACAAAATTGTGCAAAATTAACGTAACCCATGTTAAATTTCTACACAGGCAATAGTCGATTTCTCTCACGTTCCATAATTGATTTAAATTAAACTCCATTAAATTAATCAAAAAGTTGCTGTAATTAATGTTGACAACGATTCATTAAGCGAAAAGGGGGAGCTAGTGTGACCATATTAAACGGTTGGAATTGCCATAAATGTGTTGATGGAAGCAGTGTTTTAAAACCATTTTTGGACAAAACAGAATACGCGTGACCAATAAGCAATTGACCTCAGTCCATCTTTCGTCAGCTAAATTATGAAGCAATTTCTTATAATATAAGATACGTTTTTAAGTAAGTAATCTATACAAGTAAACAAATTGGACTGTCTAGTTTGTAACATAAAAATAACCGTTTATTACTAAATGCATATGAATGTACCCGGTACATAAACAAAACAATATTTTTTTTAATTTGTGTCTGTCTGTTCCGGCTAATCTCGCGAACGGCTTTACCGATAGATGGGACTTTCACTGGCAGATAGCTCATGTAGTATGGAGTAGCTTAGGGTACTTTTCTCTATAATTATATATTATATTAGACTAGCTGTGTACACTTTATCCGCGTAGATACTGAACAATAATCCGTTTGTGGAATGCTCTTCCAGAAGATATCCGTAGACTTACTACAAAACAGACTTTTAAGAACTTTTGCATAGTTGGCAATAGATGGCGCTGCTGCTACCATAAAGCAATGCAATAAATGTGAAGGCAAGATTTGACAAATCGGGCAGGACTTCAGTAGCTCAATTGGAAGAGCGGCTGGACTAGATTCCCAGTAGGCCGCGAGTTCGAGTCTCGCCTTAAGTCAAATTTTTCTTTCCATTTTTCTTTAAATAAAATATATTTCACAAGCATGTGTTAATGTGAAATAATATAAAAACAATTATTAAGAGTAAAAGCGACTTCTTTACAATATTCAATAAACTGCAAAGTCTATTATATCGGTTGCCTAACTAGCATAGTTGGCAAAAGGGGGCGCTGCTGCCACCATAAAGCTATGCAATAAATGTATGTATGTATGTATGTATCTTCACGCCAGGTCCCTAACGGGGTAGGCAGAGAGTGTAGAGCGCCAGACATCCCGGTTCTGACAAACCTCTCGTGCCTCGTCTACCTTCATCATTCTCTTCATACATGCACGCCGATTCCTAAGACTTTTGACCCCACCATCAGACAGAACAATAAAAAATTGTGAAGGCAAGATTTAACAAATCGGGCAGGACTTCAGTAGCTCAATTGGAAGAGCGGCTGGACTAGATTCCTAGTAGGCCGCGAGTTCGAGTCTCGCCTGAAGTCAAATTTTTCTTTAAATAAAATATATTTCACAAGCATGTGTTAATGCGAAATAATATAAAAACAATCAAAGAACACTTTCTTAAATCTTAAAGACGCAAAATTATCATCATTACTTTTATCATGTAATATATTATTATCACTGTGTTAATTTAATTTCTGTTTAAGGTATAATGCTAGTTATGTATATTATTATGTAGACATATATATATTTATATATTTATTTAAAAATTAATCATTCGTGTTTTAAGTTTGTATTTTAAAAAATATTTTGGTTCGTATAATATACTTATTTTTGTATTTATTTGTACTATTCCTACTAAATATCTCGATTTAATAGTTTTTTTTTTGTGAGCACCGCCCACAAATTTTATGAAATACCAATGGTTGACTGGCAGAGAGCGCTTTAAGCGTTAACTCCGCCATTTATACCGATGTTTTTTTGATGCAATAAAAAATAAATAAACAATTTTCTTAAATTCTACGCGGACGAAGTTGCGGGCACTGTGTAACACACAGCATACAGTTTAACATAAGTTTTTATAAAGTAAGTAATATGTAATACATTTTAAGTGTGCTAAGAGATGGATGTTACTAATATAATTAAATTTTTCATCTATTTATCTTTGGTGTGAAAGACGAGGCCTCTCCAACAGTATCTCCTTAAGTGACAACATATTTTTTATAAGATTAGAATCCATTAGACCAATTTGTAAATAATGAGAACTGTTTAACGCGGGAAACGGTACTTTAAACTAACAGTTAAACGTCGTTCGAATGTACTACATAAAAAACTTTACTTCACGCCTGTTATCGGTAGGCAGAGGTAAATGTAAACACCTTCGATTCGCCGGTTACGTTTTTGCCCGTGTAGCAAGTGTCACGCCTGTTGACATCTCCGGGCACATTACCACATTCTGAGGTAGTGGGAATCTTCCAGAAAATGGAAATATCCCAATAAAACGAGACCGGAAACCGAACCCAGGACGCCAGCGTAGTAGTAGCGGCCATTACAACTAGACTACTGTGGCAGTTTATATAAATATTCTTATTATATTTACTAATGTTTACTAACAAATACTTATCAATATTTTATCGCGTTTGTAATGAAGATGTAAGAAAGAGGCTTTGTGTGAATGATAGTATCGGTGTAAAAATGAAAAAAAAAACATACTCCGATGGTTCGGGCATAAAGAAAGAATGTCGAATGAGCGAATGACTAAACAGATATACAATGCGAATGTGGATGGCTGTAGAGGCCCAGGAAGACCAAGACCTACCATGACCAAATAGGTCGAGTACTGTCTGATGGTGCGATCAAGTCTTAAGAATCGGCGTGTATGTATGAAGAGAATGATGAAGGTAAATGAGGTACGGGAGGTGTGTCAGGACCGGGCTATCTGGTGCTGACACACCTCTGTTGGGA
Source organism: Macrosoma leucophasiata (assembly GCA_036365455.1). NCBI lineage: Eukaryota > Metazoa > Arthropoda > Insecta > Lepidoptera > Hedylidae > Macrosoma > Macrosoma leucophasiata. Next base: position 4,977,952 of record JAWQUS010000004.1, on the reverse strand, counting down.
ACCTGGTTTGAAGATACATACATACATACATACAACAAATATTTGTTAAATGATGATTGATTTTTTAAAATTAATGTTAAATGAACCTCAAATATTAATTGATTCATGGAAACCCACACTGTCTAGACAAAAAACTATTATTGAAATAAATGATTATTATAATAATAAAACTGTTTTATAATCTGTGCAGGCTTAATACCTATCATAGCAAAAAAAAATCTAAAGCCAATTCTGGTTTGAATATCGATATAATTTATTGATTTGTAAATATTGTGCTATTACAAATAATAGCCTGTGGGCGTCTTATTAGTGGTCATATAAATTTAATTGACTAAAATTAGTGATGCAACGGGTACTAATTTTACTGGTGGTAGAGCTCCAATGAAGGAGCTCGCAGGCGTAGACACCACCGTATTACCTAATACAGTTGCCGCTAAATAGTAGTATTAAGCACTATCGTGTTCCGGTCAGGTGGTAATGTACGGCCCTGTAATTTCCGGCACAGAGGCATAACGCCTTAGTCCTCAAGAGTGGTAAAGCATCTGCATTTTGACCTCTAGTCTTTGTGTGGGTGTCTATAGCCTCACTTAACAGCAGTCATCACTTAACATCAATGTGAACTGCATGCTTGTTTGCCACTTTCATGACTTAAGAAAAAACTAAAAGTGTATGTATCTTCACGCCAAGTCCTTTACGGAGGAGGCAGAGAGTGTGGATCGCCAGATATCCCGGTCCTGACACACCTCCCTTGCTTCTTCTACATCAATTGGGTTACCATGAATAAAAAAAACATGTTTTTAAATTAAATCTGTGGTTGAATAATTTTGGAATATCAATCGTTTTTGACAAATATTTTATTGAAATTTGTATTATTCGACAGATATAATATTATACTATTCGACTGACTTGTAGTGTACTTGTAGGCAATGAAAAGTCAGATGAAATGAAACCTCGCAAAAAAAAAATACGTGTCTTTTTGCTAATTATCTTTTTTCTCAACATTTTCTGTAAATAAATCGTATTTAATTTATTTATTCTTCAATGAATCAAATAGTTACATTAGGCGGACTTAATGCCATTCATATTGTCAAGTTTCTTTGGCTACTTCTAATGATAACAAAAACACTGAAAAATACATACGTATAATTTGCGAATAAACAGCTAGAACCTAAAATGTGATATAAAATGTGCAATAAAATTTCTTACTGGTGGTAGAGCTCCAACGGAGCTCGCGGGCGTAGGCACCACCGCATTACCTAATTTACTTGCCGCTAAATGGTAGTGTTCAGCACTATCGTGTTCCGGTCAGGTGGTAATGTACGGCCCTGTAATTTCCGGCACAGAGGCATAATGCCTTAGTCCTCAAGAGTGGTAAAGCATCTGCATTTTGACCTCTAGTCTTTGTGTGGGTGTCTATAGCCTCACTTAACAGCAGTCATCACTTAACATCAATGTGAACTGCACGCATGTTTGCCACTTTCATGACTTAAAAAAAAAACTAAAAGTGTATGTATCTTCACGCCAAGTCCTTTACGGAGGAGGCAGAGAGTGTGGATCGCCAGATATCCACCCCCCTTGCTTCTTCTACCTCAATTGGGTTACCATGAATAAAAAAAAAAAATTTTTAAATTAAATCTGTGGTTGAATAATTTTGGAATATCAATCGTTTTTGACAAATATTTTATTGAAATTTGTATTATTCGACAGATATAATATTATACTATTCGACTGACTTGTAGTGTACTTGTAGGCAATGAAAAGTCAGATGAAATGAAACCTCGCAAAAAAAAAATACGTGTCTTTTTGCTAATTATCTTTTTTCTCAACATTTTCTGTAAATAAATCGTATTTAATTTATTTATTCTTCAATGAATCAAATAGTTACATTAGGCGGACTTAATGTCATTCATATTGTCAAGTTTCTTTGGCTACTTCTAATGATAACAAAAACACTGAAAAATACATACGTATAATTTGCGAATAAACAGCTAGAACCTAAAATGTGATATAAATGTGCAATAAAATTTCTTACTGGTGGTAGAGCTCCAGTGACGGAGCTCGCGGGCGTAGGCACCACCGCATTACCTAATTTACTTACCGCTAAATGGTAGTGTTCAGCACTATGGTGTTCCGGTCAGGTGGTAATGTACGGCCCTGTAATTTCCGGCACAGAGGCATAACACCTTAGGCCTCAGGTGTGGTAACGCATCTCCATTTTGACCTTGGTCTTCGTGTAAGTGTCTATAGGCTGCAGTCATCACTTAACATCAGTATGAACTGCATTCTTGTTTGCCACCACCTATTACAAAATAAAGATAAATAATTGCATCGAATATTAATATTTTTATGTTACATATAGGTACACATATGAATAACCACATTCGTTGCATTACTAGCTAAGATACAGCTTATTGGAAATCTGAAGTTTGTTGAAGCAAACGTGTGCAAACTAATTGTTAGAAATCTTTTTAGCTATTGATAAATAGCTGGTTAAGGCCAAGACATACGCTAAAATATTTCCGCGACTGTAAATAAAATTTGAGCGTTAAAAAGGCATGTCTCGATAAATAATCTACATAATTATTAAGTCTCTCGTCAGCACGGGATCCAATTTGAACCCCGGACCGTTGTCAGGATTGCGTGGGGACATGAGGGGTCCAACACGTAGAGGCCCTTTCGAGAATTTTGATCTACTTTGTAATGGGTTATATTCGGCGGGACCTCTCTCTGGCTGCATCAATAGTTAGTACAGACACAGACAGACCCCGCAGAATGGGGGGGACTAGCTGGCTGGGCCTATGGAGTGAGATCCGGCACCTGCCTATATTCAACATCTTACATTATCGAATCCTACTTTAGGCAGGTGGTGACTCGCCTCTCCTTGGTGGGCCCCCCAAACAGCCAACCCAATGGTCGACAGAGGGCAACACTGTTGAGAGAGGCTAGGGGTGCCGAGAGGTGTGGCCCCGGTTTCACCATCACGAGCGAGTAATCTCGAGCTCGGAGCGGGCTTCCCCGCTATTATGCCTTTAGACACTTCCACCCCCGAGTGTATGGCTCTTCCAGAAATTTTGGCAACAGCCTATTATCTAAATTTCTGCAAATGCCATACCTCTAGCGCCTTACTCTGACCGGCCAATGAAGGCAAGTCAGAGGTGAGAGACCTGATGCTCTGTCCGGCCTTACCTCTGTGTGGCGGACGAGGCGGAGCCCAGTTCGCTCGGAGGAACTCGAGATGATGGTAAGGGGTGGTGTCGCTACTCACCAACAGCTCGCCACAAGCTGCTCTGCCCCCTAATATTAATATAATATTAATATTATTAAAATATTTTTTCAATTCGGTCTTGTAGTTCCTGAAATTAGCACGTTCAAACAGACATACTTTTCAGCTTTATATTATTATTAAAATAAGTATCGTAAGTATAGATTTTATGCACGTGAATGATAGATAAGTGGTCTTAACGTCAGTGCCTGAGCTTAAGATTTGATTGCACCACGTTTGTAAAAGTTTTTGTCAAATTTAACAATAACACATTAAAATTTACCTTAACAATGACTGCGGTATGCGCAATGCACATTTTTTAGCATAGTTAAAGTTATCAGGGTCGACAGATTCCCTCACAATCTGTCAGATATTTGAGGTTAACTTTAACATCGGCCGGTCACGGTAAGCAATTAAAGTTATGACATTAAATAATTTTCAAATGGTGCAACTAATGTTTTACCTAACCGGTACGTTAAGAAGTTTGCTAAAGTAGAATGCTTCTGATCTTGATGATCTTGCCTAAAATCGTATGACACAGCAGCAGCAAAAATATTTTCTAAAAATTCAGTTTACTCCGATATACATAAATATGTGTGATAGTTATTCGCCTTAACATATGCAAATTATAAATGTTATTAATTTACCCTTTTTATACGGCATCTTTCTATTTTGATAAACGATCCTAGAATTGGTTTCCATTATTTGATATTAAATGTGAGACGCCATTTATTTAATCTGGTTTCCATTACTTGATATTAAAATTAAATGTGAGCCGCCATTTATTTAATCTGGCGTATTGTGATAACAATCATTTACCAATATAACCCTGTTTTGTGAGTGTGAATCAAAGTTATTCGACTTGTGGAGGGACGGGTGGAAGGTGGAAGTGTTCCTCCGACGAAAAGGGAGGATCCTCCGACCAGGCGAGGTGATAGCGCCTGGCGGACCGCAGCGCGGCCCGACGATTGACATAAGGAAGTTGTATATATGCCAACTCTTGAGAAATCTTCATATGTGCGATGTAATTCGATTGCACGTCATCTAAACGAGTACTGTAAGGTTTCATTGTATTCCACTAGTTGACGCCTTAATGTAGTGGACGCTACAGACTCATTTGATTTGGAACTATTGAAAGTTATTTTATATGAGGTTGATACCTACCTTTAATTTTTTTACGTAATGCTAGTGACATGTAATCATGCAGTTCACATTGAATCAAGATGCGGTGCCATCCTTGGGGCCTATACTTATTTATACATTACCATCTAACTGCACGATAGTGCAAAACACTGCCGTTTGACAGCAGATAGGTAATGTTGTAAGTGATACCAGGATAAACCTACCTAAGCTACCTATATACATTTAAAATCGAAAATTTTAACGATATCTGAAAACAAATGTTTTTCTAATTTATTCATTTTTTAACAGAAGATAAAAAAATATAGAGTGAATAATGTTTGATTTTTAATAAAAGGGTGTTGTGTACATATTAGTCATACTATACATTACAAGGGATCGAAAATAAATTATCCTTATGCCTCTATCAAGAAAGTAAAAAATTGCCGCATACCTACCACCCCATAATTAAAAAGCACAGTCTGGAATAATTCAATAATTGCTAAAAATAAATTAACATAGCTATCCCTTTCACTATTCATACGTTTGAGAGAAAAGGACTGAAAAGTGGGGTGCACGATTAGTCACTTGTTCGGAAGCACCATTTTTTTATTCACATCCTGTAATCTTATACAGCGTGTTACAAATAAAATGTTTTCGCAAGTTGTAAGCTTTCAGCTGTGTAACAAAGGGACAGTGGAGTTTATTTTGCAAGACAACTCTTGTTAGCAAAAACATTTAAAATAAATGGACTTGTCTTAACTTTTAAAGGTAGGCTTTAAAAGTTTATCTCGAAGTTGCGACGTAACGACATCTATAAAGTAAATTTGGAACTTGTTTTTGTAAAGTTTTAAAGTAGAAATATTACAAAAATATACCGTTTGTCTATGTTTACGCACCTGACATGTCAGACTTTAAGCAAAACATTTTATATCTACTATCCAGACAGATTTAGCTTTTCTTAGTGCCATGAATATGACAAACAATCGTACAGTTTCCAATCAAAAACTTCAAGGTTTCATTATATCAGTATCACTTCAAGTTTCATTAGTAGTTTACAACCATCTAGGTAACTAAAACGAGGTAGCTGTAAAAATTAAGCCAAGGGATAATTAAATAAGATTTTTTTTATTTAATGAAGTTGGCAAGCAAGCTTGTAGTTCACATGAATGGTGAGTGACTACTGGAGTCTATAGACATTTAAAACAGAAATCCAAATACAGATGCGTTTCAACAATTGAGATCTAAGGCCATACATTACCATCTAAACAGAACACGATAGTATTGAACACTGCCATTGGGCGGCACATAGGTCAGTAAATCCAGTATTTAGTGACTCTACATTACGACTCCATACTCCGACACTTAAATCACCATCCGTAATAATACGTTATGTATTTATCAATAATTATAAAATTTTCATACCCCTAAGTGATAACGGTATAATAATGGCAACCCATTATACGTCCTATTGCTGGGCACGAGTCTCTCCCCTTTTTTTTTGGGGGGAGGCCTGGAGCTTACTCCACCACGCTGCTCCAATGCGGATTGGTGGAGGTGGGTGGGTTAGTGGCCAACCCGCTGTCGGATGTTTTCAAACGGCCCATTAGGCCTCCGACAAGGTTTAACGACTGCTATCCATCGATAGCAACCGGAACCGACGGCTTAACGTGCCCTCCGAAGCACGGAAACGCGCATTTAATTTGCCACTAGCGGTCACCCATCATACTACCCGACCGCGCCCGTAGTGCTTGACCGAGTAGATCGTATACGATCTACACCAGCCGCTGGGCCATGCGCGCTTCGGTAACGGTGATTCTCACAAAATATTTTTTAATGTTTTACCTAATTTTTATATATTGCTTAGGCGATACAAAGTTCGTCGTTTGTTGTTTTTCTATAAATACGTATCTTAATATATAGAAAAGAATATGTATGATGTATATTTTGAATAAGCATGCATATATTTGACTCAAAGATTTTCCTTATCTGTTGTTATCTGTTCTTAGTTTTTTTTCCAATGATTACATTTCTGGACACACTCAAGTTGTTGTTTAGTTTTACGGATGTCGACAACGTCATATGTAGTATGAGATCAGATTCTAATGACTTAAAATATTTAAACTTATACTCCTCGGAGTATAAGTTTTCCTTTACTTTTAATTCTACACAACCGGTTTTGCGTTACTATTTAGCGTCATTACATGTTTTTTCTTATTAATTATGAATAAGAGGTTTCAGTAACCACTCGTGCGTCTGTCTGTCTCAGTTTTTCTTTGAAAACTTTTCATACAACTAGACGGGTAAATACTAACAAAAATTAAGAAATTTTAAGTATGGAGGCCAATTTTAGTGGAAATAATTCAAAATATATTGCGTGACATATTAAATAAAAGGTTTTATTTCATAAATCTCGAAATGGTTTATTATTTTATAAATTAAAAATAAATTTAACTTCAAAGTTTTTTAAAATTGTTTTACAGAATTAAGACGAGTTACTATTTTCTGACCTAACGACCAAACCTTTCAGAGAACACAGTATTGTAAACACGTTTTTCTTCTTACGATTCCTCAGCGAAATTTTCTAACTTGGGCCAAACCCGGCTCAGTATCATTTTAATTGCGCACGCGTCATTATTTCCTGTCGAAACTCGATAAGCTTTTAGCAAAATGATCGATTGCGAAGAAACTCACATGCCACATTTTAATGTCGAATGAGCGAATGACTAAACAGATATACAATGCGAATGTGGATGGTTGCAGAGGCCCAGGAAGACCAAGACTGACCTACCATGACCAAATAGGTCGAGTTCTGTCTAATGGTGGTATCAAAAGTCTTAGGAATCGGCGTGCATGTATGAAGAGAATGATGAAAGTAGACGAGGCACGAGAGGTTTGTCAGAACCGGGATATCTGGCGCTCTACACTCTCTGTCTACCCCGTTAGGGACCTGGTGTGAAGATACATACATACATACATACATTTTAATCGATTTCTAAATAGACTGCTGGTTCTTTTTTATGTGTCGAAGGTGGTACCACATAAGCATGCATGGATAGGTATTAAGTGATGACTGCAGCCTATATATTATATACATTTATTATGTTTAAAATTTCCACTTTTTAGATGTTTTTTTATGTTATGGAAGTGGCAAACAAGCATGCAGTTCACATTGATGTCAAGCGATGACTGCAGCCTATAGACACCCACACGAAGACCAAGGTCGAAATGCAGATGTGTTGCCACTCCTGAGGCTTAAGGTATTATGCCTCTGTGCCGGAAATTACAGGGCCGTACATTACCACCTGACCGAAACACGATAGTGCTGAACACTACCATTTAGCGGCAAGTAAATTAGGTAATGCGGTGGTGCCTACGCCCGCGAGTTCCGTCACTGGAGCTCTACACCACCAGTAGAGATGCTACGGAACCCTTCGTGCACGAGTTCGACTCGCCCTTTGACATTTTTTTGATTCATTTTACTAGCCTTGGCAAATAGCACATAGAGCAACACGCTGCTCAATGGTATGCAGAAAGACGTGAGTCGGGTCTGATAATTAAAAAATAAAAATAATCAAACTTCCTGTCTTTAATTTTCGAGCAAAGAAAGACTTGCTGCGATATAATTATTGTCTTCAAAGTTAATAAAAAAGTCAACTTATACGTTTGACCTTTTCTTTTCATCTTGAAATTCTATTATCGAAATTGTTCAGATGTGTTTCCCAACTTTATGATCGCTATAAAATTTGCAGAGAGATCTAACTTTATTTAACGGACAAACACTTTGTATCTTGGATAGATATTTCTGAATACATTAAATGTAATATTGTAATCTTCACGCCTGTATTCACTCGAAAGGGTACAAATGTGTAAATACATTTATGCATCCAATTTCTCCACCAACCCGCATTGGAGCAGCGTGGTGGAGTAAGTTCCAGGGGTCCTCCCAAAAAGGGGAGAGACTCGTGTCCAGCAGTGGGACTTGTCAAGGGTTGCCATTATTATGCTCCCAAGATAAAAAAAACACGCTTACACTCACAGCCCCACAATAGGTATAAACCTGTGTCGTGGGTGCCGTTGTACACATACAACACAAACAAAAACACCCAGACCCGAAATAAATATCTGTAGCCCATACAAACATTTTTTTCCCGGTGCGGGGATAGAACCCGCGACCCTTCGAATCAAATGGTCATCTCACATCGCTGGAGTAACCGGGTTATCAAAATTGAAAAATGTATTTTTTCACGTTTACATAGCTGGCGAGTCAGTCCAATCAAATTGGAAAACTGAATGTTCTCTAATTTAACTTGCCTCGCCAGCTATGTGTAACCATTAATCTATCCAAGTTGCAGATAATACTGTAAATTGCATTATCTACAAGAAAAACCAAAGCGTGCAAGTATCTATTCTGTAATGCGGAAGAAATAGGTAATTATGGTAAAAATAAACCTATGTCCGCTAAACTTACAAATAAACAAACATTCTAATAATAGTGAGTAAAAGATGCCAATGACAACAATAATGTCACAAGCAAACTAGTTAAACAGATTCTCCAATCATATTTATATTATGAAAATACCAAATAACTAATCTATCCGATATTTAAAACAAGAATTACCTTATTTATAAATATTAAATTAAGAGATGCATTCGTTTTAATAGAATTAAAGTGAGATAAGGAACATAAAAGGTCACTGTAAATGAAAAGGATAAAAAATAACAGATTGTGAAATTAGCATTGCATTAGTATTCAAGAGCGGCTAGCGTTTTATTAAAGACAGTTTCTTTGTGCACGTTGCAAAGATAACCAAAATTATTAATTAATGTTCTTCTAGTTTTATTTTATGTAATGGAAGTGGCAAAAAAGCATGCAGTTCACATTGATGTTAAGTGATGACTGCAGCCTACAGACACCCACACAAAGACCAAGGTCAAAATGCAGATTAGCGTTACCACTCGTGAGGCCTAACGTGTATGGGGTGTATATATGCCTAAGGTGTATACCTCTATGCAGGAAATAACAGCGCCGTACATTACCACCTGACCCGAACACGATAGTGCTGAACACTACCATGTAGCGGCTAGTACTCGTATATTAGGTAATGTGGTGGTGCCTACACCCGCGAGCTCCGTCACTGGAGTTAGGTTCCGTCACACCTTAGGCCTCAGGAGTGGCAACGCATATGCATTTTGACCTTGGTCTTTGTGTAGGTGTCTATAGGCTGCAGTCATCACTTAACATCAATGTGAACTGCATGCTTGTTTACCATTTCCATACCATAAAAAAAAAGAAAAAAAAACAAATTTCAACAACTTCAAACAAAATCTTGGTGCAGACCTGGCTTAATATCAGTCAGCAAAACAAAATAATGTATTTTGTACCGGCAATTACAGAACCGTAGGTACGAGCACGTAACTTCACGCCTGTAATCCCCGAAGGGGTAGGCAGAGGTAAATGCATGCATTCAAGCATACATGCAAACACCCAAGATTCGCCGGTTACGTTTTGGCCCATGTAACAGGTGGCGAGCCTGTTGAAATCTCCGGGCACATTACCAAACTTTGAGGTACTGGGAAATTTCCAGAAAATGGAAAAATCCCAATAGAACCAGAGATAAAGGCTTTTTCACCATTATCTCTGATAACCCCCTACCCGGGAATCGAACCCAGTGGCCTGCTACCACTAGGCTACCGAGGCGAGGGAAGGCTACGAGCAAGATAGTGCTGAATACTTGTAACTCTACCAGTTGGATGGCTACATCTAACTTTATTTGCATGAGCAGTTAAGCAATATTATTTTCATTTAAATTGACCGGTATCATGCAAGCATAAACATACACTTGTGAAACATTCCATCTAGTACATGACTGACCAATTAGACATGACGTAATTGGCAATGACTCAATAAATTATCATGAATGAATTATGTGTTGGTCATCGCTCATAGGCCACCATATTTTAATGTCATAAAAATAGCTGACGAAAAGACATGGCAGGTAAAAGTTAGAGAATAGTAGGAATGTATTGAGTTTATTTTTGTGGCGGCGTTTTTCTCAATAGGTATAGATCGGCCTTTTCAACTCTGTCGGCGAATAACAAAGGCTGTCTTTTTTTTCCACTGAAAGAGGCTTTCTGTGAATGATGAGAGTATCGGTTTAAAATCATTCGGTCTAAATAATAAAAAGTAGGAGTTAAAGAATTATGGCGATAATGTTGGAATGCCATTTCCAAGATAAATTTTATTTAATTTACTAGAAACTTCAGAACTATAATTAGGAGATATCTAGCTACTTTCACGGTTTTCATAAATACCATCCTAAAGGCAAAACGGACACAAGGGCGAAACAACATTAATTCATACGGAAAAACGAATATTTTATAATAATCATAATAATCTAGTCCAGCCGCTCTTCCAACTGAGCTACCGAAGTCTTGCCCGATTTGTCAAATCTTTCCTTCAAATTTATTGCATTGCCTTATGGTGGCAGAGCGACTGGACTAGATCCCCAGTGGCCGCGAGTTCGAGTCTCGCCTGAAGTAAAAGTTTTCTTTCCATTTTTCTTTAAATAAAATATATTTTACAAGCATGTGTTAATGCGAAATAATATATAACAATAATAATAATGGCAACCCTTGATATGTCCCACTGCTGGTCACGAGTCTCTCCCCTTCTTTGGGAGGAGGCTTGGCGCTCACTCCACCAACGCGGGTTGGTGGAGATAAGGGTTAGTGGCCAACCCGCTGTCGGATGTTTTTCAAATCGCTCATAAGGCCTCCGACAAGATTAAATGACTGCTATCTATCGCTAGCAACCGGGACCGATGGCTCAACGTGCCCCCTGAAGCACGGAAACGCGCATTTTAATTTGCCACTAGCGGTCACCCATCATACACCCGATTGCACCCGTATAGCTTAACCGAGTAGATCGCTTACGATCTACACCAGCTAGGATACAAGATTTAAATTATTACGAATTCATTTAACTTCAGAAAGAGCTACAGTGCTTCCGGTACAGAGGCATAAAAACTTAAGCCTCAGGAGTGGCAACATTGAAGTCTTTACTATTGTGTAGGCACTTAGATGTTAATAGATTACTAAATTAGGGGTGTACTTAGTCTGAACGGACCAAAAAGAATGAACAGTGGTCCAATCGACCGTATTCAAAAAACGTCTATGTCGCAAAGGACCGGTCTTTAAATAATTTAAAAGGACAGTCGCATACAGAAGTGATTTTCGTATTTCACTATTAAATTTACCATCAATGTTTTTCACTTAATGAAAAAAAAGAAACAAGCAGTAAACATTTCTCATTTTATTAATAGACAGCTGCTGTATTTTTTTATGTAATGGAAGTGGCAAACAAGCATGCAGTTCACATTGATGTTAAATGATGACTACAGCCTATAGACACCCTCACAAAGACCAAGGTGAAAAAGCAGATGCGCTATACTCCTGAGGCCTAAGGTGTTATGCCTCTGTGCCGGAAATTACAGGGCCGTTCATTACCACCTAACCGGAACACGATAGTGCTGAACACTACTATTTAGCGGCAAGTATATTAGGTAATGCGGTGGTGCTTACGCCCGCGAGCTCCGTCACTGGAGCCACCAGTAAAAAGCGAATTTTACGGTGAATCTGATTAAAGTTTCTTTCATGTAACAAGGTGCATGATTGCTTACGCATTTCGGATAACACTGGGTATGGGATATAAATTGGTGACAATAAAATTAAACGTGATTCATGCTTCCGTTTAAAATCAAGGTGAACCAAATACATTTTATTCATTAATAAATTATACGATTGAATAATAAAACTCCCTCAATACAGGTTGATAACGAAGCCAGTATTTTAAAAGCTTACGGCTTATAGATCATAAAATTAAACAGTATATATTTTTATTGGTGGTAGAGCTCCAACGACGGAGCTCGCGGGTGTAGCACTTATCTACTTGCCGCTTTGAGGTAATGTTCAGCATCATACCGAGCAGTGTCCTGAACAGGTGGTAACGGTGTTAATGTCCGGCACAGAGGCATAACACCTTAGGTGTGGCAATGCATCACACTAGGTATACACCTGTGTCGTGGGTGCCGTTGTACACACACAGCACATATACACAAACACCCAGAGCCGCATCAAACAATTGTAGGCCAAACAAATATTTGTCTCGGTGCGCGGATCGAACCTGCCACCCTTCGAATCAAAGGGACGTCTCACGCTGCTGGACTAACTGGATCGTCGCTATATAGATTTGCTTTCCTTATTTACACGAATATCTCAAATCCGCTCTGGCGCTAACCTAACCTAACTCATGTCGCAATTGGACCTACTTTTGCAACAAAGAACCATCCACAAACATGCCAAGTTCTACTTTTAGACAAGTTAGACCTTTAAAGTTAATTTTAAAAAATCTATACATAACTGTATTTTTATTTATGTAATGAAGGAGCCGAATAAGCATGCAGTTTACATTGATGTGAAGTGATGACTGCAGCCTATAGACACCCACACAAAGACCAAAAGTCAAAATGCAGATGCGTTGCCATCCCTGAGACCTTAGTTGATATGTCTGTGTGATTAGTTATTACGGGGCCCTACATTACCATCTAACCAGAACACGATAGTGCTAAATACTACCATTTAGAGGCAGATTGATTAGGTAATGCGGTGGTGCCTACGCCCTCCGACTCCTACACTGGAACTCTACCATCATTAAAAAATCGATTTTGACATGTTGGTTCCTTATTGCATAAGTAGGTCCAATTAGTTTATACTGCACCAGCTGTGGAATATATGCCAAACCCTAGGACACAAATGGAAGATCTAATTTAAAAGCAATTGTCTAGGCCATTGAAACGTTGTGCGTATATTCTCACTATAGCGGTGATTGTTGGGATTTAGTGCTAATCGTGTGATAGCGAAGCACTTCTGTAATCATGTCTCTTACTACATACAATTTGCATAAGTCTCGAGGTGTAATGGAACTACTTAGGAGTTATTTATTTTTAAATTTCTTAAGTGGAATCTCGTTTTGATCGAAAATATTAATAAACATTTAGGTAGTGACAACCTTGGATCACTTTTTTGTTTTAGAAATGTATGGAGCCTGGGCCCTAGGTTCTATCTCTAACACACAAATCTATTCTGTTTTACTTTTTACGGATGCAATCATTAGATTTTGAAGGCGGTATTAGTTATTTTGTAAAATATGTTGAGACAACCGTTGAAAACTACTTTCCAACAAAAAAAAGAGTCATCAAAAACGGGTCTACAAGCGATGAAGTTATCTGCGAATTCACATAAATAAAAAAAACGTACGATCGAATTGAGAAACTTCCTCCTTTTTTAAGTCCTTAAAAAGAGTGTTAGCTACTGGTGGACTGTATATCAATAGGTCGCTGGTTCATATTCGGCTCGAAGGACCATGTAAGTAGTTCGGATGGATATCAACTTTACATGTGAACAACAATGACATTATGATAAATGTTATAAAAGAGCGAGCTGAAACATTATTGGGTCGACTAGGTAAATGTTGAATTTAATGCTGATTCTACTGTTGTGATATATAACAAAATGTATGGCATCGCCTTACAGTTATTAAGATACGTTTACGAATAAGTTTTTAAATTGAACCATCTGAAATTTTCTACACTTTGCCTTTAAGACACATAGATTCCAACTATAATGGTGATAGTTTAAAGTGTCGCTAATCGTGCGTCTGGAACCATTTTCTGTAATCACAATCACCCTGTCTGATTCATTTATAGAGCTAAGATGAAACGCTTAATGGTAATTGATATTGTTCTAACGTGGTTCTAGCACTTAACTTTTAATATCTGATCTAATAAACTGTTAACAAAATTGTCAGACGTTTACAGGATCGGAAGGGTCCGGGTGATTCAATGGCTGAATGGTTCGGATGCATTTCATGCAGATTTTTTATGTCATTAGGTTAACAGGTTAGCAGACGGGCCCTTGGTGGAAAGTGGTCACCGTCGCCTATGAATATGAACATTTGCAACACCAGGGGCGTGCCAACGAGCTGCCAGCCCTGAATCACGTTTTTGATGCGAATTTTTAAGAAACTCATATTGTAGCACTAAAGGAACGCATCAGAAGGAAGTTTGCTGCACAATTTACACGTTATGGGCACAAATTGACGCGCAACCGCACCGTTGACCACTGCCAGGTGTCCAGTGGTCGAGGGTGGACCTTCTCTCTTTGGCGGGTAGTGCGATGTAGGAAATGAGACGGAGGCACCATATCGAACAGTTCAGCAGAGCACTCACCGTTGTAGAGACGATAAAACGCATATACTCCCAATGTTTCTGCGCAGGCTCAGATGTTCGAGCCTGTCAGTAAGTCTTGGATCGTTAACGATACGAAGAGCGCATCTCTGTAGGGAGTCAAGTGGATCAAGCTGGTATTTGAGGGTTCCTGCCCACAAATGAGAGCAGTATTCCAGATGGCGCCGCACTTGGGCCTTATAAACCTGTAATAGCTGCCCCGATGTGAAATATTTTGGATTCCAACTTGATTTCTGTAAGTCGGACGTGTCTTAGTCCTTGGGTGTCCCAAGGCCTGAGACGCAATAGTGATCCAACTTATCAGTGTTCACTTAGCATCAATGTGAACTGAGTTAATTAATAGGACATGGAGTACAGTAACAATGAACTCTTGTGTACACTGCCCTCGGACATTGTTACTTTTGTTAACTGCGTATTGTTAAATTCAGGTCCATCAATAAAACAAATATACCTTTTATTGTTCGCAAGAATCCGTAATGATCAATAATTTGTTCAGATACCACAACGACTTCCAACTTCAGGCAAGGTAACATTTGATTACCCCATTAAACACTCATAAATGGGTCGTTTCGAGTTCTGCTAACAAAATAAAGATAAAAAACCGGCCAAATGCGAGTAACACTTGCGTTCATTGGGTTCCGTATAATTATTGAATTTTCTGTTATCATAAATACCATAGGCTGCTCATAGGTTTTCATGTAAGCTAAAGATATAGAAACTGGCGTAAGGACATGACGACTCCACCGCCCACTAGCGACTGAATTTTCTTCTTCTGGCAGAGAATTATTCCATCACTGCAATCAGTCAGCCGAACAGTGGCGAATAAACCATTCCAATGGGGCTGAAGTAAGTGCAATAACGCAAGATGGGCAGCAGCGTCGTGCGATAAAACTATCTTCACTGAGCCAATCCGCATGCCAAGCATATCCCCCCCCCCTTATGGGGAGGAGTTGGACATCTTTCGGCTGATAAATATAATGCTCAATGACAGACGAAGAACTATAAAATGTTTTTTTTTTTAATGTGGCCATGGGCAATTGGTTTTAGCCATAAAGGGACAGTGGTCAATTTTGATTTACCTATACATTATTATACCTATGTTAAAATACAAGGAAAGTATTTTTAGATCCTTACAATATGGACTATTTCACGATATATCACAAGATATCATAGGTATTACAAAAAAAAAAATTACCAATTTATCATTACGACAAGATATATAGACGAACAGACAAACATAGAAACACACGAGTGATCTTATAAGGATTCTGTTTTTTCCTTTTAATGTACGGAACCCTAAAAATACAATAAAGAATACTACGTAAAGTATTGACAGTCGGCGCCCCGGTGAATGGTGCTTACATTTGAATAACCTTTTATAGGGTTTCGAAGCCAGACGGATAAAATGGTATCCTTAATAATGCGTCCTGTTTGTTTGTGACAACCCTTTTCTGCTAGTAAAACATGTAACGTTTAACTGATTGTTCATTTTGTAGAAATCATATTTGCGTATTTTAAAAAATCTTTAGTAAAATTGAAAAAAAACCAAGTGCAAGTTGAACTCGCGCACCGTGGGTTACGACAAACCTGTAGATTTATAAGTAAAAATATTTTTGTTACGTGATGTAATAAAAAAAATTGAGTTCCCGCAATTTCATGGCAAGTAGGTACCCTGTAGGTTTTCATTCCCTTTGGTGTTTCGAAAATTTGCGGCATAAACGGCTGTGTATTCTGAATGCGTTGCCTTAGAAGTTTGTTATTTTCACAGCTTCAAGGGACAGTACACTAGAGTATTTGATTGAAATTTCAGCTTAATACCTGTACATGTTCCTGAGAAAAAGCGATTTGACAGACCGACGGACGGACGCACAACAAAGTGATCGTATTAGGACCTAGAAATATGACTAAAGAACCACTGAGTTTCCGTATTTACCTACCGAAATGTGAAAACCTTCGCACATTTTTGCTAAACCTTCTCCTTTTCTTCTAACTTCCTTCCAAGGTTCTTGGCGTTACAATATGGTTCTTCAAAATTGGCCGCTCAAGAGTCCTTCACAGCTGGCAGCGTGTTGGCAACTCCCTTGTATGTCCCTGTTCTCCATCAGGTATCCCGTCGGCTTGTCTCTCAATAATAATAAGGGCAACTGTTGATTCGACCCACTGCTGGGCACGAGTCTCTCCCCTTCTTGGGAGGAGGCCTGGAGCTTTCTCCACCACGGTGCTCCAATGCGGTTTGGTAGAGATAGGGGTAAGTGGCCAACCCACTGTCGGATGTTTTCAAACCGCCCATAAGGTTTGACGACTGCTATCTATCGATAGTAACCAGGGCGGACGGTTTTACGTGCCCTCCGAAGCATTACGTGTCTCTCAATCCTTCGACATAAAACAATCTCGTCATTCGAATGTCTGTCCTGGTGCCTACACAAGTAAGGTATTTCAGACCTTTTTATTTCATCCAATTCAGTAACGGCAAAAAGACATGTATTTCACAATCGTCTATCTTTTTCTGGGTATTTTTAGAAAAAATAAATTATGTGGTACTGGTTTTATGAAAAATATTCTCGCTGTGATGGGTAACATAATTGGATACCACGCGAATGTATGTGTAAATTATATTTCTATTAGCCGCTCGCCTTGGCTTCGCACGGCTGCAGTGTTACATTCCCTATTTAAAAGGGGTGAGGGAATATAAGGAAACAAATATATATATAGCCTATGTCACTCTCACCTCTTCAAGTATCTCTACATAAAAAATCACACCAATCGGTTGCTCCGATATGACGCAGTACAAATATGAACAGTATGGAAACTATGTCCAAAACATTCGAAACGGCACACTAACACAAACATGCGCATCGACGCTCGATGAAGCGAGTGACTCAGTACTGCAGCACCGCGAGAACAGCTTAGAGGCCTCGTCGATGCGCATGTTTGTGTGAGTGTGACATTTCAACGTTTTGTACGTAGTTTCCAAAACTGTTCATATTTGTACTGTGGTTATGGCGTGAAAAACGGACAAACAAACATACAAACAGACTTTCACATTTATAATATTAGTATGAATATGGATATAACATTTGTATTCCATAAAACAAGTGGGTAAGTTACGAGTTCAACGCCCTTTCAGTTCTCTGAATGAAGGTTCAGATAACAATAAAATTCAATGGAATTGAACTCTATGTCGTAATTGTGTAACGTTATGTAGGTATTGTATTACTTGAAATAAAACTATTTTTACGGATTTATCTCGCGTATATTAAACTAAAATGATTTTTAGTTTAATATACGCGAATAATATATGTCTAATATATGTCTAATATATGTCTGCCCGAGACCACGGAAGCTGAAAAGCGACCGAAACGTCGGGTTGATTTTAAAAATCATTTTAGTTTAATATACGCGAGTTAAATCCGTAAAAATAGTTTTATTTCAATGAGTGTAGCTCTCGAAAACCTAAGAACATATCATTGTATTACTTGTAAATTTCAATTAGCTAATCATTTTTGGGCGTACTGTAGTTTTAACATAGCTACCGTCGCTATTTAGATTCATCATTTCGGTAGAAAGTAGTCCACTGCTGAACAAAAGCTTCGCAGTTGCGTTAGTAGGTACCTTTTTATATTAGGAAGGTGGCAAACAAGCATGCAGCTCACATTGATGGTAAGTGATGACTGCAACCTATAGACATCTACAAAAAACCAAGCCAGCGTCAGATAGATTAAGTAATGCGGTGTTACCTACGCCGGCGAGCTCCGTCACCAGAGCCCTACCACCAGTAAGAGTTATTATTGCGGAACGTTGCAACCTATTCCACATATTAGCTACTATTGGAATGGTTTGACCGTCAGTTCTATTGACTGACGGCTCTAGTGGAAGGATTATTTTCCAATAGCAGTACGGCGGTGAGTTCATCATATCCCTATGCCTACATTTTTTTATCTTATAATGTTATGATAACGAATTCGTGATTTCCTAACAGACTAGAAGCAACTCCTCCCCTCCTCCGGAATACTCTGAAGTCGGCACTGAGGTGGTTTAAGAGGGTCTAGATAGGTCTCTCATGTCTAGAGACCCGAGACCTGAATTTAATTTAATATCATATTTCTTAATATGTTAGATTAATCTGATTTAGATTGTTTATTCTTTTTTAAGAATTCTACTAAGAGAGTTTACAATTATTATATTAATAATTATTTAACAATATGTACCTATATTGTTTCGAACAAATTCTTTATTGAATTATATTTGTGTACCGTAGGTACCTGTCAGGGTATTTATACGATTTGCAAACAATTTATTATTTTCAAATTAAAAATTATCTGCTTTAATAATTATTCAGTGATTAGGTACCAACCTATTTGCTATGAATACCTAACTTAAAACTTAAAAGGATCACGATATAATGTGAGTTCTACTAGGACTTTATGTGTAGGTATGAATAATATGTAGAAACTAAACTGGAAGACAGGTACGTACCTAACTCACTTTTTTTAATACTGATTAAATGTATAGGTTATAATACTTAGTTGATGTCTGCTATGCTTCATTGATTTACTCTGCTTGACGCTGCATACTTTTAAGCGTGCTGTCAGCGTGCTAAAAAGCACGATAGTGATGCGAATCACCGATTTGAGTTTATCGACATTGTTTGTAGATGTACGGCCCCCCGCTTGGCTAACTCAGTCAGCGTGCAACGACGACGCGCAACGCACGTGCCCGCGCGCACTTTAACCGACGCACGATCGTGTCAAAATCTGACGTTCCAAATACAAAACGCTGTCCGCGCGCCCCCCAAGTGTCGCAGTGTAATGGGTGTTCAAATAAAAATATTTCGGCATGTGCTAGTGTTGTGAATGTGTCGATGTGTGACTCCATCAGTTTCGGCTGTTATGCTGTTATCATGTCATATTGATGTCATACGAAACTGATATGTCTATAATTAGCGAGTTGAGATGGCTGCAAGACGACGAGCTCTTCGCGTTATCCTTGCAAAACGGTATTTTTTTTATTTACTATTAGACCAGGAATTGTTGACAGATGCTAGGTATGATAAATGAAACATATTTCATCGATAACTCTAACAATTTTATGTACCAGGTATAAATTGATGCATCATATTTTAAGCAACAAGAAGGAAACAATCAAATTTGTAACTACGAATATTTTTTTTAATGAACAAGTTAAATAACTACACGGTTACTTACTTAACAATTTTTCATTCAACAATGCCATGTATAGGCAAGGTCAAGCCTTATTTTAATAATTATTCGTAAAGTATACGTCATAACTCGGAATGTTTTTTGCTGCTTCAATGCCAATTTACAATCAATAATCAATAATTTCCTGTATATTTTAATGAGTATGTAAGGATTCCAAGTAACAGATAATTAATACCTTATAGGCACATCATTTTTATCTCGATAGAGCAAAAGTAATACCCACCTTCCAGTTATTAGCATAGAACTATGCAAATAAGATATCAAACCGTGAGTCATCGTAACTTGTGATGAAGCCTCATATGATTGCGAATTGATACATGACACTATTAAAACAAAAAATCAAATGACAGATCACTTATATGATATTTATTTACAATTCACAGATGAAACAAAATTATAAAAGATAGTAACGGAAAAGATAAACATTGAATCATCTGTATTCTATGAAAATGTAGTCAATGAAACACAACAATCTGAAGAGTGATTTTATAAGGTGAATACAAAATACGTCGCTATAAGAATACAAATTTCTGTACGGGAATTCGGCCCGGAACCGGCGAGATGACAGCTGCATCAACACTGCTAAACGCTAGCTGTTATGCTAATATACTATTGATTACTTACAAATTGGTTTATTAATATAGTTGGTTAGAATAAAAATAAATTGATTATTAATCTGTACCAAAGGAAATAAATACTGTTGAAGTCAAACCGTTTCAAATGTTGTTTATTATTATAAATACCATATTTTCATAGTAGTGCCTAACTTATTTGAGTTTAATCTCACAGCAGGCGATAAACGTTTTAATGATCAATTTTATCTTATTAGAAGGAAACTTTTACGACTTTTTTCATAACAAACCTATAAAATAATTAGAATAACATTAAAAACGAATATAATGATTTCAAGAATTTGAAATGATTCGTATTTGACTTTATAACTATAAGAGTTTGTGAAGAAAATATTACTCATCACTTAATTCTTATCAAACAACGTAAAGCTCTCACGACCGTTGTTTCAAAATTTTCTTATCCTTACAAAATGGTTTAGGTAAAGAAAAGGAAGTAAGTTAATTTAAAACATTGCACGAATCAACCAAAATGGTATTAAGTATAAAATAGAGAAAAGTGAAGTTCTAACATTTGAGCAATTAAATTTCTAAAGTGAAATATATGATCAGCTATTTTTAAATTAAAATATTGTAGACGCAAGTGATGTTAAAGCCGACTACGGTAGGTAAATAGGAAATAATGGCCAAGGTGAGCTAGATTCTTACCGGCGACCCGCCCGTTTATTTAACTCAGACACTTCATTATACAGACAATATTACTACTCGGAGACAACCCGTGAACACGTAGAAATTATCTTCGCGTTGTATTAACAATTTCCATTGCATCCACCATGAACCGAACACGAGCAACATTGGTTTTCAAGTCAAGGTTGCTTAGTTTTACGCAATATCGAATAGAGATTTTATAGCTCAATTTCAGATAGCCTCGAATCCATTCTGTTGTATTAATGTCTCAAATTACATGCTCTAGACGTGGAATACTAGGTTAGCGTTTTGTATCCACTATAATTGCATTACAAATACAAATAGCAGCAATAAAATAGACTAGTATATCAATGCAGGTTTTTTCTAAGCCCCAATATGGTACTGTAAATTATACTCCAAGAGCGTGACTATTGGTTTTAACATTGTCCATTACTGTCAAGTAAACATTTTGGCGTGTATAAAGTTTTTATAACACCTTAATTATTGATACAGAGGATGCCGATTCGAACAATATTATAAATAGTTTATAAGCGGATGTAGTACTTAAACTAAATACAGAATATCTCATCTGCTGGCTAATGGCAATGATGATGACTGGAACACCAGACGCCAAGACAAAATAATGTTTGCTGTTTATTTTGATAGAAAGTGTTTATACAGAACTTTGTGTTGGGAGCGGAGAAATCATAATTCATTGACGCTTGATTTATTAACAGCAGATACGATAAAATAGGAATGTGAGTCGTTAAAATTGGTAACAGAATATCGAATGGTCCATACGCGTATGATTACGAGCTAGTTGCACCATGCTGGGTGAATTTGATAAGATTGTTGCAAAATGTTCTTTTGGTTCAGATATTTTGAGACATTTGTCAATAAATAATGTCTCTATCGAGTACATTTACCGTGACTAAAGTTATTCCCAATAAGAACTAGTCTTATTAGGTTAGGTTTGGACACGGTTTGTTGATTTATTTAGCGGTAAATTACGTTGAAAGACTTATTTGTCTTGTGACAATGTTGCATTTAGGGTTGGGAATTCTCATTAAACACAACTTTAATTCTTTAAGTTACAGACTTCTCACATTATTCAAGTAAATAAATGGTCTATTATAGGCACTATTCAATTAATTGGAAAGTATTTTCAGTTAATTGAAGTTAAATTTTTACTTTGACATAATTATCATGAAACTTAATTTGTTTAATTGACTTGACTACATTGGAGTGTCATATTTCTCAGGAGTGAGATATTGTTTAATAATATATCAATTTACTATTGAAATTGGTAAATCTAAGGATATAATTTCTAACTGTTTGTCAAGAGTTTAATTAAAATTGAGATCTGTAAAATCACTGTTCTGTGGTGTACATTAAAAAAAATTGCGAATATAATAATAAAGCCAATATTCAAAAATATATTGACTCACATGATAATTATGTGATATTGTTTCATTTAGCTACTAAAAAGTATTATTTTATTGCTACAGCATGATGTAAAAAATGACGTTTGATGATAGATTGAGGTAGCAATTACATTTTGGGACGAATAAATTATGAAATAATATGAATCGTCTTGAGCGAGAGATAAGCAAAAATACTGAGACTTATCTGTTACTATTATTCAGGTATCATGGCATATTTTAGGAGTCATTTGAAGAGTACTCTTGAAGATTTACACAGTTTCTATAGTTAGCTCATACTGAAGGTTTAGTAAAAATATTAACACTAATGACCCGCTTCCAAGAGCATACTAACGAGTTGTTAATTAGCAACAGAGCAAAGCTGAGCATCCGAATTTGAAGGCTGCTTATCTTTCCATCACTAATTACGCCTCTCATGTACATGATGTCATTTAAAAAGGATGTTCCACATAGAATGGAGAACAGAGCATTAACTCTTAATTACTGGTCAAGGACGCAAAACGTGTTTCACCGTACGCATGCAAAGTTCACTCGGCGTGACTGTATGTCTATTACGAGTTTATGTTGCGGTGTTATGATATTTTATATAAAAACTCAATGTATTCGTGAAGCTGGTTGTTGCTCCTAATGAATGAGTCTCACTGGCCTCGGCGATTGTTAATTGTCGAATCGATAAACTATTGTCCTATTGACAGTGTGTGATAATTGGGAACCAATATCTTTGTTTTGAGTTGATATCGTTTCAATATTCTTGTTGACGTATATTTTGTACATATTCATTCAAAATATATTATAATATTTAGGTACTTATTGATATGCTTTATATTATGACCACCTATGTTATGTTCTTGTTTGAACTATAGAGTAGCTCGTTACATTTTTAAATAAATGGAGTAGGTATGATGAAGACTGCATACTTAATTATTTCAGGTTCTTAAGAGCGTATTTTAGATTGAATACATCTAGCACCATTTAGTATCTCCACTATATATTATAAAGCCTATAAGCTACTTATGTAGACCTATTAAATATTATCATTAAAATATTCTTTAGTAGAACGTAGCCATGACTTTGTAGAATAAAAGGTAATAATAAGTTGATCAAATTGTTCCTGGTGATCAAATATCGTGTGTTGATTTTTTTAACTCAGAAATTAAATTAAATAATGTATATTAACCTCCTTATTCATAAAGGTATTTAAGCTAAAGTGTTGCTAATCTCTCCTTTGTCTTTTTCTATCCTGCACATTTGACAATGCAACTGACAAAAACAAAGTATTCTATAGCTTAAATGTATCTAATATACATTTATGAATAAGGGTGTTAATATTTAATAGTGATATAGCTCTATAGTACGTTTTTATAGAATTAAAACGTAACTTCACACCTGTAATCTCCGATGGGGTAGGCAGAGGTAAATGCAGGCATTTAAGCATACATGCAAAAACCCACGATTCGCCGGTTACGTTTTTTGGCCCATGTAACAAGTGGCGAGCTGTTGCCATCTCTGGGCACATTACCAAACTACGAGGTACTGGGAAACTTACAGAAAATGAAAAGATCCCAATAGAACCAGAGATAAAGGATTTTAAACCGTTATCTCTGATAGCCCTCGAACCGGGAATCGAACCCAGGACCTCCAGTAGTAGTAGTGGCTAGCTCTGTAAAAGTTAACTCAAACAGGTATCTACTAAAATTATCGATATCGATATTTTGTGTGTCAGTAAAGGAATGTCTCTACTCTTAGACGTGTAAAGTTGGATGTAACAGTTGAATTTGTTCTTTAGTTCTGTGTAATAGCGGTATTAGAACATTTGCATAATAACATGTCGCAGCGTTTTCAATCTTTTGAATGCTGTGTATTGTGTTTGTTGTGCTAGTAACAGTTACTCACGAAATAACCGTTATTTAAGTATTATATTACGATTAAATGTCTTTTTAAATTTGACAATGTTACTTACAAAGTAGACATTTTCCACTGGTGGTAGAGCTCCAGTGACAGAGGCCGCGGGCGTAGGCACCACCGCATTACCTCATATACTTGCCGCTAAATGGTAGTGTTCAGCATTAGCGACTTCCAGTCAGTTGGTAATGTACGCCCCTGTAATTTCCGCCACAGAGGTATTACACCTTAGGACTCAGGAGTGGTAATACATTTACACTCACAGCGCCACAGTAGGTTTAAACCCGTGTCGTGGGTGCCATAACACGTGGGGTGCCACCGACTTCAAACCTATTAGTAAATAGCACATTTATTTAATTGGTAATATATAATACAATTAAATCTTTATTATTTTTTACTTTTCAGTTTTTAAGTCGGCTTTTCTTAACGTAGTTATATTTATATCACATAAGCTTATGCGTGTGCTTAACTGCACTGTAGGTACTTATTAGTATACAATTATCAGTGATTGACAAACATAGTCTTAATACCGATTAACAAATGACTAGCACATGTTTATAAACGGGTTTTAAGATTTCTTATGAGGTAATACTCAAAGGAGAATGTTTATAAACCTGATTCAAATCAAATGATGAGCATCTTATTTACAAATTGCTTGGCATACATATGAAGTAAACATTATGGTAAAATGTATGTCGTGTCAGTAATAGAGTTTGTCGAAGTGTTTATGCTAAAAATATGTTCTATAGTGAAATTGTCAATTTCTAAAGGGTTATAATCAACGTATTTACATATACTTTAGCTGTATGCATTGCATGGGAGCGTGTGCATTTCTTTAACTGGCCATTCAAGGTCACTGAGATGAGGTAGGAGGAGGACACTAGGAAATTAAAAACTTCTTAGACTAAAATACCGAATTTCTGGAAAAAAAACCAGAACGAAAATTACAGAATATAGATTTAATCCAACACAGCAGTGCCACAAATATGAACAGTATGGAAACTACGTACAAAACGTTCGAAACGGCACACTCACACAAACATGGCAGTGCACACGGTAGTTTTGATTTATAAGGACTTATAATTTTAATTTTGTTTTAGGTCCTGTGTCCAATTGCACAAACTAAAGTCTTTGACCCGACTTCTATGACACATAAATATATCGAATACGTGTTTAAGATAGAACGTCCTCCTTTTTTGAACTTGGTTAAAAATATAAATGTAATGCCGGTTTACTGCAAATTGGTAAACGACAAATTGCAATAACGATATCCACCATACCATACCATATAATGAACCTACAAATATTCTGTTATTAATAGAGTGTTAAATTTCTTCGAAATTTTATCCATCATTTAATTTCAAAGTAAGCGAACCATTATGATGATGTATCGGACGAAATAATTGAAACGGATGGAAGTATTGCATTCTATTTTTATTTTTTCGTGGAAATTTCATTTATAGAAATGAAATTTTCGTTTGAAAAATCACTTTTTTAAATTGTAAATAAATCAATCAGCCTTGACAACATTCAGGTGTTTTACTTTTTTAGACAATTTAATAAAATCAATCTGTTATTGATGTTAAGTACTCATAACAGCAGTGGTAGCAAGCGACTACTACTGCGCTGGGGTCATGGGTTCGATTCCTAGGTCGAGGTATAAAATCCTTTATCCCGTAATAGAACCTATTAGGATTTTTATTTTTTCTGGAAGTTTCCCAGCAACTTGGAGTTTGATAATGTGCCCGGAGATATCAACAGGGCCACCTAAGGGCCAAAATGGATTTGGCGAATTGTGGGTGTTTGTTGGTGCTTGAATGCATGCATTTACCTCTGCCTACCCCTTCAGGGATTACAGGCGTGAAATTACGCTTAACTTACTCGCAATAGCTATCATATTTCACGTTGCAATTCTTTGCAATAATTTTGTGGCACAGAATACTAGATGACCTAATGTAATAGTTGTGAAAATGTGTCAAGATGTAAAGCAATAGTATTCTAAAGACAATAGTGAATTTCAGTAATCTATACTTATAATAAATCTGTAGAAGTGTAAATTCTGTACATTAAAAATATTGAAAAAATAAATACCAGGGGATGTTATTAGATCGATACCGAACACAAATATGTGATTAGATTTTTTTTTGTCTGTCTGTCTGTCTGTCTGTCTCTCTGTCTGTTTGTTCAAGCATCACATAAAAACTACCGGTCCGATTACAATGAAACTTGGTATGATTATACTTTAACCTTTGGCGCACAACACTGGGTACTTTTTATCCCGGGAAAATGTATGTTTGTCTGTGTGTTTGCGCACGCTAATATCAGAAACGGCTTATTCGATTTGCGGTTTTAACTAATATATTGTGGTAAGTTCACTTAAAATTTAGTGTTTGTTTCATGTGAATCGGTAAAGAAATAAAAAAGTTGTGTCAATTTAAAGAATCGTATCGAATATTTTTAAGCTATTCTGTATCTTAATTCTATCTTTTAGGGAGTTTCGTACCTAATAGGTAAGAACGGACCCTACGGATAACTAATCCGCTGTCTGTCTGTCTGTCCGTCCGTCCGTCTGTCTTTCACCAGGCTGTATCTCATAAATAGTGATAGCTAGAAAGCTAACATTTACACAAATTATGTTTTACTGTTACCGCTATAATGTAGACGCTTTCAATTTTCACAAAATTTTTAGGTCTAATGTTGTATTGTAGCTTCCATAATAAATCTTCATACATACAAATAAATAAAATTGGAGTGTTCACTACATACAAATAAACAGAAGAGTGTCTCTGATTTTGACGGGACTTTCACTGACTCCACTTTTTTCATTTAAGTAGGTATTATTTTAAAATTGTTAATAGCTTAAATATATTGTTATTTTTGTAAAGAGTTAATTGAACAAAAAAAAAATCTAGTAGTAGGGAGTCCTGGTGACTTGTAACACAGGTATCTATATACCTATCACAGGCACCAGTCTCCCACAAAAAATAAGGTGAATCAAAGTAAATAGCTCTAATTGTGTTTATTGTATGTAACCCTATCAACCTTTTTTGTGAGAGAAAATAAATGCATTTGCAGCCTTTCCCCTCGGTCAAAGTACAAGCACAAGTGTTCCTACGCCTGTCGCCTTGATGTTTAAACTAGAAATAGTTTTTGTATTTTGTGAAAGTCGTAGTAATAGACGATTTTGTTAGTGTGCGTGTGTATGTCATACGTATTATGCCTCCACCGCAAAAAATTACAGACTGTTTTGCATCTGGAATAAACGCTATGGCTACTCCCAGGGATGTGACAGCTTTAAACATCTACGCGGGGAAAATAGCTTGGAGAGGCTGATTGTTGTGGGCAATATTGAGGGGAAAAGGGCAAGAGGCCGATCTCCAACCAGATGGTCTGACCAGCCCAAGGACAACCGAGCATTGGTTTTTTACACCACGGTGCAAATGGCCGCAGACTGGAGCCGATGGAGACATTTCGTCCGATCGAGAGTGATGTCAGGATGATCACGATCCTCAGCCATAAGGGAACGACCAGAGAGATAAACATCTACACGAAACCAAAAAAATCATTGTAGATGCGTTACCACTCCTGAAGTCTAAGGTGTAATTCCTCTGGGCCTAAAATTACAGGACAGGATAACATTACGAACCGAAACACGATAGTGCTGAACACTACCATTTAGCGGCAAGTAGATTAGGTGCAGTAGTACCTACACCCACGTGCTCTGTCACTGGAGCTCTACCATCATTAAAAGGAAGGGAGTTTTCATCTATATTTATGTGATTGTACCTCAAAATGAAAAACGCAACTCCTATAAGATGACTCGTACCTCTCTCTGTCTCTCCGACTTATAGCAAATTGGCTGTGACATACGGACAGACAATTACAGAATTTCGAGTGATACCATGGTTCCGTTTTTACCTTTTAAGGAACCCTAAAACTTCACACATCAGCTCAAAAAACATTGCACTAGGCAATTACGAAACGGTAAAGGCGTTCACAGACACAGTAATTGCGTTTAAATTAATATATGAATATCAGCAAACTCCTGCAGCTAATCGATTCTGCAATTAGTAATAAAGTAAATAGCCCATAACTGTCGGATGGGCGCTGGTTTATTTGAAGTTATTTGTATGGAACGAGAGTCGATTGGTTTTAGTTCATCCGTGGAGTTGTTATTAAATCAGCGATGTCCTAAATGTTGTTTTTTTTCCGTGAAAGTAGGCAATGGAAATGCAATTTGCGTCAATAGTTATTTACTATTAGTCTGTAACCACTTTCTTACTGTGCAGTATCTATTTAAAATAGTTGGTTGTAGGCTAATGAGCTTCATAATTATAACAGAAATTATCGGATATCCGAATTATGTATCTGTAACTACAAATAAATAAAATTGGAGTGTCTGTTCCTAATATAAAAACAACCGCTTTTTACTAAATGCATATATGTATCTATGTATTGCACGGTACATGAACCATTTTTTTGACAATTTTTGACGCGTCTCTCTTTGTTCAGGCTCTTTAATCTGTCAGGGCGCGAGAAAAATATGACACTTGATTATTTTATTGTTCGTGGACCGAAATCGGTCCAACTGCAAGCTTAATGAGTTGACAGCTGGACAGATTTAAGCGGGACTTTCACTGGTAATATCATAGCTGATGTAATGAGAAGTAACTTAGGCTACTTTTGTTTCAGAATTAAATTTTACGCAGACGAAGTCGCGGGCACATCTGGTCCGAAATAAAAGTATTTGTATAAAATCTGTGGATCGTTCAATTATATTCATTGTCAACAACAAACTTAATAATGAAATAAAAAAATATATTCAATATTAGTACTAATACCCAACCAAAAGATAGAGACATATAAAATATGAAACTTAAAACTTTGGATAGCGATTGGTGTACCTAATTTATATTGTATGATTTAATGTGTACCTATGTTATGTATTAAAGCAAATAAATATACTGAGTGAGCATGACCTTTAAGAACATTTAATATCTCTATTTCTCTTTTCCAATGTTATGTTTTACCCCCAAATTATATAACAAAGGTCAAAGTCCTTACGGCGGTGATTTAATACCGGTAAACATGCGATTCAAAACCGATCCTGATACAATCATTGACTGCAGTTTTGGAATCTCGGCTTCAAATAAATAACTGACTAAGATTATCTTAAAATGCTGTTTCATTTTTTATTAACTGTATTGAATCATGATTAAGCGAGTGATTAATTTAAGACAGATTGAGGTAGATTTTTTATATAATGGAAGTGGCGTACAAACATGCAGTTCACATTGATGTTAAGTGATGACTGCAGCCTATAAACACCCACGCAAAGACAAAGGTTAAAATGCAGATGCGTTACCATTCCTGAAACTTAAGGTGTTATCACTCTGTGCCGGAAATTATAGGGCCGTATTACCACCTGACCGGAACACGATAGGGCTGAACACTACCACTTAGCGGCAAGTATATAGGTAATACGGTGGTGCTTACGCCCGCGATCTCCGTCACTGGAGCTCTACCACCAGTAAAACTAGTAGTAGAGCTCCAGCCAGTAGTGACTGAGATTATCTTAAAATGCTGTTACATCTTTTATTAACTGTATTGTATCATGATTAAGCAAGTGATTAATTTAAGACAGATTGATTTAGGCATATTATTTTTAGCAGTATCTTGTGCCAGTAAAACGGTAAAGCTCCAGTGATAGAGCTCACGGGCGTAGGCACCACCACCACACCGCGGACACTCCGCCAAAATTCCATACAAACGCTTAATTTGATCTCTATTACACAGACATCAATCAGTGACGTGTATTTACACGTGTACCTGTGTGCGTAGCACGTAGAAAATACCAACCGTCGCCCATAAGATGGGAGGAGGTTGGGTGATGCGGGGCAATCGGGCGGGACGACGAAGCGTCCATTCTATACGTAGTATTATTACATATTCTCTGCCACCGCATTACCTAATATACTTTTTTTATTTATTCTTTTTCCACAGATACATAATAAAGTAAGCTTACAAAACTAAAATCTCGCCTTACTGACGAAGCAGTTTGTTGGCACTTGCCGCTAAATGTGTTCAACACTATCGTGTTCCAGTCAGGTGGTAATGTACGACCCTGTAATTTCCGGAGAGGCAACACCTTAGGCCTCAGGAGTGGTAACGCATCTGCATTTTGACATACAAATAAGGCATCGACTAGTGTGATGGGTGACCGCTAGTGGAAAATTAAATGCGCGTTTCCGTGCTTTGGAGAGCACGTTAAGCCGTCGGTCCCTGTTGCTATCGATGGATAGCAGTCGTTAAATCTTGTCGGAGGCCTTATGGGCGGTTTGAAAACATCCGACAGCGGGTTGGCCACTAACCCACCCACCTCCACTAATCCGCATTGGAGCAGCGTGGTGGAGTAAGCTCCAGGCCTCCCCCTAAAAAAAGGGGAGAGACTCGTGCCCAGCAGCGGGACGTATAATGGGTTGCCATTATTATTATTATTATGACCTATCGAACATTTCTTAAAGATGGTATATTAAAGTTTCATCACTCATGTTGATAACTTGATATAGAAGACACCATGAGTAAGACATTCTGCTTAATGTATTCATGGCTTATCGTACTATATAGACTTGATAAAAAATAATTAGGTATACGTTGAACGAATATGGGGGTTCAATCAATAGGCAACCAACATGCTTAAAATAACTTAACCTATCATTGTAAATGGCGTCATATCACGCTTGTATTCCTAAAGGGGTAAGCAGTGGTAAATGCATGCACTCAAGCATACCGACACACGATTGGACGGTTATGATTCGACCTGTGTAACAGGTGGCGAGCTGATTAATATCTCCGGGCACATTACTTAAATCCAAGTGTGGGAAACTACCAAAAAATTGAAAAACTCCAATAGAACCAGAGATAAAGGATTTTATACCATTAAAAGCCGACCCGGAAATCGAACCTAGATCCCCAGCGTAGTGGTAGTACTGCTACCACGTTGCTACTGAGGGCGTTAAAATAAATAAAAATTAAAAAAACTGCCTTGGTAGCCTAGTGGTAGCAGGCCACTACTACTACGCTGAGGTCCTGGGTTCGATTCCCGGGTTGGGGGTTATCAGAGATATTGGTGTAAAGTCCTTTATCTCTGGTTCTATTGGGATTTTTTCATTTTCTGGAAATTTCCCAGTACTACGAAGTTTGGTAATGTGCCCGGAGATGTCAACAGGCTCGCCACTTGTTACATGGGCCAAAACGTAACCGGCGAATCGTGGGTGTTTGCATGTATGCTTGAATGCATGCATTTACCTCAGCCTACCCCTTCGGGGATTACAGGCGTGAAGTTACTTTTTTAAAACACTGAAGAGTGTTTGGTACGTACGTGCTAACGTCATGCGTCAGGAATTATTGATTCGGGATATCTATTAAAATAACCAATTAGGGAGTTGGCGGTGTTATTTTTTGTTTAACTAACATCAATCAACAATCAATACGCTTCCTTTCAATCAAATTTACAGCCTCAAATAATTCGTTTAGCGGTTTTAGATCAAATAATTTGAATACGACCGTTTAAAACGGCAAACGCAATTATGTTAACTCGAGCAAAACTATCGACAAAAAATATACTTACCTATGTATGTAATTATAGAAACATATTGCAATTCAAATGTAATAATAAACGCCGACACCGCTTTGAAATGTACAAACGACTCAATAAGAATTTAAATGCGAAGAAGACTCGTACACACCGAGGTGATTAGGACGACTAGTTAACGCGTCCAAGTTTTTCTGTATGTATGTATCTTCACGCCAGGCTCCTAACAGGCTAGGCAGAGAGTGTAGAGCGCCAGATATCCCGGTCCTGACATACCTCTCGTGCCTCGTCTACCTTCATCATTCTCTTCATACATGCACGCCGATTCCCAAGACTTTTGACCCCACCATCAGACAGAACTCGACCTATTTGGTCATGTTAGGTGAGTCTTGGTCTTCCTGGGCCTCTGTAACTAACCACATTCGCATTATTGTATATCTGTTTAGTCATTCGCTCATTCGACATTCTTTCTATATGCCCGAACTATCGAAACATGCCTTTTTTCATTTTTACACTTATACTATCATTCACACAAAGCCTCTTTCTTACATCTTCGTTACGAACGCGATTGGTGAGTGATACACCGCAGATTTTGCACAAAGATCTCATCTCGACCGCGTTTAACTTACTTTCATGCTCTTTCCTGCATAAGTTTTATGAACGATATTAACACCAATCAATACTAACAGATTGGACAGATACCTCTATCTATGAAAATGTCTTATTCTTTTTATATTTTAACTTTCTTCATACTGCAAAGAATATTATTATCTTATCTTCTTTAAATTTCCTATATTTGCATATTCAACTTATTTATCCTTCTTTTTTTATGTATTGGAAGTGGTAAACCAGCACACAGTTCACATTGATGTTAAGTGATGACTGCAGCCTATAGACACTCACACAAGGACCAAGGTTAAAATGCAGATGCGTTACCACTCCTGATGCCTCAGGTGTTATGCCTCTGTTCCAAAACCTGACCGGAACACGAAATTGCTGAACACTACCATTTAGCGGCAAGTATATTAGGTAATATGGTGGTGCCTACGCCCGAGAGCTCTATCACTGGAGCTCTACCACCAGTAAAAAATAAGGATTGACCAAAACAGTGTGTAAGAAGCTAATTTAATTTCGTCACAAATATATAACGTAACTGTTATTTGTTTTATAAATGATTTTTCAATAACCTTATTCTAGTATTTAGGAAACATACCTAATTGTGCCTAGTAGCCTGCGTCTAATTTTCAGACGTCTTATTCGTTTAGGTTTGTACTTATACTTATGCAACCGAATCGAATTTGTGATAGAAAATATTCAAGGTAACGTTGTAGATTTTTTCGATACCTAAAACAAATTGATTTGCTTCTGTATTTGATTTAGATTTTATTTTTTACAACACAAGGTCACTTTTTGTCGGAGATCTAATTTAATAAGTGTTATTTTGTTTAGTTTTAATTACAGCTAAGTACATAATATACTGTTTTCATAATTTATTTGAGGTGCATAATTTTTATGGGCAGGTCAACTCTCCAAGACCTTGACCTCCTCAATTCATACTATTCATTAGCGATCCTTGTCAGAATCGTAATATTTTGAGTTGTTTTACACACGTTGACTTATAAAAAATGAAAAAAATCGTAGCTTCACACCTGTAATCCCCGAAGGGGTAGGCAGAGGTAAATGCATGCATACATGTAAACACCCACGATTCGCCGGTTACGTTTTTTGCCCATGTAACAGGTGGCGAGCCTGTTGACATCTCCGGGCACATTGCCGAAAATCGAGATACAGGAAATTTCCAGAAAATGGAAAAATTTCAATAGAACTAGAGATAAAGGACTTTACACCATTATCTCTGATAACCCCCTACCCGGGAATCGAACACAGAACCTCAGCGTAGTAGTAGTGGCTTGCTACCACTAGGCTACCGAGGCAGTTAAAAAAAAAACGAGCCACATTGCTAAATTGAATTGCAATAAAACATATCAGTGGACAATAACCTTCTTAACAAATCTCAATTACTAAACAATCAGTTATCATTTTAATTCAAGTTTAAGCCGGCCCAAAAATGCAAAGATACATCGTTAACAGTTCAATCATCCTCCATTTTGTACTCGGAATCAAAAGGGATTTGCGCAAACGCCTGAATCATTACGCGAGAAATTATCCGATAAATTATACGCTTGACAGCCACGTTTCCTGACGAATATTTTGATCCTGCAAAGATAATGATTGTAACAAGTTGTCTGTTTTCGATTGATAACATTTTTAAGTATTTACAGTAAGCATCAAAATCGATCTAGATTTTATTCATGTTCGGGACGAGGACAAAATAATTTTGCTTACAAAGTCGTAAAACAAATCACTGAACTCGTACGTAATTTCACGCCTATTACCTCCGAAGGAATAGGCAGAGGTAAATACATGCATATAAACATTCATGGAAACACTCACGATTCGAGAAAACCCCGACTCGGGAATCGAGCCCAGAACCTCAGGGCAGCAATAATGTGTGTAGTGTAGTGGACCTGCTACCACTACACTACTCAGGCAGACTGACTCTTCTCCCTTTTCAATTATTATTAATCTGCTGATTCTGAAGTTCATTTTATAGTAAATACACTAGGTATGGTTGTGTGCAAATATAAGAAATTTAACATATTAATAAATTTAAGTAATTATTACAGTGATCCTTGATATTCATTAATAATAATCAAACCTTTGACGGCGTCGTGTGGCGGGTTGCTCACTTCCCTCTAAAATGGTCGAGGAGGGCATTGGCTGTCTCATGCGTCATACTCGTGAACGGGTGCTGTTGGTGGAGACTGGTCTGTTCTGGTTTGCAGGAGCTACATCTCATTTAGTAGATAGCAGTTTAATTGCATCTATGCTATGGACGTTCACATTATTTGATTTCCATGATAATCTGTACTAGATTTAAGATCTCATTTAAAAGAGCTCTTACTGAGTTTGTTGGGTAGCGGAGTTCTTCTCAGTAGTGACTGCACTTGGAACTCTGCTAAGTGAATAACTTTGATCTTGACGAATAAGTTTTTCTTTTTCTTCATTTATCGTCATTGAAGGAATTGATAAATTTTGTGATAATGTTATTTTTTTTCTAAATCAGTTCTTAAAATTCTAATTTTAATTTACTATTAATATATACGTTTGCTTTTACTATATGTAATGCTTATTCACTCTAGGTAATTTATGATTTCTTGACGTTTTGAAAGTATCTGTAAGGATCTATTCGAAATAAAAATATTTTCTTTATAAGCATTAGGAAAATGTCCTGAATTCTGACATCAAATACTACAAGAAATAAAATAAATCATGATTACTATTGACACAGGTCAACTATTGCCTCTATTATGGATCCACATTTACATCCATTTTACTGGTGGTAGAGCTCCAGTGACAGAGCTCGCGGGCGTAGACGACACACCGTAATATACTTACCGCTAAATGGTAGTGTTCAGCACTATAGTGTTCCGATCAGTAATTCCTGTAATTTCCGGCACAGAGGCATAACACCTTAGGCCTCAGGAGTGGTAACGCATCCACATTTTGACCTTGGTCTTTGTGTAGGTGTCTATAGGCTGAAGTCATCACTTAACATCAATGTGAACTCCATGCATTTTTACCACTTCCATTACATAAAAAAACATAAACAGTTTACACGTCCAATCACAACACAAAAGTTAACTACCAGTTATTACCACGATATAATATACGGATTTCCCGAGGGATTACAATGTTGAAACCCCATTCCGAATGTAGTTTTCGTGTATCGTGAAACGGACAATGAATTGAGGTTTTTCCGCCATGTATGAAGGGTAAATCGGATCATGACGTATTATTAATGTACTGCGGTTGAATTTCTGTAGCATTTTTGTACATATATTGAAATGATAGTATTGTTTTCTTGGTTGGAAATGTATTATATTCTGATTCTTTAACCAATTTACAGATTTCGTTGAAACTTTAATAGTTAAATAAAACAATATTGGTAGTTACTACCACTAGATATAATATAATTCGATGTTTTGTGGATTGAATTTCTTGCGGTGGTGCCTAGGTGTTCTTCTGACAGAGCGCGTCTGCGACTGTATAGGCGGGTCTTGCCAGCACGGGGTTCACAAAGCACACAGTGTAGATAGATAGAGATAGCAAGTGTTTTAAATCTAAAAACTATATCCAACAAATATTATGTTGGTCCCGATTATGCCTCTGGATTATATTTGCAATCTGAAACTCCACCTCGAAACACATACCTTTCGAGTGAAATATTATCAAAGAAAAATGGAAATAAATTTTTTACTACAGGCGCGATAAATTTCAAAATTCAAATTTATTTTTACATTTTTCTTCCTGACACACTTCCCGTGCTTCCGGGTACATAGTCTGAATGGACCAAAATGAATGGACCTTAGTCCGTAATCAAAAATCGTCCAATGGACCGTTCGTAAAATAATTTAAAAGGACAGTCGCATACAAACGTGATAATCGTATTTCTCTATTAAATAATTATTATACTGAAAGGTATTTTTTTAAATTTTGGTCTTTTGTTTTCTTATGACAAATCAGATTTTTACTAAACCTGGGTTGCACCAAGATATTTGTTAAAGTTATACCTACGGATTCTCAACACATTTCCTTATCTCTTCTTGGAATAATAGGCGTGAATTTACAACTTTTCACCGTCAATAGTTCCTTCGAAACTGCCTGGTATATGTACCGATAGTCATCTAATAATATGTAGATTTATACCGCGTTGCCCACACGACTCTATTGGAGTCATGGACGCCTAAGTTAAGGGCCGTTGTGATTACAAATGAAGTCATTATACTGGTACTATACTGTGTCTTTGTGTAGATTCCATGAGCTACGATCACGCTTATCAAATAAAAAATGTATGCGCACAGGACGTACAGCACCTGTAGGTTTATATAATAACAGTCAGTGTTTTTACTACCGGTGGTAGATCTCCAGTGAAGGAGTTCGTTTGCGTAACCACCACTGCTTATCCTACTCTTCTTCTCTTGCGTTACACTCTTAACAGAATGAAGTGGCTCTCTTCGCCACTCATCGCGTGTCTTTGCCTTACTGGAGCATTCATGGAGAGGACCGCCAAGTGCGGATTTTATCTGGTCTGTCCACCTCATAGGCGACCTGCCTCTAGCACGTGTGCCCTCAACTCGTTCCTGCACTACCAATCGTTCAATTGATACTTCGATACAACGTGTTACGTGGTCGAAAAAGGTAAGGATACGCGATTGAACTAAAGACGACAGACGCTGCTTGCCCAGTTCTTGGAATATGGATTGGTTGGTTTGAAATTCTGTCCACGATACTCCAAGTATTTTTCTCCAACACCAGATCACCAGTGCATCTATGCGTTTCTTTTCACTCTCCCGGAGTGTCCACGTCTTGCGTAGAGAAAAATAAAAAAAATCAACGTTCGAAAAGAAAAAAAAGTCGGGATTTACTGGCTTAGGTACTCTTCCTGCCACCAAATGGTAGTATTCCAGTTAGATATTAATGTATGGTCACGTAATACCTATCACAGAGACAACAACAGACAAAACAACTTAGCCCTCAGGGATGGCAACGCTACTGCATTTTGACCTCTAATTTTTGTGTGGATCTCTAAAGGCTAAGCTGCAGGCTTGTTTGCCACCTTCCTTACATAAATAAAGACGTTGGCAAATGCAATAAAGTATATCAACACACACAACAACAACACAAATGTGAATCACAGAGCTTCTCAAGTTTATCCGATTAAACGCAGTCAGCGCTGCGTAGGCCTATCACATGTGTAATGTTGAGTACACATGTTGACATGCTGGTTATCAATCACGCCTGGAATGCGACTGATAACGGATGCACCTGACTACAACCTGAGCTTTTGATTCATAGTGGTTCGGTGTAGAAATTATACGACGTGTATGGTTAAATCTTTTATGAAAAACTGTCGTGTCTTTTTACTGGTGGTGATGGAACTCGCGGGTGTAGGCACTACCGCACTACCAATTCTACTTGCCTCTAAATGGTAGTGTTCAGCATTATCGTGTTACGCTCGCTGTAATTTCCAACACAGAGGCATAACACCTTAGGCCTCAAGAGTGGTAACGCCTCTGCATTTTGACCTTGGTCTTTGTGTGGGTGTCTATAGGCTGCAGTTAGGGTTGCCAGGCGTCTGGATAAAACCGGACATAGTTAGGCCTTTTGATTGCGTGTCCGGCCAAAATATACGGTTTTAAGCTTCTGTTAGGTTTTTAACATTTTTTAAACGAGCGAGCACCGAGCACTCCCGATTGCTTTTATTGCTGGTGTCCGGCCTTTTCACCCAAATGTCAGGCTAAACTTGATGGTATGTCCGGCTATAAGGTTGAGCGACCTAGCAACCCTAGCTGCAGTCGTCACTTAACATCAATGTGAACTGTAGGCTTATTTGCCGCTTCATGTAAAAAAGGAAAGGGACCACAGTCGAATACAATTTAAGCTTAATTTAACATCTAAATTAGTAAGATCTAATTATTCCCTCGTATAACTTTTTGCTCACCCTTACTTGTATACCTAGATACTGTCATAATAAATGTGTGGTATGATCATTATTTGCTTGGTGTAGTAGCTAATTATCGGCATTCCGGAAGGATTTGTGATTAAATTAGATTAATGGAATTTAATGTAACTTGTAGTTCGTAATGTTTGTCTAAAACAGGATCCATCAGAATATCAGCGTTGCAGCACTTGCTTGTTGTATGTGAATACAAATTGCTGAGATAGGTGTCGTTTTCCTTAGCTTCATAGCACATAACCGCATCTTTTTTATTTTAGTTTCTCTACATTTTTTTGCCCAGGAAGACCAAGGCTGACCTACGATGACCAAATAGGTCGAGTTCTGTCTGATGGTGCGGTCAAAAGTCTTAGGAATCGGCGTGCATGTATGAAGAGAATGGTGAAGGTAGATGAGGCACATGAGGTATGTCAGGACCGGGATATCTGGCGCTCTACACTCTCTACCTACCCCGTTAGGGATCTGGCGTGAAGATACATACATACATTTTTTTCTCTTTAATCTTTCTTTTTCCTTAATAGAAAACGGATGAACTGGTGTACAGATGAACGGATGGATGGACGGATGAACGCATGGACGGACGGACGGACGGACGGACGGATGGACGGATGGACGGATGGACGGATGGAAGCATGGACGGATGGATGGATAGACGAACGGCCGTAAGAGTTCCTTGCAAGCTACGGAAGATTAAAAACAAACGTAGCACCAAACTACAATTTATCAGTAAAACAGTCAACCGTATCAATTGAAGTTTTAGTTTTTACATAATAAACAGTTCGTTAACCTCAATTTTAATTAGATAAGCATAAGTTAACTGTTGCTTGATAAGTTTAGTAAGTGAATAAAATACGGGCCGGGTCTAACAGAGTTTGTTTTTAATTAACGGGCGGTTAAAGTCAAATTTGTGGAACGTGTTTTTAGTTTCATCCATTTAAATACTGTTTTTGATTAGCTTTAATTGGTGGTTGAGTTCTAGTGTTGGCATTCGAGGGTTTAGGCATTACCTAATCTAGCTAGGTATATTGAGCACCATCGTATTCTGGTTCAAGGGTAATGTACAGCCTGTCTAATAGCCATCTACACTGAACACCGGTTTTTGTGAAGTTTTATATACTACAATTATCACTTACCATCAATGTGAACTGTATGCTTTTTGCCACTTGAAGACATAAAAAGCGTTATTAACCTTTTTTTTCGTTTAATGATTTTTTTTTTATATTATGGAAGTGGCAAACAAGCATGCAGTTCACATTGATGTTAAGTGATGACTGCAGCCTATAAACACCCACAAAAAGACCAATGTCAAAATGCAGATGCGATACCACTCCTGAGGCCTAAGGTGTTAGCCTCTGTGCCGGAAATTACAGAGCCGTACATTACCACCTGACCGGAACACGATAGTGCTGAACACTACCATTTAGTGGCAAGTATATTAGGTAATGCATGTGTGTGTGGTGTTTGCATGTATGCTTGAATACATGCATTATCTCTACGGATTGTCGCTACAGACGCCCATCTGTAGCGACACAGTTTTCCTTGTAAAGTTCATATTGCTAGTACAAAACTATCACATGTAGATAAAAAATACTAAACAGATTGTAATCACGCTTTACTAGTTGGTACCTAAGACAATATGCCATTAACTTGAGTGTGGCACGAACGGTAGGTGCCACTTATCGCCAGCACATCTTAACGGTAGCTTGGTGGTCACGGCGATAACACTAACGACTTCTAGTTGACCTTACAAGTGTTGAACGCGTGTACTTTGAGGACACAGGATTTTTACTTTTTTGTTGCATATAAATGGCCAACAAGCGTTAAGTTTACATTGATGGTAAAGGAATACAGTAGCCTTTCTTATATTATCTTTTGTTATTGATTTGTGAATTGTCGGAACGTGACAAACCCACTGCCCACTTCTTCTACTGGAAGACAATTAGTCCACTAGTACAGTCAGTTAACCGAACAATGGCGGTCAAACCATGCCAATGGGGCAGTAGTAAGTGCAATAACGCAAGATCCTGCGATAAAATTTAGATTTAGATTTTGGCATTTCTCCTTATGGTGAGGCTTTGGTCCAGCAGTGGATATCTTTCGGCTAAAATGGTGATGAAACTTGGTTTGTTTCCTTGGGTTAGGTCTTGCTCCTTTCTTTTATAAGCAGGATTTGCTAGTAGGTAGTATTATCATTCTTTCTCCGTCGCCAATCTAAAATCAGTAAATCTTGGAAGTCATAATAAATTTAAAGAAAAAATGTTAAGAATAAATTTACTGCAGGTGGGACTTGGACTCTCAACCCCAGGGATTACTAGTCTAGCCGCGCCCCCTACTGACCTACTGAAGTCCACACCTGACAGTTGTATGTTTTGTTCACATTTTATTGCATTGCCTCGAGAGAGCAGTTTTTCTTTTCATTTTATTATTAAGTATTTTTTTCAAAAAAAAAAACCATTAAAATAAAACAAAGTCATCAGAAATCGGGTATCAAACCCGGCATATTAGTACCACTAAACCATCAAGTCAGTTACAGTTGCGTGTTTAAAATGAATTGATATTCCTTCTGTCAATTGGTTTTATGAATAGAGTCGACTACTGTATTCAATATAATGAATTGCTCCTAATGCGTAACGATCGTAAAAGGTAATAACGTTCGCGTACATAAATGATGTGGAATTTACGGCTTATAGTGCCCGCTAAACACTTACTTGTAGAGTAAAGGAGTGGTTACAATTGTAGAAAAACGTTAAGTTTACAAAATAAAGTGCGGGTCAAACCATTCCAATGGAGCGGCGGTAGTACCTACCTAAGTAAAATAACGCAAGATAGGCAGCAACGATAGAAGAGTAAACCAGCCTTTATGTCTAGCGTTTGTGGACTATGAGAAAGCCTTCGATTCGGTTGAGATTTGGGCTGTGCTACTGTCACTCCAGAGGTGCCAAGTTGACTACCGATATATCGAGGTGCTGAGGAGCTTGTATGTCAACGCCACCATGTCGGTCCGGTTTCAGGATCAGAACTCGAAATCTATCTAACCGCAGCGAGGTGTGAGACAGGGAGATGTTATATCTCCGAAACTGTTCACCGTTGCATTGGAAGACGTCTTCAAGCTACTGAACCTTAAAGGACTCGGCATCAACGTTAACGGCTAGTACATCTCCCACCTCCGATTTGCAGATGATATCGTAGTCATGGCTGAGACTTTGGAAGACCTTAGCATAATGCTCAATAACCTCAGTAGGGCCTCCCAACGAGTGGACCTTAAAATTAACATGGACAAGACGCAGATCATGTCCAATATCTATGTTACACCCACTCCTGTTATGGTCGAGGGTACTACACTCGAAGTTGTTGACGATTATGTATACCTGGGACAAACGGTCCAGTTAGGTTGGTCCAACTTCGAGAAAGAGGTCAATCACCGAATCCAACTCGGTTGAGCAGCGTTCGGGATGCTACGATTCGACTTACCTCAGTATCTCAAGAAAAAGGTTTTTGACCAATGTGTGTTGCTAGTGATGACATATGGGACAGAAACGTGGTCGCTTACTATGGCCTCATAAGACGGCTCAAGGTCACTCAGAGAGCAATGGAGAGAGCTATGCTTGGAGTTTTTCTGCGAGATCGAATTAGAAACGAGGAGATCCGCATGAGAACCAAAGTAACCGACATAGCTCACCGAATAGCGAGACTCAAGTGGTAGTGGGCAGGGCACATAGCTCGAAGAACTGACGGCCGTTGGGGCAGAGCAGTTCTTGAGTGGCGACCGTGTACCGGAAAACGAAGCATCTGCTTATGCCCTCACAAGATGGACCGACGACCTGGTGAAAGTCGCGGGCAATCGCTGGATGCGCGGCCTAGGACCGTTCGTTGTGGCATTCTTTTGGTGAGGCCTTTGTTCAGCAGTGGACGTCCTTTGGCTGAAATGATGCTAATGAGGCAGCAACGTCCTGAAATCTACCGCCAATGTGATCGCCAATTTACATGCCAGGCGTGGCGTTCATGGCAAATCGCCCCCCTATGGGGACACTTTGGTCCAGCAGTGGACGTCTTTCGGCTGATATAAGAAAAAGTATTACTCCAAAAGCTTTTTCAGTTAGTACATGTATACACGTATTTATTTATGCCTAAAACGTAAATATACAACTATTAACGCACTTCGTATATTCAGCAAGCTTCTTAACACGAAACTCATACCTACGTTTTCTTTGACCCATGAAATATTTTACGACGTCATTAAAAACAATAACTTGGCAGATGCTTTATTGATTTATGACCAATTATTTTTCTGAAACCCTTTAAAAATACAATGATATTGTTCTTTTGTAAGACATATTTTAATTCTGGGACAAGAAAGAATCTGTTCAGTGCAAGTCCCATTCAAAACATCGATGATAAGATAATGGAAGATAATGGTGGTAGAGTTCCATTGTAAAATGGAACTCTACCACCATTTTCTTATTATGAAGGAGGGCGTAGACACCACCGCATTATTTGATCTAACTGCCGCCAAATGGTAATTAATAATGCCAACCCTTGATACGTCCCACTGCTGAGCACGAGTCTCTCCCCTTCTTGGGAGGAGGCCTGGAGCTTACACCACCACGCTGCTCCAATGCGGGTAGGTAGATAAGGGTTAGTGGCCAACCCACTGTCGAATGTTTTCAAACCGCCCATTAGGCCTCCGACAAGGTTTAACGACTGCTATCTATCAAATTAAATCACAAGAAAAGCATAGAAAGCTTCATCGGTATCACTGATAGAGTCGCACTACTAAACCTAAATATTCAAAACAATAAAATTACAATAATACAGGCTTATGCTCCCACGGAAGCGGCAAGTGATGATGATATTGATTTCTATACAAACCTGTATACAGCCATGGACCTTGCACATGAGACGTATATAATTATGGGTGATATCAATGCCAAAATAGGACAACCTAGAGTTGATGAATTCTTGATAACGAAATCAAATGGATATGGTGTCAGAAATGCAAGAGGTCAAAGACTAGTCGAATTCGCGCTCGAAAATAAATTAGCAATTTTTTTTTAATACATATTCTAAAAGAAAACCTAACCGTCGATGGACCTGGCGCTCACCTAATGGTGAATATAAAAATAAAATAAACTACATACTGTCAAATAAACCTGGTAAAATACGAAATATTAAAGTATTAAATCTGAACTTTTCTTCAGACCATAGACCAGTTCGAGCAACATTGATTCTATCAAAAACGAAAAAGAACCGAATAGGATTTAAAGTTAACAACATCTCTACATTGAAAAGTGAGGAAGAAATAACCAGATACAAAGAAAGCATAGCAGCTTATCTGCTAAACCTACTAGACTATCAACAAAATACTACAGTCCAATCCTTGTACGATAAAATACTTAAAGTAATCATACATAGCATCCAAGATGCTAGAATAACCAATAAAAATTCAAATGAAAAACATAAAATTTTATCAGAGAGTACTTTAGCGCTAATGAACAGGAGGCTTTACAAAAAACCAAAAACAAAACTAGGTCCATGAAAAATGAGCTATCAGCGTTATACAAGTTAATAAGCAAGCGCATAAATTACGACTATACAAGATACAGATCGAACACTATCGAGAAATACCTAGTAGAATCAGGTAACTCGAAAAAAGCATTTAAAGAGTTACGGACCAACAAAACATGGATCGATGGATTAAGTAGCAAGAAAAAAACGGTTAATAATCGTAACGAAATTATAGAAATAGCAACAGATTTCTACAAAAAACTCTACAGCGCTCAAGAGTGCGAAAATGCC
Source organism: Macrosoma leucophasiata (assembly GCA_036365455.1). Classification (NCBI taxonomy): domain Eukaryota; kingdom Metazoa; phylum Arthropoda; class Insecta; order Lepidoptera; family Hedylidae; genus Macrosoma; species Macrosoma leucophasiata. Next base: position 4,933,475 of record JAWQUS010000004.1, on the reverse strand, counting down.
AATCACCAAAAAAGGACGGAAGTTAACTCAAGGGGATGTACCCCATTTACTATATCAGAGGTTGTGGAAGCAATCAATAAATTAAAAAGAAATAAGAGTCCTGGCTCAGACAATATCACAAACGAAGCAATAAAATCGGCTTATTCATTGTTGTAATTACCGCTCACTAACTTATTTAATCGTATTTTAGAAATTCTTGAAACACCGTCACAGTGGTTAGAGTCTGATGTTATACTAATTTACAAAAAAGGAAATCCATATGAGGTTGCAAATTATAGGCCAATTAGCTTGCTGCCTTGTGTATATAAATTATTATCCTCTCTTATAAACCAAAGAATAAGTAAAACTTTGGATGTCGAACAACCCATGGAACAAGCGGGCTTTAGGAAGAATTTCTCAACTATAGACCACATACATACTCTAGAACAACTGATCGAAAAGTATCAAGAAAGGCAGAGAGCTCTATATATCGCTTTCATTGACTACAAATAAGCCTTCGATACTGTTTCACACTCAAGTATCTGGAAAGCTCTAAAAGAGCAAGGGGTAGAGAACGAGTACATACAAATAATACAGAGTATCTATAATAACAACACGGGTAGAGTCAAACGAGAAAGAGCCAAGCTTCCCCATCAAAAGAGGTGTGAGACAAGGCGATCCGACTTCCCCGAAGCTGTTCATTGCCATCCTAGAGTCGATAATAAGAGAGCTAGATTGGAAAACTAGAGGTCTAAACATAGATGGAAAATACTTGTGCCATCTCCGATTTGCTGACGACTTGGTGCTTTTATCGGAATCGAGCTCGCAACTACAAAATATGATCCAATCACTAAATTTAGCTGGTAAAAACGTAGGCTTAGAGATGAATCTCACTAAAACTATGTTAATGACAAACAACAGCACGGAAAAGATAATAACTGTGGATAACAAAGTACTGAATTTCACAAATAAATACATTTATTTGGGAAAACAAATTAGTTTCGGCAAGGAGAACAACTATTCAGAAATCGAGAGACGTGTACAACTTACTTGGAATAAGTACTGGAGCCTGAAAGAAGTTTTTAAAAGCAACATGCCCGTAAACATTAAAACTAAAGTCATGTCAAGCTGTCTTTTACCGTGTCTTACTTATGCTTGCCAGACCTGGAAGCATACCGCTAAAACCAAAAAAATAATTTCTACGTGTCAACGAGGACTAGAACGAAGTATGTTAAAAATTAAGAAAATTCAGAAAATACGACACACTAAAATACTAAACTACGACACGCAGTTTAACCAAAGCTACTGACGCGCTAAACTGTTCTCAGAAACTAAAGTGGAAATGGGCAGGGCATGTTGCGAGGCTGGCAGATGAGCGTTGGACTAAAAGGGTTACATTATGGAAAGGTCCTACTGGAAAACGACAAAGAGGAAGACCGCTCACCAGATGGGCGGATGACATAACTAAGATTGCTGGACCGATCTGGACACAAACAGCTCAAAACCGAAAAAAATGAACTTCTTTGGAGGAAAGGCCTCCTCCTGCAGAGGGGTTCTTGCAGACCGTAATTTATAAAAAACATCAAATATTCATCGTGGTTTAACCTACAAAATATATAAACGATATATATATATATATAAACAAACTGTGAAGTAAAAAGTTAAGTTAAGAATTTAAAGTTAAGTTATTTAGATTAAGTTTACCATTTGACATTTTTTTTTAAAGTGCAAGAAATAAAAGGCTTTTTATTATATTTCATTTATTTATTATCTATCGCTAGCAACCGGGACCGACGGCTTAACGTGCCCACCGAAGCACGGAAACGCGCATTTAATTTGCCACAAGCGGTCACCCATCACACTACCCGACCGCACCCGTAGTGCTTAACTGTGTAGTAGATCGCTTATGATCTACATCAGCCGCGGCGCCATGCGCGCTTCCCGTCAAGCCATGCGCGCTTCAAAATGGTAATGTGCAGTAATATCTTGTTCCCGTGAAATGATAATGGTTGGGGAAAAAGTTTCTTCGCATTTTTTAAGATAATTCAAAACATTTTTTAATACAGTTTATTTAAATTTAACTAAAGTACATACAAGTACCATTTTGTTCGTAGGGACATGATCCCATTGCTATTAAAATTTTGGGACTTCTCATCAAAATACCGCAACAAGTGGATTTGGCAGTCCTCTCGTGATGTTAACCTAACATTGCATAAAGAATTCTGAAGAGACCAAAACAGGTGGAAATCTGAAGGTGCAAGGTCAGGACTATACGGCGGATGCATTAACACCTCCCAGCCAAACTCTCTCAATTTTTGCTCAGTGGCTATAGATGTGTGAGGTCTAGGGTTATATTAATGTACGGCCCTGTAATTTCCGGCACAGAAGAATAACACCTTAGGCCTCAGGAGTGGTAACGCATCTGCATTTTGACATTGGTCTTTGTGTATGTGTCTATAGGCTGCAGTCATCACTTAACATCAATGTGAACTGCATGCTTATTTGCCATATTCGTGCGTAAAAAAATACTGCCCAACCTACTAATATCCACAGGTGAACCAGAAATCCCAATTCAGATGAGCTAATATTGCTAAGGTATATGTGACATTAATTACCCATGATGTGCCATATATTAACTCACGACAACCTCTAAAGTACGAACTAGATTAATAAATACAACCTAACCGCGTCACCCATCTTCGTTCTGGTTACATGAAACAATGCTTTACTAATCGCGGCATTCACCTAATAATCTTCTAGCATCTTCAAACGGTACATACTTAAATTAAACATAATTTATTGCTCATCTTTAATTAGTAATATAAATATAATAGAGTGACTATATGAAATTAAATGACTGATCTACTCAATTAAACCTACACACATTTCGCTTTTTATATGTTAAAACCGTTATGCTCACTAATCTGGTGTGCTAAATTACTGATGTTTTGTATTGTAGGCCTGTGAATCGGATGCGAAGCTGTGGACCAATACAATTGTATTAGGTTAAGCAGTGTCGAGTGTGTTCTGGAATTTGATGGATTAGATGAAAATGAGTTTGTTTCTTGAGTTGGACCTAAGCGTACTTTAACCAAATTTAAATAATCTCAACTGCCTCGGTAGCCTAGTGGTAGCAGGCCACTACTACTATGGTCTTGGGTGTGATTCCCGGTTAGGGGGTTATCAGAGATAATGGTGTAAAGTCCTTTATCTCTGGTTTTATTGCGATTTTCCCATTTTCTGGAAATTTCCCATTACCTCGAAGTTTGGTGATGTGTCCGGTGATGTCAACAGGCCGCCACCTGTTACATGGGCCAAAAACGTAACCGGTGAATAGTGGGTGTTTGCATGTATGCTTGAATGCATGCATTTACCTCTGCCTACCCTTTCGGGGATTGGACAGGCGTGAGGTTACGTTTTAAATAATCTTTTATTACTCTAACCAAATTTACATTAATTAGCTTTTCAATAATGTGTAACAAATATGAAAGAGTGGATTTTACGATTTCAAAATTGGCCTAGAGGTAGGTAAAGGTCTTATTCCTCAAATACATTCTGTATAGGAAGATTGTTGTTACGAGTATTACCAGGGTGATTTGATAAGCCACCCAGACCAGTGTCAATAACTTTGCCAAAGTAAGTGAACACATGTGTACACCTCAGGCTACCCCAGTCAGACGACACAGGTTTGTACTTAGCTGTAATGCTCATCATTGTATGTAAGACATACAATGACGAGTAGGATAGGATATACATACATAGCAAACACAGGTGTTTCTGAAAGATTAAACCCCTACTTCAATAAAAATGGATGGACGAAAAAAAATGTATAACAAGATTATAAGAATTCGCGGTATATCTAGTGTGGGATGAACTTTAAAAATCACATAGAGATAAGAGTAGTCAGTTTAGATTTTAAAATTTAAATACGATACAACTTAATCCAGACACATAAGACCAAAGTAAGAGACCATTTGTGACCATATCAGACAACAAACTTACCATAAAAGTTGTGAACAGTTAGGCTACTATGACCGTAGTTCAAGTAAAGTGAAGACAGGGGCAATGGGCAAGCACGATTTCACCATAACGATCAATATATTTTCGCATTAGGCTGCCTGGAGACGAACAACTTTGACTTTAATATCAATAATTCAAAGAAAATTTCGCATTGCTGGATATAATGACAATGTCTAGTATGAGATGTATCTTCTCCTCTATATTCCCTTTCTTTCATTCTAAAACAAATATTAGGCACAATGGAAACAACGTTTGACATCAAAAAGAAATAAAAGGTAAAAATTGATAAAAGCTGGTGATAAAAATGGTATGTTATAATACATATTTTATACAATTTAAAAAAACATGTCATACAAAAACAAGTCTTATGTCATGGTTCAAAAAAGGTAAGAACTTACCAAATTATCATAATTCCACCGCGACTTTGGTACGAATAAAAAAACGGTTTTTTTAAATATCGGACGGACTGTCCAGAAAAATTAACGTACATACATATTAAAACTGCACTTTTGTTATTAGCACTATAAAATGAAAAAGTGAATGATTTGACTGACTGAAAACTTTGCACTGTGTAGTCAGTTGGCAATTATCTTCTTATATAATAGGTTGGGGAAAAAGTCTTTTCGCATTATAGTATGTATGAACTTGTAATAAAATCTCTTTGGCTGTAGTATGTGTATCTGGCTGGTTTTGGTATCATTGAAAGTTAAAATTTCAAAGAACATAATTCCAAATTCAAATTAGGCAAATGTGTGATTTTCATTTGTTTTTCGTACTGTCAAGACGAGTGAATCTAATGAAGAAATTCGATACATTTTAAAATTTTACTACAAATAAGGTAAAAATGCAACGCAAGCCGCGAAAAAAATTTGCGATGTTTATGGACCTAGTTCAGTGTCTGTGAGAGTAGCACAAATTTGGTTTAAGTATTTTCAATCCGGAAATTTTGATGTCAAAGATGCACCTCGCTCAGGTCACCCTATTACGGATAAAATGGATGTAATTTTTGAAAAAGTGGAGCAAGATCGACATATCAGTAGTTACGATGTAGCTGAAGAACTGAGAATTGATCACAAAACAGTTTTGGCGCATTTGAAAAAAGCTGGGTACAAAAAAAAGCTCGATATTTGGGTACCTCACGAGCTCACTGAAAGAAACCTAATGAACTGTGTACTCATTTATGATTCTTTATTACGACGTAATGAAACCGAATCATTTTTGAAGAAGCTGATAACTGGTGATGAAAAGTGGATCACGTACAACAAGAACGAGCAAAAAAGATCGTGGTCAAAGGCCGGTCAGGCTTCACAGACTGTGGCGAAACCCGGGTTAACTCGCAATAAGGTGATGTTGTGTGTGTGGTGGGATTGGAAGGGCATTATTCATTATGAGCTATTACCACCAGGCAGGACTATCGATTCTGAACTCTACTGCGAACAACTGATGAGATTAAAGCAAGAAGTTGTGAGAAAGCGGCCGGAATTGATTAACAGAAGGGGTGTGGTGTTTCATCATGATAACGCTAGACCTCACACATCTATAGCCACTCAGCAAAAATTAAGAGAGTTTGGCTGGGAGGTGTTAATGCATCCGCCGTATAGTCCTGACCTTGCACCTTCAGATTTCCACCTGTTTCGGTCTGTTCAGATTTCTTTATGCAATGTTAGGTTAACATCACGAGAGGACTGCCAAATCCACTTGTCGCGGTATTTTGATGAGAAGTCCCAAAATTTTTATAGCAATGGGATCATGTCCCTACCTACAAGATGGCAAAAGATTATCGAACAAAGTGGAATATACATACTTTAGTTAAATTTAAATAGACTATATTAAAAAATGTTTTGAATTATCTTAAAAAATGCGAAGAAACTTTTTCCCCAACCTTATATATAAAAATCAAATGCTGTTCGTTAGTCTCGTTAAAACTTGAGAACGGCTGAACGGATTTATTTTATCTTGGTCTTGAAATGTTTGTGGAGGTCTAGGGAAGGTTTAAAAGGTAAGAAAATATGAAGCAATTGAAGGGAAATAGTAAAAACCACAATTTCATTTTCCCATACAAATAGTCCGTATCTATCAAATCTTTGACACATTATTTCATTCTGAGGCAATACGAAGTTTGCCGGGTCAGCTAACACGTAATCTATTATAGGTATGTCAAATGATTAAGCATTGCATGCAGTCTGTTTCTAGACATTTAGTAGTCGGTCGTCTACGGAAAACCTTATCCTCGACCCGATGCCCGGGAGCGGTACGTAGGTGGTGTGATAGTTGGAGATAGGAAAATAGGTTTAATGTAAATTTTATATGAGTCATCTGATATATAAAATAAATCACGCAGTTTGCTTAAGCATTACCATTTTTGAATAAATTTTAATTTAATATTAAATGATTCTGAATATATACAGCGTAGTTCAAATATTATCATAATTAAGAGTTTTGGTTGTCCTTGGCCATCGGTCATCTATTAAGTAGGTACTCTTATTTTTGCATCAGTAAGTAAATTTTTGCCACGATTAGCCTCCTTTAAAAAACATCCAAATGTGATGCTTAAGCAGCTTCGGTTTTATTTTTTATATTTTTAAACTCTATCTACACGTTTCATAAGTGGTGCTTATCACCCTAAATGAATCAATAAATTTCTGATTCTGATTCTTCTTGGTTATTTTTAAATTTCGGTTGATTACCTACCGGCAGTGGGTCTTACTTTGATATGTTTATTGGTGAGCACTGATTTTCTAAACTTTTTTGTTTGATAGCGCAACATCTTATGTCAAATAACCATAAGAGAACATATGCTGTGTCTACTGAAATATTTTGTCTTTGCCTAACCCATTACATAAAGCCATATTGCATTTAGAATTACGTTTCTGTACGATAAAGTCTCACAATGTTTTGGCACTTGTTTGTTCTTATCGCATCATGTCAATGACCGTTTCCAATGGTGTGCTGGTTTAGTGCTCCAGTGTCAAGTCCGTACGCTCAGTTATTTGGTCCATGTAGTGTTTATTTATCATCGTGCTTTTGGGAGACTAGTCAATGGAACTAAACAACTTATTTCCAATAACATAGATTTGGAATATAGCCAAATGATTTTGAACTCCCATATTATTGATAAATTGTGGCACGATTTTATGCGGAACATTGTCTGTTTTCTTCAATTTCATTATCAAAATACTCTTTAATTATATTTTTGAACGGACACGCTGTTCAGAATAATTTCAATTTTTCTTTTACCTATTTATAATTATTTAAAATATCTCGAATTTAACTTCGAATCTTGTTTCAAAATTTCAAGATTTACAAAGTATTTATAGAAATCATTAATTCTATTCAAAATGATCTCAACGCCCGACATATTTCTGAGAATTTTTATGAGAATCCAAATCAGCAACAAATAAAACTAAACCACATTGCAATGACCTTTTATAAGTATAGCCGTGTTTAAGGTCGCATAAGGTTATTTAACAGGGCGCTATTAAAAATTAAAATTCTCTAAAAACAATATAGCGGCTACACAGTATTATAATTAAAGTTTAATTCTCTCTGTTGTGGTAGGCTCGGCCTGTGGTCGCTAGGGTTGAAGTTATTCCAAGTTCAGAGAACATTGTTAATTAATAGGATAATCCTGAATTTGCAGTTTTAGACATTCTTGTCGCAATTTTTTTTTATATTTAAGCATAATTGCCTTCCAATTTGTCATCATCATTATTTCTACGAAAAGAAGTCTACTGGACGGTCAAAAGCATATCATATTAGGGGATATGCAGTAATTGTCGTCGTTGGTGTGCGGGTTGGCAATTTCAGATAGTTTTACTGGTGGTAGATCTCCAGTGACGGAGCTCGGCGTACGCACCGCATTACCTAATATACTTACCGCTAAATGGTAGTATTCAGCTAACTATAACTAACTATCATTTTCCGGTCAGGTGGTAATGTACGGCGTTGTAATTTCCGGCATAAAAGCAGCACCTTAGGCCTCAGAAGTGGTAACGAATCTGCATTTTTACCTTGGTCTTTGTGTGGGCGTCTTTAAGCTGTGTCTATCATCTGTCTAACATCAATGTCTAACTGCATGTTTGTTTGCCACTTCCATAACATTAAAAAAAAACGTTCGCAAGACATCTAAGTACGGCCGCCATCTCTATTGAAATGGTTTGCTACCATTGTTTGATTGATGACTGCTATGGAAGAATTCTTTTCCACTTATGGGTCGTCTCAACCCTGATGTCTTTTTATTCCCATTAGTATCTTTCATAATCGATACCTACTTATAGTATTATGTCCAGAGGATGAACAACATAAAATCTTCGCTTTATGTCTGTCACTGTCAATTTTATTTTTAATTTTCATTACGAATGATTTATTCTGGAGAGTGGTCTATACCACTTTCTTGGATATTTACAATTTCTCCTTTTTTAAATGCTCTCGGAGTTTGGTGTGCAGCCCAAAGATGGCAAAAAACTCGCTACCTATTACACGAGACAAAACGAAATTGGAGAATTGTTGGTATTTGCATGTACACATACATGAATGCATACATTCGCCTTTGCCTGTCCCTTGAAAGAATACAAGTGTGAAGGTAAATTAAAAAAATATATAAGCCCTATCACCTGAAACTCTTAATTTCATCAATGTTTATTTATGTACGTATGTCAGTGCCTCTGATATAGACATGAACAAAGTATACAGAATAACAAACACCTCATTTTGTCCTCAACATGCGTGAACTTTGTGAATTTCATATAACTTGTCGCAGCGCCCAACAAGTTTTGACAACCCTCGCCGTTCCTTTGTACCCCTTAAGGGTCGACACAAGGTAAATGCAAGTGACGCTACGATCATGTTTAGGTGGAGTGTTGACCGAAGCTCAGTCCAATTCAATTTAGTTAATTTAACCCGCAAATATTGCGGCTTTATTAGCATGTTCCCGTTGTTTGTTTGTTTAAATAGGCTTATAATAAAGCTTGCCTAGATTGTTTTAGTGACCAGCAGAAACTATAGTCTGAGGTATTATGAGAAGACGATGTAACCAGTTTGCGATCTAAATTAATAAATATGAACATATTTGACATAACTTTGTATGTTTATCTGTTAGGTAACTAGATACAACGATTGAGACTATTGTGATGAGATTTAATTTAGAAGTAATATAATCAATATTTCGTTTATATTTAAGCTTGAGCAATTTCAGCACTTTGTTCGTTTGTTTGTTACGTAATCAGGGTTGCAAACAAGCACTCAATTTACTTGGATTTTAAGTGATGACTTCAGCGTATAGACATCCACTCAAAAAAACAGAGGTCAAAATGCAGATGCGTTGCCACCCTTGAGTAGTTGTGCTTCTGTGATAGATAATACGGGATCATACAATACCATCTAACCAGAACACAATAGTGCTGAACTCTACAAATTGACGTCAGATAGATTAGGTAATGCGGTGGTGCCTATGCCCTCAAGCTTCGACACTGAAACCAGTATTAATTTAAAAAATATTTACAAACATGTAATAACACAAAATAATTCTGACCTCTTTTCTTCTACCCATTAAGGAAAATAATTATTTAAGATATGTGAAATAAATGCGAACAACAATTAAAAGATAAAATCTAACGTTCACGGAGTTTTCCAAGAGGCAGTTAATAAATTCCATCGAATTATGGAATTACAGCTCCTTATACAGCGAACTCTAAACATGACATGGCTACTAACAAACTTGTCTTAGCCAAAAGCGAAAGTGTATTTCCTTCATCAACATTGTTATTTTAAGTGAATGATGAAACAGACACATTTATTTATTTTACTGAAGTGGCTGTTCAAGTATTAGGCAATGGATGTTCCATTAAGCAACTCAAGAAACTGTGGTAGGTATTGTTTAGTTAGATAAGATAACCGTTTGTTCATCTCTTATTTAAACTGAGTTTTCGTTTTCAGGGAGGTTAGAGACCTTAACAAAGCCTCAACACATTTCTTTTGATATCTTTTGTTCTTTCGACGAGATTATATTAAAAGTTTTTTATGAAGAGTGAGAGAAAAAAATGTTTAAGTGAAAAGGCAGCAAGGCTAACATTGCCTTTGGTGGCTTAAACGGGAAGAATTTTTAATTAATTTTTCAAGACAGCGATGGTTTTCAGTAGCCAAATTGGTTTAACGTCAGCCTAAGATATTGTCGCAATCTTTGATGAGTATAAATTCTACGTGAAAAGAATTGAGGTATCCATCTCTGAGACAGGACATATTACACACTTTTCCGTTGTTGTTGTTATTGTAATTTGGTGTCATTCAGCCTATTTCAGTTGTTTAATTAACTGAGCCTCTTTACTAAGCTATGTCACGAATGTATCTACTACGAGTACAACATGTAATGAACTAGATACCTGCTGCGTATTGATAATATATGTATCGCTTTTCAAAAAGAAACTGTTAGCTGATTATCATAATTTATATACAGATTTTAAACATATACTATCCACTTGAATCAGTATATCATCAGCAATTAAAATGTGGAAATATAAGCCATTTTTTATTGGGAGTTACAATTTTATACTTTACGACATTCTGTTTATTATCACCGTAATTTATCAAAAAGTCTTGCGATGTCTATAAATCATTCGCGTGTTGCAAAATCAATAACCTCCATCTTTATTTCCGCACCTGACTGTTTAAATTAAATATTCAATGACAAACACGCGATCAAATCAAACTCGGTGAAATATCAAATGGTCTTGACCTTTAGGCAAAATCTACCAGACTTTAAATTTAAATCTCTTAAGATTCGTAGTATTATCTCATAAATAAATTGACACAGACAAAATCGTATTTCATCCCGATAAAGCTCTTATGAATTGCTCAAAAGCAAAGTTCAAGGGGCATTAACATTTAATGTAGATAAACAGTTTCGGTGATCGCAAATTTTGCCTTGTTTAGATGCTTTTTTGACTAAAAATGTATTGGAAGAAATGACTGAAGATTTATTTTTCTTAGAATTGTATGATTCTTTATTTCCGATAATACCTTGGCCTACATGAAAACGGATGAAGAAAGTAGAAGTTTTTCAAAATAATGATAATGAGAAGAATCAGTTTTTTGTTGGTTGATTCTTTCATGACCTGACAGATTAATGTATACTGAATTTAAACGATCACTAGGACTATCTTTTAAAACAAGGAAAACACTCAAGAAAATTGTAACTCCAAGACCATCTTCAAGGATTTTTCACAACGTGCAAACTATGGAATAATTTTTTCTCTCATGTGTCATCTTGTCACTACATCAAAGTTTTCTTCAATACTGATCTTCAGGGCTGGCAGCGTTGCAACTCTCTTGATATTACAAATATTCATATGCAATGTTAACCACTTTGCATCAGGTCAATCGTGTATGTCTGCCAACCTATTGACATCAAAAAGGTGATAATCATGGCTTAACTTGTAAAGTGTTAGAGTCATTCTAAGCATAATATTATGGTAGTGCAATTACTGTAGAAACATCATAGCTAGCACCGACATAACTCACATTCTAACTTTCAAGAGAAATGCTTATATTGGCACATTCTAGATACGGTGAGACCAGAGCACTAAATTCCTATCTAGCGTAAGAACTGATCATTGCACTGCGTCACCAATTCACTATTAAGTCGACTTTGTCAAAGGTCGACACACCGGATTCCTTCAAACTGGTTGCTTGTTTCGCCTTTATTTTATAACTAGCTACGCATACCGTGCGTTGTTTTTGTCAATTTGCACGCCACCTTCATAACTTGGAGACATGTTGATGGACAATAGGTAAGACTGGTTTTTGATATTTTTTTTGCAACTTTAAACATCTTGAGGTGATCGTGCAGTCTTGTTATCAGCTGTTTTGAATTAGATTACAGAAATTCTAAGAGCTTTTGGTATTTTCTTACAAAATAGAATTCGGAATCACGAAACCAGAATGCAATGGAAGGTTATCGACATACTTCTCAGAGAGTTATCAGGTACCCAGTGGTTGTTCTGTGCGGATTTATGTGCTATAATGCAGTTTCTGAGTTTTCAAACGCGACGTTCTACATCGTACATCCTCGTTTAATCTTTTGTTTAACTTGTTATCTCCCACTGCCGGTTATAAAACTACTCATAAGCAAGTTTGTACTGTCTTGTGCTTTGAACATTGTTGCTGCTTTCCGAGTTGTTTTCGATCTCTAAGAAAAACTTCGTCTGACCTCGAGCTGGATATCAACTTTGGAGTCATGGGACCTGTGGCTTTAATACAGCTATCTTACCTTTTCATTAAATCTTTTTACTTTATTGTATGTTTTTTTTTTGTGAAAAGGTATTGCTACGGTGTTTGATTGTTGACTTCATTTGGTATTCGTAAGCAGTTCTTCTATTATAATAGATCTGATAAACCTGAAAAGAGCTATTGTGACGATTTAGTAAGAACTGGATGTTACCCACGGCTCCGCCCGCGTGTAGGTCACTTTTCGCGTTACCTGTGGGAACTCATCAAATCAACCCATGGCCTCCCACAGGAACATTTTTTTCGGGATAAAATATCCTTTATTCTAAGTTAGCTAATACCCTATCTGTATAACAAATTTAATCAAAATATTTCAGTAGTTTCTGCGTGATTGACGGACACACATCCAAACAAAGAGACTTTCACATTTATAATATTAGTGTGATTATTGATTTAAACCTGGGTTGCACCACGGTATCTGTTAAAGTTATCCTACCATTTCACATCCGTCTCTAACTTAAAGAAATCTGTTAAAGTTAGAGTAGGATGAAAAATGTTAACTTAAATCTTAACAAATATCATAGTGCAACCCAGGCTAAGTAAATCTGCTTTAACATTAACTTGTGTAATGAGGCGCGCAATTAAAACCATAAACAAACGGCTCCTGAAAATTTGTAATTTAAAATGAGAACACCTAAAAAGTAAATTTACCTCCGCGATAATGTTGCCCGAATTTATAATGCGGACTCTGTTTCACTTGTTTGCTGGCATTGTTTGCTCAGAAAGTGCGGCGATAGTGTGGTGGCGGCGCAAAATAATTTTGATTATTTACTCACGCTAGAAAGTGTGAATTTTGGGTGTGTTTCCAACTTTCGCCATTGAATTTATTGTTGCGTAATTACTTAGAAATGATTTTATACACTTAACGTAAACATTTTTTGACATCTTTTCCTGGTGGTAGAGTTTCAGTGTCAAAGCTCGATCGACAAAGGCACCATCGCATTATCGCATTACCTAATCTATCTGGCGCCAAATACTAGTGTTCAGCAATATTGTGTTCCGATTGGATGTTAATTTATGGTTTCAGAACCTTAACTTTCTTTTATAGAGGCAAAAAACTTGGGCCCCAGGGATGACAACTCATCTGCAAAAAGATTATAAAGAATAAATAGGACAAGAAGACATATTAAGTCTAGTCTATTAGTCTTTGAATTGACTTTTAGCATTTATTACGTTTAGTATTTAAACTTCGACCTATCTTTGCCCAACTATAAATAGAAGATGCAAAATTATCAAGAATTTGATAATTTTGCAAAGTTTCTATGCTAAGTTCTAAGCAACTAGCAGCTATAGTTAAATTTCCGACACTAAATTTGAAACCTGTTAGCAACGCCGCCAAGCTTTTATCACATAATCTTTCACTAACTTTATCATTAGTGTTATCACGGTGGACGAGCGGTAGTGGTAGCGGGTCCTTGATTGAGTGTTTGAATGGATTCTTATGTTATTTGAATAAGATTTCCCTCCCTGAAATTGATAGTTCATTTTAAATAACGTTATTTTTTTTTTTTTTTTTTTTTTTTTTTTATGTAATCGAAGTGCTAAACAAGCATGCAGTTCACATTGATGTTAAGTGATGACTGCAGCCTATAGACACCCACACAAGACCAAGGTCAAAATGCAGATGCGTTACCACTCCTGAGGCCTCAGGTGTTATGCCTCTGTGCCGGAAATTACAGAGCCGTACATTACCACCTGACCGGAACACGATAGTGCTGAACACTACCATTTAGCGGCAAGTATATTAGGTAATGCGGTGGTGCCTACGCCCGCGAGCTCTGTCACTAGAGCTCTACCACCAGTAAAAACTAAACGTTATTACTAAAGCAATCTCATAATTCCATTGATTTGGTATTTAAGACCCCTTTTTCTAGTGAAGTCTGTCTCATGCTCGTTTTTCCAATCTCTGTTCGAGAAATAGATTGAAGTATTGTGGATTTTTGCCTTTAGATTATGCCATTGAAAATCTCGAAGGAATTGGATTCTCTTTTATGTTTTGAAGCATACAGTACAGTACATATTTTACATAATGGTAATTGGCTACCGGAATCTACAGCCATCTAAATAAGACCAAAATACAAATACGCGACGGTTTACTGGTGGTAGAGTTCCAAGTGTAGGAGCTCGAGGGCGTAGGCACCACCGCATTACCTAATCTATCAGCCGCTAAATGGTAGTATTTAGCACTGTCGTGTTCCGGTTATATGGTAATGTATGGTCCCGTAATAACTATCACAGAGACATAACACCTTAGGTCTTAGGGGTGGCAATGCATCTGCATGTTGACCTCTGGTTTTTTGTGTAGATGTCTATAGGCTGCAGTCATCACTTAACATCAATGTGAACTGCATGCTTGTTTGCCACCTACGAAGGTAGGTAAAAAAACGCTCCTACCCTTGACGCCCAAGCTGCACTGCATCTGTGACAAAAATTATGTGCCCATACATTTATATCTACCTATTCGGAATGCAGCGCGTATAGCCCCACGGCTAGTGTAGATCGGAAGCGATCTACTCGGTTAAGCGATACAAGCTAGTGGAAAATTAAAATGCGCGTTTCGGTGCTTCGGAGGTCATATTAAGCCGTCGGTCCCGGTTGCTAACGATAGATAGCAATCGCTAAGCCTTGTCGGAGGCCTTATGGGCGGTTTGAAAACATCCGACAGCGGGTTGGCCACTAACCCTTATTTCCACCAACTCACATTGGAGCAGCGTGGTGGAGTAAGCTCCAGGCCTCCTTCCAAGAAGAGACTCGTGCCCAGCAGTGGGACGTATCAAGGGTGGCCATCATTATTATTAAGTATATACACGATAGACATTTTTCGTCGCCCAAGTTATGAGATTGGTCAATTAATAATATTTCTTTTTTTACTGTACTTTGGCATACGCTTATCGCTCCCGCTGTTAACTGCTACTGTGATCTATGCCCTAACCGTAAGTGATATCTGAAATAAACCTCTCAACGATAACCCATTGAGACCACCCAGAGGTGAAATAAAAGGAGTGAAGATTTGCTTTATTGATATACGAATGCAATTTGAAATCGTACAAATTATTGTACGGGTCCTTTTGATAATAGGGATCGCAAAAAAAGGTTCACGATTTATGAAATTATCTGTCCATTCTTAATGAGTTTTGAATTATGTTTTTTATTTAATGGAGTCTTGGATCGTGGGTAACATCTAAGGTAAGAAGAATCTGTTATATCGCAAATAATACATATTTATATATTACTTTACTTTATTTTACTACTATACTTTTTTTATTTTTTACTAGCTGTGCCCGCGACTTCGCCCGCGTGAGAACTTATGATTGTTCAGTATTTACCCGGACGAAGTCGTTGGCGCAGCTAGAATAAAAGCCTAAGTTACTCCTTATTACATCAGCTATCTGCCAGTGAAAGTCCCGTCAAAATCGGTCCAACCGTTCCCAAGATTAGCTCCGCCAAACAGACAGACAGACAAAAATTGAAAAAAATCTTGTTTTGGTATATGTATCGTGTATACATACATATGCATTTAGTAAAAAGCGGTTATTTTAATATTACAAACAGACACTCCAATTTTATTGATTTGTATAGATGTATAGATGTAATGAAGGTAGCAAACAAGCATGCAGTTCACATTGATGTTAAGTGATGACTGCAACCTTTAGACACCCACATTAAGACCAGAGGTCAAAATGCAGATGAGTTGCCACCCCTAAGACCTTATTTGTTTTGTCTCTGTGATTCTTCTTACGGGGTTAAAATAGCCATTACGTTACCATCTTACTGGAACAGTATTGTGCTGAACTACAGTTTGACGGCAGATAGTTTAGGTAATGCGGTGCTGCCTACGCCCTTAAGCTCTATCACTGGTTCTACCACTAGTAAGAAGAGTATCATCATTTTTTTTTCATGGCAGTAAAAAAGGTCAATCAAACTGTAGCGTCCACTCCACACAGTACTTATCTAGTACGATAGATGGCGTGCATGCGAATTACATCGCACATACGAAGATTTCTCAAGAGTTGGCTCAATCGTTGGGCCGCGGCCCGCCAGGCTCTACCATCTCGCCTGGTCGGAGGATCCTCCCTTTTCGCCGGAGGAACACTGCCACCCGTTCCTCCACAGTGGTGACCCCGACGTGAGTGGAAGCAACCTTCTCACCAGCCGCTCTGCAGCACCTTCGACGACGTCATCCCTCACATCACCAGCACCATCGAGCGGTAACCAAGTCACACCAGCCAGAACCCTCGGCTTCATCAGGGATACTCCATACGCATGCAGCGACCGCCCATGCCTGGACTACCTACTTTTCGCCGGAGGAACACTTCCACCCGTCCTCCACAAAACAATTAAAAGTTGCTCAGTAACACATAGCCTGGGTTGCACCACGATATTTGTTAAAGTTGAAGTTATTGTAACATTTCACATCCTTCTCTAACCTTAACAGGTTTCTTTAAGTTAGAGAAGGATGTCAAATGTTAACTTTAACATTAAAAAATATCGTAGTGCAACCCCGAATAAATATGAACAATAAGGTTCAGTGCTAAGAGCACGTGACATTGTCGCCACAAATTGTAACAGTGAAAAACTCTACCAAAAGAGAAAGTAAAGGATATTTTTTTTATGTAATGGAAGTGGTAAACAAGCGTGCAGTTCACATTGATGTTAAGTGATGACTGCAGGCTATAGACACCCACACAATGATCAGAGGTCAAAATACAGATGCGCTGCCACTCCTGAGGCATTAGGTGTTACGCCTCTGTGCCGGAAATTACAGAGCCGTACATTACCACCTAACCGGAACACGATAGTGCTGAACACTACCATTTAGCGGCAAGTACATTAGGTAATGCGGTGGTGCCTACGCCCGCGAGCTCCGTCACTGAAACTCTACCACCAGTAAAACACATGCCTAGATTCACATTAGTATGTCTTACTAATCATACTTGACCGGTTCAATAATACTAGCGTTAATCCTGAAGTCAAGCATTCGATTTATGCATCAGGGAGAGGTGATAGGTTACTAACAGTATTTTTTCCAAATTGAAAAGATTATTCGTGCCGACTCTGGGAGAGTTTAGAACTAAAAATTCTCAATGGATATCAACAGACATTTCCGTCTTTACATAGAATTCAAATAATAAAATAAAATTAAAAACAGACGAAGTAATCATATAAGAAGCGCGCATGGCCCCGCGGCTGGTGTAAATCATAAGCGATCTACTCGGTTAAGCATTACGGGCGCGGTCGGGTGTGTGATGGGTGACCGCTAGTGGCAAATTAAAATGCGCGTTTCCGTGCTTCGGAGGGCACGTTAAGCAGTCGGTCCAGGTTGCTATCGATAGATAACAGTCGTTAAACCTTGTCGGAGGCCTTATGGGGCGGTTTGAAAACATCCGACAGCGGGTTGGCCACTAACCCGTACCTCCACCAATCCGCATTGGAGGAGCGTGGTGGAGTAAGCTCCAGGCCTCTCCCCAAAAAAGAGGAGAGACTCGTGCCCAGCAGTGGGACGTATAATGGGTTGCCATTATTATTTATTATAATCATATAAGCACTTTACAAACTACGTGTAAATAATGATTGTAAAAAGTCTCAGATGCCAAGGTCGCGACGGCTCAAAATATTTTAGAAGTGTCTTCTTGACATTTAGTTATTTTAATACTATTACTGTGCAATTAACTTCCAATTACCCAATAATTTTACAAATATAATCTGACAAGGTCAAATTATGTGTCTGTTCATGGCTCGTTCAGAGTAAACCAATATTGCATAACCTGAAGCCTGGGATTCGAATCCTGTGTTGGAAAGTAATTTTCCCACCGGTATGATTGTTGATGGCACCACAGAATACATAATACGACGACCCGGTTGGTCCAGCGGTGTGAGATGACCGTTTGATTCGAAGGGTCTCAGGTTCGATCCCCGCACCGGGACAAATATTTGTATGGCCTACAGATATTTGTTTTGGGTCTGGGTGTTTGTGTATGTGCTGTATGTGTACAACGGCACGTACGACACAGATTTATACCTCGTGTGGGATTGTGAGTGTAAGCGTATTTGTTTATAATTATTTCATTAATTTATTTTTAAACTTATTTAATACTAGCTGTTGCCCGCGGCTTCGCCCGCGTTGATGTCGTTTTATAAATAACTAAGTTAACTAAGTTTAGCCTATGTTCTTTCTCAAAGTCAGCTCTATCTCTGTACCAGATTTCATCAAAATCGGTTCAGTCGTTTGGACGTGAAAAGGTAACAGACAGGCATACAGACAGACAGAAAAACAGACAGACAGACAGAGTTCCTTTCGCATTTATAATAATAATATAGTAGGGATTTTAGTGACTGGCCAACCTACGTAATTTTAATCTTTTCTGATAACTTTAGGGTTCTATTTTTATAAAGAGCCGATCGCCAAAGCGTTCATGTCGTAATACTTTGCCTAAAATGGGCGGGCACATTACCAAACTTCGAGGTACTGAGAAATTTCCAGCAAATTGAAAAATCCCAATAGAACCAGTGATAAAGGACTTTACACTATTATCTCTGATAGCTGCCTACCCGGGCATTGAACCTAGGACCCCAGCGTAGTTGTAGTAACCTGCTACCACTAGTTACTGAGGCAGTTGATGAATTGATATTATTTAGAGGTAGTTACAGAATACTTCGTGTGCATAGAGCAACGCGGGCCGTCGGCCACCGTGGCGGACCGGAGGGGAGTAGCTATAGCGTTTATTACCGATCCAAAACAGTCTGTAATTTTTTTGGGGGGGAAATACGTGTGAACATGCCCAAACACTACAATAATCGTCTATTACTACGACGACAGGTATAGGCCCATTTGGGCTTGTACTTTGACACGGGGAAAGCCTGCATATGGCTACTCCCCTCCGGCTCGTCGTGGCCGGTGGCCCGTGTTGCTCTATGTTCGTGTGTGAATCCGATTCGTACTTGTCCCATTTTTAGTTTGTTTATTTATACAATTGATACCTTTGCTTTGTTAGCATACATGATGTTGTTAGTTTTGATGTATGTTATTTGTACCAAACGTGTTTTGCAGTGAGTTTTTCAGTCGGTTTTGTATTTCACATACGTTGTCGTTTTAATTAACGTAACTTCACGCCTGTAATCCCCGAAGGGGTAGGCAGAGGTAAATGCATGCATTCAATCATACATGCAAACACCCACGACTCGCCGGTTACGTTTTGGCCCATGTAACAGGTGGCGAACCTGTTGCCATCTCCGGGCACATTACCAAACTCCGGGGTACTGGGAAACTTCCAGAAAATGGAAAAATCCCAATAGAAGCAGAGATAAAGGATTTTAAACCGTTATCTTTGATAGTCCCCGACCCGGGAATCGAACCCAGGACCTCCAGCATAATAGTAGTGGCCTGCTACCACTACGCTACTGAGGCAGTTCGTTTTAATTAATTAGGTAATATCTCTTCAATAAACAGCCTCTTCGAATAACATCTACAAATTTAAACTTTTTCGTGTTTATTTCAGCCAAAGGTTACGTCTTCGTTGCCTTTGACTTAAATATGCATCGTTGAGGTTATTGCTATAGTGTAGGGACTCGAAGGCGTAGGGACCAACGCATTACCTAATAGGTATAATATGATGCCAAATGGTAGTGTTCAGCACTATCGTGTTCCGGTTAGATGGATCCGTAATAATTATAACAGAGACAAGAACTAAGGTGTCAGCGATGGCAAAGTATTTGCATTTTGACCTCTGGTTTTGTATAGATGTCTATAGACTGCATTCATCACTTGAAATGGCAACTGCACGCTAATTTGCCGCCTTTGTAATATTCTCTTCCACAGAGACTATGGCTTATTTTATGCTATGGAAGTGGTAAACAAGCATGCAGTTCACATTGATGTTAAGTGATGACTGCAGCCTATAGACACTCACACAAAGACCAAGGCAGATTGCAGATGCGTTACCACTCCTGGGGCCTAAGGTGTTGTTATGCCTCTGTGCTGGAAATTACACGGCCGGCTTTAACAGTACTGAGGTTTTCTTTTAAGTCTTTAGTCTGCAGTACCTATTTACTTACCGTCAATATGAACTACAAAACTACACTTCTTGCTACTTTGAATTACACCTACACTTCTTGCTACTTTGAATTAAAAATGCGAAAATAATTACCTAACTAAATGGTATATTCTACTATGTATTTATTTTCCATTTTGTTCACGTTGAGGTATATTTGTGTATGTAGTTATTATCTTATGAAATTATTAATTAAATTCATCTCCCACATTTGCATACCCATAATTTACTTTGCCATTGATTGTTTTGTTATGTCCAAATTTTAATTCAGTAATTACCTATCCCGATAAAGGTAATCACATACCAGCCGTTGACCCATTAAGGCATTAACATTGAGTCTTGTTATTTTCGAGAAAGTTTTGGAAAGTGGCGGGGCAAGTCAAAAGTCGGTTCAATTTAATTTAATTTGGTTCAATCAATTGCTTAGGCAATGGAAATAATTCATATGATTCTATGGTATAGTAAACTATACTTCACACACGTTCTTGCCGAGCAGTAAAAAATAGAATAGCAAAAACATCCTGTCTTATTTACTGAGGCTAAAGCAGTGACAGAGATAGAAGGCGTAGATACCGCTTTGCTTCACCTACTTGCCATACAATGGTAATTTTCCATGTAATTTACAACATAATATGGACAGAACAGACAGAATCTTTAGACATCTGTAACAGCTTAGGTCTCCTAAGCTGTTACAGATGTCTAAAGATGTCTATACGCTTCAATATTACTTACCATCAACCTGACATGTATGCTTCTTTGCCAATTTATGACATAAATAAAAACATTCGGGGGCCAATTACTTTAGTCTGATGATGAAATAACAAACCAGCTCAAATCAAAGTAATAATTCATAAATTAGAGATAATTACTGTGAAATAAAAGAAGCATTTAGTTTTATAGTGGACATTAAGTTCCAAAAAGACTCCCTGGAGTGCTATCAAGGCAAATAACGCCGACTGTTTAACATTCTCAAAAGTTTTTATTGAGATAAAGCAGTGTTTTAATGGAGAAATGTTCACAACGGTATTACAAATTACTATAGCGAAGATACGAAAGAAATTTCACATATAGTTAGACATTCATATTAATACGAGTAAATGTTAGGAATATTAATTTTGAAATAGTAATAAATATTCTAACTCTAGAGCTCCAGTGACGGAGCTCGCGGGCGTAGGCACCACCGCATTACCTACCCTATCAGCTCGTCGCTATCGTTCAGCACTATCGTGTTCCGGTCAGGTGGTAATGTACGGCCCTGTAATTTCCAGCACAGAGGCATAGTACCTTACGCCTCAGGAGTGGTAACGCATCTGCATTTTCACTTTGGTCTTTGTGTGGGTGTCTATAGGCTGCAGTCATCACTTAACTTCAATGTGAACTGAATGCTTGTTTGCCACTGCATATCATAAAAAAACTGTGAAAGTCGACCTTGTAAAACCATAGTATAGCTAACGTTTTCGTAGGTTTTCGCGAGCTTCATACATTGTACAAATTAAATTTGCGGATATTCTCGCGTAGTCAGCCCGTGACCACGGCAGCTGGAAAGCGACCGAAACGTCGGGTGTTTGAAGAAGTTTGGGAGTGTTGTATACGTGAGAAAATCCACAAGTTTTATTTCTACCATAGTATAGCTTTTTAATACTTGGCACATAGGCAACTGATCTTCAGGCTCGGGAGTGGCGACGCATATCCATTTTCATCAATCATCCTTTGTTTTTGTGTAAGTGTCAATAGGCTGCTGTATTCAGTTTTAAGCCATGTGAACTGCATGTTTGTTTGCTACTTTATTTAGGTAAAAAATCTCCAAGGACAACTATTGGTTGATCTAGAATCCAAGGTTGGATTTTTCGCATTTTCCTCTGCATTTTTTCTATATATATATATATATAAATATATATATATATATTTTTTTTTTTAAAGATGAGTGTTTTGTGTTTTATTGTTTTCCTTCCCTTTTGTTATATTATTTTTCGATGTTACCACTCATATTAGCCGGAACTGTACAGTGAATATTTTTATAACCGCAAAATCCCAGATTTTGAAGAAAAGTTCTGTTAGTCTTAGTCTAGTCTTGAAAATTTAAGATTTTATTCCTACAAAACAATAGTAGTAAAAATATTCAGGCGTATGGAAAATCCGTTATAGACCTTCTTAAGAAAATAAAATTCTCTATCATAGCGAGTATTATTGACAATGAAGGATCGTGTGGTTGAACATAATGACTAATTTATACCGCGATATAAGTATTCCGAGAAGTACGGAAAAATATAATAACAACAGAAGTGAATCTAATTATAACAATACTAGACGTGCCATACGGTTTTAATCGCCTAAAGCAGTAAAAAACTATGCAAATTCAAACAAGTTTTTTTTTTTTTTTAAGTTTTTTAAAATGGTAGGTAATATCCATAACATCTATTTTACTTTTATTTAATATTATACTCAGTAGGATTTTTTTTGACTCTTTGAAAAAGTTTGCAAAGATGTATTCGAAATAAGAAAAAATTCGAAAAATAAGCTCTTCCACTTTGCAATTAACTTTTTTAAATTACACGTACTTTTAGACGGTGGATCCCAATATGTATCTTTAATCGAAGGATCACAATAATCTCGATATCATCAATCTCGATCGATCCATCCGCTATAGGCTGCCCTATAACAACAGACAGCAAATAAAGATCGCAAGTCAGCGATTGACATCTATTTTGACGAACGAATCGAAGTGTCTAAAATCGTCAAAAATAAATTGAAATCGACCCTTTTTACTAGATTTTAAGTACAGTAATACCCGGACTAACGCTACCTAGTTTTACGCGAATTCCGAGATACGCGGTTTTTTATCATACGCGCGCATCTGCTTTCCTTCTCCCCTCGTGTTTGGTTCACAAAAAATTCGAGTACTTATTGATTTACTTATGATTATGTCATCCAAAACATCAAAATAAGAGTAAGTTCCTTTGCTTTAAAAATGAGTAATTTAAAGCAAAGGAACCCCGACTTACGCGAATTCGACTTACACCTTTCGCGTAAGTTCGGGGTATGACTGTACAAGTAAAACATGATTGCTCTGATACCTACGTATATTTTGAACTAAATCTATCTATCAGTCACTATAAATTTACTGGCGTGACAATTCTCGCAGAAATGTTACGTAGAACGTAAAAAAAAAGAAAACGTAACTTCACGCCTGTAATACCCCTAAGGGGTAGGCAGAGGTAAATGCATGCTTTTAAGCATACATACAAACACCCACGATTCGCCGGTTACGTTTTGGCCCATGTAACAATAAAAATATACCCAAGTAATTTTACTGCTAATAAAATAATAAGTTCAAATCACATACACGAACAGAGGAATCGAAACACAAAAACAAATATCGAGCAAGATAATTTCCGACAGCTAAAACGAAACGGTAATCACATGACGGTGCCATCAGCGCCTTGAATTGACTTTAAAGCGAATGTTCTCCCCTCTCGTAATTTACATAATCCAATTTACATGACCGGTTTTTAGAACAATGAATGACACTAATTTCTACACAATTGATGTCTGATTACGGAGTAATAAACTTCTGTTCCTCGTATTTGAAACATAAAGTCGTCAAACCACGTGTTTTCAGATAAACGTCTAAAATTTACCTACAGTAAAAGAAGAGTTCTAAATACAGCGTTGCTATTGCTACACTTGCTACGTATTGGATCTGACAATCTTTATTTAGAGTTCTAGTAACTTTTTGCACAACTAAATACTTAGAGGTAAATCTAAATAAAACTAGGGATCTTTAGCGACAAAAAGGTTAAGGTGCGCTCACATACATATTGTAGATCACAGGATCCTGAAGGACACCCTGTGATAGGTGAAGTGGTGTAGAAATCATAGAAATAATGATCCAAAATGCACTCAAAAAGTTGCCGGCTTTTGTTAAGTTTTTTAGGTGAACGACTGTTGAAATAACTGCATTTTTAAATGGATTATCAAAGCTACCTTAACAAAACCCCGTAATACTACATTAAATTATCAATGGGAAAGTTTAGGCGAAAAGCTGGCTTAGGCATCAGACTAAGCCAGTTTTCCGCTGGAGTTTATAAGAATCGCATCAGGAAAACACACAACAATAAAATCGAAATTTAAATATTTAGGACGACAAGAATATTATCATCTTAACCCAAACAATGTGACCTAAAAACATGGTAGCCAGAAAGCCTCAATAACAAAGCTATAGTTGGGACAATGGGAATAACTCGACAGTTATTCAGATGCCATATATGTCTCTGAGTTGCATACCACGAACTAAACGTTCTTGGAATCTACTCGGCACTATTTCTCAAGCGAGAACTTTTTTTTTGTGTATTTTGCGGACCACAATATAGATGATATTAATCGTGGGGTACATAAGTATCTCCAGAATCAGAAGTTACAATTGAAGCAATAATAATACGCCTCTGACGATGTAGGTATATGTTTCTATGTTACTGACATAATCAGTAAGCATGCAGCTTGCATTCATGTTAAAAATTGCAGTCTACCTAAATTAACACAAAAATAGAGTACTTCTATAAGTACCAAAAATTTTTGGTACCGTATTCCGACTAGACGGGGATGTGATGCCTAATTTCTGACTCAGAGATATAATCTGTCTTTTTTTTCTTTTTTTTTATGTCATTAAGTTGACAGACAAGCAGACGGGCCACCTGATGGTAAGTGGTCACCGTCGCCTATGAACATTTGCAACACCAGGGGAGTTGCCAACGTGGTGCCAGACCTAAAGGACTCTTTTGACGCCATTTTTGAAGAACCCCATATTGTAGCACTGAGGGAACACCTCAGAGGGAATTTCGTTCCACAATTTACACGTTCTGGGCAGAAACGAACGAGAAAACCGCACCGTTGAGCACTGCCAGGTGTCCAGTCGGTGAGGGTGAAACTTCTCTCTTCGGCGGGTAGAACGGTGTAGAAAAAGAGACGGTGGCACCATGTCGAACAGTTCGACAGAGCACTCACCATTGTAGAGACGGTATAACACGCACAGACTACCAATATCTCTGCACAGGCTCAGATGTTCGAGCCTGTCTGTAAGTCCCGGATCGTTAACAATACGAACGGCGCGTCTTTGTAGGGAGTCAAGTGGACCAAGCTGGTACTTGGGGGCTCCCGCCCACAAATGAGAGCAGTATTCCAGATGGGGCCGCACTTGGGCCTTATAGAGCTGTAGTAGCTGCCCCGATGTGAAATACTGCCTCGCTTTGTTAAGCACCCCCAACTTTTTGGATGCCAACTTGGTCTTACACTCAATGTGACTCCCAAATTGCACATCGTTCGATATGTCTACGCCCAGGATATCGATACTCTTACCAATGGCAAGCGGAGTGCCCTGGAACTGTGGTGCTAAAATGAATGGGGTTTTTTAGCGGTGAACGCGCAGACTTGTGTCTTCGAGGGGTTGAACTGCACTAAATTTGCACGGTTTGTATAGTGTGCATCTCCCGTGCTATCATCCGCATAGCAATGAAAATTGGAGTTTTGCTCCAACATTTCATTGATATGCAGAAGAAAAAGCGTGGGAGATAGCACAGAGCCTTGCGGCACACCAGCGTTGATAGGTAGTCTGTCTGAGCGTTGACCGTCAACTAAGACCTGTATAAAACGCTCAGACAGAAAACTGGCTGTCCAGTTGCATAGCCTCTCGGGGAGACCGTAAGATGGCAATTTCGCGAGAACTGCCCCGTGCCAGACCCGGTCAAAGGCCTTAGCAATATCCAGGCTTACAGCCAATGCCTCCCCACTCTTGTCCAAGGCGTGAGACCAATAGTGCGTGAGATATACTAGAAGATCACCAGCAGATCTGCCTTGACGAAAGCCATATTGGCGGTCACTGATCAGCTGATGATCCTCCAGGTACTGCAGCAGCTGTGTATTGATCACACGCTCCATGACTTTGCAGAGTAGGGAGGTTATTGCTATGGGCCTGTAGTTGGCCGGATCACTGCGATCCCCTTTTTTGGGTATCGGATGCACAAGGGCTGTCTTCCACGCAGACGTTACTTTTCCATGATCATAAGAAAGCGAGAACAGGCGCGTCAGAACAGGGGTCAGCTCGGGAGCGCACATCTTCAACACCACTGCAGGGACGGAATCCGGCCCACTCGACTTTTTGACGTCAAGGGATAACAGCGCTCGCCTGACGTTCTTCTGAGTGAATTTGACGTCAGGCATAGAGCTTTCACAGCGCGGGATAGTAGGCGCTGTGTTGCCCATGTCATCAAGAGTCGAGTTTGAGGCAAAGAGGCTGCCCAGGAGATCGGCTTTCTCTTTTGCCGTGTGGGCCAGGCTATCGTCAGTTTTTCGCAGTGGTGGGAAAGATGACCGACAAAAATTATTTTCGATAGCTTTGGCTGTCTCTGTGTTTGGAAATGACAAATAAAAAACGATGTGACTATGTTACAAATTTGATCTATGATCTCTCGAAGCCTTACCTGTCGCGTAACTTAACACTGTTTTATCTCGCTTATATGTCTATGACTAAATAACTATAATTCACTGTAATTCCCGGCACAGAAGCATTACAATTTAGGCCCCAAGAGTGGTAACGCATCTGCATTTTGACCTCTGGTCTTTGTGTGGATGTATATAGGCTGCAGTCATCACTTGGCATCAATGTGAGCTGCATGCTTCTTTGCCACTTCCATTACATAAAAAAACTATAAATTAATAGCGCAACGGTGAGCGTTTGCAGGCAATAATCACTGTTATTTAAAGATTGATTGTCAAAAAATTGTTTAAATTTACAAATTATTTCAATAAAAATTAACTCGCAAGCTTCTAAACATCAAAGAAAGTAACTCATTTTTATATAAAATTTGAATCTACTGCTCTAACATTCTATACAACATGCACAATCCATAGCCAACGCAGGAATGATGTAATTACAGTTTCTAAGCTCTCATCTGCGCCCGCGATCGATGAGTCATTGATCCATCCTTCAGAGTAAGTAAGCCAGTTGTACAATGTTTCGACGAAGATCCAACTACAGTGTAATAGAATGTTTATGTGATTAAATTGAAACGCATTTATTGTTTTTTTTATTATTTTTTTTTTTATGTTATGGAAGTGGCAAACAAGCATGCAGTTCACATTGATGTTAAGTGATGACTGCAGCCTATAGACACCCACACAAAGACCGAGGTCAAAATGCAGATGCGTTACCACTCCTGAGGCCTAAGGTGTTATGCCTCTGTGCCGGAAATTACAGGGCCATACAATACCACCTGACCGGAACACGATAGTGCTGAACACTACCGTTTAGCGGCAAGTATATTAGGTAATGCGGTGGTGCCTACGCCCGCGAGCTCCGTCACTGGTGCTCTACCACCAGTTATTGTTATGTCAATAATTTTCAATCATAGAATTTCAGAGGTCAATATTGTCATTAATCTCTGTATGACGTATTTTATAAGATCAACGATATTTGTGAAATTACTCAATACTCAATACTTTATTGCTTAGTGGTGCTTGTGAACAACCAGGTCCTGTGGATATAAATTTATCTGTCTGTTGTTACAGTACATTATTAAATGCATCCTTACTGGTTTAAAAAATAAAAATAACGAATTTAGGCCTATGAAACAAAAAAAATATTTCGTCGTCAAACTATTGAGAAGCAAACTAATGAAATCATAACTACCACACTTTTATAATAATCAATATCCAACTAAGATTAAAAAATTAATTAAAACGACATGCAGAATTATACTATGCTGCCAAGTACTTTACCACTTTTGAATAATCTACTTCCTGTTTTAATTTGTTTCATCCTTTTACCTGTTTCTCACGATTTCTAAATACTGTTACAAATTATTAAGCAGATTAAGATAATTCGCACAATTTATTTGTGTCTGTTTTCTTTATTTTGCTATTTACAATACGATGTAGATCGTAAAATGTTTTTGCTAGTTGTTTCCTTTCATTTGAAAAAGAAATGTTTATGGATTCATAATTGGATCAAATGATGAAACTAATTTACATTAAGCTTGAGTAAAGATTACTGTTGATGCGGTTTTAAATATTTAGGTAAAGTACATTCCGTAAACTCCACATTAGTTCAAAAACCGGTATATCCAATTCACTTTATCTCCTTTGTAAAAAATAATATTTATTTTCAGATAATTACAGTATTCAGAGTAATTTTATTTATTAGTGTCCCTAAATTACATATTCGCTTAGTTTCGTATTGGTTCAGATTTTTGGTTTACTAATATTATTGACCTTTTATCTACATAATTCAATTGTAAACTTAATGGGTCTCTTTTCGTATCTTACGTAATATCAGGTGCATAAATATTAATTTCTTTGGCCATAACTTGTGTAACTTTTTCACAAGACTACCTTATTTTTACTGTTTTAGGCTTTGTATCTTTTCTTTTCATTCTTTGCAATTATAACAATGTAGTAGTTTTTGTGTCTACAGTCAGTCATTTAAATTTAAAACAGCAAAGGAGTTAAACAATTGACAGCTGTCACGTGACATGTCGTTACGAGGACAGATGTCACATGACAGATGACGCGTCAAGTTTTTTTTCACTGCAAGTTAACGACTACAATTTTTAAAAGACAATGTGTTTCATAATGAACATTGATATATATATATATATATATATATATATATATATATATATATATTTTAAAACACCCAATATGGTGGAAACCTTAAATAATATTTTAACTTTATTACTGCATTGTTGCAGGTTTATTGATAATAACGATATGGTAACAGAATACAGACTGGTTGCTGGTTGGTACATCGCGCAAATATATTGAGCATAGAGCAACACCGGAGGGGAGTAGCCTTAGGCAGGCTTTCCCCTCGGTCAAAGTACAAGCCCACGCACGCATTCCCCCCCGCAAAAAATGACAGACTGTTTTGCATCGGTAATAAACGCTATGGCTACTCCCCTTCAGTCCGCCGCGGCCGGTGGTCCGTGTTGCTCTATGATATTGAGTAGCCAAAGATCATGTTATCCACGATGTTGTTACATAATACAATTTGTAAACAGAATATAAACCAGCCGTTCAAATTGGTACCCATAAATTTTATAATGTAGGTATGTACAGTATCCTACACAAAAATTAGACGTTTTGCAGATGCACTACCGCTCGATAGAACTCGAAAAAAAATGTAAGCCTGGTGTTAATAGAAATCGACATCATAAAGCAAAAACTGTACTAAATTCAAACGGATAAAAAAATCGAGGTTCTGTACCAGTGATTACGAGGCCATACACTATTATCGAACCGGAACAATACTTTCGCTGGCAGAGGATGCGTAGGCATCAACGTGAGCAAACTTCACGAATTGATCTGTCACTTAAATATTTAGTTATTTATAATTTTATTATAAGCTTTTGAATTGTTTTTTGTATTAGATCTCATCGATTGTTCTTAATATTTACTAATTTCACATGATTTTCATCAATTAACATATTATTATAATATACGAGTACATTTACAGTGTACCTACCATAGAGCAACACGGGCCACCGGCCGCGGCGGACTGGAGGGGAGTAGCCATAGCGTTTATTACCGATGCAAAACAGTCAATCATTTTTTGCGGGGGGAAATGCTTGCGACACACACGCATACTACAAAAATCATATATAACTACGAAACGCACACCTTGACTTTAACAAAATACAGAAACAATTTCAAACGCACACATTGAAACATCTAGGCGACAGGTATAGGGCCATTTAGGCTTGTACTTTGACAGAGGGGAAAGCCTGCATATGGCTCCCCTCCGGTGTTGCTCTATGCAGTGTACCTACCGGATTTCTTTTTCCTCCTAAACGGCTTAATCGTTATAAGAGATCACGTGTTATTCCAAGAGCCTGAAGGTGCAATGAATTGTCTTATAATAACCACAGATACTTTAAATTCCTCTGATACTTTAAAACAAAACTTTCATTTCAGAAGTGAACGGATGGTGTTATAAATTATAGTTATAATCAAGCAATCATGTTTGATTAGTTGGATGAAGTCTAGCTCTAAATTATATTGTGATCAAACAATTCTGAGGCGCGTTTAAAGGCGAGTGCAGATAATACATTAAGAAACAATGTTCGTGAATGCCATGAAGTGGCCATGAATAGCTCGAGTAAATTAAGGAGGGTTATCAAAATTATTTGATAAGTACACCTGTTTACATTTGTATTATTAAATGTGACAATATCTTGAAGCTTTTAAGTCTCTATGCTGCAAATAACAGGTCCGTGTATTACCACTTTTTTTTTTTTTTTATTTAATGGAAGTGGCAAACAAGCATGCAGTTCACATTGATGTTAAGTGATGACTGCAGCCTATAGACACCCACATGAAGACCAAGGCCAAAACGCAGATGCGTTACCACTCCTGAGGCCTAAGGTGTTATGCCTCTGTGCCGGAAATTACAGAGCTGTACATTACCACCTGACCGGAACACGATAGTGCTGAACACTACCATTTAGCGGCAAGTAAATTAGGTAATGCGGTGGTGCCTACGCCCGCGAGCTCCGTCACTGGAGCTCTACCACCAGTAAAAAACCAGTAAAAATTAACACGGTTGTAAACACTACTATTTAGCGGCAGGTAAATTAATCGTCACCCTCCTTACATGACTAGAACTCTACAAGGGTTTTCGCATTACCTAATATACTTCCCGCTAAATGGTAGTGTTCAGCACTATCGTGTTACGGTCAGGTGGTAATGTACGGTTCTGGAATTTCCGACACAGAGGCATAACCTTAGGCCTCAGGAGTGGTAACGCATCTACATTTTGACCTTGGTATTTGTGTAAGTGTCTATAGGCTGCAGTCAACAATGTGAACTGCATGCTTGTTTACCACTTCCATGACATAAAAAAAAGAAAAATAAAAGGGTGTCGAAGCTACCTTCCCCAAAGTAAAAAGTAGAATGTATGAAATGGTCGTACATCTCGCCTTGATGCGAGTATGTGTGTACTTGGTATTAGAGAGTGCGTGCGAAGTATAATCGCAGGATGTAGCCCACGCAATCAAGGCGTTTGAGTGTTCAGATTCATGGTGGCTATTGTTTTGCAGACCCATATAGCAAGCCGTGAGGAACGTCGCTGATTCGATTCTGAAGATAGGTCCTAAATACGCACAGAAACAATCGAGGCTATGAGTATGTGGCGAGTGAATATTGCAGCTTAGAAAAAACTCGGTGTTGACATTCTTGAGGTAGGCCTGAAATAATAAATTTTGCCTTTACCAAGAATTATTTACAAACACTACAATTAAGCGGTTTGTAGATTAGGGAATGCTATAGTACAAGCCGGAATAATAGTCGAGATCTAATTGTCTTAAACTAGTAAGTATACAGAAACTGTTGATATTGGCGGTAAGTCAATATTACAAACAAAGCTAAATAGAGTTAAAATTGGACTGGTGGACTCTAAGAAAATGCTTTGTCTCTCCTATCATTCCATTTTATTGTGAAATATTCGCTTATTTGTTGAAGGTTGAAATTTTCGAAATGATACCTACCATCAACTATATTCTGCAATACCAATACAAGAACGTGCGCTTGCGCAATAATTGCAGGATGTTGCCCACACGCCACTTAGGGCTTTCAAGAGGTCAGAGCAAAAGCACTCGTTGTAACTCCCCCATATTCATATACTCGTAGTTAACGGGCCCCGACAACATTTTTTTATGTTAAGAATGGTAGCAAATAAGCATGCAGCTCATCGATGTTAAGTGATGACTGTAGCTTATACACCTAATCACTGGCATCGCTAAAATTAAACATTTGTTATAATAATTCAAATTTGACAGAACTCAGAAAACATAACTATATTGTTGTATATTTAAGAAAAGAGCGTAGGTACTTCCGCATTGCCTAACTGCCGCCAAATCGTAGTGTTCAGCACTATCATGTTCCACTTAGATGGTAATGGCTTGGTAATAACTATCCCAGAGGCAAAACAAGGGTATCCTCACCATTTTGACCACCAATTTTTGTGAAATGTCATGGATTCACAACCATCAATGTGAACTGTATGCTTGTTTTCATAAGATGTTAAGCAAGATTAATTTGTATTTTTTTCCTATCTTTTTGGGAAAATCAGATACCATACAGGAAATAGACTGTTTCCTATACATTACATACATTTCCTTACTGAATTTGTTTTTATGGAGAATTCTCGTAATATAACGTGCAACATGGTTGTGTTCTTTCAAATATATTTCATAACACTGTCTAATATAAAGGCATGAGTAACTGATAAATTCACCGCAAAGTGTATGACCTAAGTCATGTTATCTCTCTGACATACAAGCACCTAAGAGTTAATACTGTAAAGGGAATGGAATGAGCCAACGAAACTATCCAAAGTACGAAACCCTTGCAACACCGAACAATAGCTATAGTTATGTTTTGAAGGAAGTTACTAAAATTATCATAACGCTAAGAGCTGATGGTATGCAGTAATAAAATAATGGTGGCCGTAGGCAAGGCGTTAATGCAATTATAGGTTATGTGACGGGTAAAACAAGCCAGAGTAATTTCAACTCAAAATACCAGATGCTAGGTCACTTATTCAATTGACAAAACAATAGGGTTGGTTCTCTCTCGTCGCCTACTGTACTTAATAACTGGTAAACACATAAAACTTTTAACAAGATCCCGTTGAAAGGTAACGATCTTGAATAGAATGAGGAGCTGTAAAACTTATAAACTAATCATGTTACGAACACTATCTTATAATGAAGGCTTAAGTTGGGGAATGATTAAGCAATTTATTTAATACCTTTGGAGAGGATAAACTTATAGAACAATAACTTGTTTTTGGATAAAAGATTTTGTGGTTATTATAAGATGCTTGTTATAAAAAGATTTGTTGTTATTTGAAGTTGCTTCTATGAAGCTATCATGCGTTTTAGTTTTTAGTGACCAAATGACGAACATTCATTTCTATTGTGCAAATTGGACTGCCTCAATAGTCTACTGGTAGTAGATCATTACTATTACGCTGAGGTAAGAGACATTTGGATGTTTACATTTTTAAAAAATTAGCCATTCCTACTCTCGGAGTTTGGTAATATGGTCGCGGATGGCAAAAGCTCGCCACTTGTTGCAGTGAATCTAACTGGCAAATTGTGGGTTTGCACGTGTGCTTGAATGCATGCGTTCATCCCTGTCCACCCCTTCCGGAATATAAGCATAAACTTACGTAAGTTCGGAGGATGAACACATTTTGTGTTCTGAGAGTACTTGTTGAGTTTATAGTGAACCTTCTCACATTGGTTCTTGTACTTTTTTGCTTGACTACGTCATAGTGACGTCAGTACTACTCTCGCCTACTGCGTAGGTAGAAACATTATTCAATAATCAGGCCCTCGTACTGCTGCGTACTGGCGCATATCACTAAAGATGTCAGCGTAATCAGCGCTCAATCTTATATCCTTGCGCTAGTAACTACTTCAATAAATTGGTAAGCTCTTTGTGGCTTTTTTCGATTTCATTTTTATGAATAGCAAGGATAAATGTTTGCCTGTCCTTTCCATGCCAAAATGAATGGCAAGCATACAATTTCCGAAGAAGCTAGGTGAATGTATAGACATTTAAACAAAATTAACACAGTCTCTATTCCTAGAGCAGTAAGGTCTCTATGGCAAAAATTATGAAGCCGTACATTGGTAAAGAATATGGTAGAGCTGAACATCTAGCCTTAAGTTATGTTCTCGGGCAAACCAATCAAATCTGATAAGCTAGCAAGGATATTCCTCACTCCACATCTCTTTGCCTCTGCAACTACCGTGAAGGTGATGGATATAGAAGGTTCGCGTTTGACACTAGCACAGGATCAGGATACTAGGATGCTAATCGCATTATTCCATCTCTATTACTCTAACGAACTACGCGAGCAACAGAAAGAGATGAAACATGAGGAACGATTGATGACAGATGTAGAGATAAGGTAACCCTAACGAGATCTTAAGAATAATCAGCTTAAAACCCGAGCAGTTTTATAACTTGCCTATATCATTTTATGCCAATAAAAATGAGATAAAAATTTCCTCTCACCTAAATACAGTAATTTCTTCATCCCATACAATAAAAAAACCGTAAAGACATAAAGACGTGGACGCGTCAGCCCCCTGGCAGGTTATACATGATAATACACCAAACACCTTGATTTATTGATATTATCCAGTGAAATATGCGATAATTTATTAGCATTAACAGTTATTTTTGCAAATATTTACAATACCCATAAATGCGGGTTTAATATTCATGTGAATTCAAGGTCATTCGACCAAAATGGTCGGTGTGATTTCTTTTAAGGTTTTTGATGTTCATTTTAAATAAAACGATTGTTTAATATCATAGGAATGATTTATGTCCAGTGGCTGTTTTATACTGATTAATTGTATGAAAGTGATGAAAAGCATAAATAATAATGGCAACCCTTGAAACGTCCCACTGCTAGGCACGAGTCTCCCCCCTTTTTGGGGGAGGTCTGAAGCTTTACTCCACCACGCTGCTCCAATGCTGGTTGGTGGAGTTACGTGTTAGTGGCCAACCCGCTGTCGAATGTTTTCAAAGCGCCCATAAGGCCTCCGACAAGGTTTAACGACTGCTATTTAGCAACCGGGACCGACGGCTTAACGTGCCCACCGAAGCATGGAAACGCGCACTTTAATTTGCCACTGGCGGTCACCCATCACATACCCGACCGCGCCCGTATCGCTTAATCGAGTAGATCGCTTACGATCTACACCAGCCGTAGGCTATCTTTTTTTTCAGTGCGCTTCTATCTTCTTCGAGAGTTATTCAAGACATATATTACATTTATTTTCGTAGTCCCAAAAATATGTTCGAAACTCTCTAACCCGAATCCACCTCAAAACAGCAGGTCTAGAAGTAACTAGCCTGTTTCCTATAAGCTACGAAAGCAGTTATCGATTATTGAAAACATCACCATTAGATAACACTTTCACTATCAGTGGGCGCACTCGTAATATGTGGGATGACACCGTTATGTTTGAACTATCGATCGTTTTTTCGATAACCTTGACTATCAGTCATGATACAATGATTTTTGGAATGATTATTAATGTTTTCACCACAGAGCTGACAGCGTTTCCTAGAGTATATGTAGGCTCACAATAATTTCTGCGCATACAGCTGCCGTGTCACATTTTATTGTTATCATCATTTCAGCCGATATATGTCCACAGCTGTACAAAAGCATCTCCAAGGATTGAGGCTGGATAAAGGCGACCTAGCACAGTTCGTTGTGAGAATGATCCTAGAACGTCTTCATCCAGCGATTGCCCGTAACCTTCAGCAGTTCATCGGTCCACCTGCCTACGCTCCAGCTGCCGATACACAGTCGTCACTTGAGAATTCTTCATCCCCAACGGCCGTCGATTCTTCGAGCTTCCCTGAGAGATTCCCTGCCCACGCCCCACTGCCACTTGAGTTTTGCCATTCGATGGACTATGCCGGTTGGATCTCCTCATTTCATGATTATGTTACTGTCAACCTAAATTGAATTACTTTTGACTTTGTCTCGTTTTATCATAATCATCGTCAGATAAACGAATGAAACAAGATTTTTGCAGTTCCTTAACCGACATAAAGCGCGCATAGCCCCGCGGCTGGTGAAGATTGCAAGCGATCTACTCGTTTGTGAGACACGGGCGCGGTCGGGTGAGTGATGGGTGACCGCTAGTAACAAAATTACAACTGCGCGTTTCCGTACTTCCTAGGGCACGTCAAGCCGTCGGTCCCGGTTGCCATCGATAGATAGCAATCGTTAAACCTT
This sequence comes from Macrosoma leucophasiata, assembly GCA_036365455.1. Lineage (NCBI taxonomy): Eukaryota > Metazoa > Arthropoda > Insecta > Lepidoptera > Hedylidae > Macrosoma > Macrosoma leucophasiata. The sequence continues at coordinate 4,897,325 of JAWQUS010000004.1, read as the reverse complement.
GTTGGAGGCATTCTGGGCGCTTTGAAAACATCCGACAGCGGGTTGGCCACTAACCCATATCTCCACCAACCCGCATTGGAGCTGCTTGGTGAAGTAAGCTCCAGGCCTCCCCCCCCAAAAAGGGGAGAGACTCGTGACTCGACCAACAGTGGAACGTTTCAAGGGTTGCCATTATTAATCGACATAAGAGGTGGCTGAGACATGATATCCAGAAGCAAGGAGATGTCATACTCAGCGCATTGGTTCTTGCGCCACAGGATAAATGTAAACCCAATAAACCCTTGACTAAAGCCGGCCACACACGGCACGTTTAACTTATGCAGATAAAACGTAACGTGTGTGACACAAGAAAACTGGTTATTTTGAACGAAATAGAGTACTGTACCCACCAGACTTATTTCAAACAATAACTTCGTTCTTGTATGTTTGCGAAGGACCAAAAATATAAAAATGTATAGACCTGGCCTGTCTTTATGAAGGTTCCCTACTTCAAAAGGTTTACAGTAAAAGATCAGTAAGGCCGCTGGACTTTCTCGTAACTATCAGTTTCTACGTTTCACGTCTGCCTAACGTGATCTTATTTTACAGATTCCGCTAATCCATTGTGATTTTTTATTGAATCATTTGAAGACTATATTGAGGTCAAGCTTTATTCTAATTGCTTTCATTTAATGCAAACTTGATCATGTGTATCGATTAATTTTTTTGTTAACATCGCAAAATAATGTTCCATTTCGCTACTGTGTACTAGTTTTTATTCAAATCACGCCCAAAGGTCATTTTTATACCTTCAAATCTAATAAAAAAGCCTTCTCGATGTCTTTCCAGTATCATTTTTACAGCTGAAGCACGATTCAGCACTATTAGTGTTTATCCCTTTTCATATAAAACTCCACACCTAATAACGGCCTTTAGGCTAGGTACGCATTTGCAATTTAAATGTTGCTCCTAAACCCTAGTACTCACCGTAACGTATTTAATTGAAACGAAAATAGATTATATTGCCATCATTTTGATCCTTACCCACTTTAAAATAAAACCTTATAAAGTATAATCGGATTTATACTTAAGTGCTGTTTTTATATTGAATAGTCGATAATTTCAAATCCATTTGTATTCTATTGCGTCGAAGGCCGTGCGGAAAAATAGTGACCAAGTGCTAATCGGACTAGCCCATAAAAGGTTCCGTTGCAGCAAGTAATATTTGGCTGAATGTTGAAAGTTATATTTGCAGTTTTTGAAAATATAATATAATTATCTCAAAAACTGTTAAGAATATCTAAACTAAACTCTGAACTAAATTTCATTAAATGGTTTTAGTTAAGGCCTAAGTACTTTTTTAGATTTTAAATCTTTTTTTTTTAAGTTTAAGTGCAGGGACATATTTTACCACTTTCGACGTGTCTACCTTTCAAACGATTATAATGGCAACCCATTATACGTCCCACTGTCTCGAGTCTCTCCCCTTTTTGGGGGCAGGTCTGGAACTTATTCCACCACGCTGCTCCAATGCGGGTTGGCGGAGATACATCCCAAAGCGGTTTACAGAATCATCTACCTACTTACCGAGTTTTTAGTATGTGGTCTTAATAGTTTCAGAGTAAAGTGACATTGACATACGGATGGAAGGACAGACGGTCAAACAGACAGACAGATATGACGAATTAACATGAGTACCGATTTAAGCCATTTGACTAAGGAACCCTGAAAACAAGTGATTTTAAACAAGTAGGCGTAATTCGCTTGGCAGTCACGTATTATTGTTTTTATAGCCAAATTAGCTGCATTAACATACTTCGTTTCCATTTGTTGGCACAATACTTTTTATAAGCGTCATTTGTTTCGCTTTACTGAAAATTAACGGGTGATACAGCAATTTTATAGAAATACAAACTTCGTATTGCCTCAAAGGTATTAAAAAAATTAAATGTCCAAAAAATAGAAAAAAAGTATTTGGAAACAAACACCCATTATCACTAAGGGGTATGAAAAATAGATGTTGGCTGATTCTCAGACCTACCCAATAGGCAACACAAAATTTCGTGAGAATCGGTCCAGCCATTTCGGAGGAGTATGGTAACTAACATTCTGTCTATTTCTGAGAATTTTATATTATGTACAGCAATTTTATAAAAATGTTTTAACCGCTTCCGCTTCAGTAGTATGATTTGGTAGAAGCAAACCACTACTACTACGCTGGGGTCTTGGGTTCGATTCCTGGGTTAGTGGCTTTCGGATAATCAATTTTCTGGAAATTGCCCAATACCTCAGAGTTTGGTAACGTTCCCAAAGATATGAATAGGCTCGCCACCTATTACATGGGCCAAAACGTCACTGGCGAACCGTAGGTCTTTGCGTGTATGTTTGAATGCATGCCTTTACCATTGCCTGCACCTTCGGGGATTATAGGCATAAAGTTTGAAGTTACGTTATATCAGTTATTAATTATCACTTTGTTGCTCTGTTTCTTCAAACATAATATTTCAACATAATAATTCATACTATGTCAACAATGACATGTTACACGGCCAAACTATGTTAACAACTGTTTTGACATCAATAGAACCCAAGGTTCACTATTCAATTGAATTAGTGAGACCATAGCAGAATGTGTACTTTGGTGAGACGTCAGAGTTGAATAAGTCGTATTCAATAAATATTTCATCGGTGATCGGCTATTTAATTAAATTGAATTTATTATTATTTTATTTTGCTAATTTTTTCAATGGTTTGTTGAAAATCTTTGTGATTGCAAAAAAAAATCGCAATTATCATAAGTTTAAAATTTGACTGCTAACAATGCAAAAAAAATACAACTTTTAATTATTTGGTGACTATGTCTGTTAACCACCTAACTATCGACCTAAGTTTCGTTTGCACTAAAATGTTTGTTTAAGTTATGGCTTTTGTCAAATTTAACAATACTAGTAACATTCACTCCTACCTACAGCGTGATGCGTTGCACTATCGTGTTTTGACATTGTTTGCAAGGTTTGCTAGTGAAGTATCTGACAAATTAACATTAGCAAATAATAAGGAAAAAGGGGAGTATGGCGGGAACCTTGAAAAAGGCGTATGGTGCTCTTATTTTATTTCATTTTCTTGGTGTATTTTTAAGTTATATTGAATAAAGTTGGTGGCATTTTGTTTGATATAGGTTTATTACAGTGCCCGTGTATAGTGAATAGAATAACAGTGCGAAAACACGACCTTTCAGGTTGCCTCCAAAACTTCATTGTAAATGTTCTGGTAAAGTAGCCATCGCTTTACTCGACTTAACTTGACTGTAACTCACTTGACTGAAATATTATACTTGATAACTTATATACTTGATACTTACATATTATACTTGATATTATACTAACTTTGACGCTGCTTAAATAAATACGAAATATCGTTTTACTTGACACTGGCAATATGCGTAATAGCGATGCCATAATAACTAAAAAAAAAAATAAGAAAAAAAAAATTGATCAATCATATTATTTTATTTGTTTAGATTGAATACACAATACTTTCAATTTTTTTTTCCATGGTAATATTACATGGTAATATTACTATTACCATTTTACATAAGAAATAAGTAACATCGTAAACACACAAATATCGTTAAAATATACACTTTCAATATTTAAATAAAGACGTAATGTCGATCAATCATACATTGAACATCATAAATGAAAGATATGTATCACACCATATACTTTCATCACATCCTGTGTTTTAACTGTAGATGGCCGGATGCATGAAACATTTATTGGGAGAAAGCCGAAACCCATATGGTCCATCCGCTAAAGATTATACATGAATGTTTCATCCTCTTGCAAAGCTATTCGGTCATAGAATAAGTAATGCAGAATCGACAATATTCCAATTTGATTAGTTTCTTTTTTCCCTCTTATTTGTTTCTGTGTGACGAGAATGAAATTCTCTATATTATTTATTTGAGGAGATCCACAAGGAATGTTATGTTCTTAGAAAAGTAAGTAACTTAAATTGAGAAAGAAATAAGGTAGTAGGCTAAGTAAAGTTTTTAAGTAACCATACCCTATTGATGGGCTGATAGCATGATTTGCAAATATACACATTAACCTATGCTTAGTCCTTCGGGCAAGGAGGTGTGAATTTACGTTTCTTACTTTGTATGTTAATTATTTTATCATTTCTCGACCCATGTTCCTCGGGTAAACTATGTTTGAGCGCGGTTTACGTTTGTTGTAAGTAATAATCCACACGACTTCATATTCATTACCATCAGTCATATTATTCATCAGTGAAAACAAAACAAACTCCTGGCTATAAAACATTATTTAAACTATATTTTGTATGCTAGTTTTAATATATATTTTTTTTTTACTTGGATAACTTTTACATTGCTTGTGTTTGATGAATATGGAAAATGTTACCAATATTACGAGTACGTATCTGACATAATAAAGCGAACTTATAAAAAAAAGAGTCAACAGTGAGTTCATAATGTCAGATCAAAAGATACTGTGCGTGATTTATACGATCATTTCACTTCTTCCAATCAAAGCGACCTAACCTACTTCCTTAAAAAATAAAAAAATCATGAAAAATTATACATTACACAACACTATAACAAAGATTAACAGTGACATCGTCTAATACGTTAGATTGATTGTCTAAGCCCAATTTTATCACTATCCAAATTCAACCGTTACCACTGATTGGGTAATAAATTATACCATAAATTACATGGCGTCGTCAAACTTTACTTTCTTATGCGTAACAAATAAAGAGTTGTCCTAAATTATTAATTTTCCGGTATACACCAACGTAACCATTGTCTATGGGAACAATGAAAACTAGTGAAGTGGAAGCACAAAGAAAAATTAGGTAAACGCAACAGCGTCTAAATCTTAGCTGATGTTCGGTGATGCAATTCGTTGCGGATAGTGAGGCGGCATCGGTTTTGACAATGTCGATTGTTGTTTGAAGTTTTTGTCGATAGAAATAGAAAAGAGATTGAATTATAGTAATAAATCTTTTGTTTTTCTGTAATATTGTTATTGAAATAATTAAAGTGCACTTGAATAAATCAATTCCAATAACGTTACTGCATTGAAAAGAAGCTTTTTTTTTAAGAAAGCTACTGCTACCATAAAGCAATGCAATAAATGTGAAGGAAAGATTTGACAAATTGGGCAGGACTTCAGTAGCTCAGTTGGAAGAGCGGCTGGACTAGATTCCCAGTGGCCGCGAGTTCGAGTCTCGCCTGAAGTCAAATTTTTCTTTCCATTTTTCTTTAAAAAAAATATATTTCAGAAGCATGTGTTAATGCGAAATAATATAAAACAATTATTAAGGGTAAAAGCGACTTCTTTACGATATTCAATAAACTGCAAAGTCTATTATATCGGTTGCCTAACTAGCATAGTTTGGCAAATAGATGGCGCTACTGCTACCATAAAGAAATGCAATAAATGTGAAGGAAAGATTTGACAAATCTGGCAGGACTTCAGTAGCTCAGTTGGAAGAGCGGCTGGACTAGATTCCCAGTGGCCGCGAGTTCGAGTCTCGCCTGAAGTCAAATTTTTCTTTTCATTTTTCTTTAAAAAAAAATATTACTCAATTGCCTCTAGGTGGTCAAGTCCTGGCTGCAGTCAAATTTTCCTTACCATTTTTCTTTATAAATATTTCACTCGCATGAACTATTGCGAAAAATCCAATAAAATAAACCAATAATTTCAATTAGTTGTGCCAAAGAGACAAATTCTCATAGATACTCGTATAATTAATAACCTAATACATTATCTAATGTCCCATTATGTGGATACTAAGACGAATGAAAAGTTTATTCTAATTAGTAGATTTATTTTACACGTTACGTGTTGCTAAAATCCTTATACAGTCGTTTAAGTCCTTCACCCGCTTTCCTTATTTTGCATTTTATCAAAATCGTCATTTTGTTAAAATACTTCCATGTTACACTTCTCATTTTAATATCTACTTTATTCATAAGGTATATTGCCAATCACTAACACTTTAATTAAAATATCTTTTTAAATTCCAGGTAAGTGTCGAGCGAAATAAAGCAGCACTAAGGTAACGTGTTCACACCATAAATCAATGTCATAATAATCCCTCGTAACACCGGAAATTAACACTTATCGATAACACTGATACGTCACTAGCGCCCCAAGTTGACCCATATCGAAAAACACGCTTCCTCGATTCACAATCGAGTCTCTGTTAGCGTTACAACGGTATTTGGGGCGATGACATCCACAAGATTTAGAATTCCGTATCTCTAAAAAAAACCGAAACCTTATGACATCACTTATGCGTCTACCTGTCGGTCTGTCTTTCCTTTTAGTGGTTTGTTTGTATGTCGGTCTCAGCCGATTTTCTTTGAAAGTATTGAACCGATTAAAATTGAAATTTGTAACACATAATAGGATGCACGTTTGGGGGATACATTAGACATTTTTTAAGTTTTTCAGAGCATATTATGTAACTTAGGTACCAAATACAATTTCTTTAATGATATCACATACATTTTTGTCTAAATTGAATGGTTTTGTCGTTATTAAAGAGAAACGTTTGCAAATTGACCATTTAGTCATTCATCTCCAAAACTTCTCAGCCTGATATTTAAAAAAAAAATACGGAAATTATTTCATATCATATAGATGACAGGAAAACTTATAAAAATCTTATGATATTTATAGTAAACCGCTGTTGTTTGCGTGCGTGTGTGGGTGTAGTGTATAGTGTATGTTTTATGCGTGTGTGTGACTGTGTGGTTTTGAAATAGCTTGAAAAAAAATTAGCCATGGTAGGTACGTCAATGCATCGAATGCGGGACATGCGCATCCAACCTTTTGCATCCAATATTTCCATTAGACGGAACCATATGTATGCTAGTCCACACTTAGCAGAATTTTTGGTTTCGTTAAAGAGATGCGACTTTACAAAACGATATTTAGTTCATCGACTCGCTAATGACACAAATTTGTTATGGCTCGAGAAATGTCATTTTTGTTTAATGTTATCGTAATGTGTGAAGATTTTGTGTGAACTCAAATGTTTGGTGTGTGTTTAGTGTAATGATGTAAGTTGTGTGATATTGCGTAAACTGAATATTCATGTGATATGCGTAATATGAACTACATTTTTAAAAGAACCGCACATTAGATATGTTTTGGATATGCTTTGTTCTTGCTTTTTTATCCTGCTCAATTGACAATGCAACTGGCATTGTCAATTGCGCAGGATAAAAAAGACAAAAAGAGAGATTGACAACATTTTGACTAAAATACGTACAGAATACAGTACATAAAATACAATGAGCAACAATGTTATCTACTCCTTATATGTAAATTTGTTCCCATTTGTACGCGCCTGGATCCGTATTTCACGGCGTGGGAATATTGTCATTTTCTTTTTTCTCGTTCATTCTGTCGTTGTTTCTGTTTAAGTATTTTTTTCCATAATATTAGAAATATCATAAACTACATGGGATTCTTCAAGTCTAAAGTCAAACGACTAATTTTCTGAAAATAGCAGGGGGGACTTTTTGTGGATAGATAGGGTGAATGCGAAGTATGAAGTTTTATCGGTATACATACCAAAATTACATAAAAACACAAAACTTACAAACTTAGTAGGTACAAATGGAACAAAGCGATCACATACACACATACGTAAACCGCTGTTGTTTGCGTGCGTGTGTGGGTGTAGTGTATAGTGTATGTTTTATGCGTGTGTGACAGTGTGTGGTTTTGAAATAGCTTGAAAAAAAATTAGCCATGGTAGGTACGTCAATGCATCGAATGCGGGACATACGCATCCAACCTTTTGCGGGACTATTTTATTAATTCTTGCAAAGCGGGATTCCATCCAGCATTACGGGACGGTCCCGCAGAATCCGGGACGGTTGGCCACCTTAACGAAATGCATTCTTCAAACTTGGTTTTTTTTTTTCATAATAACTCATTTATTTTATATAATTAGGCTCCTCGAGAGCACTTTTACATCGTTTTTTTTTTTATTTTGAACTACCTAGAGCGAATAACCACTAATAGTAATCAAAAACACATAACAAATTAAAGAGAAACGAAACAATTATGTGCAATTATGTTATATATTAATTATAATATGAAAATAATCAATTATTCACAAATTCCTCCAATTCCCCAGTCTAAAATAAACTGAGAAAAATAATTTTAGAACATTCACTGTTGAACCGAAATGCACTTCTCAAATTTGGTGACAGTTGAACCAAACGTATTCGACTTAAAAGGTTGTAGTTTCTACAAATTCGATAGTAAATCCGGAATATACAAGGAGCAACAATGTTTCCAACTCCTTGTATGTAAATTTGTTCCCATTTGTACGCGCCTGGCTCCCCTATCGTATTTCACGGTAAATACGCGGGTTCATGTTATTTAATACGATCCATGAAATTATTGTGTGTGACCAGAATAAATTGAACTTTGGAACTGATAGTATCGAACATGGATGACATTCTGGATGTAAAGAGTTCGAAGTGTGGGAATATTGTTATTTTCCTTTGCCTCCTCTGGTTGTAGCACTAGAAGGTAGGATGCTCCATTAATGACATAAGGTTGGAAAAAAGGAGAGTTAGGCGTGGATGGGGAGACAAATAAAATCAAAACGTAAAAATGACGTATTATTATTATATATTCTTTATTGTACACCAGTAAACAGGAAAGACATAACAAAAAACAGAAATTACAGAAAATGGTACAGTGGGCGGCCTTATCGCTCAGGCAGCGATTTCTTCCAGGCAACCTGGTATAGGATAATAAATGAAGAAGCAGGTAGGGTGTACTAAATTAAAGTTAAAGCTATGTAGCAATATACAAGTAAAACTAAAAATAACTTTAAAAAATCTTAACATTTACAAACGAGACAATTAATACAGGCATTAATATAGACGTATATGTATATGTTTATAATAACTATTACAGAAGCACCGGTTTCTAGCAATAAATAAATCCTTCCAAATCCATCAAAAAAACCAGAGGTCGAATTTGTGCGTTTCGACCACTTGTTTTTGGTCGAATACGTGAATTTCGACCTCTGGTTTTAGGTCGGATTCCGTTTAAGTGAAGATGTCTATAGGATAGGCTACAGTCTTCATTTACTATCCATTTTCCACTCCCATTACAGAAAAAAATATATGGAGAAAGGGGAAGTTAAAGTGGGTAGTGGTTAATCTAACCTCAATTTAAAATCTGATGATTATAATTGAAGCTTGCTAAAAGTGGCAAACAAGCTTGCAGTTCATATTGATGTTAAGTGATGACTACAGACTGCAACCCACACAATGACCAGAGGTCAAAATGCAGATGCGTTGCCACTCCTGAGGCCTAAGGTGTTATGGCTCTGTGCCAGAAATTACAGGGCCGTACATTACCACCTGACCGGAACACGAAAGTGCTGAACACTACCATTTAGCGGCAAGTATATTAGGTAATGCAGTGGTGCCTACGCCCGCGAGCTCCATCACCTGAGTTCTACCATATTTTATCGTTTTGTATCTCAATACGAAGAAAAACAATTTTTTGAAGGGCAGAAATAAAATGTTTTACGTAGCAACTTAAAAGATATTATGTACTTTATTTTTCCCTCTTCAAACTAAAAGACTCAATCAAATACATTTGAAATCTAATATAAACATATCTAACAAAACGAATTTCTTCGCTGTAGGCTACTTTCGGATATCATCCATCCATTATAAACACATAATGCAGTGATATCGACAATTACTGTTAAATAATTTATGTTGTACATTCTATAGGCCCAGTCAGCCAAAGGTCACTCATGATTATCACTTTTTGTGACGTTAGTTAAAGTGCACAGACCGATCTGCATACAGAGCTTTCGAGTTTTATTTTGAGAGGCATCTGTCAGTGTCAGTTATTTTTTTGTTTCGAGACGGCACTAGTTTTGTCTATGGGCTCTCAACCTGAATAAACTTACACGAGGACTCCTGGGAATGATCGGAATCATTGAATTTACTGGTGGAAGAGCTCCAGTGACGAAGCTCGCGGGCGTAGGCACCACCGCATTACCTAATATACTTGCCGCTAAATGGTAGTGTTCAGCACTATCGTGTTCCGGTCAGGCGGTAATGTACGGCCTTGTAATTTTCGCAATAGAGGAACAACACCTTAGGCCTCAGGAGTGGTAACGCATCTGCATTTTGACCTTGGTCTTTGTGTGAGTGTCTTAAGGCTGCAGTTATCACTTAACATCAATGTGAACTGCATCCTTGTTTGCCACTTCCATAACATTAAAAAATAGGGCGTTGCAGGGAGACAGATAAGACTTAGATGATTAGGAGCCGTGCAATTTTCGCTCTGGTCATCGGTTGGTGATACCTGGAATAACGATACGAGATTACCACCGGACCGGATCACGATAGTGTTGAACACTACCATCAAGCAAAAAGTAGATAATGCGATTGTGTGTACGCTCGCGATCCCCATCACTGAAGTTCTACCACCAGTAAACAGCCTAAAGTAGTTTTTTTTTATTTGTTTAAAAAATAGAACCAAAATGTATCTGCATTATATTCCCTCTGTAACGGCATTACTCTACAGTTACGTCACATACTCGTTAACACATAGATGCAAATAAAGACATTCTCTGTATAGATAATTGATACATGAACAGTTGTGTGACGAAACTCGACTGTGACCCTACACTCACCTTCTTTTTGATAGTTAAAAAGTATTATCTTCTGATATAAATTTTGTTACAAATACAAAGTTTTAATGCTTTCATTGTTATTTATGCGCATGTTTAATGTTATAAAGTTCACAGTACAATGAAATACGCAACGGTTAATAAGAAAACTGTAATTGATTTTGAATTTTGAATCTAAATGAATATGATCTTCATTTACTTTTAATGACCAATCAATGACTTATATAAAATTCTCGTATCACAGTTTTTTTAATGTAATGGAAGTGATACACGAGCATGCAGTTCACGTTGATGTTAAGTGATGTCTGCAGCCTATAGACACCCACACAAAGACCAAGATCAAAATGCAGATGCGTTACCACTCCTGAGGCCTAAGGTGTTATACCTCTGTGCCGGAAATTACAAGGCCGTACATTGCCGCCTGACCGGAACACGATAGTGACGAACACTACCATTTAGCGGGAAGTATATTAGGTAATGCGGTGGTGCCTACGCCCGCGAACTTCGTCACTGGAGCTCTACCACCAGTAAAAAGTGTTATCGTGGAGCGCTGCTGGTTAATGATTTATGGCCACAATTGGAAAAAAAATCTAATCTTGTTACCAGTTTTCACTTATTTGGCCTAAGTTGCATTTGCTAAACAATGAAAATCACTCACAAAGGTAAAATTGGATCCGAACTGTTTCCTTTTTGTCTTTTTATAGACCCCATCTCAAAAACAAAGTATCTACTTACAAAAAGAATAACATGCATATTAAATGCCAATCTCGAAACCTGCACCGTTTCGCCACGATGCGCCTGCGCAGACATAAAGTCGCCAATATTAAGAGTTTACAACCGCGCCACCGAAGTTAACAGTTCGTTATGACTATTGTATCTGGTTCGGACAAGTGTCGGCAAAAAGTTTAACAACCAGTAATGACGCTAACTGGAGATATCTGTAGGTTGTTCTTGATTGTGAGCGATTTCTTTTTTTAAGCCTGTTCTCGATATGAATGGGTAAATCATTTTAATATTCTTAAGTTTTGTTGTTCAGCAAAAGTTGCTACAATGTTACAGGTGAAAGGGTTGAAAAAAAAACATTGACACATGCTAGTATTTGGATGAAAGCGAAAACTATTTTTGATTGATAACTCAACTTTTACTGGTGGTAGGGCTCCAGTGATGGAGCTCGCGGGCGTAGGCACCACCGCATTACCTAATATACTTGCCGCTAAATGGCAGTGTTCAGCACTATCGTGTTCCGGTCAGGTGGTAATGTACGGCCCTGTAATTTCCGGCACAGAGGCGTAATACCTTAGGCCTCAGGAGTGGTAACGCATCTGCACTTTGACCTTGGTCTTTGTGTGGGTGTCTATAGGCTGCAGTCATCACTTAACATCAATGTGAACTGCATGCTTGTTTGCCACTTTCATTATATAAAAAAAAACGTCAAAATTAAACAAAAACATTATGATAATTATGGATAAGGATATTAAGTCAGAACAATAAAACAAAACTTTAATTACAGTATCTATTAAAGCGTTTGTACAGTAAATTATTAGATTTTACGCTTCGTTCAAAATATACAACTTTATATTGAGGTTTACTCGCAAAGCTGAATTACAACGCAAATTTGAACATTGCGAAACCAAATAAGTTATTTCACAAGGCTATGTACCATCAAGCTGTTTTTACTGAACTATTTGAAATATAATCTGTCATGAATAAAGATTTGAGTCGACATAAAGTGTTGTAGATACATTTTTATTCGAATCAATTCAGTATTTAAAGCGAACTACATTGATATTATGTATGTGAGCAGTCGGCTTCAAATAGCCTCATTTCTTCCCGTGGGTGTCGAAAGACGAGTATAAGCCGGAGGAATGGGCAGCTAAGTCCATGAGTATTATAATATTAACTATCTATTGGAATCGCTAGCCAGTCCGCCGAGCATTGAGATTATGGAGTAGGCTTCTTTCTTCTTACTGTATTTTACAACAACTAACTTTTGCCCATGATTTCGCATGCGTATAATTTCCCTTCTCAAGCGAATTGGAAGAAATTGAATGAGTGCTCCTTTACACACCCTAAGGAACTACGCGTCAAATTTCAGTTATTTACGACCTGCATTTTTGGCTGTTCTTTCTCCTCACTTCGTTCAATCTCTCAATCGGTAACGGAAACTGAATAATTTTAAATAATCATAATTATGTACCTATACTACCTACCTACTGATGTCCAGTAGTAACAGTTAGTCGGAAGTAGATACTCGTATTTTAAGCCTAAGAAAGTTTCAAAATTGGCAGGCCCATTCAATTTTCGCAGACAGTCCTCAATAAGATAGTGAGTAAGTTTTATTTATACATTCTGTTATTTTTATAATCTTTACATTTAATAGTCGATTCCATTTACAAATTAAACAATTTAAGCAATTCCAAGATCAATAAACTTTTCTTCGTGCCACATCTTAAATTTTTTCACCACTTCCAAATCCAATGGCAGTAACAAAGCGCTAAATTGCACCTTTACCGGTCGGCCAACCACAGATTTTCTTTTTTTTTCAAATTTTTATCGCTGTAGCACTCGACCAGCATTATTCAATTACGTTTTATGGTTTCAAAGTGGCAACACCGGCTCAATATGCTGCTTGATTTATCGCTTCGTTCAATTTAAATTTGTAGCGGGCAACACTACCATCGTAAGTTAGATTTATAATTCAGGTGGACAAATTTTATTACGTCATATTGAAATATGAGCCTCAATTTATTTGTTTGTGTTGGATGAGATTAAACTGTCCCGGTTATCGATTAATTGGTGTAATTGTGAACGCATGCCGCTTTATCATTTCAGCCTATATTTGCTGGGGTCAAGCCTCTTATAAATGAAAGTGACTTGGATTTGGGACATGCTTCATAAGGCGAATCAATTTGTAGAGAGAGGAGTAAAATTCGTCTGTCATTAAAATAAAACTGTTCAATCTGTTTAAATTTCTTCATGGTTCCTTTGGTTTAATATGTTTTATAGCGAATCATGCTGTAAATATCTCACAGCTGAATTTGGATAGATTTACACAATTTGTAATTCAATGATCTAATGAAATTTATATCCATTTCGACTTATTGAATATTTAAACTTATGTACGTCTTGAGCACAGGCATAAAGGCCGCGAAAACAGATGTTGTACATCAATGTTATACCGATGTTGATGCGTGGGAGATGGTAATGGTCAGTTCATTATATGTGGCTACCTCAAGGGCAATTTGTTGGTCCGATATAATTTCTGCAACATCATTTATAAAGCATTTTGAATTATGATGAGTCAGAAATTCTGTTATATTCTAATACTGACTTATTCAATAAGCATACATCGTTACATTTTACAAGTATATTACTTTTACAATAATGATAATTTCGTACTAGCTCATAATTTGTATTTTAAAAGTTTAAACTATTTTCTTCAGTTAAGTTGATTCATATTTTCAGTTACTTATTTGATTTCTTATATAAAAAAGTTCATTTTTGTTTTATAAAATCAGCGTTAGCTATCTATTCGAAGTAATATATGAAAATTTTAAAAGTGTTCCCAAGGAGCATCTTTGGGGACGAAGTAAAAGTTAACAAATGACTATAAAAGTCATAACCAGATTTTAATTCCATCCTCATTTCACATGCAAACATGATACGCAACTTCAAGCAAATTACGGGTTATGAAATTTGACCTGAACGTGTCATGTCATGTCCTCATATGTCCAGAGAAAATAATTTAGATCATGTAATGATGATAATTTTCTTCATTCGAGTTTTTAACGTGACAGCCGCCGTGAATGGCCTGTCCGAGATTTTAACATGGAAATGATTGTGTATTACCGAAACGAAATTATTGATTAATTTAAAAACCTAACTGTAATAATTATTGATAATGTTGCCAATTTGTCGAGTCCAAGTGATTTTGGACGTGACTGAAGCTCGTCGACAGTTTACTTTTATTGGAAATCTGAAATGTTTCTTGAGGTACTTATAAATTTCAATCATCAGGCTTGTTTCATATTTAACACAAACAAGTACATTTATTTTCTTCCTGCATTGCCATTGTCAGTCTTAAATCAAACCAATTCTCTTAGTAGAGTATTTGTTTAAGATTAAAATCTGTGGATAGTAACTTGTTCGCTTCAAAACCTTCGTCGCCTCCCACGAAGCAGCAATAAAAGTGACCACTGTAAAATGGTGATATTACGTCATAATGCAGCCAAATGTTGCGTGTGAGTCGATTTCAATATGGTGACGGTTTCTGACATGTGCAGTTATAATATTTTTAACTTGATAAATTATGATTGCTTATGAATAAAACCAAACTATTTGAATTTTGGGTATTCATCTTTTGTATGTTATCAGTTTTTACTTGTTCAGTCGTGATCATTTTGCTGAATTCTATTTGTTCAAAGCTTTAACAGTTATTAAGTCGGTAGATAAGTATCAGTACGCGGTGGTAGATAGAAATATCCACAAAAGGCAAGAATTGAGAACAGCAAATCTGCACAAATACCTATATATGGATAAGTAGAGATAGGTACCTTACATCTGACCTTGTAATTCATGTAAAAAAACACTTAATCAACATCTAAACTAAATCCGATAGGTATTGTGAAATATTTATTCCAATTACCTTCGAATGCGCTCAAAAGAATAAAAATTTGAACAACCGCACCGTCTGCAACGATCTACTATTTAAAAAGCTCTTATTTTCTTTCCGAAACAAATTGGAACAAAGTTTTGTTCATATTCGTTTAAATTCTACTGGAAATGGATGAATGAGCAATGAACCAACTTTTAAATTTGCACCTAACCAGTTCCGCTATAAAGCATGTTTTTCTTTATAATACGCCTTCTTGATTTTATAGTCTCGGCGAGTAATGCAGGATAGGAATTTATTGAATCACGTCAACTGCAATATTTTATTAGTTGTTAGCTATCGATTTTAGTATTATAAAAACGACTGCTCGGTAAAAATAATCAAATGATATGAAGCGAGGCACTGACAATTTTATTGGTAACTCAATTTTTCATGTTTTTGTACATTTGCATTTCAATTTAAGATAGGTGATGATTTTTTTGGGTAACTGTTATTTTGTATTTGCTTTAACGTCTGAATTGCTTTTCTTTATTTAATATTTCCATATTTTTTATTCTAGCAAGAATATTATTTCTTATGAAACTCTGGTGGTACCTACAAAAAATTTAATATTTCATGCGCTAAATTACAGACTGCAAAAAAAGATACTTTAAAAATGTAAGTGCAGGTACTTAGTTAAATATTTCATGACTTACGATTGCTATGTATGAATATTTGAAGAGCTTAAGTTATATTACAAAAAATATCAAAATCATAAACATTATTAACGATCTAAGTACTTCAAGTATACACCGATAATAATTACATATTTTATATTATATTTATATATACACATTTTTGGTATTACCTGTAATTATAGGTATATGTATCAACCATTTTTTTCCTCAATTATGTATGTAATGCTCAAATGGCACGACAGTAGATTCTAAATTTATTTTTTATTCCTAAAATGTTTAATCGGTCTGTAGTTATTTGGCTAAATTATAACTTGACGGAGGCATAAATTACAAAAAGTAATGCCTGGATGCCGTAAAAACAGTTTTGTAAATTCTTTAATTTAATTTTGTGTCACATCAGAGAACTAGAATTCGTGTCACGTGACATTAGCTTTAGTAGAAATGAACTTACCATATCTTACAACTTTCATTAGACTTTCATAAATTCTTAAGAGATATTTTACTTTCAATGTCCACTCAATATTCGTTTGCATCAAACTGAAATAGAACTGAAAGCATCAAATTTTCATACATCATCCATACTTCACACCGTTTTTAAACCAACGTAAATTATAATCGAGAGAATGGAAACGATGTATTTTTTTCTCACAAACAAATCAAGTCTTCCGTAAACAGTCTGGCCAGATGAAATGCATCACAATACGTGGGTTGCACAATCTCAACATCTGGCTCCAAGAGACGCCCACAGTGATGTAATGTTGGATTATTTTTATTAGTGCAATCTTAATTGGGACACGAGCTACAGATTTTTCATTGCTGTATACTTGAGTGCTCCTATTTCAAGGAATTTTAAAGAGACTAATGTTTTTCGTGTCATGTGTACAAATGCATCTGCCTCGGTAGCCTAGTGGTAGCAGGTCCTGGGTTCGATTCCTGTGTAGGGGGTTATCAGAGATAATAGAGTTAAGCCCTTTATCTCTGGTTCTATTGGGATTTTTCCATTTTCCAGGGAGATTGAGATAAGGGGATAGCAATGATGATGATGATGAATGAGTTTTTACTGGCAGTAGAGCTCCAGTGACGGAGCTCCGGGGCGATGGCACAACCGCATATCCTAATATACTTGTCACTAAATGGAAGTGTTCAGCGCTATCGTGTTCCGGTCAGGTGGTATTGTACGGCCCTGTAACGCATCTGCATTTTGACCTTGGTCTTTGTGTGGGTGTCTATAGGCTGCAGTATAGAGCAACGCGGCCCACCGGTCGCGGCGGACCGGAGGGGAGTAGCCGTATTACCGATGCAAAACAGTCTGTCATGTTTTGCGGGGGGAAATGCGTGCGAGACACACGCACTCTACAAAAATCGTCTATTATTACTACGAAACTCACACCTTGACTTTAACAAAATACAGAAACAATTTCACGCACACATTTAAACATCTAGGCGACAAGTATTGGCCCATTTGGGTTTGTACTTTGACAGAGGGGAAAGCCTGCATATGGCTACTCCCCTCCGGTGTTGCTCTATGGGCCGCAGTCATCGCTTAACATGAACGTGAACTGCATGCTTGTTTGCCACTTCCATTACATAAAATTAAAAGAGTATCGTAGCTGTGTGCTTAAAACTATTTCCTAAGAGCAGAGTATTTGCTAAACATGAAAACCCGAGACCCAAGAGCATGGAAGTCCATCAAGTTAGTTCACGTGAAAGCATCGTTATCCATATTTGGACAATTGGTGTTCTTAATTCCAAAAATATTTTCTTTATGGAGTTATTTACACTAATTAAAATCTAAACGAATTAAAGCGAATGTAGTCCACATTTGCCTCGTGCCAGAATTCGTGATGAAGAAATCGGTAGGTCAACAAAAGTTGCTTTAAGAAATGTGGTCCCCCTACTGGTAGTACTGTCAGAGAATATGTAATAATACTACGTATAGAATGGACACTTCGACGTCCCGCCCGTTTTGCTCGCATCACTCAACCCCTTCCCCTCTTATGGGCGTCGGTTGGTATTTTGTACGTGCTACGCACACAGGTGCGCGTATAAATACACGTCACTGATTGATGTCTGTGTAATAGAAACCAAATTAAGAGTTTGTATGTAATTTTGGCGGAGTGTCCGCGGTGTGGTAGGTACTGTTTATAATAGTGGGGACTACATTTTTTAAAACAACTTTTGTTAATTTACCGAATGCACATCATTTGAAGAACTGAAGGCCTTTATTTTACCGGAAGGATTTTTTTGATTGAGATTAATTACCTATGTCTCGCATCACTTATCTTCAACTAGCAGGACTAGGATCGGACTTAGGACTTTAAATTCGAATCCTGCGAACTCAATTCTACATCTATATTTTAAGATTTAACTAGGTTCCTACATATGTAACGAAATAAGGATTATTCTAGTTTAGTATTGGATCAGCTTTTTTTCTACGACTTTTTTTACCTTCGTTTCTTTTTAGGGATGAAATAGTGACAGGGAAAGACCTCCATTCCTAATCTTAATTAATTGCTAGATCGTCAAATTATCTATCCAAATATTCATACAAATGTGGTTCAAATATTCGTGATTCATTACCATGTTATTGAAAATATGAACTAACGAATCTTACAACTGCTTGCCAAATATATCGTCACAAAATACTATTTGTATGCACAATACGGATCGACTTATCACTAATAAGTTATTATTTTATCGGTTCCGAATAGTGTGACGTCATCAGCCGCCATGCTTCTTTCCCGCCAACGCGGCTGTTGTATCTGTAATCAAAAAAACTGGCCAAGTGCGAGTCGTGCTCGCGTTCACGGAGTTCTGTAGGTACGATGGAGAGATTTCATAAACTGTCTTAAATACTATAAAAAACTTACAATATTTTTATTTTTTCACAATAACACATGCGAGTCTTTCTTTGTGTTTTTCTTTAATTTCTAAAATACCATAATTTCTTAAGCTGCTTAGGAGTTTTTGTAGCATCTTAAGGTAGAAGGAACTATATTTCGCGTTTTTTTTTATTTGAGACTCAGCAGTTAGCGGGGAGGAGAATGGTCAAATCTTCGGCGATTTTCTTAAAATACTTCCAAAATATTCATGTCAACATTTTGTTTTTGATGTTAATATTTTCTATTTTTTTAATTTAATTTTTTCATCTCTAGTTACTTGGATGATTACCCACTACTTTCAAAGGAAATCAGACGGATAAACAGCACGAGTACTATCTATTAGGTAAAATGGTTCTGTTTTTTTTTACATAAGGAACCCTAACAAAGCCAAAAGCTCGGTTCATTGATACCGTTTTTGTGAATGATACACACGTTTTTTGTAGTTGGACCAGTTTTAATAACTGAATATTGGTGTACGAAAAGTATGAGAGAAATTTATTAAAAACTAGCTGTCCCGGCAAACTTTGAATTGCCTCACGATGATATGTGTCAAAGGTTTGATAGGTACGGACTATTTGTATAGAATAATTTGATTGTGGTTTTTACTATTTCCCTTCAATTTCTTCACATTTTCTTGCCATTCCAACCTTCCCTGGACTTCCAAAAATAATTCAAAACCAAAATTAGCCGAATCGGTCCAGCCGTTCTCGAGTTTTAGCGAGACTAATGAACAGCAATTGATTTTTATACATATAGAAGAAGACGAGTTGACCCGGCAAACTTCGTATTGCCTCAGAATGAAATAATGTGTCAAAGGTTTGATAGATACGGACTATTTGTATGGGAAATTGTAATTAAGGTTTTTACTATTCCCCTTCAATTTCTTTATATTTTTTAACCCTTTAAACCTTTCCTGGACTTCCAAAAATCATTCAAAACCAAAATTAGCCAAATCAGTCCAGCCGTTCTCGAGTTTTAGCGAAACTAACGAACACCAATTGATTTTTATATTATAGATATATAATTTAAAACACTTCCAGTAGGTAATGCGGTGGTACCTACTCCCGCGAGCTCCGTCACTAGAGCTATACCCGTACAGCAACACGGGCTACCGGCCGCGGCGGACTGGAGGAGAGTAGCCATATGCAGGCTTTCCCCTCTGTCAAAGTACAAACCCAAGTGGGCCTATGCCTGTCGCCTAGATGTTTAAATGTGTGCGTGAAATTGCTTATGTATTTGGTTAAAGTCAAGGTGTGAGTTTCGTAGTAATAGAGGATTTTTGTAGTGTGTGTGTGTTTCATGCATTACCCCCCGCAAAAAATGACAGACTGTTTTGCATCGGTAATAGACGCTATAGTTACTCCACTACTCCCCTCCGGTCCGCCGCGGCGGCCGGTGGCCCGTGTGTTGCTCTATGGCTATATCATCAGTAATAATGGCAACCCATTATACGTCCCACTGCTGGGCACGAGTCTCTCCCCTGTTTGGGGGAGGCCTGGAGCTTACTCCACCACGCTGCTCCAATGCGGATTGGTGGAGGTGGGTGGGTTAGTGGCCAACCCACTGTCGGATGTTTTAAAACCGCCCATAAGGCCTCCGACAAGGTTTAACGACTGCTATCCATCGATAGCAAACGAGACCGACGGCTTAACGTGCCCTCCGAAGCACGGAAACGCGCATTTAATTTGCCACTAGCGGTCACCCATCACACTACCCGACCGCGCCCGTAGTGCTTAACCGAGCAGATCGCTTCCGATCTACACCAGCCGCTGGGCCATGCGCGCTTCGTCATATCATCAGTAAATATTGATATTTATCCAGTCTTCAGAAGTTTCAGCGGCGCCTTCAGAGTTTGGTAATGTGCTCGGAATGTCAATAGGTTCGACACCTATAACATGGGACAAAACGTAACTAGCATTGTAGCGTAATCTTTCGTTTAGAGCATCATTATCTTAGGGAATCCTCGAGTTAAGACTGGTTGACTCTTATTACCTACCGAGATATTTAATTTAATTTCTTTGTTTCAAATTACAAATGAAAATTCATACAATAATGTTAGTAAATTAAATTTGTTAGTAATATACACAGAAAATATTATTAGAAATTGCCAATACAAATAATTACATCAATTCAATTAATTATTAGAAACAAAAGCATTATGTACTCAAATATTATAAGATATCAATATATTAATCCATTTATTTTGGATGGGGCAGTCAAATCTTGCAGCAATCATCCTCAGGATGCCGTTGCTGCTGCCTCTCACCCGATGAAAGAGTGAGGCGACTTTCTTGCGCATGATCGCATGATAGCCGTCAACGCGCGCTTCAACCAACATACCGGATGCGCTACAATCTCGTGGCAGTCGCAACAACATCCTGAAGATATTGTTGTATTGCACACGCAAGACATTGGCGGCTCTTCGAGTACAGCTTACCCATAGTGCGCTTGAGTAAAAAGACTGGCAGTATGCCTTAAAAAGTGTGATCTTCACTTCTCTCGAGCAGCGAGCAAATCTACGAACAAGGATGTTTCCCCGAACGGCCAACGCCCTGCGCTCACGTTCCAAATCGGCATCATCTTTCAGGTCTGCACATACTATATGTCCTAAGTACTTGAAACTGGCTACCACTCTCAGGATCAGGCCATTTATCTTAATAGGAGGCACATGAACACAAGCAATCGCGTGTTGTGACTTAAATATAACAACTTCGCTTTTCGTTGTATTATACGTAAGTCCATGCTCCTCCGCATAAGCCTCGCATATTGATGTTAGTTTACGAACCCCACCCACTGACGGGCCCAGCAAAACCATGTCGTCAGCGTAACTGATGTTATTGACGCACACTTTGTCTATGAAACAACCAACATGCGTACTGCTGAGCTCGCCAATTAGGTCATTGATGTAGAGGTTGAACAGCAGAGGAGAGGTTAATCCCCCCTGTCTTACACCACATTCCATATTATACGGATCGGATAGGGCACCAGCCCATCTCACCAGGTTTTTCTGACTGACATACCAACTTTTCAATAAATTTATGACTTCCGTCGGTACACCCGCGCCAACCAGCTTCTCCTAAAGCTTGTGATACAATACAGTATCAAAAGCACAGGAAAGATCCAGGAAGCACGCGTACACCGACGTTTTTCTATCAGTATAGTACCTGACCGCCTGCTTAAGACATACTATTGCACTTTCAGTGGAGAGCCCTGTTCTAAATCCAAACTGGGCGTCGTGCAGTTTTATGTGACGATGTAATATATCATTAAGCAAGCCGTCAAGAACTTTTGCCGTAATCGTCGCTAACGAGATGGGCCGATAGTTGCTTATAGATATGTAGTGCAATCTATTGTCAAAAAATGCAGTATTTTTCTTACGCCTTTTAACGGACTTGATTACCATCGCTCTGTAAGTGATGCAAAAACTCTTTAGAAGCTCTTAGGAAACTCTTGACAGCAACCATATTTGTTTTTATTACAACGACGACAATTCTGACGAAATTCATCCTGAAAAATGTTGACATACTTATTTAAATAAAAACAATACTCATAAATATTTTTGAATGTTAACCCCCTTATTCATAAACGTACATTAGATACGTTTTAGCTATAGAATGCTTTGTCTTTGTCAGTTGCATTGTCAAATGTGCAGGATAGAAAGAGACAAAGCAGAGATTAGCAACACTTTAGCTAAAATACGTTTATGAATAAGGTGTGTACAATCGGTGTCAAAACAATTAAAAAAAACTGAGCGTTTTTATTTAAAATAATACTTATCTATTTTTCAATACTAAAAATTCAATGCCAAAGACCATTCAAGGACTAGATCAGCCGACAAAACGTTGAAGAATGCGTGCGGGGTCTGAATGTTAAATTGACCAGTTAAGGTCCAGTCACTTCTTAGTAACTATAAAGAAGATGGTATCGCAAAGGGTTTGGTGCGGTGGTAATGATCACGTGATTAGTATCGGAGCTTGCCAGAAATAGTTTTTAACTGTAAATTTGGAATAGAAGCATTATTTCTTGAATACGTTTTTGTTTGGATCCTATATATATAAAACTAGTAAAAATATTAAGGGGTCATTAACAGGCTTTTTATTTATGCCGCCGGTAGTAGAGTAGGGATGGCGATGATAATTTCTGAAAAAATAATGATTTCTGAATCGATTCGAACAAATGTCTGAATCGATTAAATGGACGTCGATAAAGCCGATTTTCGATTAATCGATCTATTTTCGATTCGGATTAACACAAATTCAATCACGAATTTATGATTGTTATTGGAACAAAAAGATCGAACCACGAAGTTTAAATAAAATCTAGGGAATTATCGATTCGTAATCAATTTAAATAATTTCGGCTCAGGGACGTACACATTACTTACCATTCGTTGTGGAACTTCGGTAGCTTTGTGGTAAAGTAGCCGGACTGGTTATCCTGAGGTCGTAGATTCGATTCCTGCCCGAAGTCAAATTTTCTTTCAGATTTTTCTTTAAATTTCCAAATTCAGTCGCATCTGTTATTGCGAAAAATAAAAACACTACAGTAAACATTAATTAATTAATTATAAAAATATACATTTATTTAAATTACTGAAAAAAAAAATCAGCTAAATAAATCCAAATCCTATCGCCAAAACAGTAATCTGTAAACTTAAATCCTTATTGTAATATGCTTCGCTCCCAGAAATCTCAAGGAATGCAAGGCAGTGAATATGATTACCTACGCAATATATGCTCGGATATGCTTACGTAGTATATGCTCTCCTTTATTAAGGTTTCCCTGCTCTGTTATGATAACGTGATGATATGTAACCAATATTCTTGTTATGCGCCTGCTTCCTATTCAATCTTCACTCAGTGGGCATTTTGCAATTTTGTATCTTATGTTCTAAGCCATACAATATAAAATTGAATGTTTTATTGCACAATAACATGAAATAAAATGTTTGCTGCCGAAATTGTTATGAAAAAAATATGTTTTTTAGTATTTGATACATAAAGTTAGACTTATTACATTAGATATATAATATATATAAACATATTATTCTTTTTAAATATTTGATATGTTTTTTTTACGCGTAGAGTTCCAAGTGTACATTACCGGCGGAACATTACCTACCTTACTTACTGCCGCTACCTTATGTATAATTAATATACTACCTTATCTGTCGTCTAATGGTAAAGAGAGAGAGGTAGATAGTGTTCAGCACTATCTTCTTCCGGTAAGATGGTAATGCATGGCCCCGTAATAACTATCACAGATAAAAAAAAATATTTTCCTTAACAAAAATCATAGGTTGTACATTGTGGCACTCTCTGGTTCTTGTGTAGATGTCTATAGGCTGCAATCATCACTTAATATATATGGGAACTGCATGCTTACTTGCCACAAGAAAAGTGCGCATTCTTTACTTATTACTTTTTTTAAGGAGAATGTTCAGATTTTAAGCAGTTTTTTCATATTTTCAAACTTACTTATGTTTATTATTGACATTACTTCCTCGTAACATTTTTTTTTTCATTTTAATCAACACAGTAATTTCAGATAGCACAAAAATAATATTGCTTGAAATAAGTAAGGAAATATAAAGTGATAATAATCTTACATGACATTTTTAAGACACGCGATTGCCGACGTGTAGTGAAAGTGGATATAGTGACCACCCTAACTGACAAGGACGTATGGACAAAGACAACCTTGACTTTTGCCGAACTGATAAGTTACTTTACTTTGACATGATAAATAGTTACATAAAGCTGAATACCGTCCACTTGATGGTTGAATGCGCAAAAGATCCATTGTTTTTTTAGTGGTTTCAATTTGATATATCTACAGATTGAATAACTTATTCTTAATCTTTTTGAAATGGCTTGTTTCACGTAGAAAATATAATTATACAATATTTACTAATGATAGAGCTCCAGTCGTGGAGTAGTCACTACCGCATTGCTTAGTCATTCAGCGTCAAGTCGATTGATGTTATCGACATGACATGAAGCTGATCTAAACTCCCATTTGGATCAGCTGTGAGACTTAATCTCTTTTTTTTTGTTATCTTTTATTGTTTTTTCTTGTCCAATTGTTTGTAATCTTCTTCTAATAATTTTGCCTTTTGTGTCTCTGTGCTGTGTAAATAAATGTTTTCTTTCTTTCATTCTTCAGTCTACTTACCGCTGTATTACTATACCATATTACACTATTTCACGGTCGGGTGTGTTAGCCCTGTAGTCATGTAGACCTCAGGATTGTCACGCATCTACATTGAAATCCTTTAAGAATTTTTTAAAAAACTTTCCTTTGTTATGTTTTATCTAAATCTTCTATGTTGACAAAATAAAGTTCAATAATAAGGGGTTAAGTGCTTCGTATAATACTTTTTATCATAAATACGAAAGCATTTGAATTTGAGTAACAAAGATCTATCTAAGGCCGTATGTTTACCTATTCGTTTGCCTCTTAAGCTTAAAAAGTGGTATGAATTTTAGTTTTTATTTCTATGTTTATATTGAAAGATTTAAAGTATTCATAATTCATGCAAATCATTAAATAACGTTTTTAAAAAAAGCAAATACTTTCCATGAAATTTCGAGTGTGATTGATGTAACATTTACAACCACAACCACTTTTGATTCTAATCTGTAATCAAGTTGACTAATAAATTACGTTAAAATGAGCTATAAATGCCAAAATCCAGTGAAAGTGGACATACACACCGCACGGCGCACCTTTCAAGGACTTTAGAACAAAGAAACGCGATATTTTGAAGCCCCAATAAATTCCAGGGATAATAGCTACTAGAGTAAGTATATTTATCGAAGCGTTGGGACTTGACGACCCCACCGCCAAATTCAGTCAGTCAACCGAACAATGGCGGTCAAATCATTAGTAGCGGTGGTAGTAAATACAATAACGCTTGGTGGGTTTCGTCCCGCGATTAAACTACAGTCACTGCAATCGCCATTCAACCACATGCTAAACGTGGCAATTATGGCATATTTTCCCCTCATGACGCACAGCACAACACTTTGTGGCCATGTTCGCCGAAGCGATTACTCAATACCAAGGATATTAGCAACTAGGGAATATATTATAGATATTAGTGAACTCGCTATGGATAAACTTTGGCGTAGGCAAACAATATAAAGTACAATATTCTTCAATTCTTCATACAATATAAAGTAGAATCACCAATAGAATTACGCCAGGTAAAAATCTGCGACTCGACTTCTAAACATTACTAGTAAAAATAACAACTCGGTATGTATTTTAAAAATTGAAGTTTTTGATGCGATACACAAAACATGCAATGAAAATCTTATCAATGAATGCTAATAAAACACTGGGCTCTTCCGTTCACATACACATACACTTACTAATACATAATTATACAGATTAGTTTATTTTTATTAACAACATAGTGGAAAACTAACTAATTGGGTATACTTAAGTAAAAATAATATTACAATTAATAAAAAATATTTAAATGAAGAAGTACACTTTCCTACGTCTGACAGTATATCTTAATGTTCACATAAGTGGAGTTGGTTCCAAAATCTAGTTTCGAAATAAATAACCGCTTTAAATCTCAGTATGTAGTGCTGTGACATATTTATTTTATCGAATGGCTTCCCCTTAAAAGGTCAATTGTCAATCACCGCTCGCGTTGACATTCCAATGGTTTGAGTTATGCACGCGATTGTACGTATTTTTGTGGTTAGCTCGTGTATATTGGGAGCTCATGTTTATGAGTCACTTGTGGTTACGACTGTACTCGAACGCTTTTTTAAAAATAAAACAATGAATTTTGTTAGTGACAGTGTTGTACAAGTAATTTGTTTGTTTTGTTAAAATATGTGTGTAAAATATGCTGGTGGTAGAGCTCCTGTGACAGAGCTTAGAGATAAGGCGTAGTTATAGTAATCAGCGTTACCTATTTTGTTCTAGTTAGATGGTAATATACGTCTCTGTAATTTCTACTTTAAAGCCTCTGACAATTGATTTATGAATATCTCAAAAAAACCTTTGTCTAAGAAAATGTGTGTGTACCCTACGTTTATGAATCAAGATTTAGGTATCTTTATCAAACACTATAAAATTTATACAATACATCGTTTAGAACATTTAAATCACGCATTAAATTTTAAAATACCCATATGGTTACAGATCCAAATCGGAATATGTAATAGGATGTAAACATTGTGGTTATACAAGTCACGTATAGAACTGAGGTCACTGGAGTTGACATTCATTTTTCTCGACTAACTGTGTCTGTGCTTTGTTCACTCCGCCCAGATTTTGGGTTGTTCCATACGGATTGACAAATCGCAGCGTTCATTTTGATGACTATATACCACAAATAAATATCTTACTTTCTCTGCCTCTCATCCTGTCTCTATATATTTCTATCTCCCTGACTCTTTGTATTTGTATAATTACATTATCTGTTTCTGTATAATCGTAGGACCTTATAAGGACAAATTGGAAAAAAAAAAATTTTCTTCAATTTTCAAACTATTGAAATAATTATAGATATTAATTAATATAATAGTTAATGGAAATTGTTGAGAAATTTGAAAAATTAAAATGCGTGTGATCAATGTGAAATAGGTTCAAATATATTGTACCTGTGTCTTAAATTCCAAGGAGCGTAGAGGTCTGTTTTAATTTGCGTTTCGAGGGTACAACAGTAGATTTCAGTTTCCTGTTTGTGTATTTAATTACTACCTACCTTATTTTGCACTGATTTCGATTAAACTAAATGCAATTTGGTTAAAATCACTCGTATGTGTTATTGATATAAATACCAAATTAAAATCGTGTTACCATTTTGAGCTTTTTTGCAATTTATTCGCTACTTGCTTAAATCATATTTAAAATCGCCGTAATTTTGAAAACAATCAGCTATTTAGTCAAGCGTTTTCGATGCGACAAATCGAGGCGTTTGCCTACTCGTGTGGAACTACCACGAACATCATCGGTTCACATCACAACGGTACTATTAGAATTGCGTAATGTATTTTGCTATTGGAACTACATTTTCAACAGAACTGCTTTTGTTGGTACGATCTGATACGATTATTATATTTCGTTCAGATCGGATCTTTGTTTTGATCTTAAAAACGCTGACCATTATTGCAGTTCTAACAAAAAATATAACTATTATGTTTTACAAAGTGTCAAAATTGCTTTTGTTACCTTTTTCATTCAGTCAAGTCACGAGGAAAATATGACAATTGATTTTCGATTGCCTAGCCGCCGGCGGCTTTATTGCGTTACGTTCCCTGAAAGGGATAGGTTTAAGATGGCGTGAGGCTTATACGTTCTCGAGTCTCTGCACTGGGACTCTACCACATATTAAATGATAATATGTTAGCTAGTGAGTCAGGACTTTTAAAACAGATTTAGTAAATAAAATAAAAATAAAATAAAATACGCTTACACTCACAGCCCCACAGTAGGTATAAACCTGTGTCGTGGGTGCCGTTGTACACATACACAAACACCCAGACCCGAAACAAATATCTGTAGGCCATACAAATATTTGTCCCGGTGCGGAGATCGAACCCGCGACCCTTCGAATCAAACGATGGTTTCACATCGCTGGACTAACCGGGTCGTCAAAATAATTTATTTTTATATCCCAAAAATACTCAACGTCATCAAAACACTTGATAAATACGAATTAGTCACGGCAAATTAGTCAAAGGTGTATTTTTCATCTAAGTGTACAATTTTTTCTCATTTTTTCACATCAAAGGAATTGGGAACCTCGTTAAAGGCATCTACATATGTTCCTTCCTGGTTCATAACCGAGTTACGTGCGTGTAAAGTGGAGGCATATTCTCCTACGCTTATTACATACCTTCCACTTTGTACTGGCACATGTGACGGAGTCTACACTATACTTGTTTGTTAGCTTTTGTCCTCATTTTTTATGTCATGAAGTAAACAAGCATACAGTTCACATTGATAGTAAGTAATACTTCAGCATATAAATCTATGCATCTTCACGTCAGGTCCCTAACGGGGTAGGCAGAGAGTGTGGAGCGCCAGATATCCCGGTCCCGACATACCTACCGTGCCTCATCTACCTATCTTCATATAAACGTCTGCATAAACCAGGGATCTCGATGACAATGTGTTGCCAATCTTGAGGCCTATGCTCCTATTCCTCTGTGACTCTGTGCCAGCAATTACGGGGCAGAACACGATTGAGCAGCACGCTGCCATTTGGCGGCAAGTAGAAATATCGGGCATTCCTCTTGTAGTGGTTCACTGCACTCCTCAAGCAATCTTCACCATCGTTTTAACAGTCGATAGACGTCCACGGCTGAAGAATCGGTACCAGAAATGTAGCACCATTATCTCTGATAGTTCCCTACCCGGGAATCGAACCCAAGACCCCAGCGTAGTAGCGGCTGCTACCACTAGGCTACTGAGGCAGTAGCTTACAGGATAGGCTAACTACCACTTAACCACCGAGATAATTTGAAAGTTTTATTTGCCATCAATTATAATTTTAAAACTACGCAGACATTTTAATGTATCTTGTATTTCTAGTAATTAAACAAGATTATAAAACGCATGATATAATCCTTGATTGGATTTTATAAGACAGTTGTAAGCTAACATTGTTGTCACTTTTATAGCTCATTTAAATGCTAAAAACTTATGTAACTGTAGGTATATAAGGCTTCAATGTACCATTAAGACGAGGTAAACTTGATGAAACATGCTAAGGACATTTCTATAAATAACCTTTTATTAGCGTCAACTTAATCAATGAAATGAATTAGATTTTCGCTCCGTTCCTTATCGTTACTGATTAAATTGAAATGAGGAAATTACCAGAAAAATATTTTTTGATTTCCTGAAAAAGCTTCTTAAAATTAATTAGGTTTAAAGACATTTATTCTCATAAAAGACAAAGTCACTTACATAAAAACATAATTTACATAATATACATATTTCGTCTTCGAACAGACAAAAGTTCAAAATATCACAACACATAATTACAGTCACACAGCACATATTTTAACTTTGGTTGCATACTTACAACACTTAATATTTTTGTATTTAATAGGTAGGTACCTAATTATTATCTATGATGAATTGGGCAAGTTGTTTTTTGAAAACCTTAAATGAGGTTTGCACCAGACTCATTTATGAATTGGAGTCACTTTAGCAATCTTTAATGAATCGGGGAAAATACCATACATAAGTAGTTTATTAAAACAGTTTGTTAGTTCTAGTGATATAAGGTTTTTGACACATTTTATTGATTTAGTACTTATACCATCAAGGCCAGTGCTACTATTGGAATCAAGATGACTAATTATGTTTTTAATTTCTTCTTCAGTGCATGGTTCGAATGTTGAAAGTGAATGTGAGTTTTTAGTAGTGTGATATGTTGTTAGATCTTGTGTAATATTATTGTGAAAATGGATTGGTATTTGTGAAGCTAATTGAGATCCTATTTTAGAAAAATAGATATTAAAAGTATGTCAAATCTCAAGTGGATCGTGAATCTCTTTAGCTTCAACAATCACCTTTGGAGGAGCACAACTTACGCGAATTTTATTCTTGGCAAGAGAATTAATTAAGTTCCACCTTTTTTTGGGGTTTTTGTTGCATTTAACAAATTCTTTATAGTGATAGGAGTCTTTGGTATTTTGTATTAAATTTGCAACTTCAGTTCTTTTCTTCCAAAAATCTTCCTTTATGACTTCATTATTAATGTTATTATTTGAATCTGCCCATAATATATTCCTTTCATTTATAGCACTAATGACGTTTTTGTTTATCCAATCTTCTTGTGGTTTATTAAGAATTATTGTTTTTGTTTCCTTACTTTCCTCTATGCAACCGTTTATTGTTTTCTCAAAAACTGTGTAGTTGTCGTTAACTTGTTCTACTTGTTCTGCTACCAGATGATACAACTTGTTATAATTGATGGCTTCATACCGGGTACATATTTTTGTAGATGGTTTTATTTTCTTAATCTTTAAATAAATTTGTTTATGGTCTGACAATGCGAATTCTGCTATTATCATGTGAAAGTATTTTTTTTTAATTTGTGCTTACATGATCCAAAATTGATTTCCTGGTCGAACAAGATCTTGTACAGTATTTTTTGTTTACTTTATTAATTAATTTATACCCGGTTTCTTTCAATAGTTGTTTGTACTGCTTGGTTTTTTTGTCAATTAATAAATAACTCTTAATTATTTTTAAGAAGTTAAAGCAAAATTGGGAATTTTTTGTTTTGGATAAAATTCGAAACTGCGACCTCTGTATAACCAGCCCAGCCGCTTTACCATGCTAAGCTATCAATTTTTATACCTTGTGATTACAACCATCTCTAAGGCATGAGCGCCGTATCGAGACGTAAAACCTACATAAGTCCGTCTTAATAAAAAAACTAGAGCCGGTAAGGGTTCAAATCCTGCTCTTCATAATTTTCTTGTTTAATTTATTTTTGAATTGAAATACATATCACTTCCATGTGCTATTGCGAAAAATAGGTAGGTACTATAATAGCTAATGAATTCTATTTCACACGGATTCCGACCTCGAACCAACATTATATTAAATTACTCCTTCAGGATGCACACTATAACGTATTCCTTTAAGCAAAATAAGTTCACGGATATAAAGTGTTATTATGACTATGGAGCATAAAAAACATTAGCAGTTATTTTTACGGTGACACCATAAAATGTACTAAAGAAATACTTAACATAAAAGAAATTATTATTGTTACCAATATAAATTGTAGCTTACAAAACATTATGTAAAAGCTCTCTAGTTTATTCAAAAGAAAAGAAAATTAAAAAGTTCGCCTTCCAACAAGTAAAAATACGAATTTAGTTTAATAAACGCGTGATAAATTCATAACAATTGTTTTTCCATTAGAGTGACTTCCAAAAACCTAAAAACATATAAATTATAGAAATTGATGGAATGCTAAGTAAAAGAACAATTAAAAGTATAAATCGCGATTATGAAATTTTGTTTGTATTTCGCAACATGTTTAGCGCGGCGTTTAAAAATTGACCTCGTAAGGTCCATTATTGTGGGAGGACTGTGATAGAACGACAACATGAGGTCAGTTTAAGTAACTATTTAGGTCTTATTACAATCTATACAAGTATTTGTTGCCCACGCGACTATATCAATCACTGCGCTTGAGCAATGTTTGTTTTTGCTTGATGCAACTTCTTAATACGCCTCCGAGCTTAGATCATCATCGTTTGATTGAGAAAATCAGGCCTATACGGGTTTGTTTGTATTCAAATATTGATATTTAAGTTACATTATTCTTCAATATCTCTGTTTTGATGGAAATTATTGTTGTTCTGAATTTATCTTTCGAGTATCATACCAAAATATTATCAGAATCTTTCGTTTACTTGGAATGGTGATGATCATCCCTAAATAATTTTTTATGGTCCTAGGTCCAATTTAGGATTGATGAACATTATTGCTTTTGAACATCACAGAAGAATATTAGTTATTTTTTCATTAATGCCCCAATAGTTCGTATGTGAGACCGGGTGCTTAAAAAACTGAAATAACTTAAACCACAATTGTGCTTTCGAGTAGCTGCTAGTTTAATGTACACTCCCCGGCGTTAACTCGACCCGCATTATCAAAGCTAGCATAGTTCTCAAGTTTTGGCTGTAGCACGGCGCTGGAGACTGATGTCACCAAGGGCAGGTTAAATGTTTAATTTGTTGCTTTGCACTTATTTATCCTTGCCCTATTTTCATTTAACAGTATAGATACGGTAACTGCCTACAGGTAAAATACATATAGAATAAATTAACGCAAAGTTTATCGCAATTCTATACTCGTATGTATTAGAAGCCAAGTCCTGTGTGAGTGGGATTACTCCTAATGAATATTCGCTCTAGCTGATTTTAATACTCCCGAAAATTTTCGTTTATGTTTTCGTTCGTGATAAACTATACCATTTACGAATTACGAACGCAAACGTTTCAGTTTTTGCTTTCATACAGTGCATCAATGTGGTGTTGAATTACAGTTTCTTCCTAACCGGTAAACGGATTTGGGTCGACTTCACGCCCAATAATGACGCCTTGTGCATTTTCTTAGAAGCTCTTCGTTTTAGGAGTTCTTCAAACCAATTGAATATATTTAAGTCAGGATAATTCGGGTCACATTGTTGCTCCAAAAAAAATCGATCTAGAAAAGGGGAGTTTGAATTTCAAAAGTTTTGTTATTTAAGTCTTCGATACATAGATGTTATGTCAAGTAAAAAATAAAAAATCAGGTATCAAGGCTTCTTCAAAATATAATTAACTATCTTTCAAAATATTATTACCATTTACGATAAACATTTCGAAGAGTACGAATTAAAACTTAGATACTAAAAATAAAATTCACATTCAAAAAATCAACAAACATCTTCAAATGTTTTTTAAGTATACAATACTGGCATAAAAACTTGTTGCATTATGTTCTATACACAAAACGTAAACAGTTGGAATAGATACAAATAAACGTATACAAATCTGTAACAGCAGTTGCTCATATTTAAATTGTTATTATTCTACGGACTTAGACAGTGGCAAGCATCTAAAATGGTAAAATTCGTCTACGCGGGGGATCCATTTCGATAAAACTAAACTCATTTATATGTCGCTTACAAGCTTGTTGTTATGGTCAACTTTTACCTAATACATACTTGTTTTCTGTTTTGATATTATATCACTTTTATATTCAAGAAAGAATAACGGACCCAAACTTGACCCTGAGGTATTCTCTTAAGATTATTTGGAAGCCTGCAATGTTGTTGCTTTTACATTACACGATTTGTCGTGTACTGCCTCTCACGCGCCCTACTTAAAGTCCTGCTACTATTGCACTATGTTATAAATCGTGCCAACCAAACATTTATGATAATTACATCAAATTTATTTTTCTTTAACGCACGATATTGCATTAAAGCATGTTGTTACAACACGCGGGTAAATTAAGGGAGAAATCAGAATCACTTAATTGTCCTTTTTAAGGTCCCTAGCTTGTAACATTCTCTTTCTATGTTCATATTGGCCGTGTGGTGTAAGCTTGATTCTTAAAATATTATTTTCATAGACCGTTTAGATTAGAATAAGTGTTATGAACCCTAACGATTGGAGTTAAAGCATTCTTTTTTATATTCAAAATTTTAAAAAATAAATTTTATAACACGCGTTGCTACCACAGAAGCTTGCCCGTTTATTAATTTTGATTTCGTTCTTTGAAAGTCAAGTAGCGAGCACTCTGGCTTCATCATCCGTCCGTTTATTGGATCAACTTGTTTTGATATCACCCTTTGTGGGGCAAACCGGTGCGAATAGAAAAAAAACTCTTGCAAATATAACCTCTATTTACTGAAATAAACATCTCAGTTCTACAAAATTAATAACTTGTATTTCATAAGAAGATTATGTATAATTTTATTTAAATGCTGTCAGTAATCTATGGAGAAAATTCGATGTGTAGCTTTAAATAAATTTAAAGACAACATGGAAAGATTATGTTTTATGAGAATGCACATAGAAATGCTTACTTATTTACTTACTTTTTACTTTATGGGCGCAGTGACCCAAAATGAGTCTTGGCCTCCGATACTAGAATGCGTCATTTTTGTCTGTTCTGCGCTGCCTCCCGCTAGTCTTCGACCTGAAGATCACGGAGATCTTTTAGCGCCTCATCACTCCAGCGATACCTGGGCCGACCAACTGGACGTCGGCCACTAGGTTGCCCCAAGTATGCAAGTTTGACTGCTCGATCCTCCTCCATTTTCTCAAGATGGTCAAGCCAGCGAAGCCTCTGGGATTTTATTTGGCCGATGATATTTGGCTCTGCCACCAGCTGTTCATTTTCTTTATTTTTCCTTCTCTTCCAGATTCCTTTTTCATTGCGAACAGCTCCTAGAATTTTCCTGAGCACTATCCTCTCGCTAGTAGTTTTGCTCTTCTTTGTGAGTAAGTGTCTAGGTTTCACATCCATATAGAAATGCTAACCTGCGTAAATTGAATATTATGTTTGTTACGTATAGTATTATGACCGTTAACAATCGGAGTTAAAGGATTAATTTTTCTTTTGCTATCACAGAAGCACAGTACAGATACAAAGAAGCTCGTCTGCTTATTAAAGTAAGGACGTTGTAAGAACGCAGGTTTACTTAGTGAAAATAATAAAAAACGCGAATCAAATATAGATCTTTGTAACATATTCTGCTTATTATTGATGAACTTCTAAATGAATAATACTTTACGCCCATGTTTTTCAAAGACACATTTTCTTCGCTATTATATTCGCATATCTATCTATTTTATATTATCTATATAAAAATTAATTGCTGTTCGTTAGTCTCGCTAAAACTCGAGAACAGATGGATCAATTTGGCAAATTTTGGTTTTGAATGATTTTTGGAAGTCCAGGGAAGGTTTAAGGTACTCGTAGGTAAAAAAATATGAAGAAATTGAAGGGGAATAGTAAAACCCACAATTTTATTTTGCTAAAATAGTATATGCATCTATCAAACCATTTTGACACATTATTTCATTCTGAGGCAATACGAAGTTTGCCGGGTCAGCTAGTCTATTCTTATAATAAAACTATAGAAGTGTAAATTCTGTACATTAAAAATATTGAAATAATAAATACCAGGGGATGTTACTAGATCGATACCGAACACAAATATGTGATTAGATTTTTTTTTGTCTGTCTGTCTGTCTGTTTGTTCAAGCATCACAGAAAAACTACCAGTCCGATTACAATGAAACTTGGTGTGATTATACTTTAACCTTTGGCGCACAACACTGGGTACTTTTTATCCCGGAAAAATGTCTGTTTGTCTGTGTATTTGTGCACGCTAATATCAGAAACGGCTTATTCGATTTGCAGTTTTCACTAATATGTTATGGTAAATTTTATTTTTAAAGAAAAATGGAAAGAAAAATTTGACTTCAGGCGAGGCTCGAACTCGCGACCTACTGGGAATCTAGTCCAGCCGCTCTTCCAATTGAGCTACTGAAGCCCTGCCCGATTTGTCAAATCTTTCCTTCACATCTATTGCATTGCTTTATGGTAGCAGCAGCGCCATCTATTACCAACTATGCTAGTTAGGCAACCGATATAATAGACTTTTCAGTTTATTGAATATCGTAAAGAAGTCGCTTTTACCCTTAATAATTGTTTTATATTATTTGCAATAGATGTGAAGGAAAGATTTGACAAATCGGGCAGGGCTTCAGTAGCTCAATTGGAAGAGCGGCTGGACTAGATTCCCAGTAGGTCGCGAGTTCGAGCCTCGCCTGAAGTCAAATTTTTCTTTCATTTTTCTTTAAAAATAAAATACATTTCACAAGCATGTGTTAATGCGAAATAATATAAAACAATGTTATGGTAAGTTTCACTTAACATACCGTGTTTGTTTCATGTGAATCGGTTCAGAAATAAAAAACTTATGTCAATTTAAAGAATCATATCGAATATTTTTAAGCTATTTTGTATCTTAGTTCTATCTTTTAGGGGGTTTCGTACATAAAAGTACATACGGATTACTAATCCTCCGCTGTTTGTCTGTCTGTCTGTCCGTCCGTCTGTCTGTCACCAGCCTGTATATCATAAATAGTGATAGCTAGAAAGCTAACATTTTCACATTAAGTTAGCATACATTTTTGTTTTTGGATTTCGAATAAACAAGTTACTGCATAGTTTGCTTAGACAACAGATTTGAGGCGTTTCTTTTGTCTTCACTTATACTGGACCATAGCCCTTGTTAGTATCATAATATTTGTCAAAGTGGTAGAATAAAAATATTTTTTTAAAGACTTGAAACCTTATTTAATTTCCCCTGTCAACATTCTGTGTACAAACCTAAGTTGACAATTACGAAAGTGTCACTTACATCCTTTTACATGGTAAGTTTTAAAGAATCATGGCAAGTTTCATACATTGATTTGTACAAAAAAAGTTAGAAAAAGGTACAAGATAAAACGGATTAGAAATATTATCTAGGGAACCTAAAAACCATTTTCTGGTATGTAAATTATTTTTAAATCACCGGAATAAAAATCGTCTTTCCTAACAACAACAGTAGAATAACTACATACTAAAGTTCAATTTCAAACTTTTTATTCCGGAGTGTATAAAATATTTTAAGTATCAGGAAATGTTTTAGCGTGTACCTTTTTTTCATTTTTTCTGTACAAATCTTGCCATGATTCTTTCTATAAGTTTGTATATCTTTTTTATGTAAATCTTTTAAAGGAAATTTCAGCTTCCTATATCTTCTGAAAGTTACATTGAATTTTGGGTTTTGATGATCATCAGTCAGTCAGGAACAAAAATTGGATAATTGAGATAGCTAATTGAAATCTGAAGTATTTATAACAAGAATACCTATTTTTTTATGTCATGAAGTGACTTTAATAAGCTCGCTTTGGCGAGAGCACTATAGTGTTCACATAACTATATATCCTGTCTTAATTTGTTGATCTATTAAAATTGAATGATATATAATGTTAAATTTTCCTATTTAAATATAGGTGTACTTTACCTATCCCACAGTTGTAACAGAATCCGTTCTTTAACAGCCTATTCGGAACCAAGTGGAGATGGAATTATAAGTTGGTTCATACAGAAATAACTTCACGCGACGATTGTCCTCATGTGTGGTCGATTTCACTGAATGTTTATTTTGTACTTCGTCGGTTATTACGAAAATAAACTAGCAGCTTTGGTTTATTCTTGTTATGAATGCTTTCAGATGTTGGTTCATGTTTTAATTGATATTTTCATTTTATTTCTGTAAGCAGTTTTAGTAACGACCAATTGGTCGAATGCAATGCTATTCAACACAGTTTTTCTAGGGTGCATATTGCGTTCAATTAATAAAATGTGGAGCAGTACACCTGATAGAATACTTTCATTTCAGCGCTTTTTCTTCATTTACTTTTTTTGACTGAAGACATTGGTTTTGTAGGTGTTGATGTGGTGAAATTTCTTGAACTATCAAATCAATGCAAATTACATGTTCGTTTATACCTCTTTTGATGAACGTGTAATTTGCATTGATTTGATAGTTCAAGAAATTTCAGAGGGGTTTAGGTAATAGCAACTTGATACCGTCATATAGTCCAATATTTTTCTTAATACGCCAACTCGTTCCTGATAAAGTATGACCTGATAAAGTTGATTTACTTGCCGCTAAATGGTAGTGTGCTAATGGTAGTGTTCAGCACTGTCGTGTTCCGGTCAGGTGGTAATGTACGGCCCTGTAATTTCCGGCACAGAGGCATAACACCTTAGGCCTCAGGAGTGGTAACGCATTTACATTTTGACCTTGGTCTTTGTGTGGGTGTCTATAGGCTGCAGTCATCACTTAACATCAATGTGAACTGCATGCTTGTTTGCCACATCAATTACATAAAAAAAAAAATGTCAAATGGAGGACAACAAAGCAAGATAATCTACACAGTGCCTTTTTCTAGAAGCAAAAAAATTTCTGCTATCACATAGAAAAAAAAAATCAGTTGAGCTTTCATCAAAAATCGCCCCGTAGCAGCAATTGATTTTATAGGACCTCGAAGTAAAATTCGAAACCAATAAGTTTTATATCCAAGAGTCACGTACCAATGTAATGAGGCTCGTTAGTTACACATTACATCCTTGTCGCTTGTGTCGTGGTGCTCCGTGGGGGCCCCGCGTCTTGTCCTTGTGTTGGGTTACAGGGGACATAGAGGTTGGAAGGATGACCTTCCAATCCATCTTTGGACTTCGGGTTCATGTTTTAGTTCGTTAAGTCAAACAAGCATCACATTAATGGTCAGCAAATAAAGCTGAGGAGTGGTTCATGTTTTAGTTCTTTAAGTCAAACAAGCCTCACATTGATGATCAGCAAATAAAGCTGAGGTCTTCATGTAGATGTTCTGCAACTCCTGAGGCTATGCTATGGTCTTAGAATTTTAGACTGAAAATTACGGAGTCATTACCACCTGACCGGAAAACGAGCTTCTAAGCAGGAAATTGCGAAGCCATATACCTCCTGACTGGTAAACGATAGACCTGAACACTTCGATTTAAGCTCGACTCCATCACTGGTTCTCTATCACCAGTGAAACCACTTTAGGTTATTTTTGGATGTAGTAACATATATGTTTCATTACATTCCAAGTGGCAAACAAACCTAAACTTAACGACGATGTTAAGAGAATAGTGCAACCTATAGAAATTTACGCCCTTCTTCATAAACGTACATTAGCTATACAATGCTTTGTCTTTGTCAGTTGCATTGTCAAATGTGCAGGATAGATAAAGACAAATTGTTGAGAGATTAGCAATACTTTAGTTAAAATACGTTTACGTAAGTTTTCGCACGGACTTCACATATTCGCGGATTAAGCTCGTGTGTGTCACAAAACCACCTATGTTTACACTTTAGATCATAAATGAAAAAGTTTGAAAACGACTGAAATATGCTCTTAAGCTCCATCACAGGAGCTATTCCAACCAGTGCTAAAAAACCTTTAGTGAACAGAAACTCAGTATTCAATGTTGACCACACTAAAGAGCAGTGTGTCACGTGAAGTTTAGATCAGCTGAAATATGTTCACATCTATGACCTACTGATATCCTATAAGTAGTCGTATTTGTTATAAGCTTTGACAGTGGTAATTTTGTGTAATTAATTTTGGAATAATAGAAACCTGTCTCGTCGTACATCATTCGATTGAGGAAGCGACGTTAAAATTGTTCTCGTGTACAATTTAAAATCCCATTACTTTTACACGGTAAAAACTTAAGCTTAATAATGATCGGCATTCGCTTTTGTTATAGCTAGCTGGGCGTTACTTTTATAAACACTAATTTAAATATTTTGGACTACAAATTAAAAAATTGACACAATTTATTTTTTTATTTTTACGTATAAAATCAGATATCTAACAGAAAATGGATTCAATCAACATAAAGGTACGATCCCGAACTCTAATCTAATCTAATCCCGAGAAATATGCTGCCGCAGCACCATATTTCTCTATTTCCCATTGTATTGCTGCCGCGACAGTGTCGCGTAGCTCGAAATGTAATTTCATATAAACTCATAGATAATATATGGAGACCAAACACTGCGGCAACACTGCAGCGGCAGCACTGTAGTGGCAGCACTGCAGCGGCAGCACTGCTCCGGCAGCACTGCTACGTGCTGTCGAGTTCGGAATCGTACCTTAATCGAGAATGAATAATAATTGTTCTATCCAGTCTATCATTGACTGTTGATCTTCAGTAGAGATATTAGTGGACACCACAGTTCTAGCAAATATATCTACTTTGTTCCTGTAATGAAGATGGCATATACAGCTGTGCACAATTTCATATAACCAAAATACTTTGAGTCAGTTGTCTTAGTTATAATACCAAACTGACAGAAATTGTATCTTCACGCCAAGTCCTTTACGGGGTAGGCAGTGAGTGTGAAACGCCAGATATCCCGATACTGACACACCTCCCGTGCTCCTTCTACATTAATCATTATCTTCAAACATACACGCCTATTCCTAAATAATTTTGACCCCACCCTCAGACAGTACTCGACCTATTTGGTTATGGTAGTCTTGGTCTGCCTGGATTTCTCCCTTAACAGACAATACTTGAATTTAGTACGTTGTTCTGTCAGGTTGGTGTTGTTTTTAGCCACACGATCAGACATTTGTATGGAGTTGCGTCTCTTTTACGCAAAGACTATATTATTATACTCTTTGGCATACAGTTATTGGTGGTCACTATACATCAGGTTTAGGCAATTTATACATTAAATTAAGAGTCAATTTTGATGCTGCCACTCTTCAAGTCAAAATATTTATCGTGTGTGCCTGAAATTTTGTATTCAAACGTCATTATACCAAGATTTGCTTTTATTATCTATTCATAGGATTACAATCACAGTAAGCTTCAAATTCAATAAGGCAATCATAATATTTAACATAAAAAAAACTTCGCAAAGCCAATCATCGTAAATCATGTGCCAATTCAAAAAGGATTCATTCATTAATCAATCGAATGCGAATCTAATTCGATTTAGCGTGACCAATTCCGATATAATATTGATATGCTAATACAGTCCCAATAAGTTACGATGACATAAGTAAGTGAAAGTTTGGTTCATAGATTAAAGGTCGTGGGGCTTAATTGTTTGTTCTGTTGTCTATCTTTTATGGCGGTCATAAATTCTGGTAAATGGTCAACTTGGTTTTCTTGGATTGTGTTGTGCGCTTATGCAAGGCCAAGTGCGATAATTTTGACGTACTACTACTTCATACTGGTATTTTATATTTTTACTGGTGGTAGAAGTTAGGTGATTGAGCGCAGGCGTTGGCACCACCTATTGACGCCACCTAGTTAGCTGGTGCCAATAGGCTAAAGTTAGGTAATGTGCCTAGATGTATGGGTTCGCCATTTGTTACTTGAAACTAAACGTAACTGACAAATTCATTGGGGGCTTGCATGTATGCTTGAATTAATGCATATACCTCTGTCTGTCCTTTCGAAATCACATGCATGAAGTTGCATTTTATCTCTAAATCTCATTTTTTCTGGCTACTCTTTGTGTATGTTAAAATTGGACAATAAAATCTTAGTCCCCGTTGTGTAAAGAAAAAAACTGAACGAAATTATAACTTACATAATTATGTTTAATTATACGTTCAACCTGGTTTAAAAGTGATTAATTAATTTTTATACGTATATTCTCTCTAAGCACATTATAGGTATAGACCCAAAAACGCAATGGTCGAATCGTGTATACATTAGGTATGGTATATAAAGGCAAACAAAAATTTTCGATAATCTCTTGCATACATTTAAAAACCCAATATTTCAGTCATTTGAAGTATAAATTGCAAATCGCAAGACATGCAAATTATTTATATTAAAAAACAGGTATTACGGTAGTTCAAATCAGCTAATATTTTAATAGAACTTGGCTCGTGTCACTATCGTGCAACAAAATTAACTTTTACTTTAACTTTTACTCTTACCGCAAATATCAATTCCATACAAATTGGTGAACATAACCTGTCTCGTTTTTCACACAAGTTACCCGATATAGCCATCTTTTTTCAACTTCCTGTACGGATATAAACTTCCTTCCTATATTGTGGCACGCGCTAGAAACATATGGATACGCTACATTATGTACGACATTTATGTGGTATTGTGTGGAAATATAGACTGCTAGTAACATCTGTTACTTACTCCAAGTTTAATTTCCAGTTAATATTTCGCATGGTTATACGGATATGTGACGTTAAAGTATACTGAAATTGTTCATACTTAATATTTTTTCGGCACCGATATTTTATGTAGCGACACAAGCATGCAGTTCACATGGATGTTAAGTGATCATTGCTGCCTATAGAAATGTACACAATATCAAACATTTTATTTCAAATTGGTCTACAAGGACCCTTTTGCATTGTCAGTTTACAAGCTAGTATTGCTATAGCGAATTACTTAGGTACAATAATAATAATTATTCAATAGATATTAATAATAATCAAATTAAAATAATAATTTTAATTAAAATTTAACCGATTTTTTACATCAAATCTTTCAGTTCCTTCATAGAAGATAAAGAAAAATCAATTCGTCATAAACATAGTCATTCACTTAGCAGAGTTCCAAGTGCAGGCACTACTGAGGAGAACTCCGCTACTGAACAAACTCAGATTGTTGCTCTTTTAGTCAAAATCCTTAGATCATAATACAAATGGGAATGAAAGTACAAAAACTAGTGGTCCAAGTGCTGATGCGTTGCCAGCCTTGAGACCTAAATCATTATGCCTCTGTGATAATTATAATATATATAATAATTTTATGTAATGCGGTGGTGGCCACACCTTCAAGCTCCGACTCTGGATAGAATTCCAGTTACTTCACGCCTGTAATCCCCGAAGGGGTAGGCAGAGGTACATGCATGCATTTAAGCATTCATGCTTACTCCCTCGATTCGCCGGTTACATTTTTAGCCCATGTAAGATGTGGCGAGCCTTTTGACATCGCCGGGCACATTATCAAACTTCGAGGTACTGGGAAATTAAAAGAAAATGGAAAAATCCCAATTAAACCCGAAATAAAGGATTTGACGCCATTATCTCTGATAACCCCCTACCCGGAAATCGAACCCAGGACCTCAGCGTAGTAGTAGTGGCCTGCTACCACTAGGCTACCGAGGCAGTTTCAGAATTCCCGTAAAATTTTAAATTATGGTATGTTCTTTGGTTATCGCGAGGTTATCAATGGGTGTACTATTGAAATAAAACAATTTTAGCATTACAGTGACTATTTTCTACTGCTTAACGTAATTATTACAATAGAGATGGTATAAAAATATATTATATTATTTACATTTTTCAATATAAAGTTGCAGTTTGTTGTAAAAAAGTTCATTTCTAATCTATATTGTCGTAATAAATGCATAACCTGAATTCAAATATACCTATTTGTAGTTTATACAGCGGCTTTCAATGTGAAATAATAATCAGTATTTCGTAACCTGTATCAAACATGTTTAAATAATCTGCAGTTCACGTTTGAGTTGACATCCAATGATTTGGCAAAAACCAATTGTGTAATACAATCTGGTTTACTTTTTTGCTTATCACCAATTTGTTTTTTTAATGTTATTTTCATATTTACATGTTCTTGTTTTATTTAATTTAAGCGCCGTTTACGTTACATAAATGCATAAAGCTTAATATGACGGAATAAAACATTTTGAACAAGAGGATCACTAATGAGCGAATACTCAAACGTTATTGCAACCCTCAAATTTGCGCTATATCTGTCTTTTCAAAAAGACAGAAGACTTTTAAGTCCCACTTAAATTTAAGTGACGTTTGAGTATTCGGC
This sequence comes from Macrosoma leucophasiata, assembly GCA_036365455.1. Lineage (NCBI taxonomy): Eukaryota > Metazoa > Arthropoda > Insecta > Lepidoptera > Hedylidae > Macrosoma > Macrosoma leucophasiata. Next base: position 4,853,520 of record JAWQUS010000004.1, on the reverse strand, counting down.
CGTAATAGTTTTATTAAGTCACTTAAATTTTTTTACTGCAACAATTTTAAACGGAATGATATTTTATAGAAAATATTTAGTTTACTTTGTAAAGAATATAAAAGATTTACCTCCTTATTCATAAACGTATTTTAGCTAAAGTATTGCTAATCTCTCCTTTGTCCTTTTCTGTCCTGCACATTTGACAATGCAACTGACAAAGACAAAGTAAACTACAAATGTTCAAAAAAATAACTATCAACTAACACGTATGTAATGTACGTTTATTAATAAGGGGGTGAATCTATTCGTATCTAAAAAAAACTTTCTATGTATGTGTAAGTTGTGAGTGTGTATGCATGTGTTTAGTTTTATTTGTGTGTCTATTTGTACGTAGTTAAAACATTATTAGATTTTTTATTTTAAATAGCGATCATTCGTCCATTTTGTTTTTTTTTTTTATGTTTTAAAAGTGGCATACAAGCATACAGTTCACATTGATGTTAAGTGATGACTGCAGCCTATAGACACCCACACAATGACCAGAGGTAAAAATGCAGATGCGTTACCACTCCTAAGGCCTAAGGTGTTATGCCTCTGTGCCGGAAATTACAGGGCCGTACATTACCACCTGACCGGAACACGATAGTGCTGAACACTACCATTTAGTGGCAAGTATATTAGGTAATGCGGTGGTTCCTACGCCCGCGAGCTCCGTCACTGGAGCTCTACCACCAGCAAAATCAACAAAGAAGCAACCATTGATTCTTTTATTTAAATAACCAAATATTTTTATCAATACTAGTCGACAGCCTTACTAACATATTAACGATAATGACGCGACGAATATGGGTATCAATTAAAAACTCGATTGAAATGGTCCATTGATGAAAACGTCTATACGGGAATCGATTTTAGTAAGCACCTAGAGGACTTGTTCGAAAGTTAAAATAATTGCGTGGGAAATGAAATGTAATTAAATTTCTATGTATTTATTTGTCTTTAACTATGTTGTTAAGCTAGATGCTAGAAGCATTCACTTACAAAATTGCTTCCGGTGTAGTATATCTTTCAAATGTTAATTAAATTTTATATCTGTAAAGTGTTTGTTTAATGTCACAATTACCGTTGACAGTTTATCCTAATTAAATTAATATTTGTTTTATATTATTTCGCATTAACACATGCTTGTGAAATATATTTTATTTAAAGAAAAATGGAAAGAAAAATTTGACTTCAGGCGAGACTCGAACTCGCGGCCTACTGGGAATCTAGTCCAGCCGCTCTTCCAATTGAGCTACTGAAGTCCTGCCCGATTTGTCAAATCTTTCCTTCACATTTATTGCATTGCTTTATGGTAGCAGCAGCGCCATCTATTGCCAACTATGCTAGTTAGGCAACCGATATAATAGACTTTGCAGTTTATTGAATATCGTAAAGAAGTCGCTTTTACCCTTAATAATTGTTTTATATTATTTCGCATTAACACATGCTTGTGAAATATATTTTATTTAAAGAAAAATGGAAAGAAAAATTTGACTTCAGGCGAGACTCGAACCCGCGGCCTACTGGGAATCTAGTCCAGCCGCTCTTCGAGTTGGAGTCTCGCCTGAAGTCAAATTTTTCTTTCCATTTTTCTTTAAATAAATTAATATTTATTAGATAGCAGTTCTTCATTGCATATATTCTTTGAAGACAGCAATACGACGTCATCATTTTATTTGTTTTAGATAAATTTCACAGAAATCAGTTGTCAGTCACAGAGGCATGACACCTTAGGCCTCAGGAGTGGTAACGCATCTGCATTTTGACCTTGGTCTTCGTTTGGGTGTCTTTAGGGTGCAGTCATCACTTAACATCAATATTAACTGCATTCTTGTTTGCCACTTCCATTACATTAAAAAATCACGTCAGTTTCAACAAAATGTTTGTTGTCGCTTGTCCTATCTAGGGGTGAACACAGATCATTGCCTAAAGCATTTTTGATGTATTGGGTGTCATAATACGACCAACGTAGAGATACGTAGAGTCGTAGAGAGTAAATATGTGGAGCTGAAAGACGCTTTTCCCCCATTAAAAAAAATAATAATAATTGTTGTTAATAGGCATATGACTTACTAGGTGTTGCCCGCGGTTCCGCCCGCGTGTAGGTCGCTTTTCGCGTAACCTGTGGAAACTCATCAAATCATCCCATGGCATCACTCAGAAACATTTTTTCGGGATAAAAACTATCCTATGTGTTAATCGAAGTTACCCTCTGTGTATACCAAATTTCATGAAAATCGGTTCTGCAGTTTTTTAGTGAAGGAGTAACAAACAAACATACTTGACAAACTTTCGCATTTATAATATTTAAGTACGATATTTCTCTCTTTTACAATAGGTAATATTATTATAATTTGTAGTTGAAGGTGAAGATAGGCCAATCGAAGGCAACCAAAAGTAAGAGGATTTAATTCCCGAATAAACTCGCATTAAAATTAATTCTTACGTAACTTATAATCTAATCGCAGAAGATGAAAATAATCAAAGGCATCCGCGAACGGAAGCATAAAATAAAAATATTTTTTAATAACACAATCAAACTCAATTTAACAGAAAAGTTATGACAAAATTATACACACGACTAATAACGTCCACAAATATATTCATATATGTGTCCGTAAAAATATGTTTTCGTAAAATATAGTTCTTTTGACACAAATACTTTCAAAGTCGAGATTTCGTTGGGTTGATTTATTAATGTTACGTTAGTTGAATAACTCTTGTTTAGACATGGTGAGACTTTAGCTGCATTTTTAATGTAAACACCAATTTTTATCATCCTAACAGTCAGTTAGTAGTTTTTTTATGGACAACTAACGAATCGAAATTAAACGTTTTTTTACGAATTTATCACGGGTATAGTAAATTAAAGCGCGCATGGCCCCGCGGCTGGTGTAAATCGGAAGCGATCAACTCGGTTAAGCGATACGGACGCGGTCGGGTGTGTGATGGGTGACCGCTAGTGGCAAATTAAAATGCACGTTCCTGTACTTCGGAGGGCGCGTTAAGCCGTCGGTCCCGGTTGCTATCGATAGATAGCAGTCTTTAAATCTTGTCGGAAGCCTTATGGGCGGTTTGAAAACATCCGACAGCGGGTTGGCCACTTACCCTTATCTCCACCAACCCACATTGGAGCAGCGTGGTGCAGCTCCAGGCCTCCTCCCAAGAAGGGGAGAGACTCGTGCCCAGCAGTGGGACGTATCAAGGGTCGCCATTATTATTCATTATTATTATATTAAACTAAAATTGTTATTGGAATAAACCCGTCATGACGAACTGACAAAGTTACTTGAAACATAACTCGTCAATAATTCGTTTTGTTACACTTACTGACTACTAAACTGAATTCTTGTTGACTTGAGTAATTCATATAGGTATCATGTCATATGTTATGTAGGATAATTATTTTATCATAATATATTTATTATGTTTTAAAACATTTCAGAACTTATTAATATGTAAACTCTCGAGAATGACTATGCAAAAGATGTAAGTAGATAACAATTCATAAGAATCACACGTAACCTAACCTTAATAAAAAACGTATGTTTAAAACTCAAAGGCTTAAAGTTATATTTCAATTATGTTACATTTAAAAAAAAATCATGTAATGCTAGCGGGTGTGGTTACTAGTAACCACAAATCACATGAAGGTCATTAAAATTTTATATAATTGTATGGTACCTTATTTGAAAACTTACATAAGTACAACATTTTAAAAACGAAGAGTAAAACCCTTAATATTATGTAACCCTAATGTCCCTAATCCTTATCCAAGAGGTTACCTTCCACAAACAGTTTTTTGAATAAAAAAATATTCAAAATTAAACAATCACAGCTAAATAAAGCTCTTATCCATTATCTAATCTTTATTTGACAACCAAAAACAATGTATGCGTTTTTTCTTTTACAGGTAATCATCGACCCTTTGGTATCGAAACATCTGCTGTAGGCGAGCCGGATTGACCCACATATCACACCTTAGCCGATAAAAAAGTCGACCTTGAAAAAAAAAAGAAATGAAACCACGCTTTTATGTGTTCGACCCATCTTTTTTCTTCAGCCGTGTCCACTCTTTTCCTAACAGACATAAGTCATTTCATGTACATTTTGATTTCGACTTTAAAAGCTGGTCAATAAGGTTGGAGTTTACTTTTTGATGTGAGTATAAAAGATTTATTACTACGGAAGATGCTGAGCACGTGGGGCATTGGAATCAGCTTCCCAATTAGAAGCTTTGTGGTAGAAAGATGCCGTGTATGTTTTGCAGTTAAATGGAATATTTTCGTTTGGAATGTTCATTCAGATAAGGATCTAGCTTTAACAAAGAGATTCCACCTTCACAGTGTTATAGACATTATTTTTATACTAACAAGAACGGTTTTGGCTTGGGGGTTATTTGTAATTGATAAGATCAAATGTGTTACTGCACAAGAGGATTACTTTCGCAGATGTAAAATTTAGCGATTCGAGAACTTATTGTGGTCAAGGCAGGTGTGATAGCATCTGCCAAGTAAGACAGTTGTAAAAGTTGAATAGATACATATCTGTAGCAATACTTTGAGTTCTAATGATAGTTGCATGTCCAATTCTGATAAACATCAAGGTTAAGTAGCTACTTCTGGGAGGTCAATAGGTCTTCCACATCTTCTCACAACTATGACTGTTTTTTTTTCAAATAGCTTAGAAAGGGAATAGAGAAAGTCTCAGCCCATCATTGCTACCTTCGAGGCTTAAGTTATCATCTAACCGGCATATTATTATGATAGATAGTACTTACAGTAGAACTCTACCATTTGGTGGCAGATAAATTAGGTAATATTCTTTTAATGGATCAGGCAATGCAGTGGATGCCTTGCAGCAAAAATTGCAAGAAAATTTTCGACTTTAGGCGGGATTTGCTCTGTTGCTCTACTTACTGAGCGACCAAAATCTACATACAGTCTATATACTAACTGGAATACGATAGCGCTGAACACTACAACTTGATAGCAAATAGATTAAGGAATGTGGTGCCTACGCCCTCAAGTCCCTCACTATAGCTCTAACCCCAGTAGCACATATTTCCCTCAACTACAACTACCAGTAAACGTAAAATTAAACCTTAAATGTGGGTCAAGAAAGCGAACTCAATATAATTTACAACACAGTTTAACTAATTGATATTCTAAATGAATGTTTAATGGGATTAAATTGTTCCATCAAGTTGGAAATTCTCAAGTTTATGTTACCTTCAATCCATTGGATTAAACTGAATAGGTTACGCGATTGTATCGTAATACAAGTTAAACTCTTGCAGAGACATAATTGGTAGCTTTCAAGCAAATTTAGGGTAAGACGCCCATCCAAATTTAAAACAGAAGATAGATGGCGATTGTCAACATCATGGGATCCCATACTCAGCAAAATTCAATCCCAGCCGCAGCAGTCTGCAAGACCTCAAGATACCATAAGTCAATTTTGCGTTAATCCTGAACGCTACCACACCGCGGACACTCTGCCAAAATTCCATACAAACTCTTAATTTGGCCTCTATTACACAGACATCAATCAGTGACGTGTATTTACACGTGCACCTGTGTGCGTGGCACGTAGAGAATACCAAACGTCGCCCATAAGAGGGGAGGAGGTTGGGTGAGGCGGGGAAATCAGGCGGGACGTCGAAGTCACATATATATACTGTGTCGAAGTGTCCATTCTATATGTAGTATTATTACATATTCTCTGACGCTACGCAAGGCGTTCACAAAATCTATGGAGGTAGCTACATATAACTTTTCAAACTACTGTCAGACACATGTCACCTCAGTCTGCCCGGGACCACGGAAGTTGAGAAGCGACCGACACATCGGGTTGATTTAAAAATCTTATTAGTTTAATGTACGCGAGATAAATCCGTAAAAATAGTTTTATTCCAATGAGTGTAGCTCGCCTAAAAACCTATGAATGTTCTTCATCAGGGATAATACGTTCATTAGAATGGACAACTCGTTACCAACAAAAATGTTATTCATCATCACTCGAGCCAAATGACGTCCACTGCTGGACAAATCTTTCCCCAAACAGAACGAAGAACAGGAGAATACCCAATATTCGCCACGCTTGGCAGGCAGATTGGCGATCTCAGTGATAATAGTTTTATCGCGGGACGCTGCTGCCCATCCCGCGTTGTTACATTCACTACCAGCTGTGCCCGCGACATTGCCCGCGTGAGAATTTATGATTGTTCAGTATCTACCTGGACGAAGACGCGGGCGCAGCTAGTATAAAAGTAGCCTAAATTACTCCTTGTTACATAAGCTATCTGCCAGTGAAAGTCCCGTCAAAATCGGTTCAGCCGTTCCCGAGATTAGCGGGAACAAACAGACAGACAGGCAGACAGTCAGACAAAAATTTCAAAAAATGCTATTTTGGTGTACATGTACCATGTATACATACTTGTGCATTTAATAAAAAGCCGATATTTTTGTAATACAAACAGACTCTCCAATTTTATTTATTTGTGTATGGATGTGATGTAAAGATTGGAAGGGTTTGACCGCTATTGTTCGGTTGATACACTGGTCGTCAAGTCCTGACGCCAGTAAAAAAACATTGTTAGTAATAAGTATTTAGTTATAAGTTTTCATTGGTGGCAGAGTTCCAGGGTAAGGAGAGCGTAGTCATTAACAAACCCATCTGCCGCCAAATGGTAGTGTTCAGCACTATCGTGTTCCGGTTAGATGGTAATATATGGGCCCCGTGTTCCCAGAGACATAACAATTTAGGTCTCAGGGGTGGCAAAGTGGCAATACATCTGAATTTTGTCCTCTAGGTTTTTGAATTGTCTATAGGCTGTAACATTACATAACTTATATGTGAACTGTTACAGTTAGTAGACTAACAGCTTTGCCTTTACTAAGCCACAGAGGCTCAATTCAATGAAATTGAAATGAGACGAGAAATAACTACAAGTCTCAATATGAATGGTATTTATTCTTCCAAGAAAAACATATTTCAATTCCATTCAGTTTTTTCCAATTAATTTTTATTTGTATAACGAATCACACTAAAATTTGATTGAATAAAGTCTTATAGTCTGCATTGATACCAAAAACCCTGTTTTAGGAGCTTGACGAATCCGTTTACATAATTCATCGACTAACGAACTTCGGTTGCTTGTGTTAACAATTAGTATAGTATTATAATATTATCAATGAAACTAAGCGGGGATTGGTAAATTAATGATAACTAGTAATAAGAAAAAACTCGTGATTCAGAATAAATTAAGATAGATTCGCTACATTGATTTGTTTGCAAACTGAAATTGTCGCCATCTATAAATTCATTCTTGAAACTTTTGGAAACATGAATTGATTTTTAAAATTAGAATAATTTTATTGTACCCGCAGCATTAATATTCCTAAAAATCCATACAAATTCTTCCTTAAAACTTGAAAAAAATTGATTCTTAAAAATTAGAATAATTTTATTGTTATTTAATATATTTCTAAAAATCCATTGCTTTTATAAATTTTCATTTGAGGCCATAATTAGGTACATAAAGTTTGATGGAGTAAAGGCTATAATATTAATACCCTTTAAGGAGCTTGACGAATCCATTTACATTATTCGTTGGCTAACGAACTTCACTTGTTTACGTGAACAATTTGTAAAGTATTATAATATTATCAATGAAACTGAGTCGAGATTGGTAAATGATAAGTAGTAATAAGGACAAACTCGTAATTCAGAATTAATTAAGATAGATTTGGCTACATTGAGTTATTTTCAAATCAAAATTAGGCGTTAGCCATCTACAAATACATTCTTAAAACTTTTGGAAAAAAACTTAAAATGTAATAAGGAATAGAGTTACTCAGAATAATATAAATTTACTAGCTGTCCTTATCTATTAAACTAATGAGCCTAACACTGGAAAAAGACGAAAAGTAGTTCTTCTTCTAGACAATAAGGTATTAATCTTTCAAGGATCGTAAGGCCAGACACAATTGAGTTTCAATTGTCATATTTTTCTCGTGTCTCGTGAGGGATTAAAAGAAAATTACCAATTGTACAGATCCTGTAAAAGCGAATTAGACTCGCGCTTGGCTGGTTTTTTTTATTATGACATTAAACCTGGGTTGCACCAGATAATTGTTAAAGTTATTGTTAACATTTCACATCCTTTTCTAACTTAAAACAATCTGTTAAAGTTAGAGAAAGATGTGAAATGTTACAATAACTCTAAAAGAAACTTAAAAAGGTAAAGCTGTAGTGGAAACCTCTACTACCAACTGTTAAATCTCCGGAGTTTGCTAATGTACTAGAAAAATTACAAAAAAAGACCGCTTGCCATCATAGACAAACAATTAAACACATGCATTGAATGCACGAACTATCAACATCCTGCCTTTTCGAGGAAAAAAAGGCAGCAATTTATGAAGTTCATAAATTATATTTCAACACGAATCCAAAGTACACACGAAAACAAATTGATAAGGGCTAACAAACATGTGCAGCGTGGCGTCGCATGTGAACATAACATAACATCAACATGTTATCATTATTGGACAAATTAAGAATTAAGTCACTGGGAGGTCGCGTGGGTTGTATATAGTATGTTGATTGTTATCAATAAACATAAAGGAAGGAACAGCAGATTTGTAAAAAGAAAAAACAAAGTGAATAACTTTGAAATGTTGTCCTGAGAAGCATTATCCGGTGATAAGTGAAAAAGTGAAGTACTTTTCGCTAGAAAAATAGGACAATTGATTTCAAATGTTCACTCGCAGCCGGCGGTTCGTCGTGTCTTGAGAGTTTAAATAACTATTGAGTAATATTGGAAGAGTAAAATACTTTTATTCTGACCCAGTAACACTTCTTTTGACGACTAATGGCCGAATACTCAAACGTCACTTAATTCTAAGTAACACTCAAATATACGCTAAATCTATCGTTTGAACGTGTTTTATAGACAAAAGACTTTTAAGTCCCACTTAGATTTGAGTGACGTTTCAGTATCTGGCCATAAGTGGATCAAGCGGTGTGTCGAACATAGGTGCATTTTTTCATTTATACATGCTCTATCCTGTCGTATCTAAAAGACCATACCACCATAATTGACATTATTTTTTTTAGAATTGGAAAAGTCTTAAAAAGTTCTTATCGGCGTACGGACTTTACAGATCTTCGTCATAGAAAACGTATCGTGTATGAAATATAAGCAAATTTCGCGGCAATGTAACGGTTTCTTAGAGATACCTAGAACAGCAGCATACCTTAAGCAGAATCTCGTGAGACTCCGATCCGAGAAATCCGATCAATATTACTCAAAAAACTCAAAACTAAAAATTTATTAGTCACTTGGAAATATGTAATAAAATTTCCTTGTGATAGGTCAAATTACAAATCATTAAAATTAAAGCGAATAACAACTAATACGTTGATTAATATGTCAAAGTAAACAAAAATAAAATAAATAATGGTCCAAAAATACTTAATAGTAAAAAAAAGGTTAGGTTATAAATTACGGAAAAATAAAGGTTTATTCCCGTTGTCCCCGTGCGAACTACTCTTCCAAGAATTACTACCCAGTTACAAACCAAGTAATTGATATCATAACAGTCTTAACTTTATACGCCCTGTAATTGTAACTTCGTAGTGAACCTGTTAAGAAGTCAGTTGATATTAAAATTGTAATTTATCTGTCACGAGTTGACGAATCAATTATCTTTATAAATTATCGTTGCTGCCTCACAATTAAATTGTTGCTCAGATTTACTCTCGAGTTAATAACAATGCGATTTTCATATTTAAATCAAACCTGTTTATTTTTAGACGTCTCTGTAATAAATTGTTTTTGTCGGTCTTAAGAATGATAAAATGTTTGTAAAGAAAGATATCGTGATATTTTATTTTTCGCAATAACACATGCCAGTGAACTTTAGAAAATGAAGAAAAATGGGAAAGTGAGATTTGATTTGAATCGAACCTGCGATCTCAGAATAACCAGTCCAGCCATTTTACCAGTAAGCTACCAAAGTCCCACCTCAATACGTCAAATTTTGGATTCCCTTTTTTGATTTTAAAACCGATTTATGGTCGGTGAAAAAACTAAAAAGGGAAGGCAAGTCAAGGAGTCAACAAAGTAAAAACAATTGTAATATTTTTAGAAAACGTCACGATATTTTTTTTAATCGTGCCTGCAGTTGACATAGATGTTAAGTGATGACTATAGCCTCAAGAAATCTACACAACAACCAGAGGTAAAAATGCAGATGTGTTGTTTCCCAACACAATAATAGAAAACACCTTTAACTGAACGACATCCGTGGAGCACAGGGTCCCAGATGAAAACCAGCTACAAGTAGACCTTAGATATTTGCTTGACATGAAGCTGATCTGGAAACCCGTGAGACATACTGCCTATCTCTTGTGTTAATGTGATTTATACGACAATTTTTTATCTTGTGTATCAATGCTATTTTTTATTAATTTTTTTGTTTGCGTCTCAATATGCTCTTGTTTCTGAATAAATCTTTCTTTTCTTTCTTTATTTCTTTCTTTCCCCTGAAACCTTAGTTGTTGTGTGTATGTTTCTGTGATAAAGGCTATTTCTCGACAAACCTCTCAGGTTCAATTCTCGATCATCATCATCATTTCAGCCAAAAGACGTCCACTGCTGAACTAAAGCCTCCCCCAGAGAATGCCACAACGAACGGTCCCGGGCCGCCCTCATCCAGCGATTGCCCGCGACCTTCACCAGGTCGTCGGTCCACCTCGTGGGGGGCCTGCCTACGCTTCGTCTTCCGGTACGCGATCGCCACTCCAGAACTCTTCTGCCCCAACGGCCGTCAGTTCTGCGAGCTATGTGCCCTGCCCACTGCCACTTCAGTTTCGCAATTCTCGATACCCGATAAAAACCATAAACTCTTATATCAACCATTTCGAAAAACTTTAAGTTGAGAGTGCGAAATCTTGGCGAGTCCTGTGAATGTCATTTTATATTTTCCGATAAGAAACTCCTCGTCCTTTGATCACCTTTGACCTTCCTTTAATTGCGTCGTCAAAACTTCGCTGGCTTTGGAATTAGGTAGCAATTTATCGACAACGAAACATGAAGCCCTATTGCCTTTGAAAGTACGTTTTATATTTAGATGACATTTACTTTTATAGTGTGGAAAACATCTTATGTCTTTTTTAGTATAAGGCAGGTGGTAAGCAAGCATGTAGCCGATTTTTCTGTAGATGTAGGCTGTAGTCATGACTTTACATCAGTGGGAGCTGCATGCTCGTTTGCCACCTACTTTACATTAAAAAAAAAGTTATTACGGGACCGTAGATTACCATCATATCGGAACAGACTTTTTACTGGTGGTAGAGTTCCAGTGACGGAGCACGCAGGCGTAGGCACCACCGCATTACCTAATATACCTGCCGCTAAATGGTAGTGTTCAGCACTATCGTGTTCCGGTCAGGTGGTAATGTACGGCCCTGTAATTTCCGGCGCAGTTCCATAACACCTTAGGCCCAGGAGTGGTAACGTTACGAGTGGTAACGTTTTGACCCTGGCCTTTGTGTTAGTGTCTATAGGCTGCAGTCATCACTTAACATCAATGTGAACTGCATGCTTGTTTGCCACGTCCATAACATAAAAAACAGACTAGTATGGAACACTACTATGTTTGAGAAGCTTTGGTCTAAGCATTCGGTTTGTGTGACACAAAGTTCGTCCTAAATCACGGTTTTTAGGGTTCCGTACCTTGAAAGGAAAAAAGAAACCCTTATAGGATCACTCGTGCGTCTGTCTGTCTGTCTGTCTGTCTGTCCGTCTATCACAGCCAATTTGCTCCGAAACTACTCGACCGATTGAGTTGAAATTTCATGAATATATGTAAATTGGTGACCCAAAGATGAACACGTCAAGTGATTGAAAAACAATTCGTTAACTGTGTCGTGTGACATATCAAATGAAAGAGGTTGTTGTCAGCATCTCGGATACATATTTTTTTATAATTTTTGCATAAACAAATTTGAAGTTATTTAAGTAAAACGACGAAAATTGACCATTCCCCCCCCCCCTATCTCCGAAACTACTTAACTTAAAATTTTGAAAAAAATGTGGAAAATAGTTCTTTGCCTATAAATTACTGAAAAACCTATAAGAAGTTTGAGTATTCAAATTAAATCGAAAATTCTTAATAATATAGCCGGTACCACCGTAACCGCTATGTCCCTGCATTTTAAATCTGTAATATTTTCGAAAATATTTATTTAAATTACGGAACCCTCACCACGCGAGTCGAACTCGCACTTGTCCGGTTTTTTTTATGTAAGGAAGGTGGCAAACAAGTATGCAGCTCACATTGATGTTAAATGATGATTGCAGCCTATGGACATATATATAAAAACAGATGTCAAAATGTATATATATGCGTTGCCACCCCTGAGACCTAAGGTGTCATATCTTTGTGATAGTTACTACGGGGCCATACATTACCGTCTAACCGGAACACGATAGTGCCGAACACTATCATAATTATGTATGTATGTATCTTCACGCCAGGTCTCTAACGGGGTAGGCAGAGAGTGCAGAGCGCCAGATATCCCGGTCCTGACATACCTCTCGTGCCTCGTCTACCTTCATCGTTCTCTTCATACATGCACGCCGATTCCTAAGACTTTTGACTCCACCATCAGACAGAACTAGACCTATTTAGTCTCTGCAACCATTTACATTCGCATTGTATATATGTTTAGTCATTCGCTCATTCGACATTATTTCTATATGCCCGAACCATTGGAGCATGTTTTTTTTCATAACACTATCATTTACCAGCTAATAGGTTAGATTATGCGGTGGTGCCCACTACTACGTACGCCATCGAGCTCCTACATTTGGAACTCTACCACCGTATTAGGATCTTTGCCTAGATTTTTGCGAAAATGCAGTCGTGAACCTTTAAAAAAGATTGTATAGATTAAAATAAATATTTTACTGTAGGTAAAAAATCTGGTTGCCTGTAAAGTCGGTTTTACGGGCGAAGATTTTACGTGACAACGTCTTTTTCTCGGTAGAAAGGCATTCGCCGGTCCGGCAGGCCTCTCTCTCGTTCGGTGACTCATCGTTACGTTACCGGGCGTTACACTTTTTTATGAGTGACTCCGAGCCGCAACCTAATTGACGACGAAGACGTTGTCACGTCAAAAACAAAATTCATATCTCAAGGTTAATTACCTGCCTAAATTAGGAAGTCACCTTTATTATGATGGGTCAGTCCATTACAAGGGTCAAATACATCCGACGTGAGCCTCTTTACATTGTTAATGTGTTTTGTTATTTTTAATGAAGTTTTATGGTAGGCTGAGGAATAGAGATACTTCTTAGTATGCATACATACATATTATGTAGGTACTTTAAAGTGTCAGCTCTGTATCTATTTTGTTTCCTAAAATTTATAAATGTCTAGGAAACGATCACAATCAATACAAATAAATAAAATTGGAGTGTCTGTTTGTAATATTAAAATAACCGCTTTTTACTAAATGCTATGTATGTGTATACGGTACATATACCAAAACAACTTTTTTTTTTTAATTTTGTTGTCTGTCTGTCCGTCTGTCTGTTTGTTTGGCGGGGCTTATCTTGGGAACGGCTTTACTGATTTTGACGGGACTTTCACTGGCAGATAGCTGATGTAATAAGGAGTAACTACTACTTTTATACTAGCTGCGCCCACGACTTCGTCTGGGTAGATACTGAACAATCATAAATTCTCACGCGGGCGAAGTCGCGGGCACAGCTAGTAATTTAATAAAAAACATTTTAGTAACTCAGCTTGGGACTCGATTCCTGACTTGTAGACCAACACTTTAGGTCTAACAATTCCTGGCTGTCAAGCAAAAAAAACCAATATTTTGTTTAGCCGAAGTAAATTAACACTAATTTTTAATTTGTTGTTTGACAAAATTTAATGTCATCAGTCTGCAGGACCAAAAAGCCAATGTATGGGCCAAAACGTAACCGGCGAGTCGTGGGTGTTTGCATGTATGCTTAAATGTATGCATTTACCTCTGCCTACCCCTACGGGGATTACAGGCGTGCAGTCACGTTATGTTACGTTTCTCAAATATCCAGTAAGTCTACAATATTAATGACGATGATGATAATATATGATGAAGCAATCTCAGATAAAAAATAGCACGAACGAAGTAATTTAAGGTGGGTTACATAATAAATATGAATTACTTAGCCTGGGTTGCATCATGATATTTGTTAAAGTTTTTTTTTTTTTTTTCATGTAATAAAATTGGCAAACAAGCGTGCAGTTCACATTGATGTTAAGTGATAACTGCAACCTATAGACACCCACACAATGAACAGAGGTCAAAATGCAGATGCGCTGCCACTCCTGAGGCATTAGGTGTTATGCCTCTGTGCCGGAAACAAGCGTGCAGTTCACATTGATGTTAAGTGATGACTGCAACCTATAGACACCCACACAATGACCAGAGCTCAAAATGCAAATGCGCTGCCACTCCTGAGGCATTAGGTGTTATGCCTCTGTGCCGGAAATTACAGAGCCGTACATTACCACCTGACTGAAACATGATAGTGCTGAACACTACCATTTAACGGCAAGTATATTAGGTAATGCGGTGGTGCCTATGCCCGCGAGCTCCATCACTGGAGCTCTTCCACCAGTAAAAACATAAAGAAATGTGTAAATGATAGAGAAGGATGTAAAATGTTACAATAACTTTAACAGATATCGTGGTGCAACCCAGGCTAAAATTTTAACAAATTTATTGTAGTTTCGGTAGAGCAAAAAAATTAATTGCACCCTTTGAAAATTCATAAATGACGTTATCGTTGTAACTGGCCGAGCTGCGCTGCTTAATGTTAACTCATAATTATCTGTCAGGTGATAAGTGTATATGTCAACCCTGGTAACTTTTTTTTTTTTATGTAATGGAAGTGGTAAACAAGCATGCAGTTCACATTGATGTTAAGTGATGACTGCAGCCTATAGACACCCACACAAAGACCAAGGTCAAAATGCAGATGCGTCACCACTCCTGAGGCCTAAGGTCTTATGCCTCTGTGCCGGAAATTACAGGGCCATACATTACCACCTGACCGGAACACGATAGTGTTGAACACTACCATTTAGCGGCAAGTATATTAGGTAATGCGGTGGTGCCTACGCCCGCGAGCTCCGTCACTGGAGCTCTACCACCAGTAACTTTAACAATGTCAAAAATACGGTGCAACGCATTCCGCTGTTACCTACAGTTTAAGTGAATGTTGGCATTATTGTTAAATTTTACAAAATCCATAAGTTTTACAAACATTTTGGTGCAACCGAACCTAAGTTTGCAATATGGAAAGAAAACTGGAAAGATAACTGGAAAGAAAATATCAGACAAAAAATAGCCTAAACAAAATAATTTAAGTTTTTTGTGTCATTTTCAACTCAACGCTTCACCCAACTCATTCACTGTTCATATTCCGCCACGCACTTTCCAGGTTTACATTTTTACTTCTAATAACACGTATAAATTGCGTTAATTAAATCTTGACCCTTCCATCGTATACATTTCATTATAAATTCATACCCCTTGAAACACAATAAGGGTGAGTGCACGCCGGTGTGCCGTTAAGGCGTGCACAGACCTTAGTTTATGCGCTATAAACATGTTCTAACATACAGTTTTACTGTGGAAACTTAATACGATATCCTGTCATTAGGCCGGCCTTTTATATGTTTCGAGTGTCCAAGAAAGAAAGTGGTAGTAAACTGGAGGTCACATGCTGGTGGTCTTCTAAAATTTAACATATTTTTCCTATATTTGATGCAAATGATAGCCGTTATCAATGGAATATTAAAACGATGGAAATAAACGCAAATAGACGAAGACCTTTTTTATGGTATGAAGTGGAAAAACTAGCTTACAGTTTACATTGATGGTAAGTAATACTGCAGCCTATAAACATAAATATGAACACCAAACCACAGCGATATCAACTCAGAGTACTATAATACATAATGATATAGAGACCAAAGAAAGCAATAGCTCACTTACGCCGTCTGGCGACTCGTTTTGTAACTACAACCTAAGGTTAATAGCTCGTGCGTAGCTATTTCATTCCAAATATAGTATTTTAGGCCGCTTTTTGTATGTCTGTCTGTGACGTGCATTCCATACATCTCAACTCGATGGGAAAATCACTAAAAACACTCAAAATAACACTGTTTTTAAGCAATATTAAATACGATGCAATTGCAGGATGACATGTACGAATGTACCACATCTGAGAAAAATATGAATGAACATTATTGGGATAAATATGCACGCCATCTGTTGGAACGTGTTAACAACGTTCACTTGCCCATACATTGATAAGATTGCCATCGCATACTAAGTTTTTACACCCTGGATATCAATGTACATGTGTTGACACTGCATGCCTAAGTTATTACGACCCTGTCATTATGGACACATATCCATAATGACAGGGTCGTAATTAAAACGAGACCAGAATACGATAGTGCTGAACACTACCATTAAGCGGCAAGAAGATTAGGCAATACCGTGGTGTCTACGCCCGCGAGCTCAGTCACTGGAGCCTTATCGCCAGGAAAAACGCAAAATGGTTTTACATAACTACAAAATCTGGTGGTAGAGCTCCAGTGACGGTGCTCGCGGGCGTAGACACCACCGCATTACCTAATATACATGCCGCTAAATGGTAGTGTTCAGCACTATCGTGTTCCGGTCAAGTGTTAATATACGGCCCTGTAATTTCCGGCACAGAGGCATAACACCTTAGGCCTCAGGAGTGGCAACGCATCTGCATTTTGACCTCTGGTCGTTATGTGGGTGTCTATAGGATGCAGTCATCACCTAACATCAATGTGAAATGCATGCTAGATTGCCACTTACATAAATTAAATAAAAAAATCGCGAAGACTATAGCAGCTTCTCTATTGTGATTATGTAAAATTGAACTAACTGATCCTCATACTCAAGTGGGACTGCAAAACTTGCAAAAGCCATGAATGTTATTCGTTGTATTTCACGAAATAAACACAGAACAATATGGGTCAAAGGAGATCGCTTTTTTCAGTCCTCGTATTTCAGGTTGTATTCAAAAATTAATAAAACTCCAGAGGATTGAGGTACATTTAGGGTTTCGGGCGTAGTAAGGGCTTGTTTTATTCATCTTCACTCACAATGTGTGACCTACTTTGGAATAGGAGTGTTACTTTTGACACTATATGTCTGGATGAGTTAGCATTGTTTGTTGTTGTAAATTTGACATTATTTTTATCTCTTCTCTTCTCTTCTCTTCTCTGCTCTGTATCTCTATATCTCTTCTTCTCTATATACATATATAATATAAAAATAAGCCGGGCTTTCCTTCCTGACGCTATAACTCCAGAACGCACGAACCGATTTCCACGGTTTTGCATTCGTTGGTAAAGTCTCGAGATCCGTGAGGCTTATAGCAAATTTAGGAAAAAATACCTTTAAAACGACATGCACGCGGGCGAAGCCGCGGGCAACAGCTAGTACATATATAAAATTATCGTATCATAATGTTAGTTACCATACTTCTCCGAAACGGCTGGACCGATTCTCATGAAATTTTGTGTGTCTATTGGGTAGGTCTGAGAATCGGCCAACATTAATTTTTCATACCCCTTAGTGTAAGTCCACGTCTAATTTCTTAAAAATATTTTTTGGACATTTTTTTTTATGATGTGGCATTTAAAATAGGTTGTACATGTAATCCTAAAGTTTTACCCCCATTTCTGAATAGCGGTATTAGTATCTCTATTTAAAAGACGACAGCTAGTTATGAAATAAATTTTAAATAAGGTAACTCTCACAGCCCCACACTAGGTATAAATTTGGGTCGTGGGTGCCGTTGTACCCACACAACACATACTTACACCAATACTCAGACCTGGAACAAGATGACATAGTGGTAAATGGACACAATTGCTGTTTCTCTGCTTGTCCTGTACTAAGTTTGATATTATTTTCTTGTATCATAAAGTGACAAACAAGAATACAGCTTACATTGATGGTAAATCAATCTGAAGCCTTTTTCAGAAAGAATCAATCTATAAGCTCTGGTTTTTTACCAGAAATTTCAATGAGGATTCAATGCCACTTGTAAGGCATGGAAGGCCTAAGGTAATCAGCCTCTGCGCCGGAAATTAGAGCGCCTTAAATTACTTATTACCTGACTGGAACAATATAGCGCTGAACACTACCATTCAGCGGCAAGGAGATTAAGTAACGCTTGTAATGCCACCGGTACTACTTAAGCTGGTTTGCCTTTTTCATGAAAAGAATAAACAAACGCAAATGTATTATTTGTGTAACCGCAATCGATCCATTGTGATTCTCAATTTAAATAATTTAACAGCATTTCATAAATTCGATATTCAACCAACTCCCAATGAGAAGTCTCAACGTTGATTTAACTTTTTTATTAAAAAATCTGTTGCCACCGCAATCGACGAACGTTTCGCTTTTTATTTGTCCAACGGTAATCAGAATAACGCGACACGTATTTATTTTTGTATTTCGAACGGCAATCATGCGATTGCTTTCGTTTTTTTAAATTTTGAATTCTGTTTAAAAAGCAAACGTCAAAGCCAGGATCGTATTGTTCTAAAATTGAATTCGCGACACGTCCTCAATATGTTCGAAAGTTTAAATTTCGAACATGGAATGGATTCCGTTCGGTTTGTTTTGTAGTGTTGGTATTTGCACACGGATTGTACCTACCTATCGCCCCGTTAGATATTCATGTACATCTTTATTCATGACTTCAAGGCAATTTATAGAATCGATTGTATGTATTTTCACGCTAAGTCTCTTATGGGGTACGCAGGATGTGGTTCTTTCTCACCTTCCGTATCTTCTCTCGTGTTATTAATATCTGCACTTATTTAATAATTAGGTAGATAACTTTTAAAATTTTAGCTGTCTACTGAGAAAATCACATATTTGTTGTTGGTGCTACGCGGAATATTTAGGCCAGCCCCTAAATGCTCCTGTAGGTATCTTTCAAAAATATGTAGGTCATTGGCAATGGTGTACTTGAGACATCTCTATGACAGTATCAATGGGTACAGATACAGGTAAGCGTTATGACACATAAGCGTCTTAATCTCTCTAGACACGAGAAAAATATGACAATTGAAATTCAATTGTGTCTCGCCGCCGGTGGCCGTACGATCCTTGAAGGATTAAACATCCTATATAAATTAAAACTATGATAAAGATAATAAAGAAGCCTGAACTAGGAGAAAGTACATACCTATAAGCGTTTCCCACTTTTAGTTTAAAAACTAAAGAGCACGTGAACAAAATCACGCATAACAGCCATACTATTAAATAATGATAGCAATACATCCACTCACCTTCCAACATGTCCTTCCATTACCTTCCTTCAAAAAGGTTTCTAAATCTGAGACCTTCTCTAAAAGCCAGCCACAAAAGCTTTTTGATATTCCTCAATTATCACACATTAATATTGCAATTACTTTAAGTAAACCAGATACATACATTCAGGACCCAAAAAAGGATTAGTGTGTGGGGACTCTCGAAAGGGTAACCCCTTGTAATTCAATTCGTACGAGTTTAGAATTGAATGAGCCGAAAATAGACAGTACAAAGTTAAAGACGATTACAGACATGTAGTGTTCGATATCTATATTACAGACTTTCTAGACATCTTCGTAATTAGATAAAGTCAGATCTACATGCATACAAAAAATATCATTCGAACAACTAAAAACGGCCACCCGTATTTATAAGCGAAGACTCTAAACACAACCAAATTGTCCATATTCTGCTACCTATAAAAAAACTCAATTCAGACTTGTGGGCGGCAGCTTAGTGGTAAAGCAATTGGATTTTACTACGAGTTTGCTCCTAGTTGAACTAAGTAACTTCCACAAAATTAGAAAATCCAATTGCAATTTACTCCCCCATCCAAAGATAAAACCCAGGATACCAGCATAGCAGTAGTGGCTATGTGTTAGTTACTAGCGATGAAATTATATTAGATATTACTAGCGATCCGCCCCGGCTTCGCGCGGCTGCCACTCTCAATCATTGATTCCTATCTATTCATCTATTTCAAACGATAATTGACGATTAACCTAGTTACATCAAGGGCTGTAAGGTTTACATTAGCAAAGTAAATATTATCGTAAAGTTTTCTTTAAATTTTTAATTTTCTACGCATCTATCAAAATTTTTTCTTTCATAAAAACTCTCTTCGGACAGTTATGAATTCAACACAAAAATAATTAGCGAAATCGGTCCAGTCGTTCTTGAGATTTTTTTATTTATAAGGATGATTTATATTGTGTAACTAGCTGACCCGGCAAACTTCGTTTGGCCTCACAATGAAATAATGTGTCAAAGGTTTGATAGATACGGGGTATTTATATGGAAAGATTTAAAAGGAGAAAAAAAATTTTTCGCAAGTAAATGTGATTTTTACTATTTTTCTTCAATTTCTTCATATTTTCCTACCTTCCCTGGACTTCCAAAAATCATTCAAAACCATAATTAGCAAAATCGGTCCAGCCGTTCTCGAGCTTCAGCGAGACTGACGAACAGCAATTGATTCTTATATATATAGATATTATTAAAAAAAATGTTTTAAAACTGAATATTGTCAATGTCAAACCAATCAGAAATTTCAGAACGATATTCGAAACTTAAATTTTCATTTTCGTTACAGTTAAGCAGGTCTGCGCTGTCTCTGATACAAATGGTAGTCTAATGAAGTAAGTTGGATCAGACGAAATCTAGTTTCGAAACTAGTGTAACTAATTGTATTACTCTCAATCCAATCTACCGTGTATTCTTAGATTGGATTTGTTAGTTTTTCACTTAAGGTAAACACAAATTGTGCTCATTTATCTATAGGCACCTACATCTATACAAATAAATAAAACTGGAGTGTCTGTTTGTAATATTAAAATATTAGCCTAGTTCAACTTTTACCAACTTCGTCGACATAATATTTTGTTTACTTTAGCTTAATGTAAAAACGTAACTTCACGTCTGTAATCCCCGAAGGGGTAGGCAGAGGTAAATGCATGCATTCAAGTATACATGCAAACACCCAGGACGCACCGGTTACGTTTTGGCCCGAACCCAGGACCCCCACCGTAGTAGTAGTGGCCTGCTACCGCTACGCTACTGAGGCAGCTTATTGTAAACTTGCCAATATTTTCCAACCGCCAATCGATTACCACTTGGACGGCACGTAACGGAAACTCCAACGACCCATTGTCCTCATCGATTGAGATTCAGCTCATAGAAATATATTGAATTTGGTGTCAACCACTGTATTGTATCTGGCTGGAAATACTTTGCCATAAACGTTCTGAACATTGCCTACATTCGCAACTTTGTAGTCTATACTGTCGTAATCAGCTTATGTTGTTGGACTTTCTGATCCAATTCTACTTATAACACACTAATCATAAAAAAAAATAAAAAAAAAGTAAGTAAAACTTTATTAGATGCAGAAAGAAAACACGGGATGGTTACAGAGAAAAAGAACATAAAATCACTTAAAAAATAGAAAAAAAATCTTCATAATCTTACTCTTAATACAACTTAAATACGTGCCATCAAGCCTTGATAACCAAGCTTTAGCCTATTAACTATCACGGCGGCTTAATATTGACACTCTATTCAGGGTCCGGCAGAAAGGGTAGGCGTGGCCTCGCGCCGGGTTGCCGCTTATTACACTATCCGGTCGACAGGGCCCTAACTTAGTCATGGTACAAATATGAACAGTATGGAAACTACGTACATAACGTTGAAACGGTGCAATTACACAAACATGCGCATCAACGAGGCCCCTAAGCGGTTCTCGCGGTGCTGCAGCTCTGAGTCACTCGCTCAGAACTGCAGCGTGTTTGTGTGAGTGTGCCGTTTTGATCGTTTTGTACGTAGTTTCCATGCTGTTCATATTTTTACTGTTTGCAGTTAGGGTGTTAGGCTGACCGGACCGCTCCGATCGCCCTAATTAGGGCCCTAACTCACTAAATGTTATTACACTACCCTGACCCTTGCTATCGTACCCTGAATACCGTGCCGTGTAATAAATCCATTAGTCTTGAATTCTAGGGTTCAATCTCCGGATAAAATAATAAGTAGTAGGTAGCTGGAGGAGGAGATCCTATTTTATATCAACATTTATTTTGATTTTTCGGACATCCAGAAGTTTATATTTTAATTTTACCACGTAGAAATTTAAAACGTAGCTTGTGTTCCCTGAAAGGGTAGGCAGAGGCAAATTCATAAATTCACGCATATGTGTGTGCAAACACCCAAGTTTTTGTCCCATTTCCAAAATTCCAATAGCTTACTCTGTAATTCGGGCACTGCTTCCTCTAGACTATGTTCGACCATCCGTTTAGTCCAGCGGTCTGATACGACCGTTTGATTCGAAGGGTCGCGGTTTCGATCCCCACACCGGGACAAATATTTGTATGGCTTACAGATATTGGCTTCGGGTGGTGTTTGTGTTGTGTGTGTACATCGGCTCCCATGACCCAGGTTTATACCTAGTGTGGGGCTGTGAGTGTACGCGTATTTCATCTTTTATTGAGGGAGTTAGGAATTTTGTTTATAAATAATAATAATAATGGCAACCCATTATATGTCCCACAGCTGGACACGAGTCTCTCTCATTTTTTTGGGGGGAGGCCTTGGAGCTTCCTTCACCACGCTGCTCCAATGCGGATTGGTGGAAATACGGGTTAGTGGACAAAATTTAACGACTGCTATCTATCGATAGCAACCGGGACCGACGGCTTAACGTGCCCTCCGAAGCACGGAAACGCGCAATTTAATTCAATTCAATTCAATTCATTCAATTCATTTATTGCATAAATCATTGATGTTTAGTACAGGTGGTAATAATAATTATCTAAGTACATCATGAAACCCTCTTGGGTATGGCAATATTGTTGGCGAGTAATTAAATTATAGGTACATATTTTAAATTGCAAAATTACATAAAACTATTTGAACGTGAAGCAGATTTCATTTCATTTATGTATTACTATCATGTCAATTTAATATTGGAAAACAGTATTTTTATTATATAATGAACCCAATAAGGCTTTAGTTTTAATAGGTATTTTCAATAAAATATTCAAATTAATTAAAAATGTCATAGATGTTTATCATTATAAAATTCATTAAGATTGTAATAGCATTTGTTGTTAAGAATGGATTTCAATTTATATAAAAATCGATTTGTGTTTTGCTCCTGTTTTAATTCAAATGGTAGCTTATTGAATATCCGTATTGCACTGGCATACGGACTTTTCCTGAATGGATCCGATGCGACTTGGAGGTAATTTTAATCGATTTTTTTGATTTTTCCGTGCCTCATACAATCTGCTAGGTTGTGCATTAACAAATACAGCTGGATTTTTCTTCAAAAATTTACATAGTTCCAGTATGTACATGCTTGTCAGGGTTAAGATTCCTAAATTGGTGAAATGGGGTCTGCAGGATTCGGTGTTGTCAATATTTATAATAATACGTATTAACTTCTTTTGGATTAGGAAAACATCTTCTACATTTGTAGCATTTCCCCATAGGATAAGGCCATAGCTTAACCAAGAGTGTGCATATGCGTAGTACGCTGCTAGTGCAGTATTTTTGTCAGTGCTTACTTTAAGTTCGTAGAGCGCATATGAGAATCTGCTTAGTTTAGATTTAAGGTTTTCAATGTGCGTTTTCCAGTTTAAATTAGTGTCAATTTGTAAACCTAACAATGTACACGTTTTAACCTTTGCCACGTTTTAATTTGCCACTAGTCACCCATCACTCACCCAACCGCGCCCGTAATGCTTATCCGAGTAGATCGCTTATGATCTACACCTGCCGCGGCGCCATCCGCGAATTTTGTTTAAATTGTCTTATTTATATGCTCATAACTTGCACATTAATATCTTCTCGTGTCACCTCGTTTGTAACAATACTCCTCCGAAACGGCTGGATCGATCATTATGAAATTTGGTATGGTAAATACCTAAAAAAATAATAAATACCTACCAAATGGTAGGTGTATAAATCGGGTGTTTATTTTTTATATGCAAATATTTTTCTTCGATTACTTGCACATTAATTTTTTATACTTACCTAGTATACGAAGTTCGTCGGGGCAGCTAGTATTTTATAACAAAAATCAATGTTGAGTAGTTTAATCACTAATTTAGGTTATAATCTAGAGAAGACGTGAAGAAGACCTAATTCGAAACATTACCCACTTACAAATAACAATGAATGTAATACCTACTATTTGATTTAGCATAAACAAGCTCTTCACCATTCCACGAGAGTAGAGTTCTCTCATTCATTAGTTAAATGTTGGTGTTTGAATTACAGTGTAATGTGATTGGAAATAGAATGTTTAAATATTTATAGTACTTGTGCTTTGACTAACAATTAGATTTCACCTGAGTACCTCGTTCAATGTTCAATGCCCGCCTATCCTTGGAAAATTAATTGAAAGCGTTTTCATCAGAATCATTTGATGTCTTAGGTTTTATATTATACGTAGGTGGCAAACACGACACGGTTGACGACCCCGTTAGTCCAGCGGTGTGAGGTTGTGGCTGGTGGTTTGATTCGAAGGGCCGCGGGTTCGATCCCCGCACCGGGACAAATATTTGTATGGCCTACAGATATTTGTTTCGGGTCTGGGTGTTTGTGTATGTATTATTAGCAATCAGAAGTGGATTTGTATAAAAATAAACACTCGCGATAACTATTTACACCGATATAATTTTTAAATCACCTTTTGTCAAATTAACAATTAAAGACACACTTATTTTTCAACAAAATCTAAAGCGAGGGTACTTTGACAAGTGTAACGTTCCGCACGAAAACTCAACCACCAATGACCGGTCGACGGGCTTGCGTCCGCTTTTATACATTTGCTGTTTTTTGAATTCAACAGTCCTCTAACAGTATTGTATATGTACAACGGCACCCACGTCACAGGTTTACAAAAAAACTTACCCCCTTATTCATACACGGACATTAAATACGTTTTAGCTATATAATGCTTTGTCTTTGTCAGTTGCATCGTGAAATGGGCAGGATAGAAAAGGACAAAGAAGAGATTAGCAACACTTTAGCTAAAATACGTTTATGAATAAGGGGGTAAATGTATTTGACCTTATAAAACTGGAGCTAGTAAAAAGTTGCCCAGTTAATATTTGATCAAGTGATTAAAATGCGAAATATAAATTTGCTAAAGATCCTTTTGGGAATGAAACTATTGCGATAAGTTTTTTGGGAAGTTAAATTTGACGAAAAATATTGTGACAAACGGAAGGATCCCACTATCGGCACAGCGATCGCGAATCCGCTTGCCAAGCGTGGCGATTATGGCATATCCTCCTTATAGGTAGGCTTTGGTCCAGCAGTGGGCATCTTTCGACTGATATGACGATGAAAATATATAATAAAGCTAACGTTTTTTTTTAATGTAATTGAAGTAGCAAACAAGCATGCAGTTCACATTGATGTTAAGTGATGACTGCAGCCTGATTGCACCTGACTGCAGATGCGTTACCACTCCTGAGGCCTAAGGTGTGATTAGCGCCAAGTATATTAGGCAATGCGGTGGTGCCAACGCCCGCGAGCTCCGTCACTGGAACTCTACCACCAGAAAAATAATCCTTTCCGATCTCGGTCTTGACCTATCGAATCACATAATTTCCATAATTACCTCTTCAAACCACGTCATCACTTGCGTTATTAACAGCTATTCCTAAACAGGAAAATCACATATGGCTGCATCGACAAAAATTGCACAAGAATGGATAGTAAACTTCTCAAAATGGCCGCCTTTGCCTGAATCAGCGTGACTTGTGGATTATGAGATAAATTAACTTGCAAGTCTTGACAACTGACTACCGCATATGGTGGCATGCTATTGTTCTGTCTTTCCCCATAAATGTTAGCCCTACGAAGACTTCATATTGTATTAGTCCAAGAGATACTGAACCCTCCGAGCACCGTTGGCCTTGTAAGGCTGGAAATTTTTGTACGGATAAATCATAACGCATAATCACTCACGACTTTTTATGATTTTATTATGTTAAGCTGTGTAGTTATTAAGGTTCTTGTGGTGATAAATAAATAAATAAAATAAAAAAATAACACGCCAAGTACAAAAATTATCGCCTGGCAAAGATCAGCTAGTCACTTCACGAACCCCACATTTTTGAAAATGTTAAAAAAAAATAAAAATTAACTTGAACCTGTAAGGCTGAAATTTTTATATGATTTAGTTTATAGGTATATGAGTCAATAATGAGTCAAGTGACGCTGAAGATCAGATTTCTGTCTGTCATCAGGCTGTATCTCATACTTTGTGCGCGAGTCCGACTCGCACTTGGCCGATTTTTTTATGCTATCCAGAACCGCCTGTTATTGAACCTACTTACTTCAAATATGTTAGACAAACACCTATATAAATTTCAACTTTACAGAAGAAAGTTTATTTTAATTCATACATATAGCACACCTTTCGGTTCGCCTGGCAGGCACTTGTGCTCATCGGAATCGCCTGTCAACGTTTTTTTTAACTTCACCTTAAATAAAACTAAATCATATAAAAATTTCAGCCTTACAGGTTCAAGTTTTTTTTTTATATTTTCAAAAATGTGGGGTTCGTGATGTGACTGGCTGATCCTTGCCAGGCGATGGTTTTTGTACTTGGCGTGTTATGATTTATCCCTACAAAAATTTCCAGCCTTACAGGGCCAACGGTGCTCGGAGGGTTCAGTATCTCTCAGTCTATATGGGTGTTTGTTTCTTTTGTACTTTTCTTGGCATCTGGCGTTGACTTGTGGGTTATTTTCTTTTCTGTTGAAATTAGTTAGGTAAGTAGCTTATGTGTATGTATTTTGTGGCGGATTCTTGTTTTGACGATAGATGATATGGTGCGTTCAAATTATTATTTTTTGTTTTTTATTCGTGTAAATACTTTACTGAAGCGTGCATGGCGCGCGTTTAGATCTTAAGTGATTTACTCGGTTAAGCACTACGAGCGCGGTCAGGTAGTGTAATGGGTGACCGCTAGTGGCAAATTAAATGCGCGTTTCCGTGCTTCGGAGAGCACGTTAAGCCGTCGGTCCCGGTTGCTATCGATAGATAACAGTCGTTAAACCTTGTCGGAGGCCTTATGGGCGGTTTGAAAAACATCCGACAGCGGTTTGGCCACTAACCCGTATCTCCACCAATCCACATTGGATCAGTGTGGTGGAGTAAGCTCCAGGCCTCCCTCCAAAAAGGGGAGAGACTCGTGCCCAGCAGTCGGACGTATAATGGGTTGCCATTATTATTATTTATTATAAACACTTTTCGTATTAAAACTGGAAGTCGTAATTTTGAAGATTAAAATAAATATACTACGAGCCGGTGAAACTTAGTAGTTGATGAAGGAACAAAAGTGTTTCTTACCCAAAAGGTAACACTGAGAATAGTTTTTCACTTTTGTTATGTTATGGAAGTGGCAAACAAGCACGCAGTTCACATTGATGTTAAGTGATGACTGCAGCCTATAGACACCTACACAAAGGCCAAGGTCAAAATGCAGATGCGTTACCACTACTAAGGCCTAAGATGTTATGCCTTTGTGCCGGCAATAACAGGGCCGTACATTACCCTGACCGGTACACGATAGTGCTGAACTAGTGTTCAGTCCATTTAGCGGCAAGTATATTAGGTAATGCGGTGGTGCCTACGCCCGCGAGCGCCATCACTGGAGCTCTACCACCAGCTACTTATCAATAGATTACACGAAAACCTATATTTTACTGCATAGGAAAACTCACTATTGTACGGTTATACTAAGAGCGCCCTCTGCGCTTGCTAATTGGCCGATGTAGACTAGAAGTAGACTAGAGACGTGTACGGAACCCTGTGCTCGCGAGTCCGTCTCGCACTTGGCCATTTTTTTGACGTAACTTCACGCCTGTAATCCACGAAAGGGTAGGGTAAATGCATGCATTAAATCAAACAAGCAGACATCCACAATTCGCCGGTTACGTTTTGACTATGTATGACGAGCCTACTGACATCCCGGGCACATTACCTTACTTCAAAGTACTGGAAAAATGTCAGGAAATGGAAAAATCCCAATAGAACCAGAGATAAAGGATATTACACCGTTATCTCTAATATCCCCCGACCCCGGAATCGAACCTAAGACTCCAGCGTAGTAGGTATTAGTGGCCTGCTACCACTAGACTACTGAAGCAGTCTTATAAACAATGTATCTTTTATTTTTTTACTGCAGACAGACACGCGAATGATCCGATGATTTTGATACCCAAAAAAGAAGATATTAACAGATCACGTACACAAACATTTCCTTAATGATTCATGAACATTGAACACTTGCTCATCGCTTCTATCATCATCGATTATAACATGATTCATGTTCTGAACGAATCTCAAGGTTAAGGAATGGCGTCGTTCTGACTCGATGGGCTAAATGTTTCACGTTATTTTCCGTGGTTTGAATCTAGAATATCTTACATTCACAGTTTTGTGGATTTATCCTCAATTTAATCGACTTCAAGGAAGAGGGAGGTTCCTTTGCTTAAAGGTACCATATAAAGGTAAAACTAATAAGGTGTCACAGATAGCAACTCATTTGCATTGGTCTTTATCTATAGATGTATAGACATCTACACATAAACTGATAGACAGACTTGATCTACATTGACATCTTATTTTAGTTATACACATTAAGGTACAAGTACTAGCTGGTCGCGCTTCGGTCGTTGGTTTTTTTATCCAAAGTCAACTGACAGATTATGCCTTTTAGTGGCATTAAGTCCACCTTCAGTACTACAACCTTTTATATATCATATTGGCCTTTGGAACTTTGCCGGTGAATGACAAAGAATGACTCTTTTTCTTTTCTTTTTACTCTTTGTTATCAGTTTGTAAAGGGGAAAAGAGACATTCTACTGATATACTTTTTACATTAGTTTATGACATTTAGTTTTATCTTAGTGATATTCTTGACTTTACATATATTTTTTATCTTGTTTTACATGTATGTCAATTGTTATTCGCTTTAATTTATTTTGTTTGTTTTTGACGTGTCATAAGAGGTGCCTGTCACCCTAAATTAATAAATGAGTTTCTGATTCTGATTCTGATTCTACTATAAAGCTAAATAAGTCTAGGCTGCCACTAAAACAACGTATAGGTATATACATTTTCAAAGGCACCTATTATAGTAATAACAATATTTTATTTTAAGCTTTAATTTACCAACTACATGGCTCTACAATCGACCTTTTACGCCACCAAAGTTTACAATAAGAATTAAAGCTTAAGATTCAATAGAACCCAATAAGGGCTCTTTGGCTCATATGTCAACAACATTTGGCACGAAGGCAAACATCGCCCATTGGGTTTGGGCAATACAAAGGCTCGTTCGATTAGCAAATACGTCTCACCTTGGCACATAAATGATGGTCGTTGTACTAATCACACGATCTGTTATGTCATTGGACTTTAATTGTACCGTTTTCTTGAAATATTGACGTCTTTGGTGTGAAGTATGTAATCGATGAAGTAAATATTATTCAAAGAGAGATAAGAGAGCCATGCTCTGAGTTTCCCTGCGAGATCGAATAAGAAATAAGGAGATCCGCATAAGAACCCAAGTAGCCGACATAGCCCATCGAATAGCGAAAGTCAGAGGCAGTGGGCGGGCACATAGCTGGAAGAACCGACAACCACTGGAGCAGAAGATTTTTCGAATGGCCACCGCGTACAGCCCGACACACCGAAAACCACGTGAAGATCGTAAGCAATCGCGAATGAGGACGGCAGGACCGTTCGTTGTGGCATTTTTTTTTATGTAATGGAAGTGGCAAGCAAGCGTGCAGTTGACATTGATGTTAAGTGATGACTGTAGCCTATAGACACCCACGCAATGACCAGAGGTTAAAATGCAGATGTGTTGCCACTCCTGAAGCCGAAGGTGTTACGCCTCCGTGCCGGAAATTAAAGAGCCGTACATTAACACCTGACCGGAACACGATAGTGCTGAACACCACCATTTAGCGGCAAGTATATTAGGTGATGCGGTGGTGGCTACGCACGCGAGCTCCGTCACTGGAGCTCTACCACCAGTAAAAAAGCAATCTGTGGCGGAGCAGGCTTTTGTCCAGACGTTTGGCGCTCTACACTAATGCCTATTCTATGTATTTTAAAATGACCTACCTCATACTTTTTATGTCATGATGGTGGCAAATTCAGTTCGCATGGGTAAAAGAATACTGCACTTGGTATCATAGGTAAGTAAATACTGCAACTTAAAAATATCTACACAAAAACTGATGTTCAAAATGCGGATAAGTTGCCATCCCTGAAGCCTAAGTTGTTTTGAATCTATTTGTGACAGTTATTAAAGGTGATTTTTCCATTCGGCTGTAGATATAATTAGTTATGTGGTAGTACTATGTAAGCATTAATTACGTTAATGGTAAAATTAAGAGTGGTGTCCATACGGCAGTCCATCCAACCAGCACATACGTCACCTATGACCTAAGAAATGTTTTGATTCGAAAATTAGAAGCGTTGTATGCGAACTTTAAGATATTAGATAGATAAGATGATGCTGTGATGCCTACGCACCAGTATAATCACGCTATTCTATATTTATTGCATAATATATTTAATGATTATCACTATAACATAGTGATTGTACAGGTTTTGACAATCTTGCATCGTGCAAAACATGCGTACTGATTATGAATTAATTATCTATCGGGATTTAGCTGGCGGCGTGTAATTTTATGCTAAATGTGATGTGATGGTGTGATACCTAATGCTTTATTATGCTTATCAACGTTGAATCAAATATTTTGCACATGATTACGCCCTACCAGCTCTTGAATATATTTATTGTGGGTCGTTAACATTGAGGACTAATGCCCTTTAATGAGGAAAAAAGAAATCTATTGGCGTGGGTAGCATAATTTCATGCATAATGAATCTGAATAGATCACCGTTTCTGCTGCAAAACATCCACTGTTGAAGTTCGGGTCAGAAGCGCCAAATCATGCAAACCATCAAACTAAGAAAAGTTGGTTATTTAGGTCATATTATGCGACATGACAGATACCAACTGCTGCAACTTATAAAAATGGGCAAAGTGGCTGGAAAAAGATCAGTAGGCCGAAGAAAAATGTCGTACTACGTAATATTCGCGAGTGGACCGGCATCAACAGCGCCGCTGAACTATTTCGTCTCGCGAAGGACAGATTAAAGTTTTCCGAAATGACAGCCAACCGTCACTAGTTAGAGAGGCACTAAAAGTAGAAGTTGAAGTTCCAAGTTTAATTTTTGGTGTGAAAAATGTAATCGATAGGGATAGATATTTACCAAAGATGCGATGAAGAGACGAGACGTTGGGAGAATATAAAAGAAGTAGTAGGTTCTTCTGAACGAATATTAGCAGTGTGTGTTACAATCGTAACACACGACCGGATTCGGTCCGGCGGACAGAATGCGCCGACCAAACCCGCGCGAGCGGACCGCATCGGACTTGATTAATAATAATTATGTCCGTCGGACTCCTCTACACACCGCCAGATTTGGTTCGGAGCGTACTGAATCCGCTGTCCACTCCGTACCAAATCCGGACGTGTGTTACGACTATTAGAGAGTATAAGCTTAAACAAAAGCTTTCTCTAAAGATCCCCACAACAGTGATGTGCGTCGCTAAAGGAGAATATGTTATAATTGCTATGTTCTTTATGCGGATTATCGATCGCAGTTGTTTTATCGCGGAATCCTGCTGCCCATCCAGCGTTATTATATCTATTAGCGTTCTATTCTATTCAATTTTTTCTTGATTTAATAAAACTGGCAAACAAGCATGCAGTTCATATTGATGTTAAGTGATGACTGCAGCCTATAGACACCCACTCAACGACCAGAGGTCAAAATGCAGATGCGTTGCCACTCCTGAGGCCTAAGGTGTTATGCCTCTGTACCGGAAATTACAGGACCGTACATTACCACCTGACCGGAGCACGATAGTGATTAACACTTCCATTTAGCGGCAAGTACTCGTATATTAGGTCTATTGATATGATTTGACTGTCATTGGTCTGCTGACTGCGCTAATGGAAAAAATATCTCCAACGAGCGATCAGTGGGGCCGTCATATGCCGACGAAATATTATGTATTAGGTAAGTGAGGAACAAAATCAGAAATAAGTGAATATTCTTTTATTTCCTGTAAAAGGAAAAATAAAGTATCCCATCTCGTAAATGTAAATAATATTTTTTAAATTATGATTTACATTTACGGGAGCTATGGTTTACCATTGGTTAAGAAAGAACGATTTGACTTAGAACACTTAAGCTTGGCACCTCCAGAATACTAGCACATGTTGGTTTACATCTACAGTAAAATCCTACAGTAAACATAATTTAATTTCGGTTTTTTTCTTGAAACCTTTACAACATAATTCAAAATCGACATTAAAAACCAGTTAATCGAATGACATAACATTCCAATCATTCCTCTTTCCACCACTTCCTCCAGTACCCCTCAATTCACCCGAACCTCGCCCACTGATGCAAATTACGGTTTTAATTCAAGGAAACAATTTTGCAATATCCGAGATATAATTGACCGATAGAACGTAATGTTCTGTTTACTTTTCATACTTAATAACATTCCAAGAGGGACATTAAACCTTTTTGCGGCCTCTTCTACCGCCGGAGGGTAATAATTAGTTTTGCTTTATGTCGTTTATTAAGTCCTATCGTCTTTCTAAGTTTTAATCTTCGCGGATAGACTTGCTTCGTGTAAGGTCTTAATGCGTTTTATTGAAAAGATCTAATAGAAATAAAACTAGTTTTCTGATGTATCTCGCGTATATTAAACTAAAATGATTATTTAACATCGAACCCGACGTCTCGGTCGCTTTTCAGCTTCAGTCTGCCCGAGACCACGGAAGCTAAAAAGCGACCAAAACGTCGGGTTCTATTTTAAATAATCATTTTTGTTTAATGTACGCGATATAAATCCGAAAACTAGTTTTATTTCAATGAGCGTAGCTCGCAAAAACCTAAGAACATACTAGATCTAATAGAGTTCAGTCACAATATAGATTTGTAACTATACTGTGGTTCAGTGCTTTCAACTTGTTCGGAACTCTCAAACTCAGAAAAATCGATTTGATGGAATATTTAAATTTTAATGATACAATATTTTTTATCTACATGACTCAACAAATTTAGTAAACCAAATGGTGCATCTAAATTGATATTATTATACTTCTTGAAGTGATCAGTTATAGGGCGTTTTTATTGTAACTTTTTGTAGAAGCGCGGGCAACGCGTGTTTTTCCGCGGAAAAACATCCTTGTTTATTATATAAATGCGTACAATTTATGATATAAGTCGTAGTTAAGAGGCAAATGAGTTTAGCTAGTAGCCAAACTCAACTCATTGCTCTCCCTTTCACTCTCGTGATTTTTGCATTTTTCTCACATTTATCATTATCACTTCGTAATCACATGTCATTGTAATCACTGGACAAGTTTTCGTAAGTGTCGAAGAAATATCATTACCAATACGTTTATCATTTCGTGCAACCCTATGTTCATATATATATCGCTATGCCTCTGATCTCAACAGATACTTTTTTCGTACGAAGACGAAACTGACGAGAAGAAGCCGCAGGCGATAGACTAATTAGACTTTTAGATTCAGATGCATTACGGTCACCGTTCATAGTCCTAACAGGATCTTTCATTAGATTTAATTATCAATACCATATAGGTGTCGATGGAGTAATCGCTTCACTCGATTCGATAATTACAGAGCCCTCGGGCATCGCTTTCTGCACTTTCTCGACTTGTTCTCCGAACCCGATTAAAGGATTCCTTTGTAGGCTAATTCCCACGGCAGTTGGTTCGATTTTTTTTTCACTTGTTCGATAGCTGGTGGGTTGTTACTTAAGTGATTGATGATTTTGAGTATATCGATGTTGATAACTTCTGCAGTTTGGTACTACTAGTAGTTTTACTAATATAATAATTCGGATAAAAAATGTAGACCTGTTGTAAATTTAAAGCAATTTTATGTCACTTATATTAACAGTTCGGGAGTTTTCAGCTCCCATAACAGCTTCATCCTCAACAGCAGATGCTATGCCACTCTTGAGGCCAATTGTGGCCCTTATGCTCCTCCGATTCTAATGTAGATAATAGGGTAACAGTATTACTTACCATCAATATACTGTAAACTTGTTTACCACTTTGCGACCTTGAAATACGATGTCAGAGTAAAGTTAAATCAATACTGCTAAGCTTCCGGTCAAACTCCGAATCAGCTAGAAAATAATATTGGGATTGTTATTATTTTAAAGATTAATAAAATGGGTGCACTATAATGTACCAAATCCAATCCATTTCCCGAAAGAAAGGCCACAATAGTGTTATGCGTCATTAGAAGAGAATATAGGTACTACAATCGCTTAACTGAGCATGAAGATTGGCGATCATAGCGGCGACAGTTTTATCGCGGGACACTGCTACCCATTCCGCGTAATTGTTTGATTGATTGACTGAACTAACGAAAGAATTATCTTCTGCTATTGTAGATATTAAACTTGCGGATTTTCTCGTGGATACAACACACATCAGTCTGCCTGTGACCACGGTAGCTGGAAAGCGACCGAAACGTCGGTAAAAAGAAGAAGTTTGGAAGTGTTGTATACGTGAGAAAATCCGCAAGTTTAATTTCTACAATGTATGAAGCTCGCGAAAACCTGCGAAAACGTTATCTCTTCAGCTAGTGGACCGTGGGGTGGTCACGTCTCGATGCCACAATAATTAATATAAAGTATTTAAGAAAATTTATTATTCAAGATAAGTTTACCTTATAAGTAGACCTTTCACAATCTAGTCTTAACACAGACTGCGTCTTATAAACTGAACTCTAATTATTACAAGACTGGAAACCTTACGCTTTAATGTCAGTCATTAGAAGAGTTCTAAGAATGTATAACGATAGAGCTAGTACTAAGAATGTACTTTACATAAGGGATCGCGGCAGTAGGTTACTGTTTTATATCGCAAATTAGGTAACAAGTCTTAAGAGAAACAGTTAATTATACAAAATTATGCGTAATAGAATCCAAGATAAGGTCTAAAATTGATATTCTTTATTGTCTATGCATCTAATGCCGTCGGGAAGTGACGACCCCATATGAAATCAGGATTGTATTGATAGTGTAATTGAAATGCACTACTATTGATAGATTAGGTTCGGAAATTTATTTACGAATATAACACAAACAAGTAGCAAATATTTTTTATAAAAAAATAAAGTAATCATGATTATATTTCATCAAGGTTTATTAATTCGATTTCAAAAGTTTATTCAGTTATTCATTTATTTCATATAATTAGGCTCCTGGAGAGCACTATTACATCGTATTTTTGTTTTAAACTAACCTAGAATGAATAACATAGACTAATAATAATCAAAAACACATAATCAATTAAATAGAAACTAAACAAATTTGTATAATATGGAAAGGATCAATTATTTACAAATTCCTCCATTTCCGCATTTCAAAAGAAACTGAGAAAGAAGGAATTTGGTCGTCATGATAAAGGTTAGGACCCAACTCTAGCCGTAGTTCCGTAGTTCTGGCCGTGTAAACTTACCATCATTGCCAACTACAGTACTCAACAAGTAATATTGCACATCGATTAAAGAAACAATCGGCTAGTTTCGACATCGCAGAGCGTTATCTCTGCTGCATACTGCCTACGTAAGCACCGATAGTCCGGTATTGGTCAAAACTTGATCAAAATGGTCAGCAACGTCAAATAGGTGAGATACAAGAGATAACGCTCTACACGCCCGAAATAAGCCGAAGTCCTAAGGTCGATGTGTGATTTTCTGGTAAGTATTTATTTTAACGAATTTAAGGACTGATATCCGTGTCCCACCGAGTAGTTTTCAGTTGAAAACCGGCGTCGGGCTCCGGCTTGACATAATGCTGAACTGGGAACTATTTGGTGCAGCCGTGCGGTCTTGTTTTTTATTTTCTAAGGTACATTTTTTAATATGAAAGTTCTTTCTTTTTTTGTCGTGGGTGTTTGCATGTATGCTTGAATGCATACATTTACCTCTGCCTACCCCTTCGGGGATTACAGGCGTGAAGTTACGTTTGACGTTTTTCTTTTTTTGTGTAAATATTGTCAACCCTTTTTTTGAGTATTTTTTGTTACGTACTTATTTTTTGTCTATAATTTTTCTTCTATGCAGTACCTGATATTGGTATGTCAGCTGCACCATTAAATGTTTTTCTTATTTTCTTTCTTTTTTTCTGCGCAATATTTCTTGTTGGATACGTGTAGCGTGTGTAGGGTCGGTGTGTAGGGTTGCCACTAAGATTTCTATTCAATAAAAAATGTACCTCATCAAAGATGTAAGGTGTATTTATACTGGTGGTCGAGCTCCAATGACGGAGCTCGCGGGCGTAGGCAACACCGCATTACCTAATATACCTACATGCCGCTAAATGTTCAGCACTATCGTGTTCCGATCAGGTGGTAATGTCCGGCCCTGTAATTTCCGGCACAGAGGCATAATACCTTAGGCCTCAGGAGTAACGCATCTGCATTTTGACCTTGGTCTTTGTGTGGGTGTCTATAGGCTGCAGTCATCACTTAACATCAATGTGAACTGCAAGCTTGTTTGCCACTTCCATTACATAGAAAAAAATGATCATCAATATTACCCCTGCAATATAATAACTAACAAGAAAACGCAAAACTTTCACATTCCCAATAAGCATCCTAATAAGGTAACTGCCAATGACAATGTATATGCAATACTGCAACAGGAATCTGAGATTTAATCTCAACATAGATTTTCT
Organism: Macrosoma leucophasiata; assembly: GCA_036365455.1. NCBI lineage: Eukaryota > Metazoa > Arthropoda > Insecta > Lepidoptera > Hedylidae > Macrosoma > Macrosoma leucophasiata. Next base: position 4,816,484 of record JAWQUS010000004.1, on the reverse strand, counting down.
TGATGCAGATTACACGTCCCAATGCTCAATAAATCCTGAGGGTCCACTTTCTCCTGCTGACACGAAAATAATTATATGTGTGGACTTACGGAGCCCAAATGGACGAATCATGAAAACAAAAGGCTGTTCAAAAATTGCGTGGTCTTTTTACATTGACTGGATTATAGAGCATTTTGTTTTTACTTTTTATAGTTGTGGTATACTCAATAGTCTGCATCGCCATAATAATATGTATCGTAGTAAGTATTTAAGTAGTATAAGTATGTAAGTAGTTTTTTCTGTGCTCCATATTTTTATTTTCAAATTTTTCGACACAGACAGTGTATTACTGTCTATGAACAGACGCACGAGTGACTCTTTTTTCTTTCAGGATTTCGTACGTGCAATCCTAAAAATATGCGTTTTGTCAATAAATTTTACCCATGAACTTGCAATAGTGGTGGGTATCCTCATGAGATGACTGCCAATGATAATGTCCCTATTGCAATATTGCAACAGGAATCTGAGATTTAATTTCAACATAGATTTTGAAGATGAGAAGTGGTGGTATCGTTTGCTCTATTTTACAAGGTACTGTGTATCAGATGCTTAAATATTTATAATTTTTTAGAATTTGTAATTATACGACAGCTTGACATTTCTTTTTCACTTATTTTATGTACAAATAAATACTTATACCTGTATATATAAAAAGGTTTTCGTAAAACTTTTTGTTTTATACACCATAAACCTAAATTGATTAACTCATTCTTAATTCTACTACGCAGAATAAATCTTAAATTCATATTGCGCGATGGAAAAATTGAATTTATATCTTTTTGCGAGCACTTAGAAGTAGGCTGTAAAGATAAACGACTGAGCGAAATAAGCAGGTGCACAGTACTTATTAATTTACTACCATATTGGATAAGGGCCTTTGCACGATCTCCAATCTGTCAGATAGATCATACATCACAATTGTAAAGGTTCGCACTACTGTTTATGGCGAAAACAAGTTGATGTGGCATTGACATGACGGATTGAGATATTATGTAACTGATGATAATTTAATGCGGATTCTATTCTTCAGATGAGAATATTGAATATTTTCAAATGAACAACAATAGGAATGTATTGTCTGGAATATGACAGCAGCCTTTTGTAGCAGATAGAGAAAAACAGTTTATTAAAAAGGTATCTATTTTGCAGCAGATATTAGATATTCCACCAGGTATTCAATAATAATGTGCAACGCTTTTTTCTTTGGTAGTATTTTTATTTTTCTGGCACACTGGCAAAATATCATTACCTTAGGAATAGTCATACCTTTTCTCCCACTTGTCTTTATTTGTCTATGAGGGCTATGCAGTATTCACTTGAAAGAACAACTGTAGGTTTTACAGATCTTACACAAAATTGATCTATCGAAAAAGTTGCCATCCAAAAAATTACAAATTAGACTTTCATTACTCCAGCCGAAACACATCCACTGCTGGACAAAGCCTTTCCCAAAGACGTCCACAACAATGATGCGCATCATTAGAGGAGAAAATGACGTAACTTCACGCCTGTAATCTCCGAAGGGGTGGGCAGAGGTAAATTAATGCATTCAAGCATACATGCAAACACCCACGATTCGCCGGTTACGTTTTTGGCCCATGTAACAGGTGGCGAGCCTGTTGACATCTCCGGGCACATTACCAAACTTCGAGGTACTAAGAAATTACCAGAATATGGAAAAATCCCAATCAAACCAGAAATAAAGGACTTTACACCATTATCTCTGATAACCCCCTACCCGGGAATCGAACCCAGGACCTCAGCGTAGTAGTAGTGGCCTGCTACCACTAGGCTACCGAGACAGGAGAAAATGCCTCACGCAAAAAGGCACCGACTATTATTTCTTCCACAGTACCTACTACAACAATCCATCGAATGTGTATAGAGTCAGTCTGCGTGCGGTCCTTTCTTAAGACACGTAAAACAACCGAAATTAAGTTATTAAGCCATGCAAATGAAGACGATATGGTAAAACCGGTACTTGGCGACAAAATTGAACGTTTATGAATATTCTACATCGACATTACGACTTATTTACAGGCTTATATGGTTGAGAATCGTAATTTAGTTTACGATCTGTACGAAATCTTCGTGGTGTAATGTACAGAATATATTACAGTATGACCGAAAGTAGGGAATCTTTTTTTTCGCCGCACCATAAATCAATGTATTCATTTTACACGAAAATATTACAGTGTTTATTTCGTCAATGGTTTTTGGAAATTATTATTGGTCATATTTTGTATGGCCAACGAATATAAGAAAATAAATTTCAAGTAAATGATAATTTAGTTATTGCACTCAAAACAAAGAATTATAAATAATAAAGCATTTTTTTTTTGTATACGTTTTAAATTAAGACATTATGCGCAAAAGGGAACTTAAATTAAAAAACAGTAAGTAAAAGGAACGTTGGATATTTTTTTTACTGCAAATTCATAAAGTATAGGAAAAATAAATAATTACTGTCCTTGAAACATCTACACTATAACAAATAGTTTTTGTTCAAAAATATTCACCGAAGACGACTTGTTCTTCCTCGTGCAAATAACCACTTAAATTTCACCTAGTAGTTTAGTAGGTACATAATCATCAAACTAGCAAGAATGTGCCTTTTGATCAATAATGAGGTAACAAACACATTTTTCTTGAAAGCAATAACGAACCAATTTGCTTTTTGATATAGAATTAATACATTTATTTACATAAATTCTCCAGTTTTCAATAAACATAATGGTAAACTTTGACCGCCGGGCGAACATTCCGAATAAGTAAATAAATCATACATAAAATAACTTTGGAAGTTCCAAGCGATATTGAAGAAATCACGTCCCCATCTAATAGAACAGGGGTGGCCAACCGGTCGATCGAGATCTACAGGTCGATCGCGACCATTAGTCCAGTCGATCGTGGCAGCATTTTCCTACTTAAAACAAACAAAAAATACACACCAGCCTTGCTTAACAGACGCTCATACTTTTTAATCTTTAAGGGGCAAATTTAAACTACCTGATTTTGCTTATCTAACGGAAGATGTTCATACGCAATGCTCACACTAATATTACTAAGAATTTTCAGTTTAATTTTTTCCCTCATAATAAAATAAAAATAGTCCATTATTGTGTACAAACTATGCCGTTTCATTTAAAATTTCAAGAAGTAGGTATGGTAGATCGCACTGAGTGTCGTCAGTGAAAAGTCGATCTTAGGTCTAAACAGGTTGGCCGCCCCTGCAATAGAATATTTAATTTTCCATTTCCATCCAGCCAAAACCCATTTCTATCCAGTCCATCATTACCCAAAGGTAATAAAAACATCATTTTTATCGTTACACGTCACAAATTCATATTAAATAGGCGACAACGTTTCTATGACTTTTAAAACTTTTTATCGGCTTATTACAATACGAAATTCGAACGCTTACATTTTAAGTGGTAACCCTGACATTGTAACCTTGAACCCGACCATAAACAAGATGCAATCCTATCGAGATCGTTACAAAATCATTTTCACGTCGCATATTCGATCGAGTCGATAAACTGTTTAATGCTGCGGTTAGACTCTCGGCTAATGGATATCCATTCAACTCAACAAGCGTTTCACAATATTTACACTGTAATTATTTGGTTTCTCTGTAAAGTGTTTGTTTGCATTTAATTTATGTGAACTAGAATGTATGAAACAATTAAAATAAGTAAATTTGGCATGTAATTCTCAACAGTGCTAATGATAGACAAGTGAAAAATAAAGTAAAGTGAGTCTTTGAAATACTATAAGAGTGGCAGGAATATACGTTATGGTAATTTTATTTCAAATTGATTTAATGTCATTTTTTTAATTGTTCTTAATATCAGGCGTAAATGTTAAAATCCGTGTAAAAGATTAAAAAGGTGGTGATTTTTTTTCTGGGTTCTTTTCTCACCGCTCGGCTCCACCGTGAACAGTCAGTGAACCCAGCTAACCTGAACTGTTATTGACAGATTGTTCATCGATCTTTTATTGTTTCTTCTATGACGTTCTTAACCATCCGGTTAAGACCTGAATCAATAAATTATTTTAGAAAAAGAACTTAAATTAAATGAATTAATAAAAAAATATTTGACCAAAACAGGGGAAAAATATTATTTCTAAGATAATGATGACGTACTGGTTGTAGGCGTAGGCACCACCGCATTACCTAATATACTTGCCGCTAAATGGTAGTGTTCAGCACTATTGTGTTCCGGTCAGGTGGTAATGTACGACCCTGTTATTTCCGGCACAGAGGCATAACGTCTTAGGCCTCAGGGGTGGTAACGCATCTGCATTTTGACCTTGGTCTTTGTATGGGTGTCTATAGACTGCAGTCATCACTTAACATCAAAGTGAACTGCACGATTGTTTAAAAAAAATGTTGTTTAGTGTCCAATTCTCAAATATAGGTCGCTGAAAGAGGTACCTTTTAAGTGGCGCCACATCTTTAAACCCATTCTTATGCAACGATGGTGGTATTAAAATATACATACAATATATTAATGTACAGTTACTGCCATCAAGTCATGAGTGTGGACTAGCTTTAAAGATGGAACAACTTTGGCGCCGATTACCTATCGACATAGAAAGTTAATAGCAATAGCATGTAAATGACTCCAAATACTCAATTAAATATGATTACGATAGCATGTATGCTTTTGATGTTTAAAAAATAAATTAACATTTAGCATACAAATGCACTATTATGATGTTCTAAATATTTGAATTGCATGAACGACACGCAATTTTAAAATTGTATTAGCTGTTTTAATATTTATGGATTATTATAAAAAATAGAATAGATTCATTCTTATTTATTAGACAGTCAAAAGAAATGTTTGTAATAAAATATTGACTTTTTTACATATAAAACCTGTTAACATAATTATTAATTTAAATAAGGAAATAAAGTTGTATAAATAGCAATAAAACGTGTCAAGTCATGTATAATGTTACATTTATTGTTACTGAGATTTTTAAACATTTAAATAACATAAATGTTGAAAAAACAACAATATTAAATAAATGAAAGCGACCGCTTTTTTTGAAAAAGATATTTCTTTTATACATTACAAAAGTAATCATGAGAACACGCTTTGATGAACACAGGGGCAAAATCTTCTTATCCATTTCATCAATATTTACATCCTTTCTTAGCATAATCTCTATCACTTTATCAACTTAATTCGACCCATATCTAATGGCACCCATTCTATTTACTTTGTGGCACTATCTTAATCTCCCAATAATTTTCATAATAGTTTAGATAAATATACCTTTTGAGAGATTTATTATATTGCATAACACTCAAGCCGTGAACACACAATAGGGTCTGGAATGACTTTGAAAAATAAATCTAATTTTAATATGATGGCTATCTTGTCGGGAACAAGCCTTTGTGAAATTGTACGCGAGAATACTGTGGATGGCAATAGATGAATAGAAAATATTTAGACTAGTCTTTGCACGGTTTGCCGCTATTCGTTGCTGCTATTGTTTCCCATTTAGATTTATAGTTTGGATCTAAATGACTTTAATGATAATGTATGTATGTATGTATGTATCTTCACGCCAGGTCCCTAACGGGGTAGGCAGAGAGTGTAGAGCGCCAGACATCCCGGTTCTGACAAACCTCTCGTGCCTCGTCTACCTTCATCATTCTCTTCATACATGCACGCCGATAATGATAATGTCTACTACAAAAACACTATTTAATTCAAAATTTGGTTATAATTACATACTGCTGCTGCTACCTTCGCGATTTTAGGGTTCCGTGGCCAAATGGCAAATGACGGAATTCTTACAGCTTCGTGATGTCGTTTCGGATTTAAAATCAACCCGACGTTTCGGACAACCTAAAACTGAAAAGTGACCGAAACGTCGGGTTGATTTCAAAACAATAATTTTAGTTTAATATACGCGAGATAAATCCGAAAACTGGGTAGTTTTATTTCAATGAGTGTATCTCGCAAAAACCTAAGAACATATTAAAAGAAGCTTAAATTCTCGCGTTATAAAAATATGTCAGGAAGGATTTTACATTATCTTGCCTCAGTATGTTCAATATAGTGCAACTGAAACAGCATTCAGTTCATAACTTGTCGAACAGCTCTCTGACTCACGAGTATCGATGTCGCTTCTAGTATTACCGTCATCACTTCCTATTTCACAAGCAAACCCACTAAACTATGTTATCTATAAGAAATGTACTCGTATCTTATCTCTGGCTTCTGTTACATCTATTCTGTTGTATGTTTTATTCATTTAGTTACAGTAACCGCCAAGAAATTGAACATCGGGATTAGGAAAGAGTCAATCGGCTAGTTTCGACTTCGTAGAGCATTATCTCTGCTGCACACTGCCTACTGCCACACTTTGTCAAAACTTGACCATTATGGTCGACAAATGACACACAGGTATGGTGCTTCTTTGGCCTCTTTGGGTCGATAAAGCGTTATCTCTTACGGTCTGAAATAAGCCGAAGTCTCCATCCTAAATTCGACATGCAATATTTCTCTTTGGATTCTGTATCTTATCTCTGGCTTCTGTTACATCTATTCTGTTGTTGGGATATGCTTAATTCATTTAGTTATCTCCCATACGACTATCACCGAGATTAGCGCTGTCAGTGGCTTATTTCAATGAATGATATAAATGAATGACAGTTTCTCTGATTGATGCTTTCAATGTTATCGAGTTAAGTGATATCATTTGGCTTTTAATGTTTCTGTGATTGAAATGATTATGCTTTCATCGCCGTTTCTTGGTGAATGTGGTTGAGATAAGCGTTAAAAAACAGATTTAAAAATTCATTTATTTTCATAGTGTAGCGTATTTGTTTTAAGATTATGAATCGTCGAAATATTTTCATAATTTTTATTTTAAATTGCTTTCTTAACCTTCTTCGTCTGAAGCTCAACCCCCTTATTCATAAACGTACATTAGATACGTTTTAGCTATAGAATGCAGCAGCAGAATTTGTCTTTGTCAGTTGCATTGTCAAATGTGCAGGATATAAAAAGACAAAGGAGAGATTAGCAACACTTTAGCTAAAATACGTTTATGAATAAGGGGGTAAGACTTAGGTTGGATTATCTTACTCTTTTATTTATTGAAAGTGACAAATAAGTAGGTATTTCAACTACATCACTACAGCATATAGATATCTACACAAAAACCAGAGGTCAAAATGCGGATGCAGTGTGCAACTCTGCTAACTTTATCAGTGACAAAAATACGCTAATGCAACGCATTTCCTACTAACTGTGGAAGTCCAGTTCCTGTTATTGTTAAATTTGACAAAAAAAAGTCCTTCAGGGCTGGCAGCGCGTTGGGAACTCCCCTGGTGTTACAAATGTCCATAGGCGACGGTGACCACTTTACATCAGGTGGACCGTCTGCTTGTCTGTCAACCTAAAGACATATAAAAGCTGTAATGATTCTTCTACCGTAATGTTTTTCACAAATTTATTTTGATGAGCATTAAATATTCTAAATATTTTTGTAAGGACGTTTAAAATTTTGAAGTTAATAAAGAAACGATGAAATCAAGATGTGTCTGACCAATTCGACATTTTAGAGATTGTTCTGTGATGGTGATACGGACGCTGAACTAAATTTTGATACCTGACTTATTAACACGTGTTGTGATCGGCTTTCAAATATTTCCGTATTAAGTTGTCCAAAATATATGTTAACCAGTCGCAATTAATAATCGCTCATTATCAGTAACATCCACCCACGCTTCACTCTTATCAGTAGACTAGCTCTCTAATATGATTGACATTTGGTTCTGTGTATTTATTTGCCAAAACTTAAACTTTCACTGCTACTGATAAGTAAATTTATAAAAAAAATATATATTTCTTCTTTAATATACTTCTATATCAAAGTACTCGTATTTGCTAAAAAATCTATACATATAAAAATCAATTGCTGTTCGTAAGTCTCGCTGAAACTCGAGAACGGCTGGACCGATTTTTCTAATTTTGGTTTTTAGAATGATTTTTGGTCCACGGAAGGTTTGAAATATGAAGAAATTGAAGGAGAATAGTAAAAAACTAAATTTTATTTCCCCATACAAATAGTCCGTATCTATCAAGCCTTTGAAACATTATTTCATTCTGAGGCAATACGAAGTTTACCGGGTCAGCTAGTAATGAACTAAAATTGAAAAATAACAAATATTATAAAGGCAGTAATCACAATGTAGTAAACCTGTAATTTTGTGATGCATAAAGAGCTCTTCTACAAACACGATTAGACTAACTTCCTGGTTAAATCATCAGGATAATACGCAATCATCTTCCGACCTCATTTGATCTTTTATACAAACCATGCCCCAATTACGTCGAAAATAGAACCTAGCAATATATGCTGATTCATCTGCTAAAATGATTCATTAGGTGTAATAATATACCTAAATTTATAATTTGTGTTACGTAGGAGTACCTACAAATTTAACGGTTATATTAAGACATAATTCTGCAATTGTAAAGCTGAATAGTTTGTTTGTTAGCTTGAAAGCGCTAATCTCAGGAACAACTGGTCCGATTAAAAAAAAATATTTCAGTGTTAGCCTATTTATCGAGGAAGGCTTTAGGTTATACAACATTACGCTTAAATTAATAGGAGAACTAGGTAACATTGAATCCGCGCAAAACTGGGGCGGGCCGCTAGTTAGTAATAAAACTCCAATAATGGACCTCGAGGACGCACCATAACATTACTCTGTGTATCTGACGCTCAAATGTAGTTTTCAGTGCAATACATATATAAGAGACTAGCTGTTGCCCGCGTATTTGCCCGCGTGGATATCGTCTAATAAATAACTAATGGCCGAATACTCAAACGTCACTCAATTTTAAGCAACCCTCAAATGTACGCTATCTCTATCGTTTGAACGTGTTTTAGAGAGATAGAAGACTTTTGAGTACGACTAAGATTTAAGTGACGTTTGAGTATTTGGCTGTAAGTAACCTATGTTCTTTATCAAAAGCCAGCTCTATGTCTGTTCCAAATTGCATTAAAAATCGATTGAGTCGTTTGGACGTGAAAAGGTAACAAATAGACAGGAGAGTTATTTTCGCATTTATAATATATAGTATATATAATATAGTAGGGAAGTAGGGATTTTCTAATTCTATCTACATGTTGTTCTTACTGGTTACAGTTTTATGTCATAAAGTGGCAAACAAGCAGCTCACATTGATGGTATATTGTTATGAATACTGTACTCTATTAATATCTACATAAAATCAAAAGGTTTCAATGTAAATGCGTTGCCACTCTTAAGGCTGAAGTTTATTTGGCTCTGTGCCGGAAATCACAGAGCCCATGTACCATCACCTAGCCGGAATACGATCGCGCTGCACACTTCCATTTAATGGCCATTAGGCAATGCGGTGGTGCCTATACTTTTACCATTAATCTAGAATGTAGATATGCTTGTCTGTCACTTTCACAAAAAAAATGAGGATGTAGAATTTTGCACATTACCACCATCTTAAGATGCTAGATAGTGCCGTAGAATAACATTTCCTGCGAATGCGGTCCCATAAATGTTCAAAGTTCAAAGTTTTATTGCTTTCATGTAGGTACATGATTTAGGTGTTATTTTAAGTAATTTGTATCGACATGATACCCGTCGGGCGTAGCAATTAACATAGTTATATATTATTATTCTATATCTTAATCATAATACTTAGGCATTTTAATTATGAGTGAACGTGAAACAGAAAAATGAGTAAGTATGTGTATTTCGTCCATTTTAATGAGTACGGTTGTCACTGAAAAAATCACACAGACTGTAATACGATTTCTCTATTAAAAAGTTTTTTAGACGTTTTATAAACACATTAAAGTTTAGCTGGGTTTTAATATCGTTCGGTAGGTGATTATAAATTCTTATTGCATTTACGTACGGACTACACTTATATATTTCTAATCTACAACTGGGCAGACTCAAGTTATTAGCAAGTTGCTTTCTAACTGAGTGATGCTTTTGTTGTTTAGCCTTTTCGAAGATTTTAGGGCTATTTTTTATAAATTTTCTTATCTCTAGGATATATATGCATGTCAATGATAATATTTTTAACTGTCTAAACAGTATATATGCATGTCAATGATAATATTTTTAACTGTCTAAACAGTTAAAAATATTATCATTGACATGCATATATATCCTAGAGATAAGAATGATATGATTTTTGCAAGATGATTTACAAACAACAGTGAATCACATAAAAACGAGATCTGTTTTAAAAATTCAAATCGGGAATACCGCAGTCATAAACTAAAGTTTTTGATGAAGCACACCTCACGATGAATAAATTAATAAATTAAATTCTATTTTTGTAAATACTAAAGAAAACGAAAGTCTGTGACATTCTTTATTAGATCTGGAAGTTGTTTCAAGGTCCATAAACATCGTCCGGTGTTGTTATGAGATTGTTCTTATTTAAATATTATATCCCTGGTTGTTTATCTCACGTTGGCATTTACATATAATAATGAGGTTGGTGTTGTTTGTATTTTGAATAGTCATTATAAAATTTATTGACTTTGACTTCATATGAAATTTCTTCAGTAAAGTTCATTTTATTAAAATTCACACTTTCGTAATCGTGTTCTTTGTTTCCAATTTCTAATTAAAGTAATTCTACCTTACTTAACATAAAGTTTTCGTATGTGGCAGTTTATGAATCTATCTTTATCCTCGAAACACTTATCGGGTGCTGTTACACATTTATTGATACTTCTGAAAATTTTAAGTACGGATTCACATAACATTATAAAATAATATAAAGTTAATCATTTAGCACTCGTGTAATAATGGTCAATGTAAAGATCATGTTAAAAATTAACAAATTGAGATGAAATCAGTTGTATACGGCTTGTCTTAAATCATAAAATATGCAAAAAAAAAAACATTTAAAAAATGAAAGCGAAACATAATTTAATGACACCTGTTTAAATTTCATTGACTTCAAATAACTGTAATTTTTAAACTGTCATCGCTATGTTGACATAGTATTTTGCGAAATATGTTAGGTTTTATGACACGCTTTTGGCCTAATCAAAGACATATGTATTATTTTCGTTCTAAGGTTTAGTGAAAAGATTTTGTTAAATAATGGAATAAATATACATAGGTATGTTAGAAGAATAAAAATATTTTTCAGCACTGCTATTCTTGAAAAGGCGTTTACAGATTTAAACGAGTATGTTCAATTTAAAACTATATCATTGTATAGCTCGTGTATGTCATGTAATTATACTATTTGTTGAACCAACTGGTAGATTGTGCTCTTCTAGTTTCAACAAATGGGTTAAAAAATTACGTTGTTTTTTTTTATAAATCAGCAATTTATAAGTCGTCTTGTGTGGTATTATCATGGATCAAACTTACACAAGGGTATCAAATTATAAGTACTCTCAACCTCAAAAAATGATCTTTCTGTTTTTTCTTTAATTTCTACTCTCAACCTATTAAAACAAAAAATAAAGTTTTATCAAAAAAACACACCCAACGTTATATCAACACGCTAAATAAAAGCTAGTATTTAAAAAGTTCTTGTCTTAAAATAACGAACACGAAGAGAGATAAAGTACTTCAAAACTAGAATGAAATGGAACAGTCTCATAACTTTCAAAAAATACAAGCTCCGGTAGGTACATAGCGCGAGATTTTTGCAAGCCGTGTGAAAACATATTTTGTCAATGATTCAAGAGTTTTGAAAGTAGAAATGTGGTTCAACATATCCAAAGAGTTAAAGGTACTTGTGACAAACATGGAATTTTAATATTAGAAACGAATCTAACCAGAGAGTAGAGTTGACGAAACAGTAATGATAATTATAATCTTAAGCTGCAGTAACATGGAAAGTTAATTAACTACATCGATGGTTTTATAGATGTTAGTACAAAATATATGTAAAGTATTGATGTCTCAAGAAATTATAATATGTACATACATCAATAACCTTACTTAACGTGTTTATAAGGTTAATCTAGTCATAATGATTTAAATGCTAAACGTTATGTATTTTTGACTCGTGCTTTTGAAAATGGAAACCACATTAAACATAGTGTTGGTAAGAGAGATTTATTAAAAAACCATTCCCTTTCATCGTCTCTCAATCGAATACAAGAACACAACCATATCTAATTGCCAATAAATAACAAAACGGAGAGCTTCCAAACAAAAAACCCGACGCCGACAACGTACTCGTATCACGGTATAATGAGTATCGAATGACATAATATTACATTACAAACAACAAGGAATGCATGACACGAGTACAAGTCATTGATATTTACGAAATGTTTAATTAAATTTGATATATTATCTGAATTATCAGATTACAATTTTTAAGATGTGCAGCGAATTAACGCTGACACTCAAAGATTTAGTGTTGAAAATTTGATATCGCGAAACGGTTCGATCCATCATTGAGGAGTTAACGATCTTCGAAAGACGGCTATAAATCTGTGGGAACGGAATAGGTTTTTAGTATTTACATATCATTCTTTTTGTATTGGAAAATAATTAATACTACAATGAAATTACGACACATACTCCATCATAACTTGATCAGATCAATAGTGAAAACATTGAAAATAAATTTGAAGCCATGTACGATGCTTCTTAAAAGTATGATATGTATATTACATGTTAAAAAGTTGATCTGTAAATTCTACAATGAGTTATTTGAACTGGTATTTTTTTATGTAATGAAAGTGGAAAACAAGCATGCAGTTCACATTGATGTTAAGTGCTGACTGCAGCCTGTAGACACCCACTCAAAGACCAAGGTCAAAATGCAGATGCGTTACCACTCCTGAGGCCTAAGGTGTTATGCCTCTGTGCCGGGAATTACAGGGCCGTACATTACCACCTGACCGGAACACGATAGTGTTGAACACTACCATTTAGCGGCAAGTATATTAGGTAATGCGGTGGTGCCTACGCCCGCGAGCTCCGTCACTGAAGCTCTACCACCGGTATAAAACATGACAACATAGAGACATTTTTACTGGTGGTAGAGCTCCAGTGACGGAGCTCGCGGGCGTAGGCACCACCGCATTACCTAATATACTTGCCGCTAAATGGTAGTGTTCAATACTATCGTGTTCCGGTCAGGTGGTAATGTACGGCCCTGTAATTTCCGGCACAGAAGCATAAGACCTTAGGCCTCAGGAGTGGTAACGCAACTGCATTTTGACCTTGGTCTTTGTGTGGGTGTCTATAGGCTGCAGCCATCACTTAACATCAATGTGAACTGCATGCTTGTTTACCACTTCCATTACATAAAAAAAAAAAAACATGCTGTCTTAATAACCGTCCCAATAAGAAAAATCTATATAACGTCGTATGAAACATGACACCAATATGCCTTTTATTTCAACCAAAATATTATTCGAGGTGATACTACTGCATTTATACTTCAAAAAAGTCTTCATCTTTCAATTGGCATTTATCCTCGTCTTGTTATCAATCTGAATGCACGAAATATTTCACACTGACCGTATTATTATCCTCATTAAATGTTCGCCTCATTCAATCGACCTGAATATTTGGCACGACCCCTTTCTTAACTTCTCTTGACCAAATACACCTGGCTTCAATCCAAGTTAACGTAATAGATATGTCTTATGCAAGTACGTACCTGCATTCTGATATCTGTTGACCTTATTAAGGCGTATATTTTTATTGATATGCGATTGAAGATCATAAGAGCGTGAGTGTAGGCGTATTATTTTTTTATTTTGTAGCAATGCACTTCAGTTATTGAAGTCTTTTGAATTATTGCGATGGAAGTTTACATGACTATGTTGTCATTTTTTAATGATATTGGACAACCATTGTTCGATATTGCATCAGTAACTTGGTTCTGTCTTGGATATATAGGACTCTTTTTAATTGAATTGGTATTCAATTGGAGAACATTTCATTAGCACTCGCAGGCTTTACAATTGTGACCTGCTATAATTTTGGCTCAGTCCTTATATGGGGGGAACGTAATCTGATTCTAGCCAAATTTAACATGATGTTTTTTCATGTTATGTTACAGGGAATGATAGAATATTGTGACGAGAAAATAACTACTATATTATGCGTGAAGTTGTTTCTATAAAATGTTTGGATTGCATAAACAAGTTACAAATTACTACTTTTTTTTTAATTTAATGGAAGTGGCAAACAAGCATGCAGTTCACATTGATGTTAAGTGATGACTGGAGCCTATAGACACTTACACAAAGACCAAGGTCAAAATGCAGATGCGTTACCACCCCTGAGGCCTAAGATGTTGTGTCCTGTGCCGGAAATTACAGGGCTGTACATTACCACCTGACCGGAATACGATAGTGCTGAACACTACCATTTAGCGGCAAGTATATAATAATGTAGTATAGTAATGCGGTGGTGCCTACGCCCGCGACCTCCGTCACTGGAGTTCTACCACCAGTATTATATTCTGTAACTCAATTAGGTCGTTGCAATTTTTAATCACAACTCACTTTCTACTGGTGGTAGAGCTCCAGTGACGGAGCTCGCGGGCGTAGGCACCACCGCATTACCTGATATACTTGCCGCTTAATGGTAGTGTTCAGCACTATCGTGTTCCGGTCAGGTGGTAATGTACGGCTCTGTGATTTCCGGCACAGAGGCACAACAACTTAGGCCTTAGGAGTGGTAACGCATCTGCATTTTGACCTTGGTCTTATTGTGGGCGTTTATAGGCTGCAGTCATCACTTAACAATAATGTGAACTGTATGATTGTTTGCCACATCCATAACATAAAAAAAAATAACTAATAGTAAAATAAAAGTTTAAGACTTGTAAAATGTTTGGCATCCCGATTAATATGCTTAGTCTTAAATATATTATGTATATTTCTAAAAATAGCAATTGGCCAAACGCGTGTTTCAATAATGTAATCCATCAGGGCTTTGACCCAATAAACTGTAAGGGCATCCAAATTTAGAAGCCAAAATTATTCGATTACAAAGTTCAAGACGCTAGCGTTTGATCCAATAATAACTCGATATCGCTATTAATCGATTCGGCGCCTTTGATCCGTGAATCGATCGTAACATCGATTTCAGTTACAGCGTTGTTTATTTTTCAAGCAATGATTTACAGTTTGAGTCTTGGATGTTTTTAAACGTTTACATGATCGAGTGGGTCGTTAAGATTTTTTTTTAATTTACTTGTAAATTCCTGTCTTTTATAATTTGTTGTGATAGTTAACTGTACCTTGTTTCTTATCTTTATGCTAAGTTGACACTTGTTTTTACTATAGCTTTTTTAATTGTTCTTGCCATCCATCTTTGTAGTCATTAAAGATTTGATGTACTTACAATGAAGGATGATTACGCGTTAGCGTAAAGCTTACTTAAGACTGTAGTGATTTTTTTAATTTGAATCATGTCTCTGGTATGAACAAATAAATTTTGCATATTCTATAGAATTGTAGCATATTCTGTTGCAATATGTTACATATCTTTAAAAATAAATAAAATTGGAGTGTCCGTTTGTAATATTAAAATTACCGCTTTTTACTAAATGCATATGTGTCTATTACACGGTACATATACCAAAACAACATTTTTAACAATTTTTGTCTGTCAGTCTGTCGGTCTGTTCCGGCTAATCTCGGGAACGGCTTAACCGATTTCGACGGGACTTTCACTGGCAGATAGCTTATTTATTTATTTATTTATAGTTAACTAGAACGGACATCAAGTCCAATTACACTAACTAACTCGGATATATGCCATATCAAAACAAAAAAAAATGCACAAAATTAAATTAAAAACTTAACAGAGTTACGTATTAAGGGGTGATTTAGGCTACTTTTGTACTAGCTTCGCCCACGACTTCGTCCGGGTAGATACTGAACAATTATAAATTCGCACGCAGACGTAGTCGCGGCCACAGCTAGAACCATATAAAACAGAACACGGCTGTAACCATCTTCTAGATGAGATGCACAATCGTACTAAAACGACAGACTTATGAAATCCGAAATTCAATTTCCACTGTTTGTGCTAACATAAAAGTATTTGTCATAAACCCGATCGTAGACCTTTGCTAAAAACAAATAATTTTGTGCATAAGACAATGGTATTCGTGCCAAAATGTGTACTACCAGTCTAAAACTAATCCATTTTCCATGTTTATTTTATTTATCTATTCTTTTCGAACTCTCACTAAACCAAAACCGCTCTAACCTTGGCCAAACAAACGCATTCTGTGCCGACATGGTAGGGTCACTGACAGTGTTGACATTATGAGCACCATTCTAGATACCTGACCACAATACCTACTACGAACATTATTGAAAAAAAAATTTTTTTTTGTCTATTGGAAGTGGTGAACAAGCATGCAGCTCACATTGATGTTAAGTGATGATTGCAGCCTATAGACCACACAGAGACCAAAGTCAAAATGCAGATGCGGTACCACTCCTGAGGCCTAAGGTACCGGTTTCCGAAAATTACAGGGCCGTACATTACACGATAGTGCTGAACACTACCATTTAGCGGCAAGTATATTAGGTAATGCGGTGGTGCCTACGCCCGCGAGCTCCTTCACTGTAGCTCTACCACCCGTAAATATATATATTGAAAGTGGGTGTAAATAAGACTGAGGATGGTTAGATAACCTGAAGAAAACCACTGTTAAAATACCGGCACCATATGCATCGAGTACTTATATACTTATACCACAAATATTTTGGATTAATTATTGTATGTATATATGTATCTTCGCGCCAGGTCCCTAATGGGGTAGGCAGAGAGTGTGTAATTTTATCATGTATTTAATTTATTTGTTCTAATAATTTATTTATTTATCTATATTAAAAATAAACTATTTCTATTTCTATTTCTATTTATATAGATACTATTTTTTACTTGCGGTAGAGTTCCAGTATACCCACCACCGCATAACCTTATAAGCAAGACGATGACTGGAAAATCCACCAGAAAAGCCTAAATCGTTTAGTATTTTGAATTGAAATCTTGATGAAAAGTGTGATATTGTCAACAACATTACAAACAAAAGGGAAATAAGCGGAACTGTGAGCAGAACTGATAAAAGTACATTTTCCGGATTCAATAATCGTAAAACTTGTGTATCTTTACAACTACAACCAGTTAGAAATAAACAAGTAAATCAATGTTAGAAAAAAATATAAATAAAACAAACTGGTGGTAGAGCTCCAGTGACGGAGCTCGCGGGCGTAGGCACCACCGCATTACCTAATATACTTGCCGCTAAATGGTAGTGTTCAGCACTATCGTGTTCCGGTCAGGTGGTAATGTACGGCCCTGTAATTTCCGGTACAGAGGCATAACACCTTAGGCCTCAGGAGTGGTAACGCATCTGCATTTTGAACGTGGTCTTTGTGTGGGTGTCTATAGGCTGCAGTCATCACTTAACATCAATGTGAACTGCATGCTTGTATGCCAATTCGAATAAATAAAAAAAAAAAAATGAAAATAGTAATTATCAATAAAGATTACCTAATAAGGAAATAAATCACAGTTAAAATATGGTACCTATGCAATCTACGTTTGTAAATACAGTCACCCGTATCCCAGCATATCGCAGCAAGAACAAAAAAGCCGTTACTAACTTGGTATATAAAAAAAAAAACCGGACAAGTGCGAGTTCGACTCGCGTGGTGAGGGTTCCGTAATTTAAATAAATATTTTCGAAAATATTACAGATTTAAAATGCAGGGACATAGCGGTTACGGTGGTACCGGCAGGGAGGGTTATATTATTAAGAATTTTCGATTTAATTTGAATACTCAAACTTCTTATAGGTTTTTCAGTAATATATAGGCAAAGAACTATTTTCCACATTTTTTTCAAAATTTTAAGTTGAGTAGATTCGGAGATAGGGGGAGGGAGGGGTGGTCAATTTTCGTCGTTTTTCTTAAATAACTTCAAATTTGTTTATTCAAAAATTATAAAAAAAAATATCTGAGATGCTGACAACAACCTTTTTCATTTGATATGTCACACGATACAGTTTACGATTTTTTTTTAATTTTCTGATTTACTCCCGAAAGTGGCCCCTCTGTTTAAAATTTATTATTTTACTTGACGTGTTCATCTTTGGGTCACCAATTTACATATATTCATCAAATTTCAACTCAATCGGTCCAGTAGTTTCGGAGCAAATTGGCTGTGACAGACGGACAGACAGACGCACTAGTGATCTTATAAGGGTTCCTTTTTTCCTTTTAAGGTACGGAACCCTAAAAAGCATTTTATACAAGTCTTTGTTAGTAACATTTTGTCATGCGACAGAGATCCGTGTCAATATACGTTATTGTGTTGCTACCAAATTATTCACTGTCAATCAATCGGGTGGTCACACACTTGTGTGAATAGGACGACATTAGAGAGGGCGGGTCTCGTGAGATCCGCCTCTTAAATCTAACGGTTTCTTTCATGTTATTGAAATTAGAATTAGCGTGATTTCTCCGTGAATGGATTGTAAAGCTCTCCAATCTTTAAAACATACATAAGTAAGTGACTTTGACGATATAGCAAGGCAAGCAGATAAGATACAGTAATATTAATTTATATTACTAGAAAATAGTAACTAAAGAAAAAATGGAACGAAAACGTTAATTTCGGGCAGGGATCGACCCTGATAGCGGACCCTCTTGAAATCCAAGTTCAGTGTCTATGGAATAATATGATATCAATCTCTTTTACGATGATTTGTAAAGGGCGGCTTAAACCTTGCAAAGAAATGTAAAGCGTTTAGCACAAATCAAACTCATTCAATTTAAAAAATACGCTTATACTCTTACCCACAGAGTAAGTTACTTTTAACATATTTATTTATGTCGTGGGTACTGTTGTACATACACACACTAACACCCAGATCTGAATGAAATATTTGAAAGACATATAACATTTTATTTTATTTCGATGCGTGGTGCATGGATCCTGTGATCTTCAATCAAGCGGTCGGAACATACTTTACGCATATCAAGTACCTACTAATATGACCTGCTAGCACCGAAAATTAATAAAATGACACACCCGTGTTTTACACGTAAAGTTGCAGTGTAGCAGCTCGAGGGCGTAGATACCACCGCATTAACTAATGTATCTGCCGCTAAATGGTAGTGGTAAGCACTATCTAAAAAACACATGACACAAGACGCACTAATTACCTACTTAAGTGTGGTAGCACCACCACATTATTTTGACCGCCAATCAATCAATGTACATTGTGCGTATGATAGGTTTCATACAATGTCAAGACAAGGGTCTATTGACACTATTCTACTAAATTGTCAATAGAGAATTTGTTATCCACAATTGGTTCGAGTGTGTATTCATGTGCAAATGAGTTTGTTTTGTAATCGATGAATGTACAGAACTTCAAGCGTGTATTCTTAAAAGGGATAGACAGAGTTTTTTTTTAATGTATGGCCCTGGAATATCTGGCACAGAGGCATAATACCTTAGACCTCAGGAGTGGCAACGCATCTGTACCCTATACCTATTGAAATCTCCAGTCTCATGTAGATGTTTATAGGCTTCAGTTTTTATTACTTACCTACCATCAATGTAAACGGAATGCTTGTTACCCACTTGAAAACATGAAAAACCGGTCAAGTGCATGTCGGCTCACGCGCAGTGTAAGGTTTCGTAGTGTATAGGCTGGAATAATGTAATGAAAAAAAAAATATTATATTCTATGAAGTTGTTCAAAATTTTCGAGTATAATACATTTGGTCGACTACAACTCGCAAACTTGTAAAGCTAACATAAGTGTGATAGTTTTTCTTTTAATTTCGTTATATCTAGCTACTATTGCCGTAACGTTTGAATTTCTAACAACAACAGTTTAGTTGGTAGAGGGGGGGGGGACACTTGACTCTAACAAAAATTGGCACTTTAAAGCTTACTATGTCACGAGCAGTTAACTAAATCGACAAATGATATTTGTACAGACCTAACCAACGATAACCCACACTATACAGAAAAAAAAATCCGCGCATTACATATAGGGAAGGATATAAATCATAATTTTTTCATGTTTTTATTCTCCCACTTTGTCGACGTGATTTAGATGTATACTTGTGCCAAATTTCAAGTCTCTAATACCCATAGTTTTTGCGCTAGACCGCGGACGGACAGACACACAGACAGACAGACGGACATGACGAAACTATAAGGGTTCCTTGTTTACTACGGAACCCTTAAAATTGTCCATTGTTAAAATGATCCAAGCGCCAAGCGTCTATTTTAGACGGTATGATATCATGATGTTATCATATTATTGTTAACCTCCGATCTCACTCGAGGGGAAAACCATGTTTCTCTCATTTATATTTGGTGAAGTGTTATTTAAGTATTGAACTGTATTTTTTGTTGGTCTCAAAGACGATGAGGTTGTCAATTTGTCTATAAGTAATTATTATTGATCCTCCTCGGTAGTATTTACATTTTTTTATGTATTGAAGGCGGCAAACAAGCATGCAGTTCACATTGATGTTAAGTGATGACTGCAGCCTATAGACACGCACACAAAGACCAAGGTCAAAATGCAGATTCGTTACCACTCCTGAGGCTTAAGGTGCTGTGCCTCTGTGCCAGAAATGACAGGGCCGTACATTACCACCTGACCGGAACACGATAGTGCTGAACACTACCATTTAGGGGCAAGTATATTAGGTAATGCGGTGGTGCCTACGCTCGCGAGCTCCGTCACTGGAGCTCTACCACCAGCAAGAATAGTATTTTATTGTTGGTCTAAATGAGGATGAGGTTATCAATTTGTCTATAAGTAATTATAATTGACCCTCCTCGGTAGTATTTACATTTTTTTTTACGTATTGAAGGTGGCAAACAAGCATGCAGTTCACATTGATGTTAAGTTATAATAATGGCAACCCATTATACGTCCCACTTCTAAGCACGAGTCTCTCCCCTTTTTAGGGGGAGGCCTGGAGCTTACTCCACCACGCTGGTCCAATGCGGATTGGTGGAGATACGGGTTAGTGGCAACCCGCTGTCGGATGTTTTCAAAGCGCCTTTAAAGCCTCCGACAAGGTTTAACGACTACTTTCTATCGATAGCAACCGGGACCGACGGCTTAACGTGCTCTTCGAAGCACGGAAACGCGCATTTTTATTTGCCACTAGCGGTCACCCATCACACACCCGACCGCGCCCGTAATGCTTAACCGAGTAGATCGCTTACGATCTACACCAGCCGCGGGGACCATGCGCGCTTCATTTTAAGTGATGATTGCAACCAATCAGTCATGCACGCTTAAATGTCTTTACCTTTGGCGGCGTCGTGGGGCGGGTTGCTCACTTCCCTCTTAAATGGTCGAGGAGGGCAATGGCTGTCACATGCGTCATACTCATGAACGGGTGCTGTTGGTGGGGACTGGTCTGTTCTGGTTTGCAGGGGCTACATCATATTAGTAGATAGCAGTTTATTTGCATCTATGCTATGGACGTTGACATTATTTGATTTATCACGATAATCTATCTGTACTAGATTTAAGCTCTCATTTAAAAGAGCTCTTACTGAGTTTTTTGGGTAGCGGAGTTCTTCTCAGTAGTGACTGCACTTGGAACTCTGCTAAGTGAATAACATTGATCTTGACGAATAAGTTTTTATTTTTCTTCATTTATTATCATTGAAGGAATTGAAAAATTTTATGATTATTATGTTTTAACCAAATAGTTTAAATTTTAATTTTTAATTTACTATTAATATATGATTTTGCTTTTACTATATGTAATGGTTATTTGCTCTAGGTAGTTTATGATTTATTGACGTTTTGAAAGTATCTGTAAAGATCTATTCGAAATAAAAATATTTTCTATTTCTATTTCTTCTATTCTATTTCTAATAGACACCCACAAAAAGACCAAAGGCCAAAATGGAGGTGCGCTGCCTGCCCTGAGACTTTAGTTGTTATGTCTCTGTGATAGTTATTACGGGGCCATACATTACCATGTAACCGGAACACGATAGTGCTGACCACTACCATTAAGCGGCAGATAGACTAAGTAATGGTACCTAATAAAGGTAATAGAATAAGTTTGTGTTGTATTTTTAAAAATTATCGGTGAACATACATAAAAAGAAAAAAAGATCCGGATGAATTGAGAACCTCCTCCTTTTTTTGGAAGTCAGTTAACAAAAAAAAGCCCATGCATTTTTATATTATACGAGTAACTAGAACCGGTAATATTAATACCGCCTATAAATAATAATAATGTGACAATGTATGTATGTATCTTCACGCCAAATCCCCTACGGGGTAGGCAGAGGGTGTGGAGCGCCAGATGTCCCGGCCCTGACACCGCTCCCATGCTTCTTGTATATTCTTCATTTGAAGATGTGACAAGTAGGTACGTACTATTTCTATGAGAAAAGGAAATTGTCCTTTTGACTGTTTTTCTTACAACTTTGTCATGTTTTCTTATCTTTTAAACCTTTCTTGGGGTACTTCAAATTATTTCTTTGCATCGAGGCACGAGAGGTATGTCAGGACCGGGATATCTGGCGCTCTATACTCTCTGCCTATCCCGTTAGGGACCTGGCGTGAAGATACATACATACAGATAATATTTATTGATATATTATTAAATGTTTAGTTGATGGTGCCTTTACTCACTATTATTTACCAAAGTCATTAATAAACTTGTGTATAATAAAAAAGAAAAATAAACTGTAATTTGAACAACGCATCAACATTTTGTAGAAACGATTTCTTACAGTCATTATGATGCATAAAATTTACCTTATATTTTTTGACTAGTTTATATTTTGTAGTTTTTCGTCTAATTCAAAATCAAATAATAATAGGTACTAAATATAAAATAATAATAATAAGACAACCGAGACCCGACAGTCAAAAAAAATCCTTCCAGCAAACCCAGTGTTCAACATAAAAGTCACAAACAATCCAGAATCCAACTTCTCAATAAATTAAATTAAGTTATATATTCATTTCATGCAATAAATCCGTATAAAAACCCTCACAAATCTCAGGTTTTGATAAAATAGCATACCAAAGTACGGAAAAACCTGGGGCCGTAGACGAAACGCGATGCGACTACATTCTGTGGTAGGTGAAGTGTCAAACGATTATAAATTTATTTACGGTTTTATTAAGTAAATTGGCATAGTTTACGTAAGAAACTGAATGCGTCGATGCAAGGTTGAAATGGTAATTGGCAGAATTATAATCTTTCCCAGATATCTACTGGATTTCTGACAATTTGATACCTACCATGCATCTAGACGTTTTCTTTTGTAGTATTAGCAGAGAATATGCTATAATACTACGTATAGAATGGACACTTCGACGTCCTCGATTTCCCCGCCTCACCCAACCTCCTCCCCTCTTATGGGCGATGGTTGATATTTTGTACGTGCTACGCACACAGGTGCACGTGTAAATACACGTCACTGATGGATGTAATTATGTGTAATATAGACAAAATTAAGCGTTTGTAAGGAATTTTGGCGGAGTGTCCGCGGTGTGTTATTAGTGTCGATAAAGAGTGCAGTATACTTTGGTGGCAAAAACTTTGGATCACCAGACGTTGATCCAACGTTTTTGGCACCTAGACAACTACTAGAGTTGTGGTAATTATTTAAAGTAAAATATTTGCAAAATTATAAATCCTATTCAAAGTATTCTTAACGATAACTGTATTCTGATCATATTGAAATATTTTACTGGTAGTAAAGCTCCAGTGACGGAGCTCGCGAGCGTAGGCTGCACCGTATTACCTAATGTAGATACTTGCCGCTAAATGGTAGTGTTCAGCACTATCGTGTTTCGGTCAGGTGGAAATGTACGGCCCTGAAATTTCCGGCACAGAGGCATAATACCTTAGGCCTCAGGAGTGGTAACACATCTGCATTTTGACCTTTGTGTATAGGTTGCAGTCATCACTTCACATCAATGTGTTTGCTTGTTTGCCACTTTCATTACATTAAAAAAATGTTTATCGTATTATAGTAATTCTTCCATATCATTTAGTAATCTTCCATATCACAGTCAATAGACATGGTAAGCGTCTTAGTAGAATCTCTGCCGTATTTTTTTTATTTAGAATATCGCTTCTGTTAAGTTTCCTTAATCGAACCACGACTTAACTGCATTACCCAATCTCGGCAGCACGTTACCCTGCACTTATATTTAATTCATTATATCATTAATGACCATTTCAACCTGTCATTGAATCATTAATGAATTCGCCGGTGCTGTGTTTGCTTGTTAGCACGGTTAATTGGTATGTTTCAAGCAGTTTGCATTTCGGAATGTTTTGTATGTGTGTTTGTATGGTAGTCTGGATTTTTATGGGTTTAATGAGGCTGGTGCATTCACAAAGTGGATTTCTGCCGCCGTAATCGGGTCGTTATTGGTGGTTATCGTCAATTGGTATTTGCATATAAATTGGCGGTTTTAGTATGGTGGCGGATTAATGTGTTCGTGTGAAAACACATTTATTTTTGTGGTACTGTGTCTACATATTTTATACGGTTTAATGTTCAATTATTGACACTGTTATCTAGTTATTGATGTATTTAACGCGTGTATTTTACATAGGAGAGAAATACTGGGAATTTGTAAGTAGTTTGCTCAGAATTCATTTAAATAAATTTTAATTAATTACATGTTACTTGTTTTATTTAATAATTTATTTGGTATGTAAAGAAATGAGAGTCCTTGAAAGAAACAATAAAATTCAAGGTAATATTTAACTTCGTTATATTTACTTCGTGTTTTTTTTCTAATTTTTTTTTTTTTTTATGTTATGGTAGTGGCAAACAAGCATGCAGTTCACATTGATGTTAAGTGATGACTGCAGCCTATAGACACCCACGCAAAGACCAAGGTCAAAATGCAGATGCGTTGCCACTCCTGAGGCCTAAGGTGTTATGCCTCTGTGCCGGAAATTACAGGGCCGTACATTACCACCTGACCGGAACACGATAGTGCTGAACACTACCATTTAGCGGCAAGTATATTAGGTAATGCGGTGGTGCCTACGCCCGCGAGCTCCGTCACTGGAGCTCTACCACCAGTAAAAGTCAATCTTTTACGAAATGCTACTTAGTCTGAGATCCCGAATTAGATCCCGGATTAAGAGCGATAAATTTCAAATTAAAATAAAAATATAATTGGCAATACCGGATTTTTGGAAGTGTTACTGCTTAATTTCAAATTGTAATATATTTAGGTACATGAAACGTAAAATATACGTAAAATATATATAAATAATGGTAAATAATGGCGTTGGTAATTTATATATATATATATATATATATATATATATAAATTACCAACGCCACAGAATATACAATCTACACTAATTCAAATTCAAAATATAAAGTTTTGAAATATTTTTACGCTTGAATTTTGAAAATTCGAACTTCGACAACTCAGATTCCGTCCTAAATTACGCAAAATTGGCCTTCATCAAAAATGTCCCAACCCTAAAATATCGATATCAAAATAAAGATCAATGTTTTCAAAACAATAGCACTCACGACTGAATCAAATCCGCGACCGTTTAACAAACTGTCATAATGTAGATTCCTATCACAATGTATCATTGGTTCTCGACGCGTACTCGCGTGGGCGGTTAGAAGTGATGAATGAGCGAGTTTAGTTCGAGATACACATGTCACATGTTAGCCGTTTATGGTAATATATTGTAACGGTGACTATGAAGAAATAATGGAGAAATATTTCCTATCGTCATTCTATGAGAGAGGAGAAACTTTAGAAAACGATCTTATGTTTTACGATTTTGTTGAAAAAAAAAAACTATTTAAAAGTCTTTCAATATTTTGAACCATGTTTTCTTCGGAGTACGCGCTGGGTTTATTCCTATGAATGACATTTAATCAATTACTTCTATTTTAAATGTACTAAATTACAAGTTACTACATTATCTAGTGGCGCATTTTTAAGCAATTCAAGCTCATGTATATTTACTTAAAATATATTATGAAGAAGAAACATTTAAGATTATGTATGTTATATAATGTTTTCATACAAAAACTTCTTGACCGATTTTGAAAATTATTTGAGCAATAAAAAGCTGCATCTTCGCTAAGTGATATAAACTATAACACCGCACCCGTGCAAGCCACTAGTCCTACTTATACTCGTATTATTATGTAAATGCGAAAGTTTGTGAGTATGGATGGATGTTTGTTACTCTTTCACGAAAAAACTACTATACGAATTTGAATGAAACTCTACAGTAATATAGGTGATACATTGGAATAACATATAGGCTACAATTTGTAATGATTAAAACGAACGCGGACGAAGTCGGGAGCAAACACGAATAGTAATAAAAAAATCGGTAGCAATAAACACCTCGTGGTAAGGGTCGCTAACAATAGAAGTGGCCTGCGAGATTAATGATTAAGATTCGATTAGATAATTAGTATTTGGTAACATTGGAAGTGAAAGGTGAATTAAACAATGACCAATGGCCGCGTGTGTCGCCGAAAGTTGACTAATGTGACTCTGATTGAGTGAGATAATAAATTAATTGGTTCGTTAGTAATTGGCGTCTTGTCAGTTCGATTATGGTGTAATAGGTGTTTAGGGTCCCTTCTTCAAAGGCAAAAACGGAAACCTCATAAGATTACTCGTTAAGAGTTCAATAACTAGGAAATAAAAAGGAAAAATAAACAAAAATCAGGTCAAAAGAGAATTGGACTTCTTCACTGTGTTACGTACAACTTAAAGACGTCCGTGTCGCCCAGAACGTGTAAAATGTGGAACGACCTTCCCTCTGATGTGTTCCCTAGGTGCTTCAGAGAGAAAAGAGGTGTTGCAAAAGAGTCCTTCAGGGATGGCAGCACGGTGGCAACTTCCCTGGTGTTTCAAATTTTCATAGGCGTCCGTGACCACTTTCCATCAGGTGGCCCGTACGTTATTCTGTCAACCTTCGGACATAAAAAAAATATTCCCTAAAAGCCATACATCTTTTATAAACAAAAGTTAAAAGTTTTCATTCTGCCATTCGATTGGTCTCTCCACTCCAATAGCCTGATGCGCTGCGGTGGACCATATTTAAGCCCCGCCCACGTTAAACCCCGCCCACGGTCCACCACATTACGTGGAAACATTTTTTGGCTTTGTTAAACTTCTTTACATAATTATTGTTAGGTTTAAAGGCTGGCGTTATAAACGCCTGTTAAAAGGCTGTTGGAAAACCTATCATGGAATCCATATTTGGACGTTAAAGAAACAAAAAGTTAATAAAGCTGAAAAGAGAGATAATTAACCCTTTTAAGAACACCGCAGTGCTTGTCAAAAGTCGGGTCAAACCTTTGTCTAGTCATGACGCTAATTCCAGGTTACCTTATTCCGACAAAGCCTTAAGCCAATAGAAAATACATTCTTATTGTAGTCGTGTAAACTATGGTTAACAGTTGGGCCATAAAGTGAGCGATATTTGAAAGGTTATGTGTCAATTCAAGTTACATTAATATGTAGCAATTAACATTGACTTAACCAACTATTTTACAAATATGGGATTTAATATGTTTCTGTCTTTGCTCTTTATAAAATGACCAAGTGGATTAGGAAGATATGGGATCATGAAGAAAATACATGATGGACAGAAAATATTGAACCATTGTGTGTTGTTGTCACCTGTGTTATCACCCCTGACAACTTAGTTCTTATGTCTCTGTGATATTTATTACGTCGCTATACATAACCATCTGACCGTAATACGACAGTGTTGAGTAGAACTCTCTCTCTCTCTACGCCGTCGAGTAGAACTGCACTGGAAGCCCTGGAATTATACCAGTAAAAAAATTGTTTTATACAGAGAAAATACTTTTATACGGAGATAACACTTTATAAACTCAAACTCAAACTCAAAAATTCATTTAATCACTTGGAAATAATAGAATTTGCTTGTGATAGGTCAAATTACAAATATAAAATTAAAGCGAATAACAACTGATACGTTGATTAATATGTCAAAGTAAATAAATTAATAATAGTCCAAAAAATACTTAATAATAAAAATAGGTATCAACAGAATGTTCCATACTCTCTTTTACAAACGGCAAGACTAAACAAAAAAATATGGGACATTCCTTGTCATTCACTGGCAGAGTTCCAAAGCCCACATTACTGAGAAAAAACCTGCCAAAACAAAACTCAGTAGGGTCTTTTCAAAATATGTTCCTTAAAACTATTTTCACAATATGAAACTTATAACTATGTTTTACAATGTCAAGTACAATGCACATTCATTTCACAAAATTATTGTTTAGTCTTGTGGAGCTAGACCAGCATTTGTCCAGGCATCTCTATCCTTTAGATAGTCATCGAGTCTATAGTACGCATTTTTACATAGTGTGCGTTTAATACATGACTTAAATTTATTATCTGTAAGTTCAAGAATGTTGGACGGAATTTTATTATAAAACTGTATACAACATGTTAAGAAACATTTATGTGTTTTCGATAGGCGAAAACTTGGAAATACTAATTTATTTTTATTTCTGGTATTATAAGTATGTATATAATTAATTTTCTTAAATAAGTGCAAGTTTTTCCTAGCATACAATATATTTTCATAAATATATTGGCAAGGGACCGTCATTATATTTATTTGCTTGAATAATTCTTTCAAGGAGTCACGACTATTTAAGTTATATATCGCTCTAATAGCTCTCTTTTGTAATATAAATATTGAATCAATTTCAGCTGCCCGACCCCACAACAAAATACCGTAGGACATGACACTGTGAAAGTAGCTGAAATAAACGAGTCTCGCAGTGTCGACATCCGTTAACTGTCTAATCTTCCTGACGGCATAAGCAGCAGAACTTAGACGTTTTCCTAACAGTTTAATATGAGAACCCCATTGCAATTTTGAATCAAGCGTTATACCCAAGAAGACAGCTTCACTAACAAATTGTGTTTTATCATTGTTGAAGAATATTTCCCCTTCTTTACTTTTGACATTTGGAAGAGTAAAACGAATACATTTAGTTTTTTTACTATTTAATGCAAGATTATTTACTGTAAACCAATTATGTACTTCTTGTATGGCTTTATTAATAGTATCATAATTTGGTTCTTTTCTATTCACTTTAAAGACCAGCGAGGTATCATCGGCAAATAAAATTGTTTTAGGCTCACTGATGGGCATCAAATGGAGCAAATCATTTATATATACTAAAAACAGAAATGGACCTAATATCGAGCCCTGTGGTACACCCATTTCTACTTTAGAGCCTGGTGATTTTACTCCGTTAACTTGTATTTTCTGTTCCCGGTTTTCTAGATATGATTTAATAAGTTGAAGGGCTTTACATCCAAGGCCATAGTGCTCAAGTTTGCACATTAACGTATTATGGTCCACGCAGTCAAATGCTTTTGAAAGGTCGCAAAAGATTCCTATAGCATCCTGCGAATCTTCCCAAGCTTCATAAATATGTTTAAGTAAAGCAACACCGGCATCAATTGTATTACAACCTTTTGTGAAACCAAATTGTTGGTGGTGTAAGATCTTATTTTTATTAAAGTGCTGCAGCAATTGATTAAGTATCACTTTCTCGAAAACTTTACTGATAACGGGAAGAACAGATACCGGCCTATAATTATTCGGGTCTTTACTATCCCCTGATTTAAATAATGGTACGACTTTGCTCAGTTTTAATAAATCCGGAAAGATTCCCTGCTCAGTACATAAATTAAAAATTGAAGATAAATAAGGCGCTACAGTACTAATAATCGATTTACACACTTTAATAGACATACCATAAATATCTTCAGTAGCTTTGTTTTTGAGCTGATTAAATGTGGATATGATTGTTTGTGGACTAATATGACTAAATGTTAATTTAATATGACAAGGCTCTACGTTCCTTTTAAGAACGTCAATCGATATTCCAGTAGAAGAATTTAAAGGTGCCGTAATTTTGAATGGAATATTAGCAAAGTAATCTTCAAAGTGTGTAGCAATGTCTAAATCTGAGCCTAAAATACCCTGTGGTGTCTCCAAAAGGACACGAGTTTCAGACCGCTTGTTTTTGCCCGTTTCACTATTTATTATTTTCCAGGTCGCCTTCATTTTATCGTCTGCATTTTTAATTTTATTGCTTATATAAATTGACTTTGCGTTTTTACATACACTTTTAAAAATTTTTGAATATGTAGCGACATACTTGTTAAAATTTGGATTTTGCATATAAGTTTTAAGACCATAAAGTTCAAATAATCGTTCCCTACTTCTTCGAATGCCATCAGTTGCCCAGTCACAAAAACTAAATTTACACTTTGCGGTTCTTGTTCTAATTTTAAAGATATTATTAAAATGTGTATTAATAGTATCAAAAAATTGTGCATAAAAATCATGCACTACTTATGTCAAAATTTTGAAAATATAATTTTTCTTTTAAAATATTATTGAAGTTATTCAATCTAACAGATGTTACTGGTCTATGTGTTTTTTCAATTTTGCTGGAAGGTTTATCTACTTCAAAAGTAATTGTCTGGCCGCTATGATCAGATGGCAAATAGTTAACAATATTTGTAGATATATATTTACATTCACAAAAGATATTATCTATACAAGTTGCCGAGGTTGGGCTCACTCGGGTGGGTTCCAAAAAAACATTGCGTAAGTTGAATGATTTAAATAGATTCAGTAGCCTATTGCTGTTTGAATTATTTTCTAAAATATTAATGTTAAAATCACCACATACAATTACAGACTTTCTACCTGAACATAGTTTTTTTAACAAATCTTCCATAGTGGACTCAAACATATTCAAATTCTGATAATTTGGTGGTCTATAAACGCACACTATTATATGCTTATCCAGCTCAACACAATATACAGAGAAAATACTTTAAAGTTCCCCATAGATTTGAGTGACGTTTTTTCAGTTTTTGGTCGTAACACAATAATCAATTTTCAATCATATTCAAAATAAATCTTGTCTTATTATAGTATAGATTAGCCGACCCTCCTAGGTGTAATTAATAGTATGTATGTATGTCTTCACGCCAGGTCCCTAACGGGGGCAGAGAGTGTAGAGCGCCAGATATCCCGGTCCTGACATATCTCTCGTGCCTCGTCTGCCTTCATCATTCTCTTCATGCATGCACGCCGATTCCTAAGACTACTTTTTGACCACACCATCAGATAGAACTCGACCTATTTGGTCATGGTAGGTCAGTCTTGATCTTCCTGGGCTTCTGCAACCATCCACATTCGCATTAATTAACAGTACCTAAACCTTATTATCTTATTTATCAAGAAATATTTCGTGGCCCAACACGAACTGTCAGGCACATCAAAAACAGCACGAGCCGCCTGGAGCGCTCAGAAATAATTATCTTCAGACACATTGCGAAATTCTAGATCACTTTGTTTGGTTAACCTTCGAACTCTGATTGTACCTATAACCTGCTTGAGATTAGGTTTCAATTTTCACCTGATTTATTTTTTTATTGTTAATTATTCTAATAAGTATCATATTTATCAATTCCAAGAATTAGATAAAATGGTTAGGCACTTTATACTACAGCTCGCGGGCGTAGGCACCATCGCATTACCTAATATAGGTACTTGCCGCTAAACGGTGGTGTTCAGCACTATCGTGTTCCGGTCAATTGGTAATGTACGGTATGTAATTTCCTGCACAGAAGCATAACACCTTAGGCCTCAGGAGTGGTAACGCATCTGCATTTTGACCTTGGTCTTTGTGCGGGTGTCTATAGGCTGCAGTGATCACTTAACATCAATGTGATCTGCATGCTTGTTTGCCACTTACCTACATAACATAAAAAAGGCTGTTTTTGATGACTTTGAAATTGCTCCCACATTACTTGTATCTTTTAACCGACGAAAAAAACGGAGTAGTTGTAATATAATATTTATTTTTCGCAATAACACATGCGAGTGAACTTTAGAAACTTAGGGACTTCGGTAGTTTAGTAGTAAAGCGGCTGGACTGGTTATCCTGAGGTCGCACGTTCGATTCCTGCCCGAAGTCAAATTTTTCTTTCCGTTTTATCTTTAATTTCTAAAACGGAGTAGGTTCTTAACGAACGATCATCGGAACGGGTCGGTTAGTAAATGACGTTCGTTTAGAGCCGACTCAAAATTACTTATACTGAGATTAATTTTGTTTACTATTCAGTAATGCCCTTATTGCACGACACGGTATTCAGGGTCCGGCAGATAGGGTGGGCGTGGCCCCGGACCGGGTTACTACGGTTATTACACTATCCGGTCGACAGGGGCCAACTCAGTCACAGAACAAATATGAACAGTATGGAAATTACGTACAAAACATTGAAACGGCACAATCACACAAACATGCGCATCAACGAGACCTTTAAGCGGTTCTTGCGGTACAGCTCCGAGTCACTTGCTACTCGAGCGTCGGTGCACATGTTTGTATGGGTGTGCCGTTTTGGACGTTTTGTACGTAGTTTCCATACTGTTCATATTTGTACTGTGTGTAGTCAGGGCGTTAGGCTGACCGGGCTGCTCCGCCCTAATTAGGTACCCTAGCTCCTTTAATGTTATTACACTACTACCCTACCCTTGCTATCGGACCCTGAATAACGTGTCGTGTGACCCTGAATACCTTTTAACCTTTTAAATAAACCAAAGCTGGATCCCAAAGCAAGAGACCATTAACTTGATTTAAATTATTGTCCTCAAACGTTTATCTACATAGTTATTTACAATATATTATACATCGTATATGATAACATAATCGTTCCACGCTCCAATGCACTAACAACCGATTATGATATCCATAACTGCTTTAATTAGTATGTTTATATTGAACTTCATACAATACTTACGATAACCTGTGTCATGATATGATAAAAAAGATAAAGTTGTGTAATTTATGTGATGTAATGATCTATCTAAGTTAAATGTATTTTTAAATTTTTTTGACCTCTTCAATCAACAATGTTAAGATTTTTAGATTCAATTCAACTAAGCTATGATATAAGCTATGTTCTTAGATTTTCGCGAGCTACACTCATTGGAAATAAAACTATTTTCACGGGTTTATCTCGCGTATATTAAACTAAAATGATTCCGTGGTCCGTGGTGAAGCTGAAAAGCGACCGAAACGTCGAGTTGATTTTAAAAGTCATTTTAGTTTAA
Organism: Macrosoma leucophasiata; assembly: GCA_036365455.1. NCBI lineage: Eukaryota > Metazoa > Arthropoda > Insecta > Lepidoptera > Hedylidae > Macrosoma > Macrosoma leucophasiata. The sequence continues at coordinate 4,783,217 of JAWQUS010000004.1, read as the reverse complement.
TATACGCTGGATTTCCATGGTCCGTGGTGAAGCTGAAAAGCGACCGAAACGTCGAGTTGATTTTAAAAGTCATTTTAGTTTAATATACGCTGGATTTCGATGGTCCGTGGTGAAGCTGAAAAGCAACCGAAACGTCGAGTTGATTTTAAAAGTCATTTTAGTTTAATATACGCTAGATAAACCAAACCTAAACATTTTTCTAATTAAAGTAACGATGTTGGTTTACTGTTGTTACAAAACAAACTTTTGTTTAAAAATGTTTTTAACAAAGTTTTCCTTATTTGTTGCAGGTAAAGTTTCGACAGATGACATCACTAATCTGGCTGTCGTAGTAGGTAGTAATGGTTATTAAAGAAAAATTGAAAGTTATTTCTAATACGTTTTTTTAACAGCTATAATTATGAAACGAATGTACCATTTCCACTAATTTATACTTATTGAAGGCGTCGAGGCAATACGAACCCATCCGAAGAATTCTTCTGCCAGAGCAGTCAATCAATCGAACAATGGAGGGAAACCGGTAGGGCGGTAGTTAACATTACTACAAAGTTTATTACACGACACGGTATTCAGGGTCCGGCAGAAAGGGTGAGTGTGGCCTCGCGCCGGGTTGCCGCTTATTACACTATCCGGTCGACAGGGCCCTAACTCAGTCACAGTACAAATATGTGAGTGTACCGTTTTGAACGTTTTATACGTAGTTTCCATACTGTTCATAATTTTACTGTGTGGAGTTAGGACGTTAGGGTGACCGGGCCGCTCCGGCCGCTCTAATTAGGGACCCTAACTAACCTAAATGTTATTACACTATCCTGACCCTTGCTATCGTACCCTGGATACCGTGCCGTGTAATAAGTCCTATACGCGTGATAGGCAGCAGCGTTTTTCGTGACAAAACAACCACCACTTAGAGCGCCAATCCGTCTGCCAACCGTGGCGATTATGGCATGTTTTCCCCTAATGACGCACAACACTGTTGCAGACGTCTTTAGGGTAGGCTTTGTCCACCAGAGGATGTCTTTCTGCTGGAGTGATGATGTTACGTCACGATCATCATTTCAGCTAACAGACGTTTACTATTGGACAAAGGCCTCCTCCAAAGATTGCCACAACGAACCATAATGGTCCGGGGCCGCCTTCAACCAACGATTGCTCGTGACCTTAACTAGGTCGTCGGTCCATCTTGTGGGGGCCGCCTATGCTTCGTCTTCCGGTGCGCGGTCGCCATTCAAAAACCCTTCGGCCCCAATGTTCGTCAGTGCTTTGAGCTACGTGCTCTGTCCACTGCCCCTTGTGTCTCGCTATTCTGTGAGCTATGTCGGTAACTTTGGTTCTCGTGTGGATCTGATCCTCTTTTCTGATTCGCGCAGGTAAACACCGAGCATAGCTCTCTCCATTGCTCTCTGTGTAATCTTCTTATGAGGCCCATGGAGATGCCAAGCGTGGCGATTATGGCATTTTCCCTCTTTATGACACACAACCAGATGAAACGTGAAATTTGTGAAATTTGTTCTGAATTCGAAAATCCTGAGCTCAGTATCAATTGAGCACACGACTATCAGTAGTGTGCAACGTGTAGGTAGGTACAACTGTTTTTGAAAAATGTTCTTCTTTTTGACAGAATTTTTAACTGCCTCGGTAGTCTAGTGGTAGCTCGCCACCACTACTACTACGCTGAGGTCCTGGGTTCGATTCCCGGGTCGTGGGTTATCAGAGGTAATGGTGTAAAGTCTTTTATCTCTGGTTCTATTGGGATTTTTCCATTTCTGGAAATTTTCCAGTACCTTGAAGTTTGGTAATGTGCCCGGAGATGTCAACAGGCTCGGCACCTGTTACATGGGCCAAAACGTAACCGGCGAGTCGTGGGTATATGCATGTATGCTTGAATGCATGCATTTAAATCTGCCTACCTCTTCGGGGATTACAGGCATGAAGTTACGTTTTTACGTTTATTTACAGAACGATCAAAATATTACCGGTAGATATGATTATGAAGTCTCAAAGTTCTCAAACAAATGAGAAAATATAATTCTGTTAATGACGTGATTAAATATTTTAATTTAAACAATAAAACAGAATTGAATCTCTCGACCTTCAAACGAAATGGTAAGCGATGACCTCTACAGTCTCAAATTAATTAACAGTTTACCTTTTTGAGGTCCCAATATTTGCATTGAATATCGTTTATTAAATTATATAATTAGTTCTGGAGAATTTTTGTATGAGACGTCAATTTCCAATTTGTATTCGTATTGGATGTTTTCAAGGGTCGAATACGAAGCTAAATTATACGGAAGCTTTAAAATGCTTTCCCGCGACTTCGTCCACTTGCTACCTACCAACACTACACGTACAATAACTTTGTATGGCCACGTAATGACTATCATAGAGACATAACAACTAAGTCTCAGAGGTAACCATGCATCTTCATTTTGACCTCTGTTCTTCTGTGGATGTCTATGTTACTATTGAAACTACTTCACTCACTTCACTTAACATGAATGTGAACTACGTGCTTGTTTGCCACTTTCGACGACCCGGTTAGTCCAGCGGTGTGAAACCATCGTTTGATTCGAAGGGTCGCGGGTTCGATCCCCGCACCGGGACAAATATTTGTATGGCCTACAGATATTTGTTTCGGGTCTGGGTGTTTGTGTATGTGTTGTATGTGTACAACGGCACCCACGACACAGGTTTATACCTACTGTGGGGCTGTGAGTGTAAGCGTATTTTATTTTTTATTTTATTACATAAAAAAACAAGCTTTTATTAGAAAGATACCTATTTACATTTTTGTTACAATATTTACCTTTAGGTAAGTAGTTTCAATAGTTACATCAATTTATTGCTCGAATTATAGTGTAGAAGTCTAAAGTAGTAAACATTTTACCCGTGCGAAGCCCTAGGGGCTATAAGGCCCTATAAGACTTTTTAATATCTATATCGAAATTTCAGCCCATAAAACAAATGCATCCTGAAGCAATGATCAATTATCGAAAAGCATAAACTTCACAGTCAAGTTAAAAGGTAGAACAACGTAAACATGTAATTATATCAGCTTTATTTACACAGCGACATACCGACGAGAATCGTGACATGTTTAAAAAAAAACGTTCTTCACAAAATTTACATTTGCCGCTGGTTGAGATCCTTAAGTGACGGACATAAGTGCTCGATACTAGTTTGTGCTCTACAGGTATTTATGTTCAAAGTCATTTTTTATGTCTACTTCAATGGCAGTTATCATCTTGGGATAAGGTTGAATTTCGTTTGTGTTATGAGAGTAAAATTGAGATTTTTTTACCACGGCCGTCTAGTGTAGACTGCATGACGCGTATATCTTGTGGTTTTTGCAACACGACGGTAAATAATGTTAGTGATGTATGTGCATTTCATCGATGTTTTTTGTGTTTATGAAGTTTTTAGTGTACCGAGCCTCGAAATGCAAAATTAACCCTTAAAGAATCAGTTTATTATCCGGTTCTTTACAAGTTATAAAACTAAAATTACAGTTGCTATTAAATATAAGTATTCAATAGCAACTGTAATGTAATTGTAAACATGTAATTTCAGCTGATATAACTTCCAATCAACAATTTGAGAAATAATAACACATATTTTTAGTCTACGGAGATTGATCCAGTGTGTATTTTTATATGAATCTTAATATGTATTATTTGTAATAGTCTTATATGAAGCTACGATATTTCAACTTGTACTCTATTTTTAAAAAAACTTTTGTAAACGCATGTCATTTTTATGTAATATTTAAACATATGGATAAAATGATTAAAAGGACAATATATTATAAAACATGCAAACAAAGATTCATAAAAAAATTACCATCAAATTTGCGTACCTACTCCACAATAGCAATAGCTTGATAAAACTTATATGAATGTTAACCTTGAGATCAAACACGATGAACTCAATTGAGTAGATTGTAACATTCGTAAACACATTGATATATTATTTCAAACGTCACAAATAATAGAACTGAACAATTATTTTGATAACCCTGTATGTACAAAATTGTGAACATCTATACATCTTGGAACGTGGGAAATAATGTGGGACGTAAATGCAACATGTTTACATATTCTTACAGTAAAAATATTACAGAAGTGTTTGAATTTTACTATAAATACCACAATAAATTGGAAATTTAAATCAACAATTTTCGCAATCACAATCAAAATGTCTCGTGTCTTTTAATATAAATTCTAAGGTGTTAAATGTTGTTAAATAATCCTCTGAGAATATTTATTTGTATTTACATTCAAGTGGATAGACCTAAAAACTTATACTTTTCAATGTTTAACATAATTCTTTAACACCTACCTATTAAGGAACAGTCTATAACGAAGCAATTATCAAGTTTTGTTCAACAATGATCGACAATAAACTTAAAGAGGTTATCTAGATGATAAATGTCAGTAACATCTTGCTGGACAAAGAAAAGTTAGATTTACGAGCTAAGTTTGTTAATTACAGTCAATTTATAGGTCTCTAGAGATCTGTAGAAGATTCTAGAAAAAAGACTCCTATTACACAAATGGGAAGTCTTAATTTTTCTTTAGTCTTATTATTTTGCTTCTAGTACAATTTTTTTCAACGTCCATCAAAATCAGCGAATTAAAATAATAGTACCTAATATTTTAGAAATAGAATCATTACTGTGAGACTTAATCAGAACACTTATCAACATGAATACGATTGCCTTCGGTTTATACGTGAATTCAAACCATATATTCTAATTTGTTAATACATTTACCCAATTTAAAGTCAAGGCCTTGATCCCTAAGTAAGCTTCAATGGAATCGATTGATGCTCCGATTATTTTTTTCTGTGAGTAATCAACGTTCATTATTCGATTTTTTTATTTCCATTCAAGCACTCTCGATTGATGAGACCGCGTTCTAAAAGATCCGACAAATTTACTTTTGTAGCTGTCGCAAGATTAACGCCTTAATATTTATCATCGTTTTTAAAATATCAACTGCAATTATATCTTTGTCAGATTTTAATTTTGCAATATTTCACACGTCACTTCAAATATTATAGGCCATCATGGCACTATACTCAAATTGATTTAGTGTTTATTTATAGTAGCGTAGTAGTTTAGCCGATAAACATTTCCCCGTATTATGTTGACACACGGATGATTTTTTGTCAATAGAACAATAAAATAACACTTTTTAATGAACATAAACAGATCCAGTCGTTAAATGAGTATAGCGATTTATCGCCTGAATGCATTAGTTTTTCAAAGTTTGAAGTTAAGTTTTATCCTCAACTTACTTGATGCTACGGACAAGCTCGCAAAAACTGCCCGTGTGTAATGTAACTCCATTGTTTAACAAAATGTATCGTGAAGTGTTTACTTGCAAAGTCATTGGCTTTTAATTATTTTAAGAGCGTTCATTAACAGAAGCTTTCTAACATTGATATCAAATCGTCCTTTATGTAAAACTTATGATCGTATGATTTTTAACAACTTTATTTAACTCATATTTTTTAAAATATGTTTTAGTGCTCTTATTAGGTAACCTTAAAATTTGCATAAGTACTTATTTTATTTAATTTATTTCATATCCCTTAAAGAAATACGTATCTACGTAATATTTTTGATATTATAACATTATCAGAAGTGATCGATGCCACCGCAGAATTATTTCGTTCATCCAGATATGCTGCAAACCTTTGCTTAAAATGCTTAAAAATTTTAAGCATATTTATAATTTAGAGAATATATAATATAACCACTAGGTTGCCTTTTAAAATATTCAACAAGAAAATTGAAACCGTAGTTAGTTATCTACATTGTTGTTGTTGTCTTGTTTTATTTGCAATGAGAATTTATTGTATGTATTCTTGTTGACCGATTTAAAAAAAACACTTAACACTTAATTCGACAGGTTTTTAGATAGCCGTGCACATGTCTACTCGTATTTATCGAAATTGTTGCTGAACATTGACATAGTAAAAAAAACTTATTACAATTTAAACACCGGCTTCTGAGTATTGTAATACTACAAAGTGCATAGTTCTAAGGCGTTAAATATGGGTGTATTCTGATACGTTTCACGTTTTAGTGATGTAATCATCTGGTTTAGTTATTAGTACATATAAAACGTTTTTTAAAAATAGAATTTGTTCTCGAAGTTTCATTCTAGAGATATTGGAGATCATGCAAGTAGCAAATAGTTGTAAAAGAACCCAGTGAAACGAACAGTTTGTGACGCGAACTTTGTCTGAAGTTAGTGACTCGTTCTAGTTAGTTCTCTAGTTTGTTTGTCCCGGACGTTCCAGTAGCTTTGGCTAGCGGAGTTGCTTGTTTATTCTTCTCAGTCAAAGGTATTAAACTTCAGGTGCAAACTGAATTGTCTGGTATCGAGTTTATTTATTGTCCAAATATATATTTAATGGTCCACACAAACACCATTTTAAGTCTGAACTAATAGGCAAATTATGAAAAGATAATGACAAACATTTGTTGAACTCAGACACTTCAAGTTGATAAGCATATTTAAAAAAAGGGGTAGACTAAGGTGAACACATACAGTAAAGCATATATGAAAACAGGTGGCGAGCAAATTGATCCGAGCCCACTATCGAACTTTCAGAAAATGGAAAAGTTCCAATAGCACCAGAGATCACGGACTATACAAAAGGTTAAATCTTGCTAAATACTTAATTTCCTGGAAGTATTGTTTACATCGTTTTAGAGCAACGTTTCAAACTGACATAAAATAATAAGATTCGGGTAAAAAACCAGCAATTTCTAATGGAATTAGGTTTTTTTTCATTTCACACCACAAATCAATTTATAGATGGCAGAACAAAGTTAATTTCACGTTACAATTCGAAATCTTTGAAACAAGGTGTCAAATGTTTACTACTATATAAGTCATCAATCCGAATCAACATCAGTAATCTTTCATACATCATTCTATTAACCCGGTTAGCAAAGATCCAAACTTGTTTGCCCTGAGTGACGTGATGCAGGAACACCGTTTTACAATGTTAAGTAGGCACCCGTCAAGTATTAAGAGATTAGCATAGCTTAACACTCGTTGAATGGACTATGTGTGGACCTCACACAGCTCTGCTAGTTTCCATCACAAGTATTATTTTTTACAGTTCCGTAGCTTTCTTAAAACCCTTACTGTTTCGCCATGTCCGTTCATCTGCCCGCAGCCTTACCTTAATGATTCTTAGGACACACAGACCGCTCTACGACTTTACTTTCAGTAAAGTACACGTAGAACTGTCAAAATGCATACTGCATTATGACAGTTCTAAGCATACAGTCGTTGTGCGGTCTGTGAATCTCACCTCTCACCCTTATGTAGTGCGGTCTGAGTCCGAGTCTGAATTTAACTTTTAACGTTTATTTTGTTGAGTGCACTCACAATGAGTGCATCGGTATCCCTTTCGTTCTTGTGTTTTTATTTGCATTTGCTCTCACATTTTTAAATGTATTACATGTTTAATTTTGTCCAATTTAATGCATGATTTTTCCACTTCATCATAGTAAATAAATATTTAAACAATTAGATATATCTGATTACATTACAATGTTGTAAGGCGGGAATCAATGTTGAAGGTCAATTAAGCTGGTTAGCATCTGATATTGGTAAATGTACTCGTACCTTAGATATCACCCACTGCACCTTCAATGAGTCCTCATTATACCTTCTATAAATTTCATTTTACGATATCATAAAAAATACTATCGATACTTTTCAAATCGAGCACTACATCTCTATACTGCAATGTCGCCGCGAGGCCACCAATTGCAAATAAAACGGTACAAACTAGGCTTTTAGTTTTTCCACGTCCGTCTGCATGTGTTTGTTGGGTTTGAGTGCACGTGCCTGTGAATTGATGGACATTCCATTATGGGTAACTCTTGTTTAGTAGTTTAGTGTTCGTATGTAGTGACGTTTTGGAATATAAATATGTATTTTATCGACATGATACTATGAATGTATTTATTTACTAGCTGTGCCCGCGACTTCACCCGCGTGAGAATTTATTATTGTTCAGAATCTACCCGGACGAAGTCGTAGTCGTAGCTGGTGTAAAAGTAGCCTAAGTTACTCCTTATTACATAAGCTATCTGCCAGTGATAGTTCCGTCAAAATCGGTCCAGCCGTTCCGTAGATTAGCCCCGCCAAACAGACAGACAGACAGATAAAAATTGTAAAAAAAAATTGTTTTGGTATATGTACCGTGTATACATACATAGCATTTAGTAAAAAGCGGTTATTTTTATTACAAACAGACACTCCAATTTCATTTATTTGTATAGATTTACTCTTATAATGTGCATAAACTGACTGACTTAATGCCTCTAGGCATTATCTCTCAGTCAACCATTGAGTAGTATTGATAGGCAACGAAAAAGATTTTAGTATCGTAATGCAAATTTTTAAGAATTATTTGTTAATTTTTGGTAATTAAAGATAGAGCAGACGAACTTTTGTTTTAATTTTCAGAATTCATAAGCCATTTTGAAATACTTTGGGGGAAGTTACCCGGGATATGTAATATTGTAAATGAACATTTTTGTGGTGGTAATTTTAAACCGTTTTTCACATAAATATCACTATGTATAGAAATATAACTGAGGTCGTATATACTCGTATAATCTCCACCCTTGGTAATGGAGCCAATTCAAGCCCATCCATCGTTTTTTTAATTTATTTACTGTCGCCTATTGGAATTTTACTGGTGGTAGAGCTCTAGTGACGGAGCTCGTAGTGTTCAGCACTATCATGTTCCGGTCAGGTGGTAATGTACGGCCCTGTAATTTCCGGCACAGAGGCATAACACCTTAGGCCTCAGGAAGGTACCGCATCTGCATTTTGACCTTAGTCTTTGTGCGGGTGTCTATAGGCTGCGCTGCAGTCATCACTTAACATCAATGTGAACTGCAAGCATGTTTGCCAAATCGATTACATTAAAAAAAATGTAACCGTTTGGTTGACTGATTGAACTGGCGGAAAATGTATCCTAAATGGGCAATGAGGTCGTCACATCGTGACACTATCACTGATGTCACGTAATACGTACGTACGTTCATAACGTCAACAAATTAGTCAAGTACGTATATTTTTGTGCCACATAAAATGTAAATAAGAACATACAACCACGACATTCAAAACGGACTAACGAAATTTTCAAAAAGTTTGTAATGAAATCATATTCGGCTGAAACGTGCCTGAAGTTGGCGTGATTCATTATAACTTGAAGTTCGTGTAATGTGCTACGTGATTATATTTCACAAAAGCGAAGTAATTTTGGGTTGGTTTTTGTTATTTATATTCGTGTATCAGCTTCTACTATTGGTAGAGTTTTCAGTGTTGGAACTCGAGGGCGTAGGCCTGGGGATTACCTAACTTATTTATCTGCCGCCAAGTGGTAGATGTTACCTTATTTATTTGCCACCAGTTTCTGTGGTACTGTTCAACACTATCGTGATCCAGTTAGATGGTCTTGTGTTTAGCTAAGGCCTAGGGTTGGCTACGCATATGCATATCTTGCATATTAACTTCCGATGTTCGTGTAAATTTCTATAGACTGCAGTCGTCACTTACCATCCATGTGTACTGCACGCCGATGTAACAACATCCTTACATATATCCTACTGGTGGTAGAGCTCGCGGGTGTAGGCACCCCCGCATTACCTAATATACTTGCCGCTAAATGGTAGTGTTCAGCACTATCGCGTTCCGGTCAGGTGGTAATGTACGACCCTGTAATTTTCGGCACAGAGGCATAACACCTTAGGCCTCAGGAGTGGCAAAGCATCTGCATTTTGACCTCTGGTCATTGTGTCGGTGTCTATAGGCTGTAGTCATCACTTAACATCAATTTGAACTGCATGCTTGTTTGCCACTGCCATTACATAAAAAAAAGCCGGTAATGAAGTATGATTCAGTTCTTTTGTGGCTGTCTGCTAAGCGAATGGACATTGCTGGACTAATAAACCTACGTATCTCCCCATCACCCACCTGCACATCTGTCAACATGTACATCTCAAACGTTTAAAGCCGCGTCTACACCGGGCGAATGGGCTCGCGAGCCACATTTGGGCGAGGGGCTCGGCCGAAACTGGCTCGTCGGCCGGTGTGTAACGGCCGGCCGAAGTGTAGTTTACCGAAAACATCAAGGCGGGGCTCGCGAGGAGAGCCGAGCCATCAGTTCGACCGAGCAATTTAAAATAGACAGTCGTGTTATTTCATTAGAGCTTCGTGCTCGCGAGCCAAACTGACTACCGTCCTCACGGAACGCACAGCGCACGCCGAGGAGCGGTTGAGCACGCCCGCTTTACCGACGCTGCATGGCTCGGCCCTGAGCCATGCTCAGCCACGCCATCGTGAGCCCGCACAACCCTGAGCCACGTCCACACCGACCGAGAATTTCGCTCACCAGTTTGCCTCGCCCGAGCATGTGTTCGGTGTAGACGCGGCTTAAGACCAACAAAAAAACACTTCGAAAAAGTGTACTCACTCCTAACATCATACAGTCAATATCTTTAGCTATTGAATTCAATTCCCATACATTACAATTATTAGGTATATCGTATTTTATGCTCTAATATCTATCATAAAATACACCCTATGTTCCTGTTTTATTTGCATACATCCATAATCCAATCGCATAAACTTTTCCATTGTTGGCAAATTCAAAACAATATAGACACGTCGGCTAGAGTTGTGACAGCAACTATCGATAAATACAGTCGGCTAGAGTTGTGACAGTAAATATTGATAAAGTTAGACGTTATCTCCTTACATATTATCTGATCAGCTGGTATCGATTGTGGGTGAATGCGGAACCCTATGTTTCTCGTGCCGTCGACTTGAAGATAATCGCGTATGTTTATCGATAATGTGTCAACTGGGTTTAAAATGACTGTAAATATGAGCAGATGAAAGATTTCTTAGAGTTCTAAGATTTTATTGAAAGAACAAATTAACGGTCTTTAGTACATTATGTTTGTTAGTGTTATTGTGTAAGAATGTGACAATTTTGATCTTCCTTTTAGTTTCGTCGGTAAATCCAAATTCAATCAATACTCGCTTTACCACTTATCTTATGTTCTTTGTGTTATGTATTTTTATCTATTTTGATTGCAATAAACGATTGATTGATTTATTCTACAAAAAATAATATTTTATGTCATACAAATTTTGACCTCCCAATTACACACACAAAAGAAAATCTATTGTAATATATTGTGATTTACTTATTTTTAAACATGTGTAATGTTCGAGAAAAATCTGCGTTTGCGCCAATTCTTTTACAGAGAAGGCAGACAGGGTGGACGGCCAAATATTCTGGTTCTAACACACCTCCCTTGCCTCTTCAATATTTATCACTCTTTTCATACATACACGATAATTGCTTAATATAACTATGTCGATATCGATATAGGTATATATTATTATAATTTTTTGATACTATCTTCGGACAACACTTAACCTATTTGGTTAAGGAAAAAAATTGGAAATGAACAAAATGCATTATTTTTTTTTTGTGTCATCAATTGGCAAAGAAGCATACAGTTAACAATGATGCTAAGTAATACTAAAGCCCATAAACATCAACACGAAGCCAGAGATTTCAAAGTAGATGCGTTGCCACTTCTAAGGCCTCAGTTATTTTACCTTTTACCTCTGTGTCTGAAATCACTGAGGCCGTAAATTGTCTGATTGGCAGTTAGCTACAAGTAGATTAGTACAAGTAGTTTAGTAATGCGATGGTCCGCCACAGACGTTCTACCGGTTATCAAAATTAATAACACAATTAGACTATCTTTTAAATAAAAAAAAAATCCGCACGAATAGAGAACCTCCTCTTTTTTTGAAGTCGGTTAGGAATAGATATTTGCAAGCGTAGTTTACATATAGTAAGCTACTAAACTAATTACCTATAATAACATAACCTTGATGCCTCATGTTAAAACTGAAAGTGTGACAAGGTGACTCGATACTAGTTGATAGTGTTAAATTAATGGCAAAGTTAAACTATATAGTCGTGCATGAATTTATGGTGTAGTTAGTTTTTAGGGTTCCGTACCTCAAAATGAAAAAACGGAACCCTTAGTGTGTTAGTCTGTCTGCCTGTCTGTATGTCACAGCTAATTTGCTTCGAAACTGTTAGGCCGATTGAGTTGGAACTTATTATTATTATTATATATTCTTTATTGTACACCAGTAAACAGGAAAGACATAACAAAAAACAGAAATTACAGAAAATGGTACAGTGGGCGGCCTTATCGCTCAGGCAGCGATTTCTTCCAGGCAACCTGGTATAGGATAATAAATTAAGAAGCAGGTAGGGTGTACTAAGTTAAAGTTAAAGCTATGTAGCAATATACAAGTTAAACTAAAAATAACTTTAAAAAAGAAAAAAAAAATCTTAACATTTACAAACGAGACAATTAATACAGGTATACTGAAGAGGCACTAAGCGGATGAATATGGCATAAGGCAATAGGAAAATATGCATAAATGTTATAAATTAAGGTAATAATATTTAAACAGCATTTTGTGCACAGATGTAAATCAGTAACCCTAATATAGGCGAAATCATAAAATGACAATGGCGATCAAGGCATATTGTTCTCTAAAGACGCGCAACACTAGCGTGGACATCTTTAAAATAGGCTTCTGTTCAGCTATGGACATATTTTGTTTGAAGTGATTAATTTTCGAGCTCGTCAATAAAACACTTAAATTAAATTCAACTTGCTTCATTTTTAAACACAAACAGAATTAATTCTCTTCAATTAAAAAATACTTGAAACCAAACAGACTAGCAATAATAGCAACCAACCAATATAGTTCAAAAGTAGCCATATGAAATTATGAGACAAAGGCCCACCACCGATTGCTATCGGCTTTACTAACGACGGCCTGATACAGAGATAAGGGGATCAGTGGTGAGATCAGACCAACTGTACAGATGGTTGGATAGCTAACTCTGGGCTATGACATTGAGCGGAGAGATGGAAAGAATTCAAGTGAAGCCACATTAACCCAAACGCAGGCAGGTTCATTAGGCAAATAAAGTAAATATTTTAACAACATTAACATAGTGCTAAATATACGAGTACAACGTGTAATAGGATTAAATGTACAACCCGAAACTAGTTTGTTCAGAATCAATAATAGAATCGATTTCAAGCATTTTTAATATGGGTAATATTTTGTCCCAAAATTAATGACAATTCGGGAAATTATGGTCATCCATTTGGGGAACAGTCAATACAAATGAAAAAGAGACTAATGTCTATCCAAAATAGAATGCTAGTCTCAATAAGTTTATTAGAACTCGTTGAGGCGTGCTTTTGATTATAAATAATAATTAAAAAATAAAATAGTGGAAAAAATAAATTAATCTTATTACTAGCGAGTGTTCAATAAGGGTACGCAAGTTACGCTACATCATACATCACTTACTTTTTTCGGTTCGTGTTATATGTGTAACTGTAGGTAGAGGTAGGGTAAGTATGCATAGGGTGTGCATATTGTTCGTACAAATTGAGGACAACTTATTTCTTAAACAAAAAAAATAAATATATATATGTCGGAGAAAGAACGTTAATCTCGACATCATCATTCGTGGTCATGTGTCTAGTGGGCGTCTTGAGGGTTAAATGCAAGCACAAAACAATAAGTCACTATTATCGGTCAGATTTAATCACTTTAATAGAATATCACTGCTTAATTTTACACTCAAAACTCTTTGATATAATTACACTTTTAAACTTTGAAGTACAACGAGCAGCGGGTTCGCGACACCGATCTTACTTCGCCAATCAAATAGTACTCCACTGTCCAACCAAAGAATGATCCACCTCGATCAACAACGACACATTTTATAACCTCCGTTAACGGCGATCTGTCAGATGGCGCCTCGACCCCGCTCGAGGCCTACCCTCAACTCGGTAATGTACTTTTATAATACAATTACTCTTTAAATGAAATAATGATTTTAAACGATAACATAATCTAACAAATCAAATTAACTTAAAATAATATTTTTAGCAAGGTATTTCTATAGCCTAGTACTTTACAGAACCAACAATAAACTTCTTGCTCCGACATATACATGTAATTTCAGTTCGTGTATTATGATTATGACTCGATCTTCTTATCGAGGTGTTAGATAGTGTGCATTATTCCCGTTGCATGTTGTATTAAAGGACGAAATATAAAAGTATACCGTTTTTGGTACAAAAGACTACTATATTTATGGCGGCACAGTTAGTTTTTTTATTATATTGAGTTCCGAGTAATGAAAAGAAATGCTTTCGTAGTAGTTTTGTGGTGATGACCTCAGTATGACCTCAGTGACCTGCTGTCACCACGACCTATACTTAGGTCATGGATTGGGATATACGGGAGGGATTGAGTACTATGGGGATTTTGCCGTTTTTCAAAAGTCTCCCAGTGCCTGGGATTTTGGTAATAAGCCCGCTACTTATTTCATGAAATGAAACTTAAATAGCGATTCATAGGTGTTCGGTTGTCCTTCAATGCATTCATAAATCTCTGCCTACCCTTACCGGAAATACCGGCGCGAAGTTACTAGAAGTGAAATATGAATAAATGGAGAGCCTGAGTACTGAGTCTCATCGGACAACTTCTAAATTCAGAAAAAAAAGGCATTAAGAATATTTTTGAAAGAAAAAAAAAATCACTAATACTTACCTATACTCCCCAAGGCTGTAAGCCTAGCAATAATAGTCTCTTTTCAATGAGCTTCCAATTATTTATTTTTTAACTTGTATAATATTAAAGTAAAATATTCCTTTCAATTAAAAACTTGAGTCATTTAAAGTGGCACCAAGTATTCCTATCAGAGATTGACTGATAAGCTTTTTAATATTAATTTTCATTATATTCGCTGAGCTGATTTCACAAGCGGCAACCTCATGGCAGTGCCGTTATGGTTCTTTATTACGCAATGGGTGGAGAATAGGACAAGCTACGATTTATTCGCAACCTCCACACCTTCAGTCCATTTGTTTGCCGGTAATTGCTGGAACCATATTAGATGTGGAAACAGGGAATACAGTCCATGCTTATAAGTGGTTATTATAGAGTTTTATTTATTAGGCAGGTTTATTGCTTGAAAAAATCCTGTGGAGATGTAATCAAAAATTTGGAGCGTATGTGAAGGAAGAGTAGGACCTCCTAACACAGGTATTGTATACTTAAAAGGAGGTCCTGGCCACGGTTTATTGTAAAACTTATAATCTATCTAATAAAGGATTATTTTTTTTAATTGATTTTAATAGTTTAAGTATTGCCTTTCTTGGTGAAAAAGGGTCATCAGCATCACTATCATTCATTATCTATCACTTTAGCTGAACCGCGTACTTATAACTAGAAAATGTTTTTAGCAACATTATTTTAGTGAGTATCAGGTGTTATGTCAGCATCTTTGAATTTCTAGTCTAAAACATGCCAACTATTTTAATAATGGAAATTCCTCATGGAAGCTAAAGCCAAGTTGTCGCTCAAGCTATAATCTCATGGCCTTGCTATTATGGTCCAGTATCACGCAACTTGTGAAGATACTGGAGCAACTGGTGATTTATTAGTGCCTTCTACACCTTTAGTTTATTGGTCGCAATTTTAATGGCCATATTTTGATATTTGCACCGCTGGTATTATTGTATACTATTTGTATCTATACTCTATGTGCTCAATGAAAAAAGAGTCTTCTGCTAGTAGATAGGGGGACACTACTTCTAATCTATACTTATAATAAATCTGTAGAAGTGTAAATTCTGTACATTAAAAATATTGAAAAATTAAATACCAGGGGATGTTATTAGATCGATAACGAACACAAATATGTAATTAGAATTTTGTCTGTCTGTCTGTCTGTCTGTCTGTTTGTTCAAGCATCACATAAAAACTACAGGTCCGATTACAATGAAACTTGGTACGATTATACTTTAACCTTTGGCGCACAATACTGGGTACTTTTTATCCCGGAAAAATGTCTGTTTGTCTGTGTGTTTGCGCACGCTAATATCAGAAACGGCTTATTCGATTTGCGGTTTTAACTAATATATTGTGGTAAGTTCACTTAACATTTAGTGTTTGTTTCATGTGAATCGGTTAAGAAATAAAAAAGTTATGTCAATTTAAAGAATCGTATCGAATATTTTTAAGCTATTCTGTATCTCAATTCTATCTTTTAGGGAGTTTCGTACCTAATAGGTAAGAACGGACCCTACGGATAACTAATCCTCCGCTGTCTGTCTGTCTGTCCGTCCGTCCGTCTGTTTGTCTGTCACCAGGCTGTATCTCATAAATAGTGATAGCTAGAAAGCTAACATTTACACAAATTATGTATTTCTGTTACCGCTATAATGTAGACGCTTTAAATTTTCACAGAATTTTTAGGTCTAATGTTGTATTGTAGCTTCCATAATAAATCTACATAACATACAAATGAATAAAATTGGAGTGTCTTTTTGTAATATTAGAATAACCGCTTTTTACGAAACGCATATGTATGTATACACGGTACATAATATACCAAAACAACATTTTTTGCAATTTTTGTCTGTCTGTCTGTCTGTTCGGTGGGGCTAATCTTGGGAACGGCTTGACCGATTTTGACGGGACTCTCACTGGCAGATAGCTGATGTAATAAGGAGTAACTTACGCTACTCTTATACTAGCCGCGCCCACGACTTCGTCCGGGTAGATACTGAACAATCATATTTTTTCTCACGTAGACGAAGTCGCGGGCACAGCTAGTAATAATATAATAATAATAATGGCAACCCATTATACGTCCCACTGCTGGGCACGAGTCTCTCCCCTTTGGGGGGAGGCCTGGAGCTTACTCCACCACGCTGCTGCAATGCGGATTGGTGGGGGTGGGTGGGTTAGTGGCCAACCCACTGTCGGATGTTTTCAAACCGCCCATATAAGGCCTCCGACAAGGTTTAACGACTGCTATCCATCGATAGCAACCGGGACCGACGGCTTAACGTGCCCTCCGAAGCACAGCTAGTACTTAAATAAAATACTGATACTTCAGTGTTTCCGGCATAGGGAAATTGTATTTCTGAAGATTTTAACCGCCAGAATAATAAACACGTCTCTATTAAATCCTGTTAAGAATAAGGCTTTTTCTTGTTGCAATATCCACTCATACATTTCACTCCACGAGTGAAGTCTGTTTTTTCAGATATGAAAAGGTAAGGTACATTTATATCTTTGATTTCATGTAGATGTTGATAGGCTACAGTATAACATGTATGTGTGTTTGCCATTTCAATACATGCTGGTGGTAGAGCTCCAGTGACGGAGCTAGCGAGCCTAGGCACCACCGGATTACCATTAGGTATATTAATACTTGCCGCTAAATGGTAGTGTTCAGCACTATCGTGTTCCGGTCAGGTGGTAATTTAACACACAGAGGCATAACACTTTAGGCCTCAGAAGTGGTAATGCATCTGCATTTTGACCTTGGTCTTTGTGTGGGTGTCTATAGGCTGCAGTCATCACTTAACATCAATGTGAACATGCTTGTTTACCACTTACATTACATAAAGAAAAATAATAATAAAATGAGGCATCTCCTGTTATGACCTCATTGTAAAATACGTCATAAGCATCCCTAGCTGCAATCGTAAACTAGCAAAATATGAAGGCAATTAAGTCGCTCTATCTCCCATTATAGCTCGAGTCGCTGATTTCTGCTCAGTATTTGTCTTAATTGAGTATTTGCTAACTTTGAGATGAGATAGATAGATGTAGAGATACATAGATTCTTACATTATTTGTTTATAAATTTATTTGTTTTCATTCATTGGAAGGAAATATTATGTAGAAATTAAACTTGCGGATTTTCTCGCGTATACAACACTCCCAAACTTCTTCTTACACCCGACGTTTATAAGAAAATATTTGTACCATCAGAATCCAAATCAGAAAATTATTTATTAATTGAGAATGACAAGTACCTCTTATGAAAGGTCTAAAACCAACAATTTATAATGTACGGCCCTGTAATTTCCGGCACAGAGGCATAACTTCTAGGCCTCAGGAGTGGTAACGCATCTGCATTTTGACGTTGGTCTTTATGTGGGTGTCTATAGGCTGCAGTCATCACTTAACATCAATGTGAACTGCATGCTTGCTTGCCACTTCCACTACAGAAAAAAAATTACAACCCATTAGGTATACGTCCCACTGCTGGGCACGAGTCTCTCCTCTTTTTGGGGGGAGGCCTGGAGCTTACTCAACCACGCTGCTCCAATACGGGTTGGCGGAGATAAGGGTTTGTAGCCAACCCACTGTCGCATATGCGTATCTCCGCCCGTATCTCTTAACCGAGTAGATCGTTACACCAGCCGCGGGGCCATGCGCGCTTCAAAAGAGATTATGACATTTCCTTCTCTAATAGGGAGGCTTTTGTCCGGGCATGGACGTCTTTTGGCTGAGATGATGAATTGGGGTTTTGTTTATGTTATGGATGTGGCAAACAAGCATGCAGTTCACATTGATGTTAAGTGATGACTGCCTATAGACACTTACACAAAGACCAAGGTCAAAATACGGATGCGTTACCAGTCCTGAGGCCTAACGTGATAAGCCTCCGTGCCGGCAATTACAGAGCCGTAATTACCACCTGACCGGAACACGATAGTGCTGAACACTACCATTTAGCGGCAAGTATATAAGGTAATGCGGTGGTGCCTACGCCCGCGAGCTCCGTCACTGGAGCTCTACCACCAGTAAAAGCAAGTGTAAGGAAAGCAGAATAGTTTCCCCTTTTATAAACTGATAACAAAGAGTAGAGAAATTGTATTGTTCTTATTGCCACACACGAGTTGAAAACTAACAGAGGTAGGATTCTGATACATACATACATGCTGAAATTGCAGAAGTCGACTTCTGCAATTTTACCTATAAACAAAATACGTACCTTTGCTGTAATTATGAACAGACGAGATCTGAAACCAATTAAGACGCTTTATCCCCCAAGTTACCCCGGATTTGTGCTCGGCGTTGCTGTGTAATCAGTATTCGCTTTGAGTTATTTAATTATCATTAGTAAACATAATAATTTATACGTGTTTAGTAATAGGCCTACTCATTATTTCATTATTATTAAACAACTAAACCTGCTACTGTTTATATTAAGATTGGAAAATTGACTGATTTTGTTTCATGGGTGTGCAAAAATATATAAGAAGTTTATCGATGTGACACATCCATGAACTGCAGAAATTGTAATCGCAGATTTTCTCGCATATACCGTCACGGGCAGACTGACTGTGACCACGGCAGCTGTAAAACACGGCAACCGAAACGTCGGGTAAGAGAGGAAGATGGATGTATTATATACGCGACAAAATCCGCAAAAATAATTTCCGATATATATAAAGCTCTCCCTGAAGCGCGCATGGCCCGGCGGCTGGTGTTGATCATAAGCAACTCGGTTAAACACTACGGGCGCGGTCGGGTAGTGTGATGGGTGACCGCTAGTGGCAAATTAAATGCGGGTTTCCGTGCTTCGGAGGGCACGTTAAGCCGTCGGCCCCGGTTGCTATCGATAGATAGCAGTCGTTAAATCTTGTCGGAGCCCTTATGGGCGGTTTGAAAACATCTGACAGCGGGTTGGCCAC
This sequence comes from Macrosoma leucophasiata, assembly GCA_036365455.1. Taxonomy (NCBI): domain Eukaryota; kingdom Metazoa; phylum Arthropoda; class Insecta; order Lepidoptera; family Hedylidae; genus Macrosoma; species Macrosoma leucophasiata. Next base: position 4,763,533 of record JAWQUS010000004.1, on the reverse strand, counting down.
TAGCCCGTATCTCCACCAATCCGCATAGGAGTAGCGTGGTGGAGTAAGCTCCAGGCCTCCCCCCAAAAAGGGGAGAGACTCGTGCCCAGCAGTGGGACGTATAATGGGTTGCCATCATTAAGAAGCTCTCGAAAAAGTTATTCACACCGATGACCCACATAATAAAATTTGCGAAACCAAAAAAAAAAACTCATGCTGGATGTACCGAAAGATGATACCGAAAGTCTTTCTTTCTAACGGCGTCCATATTTGGGTCACGAATTAATATATATTATTATGTATAATAGTGTACAACATTTCTTTTCTTTAAACTTCATCGGCTTAGGGATTTTGATGCAATTGGTTGTGGTAAGACAGGCAGTCCGGCAGATATATACAATAATGCTGTTTTAATTTTATAAGTACGACTTGCTGTGGCCTTGACTTTGTCCGCGTAGCGTGATGTTATATAGCCTTCAGCCAGCCTCGATAAATGGACTCTTATATTATTTTTCATATCGGTCCACTAGTTCCTAAGATTAGCGACTTCAAACAAACAATTGTTTGTTTGTTTGAAGTCGCTTCAGCTTTATATTAGTAAGATAGATTCAGAAGCAAAATTTCAAATGTTTCTAGTCCGTTAAATCTAAATAAAAAATGATCACGATTTTCACTCGACAAGCGACATCGATAAGGATCGATGTGACATCCAGCTATTAGACCGAGATATCACAGTTGATTGAATCGAATCGTTCGTGCAAACATAATAATATTTATAAGCTCGATTGTCTCGAGACTTAACACAGTATTAGAGTTCTGTCACGGTTAAAATTGTTTTTTTTCTGTGTGATGAAGATGGCAAACAAGTATGCAGTTCACATGGATGTTAAGTGATGACTACAGCATCATGAATATAGACATCTATACAGAAGACACATTTTTTCTGGTGGTAGAACTCCAGTGACGGAGCTCGCGGGCGTAGGCACCAGGGCATTACCTAATATACTTGCCGCTAAATGTGTGTGTGTGTTCATCAGTATCGTGTTCTGGTCAGGTGGTAATGTATGGCCCTGTAATTTCCGGCACAAAGGCATAACACCTAAGACCTTAGGAATGGTAACGCATCTGCATTTTGACCTTGGTCTTTGTGCGGGTGTCTATAGGCTGCAGTCATCACTTAATATCAATGTGAACTGCATGGTTGCTTGCCACTTCCATTGAATAAAAAAAACAATGGTCAAAATGCAGATGCGTTGCCAATTGCCCACTACCACTTGAGTTTTTCGCTATTCGGTGGGTTTTGTCCGCCTACTTTAATTCTCATGCGGATCTCCTCCTAGCGGTGTAGCAGGGAAACGCCGAGAAAATCTCTCTCCATTGCTCTCTCACATCTCAGTATATTCTAAACTAGCTGTGCCCACGACTTCGTTTGCGTAGATTTTAACAATAATTTTATTTTCTTAAATTCTACGCGGATAAAGGCGCGGGCAGAGCTAGTCTAAATTAAATACGTTTATGTCAACCAGATTCGACTCTGTTAAAAAGTTTTGAAGCAGTGCTTGAAGTAAATTTTCAATTGACCGTTACTTCTTTTCCCTCAACCGATTTTGACGAATCGAACATTTTTGACAACGAACCGATTTTGACAGCGCTCCCAATTATATTTAATTCACGTGTGAAAACCGCGTTCAAATCCGTTGAGTAGTTTCGAAGTTATAACGTCACACAACGCCAGACAGACAAACAGACAAAAAGACAAAAATTCCATGAATGTTCTTTTTATTTGTTTCTGTTACTCTTATTTAATCTATTTAATAAAATGAAAAAATATTTATGGTATAGAAACTTGTTACTGTCTTATTATATGTATTAACTAGCTGTGCCCGCGACTTCGCCCGCGTGAGAATATATGATTGTTCAGTATCTCCCCGGACGAAGTCGTGGGAGCAGCTAGTATAAAAGTAGCCTAAGTTACTCCTTATTACATCAGCTATCTTCCGGTGAAAGTCCCGTCAAAATCGGTCCAGCCGTTCCCAGGATTACACCAGACAGACAGACAGACGGACGGACGGACGGACGGACGGACGGACGGACAGACAGACAGACAGACAGACAGACAGTACCGTGTATACGGACATATGCATTTAGTAAAAAGCGGTTATTTTTATATTACAAACAGACACTCCAATTTAATTTATTTGTATAGATGTATAGATTAAATGCAAGTCACTTAACAGCAACTTAATAACTTTCTTGTTTAAACAATAACAATAGCTAATTACGCAATACGTCTAGACTTTAGACTATCTTCTCATAATTATGTATAGTTTCTAGAAAATATGTTGAGGTACTTTTGTACGCGCTCCCACACTTGCATATTTTTAGGGTGCCGTACCTTAAATGGAAAAAGGAACCCTTATAGGATCACTAGTAAGTTTGTCTGTTCGTCTGTCACTGCCAATTTGCTCCGAAACTACTCGACCGATTGAGTTGAAATTTGATGAATATACGTAATTTATGTTCTGAAGTGGCAAACAGCGTACAGTTCACATTGATGGCAGGTAAATACTGAAATCTGAAATCTATTAATCCCTACTTAACATTATAAATGCTTAAGTAACTCAGTCTGTCTGTCTGTGTGTCTGTCTGTTACCTTTTCACGCCCAAACGACTGAACCGATTTTAATGAAATTTGGTACAGAGATAGTTAGACTTTGAGAGAGAACATAGGCTACTTAGTTATTTATAAAACGACATCCACGCGGGCGAAGCCGCGAGCAACAACTAGTATCTATATAAAGAGCAGAGATTTCAATTAATACATACTCCTCAGGCTCAAGCTGTTATAGCTAATTTTCGTATGTCAAAAAGGTTGACAGATATGCAGACGGGCCACCTGATGGAAAGTGGTCACCATCGCCTATGAACATTTGCAACACCAGGGGAGTTACCAACGCGCTGCCTTTTTTTATGTAATGGAAGTGGTAAACAATCATGCAGTTCATATTGTTGTTAAGTGATATCTGCAGCCTATAGACACCCACACAAAAACCAAGGTCGAAATGCAGATGCGTTACCACTCCTGAGGCCTAAGGTGCCTCTATGCCGGCAATTACAGGGCCCTACATAACCACCTGACCGCAAGACGATAGTGCTGAACTGCTGCATTTAGCGGCAAGTATATTAGGTAACGCGGTGGTGCCTACGCTCGCGAGCTCCGTCACTGGAGCTCTACCACCAGTAAAAGTGCCTAGCGCTGAAGGACTCTTTTGACGCTATTTTGAAGAACTCCGTACTATAGCACCGAGGAAGGACCTCAGAGGAAGTTCGTTCCACAATTTAAATGGCAGTAACAGGGTTGTACATTACCACCTGACCGGAATACCATAGTGCTGAACACTACGAAAATTGTTTCGAACCACTTACCAAGATTCAAAAGATACAGGTCTGATACAAATACCAAAAAAAAATAACGGTCTAGATTATAATCATTCATAGTACCCGATGTGATTAGGCAGTATTTTATGGACAGAAATCCTTAATCGTCGACGAAAGGATAAGGATAAATATCGATACCATCGCAACAGGGAGTTATCAGTTGAATACGACGTATCACAACAGATGCTATGATATTAGGTTGCGGTCGTAGCGCGTAATGAAGTTCAAATTCTATTACATTTTTCATATTTAGCTCTACGTACCGCTTAATGGTGGTGTATAATAGATTTGTGGCAATTCATGGCCCTGTAATTTAGCCAGTGGTTTACAAAAATGAATGAAAACACTATTCCTGCCTACAATTTTTTAGTTACCATCGATTTCCCTACGATTTCGTCTTCAGATCCTGAATTGCTGTCCCTGTAAAGTTATCCTTTAAAACTACAATATTTTTTTGCAAATTCGTCCACTCGTATTTGAGTAATAAGTGAACTTACATAAAAAGATTCCGACGAATGGAGAACATCCTCTGTTTGGTTAAAAAGAAACTTAATTATTTATTATGACAATTAATTGCTGTACGGTTATAAAAGAACATTCGTATTTGAATCTCCACCTTTCCCATTTATTTCAATTGAAACACCTAGTTAAAAGTTACATGCTGGAGTTGCAACTAAAGTTTTAGAAGGGACAACTTTAGCTTGTTATCTCTCTCTAGTTAATGTACATTCAAACTTTACTGTCAGCTCATTGTCTATACTCGCAAACATGTAGCACTTGCTGCGACATACACGTTATAATTTCGGGACATGTTTCGACGAACTTTTCTCTCATTTTGTGAAGTAAGTTTCCAAATTCTAGTGGCTTCCACCATAGAAGCAGCTTTTGCTCGTAGACGCAATTTTAAATGAATTTTAAGACAAATTATGCAGTTTTATTTGATGCTGCGTTTTTCCATAATGGTCATTTGAGTGTACATACAATATATGAGTACAGATAGTACAAGGCCGAAACGAAACTTGTTTTTACAGTCGGCCATGCTGAGAACTAGCAAAAAAATCTAAAACGTCGTTTGTATCTTTCTAGGCTCGGTAAGGGTAGTAAAGACATTCAATAATAAAAAAAATATTAATAATGTGTATACCCAATGACGGTAAATATTTTACATGATAGACTCAATAGCACAGTCATAAACCTCTTACGGTTTTTTTTTAGTTATTGAACTAATTATATAAAACTTTTGTAAAAGCGATAAATAGATTAAAAAAAAATCTTAGACATATTAGCTTTCTAGTATATTATTGACTCGAACAGCAGCACCAGTGATGTGCATTATCGATAAACAACGGTAGCGGACAGTGACGAATCGATTGTGAATCGATACTGCTCCCGGCTACATCGTTTTCACTCTCTATAGAATCGAGTTATAAGGTGGCATGTCTTGTTTGGAATGCTTTATGATATTTGAACTTATCAATGTTTTCTATTTATCTATGTAATCAATTGTAAGGTCAGATAAAAATATATATTATCTTATTAAAAAGTAGTGTTCTCGTTTTATCCTTTCAAAGGCAGATATGCAAATTTTAACTAAATATCAATGAGACTACCAATCTCAGTAGCAAGTATACACATTATTTTAGTTCCTTTACTACAGATTTTGATTTTGACGACGTTGATCTACTCTCGTTAGACCTGTTTTTGATATAGATGAAAATAAGCAAAATTTAGCGACTCCATCCAGAGTCCATTAAAATTGCAGTTACCTTTTGGAAGTCCTCTAAAGTATACGTCCTTCGTTCCAACTCAAACTTTTGAAACACACTGGTGGTAGAATTCCAATTACAGGAGCTCGAGGGATTACCTTACCTTACATTAGAGCATTACCTAACCTATCTGCTGCTAAATTGTAGTGTTTGGCACTATAGTGTTCCGGTTAGACGGTAATGTATGGCCTCGTAATAATGATCGCAGAGACATGCCACCTGAGGTCTCAGGGGTGGCAACGCATCTGTATTTTGATCACTGGTTCTTATGTAGATGTTTATAGGCTGCAGTTATCACTTAACATCAATGTGAGATGCATGCTTGTTTGCCACCTTTAATACATAAAAAAAAATAATACTGTTCTTAAAATTAACATATTTTGCATCATTTCAATTCTCATATTCATTTGATTTCTTTTTAAACAATTTAAATCACACAAACTATTCAAACTGAAAAATAGTTTTTCCGATTCATAAATCATAGCGTCTACTATTTACATAATTAAAAGAAATTTGGATGACCAACTAGAAAAGGCTGCCATATTGGCTGTTCGCTATCGACAAGAACAAGTCTCAACTCAATCAATCACATCAATTAACTCTATTTTATAGTCAATAGTGAAAAACGATCTGGTGTAAAATCAAGTTAATTTTATAAACGACTCGCGAGATAACCCGTGGCGTAATCTTCGAAAACAGCTGTTCTGGAACTTTCACTATCGAAAAGCTATCGTGTTTCAATTGCTTTTGATAACTCGTTTCGAATGTTTGAAAATCTTTGTGTTAAGTGCGAATGTCAATAGAGTTGACAAGAAAAGATTAGAGGTGTGTTTGTCTTTAATTAAATATTAGCTTTTGTTTAACAGAATCAGTTCTTGGATGACTAAGTTTGGTCACGATCCCTAAGTATACAGAAATATAATATTTGTTAAACACTAGTTAACTTAAAGAAATAAAAGTATTTCGTGTAGTTTGTAAATTTTTTTTTTTTTTTGTTAAGCTGAGGTGAAACCTCTCATAATTCCACTGCTTAGATGTTTGAAGTAATCATTTACGTACATAATGTATTGGATCGGGCCTATTTAAAATCATTGCTGCAAGAATCTTTGCCGTAAGAACAGTTAGTACTAAATTACTTTTCGTTTCTGACATCAAACAAATATTTTTCGTAAGTAATCAAACATGCATGCAGTTCACATTGATGTTAAGTGATGACTGCAGCCTATAGACACTTACACAAAGACCAGAGGTCAAAATGCTGATGCGTTACCACTTCTGAGCCCTAAAGTATTATGCGTCTATCCCGGAAATTACAAAGCCGTTCATATTCCAGTTTAACTGTTAAATATAGGAATAGTGTAAGTCACATTACTACTAAGATAACGTAAAAATCGTAAAACGTAACACAACTCACATTTCCTTCCGAGGGTGGCACTGGAAAACTTCCAAGAAATGGAACAACCCCAATAGCAAAGAGTAGCACTTGCCCACTAAACAAACCTAGGAGAGTTTGAATCCTCGGTTGGTACAGTAACAACAGTGGCCTACTACCATTAGATTACTGAAAAATAAAATAAAATAAATAGCATTTAAGTGACCGAGACAATTACTCGAGTGTTAAGTTTTATATTAGTTCATGATTAGAGTCGTAAATAAAGATAAACAAAATCGGTTGAATAATACCCCGAAAGCTATAGGTATGTAAAATCTTTGAAATTATTATTTTTTTGGCAGACGGGCCACCTGATGTAATTTGGTCACCGTCGCCTATACATTTGTAACACCAGGGGAGTTGCCAACGCGCTGCCAGCCCTGAAAGACTCTTTTGACGCCATTTTTGAAGAACCCCATATTGTAGCACCTAGGGAACACCTCAGAGGGAAGTTCGTTCCGCAATTTACACGTTCTGAGCAGAAACGAACGAGAAAACCGCACCGTTAAACACTGCCAGGTGTTCAGTCGGTGAGGGTATTAAATGACATAAAATGTAGGTATTATTTCCATTTTCATTTAGTACAAACATAATTTCCAAGTCCGAAACTTTTCGGATACCTTTCCAAAGGCCGAAATGTTATCTACTGATCTCGTCACTTCGACAGATCATGTCACTGTAGATACAGTTCTGATCACATCAATATTGATGGAAAGATATCTATCATTCTTGAAGGGTGTATCTATAGATAGTCCTTGATTTACTCAATCAATGAGACTTATCTTATCATTATACTCGCATGGTTCATGGGAAGTGATTTATTGTGTCGGAGATCATAGGCATGAAATTTATTCAACAGATAGATTACATCTATGAGACAAGTTCTACGCGTTGACATACATGTCGAGAAATACCTATTCGATTGTCTTTAAATTTAACGAGGAGAAAGCTTAAATCCTGAAGAAAATACAGAGCACAGAAGACATAGGCGTCATCCCATTATCTAATCAATATTTCTATTGCTATAGTAGGTATAGCAAAACTTTACTGAGATAATACTGCATAGCTCAGTTAGTTAAACATAGTCATTACAGCACATTGCAGTACCACAAAATATGGGCCCGTAATATCTTTCGCCTCTGCGAAAGATATTACGGGCCCATATTTTGTTTATTCAATTTTATTTAAACATTTTATCAAAACAAATTAGCTAATTATTATTTCTTTTTGACCTCCAGATTTTTTTTTTGTGGAAATGTCAGTAGATTGCAGCTTTACCTATCAACGTCATTGTAAAAAAAATAAAGCTACCTAATCAATGATAATGTCATTAATGTCAGGCCAAATTCAAATTTCATCCTTGTTGGAGGAAAATTCTTAATTACCACCCACCGTCGTCTAGTTTTATTTAATTTTTACGCACAGAAATTATGCAGAAGGCGGTCTTAACGCAAATAAGCTTATCGTGTACTATATGCACGACTAATGATATTATAATAATATACCTACCTACAACTTATTCCTCTCTTTCGGTAAGAAATCAGGCCTGAAGCTGTCAACACATGCACTAGATCTGTTCTACTTTCAGCGTATATAAAATAACGAAGATATGTCAATCATAGGCTCTTGGATCATTTAGTGTCTGTCAATCCAGCCAAAAGACGTCTTTTGCTGGACGAATGCATTCCCAAAAATACCATCAAAAGTGTACTTTTTGCATTCGAATGAGAGTTATTGTTAGAGATTATATTATTACTATTATAGTTTCATTAGAGAACTAATGAAACTACTATACTCTCTAACTATAACTCTCATGAACTAATGAAAACTAATGAAACTACTATAATCTCTAACTATAACTCTCATTCGTCTATAATATGCGATCGCAGCGACGGAAGTTTTATCGTGTGGCACTGCTACCCATCCCATGTTATTATATTTACTATCGCTCTATTAGAATGGTTTGACCGTCATTGTTTGGTTAACTGACTAGCGGAATCATTCTTCTCCTCTTTAGGGTGATGAGGTCGTCTCGACCCCATCCAGTGGCCCGCCGCCTTAATGTCTTTGCTCCTGATAAAGTGATATTATACATCAATTAATAATAGGTTAGAAACGTGTTGGAAACTAAAGGGATATCTTTACATGTACGTAGTTACAGCCAGAAGGAAGGTGGCCCTATTTGCAATCAACATCAGTAATCGTGTACCAAGATTATATCAATTATATACTCTCTAAATAATAAGCGGGCGGAATACTCCGAACTTTATAGATAGCTTCTAAATGACACTCTTATTAACAACCGATGGAATCCGCATTCCCCAAGATTTCACATGACTGTGGGAACAGTACCTTCCGCAATAGGAAACTTGGATCCACCAGCAATGATATTTTCAAACTAAAATTCTACCTTAAAATTGAAGAGAAAAAGTTTATAATAACTTGTCAAGGGCGTATGCAAAATAATTATGCTTGAATGGACCAGTAGCGTTAATAACTGACATCGACAGACTTCGATTCGCGTTTCGTTCGGAATTATATAAATTCAGATGGGAAATTAGTTGTAAGAGCTTATTGATGGGCGAATTGCCTTGACAGTGACGACTTTATTGTGGTTTGAAATGAGGGTGTGAATTCGTTGACATTTATTACTCGTTTTATCGGTAATTGGATGGAATTATGCTAAAGAGCGCCAGCTTATTAGGAGAAGTTTCTTCTAAAATTTAAATTAATTGATCTCACACATTGTTTATAATTATGTTGAACATTAGTCGATATATCGGATATTAACAGTAGAATCTTTGAAGAAATATTTATTATAGTTATAAGAAACTGTCGTAATATAATGCTTGGTTCTTTTGCGTTACGTTAAGCCTATCATGATTGTCAGTCCAGTCTTTTTGTCATAAAAATGTAAGTATTGCCGTGATAAATAAGTGATTCACCATTTATTTTACATTGAAATGTTAGATTTTTTTTTATTTTTTTTTTATTTCGTTTTAGCACATTGTAACATTTTAAGGTTACAATGTGCTAAAAATTGATTTTATGCTTACTTAAATGTACGGCTCTGTAATTTTCGGCACAGAGGCATAACACCTTAGGCCTCAAAAGTGGTAACGCATCTGCATTTTGACCTCTGGTCTTTGTGTAAGTGTCTATAGGCTGCAGTCATCACTTAACATCAATGTAAGCTGCATGCTTGTTTGCCACTTTCATAACATAAAAAAAAACTTACTTTCCGGTTGAAGCATTTTGAGCCCAAAATATAAACAACAAAATTAAACAAAAATTGATTGACAATTTATCCATGCATTAATAACAAGTACAAAGAGATGCATTGGAAATTCCACCACTACGTATGAATTCACTACTTTGTATCATTGTAACTGGTGGTAGAGTTCACTGGTGGTAGAGCTCCAGTGACAGAGCTCGCGGGCGTAGGCACCACCGCATCACCTAATATACTTGCTGCTAAATGGTAGTGTTAAGCACTATCGTGTTCCGGTCAGGTGGTAATGTACGGCCCTGTAATTTCCGGCACCGAGGCATAACACCTTAGGCCTCAGGAGTGGTAACGCATCTGCATTTTGACCTCGGTCTTTGTGTGGATGTCTATAGGCTGCAGTCATCACTTAACAACAATGTGAACTGCATGCTTGTTTGCCACTTCCATAAAATAAAATAAAAAATAATGAAATTAATAAAGATCATTCTGTCTTCATTGTGCCTCGACTGGCAGTTAATGTTTAAATAAGTTCATAGAATTGCGAAGTACAATAAATGACAATGAGGATTAATTACTTGCCCACATTACACTCGACTTCCTAATTCATCGTTTCCTGTGCCACTCTTTTTGAATTGAAATGTGGGGACGGAATAATTATGAGCTTTTACGAGTTAGAACTTTAATGGCGCATTTTACTATTACGACCGTATCACCTAATGGTAGATTAGACCACGAAATGTCAGTTTTGGAACTCAGGACCCATACCATGACTTTTTTTATGTAATGAGAGTGGCAAAAAAGCATGCAGTTCACATTGATGTTAAGTGATGACTGCAGCCTATAGACACCTACACAAAAACCAAGGTCAAAGTGCAGATGTGTTACCACTCCTGAGGCCTAAGGTGTTACGCCTCTGTGCCGGAAATTACACGGCCATACATTACCACCAGACCAGAACAGTGCTGAACACTACCATTTAGCGCGGTGGTGCCTCCCTCGAGCTCCGTCACTGGAGTTCTACCACCAGTAGACTCTTATTGCTATGCAGTTTGAGCGCTGCCAAAATCTTGGATCAAAATTGGTCTTATGTAACAGAGCGTACGAAGAAACGAGACAAAGCTAATAGCGTTTCAGTTTAAGTTGAATAAAATCTCTTGGTACGACCGCTGGTCTCAGTATTTGCTTACCGAAAATATGAACTGCCTACAAATTTGGTTCACACTGATAGTAAGTGATAATAAGTAAAATTTTTAAAAATCTTTGAAAAACATTTTTTTTATGATATGGTACCAAGCAAAAATACTTATCACAATGTCGTAATCGTACCTTTATTTAATTTTATACTGATTCAGTAATTGAAAAATTTACATAAATACCAATTCATTACTTCACCTGTCACCTCTCAATATTGGAAGGACTTTATGAAAACATTTCTTCAATAAATCCCTTACAATGACGGTCCATTTTCTAAAAGCACTCGACATTTCATAAGCACGAAATTCATTTCATTTACAATTCAAAATGGCTCCGATCGATGTGTCTGTATCAAGGGCACTTTCATGAGTCAATAAAATATTGATGAAATTTTGATTTAGGAACGTCGTGTGATAAATCTGGCTTTACGACAAGAAGTCACTGTTTATGTAAATCGAGAGTAACATTGAATGAGTTTTTTTAGGAGTCCGTATCTCAAAACATGTTCGCTAATGCCTTATTTTGTTTCGTGCCCTTTCAGGAATATTGATCTACTTTGTAATGGATTGCATTCGGTCCTCTTTCTGACTGCATCAATAGTTTATACAGACACTGGAGGAATAGATGCCTGGGCGATTGAAGTGAGATCCGGCACTTGCCTGTATTCAGCATCTCACATTTTCTAATCCTGTGTTAAGCAGGCGGTGACTCGCCTATCTTTTGTGGGTCCCCAAACAGCAAAGCCAACGGGGGGATAATATAGGAAATCTCTGAATTTTACAAAACCCTATGAACGTGGGTTGAAATCGCACTTAGCGGGTTTTTCATACTCTTGGACTATTTCGGTAGCTTAGTACTTGTTAGCTTTTATTAGGGCTTAGATCCGACATTGATCCTCGGGTCGCGGGGAATTGCGTTGAGATTTTTTTTTAATGAGAAGAATCCTTGCAGCTCCAGTCTCCTTGTGAATATCAGTCTTTTTTATCTTATCCTAAGCTTAGTATCTTATAGAAATGGAAAATGTGTATCTTATTTAGCTTGATTTCGATGGTACCATTAAACAATGACGTTTGTGCAAAAAAAAATCTTTTAGTTTGGCTTGAATCAAAATTTAGCTCAAACGTTTATTTTGACGATTGGTACTGGAATCCGTTTGCATGAAAATATATTTTGCTCGCATTTCTAAATCAAATGTGCCAGTGCTGAAAATTACCAACATACGGTAACTCTGAATACTGAGATAAATTGTTTGTCCCACCACAGAAAATATAATTAACCCTTCAGCTCGCAGAAAAATATGATAATTGTTTTCAATTGTTCACACGCCGCCGGTGGTCTCTTGTATCTTGACGGTTTAAATTAAATCAAAAATATAGTATCTAACAATAAATAAAAATATTAAATCGCTCTCTTTGACACGGGTCTCAAACTTAATAATCAATGCATCGACGTTGTATGCGTGTATATCTCAGCTTGTGCCATCAGGTCAATATAGACCTGAAATTTTACTAATGCTACCAGCATTAGTAAAATTTAATTATATTAAATATGAATTAACATTGTACAAGAAAATGCTTGCTATAAATCAAAGCCCGCAAAATATTTCCGTTACTATGCATTCCGCGTCGATAAATAGATTACAGAGTACAGGGCACATCGCTGTAAGCACAAAGGCGCAGTTAATAGTCAATTTCGGTGTGGAAGCCTATGAGCCGTGGCTTGCTGGAACAAAGTGACATTTGTTAAATCTAAACAAAGCTACAGATAATAACATTCTGTTGCCTAGAATAAAGGTTTAGGTAAATAAGCATACAATTCACGTTGATGGTAGCCCATTAGACTATCGTTAGGAAGTTAATTAGCGCGGAATTCTATAAACACAAAAGTTGAAGATCTCAATGGTTTTGCAACTCCTAAGACCTATAATCTTTTGGAAAATAACACTTTTATAATGATATATTTTAACAAGAATAAAATTAGGTATAAGCAGCACGTGTATAAAAATTAAACATAACTACTACATCGTAGATGCGTTACATTACATATTCAAAATTGTAGACGATACAAAATATCAGAATATACAAGTATGTACTTCCTAAAAACCTATCATCACTGGTAAAGTGATTACAGTGTGGCATTAGATCAAAATTGTTAGCACAAAGGCGCAGTTAATTATCAATTTCGGTGTGGGAGCCTATCTGCTATGGCTTACAGGAACGAAAGCGATCTTTGTTGACGATATGAGCTATGGCTTTTGGAGTTCATTGCGATGTATAATGTTTTTGATCACGTTTAGTTAAGAAACAATAGTTCATAGTACAGATAATAAATTTCCTGATGAGGAACATTTCTTATTTTATAAGAGACGCAAAGGAGAGTATGGTTCGTATTTAAGCTAAATGACTACTGCAGCTATTAGATATTGACATAAAAACTATTCTGGACATGAAAAGAGATGTCAAGGCAGATTAAGACGTTGTTCCCGCTCAGAGCTCTCAGGCAATGCTTATTTGCGAGAAATAACTGAAAAGAAGTTAGGTTGAATTGAGTCTGAAGTTGAATAGTACAAAAATAACATTTTAATTGTAACAGTTAACAAGCAATTCAGTCTTGCTCAAAAATTACTTGTGTGATTAAAAGTTTGAAGTGAAATTGATGCTCAGTTTAAAAGTAATTTATGATGAAATTATGAAAGTTTATCTAAAAATTATACCTATAAACACAACGTATATCGAACTTATTCGCTAACACTTACAAAGTCTTAAGCCTATCAAAACAGAACCAAGTAAATCTCAAGCAAGAAATAGAAAGTACCAGAAGCTTTAACAAAAGCAAACACCACCTATACCAGCGGTAATCCACAAAGAAATGTGTTACTTGTAATTTTGTAACAAAAGGGTTCATTTCATTTGTGATATGCAGCTGTGGGGAATGTAAAGATAAAAATAGATGATATCAGAACTTATACGTGCCCGCATATAACGTAGTGATGCGATGTTATCGATAAAATTTTAATTGAACTGCTTCATTATCTAGTGACAATAGGCCACGCTGTTCCAACGTTCGATATCTGCATCCAGATTAGTCCTTTTGACATTTTTCAATGTTTCCAAAGACCGATTGATGGTGATATGTATATAGGATTGCCATCTATCACATGTGACAAAACGTAACTGGTGAATCGCTGGTTTTTACTTATAAGCATAAATTTAATTGAATCATTCCTTTCCTCTGTCTACTCTTTTGGGGAATTAAGACATCTTTTATTTTACTTTGATTTCACTTGTAGCAAATATCCTGCGATTTGCGGTCCTGTGAAATTAATTGAATTTATCTTAATATTTTTTATATTTTTTTAATAATAACTAGGTTTCGTTGGAGAGTATAAATCCAACTGATCGGAATAGGATAGTACTGCTAATTCGTTGTTGCTATATTCTTTAACATTGCTGCTGTAGCGTTATTGGAGTTCAAATGGTAAATCATTTATGATGATACTACTGTGTTCCTTTTCGTTATGCTAATTCAATTCACATTAAAACATTGTCTATGTAGGAAGATAAATCAATAATATGAAATATTTATATATTTTTATACATAACTATTTACTTCTCAGGCCAAGTTTATCACATATTTGTTTGTTTGAAGGAATGCATTTAATTACGATCGTTAATCAAGATTTTATTACACTTATGATTTATTTATATTTAACAACTATGAGCAATATACCTATTAGAATTGTATTTTGATTTAATTAATTGCTAAAGAATAATTGTTTTGAACAGGAAAACCTATAAACTTTGTTTTTCTAAATAGTTTTACAAAATACGTACCTATTTTTTGAACGCCTTAAAAGTGTAAATCGGTTATCAAAAAAAAAATGTAAAGAAAAATTTGATGCTCGGGTGTGGAACTTCGGTAGCTTAGTGGTAAAGCGACTGTGCTAGTTATCCAGAGGTCGTTGGTTTGATCCCTGCTCGAAGTCAGATTATTCTTTACATTTTTTCTTTAAAACCAAATAACACTTACATTTGGAGACAGTTACAATTACTAAAAGTTGCCGAGTGTAAAAATATAAACTATTTATCGATAAAACTATATTAAAGGCACATCACTAGCCGAGCCCCTCGATCTGCACAGTGGGTACGTCGAGTGGTCAACTATAAATAAAATAATCGAGGCGAGATAAAATTGTGAAATAATTGTTGTGCAGTGTGCTATGCTCTATACTAGACTAATAAAGCTTACACTGAACAACATTGTAGTATCATCATGCCCTTGCGTTAATATTTTGTAGATATTTTTGAAGAAGAAAGTCTTTAACCAGTACGTTTTACCAGTGATGACCTACGGTGCCGAGACGTGGTCTCTCACTATGGGTCTCGTACGAAAGCTCCAAGTCACTCAGCGGTCAATGGAGAGGACTATGCTCGGCGTTTCCCTACTGGATCGAATCAGAAATGAAGAAATCCATAGGCGAACAAAAGTCGCTGACATAGCCAAGCAGATCTCCAAGCTGAAGTGGCAATTGGCAGGTAACATAGCTCGGAGAACCGATAGCCGCTGGGGCAGAAAGGTTCTCGAGTGGAGACCACGTATCGGCAAGCGCAGCGTAGGGCGTCCACCTGCAAGATGGACCGACTACCTAGTCAAGGCTGCAGGTACCCGCTGGATGCACGTCGCTTCCGATCGGTCGGCATGGAGGTCATTGGGGAAGGCCTATGTTCAGCAGTGGACGTCCTATGGCTAATATGATGATGATGAGATGTTTTTATACAATGAACATTGCCAATTAGCTTGTTAATTTAATAGCTACCATAACACCTCATAAGACTTGAATCCCTACACAAATATCAATCCAGAAGTCTAAACTATTTTACTTGCTGTTAGGCGTCAGATGTGGTAATGCATCTGTATTTTGTTTTGCGTATATTTCTATAGGCTACGTTTTTTTTATGTTATAAAAGTGGCAAACAAGCATGCAGTTCACATTGATGTTAAGTGATGACCGCAGCCTATAGACACCCACACAGAGACCACAGGTCAAAATGCAGATGCGTTACCACTCCTGAGGCCTATGGTGTTATGCCTCTGTGCCGAAAATTACAGGGCCGTACATTACCACCTGACCGGAACACGATAGTGCTGAACACTACCATTTAGCAGCAAGTATATTAGGTAATGCGGTGGTGCCTACGCCCGCGAGCTCGGACACTGGAACTCTACCACCAGTATATAAAAATAAGTAAATTAAAATGTTAATTAATCAGAGGGATAAAAGATTCGTCAGATGGACTTAATAATAAGGTAGTAAATCAAGAATTTACGATTAGAGATGTTAATCTCCACACCTGATATTTCCAAATACAAAGTCAACTCATAACTTTTTCTAACATTAATCACGCTTCAAATGGCCCTTTTACTAATAAATTCACCAATTTGGGACCCAATTAGAACCTTTCACATAGAAAGCGAATCTTTCGTTCTTTTTCCTCGTCAAAACTAAAACGAACGTAAGCTTTAATCAGCGAAGTAAACCGGTAAGCGAATCACTAATAATCGACGCCAATAATGAAATTTATAGCCTCTTTGATCGGATCGAGGACTATTATTACTCTGATATTAATTATTAAATAGCTTTTGCTTTGTTTAGTGCGATTTTTTTTTTCGTTTGTTAAATGTTGGGATTAGTTCTCTTTTAGTAGGTGTTGAAGTATAAATATATATTTCGATGGGTGAAATTGAAATTTTATTTATAATTTGATTTAAAAATATATAATAAACCAGCTGGTGCCCGCGGCTTTGCCCGCGTGGATGTCGTTTTATAATTGACTAAGTAGCCTATGTTCTTTCTCAAAAGTCAGCTCTATCTCTGTACCAAATTTCATTAAAATCGGTTTAGTCGTTTGGACGTTGTCTGTCTGTCTGTCTGAGACAGACAGACAGACAACGAACCGATCGTCTATTTCGCAGGCTCGATGAACAATATTAATTGTTGAGTACTGTACCTACATTGACATGAAATATACTTGGTAAACAGATCGTGATTTAAGTCATGTATGAAGAAAAACGTTTTTCAATTACAAAAGTAAGTTTGTTCTCGAATTCAGTCTATATTTGTGGCAGAACAACGATCAGTGCTTTAATTTATACGAATCCCTCAGTCGCAGTGAGCTGGTTTTTTTAATGCGATTGTTTAAATTCAATTGCATTTCAATTAGCTTTGTCAATGCATCGGTTTCTGCTGATCGTTAAATATGGATGCGCTTTACCAATCCTTTGATTTATCGTTTTCTTTTGGTTTATAATGGGTCTGATGGTGAATACGCAATTGAGGTAGGATCACCCGCGACGTTGCGATTTTCGTTTGGAAGTTTTAATTTCATTCCCTTATTTTGCACTATTTACTTAATATTTAATGGCCTTAAATAATTAGTAAATAAAAAAAAAACTTTGTAATTATAATATGACGATACTTATTATCGTCATATTATAATTACAAAGTTTTTTTTTTTATTCAAGAAAAAAATATTTGAGACAATTTTAAATTTTATGCATATTCCGTCATCTCGATCGGAGATCTAGTCATCCAGCGGTTTTTCGACTGGCGTGCATCAGCGACGGGATTAGGGAATAGTTTCGCACCTATTAGATTGTTTTACGTCTCCTTGTTCGCAATCTGAACCAAGACAGGAGGCGTTTGTCTCTTACCCAATGTCTGTAGAACAACAGAACCTGCACCCTTACATCACACACTTCCTCAACCAACCATGTTGAGTAAAATGACCGCTCAAAGTTTTCAGGAACGAAACTTCACGCACTCATTCGAGCATACATTTCATCAACACACCCATGATTCACCGGTTGCTTTTTAGGCCATGTAATGAGCCTAATGTCATCTCCGGACACATTACCAAACTCTGAGGGTGGCACTGGGAAACTTCCAGAAAATGGAAAAATACCAATTGCACCAGAGATAAAAGACAATTCCTCCTTCTTCTCTGATAGCCTCCGGCCCGGGGATCGAACCCAGTGTGGCGCTAGTGGCCTGCTACGATTAGACTTCTGAAGCAGTTATGTTGTGGACATCACCTTGTCACCTCGAGTTTCATCTTCTCTAACCGTTTACACTATCGGTTTAAATACGCAATATATATGAAAAGAATATTTATTTACATTGTATAAATATAGAATATATGTATTTAAAAAAACGTTTTTTAACAGTATCAAGTTAATGTTATGAACAATGGCTTAATAAATGGTCTAAAACCTGCTTGACATTCATGGAACACAGATGAAAATCAGCGTCAAGTCGTTAGATGTTCTCGATTTGACATAAAGCTGATCTAGGATCCCATTTGGACCAGCCGTGAGACTTAATCTCTTTTTTTGTTAACATTTATTTGTAATCTACTTCTAATAATTTTGCTTTTCGTGTCTCTGTGCTGTCCACATATATTTTTTTTCTTTCTTTCTTTTCTTTCTTTTTAACCATACCAACCCTGCGATATACTTAACAGGCAACTAAAGTACACCATCATAAAATTGGCAACAAATGATAAAAGCTGCAAATTTATGGCAGAAAACTTTGAAAGCAATGCAACGGTCTGTAATCCATTTCTTTAATCACGACTTGCGGTTCTACGGAAATGAAAAGCCTTGCAGTGGAAAAATTCCACCTATATTAGTTGGACTCCAGTCCAATTTTATAGCTGGAAATGCTGGAATGGAAGCTAATGTCAACGTACGACGTCCAAGCTTTTTTGTATCGCGGAAATGAAACGTTCAATGTTGTCAGAATATTCGGACATATTCGCGGGTTTATGTAAGAAAAGTATGCAGTTCACATTGCAAAATAGTGAATATGACCCTTGGATATCTACGAATATATAAACGTGATATTTATTCTTAGGTTTTCGCGAGCTAGCTGAAATAAATCAATTTTTACGGATTTATCTCACGTATATTGAACTAAAATGATTTTTATTATCATTTCACAAAAATAATGTTGAAAATCATTTTAGTTCAATATACACCTAGTCTTATTCTCTGCTCTATCAGCAGAGTAGCGACTCGATGGCGCAGACACCACCACATTACGTAATCTGTGTCAGCCACCAAGTGGTAGTGTTCGTCACTTTCTTTTTTTGTGATGAAAGTGGCAAACAATCATGCAGTTCACATTGATGTTAAGTGATGACTGCAGCTTATAGACACCCAAACAAAGACCAAGGTCAAAATGCAGATGCGTTACCACTCCTGAGGCCTAAGGTGTTATGCTATAATGTTCTAGTTAGATGGTAATGTATGGCCCCGTAATACCTATCACAGACACATCACAACTACGATCTCAGGAGTGGCACACCAAAAGTTTTTACCTCTGGTTTTTGTGTTGATGTGTACCTATAGGCTGCAGTCATCACTTAACATTACACTGCCTCAGTAACCTAGTGGTAGCAGGCCACTACTAATACGCTGGCGTCCTGGGTTCGATTCCCGAATCAGAGGATATTAGAGATAACGGTGTAAAATCCTTTATCTCTAGTTCTATTGGGAGTTTTCCATTTTCTGGAAGTTTTCTAGGACTTATAAGATTGGAAATGTGCCTGGAGATGTCACAAGACTCGCCATCTGTGACATGGGCTAAAAAACGTAACCGGCGAATCGTTTGCATGTACGATTGAATGCATGCATTTACCTCTGCCTACACCTTCGGGGATTACAGGCGTGAAGTAAGGCGTTTTCGATTCTATGCACTAGCAATCAAAAATACATACACTAAACATTGACCTCTAACAAGAATCGTAAAAGGAAAGTTAATATTATGTTCACGACATATAAACATTTATACAAACATCCTCCAAACAAATCTGACTCATATGTGAATTATTCATTTGTCTCCTTTCATCAAACAAAAAAAGATCCTGTAGCTACCACTTCTTCACTAACGTTTACGTAAAATACAACACTGCGAAATCTATGAATAGGAAACGCAAACGCCATCGCTTTTGTTTTTTCTCTCGGACTTGGCTACTCTAACGCGTGGGTTCCGTAATTTGGTCGTTTTTTTGCTTACCTTGTGCAACCGATGGTGAAAATCGATTCTAACTGTACAGCAAATAGAAATAATGTTGATGCGTCACGTTTTTAATGTTAAGGAGGTTTCACATTGACGATTGGCTGTTGGACCAAATAGCTAAAGATGAGTAAATAGGAAAAAATGTGAAACTTTTTTTTCGTTACGAAGTGGCAAACAAACACGTGATTCATGTTTTTTTATGTAATGAAAGTGGCATACAAGCTTGCAGTTCACATTGATGTTAAGTGATGTAAGTAACACATCTGCATTTTGATCTTGGTCTTTGTGTGGGTGTCTATAGGGTGCAGTCATCATTTAACATCAATGTGAGCTGCATGCTTGTTTGCCACTTTCATAGCATAAAAAAAAACATAATGCCTTTATGGGGTGGACGTCTTAGGGCTGAAATGATAGTAACTAAATATTTTTCAGATCACAGACACTCTCTTAAATTAATGTCCTACAATTTGACCTGAATTATTATGTAAATTTGTGACAATATATTTTTGCAACTTCTTTACGATATTTCATAAACTGCAAAGTTTATTATACCGGTTGCTTAACTATCAAACTAGCATTGTTGGCAATAGATGTCGCTGCTGCCACCGTAAAGCAATGCAATAAATGTGAAGGAAAGATTTGACAACTTGGGTGTAGACTTCGGTAGCTCAGATGCAAGAGCGGCTGGACTAGGTTCCCAGTGGCCGCAAGTTGGAGTCTCGCCTGAAGTCAAATTTTTCTTTACATTTTGTTTAAAAAAAAATATTTCACTAGTATATGTCATTGCGAAAATAATACAAAAACTTGAATAATTTCAAAACTATGCTATAGCAAAATTGCATTATATATGCACATAGATAGTGAAAATAAAAAAAATCAGTTTTCTCTGCGACATTCGAGCTTATCTACACTTCGCGTCGCGAACCTGAGTGGGCCTAATAAGATACCAATTAGCTTTCCTCGGCGGTACCTGGCCTGTAAAAACTCGGCACGTGCTTGACTTACTGAACGAAGGTCCGAAGCAATAATGTCATTGATAATTAGATCTTGGATTTCTATTCAGGTAGGTACATATTACATTACTAAGGGTGGATGGCATCATCTTATTTTAACTTTAACCATTTGTTAAGGTATCGGTTAGTAAAAAATAAGCTCTACCGTTTGAAAATTGTTAAATGACGACATAATTTAACTGCAAACCGTAACTGGCTGTACTTGCGCTGGACAATGGTAAAGTTAACCTCTATTATCTGTCAGATGATAAAGGAATCTTTCAATCTTGATATCTTTCAATATGCAAAAAATACGCCGATGCAATGCCTTCGCAGTCTCTGCAAAAGTACCTAAATGTTATTGTTAAATTTGACTATAATACCATACCTAATTATTATAACTAATTTTTACTTGTGGTAGAGCTCCAGTGACGAAGCTCGCGGACGAAGGCACCACCGCATTGCCTTATATACTTGCTGCTAAATGGTGTTCAGCACTATCGTATTCCGGTCAGGTGGTAATGTACATCCCTGTAATTTCCGGCACAGAGACATAACACCTTAGGCCTCAGGAGTGGTAACGCATCTGAATTTTGATCTCTGGTCTTTGTGTGGGTGTCTATAGGCTGCAGTCATCACTTAACATCAATATGAACTGCCACCCCTGAGTTCTGCGCAGTTATGCCTCTACCGCAAAATTGCGATGATATGCTCACTTAAGTTTTCCTATAAACATTTGATCGAAACATGATAATGCTGAAAATTATCATTTTGCGGCAAATTGATTGGGTAATGCGATCTGCTAACGTCCTCGATTTCTGACACAGAAACTCTACCACTAGTAACTACTACAGCTTAAGCTGTAAAACACACGTACAAACGTAACTTCACGCTCCAAAAGGGTAAGCAGAAGTAAATGCAAGGAAACATGCGAACACCCACCATTCGCCTGTTAAGTTATTGTCCATTTTTACTGGTGGTAGAGCTCCAGTGACGGAAATCGCGGGCGTAGGCACCACCGCATTACCTAATTTACTTGCCGCTAAATGGTAGTGTTCAGCACTATCGTGTTCCGGTTAGGTGGTAATGTACGGCCCTGTAATTTCCGGCACAAAGGCATAACACCTTAGGCCTCAGGGGTGGTAACGCATCTGCATTTTGGCCTTGGTCTTCATGTGGGTGTCTATAGGCTGCAGTCATCACTTAACATCAATGTGAACTGCATGCTTGTTTGCCACTTCCGTAACATAAAAAAAAAAAAAAAAAAATGTAACAGGTGGCGAGCTTGTTGACCCACAATTACTGGGAAACATCCAGAAAAATAAAAAATAAAACGATTGAATCAGAGAAAAGGATTCCACACCTCTGATAGCCCACGACACGGGAATCGAAACCATGAGTTTAGCGTAGTACCTACTAGTGGCCTGCCACCACTAGGCTACTGATGCAGTACGTAACTTCACGCCTGTAATCCCCAAAGGGGTAGGCAGAGGTAAATGCATGCATTCAAGCATACGTGCCAA
Organism: Macrosoma leucophasiata; assembly: GCA_036365455.1. NCBI lineage: Eukaryota > Metazoa > Arthropoda > Insecta > Lepidoptera > Hedylidae > Macrosoma > Macrosoma leucophasiata. The sequence goes on along the minus strand of JAWQUS010000004.1, from coordinate 4,740,901 downwards.
CACTCACGACTCGCCGGTTACGTTTAGGCCCATGTAACAGGTGGCGAGCCTGTTGACATCTCCAAGCACATTCCCAACCCCCGAGTTACTGGGAAACTTCTAGGAAATTAAGAAAAAACAATAGAATCAGAGATAAAAGGATTCAACACCTCTGATAGCCCACGACACGGGAATCGAACTCCGAAACCCAGTGTAGTACTATTGGCCTGCTACCACTAGGCCACTGAGGCCGAAATATATAAAATTAATTAAGCAAGTCAATATGAAAGCACCTTAACATTACAACACAAACAGAACATATGGTCGCAAAACAATAGTATGTTCACATGAAGCCCTCTAAAATCAGATTAGAATAATTTATACGAGATAATTTCAATTTAACATAGAGTATAGTCAGATTTTATCTGTCTTGTTAGACAAAGCAAATTATATGTGAAGCTGGTTTGTGAAACTAGTGAAATATGTTTGTGAATGATTTGAATATCGTCCTTTCGATTTTAACCGACTTTAAAAAGAACTACATATTGTATGTTTTTTTTTAATTACACACCCCGAGGGTAAAACGGGACCCTATTACTTAGGGTGAGATTCACAGACTGCAATACGATTTTACCAAAGCAAAGTATGACTTAGAACTTAGTCAGTACAGTATGGATTTTAACAGTTCTAAGTCATACTTTGCTCAAAGTAAAGTCGTAGTGCGGTCTGTGAATCTCACCCTTACACTCCGCTGACCGTCCGTCTGTTATTAAGTTATATCACAACCGTGATAGCTAAATAAAATAGAAATGTTGCATATCGAGCCTACGAAAGAGTCAATCGGCAAACTTCTTAGCGCGTTATCTCTGTTGCACACTGCCTACGTATGCACTGATAGCACACCGCGGACACTCCGCCAAAATTCCATACAAACGCTTAATTTGGTCTTTATTACACAGACATCAATCAATGACGTGTATTTACACGTGCACCTGTGTGCGTAGCACGTAGAAAATACCAACCGTCACCCATAAGAGGGGAAGGTGGTTGAGTGAGGCGGGGAAAGAAAAAACGGTAAGAAAAATTTGACTTCGGGCAGGAATCGAATCTGCGACCTAAGGATAACCAGTCCAGCCGCTTTACCACTAAGCTACCGAAGTTTTTTTTTTTTTTATGTAATGGAAGTGGTAAACATGCATGCAGTTCACATTGATGTTAAGTGATGACTGCAGCCTATAGACACCCACACAAAGACCAAGGTCAAAATGCAGATGCGTTACCACTCCTGAGGCCTAAGGTCTTATGCCTCTGTGCCGGAAATTACAGGGCCGTACATTACCACCTGACCGGAACACGATAGTGTTGAACACTACCATTTAGCAGCAAGTATATTAGGTAATGCGGTGGTGCCTACGCCCGCGAGCTCCGTCACTGGAGCTCCACCACACCAATGCGTCAATGCGTTTGATTTCCGTTTTTGTTTTATTTTAACCGACTTAGGGTGGGTGAACGACATCCATTGATTAATAATTACTAGCTATACAACCGATATGATAGACTTCGAAGTTTATACAATATCGTTAAAATGTCGCTGCTCCCTTAATAAGTTCACTCGCGTGTGTAATAATAATGGCAACCCATTATACGTCCCACTGCTGGGCACGAGTCTCTCCCTTTTTTGGGGGGAGGCCTGGAGCTTACTCCACCACGCTGCTCCAATGCGGATTGGTGGAGGTGGGTGGGTTAGTGGCCAGCCCGCTGTCGGATGTTTTCAAACCGCCCATAAGGCCTCCGACAAGGTTTAACGACTGCTATCTATCGATAGCAACCGGGACCGACGGCTTAACGTGCCCTCCGAAGCACGGAAACGCGCATTTAATTTGCCACTAGCGGTCACCCATCACACTACCCGACCGCGCCCGTAGTGCTCAACCGAGCCGATCGCTTACGATCTACACCAGCCGCTGGGCCATGCGCGAACATAAATAATACAAGTGATAAATACTGATCGTCTCTCATTCTCACATCAAAATCATTCTTTTTTTCAAAATCGTGACGGCCTAATAATCAAATAAAATGCTCAAATAAAATCAAACTCTCCATACATCATTAATAATGTGCAAAAAAACATCAATATGTATTAAATGGAGTCAAGTGAGAGTCAGTTTCAGTGGTAAGTTCCGTACAATAGTAAATTTTCAATTGAAACCGGCCAGGTGAAAAAATATAGATTTTTTTTTTTTTTTTTAATGTTATAAAAGTGGCAAACAAGCGTGCAGTTCACATTGATGTTAAGTGATGACTGCAGCCTATAGACACCCACACAATGACCAGAGGTCAAAATACAAATGCGCTGCCACTCCTGAGGCATTAGGTGTTATGCCTCTTTGCCGGAAATTACAGAGCCGTACATTACCACCTGACCGGAACACGATAGTGCTGAACACTACCATTTAACGGCAAGTATATTAGGTAATGCGGTGGTGCCTACGCCCGCGAGCTCCGTCACTGGAGCTCTACCACCAGTAAAAAATTTCTAAATCAATTATCAATACATGTCATTAATGATATGTTGGAATAAGAGGAAGTTTTTTTCTCGCTGTAGGTTTTGTAGCGAATAATGTATGGACGCCGAACAATGTCCTTTAAGTTCCTCAAATATAATAACCTTATTTACCTGCTTATATACAAACGAGTTACGACCTACACAATACATGTAGGATACGCTGGGTTCGATTCCTGGGTCGGGGGCTATCAGAAATAACGGTATGAAATCCTTTATCTATAGTTCTATTAGAATTTTTTCCATTTTCTGGAAATTTTCCAGTACCTCGAAGTTTGGTAATGTGAGAGGTCAATAGGCTCGCCACCTATGAGCCGAAACGTAACCCGCGAATCTAGGTTGTTTATGGTTGTTTGTATATATGTTTATGTACATGCATTTACTTCTGTCTACCCCTTCGGGGATTACAGGCGTGAAGTTATGTTACGTAGAGTTTTTTTTTTTTTAATTCTAAATTAAAGGGCTTTATCGCACATGCGATTATGTCGCCCTGGTTAGGTAAACAAACTAAACAATAACTTTAACTTTGTCTTAAATTAACAAGTTTGTAAAGTGTTCTAGCTGAGTCGGATAGCGGTTCAGCTAGAGCACTGTTACAGAAGCCTAATTCACTAATCTTGCTTGCTATCTTACTTCTATGTATGTATGTATCTTCACGCCAGGTCCCTAACGGGTTAGGCAGAGAGTGTAGAGCGCCAGATATCCCGGTCCTGACATACCTCTCGGGCCTCGTCTACAGAGTACTAGTAATAATGTGTATGTTGACGACCCGGTGAGAGATGACCGTTTGAATCGAAGGGTCGCGGATTCGATCCCCGCACCGGGACAAATATTTGCATGGTCTGGAGATATTTGTTTCGGGTCTGGGTATTTGTGTAAGTGTTGTATGTGTATAACGGTACCCGCGACACAGGTTTATACCTAATGTGGAGATAGCCCCACTACTAGTTACACTCACAGGAGTATATGCGTATTTTATTTAGAGAGAAGTAAATTATTATTATTGTAACTAATAATTGGGCCCTGTAATTTCCGGCACAGAGGCATAACACCTTAGGCCTCAGGAGTGGCAACGCATCTGCCTTTTGACCTTGGTCTTTGTGTGGGTGTCTATAGGCTGCAGTTATCACTTAACATCAATGTGAACTGCATGCTTGTTTGCCACTTCCATAACATAAAAAAAAAAAAACTAAGTACGCTCTCAAAAAGAGCCGACTTTGTACGCACGAAACCCTAAGACGCCGATGAATATACTCGTATGAATGATGACTCCAATTCGTTAAGTGATATTTATTTGAGAATTGAAATTATGGCGATCGTGATTATAATAAAATCGGCCAAGCCTGCACCGGCCCACGCAGTGTCAAAGTTCTGTAGATAGGAAGCCGCAGATGTTGCAATGTTCTGTTCAAAATATTCCTTATCAAAGAAACTTTGAAGAAATAAGTTTCAGTAGTTAATCAAAATGATGAAAGTTATTTCTTTGACGTAACTTCACGCCTGTATTCCCCGAAGGGGTAGGCAGAGTTAAATGCATACATTCAAGCATACATGCAAACACCCACGACTCGCCGGTTACGTTTTGGCCCATGTAACAAGTGGCGAACCTGTTGCCATCTCCGGGCACATTACCAAACTTCGAGTTACTGGGAAACTTCCAGAAAATGGAAAAATCCCAATAGCAACCAGAGATAAAGGATTTTAAACCGTTATCTCTGATAGTCACCGACCCGGGAATCGAACCCCAACCCGGGAATCGAACCCAGGACCCCCAGCGTAGTAGTAGTGGCCTGCTACCACTACGCTACTGAGGCAGTTTATTTCTTTGAAGTTGTATAAAACAGGAATTTATGAGGATCATTTTACTACTATCATAAATATGAAAGTAAAGTATGAATTTTTGTTTGCTTGTTGCTCAATCACGCTAAATAAAGCGGCTGCATGGATTTCGATGAAATTTTGAACACAAGTAGATTATATACGGCTGTAACACATAGAGCAACTTGGCCCACCGGAATAGCCATAGCGTTTATTACCGATGCAAAACAGTCTGTCAGTTTTTGCGGGGGGAAAATACGTGTGACACACACTACAAAAATCGTCTATTCATACAAATCTCACACCTTGATTTTAACAAAATACTCCATTTCACGCACACATTAAAACATCTGGGCGACAGGCGTAGGACCATTTGGGCTTGTACTTTGACAGAGGGGAAAGCTTGCATATGGCTACGCCCCTCCGGTCCGCCGCTGCCGGTGGCCCGTGATGCTCTATGTATCCGAACGAAGACTCGTAGACAGATAGACAGATGACAACTTTACTGACGTCATAATAGGCGATAATTAACAATTTGACAACAAAACTTACCTGTGAACTGTGTACTACTATTTATTGACTAATCTTTCTAATAATATGTTTCAAGAGTAGGATATTTATCGGTACCTGAAGTCCACGTGGACGAACTCGCAGGTATTAACTAGTAAACTATAAACGGACAGATAGACAATATGAATTTATAATGTTAGTTTACCTTTATTCGATTTGCAACGTAACCCTACGAAGTTACCATACATAATAAGTAGAATATGTTATGCTCATCAGCCTAATCGATTTTTTGATTACTTTCGATACATCGATATGAATTATGAATCAATCAATATAACATTATGGCTCGATTGGTGTTTGGGATAGGCGTGAGCGATTATTTCTTTTAGTGAGGAAATAATAAGATGCCGCTCGGGATAGTATTTCTGTCCTACAGATGTTTGTTTCGCGTATTTTAATGTTTGTTTATGGCGCACAGCGTATTTTATTTATAAAATTATTTCTAAGAAATCATTTTAAAAGAGTTAACTGAGTTTTTAAGTGCCTTATTTTTTTCAGATTATATTGGTCTTTCGATCTCTGCCAGTGAATGACAACAAATGTTTCGTTTTCTATTCTCTGTAGGTACTCTTTGTTATCACGTTGTGAAAGGGGAAATGAGACATTCTACTTCCTCTAAATTTTTGTTTAATGATATTCTTGATTTTTTATAGCATATAAATTAACATGTATATCAATCCTTATCCGCATTTTGTTTGTGAAATAGTCGTAACATACGTCCGGATTTGGTACGGAGCGGACAGTGGATTCTGTACGCTCCGAACCAAATATGGACGTATGTAGAGCAGTCCGGCGGACATAATTATTATTAATCAAGTCCGATACGGTTCGATCGCGCGGCTTTGGTCGGTGAATTTGATCCGCCGGACCGAATCCGGTCGTGTGTAGCGAGAGCGGGTTTGGTTGGCCGATTCGGTCTGCCAGACTGAATCCGGTTGTGAGTTACTACTATTAGATAGTGCCATAAGAATTGCTTGTCGTCTTAAATTAGTAAATACATTTCGGATAATTTATTTTTAATTCAGGGTGATACTATGAGGAGATGTCTACCGCTTCAGAAATTACAAGCTTGAAGTAATGATACCAACTTACATATTTTTTTTTATGTAATGGAAGTAAACAAGCATGCAGCTCACATCGATGTTAAGTGATGACTGCAGCCTATAGACACCCACACAAAGACCAAGGTCACAATGCAGATGCGTTACCACTCCTGAGGCCTAAGGTGTTATGCCTGTGTGCCGGAAATTACAGGGCCGTAGAATAAATAAACGCGTAATATACAAATTTATTTCATCCCTAAAAAAGTAATTTAAACTTTTTTAGGGATGAAATAAATTTGTATATTACGCGTTTATTTATTATCGGACTTGATTCCGCTTCTACCTTGAACACACAACACATCCAATAACATACACGATACACAATGGATCATATCCTAGCCTGAGGTATTACTTTAGCACTGGATTTAAAACAATCGCGTTTCTATATCGATATCGATTAAAGCTTTCCATTTTATGTATTAGATTTCCCTTTTTAAATTGTCTTTGGTCGTTATAGTCAATGGCAAACTCATAACAATGGAATATAACTGACTGTGAAATTTTATGTGATTTGAAACATGCTTTTTACTATCGACCACCGACAATCATTACTGGTAGGGTTTCACTAGTTTTTTTTTTATGTTACCGAGGTGGCAAACTAGCATGATAACATGGTTGTTATTTTTTTTTTTAATGTAATGGAAGTGGCAAACAAGTCTGCAGTTCACATCGATCGTTTTGTCTATAGACAATAATAATAGTCAATGGAAAATTCATAACAAATATAACTGACTGTGAAATTTAATGTGTTTTGAAACTTATATAACTGCTTTGGTAGCCTAGTGGTAGCAGGCCATCAGTACTACGCTGAGGTCCTGGGTTCGATTCCCGGGTACGGGGTTATTAGAGATAATGATGTAAATTCCCTTATTGCTTCTATTGGGATTTTTACATTTTCTGGAAATTTCCCAGTACCTCGAAGTTTGGTAATGTGCCCGGAGATGTCAACAGGCTCGCAACCTGTTACATGGGCCAAAAACGTAACTGGCGAATCGTGGGCGTTGACATGTATGCTTGCATGCATTTACCTCTGCCTACCCCTTCGGGGATTACAGGCGTAAAGTTACGTTCAAATTGTCTTTGCTCGTTATAGTCAATGGCAAATTTATGACAATGTGATCTATCTGACTGTGAAATTTTATGTGATTTGAAACATGCTTTTTATGTTGCTTACTATCGACCACCGACGATCATTACTGGTAGGGTTTCACTAGTTTTTTTTTTATTATACGGAGGTGGCATACTAGCAGAAACTCACATGGATGTTAAATGATGACTAAAGCCTATGCTGCAGAACTCTTAACATGTACGTAAAAAACAAGTTACTATACATATATGTTACCATATATTTTTTTTATGTAATAAATGTAACAAACAAGCATGCAGTTCACATCGATGTTAAGTGATGACTGCAGCCTATAGACACTCACACAATGAACAGAGGTCAAAATGCAGATGCGTTGCCACTCCTGAGGCCTAAGGTGTTATGCCTCTGTGCCGGAAATCACAGGGCCGTACATTACCACCTGACCGGAACACGATAGTTCTGAACACTACCATTTAGCGGCAAGTATATTAGATAATGCGAAACGCTGGAACTCTGCCACCAGTATATTAAGCCTGCAATTTCAATTTCTTACCTGCTTCACAGGATTTCATTCCCCGGGTCGACGGATAAGTGATTGTAAATGATAGTGAGTGAAAATTACCAATTACAATCGCTCAATTTGCAAATGGGCTCGGAGATATCATCATGTAACGTATGCATTGACCTCTGCATAGGGTATGCAGAGGTTTAATGACTGATTAAAACACGATAATACGACAGAAAGTAAAAGAAATTATATGGGTGCCACGAGCTGTCAAAATCAACCCGTATATGGAAAACCCTTCATTTTATCTGAAGAATCATTTTGTTATAGTTTTTTGTTACCTTTATTTATCTTCGACAACATTTCTTTAACAACACACATTTTTGTCGGCAGCTTTACTTTTATGGCGACCAAGCGTTAGACGTTTTTTTTTTTTTTATTTAATAAAAGTGGCAAACAAGCGTGCAGTTCACATTGATGTTAAGTGATGACTGCAGCCTATAGACACCCACACAATGACCAGAGGTCAAAATGCAAATACGCTGCCACTCCTGAGGCATTAGGTGTTATGCCTCTGTGCCGGAAATTACAGAGCCGTACATTACCACCTGACCGAAACATGATAGTGCTGAACACTACCATTTAACGGCAAGTATATTAGGTAATGCGGTGGTGCCTACGCCCGCGAGCTCCATCACTGGAGCTCTACCACCAGTAAGACATAGGTTCTAGGAACACCTCCAACAAACCATGCAATTACAAACAGCCAACTAAACGCGGATGGTTGTCACGAACATTGCAGTCGCTAGTGCGCACCCACCCTAACCTGCCCACGATTTTATATCCGACATGATTATTTACGCAAGTGTCAGTGCGTGTACTAGAGTGCAGCTAAAGCATCCTCTTTGAAATCACTTGCAGCCAAGGATGTTCATATACTTGTACCTAATATACAACATGTAACGGGAATTACGCACACTCTTAAAGACTTCGATTAGAAAATCGAGATATAATCATAATACATGAACTGAAATTATATGTGTGTGTATGTAATATTTTTTATTTAACAAACAAGTTGTCCTCAATTTGTACGAACAGTATGCACACCCTATGCGTACTTCCCTACCTCTACCAACGGCCGCACATAAAACACGAACCGAAAAAAAGTGATGTAGCGTAACATGCGTACCCTTATTTAACACTCGCTAGTAATATGTTTTTTTCCCTATTTTATTTTTAAATTATTATATTAATAATTTAAAATATCTCAACGAACGTATCAACGAGTTCTAATAAACTTGTTGAGACTAGCATTTTATTTTGGATCGACGTTAGTCTCATTTTCGTTTGTATTGACTGTTCACCAAATGAGTGACCATAATTTCCTTCATTGTAATTAACTTTGGAACAAAATATTACCTATATCAAAAATGTCTGAAATCGATTCGGTTATCGATTCTGAACTAGTTTTCGGGTTGTACATTTTTTTACGCTTAGACTCACAGCTCCACATTAGGTATATTATAAACCTGTGTCGTAGATGTCGTTGTACACATACGACACATACACGAACACCTAGACCCGAAACAAATATCTGTAGGCCATACAAATATTAGTTCCGGTGCGGGCATCGAACCCGCGACCCTTCGAATCAAACGGTGGTTTCGCATCGCTGGACTTACCGAGTCGTTAATAATTAAATATTTGCCCTGGTCTTACAAAAGTTCATAGGCGACGGTGACCACTTGCCATCAAGTAGCCCGTTTGCTTGTTTGTTTATCTTAGGACATGAAAAGAGGGGAATTCACGCCAGTAGGTGACAATCGCAGTAGTAAAGTTTACAATAATTATTATTTATCGGCATCACGAGTATCACGACTCCTTTGTATCGGATGTACTTACACGTACATATTTCAAGTCATGGTTGCCTGGTATCCATTGTTTTTTTTTTTTTCAATGAATTAACGTAGATATTCACGGTCTAATGGCAAAGGATAAAATATTGTCGGTCTTTTGTTTAATGACGTGTGAAGTGAATGCTTTTCGGCGGAAATAATTGAATTGTTTAAAACCTAATGGAGCAGATTAGACAGCTGTCATAAGGTTGTTAACCTAAACAGGTCGGTTTCAACTAGGCTTTTAGATTTAATGTCTTATAAGGTAATTAAAATAAATTTAAATTAATGTGTTGTTAAGGCTGTACTTAAAAAATCATAGTTAAAAAAAAAACTCAGTCGTTGTTTTTCTTAATAATTTTTTAAAGTGATTTAAAGTACTACTATACTATAAAGTTTTTTATTTAAATAATTGCAGCAGTCGTGAGTTTAAGTCCCGCCCAAAATCATTTTCTTCTTTCCATTAAACAACATTAAAATCTTTGAAAACTCTCTGAAAATTAAGTTAAATAATTTAAGTAAAAGAAAATATAGTGTTTATTTTTTGTAAACCCAGTGTTAGAAAATTAAAGAAAAAAACGAAAAGAAAAATTTGATAGTAAGATAACCAGTCCAGCCAGCCAGACTGGTTATCCTAAGGTCGCAGGTTCGATTCCTGCCGGAAGTCTGATGGTGCAGAAGAAGGAAATTTTTCTTTCCATTTTATTCTTTAATTTATAAAGTTCACTCGCATGTGTTATTGCGGATAATAAATATTAAAAACTCAATGTAATTGATATCTGATTAGACAGAACGTTAATTATCATCAAATTCGGTAAAAAACCCAAACATAATTCCATTAACCATTTACGATACGAAGTCGTACCTGCTAGAGAAATTTACCCGAGATATAAAATATCAAGAGCATTAAAACTGGGTGACGGACATAATTTTTTGGTAGAAATTCATGAACCATTCAAGTTGCTTGAAAAACTTCTTAACGATATTCAACAAACTGAAAAGTCTATTATATCGGTGGCCTAACTAGCATAGTTGGTAATAGATGGCGCTGCTGCTACCATAAAGCAATGCAATAGATGTGAAGGAAAAATTTGACAAATCGGGCAGGACTTCAGTAGCTCAATTGGAAGAGCGGCTGGACTAGATTCCCAGTAGGTCGCGAGTTCGAGTCTCGCCTGAAGTCAATTTTTTCTTTCCATTTTTCTTTAAAAATAAAATATATTTCACAAGCATGTGTTACTGCGAAATAATATAAAACAATTATTTAGGGTAAAAGCGACTTCTTTACGATATTCAATAAACTGAAAAGTCTATTATATCGGTTGCCTAACTAGCATAGTTGGTAATAGATGGCGCTGCTGCTACCATAAAGCAATGCAATAGATGTGAAGGAAAAATTTGACAAATCGGGCAGGGCTTCAGTAGCTCAATTGGAAGAGCGGCTGGACTAGATTCACAGTAGGTCGCGAGTTCGAGCCTCGCCTGAAGTCAATTTTTTCTTTCCATTTTTCTTTAAAAATAAAATATATTTCACAAGCATGTGTTAATGCGAAATAATATAAAACAATTATTTAGGGTAAAAGCGACTTCTTTACGATATTCAATAAATTGAAAAGTCTATTATATCGGTTGCCTAACTAGAATAGTTGGTAATAGATGGCGCTGCTGCTACCATAAAGCAATGCAATAGATGTGAAGGAAAAATATGACAAATCGGGCGGGGCTTCAGTAGCTCAATTGGAAGAGCGGCTGGACTAGATTCCCAGTAGGTCGCGAGTTCGAGCCTCGCCTGAAGTCAATTTTTTCTTTCCATTTTTCTTTAAAAATAAAATAAGTTTTCCAATGTTACCCTCGGAGTTTGGTAACCTACTCGCAGATCCGAATAGGCTCATCATATCAGCCGAATTATGTCTACTGCTGGACCAAACCTATAAGGGTGATATACCACAATCGTCATGCTCAGCATGCGGATTGGCGGTAGTTTTATCACAGGACGCTTAATAATGGTATCTGTTGCCACAGATTTTAACTTTTACAGATACCAACGATAATCTTATATGTATAATTTAAGTGACATGTTATATAGCTTTAATTAAGCAATGAGAATGTGCCATTTTTAACCGAGTTCAATAAACGAGTTCTCAATTCGGCCGGTATATACATATATTTTTTTTTATATATAGGTTGGGGGAAAACTCTTTTCGCATTATAGTATGTATGAACTTGTAATAAAATCTATTTGGCTGTAGTATTTGTATCTGGCTGGTTTTGGTATCATTAAAAATTAAAATATTAAAGAACATAATTCCAAATTTAAATTAGTCAAATGTGTGATTTTCATTTGTTTTTCGTAGTGTCAAGATGAGTGAATCTAATGAAGAAATTCGATACATTTTGAAATTTTACTACACAAAAGGGAAAAATGCAACGCAAGCCGCGAAAAACATTTGCGATGTTTATGGACCTAGTGCAGTGTCTGTGAGAGTAGCATAAATTTGGTTTAAGCGTTTTCAATCCGGAAATTTTGATGTCAAAGATGCACCTCGCTCTGGTCGCTATTACGGATAAAATGGATGCCATTTTTGAAAAAGTGGAGCAAGATTGACGTAACAGTAGTTACGACGTAGCTGAAGAACTAAGAATTGATCACAAAACAGTTTTGGCGCAAGAAGCTGGGTACAAAAATAAGCTCAATATTTGGGTACCTCACGAGCTCACTGAAAGAAACCTAATGAACCGTGTACTCATTTGTGATTCTTTATTACAACGTAATGAAACCGAATCATTTTTGAAGAAGCTGATAACTGGTGATGAAAAGTTGTTCACGTACGACAAGAACGTGCGAAAAAGGTCGTGGTCAAAGGTCGGTCAGGCTTCACAGACTGTGGCGAAACCCGGGTTAACTCGCAATAAGGTGCTGTTGTGTATGTGGTGGGATTGGAAGGGCATTATTCAATAGGAGCTATTACCACCAGGCAGGACTATCAATTCTGAACTCTACTGCGAACAACTGATGAGATTAAAGCAAGAAGTTGAGAGAAAGCGGCCGGAATTGATCAACAGAACCACACCACCACCCCTGTGGGGTGGTGGTGTGCCCCAACCTATTATATGTACTCGAATTTCGCCGAGATTTCTGGACCGGTTTACGTAATTCTTTTTTTTTTGTTTCAATGAATGACATTATATATAATGGTAACTTACTATACGTCCCACTGCTAGGCACGAGGCTCTCCCCTTTTTGGGGGGAGGCCTGGACCTTAGTCCACCACGCTGCTCCAATACGGGTTGGTGGAGATACGGGTTAATAGCCAACCCGCTGTCGGATGTTTTCAAACCGTTAAACCTTGTCGGAGGCCTTATGGGCATAAGGCCTCCGACAAGGTTTAACGACTGCTATCTGCAACCGGGGCCGCGCATTTTAATTTACCTCTAGCGTTCACCCATCACACCCGACCGTGCCCGTAAAGCTTAACCGAGTAGATCGCTTCCGATCTACAACAGCCGCGAAGCCATGCGCGCTTCCAGGATGACGCGCGAGGACGCTTGCCTGAAGAAAAATCTTCCACATGGTAGTCTTCAGCACTATCGTGTGTCAGTTACGTGGTAATGTATGGCTTTGTAATGACTATCACAGAAACAAAACAACTAAGATCTCAGGGGTAGCAAAATGTTTGTTTAGACGTCTATTGGCTGCAGTCATCATTTAACATCTATGTGAACTGCATGCATGTTTGCCACCTTCCTTACATAAAAGTTACGTTTTCCATTATTCATAATTGAATGTGTTGACCACAAAAATGAATAAGTGGCGGTCAAAAAAATACTAGCCTTTAGTGTAAACAAAGACGGCATAGAAGATGTAAAAATGAATCGGACGGACTGTCACTTCATCAATTATGTAACGATTAGTGATAGACAACAGTCGATATCGATAAAAAATGTTGCAATGTGCAGTGGCTTTTATAAAAAGTTACTGCACAGCATTCTTAAAGTTTGACGTCTATTAACTCGTTAGGCCGCAGTTAAACCGATACCGGTACACGTAAGCTTCACGCCTTTAATCCCCGAAGGGGTAGGCAGAGGTAAATGCATGCATTCAAGCATACATGCAAACACCCACGATTCGTCGGTTACGTTTTTGGCCCATGTAACAGGTGGTGAGCCTGTTGACATTTCGGTACACGAACAATTAGAAATCAATTGTCATTATATTATTATTCTCACGGACTGACAGATTGAAGTCGCACTTGGATTTGATTGACTATTGAAAATTTGGCCGTGTAATATGTAGATATATTTTGCATTACATTTTTAAATAATCAGATAATTAAATACATACAAAACACTGATTGGAAACTGGTGGTAGAGCTCCAGTGACTGAGCTTGCGGGCGGAGGCATCACCGCATTACCTTAGATACTTGCCGATAAATTGTAGTGTTCAGCATTATCGTGTTCCTATCAGGGGGTAATGTACGGCCCTGTAATTTCCGGCACAGCGGCATAACACCTTAGGCCTCAGGAGTGGTAACGCATCTGCACTTTGATCCAGGTCTTTGTGTGGGTGTCTATAGGCTGCAGTCATCACTTAACATAAATTGCCTATTACATTCAGTAAAAAAAAAATTGTACGCCAACATTTAAATCGTTTATATGCAATATCGATAAATTCCACTTCCTTACCCATCACTTGCTCATAGTACCGTTACAAAGACACGTGTTCATCACTATTCCAATAGTGTCGCTTCTGTGAACGTGATGGTTTCATGTTTTTGAATGAACATACATATTTATTTCGTGCTGTAGAGTTGCCCTTTGAGAGTGTTTTTTAAGCTATTCCATAGCTTCTATCGCGGGCCTTGAGCGCGGGGACCGAATTCAGAAATTCCGTAACGAAATAACCTGACTCTCCGGATCACAAATTTTAAACTCATTTAAAGAAAGTCATGTATAATTTCGCGTCCGACCTGGCCGTCCGTGGCCGAGCGGTCTAAGGCGCTGGTTTAAGGTAGGATTGCTGAGAATTCCTCTTCCTCTTCCTCATAATGAGGAAGTTCCGCAATATTTTGGGCTCAACCGTTTCCGCAACCTCAAAAATTAAAATAAAAAAATCCTCTTCCGCTATCGCTTTCTCAAAATTTAAGAGGAATTTATGAGGAATTTTGTTGCGCATGCGCGTCGCGTATCGATGGCAACGCACACGCCGCAGCGCGGTGCCAGGCCGAACAGGCGAGCGAGACCTCCCCACCCGCCACCGGCGCTGTTCCTTGATTGTTTGTTTTAATTTTATTGACATACACATTATTTTGTTTATACGCGTACTCAACTTAAAAAATCGAAATATTCGGGGCTTTAAAGAACTGTATCTTTACAATACCTATCTTCTCTTCCATCAAATGTACCAGCAAACGACTTCTTAGCAATGCTGTATTGGTATATGATGAGCTATAAAACCGGTTGTTAACAGGGAGGTTAATTTTTATTAAAAAAATATTTGGACGCTGTTTCCCCGCGTCCAAATATTTTTTTAATAAAAATTAACCTCCCTGTTTAAAATAAAATTGGATTAATAGTATTCAATTCCTTTACCTTGATAAATAATATTTGACTTAAATACCTAATTAACAGAAAAATAAAGACAGCATTCTTATTTCAATTTCAATTCCTAAATGAAATTGTGTCATTCATTCATATTTTTTTTTTGTTGTGCGTGTTTTTTTTTATTTCTGTAGGTTGAAAAAAACAAGCAAACGGGCAACCTGATGGAAAGTGGTCACAGTCGCCTATGAACATTTGCAACACCAGGGGAGTTGCCAACGCGCTGCCAGCCCTGAAGGACTCTTTTGAGGCCATTTTTGAAAAACCTCTTAATTTAGCACCTAGGGAACACCTCAGAGGGAAGTTCTTTCCACAATTTACACGTTCTGGGCAAGAACAAACGTGAAAACCGCACCGTTGAGCACTGCCAGGTGTCCATTCGGTGTGTGTGGAACTTCTCTCTTCGGCGGGTAGTACGGTGTAGGAAAATAGACGGTGGCACCATGTCAAACAGTTCAGCAGAGCACTCATCATTGTAGAGACGGTACAACACGCACAGACTCCCAATGTCTCTGCGTAGGCTCAGATGTTAGAGCCTGTCAGTAAGTCCTGAATCGTTAAAAATACGAACGGCGCGTTTTTGAAGGGAGTTAAGGGGACTAAGCTGGTATTTGGGGGCTCCCACCCACAAATGAGAGCAGTATTCTAGATGGGGCCGCACTTGGGCCTTATAAAGTAGTAGTAGCTGCCCCAAAGTGAAAGTGAATACTGCCTGGCTTTGTTGAGTACCCCTAGCTTTTTGGATGCCAACTTGGTCTTACACTCGGTGTGACTCCCGAATTGCACTTCGTTCGATATGTCAACGTCCAGGATACCGATACTCTTACCAACGGCGATCGGAATGCCCTGGAATTGTGGTGCTACAATGCATGGGGTTTTTTTAGCGGTGAACGTGCAGACTTGTGTGCTCGTGGGTTTGAACTGCATTAAATTAAGTCGACCCCAATCCGAGACCCGCTCCAGAGAGAGCTTTATTTCAGACACAAGTCTAGTCCTTCTTTCCTCGATAAGTATCCGAGAGGCATTTGCACAGCTAGTGTAGTGTGCATATCCCGTACTATCATCGGTATAGCAATGAAAATTGAAGTTTTGCTCCAACATTTCATTGATGTGAAGAAGAAAAAGCGTGGGAGATAGCACAGAGCCTTGCGGCAAACCAGCGTTGATAGGTAGTCTGTCTGAGCGCTGACCGTCAGCTAAGACTTGTATATAACACTCAGACAGAAAGCTGGCTGTCCAGTTGCATAGCCTCTCGGGAAGACTGTAGGATGGAAGTTTCGCGAGACGTGCCCTGTGCCAGACCCGGTATATCTACATAACGATATTGCTAAGGCCTTTGCCTTAGCAATATCGTTGTGTAGTCACTGATAGGATAGGATGGAAGTTTCGCGAGACGTGCCCTGTGCCAGACCCGGTATATCTACATAACGATATTGCTAAGGCCTTTGCCTTAGCAATATCGTTGTGTAGTCAGTGATATGTCACTGAATTCGTCCTTAACTGCTGGACCAATTTTGATGATTCTTTATCGTATGTGTTTTGAGAATGGTTTGGATCAGTGATTCCCAAAGTGGTCCATATAGACCCCCTGGGGTCCATAGGACTCGATGGGGGTCTACGTAGGCGTAAATAAAATTTGGAAATATGGGAATGTGATGTAAATGTAGCAAGGAGGGGTCCACGGAAACCAGAAAAAAATGTAAAGTGGTCTACAAGAAAAAAATGTTTGGGAACCTCTGGTTTAGATTCATAGTTTGGTCCACTACAAAATGCTCTTTTAATTATTTTTTTGTATATATATATACTTAGTTAAGTAGATAGAGACAGGACAGCGGATTTTAGGTTGGGTCCGCTAGTATTTATAACTTATCGTATCATCCTCTTCTCATCTTTCTGTAGCGCGCAAGGCCTCCCGGCTGGTGTAGAACGTAAGCGATCTACTCGATTAAGCGATACGGGTGCGGTCGGGTGTGTGACAGGTGACCACTAGTGGCAAATTAAAATGCGCATTTTCGTGCTTCGGAGAGCAGGACGCCGGCGGTCCCGATTTCTATCGACAGATAGCAGTCGTTAAACCTTGTCAGAGGCTTTATGGGCGGATTGAAAACATCCGACAGCGGGTTGGCCACTAACCCTTGCAAGTAACTCCACCAACCCGCATTGGAGCAGCGTGGTGGAGTAAGCTCCAGACCTCCCCTCAAGAAGGGGAGAGACTCGTGCCCAGCAGTGGGACGTTTCAAGGGTTGCTATTATTATTATGTCATCTGCTTCCTCTTCCGCTTCCTCATCCGCATCCTCTTCCTCATAAAATATCCTCTTCCTCATCCGCATCCTCTAAATTGGCGCATCACAATTCCTCTTCCTCCTCCTCTTCCTCATAATCACTTCCTCAACAACCCTAGTTTAAGGCACCAGTCTCTTCGGAGGCGTGGGTTCGAATCCCACCGCTGCCAAGATTGTTTTTGTTCATTTTTTTTATTGTTTGTTTTTACATTCAATATTTTAAAAGTGGTAAATATTAATAGAAAATTATTGTTTCATTTTTCTATTTTTTTTTCCTTTATTTGCATTTTATTTTGTTATGCATAATTTTAGATAATTATGTAAATGCAATAGCTTTACCGCGGCAGTCCCCGAGTGCCACACGTCGATTTATTTTTAGTAGACAAGCATGCAGTTCACATTGAAGTTAAGTGATGATGACTGCAGCCTATAGACACCCACACAAATACCAAGGTCGAAATGCAATTGCATTACCACTTCTGAGGCCTAAGGTATTATGCCTCTGTGCCGGAAATTACAGGGCTGTACATTACCATCTGACCGGAACACGATAGTGCTGAACACTACCATTTAGCGGCAAGTATATTAGGTAATGCGGTGGTGCCTACGCCCGCGAGCTCCGTCGCTAGAGCTCTACCACCAGTAAAATTGTAAATGTATGATCCCACCGAATCCTTACGTATTATTAAAGTCTACCCAATCCTACTTCTCAATACTCCTCTCTGTATTTTCCATTTGTCGTAAGCCAATATTACCATCAAAGTAAATTGTATGCTTGTTTGGCACTTTATGAAGTAAACGAAATGGCATTTATATTCAATTTTAATTATTTGTTACAGGTACGTTCGCTGAAGCAAAGTGTACACAACCCACACAGTTTGCAAAAAGCGTAAGTATGGTAACTAGTTTAAGCCTTCAATATCATTGAAGAGTATAAACTAAGATGGATGGACTCTATAAAATCAAAACATAATCATCATCATTCCATCCAAAAGACATCCACTGCTGAACAAAATTAAATCCTTTTCCAAAGACACCCCCCACAACAGTGTAGTGCGTACTCATTAAAAAAAAAGAGGAAATTACCGTCAACTTTTCTTCTTCCGTCAAAAATTCTTTAAAAAAAAATGCTGCAGTATGTATGCATCTTCACGCCAGGTCCCTAACGGGGTAGACAGAGAGTGTAGAGCGCCAGATATCCCGTTCCTGACATACCTCTCGTGCCTCATCTACCTTCATTCTCTTCATACATGCACGCCGATTCCTAAGACTTTTGTCTGCACCATCAGACAGAACTTGACCTATTTGGTCATGGTAGGTCAGTCTTGGTCTTCCTGGGCCACTGCAAAATGCTGCAGTTCTAACTTTTAACTTTTGTATAAACGTGTTTTTTTAATCAGATTTATTGATATGATATGTTTTCAAAAACTGCAAAAAAAAACTACTTGTTGCTCTTTCGTGAGCGAGTCAGACTCGCATATGGCCAATTTTACAACAGGTATTATTATTGCTTATTACTCTCGTTTTAAGAAACGATCAAATAATTTATTACAGACTAGCTGTCCCGACATATTTTGTATTGCCTCACAATGAAATAATAGGTAGGTATGTCAAAGGTTAGATAAATACGGACTATTTGTATGGGAAAATGAAATTATGGTTTTTACAATTTCCCTTCAATTTCCTCATATTTACTTACCCTTTAGACCTTCCCTGGGCTTCCAAAAATCATTCAAAACCAAAATTATCCAAATCGGAGCCGTTCTCGAGTTTTAGCGGGACTACCGAACAGCAACGGATTTTTATATATGTATAGATTATATAGACTAGAGGATGCTAGAGGCTTGCCCCGGCTTCGCACAGGTACAATTAATTTCGTATAGCCTATGTCACTCAGTGAAGATGCAGCTTTCTAATGGTGAAAGTATTTATGAAATATGTAAAGTAATTTTTGTATGGGAACGCTACAACCATACATACAAAAAGACAAATGTTACGAGAATACGTTTTTTTTCGTGTCCTAGATATTAGTGAGATTTTTTGTCGTTTCATATAAAATTAGAATATTTTTAAGAAGAATCATTGATTTTTCGTAGAATTGTAATAATTTTAACCGGGTTAGTTTATACGTCTTCTTCTAATTTATTTTGGATTCGAAATCAATGAAATACCAAGTAAAATGCCAGTGACCTTTGCTAAATCGTTTTATGACACCATAAAACAATTAAATGTCCGTTTATTATAAAGGTGACTGCAGACACGGCGAAGTTCTATTTTTTTTTTAAATACCTACTTTTTTCACAAACTTTTTTCCCCAAGAGCATATTAATTTTTTCCATGAAATGTTCAATACTTTTCTTTAACTACCTCTGTAGTCTGGTAGCAGGCCACTATTTTTACGTTAGAGTCGGTTCGATTCTCGGGTCGGGGACTATCATAAATAGAGGTGTAAAATTCTTTATCGTTCTATTGGAATTTTTCCATTTTCTGGAAGTTTCCTCGTACGTTACTCGATCTTTGATGATGTCCCCGAAGACATCAACAGGCTCACCACCTGTTGTATGGGCGAAAATGTATTTTTACTTTTGTGTGTAGTAGCAGTAGTAATACGCACCGGGAAATCTATATATATATATAAATCAATTGCTGTTCGTTAGTCTCGCTAAAACTTGAGAACGGCTGGACCGATTTGGCTAATTTTGGTTTTAAACCTTCCCTGGACTTCCAAAAATCTGAACGATTTTTGGAAGTCCAGGGAAGATTTAAAAGGTAAGAAAATATGAAGAAATTGAAGGGAAATAGTAAAAATCACAATTTCATTTTCCCATAGAAATAGTCCGTATCTTTTAAACCTTTGACACATTATTTTATTCTCAGGCAATACGAAGTTTGCCAAGTCAGCTAGTAATAATTAACATGTTTAATTGCCTTGTAAATTACGAATAGGGTTATAAATATGTATATAATTAGATGGTCGAATATCTTCGACATAAAGAAAAAGCGCAATAAATGCGACCATAAACTTTTAAAGTCAAAACCCTATGATAACGGTGCAATCAAGTACTAACTTAAATATGCTTAAGCATTTCTCAATTTACATAAAGCATACAATATGTATTGATGCTTTTGTTAAGGTGCTAATGACTTAGAACTAGCTGTAAATCCAACTCATACGTACTGTAATAAAATGATTGGCACCTCTTAAGTGTACCCATCAAGTCTGCGCTGGCCTTAATAAGAAACTACTAATCTATTTTACTATAGCTTTATTAGAGAAAATTCGTTTCGATGGAATTGCAATATCTCAGTATTGATTTATTATAACTTTCTAAATTGATGTTATTTGTTGAGATAAAGTTCACTTGGTAGTTTAGACGGGAATCATGAAGTTTCGTTAGAGTTGGTTACAGGTTTGAAACTGCAGAGAAATATCTGTATTTTTTAGATTTTCGAGAGTTAATTTAATAGCCTCGTGAACCATTCTTGGAATAAGTTTTACTGGTGGTAGAGCTCCAGTGACGGAGCTCGCGGGCATAGGCACCACCGCATTAACTAATATACTTGCCGTTAAATGGTAATGTTCAGCACTATCGTATTCCAGTCAGGTGGTAATGTACGGCTCTGTAATTTCCGGCACACAGGCATAACATCTTAGGCCTCAGGAGTGGTAGCGCATCTGCATTTCAACCTTGGTCTTTGTGTGGGTGTCTAGAGGCTGCAGTCATCACTTAACATCAATGTGAACTGCATGGTTGTTTGCCACTTCCATAACATAAAAAAAAGTTAGTCTGTTGTTCTGTAGCGAGTATTGAAGTCCTGTCGAACCAAAATGTCGGGTTGATTTTGAATAATAATTCTAGTTTTATTTCAAAGATCCCATAAATAGTTTAATATACGGTCAACGGTAAAAGTGATGATCAAAATCATACTTTCAATACTAATATCGTAATTTTCGTCAAAACAGTGTATCAAATATTAGCTAACATTTGGTGCACTTCACAATCTCGTACTTTAGAAACACTTTACTGCCACAGTACTTTGACGCAAATTACGATAATAACGCACATCATACGCTCATGAAATAATGCACATCGACCCCAGGAAGAGACGTCGGCTTATGTCGCATCTGTAGAGCGTTATCTCTTTCACACCTTACCTATTTGACGTTTGTCGACCATTTTGATCAAGTTTTGATCAATACCGGACCACGGATGTTTACGTAGGCAGTGTGCAGCAGAGATAACGCTATATGAATCCGAAACTAGCCGATTGTCTCTTTCATAGGCTCGATGTGCATTATTTCTTGATGAGCACTGTCGGCACTATTGAATGTCCGATTTTGACCATCTACTTTTTTACTGGTGGTAGAGCTCCAGTGACGGAGCTTGCGGGCGTAGGCACCACCGCATTACCTAATATACTTGCCGCTAAATGGTAGTGTTCAGCACTATCGTGTTCCGGTCAGGTGGTAATGTACGGCTCTGTAATTTCTGGCACAGAGGCATAACACCTAATGCCTCAGGAGTGGCAGCGCATCTGCATTTTGACCTCTGGTCATTGTGTGGGTGTCTATAGGCTGCAGTCATCACTTAACATCAATGTGAACTGCATGCTTGTTTGCTACTTTTATTACTTAAAAAAAAAAATCTTCATTTGCCGTTGACTGTACTTACTCCTGAACGCTCATGCCAGTAAGTAGTTATTTATATTAAGTTTAAGTTAGGTAATTGTTTTATTTATTACTACACCCACTTTGTTGTCTTATTTTTCTCTCCTCAGTAAAGGTTGCCTAGAAGAAATCGCTGTCAGGCGATAAAAGACCGCTTCGTACGGTATTATGTTATTTATGGCATTTGTTTATTGTTTGTGTATCTTTATAGTGTACAATGAAGAGTATTGTTGTTGTTCAATGGTCGAAATTTGACCGTACATAACACGGTTTGAATTCTACAACAATTTCTATAATAATCTCTACTACTACTTACTATCTTTCTAAAAAAAGTACACATTTGTCAATCATCCAACTAATCATAGTTCAGTATCGAAAGAGGAAGCAAGTCTAAATGCTATTTACATACATGTCTGTCTGTCCGTCCATCCGCTTCCTTGATGGCTCATGCGTAATGCATTCGTGAGTCGTGCGTTCCGTGCCTTCTGGTTCTACGCATTTATTATTTATATTTTTAGACTAGCTGTTGCCCGCGGCTTCGCCCGCGTGGTAGTCGTTTAAAAAGTAGCCTGCGTTCTTTCTCAAAGTCAACTCTATCTCTGTACCAAATTTCATTAAAATCGGTATAGTCGTTTGATCGTGAAAAGGTAACATACAGACAGACAGAGTTACTTTCGCATTTATAATATTAGTAGGGATTATGAATATGTACACAGGTTCCATGTTTGTTTTAAGTGAAGTATTATAAAATTGTAATTTACTGGTGGTAGAGTTCCACTGTAGGGAGTCAAGGGCGTAGGCACCACCGCATTACCTTATCTGCCGCCAAATGGTAGTGTTCAGCCCTATCGTGTTCCGATTAGATCGTAATGTATGGCCCCGTAATAACTATCACAGAGACATCACAAGTTAGGTCTCAGGGGTGGCAACACATCTGTATTTTGACCTCTAGTTTTTGTGTAGATGTCTATAGGCTGCAGTCATCACTTAACATCAATGTAAGCTGCATAATTGTTTGCCACCTTCCTTAAATAAAAAACACAGTTTTCTAATCGTGATAGAATTTTTGAAATCGGTCCATAAGATTTTTGTGTGAAAATGCTACAAACATACATAAAAATAATCGGACAAGTGCGAGTTCGTTTTTAAATAATAATTCGTAATTTAAATAAATATTTTCGAAAATATTACAGATTTAAAATGCAGGGACATAGCGGTTACGGTGGTACCGGCAGGGGGGGTTATGTTATTAAGAATTTTCGATTTAATTTGAGTACTCAAACTTCTTATAGATTTTCCAGTAATCTATAGGCAAAGAACTATTTTCCACATTTTTTTCTAAATGTTAAGTTCAGTAGTTTCGGAGATAGGGGGGGGTGGTCAATGGTCATTTTTCTTAAATAACTTCAAATTTGTTTATGCAAATATTATAAAAACATAAATCTGAGATGCTGACAATAACCTCTTTCGTTTGATATGTCACACGACACAGTTTACGATTTTTTTTTAAATTTTCTGATTTAACCCCGAAAGTGGCCCGCCTGTTTAAAATGTATTATTTTACTTGACGTGTTCATCTTTGGGTCACCAATTTACATATATTCTTAAAATTTCAACTCAATCGGTGCAGTAGTTTTGGAGCAAACTGTGACAGACGGACAGACAGACAGACGCACGAGTGATCCTATAAGGGTTCCTTTTTTCCTTTTAAGGTACGGAACCCTAAAAACACAAATATTTCCTCTTTATAATATTATTGCACATTATTGACTATTGACCATGCCGTTCGAGCAAAATATCTTGTAATAAAGGTAGAAAAAACAAGTGAGTATACATTGAGGACTAGTAGTAAGTGACACTGGCCACTCTGTTCCGCACACTGGCTTTGGTGACTGAATTACTCCCTATTTACATTTTTATACAAACGGGAATGGTTTCGGGATTCTTATTTCGGACAGGTCTTTCAAAAATGTTAGGGATGTGCTAAAATCATTTTTCGATTTAGTTAACTGTCTGTGACTTATTAAGCTTTAAAGTGCCAATTTTCGTTAGGGTCAAGTGTACCCCCTCTACCAACTAAACGGTTGTTGTTAGAAATTCAAACGTTACTGCAATAGTACCTACATACCTTAACAAAATTACTTTCACGCCTAAGTCGACTTTACAAGTTTGCGAGTAATAGTCGACAAACGTAATACTCGAAATTTTTAGACAACTCCGTAAAATATACAATTTTTTTTCATTACAATAATCAAACCTAAAAACTACGGAACGCACTTGACTGTTTTTGACGTGACAACGTCTTAAATTAGGTTGCGGCTCGGAGTCACTCAGGAAAAAGTGTAACGCCCGGTAACGTAACGATGAGTCACCGAACGAGAGAAAGGCCTGCCGGACCGGCGAATGCCTTTCTACCGAGAAAAAGACGTTGTCACGTAAAATCTTCGCCCGTAAAACCGACTTTACAGGCAACCAGTTTTTTTCATATAATAATGTTGTTTTCAGTTACGTGTTTCTATTCTTTTACTTTAACAAAACTACCATGACGAAGACGGATTATCTCGCTTTCAATTATATGATAATGTAGGATAATTTTGGTAAATTTAATGAATAACTTCAAAATTTCACCTTACAGCCATATAAGGCCACAAAATTCAAATGGGCCAAATAGCCATTCACTAATCACTAAATAATTCAAATACTTAATCACGTACATGTTACAGAACAGAGCGGCTGCCAAAAGAAATATAATAGTTGTAAATTTAGTCCAAGAGTAACAATACAGAAAATATAATTCATGTTTTTTCAGCTAAAGGTACTTCCTAATTAGTTTCATACTTTTGTTGATTTTAACAACTATTTCTTCTTAAGGTAAGTCCGGGAACAGATGCCGTGTTTTAAATACCTGCGCTATATTAGAAGTGTCCTGGGTGAAAACTAAACTCCTTTTTAAATGAAGCACCTTCCAGTAAAACTTGGTGTCACGCTATCTGGCGAAAAGTGCGCGTGTGTAATCCGTGTAATCTTACAGCGAAATTATTTTGACAGATATTTATATCAATTACTAATATATCTTACTGGTGGTAGAGCAGTGACGGAGCTCGCAGGCATTGGCACCACCGCATTACTTAATATACTTGCCGCTAAATGATAGTGTTCAGCACTCTTTTGTGTTCCGGTCAGATACGGCCCTGTAATTTCCGGCACAGAAACAACACCTTAGGCCTCAGAAGTGGCAACGCCTCTGCATTTTGACCTCTAGTCTTTGTTTAAGTGTCTATAGGCTGCAGTCATCACTTAACATCAATGTGAACTGCATTCTTATTGGCCACTTTCATTACATAAAAATATCAAATATGTTTTTTCCCGGTCGTAAAAACACTTTTAATGTATCCAAATTCATACATTAGCTTGAGTTTTATATGTATCGTGATACATTTTATCCATATTTTCTAGATTTTTTTTTTATATAAGAATGGGCACGTATCTCATTCCAAGAGGATTGTCCACACGATTTGCGCTACCGACTCCCGGTCTAAGCCGATAAAGATCTTTTCGCATCACGATACCAAACTACGCAGTATGAAATTGCTAATGTCGATGGTACACTGTTATTAAGTATAATACATAATGCATCATATTTTTTACGTTACGTAAAAGTGTCGACGACCTATCGCAGATTTAAGGATATAATTATATTGTTGAGAAGAAAATATATTACAACTAGCTGACCCGGCAGACTTCGTATTGCCTCAGAATGAAATAATGTGTCAAAGGTTTGATAGATACGGACTATTTGTATGGGGAAATAAAATTGGGGTTTTTACTATTTACCTTCAATTTCTTCATATTTTCTTACCTTTTAAACTTTCCCTGGACTTCCAAAAATCATTCAAAACCAAAATTATCCAAATCGGTCCAGCCGTTCTCGAGTTTTAGCGAGACTTACGAACAGCAAACCTCATATAGCCTTCAATAATGTTCAAAATGTCCCAGTTATAAGTAATTGTTGTGTTAAAAAGTTTAAAAACACGGCTACAAAAGTTTTACTCTAAATAGGTCATTTACTTTAGATCAATTACAAGTAGGTGTTTAACGAAAAAATTTAAACTGAGTGTAAGGGCTTCAACTTCAAACTATTTTAAGTAGATGAGGCAAGGAGGTGTGTCAGGAACGTGATATCTGGCGCTCCACACTCTCTGCCTACCCCGTCAGGGACCTGGCGTGAAGATACATACATATAATACACTAATTGAATTTGACTACTAAAATTACTATGAAATTTCTAAAATTCATTTCTGTTACTTTATCTCATGCTATTTAAATAACAATTTACCCTATCAGATTCGAATCTACCCTGAGACATATTGAATATGTAAATTCACCAAAGTGGCACCTTCTGACAATCAAGACCCTAAAGCCCTAAACCTTTGCCTCAGTTGCCTACAATTTCAATAAGGATATTATCCAGTCACAAAGGCATCTATATCGCAATTCATGACCTCTTCGCACCCACTCTCTATTATCGAGCTATACAGTTCAATCTCAGGGCTTTGTTGACTTCAGGAGAATGTGAAACGATTTATTAATATAGACAGGCCACGGAATAATTCAAACGCTAGGTCCAACTTTAGATCTAAGACAGAAAATCTTAGAATTTTAACCTACAGTATATTTGCCAGTATATATTGCGAAAGGTCTTCATGAGTGACGAACTCGTCTGTTCTTTAGTAGATCGCTGATGTATCATAGGGTGAGATTCACAGACCGCACCACAACCACACCACGGACACTCCGCCAAAATTCCATACAAGCGCTTAATTTGGTCTATTACACAGACATCAATCAGTGACGTGTATTTACACGTGCACCTGTGTGCGTAGCACGTAGGAAATACCAACCGTCGCCCATAAGAGGAGAGGAGGTTGGGTGATGCGGGGAAATCGTTCGGGGCGTCAAAGTGTCCATTCTATACGTAGTATTATTACATATTCTCTGCCACAACTTTACTTTCATCAAAGTATTATGGTGAGATTCACAGACCGTACTACGACTTTACTTTGAGCAAAGTATGCTTAGAACTGTCAGTATAGTATGGGATTTGACTGCTCGAAGCGTACTTTGCTTGAAAGTAAAGTCGTAGTGCGGTCTGTGAATCTTGCTCTTAGAATTGTAAAAACTGTAACAACTGTCAAAACTCATACTTCAGTGGTGACAGTTCTAAGCATACTTTGCTCAAAGTAAAGTCGTAGTGCAGACTATGAATCTCGCCCTTAGTGTTTTCAATTTAAATGTCCATTTATAAAAATAACCTATAATTTATCTTTACTTGCTGTTTCTATAAATTGATAAAATATGACTACGGCTAGTTTTAAGTTCTTATATGGCTATAACAATATCGATTTGTGCGAAAAAATCTCTACACTTTTTGATAAGCTAATTTTTTGTTAAAGATTTTCGTGTCCAAAATGATGAAAATAGTCCATCGTGTATATTTTGGCCAATCCTTTCGAAGACATCCAAGCGTAAAATTATTACTTCATTGCATAGAGCGACACGGGCCACCGGCCGCGGCGGACTGGAGGGACCCATATGCAAGTTTTCCCCTCTATCAAAGTACAAGACCAAATGGTCCTATGCCTGTCGCCCAGATATTTAAATGTGTGCGTGAAATTGTTTATGTATTTTGTTAAAGTCAAGGTGTGAGTTTCGTAGTAATAGACGATTTTTGTAGTGTGAGTGTGTGTCACACGTATTTCCCCCCTCAAAAAATGACAGACTGTTTTGCATCGGTAATAAACGCTATGGCTACTCCCCTCCGGTCCGCCGCGACCGTAGGACCGAGTTGCTTCTATGCTTCATTGTCACAGACTGACCGATACTCGACGCTACACCATATAAACCTGCCAAACATGAAGGTCGATATAAACGATTTCGAAATTCGAAACATTGTCAAAGTATCCTTGTGTGTCCATTGTTTCTAATGAAGGGTGCCTGGCGGATGTCAAGGGAATGTCAGTGTCATCTGTGGAGCGAAACGTCACGCCACGTGCCCAACCTGATGATGTTCCACTCGCATGAACACGATGATGAATGTTGAAATTGAATTGTCTTTTGATTTTACACTCTATTTTTTGAGGTGGAAATCCTGATGAATTCGTAATTCCGATTATAAAAATAATAATGGCAACCCAATATACGTCCCACTGCTGGGCACGAGTCCTTCCCCTTATGGGGGAGGCCTAGAGCTTACTCCACCACGCTGCTCCAATGCGGATTAGTGGAGGTGGGTGGGTTAGTGGCCAACCCGCTGTCGATGTTTTCAAACCGCCCATAAGGCCTCCGACAAGGTTTAAGGATTGCGATCTATCGATAGCAACCGAGACCGATGGCTTAACGTAATTTCGATAATGCTTTTTATTAATCAATGGCGTTTGGGCCAATGTTTGAAATCAGTTAAGTGTTTTGTTTGTTGATTCGGCGCTTTGATTGAGATGAAGTATGCCTTAATATCAAGTGACAGAGTTACCTTAGTTAATCGAGTTTGAACCGTTTATCTATATGAATAAAGTTTATAGTGTTGCTATGAAGCTTGATCGAATTAATTTTAGATGCAAACTTGGAGACGATCCGCTTTGATGTGGACTGGCAAAGGGCACTAAACTAGGGCTTCTCTGTAAATTTAATTTAGGTTGCCTATTAATCTCTGGTATAAAAATGTGTCTTCGTGGAAATAAAACTATTTTTTCAGTTTTTTTTTTGGCGTAGGTAAACGAAAATAATCATTAATTTCTTATTTTGGGGAACATGGGCTCATTTACCTAGCCAAATTATAGCCACTAGCCACGAAAACCTGAACATACTATGAGTCCTCGTTGTCACGTCTTGAGACTATTAATTGATAATCCGTATGCCTCAATAGCCTAGTGAAAGCAGGCCACTACTACTACGCTGGAGGTCCATGGTTCGATTCCCGGGTCGAGGGCTTTTAGAGATAACAGTTTAAAATCCTTTATCTCTGGTTCTATTGGGATTTTGCCATTTTCTGGAAGTTTCCCAGTGCCTTCGCGATTGGTAATGTGTCCGGAGATGGCAACAGGCTCGCCACCTGTTACATGGGCCAAAACGTAACCGGCGAATCGTGGGTGTTTGCATGTATGCTTGAGTGCATGCATTTACCTCTGCTCACCCCTTCGGGGATTACAGGCGTGAAGTTACGTATCAATAATTGTACCTATCGTGATAGTAACAGGTTATTTGTGTAGTAGTGGTGGGGAATTTTTCTACTAATATTACTCTAATTATTTACTACCGGCGCCTGGAGGTCCTTAAAATCACAACACTAATTAAAAAGACATTTCTTGATCAATACTATAAATAATCCTAACTTTATCTTGTCAATATTTGCTAAAAGGAACCCTAAATCAACAAAGGTCATAGAAAAACCTTTTACAGTTCAACTTATGTTAGATCAATTCCGACCGTTTACCTGTTCGCATAAGGTTCATAATATTATTAGTTTATTGAATCTGGTTGGGAGAGCTAATTTGAGATTCGCGCTTTGAGAGGAGCCTCTTTGATGTGGACTGCCAGGCAAAGGTAACTGAACAGGTTGAGGCTGCTCAGAAAATTACATTCAGTTCGCCTACAATTTGTCTCGTGTTGGTGTTGAAAGAATGTACTTAAGGCCGAATACTCAAACGTCACTTAAATCTAAGTGGGACTTAAAAGTCTTCTGTCTTTATAAAACACGTTCAAACGATAGAGATAGATTATATTTGAGGGATGCTTAAAATTGAGTGACGTTTGAGTATTCGGCCATTAGTCTCGTAACTCAATAAAATTGAAGACTTCCATCATAGTTCTGTCGATCTCCATACCAAATCAATCTAAGACCAGTTTACCTGTATACATCTTAGCAAAATTCCAAATATCGAGTCTCTACGACTATGTCTGTTAATAAGTATGTTCGCGTCAAACATCTTCATATTTCCTCCTTTGCTTATTTCACATTCATCACTGTCTTCATGGCCACATGAAGCGCGAATGGCCATGCGACTGGTGTATCATAAGAGATCTACTTGGTTAAGCACTACGGGCGCGGTCGGGTGTGTGATGGGTGACCGCTAGTGGCAAATTATAATGCGCGTTGCCGTGCTTCGTAGGGCACGTTAAGCCTTCGGTCCCGGTTGCTATCGATGGATAGCATATAGGATAGGATAGGATAGGATAGGAGGCCTTATGGGCGGTTTGAAAACATCCGACAGCGGGTTGGCCACTAACCCGTATCTCCACCAATCCGCATTGGAGCAGCATGGTGGAGTAAGATCCAGGCCTCCTCCCAAAAAGGGGAGAGACTCGTGCCCAGAAATGGGACGTATGATGGGTTGCCATTATTATTTTTATATATATACCTAGTCATTGGTGCACATAGCTTAGCACTGGTGGAAACGGATACAACTAAGATATGTTTTTATATGGAAGGATATGTGCTATGAATGCGTGCTAAGAATGCGAGCTATGGATGCGTGCTATGTATATATATCTATATCTTCGCAGCTGCATATCACATCTCTGGTCGAAAAGCACCCTAAGATAAATACAGTGAAGAGCCCTGTATCGCTAAAATGAGTTCTGAATCACAGTAACGAAGTAAGCCTTCGAGTAAGTAATTATGTAGAAGTGTAACTCTCATACAAAGCACGATTAGAAGTGGCACCATAGCTCGTTGCTATGGGCTTAACATTGACAGTTACTACTAACACTAGTAACACAGTATAATTACATATTAACACGTTCGTTTTCTTTAGACTGTGCTAGTAATCTTAATTGTATGAACAATATGGCCCTAATAATTGTTTTTATATTATTTCGCATTAACACATGCTTGTGAAATATGTTTTATTTTTAAAGAAAAATGGAAAGAAAAAATGACTTCAGGCGAGGCTCGAACTCGCGACCTACTGGGAATATAGTCCAGCCGCTCTTCCAATTGAGCTACTGAAGCCCTGCCCGATTTGTCAAATCTTTCCTTCACATCTATTGCATTGCTTTATGGTAGCAGTAGCGCCATCTATTACCAACTATGCTAGTTAGGCAACCGATATAATAGACTTTTCAGTTTATTGAATATCGTAAAGAAGTCGCCTTTACCCTTAATAATTGTTTTTATATTATTTCGCATTAACACATGCTTGTGAAATATATTTTATTTTTAAAGAAAAATGGAAAGAAAAATTTTTCTTTCCATTTTTCTAAGCAAAGAAATATAAACAACTATTGACAAAAACCAGATTTTGGCAGAATTACCCTTAAAGTTGGTAAATGCCAGCAAATTAAAAAAGAAAGAACCATTGACAAGTAACTTTACTTTTAGGTATGTTAATTGTCAAACTTGTGGTGCCACTTTTTGTGTTTGATTGCACTTCTATAGAGTTACTTATTCGAAGAAGTTAGCATATAAAAAATCTTGATACATATTTTCCACTCTAGTTAATTGAATTTGAACCTTTTGTGGGCCTGAATAAGACCTATAAAACCGATGTGAAGCTTCATCGAGTTAATTTGAGATGCGCGCTTGAAGACGAGCCCCTTTGATGTGGGCACAAAACTACTGGGGTGAGGCTGCTCAGTAAATTTCATTCAGTTTGCCTACAATTAGCTTTGTCCGTCGCAGTGCGGAGGATACATGAGGCGGCTTAAATGCCTTAAATTGTGAATACCTTTCCTTATTAAGACGTAAGAATGTATGGCCGCGTAATAACTATTAAGGAGACATAACAACAAAGTTCTCAGGGGTTGCAACGGTCATTTTGACCCCTGGTAGATGTCTATAGGTTACAGTCATCACTGAACTGATGTGATTGCTACCTTCGTAACTTATAAAAAGTAAGCTTACGCATTTGCAAATCTATTGTCGCTGAAAGGATAGGAAGAGGGACAGTTTTTATGCAAATTTCTCCAGTGACGGAGCTCGCGGGCGTAGTCACCACCGCATTACCTATGATACTTGCCGCTAAATGGTAGCGTTCAGCACTATGGTGTTCCGGTCAGGTGGTGATAACGGCCCTGTAATTTCCGGCACAGAGGCATAAAACCTTAGGCCTCAGGAGTGGTTACGCTTCTGCATTTTGACCTTGGTCTTTGTGTGGCTGCAGTCATCACTTAACATCGATGTGAGCTGCATGCTTGTTTGCCACTTTCTTAGCATAAAAAAACATCCACGATTTGCCGGTAATATTCTTACTTTTGTCCCATATAATAATGCACCTAATTTGATTGAATATATATTACGTAAAAAGTCACCCCGCCAAAGTGGTGCAATAAAACATTGTCAAATTTTCAGTACCGTAGTGGTAGCGGTAGAGGTAGTCTGGGTTCGATTCCCAGATCGTGGTTTAACAAAGGTAAACGGTGTGAAATCCGTCACGGGTTTTATTGGGATTTTTCCACTTTCTGGAAGTTGCCCAGTACCTCGGAGTTTCGTGATGTACCCGGAGATGTCAACAGGCTCGCCACTTGTTACATGGGACAAAACGTAACCGGCGAGTCGTAAGTGTTTGCTTGAATGCATCCATTTACATCTGCCTACACCTTCGGGGATATTAGGGGTAATGTTATGTTTTGTTTTTATTCTTTTACATCCCAGTGCGGGGTTGTAATTTTTTTGTTCTCGCATATCCGTTATATATATAACAAATATGCGAGTTTGAATTTTTTCGATTAAATTAGCCATTTATTAATTATTTAAATTAGCTTTAAAGTCCACTTTTTATTACAGTCAAGTGTCTATGAAGAGGCTATAATACGCTATAAAAAGTCGTCCACTAGGTACTTAAAAATTCGAGTTACTTTCGGGGCGTCTGTGATGTATCTCATAAGTCAATATTCATTCATAATTTGTCACTTTGTCCGTCTGTAAATGGATGTCGTCAGTTAGCATTAACGTTAAGGTGTTATTTACTTACTGCATTATCGCCGAGTCAAGGTTGAGTCGGATTCTGTGGGAGTATTTAGGATTCCTTGATTGAAAATGTAAAGCTTTTTCAACCGACGTTTAAACAATAAGATTATCAATGCAACGTATATTTTATTATGTCTGAGTACGCATATATTTTTTTTATGTAATGGAAGTGGCAATCAAGCATGCAGTTCACATTGGTGTTAAGTGATGACTGCAGCCTATAGACAACCACACAAAGACCAAGGTTAAAATGCAGATGCGTTACCACTCCTGAGGCCTACGGTGTTATGCCTCTGTGCCGAAAATTACAGGGCCGTGCATTACCACCTGACCGGAACACGATAGTGCTGAACACTACCATTTAGCGGCAAGTATATTAGGTAATGCGGTGGTGACTACGCCCGCGAGCTCTGTCACTGGAGCTCTACCACCAGTAATATTTTTTTGCTGAATGGTCATATTATGGCTTATAGTTAGTACCTACTGGCTGTGCCCGCTGCGTGTACTTCATCTGCGTGGAATTTAACAAAATTATTGTTCATTATCTGTGTGGACGAAGGCGTGGGAACAGCTACCAATAAACAGACAGACTGACAAAAATTGAAAAAAAATAAGGATGTGTGTGTGTGGCAATTACCACGTTTTATATAATGGTTTTTGTATTATTTCGCATTAATACATGCAAGTAAAATAAATATTTTTTTAAAGAAAAAATTGACTTCAGTTGAGACTCGAACTCGCGGCCAATGGGAATCTAGTCCAGCCGCTCTTCCAACCGAGCTACCGAAGTGCTGCCTGATTAAAATAAAATGAAACCGTCAAATCTTTCCTTCACATTTATTGCATTGCCTTATGGTGGCAGTAGCGACATCTATTGCCAACAAAGCTAGTTTCCTAGTTAAACAATCGATATAATAAACTGCAGTTTATTAAATATCGTAAAGAAGTCGAAAAACGGAAAGAAAGCGACTAAGTAAATGATCTGCTTTGAATTTGAATCATTTTTTTAAACAGTATGGATGTTTCAAAAAATAATTCAAGCCTAAATAAAAGTTTTTTTTTTTAATGGAAGTGGCAAACAAACATGCAGTTCACATTGATGTTAAGTGATGACTGCAGCCTATAGGCACCCACATGAAGACCAAGTCAGAGTCAAAATGCAGATGCGTTACCACTCCTGAGGCCTTTTATGCCTCTGTGCCGGAAATTACAGGGCCGTGCATTACCACCTGACCGGAACACGATAGTGCTGAACACTACCATTTAGCGGCAAGTATATTAGGTAATGCAGTGGTGCCTACGCCCGCAAGCTCCGTCACTGGAGCTCTACCACCAGTATAAATTCTCTTCTCTAATATTATCTAAACATTCGAAAAGAACATTTTGGTGAAAATTAAAACAATTTTTCTTAATGATGTGCCAATAGTCGTGACTATACACATTTATTTATCTTACCGTGAGCTTTTGAGGTTAATTATGAAATAAGTAAACACTCAGTCTACCTTAATTTCTATTCCACAACAAGATAGATCAATAAAACCCGTATCGTGGGAATGCTCTTATTAAATTAAAACCAGATACAATTAAAGCGTATTGACCAATAATAATTATTAGGTGTGGAGTTTGTGGAGTTCATCAATAATTGACACCTGTCCAGGTTTAATTCAATGGCGAGTAGCGTTTTTAATTACTGTTTTTAGCTGGATAAGCGCCGAACAATATATGATCTGAATCAGGACGGGAATATCGGAAATATTATGGCACGATTTGTAAAGAAAAAAATTAAAAAAGGTCAAAAAACATTTTTTTTAATATCAGGAAATATTCTTTAGGTTCCTTAGATATGTTTCTTAGCTGTTTTACCTCGTAAGTTATTTTTTTCTTTAAGTTTTTTTGTTATTTTTTTTTTATTTGTTCCTATACCTATTATCTGTGACGTTTCAACGTAAAAAAGGTCTTTTGTAATTAATTGTTCGTTCATTTAAATTAGAAAAGCTTAACTGGTGGAATAAGT
Organism: Macrosoma leucophasiata; assembly: GCA_036365455.1. Lineage (NCBI taxonomy): Eukaryota > Metazoa > Arthropoda > Insecta > Lepidoptera > Hedylidae > Macrosoma > Macrosoma leucophasiata. The sequence continues at coordinate 4,705,853 of JAWQUS010000004.1, read as the reverse complement.
CTCTTAACCGTACATATTATTATTGTGACCCTTGGGTAAATAATGGTGAACAACAACCTCCATTTCATTTGCAAATTTAAACTGCAGTTCAATGCAATCAATCAAACTCAGATAAAAATATAAATCAAAATCGGTTAAAACGTCGGTAAAATTCACCCTTCTGTAAAAATGCATTTTCAACAGTTCATCACATGGACTCAACGTGTATAGTCGACGACACATAAATATGATCGAGCGATACATAGATTTTCGATTCCCTATCTCGATTAAGTCGAGTTAACCACTAGTTTATTCATACCAATCAATTGAAAATAAAAACCGAGCTAATTTTATGAACATAAGTAATCTAAGATGTACGTGGAGATAATCTTACATATTCGTATTTATAGCAGACTTAATTCTAAGCCTTCTAAATTAGAATGTACTATTTATATTAAATAACATTGTAATTTATTTTCGAAGTTAAACAAATACTAACTAATATAACTATAAATATAAATTTTAACTGGTGGTAGAGCTCCAGTGACGGAGCTCGCGGGCGTAGGCACCACCGTATTACCTAATATACTTGCCGCTAAATGGTAGTGTTCAGCACTATCGTGTTCCGGTCAGGTGGTAATGTACGGCCCTGTAATTTCCGGCACAGAGGCATAACACCTTAGGCCTCAGGAGTGGTAACGAATTTTGACCTTGGTCTTTGTGTGGGTGTCTATAGGCTGCAGTCATCACTTAACATCAATGTGAACTGCATGCTTGCTTACCACTTCCTTTACATAAAAAAAACTTATCAATTTTTATCAAAAACCACTCATGTTTAGCCTTAATGTCCCAATTCCAAGCATAGGTAGAGATTTAATAGTGAACTACTGAAACCTAATACCTAACTTGCAACATATTTTTGATACAGTAGGTAATAGTGGCCAACAAGGATGAATCTTACATTCTTTTTTTTTTTTTTTTATGTAATGAAAGTGGCAAACAAGCTTGCAGTTCACATTGATGTTAAGTGATGACTGCAGCCTATAGACACCCACACAATGACCAGAGGTCAAAATGCAAATGCGCTGCCACTCCTCCAGGCATTAGGTGTTATGTCTCTGTGCCGGAAATTACAGAGCCGTACATTACCACCTGACCGAAACACGATAGTGCTGAACACTACCATTTAACGGCAAGTATATTAGGTAATGCGGTGGTGCCTACGCCCGCGAGCTCCGTCACTGGAGCTCTACCACCAGTAAAAACATACTTACATGAATGGTAAGTGAATACAGCTTATGAATATCTACACAAACACCGGAGGTCAAACTGCAGATACCACCCCTACTGCAGTTATTGCCTCTGTGATCATAGAGCAACCCGGGCCACCGGCCGCGGCGGACCGGAGGGGCTTAGCCATAGCGTTTATTAGCGATGCAAAACAGTCTGTCATTTTTTGCGAGGGGAAATTTGTGTAACACATACACTCAACAAAAATCCATTACTACGAAACTCACACCTTGACTGTAATAAAATACATAAACAATTTCACGCATACATAAACATCTCAGCTCACTTAGGCTTGTAGGTACTTTGACAGAGGGGAAAACTTGCATACGGCTACTCCCCTCCGGTCCGCCGCGGCCGGTGGCCCGTGTTGCTTTATGACTGTGATAGTTATTTCCTGTGAATAAATAAGACAATTTCACGAAATTATAAAGAAGCGCGCATGGCCCAGCGGCTGGTGTAGATCGCAAGCGATCTACTCGGTTAAGCACTATGGGCGCGGTCGGGTAGTGTGATGGATGGTGACCGATAGTGGCAAATTAAATGCGCGTTTCCGTGCTTCGGAGGCCACGTTTAGCCGTCGGTCCCGGTTGCTATCGGTGGATAGCAGTCCGCATTGGAGGAGCGTGGTTGGAGTAAGCTCCAGGCCTCTCCCCAAAAAGGGGAGAGACTCGTGCCCAGCTGTGGGACGTAAAATGAGTTGCCATTATTATTCCACTCATTTATTTTAAAACTTATTAAATAATTTTTTTTTTTTTTTTGCCATTACATATTATTACTATAAAAAATCTGCAGATCCAAGAACAAAAGTGAACCAACAGTGAATTTCTAACTACAAGTCATTAATAGAAAGCTGACAAGCACTCCAATTAGCCATCGTTCTCGATGGTAAAAAAAGTGTTCTTAAATCAATTTACACCTAGTCTTTATCGGTGATCTTCTCACTTCATTTAGTAATGTCAGATCGCGATAGCTCTTAGATTTATGGCCGTAAGCCAGTTCCAGTGATCGCGTGTTGTGGTCAGATTATATCTGTGTGTAGTGTGAACTACTAACCTCGGTTAGTTAGATAGGTTTTTTTTGACGGAAACAAAATATTTACTGTTCAGCCAACTGGGGGCCTACCTTTTGACTCTAATGCTTTCGTTTAGGACGTTATCTTGTCAGTTTCGTACCGCCTATTAAAACACAAAAAACGTAGCTTCACGCTTGTAATCCCCGAAGGGGAAGGCAGAGGTAAATGCATGCATTCAAGCATACATGCAAACACCAACGATTCGCCGGTTACGGTTTTGGTACCCATGTAATCGGTGGCGAGCCTGTTGACATCACCGGGCACATTACCAAACTTCGAGGTACTAGGAAATTTCCAGAAAATGGAAAAATCCCAATAGAACCAGAGATGAAGGACTTTACACCATTATCGTACGTAGTTTTATTACATATTCTCTGACCTGACGCAAGCATTACAGTTAGGCGGTCGGTCCCCTGGTCGGCAATCGGGGAGCGCAAAGAATTGTAATGTACGGCCTTTTAACTTGTGGCACTGTCATAACAGGTTAGATCTCTGGAGTGGCAACGGATTCACATTGAAATCAATTTTTGTCTAGATGGTTTAAGTAGGCACTTAGGTGGCAAACAAACATGCAGTTCACATTGGTGTTAAGTGATGACTGCAGCCTATAGAGCCACCCGCACAAAGACCAGAGGTCAAAATGGAGATGCGTTGCCACCCTAGAGAGCTAAGGTGTGCACATGTCTCTGTGATAGTTATTACGGGGCCATACAGTATCATCTAATCGGAACACGATAGTGGCGAACACTACCGTTTAGCGGCAGATAGGTTAGGTAATGCTGTGGTGCCTGCCCTCGAGCTCCTACACTTAGAACTCTTCTACCAGTAATAATAATAATAATAAGGGGGGCAGAGCAGCTTGTGGCGAGCTGTTGGTGAGTAGCGACACCACCCCCTACCATCATTTCGAGTTCCTCCGAGAGAACTGGGCTCCGCCTCGTCCGCCACCCAGAGGTACGGCCGGACAGAGCATCAGGTCTCTCACCTCTGGCTTGCCTTCATTGGCCGGTCAGAGTGGGGCGCTAGAGGTATGGCATTTGCAGAAATTTTGATAATAGGCTGTTGTCTAAATTTCTGCAAGAGCCATACACTCGGAGGTGGAAGTGTCTAAAGGCATAATAGCGGGGAAGCCCGCTCCAAGCTTGAGATTACTCGCTCGTGATGGTGAAACCGGGGCCACACCTCTCGACACCCCCAGTCTCTCTCAACAGTGTTGCCCCCTGTCGACCATCGGGTTGGCTGTTTGGGGGGCCCACCATGGAGAGGCGAGTCACCACCTACCTAAAGTAGGATTCGATAATGGGATGTTGAATATAGGCAGGTGCCGGATCTCACTCCATAGGCCCAGCCAGCTAGTCCCTCCAGTTCACCCACATAGCTCAAAGTTTGGCGAATCACTTATCATTACAATAGTCCCATATATTCTGCGGGGTCTGTCTGTGTCTGTATTAACTATTGATGCAGTCAGAGAGAGGTCCCGCCGAATATAACCCATTACGAAGTAGATCAAAATTCTCAAAAGGGCCTCTACGTGTTGGACCCCCCATGTCCCCGCGCAAGCCTGACAAAGGTCCGGGGTTCCTTTTGGAACCCCGGACCCCGGACCCCGTGCTGACGAGAGACATAATAATAATGGCAACCCGTTATACATCCCACTGCTGGGCACGAGTGTCTCCCCTTTTTTTGGGGGGGAGGCCTGGAGCTTATTGCACCACGCTGCTCCCATGCGGATTGGTGCGGAGAGGTGGGTGGGTTAGTGGCCAACCCGCTGTCGGATGTTTTTAAACCGCCCATAAGGCCTCCGACAAGGTTTAACGACTGCTATCTATCGATAGCAACCGGGACCGACGGCTTAACGTGCCCTCCGAAGCACGGAAACGCGCATTTAATTTGCCACTAGCGGTCACCCATCATACTACCCGACCGCGCCCGTAGTGCTTAACCGAGTAGATCTCTTACGATCTACACCAGCCGCCGGGCCATGCGCGCTTCCACTAGCACCACCATCCATTTCCGCTTCCATAGCTACCACCAGTAAAGTAAATAATAATTGGAAATTGTAGGCCATGGCTTACATTTTTTTAGTAACCTCCTTTTCAGAGTCTGTTAAAATACATAAATTGCATCCAACAATTCATAGATAAGTAATCTCTTTAAGCATGCCGCTGATATAATATAAATTGTTTTCAATTACTTTATATATTTGGAACAATAAAATAACGTATCTTAAACGAAGGCAATCGTCCGATTTCAGATAACGTTATTTAAGAGCCATTAAGGCTGATTTAGATATAACCAAGCCGGAAAAAAGAAACAAAAAAGCAAAAAGCTTCCTTAAGGCCCTCCTTTATGCTCATTAAAAAAAACGTTGTTAGAAAATACATTGTAAACTTTTTGAACCCTTCCCATATTTTGATTTTTGAAAGAGCCGATTTTTGAATTTGCATCTTCAACTATTCATTTTCGTGCTGTGTTCCGCCATGAAAACATCACAGATAGACAAACATACATGCAGATTTTGACAATAATAATTTGTCTATAAATAATTAGCCCGCCCCGGCTTCGTACGGGTGCAACCTACATTACCTACGAATTTCGCAAAATTCGGACTTGCTCATAGTGAGCATTTATGTATAAAAAAAAAACCATGAAAAATTTGAAACACCCATCACTTCTAGTTTCTGAGATTACGTGAGTAATCGAGTGAGTGAACTGTCGCTTTTTTTTAGAGATTGATTTTTTAAGTAAAGTAAAAAAAACCGGTCAAGTGCGCGTCGGGCCACGCGCAGTGTAGGGTTCCGTAGTTTTTAGGTTTGTATAATGTAATAAAAAATATATATTTTTTATGGAGTAATTCAAAATTTTCGAGTAAAATACATTTTATTTACAATTTTTTTACTGGTGGTAGAGCTCCAGTGACGGAGCTCGCGGGCGTAGGCACCACCGCATTACCTAATATACTTGCCGCTAAATGGTAGTGTTCAGCACTATCGTGTTCCGGTCAGGTGGTAATGTACGGCCCTGTAATTTCCGGCACAGAGGCATAACACCCTTAGGCCTCAGGAGTGGTAACGCATCTGCATTTTGACCTTGGTCTATAGGCTGCAGTCATCACTTAACATCAATGTGAACTGCATGCTTGTTTGCCACTTCAATTACATAAAAAAAAAAATTAAAAAAAAAAACTTGGTCGTCTATTACTCGAAAAGTTGTAAGGCCTACTTAAGTGTGATAGTCTCCTTTTAATTTCGTTATATGAAGCTATTATTGCCGTAACGTTTGAATTTGTAACAACAACCGTTTAGTTAGTAGATGGGGACACATGACTCCAACGAAAATTGGCATTTTAAAGCTTAATAAGTCACGAACGGTTAACTAAATCGAAAAATGATTTTACCACATCCCTAACATTTTTTAAAGACCTATCCAACGATATACTCGATTACGACAACGATTTATTCTACCACTTTGTCGGCGTGATTATGGTATATACTTGTGCCAAATTTTAAGTCTCTAGTACCAATAGTTTTTGAGCTAAACCGAGGACGGACAGACAGACAGACAGACAAACGGACATGGCGAAACTATAAGAGTTCCTTGTTTACTACGGAACCCTAAAAAAGGAAGTATGTATTTAAATACCCATAAAGAGTGTGGTACAAGCATAATAAGATTAAGTTCCCAACACATATTTCTCAGTTTAAACTTATCGCGATTGACCTCAAGTTTTTTTTCAAGGAAATAAAAAAAGGATACATAAACAGCACGCCTTAACTCCATAAGATACAATCGATGCTTATTCACATTTAAAATTTGTACTTATTCGTGTTTTAAACTTTGTAAGCGGTCGGTCTCCACCAACCCGCATTGGAGCAGCGTGGTGGAGTGAGCTCTAGGCCTCCCCCCAAAAAGGGAAGAGACTCGTGCCCAGCAATGGGACGTATAATGGGTTGCCATTATTATGCCTACTTCCCTACTTTAATAATATTATAAATGCGAAAGTAACTCTGTCTGTCTGTCTGTTACCTTTTCACGTCCAAACGACTCAACCGATTTTAATGAAATTTGGTACAGAGATAGAGCTGACTTTGAGAAAAAACATAGGCTACTTTTCGCCATCCACGCGGGCGAATCCGCGGGCAACAGCCAGTATTATTATAAGCGGTCGGTCTAATATGCCTGTTATGTTTAGTAAATATGTTCACTGGTGGTTGAATGAACTCGAGAACTAGGCACCACCGCATTAACTAATCTATCTGCCGCCAAATGGTAGTGTTCAGCACTATCGTGTTCCCGTAAGTTGATAATGTATGGCCCTGTAATAACTGTCACAGAGACATAACAACCAAGGTCTCGGGGGTGGCACCGCTCTGCATTTTGACCTCTGGTTTTTGTGTAACTTGATGTTTATAGGCTGAAGTCATCATTTAACATCAACGTGAACTGCTGGTTGTTTGCCACCTTCATTAGATTAAAAAAATTGTTGCTATAAAAGCCCGTATTTGCTGTGTGCACGATTACAGCGCTCCTAGTCATCATCATCATCATCATATCAGCCATAGGACGTCCACTGCTGAACATAGGCCTCCCTTGGGGGCGGTCTATGTTCAGCAGTGGACGACCTCCATGCCGACCGATCGGAAGTGGACGTGCATCCAGCGGGTAACTGCAGCCATGACTAGGTCGTCGGTCCATCTTGCAGGTGGACGTCCTACGCTGCGCTTGCCGATACGTGGTCTCCACTCGAGAACCTTTCTGCCCCAGCGGCTATCGGTTCTCACGAGCTATGTGCCCTGCCCATTGCCACTTCAGCTTGGAGATCTGCTCTGCGCTTCTAGAGTCCACAACTATTCAGGGCTCTCCCTGTCTCTGAGATCTGTCAAATTATGGAATCGAGATGTTTTCATATGAGTCAGAACCAATATTGGTAAGAACTCTCCATTGAACAGAATAGTCAGTGAAAAAAACATGCTCAATAAGAAAACTGAGCTTGAAATCTTCATATGTCTCTACCAACATTAAAAAGTAGAGTGTTGGAATCATTACATTGCATCTAGCTGTATAGCTGTAGGCAATTGTTATTATTCTTATTTCAAATTAAAATAGGTTTGATTTTCTTTAGTTTTCAATTATTTTAAATGTACATTTTATCTAGATTCTAATTTGTCTAATCTTCGTGTTGCACTTGATTTAATTGGAAAGCTGTACATACCTTTTTTTTTTTTATGTATTTGAAGTGGCAAACAAGCATGCAGTTCACATTGATGTTAAGTGATAACTGCAGCCTATAGACACCCACACAAAGACCAAGGTCAAAATGCAAATGCGTTACCACTCCTGAGGCCTAAGGTGTTATGCCTCTGTGCCGGAAATTACAGGGCCGTACCTTTAATAGGCATATGCATCATATTTGATGTACTATGCTGTTGGTGTGTCTATAAAATAAATAAATAAATAGCAATCCATAGATATCTGTCACTAGACCACAAGCAGGAATAAATATCTTCAAATTAAAATTATCGGTAAATAGAAATTGACCTCCTGTTTGAAAGCCCCCCAACAAATAAACAAGGACAATCAATCGTGCACCCATTTGCCATTCAAACAGATGCTCTGATGGACTATCCCAACTCCATGTACAATAAACAGAAACCGCATCTCTGCCGCAGGACGTGTCCACGTTAGCCCATTGAATGGTAGCTTGACGGATTTATCTGGCTTTTATCCTGTCGAATAGGATAATCTAAAACTTATATTAAAAATAGTTTAAAGTTATTCACAAGGGGCAATTATAAACATTTGCATGGACCCGTAATAAATATCACAGAGACATTTTTAATGTTATGGAAGATTTTCAAGAGGGCTTACTGGTGGTAGAGCTCCAGTGACGGCGCTCGCGCTATGCCCGCACCACCGCATTATCTAATATACTTGCCGCTAAATGGTAGTGTTCAGCACTATCGTGTTCCGGTCAGGTGGTAATGTACGGCCCTGTAATTTCCGGCACAGAGGCATAACACCTTAGGCCTCAGCAGTGGTAACGCATCTGCATTTTGACCTTGGTCTTTTTGTGGGTGTCTATAGGCTGCAGTCATCACTTAACATCAATGTGAACTGCATGCTTGTTTGCCACCTTGCCTAACACAACAAAAGACTATCAATTTCGTGGAAAATGTTGAACCGTTGTCTATGCAACATCAGGAGAGTTGGCAACGCGATGTCAGTCGGATAGGACTGTTTTGATGCCAGTTTAGAGAAACCCATACTGTCGAAAATCTTCCTGTTTCCTGTGCGAATAAAATAACATTATCACCATTGAGGTATAACACTTGATAGGGAATCGGACAACTTTTGAGAATGTGTCTAAAATTATTCTTTATACGTTTATTTAACCATAAAAAATATTCATTTTATTATTTAAACATATTAAAGTACCACAAACTACACAAACATTTTATAATTTCAAAAATACCGCGTAAACGGCGCCGAATGACTCTGAACAATGTGACGGCAACTGTTCGCAATCAAAGTGAAGCTCTTAATTCCATACGACTAACCAAGTGCAAATTAATTTTGTTGAACTTATTTTTCGTGTAAATAACGTAGAAAATATCCAATAAAAGAAACAATGAATCAAAGTATCACTTGCGTTAAATATTTGTTGTACGAACATATGACGTCACGTCCTGTGATTGATGTTTCGTTCAACATGGAGCACAGATAAAAAATATTAAAATTATTACATTTTATTTTGCAATTTTAAAAATATAAATCACTAGCTGTTGCCCGCGGCTTCGCCCGCGTGTATGACGTTTTATAATCCTTAATTTTCTTTGCTATAAACCTCACGGAGACCGAGACCTTTTTCTGTAAGCCAATTCCCAGAGGAATTGGCTTACAGATCCATCTATAGCTAGTAGCGTGATAGCACCTCTTTGTATTGTCTGCCACTAAACAACCCAGGTAGATTTATTTAACTAACTATAAATCAAAATCTAATTTGACAAAGGATCACCTTTAAATTTGACGTTCTTACCCGCAACCCATTAAATAAGGGTTAGTGCTACGAAAAAAATAAATCCGTCGTTAACCCCACAAACCTCTATTTAACCCCATCCGGTAAAAAGGCTTTCGTAAAAATAAACAAGGGTCGAATTGAATGAACTCGCTATTAAAATATTGAATAGACAAACAGACAATACATCTGTACCACAATTCCTGACAACAATATGCTATTACTGTTTGCAGTGAAGTGTTGATCTTTTGTTGCCCATCCATCTTCGGTTCTAAGTTTTTGGATATGGTAATATGGATATTCTTTTTTTCCTCAGCTAATGAATTTTATTTATTTTTTTTATGTAATTGAAGTGGCAAACAAGCATACAGTCCACATTGATGTTAAGTGATGACTGCAGCCCATAGACACCCACACAAAGACCAAGGTCAAAATGCAAATGCGTTACCACTCCTGAGGCCTAAGGTGTTATGCCTCTGTGCCGGAAATTACAGGGCCGTACATTACCACCTGACCGGAACACGATAGTGCTGAACACTACCATTTAGCGGCAAGTAAATCAGGTAATGCGATGGTGCCTACGCCCGCGAGCTCCGTCACTGGAGCTCTACCACCAGAATATGTTTTATTTTAGACATACTTTGTCTACATATTCACAATAATCCTTCTGAGAGGAGTAATGAAAAATAACATGAGGAGTATTTCTACCATGCCAGAAGCTACTACTAAGAAGTCAACAGCGATTTTATATTTTGACTTTGATTTACTTTTATAATAAATACCTATATTTGGCACTTTATGCCATAAAAATATGAAAATATTTTTTTTTTGACTTTAATTGTATTTTTATTTCAAACTAGCTGTGTTCGCGACTTCGTCTGCGTGAGAATTTACGATTGTTTAGTATCTACCCGGACGAGGCCGTGGCCGCAGCTAGTATAAAAGTAACTAAGTCACTCCTTATTACATTACCTATCTGCCAGTGAAAGTCCCGTCAAAATCGGTCCAGCCGTTCCCGAGATTAGCTGGAACAGACAGACAGACAAAAATAGAAAAAACGTTGTTTTGGTATATGTACCGTGTATGCACGGTATATACCTATGCATTTATACCTATGCATGTAAAAAGCGGTTATTTTATGTTTATGTTACAAACAGACACTCCAAATGTTATTTATTTGTATAGTGATCGGACAAGCTATCTAGTTTTTTTTTAATAAAAGCATTGCTATTATCACAACGTAACTTCACGCCTATAATCCCCGAAGGGGTAGGCAGAGGCAAATGCATTCATTGAAGCATACATGCAAACACCCACGATTCGCCGGTTACGTTTTGACCCATGTAACAGGTGGCGAGCCTGTTGCCATCTCCGGGCACATTACCAAACTCCGAGGTGTGGGAAACTTCCAGAAAATGGAAAAATCCCAATAGAACCAGAGCTAAAGGATTTTAAACCGTTATCTCTGATAGTCCCCGACTCGGGAATCGAACCCAGGACCTCCAGCGTAGTAGTAGTGGCCTGCTACCACTAGGCTACTGGGGCAGTTGAAGCAGTTGGCAGCTATTATCATATTTTTTCTAAATATTAAGTATATACAAAAAGCGTTTTTATAGAGAAAATAACAATATATTTTTTTATACTCAAATGATTACAGATTCATAACAAATACCTACAGAGTAGACAGTAGTGTTAAGTTATAATAAACTATATTTTTTGACTAAAGATTTTTTATTCAATTTGTTTTTGCTCGCACACTTGGAATGTTACAGTAAAATCGTAATGTGTCGTCCACCCTGTATAAACTTTTTTGTAGCGATTTTATATTGTTTTTTCCAGAAAAGATTTAAAATGTCATGACAACCGTTAAGACAGGCATATTACTGTCAACGATTAGAGAAACAATTTTCAACTCGAAAATAGAATACATATTTTTAGATACCGCATCTCGATGAACTTTTACTTAGTAACTCGACGTCTATTTAAGGTTAAAACCATACGGACAATACTAGCATTTAGCTGTTTTTTTACAGATTATATCGTCGTAATTGTATACTGAAGGTAAAAAGGATAACCTTTGTTAAGAAATATCGTATTTTCATAAGCTAGCTAAAGCTTTGTGAAAACATTTTTATGGATGTACTCTGAAGCTATCGAAATAAAATTGATTGCCTATTTAAGTATGATCATTTTTCTTTTTCAGGTAAGTCGACTCGGAATTCGTCTTTGTTGGGACAATAACTGATGAAAAAACAACACGGTACGACATTTAAATGTACTTTCATCCTATATCTACTGCTATATAATGAATTTGATATTAAAAATCATAATAATAATTGCTTGTGGTTATATCTGCATCGGTAATAGACTTTTTAGAGTACATTGGCAAATAAGTTTGCAGTTAATATGGATGGTAAGTGAAAACTCCAGACGCCTATATGTCTACCTAACCAAAATCCGGAGGTCTGCTCGCCAATTGCCGAGTAAAATACCGGGTAATTGGCAAGCATAAAAGCTGTTTTTTTATACTTTAACATTTTTAAAGGCGTAGACATTGCTATTTTGGTGCGTTCCCCCTTCACATAGAGATTAATTACAAGTAAAAAGTATTTACTCAACAACAAAATTGTTTTTTTTTTTTAACGAAATTGTTTTTTTAATCAATAATCATTAGAAAAAAAATAAAGATACACCTTATCCGCGTGGGAAATGACTTATAAAATCCGGCTCTAATCTCATTGCTACATTTATTTGACGTTTCGTTTGGTTCTTATCTTTAGTTACTACCTATGAGATAAAGTTTTAAAAATCGTTTACAGCTACCCATGGGTAGTGTGTCGAATATATTAATTAATTGAAAATAAACACCGGTTCTACATCGATTTATTGTTAGATAGTAAGGGTTCTGACTGACGAGACTTTTTTTTATGTCGTGGAAGTGGCAAACAAGCGTGCAGTTCACATTGATGTTAAGTGATGACTGCAGTCTATAGACACCCACACGAAGACCAAGGTCAAAATGCAGATGCGTTACTACTCCTGAGGCCTAAGGTGTTATGGCTCTGTGCCGGAAATTACAGGGCCGTACATTACCACCTGACCGGAACACGATAATGCTGAAGAGTACCATTTAGCGGCAAGTATATTAGGTAATGCGGTGGTGCCTACGCCCGCGAGCTCCGTCACTGGAGCTCTACCACCAGTAAAACATTTTGAATCACACATCCATAAAGCAAAATTGTTCATAAAATAACTTCCCAAAGCTCTTAAAAAAATATTCTTAGTTGTATATTTCACGGTAAGCCACCAAGCCAATGATAACAAGATTAACATTTTTTGTACAAGCTATGGGATCCGCCGACAAATAGCTTTTCATATACTGTCCACCGGCACATTTTAATTCTCTCCAAAAAATTTTAATTCTCATAAATTTGTTGATCCTTTGCCATCTACAGGATGGTTTGTAAAGTTTTCTAATTTAGGTATTGTTGTGATATGAAATACTATTTTCGGAAACTTTGACGTGTGTTGAAAATACAGTTTTTGATCGGTGCACAAACTCTTATAACAGTGACCATTTCTCAGTCAGAATTGATATTTTTTTTAGAAATTTTGTTGATGGATAATATAATTATATGCTTGAAATCCCTACCCATTCTAGTGATTATTATAAAAAGTCATTTACAGTCCAAGCAGTTAATTTGTGGAATGCACTACCATTATTAATAAGGAGTGCCCAAACTTTAACATCATTTAAGTCCCTGGTCAGGGACCACTATCTATCTTTTGATTAATTTTGTCTCAACTGTTGTCACTGTATTTATTTTTCTAATTATGTATTTTTCCCTTCACCGCTATTCTATCATTGTCATGTCACACACTGTTTAATTTTAGCATGTACTTATTATTATTTTTTTTTTTTTCTTAGCTTTAATTTGTACACCCTTACTTCTTCCTAAGCGCATTTCTGTTAAATTATGGTTGCCTGGAAGAAATCGCTGGCAGCGATAAGGCCGCACGTTGTATTTACTGTCCATGTATTATTTCTGTTTTGTGATTCTGTTGAGTGTACAATAAAGAGTATTATTATTATTATTAATATCTGGTCTGTCTGTATGCAAAACACTAAGAAGTAGGTAGAAATACAGTAATTTTACTGGTGGTAAAGGAGTAGTTTCCAGTGTAGGAACTCGAGGGCGATGTAAGTGTTCAGCACTATACTATTGTGTTCCGATTAGATGGTAAGGTATGGCCCCGTAATAGCTATCACAGCGACAATTAAGGTCTCAGGGGTGACAATGCATCTGCATTTTGACCTCTGGTCTCTGTGTAGGTGTCTATAGGCTGCAGTCATCTTAACATCAATGTGAAAACTGCATCCTTGTTTGCCACCTTCATTAAGAATTTGTTTTTTATAAATATCCGTAAAGTATCTTAATACAAGCGCGCATGGCCCAGCGGCTGGTGTCGATCATAGGCGATCTACTCGGTTAAGCACTACGGCCGCGGTCGGGTAGTGTGATGGTTGACCGCTAGTGGCAAATTAAATGCGCGTTTCCGTGCTTCGGAGGGCACGTTAAGCTGTCGGTCCCGGTTGTTATCGATAGATAGCAGTCGTTAAACCTTATCGGAGGTCTTATTGGAGGTTTGAAAACATCCGAAAGCGGGTTGGCCACTTACCCACCCACCTCCACCAATCCGCATTGGAGCAGCGTGGTGGAGTAAGCTCCAGGCCTCCTCCCAAAAAGGGGCGAGACTCGTGCCCAGCAGTGGGACGTATAATGGGTTGCCATTATTATCTTAATAGAAATTAAATCATAATCGGGCAGTGCAATTCCATTATTCAATAATTCACAAAACAAAAAATATATATATACTTACTGTAAATTTATATTTGAATACCATATTCAGAACCATCCTGTATACATACATTAGAGTTCAGGTGAGGTTGTCCTCCAACATAAGAGGATTAATCTAATAAATTTATAAGTGCACAAATCCTTTGGATCTCGCACCGAGCGCGCCATCTATCGGCCACTATTGTGTATTAATCTCTTCATACATAAATTATATGATTTATGCCATAATTCTTCGGAGCCCTGAGAAAGAAATGGAATTGTATGGGATGAGTTAAAAATAGATGTAATACTTATGTTTACATTACAAGTAGCATGTAGATAAGGTGAAACGCAGACTATGAGATTGTGCGTCTTGTGTAAGACTAATTTAGATAGAAAAAATGCTACTAGTGCTAGAGTTCCACTGTAAGGAGTTATACACCACCGCATTACCTAATTTATCTTACGCCTAATGGCAGTGTTCAGCACTATCGTATTCCGGTTAGATGATAATGTATGGCCTCCATACTACTAGGTCTCTGGGGCGGCAACACATTTGCATTTTCATCATCATTACATCATCACCCTTAGGGGTTGAATCCCAAAATCTCGTCTTAAGTAGCACATACATGCTTAAAAGAATCATTATCCAAAATTTGAGATACCTAGCACTTGTAGTAACGAAATGTCATACAAACTAGCAATCCTTAAAATCACCCCACATCACAATCAGGTAAAGGCCCTAAATTAGTAGGTTAGCGGAAGTGAAATGCATGCATTTTACCTCTGCTTACCCCTTCGGGGAATGCAAGCGATTCGTTTTTTATTGCCTACATAATCCCGCTCTGTGGCATTAAATATTATAACATAAAAAACAGCTTTTTAGTGCAAATTAACAGTATAGTGTGAAGGAATCTTCTTATGGTTAAATACACTGGCACCATTCGCGAAGGATTCATAGTATGAAATTGTATTTAATCATCTCTTTTGTGCATTTAATACAGGACCTATACAAGGTAGTGATACCGGACACTGACCTATGACATATCTAGTAATCTCTATGTAAAGGGTAACATACCTTTTTCAACAAACCTACCTACGTTGAGATTTATTTTATGTATGTATGTATCTTCACGCCAGGTCCCTAACGGGGTAGGCAGAGAATGTAGAGCGCCAGATATTCTGGTCCTGACAAACCTCTCGTGCCTCGTCTACCTTTATCATTCTCTTCATACATGCACGCCGATTCCTAAGACTTTTGACCCCACCATCAGAACTCGACCTATTTGGTAATGGTAGGTCAGTCTTGGTCTTCCTGGGCCTCTGCAACCATCCACATTCGCATTGTATATTTACGTTTAGTCATTCGCTCATTCGACATTCTTTCTATATGCACGAACTAACGGAGCATGCCTTTTTTCATTTTTAAACCGATACTATCATTCACACAAAGCCTCTTTCTTACATCTTCATTACACACGCGATCGGTGAGTGATACACCGCAGATCTTGCGCAAAGATCTCATCTCGACCGCGTTTAACTTACTTTCATGCTCTTTCCTGCATACTGAGATTTATTTTACCCGCGTAAAAAAAACACTTCAAACTCAAAACATCTAGCCATTGAAACCATGTCAAGCTTGACATCGTTTTGCGTTACTTTGCCGCATCCTACATCATTAAATTGTGAAACTGCCTTCATGTTGTCACAACTATACCTCATCTCCGTATAAAATGGTCAGCAGACTAAAATTATTCGACTCACGTACACTCGTTTTGACTTACGTGTGCAACTGTCCTTAGTATACAATGAGGACCGAGTATTCTGCCATAACTCGGCATGATACTCGTAAATAATTCAAAGGACTCTGAGAATGTGGAAATTCGATACAAAATGCAATTGTTGATAAAAAATAATCCAAAAAAAATATCTTGGATCGTTCAAATTTCGTATTCGATTACACAAAGTGATTAAATTAAAAAAAAAATTTCGACAGCTTCCATTCAATATTTTTTTGAACTGCGAAGATCTTTACTATAACGGTTTCACTTAAGTAGGCTTACTTTGATAATTATCATAGATAAACACTTTAGGACATTCAAACTGCAAATTTATACTAAAAAAAAAAATGGAAAGAAACATTAGTCTTCAGGTGTGTCTGTAGTAGACCGGCAGCTGCCACCTCATGTGAAGGAAGAATTTGACAGTTACAAGTGTAGGGATCGGTAGCTTAGTTGGGAGAGCAGCTGGACTGGATCACAGTGGTCGCGGGTTCAAGTCCCGCCTGAAGTCAATTTTTTCTTTCCATTTGTCTTAACAACAGCCATTAGAAATATTCTAACAGTCAAGGAATGCCTGTTATCCGTT
The DNA here is from genome assembly GCA_036365455.1 of Macrosoma leucophasiata. Taxonomy (NCBI): domain Eukaryota; kingdom Metazoa; phylum Arthropoda; class Insecta; order Lepidoptera; family Hedylidae; genus Macrosoma; species Macrosoma leucophasiata. The sequence goes on along the minus strand of JAWQUS010000004.1, from coordinate 4,689,292 downwards.
TTGACAACCAAAAAAGAAAAAAGGGAAAAAATCCGTTATTTATTAAAATAACTAAAATCGTCCGCGTGAGAATTTATGATTGCATATTATCTACCCGGGCAAAGTCGTGGGCGAAGCTAGTATAAAACTAGCCTAAGTTACTCCTTATTACATCAGCTATCTGTCAGTGAAAGTCCCGTCAAAATCGGTCCACCCGTTCCCAAGATTAGCCCCGCCAAACAGACAGACAGACAGACAGAAAGACAAAAATTGTAATAGAAATTGTTTTGCTATATGTACCGTGTATGATGTATAGATTTTTTACCTGTCAAAAAATATTTGTTATCCTTTTGTAATAGAAAAAAAGAAAAATAGATATTTTTCTTTTGCACAGATATTGTTCATGTTAAGGTACGTTTTTCCCTCTTTGAAATATAATGGCAACCCTTGATACGTCCCACTGCTGGGCACGAGTCTCTCCCCTTCTTGGGAGGAGGTTTCGAGCTTACTCCACCACGCTGCTCCAATGCGGGTTGGTGGAGATACGGCTTAGTGGCCAACCCGCTGACGGATGTTTTCAAACCGCCCATAAGGGCTCCGACAAGGTTTAATGACTGCTATCTATCGATAGCAACCAGGACCGACGGCTTAACGTGCCCACCGAAGCACGGAAACGCGCATTTGTATTTGCCACTAGCGGTTACCCATCACACACCCGACCGCGTCCGTATAGCTTAACCGAGTAGATCGCTTCCGATCTACACTTGCCGCGGGGGAGGTCTTTCCAGCAGTGGATCTTTTGGCTGAAATGATGATGATGATTAATAAAAAAAACGTGTGTGTGTGCGCACAAGCTTAAAATCGGCGTGCTGTGTGAAGAGTGTAATGATTGTAGAAGAAGCACGGGAGATGTGTAAGAACAGGGATATATTTATTTTTAAAGAAAAATGGAAAGAAAAATTTGACTCCAGGCGAGGCTCGAACCCGCGACCTACTGGGAATCTAGTCCAGCCGCTCTTCCAATTGAGCTACTGAAGCCCTGCCCGATTTGTCAAATCTTTCCTTCACATCTATTGCATTGCTTTATGGTAGCAGTAGCGCCATCTATTACCAACTATGCTAGTTAGGCAACCGATATAATAGACTTTTCAGTTTATTGAATATCGTAAAGAAGTCGCTTTTACCCTTAATAATTGTTTGATATTATTTCGCATTAACACATGCTTGTGAAATATATTTATTTTTAAAGAAAAATGGAAAGAAAAATTTGACTCCAGGCGAGGCTCGAACCCGCGACCTACTGGGAATCTAGTCCAGCCGCTCTTCCAATTGAGCTACTGAAGCCCTGCCCGATTTGTCAAATCTTTCCTTCACATCTATTGCATTGCTTTATGGTAGCAGTAGCGCCATCTATTACCAACTATGCTAGTTAGGCAACCGATATAATAGACTTTTCAGTTTATTGAATATCGTAAAGAAGTCGCTTTTACCCTTAATAATTGTTTGATATTATTTCGCATTAACACATGCTTGTGAAATATATTTATTTTTAAAGAAAAATGGAAAGAAAAATTTGACTCCAGGCGAGGCTCGAACCCGCGACCTACTGGGAATCTAGTCCAGCCGCTCTTCCAATTGAGCTACTGAAGCCCTGCCCGATTTGTCAAATCTTTCCTTCACATCTATTGCATTGCTTTATGGTAGCAGTAGCGCCATCTATTACCAACTATGCTAGTTAGGCAACCGATATAATAGACTTTTCAGTTTATTGAATATCGTAAAGAAGTCGCTTTTACCCTTAATAATTGTTTGATATTATTTCGCATTAACACATGCTTGTGAAATATATTTATTTTTAAAGAAAAATGGAAAGAAAAATTTGACTCCAGGCGAGGCTCGAACCCGCGACCTACTGGGAATCTAGTCCAGCCGCTCTTCCAATTGAGCTACTGAAGCCCTGCCCGATTTGTCAAATCTTTCCTTCACATCTATTGCATTGCTTTATGGTAGCAGTAGCGCCATCTATTACCAACTATGCTAGTTAGGCAACCGATATAATAGACTTTTCAGTTTATTGAATATCGTAAAGAAGTCGCTTTTACCCTTAATAATTGTTTGATATTATTTCGCATTAACACATGCTTGTGAAATATATTTATTTTTAAAGAAAAATGGAAAGAAAAATTTGACTCCAGGCGAGGCTCGAACCCGCGACCTACTGGGAATCTAGTCCAGCCGCTCTTCCAATTGAGCTACTGAAGCCCTGCCCGATTTGTCAAATCTTTCCTTCACATCTATTGCATTGCTTTATGGTAGCAGTAGCGCCATCTATTACCAACTATGCTAGTTAGGCAACCGATATAATAGACTTTTCAGTTTATTGAATATCGTAAAGAAGTCGCTTTTACCCTTAATAATTGTTTGATATTATTTCGCATTAACACATGCTTGTGAAATATATTTATTTTTAAAGAAAAATGGAAAGAAAAATTTGACTCCAGGCGAGGCTCGAACCCGCGACCTACTGGGAATCTAGTCCAGCCGCTCTTCCAATTGAGCTACTGAAGCCCTGCCCGATTTGTCAAATCTTTCCTTCACATCTATTGCATTGCTTTATGGTAGCAGTAGCGCCATCTATTACCAACTATGCTAGTTAGGCAACCGATATAATAGACTTTTCAGTTTATTGAATATCGTAAAGAAGTCGCTTTTACCCTTAATAATTGTTTGATATTATTTCGCATTAACACATGCTTGTGAAATATATTTATTTTTAAAGAAAAATGGAAAGAAAAATTTGACTCCAGGCGAGGCTCGAACCCGCGACCTACTGGGAATCTAGTCCAGCCGCTCTTCCAATTGAGCTACTGAAGCCCTGCCCGATTTGTCAAATCTTTCCTTCACATCTATTGCATTGCTTTATGGTAGCAGTAGCGCCATCTATTACCAACTATGCTAGTTAGGCAACCGATATAATAGACTTTTCAGTTTATTGAATATCGTAAAGAAGTCGCTTTTACCCTTAATAATTGTTTGATATTATTTCGCATTAACACATGCTTGTGAAATATATTTATTTTTAAAGAAAAATGGAAAGAAAAATTTGACTCCAGGCGAGGCTCGAACCCGCGACCTACTGGGAATCTAGTCCAGCCGCTCTTCCAATTGAGCTACTGAAGCCCTGCCCGATTTGTCAAATCTTTCCTTCACATCTATTGCATTGCTTTATGGTAGCAGTAGCGCCATCTATTACCAACTATGCTAGTTAGGCAACCGATATAATAGACTTTTCAGTTTATTGAATATCGTAAAGAAGTCGCTTTTACCCTTAATAATTGTTTGATATTATTTCGCATTAACACATGCTTGTGAAATATATTTATTTTTAAAGAAAAATGGAAAGAAAAATTTGACTCCAGGCGAGGCTCGAACCCGCGACCTACTGGGAATCTAGTCCAGCCGCTCTTCCAATTGAGCTACTGAAGCCCTGCCCGATTTGTCAAATCTTTCCTTCACATCTATTGCATTGCTTTATGGTAGCAGTAGCGCCATCTATTACCAACTATGCTAGTTAGGCAACCGATATAATAGACTTTTCAGTTTATTGAATATCGTAAAGAAGTCGCTTTTACCCTTAATAATTGTTTGATATTATTTCGCATTAACACATGCTTGTCGCCTGGAGTCAAATTTTTCTTTCCATTTTTCTTTAAAAATAAATATATTTCACAAGCATGTGTTAATGCGAAATAATATCAAACAATTATTAAGGGTAAAAGCGACTTCTTTACGATATTCAATAAACTGAAAAGTCTATTATATCGGTTGCCTAACTAGCATAGTTGGTAATAGATGGCGCTACTGCTACCATAAAGCAATGCAATAGATGTGAAGGAAAGATTTGACAAATCGGGCAGGGCTTCAGTAGCTCAATTGGAAGAGCGGCTGGACTAGATTCCCAGTAGGTCGCGGGTTCGAGCCTCGCCTGGAGTCAAATTTTTCTTTCCATTTTTCTTTAAAAATAAATATATTTCACAAGCATGTGTTAATGCGAAATAATATCAAACAATTATTAAGGGTAAAAGCGACTTCTTTACGATATTCAATAAACTGAAAAGTCTATTATATCGGTTGCCTAACTAGCATAGTTGGTAATAGATGGCGCTACTGCTACCATAAAGCAATGCAATAGATGTGAAGGAAAGATTTGACAAATCGGGCAGGGCTTCAGTAGCTCAATTGGAAGAGCGGCTGGACTAGATTCCCAGTAGGTCGCGGGTTCGAGCCTCGCCTGGAGTCAAATTTTTCTTTCCATTTTTCTTTAAAAATAAATATATTTCACAAGCATGTGTTAATGCGAAATAATATCAAACAATTATTAAGGGTAAAAGCGACTTCTTTACGATATTCAATAAACTGAAAAGTCTATTATATCGGTTGCCTAACTAGCATAGTTGGTAATAGATGGCGCTACTGCTACCATAAAGCAATGCAATAGATGTGAAGGAAAGATTTGACAAATCGGGCAGGGCTTCAGTAGCTCAATTGGAAGAGCGGCTGGACTAGATTCCCAGTAGGTCGCGGGTTCGAGCCTCGCCTGGAGTCAAATTTTTCTTTCCATTTTTCTTTAAAAATAAATATATTTCACAAGCATGTGTTAATGCGAAATAATATCAAACAATTATTAAGGGTAAAAGCGACTTCTTTACGATATTCAATAAACTGAAAAGTCTATTATATCGGTTGCCTAACTAGCATAGTTGGTAATAGATGGCGCTACTGCTACCATAAAGCAATGCAATAGATGTGAAGGAAAGATTTGACAAATCGGGCAGGGCTTCAGTAGCTCAATTGGAAGAGCGGCTGGACTAGATTCCCAGTAGGTCGCGGGTTCGAGCCTCGCCTGGAGTCAAATTTTTCTTTCCATTTTTCTTTAAAAATAAATATATTTCACAAGCATGTGTTAATGCGAAATAATATCAAACAATTATTAAGGGTAAAAGCGACTTCTTTACGATATTCAATAAACTGAAAAGTCTATTATATCGGTTGCCTAACTAGCATAGTTGGTAATAGATGGCGCTACTGCTACCATAAAGCAATGCAATAGATGTGAAGGAAAGATTTGACAAATCGGGCAGGGCTTCAGTAGCTCAATTGGAAGAGCGGCTGGACTAGATTCCCAGTAGGTCGCGGGTTCGAGCCTCGCCTGGAGTCAAATTTTTCTTTCCATTTTTCTTTAAAAATAAATATATTTCACAAGCATGTGTTAATGCGAAATAATATCAAACAATTATTAAGGGTAAAAGCGACTTCTTTACGATATTCAATAAACTGAAAAGTCTATTATATCGGTTGCCTAACTAGCATAGTTGGTAATAGATGGCGCTACTGCTACCATAAAGCAATGCAATAGATGTGAAGGAAAGATTTGACAAATCGGGCAGGGCTTCAGTAGCTCAATTGGAAGAGCGGCTGGACTAGATTCCCAGTAGGTCGCGGGTTCGAGCCTCGCCTGGAGTCAAATTTTTCTTTCCATTTTTCTTTAAAAATAAATATATTTCACAAGCATGTGTTAATGCGAAATAATATCAAACAATTATTAAGGGTAAAAGCGACTTCTTTACGATATTCAATAAACTGAAAAGTCTATTATATCGGTTGCCTAACTAGCATAGTTGGTAATAGATGGCGCTACTGCTACCATAAAGCAATGCAATAGATGTGAAGGAAAGATTTGACAAATCGGGCAGGGCTTCAGTAGCTCAATTGGAAGAGCGGCTGGACTAGATTCCCAGTAGGTCGCGGGTTCGAGCCTCGCCTGGAGTCAAATTTTTCTTTCCATTTTTCTTTAAAAATAAATATATTTCACAAGCATGTGTTAATGCGAAATAATATCAAACAATTATTAAGGGTAAAAGCGACTTCTTTACGATATTCAATAAACTGAAAAGTCTATTATATCGGTTGCCTAACTAGCATAGTTGGTAATAGATGGCGCTACTGCTACCATAAAGCAATGCAATAGATGTGAAGGAAAGATTTGACAAATCGGGCAGGGCTTCAGTAGCTCAATTGGAAGAGCGGCTGGACTAGATTCCCAGTAGGTCGCGGGTTCGAGCCTCGCCTGGAGTCAAATTTTTCTTTCCATTTTTCTTTAAAAATAAATATATTTCACAAGCATGTGTTAATGCGAAATAATATCAAACAATTATTAAGGGTAAAAGCGACTTCTTTACGATATTCAATAAACTGAAAAGTCTATTATATCGGTTGCCTAACTAGCATAGTTGGTAATAGATGGCGCTACTGCTACCATAAAGCAATGCAATAGATGTGAAGGAAAGATTTGACAAATCGGGCAGGGCTTCAGTAGCTCAATTGGAAGAGCGGCTGGACTAGATTCCCAGTAGGTCGCGGGTTCGAGCCTCGCCTGGAGTCAAATTTTTCTTTCCATTTTTCTTTAAAAATAAATATATTTCACAAGCATGTGTTAATGCGAAATAATATCAAACAATTATTAAGGGTAAAAGCGACTTCTTTACGATATTCAATAAACTGAAAAGTCTATTATATCGGTTGCCTAACTAGCATAGTTGGTAATAGATGGCGCTACTGCTACCATAAAGCAATGCAATAGATGTGAAGGAAAGATTTGACAAATCGGGCAGGGCTTCAGTAGCTCAATTGGAAGAGCGGCTGGACTAGATTCCCAGTAGGTCGCGGGTTCGAGCCTCGCCTGGAGTCAAATTTTTCTTTCCATTTTTCTTTAAAAATAAATATATTTCACAAGCATGTGTTAATGCGAAATAATATCAAACAATTATTAAGGGTAAAAGCGACTTCTTTACGATATTCAATAAACTGAAAAGTCTATTATATCGGTTGCCTAACTAGCATAGTTGGTAATAGATGGCGCTACTGCTACCATAAAGCAATGCAATAGATGTGAAGGAAAGATTTGACAAATCGGGCAGGGCTTCAGTAGCTCAATTGGAAGAGCGGCTGGACTAGATTCCCAGTAGGTCGCGGGTTCGAGCCTCGCCTGGAGTCAAATTTTTCTTTCCATTTTTCTTTAAAAATAAATATATTTCACAAGCATGTGTTAATGCGAAATAATATCAAACAAAGAACAGGGATAGTTGGCGCCACACACACTTCGCTTGCCTTATAAGAAACTTAGCCTGAAGACACATACATACAATTCTTCTTCTTGGGGTGCCTCTCCGACTAGCGAAGGTTGGCGGTCAATATGGCACATTGTTCCCGGTTTCTGGCGAGACGAAACAACTCGGCTGCACTTGCTATTCCTGTCCACTCTCGGATATTACGTAACCAAGATTTCTTTCTTCGTCCAACTCGTCTTTTACCCGCGATTTTTCCCATCATAATCAGTTGTATGTTGTAATGTTGTTATAGCAGCTCGTACCTATCATGTCTCAGTACATGTCCGAGGTAGGCCACTGTGCCTCCGCCAATATTGGCCTCTTGATCAGTGAGAGTAAGAAAGGTAGTTTTAACTTATTTTCATAAAACTTTTCTCAAGTTGAGAGGATTCAAGAAATTGGGTCGAGAAATCTCGAGACTCGAAAAAAAAAGGTCGAAAAATGCGAAACCCTATACGGAGACCTATGAACGCGAGTCTGATTCACACTTAGCCGCTTTTTTACCTCACCCAACCCATTCATGGTTGAATGAATGAATTAGCCAACACAAAATTGCATTCAACATAAAAAATAAATTACAGAAATGCTTAAACAATCCAATTCAAATAATTGTTTGACAAATATGGCGTAAGAATTAAAATTATCGGTTTTGATCCCATACAAGGCGGATCTGAAATGGTTATGTATGAGCCCCATTCAGGTATCGAAATGTACCGTATTTTTTGTGTATCGCAGATGTTATTCGTCTTTTATTATTTGAGGATTCCGTACATTTAAAGTTGTTTTTTCAAAATTCGGACGTGTTACTACTATAAAACAGAACAAACCCAATATGGCAATCACCTTTTAACCGATTTCAAAAAGGATTAGGTTCTCAATTCGACCCGTATGTTTTTCTCTGTGTGTATGTTACGCGATTTCTCCGTCATTTATGGGCCTATTTGCAAAATTATGTTTTTATTCGAAAGCCTTATAGAAAAAATATATTTATTACCAAAAATGTGGAATGCTTCACGATTTTGCGTGTCATCCTTGTGCCATCCAAAATCGTGAAGCGTTCCACATTTTTGGGTATAGGAAGAAGTTTGGAAGTATATAAAACTCGCGAAAACCTGCGAAAACGTTAATCACTTTTTATCACGTCATTTGTGTCGTGTTATGTAAATGGCCCATATCTCGCTCAAAATATTATTTAAATGATTATTAACGTTACTTCAAGCCTGTAATCCCCGAAGAGGTAGGCTGAGATAAATGCATGCATTCAAGCATACATGCAAACAACACCCACGATTCGCCGGTTACGTTTTTGGCCCATGTAACAGGTGGCGAGCCTGTTGATATCTCCGGGCACTTTACCAAACTTCTCGGTCCTGGGAAATATCCAGAAAATTGATAAATCCCAATAGAACCAGAGATAAAGGACTTTACACCATTATGTCTGATAACTCCCTACCAGGAAATCGAATCCCAGACCTCAGCGTAGTAGTAGTGGCCTGCTTCCACTAGGCTGCCGAGGCAGTAAATGAATAATATTTTTTTTTTGTGATGGAAGTGGCAAACAAGCATGCAGTTCACATTGATGTTAAGTGATGACTACAGCCTATAGACACCCACACAAAGACCAAGGTCAAAATGCAGATGCGTTACCACTCCTGAGGCCTAAGGTGTTAAGCCTCTGTGCCGGAAATTACAGGGCCGTACATTACCACCTGACCGGAACACGACAGTGCGGGCGGGACAGGGCGGGACCTCTCTCTGTCATCAATAGTTAATACAGGCACAGACCGACCCCGCAGAATATAATGGGACTATTGTAATGAAAAGTGATTTGCCAAACTTTGGGCTATGTGGGTGAACTGGGGGGAGCTGGCCGGGCCTATGGAGTGAGATCCGGCACCTGCCTATATTCAACATCTCACATTATCGTTATTCAAATTATTATTACAATATATTATTACATGTTCAAACGTCCTGTTTTGTTAACTTTTGCGGAACCCTAAAGAATTCTGCATCAAGACAACTTCTTGCATTGCCAATACTTAAGTTAAAGTTCGAATTACAAACAAGCTCGTTTTTTTTGTTTTCGAGTGTATTTTTATAAAACTGCTCATATTTATATAAAAATGGCGATGTGTTTTGCATCAACTATCCATTTATAGCGATTTCTAGATTAAAGAGTCTTATTTATATTGTAATTGTGTCGTCTATTTATGGTCACGCAATTTGATGCGCTTTTATGGTGAAATTTTAAAATAAAAAAAATCTTACTTTGGACGAGTCATAGTCTTGTAGGAGCAGCTGAAGTAAAATGTGTTTTTTATTTAAATTTCGTTTAATATTTTAAACTAATTACTTTTTTCCCTTTTATGTATTAATCTACACGCCAAGTCTCTTACTTTTATAAGTTGTGAAAATTTTGCCAATCGTTTATTAGGCACGGGACCAATACATTTTTCTCCTCAGGTGCTATATATAGCGTGCCTACTTCGTTATAAGTATCGGGGAAGCAGTATCATCCACTGTTGGACAAAGCCTTCCCCTGAGACGCCCACAGCAGCTTTGCGGGAGAACATGCCACAATTGCCACGCTTGGCAGGCAGATTGGCAATCGTAGTGGCGGCAGTTTTACTGCGGGATCCTGCTGCATATACCGCCACTATTTGGTTGACCAATACACATACCTACATAATTCAATCATAAACACTCAAATAAATTCGTCAAAATTTTAGAAGCCACCGTATAGTTCCATTTTAGCATCTCGAGGGCGTAGGCACCACCGCATTACTTAATTTATCTGCCGCTTAATGGTAGTGTTCAGCACTATCTTGTTCCGGTTAGATGGTAATGTATGGCCCCCTAATAACCATCACAGAGACACAACATCTGAGGTCTCAGGGGTGGCATCGCATCTGCATTTTGACCTCTGGTCTTTCTGTAAGTGTTTATAGGCTGCAGTTATCACTTAACATCAATGTGAACTGCATGCTTGTTTGCCACCTTTGTAACATAAAAAAAACAATAAATAACAGGTAAGCCCAATCGGCCACACATATTCTTAAAGATTTCCCTCCGAATTTTCGAGGGCAACGACCACAGCATAATGATACATATTGAATCATTATTTTTTTTTTCGTAAAGAACCTCAATGCATTCGCCATTCAACTGCGCGTCGTGTCTTCGTGGGCATGTCCGAATTCTTTTTTCTCCAGAGATTCTTAAATACGGCTTCTGTTTTAAGCAATCAAGTATCCATTGAATTCAATGTGATACGGTAAAGAAATATGGGTACCGTTGGCAGAAGCGTAGGGATTTACGTTGGAAAATTTAGAATTTAATTTTACTGCAAGAGAATTCTTCCACTAGGTAGTACTGTGTAGGCTGTGCTGTGCTGAACAGTGGTGGTTAAGCCATTCCAATAAAGCGGTAGTAAAAATAACAACATGGGAGCAGCAGCATCTTGCGTCAAAACTACCGCAACTCCAATCGCCAATCCGCCAGCCAAGCATGGCGATTATGGCATATTCTCTTCTAATGCCACAAAATACTGTTGTGGGCATCTTTGGGCAAAGCTTCATTCTTCCTTCTTCATCTTCAGCAGTGGATGTCTTTCGGCTCGAGTGATGAAGTGGTTCGTCTCACCTCATCACTCAAGCCTCACAGGCTTTATTCAGCAGTGGATGTCCCTCACCTCGTTTTTCTGGTCTACTTCACCCGACTAAGGGCTCAGTTTTTTTTTATGTAATCGAAGTGGCAAGCAAGCATGCAGTTCACATTGATGTTAAGTGATGACTACAGCCTATAGACACCCACACAGAATGCAGATGCCTAACCACTCCTTAGGCCTAAGGTGTTATGCCTCTGTGCCGGAAATTACAGGGCCGTACATTACCACCTGACCGGAACACGATAGTGCTGAACACTACCATTTAGCGGCAAGTATATTAGGTAATGCGGTGGTGCCTTCGCCCGCGAGCTCCGTCACTAGAACTCTACCACCAGTAAGTATATAATGTATAAATTTACTAAGACCTTTTACTGGTGGTAAAGCTCCAGTCACGGAGCTCGCGGAACTTAACATCAATGTGAGCTGCATACTTGTTTACCACTTACATTACATAAAAAAAACACAACTGCCTAAGGGAGACCCTTGCATGCCCTATCTTCGGCTGAGGGCATTATGGGGAGACACATAAGACATATGCGATTATAGATAAAAAGACTTAAATCGAAAGATGAATTAATTTTTTGTACAGTCGCTACCATAAACTCAACCACTTTTTCACGAAGCGACGTCCGATCCAGTACAAAAGGAAACACCAAATCCATTGAGTGCTTTACAATGACTCGAAAGACGGATGACCATTTAAGTAAACCCGAGTGCATACCGTTAAGTGAAATGTGAGATATTTTTTATTGGTCACAATTGAATATGGGAAAAGAATTAAATAATTATCGCAATAAACACTCTGTGCTAGAATTTCGACGCCGATCATCATTTTTTGTTTCGCCTTTTAAAGAAAACATTATATTTACTGATGACTGTACTTACTGAATTATGGGAAATATTTAGGTTATTAATATATATATCTGCAGACGTTTTTGAGGTACAGAATGTAGCAAACAATAAAATTCACTATTTATTTTTCGCAATCACACATGCGAGTGAACCTTAGAAATTAAAGAAAAACGGAAAGAAAAATTGGACTTCGGGCAGGAATCGAACCTGCGACCTCAGGATAACCAGTTCTGTCCTGGACTTTTTAGACCTACCATCCCTGCTTCCGCACATCCAAGACATCAGACAGACCAACATAAGACCAGAACAACAAGACCAGATGATATAGTTACTAGGTAACACAAGACAACACGTACTTATGTTGCCAATATCATTACATTAAAAAGTTGAGTTAAGAGTTTTTTTTGGTGGTAGAGCTCCAGGGACGGAGCTCGCAGGCATAGGCACCACCGCACTACCTAATATACTTGCCACTAAATGGTAGTGTTCAGCACTATCGTGTTCCGGTCAGGTGGTACGGCCCTGTAATTTCCGGCACAGAGGCATAACACCTTATGCCTCAGGAGTGGTAACGTATCCGCATTTTTACCTTGCTCTTTGTGTGGGTGTCTATAAGCTGCAGTCATCACTTAACATTAATGTGAACAACATGCTTGATTATCATTTTCATTACATTAAAAAAAAGTATTTTACAGGTTATTACATTTTTTTTACTTATCAATGGAAGCATAATTCATTCTTTGTGAATTAAATGGCTTTAACATTTTCAAAACAGTTATTTTAAAATCTCTTAAACCATAAATTTAATCGGCATGCATTCGAAGAAATGAACGCAAAATATACTGAAATCCTTATCCAAATCCCTTTAGGCGAAACATTACATTGATTTTAAATCAACACGTATTTTACTAGCGGCCCGCCCCGGCTTTACACAGGTAAAATGTTACCTACATGACTACTAATGTGCGATAAAGCTAAAATTATATCGAAAGCAACTGTTATAACTCACACTGTCCCCCCGACCCGGTATCGAATAGGAAATAGTTCTGAGTCTGCTTCTCCTAAACTAGGTCTTAACCTTCTTATGATTCGTCCATTAATACGTCTGGTGTGACCTCGATGATGGCTGTAAATAAGGCTGCTACTATTTGAAAGATTTGGAAATTGGGAAAATGCTGTAATTTTCAGAAATTTATGTTATTGAAAGATGATAAATAGGAAAAGAAATCCTCCACTCGTACTTACTGACGCACTCACTTAACTGACTAAAGTGAACCATAGAAATTTGCTATTCTATGCTATATCGGGAAATTGGTTACTGAAAAATGAATACATTTCTGTTAAAATATTCGCAATTTATTGAATTTTCTAGCTCAAATACTGATTTTAAAGGTGCGTGCGTACTAGTGACCTTAAAAATAATTAATTTCATACGTTATTGTCGCAAGTATCAACAGAACTAACATGCCGCTGTATAAATCAATGCTACATTTACTGAACAGATTTTCGTACAAAAATATCCTCCAAATTTTCGACATCTTCAGTGAATTTCTCCAAAAACTTCATAGGTATACATTATACTGACAATAGCGTACAAAGTAATAAATAATTATCTACTTAGATACTATTAGATGCAGCCATTCTAAGATGAGGCACTTCAATACATCCTTCATGATTAAAATTATTTTATTTAAATTATCTTTCTCCTGGACCTTATTGACACATTGCCCATACATACAATATTTAATTTACACCTGGTCAAACCTGGAGTGACAACCCTACTCATAAACGGAATATCGTCTCAATGTGGGTTAGTAATTACATTAATAAGTTTTATCAATTATAAAATCTCTTTCATTCACGATGCGTGGCGCGTACGTGAGAAGGTTTACATCGATTTTTCATTTCGTCGTTATAGCGGCATCCTGTAGGTATAATATAAAGTTTTAAATCACAAGCGACAGCGGCAATTTAATTTATGTTGCGTACTTAACATAAATAACCCATAAATTTTAAGACCATTTTTGTTAGGTAAATATGGAAGCAGCTAAACAGAGTAATCTAAATTCTAAATAAATATATTCTGATCAAGAAATTAATGAGTCGCGTTTTGACAATTTTCTGATCATTTTCAACACCTTGATATTGTGTTTTTGATAACATTTGAACTGCCGCGGTAGCCTAGTGGTAGCAGGCCACTACTACTACGCTGAGGTCCTGGGTTCGATTCCCGGGTAGGGGGTTATCAGAGATGATGGTGTAAGGTCCATTATCTCTGGTTCTATTGGGATTTTTCCATTTTCTGGAAATTTCCCAGTACCTTGAAGTTTGGTTATGTGCCCGGAGATGTCAACAGGCTCGCCACCTGTTACATGGGCCAAAACGTAACCGGCAAATCGTGGGTGTTTGCATGTATGCTTGAATGCATGCATTTACCTCTGCCTACCCCTTCGGGGATTACAGGCGTGAAGTTACGTGATAATATTAAATATCCCTTTTACTAGCTATTAATTTCAGACACAGTACTTTTAGGTTAGGATCCAACTGCAGAATCATTTCGTTAATCCAGATATGCTACAAACTTAATTTAACGAATATTTATAACCTAGAGAATATATTATATCCACTAGGTTGCCTATCAAAATTTGGCCACAAGTATTTTTAATTAAATTATTTAATTTTTAACAGCCAGCAACTCTTAGCGGCCGATTTAATTTGGCTCTCGTATATCATAATAAAGAGAAAAAAATAGCTTTAATTTGATATATAAATAATACATGTAGGTACGTTATGGGCGCAAAAAGTGATCGGGGCAGAACGGAAATATGTAGAGGCGGCTAAGTGCGCAACGGCAGCCATGATTTTTCAGTCTTTATACATACTGCCGTGAAGTCGACGATATTTTATTTAAAAAACAAGTAAAAAAACTCTTTTAAGAAAAAATACAAAAATTACTTGCGGACCTTTTTTTGGTAGGCAACCTGGTGGATATATATTCTCTAGATTATAAAATTATTAATAAATTAAATTAATATTATTCTCTAGGGTAAAAAATAGGCTTGCAGCATATCTGGATGAACGAAATGATTCTACAGTGGGATTCTAACCTATCACAACCATCCGAATTCAATTAAAATGGAATGATATAACCTATGTCTCTCTCCGAATTATTTATTTGAACTTTAACAGTGTCGCCACGATTGTCCTTTCAGAGCTTCTTTTACTATCAGCCTCACTCCTCGCACATAGGTGTTTCGGGTGCACTCATAACATAGAAGCAGTTTTGATTTGTTTGGTCCACAGAAAGTATTTCCAAGACATTGTAAGCATCCTTCGCCAGCGCCACATTTTAAGCGCATCCATTCTCTGTTCGTCTACACACCCGCTCTTCGCTGCTACCTTAGACCATCCACCACGCGCGTTTTAAAGTCAGACGACATTGTGACAGCATAGCGATCCCATAAAAAGGGAGCGCTGACAGCTAGCATTTTGAATCCAAACGGGTTCCAATATTGAAGGTTTTTGTTAACCACTTATTGGTCATTTACGCGAGACCCTTTTTCAATGCGCGCTATTAAAGATAGTATACTTTTTTTAATTTGATGAATTCTAGATATATCATCGACTCTTGCAAAACAGATAAATAGAAATTTATTTTTGTACTAGCGACCCGCCCGGCGACGCACGGCTATAGGTATTGTATGTTATTGTTACCGGTAATTTGATGTCATTTTCAATGAAAAAATGAAAATATATTTATTTGCCAAAAACATTAGGTAATTCCTACCGATTCATCTGTTTAAAACAATAATTGCGGCGCGTCTGCTATGTATCCCGCCAATAGGACTTACATTTAAAGAAAAAAAAAAAAGGATTAACATTATAAAAGTTAATAATAACATGGTCGCGAGGTTAAAGCGCTGGAAAATAGATCAGCCGGTTATTCTCTTCAGCTTAATAATTAACTTGCTACTTTACTGCTGTTCAAACGAGATTATTTTCTTAACTCCTTAGGTTTGAACTCGTCGAAGTGTTAATCGAACTTTAGCATCAGGGTAGTCAAGCATATAAATTACTACCGTTTTTTAGATCCATAGCCTGTAGGCTTACCTTCAATATTTCAATATGGAAATACCCACTAGCTATTAAAAAACGCACATTGAAAATTCTCTCATGCGAATCCACTTAGGAGTAATTCACACGAGCGCTTTTTCATCATCGTCTCAATAAAAGCTGGTTTACACATTTAGTGTTCCAGTCTCAGATGCTTTATCCGTTTATATCAGAGAAAAAAAAACTGATGATCTATACTTCAATAGTACTATAAAACTGGAGAGTTTGTTTGTTTGAACGCGTTAATCTCAGGAACTACTGGACCGATTTGTAAAATTATTTTAGTGTAAGAAAGGCTTTAAACAATGTGTCCCAGGGATATGTGACCGCCCGGCGTTTTTCGAATATTAGGACAAAATTAAGAATAATTTTACTCTTATATAGTTTATACTCTTATATGGGACTTACCGGCTTTGGTTTTTTCTAATATTTTTTTAATTTTGTAGTAAATACGCGTGACGTGCTGCAGTTTTTTTACGATATTTCCTAAGCTTTTCATTTTTATTCATTTTTTTTATTGTCTAGCCGAAACAGCACATCTACTTTGAAATCTCTGTTTTTTATGTAGGTAGATGTTTTAACTAGTTTTATTTCAATGAGTGTAGCTCGCGAAAACCTAAGAGCATATAAGGTACGCTTACACTCACAGCCGCACAGTAGGTATAAACCTGTGTCGTGGGTGCCGTTGTACACATACAACACATACATAAACACCCAGACCCGAAACAAATATCTGTAGGCCATACAAATATTTGTCCCGGTGCAGGGATCGAAATCGTGACCCTACGAATCAAACGGTCATCTCACACCGCTGGACTAACCGGATCGTCACTAGGTAGATGTAGGTTAGATATAACTTCATGTTATGAACAAACTAGCTGTAGGAAAAATTTCAACGCGGGCGAAGCCGCGGGAATCGTTTCGTGCGTTCTGGAGTTATAGCGTCAGGAAGGAAAACCCTACTTATTTTTATATAACAGATTTAAGGCGATAAATTTTATAAACAAATTTAAGGCGATAAACTTTATACAAATCCACCATAAACCGTAAAAATTACTTACAGAAAGTACCCCACTTAAATCTATAGGTTTCCATCAATTGATTTTATTTTAAAGAAAAATGGAAAGAAAAATTTGACTTCAGGCGACTCGAACTCGCGGCCTACTGGGAATCTAGTCCAGCCGCTCTTCCAATTGAGCTACTGAAGTCCTGCCCGATTTGTCAAATCTTTCCTTCACATTTCGAGTCGCTTGAAGTCAAATTTTTCTTTCCATTTTTCTTTAAAATAAAATATATTTCACAAGCATGTGTTAATGCGAAATAAAATAAAAACTTCCATTAATTGAATTTATTTGTTATGGCGTCTGTAAATCGGTTCCATTACTCCCATTTAAACCATGATTCCGGGTCAAACTGTAATGGGCAATACAGAGACGGATTTTAAAAGTTGGTAAACTCCAATTACAGTGTCATATGTCAACCCTTATCATTAATGGCCTGTGAAGGGTGCATGAGCGCTTTAAACTCCCATGATTAAACTTGTTTGTGGAATTGATGGATGAAATCCAGTGACGGAGTGTGAGGACACAGGCTACGTTTTTTAATATGCCAGTCAGGGCTTTTTTATGTAGTGGAAGTGGCAAACAAGCATACAGGTCACATTGATGTTAAGTGATGACTGCAGCCTATAGACATTCACACAATGACCAGAAATCAAAATGCAGATGCGTTGCCACTCCTAAGGCGTAAGATGCTTCTGAGAATGATGCGTTAATGCGTTTTTTTAGATATTCTACTGGTGGTAGAGCTCCATTGAGGGATCTCGCGGGCGAAGGCACCACCGCATTACCTAATATACTTGCAGCTAAATGGTAGTATTCAGTACTATCGTGTTCCGGTCAGGTGGTAATGTACGACCCTGTACTTTCCGGCACAAAGGCATAACACCTTAGGCCTCAGGAGTGGTAACGCATCTGCATTTTGACCTTGGTCTTAGTGTGGGTGTCAATAGGCTGCAGTCATCACTTAACATCAATGTGAACCGCATGCTTGTTTGCCACTTCCATTACATAAAAAAACATTCATTCAAAAATGTTGTGAAGACTAGAAAAAGTTATCAGATCTCATGTAGAGCCAAGTTTCTAACTATGCACGCCTTAACTCTTCAACTGTATAACAGAAAAGTAATGAACTGATGAAGAACGTTTCTCCTACTTTGCCCTTTTTGCTACCATCACATAGGTACACCCATGTATGGCGCAACAAAATTTACATACACAAACTAGACTTACTCTCCAATCTTCAACGAGACTAAAATATTTTATTTTTAAAGAAAAATGGAAAGAAAAATTTGACTTCAGGCGAGACTCGAACTCGCGACCTACTGGGAATCTAGTCCAGCCGCTCTTCCAATAGTTGGTAATAGATGGCGCTACTGCTACCATAAAGCAATGCAATAGATGTGAAGGAAAAATTCGACAAATCGGGCAGGGCTTCAGTAGCTCAATTGGAAGAGCGGCTGGACTAGATTCCCAGTAGGTCGCGAGTTCGAGTCTCGCCTGAAGTCAAATTTTTCTTTCCATTTTTCTTTAAAAATAAAATATATTTCACAAGCATGTGTTAATGCGAAATAATATAAAACGAGACTAAAATACTCGTACCAAGGTATATGGCACTGAGACGAGAACGCAATCGCGGTTTATTTAGACAACTTTCCAAACTCCAAAAATAATAGCAGCCTGAGAGTTACAGCTTCGAAAGCACTAACTCCATGAAATAATTGGCGAAAGTCACGCACATTAGAATACAATGAAACAGAAAATAGTGATGTGCTGTTGGGTGACTTGTGTTTTACATTTTACGCGACTAGCTGCGCCCACGACTTCGTCCGCGTAGATACTGAACGATAATTTTACGTACGAAGTCGCGGTCACAGCTAGTCTCAATTAAATACGTAAATGTACACCGCATTAAACTCTGTTTAAAAGTTTTGAAGCAGTGCTTGAAGTAAATTTTCAATTGACCGTAATTTCTTTTTGAAATGAAACTATTTTTACGGATTTATCTCGCGTATATTAAACTAAAATGATAACCATATAAAAAGATTCATCAGTATTTAAGACCCATTAAAAGTAATATTCCATTACAAAAAAATCTAATTTATAAATGCCAGAAGGCATTTATAAATTAGATTGTGATTGTGGACTCTCATATATCGGTCAAACGAAGAGAGCTGTATCCACCCGCGTTAAAGAGCACATTGCTGATGTCAAAAACCGAAGAACAGGGAGGTCTGCAGTCTGTGAACACATAGCGGATAAACCGAACCATTACATCCGGTTTGATAAAATTCACATACTCGCTAGAGAATACAAACCCATTCCACGAATGGTACGCGAGGCTATTGAAATTAAAAAACACCCAAATTTCAATAGAGAAGATGGATGGCGATTATCAACATCATGGAATCCCATACTTAGCAAGATTAAATCCCAGCCGCAGCAGTCTGCAAAACCTCAAGATACCATAAGTAATTATTGTGTTAATCCTGAACGCTACGCAAGGCGTTTACGAAATCGATGGAGGTAGCTACATCATTTTTTCAAACTTCTGTCAGACAAATGTCACCTCAGTCTGCCCGGGACCACGGAAGCTGAAAAGCGACCGAAACGTCGGGTTGATTTTAAAAATTATTTTAGTTTAATATACGCGAGATAAATCCGTAAAATAGTTTTATTTCAAAAAGAAGTTACGGTCAATTGAAAATTTACTTCAAGCACTGCTTCAAAACTTTTAAACAGAGTTTAATGCGGTGTACATTTACGTATTTAATTGAGACTAGCTGTGACTCGCGAAAACCTAAGAACATATCATGTAACTTCTTTTTCCCTTCACCAATTTTGACGAAACAGACGTTTCGACAACGTTCCGAATTAAAGATATTTTTTAGTAATCCGCCTGTGAAAACCGCGTTCAAATCCGTTGTGTAGTTTCGAAATTATAACGTACCAGACAGACAGACAGATAGACAGAGAGACAGATAGACAAAAATTTCAAATATTGTTTGTATGGTTTCTGTTACTTTTCTTTAATCGCCCCCTATCAGATTTTTGGAAAAGTATTAAACAGACGCTCGACTTTTACTGTCTTATTATATGTTTTGGCTTGCTTATAAGGGAAAGATTCGTTGTGAAAATTGATGGTGTGTTAATGGAAATATTTATTGAAAAGTTGAATGCGAATAGCAGATGACCAAAATCCCAAGTGACAGTGGAGCTGGCCTCGTACCATGGTTTCATATAGAGTTTCAATTGAGGCACTGCCAACATTTTATTACATTTGACATAATGATTGCGCGTATACAGAAACAAGACAAAGAAAAAAGCGATTCAGTTTAGGTTGACAGTAAAAGTTCCAGTGTCGGAACTCGAGAACAGTCAAAATGCTGATGCGTTAACACTCCTGGGGCCTAAGGTGTTATGCCCCTCTGCCGGAAATTACAGGTCCGTACCACCTGACCGGAACACGACAGTGCTGAATACCATTAAGCAGCAAGTATATTAAGTAATGCGGTGGTGCCTACGCCCGCGAGCTCCAGTGACGGAGCTCATGGCGAAACTATAAGGGTGCCTTGTTGACTACGAAACCCTAAAAATGGTTTGCCATCCTCATTGCGTAAAAAGAAAACTACAAATTCTATAGAATGAGTTAAAAGCTCAAATCCAAAACGGCACATCACTATCAGAACTGCGATCGTGAATAATGTATGATGTCGCGTTTTTATGCAACGGGCACGTATTTTGTAATGATATAGTTTGTAGTGTGGGCGTTCACACCTACTCTTAGTTTTGGTGAGATGAGAAGCCGCCGACATAATGTTTACTGTGATTAGAATATCTAGGTAGGAGTAATTGTTTGATACATCCTGCGCAGGATATTGTTTAGATGTTTCAAAATTGTATGAATTATGGAACTTTGTAGTACTTGCCTAAAATACGCCATAATAGTATTAACAAAACTTTATTTGGCGTAGAAATCAAATACGGGTT
Source organism: Macrosoma leucophasiata (assembly GCA_036365455.1). Lineage (NCBI taxonomy): Eukaryota > Metazoa > Arthropoda > Insecta > Lepidoptera > Hedylidae > Macrosoma > Macrosoma leucophasiata. The sequence goes on along the minus strand of JAWQUS010000004.1, from coordinate 4,668,470 downwards.
GCCCACACAGAATAAGAGAACTTTATATCATTTTTTTTAAAATAGCACATTATTATACATACTCGGTTGGTAGATCTGCACTGAATGTGTGTCTCCAAACCTATCTTCACTCTCTTTAACACCAAAAAGGTGGCCGATTCAGCAAATGCCAGGCGTAAGCCTAGCGCTAATTTTCAATTTGAACCCATTCAGTGACGCACGTACGTGAATATCTATGTAAAGCCAAATTAAGTTGAAAAAACAATAACAAAATAAAAGGTATTGCGAAAAAAAAAGAAATACAGATCACTATGCTCGAGATCTCTTTAGTCTCAATCTCGCATTGATTGTAATTTTATGAATCACGAATTGTTAACGACTTTGCAATCTAAACGTTACTTCATACAATGCATTTTTTTTTAAATAGCTATGAGTATGTAGTTGTGCCTGTAACACGTATGCTACTTTTTCAGAGGTTCCTTAGGGAATTTCAACAGAAGGAAAAACATAAAAGTATCTCAGACCAAAGGTAATTTCACCCGTGCGAAGCCGGGGCGGACTGCTGCTCTATACATCTATACAAATAAATAAAATTGGAGTGTCTGTTTGTAATATAAAAATAACCGCGTATTACCAAATTCATATGTATGTATGTACACGGTGCATACACCAAAACAACATTTTTTATAATTTTTGTCTGTCTGTCTGTCTGTTTGGTGGGGCTAATCTTGGGAACGGCTTTACCGGTTTTGACTGGACTTTCACTGGTAGATGGCTTATGTAATAAGGAGTAACTTAGGCTACTTTTATACTAGCTGCGCCCACGATTTCGTCCGGGTATATACTGAACAATCATAACTCACGCGGGCGAAGTCGCGGGCAATAAATAAATTTAATAAAGATTACCAAAATGTGATACGCACATAATACTTTTTCCAAAAGGTAAGGAATTGGAGTTCCATGAGGGAATAGACATAATTGATTGTGGGATTTGTACTCACTAAATCCTGCGTTGTTCGAATGTTCCCATATCTGGTAGATATGACAGGATTCCCAAGAGAATTTTGTGATTCAGTGTAAGAATATATCTGAACGAAATTTCGGAATTAAAATTTATCATCAGTTGAGCTAGAAAAACATATTTATAAAAATACTTTTTTTATGTGACAATGGGTTTTTTTGTAGCTGGGCTTTTCTCAGCATACATCGGCCTTTTGAATGCTGCCCGAGAATAGCAAGGAATATCTCATTTTCTTTTTCTAAACCCTAACCCCCCTATTCATAAACGTATTTTAGCTAAAGTGTTGCTAATCTCTGCTTTATCCTTTTCTATCCTGCACATTTGACAATACAACTGACAAAGACAAAGCATTCTATAGCTGAAACATATCTAATGTACGTTTATGAATAGGGGGGTATCTCTTTATTAGGTATTGTAAAAAAGGATATGAGACTTTTAACTATGCTATTAAATTTAGAAATTAAAGTAAAAACTGAACTAACTTTGGCCGCGTAAATCACAGAGACATAATAATTAAGGTCTCAGGGGTGACAACGCATCTGCATTTTGACCTCTGGTGTTTGTGTGGGTGTCGGATGCTTGTTTGCAACCATCATAACATAAAAAAAAGATAAGCAGTCCAACCATTTTTTTTTTTTTATGTTATTGAAGTGGCAAACAAGCATGCAGTTCACATTGACGTTAAGTGATGACTGCAGCCTATAGACACCCACACAAAGACCAAGGTCAAAATGCAGATGCGTTGCCACTCCTGAGGCCTAAGGTGTTATGCCTTTGTGCCGGAAATTACAGGGCCGTACATTACCACCTGACCGGAACACGATAGTGCTGAACACTACCATTTAGCGGCAAGTATATTAGGTAATGCGGTGGTGCCTAAGCCCGCGAGCTCCGTCACTGGAGCTCTACCACTAGTAAACTATGAAACATTTTACCAGTAAGCTATGAAAGTCGCTTCGGTAATTTATAAAAACAGTAAATTAATGCGTTATCATATTGAGTACCTAAATTACGAAGTTGTGAAAATCAAGTAAATGTAGTCAAGATCAGAAAGTTCACTGACTCTTTCATTTGTAAACACGACCTCAATTTCCATGCAATTAACAACAAGATGGAAACCACTATCAACTCGAACTTTGTTGAAGAATTTCAAACACAATAGAACAACTTTCAATGACTTTTGGGTCATTTATAACCAAAATGAATGATCTCTCGCCGCGGCCCGCGGGTTATCGGACAAAATTTGACAAAGCATAGACAATGTTGACAAATTGGGCCCCCTGTATATTTGTCAAGCCCATTGTTTGGCGGAAAGTTTGAAGTGTAACCACGGAAACTCGATTCGAAAAAGTGTCTTCTGTAATATTTAGAGCTTTGCGTGTCCTAATTTTTATGTGAGGATAATTTTTAACCGAGTTCAACAACAATGTTCTCAATTCGGGTGGTATATTTTTTTTTATTATGGGTCTATGAATACACATGTCACGTACGTTATTTTTTTTATTTAAAAGATAAATAAAACACATACTATACGTCTGTCATGTCTGTATTTCCCAAAGGGACAGGCAGAGGTACATATGGATACAGTTAAGTATACATCATGTAAACACCCATGATTAGGAAAGTAAAGAAAAAACGGAAAGAAAAATTTGACTTTGGGCAGGAATCGAACCTGCGACCTCAGGATAACCAGTCCAGCCGTTTTATCACTAAGCTACCGAAGTCCCACACCGATGCGTCAAATTTTGCTTTCCCTTTTTGATTTTTAACCGATTTAGGGTCGGTGAACGACATTCATTGATAACTAATTTTTCTTTCCGTTTTTTCTTTAATTTTTAAAGTTCACTCGCAATTGTTGTTGCGAAAAATTAATAGTTCAATCACCCATGATTTGTTCTACTTAATAGGTTTGCGACGGGTGCCGTTGTGAACATTTCTACTTGATAACAGTGGTCAACATACAGATAATCTTGTAGAAATTATATTTGTGGATTTTCTTGCACACTGCAAATAATGTTTTGTAACTGCAAACAAAGCTAAGTAAGTGAATATATGCAGTAAAAAACGTTTTAATATTGATTTTGCCTGTTAATGATATTGTGTACAATACTAATACATACATACAATAATTTGTTCTCGCCAATAAGGAATATGGATAAAATTTAAAAATTGTCTCAAATATTTTTTTCTCGAATACTTATCAATATGATATTATAACTACAAAGTTTTTTTTATTTACTAATTATTTAATGGCATTAAATATTATGTAAGTAGTGCAAAATTAAGGAACGAAATTCAAACTTCCAAAACGCGCCGCCATTGGTCGAGACGAAATAACACTTTGTCTGGTGTTTTTCTAATACTGTTTTTGGATTTACTTAATACTTGTAAGATGGCTTTTTTGCTTCTTCCATGATTTGTAGAGCAATTAAAATTGAAAATACGTATGAAGTAATACAAAAGTTTAGAGTAAAAAACACTTGACGTGTGTTGTGACGTCACAACACACGTTGTCAAAATGACGGCGTTTGAAGAGCTCAAATTTACTCAATGTTTTAAATTTCACTTTGAAAAATAACTATAATATTTTCAGACCTATTTATAATTTTTCTACGATATAATATATAAATAAATGATGAATTTAGGACGAAAAAAAATTTCATGAATATTCTAGACTAGTGCCGTCTCGAGACACGCCTACGTAAGTCCAAAGGCCCAAAAACTGTATAAGTAAATTAAGGTCACAATAATAAATAATCGTTATAAAATAATCATCAAAAAAAAAATTAAAAATTATAAGAAAAAATTGTCTCAGTGACAATTTGCTAGAAGTCTCGACAAGTGACTTGTGCTTATCAACTTTCGAGTTCCACAAGTAACTATAATTTCTCGTGCCATATCGATGGAACGCGGCGACATGTCATCCGTTAATGCATTTCCGTGTGAATTCAGAAGACAATTGTGAGAATCCAAGTGTTTAGCTCCGTTATTACGCCATTGTTGTTTATTGAGGAATTGTTGAGTGAAAGATATGGGATGGCATAGTATGTATACTTCAGAGACAAAGTTAGGTTAATTTGTATTTTTTTAAATATCGTATTTCAATTGCCTCGGTAGCCTAGTGGTAGCAGGCCACTACTACTACGCTGAGGTCCTGGGTTCGATTCCCGGGTAGGGGGTTATCAGAGATAATGGTGAAAAAGCCTTTGTCTCTGGTTCTATTGGGATTTTTCCATTTTCTGGAAATTTCCCAGTACCTCAAAGTTTGGTAATGTGCCCGGAGATGTCAACAGGTTCGCCACCTGCTACATGGACCAAAACGTAACCGGCGAGCCTTGGGTGTTTGTATGTACCTATGCTTGAATGCATGCATTTACCTCTGCCTACCCCTTCGGGGATTACAGGCGTGAAGTTACGTTTACGTATTTCAAAACTGCGTAATTTTTTAAGTGTAGAATTTCAATGGAAGGAAATAAAATTAAATAAAATAAAATCAGTGTATGCCACCATTTCTGCAGTTTTCACTTTGTCATCCGTGAACTGCTTATTTGCCATATTCATTACGCCATAAATAGAAAAACACCTCAAAACTGAATATCCATGTGGGAGCATTGCCTCAGAACGAAGCGATATGGTTTTCGTTATTTTTTTTTTTTTTTTATGTAATTGAAGTGGCAAACAAGCATGCAGTTCACATTGATGTTAAGTGATGACTGCAGCCTGTAGACACAAAGACCAAGGTCAAAATGCAAATGCGTTACCACTCCTGAGGCCTAAGGTGTTATGCCTCTGTGCCGGAAATTACAGGGCCGTACATTACCACCTGACCGGAACACGATAGTGCTGAACACTACCATTTAGCGGCAAGTAAATCAGGTAATGCTGTGGTGCCTACGCCCGCGAGCTCCGTCACTGGAGCTCTACCACCAGTAAAAATGTACATAATCGCTTTTTTTTCTAAAAATTGTTTGGTTTCCAGTGCATGAACGCCAAAAGTACTCCTTTGCTTACTTATCTAATAATGTGCATGTGTATTCAAAAATATTTTTTGAAACCACTTTTTTTTTAAAACTTCTTTTGTCTTTCAAAGAATATCCGAATAATAAATATTTGTAGAGGTAGAGCTCCAGTGACAGAGCGGGCGTAAGCACCACCGCATTACCTAATATACTTGCCGCTAAATGTTAGTATTCAGCACTATCGTGTTTCGGTCAGGTGGTAATGTTCGGCCCTGTACTTTCCGCCACAGAGGCATAACACCTTAGGCCTCAGGAGTGATAACTCATCTGCATTTTGACCTTGGTCTTTGTGTAAGTGTCTATACCTAGGCTGCAGTCATCACTTAACATCAACGTGAACTGCATGCTTTTTTGCCACTTCCATTACATAAAAAAATATCCTAACTTAATTAAATCGAAAAATAACCGAACTTGTGTTCTGGACAACTGAAGTGATTTTTTTATTAACTCCCCCCCAACAGACAGCGGCTAAGGAATGTGATAAACAAACAAACATAAGATTCGCCTTACGTGAAGATTTCGTAAGTGTGATTGCGTTAATACGCAAACACTGTGTAATATTACTTTGCATATAAAAATACGGTACAAGTGATAATCTTAGAGCGGTTATATTTTTTTATTTTGGTGGTACCAAAAAAGTAAGCAGTTGATGGTAGTTACGGGCCTATTCATTTATTTTGATATAACCATATTTCACCATCATCATTCATCAACATCATCAAAGCCGTAATGATATAATAAGATATAACAGCGGAGTTCTGCAATTATAATAATTTATTTTAGAAACGTAGGTAATGGCCTTATTACACGACACGGTATTCAGGGTCCGATAGCAAGTGTCAGGGTAGTGTAATAACATTAAGAGAGTTAGGGTCCCTAATAAGGGCGACCGGAACGGCCCGGTCTGACTAACGCCCTAACTACACACAGTACAAATATGAACAGTATGTAAACTACGTACAAAACGTTCAAAACGGAACATTCACACAAACATGCGCATCGACGCTCGAGCTGATACTCCGTGAGAACCGCTTAGGGGCTACGTTGATGAGCATGTTTGTGTGATTGTGCCGTTACAACATTTTGTACGTAGTTTCCATACTGTTCATATTTGTGCTGTGACTGAGTTAGGGCCCTGTCGACCGGATAGTGTAATAAGCGGCAACCCGGTGCGAGGCCACGCCCACCCTTTCTGCCGGACCCTGAATACCGTGTCGTGTAATAAGTCTATAAGTCTAAGCCTGGGTTGCACCGAAAGATGTGAAATGTTACAATAACTTTAACTGTAATAAATATCTTGGTGCAACCCAGGCTCAGTTTTAATTATATTTTATTATCCTCTTATTTGTCTCGGTGGCGGGATCGACCCCAAGATTCTCAGATCAAACAGCCCTGTAATTTCCGGCACAGAGGCATAACACCTTAGGCCTCAGGGGTGGTAACGCATCTGCATTTTGATTTTGGTCTTTGTGTATGTGTGTGTATAGGCTGCAGTCATCACTTAACATCAATGTGAACTGCATGCTAGTTTGCACAGACCAATCAGCCTTCCTCTTCTCTTGTTTGCTACTTCCATTACATACATTACAATAAAAACAGTCATCATATAGCGAGTTGGTCCACCGGTATGTGATGATCTTTTGATTGGGTTGTCATTAATAAGATAGTTCCTATTTTTTTTAATATAAGGTTGGGGAAAAAGTTTCTTCGCATTTTTTAAGATAATTCAAAACATTTCTTAATATACGAGTAGTTTATTTAAATTTAACTGAAGTATGTATGAACCATTTTGTTCGATAACCTTTTGCCATCTTGTAGGTAGGGACATGATCCCATTGCTATCAAAATTTTGGGACTTCTCATCAAAATACCGCGACAAGTGGATTTGACAGTCCTCTCGTGATGTTAACCTAACATTGCATAAAGAATTCTGAAGAGACCGGGTGGAAATCTGAAGGTGCAAGGTCAGGACCATACGGCGGATGCATTAACACCTCCCAGCCAAACTCTTATATTCCAAAAATCACACATTTGCCTAATTTGAATTTGAAATCATGTTCTTTAAAATGTTAACTTTCAATGATACCAAAACCAGCCAGATACAAATACTACAGCCAAAGAGATTTTATTACAAGTTCATACATACTATAATGCGAAAAGATTTTTTCCCCAACCTATTAGTTATCATTTTGCTTGCGTCTTTTAGATTAACGTGTTTCTTAGTATTTTCCACAAAACACAACTATGTCATCGCTCGCAACTTCGACCATACAACAAAACAGACTAAACTGGGCTCTCTTGATATGACATCATTCATCTCAAGATTGTGTTCCTACTCTAAACTTTATGTTTGCTAACTCCAACACTAATTATGAAACTATACTTGAACACATGAATACCAAAATACCATAATAAACTGTCTTACCTTAGTGGCGAGCTTCACTACCTTTTTTTTATGTAATGAAAGTGGCAAACGAGCATACTGCATACTTCACATTCACATTGATGTTAAGTGATGGCTGGAGCCTATAGACACTTACACAAAGACCAGAAGTCAAAATGATGCGTTACCACTCCTGAGGCCTAAGGTGTTATGCCTCTGTGCCGGAAATTACAGGGCCGTACATCACCACCTGACCGGGGAAAACGATAGTGCTGAACACTACCATTTAGCATCAAGTATATTAGGTAATGCGGTGGTGCCTACGCCCGTGAGCTCCGTCACTGGAGCTCTACTACCAGTAGAAATGTACGTCACATGTCCATGTTGGGATCACTGTCATTTACATCTGTCCACCACGTTCCAACTCAATCGGCCCAAGAGTTTTGAAACAAATAAGCTGTGACAGACGGATAGACAAACAGACGCACGAATGATCTTATAGGGGTTCTGTATTTCGTTTGATGTACACAACCCTGAAAAACTGTTCTGTAATAATAATATTCTCCTGTTGCATGTTGTTCCTATTTGTCTATAAAAACAAACATAAAATACCCCAATTTCAGCCCTAAAACAACAATACGGCCAAACATCAGTCCACGTAAATAAATATTACACACAAATAAAAACGTCAGAAAACAACTTGTTATTGTGGTAACCAAAATGTATTGTTCTTAATGGGACATTTCTTTACCGAAGTGCATACTTTTCTAGTGCCGTACCAAGAAAATTTTGTAGCAAGTGTGGTGAATGAAATTATGGAATAAAATAAATGAACAATGATAAAAAACTAGTCCATAAGGTTGAAATAAAACTATTTACAGATTTCACGCGCGTAGCATCACGCGCATAATATTTTTGTTTTTTTTAAGATCAATCTGACTTTTTGGTTGTTTCTCAGTCCCCGTAGTCCCGGATAGGCTAAGATGACTTTTCACTCTGACATCTGACAACAGTTTGAAAAATTATAAGCAGCTAGTCTCCTTATATGACTTAAAAATAATATATTGGTTTAATAATTACACGCGAGATAAATCTAGAAAGTTTTATTTCAATGAGTATATTCCGCAAAAACTATGAACATTATGACAAACTTTTTTTTATTCCCTAATTTATCCCGCAAAAGTGTCTCTTATGTTTTTTTTTTTTGTTACACGTTCATATTTGGCTCACTTACCTAGATTATGTGTACTGAATTTCAACTGAATCGGTCAAGTAATTTTGAAGAAAATCGGCTATGACAGCCGGACAAACAGACAGGTACATGAATAATGTTAAGGATTCTAATTTTGCTTTTCAGGAACTATAAAAATAAATACAAGAAATATAACATTTTTAACCAAGTTCATTTAGTGAACATCGACAAAAAACTGTACCAAAATTGTATAAATTAAATTTGCGGATTTTCTCGCGTATACAACAAACACTCCCAAACTTCTAATACCCGCAAATTTAATTTCTACAATGTATGAAGCTCGCGAAAACCTGCAAAAACGTTATTGTACCAAAATTATTAAAGAAACTTGAACCAAGAAATATGATCGTTTCTCCTCCGACCTGGTGACCCTAACCGAGAATAAACTCGGAAATAAAAACAGAATATTAAGTAAAGATGACGTTCCGGTTGACTTATGGCGCGATAAACATAGCGAAACCTTTCTTTTGAGTGATGCTATCCAATTTTTCTTTGTGGTCATAGTGTATAGGAAGTAGCGAATTTGAGAGTAATATTTAAACAATTTTTTTTTTTTTAAAATAATTCCACGGATTTATTTCGCGTATATCTTCTTAATATATATAAATCTCGTGTCACAATGTTTGTCCTCAATGGACTCCTAAACCACTTAACCGATTATAATAAAATTCGCACACCATGTGCAGTTCGTTCCAACTTGAGAGATAGGATAGTTTAAATCTCAAATTATAGTCGCAATTTTAATTTATTGCTAATTATTTGTCTGTTATTATTTGACAGTCACAATTATCTGTTAACTCCAAATGATTCTAACAGATGTCGATACCTTTCGACTGGGTTGAGTAAGTAATCAATAGATGGCGCTGCTATGGTAAATCTACAAACATGTCATTTATGATACATTTAAACAGCTTAATTACCACGTGTTGTTGACGCTATAAATTTTTATTTTGTACCTATTGATTTCTGCTTAATATCAAGTGTAAGAACATTTTAATTAATTGTGTTCAACGTACTTCCCCTTCAAATCTCAATCCAGTGAATTTGTATACCAACATCAACATTTTCGTCTTTGTTCGTAAATAATTTCATTGTATTAAAGGGTTATAGTAGTAGAAAGTCAAATAAGGAGATCACCAAATTTTTTTACAAATACCATCTGTGTGAAAAAGCATAGTGGACTCCGTGACTGATGTTCTCTTATTGTTCCTCTTAGATTGTTTACTACAATGTAATATAACAAAAACTTTAGCCACAGCAACGCGTGGCCGGGTCAGCTAGTAATAATATAAGTTGCAATATGAGGCAGACAAATAAAAATAACAAACAGTATAAAAAAATATATAACAATTAAGTGTTAAGATTTTTTTTTTTTTGTTTTCTCTTTTTTAAGTTATTTTTAGTTTTACTTGTATATTGCTACATAGCTTTAACTTTAATTTAGTACACCCTACCTGCTTCTTCATTTATTATCCTATACCAGGTTGCCTGGAAGAAATCGCTGCCTGAGCGATAAGGCCGCCCACTGTACCATTTTCTGTAATTTCTGTTTTTTGTTATGTCTTTCCTGTTTACTGGTGTACAATAAAGAATATATAATAATAATAATAATAATAACAAGTGTATTTTTTTTCGATAATATCTAATCTTTATTTGCAACTAAAAATGACACGTTTACTTAATATAAATTAATCTAATAATAATCATAATCACATAGTTCATACTTATAAGTGACTGTTGGTATCTGCAAAAGTTAATAGCTATGCTAAGAGATACCAGCGCTTCCCTTAATACCTATAACAAACACATAGGTACCTAAGGTTGTAGTTAATTAAATAACCACCAGTAAGTAGAAACAAGAAATTGAATTAGCTAAGTAACTTAAAAGACATTGTATATTATTATATCAGGTACCTATCCCGGCAAATCCGTAAAAATAATTCAACGTAATTCAACGAGTATAATTCGCGGAAACTTAAGACAACAACCACAACAACAACCAACAACATTTACCGATGCCAAAATATATTCTAAAAATCTAGAAATATGACATTATACCTACGTATATCTCGCAATATAAATATCTAGTATAGGTCGCGCCACGTAAAAAGAACGCTGGCGGTCAAGCTGCGCGTCATGTGTTTTAATTTCATTTTATGTTATTCTATGTAATATAGTTTTCAATCTGCCTACCAATACACGAAACTGCAAGCGAAAGCTAGATCAAAAATAAACCAATAGGGCTAGTACTTTCGTGCGCGAGTGTACCGATGCGCGAACACATCCCTTCTACTTTCTTCCAGCTCTTTTTACGTGGCGCGACCTATATATACTATGTATAATACCATTGAGTGAATAAGTAATTCGAAAGGAGTGTAATCAGACATAAATAACGATACTCAGGTATCGTCAAACTGATTGTTCAAACTTCCTTTGTACGCGAGTGTTCTTGAGCCTTATTCCAAAATTACAGGAGAATTTCAACGAGCACAGGCATGAAATTATGTTTACCTCAAATCCGCTCAGCTTATGGCCCCACCAATAATAAGCTACCGTGCTGTTCAAAAAGCCGTATTAACATAGCAAGGATAAATGTGTTGTTGAGAAAAATGTACATGTTTACTTCCTTTCGTATAATGTCCGTGATATTATTTTCTTTTTTTTTTATATTGTGAAAACCCCTTGAAGCGATACATTTATGTCCATGTTATCATTAAGGCTGGTACGCAAATACTATTTGTTTTTTTTTCGATATTCGTTGTTTGGAAGACACAGTGATAAGTCTCTTCACTCTGTCGCCATCATTGGGAGAACAAGCACTTTTAGGATGAGATTCACAGATCGCACTACGAATTTACTTTGAACAAAGTATGCATAGAACAATCAGTAGAGTATGAGATTTGCTGGAAGTAAAGTCGTAGTGCGGTCTGTGAATCTCACCCTTAGCCTGGATTGCAGTTCACATTGATGTTAAGTGATGACTGCAGCCTGTAGACGCCCACACAAAGATCAAATCAAAATGCAGATGCGTTACCGCTCCTGAGGCCTATGGTGTTATGCTTCTGTGCCGGAAAATACAGGGCCGTACATTACCACCTGACCGGAATACGGTAGTGCTGAACACTACTATTTAGTGGCAAGTAAGGTATTAGGTGATGCGGGGGTGCCTACGCCCGCGAGCTCCGTTACTAGAGCTCCACCAGTAAAAAGCGCGTTTCCCCGCGTATAAAAAAAATGCTGAGCTAAGCAGTGATAATTTGCTACTATGGTGTGTTCTATGGTTTTCGCGAGCTACACTAATTGAAAAAAAAACTAGTTTACGGCTTTATATCGCGTATTTATAAACTATTTTTTTTTCGGTCGGTCGGTCGGCCACTAGCTTTTCAGCTACGTTAAATATCGTATTCCGAAGCCTCTAGACATTTTTACTTACACATAATAATTGTCAATAGATACAACAATATTCACAATAACCATGACTAACTGCCATACATCATAATATCGAAAGGTATCGGGAATCGTGTCAAGGGGGATTGTTAATGAGATTTACGCAACCATAATGCCTACAATATAACAGTTTTACTTATAGGTATTATTCCATAATGTTAGAATGGCAGCTCAAGTAATCAGCTTGTCGAAATATTGTCATGTCTGTGCGAAATCGTTAGATTGTATGTGTAAAACTCAATTTTAATGCAGGTATCTTCACGCCAAGTCCCTTACGGGGTAGGCAGAAAATGTGGAGCGCCAGATATCGTTCTATACATAGACGCCGATTTCTACCCCATCCTCAAACAGTACTCGACCTATTTGGTCATAGTAAGTTAGTCTTGGTCTTCCTGAGGCTCTGCAGTAGTCTGCAGCCATCCACATTCGCATTGTATACGTGTTTAGTCATTCGCTCATTCGACAATCTTTTTATATGCCCCAACCCAATTGGCGATCCGGTTAGTCCAGCGGTGTGAGATGACCGTTTGATTCGAAGGGTCGCGGGTTTGATCCCCGGGACAAATATTTGTATGGCCTATAGATATTTCTTTCGGGTCTGAGTGTTTGTATATGTGTTGTATGTGTACAACGGCACCCACGACACAGGTTTCTACCAACAGTGGAGTTGTTAGTGTAAGCGTATTTTTTTTCAACCCTCGGTTCATATTTATACTGTATCTGATTAATATCAAAATGCAGATATAACCACTTCTGAGGGATAGCAACTATCCCTCAAACCATAATGGCTATATCTCTGTGACAGTTATTATGGAACCATTCATTACAATCTAACCGGAACACGATGGTGCTGACCACCATTTGCTGGCAGATAGATTAGGTAATGCGATGGTGCCTACGGCCTCGACTTCCTACACATGAACTCTACCACCAGTTAAAATTTATTTCCTTCAAAAGCTTTAAATAACTATATCCTATTAAGATCTTAAAGTAATCTGATATGGTTCTATAAATTAACCTTAATTAGCAGAGCGAACAGACTAATCTGCGACTTAAATTGATATTAATAGAGTGGAATGAAAGCTGAGCGTGGGGTTCAGCGATCGATAGTTTATAATGTTCTGAACCTTCTGAATATATACCAAAATATATGTTAAAGTGATGGTTTTTGTCAAATGTAATAATAACCGTACCTAGCAATTAAATAAATAAATACGCTTACACTCACAACCCCACAGTAGGTATAAACCTGTGTCGTGGGTGCCGTTGTACACATACAACACATACACAAAACAAATACCTGTAGACCCAGACCCGAAACAAATATCTGTAGGCCATACAAATATTTGTCCCGGTGCGGGGATCGAACCCGCGACCCTTCGAATCAAACGGTCATCTCACACCACTGGACCAACCGGGTCGTCAATAACTTTAGCAGCGACTGCAAAATGCATTGACTCAGCGTATTTATGGTAGTTTCTGGGATAAAATGAATACAATATTTTGTGACACCTCTAAAACTTTGTACCACAACATTACATGCAGTCACTAATGGCCGATATAAATTCGAAATCGACAAATTGTCAACACCATTATTATTCCTCACGCACACATGCAAATCTATACAATGCATTGGCCAATTGATGTACAATTCACTTTCAGTATAATGTTGTAATAGCCTATTAACGTCTACCTACATTCGTCCTACAAGCTAGTAAATACTATTTAATGGCTCTTGTGTAATGATTGTTCAATTTCACGGTGATGCAGAAAATGGGCTTTATATTTTGTAGGTATTCCTTATAAATTCGATACCTGGGTCGAGGAATTACTGACAGCCGTGATATCAGAAAAGATGCCCAGTGGCCCAGTGGCATCAATGGAATTTGGCAATCTACTACCCCGATCCCAATACAACCCACGAGTCGTTAGTTTCGTTCACCCAGATATGCTGCAAACCCATTTTATGCATATTTATAATCTAGAGAATATGTATCCACTAGGTTGCCAATCAAAATTTTGCCGCAAGTTTTTTTTTTATTCTTTAACAGCCAGCAACTCTTATTTGCGGCCGATTTAATTTGATTGTGATTTTTCAGAATATTTATACATATTGCCGTGAGGTGAACGATATTTTATTGAAAAAACAAGTAAAAAAAATATTTCCAAAAAAAAATGTAAAAAAATACTTGCGGCCAATTTTTTATTGACAACTTAGTGGGAACCTTATTCTCTAGATTATAAATATGCATAATAATTAGGTTTGCAGCAAATCTGGATGAACGAAATGATTCTGCAGTGGGATCCTAACATATAAACAATGGCCGTCAAAGAAAACCATTAGACAGCAGTAAATACAATAACGTGGGATGAACAACAGTGTCCCACTGCGATCGCCAATCCGCATGCCAAGCAATTACGGTACCTAAATTCTCCCCTCATGGTGCACAACACTGTTGTAGGCATTTTCGGGAAGGTTTTTTTCCAACTCTGAAAGTTTTTCAGTGATGATAATGAATAATTCACTGGTGGTAGAGCTCCAGTGACGGAGCTCGCGGGCGTAGGCACCACCGCATTACCTAATATACTTGCCGCCAAATGGTAGTGTTCAGCACTATCGTGTTCCGGTCAGGTGGTAATGTACGGCCCTGTAATTTCCGGCACAGAGGTGTAACACCTTAGGCCTCAGGAGTGGTAACGCATCTGCATTTTGTCCTTGGTCTTTGTGTGGGTGTCTATAGACTGCAGTCATCACTTAACATCAACGTGAACTGCATGCTTGCTTACCACATCCATTACATAAAAAAATATATATGATGACTAAAGCGACAGTTGCGCGTCCCTAATCATAGGTATATTACCCTCCTTAACAATGCCCTAAGCCAAGGTTCAGATGAAAAGGATCTCCCGTAGGCTGTCGGCTGAATATTTAAGCTGAGAGTCCTTTGTACTCGCCGATTGCCCGCCGATTGAAGCAGACTCCGGTCGTCTCTGGACAAGCCCACTACATACGTTTTTTTTTATTTATGTAATTGTAAAGTGGCAAACAAGCATGCAGTTCACATTGATGTTAAGTGATGACTGCAGCCTATAGACACCCACACAAAGACCATGATCAAAATGCAGATGCGTTACCACTCCTGAGGCCTAAGGTGTTATGCCTTTGTGCCGGAAATTACAGGGCCGTACATTACCACCTGACCGGAACACGATAGTGCTGAACACTACCATTTAGCGGCAAGTATATTAGGTAATGCGGTGGTGCCTACGCCCGCGAGCTCCATCACTGGAGCTCTACCACCATCGAAGACGTAGTAGAGCTCCAGTGACGTTATACGACCATACGTTTAACAAAATCAAAGTCTTATCACATATCTTATGCGGTGGCGACATTCATACCCTATTCAATAAACAAGCCAAATCAAACTGAATTTCAATAATAATTTCAGTGCAGCAATATGCACTATTTAGGACCAATTATTGTATTGAAATCGAGCCCATCGACGCCAAATAAGTACGCAAGTTATTCTCGAACATCAATATTATTTTACAACTCGTAATGTCGGTCAGTAACACCGTTCATACGCAATACTAAATATACCACGCAAGTTAATCGAAACCGCAACAAAGCGACAGTATGTTTATAGTAATGTGTATCTGTTGTTAATAGCGAAAATAAGCGATTTTTTTCCCAGAAAAGAAAACACTTTGCTCATACAATTCACTCGCGCGAGTACTTGCGTTAAAGCGAGTCGTGGTCGTCTTCGCTCACCAATAAATTTGTTGCACTCTGTCACTTTCTTTAGCAATATAAAATGGTGTTTATGATGATTTTAATAGGTAAGTTTCATTAGTGTGCGGGTAGTGTAAGCTTTTCCG
Organism: Macrosoma leucophasiata; assembly: GCA_036365455.1. Lineage (NCBI taxonomy): Eukaryota > Metazoa > Arthropoda > Insecta > Lepidoptera > Hedylidae > Macrosoma > Macrosoma leucophasiata. The sequence continues at coordinate 4,652,490 of JAWQUS010000004.1, read as the reverse complement.
TCTAATCGATATTGGTAGTTATGTTTGGAATGTAAATAACGTTAACGCAAATAGTTATGTTAAGTGTGTTGTAGTTAAGGTGATATGAAAGTGAAAACGTTGACCTTCCCTAATTTATGTTACTACTTTTATAGTAGATGTATGGATCATTTGAATAAATATAAAGACGCATGCACTAAAACACACATACGAAATAAAATAAGTGCATTAAAAATTAGAGACGTACTAAAGTGTACACTGAATTCCTAAGGTCTGTTTTATGACGATGAATAAATAGTATTCACTACCTAAACTGACACTAATGGCTAAGAAATTAAAGACCGTGATAAACCATCAAATTACTTTATTGGCCGGCAATAGTTCAGCAAGGACACGTTGTCAGGCAGCATTAACGGTTATACTGTTAATAGCTAATATACTTATTACCTAATATACTTGCTGCTAAATGGTAGTGTTCAGCACTATCGTGTTCCGGTCAGGTGGTAATGTACGGCCCTGTAATTTCCGGCACAGAGGCATAACACCTTAGGCCTCAGGAGTGGTAACGCATCTGCATTTTGACCTTGGTCTTCGTGTGGGTGTCTATAGGCTGCAGTTATCACTTAACATCAATGTGAACTGCATGCTTGTTTGCCAAACCCAATACATAAAAAAAAAAAGAAATAGTGATCATTATCGTTAAATATTAAATCAATTTATTATTTTGTATTATACCTAACTGTATGTATATGTATTTGCTACTAGCTCCGCCTGCGTGTAGGTTGCTTTTCGTGTAACCTGTGGAAACTACAACTATCCAGACCTATAACAGACGCCAGCGCCATCTATTAAGATTTTATGATACTAAATTATACAACTGCCTTGGTAGCCTAGTGGTAGCGGGCCACTACTACTACGCTGAGGTCCTGGGTTCGATTCCCGGGTTGGGGTTTATCAGAGATAATGGTGTAAAGTCCTTTATCTCTGGTTCTATTGGGATTTTTCCATTTTCTGAAAATTTCCCAGTACCTCGAAGTTTGGTAATGTGCCCGGAGATGTCAACAGGCTCGCCACTTGTTACATGGGCTAAAACGTAACCGGCGAATCGTGGGTGTTTGCATGTATGCTTGAATGCATGCATTTACCTCTGCCTACCCCTTCGGGGATTACAGGCGTGAAGTTACGTAAATTATACAATTTAGTTAATTGTTTGTTTAGTTAATTTTTTATTGAAATTCAATAGAGACTGCAGTGTTTTTTTTGTCTTTATTGATATGGAAAAAAAAAGTAGAAATTATAACTTTATGTAAATTTAATACGTTTGTGTAAACCGCATTCAACTCTATTTAAAAGTTATGAAACAGGGCTTGGAGTATATATTATTATATTTTCAATTGACCATAACTTATTTTTCCCTTAACCGATTTTGACGAAACAGAGTTTTGACAACGCTCCTAATTATAATAATGTAATCCACCTGTGAGAACCGCGTTCGAATCCGTTGAGTAGTTTCAAAGTTTTAACGTACCGGACAGACAGACACACAGACAGACAAAATACCAAAAAAATATAATTGGTTTCTGTTACTCTTCTTTAATCTTCCCCTATCAGTTTTTTGGAAAAATATTTAATTTACAGACACTCGATTATTACTATTTATTACTGTCTTAATATATGTAGGTATAGTTTGATATAGTAAAATTTGGTATTATGATTATTTGGAATATTATTCAAGTGATATTATTTTCATCTCTGTAATATAAAATCCAGCATAAATGTGGTGAAAAATAATAAAGGTCAGATTTTTATGTAAATTCCGAATTGTGGAAGAAGCCAAATACTGTAAAAGTTCTAAATACCAATTTGGAGAATTAGATTTAAATTTTCTGTATTTTTGATTTAAATTATTCAGCTAATTAAAGATTCTAATTTCTTAACTTGTTATAAAATGACGAATAAATTGCTAATAGGATAAAGAAATCAATATTGTACGAAGTGAAAATTGACACCTTGTCATAATATTTTAAAATATGCTATTCGTGACATTAAAAATCATATTTATTACAAATAACACTAGAATATTTTTTATGAAACTTAATAATGTTATACAATTAACATAGAAATGAAATAGAAACTTCTGTGTTAAGCTGACTTTTATTTATAGTTGCCATTTTACAAACCTAGTTATATAACATATTATGTGTAATATTATATGTATCCAATCACTAAATACTTACCTACTTAATAAATTCCGGACCTACCATTTAAAAATAACAAACAACTTACAGTATCAATCCCAATCCACCAATAAATTTAACCCACCTTACAAATCACATCGAACAAGGAACTAGGATGAAATACAACCTTTGATCAGTTAACAGTGCACTAAACATTTCATCTACTAAACGTTGGAATTTCAGCTACACATAAAATAAAACTGTGGATAGTTGACCAGTCTACACTATCGTAAAAATGTCTCGTATGGTTTATAGAAGCGAGCGTATGAGCCAGTAACTCGCGCGAGTCACTCATCGCTTTCAAACGGATTTAAATATCGATACATTGTAAGTGAAATTGAATTTGCAACGGCACTCCGCCAAAAGTGTTATGGGAATAAACTTGAGTGATTTTATGTGAGTGGCGGTGAACTCAGAATCGATATGATGTATTGACTATTGTCACTAACAGAATATTCAGCCAAATATTAGCGACCTGCATTTCCTTAAATTATGTATAGTAGAGCAGACAATATACATTTACCGTGTTTATAATAGGTAACTGCCTCAGTAGCCTAGTGGCAGCAGGCCACTATTACTACGCTGGAGTTCGATTCCCGGATTGGGGACTATCAAAGATAATGGTGTAAAATCCTTCATCTCTGGTCCTATTGGGATTTCCCCATTATGTGAAAGTTTCTCAGTACCTAGAAGTTTGTTAATATGTCAACAGGCTCGCCACTTATTACATGGGCTAAAGCATAACCGACGAATCGTGGGGTTTGCATGTACTTATGCTTTTATGCATGCATTTCCCTCTGCCTACCCCTTCGGGGATTACAGGTGATGTAACGTTTTATTACTTAGACAATTTTTTTATGCTTTGATATTAGGATAAATTATGGACTTTCAGGTGCTTGTATAGTGTCTAGTTTGCTTACCTATAGGTGACCTCATGAATTATACATGAGCACTGGAATCCCATGGACCTAACGTTTCGACTCCAAAGGCCTGATATGTAGGTAATCGTTTGAAAGATTGTGCCGCTTGAGAGACTTCGTATTGGCAGCAGCAGGGCCGCCAGAACGCATTGTATTTGTAAGGTGGTATGGCGCGGGTTTGTATTTATTTACATACGAATACATAGAGCAACTCGGCCCACCGGTCGCGGCGGACCAGAGGGGAGTAGCCATAGCGTTTATTACCGATGCAAAACAGTCTGTCATTTTTTGGGGGGGAAATACGTATGACTCACACTCACACTACAAAATTAGTCTATTACTACGAAACTCACACCCTGACTTTAACAAAATACATTTAATTAACAATTTCACGCACACATTTAAATATCTGGGAGACAGGCATAGGACCATTTGGTCTTGTACTTTTACAGAGGGGAAAGGCTGCATATGGCTACTCAGTTCGGGTCCGCCGCGACCGGTGGCCCATGTTGCTCTATGTTTTTAAGAGTTATAAAATATACACTCTGAAATGTATGTTTTTCTTCTAAAAGATAAGTTCAAAAACGACTGAAATTCTTAAATGAAAAATATTTATCATAACTGCTTTTTGGATAGTGAAGCAATAAATGTTTTTGTGCTTATTTTAAACAAGAAATGATGAAATCAGAATAAAACTACAGTGATAAGTACATTGGCAAAGTTTCAGGGAACCATTGCTTAATGCCTTTCATATCCCAAAATAATCTGCAATTATAGCCACCCTAAAAGGTAAGGCTAAACTTAATCAAATAGGCGTTCGTTTTATCCCATCAGATCCTAGATCCCTTGACCCGCGGTGTGACCTCGGCAAAGGTCAAAGTGAGATTACCCGCAAACAGCGCTGAATGGGCCAGTGTTCGCTTCCTGGCCACCCAGCGCGCGTTTTAGCTGCACCATAATGCGGTAGCGGTGGGGTTGTGGCCTAAGTATAAGCGGTAGCGTTTTCAAGTGGATAATATTCGCGATTATAATAACATAAAAATGAGACGTTCCAAAATGTATGGAGCTTATGCCCGCACCATATACACTATATTGAGAGATGAAGCATAAAATACTAAATCATTTTCAGCTATTCAAATCGTTTATTAAGTCTTCAATTAATCGTCGTAAGTATATTTCTGAACAAGAATGTCATAGTAGCAATATGGCAACATAATCCTGTCATACAAAAATTACGTTAAATAAATATTTCCGACAAAAAACTACGATTCAAATTATTTTTTTAGTATTTTTCCATGATTTTGCGTGCGGGCCCAATTTGGAATTTGGAACTTCTCCTTTAATAGTATTATATTTTTTTTATGTTGGTAATGGAAGTGGCAATTAAGCATGCAGTTCACATTGATTTTAATGATGTTTGCAGCCTATAGGCACTTACACAAAGACCAAGGTCAAATGCAGAAGCGTTACCACTCCTGAGGTTTATGCCCCTGTGCCAGAAATTACAGGGCCGTACAACGTTATAACGTACATTGTGTCTATTCATTCATTATAAAAAAATCTAATCTTAACTTTTATCTATTTCTGATACATTTTTTAATACGAATTCTAATTCCCATTTGTTGCGATCGTTGCGCGGATCATTGTAGTTCTCAAGAAATATTAAATATCCTGTGTTTTATATCGAACAACTTGATAACAATTATTTTTTATAATCATCAATCAATAATTGTAATTATTAATAATTTCTAGTAGAGTTATGATTTGCTGGCATAACAATGTAATATTATGTTAATTAGAATGTTGAAGAGGATTGGAATTATTGTTTCAAATAATTTATGTACCGTTTTTTCATTTGACTTACTCGTACATAATGATATTGTAGCAACTAAAAGACAGCAAAACAGGAGTCCTGTAATGAACTAAATAAGCAAGCATGGTTGTACTATTTGTTGTTCTTGTTGTAAAAAAACAAGTATCTACACAACGCAATAACGTTGTGGACACTAACTTATAGACATCCACACACAAACCTGTGGTCCTATAAAACAATAAATGCAGATTCTTTGCCACCCCTGAGATCGAAGAGAGAATTATTTTGCCTTAGTGACAGTAATAAGGGGCCATACATTATGAACCTACTGGCAAACGATAATGATGAACACGACGCCCATGAGCTCCAAAAATATACCGCCAGTAAAAAATAGCGCTATAAAGTTTGACTCGTTAGTTATGCATGTTGAATTTTTTTCCAATTTGCTCAATTCACAATAGAAATAAAACTGTAACCCTCTTATTCATAAACGTATTTTAGCTAAACTGTTGTTTATCTCTCCTTTGTCTTTTTCTATTCTGCGCATTTGACAATGCGACTAACAAAGACAAAGCATTCTATAGCTAAAACGTACCAAATGTACGTTTATGAATAAAGGGGTATGTATCGAACTTATCTCGCTTTATTAAACTGAAATGATTATTTAATATGAACTCGACGTTTCATGAAGCTGCGACTGTTTTATGATAATTTGTGAAGAACCAAAATCGCTACCGGCTATCACATGCATCGTAAACTAAGACATCGTTTAAAAATTATGTCGATTTTGGCATAAAATCAGATGATTATTAACATAACACGATGCGTTCTATATTTTAATATTATTATCTCCTTGTGCATATTTTAAATGTCACTTGCAAGTTAATTACAATAATATTTTTATGGTCATGTTCGTAATAATTATTTCACGAATGCGTTTTGTTGGACGTAATGTATTTTTTATCTGCTTTAAGTTAAAGTACGTGGTTAATTACCAGTGGTAACCGTGAAATGACTAAGCTGATTGAAAAACACTTTATTTTACTGCTTTTATTTTTAATGAAATGCAGTTAAGATACTTTTAAACTTTAAATCGAGATGTCTTTGTTTATAAAAAGATGGTTTGGTTTTTAATGATGACATTTCATATTGACTTACCATGACCAAATAGGTCGAGGTCTGTCTGATGGTGGGGTCAAAAGTCTTAGGAATCGGCGTGCATGTATGAAGAGAATGATGAAGGTAGACGAGGCAGGAGAGGTTTGTCAGAACCGGGATGTCTAGCGCTCTACACTCTCTGCCTACCCCGTTAGGGACCTGGCGTGAAGATACAAACATACATTTCATATTTGGCTGAATCTATTCTCTGTATTTTTTTTCTCAGTTTTTTATTCTTATATGCTTCTGCTTACCCCATCGTAGATAAAAAGACGTGAACTCATGTCGAAAAATAGAAGAAATAAGCAGCGATACTGACAAAAACATATTTGGTAATTATGTTTTTTTGTAACTTATGCTACTTTTTTTCTAGCTCTGTCCACGACTTCGTCTGGGTAGATAATGAACAATCATAAATTCTCACGCGGACGAAGTCACGGGCACAGCTAGTTTAATAACAATGATAACCGAAATATTTTAGTTATCATTATTTCTTACATTTACACAATAAATGTTGATAGCGGCTTCTCATTAATATCACAACCAGTCAATAAATACATTTAGATAACAGATTTATCGTAATTTGTTAATGTTCGCTGCTCATTTGTTAATTTCGTAACTGGTTCCAAATTAATGTGTAATTTTTAAATATAACTTCGTATAAAGATCGCTGGTTCAAATAAAAGAGATGTTTTTAAACGCAAACAAAATAATAATGACTTTTAATATATATACGGCCAAATACTCAAACGTCACTTAAATCTAAGTGGGACTTAAAAGTCTTCAGTCTTTATAAAACACGTTCAAACGATACAGATAGCGCACATTTGAGGGTTGCTTAAAATTGAGTGACGTTTGAGTATTTGGCCAATAGAGCAACTAATTTAATAGGGTGAAGCTGCAGTCATCACTTAACATCATTATACTGGTGGTAGAGATCCAGTGTAGGAGCTTTAGGGCGTAGGCACCACCGCATTACCTGCTTTACGTCCTTACCGCTAGATCTAACTTGCTCAAACACGGGGCGTGCTATATGATACGAGCAATAAAAGCTATAAATGTGATAGCTAATTATGTTTACATTTTTAATTGCAGCTTGTCGAAACACAAAAATCGCGTATAGGTTTGCGGAAAATAATTTAGTTTAAGATTTTGTGCTTATTTTTGTTGTTTTTTTTTGTTTTTTTTTGTATTATTAACTATTTTGTTTTATGTTTTTCTGTACCATTATTATAATTTTGTTTTGTTTCATTGCAGTACCGTATTGGTTTGTCTGTAATGGTCTGTAATTTAACGTTTAAATAAATAAATAAATAAATAAAATAAATAAATAATTTATCTGCCGCTAAATGGTAATGCTCAGCACTATCGTGTTCCGATTGGATGGTAATGTATATGGCCCTGTAATAGCTCTATCACAGAGACATAATGACTAAGGTCTCAGGGGTGGCAACGCATCTGCATTTTGACCTCTGGTGTTTGTGTAAGTGTCTATAGGCTGCAGTCGTCACTTAACATCAATTTTTTTTTATGTAATAAAAGTGGAAAACAAGTGTGCAGTTCACATTGATGTTAAGTGATGACTGCAGCTTATAGACACCCACACAAAGACCAAGGTCAAAGTGCAGATGCGTTACCACTCCTGAGGCATTAGGTGTTATGCCTTTGTGCCGGAAATTACAGAGCCGTACATTGCAACGTGATCGGAACACGATAGTGCAGAACACTACCATTTAGCGGCAAGTTTATTAGGTAATGCGGTGGTGCCTACGCCCGCGAGCTCCGTCACTGGAGCTCTACCACAAGTAGATGTAAACTGCATGCTTGTTTGCTACCTTCATTACATAATAAATAACATACATGTGATCTGCATGCTTGTTGGCCACCTTAGTGACATAAAACAGCTCTAAATATCTAGGTTCTTACATACCTCTCGTTCTTGTTCCTGCGGTATCGTTATTAATTACGAAACATACTTCTATTTTCGTAATTAATAATAAGTCCTAAGTGTGAGGAGTAGCAATATAGATGTACTTAATAAGTTAGCAAAATTTTCTTACCACAAACTTAACAACTGCGAGAATCAGATAGGCAGTTTTGTAAGCTTGAGAGCCCTGTGTGGCCACCAAGAGACGATTAAAAGAAGGCAAAATATTAATTAATAAACTGCCTCTGTAGCGTAGTGGTAGCAGGCCACCACTACCACGCTGGGGGTCCCGGGTTCGATTCCCGGGTCGGGTACTGTCAGAGATAACGGTTTAAAATCCTTTATCTCTGGTTCTATTGGGATTTTTCCATTTTCTGGAATTTTCCCAGTCCCTCGGAGTTTGGTAATGTGCCCGGAGATGGCAACAGGTCGCCACCTGTTACATGGGCCAAAAACGTAACCGGCGAGTCGTGGGTGTTTGCATGTATGCTTGAATGCATGCATTTACCTCTGCCTACCCCTTCGGCGATTACAGGCGTGAAGTTACGAAGAAGTTGCAAATCATTATTTTTATAAATCAAATCTTCTCTTCTGAAGTATCATTTTGTGTAGTTTTTTGGACATTTTCTTGTCGTTTCCATTCAAAGAAAATAAATAATATTTTTACATGAATATTTCATAATAATATATTTTCATTACGTACCCTCGGTTAGGTACTGGGATAAAAAAGGCAAGTCCGTTCATACATCCATAACCTAATTTCTATTTCTGCGGTACTTGTGCCAACATCTGGCCGGCTACTGTATCCATGTCGTTTCGGTAATATTAATATGTAATAAATTTGCTGAAATTGAGGGTGTCCATAGTGTTAGAAGTCAGTGGGATAAAATTTAAAAAAAACTACAGTAACTTTGTGCTGCTTTTTTACTGACTTCCAGTTGAAGTTGTTGAAGGCGTAGACACCACCACATTACCTAATATACTTGCCGCTAAATGGTAGTGTTCAGCACTATCGTGTTCCGGTCAGGTGGTAATGTACGGCCCTGTAATTTCCGGCACAGAGGTATAATACCTTAGGCTTCAGGAGTGGCAACGCATCTGCATTTTGACCTTGGTCTTTGTGTTGGTATCTATGGGCTGCTGTCATCACTTAACATCAATGTGAACTGCATGCTTGTTTGCCACTTCCATTACATAAAAAAATAGACGCCAATGTCACAGTATAGATACAACTGTGCCGATGTGCAATCTGTGAATTTTTCCAAAACTTACATTGAATATAGAACCCGGAAAATAATATATACAGATTAAATAAACGCTCCTTAATTAGCATCACTAAAAATCCATTTCCAATTAACCATTTACGCGAAACAGAAAACACGATGCAAATGGTATTAAACTCAACTTGTGCATGTCATTATGACTCACATTACGACGAATCGATAAAGATCTTTATAGTTTTCCTATCAGACTGGTGGACTTCTATTTGTGATGACTAACCTCTTTGTTGGACTGTCGTTAATAAACTTTATGCTCTTATGCGCTGCTGCTTAGATTTTTACTGCGTTCAATTTGACAGCGTCATCGAGAATCTGAATGAGTTTAAAATAACTTTTTAAACATTCAACCGTAGTTCAGAAGTTTCACGTCTTGAAAAATAATGTAGAATTTAAATTTTCATTTGAATAACTGTAAAAAAAAAACACTAATTTTTTTGTGTGATCTTTTCAGGAATGATTTTGATATTTTTTCACACATTTTTATTACATCATGATCAATATAATGGGACATAAAACAGTTTGAGTTTTTTGTTTTTAAATAGCAAGTAAGCTTTATATATAAAAAACATAATTTTTAATGTAGTCTAAACTAAGCACGAGGCCGTACATTACCACCTTACAGGAATACGATAGCGTTGAACACTAATAATAGGCAGCAAGTAGATCAGGTAATGCGGTGATGCCTACATGCGAGCCCCAGGGACGAACTGGGGCTCTACCACCAGTAAGTATTTATATAAAACTAACTGTTGCCTGAGGCTTCGCCCGCGTGGATGTCATTTTATAAATATCTAAGTAGCCTAAGGTTGGGGAAAAAGTCTTTTCGCATTATAGTTTGTATGAACTTGTAATAAAATCTCTTTGGCTGTAGTATTTGTATCTGGCTGGTTTTGGTATCATTAAAAGTTACAATTTTAATAAACATAATTCCAAATTCAAATTAGGCAAATGTGTGATTTTCATTTGTTTTTCGTACTGTCAAGATGAGTGAATCTAATGAAGAAATTCGATTCATTTTAAAATTTTACTACAAAAAAGGTAAAAATGCAACGCAACCAAAAAAAAGCTCGATATTTGGGTACCTCACGAGCTCACTGAAAAAAACCTAATGAACCGTGTACTCATTTGTGATTTTTTATTACGACGTAATGAAACCGAATCATTTTTGAAGAAGCTGATAACTGGTGATGAAAAGTGTATCACGTACGACAAGAACGTGCGAAAAAGGTCGTGGTCAAAGGCCGGTCAGGCTTCACAAACTGTGGCCAAACCGCAATAAGGTGATGTTGTGTGTGTGGTGGGATTGGAAGAGCATTATTCATTATGAGCTATTACCACCAGGCAGGACTATCGATTCTGAACTCTACTGCGAACAACTGATGAGATTAAAGCAAGAAGTTGAGAGAAAGCGGCCGGAATTGATCAACAGAAGGGGTGTGATGTTTCATCATGATAACGCTAGACCTCACACATCTATAGCCACTCAGCAAAAATTAAGAGAGTTTGGCTGGGAGGTGTTAATGCATCCGCCGTATAGTCCTGACCTTGCACCTTCAGATTTCCACCTGTTTCGGTCTCTTCAGAATTCTTTATGCAATGTTAGGTTAACATCACGAGAGGACTGCCAAATCCACTTGTCGCGGTATTTTGATGAGAAGTCCCAAAATTTGTATAGCAATGGGATCATATCCCTACCTACAAGATGGCAAAAGGTTATCGAACAAAATGGTACATACATACTTTAGTTAAATTTAAATAAACTGTATTATAAAATGTTTTGAATTATCTTAAAAAATGCGAAGAAACTTTTTCCCAACCTTATGTTCATCTCATAATTTCCCTACTAATATCATAAATGCGAAAGTAACTCTGTATGTCTGTCTGTCTGTTACCTTTTCGCATTCAAACGACTGAACCGATTTTAATTAAATTTGGTACAGAGATAGAGCTGACTTTGAGAAAGAAGGCTACTTAGTTATTTATAAAACGACATCCAAGCTGGCGAAGCTGCGGGCAACAGCTAGTAGTAGATATATATTAAATGTATTTTTTTTATTCGACATTGCAGCATTATTCTCAGAATAAGAATTTTTTTTATTTTTAAACTAAAAATTCAAATAAATGTTTAAGGTGGGCTCGTATAGGTAGAACAAACGGGTTTTTTTTGTAGACAATGAGTAATCCCGTCGTGTGCGAGTCCAACTCGCACTTGGCTGTTTTTTTTTTTCAATCTGATACCATAGTGTTCTTGACTTACAGGAGATATTTTTTTTTAATGTTTCGGAAGTGGCAAACAAGCATCCAGTTCACATTGATGTTGACTGCATGACTGCAGCCAATAGACACCCACACAAAGACCGAGGTCAAAATGCAGATGCGTTACCACTCCTGAGGCCGAAGGTGCTATGCCTCTGTGCCGGAAATTACAGGGCTATAGATTTCCATAAACTCAATGAAGTTGAATCAACAAACTCATTATATTAAATTCTATAATCTAACACAGCGCGTATACGTACACCATTAATGAAACATCTCAGTTTCAGAATAAATATCAGATGATAATATGCGTTATCTCAATGCAATAAGGCATAATTTTGAGTAAATACTAAGCTGTTGTCCATTGCACTGCCAGTACAAACAGATATTGTACAGAGACTTGTGTAATTAGATATAACTTTGAATGACAGCTGATAACAACAGCTCCAAATATTTTCCTTAATTTTTAAAGTCATTCCAAACGTAAATTCAAGGAGCTACTTATATTTTAGGAGAAGGTACTCGTATTAAGTACTCTAACTTCGCTAACGCCAGTATTCCAAAAGGGAATAAAATTGCAGAGAAAAATTAATAAATTTTAAAACCAATTTTTGTTATAAGTCCCTACCGATTCGGCAATTTAAAAAAACATGTTAAAGTGATTTTTTTGACAACTTTTATTTGTAAAAAGGTTCACTTATGTTAAAAAGAAGCGACAGTTAGAATACTGGTGGCAGAGGTCCAGTGACCGAGTTCGCGGGCGTCGGCACCACCGCATTACCTAATTTACTTGCCGCTAAATGTTAGTGTTTAGCGGCAAGTAAAAAAAAATAAAATAAAATTAGCACTATCGTGTTCCGGTCAGGTGGTAATGTACCGCCCTGTAATTTCCGGCACAGAGGCATAACACCTTAGGCCTCGGGATTGGTAACTCATCTGCATTTTGTCGTTGGTCTTTGTGTAAGTGTCTATGCAGTTACCACTTAACATCGATGTGAGCTGCATGGTTGTTTGCCACTTCGACAATATAAAAAAAATATATAATTATGTCTAGGTATAATTTGATAGAAAATAGAAATAAAGCATGAACTATTTGCACATAGTTTCAAATAATATTTCCACGTGTTTCGGATTTTTAAATAAACAAACATTTAATTACATCCGTAAAACCTCAAATTTAGACGTATAGCAAGGCATCTGCGGCCTGATTTCAATTGTAGAACACCCGCGGCTAGCATACGATCACCTGACTGGTCACCATAAAAATGTTTTGCCAAAGGACAGACATGTCATGTCGGGTTTAGGGATGCTAATATTGAACAATATTAGCATTTATTGATGTATCGATATATAAAAAATATCGATGTGTAACGAATTATTGCTTAAAATTATATAATATGAGTACTCATAAGACTTCATCAAGAAGTCACGGAAAGAACACGCCGAATACACGTCGAGGTTGGGTCTTTTTAAAAATGTGTTGGTCTTCTTACACCGCGCAGGCGAAGACCGAAGTTGAAGTGGGGTAAGTACTTCACCTAAAAATATATTAAATATTTAACCTACAGCCATCTGATGAGATGAGATTTTTATGTTTTATGGCAGCTTACGCACCATTTCTGGCTGAGAGGCCAATCTTGGATAGGCTAACGAGTGACAAATAAGATACCTGAGAGTTGGTACTTGGCGAACGATCGTAAAATTATTGACCTTATAACGATACTCTTCATTTTACTATTTATAAAAAATTTAATAACGAAATCGTTTAGGATGAATCGGTTAGTCGATATTTCTGAGACGTTGTTGATTTTTGCATCCCTAGTCGTGCTGCGCTAATCCAATATATTATTCAAAAAATCAATTCACATTATATGCGCTCGCGCAGGTAATAACTCTATATATGGTAGCGCCTCGTAACCTAGGCTATTACACCAATTATCCAGTATTGCGTATCTTTAATTGAATTCAAATATATTTGCATTTAAAGGTCTCTGCCAGTGCAATATTGTTAAGCATGATAGTCACTTATTTGAGCCGGTACCGCAATAATGTTTGTGATTTTTTATGTTATGATGGTGGATTAGAATTCAGTTACATTGATGGTGAATGAATACTACAGCCTATAGAGATCTACAAAAAAAACTAAGTTCAAATGCAGATGCATCGCCACCCCGGCATAAGTTTTTTTCCTCTGTGATAGTTATTAAGGATATACCATTCATGTGGGTAGAGACTTAATAAGAATATCTTTTTTCTGTAGTTGTAAAGAAGCATCGATAGGTTACTGTAGCCTTTTGACATTTGACAAAAACTAGAGTTCTCAATATAGATGCGCTACCACTTTTGGAGGCCCAAATTGTTGAAATGCCAGAAATGGTGTACACTCAAAAGAATAAATTTTAAAATTCATACCTACATAGCAACTAACAAGAGAGCATCTCCACTTAGCCGGGGTTTCACCACGATATTTTCTAAAGTTACTGTAACATTTCACATCCTTCTTTAACTCAAAGAAATCTGTTAAAGTTAGAGTGAGAAAGATGTGAAATGTTACCATAACTTCAACTTTAACAAATATTGTGGTGCAATTGCAACCCAGGCTTAGTATTACTCATTGATCAAGGTTTTTTTTTCACATTGAGTTTGTTTGCAATAAATTGTAGTGATGGTAATGTTTCTGTTTAAGAACTCGAAGGCGTGGTTACCCACAAATCTATCGACCTATCTAATATGGCCGTTAGATGGTAGTGTTCAGCATTATCGTGTTCTAGTGTCGGCTCAACTCAGTTAGCGAAGAGCTTAATTTCCAGCGTGGAGGAAAACACAAGAAATATGTTTCGCTTTATATGACGTCCATCTACCATGCCTATTCAGGCATATACAGTATGTCCTGCAAAGGAATGTTAATTATACAACTCAATCAACAATTTATTGCTTTAAAACGTGACTGTTCATTATTTATTAATAAACCAAATTTAGACACGCGTTGATTTAATACTTTATTGCCGAGTAAAAAAGAAAGCATATTTACATCATTCATAAACACTTCATAATTAATAAATCTTATATGGTTACATAATTATGTAAATAAACTTTCACTTATTGTATAATTAATCATAGAAATTAGGATTTTCGTGTCCAATTAGCTTCTTTGATTGTAAGATAGGAAAAATATAATGAACACACGCTTGGTAGCAAAATTGCCGTATCTCTAAGCTTCTAGTTTCCTAACTCAGTACAAACCACTATCGGTGACGTACCAAGCAACGATTAAAGGAGCGTAAGTGCCTGCTAGTTATGATAAACACTGATAATCTCATTCTGTACCAACGCCTCAAGTGCATGGCTGTTTCTTCTATTGAATTTAAAAAGAAAATAATAAAATAAAGCATTTTTACGCGCCAATTTGACGAATTGTGATTGTGATTTGAATTCAGAACGTGTGCCAGTTTTATATTCGAATTATGAATTGTGTTTCGTGTCTTTATTAGTCTGTGCGTTTAAGTTTTAATGACTGTGATCCTAAAGAAAATTAATTGAGATATAAATTTGTCTCAAATGATCGTTTAAAAAATATGTTTCTGCTAATTTTATTTATGTTGATTCAACATATATTTGACATTAGAATTTAAATTATTCATAATTTATTGATGACATTAGAAATTGGATGGAAAATCAAATCGAATTATGTTAATACCCATTATTTAGTGATAATAAAGTCAAATAAATTTAAGAACCGTTAATTGGAACTTAATAATAGGATTTATATGCGAAGAATCAGTAACACAGCGACCGATTTTTAAACTGGTTGTAAATAGTATGTTAGAAAAAAGTGTTAATTGGTTGAACACGAAGTGATTGTGTTATCAAGTGTCATGATAAAGTGTATATGATGAAGGCGCGTGCGAAGTTTTAAGTGTTAATCATGAGTGTGCCGAATTTGAGCGCGGACCAAATCACAGGTAAACTAATTTACCTTAATTGTAATATTTCTTTTTCGCAATATAACATGCGAGTGAACTTTAGAAATTAAAGAAAAAACGGAAAGAAAAATTTGACTTCGGGCAGGAATCGAACCGGCGAGCTCAGGATAACCAGTCCAGCCGCTTTACCGCTAAGCTACCGAAGTCCCACAATAGATGTCGTTCACCGACCCGAAATCGGTTGAAAATCAAAAAGGGAAAGCAAAATTTGACGCATCGGTGTGGGACTTTGGTAGCTTTGTGGTAAAGCGACTGGACTGGTTATCCTGAGGTCCCAGGTTCAATTCCTGCCCTAAGTCAATTTTTTCTTTCCGTTTTTTCTTTATTTTCTCATTTACCTTAATCAACCATAGAGCAACATGAGCCACCTGCACTGGCCGAACGGAGGGGAGTAGCCGAAGCGTTTATTACCGATGCAAAACAGTCTGTCTGTCATTTTTTGCGGGGGGAAATTTGTCTGACACACACACGCACACCACAAAAATCGTCTATTACTACGAAACTCACACCTTGATCTTAACAAAATACACAAACAATTTCACGAACACATTTAAACATCTCTGGCCCAATTGGGCTTGTATTTTGACACAGGGGAAAGTCTGCATATGGCTACTCCCCTCCGGTCCGCCGCGGCCGCTGGCCCGTGTTGCTCTATGTAATCTATACAAATAAATAAAATTGGAGTGTCTGTTTGTAATATTCAAATAAGGGCTTGGGAACGCACCCTTTTTACTAAATGCATACCTATGTGTCTATACACGGTATACATACCAAAACAACATTTTTTACAATTTTGTCTATCTGTCTGTCTGTTAGTTCCTGCTAATCTCGGGAACGGCTTTACCGATTTTGACGGGACTTTCACTGCCAGATAGCTGATGTAATAAGGAGTAACTTAGGCTACTTTTATACTAGCTGCGCCCACGACTTCGTCCGGAGGTCAGGTCAGTTAGAGGAGGATGTAAAATGTTACAATAACTTTAACTTCAGCAAATATCTTGGTGCAACCCATGCTTAATATATCCAACGATGTAGTCACCCAGTGACTTTAAAATAGGTATTTTGATTTAATGTAGAAGACTGAATCAAAGCAATGAGGATAATTAACCCTTAACCCATATTTTTTCACTCTCGCGGTCAGAATGAGCTCACGAAATATTTCGCTCTTTACATTTTTGTCAGGCATCTAATTGCCATCCGTAATTACACTACTTCTTTGAACTGAGCTAATTTGAGAAAGGCCGTTGTGGTAACAGTCGAGCGGTTGAGACGCTCGTTTTTTATATTATGTTGGGCAGATAAAGCATATTGTTCACATGAATGGTAGGTGTGTACTTTTAGGTCATAAGGTGGCAAAGAGACATACAGTTCATAATGATGGCGAATACTGTAGACTCTAACCATCTTATAATAAAATTAGAAGTCTTGAGTAACACAAATGCGTTGAATGTTTTGTTTCATACAACATACTTACTTATTAACCTTCAAAAAAAGGAAAAGTTTCTCTATTCGTCCGATTTTTTTTTTTCTTTATTATATTCACTAATTTGCCGCGTCATAGCTCTTGCGCTTACCTACAGAACATACTGTGATTTGTTGATGGTAAAAAAATGTTGATCCGTTGTATTTTGACAAAAAATATTAGACACGTATTGCGAAGGGCGAGCACGGTATCAGAGAATATGTAAAAATACTACGTATAGAATGGACACTTCGACGTCCCGCCCAATTTCCCCGCATCACCCAACCTCCTTCTCTCTTATGAGCGATGGTTGGTATTCTCTACGTGCTACGCACACAGGTGCGCGTGTAAATACACGTCACTGATTGATGTCTGTGTAATAGAGACCAAATTAAGCGTTTGTATGGAATTTTGGTGGAGTGTCCGCGGTGTGACGGTGTGCTATATACGAAGAAGGGAGACAAAACAGCGCCAATTGAATTAATTCGGTTTGTCCTTAGTTATTATTAACTAGCGGCCCGGCTTCGCGCGGTTGCAATGTTGCCTTCCCTCTCCTTTTCATCTTAACGTGATGTTACAGTTAAAGCCTTTTTCGATAAATGGGCTATCTAACACTGAATCATTTTTTCAACTCGGATTTGTAGTTCCTGAGATTAGCGCGTTCAAGCAAACAAACAAACAAACTCTTCAGCTTTATAATATTAGTATAGATTCATGAAAAAAAAAACACGTTTTTATTTATTTATTTATTTATTTAAACTTTAATGCACCTAGTACATAAGGCGGACTTAATGCCATAGGGCATTCTCTACCAGTCAACCTTGAGGTAGTGGGATACTGATAGTAGGGGTGCAATAATAAAAACTATATGGACATATTTTATGTAAATGTGTTCTGTTATTACTGAATAAAATAATCAAGCTGTATAAAATTCTGTGCGAGATTCACAGACCGCACTATGACTTTACTTTCAAGCAAAGTACGCTTCGAACTGTCAAATCCCATACATTTCTGACAGTTCTAATAACTGACAGTGACTTAAACTGCTCGTCTGTGTCCGCAAACATTAATTACAAAGTCGATTTTAAAGTTTGCCGAAACTGTTAGTACGTAAAAAAGTATCGAAACTTACGCTTCGAACACTAATTAGTATATGCTTGTTTATTAACGTTATGATAACGCATGAAGTCATGCACTTCTTATAATTATAATTAACTAGTTACTTTTTGAATAATTAATACGAATCGCTCACTTATTCATTTTTACTTTCATTTATTCCATAATTTTGATAGTAAAATCTCTAACGTAACTTGGTAGCATAGAGCAAGGTGGGCCACTGGTCGAGGCGGACCAGCCGGGACCGGTGGCCCGCGTTGCTCTATGCTTCGTAGTATGTTACGCCTAATTTCTCCGAAGGTATAGCCAGCCATACCTTTCCTTTCCCCTAGATATAGCAGAAAAACCCCATAGGGAAAGTAAAACTTCAAATATACAAATCGCTACAATACCTCCAAATAAACAAATTGTATTATGACTTAATTTTTAAAGATGGTTAGAGTTTACAGTATTCACGATAATGAACTGTTTGTTTGTTTGCCACCTTATTTATTACAACACCCACAGTTTCGCGAGCTTATAATCTTCAAACGGGTTTTCTTTAAGCAGCAATCTTTACCATCAATCAGAGGTAAAAAGCAAATGATCACAGTTTCCTTTCGAAATTTCAAACCACCGCATCCATACTGTACACGATATTCAGATGTAGACCTCAATATTGTAACCCTTTCTCTCTATTATATAGACATTTGTTGATGTCAAACGCACAATAGCCCTGATTGGCCTGATGCCCTACACGCCCTACAGTAAGGTTTGCTACGCACGTAGCACTTTAATATTGCTTTAGGGAAAAACCACAGTATAGAAAAGAATAAATAATAATAAAATTCATTTATTTTCTCTTACAAAAAATAAACACAGCTAGACCTATTTGCTTAGATTCATTCTTCCTTATTTGTGGGAGACTGGTACCTGTGATAGGTATAAAGATACCTGTGTTACAAGTCACAAGTCACCAGGACTCCGAGAGAACTGCTGAGCATTTAACTAGCAATAGCAATTCAGCTAATAATAAATCTCATGTCTTACTTTCCTCAATAACCCATGTGCGTCAAATCAAAAAATCAAAGAAAATTTGATTCGCGAATAACCAATTTAAATTTTTTCTTTATTTTCTTTCATTCCTTTAATATAAATAAATTTTCTGTTAACTTTTGATAAATATACTACCGGTAGAGGTCAGTGTGAGAGTTCGAAAGCGTAGGCACAACCGTATTACCTAAGATGTCAGGGTTACATGCGATGCACCTGCATTTTGACCTCTGGTACCAAAAAATGTGTATACTGCAGTCTATTGACATAGGTATCACTTACCATCCATAAGAACTGCATCGCAGTAGTCACACAGATTTTCAATTTTTTGTTCACAGGAAACTTTTATGACACGAATGGAACTTTATCCATTTAGTTTTGCTTATTATTAATTATACTAACGATTAGGGTTTCTGCTCGAGACTTCTCGAACTCGAGACAACTCGAGAGTTTCGCCTCCATTCGAGACGAGAAATAAATAGCCGACTCTCGAGACTCTCGAGTTCCGGCGAACACGAAATAAGGACTAAAGTCAGGCTCGCCATTTTGCCGCTTTTACCAATTAAAACTGGTGGTAGAGCTCCAGTGACGGAGCTCGCGGGCGTAGGCACCACCGCATTACCTAATTTACTTGCCGCTAAATGGTAGTGTTCAGCACTATCGTGTTCCGGTCAGGTGGTAATGTACGGCCCTGTAATTTCCGGCACAGAGGCATAACACCTTAGGCCTCAGGGGTGGTAACGCATCTGCATTTTGGCCTTGGTCTTCATGTGGGTGCCTATAGGCTGCAGTCATCACTTAACATCAATGTGAACTGCATGCTTGTTTGCCACTTCCATTACATAAAAAAAAAATTAAAACGCCACCCACACACTACAAACACGTGCAGCGGACTTATCACTATACCGCATCATACTAGTTACTAACTGGTATGATGCGGGAGACTCCCGGGGAGACGGTAGCCTGACGAACTGGCAGTCGGTGAAACTCGTGCCGTGCCTCTGTGTGGCTACGCCGGCACAATGTAGTAAGTCCCCAAAAAAATATAATTGAAAAGCTCTAATACATGAGGATTAGTCCGACACCTGCAAAGTGTTCATAAAATAACTTTGAAAACTGAGTCATAGGCTGCTTCAACCAGTTCAAATGCTGATAATGAAGATGAACAGCCTCCGAAGTCAAATAAATCTAAGACAATGACTCAACAAACTTTAAACTTTGCACAGCGCCAGAAGACCCTCGGTGAAATTGTATCAGGTTTAGCTGCAAAAGATGGTCTCACCATTCGACAAATCACAAGAAGTGAATTTATAAAAGAATTAAGTCAGAGTAGAGGAATTTAAGTTACTTACGTTTTGTATTTCTAACTTGTAGTGCAAAGTACCTATGTTACAAAGAAACTGAAAACAAAAATCATTGTTTTTAATTTTATTTTCAGTTTCATTTACAATTTCTTACGAAAGACTCGAAAGTCGAGACAACTCGAGAAATTGGAATCGAGAATTCTCGAAACTCGAGAATAAAAAATGAGGCGAGAAACCAAAAACCCTACTATTCATTATTCTTTTGGCACCGATTCAAAATTAAGTTCCGTCAGAATTTTTTTTAAACAGCCTTAATTTATTTTAAACTCTATGGTGGTTTCGCTTTTTAAAAAGTTATAACGTGAAATTGATATATAAATGGAATGAAATTTAAACCTGTGATTAAAATCGGATAGGCGAAGTAAATTGGATTTCAACGAGCATGTTGAGCACCTGTGGTTATTGGACCAACATTGTGGCTAATGATGACAGTGAAGCATAAATGCAAACATTAATTACAATTTGAATTAATAAGAGATTTACTACTAACATATAATTCAAATATAGTATGTTTGAATAGTTTTGTAGCTACGAATAAGTAGGTACGTAATTAGTTGCTGACAGATCTTTTTTTTACTGGTGGTAGAGTTCCAGTGACGGAGCTCGCGGGCGTAGGCACCACCGCATTACCTAATATACTTGCCGCTAAATGGTAGTGTTCAGCACTATCGTGTTCCGGTCAGGTGGTAATGTACGGCCCTGTAATTTCAGGCACAGAGGCATATCACCTAATGCCTCAGAAGTGGCAGCGCATCTGCATTTTGACCTCTGGTCATTGTGTGGGTGTCTATAGGCTGCAGTCATCACTTAACATCAATGTGAACTGCATGCTTGTTTGCCACTATAATTACATAAAAAAAAAAAAATGTAAGGAAGGTCACAAACAACATGTACATGCAGCTCACATTGATGTTAAGTGATGACTGCAACATCTACACAAAAACCAGAGGTCAAAATGCAGATGCGTTACATTTTGAATTACTTCTTAAACTACTTTTTTGCTGATAAGCAAAGTCGATACTGTAAATACCCCGGACTTAAGCGATAGGTGCGAGCGATAGCAGCGTAAGTCGCATTAGCGTAAGTCGGGGTTCATCTTTGCATATAAATACTAGGTTCGAAATACTCTTTTTGGTCTTTTGGATGACATAATTATAGGTAATATATATATATATCAATAATGCTTACTCGAACTTCTCGTAAACCGAACACTGAATACTGAACGAGCGGAGTGGAAAAACTGATGCGCGCGGTATGATAAAAATTCCGCGTATTACAGAATTCGCGTAAAACGAGATGGCGTAAGTCGGAGTATTGCTGTATGTATGTATGTATCTTCACGCCAGGTCCCTAACGGGGTAGGCAGAGAGTGTAGAGCGCCAGACATCCCGGTTCTGACAAACCTCTCGTGCCTCGTCTACCTTCATCATTCTCTTCATACATGCACGCCGATTCCTAAGACTTTTGACCCCACCATCAGACAGAACTCGACCTATTTGGTCATGGTAGGTCAGCCTTGGTCTTCCTGGGCCTCTGCAACCATCCACATTCGCATTGTATATCTGTTTAGTCATTCGCTCATTCGACATTCTTTCTATATGCCCGAACCATCGGAGTATTGCTGTACTTTACAAAAATCGATTTTATTCTATCCGATGAACAGTAAAGATAATTATTATATAGGTATTGTGTTTAAAAATGTGACTTGTCAGATATCATCCTAAGGTGTTAGTATTGTGCTATATTATTACAAATCGTAGTCTACAAACATCCTATCTCCCAAGTCTAGACCTAGACCCGGGTTCATACATCACCAATGACCTTCGATCCCTCGAACTAGCACAACACTTCATTTTTCTAAGAGCCCGAGGGCTCAACGGGATTGGGCAACGGGTTTTTAGGGTTCCGTAGCTAAATGGCAAAAAACTCTTATAGATTCGTCATGTCTGTCTGTCCGTATGTAACAGCCACTTTACTCCGAAACTATTAGGACTACGTTCAAAATTACGGAGGTTTCCATACTTGAAACTGAAATTAAAAACACATTTTTTATCAAACCTATACGTATGTCTATAGATAGGTCTTGTAAAATTACATTAATATTTAAATGAGAATGATGAAGGTAGAAGAAGCACGGGATGTCAGGCCCGGGATATCTGGCGCTCTCTACACTGCCTACCTCGTGAGGGACAAAAAAAAATGCTGTAGTTCTATAACTACATTTTTTTACAAAAATTTAGTGTAAACCAGATATTCTCAGCAGTTCAAGTGAAATACCTAATATATTTTGAAAAATCTGGATATTATATAACTTTGAATATTCAATCAAAATTTCACTTGCTGCTACAAAACCCTTAATGGGCGAGTCCAATTCGCTCTTGCCCGGTTTTTTCAATATTTATTAGGTGAAAGGAATTTTGTTTTCCGCCATTGTTTGCTCAGGCCCTTCTGTTTTCGCCGTTCGGTTGGTGGAATTTTAATAAGCATTTTGTTTTTTGGATTAGCCGCTCAGTTATGACGGGCAGCTCGTTTCGGGCAACTTGCTTTGTAAGGTCGATGCGTGCATACATAATTAATGGTATGCTAGTTTCCTATTGTCATATTTTATGGCTGTTTCGGCATGAAGAATTGGGGTTTATAATGTAGAATAAACAAACAAACGCTTACATTCCAAGTCCAAAAGTAAAACTGGGTTGCATTACTAACTTGAACAATAACAAACCTGTTAAAGTATTGGTTAAACAAAAAAAAATTTCGCTATCTTTGAACATTGTTAAATGATGTAATAATTTTAACTGTATTTATTTATTTATTTATTCTTTTATGCACGAAGATGGTGTACATAAAGGCGGACTTAATGTCACTAGGCATTATCTCCCAGTCAACCTTTGGGTTATGAAGAGAGCAACGATGTCGGTGCAAAACGGGTCTAAATTTAGAAATAATGAGTGGAAAATGATTTGATTAAATAATTATATTAATAAATATAGTATATAAATAGATATATAATAAAAATTACACATATACAGCAACTATACATATGGTATATACAATATAGATTATATATATATATATATATATATATATATATATATATATACAAACACATACATACAATTCATATCAAATATTTTAAGGAAAATCCAACGATGAATGCCAAACTTGTGACTTCTAAGAAAGTAAATTCAAATAGTGTTCTCTAATTTTCCGCTTGAAGGTGAATTTACAAGTAGATTTTCTGACAGCCACGGGAAGTGCGTTCCAGAGCTTTATTGCCGAGACGGTGTAAGAGTTGGATACAAAACAAGTGTTGTGAGAGGGAACGGCCATGATAGGATTTTCCGAGGAACGGAGATTAAAATTATGAGAATCGCCCAGTGTTTGAAAATTAATGTTGAGATAGTTAGGAGAACGTGGATCATGAATAACATTAAACAATGAGGAAAGTATTCTAACAGATCTTCGCTGATGAATGGGAAGCCATTTAAGTTTGGCGCGATATGAGGAAATATGATCAAACTTTCGCAGACCGAAAATGAAACGTATACAACTATTAAGGAGGCGATCCAGTTTGTTCAAATGCTCCTGGGACAAGTCAGGATAGCAAACATCTGCATAGTCCATTGTGGGTAAAATAAGAGCTTGCACCAAAAGCTTCTTGGTTGTGAAAGGCAAAAAAAAATTAAACCTATAAAGTGACCGCAGCGAGGATGTGACAATTTTACTTACATTACTAATTTGTTTGTTTCAAGTCAAGATAGAGTCGAGATATAGTCCTAAATCTTTTACAAATGGTGAAAATTGAATAATCGAATTATTATAAATCAATGGTGGTAAATTACTCAAATCAATGCTATTAATATAAAAACTATAACCGTCCAACATCTGGTGATTAAAACCCCTTCATGTCATTGATCGGGTCAACCCATATGTAATTTTGTATTTGTTCTACACGGTCGGGCAGTTGAGCCAACTTGTCAGGTCTTTGAGGCATTCAAAGCAAAAGGCTGATTCGTGCCGTAACAGTTCCGGCACAGTACCGCCACTTGGTTATGTGTGAATCTCTTATGTCAGTCGCGTCGGCCGACAGCGTTCGGACGGTCGGAGCCGACCACGGACGCAGCTGCGCCCAAAGATGCGCTCACGACCAAGGCCGTTGACTTCAACCAAAATTGGTCGGGTCAACCGATTTCTACACTGTCCATTTTTACATCAACCCGACCAAGAACACGACGGTCGGTTGGCTCCGACCGTGTAGAAGATGTTTAAAGTTGTTGTCAATTATCTGTCACATCACATTTTTATAATTTTTATTCCTTTTAAAATTATTGTTCAAATATATTTTTTTCTTGTTATAGAGATAGAAGCAGCCGAGGCGTGCAAATGGCTGCGCGCAGCCGGCTTCCCGCAGTATGCGCAGATGTACGAAGGTCGGTATCGCATGCCCATATCTGCCCATTCTTACAGACTTACGGCTTATTTGTGTGCAGTTTTTTATGTTATGGCAAATAAACATGCAGTTCACAATGTTGGTAAGTTTTGTAGCCTATAGACATCCATATAGAATGTAAATGCGTTGCCACCACCAATAATTTTAATGTTACAACATTTTTTCGTAGCTTCGTAATAAAAAGAAGCACGCAGTTTATTGTAATTTAATACGTGCAACCTTCTTCAACCTACAGGCAGGGAATATGTAATAATACTACGTATAGAATGGACATGGACACTTCGACGTCCCGCCCGATTTCCCTGCCTCACCCAACCTCCTCCACTCTTATGGGCGACGCTCGGTTTTCTCTACGTGCTACGCACACAGGTGCACATGTGAATACACGTCACTAATTGATGTCTGTGTAATAGAGACCAAATTAAGCGTTTGTATGGAATTTTGGCTAAGTGTCCGCGGTGTGCTACAGGCTAAAAGATGCGGTGGTAAACTGCATCGGTATAGGTACCTACGAGTATAACGGGGAAGGATTTAGCAGGCGAGCATTTACCGTAGTCGTATTGGCAAATAAATTAGGTATATTCGTGGAATGATATTTTTAAATGTATCTTTTTTTTATGTAATGGAAGTGGCAAACAAGCATGCAGTTCACATTGATGTTAAGTGATCACTGCAGCCTATAGACACCCGCACAAAGACCATGGTCAAAATGCAGATGCCTTACCACTCCTTATGTCTAAGGTGTTATGCCTCTGTGCCGGAAATTAAAGGGCCATACATTGTGACAGAAAAACTATCAATATTAAAAATATATCGAAGCGGCCGAGATTTGTTAATGGTTGCGCGCAGCCGGCTTTCCACAGTATGCGCAGATGTACGAAGGTCGATATCGCATGCCCATATGTGCCCCATTCTGACAGCCCTATGCGTGTGCTGTGTACTTCCTTTAAACCTACTAATTAATTACTTGGAAACGTGATGATGACGTCATTAGCGTCATCAGAATTCATCAGAATAAGAGCATGTTAATCAAACGTAGGAAAGATTCGTTATTTTAAGGAGACTCGGTATTTTTTATACATTTTCCTTATAGTTAGAACTAAAAATTAAGCACCGAGACCTATAAAATATCAGACGTGAACCCGAAACTCTCATCCTACTATTGGCGAAAAAAGAAACACTTATGTTTTATTGGTATTTAACTATTTACCTACTATTAGTATTTAGACAACAGGTTTCCGAGTATCTGTTAGCTATTTGTCACCTAAGCCTATATTACACGACACGGTATTCAGGGTCAGGCAGAAGGGAATGCGTGGACTCGCGCCGGATTGCCGCTTATTACACTATCCGGTCGACAGGGCCCTAATCAGTCACAGTACACATATGAACAGTATGGAAACTACGTACAAAACGTTGAAACGGCGCAATCACACGAACATGCGCATCAACGAGGCCCCTAAGCGGTTCTGTGGTGCTGCAGCTCCGAGTCACTCGCTTCTCGAGCGTCGAAGCGCTTGTTTGTGTGAGTGTGCAGTTTTTAACGTTTTATACGTAGTTTCTATACTGTTCATATTTGCACCGTGTGTAGTTAGGGCGTTAGGCTGACCGGGCCACTCCGGTCGTCCTAATTAGGGCCCTAACTCCCTAAATGTTATTACACTATCGTACCCTGAATACCGTGTCGTGTAATAAATAAGTCCTTAAGTTTTCTACACTGTGATGTTTTGGTTAGCTATCTAACCTAATAGGAGGATTGCCACGAAATTACTGTTTTATTTTACTAATCAATGAGTAAAATAATATTAGTTTTTTATATGTTTAGAAGTATATCAGCAGAATAGGAATAAATTAAACGGGGTATTGTGCAGAACGTTCAATTTATGTCTGGTCACCCTATTGTAGGTGCCTATTCATCAAAACATTCATCTCCATGTCCCACAGCCTGGACCTGTCCCAAGTTTCTATTAATCATACTTACTGTTGCCCTACATAATAATACAGGCTGTTCATAATGATAAATGACTGGATTAGCATCCAGCCTGAACGCGAATGTGGACACCCTGTTGTTTTGTCGTTTGAATTAAATGGAATTATGGTCTTTGTGATGTTAGATTACAAAATTGGATGTTCTTGAAATTTTTACTTAATGGTCCGAACTCCGAACCGAAAGAATACCTACGTTTCTAAATACGTCATTCGAAAAAATACGTTGGCCATTTTGAAACTTTAAAGATTATAAACAATATCTAGTAGGGTAGGTACATTATTCAACTAAGTGCCATCAAAGTGAACTGTGTGATATATATATATATATATATATTTTTTTTTATTTTAAAAGTGGCAAACAAACATGCATATCACATTGATGTTAAGTGATGACTGCAGCCTATAGACACCCACACAATGACCAGAGGTCAAAATGCAGATGCGCTGCCACTCCTGAGGCATTAGGTGTTAAGCCTCTGTGTCGGAAATTACAAGGCCGTACATTACCACCTGACCGGAATACGATAGTGCTGAACACTACCATTTAGCGGCAAGTATATTAGGTAATGCGGTGGTGCCAACGCCCGCGAGCTCCGTCACTGGAGCTCTACCACCAGTAAAATTACCAGTTATTTTATTACTTTCTCAAGCAGCCGGTTGTGACGTAATTAACAAATTAGTTTTTACTTTAATTTTGACTTACGCCTTAACTACTAAGCTCCCGGTAGTAAATTTCCACTGATACTGGAAATCGCGACGACCCGGTTAGTCCAGCGGTGTGAGGCGACCGTTTGATTCGAAGGGTCGCGGCTTCGATCCCCGCATGGGATTTTTTTTTTTGTATGCCCTACAGTTATTTGTTTCGGGTTTGGATGTTTGTGTATGTGTTGTATGTGTACAACGGCACACACGACACAGGTTTGTACATTATGTGGGGCTGTGAGTGTAAGCGTATTTTTTCTATTTTCTGCCGACAAACAGATTGCAGTAGTATTTCTCTCACAAAGTATTATTCATCATGTTAACATGCAATTTCCGAGAAATCGCTTGAAGGAAATATATTCAAAGGACATGTGTTCGAATAATCGCTGAACCATACACTGCATTATACATGACATACCAAGAAATATGGACTGGCAAATCGATGCCAATACTACTATTTATCAGTAAGCAATATCTCTTATCGCTGCAAATATTTGAGATAAAGTGTGGAAATCAATGTAGTACAATTGTTGAGTAATATCTTCAAGTACTTTTCGTGTCCTACTCGCAGGTGATTTTTTAAATATTATTATCATGAGAGTAGCAATCCAGCTTGAAGTTTAGATTGATGGTGAATAACTACTATTAACTATGAAGCGCGCATGGCCCGGCGGCTGGTGCAGATCGTAAGCGATCTACTCGGTTAAGCACTACGGGCGCGGTCGGGTAGTGTGATGGGTGACCGCTAGTGGCAAATTAAATGCGCGTTTCCATGCTTCTGAGGGCACGTTAAGCCGTCGGTCCCGGTTGCTATCGATAGATAGCAGTCGTTAAACCTTGTCGGAGGCCTTATGGGCGGTTTGAAAACATCTGACAGCGGGTTGGCCACTAACCCACCCACCTCCACCAATCCCCATTGGAGCAGCGTGGTGGAGTAAGCTCCAGGCCTTCCCCCAAAAAGGGGAGAGACTCGTGCCCAGCAGTGGGACGTATAATAGGTTGCCATTATTTAACTTCTATAGCCTATATACACATTTTCATAAAAAAACAGATATGTTAACATTGATGTTTTCAGCTTGAGGTCTAAGTTGTTATTTATGGAACACAAAAATGGTGATACTCGTAAATCACCGGACTAACACACACCCATCCAATCAGACGACCTAGTATAACGACATACCTACGTACTCAATGAGGTGCCTTTAAATCAGTAGGTGCCGTTGCACACACATAAGGTACAAAACACACACACACTTTTTTCTCACATAATTTGCTTAAGTTCATAACATTGAACACCCTGTATCTATTATTAGGATGGTAACGAAGTTCAGCTGCGGAGATGAAGCTGAATCCTTCGCAATTGACCGCTATTCGTGGCTTATTCCGTCGAAAATAACGTGGATACGCCATAACATACCTCTTATATTCGTACCCACTAAAATAAGTCGTAAAATATCTGCAAAGCACTTTATGTCGCTTAGTCCAAAATTTGTCTTAATGCACACATGATTCATGCAAGTTTACTCCTTCTATTTTTTTTCTTTGAGATTTTTTATACACGGATTTTGATTTCTTCTGCTTTATAAATGTAGTTGCACAGATTTTAATACAATTAGTTATACAGTTATCTGATTGGAGTGGAATTTATTCACTAACTTCTGCAATTATTAAAATCAGCTATAACACTTAAATAAATAAATACGCTTACACTCACAGCCCCACACATATTAAATGTCGTTATTATGTAATCTCAAAACTGTAAGATATAATAAAAATATTGGTACCCATTACTAATTTTACAGTTATGTTTTAGTATTAAAAATACGCATGTCGAAACGACTTTTGGGCGTTAAAAGATAAAGTTAGAATTACTTTATCCTCAAGCGATAGCCTATAACTTCTGTAGATGTGAATGTGAGCGCTGAAGCTTCGTGTAGATCTCTATGAATATAAAATCATTTTATTATCGTGTCACAATGTTAGTTAGTTACCATACTCCTCCGATACGGCTAGACCGATTCTCATGAAATTTGGTTTGCCTTTTGGGTAGGTCTTACTATCGACTAACATCTATTTTTCATACCCCTCAGTGATAAGAGTAATTCTCAATAAACGTAAAATAAGTAATTAATAAAATTACAGCATAGGTGTATCCACATTATCTTTCGTCCGCCGATGACAATATAAACGAAATTATCCCTTAATAGGATGAAAGGACATGCGTAGTCACTCGACGTCTTGTGAGACGCATTTCTATCCAAATATGGATGACAGATGTAAATATTTTGGGTATCCTTTTAATATAATCCTGGCTGTATGCAGATAGTTCATTGTGCGGCCATGATGACTAAACTATTTAACCTCAAAAGCCTGAGTTTCATGTGGGTACGGAGTATTATTGTATATTCTCTGATGTGGATGTACGAATTAATGGAGATACAAATTAACTTTGTTTTTTTATGTCTGATGGTTGACAGACAAGCAAACGGGCCACCTGATGGAAAGTGGTCACCGTCGCCTATGAACATTTGCCACACCAGGGGAGTTGCCAACGCGCTGCCAGCCCTGAAGGACTCTTTTGACGCCATTTTTGAAGAACCCCATATTGTAGCACCTAGGGAACACCTCAGAGGGAAGTTCGTCCCACGTTTCGTTGTAACTTCCCACCAAGTCCCTTAAATATTATAAATATGATAAACAACATTCACGTATTTTCGGTCGGAAGTCTATCTTATATTAGATTCGTTCATAAACATAACTGACTCGGTGCCGGAACGTGACGACCCAATCTTCGGCCCCAACGGCCAACAGTTCTTTGAGCTATGTGCCCTGTCCACTGCCACTTGCTTTTCTGTAGATATTATAAAAATCTAGGTTCACAAAAATCTACCCTAGGCTTGTCAGTTTTCATTTAGCATCTATGTGAACTATATTCTTGCTTGCCACTTCACGTCATGTAGAAAAGTTGTTTTTTTTTTCATTCGCACCATTTAAAGGTTGATTTGTAATACACAAATTATAATTTATTATCGCTACATTGATAGTGAAAGTTCTTTGTATATTTTAGCAACATGCAGCTAAATTTATCGCGTTTCTATAAACAAAATCTTGCACAGATAACATTGTATGTTTTAGTATCAGTACAGATAACAAACGTCTCTCTGTAGTCAAGTCAGGAAGTTTGTTGTACTATATTGCAGTTTATTTATTTAATTACTGGCTGCTTTTATGTTTTATTACTATGTAAAGTGTCAAAATCTTTATCATATTCGTTTGAAGTGAAAACTTTGTCGTGGGTAAAAAATGTTATACTCGCGTTAGGACATTTGAGCCTGATCGAAAATTCGTAAGACGGAGACGTGACCAGGATAGCGTCCACCTACTTTTTTGGGAACTCAATTACAGAATCATCGTTGTCAATTCAACAGTTGGAGTGAGTGAGTGGGTGAGTGAAGGAGTGGAAGAGTGGGTGAGTGGAGGCGTGTGTGAGTGGGTGAGTGGAGATAGAGCGAGAGAGAGAAAGAGAGAATTAGAGAATTTATAGAAATTTTATACTGATAATTAAAACAATTCGTGCAAAATTATTCCTTAACCATTCCATAACATCTAAAATGCACAACGTTGATATTCTTGATTCCACTGCCGGCACTCCCGGAGTTGTTTTTTTTAACTATTAATCTATCTACAGCGAACTACGACTTTAACTATTTGCTCGACCAAACGGCCATATTCACTTATAAAACCCCTTATCTTCAATCTATACAACTTGATGAATTTATCTGAAAACATCGTAAAATTTCAAGGAAATTCCGATTTCAAATATCTGCAACAAAGTCCATTATCTATGATAACTCGATAAGATAAAAGAACGTCAACCAAAAATCTTATTTGCTGTAGCGATCATTATAGGATAGTCCTTCCGCATGTGACGCAATTGCTACGAAACTATTAAAAATAAGATAACAAAAGTAAATAAAAACAAACTACGATGTCAGTTTTGTGAGTACGTTGAGTTAGATTTTGAAGTAATAATTAATTTGGCGGAATTGGAAAAAAATATGAGAGTGAATTTTCACGATGCGCACACCGACAGATAAAATTGACAGTCTGAAGTTAGTTGCTAAACAGACAATAGCAATAGTTTGAATTTTTTTTATGTCATAATAGTGGCAAACAAGCATGCAGTTCACATTGATGTTAAGTGATGACTGCAGCCTATGGACACTCACATAATGGCCAGAGGTCAAAATGCAGATGCGTTGCCACTCCTGAGGCCTAAGGTGTTATGCCTCTGCGCCGGAAATAACAGGGCCGTACATTACCACCTGACCGGAACACGATAATGCTGAACACTACCATTTAGCGGCAAGTATATTAGGTAATGCGGTGGTGCCTATGCCCGCGAGCTCCGTCACTGGAGCTCTACCACCAGTAAAAGTTAGTTGTTAAACTTTTTTTGTCGTATACATAAACGATACTTGTTTAAGTCGCAAAAACTCGCGAACGCCAACCATCTTCACTGGTGGTAGAGTTCCAGCGTTGGAGCTAAAGTAGGCACCACCGCATTACCTAATCTATCTGCTGACAAATAGTAGTAGGTATGGACCCGTAATAATTATTACAGAGACATAGCACCTCAGGGATGGTAACGCAGCTGCACTTAGACCTCTGGTTTTTGTGTAGATATCTATTTTTGATTAGCACGGATTTGATATGTTCTTAGGTTTTCGTTTTAAAAATCGTTTAGTTTAATATACGCGAGATAAATCCGTAAAAATAGTTTTAGTCTGTATTTTAATAGTTAACTGTCTCAAAATAATAACGTTAATAAGTTTCAAATGTCTGTTTATCCAATTAAATATTCATAAAAACAGCGGGCCCGTTTAGCATTTCACAAAAACGCTGTGTGGTGTAGAGACACAAAAACGAGGGTGATAGGATGCCACAAATGGCATTATTTACATTTTTCACTAAAAGTCTTTCGAGTGTCGTAAAAAATCCACCGAAAGTGACGCCCAACTAATCTTGAATTGTAAAGCTGTATGTACAATAGTTGAGCCTCATAAATTTGTTGGTTATAATAATGTTTAAATGTGTTTTGACAGTAGGTAGCTCACTGGTGGTGTGTGAATTAGTACTCTGACAGATAACATTTACAGACAAGAATATAAATTTTACTGTTGGTAGAACTCTAAAACCAAAGGGCCATACAAATATATACCTTGAAAGTAACATACATATTTATTAAAACTAACACTAATTGTCACGTGAAGACGGCGACGTGATACGCGGTTTGTCAGCAGGAAGTTGTCCCCGGAATTTCCGAAATAATACTCCCTGCGGCCAGAACTCCTGTTTGGATAAGTCGGGGCAGGTCATGTGTCGGGAGGCTCACCAAAAAAGAATTGAAATTAACTTTATGGCGAGACTCCAACCGCTCGACTCTCAGGGTGAAATTCGTCTTTATCCGGATGTAGTCGACGATATCCTCCACCTTCGTAGACCAGTGCAGTCTGGACACATACAGTTGATCCCATAATTTCTATTAGGGATGAAACATAAAGTTCTTAGACTTCAGGGGTGGCAACGCATTTATATTGGAATCTGTGGCTTTTATAGGCCGCAATATTAGCTTATTGTCAATGTGAACTGTATGTTTGTTTGCCACTGCATGTCATAAAAAGTACGTCCTTTTTCGATCTCTACCACGTCTTACAAAAAAATTCTTCAGTGTGAACATGGCTCTCATTCTTCGGGTATCATAAACAACAAAATATCGTTTACGTCATCCTTCTACCAAACAAAACATAACCGATTAGCGTTATCGCAGGTAAATGATTCAAATGTCTAAATTCTTTCTAACGCAATCCACAAAAATCAACCTTACGATGTTTAACTTAAGTTGCAAAATCATTTAAATAGCAATAACGACGGCACGGGCTAGACAAGGATTTTTATATCCTCAGGTCCTTATCAAAGAATAGTCAACATTGTCACCTAAAGGATAGAGTTTAATTTGGGTTGATTAATCTAAAGGTCGGAATTTGACAGGATCCAAGAGATATGTCAAAATATTTTTTTACATACGATTAGTTCAGGTATGTTCTGCTCAGTGTTGTATCGTGTGTGGGTGGACACGCATTTTTGACGATTTGCTGTTATTTATGGTGTTTGAATAGGATTTTGTGGTGTTACGGTAATTAGCTGTGTTATGACGTTATCGGAAATTTGTTGTTCTGGTGCAACGGTAATTAGGCTCTTTTTTATTGAGGTGAGTCATTGATTTGGATTCATAATATCTACGCTTCTGAAGACTTAATTATTGTAGCCTTATCTTGAATCAATAAGGTAAGTTTAAGTATAATTAGTTCTTAGTATGTATGTATGTATGTATCTTCACGCCAGGTCCCTAACGGGGTAGGCAGAGAGTGTTAGTTCTTAGTACTTCTTAGTAACATGTTGTCATAGATTATTTCCTTTCTGAATTGTGTTTTGCTGTGTCTTTGCATGTTATGAACAAGTTTTGATCTTCTGCAAATATCATTTAGGTTAGTACCTAATTATTATGTCATGAGCTAAAAGGTCTCTTAAAAAATTGTAGATAATTTAATTTAAAATATTTAAAAAAAACTAATCTGTTCAAAACATTTTACTAGTGGTAGAGCTCCAGTGTCGCAGCTCGCGGGCGTAGTAACCACCGCATTACCTAATATACATACTTACTTACTTATCCCATATCGTGTAAAAGCAATCTGCATATAAAATGCCCGATACTAACGAATTATAACCACGATCACACCCAACAGTCTTATTCCTGCTCACATGCGACATAAAAAGGAAGGACCTTTTCGTCCAATATAAAAAAACTTAGGTATCTCATAAATAAATATCCTAAAATCTTAAATGGAATGGAATGTGGATGATTGTAGAGGCCCAGGAAGACCAAGACTGGCCTACTATGACCAAATAGGTTGAGTTCTGTCTGATGGTGAGGTCAAAAGTCTTGGGAATCGGCGTGCATGTATGAAGAGAATGAAGGTAGATGAGGCACAAGAGGTATGTCAGGATCGGAATATCTGGCGCTCTACACTCTCTGCCTACCCCGTTAGGGACATGGCGTAAAGACACATACACACATAATATTAAAAAAAAAACTTTTAAATCTCTAACGTCTCCAGCGAAATGAATCGCGTCGTCTAATGACTTTCTTTCATAGCGACTTTCATTTAATCCATTCACCGCATATGCGACTCGCGTATGAAATATTCAAATTTTCACCTACCCTCGTGGAACAAAGTTAACGTTCTGTTTGTTTGTAGAAATATATTTGGAAACGGTGTAAACTATGCGTGAAGAAGCATTCTAACTCACAACACGCACAGTTTAACGTTAACGTAGTTTTTTCTACTTATTCCACCCAGATAAAAAGTCCTATAAATGTCTGTTGTCTGTCATAATGTTGATAGACAAGCTAACGGACCACCTGATGGAAAGTGGTCACCTTCGCCTAAGAACATTTGCAACACTAGGGGAATTGGCAATGCGCTGCCAGCCCTGAAGGGCTCTTTTAGCGCTATTTTTTAATAACCCCATAAGTAGCACCAAACACAGAGGTAAAAGGACAAGACACAGTAGTGTTGAATACCACTAATTAGCGAAGAAAAGATTATTTAATGCGGTGGCGTCTATACCCTCATGCTCCAACACCGAAATCCAACTGAAGTTGATAACTATTCGCAAAAACTTTGACTGTTATGATTCACTAAATATCCCTCCCATCCACATATATAACCACACCCATCCACTCCCTAACTTCGTGATGCAAGTCGAGAGAAAATCTCTAAAGAAATACAGACTACGTTTACCAAGGTTTTGCATAAACATAATAATCTCCTTATTTGTACACTGTCCCATGCGAATGTCTTGGCTTGTTAGCTAGGAGCTAGGATATAATTTGATGCATCGTTAAACCATGTCAGCGTTCATTGCATATTATGTTCTTGCTGCGACCTAGTTCACAATATTTTTTTTAATGTCATGAACCGGCAAACAAGCATAGAGTTCATTTATGGTCAGTGAATACCTATAAAAATCTACATCAAAATCAGAGATTTCAATATGGATGCGTTGCCACTCCTGAGGGCTAAGGTGTGCCTCTGTCCCGTATTTAAGTCCTTACAATGCCGTACATTACCACCTGACTGGATCACGATAGTGCTGAGCACTATCATTAAGCGACAAGTAGATTAGGTTTTGTAGTAGTTCCTTTTTTCCTAGTAGTAGCTCCATCACTTGAGCTCTACCACCACTTACCATCAATGTAACCTATATATGCTGGCTTACCGGCATGACATGAAAAAAATTGTACCTATGTATTAGTACACATTGCATAAACGAAGCTAAAGAAAGTGTATATATGTATGTATCTTCACGCCAGGTCCCTAACGGGGTAGGCAGTGAGTGTAGAGCGCCAGATATCCCAGTCTTGACATACAGAAAAAAAGTGTCAAACACTAATATAGTCTTACTGGCCTTATTACACGACACGGTATTCAGGGTCCGGCAGAAAGGGCGGGCGTGGCCTCGTACCGGGTTGCCGCTTATTACACTATCCGGTCGACAGGGCCCTAACTCAGTTACAGTACAAATATGAACAGTATGGAAACTACGTACAAAACGTTGAAACGGCACAATCACACAAACATGTGCATCAACGAGTCAGTTCTGGCGATGCTGCGGGTCCGAGTCAATCGCTACTCGAGCGTCGATGCGCATGTTTGTGTGAGTGTGCCGTTTTGAACGTTTTGTACGTAGTTTTCATAGTGTTCATATTTGTGCTGTGTGTAGTTAGGGCGTTAGGCTGACCGGGCCGCTCCGGTCGCCCTAATTAAGGACCCTAACTCTCTAAATGTTATTACACTACCCTGACACTTGCTATCGACCCTGAATACCGTGTCGTGTAATGAGGCCATATGAAAAATTGCAACACATAATAGCTACGCCTTCGAGCTCCTTGTGAGACGCGAGCAGTGTGTTATGGGGGAAGTGGATCGATCAGCATACTGCGTGTTTGACGCGCACATGTGCTGATCAACCTTGGCCTCCCCGCTGTAAGTTAATAAATGGTCCAAGTTTCAAGAGAATCGCATTAGTGGAAAATTATTATTATTATTATATTTATTTTTGTCACAAAATCGGCACACAAATAAACATAGCACGTTTATGTCGCTTATCGACCTCTTAACTAGATATGCTCATTATGCTCGATGCTAGTTGCTTATCTTGAGGACTTAGATCTTTTGTGCTTATGGTAGAATTTAAGAAGCTGTAGCTACATTACCGTAAAACCAGAACATGTTAGCATTAAACAATATTTTTAAGCGACACATAGGTTGAAGACGGTTGTGGTACTTTTAAATTTATATGGCTTTAAATGAGTTAAATACTTGTATTCTAACCCCCTTATTCATAAACGTACAATAGATACGTTTTAGCTATAGAATGCTTTGTCTTTGTCAGTTGCATTGTCAAATGTGCAGGATAGAAAAAGACAAAGGAGAGATTAGCAACACTTTAGCTAAAATACGTTTATGATTAAAGAGATAAGAGTAAACGGTGTAAAGTTTGCAATAATTAGGTAATCTATCTGTCGCTAAATGGTAGTGTTCAGCACAAGTAATGATTCCGTTAATAACTCCGTAAAGTGGCATCACGATTGAATTTTAACCGGTTTTTCTGTAGATAGAATCAGAATCAGAAACTCATTTATTCATTTAGGGTGACAGGCACCTCTTATGACACGTCAAAAACAAACAAAATAAATTAAAGCGAATAACAATTGATATACATGTCAAACAAATATATTACAGATATTTTATTACAGATATTTAAATGCTACAGTAGTTTACCACAAATTAACTGCATACTGCATCCACCATAAGATCAAATTAACTGGCTTTTCCTGTTTAATATTTTCAGATGACAATGACATTCGTTTCATTATAATGATCGAAGGATTTTCCCTTGGATCTGCTTTCAGTTTCTCACTTGTACCACCCAACCAGCATTTATTACGCGCAAGGTACATAACCTAACCTTTACATCTGCGTCCAATTGAATAGCACGAATTGACTGCGGTCGCGGCATAAAAGGCTTATTGATGTTGTTAATTAATTGAATATGATGCTCTGTTTATGATCGTCTGCGGAGTTATTTAGGGCTTTATGGCGATTTTTTTGTGTTGCGATTTTGTTGAGGCTGCATAAAGGAAGAGGAGCTCCCAAGGGATAGTGCGTCAGTGAATTCAGCCCACTGCTTAACGGTGAAAGTAGGTGTTGAGGTATCCCTGTACAGCGTTATCTTAAAAGGCTTTTTACACGACACGGTATTTAGGGTCCGGTAGAAAGGGTGGGTTGCCGCTTATTACACTATCTGTTCGCAGTACAAATAGACGGGCCGCTCTGGTCACCCTAATTAGGGCCCTAACTCCCTAAACGTTATTACACTACCCTGACTCTTGCTATCGTACCCCGAATACCGTGCAGTGTAATAAGTCCTTTAATAAATATATAAATGACAGCGTAATATTATAATGTAGCTTGCACACTGAAAAAGTTACAAATCACAAAGAGTGTGATCACATAATCTACTATCGATAGTAATCAACGCCTTAAAAATATATTGCAATTAAAAGCTAATCCCCTTATTCATAAACCTACATTAGATACGTTTTAGCTATAGAATGCTTTGTCTTTGTCAGTTGCATTGTCAAATGTGCAGGATAGAAAAAGACAAAGGAGAGATAAGCAACACTTTAGCTAAAATACGTTTATGAATAAGGGGGTAAATATTTTAAGGTCTCTTTTACTGTCTATTTACAGTTTTAATAATAAAAGTGTCTATCTTCTATTTACTTTGCCTGTGAATATACTCGACTCTTATTCAAAGAGATCGCGAAACGGCTGGTCAACACTTCCCGTGACCAGAAGGCTGGCCAATTTTTAGGTCAAAGAATCAGCATTGCCATCCAACGAGGCAATGCTGCCAGCCTTCTGGGTACCATAACACAGGAAGGCAGTGATGCGGAATTTTTAGACGCATGTTGTTTTTAGTTTAGGCATAACTTTATTTTATGTAAATATTATTTAGCTTTTAAATATGTTTTAATGTTTTTTTTTTTTATAATGTAGATTAATTAAGGTTTTTTAATATATTTAGAATAATGTATATTGAAAGTAAAAATTGTAAATATAATAAAGAATTTAAGCCTCAATATGCTTATGTCACATCACACGATCAAATTAAGTGATAAGGACTTTACTCGATAACAAGCGTGATGATATATATATAGCCTTATATAGCTTTTCTCAATAAATGAGCTATCTAACACTGAAAAAACTGTTCAATTCGGACCAGAAGTTCCTGAGATTAGCGCGTTCAAACAAACAAACAAACTCTTCAGTAATTCAATATTCATATATCAGTAATATATGAAAGTCAATATTCATATACTAATAATATATGAAATAAGTCTCATTCAATATTAGTAAAGATATTATACCTACAAGTGACAGGTAGGTAGCAGATAGAATGCACTTTATTAAACCACTTTATTATCAAGTAAAAATATTGCACATCGAGCCTACGAAAGCGACAATTGGCTAGTTTCGACTTCGTAGAACGTTATCTCTGCTGCACACTGCCTACGTAGGCTCTGATGCTCAGGTATTGGTCAATACTTGATCAAAATGATCGACAAACAAAAAAGAAAGAGATTGCGCTCTACAGACCCGAAATAAATCGAAGTCTCCTTCCTAAAGTCTATTTTCTATATTTCTTGTTGGATCAGTATCCAAACTGAAGTGTCAACACTAGTAAAGTATCACTGGAGCTCTACCACCTGTAAAAATACTGGTGGAAGAGCTCCAGTGACGGAGCTCGCGGGCGCAGGCACCACCGCATTACCTATTAATAAAAAATAATATACTTGCCGCTAAATGGTGGTGTTCAGTACTATCGTGTTCCGGTCAGGTGGTAATGTACGGCCCTGTAATTTCCGGCACAGAGGCATAACACCTTAGGCCTCAGGAGTGGTAATGCATCTGCATTTTGACTTTGGTCTTTGTGTAGGTGTCTATAAGCTGCAGTCATCACTTAACATCAATGTGGACTGCATGCTTGTTTACCACTTCCATTACGCAATAAAAGAAGTATGAATATAGGCAAAGTATTTGAATGCAGATTGACACAAAAAGGAACATCGAAACCGCAATTGCCACGTAACCTGTTGATGTGAAAAATAAGGTTTGTCCGAGCAACCATTTATAGCAGTTAATCGAATACACGGCTGGCTGACCACGGCCCTTTGTTGAAGCTCTCAATTTGGAATCTATTTGTAGGCGCGGAAGAAATGTGGGTGATGCGAGAATTGAGTTTTTTTTATGTACCTAATTGAAGTGGCAAACAAGCATGCAGTTCACATTGATGTTAAGTGATGACTGCAGCCTATAGACACAAAGACCAAGGTCAAAATGCAGATGCATTACCACTCCTGAGGCCTAAGGTGGTATGCCTCTGTGCCGGAAATTACAGGGCCATACATTACCATCTGACCGGAACCCCATAGTGCTAAACACTACTACTTTTTCTTTAAAAAATAAAATATATTTCACAAGCATGTGTTAATGCGAAATAATATAAAACAATTAAACACTACCATTTAGCGGCAAGTAAATTAGGTAATGCGGTGGTGCCTACGCCCGCGAACTCCTTCACTGGAGCTCTACCACCAATAAAAAAGAAGGCTTTGATATTGTTGAGTTTTGGTAATATGTGTGATTGTGATAAATCATAATAAATTGATAGGGGAAGCCGGGTGGGCATGGTGTCCACGTCGTCTGCTGTCGTGTGCTTATGGTTAACTGTGGAGAGTAAAGTAAGAAATTATGTACTTATATTATCACTGGGGATGCTGGGATGAAACCTGGGATATGTATGTATGAATCTTCACGCCAGGTCCCTAACGGGGTAGGCAGAGAGTGTAGAACGCCAGATATCCCGGTCCTGACATACCTCTCGTGCCTCGTCTACCTAACCTGGGATCACGATGATAAACCTGAATTAAAGCAAGAGTTGATGCAGTAACAACAAAAAAGACGTGTGGCACTCGGGGACTGCCGCGGTAAAGCTATTGCATTTACATCATTATATAAAATTATGCAAAACAAAATATAATGCAAATAAAAGAAAAAAAAATAGTAAAATGAAACAATAATTTTCTATTTATATTTACCACTTTTAAATATTGAATGGAAAAACAAACAATAAAAAAAATGAACAAAAACAATCTTGGCAGCAGTGGGATTCGAACCCACGCCTCCGAAGAGACTGGTGCCTTAAAACAGCGCCTAGACCGCTCGGCCACGCTACCCACGAGGTCGGACGGCGAAATTATACATGAGTTTAAAATTTTAATCCGGAGCGTCCGGTTTTTTCGTTACGGAATTTCTGAATTCGGTCAAGGCCCGCGATAGAAACTATGCAATAGCTTAAACAAGCTATACACGATAAAGCTAACGCCAATTGAGGTACTATCGCCTAAAAAGATGATAATGTTTTTTGGAAACA
The DNA here is from genome assembly GCA_036365455.1 of Macrosoma leucophasiata. NCBI lineage: Eukaryota > Metazoa > Arthropoda > Insecta > Lepidoptera > Hedylidae > Macrosoma > Macrosoma leucophasiata. Next base: position 4,611,196 of record JAWQUS010000004.1, on the reverse strand, counting down.
ACTAACCATTAGTATATTTTCGGTGTATTAAGCATTTCCAAAAAGAGGGCGTACTAACCTTCTTTAAAAATTGAATATATCTATATCTAATTTTCTCCTCCAACAGAGCCTCTATGCACAAATCGAAAGTGTTCTTTCTATTACATCAAACATTGTACGAAGGTAAATTAAAATGTATCAAAGTGTAACTTTCATTGATTTTTTTGACAATTCTAAAATAGAAAGCGAATCGAGCCCTTTTGTTGAAGAAAGTGAGAGTAGATTATAATGAAGCAATAAAATACGACGATAACAACAATGTAGTGAAAACGAATAAACATTGTTTATAGTGTCACGTAATATATAGATCCGTACAAACGCCATTCCCCAATTCTCATTGCTCTGTGGTAAGTTCTGCAAGAATGTTTTGCCCTGTGGTATCGAGAATTTGAAGCGCGCATGGCCCAGCGGCTGGTGAAGATCGTAAGCGATCTACTCGGTTGGGCACTACGGGCGCGGTCGGGTAGTGTGATGGGTGACCGCTAGTGGCAAATTAAATGCGCGTTTCTGTGCTTCGGAGGGCACGTTAAGCCGTCGGTCCCGGTTGCTATCGATAGATAGCAGTCGTTAAACCTTGTTGGAGGCCTTATGGGCTGTTTGAAAACATCCGACAGCGGGTTGGCCACTAACCCACCAACCTTCACCAATCCGCATTGGAGCAGCGTGGTGGAGTAAGCTCCAGGCCTCCCCCCAAAAAGGGGAGAGACTCGTGCCCAGCTGTGGGACATATAATGGGTTGCCATTATTATATTATTATTATTATATCATTCATGTTATAATAATAATATAATAATGTTAAATATCATCATGTTATTTAACATCATATCCCTTCATGAGTGAATCCGACTTGCACTTGGCCACTTTTTATGTGCCGTGCATAAAGCATTGCGCCCTCTAGTTTCATCACTCGCACTCTAACCGATGTGGTACCAATTACTGCTGGTAGAGCTCCAGTGACGGAGCTCGCGGGCGTAGGGACCACCGCATTACCTAATATACTTGCCGCTAAATGGTATTGTTCAGCACTATCGTGTTCCGGTCAGGTGGTAATGTACGGCCCTGTAATTTCAGGCACAGGGCATAACGCCTTAGGCCTCATGAGTGACATCGCATCTGCATTTTGAACTCTGATCATTGTATGGGTTGGCAGGCTGCAGTCATCACTTAACATCAATGTGAACTGCATGCTTGTTTGCCACTTTTGTGACATAAAAAAGAGAGATTCTTGATGTCCCACGATTCACCCCGTATAAGGGCAGGGATCCATATATAACAACACAGTAATTTACCTGGATAAATACTGTCTGACCACAACCACATTCTAAAGTACTCTTAATTGGGTGGTCTACAGTATATTGCGGTTTTGTGGTCAACAGTTTAATTATTAATGTTACTGTTAGTCTACAATATAGTGTGCTTTAGTGTGTGAGGTATTTATTACATATAACTTAGTACATATCTACCTAACTCTTAAACTCTGTATTGCATGTTTTGTTTCCTTCGTAGGTATGTATCTTAGGTTTATAGATTCTTTTCAACTAAATTATTGTATGTACAGTTTTTTTACCTGCCCACCGACATAAATTAGGTTAGCATACTAACAAACCTTAGTGGTTTTTTCAATGCTAGCATTAAGTGATATGATGTTAAAACTTTGTTAATTTATACTATAATAAAGGGGAAAAAAAAATTATATACTGAAATGTTGATAAAACTGATAACCAATTTCTATTTCAAACTTGTATAAAATTTCAATAGGGAAAAATTACAAAGAAAAATCTTTTCCAATATTCCAACTGACATTTTGCGTGTTCAATTTTTGATTCAGTTTGAAACAAGTACAGAATTGGTAGGTCGCGAGTTTGTTTCGACCATAGAGCAACACAGGCCACCGGCCGCAGCGGACCGGAGAGGAGTAGCTATAGGCAGGCTTTCCCCTCTGTGGTACAAGACCAAATGGTCCCATGCCTGTCGCCCAGATATTTAAATGTGTGCGTGAAATTGTTAATTAAATGTATTTTGTTAAAGACAAGGTGTGAGTTTCGTAGTAATAGACGATTTTTGTAGTGTGAGTGTGTGTCACACGTATTTTCCCCCGCAAAAATGACAGACTGTTTTGCATCGGTAATAAACGCTATGGCTACTCCCCTCCGGTCCGCTGCGACCGGTGGGCCGAGTTGCTCTATGATTTCGACGGGTTTAATTAAAATTTCCACGGGCACGTGTAACGTGACAAAGGCCAAATCACTTACCGGACGTAATGTGGAAATGCATTTTGAACGGCAATCGTAATTAATATTGGATACAGATTACAGCTTTTGTACGTGTAATTAAACGTTCTGTGTACACCTTACGTATTCAACGAGCAATTATTTTGTAATTGTAACTTCACATCTGTTTTCCACAAAGGGTAAGGCAGAAGTAAATTTTTCCTTTACATTCAAGTATACAAAGAAACATTCACGATTAGCCAGTTACGTTTTGTGCCCTGAATGGTGTCTTATTGTCTTCTTCTGGACTACCAAAGCCCATAGACATGTACACATGAACCAGAGGTCAAATTCAGATGCGTTGCCACCCCTAAGGCCCACACTATTTTGCCTTTGTGACAGAAATTACAAAGTTATCAATTTGAAAGTTACTATGCAGTACATAACTGTTTTTCTTTTATTGGATTATCAAAAGGAAAGCAGTAATATTATGCTTCATACTCAGGTTCAGGGGCCCGGGTCGACATTTGGCATTTGGAGGCCCAGCCAGTAGCCTTACGCACGAGCAAAAAAGGCACGCACGTATTAGGCCTCCCCATATGATTGACAAGGTAGATAGATTCTAAAGTAGGTACACATCAAGAAGAACGCGCTAGCAAAAAAAACGAGATTTCCTTCCGTAAGCTCTACAAATCTTTCATGATTCCCAGCGACCATTCGAAGAACCGGAAGCCCATGGCGGACCCCCACCCCCTTCCTCCCTCTTAGCCTTAGCTATTGCTCAGGTTACATAGTGACTTTCAAAAGCTTCAAACTGATGTCAACTGGACTACATATACTACAATACCCTCAAAACACAATAATTCTGAATACGACCCTTTGCGGGAGACAAGTGATGCGGCATACGCCCTCAAATTGCGACACTGGAACACTACACATACCAGTTTTTCTTTATCAGTAAATCGTTTCATTCCGTCATGAAACGTTCTTATCCGAAGAATTGATACCATAAAAGACATGCTTATCCATTAAGTGGCTTTCAAAAGTCGTCAATAGTTGGAAACCCCTATACCATAACACCGGTTTGCATGAAATGAAGCTTGGGTTTAGGCCGGTTTCGGATGAAAGGGCGCGCGCGCTCAGGCGGCACCTCACGGTTGGACGACCACGGGTTAATTTTAGCCTACCCTCTAATGTGTACATATCTGGAAACGTGATAATATACCTATGGTGTTTGAGGTAGCGATGACTCGCTTTAGAATGGACGATATCGGAGACTGAATAAGGCTTCCTATAATTGTAAAATTTTTGATGTAGGCACAACTGACTTCCACTTGGCAATTCATCCAAAGCTGAAGGTCATCACGCTTCTATTCCCCAAAGATAAATAAACAAAGATCAGCATTTAAATTCATGCCAGCCAGCAAACCAGCAAGCATTTGAAGTATTTTAGAAATAGATAACAAGCCATGGATGATAGAATGGCGCAAGAAATCTTCCCAAAGAGAAGAAAACAAAACAGATTCATCCCATAGAAGATCTGCTTATCCATTATGTGCCTTTAAAATGTCGTCATTAGTTTAAAACCCCTATGTCATAATACCGATTTGCATGAAATGAAGCTTGGGTTTAGGCCGGTTTCGGATGAAAGGGCGCGCGCGCTCAGGCGGCACCTCACGGTTGGACGACCACGGGTTAATTTTAGCCTACCCTCTAATGTGTACATAGCTGGAAACGTGATAATATACCTATGGTGTTTGAGGTAGCGATGACTCGCTGATATAGATGAATGAATAACAGCGGAGACAGAATAAGGTTTCTTGTAATTATAATTAACTGCCTCATTTTCACTGGTGGTAGAGCTACAGTGACCGAGCTCGCGGGCGTAGATACTATTTTGACTACATTGGTCTTTGTGTGGGTGTCTATAGGCTGCAGTTTCCACTTAACATCAATGTGAACTGCATGCTTATTTGGCACTTTCATTACATAAAAAAAACCTAGTGGTAGCAGACCACTACTACTACGCTGGGTCGCGGGTTCGATTCCCGGGTCGGGGGATATTAAAAATAACGGTGTGAAATCCTTTAACTCTGGTTCTATTGGGACATTTTCATTTTCTGGAAGTTTCAGAGTACCTCGAAGTTTGAGTTTGATAATGTGCCCGGAGTCCAGAGATGTCAATAGGCTCTCCACCTGTTACATGGGCCAAAACGTAACCGGCGAATAGTGGGTGTTTGCATTTATGATTGAATGCATGCATTTACCTCTGCCTACCCCTTCGGGGATTACAGACATGAAGTTACGTTTTTTTTACGTTATGATTATGAAATTTTTGAGGTAGCCGCAGTCGATTTTCATTGGTGGTAGAGTTGCAGTGTAGGCGAGGCGTAAGCACCACCGCATTGCGTAATCTATTTGCCGCCAAATGGTAGTGTTCAGCACTGTGTGCCGGTTAGCTGCTAATGTATGGCCCCGTAATAACTATCACAGAGACATAACAACTAAGTGGCAAAGCTTCTTCATTTTGACCTCTGGTCTTTGTGTAAGTGTCTATAGTCTGCAGTCATCACTTAACATCAATGTGAAATACATGTTTATGGCGACATTCATTACATGAAAAAGGTTATCACAAATATAGTTTCATGCGCCGGTGACGTAGATGTATAAGGTCACTACTACTTACTCCTACTACTTAAATAGTAGTCTGCTAACACTTACCCAAAAAATATTCACGACAAATTAATTTAGTTTTCCTTGAAGACGGTCCCAAACAAAACGTTACAGTAGGTACGAGTAAGTAATCTGTTTTTGCTGTATATGAAGGCTTTCTTTCGTCCAATTTGATTGTCTGTGTGACGCGAAAAGATAAAAAAACAAATATTTCAACAAAGCACCTAAACAAATGTTTGGCTGTTTGAAGAACCCCTCATAGGGCGTCGGATCAACGCGGAATCTTAAAAGATCACAGCGAATAACATGACAGTATTTTTAGGAAAAAATCCTTTTCATGTAAATATTTCCCTTTTTTGTTGGTATTTTCTATACCTGCTGAGAACGGGGTTCTTGAAAATGTCTATGCCTTTCTGATACTGTTTTTAGAGAGGGCATTGAAATGCTCGTACCATTTAAAGTGTAAAGGTGATGTTTTGATAAAAATCAAAAAGGACACCAATTTTAATCTCATCTCAAGATTATAATCTCAGAACACGTATTTCCGCACATGATCATGTTTTGCAGCCCGCCGGCGGACTCCAGCCGCTAACTCCTCTACCTCTTTGAAATTCAATTGATCACAATGAGTGACATGAGTGGGATCAACGTGGAATCTCAAAAGATCACAGCAAGTAACATGATAGTATTTTTAGGGAAAATCTTTTTTCATGGAAATATTTCTCTTTTTTGTTGGTATTTTCTATGTCTTGAGAACGGGGTACTTGAGAACTTCTACTATGCCTTTCTGGGATTATTTAGAATCGACATTGAAATGTTCGTACCATTTCAAATGATCAAGTGATATTTAAATTAATATCTTAAACTAAAGAAATCCCAATAGAATCCGAGATAAAAGATTTTTTTCCCGACAGAAATCGAACCCAGTGTTTTTGTAGTCGCCTGCTACCACTAGACTACTGACGCAGAACCCTTATGGGCTTCGTTTTTTCCTTTCGTGGTACGGAACGTTAAAAGTAAACGCAGTATGTACCAACGTCGTGTTGAAATGTCGGTCACTCAGCGTTATGTAGAAGAAAATTGCTTTTCTCTGTTCTCGCCTTGACTTTAAGATTGATTAAGAGAAACTCCTCCAGCAGAAATACTCGAGGGTTTATAAGGACTGACGTATATTTATTCTGTAAGGGTTGCCGTTTTATTAAGGCAATAAGTTAACTGCGGCAATTTTCTGCATTGCACCATTTGAATAATATAGCAGGTTTTTAGAGAAAATAACATCTCTTATTTCTTTGAGATGTAATTGTAAACAAAAATATACTTCCCAACATAAAAAGAACGTAACTTCACGCCTGTAATCCCCAAAGGGGTAGGCAGAGGTAAATGCATGCATTGTTCCATCTCCGGGCACATTACCAAACTCCGAGGTACTGGGAAACTTCCAGAAAATGGAAAAATCCCAACAGAACCAGAGATAAAGGCTTTTAAACCGTTATCTCTGATAGTCCCCGACCCGGGAATCGAACCCAGGACCCCCAGCGTAGTAGTGATGGCCTGCTACCACTACGCTACTGGGGCAGCTTAAATAATTCCCAACATGTGGTTATGTTCATTATTCGTCAATAGTTAATTTATTTGTTTAACTTTATTGTACACACATAAATGTTGTACAAGAAGCGGACTTCATCATTTCAGCCAAAAGACGTCCACTTCTGAACAAAGGCCTTCCCCAAAGAATGCCACAACGAACGGTCCCGGGCCGCCTTCATCCAGCGATTGCCCGCGACCTTCACCAGGTCGTCGGTCCACCTCGTGGGGGGCCTGCCTACGCTTCGTGTTCCGGTACGTGGTCGCCACTCTAGAACTCTTCGGCCCCAACGGCCGTCAGTTCTGCGAGCTATGTGCCCTGCCCACTGCCACTTCAGTTTCGCAATTCAGTCTGAGGCGGACTTAATACTGCTAATAGGCATTTACCATTGTTAATCGGTCACATAATGAAACTGCAGTAGTGTTTCTGGATAATCTTTTCCATTGAAGAAATCCTCGTATCACTTTTTTAGAATTTTACTTTGTAAAATCAATCCTTTATCTCTGGTTCAATTGGGATTTTTCCATTTTCTTATGGTGTCCCAGTACATCGGAGTTCATTTATGTACCCGGAGATTTTTTTTTATGTAATGGAAGTGGCAAACAAACATGCAGTTCACATTGATGTTAAGTGATGACTGCAGCCTATAGACACCCACACAAATACCAAGGTCAAAATGCAGATGCGTTACCACTCCTGAGGCCTAAGGTGTTATGCCTCTGTGCCGGAAATTACAGGGCCGTACATTACCACCTGACCGGAACACGATACTACCATTTAGCGGCAAGTATATTAGGTAATGCGGTGGTGCCTACGCCCGCGAGCTCCGTCACTGGAGCTCTAAGAAGGTGGAGGAAAATTCAGTTTATTCCCATTAGCTCGATCGTTGAACTAGTCAGAATATTTTTTTCTCATTTGTTTCGTGTTGGTTGGGTGCGATGGGGACCATGCGCGCCCCCGACTTAGCCAGGTTAGGTCGAAGGATGATGAAGGGGAATAAAGGGAACATTCAGCCATCGGAGAAGGTAACTAGTGATATTTTATTTAACAACGCACCTTCAAAATGATTTCTAATACTTATATGCTGAAACCCTGTCCAATGCTGATATAGTTACATTATGAAGTGGCTATCAAGCGCAGAATTGACATTGATGGTAAGTAATATAGTAAGTAGCATAAACATTAATATAACACCAAAGATTTCAATGTTGTTGCGTACCTGAGAGGTAAGCTTTTAATGTCTCTGTGCTCGAAATTATATCATATCTGACCGGCATACGATAATCCTGAATACTATAATGTCAATCAATAGATTAGGTAATGTGATGGCATCTACGCCCTAGAGCTCCGTCACCGCAGCTCTATCACCAGTAAAAATATTTTTCTTTTAAAATTCGTTCGCTTAAAATATATCGATTTATGAATAAATGTCACGTCTAAATAAGCAAGTGTTGCAAGTGTTACCTGTCTGTCTACAAAGGAGATGTTGCAAAAATGTATGGACCTCCCGCCATGTATTGTACATAATACCATTAAACAGGCAAAATCAATATAAAAACGTTTTTACTGCATATTTTCACTTCTTTAGCTTTGTTTGCAGTTACAAAACATTAGTTGCAGTTAGAATTGCAACTCAAAACCAACATGGCGAATATGGCGGGCGATGTCATTTTGACATATTCATTTTTTAAATTGTATTTTGATTATATAGTACTTGGAGAAAAAAGTAATATTTTCAAAATACTATCGAAATCGATTGATCCCAAGTGTCGACTGTATCGACGCCATGTTTAACATAGTTGAAAATGCTAAAATCGTTTGAATTAAATGTGGTTGTAACTCTAGAATATATTCTTGAATAAATTAATTGTATTTTTTCGGATTCTTCTTTATTTACCCATTTTTTGAGGACGTGTACGAACCAGAGCCGAGCTCACAACATCTCCTTTCAAAACTGAACACTTTGCAATGTTGTTTTCAATAAGTCGGCAAGCCATGATCATCAAATGAGTAGATAGATCAAAGTACAGAACTGAAATAATTCACTTTGATTTCATATTTAAAATAAGGAACTACATAAAGCTAGACACAAACCACTACCAATAAAAATACTTAGAACATTAGTATTGGTCAAATATTGCAGAGCTATATTTTCTGCTCACAATTTTCTAAACGAACCATATTCTCGAAGTCTTTATCAACAAGTAGGCCAACTGTCAGCATCGAGCGTGGAAAATGGTGGAAACATGGACTTCCGATCGCCGCTCAGCGAACATTGTCTGTGATTTTATACTGAAAAAAAGCTGCGTTTCTTTGTTTGCTTTATTGATAATAACTTCAGGACTTAATTTCTTGCAGGTATGGGAAGGAGTTGAAATAAAAAACTGAATATTAAGCTTCATTTAAAAATACAATTAGTAAAAATTAAAAAAAAGATAATTAAGATAATTAAGAAGGCAGAGGTGCATGCATTCAAGCATACATGCAAACACCCACTATTCGCCGGTTATGTTTTGGCCCATGTAACAGGTAGCGAACATGTTTGGTAATGTGCCCGGAGATGTCATCTCCGGGCACATTACCAAACTTCGAAGTATTGGGAAATTTCCAAAAAATGGAAAATACCAATAGAACCGGAGATAAAGGACCTTACATCGTTATCTCTGATAACGATGTAAAGTCCTTTGGTCCTGGGGTCCTGGGTTCGATTCCTTCCCAGGAATCGAACCTAGGACCCCAGCGTAGTAGTAGTGGCCTGCTACCACTAGGCGAAGTGTCCATTCTATACGTAGTATTATTACATATTCTGTGCCAGAGGTCAAAGTGCAGATGCGTTGCCACCCCTGAAGCATTAGCTGTTATGTCTCTGTGATAGTTATTACGAGGCCATACATTAATTTATTAAAAATAATACTAGAGTTTATCAATCACTCAGCCAAATATCGGCGGTAGAACTAAATTTTCTGGTCATAATTTTCTAAGCCAATCGTATTTTCAAACTATTTATCAATAAGTAGGCCAACTGTCAGTATAGAACGTGGAAACACGGACTTCCGACCGACGCGTCGCCGCCCCGCGAACTATATACTGGAAATAACTGCGTTCATTGTTTGCTATTGATATGAACTTCAAGGTTATATTAAGAAATACTATGCCCACGACTTCTTCCGCGTAGATACTGAACGATAATTTTGTTAAATTCTACGCGGATAAAGTCGCGGGCACACCTAGTCTAAATTAAATAAGTTTATGTAAACCGCATTCAACTCTAACGTTTTCGTAGGTTTTCGCGAGCTTCGTACATTGTAGAAATTAAAATTGCGGATTTTCTGCACGTGGTAGCTGGAAAGCGACCGAAACGTCGGGTATTAGAAGTTTGGGAGTGTTTGTTGCATAGGTGAGAAAATCCGCAAAGAAGATGTTGCAAAAATGTATGGACCTCCAGCCATGTATTTTCACTGGACAGCCAGCTTTCTGTCTGAGCGTTATATACAAGTCTTAGTTGACGGTCAGCGCTCAGACAGACTTCCTATCAACGCTGATGTGCCGCAAAGCTCTGTGCTATCTCCCACGCTTTTTCTTCTGCATATCAATGAAATATTGCTATGCTGATGATAGTACGGGAGATGCACACTACACTAGCCGTGCAAATGCCTCTCGGACACTTATCGAGGAAAGCAGGACTAGACTTGTGTCTGAAATCGAGCACTCTCTGGAGCGGGTCTCGGATTGGGGTCGACTTAATTTAGTACAGTTTAACCCCTCAAAAACACAAGTCTGCGCGTTCACCGCTAAAAAAACCCCATTAATTGTAGCACCACAGTTCCAGGGCATTCCACTCGCCGTTGATAAGAGTATCGGTATCCTGGGCGTTGACATATCGAACGAAGTGCAATTCGGGAGTCACATTGAGTGTAAGACCAAGTTGGCATCCAAAAGTTGAGGGTGCTTAACAAAGCGAGGCAGTATTTCACATCGGGGCAGCTATTACAGCTTTATAAGGCTCAAGTGCGGCCCATTCTGGAATACTGCTCTCATTTGTGGGCGGGAGCCCCCAAATACCAGCTTGGTCCACTTGACTCCCTACAAAAACGCGCCGTTCGTATTGTTAACGATCCAGGACTTACCGACAGGCTCGAACATCTGAGCCTGCGTAGAGACATTGGGAGTTTGTACCGTCTCTACAATGGTGAGTGCTCTGCTGAACTGTTTGACATGGTGCCACCGTCTCTTTTTCTACACCGTACTACCCGCCGAAGAGAGAAGTTCTACCCACACCGACTGGACACCCGGCAGTGCTCAACGGTGCGGTTTTCACGTTCGTTCCTGCCCCGAACGTGTAAATTGTGGAACGAACTTCCCTCTAAGGTGTTCCCTAGGTGTTACAATATGGGGTTCTTCAAAAATGTCGTCAAAAGAGTCCTTCAGGGCTGGCAGTGCGTTGGCAACTCCCCTGGTGTTGCAAATGTTCATAGGCGACGGTGACCACCTTCCATCAGGTGGCCCGTTTGCTTGTCTGTCAACGTACAGACATAAAAAAAAATGTATTGTACACAATATCATTAAACAAGCAAAATCAATATAAAAACGTGTTTTCTGCATATTTTCACTTATTTAGCTTTGTTTGCAGTTTCAAAACATTATTTGCAGTTAGAATTGCAACTCAAAACCAACATGGCGAATATGGCGGGCGAAGTCATTTTGACATTTTAATTTTTTAAATTGTATTTTGATTATATAGTACTTGGAGAAAAAAGTAATGTTTTCTATATACTATCGAAATCGATTGATCCCAAATGTCGGCTGTATCGCCGCCATGTTTAACATAGTTGAAAATGATAAAATCGTTTGAATTAAATGTGGTTGTAACTCTAAAATATATTCTTGAATAAATTAATTGTATTTTTTTCGGATTCTTCTTTAATTTACCAGTTTTTGAGGACATGTACGAACCAGAGCCGAGCTTGCAACATCTCCTTTAATTTCTACAACGCATTCAACTCTGTTTAAGTGTTTTGAAGCAGTGCTTGAAGTAATTGTTCGATGGACCATAATTTATTTTTCCCTCAACGGATTTGAACGAAACAAAATTTTGACATCGTTATTATCATATGTAATCCACCTGTGAAAACCGCGTTCAACGGACGGACGGACGGACGGACCGGACGGATGGACCGGACGGACGGATGGACCGGACAGACGGACGGACCGGACGGTTTAATTCAAGTTTGAAAATGTAGTCTATAGAGACATACCTCACGTACCTATTAGATATGACGAAAAATTTTTTTTTAGTTTCATTCGTAAGTGTAGAGACCTCTCATATCTTTTTTAATTTTTCTTTTGTTTAATAAACATAAAGCAGTTCACAAAAAGCTTCGGATTAAAGAGGTTGTGACATACGGATTGAAGGACGGACAGACAGATATTATGACTACAGCCAAATGGTACAAAATGAAATCCTAACAAGATCTCCGGACATAGAGAGGAGCGTGCTTGCAGGGAATTGCGTGAATGGAGCGTTGGGTGAGCTGTTAGAGTCCAAACATCGAAGCCAGCGGGCTCGACTAGCCATACATAATGTTGTACTTACTCCAACGCTTTTAAATGGAAGCGAGAGATGGGTATGCAGGAAAGATCAAGACTGACCTACCATGACCAAATAGGTCGAGTTCTGTCTGATGGTGGGGTCAAAAGTCTTAGGAATCGGCGTGCATACCTATATGAAAAGAATGATGAAGGTAGACGAGGCACGAGAGGTATATCAAGACCGCTCCACACTCTCTATTAATCTAATTTAATTGTTTCGTGTTGGTATCGGGTGATTTGTTGGCAATGGAGATAGTTTTGCTCGCTTGGGTACTTTCTCTTTTTTTATTCTTTTACGTTTGCGCATCGGCTGACCACAGCACAGCTCACCACGCGACCTAATAATTAATAATTGGTTCCCACCTTTCGTTCGGAAAAGTTCGATTGGGAAACATCGCCGTCGACAGCGCTCGGATGAAGTCGGGGGAGGTCGTGTGGTGAACAGATATAGGTACCTACCAAACAGAGATGGAGATAGATGACATCTCGGCGCACTGGTATGCGCTCGTATAAGTATATTTATATACCTATATATTTATACATTTTTGTACGTTTTATGTAATATTTTATGTAAATTATTGGTATTCAAGTACGTATAATTTTTTTTTGTTTTTGTTTAGTTTAACCTGTTTTATGTACTTATATAATAAATATAATATAATAATATGTAACATTTATTTGCACTTACGTATCGGTTTATTCCTAGTAAGTATTTATTATATTGATATAGACTTTTAGGACTGATATCCGTGTCCCACCGAGTAGTTTCCAGTTGAAAACCAGCGTCAGGCTCCGGCTTGACATTATGCTGAACTGGGAACTATTTGGTGCAGCCGTGAGATCTTGTTTTTTTTTCTACTGTTACAAGGTGCCTGTTTTTTTATATTTACAGTGTTCTTTCTTTTTTTTGTGTTATAATGTCAATGCTTTCATAAATGTTGTTTTTTTTTGTCGTACCAACCTACTTGTATTTTAAATGTTTATTTTTTTTTCTATTGTTTTTCTATGCAGTATTTGATCGGCTGCGCCAATAAATGTTTTTTCTTCTTTCTTCTTTTCTTTCTTTCTCTGTCTACCTCGTTAGGGACCCGGCATGAAGATACATACATACATACCTCCGGATATACAGGCTTTGGCCCAAAGTGTACCTGAGTATCAAATCAAGAACATTCATAAAAACTTTAAAATCAGTTCAGCATTTTATAAATCAGACAAACAGACAACAGATGGCGTTCATCGTACTTACACCGTGCAAAGGTTGAAACTTACTAGAACATCTAAGAACGAAGCTTATTTAATTAAGTATTAACAATGTAAGTATTTACCTGCACCTATTACATGTTCGTTTTCTATTGACCGTAGTCGTACTTACGGTAGTATAAAACAAATATTTGAATAGCGGAAATGTGCTGAGTTTTCGCTTCTGTTAACGAATTTAACGTTAACGATACTACGATTATCTACTAGACCTGAGTCGATCACTCCTTCGTCGGGATTCGGGTCGATCGCGACCCATCGACAAGGTAATCGAGTCTAAATGACTCGATCGTTTGGGTCATTTAGGTCGCGACTCGATTTTGCCCAAACGTATACTGTAGCTCATGATTCTCATGATTCGAGACCCATCTGATAAGGATGCGAGACTCGAGACTGCGATCCACACATTATGTCGCTGGCTATTTTTCATTTTAATACATTTCAATTAATTATCACTATAATTTCATTTTTAAACTTTATAGGTGTATATAGCATAAATTTTACAATTAGATGACATGGTGCAGGGGAGCTTGATCGATAAAACTGTAAACAAACTGAAGTGTACTATATGCATAATGTGATAGAGTTCACGAGAAACAAAGTACCCAATGACCCAAAGGACCCAAATGATCGACTTTTTTTGTACGTCACGACCCGATCACTTGTGTTTGGATCGTGATTCAATCAAAGTGATTCTATCGCTCGCGATCGACTCAGGTCTATTATCTACGATAGTGAATAGTAATAGTGATAGATGATAGATGTGATAGGTTACAGGTGATGGGAATCCAATTATTCCAAATTCCAACCCTAAGTCCAAATAGTCCAATAAATGCAGATATAATATAATGTATCAATATCGGATCGGACTTCGCGTCGATATGTATGTCTCGTATATATATTTTCGATATCTAATTTATTATTATTGATTGGCTTTCTTCCAAATAAAAAGGTCAAAAATTATAGTAATATTTTAATTTCGCAATAGCACAACATGCGACTGAATTCAGAAATTAAGAAAGAAAAAAAAAATCTTAACTAGGTATATTGTATAAACTGCTATGTCTATCATATCGGTTGTACGAGTTTACTCGTATAGCTATTGAATTTATTAGTTATCAATGGATAAAAAAAAATTAAAAAATGCGCTTACACTCACAGCCCCACAGTAGGTATAAACCTGTGTCGTGGGTGCCGTTGTACACATACAACACATACACAAACACCCAGACCCGAAACAAATATCTGTAGGCCATGCAAATATTTGTCCCAGTGCGGGATGTCGTTCACCAACCCTAAATCGGTCAAAATCCGAAAGGGAAAGAATAATTGGACATTTTTACTGGTGGTAGAGCTCAGGTCTCAGGAGTGGTAACGCATCTGCATTTTGACCTTGGTCTTTATGACGGTGTCTATAGGCTGCAGTTATCACTTTTTTTTCACATTTCACCTTGTTTTAGAGAGAATCAAAAATCAGTTAGGCTCCTTTCATTCTGCAGCGTGTCGCCGGTCGCGTGTGGCGCCACCGGCGATACGCAGTACAAAAACGCTACGGGCAAGCACGCTGCACAATGAAAGCCACTATGGAGCTTCATACAAATTACACGGGTCGCGCGCGTACGCGACCGGCGACACGCTGCAGAATGAAAGGAGCCTTACTGCAGAGTGGTACTTACATTACCAATTCAATTCAAGTCTGTCTTTAGACAGTCTTGTCGATGGTGTGCGCTGGTATAGACGCTGGTTTCTAAGGACGTTTATCAGGTAATGCGGCAGTGTTGCTAAACTATCGATAGTTGCGCTATCGATAGTTGACCTCGAAAAATAGTCGATAGCGCGATAGTACTATCGAGACTATCGACCCTTGACCAGTTAAAAATAAGCAATACTATTGCCATAGATCAATAGTATCGATAGTATCGATAGCGTCGATAGTGTCGATAGTGTTTATTGCAATACTATCGATACTATCGATGGTGTTTATTGCAATACTATCGATCTATGACTGTTTTTCGAGATGACGATTTATCACAATACTATCGATAGACTATTACTATTGCAACAACACTATTAATGCGGTGGTGCCTACGCCCGCGAGCTCCGTCACTGGAGCTCTACCACCAGTTAAAATACAACCATAACAAAAGAAACCGTTATCGTATCCCTGTCATCCCGTACCTAGTTCCACATAATTACACCGCCTCGGAAACAATCTCTCTTTAGAATATTAAATTTTTCACTCGGTGTCTATTAAAATATCAAGCTTGTCTTCAAAACAAAACACAAAAGGGGAAATTTACTTTCATGTGACGTCAGAGCTACGTGACGTCACCCGGAAATGGGGTACGTGTGGAGTGATTCTGGCTAAAGTGACTTTATATTTAACTAAGTTGGGCCCTCGACTTCGGGTACATTAGTACAATTGAGTTATTTTATTAGGCGCTCTTCATGTTGCACGTTTCTGAGTTGTCGTCTGTTTTTTGTCGTATTCTTTTTTATTTCCGATGAGAATTGGTTAACTTTTAATGTATCTTCTTTATTAGATGTTATTGTGACAAACAAGCAAACAGTTTGCATTGACTGTAAGTGAATATTTACCCCCTTATTCATAAACGTATTTTAGGTAAAGTGTTGCTAATCTCTTCTTTGTCTTTTTCTATCCTGTACATTTGACAATGCAACTGACAAAGACAAAGCATTATAAAGCTAAAACGTATCTTATGTACGTTTATGAATAAAGGGGTTAGTGTACTTATAGCCATATTCATAAGAAAGAGGTTTAAATGCAGATACGTTGCTTATTTCTTTTCTTCAAAATGCATTGAACTTAGCATTACCTAAGTATGCTTAGTTTAGTTTGTTAATTCTCAATAATAAAAATCAGTCCCGTTGGTATTCGTTAAATTAAAATCTATTTATGAAACTGACTTTGTAAATGCAATTCAATCTCAAACTCAAAAAATCATAATAATAGAATTCAAATTACAAATATAAAATTATAGCGAATAACAACTGATACGTTGCTTAATATGTCAAAGCAAACAAAATAAAACAAAATAATGGTCCAAAAATACTAAATAATAAAAATAGACAACAGAATGTTCCATACTCTCTTTTACAAACGGCAAGATAAGACTAAACAAAAAAATATGGGCCATTATTTGTCCTTCACTGGTGCAACAATACCTAATATGATTTTGTTTTGTGGCCGTTTTAACCTTATACCAACTCCTAACAGTGCGGTCTGTGAATCTCACCCTATCGTCAGTGTGTGTCAAATACATACCTACTTTAAACATTACCAAGGATAACGAAAGTTTCAACTGAAATAGGGTATAGTAGTATCTGCACTTTGTAGAATATTATCAATACTCACAAAATACCTCGGACACTAACAATAAAACATTCACACACCCACAAAAGTGAATAAGGTACTTAATAATAGGTACGCACCTACTTGAAAGTAGGTAAATTCTTTAAAAAATATCGCACTATCTCTAACCCAAATATCACCCCAGAATCCTAAATAACACTTTCTAATAGTGCTGCCAGGGCCGATTTGTGTTAAATCGGGACAATAGGTAAAATATATCGGGACCCAGAGGTAAAAATCGTTACATTAAGAAGCAAGGTGCATGCTTGTTTGCCACTTCCATTACATAAAAAAAAAGCAAACCAATTTTTTTTTATTATTAATATTATAAAAGTGGCAAACAAGCATGCAGTTCACATTGATGCAGCCTATAGACACCAACACGAAGACCAAGGTCAAAATGCAGATGCGTTATCACTCCTGAGGTCTAAGGTGTTATGCCTCTGTGCCGGAAATTACAGGGCCGTACATTACCACCTGACCGGAACACGATAGTGCTGAACACTACCATTTAGCGGCAAGTATATTAGGTAATGCGGTGGTGCCTACGCCCGCGAGCACCGTCACTGGAGCTCTACCACCAGTAATTGTTGATTTATCAAAAGCCTCGGGATCCAAAGGTGATTGATCTCTTGCTTGATTTATCGGGACATTTAACGTCCTGATCAGGTGCTAATCGGGACGTGTCCCCAGAGCCCTGAAAATCGGGATGTCTTGCGCAAATCGGGATACCTGCCAACACCAGTTCTTAATCATAGTTAGTATTGTAAGTCTACAAGGAAGTCTCAAACATTATTTGTAAAATGAGATTTTTTTTTGTTCCTAGCAAAATATCAATAACTTAACGCATCGATTGTTCCAGATCTCCAATTCCCGATCGACGTATCCGGGGTGCAAAACGACCATCCGTTCCTGGATGCCGATTCCCTCCAGTCGCTGTTCAGGCGGCTCACGGCACTGAACAGATGCGCCAACATGAAGTTGGAGCATCATCATCATCAGAAGAGATCGGTATGTACTTCTAAGGAACGTAACGTAAACGTAACTTCACGCCTGTAATCCCCGAAGGGGTAGGCAGAGGTAAATGCATGCATTGAAGCATACATGCAAACACCCACGATTCGCCTGTAACCTGTTCGATGTAACAGGTGGCGAGCCTGTTGACATCTCCGGGCGCATTACCAAACTTCGAAATACTGGGAAATTTCTTGAAAATGGAAACATCCCAAAAGAACCCCCTTTTTCCTACCCGGGAATCGAACCCAGGACCTCAGCGTAGTAGTAGTGGCCTGCTACCACTAGGCTACCGACGCAGTACTTCTAAGGGTTAATTGAAATTAGCGCATCTCCTCTTGCAGGCAGCCCCTCTACGAGTCTCTACATCAATCACAACATCTTTTCTACGACTTTTTAAAATGAATAGTTTTTAAAATGAAAACTTTCCCCTACAATTTTTTTTTGTGTTTGTAGTGGCATTTACTCTGAGCGTAGATTTTATTTTAATGTAATGGAAGTTGTTAACAAGCATGCAGTTCACATTAATGTTAAGTGATGACTGCACCCTATAGACACCTACAGAAAGACTAAGGTCAAAATGTAGATGCATTACCACTCCTGAGGCCTAAGGTGTTATGCCTCTGTCGGAAATTACAGGGCCGTACATTACCACCTGACCGGAACACGATAGTGCTGAGCACTACCATTTAGCGGAGAGTATATTAGGTACCTTATGCGGTGGTGCCTACGCCCGCGAGCTCCGTCACTGGAGCTCTAACCAGTAAAATTCGTAACAATAAGGAACTTTGTAGAAATTAAACTTGCGGATTTTGTCGCGTATACAACACTCCCAAACCTCTTCTTACAGCCGACGTTTCGGTCGCTTTCCAGCTACCGTGGTCACGGGCAGACTAATTCGACGATGTTGACGCGAGAAAATCCGCAAGTTTAATATTTACAACGTATGAAGCTCGCGAAAACCTACGAAAACGTAATAAGGAACATATTAAAATCGTAATAATAAGAAGCACCGTTAACACAATTTTTCAGAAAATACACTTTATCACAACTTTTCCAATCACCCTCGTCTGAGGACAAGCGCGAGTTTCCTCAAAAACTTGTTCCTCAACTATTCTGGGCCCTAAGGGTAAAACTTTTATACTTTGTAAGTACTTTATATTCGAAGTCACGCTTGCCATTTTTTCATCATAACTATGACTTTTTCTGTCATGTTAGTAGCCTATTTTTAAATTTATAGTAGGTTAGCGAATTAAATGGTGGTAGAGCTCCAGTGACGGAGCTCGCGGGCGTATTCACCACCGCATTACCTAATTTACTTTCCGCTAAATGGCAGTGTTCAACAATATCGTGTTCCGGTCAGGTGGTTACGTACGGCCCTGTAATTTCCGGCACAGAGGCACACCTAACGCCTTAGGCCTCAGGAGTGGTAACGCATCTGCATTTTGACCTTGGTCTTCGTGTTAGTGTCTATAGGCTGCAGTCATCACTTAACATCAATGTGAACTGCATGCTTGTTTGCCACTTCCATTACATAAAAAACATTAACCAATCAGTTGAAAAAAACATGCACGAGAGGCAGCAATTAAAGTTATAGATACAAATGTCTATACATACTGTCAGTCGCAAAATATTAGTGTTCAAAACGTAAAAGTAAACGTAACTTCACGCCTGTAATCCCCGAAGGGGTAGGCAGAGGTAAATGCATGCATTCAAGCATACATTCAAACACCCACGATTCGCCGGTTACGTTTTGGCCCATGTAACAAGTGGCGAGCCTGTTGACATCTCCGGGCACATTACCAAACTTCGAGGTACTGGGAAATTTCCAGAAAACGGAAAAATCCCAATAGAACCAGAGATAAAGGACTTTACACCATTATCTCTGATAACCCCCAACCCGGGAATCGAACCCAGGACCTCAGCGTAGGCCACTACGCCTGCTACCACTAGGCTACCAAGGCAGTTTAGTGTTCAGCACTAGGTATCGTATTATATGTAATGAAAGTAGCAAACAAGCATGCAGTTCACCACATTGATGTTAAGTGATGACTGCAGCCTATAAATACTTACACGAAGACCAAGGTCAAAATGCAGATGGCCTGAGGCCTAAGGTGCCGGAAGTACAGGGCCGTACATTACCACCTGACCGGAACACGATAGTGCTGAACACAAACATTTAGCGGCTAGTAAATTAGGTAATGCGGTGCTGATATAAGTTAGTGCGGTGCTGCCTACTCCCGCGAGCTCCGTCACTATAGCTCTACCACCAGTAATAAATGATTAGAACTATGATGTTCATAAAATCGCCACTCAATTCCGGTAGGTTTGGAATTGCAAAAAATTCAACTTTGTGTACACCTAACTCCGTTAACCCACCTTGTCCGCATGATGTAGGTGCTGCCTTTTCGTGCCATTCGTGACAAGGGTCTTATTGTTTGACAACTTCTTGTTTCTGTCAAATCCATGTCAAGTTGCACCCACCGCTGTTACTAACATGTCCGTGAATTGTACCTAATTAAAATAAAAGTCTATTTTTTTTTGCGCTCAGTTAGAATTTGATGTCAATTCTGTAAACGCTCTCATAATTATTTTTCTAGGGTTATGATGATGATTTTAACCCGTCAACTTGACACCGCCGGTGGCATAAAAACAATTGAAAACAATTGTCATATGAGCTGACGTGTTAAAAAAAAAGTGAAAATATAATCAACGCTTAATAATCACCTATACATCTATCTATATATATAAAAATCAATTGCTGTTCGTTAGATGGTGGACCGATTTGGCTAATTTTGGTTTTGAATGATTTTTGGAAGCCAAGGGAAGGTTTAAAAGGTAAAAAAATATGAAGAAATTGAAGGGAAATAGTAAAAACTACAATTTCATTTTTCCATACAAATAGTCCGTATCTATCAAACTTTCGACACATTATTTCATTGTGAGGCAATACGAAGTTTGCCGGGTCAGCTAGTTATTAAATATAAGTACCTAAATAAACTAAATAACGAAACTAGATATGAATCATACAGTTGAAACGAAGCCCGAACAGAAGTGAAAACAGATATCAATATGTATTATCAATATCAAAATGAAAACCTTACGTAAAACAGTTATTTTTCATAACAACCCATAAATTGACTTAAGGGTCTGTTTATTGGCAACACCGTGTTTGCCGAGCTTTGAGTGGGTAACTTTCCATTGACACTGCTAACAACTGGCTACAGTGAGTGGCTACTGTTAGTTATATAATGAAATATTGATATAACATAGCTGTTATTGAAATGTAAGCTTAGGAGTGCATTATGCGCTTTCTATGTAAAGGAATAAAAACCGGTCACGGGCTCATCATGTAACAAAGGGCGAGCCTATTGACATCTCCGGGCACATTACCAAACTTCGAGGTACTGGGTAACTGCCAGAAAATGGAAAATACCCAATAGAACCAGAGATAAAGGATTTTAAACCGCTATCCCTAATATCCCCTGACCCGGGATCGAACCCAGGACCCCAGCGTAGTAGTATCATCACTGGTCTTCGCGCGCACTATTCGCGCGACGCGGATGCAGCACCGGGGCATCCCCCTCTGCTGCAGCTTCTTCTGCCCTGCGGCTGCAGGACGGCGTTTGGCACCCCCTTGGGGGCTGTGGTGGAGGAGGTGGGCACCATGGACTCATGCCACCATGGTATTGGCGTCCAGGTCCTGCTGTGCTCTCATCCTCTTCTCTTTTCTTGGTGCGATCTCGAGCGGGCTTAATCCTTCGGCACTCGGCTGCAACAACAAAGGGTGGCGGGCGTCCCCACCAAGATGACGACGCCCACAGTTATACGGCGCAACCATCGCCCTGGCTCTAGCTGGGCTTGTGGCCGCGCCCCAGTAGGGAACCTTCTTCACCCGGGACTCGAACCCAGGTCAGGTGATTTCAATCCTACCTATCAGCAGGTCAGGTCGAGTCAAGCTCGCTAGCGCTGCAGGTCACGAAACTCGGGGTCTAACCCAGCTACCTCGTCATCGTTCCGGGTGCTCCGATTATTGCCGGAGCAGTGAGGATTTCGCGTGGGAGAGGTCTCCCATCAGGAGGCCTACTGTGCAGTGGGGCAAATCCATGGAGGTGCTCGTGCGGCCCATTCTCGGCGCGGTCATACATGCCGCGCGCAAGACGTGCCACGAACTCCTTCACGGATTCCACACGCAGGTCCCGTGCTATGACGTCATTTCGAACGTACCTCCCCGCATTGGCAATTAATCGGAGACACACGTTCTGCTGAGTTTGTAGTCGTTTATGCTGCGTCGCAGAGCACAGCGCATACCACGCTGGCGCCGCGTACGTCAGCCTCGACCTGATGTACGTTTTGTACAGGCGTAGTTTGGTGCGCAGCGGCAGTTTTGAGCTCAACACCGGGCGCAGCATCGACCGCGCTGCCGCCGCCTGACACACCACGTGATTCACAGTGGGTGTCATGCGCAACGCACGATCGATGGTGCACCCGAGGTATTTGGCCTGTGTCTGCCACTGCACGTCCTCTCCACGAAGCCTGAGTGGTGGCAGCCGGCAGCGGGTTACTCGCGTAGGGAGAGCGGCCGTCTTACCCACATTGACGGCCACCCGCCACCTGTCAAACCACTCAGGTAGTACATCCAGCAGACGTTGCATTCGTTCGTGGGCTGTTTGCAACCGGGGCGACGACGTTAGGTAGGCGCTATCGTCGGCAAACAGGGCCAGCATGACATCCGGTATGGTCGGGATGTCGTCTGTATACGCCGCATAAAGCGACGGTGACAGACAGCTGCCCGGGGGGACTCCTGCACGGATCGAGTGTTCGGCCGAGTCAACTCCCTCCACCGAAACGTAAAACCGCCGGCCTTCGAGGAAGCTAGCCACCACCCTATGCAGGCCCGATGGTATCTCTACCTTTGCCAACAGCCCAACATGCCACACCCGATCGAAGGCCTTTTCGATGTCGAGAAAGACTCCGATCGAGTACCGGCCCTTGTTGTGCTCGTTGGCGAGGTAGTGGAGCACCCTCGCCAGCTGGAGCGTTGTTGAATGCCCCGCGCGGAAGCTGAATTGCTCCTCCCTGCACGGGAGGTGCGGTCTCAGCCTCCGCAGCAGAAGCCGCTCAAACAGCTTGGCGAGGTGTGAAAGCAGAGTTATAGGGCGGTAGCTAGAAGCGTGGCGGCGGTCCTTACCCGGTTTTGGGAGGACTATTATTTTCCCAAGTTTCCAAGGTTTGGGAAATCGGCCCGTGCGGAGTATGCCGTTGAATAGCCTGGTTAGGGATACTAGGCTACCCCACGGCAGATGATGTAACGCGGCAGTGGGGATACCGTCTGGCCCTGGTGCCTTCCGTGGAGGCAACCAGGTGACTGCCCTCCTCACCTCGGACGGGGAGATAAAATCCTCTCCCCGGAGCGGCTCGGGCGTGGCCGACAATAATTCTCTCACGCGGCGTTCACAATCATCGTGATGCGCGACGATAGCGGGGTCCTGCGAAGGGGGATGGGGGGTGAATACGCCCTCCAAGTAATTGGCCAATATCTCGGCCCGGTCTTTGGCCCCGTAGCACCGCTTCCCGGAACTGTCGAGGAGCGGATATACGGGGCTCGCCTCCTTAGTAAGTGCACGGGTGAGTGCATGAAGGTTAGTGTCGCTGACAGCTGCTCGGTCTATGACCTTATCCCAGCCGTCACCGCGAAACACACTCACCGCTAGACTTACCTCTTCATCGAGGCGGTTGAGGTCACGCTTCACTGTCGGACAGCGCGTGCGCGCCCACAACCGGCGCAGGCTGCGCTTCCGGTGTAGCTTGCGTTGGAGCGAGTCAGGCAGGGCTGCCCTGCGTTGCGTCGGTGGACAAGTTGATGTGGCCGCTTCCTGTGCGGCCCGGATTTCGGCGGTAAGACGGCTGGTTGCCTCCTCTACATCCTCTGCAGTGTCCAGGGCGCCTACCGGCTCCGACTCACTCATTGCGCACTCGAACGTGCGCCAGTTGATGCGCCTACGCGGTAGGCGCGCGATTGTAAAGTCCGTCGACAGTGCAAGCGTGACTAAAATGGGGAGGTGTTGTGTGGTGAGATCGTACAACACCTCCACATTGACCGGGCATGGCATCCCCTTGTAAAATGCCACGTCGAGAACATCCGGTTGGTGGATGGGCAGAGTGGGTATGTGTGTCGGGGCATCGGGCCCTATCACTTCATATCCATTCCGCTGGCTGTCCTCGAAGAGCTTCCTTCCGGCCGGAGTGATAACGTTGGAACCCCAAGTAGGATACTTGGCGTTCATATCACCAACGGCTAGTGTAGGTTTATCTCCGAGGATGGCCTGGATGTCCCCGGTATGGAAGGATTCACCTGGAGGGCGATACGCCGCGAAGATGCGGAGCTCGGTACCCTCTGCATAGAGTCGCACTCCCTTAGTGCGAGTCGACACAAAAGGCAATGTGTCCAACTCCTCGTGCACCAGATCCCGCCTGACAAGTGCCGCTGTCCCCCTGTATGCGGGGCCTCGCGGAGACACCTCGTCATGGCGGTACACGAAATAGTTGTTCACCCGAAGCTCCTGTTCGGGGCGTAGTTTCGTCTCGCCCAGCAGGATAACATGTATATCCTGTGACTGGGCGAGTTCTCGAAGATCCCGTACGTGACCCCTGATCCCGCCTGGGTTCCAATACAGGATCCTCAGCTTACACGGGACCACTGTAAGTAGTAGTAGTGGCCAGCTACAATTAGGCTACCGTGGCAGTAACTTTTTTTAAATATAACCAATTCATAATCTAATCTTTGAAATCGGTTAATAAATAACAAACCGCACCTGCAATTACCAATCCTCGTGAAACTGCTGACAATTAAAAAGGCTATTCAGTAATTTAAAGACAAGATCGTAACAGCTTCAGAAGTAAAAACGTTTGTAATAAAACTACTCTTTGATTAGGCTATAAAAGTGAAGTTAGCGATTATAATAATTGTGGGAATCGACTTAAATAGTTTTGTATGTATGTATGTATGTATGTATCTTCACGCCAGGTCCCTAACGGGGTAGGCAGAGAGTGTAGAGCGCCAGACATCCCGGTTCTGACAAACCTCTCGTGCCTCGTATACCTTCATCATTCTCTTCATACATGCACGCCGATTCCTAAGACTTTTGATACCACCATCAGACAGAACTCGACCTATTTGGTCATGGTAGGTCAGCCTTGGTCTTCCTGGGCCTCTGCAACCATCCACATTCGCATTGTATATCTGTATAAATAGTTTTGTAGTAGTGATAAAGTTGATGTTCAATTTCTCTATAATACTAGCTGGCCCGGCAAACTTCGTATTGCCTCAGAATGAGAATATGACATGTGTCAAAGGTTTGATAGATACGGACTATTTGTATGGGAAAATGAAATGGTGGTTTTCACTATTTCCCTTCAATTTCTTCATATTTTCATACCTTTTAAACATTTCCTGGACTTCCGAAAATCATTCATAATCAATATTAGCCAAATCCGTCCAGTCATTCACGCGTGATGCCGTGACCAAGGAAAACGGGTTGCATTTTTATACTCGTACTAGCTGTTGCCCGCTTCTTCGCCCGCGTGGATGTCGTTTTATAAATTATTTAAATTTTACGATCCCGTGGAAATGTCCTAATCAAGTTTCCCCTTTTTCTTTGTGGAGTACTTATCTTTTCCCAAGAGTGTTAATATTTGTTTTATAGAAAGAGCCTGTTCATTAATATTCCGCCTTGAAAATTGCGGAAAGTCCCATACCAATTTCCCTATCCATATTAGGGGTTTGGGGGAAGATTAAAAAAAATATTGATGCACCAAAAGAGTCTGTAATCCAATTTTCAGGCATTAAAAACTGACAAAATACTCGTACAAACTATCACCTCCTCTCTTAGGGGGTTTGTTTTCTTTAGTATGAACTTTGTATAGCGGTAATAAAGTGATTCTTTGACGTTAGGAACACACCTACATTGCCAAGACAACAGTGAGTGCTCGTGATTTAATATGAACTTTATAAAATAGCAATAAAGCTCAAATTGACTCTACCTTTTAGTTAGAAAACGTTTGTATGGCAATAAGAAAAGTGCTGTTTTTAGGATTTTTCCGGCAATTATTCGAATTTTTCTCGCTGTAAATACCATCCTTGAAATTCAACGAACATTTTTAAAAAAGAATTGGCCAAATTGGTCAAGGCTTTGTTGAGTTATGCGCTTACCAACATATTTTGCGATTAATTTTTATATTATAGATATAAACTAGCTGCCCCGACGAACTTCATATCGCCTTAGAAGTATTAAAGAATTAAATGTCCGAAAAACCGAAAAAATATATTTGGTGAGAATGACTCTTACCATTTAGGGATATAAAAAATGAATTAGGTACAATTAGGGCCCGCACCTGGTACACTATATCAAGAGATAGAGAAAAATACGTAGAATCATGGAAAAATACCTAAAAAAATAATTTGAGTCCTTGTTTTTTTGTCGGAAACACTAATTTTGTATAATTTTTGTATGACAACAATATGTCATCTTAACGCTACTACGACATTATTGTTTTTGAAATATACTGACGACAGTTAATTGAAGGTATAATAAATTATTTGAATAGCTGGAAATGATTTAGTATTTTATGCTTGTTCGCGAAATACGTCACGATATATACGTCACCGAGCCGGTCATAATCATTAACCAATCATATTTCAATATATTAAACGCGCTAAGCACGGATTGGTCAATAAAAATTGTTCCCATACCTTTCTATCCTCGAATCGTGTATCAGAATGAATCGCAAACATATAAGGTTGGGGAAAAAGTTTCTTCGCATTTTTTAACATAATTCAAAACATTTTTTAATATAGTTTATTTAAATTAACTAAAGTATATATGTACCATTTTGTTCAATAACCTTTTGACATCTTGTAGGTAGGGACATGATCCCATTGCTATAAAAAATTTGGGACTTCTCATCAAAATACCGCGACAAGTGGATTTGGCAGTCCTCTCGTGATGTTAACCTAACATTGCATAAAGAATTCTGAAGAGACCGAAACAGGTGGAAATCTGAAGGTGCAAGGTCAGGACTATACGGCGGATGCATTAACACCTCCCAGCCAAACTCTCTTAATTTTTGCTTAGTGGCTATAGATGTGTGAGGTCTAGCGTTATCATGATGAAACACCACACCCCTTCTGTTGATCAATTCCGGCCGCTTTCTAGTAGAGTAGAGTTCAGAATGCTGGTGGTAATAGCTCATAATGAATAATGCCCTTCCAATCCCACCACACACACAACATCACCTTATTGCGAGTTAACCCGGGTTTCGCCACAGTCTGTGAAGCTTGACCGGCCTTTGACCACGACCTTTTTCGCACGTTCTTGTCGTACGTGATCCGCTTTTCATCACCAGTTATCAGCTTCTTCAAAAATGATTCGGTTTCATTACGTCGTAATAAAGAATCACAAATGAGTACACGGTTCATTAGGTTTCTTTCAGTGAGCTCGTGAGGTATCCAAATATCGAGCTTTTTTTTGTACCCAGCTTTTTTCAAATGCGCCAAAACTGTTTTGTGATCAATTCTCAGTTCTTCAGCTACGTCGTAACTACTGATATGTCGATCTTGCTCCACTTTTTCAAAAATGGCATCCATTTTATCCGTAATAGGGCGACCAGAGCCAGGTGCATCTTTGACATCAAAATTTCCGGATTGAAAACGCTTAAACCAAATTTGTGCTACTCTCACAGACACTGCACTAGGTCCATAAACATCGCAAATGTTTTTCGCGGCTTGCGTTGCATTTTTACCTTTTTTGTAGTAAAATTTTATCATATTGACGGTACGAAAAACAAATGAAAATCACACATTCGTTATAGGGTCGTACATTACCACCTGACAGGAACACTACCATTTAACGGCAAGTATATATGAAGTAATGCGGTGGTGCATACGCCCGCGAGCTCCGTCACTGCAGCCTTACCACCAGGCTAATCGGATCTTGGATCGTTCCCCGCCCCTTGGTATCGTGGCAGCTATGGTCGAGACAGCACTAGTTAGTTCACCGAGCAATCGGCGAGCGCAGATGGCTCTCAACC
Organism: Macrosoma leucophasiata; assembly: GCA_036365455.1. Lineage (NCBI taxonomy): Eukaryota > Metazoa > Arthropoda > Insecta > Lepidoptera > Hedylidae > Macrosoma > Macrosoma leucophasiata. The sequence continues at coordinate 4,583,367 of JAWQUS010000004.1, read as the reverse complement.
AAAGAGTAAGTAAAGTACATATACTACCTCTCAACCTGCGGGAAAAGAGTATACAAATACTCCTCGGGCACGTGCGGTGATGCCAAATAAAGGTTATTTTAGTGGGGCCAATATTCCGGCCTTGGCCCTAGGAGGCATATTTGCCTCCGGGGGCAATCGCCGTGGGGGCAACTGGGCATAATTCCCCTAGATGACCTGTTGGGAAGACATTTCCACCTCGTAAAAAACTTACCTAGTACGTATGGTCTCACACGTGCAACGTAGGTTCCGTTTCTCCGAGTACATTTTTACTTGAAGTAGAGCTCTAATTTAACTACCGCAAAATGGCGTGCCGTGTTCAGAGCTATTGTATTCCAGTCAGGATAGAGGCAAAAGAGGTTAAAGTGCCAAAAGCCGTTAAATAAGAATTAATGTATTAAATTACATTTAATATTGTAATATTTTATAGCGTTAAGAATACAGCTTGCCGAAAATGTATCGAGTTATAGAAACATTTTCCGTATCGATATTCGGCAAGCATTTGGGTAACATCTCTATCAACGGCAGCCATATTGTGTTCTTGCTGAAGTTTAGGTATGCACCTTTTTTTTGTAGGTATTTCGTGTCCCTCGTTGACTCGTCATTCGCTTCATTTGGAGACCTGTAAAAAAAAACAATGATTTTAATATGTTGAAGATGTTACGTATCTACGGATATCAAAATATTCACAAAAGAATTGGTAAAATATTAACCTATTATACATTGCAAACAATACTTTGATGCCTACCGATTAGATGTAGTCTTCGGACAAACGGATGACTGCATCGACACCAGCTGTGTATCATGTGCACCAGTAAGTAGGTATACAATTATATACATGTATATACAAGTAGGTATTCCTTACTTCTCGCCTGTTATTATAACCATGCCTTGCATAGGTACTGTCTTTGATTATATGCCTACTCGTCTCCTGTGGGTATGTCCATAATGTCCATACAGGCTCGTGCACTTTACGATTCATTGTCTGCAAAAGTATAAGATATGATTACTTAATGTAAATGAACATAATTACCTACTAATTAAACACCTTTTAACGTGACAAGATCAAGTACATAATACAATATAACTTTAGAGTTAGAAGTAGTAAGCAGGGAGGTACTTAAATAAAAGTACTTTAAAAAATATTTAAAAAAAAAAGATTGTTATTTATATAGTAAATGATACTTACCAAAGTTGTGGATACTAATTGTTGAATACATAAAACAGGCCATTAATTGTTTCGTGTTGGTATCGGGTGATTTGTTGGCAATGGAGATAGTGTTGCTCGCTTGGACACTTTCTTTTTTTTTTTTTCTTTTATGTTTGCGCACCGGCTGACCGCAGCACAGCTCACCACGCGACCTAATAATTAATATTTGGTTCCCACCTTTCGATCGGAAAAGTTCGATTGGGAAACGGCGGCTGAGCGTCGCCGTCGGCAGCGCTCGGATGAAGTCGGGGGAGGTCGTGTGGTGAACAAATATAGGTACCTACCAAACAGAGATGGAGATAGATGACATCTCGACGCACTTGTATGCGCTCGTATAAGTATAATATAATTTATCTTAATATATATAAATCTCGTGTCACAATGTTTGTCCTCAATGGACTCCTAAACCACTTAACCGATTATAATAAAATTCGCACACCATGTGCAGTTCGATCCAACTTGAGAGATAGGATAGTTTAAATCTCAAATTATAGTCGCAATTTTATTTTATTGCTAATTATTTGTCTGTTATTATTTGACAGTCACAATTATCTGTTAACTCCAAATGATTCTAACAGATGTCGATACTTTTCGACTGGGTTGAGTAAGTAATCAATAGATGGCGCTGTTATGGTAAATCTACAAACGTGTCATATAAGCTACATTTTAACAGCATAATTACCACGTGTTGTTGACGCTATAAAATTACTTAAATTTATTTTGTAGTGAACGAAATACCGTATAATTCAATTATTTCCACTTTTTAAATTTTTTGTGTTAGCATAGCCGGTCACGTCTATATATATAAAAATGCAACCCGTTTTCCTTGGTCACGGCATCACGCGTGAATGGCTTCACCGATTTGGCTAATTTTGGTTTTGAATGATTTTTGTAAGTCTAGGGAAGGTTTAAAAGGTAAGAAAATATGAAGGAATTGAAGGGAAACAGTAAAAACCACAATTTTATTTTTCCATACAAATAGTCCGTATCTATCAAACCTTTGACACCTTATTTCATTCTGAGGCAATACGAAGTTTGCCGGGTCAGCTAGTATACCTATATATTTAAACATTTTTGTACGTTTTATTTTATATTATGTAATATTTTATGTAATTTGTTGGTATTCAAGTACGTATAATTTTTTATTTTTGTTTTTGTTTAGTTTAACCTGTTTTATCTACTTATATAATAAATATAATATAATTTATTTGCACTTATGTATCGGTTTATTCCTAGTAAGTATTTATTATATTGATATAGACTTTTAGGACTGATATCCGTGTCCCACCAACTAGTTTCCAGTTGAAAACCAGCGTCAGGCTCCGGCTTGACATTTTGCTGAACTGGGAACTATTTGGTGCAGCCGTGAGATCTTGTTTTATTTTTCTACTGTTACAAGGTACCTATTTCTTTTTATATTAACAGTGTTCTTTCTTTTTTTTTGTGTTTTAATGTCAATGATTTCATAAATGTTGTTTTTTTTTTGTCGTACCAACTTACTTATATTTTAAATGTTTAATTTTTTTTCTATTGCTTTTTTATGTAGTACTTGATCGGCTGCGCCAATAAATGTTTTTTCTTCTTTCTTCTTCTTCTTCTTCTTCCATATATTTCCAAGGTCAATGCAATACCCGACCGCGCCCGTAGTGCTTCTCCGAGTAGATCGCCTATGATCTACTCGGTGAAGCACTACGACCAGCCGCTGGGCCATGCGCGCTTCATTTTTCTCAATTCAAATAAAATATGCAACATATTAATACAGTTTATTAAGTCAAAAGTGAGGCATAAACATTCACCTCATCCTATAAGATGGATTTGCTTATCTTACAATCCAAATTGGAGTTTATACTTAGCCTTAACTTAAATTGGGGTTAGTAGCTTAAAAGCCGAGGTATGCATAATCAAAATTCCCTCCCTCATAGAGTTGTGAAGTAATTTAAAAACAAATGTATTTATAATAGAATAACGCCATACTTTGCCATCCAATTTCACCGTTTCAATTTAGTGAACTTAATTGTAAGGTAACAGATGTTCCATTAACATAATTGCATGTTATATTCACTTGGTTTTGCTATTCTGAGTCATTTTGTTAGTTTATGATCTATGCAGTTGAAATTAGATAGTGTAGGTATGAAATTTACTATCCATCAAGGATAGAAATGTTTGGCTAAATGCTGATCTAGCTCCACAAAGGTGTTAAATGTAATAATCAAAGTGTAATGTTGATATTATATTGTTAATTTTAAGCTTGTTTAAATTATGGAAAATTGTAAAAATATGCCTAAGAGATATTTTTAAAAGAGCCGACTGAGTTTTTTCCGGCAAGTTTTTCTCAGATCATATTGGCCTTTGGAACTTTGCCGGTGAATGACAAAGAATGACTCTATTTCTTTTCTTTTTACTCTTTGTTATCAGTTTGTAAAGGGGAAAAGAGACATTCTACTGATATACTTTTACAGTAGTTTATTACATTTAGTTTTATCTTAGTGATATTCTTGACTTTACATATATTTTTTATCTTGTTTGACATGTATATCAATTGTTATTCGCTTTAATTTATTTTGTTTGTTTTTGACGTGTCATAACAGGTGCCTGTCACCCTAAATGAATAAATGAGTTTCTGATTCTGATAATTATGTTTTTATCCTAATAGGTGTGGTAATACTTTAAGTTACTTTATTATGCAGGCTTTCCCCTCTGTCAAAGTAAAGACCAAATGGTCCTATACCTGTCGCCCAGATATTTAAATGTGTGCGTGGAAATGTTTATGTATTTTGTTAAAGTCAAGGTGTGAGTTTCGTATTAATAGACGATTTTTGTAGTGTGAGTGTGTGTCACACGCGTATCCCCCCGCAAAAAATGACAGACTGTTTTGCATCGGTAATAAACGCTAACTCCCCTCCGGTCCGCCGCGACCGGTGGACCGAGTTGCTCTATGATAAAAACAAATCAAAAACTAATTTCGCAAGCCCGTGAATATTCTTTAGAAGCGAATGTAAGGATTCATTTCTATGAAAAGCGCCCTACGCTCTCACATTCATATAACATTACATACATTACAACTCAATTACAAACATATTTTACTCTGAGAGATAGGCAAAACAAACTGATTATCTACTTTTGAAAATCTGGGATATTATTCTTGAAAACAATCATATTTCTAAATATATAATAATAATACAATCAAATATGAAAGGTCATAGGAGATTGAAGCGCGCATGGTGTAGATCGGAAGCGATCAACTCGGTTAAGCGACACGGGCGCGGTCGGGTGCGTGATAAGTGACCGCTAGTGGCAATTAAAATGCGCGTTTCCGTGCTTCGAGGGGCACGTTACGCCGTCAGTCCCGGTTGCCATCGATAGATAGCAGTCGTTAAACCTTGTCGGAGGCCTTAAGGGCGGTTTAAAAACATCCGACAGCGGGTTGGCCACTGTTGGCCATCTCCACCAACCCACATTGGAGCAGCGTGGTGGAGGGCTCCAGGCCTCCTCCCAAGAAGGGGAGAGACTCATCTCTCCCCGGTAATTTCTCTGTAATTTTCGGCACAGAGGCATAACACCTTAGGCCTCAGGAGTGGTAACGCATCCGCATTTTGACCTTATTCTTTGTGAGGGTGTCTATTGGCTGCAGTCATCATTTAACATCAATGTGAACTGCATGCTTGTTTACCACTTCCATTACATAAAAAAAACAATCTATGCAAAAATATGGAAATGTAATTTTAGATTTATTATCTTACATGATGACTCTCGCTTTCCCAAATATGCAATTATTTATTCAGATTCTTGACAGCAGACATCAGGTTCATTTGTGGAACAGCGGCTATTATTCAATCAACAATCACTGATGCCGCTCAGAGAAATATCATTTGCATAAGTTGGTACTCGGTCTGATCATTATTGCTGTAAAGGTATCCAAATATTTTGGATATTACTGTCCTATATTTTTATCTTTACTCCACTTGTCTGTTTTTTTTTTACTTTAAATTTACAATTATCATCCTACTATCCACTTGTTCAATGCTGGAATTCTTCATTAAATACATCTCGCGGTGATTTAAAGCCCACCTGATATAGTCATTTCGGACTGTGCAAAGAGTTTAGTGCACTAAGCTAAGAAGCACCAAGACTTTGTTATTTTAAAAGTCCTTTATATCTTATTGAATTACCTAGTGTATGTGTGTCTTTAGTAGTTGAACGATGCGGTCTGTTACTGTAACTTGGGACATTCGTTTAATCCAGTCCATCTGAAATAGTTCGTCGCAAATTGTATCTGAAATACTTGTGACAAGGTCATTCTTATGCCTTAAATCTTTCGAGTTTTCTGAATCCTTCATTCTTTGTTTCTTTCAAAACTATCGCCGTTTTAATCTAAACTATATTTTGATTAATTCTGTGATTCCGGCAGAAGAATTAAAAGCTATTCTGGAATTAACTATTTTAATTTTAACTGGCTTGACAACAGATATTGAGTTAATTTGCAAAGTGACTATCCTTATTAAATCAACAGTAATAGGTAGGCCCAGTGGCATATCGTTTGCATAAATTTATACATGCTTTGACCAATATTGTTCTATGGGTGGTACCTACTCCAACTGTAAACTTGTTTTGATGTTAATTAGTAATATTATAGTTGTATTAGGTACGTTCTTTCCTGTTGTATAATCGACATCGTATTAGCCTTCAATTTAAAGTACTGGACTCTTTCTCTCTATCTGACCTTGGTTGTTACTCCCGTTGTTCCTTCTGTTGAAACTAAATCTAAAAACCCTATTGTAAAATAAAATATTTTCTCTGTCAGTTATCTGTTGTACCTATTCTTATAATTTCCGGCATAGAGGCCTAACAGCTTAGGCCTTAGAAGTAAAGCAAAAGCAACGCATCCACACTAAAATCTGTAGTTTTTATGTACAATTACAAAACACTTTGCTTGGCCTAAAAAGAGACACAATATAGATATTTACAATACATGCACAGATAAAATATTGTTGAGGTAATAATGTAGGTATCTGTTTATACAATACTGTAGTTCACGTTGATGGTAAGTGATTACTGTAGTATTGAAATGTCAAAAAAGCATACCTACATGTCATGCTTGTTTAACATTTCATGACAAAAAGTTATATTAGTGTGAATTAAGATCTGTGAATAATGTAATGGCCAAATTTGGTTTTGCTGATTTATTAAAACCAAATTTGGCCATTACATTATTTTCATAACCGAGTTGTTAATGTCATAGAAACTCAGTTACCAAAAGTGTCTTTTTGTAAAATTCACGATGGCTATCATCTTTTTGATACATAAAAGCTTTTACATTTTTGGGACATTTTAGAAGGCCCATTTACACGTTACTTCGTGTTGTGACAACATGAAAAATCTTTTTGAATTAAATTTGACTTTCAAATGAGTTGGTGTTGATGCGATGTTGTGGTTAAAGCTGAAAAATATTACCTTTTAGGATTCCGAATCTCAAAAGGGAAATAATGGATCCCTTATGGGATTATCCGTGTCTCTGTCAGTCCGTCTGTTAAAGTCAGTTTTATTCAAAACTACTGGGTCTAGTGCAATTGTAGCCTATAACGTTATAAAGTGAAATAAATATATTTCAAACATGAGAGCCACTTTTGGTGGATAAATTAGATTTATTTTTGAAAAGACTGGCGTAGTGTTTTATCAAATAACACATAATACATGAAAGGCCGTTGGTGTGGATTACAAAACGCTTTATATCCAGATAAATAACATTGAATTTAATTAAAAAATAGATAAGAAAATACCGTGCAAAACTAATTGTTTTGGAGATCAAATGAGGTGACGGCTTAAATTAAAAAAAAAATAATACGGTGAATAATTCTTTACCTATAGATTACAGTAAAACCTATAAGTCATTGATAGGTATATATAATAACATAGAAAATTCATGTACGGAACCCTATGAACGCGATGCAAACTCTGACTTAGCCGTATTTCAATACATAGGCAAAGCTTATCTCTAAATACCATAGCATAGGGCTATTCTGCTAACACAATATATACCGTCGTCTATAATCGGCTTACTTCATTGTAGTAGGCGCTCAGTGTAGCCTGAAATTGATTTTGGGGTTATTTATAGAAGATTAAGGCTTTGAAGCCTTTGAACGACAAAATAAGTATTGATACGAGTATCACTATTCGTTATCATTTTTTAATTCAAACAGTGGTGGTAGAGTTCCAGTGAAAGAGCTCGAGGGCGTAAGCACCACCGCATTGACTAATTTATCTGCCGCTTGAAGCGCGCATGGCCCAGCGGCTGGTGTAGATCGGAAGCGATCTACTCGGTTTAGCGATACGGGCGCGGTCGGGTGTGTGATGAGTGACCACTAGTGGCAAATTAAAATGCGCGTTTCCGTTTCGTCGCATTGGAGCAGCGTGGTGGAGTAAGCTCCAGGCCTCCCCCCAAAAAGGGGAGAGACTCGTGCCCAGCAGTGGGACGTATAATGGGTTGCCATTATTAAATGGTAGTGTTCAGCACTATCGTGTTCACAACTTGACAACTTAGGTCTCAGGGGTGGCAACGCATTGCATTTTGACCTCTGGTTTTTGTGGAGGTGTCTATAGGCGGTAGTCATACTAGTCATCACTTAACATCAATGTGAGCTGCATGCTTGTTTGCCACCTTTTGTACATTTTTTTAAATGTAATTAAAGTGGTAAACAAGCATCCAGTTTACCAAAAGATAAGTAAGGTGTTGCATACCTTACTTTACCCCAAAAGTAAGGTATGCAACACCTTACTTTTGGGGTGTTCCCCCAGCACCAAAATATGGATGCTTCAAAACTGACGCCAAAAGAGTCCTTAAGGTCTGGAACCGCGTCGGCAACTGTCCTGGTGTTGCAAATATTAATAGGCTACGGTGACCATCTGACATCAGGTGGCTCGTTTAACCATCTGACATCAGGGGGCTCGTTTGCTTGTCTGTCAACCTTTTGACATAAAAATATCACACCAATTCACGTTGATGTTATAATTCATCATGTTCTAACGTTCAACAAATACCAAGAATAATGAGATAAAAATAAACTGTTCATTGTGATTAAAAAAGTCGTGTAAATAAATAAATCTGCGACATATAATATATTGCAACTACACTCGAGTACAATCGCGCACGGTGCATAAATATCACAATCACGAAAGCGACTTGATTTATTGTGGGAACTTTTACTGATGCTTTTTCTTTAATTCCAAGTGAATCTGCAGGTCGAGCATCCGTTTATTTAAGTTTGCAAAGTATACGAAACTTCGAAGACATGTTGTAAATCATATCTGAGACATGAATGGCGATTTGTCTTAATGTTATTTATGTTCATTACTTACAACATCGCATAATTAAATTAAGAAAATTAAAAAAAAAAAAGTTAAGTTACAATTTTGTTATAGTATTCATCTGTGGAACAATTATATTAAAAACATATGTATTTTTAATGTAATAAATAGTTTTAATGCACAGACGGAGATGAACCGTTCTACTGAAGTTCGCGGACAATCGGTGAATGAGGGCGACCTAAGACCGTTCGTTGTGGATATCTTTTAGGAACGCCTTCGTCCAGTTGTGGACGTATTTCGGACAGTTTACTACTTGTTTTCAAAATAATTACAGTACTCAACAATTAATATTGCACATCGAGCCTACGAAAGAGACGATCGGCTCGTTTCGACTTCGTTGAGCGTTAGGTATCTCTGATGCACACTGCCTACGTAAGCACTGACAGTCCGGTATTGGTCAAAACTTGATCAAAATAGTCGACAAACGTCAAATAGGTACGGTGCGAAGGAGATAACGCTCTACAAACCCGAAATAAGCCGAAGTCTCCTTCCTAGGCTCGATGTGCAATATTTATTGTTGAGCACTGTAACTTTTATTTGAATATCTTAAACACAAAAATGGACATCTGAAGAAACTTTTTAAAATACCTCGGTATTTATCTATAGATATTTTCAATGTTACATACCCAATAGATAATGATAACACCTCCACTTCTTGTACTCGCGAGACAGTATCATTAAGTTTTAGGGCTCCGTAATTCAAACGAAAAAAACGGAAGCCCTTTAAGATCACTCGTGCGTTTGTGTGTCTATCTGTCTGTCGCGTTAGTCACAGACTTTTAGCTTCAAAACTGCTGGCCGATTGCAGTTTATTGTGTGACATATTAAATGAAAGGTATTGTGAGGTTCCCAAATGTCTACATCTGAAATTTTACGTATCTTCACGCCTGTAATCCCCGAAGGGGTAGGCAGAGGTAAATGCATGCATTCAAGTATACATGCAAACACCCACGACTCGCCGGTTACGTTTTGGCCCATGTAACAGGTGGCGAACCTGTTGCCATCTCCGGACACATTACCAAACTCCGAGGTACTGGGAAACTTCCAGAAAATGGAAAAAGCCCAATAGAACCAGAGATATGGGATTTCAAACCGTTATCTCTGATAGTCCCCGACCCGGGAATCGAACCCAGGGCCCTCAGCGTAGTAGAAGTAGCCTGCTACCACTACGCTACTGAGGCAGTTGTAATTCAACTACTGTAATTTTGATTCGTATAATTTTGAAATAATTGAAGAATCTATCCGAAAATTGACCATAAGCTCCCCTTCCCCCTTTATTCAAAAAACTACTGGACATAATATTTTGAAAAAGAAACGGAATAACGTTCCTTACGTAAAGATTTCAGGATAACAATTATATAGATACTTTCTTTAGTCTATATTTTCTTTAGTATAATTAGAAAGACAAAAGACAAAATTTATTCGGAACCCTGTAAACGCGAGACCGCCTCAAACTCCACCGATTTTCTCATTCTACGATAAGTCAAACTGTTCACGATACAATCAACTCATACTTATCGCAATCCTTAATAGTCTTTTAATTTAGTGATAAATATATGAATAAAAAGCGGTTCTTTGTCAAATCTTAAGTGGGTGTCTGTCTTATATTTGTGATAGTGCTAGATAAAATGGAGGCTGCTAATCTCAATAAAGCGGGCCATGCTTTTAATATTATCTGCTTAACTTCACGCCTCTGTTACTCCACAATGGTTACAGGATACCATCCAGAATTATCTAAAATTAAAGTGGGTATGAGAAAGGATATGCTCATAATGTAGTGCGGTGTTGCCTATGCCCTCGAATATCTGCACTGGAACTCTACCATAGTGAAACAATATTGAGTTTAATTAATATTTTTACTCTTGATTGGACCGTAGCGGAAGAAATTATATTCTACACTCACTTATAATGTGGTTTTATAATGGAGTGTACTATTTTTTTTCTTTTATTGTAGTATAAATTAACAAAAGATTTAACATTATACCACTTAATGCTAGCATTGGAAAACCACCAAGGTTTGTAAGTATGCTAACCTAATTTAAGTCGGTAGGCAGGTAAAAAACTGTACATAACTGTGCAAATAAATGTTACATATTATTATATTATAATATACAATAAGGAAGACCTTAAACAACAATAACTGATAAGAATAGGAAATAGGAATACATGATATTTAGAAAAAAAATGGTTACAAAATGTTATCATCGTGTGTCGAGGGAGATATCAGGTCCTCCAATTTAATAATTTAGTTGCAAAGAATCTATACACCTAAGAATCTATTTATCTACCTGTGTATGTTTTAATCACACTAATACGATATTATAAATGTGAAAGTTTCTTTGTTTGGATGTTGGATGTTTGTCCGTCAATCACGCCCAAACTACTGAACGGATTTTGATGAAATTTGCTATACAGATAGGGATTAGCTGACTTAGGTTATAGGATACTTTTTATCCCGAAAAAATGTTTCTGTGGGATGCTTTGGGATGATTTGATGAGTTTCCACAGGTTAGGTTAGGTTAGCGACCGACTCGCGAGCGAAGCCGCGGGCAACACCTAGTAACTATCTAATTGCGAAACTGTTTCTCCAAATATACCTACAAAAAGGTATTATCGTTTACAAACATAAAAAAAAAAGATCCTTACGAATTGAGAACCTCTTCATTTTTTCGAAGTCACATTTTCACCGGAGCGTGATGATAAATTTAGATGGATTAAAATCAGTCCCTTCCCAAAAATCCCATACCGATTATGGCCCACAGAATACAGACCATTCAACGTTACATTTGATGTTTTTCTTCATTATTTAATGGTTATTTTATCATGTTATTTCCATTGAATCCTCAGCCTGTACCATTAAACCAGAGTGAAGAAAAAAGATACCTGGTATCCCTCCCGTACCATTTATCACTTCAATCTTGCATCATTGGCGGTCATCACACCCCAAGTCAACGAACTAAAGAACTGGCTCCGAGGAAAATAAAACTAATTTTGCAATTACAGCCATCTTCAAATAATTTCAAGATTGCGCCGCGTCATTTTCTTTAGGTGCACTTGGGTGTAGTTTTTTAAATGGTACGCGTGCTATTTCCCATCTTTAAAGCTTTAATAAGACTCGAACACGACTCAAGCTAAGTCGATATACTGTTTACAGTTACAGGAATCGTTATGTGGTTGTGTAAATATTTTGCAGAGGACAACACAAGTCCATAAATTTAATGTAAACTTCCACTTTCGACACAAAGTAAAGCAAAAATTTTAATTTAAAAAAGTTAACTGCCTTGGTAGCCTAGTTGTAGCAGGCCACTACTACTACACCGAGGTGCTGGGTTCGATTCCCGGGTAGAGGGTTATCAGAGATAATGGTGTAAAGTTCTTTATCTCTGGTTCTATTGGTCTTGGTTCTATTTTTCTATTTTCTGGAAGCTTCCTAGTACCTCGAAGTTTGGTAATGTGCACAGAGATGTCAACAGGCTCGCCACCTGTTACATGGGCCAAAAACGTAACCGGCGAATCGTGGGTGTTTGCATGTACGCTTGAATGCATGCATTTATCTCTGCCTTCCCCTTCGGGGATTACAGTAATGAGGTTACGTTTTTTTTACGTTTAACTACGTACAAATTCTATTTTAAAAATCTAATAATATAGCCGGATATACCGTAAGTAGGTTCATTATTTGTTTGTATCAGGCAATTCCGATTGAATGGTAATTTCTGTCATAGAAGCAAAACACTTTTAATTGGTGGTAGAGCACCAGTGACGGAGCTCGCGGGCGTAGGCACCACCGCATTACCTAATATACTTGCCGCTAAATGGTAGTGTTCAGCACTATCGTGTTCCGGTTAGGTGGTAATGTACGGCCCTGTAATTTCCGGCACAGAGGCATAACACCTTAGCCCTCAGGAGTGGTAACGCATCTGCATTTTGACCTCGGTCTTTGTGTGGGTGTCTATAGGCTGCAGTCATCAATTAACATCAATGTGAACTGCATGCTTCCATAACATAAAAAAAAAAATCCTCAGGGGTGATATTTACCTGTAATTTAAAAGATAGATTTAGAAGAACTAAATGAGTTTGTTAGCAGACATCACACCAAAAACAATTTCATGCAAAATATTGTTAAGCAGTTCGTACCTACTGTCAAAAAGTAGCCAAATCTCATGTCAAACCAGAGCCTAGTTTTTAAATCTACAAGCCTGAATTCACAAGCTCTACACTTTGTTCAAATTGCGTGATTTGTATGTGATAATACTATGTTTCGTTGTGACACATGTCGCTACTCACAAACCTTCGTAGTTTAATCTGGGTACAGTAAACTTGAAAGGCGGAAGTTCTGACATATAAGTTGATTAAACGTTTTATTTTCAAAATCTTCTCCCACACCTCTTGTTATGAATCGAAACTCATCCTTTGTATTCCAAAGAGCTTAATGATCGGTCCATTCATCATTCACATCGACTGACCTGCCAAAAATAAAAATTAAACACTTTTTCACTTAACTGCACCGCAATCGTTTTACACGTGATCCAGTCAAATTAGTTTACATGACGATAAATAAGTATTGGTGTTAGAACGTTTATAAAACTGATCGGACAGTGATGTTAAAAAGTGTTTTGTTAATTGACATTAGCTACTCGTTATTTAGGATTATGGCGAGTACACCATTGAGCATGTGTATTCACGCCAAGTCCCCGCTATCAGGTACATACATACATTTTTTTTTTATGTAATGGAAGTGGCAAGCAAGCATGGAGTTCTCATTGACGTTAAGTGATGACTGCAGCCTATAGACACCCACACAAAGACCGAGGTCAAAATGCAGATGCGTCACCACTCCTGAGGCCTAAAGTGTTATGCCTCTGTGCCGGAAATTACAGGGCCGTACATTACCACCCGACCGGAACACGATAGTGCTGAACACTATCATTTAACGGAAAGTATATTAGGTAATGCGGTGGTGCCTACGCCCGCGAGCTCCGTCACTGGAGCTCTACCACCAGTAAAATGGAGCTCTACTATACTCAATTGAGCGAATATTTTGCTCAAAGAACGAAGCATTTAACGACCCTAAAATGTAGGTTGATGGTTAAGATGATGATGTTATAATAATAATGGCAACCCTTTGATACGTTCCACTACTGGGCACGAGTCTCTCCCTTTCTTGGGAGGAGGCCTGGAGCTTACTCAACCACGCTGCTCCAATTCGGATTGGTGGAGATACGGGTTAGTAACCAACCCGTTGTCGGATAAAACTATTTTTACGGATTTATCTCGCGTATATTAAACTAAAATGATTATTTAAAATTATTGTAGTTTAATATACGCGAGATAAATCCGATTTTCAATGAGTGTAGCTCGCGAAAACCTAAGAACATACCGTTGTCGGATGTTTTCAAACCGCCCATAAGGCCTCCGATAAGGTTTAACGACTGCTATCTATCGATAACAACCGGAACCGACGGCTTAACGTGCCCTCTGAAGCACGGAAACGCGCATTTTTATTTGCCACTAGCTGTCACCCATCACACTCCCGACCGCGCCCGTATCGCTTAACCGATTTACACCAGCCGCGGGGCCATGCGCGCTCCAAGTTTACTTGTAATAAATGCTAATGTAAGCTATATAAAAAACATCCAAAACTAAAAATAACTCGAACCTACGACATTGTAGTATTCTGGCTTATAATAATATTAATGTCAATTGTTTTTGCGACAGCAAAAACATGAATCGTTTGCATGTACTTATTAAAATTAAGATAAATGGTTTATTTGTACGTTTGATGTCAATTGCTGAGCGTAAGCAGAGAATATTGGCGTAAGTCTCTTAAACTCGAAAATGGGTACACTGAACGATGAAATTTTAAAACATTCAAAGGAAAACATAAAGAAACGTAATAGTAAATGGTAATTTGAACTCTTGATTGAACATCAAATAAAAATACTTCTGTTGTTATTCAATTTATTGATAGATGTTAACAGTATTGGTTCGCGAAAACCTAATTAATCATGTTGAGGGGCGCTTTGCAAAGTTGATTAGTTTTAAATAGGTCCCGTGAATGAGTCGAACTTTGTCTCTGTCTGGTGAATCGTTTCATTGGTAAACAGGGCATCTCGATACTTAGTTCATTTGGACAAATATGTAGGTATTTGTAAAAAAATATTTTTAAGATTGGCCCCCTTATTCATAAACGTACATTAGATACGTTTTAGCTATAGAATGCTTTGTCTTTGTCAGTTGCATTGTCAAATGTGCAGGATAGAAAAGGACAAAGGAGTGATTAGCAACACTTTAGCTCTAATACGTTTATGAATAAGGGGGTAAATGTTTAACTAAAAGATTCAGCTTAGAATCGTTACAATTTTTTGGTTAAGTTAATTAAATAACATTTTCAGGTTCTAAACTACTCAACTATTTATTTGAACTGTTAAAGAGCATTCCTTTCATAGATTACATATACCTACTACACAAATCTGACATGTATCATCATTAAGTCTTTAGATAGTGCATTTAGGTACATTAGGATACATGGCAAACTTGGGTAAGAAGGTGAACCTATGTGAAAAACTAAAAATTTCTAAGAAAAAGATTTTGGTAGATTTTGGAAGATTCTACCACTATTTTAACGACATTTTTTTTCTAAAAACGGAAGCAATTTTGTGCTCAGAATGTATAGGAATTTTATTTTCGTATATTGTTTCAGTAAATGTAAATTCTGTAGCGAATGTCCACGATCTCAGAATGCCGAGCATTCCCGATCCGAGTTCAATACATTATGTAATAACTAGTTTTTGCCCGCGACTTCGTCCGCGTTACTTTTAATCATTACAAATTGTACCCTATATGTTATTCCAATGTTATAACCTGAATTACTGTAAAGTTTCATTCAAATCCGTCTAGTAGTTTTATCGTGAAAGAGTAGCAAACATCCATCCATCCATCCATCCATACTCACAAACTTTCGCATTTATAATTTTAGTAGGAGTAGTATATATCCCGCAAAGGAACTGTCTACTGCGTTTGTGCCTGATAAGAAGGTTCCAAGTTACGCAGAGAGCAATGGAGAGAGAGCTCTGCAAGATCGAATCAAAAATGAGGAGATCCGCATGAGAACCAAAGTAACCGACGTAGCTCACCGAATAGCCCAACTCGAGGCAGTGGGCAGGGCACATGACACGAAGAACTGACGGCCGTTGGGACAGAAGAGTAATTGAGTAGCAACCGCGTAGCTGAAGCGTAGGCAGGCTCCCACGAGGTGGACCGACAACCTGGTGAAGGTTGTAGGCAATCGCTGGATGAGGGCGGCCTAGGACCGTTCGTTGTGGCAATCTTTGGGGGAGGCCTTTGTTCAGCAGTGGACGTCTTTCGACTGAATGCTGATGACTGCGTTTGAACCTTTGTTTCAAAAGATGTCTCGTGCTCTTAGTTTCTTGTTGTTGATATTATATCAACCATAAATCAGCTTTAAAGCCTGCGCAGACGAAGGCCTTTTATACCTAGAGGACAAAAATTCTCAAAGAATTTTCGGGGTATATTTTATTTTAAAGAAAAATGGAAAGAAAAAATTGACTTCAGGCGAGACTCGAACTCGCGACCTACTGGGAATAAATAAAATATATTTCACAAGCATGTGTTAATGCGAAATAATATAAAACAATTTTCGGGGTACTTTTAGTCCTTTGTGTGCGTTATTCCATACAGTTTACAAGAGATGGATAAAAAAGTACCCCGAGCAGAGTACCTCGTTTACGCAGGCCCTTACTTTAACAAAAATTTTCGTCGTTCAATACATTATGAACGATGAAAAATTTTGTTCGTTGATATCGATGAAATTGTACGATATTTGATAAAATCTTAAGTTTTACTAGTGATGGAACTCTGATGAGAACTCGAAGGTGTAGATGCTATGGCATTACATTATAATTTCTATTGTTAAGCACTAATGCGTCATACTAATGTTACAGTGTAAGTCAAAACTTAAGTGTCAAAGCACTTGATTCTATCTGCCTTTACTAGGGTATAAGGTCACTTTTGCTGCGATGGACCTGGGTTCGATCACCGATCTCCAGTTTCAGGATAAAGATATTATCCTTTATCTCTTGTGGTATTAGGATTTTACAATTTTTTGGAACTTTCCCAGTGCCATGGTAGTTGGCAATGTGCCTGGAAATATCAATAGGCTCGCCACCTGCATTTACCTCTGCCTACCCTTCAGAGAGTACAGGTGTGAAATCGCATTTTATTATTTCATTTTTAATTTATATTATCCTTATGATTGATATTCATACTCAATAGAAATAAAAGCAACAGTAAATATAATACTACTAAACTAAAACTATTAACTTCTTTACAGAACGTATGTTGGAATTTAACCATTTTTACTGAAGCGTGATATAACAGACGATGTGTCTAGACTGGAGTCTAGACTCTTTACTAGAATTGCACATCATAAGCTGGTATTGAAACTGCAAAGCTGCAATCTCAGTTTCAAGTGCTCTTGAAATTAAAGATAAAATTTACTGAAAAAAGAAAAACAGTTCTGAGAAACTGTTGATACGTTTTCTCGTCGTTTCTACAAATGGTCTTTTTGATTCGTTCGAATTACTTAAGTATTTTAAGTTCTTTCATTTCATTTTATATTAATTAATGAATTTTCTTAGTTTTTGGTGATTTTACTTTGAGGAGCTTTTTAATTTATAGTTATTTCATATTTCGATATTTGGTTTTGTTTTTTGTAGCAAATTTTCCCAATGGAGCCTACTTTATTTACCTTTACCACCTTTTTTTCTTCCTCTTTCTGAATCGCATCTGTTCATAAATTTTATTTTTCATGTCATGACGTGCTTAACAAGCATAAAGTTCACATTAATGGTAAGTGAAAACTGTAGCTTTTAAACATCAATATAAAACTGATTTCAATAAAGATGCCTTGCCACTCCTGAGGTCTAACTTGTTGTGGTGGAAATCATATGTTCCACCAGTGAAAATTATTCAATTAATACATTTTATGAACACATATCTTTGTCCACAGAACGACTCTGACGATGAACAATGCGCACTGAGCGATAAATGGCAGTACGAGAGGAAATCACGCCGGTGGTCCAGAGTAGTGGAAATCACGCCGCAAGCGCAGAGGAGACTACAGGTAAGTGCATCATTATCACTTCCACAGAAAAACATCCACAGTTGTCTCTTTCTTACACTACTCGCACAACCCGCAGTAAGCAAGACAGAAGTTCCACTCGCACTGATTGGATACGTGAAAGTGCTTAAGAGCCCCATTCTTGCATTTATTGTTGACGTTGCAAATTGTGGAGCGAGTTTCCTTCTGAGGTATTTCCCTGGCGCTAAATTATGGGGTTCTTCAAAACGGACGTCAATAGAGTGCTCCAGGGCTAGCAACGCGTTAGCAACCCACTTGGTGTTGCAAATGTTCATGGGCGACGGTGACCTCTTACCAATCGGTGGCTCTTATGCTTCTATGTCAACCTTTTGACATTAAAAAGAACTGGACAGCAGCCTTTCCCCAAAGATGTTGTGCGTTATAAGGGGAGAATATGCTATAAACGCCACGCTTGGCATGTGCATTGACGATTGCAACGGCGGCAGATTTATCGCCGGACACTGCTACCTGTCCCGCGTTATTGTTTTAACTGTTGTTAAGTGACTGCAGCCTATAGACACTCACACAGATCAGACGTCAAAATGCAGATATATTGCCACCTCTGTGACCTTAGTTGTTATGTCTGTGTGATTGTTTTATACGGAGCCATACATTACCATCAAACCGGAACATGGTAGTGGTAGTGTTTGGCGGCAGATAGATTAAGTAAAGCGGCGGTTCCTACACCCTCGAGTTCCTACACTAGAACTCTACCAGCAAAACCATTTAACACAAAATAAAATTTAGATTTTGAAATCAAGCATTATGAATGCAGAGTATTTTTCGAGCCCCAACATAACAATAAGAACATAATGATAAATGTTTTCGGCAAATTATAAGCCGAGAGTTGAAGTTGCGGTCCAAACATGTAGCGCTCACATAATTTATAAAGTATTTGCACTGGGACAACAATTTGCTTTGTCGCATGTTGAAAATTGGGACTGGCGCTGGTACAGTTTCCGAGTTGTTATAAGCTCAAGTACAAGTTGGTCGTATGTACCCACGCTTTATACGCAGACTAGTTTGTCTCTGAACGCACAGTAAGTCTCTAGATATGTTAAAGTCTTCGTAGTCTCCAATTTTTGTACAAGTTGATCGTATGTACCTATGTTTGTTGAGTAAGAGTCTCTAAATATGCTAGTCTTCGTAGTCTGCAAATTTAGTACAAGTTGGTCGTATGTAATTACGTTTTATTCGCAGACTTGTTTGTCTCTGTACGCAGAGTACAATCTCTAGATAATTTTCAGTCTTCGTAGTCTCAAATATTAGTTCAAATTGGTCGTAAGTACCTACGTTTAATACGCAGACTAGTTTATCTCAGTACGCAGAGTAAAGTCTCCAGTGATGTTAAAGTCTTCGAAGTCTCCAATTTTAGGACTAATGTTATATCGTTTTTCACATTGCAAATGCAGTTTGCATTTTATGTGCAATCGTAAGTACCACATTTTATGGAAATCTAGATGTATGTTTATATTTTTTACCATTTTCATAACACGTAAAAGAAGTGTCTGTGCAAAAACCGAATATTCACCCGCAGAAAATTATGAATCGAGTGTTGAAATTACGGTCGAAAAACATGTAGATCTCACATAACTCATGAAGTTTTGGGAAAACTGGGTTGCCTTTTCTGTGAGAGCGGGTTGCTGCCATCCCCTTGGGGACGTCCATATACATTTTAATTGTTGTTTACCTATATTTTGACGACCCGATTAGTCCAGCGGTGTGAGACGACCGTTTGATTCGAAGGGTCGCGGGTTGGCCTACAGATACTAGTTTCGGGTCTGGGTGTTCGCGTATGTGTTGTGTGTGTACGGCACCCACGACACAGGTTTATACCTAGTGTGGGGCTGTGAGTGTAAGCGTATTTATATGTTTCAAATTAAGTGTCTGATTCCCAGGTGATAGCAGCACGAGCACTAGCGGAGCGCGAGGCGAGGGAGGCGCGGGGGGAAGTAGAAGACGATGAGGATGAGACCCTGCCCACCATCCGGGTGGGTCTGGTAGACTCCGATGGACGATATACCGATGTTGAACCTGATTTGTGAGTACTCTTTAGTCATGTCATCAGTTGTGGTAGTATTTAAGTTTAGTATTTTTTTTTCTATTTAATAAAAGTGGAAAACTGAAGATGCGCTGCACTCCTGAGACATTAGGTGTTATGCCTCTGTGCCGGAAATTACAGGACCGTACATTACCACCTGACCGGAACATGTTAGTGATGAACACTACCATTTAGCGGCAAGTATATGTATAAGGTAATGCGGTGGTGCCTACGCCCGCGAGCTCCGTCACTGGAGCTCTACCACTAGTAAAAAAATTTGTAAGAGATATAGCATTACACTGGAAGTAGAAGTCCCCTCCCTCTCCTCCCGAAGCGTCTGTCTGGTTGCGATAAACTCAAAAACTACGGATTTTCATGCGGTTTTCACCTATACAGAAAACAGAAAATAATTAATGAGGAATGTCGCAGAAAATAGCATGCAGGAAAATACATTTTATTCAAACGCGTTGCACACACAGATTATGGCACCGGTATGTTTAAGCATAAGCTAAATTTGCCTCTCTCCTACGTGGAATACACATTTATTTAACGTAACTTCACGCCTGTAATCCTCGAAGGGGTAGACAGAGGTGAATGCATGCATTCAAGCATACATGCAAACACCCTTGATTCGCTGGTTACGTTTTGGCACATGTAACAGGTGGCGAGTCTGTTAACATTTCCGGGCACATTACCAAACTTCCAATAGAACCAGAGATAAAGGACTTTACACGATTATCTCTGATAGACCCTTACTACCCGGGAATCGAACCTAGAACCCCAGCGTAGTAGTAATGGCCTGCTACCACTAGGCTACTGAGGCAGTTGCTTTTATGTAAAGTTACTTATTAGGATTGTATAATAGAGCTTAAGATACGTATACTGCATCCAAAGATCTTAATACAGATGAAAGTATACTCTAAAGTCTTCGATCTTTTATCAGTAATAGTAATTTACGTAACTTCACTCCTGTTATCCCCGAAGGGGTAGGCAGAGGTAAATGCATGCATTCAATCATACATGCAAACACCCACAACTCGCCGGTTACGTTTTGGCCCATGTAACAGGTGGCGAACTTGTTGCCATCTCCGGGCAAATTACCAAACTCCGGGGTACTGGGAAACTTCCAGAAAATGGAAAAATCCCAATAGAAGCAGAGAAAAAGGATTTGAAAACCGTTATCTCTAATATCTCCCGACCCGGGAATCGAACCCAGGACCTCCACCGTAATAGTAGTGGCCTGCTACCACTACGCTACTGAGGCAGTTAATAGTAATTAATAGTAATTTATTCGATCTTTTTAATTTTATTACTTAGTTTTAGAAGTTAAAACTGAATATCATTGTTTACTTCGTGTAGGTAGATAAAATAACATAATATCACATTCTAAAAGTTAACACAAACGATATTCTATACTACATACCACTGAATACCTAAAAATTAAAAAACTTAGATAATGATAAAACATTTTTGACCAAATTAAAGAAAATTTTATTAAATAAAACCTATTACAGCATTAATTAATTCTTTCAAGATAAAGATATAAAAATAGAGTAAAGTTAAATTAAAATATTAATAAATTATAGTAATAATATAAATAATGTAGGTATACAAAAAGTACTAGGTATTTAATTCAGTATAAATCATCCTCTCTGTTGTAGGTACATTATGGTGCAATAAAGTATTGAGTATTGAGTATTGAATAGGTAAATCCCAGGCGCTTTTAAAAAGTCAACGCTATCTGCAGTACGTACTGAACCTGACAGCCAGAAGTGGACTACAGAAGGAAATGGAGCACATTTTTTAATAACAGTTTATTGCCAGCATTTAGGCTTTTGTTCGATATTTTTATTATTTCACAAACATTCATTTTTATTTTTTTATAACTTGTCCCTTGATGGCATGGAGCAACACGGGCTCCGGGCGCCGCGGCGGACCGGAGGGGAGTAGCCATATGTAGGCTTTCCCGTATGTCAAAGTACAAGCCCAAATGGTCCTACGCCTGTAGCCCAAAAGTTTAAATGAGTGCGTGTCATTGTTTATGTATTTTCTTAACACACGAACTCACACCTTGACTAGGTGTGAGTTTCGTAGTAATAGACGATTTTTGTAGTGTGTGTGTGTATCGCACATATTTCCCCCCGCAAAAAATGACACACTGTTTTAATCTCTCCTTTGTGTTTTTCTATGCTGCACATTTGACAATGCAACTGACAAAGACAAAGCATTCTATAACTAAAAGGTATCTAATGTACGTTTATGAATAAGGGGGACAGTATTCAGTGTACATACTTCTCAAATCCCAAACGCTTTTTAAAAGTGCCCTCCCTATCTAGAGTAGGTACGTACTGCACCTGACAGCTAGAAGTGGACAACAAAAGGAAATGGAGCATATTTCATGAATAATAGTTTATTTTAAGCCTTTAAAGCTTTTGTTCGGTATTTCTATTATTGAAGTGAAAACTACGCTGAGGTCCTGGGTTTGATGCCCGAGTCAGGAGATACAAGAGATAAAGGTGTAAAATCCTTTAATTCTGATTCTATTGGGATTATTCCTCTTTCTGGAAGTTTCCCAGTATCATGGAAAAATACATATTTTTCAAAAGTATTTTTTGTTTTTTTTTTGTGTTTAATTACGTATACAACGTGTAACAGGATTGAATGTACAACCCGAAACTAGGTAGTTCAGAATCGATAACCGAATCGATTTCAGACATTTTTGATATATGTAATATTTTGTCCCAAAGTTAATTAAAATTAAGGAAATTATGGTCACCCATTTGATGAACAGTCAATACAAACGAAAATGAGACTACCGTCTATCCAAAATAAAATGCTAGTCTCAACAAGTTTATTTGAACTCGTTGAGACGTGATTTTTATTATAAATAATAAATTAAGAGTGTTAAATAACGGTACGCAAGTTACGCTACATCACTTTTTTTCGTTTCGTGTTTTATGTATAGCCGTAGGTAGAGGCAGGGTAAGTATGCATAGGGTGTGCATACTGTTCTTACAAATTGAGGACAACTTATTTCTTAAATAAATATATTAAATACATATTTATGTAATTTCAGTTCATGTATTATGATTATAAGTCGATTTTCTAATCGAGATGTTAGTGTGCATTATTACCATTACATGTTGTATGTACTTGTATTGTAAATGTTTATTTTTTTCTCTATTGTTTTTATTCTCAATACAGTACCTGATATTGGTATGGGGGCTGCACCAATAAATGTTTTTTCTTTTTTCTTCTATGGAGATTGGTAATGTGCCCGGAGATTTCAACAGGCTCGCCGTGTGGACCAAAACGTAGCAAAAGATTAAAACTTAGACTTAAACTGAATTGCGACTATTTTCAAAGTAATTAATTACCAACGTATAGTTAGTAATTGTGCTATATTCTTGGAAAATGCTTAATAAATTGTGTAGGTAATCATTGAGATTCTTTAATTACTCGCACAGACAGACTGCTGGTTTAGAGCCTTTGATTTCAGAAAATATCCATAGAACTCAGTGATTATATTTATCCAAACGTAAATAAGGTATTGCGTCGTCGGTTTAGTGAGTAATGGTTTATTCTGAGAATACTGATTGAGACTTCAAAGGTTATATTTAATTAATTCTTGTTTAGTTTTATTCTTTTATTGACTACCTCGATGGCTCGATAGTAGTGTTGTAGTGGCAATCACTACCACATAACATTTTAGTAGGTTTTGGCGGGAACCTTGAAAGAGGCGTATGGTGCTCTTATTTTATTTCATTTTCTTGGTGTATTTTTAAGTTATATTGAATAAAGTTGGTGGCATTTTGTTTGATATAAGTTTATTACAGTGCCCGTGTATAGTAAAATAGAATAACAGTGCGAAAACACGACCTTTCAGGTTGCCTCCAAAACTTCATTGTAAATGTTCTGGTAAAGTAGCCATCGCTTTACTCGAATAACTTGATTGTAACTCACTTGACTGACATATTATACTTGATAACTTATATACTTAATACTTACATATTATACTTGATGACTATATTATACTAACTTTTACGCTGCTTAAATAAATACGAAATATCGTTTTACTTGACACTGGCAATATGCGTAATAGCGATGCCATAACAAAAAAAAAAACATTTTAGTAACGTCAGGTGTCATTTTGTTGTTAAAGGTTTAAGTGGAGTAGGCATAGGCATGCATCGCCGGTTGAGAGACTAAATATATATTTTTTCTTTCCCCTCCGATCTGCTATTGCTTTTACGAAGTAGACTAGTTCCCTCTCAAGACGAGCCGCCTTCGTAGGTACGTCCTATAAAAAAAACTTCGTTTGTGCGATTCAGCGCGTCATTCGTCATAGTTTAAGCACAGTCTAAAAAAAAGGTAGGTACTGTGGTTTAAGCTTTACAAAGTACGTGTACGTACGTGTAAGTTGTGGTTTCCTCTTTGTTACACTAGATGGCGTCTAATGCAGTGGACCCTACAGTTCGCTGCTAATACTAAGCCTGAAATACCGAATTCGATCTGGAAATCTAAAAATAAATAATACTTTGTAGATGTTTTGTAATTACATAAATTCTCAGCATATAATAGTATCTCCAATGGAGATGTTCAATGCACTTTAAAAATGTGCCCGACGAATGTTTATAGACACACATTATCACCTCTTGCTAAAACAAAAAAAAGTGTAATTTGTGAATAGTAAAAATGTATACCTACTCCGCTTTCCCTTTTCCCGAAATATAAGCGAAAATGTTAAACATTGCACAGAAATCAAACGTATTTTTTTATGTTGTGGAAATGGCAAACAAGCATGCAGTTCACATTGATGTTAAGTTATGACTGCAGCCTGTAGACACACACACAAAGACCAAGGGCAAAATGCAGATGCGTTACCACTTCCGAGGCCTAAGGTGTAATGCCTCTGTGCCGGAAATTCCAGGGCCGTACATCATCAAACAAGTACTCAACCATCGTGCCTTGAGGTTTAAAAACTCTATTGTATTACTTATTGTTAAGTACACAAAGGTACATAGATCGTAGATACAACATAACATTTAATAAACATGAGTTTACATGTAGTTCACATCAATCAGTACACCCACAACTGAATAAAAACGTAGTAACAATGGCTCCAATCATTGGTGCCATCGTGTTAATGAGCGGCTAAATGTTCCAGACCCACAACCAAATAATTGGCCCTGATTGCGTAACCGAGTTGGTTAAGGCTATGTTAAACAGAAAGCGTTTCTTAGAACTGTAACATTGCAGGCATTGTCGAGTTTTTACATAATACAACTAATAGTATAAATTTATTCGTGAGAAGTGACCAATTTCTAATTGCAATTGCTTCGTCACTTTTCTAGGATGTTTTGTTTCTATCAACATATTATATCGCTGATTCAACGTCGCTTATTTTTCTCCGGAGAGAAATAAGTACCAAACTAGACCAGAGTAGTAGTTATAGTTTTGAATTATTTATTTGTATGTGTTAAAAAATGATTTTTAGTAATTTCGTGCTTTGACAAATATACCTACCTTTTTTGCGTATTTTCAAGCCATAAAACAACAACTTACTTACAACTCTTGCCATTAATAATGGAATTTAAATTATATTCTGCTCTCTAATCAATCGTAGCAGATAATGAAGCTCAAACAACTATTTCACAGAGTAATACACTATTCACGATCCAATCTAAAACATCAAAACGTTTATTGCTCAGTCGCTTACTGTTTCACCAGACCTTTAGCAAGAAACGCGTCTTTCTTTGGCCGCACAACCAATTAACTATGAACTCCCCAACCTTTCCGTATCTATTCTAATTGCATTCTAAAAATGTTTCGGTAAACCTGAGTCCGGGTCAACTGTAAATGGCTTATCATTTATCAATTATCTCCAACTTGTCAGTTATGCTACTTGAGTATGAAGATATCACGTCATAATTGTGGCATAGACGCCTGTCGGATTTAATGGACTTGCGGTAGTCTGTTTATCGGACACTGAATGCCAGTTCAATAGTTGTTAAGTGTCATGGCGAAAGTGCGTATTTTAACGATATGTCAAATCATTTTTATTAATTTGTAATGGATAGGTCGATAGCATTGTGAAATAGTGTTTGTTTTATTATGTTCTGTGCAGGAAGGTATGTTTATTCATTTTTCCAGAGTTACACGTCTATCTGTAGAGTGCAAAGTTTTATGCATTATATTTTATTTCATTTACGAGATCCGTTTTGATAGATGTAAAATTTGCAATGCGTATTTGAACGATATGTCATCTAACGCTGAATATATTTTTGCCCGTGCACTTGACCCAGAATGAGGCAGAATTAGGTACCCTTGAAGTCAGTGAAAGCCAATTGCTAAAAAAGAAGAAGGAGAAAGATATGTCAAAATATATTTAATAAATTTGTAATGGACAGTTCAATCGTGGATTGTTTTTTTTAACCTTTTGTAATTTAGTGATGACCTTTTCTATAATGAATATCCATTGTCTTTTCAATGTGCATAGGTACACAGTTGTTACATGGTTTTACATTATATTATGGAAGGTGTGCATATTATTAAATTGTTTTTGGTGTGTCACATTTTGACTCTGAACAATAAGGTTTAAAGGTTAGATTCTTTAGTATGACATAAGTACACTTAAATACTTACACCGTTTATTCTATTTTATTTTTTCTTTTTTCATCTATTATTCTAGCGGTTGCAATTAATAAAGTTACACTCCTGCTTTTTATGCTCACGAACCCAACACATATGAACTGTACAATTTGATTATAGAACGTTTTAAAATAACATGAATGATCTTATTACGTTTCTGGTGCATTCGGCATAATTCCGTTTTTCGATCTATCTACAACATGGTTGTACCTATGCTTTTAACTATCTCGTGTGGTGGTGCCTACGCCGAAGCTTGAGCTACTACACTGGAACTCTATCACCAGTAAAATTACGTTTAAAAATAAAATGTTAATCCCACAGTTTCGCGACGTTGCGTTGTTTATTTTGAAACACAAATTGCCACACACATAGAACCTTTTAACCTTAACACAATCTCATCAATCAAGATGCATCCAATTGCCCTCCAAGACAATAAATCATACAATATGCCACTGGATGTCCGAATCTTACGAAACACATTATAAACAATGAGATTCGTGACCGACCGAATGTTACGTCGAAACAACTGTAATTAAGGTTCGGCTATTCGATCTACTTAGAATTCGGGTACTTAGCCCTTCACCTATCACGTTTCTTTTGGATTGCGAAGGAAATAGTAATGATAGGCTTTTACGGTTTCTTAGGGCGGAGTGACGGTGGAGAGCGATAAGCGGTGTAATCTTTGCAAGAAATAATCGTTGGCAAATGGCATTTCAAAATTATAAAGATTGAAAGTCAAATAGACGTTTTTACTAATATAATCTTCAGTTCATGTAAGTTGGGGAGGCAAATGGATAAGAGCTCACCTCACGACCTTGTTAAAAATCAACTGTTTACTGTATGTACTGTAACTTGTTTTTCAAAAAATATTAAATATTCGAACTATAAAATTGTAGGTTTAATTCATTTACAGTAAATGTATTTTAAAGAAAACAAGTATTATCTCGGTGTGCTCACGGGTGGCATTGCATCTGCATTTTGATGTTTGGTTTTTGTGTAGATGTTTATAGGCTGCAGTATTCAGTTACCTTTCATGTGAACTATATGCTTGTCTACCACTTTCATAACATATAAAAAACGTAGGATCCTACCATTTCAAAAGCTCTTTGGCTAAAGAGTGTGACCAAAGAGCTGGCTACTTTTACAAAATCACAATATAATTGCGCCCTGCAGGTTCGATGTCAAAGCTTTTCTTCATCTAATGAGATATATTCAAACGATCATGTATTATATCCACGATGATATTATAACATAATATAATCAAACGTCAGCGTATCCGTAGAAAAATTAATACCGCCGCTGTAACTCAGACCATACCCTAACTCATTGCGTCAGTTCCAATAACCCAAATAAAGGGCGTTAAGTTTTTTAGAGCGGATAGATAGATAGGCACATTGTAAGATTAATTGTTAAAATGTACACCCGGCGGTAATGGGCAGCAAATGTGCTTTTCACACACGTTAATCATAGAGATGAAATTAAAAACGTTACTTTTAATTATATCGGCGGAAATGATAATTCAAAATGCAAGAGATAATGTAAATATTAATTATTTTTTACGAGTGAATTTTGAGTGGATTATTTGGGAAGCAGCATACAACACGACTGCTTGTAAATTTTTAATAATATGTGTCTAACATATCTGAACTCAATCGGAGCAGTTTGCTTTACCCGTTGAAGTAAATTGGTTTTGACAATCAGACAGACACACGAGGATCATTTAAGGATAAGCCTTTTTCCCTAGGGAAGGAAAAATTTTAAAAAGTACGTTGTTTATTTTCGTAATTCCAATTAAAAAACTTTAACTGAATTGATAAATTCTGAAAAAAAGCACTGCACGAAACTACTTTTAAAACGTGTCATCGTTAAGCTACAGCTTTTCGCTTCTCAATAAGTGATTTACACCAAACTTTAACAAAATTAAACTGAAGCGAGCTTGTATAACTCACCACTTAACAAAAGCTTGAGCCAAAAGTTTGGTAACTTGCCGACATTCCATCGGAAATTCAAATTTCTTGGTATTTTGCTATTTGGCGCTCTTAGCGTCAAAAGCAAAAGTTAATTCATTGTGATAACAGGCGACCTTAATTAAATATGAAAATGTTAGTAAGGCAGTGGAAGATGACCGTTAGATTCGAAGGGTCGCGGGTTCGATCTCCGCACCGGGACAAATGTTTATAGCCTACAGATAGTTGTTTCGGGTCTGGGTGTTTGTGTAGATCTGTGTTGTGTATGGCACAACAACGGCACCAACGACATAGGTTTATACGTAGTATGGGGCTGTAAATGTAAGCGTATTTTTTTTTTAGTTATTGGTAAATGTATTATTATTTCGGTTCATAATTCGACAACATCTTTCTGCTTTCTTTTCTTACAAATCTTACTAACTACCTATTTCTTATTGTTTGTGATTTGGTGTAAGTACCAACAATAAAGGGTTACTTGCTTACAGATGTATGTTAATAACCAATTGTAATCATAACACCAAAAGACGCACTGCGTACGTAGCGCACACACTACCTTTTAGCAATATTACGAGTACATCCAGTAATATTGTAACCCGATAATCTACACTTCTACACTAATATTATAAAGAGGAAAACTTTGTTTGTTTGTTTGGTTGTAATGAATAGGCTCAAAAACTACTGGACCGATTTTAAACATAGACTATATTTTATTTTGGAAAAAAATTGGGTTCCGTAAGATATTTGGATTTTTCGGACACAAGGTGTAAAAAATCAAATCATCAATGCAACATAGCACCGCGCAAAGCCGGGGCGGGCCGCTATAATTTAGCATTAAAACACCCACAATGCTCTTAAAATGGTCACATGATGCAGGTCTGGTTATTAATACACAAAAAACCAAGGTAATGCATATATCAGCATATAATAAAATTAACACCACTACTGATATTGATTTGATTGCACACGATCATAGATGCCTGCATGAAAATAATTTGTATTGTAAGCGCAAATGCATTGACAAGGTCTCACAAATAACCTACCTTGGTTTAACTATAGACGCCAGGTTTAATTGGGCTACCCACATTAATACAGTATGCAGCAAACTGCGTGCCATATTAGCGAAATTCAGCATTTTGAAGTACCGAATACCTTTTCCAATATTACTAGATATGTATACAGCCCTTGCAGAAAGCATAATATCCTATGGCCTCAGTAGTTATGGTTGGACATTTCCATCGTATCTGCATAAAATATACAATTTGCAGATACGACTATTAAAAACAATTTTGCCTACAAAAATTAAATCCCAATTTGAAAGTTATAATGACGCTCTGTTCAAATTTTGTAAAAGTATTCCTATACACGAAAAAGTAAAAATGGTGGCGTGGCGTGGTGACACAGTAGATAGATTGAGAGGAGAGGAGAGGAGACGCTCCTGTGAGTGTAAGCGTATTTTATTTTAAACCTTGGACACATTATTTCTTTGTGAGGCAATACGAAGTTTGCCGGGACAGCTAGTTTCTAGAATAAAGGCAAAAAGAACTCAGGCCTCAGGAGTCGGAACAGACACTTATACTGAGAAGAAATTAAAATCTCTTGTTTTCATAGTTTTACTTATGGAAGTAGTATACACCGTCACCATTAAATTATCATCAAAGTGAACGTCCTGAACTGAACTTCACTCGCATAAAATAAGAAAATATGTGACTTTTCTTCAGAAACTGTATAAAAAACATCTACTTAACACAGCACGGCATAAAACGGAGTTTAACCAATAGAGTGGATAGTAAAGTTCGATCTTAAAATGCTAAATCGAGAGTTACAAGTTGAAATTTCCTTGTGTCTGCAAAACTTTGCCTGCCAACTTTGTTTCCATCAATTACAAACTTCCCGGACCTAGTGTCCTAGTGGCTGTGTTCCAACGTTAACTGGACAAACACTATCAGGCTATGTAAACATGAAACTAATCTCCCAATCTGGATATTAGTGAAAGTGCGCTTTTGGAAATCTGTAAATTATTCGATGTTTCATCGATGCGGGTGCAAGTTGTACCGATTATACTGAACATAAATTTACTAATTTAGCTATTTTTTCTATTATTTGTACTTAATATTTTGCCACGATTTTTTTCCATTATCTTGTATTTGCTTAAGATGCCGAGTAAGAAAAGTGTACCTAGTATCAAAAGGAAATCATAATGAAAGGAAGATGATAGAAAGACAACAGCAAAAACAATTATTTTTCTTAAAATAATGCAATTAGCTAGAAAATTAAAGCCAATCTTTGTGTGAAAATAAATGGGGCAGATTTAAAACCCCAATTGCCATCCCAACGACATGAGGTATATTTGAAACGACTTATACAATGATTTGATCGATGAAATAAGTTCTGCTTTTAAGTAAGCAACAAATAAAGTAACATGAATGAGGATTAGATGTACCTCTAATTGGCCATCTTTCATGTTATAAATCCAATTAGATTAGTGTCTTTGAGTTAAGAAAGGTATAAGCTGACTTTTGTACGAATTTTGGGTGTTTTTTGTTGAGTTTATTTTTACAAAATAGAAAATACTGTCTCTCTGTAATCTCCAATTTTACTGGTGGGAGAGCTCCAGTGACATTACCTAATATACTTGCCGTTAAATGGTAGTGTTCAGCACTATCTTTTTCCGGTCAGGTGGTTATGTATGGCCTTGTAATTTCCGGCACAGAGGCATAACACCTTAGGCCTCAGCAGTGGTAACGCATCGGCATTTTTATCTCGGTCTTTGTGTGGGTGTCTATAGGCTGCAGTCATCACTTAACATCAATGTGAACTGCATGCTTGTCTGCCACTTCGATTACATAAAAAAAAATGTATTCTCTTAATTGTTGCTTCCTAATTTTAAATTTAACACCATTTTTATTTCGGAATTAACTTTAGCGATGACAAATGGATTTGGCCTTTGAATTTCCATATTATAATTTATTTATTTATAGGTTATTAAATTTATACTTTATTGAAAACATAAACAAATAACTATTTGTTTAAATAATTTTACAATTGTACAATCGTCTTACCTAATATATTATTTTGTTACAGATTAACAGTACCAGGGCAACAGACGATGATACAACTCCCAAGCGACAAAGAAGATGAAGAGGAGACAGGCACAAGATTCAGAAGAACCGGCTCCGAAAGACTAAGAGATGGAGCCAAAGCGTTTCTCCGACGAGTGGAATCCTTAAAAACACGAAGAAGAAAACGCCAAAATCGAACGGAAGTCATCGTATCCTCACCACACTTCCTGGACGTCCAACAGGACAAATATCCAGACTTGAACTACATAGACATGACACCGACAACACCCACGGCGTTTCCTTTCCCAGACTTCCACAGTTCACCCGTCCATGCTCCGGCAATCAGAACACAGCCACCTTCTCCAATGACTATAATGCCTCCATCACCAATAGCGCCTTTGGAACAGTCCTTCGTTCTACATGCACCCTTTGGCGATGACAGTTCTAGTTACGCGTCCGATGGCAGCATGGGGTCAAGCAATAAGAGTTCTAAGTCTAAATTAGGTAGAGCTAAGAGAATGTTTCATAGAGGACTGAAGAGCGACGATTCGAGCGCGCTAAGTGACTCGGAATGCCAGCCGGCGAGCTGGCGGCATAATTATTATAAGGAGCATAATACTCATCATAATACGGAGGTAGGTTATTCTCAATATATTTTGAGCAATAATGTTAAAGTTCTTAAGATGATTAATTCCAAGTATTTACAACGTCTGCTATAATAAGTAAGAAATGTGCTGCTGGAGATTCCAGATTCTTCGAGAAAGCATAATTTATCAGAGACAAGGAGACCAAATTTCGATCCGGAATTTCATTTTTAAGTTAAGTTATTGTACAATTATCATGCATAAATGATTCCAGGTGTACGTTGAACCACCATCTCCAGTTGAATTAAAAGCTGATCCGGAGATACTTCGCGAGGTGCAGAAATCTCCCGGCCACACTGC
Organism: Macrosoma leucophasiata; assembly: GCA_036365455.1. NCBI lineage: Eukaryota > Metazoa > Arthropoda > Insecta > Lepidoptera > Hedylidae > Macrosoma > Macrosoma leucophasiata. The sequence continues at coordinate 4,550,955 of JAWQUS010000004.1, read as the reverse complement.
CCACAGAAGACAGGCGATCAGAACCAGTTCGTTGAATTTAGGAAAAGATGGACAGAAGTAAGTGTATAAAACGTACCTGATAAGCACTTTAGTTGAACATAACATAATTTCACGCCTGTAATCCCGTAAGGGATAGGCAGAGGGAAATGCATTCAAGCATTGATGCAAACATCCACGATACGCCGGTTACCATTTGGTCCATGACGAAACAGGTGGCGAACCTGTTGACATCTCCGGGCACATTACCAAACTCCTGGTACTGGAAAACTTATCAAATAATGTTAATACGTAAATTTCGTAAGAAAAGTCAATCAAGCATGCAGTTCACATTGAAGTTAAATCTGTGTCTAGTCTATTTACTCCAACTCAAGATCTCAGAAGTGATGTGATGTCACTCTGGAGGCTTAATTTGTTTTGCTTCTCTGTTGGCTCAGTAGCCTCAGTAGCGTAGTGGTTGCAGGCTACTATTTCTGCGCTGAGGGTCCTGGGTTCGATTCCCGGGTCGGAGACTATCAGAGATAACGGTTTAAAATCCTTTATCTCTGGTTCTATTGGGATTTTTCCATTTTCTGGAAGTTTCCCAGTACCTCGGATTTTGGTAATGTGCCCGGAGATGGCAACAGGTTTGCCACCTGTTACATTGGCCAAAACGTAACCGGCAAGTCGTGGGTATATGCATGTATGCTTGAATGCATGCATTTACTTCTGCCTACCCCTTCGGGGATTACAGGCGTGAAGTTACGTTTACTCTATTGGCAAATTCCGGCAAATTACTAGAACTTGCAAGATATCCAAACCAGTATCAGGGTTTAAGACTAAGAAGTTCATTACTAAAACTGACCATACTAGTCTTATACAACATTTATCAACGCCCTTAATCTTCATTACACTGTATCTCACCTAACGACTTGCACAAAGCATCGGCAATCCATCCGCTGTTTTGAAAGCAAGCGATTACATGGACTAATCACCAAACCAGTCTCCATTACCATTAAACGACTGTTTCTCGCTAATTGTGGACACAATGACGCTTGTATAAGTTATTCGAATGCTAATGCGCTTTGTAATAGTTGAAGCGTAACATGTTCTGCTTTTGCCATATTGGCCGGTGAACCCTGTTTAGTTGTATGTATATATTCTATACGTAGATCTACGAATAAGTTATTCTATAGAAATGTATCTCTCATACAAGCACGATAAAAAAGTGACACCACAGCTCGTTCCTATGGGCTTAGCACTGGCAGTTTGTGAAAATAACTTATGGGTAGGTTTATAATTTAAAAGTGTTTATCTTAAAAGCAACCCTTGAGAAACTACCACTCGAGCGATATCTACGTTAAATACTAGACAGTAATTAAAAGGCTTTTTTTTTCTAAACAAAGTCACATCACTTTAGGCAAGTAAAAGATAATCCAAGAAATAAATTTGACTGACTAATAACTTTGCCTTATTGGTCAGGCAAAGTTATTTCAGTTTTCAAAACGATTTCGGCACTCCAGATTCCAATATTCATTTACTTACAATGTAAATCTTGAATTCAAAAGTATGTTTAAATTTCAACAAAACGCAACATTACGCCTGATATCCCCGAAGGTGTAGGCAGAGGTAATTCCATGCATTCAGGCATTACATGCAAACATCCACGATTCGCCGGTTACGTTTTGGCCCATGTAACAGGTGAAGAGCCTGTCGGGCACATTACCAAGCTCCAAGGTGCTGGGACAGTTCCAAAAAATTTAAAAATCCCGATAGAACTAGAGATAAAGGGTTTTACACCCTTGTCTCTAATAGCCCCCGACCTGGGAATCGAACCCAGCGTAGTAGTAGGTAATGGCTTGCTACAACTATAACGTAGTTGTAGCAGGCCATTACCTACTACTACTACTGGGGCAGTTTCAACAAATACCTTTGTGTTCAGATTTCGCGATCGAAGTTTGAAGAGGGATAAATCAGCGTCGAGGAGTTCGGAATTAGACAGCAGTCCAAACTCAGCCGGGTCCAGATCGCAGGATGGTGACCAGGATGACGACGATGATAGTCTGGATATGAAAACTAAAAAGTGAGTGAAATAAAAAAAATAGTGTTTTTCTTCAAATTGCTCAATTAATTTAATGCATATTTTTACAGATGATTATTGTAATGAGAATTAACTTGCCAAACTAGGTGAACTGGGGGGACTTATTGGCTGAGTATTGAGATCCGCCACCTGCCTGTATTCAAAATCTCATATTATTGAATCCTACGTTAGGCATGTGGTGACTCGCCTCTCCTTGGTAAGCCGCCCAAATGGCCAACCCTATAGTCAACGGGAGGTAACACTGGCGTGTGAGGCGGGGAGGGGACAAGACATACGGCACTGACCATTGCGAGTAATCTCTAGCTGAGACGCCATTAGTCACTTCCATCTCCACTAATGGCGTAATAGAGGGGGTAATCTCCCCGGGGAAGCCCATTCCCAGCTTCCACCAATTCCGCCTCCGAGTGTATGGCTCTTGTAGAAATTGAGATTACGGCCTATTCTCTAAATTTCTACAAATGCCATGCCTTAAGCGCCCCACTCTGACCGGGCAATGAAGGCAAGCCAGAGGCGAGAAACCTGATACTCTATCCGGCCGTACGACCGTGCGGCGGACAAAGCAGAGTCCTGTTCTCTCGGAGGAACTCGAGATGATGGTAGAGGGTGGTTTCACTACTCACCAACAGCTCACCACAAGCTGCTCTGCTCTGTTACTGTATTATTATGTGACCCTAAAATGTTTTACTCACTTCGTCATTTCCTCAATTAAATGAATAGAAAACATAAAACAAACGAGAACGTAGCGAAATGTTAATTTCAAGCGAACCCTTTGATATTTTAATTACACGTCACGTGATCTTAATTTCAGGAACAACATTCAGAGATGGTATTCATTCAGGACGAACGCTTTGAACGGCGGTCCAAAGGCCAACAATACTTTACAACCTGCCCCGAACCTGAAAGATCCTGAAGCTTATTGTAAGTGGAAACGTTTAATTATAGACTAACATACGTATTAAGTTGGAGACTAGCCCGATCACATAAACGACATATTTATGTTATAGACCCGTACCGCGAAAGTATGGAACGGAATCATTGTAACTTTAAAGAACTCGTCCTGTTTAGGTGTCGTGATGTTTTTAAGTCTTTATTATCCCGTTAAGCGCACCAGAAGCGTCTTTTAGCCGACTTAATTGCCTATTATTGTCACTGCTTATTACTTTAATTATTTTTTATGACAGAATACTAGAACAGACGCAGTGAATTTTAAAACAAACCATGTGAATTAAATAAGTGGATCTTCCAAAGAATTTAAGTCAATAGACAAACAGACTGTTCAATTTAATACGTAGGTACAGATGAGACCAAAATTGACCAAATATGTAGGTACGTATAAAATTGATCCATTATCATGTTCCGTAAGAGATGCCACCTCCTTTCCTCATATTTTTTAAACACCTAACACGACATACCTTACACCACTACCTTATATGGGTTTAGACGTACTGTAGGGCTGTGAGTGTAAGCGTATTTTATTTTTATTATAATAGTAAAGTCCCTCTATTTTCTCTGTCTGTATGTACATTACTTATGCGTTGATCTCGGAACGTCGTGAACTGATTTTGTTCCTGTTTAAAATGTTGGCAAGAGGGTTTTCTGAGGAAGGTATATATCTATAATTTATCAATATCGTACTTAAACCCTCAACTCTATATTTACCGTGATGTCACGGTTTTTGTCAAAGAAGTCGGGCGCGTCCCCACAATATGATAAATGTTACCCGTGGGAAGCCGGAGCGGGTCGCTAGCTAAATAATAATATACTAAACAATTTTTTTTATGTAATGGAAGTGGTAAACAAACTTGCAGTTCACGTTGATGTTAAGTGACGACTGCAGTCTGGGTGTCTATAACCCACAGAAAGACCAAGGTCATAATGCAGATGCGCTACCACTCCTGAGGCCTAACGTGTTATACCTCTGTGCCGGAAATTACAGGGCCATACAAAACATGTCCATTCATTATTCAACAAATCGTATAAATAAGTTAAGTTGCTGCAAAGAACTGTGTCTGATATAATGACAGATGGTTCAATTTTATATGTAAGTACTTACATAAGAGACCCCATTATCGTAAGTAAATAAAAGGTTAGATCGCAATAGACTTTAAAGCAAGAATAATACGCGAGAACAAATTCCATTATAAAGAGAGTCTACTCGACTAGTTCTTGTTTTATGTTTACCATACTTTGTCGTTTAATTTTCTTCCTTTGTTTCAAACGATGTTCGCGTATGAAGCGAATTAAAGTTACGCCATTGTGAATTAAAAGTTAAACTATTTGGCATAAGGTATAATATTATTTTCTTGGGTTTTTTAATTTTCACGTAAGATAAATACATAAACTGTCTTTCAACCGAACAATGACGGTAGTGAACGGGATGAATAATAAGTAACTCGTATCACGTCGTAAGTAAAAGTCAGTAAGGAACGTCTCACATAAATATCAGACAAATCAATTTAAAAACGGAACCGCCTATTTGTTCCCGGTATTTTCTCTATCGAAGTGACTATTCTGCCAGTGACCGGATGACTAATAGATATATAGTCATTTGTCCAGCTAAAATCTTTTGTTAGTACGTGAAACGATCTCAATTGCAAGGTGTCACCTCAGATCGTTATCATGTACTACGTACTGTTCTAATAAAAGATTTACGAGTGACTACCATGGCGTCTCCTTCTGAAAAATTGGTTAGGTTAGGTTGTATAATTATGTAATACTGGTATGTATATGTTTTACTGGTGGTAGAGCTCCAGTGACGGAGCTCGCGGGCGTAGGCACCACCGCATTACCTGATTTACTTGCCGCTAAATGGTAGTGTTCAGCACTATCGTGTTCCGGTCAGGTGGTAATGTACGGCCCTGTAATTTCCGGCACAGAGGCATAACACCTTAGGCCTCAGGAGTGGTAACGCATTTGCATTTTGACCTTGGTCTTTGTGTGGGTGTCTATAGGCTGCAGACATCACTTAACATCAATGTGAACTGCATGCTTGTTTGCCACTACAATTACATAAAAAAAAAACAAAAAAATGTAAAAACAGCGCGCGAGCCGAGCGAGCGAAATGAGCGTGCCGCTGTATCGGCCGGCAAAGCACCAGAGCCAAACTTTGGTTTAATAAATACTAGCTACTACTAATTTTTTGTCATGTAAAATTTGTTGCTAGAATTATTAAATTATTTAATTAATCCGGTTACTGACAGAATGGACTCAGCCATTAAAATAAATAATTCAACCGGTTACTGGCAGAATAGTCTCAGCCCGTATTTTATTATATTATATTAATGAATAATAACAGTAATGTAATATATAATTACATATACAACCTAACCTTACCAATTTTTCTGTAAAAAACTCCATGGCAAGTCACTCTTAAATCTTTTGTTAGTAAGTGTAACCAATCTAAGGTGACATCTTAAAGTTGAGATCGTCTTCACGCACTAACAAAAGATTCTAGCTGGACAAATAATTATATATTATTCATCCGGTCACCGGCAGAATAGACTCAGCGTTTCTCTATATATTAACATCATTGTTTTATCTTGTTAACTTCTCCCATCAGTATCAAGACCGATGTCATCACTATCTTGCGGACAACTGCACATACTGAGAAAGCTCGCGCTACTTCGGCTGACCGCGTGTATGGAGCGGTACTGCCCGTCTCACAAGTCCGGATGGAATTGGGAACTGCCTAAGCTGATAAGAAAGATTAAGACCCCGGATTATAAAGGTTAGTTGGTTTCATCTACAGATACAGAATCTGGTGGCAGAGTTCCAGTGTAGGAGCTCGAGTGCGTAGACATTATGACATTACCGGTGCTGGAAATTACAGGGCCGTACATTGCCACCTGACCGGAACACGATAGTGCTGAACACTACCATTAAGCGGCAACTGTCTTAGGTAATGAGGTGGTGCCTACGCCCGCGAACTCCGTCACTGGAGCTCTACCACCAGTAAAACAATAACGTACCCTGATCTCCTTGCATTCATTTTACGGATTTATCTCGCGTATTCATAAATTAAATAGGTAGATTTGCCAGTTTCCATGCATTCAAGCATGCATGCAAACACCCACGATTCACCGGTTACGTTTTGGCCCATGTAACAGGTGACATCTCCGGGCACATTACCAAACTTTGAGGTACTGGGAAATTTCCAGAAAATGGAAAAATCCCAATAGAACCAGAGATAAAGGCTTTTTCACCATTATCTCTGATAACCCCCTACCCGGGAATCGAACCCAGGACCTCAGCGTAGTAGTAGTGGCCTGCTACCACTAGGCTACCGAGGCAGTTACCTATATATATATATATAGGTAACGTATATATATATATATATATATATATATAGGTAATGTGTGTGTATGTATATATATATAGGTATATATATATTTGAGTTCCATCTTATATTGTCATCATAATGTATGGTGATAATATAACTATCACTCGTAAGAACTACCACAGAGGCAACACATGGATGTTAATTAAGGGATGACTGCGGCCTTTAGACATATACAAAAAATCAGAAAGAGTCATACAAAAAGTCAAAGTGCAAATGCGTTGCCACCGCTTAGACCTTAGTTGTTATGTTTCTGTGATAGTTATTACGGGGCCACACATTACCATCTAACTGGAACACGATAGTGCTGAGCACTACCATTTGGCGGCCTTTAGATAAGGTAATGCGGTGGTGCGTAGGCACTACCCCCCTAGCTTCTATCCTGAATCTCTACCACCGCCTTTTGACCTCTAGTTATGTGGGTGTATAGACACTCACATAACTAGAGGATATGCAGATGCGTTGCCACTCCTGAGGCCTAAGGTGTTATGCCTCTGGGGCGGAAATTACAGAGACGTACATTACCACCTGACCGGAACACGATAGTGCTGAACACTACCATTTAGCGGCAAGTATATTAGGTAACGCGGTGGTGTCTAAGCCGAGAGCTCCGTCACTGGGACTCTACCAGTAAAATGTGTGACGATGCTGGCATCAGTCATCACTTAACATCAATGTGAACTGCATGCTTGTTTGCCACCTTCATTACTTTAAAAAACTTGTAAATTTTCAGATAAAACAGTTTTCGGCGTGCCTCTAACGGTGTCATTGCAACGGACTGGACACTCGCTGCCCAAACCAATTCAATGTGCGCTCAATTGGCTCAAGAACAATGCATTAGAACAGGTAAATGAAGAACGGATATCGAATTTTGTTCAATTTATTAACACTTCTACTACTTATGTATATTCTTCTTCTACAACCGCCTCGGTAGCCTAGTGGTAGCAGGCCTTTACTACTACGCTGAGGTCCTGGGTTCGATTCCCGGGTAGGGGGTTATCAGAGATAATCAGGTGTAAAGTTCTTTATCTCTGGTTCTATTGGAATTTTTCCATTTTCTGGAAATTTTCCAGTACCTCGAAGTTTGGTAGTGTGCCCGGAGATGTCAACAGGCTCGCCACCTGTTACATGGGCCAAAACGTAACCGACGAATCGTGGGTAATTGCATGTATGCTTGAATTAATGCACTTACCTGTGCCTATCCCTTCGGGGATTACAGGCGTGAAGGTACGTTTTTCTACTACTTACTACAATATAACAGTATCAAGAACAGAAACGGATATCTGTACGTATACCTACCCAATTTAAATAAGTACTGATTATAAATAAATCCAATCTTGTTAATTCCATTGTTTGTATGTATGTATCTTCACGCCAGGTGCCTAACGAGGTAGGCAGAGAGTGTGGAGCGCCAGATATCCCGGTCCTGACACACCTCCCGTGCCTCATCTACCTTCATCATTCTCTTCATACATGCACGCCGATTCCTAATTCCATTGTATCTGTAATAATTGAAGTAATATTTTCACTACCTCAGTAGCCTAGTGGTAGTAGTCCGCTAGGACCAAAGTGGAGTCTAGGGTTCGATCCCCGAGTTGGAGGATAGTTAAATGATTTTGGGCTTTGCACAGTTACTCATGTCAAAAATAAAATATGACAAATATTTTTTATTATTAGAAAGTGTCGGGACATCACGACCCCATGTCCCTCTAGTGCAGGCAAATTCTTCCACTAGAGCAGTCGGTCAACCGAACGATAGCGGTCACCCATCACACACCCGACCGCACCCGTATCGCTTAACCGAGTAGATCGCTTACGATCTACACCAGCCGCAAAGCCATGCGCGCTATTCTCCCCTAATGACGCACAACACTGTTGTTGTCGTCTTTGGGGAAGACTTTGTCCAGCCGTGGACGTCTCTCAGCTGGAGTGATCACGACGATATTTTATTTCCCAGATGGGTATCTTCAGGAAAGCAGGCGTCAAGTCCAGGATAGCTAAACTTCGGACGATGGTGGAGGCGGCGGGTGCCTCCAACGCGGCGTTCGCAATTGAAAACATCAACACTGTAGACGCGACTCAATCTAGTTTGAGCTTCGACAATTCTCAGGCGCACGATGTTGCTGATATGGTCAAGCAGTATTTCAGAGAACTGCCGGACGCTTTGCTCACGAATAAACTTAGCGAAACCTTCATTGCAATATTCCAACGTAAGTATTTTTCAGGTCAATTATGATAAAAATCTTGTCTTAGATAATTTTTACTGGTGGTAGAGCTCCAGTGATGGAGCTCGCGGGCGTAGGCACCACCGCATTACCTAATATACTTGCCGCTAAATGTTAGTGTTCAGCACTGTATACTTATATGTTCAATACTGTATACTCAATCCAATTAGAACTTCTTGGGTGATGATCAGACTTATTCTGTGGGGAAAGCTTTTCTGTGTACTTTTTCAGCTGAATTGATGATAATAATGATAAGTGTAGAGGAATGGGATGACATGTTCCTCTGATGAAAAGGGAGGATCCTTCCACTAGGCGAAGTGGTAGCGTAGGCGGATCGCAATCCCATGATTAACGTTGGCAAGTTGTATATAGGGCAACTCTTCCGAAAACTTCGTATGTGCGATGTAACTCGGTAACACGCCATCTTCCGTACTAGATAAGAACTATTCTGTTTCTTCAGTGTTCCACTAGGTGGCGTCTTATGTAGAAGATACTACATGTGTATGTTTATTTTAAATTTCAATCTTTCAGATGTTCCTGAACCGTTGAGGCCCGATGCCGTGCAGTGTGCGTTACTCTTGTTACCGGAAGAACATCTGGAAGCGTTGCATTCTCTATTAGTGTTCCTGGCTGAGGTGAGATTTGAATGTTTGTAATTTTTATTTTATAAAAAATTACGACTCTGACTGATGATACAAAATACCCGAGCGACACCCGCTCGGTAATTCCGCTCCTCACGTCGGTAGCGAATAATGCGTAGGTCTGAATAGGGCTCTAACACCCATATTCTAAGACGTCATTCGAAACATTCCTTGACTCTCACTCAGCTGAGGACACTTTATGAGGACGCCTCGAAATCCATATTCTTAGTTGTATTATGACAGTAATACATGTGTACGGATTATCATATAAATAGTTCACTAAGTCTTGAAAATCCATTTTTATAGAAAAATATGGTATTTAATTATTTGCAGACAGTTCCGACACGAAAAATTTATTGAGCTCAAGAACATGGCGTAAATGTACTCGTAAATAAATACTTCTCTAATTTGACAATTGCTTTCTTACCTCAAACGGAGGCACCGATTCCTTTGAGTAAGGTTGAGTTGAGGTCGAGGTTACGACTTAGAATATGGGTGTAAGATACTGTCGGTGCTTCGGTCCTGACGGAGGTGTGTGCGCAGGTGGCGGAGCACGCGGCGGTGAACCAGATGACGGCGTCGAACCTGGCGGTGTGCCTGGCGCCCACCCTGCTGCGGCTGCACCACGCGCCGCCCGCCGGCAGCACCAAGGAGGGACACTCCAACAGGTCACGTCTCTTCACTGTTACCTTAGTGTGGCGGGCGGGTGTGCAGGTGTGCTGGTGGCGGAGCACGCGGCGGTGAACCAGATGACGGCGTCGAACCTGGCGGTGTGCCTGGCGCCCACCCTGCTGCGGCTGCACCACGCGCCGCCCGCCGGCAGCACCAAGGAGGGACACTCCAACAGGTCACGTCTCTTCACTTTTACCTTAAATAATAATGGCAACCCATTAAACGTCCCACTGCTGGGCCGAGTCTCTCCCCTTTTTGGGGGGAGGCCTGGAGCTTACTCCATCACGCTGCTCCAATGCGGGTTGGTGGAGATACGGATTAGTGGCCAACCCGCAGTCGGATGTTTTCAAACCGCCCATAAGGCCTCCGACAAGGTTTAACGACTGCTATCTAGCGATAGCAACCGGGACCGACGGCTTAGCGTGCCCTCCGAAGCACGGAAACGCGCATTTTATTTGCCACTAGCGGTCATCTATCACACTACCCGACCGCGCCCGTAGCGCTTAACCGATTAGATCGCCTATGATGATCGCCTGAGATGATGGTGTAAAGTCCATTATCTCTGGTTCTATTGGAATTTTTCCATTTTCTGGAAATTTCCCAGTACCTTGAAGTTTGGTAATGTGCCCGGAGATGTCAACAGGCTCGCCACCTGTTACATGAGCTAAAAACGTAACCGGCGAATCGTGGGTGTTTGCATGTATGCTTGAATGCATGCATTTACCTCTGCCTACCCCTTCGGAGATTACAGGCGTGAAGTTACGTCATCGCTTATGATCGCGCTTTTACCTTAGGTTGCACCAAAATATTTCATAAGTTCCACACCAACATTCTTCGCTGATTTTAATAAATTTGTTAAAGTTAGAAAAGGATGCATGTTTTGACCATTTTATCGTCACTCAAAACGGCACGTTCTCAAAATTAACCTTCTTAACCAGGGCGGAAGAGGCTTATAACGAACGCCTAACTATAACGCCCTTCTTTAAGTATCGTTTTAAGTACTGTACGTATCGCTATCGATTGATTTTGAGATTATTATAAATTATTCACGAAATATTAAAATTTCGGATATACGTGTGCAGGACAAATTCAGTCGGGTACGCTAGTTTAGTTTTAGTCTATATATTTTTGCTGAGATTACCGATAAAAGGCAAGTTCGTTTTCCTGGGACACAGGAACGGGCTGCAAATGAGACTGTCCCGTTCAAAACGGGACGTATGGTCACGTTAAGGATGTAACATTTTACAATAACTTAATTTTAACAAAAAAATTGTTGCAACCGAACCTTACACTTGCGAGCTTTATGCTGGGATCACTTAAACAGGGGGTTTTTTATTTTAAACTAGCTGTGACCGCGACTTCGTCCACTTGAGAAAAATATGATTGTTCAGTATTTAAGTAAATAAATAAAGTAAATAAAAATATTTGTATGAAGGTATGGAATATATGTATGGAGATAAAAGTAGCCTAAGTTACCCCTTATTACATCAGCCACCTACCCGTGGAAGTCCCGTCAAAGTCGGATACACTCCAATTCTACTTATTTGTATGTAGGTATGTATCTATGGATGTATGGAGATAAAAGTAGCCTTAGTAACTCCTTATTTCATCAGCTATCTGCTAGTGAAAGTCCCGTCGAAATCGGTCCAGCCGATTAGCCCCGCCAAACAGACAGACAGACAGACAGACAAAAATTAAAAAAAATGTTGTTTTGGTATATGTACCTTGTATACATACATTTTTACATATGCATTTAGTAAAAAGCGGTTATTTTAATATTACAAACAGACTCCAATTTTATTTATTTGTATGTATGAATGTATAGATACGTAGATATATAGATAATGGCATTGCTGTTTCGCTTATTGACAGTATCAAGAAAACTATATTTTTGTTTTATATATTTAAAAAAAAAACAACTCAAATATATTTTACAATTTTCATGCAATAACAATTGAGAAGGTAGTTAGTATATCAATATAACTTGTTATTTAATGGCTTTCGAACGCTAGTAAGAAAAACCTTTTTTTTTCTAATTCCTGCTTAAATTTTTGGAACCAGTACACCAGGTCGAAATTTTGAACATCTAAAACATTTTACAAAATTAAAAGGTAGATGTGGTAGTAAATGAGAAGTATTTTTATTCCTTTTTTAAATTTTACGATTACAGAACTAAAAGGAACGTCGTTATAATCGTGATTTACCTTTCGACTCCGGGATTAAAGTATATTTAAAAATTAATATTCTACCATGAGCGAAACTAAATTATGTCTATAGGTACTGTAGTATTATCTGATTCAAAAGTCACATCAACCCTTGCAATGCTATTTAAACGCAATACTAAAACGTAGTTTCTCATACAGGATGATCATCGAGAGTGTAGCAGACCAGCGTCAGATCAGCGAGAGTCGCGCGGCGCATGCTTGCTTGCTACTTCTGGTGACGCGCCACAAGCAGCTGTTCCTGGCGCCCGCGGATATGCTCGCGAGATGCAAGTTCAACTACTTCGAAGAGAGTGTACCGGTAGGTCCGTAGGGACGTACAAGCTTAGACTTTACTGGTGGCAGAGCTCCAGTGACGGAGCTCGCGGTCGTAGCCACCACCGCATCACCTTGCCGCTAAATGGTAGTTTTCAGCACTATCGTGTTCCGGTCAGGTGGTAATTTACGGCCCTGTAATTTCCGTCACAGAGACATAACACCTTAGGCCTCAGGAGTGGTAACGCATCTGCACTTTGACCTTGGTCTTTGTGTGGGTGTAGGCTAGAACAATCCTCTATGGAATGGTGCCTTTCCATAGCACCTCAATAGGGACTGACAGCCTGAAGGGAGTACGTATCACCCGCACCAGCGAACCGTGTGGCTGACTCGGTGCAAAAATTCCATACTCCGATAGATTTACTGGTGGTAGAGGGCGTAGGCACCACCGCATTATCTAATTTGCTAGCCCCTAAATGGTAGTGTTCTGTTCAGCACTATCGTCAGGTGGTAATGTACGGCCCTGTAATTTTCGGCACAGAGGCATAACACCTTAGGCCTCAGAAGTGGTAACGCATCTGCATTTTGACCTTGGTCTTCGTGTAAGTGTCTATAGGCTGCAGTCATCACTTAACTTCAATGTGAATTGCGTGCTTGTTTACAACTACCATTAATAAAAAAAATAATAATTACTTCGATGGTAACGTGTAGGCACTACACTCTACACTTCCTATTTCCCAGAAGAACTAAAAAGAAATAAAGAAAGTTTGTTTTTTTTGGATACTATATCTAGACAAAGCCAAGCATTTGTTCACAATTCAACCCAGTTTTCAATCTTGCAAATCTTTTGCCCCTTCGAAGAGGACGAGAATATTTAATTACTACTGGTGATAGAGCTCCAGTGTAAGGACTCGAGGGCGTAGCTTTACCTAATCGATCTGCCGCCAAATGATACTGTACAGCGCTATCGTGTTCCGATTGGATGATAATGTATAGCCCCGTAATAACTATCACAGAGACATAACCACAATGGTCTCAGGTGTACACCACTGCATTTTGATCTCTGGTTTTTGTGTAGATATATGTTGTAGGCTGCTATAGGCTGCAGTCATCACTTAACATCCATGTGACCTGCATGCTTGCTGCCTTCGTTACGAAATATTTTTTTTTACATCGGTACATTGTAGGTAGGGTTACCATTTGGAAATTTTATAAGTCCTGCCTAAAAGCCTGACAGTTCTAAAAAATTCCGGACATTTTATTAGAAGATCAGATTAAACCAGATACGACGGTCAGATTAGTGTTGATGATTCAAAACAACCTTAAAATATGAGCTGTGAAGAATTCTACAAGAAATTGACTTTCAATCAACGAAAGCTGCTCCGTCATGTAACCTATCTGGCGCTCAAAAATATTAAAATGTATAAACATAGGTACATAGGTATATAACATAACCTTCATCGAAAACTAGCGTTAAGTTACATTATTTTACGTAAAACTATTTTTTTGAAACATATATTTTTTCTTAATTGTTTGCAACTGCAATAGGAAATTTCTGTTTGATCACGTAAAGTTGATGTTAAAGAAGATTTATATACTACTAATACTTGGGTTTTTTTTTTAAATGAGTGGGAAATTAATAATGATTAAAGACTTATTCGAAACTACATAAATATGTCATATATAAATACAAAAATGTCATATTTTTGTTCCTCATAAACTAATTAACTCAAAAATCCTGACAAAGAATAAGACCGGACAAAGTCCGGAGAAAGGTCCAGAAGTCCGGACATATCCGGACTAATCCGGATGGTAACACTAATTTTAGATGAGGACGAACTTTTTAAAATTCAAATTTTTATAATTCACCACTCTTCTATTACAGGTCGCATTAGAAGAGTTAGGTGCAGACTTCAATCAGGATTGGAAAGGTTTCCAGCAAGCCTGCATCAAAGCTTTACTTAAAGAAGCCAAAGAAAAGTAAGTCTCATCATTACAACTATAAGATTCATTTTCTCTTGATTAACTATAAAACTGTAGACTGAATTCCTTGTACTGGTATAATCTTATAGAATTAACTGTTTTCATGCTTTTTTTAGAGTTTGTGGCCGTTCAGGAAAGAGGTGAGATTCGGTGTTAGAGCGATTCACGGACCTGCATCATTGGTGTAGATGGTTATTTAATCTGTTCTTAATTGATTGCCACAGACAATGATATTATCATTGTAGTTTTGACACATTATTTTTCAATTGTAGCTTTTAGCGCGATAACTTTGTACAGAAACAACACCTCTCTATACAGTATTTACCCTACTTACTAACCTAACATATTACAAGATTTGTAAAAACTCGTATTTTTAATTTTGAATAAACGGTTAGCTTAAAAATATAAACATTTTAATGATTTATTATCTTTCTATGTGACACGAATTAAATAAAATAAATTGATAATTTAATCCGAGTAAGTAAAAATGTTTGAGGTGTTATAAATTACATCTGATAGTTATTTGTCGGACTCCAGATTGAACAGAAATACCTAAGCATTGAATATCTTATTATGTGATATTTTTTACATCGAAAACTTCAAATTTATAAAAAATCTAACCTAGCTATTTGACCTTATCTAACGTGTCGGAGTGCTCTTACTATTTGATGAAAAAAAAAATATTACAAAAAAAAATTCTATAGAGTAGACCTTGGTTTATAATTTTGGGGTCAAATATGGGTACCGAGACTTTAATGATTTAATGTTCTTCCGAACAAAGACATGTATCCGCCAGCCTAAATGTGTCGTCCCAACAATGTAGGATGGAATCTTGTATGTAATATATATTAGTAAAGAACAACTTGTATGAAAACTTGGTAAGTACGACTCATCATATGCTTTAGTTTCCTCTGTGTTCCACTAGATGGCGCTTTATTATATGAAGTAAACGCTATAATCTAATGTTGCCATTGGCCATGTTTAATTCTATAAATAACGATCTAAAGTTTGAGTGCAATAAAGAACAGATTAAAAACCCTTTCAGAGTTGTCAAACTCACATCATTATCATACTTAGCTGTTTCGTGGCCACTTAGGTGTTTTGTATAAGTGAACCTTTTTTCTTTTGTTTCTTTATTTTCATTTAATAAAATTAAAACTAAAAATAATGATAAATCTTCATTTCAAATAGAGAATAAATTAGCTGGTTAAATATAGAATTAAAATTTAGTGCGTGTAAGTTTTTTTATTTCTTCTAATTTTACTAAAGCATGGTTTTGAAGAGAATGTGTGAAAGAATCATTAGATTTATAGAAACTGATGTTAAAAAGTGTAACAATTTACAAAATTGTTTAAAACATGTCGGAATGGTAATTTGTGTAGTTTTGCTAGGGAAATTCAGCACTCAGTTTTTTAGTTATACACACATATTATTAAATTTTTTATCTGTCTCAATCGGCATTAATTCGAATAGTTATATATACTTTTTAATATCTTTGATAGTTTAGATACTACTTCTAAGCGCTTTAGATACTACTTCTAGGCGCTTTAGATACTACTTCTAGGCGCTTTAGATACTACTTCTAGGCGCTTAAGATGAGCGCCCGCTCCCCTTCGAGTAGCTCAGCTCTGGCGCGTCGCCAACTCTTACCTATATAAATGCCCTTCCCATTAGATGGCCAATCTAGCTATCAGAATCTGTCGTTCGTTTGACATAAAAAATCTATTAGTTTAAGAAAGATGTCGGCGGGTACAACTTATAGTTTACCGTAGTAACTTTATTATATAATTAACTGTAAACCAATAGTCAAGAAGCTATAGTTTAAGATGTCCTAGACTGTCGTCAGATACAACCGTAGTGTATAGTGCACGCACCATACATTTTGTTCATGTCATAGTATGCTCATCAATGAGCAATACAAATAATCAATAAATTATTGGCTTACATCATTCAAGCCTTTCATATCTGTCATTGAAGATTGTGCGGTGAAAACTGCACCTCTTTACAAAGTCTCCCGCCTGCTTCTAAAACGTAATAGTTCAAGATTGTTTAGGTTAGATCGACTGATCAGCAGAGATCAAAAGTTCTCCGTAGTAATTAGCATACGCAATGTATAGAAGTCGGGGCCGAATGTCTGTATCGAGAGCAGCGACGCACTTGGAGACTCTTCACCACCGACGTCTGTGACTCTCCACCACCGACGTGGAGGGGTTTAACTCTGGCGCGTTGCCAACTCTCATGTCGTAAATATCCTCTCCATTAGATGGCCAATTTGGCTATCTGTCGATCTTTAATAAAAAAAATAAATAGTTTTAGGAAGATGTCGGCGGATTAACTATAGCTTCCCTACCGTAGTTGCCAATTGTAAATCAATAGTCAACAAGCGATAGTATTAGATGTTCTAGAACGTCATCGGATATAACTATTGTCTCGAATTGCCTGCTTCTAAAACATAATATAGGTACTTCAAGATTGTATAGGTTAGATCAGAGATTCCCAAAGTGGTCCATATAGACCCCCTGGGGTCCATGGGAGACTCTATGGGGTCTACGTATATGCGTAAATAAAAATGGGATATATGGGAAAGTGATATAAATGTTAGCAAGGGGGTCCATCGAAACCAGAAAAAAATTGAAAGGGGTCTACAAGAAAAATAGTTTGGGAACCTCTGTCCTAGACTGTCGTCAGATACGACCATAGTGAATAGTACACGCACCATACATTTGGTTCATAGTATGCTCATCAATAGCAATACAAATTATCAATAAATTATTGGCTTAAATCATTCAAGCCTTTCATATTTGTCATTGAAGATTGTGGGGTGGAAACTGTACATCTTTACATAGTCTTCCGCCTGCTTCTAAAACGTATAGGTAGTCAAGATTGTTTAGGTAAGATCAACTGATCAGCAGAGGCCAAAAGTTCTCCGTAGTGATTTTCGTACGCGATGTGTAGGAGTCGGGGCTGGATGTCGGTGTCGGGGGCGGCGACACACGTGGAGCTGTGCTGCAAGAAGGTGGGCGACGGCCACCCGCTGCGGCTGTGGCGCGCCACCACCGACGTCGAGGCGCCGCCGCAGGAGGTCATGCAGAGGTAAATCATCATTTCAGCCAAAAGACGTCCACTGCTGAACAAAAGCCTCCCCCAAAGAATGCCACAACAAACGGTCCTGGGCCGCCCTCATCCAGCGATTGCTCGCAACCTTCACCAGGTCGTCGGTCCATCTTGTGGGAGGCCTGCCTACGCTTCGTTTCATAAAAAAGTGCAGTAGGATCAGTGATGGTATCAATCTAAACTTCTAAACGTAATATTATAAAGAGGTAATATTTTTTTGTTTGTTTGTTTGTTTGTAATGAATAGGCTCAATAACTACTAGACCGATTTTAAAAATTCTTTCACTATTCGAAAGCCACATTATCCACGGGTAACATAGGCTATATTTTATTTTAGAAAAAATAGGGTTCCGTAAGATATTTGGGTTTTTCAGACACAAGGTGTAAAAAATCAAACAGAAAAGTTACTTATTTTGCGTACTCTGCCTAAACTATAAAAGATATCGAGGAAGACTTTAGGGTATATCTATGTATAATCATCACGCTAAGACGAATAGGAGAGGGTAGGCAACATTGCACCGCGCGAAGCCGAGGCGGGCCGCTAGTTCTAATATACATTAAATACAATTTTGCATCATCTTTTTGCAGGATACTCCGCGAGCGGCACATATGGGACGACTCGTTAGTGAAATGGAGGGTAGCTGAGAAGTTGGGAACGAGCGCGGAAATATTCCAATACGTCACGGCTTCCAGTATCAACCTACCGCCTAGGGATTATTGTGTTTTACGGTTAGTATTTTATATTATTGCAATCAATGCCAAGGACCAGCAAAATAGTCTTCATTGTATGGTATTGTCTCTTTCGTAGGTTCGGTGTGCAATTTTTTTGCTGGTTACTGTAATGCTAAGTGATTGATTACTGCTGCTTATCTACAATAATTTAGAAAAGAAGGAAAGTTAAGTTAACAACTATCATTTATTTTATTTTCATAATCATCAATATAATATTTTAAAATATTCAATTACTGAGTGCGTGATTAAATAACTGAGTAACGGATAACATACAGCCACAACTACTGATTTAATGGAAAAAGCTCCGTCACTGGAGCTCTGCTACCAGAAAAATGATTGAAAATGATGAGATGAATGAAATTTTTGATGTCAGTTTTGAAGGACCCCATAGTGTAAATCTGGTTTTGAAAGCTAAAATTTGACCTGTAGGTTCATTGAACGGTGACAATGAGCACGGAGAGAAGTTTTTAAACTTGTGAATTAGATTATTATTTTTGTTTTATATTATTTCGCATTAACACATGCTTGTGAAATATATTTTATTTTTAAAGAAAAATGGAAAGAAAAATTTGACTTCAGGCGAGACTCGAACTCGCGACCTACTGGGAATCTAGTCCAGCCGCTCTTCCAATTGAGCTACTGAAGCCCTGCCCGATTTGTCAAATCTTTCCTTCACATCTATTGCATTGCTTTATGGTAGCAGCAGCGCCATCTATTACCAACTATGCTAGTTAGGCAACCGATATAATAGACTTTTCAGTTTATTGAATAGCTGGACTAGATTCCCAGTAGGTCGCGAGTTCGAGTCTCGCCTGAAGTCAAATTTTTCTTTCCATTTTTCTTTAAAAATAAAATAGATTATTATTTACCATCATTAATTTGCCTTCAAAATAATGTGGCTTGTGATGCCCTATCGAATGATAAATGTAACGTACGAGTATTATGGTCAAAAAGTAACTACCGCGCTGTTAGGACTAAAGTGACGATACATTTAATAACATACAAGAACATTTCCAACTCCAGGTCCTGGCAACAAGGTGGCGGGGGCGGCGGCGGTGGTGGGTGGTGCGCCGTGGCAGAGACCTCAGTAGCGCACGCCTCTGCTGCCTCTGGCCCTGCGGAAGGAGACCTCACTGAGGGCGCCCGTGGTGTGGTCTTAGCTTCGAGATACCTCGCACAGCCTGCTGGGAAAGGACGCAGTAGACTGGTGCACCTCGCTCGTGTAGATACTATGTAAGTAGACTGATCTAGATCTGATTTCTCCTTCCCACGTCTAGACTGCTAATAAACCAGCGAAAAAGATCTCTCATAAGCCCTGTTCAGACTTGCGCGTTATTCGCTACCGACGTGGGGAGCGGAATTACCGGTTTCGCTAGGGTATTTTGGTGTGTGGTGGAGGTGGGCGAAACAAGTGCCGCTAGACCATAGTAAAATAAGAATACTTGTTAAAATAAAACTAGAAAAATAGTGAAATTAAAATAAAATAAAAATAGTAGTTAAAATAAAATAGGAATAGTATGTATGTATCTTCACGCTAGGTCCCTAACGGGGTAGGCAGAAAGTGTAGAGCGCTAGATATCCCGGTCCTGACATAGCTCTCGTGCCTAATCTACCTTCATCATTCTCTTCATACATGCACGCCGATTCCTAAGACTTTTGACCGCAACATCAGACAGAACTCGACCTATTTGGTCATGGTAGCATAAGTAGGTCAGGTAATCCAATCCAGTTCCAATTTCAGTCCAGGTCTTCGACTTATAAAAGAAACCTTCGGTGCACTCTTAATGTACAAATTATTTCGAGATTGCACCACCCACGCAGAAGGTGCGAAACAATATGTTTCCCACTTATAAAAATTACCTAATTTACTTAAGTATTTAATGCTAGTAGCGAGCGACTCAACCGGGTACATATGACTCATGTACTTAGGAAAATTTACAGACCGAACGTCTCAATTTTTCTATTTGCTTTGTGTTTATCAATTTTCTTTATAATTTCAGGGGCAGAACACCCGAATGGTACAACAAGTGCTACGGTCACATCTGCGCTCTATACTTGGCGAGAATTCGGGCTTCGTTCAAGCACAACACAGAAGGACCCGAGTCGAATGTATGATCCAAACATTCCACTTAAGCCGTGCCCACATTGGGCTCGACTTAAGTTAGACACTTCATTGTGTGCACAGCCTTATCGCGGCTCCTTGATATTACTGTTAAAGAGGGTGTGACCAAATTTGGTACTGTATTTGACGAATATTATATAAACGTGATTGAAAATGTTGTTGGTATTGGATATAAAATAAGATTTTTCGTCAATATATAATTATTAGGTTAGACATTTTTACCTACCTCCATAATTCAAGTTTTATCTTAACTCTAATACCCGTTAATGGGACCTACCAAAAAACCTGACTGCTTGTATTGCAAAATATTTAGTTTGTTAGGTTAGGCATAGCTTATACAAAATCTTAAAATCCCTCTTATGGTGCATTGTATAAATTAAATTATAATGACAATTCATCACAATATTTCTATTGAAGATATTATTAAAGGAGCAATCTCATTATATATATTAGTTGCAAAACGTTTTACCAAGCCCTTTGTAAAGTTATCATTAGGTACATATCACTAGTCATATAAAATAAATAAAAGTATGTAATATTCAATATTAAACACATAATAACCGTACCTGCCCTGTGTTCAGGATTATACATAGTATTATATCTAGATATGTTATATATTTTGTGAATGTATAGACTTAATAATGAGAATGTTATTTATTCATAGTAAGAAAAAATTAAGAAAAAGTAAAGAAGCTAAATATGAATTCCAAACTTAATTATTTTACGATTGGTATAATTAAGTTAATTGGCAATCTAGTAAGTGCTTAAAATTAATTTGAAACTACTTACCTAAACCTTTGTAGCAAGATATTAATCTATCAGTTCTCCACAATGAGGTCAATATAAATAAAGAGTAGACAACGGAAACAAACAGCCGGTTCCGTTTTTAAATTGATTTGACAGATATTTTGAATGACGTTTTCACGTCAGCTGTCATGTTAGTATGGGAAATTAAGTGCAGGTAATTCTATGCAAAAAAAATGGAACCATGCTATCATACTATCGTCCACTCTAGTACTCTAGTACATATAGGAATATGGTTTTACTTAAGCTTTTTTAGCGAAATAAATGTTAAAAACAAAATGTCAGATTTATGTCGATATATTTTTATCGGCTTTTATAGATTATTTATTTGTCAATAGATGTCGCTGTTAGATGGTTTCCAAAATTTCAATAAAAACAGACAGAGTTGTAGTGTCTATTGTAGCTTGTGTTTTCGAATGTAATTTAAAGCCAGTTTGTTCTTTACGTTTCAAATTTATATAAATTAGTCTATAAAAATAACATTCTATATCCAGCTTTGTCTATACATAACACATGTATACAATAATAATTATTATTGCAAACTTATTGTGAGTATCTTCGATAATTTATGTGACATAGGTACATAATATTTAAGCGTTCTAATTTTAAATGTTTGTTGACGTTGTAAGAAGTTTTTTTTAATTGTAAAAAGTCTGACTGTAAATAAATACCTAGTTGATAATGACCATCACAATTTTATTGTAGCTTTATTAACAAATTATAAGTCTATGTGGAGTGCGTCGAGATAATATATAGGTATTTTAGTAAGAAAAAATATATTTAAAGATGTATAAGTAAATAGCACTGACCATTGAATATATTTTTGAAAAAAAAAAACTGTATGCGTTGTTGATAAAATTGAATATTATATTACATTACATATATATGTTATTATATTACATTTATCACTGTTGCTCCAAATTAGATCCGAAATGTAATGTAACATGTTATAGATATACATATAAAGCAAATATAAGCTGTTGATCCATTTTATAAC
The DNA here is from genome assembly GCA_036365455.1 of Macrosoma leucophasiata. NCBI lineage: Eukaryota > Metazoa > Arthropoda > Insecta > Lepidoptera > Hedylidae > Macrosoma > Macrosoma leucophasiata. The sequence goes on along the minus strand of JAWQUS010000004.1, from coordinate 4,528,776 downwards.
TACTTGAATTGCTCTAATTGTTACGTTTCGATCTTATAATATCCAAAGTATTCGTATCTCGAAATGAAATTATGGTAGATTTTTCTGTACATTTTTTTACATTCTTTTTTTTTTGTTATACCTATTTGTTATCATGGCATCGCTATTACGCATATTGCCAGTGTCAAGTAAAACGATATTTCATATTTATTTAAGCAGCGTAATAGTTAGTATAATATAGTCATCAAGTATAATATGTAAGTATCAAGTATATAAGTTATCAAGTATAATATGTCAGTCAAGTGAGTTACAATCAAGCTATTCGAGTAAAGCGATGGCTACTATACCAGAACATTTACAATGAAGTTTTGGAGGCAACCTGAAAGGTCGTGTTTTCGCACTGTTATTCTATTTCACTATACACGGGCACTGTAATAAACCTATATCAAACAAAATGCCACCAATATTATTCAATATAACTTAAAAATACACCAAGAAAATGAAATAAAATAAGAGCACCATACGCCTCTTTCAAGGTTCCCGCCAAAACTCCATTTTTTTACATTAGTTACATATTTTATAATTTGACATCTATTCGCCGTTTTGAATATAGAATAGAATAGAATAGAATATTCTTTATTGTACACCAATAATTTTTACAAAAATAAATAAAACCGATAAAACATACCGAATATACCGATAAAACATACGGTAATCTTTATGTAAACCGGTAAATCTTACGGTAATCTTGATTTTTATAGATAAAATTAACATTAAGTTTAAAAAAATGAATCTGTATAATATGGGACTTGTATTTGGAATAGATATTTAAAACAAAATGTTTTAATTATTTTAACATGATATAATATTATTATCATATTTCTAAATAATAGCGTAGCACTCCATATAGCGTTATAAAAATAATTTATTTCCTAATGGAATAAATAAATTCAAGCCAAATATCACAAAATTAAGGATAATTAAATGGAAATTTTGTAAATATTAGTAATATATATTTTAATTAAGTAAGTACATTGTAATCTCAATAATAATAATTTATGTGTTGTATGTTACCTGTGAAATCACAAAATAGTAATATCGGTGCCAATACAGATGTGTGGTCTGTATTTTAAATAATAAATATTTAATATTTTCTAAATAGGAAACACCCACTAAAAAGGTACAATTACAAAAAAAACATATGGCATTGGGGGCATGTATAGCAATATATAAATGTTAAAAGTGAAATTGGTATTTACTTTTATGGTGAATGAAAAAAGATAAGAAATAGAATTATTTTTGTCTGTATCATAGAAATATTTTAAATTATAATCGCACTAAAATAAACTAAAGGCACGTTTTAATGAAATCCATAAGTTCGGCAAATATTTGAATATTATATCGGTACCTATTGTTAAAAAAAACAGAGTACTAAAAAGGAAAATCCTAAATTATTTTATGGCAACTTTGAAAGAAAAATGCAAAGTTTGCATATTTATTGCACAAAACATCATAAATAATTTAATACAATATTAATTTTATTAAATCCACCGATTGAGCCTGTATTTCGGTCAAATCAATTAACACCGAGTTATAAATAAACTCTCAGAAAGTAGTACCTAATTAAAGACACATTTAAAGTTTTCAAGTTTAAAAATGACAAATCGTGGTATAGTTTTTCCATGGTTTAAAAATTCTAAACATCTCAAACAATCTATTTCATGGGAAGTTCCCCGCTCAACTGGCAACCCTAAACAATATGAGCAATGAGATAGGGTTGTACAGTTGTATCTATTATTAATTAATTTTAAAATTATTAAAATTAGATATCAAAGTCAGTTCTATCACAAAAGAGAATTGAATCACACTATCCGCGACACTGCGATACATTTCCAAGAACATTTTAATATGATAGAAACTATGCCGAATATCTATCCAATGATTTGACTTAGTGGCTGTTCCGATTTATATTGAGACTACTGCGACAATGCTTTACTGGGGAGAATTTCGTTCCAATATAGACTGACAGTATACTGCCACAGGTGTCATATAATAGTATATGACGTCATATCTGACGTCATTTTTGTACTATGAGCACTGGAGCATTTAAGGTGTCCACTGGTTTGATCACGTGATCAACCAGTCAATATTATTTTGCTTATCCGTAGGCATAGACCAACACGGGCCACCGGCCGCAGCGAACCGGAGGGGAGTAGCCATAGCGTTTATTACCGATGCAAAACAAAACAATTTAATGCACACATTAAAACCTCTAGGCGACAGGCATAATCACACTTGTGCTTGTACTTTGACAGAGGGGAAAGCCTGCCTATGGCTACACCTCTCCGGTCCGCCCGCGCCGCGGCCGGTGGCCCGTGTTGTTCTACGTTCGTAGGCGATAACTAATTAATGTTATTGCCGCTATAACATTAAAATAAAATGACCTTTAAAACTTTAAAAACATTAAGCCCTTGCCATTAATATTGTCACTTAATTATTTTTTCTGATGCCAAGCCCAAACCAGCCATTTTGCTATCGTCATTCCATATTTAATAATATTTTCGTAATACCTCTTTTAATTCAGTTAACCACAATTTAATAAAGACCATTATTAATAAATTATACAATTACTTTTGCAATTACCATGTCAAGTCAGTATTCTCTATTTAATTAATTCAATTCTATGTATTTTCAATGTAACACTGGTATATAATGTAGGTAACGAAAATATTAACTGTTGATACTCCATGTATGTTAAATTGTGTAAAATAATATAAGCATAAACTAATTACATTGTGATTTATTCTTTATGAATTATATGGACCATTGTAAGTGATGAAATATAGCCGAAGTTTTATTTTTTACTAGCTGTTGCCCGCGGCTCCGTCCGCGTGAAGGTCGCTTTTCGCGTAACCTGTGGAAACTCATCAAATCATCCCATGGCAACCCACAGGAACATTTTTTCGGGATAAAAAGTATGCTATAATCTAAGTCAGCTAATATCCTATCTGTATAACAAATTTTATTAAAATCCGTTCGGTAGTTTTGGCTTGATTGACGGACAAACATCCAAACAAAGAAACTTTCACATTTATATAATTATATAACTATTTATTCGTGTGAAGTGTGATAGTGTGAAGCGTGATTAGTGTGAATTAGTGTGATTAGCGTGATTCCTAACATTGACTGAATGTTTTTGTGATTTTTAAATATCATATCAACTATAGCAATACAGCACTAATGCAGAAGATACAGTCCCATATGTCTGGTAGGTACTTCGTCATGGATTTACCTGTCCAAGGCACGAGGCTCTTGCTCTGCGAGGTTGTTGGCAGAGGCCCACACCGCCCACGACACGAGGCTCTTGCTCCGCGAGGTTGTTGGCAGTGGCCCACACCGCCCACGACACGCCGAAAACAGCCTGACAGGTCAAAAAAGACTGAATTTTTTTTACTGGTGGTAGAGCTCCAGTGACGGAGCTCGCGGGCGTAGGCACCACCGCATTACCTAATATACTTGCCGCTAAATGGTAGTGTTCAGCACTATCGTGTTCCGGTCAGGTGGTAATGTACGGCCCTGTAATTTCCGGCACAGAGGCATAACACCTAATGCCTCAGGAGCAGGCAGCTCATCTGCATTTTGACCTCTGGTCATTGTGTGGGTGTCTATAGGCTGCAGTCTTCACTTAACATGAATGTGAACTGCATGCTTGTTTGCCAGTTTTATTACATGAAAAAAAAAAAAAAAAAAAATATTAGAAGATGATATTTTGTTTTTGGATGAGTGGGAAGTTAATAAAGAACTACCTATGTTACTACATTAATATGTAAGTATTATTCCACCTAAATAAAAAATCCGGTCAAAGAGTAGGGCCGGACAAAGGTCTAGAAGTCCGGTCAATTTTTTCTTTCCATTTTTCTTTAAAAATAAAATATATTTCACAAGCATGTGTTAATGCGAAGTAATATAAAACAATTATTAAGGGTTAAAGCGACTTCTTAACGATATTCAATAAGCTGAAAAGTCTATTATATCGGTTACCTAACTAGCATAGTTGGTAATAGATGGCGCTGCTGCTACCATAAAGCAATGCAATAGATGTGAAGGAAAGATTTGACAAGTCGGGCAGGGCTTCAGTAGCTCAATTGGAAGAGCGGCTGGACTGGATGGTAACCCTACCTACGTACCTATTCAAGGGGATTAGTGTGTCCTTACAGAGGTAAGTATATTAGTAGGTAGGTAAGTATTATGTTCTCAGTATAGGTATGCACCTATAATCACGTATGCTTGAACTTGCGAAAATTTCAATGTAATTTTATGCAATTTATGGGTTATATTATGTGGTCGTATCTTTTGATTATTCTGATTATATGTAAGTAAATACTTAAATCTACACATTTTCAACATTTTTACAAGTGTTTTACTTTAATGAGGCAGGTAAGTCAGTACTTAACGTATTAATGTGTAAATATTTTATTGTGATATCAAAATCTCATCTCTTTATCCCAAAAAACAAATATTAAACAAAGATTGCTTTCTATTAGCGTAAATAAAGTAGGTACGTAATACTATGGAACCTCAAAAAAAGCTCGAAAGGTGCTGCAGCATAATGTAAAATTATTCAAAAATTGCATCAGCTCATGCTCAACCAATCACACTCGCCTACCGGTTCTGTAAAAAAAGGTCATTGGCGCTCGTCTCCAATACGTTTCGTTTTGTGCAAAACACTAAGCAGAAATATAAGAATTATATCATTAAAACTATAAATTAATCAAACTTGTTATATGTATTCTTAAAATAAACTAATAATTTTGTTTCTGCGTTATTATATTTGGGGATAACAATGAGTAGTTTTAATAAAGAGTACTTAGTGCTCGTAGCTTATTGTTGTTTGATGTGTAGAACGAAACGTATCGATTTAAACGACCGCCTTTCATTCATGTCATGAAGAAATCAGCGGAAATCCGAAACGCAAACGTCAATTCAGTTTGGAATTGTACGGTTGGTTATTGGTTTGTGTTGTAGGGCACGATGTTAGATTTCGAATTTTCTTAATGAATACGTATATTCCAAATGCCAAATACCCACAATGAGACACAAGTAGAGTAATTAGTGAATTTTTAAGTGCGGGGTAATAATTGTAGCGTTGCGTTCTTTTAAGCTTTAAATGTTTTATTTATGAAAATCCAGTGTTAGCAAGGTGATTTTTTCGGAGAAAGTAGCGCGCCTAAAGGATGGAAAACAAGAAAGACAATAGAGAAATGGAGAGTGCAGGTGCAAGATCGGGTAACGTTCAAAACAAAGACGGTATAGAGGTGGTGACACATAAAGAACCGCTTTGGATTTTCGGTTACGGATCCTTGTGCTGGAATCCAGGGTTTGAGTACCAGCAATCTGTGACTGGATACGTCAAGGGTTTCTCAAGAAGATTCTGGCAGGGGAACACGACGCATCGCGGCACTGATTCCAAGGTAATATTAGTCACAATATACATTGTAAAGGTCAACCACGTGTAGAATATGTGTATAATCAAATTGATGTGTATTATAGAATGCATTTTTTATTATTAATGAGGTACCTAATCGTCTAAAGAAATTGTCAAATTGGTTTACTTACTTATTAAGAAAAAAGCCTAAAAGTTTGCATAACCAACATAACTTTTATTAAAAAATACCGAACAGTTCTTAAGGTCCAACTGCATAAATAAATCTTTAGCTCTAGAATAGAAATAGCTCTAGATCCGATAAAAAAAAAAGTTATAGTACTCTCAGGGAACTGGATGCTCACCCACTTGCATAGTTGTAATAAAAAAATACTTCATTAATTTCGATAAATGGCAAATTCTCTGACTGTATCTAATGTTGGTCAGTTAGCATATACCTATATATGTATGTAAAATTAAACTGTTACACTCATATAAGTAAATCCCGTCAATAATTTACTCTTTCCCTATTTTGAATTTAATCAATAATATCTGTATATTGAAGAAAATTCTGTGTCCCAAAGATTACCTTGGGATTCTTGGGGAAAAATGTGTAGAAAACTTAAGTACGCGCCTGGATTTATTCTCCTGTAAGCGACAGTAAGTGTCAATCCAGAACTTAAATATTTTTTGATTTATATTATCTACTGGTCGCAGAGCCCTAGTGACGAAGCTCGCGGGCGTAGGCACCACCGCATTACCTAATATACTTGCCGCTTAATGGTAGTGTCCAGCACTATCGTGTTCCGGTCAGGTGGTAATGTACGGCCCTGTAATTTCCGGCACAAAGGCATAACAACTTAGGCCTCAGGAGTGGCAACGCATCTGCATTTTGACCTCTGGTCATTGTGTCGGTGTAGTCATCAATGTGAACTGCAAGCTTGTTTGCAATACCATAGCAAAAAAAAATCTCAAAAGCAATTGATAGTGATACCTGAGATCCTTAAAATAATATTTGGAGAAGGGCATTATAGCTGGGCGTTTGTTAGTAAGCCTCTTCCTCCCTGGTTCCTTGAAGGTTAATTTTGAGAATGTCCCGTTTTGAGTGAAGATAAAAATGGTCACCTTAGTTATGCCCCTACTATTAAATATTCATTTTAAGTGATTTATTTGTCCTACATCCTATTTTAAACTCCTCCGAGCTCTGACATGTAAGTTTTACAGCAACAGGTTCAAGGTAGGTAGTATTTGTTTAACATTCAACTTTATCATAAATTTGTTTAATTGACCTCATTATTATGACTACATAGCAGCAATAAATATTATAATATACAAGTATAAACAATGTTTTTTGTTGTTGAAAAATCAGTATAAATAAGGGATATATAATATAATCTTTGCTAAAAAGATTTACATGTCACCTTTACAATACCAACTCTGTTCACCACCTGTTTGAATATTAATTAGTATTGTGATGTAATGTATGTATTATGTATCTGACCATTTCTAAGCATTTTTGCTCAAAGTAAAGTCGTAGTGCAGTCTGTGAATCTCACCATTAGTAGAGTGGTGTGTACGCATAGTAGTCTGTTGTCTGTACTTTGACTTGGAGTCAAACTTTCATTGCACGAGAATATTTTTGTTTTTGGCAATTTTTGGCATACCTAGTTATAGTTTAGTATTTTTACTGGAGAGGATAAAGGCTTATCTATCTATCTATCTATTTTTACTGGTGGTAGAGCTCCAGTGACGGAGCTCGCGGGCGTAGGCACCACCGCATTACCTAATATACCTACTTGCCGCTAAATGGTAGTGTTCAGCACTATCGTGTTCCGGTCTGGTGGTAATGTACGGCCCTGTAATTTCCGGCACAGATGCATCCACCTTAAAGCTCAGGAGTGGTAACGCATCTGCATTTTGACCTTGGTCTCCGTGTGGGTGTCTATAGGCTGCAGTCATCACTGAACATCAATGTGAATGCATGCTAGTTTGCCAATTACACTCCATAAAAAAAAAAAAAATTCTGAATTTTGACAATCGCCAAGAGGCCACTTCTGCCAGCATCATGTCTGGTATAAAAGATAAGAAAATCAATGACAGTTTATTTCTACCCTGATTTACCAACAGGGTAGAAATTGGAATAAATAACAACATCTGGCAGATAATTGACTTTAAAAAACTTTAACCAGCGCATCATGGACGGTTACAGTGAACATTAATAAAGTTATGACGTCATTTAACAATAATCGGTACTGTTACATTTTTGTAATTGCTAAAGTAGGTAAATTGATGCAACACGGCCTAAATCAAAGCCTTGGAAGACCTAAAGATGCAGAACGACACACGCAAATAGATATTATGAGATAATCCTGTGCGTCAGTCTGTATTTTCCTCATCAGAGGAATACCTACGACAGTTCGTGAACTATCGTGGGCGAGTGTGCATAATAATTATTAGCCATAGTTTATGCGTGGGCACAAATTTAAAAAAAGTCCAGAAATAACTTCTTTAGCTGTATAGAATACACGAAAACTAAGAAATCTATGTATGGTAATAGTAATTACGATAACATGGGAAATCAATTTCCTAAAAGAAACTACTGGTGGTAGAGCTCCAGTGACGGAGCTCGCGGGCGTAGACACCACCGCATTACCTAATATACTTGCCGCTAAATGGTAGTGTTCAGCACTATCGTGTTCCGGTCAGGTGGTAATGTACGGCCCTGTAATTTCCGGCACAGAGGCATAACACCTTAGGCCTTAGGAGTGGTAACGCATCTGCATTTTTACCTCTGGTCATTGTGTGGGTGTCTATAGGCTGCAGTCATCACTTAACATCAATGTGAACTGTATGCTTGTTTGCCACTTTTAAAACAAAAAAAAAAAAAAAAAAAAAGTGACGATGAGACCACGTTGTCCAGCTCCGCAATTAATGATCACCTCAATAAATAGAGCAACACGGGCCACCGGCCGACCGGAGAGGAGTAGCCATAGCGTTTATTACCGATGCAAAACAGTGTTATTTTTTGCGGGGTGAAATACGTATGACACACACACCACAAAAATCGTCTATTACTACTAAACTCACACCTTGACTTTAACAAAATACATAAATAAACAATTTCACGCACACATTTAAACATCTAGGTGACAGGCGTAGGCTCACTTATGCTTGAACTTTGATAGAGGGGAAAGCCTGCATATGGCTACTCCCCTTCGGTCCTCCGCGACCGGTGGCCCGTATTGCTCTCGTCAAATGTGCCGCCGCTTTTCGCCTGAGCCCGACCCCAGCCCCGACCCTAGTACGACCCGACTGGTCGTTTCCGGTTGTCACTATGATCGCGATGTTCTGAGCGCCGAAGACTACTTCTTCGGCGCTACTAGTACCGTCTCGAGACGTGCCTACATGAGTCTATTAAAAAAAGAGAAATCAATTAATTATACGGAACCCTGTGTACGCGAGTCTGACTGCACATCGCGGACACTCCGCCAAAATTCCATACAAACGCTTAATTTGGTCTCTATTACACAGCCATCAATCAGTGACGCGTATTTACACGTGCACCTGTGTGCGTAGCACCTAGAGAACACCAAACGTCGCCCTTTTTTTTATTTAATGGAAGTGCAAACAAGCGTGCAGTTCACATTGATGTTAAGTGATGACTGCAGCCTATAGACACCCACACAAAGACCAAGGTCGAAATGCAGATGCGTTACCACTCCTGAGGCCTAAGGTGCTATGCTTCTGTGCCGGAAATTACAGGGCCGTACATTACCACCTGACCGGAACACGATAGTGCTGAACACTACCATTTAGCGACAAGTATATTAGGTAATGCGGTGGTGCCTACGCCCGCGAGCTCCGTCACTGGAGCTCCACCACCAGTAAAAAGACGGGGCCCATAAGAGTTGGGTGAGGCGGGAAATCGGCCGGGACGTCGAAGTGTCCGTTCTATACGTAGTATTATTACATATTCTCTGCCGACTGGCACTTGGCCCCTGGTATTCGGTGGTGAAACTCACCTTCGATTCGCAAGTTGCTTCTGACAAGCCGAAGATCAAAACAAACCAAATGTTGAACACGGAAGTCGTACCTGCCATATCTTGTGTATTAATGTTATTTACGTCCTATTACGTAAGTTCCCTAGCTTTGTATATTTAGGTCGGTTCGTTTCGTCATTGGCTCGTGTGTACGATTAACGATTCTTGAGGAATTTGGAAGGGCCTCTTTATTGGTTAGGTAGAAGTGTTAGTCAATATTGAGAATTTTATTTAACACTAACTGTGCGAATGAGTAAACAGATATACAATGCGAATGTGGATGGTTGCAGAGGCCCAGGAAAACCAAGACTGACCAAATAGGTAGGTCGAGTTCTGTCTGATGGTGGGGTCAAAAGTCTTAGGAATCGGCGTGCATGTACCTATGAAGAGAATGATGAAGGTAAATGAGGCACGAGAGGTATGTCAGGACCAGGATATTTGGCGCTCTACACTCTCTGCCTGTCCCGTTAGGGACCTGGCGGGAAGATACATATATACTACCTGTGCCCGCGACTTCGTTCGCGAGATAATTTATGATTGTTCAGTATCTACCCGGACGAATTCGTGGGCGCAGCTAGTATAAAAGTAGCCTAAGTTACTCCTTATTACGCTATCTGCCAGTGAAAGTCCCGTCAAAATCGGTAGAAGTTAACTCTTTTCCTAGTGCATTCAGTGAAAATGCAGATGCGTTGCCACCCCTCAGACTTAAGTTATGTCTCTGTGATAGTTATTACGGGGCCATACATTACCATTTAACCGGAACACGATAGCGCTGAACACTACCAATTGGCGGCAGATAGATTAGGTAATTACGTCCACGAGCTCCTACACTGGAACTCTACTACTAGTAAAAAGTTTATTCAGAATAGGTACTTAATGAGAATATTTATGAATGTTAATTACTTACTGAAGTAAAATTTTATTTATTGTTCCAGCCAGGACGCGTAGCCACCTTGATAGAAGATAAAGAGGTAAGTTACATAGGTACCTACTTAGAGACTAAATTTTTTGTTAAATGAAAACACTACATACTGGTGTTTTAATAAATCATCCACTCACTTCGATAGCTTTACTATTTTGACAGTTAGAAAGGTCTAATTGAAACATATTAATAAGCATCAAAATCATGATCTTATTACGTGATTTGAGAACATTTTTTTCGTTTTATTCAAGAGTTCTCAAACGTATTAAAGACAAATAGGTACGAATCTTTTGAAAATCTTCAGAAATGTATCGTATCCAGCTATGCATTGGTACATATTCCAATTTCTAAATCAAATTAAAAAAAAATGCACAGGTATGACGTGTTAAATTAGCGCCCGAACGTACTAGCGGTTAGGTTAATTAATATCCAACCGCCTGTTATTGTACGCACTTAAACTGCCACTCAATCACAGGCGGTTGCATACCTATCAAACTGTAACCCGCTCCCGCGGCTAACCGCTAGTGCGTTAGGGCGCTTACATTAGGAAAAAAAAAATAGTGAATAACAATAGATATATATGTACCCTCATATCAAATTAGGTAAATGTTTTAAAAAATATTAATAATCATCATCACCACACAAAATGTCTACCGTTTTGACTCATTCTCTCCCCTGGCAATCGTTTGGCTCCAATCCGCAGCGATGTTTCATATAACTCTTAAAATTCTATCTTTAATAATAATGGCGACCCTTGATACGTCCCACTGCTGGGCACGAGTCTCTCCCCTTCATGCGGGTTGGTGGAGATAAGGGTTAGTGGCCAACCCGCTGTCGGATGTTTTCAATCCGCCCATAAGGCCTCCGACAAGGTTTAACGACTGCTATCTATCGATAGCAACCGGGACCGACGGCTTAACGTGCCCTCCCAATCACGGAAACACGCATTTTAATTTGCCACTAGCGGTCACACATCTCACGCCCGACCGCACCCGTATCGCTTAACCGAGTAGATCGCTTCCGATGTCGAGCCGCGGGGCCATGCGCGCTTCAAAATTCTATCTTTAGATAAAGAAAAATATAATCGGATGACCTGAATAAAATGCCGGTCACGATCATCTTTACAAAAGAAACCGCAATGTGGTTTGTCGGTAGGGTTGCCAACATTTACTCGCGCATTTTAAGTCCATTGATTTATTGACCCCCTTTTGTGGTGAGGTTTTGATCCAGCAGTGGACTGCTTGTGGCTAATATGATGATGATGATGATGTCTTTAAGGGTCACACCAATATCAAGATACGTGCGAATTTCCTTCATTTCCATAGGAATTGAACGAGTTCCGTGACTTTGAAGGTACAACCTAGAAATCTATATATATAAAAGAAAGTCGTGTTAGTTACTCCACTTATAACTCAAGAACGGCTGAACCGATTTAGCTGAAAATTGGCAGGAAGGTAGTTTAAAGCCAGGAGAAGGACATAGGATACTTTTTATCCCGTTCGACAGCATATGATCCCAACCGATATGCCGTTTGAATTTAAAAGACTTCAATTTCCGATACGTCTTGCATTTGCCATGACCATCAACAAATCACAAGGCCAATCCTTAAAAGTTTGTGGTTTAAATCTAGAACATTCATGTTTTTCCCATGGTCAATTATACGTGACATGTTCACGGGTCGGAAGACCATCTGCGTTGTTTGTTTTTGCGCCTGATAATAAAACAAAAAATGTCGTGTATCACAAGGTACTTAAATGAAGAGCAACCTATGTACTAAAATACAGAAATAATTATGAATGATTAATGTAGGTATTTAATTTTTTTTGTATTTTCTCCGCTTATTTATTGCCATTAAGGCGGAACAAAGTTTGCCGGGTCAGCTAGTAAAGTAATAAAGTATATTCGCGTACATACTTTATCCGTCTCGTAAAGTGTTAATTGTCCAAAATAACGTACAATACTTTTTATTACGGAGCCATACATTACCGGAACACACTAGTGCTGAACACTACCATTTGGCGGCAGATGGATTGGGTAATGCGGTGCTGCCTACGCCCTCGAGTCCCTACACTGGAATTCTACCACCAGTAAAAAGGGGGTGGCAGCCCTATTTCTGGGTGTCATTTTCACAAGCATGTGTTAATGCGAAATAATATAAAACAATTATTAAGGGTAAAAGCGACTTCTTTACGATATTCAATAAACTGAAAAGTCTATTATATCGGTTGCCTAACTAGCATAGTTGGTAATAGATGGCGCTGCTGCTACCATAAAGAAATGCAATAGATGTGAAGGAAAGATTTGACAAATCGGGCAGGGCTTCAGTAGCTCAATTGGAAGAGACTGGACTAGATTCCCAGTAGGTCGCGAGTTCGAGCCTCGCCTGAAGTCAAATTTTTCTTTCCATTTTTCTTTAAAAATAAAAATATATTTCACAAGCATGTGTTAATGCGAAATAATATAAAACAATCATTGTGACAAAGTTATCGTGTTTAATTTGCTTTCAGTTTTTGGGATTGCAAGGTATTTACAATTATAATAGGGCACCTAATTACAAAACGCAATACCGACTAACGGACAAATATGTACGTTTCGCGTCACTTCAATTTAAGTGGGATTTATAAGTATTTTATCTTATACCAGCTGTGCCCGCGACGTCGTCCGCGTGAGAATTTATGATTGTTCAGTATCTACCCGGACGAAGTCGTGGGCGCAGCTAGTATAAAAGTAGCCTAAGTTACTCCTTATTACATCAGCTATCTGCCAGTGAAAGTCGTGTCAAAATCGGTCTAGCTGTTCCCAAGATTAGCCCCGCCAAATAGACAGACAGAACGACAGAACGACAGACAGACAGACAGACAGACGGACAGACAAACAGACGGACTGACGGACAGACGGACAGATGGACACACAAATGGTAAAAAAAAATGTTTTGGTATATGTTCCGTGTATACATACATATATATGCATTTAGTAAAAAACTGTTATTTTTAATATTACAAATAGACACTCCAATTTTATTTATTTGTATAGATGTCAATTGGGATTTTTCCACATTGTAGAAGTTTCCCAGTACCTCAGAGTTTGGTAACGTGCCCGGAGATGTCAACAGGCTCGCCACCTATACATGGGCCAAAACGTAACCGGCAAATCAAAGGTGTTTGCATGTACGCATTCATTTACCTCTGCCTACCCATTCAAGGATAAAAGGCGTGAAGTTACAATAAAAAATATTAGTCAAATACCCTATTCTATATTGAGCCTCTAATAAGTCTTTATACACAAATGTAACTAATGAAAACTGCAGCCTATGCAGCAGTAAATTTCCATCAATGCGAATTGACAAGCAATTTGACCATAGAGCAACACGGGCCACCGGCAGCCGCTACGGACCGGAGGGGAGTAGCCTTACTAGCCATAGCGTCTAATACCGATGCAAAACAGTCAGTCATTTTTTGCGGGGGGAAATGCTTGTGACACACACACACTCTACAAAAATCGTCTATTACTACGAAACTCACACCGTGACTTTAACAAAATACATAAACGATTTCACGCACACATTTCAACATCTAGGCGCTGTCGCCTAGATGTTGAAATGTGTGCGTGCATAGGCCCACTTGGTAGGCCATAGGCCACATGGCTACTCCCCTCCGGTTCGCCGCGGCCGGTGGCCCGTGTTTCTCTATGAATTTGACATACAATAAAAATCCACTACCGATTAACTGACGACAGCTGCCAATTCATCATAAAACACGTAATGAGCTATAATTAATTCAAATTAAGAACAAATAAACCGCCGATGGTCGAAATAGTGGTTTTAATCAGGCCGACCTCGTTGACGTAGAAATGGCTGATTAAAAACTGGGGCACAGTAGTGAATGATTAAGGAAATGCCGAAATGTATTAATCTATCGCTAATTAGATATTACGAAACACGAGGAGATAATTAGATTGGCCGAAATGGTTGGACTTTCATTTGCATTGAAGGAAGTATTTTATGTTATGATGGTTTCTTTTTTTTTTTATGTAAAGACAGTGGTAAACAAGCATGCAGTTCACATTGATGTTAAGTGATGACTGCAGCCTATAGACACCCACACAAAGACCAAGGTCAAAATGCAGATGCGTTACCACTCCTGAGGCCTAAGGTCTTATGCCTCTGTGCCGGAAATTACAGGGCCGTACATTACCACCCGACCGGACAACGATAGTGCTCAACACTACCATTTAGCGGCAAGTATATTAGGTAATGCGGTGGTGCCTACGCCCGCGAGCTCCGTCACTGGAGCTCTACCACCAGTAAAAAAGGCAAACAAGTATGCATTACTGGTAGAGTTCCAGTGTATGAGCTAGAGCGCGTAGATACCATCTAAGCAGCACCACCTAGGCATTACCTAGTCTGTGCCGCCGAATGGTTCCGGTTGGATGGTGGTACAGCTCCAGTGATAAAGCTCGCGGGCGTAGACATCACCGCATTACCTAATAAACTTGCCGCTAAATGGTAGTGTTCAGCACTATCGTGTTCCGGTCGGGTGGTAATTTCCGGCACAGAGGCATAACACTTTAGGCCTCAGGAGTGGTAACGTATCTGCATTTTGACCTCTGGTTTTTGAGTAGATGCCTATAGGCTGCAGTCAGTCACTTAATCACTCAAATCACTTAACATCAATGTGAACTGCATGCTTGTATATAAAAAAAAACTACATACCTACTAAAAGGTAATCGTTTTCAGGAACTCACAAATTATACTGAGTTCGTTGAAAAGCGTTCAACATTGTAGGAATAGAGGTGGAGACATTTTTTTGTTATCACTGGATAATTAACTTCCAAGACGGTCTGGACTTCCGAGTATAAGAAAAACTTGTATCTTCGAAGTCGAACAAAAGCTAATAATTTTTTATACACTGTCTGCGAGGAAGATTTTTTTAAGAATTAAAGACTTTTACTTACTTTATAACTTACATTATAAAAATGGGGAACTATTTTTTTTAAATTCCGCATAAAAACCTTGTTGGTATCTACCAAAGTTATTTGTATCTACGTATCAAAGTGTTTTATTTGTTGTTCTCATTAAATAAATTAGGTTAATTTATTATTAAATTGAATGAAGCGCGCATGGCCCAGCGGAAGCGCGCATGGCCCAGCGGCTGGTGTAGATCGTAAGCGATCTACTTGGTTAAGCACTACGGGCGCGGTCGGGTAGTGTGATGGGTGACCGCTAGTGGCAAATTAAATGCGCGTTTCCGTGCTTCGGAGGGCACGTTAAGCCGTCGGTCCCGGTTGCTATCGATGGATAGCAGTCGTTAAACCTTGTCGGAGGCCTAATGGGCGGTTTGAAAACATCCGACAGCGGGTTGGCACCCACCTCCACCAATCCGCATTGGAGCAGCGTGGTGGAGTAAGCTCCAGGCCTCCCCCCAAAAAGGGGAGAGACTCGTGCCCAGCAGTGGGACGTATAATGGGTTGCCATTATTATTATTATTATTATTAAATTACCCCAGTCCATCCATAATTCAGTTTTTTTTTTATGTAATAAAAGTGGCAAACAAGCGTGCAGTTCACACTGATGTTAAGTGATGACTGCAGCCTATAAAAATTAATAATAAAAATAACTGTACTTTAGCGTTAGCGCATGAAAATATGTATTTCATAAAACTTAAGGAAAGCACCGTGAGGTAGTAGATAATAAGGTAATGCAAACCTAATACACCAACGACTCACCATTTCTTTTTTTTAATTGTATGAATGAAAGTCGAACTTTTTTCGAGCACATTTCTAAACACTTAGTTACCCCTTGCCCTCGCACCCTATTGAGTATCTGTTCCAAATCTGAGCTGTCTAATTCACCTTGCACCCTGTATCTGTACCAAATCTGAGCTGTCTATCGTCCGCGTCCTTAGGGCAACTGTTAATTATTTTAATCGCCACTTACGCACCTTTCTTCCAAATTATCAGACTTTTGGTTGGGAGCTCCGTTTGGGTACATTAAACATCCTTTGAGAATATCTGACGGATCCTTAACCTGCGAAGTAGATGCCGTGACTTTTTCAACAAAAATGGAGGTGGAAAAGTGTGTGCTCGATTATAACTCAAGCATTTTAGATACTCTGAGAGGGTGTTAAATATAAGCGATAGAAGCTCCCATCAAAAATTCTGACGATTCAGAAGCGAAGTTGGCTGTTTTGTGTCAAAATTTGACGAACTTCCCTCTGAGGTGTTCCCTAGGTGCTACAATATGGGGTTCTTCAAAAATGGCGTCAAAAGAGTCCTCCAGGGTTGGCAACAAACACCCCTGGTGTTGCAAATGTTCATAGGCGACGTTGACCACTTTCCATCAGGTGGCCTGTTTGCTTGTCTGTCAACCTTCAGACATATAAAAAAAAATTTAACATCTGCTCCAAGGGCGTGACTCTACATAGACAAGATTGGGTAGAGATACTCATTAAGGTGCAAGATGCATATTCTCATCTAACGCGTTCGAGTAAATACAAAAATCCCCTCTTGGACTGCCCGGACTGCCCTTATAATAAACAATGAGATGTAAACAATAAATAACAATACATGAAATCTTAAATCGAACTAATTCAATGTAAATAAATGATAACGTTTATAGTGTTATGTCCATTTGTCACACTTCAAACATTGTTATAAATCACACGAGGCTAGACATTGTTTGCATAACTAAGTGTGTTATCGTATTGTATGATTATGTATGCTAATAATAAATCTTATTTGGTCAATAGTGTTTATAAAACTTCGCAAATATAAAGGTGCACTCGTGTGACATCGACGATTAAGCCTAATTTAAATTACGAAAGTAGGTCCGCGACTAGGGTTGCCACGTCGCCAAATCTAATAGCCGGACAGTTTGGCCGGACATTTGGTTTAAAACGCTGGCTACAACAGAAGAATTCATTCGCGCTCGGCGCTCGCTCATGTGTGAACTGTAAAAAGCCTAAGAAAACCCGGACACGCAATCATAAAGCCTAAGTTTTTTTTTAATGTATTAATGGAAGTTGTAAACAAGCAGTTCACATTGATGTTAAGTGATGACTGCAGCTTATAGACACCCACACGAAGACCAAGGTCAAAATGCAGATGCGTTATCACTCCTGAGGCCTAAGGTGTTATGCCTCTGTGCCGGAAATTACAGCGCCGTACAATACCACCTGACCGGAACACGATACTTCTGAACACTACCATTTAGCGACAAGTAAATTAGATAATGCGGTGGTGCCTACGCCCGCGAGCTCCGTCACTGGAGCTCTACCACCAGTATGTTGAAATTATGGCACCGTCAATATATACAGCAACTTATTTTTTTTTGTAGTACATTGCTGTTTTGACGTAACGTTATTGTTACGATCATTTTAGAGAAACAGCAATTTACTGCAAATTGTTTTTAAAATTGATGACCACTGAGTTACAGAACACGCCTGAAATTAAAATAGTGTTAGGAATTTTAAATTTAATTAATAAAGGAGACGGATAATTTTTATACGGGTATAGTTAACAATTAGTCATCTAACCCAACCTTTACTTAAATATATATACTTCCATTACTGGCAATTAAAAAAAATCCCTAATTTCAAATTATTTATTTTATAGCCATTTGAAAATAACATAATTTGTACAGTGTGAACACTGGGCGTTTCTGGCCCAAAAATGCACGGAACAGTATCATACTCCTTTCTAATTCTAATATGCGTTGCGTTAATGTGTGTTCGTTTAGTAATCGTCCGAAGTCAGGGCAGTTCGCTAGTTAACATTAGTAGATAAATGCACAATCAAACCCAGAAATGTCTACGCGTGCAATCTTACACGAGTCTGATTTGTGAATCAGAACACGTGTTCTGTTGCACACGTGACGGTTAAATGCGCATCGTTTTGATATATTTCAATGTATTGTATATTTATATGTTGGTGATTAAGTGGTTATTGCGACATAAGGAAATTATGATTGTTGAGTCCAATTTGGGTTACAACTGCGGGGTTATTTGTAGTGTACTCTTGGCAAAACCACGTCGGTGATAGTTCTATCAGAATCAGAAACTCATTTATTCATTTAGGGCGACAGGCACCTCTTATGTTATGACACGTCAAAAACAAACAAAACAAATTACAGTGAATAACAATTGTTAAACATGTCAAACAAGATAAAAAATATATGCATAGTCAAGAATATCACTAAGATAAAACTAAATATAATATACTAATGTAAAAAGTATATCAGTAGAATGTCTCATTTCCCCTTTACAAACTGATAACAAAGAGTAAAAAGAAAAGAAAAAGAGTCATTCTTTGTCATTCACCGGCAGAGTTCCAAAAGGCCAATATGATCAGAGAATAACCTGCCCAAAAAAACTCATTCATTGGTATTTGTTTTCGTCCGAAGTCTCGGCTAAATTGTCCTGCTCGGGCAACATGAATGGGCGCCGCCAATGGGTAACATGAGGCAGTTTCCCTCACCTCTGATTAGAGCTAAAAATTGCTTGTTTACAGCAACTAAAGAGTGATATCTTACATTGGATTGTATGTCCTCGAAATTTCCACGAATTAAAGGCATAACAGCTTGGACCTAAGTTATGTTAACGCATCTACATTGAAATCTTTAGTTTTCAAGGAGATATTTATAGACTACTGGACTACAGTATCAGTAGGTATACAGTATATTCATGAAGATATTTAACCCGTCAGCTCGCGAGAAAAATACGACAGTTGATTTCTAATTGTTCGTGTACCGATATCTTGCCAACTGCAGCGTAATTTATTAAAGCTTACCATCTTTTTGAGCTGTTTGAAGGTGCACTGAGGATCACCTTATGATCGGAATAAGAAAAAAGAAAGCAATTGATTAGGCATGTTTGCATGTATGAATATAGTATAATATCCTATTCCGACAGAGAATTACAGACTTACAAGTCATGTTTATTGTTTTTGTTTGAAAGATTTTACGCTGAAGTTATTACCCTCAATAAATACCCAATTGTTAATACTGCAAATCCATATAAATGCAAATTAACGCGCCAGACAATATTTATTTGTCCAAATGTTTAAAATTGAATTTTCTTTCTTACTAACCTTTCCTTTGTTTTCAATGTTATTTCTGTACTTGGGTCATTGAGCTGTTATTCCCTTAACTCCAATCTTTGGCTTGAGTATGTTTGATAACAATGTGTTTGTAAACATTTTGTGCGTGAAGGAGGTGATAGGGTACATTGACTGAACCTGTATACAAAGGCGTCGCCGGCCGACGATGTGGGGCGTACATATCAGTCTTTTTTGTAAAATGAGCTATTTTTTATCTCTAGAGAGGGGCAGCTGCCCTCCCGTGCCACTCTGGCCATGCCCATAGAGCAACTCTTGCGAGAACTTCGTATGTGCGATTCAGCTCGGTTATACGCCATCATACTAATATACTAGTACTAATATCACACTGCGATTATGGCATATTCTCCCCTAATGACGGCTCAACACTTGTGAGCATCTTTGGAAAGACTTTTGTCGATCTGTACATGTTTTTCGGCTGAAATAATGATTTCGAGTCCTAATAAGTAGGTGTAACTCTATGGCGGTCAAACCATTCCAATGAGGCGATAGTAAATACAATAACGCGAGATGGGCAGCAGCGTCCTGCGTTAAAACTACCACCACTACGATCGCCAATCCGCATGCCGCCAAGCGTGGCGATTATGGCATATCTCCCCTAATGGCGCACAACACTGTTGTGGCCGTCTTTGGGAGGGCTTTGTCCAGCCGTGGACGTATTTTGGCTGGAGTGATGAACTTTCCCAACTGTGGGATCGTAGAAGGTCAAACGGATTCTCATCCAAGTGTCTACAAATTGCAACTCTGTAATCAATTGCTTCCGCCGATTTGAGTAACAGTTCGCAAATCATCGTCACTTGCCGCAGTTGTCGCGTCGCATGGTTGGGCACGTGATTGAAATGGTGCCAAGTTACTAAAATTAATTGAATCAGTATTTAATATATCGTACGCTGAACCAATAATGGCTATTTCTCTTTTGAGGGTTTCGTACGTAAATGGTATAAACGCGACCTATTCATATAACTAAGTGTAAAAGATTCACAGACTGCATTACGACTAGCAAAGTATGCGTAGAACTGTCAAAACTCATACTTTATTGACAGTTCTAAGCATACTTTGCTCAATGTAAAGTTGTGGTGCGGTATGTGAATCTCACCCTAAGCGCGAGATTCACTACGACTTTACTTTCAAGTAAAGTACGCTTCGAACTGTCAAATCCTATACTGGACTGACAGTTCTAAGCATACTCGTACTTTTCTCAAAGTAAAGTCGTAGTGCGGTCTGTGAATCTCACCATTAGGGTGAGATAAAATAAAAAACTAAGATACAGACTTACGGACAGCGGAGTCTTACAATGAGATTCACAGATCGCACTACGACTTTACTTTCGAGCAAAGTACGCTTTGAACTGTCAAAACCCATACATTTCTAACAGTTCTAAGCATACTTTGCTCAAAGTAAAGTCGTAGTGCGATCTGTGAATCTCACCGTAAGACTCCGCTGTCCGTAAGTCTGTATCTTAGTTTTTATTTATTTATTTGTTGTTATGAAGTGGAAAACAAGAACAGTACACATTGATGACAAGTGATACTATAGCCCATAGCCATCTACATAAAATCCAAAGATTTCTATGTAGATGCGTTGCCAAATTACAGGGCCGCATTACCACCCGTAGTGCGACCGCCTATCGACATTGCTGTCGTCATTGTCATTGCTGTCAAATTTTAAAGTCGATTTGTAGCTCCTTTAAAAGTAGTATTGATAATCTGATTGATATTCTCGTTTTCGAAGGTGATAAACAAGCGATAGTGGTAGATTATTTCGATTATTGTTATTTAGTTAAAGAAAAAATCGACTTTAAAATTTGACAGCAATGACAATGACGATGCAATGTCGATAGGCGGTCGCACCCCTGGCCAGAACCCGATGGTGCTAAACACTACGATTTGGCGGCAGATAGGTGATACGGCAATGCCCATGTCATAGAACTCCGATATTGGAACTCCTCTATCTGTAGGTACAACATTAAAATAATTGTCTCTTTACTTTGAAACACAAAGTAGAGTTTGTTTCTTTTGTATGTATATATGTATGTATCTTCACGCCAGGTCCCTAACGGGGTAGGCAGAGAGTGTAGAGCGCCAGACATCCCGGTTCTGACAAACCTCTCGTGCCTCGTCTACCTTCATCATTCTCTTCATACATGAAGAGTTCTGTTTCTTTTGTTCTTACTAAAATATGAAATGAAGGATACGAATGATGAAGACAGCTACTCTGAGTGTTTTATCGTGCATTCGCGGTCTGGTTAAACCTACATAAAATATATTTGTGATGCATTGCACAAAACTCGGCCAGGGTCACAAAACGCAAAGGAAATGCGAAATCAGTAAAATATTTATTTAAACGATAATTAATTAAGTATTTTACTTAAAATTCGTTTACTTAAATAATATTTGTTTCACGAGCTTGTAGTAGGTATATCATCAGCATCATATCAGGCAAAATCTGTCCACTGCTTGACAAAACCAAAGCCTCCCCATAAGGTGGATATGGCATGCACTACATACTTTTTTTTATCTTATGGAAGTGGCAAACAAGCATGCAGTTCACATTGATGTTAAGTGATGACTGCAGCCTATAGACACCCACACAAAGACCGAGGTCAAAATGCAGATGCGTTACCACTCCTGAGGCCTAAGGTGTTATGCCTCTGTGCCGAAAATTACAGGGCCGTACATTACCACCTGACCGGAACACGATAGTGCTCAACACTACCATTTAGCGACAAGTATATTACAAGTTGTTTGTCACTTCCATTACATTAAAAAAAAAGTAAAGTCATGTGGGTGAGGTGTTTCATTACATAAATACCGGCTATTAGATAATAAGTTAATCTTGTATCCTCTTGTTGATATGAACGACATAAAAGGGCGTCTTGTACGGTAACTCAGTATCGTTATACAACAAACAAGGCACTTTTTATACTGTTTGTATATTATATCCTATTGTAATTGAAACAATGGGGACCTTAAAAATATGTAATTGAACAATGAATTGTAACATCAACAATCATTATCCCGTACATCACATCCACATCTAAAGGTCGGGCCATACAGCGAGCGTGGCGTGACGGGACGTAGCGCCGATAGTAATGTACTTCATACCAGAGAATATGTAAAAATACTACGTACAGAATGTACACTTCGACGTCCCGCCCGATTTCCCCGCATCACCCAACCTCCTCCCCTCTTATGGGCGACGGTTGGTATTTTCTTAGTCCTACGCAAACAGGTGCACGTGCAAATGTTAAAATACACGTCACTGATTGATGTCTGCGTAATAGAGACCAAATTAAGCGTTTGTATGGAATTTTAGCGGAGTGTCCGCGGTGTGTTCATACTATGGAAGACGTGACACCGACCCATTCCATCAGGCCCGGCGTGAGAGGTCGGTACGCCGTCTTCCATAATATCTCATATAACCGCTCGACGTTGCGCCGGCGTCCCATCAGTACAGACTATTACTCTCGAAGTAAGCCGTCGGGATGTGACGACCCCATCCCCCACTAGTGGAGGAGAATTCTTTCGCTAGTGCATTTAGTAATCCGAACAATGGGGAACAATTCGAATAGGGCGCTAGTAAATGCGGTAACGGGATGGACAGCAGCGTCCCGCGATAAGACTACCACCGATTCGCTTGCCGAGTGTGGCAGCAGGTACTTTCACTATTAATTATATTTGTTTACAATTCTATTTATTATTTTGTTGATTGAATATTTAAACTCAAACATTAAGTAAGCAAAACATAACAAACTAGTGTTTTACGATAGTTATGTTAATCGTTCTGATTTAGTGAGTAGGTGTAATAATTACTCGTAGATCCGATATCCGTGTATCACCAAGTAGCTTCCGGTTCAAAACCAGTTTCAGACTCCTACCTGACTTGTGCTAAACCGGAACCTATTTGGTGCAACCGTGAGTCACTGACTTTAATTTTATATCATTTTTTAAAACTTTTCTGTGTTTTGTTGCGTTTATGTTATTGTTGTATGTTTATTATGTGGCTTGCGGGTCTTTCGACTCGACCAATAAAGCGTTTTCTTTCTTTCAACGTTATTGTGGTCATCGTTGGGAAGACTTGTACAGCTGTGGACGTCTTTCAGCTGACTTCAACTACTATAGAGGACAACTGTGAATTATTTTCAGCTCCTCCCAAACATTTTGGGTTATGGTCTTCCCGCAATAAAATCTAAATCCTTCATTAGGTGTATTTATATGGGAAAGCTCATGTTACGATACCGACAATATCACGCGATTTACGCATGGTTGATAAATTTCTATCATAATATTTACTCCCAAGACATTTCTTCGGAATAGGTCAGGAGTGCATGGCATTAGTTAAGATAATATTATAAAATATCCATTATGTAATTATATTGTCACTTTGGAGATAGCAAGATATCTCCAGACGTAAGACCAGAGAATATGTAATATTTTCTATTATAGTTAGACGACAAAAGTACCATGACTGGCATTGGTCTTTTTATTTTTCGTGACATATCTAATCGTGAAAATTGTCGCTATATTCCATTTGTCACCGTATAATTGTGTTCCGGATTAGAACGTCATCTTTTTTTATTCACCGTTCCAGACGAAAGACATCCACTACTGATCAAAAGCCGCCCAAAGATTGCCATTTTTTGAAACCACAAATAATTTTAGACAAAGGCATGACAAAAAGAACTGTACAATGCGTGGGGCCAAATAGAAACAACTTATTTCCTTTCTTACGTTGTCAACAGTGGCTGCACCACGGAGTACTTGTCGTTATTATGTAGATGATATTGTTCTTATACATTTCCTCGTGGTTACACTAGTAACGGTGTTACCACAAGGAATGTTCCACCGAAACTTATTTTCTTGTAGTGTCGCTAAATGGTAATGTTCAGCACTATCGTGTTCCGGTCAGGTGGTATTTAGACCTGTAATTTCCGGCACAGAGACGTAACACCTTAGGCCTCAGGAATGGCAACGCATCTGCACTTTGACCTGGGTCTTTGTATGTGTGTCTATAGGCTGCAGTCATCACTTAACATTAATGTGAACTGCATGCTTGTTTGCCACTTTCATTACATTAAACTTAATTTTCACGAAGAAAAAAATACTATTAACATGCACTGTTTACTATTATTGTCACATAAATTCCGTTTTCACTTATATCAAATACCGGATTTCAAAAATAAGGTAATCAGTAGTCTATACGAAACTAAATGCGGTTAGTTAATTTGCAATTCGACGTGACATTTTGCAAACTGACCATTTCATGGTTGAATTTGGAATTGTTAATGTCCAAACCAACGCTTTCATCACCATTCTAACTTTCCTAATATAGACCATTGCAGGCTTTCGCAACCGATAACACCATGCTCACCTGTAATTATAATATTAATTATTTAAAATCAGGTATTAAGGCATATTAATTTAAAAGTGTTTCTGAGATTTAGTTTTGTAATACACATCTTGTTCACCAACTTATCCTGTCTCTTTATAAGTATTGTTCTTTTTTTAATTGTAGTTATAACTTTGTTCCATTTGGATATGTACAACATTTCTGAAAAAATATGATTATTGTCACGTTTGAATAATATCTACTCGTAAATAGGATTTCATCTCCTGTCTTATAATTTAATATGTAGTTGAAAGGGAAATGATTACAAAAATCCACAGTTATTACAGAGTTTAGTTTTTCCGTCCAAGTCTTAAATAAACCCTATTTAATATGTATGTTTGAATGGCCCCATAACAACTGAAGTTTCAGCAGTGACATTTTTTACCTCTGGTTTTTGTGTAGATGTCTATAGGCTGCAGTAATGACTCAACATCAATGTGAACTGCATGCTTGTTTGTCACCTTGACTACATAAAAAAGTATATTTACTGCAATTTACTGCTCTTCAGCGTCTTTTATTATAAAAAAACATACGGAACAGTAAACGTCATAAAAAAATGTGGTAACTATATCGTCAAGAAATAACTAACCCTATTCTCGTTTGTTTCAGGGAATCACATGGGGCAAAGCTTTCCTGATAGCAGCCGAAGACAAAGCCGCGCTACCATACCTTTCCACTAGGGAATGCCAATTAGGAGGCTACCGAACGCACGTAGTTAATTTTCATCCCCGTCCATCCATTTTCCTACCTTCCAGCAGCCGCGATAAAAAGGATGCACTTCTCTACATAGCTGTCCCAGAAAACAAACATTGGTTGGGTTCAGCACCTTTGCCTGACATAGCTAAACAGATTCTAGACTGCCGCGGTTCATCCGGTTCCAACGTCGAATACCTTTTGAGGCTTGCAGATTTTATGAGGGAAGAAATCCCTGAAGCTTTAGACGATCATTTGTTCTCTTTGGAAAGGCTCGTGAAGATATTCGCTGCTGACATGAAGATTTGTTTGCGAAGTATGATGGGCAGTGCTGTAGAACGTGATGAATCTAAGCCTGAAGCGAAGGCAGCCGTTCCTAGCTTCCAATACGCTTCGAGAATACCTGATAAGAAATTACGCTGTGTTAATATGTGATAAAAATGTGGCTGAATATCGCCTGATGTGTGTTATTCAGACTGACGGGGTTTTGCTCCGCTTTTATATTTATCAGACTTATTGTCAGATGATCATTGTATATCTGGAAGGAAGTATTCAAAGCTTGGTTTCTCGACTCGTTTTGTCTATCGCGAATGGCCAATAACATTGAAAAAAAAAAGACTTTGATTCTACTAAACACAACTAAATGAAACGTACAAAGATTATTTTAGACACATGTTCCACAGTTTTGAACTATCATTTTAACCTACTTAAATGTTGCTCTAATATGTGCATATCTCGCAAGTGGAATTCAAATATTTTGGGTCATTCAAAACAAATTGATGTTAATCTTAAAATGAAGTTGTAATAAAAGTGGTTTATGCTAAAAGGAGTTGTTTCCAACAACTGGAATATAGAACGAATCCTAAATCTAGATCACACCGGATTGTTCTAAAATGGCTTAAATTTAGGATCAAATTCCCAAGATTCTTGCTTTAGAAATACTGCCATGTGAATGTTATAAATGAATTGATCGGGATAAACGTGGCAATTGGGAGACTTTTAAAAATAAATGATATATCCAATAGATAAAACGGTTGCTTGATAAAAATAATCAAAGATGAGTCGCAGCTTTGTTGAAATGAATTTCAAACTACTGATATGTTGTATGGCTAAACCGTAACCGACGAGTCGTGGGTGTTTGCATGTATGATTGAATGCATGCATTTACCTCCGCCTACCCCTTCGGGGATTACGCGTGAAGTTACGTTTTGATATGTTGTCACTTTATTGGACATTGTGATATGAACAAAGGTACCATGACAAAGACTGCCAAGTGTTATTGTTAGTGTGGAATAGATAGAGACGACTGGACTCTGTTTCATGTCTGTGATGCTGCCCTCGTTAGTGAAATGATAAAAATTGGCAATAACTCTAGACTACTAAAGGCCTACTAAATGCGGAACGTTGTAAATATTTGAACGATTGATAAGCATTTTAGAGTTTAATGGAGTTCTGACGTGATTTAGGATCAAAATATCCACATTTAGAAATGTTTTTCAAAACGCGCATTGTTTATTTTGATAAAGCGTGATAATCAGCGCAGTTGTGTTGAAGAGCTTCACCGAGGACCTAATTCCAATATTTCAGTTTTACACAGGAGTCGTTATTTGTTTGCATATTTATTGAAGATTGGATTCTAGAATAGCGAGATAGGAAATGAAACTGAAACTGTATATGTTATTAGGTTCCGTACGGACACATTTTTGGACATGAACAAGTCTGTAAGAGAAGTACTCTTCCATGGAACCTTGTATTTCGTACCCAATCATAGGATAGCAAAGGTGAATGTTAGGTGACTAAATCGATAACACGATTTCTTAGGTGATTCGCACAAGGCCCCACATCATCAGCATAATGCGGGAGTGCGTGTTCTTAATTGTTATATTTATTTTTTCTCAATAACACATGCGTGTGAACTTAGTTGTTTGAAAGTATCTCTCTTTGTATTTATTTATGCGTAATACTTAGAAAACGCATTAACGCGCAGTGCACAGATCACACACTCACATGCGGGTGTACAATCCGCGCACGACGCACCCTCCGTCCCGCGCACCCTACGTCTCGCGTAACGCTACAGCGCGGGACAGTGTGCGAATCGATGTAGATTCACCTTTATCTAAGCGTTCAAGTTCCATACTTTAATTATTCGATTACCTGATAAACGAAAAAACCTAAAGAGTCTTCCTCAGATAATTTATATCTGAGTCAATGTTTGTGCGATCAAATCATATTTTTATACTTATGTAAAAGAAACTCAGTATTCGATCGCCTTAGCCAATACTTTATCGTAAACTAGACCAAATATTAGAGAAATTGACAAAGTATTATGTATGAATCTAGCATAAGTTACTGTGATTAATTATAATGAAGAATTTTATTTTACTTTTGGTATTTTACGTGATCGATTATATTTTTATGTACATTTTTTGTTGTTTTAATGATAATTACGTATTTCATCTGACGTGATTAGCAATTGATTAAATGTTTTGTCTTTTTCATCAAATGTTAAATTACGTAAGAGTGAAAGCGACAAAACACTCGTGTAAATTAATCAGTTGTTAACAGTTTCATAGTCAGAGGAAAATAATAATAAGATACCTACGTAATAAACTACACGGAAAGCGCACTTGAAACAAATAGTTTTTGTATAAACAGCATTTTTATTGTATTTAAAATGTAATTCTTATGTGTTTGTGCATTCACGCAGACGAACGATTTAGAGAATCAAGAAAATATGGAAAGAAAATTTCGTTTTCAAATGCGGTTCTAATCCATTTCTCGTAATGACCAATCATCGAATACTTTTTAAAATAGTAACGCGAGCTGTCTAAGTTATTGAGAGACATCTAAAGGAGATGTTGTAAAAATGTATGGACCTCCGGCCATGTATTGTACACAATATCATTAAACAGGAAAAATCAATATAAAAACGATTTTTACTGCATATTATCCCTTATTTAGCTTTGTTTGCAGTTACAAAACATTATTTGCAGTTAGAATTGCAACTCAAAAACAAAATGGAGAATATGGCGGGCGATGTCTTTTTGACATTTTCATTTTTTAAATTGTTTTTTATTACATAGTACTTGAAGAAAAAAAGTGATATTTTCTAAATACTATCAAATCGATTGATCCCAAGTGTCGGCTGTATCGCCGCCATGTTGAACATAGTTGAAAATGATAAAATCGTTTGAATTAAATGTGGTTGTAACTCCAAAATATATTCTTGGATAAATTAATTGTATTTTTTCCGGATTCTTCTTTAATTTACCCATTTTTTGAGGACGTGTACGAACCAGAGCCGAGCTCGCAACATCTCCTATACTTTTCAATTAAACATTAAATACATAATCGTATTGTAAAAGATCTTCCTTATTGATTCGTATGTTGGAGCTGTTCAGAAAAATTAAGATTTTGTAAGATCTTACAAAAAAACGACCAAAAGTAAGTGAAATGATAAACACGTGAGTAAATAAAGAAAGGAGATGTTGCGAGCTCGGCCCTAGTTCGTACACATCCTCAAAAAATGGGTAAATTAAAGAAAAATCCGAAAAAAATACAACTAAATTATTCAAGAATATATTTTAGAGTTACTACCACATTTAATTCAAACGATTTTATCATTTTTAACCATATTCAACATGGCGGCGATACAGCCGACGCTGCTTTAAATAGGAAATCGATTAGTTTAAGTTCTTAGTATTAACACATGAAATCGATTTCGATAGTACTTAGAAAATATTACTTTTTGCTCCTAGTACTATATAATCAAAAAACAATTTAAAAAAAAGAAAATGTCAAAATGACATCGCTCGCCATATTTGCCCATATTCGCCATGTTGGTTTGAGTTGCAATTCTTAACTGCAAATAATATTTTGTAACTGCAAATAAAGCTAAATAAGTGAAAATATGCAGTAAAAAACGTTTTTATATTGATTTCGCCTATTAATGATATTGTGTACAATACATGGCCGGAGGTCCATACATTTTTGCAACATCTCCTTTATCTAACTGTCACATCTAATCTCAGGGTGTATTTTACTATAGCAGATGACAGTAGCCTGTTCTGTCTGAAATGCTAAAATGAAGACAAAATGGCCGTTTATAAATTTGTGCTGACATGATGAGAAAGTTTTGTAAGATATATTTTTTTCTGAACACAGCCAGCATATTCGTGTACACATGTGGAAGATACCTACTATAAATCGATTTTCTCATTCCATATATTCTTTGCGTTATGATTGTTTCAATTAAAGTTGTAATTTGCTTACATGTTACGATAATATCGACTTAAGCTACGTGTAACGTTTGCTAGAAATTTTTTGTATTAATATTTTGTAATACGTATACTGTGTAAGGCTATGCCATATGAAATTGACAAATTTTTCGAATAAACATACTATGGACGTGTTCCTGTTGTATTTTATCATACCCTCCCATAGAGCAACGCGGCCCACCGGCTGCGGCCGACCGGAGGGGAGTAGCCATGGCGTGTATTACCGATGCAAAACAGTCTGTCATTTTTTGCGGGGGAATTGCGTGCGACACACACGCACACTACAAAAATCGTCTATTACTACGAAACTCACACCTTGACTTTAACAAAATACAGAAACAATTTCATGCACACATTTAAACATCTATGCGACAGGTATAGGCCCATTTGGGCTTGTACTTTGACAGAGGGGAAAGCCTGCATATGGCTACTCCCCTCCGGTGTTGCTCTATGTACCCTCCCTATATTCGTTTAGATTTTTGTCCAAAATCTTCGACGACATACCCTAGTCTGTGTCCAAATTAAAACGTAACATTCCCCGAGAGGGTTGGTAGAGGCAAATGCAAATATATTGGTGGTAGAGTTCCAGTGTCGGAGCTCGAGGGCGTAGGCAGTAGTAGGCACCACCTCATTACCTAATCTATCTGCCGCTAAATGGTAGTGTTCAGCACTACCGTGTTCGGTTCGATTCCGGTATGGCTCGGTAATAACTATCACAGAGACATAATAACTGAGGTCTCGGGGCTGGCAACGCATCTGCATTTTGACCTCTGACTGATCCTTGCGTGGGTGTCTATAGGCTGCAGTCATTACTTAACATCAATGTGAACTGTGACTGCATGCTTGTTTGCCATCTTACAAACAGCGTGCAAAGTATGCAAGCGCGACGAATCGCGTGGTTGATTCGTCAGCTACGTTTTGAATGTGTAGAGAGTCTTGATATCTTTGAGCACATCACCAAGCTCCGACAGTGGCGCCATCACGGCCACTGATGACATTTCGAACAGAAACGTGGTCACTATGGATATAAGAACTATTAAGGAAGCAGGGTCATAGCTCACTACAGCCACTCCGCACCCGACCTACACCGCCTCGTTTTACGGCGGCCACTCGTTGTCGACGGGTGATCGACCCGATGCTACTTGTGAACCACTCACGGACCGCGCGCGGTCCACTTGGGAACAGCGAGTTGGCAATGCAAAGTCAACGTGAGACAAGCTAGTGGTCCACTCGGCGTCCGCGCGTAAACCGTGCGCCGCCCGCGCGTTGACGGCTTGCGGTCGAGGCGATACCTAGATATTATTACATATTCTCTGGCGATACGGATCGGAGTTGATGTAATGAGCGCAGACCGCTCGAGGTGGTCGGGTGCCGGGTGGCTCTAGTGAGCTCTGACCCTTATTGTGATATTTATAGACCGCACTACGACTTTACTTTTAGCAAAGCAGACATACTGCTTAGAACTATCAGTAAAGTAGATATGAGTTTTGATAGGTAGTTCTAACCGTCATTTGCTCAAAGTAAAGTCGTAGTGCGGTCTGTGATCACCCTCAGTGTGGTTTGTGTAATCGTCGTTAATTAACTTGGAAGCGGTAACAAATCTGCATTTAAAAATTTTGATTTTTGTGTGTACCTATATCTATAAGATGCAGTTATCGCTTAGCACTATCGTTTACTGCAAGCTTATTCGCCACTTATTATTTATAAATCTAATTATATTATCTATTTATTCATCATTCATTTTTAACTTGGCGCCTGGTCATTTCGTATAGCAAAGATTGTGGCAAAAATGGAGATGTTTGAGAAATTGCTATTAAATTTGCTAGTATTTTGACGTTTCGTTACATTTCGTAATAATACTTATTATAGTCATCATCATCATATCAGCCATAGGACGTCGACTGCTGAACATAGGCCTCCTCCAATGACCTCCATGCCGACCGATCGGAAGCGACGTGCATCCAGAGGGTACCTTGATTAGGTAGTCGGTTCATCCTACAGGTGGACGTCCTACGCTGCGCTTGCCGATACGTGGTCTCCACTCGAGAACCGAGTATGTATGTATCTTCACGCCAGGTCCCTAACGGGGTAGGCAGAGAGTGTAGAGCGCCAGATATCCCGGTCCTGACACACCTCTCGTGCCTCATCTACCTTCATCATTCTCTTCATACATGCACGCCGATTCCTAAGACCGCCGCACCATCAGACAGAACTCGATCTATTTGGTCATGGCACGTCAGTCTTGGTCTTCCCGGACCTTTGCAACCATCCAGAGTCTGGCCCCTGGTGTTTCGTCGCCCATATCCAAATCGTCCCACTTTCAGCTCATGATCACCTCGAACGCCCAATTTCGCGTTGAAATCCCCCATGACAACGTTGTAGTGGGTTTTAGAACTATGTATGGCTTTGGAAATGTCCTCATACATAGTTTCTACCTCATCATCGGAGTGTGCAGAGGTCGGGGCGTAGACCTGTATGACCTTCAGCGAATACCGTTTGGTAATTCTGAGTAAAAGGTACGCCACTCTCGACGACACACTCTCGATCTTGACAACGTTGTTCACGAGGGACTTGTGGACGATGAACCCGACACCACCCTGGGACAGTTGTTCGCCCTCCCGGAAATAGAGCAGGTTACCAGACTTGAGGGTTTTCGAGTCCTCCCTCTGTCTTCGGACTTCAGATAACCCTATAATGTGCCATCGTAACCCGCTCAATTCTTCCTCCAGTTCCATGACTTTCTCGTCAGTCCGCAGCGTCCGTACGTTGTATGTTGCCAGGGCCAGTTGTCGTCGGGTGTGGTACCCTGGCATCTCCCGGTGATTCTAAGCACCCCCTGCCCCGCCGTTACCATGACTGGTACCACCATGGTCAGGAATAGCGGAGCTACCGGGGACTAGGGGCCGTTGTGTTTTGTTGTGAAGCATTTGGGGTGATTTGCCATAATCGCCACGCTTGGCATGCGGGTTGGCGATCGCAGTGGCGGCAATTTTATCACTGGACGCTGCAGCCCATCCCGGATACTCCTACCGCCATGGTTTGACCGCCATTGTTCGGTAGACTGACTGCACTAGAGGAAGAATTCCCTTCCAGTAGAAGATAATTCTTCCGTTAGCGGGCGATGGGGTCGTCACATCCCGACGCCAAAATGTGTGCATTAAGAAATGGTGAATTAAGTACCCTTGATAAATAACATTCTTCATAAAAACTAGCTGTTGCCCGCGGCTACGCCCGCGTGGATGTCGTTTTATAAATATTTTTTCCTAAATTTTCTCGCCCGCTCGCTTCGGAGCCCGAGACCTTTCCAACGAATGCAAAACCATGGAAATCGGTTCGCGCGTTCTGGATTTATAGCGTCAGTAAGGATAACCCGACTTATTTTTATATTATAGATGAGTATCATCATATTAATAGGTCTTATATATTTTTTGCAATAACTGCAAACATATTAACTTCTTATGTAAAAAGGACAATGAAAATAAAACACATAGAGTAGAATTATTTTGCACTTTATACTCCACATTACTACATACAAATACAACATTAAACGCAGATCAATCTCAAATATACAAACAATAAAAGAATTTTATTAATACAATTTTATTATATTTTTTTAGGTTTCAGAACAACGTTCATTGAAATTCTTACTAGGTAAGCGTTTTCTTAGGTTTTCGCGAGCTACTTACACTCATTGAAATAAAGTAGGTACCTATATTGTACTTTAATAGAGAGCGGTTTACACCAAAATTAAAGAACATATTGTTGATGTCAAAAACCGTAGAACAGGGAGGTCTGCAGTCTGTGATCACATAGCGGACAAACCAACTCATTATATTCGGTTTGACAAAACTCGAATACTCACTACACAACACAGACCAATTTCAAGAATGGTTCGCGAGGCTATTTATGTCAAAAACATCCATATTTCAATACAGAAGATGGTTGGCTCAGTAGAATTAAAGCCCAACCGCAACAGTCTGTAAGACCTCAAGATACAATTAGGAGGTTCCTTTTGTGTTAATCCTGAACGCTACGCAAGACATTCGCGAAATTGATGGAGGTAGCTGCGCATAATAAGTTTTCAAACTGCTGTCAGACAAATAAATGTCACCTTAATCTGCCTGAGACGCCGACAGAAGTTGAAAAGCGACCGAAATGTCGGGTTCCATTTTAAACAACCATTTTAGTTTATTATACGCAAGATAAAAGATAAATTCGAAAACACGTTTCATTTCAATAGGTAAGCGTTTTGTACTGATTCTTTAAAAGGGATCCCAAAATTATTATTATTTTTTGGAATATTTTTTTATAATAATACGGATAGTAAGGTTTTTGGCACAAAAACTCTTATTTCCAATAGAGGATTTAAGGTAAGTGTTTTTAATGAAATATAATATTGAAGTTAATAATACAGGTCGCTTGAATATGTGTGAAAAGTGACTCTTCAGTCATTGACTGTTCACATACAACACTCCAATAGCAATAAAATCCGACAAAAACGCGAAAATTCCAAATTATTTTGCTATTATTTATTTTAACCTTTTACTGCATTATAACTATAGTAATAATTATTCATTTTTACGTACCTATCTACTTAATTAAATATACTTATAAACAATTTCTTCCATACGTAACACGTTGTTTCTATTAATAGTGAACAAAAATATTTACAAAAAAAATCGGGACAAATAGTTCATAATAACATACATTTAAATCTAAATACTTAATTAATTAAGTACAAATATAAGCATTTGACGCTGAAATGCATTAAATACACTGTAAATAACTCATAACAGTTATAATTAGTAAAATATTTGCTGAATATTTGAAAAAATAGAATCAATCTATTTTTTTTTTCTAATAAAAAACGTATCGATTTAGTTAATTTTTGTTAGGAAACGCAATAAGTCTATTTACTTACTTTATACTTTTTATAAATATTTAGATAAAGCAGCCATTTGTTATGTAGGCACATTAGATTTAAATATTCAGAAATGTTTGCATTTACCCACAATTTTTTTTGTGCTACTAGATGTTATTTTAGTCTATGAAATAAACTAATTTAAATTTTTAAAAATGTAAAAAAAAATTAAAAATGTGGAATTTAATCACAGTTACTTTTTAATGATCTTTAAATTACCGATTAGTAAAAATATCGTTTTCACGTGGCTTTCACCGTTACTGAAGCGACTGCCAACTATTTATTAAATATGTAACTTTTGTTTTACCATTTTTGATAATAAAATATGCGTGAATTATTAAGATTAATAACTTTCAACACATAGTTAAATCGAGGTTAAATATTTTGACTGTATTACATGAGATATTTACAATACTTAATTGTAATATAATTACTTATGTTATCAATGAACCACAGTTATTTTATAAGGCACAAATTTCTTATACGTAAGTCACTCATTTACATTATTGTCATGGATCATCTCCCATACATAAAGCATAGACTTTAATAAAATATCATATAGATATCAAAACAAAAATAATACTTTTATATCTACTTAGTACAAATACAAAAACTTTGGTACTAGTACATTATGTACAACGAGCTTCAACTAAGCAAAACTAACTATTTACAACAATACTTATATTATGCAATACTTCATGATGCGATTTTACTAAAATAAAATAAATAGGTATAATGTCAATCGCAAAAAAATTAAAACAAATATATTAAATGCCACAATGTTACATAATAATATTCGCCTAGTAATATTGTCATTAAAATATTTCTTCTTCATAAATTTAAAAATAATATTGCATTATAAAATTAACGAAAAAACCTACTTACTAACTTTTTCTGCTATAAAACAAACTTCACGTCTATTATTTTTTTCGAAAGGGTATTTTCGTTCATGTACAATCTGGAAACTATCTGCTTATCCAAAATCAATAAAATATTATCTTTTAATATCGTTACATACAAGGTACCCGTGTGGTCAACGATCAGTTCCCTGAGAGTACCTACACTCCCAAAAAACAATTAGTTCAGGCATCGGCACGAATCTTGCGCACACTCACCAATTGGTCGATAGATGGGTATAGCGAGACCAAAGAACGAATCACGACTGGCGATAATGACGCGTCGCGCGATGGGCCAATCATTGTGTCGATCCGATTTCTCCACCCTATCAAAAGACCAAAGAGCCCCAACAATTCACTTCTGCGCTAGAATATCAGCACTGAAGATCCATGCCGATAATACGAATAAACTGAATAATAGGTAGTTACTTATTATATTTTCATATACTTCGAAATTGATTGAAGAATTAGTAATAACAATTCACGTGCACATTCTTCAACCAAATTATTTACAAAGCTTACTAAAGGTGGGAAAAAATTGATAATTATTACTAAAACTAACAAATACGAGTATTATGCGGTGAAATTACACAAACTCAAAATAAAAATGTAAAATCCCTTCATACGAAAATCTTTGGACATTGCTTACAGCATAAGCTTTCGGAAAAAGAAACCATATCTGCTGGCCAAATCTAGAGAAATTTCAATTATATAGGAACAGAAGCACCCAATATTTAGTCTCAATCCATTTTTATAAAAACCACCAATAATTTTTGTATTGTCAAACATATCTCACTTTATGAAAGGAAATTCGCTATCGCTCTCATCACCCGAGCCGTCGTAGCTCGAAGGTGGTGTGTCTAGTTGCGGTAGACCCAGGTCCAGGTACTCCTGGTTGGCTGTGACCGTGAGGATCTTGTCCAGGTCTTCTACCAGCTCCGTGAAAGACGGTCGGTCGCCGGGGGAGAAGGACCAGCACTCTCGCATTAGCATGTAGCTGGAAATGAAAAACGTGTATGAGGACCTCGTCTTTAAGTTTTGTATTGGGAAAGTTTCTCACACTATCACCTGCGGAGATGGCATGATATTATGCAATAAATTGAGGTCTCTGATTTAATGTTCACGTTTATGCGCTACATTGTTTATTCACTTTCCATCAGTGTGAACTGTATGCTTGATTGCCATAATTGCCACTTCATGACAAAAAAAGCATGGGACATATTATTACAGGGGCAGAGCAGCTTGTGGCGAGCTGTTGGTGACTAAAGACTCTACCATTATCTCGAGTCCCTCCGAGAGAACGGGGCTCCGCCTCGTGCGCCACACAGAGGTTCGGCCGGAGAGATCATGAGGTCTCACCTCTGGCTTGCCTTCATTGGCGGTTAGAGTAGGCCGCTAGAAGTATGGCATTTGCAAAAATTTAGATAAAAGGCTGTTATCTTAATTTCTGTAAGACACTCAGGGGTGGAAGTGAAT
Source organism: Macrosoma leucophasiata (assembly GCA_036365455.1). Lineage (NCBI taxonomy): Eukaryota > Metazoa > Arthropoda > Insecta > Lepidoptera > Hedylidae > Macrosoma > Macrosoma leucophasiata. The sequence goes on along the minus strand of JAWQUS010000004.1, from coordinate 4,491,651 downwards.
AATGGCGTAATAGCGGGGAAGCCCACTCCGAACTTGAAATCACAAAGCCCAAAAGATCCATAAAAATGACTCATATACTTACATCTCAAGACTACAGCAAGGCGGTTTCTCCATTCGATGACCAGCACTGAGGTGTTGGTACATGTATTGCCCGGGGACAGTGGGGTAGGGGGTGCCGCCGAGTGTCATTATCTCCCATAGTAGCACACCGAAGGACCATCTGAGAGCAAGTATAGGCATTATTTTTCAGGTACAAACTGGAAAGAACATCAGCCAAGAATTTTTAGGAATAGAAACGAACCCACTTCTAGTTTTTTCTAAGATTTAAAGTCCTCATCTCTTTTATGGCAAAAATATGGAATTAGTTGGATCGCTCTCATCATCAATCTGTTGGCTACTTACATTTGCAATTACAAAGAATATTTATGGTGCTGTAACATAGATTTTTTTTATTTTAACTGCCTCGGTAGCCTAGTGGTAGCAGGCCACTACTACTACGCTGAGGTCCTGGGTTCGATTCCCGGGTAGGGGGTTATCAGAGATAATGGTGAAAAAGCCTTTATCTCTGGTTCTATTGGGATTTTTCCATTTTCTGGAAATTTCCCAGTACCTCAAAGTTTGGTAATGTGCCCGGAGATGTCAACAGCCTCGCCACCTGTTACATGGGCCAAAAACGTAACCGGCGAATCGTGGGTGTTTGCATGTATGCTTGAATGCATGCATTTACCTCTGCCTACCCCTTCGGGGATTACAGGCGTGAAGTTACGTTTAAAGAAAAATGGAAAGAAAAATTTGGCTTCAGGCGAGACTCGAACTCGCGGCCTACTGGGAATCTAGTCCAACCGCTCTTCCAATTGAGCTACTGAAGTCCTGCCCGATTTGTCAAATCTTTCCTTCACATTTATTTCCTTGCTTTATGGTAGCAGTAGCGCCAGTTGCCTAACTAGCATGGTTGGTAATAGATGGCGCTACTGAGTTACTACTGTTCGAGTCTCGCCTGAAATCAAATTTTTCTTTCCATTTTTCTTTAAAATAAAAATATATTTCACAAGCATGTGTTAATGCGAAATAATATAAAAACAATTGTAACATAGATTGTTCAGTTTTTTAATGAAAATGGCCCAGAATAGAAATGAAAGGCAGGGAATGAAGGCTTTCATTCAAAAGCGCATCCATAATACTCAGACACAACAAAACAAATTAGAATTAAGAACATTTACTACTAATCACAACACAACATTTATTTGAAATGTACCGTTTTAAAAAATATGGATAAAAAAGTTACATCGATTGTAAGAACCTACGATATATCAAGTTTTAAAAAAGCGGCAAAAAATTGATTGAAATTCCTATATTGTAACTCGGCCACCATTATAGATACCTAATAATTAGTTAATTAATTAGCTCACTATAATTAGTGAGCCAAATATGAATATATTCGGTATACATATTCAAGGGCATCGCCAGCCACAGTGGGAGGGCCAGGCTGGCTCTAGGGGAAGCATTTTGGTACCTACCTGTACTTATGGCACATATCAGTTTTTGCTGTATTATACGCCATTTTTTTATCTGTAAAGAAGGGCAGCTGCCCTCTCCTGCCACCCACTGGCGACGCCCATCTCAATTCAATCGGCCCAGAACTTTTGGAGAAGATCTTCTGTGTCACAGACAGATGCACTAGTAATCCTATAAAGGTTCTCGTTTTTGCCGTTGACCCTAAAAATACGAAAGAATACTCACACATCAGTCTGCGTAGTGAAGACCTTATGGTACAGGGACTCGGGCGCCATCCACCGCACCGGGAGGCGACCCTCCGTCTTCTTGCGGTAGTAGTCGTTGCTGTGCACGTCCTTCGCGAGGCCGAAGTCCGCGATTTTGAGCACGCAGTCATCCGACACCAGCACGTTCCTCGCGGCCAGGTCACGATGGATACACTGGAATGATAACATTCATTCTCTGTCATTTTTCTCTGATCATATTGGTCTTTGGAACTCTGCTGGTGAATGACAAAGAATGACTCTTTTTCTTTTCTTTTTACTCTTTGTTATCAGTTTGTAAAGGGAAATGAGACATTCTACTGATTCTACTGATATACTTTTTACATTAGCATATTATATTTAGTTTTATCTTAGTGATATTCTTGACTTTACACAATGATGTTATTACATATATTTTTTTATCTTGTTTGACATGTATATCAATTGTTATTCACTTTAATTTATTTTGTTTGTTTTTGACGTGTCATATGAGGTGCCTGTCACCCTAAATGAATAAATGAGTTTCTGATTCTGATTCGAAATTAGCCTTTTTGAGCAGGCTTATGGCGTGACGAGCCCACCGCTCACGAGTGGAGGTGCATTATTACACTGGAGCATAGAGCAACGCGGGCCACCGGCCGCCACGGCGGACCGGAGGGGAGTAGCCATAGCCAATTACCGATGCAAAACAGTCTCGTCATTTTTTTTTTTTATGTAATAAAAGTGGCAAACAAGCATGCAGTTCACATTGATGTTAAGTGATGACTGCAGCCTATAGACACCCACACAATGACCAGAGGTCAAAATGCAGATGCGCTGCCACTCCTGAGGCATTAGGTGATATGCCTCTGTGCCTGAAATTACAGGGCCGTACATTACCACCTGACCGGAACACGATAGTGCTGAACACTACCATTTAGCGGCAAGTATATTAGGTAATGCGGTGGTGCCTACGCCCGCGAGCTCCGTCACTGGAACTCTACCACCAGTAAAAAAGTTTTGCGGGGGGAACTACGTGTGATACACACACAGGCTACAAAAATCGTATATTTCTACGAAACTCTTTAACAAAATACATAAACAATTTGACGCACACATTTAAACATCTGGGCGACAGGCGTAGGACCACTTGCTGTCAAAGTGACAGAGGAGAAAGCCTGCATATGACTACTCCTCTCCGGTCCGCCGCGACCGGTGGCCCGTATTACTCTATGCACTGGAGCGGTCAGTCGACAGAATAATGGCGGTCAAACCGTTCGAATAGTACGTACCTACAGTACCTAACAATAAATATTGCACATAGGGCTTACGAAAGAGACAATCGCCTAGTTTCGACGTCGTCTCTGCAGCACACTGCTTACGTAAGCACTGATAGTCCGGTATTGGTCAAAACTTGCTCAAAATGGTCGACAAACGTCAGGTAGGTTGTGTGCGAAAGAGATAACGCTCTACAGAGCCGAAATTATACGAAGTCTCTCCCCTGAGGTCGGTGTGCAATATTTACTGTTGGATACTGTACAGCGGTAGTAGATGCAGCAACGGGGGTTAGGCAACGGCGTCCCGCGATAAAAATCACCGTCAACCCGCTTGGCACCGGCAATGATGGCATATTCCACTTATAACATTTTTATTTTTTATGTAATGAAAGTGCCAAACAAGCTTGCAGTTCACATTGATGTTAAGTGATGACTGCAGCCTATATACACCTACACAAAGACCAAAAGTCAAAATGCAGATGCGTTACCACGGACCTAAGGTGTTATGCCTCTGTGTCGGAAATTACTGGGCCGTACATGACCACCTGATCGGAACACGATAGTGCTGAACACTACCATTTAGCGGCAAGTATATTAGGTAATGCGGTGCCTACGCCCGCGAGCTTCATCACTGGAGCTCTACCACCAGTAAGACATGCTTAGCCTGCGGACTGACAATCGCAGTGACGGCAATTTTATAGCGGAACGCTGCCCATACCGCGTTATTGTATTTACTGCCGTGTATTGGCAATGTTTGACCGCCATTGTTCGAATAAAGGAGACTATTAATTTATGCGACACTTGTTGTTATACTCTCGGAACTAAAAGACGTTCACACACGTTGATCTATAAAGGCTTCCAAGCAAAAATTCATATGTTGTAGGTGTATGTTTTACTTACTCTTCTAGATGCCAAGTATTCCATTCCTCTAGCAACTTGATAGGAGAAGGAAACCAGATCCTTCTGCGTTAAAGTTTTCTTCTCTTTCATATCTTCTGGTGACGGCTCGTATCTGAAATGATAATAAAAAATTATTACCTACAAATCTAAATAAAAAAACCTACGTTCACGCCTACTTTCCAAAAGGCAGACACGAATAGATGCATTCAAGCATTTGTGAACAGAACACCGACCCACGTTTCGCCGGTTTCATTTTGTCCAATGTAACAAGTGGCGAGCCTGTTGACATTTCCGGACACATAACCAACCTTCGAGGGTAGCACTTCCAGAAAATGCAGAAATCCCCATTGCACCAGAGATAATATACACCTTTATTCACCCCCACGACCCGGGAATTGAGTTCCCAACACTATCTTCTATTTATATCACTATCATCAACCACTATTTTATATATATATATTTTTTTTATGTAATTGAAGTGGCAAACAAGCATGCAGTTCACATTGATGTTATGTGATGACTGCAGCCTATAGACACCCACACAAAGACCAAGGTCAAAATGCAAATGCGTTACCACTCCTGAGGCCTAAGGTGTTATGCCTCTGTGCCGGAAATTACAGGGCCGTACATATTATATTATATATTCATATTATATAAAGAACGTCACATCTCTACGCCAAAACATTTTCTAATATGACGTCGTAAGTACCTGTTCCCTGGCCGATGGTTCCTCAAGAACTCTCTCAAGTTCCCGTTGGGTGCGTACTCCACGATCACGTATAGCGGTCCATCTTGTGTGCAGCACCCCAACAGGTTGATTATGTTCACGTGCTTGCCTATCATCTTCATCATCTCCATTTCGGACACTAATGCCATCATTTCCGCGTCCGTGTGGCCCTCTGAAAGCGAAATTAGTTTTTATTAGTATTTGAGTTATAGACCTGAGGCTTTAAGTGTACCTAACTACCACAGAAATCTAAATAACAAAACAATATTATCAAAATGATCGTGTACACTTGTCGCCACAGATTGGTGTCGCTTCGACAGTATTCGACACCAATTCCAGTAGCACTACCATGAGTTTACAAAGGTTTTACTCGCTAGCGACTACGTAAAAAATATCTATGAAAAATTTTACAGCGCCTCTGGTGATCACTCGTAGAACTAAAATCCGTAGTATGAGTTCATACGAGTTATCAAACGTATCGAAATCAAATCGCTAGCGATTGTCATTTAGATCAATGCCATAGAAATTCGGTACCATGAGTCTTAAATTTGACAGATGCTATCGAGAAATACCGTGTCGATAGTAGTAAATTCATTCACTAGCAAAATTGTGCATGAAAACAGTTTTACTGAGTTTTAAATAATTTAATTTCGAGTATTACTTGCATTACTTGTGAAAATAATGTCGGGAAGAACATATTTAGCATGGAATATGTTAGATGCAGCGGCATATGAAGACGAACGACGGGAACAACGACAGTTTCGAGCCAATATGAGGAGTGTTCTTGGAAACCCACTTGAACATTTAAGTGAAAATAATTTCATCAAAGAATATCGGCTTAATAAGGATGCTTTTGAGGATTTGTGCGACTTATTACGTTATTACACGGATTTGAAATCTACACAAAGAGTCTCATTAGAATCTAAGGTAAAATTTATTTAAATCTTAACTAATTCAAGTTGTCTTATATCAATCACTCAAAAATAAGCAGTCCACAACTTTACAGGTTTTATGTGCATTAGTATTTTATGCACACGGAAGTATTACTGGCAAGGCACACCATTTTCCGCAGGAAGCCATCAGTAATTATATTCATGAAGTGACAATGGCACTGAACCACCCCAATATTTTGAAAAGGTTTATAAAGTTCCCAACAACAAGACAAGAAAGGGACAGCATTAAGCAAAGGTAGTAATTTATTGGGTTACAATTTTATTATAAGAAATAAATTATCATTTAATATTATACTTGCATATTAAGTTCACAAGTGTTTTTTATTAAATTTTAGTTTCTACAGTAAATATGGTGTTCCAGGGGTAATAGGTTGCATTGATTGCAGCCACTTTAAATTTTTTACCCCTCCTAGAGAAGAAGAGCACATACAGCGTGTCCCAGAATGCGACGTCAAGCCGGTACTGGGTGATAGGTCAGGTTATAACAGTTATCAGAAAAATACAAAAAAAAATCTATGTCATGTATTTTAAAAATTATTACCATTTGGAAAAAAATACAGAAAATGTACACCTTGTAATGCATTTTTACTTCCCGTTTTTACAAATTTCCACTTTTTAATATTTTTTTTATTGTTTTGTAACCCTGACTAATGCTTCTGTACCTTGTAGTCTAATATTTTAACCCAACTGCTCTAATTTTAAAAGAAAATGACACATTATTCCCATATCAAAAGTGAAATTGAATTTTTTGATCAATTTCAACTGAGTCTACTGGAAAAAATTGTACTACACTGGTTGGACAAGTAGCTTTAAAAGTTGGCGCATTTAATGAGGATTCCAAAATGATTTAACACTTGCTACATTATTTCTTAGATTATTGTCAATTATTTTTTTTGTGAACGGAACCGGTTTTCAGCCATTTTTTATAACTTACTTTAAAATTATTTAATGTACCTAAGCTTTCCCTCGATACGGTAACTTTACATTTCTAGTATGAAAGAGACGGAGAGAGTAATTTTGGAAGTGTGAACGAGACAGAGTAACGGAACTGGTTTTGCTCAAAACAAAAAACAAAGCTTAGGATAGTTCAATGAAATAAAAAACTTTTAAGTAAAATAATTTGATTTTATTTAAATTACAGCAAATGTTCAAAATGCCTTCCTTCAGCAGCAATACACGCCCGACATCTTTTTAGAAAAGATCGGGTTATCAGACGGGCGAATCTTCCATTATTCACGTATTCTACTGCTTCTGCTATCCTTGCTCGTAGCTCCACCAAGTCTTCCATTGGTTTTTGATATACTTGTTAGCTCCGCCCAGCGCTGATTATTTAGGGCCCTTCCTTGAGGACCTTCCGCCGGTTTGCTAAGGTCTCAATTTCTAAAAAAATAAAAATAAACTTTGGAAATAAAGGTTTAACAAAAAAAAAAACAGCGTCTTTCGTATAGTTACGCTAGCTTCTCTTTATGATAATGATTGAAATTAAATACATTACATACCTTTCCATATAATCCACCAATAGTTGGAATTGCGTGGCACTAGTTCTCATTATAAAGTTTAAAGAAAACAAGACAGCGATAGATACAATTATTACAAAAACACTGCAAGCAAGACCCAAATATGTTGTTGACACTTTGACTCTTGACTATGTACAAGACAGACATGACAGATTATAACCGATATAATTTTAAACGTCATGTCTGTTCAAAGGTTTAACCACTCATAATGGCATCTTTAATTTGTAGGATTATTCAAAACTTTTAAATATTAGGCTTGCTATTATCTTACTCTGTCCTTTCAGTATAATTAGAAAGAGGCAGAATCGTGAGATGTGAAGTTAGTACAATCGTATTTGTTACCAACACAACGACTTAATATCACAGAATAGAATCGAGCTAACGCTAGCGAGTAAAATTAAGTCATGGTACGGTTTGAATCGAAAAGTATTCGACGATAGATAACACTTTATCGACTGAAGTAATCTATAGTGGCGTTTCGATACGAACTCATGGTAGTGCTACTGTTATCTGTCAAATCTTGTCATATGCACAAATGTCGCTAAGCGAAATGTAATAGAATATATTTTGGACCTTCACGAATTCGTTTACGGTTTTTGTTCGTTTGACTTACTACACTAGCAAACGAATTTGCCTCCGCTTGCCTGGAATCATCACGTCCCAAAGTCGAAAACAAAAAGTAAAAGACTTTAATATCAATCTTATCGTTGAAACATATAATTCCTAATACTGACCCTTCAACATTTTGACAGCAACCACAGACTGCACTCCAGGCTTCAGAATACCAACACATTCGGCCTTCACCACCTTGCCAAACTCCCCTTCGCCCAGGATCTTCCCTAAGCACAGGGATTCTCTCGGGATCTCCCAGTCTATATCCACTGGTAGCTCGTATTCCGACATCATCATGGAGTCGCACGTGTTGCTTTGCACTTGAGACAGCTTCTGTTTCTCTATCTTGACTACTGGCATCAACTGAAATTAATTTAAGAGATTATTTTATGACAGGGGATTAAACTTGTGTACAATGTTGAATTAATAATTACAGAAATTTATAAAAATTACAAAAATCCATATGAATTGCATGCTTGTTTGCCACCCACCCTCATTACATAAAAAAGTACTTTTTTAAGTGAGAGCTGACAGATAATTGGTATAACAAAGATCTATGAAAACAAAATTTCATCGTCGACAGGACACGATCATGATTAGTTGCAAAATCTTAACTGAACTTTTTAATTTCTATTCTACAGTCATATATTTTCCTTTTCTTCAAATTTTTTTTAACCTTTTTAGTGTAAATGGTTATATTTGCATATTACCACTACTTTTCTGTCTTTGAAATCTTTTACGGACAAAACATTTTTGCAATGTTTTTTCTGTTTTTTTTTCTTTAGTCAAAATGTTCACTCACCAACCCATCAGCACCAGGATTCAGTGAACCGTTCATTTGAGGTTTCTCCACCGTCACCTTCTTGGTCCAGTGCGTCACAATCACAGCCCTCGCCGTTTCTATAGCCAGCTGCTTCTTTATCTTCTCCCGTTTCAGTTTCTTGAATATCATGATCACTATTATTGCCGCCGCGAAAAACAATGCGCCTAGGACTGCTGTCATAATATTTACAAACGTGTATTTGCCGTGGTCCAGCGGCTCTGTTACTGGAAGTGCTGCGAAAGAAATTCATAGTTTATGTGAATTTTAAAAAATAATAGCAAATGTTGAAAAATCTCCGATGGCGCTACAAAGTTCACCGGGTCAGCTAACTTAACATAAAATAAAAAAGATATTAAAGAAACGTACATTCTAAAACTGTCAGGTATCCTTTCGCTGTAGTATTTCCAAGGGTGTTTACGGCTACACATACATACCACCCTTCATCTTCTTGGGTAACATTGAATATGGTTAGTTGTTCTGGTTTGTCCTCAGGGTTTTCACTCTGTAATATATTTAGTAAGTGGATTAGCTTAGTCCAAAAGTGAATTGATATTAATAGACACACCGCACTTTGAATTAATATGATTTTGAATTAGTTTGAGTCATATTTCATAGACAAGATCATTCGAGTCGTATTCTACATGCTTAAATGGTTAAAGTTTTACAGGGATCCATTTTAGATTAACGTAAATGCACAACGTAGTCCAGGAAGGGGTACTGCAGAGGTAAATGCATGCATTCAAGCGTACATGCAAACACTCAAGATGCGCCGATTATATTTTGGCCCCAACAGGTAGCGAGCCTGTTGACATCTCCGGGTACATTACCAAACTTCGAGGTACTGGGAAACTGCCAGAAAACGGAAATCCCGATAGAACCAGAGATAAAGTATTTCAGATCTTTATCTATGGTAGTGCCTGGAAATCGAACCCATGGCCCAAACGTAGCGGTAGTGGCCTACTGCCAGTAGACTACTGAGGCAGTTTTATGTTTTATATATTTCATTTTAATAATGTGCGTAAGCATATTATAATTTATTAACCAGCCCCAACATGCAAAAGAGTTCAATGAAAAATAACATCCATTGATAATAATATATGTATAACAAAAAACATGCGAAAATTTACAAAACAGCTAGTCAACACAAACAACAAAGCAGCTAATAAACACAGTTAGTAAAAGAAATGCGTTAGTTAATGAACCCTCACCGTGATAATTTTATTATCGTCGCGATCAATCACTTGTTCTTTTATTGTATCACTAGAGAAACTCTCATTGTATAGGTATTCGTCTTTCATGAAGTACATCCAGTATACATAAGGATGTAAATCTGATAGGAATTCACAGCTAAATTTAGCAGTTTCACCGACCAGTTTCGTTTGATTGACAGCACCTTGTGTTAACACTGGTTTCGCGTATAGACGTTCTATAAACAAATTTGTAATTGTTAACACTTTCCCATTCAATATCGGGGCTATGGTCTACACTAAGAACATATTTGTTAGAATAATTACATCTTATACCATTAGCCATTTTCGTAAATTAGTCACCAAATCCATCACCAATATCGACGAAACCCTTCACCTATAGTTAAACACTATTACATTATCTTATAACATTGTTTTTGACATGATTTGGGTTATACCGGTTATACCTACAACATTCGAACATTTTGCAAAATTAATTTTCACGATTCTTTATTACTCTTATAAAAGATTCAGTAAAGTAACCAGTAAACAATTTTGCATATCGAGTCTACGAAAGAGACAATCGGCTAGTTTCGATTCGTAGAGCGTTATCTCTGCCGCACACCGCCTTCGTAAGCAGTGATAGTCTGGTAGTGGCCAAAAATTGATCAAAATGGTCGATAAACGTCAAAAAGGTAAGGTGCGAAAGAAATAACGCTCTACAGACCCGAAATAACCCGAAATCTCCTTTCTAAGGTCGATGTGCAAGATTTTTTGTTGGATACTATCCCCCTTATTCATAAACCTATTTTAGCTAAAGTGTTGCTAATCTCTCCTTTGTCTTTTTCTATCCTGCACATTTGACAATGCAACTGACAAAGACAAAGCATTCTATAGCTAAAACTAATGTACGTTTATGAATATGGGGGTTATACTTTAACATTTATAGTATTCTTGGCAACTTTGCAAAATTTTCACCAATTCCATTTCTAAATGAATTGTTATTTCAGTCAAAGATCTACCACCACCAGTCCACACCTCTAGATCGGGTCCGGGTGGTACTTCATCTTTCACTGTGTAGTTCGACTTCCGCCAGTACAAATATGGCTCAAGATCAGATACAGGTGGACAAGATAGTTGTACGGTATCGTTGACGACGACGGTTTTGTTCCCTGGGTAACCCTCTTTTATGTAAGGCCTTGAAGGATATCTCTCTGATGGAAATATTTTCAAATGTCAAACCACAGGAATAAAAAGATTTATATAATTTAATAAAGGTAGAGGGTAGTAAATATAATTTGATATAACAGGTTTTGTAATAATAATAGGTTTGTATTTCATGAACATTTTCGACTAACATAAACTCAGTGACAAAACACAAATTTTCTCCCCAAAAAGCATGAATTAATAAAAATTTAAAAAAATCTTGATGACTCAATTTTGTGGTAAAACGCTAGGACACGTAACTTTTACTGTGATGTCACGCTCTATCTTCTGTTTTATCATTACTGGATACATATTGGGGCTGTTCAGAAAAATTAGACTTTACAAAACTTTGTAAGACCTTACAAAACCATCCTTTGAGCTGAGACTTATTCTCGACTTAAGATGTAGGTGAACCCCACCCTTAGTAGCGTTGCGTATCTAAATAAATAAATGTTACGATAAATCTACTTGCAAATAACTAGGCTTACCTTGTATACGAATGTCATATGTATGATTGATACAGCCAAGTTCATTACAAACTAAACACGTGTAATTTGCACTGTCTGCTTTAGTTAGTTCATCAAGTGACATAGACCATTTGCCGTACGTTGGCTGGAAGTACGACCTCATAATGGGCGTGCCATTGTTTTTAAACCATGTTATGTTGGGCGTAGGGTTACCTGAAAAAATGAGATATTTGTTTAACCTTTTCAATTTTCTTGACTTGATAAGAATTTACAACAGATTTTATGTCATTATAGTGGCAAACAGTAGTGCTTTTTTAAATTTTTCAGTGGCAAACATGAATAAATTTTGCCTTAATTAAATACTTCAACCAGTTTTTAATCAATGTGAATTTTATACTTGTTTTCTTTTCTTTATTAAAACTTTCATCAACTATCAACAGCTTTTCTTATTTCAAGAACGTTAAAGTCTAATATAACAAACAGTTCCCATTGGTGATAAGTGAATAATTAATATAGCCTTATAATTAATTCTAAAACAGAGCATAGTTAAAATCTATCAATTGTTTAATTAATAAAGTTGTTTATTTACCTTCAGCAGCGCACCTCAACCGGGTCGAACTTCCAGCTGGTTTCATATCCATAGAGTACATTTTCACAGGATGTTTGAATTTTGGAGCGAATTTAGTCTGAGTATCATCAACATGGCCGTAATAAGGATGCTCCTTCTCCTTATCATCGGGATCGTCATCTTTTGAATCGTATTCTTTATCTTTTAGATTCTTTGAAACTCTTCTTGTTTCGTTGTTATTTTCTTCGGTTGTATCGTTAATTACAAGTGATGCTGCTTGTTGTGGTAGCACTTCTGGCAATCTCACATCAACGTCTGATTGATATTCTGCAACAAATTAAACAAAAATTGTTAAGATTTTTTTTTGTTATGATGGTGGCAAACAAGACTGCAGTTCATATTGATGTAAAGTGATGACTGCAGCCTATAGACACAAAGACCAGAGGTCAGCTCCTCGAGCTCCTACACTGGAACTCTACCACCAGTAAATAATTATGAGAAGTCAATAAAAAGACAGCATGATAAACTATAGCAATATTTTGAACGTCCAAGAAATTTGTAAAAACTCATTGATTGGCCCCGAAAAACTGACCCGGAATCAATATATCCCAACCAAATATAAATACATCCGTAATATCAAATACTAGTTCAAACATTTTATTGAAAATGAGCCAAAATTTGCTATCGAAATATAAATTGTAGTAATCATCGACTTTATGATTCTAGTTAGTTTCTTGTACGACAGGAAGAAGTAGAATTATAATTTCCTCAAATCTCAATAATGTTGTATTTCAATAAGTACCTAGTCGATAAAACTTTACAAACATACATGTAACTATTGGTAATTTCGAGAGAAAACATCAGGTTTAAGTGTTTAATGAAAGAGTTATTTGAAAAGAAAATATTTCAGTTAACGATATCGCATTTACATTTGCTGAATTCCTGTGCCGACTTCGCTATGTTTACACATCTGGACGGCTAATAAAGACGTCGATTAAATATTATATCGCAGAGATGAGCTGACTGTTTCAAAGACAAGCTAATTTTACAGCTTGGCTTAGCATTGAATAGCGAGAGTTTAAGGTCCGTATTAATTATTAATGCCTATTAATCTTATCTATCATTTTGTTTCATTTGAAATGATATAAGGATCACAATTTTCAAGAATCTTAAAGCCCTGTTGCGGTTCTAAGATCTGATGAATACAGGCCTAAAATTCAGAAAACGGAGAAATTTATAACTTTAATGGTTTCATTCTTAAAGTACGGCTACTATTTCAAATCTTATCAAAGAAAAAAAAGTGGCATAATGCGTGTTAGGTGTGTGTGTGTACGGTTCCGATTTTTTTCATGATCGACTACTCGTAAAGTTGTTGAGTATGCTTAGACGTGATAGTTTTCCTTTTGAATTCGTTATATGGGTCTTTTAACAATTTTTTTTCACACACCCAAACCACCGTTTAACTTGCAGATGGAGGGGGGGGGGACACTTGACACTTAACACATTCGCATCGTTTAATAGAAAAATAGTCTTCTCGAACGCACAATATTTTAACGACCTATCCAACTATACCACACACGATGGGATGCGTCAGAAAAAATTGCATACCAATTAAATTTTTTTCAAGATTTTATTGCATTACTTTTTTGGCGTGTTTAATATGTATCGATACTATCGATATTTGTGATAGTTTGTCTAGTAGTCAAGTCTAAGTAGTATTGAAACGGTTGAGCGGTTGAGGTTGATAGTGAGTCATCATTCGAACGAAAAGTTCGATAGAAATACTATCGATCGTTCGGCAACATTTGCATAGGTCCAGCTAGGTAGATTGAAAATTAAATTCTACAACAACCGGACACCATAACAAAGTTTACAAGTGAATGCAACATACCCTCAATGTTCTCAACGTCTGGTCGGTGTTTAATAGCGACAATCATCTCCGTCTTGTCATCGTCGGTGTGACAGGAATACACGCCAGCGTCTTTTGGTCGGAACGCTTTTATTCTTAACCTGGAAAATAAAGTTAAAATGATGAGTAACAAAAATAAAAAACCTAAGTGCGAGTCGGACTCGCGTTCATAGGGTTATGTACAACTTTTTTTTTCTTCTTTTCTAGCGTAGGGACGTGATGACCTCACCCCACTAGCGGAAGAATTTTCTTCTTTTGGAAGATAATTCTTCCACTAGTGCAGGCAGTCAACGGAACAATGGCGTCAAACTATTCCAATGGGGCGGTAGTTAGTGCAAGATGGGCAATAAGCAGCATCCTGCGATAAAACTACTGCCACTGCGATCGCAAATCCGCATGCCAAGCGTGGCGATTATGGCATATCCCCTTTATGGGGAGGCTTTGGTCCAGCAGTGGACATCTTTCGGCTAAAATGATGATGATGATTTTTTTCTACATTACGTTTTATATCATAAGTTTTCCTGTAATTTATAGGTAAAGGACTACTTTCAGATTTTTTAAAATAATGATTACACCACTTTAGCATACCTACATCGTATTCATACCAAATTACAGCTTTCCAATTTTAATTATTCTATGAATTAAGCTGCGTACAGACAGATGAACATGACGATACTATAAGGGTTCTTTGTAGGCTACGGCACCCTGGAAAGGACTTAATCATATCAGGGGTGCGACCGCCTATCGACATTGCTATTGCCGTTGTCATTGCTGTCAAATTTTCATGTAGTGTAAATGACAATGACAGATTGTGACCCACCATTTACACGAAATGTAAATTAAAGAAAAACTATGTTATGAAAATAGAATCTTAGTTAATAAATCTTTTTTCTGTATAACTTGAGGTTAATAATTACGTTAAAAAAGTCTTGAATATGTTTGTTCCTAATTAGAATCGCAATCAATTGCGTTACTCAAAATAACAATCAAGTACTTTAAAACGTTCTATCTCAAGTTTTAATCCCTCAAAATTAGTTTTAATCCAAACATATTATTTTCGTATATGTAATTAATATAAAATTATTTTTAAATAATTACAAACGCTGTGTTTACTATTGAAACGTTGACAATGTAGGTATCGGTCAACATTACTACTGTCATAGATTTTCGATCTACCCGAAAAAACGATTGTACTTAAATAAAATAGCAACAACAAACCTAGGTACTTACATCAAAGAACTGTTCTTTAAATATAAAATACTTTATTTATACTCAACGTAAAGTTTTGCAGAAATCAGAATAATTTTATACTTCCAGTCTGTATGGACCATGTCTTTTGCCTTACTGTGTGTACTTTACCAAATGTGTATTACTGCGGCCGTGCCATGCATGACATGTCTTAAGTTTACACACAAACTACAAGTTGTAAAAGTGATTAAATGTGTGTGTAAGTAATCAGTGATTAAATCTCAGCAAAAAGAGGTATTTGCCGTGCTGGTAAATAACTGTTTTCAAGTGGGTCAAAGTTCTATATAATTTCTGGCTTTGTCATTTTCATGTTGTTTTTCGATATGTAGCTCATTTAAAAGCAGTAGTGATAGTCTGATCGTTTTTCTTGCTTTCGTAGGTGATAAAGAAGCGATAATGGTAGATTATTTCGATTATTGTTATTTAGTTAAAGCAAAAATCGACATGAAAATTTGACAGCAATGACAACGACAATAGCAATGTCGATAGGTGGTCGCACCCCAGGTCAGGTTCACATTTGAAAACCTGCATCGCGACAAAATGTTTTTAATACGAAAATATCGTACCACAGCTCATTTGCAGTCGTGGTTCAAATAGGTATAAAGAGATGATTGATACGTTGTTTTGATGGTCAGTTTGTTTTGCATGCCTCAAATAGAATCGCATAGCGTGTTGCATATGAATTATTGCATCTATTTTCAGCGTTCGCATAGAAATTGATAAATATTTGTATAGCGTGTTTGAGTTGGATTTGAACAATGTTATTTATAGTGTTCGTAAGCATCTTATTGTGAAGTTTCATCATTATAAATCTGCGCGTCATAGGATAGTGATGATCGTACTTTATATCGATAATCGAATATCGAATAATATCGATAATATTGTTATTATCTTATTGTAAGTCATGACTGCATCGTTGGACCAGTGATCACAATCGCGATGCTGTAGCCCAAGAACCCGGATTTGGTCCCCGCCTGTTTAAACATTTTGCTCTAAAGTATCTGCGGACAAACACACTTCCAGGCAAAAGTAAGGCGGTAATCAAAAGCATCACGAAAGTGTTAGAGATACGCGGTCGGCCCCCGGGTCGGGAAATAAGCTGTTATTGGATTTTATCTCTGAGGAAATTCCAAGTAGTAGCCCGGAGCCTGGTACTCGTGCCTCGGAGAGCACGTAAAGCCGTCGATCCTCCGACCTCTCTCCGGTCGCGTCGGATTGCCCACGTTATGAAAGCGAGAATATAGAGAGTTCAACTGTATTTGCTCACACACTTGTGCACTATCTAACTCCTGCCCAGTTGGCTAATCGTCGAGATTGGATTTCAAAACCGAAATGACCCGAAGGAGGGTTGGCATTCGAAGTGGTGATAGTTTTATCGCAGAATGCTGCTGACTCTTTTGAAATGGTTTGGGCGCCATTGTTCGGTTGATTGACAGCACTTCCGGAAGACATCTCCACCACTGGTGGCGTCTTGACGTCCCGATGATATCACTGGTCACTTTTGCACACCGTAACTAATCACCTGCCGAACCTTTGCGTAAACCTTAGAACAAGACTCACCATTGCCTCTGCTGCACAATCCTGGACTTCTGGGTGTCCAGCGGTCGACCGTCGATGAACCACCTGACCGTCTGCACCTGACTCCTCAGCTTTTGACCACAGACAAGCCGCAGCCGCTCGTTGGTCGACGCTTCTATCACCATGTAGCTGTCATCTGGAACAAAATATTTCATCGTGAGTGTTTTTTTATAATTTAAAGCTAAACTAGCTAAATAAATTGCCTTTATATTCTAGTGGTAGCAAGCCACTACTACTACGCTGGGATCATAGGTTCAATCGCCGGGTTAGGGGCTGTCAAAGATAAAGTTCCCTTATCTGTGATTGTTATTGAAATTTTTCAATTTTCTGAAAGTTTCCCAGTGCCACCCTCGGAGTTTCGTAATATGCCCGAAGAGGTCAATAGGCTCGCCAGCTGTTTTTTTTTTTTTTTTTTTTTTTTAATTTGTATAGACCACCGTTTGACCACCAACTCACCTGATGGAAAGTGAAGATGTAGCCGAAGATGAAGCACGTTGGTCTAGAAAGTACCTATTTACTCTAGATTTGAAGATGCCCAGGTTGTAGTTTTTTGGAAACAAAGAAACCGGCAAAGTATTCCATAACTTAGCTGTACGTATAATAAATATAGAGCCGTAACGCTTCGTTCTAATTTGCGGTATGTTCACTGTGTAGGGATGATAATTCGCCGTTCTCCTAGTTGTCCTATTGTAAAAAGGTGAAGAGGGAATTAGATTGTGTAGATCGTTCGCACATTCGCCGAAATGGATCCTATAGAAAATTGAGAGACACGCCACTTTACGGCGATTATCAAGACTGAGCAGTTTTGTGTTTACTAGCTTTGTGTCTCCACTTATTCTCGCAGCACGCCGATCAACCGACTCAAGGGCTTCGAGCTGGTATTTGGCCGACCCGTCCATAAGGTGGGAACAATACTCTATACACGACCGAACTTGTGCTTGATACAAACTAAGCAGCTGACGTGGTGTGAAGTACCTCCTAACCTTATTCAGGACCCCAACCTTCATACCAGCTAATTTAGCCTTGCTATCAAGATAAATGCCGAAATTCAGCGTGGGTGTTAAAGTTACACCTAATAGGTCTAGATGGTCTGCCAAAGGTATAGGCTCATTATTTAGCGTTGGGGAGAAGGAAAAAGGGCTCTTTTATGCGGAGAAAAGGCATGCCTGAGTTTTTTGGGTGTTAAACTTGACCAAATTGGTTTCACCCCATTCTAACACGGATGTTAGTGCTAAGTTCATACGCTCAAGCATGTCCTCTCTCAGTGCCTGAATTTCCGCTGGGCCAGCTCGAGGACTGGATTCGTACCCCACCACAACTGTAGTGTCATCGGCGGTACATGGGACAGAAGGTAGCTGGCGAATTTGTGAGTCTTTGCATGTATGATCGAATTTATGCATTTACCTCTGCCTATCCCTTCGGGAATACAGGCGTGAAGTTACGTGTATAGGTACGGGTATCATCAGGCCAATAAAACATCAAGTCATTGATTTGTTCCACATAGTCTCGTGAAACACAGAGTTGAAAATCACATGAAGATGAGTTCAGCTGATTTTTTTTTAGTTTACCGCGTATAGGTAGATATTGCAACTTTATTTTATAATACACTTATTGTGAAGTGTGTATTCATTTCATAGTACTTAATAAACAAAGTTAATTCTAATTTGGGATTTGCTAATCTAGTAGGTATGTTGTTGTAATTTTTCTGACGACAGCAAATAGGCATATAGTCACGTTTCACAGATTAGAATAAAAATAAAAGCAGCAAAATGACGAAATTAGGCCACGTCATTGGAAAAAAAATTTGAAAGGTACTGCATGAGTTAATAAGCTGTTTATAGGTCACGGTGTATAAGTAACTAAACATCTATGTGAACTGCATACTTGTTTGCAAGGTTCGTAACATGAAAAAAAATAAAGTGAAAAATTACTTGGAAATACTCAGATGTCAATCAGATTCCCAGAAATGATGTTAAGTGAACCTCTTCCAAGCACCAATCCAAAGTTCTGACGATTTGGATTTTAGATGATCTCGTGGTGGTAACCCTAAAGGTGCGGCCTTATTTAGAAATCTTAGATTTGGTAGAGGTACCTACTCAACAAGGTGCCAGCAATCTCCCTCTTAATCTGACGAGCTGGAGGAAACCCTCAATCTCGTAGGCTCCCCTGCTGTTTGCTCTTTTGTACGAACATCCTCTAAAAATAGGGTAAATGCTCCCTATACGGACACAGAGGGTCGCCAATTCAATCCCATTTTCCACACTATTACTGAGCTAACCCAAAAATAGCGCGATGCGTTCGCAACACACCTGAACGCAATAAATACCGTTCTACTACATTATTTTAACGAGACTCGAGTGTCTGTGTGTTATCGTCAGTAACTTAGGGAGCGAAATCATCTAGGAACATGTGTTATATTTACTTATTTCCAGTTTTTTTTGTATAATGGAAGTGGCAAACAATCATGCAGTTCAGATTGATGTTAAGTGATGACTGCAGCCTATAGACACCCTCACAAAGACATAAAATGCAGATGCGTTACCACTCCTGAAGCCTAAGGTGTTATGCCTCTGTGCTGGAAATTACAGGGCCGTACATTACCACCTGACCTGAACACTTTAGTGCTGAACACTACTATTATATTAGGTAATGCTGTGGTGCCTATGCCTGCGAGCTCCGTCACCGTTTAAACCAAATTGGGTTATTTATGAGAGAAGGAATTGAGTAAGTATACAATAGCAGCAATAGTAAGTATACAAGCGGTAAGTACGTCAAAACAAAGTACAGTGCTCAACAATAAACAATGCACATCGAGCCTAGGAAGGAGACTTCGGCTTATTTCGGGTCTGTAGAGCGTTATCTCTTTCGCACCTTTATTTGACGTTTGTCGACCATTTTGATCAAGTTTTGACCAATACCGGACTGTCAGTGCTTACGTAGGCAGTGTGCAACAGAGATAACGCTCTACGAAGTCGAAACGAGCCGATCATCTCTTTAACAGACTCGATGTGCAATATTAATTGTTGAGTGGGTACTTAGTCTGAAGTAGTCTGAACGGACCAAAAAGAATGGACCGTAGTCTATTCTAATCTATACAAATAAATAAAATTGGAGTGTCTGTTTGTAATATTAAAATAACAGCTTTTTACTAAATGCATATGTATGTATACACGGTACATATACCAAAACAACATTTTTACAATTTTTGTCTGTCTGTCTGTCTGTCTGTTTGGCGGGGCTAATCTTGGGAACGGCTGGACCGATTTTGACGGGACTTTCACTGGTAGATAGCTGATGTGACAAGGAGTAACTTAGGCTACTTTTATTTCCATACATCCATACATACATACATACCTACATACAAATAAGTAGATTGGAGTGTATCCGACTTTGACGGGACTTCCACGGGTAGGTAGCTGATGTAATAAGGAGTAACTTAGGCTACTTTTATCTCCATACAACCATACATACATACATACCTACATACAAATAAATAGAATTTGAGTATCTCCGATTTCGACGGGACTTTCACTGGCAGATAGCTGATGTAATAAGGAGTAACTTAGGCTACTTTTATACTAGCTGCGCCCACGACACCGTCCGGGTAGATACTGAACAATCATATTTTTTCTCACGTGGACGAAGTCGCGGGCACAGCTATTGCAATAAGACTTCTATAGGAGATGGTGGAATGGCCCCAGATCACTGACTATTAAATGCGACGCGACATGCTATTTAGTCTTGGTACAAGAATATAACCAACTCTATTTTTAAAGAAAAATGGAAGGAAAAATTTGACTTCAGGCGAGGCTCGAACTCGCGACCTACTGGGAATCTAGTCCAGCCGCTCTTCCAATTGAGCTACTGAAGCCAGTAGGTCGCGAGTTCGAGCCTCGCCTGAAGTCAAATTTTTCTTTCCATTTTTCTTTAAAAATAAAATATATTTCACAAGCATGTGTTAATGCGAAATAATATCAAACAATAACCAACTCTGTCTTAAAATAAAACAATTAGCAGCTACTAAAGTCAGCCTAATACAAATCCAAAACCTTGTATTTACATACGAGTACAACAGCAGTAAATCATTCGAGCTTAATTTCGTCTCATGTTTGTCCACAATGTAACAACCAAAACGCAAAAATATTGTTTAATATGGAAATATGAGGGATCATTATTAAAGAAACCAAAAATATAATGCAAAAAAGAAACAAGTGTGACAAAATGAGCAACGAACGTGCTGCACATGGGTTAAAATGTTAATGCACCAAATTTTATGTCCACTAAACAACGCGCTTACCCTGTAGAGGTCGCAGTTAAGTTATTTTTAAACATAAGAAAACTTACTCAATGTTATTGCAGTTTTGTGGGGAAACTTAAATAGAACTTGCATTTATTTTTTCAAGCATTTCAATGCGTGTAGTTCTAATGGAAATATCAGCATATTCAGCATAAATATTTACCTCTAAAACAAGTATCAGCATATATATCTATATATAGGCTTCTGTTCACTTAGGTACCATGGGCTTATAATGTACACTTTTATAATAATATATATATTTTTAATGTTATGGAAGTGACAAATACGCATTCAGTTGACATTGATGTTAAGTGATAACTGCAGCCTATAGACACCCACACAAAGACCAAGGTCAAAATGCAGATGCGTTACCACTTCTGAGGCCTAAGATGTTATGTCTCTGTGCCGGAAATTACAGGGCCGTACATTTTAAATTTGTAGTTATTTGACAATTTATTACTTTATTTATGTTTATAATCGTGGAGACAAATAAGCCTGTAGCAAGGCATTGATTTTAAGTATACTTTACTTGCTGTAGCCTATAATAATATACATATAACAAAAACCCGAGGTCAGACTGACAAGGCTTAATTTGTTTTACTTCTGTGGACGGACCCAAACATTACCCACCATCTAATCAGAACACAATAGTGCTGAACTAATTACAACCATTTGGTGGCAGATAGATAGGTATGTAATGCTGTAGTGCCTACATACTCCAGCTCCGACGCTGGATCTGGACTAGTTATTTGGTAACCGCTCTACGGCTCTACCGCCTACCTACTTACCGGAAGGTTTTAGTTTATAATTTTAAGAAACCAAAACATACGAGTAGTTTCATGATAACAATGTAAATATTTAGGTAAGTTGTGTATAAAGAACGTCCATGACGAAACATAAAACACAGGAATTAATTTAAACAACTAGGTATAAAAAGTATTGACAGTAATTGTCAAACTTTAAACAAACACAAGTCCATCACTACTAAGAAATCACAAAGTTGCATAGCTTTGTTTGCGAAGTGGGCACGGTTGATACTTTAACGGCCCTCCAGATTTGTGGCCTGTGAATTATGGCCGGAACAGTGATGCGCTTTGTGCTGTCGACATCGATAAACGCTATACCTAATTATGACATTTTACTTTAACAATCTTTGTGCCTAATTTCGGCCTGTTTTGACGTCTGTCAACATGCCCCATTTCGGTTGTCTGCTTTTTGGGTAACAAGATATCATTTCTGAGAAAGCGCATTAAAGAAATAAAAAAATTGTCAAACTTTAAACAAACACAAGTCCATCACTACTAAGAAATCACAAAGTTGCATAGCTTTGTTTGCGAAGTGGGCACGGTTGATACTTTAACGGCCCTCCAGATTTGTGGCCTGTGAATTATGGCCGGAACAGTGATGCGCTTTGTGCTGTCGACATCGATAAACGCTATACCTAATTATGACATTTTACTTTAACAATCTTTGTGCCTAATTTCGGCCTGTTTTGACGTCTGTCAACATGCCCCATTTCGGTTGTCTGCTTTTTGGGTAACAAGATATCATTTCTGAGAAAGCGCATTAAAGAAATAAAAATAATTTGTTATTTTAAGCTGAAATGAACTGATTTTCTTTATTATGTTGTCACTCATACTAATTATGTTTACGTGAGCTTGTAATGAAGGCGTTGGGCCGTGATGACCCTATCGCCCTCTAGTGTAGGCGATTCTTTCGCATGTTCAGTCAGTCAACTGAACAATGACGGTCAAATCACTCCAATATTTTGGTGGTAAATATGATGGGCAGCAGTGTCCCGCAATAAAATTTTACTGGTGGTAGAGATCCAGTGACGGAGCTCGCGGGCGTAGGCACTACCGCATTACCTTATATACTTGTCGCTAAATGGTAGTGTTCTGCTCTATCGTATTTCGGTCAGGTGGTAATGTACGGCCCTGCAATTTCCGGCACAGAGGCATAAACTTAGACCTCAGGAGTGGTCTAAGTGTGGGTGTCTATATTATTATTATATGGCAGGCAGGAATTGTGATATATTTGTATATACCATTATTGGGGAGTACTTGAGACACTTGTTACGTCAGCCAGTCTTCGAATAAACGTGGTTTGTGAAAGTTACAGCGCCGTATCAATTATCCCTATTGCTCTTTAAATAACCTAATATAATACATTTTAAAATTAGAAAAATAAGTAATATACCTACCTTCATTTATATCGATATCTTTACACATCACTAAATATTTTGCAAGCTCCTCAAAGGTCGCTTTAGTGGTTGCATGTGTCCACCAGATGGAAACCTGTGCCCTTGGCCGAAAAAAAAACTTTCTCGAAATTTCGGACGCGCTTTTTAAAAACAATAGCGTTCCATGGGAACTGCGTACGTGTGACGATTGATTTTATAATATTCAATAGAAATAATGTTCGCCAAAAATGTTCGTATCGCCGGAAAGGTAAAAGGATGTTGTATTTTTGGCGCACTCATGCATTTTTAATGTGTTATTTGGTGTGAAAAGGGAAGTCTTCTAATTATGTTTTATAATTATAATTGTCTTGTAATATACAGAAAGAAAGAACAAATGTTTTTTTGGGCAACAACGTGGTAGTGCTGAACACTAATATATGGCGGCAGATAGATTAAGTAATGCGGTGCCTGCCTACGCCTTCTACTACCAGCAGAAAACTTTTAGCGTTAATTTCGGCAAAACTTCATTGTAAATGTTCTGGTAAGGTAGTCATCGCTTTACTCGAATTACTGACTGTGACTCTGACTGACTGACTGATAATTGACTGACTGACTCTGAATTTTACTGCATTTACGCTGCTTATTACGAATACGAAATATCGTTTTACTTGACACTGGCAATATGCGTAATAGCGATGCCACTATATACAAAAAAAAAAACGTAAAAACGTAACTTCACGCCTGTAATCCCCAAAGGGGTAGGCAGAGGTAAATGCATGCATTCAAGCATACATGCTAACACCCACGATTCGCCGGTTACGTTTTGGCCCATGTAACAGGTGGCGAGCCTGTTGACATTTCCGGGCACATTACCAAACTTTGAGGCACTGGGAAATTGCCAGAAAATGGAAAAATCCCAATAGAACCAGAGATAAAGGCTTTTTCACCATTACCTCTGATAACCCCCTACCCGGGAATCGAACCCAGGACCTCAGCGTAGTAGTAGTGGCCTGCTACCACTAGGCTACTGAGGCAGTTACAAAAGATAAATAAAATTCTCCCTGATTATAAACACATTAACAACTTAATCTATCTTAGGCCAAATGGTTCTTTATGCACTATCGTGTTCCTGTTAGATGGTCAGTAATGTACGGACCCGTTATATCTATCACAGAGGTATAACAACTAAGGTCTCAGGGGTGGCAACGCATCTGCATTTTGTGTAGATATCTATAGGCTGCAGTCATCACTTAACATCCATATGTACTGCATGCTTATTTACCACCTTCGATTCATTAAAACTACAATACAATAACGCAAAATACTGAATCTCTACAAATAAATAAAATTGGAGTGTTTGTTTGTAATATTAAAATTACCGCTTTTTACTAAATACATATGTATGTATACACGGTACATATAGGTACTCTGTCTGTGTGTTTGGCGGGGCTAAACTTGGAAACGGCTGGACTGATTTTGACGGGACTTTCACTGGCAGATAGCTGATGTAAAAAGGAGTAACTTAGGCTACTTTTATACTAGCTTCGCCCAGGACTTCGTCCAGGTAGATACTGAACAATCATAAATTCTCACGGGGACGAAGTCGCGGGGACAGCTAGTCTCCAATAAATTATAACACAGCGTGTGGTCCCAAAACTTATCTCAATATAATTGAATTATTTAGTAAATTATGCACTCATCCCATGACAATGGCCACATCTTATTATGAGTTACCCCATGGATATCCCACATAAGGCTTTCATTTAAAACAATGAACGATATCCCATTCATCTTTCACTGCGTTTGGATTAGCTGGTATAATTATAATCCATTGGCCTTCGTTGCATGTTTAGATTGTGTAGGGTCTGTACCTATTCTGTATTTAATTTTGTTGAATACGGAATAGGTTTTACTCTACGCCTATAGTTCCCTAGTAGCAGATAAAGGAGATGTTGCAAAAATATATGGACCTCCGGCCATGTATTGTACACAATATCATTAAACAGGCAAAATCAATATAAAAACGTTTTTCACTGCATATTTTCACTTATTTAGCTTTGTTTGCAGTTACAAAACATAATTTGCAGTTAGCATTGCAACTCAAAACTAACATGGCGAATATGGCGGGCGATGTCATTTTGACATTTTCATTTTTTTAATTGTATTTTGATTAAAGAACTTGGAGAAAAAAATAATATTTTCTAAATACTATCAAAATCGATTGATCCCAAGTGTCGGCTATATCGCCGCCATGTTTAACATAGTTGAAAATGATAAAATCGTTTGAATTAAATGTGGTTGTAACTCTAAAACATATTCTTGAATAAATTAATTGTATTTTTTTTGGATTCTTCTTTAATTTACTCATATTTTGAGGACATGTACGAACCAGGGCCGAGCTCGCAACATCTCCTTTCCAGGTGGTAGAGTTCCAGTGTAGAGGCCCCGAGGGTGAGACCACCGCATTACCTAATGTATCTGCCGATAAATGGTAGTGTTCAGCACTATCGTGTTCCAGTTACATGGTTATGTATGCCCCCGTAATAATTATCATAGAAACATAACAACTTAGGTCTTAGAGGTGGCAACGTCTGTATTTTAACCTCCGGTTATCGGGTAGATGCCTATAGGATGCAGTCGTCACTTAACATCAATGTGAGCTGCATGCTTATTTGCCACCTTCCGTACATAAAAAAATTGAAATCATGTCAGCTTGAATTCGGGATCGCCATTGACAATTAATTATGTACCTACTTTTTGGGCTTTATTTATAATTGTACCTAAGTATCAACAAAATATTTTACGATTACTTACCAACGAAAGAATCCTAGAAGATGTCATCATTCCTGACAGATATTCGCTAAATCCAAATTGAATCACGTCAACAAATTTTGAATCCTAAAACAACTTCCTGCATTTAATGTTGACTACAAAAAAAAATGTTGCTACTGTGAGAAATATTTTTATAAGGAGTTGAAATTATCATCATCGTACATTTCAACCTGACCGGCACACGATACAGCTGATCATTACCTTTTAGCGGCAAGTAGAATAGGTAATGCGGTGGTAATTACCACAAATAACTACTAAAAAACCAAAAGAACTAAAGGCTTACGGGGTGGCAAGGCACCTGCATTGAAATTCCTTTTTTATGTAGACTTAATAGGTTACAGTGTTCACTAACCATTAATGTGAACTATATGCATGTTTGCCTCTTTTGTGATACAAAATACGGGCTACATTAGAAATAGGACATTGCAACAGTGTCCTGGCAGATCCTACTACGGATGACGCCAGAATACTGTTGCAACTATATCAATTGTCAATGAGCTAATGTTGTTTAATTATTTTTTTTTAAATGAAGAATGTAATTCATGTGAACGTATAGAGCGTCATGGTCTTTGACCAAGCTCTTTAAATGGAGAATAAAAAAATAAAAAAAATACTGACGTCACATTTTGTCACAGGATTTCCTGCCATTCCGTCTGTCTGTAAATAAAGCTTAGCCCATCGAGCTTAGCAAAAGAGACAATCGGTTAGTTTCCAGTCTGTAGAGCGTTATCTCTGCTGCACACAGCCTACGTAAGCACTCATAGCCCGGTATTGGTCAAATATGACCAAAATAGTCGACAAACATCACATAGGTGTGCGAAAGGGATAACGCTCTACACAGCCGAAATTATCCGAAGTCTCTCTCATAAGGTCGATTTGCAATATAACTACTTACATTTAAAAATGTCTTGCTACGTACGTGATAAGTAGTGTTGCCAGGTCCGATTTGTTATAAATCGGGAGAGTCAGTAAAATAAAAAATAAAATGCGGGACAGTAAAAAGCAAGCCAATTAGGTAATTAATTTATTGATTCATCTAAAGCTTCGGGACCCAAACATTGATGTTTAGTCGTTATGTCACAGGCATTTGTCTAGCAGTGGACGTATATTTCGGTTGAGGTATTGATGATGATTGGTTTATCGGTACATTTAACGCCCCGATCAGGTGTTAATTGGGACCAGTCCCCAGAGCCCTGAAAATCGGGACGTCCTGCGCAAATCGGGACAACACTAGTGATAAGTGACAGTTTTATCAATCAGGTCAAAACCTGTACCTTGAAGTGTACAAATCTCTTTTCATACGCATTAGCACAAAAACTCTGGCATCAAGTCGCGACCGTAACTCCGAGTAACACCCACACAAGAAAAATAATCACTCTGGAACACATCCAAGCAATCAAAAAGCCATACAACATTGAATTACAAAAGATTCGCGTTTCATACACGTCTTGTTATTTCTCGCAATATAAATATGTGTGTATTTTGATCTATGATCTATAGATCACGATATATCTTATATGTATATATGTATCTTCACGCCAGGACCCTACCGGGGTAGGCAGAGAGTGTAGAGCGCCAGATATCCCGGTTCTGCCTCGTCTACCTTCATCATTCTCTTCATACATGCACGCCGATTCCTAAGACTTTTGATCCCACCATCAAACAGAACTCGACCTATTTGGTCATGGTAGGTCAGTCTTGGTCTTCCTGGGCCTCTGCAACCATCCACATTCCCATTGTATATCTGTTTAGTCATTCGCTCATTCGACATTCTTTGTATATGCCCGAACCATCGGAGCATGCCTTTTTTCATTTTTACATTTTTACGATACATCTTCTTGTGATTTATGAAATGTAAGCCTAGATTTATTTCGATCATACTGTACGAGCTATGTCTCGTCCAACTTTTTAATGTCTCGTCCAACTTTTTACCTTTGCACCTCATTATAATATAATATAATTTAGCATAAGTCAGCAATTTGCATCGATCGCCTATAATTCGTGCAACCAAATCGACAGTTAGCATTTCAACGCCGCGTCGCGTAGTTACTCATTTTCATTATTCACTTAATGTAGCATTTTATTCCACTTTATTATTTATTTTATATTAAACCTTTTACAATTTACAAATTATTTACGCATTTTTGTACACATTTTACATTATATTAATATATAACAATGGTAACCCATTATACGTCACACTGCTGGGCACGAGGCTCTCCCCTTTTTGGGGGAAGCCTGGAGCTTACTCCATCACGCTGATCCAATGCGGATTGGTGATGGATAAGAGTTTGTGGCAAACCCGTTATCCGATGTTTTCAAACCGGCCTCCGACAAGGTTTAACGACTGCTATCTATCGATAGCAACCGGGACCGACGGCTTAACGTGCCCTCCGAAGCACGGAAACACGCATTTTAATTTGCCACTAGCCCATCACACACCCGACCGCGCCCGTATCGCTTAGCAGAGTAGATCGCTTCCGATCTACACCAGCTGCTGGGCCATGCGCGCTTCCATGTTATATTAATATGCTACATACCTACTTAAAAACCGGATAAGTACGTGTCGGGCCCCACGCAATGTGGGGTTTCTTCAGGTACATTTTATTAGTTGGCCTGATGACATCTTCAGGCACATTACCAAACTCCGAAGTACTGGGAATTTTCCAGAATATGGATAAATCCCAGTAGAACTAGAAATACTTTGCTCAACAATAAATATTGCACATCGAGCCTAGGAAGGAGAGTTCGGCTTATTTCGGGTCTGTAGAGCGTTATCTCTTTCGCACCGTACCTATTTGACGTTGGTCGACCATTTTAATCGAGATTTGACCAATACCGGTCTGGCAGTGCTTACGTAGGCAGTGTGCAACAGAGATAACGCTCTACGAAGTCGAAAGGAGCCGATCGTCTCTTTCGCAGGCTCGATGTGCAATATTAATTGTTGAGTACTGTAAAGGATTTTACACCATTATATCTGGATTCTGGACCCTAGTATATTTAAGAGAATTCTCTTCCAGTGTAAGACATGTACATGTATGTTTATGTACGGCCCTGTAATTTCAGGCACAGAGGCATATCACCTAATGCCTCAGGAGTGGCAGCGCATCTGCATTTTGACCTCTGGTCATTGTGTGGGTGTCTATAGGCTGCAGTCATCACTTAACATCAATGTGAACTGCATGCTTGTTTGCCACTTTTATTACATAAAAAAAAAAAAAAAAGACACTTCTTCCGCTAGAGCAGTCTATCAACCGAACAGAACTAGTGCACTACGGTATTTTTATTTATTTATTTTTATGTTATGGAAGTAAGGAAGCATGCAGTTCACGTTGTTGTTGATGACTGCAAGTGTTGTGTGTTAAGTGATGACTGCAGCCTATAGACCACCTACACAAAGACCAAGGTCAAAATGCAGATGCGTTACCACTCCTGAGGCCTAAGGTGTTATGCCTCTGTGCCGGAAATTACAGGGCCGTACATTACCACCTGTCCGGAACATGATAGTGCTGAACACTACCATTTACCGGCATGTAAATTAGATAATGCGGTGATGCCTACGCCCGCAAGCTCCGTCACTGGAGCTCTACCACCAGTAAATATAAAGGGTTTAGTAGGTTTCCGATAGTAGGCTGTGGGATCGTTACGTCCCACCTCCATTATAGGAGCACAAAAATGATCACACAATTATTTATCTCTCACCGCCCTGCACTCTCGTATCTCATAGCATCCGAGTCGTAACTTTCTTATATTAGAATCATGTTTTAATAAATTGAAGAAAACACTTGTTATTTTTGACTGCGTCGACTGTTTTATTGGAGCGACGAATATGATTTGCTACTGACGCCTTTCTGAAATAGAATATGTTATTCTGTTCGTAACAAATTAGATTTTTAGTACATAGTTCGAAGTGGGCACCTCATTACATTAATTCTTCTTAGAATTCAAGTGCGCTCAAAGGCGTAGGCACTATTTTGACATCTGGTTTTTGTGTAAATGTCTTGGGCTGCAGTTATCACTTAACATCCATGTGAACTGCGGGCTTGTTTGCCACCTTCGTTACATTAAAAAACGTCTAATAATCTATTTGAACTGAATAACAAGGAAGCTTGCTCGAGCAATGAAATACGTCAAATTGTTAAATTTAGTTCGAGACAAAATCCAAATCCAGGTTTTAGTGATCTTTATAGACATACCAAATTTAACGATCAGTATCAAAGTATATGTTATGTTTTCAATGCCAAGGAATTAAGGTATGCTATAATTTCATTCGATTAATTGTTTATATAAAATACTAAACTCTTATTCATAAATGTATAAATAAAATGAGATGTAACAGTTATTTTAAGCTTTTTATTTATCAGTTGAATTGTTATGTTAGTAGAAAAAAATACATAGGAGGGATTAGGTAAAATTAATTTGTGAATATGAATGTAAGGGTTTAAAAAGCTCCAATGTTGTTATAAAATATGCATGCAGTAAAAACTAATTTTAATTTTTTGGTAGAGAACAATTTAAAACACATCAATACTGAAAACCAAAATAATAATAATCAGGTTAGTCGAGCAAATTAAATCACTCATGTAGACGTTTTAAGTCCATCACACAGAAATATCACATAGATCAGTATGAAATTGGCACATTACTATGATTTACTATAGGACATGAGCTAGTTTTTGACATAGAGAGAACCTGAAGGGGATATGTTTTAAAATACGAAAACTTTGATATTACATGGAATATGCAATGCGAGTTCAAGGATACTACAGATCGTTAGATTTGTAACAACTCTGTCTAATCATTAACATTATAGTAATGATGTTGATGATGGATCGTACAAAGGTCAACTGTTTCCAACTACCTACTTAACGACTTCCTACATCCGACACAGGAACTATGCTGCAGTGACATCGAGAACAAATTTAATGGTTACGTTGTATTTTTTGACATACACAATAAGTTGAACAAACATGAAAATGGGTACAGTTTTGTTCCATTTACTGTAAGTGAATTTGTGATAATGATATCATTATATGTTCATATTTAAACATCATAAATTACAAATGACATTTCTCTAAACGAAGGTGAAAATAAAATTAACGCATTCAATAAAAAACACAACAACGGTATGAAATTGATAATTCGATAGAACCTTCGAGTACTAGGTTCCTCTCCATCAATAGCGAAAAAAAAACAGATTATCCAGGGAAAAAACATGAACTAGTTTAAGTGGTTTCTACTAACATACGAATACCTACAATTAAGTATAAAAGAAAATAAAAAGCTTTAAAGTGCTTATTTCTATTCCATATAATAGGAGCAAATTTATCAGACTAGAAATCGTTTGTCCACAAATTAAATATCCTATTTATATATTTGGAAATCGGCGTCGGATCTATTCAGCTTACATTAGTATTAAAAATAAATATATCGCTTATAAATAAGTTCCAGCAGTTTGTGTCTATTCATAGACAAACATATGATCCATTTGTGTTTTGGGAAATTACTAAAATAAACAAAAGCCCCTCATTATTTTATAAATTCGAAACTCGCACGAAAATTTGTAAAAAAAGCAATTAAAAAACTGCAAGCGAAACATCTCAAGGTGTCAAGTATCGATGTCGCTTCTAAAAATGATACTGCAATCGACAATACCACAGTTTGCGGTCTCAAAAATATAATGTTAATAGGTATTGAGTCTTATCATCTTTATTTTAAAGAAGCTTTTGAAGTTTTTTAGTTCGTAGATAAATTTGTAGACGTAGGGGTGTCGCATGACAAGCGTCACATTGGTTTTGGCGCATGACGTTTGGAAAGAGCGTCGTTTCCTGTGCAACCGATGGTGTAATTTTCTGTCATAACTAATATAGAGGTGGGGAGCACATTTTTAATAGAAAAACACCTGGAGTTTTCTTTTGATGTGGATTAATTTGAACAGATAAATATTTTCTGTTTTGTTGCCTCTAGAGTTATTGCTTCTATTTGTTATACAGACAAACAAGTTTCAAATTATACGCAACATTTATAATTTTGGATAATGATAACCGTATTGAGTTTCCGTAACATAGATAAATAAACGTTACTTATACAATGGTATAAGTAACGATGGTTGCAGAGGCCCAGGAAGACCAAGGCTGACCTACCATGGACCAAATAGGTCGAGTTCTGTCTGATGGTGGGGTCAAAAGTCTTAGGAATCGGCGTGCATGTATGAAGAGAGCATGTATGAAGAGAATGATGAAGGTAGACGAGGCACGAGAGGTTTGTCTGAACCGGGATATCTGGCGCTCTACACTCTCTGCCTACCCCGTTAGGGATCTGGCGTGAAGATACATACATACATACTTATACAAAATGTCATGCATTATCTTCTTGTAAATATTAGAATTAAATAGATAGATAATGAATATATTATGAACTGATTTCTCTTCTTTCTTCAAAAAACCATTCCATCATTAAGAAAACTTATACGACTTTTTGTGGTCTAAGTCTTTCTTGAGGCTAGTCTTAGTCCCATGCAAAGTATCTTTCATATTCTCATGGACTTAGATATTGAGTAACCTTTCATGATTTCTTGAATTATATTTCCCATCGGTATCAATATCTTCAATATCAGAATAGATGATTTAAAAAAAAACATATCATAGAAGGAAGTCAAAGACATTGAAAGTATTCCAACTACCGCGTAATAAGAAACTTGGCAACTGAATATTAAGATTGAATTATAGATTTAACATGAACTTCAAAAGCGAAATTTCGGAAGCCATTATAAGATCTACGAAAGATGAAAAGCGTATTTTTATCGACTAGACGTGGCCGGAATTAAAAGGACTTATTAAAAAGGCGACAAAGTCACATCCGTTTCCTTTGGATTTCGGGTATTCGGTTTGGAACGCAGTCGAAATGCTTAGCTTGAGTCGCATTGTCTTCAAACAGAACTGTGTGGTTTTTGTGTATATTACACAATCATATTTGTAAGCTTTGGCTATTTGACACAATAAAATAGGTTTTATATCTATATATATATATATATAAATCAATTGCTGTTAGACCGACTTGGCTAATTTTGGTTATGAATGATTTTTGGAAGTCCAGGGAAGGTTTAAAAGGTAACAAAATATGAAGAAATTGAAGGGAAACAGTAAAAAACCACAATTGCATTTTCCCATACAAATCGTCCGTATTTATCAAACCTTTGACACATTACTTCATTCTGAGGCAATACGAAGTTTGCCGAATCAGCTAGTCTTCAGATAAAAAAATAGGGATAAAAAAGTGTATCACAAGTGTAAAGTAAGATTTGAATGATAACCTTCAGGTCTAAGGACGTTTTTGTGTTGAATATATTATTTTTTGAAAACCAAGGAACTGTTATGTGGCATTTGGTTCAATTAAGATTGTTTATACAAAGTTTTGGTATTCGGTATTAAGTTTCACTGAAACACCGTATTCTTCCGTATTTTTTATAATTAGCGTTGACGTCACTTGCAAAAACTCATCTGTCTTTTACGTCGAGGAAGTTTCTGAATATTCAATTTGCGAGTTATTTATACTAATGTTATTAAATAACTGTCAGTGTGTTATTAATAATAGAACAAGTATTTGTATATGTGTATTCAAAGTTGTATAATTTTAAGGTTTCATCAAGGACGGCTCATCATTTGAAATATTATTTTATGTGAAGGCTTGCATTTCGATCTCTGGTTTTTGTGTAGACGTGTTTAGGCTGCAGTATTCACTTATTAATGGTAAATGCATTCTTTGTTACCATTTTAACATTAAAATAAATATTGGAGTTTCTAAGACTATCGAAAAGTTTACCGGTACAGCAACACTTGTCATCTACGTTATCATTTATAAACACATTTCTACCGATTTAAATACTACAAAAAACGCATTCAAAAATACCATACACATAATTTTCAACACGTATTCCTCTATTTATCAAGACCCGTTTACGTTCAGTTTTTGTCCACGCGTACGGAGGGTAGGGTTTATTATTAGACGCGTGCGCCAGTTTTCGGTTGCATTCAATTAGTTTGATTTGTGGTAAATCGATTTCATGGAACACGTTGATGCCCACGTGGCTTCGATTATTTGTGAGGAATCATTCGGTTCAATGGGTTTGCTTTATCGTTATATTATGTGCTGGGTCACTTTTGAATACCTCTGCATCTATCACTAATATGCGATCTATGAACGCCACCATAACTCTTTCTGCAAATATGGCTACATAAATTTATATCTGCACATACAAATAAAATAAGGTCATAATAACATAATCATATTTTGTAACATATTTCATTTATAGATATTTACTTTCATATACAGAAAAACTTCATGCATATCCCCTTATGTAGAGGCTTTGGTGAAGCAGTGGCTTTCGGCTGATAGGTATGATGCGTTAATGCCACAGCAGTAAGGCTTTAACGCTTTCAAACTCCACCACCGGTAGAACTTCTATCACAAGATTACAAAAACCGTGTCTGATGGTGCGGTCAAAAGTCTTAGGAATCGGCGTGCAAGTATGAAGATAATTATGAAGGTAGATGAGGCCCGAGAGGCAAGTCAGAACCGGGACATCTGGCGCTCTACACTCTTTGTCTACCTGGCGTGAAGATTCATACATACAAAACCCGTTATCTTAATTATAAGCCTCTTACGGTTAACACATCAAATTTGCGAAAGTAACGATATATTTAAGCGACCGGGTGTACTCATCTATCCTTGCATCTGGCACATAATTGAGAACGTCTCATTAGATCAAGAGATTCGTGTCGCTTCCTGCGCACGCGCCGATTCCGTTCGGGGCCCAACAGTTATGCTGTTCATTTGGATCTGTGTCAGAACATTTGTCAATTGCTGTGTTTAAAATCATCAGTAGGTAAGATCGGAGTCTTCGATTTTGTTGTTAACAACAAAAATTTAGGATTTATTAAGTTCCTTCCTAACAGATGCTACTTTTGTAATTTGTTTTTCATAATAATATCCTAATCTATGACAATCAATTATTAAATACTCATAAATTAATATTAAATATACATATAATACTAAAAAATATCACATCTTTAATTCCTATCAATTAAAATTTGAAAAATCTTTTAAAGAAGTAAACACGTGTATGTAGTAGAAACGACGCGTTTCTGTAGTCTGAAACACGTGTCGTCTTCTGTGACACGACTCACATGAAAAAAAAAAAATTTAGTATAGTGCGAAAAAATATTATTAAATATTTTGCAGATTGGAAAGCAATATTAGGGATACATGTACCTAACATTTTTCTTCTCTCCGTAGCCTATAAAGAACCTTTATACATTGTTTCGCTACGGCGCTCTATACGAGGTGGATGCAATGGCGCAGATATTTACAACAAATGTTTTCTCAAAATGCAGTTCTTTATACGAACCTTCTCCAGACAATAAACACTTAAAAGATTTATCCAATTCGGTACATTCGTTTGGAAGTTAAGCGCGTACAATCATTTCTGTTATTTATACAGATAAAGAACATGGCTGAGATAATTAGAGAGATAATTCAAATTGAACTATTTTTACGAATCTATCTCGCGTATATTAAACTAAAATAAAATGTTAGCGTTTAACTGAAATGTAATTTCGTAAAAAAAAATATTTAAATGAATGTAGATTGCGAAAATCTATGAACACATCATGTTAGAGAAATGATATTGATGATAGGCGTAACTTCACGCCTGTAATCCCCGAAGGGGTAGGCAGAGGTAAATACATGCATTCAAGCATTCATGCAAACACCCACGATTCGCCGGTTACGTTTTGGCCCATGTAACAGGTGGCGAGCCTGTTGACATCTCCGGGCACATTACCAAACTTCAAGGTACTGGGAAATTTCCAGAAAATGGAAAAATCCCAATAGAACCAGAGATAAAGGCTTTTTCACCATTATCTCTGATAACCCCCTACCCGGGAATCGAACCCAGGACCTCAGCGTAGTAGTAGTGGCCTGCTACCACTAGGCTACCGAGGCAGTTGCATAAGATGATAGGCAATCATCAATATTCATGACCGACCGAGAAATTCTACCTACATAGGACTCTTTTTTTTATGTTATGGAAGTTGCAAACAAGCATGCAGTTCACATTGATGTTAAGTGATGACTGCAGCCTATAGACACCCACACAAAGACCGAGGTCAAAATGCAGATGCGTTACCACTCCTGAGGCCTAAGGTGTTATGCCTCTGTGCCGGAAATTACAGGGCCGTACATTACCACCTGACCGGAACACGATAGTGCTGAACACTACCATTTAGCGGCAAGTATATTAGGTAATGCGGTGGTGCCTACGCCCGCGAGCTCCGTCACTGGTGCTCTGCCACCAGTTAAAAAAACTTCGGTCGTAAGTGGAACAATACCAGTAGCGTAGGAGTCGCGTTAAATTCGCCTTGTGGTCAACGCGCTGTTTTATTGGCCGCCATCTTTGATGAATGGACTCCAGTGGAATGGCTAAACTTAGATTTAATTATGCTCTCTCTCTCTCTGGCTGCATGTCTAGGTGATAGCGTGTTTTGCTATTTTCGAAGTATGCAACATATTTTTATTTCATGTGATGAAAGTGGCAAACAAGCATGGAGTTCACATAAAATTTATGTTGATAAGTGATGACTACAGTCTATAGACACACAAAGACCAGAGGTCAAAACGTAGATGCTTTGCCACTGAGACCATAGTTGTTATGTCTCTGCGATAGTTATTACGGGGTCATACATTAAATAACGTGTTATCATTTGTAACTAGGTAAGTATTTATGAATAAACGCATAGTATTGAATCTATTTTAAAGCGACTTCCTTTTTTCACGCACTTTGACACGACTTTTAAAGTAGATTACCACCTGACCCGAAAACGACAGCGCTGTACACTGCTATAGCGGCAAGTAGAGGTAAGGTCGGTAATGCTGTGGTGCCTACGCCCTCCAAACTCCGAGTTCTACCACCAATGAAATATATATTTTGCAGTACATATCATCAGTACGAATTGTTTCTCGATTTAATCATACCGATAACGGTACGGTTTCCGCGTTTTTTTATCTGAGCTATAAGACGTTGCTTTGTACAAAATTTCAAGTTCATTCTGAGTTCACGGTAAGTACCTACCATGTAGGTTGTTTCCTTTGCGACGGATAAAGGGTAAATAAAAATCTTTTTTTTTAATTTATTTTTTTATGTTATGGAAGTGGCAAACAAGCATGCAGTTCACATTGATGTTAAGTGATGACTGCAGCCTATAGACACCCACACAAAGACCGAGGTCAAAATGCAGATGCGTTACCACTCCTGAGGCCTAAGGTGTTATCCCTCTGTGCCGGAAATTACAGGGCCGTACATTACCACCTGACCGGAACACGATAGTGCTGAACACTACCATTTAGCGGCAAGTATATTAGGTAATGTGGTGGTGCCTACGCCCGCAAGCTCCGTCACTGGTGCTCTACCACCAGTAAAAGATTACTTTTTGATTGAGTTGTCTTAGAAATTTGATTTTTCACAGCTCCAAGGGGCAGTATATCTGAGTATTGGATATAAATTTCAGCATAATACCTCCACGCGTTTCTTAGAAAAAGGTTCTTAACAGACAGACGGAGGGACGAACAGACAACAAAGTGAACTTATAAGGGTCCCTTTTTTGCGTCGAGGCACGGAACCCTAAAAATAGTGGCCCAAACTAATGCAAACGTAAATCTACATTTTCATAACTCTTTCAATCCTATCCATCACATACAATCATTGTCACCGTTCTTTCCACAGTTCCGGTATCCCAAATTTAGCCCATAACGAGCTAGGAAGACATTAGTCATGGTCATTTCCCGGGATGGATCCGTTAGTCGGTCGAAAAGAAATACTTTCGCTAATGAAATCCGATGTCCCGTTCCGTTTGACGTTCCGTTCGATTTTTATATTTGGGTTATTTAAAAATGGAACTGCATTTGAAATATTGGTTAGGAAATTTAGGAATACATGTAAAATAGTGATACTGTAGTAGTGATAGTGAGGTGATATGCCAGCTGACATCTTGACAAAAAGTTTATGTGCAACCACACATTATTTTATGCAGTCATTAGGCATTGTTTGTATTGAATTATGTTTTACTTTTTATTTATTGCGATAAGTGGGGGTGTTGTTATGTATCGACAATATCTAGTAGTGCCACTGGCAACACTGTGGTCTATATCTGTGATTGGTCTGTGGTCATAGAATAAAGTTCAGTTCTCGTTCAACTATCAACGTGTTTCATTTAATAGATTCTTTAAATTTCATTCCATTTTTAAATTTGTCCAACATAAAAAATATTTTTTATTTCCTTGGTAACTTGTTAGGTACCTTGAATTTGAACAGACAAGTGGAAGAAAAATGAATGTTCAGAATTAACATTCATTTTTCTTTCACTTGTCTGTTTAACTCAATAATTTCTCTGCTACATTTGCTTTTCTGATTTCGACATTATGTTATCTCGCAGTATTTTATGGCTTTAGTTGTTTCGTGCTTTCGTCCTACGATTACATGGGACAGAAAGAAAATACTGGCTAATCTTTAATTATTTCAAAGAATAGGTACTCGTAGACTAACTGCCTCGGTTGCCTAGTGATAGCAAGCCACTACTGCTACGCTTAGGTCCTGGGTTCGATTCCCGGGTAGGGGGTTATCAGAGATAATGGTGTAAAGTCCTTTATATCTGGTTCTATTGGGATTATTCCATTTTTTGGAAATTTCCCAAAACCTCGAAGTTTGGTGATGTGCCCAGAGATGTCTACAGGCTCGCCACCTGTTACATGGGCCAAAAACGTAACCGGCGAATCGTGAGTGTTTACAGTTTAGCACTCGTAGGTATCTGTCAAAACCATAGAGAAAACATAGGTGTGAAGGGACAATCTAAAAAGTTTCGGATCCGAATTATTCGACGCAGATATCAAAGGACCAGGCAAGATAGGTACAGAAAACCGGACAAGTGCGAGTTCGACTCGCGTGGTGAGGGTTCCGTACATAATCTAAATTTTATGTGTTTTTTGAATACTCAAACTTCTTATAGGTTTTCCAGTAATCTATAGGCAAAGAACTATTTTCCAAATTTTTTTCAAAATTTTAAGTTCAGTAGTTTCGGAGATAGGAGGGGGAAATGGTCAATTTTCGTCGTTTTTCTTAAATAACTTCAAATTTGTTTATGCAAAAATTATAAAAATATATCTGAGATGCTGACAACAGTTCAACTTCTTTCATTTGATATGTCACACGATACAGTTTACGATTTTATTTTTAAATTTTCTGATTTATCCCCCGAAAGTAATAAATTTTAAACAGGGGGCTGTTTAAAATTTATTATTTTACTTGACGTATTCATCTTTGGGTCACCAATTTACATATATACATCAAATTTCAACTCAATCGGTCCAGTAGTTTCGGAGCAAATTGGCTGTGACAGACGGACAGACAGACAGACAGACGCACGAGTGATCCTATAAGGGTTTCTTTTTTCCTTTTAAGGTGCGGAACCCTAAAAATGAAAAAAAAAAAGGGAAAACAGCTTAGAAATAGTGTGTGGTGAACCTGTAAAAAAATTCTTGGTATTTATAATTTTTTTAACTCACCGGAATAAAAAGTATAAAATTGAAGTTTAGTAGTTACGGAGTGCTTCTACTGTTGTTAGAAAACGACCAATTTTATTCCGGTGATTTAATTTATTTAAATGCCAGGAAATGTTCTTTAGGTTCCCTAGATGATATTTCTAAGCTGGGTTATCTTGTACCTTATTTATTTTTCTCTTTATTAACGTATCGAGCTTGCCATGATTCTATATCGCGTGGCGGTTCACAATTGTTATCCTTTTAAGTCTGTCCAAAAATGCATCCCCATTGTTCGACTACTCAGATGATCGGCATCTGACGTTGTCAACATAAACAAATCATATTATTCTGGCGTGACGTAAGCACATCGACGCCTGCGCGTGAGCAGGATTATGAATAACGTTTTCTTCTTACTCATTACTTATTTTCGTCGGCGCCAACTAATTGCACGGCGCTTGCATGATCTCAATGTTCAATGTGAACAGGAAAATGGGAAAATTGAGGTCAGGAAAATATTAGGTCAGGACAATATATATGAGTACTTATTTTGCTGAAATATTCCGGGGAAAGTTCAGAAAAATATGTATAGTTTTCAAAGGCTTTTCATTTACTTTTAGAAGGTAAAGAGTGTGAGAGTGGGAATGGGAAACTGAAAGGATTAATTCCCAAATTTAGTCTACCCTGAAGTCTTTATTCTTTATTTTTATCTAAGAAAGATGGCAATTTTTAGGTGGACTTTTTTATGTATCTAATGAAGGTAGCAAATCAGCACGCGGCTCACATTGATGTTAAGTGATGACTGCTATACACATCTACACAAAACCAAACATAATCTAGAGTTATTACGGGGCCATTATTTTACGGCCCTGAAATTTCTGGCACAGAGGCATAATACCTTAGGCCTCAGGAGTGGTAACGCATCCGCATTTTGACCTCGGTCTTTGTCTGGGTGTCTATAGGCTGCAGTCATCACTTAACATGCTTGTACTGCATGCTTGTTTGCCACTTTCATTACCTACATAAAAAAACGAAATAACTATTATAAAGGTAAGTATAGTGGTAATCTATTTTACACATTACGTTAAGTTTTTTTTTTCAAACTTTGAGCAACTAATCTAAACCTTTCCTAAGAGCAATAAACAAAGCTTTTAATTGCCAATAGGCTATTACTGTCAACATCAAACATGCTCATTTGGTACCCTGATCAAATAAAACGTAATATTTCTAAGCAAGCATGTTAATAACTATCGAAGTTTACTATCCAGTTAACTAAATACCTAACCGATTGGTTTAATATCGTGTAAATGTACATAATTACATACAACATCTGATTACACGGTGATAACGACTGGTTAGGAATTGACTATGAATATACTTTCCTTTAAGTTGAGATATAAAGATAGTGGATATGTGATATGAGTCTAAAATTAATTATTTTATTGGTTTTATGACAAGACTAAGACAACACACTTTATAATAATAATAATAATGGCAACCCATTATACGTCCCACTGCTGGGCACGAGTCTCTCCCCTTTTTTGGGGGGGAGGGGGGCCTGGAGCTTACTCCACCACGCTGCTCCAATGCGGATTGGTGGAGGTGGGTGGGTTAGTGGCCAACCCACTGTCGGATGTTTTCAAACCGCCCATAAGGCCTCCGACAAGGTTTAACGACTGCTATCCATCGATAGCAACCGGGACCGACGGCTTAACGTGCCCTCCGAAGCACGGAAACGCGCATTTAATTTGCCACTAGCGGTCACCCATCACACTACCCGACCGCACCCGTAGTGCTTAACCGAGCAGAT
Organism: Macrosoma leucophasiata; assembly: GCA_036365455.1. NCBI lineage: Eukaryota > Metazoa > Arthropoda > Insecta > Lepidoptera > Hedylidae > Macrosoma > Macrosoma leucophasiata. Next base: position 4,450,235 of record JAWQUS010000004.1, on the reverse strand, counting down.
CGCTTACGATCTACACCAGCCGCTGGGCCATGCGCGCCTCCGACACACTTTATAGTTTATTTAAATATCTCTTTAATTATATAGATAATGTTGGTTGTAGCGCTTTATGACTTGAGGACATGGATTAAAAAAAAAGCAAACAATTATATAGAACTCACATTGATGGCAAGTGGAAACTACAGCCTATAATCGGATCTATATCGGGACCCCTAAAGTTTCTTAACCTAGGTATTTTTGCATACCCAAATACTATCTCATAATGATCATTAGCCCTAACACCAACCGTTTGGTCATAGTGACATGAAGATTGAACTATGTCAGATATTGTGAGAAAATGTAAAATATATCTATCCGAAAAAAGCTGCTAATTCATTATCTAGGGAAATGAGCTCAATGTTAAAAAAAAATAACTTTTGTTTAACGGGCGCGCTCCTACATAAGAAACCTGAGGTTGGGTGGAGGCAGTCAGCAGGATGCAAGGTCATCTCTACATTTGGCGTGTTTGATTAACCCGGTGGGTCAAACCAAACGCCCTGCAAATCCTATGGGATGATGTATTAATATAAAATATCAATTGATATTCTAGAGGCAAGCCAATGATTCAGTACTACGCAACGATCACCAGTGCATAGGTGTTATGATATATTAGCATTGAAACCTAGAGCTTTATACACACAACATACGATGTTCCAATAAAGCAACAGTCAACAAAACATCTTTATGGTCATCAATTTTAATGATAGATCCTCTTTTCCTGAGACAATATACATGAACCAACCATCAATAGGAAATTTATTTGATTATATTTTATTATTTTTTTTAAAGAAAAATGGAAAGAAAAAATTGACTTCAGGCGAGACTTGAACTCGCGACCTACTGGGAATCTAGTCCAGCCGCTTCCAATTGTAAACAATTATTAAGGGTAAAAGCGACTTCTTTACGATATTCAATAAACTGAAAAGTCTATTATATCGGTTGACTAACTAGCATAGTTGGTAATAGATGGCGCTGCTGCTACCATAAAGCAATGCAATAGATGTGAAGGAAAGATTTGACAAATCGGGCAGGGCTTCAGTAGCTCAATTGGAAGAGCGGCTGGACTAGATTCCCAGTAGGTCGCGAGTTCGAGTCTCGCCTGAAGTCAATTATTTCTTTCCATTTTTCTTTAAAAAAAAAAAAAAAAAATATATTCCACAAGCATGTGTTAATGCGAAATAATATAAAACAATTAATTTTATCAGTTCTGAACCATGCAATAAACCTTTGCAACGGAAGCAAAAATTTTATTCAATACAAAAACGGTTTCTTTATGAAAACAATAATAGTTTTATAAATAGACATTTACAGTAATGGGAGAGTAATTAAAGTCATACCAACAGACCATCGCTATTGCTTTCATAAACAGTACGAAAGATATCAAAGAAAGGTAGTCATTAAAATCAAACGAACAGTCAGATCTTCGCTATTGCTTTCAGAAGTACGAAAGAACATGATAAATCAAAGACGTGAACGAGGACAATAGCAATTCGGTTAGGCGATCGAGCCGCTGAACTACCTGCAGCTTTGCACAAGCAATTTGTAGGATTGTTTCTGCCCAGAACGTGTAAAATCTGTGAAACATATTCCGTCTGCGGTGTTCCCTCGATACTACAATATTGAGTTCAAAAATGGCGTTAGACGAGTCCCTAGAGTGTGTCCCTACCTGATTAAAAGTGACGGAGATCACTTTTAATCAGGTAGCCTGTCCGCTTGTCTGTCAACGCATAAACATAAAAAGTAGCTTATGTATTTTGCCAATATATTAGCGACATTACTAAAAATTTTCATCCAAATCCATTCAACAGCTTTTGCGAGAAAGTGTAACAAACATCCGCCACCAACTTTCACATTCGTATCATCAATAAGATTAATATGAATATTGTGCCGTACCGATTATGTTAAGTAGTTGTTTATAATTTACCTACTGAACTACTGTTGATGTACTGTTATTACTGAAATAAAAGCCAGTCGCGCATTAGCAACCAAGTCGTGCATACTTATTTCCGATCCTCTATACACGCGAGCATACATATACACAACTGCCTACACACAAGGCCCAAATTGGTGACCCCGACGTGATTTGAACACGCACCAATTTGGGCCTTGTGTGTAGGCAGTTGTGTATATGTATGCTCGCGTGTATAGAGGATCGGAAATAAGTATGCACGACTTGGTTGCTAATGCGCGACTGGCTTTTATTTCAGTAATAACAGTACATCAACAGTAGTTCAGTAGGTAAATTATAAACAACTACTTAACATAATCGGTACGGCACATCACTTCCCCCTTGGTAAAAAATCACGTCGATCTGGATCTAAAGCGGTATTTTCGATCTCGGAGGATTGTTGTTTGCTGCACTTTTTCTAATTCGTTAAGTCTTAGGTTAATCTTACGAATTTCGGCCAATATGTAAGCGTAATCATTTCCGGGATCACATGATTTAATTTCGGCAACTTGAGAGGGTTTCATTGTTTCCATGATTTTATCAGCGATAGCAGACAACTGTTCCAAATCTTCTGTTTGAGTGACTGCTAGGACAGCACGAACAGACGAGGGTAAATGACCTTGCCACATCACTGTTAAAGTTTCATCAGGTATTTTGTTTCGCGCCAGGTCACGCATACGGCGAAGCAGTTGGGATGGCTTTTGATCGCCAAGGTCCATTTCACTTAGTAATTTTTGAAAACGCCTAGTTTCTGATTCTTCGTAAACACCGAGTAAGCGAGATTTTAAAGTGTCAAATTTTTTGACACTTGGCGGGTTGAAGAGGAGATCTGTTATCTGTTCCAGAACGTCTTTACCTAGTTTTTGAATCGCCAGGTTATATTTCACTTCATCACCGACTTTTTGTGGTCCGATGATTGCGTCGAATGTCAAAAACCATAAGCGTGGCTGGTCACACCAAAACTCAGGAATCCGCGAAGACACGGTAACTGCAGCTATTTCGGATGAATCACTGGTTTGATTGGTGGGTAAAATGGTCGAAGCGGTTGGTTGAGCTGGATGAGTCGCCATTCTTCCCTTCTTCAGACGAGCTATTCCGAAAACAAGCAGGTCAGGCGGCTTGGTGTCGTGTTTCCTTGTCGGGGTCACCAATTTGATTAATAACAGTACATCAACAGTAGTTCAGTAGGTAAATTATAAACAACTACTTAACATAATCGGTACGGCACAAATATGTTTACAAATATAAAATACCGTTGCATTGTGACCAACACTTTACAATACCAAATCCGAACAGCATTGAGCGTAACTGTAACCGAGTGGCCGATTAAACATAATAGTTTCTTTTGTATTCCAACATGGAGTCAGGCACATATGGCGCGCGTACCATCGAGTATGCAATTATGTTGATGGAGAATCAATGAATACATCTTCATCGGATTTAGTACCGATTTTAAAAGAATGATAAGGAAAATGAGGATTGTTTCTTAGTCAATAACATCTTCTTTATGAGTTCTAGGAGGTTCTTCAAGTCCATAGCGGCAACTACATTAAACTAGCGCAAAATCGGCCGCTGATAACTTAGTATAGATAGATATATATACTTCCAATTGGTAAATATTGGGTAAGTTATCAATTGGGTAAGTTACATAACAGGCAGACAAAAAAAAAGATGAACATTGCGAATGTAGATGGATGCAGAAGCCCAGGAAAACCAAGACTGACCTATTTTGACCAAATAGATCATTATCAGAAGGGTATTTGAAACGGCGTGCATGCATGAAGAGAGTGTTGAATGCAGAAAAGACACGAGAGGTGTGTAACGATATTTGGCTCTCCCGTTCTCTTCCTAGTAGGCGACCTGGCGTAAGGACACATACATACAGACAATAAATAAGCTATGAGGGTTGATTTTGCGCAAGATTTCTCCAAAGGAATAAGCAGTGAACGATCATCTAAGGATTCATATGAATAAAGCTATTACTGCAGCAAGCTAGCAGCGCTGCGCCGGTGTTTTGAATTAAAGGATGTTGTCCATAACTATCTAATTTATAATTCTTTAAAACGCAACATAAATAGTAGCAATCGAGCTAGATCTAAAATGTGTTAGTAACTTTTCTCATCAGAAATCCGCGATGACGTGCAAGATTGATCCTTGTCAGGCAATGGTTATCGTACTTAGCATGTTATAACTCATCCCTACAAAAAAATCTAGGCTTACAGGCGCTCCGATACTCGAAGGGTTCACTAGCTCATGGGGACCACAGCTTGTCTTGTCAGTGGCACGACTGTGTCCCCAGATCTTTGATGCATAAATATACAATAATTATTATTGACATAATGAAATATAAGATCTAATTACGAATATCCTCTACAATTTTGACACTTAACAACCAATTCCGCATAGATGTCTACGAATACGAACTGAAATTCAGGAAGTTCCATGTCTTGACAATGAAGATGGACACATTCCAGCATTCCAACATGTGCTAAGCACAAATCCAGATAAACTAACACAGATTAGGCGTTTCCGTTGCAGCCAGCGCACGCGATTCCTGATCGTGACTCATAAATAACATCGATTTGAATTATATTAATATTTTAAATTAAAATTGCGATCTTGATGGAGTTATGTGATTGGTCAATTCTAATTCTGTTTGTATAATGTATATATCTTCACGCCAGGTCTCTAACGGGGTAGGCAGAGAGTGTAGAGCGCCAGATATCCCGGTCCTGACAAACCTCTCGTGCCTCGTCTACCTACATCATTCTCTTCATACATGCACGCCGATTCCTAAGACTTTTGACCCCACCATCAGACAGAACTCGACCTATTTGGTCATGGTAGGTCAGTCTTGGTCTTCCTGGGCCTCTGCGAAAATCTGTTTGTATAAATTATTGCAAATAGTGCAACAGTGAACTCCAGCGGCCATATCATCACATAAAGTGAATTGCTGATGCTTGCTTGAGATCCGCACGAGGACCAAAGTAATCGATATAGCCCACCGAATAGCGAAACTCAACTGGCAGGGCACATGTCTCGAAGAACTGACAGCCGTTGGGGCAAAAGAGTTCTAGAGCGGCGACCCCGTACCGGAAGACGAAGCGTAGACAGGGCCCCCACGAGGTAGACCGACGACCTGTTGAAGGTTGTGGGGAATCGTTGGATGAGGGCGGCCCAGGATAGTTCGATGTGGCAATCTTTGGGCTTTGGCTAGCAGTGGACGTCTTTTGGCTGAAATGATGAATCCCACCGCATGAAAACCCAAGTAACCAACATAGCCAACTGAATACCAAAACTCAAGTGGTAGCGAATAGCAGATAAGCTGGAAAAATCTACGTTCATTGGGGCACAAGAGTTCTACTATCGAACCGCGTACCGGCAAACGAGAGGTAAAACAGTTTAAGCTTCAAACTAAGTACTAAAAAACGAAGGCCTAGAAGGCCTTTGAGTTCTTGTCAATATGTATTATTGGCGTGACCTGAGTGGAACTTAAATAATGTCGAACATAATTGATATGAAAAAAAAATTCACAAGTGCGCACGCGCACTTGTGTAAAAATATGCCTAAGAGATATTTTTAAAAGAGCCGATTGAGTTTTTTCCGGCAAGTTTTTCTCAGATCATATTGGCCTTTGGAACTTTGCCGGTGAATGACAAAGAATGACTCTTTTTCTTTTCTTTTTACTCTTTGTTATAAGTTTGTAAAGGGGAAAAGAGACATTCTACTGATATACTTTTTACTTTAGTTTATGACATTTAGTTTTATCTTAGTGATATTCTTGACTTTACATATATTTTTTATCTTGTTTGACATGTATATCAATTGTTATTCGCTTTAATTTATTTTGTTTGTTTTTGACGTGTCATAAGAGGTGCCTGTCACCCTAAATGAATAAATGAGTTTCTGATTCTGATTCTGATTCACTCAGTGCTTTTTGCACCAAAACATTATTTAAACACATCCATGAGCTATACTAATTATTTCAGTGTGGTTCGAATGCTGCATACCCATAACTACTTTGTTTTAAAAAAACAACGGGTTGTGCCGGCAGAAGTGAAAACTTGAATAGTAACGTTTTTGACCACTACCCCACCACCACCACCAACAAATAATTCAGAAAAAAAAAATCGGCTCACGTATCCTGACGACTGTCCGATTTTTTACCCATCACAAAAAGTGTAAGGCGCCGCTAAAGAAGTTTACATTTCAACAAGGGCAATAAACAAATCAACGTGCTAGGGTAGTGACAGGACATTTTATGATAATGAAAATAAATTAAGTACGAGTGTGAATCATAGTGACCTTGTAGACGAGACGGCCGGCAGACCGCGCAAAACAGAGCAAGTAGACTTATGTTAGTCACGGTTGCACAGGGTTGTCACTTTTAATGTTTGATTGCTCTAAAATTCTATAGTCGTTTTTAGGGTTCCGTAGTCTACAAGGAATCCAAAACTTTCCAAAAAGTTTTACGTTACCTCCCCTACAGGCAAAGAGGTGATGCAATTTTTAACGCGATTCCCGTAATGTGAGGTATCTTTTATACTATTTGGTCTTTTAGCTGATGTAGGTAAATGATAAGTTTTTGAAAATTGAAAAATACTACTACTACAATACCTAATTGTGCGAATCCGTCTCATTCAATGCTTAATATTAAGTTCCCTTATTAACTAAGTTAAGTTACTTATTTTAAATAAATATTTTTGCATCAAATGTTAAAATTTACAAATTGACTGTCACGTACATGAAATTATCTTTCATTTTAGGTTAGCCCATGACTGACAGATCTGAAATCACACACCGGGTAGACAAACATTTGCGAGCGAGCGATATCATCGTCAATCGCCATAAATTGTGGCTGGCACTTGAATGGGTGACCGTTTATAGTTTCAATTCTCCAATACGTCACAGGGGGCACATTGCGCTGTCTTCAGTGCCGACATGGGGCAATGGAAAGTCGACAGGTACGACAAATACAACGTATTGTTGGCTGTGTTGGATTGCCTTTAATTAAATAATTAAGAGCTTATTCCTTGTTATAAACATGGTCAATGCTTAATTAAATGGAACATTATTGTTCATGGAAATGCACTAAAGCGATGTATAGATTGTTGGATTCTATTTTTATGATTTTAATAAAAATAGAAAAACAGAGTGTTAGTTTTTTGTGTGTCATTGTTTCTAAGGCTGTATCATCTTACAATAACTTTAAAAAAATTAAAATGGTTAAATGTCGTGATAAATTTAACTTTAATCGTAACTGGCCTAGCTGCTCTGGTTAATGTTAAACTCAATCTCAAAATTATCTGTCAGATTCTGAGAAGAATCTGTCAACCCTGATAAATATTACTTTTATTTTTAATATCGACAAATAGCGTAACTTTGACTATATATTTTGATGCAACCGAACCTTAGTCGCGTATGCTACTCTTAAATACAGTAACTTCATCTAATATTCAAACGACATTAGGTAGTTATATTCATTCAAGATTGAAGTCTTTAAAATAATTTTAATGTGATAATTGAAGGTGGATAGAAATTGGTTTAATTGTTGATAATTCAGTAACATTGTAACTAACAATTAGTTCAAAGTTGAGTACCCAAAAAGTATAGAAATGATTTAACATAAAAAATACCAAATTATTAATTAAGGAGTTGTTAAAAGGAGTTGTTAAAGTTCCTTAGATTTGACTTCTTGAAGAATATTTATTATTCCAAAATTAAATAGCAACACGCAGCAGTGTTCGTTACATGATATTTATTGTTAAACAAGTAAACAGAATAAAAAAAATATTTATATTCTGAATATTTAATGAAACAAAGCATCGATGATAACAATTTCTATTGACCTATATACACCAAAGTACTAGACTACTAAGTACTAGTCCGTCACTGGAGCTCTACCACAAGTATAAAAGCATGGTTCCAATTTGCAGAAGTCAATTTACCAAATTTTCACATAGTAATAGGACAGATGAAGTGGAAACGTTTCACATTTTATCAGGTGGTAGAGCTCCAGTGACGGAGCTCGCGGGCGTAGGCACCACCGCATTACCTAATATACTTGCCGCTAAATGGTAAGCACTATCGTGTTCCGGTCAGGTGGTAATGTACGGCCCTGTAATTTCCGACACAGAGGCATAACACCTTAGGCCTCAGGAGTGGTAACGCATCTGCATTTTGTCCTAGGTCTTTATGTATGTATGTATGTATCTTCACGCCAGGTCCCTAACGGGGTAGGCAGAGAGTGTAGAGCGCCAGACATCCCGGTTCTGACAAACCTCTCGTGCCTCGTCTACCTTCATCAGGTCTTTATGTGGGTGTCTATAAGCTGCAGTCATCACTTAACATCAATGTGAACAGCATGCTTGATTGCCATTTCAATTACATAAAAAAAACATAAATATCTGTTATATCAATTAATTTATTCCCGATGTCTTCTGTGTATATATTATGCTCGTTGAATAATTGCACTTTAATATTAATAAAACAGCATCGTTTTATTGAAAACCCTGTGCATGCGATGATATGTCATATTGATCACTCAAAATAGAAATAAGCTGGGATAAGTGACGTGTAACTTTCCCTATTTATGATATTAGTCATGATCTTACTTTGACTTGCAGCAGAGAATATGTAATAATACTACGTATAGAATGGACACTTCGACGTCCCGCCCGATTTCCCCGCATCACCCAACCTCCTCCCCTCTTATGGGCGACGGTTGGTATTTTGTACGTGCTACGCACACAGGTGCACGTGTAAATACACGTCACTGATTGATGTCTGTGTAATAGAAACCAAATTAAGCGTTTGCATGGAATTTTGGCGGAGTGTCCGCGGTGTGCTGGTGGTTAGTTTAAGTTAAATACAATATTGAGTTATGTTTTCGTAGTGAGTCTTATAAATGTCCTTAAGTGGCAACCGAGAACATGTTTTTTTTTTCATGTAACAAAGGTGACAATCCGTGTAGTTCATATAGATGTGTTTACTGAAGTGTCGACTGAAGCCTAAAGTAATCTATACAAAAACTAGAGGTCAAAATGCAGATGCGTTGCCATCCCTAAGATCTAAGTTGTGATGTATCTGTGATAGTTATTACGGGGCCTTTACTACACTAAGTTAATTAGTTAAAGATTTCAAGACATTTGTTAATTTAACAGCCCGCGGGCGGGCTATTGCCAAATAAATAAAAAAATAAAGTGTAATATATAATTCTGAGTAAAATAAACATACCTACCTACATTCAAAAAGCATGTTACTAATGACTTAAGAAATGGTTCAGATCAAAACATGAGTGATGAATTTAGAACCACTTCAAGTTAAAATTGATCAAGAACAAAAATCAATAAGTGTAACTCAATATACCTACCTAGTCTAAACAGAAGATGCTTTACATGATTTTGGAAGTGCCCATAATGTGAGGTTGGTCGGGTTAGACTATTGTTTATAATGTAGTCTTGTGTTGTTGGAACCATTAAACCACTTCAAAGATGGGTTTTGAAGATCCGTTGTCCAATCAATTATTTTTAAGCTCAAAGAATTCTGTGAAGTTTTGGGCACGTTTATTGAGATTCGTTTAAAAAATTCGTTATAATACAATAACATACACTTGCAATTTAGTCGATGTAGACTTTATTCTTTGAAACAAGCTTACAAGTTTACCCACTTTTATCAAATAATTACTCGCATGTATATTGGTGACATTTGTTAAACCAATTAAATTGTGAGAAACCGAAATTACATTATTATCTACAAAATATACTAACCCACGTAAATAGACACACTGTGGGAGGGAATAAAAAGGAAACACCGCAGTGGGTCAGGTTTCGCGAGCAATCGAATGCAAGCATTGTCTGTGTTGAAAGTGTTATGTTTTTTTTTTGTTTTATGTAATGGAAGTGGTAAACAAAAGCATGCAGTTCACATTAATGTTAAGTGATGACTGCAGCCTTTAGACACCCACACAAAGACCAAGGTCAAAATGCAGTTGTAATTTGTTTGATTGCGTATATGGAACCAAAATCGAAGCGATCGCGATGATTAATGATAAAATATAAAAGTTATATTTCTATACTTTATTATTTGTAGATTGTTACCTTTGATTTGTATCTATATAAATAAAAATCAATTGCTGTTCGTTAGTCTCGCTAAAACACGATAACGGCTGGACCGATTTGGCTAATTTTGGTTTTGAATGATTTTTGGAAGTCCAGGGAAGGTGTAAAATGTAAGAAAATATGAAAAAATTGAAGGGAAATAGTAAAAACAACAATTTTATTTTCCCATACAAATAGTCCGTATCTACCAAACCTTTGACACATTATTTAATTGTGAAGCAATACATTTCTCGAACTAACCAGACAAAGGCCTGGGCCCTCGACATCAGCAATAGCACAGTCAAAGAACGTATTAAAAACCTCTTCTTACACTGTAGCAATAGTGCGTATTTAGGATAGGTCTGCCTCAAGGTACACCTTTGAACCCTTCTTCAACACATTGTCTTCAAAATTCTTAATCTAACAGTTCATTTCACAAAATTATTTATACTGAACGGAACCAATATATTTTATCATCACTCCAAGCCACTTAGAGCTACCGTTTTAAGCAAACAAAACACAATTCTCCAGACAGAAGTGTATGGCAAACATAATTATTATTATAAACGCATGCAGTGTTAATGTCGTATTGCTTATGACCACTTTTACTTTTGTATTTGATCGTTTGAGTTTATTTGCTTTGGATGAGTATGAAATGATTGTGGCTTTTTACACCAGCGCTGCAGCGCACAAGGGACTTTTACCATAATTGTCCCAGGCTAAAACGATTCTCGACTGATTTATTTTTGAGGTATCGTTTCATTATTTATTATCACTTAGGGAACAACTAAAAAGTTATAGAAGATAAAAATGAGAGAGTACCTAAGAATTATGGAGATATATATGATTAAGAATATACTAGAGTAGAGACTAAGTTCTAAATTGCATGACTTTTATTAGATTGAAAGCGAAGTAGGTATTAAAAAATTATAAAGTATATGGTCCTACACTTTAGTTTAACAGTAGCTTCCTTCACAAACGTATATACCTATATGGAGGTCCACAAAGGATCAATGAATTAATAAGTAGGTGAGTCTTTTAACAAATTATGGTAGTATTCAGTTCATGAGAATTCTGTACTCCAGCCTATAGCCTCATACCTGCCTATATCATACATCTACCCAAAATTCAGACGTCAAAATGCAATAAATGCGTAAGATGTGTTGTCATTCCCTCTGTGGTTGCAATTACGACATTACACATTACCAATTTACTATCAAACTGAAACACTGCTCAACACTACCTACTATTTGACGGCAGATAGATTTGATAACGTGGTAGTACCTACTTACCTACGTCCAATACAGGCACTCTACCACAACAACCACACAACAACCTTGAATGCTCAATTTACTCCTGTATACAAACACTGGACTAATAATTAATATCAGAATTAAGCAACCATAACAAAAAGATTTAAAATAAGTTGTGCAATGTTACTTCCACGCGCTGTTGATTCATTTAGATCAAAAAATAATAACACCGCAATAATTCTTCCATTAAAGATAACACCATTAATTCTCGTGAAATAAAAACCGCATTTAATCATCTTCCAAACAGGATGCACTCAAATACTTAATTTACTAGAAAAAAGGTACTTACTATATAAAGCACTAATGTAGGTATACATCACAAAACAAAAGAATAAAATTGCATGAAAAAACCTATGATGCAAGACGCTGACTTACAATGCTTATTGATAAACCCCCTTATTCATAAACGTATTATAGCTAAAGTGTTGCTAATCTCTCCTTTGTCTCTATCTCTGTTTTCTATCCTGCACATTTGACAATGCAACTGACAAAGACAAAGCATTCTATAGCTAAAACGTATCTAATGTATGTTTATGAATAAGGGGGTTAAGATATATTATTTTACGCAATAAAGGTGGCAAACAAGCATGCAGTTCGTTCACCGCAGTTAACATAGATGTTAAGTTGTGACTTTTTTTTTATGTAATGGAAGTGGCAAACAAGAATGCAGTTCACATTGATGTTAAGTGATGACTGCAGCCTTCAGACACTGACACAAAGACCAGCAGTCAAAATGCAGATGCGTTAGCATTCCTGAGGCCTAAGGTGTTATGCCTCTATGCCGGAGATTACAGGGCCATACATTATCACCTGACCGGAACACGGTAGTGCTGAACACTACCATTTAGCGGCAAGTATATAAGGTAATGCGGTGGTGCCTACGCCCCAGGTACACTTGGAACTCTACCATCAGTAAAATTTAGTAGCAGAGTCACTAAAATAGACACCACATCATTATATTACACAATTTTTATAGCGTTCACACTAAATTACTATTTCATTGCCAGAGCTACTCAAATGTATAAAAAATAAATATATATATATAAACTTCGAGGTACTGGGAAATTTCCAGAAAATGGAAAAATCCCAATAGAACCTGAGATAAAGGACTTTACACCGTTATCTCTGATAAACTACCCCTACCCGGAAATCGAACCCAGTACCAAAGCGTAGTAGTAGTGGCCTGCTACCACTATGCAACCGAGGCAGTAAAAATATTTTTTTCTATGTTACGTTTTTTGTTGTTGTTATGGCATAGCTATCACGCATAATGCCAGTGTCAAGTAAAACGATATTTCGTATTCGTATTTATTTAAGCAGCGTAAAAGTTAGTGAAAGTTAGTAAAAGTTAGTTCATATATAGTCAGTCAATTATTTTTTTAAGTATGTCAGTCAAGTGAGTTACAGTCAGTTATTCGAGTAAAGCGATGGCTACTTTACCAGAACATTTACAATGGAGTTTTGGAGGCAACCTGAAAGGTCGTGTTTTCGCACTGTTATTCTATTTCACTATACACGGGCAACCTATATCAAACAAAATGCCACCAACTTTATTCAACATAAGTTAGAAATACACCAAGAAAATGAATTATAATAAGAGCACCATACGCCTCTTTCAAGGTTCCCGCCAAAACTCCTATGTTACCTTTAATAAAATTTAATTTCATAACTTCTTAAATTTTTTATTAGTTACTAGCTGACCCGGCAAACTTCGTATTGCCTCACAATGAAATAATGTGTCAAAGGTTTGATAAATACGGACTATTTGTATGGGAAAAAGAAAAGGGCTGTTTTTAGAGGTTCCATTTTTCTCACCTTTTAAACATTCCCTATACCTCCACGAACACATCAAGACCAAGATAAGATAAATCCGTTCAGCCGTTCCCGAGTTTTAGCGAGACTAACGAACAGCAATTGATTTTTATATATATTGATGTAAATAAGTATTAATGTAAAAGTTTGAGAAGCATAGGTGTCCTCATCGACCTCCAAATACAGTTACCCAATGCAGACTGATAAAAAACAGAGACGCGGAAAACACTATGCGATTTGACTCGTCATGGTGCATATAGTTCGGCAAAAAAACCCATTTAAATTTTCACGTCAGCAAATCAAATTACGTCTGGCTTTTAAGTTCAATATCTATTTTCAGACACCGGTTGGTTAATTAATAGGTATGATTTTATTTTTAGCTTTTTTTTATGTAATGGAAGTGGCAAACAAGCATGCAGGTCACATTGATGTTATGTGATGACTGCAGCCTATAGACACCCACAGAAAGACCAAGGTCAAAATGCAAATGCGTTACCACTCCTGAGGCCTAAGGTGTTATGCCTTGGTGCCGGAAATTACAGGGCCGTACATTACCACCTGACCGGAACACGATAGTGCTGAACACTACTATTCAGCGGCAAGTAAATTAAGTAATGCGGTGGTGCCTACGACCGCGAGCTCCGTCACTGGAGCTCTACTACCAGGAGAAGTGGAGTAGCTAACATGACGATGGCCTTTTGGGATTTTTTAGCAAAAACCAATTCAATAGGGCGGTTGAAAGTGCAATAACGCAATGTTGTCAACTAAGAAAACTATTGCCACTGCGGTCGCCAATTCTCATGCCAAACGTGGCGTTTATGTTACAGTAGAATAATGGCAACCCATTATACATCCTACTGCTGGGGACGAGTCTCTCCCCTTTTCAGGGGGAGGCCTGGAGCTTACTCCGCCACGCTGCTCCAATGTGGGTTGGTGGAGATACGACTTTTACTACTTTTTGCTACTAGTTTTTTTTGTTTTATTTAATGGACTTGGCAAACATGCATGCAGTTCACATTGATGACTGCAGCCTATAGACACCCACATGAAGACCAAGGTCAAAATGCAGATGCGTTACCACTCCTGAGGCCTAAGGTAAAATGCCTCTGTGCCGGAAATTACAGGGCCATAAATTACCACCGGAACACGATAGTGCTGAACACTACCATTTAGCGGCAAGTAAATTAGGCAATGCGGTGGTACCTACGCCCGCGAGTTGATATTTGATATTTTGTCGGGATAAGGTAAAGAAATTTAATCTTACAGGTATGAAATCTCACATACTACTGTTTAATATGTTTAACTTAAAACCTGTACCTCGATGCACGGTATCATAGAGCAACACGGGCCACCGCACCGGCCACGGCGGACCGGAGAGTAGCCATATGCAGACTTTCCCCTCTGTTAAAGTACAAGACCAAATGGTCCTACGCCTGTCGCCCAGATATTTAAATGTATGCGTGAAATTGTTTATGAATTTTGTTAAAGTCAAGGTGTGAATTTCGTAGTAATAGACGATTTTTGTAGTGTGAGTGTGTGTCACACGTATTTCCCCTCGCAAAAAATGACAGACTGTTTAGCATCGAAAATAAACGCTATGGCTACTCCCCTCCGGTCCGCCGCGACCGGTGGGCCGAGTTGCTCTTTGCACGGCATCGATGCTGTGCAGTCCTACCTTAAAACTTGTAGATTAGGAGTACGCTGCAGAATTATTTAATTCATCGAGATATGCTGCAAACCTATTTTTACGCATACTTATGATCGAAAGAATATAATTTCCACATCTAGAATATATATCCACTAGGTTGCCTGTATGGAGAAAGGCTTACAATTGAATGTGAACAAAACTAAAGTATTCGTATTTGAAAGAGATGAACAGAAAACAAATGCAAGGGTAGTGGTAGATGATGCAGTGTTAGAACAGGTGGATGAAATTGTATATCTTGGATGTGCTTTTAGCATGGATGGTAGGTACACCACTGACATAGAGAGAAGAGTGCTTGCAGGGAATTGCGTGAATGGAGCGTTGGGTAAGCTGCTAGAATCGAAACATCTCAGTCAGCGGGCTCGACTAGCCGTAGTACATAATGCTGTACTTACTCCAACGCTTTTATATGGAAGCGAGAGCTGGGTATGCAGGAAAGAGCATGAAAGTAAGTTAAACGCGGTCGAGCTGATATTTTTGCGCAAGATCTGCGGTGTATCACTCACCGATCGCGTTCGTAACGAAGATGTAAGAAAGAGGCTTTGTGTGAATGATAGTATCGGTGTAAAAATGAAAAAAGGCATGCTCCGATGGTTCGGGCATATAGAAAGAATGTCGAATGAGCGAATGACTAAACAGATATACAATGCGAATGTGGATGGTTGCAGAGGCCCAGGAAGACCGAGACGTCAGTCTCGGTCTACCATGTACAAATAGGTCGAGTTCTGTCTGATGGTGGGGTCAAAAGTCTTAGGAATCGGCGTGCATGTATGAAGAGGATGATGAAGGTAGACGAGGCACGAGAGGTATGTCAGGACCGGGATATCTGGCGCTCTACACTCTCTGCCTACCCCGTTAGGGACCTGGCGTGAAGATACGTACATACATAGGTTGCCTGTTAAAATATGACCGCAAGAATTTTTTGGGTGACTTGTTAAAACTTATTTTTCCAATAAAATATCGTCAACTTCACGGCAATTTTATACAAATGCTGAAAAATTACGGCTGCCGTTGCGCACTTGGCCGCTTCTACATACATATGTATTTATGTTCTATATTTTGATAGGCAACCTAGTGGATAAATATTCTCTAGATCATAAATATGCGTAAAAATTAGGTTTGAAGCATATCTCGATGAACGAAATAATTCTGCAGCAGGATCCTAGCCTATTTGCTACAGCTACAACACGGATTGCCAGAAATCAATGTTTTTACACCAAACATACTCTATCAGGTTACATAGCGGTCGACTTACTAACTAAACAGGGGATTTGTAACGCTTTTTGGGAAGAAACTAGGGGTTAATTTAAATAGTTCTGAAAATGGTTAGTTGATTTTCGCTTGCATTGTAAGACAATGTTAAAAGCGTTGAATGGATGTTTCATTTAACCGACTTCAAAAAAGGAGGTTCTAAATTCGTCCGGGTCTTTTTTTTATGTATGTTCACCGATAGTTTGAAAACGCCTGTACCAATTTAATTTTTTTTTAATTTTTCTATATGAAAAAGTTTTGTTCATGAAGTTAGTTTGAGTTAGTTTTTCGTTGTTATTCGTTGTCGTACTAACTAGTTGTAACATTTGTTTGATATAATTTTAATAGAAGAGATAGAGACGCGCGCATGGTCCCGCGGCGGGTGTAGATCGCTAGCGATCTACTCGGTTAAGCGATACGGGCGCGGTCGGGTGTGTGATGGATGACCGTTAGGGGCAAATAAAAAATGCGCATTTCCGTGCTTCGGACGGCACGTCAAACCATCAGGCCCGGTTGCTATCGATAGATAGCAATAGTTAAATCTTGTCGGAGGCCTTATGGGCGGTTTGAAAACATCTGACAGCGGGTTGGCCACTAAGTCGTATCTCCACCAATCCGCATTGGAGCAGCGTAGTGAAGTAAGCTCCAGGCCTCTCCCCAAAAAAGGGGAGAGACTCGTGCCCAGCAGTAGGACGTTTCAAGGGTTGCCATTATTTTTATTATTTTAATAGAAAATTGAAAAGCCCATTTCATCCTATATCAGGCGCGAAAATTTTGTGTTTCATGACCCTAGGACTGAAAATTGGAATCATCCGAAAATTCAGGCGTAAAGTTTAATTTAAAATATATTACTTGAAACCGCATAAGACATAGTGCATTTTGCTTTCAAGAGATAACAGATAAAAAAAGGCTGGTAAGGTCACAAGATTGGATCTTTTTTGCGAGGTGTCAGGACAGGCGGCAGCACAAAGAAAGACTATGTGTATATTACAATTTTCTCACGAACACACATGGCTCGGACAGAAACTGTGGAGTCGGCAGTGCGCGTGCATTTTTTATGCAAAGTTTTTACATCTCTTGTTGAGATTTGTTGATAAAATTGTTGAGGGCTAAGTAGCTTTTAATGTTAGATGATGTTCAACACGTTTTTATAACATATTTTTACGGTTATTCGTTGTTTACTTTTGCACTCGCATGTTTGATTTTTTAGCAAAGCAAAAAACACCAATTTATTATATTAATATGAGACGCATAGCAATTTATTTAGGTACCACGTTCATAAATTATAGTCTGTCTATACTTATATTATAAAGCTGAAGAGTTTGTTTGTTTGTCTGTTTGCTTGAACGCGCTAATCTCAGGAACTACTTTTCCGATTTTAAAAATTCTTCCAGTGTCAGATAGCCCATTTATCGAGGAAGGCTTTAAGGGTAGTACTTACTTAATAAAGTCGGCTTGTTATCAAGAGTAGCCAATAGCCATCACCTGTTGTAAATGTAGTTTTATAAATATGTACAGTATACAAGAATAAATATTGCACTTAGGAAGGAGACTTCGGCTTATTTCGGGTCTGTAGAACGTTATCTCTTTCGCACCTTACCTATATGACGTTTGTCGAACATTTTGATCAATATTTTACCAATACCGGACCATAGAGCAACACGGAGGGAGTAACCATATGCAGGCTTTCCCCTCTGTCAAAGTACAAGACCAAAATTAAATGATCTAACGCCTGTTGCCTAGATGTTTAAATGTGTGCGTGAAATTGTTTCTGTATTTTGTTAAAGTCAAGGTGTGAGTTTCGTAGTAATAGACGATTTTTGTAGTGTGCGTGAGTGTCGCACGCATTTCCCCCCGCAAAAAATAAAATACTATTTTGCATCGGTAATACACGCTATGGCTACTCCCCTCCAGCACAGTGCTAATATGAAGAGTGGGGAAACTACGTACAAACCCTTGAAACGTCACACTCACACAAACATGCGCATCGACGAGGCCTCTAAGCGGTTCTCGCGGTGCTACGGTACTGAGTCACTCGCTTCATCGAGCGTCGATGCGCATGTTTGTGTTAGTGTGCCATTTCGAACGTTCTGTACTATTTGTACTGTACCTCCAGTCCGCCGCGACCGGTGGTCCACGTTGCTCTATGTACCGGACTATCAGTGCTTACGTAGGCGGTGTGCAGCAGAGATAACGCTTAACGAATCCGAAACTAGCAGATTGTCTCTTTCATTGGCTCGATGTACAATATTTCTTTACTGTATACCTATCTAATACGATTATTAAGGTAAGTAAAATTTCGTTATTAACTCATAATTATTAAAATGAAATAATACTTACCTTAACTCTTTATTTAATTTAATTTTATAAAACCAAAATAATCCAATACGGTCCCCAGCAAGAAATATTGCTTAGGACAGAGGATATTTTCGGCCCTCCGTTACCTCTTTCGCATACTACTCATGTGACGTTTGTCAATCATTTTGATCAAATTTTGACCAATACTGCACTATCAGTAGTTAGGTATGCAAATTGCAACAGAGGAATTGCAATTTTTACTGGTGGTAGAGCTCCAGTGACGGAGCTCGTGGCACCACCGCATTACCTAATATACTTGCTGCTAAATGGTAGTGTTCAGCACTATCGTGTTCCAGTCAGGTGGTAATGTACGGCCCTGTAATTTCCAGCACAGAGGCACACCACCTTACGCCTCAGGAGTGGTAACGCACCTGCATTTTGACCTTCGTCTTTGTTTGGGTGTCTAAATGCTGCAGTCATCACTTAACATCAATGTGAACTGTATGCTTGTTTACCACTACTATTACATAAAAAAAAAATATTCTACAAAGTCGAAACTAGCCGATTGCCTTTCCTAAGCTCGATGTGGAACATTTTTGGCGGGTAGGTACCTACCTACTGTAATATTATTTTTTCATAAAAATGGGAGGTAGACTACCCCATAGTTTTTCTTATCCACAATCGACCTGTTTTATTGCTTTGCCCTTTCGTCTTTGTTTATTCCTAAAAAGACATAGCGTCGTGTCGTGTTACGTAAAAAAATCGCGTAAAAATGTTCCAGCTATTTAGGCTGCATTCACACTCAACAGAATTCTGAGCATTTAAAACAACAAATGGTTTTACTTTAAATTTTAAACTAAAATCCTTTGTTATATTCATAGTTGACATTTAGTGACAAAGAAAGTAATTACGAGTGAAGTTTTTACTTTTTTGACTGCCACCAAAAATAAGCAGCCCAGGACCCTTCGTTGTGACAATCTTTGGGGTAGGCTTTTGTTCAGCAGTGAACGTGTTTTGGATGAATGATGATGAAGATGAAATATCTCATAGCGTTAATATAGAGATAATTAAACCCATTTAAAAAATCACTTTTAAGATTTCATGCCTGATTTAAAACTCTACGATTACTATTCAAATTACTAACACACTGACACGCAAATGGCAATTAATCAACAATTAGTCAGAGCTTCTTAATTGGGATTCAGAGCAGGAATATCTGCAAATAAAACTGTAACGAGCAGTCAATAAATCCAGACAGATGTGACCGGAGTTAATAAGACGCGTCGTAATGCCTTGGAAACTTGAACAAACCCCACCACATCTGGTCACCTGCAACCGAAATACACCAGGGATATGGTGGAATATGATTCCTAGAATAGCAGCAGACTGTAAAATGAACACAGAGACAGCATGTGCCTTCAAAAACTACCGACAAATTTAACCTTTAACGCGCAAAATCTTAAGGCAAAGCATTTTGCAACTTTCGCCATTGTCATAAGAGCTAACGTCTTGAAAGCAGATTGGATCATGAACAAGATCATTCTAAATACTTGCAAGTGAATAATTTGTCATTTGCTTTGGACGGTGCTGACGTTACGTTTCGCCCTTTTGCTAATGGCCCTTCTCGTAGAGTCAAATGGAAAAAGTGTTCAGAGAAATTTTGGGTGTCTTTGAGAAGGGAGCGAGTTAGTACTAAGAAATGATAAGAATGTTCCATTTATTTCAATGATATTTATGATTTCTTCTGAGGAGTTCAGAAATTAACTTGCAAGTGTGAAAAATATAGGTATTTATTTTTTTGGAACTAAAAGAATATTTTGTTTAATACAAATATATTTTTCGTTATGTGCCTGGAGATGTCAACAAGCTCGCCTGAATGTTTGAAGTATGCTTGTCTGGATGTATTTAACCTCTGCCTATCCCATCGGGGATTACAGGCGTGAAGTTACGTTTACAAATAGGTACATTCTAATAGGTGGCAGTATCAACTTCAGGTCAATCACGACTGATTTTCTAGATGATGTGTAGTCGGGGTTCTTATAATCATCACATAAGGTGCACATGTGATTAAGCCCTGACAGCACGTCCTATTAAAGATATTTAGATAAAATACATAAAGCAAGCAAAACGAGATATTTCTCTACACTAATTCATAAAACAGTGTACGTTTTAACGGCGATCACAAATAGATCCCAGCTCAATGAACTGTGGCATATCATAGCAACAAATATTTACACGAAGCAGCTGCGTATGCGCAGGTCTAACTTGCCGCGAATACATATATCAATGACATCGCACTCTTTGAACATTGTAATAGTGCAGTTAGGACTACAAATTATTTTCTTGTATTAACATAATAATATATTTTTTTTTTTCATAACTGAATACTGCTTATAGATTGTAACCACTCGCCGTAGCTCTCAATGCAGATATTAGCATCGCCACATTTTAAACTTTTTTTTGTCTTTGTTTTAGATTTTTTTCCAGATTTTCTTACGCCCTTATTCATAAACGTACATTAGATACGTTTTATCTATAGAATGCTTTGTCTTTATCAGTTGCATTGTCAAATGTGCAGGATAGAAAGAGACAAGACATAAGCAACACTTTAGCTAATATACGTTTATGAATAAGGGGGTTATACTTGATTGTTTGTTTTGACATATTTGTTATACTTGACCCTTTGCAGAGGGGAGTAAGACAGGGGGATGTCATTTCACCTCTGCTCTTCACCAGTGCAATGGAAGACGCCTTCAAGATCCTGGAATGGCAAGGACTAGGCATCAATATCAACGGCGAATACATCACTCACCTTCGGTTTGCCGACGATATTATAGTCATGGCAAAGTCGCTGGAAGATCTCAGCACAATGCTCGAAGACCTCAATCGAGTGTCCCAAAGTGTGGGCCTTAAAATGAACATGGATAAGACCAAGGTCATGTTCAATAACCTTGTATCGCCCACTCCAGTGTCCGTTGGGAACTCGATCCTCGAAGTTGTCGACGAATATGTCTATTTAGGACACACCATACAACTAGGCAGGTCAAACTTCGAGAAAGAGGTCATTCGCCGAATCCAACTCGGCTGGGCAGCGTTCAGGAAGTTAAGGAGCTCTTTCTCGTCAAACATCCCGCAGTCCTTGAAGACGAAAGTCTTTAATCAGTGCGTTTTACCGGTGATGACCTACGGTGCCGAGACGTGGTCTCTCACTATGGGTCTCGTACGAAAGCTCCAAGTCACTCAGCGGTCAATGGAAAGGGCTATGCTCGGCGTTTCCCTACCGGATCGAATCAGAAATGAGGAGATCCGTAGGCGAACGAATGTCGCTGACATAGCCAAGCAGATTTCCAAGCTGAAGTGGCAATGGGCAGGACACATAACTCGGAGAACCGATAGCCGCTGGGGCAGAAAGGTTCTCGAGTGGAGACCACGTATCGGAAAACGTATCGGTAAACGCAGCGTAGGACGTCCACCTGGAAGATGGACCGACGACCTAGTCAAGGCTGCAGGTACCCCCTGGATGCACGTCGCTTCCGATCGGTCGGCATGGAGGTCATTGGGGGAGGTCTATGTTCAGCAGTTGACGTCCTATGGCTGATATGATGAAGTTTATGTTCTGTTATTAAATTGTTAATATTAATGTAGCTGTACTTTTTTTACTGGTGGTAGAGCTCCAGTGACGGAGCTCGCGGGCGTAGGCACCACCACATTACCTAATATACTCGCCGCTAAATGGTAGTTGTTCAGCTCTATCATGTTACGGTCCTATAATTTCCGACACAGAGGCATAACACCTTAGGCCTCAGGAGTGGTAACGCATCTGCATTTTGACCTTGGTCTTTGTGTAAGTGTCTAAAGGCTGCAGTCATCACTTAACATCGATGTGAGCTGCAGGCTTGTTTGCCACTTCCATTATATATAAAAAAAATATCAAACATCCAACATGTATTTATTTCCTCAATTCAATTTTACTAATATCCTCGCAAAATCCAGGATTATAAAACTTGTCATTATGAAAGATGCTTACAGAATCTTACTGTTAACCTTATATAACATTAAATCTATCGTTGACCGAAGTGATATCAAAATTATTACCGATAATTTAATGCCTTCTAACATAACAGACGTTAAGTCTGTTGATAAGTTCCCTGTCTGCATTAAACAAGTAATGTATAAAATAGAATTTATTTCAAGCAATATGTCATATGTCAGCATTTGATGGCAGATATGCAAAATTTATTAAGTGATCCTGTAGAAATAAAAGTATTTAATGTATTCACTTCTGAAAGGTAGTGCGAGCGTATAATATTTACATGCGTTCTAAATGACTTATGGACAGCTGACTGAAATCGAAATAAGCAGCTGCTTAGAAATATTGCACCGATGGAAGTTCCTTGAATATTGATATGGAATATATTTAACTCAATTTTCAAACTAGATGCTCTAAATGTATTGAATTACATGTTCTTTATGAATCTCATTCTTTTTAAGATCTCATAAACGAAGCAAGTTAGGAAAGATTCATTATAAAGCATTGAAAAGATTTACGTGAGTTGCATTTAAAAAGTTGACTTCATAAAGCACAAATTCAGCATAAAGATGGTATATAGGTAGCACAAAGACATCCACAGCTGGACTTTGGTCCAGCTGTGTTTTCCAATTTTATTTATTTGTATAGATTACGGCCTCATTGGAATGGTTTAACCGCCATTATTCGTTGCAAGTGCAAGAATTATATTCCAGCACAAGAAAATTCTTCCGCTAGTGGGCGGTCGACGATAGCTGAAAAGCTGAAAAGATAGATGTAGAAGAAGCTCGTCGGCGTTCACGTCTCTGCCTATTCCTTCGTGGTGATACACATTTCATAAAGTAATATATCTTCGTCAAGGTCTTACTTATGAGATCCCCAGTCATAACTTTCGCAAGCAGCCATTATTGAATAATGACGCATTTAATCCCAACATACGTCTCGACGTTCTTTAATTCCCAATCAATTTACATCTAAAATACACTTTATTTGAATGCAGCAAAGATTGTTTTGCAGTACTCGGCATGGAATTCATTTGGGGTGAAAATAATTGTTATTTATGACTCGCACACTTGTTAGAAATTCATGTTCAAGTTGACAAATTTTCTTCACTAGATAGAATACATTCGTCGCAAAACACATGTGGTTTGGCCGTACATCATTTCTATTTATTTTAGTATTTAAAAACAACGTTGTTTTTTAAAGTTTTTAAAGTATTTCTAATATTTTTTAGGAGTTTTGTCCTTGAAGAAATTAAACTTACACTGTGTCCAAAACAACTGCAATGTTTTCAATAAAAATATAATAATTGCAGTTGGCATTGACTTAGTCGGTAATATAGTATTACCTACTTTGTTATTGCTCTTCATATTTCGAATTTCATACCCAAATCCGTAACCGTTACCGATTAAAACTATTCATATTATTGTTATATCCGTATCCGTTCCCAGATCGTAAATAACGTATCCGTAACATGCCTACTACTAAGTAGATAGTTATCACGATTTTTCAACAACTATTGATAAACAAACACTTTGATTTCTTCTTGTGTGTTCCAAAGTTATTACGATACTTATCTTCAGTCCTATTTTCTTCTAACAGTATAACTGTCTGTTAGAAGAAAATAGGGTTCCGTACCTCAAAAGGAAAAAACGACTCTCACTTATAAGATAAGAGAAGACTTGTGCTTCCGCAGCCTCTCACAGCCAATTTGCTTGCATTTTCGGTACATAATTAAGTATATTTTACGGTTGAAAAAAATTTTTACCTTCAAAATTGGAGGGCACGTTACGAGATAAAAATAAAAAAAATCGTATTGTATTTCTGCATTAGCTTATTTAATTATGGAAATAAACTAACCATCAAAATTGTTCGTTAAACTTTGAATGATGTCTGAATCTACTGGGTCTGTTCTGCAAGCTGACCCGACAGACCTCGCAGAATTGACGGCCGTTGGGGCAGAACAGTTCTGGAATGGCGACCGCGTACCGGAAGACGAAGCGTAGGCGGTCCCCCCACGTGGTGGACCGACGACCTGGTGAAGGCCGCGGGCAATCGCTGGATGAGGGCGAGCCATTGGGGGAGGCCTTTGTCCAGTGTTGCAGTGGACGTCTTTTGGCTGAAATGATAATGATACTGGGTCTTATGAGAAAAATCAGAAAATCATTCTTAACCTTCCGTACGGAATCCTGTAAAAGCGAATGCGACTCACACTTGACCGGTTTTTTATTGTATAACTCTCACAACGTGCACGGCGAAAAACTATTTATTTTCCTTGCGGCAGTAAAAATTTTACGACATCTTAAGCGTCATTCGCTACTTGACTATATAGTTTCAGAAACTGAATTTGTTTGCTTTGGACTTAGTGGATTTTTATAGATGTCAAACGTATTATGCTGTGTTTAATGGCGTGTTTCTCAGAAACAATCGGCTGCGGTAGGGTAATTGGCTGAAAGTTGTAAAAATTTAGTCGTTAAGATGCTGTTTTGCTTAGCTCTCTGATGACGGATTTACTATCTTGAATTTTGTGCTGATTATCACAAGAATGTCAGCTTTAATTAATATCTTTCGTACCAAATTGACAAATCTCTTTGGAAATAGGTACTGAAATTATTTTGAAATTTTTTTCATTTTTTTTAATGTTTTGGAAGTGGCAAACAAGCCTGCAGTTCACATTGATGTTAAGTGACGACTGCAGCCTATAGACAACCACACAAAGACCAAGGTCAAAGTGCAAATGCGTTACCACTCCTGAGGCCTTAGGTGTTATGCCTCTATGCCGGAAATTACAAGGCCGTACATTACCACCTGACCGGAACACGATAGTGCCATTTAGCGGCAAGTAAATTAGGTAATGCGGTGGTGCCTACGCCCGCGAGCTCCGTCAATGGATCTCTACCAGCAGTAAAAATACAAATATTATTATAATAATTTGGATTTACTATAATTAATTGATATAGGTAGTTTAATTCTATAAATACTTCAAAATTATTCGATTTAATACTTTGTTTTTATTTCCTTACCCATTACTTTTTTCTATTTTACTAACTTATTTCTTCTTATGATTAACGTTTCATTTTTATCTTTCACGTAACATTTCAACTATGCTTTCACAAGGCAGTAGGCAGAAAATTATATAGGTATCTAATATCTAATAGCTTTCACCTCTACCGATCACATCTTATTTTTGAATGCCATAGATCTTGTTCGTATTCATGCAAAGGAGATGTTGCAAAAATGTATGAACCTCCGGCCATGTATTGTACACAATATCATTAAACAGGCAAAATCAATATAATAACGTTTTTTACTGCAGATTTTTACTAATTTAGCTTTGTTTGCAGTTACAAAACATTCTTTGCAGTTAGAATTGCAACTCAAAATCAACATGGCGAAAATGGCGGGCGATGACATTTTGACATTTTCATTTTTTAAATTGTATTTTGATTATATAGTACTTGGAGAAAAAAGTAACATTTTCTAAATACTGTCGAAATCGATTGATCCCAAGCGTCGGCTGTATCGCCGCCATGTTGAACTTAGTTGAAAATGATAAAATCGTTTGAATTAAATGTAGTCGTAACTCTAAAATATATTCTTGAATAAATTAATTATATTTTTTTCGGATTCTTCTTTAATTTACCCATTTTTTGAGGTCGTGTACGAACCAGAGCCGAGCTCGCAACATCTCCTTTTACAAATTGAAACACCCAATAGGTACACACACCCGAAAAGTGAATTTCGCCTCTCAAACATAGAAATTCTACTACTATCACCTATAAATAGTACTAATACCACCAAGAAGCCGATTTTTTTTTCATAATATTACATTGTTTTATTATAAAAACTAAGAGATATGGTTTCATTCGTATTCATGCCACTGCAAATTTTCCAACCGAAAAAGTGAATTTCGCCTCTCAAACCTAGAAATACTGTACTACTCGTAATACCTACCACCAAGAAGCCGTAATTTCCATTGTTTTTTTATTATAAAAACTAAGAGATATGGGTTCACGAGTATTCGATTTTTACAGAATACCAAACGGGATCGACGGAAGTCGGTTCGCTTTATCCCTACGCTGAACTCGACGGTACGTGCATCCTATGCAGCCTATGCATCATATCTAGAATCGGGACGTTGCTTGCATGTGCAAATATGCTGGGAAAATCGTGATTACCCAGCTCGTGATGGCCTTACGCAGCCTTGGGAATTGAAAGGTCATTTGTATTCTTGCGGAGGAGTTGGGATTATATTTTTATTTCATATCTTTATGTCATGTAAGTAGTAAACAAGCAGTCACATTATTTTTAAATACGCTTACACTCACAGCCGAAACAAATTTACTACCTGTAGGACATATAAATTGCTCGTTACTTACCTACAGGTACGGGAATCAAATCCCGCTGGACTAACTGGGGGTAGTAGGTGCGCCTTGCAGCCTTTAGACACAAAAATTAAGGTCAAAACGCAGATGAGTTGCCACTCCTAAAAACGTAGTTATTTTTCCCTCTGTAACAGAATTTACGGGACCATACGTTGCACTTTATATAATAGGAAAACAATAGTGCTGAACATAGAAAATGCGCCGCCCCTAATCGCATATGTTTTATGTGTCCTCAACAATGCCCTAAGCCGAGAATCGGACCCGCAAGTGTCTCCTTTACGCAGTTGTGAAATTTATTTTAACTGAGAGCCCTTTACGCTCGCCAATTAACCCGTGAATCAGACTAGTGCCGTCCAAATACAAGCCGCCTCAGTAAATCCATTAAAAAATAAAAGTTACCAGAAGGAAGATAGGTAAGACTAGGTTATATTCACAGACCGCATTACGACTTTACTGTTAGCGAAGTATGCTTAGAACTGTCAGTAAAGTATGAGCTTTGACAGTTCTAATCGTACTTTGCTGAAAGTAAAGTCGTACCGTCTGTGAATCTCCTAAATAATGGTTTTCGCTGTGATTTTCAGTTGTGTTTTATTAGGATGCTGCGTATCCTTTTATAATGGACGTCTAATTTTTATTGATATTGTGTGCACTAGGCAACAAATTGATATGATTAAAGGACAAGTTCCATGTTGGGCTCGCGCCTTGTACACTGTATCAAAAGATAGAGAAAAATACGTAGAATCATGGTAGTACCCTCTGTGAATCTCACTCTGAGACACAAGATAGACATCTTATGCGCGATTTTTTCATCACCACTAAATATTCACTCATTGTTTATTTATTGCTTAAACAATATTTACTTTTTTTTGCAACGTTTCGATGCCAAAAAAGCGGCGATAAGATTATTCGGATCGTAAATATATTTTATCAAAAAGAATTTTAAATGTGTATTTGTTCAGGACAAAATTGGGGTAAACATTAACGATCGCATAATGTCATCAAAGCAAATATTTACTTAACAGATAAAGCGTATTTGTGTCGTGATCTCGTAAAATGTGATAGTCACTATAAAATCGGAAATACATTTTGAACGTCGGTATGTTTAGGCGGATTTCACACTGAACTCTCCCGTCAGTTATTACTGGGTTTTTGGGGTTCCGTAGCCTTATATACAAGGAACTCTAATATTTTCAATAAGTAAATAATTTTATTATTTCGATTTTAGTATTGACGACCTAATCCAGCGGTATGAGACGATCGTTTGATTCGAAGGGTCGCGAGTTCGATCCCCACTTCGGGACAAATATTTGTATGGCCTACAGATATCTGTTTGTGTATGTGTTGTATGTGTACAACCCCATCCACGACACAAGTTTACACCTAGTGTGGGGCTGTGAGAGTAAACGTATTTAAAAATTACAACAGGAACAGGTACACCACAAAGGTACGCAAATGAAGAGAGTGGTAAATATAGAAGAAGCACGCGAGATATTCAAGGATATATCAATAATATTTATACTTTTCTTAATTTAATACTTATAAACATCTGCAACTTTCTTTCTTTTTAAACGACTTCGAAAAAAGGAGGAGGTTCTCAATTCGTCCGGATCTTTTCTTTTTAGAGATTTACCGAGTCACATGGTCTAGGTACCTATTAGGTAACTCCGTGAGATGAAATGAGACAAATTATGTATAACATCGCTAAATAATAATAATAATAATGGCAACCCATTATACGTCCCACTGCTGGGCACGAGTCTCTCCCCTTTTTGGGGGGAGGCCTGGAGCTTACTCCACCACGCTTCTCCAATGCGGATTGGTGGAGGTGGGTGGGTTAGTGGCCAACCCACTGTCGGATGTTTTCAAACCGCCCATAAGGCCTCCGACAAGGTTTAACGACTGCTATCCATCGATAGCAACCGGGACCGACGGCTTAACGTGCCCTCCGAAGCACGGAAACGCGCATTTAATTTGCCACTAGCGGTCACCCATCACACTACCCGACCGCGCCCGTAGTGCTTAACCTACACCAGCCGCTGGGCCATGCGTGCTTCGCTGGGCCATGCGCGCTTCATCGTTAAACCGCTAAACCTCGCTAAACCGACTAATAAATAATATTATACAACGGCTGCAAGTTCTTTTGAACGACCTACCACATACAACACAATACTCACCACATCGACAATTGAGAAACAAACCCAGTACAAAGCCAGAAAAAAAACATGGTCACGCTTTGATTATCAATAAAAAACCGAAAGGGACATTTCTAAGTAAAAACTAAATTAACATACGCGAAGCCGATTGGTCTACGTCATATGAATTATTAAGCCACGTCCTGGTTAAGACCAGCACAAGCTGACCCCTTCCCTTAACCATCCACGCAGGAATCGGATGCGCGTTTATGTTTGAAAAGAAAGCAACGGATCCCATTTGTCTGGTCATCATGATAATTGTCTAAGCATCCGGTGGTCTAATGAGTACCAAATGAGAGGGTTGGATGTAGGCAATCGATTTACGTCCGTGAAGTTATAATGGGTTCCGCTGTGATTTTCAGTTGTGTTTTATTAGGATGCTGCGTATCCTTTTATAATGGACATCAATTTTTTATTGACATTGTGTACTCTAGGCATAGAGCAACACCGGAGGGGAGTAGCTATATGCTGGCTTTCCCCTCTATCAAAGTACAAGCCCAAATGGGCCTATAACTGTCGCCTAGATTTTTAAATGTGTGCGTGAAATTGTTTCTGCATTTTGTTAAAGTCAAGGTGTGAGTTTCGTAGTAATAGACGATTTTTGTAGTGTGCGTGTGTGTCGCACGCATTTCCCCCGCAAAAAATGACAGACTGTTTTGAATCGGTAATAAACGCTATGGCTGCTCGCCTCCAGTCCGCCGCGGCCGGTGGCCCGTGTTGCTCTAATACTCTAGGCAACAAATTGAGATAATTAAATTATACAACGTATGAATTACCGTATGACGAGTGATAGTGACTAGTTTTGTAAAGTTTTTTTACTGGCTCGGTAGCCTAGTGGTAGCAGGCCACTACGCTGAAGTCCTAGATTCGATTCCCGGGTAGGGGTTTTCAGAGATCATGGTGTAAAGTCCTTTATCACTGGTTCTGTAGGGATTTTTCCATTTTCTGGAAATTTCCCAGTACCTCGAAGTTTGGTAATGTGCCCGCAGATGTCAACAGGCTCGCCACCTGTTACATGGGCCAAAAAAGTAACCGGCGAATCGTGGGTGTTTGCATGTATGCTTGAATGCATGCATTTACCTACCTACCCCTTCGGGGATTACAGGGGTAAAGTTACGTTTACTAGTTATAGAGTTCCGGTACCAGACCTCGAAGGCATAGGTACTGCTGCAATACCTAATCTATCTGCCGACATATGGTAGTGTTCAGCATCAGATGGTAATGTTTAATGTCTGTCTGATAAAACAACTTAGGCCTCAATTCTGTATTTGGACCTCCGGTTTTCTGAAATCGTGGCAAACAAGATTACACTTCACATGGCTGGTAAGTGATGACTGCAGCCTATATACATCTACACAAAAACCAGAGGTCAAAATGCAGATGCGTTTCCACCCCTGAAACCTTACCCCCTTATTCATAAACGTACATTAAATACGTTTTAGCTATAGAATGCTTTGTCTTTGTCAGTTGCATTGCCAAATGTGCAGGATAGAAAAAGACAAAAGAGAGATTAGCAACACTTTAGCTAAAATACGTTTATGAATAAGGAAGTTCGTCGTTATATCTCTGTGATGGTTATTCCGGGGCCATACATTACTGCCTAACCGAAACACGATATTGCTGAGCACTAACATTTAGTGAAGCGCGCATGGCCCCGTGGCTGGAGTGGATCATAAGTGATCTACTCGATTAAGCACTACGAGCGCGGTCGGGTACTGTGATAGGTGACCGCTAGTGGCAAATTAAATGCGCGTTTCCGTGCTTCGGAGGGCACGTTAAGCCGTCGGCCCCGGTTGCTATCGATAGATAGCAGTCGTTAAACCTTGTCGGAGGCCTAATGGGCTGTTTGAAAACATCCGACAGTGGGTTGGCCCCTAACCCACCCACCTCCATCAATCCGCATTGGAGCAGCGTGGTGGAGTAAGCTCCAGGCCTCCCCCCCCCCCCCCCAAAAGGGGAGAGACTCGTGCCCAGCAGTGGGACGTATAATGGGTTGCCATTTATTAACATTTAGTGGCAGAAAAATTCGATAATACGGTGGTGTCCTCGCGTCCATACACTGGGACTCTACCACCAGTAGAAATAATCAATTTAATTTATGAAAGCAAACAGTCTTATTTGCTTACATACAATCTCACTTAAATAACTTCAGACCATTTAAACGAGTAAGTTCCCTATGGAGTGATAATCACACTAATATTATTGGTGGTAGAGCTCCAGTGACGGAGCTCGCGGGCGTAGGCACCACCGCATTGCCTAATATACTTGCCGCTAGATGGTAGTGTTCAGCACTATCGTGTTCCGGTCAGGTGGAAATGTATGGCCCTGTAATTTCCGGCACAGAGGCATAACACCTAATGCCTCAGGAGTGGCAGCGCATCTGCATTTTGACCTCTGGTCATTATGTGGGTGTCTATAGGCTGCAGTCATCACTTAACATCAATGTGAACTGCATGCTTGTTTGCCACCTTTATTACATTAAAACAAAAAAAAATTAT
Source organism: Macrosoma leucophasiata (assembly GCA_036365455.1). NCBI lineage: Eukaryota > Metazoa > Arthropoda > Insecta > Lepidoptera > Hedylidae > Macrosoma > Macrosoma leucophasiata. The sequence goes on along the minus strand of JAWQUS010000004.1, from coordinate 4,418,671 downwards.
AACTGTGAAAGTTTCTTTGTTTGGATGTATGTCCGTTATTCCCGCCGAAACTGAACGAATTTTGATGAATTTTGTTATATAGATACACTTAAATCTAAGTGGGAGTTTAAAGTCTTCTCTCTTTATAAAACACGTTCAAACGATAGGGATAGCACACATTTGAGCGTTGCTTAAAATTGAGTGATGTTTGAGTATTCGGCCATTAGATTATAGGATACTTTTTATCCCGAAAAAACATTCCTGTGGAATGCCATGGTATGATTTTATGAGTTTCCATATGTTACGCGAAAAGCGACACACGCGGGCGGAGCGGCGGGCATCAGTTAGTCTCAAATAAATCGATTACCAAAAAATCTACCAACGAATTTAATCCTTTATGTTGTATGCATATGAGGCAGTTCAAAATTGAAATTCTCTGAGCGTCACCGAAGATTTTTGTTAATATATCGTCGTCGGTTGTTTAAAGAATACGTAATTCATTATTTTCGATTTATAATGGTAATAAAAATTCTGTGAGGATACGTTTGAGTCCATTGTTAGGTTTAGGTCCCGAATGATTTAGGCTAAACGTTGACATTAGCCTGTACTTATGAGATATGGTTTCCTTTGTCAAATTAAATAAAAACGATATCCTGTCCGAAAATCTTTAGGACAGAAGAAGTAATTCAATTATAAGGATACGCAATTTTTTGCGTAATCGATTTATACATTAAGTCACAAGTCAAAGATACAGAGCACACACAATCGGTAGGGTATAGGTACTTATAATAATAATAATACCTATCTTTTAAATCGGATTTAAAAGAATATTAACCCCTACTTCCCTACTAATATTATATATGCGAAAGTAACTCTGTCTGTCTGATACCTTTTCACGTCAAACCGCCGGAACCGATTTTAATGAAATTTGGCACAGAGATAGAGCTGACTTTGAGAAAGAATATGGGCTACTTAGGTATTTATAAAACGATATCCACGTAACCACGACATCCAACAGCTAGTAAATAATAAATTTAAAAAACTATGAATTTTAAAAAGTTGTAGTTCAAATGTTGTGTTTGATCTAGAGAGGCTGCCCGCGAGAGGTGATGCACTAATTTAAATTTACCCTGTATATCCCTGCTCTATCCGAGTAAGTACAGAGAAACAAACATTATTTCTCTCATTGTTCTAAGGTGAATGTGAAGATTCCTTTTTCATGCATTTCCGAGCTTCATCAAAATAAATAACAGCAATTAACTTACCCAAAACAATGTCTCTGGCTGAAACGACGTGCGCCAAAGCCACAAGTGCTAATGTGACAGCGATTGGCATTTCGCGCCAAAACGCAATGGCGGCGGTTCGCTTCATGTTTCAAGACGAACTCAACTCGTCTTGTTGGGATCCATTAGTTTCTGGAAGAATGAAAATGGACGATTGATTTTGTGTTTCTATTTTAATTCAGTGGACGCTTTGGTATTTGTTATTGACTGTCAATGCGTTGAAATTGTTATTCATTTAATCAGAAAAATATATATTGAGGTATGGTGTATGTGTTTTCATTATTGACCTACATGTACCTATCAGAAAAATATATATTGAGGTATGGTGTATGTGTTTTTATTATTGACCTACATGTACCTAAGTCCCATAAATGGTTCTGTAAAAACTATCATAGGTACAGAACGCCTTAGGGGTGGCAACGCATCAGCATTTTGACCTCTGGTTTTTGTGTAAATGTCTAGAGGCTGCATCATCTGTCATCACTTAACTTCCATGTCAACTTCATGCTTATTTACCGCCTTAGTTACGTAAAAAAAAACAAAATATCTGTTTTATTACAAAATATTCGGTCTAGAACATAACAGACCAATATAGACAAATATTCTTGCCTTGCATGTTCTATTAACGTATAAAATTAGCCACGATTTTTTATCATCAAATACGTGCAATTATATACCTATTGAATAAACCTTTTCACCGATTGAGTTAAGGATTTTAGGTATTAATTCAATATTATCAAGAAAAAGTATCGTAAATACATAAACATCGAACGTAGATTGCATGGCTCTACAACCCTATTTTAGATAGTAAACAACTGCCAACATCGTGGCCTCAAAAAAAAAACAATAAAAATATAATTCCGTAAATATTAGTCAAACGTCGGTGTATTTTTAAACTACAATCAACAAACAATCACAATAATTTTATCTTCCACCATGAATCTCGCAAACGTTAAAATAACGCGCATCATAAATCAGGTAAAAATGTGGAACGTTTATAATAATGGAAACGCACATTAAAGGTGAACGCACACTTATCCGTGCCGAACGCGTCCAACGAATCTAAGTCAAGGGATGCCTTGCACACATCGACTGCACCGAAGAAATCGTCTGCATTTCCTTTACGCCTTTCGCACTGTAATTACACGTGAATTGTGATTGATTGTACAATATTTCGTATTTTATGTGCTTATTCAATAAAAACTATTACACGCACATCGCTCTGTCGTACTCAACTGATAGGATGCGACTGCATCGATCGAGTCGACCGCATAAGCCACGCCGAATCTGAAGACGTTCGTTTGATTTTTTGGTGTTCTGACAAAATCGGACTATTCGACGCAGGTGAGTTCCGAAAGAGGGACAGAGAGAGAGAGAGAGAGAGAGTTCGCGAGGGGTTCCATAAGATTTCATTCAGAATTCTAAAATTCGTTTCGTTTCGACTCGCTCGACTTATTCGGTTTCGGAAAAATGTACGTTCACTTTTATTAGTACGGGAACTATTTTTATCTGTATTAGATAATTATACACAAAGTTTTACATGTAGGTAACTGTGCGCTTTTCAGTTTCAGATTTGATGGAATAGCATAGACTGGTAAGATGGCAATCACCTATGTATAAAGCAGTGTCGACAAGTAAGAGCAACTGTAGATTTATTGGTAATAGAGTTACGGCACTTTAAATGGTAATCAGGAAGTTCTTCAGGTTAGAAAGTTTTGCACCTACATGAACCGCATATTTTTACAGCTTTTATACCTAATAATAAAATAAAAAGATCCCTTTCCCACACGATTATTAGCTTTCAATCAGTCAATTTTAAGATTTTTATAGATACTTTTAGGCATTATACTAAACAAAACTAAAACAAAGTAAGGTATCTACTTATTCGTTTAGGTAATATAGATAGTTCAGTAATTTACAACAAAATACGTAGACCATATGTAACCCTAAAATAGAGTTACTTACATAGCCAATAAAATGTGGCGCATAACAGAAATACAGGGTGCGTGAAAACTAATAAACGTCAAAATGCATTCCCTTTACTGCCTGCTTGCGATACATTATTTACTACGTAATATTTACCAGTCCACACCTTATTGCCATGTTTTTGAGCAAAGTAATCGTAAAAAAGGTTTGCAGCTGCCGATGTATTTTTGTCAAGGTGTATATTGACCGGGATGAGCGGGAGTTTTAATGGATTGGCTTTTTAGAAGTGTTAAGGGGCTTGCGGGTACATTTTTGAACTTCATGCAGCCATTGAGATTCTTCAAAATATGTACTATCTATGAAATGTCTGGTAAATCACGTCGATGGCTTATATGTATTTTTTTACGAAACGAAGGTGATGGGCCTGCATATCACATTGATATGTGATGGCTGCAGCCTATCTGGTCTTTGTTTAGATGTCTATACATCAGATCAAAACCAGAGGTCAAAATGCAGATGCGTTCCTAACCTAAGACCCAAATTGTTATGTCTCTGTGATTGTTATTACGGGGCTATACATTGCCATCTAACTAAGGCTTTTTTTTGTTTTTGTTTTATGTAACCGAAGTGGCAAACAAACATGCAGATCACATTGATGTTAAGTGATGACTGCAGCCTGTAGACACCCACACAAAGACCAAGGTCAAAATGCAGATGCGCTGCCACTCCTGAGGCCTAAGGTATTACGCCTCTGTGCCGGAAATTACAGGGCCGTACATTACCACCTGACCGGAACAAGACAGTGCTAAACGCTACCATTTAGCGGCAAGTATATTAGGTAATGCGGTGGTGCCTACGCCCGCGAGCTCCGTCACTGGAGCTCTACCACCAGTAGAAAGGTAATCTAGGTAATCGTGAAAAGCCGCTTTGCAGCTGCCGATCAAGGCGAATATTGACCGGGATGCGAGAAACTTTTTATGGATTGAACTTTTATATGAAACCAGACATATCAATGTAGATGCGTTGCCACTCCTGAAGCCTGAGGTGTTACGCCTATATACCTCAAATTAGAGCCGTACATTTACCTAATATAATAATAATAATAATAATGGCAACCCATAATACGTCCCACTGCTGGGCACGAGTCTCTCCCCTTTTTGAGGGGAGGTCTGGAGCTTACTCCACCACGCAGCTCCAATGCGGATTGGTGGAGGTGGGTGGGTTAGTGGCCAACCCGCTGTCGGATGTTTTCAAACCGCCCCATAAGGCCTCCGACAAAACCTAATATACTTGCCGCTAAATGGACTACCATTTACTACCTGACCGGAACACGATAGTGCTGAATACTAATTCAGCACTATCGTGTTCCGGTCAGGTGGTAATGAACGGCCCTGTAATTTTCGGCACAGAGGCATAACACCTTAGGCCTCAGGAGTGGTAACGCATCTCAATTTTGACCTTAGTCTTTGTGTGGGTGTCTATAGGCTGCAATCATCACTTAACATCAATGTGAACTGCATGCTTGTTTGCCACTTCCATTACATAAAAAAACACTACCTCTAGTGCCGCCACATTATAATAAATAGGCATATTAAATTGAATCACTATGCAAAAATAACATCACACTATATCAACAAGAGGCCGATGGGAATACAAAACAAGGGAATGCCGAGATGTTTCCTATTTACGCGAGATTCTAATTAATTTATACACATTCTTGCACTCGTTTAGAATGAGTAATTTTTTAAACTTATCGCTAGTGGACGTGTTTAGAAAAATAGTTTCTCTTTTTACGTCGGCGGTGTAACAAATGCTAGCGGCTGGACGTGACGACTCTACTGCCCACTAGCGGAAGCAATTTTCTTCCAGTGGAAGAGAATTCTCCCACTAGTATAGTTAGTTTTACTGGTGGTAGAGCTCCAGTGACGGAGCTCGCGGGCGTAGGCACCACCGCATTACCTAATATACTTGCCGCTAAATGGTAGTGTTCAGCACTATCGTGTTCCGGTCAGGTGGTAATGTACGGCCCTGTAATTTCCGGCACAGAGGCATAACACCTTAGGCCTCAGGAGTGGTAACGCATCTGCATTTTAACTCTGGTCATTGTTTGGGTGTCTATAGGCTGCAGTCATCACTTAACATCAATGTGAACTGTATGCTTGTTTGCCACTTTTAAAACATTAAAAAAAATTAAATCAAACACATAGGACAAATTAAAAAATTTTGTTTAATTTGTCCTATGTGTTTCTACTGGTGGTAGAGCTCTAGTGACAGAGCTCGCGGGTGTAGGCACCACCGCATTACCTAATACACCTACTTGCCGCTAAATGGTAGATAGTGTTCAGCACTATCGTGTTCCGGCAAGTGGTAAATGTAAGGCGTACGGCCCTGTTATTTTCGGCACAGAGGCATAACATAAAAAAAGTATATTTTATGGCCTCCTTCGGTGAGTTTCCCTGCGTACCAGTATCCCCTTCATAGATCACGCCCTCGACGCTTCGGGGGCAGATACGACCCCCGAACCATCCCCTTCCTCTATTATGCTTCACGTGCGGATGGAGGGGTGATGATTATTCGTTCGTTAGAGGCATAACGAGTAAGTATGATAAATAAATAAATAAATTAATAACACCTCAGACCTCAGGAGTGGTAACCCATCTACATTTTGACCTTGGTCTTTGTGTGGGTGTCTATAGGCTGCAGTCATCACTTTAGATCAATGTGAACTGCATGCTTGTTACCACCTCCATTAGATGAAAAGTTACCACTCCCATTACATTAAAAAAAAATGTGATAGCGCGTATGAATGTGATTGCCTATAAACACGAGAAGATATATAAGATATATAAAACGAGAGATTTCAATAGATTTATAGATGCGTTTCCTGAAGTCTATGCTAAAGCAAGACTTAGGTGTCAAAAATTATCTGACCTGACCTATTACAATAGCGCTGATTTATACTACTTTGCGGTAAGCATTAGATAATGTGGTGGTGCCTACTCTCGCGCTCTTTCGCTTGATCTGTACCACCAATGTAAATGCATCCAATCACAACTCATAAAAATCCATAAGGCTAACCCGTCACCGCCGGGGAAAATTTTAATGCATTTTCATGCATTCGAGTAATTTTAGATATTATCGTCGGTCAAAGCGGGTTCGTCGACCGTATAAAGTTAAACATTAAAACAAACATGCATATAAAATAACGTTTTGATTCATCGGCCTCAGAGAGAGGGTTGAATTTATAAATATCAAATTTGTATGTAGAAAGTATCGGGTCAGGTTTGTTGTCGTTGATTAAATTGTTACTTATAAAAGGCATCGGTCCGCTTTTTTTCGTTTGTATGGCAATGTATTTTTGTACTTCATGCCAGTGATCTTGAAGTAATCTTGTTTATTATAACTTAAAATGAAAATTCATATGGAAGATGGAGATAATAAGATGGACCCAGTAAAGTGATAACTTTACTGGGTAAACTTTACCACCAACCACTTAACCACTTTAATAGGAGATTTTACGAAGTTTTGGAGGCAACACAAAAAATCACGTTCCATTGCATAATATAACTTTTGTACACTGTTTACATTATCGAATAAAGTTGCCACGAATAATGATTTGGCCGAATAACAGAATAACAAATATTCGGCTTCCCCCTCGGCCGGATGGCCGAATATTCGGCGGCCGACTATTTATCATAACTTTGCATTGCTAAATTTTAAGTATTAATATAGTCATTTGCAATTAAAATATTGCATTCTTGAATAATATGTGCTATTCGATTACCATGATTTATTATTCGGTATTCGGCCGAATAGTGCCCAGTATTCGGCCGAATACCGAATATTAAAAAGTGGCCGAATAGGCCGAATAGCGAATAATGGCCGAATATTCGTGGCATCTCTATTATCGAATGCTTCATGATGATAATCCATCAACCACCGTCAACCACCATCTTTACCCATACAACACGACTATACTGTCTACGTACTTAATATTCTCTATTTTCAACATCAAAAAGAAAAACAAACGAATACCTAATAAAATAAGAAACACTGCATTGCATCGCATATAATTTTACTATTCAAACGCTTACTCAATTAAATATTACCTTATTCAAATAAAAACTGCAGTTTATATTCCAACCTCTGTTTAATGCAACTCTGTTTAATATAACACGTGCCTTGTGGCCACATATTATTACTGAAGGGTTAAAGATATTTAAAACTCGATACGAGCATTTGAGGGTTAGCCTTATTGTTTTTGTCCATAGACTAAAAATAACTACAACGTTCCAGTACAATTATTTCTGGCGTATTATAATCTGTGTTTTCGATGACATGTAAATAATTCGTTTTGAATTAAAATGAAAAGGGAGATGGACTATGAATAGATGTGGGGATATTTATTTGACAAGAGGCCGAGGTTTCTGATGGATGATGAAGTTTATATAATTAATTATACAATTCCTTAGAACTGTGAATTATTATACAGTTTAGTCACGTAAATAACATCATAGATGCAAGATCTTCGCCACAGTGTAGTGACAAAGCATAATAATGCTTTTATAGGCTCTCTTGTTTTTTTTTTCTTTAAATAATGGCATCGCTGTTACGCATATTGCCAGTGTCAAGTAAAACGATATTTTCGTATTCCTTTATAAAACATCGTAAAAGTTAGAATCAGTCAGTCAGTCAATTATTTTAATGACAGTCAAGCGAGTCATAGTCAGTAATTCGAGTACTTTACCAGAACATTTACAATGAAGTTTTGGAGGTAACCTGAAAGACTATATTTTCGCACTGTTATTCTATTTCACTATACACGGGCACTATAAATAATAAACCTATATCAAACAAAATACCATCAACTTTATTTAATATAATTCCAAATTACACCAAGAAAATGAAATAAAATAAGAGCAACACGCGCCTCCTTCAAGGTTCCCGCCAAAACTGGGCTCTCTAGTTGTTATTAAAAACTGGTGGTCAACTAGAGAGGACACCGCACTAAGCAAAAACAGCCGGTTCCGTTTTTAAATTGATTTGCCAGATACAGTGCCGAACAAAAAATATTGCACATCGAAGGAAACTTCGGCTTATTTCGGGTCTGTAGAGCGTTATTTATTTCGCTACTTACCTAATTAGGTAAGGATTCCACTGCAGAATTATTCTATTCACCCAGATTAGATTTGCAGCATGCAAACCTAATTATTACGCATTTTTATAATCTAGAAAATATATGTCCACTAGGTTGCCTATCAAAATTTGGCTGTAAGTATTTTATTATATTTTTTTAAGAAACAGTTTTTTTTTACTTTATTTTTCTAATGAATTATTGTTCACTGCACAGCAATATGTATAAAGACTCCGAAAAATCACGGCTGCCGTTGCGCACTTGGCCGCCCTTACATATTTACGTTCCGCCCCGATACCTTTTTACGTTCATAACGTACATTCATTATTTATCATATTAAACCTTTTTTGTCTTCCTTGTTACGATATACGGGCGCCAAACTACATGGGCCGCAAATAAGGGTTGCTGGCTGTTAAAGATAAAATAATTTAATTAAAAATAACTACTAGCGGCCATATTTTCACAGGCGACCTAGTAGATACATATTTTCTGGACTCTAGATCATAAATATACGCAATAATCAGGCTTGCAGCATATCGGAATGAACGAAATATTTCTGCAGTGTGATCCTAACCTAATTATTCTCCCCTAATGACGCATAACACTGTTGTGGGCGTATTTGGGGAAGGCTTTGTCCAGCTGTGGACATCCATCGGCTGGAGTGATACACTATTTCTTCAGAATCAGAAACTCATTTATTCATTTAGGGTGACAGGCACCTCTTATGACAAATAAATAAAAAATAATAAATTAAAGTGATCCCATATTCCATCTCACCTTTTATAAGTACTAAATTTTTATCGGTATAATAGCGTTAAAGACGGTGTATGTTTATTAGTAGAACAAACAATTATATAACAGTTGCCGTCGCCAGATGGCGTACGGCGGTTTTTTTTCTTCCGAATATTAGTAAACAGTATTTTACGCGCGTTCATAGGGTGATTCTTTTCGGACATCCATAAAATTTAAACGCTTCTAGTGCATATACATACTACTATGTGGAATGCTTTAGTACGTTTTTTAGTTTCTCGTTTATAGGGTTCCGTAGTAAACAAGGAATTACATCTTTATCTATAGATTAATGATGTTAAAATGTTTACAATAGATTTATGAATGTTAAGATGTTACAAGTATTTTAAAAAATATATAAATTATTTAGATATTATTTAATAAGGTTCCGGACCGCGATGCAAATGACGCCTGGTGCCATTTGCATTACAGTGGCTTGCTACCAGACTACTAAAGCAGTTGTTTGAACATGTTTGCTTTAAAAAAACAATCTAACACAAACAATTTGGTTTTAATTGTAAGTACTTTCGTAGCCAAAACATCGTTAATGACTGACGAAGAAGCGTAGAATTTACCAATCGTTAACATCTCATCACAAAAACCGCATTGATATTAACCGCATATAAATTAATAAAACAAACAAACATTAATGTCAATACAACACTAACCGCAGTGACACGTCATTTGAGACAATAAACATCGGTATTAACCACAATTATCGATTGGCTGAATGAATAGTGGTTATTCAATGTATAATTTATCGCTTACATTTTATATTGCTTACATTTCATTTTAACTGCCTCAGTAGCGTAGTGGTAGCAGGCCACTACTATTACGCTGGAGGTCCTGGGTTCGATTCCCGGGTCGGGGATATTAGGAATAACGGTTTAAAATCCTTTATCTCTGCTTCTATTGGGATTTTTCCATTTTCTGGAAGTTTCCCAGTACCCCGGAGTTTGGTAATGTGCCTGGAGATGGCAACAATTTCGCCACCTGTTACATGGGCCAAAACGTAACCGGCGAGTCGTGGGTGTTTGCTTGTATGATTGAATGCATGCATTTACCTCTGCCTACCCCTTCGGGAATTACACGCGTGAAGTTACGTTTTACATTTTATATCACTCACTCCGGCCTTGCTCGAATGTAAGGGGGTGTCCATTAGTAACGCGAGATATTTAAGGGGGAGAGGGATTGATCTGAATCTCATCCAATCTCACTTTGGGGAGAAGGAGGAATCTCGGTAAATATCAAAATTGGTTACCTGGAAGAAATCGCTTTAAAGCGATAAGGTCGCTATTTGTGCTTTTCTCTAAACGTTGTACTTTATTTACTACTGTAAAGAGTATTGTGTCTGTTTCCATGATGACATCACATCATGGAAATAGAAATAGAAAATATTTTTATTTCGAATAGATCTTTACAGATACTTTCAAAACGTCAATAAATCTTTTATTTATTAAATACTAGCTGATCCGGCAAACTTCGTATTGCCTCACAGTGTACTAATGTTTCATAGGTTTGATAGATACGGACTATTTGTATGGAAAAATAAAATTGAGGTTTTTACTATTTCCCTTCAATTACTTCATATTTTCTTACCTTTTAAACCTTCCCTGAACTTTCAAAAATCATTAAAAATCAAAATTAGCTGAATCGGTCTAGTCGTTCTCGAGTTTTTGCGAGACTAACGAACAGCAATTGATTCTCATATATATAGACTTTTTTGGTGTGTTTATTCTTTCCGATATTGTTCGTCCAATAACAAGTGTGTAGCCTCCCTCGTAGGCTACAAATAAATTCCGGAAGGCCTCCCATCATAGCAACAGAATCTAAAAAAATGACTTTAACTCTTATCTCCATCGAATCCAGCAGTTTCCAACTATAATCATAAAATCATCAATTCATCTTATTGAGGACAACTATAATTTATCCATTCCTTATCAGTTTCTCCTGGATGTTTATGACTTTGATTCAAAAATAAGACGTGCCGCCCTTGACACAAATGAGAGCACTCATTCGAGCCAAGTTCTTGCATATTATGTTTTTCTCAAACATCAGGAAAAAATCTCAGCATCAAACTATCAAACTATCAAACGTTTCATTCCCCACATCTATCAACGAGTTGTTATAATGTGTCATTTTTATTTTTTGTTGACAAGCATAATAACAAAAAAAAAATGAAAACGTAGTATTTTTTTTCCGCTGCGTAAAGTTTCATTGTACAATAAACAAAGAATTCGGAATTTCCACACAATTCTGCAGTTGTATTATTTATGATTGTAGAATTATAATAAGGTTTTGTAAACAAAAAAAAGTTACAAGCGACAATTCGCTCGACAGCCATTGTGGCAAATTCGATTTGTGAACATCCTGTGTAAGGAAGCGAGCACGTGCGGCTCGACTTCCTGCGCGAGCGCACCTAGGCCCTTCCCTTCTCTCCTCCTACCTCTGCCCCCGCAAGCAACGTACAGGCGTCTTTCTGTTATATTTTTTTATATTGTTTTAGAGTAGAGTTTTAATAAAGCTTTTTGAAGTGGTCAAAGCACCGTTATAGGCATATTGAAATATTCTTTTTCGGGTCGGTGTTTCAGGTGTCTAACCAAAACAGAAACTCATTGCTCTTCACCCATAGCTCCTTGATACCCATCCACAGATATCACAGATAATATGTGCATGCAGCGTACAAGCGCAGTAGGTTATGTATTTTTTTACTATAGAAAAAAAAGCGCCAGTATTTTTTTTGTTATTAAGTACCAATTCTTTTTTCTATATTGCTTTTTTCCGTCATTTTTTCATGTGTCTTAGGCGCATTAAGTTAACATAGTTTCTTTCTTTCTCTCAATTTAGGTACATGGGCATCGTCCAGACGTTTCATTTACCGACTCGTTCTATCGTATCAGTGCATCAGTTATCATACGTAATGAAATGGGGTAAGAAACCACCCACTGCAGCTTCTTTTCTTCTCTAATTCTTAATCCTCAGAAAAATCATAATAGCAGATGTTCTCAAATAATTTCAAATATCTAATAATAAACAGTATTTTCAGATTCAATTGTAAGTCTAACTAAAATCACTGATTCAGAAAGCAGACGCAGTTTGGTGTGTCTATTTATAGCCGGACCCCAGTTCAGGTAGGCGAGGTAAGCCGAGTGTACGCTGAAACACATTGGAAAGATTACGGGGTTTATGAGCTTCGAGGTTTAAAGTTCGTTTAATAAAATGTGACAGAAGCGCTTTTACAGATAAACAATTTTGTTTGTTTCATAACAGTTCCAATTTTGGATGCGTATTGTGAGGTATATTAAATACATTACAAACTAGTTTTAACGATTTATTTAATCTAGTGCTGCAGCGAATATTTAGTAGTGTAATCAACTAGAATCTGAAATAATCGGGCTTCATCAAGGTTGCAAGTTATTTTATCTTACCATTTTAATTTTAAGTTAGCTCAATCTATAGTTTCTACTGAAATAAGTGCCAGAGGTACTTATTATTATTAGATAGGTACCTACATATTCTTTCATCAAGGTTATTTTATTTTGCCATTTTAATTTTAAGTTAGCTCAATCTGTAAGAACTACTGAAATTAGTGCCAGATATACGTAGTATTATAAGATACATATTCTCTGCCAGAGTGATGAAAGAAGATTTTTTGTCGAAGTTTCATTTTGTAACTACACATTCTATAGTAGGTATAACTAAGAACAAAAGAAATAGTTTGACTATAACAACGATGGATTTGTTTAATCGAATTCTATTTAGTTGGTGCTATATAACATAGCTACTAAGTACCAACCAGGATTGGAGGTTTATTGATCCTACCAGAATCTGGTGAAATTCCGTTGTAAAACTAAACCAAATAACAGTTTATATTTGTAATAATTTTGTAAATACTTTATAATAATTATGTAAACGTAGTATAATGTGCGATATATATGTTGGCATACTTAGAGAGTACAAAAAAACCTAAGTAGATATACCGGATTAATTAAAATTGATACTTAAATTTTTGGAATAATCTTAACTATGAAATCTGCACTATTTCAGATTCCACTTAATTCAATGTCTAAATATTCGCTGCAACTACAAGAACAACCAAATCGCATACGAATACGCATATCGCACATCGCAAACGCAATTCCATTGCACGCCAACATAAATAACGCACATTCGTCTACAAATGGGACAACAAGACAGACGGCATTGATTTATTTTTACTTTACAAAAGGGATTTCAATAAAGATAGTCAAGTAACTCAAGTACGAACAATTAGGTAAGTACTCGTACAAGTTGAGTACTAAAGAAACATGGCGCCGTCACAGATAAAACTAAAATTGAATACTTGAGTCCGTTATCAGTTTAAAAAGAAAAAGGTTATTCTGAGGAGTTCAATTAGTATGAAGACGAAGGCATTTTCAACCGACTTCAAATAAAAGAGGAGGTTATCAATTCGTTCGGATCTTTTTTTTTACAGTACCTATAGATAAACTAAGAAATACTAAGAATTAATGTCGAGTGGACCTGTAAAAAGATCTTTTGGGTGTCCGAGTAAGCATAATAGATGATTGAGTAATTTTGTGTCGCTTATATTATTTTATTTATTTATTTAACAACTTCAAACAGTAATTTATTGTAAATAAGAGTAACTAAGGCAAAGAAGGGGAGGGGGATGGGGGGGTAATTAGTTTAGGTGTTCGTCACCTGGATACTTCTTAACAGGGGTACGTGGAGCCGAAAGTTTGAGAAACCCTGATCTAATCCATCTGATTTGATTTTTTTCTTTGCAAATTCCTTCAAATCTTACAATCGACCTCAACGATCGTATCCAATGTCGAGAAGAGGATTACTATTAATATAATTAATACGTCCAACACTAAAAATAACAGTAAATTAACTTTCGATATATCCGGCGAATCTATATTACATCAAACGTAAATACCGCGAACGTTAAATAACGCGTTTAGCGGTTACCGAGAAATTAATTGAAATCCCAATATAAACACATCTATTTCCCTACCGAGAAAGATTTGTGTGTACAGACTTTTGGCAGTGTCTTTGTGTTGTCTATGCTGTAAATCAACAACAAGTAAATGCGTTTACTAAACTAGAATGGTGCTGAAAAGCGGAGTTAGGGAAGAGATTAACCCCCTTATTCATAAACGTATTTTAGCTAAAGTGGTGCTAATCTCTCCTTTGTCTTTTTCTATCATGCACATTCGACAATGCAACGGACAGAGACAAAGCATTCTTTAGCTAAAACGTATCTAATGTACGTTTATGAATAAGGGGGTAAGTGTTTTGTAGAAGTTCTAAACAAAATGACTAACCTATTTCTAAGAAATAATATTAATTATTTGCCTCATTAGCCTAGTGGTACCAGGGCACTACTACTACGCTGGACGCTGGACGTCCTGGGTTTGATTCCCGGGTCGGGGACTATCAGAGATAACGGTTTAAAATCCTTTATCTCTGGTTCTATTGGGATTTTTCCATTTTCTGGAAGTTTCCCAGTACCTCAGAGTTTGGTAATGTGCCCGGAGATGGCAACAGGCTCACCACCTGTTACATAGGCTAAAAACGTAACCGGCGAATCGTGGGCGTTCGCATATATGCTTGAATGCATGTATTTTACCTCTGCCTACCCCTTCGGGGATTATGGAAGTGTCTTTTTTGTAAATGTCTTTAAGAAGTAATCTTGCGCATAATGGTGTTTGCGATAAAAAAGCATTTTGTAAAAGTTTAGAGAAAACGTCTTAACTAATTTAAAATGAGATAAGTGCTAAGATTCCTTGTTGTGTTAGTGAAAATCAAACGAATATTTATGTTCTTCACTAAAGAACGCGGATACGAATGTCAAAACTTAGCAATCATCTAAACACAGCACAATTAGCCAATCAAAACAAACTTATTCAGTCCATTTCATGAATAAACACCTAGATATCACCACAATTACTCTCCGATAATTCCAGGTTTGACTATTATTATATTTATTAATAATAATAATGGCAACCCATTATACGTCCCACTGCTGGACACGAGTCTCTCTCCTTTTTGGGGGGAGGCCTGGAGCTTACTCCACCACGCTCTGCTCCAATGCGGATTGGTGGACAGCGGGTTGGCCACTAACCCACCCAGGGTTAGTGGCCAACCCGCTGTCGGATGTTTTCAAACCGCCCATAAGGCCTCCGACAAGGTTTAACGACTGCTATCTATCCGGCAACCGGGACCGACGGCTTAACGTGCCCTCCGAAGCACGGAAATGTTGCGGTTTGCATCAAAAATTATATTTTTATTTTTATCATTTTACACTAATGCGCAGTGTAGCCAAAAAGGGTACGTGAATGCTTATTTTATCAACGATGTACAGTGTTCATCAAGAAATATTGCAAATCGAGCTTAGGGGAGAGACAATCGGCTAGTTTCGGCTTCGTAGAGCATTGTCTCTGCCGCATCGTTTCTTCTTAATTTATTATGTGTTTTTGATTATTATGAGTGGTTATTCACTATAGGTAGTATAAAAAAAATGTAAAAGTGCTCTCCAGGAGCCTAATTATCTATATATAAAAATCTGCTGTTCGTTAGTCTCGCTATACATCGAGAACGGCTGCACCGATTTGGATAATTTTGGTTTTGAATGATTTTTGGAAGTTCAGGGCAGGTTTATAACGTACGAAAATATGAAGAAATTGAAGGGAAATAGTAAAAACCACAATTTACTTATTCCGTACAAATAAACCGTATCTATCAAACCTTTGACACATTATTTCATTCTGAGGCAATACGGAGTTTGCCGGGTCAGCTAGTATGAAATAAATGAATAAACTGAATAAACATACTACCTATGTGATGTTTGTCAGCCGTTAATTAATTGCGGAAGAATACGGTAGTGTTAGGTTCAAATATATATCTAGAGATAGATAAAACGATATATAGAATACATTATCGTCAACAATTTCGAGCGCGGGCACTGTAGATGTCTCAGTAGACAAATATAAGGTAAATTCGCGTTCCAGTTGTATGACAATGAGGTACAATAGAGTTAATTTCCTTCAGAGATTGATCGTACAAAGAAAAGTAAACGCTAAAAAATAGCAATACGCCGTCTGATACAGATCTAATTTTACACTACACACACCGTTCACGCGATCGGTCAAATCTTCAACGCAATACGCTATTTCTGTAAATTGTATACGTGGTGATTCGTTTACATGGCAGCTAGTAATGGGTCGAGTATATTTAATCTCGGAAAATGCTGTGAAAACTATCTCTTTATAAGGCAGTGTCAGAAGTTTATACATGTATGATGCGACTACTTGATTTAGTTTGATCCCAAAGTAAGTCTAAATACAATAATAACTTGCAATATGTGCCAATTTTCTAATTCTGATGTACTCAATAGCTCCAAGAAAATGAAGTCTATTTATGTAGGTACTTAATCTATTTTCTATGACAGCGTTTTTCAAGTTTACCTACTAATAGGTATGTATACGTGTCAAAGGAAAATATCGCGTGGATTAAACTAACTTAATTAGAGAAAAGTAAGTACCTAATTGAAACACACAACAAAATACAAGCAGATTTTTACCGCCTATTTCCAGCTGTCATCTTTTTAAATTAGATTAGTCACTTCATTATTTGAAAGAAATACTCTTAAAAGTTCATTTCTTAAGACTTGCAATAAAATATGAACGTCATAAAATCGGTCATACCATAAACATTATTAAATCTGCCATTACAAACACATTTGACTAAGTACAGTAACAAATTAACATGTCCACTTGAACTCTCCACTTCTCGGACTAACACAAGTACTGGCGCGACCACTCGACCTAGCTCAACGGTCACTTACCGCGTGCTGTTTTTCGTCCATCGATACATTCTGCAAAACATCCCAAATGATGCTTTACAGAATTACAACGTCATAATAGTCTTGCTGATTTTTACGAGGTAGGAAAAGTTTATAAGTGTGTAATGATTATTTCTTAAAGTGGATCACTATCAACAAAATATTGCACATTATTGTAAATTTTATTGATTCATCGATTGTCTACAGTCACTAATAAAGTTGTAATCCGTAGCTTGGATTATAAGTTGTGGAATAACTTATGAATAACGTTTTCGCAGGTTTAGGTGGTTACAGGTACTACGAACTTGAGAAACGCTGGAAAGCGACCGAAAAACGTTGGGTAAAAGAAGTTGGGCGTAGTGGTATACGCGAGAAAATCCGGAAATAATAATAATCATGATATGTATTTACATTAACGAAGGAAACGAGAAAAATATGACAATTAATTTCGAATGGACGATATCGTCCCCTCGATCCTCAAGTAACCCGTTACCTACGTTTTTTTCTTTTTTATTTTGTATTAGTGTCCAAAAATGATTTTCAAACAAATTACATTGAAGATACCAATAAAATAATCTATATAGAATTAAGTATGTTTTATTTGTAAGTATAAGCGTAACCAATTCGATTCGGATACTGTATTACTATTGTATTCAATAACCAATAAAAGAACTATTGTGGTAACAGAATCAACCGTAAAAAATACCCTCATGCCCACAAATTCCCACATTACCACTAAAATCCGCAATAAGTTACGTTAATTCCCTATTCAAAATCATATTGAAGTTGGAAAAAAAATGTTAGGTAAGTCTTCTTATACGGTGAGGGTTCCGTCGCTAACATAAAGATCATGTTGATATAGGTACTTTACTAGCCGCCAGCCCCGGCTTCGCGCGATTGCAATGTTACCTATCGTGTCCTATTCCTCTTAGCGTCATCTCATGCAGCTTATATACTGGGTGACTTTTTTACCGTCTTGAAAAAAATAGGGCGTGATAAGCAAATGAAATAAAAGCCTATGGCATAGTTATTTATATTATTTTTTTATATTTTCTAACTTCATCTGAAATTAAAATTTCATTAAACATTTCTATTCATTTAGTGAATTATGATGAAGTTAGAAAATATAAAAAAATAATATAAATAACTATGCCATAGGCTTTTATTTCATTTGCTTATCACGCCCTATTTTTTTCAAGACGGTAAAAAAAGTCATCCAGCATAGCCTTCGTCGATAAATGGACTATGTTACATTAAATAAATCTTCAAATCGGTAGAGTTGTTTTGGAGCCTATTAAATTCAAACAAACAATTAATCAAAGTAAATTTTAACTGGTGGTAGAGCTCCAGTGACGGAGTTCGCGGGCGTAGGCACCACCGCATTACCTAATATACTTGCCGCTAAATGGTAGTGTTCAACACTATCGTGTTCCGGTCAGGTGGTAATGTACGGCCCTGTAATTTCCGGCACAGAGGCATAAGACCTTAGGCCTCAGGAGTGGTAACGCATCTGCATTTTGACCTTGGTCTTTGTGTGGGTGTCTATAGGCTGCAGTCATCACTTAACATCAATGTGAACTGCATGCTTGTTTACCACTTCCATTACATAAAAAAAAAAAAAAAAAAAAATCAAACCTTTGCTTTTTATAATATTAGTGTAGATTAGATAAACCCATTAGACATGGAAAAGAAGGGTGTAGGTACGTATTTTATAGTACACAAAACTACCTCGATAGTCTAGTGGTGGCAGGCAACTGGGATCCTGGGTTCAATCCCAGAGTCGGAGCTATCAAAGACAATGTACCTATATCCTTTTAAGATTTTTCCATTTTTAGAAAATTCCCAATTAAACCCGAAGTTTGGTAATGTGGCTGGAGATATGTGTGTTTGTAGGTGTTTGCTTGTATGCTTGAATGCATGCATATATAACTATTGGCTAAGTAATTTCTGGCATAGATAAAATATGTTTAGGCCTAGGCCTCAAAACAAGTGGCAGTGGCATCTGCAAATCTGCAATGTCTACAGCATGCACTTATAGAGTACATTGTATTTTCTATATAAACCAATATTTAGATTTAACTCAGTAGGTAAATCAAAAAATAATGTTCTAAAAACATATATTTTATTTAGAAAATAAAAACCAAATTTTTCTTTTACAATTTTTCTTTATTTTTTAAAGTTGACGCGAATGGTTATTGCGAAAAATAAAATATTACAATGTATTTTATTTACCCGTTAACTTTGCATTTATTTATGGGTTACGGAACCCTACTTATCTTCCGATAGAAGTACCACAGATTAAACTATAAAATCTCAGAGACCTTGGCCACAATACCTCCCCTATGCAGAGCTATTGTGTCCAAGCGATTTGTAAATCGTCGATAAGAAGGCAGGGATTTGATAGTGATGGGACTGTGAATGAATTCTAAAGTTATTCGAAAATAATTTTATATTAGGTACAAAGTAATCGAGGGATGCGTTATAGCACTTTCGTGGTACGGGAAGAAGAAATAATGAAAAATGTTTATATAGAGATATGAAGTGATTTCATTTTTTTTATTCTCTAATATACATTCCCCCTTATTCATAAACCTATTTTAGCTAAAGTGTTGATAATCTCTTCCTTGTCTTTTTCTATCTTGCACATTTGACAATGCAACTGACAAAGACAAAGCATTCTATAGCTAAAACGTATCTAATGTACGTTTATGAATAAGGGGGTAAGTCTTTAAATGAATAACGCACTATTGCTACTACTATTGCGAGCATAAATAAAACTGGGCCTCAATTAAAATGACAATCCTTCTTGACATGAATACCAAATATTGTGATGTATTGAACTCCAAGTTAAAGGTGGTAATGAGGAGCCCAATGAATCACATATTAGATATTTTCTTAGGTTTCCGCGAGCTACACTCATTGATATAATACTATTTTTACGGCTTTATCTCGCGTATTTTAAACTAAAATGGTTTATTACTGGGCGGTTAACACCTTTAACTTGGGGTCAATAGGACCAGATATTACTTTTAAAATATAACTTTTAAAATATATGCATATAAATCACAAGTCTAATTGATAGACCAACTGTATAGAGAACAAACTTCTTAGACTTCGTACCATCAATAAGAGGTGTAATTGGTCAATTCTAGAAAAAAATATAGACAATTCTATAAATTTACAGTGACAATTTTTTTTTTTTTAATATAATGGAATTGGCAAACAAGCATGCAGTTCACATTGATGTTAAGTGATTACTGCAGCCTATAGACACCCACACAAAGATCAAGGTCAAAATGCAGATGCGTTACCACTCCTGAGGCCTAAGGTGTTATGCCTCTGTGCCGGAAATTACAGGGCCGTACATTACCTGACCGGAACACGATAGTGCTGAACACTACCATTTAGCGGCAAGTATATTAGGTAATGCGGTGGTGCCTACGCCCGCGAGCTCCGTCACTGGAGCTCTACCACCAGTAAAAGACAATGATGACAATGATTACTTACTGTCAGGTGGATCAGCCAATCTGTAACTGCTAACAAAAAAAACTATACACATTTATTTTTAAGTGCATATCGACAAAACACATTAGAGTGTAAGCTCACTCATGTTTTAAGTTTATGGTTAAAATTATTGTAGTGTAAATAATCTAAATTATAGTCTCTTTTGGGTGCATGCCAAACTGATTTGGTAAGTACTTCGGAAATAACGCGCAGAATTAAATAATAAGTACTCTTGTTAAAATTGTTACAATTTATCATATGTTACATGCAATTTATTTAAAAAACACGAGTGTACCATTATTTTATTTACAGAAAAAAAGATGATGCGTCATTAAAACCAAACGACTTTACGTGCGTAAATTGAATGCAGGCACAGGCATTAATTTGTGTGTTTTCCAATAAATCAATCTAAGAATGAGCCTTGCAGTCCCGGAAATCACAAATAAAATAAATTAAACTAATACAAACGTCTCAACCATCGAAAACTAGTTCTTTCCCTCGACTTTGTTCGCTTGTACTTAAAAATTCCCTAAGGAAGCTATGAACGGGATAAAAGTATCGTGCTACAGGCATACATGTATACTCTACCTATGTACAAAATTTCGTCGAAATCCGTCCAGCTGCTTTAGCGTGATTACGCAACAAACAAAGAAAACTCCATGCTTTCACAATTATATTAGTGGTAAGATAAATTATGGAGGAAAAGGAATGGAATGGAAAATCTTAAACCCAACTGTTCGGATTCGCATCAGCGTACTGAAGATTCATAATATTGTTAATGAATAAGACTATTCAATAGGCGTTTACACTGGGCGAACAGCTTAGGGGGGGCATTTGCCGCGCGAGGCCGCTCGCACTGTGTGGATGCGCCCGACACTAGATGGCTCGGGTGCTTGTTCGCGCGCGCTAACCGAGGCACGTCCACACAGATGCCTCGCGAGGCTGCTCGCTGTGTGGACGCGCTTAATCACTAGGTTTTGCCCAAATAATCCTCATGGCAAATAACACCCATAAGTTTTAAGAATAAAGTAAAGAAGCACAATATATATGAGTCTATTTCTACATAAAAATAGTAACCGTCCTCAATCAACCGGGCTTTGGCGAAGTAATCCTCATGGCAAATAGCAGCCATAAATTGTAGGAATAAAGTGAAGAAGCCCTATTAAAAAATCTATTTTCTATACCATTCGGTTTGGCTGGGTCCCAGAAGAACCGGCAATTGCCACCTCGTTTGTCCGTTCACGAATCATTTTATAGCGATCAATAACATTAGAGTCACGTATTGATTTAAAATATAAAAGTGGTATTGTTGGTGCTTGTTCTTCTCCTGTTGGAGCTTTGCACTTACCATTTCACATATTTAATAATTGAATAACGATTATTATCATTGAGAAACATTGTGGTTCCAATTTACCATCATAACCTAAATTGGAATTTTTAAGGCCAAATAAACCGTAAACATACGTTTTTGTTTGTACCTACACAATACATAATTTTTTTTTCGAAATTCCACACTGTTTAAACTGTTACCTAATTAATATTTGGAAATTTGATTTCTAGTTTTGTTTAAGTTAATATAATAAAACGTCACCCACATGGATCTTTATCTGTTTATGTATTTATTTCAATATTCCAACTTTATGAAAAATGTACTGATTACCGAATTTTCAAATAAATGAAACTTATTTATTCAATAAAAAGATATTCGTAGTTATTCAAATAAGATATTATATCGATAAAATTACCATCGACAGCGCCCACCACTAAAATGATCCGCAATCGTTATTCAATTGGGCACACCGCGGCCCATAACGGTTGCTACTATGTTCTACGTGAGCCGAATTACGCTACAACCTACATCGATGGACGCGCTCTTTCGTTCGACACAAGTTTCGGGAATTCGGATTTACATTTTGGGGCTTCATTATCTCAACTTAATAGTCATTGAACAGCAGCTAAATGTATACGCTTCTTTCCATCAACTAAAGCCCGCCATATGTTAGAACAAGTGAACTATTAAACAACAATTATTGCTGAATAGGATAGTAAAAATAAATGACAAGCAAGTAAATATCTTTTGTCACATTCGTTATAATAATAATGGCAACCCATTATACGTCCCACTGCTGGCTACGAGTCTCTCTGTGGAGGCCTGGAGCTTACTCCACCAGTCTGCTCCAATGCGGATTGGTGGAAATACGGGTAAGGGGTCGTTCATAAATTATGTAAGGCGTTTAGGGGAGGGGGGGTGTTGACTGAATATTATAACTTCTTACTATAGGTAAGGGGGGCAGAGAATCTAAAATTACGTAAGATTTGAAATTGAAAATTCTACCACTTTCGCGCTAAAAATTGGCATTATTGAATAGCGCCATCTGTACTTCATCTCTTTAACTTGATATTGAATCTTACAAAAATCTTTTCTTACGAAAATTTTCTTATTAACGGGCAGGGGGGACTAGTCGTAATCTTATGATGTCTTACAGTAGGGGGAGAGGGGGTCAAATTAGCCCTCAAAACCTCTTACGTAATTTATGAACGACCCCTAAGTGGCCAACCCGCTGTCGGATGTTTTCAAACCGCCCATAAGGCCTCCGACAAGGTTTAACAACTGCTGTCTATCGATAGCAACCGGGATAGCGACGGGTTAATGTGCCCTCCGAAGCACGGCAACGCGCATTTTTATTTGCCACTAGCGGTCACCCATCACACTCCCGATCGCGCCCGTAATGCTTAACATGCGCGCTTCTTCTTCCACATTCGTTAAATAATTTGAAAACACGGCAAAGATACTCGAACGTGTGTCAAGAGACACTCGAATATGAGTCAAGAGATTTGAATTATTGTTTTAGCAAACAAGCGACAAGCGTACACGGTTGACACGGTAAGTTAACACTGGAGAGTAGTTACTGTAGTGAGAAACATTGACATAAAAACTAGAAGTGTAGATGCGTTGCTACTCCCGAGATCAGACCTGCTGAGACTTTACCATAGAGCAACACGGGCCACCGGCCACGGCGGACCGGAGGGGAGTAGACTGACTGTTTATTCATCATCCCTCCCTCCGCGCGTGAAGCGCAACAAAAGGGGGGGGATGGTTCGGGGGTCGAGGAATATCCTCCTTCCCCGGGCCTATCTGCCCCCGAGACGTCGGGGGCGTGGTCCTTAACTGGAGATGCTGGCACGCAGAGGAACTCGCTGAAGGAGGCTTCGTACAGTTTTTTTTTTGTTTTTTTTTGTTTTTTCCTTCTTTTTATTTTTTTTTTAGCTTTTTAACCCATTTCTTTGTTTTATGTGGTGTTGTTTTTTTTTTTTTCGACCGGTGCGCCGAGTTGTTGTATGGACTTAACACCTGGTGAGATTCACAGACCGCACTACGACTTTACTTTCAGAAAAGTACGCTTAACTGTTAAACTTTTTTTTATGTAATGGAAGTGGCAAACGAGCTAGCAGTTCACATTGATGTTAAGTGATGACTGCACCCTATAGACACCCACACAAAGACCAAGATCAAAATGCAAATGCGTTACCACTCCTGGGGCCTAAGGTGTTGTGCCTCTGTGCCGGAAATTGCAGGGTCGTACATTACCACCTGACCGAAACACGATAGTGCTGAACACTATCATTCAGCGGCAAGCATATTAGGTAAAGCGGTGGTAAACGGCCGTGAGCTCCGTCATTGGAGCTCTACCACCAGTAAAAACTTAGCATACTTTAGTTAAAATAAAGTCGTAGTGTGGTCTGTGACTCTCACTCTCAGTCAGCGAAGCGCGGGGCGGCGGCGATAACATAAAAAAAGAGAAATAAATATTATTTCCAACCGTAATAGAGACATTCACTAATTCACCGATTCTCAAAAACAAATGAACGTTGGGAATCATTTCGTATACGTGTTTTCGTCAACGCGCTACGCAAATCAATCGACAGCACGTCAACAATACGAACGAGCCAAATTATACTGTACGTTGAAGTAATTACGAATTAAACATGTTTATTAAGACCATCTTGCTGTCGTCGGTGCGATAAATCAGAGTGATTTCACACGGGGGATGATGTACGGTGTATTGGGGATGTTATCCACAAGTGTGTATTTAGAAATAACTTTTGCGCATTTGCTGCTCTCCTTAAATCTTAATACAAATACAATTCAACCTCAGATTTTTTTATGTTACGAATGTGGCGAACAAGCATGCAGGTCACATGGCGTTAAGTGATGACTGCAGCCTATAGACATCTACACAAAAATCACAGGTCTAAATGCAGATATGTTGCCACCTCTGAGACCTAAGTTGTTAAGTCTCTGTAGACTGTGTTACCATAGGAACACGATAGTTCTAAAAACTACAATGTGGCGGCAGATAGACTAGGTAATACGGTGGTGTCTACGCCCTCTAGCTCTTACACTGGAGCTTTACCACTAGCGGGTAACAACATCTCAAGTCTGTTTCCTCAAGATGTGCGTTTTCTGATTAATTTTTCATAACCCATGTTACAGAATATACCTAAACCTGTTGACATTCATCTTTCACATTTCTGAAATTCAAGTATATCTATCACTGGTTATATCCCATTTCGAAATTAACGATTAAGCAAAATAGCAAAGTAGAGGAGAGTCGGATACATTGTAAAATTTTTCAGTTTTTGCAAAATATTTTTTTTTCATATTAATTAAAATAAGATCATGACTAACCCCTCTCCCGCTCTACCTACATATTGAAATCCTTCCTGTCGATGTGCAAATTCCTTGTTGAATACTATACTAATATGTGACCTATTCGTGACAGCTTTCTAGTACAAAGAGTCCCTAAGCTAAACCGCGGACAATCGGATGCACATGGCGAAACTATAAGGGTTCCTTATAAGCTACGGAATCCTAAAACACGAGGTCATCTGCATATAGATTTGACGTGACGTGACGTTAGTAAACACTACTTACGTCATCAAATCAAATACTCTCTGGATACAAAAAGTCGTAACGACACAAAATGTTAGATACAATTAAACTCATTGAAATTATTTAAGCGTCCATAAACTACATCTCAAAGAGTTTGCTATTGATATATGGGCTGGGGTAAATCATTTTGGCGGCAAAAATAGAACACAAGGTCAGGAAATCCGCGACGAGTGAACATGATTGAAAAAAAAAATGTGAGTGCGTAGTTTTTTAATATTTTTTTTGTCGGAAACATACCTACACCTAGGAAACATGCTGATTGTAAGTTGATATTGCAGTAATCCTTGAATATTTAAAGTGTGTATGCATCTTGCACAAAGCGTTTCGGTTTCATGCAGAATTCCGTTTAGTTCGGATGTTTCTATTGTGACCTTCACTACTTTACATAAAAATTGTCACTTAAGTAAATGGTCCTTCGATAAGTATCACATAACATGGTGAACAGAAACTAAGGTAAGGGCCGATTCGGGGGATACTTTAGGTTAGCGAACTCTTTGGGCGAGATTCACAGACCGCACGACTTTACTTTGTCTTAGAGACGAACTTTCAACGTTTATTTTGCTTCAAAGGCCTATGAAACTCTTATTTTACTAAAGTAAAATAAGAGAGTAGAGTAAACTCTGCTTATTATTTATTTAGCATAGATACTTCCCTTTGCTGAAGCTTTGAAAGTTCGACTTTAAGGTTGAGATTCACTACTTTGAGCAAATTACGCTTAGAACTGTCAAAACTCATACTTTACTGACAGTTTTAACTAAGTAGAGTCGTAGTGCAGTCCGTGAATATCACCCTAAGTCTAAGTAAAGTCGTAGAGCGGTCTGTAAATGTCGCCCTTAGTAGTAAAATGATTATGGATTCAATGGTGAAAACAGGCATAAGTCTATTGGATTCAAGAATATACAGGCGGGCGTAGTGTTAAACATTGTCCAATTTTTATTATTCAATCCTAAAAATCTGCAACGACGTTTGTTTTAAAAATGCAAAAGATATTAATTGAGCCAATTATGCCCCGAAACATGAAACTCCTTAATGCCACCAGCAATCAAATACGTACTTTGTTACAATATAAACAATCTTAAAAAACTCAATTTAAGCCCGTGAATAATACGAAGACGCGAAACGAGTGCAGTTTTCCCAACGTAAACAATGTTCCCACTTCGAAGATTTTCGTATTCTAAATTTAAATATGACTGGTTTCCATCGAATCCGACCTTCTACTAATGTAACCACTTGGTTACTTTTAATAGATTATAATTGAACTGCGATAGCCATCTCCTCTTTATAACGTACACATTTCATTAGAAAATATTCAATGATTGATTTGGAGATATCAACCGATAGATTGCCTTGGTAGATTGAATTGATTGAAGAGTAGTCTAATGGTAGCAGGGCATTACTATTATGCTGGAGTCTTGGTTTCAATACCCGCAGGGCTATATCAGAAACAACGTTGCAGATTTGTCTACGCGAGGAAATCCGCAACTATAATTGGTCCCCAAAAATCGTATAGCATCTGCATCGGTACATTTTTTTGTAGATGTTAATTAGCTCATAACCATTCACTCACCATCAATATACATACAAGGAACACTCCACATATCCAAAAGCAGTCAAATATAGCTCATAATGTCGCCGCATAAGGTTCGTGGTGTGATTACCTTGCCTGTGTGATCACTAAACGAGTTCCCTGATAGTAGATCGAGATCACTGCATGCTTGTTTTTTTTTTTGCTATTTTGTACAAATTATAGAAATGCTTGTTTGCTATTTTAAACAAATTACACAATATTTCCTGTTAATTTTGACCTGTCTTCTTATTTCTTTGCGGACATATCATCAAACCGCTTGAAATTTTGGAAATTTGACATTCGGGACTGAAACGTCATCATCATCATTTCAGCCGAAAGACGTACGTACAACGTACACAGCACAAAAGCCTCCACCAAAGATTGCCACAACGAACGGTCCTGGGTCGGCCTCATCCAACGATTACCCGCAACCTTCACCAGGCCATCAGTCCACCTCGTGGAGGGCCTGCCTACGCTTTATCTTACGGTACTGAGACGTAAGTCTCCGTAAACAATCATTGTGTAAACAACAACAGATAGTTTAGATTAAAGTGATCTTACAAATCATCCGATTCCCATTTAATCCCACGGAACCCCAAGATGAAAAAGAACTAAAAATAAACATCACACGAGTATAACCAAAAGAAACATTTTTAGAGCCAAACATCAGTCGGGGAAAACATAACGTGACCACAGTTTTAATTTCGTGTTGTGTAACTATCAAAGGGCATTTCAAATTATTCTTAAATGTCTTCAAATTTCTTCTTAAATGAGAATTGAGAGAAACTTTGTTCTTTTTCAAATAAAAATGCAAGTGAAATATAAAATGAAACATACAATTTTTTTCCCATTTTTTTTATGCATACATAATATGAAGGAAAAAATCTAACTTCGGCCTAACCTGTCAATGTCGAAGGCATTACACGATATCATGACACTGAATCAGAATCAGAATCAGAAACTCATTTATTCATTTAGGGTGACAGGCACCCCTTACGACACGTCAAAAACAAACAAAATAAATTAAAGTGAATAACAATTGATATACATATCAAACAAGATAAAAAATATAGGTATGTATAGTCAAGAATATCACTAAGATAAAACTAAATATAATATACTAATGTAAAATGATTCCTCCAAAGAGCACAAAATAATTCATTCTCCAACCTTTTTTATATAAAACTAGCTGGCCCGGCGAACTTTGTATCGCTTTAAAAAAAAGATTGAAAAAGACACTACAGTTTTAGCGAAAGTAACAAACAGCAATTGATTTTTGAAAATTGCATGGCCTGTCCAGTTTTGGTAATACATCAAAATAAAAAGTGTACATCATAATGGCGAGAAATTGACATTTGAATTTATAAAATTATTGATTTTATTTCACGAATTATCAAAAGATACGAATTTTGCGGATACATGTTCTCGACTCAGAATAATTATTTTTTTACGATCATTAATTGTAAATAGGTTTCTATCGAGTCTACCGTAAATCTGTGGCAGAAAAAAGGACATGTAATGTCTGTGCTTAGGTTCATAATGGCGGATGTTAAAAATTGAATATTAACATTGTGCATTTTTAACCACTAATGTCATCAACACTACCACCACCACCACCATCACCACCACCATCGTCACTACCACCACGATCACCACCACCACCGTCACAGCTACCACCTCCACCACCGCCACCACCACAAACGTCACCAATGCCATCAAAGTCACCACCTATGCCACCAATGCCACCAAAACCACCACCACTACCACCACAACCAATTCCTCCAAAACTACCAACAACACCACCAATGTCACCAACATCCACTAACTCCACCAAATACCTAAGAATTCCGTGAAAATTTGAGGCGTCTACTTGCTACCATTATTACTATCGAGCAAAAAATATATGAAAAAAACAAGTTTATTGTATGCCTCCTTAATATTTTCATTTTTTTATTTTTTGTACTTAATTTTGTCGTTATAGCGGTAGCAGAAATACATTATTTGTGAAAATTGTAGCTTTCCAGCTACCTATCACTGTATATGGGATACAGCCTGGTGACAATCAGACGGACGGACGGACAGACAGACAGACAGCGGAGGATTAGTAATAGGGTCAGTTTTTACTTTTTAGTTACGGAAACCTAAAAAAGATAGAAGATAGAGAATAGTTTCAAATGAGCATTTATTGAAATGATTATATTAATTACACATTTCTGAACGCACGCGTAATACTTTTCAATTTAAAAAAAAAAATACACATAAAAGTTTATTCATACATTTTAAATAGTTTATGAACGCATGCATAAATGTCAATCATTACTTACAGATTTTGACAAAAAAAATTGACAGCTCAGAAACTAAAGAACTTTTAGGGAAAATAACGCATTTTTCAAGTATTCGTCAATTTTTCTTAGTTTTAAGATGTATTCTGCTATTCGGACAAATCCAACAAATCAAAAACCATGAAAATTGGTCCAGCAGATCTCGAGTTATAAGTGTTGTAACAAACCCGACTTTCTTTTATATATATAGATACGCTTACACTCACAACCCACACTATAAAACTCTGTCGTGGATGCCGTTGATCTCACACAACACATACTCAAACACCCAGACCCGAAATAAATATCTGTAGGCCAAACAAATATTTGGCCCGGTACGGGGATCGAACCCATGAGCCTTGATTAAAACGGTCGTCTCACACAGCTGGACCAACTGGCTCGACTTTAAGAAATATTAACCTAAAAATATCTTTCATCGATCTTCAGCTGAGCATTAATTAATTCGATCTCGTACATCATAACAATATAAGTTTATTGACCTACAAATTGGGGCGTACAAAAATACAGATCACCGATACAACCACTCTAGCCAATCTATCGCCCCCATAATGCTTCTATTGTTGGCTTTAGAGAGCGTATACATAAGACCATAACATCCGCGTAGGTTACATTAAGCAGGTATTGGAAATTTGGACAAACGGCATTGTGTAAGGAGAGTTGTATGAAATAAATGTATGGTTTACTTTTTTTATGCTATGGAAGTGGCAAACAAGCATGCAGTTCACATTGATGTTAAGTGATGACTGCAGCCTATATACACCCAAAAAAAGACCAAGGTCAAAATGCAGATTCGTTACCACTCCTGAGGGCTAAGGTGTTATGCCTCTACATTACCACCTGACCGGAACACGGTAGTGCTGAACGGTAGTCATTTAGCGGAAAGTACTAGTATATTAGGTAATGCGATGGTGCCTACGCCCGCGAGTTCCGTCACTGGAGCTCGAGAGAGAGAGTCAATAAATGCGTAAAATACGAATACAAATAAATGTATATTTATATAGGCAGGCTTCTGAGTTAGCACGACCAATTCTCGACAGAAAAAAAAAACACTGAACCACGTTGCAAATTTTATATTTTCCACTGCTCCAAAAAAAACACAAAAAACTATAAAATATTTGAGCTAACTGGAGTACACCTGAAGAAAAGACATTGCGACTACCAATCTCGATTTATTTAGTAATTTTAATTTGTTTACAAAAATAATAGACTGCTACATTGATTATAGTAATTAAAAAAAATAATAATGATAATGTCATTCAAAAATAATTATAATAATATTTCTTGAAGAACTTATGTATTTTCGACTCTACTTCTTTTTTTTTTTCAATGTTAGGTAAAACAAAGTCCGACTGTAACTGTGTAGTTAACAAGTGAACTCACTTCCTAAGTCTCCTGACCTACATTGTAGGTTGTCTGGAGATTGTAAATTTAAAAATATCTTTTGTTTCACATTTTTTATACACGGGATGTTTTTGCCCTAATAGTGGATAATATGACTAAGTATAATGAATTATGTAAAAGTAAACAATCTAATTTCCTGTGTAAACGTATTTAACGTATGATGATACGATGATACATACACCAATGTACGGCTCTGTATGTCTGGCACAGAGGCATAACACCTTAGGCCTCTCAGTAGCCACGCAGATGACATTGATATCCTTGGTTTCATGTAGATGTCTATAGGCTACAGTATGGTAATACTGTAATGGAAAGTATTCTATCAATGTAAACTGCATGCTTGTTTGCCACTTCAACATATATATTTTTTTTATATTTTTAAACATATACCTACTTTGCGCATGGATGGTGTCAGATAATAAATAAAATGTCTATTTGTCATTTAATATAAACAATTGCATTTTAAGGGTTAAAACTGTTTTATCACGATTTCCGGAAAATCTACGAGTTGTATCGAAATAAGTTCTGTCACATAACCTCAACCATTTAAGCGAAAAATAAAAAAACGTCTTTTTGGTTATTTTTATTATTATCTCGGATTTTTTTTACGGTGTTAAGTTATCTTTTTATGCCATAAATACACTGTTTTTTTGATAAAAAAAAAATATGGCGGTGGCTCTTGCTCTTCCAAACCTATAACTTTTTAATTCACCACGTTAAAAATAAATCAACCAACTAAAATTCCTTATTGATAACATAATTTGTATGCGAAGATCGATTTTAACTTTTAGGCCCCATTTCAAGGACTCGTTCTTGGTATGTCGATTTAGTAAAGTCGTACTTATATATTTTTATCACGTGTACCTATCTACTTGTGACAGTATACGATTTGCAGCATAATCTGATGATACAAATCAACTTATAATCAAACCGGAATCAGGTATGTTAGTTATCTCTTAGTTATCCTACTTTATTACACTCATTGCACCTGTGCGAACCCGGGGCGAGCCAATAGTATCAAATATACTTTAGTCACTATTATAGATTTCTTCTTAGGAAGCTAGTGGTTCAGGACTGGTTCCTGAGGTCGACTCCTGCCCGAAGTCAATTTTTCCTTTAACTTCTGCCACGTATTGGTTAGGTGGTGCTCTTTTTATTCATTTCAGGTCCATCGAGATAGCTTAGGACTCAAGGAACCTTTATTTTTATAAAGGCTGCAATCACAGACCAGATGCTGCAATGTCGCTTTCATAACAAAAAAAAACCCATATGTAGTGTTGTACCATAGAAACAATTGAAATATCGATATGTTAAAACTTTCACTCGCAACGATGTAACCAAGTTTGTATTCGAATCATTTACTTACCGTTCGATTAACAGAAAGAATGGTGTGACACGACGCGAGCATTCGAAACTATTACGAAGAATGTAAACGACACATTGACGTTCTGTATTGGAAATTGGGCCGCCGTGTTTGGATTTTTGTGGGAATTTTTAGATACTAAATGCCTTGATACGTAAGAATTGGGAATTTGAAAATAAAATGTAATGATTTTTTTTATGTTTTACAAAACTTCGTTATTATATTGATGTGTCATGCGAAAATTTTATCAATCAATTATAAGCAATTAAAAGTTGATAAAATTTAAATAAAAATCACGTGACTATGAACGCGCCACGATTGGTTACCCCTACTTGTGACGTCATAATATTATATCTGTTCAAGAATAGTACAGCGTTTACGGCAATTACATGTGACAATAATATCGAAAATTTGTTGCTAAAAAAAATTATAGTGCTGAACACTACCATTTAGCGGCAAGTATATTAGGTAATGCGGTGGTGCCTACGCCCGCGATCTCCGTCACTGGAGCTCTACCACCAGTAAGGATATGCCATAATGACCACGCTTGCCATGCGGATTGACGTGTCCGTAGTTGTATCGACGGAGGCTGCTCCCTGATTTTGCGTTATTGCATTGTTCGGTTGACTATTCGGCATTAATTTCTACTTTTACGCAAAAATCACCGACTGCGTTTCTAATACAGATGCTTTGCGTGAATGAAAAAAGGCATGCTCCGATGGTTTAGGCATGTAGATAGAATATTGAATGATCGAATGATAAAACAGATATACAATGGGAATGTACATGGTTGAAGATATCCAGGAAGGCCAATACTTATCTACCTTGATCAAATAATTGATCGTGTACAATTGTACAATCTGAAGGTGGGAATCAAGAGTCTCCAAAATCGGCGTACATGCTGGTAGTAGAGTTCCAAGTGTAGGAAGGAACTCGAAGGCGTAGGCACCACCGCACCACGTTATCTATCTGCCGCTAATGGCAGTTCACATTTTTGATAGCTCTCACTCCTGAGTAGTCCTGAGCCTGAGTTTGAAGATCGCTAATGAAAGCTTGACTTTCATTAGCGATCATGCGACTTGCGGCACATAGATAACGTGGTGCGGTGGTGCCTACGCCTTCGAGTTCCTTCCTACACTTAGAACTCTACTACCAGCATGTACGCTAATGAAAGTCAAGCTTTCATTAGCGATCTTCAAAGCTATTAAAAGGGTCCTTTGTTAAAAAATTTTTAAAATTGTTTGTAGCCGACTTGCCCATCACCATAACACCATACACACCATGCAAACGACGGAACAGTAAATTTATCTATACCGGAATCCGATATATCTAAACACCACCATATTATTATGTAGGATATCAAATGCATCCCGTATCTTTTTTTTATGAATTTCAAAAAAGGAACGTCGTCCTTGCCGGTTCATGCCGGGAATAATTAAGAAAAAAAATCCGCTGTATATAAATCGCACCTACGAAGGTGTCAAACGCATTGTCAAGGAGATTTTATCTCGTGTCGTTTGTAATTCGAAGGCGCTACGCGGTGTCGGTCGCGGTATGAATCCAGAATAACTTCTCAGAAATTTCGCTTTGTTTAAGAATGTTGTACGTTAAGTATTTCGATAGTATGAATCGAAAATAACCTTGTTTGTTGTCTATAACTTTAGTTTTATTAAACTTTTCTGCTAGTAGACTAATAGAGTGAGACTGGCAGATGCTAGAAAACCAAAGATGCAAGAGTGCATGGATGCTTGATGATGATAAAATTTATAAAGAATCAGGTCAGGAATCAATTATCCTTCATTTTGATATACATAACTGATATTTTTACATTTTCTGGAAGTTACCTACCCAGCGCCGCCCTCTGAGTTGCGGTGTTATGCCCGACGGAATAACGTCACCGGCATTCGTTTTCAAGTGATTCGTACTATAGTGAATTAGAGGTGGTGTTTTTCGGGGTCGCGTGCATTCGGTGCTAAGTTTTTCGTTGTACCGTGCATTCGTTGTCACATGATTCGTGTTAGTGAACTTACGGGGACGTGATATTCGGTGTTACACTTTTCGAAGTCCCGTATCGCACCCCGGCGAATCGTGGGTGTTTGTATTTGTTTGGATGTATGCTTGAATGCATGCATTTATCCCTTCGGCATTTGAAGTTACATTCTACAAACAAAATTACATCCAGTAACGACATAGAATAATAACCAATTTGAAAATGGATGAATTCCGATGACCATACCCTCGCCATATAGGTTCCGCATCACCATGTGGGGAAGTATAACGGTGATATGACGGCACTCAATATTTCTAATTAATATTATTGCCACGCATCTCCTACTCTTTGTTTATGTCATATCCTAGCACTAAAATAGACAGTCATTGTAGATTACCTACTTATTTATTGCTGTTATTTAATTTATTGTATTTACAATATCAGGATTAAACTTCACTGGTGGTAGAGTCCCAGTGTTGCAGCCCAAGGGCGTAGGCCGCGCGTTACCTAATCTGTCTGCCGCCAAATTGTAGGTAGTGTTCAACACTATCGTGTTCCGATTAGATGGTAATGTATAGCCCCGACATAACAACTTAGAACGAGACTAGAGACCTAAGTTATGTGACCCTGAGACTCTCAAAAGTGGCAACGTATCTGCATTTTGACCTCTGATTTTACATGCTTACATGCTACTTTGCCATCTGCGTTACATAAAGCGTCTGCTACACGGTTTGAAATGAGGTATGAAACCAAGGTGACCTTGAACGGAAGTGAGATACGGATTGCGGGCTACACGGTTTGAAACCAACTGAATTGCGCGGATATGACGTGTCGATATTTCGTTTGTATACCGTGTATTAACGCTATAATGACGCCATGACACCTTACCTATCTGTACAACATATTGTTCGAGTGAGTCTTGCAATTTTGTGTGCAATTAAAGAAAAAAGAGGAATTAAAATAATATGGATGAGGCGGTGGTTAAAGGAGAGATTAATGCTTAGTCATATAACCTTAATTTTATTAATCTCCTGGACTTTCGTGACATAAATAACTTTAGTCGAACATCAGTTGCGTCCGCACGCGCTCGCTGACGCAGAGTGACTGTCGTACGCGTGGTTTTAAACAAGCGGCTACACGGTTTCAAACCAACGTTTCCGCCAATGGTTTGCAACGCAAGCCCTGCTACCAAGGACGTATGAATGTCATGTGATATTTGGCATAAAATAATGGTCTACACTGTTTCAAACCTTTGTTTCAAACCGCCGTTTAATACCGTGTAGCAGCGGTCTATTCTCTCTCCCTCTTACGAATTTTCAATCAGGTCACGTGTCCTGACGACGAGTTTAAACATTCATTACCCATCACAAAAAGTGCACAATGCCGCTTCAAAAACTTGACTGATCAATTCATTAGGTAAGTTTTCTTTAAATACGACATTGAGATTTGTAACTCTTTTAAGATGATAATCAATGGTTCCTACCTTTCATGTACATACAGGAACGTACATAATAATAACACATCAGACTATATGTAAATACATTGCATTTTTATTTTACGAAACGAAATAAAAATAAAGGTTACGACTCATTAAACGCAGTCACACTGTATAAATGTCAACTTGAATGTACCCAAAAAAACCTCATTGCAAAGACAATGAAGTCCTTCTCTCCATGGGGTCATTGGAAGCTTCTGACACATGAATTGGGTCTGGGACAGTCTGGGTGAAATGTAAACAATGATTTGTTTGCAAGCGTTTGATTTATTGTAGTTTTTTTTTCAAGATGGTGCACATTTTGTGAATGTGGCAAGCATAGTTCAAGTTAATTTTTAAGTAGAAATCTAAAAACATCTATTTAAAAACTAGGATTCAAATGTAATTGCATCGCATGTCCTAACAGTCCTGATCTTTCATTGGTGGTAGAGTCCCAAGTGAAGGAGCTCGAGGCCTTAGGATCTTCTGCTAAACTGATTCTGATTTTCCTGACATGATGTCATCAAAATTGGTAATCTTCTGCAGCAGCAAACATGTTCAAAGTCCATATAGTCCAATACCAAAGAAATTTCTGCAATAAGACTTAATACTTAAGCTACCTGTCTATTCCATAGAAAATAAATTAGTGAAACATCTCAGGAAATACAGGCGCCATAATTAGATGTTGCATGTCGTCCAAGCAACAAAATTTAAATATTACATAATTAAATAAAGTAACCTCAAAAAGCGACCACAGCAACCGTCTTCGAGTCAACGACATAGACAGCCGGAAGCTTCGATAATATTCTACTAGCCACCACGAATATAGATGATTGACTGCAATAAGACTCCTTACAACCACTCGCTCGCACCCACCAAATCACCAGCTCGAAGGAAAGAGACAGTAGCAAACAAATGAAATGCACTCCACGTACGAGGAAGTCGGAATGATTTCTGATGGTCGGTAGAAATATTAATCGGTACACGTTGAAGTGTATGAGATAATAATTTTTGAATATATTGTTCTGAGCTGATAATTGCATAGTAATGGGGATGGTTGACATTGTAGACACGTTTGAAACAGCCCTTATGTGTTCCTTATTTAATTTCTGTACTTATTTACCTGTTACTTATTCGTATATTGGTTCTCATATAGTGTAAATGATTTCTATTAACTTCGGTGGCTAGTCCGTATTGATGACAAATTAGCTAAAATTTGTACTGGCTGAGAAGTTAACAAAAAGACAATTAGATTTTTTTCTATATTTCTGAACTGAAGCCTACTGAAAAAAACTGTAGAAACGAACGATCTCTGAATAAAAATAAATAAATTATCTGCCAAGAGAATGCAACATTATTATAATCTCACGGATCTTTTACATTACGACACTTAAATCATTTAGATGATTATGAGTTAAATTGATAAAAATCAAAATTTTGCTTAGATAACCTGGTCATATAAAGTAATTCGATGATTTTAAACAATTTCATTACTACAATGTCACCAAACAAAAAATCAACAAGTCATCCACACGAAAATCAAATCTCGGACCGTAAACAAACGCACAGTAACTCAATAAAACAAAACCAGTGAATGATTGTCTCAAATCACATGAGTGGTGCATTATCTTCTTCGGCTGACCACAATAAAACTTGGTGAACGTGAAATGGAACGGATCTGTCAAAATATGACAGACCAAATTGTGTCTTATAACATCGGTGTAAAGTTCAATATCACCTGTAGACGCCATCGCAGCTAGTGTCATTTCACGTTTCGTTACTAGCACGAGACGCAATAAATTTCAATTAACGTCGGCGACAGTCTTCGCTGGAAGAGATTTGGCTAGGAGTTTTTTTTAACAATTTTAATATTATATTTGACGAGTTAATTTATTATTGACAGTCCTTTCCGTAGAATTGATAATCAATTCGCAGTGTTTATTTTATTTATTGTTAGGATTAATTTTTATTTATTTCAGCATATGCTGAATTAGGGCCAATTTGTAACTATGTAATGTACAATACAAGACCATGAATCATTCACTCTCCTGTAACATTGTTGCAAATAAATGTTCTTTCTTTCATCTTTCTTTCTTTCTTTCTATTGTACAACTCTGCGTTAATTAGGTGACATATTGTTGTCATACAAAAATTACATAAAATAAATATTTCCGACATAAAAACAACGATCCAAATTATTTTTTGAGTATTTTCCCATGATTCTAATTAATTTTCTCTACCTTTTGATATAGTGTACAAGGTGCGGGTCCAACGTGGAATTTGTCCTTTAATACGTATTCAGGTCACAAAAGCTGGTTAGAAAACGATGTAATAGTTGACATAGGTTTCAGAGGTTATTGAAATCCTTCGATATCAACAACCTTTTAACAGTCCAGTGATTTTTCAAACATCCATTGGCCGGATAGTGCGTCGTCTTTCCACCTATTTACATGTAAACGACGCAATTGATTACCAATTCGCAGTGTTTACCTTATTTATTGCACGATTCTGCATTAATCCGCCGTAAATATCTCCTATTGTTTGTTATATGCTAATATATTGACTTTATTATGGACGCAAGAGATAGATTTCATTTCTATGCTTTTCATTCTGTTTGTGTTGAAATGTCGTGGGCATTGATCTGCACTTTATGCATTGTAGCTTGCAACCTGGATAAGTCAACAATCCAAATCGTATATACAAGGAAAATATTTAAAAGGAATGTTTTATAGACTTAATTAAATGACATGTCTTTATTTCTTTAGGTGCCATTGCATTTACCGGTTTCAGATACTCATAAATACACTCCAGAAGAGTAACTTGACAGTGAAGACACCAAGGCAGAACCTAATGTAGATAATAATGGCAACCCATTATACGTCCCACTGCTGGGCACGAGTCTCTCCTATCTTCTATTAATGAACAATAAAACCTACTTACACTATGGGAGGGTATTTTATTTTGAGTGTTCCTCTCATTTTCCTGTCTTGAGACGACCTTTACCTCGTCACGATCATAATCACGTACGATGCAACAATACCTTTAAAATGTCTCCTACACATATCATAATATAGTACAGGCATTGTTAACCCTAGAATCATAGTATCACACTAAATACTTGAAATAACATGTATTCAATTGACGTATCTTTTTATTATCTACTAGCTGACTCGACAAAATTTGTACCGCGATCGGGTATTTTTAATTATTGTTTCTGTCGCAAATTGGTCGTACCAACTCAGAAAACTTCGTGGGCTCATGCACAATTGCACAACAACGTTGTTAGAGATCATGACATGATCAAATGCATAGTTTAGGATTCTATAAAGGACAGACAGACAAACATTCATACTTATATCTATAGATAGACTAGCTGTTGCCCGCGGCTTCACCCGCGTTGAATTTTTTTCTGAATTTTCTTTGCTATAAACCTCACGGAGCCCGAGACCTTTCCATCGAAGGCAACACCGTGAAAATCGGTTGGTGCGTTCTGGAGTCATAGCGTCAGGAAGGAAAACCCGACTTATTTGTATATAATAGATAGATTATGATAACAATGCAATTCAATATCAAGGTCTAAGATAGTGCGATGTCGGACATACGTCATCACTAACATTTACAAGATGGAACTAAACTAGAAACGCACCGATCATTTATCTCAAAACCTATCGGATTTCAACTGGATTTAAATTTGAATAATTGACATCTGTTTGTCATGTACATGTAATGTCATTGAGATAAAGAATGGTTGAGTGCGCTTCACTCACATGGTCATCCCTTACTAGAAAACTCAAGGTCCCATATTACTAAATAGATAAATAAAAAGAAAACCCTTTGCTTCAATTTAGAATAAGGACCTGGGTCGCCGCGTGTCTTCTACCGTTTTTCTAACGTAAATGCAACATCTTTATACGCCTACACACTTACACGCTTATTCTTAGGTAGTGAGTCAAATACCGGCTACATCTGTGATCAGATCTCTCTGTATGTGGTGTAATCAGGTATCTCCTCTTATTTTTACTATACATCAGAATGAAAAATGGGTCTTCATTAATGGGGATAGCGTAGCGATAGTTTTACCGGACTCCAAATAGGTATTTGGTATGTTTTCTCAATTTTTATCTATAGCTTCATGTGTGGTACCTACCTATGTAGAGCAGCAGCAACAACCTAATCAGCAACCTAAGTTTACCTACCTATTATTATTCTTCCGTGGATGTTTTTTTTATAAGTTGTGATATTCGCATGTCATTAAATAAATATCATGCTCGTTTGCCAACGTAAAAAAGCATAAGAACGAATTACTGATGTAAAACCATTGACCTATCAGTACTAGACAGGACAACCCGCTTAGTAGAATATATCTCATACAAATATCTGTCAAATATATTTTAAAACGGTACCGATTGTTTGTTTTGTGTCTTCTCTATAGACAGGACACTCCGATTAGTAGAATTGTTTCAGTTAGTAGTTTTTACTGGTGGTAGAGTTCCAGTGACCGGAGCTCGCGGGCACAGGCACCACCGCATTACCTAATATACTTGCCGCTAAATGGTAGTGTTCAGCACTATCGTGTTCCGGTCAGGTGGTAATCTACGGCCCTGTACATTCCGGCACAGAGGCATAACACCTTAGGCCTCAGGAGTGGTAACGCATCTGCATTTTAACCTTGGTCTTTGTGTGGGTGTCTATTGGCTGCAGTCACCACTTAACAGCAATGTGAACTGCATGCTTGTTGACCACATCCATTACTTAAAAAAAAGTTTCAAACAAATTTAAAAACGGAACCGGCTGTTTTTTAAAAAACGTTACCGGCCGGTGTTTTCTCGAAATATTAATCTCGTTATGCAAAACACGCCTACTCAGACAAAATCGTGCTAGTCCTAGAATGAGTCAGATCGGTTATATCACAATATCAGTGCCAATATATCATAACTTCCTCCAGACGATAACCCGCCGGGGAAATGATTGCAAATGTCACTGTTACATGATTGACGTATAACTGGCCGATATGACGTTTTTGGATTGCCGCGTTTATTGTCTTGAGATTCTAAACTGCTTGTTGAGATATCTGAACATGCAACCACATCTTCAATACGATTTTAGCAATGAAATCAATATAGAGTAGACATCGTGAATAAACAGCCGATTCCGTTTTTAAATTGATTTGACAGATTTTTAGTAAGACGTTTACACGTCAGCTGTCATGTTACTATGGGAAAGTGTAGTTAATTGAATGCAAAAAACCGGTCAAGTGCGTGTCGGCCACGCGCAGTGTATGGTTCCGCAGTTTTTAGTTTTGAATAATGTATGTATGTATGTATGTATCTTCACGCCAGATCCCTAACGGGGTAGGCAGAGAGTGTAGAGCGCCAGATATCCTGGTCCTGACAAACCTCTCGTGCCTCGTCTACCTTCATCATTCTCGATTCCTAAGACTTTGGAATAATGTAATGAAATAAATAAATATAAATATTTCATAATTTA
Organism: Macrosoma leucophasiata; assembly: GCA_036365455.1. Taxonomy (NCBI): domain Eukaryota; kingdom Metazoa; phylum Arthropoda; class Insecta; order Lepidoptera; family Hedylidae; genus Macrosoma; species Macrosoma leucophasiata. The sequence continues at coordinate 4,377,632 of JAWQUS010000004.1, read as the reverse complement.
GAAAATGGTATTGAGAATATTGATATGTTTAACGTGAGTGATAATAACGTGGTGGTGGTAATGGTAGCTTGTCGAAAACCCCTTTCAAAATAGTTAAAATAGATTAAAATCTTTGTCAGTAAGTATGCTGCTACTTTGCCGGCAGCAAACAGTCTCGTTTCTAATGTGTCCAAGCCGTCTATGTTATCATGAGTCAGTTATACGAAAATGTTAATGTAATAACAACTCCTTTTAACAGTAAAAGCACTCTAATGTACGTTGACTGTCGTTGACGCATCGAAAGTATGTTAGCATAGTTTACGCGGGAATGAGGACCAATATATCAATTTATGATAGTCTTCATGGTACGCATTTTAAAAATGTTTTGAGCATTCAACAATTCATTGTACTTAATATAAACATGGTAGTAGATGGAGTAAAATATTATAGAAATTTTGCCAACCAACACATTATAATGTAGAGGCTAGTTGACCTGTGACAATAATAATAATGAAATATTTCTTGTAGTATTTGATTTCATAATATTAATATTGCTTTTTATTAATAAAATCACGGATAACTAATATTTGAATAAAAAAATTTTTTTTTTAATCACTAATTTTAAATTCATTAAACGCTTATACGCCATATTGTGAGGATATGACGTCATACAGGTTGTAAACAAACCAATGTCAACGCGTCATCCACATGTCACTTGTTGTCATTTTAGGTTTCGTTTACTAAACTAGTGACGTCAAATGCCACCATAGATGACAACGTTTTCATCCGTTCATGTAAAGTAGATGTAAAAAATAAAAGTTTAAAAAAATATTGAAATTAACATGACATAACTTGAGGCTTGGTTAAAAAAGTGTCAACTAGCCTAATATGAATTACAGTAAATTTACGCTGTAGAAGGAATGTTATACTCGTATTATCAAATGACTTAATTATCAATAAGAAAAATTAGGTTACTAGTCGTCAAGAAAAATGGTGCTGTACTTAATATGGACCTCCATCCGTCTTCTTAGGTGTTTATGAGACACTTGACACTTTATTAATATTACGTTCCTTCTATTACTTTGTATTACCTACACTAGCATTTGTAGCGTCCATTTATTTGCATATTATTATCTTTCAATATCTCACACTGTTATGTAACTCTTCTATCAATGACATCACTATAAGATTTTCTATGCATACAAATGCTTTAAAATACCTAAGATAAAAAATAGGCTATTGTTTAAAGATAATTCACATATGACGCTGCCTTCACAAGAATTGATAAAACTTTAAGAAATAAATACTTAAAAGTGCAGAAGCTGGCCAAAAATGTATAAAAAAATATATTATTTGACGATAGCCGTGCGATTACTTTTAAATTCACTAATTAATTTAATTAATAGGCGAGAAAAACATAACGCTCAAATAACATTGTACTTTATTTTTGTTTTTTTTTTTGGCAAAGGGCCAAATGTACATCATAATTACGTTGTATTTCATTCATCGACTCATATTTTTGTTTTATTTGAATTCCGAACTTTCATGGCAATCTAAATGCATATTACTAATTGTAGGTGTTACTATTTACTACTACACACGGCACTTACGGCCTTAAGTTTCTGGGTCGAAGAGTCAAGAGATATTTTCCAAATTGCATTAGATAATTTTTAAAGAAAAATGAAAGGAAAAAGGCGGGGCTTGAACACGTGACCACTGGGATTTCTAGTCCAGCCACTCTCTCAATTGAGCTACCGAAGTCCACCAAGTATTAGATATGTCCAAACGTACAAGATTATTATAGGTGTAGCTACAGACATGTAGTCCACTACATTAAGGCGCCAACGAGTGGGATACAGACGAAACCTCACAGTACTTGTCTAGTACGGTAGATGGCGTGCAATCGAATTACATCGCACATACGAAGATTTCTCAAGAGTTGGCGTATATACAACTTCCTAACGTCAGCCGTTGGGCCGCCAGGCGAAAAACACCTTGCCTGGCCGGAGGATCCTCCCTTTTCACATAGGTATTACATATTAGGCTCACCTTCCATAGCTCGGGTGTCGTGACTCGTGCCTCTAACTGGGAATAATTGCCGAATGGTGTAGTAGTGTGTCGTATAGGCTTTTTTGCTGATTATATTTGATTACTAGGAGCAGTAGACTACGTACGTCTGAAGACGAACCGTCTACAATCCAATTAAGCAAGGCCGTTCGTGTTCAATGTTCAATTGCACTTTAAATTTTAAGTTACGCTTACGCTACGCTTACGTTACGCAATTGCTGGCAGCATATCTTTAATAACGCTGAGACAACTAAGAGGCTCAAGCACGAAAAGACGGTAGCAATCTTAAGAAGATTGTCGTCACGGGGAAGATCCAGAGGAAAAGACAACGCGGACGTGGCCCTATGCGCTGGACCCATAAAATCCGTGTCACGGGCACGGATATACTTCAGACATTCTGTGCTGCAAGCAATTGAGCCTACTCTAATTTTTTTCACTTGACAGTCAGATTCACGAGACTAGATAAGTTGCCACTGGGTGGCGAACAATCATGAAAAAAATTGGAACTGTGAAGGGGGTCGCGATCCTCAAGAATACGGCGCGAGAGGGAGCAAAATGATCTCGACTGCCGAGAAATGTTCCTTGGGTTCTCCAGATAATATTCCAAAGCTGCTTTCACCAGGGACCTATATTTTTGCACAAATTTCACCATCGCGTAAAATGGTCAACCCTCTAATATTATCTTAAACCGCCACTGCTGTCTTCTTATAATGGCAGTGAGATCAATAATCTACTTGCAGATGATATCATACGAGTATGTATGTCGTAAATATTATTTAGTTTGCGACCATCTTAAAAGCATCGTAAGATCATTATGCAACGCATGGCTGATTACTCCGAATAAAAACTAGTGTCAAGTATCATTGGACACAAATAAGTCCATAGTAATATTAGTGCTAATAAAATTCAAGGAATCTCAGGGAACCTGTGGAAGATGTGATGGATGGATATTTACAATTGGTAAGAAATCAAAAGACAAATTTCTGATTGGAATAAGCCCAATATTACTTTCTTCCCACTCAGGAGATTCTCTGAAAGCTAATAGTAATGTATTTCTTCCAAGCCACTGAGGCTATCTCATAAGTTTTATTTCTAAATGAATGAGGGCGAGTTCTTTAAACGAACCGGAGGTTTCGGTCTTGTGTGGACGTCTTGGCTGATTGATGTTGATCGTGAGGGCGCAGAAACCATAGCATTACCTCATTAATTTTCAATCCCATATTGTCTGGCACATAGGTGCCTTCTGGGAAATCTTGAGCCACTGGAACCTATTCTTATTAAATCGATGCACTTTCTTGCTTTAACCAAAGCGTGAGTCCTATGCTAGAAAGAAAATGAATCAGTTCAGTTGCAATACGATGAGAATTAGGTACCAGATACCAGATGCGACACTATAAAATAAATCTTTAGGTATATACATCTGCATCTTTTTTGTAGGATATCCAGACTTCTAGAGGCACTATTCACTCACGAACCATAAAAATTACTTTAAGGGTTGGTTACTATTATTTTTCTTATAGTGCCATTTCTCTACGAAGGTTGGCGACCATCATGGCAATCCTATGTTTTTAAGGATAACCACTTACAAAGTCACAAAATAAGATTGGCACGTTATAAGAAACGAGCGAACTATTCCAAATTAACGACACTAACAGAACTTGTGGCATTTAAAATAAACCTACAACAGTCTTGATACGATAAAAATAAACAAGACGTCGAAACGCATTCACTTCTACATACTGCTTTGACCGCACTTTTGTTATTTAATGGCCTTAATCCTTTGTGGACTAGGAATTTAAAGTCATGACTATGCTTTTTGAATAATTGTCAATTATACCTATTTATACCAATTATACCAAAATAAACAAAACGTCGAAACGCATTCACTTCTACATACTGCTTTGACCGCACTTTTGTTATTTAATGGCCTTAATCCTTTGTGGACTAGGAATTTAAAGTCATGACTATGCTCTTTGAATAATTGTCAATTATACCTATTTCAAATTTTTCGGTAAAGCGTGAGTTTGGGATAGCGCTACAAATATGGAACGAAATTGTCGTACATGGTTAAAGTAAAAGTAGGTAACCGAAGAGAGAACTCGAACTGAGAGATCGTGTTTGGGGTTCCGTATCCAAGCTTAGAATTATTACATATTCTCTGCCAAAGGGGTAAACGGGTAACAGGACCCTCCGCTATCCCTCCGTCTGTCTGTTAATTATTTTCTATTGATATATATAATAACGACAAAATTCGTAAAACTTAAGTTCACATAAATCAGTCACGATCGAAATTATTAAGCCAGCGATCAAGCTGCATTTGAAATTCGCTCTGGTATTCTCACGTGTGCAATCCGCTTTATAAATAAATCATCAATTCCACAGTAAAAATAACACCTTCAATGCCCTTACTTACTGGAATCGGCAAACTTAGATTTGCATCTCGGAATAGCGCAAAATAACTGTATGTGGATTGCTTAAAGTACATATTTGTCTGCCACCTGCCTTGTTAACGGTATGTAAAGTTTTGTAGATGTAGTACACGCAAAGGGCGTCAGAACATTCTGGCGCATAGAATACCGATTCGAAAATAGAACATCAGTGACAATGAAATGAGAACTGAATTAAAACCTACACAGCATCCTAATGGTGCCTTCAATTACATACAAGTTTACATTTAATTATATTTTTTTTTTTTAACATCGCAGTGTAATGGATTTTACAATGGACATTAACATTTTTATAATCATTATTATTATTTTTTTGTCTAATTTAATTTTGATCGGTTTTAGTTTTGTTTTTAAATTTTATTTTTAATTTATGACATTGTTAGAATTGCTGTCGTTATATGTACTTTCCATTTAACATTGCAGTGTAATGGAATTTTCTAAGGACATTAACATTTTTGTAATATATTTTTTTTTTTTTTTGTCTAAGTTAATTTTGATCGGTTTTCTTTTTAATTTATGTCATTTATTATTAGAACTGTTGACAGTATAATATACCTATGTACTTTTTATTTTACATTTTGACCTAAAATACAAAAGGATAAGACATGTTTTATTATTAATTTGAATGTTTTGGTGTTTTTTTTTATTTAGACACAATCTTTTTATTTTTATCAGGTACATTGATTGATTTTTTTTTTTCCTTGTATAAAATTATTTCATGTTAGATATAATACATTATCATTATAATTAAATACATTAGGTGGTAGGAATAATTATTGGGTATGTGTCGTATTCAATTACCTACCTATTATGATTGTAACTTTGGTACCTACCTATTACTTTTATAAAGTTCTGCTGCTTTTAAATGTATTATTAATATAACCCGTATCTTCTTGTAAATTTTTCGTGTGTCGATAGTTAAGCATAATGTCTCAACCAGTATTGCCTCATCCTTCAATTGACAGTCAAGCAGTAAGTCTATCTCAAGGATTGCATTTTAAATGTGACCTTTGCATAGATTTGCCACGGTATTTTCGATCCCAAAAAGCTTTAAATATTCATAAAGCTAAAGTCCATAAATCTAGTCCGTCCAAATCTCGCCCTATATCTGACAACACTCCACCATCTCCACAGTCTCATGGCCCTCCATCTTCAGGAGCTGTTTTACCTTTATGGCAGAAACTTAGCAATCTCAAGGTTAATATCCCCCTTGTCAAACGTATACCGCGGGGCGCTCGGATTGCTGTAGCTATAGCCTTGAAATCACATTTAGATAGAGTGGTATCATTGAATAACAATGGTGTGTGGGAAGACCTTTTTACTTTTGCGTACAGGCACCTCAATATTGACAGGTCACAAGTCAAAAAATTGAGTTTAACTCAAAAACTGAAGAATAATTGTGTCAACCCCACTCTTCCCTCGCCGCAAAATTTTAATAGTAAGCCACCGCTGTCGCCTACGCGTCAGACTCGCTATATTTTTAAGAAAGTGGAGGAGAAGGTTGGTGATGGAGATATCAGTGGTGCCAGTCGTCTATTGTTTTCGAATGATGTCCTGGCTCCCGTCTGTGAAGAGACTCTTGAACAGCTGCGAGAAAAGCACCCAGCGGCAGATAATACTACTTTACATGACATCGGGGAGACGGGGGACCCATCTCGGGCAGACGATACACCACCTGCAATATCAACAGATGATATAATCTGTGCTATTTTGTCATTCAAAAATGGTTCTAGTGGCGGCCTGGATGGCCTCTCCCCTCAACATCTCAAAGATCTTGTTTGTTTTTCTATTGGTGACTCTGGCAGGGAATTGGCTTCCAGTCTAGCCTCTTTGGCAAACCTTATGATAATGGGGAAGGTGAATGAGGAGGTAACGGACATTTTATATGGGGCAAACCTATGTGCATTCAAAAAAAAGGACGGAGGTATTCGTCCTATTGCCGTGGGGACTACTTTCAGGAGGTTGGTTTCAAAAATTGCATGTAAACAGATAGCATCTACCTTGGGAAACATATTTCAACCTACCCAGGTGGGTTTCGGAAGCAGAAACGGCTGCGAAGCTGCGGTACATGCTACCCGAACCTTTTTGAAACATGCGGATGGGCAGATTTTACTAAAAGTCGATATTAATAATGCTTTTAATTCTTTAAGTCGTGGTTGCCTTTTATCTCAGGCTAGAGAACATATACCTTCTTTGTATCCCTACCTGCGGCAATGCTATCTAAGGCAGTCTAAGCTTGTTTATGGGGGAAATCTTATTAATTCATCTGTCGGCTGTCAACAGGGTGATCCTATTGGACCAGCGGTGTTCAGTCTCGGGATACACCCCGTTGTTTCCTCACTTAAATCAAATTTAAATGTCTGGTATTTGGATGATGGCACAATTGGAGGTGATCCAGATATGGTACTGGAGGATTTAAATAATATTATTACTAAATTCTCAGGTATCGGTCTCATGTTGAATTTTAAAAAATGCGAATTATATATTCACCCTTCCATACCTTCGGAAAGGAGCCGCGAGATTTTTTTAAAATTTAACGAGGTTGCTCCAAATATTCAGGTTGTTTCGGATGCCTCTCTCCAATTGTTGGGTGCTCCCCTCCTGGATGAGTCAGTGCCGACTTTTGTGACAGAACAAAAACAAAAATTGGCCAGCGCTACAGAACGACTTTTAAAAATATCCCCGCATGTAGCTTTGTGTATAATTAAGTTTTGTCTTTTTGTTCCCCAATGTATGTATGTTCTTAGATGCTCACATCTGTGGAAGTTTGAGGACCTGTTACTGGACATGGATGGTATTATTGTTCAACTTTTGTCTAAAGTTTTGAACTGTCATCTTTCGATAGGAGCTTGGGCTCAGGCAGCGCTTCCTGTTCGTTTTGGGGGGCTTGGTGTAAGAAGTGTGTCCGCTGTCTCTTTGCCCGCGTTTTTAGCTTCTGCGCATAGTTGTAAGAGACTCGTCGATCGCATTTTGCGCTATTCACCTATTAGTAATGAAGTGGCTCACCTTCCAGAGGCGTTATCTTTGTGGTGTTCTCGCAGTGGCGGTGAGATCCCCGAAACCTTATTTTCGCAGAGACAGTGGGACGAGCCCATGTGCAGGCTGGCACAGGAAAGGTTACTGGCGGAAAGTGCCAATACTGTTGACCGAGCTCGGCTGCTTGCTTCTTTTGAAAGAGAATCGGGTTTGTGGCTCAATGCGATCCCTTCGGTCAACGTGGGCACATTTTTAGACCGACACACTCTGACCTTAGCGGTGAGTCTTCGGCTTGGTCTCAGATCGATCCAGCCTCACATGTGCCGCTGCGGTCGTCAGGTGGACGGGCTTGGTCATCATGGCCTTTCGTGCCAGAGGAGTGCTGGTCGAATACCACGCCACTCCGCTCTGAATGACGTGATTCGTCGGGCACTTGTCTCAGCGAACATGCCGGCAGTGTTAGAACCAAACGGCATTGTTCGCTCTGATGGTAAGAGACCCGACGGCGCGACGCTCATTCCGTGGGAACGAGGCAGGTGTTTGGTGTGGGACGTCACGTGTGTAGACACGTTGGCCCCGTCACATCTCCGTGCTTCCTGTGCGGGGGCTTCCACAGCAGCTACCGAAGCGGAGCTACTTAAAAAGCGAAAATACACGGATATACCCGACTGCTACATGTTCATGCCTATAGGCTTCGAAACAATGGATTCGTGGGGTCCCAGTGCCAAATCTTTTTTAAAGGCGATATCGTCACGTCTCTGTGAGGCACTGGGCGATCGCAGGGCCGGTAGTTTTCTGTCCCAAAGGATTAGCATCGCCATCCAGAGGGGTAACGTGGCCAGTATGTTGGGGACGTTGAACGGCGGAGACGGACTGGACGTGGCACATTGGGTTTAGTTTCTTTGTTGTGCTTTAATAAAAAAAAAAAAAAATAATCAATGTGAATTGTATGCTTCTTATCAGGTTTTATGGTAATGTTTTAATTATAAGTGTCTATTTTGATTTTTAATTAAGTAAATACCTACTTTGCAGTAAGCTAATTATATACAAGTTTCAAATAAAATTTAAAAAAAAACCTTGATTTAGATCGGAGTTTTTCAATTATTTATGGGCACAGATAAGTTATCTGTATTTACAGGTCGATTTAAAGAAGCGTTGTCTATATAAATAATATAAAGAGGAAACATTAAAATTTGTGTTTGTGTATGTTTAAAAAGTTTTCACACATTGTATCTATATATATGTATCTATTTCACACAAAAACTACTAGGCCGATTTCAAAAATTCTTTCACCATTACAAAACTCCATCTTAACTGAGTGGCATAAAAGAAAAAGAAAATAAAAAGAAAAGAAAAGAAAAAGAAAAGAAAAAGAAAAGAAAAAGAAAAGAAAAAGAAAAGAAAAAGAAAAGAAAAAGAAAAGAAAAGAAAAAGAAAAAGAAAAAGAAAAGAAAAAGAAAAAGAAAAGAAAAAGAAAAGAAAAAGAAAAGAAAAAGAAAAGAAAAAGAAAAGAAAAGAAAAAGAAAAGAAAAAGAAAAGAAAAAGAAAAGAAAAAGAAAAGAAAAGGAAAAGAAAAAGAAAAGAAAAGAAAAAGAAAAGAAAAAGAAAAAGAAAAGAAAAAGAAAAGAAAAAGAAAAGAAAAAGAAAAGAAAAAGAAAAGAAAAAGAAAAGAAAAAGAAAAGAAAAAGAAAAGAAAAAGAAAAGAAAAAGAAAAGAAAACATTTATTTGGACAGCACAGAGACATGACGATACAAATTGCCAGACGATTGGTACACAGGTACAATTAAACAAAAAGCAAAAACAATAACAATTAAAAAAGAAAAAAAAAAGAGATTAAGTCTCACGGCTGGTCCAAATGGGAGCCCAGATCAGCTTCATGTCAAGTCGATCACATCAATCGACTTGACGCTGATTTTCATCTGGGACCCTGGTGTTTCACATAGGCAATTTTACATTCATAGCACCCGTACAAAGTCGGGGCGAATATTTTATTAAACGTACCTACATTCTTAAATTGTATCTTCTATAAAAGGTACCACCAAAGAACTTGCCGCTGATCCAAAATCATTTCAAATTAGACTTTATCGTTACGCAAATAAAGCACTGTCTGATCTAGAGCCAGTTTTTCTATGATAACTAATAAAGTAGGAACTGGGTTGCACCAAGCTATTTGTTAAAGTTAAAGTTATTGTAACAATTCACATCCTTCTCTAACTTAAAGAAATCTGTTAAAGTTAGAGAGGAGTGAGAAATGTTACAATAATTTTAACTTTAACAAATATCTTGGTTCAACCCAGGCTAAGAATCCTATTATATCGACCTATACCTGAACACAGATAACTTATCTGGGCCTATAAATAATTGAAAAAAACTGATCAAGATTTTTTTTTTCTAAAATTATTTGGAATTCATTGTACGAGTATGTAATGAAATGTAAGTTGAAGGCATCACTGGGATACTGTGTAGCTTTTAATTTAGTTCTCATTTCATAATATGTATGTATACAGATCCATCGGTGTGTCATTCCAATTTCAAATGAACGGACATGATGGATCTTTTAAATAAAACCTACGCGTTCTGAAAAATTTAAAATAATTTTCACCGACAGCATAAATTCTCAGAAAGCACCGTCGGAGTTGTTAAAAAAATAAGTATAGTTCAGTTTTATGGTTCAATAAAGTGTGAAAATAGATATGGTTTGACTCACAAATATTGTTACCGATTGACGGATGGTCATAGTGGTTTGGCAGTTGTAGACAATTTCCATCGTCACTCGTTTTAAAAAATAAAACGAGCAACATCGCTTGATTTCTCTCTTCTATACAGGATAATTATTTTTTTCAATTAATAGGGGTAGGCAGAGGTAAATGCATGCATTCAATCATACATGCAAACACCCACGATTCGCCGGTTACGTTTTGGCCCATGTAACACGTAGCGAGCCTATTGACATCTCCGGGCACATTACCAAACTTCGATGTACCTACTGGGAAACTGCCTGAAAATGGAAAAATCCCAATAAAAACAAAGAAAAATAATTTTACACCGTTATCTCTAATGTCCCCAGGAATCGAACCCAGGACCCCAGCGCAGTAGTAGTGGCCTGCTTCCACTAGGCTACCGAGACTTACCTAATCTATCTCCCGCCAAATGGTAGTGTTCACGACTATCGGTTCGATTGTATTGTATGGCTCGGAAATCACTATCACAGAGACATAACAACTTAGGAGATGGCAAGGGATCTGCATTTTAACCTCTGATTTTTGTCTAGGTATAGGATGCAGTCATCACTTAACATCTATGTGAACTGCATACCTGTTAACCATATTCGTTACATAAAAACAGTAATGCAAGCGTTTGGTTAATGAAATAATACACTCTTTTAGAGTTAAGGCGAAGGGAGAACCTAGTCAAACGCAACTCAAGACATGTTTTCAAATATACAAATTATAGTAGAAAGACCTAGAACGTCAGCCTCTAAATCTGTCCGGTGTTGATAAGGTAAACACAGTAAATTGTAGCTCTGATTTGAGACGGGGGCGTCTAGTCCCCGCCTCCGATTTCCAGTAGCTGTGACTGCTTTGAACAAATTATTTCTGACTCCGTCTAGATACCTAAATCGTGCTGTTTGAATTATTTACTCAGTTGTTAGTGTAATATAATGTGAATACAGTGTATTGTAACTAGGGTTTCCATGCGTCCGGATAAAGCCGGACATAGTTAGGCCTTTTGATTACGTGTCCGATCAAAATATATGGTCTCCGGCTTTTGTCAGGCTTTTTACATTTCTTAAACGAGCAAGCGCCTAGTACAGTCGAACGCTTCTATCGCGTGTTGTCCGGCCTTTTTACCCAAATGTTGGGCTAAACTTGATGGTCTGTCCGGCTATTAGGATTGGCAACCCTAAATGTAACAACAGAGTGTACAGGTTACGCACATATTTTTTCTCTCTATTTTGGTGTTGTTTATTATCTGCGTATTAATATTGTGTATATATTTATTTGCGTTGTTCCCATAATTGACTTGTGGTGCAATCCGAACGCGAACGCTGGTTTCGTACGGCGTCGCCATCTGATTGAGGCAGGAGGCAGGTACAGCGCAGCCTTCAGCGGTGAGGGGCGCGGGGGGACATTGCGCTCCTGTGACGCACGCGCCACGAGTCCATTTCATCGGTACAGCAGCCACTAACTTATTAGGTGTAATCTTCAATATTTTAATTATTCTAAATATTATGTATAAGTATAATAATATCTAATATGTTTATTTTATGAAAAAGTTTTTATTTTATATTTATTCGTTTTTACTAGGTATCTTTATTTATGTACTTCTATTTTATTTTTCCGTACCGTTTTGACATCCGTGAACTCTCTCATGTGGGTGGTTCCATTGAAAATCAGCGTCAGGAGACCATTTTGGCGCAGCCGTGTGACACACACTATTATCATTACCTACTTGTTTGTTTGTGTCACTGTGTAATTGGTTCTGTTTTTTCTGTTATTTTTTTTTTCTTTATCTCCTTTTTTTTGTGGTCTATATTGTTTTTGTACTTGTACTAGTTTTAAATTAATTGTTTTGTGTTTTTAAATCTGTTTGTTTTTGTGTGTTTTCCGGCTATGCGCCAAATAAACGCATTTTCTTTCTTTTCTTTTCTTTCACTAGGGCTGACACGTTTTCTTTGATTTATTCGAAAAGAAGAAAAATGCCTTTGAAACAACATAGCGAAGATGTCGAAGATTGACACGAAATTTAGACAAGTAATTCCTAGAGTTTAGTTAGAGCAATATCGTAATGCATAATAAGAATATCCTTACTGCTCTACATTTTTTAAACGGGTTATTTTTTAAATTATATAGGCAAACAATCATGCATTGGTGGTAAGTTATGTGCAGCCAAAACCGATATTTAAGCCCTAATGTCTATTTTTTTTTAATGTCGGTAAGGTGGCATTAAAGCTTACTGTTCACATTGATATTAAGTGATGCCTGCAGCCTATAGACACCCTCACAAAGACCAGAAGTCAAAATACAGATTCGTTGCCACCCCTGAGACCTAAGATGTCATATATCTTTGATAATGATTACGGGGCCATGCATTACCATCTAACCGGAACCCGATGATACACTGAACACTGCTTTTTGGCGACAGATATATAAGATAGTGCAATGGTGCCTACGCCTTCGAGATCCGACAATGGAACTCTACCACCAGTATAGGTCGCGCCAGGTAAAAAGAACGCTGGCGGTCAAGCTGCGCGTCATGTGTTTTTATTTCATTTTATGTTATTCTATGTAATATAGTTTTCAATCTGCCTACCAATACACGAAACCGCAAGCGAACGCTAGATATAAATAAACCAATAGGGCTAGTACTTTCGTGCGCGAGTGTACCGATGCGCGAACACATCCCAGCATGCATTTCATATTGGTGTTAAGTGATGACTGCAACCTATAGACACAGTACAAATATGAACAGTATGGAAACAACGTACAAAACGTTGAAACGGCACAATCACACAAACATGCGTATCCCCGAGGTCGAGGCGAGGACGAGGCCCCTAAGCGGTTCTCGTCTCGGACCAAGTTCTCGTGCTGCAGCTCCAAGCCACTCGCTACTCGAGCGTCGATGCGCATATTTGTGTGAGTGTGCCGTTTTGAACGTTTTGTAGGTACGTAGTTTCCATACTGTTCATCTTTGTACTGTGCTATAGACACCCACGCAAATACCAGAGGTCAAAATGCGTTGCTACCCCTAGTTGTTATGTCTCTATGATATTTATAACAGGACCATACATTTGAGAACATTGCCTTCACGGATTAAAAAAATAATGATTTTGCAAGCCCATTACGAAAATTACTAGATTCAATATATTTAACGCGCTCTAAAACATAATTTAACATTAAATATATTTTAGTATATCATTAACGATCAAAGCCCTGCCAGTGTCGAGATATATGCTAAAATTAAAAAGTTAAAAAGCACTTTTAACGTTCCCAGTAAATGCGAACATAAACCCAATTCGAGTCGAGGACGTTTTAACCCAAAAATGTTTTTCGGGACTTGAAAGAGCATTCTACATTCGAAATCAATTAAAGATTCTTGTATTCTTTTTAATCTAGTCTTGTGAGGTAGAATGCTTTGTCTTTGTCAGTTGCATTGTCAAATGTGCAGGATAGAAAAAGACAAAGCAGAGATTAGCAACACTTTTGCTAAAATACGTTTATGATAAGGGGGTCATTATTTTGGCGCGTGTCACAATTTTTTTCTAGTTCTTTTTTAATAATTTGTTTTACTGTTCGTCTGTTTGTTTTCATTCAAATCATTTGCAGCCAATGTTCATTAATTCCTTTTTTTTTAATGAATGTCTATTCTATATGGAAGATTTTGGTTTTCAAATCATAGTTATTTAATTTTTGCATTCGCACCGCATGAAATATTGTTTACATCTTAGTTTCAATTTGATTAAAATTTGTTTCTTTTTAATAAGCAATTTTTTATCAAATTGATAATTTTAAAAATTCCGATGGCAGTACGAATTTTGCCTGCTCAGCTGACCCGGCGACCTTCGTACCACCGTCGGAATTTTTTTAATTTTTTTTTTTATATAAAACCTTCATAAAAGATTTATCCGACTTGGTGCAGTCGTTTGGAACATATGCGCTTAAAAATATTTCGGCTTTTACTTATATTTATTTAAATAGATAAGAAAATGCATTTAATATTTTGACTGTAGACCTTAACACCATCAACAATATTGTATATAGTTTTTTTTTATAAAGCGAAGGTTTATTTACCAAACACGAACTAGTTTACTGAGTCAACGAACTGTTCTATTTCAGAGATCGTTTTCAACGTAGTGAGTATCGTATACATTTTTTTCTGTCATCACCTCATTAATCATCGAACATCATGGTAGCGTACTGTCCTTCACGCTTAGTAGGTACTGAGTGTGAACAAATATGTTAAACTTGCCTACATGGAAACACTTCGTAGCCTGTATAAAAAACGATATGCATATTCTACGTAAAGGGTTACGCAGGAACAATGCGTAAGAAATAATTAGCACCAAAAATAAATAATACAACTTTATCTCTTTTAGCCGCCGACCATTTGGCAGCAGAAAAACAAAACCACTTCATATTATTTTATAACGCTCCATTTAGGTAGGTACATATAATAATGTACTTTAAATATTTGAATATACTTATAGTAACAGTGAATGACAACTAAGCAAGTAGGTATGACTCGTTTATGTAAGTTGCAAGTAGCCACACTGCAATTTAATTTTGTTAGTAACAACAAACAGTTACATATTATGTGTTACATAATGAGTATCAGTATAATTTGTCATAATAAATATGTAACCAACCACGTCATCCACAGAAAAGTAAAGTTTTACTGCCGTTAAAAAAGAGGGTTATTCGTCAACTGGACACAAGTGACCGGACATACGTGTGTCCAGTTGGTTAAACTTGAAATTATTATGACTTGTTATTTCGTCGTCTGGACACGACAATATTTTATGTGTGTCCACATAGTGAACACATTAATGTGGTTTTATTTAAGTTTCACTATGTGGACACACGCAGATACCTTTCTCAATAAGAAAACAACATTCGTCATTAAAAAACATGACAAAAAAATAAAGTAATACTTAACTTAGTTTACACATAAAAATCTCAAAATCATCATAACCAAAGCAAATAAATTAATCTATACACATTCCAAAGAGCAAACAAAGCTTAATCAGCGTGCACATTACAGTGTAATAATACAATAATAGACAAACACTGTTAATTGCTACAGCTGTTACCACCAATGGTTACATCTTACCATTTTTTCTGACCTGCGGAACCAGACCACGTGTAAGGCACACGTTATGCGTGACCGGAAAGAATATAGACGATTTGGGAGAGTGGAGACTTCATTTGTTAACATATTTAATTATTTTTCTAAATTGATAATATAAATATGTATAGGTATATATCTATAAAGTATTGAGTGATAAGTAATTTTGTTGTAATCACGTACAAAAATCTATATCTACTTTTACAGAAATAACATTAAGTATCAATAACAATAAAACATAAATTTTGACTTTGTAACCTAAACTAATATTCTGGTTCAAAATAAAATAAAAGTAAAAGGATCAACATAAAAGTATAAAAATGATGCAAAATTATTATTGAATACCACAGCATTCCTTTAGCAATTTGTTATCGATAACAAATATCAATTTTTTAAGGACGTCAATTACCAATAAATACTTAGAAAATGTTTACAAATACAAAAATAATCTTGTCATTTATACGATAACATAAATAAAGATAGATTATGATGATAAAATGCAGTCTGTCTTGGCGATAAGGAAAATACAGTCATTGAAGAAATACGTTACTTATCATATATTTCTAGGACTGGAGCTTCAACGTGAGACAAATATTTAACATTGCATTATACTCGGTACTCAATAGCTGCTGTTAATTTTATACATATTCAAACGTTTTGCTTAAGCAAAATTAACATCAATCATTTAGGTATTTTAAGGAGATGTTGCAAAAATGTATGGACCTCCGGCCATGTATTGTACACAATATCATTAACAGGAAAAATCAATATAAAAACGTTTTTTACTGCATATTTGCACTTATTTAGTTTTATTTGCAGTTACAAAATATTATTTGCAGTAAGAGTTGCAACTCAAACCAACATGGCGAATATGGCGAGTGATGTCATTTTGACATTTTCATTTTTTGAATTGTTTTTTTGTTATATAGTACTTGGAGAAAAAAGTAATATTTTCTAAATACTATCGAAATCGATTTCATGTGTTAATACTAAGAACTTAAACTAATCGATTTCCAATTTTAAGAAGCGTCGGCTGTATCGCCGCCATGTTGAATGTGGTTTAAAATGATAAAATCGTTTGAATTAAATGTGGTAGTAACTTTAAAATATATTCTTGAATAAATACATTGTATTTTTTTCGGATTCTTCTTTAATTTACCCATTTTTTGAGGACCTGTACGAACTAGAGCCGAGCTCGCAACATCTCCTTTATTGTTACAAAACATTCACATATCTACTACTACTTACTTATTACTGATGGTAGAGTTCTAGTAGAGCTCAAAGCAAGTTTTGCATATTAGTGTTCCGATTAGATGGTAATAATTGGCCCCGTAATAACTGCCTAGTGGCATGAGATCTTAGGATTCATTAGTTAACACTGCCCAATGCGTTATCATTTTTAGATCTTGACTTTTAAGTAGATATCTAAATACAATATACACTTACCAGATAACAACCCTATCTCCACTTTTAGTCTATCAGGCGATATGGAGTTCGTCGGGACAGCTAGTATGTAATTTACGAATACTAAATATCGTATCTCAAAAAAATATTAGACTACAAACAGTGCGACGTCTCCACAGATGGCCATGTGCATTTAGCAAAAAAAAAAACATATTGTTTGCCACGTGGTGTGCGTTAAGACGCGGGATGAATGCTAACGGGCTCCGTGTTCGAATTCCCGGCCAGCCTTGACAACGCCTTAGCAGACACTAATTGTTCATAAATTTTACACCGCCCGTACACGTTAATTGGCATGAGACAATGTTGCCTATAAAGGTGACATGATGTAGAAATAATGAAACATTGTAGTGTAGAAAATGTTAAAATTACAATTTACAAATCATAATCATCATTTACATCAATTATAACTTGTTAATTGAATTATTTATTTGCATTTAACTATTATACTTAATTGTCTATCATAATTAGAGTTACATTCCGTCCGAATTAGTCCGCACATGTCCGGACTTCTAGACCTTTGCCCTGACTTTGTGCGGCTCTATTCTATGATCGGATTTTTGATTTAGGTGGAATAGGAGGAATAAAGCTTTCATAGGTACGTAGTATCAAAAATATGTAAGTTTTTATTACCTTCTCACTCGTCTAAAAACAAAATAATATATAAATCTACTTTAACCATCAACTTGACGAGATCCTATTGCAGTTGCAAACAATTAAGAAGTTCAAACATAAAATATCTTTTTCAAAACAAAAACTAGTTTTAGGTACGTAAAATAATCTAACTTAACGCTCATTTGCGATAAATAGAGGTGGTAGAGCTCTAATGACGGAGCTCGCGGGCGTAGGCACCACCGCTTTACCTACTTGCCGCTAAATGGTAGTGTTCAGCACTATCGTGTTCCGGTCAGGTGGTAATGTACGGCCCTGTAATTTCTGGCACAGAGGCATAACACCTTAGGTCTCAGGAGTGGCAACGCGTCTGTACTTTGACCTCTGGTCATTGTGTGGGTGTCTACAGGCTGCAGTCATCACTTAACATCAATGTGAATTGCATGCTTTTTTGCCACTACCATAACATAAAAAAAAAATGAGCGTCAAATACCTACGTACTTCACGGCGTGCAGCTCTTGTTCGCTTAAAGTTTTATTGTAAGTAGAATTCTTCGCAACTCATTTTTTTGAGGTTGTATTGAATCATCAACAATAATCTGACCGTCTAATGTGATATAAGTAATCTGATCTTCCCGCCCCTCCCCACGCCTACCCTGTAAGGGACTTCGCGTGAAGAAACATACATACACACATACATACATACACAATATTATCACAGCACCTAGGCTTTAGTAGGTAACAAACAACCGAAGTAATTAGGTAGGTACTCGTACGTACAATAATTTACATTAAATAATAAACCTCAGACAAATTGACCAGATCGTTCTTTAAAGGTCGTAGATTTAATAAATAGAATGCATAAATTAATTAAGTAGAATAATTATATTAAATTATTATTATAAAAAAAATATAATAATTGTAATTTTAATGAAGATGAAATTATTATGTAGTAAAAATAAAATCAAATAATAATGAGATAAAAAAACCCCATATTAATTAACTATAATTTTAACTCTAAGTAGGTACATATATTAAATGCTGTTATATTTTTTGCGACGCCCCTACGGGGTGTTACATGTATTTAGCTCATAAAATTTAATTTTAAGACCTTATAATGTACCATGTAACAAGCAAAATAAATTGAAATTGAAGTCAGTTAAAAAGTTATTCAATAATTTACTGTCGTTTGTCACCCGAATAACCGATTTCCGAGTACATAATTAAAGTGACAGTTTCTGCAAAACATTCAATCCGATGCCCGTTTAATTGGATACAACTTTAAGTTATTTATTGCAAATTTCTGCATTGATTAACCTGACAAAAACGATTCACAAGCAAAAACTCATTTAAATATATTTTGTATAATCATAAAAATAAGCACATGTGGCTTCTTAAAAAGTAATAATAATTCACCATTAGAAGAACCACGGAATAGATAAATACAGATGGAATGGTAATGTGGGCGTGGCAAGCACGCGACAACTATGCTTGTACACACACAGTTCGGCAGAACCATTCGTTCGCCGCTCGTAGTTTCGTGTAGACTGCTTCGAACGACGCATCTCTTGGTAAAATAACATGTAGTGCCAATTTTAACATGTAATATGAAATGTCATACCTCAAGTATAAAGCGAGGAGGTATATCTTTTGATCGGTAAGTCACAAATAACATTTATTGTTATAATACTTGTAAAAAACATATAAATATACAAAGGAATATGAATATTCGAACTTAAACTGCATTATTTAAACGTTACTGCTAGCGAATACATTGCTCGTTAAGCACTCGCTCAATTAACGCTATTACTGTCTCCGCTGGCAATGTACAGCATGTAATGCGTTCGCTACACTTCGACTTGTTTATTGGTGAGTATATTTGTGTAAGAAATTGCATGGTGGGAGAAAAGCGGCGACACTGGTTCTAATACTAAATTGAAGCAAAGGCCTTTCCATCCTCATTTATCTATTCCGTGAGAAGGACCAACAAATACATTCCTTTCCATGAATATGAAGATGTTACCTGTTATCTTTGACTACACACGAGTACTTGATACTCTACGCTGTACAGCGTAAAATATTACAACTTGAAGAATCCACTCCGTCCTATAAATCCTAATTTATTCAATGAAACGTGTCCTGCCCAAATCGAGGATACTCGTACTGCGTACATCACACCTATTTTAATTTTATACGTTGGACAAATTCAGACTTATTCTATCTACGGCGTAATTTATTATTTTTATTTGCTATCCTTAATTGAATACATATGCCAGTAAATGTCAAAGAATGTCCCATATTCTTTTGTTTAGTCTTATCTTGCCGTTTGTAAAAGAGAGTATGGAACATTCTGTTGATACCTATTTTAATTATTATGTATTTTTCACCATTATTTATTTTATTTTTGTTTACTTTGACATATTAATCAACGTATCAGTTGTTATTCGCTATGATTTTATATTTGATTTATCACAAGCAAATTCTATTATTTCCAAGTGATTAAATATTTTTTTTAATTAAAGCAGCAGCCGTAATGAAGTTAGCGCCTACTTAAAATAGAATCATCATTACTGGTGGTAGAGCTACAGTGTTGGAGCTCGAGGGCTTAGGCATGACCGCATTACTTTTTTTTTTTACTCGCATCGCATTACGTAATCTATCTGCCGCCAAATGGTTGTACTATCAGTATCGTGTTTTGGTTAGATGATAATGTGTAACCCCGTAATAACCATCACAAAGGCAAAACAACTAAGGCTTTAGGGTGGCAACGCATCTGCATTTTGAGCATGGGATTTTATTCGGCCATAGGCTGCAGTCTTTTCTTACCATCAATCTGAAATGCATGCTTGTTTGCCGTTTCATTACATTAAATTTAATTAAATTAACTCGGCTATAATTCACTTTATTTGGAATAACTATAATAGAGACAAAACAGCATAGGCCTCAGGGGTGACAGCTCATCTGTATTTTGACTTCTGTTTTTTTTTTTTTGTGAAAATGTCTATAGGCGTATAGGCTGCAGTCATCTGCTTACCACTTTCGTTACATAAAAAAGTCTACATAGTAACATAAATATGCTCTTTTAGAGAGAATTTTGGATTTCTTAAGTACAATATTTTTCTTGTTTCCATATAAAGTCAAGTCACTATTGTGAAATACATACGATACAAAACGCATAAAATGGACATTGAATGATAAATGTTTACATCAACGACAAGGACTATCTTTCTCGGATCTGTGTAGTCTATAGATAAGAATATATTTTCAATGCATACTTTTCTTCGAAATTTTAGGTAAATATGAGAATCAATCATAATATTTAGCAGTTTTTAACCCGACTGCGCTGTATTTATGTAGGTATGTTGTATATATTTTTTAAAGATATTTTGTAGAATAAACGTAACAGATTTTAACTTCAACTAGAGTTATCGTTAGATTTGTCTTTATTGTGAGAGAGAGACAAGGAATATATCACAAATATTAAGAAAAAAAAACGTAACTTCATGCCTATAATCCCCGAAAGGGTAGGCAGAGGTACGTTTTGGCCCATGTAACAGGTGGCGAGTGTGTTGACATCAAAATTATTATATAGATTTAAAATAATTTCATATCAGTCTGTTAGGTATAAGTTTTTCAATATGTTTTTTGTCATGAAATTAATGAACTAACAAGTTCACATTGAAAATACGTGCCTACTGCAACCTAAAAATAAAATCCAGAGATTTTTATGTTGCTGTTACTCCAGAGGCCTAAGCTGTTATGCCTCTGAGAGACCGTACATCAACCACTTGAATGGCAACGCTATACACTACCACTTAGTGACAAGTAGATTAGGTAATGCGGTGATGCCTACGCCCTGGAGTTTCGTCCCCAGTATTTTTTATTGTAAAAATAAGTAACATACGAGGGCGTAGGCACCACAGTATTACCTAATTAATCTGCCGCTATGTGGTAATTTTCAGCACTATCGTATTCCAGTTAGATGGTAATATATGACTCCATTATAACTGTCACAGAGACATAATAACTAAGGTCTCAGGGGTAGCAACGCATCTGCATTTTGACCTCTGGTGTTTGAGTGGGTGTCTATAGGCTGCAGTCATCACTTAACACCAATGTGAACTGCATACTTGTTTGCCACCTTCATTATCTATACGTACATCTATACAAATTAATAAAATTTGAGTCTCTGTTTGTAATATTAAAATAACCACTTTTTACTAAATGCATATGTATGTATACACGGTACATATAGCAAAACAACATTTTTACAATTTTTGTCTGTCTGTTTGGAGGAGCTAATCTTGGCAACGGCTGGACAGATTTGGACGATTTTTACTGGCAGATAGCTGATGCAATAAGGAGTCACTTAGGCTATGTCTATGCTAGCTGCGCCCACGACTACGTCCGGGTAGATACAAAACAATCATAAATTCTCACGCGGACGAAGTCGCGGGCACAGCTAGTATTTATAAAAACTTAGAAGCTCACGTATTAGTCAGCACGTGCTCAATTATTTCGTCCATAAGTAAAGTCTATTGTTTTCCAAAACAACGACGACTTTAACCTTAACAATAGTATTATCACTCAAACACTACAGTCATACAACTCATACAGTCCTTGCTTTGATAATAAGACAATGAACTTGTATCGATCGAGTCAATATTTGAGTGGATTTGGACTACTTATGTTTTAATTAATTTGCTTTGTTAAGTAGGTAACGCTTGAAATTACCTACCTACTATGTTCGTCGACAATTTACTTTATGTCTAGACACTTGACATATTATTATGATAGGATAAAACTGTAAAAAAAACATTTATTATGTGTTGTTAGGTTTTCGCATGTAGCTTATATTAAACAAGGTACAATTATTTTCATTTCAGTACAATATAAGCGAGCAGCAAATTAAGACGCAAGCATCTGACTGACTTAGGCCCGAGAGTGCAATCGAGCCACCTGAGCCTTACCGAACCTGCATAGAGCTAAAGATTAAGGGAAGTTAATCCCGTCGCGGTTTTTAGGCAAGCGCTGGCCTTTTGCTGGGGCTATCTCTGCCATTTATAGTAAACTTCTTCTGTCATTATCCAAATTGTGTCCCCAAATCGCATTAGACTAGGTTATCGCGGGGTAACAGACAGGTCGCGTGATAATTATATTTTTTTCTACTATTTTTATTTCCAGTTTAGGTACCTATACTTAATTAAATTTAATGGTCATGTTTTCAGTAGTTTCGTAATAGGTACTTCACGACGTGCCATGAAATACTTGATTAATTTTATGTAAGACTAGCTGTACCCGCGACTTCGTCCGCGTGATAATTTATGATTGTTCAGTATCTACCCGGACAAAATCGTGGGCGCAGCTAGTATAAAAGTAGCCTAAGTTATTCCTTATTACATCAGCTATCTGCCATTGAAAGTCCCGTCAAAATCGGTCCAGCCGTTCCCAAGATAAGCACTGCCAAACAGACAGACAGACAGACAGACGGACAGACAGACAGACGAAAATTGTAAAAAATGTTGTTTTGGTATACGTACCGTGTATACATACATATGCATTAAGTAAAAAGCGGTTATTTTAATATTACAAACAGACACTCCAATTTTATTAATTTGTATATAAAAGTAAGAATATTCTGTAGAAATTGAGATAAAACTATACAAGCGATTCCATTTCTTCAATCAAATGTTTGTGTTAATCATCTATTGAACATTTAAATTGTGTATCCACTTCTACACTTAATTGCTATAAAAACACGAAAAATTAACACATACCTAGGTACCTATTAACTTCTTATTCTTATAACTAACGCATAAGTAATTGAACCTGAAAAAAAATCTATGAACGAAAAGTCCGTTACAAAATACATATGTTTAACAATCACGCACAAATAATTCGAACTATTCAAAGATTTCTAGCTAATCGTGAATCATGTTAAATATGAAACTAATTATGTTTTCATACATGCCGCTGTTCTATATTTAATTATTTCTTAAAATAACATAATTCCGCTTACCGACTTCAGGGAACGTACTAGGATATCCTCGGTTTCACTAATCACAGCAAATTGTCAAAACGTAAATAAGGTCACTTAAAATTCAAACCACAACACAAAAAAGAACAGTCACTTAAACCGAGTTCGAAATACGATGTCAACTTAATTTTTCAGGAGCAACGACGCATGAAAACTACCACGCAGCGCGAAGCTTGAGTGAAGACTGAAGATTATAGGATAGGAGCTTTCAGCGAACGTGCGCGTGCGCTGGACAGAACGGCCGCACTTCTACGCATCTCGCTCACACGTGCGATTTAAGATGCGGGTTGTTTTATCCCCGTCTCTGTTTAACTTTATGTAGTTGCGTGAAAATTAAGAAAACGCAGCCACCGCTCGTGTTATGTAATGTCCGTGATTTATTCTGTCGTCTGATTAATGATTTCTATGTTTTCATTTTGTTTTGTTAATGTTGGCGTATATTCAATGGTACAGTAACAAATGGTTTTTGTTGACCGTCAATCCGGTGTGTTTAAGTTCCACATAGATTTTATTTTCGTTTCTAAAGTTTAAATTAAAATTAGGCACTAGAATGTAGCTGTTATTTTCTTCTAATTGTTTTTAAAAAATAAGAATTTCTTCTGGCGATTTAAGTATAGTACTTCTTTAATTGATGATGTTGAGGCTAGAGATTTAATTTGAGGAAATCCGCCGACGCAGTAAGCTATCTGTGTTGAGAAAATTGTTAGACGAGTTATAATCATTTGAAACGCATTATTGGAAACCGTTATAGGTATTCGTTCGCGGAAGTATATTTCCTGAAGACAGTTCTTAGAAGATTTTATATCTTCATTTCAGTTCCGACTTCCTCGCTCAGTCGAAAAGGTTTTACATTGTTTCGTCAGAATAAATGTTACTTGATTTTGATTGTTATGAATTTTTATTTTTGACTAGCTGACCCGGCAAACTTCGTATTGCCTCAAAATGAAATAATGTGACAAAGGTTTGATAGATACGGACTATTTGTATGGGAAAATAAAATTGTGGTTTTTACTATTTCTCTTCAATTTCTTCATATTTTCTTGACTTTTAAACCTTCCCTGGACTTCTAAAAATCATTCAAAACCAAAATTAGCCATATCGGTCCAGCAGTTCTCGAGTTTTAGCGAGACTAACGAACAGCAATTGATTTTTAATAATTTTTATATACATTGATAAAATATCTAATAGACAAATTTCATTCCAAATTTCGTCCAAAATTGGAACTGCGTTTTTGCCGTAAAAGCGTACATAACAGGCAGACATACAGACAGACGGCTGGATGGACAGACAGCCGTCCGCATTTATAATAATAGTTTAGATAAAAGGAATATTTGACTTTGAACTGAAAAATTAACCTTGGAACTATCGCCCATTAGCTGAACATTAAAGAATTCCACAGTTCGAATACCGGAGCCATTCGTCAATCATTACTACAAATCAGCAGTTAGGGTTCCCCACATCTTGTGTATTAGTTGGTAACTTGTAACTTGGGTGAACAAAAGACGATGTATTGATGGATTTTGTAAAATAAGAGTGAGACAAATTATTTTTATTGACGGTAGAACTGTGTGTCTGGAGTTTGTTATCTCTAAGATACGTTACTCTACTGGTGATAGAGCTGGAGGACAAAGGCTCCACCGTATTATCCACGCTAAATGGTAGTGTTCAGCATTGACGTGTTTCGGTTAGATGGTAATGTATAGCCCCGTAATAACTTTTACAGAGACATGATAACTAAGGTGTCAGAGGTGGCAACGCATCTACATTTTAATCTCTGGTTTCGTGTAAATGTCTAAAGGCTGCAATCATTAGGTACTTAACAGGTTGACAGTCCCAAAACCATACACAATTGTGTTAACCACAGACAGACCATATTATGGGCTGTGGAGCTGTCAACCGGTTAACGTCCACGTCAATTGCATGCTTGTTTGCCACCTTCCTTACATGAAGAAAGGGAGCAAACCTTGTTCAAACGCATTTTAAATTATGAGTGTGTTCCCTACAATGGCAACATAAGTTATTTTTCTGTACAATGGCAACTCCTTTTTTATGTCTCTGTATTAAAAAGGTAAAAAATTGTCTTCAACTCGCTTCCGGTTTGTGTGATCCATTAAAACCCTATTTTGTTCCAAGTTCTACTATTATTTTCAAGAACCAGCCTAACAACTTAAAATTATAAGCATCGACTTACAAGTCAGCTTCAGAGTGTGCCTGTAATTTTTTTTAATTAAAAAATAATTATCAAGGCACTTCACTCACTGGTAAGTCAAAGTGACCTGGCGATTGCATCTTAGCACACCGCGGACACTCCGCCAAAGTGCCATACAAACGCTTAATTTGGTCTCTATAACATAGACATCAATCTACACGTGCACCTGTGTGCGTAGCACGTAGAGAATACGAAACGTCGCCCATAAGAGGGGAGGAGGTTGGGTAAGGCGGGGCAATCGGGCGGGACGTCGAAGTGTCCATTCTATACGTAGTATTATTACATATTCTCTGCTCGTAGCAAGGTCAGACTGTGAATTATGTAGAATCGAGACTCTAGCTACAGACGCCTCGAGTCCCAAGCTAGGTCCGAAAAATGACAACATATGTGACAGCCATTGAAGCCTCAATTATTTGTGACTTTTATGTGGGTATTCACTTGGACCCAGGGTCAGACTGAGCCGGAAGAGCTTGGGTGAGTCAGTGGCTCCTCACACGTCTAGTAGCTAAGACTGGATAGTAAACTTGTTTGCAATTTACATTAAGATAAGAAAAAACTAACGACTTGTCTACAAAAGTTTTATAATCTATTGGTAACGTGACATTGTGTTTTTTACTTATTCATAAACAGGAAGTTAACACGCGATTTGGAACTAGAATACCCCAAAACTTAACCTTCAATATATTTAAAGAAAGAAGTCATCCATCAATCGATACTACAAATCAGTCGCACACGCATCCAATTTGCTGTTAAGTAAATCTACGGATGCCACAAGTATCCGCTTCCTGTGCCACGTGCCAAGTTTAAAGTTGGGATGTGGTAAATGCTAAACCATGGGTGATTTTTAAGCCACAGATCAAATAGATTTTTAATTATTTCCATGTGCGCTGTGGCAATATGTACTATTGGAAACTAGACACGTGCGCACGCGCTGCAGTTTTGATTATCGTAATTTACCAGCGCCACATAACAGAGCCACGTAAGTCTATAGAAAAAAAATTGGCATTCTGTTCTGCAGGCAACGGTTTTCAAACGCGTCTTTCGATATTGACATTTGCATTTGCAAAGTCCACAGATTAATAAACTGTGAGCCTGTTTCTGGCCATAATTTTCCTTTTTTTACTACGCACGTGTTATAAGCTCGGCTCATACATTATTCGTATCAGTACAAAGGTACACACCCACGTAACTTGTAGCTCGTAATCAATGTGTATGTTCGCTGTTATTAATTTATCTTTCTTTTAACGTATAGCCCTTTGGCAAGGTAATAGTCTTTATATTATTTTATCGTGTGAGTAGTAACTGTGTTATATGTTCCCAGTAAATTATTTTCGTGATAAAGGTGACCTTAGGGTTGCCAACTGTAATGCAGACATTATGGAATATTATAATATGAAATCATGTATTGTGTGCTTTAACAATGTTTTAGTTAATTTACGTTTTCTTGTAAGTACTTAGATAACAATCACTGTACCTAATATTATGGCTGCCTTTCATCCAAACTTAATGAATATCATTAAAAATATTGTTTTAAAGTGAAGAGAATTAGAAACCATACTTAATTAACTCTGCCTGACTAAAGATCTGTCCAAAAATAAAAAAAAAAACATGAAATGAAACTAAAAAACTAGCATTTTGACAAAGACAAAATTGAGTATGATTAAATATTTATATCAAAACACAGATGAACTAATGTTGACTAAACTTACAACGTACACATAGAAGTATAAGATGTATGTTACCACTGTCTTACACTGAAATTCGTTGACGGTAGCTAAAGGATAATAAAACGCGTTCAATAACCAAAACGTTATTGTCTAGGAAGCTAAGTCGGTACATCTGGACTGATTTATTGCATTCGCAGTTGAAGATATCAGGAAGCAACTAGACAGGGAATAAGTAGAATTTTGTTAAACGTTTAAGTGTCTTTAGAATTGGAATAGCAAAATGACTAAAAATAGAACAAGCAGAACCATTTTTTTTACAAAGAAGCAAAACTATAGCCCTTTATTTTTGACATCGAGACGTGATGATCCCTATTTACAATAAAATATTGTTTGAGTCCTCCGGTCGGCCGGTGGCCCGTGTTGCCCTGCCCTATGGCTTCACCGGGCAATCCGTGTGCGCAGAAGTCACTCCAGCCTTAAAGTTTCACAACTTACCTACAACGTTTTGTACCGTTACCTATATCTTAAAAAATATTAGCTACCTACTGAGTAGAAGTTCCAAAAACAATAATTATTGACTTTTCTTATACTTTTTAAAAATTGAAGCGCGCATGGCGCCGCGTCTGGTGTAGATCGGAAGCGATCGGGCGCGGTCAGGTTTGTGATGGGTGACCGCTAGTTACAAATTAAAATGTGCGTTTCCGTGCTTCGGAGGGCACGTTAAGCCGTTGGTCCCGGTTGCTGTCGATAGATAGGAGTCGTTAAACCTTATCGGAGGCCTTATGGGCGGTTTGAAAACATCCGACAGCGGATTGGCCACTAACCCTTATCTCCACCAACCCGCATTGGAGCAGCGTGGTGGAGTAAGCTCCAGGCCTTCCTTCAAAAAGGGGAGAGACTCATGCCCAGCAGTGGGGCATATCAAGGGTTGCCATTATTATTATTATTTCAAAAAATATTATTTAATAGACTAACAAACACCCTTATTCATAAACGTACATTAGATACGTTTTAGCTGTAGAATACTTTGTCTTTGTCAGTTGCATTGTCAAATGTGCATGATAGAAAAAGACAAAGGAGAGATCAGCAACACTTTAGCTAAAATACATTTATGAATAAGGGGGTAATTTTATTAGTCAACATCCCTATTGATCTATGAACTGCTAGTAAAGGATTTGGAAGATGAAAAACAAACGAAGACACTCCACTTGTTTCTGTTCTGCAAAACGCATAACTGTCTCGAGTGGAAATGGATTTATTGATAGCCCAAGTTTTATGAGGCGGCGAGTCGATATAGGTACTCGTATCGGTAATGCACTGATATTCGCTATTGTCTCTCTACGATCTATTCGAACATAATTATAATATATATGTTACATAAATATTTGAAGTGGTTTCGTATTAGATAGGTTTTTTTTTAAAGAATCAAGTTGAACGGTCTCCTGCAGTAACAGACACTTACGCAAAAAAAATGTTTTTTTTTAAGAGACAAGCTAAAGAACTGCCGTCGGCAGCCGTATGCACTATCGAAGTAAGGAGTCCATTTTATAAACAATGGCAATTATGAATAAAGTAGTATCCCGGGACGCTGCTGCCCATCCCGCTTAATTATTTTTACTGCCGCCCTATTGGAATGGTTTGACTGCCATTGTTCGGTTGACTGACTGCCTCGCGGAAGAATTCTCCTCCACTAGAGTGCCATGGGGTCCCGACGGCTATACTTATAATAATAAAATACGCTTACACTCACAGCCCAATACTAGGTATAAACCTGTGTCAAAGGTGCCGTTGTACACATACACAAACACCCAGACCCGAAACAAATATCTGTAGGCCATACAAATATTTGTCCCGGTGCGGGGATCTCACCCGCGACTCTTCGAATCAAACGGTCATCTCACAACACTAGACTAACCGGGTCGCTAGTTATAGTTTATGTAAGGTATAGAGCAACACCGGAGGGGAGTAGCCATAATAATATGCAGGCTTTCCCCTCTGTCAAAGTACGAGCCCAAATGGCCCTATACCTGTCGCCTAGATGTTTAAATGTGTGCGTGAAATTGTTTCTGTATTTTGTTAAAGTCAAGGTGTGAGTTTCGTAGTAATAGACGATTTTTGTAGTGTGTGTGTGTCGCACGCATTTCCCCCCGCAAACAATGACAATCTGTTTTGCATCGGTTATAAACGCTATGGTTACTCCCCTCCGGTCCGCCGCGGCCGGTGGCCCGTGTTGCACTATGATGTAAGGTGTATGTTAATAATAAATGCTCAGTAATGCTAAGCTCCTCGTGAATTTTCAGCTAATGCAGCTAATGCGCATTACGTGCGTAATTCATATAATTAAGGCGCATTATAACCATAAAATGGTTTAATTTATTTTATAAGTAAAGCTTATTACACAGGCATACTTAGGGATCTAATCTAAAGGAAATAAAAAAAAATATCGATTTTGAAATTTGAAACTCTCAATCTCACAATAATTATCGAGCCCGATTTGCACTTAGCCAGTTTTTCATAATTTGGCAATCTATAACTCAAAAACTACTACTTTATTTATTTACTCTTGAATGCACATTGAGCATATGTACATATGGCGGACTTAATGCCTCATGGCATTCTCTACCAATCAACCATTGGGTAGTAAAGAGAAGAAGCAATAAAGGTGCAAGAAAAAAATATTAAATAGACAGTAATAACAGTATTAAAGTATTAAATAAACTGAATTATATTATTATTATACCAAATACTTAGATAAAAATATTATATATATAAAACTATGTGTCGCGGTTATCCCCCATATCCAATTAATGGTTTACAATTCGTCTCAATCCTTTTTTGAAGAAATCTATAGTGCTACAATCGACGACTCAACATATAAAAAAATTTTTTTTTCAATTTGAAATTTCAAAAAATTCAAAAAATGCCCGAATTTCATATTATTTTTTTTATAGTCATTTGAAAATTACATTGTTTGTACAGTGTTAACACCTAAAGTATACTTAGAAGAATAAATTTGAGTTCCACCTTAAACTTTGCACGCAGCACTTTGTCCAGAGATTTATCTTCTAGGAACAGCTTTTGCCACATACACGTATTCAGTTTCAGTATCCCACCACGTAACTGTCTTCTCAAGATAACAATACAATACAAGGTCAGAATATCCACAATAGACGAGCAACTCGGAGCAACCCCTTTTAATTTTTTTAAATTTAATTGCAGTGGCAAACAAGCATGCAGTTCACATTGATGTTAAGTGATGACTGCAGCTTATAAACACCGACACAAAGACCAAGGTCAAAATGCAGATGCGTTACCACTTCTGAGGCCTTAGGTGTTATGCCTCTGCCGGAAATTACAGGGCCATACCTTACATTACCACCTAACCGAAATACGATAGTGCTGAACACTACCATTTAGCGGCAAGTATATTAGGTAATGCGGTGTTGCCTACGCCCGCGAGCTCCATCACTGGAGCTCTATTACTATAAATAAAAACTCGAGAGCCAAATAAATTAACTTACTACTTACTTAGTACTTTCGCTTTTAAGCCCTGTTCCAAATCTTTATGACAAGTAAGTATCTTTTCAAAGTTCCATAATAACTAACGTTTAACGCCAATGAAAATACTAACTTCAGAGATTACGTTTTCGAATGCAAATCATATCTCAAGAGGCATTTACATGAAATTGTAAACGCAGTCGCTATAAAACAAGGATTGTCTGCGATCCGACGATATCAGAGACACTGCGGTACCGCACCGTATTTCAATACTAGAATATACGATTGTGATGGTTTATCTATAGGTAGTGTTGCCAGGTGTCCCGATTTGCGCGAGACGTCCCGATTTCAGGCCTGTGGGGACTCGTCCCGATTAGCATCCACTAGCATCTCATCGGAACGTCATTACCTCACCGTCATCATCATCATTACCTCAACCGACAGACGTCGACTGCTAGACAAAAGCCTATCTAAAGATCAATCATTGAAAAATAGTTGAGATCATATAGAATTATTCTGTTGACATATTTCCTTATCCCCTTAGTCCTTAAGAAAAAGGAGTGCTATGGCTACCCATCCGATCTTAGTAGTGTCAAAAGGTCGGTAGACAATTGACGGAGTAATCGGTAAACATAAAAAAAAAACATTCAATCGTATAGTCGAACACAAAACCTCCTCCTTTTTTTAAGGCAGTTTAAAAGTATTCATGTTTTTTTATTTTTATGTGTGAGAAGTATGGATTTTTAAATGGTGAACATGTTCTATGGTCATTAATTAAAAGTAACACCAATATTTTAGACTCCAATTAACACTATTCGATCAAAATGCAGACACAAACCACAATCAACATACCGATACAATACTACAGTAGGTCAAAATCTGTGGGTATGGGATGTAGGAGTAGAAATTGTATACAACAATACCCTTCATTATTGGCATTGAGCGAAAGGCGCTCAATGACCCGCAGATGTCTGGGTCATCATTAAGCCTAACTAAGATTAATTTGGGTTAAATACCATTGACTTAACAAGTTATAAAAATATGCCATATTTTGGTTGAATGTGTTCGGGGTGAGGCTCAACACAGGGCTTTATTAGAAATAGGACTTTGCAACAGTGTCCTGGCAGACCCTACTACGGATGACGCCAGAATACTGTTGCAACTATATCAATTGTCTATGAGCTAATGTTGTTAACTTACAATTTTTTAAGTAAAGAATGGAGTTTTTTGGCCTTGGAACCTTGAAAGAGGCGTGTGGTGCACTTATTTTATTGAATTTTCTTGAAGTATTTTTGAGTTATATTAAATAAAGTTGGAGGCATTTTGTTTGATATAGGCTTATTACAATGCCCGTGTATAGTGAAATAGAATATTAGTGCGAAAACACGTCCTTTCGGGTTGCCTCCAAAACTTCATTGTAAATGTTCTGGTAAAGTAGCCATCGCTTTACTCGAATTACTGACTGTAGTGACTGTGACTGACTGACGGACTGATAAATTGACTGACTGACTCTGACTTTTACGATGCTTATTAAGAATACGAAATATCGTTTTACTTGACACTGGCAATATGCGTAATAGGGATGCCATCATATTAAAAAAAAAAAATAAAGAATGTAATTCATGCGAACGTTTAGAGCGTCATGGTCTTTGACCAAGCTTTTTAAACGGAGAATAAATAAAATAATAAAAAACCTGAAGACAGAATCCGCCTTATAATCGCGAGATAAATATGCATGTCGATACATACATGTATCTCCAATTATAGCAAACATTTATAGCTCAATTACTCCTGCAACAAGAATACATTGTTTTAATTATTATCACAACGTGAGAACTTATAAAAATTGTGGTATTTATTGTTGTCATAAAGTTATTATATCTATATGCATTTCTGTAATGTACTACTTAGTTTGTAAATACAAGACAATTGTTTTATATTATTGCGCATTAACACATGCTTGTGAAATATAACTAACTAGCATAGTGGAGCAATAGATGGCGCTACTGCTACCATAAAGCAATGCAATAAATGTGAAGGAAAGATTTGACAAATCGGGCAGGACTTCAGTAGCTCAGTTGGAACAGCGGCTGGACTAGATTCCCAGTGGCCGCGAGTTCGAGTCTCGCCTGAAGTCAAAATTTTCTTTCCATTTTTCTTTAAAATATATTTCACAAGACAATTACCTAAATTCCGAGAGATGTGCAAAGACAAACGTTCGGATTTCCTTACCCCGTCAAAATAAAGATATTATTAAAAAAATAAAAATAAATAAAATACGCTTACACTCACAGCCCCACAGTAGGTATAAACCTGTGTCGTGGGTGCCGTTGTACACATACAACACATACATAACAATTATTTATCTTACCAAAACACTTTCGTGATTTTTTTCTAGACGAAACGATTTTATTAAAATGAAATTATGGATCGCACCGTGAAAACTTAAAATGTCATGTAGAGCCAAGTTTCAAACTTTACTCGCCCTGACTCTACGAGCTTCAACTTTACACACTCTACACTTTAGTCAAAATGCGTGACTTACTAAGTCAGTTACTAAGTTCAAGTTCAATACATTTTAAGGTTCCGTAGCTTACAAAAGAACCTGTTGAGAATTCAGCTTGGTTCTCGATTCTTGAGTACCTGGTCTATTCCCTAAGCGCAAATTAAATTTATTAATTACACACAATTAATAATGGTGTAAAGTCCTTATCTCTAGTTCTATTGGGATTTTTCCATTTTCTGGAAATTTCCCAGTACCTAAGATTGGTAATGTGCCCGGATATGTCAACAGGCTCACCACCGTTACATGGGCCAAAACGTAACCGGCGAATCGAGGGTGTTTGCTTGTATGCTTGAAGCTTGAATGCATGCATTTACCTCTGCCTACCCCTTCGGGGATTACAGGCGTGAAGTTACCATACGTATCTCAGTAGCCAGTAGCGTCCGTAGTGTAACAAATGACTTCCTACATGCCTGTCTGTCTGTCACAGCGCGTATCGGCAACCGCAGCTAGCGAAGTATGGAGATGGAGTGTTAAACAAACATTAATTGAATTTATTTTTAAAGTAAATTAAATGTTTTTAATGACTCGAAAATTGTAAACAAGCTTATAGAGCAGATTAATGGTAAGAAAATACTGTAAACCTATAAAAGTCAAAATTAAAACTAGAGATCTTATTGAAGATGCATTTTCATTTCTGTTACGTAGTGATCAGAAATTTTATGTTTTTTTTTTTGGTTTCATGTAGAAATTTTATTTTTATCTAATATAGATGCGTTCCAATCCTGAGATCTAAGCTGTTCTGCCTCTGATTCGGAAATTACAGAGCCATTCATTTACAAATATTCCCGAAAGTAAATATCGTATCATCATATTTTTACCACCCATAGGGCATTCCTTTAGGTAGTTATGTTAATTTTGCCTGAGTATCAGCCTAGATAAATTTGAAAAGCGCGAATAGATCTCAACCGCTGAAATCTCTTTGAGCTTGCCAATAGGGTATGCCTACATACTATGACCGTAAAAAAGAATAATTGTAAATTATAATTAACGGGTGGTAGAGTTCCAAGTGTAGGAGCTCGAGGGCGTAGGCACCACCGCATTACCTAATCTATCTGCCGCTAAATAGTAGTGTGCGGCACTATCGTGTTCCGATTACATTGATTACGAGTTATTACGGGGCCATAGATTACCCTATGGCCCCGTAACATGGAGCAACACGGGCCACCGGCCGCGGCGGACTGGAGGGGAGTAGCCATAGCGTTTATTACCAATGCAATACAGTCTGTAATTTTTTGCGGGGGGAAATGCGTACGACACACACGCACACTACAAAAATCGTCTATTACTACGAAACTCACACCTTGACTTTAACAAAATACAGAAACAATTTCACGCACACATTTAAATATATAGGCGTCAGGTATAGGCTTATTTGGGCTTGTACTTTGACAGAGGGGAAAACCTGTATATGGCTTATTACTTCCCTCCGGTGTTGCTCTATGCCCCGTAATAACTATTATAAAGACATGACACCTTAGGTCTCAGGGGTGACAACGCATCTGCATTTTGACGTCTGGTTTTTATGTAGATGTCTATAGGCTGCAGTCTTCACTTAACATCAATGTGAACTGCAAGCTTGTTTGCCACCTTCCTTACAAAAAAAAATGTCTCTAAAAGTCTCCATCCATACACACCAGCACGCAGGACACAAGAATTGGCCTTAGCTATTTCAGTTATAGAAAAAAAAGCTATTCTAAAATCGGATTAAAAAACCGAATACAAGAACGGATGTGCGCGCGGCCAAATCTCTTTTTTAACAATTAATCGCTTCCTCCAGCATTTCCTACGACAGAACGTGTTTGTTGGAAATTAATATGTTTCATAAAATGGGGTGGGTACGCTTGCTGGATTAGATACCGGTTGCTATTGTCAGATTATGACAGAGATAGCTCCAAGGGTTAGGAGTTATCAGAATTCTAAAGTGTGATTTCAATTTGGTCTTCAAGGACACTTAAGTCACAGAATATGTAATAACACTACGTATAGAATGGACACTTCGACGTCCCGTCCGATTTCCCCGCATCAGCCAACCTCCTCCCCTCTTACCTATGGGCGACGGTTGGTATTTTGTACGTGCTACGCACCCAGGTGCACGTGTAAATACACGTCACGTGATTGATGTCTGTGTAATAGATACCAAATTAAGCGTTAGTATGGAATTTTGGCGGAGTGTTAGCGGTGTGCTTAAGTTATGCCAGGTTACAAGCTACACAAGCTACATTTATCGTCAATGCAAGCTACCTATAGTGATAATAGTGAATGATTTGTAACAATATTATCATTCAATAGATATTAATAATAACCAATAAAAAAATAAAAAAATATTAGCCGATAAATCATCAAATTTTTAAATTATGAAAACGGAAATCTGTTCGAGGTAATCGTAGTTTACCAATGGTATTTTTGATAAAATTTCACATAGTACACTTACCCCCTTATTCATAAACGTACATTAGATACGTTTTAGCTATAGAATGCTTTGTCTTTGTCAGTTGCATTGTCAAATGTGCAGGATAGAAAAAGACAAACGAGAGATTAGCGACACTTAAGCATAAAATACGTTTATGAATAAGGGGTTATTATATTAGGATCCCGATGCAGAATTATTTCGTTCATCGAGATATGCTGGAAATCTAATTTTTATGCATATTTATGTTCTAGAAAATATACCTATACCCAATAGGTTGTCTACCAAAGTATGGCCGCAATTTCTGTTTCTGATTCTGATTCTACCTGCCTACATACCACACAATTTATCATTATCCACTCAATTAAAATTTCATTTCTTATCCATAGGAATTAACTGTATTAAGAGATTAAGAGACAAGAAGGGGTTATAAAAAATCCGGTGCCCAAAATTGTAAAAACATATACAACCATTGTTATCGATTTAAGTATTCAATCGATTCATCGATATGTCGGGAAATCGAGATGTGATTCGAGATAATGTCTTAATAGTGGTACTTGGGTTGAATTTAAAATTATCGAAATAAGCAAATCGTATGCGCAAACGCACCGGCGGATGACTTATGCAAAACCGATCAATTTGAAATTATAACGATTGCAGTTTATTTATTGATAGTACTGGGTACACATAAATGATTATGTAGGTATTGTGTATGAGATATTCACTACCAATGGTGGCAAATAAGAATGCAGTTCACACGGTAAGGGACGACTGCAGCCTTTAAACATCTACACAAAAACCGGAGGTCAATATGCCACCTTAGACTTAAGTTGTTTTGCCTCTGTGATGGATAGTGCTGAACACTACACACATACACTTAAGTAATGCATTGTTATATAGGCTTCCTCTGTCAGAGTACAAGACCAAATGGTCCTATGCCTGTCACCCAGTTATTTAAATAATAATAATAATAATAATGGCAACCCATTATACGTCCCACTGCTGGGCACGAGTCTCTCCCCTTTTTGGGGGGAGGCCTGGAGCTTACTCCACCACGCTGCTCCAATGCGGTTTGGTGGAGGTGTTGGGGTTAGTGCCAACCCGCTGTCGGATGTTTTCAAACCGCCCATAAGGCCTCCGACAAGGTTTAACGACTGCTATCTATCGATAGCAACCGGGACCGACGGCTTAACGTGCCCTCCGAAGCACGGAAACGCGCATTTCATTTGCCACTAGCGGTCACCCATCACACTACCCGACCGCGCCCGTAGTGCTTAACCGAGTAGATCGTTTACGATCTACACCAGCCGCCGGGCCATGCGCGCTTCATATTTAAATGTGTGCGTGTAATTGTTTATGTATTTTGTTAAAGTCAAGGTGTGAGTTTCGTAGTAATAGACGATTTTTGTAGTGTGAGTGTGTGTCACACGTATTTCCCCCCGCAAGAAATGACAGACTGTTTTGCATCGGTAATAATCGCTATGGCTACTTCCCTCCGGTCCGCCGCGACCGGTGGGCCGAGTTGCTCTATGCCACACTGGGACTCTATCACTACATTATCCGATCTTTTGTACAGATTACAAATTTAACTCAATTAATAATAAAGGCTTTATCGCTCTATTGCTAAAATTAAACATATTATAATTGGTTTAGTAGTTTTTTAGCTAATTCATAACTAAAATACAGATGTCTTTTTTTATAATATTAGTAAGTAAGCACATAGCTATTGAATAAAAGGGAAAGCTTTTGCAATACCAAGAACTAAAATATTATAACTGGCGAATCGTGGCGGTTTGCATGTATGCTTGAATGCATTTATCTCTGCCTACCCCTTCGGGGATTACAGGCGTGAAGTTACGTTTTTAAAATATTATAGACTTTGCATTCATAAGCCCTAATTTTACTACGTAGTAAACTAACAAAGGAGATGTTGCAAAAATGTATGGTCCTCCGGCCATGTATTGTACACAATATCATTAAACAGGCGAAATCAATATAAAAATGTTTTTTACTGCATATTTTCACTTATTTAGCTTTTGTTTGGAGTTACAAAACATTATTTGCAGTTAGAATTGTAACTCAAAACCAACATGGCGAATATGGCGGGCGATGTCATTTTGACATGTTCATTTTTAAAATTGTATTATGATTATATAGTACTTGCAGAAAAAAGTAATATTTTCTAAATACTATCAAAATCAATTGATCCCAAGTGTCGGCTGTATCGCCGCCATGTTTGACATAGTTGAAAATGATAAAATCGTTTGAATTAAATGTGGTTGTAACTCTAATAATCTTCTTGAATAAATTAACTGTATTTTTTTCGGATTCTTCTTTAATTTACCCATTTTTTGAGGACGTGTACGAACCAGAGCCGAGCTCGGAACATCTCCTTTTCGATTCCGATCAAATAAACGGTGAAGTGAGATGTTCCACAAATATTGGCGGTATATTAATACCTCAGTAAACATTACCAGCGTGACCCACATGACTTCCTCGTGTCTCACGTAAATAGAAGCTGGTGACAAATTTCAGTAAATTCTTGGATGAAGTGCTGTGTGAATAGCAAAGGCTACCTATTAAGAAATTGGTTTTCAAGCTGAAGTTTTTGGAAATTAAAGAAATGAAGTTCTTGGATTTGACAAAGTACATAAACAATTTCACGCACACATTTAAACATCTAGGCGAGGGATAGGCACACTTGTGCTTGTACTTTGATAGAGGGGAAAGCCTGCATATGGCTACTCAACTCCGGTCCGCCGCGGCCGATGGCCCGTGTTGCTCTATGCTCTATGCACTCTAGTGCTGAACACTACTATTTGGCGATAGATAGATTAGGTCATACAGTGGCATCTACTCCCTTCGGTAGCTACTGAAGCTCTAATACCAATACTACCAATAAAAAAGTATTCTTGACTTTACAAAAAATACACGCGCGTACGTTTACTGGTGGTAGAGCTCCAGTGACAGAGCTCGCGGGCGTAGGCACCACCGCATTACCTAATATACTTGCCGCTAAATGGTAGTGTTCAGCACTATCGTGTTCCGGTCAGGTGGTAATGTATGGCCCTGTTATTTCCAGACAGAGGTATAACACCTTAGGCCTCAGAAGTGGTAACGCATATGCATTTTGACCTTGGTCTTTGTGTGGGTGTCTATAGGCTGCAGTCATCACTTAACATCAAAGTGAACTGCATGCTTGTTTGCCACTTCGATGACATAAAAAAAAATGTCCAGCGTTGTGTTTTTTAAAATAAAATGATCGCTACAGAAATTTAGGAGATCTGCAATTTTTATCAAACGACCGTTTGGTATACCTACTGGTCATCAACTAGATATATTGCAGATACCTTGTCATTATGATGGGTGAGCCATGCTCAAAGTAATAATAAATGTCATCAACCAACAGATTCAACTGATTTACAATTGTGTATAATATTAATAGTAAATGTGAATCTAAAAATAATTTTAATAGCTTTAAAAATCTTCTAAACAAAGTGCCATTGCCAAAGTGACCAGTAGCCACACGTATTATGTGCTTTACTAGCGGTAAAGCTCTAGTGATGGAGCTCGTGAGTGTTGGCACCACCGCATTACCTAATGTATTTACCGCTAAATGGTAGTGTTCAGCACTATCGTGTTCCGGTGAGGTGGTGATGCGGCCCTGTAATTTCCGGCGAAGTATCCCTCTGAGCCTTACACCTTAGCTTAGTCCTCAGGAGTGGCAACGCATCTTACCTTACATCACACGAAGCGCGCATGGCCCTGTGACTAGTGTTGATCATAAACGATCTACTCGGTTAAGCACTACGGGCGCGGTCGGGTAGTGTGATGGGTGACCGCTAGTGGCAAATGAAATGCGCGTTTCCGTGCTTCGGAGGGCCCGTTAAGCCGTCGGTCCCGGTTGCTATCGATAGATAGCAGTCGTTAAACCTTGTCGGAGGCCTTATGGGAAAACATCCGACAGCGGGTTGGCCACTAACCCACCCACCTCCACCAATCCGCATTGGAGCAGCGTGGTGGAGTAAGCTCCAGGCCTTCCCCCAAAAAGGTGAGAGACTCGTGCCCAGCAGTGGGACGTATAATGGGTTGCCGTTATTATTTATTATTATTATACATCAAACCGTTGTGTTAAGTTGTCTTCTCTGTTTATATTATTATGTTTTTTGTTTTTTTTTTATTTTTTTATTATAATGATTATTTAGATATTTAGTGATGTATTGTGTGTGTCAAAAATAAACTATTTCTTTCTTTCTTTCTTTCTTTCTAATTATTATTTAGTAAATTGTAGAACGAACTTCCTCCTGAAGTGTTTCCTCGGTGCTACACTACGGGGTTCTTCAAAAATGGCGTCAAAATGGTCCTTCAAAGCTGGCAGTCTGTTGGCAACTAAACTGGTGTTGCAAATGTACAGTCCACGCCAAGAAATGACTATGGTAGAAATTTAGACTCATTTCGGTTCTGTAGAGCGTTCTTTTTTGCACACTATACATGTTCGTTTGTCGACCATTTTGATAAAATTTTGACCAATACCGCACTGCTTACGTAGTCAGTGTGCAACAGAGATAACGCCATGAAGTCGAAACTAGCCGATTGTCTCTTTCGTAGGCTCGATACGCAATATTTCTTGCTGGGTACTGCCTGTCTGCTTGTTTGTCAACCTTTTGACATAAATCTATATACATAAAAATCAATTGCTGTTCGTTAGTCTCGCTAAAACTCGAGAACGGCTGGACCAATTTGGCTAATTTTGATTTTGAATGATTTTTGAAGTCCAGGGAAGGTTTTAGAGGTAAGAAAATACACACAATTTCATTTTTCCATACAAATAACGGACTATTTGTATAGAAAAATGAAATTGTGGTTTTTACTATTTCTGTATCAAACCTTTGACACATTATTTCATTCTGAGGCAATACGAAGCTTGCCGGGTCAGCTAGTAAAATATAAAATTATATTTGTACATGTGATATTATATCTTGATATATGTGAGAACAATGCATCATCCGATACGATGAAGGCCGTTCCATATTCGAATTGATTGATTGCACTCACACGAGCAGCATACAAACGCACACTTATGCAGTGCAAGCTGTTCGCATCATGTGTAGGAATCTTTATATAGCTTGATACATTATGTATTTATTTAATTAACACTATAGACAACATCTTTATTAGTTATTATGTGTTTTCACTGGTGGTAGAGTCCCAGTATAGGAGCTCGAGGGCGTAGGCACCACCGCAGTACCTGCCGCCGCCAAACAGTAGTGTACTACCGTTTTTCGGTTAGATGGTAATGTACGGCTCCGTAATAACTATCACAGAGACATGACAACTTAGGTCTCAGGGGTGGCGACACATCTGCATACCTCTGGTTTTTGTGTAGATGTCTATAGGCTGCAGTCATCACTTAACATCAATGGTAGCTGCAATCTTGTTTGCCACTTCCCTTACTTAAAAAAATGCCGGTTACGTTTTGACTCATGAAACAGGTGACGAAATTATCTTCGAGTTCATTATTAAATTCCGAGGGTGGGAAACTTCCAGAAAATATAGAAGTTCTAAAAGCACCAGAAATCAAACTCAGGACTCCA
Source organism: Macrosoma leucophasiata (assembly GCA_036365455.1). Classification (NCBI taxonomy): domain Eukaryota; kingdom Metazoa; phylum Arthropoda; class Insecta; order Lepidoptera; family Hedylidae; genus Macrosoma; species Macrosoma leucophasiata. Next base: position 4,336,267 of record JAWQUS010000004.1, on the reverse strand, counting down.
GCATAGTAGTGCCAAAGATAAAGGTGCGAAATCCTTTTTGTGTGGTTCTATTGGGATTTTCCCAATTTCTGCAAGTTTCCCAGCACATCGGCTGACCACCTGTAAACAAAACGTAACAAGCGAATCGTGGATGTTTTCATGTATGCATGACCGCATGCATTTTACCTCTGCCTACTCCATCGGGGGTTACAGGCGTTTTACGTATTAATCGTAGACAGACTATCTCGTCTCTATCCCTTCTCTATTCTTCTCCATATACATAAAATTCGCGTGTCACAGTGTTAGTTACCATACTCCTCCGAAACGGCTGGAACGATTGTCATGAAATTAATTGGGTAAGCCTGAGAATCGGCCAACATCTATTTTCTATACCCCTAAGTAATAAGAGTGATACTAACCAATTTTTTTTATTTTTTTTTCTTTTTAAGCTAATGCATAACTTCTATCGAGGGCCTTGAGCGCGGGGACCGAATCCAGAAATTCCGTAACGAAAAAACCTCACGCTCCCCACTCCGACGGGCACGGAGGTGTGGCTTGAAGGCCGTGCATTGTCTAACGTCGTTTCTTTTCGGCAGTCTTCGACACGGTGTTTGTGTGCGTGCAACTAGACGTATTGTAAGACTCTACGAAGCTCGCACGAATCGAGACGAGCTGCTCCGAAATCGACGAATACATAAGCAGCTGTTTATATGTATTGCAAAATAATAAAAATATTTCAAACAATATTAACTTTTTTATTTAATAAAAGAAAAAAAAATGTTTTCTTATCGGTCACCACGCTCAAAAAGTGTGACTAGAATTAATATCAAAGAAAAAAATAAATACTGCATAAATAAAATAAATAAATAATTATAATTGCATAAGTTGATACAAAATACTATGCAATAGATTTACCGCGACAGTCCCCGAGTGCCACACGTCGATTTTTTTAAATATTATTTTTTTTATACCTCTAAGGCGATACGAAGTTCGTCGGGACAGATAGTTACACTAAAATAACATTGGCATTTGATCACAAAACGACATCGATACAAGAGAAACGAATCGTTCTCGACTCCTCAATTGGCTTGTGATCGTCTTAATCGAATGCAATTGTGCCGATCTTGCTTCCCAGAACGCTTATTGGTGGCCCTTGACATCTGAATGGTTTGCATTATTCTTACACCTATAATGAACCCTCCTTGTGGTCCCACGCCGACCCACTGGTGGCAGAAAATATGTAATAATACTACGTACAGAATGGACACTTCGAAGTCCCGCCCGATTTCCCCGCCTCACCCAACCTCCTCCCTCTTATGCGCGACGTTTGGTATTCTCTACGTGCTATGCAATGCACACAGGTGCACGTGTAAATACACGTCACTGATTGATGCTGAGTAATAGAGACCAAATTAAACGTTTGTATGGAATTTTGGCGGAGTGTCCGCGGTGTGCTGGTGGTTAAGATATTCTCTTTTTATTTGTGGTCTCATCAATATTTTTGGAGATATAGAAGAATTACTGGTGGTTTGAGATCCAGTATCTCAAAGGCGTCGCGGTCGGTATTACCTACCGCAAAACTTAGTCTTTACCTTCTTTTAACTACAACATAGACTTGTCATCAATTTGAACTGTTTGCTACTTTAATGAACAGTAAATAAAATTTTAAGAAAAGAACGAAATACGTTCGCGCGCTCGACCCGTGTTTTTATGACAGGTGCGCGACTTTAGCGCCGTAACAGGTGAGCGAATAAAATATAACTAAACGTAACTTAACGCCTGCAATTCCCGAAGGAGTAGGCAGGGGTAAAGGCATGCATTCAAGCATATATGCAAACTCACGTAATTCGCCGGTTACGTTTTTGTTCATGTAAGAGTGGTGGCGAGTTTATTGAAACTTTCAGAAAATAGAGGAATTCCAATAAAACGAAAATTAAAGAATTTTACACCGTTATCTCTGATAGCCCTTGACCCTGGAACCAAACCCAAAACCGCAGGGTAGCAGTGATGGCCTGCTACCACTAGACAACGTGTAAAAAAAAGTTGAGGCAGTAATAAAAGATCCCTATTCTGAAAAACTTTTCAGTAGCAAATTAGCGCTGGTGTGATCGTAAACCGCCATCAGGTAACCATTCAACACAGTTGGCGACGTTCCAAAAAGCATTGGGACTCGAATTCTTTCCACCGGCTCAACATTTACAGTAGTTTTGACAAAGTACACCATTTGACCTAGTACTGTGTCAAATAAACGAGGGAATTATATTATACTGCGACATCGAATGCCCTTTATTCGGCGATTTACAATTTATTTTTCTGGAATGTTTTATTTGAAATATTGTGATTTTATAAAAGAGATAGGCAGAGGTGTTTAAAGGTAAAGACGTTTATTTGTTAATACGTATGTATGTATGTATCTTCACGCCAGGTCCCTAACGGGGTAGGCAGAGAGTGTAGAGCGCCAGATATCCCGGTCCTGACAAACCTCTCGTGCCTCGTCTACCTTCATCATTCTCTTCATACATGCACGCCGATTCCTAAGACTTTTGATCCCACCATCAGACACAACTCGACCTATTTGGTCATGGTAGGTCAGTCTTGGTCGTCCTGGGCCTCTGCAACTATCCACATTCGCATTGTATATCTGTTTAGTCATTCGCTCATTCGACATTCTTTCTATATGCCCGAACCATCGGAGCATGCCTTTTTTCATTTTTACACCGATACTATAATTCACACAAAGCCTCTTTCTTACATCTTCATTACGAACGCGATCGGTGAGTGATACACCGCAGATCTTGCGCAAAGATCTCATCTCGACCTCGTTCGACTTACTTTCATGCTCTTTCCTGCATACCCAGCTCTCGCTTCGAGTAAGTACAGCATTATGTACGGCTAGTGGAGCCCGCTGGCTGAGATGTTTAGATTCTAGCAGCTTACCCAACGCTCCATTCACGCAATTCCCAGCAAGCACTCTTCTTTCTATGTCAGTGGTGTACCTACCATCCTTGCTTAAAGCACATCCAAGATATACAATTTGTTAATACGTAATTGAATTAAACGATGTAATCGATTAGAAGGTATTAAAAATAAGTAAGTCCCTACTGTACCTGCAAAGAAAAGCCCGTACAAAACAAGCAAGGGATCTAATAAAGATACCTACGTCAGAGAATAGATATTGTAATGTATATTACGTATAGAATGGACACTTCGACGTCCCGCCTGATTTCCTCTCTTACAGCCCGCACCTCCCCTTGAGTACCATGCCGGCAGCCTCGTGTACTGAGGTTGGGAGCGGGCAACTGTGTGTGTGCGTGTAAAAACACGTCCTGATTTATATCTGCGTAGTAGGTAACCAGAATACCCCCTGACCCAAGGCCGCTCTCTGGCGACGCCATAGAGCAACACGGGCCACCGGAGTAGCTTTCTTTGGCATTTGTAATTGGAATTGGGAATTGCTTCTTCTCTTTTTTATTGGTCTGTATTGAATACATGCTCATTGCTACTATATTCCGAACTAGCTGTTGCCCGCGGCTTCTCCCGCGTGCACCTATGTCGTTTGATAATCAACTAAGTAGCCTATGTTCCTTCTCAAAGTCAGCTCTATCTCTGTACCAAATTTCATTAAGATCGGTTGAGTCGTTTGGACGTGAAAAGGTAACAGACAGACAGACAGACAGAGTTACTTTCGCATTTATAATATTAGTAGGGATAAAGCAACATAAACTTACCTTTGAGAGTGTATATGTATGTTTGCATCTTCACACCAGGTCCCTTACGGTGTAGAGCGCCTGGTCCTGACACACCTCTCGTGCCTCGTCTACCTTTATCATTCTCTTCATACATGCACGCCGATTGAGAGTGTAATGCAAGTAATGCAATGAGCTTGTGTAATGCGTCAAATATCTCGGTGAAATTACCGAAAAAGACCTACCAAACTTCTTCTACATTCATAATACTCTTCATACACACCTATGCTTATTATGCTTCAATTTCCCTCTTCTGAGTATATCAATTCTAACTTTTCCATTGACATTTTCAAGCACGTTTCAGGTCAAATTACGTCACTTGTCGAAATTACTCTGGATATTGGGACGCCCGCCAAAAGAGTATTCAAAACCATGTTAAATTAATTAAGAAAGGGATGAAGGTAAAAAACATCATGTTTTATGTACCTTCTAAAATACAAACAGCGTATAAAACCGATTTAAATGACTGTAACGACGTCGTTGTAGACTTAGTTTCGCGGTTGCAACATAACGCTTTTTCATGGTAAGGAATACTTCACACGTTCGATTTTGCGACTGCTATCGAAGACTTTTGTGAATGCCATATTTTCCAGCCGGTTCGATGGCCATATAGTATAACCTATAACTTAACTGAGAATGTTACGAACTGCGATAAATAACGATATAGATTTTTATGCCCCTTTTAAATTTCGTAGTACTAACTTCCCAGTTTGTGTTCTCTGTTTTTCACCATTTGGGTTGATTGAATATTCATCATTTACCATAATGCATTATTATCGTACAAAATTGCCTAGAAATCGGTGTTTTTTTTTCTTTTGACATACAAATAAATAAGAATATATAAAGAAATTCCTACATTCTCACTGCCGCTGTATCTCTATACCGGAAGAAAGTAAGGGCACTTTACCATCGAACCGGCATAGGATAGGACTAAACACTACCATTTAGCGGCGAAAAAAATATGTTTTTCTCCCGTTTTTCGCGAGCTACACTAATTGAAATAAAACAATGAATAGATTGGGATTTGCGGTTCTTTACCACTTACCACCTGCTCTACCACAAGTGAAAATGTTTGCATATGTACTTGAATGGATGAATTATCCTTTGCCTACCAATTTGGAGAATACATGCATATATCGTTTTTCTTTAGAAACAATTCGCAATGTCGCACGTGTAAAATCATTCTTAAAACTAATGGCGCGATTATTACGAGCCTATAAACCAGTAAAAGTCTCAGTCAAGGTATAAAACTGGATGAAAGATATTCGGGAAGTTCGTGTCAGCGTTAATTATTTTTGGATTCCTTTTTTTGTATCCGATCTCATTTGGTGACAGCCAAAGTTATTTTTATATTTCATAGCTGATTTAACTGACTTTTGATTAATTTTGTCTATTATAATAAAGTACAGATCTCATGGTGGAAGAGTTCCAATGAGGAAAGAGCTCGTTGTAGTTAGGATCCCACTGCAGAATCATTTCGTTCTTCCAGATATGTTGCAAACCTATTTTTTACGCATATTTATAATCTAGAGAATATATATCCACTAGGTTGCCCATCAAAATTTGGCGGCAAGTATTTTTAATTAAATTATTTTATCTTTAACTGAGAGCAAATCTTATTTGCGGCCGAGTTAATTTGGCTCCCGTATATCATAATAATGAGAAAAAAAAAAAACGTAACTTCACGCCTGTGATCCCCGAAGGGGTAGGCAGAGGTAAATGCATGCATTCAAGCATACATGCAAACACCCACGACTAGCCGGTTACGTTTTGGCCCATGTAACAGGTGGCGAACCTGTTGCCATCCAATGAGAAAAAAATAGCTCTAATTTGATAAGTAAATTATACATGTACGTTATGTACGTAAAAAGTTATCAGGTGGACAGAAAATATGTAGGGGCGGTCAAGTGCGCAATGGCAGCTGTGATTTTACAGAGCCCACATATTGCCGTGAAGTGGACGATATTTTATTGAAAAAAAGAAGTAAAAATATTTTTTTCCCAAAAAAATAATTCAAAAAAATACTTGCGGCTATTTATTGATAGGTAACCTACTGGATATATAATCTCTAGATTATAGATATGCGTAAAAAATAGGTTTGCAGCATCTGGATGAACGAAATGATTCTGCAGTGGGATCCTACCATATGATGGTAGGGGAGCCGAACCTAGGTCTATCTTCACATCTTCACCCATCTATTTACCGAATGAAACATTATTTTTATCAAATTTCATACATAAAAAAACGTCTTGCATGTATTGCGTATCAAAATTCGGTAAACAAATGGGTGAAGATAGATCTAGGTTCGGATCTTAGACCATGAGACCTTAGTAGATTAGATATGCCTCTATGATACTCACTACACCACCATACATCAAACCAGAACACTATAGTGTTAATTCTTATTTAACCTGCATTCAAATTGGTTGCATTCCCAGGAAAATAGTATTCCATAGATCAAGATTCAAGGTAATCTAACAATGCCGAATCAAGTCCCGTATACACTTGAGCCGCCCATTACGGCGATTTGTACGCGGCTCTAAGTGTTCTCCAGATTTAGTGATGTGATTTTTATCGATATCGATAAAAGTGACCGTTAAATGCCAGTGTTTAAGCTTAGGGGCCTGAGCACCACCGCATTATAAGTAGTGTACAGCAACACTGTGGTGTTCCAGTTAGATGGTTAAATATGGCCTCGTAATTTATATTATAGAGGCAAAACAATTTAGACCTGAAATATTCTGCCTAGGTATTTTTTTCTGCTGATATTATTTTTTATTTGCAGTCAGTTGAACCGGCGACACTTAGTAATAAGTCTGTGTTACACTTGGGTTTAAGCAAAACTGCTACCGGCTACACCTAGTTTTAGCCAGATAGAACTGAGTGTAACCGTACTTCGGATATTAGCCGCAACATTATATACCCATTTCTCACTAAATCGTTGGTAGCTCTTGTACCGGAATAGCATATTTGTACGTTGCCATAATATTTTAGTCTAATATTAGCATCGATAGAAAACATCGTTAAAGATTCAACACTGAAAATAACTGGAATCCAAAAGCATATTAAATAAAGTCATAACTTATTCATGATACCATTAACAAGCTTGATTTTCCATCGACTAGCCATCAGCATTAACATCGCTACAGACTGCCACACAATGAACAATATGGAAGCCATTAAAATTTAATGCTAAAATCATAACGATAAATCAGCAAACGCCACCTAGCGTAACTAGAGAAAGGAGCTGTGGAGCTTATCGATAAGTCGTTACAGTTTACTGGTTTTAGAACTGACAACACTGAATTCGAAAGCGGCGCATGTTGTACTCAGTTATTTTAATAATATTATAAGAGCCAAACTAATATTTTAGCAATACTGTCATTTCAGATTATTTCCCAATATTCTGCCTCAAAAAGATCCCCAGTGGTAAACAGCTGACGGGCAATGTGCTATTCATTCATAATAAATTACTCCAAAAATTATAGATAACTAGCGGCCCGCCCCGGCTTCGCACGGGTACAACTAACATTAGCCGCTAAGCTACCTATATGACAATTTTGCCGTTTTTGGAATTTTTATATTGCTGCTCCTCTTCTATTCATCTTGGCGTGATGTTGAATAGCCTATAGCCTTCCTCGATGAATGGACTATCTAACATTGAAATATTTTTTTAAATCGGTCTATTAGTTTCAATAATACAACATGCTTTTACTGTCAATTTGACAGCACAATCCTCATCTGAAAAAAAAATCAATATGACAGCAAATCTAATAAATCTAAATAGGTGAGCGCGATCTTGAGTTATAAAATTACAACGAAAAGTGGCATTGATTTTTATATATATAACGGAGTGCCAGGACGACGATTAGAGGTTTCCTTTCTTCTCTTCTTAGTCGTTGCACTCTTGACAGAGTGGTCGTGATTGTCATTTCAAGGTTTATTCGTGGCTCGCTTTAGTATCCGGCGCCACTCCTCGCGTGCAGTTGCCTTTCTGGTGCACTCATAAAATGTATTTTTAGAGGCTGTTTTAATTTGGTCGACCCATCGCATAGGGGACCTACCGCGTCCTCGTTTACCGTTAAAAGTCCCCTGCACTGTCAATCGTTCAATGGAGGTCTCACTTCGCCTCGAGACGTGTCCGAAAAAAGAGAGAATCCGAGACTGAACAATAGAGGATAGACGCTTCTTAACATCGAGTTCTTGAAGTATGGATATGTTGGTTTTAAATTGAGTCCACGATTAAATTGAGTTCCTTTATGTAATGCGTATCTTTGTCGACACGCGCCTTCATCGTGGGCGTTGTCTTCCAGGAACACGATAAAATAATAAGGCTGCTAGTTAGTTCTTTCCCTAATTTAATTATTACGACGCTTAAACCATGGACTTATAATGAGATTACAATAATATCTTACAATACAGAACAAATGGGTTTTCGAGTGACAATAATATACGACAGCTCTTCAAAAAGTGAGTGACGTTCGCTCAGTATCAATAGTGTACTCTTTGGTTCGCCCGTTATTCCAGCCAGATACAACTCCATTCGGTGTTACCCGCAGCTTTATATATATAGAAGAGAAGATAGAAGAAGAAGATATAATTCACATAAAACGTGCAAAGGCTGTAAACGTTATTTTGACATTGTGGTCCAGTCACGCTCACTCTTTTCTAGCGAAAGTAGCACCGCTGCTAATTGCATGTCTTATACGTCCCTCCACAATGCCCTAAGCCCACAGGGCCCACAAGGTTTTCCTTAATCTCTCCAGACACGAGAAAAATATGACAATTGTGTCTCGCCGCCGGTGGCCGTACGATCCTTGAAGGATTAAAATTTTGGTATATTTACTTTGGCTGAGAGCCCTTTGCGCTCGCCGATTGCCCGGTGAAGAAGACTAGTGCCGTCTCGAGACAAGTTGCCGACCATTAAAAAAAACACGTTAATATCTTCACTTTTTATATCCGAGAAAAATATGACAATAATAATTGATTTCAATTTTTTTTTTTTTTTTTTTTTATACGCTTACACTCACAGCCCCACAGTAGGTATAAACCTGTGTCGTGGGTGCCGTTGTACACATAAAACACATACACAAACACCCAGACCCGAAACAAATATCTGTAGGCCATACAAATATTTGTTCCGGTGCGGGGATCGAACCCGCGACCCTTCGAATCAAACGGTGGTTTCGCACCGCTGGACTAACCGGGTCGTCTTTTTCATTGTTCATTCACCGCCGACGGTCTCTCGTGTCTTTACGGATTAATATACATATAGGTATCAAAAAATAAAATATAAAAAATTTAGTTGAGCTAAGAGGGTCTGAGACTGAGGACGAAATTATTTATGAAATGATATTCTTTAACAATTTATGAGACCAATCTGTCTCATTCTTTCTTATCGAAACAGTCACTTCACTATTCCTGAACCCCTGTCCAGTGCACATTAAAATCGTTACTCAATTGAACATGTCGGTTTGTAGACCAATGACGGCACTTTATTTGAATTGTTTACTATGTCACGATGTATTGCGTTTTTAACAATGGTGAATTGTAATTGTGGGAAGTACTCCCGAACTTTTTTTTTGGGTTTATTGATATTTATTGCTTTCATTATGGTATTCATTTCGATATCAGTTTGAAGAATGCGATTTTTCTTTTCAAAAGTGTGAGGGAGATAGAAATCTCTGTAAATCATCGACTATATTTTATTTTAAAGAAAAATGGAAAGAAAAAATTGACTTCAGGCGAGACTCGAACTCGCGACCTACTGGGAATCTAGTCCAGCCGCTCTTCCAATTGAGCTACTGAAGCCCTGCCCGATTTGTCAAATTTTTCCTTCACATCTATTGCATTGCTTTATGGTAGCAGCAGCGCCATCTATTACCAACTATGCTAGTTAGGCTATACAAGGAAGGCTGATTGGTCTGTGCTGTAAATCGTTGCGTCACAGTCACACGGTTGCTCCTCCTGTTTCATTCTTATATTACATTAATCCAGTTTTAAGGATAGTATCCAATCCAAATATCATCAAAGCCTTGTACATGCGTCACATATGGAAACGAACACCCGTACTTTTTAGAAAGCTAAAAAATATATACTTATACTTTACAATGTCAGTCACAAAAAATGTCTGCGGCTAATATTATCTCCTGATATATTTTTTATGTTTAAAGTTTGACTGACAAGCAAACGGGCCACCTAATGGATAGTGGTCACCATCGCCTATGAACATATTCAACACTAGTGGAGCTGCCAACGCGCTGTCAGACCTAAAGAACTCTTTTGACGCCATTTTTGAAGAACCTCATATTGTAGCACCGAGGGAACGCCCCAGAGGGAAATTCGTTCCACAATTTACACGTTCTGGGCAGAAAAGAATGCCGAAATTTATACAATCTGTGTGGGTGGAAGCTCTCTCTTCGGCGGGTATTGCGATGTAGGAAAAGAGACGGAGGCACCTTATCAAACAGTTCAGCAGATCACTACCATTGTAGAGACAGTAAAAATGCACAGATTCCCAATGTTTTGCGCAAGCTCAAATTTTACTGTAAGTATTTTTTTTTAATGATATGGATGTGGCAAACAAGCATGCAGTTTACATTGATGTTAAGTGATGACTGCAGCCTATAGACACCCACAGAAAGACTAAGGTCAAAATGCAGATGCGTTACCACTTCTGAGGCCTAAGGTGTTATGCCTCTGTGCCGGAAATTACAGGACCGTACATTACCACCTGACCGGAACACGATAGTGCGGAAAGTATATTAAGTAATGGGGTGGTGCCTACGCCCGCGAGCTCCGTCACTGGAGCTCTACCACCAGTACGACGTAAATTACATTACATTACATTACTATCATATCTTTTTAACTAATTTCTGAAAATGAGGATGTTTTATGTTCGACTATATATGTATGTTTTTTTGTATGTTCACCGATTACACCGTCAATTATGGATCGAATTTAAATTCTTCTGTCGTATGAAAGGATACACTTCCAAGTTGGTTCCATTGCATTGCCACCAAGTTGGGAGCTGACAATTACGCCCACTAAAGCTAATATAAGGTCGGACTGCTAAGTACCTACTTATTAGTAAAGTTTTTATCGTGTTAACGTCTTGTAAATTGATGAACGCTGGCTGATCGGCTTATGCGTTGTATTTGTGACGCATGTTTTCTTATTATTAGATTAGATTAGATTAATAACTTACTACTTACTATAATGCAGATTGAAGTAAAAATCGTTTTTTTTCAATTTTTTGTTAAGAATAAAATTTTGCAGTGCCAGAAAATGGCAACTAAGTATTACTACAACCTAATTTTAAGACTATTGTGTATCTACTTAGTTAGCAAATAAATGACTTTGACTATACGTTATCACGAATTTTTTTTTCAATCACTGATTACAACAATTTGACCAAAATTAACCTTTTTGCTCCATTTGTGATACCACACGAAAGACTACATTAATTAAAACGCAATCTAGGCCACATCAGGAACATAAATTAACAGTTAACAGTAACGGACAGTTAGATAACAAATACTTACAGAATGCACACGTTGTTCACACCGTTTAGTGCTGATTAGAGCTTTTTAACGGTGCCCTGAAATGTAAGCAATAACGCTTTCTAAAAACAAATTAACATTCGATCAAAGTCTTTGGATTTCCAATTTGTCAGCAAATAGCTTTAACTCCGCTTGTTTTTTTAACAAGATAAAAAGTTTCTCGTATACAAATCCACTCTCATACTAGAACCAAACTAAAGACGAACTACGATAATAGACATGATTATCCCACCACCTCCTATTGCCTTTCCTACCTTCCGGTATACGGGGCTAAACGTGGGATATCAGAAACACATAAAACGTCTGCCTTCATGCATTTCTGGATCTCCCTACAAGTTAATATAGAAGGCAAGTTGTATAGAAGGCATGATTCGTAGAGATAGCACACTAGGTGACGAACTGAAACCACTCAGTGACGTAGACATGGGGGGCGGGGAAGGGCGCACCAGGTGCCTCCCGCTTGGGAGTGGCACCTTCTCCAGTGATTATCAATTTTTTAAATAGTTTAAATAGCTAAATAACCGAAACTGGTTAGCGGTTTAGACATGCCAACGCAAAAGAATGGGGAGTAACAGATGATAGCACGTGTTTTTTTTTAAATTTTTTTTTTACTTTCATGGCTTTAACATTTATTGTATGGCAGAACGACTTTTGCCGGGTCAACTAGTAGGTATAGGTGATACTCGTACTTAACACTCTCCGCCCACATCGTAAGGGATTGGGCGTGATGATACACCACACTACTGTAAAAGTAATATTAAGCTACACACTCCAGAGAATATGTAATAATACTACATACGGTAGACGAGGCACGAGAGGTTTGTCAGAACCGGGATATCTGGCGCTCTACACTCTCTACCTACCCCGTTAGGGACCTGGCGTGAAGATACATACATACATACATACATACCACCATAAGCATATCAAAAACTATTTGATAGCATCAAAATTCAACATCAAACAAAAAAAATCTGTAAATGAAAACCAAACAAAAAAACGTGGAAAGCACAAAGGGAACCCATTTTTACGCAATGTTTAATCGGAGCTTTCAAATCAAAGGGACGGAGTCAAAGGGAACTAGTTGTATTATCAAACTGTTGGATCAAGGGCTAGCTACAAAATGGTTAATTGATTGCAGGGTTTATAGGCAAAGGTGATTGTAAGTGGTTTCAGCTGATCAAGGAGTTTTTTTTACTATTTTTAGGATTCCACACTTATAGAGGAGAAATACCGGCTCAGAGCGACTCGGACCATGCACAATGTAGAGTTTACTAGTACTTTGGTAACAATGAAGTTGGCGAACAAGCAAGCTTATTTTACTAAAATTAAAAAAAACTCTTAAATTTTAATAGAGAAGACGGATGGCGATTTCAACTTCCCATACTCAGCAAAATTCATTCCCAGCCTCAGCAGTCTGCAAGACCTCAAGTAACCAGTCATTTTTGCGGTAATCCTGAACGCAAGGCGTTTACAAAATCGATGGAGGTAGCTAAATATATTTTTTTCAAACTGCTCTCAGACAAATGAAGCGACCGAAACGTCGGGTTAATTTTATAAATCATTTATTTTGATATACGCGGGATAAATCCGTAACAATAGTTTTTATTTCAATGAGTGTAGCTCGCGAAAACTTAAGAACATATCAAGCAAGTTCACATTGATGGTAAGTATTAGGTATTGTAGCCTATAGACATCTACATGGGACCAGAGATTTCGAGAGATGAAACTATGATTACGAAACTATAAAAAGTGTTCCTTGTAGGCTACGAAACCGTAAAAACATAAGATCACTTTGTAGGAGGCTACGAAACCGTAAAAACACTTATAAGATCACTTTATTATTGTTAGACACAACATGTAGAATTATCTAACGCAAATTATTTAACTGTTCTATGGGAATATCATAAAGCTTGTCAACTTGCGTTGACGAGATTAAACGTATCTCTTCCAGTATTTTTTAAAAAATTATATAGACCAACGTTTCACCACCAACTCACCTAATGGAAAGTGAAGATGTGGCCGAAGATGAAGCACGTTGGTCTAGAAAGTACCTCACAAGAAGTGTACTCTAGATTTGAAGATGCCCAGGTTGTAGTTTTTTATAAACAAAGAAGCCGGCAAAGTATTCCATATCTTAGATGTACGTATAATAAATGTAGAAACGAAACAAAAAAAATCTGATTTTAGATAAGATACTCATGAAATGTGATTGGGAGTAATATCTAGTTTTTTGTAGTGTTCAGAAAACAAATATATTTTCGAGATCTTATATTATAGATAGATTTATAAAAAAAATTTTGGCATTAACCCGCAGGCAGAGCTAATGGTTTCTCTACACGCTTCACGACTTTTGTCTAACCTAGAAGCACAGAATTTCAACTCCATGCAATTAACAGCAAAACTAGGAAAGATAAAACGCGAGATATGCAAATAATAATTGAACAGTAATCCAATAATTCAATTAGCGCGGTGGGCGATCGGCCTATTGCGGCCGAACCATCTTAATGACTGTATCAAGCCACGGATTGTATGGACTGGTTTTTGCACTTCCGTACTGGTTCATTCGTTCCTATTACATCATTACGGCTGTATTTCAACCTGTGGAAGAGCTCTACCGTCTCTAGAGCCAATAAAATAGGGATTAGACTACCGTGTTTTGGTCACAAAGGTTTTTTTTATGTAATGAAAGTGGCAAACAAGCATGCACTTCACATTGATGTTAAGTGATGACAGCAGCCTATAGACACCCACACAAAGGCCAGAGGTCAAAATGTAGACGCGTTACCACCTCTGAGGAGTAAGGTGTTATGCCTCTGTGCCCGAAATTACAGGGCCAAAATTACCACCTGACCGGAACACGATAGTGCTGAACACTACCATTTAGCGGCAAGTATATTAGGTAATGCGGTGGTGCCTACGCCCGCGAGCTCCGTCACTGGAGCTCTACCATGCAACTGACAAAGAAAAAGCATTCTATAACTAAAACGTATCGAATGTACGTTTATGAATAAGGGGATATAATCTAACATCCAATACTTATAACCTGATCCATGAACCAGACCGAAGCTGAACAAACCAATATAGATAAAACCACAGAGTAATTACTCTAAAACTGTTAACCCAAAGTGTAACTCAATAAATTATGGTTTAATGCGCACATTGCATTAAACATAATTGTTGTTACGTTCAATCACTTCAATAATAATTTGCAGTTCCAACTTGTGTTTGATTAATGTTACCTACTAACTACTTGCTAGTTATTTTAAGACAGCTATCACTCTGTGTATGTTATGAACATAGAAGCGTTATACCTCTATGGTTATGAACTTATGACGACCCGCTTAATCCAGCGGTCTGAAACGACCGTTTGATTTTTAGGGTCGCGGGTTCGATCACCGCACCGGGATAAATTTTGTATGGCCTTCAGATATTTGTTTCGGGTCTGGGTGTTTGTGTATGTGTTGTATGTACAACGGCACCCACGATACAGGTTCATACCTAGTGTGAGTGTAAGCATATTCATTTATTTACTGTTGGTAGAGCTACAGAGACAGACAGTTCTCTAGCATTTTCAGATTACCAATTCAAATCCATCTGATGCTTTATGCGCCGGTTGCGTGGATAATGACAATGAAAAAAATATCGTGTAGTAATGTACACGACCCTGTAACATCCGAAAATCAAAACATAGACCGCAGATGCTACCTGCACCGCATGAATATTGAGGCTTCTTGCTTGAACTATAAGACTTCCGTAGCCTACTATATAGTTACCATAACCCATATAGTTACGCCATCGTCAATGAACTAGGCATCAAGCAGCGTCTGTCGTCTATAGTACAATCGTACATCCTTACCATTTTCGGCCACGTATCGCGTCGTAACGAGGTTTCAATCGAACGCTTGGTAGTGCAGGGACGAGTTGAGGGCACACGTGCTAGAGGCAGGTCGCCTATGAGGTGGACAGACCAGATAAAATCCGCACTGGGCGGTCCACTCCATGAATGCTCCAGTAAGGCCAAGACGCGCGACGAGTGGCGAAGGATTATGAAGCGAGCCACTACACCTGGAAATACGACCACGACCACTCCTTCAAGTCACTCTGTGAGTGTAATGCAAGTGAAGAGATGTCCGTCCATCCGTCCGTCCGTCCATCCGTCCGTCCATCCGTCCGTCCGTCCATCCGTCCGTCCGTCCATCCGTCCGTCCTTCCATCTGTCCGAAGTTAAGCTCGTAAACTCTAAGGGCGAGATTCACAGACCGCACTACGACTTTACTTTCGAGCAAAGTATGCTTCGAACTGTCAAAACCCATACATTTCTGACAGTTCTAAGCACACTTTGCTCAAAGTAAAGTCGTAGTGCGGTCTGTGAATCTCGCCATAAGCCTGGGTTGCACCACGACTTTTGTTAAAGTTAAAGTTAGTGTAACATGTGACATCATATGTAACATGAAATGTTGCAATAACTTTAACTGTAACAAATATTGTGGTGCAACCCAGGCTTAGTTAGTATCTACGAGAAAGCTGTAATTTGAAACGAATATAATATTGGCTCTACGGAGAGAGTAGTGCAATATAATCTTAAAAAATAATTTTACGGTACCCCTCCCCTACCCATAATAATTTACAAAGTATGTATGTATGTATCTTCACGCCAGGTCCCTAACGGGGTAGGCAGAGAGTGTAGAGCGCCAGACATCCCGGTTCTGACAAACCTCCCGTGCCTCGTCTACCTTCATCATTCTCTTCATACATGCACGCCGATTCCTAAGACTTTTGACCCCACCATCAGACAGAACTCGACCTATTTGGTCGAGTTCTGTCTGATGGTGGGTCTAATTGGTCTAATTTACAAAGTAAATGTCCTAACTCCGTCTAGATATTAATATAATTAGATACCTACTACTGGGACCTACAGCACAACTTCAATACAATATTACATAAATAATTATTAATAACTAGCTGACCCGGTAAACTTCGTATTGCCTCACAATGAAATAATGTGTCAAAGGTTTGATAGATACGGACTATTTGTACAGGAAAATGAAATTTGAAATGAAAATGAAATTACTGGTGGTAGAGCTCCAGTGACGGAGCTCGCGGGCGTAGGCACCACCGCATTACCTAATATACTTGCCGCTAAATGGTAGTGTTCAACACTATCGTGTTCCGGTCAGGTGGTAATGTACGGCCCTGTAATTTCCGGCACAGAGGCATAAGACCTTAGGCCTCAGGAGTGGTAACGCATCTGCATTTTGACCTTGGTCTTTGTGTGGGTGTCTATAGGCTGCAGTCATCACTTAACATCAATGTGAACTGCATGCTTGTTTACCACTTCCATAACATAAAAAAAAAAAAAAATTAAATGTAGAGATTCCCGTGGGAATGAGTGATTTTCCCGCAGTAAAAAGTAGCCTAAATGTTGGCCAGGCTTAGTATCTGTACACCACAAACAGTTTCATTCGAATCCGTCCAGTATCTTTGGAGATTAACCTGGACAAAGGGACAAACAGACAGACAAAAAATATAAAAATCATTGAAAAGTGTTCTACTACTATTTTAACATCGCCCCTAATTGGTTTTTCGTAAATATATACAATGTACAGACACGCAGATATTACTGTTTTATTATATGTATAGATATATCGCAAAGATCGCTACCTCGTTTTTTGTATGTTAATAAATTATTAGGCAATACACTACACTGCGTTTCCGGTACATTCAACTCGTTAAATAAATTTGAAAACAATGGTATGAATTATTGAAAACTTACGAATTGAACTTTAGACTCTGTCAGAGATTTCGTCGCATATTGTTACGTAATATTATAGCTAAGATTGTTCAATATTATAATTGGTTTCAAAATCACAACAGCCTAGCCACTAATTATTTTTATGTCATGAAAGTGGCAAACAAGCATGCAGTTTACATTGATGATATATAAAAGAAAGTCGTGTTAGTTACTCCACTTATAACTCAAAAAAAAACTTTTTATCCCTTTCGACAGCATATGATTGCAACCGATATGCCGTTTGAATTTAAAAGACTTCAATTTCCGATACGTCTTGCATTTGCCATGACCATCAACAAATCACAAGGCCAATCCTTAAAAGTTTGTGGTTTAAATCTAGAACATTCATGTTTTTCCCATGGTCAATTATACGTGGCATGTTCACGGGTCGGAAGACCATCTGCGTTGTTTGTTTTTGCGCCTGATAATAAAACAAAAAATGTCGTGTATCACAAGGTACTTAAATGAAGAGCAACCTATGTACTAAAATACAGCAATAATTATGAATGATTAATGTAGGTATTTATTTTTTTTTGTATTTTTTCCGCTTATTTATTGCTATTAAGGCGGAACAAAATTTTGCCGGGTCAGCTAGTTGATGATAAGTGATGACTGCAGCCTATAGGCACCCACACAAAGACCAAGGTCAAAATGCAGATGCGTTACCACTTCTCACGCATAAGGTGTTATGCCTCTGTGCCGGAAATTACAGGGCTAAATTGAATAGCAATAAGACGTTATGACATGGACCCTTTTCCTTAATTTGCACTGTTAGTTGACCGGATGTATCTACAATTGCTGATCGTCGGGGGATGGTCAGTTGATCAATCAATTAATTAGTAATAACCAATCGGTAGCCGCTGCGTTCAATGGACTGGCGTTTTTTATTGGTGGTAGAGCTCCAGTGACGGAGCTCGCGGGCGTAGGCACCACCGCATTACCTAATATACTTGCCGCTAAATGGTAGTGTTTAGTACTATCGTGTTCCGGTCAGGTGGTAATGTACGGCCCTGTAATTTCCGGCACAGAGGCATAACACCTTAGGCCTCAGGAGTGGTAACGCATCTGCATTTTGACCTCGGTCTTTGTGTGGGTGTCTATAGGCTGCAGTCATCACTTAACATCAATGTGAACTGCATGCTTGTGTGCCACTTCCTTTACATACAAAAAAAAAAAAAAAATGGAGTGAACGATTTAACTAGCATTTTGAAAATGATAGCGGAAAAGATTGCCCATGCATGAATTGTGTGACCGCATTCATTTTGATAAGTACAATTTTTATTTTTGAGGCCTTTTCTTTTTTTTTGATTTGATGATAATCTTAATTCCTTCGAATTCGGGTACCTCTCGGGTTCCTTCGTCTTCCAAGCATGGTATAGCCTTCAGGAGCCTCATTACCTCACTAAGGTAGGCAGGGAATGCCGCAATATCCTAGACAGGGGCGGATTTGATATGTTGGCTGCCCTAGGCCTATGAAAGATTCCCCCCCCTCCGTGCTGTAAAGCATGAAAAATTATATAAACTATAGAAATTAAATTAAAATAAAAAAAGACGATATTTAGTAAGTGATTTAATTAATTCTTCTAATAATCGTTCTAATTCGTAATTGGCATACATGTAATTTTTTTGGCGAGATGCTATATGGACACATTTTTGAGATTTTACACGTACGCGCGTAGGCAACTACTTAAAAAAAACAACCAACTTTTCCGCCCTAGGCCCGGGGGCCTACTCGGCCTATAGGGAAATCCGCCCCTGATCCTAGACAGGCCTAAAACCAGCCTCAAACCGAATGTCGGTTCGAGCAACCAATGCCCGCTTATTTCCCACCTTATTACGGCGGTACAGGCAGATACCGATCACGTAAATACCCTTAGGAGATACTGTAGGGTTAGTTATAAATTGGATAGAGGGTAGAGGGTTAAGTTGATGGCGGGTGATCGTGACCCACTGCCAGCCGTGTGGCAGGCGCGGTCAGTGTCGGGGATAGAGAATACAAACGTACTGAGCTGACTTAACCGATGATTGTAGAAACTCGCAAAAGTCATGACAAGTGACATTTCAGACAAGTGTCATCAATGACACTTGTCTGAAATTAGAATTTGGAAAATGAGAAAAAAAAAGAGCGCGGTCAGCGCCGGTTCCTTGCTATAATTCTGTAACTTGATATAATAATCTAGATTCAATTTGTTCAGTTTGTATTAGCGGAAAACGAGATATAGTAACGATTCGCGTAGTATTAAATTGATTGGCAGAAGAGATTTACATTGTGCAATGAGCATTGGTATTCCGGTAACTGTGTCCCCGGTCGTAAGAGTTTCTTGCCCGTTCTTCTCTGCCGGCGTAATCGAATGGGCGGATCTTTGGCAATAAAGGTCGGTCAATGAAGAAACCCTAAGGAAGAAAATAACGTCTAACTGACATTAGTTACAAGATTATTTTACTAACTATGTATTTGTAAATCAAAATTATCTTGATTTCACTTTTGATTTAATCAAGTACATAAATATTAAAATTGATTGATTAGTCAATTCATATATTTTTTGGTACTTACATTAATAATTATTTTTATTTTACATTCTAGTCTGTCCTACATCTACATTAGGCACCAAAATCTCTGTAGGCTTAGTTTTATGAGCCAGAAGTCCACTGCAAATTAACCATCAGGTTTTTTTAAATTAATTTACTTATTAATATTGATTGGCCAATTGACCATCCCGGGTTCGCGGCGATCGGTAATTGTACTACATCCGTCCAACTAGTCATTCATAATCCAAATGAAACAGAGGTCAAAGCTCGGGACAAAGCTTTTTTTATGTAATGGAAAATAAAAATAAAATACGCTTACAATCACAGCCCCACAGTAGGTATAACCCTGTGTCGTGGGTGCCGTTGTACACATACAACACATACACAAACACCCAGATCCGAAACAAATATCCGTAGAACATACAAATTCAAATTAAAGACCAAGGACAAAATGCAGATGCGTTACCACTCCTGAGGCCTAAGGTGTTATGCCTCTGTGTCGGAAATTATAGGGTCATACATTACCACCTGACCGGAACACGATAGTGCTGAACACTACCATTTAGCGGCAAGTACCTATATACGAGATTTATGCTTTAAGTATAATTTAAAATGTTTGTCAAAGTTTTATCAAATTGTGCATTAAGGAATAAGTTCTACCATTGAACCAACACATAAAAAGATCTCTCTTCCGATCGTGATATAAAGCATACCTAATAGATTTCCGCGATCAACTTTTAAGGTGTTGCTAAACCGCTTGTGATTCACCGGCACGCTAATAATAGCTTTGCTAAAAGAACAGATGGCCATCAACTTGTTATTACTTACATCGCACCCTTTTTAAGTTCCAGATACGAATCGAAACGCTAAAAGGATGTTTGTTGCATTCAGGTTCTTTGAAATCACCGCAATCGCCTGTTTTGGATGCTATGCAAAGTTTCAATTGAAAGTACACCTACCCATTAAGAACTCAAACTCAAAAATTCATTTAATCACTTGGAAATAATAGAATTTTCTTGTGATAGGTCAAATTACAAATATAAAATTAAAGCGAATAACAACTGACACCTTGATTAATATGTCAAAGTAAACAAAATAAATAATGGTCCAAAAATACATAATAATAAAAATAGGTATCAACAGAATGTTCCATACTCTCTTTTACATACGGCAAGATAAGACTAAACAAAAAAATATGGGACATTCTCTGTCATTCACTGGCAGAGTTCCAAAGCCCACATTACTGAGAAAAACCTGCAAAACAAAACTCAGTAGAGTCTTTTCAAAATATGTTCCTTAAAACTATTTCACAATATGACAATAAGCACAGGAATATTGCACATCGACCATAGAAGGGAGACTTCGGGTCTTGCCAACAATGCTAGTTTGCTAGTTAGGCAACCAATATAATAAAATTTGCAGTTTATTAAATATCGTAAAGAAGTCGCTTTTACCCTTAATAATTGTTTTCATATTATTTTTCGCAATAACACCATACAAGTGATTTTTTTTTAAATAGAAATGGAAAGTAAAATTTGACTTCAGGCGAGACTCGAACTTGCGGCCACTGGGAATCTAGTCCAGCCGCTCTTCCAACTGAGCTACCGAAGTTCACATCCGACGTGTCTTCGTATTTTTTTTCAAAAAATATATTTCATGCATAGCATTCATATAGGTATAGCATGTGTTATTGCGAAAAATAATATAAAAACGATATCTCTATATTTCACCATTTTCAACTTTTTCACTTCACTATCTCCCAGCTAGATACGACAATGATTATATCCTAAGCTTATAATAATAATAATAATGGCAACCCATTATACGTCCCACTGCTGGGCACGAGTCTCTCCCCTTTTTGGGGGGAGGCCTGGAGCTTACTCCACCACGCTGCTCCAATGCGGATTGGTGGAGGTACCCACCTCGTGGCCAACCCGCTATCGGATGTTTTCAAACCGCCCATAAGGCCTCCGATAAGGTTTAACGACTGCGGGACCGACGGCTTAACGTGCCCTCCGAAGCACGGAAATGCGCATTTAATTTGCCACTAGCGGTCACCCATCACACTACCCAACCGCGCCGGTAGTGCTTAACCGAGTAGATCGCCTACGATCTACACCAGCCGCCGGGCCATGCGCAAGCCTAAGCTTAATCTGAACTAAAACATAAACCAACTAGCTGGCGAACTGTCAGCAGAACATTTATAAATAGCCGCGGTTAAATCAAGTCAATTTATAGGTTTATTTGGCGACTCGTGGAATTGAGATTATAACTGTTTACCCTGTTTTGTTATTCTAATAGTATTTATGCAGTTCTAGGCAAAAGCAATGTTTCATGTGGAACTGTTGTGGGTGTTGTGGAGATTTCCTAATAACAAATGCAGATTGGTTGGACGTGCTATCGACAATTTTGTACGAATGAACGTTATAGGTTAGGGTAGGGTCCCACTGCAGAATCATTTCGTTCATCCAGATATGTTGAACACTTAATTTTTACGCATATTTATAATCTAGATAATATTTATTTATTTATTCAATCTTTATTGCCACAACATATAAAACATATGAGCAAATGGCGCTCTTAACGCTAAAAGCGCTCTCTGCCAGTCAACCATTGGTAGTGAGAGAAAAAAAATGGTAATATATATTCAATAGGTTGCCTATCGAAATTTAACCGCAAGTGTTTTTAATTAAATTATTTTATCTTTAACAGCCAGCAACTCTTATTTGCGGCCGATTTTATTTGGCTCCCGTTTATCATAATAATAAGAAAGAAACCAGTTTTATTTGATATTTATATATTACATGTACCTAGTAGTCCTAGTACGTTATCGGGGCGGAACGAAAATATGTAGGAGCGGCCAAGTGCGCAATTGCAGATAAATTGCAGCAGTGATTTTTTTTTTTTTTCATGTAAGTGGCAAACAAGCTTGCAGTTCACATTGATGTTAAGTGATGACTGCAGCCTATAGACACCCACATGAAGACCAAGGCCAAAATGCAGATGCGTTACCACTCCTGAGGCCTAAGGTGTTATGCCTCTGTGCCGGAAATTACAGGGCCGTACATTACCACCTGACCGGAACACGATAATGCTGAACACTACCATTTAGCGGCAAGTAAATTAGGTAATGCGGTGGTGCCTACGCCCGCGAGCTCCGTCACTGGAGCTCTACCACCAGTAAAAATTTTGAAAAGATTTTTCGGAGTCATATTGCCGTGAAGTGGACGATATTTTAAAAAAACAATTTTTATTACATATTCGCGATAAGCTTTTTATAATGCAGTAATACGGGGTGATTGATACTTTCAGTAAAGTCTTATGACAAAAATAATAAATATAATACCAAAGCAAAGAGCCTCGACCAACATCTCAAGAGGCTCAAGTTAGGAAGTTGGATCAAGGGTCTGATACAGAAGGCGGCACTTCTCGGCACGGCACGTATAGTGAGGAGGTTCCTGTCTCTGTGACCCTAACCACCGACAGCTTGGACCCTGTTCCCACTGCCGGCGGCGCACTATTTTTTATTTTTTTATATATTTTTGTTTTTTTTTTATAACTACGTATGTAAAAAAATACTAAATAAGAATAAGAATAAATGAGTGAAATAATACCAATATACTTAATAATAGCACGTTATAATTACAGTAGGATTACTTACGCGAATATAGAAGCGGCTAACAAAGAAGTACGAACATTGAGGTGAGAAGCAAATGGATAAGGCAGTAGGTATTCCTTTATTTCAATAATATTATAGTTCATTTAGAAGCCTAGTAATTCACATTTTTTAATGAATTGATGGAGCAGTTACAAGAACGCAAATTAATAGTAGTAGTTATAAAATAGATAGGAATGTCGGCAGCCTATAAAATACGATGAGAAATACGTCACTCACAGCCCCACACTAGGTATATGGGGTAGTGTGGGTGCCGTTGTACACTCAATACACAAACAAAAACACCCGAAATAAATATCTGTAGACCATAAAAATATTTGTCCCGGTGCGGGGATCGAACCCACGGCCCTACGAATCAAACGGTTGTCTCACACCGCTGAACACGATAGTGACGATTTAAATTGTTAAAACGAGTTTTAAGCAAAGGAATCATTGAGCAAGATTAAGTAGTGACAAAAAATTAATGAACAATAAGAACAAGTGACTACACTGGTGGTAGAGTTCCAGTGAAGCAGCTCGAGGGCTTAGGCACCACCGCATTACCTTATTTTATCTGCCGCTAAATGGTAGTGTTCAGCACTATCGTATTCCAGTTAGATGGTAATATATGGCTCCATTATAACTATCACAGAGACATTATAACTAAGGTCTCAGGGGTAGCAACGCATCTGCATTTTGACCTCTGGACTTTGTGTGTGTGTCTTTAAGCTGCAGTCATCACTTAACATCAATGTGAACTGAGTGCTTGTTTGACACATTGGTAACATAAAAAAAAACATTGAAATCTCTGGTTTCATGTAAATGTTTATAAACTACAGTATTACTTACAATCAATGTGAACTGTGTGCTTGTTTGCCACATCATGGCATAAAAAAACATAAAATATTACAATTAAAACATGTTTGTGCGCATCGGGTAATACACGAGGTAGATGTGAAAACTTCAAAAACTTTCCAAAGAGACACCGTATTATGCTTCCTATTTCATTTACTCCCATGTTAAATCTTATGAATTTATATGTCTGTCTCTTTTTGCTGTCGCTTTTGGTTTCATGGACACACAAATCACTTTTTTTTTAAATATGTTTACCACTCACAACTCCACATTAGGTATTATATAAACCTGTGTCGTGGATGCCGTTGTACACATACAAACACTGGGTGTTTGTGCACAAACATAAACACCTAGAACCGCAACAAATATCTGTAGGCCTTACAAATATTTGTTCCAGTGCGGGGATCGAACCCACGACCCTTCGAATCAAACGGTTTCCCACCGCTGGACTAATAGGGTCGTCAAAATATACCACAACCAAATTTTCATAGTTTCATGAATCCAAGTCACGTCGCAGGAAGTTTACGCGGCACGCGCACTGTTTCCTTGCAGGATGTTTTGCGAGTCGCCCGCGCCGATTCCAATTCTGAACGCAACGTTACGACCAGCTATTTCTGATACCGATAGGTTCCGTTTGTCTATGCTTAGGATTATACGTTGTAATTAGGTCATCGCAATATTAGGTGTCGCTTAGATTGGAGTGGGCAAGAACTTATTGAGGAGGACCTAGCTATAATTTGTGTGCGAATAGGAGAGACTATATTTTCACATATATAGGCATAACACACATTTGTATGTGGCTTTTTAAATTATTTTTTTTATTAGTACTATTTTTGGGGTTCGTAATCATACCTTTGTCGGGCCCATCAGAATACCAGCGCTGTAGTCTCGGCTACAGCATAATGCTGAGATGGGTTCCATTTTTTTGGCTTCACACATTGAGCATATCTGCATAGCTACTACTTAACTATGGCATTGTAGTTAATGAGTATTCATCTTTATTATTTTATTTATTTATTTTGTTCTTGATGTGTAAGCCAAAGAATAAATCATTTTTCATTTCATTTCATAACACCTTAGGCCTCAGGAGTGGTAACACATCTGTATTTTGACCTTGGTCTTTGTGTAAGTGTCTATAGGCTGCAGTAATCATTTAACACCAATGTGAACTGCATGCTTGTTTGCCACTTCCATTACATAAAAAAAATGTAAATCAATGACCTTAACATGGACGTGCAATATGTTTTTTAATGTCATGAATTGGCAAACAAACATGCAGTTTACATTCATGATAAGTAATACTGTATGTAGCTTATCAACTCCTACACGAAATCAGAAATTTCAATGTAGATGCGTGGCCAGTTACCACTTCTGTCTCCTAAGGTTTTATGCCTCTGTGCCGGCAATTACAGAACCGTCCATTACCACCTGACCCGATAGTATGGAACACTACCGTTTGATAGTTGAGACTTTTTTATTATTATGGCATCGCTATTACGCATATTGCCAGTGTCGAGTAAAACGATATTTCGTATTTATTTAAGCAGCGTAAAAGTTAGTTTAATATAGTCATCAAGTATGATAAGTAAGTATCAAGTATAATATATGTCAGTCAAGTGAGTTACAGTCAAGTTATTCGAGTAAAGCGATGGCTACTTTACCAGAACATTTACATTGAAGTTTTGGAGGCAACCTGAAAGGTCGTGTTTTCGCACTGTTATTCTATTTCACTATACACGGGCACTGTAATAAACCTATATCAAACAAAATGCCACCAACTTTATTCAATATAACTTAAAAATACACCAAGAAAATGAAATAAAATAAGAGCACCATACGCCTCTTTCAAGGTTCCCGCCGAAACTGAACACTACCGTTGGGCGGTATGTAAATTAATTAGGTAATGCGTGCGTAATTACATAAGATAGTTACTTATAAGTACATATCTACATACACAAAGTCTATCTATTAAACATTCATATAAAAAAGCCTATTAATATACCTACAAACTGGTGGTAGAGCTCCAGTGACGGAGCTCGCGGGCGTAGGCACCACCGCATTACCTAATATACTTGCCGCTAAATGGTAGTGTTCAACACTATCGTGTTCCGGTCAGGTGGTAATGTACGGCCCTGTAATTTCCGGCACAGAGGCATAAGACCTTAGGCCTCAGGAGTGGTAATGCATCTGCATTTTGACCTTGGTCTTTGTGTGGGTGTCTATAGGCTGCAGTCATCACTTAACATCAATGTGAACTGCATGCTTGTTTACCACTTCCATTACATAAAAAAAAAAAAATGCATCGTAGAACTCGCTCTCTTCTTGAACTACTTATACATATTACAGAATTCTTCCGCTTCATGAAAATTAAAACCATCAGAAAAAGTCAGTCGATATGTTTATTTTCCGACACAAACTCATAACTGGGCAGTCGATTCGAATCCCGATTAAATAAACATTGTTTACGACATGTAAAATAAACAGAGTAATGGCTGGTATGATTAGTGTGGCCATTTAGCGATCTCGAAACGGGACGTCTGCAGAATTAAAGTGTAATAAATAACTTATCACTATAGGTATATACTGTACTTACTTTGGGACTTCGGTTTTTGTAAAGATGTCTTAAGGCTGCAGTACCTATTCACTTATGATTATGACCAACGTAAAAGTAGATGTATTACTTTTGAGGGTGCACAGTTATACAATAATTTACCAGACTCAATAAAAGCCTGTAAATAGTTATCATTGTATTTAAAAAAAATAAAGAAAAATATCACTAATAGTATATTTTAAAACAGTCCGCCGATTACTGAAATGTTAAATAATAATTATGTAATGTTACTAAGTTCAATGTAAGTGAACGATGTTCTTTTTGAGTAAATAAATGTCATTAAACCTAAACTTTTATTACACAGAACAGTTTATTTGCAACCATCATAACATAAAAAAATAGTCGGAAGTGCTTTCAAGTATGTAGGTTTAATATTATGATGAAAATTGTTAGAAATAAATGGTCCCAGATTAATTTAGTTTTACAGTATGTTCTACTTGCAAATGCGAGACGCGAGACGATGCGCTTCGTTGAGCAGACCTGGGGGTGAACCGCCTAACGAAATCGTCGTCGAAGTCTACGTCGCTGTCAAAATTTTAAGTCAATTTATTCCTAATTTAGAAGCAATAGTGTTAATCTGAGTAATATTCTTGCTTCCGTATGTGATAAATAAGAGATAATTATAGTTACATTATTGTTATTGCTTTTAAAAGAGGCATAAATTGAGATGAAAATTTGACAGCGACGTCGATTTCGACGACGATTTCGTTAGGCGGTCGACCCCCTGAGACTTTTTGTTTTTTGATAGGGATTGTCCCACCCAAAGCAAGACGTGTGGTCATGTTAGTGCATGCCATATTTTATCGGAACTATTTATGAATGTAAGCTCCAGGCCTCCTCCCAAAAAGGGGAGAGACTCGTGCCCAGCAGTGGGACGTATAATGGGTTGCCATTATTATTATTTTATTATTATTTATGAATGAATATAAATTATTATTTATTTTGAGCTCACTGTATTTTTCAAGATATAATTTTATAAGGATCTAGATTTTTAAAATGACGACAAATAGTGGACAATCAACTAATAATTTCACTTTTTTGGGTTCCGTATCTCTCTTCGATCACTCGTGCGTCTGTTTGTCTGTCTGCCTAAAGATACAGGTCCATCTGTCAGCCCTGACCCTAACACGACCCGCGTAGGGGAGACCTAGGAGAGTTGTGACAAAGGTAAGTTACCGTACCTATAATCGTTAGCGAGCTGGTTTCAACGCTCGTTTGCGACTTGAGAGATGCGCTACTTGACTTAGTACTCGCTGGCGTCGTACAAGAACCGGTTATCAAATTATGACATCTGCGTGAAAAAATATGCGAAAAGTAAGTTTTTCTTTAAAAAAATTATCAAATTTATATCATCCCTTATTACATGTTGATTGTTGTGTTATATTTTCTTAAGTTGTGTGGTTATTCAAGACTCAAAATGTTGCATCAATCTTTTGTGTTTGTATCGTGTCTAGAAAATATGAATTATTATTTGGACCAAGTCATCATTTTGAGTAACTAGGCGAGTTGTGACAGCCTGTCACAACTCTCCTATCTGACTTCATTTTTTGCGATGTGATGTGTTGCGTGCTAAAAGACAACGTTCTTGGTTTCAGAATGCAGAATACGACTGATGAGGAATGGATGACGGAATTTGAAGAGGTTACGTGACGATACGAGATAAATGTCCAAGAGATGTCGCGTCCTCTTACAATCTTAACTACATGTCTCTGTCATGATATATTTACGAAGAAACACGCTTATCAAGCAAACCCAGTAGGCAAGGCTTCATCAATGGGTTATACCATTTATGAGAGGAATATAATAAGTGACTATTTGAAAACATCAAATCAAATGAGCAGGGGGTCCAATGCCTAGAATGCAAGGACTGATCACATGTAAATTGTACCTACTGGAGACAAGTTGCAATACGTTTGCCATAATTGTATATGAGATTAAATGAAGATTTTTGACGGATAGTACGGTTGTGGAGAAACTTCTCCGGGTGGAAATGTTCCTCCGACGAAAAGGGAGGATCCTCCGACCAGGCGAGGTGATAGCGCCTGGCGGGCCGCGGCCCAACGATTGACGTTGAGAAGTTGTATATATGCCAACTCTTGAGAAATCTTCGTATGTGCGATGTAATTTGAATGCACGCCATCTATCGTGCTAGACAAGTACTGTGTGTGGTTTCGTCTGTGTTCCACTAGTTGGCGCCTTAATGTAGTGGACGCTACACTGTAATTTACCTTAAAACGGTGCCATATATTAGATACTTATAGGGTATTATTTCTCGTTACAAGTGTTATGTTTTTTTGGTATTTAATGTTCTAAAAGGTGATTATCAGTACTTTTTTGCAAATGAAATTGTTTGTTTTATTTGTATTTTCTATAATGGTCCTTTTATATAATCAAACAGTCTAAATAAAAAGCTGTCACAACTTATCTCGGTCCCTGTCACAACTCACCTCGGTGATAGGAGAGTTGTGACAGAGGGAGTTGCATTTGTTTTTGTTGATTTTCGCAGAAACTATGATACTTCAATTAATTTTGTTGATTATTTTGCAACGAGAAGGAATGGTGCTACATGAATTAACATAGATCATAACTGTAAGATGTTTCTTGACCGAGATATGGCCATTAAAGTAAAAATTGTCACAACTATCCTCGGTCTCCCCTTCCTACCCCCTACTCGTTATTCTGGTTACAACGAAACTACCGTTTCCGCTTACCACTACTACAAAGGGGACTGAACTGCTTATCCTGAGGTCGCAGATTCGATCCCTGCCCGAAGTCAATTTTTTCATTCCATTTTTTTTAAAAGGTAGGTATATCTAATACTTACATATAGGTCGCGCCAGGTAAAAAGAACGCTGGCGGTCAAGCTGCGCGTCATGTGTTTTTATTTTATTTTATGTTATTCTATGTAATATAGTTTTCAATCTGCCTACCAATACACGAAACCGCAAGCGAAAGCTAGATCAAAAATAAACCAATAGGGCTAGTACTTTCGTGCGCGAGTGTACCGATGCGCGAACACATCCCTTCTACTTTCTTCCAGCGTTCTTTTTACGTGGCGCGACCTATACATGTGTTATGGCGAAAAAAATTGAAAAAAACAATATTTTATGTTTTGATTTTGCCATACAATTCACAGTCAGGGGTTTAGCACCATTTGGTCGCAAGTCACGATGCCCCGATGTTTTAATAAAATGAGTAGTACCTAAGTACGTAACAAAGTAGAAGTGCCTACTGGAAAGTGTTTCTAGAAAGTCTCAAATAAGATCTTATAAGAGTTTTTCATTTACATTGAAAAGAAATCAACTGAGTTTTTGTGCCGTGATATCTTAAAAAGTGAACACTAACATTCAACCTTTACTTGTACGGCCCTGTAATATCCGGCATAGAGGTCATCTGCATTTTGACCTTAGTCTTTGTGTGGGTGTCTATAACTGTATCTATGCTTGTTTAACACTTCCATTACATAAGAAAAAGAAAAAAACTTATCAACTTACAACCATAGATTTATTTTACATACATAAACACATTTCGTTTGATTATGTGTATATAGGTACGTATCTAATATTAAAGTTCAGAGAAACTAAAAGGAATTGTTATCTAAAAAGCAATTCAGTCACGTCCGCAGAAATAAAACAAAGTTAACATACCACCGTTCAATTAACTAGGTATTCAGGCAACACTCACCACACTTAGGTTTTAATTCCAGTCTAGATATTTTAAGTGGCCTAAGATCTCGCAGTCGCTAATGGAATGGGAATCTACTTTATCGCATGTCAAAAATAAACACGCCATGTTGTAGAAAAATAATTACTGTACAAATTGTATAAATGAGATTGTTGGACAATTTTTTATATTTTTTATATCTGTCCGTAGATAATTGGATGCAGATTTCGCTATTTGTGATGTAACCTACCACAAAAAAAGAAGTTCTATGTTCGGCTGTAGGTGATTTGGTGATTTTGGTGGTAGAGCTTCAGTGACGGAGTCAGGAGTAGAGGCCTTTATTTTAATACCGTCTCTCTTTATTCATATACTAGAATAAATAAATGGAAAATTAATTTTACACACACTACACTCTCTGCCTACCCCATTAGGGACCTGGCGTGAAGATACATACATACATAAAATTAATTTTGAAAACAATTTCGTCATATAAAAAAATGAACTCAGTGTTAGGCCACAGCTTAAAAAACGTATTTTAAGTTCTCGTGCTAAAAGTTTCCATAATTTCAAAGCCCGGCCGAATCGCTAGTTATAAATATCATCCAAAGAAGAAAGATATTCCATACTATAAGTCATCTACAAAACCCACAACATTTCATATTTCATCACATCAAACAAATTGAGATATATGCCGCAGTGTCTATTAAAAAACATTTTTTAGCCTTTTGTTATGCCACAAAGAGCAGGTTTAGTGCCATAAATCCACCTCATTATACCCTGACAATAAATTACATAGAACACACCAGTGTTTAAACTCCGTCATCGCATCTAAAATTTCAAGTAAGATAATAAATTATACGGTTCATTTCAGAATAAAACGCGAGTGTAATTGGCTTAGTCACGATCTTACACAAAGCTGAGGAGTAATTGTAACTTTTTTCGTGAAATGCAAATGGCAACGAAGCATACTGCTGTCAAGTTTTCGTAAAAATAGGTTTTATATCACAATAGTGTCAACAGTTTTTACTGGTGAGCTCCAGTCTGAGAATATGTAATAGAGCTCGCGGGCGTAAGCACCACCGCATTACCTAATGTACCTACCTACTTGCCGCTAAATGTGATGTAGTGTTCAGCACTATCGTGTTTCGGTCAGGTGGTAATGTACGGCCCGGTAATTGCCGAAAATTGCATTGCATGAAAAGCCGTTCTGAACAGACTAACTATCCGGAACAGACTAACAGGCAGACAGACGCGCCGAGAGACTCTGTTCTATTGTATGTATAGATAGATAGACAGATATATTGCATGAAATCATGTTTAAAAATCTCTACTTTGCGAAAATGGGCACGAAGTAGTTTGTTTTCCATAAATCTTTATGAACTGCTCACAATCTTTACTGCGCGTAAACAGCATAATAATAAAAATCTGTGATCATTTCTTTTGCAATATCCATTCATAGGCTTTCATTGAAACGGCTCCCATTCGGTATTCCACTTGTGACGTTTTGGTTCCTTTCTGCTGAAGATGTCATAATTTTAATTTCGCAACATTTTAGGGATCCGCGGGTGTTAATTTCCAGTACTTAATATTGAATTCTGTTTAAAATATTTTTATAACTATTGTTTGCGTGTATGTGTATGTGATCGCTTTGTTACATTTTGCATTCTTGTAAAAAAGTGTCACTCTAATGATAAATACTATTGAAAAAATAAATGGTTTCAGTATGTAAGTTTTGTGTTTTTATGTAATTTTGGTACGTATATACTGACAAAAATTAATTAAATTAAAAAATTAAATAAATTAAAATACTGACAAAAGACTCCGCATTCACCGTACCCTATGTATCCACAAAAAGTCCCGCATGTTATTTTCAGAAAGTTGGCCACCTTAGTCCAAGACGATGCTAAGGGTGGCGGCGGCGACCGTGTGTATGGCACACCCTGCACTATAGGTTAAGCCGACCCTAGCTAGAGCTCGAACATTTCGTAATCTATCTGCCACCAAATAGTGTTCAGCACTATCGTGTTCCGGTTAGATGGTAATGTATGGCTTCGTAATAACTATCATAGAGACAACAACTTAGGACTCAAGGGTGGCAACGCATCAGCATTTGATATCTGATGTCTATAGGCTGCAATCATCACTTAAGATCGATGTGAACTGCATGCATATTTGCCTCCTTGCTTACATAAAAAAAACAATAAAGTAAAACGAAAAAGCCACGTAATGTCTTATTTAAAACATAATTTGAACTTGAACCATGAGAACTTAACTTCAAATAGAGAAGGTAACTTCAAATAATTACACACATTTTATTCAAAGTTACAGCTCTTGAATAAAATGATTACAAAAATCAGGTATTTTTCGGGGGTTTTGTGTGAGATGGGCGTTAACACTATTTATTTATTGACAAAAATCATCCAAATCGGTACAGGCGTATTCAAATTATCGCTGAACATATCTACATAAAAAAAAAGAAAACATCCGGACGAATTGAGAACCTCCTCCTTTTTTCGAAGTCGGTTAAAAAGATATTTATATCAATTCATATATCCAATCCATAGATTTCCTTACCATTGTTCACTGTACTTATTTCGGGAACCAGTGGCTTCTCCTAACGTTTTCGCAGGTTTTCGCGAGCTACATACCTACATAGAGCAACACCGGAGGGGAGTAGCCATATGCAGGCTTTCCCCTCTGTCAAAGTACAATCCCAAATGGGCCCATTTGGGATTGCACTTACCTGTCGCCTAGATCTTCGAATGTGTGCGTGAAATTATTTCTGTATTTTGTTAAAGTCAAGGTGTGAGTTTCAATAGACGATTTTTGTAGTGTGCGTGTGTGTCGCGCGCATTTCCCCCGCAAAAAATGACAGACTATTCGGTAATAAACGCTATGGCTACTCCCCTCCAGACCGCCGCGGCCGGTGGCCCGTGTTGCTCTATGGCTACATACATATTAGAAATCATATTTGCGGATTTTCTCGTCGCTGGCTGCTTTAAACGGTAGCTGGAAAGCGACCGAAACGTCAGGTAAGAAAGAGAAGTTGGGAGTAGTATACGCGAGAAAATCCTCAAATACGATTTCTACAGTGGCTTCTCCTGTTGATAACATGATGAACACTATAGGTACCGGTATTTTTACCGTATTGGCGTGACATTAATGAAGGTCCAGGCAAATGAAACGAAGATACGTTTTTTATCTCAATTGTATTTTGCTACGGAAGTTGAACATGTCCAGTAATGTTGCTAGTACACAATGAAAGGAGCAACAAGTTTTTGCATTGGTTCTGCAGAACCATTAATACTTGGTGCGTAATAACGCTTACTGGGTTCCTTGCGACAGTTATTTTTTTTTTTTTATTTATTTATTGTTATTATGTTTTATGTGCTTCATGTTTTATAAATGTATTACAAAATAAAATTTTATATTATGTAGTTATGTTATAGGTATTCAGAGATCTTGTCTAATGAAAAGTCATTTCGTCGCAAAATTACCTTTGTCGGGATTAGAACTTTGGGCTCCTCATATGGCCGGGCGTATGTCAATAACTGTTTTTTTTTCAGTCAAACTAATTTTGACCAATATTGAGACTCCACCTTCCAGTAGCGGAAGAATTTTCTTCTAGGTACTGGAAGAGAATTCTTCCACAAGTGCAGTCACTCAACCGAACAATGGCGGTCAAACAAACAATAAGTGCAATAATGCAAGATGCATGCCAAGCATGGCGATTATGGCATATCCCTCTTATGAGGAGGCTTTGGTCCTTTTTTGGTTTTTTTGTATGATGATGAGTTCACACTGTAGGTACCTAATAAGACAACTTGAGAAAAAGACCAAATACCTATATAATTTATAAATATAAAAAAATATTACCTACAGGTCACTTCACGCGTAAGGCTCGATCACGCTTGGCCGTCTTTTTTAATCACATCGAGCAGGTGTCGAGTGGTTTATGCATCCTGACGTTGTTGTGAGAAAAATTCTTTCATACTGATGAATGCATTGAATTGAAGTTGGAATCGGAATAATCAATGTCCTATTTAAATATAATGCTGATGTCCAAACGTGCAAGTTGTTTGGTGATTTATTATAAACTTTTACGAAGACATTTCGTAATACGCACTAGCGTATAAAACTTTCGTAATATTAAATTAGAGATTACGAAAGTTTACTTTAGACTTTACTGTGTAAAATCAACAATGCGTGACAAAGTTAAAATCTGCGTTTCTTTCTTTTATATAAAAAATGTCAATTAAGAGTTTTAGGATAACATCAAAAAATCATGCTTTTAGCAAGGATGGTAGGTACACCACTGACATAGAAAGAAGAGTGCTTGCTGGGAATTGCGTGAATGGAGCGTTGGGTAAGCTGCTAGAATCTAAACATCTCAGCCAGCGGGCTCGACTAGCCGTACATAATGCTGTACTTACTCCAACGCTTTTATATGGAAGCGAGAGCTGGGTATGCAGGAAAGAGCATGAAAGTAAGTTGAACGCGGTCGAGATGAGATCTTTGCGCAAGATCTGCGGTGTATCACTCACCGATCGCGTTCGTAATGAAGATGTAAGAAAGAGACTTTGTGTGAATGATAGTATCGGTGTAAAAATGAAAAAAGGCATGCTCCGATGGTTCGGGCATATAGAAAGAATGTCGAATGAGCGAATGACTAAACAGATATACAATGCGAATGTGGATGGTTGCAGAGGCCCAGGAAGACCAAGGCTGACCTACCATGACCAAATAGGTCGAGTTCTGTCTGATGGTGGGGTCAAAAGTCTTAGGAATCGGCGTGCATGTATGAAGAGAATGATGAAGGTAGACGAGGCACGAGAGGTTTGTCAGAACCGGGATGTCTGGCGCTCTACACTCTCTGCCTACCCCGTTAGGGACCTGGCGTGAAGATACATATATATCAAAAAATCAGTTACCATCAAATATGTGATAACGTGATTAGTAGTTAGTTTTGCAACAGATGATACCCATCCACAAACAGCGGCGCCTATGCGGGATCGGCTCTAGTGCATATAAAATCCAACCTGAATCCATCCACTCGGCACTCAGCCCTGGAAGCCTCTCGAGGTGGTTTGTAGAAAGTAGGTAGAGGCTACTTTCTTTATGCCACATCGATTAGATTAGAGGACTGCACTGGACAGGAAATAGCGTCCTATAAAGCTGTCGCTGAGAGAACAATAATGTCCTGTCCAGTAGACATAATATTGTCCACCGAAACACCGGCTCTCTGAAGAAATTTACTTTCATTCCTTTCAAACACTTTTTTCTGTTTTTTTTTTTTCATTTTTACAAACAATCTTACAAATTAGGGTGTTAACATGCAAAGACACACATAAAACCATTATACGTATATCTATGTGTGTGCGGTCTAACCTTCCTTATATGATAATGGTATACAGATATAGATGGATACATTCTCATTATTCATTAACATTTATTAGTATAGTAATTCTTGAGTTTGCTATAGTATTTTCTGTGATTATTTAAATTAAGATTTGTAAACATATCTTGTAACCCTTCTGGTAGTTTATTTATGATCTTTGGTAATACTTAATTCAATTATCTAGAACCGTGGTTCTCAAACTTTTTAAATGACGGAACCCTTTTGGGAATCAAGATACTTGATGGAACCCTACAATAAAACAATTGTTTTTATAAGTGTATTTTCTATTAATCAGCATAATAAAAGTACAATGTAACAGTTACTAATTATTATTTACTTCACCACTTGGAAAGGACAATAATAGAAAACATTAAAAAATAAAAAATCTAACTAGTGGGAGGTATGAAACTGTTTTTTATTTTACATCAATTGGTTGATATCAGGTTTGATGGAAGAAAGTTGGAGTCTCATATCAGCTTCGGTGTCCAGTCTATTGCGATATTTTGTTTTCGTGGCTGCGTAGGTAGAGTATCCTGTTTCGCACAAATATGTAGTTGGGAACGGAAGAAGAATATTCAGAGCCATTTGGCCAAGCATCGCATATTCATCTTGGATTCTGCACCAAAAATCATTGAGAGGCGTCGTTTTGAACAGTGACTCCATACTTGTGTCTGATGACATTTCTAAAAGATTCATACATCTCGTTTGACATGTTTTCAGGCTTTTCCAAGTTGGGTAAAAAAGGATTATGAATCCATGAATTCACTTTAATTTTTGTAATGTGTTCTTCGGGAAAATACTTTTCAAAAGATGCGTGCATCGAACTGAAATATTGGACCAATTCTTCAAACACATCACCTTCAAACATTTCTGAGTCGTTTTCGCTAACAAACTCACTGAGTAACGTAAAGCTTTCTATTTTTTTCTTAGCAATGCAAATGATCCAAAAATCTTAAAAGCAGTTATTTTAATATAGGCCTGAAACACTGTTGTCTGTTTACCTTGCAACGATAAATTCAATTCGTTAAGTTGTTGCAAGATATTCGCCATAAAAGACAATCGGAACAACCAAGTTTTATCATACAAACGGTCCTTCAAATTAAAAAAGTATCTGCTGAAAGAAACATTTGTAACTCGGCTCTAAGTTCAAATACAAGTATAAAATTGTTGATACCAAACTTATGAGATATTATACCAGCTATTGTTAACACACGTTTCTACAAATATAAATTAAAAAAAAGAAGTGTGGCACTCGGGGACTGCCGCGGTAAAGCTATTGCATTTACATAATTTTCTAAAATTATGCAAAACAAAATAAAATGCAAATATTAAAAAAAAATAGAAAAATGAAACAATAATTTTCTATTAATATTCACCGCTCCTTAAATATTGAATGGAAAAACAAACAATAAAAAAATGAACAAAAACAATCTTGGCAGCGGTGGGATTCGAACCCACGCCTCCGAAGAGACTGGTGCCTTAAACCAGTGCCTAGACCGCTCGGCCACGCTACCCACGAGGTCGGACGGCGAAATTATACATGACTTTCTTTAAATGAGTTTAAAATTTGTAATCCGGAGCGTCCGGTTTTTTCGTTACGGAATTTCTGAATTCGGTCCCCGCGCTCAAGGCCCACGATAGAAGAATAACGTTCATAGCGTTTTGTGCGGCCGCGGAGCGACCAGAGAGAGGTGTTTTGATTTTTTTTTCTAAATTCTTGCGGACAGAGGTATCACGGAACCCTAGGGTTCCGCGGAACACACTTAGACTATAGCTGATCTAGAACCATACACATTAGTATGTGTAGGAAACACGTATTTTAGTTGATAACCTTGGCCAACGCTTTATCGCAGGAGGCGACTGGAACGCCAAGCACATTCTTAGATTGGAATTAAAATTCGACAATCTGATAGTTTTTCGAAAAATAAACGAAAATTCGAAAAGCGAAAAAATCAAAAATTTATAATGCGTTTAAATGCTCTTGTGTTGAAAGTTTTATGGTTTTAAATAGATAATATCTTTTGGAAAATATGTGATTGAAAATCGATGCGGTCGTGTTAAGGAACGTAGCCACGTATTTATGTGACATTTGACAGCAACTGACATTAATTTTGAGTTTGACGTTGACGTTTCAACTTTCAATTTATTCGTAAAATCGCCGGAGTTTTGTGCTGTCTTCCAATATTTTAATTATTGCAAAACCAGATAGAACAGAATAGTTCAACATTTAAAAAGGTAAATTATACAACAATCCGGTTTTAGTAATTTATTGCATGAGCCTGATAGTATTCTTGTGTAATAATTGATCGAAATACGGGCGTTTCTTTTGTTTCCTTGTGCTTTTATCGTGAATCATCTGATTATTTACGACGCTTGTAAATACGCAGCTATATTTAGGTAAATAGATCATATTTATGTAAATTATCTTTAATACCAACCAAATAATTACCTTTTATACCAACTGTGTATCAAGTAAATTTACCTTAGGGAAAGTGATTTTATTTTTAGTAGGTATATCGGTTTTGTGACAGTAACACATTTATTCCAATCATTTAAACTCCGAAATGAACAAGGATCTAAAAACACTTTAATAAGGTAAATAACGCATAGTATAGCATAAATGAAATTATAATCACTGGATGAGCTAGCATGCCTAAACCTGTGTGGTAAAAAATGTAGTGAAAAAGTGTATTGGAAAAATCTTTAACAGATAACAGCGAAAGATGTCTGAACGAGAACCAATAAGCGGGTCATCCCGTGACTACGGAGCGACTGCAGCACCACCAACTGTTGGTTTTGCGGACTTCAGTCCTACAGAACTTTACAACTTGAGTGAGGGCATTGCGGACAATATCAATGCGATTAACAGCGGGCTGCGGTCTCTGGAGAAGATGATGAAGCAGATTGGGGGTCCTAGCGACAGTGTACAGTTACGGGAGAAAATGTGAGTGCATTACTTTTATTTACTTTGACAGACATAAGTCTTTTGTTATATTTCTACCCCTTATTCATAAACGTATTTTAGCTAAAGTGTTGCTAATCTCTCAACTAATCAATGCAACTGACAAGGACAAAGCATTCTATAGCTAAAACGTATCTAATGTATGTTTATAAATAAGGGGGTAACTGTATTGATAGAAATATTACTTAGAGAAATATTACTTAGAATTATTAGAATATTATTAAAATACTTAACATATTTTGCTAAGTATTTTATTGCTATGTTAACTTTTAATTAGAACTTAAATTCAGAGTTGATTATAGTCAAAATTCTTTTTTTGGACTATCAAAATAATAAAACTGAGTTTACATTTTAAAAATTTGAATTAATTTATTAAATTGAAATTTTTTAAATGAAAACTCTTATTCTATCTCTATTAAATTGCAGGCTATTGATTATACAGCTTTGAAACCTATTTTAAGAATAGGTATATAATTTGTAGACTTTTTACCCAACTGCAATGGAAGGAGTGTTATGTTTTTTTATCCAAGCATACAGTTCATACTTCATATTGAGTGATGATAATAGAGCCATAAAATTTAATAAAAACACTATAGCTAAGCATATGATTAAATTAATTATAATTTTCAAAATTATTTACGAAACAAGGATTGCGGATTGTTTATTTTTCTTGCATACAAAATCTTTAAATGCTGACCAAATGATTAAAATACTGTTTTTTTTGTAGCTAGCCAAATTTTTATATGACTGACCTTCTAATTACTTCTCAAATAAAAATGACTTTTGGATGGGACCTAAACCCGCAACCCCTGGTATCTGTTCTCCAGGAGCTACCTGCCCATCCTGCACTTTACACTTACTACCTATGATTTGACCGCCTTTGCTTGGTTGACTGACTGCACTTGCAGAAGAATTCTCTACCAGTAGTGGTGCGGTCTTCACCACCCAACTTCAAAGTTCAGGATATAAATAATGATAAAAATGTTGACATCCATTTAATTTTTCGACGTTAAGTGATGACTGCAGCCTATACACACAAAGACTAGCCCCCTTATTCATAAACGTACATTAGATACGTTTTAGCTATAGAATGCTTTGTCTTTGTCAGTTGCATTGTCAAATGTGCAGGATAAAAAAAGACAAAGAAGAGATTAGCAACACTTTATCTAAAATACGTTTATGAATAAGGGGGTAGAAGTCAAAATGCAGATGCGTTACCACCCCTGAGACCTTAGTTGTTATATCTCTGTGATTATTACGATGCCACACATTACCATCTAACTGGAACACGATAGGCTATGTAATACCATTTGGCGGCAGATAGAATGGGTAATGCGGTGGTGCCTACGCCCTAATGTTTTTTTTTTAGTTTCCCTTTGATCTGCAATCAGTCCTAGGACTATAAGCAAATGTGTTAGGCGATTGTAACACGCCCTAATGATAAAAATGTTTACATCCATTTGATTTTTCAGCCACGACACTCAACAGAATGTGAATGGATCAGTGTCTGCCACGGCTCGCGATATTCAGCGACTGGGTGTAGTGGTGAGACGCGGCGACAAACCCCAGAAGCTGCAAGTGGAGCGACTAACCCAGGCCTTCAGGGATGCCCTCGCCAAGTATTCTTCTGTTCAAAAGGTTAGTAATATCTTTCAGACACAAGATCGACATCCTTGTGACTATTTTATTTTAAAAAAATGGAAAGAAAAATTTGACTTCAGGCGAGACTTGAACTCTCGGCCACTGGGAATCTAGTCCAGCTGCTCCTCCAACTGAGCCACCGAAGTCCTGCCCGAATTGTCAAATCTTTCCTTTACATTTATTGCATTGCCTTATGGTTTCACAAGCATGTGTTAATGCGAAATAATATAAAACAATTATTAAGGGTAAAAGCGACTTCTTTACGATATTTAATAAACTGCAAAGTTTATTATATCGGTTGCCTAACTAGCATAGTGTGGCAATAGATGGCGCTACTGCCACCATAAGGCAATGTAATAAATGTGAAGGAAAGATTTAACAATTCGGACAGGACTTCGTTGGCTCAGTTGGAAGAGCGGCTGGACTAGATTCCCAGTGGCTGTGAGTTCGAGTCTCGCCTGAAGTCAAGTTTTCTTTCCATTTTTCTTTAAATGAAATATATTTCACAGGCATGTGTTAATGCGAAATAAAATAAAACAATCCTTGTGACTTGTATATTTAATCCCTGAAGCAGCAATGGCCCTGATCGGGTATTGGTATTCTATAATTAATTTTATTTCGGGTCTCGTGACCGCATACATCGTCTTATTTATATTAAAACAAGGATAATCTCGTTATTAATAGATGCAACAAACATTCAACACATACAAATTATAGATTGAGAGTCGAATTTGCGTTGCACATGTTTCTAACCATAGAAAAAAAGACGCTTACATCAACTTCACGATTATGAAGCATAAAACATAAAGTTGAAATTTTATTGATAGAAAATATACCTAATTGATATGATTGTAAACTACGATATCAAAATATAGGGGTGGCAAAAATAATAGCCTACCGGCGGCAAATTTAGGTAACACAAATTAAGCCAAAAAATCTGATTATGACTGAACAGCTGATTGCAGATGAAAAAAAGGTGTCACAACAAAAAAGAAATGTTATATATATTATAGGTTTCTATTTAAATATATAGCTTTGTATTTTAAAAAAGACAAGGATGAAAAACACTTTATTTGTCCAGTCATGAGACCTGTGAGCCAAGCAACATACAGTATCCAAAAAGAAATAATGCACATCGACCTCAGGAAAAGTCGTCGGGTTATCTCGGATCTGTAGAGCGTTATCTCTTTCGCGCCTTACCTATTTGACGTTTGTCGACCATTACGATCAAGTTTTGACCAATACCTAACTACGGATGCTTACGTAGGCAGTGTGCAGCAGAGATAACGCTCTTTAGAGCCGAAACTAGCCGATTGTCACTTTCATAGGCTCGATGTGAATTATTTTTTGTAGAGCACTGTACATAAGGAAAAATGAGACATTCTACTGATATACTTTTATTAGTTTATTACATTTAGTTTTATCTTAGTGATATTTTTGATTTTACATATATTTTTTATCTTGTTTGACATGTATATCAATTGTTGTTCACTTTAATTTATTTTGTTTGTTTTTAACGTGTCATAAGAGGTGCCTGTCACCCTAAATGAATAAATGAGTTTCTGATTCTGATTCTGATTCAAATAAAAAACAATAAGAAATACAAGCGTCAAGTTATGTTAAAATTGCAGCAAGTGTCAGAGAAAATGGCGGCCCATATGCCGAAGAAGGCGCGCGTCAGGAACGACCCGGATGCCCTCGAGAGGCAGGCGGTCGCCGATGACGAAGAATCCACGTTGCTGGACAATCAACAGGCACAGGTTTGAATCTTCACTTGTATTTATATTAATGCGGGGCCACGCGCGCTTTGAGATTGGATATTATATTATTATTATATCCAATCTCAAAGCGCGCATTGCCCCGCGGCTAGTGTAGATCACAGAGCAACACGGGTCACCGGCCGCGGCGGACCGGATGGAAGTAGCTATAGCGTTTATTACCGATGCAAAACAGTCTGTAATCTATTGCGGGGGGGAATACGCGTGACGCACACATAAAAATCGTCTTTTTCTACGAAACTCACACCTTGTCTTTAACAAAATACATAAACTATTTCACGCACAAATTTAAACATCTAGGCGACAGGCATAGGAACACTTGTGCTGTACTTTGACAGATGGGAAAGCCTGCATATGGCTACTCCCCTCCGGTGGCCCGTGTTGCTCTATGGTGTAGATCACTCTGTTGTGCGATACGGGCGCGGTCGGGTGTGTGATAGGTGACCGCTAGTCGAAAAATTACAAATGCCCGTTTCCGTGCTTCGGAGGGCTCTTTAAGCCGTCGGTCCCAGTTGCTATCGATACCAGTCGATCAACCTTGTCGGAGGCCTTATGGGCGGTCTGAAAACAGCCTACAGCGGGTTGGCCACTAATCCGTATCTCCACCAACCCGCATTGGAGCAGCGTCGTGGAGTAAACTCCAGGCCTCCCCTCAAAAAGGGGAGAGACTCGTGTGCAGCCGTGGGACGTACAAGGGTTGCCATTGGTCATATCGGTTGTATAGCTATTAATTAATTATCAATGGATGTCGTTCACCGACCCTATATCGGTTAAAATCAAAAA
Organism: Macrosoma leucophasiata; assembly: GCA_036365455.1. Lineage (NCBI taxonomy): Eukaryota > Metazoa > Arthropoda > Insecta > Lepidoptera > Hedylidae > Macrosoma > Macrosoma leucophasiata. The sequence goes on along the minus strand of JAWQUS010000004.1, from coordinate 4,293,314 downwards.
AAGGGAAGGCAAAACTTAACGCATCAGTGTGGGACTTCGGTAGCTTAGTGGTTAAAGTTTACTCGCATGTGTTATTGCGATAAATAAATATAACATTGTATCGTTATATTCCAATGAATTTACACAAAACTTTAACAAATGATATACACAAACCTTCTAACAAAAAGCTCAAAAATCACTCTAATGGTAACCTGAAAATCCGTGCAGTATGTACCTAGTCTTTGAGTTTATCGCGGCCAGATAGATGCGGCGGACTTTATTTTATAATATGTATATATTTCTTTGAAAGAACTATCAGCATCATTTATTGTAATATTGTATCTTAGAAGTTGTCGCAAAAAAATTGCTTGCATTAAAATAAATTTATTCGTACGCGTTGCTCACACCAATGATGGAAGATTATAGACTCGCCTTTTTGTTTTTTTTTAATATTTTTTGTGCGGGCTTTTAACATTTATTGTATGGACGTTTGCCGGGTCGGCTAGTAATAATATAAATGTTTTCCAGGCGCGGCTAATTCAATTCGAGACGAGTATGCTACTAGAGAAAGAAGCTTACATGAACAAAATTGAAGCTGACGTATTGGACGTGAACCAGATAATGCAGGAGTTGGCCGAAATGGTGAATGCGCAGGCGCAGGCTGTCGGTGAGTTATTCTGTTGACCCACATGGTGCAACGGTGTACCGTTGATCCGAGGATCGCGGGTTCGATCCCCACACCGGGACATTAAAATGGGCGCCCATACAACAAATATGTTTTTTTGGTGTAGGTATATTAATAATGGTTATATATTGACTTTCAAAACAAATATTTAAGGTTGGCTCGCATACATCTTCTACTGGTGGTAAAGCTCCAGTGACGGAGCTCGCGGGCGTAGGCACCACCGCATTACCTAATATACTTGCCGCTAAATGGTAGTGTTCAGCACTATCGTGTTCCGGTCAGGTGGTAATCTTCTTTCTCAGTCATTTTGTGGGTGTCTAAAGGCTGCAGTCATCACTTAACATCAATGTGAACTGCATGATTGCTTGCCACATCCATAACATTAAAAAAAGTTACGTTTTTGTTTTACAGATACTGTAGAAACTCACATAGAAGCCGCAGGGGCAAGTGTCGAGACGGGTGTCGACGAACTAGCTAAAGCCGCCGAACACAAGCGAAAATACCGCAAGAGAATGTTCTTTTTCATGCTCATCGGAGTCATATTCGCAATAATATTCATCGTTTGGATAGTGAAAAGTTTTAAATAGATCTGAGCCTTAATACATGCCCAAGTGGTCTTATATTAATGATTTCTTTGAAAGAACTATCATATGTTTCATATGTTCAATCCCTTAGAATTCAATTTGTCGAGAACCTGGTTAGGGATCGCGATTCTTTCAGCAAAAGATCGAATTTTTTAATCTATTCGAAACAAGTCAGAAATCGATTCTCGATTAATCGATCAGTTTTCCATTTGTATGAATTGATTCTACAAATTCAATCTTTTGGACAACAAAGATGGTAAAAACAAGTCTTTTAGAGTCCATTTAATTTTTTGGGAGACGTCACATAAAATGGTTTATTCAAAAATCATTATCCATAACAAAATTCAGTAACCATAATGTTCAAAGTTCGTAATGTTGGTTTGCATAATGATTTTAAAAATATACTTAAGAATTCCGTCATAATATCGAATACTATAATATTTTAGTCTCCTAATTTTGCATGAAATAATTTAAGGATTAATTATTGACCGTAATGTTGCTAGAAGTTCTGGAAAAACTCCCAACATCGCATACGCAGTATTGCCAGTTTCTACCTTTTTAATGTAGTAGGTAGATTATTTAATGACTGTTCACAGTATATTGTTATGTTTGGTTTTAAGTTTATGTATTTTTAATTTATATTTATTAAGCCTTTGTCTTATGTGAGCTCTTAATTGGATGTAGGGAATGATCTACATTCCATATTAGGGCGTTTATTTCGTGAAACGGTACAGATTACGGCAATAAGGTAATTGCCTTATCTTTGTGTGCAATTCTACATTTGTGACGTCATAGTGTTGTATTGTAAAGTAGCTGCCTTTATTCTAAGCCCCCATAAGAGTGCTTGTAGGTTTAAAGCAGACACAATTTTTACAAACTTGTCGTATAAAATCTTTTCTTAAAAAATATTTCTGGAGTCTTACCCCCTTATTCCTTATAAAAGCATTTTAGCTAATATGTTGGTAATCTCTCCTTTGTCTTTTTCTATCTTACGCAATTGACAACATTTCTTTTTTTTAACCTACATGTTTTATTACATTATCCAAAAGTAAATCCAAAACTAGGGCACCCGTGTTTAACCATTTTTCGCAATTTTGTACTTTTCATTCATAATTTTTACTTTGAAAGTTAGTGTATTCTAAAAAGACGTATGCGCCATATGACGTCACACTAACGGTGGAATGGCAATAGAAACATTGCATTGTGCCGTGACCCCTTGAAAAAAATTGTAGATGTCACTGTCTTGTCGTTGTCAGCTTGTCAAACTCGATGTAGGGCTGTCGATCTTTTTATTTTAAAATTATCAGTACCAGTGTTCGATATATCGAAAAAATTATCGATTTATCAGTATAATTTTAAACAATTCTTTGACCCTGCGTGTCGTCGATTGATCTCTTCCTTGATCCAACTACAAAATTATAAAAGAACGATCGAGCAAAAAAAAACAGCGTAACTTCTCAAAATATAAAAAAAAATATCGAATGTATAAATCTACATTTTAATTTTTTTTCCATGTTAACTGATATATCTTATCTTTAATTAATTGATTAAACTTTAATTTCCGAATATATTTATACAATCCTTGATATAAATAAAAATAAATTATACAAAATTTTACAATAACTTAAATTAAAAATTGACATAAAATTAACTAAATGACATAATGTTTTATACAATATAAAAAAGAATTAAAAAACAATGAACAACATTACATTAAGAAATTTAAATCAAATCAAAATTAAAAGCAAATCATTACTAAATAAACATAAAAATAAAATCACAATTAAATATATGTCATATTTTTATCACATTTTAATTAGTTTTTAATATCGACATATCGAAAAAAATATCAATATGATATCAACAGCCTGAGGGCTAAGTCGTTGTTTAAAACTTAAAACCTGTTTTTTTTTAAAATAAATAAGCCCGTAGCAGCTTTTCATAGACTTCGTAGTAGGGAATGCGATTCTTTCTGAAATAAATCAATGTTCGAATCAAAGTGTCCAAAATCCATTCACATTTAAATCGACATTGAAAAAATCGATCTTCGATTATCGATCTATTTTTGATTTGGGCTATGTAATACTAAATTTCAAGGAAAACAACTAACTAAGGGAAAAAAAAAGCAACTCAACAGTGTTCAATGTTGGTATAATGCTTCCTATACTCACGTTTAAACGTTAAAACTTATGATCTGTATGTTTCCTATATGTCCCTATGTGAATTAACCAAAAAGATCGATCTTCGATATTCCAGGGTATAGTACCCATTCACTAAATCAATCCAGTACTGTGGATCGATTTAAATAAATTATTATAATTATTTAATTAAGAATCGAGTTTTTGGGTCCTAAAGATCGCTTTTCCGACTAACCGATCTCAGGTTTCGGATCACCATCCCTACTTCCTAGTTTTATACTTTGACATTGACGTATCCGTATCAATTTGACACATCTTGTCACAGAGTATGTAACAATAATGTTTTCATCTAAAGATAGGCAATGGTAACTACTTCATTCCACCATATAAGTGACGTCATCACATGTTTTTCCGTTTTATTTTTTTTTTCCACAGAAATTAAGAAATAAAGAAATAAAAAAAATATGTAATTGAACTCAGAAAAGAAAAATGAAGAAACGGTATTTTTCTTTTAGGGTCGTGTCAATTTTGAAATGCTGTCAATTGCCAATGCGACTGATAAAGACAATGCATATTATAAGGGGGTTAGACTATACAAAAGAAAGGACCCTCCATACAAATGTCTTGTGATGTGATTTAATTACATTTGTGACAGAATTACTTGTCTTAATGTATACTGTTGACAGATGCAGATTGTAATCCGACAAAAGTTTTGCAACGCAGTGTCGAACTATCGACACTATGACGTCACGAATTTGCCGGATTATAGAGTACCTACTGCCTTAAATTCCTAATCCGTTTTTTTTATAACCTGTGTACCTTGTAAGCCGACAAATTATCGATCCGACGTATCGATAAGACGTTATTTTATACGGATTAGACGGGCCGGATTACCGGGGGTCCACATAGTGTTGTTTCCTCCAGATTATTCTACTAACTCAAGCGATTCATACAATTTATTTGCAGCGCGCCAAGTTGGATTTTTTTATTTTTTATTTATGTTATAGAAGTGGCAAACAAGCATGCAGTTCACATTGATGTTAAGTGATGACTGCAGCCTATAGACACCCACACAAAGACCAAGGTCAAAATGCAGATGCGTTGCCACTCCTGAGGCCTAAGGTGTTATGCCTCTGTGCCGGAAATTACAGGTCCGTACATTACCACCTGACCGGAACACGATAGTGCTGAACACTACCATTTAGCGGCAAGTATATTAGGTAATGCGGTGGTGCCTAAGCCCGCGAGCTCCGTCACTGGACCTCTACCACCAGTAAAAATAGATAATAATATCTTACAGAATATTTGACTGAATTAACTGGGGTTACCCCCTTTTCCTCGCCAAAAATAATATATTTCCCTGTCTATATAATTATTATCATGTTTGTTTAAATAAAACGAGTAGAACAGTTAAATAAATTTTAAGAATTTTTTTTGCCAAAATCATCTTAAAATTTTGAAATTTAAGATATAAATATTATGATTTCTTTTACCGACTTACCGATTTTATGGTAAATTAAATTTTGGTTAGCTTTGCTAATTATTTTTTAAACCTTTCCTCTTGCATAACTATTCCTAATAGTTGTATTCATTTAAATTCGGCGGTGAAAATTCTTTTATTTGGCAGATTTAACCTATGAAGGTCATGATTTCTCTAACCGACTTATACCAATTTTATCGTGAAGTAAATTTTTGGTAAGTTTTGCTCATTATTTTTTGTTCCTTGGAATAATTACTTTGAGAAATAAAATGCTTATTTTTGATCGTAGCAAAAACCGTGATAGTAGAACTGCATTCTAATGTTTTAATACATTTTTACCACTTTTTAATTATATAGGAATGATCTAATGTAAAACAATAATTAATAGTACTAAAATATATTAATTACAGTACCCAAGAAATATTGCATATCCAGCTTACGAAAGAGACAATCAGCTAGTTGCGACTTCGTAGAGCGTTATCTCTGCTGCACACTGCGTACGTAAGCACTGATAGTTCGGTATTGGTCAAAACTTTTACTGGTGGTAGAGCTCCAGTGACGGAGCTCGCGGGCGTAGGCACCACCGCATTACCTAATATACTTGCCGCTAAATGGTAGTGTTGAGCACTATCGTGTTCCGGTCAGGTGATAATGTACGGCCCTGTAATTTCCGGCACAGAGGCATAACATCTTAGGCCTCAGGAGTGGTAACGCATCTGCTTTTTACCTTGGTCTTTTTGTAAGTGACTATAGGTTGCAGTCATCACTTAACATCAATTTGAACTGCATGCTTGTTTGCCACTTCCATAAAATAAAAAAAAAACTTAATCTAAATGGTCGACAAACGTCACATAGGTAAGGTGCGAAAGAGACAACGCTCTACAGGTCCGAAATAAGCCGAAGTCTCCTTCCTAAAGTCGATGTGCAATATATCTTGTTGGATACTCTGTACTGTATCTCATTTATGTGTAAATATGTAACAAAGTAGAAAATCAGTGATTGATTAATCACGCTCACAGGTTATAGGTTAGGATCCCACTGCGGAATCATTTCGTTCATCCAGATATGATGCAAACCTAATTGTTACGCATATTTATAATCTAACCCCCTTATACATAACCGTACATTAGATACGTTTTAGCTATAGAATGCTTTGTCTTTGTCAGTTGCATTGTCAAATGTGCAGGATAGAAAATGACAAAGGAGAGATTAGCAACACTTTAGCTAAAATACGTTTATGAATAAGGGGGTAGAAGAATAAATAAAGAAAGAATATATCCACTAGGTTGCCTATCAAAATATGGCCGCAAGTCTTTTTTGGGAAATAATTTATTTTTACTTGTTTTTTCAATAAAATATTGTTTACGGCAATATGTATAATTAATGATTCTCTAACCTAACCTATTATGCACAAAGAGGTATAAACCTGTGAGTAACAATGCGGTATAATATAGAGATGGTAAAGAATACAAACAGCCGGTTCCGTTTTTAAATTTATTTGACAGATATTAAGTGAGACATTTCCACGTTATCTGTCATATATAACAGTGGGAAATTAAATGCAAAAAACTGGAACTATGCTAACAAGAAAAGTGTCCTGTCTGGTACTTTATAAAATAAATAATAAATAAAGTACTTTCTTTAGTACATATAAATCAATGGTTATACACAGCTTTATTTTAATGAATAGGTTTTAGTAATTATCTGTTTTTCTAATTTTAAGTTTCATATTATTTTAGATTTTATGATAGTAGCTCATAATAATCATAGAAATTAACAAACATATATGTTTGTATGTATGAAAAACTTCGCGACACAGTAAAGTGGAAATTATAATTTCAAATATGATTTTAAAGACATTTATAACAAAAGAAGATAGATATCTACAAAAAACTCCATCCAATGTATGTGTGCCACGTAATTACTATCACAGAGGCAAAAAACTTGAGTATCGAGGTAGCAACGCATCTGCACTTTGACCTCTATTTTTTGTGAAGATGTCTATGCCTCTTGATGTTTTTGCCTTTGACACATTATTTAGATCATAGCGTTAAAAAAAAACAATTAACGCAAACAAATACATAAACAGTTATAAATACTGTATGATCATCCCATTCATGGCATTATCATATAAGAATTGATAAGGTCTAGGAAAGGCTGAAATTTTAATCACAACATTGCGTTGCACACTCTCACATTGGAAATAACAAATTACTGTGTCGACGATCTATATTACTATTATTACAAAAAACATAATATTATTAATATGTTAAATATTTTTATATTTAAAGTAGGTAGGTATTATTAATTAATATTGAAATATTAATCAACTATTTCTTCAAATTGTAATCATTTGAACGAATGAACTATATTTTTTTGTGAATGATTCGCTTCATTCTTTATTCTTGTCTATGTAGATGAAGTTGATATTAAAAACTAATCCATAAAGACCGTAAATAGAAAAAACAAATAGGTGACTGACTCCATACATCTTTCTCGATTTGATTTTGAATGTATTATTGATGTATGTTGTTTTGTAGTCATTAACTAGCTCTGACTAGATTCTTCAATTTCAAGGCTGAATCGTTACTCAATTTTTAAAAGCAATTACGTAAAACGACAGCATGCGATTTGATTGGAGATGTAAAAGTAACTTTAAATTGAGTAATGTTTCAGAATTGCGATAAACGAACAGTGGGTCTTTTTAGAAAAAATAGGCGTTACAAAAATGAAGAAAAGTAATTTAGAATATAATTAGTGAGTTTAATTTACTACTAACGTGATGTTCATCCAAAACAGACTTCTCACTACTGTCATCTCCTGTAGAAACATATATCTTTTGCACTCACATAGCACTTATTTTCTAAAACGAAATACGAAAATTAATCAGAAAGTGAGCATGCTGATAGGATTACATATTTTTAAGGCCTTCATTTTTCTAAACAGACCCATTAGAATGACAGCTTAACTGAATCGGTTTTGTTCTCGATTACGTCTTTGATGTTTTGTCCTTTCGTACCGCCTATGAGAATAAAAGCTTTCATTAGGGGTGCTACCGCCTATCTAAATAGTTGTCGACATTGTTATTGCTGTCAATTTGTACCTCCTTTAAAAGCAATAACTATAATTATCGCAAGAACATCAGTCAGATTAATTGGCGGACGCATCCCTGATTATCGCTTGCATACCGCCTACTAAAGTAATAAAGATTATCGTCATAGCTCTCATAGACGGTTCGAAAGAACAAGAACAAACTTGAGACGTAAATGTACGTTTTGTCCTCGCAAAAGCTATTCCGTTTGACGTTTTATTGCGATTCAATGTAAGGACTGCCAATGCCAACTTTCTTTCATTTTTTATAGGACGTGTAATTAAAAGGATCAAAGAATTAGCCTTTCAGTTCAGTTCGCAATAAGAGATACCGCGGGTGTCGATCCAATTGGCCAAAATTGAAACGTATATCGCGTGTTTTGCCGACAGCTGATGGGGGCATTACCCGTGGTTCACCTTCTTAGGTGTACCACTGGTAATGAAAGAAGTAATTACCTTCTTAAAGGAAGAAAGAATTAGAAAGAAAAGGAAGAATTTACTTCTTTCCGTTGTCCACCTATATTAACTCAGGTGTTCCAGGAGGAATATATTTTTCCCGTGGTCCACCTGTTTCAGTGTTAGCGTAGAATGTGCTTACACATTGTTAATATAATAATATATTTTGACGGGTTTAATAATAATTTTGAATTTAATTTAATTTTTTATCTGGATAAGAATTGAACTTGGACCTTTTTTTTATTTGTCAAACTAGTCTTTTATTCACAATTAAAAATTGTTAGGTGGACCATGGACACTATATTCCGCTGAACTATCTAGCAGGTGGCCCAGAAGTAAAAATTACCCCTGGTACACCTAACTCACAAGAGGTGTACCATGGGAAGAAAATTTTACACTTGGTTCATTCAGATAGACAGGTGTACCACGGGCGATGACCAAAAGGAGTACAATTTAACAGATTCTTTGGCCATAGATCGTCACTGTGGTCACGTCAGGGTGCTTGGCCTAAAATCTTTTAAAGTGATAAAAGATAAATTTGTACACATTCCAATAATGTTAAATGTGTCATTGAAATCAATTTTTTTTGCAAATCATAATATATAATATTATTATGATATTGTTTCTAAAATGTTTATACACGAATAAAATAAATGATTGTCATATTACCTAATGGTAAAAAAGTGTTTTTTTTTTTAGATTTGCTCTGCTTCGTCTTATAATCTTCCTACTGTAATTGGTTTTTTATTTTAGTGTCAAGAACAGAGATTAGAGCCACCATCTAAAAAAATAAAAATATCCGGGCGGTCACAATTCCTTATTTATTCTGTTGTGTATATTTTTACTGGTGGTAGAGCTCCAGTGACGGGAGTTCGCGGGGGTAGGCACCACCGCATTACCTAATATACTTGCCGCTAAATTATAGTGTTCAGCACTATTGTGTTCTGGTCAGGTGGTATTGTAGGGCTCTATAATTTCTGGCACAGAAGCATAACACCTTATTCTTCAGGAGTGGTCATCACTTAACATCAATGTGAGCTGCATGCTTGTTTGCCACTTCCATCACATTAAAAAAAATGCAGAGATAAAGTTGGCCCCGATAATAACTATCACAGAGACTTAACAACTTAGGTCACAAGGGTGGCAACGCATCTGCCTTTGGACCTCTGGTTTTTGAGTAGATGTCAATAGGCTGCAGTGCTGCAGTCATCACTTAACATCAATGTAACCTGCATGCTTGTCACCTTCCATAAGTACACAGTGTGTACTTATGTACTACACACACAGTAACACCTTTGAACATTTGCAACACCAAAAGTTTCCAACGCGTTGCCAGCCCAGTGAGACTCTTGACGCCAGTACTATTGACTCGATTCCAATCAAAATTTACGATTGGGATCAATTCAGAAACAGTTCAGTGGTGGACCGACAGTATTTTATGACATGAAGTGGTAAACAAGTATACAGTTTAATTTAATGGAACGTAATACTGTTACAAACATCTACACGAAACCAGAGATTTCGATGCTGATGCGTTGCCACTCCAGAGGCCTAAGTTATTATGCATCAGTCAGTGCCGGAAATTTCACTACCATTTAGCGGCAAATAGAGATTACGTGCTAGAATGTGGTGGATCAAAATAAACAAATGAAAATAAATAAAAATACAAAACATAATTTATTTACATTTTATTCCATTTGAGAGATAAACAGTTATCAGCTCCAGCCTCATCAAACAGAATTCTGACAAGATGATTTTGTAACCGCGACGATAATTTGACAGTTGTAAAGCTATTCCAAAAGTTTAATTACTAAAACTGTTAAAAAACCAGTCTTTAGTCTCAAGTTATCCGGCTCGAAGGACCAAAAAAATACTCAAACACTAACATAGGAAACAATTATTAGTGTAACATATTTACAAGTTAATTAAATAAAATGAATAGTAACAACAAAATAAAAACGTGTCAAACACCGTCATCGGTTACTTACAAAATAATATTGCATTCGATTTAAACTTTGAAAGGATACAGAGAAAATTTAACTAAATCAACCAATACGGTAACAAGATAATTTTGACTTTCACTTATACGCTAGAGCAATTATTGTCGTATTTTTTCATATCAAAGTAAAGGAACGTTACTAAACATAGCAAAAATGTAGCGGCTCTGACATTTGTCCTAAACACTGAGTCTTAAAAGAACGATGGGCAATGCATACAATAAGGAACACAAGTCAATAGGTACCCTTCTGATAAATTGATAATTATCATTAAAATCAGGCGCCAAAATATGCGTGGTATCGATTATATTATTAAATATAGTGATGTTATTGCGTAATGTTTTGTATTTAAAATATGGGAAATCAATTCCATGTCGTCAATCGAAGTCGAGCCATGACTGAATTTTATATTGTAATGATGTTGGCAAACAGGCATTCAATTCACATGTATATTAAGCAACTTCTTTAGCCTACAGACATCTACACAAAAACTGAATGTCTACCTGCAGATGCGCTGTTTGAGGCCTAAATTATAATTACCTCTGCGATAGTCATTACGGGGTAATTAATGACAATTTCACACAACCAAATAAGTGTTTAAAAATATAAATTTTGGCTGACGTTTTGTTAACGATATACCGAAATATCAAAACAATTTAATTACATTACTACCAATTTTTTTTCAATTGTACTTTCATAAAATTTAAGTATAGATTTTAACCCACCATTCATAATTAAATAAATTAATCCTTTTTCCGTGCCCTATGGGCCGACTGAGATTTTAACCTTTTATCAATATCACTCGAATGTCCCATCGCTTTGACAAAAGAGGCTGCTGCATATTGAAATTAAAAAACAAGTTTGTAAACTAAAATGGCCTAAGCTCATACTCGTGATATCTTATTACGATTAAAGAAAGAATCATGGGAATATATTGACAGAAAAAATGAAAAATACAAAGAAAAACAGCTTTGAAATATATTTTTTTAATATGTTCTGGTGTTATAAACATTTTACCTCACCGATATAAAATGGTTATTCCTTCCAGCAATAGAGGCACTCTATGAATATTAAATATCAATCTTAGTTTTTATTCCGGAGAGGTATAAATACTATAAACCAGTTTTTGCCCACGACTTCGTCCGCGTGTACTTTTAATCATTCCATTCTAGCCTGTACGTTATTCCAATGTATAACCTATATTACTGTAAAGTTTCATCCAAATCCGTCCAGTCGTTTTTTCGTGAAAGAGTAACAAACATTCATCCATCCATCCATCCATACTCACATTTATAACAATAATAGGATATCGGAAAATGATCTATATGTTCTCAAAATAATTGAAAGCTGTAACACCTTGTACAATTTTTTGTATTGATGATGATTACCCATGATTCTTTTGATGTGAAAATTTTGCAAGTTAAAAAACACTGCATTTGGTTTTGTTTATTTATACAACGGTGGGTGTAAAGTAACGAGACGAAAGATGGGACTCAGTTTATGTTCGCGGTGAATCAGAGTAGGCCAACTGTATTGTAGACATTTCGATTTCATAATAAAAAGTTCGCATGACAACAAATCCTAATTTTCGACTTCAATTTTAAGTTATGCAAGATTTGATTCCACATTTTTATTTTTATTTCAATTTATTCTCAAATAAACCATATATAACTGACGCTATTATTGGCTTACCTAACTTATTAAAAAAAAACGTACAATAGTTTTTTTTGTGTTTATTATATTGTAACTAATCTCGTTATATGTACTTAACTGATGTTTTAAAATGTGTAGCCATGCAAACTTTTATGTATGAAAGGGGTATTGTATACTTAATATTTTTTTGAATTTGACATTCTTATATTTTTTATAATGATATTATCGACAAGATATGCACTTATAACAATAATTATTATCGTCACAAAACATAGTTATGTACAATAAATTAGTATACTGTTAGGTTTTGGTTTGCAAAAATGCATTGTTTTCACATAAATCACATATTACTATACATACATACAGACTTTTCAAGTTATATTTGTGCCAAAAATCTTTCCAATTAGTTTTTTTGGTATTAAGTAAATAATTGATATGCCAAAACTATGTTAACTTGAAAATAGTTCAAAATATGTTAAAAACTAAAGTAGTTATTGACTCACATTCTAGATTTATAGTCGTGCCAGGCACTGGCAGAGATATAAAAAAACATTGATGTTACAAAAAAAACGTTGCATTACTTGTACCTGTTACACTGCTTAAATATACAAAACATTTTTACAAGACTGGCAGCATTTTGAGATTTTTTAATTTGCATCCAACATGAATAACATACAGTATGTTAATTTATATTAATAATATTGCTAACAGTCTGTCCCTTGCTACAAAGACACCTTAGGATATCGGTACAATATCATCTGTTTCAAATATTGATAGATTTTTCTGTTATATTTGAGTTCACATTTCATTCATACGTGCCAGTGTGGAAGCTTAAAATTATTACGTAACAAATCAAGGTTGAGAGTTCAATAAACAACATATAAAAACCAACTGATCTTTTACTGAAGAAAAACATTCAAGTAAAATATTTGAGTGGTTTTTGTGTTGTTATGTATTGTGTTATTATTTGTATTTTTTTCCTTTGCTCAATACTGACACTCACTGACTGACTGACTCAATCATTATTACCATGTTTATTTAGTTTACAATAAGGAATAAATTGGATACAAATAATAATTCAGAAACAAATGCTATTAAATCGACATTTGAATTTGCAATCTGTATTGCTAATGTATAACCTATGTTACCTCATTGCATTCCAATGCGATACTCGATCGTATATCAATATCAATCATCCATAGAAAATTACGAACATGCCAGTGATCGGCATCAACACACAATCCCCAAACAGCAAAGTCTAGTTGAGAATAATACGAAGACGCTCAAAGAATTGATATTTACGAGCGTGCCAGTGTTTGGCATCGGCGTAAGTTGCCAGTCTTAATTTGTTGAGAATGTTACACCTATCTATCAGTATAACTAACTACTACCGTAGCTTCGCTTGTCTCTGATGCCATACGGCGTATTTGGCGCATGCTGTGTCTATCATTTGGTTCATATGCCGCGTCAGAGAAGTCGCTAGTGGTGTGAGGTCGCGAAGCATTTTTTCCTGTGGAAAGAAAAAAATAGTTCATTTTCTGAACAGAAGAGTATTTGGAAACGAAACTATATTAATATAATTTGTCGTATTAAACTCAGTAACGTTTTGAATAATTTTCTTCGCTTAAGTTTTCTAATATTTCAGTAGATACTAATTTTTAACTTGTCTTTCCATTAACTACACGTACGGATGCTAATTAAATAAAAAAAAATCAGCATAAACGGAGAAACATTTCCATTTTCCTATGCGCCATAAATCTACATTGTTTTTTTATTTTGATTGAAAGTAGATTCGTTGTCTTCTTTTGTGAATGGCTTCCACCAACTTAAAGGATGATTCTGCCAGAATCTGGTGCTTGAAGAGGCACAGTAGCTTGAAGTTGTATGGTTATTACAAAAAAATGCCTGGTGAATATTAAGACGTGTCAAATTCAATCGACACCTTACCTCAAAAGGTCGCAACTTGACGTTCCTAAACCTCAACAGGGCTTCGTAGAATTTCTCAGCGCGCGCAGTTGTATCATCCGTGTCGTTATTGGCACCCGGTTGCGGGAAACATCTCCACAACTCCCTCAATAACTCGCCGCCGGATAGGTATATGCGATTTAGCTCGTTTTTCACGTCCGGTGGTATTAATTCTGTAAATTCAATTCAAATTAATAGTATTTTATTTTTAAAGAAAAATGTAAAGAAAAATTTGACTTCAGGCGAGGCTCGAACTCGCGACCTACTGGGAATCTAGTCCAGCCGCTCTTCCAATTGAGCTACTGAAGCCCTGCCTGCTTATAGTTCGTAATAGATGGCGCTACTGCTACCATAAAGCAATGCAATAGATGTGAAGGAAAGATTTGACAAATCGGGCAGGGCTTCAGTAGCTCAATTGGAAGAGCGGCTGGACTAGATTCCCAGTAGGTCGCGAGTTCGAGCCTCGCCTGAAGTCAAATTTTTCTTTCCATTTTTCTTTAAAAATAAAATATATTTCACAAGCATGTGTTAATGCGAAATAATATCAAACAAATTAATAGTAACATTAGATACTGCCTCAGGACTCTAGTGGTAGAAGGCTACTGCTACTTCTTCTTTACTGGTGGTAGAGTTCCAATCTAGGGACTCGAGGGCGTAGGCACCACCGTGTTATCTAATATATCTGCCGCCAAATGGTAGTGCGCAGCACTATCGTGTTCCGGTTAAACCTTGTCGGAGGCCTTATGGGCCGGTTTGAAAACATCCGACTACGTGTTGGCCACTTACCCTTATCACCACCAACCCGCATTGAAGCAGCGTGGTGGAGTAAGCTCCAGTCCTCCTCCCAAGAAGGGGAGAGACTCGTGCCCAGCAGTGAGACGTATCAAGGGTTGCCATTGTTAATAATAAAATACGCTTACACTCACAGCCCCACATTAGGTATAAACCTGTGTCGTGGGTGCCGTTGTACACATACAGCACATACACAAACACCCAGACCCGAAACAAATATCTGTAGACCATACAAATATTTGTCCCGGTGTGGGGAACAAGGGGAAATGAGACATTCTACTGATATACTTTTTACATTAGTTTATTACATTTAGTTTTATCTTTGTGACATTCTTGACTTTACATATATTTTTTATCTTGTTTGACATGTATATCAATTGTTATTCACTTGTTTGTTTTTGACGTGTCCTAAGAGGTGCCTGTCGCCCTAAATGAATAAATGAGTTTCTGATTCTGATCGAACCCGCCACCCTTCGAATCAAATGGTCGTCTCACACCGCTTGACCAACTGGGTCGTCAAAATTAGATACTATTTTTTTAATTATGTAATGAAAGTAGCAAACCAGCATTCAGTTCACGTTGATGTTAAGCGATGACTGCAGCCTATAGACACCCACACAAAGACCAAGGTCGAAGTGCAGATGCGTTACCACTCCTGAGGCCTAAGGTGTTACGCCTGTGTCGGAAATTGCAGGTCCGTACATTACAACCTGACCGGAACACGATAGTGCTGAACACTACCATTTATCGGCAAGTATATTAGATAATGCGGCGGTGCCTACGCCCGCGAGCTCCGTCGCTGGAGCTCTACCACCAGTAAACTACTACTACTATACAATAATAATAATAATTGTGCCGATAGTCGTATCGGTGAACGGGCTGATAGCGAAGAGCCTCGACCAACATCTCAAGAGGCTCTCGCTAGGTGGATGGATCAAGGGTCTGATACAGAAAGCAGTACTCCTCGGCACGGCACGTATAGTGAGGAGGTTCCTGTCTCTGTGTCCCTAACCACCGGCGGCTTGGACCCTGCTCTCGCTGCCGGCGGCACACTATTTTTTAATCTTTTATATATATATTTGTTGTTTTTTTTTATACATATATATGTAAAAAATTATTTAATAAGTAGTTTGAATAAATAAGTGGAATAATAATAATAATGGCAACCCATTTTATGTCCCACTGCTGGGCACGAGTCTCTGCCCTTTTTTGGGGGGAGACCTGGAGCTTACTCCACCACGCTGCTCCAATGCGGATTGGTGGAGGTGGGTGGGTTAGTGGCGAACCCACTGTCGGATGTTTTCAAACCGCCCATAAGGCCTCCGACAAGGTTTAACGACTGCTATCCATCGATATCAACCGGGACCGACGGCTTAACGTGCCCTCCGAAGCACGGAAACGCGCATTTAATTTGCCACTAGCGGTCACCCATCACACTGCCCGACCGCGCCCGTAGTGCTTAACCGAGCAGATCGCTTACGATCTACACCAGCCGCTGGGCCATGCGCGCTTCGCGCTACTATACAAGTTGTTCGTATATACGTACGCGCCATGCTGTGCGAGTGATGGTGCCTCATGAGAGCGCCGCCGGGACTGAGCTCCCCGAGCGCGCCCACCGCCGCGCCCGCGCCGAGCCCCACCGGCCGCTGGCACTGCTGACCGTTCGACCAGGCCTGCGATCACGCACGAATAAACATCCCACTTGACAATCGACAGAACGAAATAGGGAATCGGACAACTTTTGAGAACGTGTCTAAAATTGTTCTTAAACGTTTATTTAACCGTAAAAAATATTAATTTTATTATTCAAACATGTTTAAGTACTTGTTTTATATTATTTCGCATTAACACGTGCTTGTGAAATATCTTTTATTTGAAGAAAAAATTTTTCTTTCCATTTTTCTTTAAATAAAATATATTTCACAAGCATGTGTTAATGCGAAATAATATAAAACAATTATTAAGGGTAAAAGCGACTTCTTTACGATATTCAATAAACTGCAAAGTCTATTGTATCGGTTGCCTAACTAGCATAGTTGGCAATAGATGGCGCTGCTGCTACCATAAAGCAATGCAATAAATGTGAAGGAAAGATTCGACAAATCGGGCAGGACTTCAGTAGCTCAATTGGAAGAGCGGCTGGACTAGATTCCCAGTAGGCCGCGAGTTCGAGTCTCGCCTGAAGTCATTTGTTTTTCCATTTTTCTTTAAATAAAATATGTTTAAGTACCACAAACTACACATACATTTTATAATTTCAAAAATGCCGCGTAAACGGTACCGAATGACTCAGAACAATGTGACGTCAACTGTTCGCAATCGAAGTGAAGCTTTTAATTCCATACGACTAACCAAGTACAAATTAATTTTGTTGAATTTCGAATAACCTCGTGTAATTAACGTAGAAAATATAAAAAAAGAGCCAATCAATATAAGTATCACTTGTGTTAAATATTAAATTTGTTGTACGATCATATGACGTCACGTACTGTGTTGTGTGTTGTACAGTTGAAGTTTCGTTCCACATGGAGCACAGATAAAATATATTAAATTTTTTACATTTTATTTGGCAATTTAAAAATATAAACCATTAATATTTCAAGAAAATATTTAATGAGTCATCGTATTATTTCACAAACATTAATTCTAATCATAGTTTACATTTATTTTCGATAGCTGTTCGATTGCCTATTGAATCGAACAACTAAAAGACGTCCTTTGGTGCAACCACAGAGCAACATGGGCCACCAGCCGCGGCGGACCGGAGGGGAGTAGCCATATGCAGGCTTTCCCCTCTGTCAAAGAACAAGCCCAAGTGGGCCTATGCCTGTCGCCGAGAAGTTTAAATGTGTGCGTGAAATTGTTTATGTAGTATGTTAAAGTCAAGGTGTGAGTTTCGTAGTGATAGACGATTTTTGTAGTGTGTATGTGTGTCGCACACATTTCCCCCCGCAAAAAATGACAGACTGTTTTGCATCGGTAACAAACGCTATAGCTACTCCCCTTTGGTCCCCCGCGGCGGCCAGTGCCCGCGTTGCGCTGTGGGTGCAACAGATATCTAAATAACAAGACTTGTTGCCACAAATTGGTGTCGCTTCGACAGAATTCGACACCAATTCCAGTGATCTGTCAAATCTAGTCATATACACAAATGTCCTTTGGATATTTGTATTTACAAATGTATTTTAAACCTTCACAAACGCATTCACGGTTCATTTTTATCACCGTCGCCATACTTTCCCGAACCTTTTTAACCATTTTGCCATTTCTATTGTCTAATATTTAGATTTCAGTATTTGATTCTTTTCATTCACCCATAATTTGAGAGATTTTCATTCAGACAATGAAGGCAATTCGTATATTTCGCATACTCGCAATATATTTTCGTTATTGTTATTTCATTTATTGTTTTTTATATAAGTACATTATAAATATTACTAACCTGACATATAGATGCAAGCGCCGACAAAGGTGGTGGGTTACTCGTTTGCGCGCTGGCTTGTATTTGTGAAGACGGACCTAATAAATACCTTTCTACCTGTAAAAATAAACAAGAATCATATTACAAAATAACTATTTTTTAATGGACTAATATAAGCGGCACATCTCGAGACGGCACTAGCAGAGAATATGTAATAATACTACGTATAGAATGGACACTTTGACGTCCGGATATCAGGCGTAACCTAACTCGGAGCGGGCCTCGAGGCGCTTTCCTCCTGCCCGGGCGGGCCTGCCCTCGACTAAGCGAGGGCGTGAGTCGTTTTTTTTAGGTAGGGGGGGCCGTGCACGCTAAGCCTCACCCGGTTTTTTTTTTTTGTTCTTCTTCATCTGAAATTAAAATTTCATTAAACATTTCTATTCATTATTCTACTTTTAATTTTAGAACACTGAATTTCAACAAACAAACGCCGGCAACGTGACACGATCCTGTTTTTGCAAGTTTTGTAGGTAATAGAATAATGAATAGAAATGTTTAATGAAATTTTAATTTCAGATGAAGTTAGAAAATATAAAAAAATAATATAAATAACTATGCCTTTTATTTCATTTGCTTATCACGCCCTATTTTTTTTCAAGACTGTAAAAAAAGTCACCCAGTATATATATATTTTGTTTTTTTATTTTTTTATTTATTTTATATTTTATTATTGGTCCAGCTAGCGCATAATATGTATCAGGCGTGATTCCCCCTCTTGCAGCCCGCACCTCCCCTTGAGTACCATGCCGAAAGCCTCGTACACTGAGGTTGCGAGCGGGCAACTGTGGTGTGCGTGTAAAAACACGGCGACTTTGTCATCGGTCATTGGCTGGTGTTTTTTTTGCAATCGGTCATCGACTGGTGCTTTTTGAAAAATGTCTAATGGGCGTGCAGTCAAGTCGGAATTAAACAGAAAGAAATAATACCCTGCCTAAAATAATACCAGAACAAAAGACCAGTCCAACGTTTTTACTACAAAGGTACCAACACCGCAAATCAAAAATCAGAAGTAGCTTAGTAGAAGTGGCTGGGCTGATGTTCCAGAGGTTCGAATTCCGCCCGTATTAATTTTTTTTCAATATCATTTGTCACCTTCATCATTCCAGCTGATAGACGTCAACTGTTGCACAAAACCTTCCCCCAAAGACACAACAGTGTTGTGCGTCATTTGGGGAGAAAATGCCATAATCGCCACGCTTGGTAAGCGGATTGGCGATCGTAGTGGCGGAAGTTTTATCGCGGGACGCTGCTGCCCGTCCCGCTTAGTTATTTTGACTACCGCCCGGAATGGAAGCCATTGTTCGGTTTCCTTACCTTAGTCAACATATAATTTCTCGCATTTACAATATCATAGCACAGTGTGAATATGCATTACCTTAGTCAATTTCAACTCCTGCGCATCCTCATTTTTATTGGCGTCGTCTAAGTCTTCATAGTGTATCTTCTCTAATATCCTACGTTTCTTATCTACAGGTTCCGTACTCTTGTCGTCCGCCGGCCGTTTCTCAACACCGTTGGACTCCTTCAGACCGTTCTCAACAACTTTGTTGTTATTCGTTGTTTTACTATTGCTACTATTACTACTACTTGAGTTTTTATGACTAGCTTTTAGCACCTGGAACAAGTAGGTTTAAAGATACTTTATTCTCATAAAAGATTACAAAAATCACTTACATGAGAAGAAAAATACATAATTAATGTAAAGGAGATGTTGCGAGCTCGGCTCTGGTTCGTACACTACCTCAAAAATGGATAAATTAAAGAATAATCCGAAAAAAATACAATTAATTTATTCAAGAATATATTTTAGAGTTACAACCACATTTAATTCAAACGATTTTATCATTTTCAATATGGATTATTAGTAGAATTTGTCAAAATGACATCGCCCGCCATAATCATAATCATTTATTTACCAGAATGTAGTGGGTACATGTAGGTACAGATGGTGAGGTAATAACATTATAGCACTATCACATTCTACCATTACAATGGAGTGTAAAATATCCATAAACTTAATAAAATATGTCAAAATATTATTATTGTAATTCGAATATTTATAATAAATAAATGTCAAAGTTATTATTGCAAATTGTGGTCAATTAGATTTTATTAAAGCGATAAAGTTTATTGAAGATTTTAATAATTTAATATCAATATTTAGGATAATAATAATAATATATATTTATTTAGTCAAATTATTGAATCATTAATCAATCATATATTGTTTTATGTGTCATATAATCCTTTAGGTCATAAAAACAATGTTGATGTAGCCATTGAGTCAGTTTTTTTTAAATAATGGTAATTGTGTTACTTTAAGCGTCGTCGGTAATTTATTGTAGACTCTTATGGCGTTAACATAAGCATTTCTTTTATGCAATTCAATCCTATATTGTGGTATAAACAGTTTAAATTGATTTCTGGCCCTAGCATTTCTACTTGTATATTCGGAATTAAGTTTAAAATAACATGGATGCTGCTTTACAAAGACACATAGCTCTCTAATATACATGCAAGCTAACGGTAAGATACGAAATTTATCAAATAAGGGCTTACAACTGTCTAAGCACCAAGCTCCACAAATGGCTCTTACACATTTTTTTTGGACAACAAAAGCTTTATTAATTGCAACTGAATTTCCCCACAATAAGAGACCATAGGCTAGCACTGGGGAAACATATCCATGGTACGCAGTTAGAGCTGCTTCTGTTGAGACAGTTTGACGTAATTTTTTTATTGCATATACAAACCTATCTAGCTTGTCGCAAACATACTCAATATGAGATTGCCAGTCACAATTTTTATCAATTATCAATCCTAAGAATTTCGTGGAGTCAATTTCATTAATTTTATTATTTTCGTAAGTTATATTAAGGTCAATAGGTTTTTTTCTGTAAGTCTGGAATTGAATTAGATTAGTTTTATTGATATTGATTTTTAAATTATTGTTTTTTAACCAGGCAATTATATTACTGAGCGCTTCATTTATACTTATTTCATATCTCACTTATCTATCTTCAACATTCGCTTACCGTGGGTAGTTCGCGGTCGCGGGAGTACAAGATAACTGGCTCGTCTGGAGGAGCGTTTACTTACTTGCCCGATTTTTGATTATGAAGTACAGTAGAAGCTCTTTATTCGCGGGGTATACGTTCCGTAAATATGCCGCGAATATAGAAATCATGAATAAGGAATGGTAATTTACATAGAATTATACGATCCTAGGCGGCGAAATAAAAAAAAAACAACATAAAAAATTCGTTTAATTTCAGTTTTTGACCATACATTTTGATTAGTTACTTATTATCTTAAGGTCTAGGCAATGGTCCAATAGTAAATTATTTCAGCATTCAATAATATACTTTCACCCTTATTGATAAACGTACCTTAGATACGTTTTAGCTATAGAATGCTTTGTCTTTGTCAGTCGCATTGTCAAATGTGCAGGATAGGAAAAGACAAAGGGGAGATTAGCAACACTTTAGCCAAAATACGTTTATGAATATGGGTTTATGTTTTGAGTAACAAGTTTGTTTTATCTAAATTTTCAGTTTTTACATACTCAAAAACACCGACCGCGGAGGAACCGTCGAACGAAACAAACAACGCCGTTAGCTTTCGGAAACACAGTCTAGGCGTAGATGTAATAATGTCTATTTCATTTATCTCTTGCAGCGTTGACAACGGATACCGAATGCTTTTTATTTAGGAACTTCATTCAATCCGCGAATAAAGAAATCTTAAGCCGCGAATATAGGACTTGAGTCGCATTTTTCAATCCGCGAATAGTGAAAACGCGAATGAAGGAAGCGCGAATAAAGAGCTTCTACTGTATTGGAACAGACAGTTAATTCTTTGAGTATCAAATATTTGACGATACCGGGTGTAAGAAAAACGCTTCCGAAGCCGACACATGGGTGATATGACACCAAAATGTAAACCGATGGAGATAGCCATTTGCTTTTAAATTCAAATTCAAATTATTTATTGCGTTATGTCATATGGGTACATAGGTGGTATTGTACAATGACACCCTGTTAGGGTATAGCAACATAAGAGGGGAAGCTTATGTAATAACGGGAAAGTTAAATATTATCATTTATTTAGATTAACAAATATCATTTGAAGGTGTCGCTCAAATAATCCTGAATATTATAGTAACATTTATCGATGAGTGATTGTTTGATATTTATCTCGTTATTTTAAAAAGTTGCGTTTTATTTTAACAAGCAATGTTGACTGACTTAATAAATAATTTACTGACTGACTAATACTAACTTTTAAGCTGCTTTAAATACGAATACAAAATATTGTTTTACTTGACACTGGCAATAAGCGTAACAGCAATGCCATAATTAAAAAAAAAAGTTTACCATAATGGAGTGTTGGTTGAACCGTTTGATCATGTTGCGGTGTATGGAGGTACTGTCGCCGCGGTCCTTCTCCGGCGCCTCTTCCTCCGCGATCAGAGGCACCGTCTCCGTGAACAGAGGCAGGTCCACCTGGGGAGACATGTTTAGTAGATTTGTGTAGTTCGTGATTGCACCGGGCCTCTAAAGTTGGGCCCACCTTGTAAACTATATCAAAGATAGAGAAAAATACGTATAATCATGCAAAAAGGCTAAAAAAGAAAGAAAAATATTTTTTTGTCGAAAATATTTATTTTGTTTTTTCTTATGTAATGGATGTGGCAAACAAGCATGCAGTTCACATTGATTTTAAGTGATGACTGCAGTCTATAGACACCCACACAAAGACCAAGGTCAAAATGCAGATGCGTTACCACTCCTGAGGCCTAATGTGTTATGCCTCTGTGCCAGAAATTACAGGGCCGTACCACCTGACCGGAACACGAACACTAGTGCTGAACACTACCATTTAGCGGCAAGTAATTAGGTAAGGTAAAATTTACTACCGTGAGATCCAATGTCGTATGTTTCATAGCGGACGCGATGGCTTGGTCGTCCATTTTCGCACACTCACCAAACAGGTCTTTACTTGAAGATGATGCTATGCGATCCCTGGTGAATTAAAAAAAAATATATATATATATATATTTTGAAAAAGCTTTTAAACATTCACTAGTCCGATCTTCGGCTTAGGTCGTCGTGGCACCTAAGACATGCGATTAGGGTCGACGGAACTTTCGCTCTAATCATCGGTAGGTGGTAACCGAAAGACTGAAGGCCCCGTAAACTACACCTTTTTAGATCCTTTTCAATTCTTAAACAGACCTAGTCACATCTGACTTAACGGTTGCAGAGTTCCAGTTCCTTTTACTGGTGATAGAGTACAAGTGTAGGAGCTCGAGGGTTTAGCACCGCATTACCTAATTCATCTGACGCTAAATGATAGTGTTCTGCACTATTGTGTTCCGGTTAGATGGTAAGCATGCTGGAACACTACCATTCAGCGGCAAGTCTAAGAATTCATATTCTTGATAAGTTGAACTCATGGATACTGTAACACTGTCTAACAATGGGATATCACACAGGCTCGTACACGCACCAAATGGACAGACTACCAACACGTCTTCTCTCGCCAGTGGCTCTCGTACGACTGACGTGGTGCGAACGAGACTGTGATTGCCTGTGTGAGTGAGAGAGTGAATACACCCATACGCTACAGATATGATAAAAAAAACTAACCTATGAAAATAATGTGACTGAAAGAACTTAGTCCAAAACTCTGCCTCGGTCATCTTGTTGGGCACATAATCCACGTGTTTCTTTCTCACAGCTGGGTACGTTTTGAATATAGCGTCTATAACGTCCTGGGTGAGGTTGTACTTAAGACCATTGCAGCCATCAGTCTGCGGCTGGATGTCTGCTAAGAATGCCCCTGAGACACCTGCAAGAAAAAATCAAAAACATTCATCATCATCATCATTTCAGCCAAAAGACGTCCACTGCTGGACAAAGACCTTCCCCAAAGAATGCCACAACGAACGGTCCCAGGCCGCCCCCATCCAGCGATTGCCCGCGACCCTCACCAGGTCGTCGGTCCACTTCTGCCTACGCTTCGTCTTCCGGTACGCGGTCGCCAGAACTCTTCTGCCTCGGCCGTCAGTTCTGCGACCTATCTGCCCTGCTCACTGCCACTTGAGTTTCGCTATTCGGTGGGCTATATCGGTTACTTTGGTTCTCATGCGGATCTCCTCATTTCCGATTCGATCTCGCAGAGAAACTCCGAGCATAGCCCTCTCCATTGCTCTCTGAGTGACCTTGAGCCTTATTATGAGGCCCATAGTGAGCGACCACGTTTCGGTTCCATATATCATCACTGGCAACACACACTGGTCAAAGACCTTCATCTTCAGACACTGCGGAACATTGGACGAGAAGACATATTGTAGCTTCCCGAATGCTGCCCATCCGAGTTGGATTTATTTTAAGCAATTTAAGTAACTAAAAACATTGGTTTTATTTTATTGGATTTTTAAGAATACCACATTATTATCATATCAGCTGAAAGACGTCCACAGCTGGACCAAAGCCTCCCCATATGGGGGATTGGATATTCTCCCTTAATGACCCAAAATCCTGTTATGGGCGTCTTAAGTGAAGGCTTTGTCCAACAGTGGACGTGTTGTGTCTGGAGTGTGATGATGGTAGACTTGGATATATAAACATACAAACTTACCAGCCTCTTGCTTAATATTAGTAGATTCTGTATAATGTTTCAATGTTGGAGTATTCCAGTATTCCTCGCTATTTATCACTTTTGATATCACTAAGTCTTCATATAAATGCTTTAAAGTTGGGTGTAAGGATAATAATCTGCAATAAATTATGAATTCATGAAAAAAAAAAAAAATCACTCGTCTACAATACAATTAACCTTTTTGGAAGGCAGAAACCATCTTCATGAAAAGATCAAATCAGGGGTATGGGAATCAAAACTGGATATGACGTTAGAAAATAAAGGAGTCATTCCAAAATGTATGGAGCTTGCGCCTGCACCTTGTATGCTATATTGAGAGAAGAAGCATAAAATACTAAATCATTTTTTTAACCGACTTCAAAAAAAAGGATAAGTTTCTCAATTCGTCCGGTTCTTTTTTCAGCTACTCAAATAGTTAATTATGCCTTCAATTAATTGTCGTAAGTATATTTCAAAAACAAGAATGTCATAGTAGCAATATGGTGAATATCGTTGTCATATAAAAATTACATTAAAAAATATTTTTGACAAAAACAATGATTCAAATAATTTTTTGAGGTTTTTTCCATAATTCTACATATTTTTGTCTATCTTTTGACATAGTGTACAAGATGTGGGCCCAATGTGGAACTAATCCTTTTACAGCATTGATAAAAAACTTGTGTTACTCTACTGTTGCCGGGCCAAGTCAACGGGGGCAGATGGGATACAGCCGTTTGTGAGGGGGTTTCTTAGTGGCTAGAAGATCGAAGAACAATATAGTCCTTTTTAAAGGTTAACAAGCGAATTGCTACACTTAAGGTATCATGGCAAGATTTGTACAGAAAAAATGAAAAAAATGTACACGGTAAAACAGCATGGAAATATTATCCAGTGAACCTAAGCAACATTTCCTGATACTTAAAATATTTTTTAACTCTCCGGAATAAAAAGTTTCAAATTGAACTTTAGTATGGAGTGCTTCAACTGTTGTTAGGGAAGACAATTTTTATTCCGGTGATTTAAAAATAATTGACATACCAGAAAATGTTCTTTAGGTTCCCTAGATAATATTTCTAATTTGTTTTACGTTGTACCTTTTTCTAACTTTTTTTGTACAAATCAATGTATGAAACTTGCCATGATTCTTTCATATTAAATACAATAAAGTTGTGTCAAAACTGAACGAAAAATTGTCAGCTCTCAAGGAGAGTCTAACTCACACTTGACCGATATTTTTAATTCATCAAACAATTACCAAAACATTCTTACTTCGATTTCATTTCTAATTCACCATCAATCTGCCGTTTGAACTTTGGCAGTAGATTCTGTAGTAATGATTTCACTTTGTCTCTGTCGTTAGACTGAGCTTCCGCACCGGCTGGGTTGACAAAATGGAAGGTGGAACATGTCCCATCGTGTAACACCACTTGTAACTGAACTTTGGGCTTGCCAACCGGTGATATTTTTTGAGCTGTGTGATAAAAAAATCATATTACATACATCTTTGTATCAGTAACAAGTACATCTTGCATGACCTAGGGTTGGCAACAGTGAAACAGGAGATTAACCTGCAAAGTCACAAATACCAGAGGATGCTGGCTAAACATGCGAACGCTCTAGCAGCCTAGTTAGCTGCCTAACTAGCATAGTTGGTAATAGATGGCGCTACTGCTACCATAAAGCAATGCAATAGATGTGAAGGAAAGATTTGACAAATCGGGCAGGGCTTCAGTAGCTCAATTGGAAGAGCGGCTGGACTAGATTCCCAGTAGGTCGCGAGTTCGAGCCTCGCCTGAAGTCAAATTTTTCTTTCCATTTTTCTTTAAAAATAAAATATATTTCACAAGCATGTGTTAATGCGAAATAATATAAAAAAAAAAAACAAAACAATTATTAAGGGTAAAAGCGACTTCTTTACGATATTCAATAAACTGAAAAGTCTATTATATCGGTTGCCTAACTAGCATAGTTGGTAATAGATGGCGCTACTGCTACCATAAAGCAATGCAATAGATGTGAAGGAAAGATTTGACAAATCGGGCAGGGCTTCAGTAGCTCAATTGGAAGAGCGGCTGGACTAGATTCCCAGTAGGTCGCGAGTTCGAGCCTCGCCTGAAGTCAAATTTTTCTTTCCATTGTCGGTCAAGATAACAGCTAAATGTACCAAAAACAGACTGCTGAGGATAGCAGGATACAAAAAAAAACATATCCCTAAGTACAACAGGCGGGACGTGACGACCCCACCGCCCACTAGTGGGTGAGTAGTCTTCTGCTAGTGACAACAGACAACCAAGCAATGGCGATCAAACCATTCCATTAGGTAGTAAATAAATTAAGTGCACACATCAGCGTTGTGCGACATAACTACAAGCACTGTAGTCGTCAATTTGCTAACCATTCATGGCGATTATGCTACCTATCTTTCTTTTAATTTAACTAAATGCTCAATAGATTTTCAAAGAATAATTTTACTTTTGAGTTCAATGACACCTTGGTTGACATCCTAATTTAAAATTTGCTCACTTAAAAATTGTCAAGCAATGGCTGCCATACGCATAATACTTGTGAATGGGTACTGATTGTGGGGACTGGTCTGTTGTGGTTTGCTAGTATTATCTTTTATCATCAGCATAACAGGTTGGCCACTAACCCGTATCTCCACCAATCTGCATTGGAGCAGCATGGTGGGGTAAGCTCCAGGCCTCTCCCCAAAAAGGGGAGAGACTCGTGCCCAGCAGTGGGACGTATAATGGGTTGTCATTATATCTTTTATTATTGTAGTTTTTTATTGATTGTGTATATATCCATAGATTATATATATTACACTGTAGTCACCAATTTGCTTAACATTCGTGGCGATAGATGATATATTACACATTGACATTTCCATATTCTAATCTATTGTCTAATCTAATATGTGTTAAATTTTAGCATTTATTGAAAAAAGCATCACACTGAGTTTGTTTAGTAGCAGGGTTGTTCTAAGTAGCTTTTCATATTCACTTAGCAGAGTACCAAGTTCAGTCACACTTTGTACTCTGTTAAAGTGAATGACTATGATTAAGACGATTTTTAAATTTGAGAATGATTTTTTTTTTTAATTTATGGCATTGTATTTTGTAGTTATGCCAATGACAAAAGAGATTATATTTTTATTATAGTTTGCACTACAACACTTTGTAGTACAAACAGTTTGTAGTAACCAATTTCTATGTTAAATGTCATTAATAACCCAGCCAAACTGTTTATAGTTTAGCTATTAACTGAATGCAGTTACAAGAATAAGAAAAAAAAAGAAACCAATTTCAAATAAATTATATATTTTTGAATGTTTGAAAAATAGACAAGTGGCTCAAAGATGTCTTTTACACTATCTAATCTATTCATGTTAGAGTAATGTAGTTTCATTATAGGTTCCAAACTTCATAATTGTAGCATTCTATAATTCATCGCTCCCTTTAAAAAACTATGAAGGTCAACATGTATCCATTCAAATACTTATCTCCATTTGTTGAATAGCTGTTAATAATATGAAAAGCTTCAGACTTAAACTTAAAAGGTTGATTGTAAAAACTCTGACCAATATGATGAGTGGTTACCAGTCTCATGACCATCATTTTACATCTAACACCATACAAAATAGAACACTGATTATACCTCCAATACTACAATCGAAACGTGAAGGTCTAAATCGAATGAAAATTAAAAAACAACAGGATTATAACAACTTACTCTTAATATCAGCATATTTATGGGACACGGCCACTGTATCTCTATTTTCCAGCATCCATGCCAATCTCTGATTCATCACGTACAGCGTCCCATCTCCCTTTTTATATTTTACATATCCAACACTCAGTAATACGTCCTCTGAAGAAGTAGTCATTGTCACAAAGCCCGAAAACCACCAAAGTATGCGATGGATTCCTTTGGATGGTACGCTATGATTTATCAGCACATGTTTAGCCGATCATCTAAATCGTATTATTTGTCCAACTTCAGTATTATCACGTATGTATACAAATTGCACACTAGTTTGGAGACGAATAGCAAATTTCTTTTTAAGAAAAGCACATCGTCAGACACAGACAACCATTTGCGGGTCTGTTTGACATAAATTGATGAACTGTCAAAATTGTCAAATAGTCAAAGCGGTTGGTTCTTGGTTTTTTTTGTTGCGGCATGGGTAATCAATTGATAAGCCAAGCATGCCAAGCAAGAGTTATTGAAGGGTATTGAACATTTTTATCTGGTTCGGTGGGCCCATTTAAAACTTTATCTATTCGTCAACTATAAAAACCATTTTGTAAAGGCTATGGATTTTTTAATTTACAGATAATATAAAATTGATTTTTATATCGATTTTTTTTTGTACGGCCAACTGCTATAAAAAAACCGGTATTTTTCAATTTTAATAGGATAAAATTAGCACATAACTTTATCACCGGGATAAGTTTGAAGACTTTGAAGAAATAATGTGTAGTCAGACTTGTCTCTGACTAGAATATGTTATGTGTAGTTATAAAGAAGAACGATGGCTTTACAGTTAATTCATAGATTCGATTTGTATTTATTATTAATACAAATCGAATATAAGAATTAAAAATGTGTCCCTCCAGTTACTCGTATTTTAATACATTTTCATAAAGCATTCATCTTCATGGTATTTTTTTGGTAGAATAATAAGAATTTTTAGCAAAATCATCTTTTGCAGTGAACGCAATCATACAAAAATACAAGACCGCCATTTTATTTATTATTAGCTTGCAACACCGAACATTGACAACCCAAAATGCAATCATGGCGCACGGGGCACTGTGTTTGTAGAATGCTGAGAAGTTTTTACGTAAACACTTCGTTATTTTACGTTGTAACCGCTCGATGTGTTTTAATAAATTATCCGTGAACTACGAGGATTGTTGTAAAGCATACATGTGTGGTCCAAACTTGGGATTTTCACCTGTTCGCAACATCGTCTCTGTACTACTAGGCACTTGCAGGTATAAAAATCATGAGATTTGCTGTTTTAGACATGATATCGTATATACAACTATCAGGTTGCTTAGTACACTTGAGGAATGCGGCCTGCGCATTTAGCATGAACTATGTATCCATTGTTTTGTTGTAATATTTCTGATATATATGCTTGTTCCAGATAACTTTGATGGTGTCATAATGTCAGAGGCGTACGCGCGTGAGATACTACGAAGGAATGTTGCCCAAATATGCCAAACTATAGGATGGAACGGTATAAACTCGACACCACTCGACATTCTGGTCCATGTACTGGAGAAGTATGTACGTACCCTGGGCACACAAGCCAACAGATATGCTGAAGAATTCAATCGGACTGAACCAAATTTAAATGACTTAGGATTAGTGTTCCGTGATTTACATGTTCAGTTGCCCGAGCTAGCGGAATACACACGAAGCGTTCCACCTGTACCTCCTCCTGTGAGTACAGCAAAATTTCCCAAACCAAAAGAGTCTAATTTGAATTTCCTGAAACCGGGCAGTCATGAAGTTGTCACACGGCCCATGCATGTCCACGAGCATCTGCCTCCGATGTATCCTGAGAAGGAAAGGGACACACCTGTGGTGGCGGGAACTGTTGAAATTCGTCAAAATGGTCTTGACTCTACGGATAGTAATGCAACATGCACAAGTCCTGAAATATCTGTCACCGATAGTCCTGAAAAGCCAAAAGATATATTTAAGAGACCTATTGATCCAGTTTCATTACCTAACAGTAAAAGACCAAGGTTACGCCTGGAAGAGGAGGAGAGGACCAGAGAGATCAGCAGTGTAATGATGACTATGTCGGGCTTCCTTTCACCTGCCCGGGAGGGGAAACTACCGGAAGCTCGAACTCCACAACCTGTATCAGAGAAACATCATGACAAGCATAAAGTTAATTCTCACCATTCAAATGCAATGAAAGCACCAATGTTAGAGAAAGATAAGAAGTCTAAAAAGAATAAATTATTGAACGGTAAAATTGTTAAAAGTAAAAGAAAAGATAAGAGTCATAAAGGTGAAAGTAGTAGATCTAAGGATAATAGTAAAATGGACAGGTTGCCACCTGGATATCCAATCAAAAATAAAGATGTTCATCCAACACATCATAATCATGTAACCATGCCAGCGCCGAGACCGGTAGCACCCCCAAAATCAACAATGCCGCCACCACTTGCACCACCATCAGCACCAATGCCACCAGTACCAGTACCAGTACCAGTTATCCCGGAACCCCTGAAACCGGTCATTAAACAGGAACCAATTGATCTACCCCCACCAATTTCAAGGCCGCTAATTCCAGGAGAAGAAGCAATACCTGTTCCAAGAAGAATACCAATCTCAAGGTCTCCACTTGTTTCCAATTCATTACCTGTAAATAGACATCATTCAACATCAAACTCGCTCATACCAGACATTGAAATAAAGAAAGAGATTGTTGAAGAAGAAGAAAAATTAGCGTCTCAGCCAGACAGATCAAAAATAAATATATTTAAGAGAATATCGAACAAATCTAAAGAAGATAAGTCCACTCCAGAGGTTGTCGCAGAAAAGTCACAGTCTGACCCCATGATCTCAAGATTGCAGAATTCTGCTCAAAATGTTTCAAGTGAAAGTGCTAGGTTTAAATCGGATGAAACTATTGTGAATAATAATGATAATAGTGCTGTAGATTTATCGAAACAAATTGATATTAGAGCCCATGAAGTCATCAGTATTGATGATGATTCTTTGGATATGCCACCTCACATTTTAACGCCAATGTCTAGGTCAGTACCCCTTGAACCCAGACCAAATATTTCTATAAATAAATCGCTGCAAGTACCCTATCCCAAAGAAGTAGCTAGTGTCAGTCCAAAAATTAAA
Source organism: Macrosoma leucophasiata (assembly GCA_036365455.1). Taxonomy (NCBI): domain Eukaryota; kingdom Metazoa; phylum Arthropoda; class Insecta; order Lepidoptera; family Hedylidae; genus Macrosoma; species Macrosoma leucophasiata. Next base: position 4,261,484 of record JAWQUS010000004.1, on the reverse strand, counting down.
AAGGAAAAGAAACACAAAGATAAGAAAGATAAAACGGCGAAATTGGAAGCGAAATTGCTTAAGAAACAGCAGCAACAATTAGCATTTGAGATGGCTCAACAAGCCGAAAAGAAGAAAATGAAACATGCAAATGCAAAAACACCTAAATCAGGTCGGCCAAAGAATGAATCTAAGTTGCCACAGATGCCACCTGGATTTCCATTCTTTTCTGCAATGGCACCTGGTAGAGGTTTAATGCCTGGACCAGGCTTAATATCAAACCCGGGTTTGATTCCAGGCAGTGATTTCTTTGCTGGGTTGGCAAATAATCCAGCATTGAGAGGTTTATCTTCATCTAATTTACTGAGTAATCCATTCGCATTAGGAGCAGGGGGCCCAGGTTTGATACCAGGTCCAAGTTTCTTGCCTGGTGGGCTTGGCCCAGGTCTACCGAACCACCTCATGCAAATGGGTAATTTCCCACACTCATCTCGATCTTCTATGAAATTGCCCACTATGCTGAGGCGTCCCAGTTTAGAAGTTATTCCCGTAGACAACGAAGACGACAGATGTATACTTAAGTCGCCTATGATGAGCCGGGATAAAGACCGACTCGATAAGCACAAATCTCCAACCATTCCAAATATATTACAAAAACCTAAATCTAAATCGAGTAAAGATCATAAGTCCAGCTTATATAAAATGCCACCTATACAGCCAGATATTACGATAGAGCTGAATCCTCCAAAGATGGAAACAGTCAGACAAGAGCCTCCTAGAGAACCTCCTCCCCCACCTCGCATACCGACTCCAGAACCACCAGTGGCTATTGTAGACCCTGAACCTGAGCCCCAACCAGAGACAAATAAGACGATTCCTGACACTCTTCCTGAAAAGGAAGCTGAGAGTGGCGAGAAGAAAAAGGATAAATCACATAAAAAAGAGAAAAAGGACAAAGATGGCATTAAAATCAAGAAAAAGAAAGATAAAAAGGATAAAAACAAAGATAAATCTGAAAAGAAACGAGAGAAGGAAGAGAAACAAGAACTGAAAGATAAGATAAAGAAAGAGAAAAAGGAGAAGAAGAAAGATAAAACGGCAGATGGTTTAGTGCCGAAACTGACATTGAAACTGAGCTCTTCTAACTCGAACTCACCGATGCCGCCGAGTTCGCCCGATATCTTTAAGTTGAATATAAAAGCGGTTGTAAAAAAGGAAGAGGAGGACAGTTCTCCGTCGAAAGACGAGCCGGTGTCTCGCGAACACAGTCGATCGCCGGAACTGGCGCAAATATCGGCCCTCGTGACGAGGCCTCCAAAACAAAAGCAACTGAAGCATAATCACGTCGCCGACGCAGATGGACAGCCGTCTTCCCCACCCACATGTTCATCGCCGCGAAAGAATCGTCCTCCGTCGAGTCATTCCAAATATAAGAGGATATTATTTAAGCCGCTGTCCAAGAAGGGTCATGTGGAGGATCTAGAAGATGAAGTTTCTATAACGGAGGACGCTTCGGCGCCAACGTTATCGGTAGATAAGCCCAGTGGGCCCCTGCCGACGCCTTATTATCTCGATGAGCATGGAAACAAGATTTGGGTTTGTCCGGCGTGTGGACAACCAGACAATGGCTCGCCTATGATCGGTTGCGACGGCTGCGACGGTTGGTACCATTGGGTGTGTGTCGGTATTACGGAGGAGCCAGGGGCTACCGAAGACTGGTTCTGCAAGTCATGTCTTGCCAAGCGCGCTGCGATGGTCCAAGCCGGCGTGACCTCTGCCAAAAAGCGGGGCAGAAAACCAAAAGGGGGGGATAAAACCAGAGACTGTCATTGATACGGACGTTTTGTTGTTATGAGATTAGTTTTAATTTTCCCGCTCGATAGACGCGAGTCATTGGATTGCGAATTGTTATCTGGATTATTGTTGAATGATATCATGAAGATACGTTTTCATCATTTATAATGTTAATATCATAGGATAGAATTAAGTATAGATAATAATTGAATATTGACATAAAATGTTGAATATAAAAATAGTGTAGGCACTTGTAATAATTACCATAATTTTAATTATTTTGTTAAAATTTCTCTTATTTGTCGTTCGCTCGGTTAGATCAAGTTATATGTGAATGCGAGCGTGTTGTGCACATCTCGCGTTGTAAACATAGAGTTAATATAAGATTCTTTTTATATTGTACAAAAACTGAATTTACTTAAGAAATTGGTGATGTATAAAGTAATGTAGTGAATATTTAAATAAACAGAAAGAAGGCTGAATGTATTTTCAGCCAATATTTGAATATTTTCATATTATAATTTTAATATAACCCTGTTTTTTTTTTGTTGTTGTTCCTTCGAATCTATGTACAGGGCTGGCAAGTTCGTGTAGAGTTTCGTAAACGTGTTATATTCTGAAGTAGTGTACGACAGAATAAAACACGGTGAAATGTAACTCGAAGGTGCTCGTCCTAAATAAATTCAATTTTCGAGAAGATGGGAGGCAATATAAATTTTTGATTTCAGCGGCCAATTAAATTTATTGGTACTCGAAATTGTAGTAAATTATTTGAAACCCTACCAATAGTGTAATACTATATTTGAAAAATCTTGAATGATACTAACGGTAAAGTCCTAGTAACGGAGTTTAATCCCTGAAGCAAGATGGACCCTATGGGTTCCAAAGGGGGTTTTCTCTGGTGGCCTGAGGGATTTAAGGGCGTTGGGAATCACCGCATGAATATTTCATTCTTTGATTAACTAGGTATCTCTAATCAAAGTTTAGAATACAGAAAAGACAGATGAATTACCTACGATGGATGTGCCCTAAGGAAATAATGTAATTCCAAATTAAACCAATCATCGCGCGTAAATATTTTTTATTTATAGGTCCTATTCTGAATTATTTAAATTTTTGGGCCCAATCGTTTCGAAAATTAAGAGGGAGGAGATGATTAATTTTCGTCTATTTTCTTGAAGTTATCAAAACTATGTTATAATTATTAAAAAAAAAATTGAGATCCTTGGATTTACTTTCAAGTAATGACAGTGGCAAACAAGCATGCAGTTCACGTTGATGTTAGTTAAGTGACGACTGCAGCTTATAAACACCCACACTAAGACCAGAGGTCAAAATACAGATGCGATACCACTTCTGAGGCCTAAGGTGTTATGCCTCCGTGCCGGAAATTACAGAGCCGTACATTATAATAAGCCCTGTTTTACGATATATCACACAATACAGCTTAAAAACATTTTAATTCTCCAATTTATCCTCAAAAGTGGCCCCATTGTTTAATTATTTTAATGTCATGAAATGGCAAACTAGCATACCTACCTACAGTGTCCATACAAGCAATATTGCACATCGATCTTAAAAAAGAGATTTCGAGTCTAGAGCATTATCTCTTTCGCACCTCACCTATGTAACGTTTGTCGACCATTTCGACAAATACCGGACTAACAGTGCTTACATAGACAGTGTGCAGCAGAGATAACGCTCTACGAAGTCGAAACTAGCCCATTGTAGGCTCGTTGTGCAATATTTTTTACTGCGTACTGTACATACAGTTCACATTGATGGTAAGTGAATACTGTGGCCTATAAATACTAAGGTATATTATACATGTTCATGTTTGATTTTTACACGCGTGTTCTTCATGACATAAAAAAATATCTAACCGGTGGTGATCCGATTGACATTTCCGAGTAGATACATTAACAAACTCCGAGGATGGTACTGGCAAACTTCCGAAAAATTGAAAAATGCCAGTAGCGCTTAAAAAGGATATACGGGGTAAATTCTAAATATACTTAATAATGAGCACACGACCTTTATTTTTTGCGGATCAAAATATATTACGTTTCCACGTCTAAACCGTTAAACGGCCCGATTAGTCCAGCGGTGTGAGATGACTGTTTGATTCGAAGGGTCGCGGGTTCGATCCCCGATCCCGGTGCGGGGACAAATATTTGTGTGGCCTACAGATATTTGTTTCGGGTCTGGGTGTTTGTGTATGTGTTGTATGTGTACAACGGCACCCACGACACAGGTTTAAACCTACTGTGGGGCTGTGAGTGTAAGCGTATTTTTTTTTTAAAACAATTTTGGTTATTTGAAGATAGATGACCACTGCAGTTGTTACAACCCTTTTTATCTTACACATAAGTACTTACTATAACAAGTCATTGTCAGGTGGCACATCGTGCGTACCGCCCGCCCATAATATCAATGCGTAGGTACCTACTATATGCATGGCACCCCTAATCGCACGTTTTATGTGTCTCACAACGCCCTAAGCTTGCCCTAAGCGGATTGTACGTTTAGAACACCGAAGATCGGACCTACAGGAGACCCCTGCGGGTCAGTCTAAATTGACTTAGGCTAAGAGCCCTTTGCGCTCGCCAATTCGCCAAAAAAGTCCATACAAAAAAACCTGCACGCATGTTTGACACTTTCATTACACAAAAATAATAGGTAATAAGTAAACAAAAATATACTATAATTTATTTATTTTACAAAAAGCATGTTTTAAAACATGAAGCAACTATCTATCCATAACAAATACTGTACGACGACAAATGCGATAAAATGTTTAAATCTGATTAAATTATTTTATTAAATTAGGTTCAATCTTAGAATTGACGCGTAGCATATCTCAACTCGGTTTGTTACAAACAAGTCACAAATCACAAAACAAGCCTTTTGTCTTAGGTTATTTATTTCACATAAAATGACTAAACTCAACAAACTACTGTACCGATGACTTAATTTTTACTCGCGGGTGCACCTGGCGAAGTGTCCGTTGGTGGTGATGCTTGTTTTTCTTTATTCCAATCTTTCAATCCCTCTGGCAACGTCGTGTCTTCGTCCAAAGATCCCGTGCCTTCCACGAACTCCTCGTAAGTACTCTTTTCTGGGAATGGCCTAGGACCTAACAGCTCAATCATGTCATCCCTGCTAAGAATCTCCTGCTTAAGCAATCTCTCTGCTACTTTCTCGATATTGCTCCTGTGCGTCTTCAATAAATCAGTCGTGTGCTTGTGTGCGGTATTTATTAATTCCCTGACTTCATTGTCTATTAATTCGGCAGTTTTCTCCGAATAAGGTTTGTCGATTACCATCTCGCCTGGTTGAGGCATTTCGAAAGATACGTTACCGACTTTAGCATTCATACCGTAGTGTACTATTTGCGCGTAGGCGCTTTGTGTGATTTTTTTCAAATCGTCTTGTGCACCGGTTGTTATTCTACCGAAGAATATTTCCTCGCTGACCCTTCCACCAAGGGTCATACACATTCTATCGAATAATTGCTCTTTGCTGTAGAGGTATTGTTCTTTGGGCAGGTACTGGGCGTATCCTAGACCTTTCCCTCTGGGGATGATGGAGACTTTGAGTAAGGGATCCGCGTGTTGCAAGAACCAGCCTGCAACTGCGTGACCGGCTTCGTGGTACGCTACAATTTTCCTTTCATCAGGTTGGAGGACATTAGATTTTTTTTCCATGCCAGCTACGACTCTTTCGATAGCTTGTTCAAAGTTTTTCATGTTGATGTCGTTGGCGAGTTCTCTTGCGGCGATGAGAGCAGCTTCGTTACACACATTCGCTATGTCTGCACCAGTGAAACCTGGAATCCAAACAGAAATCACGAATATTAGAATGATATTTTTAACAATTTGTATTTGGTTTAATGTTTTTGTTTTAAATTGGGAAGACTTCTCGGAGTCTCAGAAACGTGCTGGATTAATGTTATTGACTTGAACAAACTACCCATTTGGTAGGTAGTGTTAGCTACATTTCATCATTTAGGGTTCCATATCCTACAAGGAATAAAGTTTCGGCATATCCCTCTGTCGGTAGCTATGCTCGGAGACTATTAGTACTAGAACGCTGTTATTGGCATGAAGATAAATAAAATGTTAGTGTCGTCGACAATGTGGTGTTATTAAAATTGAAGACGTCGGGACGTGACGACCCACCACCCACTAGTGGAAGGAATTTCGTCTACTGGAAGAGAATTCTTACACTATTGCAGCCAGTCAATCGAACAATGGCGGTCAAACCATTCCAATGGGACGGTAGTAAGTGGAACAACGCAAGAGCAACATCCTGCTCTACCACCAGCGACTGGTGGTAGAGCTCCAGTGACGGAGCTCGCGGAGGCACCACCGCATTACCTAATATACTTGCCGCTAAATGGTAGTGTTTAGCACTATCGTGTTCCGGTCAGGTGGTAATGTACGGCCCTGTAATTTTCGGCACAGAGGCATAACACCTTAGGCCTCAGGAGTGGTAACGCATCTGCATTTTGACCTCGGTCTTTATGTGGGTGTCTATAGGCTGCAGTCATCACTTAACATCAATGTAAACTGCATGCTTGTTTGCCACTTCCATAACAAAAAAAAAAACTACCGCCTCTGCGAACGCCAATCTGCATGCCAAGCGTGGCGATTATGACATTTTTAATACTAGGTTTTTTTATGTCATGAAATGGCAAATTAGCATACAGTTCACATACCATCTATGAGAATACTTAAGTAATACGGTGGTGCCAAGGCCCGCGAGCTCCATCACTGGAGCTCTATTGGAGTTTGGAGTAAATAAGTTAAATTAAACACCTGTGTCTACACTCTACCTTTCTCAACAGCTAGTTTGCGATAAACTACATTGTTGATATTGATTGCTAATAAACAAATATTTAATTAAGATAGCTATTAAAAAGGCAAGAGCAATCAAACATCGATAACAATGAATCCGTAGTCATACATACATCAATACAAGTGTATTAACGCAATAAAAATATTTGCTTATACCCTCTATATTTGCCGGTAGAATAAAAAAATAAAACCGGACAAGTGCGAGTTCGACTCGCGTGGTGAGGGTTCCGTAATTGAAATAAATATTTTCGAAAATATTACAGATTTAAAATGCAGGGACATAGCGGTTACGGTGGTACCGCCAGGGGGGGTTATATTACTAAGAATTTTCGATTTAATTTGAATACTCAAACTTTTTATAGGTTTTCCAATAATCTATAGTCAAAGAACTATTTTCCACATTTTTTTCAAAATTTTAGGTCAGTAGTTCAGTAGTTTCGGAGATAGGGGGGTAATATGCTGACAACAATCTCTTTCATTTGATATGTCACACGACACAGTTTACGGACGGTTTTTTTTTTTAATTTTCTGATTTAACCACCGAAAGTGGCCCCCCTGTTTAAAATTTATTATTTTACTTGACGTGTTCATCTTTGGGTCACCAATTTACATATATTCATCAAATTTCAACTCAATCGGTCGAGTAGTTTCGGAGCAAATTGGCTGTGACAGAAGGACAGACAGACAGACGCACGAGTGATCCTATAAGGGTTCCTTTCTTCTTTTTAAGGTACGGAACCCTAAAAACACTTCGTTTATCACAACTTCTGAAGATATTTTTGCGCAAGGCATATTATTCAACATCAAGCTACGATCTTTAGGAGCTAATGCTTAAAGGAAAAGGAAAAAAACTAAAAGAAAAGGAAACAGAGACTGAGAGCTCTTTGCGTTCGCCGATTAAACTAACTTCGCATCAGTATTTACCCCGATGAGGTAGGCAGGAGCAAGCATATACTAAAAGTATGTACTAGAACCAGAGAATATGTAATAATACTACATATAGAATGGACACTTCGACGTTCCACTCGATTTCCCCACCTCACCCAACCTCCTCCTCTTACGGGCGACGTTTGGTATTCTCTATGTGCTACACTTTATCTGTACGTAATTACATATCAATGTATAGCACTTGCCATGACACTCTTTAATGCTGTTACTTTCTTATAGGTATCATAAGTAATAGGTATCACAGTAAATGGTATGATACTATACCTGGAGTTAAAGCAGCCATTTTGCGCGCCAAGTTGTCCTTGTTGATGGTAGTTTTAAGTGGTGCCAAATGAACCTTGAATATGGAGGCTCTGCCCTTAATATCAGGTGCGGGCACAAAGATTTGTCTATCAAATCTGCCCGGTCTCAACAAGGCTTTATCTAAAATATCTACTCTATTGGTAGCAGCCAACACTACAACATTTGTTGTAGTGTTAAACCCGTCCATCTCAACTAGCAATTGATTTAAAGTGTTTTCTTGCTCTGAATGCCCTCCAAAGCTACGTCCACCTCTCTTTCTACCGACTGCATCAATCTCATCAATGAATAGAATGCATGGAGCATGTTTACGGGCCATTGAAAACATGTCTCGGACTCTTGAAGGGCCTACACCGACAAACATCTCTAAGAATTCTGATCCGGACACAGTTATGAATGGTACATTAGCTTCTCCTGCTGTTGCCTTTGCCAGTAATGTTTTACCAGTACCCGGTGGTCCTGTAAGTAGGGCTCCTTTGGGTATTTTAGCACCCAAGTCAATATACTGCTGGGGATTCTTCAAGAAATTAACAAATTCCATAATTTCAATTTTTGCTTCCTCACAACCAGCCACGTCTTGGAACTTAACACCTATGTCTGTGGGATTTATAAGCTTGGCAGTAGACTCCATCACACCCCCAAACAAGCCACCACCTTTCCGACCTCCTCTGCCCATCATGTCAGCAGATCTTCTCATCATATAAATTAAGAAGCCAATAATTAATAGTGTTGGCAGCATACCTGTAAGACTAGATGCCTCTACTTCAGTCTTATAAATAACAGGCACAAAGTTTGGTGGGTCAACATTCATCTCGATTTGTGCATTTTCAAGATTCCGTTCAAAGGAATCTACACTGCCAATAGCAAACCAAATAACCTTACTTTCAAAGGCCGCCCCAGGCTGCAATTTAACACGGACCCACTTTTTGTTTATAACCTCCAATTTTTCCACTGCACCTTTCTGTAGATATAAATTGACAAAGTCCCGCCAACTTATTTCTCTGTACCTCATTTCGTAATAGGCTATGGAGGCTAGTAATGTCATAACACCTAGTGCACCGAACATCATCCATTTTTCTCTGTCCTGTCCTGTACCTTCGTATCCACGCCCGGGGCCCTTACTGCCTCCGGGGGTCCCGGAGAACATGTTCATATTCCATTTATCCTGTGACGAGCTGGGTTTCGGGGACGGAGGCGCAGATCTTGACGGTGGAGGTGGCGCATCTTTTTCTGGTTGTTTCTCCTGTTTCTGACTTGCACCTGGCTGGAAATACTTCTCAAAACCCTTCGGCGGTTTCTTGCAGAACTCGTACCATTGATTCAGAACTGTGTCGAGCGCCGGAACACCGATTGGTTGCAATTTATGACCATTGAAATGTAATTTTGCTAACTGGGACTGCGTCAACCTTAAACCCTTCCACATGCTGTTTTTATATTTATATTATTTACAACTATTCAAATGTTCTCTTTTACGGATTTCGTAATACAATCAATTGTTGTGTCACTTTAAAATCGTAAGGTGTAAAATCACGGTAAAAACATGGTTATAAATATCTGTCAGTTGTCAAAATTTGATAAATTCTTGTCAAATTGTCAAATGGTCCCAATCATGGGCGCGTTCCATTAGTCGACCGTAACCGCCGCAACGACCGTAACTAGTGATGTGCCGTTCCCGTGCAAACATTGTTTAATAAGATTATAAAATGCTTCCATTATTTTTTTTCAAAGAGATGTTCCATATTGTATGGAGTTTGGGAGAGAAGAAGCATAAAATACTAAATAATTTTCATTATATCAGTATAATATACCTTAAATTTACTATATTACAAAAACAAGAATGTCATAGTAGCAATATTTTGACATTTTGTAGTCATACAAAAGTTACATAGAATAAATATTTCATAAAAAAACACGGATTCAAATATTTTCTTATTTTTAGTAAGTAGGTATTTATAATATCACACTTTTTATTCATATAATACAAATATTTTTTGAAAAAACCTTACACCTCCGGCCATGTATTGTACACAATATCACAGGTAAAATCAATATAAAAACGTTTTTTACTGCGTATTTTCACTTATTTGGCTTTGTTTGCAGTTACAAAACATTATTTGCAGTTAGAATTGCAACTCAAAACCAACATGGCGAATATGGCTGGCGATGTCATTTTGACATTTTCATTTTTTAAATTATATTTTGATTATACAGTACTTGGAGAAAAAAGTATTATTTTCTAAATACTATCGAAATCGATTGATCCCAAGTGTCGGCTGCATCGCCGCCATGTTTAATATAGTTGAAAATGATAAAATCGTTTGAATTAAATGTGGTTGTAACTCTAAAATATATTCTTGAATAAATTAATTGTATTTTTCTCGGATTCTTCTTTAATTTACCCATTTTTTGAGGACGTGTACGAACCAGAGCCGAGCTCTCCGACATCTCCTTTAATTATCTTAAAATTATTAAATATAGAAAGCAGTTATGTGCATAATTTGTTGAGTATTTTTCTATGATTATACGCATTTTTCTCTATCTTTTAATATAATGTACAAGGTACGGGCCGAATATAATGCTAACAAAAATTTTGTTTAAGTCTATGGTGGCAAGTGTTAAAACAATGATGGAAGCATTTTAATAGGTTGGGGATAAAGTTTCTTCGCATTTTTTAAGATAATTCAAAACATTTTTTATTAGTTTATTTAAATTTAACTAAAGTATGTATGTACCATTTTGTTAGTTAACCTTTTGCCATCTTATAGGTAGGGACATGATCCCATTGCTATAAAAATTTTGGGACTTCTCATCAAAATACCGCGACAAGTGGATTTGGCAGTCCTCTCGTGATGTTAACCTAACATTGCATAAAGAATTCTGAAGAGACCGAAACAGGTGGTCTGACAAATCTGAAGGCGCAAGGTCAGGACTATACGGCGGATGCATTAACACCTCCCAGCCAAACTCTCTTAATTTTTGCTGAGTGGCTATAGATGTGTGAGGTCTAGCGTTATCATGATGAAACACCACACCCCTTCTGTTGATCAATTCCGGCCGCTTTCTCTCAACTTCTTGCTTTAATCTCATCAGTTGTTCGCAGTAGAGTTCAGAATCGATAGTCCTGCCTGGTGGTAATAGCTCATAATGAATAATGCCCTTCCAATCCCACCACACACACAACATCACCTTATTGCGAGTTAACCCGGGTTTCGCCACAGTCTGTGAAGCCTGACCGGCCTTTGACCACGACCTTTTTCGCACGTTCTTGTCGTACGTGATCCACTTTTCATCACCAGTTATCAGCTTCATCAAAAATGATTCGGTTTCATTACGTCGTAATAAAGAATCACAAATGAGTACACGGTTCATTAGGTTTCTTTCAGTGAGCTCGTGAGGTACCCAGATATTGAGCTTTTTTTTGAACCCAGTTTTTTTCAAATGCGCCAAAACTGTTTTGTGATCAATTCTCAGTTCTTCAGCTACGTCTTAACTACTGATTTGTCGATCTTGCTCCACTTTTTAAAAAATGGCATCCATTTTATCCGTAATAGGGCGACCAGAGCGAGGTGCATCTTTGACATCAAAATTTCCGGATTGAAAACGCTTAAACCAAATTTGTGCTACTCTTACAGATACTGCACTAGGTCCATAAACATCGGAAATAGTTTTCGCGGCTTGCGTTGCATTTTTACCTTTTTTGTAGTAAAATTTTAAAATGTATCGAATTTCTTCATTAGATTCACTCATCTTGACAGTACGAAAAACAAATGAAAATCACACATTTGCCTAATTTGAATTTGGAATTATGTTCTTTAAAATGTTAACTTTTAATGATACCAAAACCAGCCAGATACAAATACTACAGCCAAAGAGATTTTATTACAAGTTCATACACACTATAATGCGAAAAGACTTTTTCCCCAACCTATTATAATCTTTTTAAACAATGTTCCCGTATGTATATAATTATTATTCTTCCAAAAGAAAGTTCTTGCGCTATGTGCGGTGGGTTCCGGTCCGCACACGTATATCTCACCAACCGAAGCGAGTTGACTGACCGAACCGGAAACGTTGGACCCGCGTCGGAGCGGTATCGAAGTTTTAGTCGGATGTAGATCCATGCGGTAGGCATGTGTTGCGGGTCCGTATCCATCCGGAAGTACACAACATTACAGGATAGGGTTAACTACCAAAGACAAACACAAATATTTTTTATTCTTTTATCTGTGGGACCTTGGACATTTGTCCATTTGTCTTGTACCTACTCTTGTACAGTAAATAAAAAAATTAAGATTTCACTTTTATACATTTTCTAGTTCTTTTCTTCTACATTTTATACTTGTACAGATCTTATCAATTATTTCCCCACGCGTATAATAGTTTTACATTAAAACTTGGTCCAGTAGCAGGTGCTATTGGACAAAATATGGATCAAGAGAAACCTGAAAACCAGACTCACGGGAAACGGTCTCGACCTTTGTTACTGCAACCAAGTCCGAAGATAGCGAGGATCTCGGCATACGCCAGTTCTACCTCCAGTTCAGTGCTCAAGAATTCTAAGAAATTAGGTCCGAATTCGCTTAAGAAAACTAAATTGTCATACAATAAAAGTGACGTGCCTCCGTCTGGTACCCCAGTTCCTGAAAAGCACGTTCGGAAGGCTGGACCTTATTTATTGGGCCCTAAACTAGGGCCAAGCCCTGTAAAGAGTATAGTGCAATGTTTGGCTCGTAAGGAAAAGACCGATGATTTTTATCAAGTGAAGATTTTGACTCTGCGTAATGAAGGACAACCTGAAACTCAAGATGATAGGCAAGGCAAAATGTTATTGCATACAGAATATTCCTTGTTGTCTCTGTTAAAAGATCAGGATGGTGTGATCCACCATCATGGATTATTTAAGGTATTCAAATGTTTCATTATCTAATATGAGGGATGTAAATGAGGTTTTTGAATTTGAATGCAAAAACAATGAAACTTCTGTATATCCAGTTATTGCAATGTTTCTTTTTTATTATTACTTTATATGAGATTAGAGTGTTCAACCAAACAAACACTCTCTGCAGCTTTAATCTCTCCAGACACGAGAAAAATATGACAATTGAAATTCAATTGTGTCTCGCAGCCGGTGGCCGCACAATCTTTGAATGATTAAGTGTAAATAACCTGATGTTTTTGTAATAAAAAACTAAACCTTTGAATATAAAACTAAAATTAATATTTCATAATTATTTTCCAGGATCATGCATTAGAAGAGGTTCCTAATCCGAATGGCCCGGGATTCATTTACACAGGGCGAGTCAGACAAAGATTGTTCCTGGTTTTAGACTGTGTCAGCGCTCACCAATTCAGTGAGAAAGGGAGCGAACTAATAAATCTACAACAGTACGTCACTAAAGTAAAGAAAGTGCCAGAAAAAGAAGCGATTTTGATATTTTATGATATTGTTAGGGTGGTCGCTAATTTACATAAGGTTTGTTTTTTTTTTCATATTGATAGTAAGTTAATACTGTAGTCTTATTTTGTTCTGACATCTTTGCACTTAATTACTATAAGTAATCATTTTAGTAGTTAGTATCATTTTTGTATTTCATTTATTTATTTTGTCTACCTGGGCAGATAGACAAAATAAATAAATAAAATACAATTGCACTCACAGCCCAACAGGTACCTGTATTGTGGGTGCTGTTGTACACATGCAACACATACACAAACACCCATTCCTGAAATATCTGTTATTCAAGCATACACCCACTATTCGCCGGTTACGTTTTGGCCCATGTAATAGGTGGCGATCGAAATCGCGATCCTCGAATCAAGAGGTCGTCACGCGCTGCTGGACTGACTAGGTTGTAAAAAACAAAACTAATTAAACTAAAATATCAACACATTTTAATTTTTTAAAAATCCAACTGTAGAAGTAGAAGTCAATAGATTAAGCCAAAAATATAAATAAAGGCTAAATGGACATACAAACAGTTGGTTTGTAGGTCCATTTAGCCTTTCTTCAAGAACCAGAGTCCAAGAACCTTCTCCAGTCTAACAGATTCAGTTGCCTCAAGAGATGGCATATGTTTGATTTGCATCTCAGAAAATAGATGCTTACAGAAATTGCTCACAAATAGTTTCTTCATAATGTTTTGGTGTCATTTGCTGAAATGACACTGAAGTAAACCCAAACAAAGATCAAATGTGATTATGGCTTATGGCCGATGGCGGATAAAATAGGAAGAAAATAAAAAAAATAGTTTTTTTTCCAGAATGTTCTTAAAATTACACCTTGTTTGTGTTTTCAGAGGAATATTGTACATAGGGACTTGAAGCTAGGTAATATAGTGCTGAACCAAAGAACAGGCCGCATAGTCATAACTAACTTCTGTTTGGGCACACACCTCGGCAGCGATCGGGACCTGTTGAAGGACCAAAGAGGTATGTTTGTACAATTTATGTTATTTTGTTTGAGAAGTAATTTGTACATAGATATCTACATATAAATCAAAGGTCGCAAAAGTTCTCAATGTACTTTTTTTTGCCACTCAGAGAGAGAAAGCTATTTCACCTACATTTGTACCGTAAATTACGGAGTTGCACATTACCACCTTACCAGAACCAGACCTAGGCGCTCTCTTAAAACTTAGACAGTATCTTGGCGAAACTCTCTTCACATAAATGCATAGTGTAAAATAGTAAAATCTAAATAAGGAATTTTAGCGCTGTGTTCTACAAATTTCACCTTATATTAAATATTTCACTGATTTTAAGCACCGGATCGTGACGCGATATGGATATTCCATAAGGTAACTTACCTTTATTCTGACACTTTAATCATTAACTCTGGTAATAAATTTTTATGTAGCAAAATATAGCTCATGGACATGAAATCTCGGTTCCAGTTCATGGGCAAGACGGGCAATGGATATGTCCATTGTCCATCTGAAATGGACAGAACTTGACCAAAACATACTAACTCACAAATTTATCAATTCCAGGCTCACCAGCGTACATATCTCCAGATGTACTGATGTGTAAGCCGTATCTAGGCAAGCCGTCAGACATGTGGGCGCTGGGCGTAGTGTTATATACAATGCTGTATGGTCAGTTCCCGTTTTGTGATACGAGCTTAGCACAGTTGTTTAGTCGGATACAGGCTGCCAATTATAATATACCGCCGTAAGTACATTTATTATGACTATCGCCTTAGTCAAAATTACTAATGACATTCGGCTTGGTATGCAACAACTCAGTGTTGTCGTTATTGGACTTCAGTAATGCCTTTAACACTGTCGACTTTGATATACTACCTTGCCAGTTTGCGTTCCTTTAACATCTCCAGTGGCAATTAACTTGTTTCATGATTATTAAATTGGTAAAACGCCGATATTGAGTGCAGATCAAGGACAACTTTTCGTCTTTGTGCAATGTTGTAACGCGTATACCTCAAGGTGGTGTACTGTCTTCTTTCCTATTTGCTATGTACCTTAACTTTATTAGTCTTTCTCTTCTGTCTACATATACACAATCTAGCTTGGATAATCTTCCCAATGAAATATCAACCGTTAATAACGATCTGGCTTATATCTCGAGTTGGAGGAGAAGTAATGGATTTAAAAATTAACCCAGAAGAGACTGCTTAGGACTGATAGGGAGTAAAAGTGTTATAAACAGAATAGATTGAGAGTATTAGGGGTTAACGAGAAAGTCATAAGTTTGGGTGTTAAATTAAACAGTATGCTGTATGCTATCATGGGCGCGCCAGATTTGTGACGTAAACACAGAGGTCTTTATGACAATTGTTTCTTTGAGGAGATTATGTATTTATTTAAAGAATAATCAATTTAAATTTATTTTCAGGGATGGTAATTCAGTACAGGCATCAGACAACACTGTGTTCCTTATACAGAGGCTACTAGTGAAGGATCCAAAACACAGATTACTTGCTGATCAGGTAAATATTACTGAAGTAATTGTGGTTAAATTATATTTTCTGAATAATCGTAAATTGCAGTCATCACTTAACATCAATGTGAACTGCATGCTGTATTGCCACCTTGGTTTGTCATTACATTAAAAAAATTACACTTATTTCATAATAATGTCACGCGGAAAAATATTTCAGGTTCTGGACCAACTGTCGAGCATCATAGCCAGCTATGTTATAGTACCAAATCCCCCAGAAGATTTGCAAGTGGTTCCCGACGTACCTCTGGACGAAGAGAAAGATAAACCAGCTAATTCTAGTTCAAGTGAAGTGGAAAGGAAACCTTTTATGACCATACCCGAAAACAATGGGGAGCGGACCCCCAATTCTAGTGTGAGTTCACTAAGTTTATTAGATTCTTTGTTTAGATTCGTCAATTGCGAATATAAATAGTTATTATTATTTTTTTTTTAAATACGCTTACTCTCACAGCCCCACAGTAGGTATAAACCTGTGTCGTGGGTGCCGTTGTACACATACAACACATACACAAACACTCAGACCCGAAACAAATATCTGTAGGCCATACAAATATTTGTTCCGGTGCGGGGATCGCGATCGGACCCGCGACCCTTCGAATCAAACGGTGGTTTCGCACCGCTGAACTAACCGGGTCGTCATCAGTTATGAACAGTACTCAACAATTAATATCGCACATCGACTGCTATCGGCTTGTTTCGACTTTGTAGAGCGTTATCTCAGTTGCACACTGCCTACGTAAGCATTGACAATCCGGTATTGGTCAATACTTGATCAAAATGGTCGACAAACCTCATGGATACTGGGCGAAAGAGATAACGCCCTACAGACGCGAAATAAGCCGAAGTCTCCTTCCTAGGCTCGATGTGCAATATTTATACACACCTTCTATATTCATAATAGGGAATCGGACAACTTTTGAGAATGTGTCTAAAATTATTCTTTATACGTTTATTTAACTATAAAAAATGTTAATTTTATTATTTAAACCTGTTAAAGTACCAGAAACTACACATACATTTTATAATTTCAAAAATGCCGCGTAAACGGTGCCGAATGACTCTGAACATTGACTCTGAACAACTGTTTGCAATCAAAGTGAATCTTTTAATATCATAAGACTAACCAATTGCAAATTAATTTTGTTGAATTTCGTATAACTTATTTTTCGTGTAAATAACGTAGAAAATATCCAAAAAAAGAGCCAATAAATCAAAGTTTCACATGAGTTAAATATTTGTTGTACAAACATATGACGTCACGTCCTGTGATTGATGTTTCGTTCAACATGGACCACAGATAAAAAATATTACATTTTTTACATTTTATTTTGCAATTTAAAAATATAAATCATTAATATTACACGAAAATATTTAATAAGTCATCGTATTATTTCACAGAGATTCATTCTAATCATAGTTTACATTTATTTTCGGTAGCTGTCCGATTGCCTATTATCTTCATACATGCACGCCGATTCCTAACATTTTTGACCCCACCCTCAGACAGTACTCGACCAATTTGGTTAAGAGGGTCAGTCTCGGTCTTTCTGGATTTTTGGAACCATCTACATTCGCATTGTATAGGGGCCATCCATAAATTACGTCACACGAATTTCGGGACTTTTGGACCCCTCCCCCCGTCCTTGTCACAGGTTGTCACATTTTTATAAGCCCCCCCCTCCTGATGTGACGTCACATATTTTTAAAATTTATTCATGTACTCAAAAATAATCGAGAGAAAACAGCTTTTTCCATTTTTTGCTTATTTTTATTAAATAATCTTATAAAATCAACATAAATTCCAATATTTCAGATAATTGAAAAAACGACGACTAGTTAAAAAACAATAAACGACTAATAGGTATTAACTTGGTCTTGTATTACTTGTTTTTTTTTGTCAGCATAGGCTACACTATAGGCGTCAAATAATCTACGGTAGAGAATACCTAAATCTATCTTTTTATTCATTTTAAAATAATTTAATGATAAATTAAAAATATTAAAATAAGTAAACTGAGATAACTTTGACTGTCACTCGGCAAAAGACAATGGTCAAGTAAACAATAGGAACGTATTGAAGTCACTGCGCCGGCGCATGTGGCAGTACTTGTCGCAGGTCTCGCTAACAACCGACGCGCGGAACGGTAGAAAAGCGAGCGAGCACTCGCAGACGACTTAAACCTATTTAAACCCTTACCATTCAAAATTCTTGTGAAGTTGAGTCTCACTCGAATCAATAAATATAGTGAATTATTGATAAATATAGATCAAGTTCGTAGATTTTTAGAGTTTTTTATTCACATCTAGATTTCACGTTTCAGTATTTTAAATTTTAACATGTGACGTCACAAAACTTTCGACCCCTCCTGCCCCTTGTCACACATTGTCACATTTCGGTGATACCCTCCCTCCCCATTTACGTGTGACGTAATTTATGGATGGCCCCATATCTGTTTAGTCATTCGCTCATTCGACACTTTTTCTACATGCCCGAACAATCGGAGCATGCCTTTTTTCATTTTTACATTGATACTTTCATCTACACAAAGCTTCTTTCAAGAGTAAGTATAGGTTATTTATGTATGGCTATTCGAATTCGCTGGTTTCGAATTTTTGTCCTCTTTAATATATATGACTCTTTTTGCTGCTTCAATCAAAAAACAATTTAATTTCAGGAGGAACTAGGCGTATTCTGCGTGCCATTACCAGACTTCCTAGCTTTAAACTTCCCGACGCAATCGCGCCAACAGAACAGCATTATAATCCAACCAGCTCACACGATAGACGCCTCAATATCCTCTCTACCTAACCAGCAAAACCAACGGCAAATCACAGTGCAACGAATAGGCAGAGATGCCAGACCATTACTACCCTGCGAAATAACAAGATACCAGCACATGTTCGCGTCCAACCCCAGAACGGAACCGGTCAGAACGAGAACAGAAGTCCAGAACGTTCCGGACACGAGGCAGAGACCTGAAAGTTCTCGACTCAGGACGTTAGCTCAGAGGATACCGAGACTGAACGCGATCAGTTCGACGAACGATTTCAGAGTTATACCGTGGTCGGATCGTTCTAGATTGCAGATCGAGAGGTGGGATCAGGACTTTTTGATGCGTTTGCCCGTTCTAGATCTCTCTAGAATGGGCAATAGGATAATGAATCCGGCCCCCGTCCATACGGTCAATCCGGAGGCTGTTACTAATCATCCTAGGCAACCCGTAGATAATTCTGAACTTGAATATAATTAGTATTAAAAAGGTGTTATAAATACATTGCCTCCGATTATCTAGATGGGATGTACCCTGAATTGGTGAATTTCCTAATGAATTTGTTCGAAAGCTTAGGCACTGTCGAGGAAGTTTACGCATTCAAAAACATTGCATATTAGACTTTATATCTATGCAAATAAGGTACCGACCGGATATTTCTTCGATAGTACCTCCAGATTTTCTAGTCTTTTTATTGTAAAGTTATATTATTCGACGCTCCTATGTTCTGATTATGATCAAAGCACTCGGACTGGGCCGGAACAGCCTGGTGGCTCCTCACACGTCCGGAGGTAAGACTGGATTGTGGACCCAGAGCCTGAACTGGATACCCCTATCCAGCCCGGGAGGCCCGGGGCCTCAGATTGGGAGTGGACTCAGGGCCTAAGACGATGCTTGCATCTGTGATCTGCATTTGAACCTACGGTTTTTGTGTAGATATCTATAGACTGCAGAATTCACATAACATCATTGTCAAACATATAGCCACCGCCAAAAAAAAATTACAAACAATTCAAAACTTCCTAAACTAGTTATAAAATGGGGATTCGAACAATAGGTATCTGGATATTCAATATCCGTATTTATCCTAATTTTGGATAATCGGAGTTTTATAAAATATGCATTGGAATATGGTATAGATGTACCTTTGTATAGTTAATATAAGTATAGGTTTATGCTTAACGAATTCGAAATACTGCCACAGTTATATTAAATTGCGCACGTCTTAATCGCATATATTAAGTTTTATATAAAATAAAAAATATTGCTGTATGTAATATGACAATACTTCAAAAGCTTTCTAATGACAATACTTTAAAAATTAAAGAATTTAGAACTGTTGGTCTCGTTGAGTTTCAGGGCACTGTACTACAGTACACAGTAAGAAATATTTCACATCGAGCATACGAAAGAGATAATCGGGTAGTTTCGACTTTGTAGAGCGTTATCTCTGTTGCACACTGCCTACGTAAGCACTGATAGTCCGGTATTGGTCATAACTTGATCAAAATGGTCGAAAAACGTCACATGGGTAAGGTGCGAAAGAGATAACGCTTTACAGACACGAAATAAGCCGAAATCCTGTTCCTGAAATTGATGCAATATTTCTTGTTGGATATTGTTCGTAATTTATCTACAGCTAATGTTATTGTTCAGCTCTTTAAAGTTCCAGAAGGCGTATTAGTAGGCAGTACATTACTATTTTGAGGTAATCATCAGATCATCACAGCAATCATCATACGATAATTATAGGAAAACGGAAATGTACTGCAAATTGGGTTTCAAAACCATCGCCACCGAGTTGTAGAATACCCCTCCTGCAGGGGTATGATAATATGTAAAGTCATATTTATTGGCACGCAGGCGTTACTTCTTAGGCATGAGTAGTGGCATTCACATTTACATTGATTCTGTAGCATCGACTACATAAGGCTCCACCTAGTGGAACGCTGATGAAACACAAAGTACTTGTATAGTACGGCAGATGGCGTATGATCTAGTTGAATCGCGCATACGAATTTTTCGCAAATGTTGCCTTATATACAACTTCTAAACATTAATCGATGGGCCGCGTCTCGCCAGAAGTTATCACCACAGATGTCAATAGGCTATAGTATTCAATAAACATCAATGAACTGCATGCTTGTTGGCTACTTTATACCATGTATCTGTTAAAAATAATTTAGATTGTTTTTAAAATCACAAAGTAAGAATTAAAAAACTCACAGTCATATCTCAAATAGTTATAGGAAATTAAAACTGTTACTTAAGAATATGCTATTTATCTGCGTAGACGTGCGTATAACCTCAGCAAGGGCCAAGTTTAGATTTAATGTTTATATTTATCGCACATCGCTCCAATTATATGCGGGATTTAATAGACGTGATACAAACACCTACATTAGAACAAAATATGAACCTTCTTTTGTTAGTCTGATAATAAACAACAGTACCTAAACCTTAATAGACACCAAAACCGTCCGACCCACCTGTTCGGCGGTATTTATTATTATATTGATAGAAATAATGCAACTAAGCTTACCCAAATATCGGATCTAGAAGTAGGTACTATATTACTAATCCACCGACCTTAAATCACATGAATTGAGTAAACAGCACTTTATCGCGTAAAAACTGTCATAAATAATCTCAACATTTCTCTGAATATGTTAGTAAAACTTTTTAAAATATTGACTCTTGTTTTTCATCCAAAATGGGGGTAGAGTAAAAAAAAATTACGAAAAACGTTTATTGAAATCCCGCTCTATATAATATAATTTAGCACGGTGGAGGTTTAATGAGGTCTCCAAAACAGTAACGTCCCTAATAAATAAGTATAGGTTTAAAACAAATATAGAGAATGTTTCTAACCCTTACTTTATAAGAGCCAAGTCTGATACGATACACCGAATAACGAATATTGCGACGATAATTGAATAATAATTCAATAAAAACTACAGTTACACGGCAAGAAATAATACACACGGAGCCTTTAAAATAGGCAATAGGCTGGATTCAATTTCGTGGAGCGTTATCTCTGCCGCACAACGCAAGCATTGATAGTATGATATTGGTTAAAACTTGATCAAAATGTTCGACGAACATCTCATAAGTGGTGTGCGAAAGAGTTCACGCTCTACAGAGCCGAAATTAGCCGAAGTCTCTTTTTTAAACTCGATGTGCAATATTTTTGCCGAGCCATGTGCTATTTCTGAAGTACGCTGGTACCTGTAGAATATCTATCATAAAAAAATTTAAGATAATTGTAAAAAAAAAAAATTTTTGTTCGTGTTACAACAGAAAAAAATACTTTACTGTTTGTTGTAACACGAGATTTTATAAAAATATAACATCTCTGTTATTCATCTTGTATTTTTTTTTTAAACTTAAGTAATTTTATGTAGAGATACAATAAGTTTTATTTTATGTTTTATGGAGTTATTCAATCATCGTATACAATAAGCTAAACGTAGTTGGTGTTAATTTTAAGTACTTACACGTATATTTTATTTTAAATAAAAATGGAAAGAAAAATTTGACTTCAGGCGAGACTCGAACTCGCGGCCTACTGGGAATCTAGTCCAGCCGCTCTTCCAATTGAGCTACTGAAGTCCTGCCCGATATGTCAAATCTTTCCTTCACATTTATTGCATTGCTTTATGGTAGCAGCAGCTAAATTCAATTTTTTCTAAAAAATTCAAAAGTCAAATTTTTCTTTCCATTTTTATTTAAAATAAAATATACTTCACAAGCATGTGTTAATGCGAAATAATATAAAACAATTACTTACACGTACATTTATATTTAGTGTTAGCAACACTTGTATAGCGCCTGTAGTATGTGTTGCCTGATAGAATTTATTAATTTTAGTGATATCAAATATTGTAAATATTGATTATCCTCCTTGTAAGATTCTAGGTATATTAAAATTAAATTTCAAAATGAATATAGGTACATATTGTCGTAGTATATTTTAATATAATAAATTGAAATGCATTGAACAAAAGTGAATTTAGATCCTTTTTTGTTTTTTAATATGTCCGACACTACTTACTTCGCCGAGGGGTGCGACCGCCTATCGACATTGCTATTGTCGTTGTCATTGCTGTCAAATTTTCATGTCGATTTTTTACTTTAACTAAATAACAATAGTCGAAATAATCTACCATTATCGCTTGTTTCTCACCTACGAAAGCAAGAAAAACGATCAGATTGTCACTACTGCTATCCCTGTCTTTTATTAAATTTTTTCGGTTGTTAGAGCGTGATAGATTTCTTAACGTTTGATGTATAATATTGTGTCAGAAGTAAGATGCTAAAACGGATTTGCGCGGACAAGTGAGGTTCCTCAAAACATTCTTGTTATTATGTTTTTGTATTAAAATGGTGAATATTATATCATTCTAGGTTAACTGTTAAATATGATTATGATATTGTGTATTTCCGTAATATTTCAAGTGAGCGAATTACAATGATTTAAAGAATAATGGCTATCAATTGATGTTGCTACCACAAAGTTTCAAGAGGAAATAGAACGCATTACACTACATACCCACATTTTGAAATAAAAATAAGTGAGATTGGGGGATAGGGGAGGGGGGTTGAGCCAAATCTCGCTTTTCACCAGGGCGACGGGAGGGGATGAAAATTTGCTAGAAACGCCTCACATAATTTAAAGACTACTATAATATTACTTAATACTATGGTTTAATTTACTTGCTACTTTTATAGGGGCAATACTGAATCGGAAAAGGTGGGTTTTGGCTCAGCCAGATTTCTATTATTCTATCACAATTAATATATTAAAGAAAAACTACGAATTTATTATAAAGTTTTTCTTTAAATCATTATAATTTAACTCATAAAGAAAGTTCGCATAAGTGTATTATATTATTATGTCCCGCATAAGTTTTTACTTTGAAATTACGTTATACCTACCCTGTAAGGATATTCGTATTGGTTACACATCACAAGTAGGTATTTCTGAACATAAAACAATGTTTGTCTTATCTTTTAATTATGTCCAGAATTAAAAAAGTTAAAAAGATATTGTCATAATTAGATACTAGAAAAAAATCGAGAAAGAAAATAAAAAAAATAGAAAAAGAAGAAATGTAAGTGATTTTTACATAAAATTAAGAATATTCTAGTTGAGTCGAATACACTTGTGATAAAAAAAAATCACACAAAAACGAATATAATCACTAATTATTATATTTTTACATATTTTCTATACCCCTATAAAAGATTAAACCAAAAGTGTTAAACAAAAGTTATTATGTGCTTATACTTATCAGAAACTAGTTTTTCTTTCCAATGTCATTCAAACACATTTTTAATTTTACCGCTCATTTCAAACGCAATGTAGCTCACGCTATTTATAGATAAATATATTATTATATTTTTAGTTCATGTCCAGTACCCAAATAGTTATTTTTTAGGTTATATTAAAATGCATTATTTTAGTATATTGATTCGGTGAAATTGTGTTTACTCAAGGTATTATATCGTCCAATGTGTTTTGTTTTTAATGTGTTTTGACCAAAATTCTTGTATATTTTAATATAAGGATGACCAAGGTTGAGTTTTTGAGTGAATAATTTTATTGCATAGATGATTTGAGAATATTATGCGTGTGACGATTATGTTAAGGTCTGGCCAGACAGCGGGCGAGCCGTGGCGAGACGGAACGCCGGCGCGACTTTGAGCAGTTCTAATGTACTAGATATTATTGAACGCGGACGTTACACTGACCCGTCCCGTCCCGTTTTGCCGAGTGTGACGGTGTGTGTGTGTGTGACGTCTTCCATAATATCTAATACATTGGCATGTGGATTGGCGATCGTAGTGGCGGTAGTTTTATCGCCGGATTCTGCTTTCCATTTTTTTATGTGATGGAAGTATCAAACAAGCATGCAGTTCACATTGATGTTAAGTGATGACTGCAGCCTGACACTTACACAATGACCAAGGTCAAAATGCAGATGCGTTACCACTCCTGAGGCCTAAGGTGTTATGCCTCTGTGCCGGAAATTACGGGGCCGTACATTAATTACCACCTGACCGGAACACGATAGTGCAGTACACTACCATTTAGCGGCAAGTTTATAGGTAATGCGGTGGTGCCTACGCCTACGCCCGCGAGCTCCGTCACTGGAGCTCTACCAGCAGTAGAAATCCATCTTGCGTTACTGCACTTACAACCGCCCCTTTGAAAAATTCTCTTCCAGTCGAAGACAATTCTTCAACTAGTGGGCGGAATCAGACAGAAGCGGCGGTGAAACATCGATCGTACCTAGTTTTTATCTGTCCCAGACTGTACGACTTCACGTACTGCACAATTTTCAGTTATGAGTTTTTGAATCTGTATTATTTTTGGATTGATTGATCTGTGTTGCACATTTGGGAGATAGTGTATCAGCAGCCTAATTACGGTGTATAGTTTTACTTTTTTGGGTCTCAGGTTGATTGTTACGGACGAACATTGATATAGTAAATCTTTTTTTTTTGTATAAAAATGAAGAGTGCGAAATGGAAGTGGCGGTTCAACCGTCCAATTTTTATTCGCTATATTTTTTATGATTAAATTTGTCCTTTTTTTTCATACCACCTACGAAAACAATGCAGTGAAATAATCGCTACTGCTTTAACAGTCAGTCAGGACCAAAGCGTTATAAAGGCTTGAAGGAGCCGCGATTCAAAACACTGTCGCTTTAATAGAGTTTCTTCATTCAGATGGGTAAATATATACATTAATGTTAAACGAAGACAAAGATAAAAAAAAACTTGTTATACCCCGTGAGTGCCGGCACCACCATCACCACCATCACCACCACCACCACCACCACCACCATCACCATCACCACTACCACCACCGACACAACCAACACCACCACCAGCACCACCAACACCTCTAACACCACCAACACTACCAACATCACCTACACCACCTACACCACCAACACCAACACAACCACCAACACCTCCAAAACCGCCGACATAACCAAAATCACCAACACCACCAACACCAAGTAAATTCGCGTCGTTCACCCGTGGACCACACGTCGACACCGAGTGGACCCCGTAAAACGACGCGGTGCTGCTTGGGTGCCGGGTGGCTGTACTGAGCTATGACCCTAATTGAATTTTCGACAGCTATCTCAATGTCCGTCCGCTAGGTTATTTGTATAGGTAAGGTACTGTAAGTAGGTCAATTTTGTTATTTGTTAGATGCATGCTAAAGCGGTATGTACACTAATAAAGATGTATTTTAAAATCTATTAGTTTATTAATTTATCCCTCACCCTGCATCATTTGCGGCTTTGCTAAAAATACCATCCCATTTATTTCAGAAAATGTGGAACTTAGATGGCGTTTTTTGTAACGATAGTGGCAAACAAGCATGCCGTTCACATAGATGTGATGACTGCAGCCTATAGACATCTACACAAAAATCAGGCAGATGCGTTGCCATCCCTGTGACCATGGTTGTTTTGTTTTTAGGTACGGGACCATATAATACATTACCTATATTACGATCTAACCTGAATACGATAGTGCAGAACACTAACATGACCACGAGTCTACGCTCTCGAGCTCCTGAACTGGAACTCTATCAGCAGTTAAATTTAGATTTTTTCTATAAACACTAAGCCTGGGTTGCAACACGACTTTTGTTGGAGTTAAAGTTATTGTAAAGGAGATGTTGCGAGCTCGGCTCTAGATCGTACACGTCGTGAAAAAATGGGTAAATTAAAGAAAAATTCGAAAAAAATGCAATTAATTTATTCAAGTATATATTTTAGAGTTACTACCACATTTAATTTAAACGATTTTATCATTTTCAACCATATTCAACATGGCGGCGACACAGACGACGCTTCGTTAAATTGGAAATCGATCAGTTTAAGTTCTTAGTATTAACACATGAAATCGATTTCGATAGTATTCAGAAAATATTACTTTTTTCTCCAATTTCTATATAATCAAAAAACAATTTAAAAAATGAAAATGTCAAAATGACATCGCCCGCCATATTCGCCATATTGGTTTGAGTTGCAATTCTTACTGCAAATAATATTTTGTAACTGCAAACAAAGCTAAATAAGTGAAAATATGCAGTAAAAAACGTTTTTATATTGATTTTGCCTGTTAATGATATTGTGTACAATACATGCCCGGAGGTCCATACATTTTTGCAACATCTCCTTTGTAACATTTCACATCTTGCTCTAACTTAAAGACTTTTATGTTAGAAAAGGATGTGAATTGATACAATAACGATAACAAATATCTTGGTGCAACCCAGGCATATGTGACAATCACTAACCACTAATGTGGAATGTACGAATGTTTGCATTATTATCTACTAGCGGCCCGCCCCGGCTTCGCGCGGTGCAATGTTGCCTACCCTCTCCTATTCGTCTTAGCGTGATGATTATAGATAGATATAGCCTAAAGTCTTCCTCGATATCTTTTATAGTTTAGGCAGCGTACGCAAAATAAGTAACCTTTCTGGTTGATTTTTTACACCTTGTGTCTGAAAAACCCAAATATCTTACGGAACCCAATTTTTTCCAAAATAAAATATAGCCTATGTTACCCGTGGATAATATAGCTTTCGAAAAGTGAAATAAACTATAAAAGATATTCCTCGATATCTTTTATAGTTTAGGCAGCGTACGCAAAATAAGTAACTTTTCTGGTTGATTTTTTACACCTTGTGTCTGAAAAACCCAAATATCTTACGGAACCCTATTTTTGCCAAAATAAAATATAGCCTATGTTACCCGTGGATAATGTAGCTTTCGAATAGTGAAAGAATTTTAAAATCGGCCCAGTATTTATTGAGCCTATTCATTACAAACAAACAAACAAAAAAATATTACCTCTTTATAATATTAGTTTAGATTTAGATTAATTTGTTTAGGTATAAAATATGGTGTTGCCTGCACCTTCGAAATCATCTTTTGAAGCACAATGAGAGGAAAAAATAGGTAACACAAAAATTTAATGTCTCCTCTGCCGAATGGTCCAGCGACATGGTCAAGCGATGGCTGAAACGCAAGTACACGATGGCGACAGGCACTTGTGGTCTTAAGCCTTTTTTAAATGTACGTGGAAACATTAGCCGCGGCGGCGACATATCTTTACGGCACTATAATGGGCCACGTGTAGATGCGTACTGCCATCGCTGGCCCATCCCCTTTGATATGCGGCCGAAAATCCGACACCGGCCATCCCACGCGCCATAAGCCATGCCCATAAGCCATCTGACACTACACGCTAGCCCATCGCAGTGGACCATCCCAATGGCCCATCGCGTAGAGCGGCCTTTGACTTGATAAATACCTGCAGGTAGTCTAGCTAGATACCTATTCTAAAGAATTATTGAAGCGTAAATAAATAGGAAGTTAAAACATCCCACCAATATACAAAGCAGTTACAGGTTTCCAGAAATTGAAATTTCTCACAACATGCTATAATATTTCACCGTCAGTCTAGCATTCACGTCGGACTTAACCCGGGTAGATGAAAACTAATTTTAATATTAATGCGCCCGCCTTATTGCCAAGTTTTCTTCAGCGGACATTAATCTGTGTTAGTTTTTAAATGAAACAGGCGAAGGCTCTGTGTATAATGAATTAAATACATGTAGGTATTCCTAGTTGATTGATGATTAAACCCCCCGTTAATTACTACCATTTTTTTATGTAACTGATTTGAACTGCATGCTTTCTGGCCACCTACATTACCAAGGGTAGAATGAAATCCATTACTTTTTAAATTAGAAAACGTTATTCAAATAAGTCTTTTAGATCGAAAATTCATTTTACGAAATCGCTCTAAAATTTATGACACATAATATTGAGAAGCGAAACAGGTAGGATTGTAAAAATAGCATAAATAATTTATGACTTGATGACATCCGAATGATATATATGCTCTGCCTTGTGAACGCTCCGTAATCTTTCATACGTGAAACTCATATACAGAGTGTTTGAGTACATACAATTGTCTTCGATGGTAATAATATGAAGAATATATAGTAACTAGCTGTTGCCCGCGGCTTCACCCGCGTGGATATCGTTTTATAAATTACTAAGTAGCCTATGTTCTTTCTCAAAGTCAACTCTATCTCTGTACCAAAGTTCATTAAAATCGGTTCAGTCGTTTGGACGTGAAATGGTTACAGACAGACAGACAGAGTTACTTTCGCATTTATAATATTATAATAAAAATAAATAATAAAATAATAAATAATATAGTAGGGATATATAGGGATTGAGACGCATTTAACGTTTTGAACATGTAAAATGTAGAGTATAAAACATTTTAAATAATCATCAATCACCTACGCGAGATAAAACCGAAAACTAGTTTTATTTCAATAACCAAAACATGTAATAATTTCACTAGTTTTTAATTGCAAATACTAATTGAGTGTCAAAAAGTCGACGTCTATTAAAATTTATAAATGATGTTTTTTTATGTAATGAAAGTGGCAAACATGCATGCAGTTCACGTTGATGTTAAGTGATGACTGCAGCCTATAGACACCCACACAAATAGCAAAGGTCAAAATGCAGATGCGTTACCAATTCTGATGCCTTATGGTGTTAGGCCTCTGTGTCAGAAAAAACAGGGCCCTACTGTGTCTTTTAAAATCTTGGCATATTCGATATATTTTTTTTCTATAAAAATATCTTGGACATTTTCTCTTTATATTGACGCAATTTTTTTTTCCAGCATTATGTGTTGGACTCACAAATTTCGTGTACCTACCTATATGATGTTTATAAGTATTACTTACCATCAATGTATATTGTACAAAAATACCTTTTTCCCATCCAATATACAATAAAATACAGTAAACCGTAGTAATAATGATCAAGAATTGTAAATCGAACAGAGAAACCAAATTGAAATTGTGAAATTGCACAAATAAAAACATGCAAAAAATTTTTTTGTATTTTATTTTTTTTGATATTTAAAAGACGATAAACAAAACGTAGAAGGACATCCTGTGTATAAAATATCGCTGACAAAAAGCCGTGGCGTATGAAGCGGATATGTCGCCTCGGGTGGCGTCTAATATGCTAATACTTGCCCAAATAACTGGGGATCAGTTGTGGGACGTAACGAAACGCGTTTCATATTAAAAATGTTTTTATTCTTGTACAATATAGCTTAATGCTTCTGTGTTGATATAAGATGATCAGGTAATGTACATTTTTATTGGTGCAAGCTTAATTTGCGCAATTGGAAATCAATTTTTTAGTCATGGATTACCCCAAGATCGTTAAAAGGTACACGTTATTTTCATTAAACACTAGCTGTTGGCGGCTTCGCCCGCGTGGATGTCGTTTTATAAATTATATAATTATAAATTTTCTTCACTATAAACCTCAGCCTGAGACCATTCCAACGAATGCATAACCGTGGAAATCGGTTTGTGCGTTCTGGAGTTATAGCGTCAGGAAGGAAACCCTACTTATTTTTGTTTTATACCTAGATTGGTCTTTTGAAAATAAGTAAATGGAGTGGCCTTTTTGTGTAAAAGTGACAACTGAGCACTTCGGGTGGAGTTCTAGCTTGTTTTTCGCATAGAACCTAATCATCAAGTCTCGCTAAGTCAAGAAACTTGTGAGTTGGACACATCAGTAGGTACTTAAACTATAGCAAAATCTCATAAAAATTGCAGTATCATAAACTGAAGTATTGTCCAAAATCTAATAATTCTTCAAGTGTACGATATAAAAACTATAAATACGCGTTAATATTAAACGTAAAGTTACATTTCAAGTCTTCGGAGTACAATAACGACAAAATCCGAATAACAATGCGCTGCCGTATAATGGGGCGCGGTAAATAAAAAATAATCCGTACGATAGAGACCTGCACAATTACATTGCCTCGGGCGGACCTTTATCTGGCTTATTGAAGAGAATCAGATTGGCTCTTTCGGTGGATTTCAAAAGTTTTTTTCTCATAGAGATTCAATTTAAATGGGTGAATATTTCCGTTTCATAAATGTATTGAATATGGCCTTGCTAGAGAAATTGTTTTTGTTAATTGTTAGGTAGGTACTCAACCTTCATTAACAAAGAACAAAGTTATGGTTTTTGATATACCTACATATCAAAATACATGAGCAAAGGTAATACGAGTAGATGTCGAGTAAACGTTTAAACACATTAAATTATTAATTTAAATACCTACTTACTTATACTATTAACTATCTTTAATTTATTTTATTATTAATTTATTTCAAAATTTATATTAACACTGTAGAAGTGTAAATTTTGAACATTCAAAATGTATACCGAACACAAATATGTGACGCCCAGCGTCCCGACGTCGTGCGTCCCGACATCGAGTTCCTCGACGCCCAGCGTCCCGACGTCTAGCGTCCCGACGTCCAGCGTCACGGCGTCCAGCGTCCCGACGTTCAGCGTCCAGACGCCCAGCGTCCCGACGCCCAGCGTCACGACGTCCAGCGTCCCGACGCCCAGCGTCCCGATGTCCAGCGTCCCGACGCCCAGCGTCCCGACGCCCAGCGTCCCGACGCCCAGCGTCCCGACGCCCGGCGTCACGACGTCCAGCGTCCCGACGCCCGGCGTCACGACGTCCAGCGTCCCGACGCCCAGCGTCACGACGTCCAGCGTCCCGACGCCCAGCGTCCCTACGCCCAGAGCCACGACGCCCAGCGCCCCGACGCCCAACGTCCCGACGCCCAGCGTCCCGACGCCCAGCGTCCCGACGCCCAGCGTCCCGACGCCCAGCGCCCCGACGTCCAGAGCCCCGCCGCCAGCGTTCCGACGCCCAGTGTCCCGACGCCCAGCGTCCAGACGCCCAGCGTCCCGAGTCCAGCGTCCCGAGTCCAGCGTCACGACGCCCAGTGCCCCGACGCCCAGCGTGCCGACGCCCAGCGTCCCGACGCACAGCGTCCCGACGCCCAGCGTCCCGACGCCCAGCGTCCCGACGCCCAGCGTCCCGACGCTCAGCGTCCCGACGCCCAGCGTCACGACGCCCAGCGCCCCGACGCCCAGCGTCCCGACGCCCAGCGTCCCGACGTCTAGCGTCGCGCCGCTTAGCGTCCCGACGTCCAGTGTCGCGACTCCCAGCGTCCCGACGCCCAGCGTCCCGACGTCCAGCGCACCGACGTCCTACGTCACGACGCCCAGCGTCCCGACGCCCAGCGTCTCGACGCCCAGCGTCCCGACGCCCAGTGCCCCGATGCCCAGCGTGCCGACGCCCAGCGTCCCGACGCCCAGCGTCCCGACGCCCAGCGTCCCGACGTCCAGCGTCCCGACACCCAGCGTCCCGACGCCCGGCGTCCCGACGCCCAGCGTCCCGACGCCCGGCGTCCCGACGCCCAGCGTCCCGACGCCCGGCGTCCCGACGCCCGGCGTCCCGACGCCCGGCGTCCCGACGCCCAGCGTCCCGATGCCCAGCGTCCCGACGCCCAGTGCCCCGACGCCCAGCGTCCCGACGCCCAGCGTCCCGACGCCCAGCGTCCCGACGCCCAGCGTCCCGACGCCCAGCGTCCCGACGCCCAGCGTCCCGACGCCCAGCGTCCCGACGCCCAGCGTCCCGACGCCCAGCGTCCCGCCGCCCAGCGTCCCGACGCCCAGCGTCCCGACGCCCAGCGTCCCGACGCCCAGCGTCCCGACGTCCAGCGTCCCGACGCCCAGCGTCCCGACGTCTAGCGTCGCGCTGCTTAGCGTCCCGACGTCCAGCGTCGCGACGCCCAGCGTCCCGACGCCCAGCGTCCCGACGCCCAGCGTCCCGACGCCCAGCGTCCCGACGTCCAGCGTCCCGACGCCCAGCGTCCCTACGCCCAGTGCCCCGACGCCCAGCGTCCCGACGCCCAGCGTCCCGACGCCCAGCGTCCCGTCGCCCAGCGTCCCGACGCCCAGCGTCCCGACGCCCAGCGTCCCGACGCCCAGCGTCCCGACGTCTAGCGTCACGCTGCTTAGCGTCCCGACGTCCAGCGTCGCGACGCCCAGCGTCCCGACGCCCAGCGTCCTGACGCCCAGCGTCCCGACGCCCAGCGTCCTGACGCCCAGCGTCCCGACGCCCAGCGTCTCGACGCCCAGCGTCCCGACGCCCAGTGCCCCGACGCCCAGCGTGCCGACGCCCAGCGTCCCGACGCCCAGCGTCCCTACGCCCAGAGCCCCGCCGCCAGCGTCCCGACGCCCAGTGTCCCGACGCCCAGCGTCCCGACGCCCAGCGTCCCGACGTCCAGCGTCACGACGCCCAGCGTCCCGACGTCTAGCGTCGCGCCGCTTAGCGTCCCGACGTCCAGCGTCGCGACGCCCAGCGTCCCGACGCCTAGCGTCCCAACGCCCAGCGTCCCAACGCCCAGCGTCCCGACGCCCAGCGACCCGACGTCCAGCGCCCCGACGCCCAGCGTCCCGACGTCCAGCGTCACGACGCCCAGTGCCCCGACGCCCAGCGTGCCGACGCCCAGCGTCCCGACGCACAGCGTCCCAACGTCCAGCGCCCCGACGCCCAGCGTCCCGACGTCCAGCGTCACGACGCCCAGTGCCCCGACGCCCAGCGTGCCGACGCCCAGCGTCCCGACGCCCAGCGTCCCGACGCCC
This sequence comes from Macrosoma leucophasiata, assembly GCA_036365455.1. Classification (NCBI taxonomy): domain Eukaryota; kingdom Metazoa; phylum Arthropoda; class Insecta; order Lepidoptera; family Hedylidae; genus Macrosoma; species Macrosoma leucophasiata. Next base: position 4,228,265 of record JAWQUS010000004.1, on the reverse strand, counting down.
AGCGTCCCGACGCCCAGCGTCCCGACGCCCAGCGTCCCGACGCTCAGCGTCCCGACGCCCAGCGTCCCGACGCTCAGCGTCCCGACGCCCAGCGTCACGACGCCCAGCGCCCCGACGCCCAGCGTCCCGACGTCTAGCGTCGCGCCGCTTAGCGTCCCGACGTCCAGCGTCGCGACGCCCAGCGTCCCGACGCCCAGCGTCCCGACGCCCAGCGTCCCGACGTCCAGCGCACCGACATCCTACGTCACGAACCCCAGTGCCCCGACGCCCAGCGTCCCGACGTCCAGTTCCTCGATGCCCAGCGTCCCGACGGCCAGCGTCTCGACGCCCAGCGTCCCGACGCCCAGCGTCTCGACGCCCAGCGTCCCGACGCCCAGTGCCCCGACGCTCAGCGTGCCGACGCCCAGCGTCCCGACGCCCAGCGTCCCGACGCCCAGCGTCCCGACGCCCAGCGTCCCGACGCCCAGCGTCCCGACGCCCAGCGTCCCGACGCCCAGCGTCCCGACGCCCAGCGTCCCGACGCCCAGCGTCCCGACGCCCAGCGTCCCGACGTCCAGCGCACCGACGTCCAGCGTCACGACGCCCAGTGCCCCGACGCCCAGCGTCCCGACGTCGAGTTCCTCGACGCCCAGCGTCCCGACGTCTAGCGTCGCGCCGCTTAGCGTCCCGACGTCCAGCGTCGCGACGCCCAGCGTCCCGACGCCCAGTGCCCCGACGCCCAGCGTGCCGACGCCCAGCGTCCCGACGCCCAGCGTCCCGACGCCCAGCGTCTCGACGCCCAGCGTCCCGACGCCCAGTGCCCCGACACCCAGCGTGCCGACGCCCAGCGTCCCGACGCCCAGCGTCCCGACGCCCAGCGTCCCGACGCCCAGCGTCCCGACGCCCAGCGTCCCGACGCCCAGCGTCCCGACGCCCAGCGTCCCGACGCCCAGCGTCCCGACGCCCAGCGTCCCGACGTCCAGCGCACCGACGTCCAGCGTCACGACGCCCAGTGCCCCGACGCCCAGCGTCCCGACGCCCAGCGTCCCGACGTCCAGCGCACCGACGTCCAGCGTCACGACGCCCAGTGCCCCGACGCCCAGCGTCCCGACGTCGAGTTCCTCGACGTCCAGCGCACCGACATCCTACGTCACGAACCCCAGTGCCCCGACGCCCAGCGTCCCGACGTCCAGTTCCTCGACGCCCAGCGTCCCGACGGCCAGCGTCCCGACGCCCAGCGTCTCGACGCCCAGCGTCCCGACGCCCAGCGTCTCGACGCCCAGCGTCCCGACGCCCAGTGCCCCGACGCTCAGCGTGCCGACGCCCAGCGTCCCGACGCCCAGCGTCCCGACGCCCAGCGTCCCGACGCCCAGCGTCCCGACGCCCAGCGTCCCGACGCCCAGCGTCCCGACGCCCAGCGTCCCGACGCCCAGCGTCCCGACGTCCAGCGCACCGACGTCCAGCGTCACGACGCCCAGTGCCCCGACGCCCAGCGTCCCGACGTCGAGTTCCTCGACGCCCAGCGTCCCGACGTCTAGCGTCGCGCCGCTTAGCGTCCCGACGTCCAGCGTCGCGACGCCCAGCGTCCCGACGCCCAGTGCCCCGACGCCCAGCGTGCCGACGCCCAGCGTCCCGACGCCCAGCGTCCCGACGCCCAGCGTCTCGACGCCCAGCGTCCCGACGCCCAGTGCCCCGACGCCCAGCGTGCCGACGCCCAGCGTCCCGACGCCCAGCGTCCCGACGCCCAGCGTCCCGACGCCCAGCGTCCCGACGCCCAGCGTCCCGACGCCCAGCGTCCCGACGCCCAGCGTCCCGACGCCCAGCGTCCCGACGCCCAGCGTCCCGACGTCCAGCGCACCGACGTCCAGCGTCACGACGCCCAGTGCCCCGACGCCCAGCGTCCCGACGTCGAGTTCCTCGACGCCCAGCGTCCCGACGTCTAGCGTCGCGCCGCTTAGCGTCCCGACGTCCAGCGTCGCGACGCCCAGCGTCCCGACGCCCAGTGCCCCGACGCCCAGCGTGCCGACGCCCAGCGTCCCGACGCCCAGCGTCCCGACGCCCAGCGTCCCGACGCCCAGCGTCCCGACGCCCAGCGTCCCGACGCCCAGCGTCCCGACGTCCAGCGCACCGACGTCCAGCGTCACGACGCCCAGTGCCCCGACGCCCAGCGTCCCGACGCCCAGCGTCCCGACGCCCAGCGTCCCGACGCCCAGCGTCCCGACGTCCAGCGCACCGACGTCCAGCGTCACGACGCCCAGTGCCCCGACGCCCAGCGTCCCGACGTCGAGTTCCTCGACGCCCAGCGTCCCGACGTCTAGCGTCACGCCGCTTAGCGTCCCGACGTCCAGCGTCGCGACGCCCAGCGTCCCGACGCCTAGCGTCCCAACGCCCAGCGTCCCAACGCCCAGCGTCCCGACGCCCAGCGACCCGACGTCCAGCGCCCCGACGCCCAGCGTCCCGACGTCCAGCGTCACGACGCCCAGTGCCCCGACGCCCAGCGTGCCGACGCCCAGCGTCCCGACGCACAGCGTCCCAACGCCCAGCGTCCCGACGCCCAGCGACCCGACGTCTAGCGTCCCGACGCCCGGCGTCCCGACGCCCAGCGTCCCGATGTCGAGCGTTTCGACGTCCAGCGTCCCGACGCCCGGCGTCCCGACGCCCGGCGTCCCGACGCCCGGCGTCCCGACGCCCAGCGTCCCGATGTCGAGCGTTTCGACGTCCAGCGTCCCGACGCCCAGTGTCGCGACGTCACGACGACGAGTGTTCAGAGGCGTTGGTGGCATACTCACAGGGGCGGATTTGATACGTTGGCTCCCTATGAAAGTTTGCCGCCGCCCCCCTCCCTCTCCTGTGCAGTAAAACCTAAAAAATTAGATAAACTGTAGAAATTGAAATGAAAAAAAAAAACGATAGACAGTAAGTGATTTAATTAATTCTTCTAATAATCGTAATTGCCATACATGTGAATTTTTTGTGGGTTTTGAGAGTGTGCGTAATACTCGTTACACGTTGTAGATATAATAGACAAAAATATGTTCAGGTGCACTTTGTACTGGTAGCGGCCAAATACCTACTGTTAGTACAATATGAAATCATCAATATGTTCAATATTTATTACGTTATGTATTTACATAGAAATGACATAAAATAAACAACAGCTTATACGGTAAACGTCTCACCCCATAAAATAGTCTGAATAGAAAGTCCATCCTATTCGATTATTTAAACTTTACGAGCGCAAACTTGATTCGGTCTTTATGATTGTTTTACTATCAACAGTATACCTGCCTTTTGCATATTGAGTGAGAGTTAATTGTCCGTGAGTTATTGTAATATGAATCGTTCAAATTTTATTTAAAGTCTGTACAAATAAGATGTCTTTTAAAATGCTCCAGTGTGTGTTTAAAATTTATAAAAAAAAGAAGAAAAAAAATCATTTTTTACAATTTTTGTCTGTCTGTCTGTCTGTTTGTTCCCGCTAATCTCAGGAATAGCTACATCAATTTTGACGGGAATTTCACTGGCAGATAGCTTATGTAATAAGGAGTAACTTAGGCTACTTTTAAACTAGCTGCGCCCACGACTTCGTCCAGGTAGATATTAAATAATCATAAATTTTCACGCGGACGAAGTTGCGGGCACAGCTAGTTCAAATATATAACTTATAATCTTTTCCATTAAGCTCCAGTGTCTCCATCATATTATCTTTTTATTTTTGTCAATGTGAATTGAAGAGCAGGTATGGTTATGTTTTTGGTGTTTACTGGTGGTAGAGTTCTAAGTATAGGAACTCGAGGGCGTAGGCACCACCGCAATGCCTAATCTCCACTATCGTGTTCCGGTTAGATGCTCATGTATGGCTCTCACCGAGAATTAACAACTAAGGTCTCAGGGGTGGTAATGCATCTGCATTCTTACCTCAGGTTTTTGTAATAGGCTGCAGTAATCACTTAACATCAACTTGAAAGATGCTAAGTGATGACTGCAGCCTGTAGACATCTTCACAAACAACAGAGATCTAAATGTAGACGCATTGCCACCCCTGAGACCAGGGCTTAACCGATAGTGCAGGGTGTGCAATGCTCACGGGTACCGCCGTCTACGAGCCGAGCCAGCTAAGAGCATCGTCTTGGACCATCATGGTACAACAATGATATGACAGAAGCCAGCCAGCGCGGTGGCAGCAGTTATCAAACACAGAAAGGCCTTTACTAGTACCATAGTGCAAGCTATACCTACTTATAATAATAATGGCAACCCATTATACGTCCCACTGCTGGGCACGAGTCTCTCCCCTTTTTGGGGGGAGGGCCTGGAGCTTACTCCACCACGCTGCTCCAATGCGGATTGGTGGAGATGGGTGGGTTAGTGGCCAACCCGCTGTCGAATGTTTTCAAACCGTCCATAAGGCCTCCGACAAGGTTTAACGACAGCTATCCGTCGATAGCAACCGGGACCGACGGCTTAACGTGCCCTCCGAAGCACGGAAACGCGCATTTAATTTGCCACTAGCGGTCACCCATCACACTACCCGACCGCGCCCGTAGTGCTTAACCGAGTAGATCGTTTACGATCTACACCAGCCGCTGGGCCATGCGCGCTTCGCCTACTTACTTATAAACTCAAACTTAAACTCAAAAATTCATTGTTTGATATTATTTCACATTAACACATGCTTGTGAAATATATTTTATTATTTTATTAATATAATAAAAATAAGTCGGGTTTTCCTTCCTGACGCTATAACTCCAGAACGCAAGAACCGATTTCCACGATTTTGCATTCATTGGAAAGGTCTCGGGCTCCGTGAGGTTTATAGCAAAGAAAATTTAGGATTATAAAACAACATCCACGCGGGCGAAGCCGCGGGCAACAGCTAGTTTTAATATATTTTTTTATTATTTATTATATCGGGCAGGGCTTCAGTAGCTCAATTGGAAGAGCGGCTGGACTAGATTCCCAGTAGGTCGCGAGTTCGAGCCTCGCCTGAAGTCAAATTTTTCTTTCCATTTTTCTTTAAAAAAATCAAAAATTCATTTAATCACTCGGAAATAATATAATTTGCTTGTGATAGGTCAAATTACAAATATAAAATTAAACCAAATAACAACTGATACGTTGATTAATATGTCAAAGTAAACGAAATAAAATAAATAATGGTCCAAAAATACCTAATAACAAACGGCAAGATAAGACTAAAAAAAAAAATATGGGACATTCTTTGTCATTCACTGGCAGAGTTCCAAAGCCCACATTACTGAGAAAAAACCTGCCAAAACAAAACTCAGTAGGGTCTTTTCAAAATATGTTATAAAATAGCTTGTTGGAATATGAAAAAACATTCTTGTTACGACGGCAAAGTAGTAAAATAGTAGTATATAGTAGTAGTATCTATACATATAATAAAACAGTAAAACCCGCGTGTCTGTACATTGTATATATTTACGAAAAACTAATTGGGGGCGATGTTAAAATAGTATTAGAACACTTTTCAATGATTTTTAATTTTATTGTCTGTCTGTTTGTCTGTTTGCCCCTTTGTCCAGGGTAATCTCCGAAGATACTGGACGGATTCAAATGAAACTTTTTGTGGTGTATAGATACTAAGCCTGGCCAACATTTAGGCTACTTTTTACTGCGGGAAAATCCCTCATTCGCACGGGAATCTCTACATTTAATAAAGTCGTAGGAAAGTCAAAACTGTACATTGAACAGTTTTTAAAAGAATACTTGGGACGTGATCTACAATAGAAATCGATGCCAAAAATATCGTTTTCAGATTTTTTGTCTGTTTGTCTCTATGTATGTCCGGGCTAAACTAAAAAAGTAAAAAAGTTAGTAATATTCATGCAAAATTTGAAGAAAAATTTTGCTAATTAATACTAACAGGTCCGGTCAACATATAGGCTATATATTATCACGCTATCTCCTACGGGGAAAGAGCTGTAAATCTTTAAAATCGTAGGAAAGTCAAAACAGTACATTGATTTTTTTGTTTTAAAGAATATTTGGGGTGTGATTTACTATCGATATCGAAGCCAAATATAGTGTTTGTTTTGTCTGTTGTTGTTTGTCTGTATGTATGTGCGAGCTAAACTCAAAAAGTAATGGATATTAATGGATCTACTTCTAATTTTGCATGAATATCCGAGAATTTTCAAGGACACCTCATTGGGTAAGGTTTATAGGTACCGTGCATCCAAATAATGGCGAAAGCTATTTCCTGCGGTTGTTACTTCACACGGTCCGAGGCCCAACGTATTTCACTTTTCTGAGGATATTTGATGGCATGGAGTATCCCACTTACCGCGCAGCCTGCGTAGCACGTCACCTTCTCGACGGTTACCGAAACTGGGATTACACCCTCGCGGTGGCAAGCGTCAGTGACGGAGAGATATCGCCATCATTTGTTTGAAGATTTTCTACGAGCTTTGAGACACGTGCTACTGGAGACGAAGTCGAAGTAACTAATGAACGCATGCTGAACACCTGTATTAGTTCATTTCAAGATGTGGTAATTTCCACCACCGATTGAATTATCGAATATGGGTTACCAGCTCCCCAAATCATCACCGCATCAAGATCGTAGAAATTGGGAGTATATCGTTGAGACAAATTACGATCCGGGCGAAATGACCATGTCGCTTTGTTCTCTTCAGAGCATGCTCCTGGTGGAACAGGAAAGACATTTGTTATCACTGGCATACTTGCAGAGGTCAGGAGGCGAGATGAATGCTTTGTTGAAACGATCTTAACGAGTTCGTACTTACGCTGCGCTTGACCATTAATATGAGAGCTCGGCTCGACAACAATGCACGTGCTCAAGAATTTTCCGATGTCCTTCTAAGTCTTCGCGGAAGCACTTTACCAGAAGGGAGCGGTGGATAGGTGGTATTTCCAGAACCCTCGAAAGAGATGTATCCAGGAGAGAAGAACTCATTCTCGGTGTCTACGGGGACATTAGTCGTATACCGCACCAGCAGAAAACGACGTTTTGGGTGTGTAAGCGGGCCATTTTGACGCCCAATAATGATCAGGCTGCAGCAATTAATAGGAAATGAACTGGTACAGTACACTACCATAAATACTGTCGTCGAGCAAGATGACGCCACACATTATTCAATGGCATTTCTGAACTTCCTGTCAACAAGCGGACTTCCATCGCATACCATCAAGCTGAAGGTAGGTGTCCCGATTATGCTTCTTCGGAACTTATCTCCTCCGAAGTTGTATAACGGGACCCGGCATTGGCGAGGCAGTATTAATACCACGCATTCCCCTCATACCGCATAACTACACATTCCAGGTCAAGCGTGTACAGTTGAATATTTGCTTCGCGTTGACCATCAATAAGTCCCAGGGGCAGACAGTGAGGTCAGCGGGTGTTAACCTCAGGACAAGTTGCTTCTCACACGGGCAACTGTACGTCGCTTGCTACCGCGTTACCTCTTTTTACATTTTGGCTCCTGGCAGAATAACTACCAACGTAGTTTATTGGAAAGTGTTGTAAGGTTTGATACCTTTGTACGTAATTTTACTCTTTTGTGTCCGGGAATATATTCCTGCATTATTTTGTCTATTTCCTTAAGTCACATCTTATGACTGAACCAGAGAATATGTAATAATACTACTGAACTCAGCAGGATTCCCATAAGACTCCCTTCACTTGCTTCGCGTGCAAAAAAACTTATAGTTTTAATATAATACTATTTTAAAAGTTGTTTGCTTATAATGCTAAAGCGACACTGGCATCTTAGGTATGTTTGGTGCTGTAGAGCCTTCACGCAGACGACGTTGCGGGCAGCTGCTAGTATATAATATATACAAAGTAGTAGCACAGTCTAAAGAAAACGAACGTGTTAATAGTAGTATATAGTAATAGCCGCGGGGAGAGGGGTGAGGCCTAGCTTTCATTGCACACGGGCGCTACACGAGCTAGAGCCGTCTGACGAATGACCGCTTGTAGCAAATTAAAATGCGCGTTTCCGTGCTTCGGAAGGCACGTCAAGCCGTCGGTCCCGGTTGCTATCGATAGATAGCAGTCGTTAAACCTGGTCGGAGGCCTTATGGGCAGTTTGATAACATCCGACAGCGGGTTGGCCACTAACCCACCCAATCCGCCATTGGAGCAGCGGGGTGGAGTGAGCTCCAGGCCTCCCCCCAAAAAGGCGAGAGACTCGTGCCTAACAGTGGGACGGATAATTGGTTGCCATTATTATTATATTATACTGTACAAAGCGACCGATGTTTCAACATAACATAATGTAAAACTAATAATCAATAAATCTATGTCGAACATTTAAGATAAAAAAGATATTCTTATAAATATCAAACCTCAATAAAGGTAATATATTGTGGATAAGGACAAAGTACATTGAAGGTGGGTCAATAATTCAATATAATGTTACTTTTTATTGCTCGCCCCTGACTATAATAGCTTGAATACGAAGCAACGTTGGCATCTTTTATTTGATTGATATTGTTTGTGTTTATGTATAGTTATTCCACTTTTCTGATGCTTCTGATGAGAACATTTTCCACCTCACTAATATTAGGTATAAATGCGAAAGTTTGTGAGTATGGAATCATGCATGGATGGATGTTTGTTACCCATTTACAAAAATACTACTAAATAGATGACGATGATATCGGCGTGCATGTATGCAGAGAATTATGAAGGTAGACGAGGCACGAGAGGTTTGTCAGGACCGGGATATCTGGCGCTCTACACTCTCTGCCTACCCCGTTGGGGACCTGGCGTGAAGATACAACAACAACAACTACTAAATAGATATGCATGAAACTTTACAGTAATACAGGTTATATATTGAAATAACAAATAGGCTACAATTTGTTAATTAGAAGTACACACGGAGGTAGTCGGGGAAAAACTAGTGTATAATATGGCTGGGCATCGTTTGTTTATGGTGGCGCTGTAAATATATCCTTAAATAAGTAATATAATGTCCTCCGAAGAAGACCGAAGAGTCCGTGACCGAAGTTCGGGCACTGCGGCCAAGCTCAACGGAGACTAGCCAACTGCGCGGGAGATATTATTAGTGCACAAGTGTATGCGCAAACACAGGTGCACTGTCTATTTCCTCACTCGCATACTCCGATGGAACGGCAATTCGACACGACCGGAGGGAGATCGGGCTCAAGACCGACAGCTTTACGTGCTCTCCGAGGCACCGGTACGTGGGGGTATTATTAGGAATTTCCATACAGAAAAAACCCAATAACAAATTTTCCCGACCTGGGGATCGGACCCAGGACCTCAGGCTTCACCATCGCAATTACGACCACTAAGCCAACGAGGCAGTCATAGTAAGTCAAGTAATATAATCTGTCTGTATACATATAATACAACTGTTACTGGTCTATGTTTTTCTTGTGAGAGTAGAGTTTCAAAGTTGGGTCTAGAGGGCGTAGGCACCACTACATTACCAACCTAATCTATCTGTCGCCAAATGGCTACTACTGTTCAGCACTTTCGTGTTCGGGTTACATGGTAATTTATGGCCCCGTAATAACTACGAGAGAGTAATAACAATTAAGTTTTTAGCGGTGGCAACGCAACTGCATTTAGCCTCTGGTCTTTGTGTGGGTGTCTATAGGCTGCTGTCATCACTTAATATCAATGTGAACTGCATGCTTGATTGCATAAAAAAATAAGAAAAAAAATATTAGGGGTTTGGTATTAGATGCCTAAACCTTTTTTGTTAATTTTTTTCTGTCCTTATTGTGTAAACGCATCACAGCATAACTGAGTGAAATTAAAAGCGGTTTTCACAGTTATATAATTTAATAATTCAATAATTGTAATACTCACATTAATTATTTTTCGTAAGAAGACATGCGAGTGAATTCAGTTTTTAATTTCTTACTATCCAATAATCGAGTATATCCTTCTAATTGTATAAACTTCTAATGGAGATAAAATGTCAATTAAAAATGTTTTAAAATTATAAGCTTGTAGCTTGTAGCTTCACGTATTATTATTACAATGAACTTTTGGAATAAAGTGAAAACTGTAAATAATAGTAAATACAGAAGCGTCAATGCAATGATATAATTTCGCGAGATACACGATTGAAATATTCACTGCTATTTGTTTGGCACAAATACGTTTACAAGAATGTGATGAGTGCTCACTTTTTTGGATGTGCTATAATATTGAAAATACACACACAAAGGAAAGTCATCATGCTTATATTGAGCAGAGTAGTTAAATGTATGATTATTGGATAAGTAATCTGAAAAAAATATATATGGAAGACTAATATTTTTAAGGTAATTAATACAGATTCGAGCTGAAACCAACTATTTCATTGGTGGAATAGTTCAATGGCTGAACTCGAGGGTGTCTTCTTACTCATTGACTAGTTTAACTAGCCCGGGGCCTAATTACTGGTAAATGTGCTGTTACATTTAAACTTTATAGCACTTCGGGACACATCATGAGAATTTTGATGTTCAGTAAGTGAGTGACGAAATCGAAAATTCTTGGATATCATTAAAATTATTCATTCATTAATCAATTATTAATTCATTAATCTTTAAAAGCTATACTTTGCTATGTATATTGAAAATTTGTATATATAATCTTCGAAGTCTTTCATTGACATCATATGCAGAGCATTTCGCTTTGGTATAATTCAAACTCACGTTATGTGGGCTCAAAATAACGAGGAAGTGTTTCGAGAAAAGGTAGGTACAGGTAAGTACCCTTGCGTATTGCATGGCTCGTCTTGGCGTGGATACTGCTGTGCCCCCAGATAAGAAATATAAAAGTTTTTGAGTAAGTATAGTACATTTAAGTAAATAAATCTACTTTTATGTTTCTACGACTAGGGTTGGACAAAACAGTAAATGGCCATTAAAAAGTTTGACACTTTACGAAACCTAACCTGAAAGTATCGCTACACGTCAAAATTGATCAAAATTTTTAAGTGATTTCTCAGTGCGATATCTGACAATCTGTCAACTTCGAGAGACAGCCCGAATTCACCACTTTTAAAATGTGCTTGTAAGAGAGTTACTTTTTTTCGTATTAAACATAATATTCTTAGTTTAAAACTACCAAATGTACCATATCCAATATTCCTGACTCTATAGCCATGATGGAATTGAACCGAGTTGCAAATGTGATGATTCGCATTAGGCCCTCATTTTCCAGTGGCGCGCCAGTGGGGGACTGATCGTCGTCATTTGTTAGCTATGATCACTCTATTATTTATAGCGCCAAATTGAAATATATTGAAATGTATCAATTTGACGAAGTATTTTTGTTTATATTGTTTTCGATTGGAAATTTGTGGACTGGAGTGCTTTTTGGAGACTGAATTGTTTGTTTTTGACGAGATAACGTCTTATAATTCGATGAACGTGAGTTGCACGCACGAAAAAGCGTCACGTTACGCCTAAGCCGAGCGTGCAAGCAAGAACGCGGAACAAGCGACAGAGAGCGGCCTAAGCGTTTGGCTTGTGACGTATCTTATAATGAAAGAAAGAAAGAAAATAAACATTTATTTGGACAGCACAGAGACATGACGATACAAACTAGGCGATATGCAACTAGCTGTGCCCGCGACTTTATGAGAATTTATGATAGTTCAGTATCTACCCAGACGAAGTCGTGGGCGCAGCTAGTATAAAAGTTGCCTATGTTGCTCCTTATTACATAAGCTATCTGCCACTGAAAGTCCCGTCAAAATCGGCAAAGCCGTTCCCGATATTAGTGGGAACAAACAGACAGACAGACAAAAATTGTAAAAAATATTGTTTTGGTATATGTACCGTGTATACATACAGCTAGTTGCATATCGCCTAGTTTGTTTACTTTCTTTCTTTCATTTAGTAAAAAGCGTTTATTTTTATATTACAAACAGACACTCCAATTTTAGTTATGTGTACAAATTTATAGAAGTATTCAATTTATAAATAATGTTTTCTTTATGGCGTTATCAAGTAAAATTATCGGCCGTGAACCGAATTTACAGATATGCCATTTTCTTTAACAACCTGTTTCACTGTTATTTATTAATTTGCTTTTTATTACTGTAAATTAAAATACAAAGCAACTGCATAATATGTGGTTCACGTTAATAAATAAATATTGCAGCCCGTGAGTATTATAAAGGGACATTGTAGACTTCATTGATGGCTTGCCACTGACGCAGAGAATATGTAATAATACTACGTATAGAATGGATACTTCGACGTCCCACCCGATTTCCCCGCATCACCCAACCTCCTCCCCTTTTATGGGCGACGGTTGGTATTTTCTACGTGCTACGCACACAGGTGCACTGATTGATGTGTGCGGATGGAACTTCTCTCTTCGGCGGGTGGTACGATGATGGAATGGAGACGATGGCACCAGGTCGAACAGTTCATCAGAGCATTCAACATTGTAAAGGCGGTAGAAGATGCACAGACAACCGATGTCTCTGCACAGACTCAGATCTTCGAGTCCATCTGTGATCATTATAAACAATTAACTACCTGACTGCCTCGGTTAGTCTCGAGTCCAAGCCCAAAATTCCATACTATTACACAGCCATCAATCAGTGACGTGTATTTATACGTGCACCTGTGTGCGTAGCACGTAGAAAATACCAACTGTCGCCCATACGAGGGGAGGAGGTTGGGTGAGACGGGGAAATCGGGCGGGACGTCGAAGTGTCCATTCTATACGTAGTATTATTACATATTCTCTGGTTATGGTTTCAATGGGTTCGATTGCCGGGGCGGGGGTTATTAGAGATAGCGGTGTTAAATCCTTTCTTTATGGTCTTTTTGCCATTTTTTGGAAGTTTTACACTACTTCGGAGTTGGGTTATGTGCCCGGAGATGTCAACAGGCTCGCCACCATTTGCATATATTTCATGATCGAATCACAAAAATGTGCGTATCTTCCGATTTTTAAAGTATTTTCTTTAATAAGTTTACGATCCTATTACAAAGTAAATGTTGTCATGGAGACTAATCCGTAACTTTAAACCCATAATAAATATAATATTACTTGTATAATGCCTCAAACTGAAACATAGTTTAGTCCCTTGCGTTGTTTAACAAGCATTAGCAAATTGTGACCTCGGGCGATACCTCTATTTGATGTCGTAGCTTTGAACTGGGTGTGTTTGCTTAACCAACTGCAAAAGGAACAGGTAATGGATTGGATGGATGTATGGAATAGGCGTGATTTATGTTATATCAGTAGTTTTTGATGTCAAGCTATACATACAGGTTAGGATCCCACTGTAGAATTATTTTTTTCATCGAGATGGGTATGATGCAAACCTATTTGGTATATGATCTAGAGTATTCTAGAGAATGAAGCGCGCATGGCCCAGCGGCTGGTGTAGATCGTAAGCGATCTGCTCGGTTAAGCACTACGGGCGCGTTCGGGTAGTGTGATGGGTGACCGCTAGTGGCAAATTAAATGCGCGTTTCCGTGCTTCGGAGGGCACGTTAAGCCGTCGGTCCCGGTTGCTATCGATATGGGACGTATAATGGGTTGCCATTATATATTCTAGAGAATATATTTATTTTCTCTGTCTGTAAGTATACGCTAATCTCTAAAGTTGTGAACGGATTTTGTTCCTGTTTAAAATGTTGTACCTCGAAGTTTGGTAATGTGCCCGGAGATGTCAACAGGCTCGCCACCTGTTACATGGGCCAAAACGTAACCGGCGAATCGTGGGTGTTTGCATGTATGATTGAGCATTCATTCCGGGATTACAGGCGTGAAGTTACGTTTTTTTTTAAATGTTGGAAAGAGGGTTTTTTGAGAAAGGTTTATATCTATTATTTATCAATAGGTATAGTTATTTACCGAGATATCACGGTTTTTGACAAAGAGGGTTTTCTGGGCAAGGTTTATATCTATAATTTATCAATATCGTTATTTACACGGTATATCACGGTTTTTGTCAAAGAAATTGGTCGCGTCCTCACAATATAATACATACTTCCCGTGCGAAGCCGGGGCGGGTCGCTAGTAATAAATAAACGCAGTATATTGCGGCTATATTACGAAACCAAAGGTTAATCGCAATAATTAGGCTTGAGTTACACAAACCGCGAATCAGAGCATCCCACTCAATTAGGCAAAGGATCGTAACCCAGTGAGCCGAGCCGGAGGCGTATGTCATTCAATTACCTTAATGTATTGAATTATTGATATATTAATCTGTGTTTGTATGTAAATTTGTATAGGTTTTGTTTGTTGTTCATCCAGCAAAATATCGTACCAGTATTACAAATCTATATCTATTTATATATATATAAAAAAATCTATTGCTGTTCGTTAGTCTCGCCAAAACTCGAGAACGGCTGTACCGATTTGGCTAATTTTGGTTTTGAATGGTTTTTGGAAGTCCAGGGAAGGTTTAAAAGGTAATAAAATATGAAGAAATTAAAGGGATATAGTAGAATCCACAATTTCATTTTCCCATACAAATAGTCCGTATCTATCAAACCTTAGACACATTATTTTATTCTGAGGCAATACGAAGTTTGCCGGGTCAGCTAGTACTGAATATCAATTCCTTAGAGGTTGTAAACTCTTATGTAAATTATTATTAATTTATTATCTTCATATATTTATATAATGATTTATTATGTTTTTTTATGTAGTGACTGGCAAACAAGGATACAGTAAGTATAAATAATAAGTAAATAAGAACTGTAGTCTATAACATCTTCATGGAAACTGCATAAAACCAAATATTTCAACGAAGTTGTGTGGTAATTATCGGACCAAAGTAAACCTCTATTAATCTGAAAAAAAAAAGTTTCTTGCTACAAAAGACGTTATGTATTGAAGCATTGATTTTTGAACCTTCCAAAAATTATTTTGTAATTTTTTTTAAAATTTTTCTTTTTTTTTTGTCAAAATTTAGTTTTGACTATGCGTTTTTTCAGAGGTCTACTACTACCTCTTTAAATCACAACGCTGGTGACACAACATGTTTTAACTTTTCACAAATAAATACCATCTTCAAAAACCTTATCCGGTTTTTGAAGATGGTTTTTATTTGTCCCATCACTAAAAATTCATTCGTAAGTCATCTGAAGAAGAATAATTAAACGTCATTCAGTTTTATTTATCTGCCATAATCATAGAGCAACACGGCCCACCGGCCGCGGCGGACCGGAGGGGAATAGCCATATGCAGGCTTTCTCCTCTGTCAAACAAAGTACAAGTGTTCCTATGCCTGTCGCCGAGATGTTTCAATATGTGCGTGAAATTGTTTATGTATTTTGTTAAAGTTAAGGTGGGAGTTTCGTCGTAATAGACGATTTATGTAGTGTGTGTGTTAGTGTGCCACACGAATTGGCCGCCGTAAAAAATGACATACTGTTTTGCGATAATAAACGCTCTGGCTACTCCAGTATGCCGGTGGCCCATGTTGGAATTCTGCCAAGTGAATAACCTTTATTATGACGACCAAATTAATTCTTTCTCAGTTTCTTTTGAAATGGGGAAATAAAGGAATTTGTAAGTAATTGATGCTTTCCATATTATACAAAATTGTTTAGTTTCTATTTAATTTATTATGTGTTTTTAATTATTATTGTGGTTAATCACTCTAGGTTAGTTTAAAAAAAAATGACGATGTAAAAGTGCTCTCCAGGAGCCTAATTATATGAAATAAATGAATAAACTGAATAAACTGCTCTATGGTCATAATTAAGCTTTGTGTCTCACATTTTAGTACAAATGTGTCAATTGAATTATAACAATGAAATGAGTGACAGAGACACTGAGGGCGGTTATTACGAATGTCTCGTTTAGAGGCACAGTTAGGATTCGAAACTTGAATGGTCGAGCTTCGATGTAGTTGATAAAGTTTTTGATGCTCTCACGGTTCACTGTATCTGAAAAAACAAACACTATTATATAATCCATTTTCCACCAAAAGGATGCGGTATCACGGCTTTAATGGCGGTACAACCGAATGAATTCTCAGTAATATTATAATAAAGGTAACCCTTTATACGTCCCACTGCTGGGCACGAGTCTCTCCCCTTTTTGGGAGGAGGCCTGGAGCTTACTCCACCACGCTGCTCCAATGCGGATTGGTGGAGGTGGGTGGGTTAGTGGCCAACCCGCTGTCGGATGTTTTTAAACCGCCCATAAGGGCTCCGACAAGGTTTAACGACTGCTATCTATCGATAACAACCGGGACCGACGGCTTAACGTGCCCTCCGAAGCACGGAAACGCGCATTTAATTTGCCACTAGCGGTCATCCATCACACTACCCGACCGCGCCCGTAGTGCTTAACCGAGTAGATCGATTATGATCTACACCAGCCGCTGGGCCATGCGCGCTTCTCGAATTCTCTTCTTCGAATTCTCAGTATTGTTTATTATTTACTAGCTGACACGGCAAACTTCGTATTGCCTCTACTTGTTCGATAGATACGTACTATTTGTATGGATTAAAAAAAATTGTGACTTTTACTATTTCCCTTAAGTTTCTCATATTTTCTTACCTTTTAAACCTTCCCTGGACTTCCAAAAATCATTCAAAACCAAAATTAGCCTAATCGGTCCAGCCGTTCTCGAGTTTTAGCGAGACTAACGAACAGCAATTGATTTTTATACATATAGATATTATACGTAAATTATATAATGTAAAAATTTACATACATTTAATAGGTACATTAAGTTTAGGGCTCCCACACATAACTGCGAATTCGCATCGCATCGCAAATATCTGCGAGCTTGCACGTATGCATTGCCTGCGATGCGGCGTCACATCGTAGTTTTGTGTGGCCGCCCTTAGTGCTCTGATGAACGGACGTCAATCAATACAGCATACATTTTTAATTTAATGAAGGTGGCAAACCAGCAGCGCAATTTACATTGATGTTAAGTAATTACTGTAGGGTGTAAGGGGTCTCAACCAACACCATCGAGACTCAAGTCAACCTCACCTGGACGTGGTGCACCCTGCTGCTCAACAAACGAGGCTCTGGAAACCTGCCAACACGCACTGGACCAGCGTGGCGGGTTATGGTCTAAACCCCCCAGATGGAAATGCCGGCGAAAGAAAGTGCCCGGCGGCTCCAGTAGCAAACCGGCGTGGACGGGCGCTGGTCGAGCCAGGGGTGCTAAGAATCTCCGGGTGAGTCGCTTCCGTCAAACGACTTCGGTATGCACAACGGAAAACCGACGTAGGTTATCACTGGTAACTTTCAATACACGCACGTTAAGGACAGACGAGAAAATTGCTGAGCTGGAAGAAGAATTGAACAAGTTGCACTGGGACATCTTAGGGCTATCTAAAGTCCGTGGACAGGGAGAGGACACGATAACCCTGAAGTCTGGCAACTTGTTCTTCCACATCTAGTTTATCGTCCACAAGTCTCTCGTTAACAACATTGAATGCATCACGAGTATGTCGAGTAGGGTCGCGTACCTGATACTCAGAATATCCAAGAGATATTCTATGAAGGTCATCCAGGTCTACGCATCGACCTCGGCACATCCGGACGACGAGGTGGAAGCTATGTAAGAGGACATCAGTAGGGCCATACATACTTCCAAAACGTATTTCACTGTTGTTACGGGAGACTTAAATGCAAGGCTGGGCAAGGGATGCGATAATGAGCTGAGAGTGGGGCAATTTGGATGTGGGCATCGGAACCCTAGGGGCCAGAGGCTGGCCAACTTTTTGGAGAAGGAGGAACTCTTCATGATGAACTCCTTTTTCAAGAAGCCGCCTCATAGGAAATGGACCTGGATGAGCCCCCGACGGTTCCACAAAAAATGAGATAGACTTCATTATGACCACCAAGAAACACATATTCAATGATGTCTCCGTGATTCACAGGGTGAAAACCGGAAGTGATCACCGAATGGTTAGGGGCACATTGAATTTAAACGAAATATCTCGTCTAATGAAGTCTACGCTCCGACCTACTGTTGCTCACATAAAAAAACCCCGAGAGCTTTCAGCTCGAATTGAAAAATCGCTTTGCTTGCCTGGAGGATTTCATCTCAGTGGACGATATGAATGACAGGTGAGTAGAAACTGTCCATTCGGTGGGGTCTAAATACTTCAAAACCCGCCGACGAAATAGACCTCAGAAACTCACCGATCAAACCCTCAACCTTATGGCAGAACGACGCTCAATGACACTGCAGACCTCTGAGGAAGCTAAAAAATACCGGCAACTTAATAGACGGATCCAACAGTCCTTGCGGCACGACATCAGATCCTTCAACACAAAATGTGTTGAGGAAACGATTGAGCGCAATAAAGGCTCCAAAGTGTTTGCAAGGGATCTGTCTATTGGACAGAGCCGGTTGATGCAGCTGAAGACAGAGGACGGCAGTTTAGCGTCGACTAAGCCTGAGGTATTGCGGGCGATCGAGAGGTTCTATGGGCAGTTATATACCACGGTCGCACAACCTGCCTCTGATTTGGTCGGAGACCCAAGAGCCAAATTAACCCGACACTATACCGAAGATATCCCGGACATCAGCCTGTACGAGATTAGGATGGCCCTCAAACAGCTTAAGTACAACAAGGCGCCTGGAGAGGACGGAATCACGACAGAGCTTCTGCAAGCGGGTGGATCACCGTTACTGAAAGTTCTTCAGAAGCTCTTTAATTCCGTTCTTTCTGAAAGTACTACGCCAGAAGCATGGAACAGAGGCGTGGTGGTGCTTTTCTTCAAAAAAGGTGATAAAGTCCCATTGAAGAATCATAGACCCATCTCGCTTCTGAGCCATGTCTATAAGTTGTTTTCGAGGGTGATCACGAACCGTCTCGGTCGCAGGTTTGATGACTTCCAGCCTCCCGAACAAGCCGGTTTCCGAAAAGGCTATAGTACCATAGACCACATACACACGCTGCGGCAGGTTATACAGAAGTCCGAGGAGTATAACCGGCCATTATGCTTAGCGTTTGTGGACTATGAGAAAGCCTTTGATTCGGTTGAAACATGGGCTGTGCTGCAGTCTTTACAGCGTTGCCACATTGACTATATATCGAAGTGTTGAAGTGTCTGTATAAAAACGCCACCATGTCAGTCCGAGTACAAGACCAATGCACGAGAGCGATTCTTTTGCAGAGGGGAGTAAGACAGGGAGATATCATTTCACCTCTGCTCTTCACCACTGCAATGGAAGACGCTTTCAAGCTCATGGAATAGCAAGGACTAGGCATCAATATCAACGGCGAATACATCACTCACCTTCGGTTTGCCGACGATATTATAGTCATGGCAGAGTCGCTGGAAGATCTCAGCACAATGCTCGAAGACCTCAATCAAGTGTTCCAGAGAGTGGGCCTTAAAATGAACATGGATAAGACCAAGGTCATGTTCAATAACCTTGTATCGCCCACTCCAGTGTCCGTTGGGAACTCGATCCTCGAAGTTGTCGACGAATATGTCTATTTAGGACAAACCATACAACTAGGCAGGTCGAACTTCGAGAAAGAGGTCATTCGCCGAATCCAACTCGGCTGGGCAGCGTTCGGGAAGTTAAGGAGCTTTTTCTCGTCAAACATCCCGCAGTCCTTGAAGACGAAAGTCTTTAACCAGTGCGTTTTACCGGTGATGACCTACGGTGCCGAGACGTGGTCTCTCACTATGGGTCTCGTACGAAAGCTCCAAGTCGCTCAGCGGTCAATGGAGAGGGCTATGCTCGGCGTGTCCCTACTGGATCGAATCAGAAATGAAGAAATCCGTAGGCGAACGAAAGTCGTTGACATAGCCAAGCAGATCTCCAAGCTGAAGTGGCAATGGGCAGGACACATACCTCGGAGAACCGATAGCCGCTGGGGCAGAAAGGTTCTCGAGTGGAGACCACGTATCGGCAAGCGCAGCGTAGGGCGTCCACCTGCAAGATGGACCGACGACCAAGTGAAGGGTGCAGGTACCTGCTGGATGCACATCGCTTCCGATCGGTCGGCATGGAGGTCATTGGGGGAGGCCTATGTTCAGCAGTGGACGTCCTATGGCTGATATGATGAATTACTGTAGCCTATAGACATCTACATAAAAGTCAGAGGTCAAAATGCAGATGCGTTGTGACCCCTGAGGCCTAAGATGTTATGTTAAAAAATTGTTTGTAACTTCTACTAGCGTCCTGGAGGAGATGTTTTGGAGGAGAATTACTAATTTATAAAACTAGCCTTTTAAGTTGGTGAGAGCAGGTCGTTACTAAAATGTTATTTCGTACCTACGTTATTTTCGTACGTAACCGCTGAAGAATCATATTCTATACTAGCTGTCCCCGCGACTTCGTCCGCGTGAGAATTTGTGATTGTTCAGTATCTACCCGGACGAAGTCGTGGGCGATGCTAGTATAATGTTTTGGTATATGTACCGTGTATACATACATATTCATTTTGTAAAAACCGGTTATTTTAATATTACAAACAGACACTCCAATTTTATTTATTTGTATAGATTAATGAAATACTTTTCGACTTGAATTTATATTTTAACAATATTTTACCTTTTTCTTCGAAAACTTTATCATGCAATATGATTTTGATTTTCTCTGCATCTGAAGACACTAAAGCAGCTGCAAAAGCAGGAGCTAATTTAACCATAATCAACACAGTTAACAAAAAATAGTCAACAGTGTATTCTACAATGGTCTCCTGTAACAAATAAGAAACAGCAAATTTAACTTTTTTCATAGATTGCATTTATTTATCGTCTCGATTAATGCATTTTTGCAATACTATATCACATCCATTTACTCAAACATAACCTTAGAATTGTGGCTGACATAATATATATATATATATGTAATAGTGGCCTCACAGAGGTATGGTCTTGGTAGAAAACTAGCTTTCCAAAGAAATTGGAATCACCCAGACATCAGCAGGTATCAGTATCATTTTCATAGGGTTCATGTTCATGTAACGTAACTTCACGCCTGTAATCCCCGAAGGGGTAGGCAGAGGTAAATGCATGCATTCAAGCATACATGCAAACACCCACGATTCGCCGGTTACGTTTTTGGCCCATGTAACAGGTGGCGAGCCTGTTGACATCTCCAGGCACATTATCAAACTTCGAGGTACTGGGAAATTTCCAGATTATGGAAAAATCCCAATAGAACCAGAGATAAAGGACTTTACACCATTATCTCTAATAACCCTCTACCCGGGAATCGAACCCAGGACTTCAGCGTAGTAATAGTGGCCAAATATCTAACATTGAAAGAACTTTTCAAATCATACCAGTAGTTCCTGAGATTAGCGCGTTGAAACAAACAAACAAACAAACTCTTCAGATTTACAATATGAGTAAAGATAGAAGATAGATCTAAGCTAAACCATAGACCATATTTTTGATGGCAAGGTAGTTATGAACAATAACTAAGTACCAAGCCACGTATAAGTAGGTATCAACAAGCAAGTAAATATAGGTACCTACACCGATCTTATTAGCAATACAAATTGATATAATAACAAAGATACTTTGATTGAAAACGATTGATTCACTGATGATGAAGATCGTATACATCATTATAGGAGAGCCATCTGCGGTCATCACTTGCCCAGTAAAACAACGATAACACTATCTCAAGATCAGTCTAGTCTTATTTATTTATTTATTATCAATATAGCACACAAAACAGATAACAATTTCATTTAAAATTCAGGAGTTTGTATCAAAGTAATGATCTAAATTGTAATCTAAAACATGCAAAAATTTTTTCGTTACAGTTTTTAAAGTGTTCCAATCATTTATGAGAAAATTTACAATGAATTTAAATACAATTTGGGAAAACAGTATAAAAATACAATTATTATTAGTTATTGAACATATTAAAATATAAACATAGTTATTACATTTCATTATTATAATATCCAAACCCACATTCTTCACTCAGATGATTTTTTATTTGCCTCTGGAATTGATGCAAGTTAAGGTGGAAGATGTCAATGTCTCTGTTAGAGACAAGAATTTTATTGTAGTGGCGACACATTCTTACTATAGGATTGAAATAGGAGATATTATTTTTATACACTTGCAAGGTAAATATATTAAAGTTACGATTCCGAGATCTAAATCTGGTATTTTTATTTATTTGAGCAAGGAGCGATGGCGACTCTAAAGTAGAGTGTAATATCTTGTGAAGAAGGCTAAGATCATAGTATATTCTGCGGTTTTCAAGGGAAGTAACATGAAAATGTTCCAATCGTTCTTTGTAAGAATTCAGCCTGCGACCCATGCCACATCTGTAGCTAACAATTCTAAGGAACCATTTCTGAATACTCTCAATTCTGTCACTGTGATTTTTATAGAACGTTGACCAGCTGGAGGAATTAAATTCAAGTATACTGCGTATTAGCGTATAATAAATATATATAAAACTTTTTGGTCTCTTAAAATGTTTTATACTTCTGGAGATAAAACCTAGTAGCCGAGAGCTTCGTTCCACGATACAATTATAATGACTGTGAAACGTAAGAGAATCATCAAAGATTATACCCAAATCCTTCACCCAATGATTTCGTTGAAGAGATTTATCATTTATTTTGTAGTCGAAGATGATTTTTTGTTTTTTCCTAGTGAAGCTAATAATTAAACATTTGCTTACATTCAATTGCATTTTGTTTAGATGACACCAGGCCGTTGAAGAATTCAAATCTCTTTGTAATTTAACTGCATCTTCATTACTGTCAACAACAGTAAAGATCTTTAGATCATCAGCGTAAAGAAGGCAAGGACAAGACAGGCAGTCAACTAGGTCATTGATAAAAAGTGCTTATCTTCGTCAACATGCATCTGTTTAAAATATTATTTAAAAAAGTAACACCCTCACCGCGTTTTTTTTAATATCTTGCAGTGATATGTACATCGTGGCCATTGTAATAGGAAAACAGCAACATATACCCACAGTTAACTGAAAAGCATTTTGTACAATATAATTAAAATAAAACTAGGAACACAACATGATTTATGCCATTCTTACTATAAGAGAGACTCTTGAACATATCTACGTTTTAAAAAGATGTAAATCCTGATTAGTTTTGCCTTATTAGCTCATAACTCTATTATAAAAATAACACAATGGGCAGGGAACATTTTTTAGTGGGAGTAGAGCTCCAGTGACGGAGCTCGCGGGCGTAGGCACCACCGTATTACCTAACATACTTGCCGCTAAATGGTAGTGTTCAGCACTATCGTGTTCCGGTCAGGTGGTAATGTACGGCCCTGTAATTTCCAGCACAGAGGAATAACACCTAAGGCCTCAGGAGTGGTAACGCATCTGCATTTTGACCTCGGTCTTTGTGTAGGTGTCTGTAGGCTGCAGTCGTCACTTAACACCAATGTGAACTGCATGCTTGTTTACCACTTCCATTACATAAAAAAAAAACGAAAAAGAACCTAATACTAAGACGATCGACGCTGAATAGCCGCACTATATGCTATGCTATATGACCCTTTGATAGCTACAGAAACCACGAGACAAAATTGTCTCAATCAGTTTTTTCTTATGCGTAATGAAAATGACATATTTTGCAGCAACCATTCTGCTTAAATATTGCTTGCAAAGGAGATGTTGCGAGCTCGGCCCTGGTTCGTACATATTCTCAAAAAATGGGTAAATTAAAGAAGAATCCAAAAAAAATACAATAAATTTATTCAAGAATATATTTTAGAGTTATAATTACATTTAATTCAAACGATTTTATCATTTTCCAACTATGTTAAACATGGCGGCGATACAGCCGACACTTGGGATCAATCGATTTTGATAGTATTTAGAAAATATTACTTTTTTCTCCAAGTTCTATAATCAAAATAGAATTTAAAAAATGAAAATTTCAAAATGACATCGCCCGTCATATTCGCCATGTTTGTTTTGAGTTGCAATTCTAACTGCAAATTATGTTTTGTAACTGCAAACAAAGCTAAATAAGTGAAAATATGCAGTAAAAAACGTTTTTATATTGATTTTGCCTGTTTAATGATATTGTGTACAATACATGGCCGGAGGTCCATACATTTTTGCAACATCTCCTTTAACCTGGAACATCTTTTTAATATATCAAAGGTATTTATTATATTTCCTTTTACGTTCTAACTGGTTCTTGAACAGTTAAATATTTTTTCATCTGGTTTGGATTGGTTAAAAAATTAATTTAATCAACTCGTAAACTTACCACTTTATCAAAAACGTGCTTAACATTCTCAACAGTATCGTGCAATGATTTATAAATTTTATGAATAGTTTTGATATCAACTCTGCTAGTCTTCAATATCTTCAATAATGCGACCAAACGACAGTGGAGGGAGTAAAAAATAAATATATTTATTATAAATGGTATAGGTATAGCCAGTGATGGTAAAAAGGAGAAAATCAAAATTAAAGAGGCTGGATAAAAACAAAGAACAGTGACTGTACCAAGGGTCACACTGAAAATAATGGAGATCGAAATGATAATAATCATTTTAGAAAAAATTATAGAGGAGCTAGCATCGAACCCAATAATGCTGTCTATGGCAACCAAGTCTTTTTGAAATTTATGAAATGTTTCATTTTTATTTGCTCTTGCCAATATCAGGATATAAATATAATATTCTATTGAGAAATACATATACCATGCCAGAAAAACAGGATCCTGTATCATTATTATACTGACAAAACTTATTGTACCTATAACGCAACATTGAATAGTAGCTAACATTTTTATTATTGTTTTGTTTCCTGTTTTAAAACTATTCAGAAAACCGAAATCAAATGCTAAGAATAAATGAAGCACGATGAAAAAATTTACAACTGCCTCTGGTATTTTTTGTTTTGCAAACTTGATCAGCATTTTTTTCAATTTTGAACTTTTTCTATTAGAATATTTACCACAAATTAGTACCACACTTAACAAAGTTTCTTTCGAAATGTACCAGTATGTACGAACGTATTAATTTTATTAAATTAAAAAACATTATGTTCGATTGTATCAAGAGCCTTTCACTAATTAAATTGCTTTTTAAGTTATTACTGTGTATAATATTGTAAATTGTTCGTATTTTTTTTAACTTCATTGATTCGTATTATTAATTTTGTTAGACTGAGGAAATTAAATAAGAACATTTAACATTATTTATCAATTTAATCAACCACACGAACATAGATTTAGTTCGACCATTCAACACTTTTTACCTATTCCCTATCCCAGCGTTTCTCAAACTTTTTTGGTAGTGGAACCGTTTTGAAAAGCGAAATTTTTGACGGTACCCCAAAATGAAAGAAAAAGTTACATACTTTCTCTAATTATTATTCCACTTATTAATTCATAAAATTTATTAAATATTTTTTTACATATATATGTATAAAAAAAACAACAAATATATATAAAATTTTTAAAAAAAATAATTTAACTATTGTTTTATATTATTTTGCATTAACACATGCTTGTGATAGATATTTTAAAGAAAAATGGAAAGAAAAATTTGACATCAGGCGAGACTCGGACTCGCGGCCATTGGGAATCTAATCCAGCCGCTCTTCCAACTGAGCTACCGAAGTCCTGTCCGTCCAGTCCTGTCCTGAGTTCGAGTCTCGCCTGAAGTCAAATTTTCTTTCCATTTTTCTTTAAAAAAAATAATTAAACTAGTTATTATTCTCATTTATTCAGCTTTTTACACATTTTCTATATTTTTACATACATATATATTAAAAAAAACATACAAAATAGGTTCCGTCGGTAGCGGGAGCAGGGTCCTAGCTGTCGGTGGTTAGGGGCTTAGGGAGAGGAACCTCCTCACAATACGTGCCGTGTCAAGAAGAACTGCCTTCTGCACCAAGCCCTTGACCCAATTTCCCAGCGAGAGCCTCTTGAGGTGTTGGTCGAGGCTCTTCGCTACGAGTCCGTTAACCGTGACGACTACCGGTACAATGACAGCCGAATCCACATCCCACATGGCGACAACCTCGTGGGATAATAATAATTATTATTAAAGATTAATAATAAGTTATCGTGTTACAATGGAAGTGAAAAAGGTACCTAGTAAAATCAACTCACAACTGTTACGTTACTGAGTGACTGACAGACAACGTAGTTTTGTAACTTTTGTTGCTAATAGATTAAAAAAAAAATCGAATGGGATGTATGAAACTGTTTCTTATTTTTCATCAATTGGTTGATATAAGGTTTGATTGAAGAGAGTTGAAGTCTTATATCGGGTTCGTAATCGAATGCATAAAAAAAACAAAATTTATTGAATTATTTGTCTTTTTTTTAATCTTCTAACTAATGCAATAACTATATTATGATAATCATGTTAGTGATGCAAGTGTAGACGAGGTGTAAAGGAAACAATATATCGATGGATAATATTCGCCAAACTATGAACTAGAATGGACGAAGTGCCAAATATCGGATGATTTCTTCCAAATCCTCTCGAATCGATGTATCTGTAGAGAGAAATAAATACATAATGGTCTAATTAGATGACCCATTTCTTTATTTGTAGTAACGTTTTTTTAGTCAATAAATGTCAATAAATGTTTATAGCTCAATATAGTCTTACCCCCTTATTCGTAAACGTACTTTAGATACGTTTTAGCTATAGAATGCTTTGTCTTTGTCAGTTGCATTGTCAAATGTGCAGGATAGAAAAAGACAATGGAGTGATTAGCAACATTTTAGCTAAAATACGTTTATGAATAAGGGGGTTATTATTTAATGTAAAGAAAGTGTTGACATGGATGTAATGTGATGACTGCAGCCTATAGACATCTATACAAAAACTATAAATCGTAATCCTGATGCGTTGCCACACCTTAGTTTTTAAGTCTTTGTGATAGTTATAACTTATCTTAGCCCAACATTTTGTAAACTTTGTATACATCCTAAAAAATAAGATTATTTCTAAACGTAAAAATATGCAATAATGTTAGCAATAATGTTGTCATAAGAACCAGGTGTCCTGCAAGGTGGTGTATTGTCCCATGTATTCCTTACTATTTACAATAACTTCATTAAGCAAGATCTCAATATTTTACTGATGGTAGAGCTCCAGTGACGGAGCTCGCGGGCGTAGGCACCACCGCATTACCTAATATACTTGCCGCAAAATGGTAGTATTCAGCACTATCGTGTTCCGCTCAGGTGGTAATGTACGGCCTTGTGATTTCCGACATAGAGGCATAACACCTTAGGCCTCAGGAGTGGTAACGCATCTGCATTTTGACCTTGGGCTTTGCGTAAGTGTCTATAGGCTGCAGTCATCACTTAACAGCAATGTGAACTGCAAGCTAGATTGCCACTTCCATACCATAAAAAAAAATGCAGATACAAAAAAGTATTTTCTGACTCAATCATGACACATTATTCAATTTCATTGCGGAAAACGCACTTGGAATGCTGCAGGGTATATTCGGTTTTAAAAATGTCTGTAATGGAAATGTTTTCGATATCTACCATACCCGATGTTGCTTTAATTATACTATTTCAACTGTTTGAACTGTGCTATGGCGATGGCGGCAGTGATACTCAAGTTGACGAAATACAGAGGCAGATGCGCGTCGAAAGCCACTATCCTGCAGATGGTGAACTTGAATGGATGGAGCTGCATATATTTCACCGCACGCTGCATCTCCATACGGAGAGGTCCATCTTGAAAATTATAATATATTATTAGCGTAAGCCGTGAGCCACATTTTTGTCTCAATGATTAGGTTTGAAGAGCGCATGGCCCAGCGGCTGGTGTAGATCGTAAGCGATCTGCTCGGTTAAGCACTACGGGCGCGGTCGGGTAGTGTGATGGGTGACCGCTAGTGGCAAATTAAATGCGCGTTTCCGTGCTTCGGAGGGCACGTTAAGCCGTCGGTCCCGGTTGCTATCGATGGATAGCAGTCGTTAAAACCTTGTCGGAGGCCTTATGGGCGGTTTGAAAACATCCGACAGCGGGTTGGCCACTAACCCACCCACCTCCACCAATCCGCATTGGAGCAGCGTGGTGGAGTAAGCTCCAGGCCTCCCCCCAAAAAAGGGGAGAGACTCGTGCCCAGCAGTGGGACGTATAATGGGTTGCCATTATTATTATTATTATAAGCCGTGAGCCACATTTTTGTCTCAATGATTACGGGACGTTAGATACACACACAGAAATTGTTATGATCTTATTATATAG
Organism: Macrosoma leucophasiata; assembly: GCA_036365455.1. NCBI lineage: Eukaryota > Metazoa > Arthropoda > Insecta > Lepidoptera > Hedylidae > Macrosoma > Macrosoma leucophasiata. Next base: position 4,200,151 of record JAWQUS010000004.1, on the reverse strand, counting down.
GTAGAGTAGTGTCGGTAGTGTTTTGACATGAAAACTGTTCCGATATTCGGTTTTTGTTTGGCGAGTAATACTCATATTGGTATATGTATGGCGGATGAGAAATGTAATAATTATACCTAGGTTAAATAGTTTCTATTTTCCTAATGTAGAAAATGTTTATTTCTCTTCCCTGCCTTAGTGACGCCTCGAACCTGGTAATATCAGGGGCCACATTAAGACGAGAGTATTTTTGGGCTTTAGGCTGATATTTGTAACTCAGCCAATCCTGCGAGGTTCAAAATTCGTGAAGCTCACCTGACACATTAGTGATCTGCTTCCATAGCATCTTGTGTATGCTCCGTATTTCACTCAAAATTGACTCTACAACTATGGTCGGTAGGAAGGTCAATATAACAAAATACACTAAAGTGTATGCCGCATACAGACCCTCAAGTGTCAATGAATTCTGAAAAATATATCGTCTAGTTGTGGTAATCTTTAAGTTTAGTCAAGTGCTTTAAAGCAGATAAGCCCTGTTATGAAATGTAATAATCACAGAAACCCTAATAAGTAATTATAATTCATACTTTTGTACTAATAATATACTCACCGTAGTTAAATAACATTCGAAAATGGTATATAGATGCAATATTATCTGTCGTGTTTTAAATATGAGTGTTGTTAAAACCTAAAATCGATAATCACATTTGAAACATCAAATCATGAATACAATGATCTGGTATTCAAAAAAATATCGAAAGTAACCATACATTTGCTATCGATAAAATAAATACGAAAGCAAAAAATTTCAAAAGCTCTTACCAAAATTTGAAGAGCATTGTTAGCTTCATTTAAATGGTTAACCAGGTTGCTATATATGCGCACGCATTTTTTCAAATTCCCAATCTTGAGTCTAGCCTTTTCGTGTCCAACTACATTTATTAATACCTGCTTACTTACAAAGCATTTTCTTAATAATTTGAATCGTTGATACAATATATCAAAGAACAACATAAGTGGCCACAAACTCATTTCCACAGATATCAAAGTAAATATTGACAAGATCGAATCCCAATGGATATGTCGGAAATTTGTGCGGAGAGCAAAAGAAACGACCCTCGTTAATGACATAATATAGAATATAGAGCTACAACCTTGAAAAGGAATGGTAGATTGAAACCCAAGAATGTCATCGGTAGATATGATAGAATAACTAAATGTAATGAAATAATTTCTTTCGATGAAGAAAGATATAAAAAGTCGCAGATTGAATTCTAACACATTTACAGCCGTGGCAAGTGTACGTTTATATATTAACCAGATAAAAAAGGTTATGAATAATCCTATGGTGATACAGTAAAGCCTGGCGAAGAGTAACACAAGTTTTGAAGTACTACATGTGAAATAGTGACCAAAGAAAAGACGCACGCACATTATTATTTTTAGAAAAGTATTAGACTGAAATAGGTCTTCCCGTCGTTTTATTTTGTCCATATTTGTGGACGATGTCAACCGCATTGTACGTATAAGAATCTAATACGTAATGCTATTATTTCTATAAAAATTCGAGTTCTTGTGTCCATTGCAATCATTAGTTACATTGAAGTAGATAGCTATAACGTAAATTGAAATATTATTTAGTAAACATAGATTTATATCGTACAATGATGAACCTAATATGATTGCAATGTTCTACAATTAAAAATAAAACAATGGATAAATTACATGTGTATTTATTTTATTATACTAAAAATGTGAAGAAATTGAAGGGAAATAGTAAAAACCACAATTTCATTTTCATAAAATAGTCCGTATCTATAAAACTTTTGACTCATTATTTCATTCTGAGGCAATACGAATTTGCCGGGTCAGCTAGTGTATAATAGTTTTCCTATTAAATACGTTATATGTACTATCGCCCTGAATTTTTTCACCTGTCCAAACAGCATCGTTTATCTTGAAAAACGTGGAGAGATCTTCTTCTTCTTAAAGTGCCACTTCTCTACGAAGGTTGGCGACCATCATGGCAATCCTAATTTTTGATGCTGTAGCACGGAATAGAGAACGAGTGCTTAGGTTGAACCATTCTCTCAAATTTTTCAACCAGGATGTTCTTCTTCTACCAGGTCTCCTTTTTCCCTGAATCTTGCCTTGCAATATCAATTGGAGTATTCCTCTCATTTGAGTGGGGAGATCAGTTATTCACAAACATATGATTCGAGATAGTGTATAACAAAAGCATCGTGTCAAAATTATTTATAAATACGTTTAATTTTTTCTAATCAAAACTAAGTACTCGTATAATTAGATATAATATGTAAATTAGTAAAATAATTGGTTACGGTTTTACAATGTTGTGAATGAGTGAAATTGGTGTTGCATTAGCTATAGTAGATCGAAAATTGCTGGGTACCTACTTAAAACTGATAAGGCTAATCTATGCTTCGAAAGTAATAATTGTAAAACATTCTACCAGTGAATATATTAAAAAGTCCTTTTTGTTTTTTAATTAACAAATGTTGTGTCTGATAAAGATTGATGGAGAATATTAATGATCTGTTGCATTGTGGCTTAGGTACTCAATGTTTTAATACTACTCAGACGGTATTAAGATAACCTGTTCGGAAATGATTCGTTCTAATTACCTATCATTTATTTGTGTTTATATTATAATATTTTGGCGTTTGCTTATGGGTTTTTACTGCGGATTTATTCGCAATAGTTATATATCAATGATAGCAAGACTCTATTGTTTGTTTATCTTGTTTTTACTTTTAAAAACGTTGATTGAAATAGTAGCAAGTATTGAGCTGAATTCCATATTTACTATTATAATTTGTAAATACGTATATTGTTTTATAACGTTTGCAGTAACATTTATAAATGGTGGCGAAATATTCTTGAAATATATAATACGTATGAGAGCTATAGATACATTACTGGGTACGAAAACGTATGTTGAGGGTGGTGTGACATTTTTATTATTCATTCCATCTTTGGCATGTGTTGTTGGTCGAATATATTATTTTACTTCGATGGACATGCAAGTGTTCGTTGGGACTGGGCCATGGGGTTACATGGCGTACTTGTATGTGGAAAAAAGTGTATTACCTGGTAATTTCAATCATTGTACTATATCATTGATGTTTGAAATGCTGTGGCAGCGAATGCGCACTTTACGAAAATTAATTGCAAGTCATGTGCCATCAGACGATAGAAATCATTACTACTTGGACTGTGAAAAAATTAAAGAATTCATATTCATTTACAAGGATTTACTGGACAGTCTACGTTTGACAGGTCACTCAACAAAATTATTGGTAAGTAGATAAATAATACACCACGTACCGGAAAACGAAACGTAGGCAGGCCCCCCACGAGGTGGACCGACGACCTGGTGAAGGTCGCGGGCAATCGCTGGATGAGGGCGGCCCGGGACCGTTCGTTGTGGCATTCTTTGGGGGAGGCCTTTGTTCAGCAGTGGACGTCTTTGGGCTGAAATGATGATGATGATGAGATAAATAATTTCTTTCGTTATCTCATTATTACTTTATGAATTGTATAAAAATAATGTTCAATATCAAACATAATCTTTGCAGGTTTTCATTCATACAATAACTTATTTTGTGTCCAGTTTGTTGAGTGTTTATTTATGTTTCGTGAGAGAAGATATAGTAAGTATAATGTAATCTGCATATTATATTTCATAAAATACATACACATATTATTTGTCTGATGGTGGGGTAAAGTCTTAGGAATCGGCGTGCGTGTATGAAGAGAATGATGAGGGTAGATGAGACACGGGCGGTGTGTTAGGACCGGAATATCTGGCGCTCCATACTCTCTGCCTACCCCGTTTGTGCCGTTAGGGACCTGGCGTAAAGATACATACATACATTGTTCATTGTTTTGGTTAGATGGTAAATGATCTACGGCTCTGTTATTCCTAACACAGAGGCAGAAGATTTGGTAAGATTGTTGGCGCATTTAATTTGAAAACTTTCATCTCGTCCATGTTTATAGGCTGAAGTAGAGCTTGTCTAAGCTGAAATGACGCGCCCCACTACTTAATTAGTTGCTTTCGATGTGTGAGAATAATGACACTTATTTGTATATGTGTTACGTCCGTATTTGAAATTTGATGACGGTGTCTTAGAGAAATCGAAGCAAAACTAAAAAAAATATTAAATATGTTGACAGAAAATATTCTACAATTTCCGCATCAGCCACGTCATTCTATGAGAATGGCTGTCAGACCGAATTTAAATAAATATTCCAAAAGTATGACGTATTGCTCTTTGGAGTTAATTTTGTATTGCGTTTTTTACTTTTCAGTCAACAAAATCTGGTTTGAAGTCAGATTTAATTTGTGAAAACTTTTTTAAATATTAACAGGATTATTTTTCTTAGAGTTTCAAATGGCTTCGTTTCATGATTGAAAGCTCGCTGTCAGGTGCAATTATTGTGACGCCAGCCGTACTAGCGGAACTGATCAAAAGTGAAGTAGATTCTATCAAGACTATCTTTGTAACACAACTGCGGGTACAATCAGGTATTCTATTCAGGATCTGGTTATTAATCTCTCCAGACACGAGAAAAATATGACAATTGAAATTCAATTGTGTCTCGCCGCCGGTGGCCGCACGATCCTTGAATGATTCATTTGCAATTTTATACTTTAGCTGCATTGGATTTCCAGTAATATTTTTGAGGTTCTAGCTCTGAGGCTCTAGGCGTATTTTTTTTTAATTTTATGTTATGGCATCGCTATTACGCATATTTCCAGGGTCAAGTTAAACGATAGGTATTTTGTATTCGTAATAAGCAGCGTAAAAGTCAGAGTCAGTCAGTCAATTTATCAGTCCGTCAGTCAGAGTCACAGTCAGAAATTCGAGTAAAGCGATGGCTACTTTACCAAAACATTTGCAATGAAGTTTTGGAGGCAACCCGAAATGACGTGTTTTCGCACTGTTATTCTATTTCACTACACACGGGCACTGTTATAAGCCTATATCAAACAAAGTGCCACCAACTTTATTTCTTATTACTCAAAAATACACCAAGAAAATGAAATAAAATAAGAGCACCACACGCTGCTTTCAAGGTTCCCGCCAAAAACTCCCACTAGCGTATTACTTAATCTACTCACGCCTGTCACTACACAGGTGTCAGATGAAAATGACAGATGGAAATGTCATTTCTGACACAGAGGCAAAAAGTCTAATTAGTGACAACGCATCTGAATTAAGTATGTAGGCGATAGTTCACTTAGAATATAAATATGCTTATCGAGAAACCTCAAAAAACCATTACTACCAAAATAAACAAAAAGGCCATTTAATTAGACCATTTTGTATTTCTTTCTACAGATGCATCGATTCGAGAGGATTTGGAGGACATCATCCGATATTTGGAACTTCGTCCGTTCAAGTTCACAGTTTGGCGTCTATTCTCCATCGACATATTGTTTCCTTTACACCTCGTCTACATTTGCACCACTTACCTTATTATTATATTACAGTTTTTTCATTTGACAGATTTTTAACAAATAATTATTTCACGCAGTAATTTTACCTCCACATTTCACACAGCTTGAATTATAAATGACTTCAATCTTAGAATAATAACACTGATCTCCGTTGCGCTTCAACTATGTGCATATTGAAGCACAGGCTTGTTTTGTATTGTATTCACTCATAGAGCAACATGGGCCACCGGCCTCGGCGAACCGGAGGGGAGTAGCCATAGCGTTTACCATACAACCAGTTACAATCAATAGCATCGTTGTGTTTCACTTCAAGTGCATATTATTTTTCTCCGCTCTACTAGCTTGATTAATAGCGACAATGGTGATATAAATAGTAAAGAGGTAGATTATGCTATGGGCACGTCAAAATTGATGCATAAATCAAATCCATCTGGCAAACGTGCACTTAATATTAGTACGTAGATAAGTTTCAAAATCGTTGCTTTTTGTATGAACATGACATTAATTAATATATAATTGTATTGCGGAATTTCATTAGCGGAGTGTGTTGACTATTTGTAACAATGCTTTTGTGGAAAATCTGATAACACTGCTCGTTAATAAATAAAAAGCTGTATTCGTGTGTCGTGTTAATTAAATGGATAAAAATATTAAACTTTTTTATTTATATTAGGTAATCATTGCGGCAGTGACTTCAATAAACAAAATAAAGCATATTAAATAAATTAGTTTCATCGGCAGAATAGAACCATACAGTAACAATGCAAGAAGAATAATGTATGATAATTTAACAAAAAGAAACATATTATGGATAGAAACAGCAAGTGTGGAAGAAATAAAATGTCGTGAACATTCTATCAAAAAAATTAATGAGAAATTAAAAAAAATGCAGATAAAATTTGCTAAACAAAAAACACCTAAAATGGTTGTAATTTTTTTCATCGTGCTACATTTAATGCTAGCATTAGATTTTGGATTCGTAAACAGTCTCAAAAGGATAGAAAACAAACGGGTCATAAAAATGCTGTCTGGTATTGTGTTTTGTGTTTTAAGCACAACCGGTTTTATTTGTACATTATTGACACGGGATTCTGAATTGATTGTGTGGTATTTATACTTTGCAATTGAATATTACGTGTTTATTTTTATGTTAGCTTGTGTAGCCAAAAATAAAACATTTTATAAATTCCAATGCGAATTGCTTGCGATCGATAACATCCTCAGATTTGATGTTAACTCTTATAACATTTATCCTAAAATGATTGCAACGATTATTATCTTCATTATTTTTAATACGATTATTAGTGTCATTGATGCTGTCTGTTTTTATCCAACTTCTCTTCTTTTGGTCTTATATTTTTTACCGACAATTGCTATACCTATACCATTTATAGTCAATACAATTGTTTTCTACTCCCTTCACTGTCGTTTAGTGCAGTTAATCAAGATGTTGGACAATAGCAAAAGCAATATCAACACTATAAACAAAGTTTATAAATCATTGCATGATGCTATTGAGAACGTTAAACATGTATTTGATAAAGTGGTAAGTGTATTAGTTGATTTAATTTTCTATATTTAAGACCACTTAACAAAAGATGAAATTCAATAAGATTAAAAATTGTTGCAAAATATTGCCTCTTTACAACCGCAGACTCCACGTGAAGCGCTTTTAAAACGTATCCATGTACGTAGTTTTAAAAACATAGTTATTATGTTATAATGGTGACAAATACATTGCACAGCAAGCACACAAGCACGCACGTTTCCATTTGTAATAGGTGACGGTGACTACTGAAGCCTATATCACAAAAGTCACAAGTTAAAATGTAGATAATAATATTTTATGTTGCCACCTATAAGCTCAAAGACTTTTGCATGTGTGATTGTATTTGGAGCTATAGCCAAGTAAGATCTTACCGCAAGATGATGGTACCGAACATTATTGATTGTCGGCAAATAGATTTGATAATACAGTGCCTAAACCCTCATGTTCCGATACTTTTCCATCAATGAATCGAAAAATTAATGAGTCTTTTATTACGCTCTTCTATTCCTCTTCTTGATAGCATACTTTCAAGAAAACAAAGGAGTGAATATTTTTAACTTGTAAACAATTTCAGTTGACTATGGGCATATGTTGCTGTTTTCCAATTGCAATGGCCACAATGTATTTATCACTGACTTACATTCTAAAAAACGAGGTGAGTGTGTTAATTTGATCAAATATGTAATGTTTTCAATTTCCTTTTGGGGTGTGGTATAGTATCACTAAACATGCGTAACACGTATTCAAACATCCCTAAAAGAATATCTGTTAAAAAAGCAATACAGAAATTTGGCTTGAAGCGAGGTTGATATTCGATTTCCCGAATTAAGCAGTCTTTTCGTTCCGCTGGTTGGACCATGTGGGTCGTCATGCAGTCCGCATGATGCATGTTCCGTTCAGCAGAATCCTCTGTTTATTGTGTAGGCTGCAGTAGTCACTTACCATCCATGTGAATTGCATGTTTCATAACATCAGGTAATTTGGTGATACCTACATCTAAGAGCTTCGTCATAGGAATTCTCCCACCAGTAGAATAAAAATACTTAAAATGTAGTCAGACATCAGCTGTTCAAATAGTAATGTAGTAATAATATAAAAAAAATGAAATATGCTCGTGTGTACCTTTTTATTTATTGCAGGACTCTGTTTTTGAATATACTTCTGACTATATTCTGATAATGGAAATGATTATAGTGAAATTAGCTCCTGCATTCACAGCTGCATTTCTGTCTAACGATGCTGATAAAATCAATATCATATTGCATGAAAAAATATTGGAAGGTGCTGGTAAGTCATAAGTATCGATTATTTTAATATTAATACAAATATACAAGCAGTAGGTACGGCTGATCGAATTATACCATCGACGACACAACACAGCTGAGGTGCTATCGTCGATGAATTATACCAAGAACCTATAAAGTTCTTTAAAATTGTAGCCAGGAAATATCAAGAAGAATTCATACTAGGGTTTCATCAAGGAGATATGGGACAAAAAGAAACTCTTTTTGAAATTAAGTAATTTTAACTAACTGAAAATGTTTAGTAGGCAATCTTTTTAGTACGGGGACAATAAATATAATTAAAAAATAAATCTTTGTCTTGAATCATTTTGACTATTGATGCAAACTGTATTTAACTCCGTTGCGTAATATAAAATATTTAATCACAATACGGCGAGAAATGATTTTTAACCGACTTCCAAAAAAAGGAGGAGGTTCTCAATTCGTCCGGATTTTTTTTTTTGTATGTTCTCCGATAATTTAAAAACGCCTATACCGATTTGGATAATTTTGGTTTTGTTTGAAAGGGTGTGCCTCACAGTTGGTCCCATTGTACCCATGTCAATGTGTGATGATGGGATCCTGGAGAAATCGAGGGAACTCGTCAAATTTCATAGCACACTTGAAACATTTTCGATGTTTTTTATAATTATGTTTCATACAATCTGGGGTTCATCACAAATTATAGTTGTGAATTATAGTTATATAGTCTTAAGAATCGGCGTGCATGTTTTTTTATGTTATGAAAGTGGGAAACAAGCATGCAGCACGCATTGATGTTAAGTGATGACTGCAGCCTATAGACATCTGCACTAAAACCAGAAGACAAAATGCAGATGCGTTGCAAGGTGGCCACTCCTGAGACCTAAGTTGTTATGTCTCTGTGATAGTTATTACGGGGCCATGTATGAAGAGAATGATGAATGTAGAAGAAATATGTGTGTAAGAACCAGAATATTTGGCGCTTTACACTCTCGGCCTCTGTAAAGCGCGCACGGCCCCGCGGCTGGTGTAGATCATAAGCGATCTACTCGGTTAAGCATTACGGGCGCGGTCGGGTGTATGATGGGTGACCGCTAGTGACAAATTAAAATGCGCGTTTCCGTGTTTCGGAGGGCACGTTAAGCCGTCGATCCCGGTTACGATCGATAGATGGCAGTCGTTAAACCTTGTCGGAGGCCTTATGGGCGGTTTGAAAACATCTGACAGCGGGTTGGCCACTAACCCTTATCTCCACCAATCCGCATTGGATTAGCGTGGTGGAGTAAGCTCCAGGCCTCCGCCCCAAAAAGGGGAGAGATTCGTGCCCAGCAGTGGGACGTATAATGGGTTGCCATTATTTATACTCTCTGCCCTCCCTGTAATGGACTTAGCGTAATGATTCATATTGGTAGATCTACCTTATAGTTGCGTTTAGATTGCCTTATTTCTTAACGATATTTATTTATTTCAGATTCAAACCAGTATGAAAGCATTAAAAACTTTATAAGCTACATCGAAGCACGACCATTCAAATTTCGGATCCTGACTGTACCTCTGAATGAGACGTTTGTAATTACCGCTCTCAGTGTTTCTATCACCAATTTTATTATTATAATCCAGTTAACACATTTGTATTGAATTTTAAAGAATTTTTATCTTTACGACTATCTCTTCTGATGTAGTTAGAACATGGAGCAACACAGGCCACCGCCCGCCGCGGCGGACTAGAGGGAAGTAGCCATAGCGATCATTACCGATGCAAAACAGTCTGTCATTTTTTGCGGGGGGAACTACGTGTGATACACACACATTACAAAAATCGTCTATAACTACGAAACTCACACCTTGACTGTAACAAAATACATAAACAATTTCACGCACACATTTAAACATCTGGGCGTCAGGCGTAGAACCACTTGGGCTTGTACTTTGACAGAGGAAAAAGCCTGTATATGGCTACTCCCCACCGGTCCGCCTCGGCCGGTAGCCCGTTTTGCTCCATGAGTAACAATAATATTGAAACTTGTGTCAGTTCTATTTCTCTTAGTTCCGTAGAAGTAAATGTAATTGAAATTGGGATGCCATCTAGTGTGCCTGCAAATAAAAAAAAATACTTTTGTGATATTTTTATTTCTGCAATAACACATGCGAGTGAATTTAGAAATTAAAGAAATATGGACATAAAAATGGGACTTCAGGGAGGAATCAAACCTGCGACTTCAGGATAACCAGTCCAGCTTTACCACTAAACTACCGAAGTCTTTCCGTAACCTGAACGTCGAATTTTTCTTTCCCTTTCTGATTTTAAACCGATTTAGGGTCGGTAAACGACATCCATTGATAACTAATAAATAGCTATACAACCGCTATGATAGACTTTCAGTTTATATAATATCTTTAATATGTTGCTACCCTTACCCTGTTTATACCCTAAATCATTATGTACCTAATATTGTTATTAAAAAATATATTAAGGTTATGGCCAATGGCCTCAGAATTACAGTTGGGAATTACAAGTATCCGAAGCAGTTTGCACATGACCACGGAAGCTGGAAAGCGCCTGAAATGACGGGTAAGAGAAGAAGTCGGGAGTAGTGGTACACGCGAGAAAATCCGCAAATATGATTTCTACAATGTATGAAGCTCGCGAATACCAACGAAAACGTTACTACAGATATTTGTTTCGGGTCTGGGTATTTGTATATGTGTAGTATGTGAACAACGGAAACCCACGATACAGGTTTTTATATCTAGTGTACCTACTGTGTGTGTAAACGTTATTTATGCCTTTATCTATGTTTATATACTAATAGCACACTTTTATATAATGAATACAAACAATAAAATAATATTCTCATTAGTAAAACAACGATAATTTATCATATTTATCACAACTTCATAAGAGATACAGTGTGTTGTTATAGTGGCAATACTCAAAAGAGTTTTGTGATTAATCTTAGAGGTATTACGCAGTTTTAATTTTGCAGACACACTTAGATTTGCAGGATATACTTCTTAGCAAGCGGAGTTTTAATTTTAAATAAACGTCGTATCGTCTTTTCTACCCTGTATGTCCTTTTCCTTATCTACACACGGTGAATCTGTGAAAGTGCAAAATAGAATCAAGTTTGTTCCTGTATTCTTTGAAACTCAATCAAATTTCTGAATACCCTGAAAAATTCATGAGGACTACTGAAAGCAGCGAATATGCTAGTGACATCGTGACACACGGTAAGCAAGTTTATAAAATGATTTAATTTTAATTTTTATTTGTCATGTACCCGTCAGGCATATTTGTTTAGATCTTGTACACGTAGATTTTACATATCAAATCATCTATAAGTCATCGTCTTCTGTACCTAATTTATATCAAGTACATAGAAACAGAGTTCATAGAAATTAGAATGATTGTCAGTGGCAACATTTGTAGAAATGTTACTAATTTATGACAACAGTGATATAGGTATAATGGTTTAATTAACTGAGTTAACTCATGAGTGAAAAATATTGCCAACACTTTTCATTATTTTTTTTATGTAATATAATTGGCAAGACAAGTAGCAAGTGACGAGGATGCAGTTCACATTGATGTTAAGTGGTGACTGTAGATGCGTTACCACTCCTGAGGCCTAAGGTGTTATGTGTATATAGTTTTTATATATTTTTTGGCTACTGTATATTTAATAAGTAATGTACTGATAAAAAAAATCTTGATGATGGTAATGGCTCCGTAATAACAATCAACACAAACTACACAATATACAAACTAAGGTCTCAGGGGTGCCAACGCATCTGCATTTTGATCTCTTCTTTTTTGTGTAGATGTCTATGTCAAGTCATTCCTTAACATTGACGCAAACTGCAAGCTTGTTTGCCTTGCCACCTTCGTCACACAAAAAAAAACAATATTTTGTTATTTACAAACACAAATTATTCATGGACACAACATTTCGATGACTATTAACACAAATATTGTTACTCATGCACAGCAACTAAAATTTCAGCTCACCATCCTAACCAACCGTATGTCACATAAGTAAGCCACTCGCTTCACCATTAAAACACGCAGGATCAGTGGAATCCGCCATTCCCCGGGATTTTATAACTTGAATACATAATTTACGACTCGAGCTACATCGGGATGTGGAAACTAGTTATGACCTAGGGTTGCTGTCAAGATTTAAGGACTTCACCTGGATTTTAGTAGAACTTAAACTTTTCGGTTTAGTGACCAGGAGTTTGTCCATTTTAAGTGTTATATTTGAATTAGAATAGGTTTAGAAGTTGTGAAGTGAAGTAGTAGAATAAGGCTAATTTATATCTAGTGCTGTGGGAAAACATACTGCTTTAGGTTGCCAGTATTTTTATGGGTAAAATGCCACTTAAGTACCTATATATGTATAGTATATATAGTTTAGTATATCCGGCAATATTTTGATACATTTCGAGTTTCGTGGTTCTTGATAGGATATGATATTCTCGCGAGAAAACCCTAATGTGGCCGAATTGACGTGGTTAAATCATGCTGGTTGAGCTGTAATGTATACGAAACCTTTATGCATGTAAAAACAAAATTTATAAAAAGACTCGTAGTGGTGGTTCAGCGTAGGAGCTCGAGGGCGTAGGCATAGGCGTTCAACTCTGTCGTGTTCCGGTCCGGTCAGGTGGTAATGTACGGTCCTGTGATTTCCGGCACAGAGGCATAACACATTAGGCCTCAGAAGTAGTAACGCATCTGCATTTTGACCTCTGGTCTTTGTGTGGGTGTCTATAGGCTGCAGTCATCACTTAACATCAAGGTGAACTGCAGCTTGTTTGCCACTTTCATATTAAAAAAAGAGAGAACATATAGCTTGTGTGCTTTATGTTATTTATTATACGAAGTTTTATTTATTCTCATGAAACATCACATAAACATCCCCCTGTCTGATTTAAATGTCAACAGTAATCGCAAACAAGATTGATGTATTATTATAACCCAAATTATTCTCATTTCAGATGCACCAGTTTAACATGATCCCAAATTCCATATAAACCAGTTTATTTTAAAGATCTATCAATTTTGTTATTGGATAAAAAATCCAGTTTAAAATAAACTCTCGTGGCAAATATTTAGTTTGGTGATACAGCTCTAACTATATTGGGGTTTTACAATAAGGGTGGTGTGACGATGAATAATTTATGTAATTCCATATAAAATGATGCGTCACATTATTTATAATTTGCGCGAGATGAGTTAATATGTGACTGGTTACGTTGATTTTTGAATATTTTTGATTTAAAAGTGTATGGGGTATCTATACAATATATTATCTTCTCTTCACTATCTCTTTAATATCAGAATCGGTCCAGCCGTTTCGGAGGAGTATGGTAACTAACATAGTGATACGAGAATTTTATATACATATATTATCTCTATATAGGCCATCCCTCACTTTATTTTTGGACATTCTTTTTTTATAAAGTGGCTTAAAATACATAACTATAACACCTTAAATTCACTCTTCTATTACCAACCCTTATTTTTTAATTAGCGGTATTGGTTGTTAAGTTCACTAGGCGGTACGTTTGTCGGAACAGGTAATATGTACACAAAAATGTAATTGAAAATTAATAAGATATTGCAAATTCCAAATATATTTATGAATACTCATATTTTATAACGATAATAAATAAGATTTTTTAATTTATCTCGCAATTTGATGACGTAAGCCATTATTTCGCCTCTTAAACGAAATAAACGATAAAATTGCCGAAGAACAATAACTCGGATTGTCTAAACAAATAAAATTTTGTAAGTCGACATTAAAATATTTTTATCTGTTATGAATATAATCCAGGTTTTATGGGCTATATTAAATTTGAACAGTTCTAAGGGCAACAATAAAGGAGGTATAAAATCTTGAGCCCTTTGAAAGGATTATCTTTGTCCGCCCCCGTGTTTTTTTATTATGAGATTTATTAAGGGGCTTATTTTTATGACCCGGTTGGTGTAGCACTCGATGTGTCCCTGACGCTGTTCAATATCCGAGTATACTTAGGTTCGGTTCCACCGAAACATTTGTCAAAGTTAATGTTAAATTTTACATCCTTCTCTAGCTGTACAACTTTTATTAAACTTTGGTGCAACCGAACTTAACTTTTGTGAAGGTAAAAAAATATGGTTTTTATAACTTTACAGACGTAAAGGCGGTTTACAATCGATAATTTTACGTGACAATGTCATAGAAAGCATTGATGAAAAAATAGCATACTTTTATAAATTGAATTATTCGTTAAGCTGCAGCTGGACCGATATCGATACACGAACAATTAGAAATCAATTATCATATTTTTCCGTACTGACAGATTAAATTATTATCAAGACCCATCGGCCGATGGAGTAAGAGAGATAGATGCGTAAGCCGAACGCTGCCGACCATCGCTTGTTTAGCGCTCACGCTTGTACGCTTAGGCGGAACGTGACACTTTTTCGTACTAGCAGCCGGTGCGGCGTATAGAGAAAAGATGATTATTTAGAAGACATGATCATATCAATGTTGTTTCCTGTAAATGTGTGTGGTATATTTAGACTAATTACAAATACAAGTTATGTCTCTGGGATAGTTATTCCGGAGCTATAAAACAAGTTTAGGTTTTGGCAGGTTAGGTCGAAGAGTGCGGCTAACGAGCCTTCCTTTTTTCATAACTTACCACTGTTTTATAACTATTATAATAATAAGGTAAATATTGTACTATCAGCAAAAAAAACTTATGACGAGTCAAGTGGAAAAAGAAAAATTATAAGTGAATAACAATAGATATGCACTATGTCAATTTAATTATGTGTTATGAAACAAAAAAACCATCACCCTTTTGTTTATTAGTTTTTTTGTTTTTGTTTATAGTATATTTAATAACTACCAATAAAACTTTTACTGGGAGTTTAGTCATAAGTTGACTATACCACCCCCGTACAGACAAGCAACACAATAATAGATACCTACTCGTAAAACTAAAAATATATACTGGACATGCTGTAATAAAAGTAAATATATTATTAAATACCATTATGTTATTTAAAAAAAAAAAAACATTTGTTATAGTGACATCCTAACTAGCTACATAATTTCGGCTGATAGTGGGTTAGACAGTAAGGTGTTACACATAACTAACATTGTAAGTTGTAAGGATCGGCGGGCGAACACATGATATACATCGTCTATTATGTGACAATCTGTACAGTTTTGGCCACACAGTTATCATTGATTATATTTTTCTAAAAATATTACAGGTTTGGTTAGAATCATTTCGTTCATCCAGATATGCTGCAGACCTAATTTTTACGTGTATATTTATAATCTGAAGAAAAAAAAAATATTATATCCACGAATTATTATTATTGCCTGTCAAAATTTTGCCGCAAGTATTTTTTTTTTATCTTTAACAGCCAGCAACTCTTATTTGCGGAGGGTTTAATTTGGCTCCCGTATATTATAAAAATAAGAAAAAAAGCGTTAATTTGATATATAAATAATACAATGACATTAACGTCATGGATTTAAAAAGTTATCGGGACGGTACGAAGATACGAAGGGGCGGCCAAGTGCGCAACGGCAGCCGTGATTTTTCAGTCTTTACACATATTGCCGTGAAGTGGACGATATTTTATTGAAAAACAAATAAAAAAAATTGTTTCTTAAAAAAAATTCAAAATCGAAAAAATACTTTTTTTTTATAGGCAACCTAGTGGTGTATATTCTCTAGATCAGAGGTTCCCAAACTATTTTTTCTTGTAGACCCCTTTCAATTTTTTTCTGGTTTCCGTGGACCCCCGTCCTAGCTACATTTATATCACATTACCATATTTCCAAATTTTATTCACGCCCACGTAGACCCCCATCGAGTCTCCGATGGACCACTTTGGGAATCACTGGTATGATGTAAGTAAATTGGTACTATCAGTGTATGTGTTGAGATCCATTATCGTGGACCCCCATTTTCATTTCATGGACCCCCAATTTTTTTTTTCGCTAACGCCGACCCCTTTCACTTTGTCATAGACCCCTAGGGGTCGATATAGACCACTTTGGGAATCACTGCTCTAGATAATAAATATGCGGAAATATTAGGTTTGCAGCATATCTGGATGAACGAAATGATTCTGAAGTGGGATTCTTACCTATTATAATGAACTACAAGGACAGATGAGTTTCCCACCATCTATCACTGGTCCCTTGTGACCAGGAGACGTTTCAAAAGTTAAATTGGCTTTACATTTTACAACCTAAAATTATTTTATCAAGATTGAAGTTGAGTTTTTAATCAAATATGGCTTCCCTCCTCTCTTTGATCTAGACGATGTTACTATAGATTGTTAGGAGTTGACAAGTTCGTTGTTAATTAAGTGTTAACAGTCATTAGTTTTTTGTCCTTGAATATTTTAGGTTGTTGGAGATACTGATAATGGGGGATTTTATTTCCCCATTAATCCCTCATGCATTTCCACTATCAATTAGTGCTTTTTTGTTTGGTTTCTGTTCGGCTTCTTTAATCGCCCCCTATCAGTTTTTTGGAAATATATTTAATGTACCGACACTCAATTTATACTGTCTTATTATATACTAGCTGTGCCCGCGACTTCACCCGCGTGAGAATATATGATTGTTCAGTCTCTACCCGGACGAAGTCGTGGGCGCAGCTAATATGAAAGTAGCCTAAGTTACTCCTTATTACATCAGCTATCTGCCAGTGAAAGTCCCGTCAAAATCAGTTAGCCGTTCCCAAGATTAGCCCCGCCAAATAGACTGACAGACAGACAGACAAAAATTGTAAAAAATGTTTTTTTGTTATATGTACCGTGTATACATACATATGCATTTAGTAAAAAGCGGTTATTTTGTTTTATTACAAAAAGACACTCCAATTTTGTTTAATTGTAAAGATTATAGATTAACAAATTACAGGTGCGATAAAAGCAGTTGAAATAGTAAATTTGACTGGTGGTAGAGCTCCAGTGACAGAGCTCGCGGGCGTAGGCACCACCGCATTACCTAATATACTTGCCGCTAAATGGTAGTGTTCAGCACTATTGTGTTCCGGTCAGGTGGTAATGTACGGCCCTGTAATTTCCGCCACAGAGGCATAACACCTTAGGCCTCAGGAGTGGTAACGCATCTGCATTTTTACCTCTGTTCATTGTGTGGGTGTCTATAGGCTGCAGTCATCACTTAACATCAATGTGAACTGTATGCTTGCTTGCCACTTACATTACATAAAAAAAAAACGTCAAATAAAACCGCTAAAGTATTTTAAACACTGTCGCGCCATGCACGTATTAATATTCAATTAGTCAACACGAAATCTGGGCGTGCGACCATAAATTTATATCGAGGACAATTATACCAAGGACCTGGCGTGAAGATACATACATACAATAATACGACTGTACAAGGGTTCCGTGGAGTTACGAATGTTTCTAACATTATTGGAGGCGCTTATAGAATTTGGATATTTAATTGTGAAAATATCATTAATTATTTATATTCCGTCCATTGAACTAATTTTACGTCTACTTATTGAAATAAAACTATTTTTACGGATTTATCTCGCGTATATTAAACTAAAATGATTTTTAAAATCAACCCGACGTTTCAACATCAACATCATGGGATCCCATATTTAGCAAGATTAAATCCCAGCCGCAGCAGTCTGCAAGACCTCAAGATACCATAAGTAATTATTGTGTTAATCCTGAACGCTACGCAAGGCGTTTACGAAATCGATGGAGGTAGCTACATATAATTTTTTCAAACTTCTGTCAGACAAATATCACCTCAGTCTACCCGGGACCACGGAAGCTGAAAAGCGACCGAAACGTCGGATTTTAAAAATCATTTTAGTTTAATATACGCGAGATAAATCCCTAAAAATAGTTTTATTTCAATGAGTGTAGCTCGCGAAAACCTAAGAACATATCATGTTTACGTATACTTACATTGTTAACAAAACCTAGTTGTTAAATATTTAATGTACGATACGTAGCCATGTAGGTATGTATAGTGACTTTATTATTGTTACAATTTGTTAATTGAAGTATGTAGTGAAACTTATTTTTTATTTTATAATTACTTTTTGTTCTTATCAATTTACAATGTAGTCGACGACACTGATGCACGGTAAAACTCTAGTAAGTTTATGTTTGCATCATATTATGTTTGTAACTATATGTTTCTTTTTATAAATAAATAAATAAAAAATAAATAAATTTCGAAGTGACTTTTCTGCCGGTGATTGGATGAATAATCTTTATATATAAAAATCAATTGCTGTTCGTTAGTCTCGCTAAAACTCGAGAACTGCTTTACCGATTTGGCATATTTTGGTTTTGAATGGTTTTTTGAAGTCCAGGGAAAGTTTAAAAGGTAAGAAAATATGAAGAAACTGAAGGGATTAAGTCCCGTTTACAATTTAAAAATATGAATACAAATCGTGAAAGCTTAAAACAATTAAACTGAAGGGAAATAGTAAAAACCACAATTTCCTATACAAATAGTCCGTATATATTAAACCTTTGACACATTATTTCATTGTGAGGCAATACGAAGTTTGCCGCGTCAGCTAGTAGATATATTATTATTTGTCCAGTTAAAATCTTTATTATATATATATAGCTTAAATCTCTTTTTTATGTCAGGAAGGTGACAGACAAGTATGCAGCTCACATTGATGTTAAGTGATGACTGCAGCCTATAGACATCTACATAAAAACCACAGGTCAAAATGCAGATGCGTTGCCCGAGACCTAAGGTGTGATGTCTCTGTGATAGTTATTACAGGGCCATACATTACCGTCTAACCGGAACACGATAGTGCTGAATTCTACTATTTAGAGGTAGATAGGTTAGGTAATGCGGTGGTGCCTACGCCCTCGAGCATCGCATTCATCGCATTTGGAACTCTCATCGTCATCATCATCATTTCAGCCAAAAGATGTCCACTGCTTAACAAAGACCTCCCCCAAAGAATGCCACAACAAACGGTCCTGGGCCGTTCTCATCCAGCGATTGCCCGCGACCTCCACCAGGGCGTCGGTCCATTTTGTAGGAGGTCTGCCTACGCTTCGTTTTCTGGCGCGCGGTCGCCACTGAAAAGAACTGCTCTGCCCCAACGGCCGTAAGTTCTTTGAGTTATGTGCCCTGCTCACTGCCACTTGAGTCTCGCTATTCGGTGAGCTATGTCGGTCTTTGGTTCTCATGCGGATCTCCTCATTTCTGATTCGATCTCGCAAAAAAAGTCCAAGCATAGCTCTCTCCATTGCTCTCTGAGTGACCTTGAGCCTTCCATAGTAAGCGACCACGTTTGTCCCATATGTCATCCGATAGTCACTTTATTACTGCCAACACATATTGGTCAAAAACCTTTTTCTTAAGACACTGCGGTGAGTCGGACGAAAAGATGTATCTCTACCACCAGTGAAACATACATAAAGTATTTTCTTTCAAATGTACCTACTTCACACTTCATAGTTCCACGTCGATATTAATATACAGATTAAAACTGGCAATGATATATCGACAAACAATTTAAACCGCCACCTAGTATTTACTCTATGCATTTGTATGTGATTCATTTAATGCAATAAACGATTTGTTGTTATTTCAGACAAGCGACTCAGTCTAGTTTTCATAAAAAACAAAATACGCTTACATTTACTGACCCACAGTAGGTATAAACCTGTATCGTGGGTGCCGTTTTATACAAACAACACATGCACCAACACCCAGACCCAAAACCAATATCTGTAGTCCATACAAATATTTGTAGCGGTGCGGGGATTGAACCCGCGACCCTTGGAATCAAACGGTCATCTCACACCGCTGGACCAACCGGGTCGTCAAAAATAAAGTATTATGTTACCTATTAGGTATCCACTTGGTTTAAATTTTCTAAATGGGTCAAAATAGCGTTAGTCAATGTCTCAAACTGTCAAAAAAGCGATTGGTCCGTATCGTGATTGGCCTAGTTCATATAACTTTGAAAATCGTGAACGGTCAGTCAAATTAGCTTACAGTCAAGATCACACTCGGTAAATAATTTAATTAAAAATCTGGTGTTGAGTGCTTAACTATTGCCGTAAAATGCAGAAAAAACCTTTGTTAATAAAACTCGTTGTTACAATTTATTATATATGTACCTAGCTTCGATAACATTAAATATTCTTTCTTTCTTTCTTTTGATTAATGGCAACTACCAACTTTAAGGGTAATTCTGCCAAATTATTCTGCCAAATATTCGATAAAGACTTTGGGATTATCATAGTCAACTTTTAAAATTATTGTATGCCTATATATTTACTTATAGATATAATAAAGCCTACACCACACTGTGGGCGGATAGGCAACTAATGAAGTGACGCTCGTAAATCATAACTAAGCCCATATATTACCGGTGCTCTGTATTGACAACGCGATGTACCCATTTATCAATATACATACCCTTTCACAGGTGCACTCTACTTAATTATGTTTAAAATCACAACCCTATCAATATACTTAACTACATTCCGTACTATACAGTAAATAATTTATTTGTTACGCTTTTATGAAAAACGGTGATCCGATAGTGATGAAAATTAAAATTAAAATTGCTTGAATCCTGCAAAAGAAGAAAGGCAACTGTGCCAAAAGAAATCAACCTGGCGTGCAAGAAACATTATTCATTTAAAAACAAATCTTATTCATTGTTACTACAGCACTTTACCGTAGAACTAAAGTCTTACGGTAAAGTGCTTCTAAAGTAAGTCTGCTAAGTTAATCTGCATTCTGTTCTGTAGAGCCTACAGTACACTGTGGGCGGATAGGCAGGCAACTAATGAAGTGACGCTCGTAAATCATGACTAAGCCCATATATTACCGGTGCTCTGTATTGACAACGCGATGTATCCATTTATCAATATACATACCCTTTCACAGGTGCACTCTACTTAATTATGTTTAAAATCACAATCCTATCAACATACTCAACCACATTCCGTACTACACAGTAAGTACCCAAATTAGAAAGTATATCTGTCTGTTTGTTTATATGTTACGCTTTTATGAAAACCTATGATCCGATAGTGATGAAAATTAAAATAGCTTGAATCCTGGAAAAAAGTAAGGTAACTGTGCCAAAAGAAATCAAGCATGGAGTGTATGCGCGGATGGAGTGTACGAAATATTGTTCATTCAAAAACCAATTTTATAAATTGTTACTACAGCACTTTATCGTAGAACTAAAGTCGGTAAAGTGCTTTAGTACCACACGGCTTATGTATTATTCTTCAATTTAAAATAGTGAAGTAATAATTTACTTAAACAAAATAAAGCCTACAGTACACTGTGGGCGAAGGCAACCAATAAACTGACGCTCATAAGTTGTAACTAAGCCCATATATTACCGGTGCCTAGTATTGATAGCAACAATCCAACTATCAATATGTTTTACCCCTTAGGTAAAACCTTTTAACATTGTTTGCCTATAGATATGAACTCTATTTAATTATATTTCAAATCGCTAAGTATTTATATCAGAATCAGAATCAGAATCAGAAACTCATTTATTCATTTAGGGTGACAGGCACCTCTTATGACACGTCAAAAACAAACAAAATAAATTAAAGTGAATAACAATTGATATACATGTCAAACAAGATAAAAAATATATGTAAAGTCAAGAATATCACTAAGATAAAACTAAATGTCATAAACTAATGTAAAAAGTATATCAGTAAAATGTCTCTTTTCCCCTTTACAAACTGATAACAAAGAGTAAAAAGAAAAGAAAAAGAGTCATTCTTTGTCATTCACCGGCAAAGTTCCAAAGGCCAATATGATCTGAGAAAAACTTGCCGGAAAAAACTCAGTCGGCTCTTTTAAAAATATCTCTTAGGCATATTTTTACAATTTTCCATAATTTAAACAAGCTTAAAATTAACAATATAATATCAACATTACACTTTGATTATTACATTTAACACCTTTGTGGAGCTAGATCAGCATTTAGCTAAACATTTCTATCCTTGAGATAGTCCTCGAGTTTATGGTGACAGGCACCTCTTATGACACGTCAAAAACAAACAAAATAATAATAATAATAACAATAGCCTTTTTACATAGAGTGCGTTTAATTAATGCTTTGGATTTACCATCGGTGAGTTCAGCAATCCCGGCTGGGATCTTGTTATAAAATTCTACACTATATTTTAGGAAAGATGTATTAGTTTTCGTCAGTCGAAAACTTGGCAGAGACAACTTGTTCTTATTCCTCGTATTATAACTATGCCTATCGGAGATTTTATCAAACAGATGTAGATTTTTCCTCGCGAAAAGTATATTTTCATAGATGTAATGGCAAGGGACTGTCATTATATTTATTTCTTTAAATAGTTCTTTCAAAGAATCACGACTACGTAAGTTATACATTGCTCTAATGGCCCTCTTTTGTAATACAAAAATTGATTGTATGTCAGCCGCTCGACCCCACAATAAAATACCATAGGACATGACACTGTGAAAATAGCTAAAATAAACAAGTCTTGCAGTGTCTATATCAGTTAATTGCCTAATTTTTCGAACAGCATAAGCTGCGGCACTCAGACGTTTCGCTAACTGCCTAATATGTGGTCCCCATTGTAACTTCGAGTCAAGCGTTATTCCCAAGAAGGTAGCGTCATCAACAAATTGAATTTTGTCATTGTTTATAAAAATGTCTCCTTCTTTACTTTTTACATTAGGGAGGGTAAAACGGATACATTTGGTTTTTTTACTATTCAGTGCAAGATTATTGACAGTAAACCATTTATGTACTTTTCCTATGACCTTATTTACAGTATCGTAATCTGGATTCCGTCTGTTCATTTTAAAAACTATTGAAGTATCGTCTGCAAATAAAATTGTTTTGGGCATACTATTAGGCATCAAATGAAGTAAATCATTAACGTAGACTAAAAACAGAAATGGTCCTAATATTGAGCCCTGTGGGACACCCATTCCTGTCTTTGCACCTTGAGATTTTACTCCATTCACTTGAACTACTTGTTCCCGATCCTTAAGGTATGATTGAACAAGTTGAAGAGCTTTATTTTCAAGTCCATAATGATCAAGTTTGCCAATTAATGTATTGTGGTCCACGCAGTCAAACGCCTTTGAAAGGTCGCAAAATATACCTATAGCATCTTGTGAATCCTCCCAAGCTTCAAAAATATGTTTTAATAAAGCAACACCGGCATCGGTTGTACAACGTCCTTTTGTAAAACCAAATTGCTGTTCGTGTAAGATGTTATTTGTATTGAAATGTTGCAGCAATTGAGTAAGCATCAGTTTTTCGAACACTTTACTGAGAACGGGCAGAATAGATACCGGTCTATAATTATTAGGGTTTTTATTGTCACCTGATTTAAATAGCGGTATAACTTTACTAAACTTTAATAAATCTGGAAAGACTCCCTGATCAATACATAAGTTAAAAATTGATGCTAAGTAAGGAGCTAAGGTATCTATAATCGACTTACACACCATATACCATATACCATATATATACCATATGGTTGTGCTAGTATTCTGAATCCGAATTGAAAAGTTAAATTTTCTCCGCTGACACAGTGAATTTGCTTCAAATTTTTTAGGCCGAATAGGTTGGAATTTAGTACAGTTAAATAAATCAGTAATCCAAACGTAAAAGCAAAGGATAAGATAATAATTTCTGACATGGAGGCCATTGTGTAGTTTTAGGCCACACAAACAAATCTAATTTATCCAATAGACTTATTTTTAAACTACCCAAGAATTCATCTTTTTTTTTTTTTTATGTAATTGAAGTGGCAAACAAGCATGCAGATCACATTGATGTTAAGTGATGACTGCAGCCTATAGACACCCACACAAAGACCGAGGTCAAAATGCAGATGTGTTACCACTCCTGAGGCCTAAGGTGTTATGCCTCTGTGCCGGAAATTACAGGGCCGTCATAATCATATTAATCATCTCTCAATATTATGTTTAAAAACCATCTAACATTTTTCAATATCATCTAGTTTAATAACTTACAAATTTACAATACAACGAGGTGCTATAGAAAACATGCTACCATTTCATATTTTCATTCCACTCATCGCGTTCGACATTTGAAAACCAACATAATAATTTATTTCGTCTACAATATCGTGAAACGAAAAATACACAATACCATCTATCCAATTTGGCAAACGTATCTCTTCAAACGTTTATATACGAATCGTTGTTTGCTTTCTATCGCAAAATCATCTTTTGAAAACGTCCTGTAATGGATTGGAGGTAAGGGTTACGTATATTGTAATGCAAATATTTTTATACGTAAATTGCGTCATGATGTTGAACGCGTATTTTTGTAGTTATTTTTGGGTATATTATATCTATTGACTTATACGATTTTCTATTTTTTGTCAACATCCGTATATTATTGAATAGTACTGGAAGACTAAGCGGTCCCTGATAAGGTTTTACTGGTGGTAGAGCTCTAGTGGCGGAGCTCACAGACGTAGGCTTTTTTTTTTAGGTCGGGCTTTGTGTAGGCGGCCTGTCTCGAGACGGCACTAGTCTACTTCACCGGGCAATCGGCGAGCGCAGAAGGCGCTCCAGCCTAAAGCGCAGAAGGCGCTCCAGCCTACAGGCGTAGGCACCACCGCATTACCTAATATACTTGCCGCTAAATGATAGTGTTCAGCACTATCGTGTTCCGGTCAGGTGGTCATGTACGGCCCTGTGATTTCCGGCACAGAGCATCCGGCATAACATCTTAGGCCTCAGGAGTGGCAACGCATCTGCATTTTGACCTTGATCTTTGTGTTAATCTCTATAGGCTGCAGTCATCACTTAACATCAATGTGAAGGCATTCTTGCTTGCCACTACCATTACTTAAGAAAAAAGTTTTATATACACAGTTTAGTATACACAACCCTGATACCACGTTCGCCTACGTGGTATCAGGTCTACTCTTCTATTGGTAGTAGAGTACTAGAATCAGAACTTCAGAATAATAGGCATCTTATTGTCTTATCTAAATGGTAGTGTTTAGCACTATCGTGTACTGTTTAAATGATAGAACATAGGTCTTTGAGGTCTTAGAACCTCACCGAGAACTGCATGTATCTACTAGAGTATAGCTAAAAACCAAGAGGTAAAAAGAAGGACATTACCACCCCTGAGGCTCAAGTAGTTTTCCTCTGGGACAGAAAGCTGGGGCAATACAAATCTTTACGGAGAACGATTGGCTACGCCACGTAGCTTAGTTCTACGCCACGTAGCATAATGCTACGCCGTTTTCTTTTTTGTTACTACGAGTCTACGGCAAGCGCTACGCCGTATATTTTGTTTTTACTATGAGTCTATGGTACCGGGGACCGTACAGTTTTTTTTTTAATGTTATGCCATCGCTATTACGCATATTGCCAGTGCCTAGTAAAACGATATTTCGTATTCGCAATAAGCAGCGTAAAAGTCAGAGTCAGTCAGTCAATTTATCAGTCCGTCAGTCATCAACGTAGTCAGTAAATCGAGTTAAGCGACGGCTACCTTACCAGAACATTTACAATGAAGTTTTGGAGGCAACCCGAAAGGACGTGTGTTTGTGTTTATACACGGGCACTTTAATAAGCCTATATCAAACAAAATGCCATCAACTTTATTTAATATAACTCAAAAATACATTAAGAAAATGAAATAAAATAAGAGTACCACAAGCCTCTTTCAAGGTTCCCGCCAAAACTCGACCGTACAGTTAAGAAAGAATAACTGTATCTGTTACCGCCGTTATTATAAATACTTGGGGGTAGATCTTATTTCCTGTATTTTTCCTCTCCCACCTTCCTGTGCGCACCGAACATTAAGACACCGTCTGTCATCATCCGCCGTTGCTCTCCGCTGTTCGCGCTTCGTGCTTTTATTCCGCTGTAACCGCTGTTTTACCTCGTGTGTGTAAAAATATTATAAAATCTCAATAAAATAAAAGGCCTATAAACTATTGTGATAAATAAATAATCATATGTGTGGTGATTACGTGAATAAACGCGGATAAAGGATCGCCACGCCACCGCCGCCATGCACCAAGTCCTGATTGAAGAATAGAAGAACAAGGTAGGTGCGTACGTTTCCAGAATTCCTTTTTGTCATCCATCCCTGGGAACCACCCCTAATAATAATATACAGTCCACTTAATTTATCACCGTCCCCGCGCCGCTTCAGTATCTCGAAATGTTTTTTTTTGGGATAAGTATTTTGGAAAAGCAGTAGAATTAAAGTCGTTTATAAGGAGAGTTCAGAAGGTGTTCTTGAGGACGACATTTAAAAATGACAACGTATGTTATTTAATGTACTTCCATTCATTTACAATCAGTTACTGATCTATACTTTACGTTAAAAAAATCAATTGCTTTTCGTTAGTCTCGCTAAAACTCGAGAACGGCTCTACCGAATTGGTTTATTTTAGTTTTAAATAATTTCTGGAAGCCCAGGTAAAAAAATACGAAGAAAATGAAGGGGAATAGTAAAAAATACAGTTTTATTTTCCCATAAAAATAGTCAGTATATATCAAACCTTTAACACATTATTTAATTGTGAGTCAATACGAAGTTTGCCGGGTCAGCTAGTCGCTTAATAAAAAAAAATTAAAAATTCTTAACGAAATAAACACGCAAAAGAAAACAAATCTACTATGTGCTTATAAACATAACACACCTGACGTTCAGGACTGCAAAATGCTGTCCGTTTACAAGTACGAGTCCGGTCATGGAAAAACTTTAAAAATGAATATTTATTAACCACTCCCAATAACCGTGTCGCTGCACGCGGTACGAGGGTCCGTTGCGTGTGAACTTTACTTGTCCTTTGGTATAAGTGATGAGAAGTAGCGGTTCATTTTTATCTTCGGTTGGTTCCTTTTTATTTAATGATCAATGCAGAAAAAATATGAAGTAAATGAAGGGGAATAGTAAAAAACACAGTTTTATTTTCCCATAGAAATAGTCAGTATATATCAAACCTTTGGTTTTTTTGTGTTACTGTCACGTGGCAATCTGTGTGAATACAATAAGCCATTAGTTCGACATCTTATTGTGTTCACTTTTTTTTCCCACTAAGCAGTGGAAGCAGGCCGCTACTACTACGCTAGAGGTCCTGGGTTCGATTCCCGGGTCAGGGGCTATCAGAGATAACGGTTTAAAATCCTTTATCTCTGGTTCTACGAGTATTACGATTTTACCATTTTCTGGAGTTTGGTAATGTGTCCGGAAATGGCAACAGGCTCGCCACCTGTTACATGGGTCAAAACGAAACCGGCGAATCGTGGGTGTTTGCATGTATGCTTCAATGCATGCATTTACCTCTGCCTACTGTTCATCAACGATAATAATTCCATATGAAGCATTACAATTTTATGTTAAAAATAATGGACCAAATTACTAAAGCCAAAAAAAAATCAGTTCCGCCTTTTTGACACAATAAAGATATGTTTTATTTTTACTGGTAGTAGAGCTCCAGTGACGGAGCTCGCGGGCGTAGGCACCACCGCATTACCTAATATACTTGCCGCTAAATGGTAGTGTTCAGCACTATCGTGTTCCGGTCAGGTGGTAATTTCCGGCACAGAAGCATAACAACTTAGGCCTCAGGAGTGGCAACGCATCTGCATTTTGACCTTGGTCTTTGTGTGGGAGTCTATAGGCTGCAGTCATCACTTAACTTCAATGTGAACTGCATGCTTGTTTGCCACTTCCATAACATAAAAAAAAAATGTCTGTCTCAAAAATATCTTCCGCTTTTACCCAAGCCTTGGACCATCACCACAATACCGCCAGAAACGCACTAACTGTACGTCAAGGCCGGACAGTGGCGACTGCCTCGCATACTAGTTGTTAATTTTGCAGGAAACTCCTCTCTTGTTTATTCCGACTAGTATGGGCTCTGGAGGGTGATTTAAGTTGCCACCGCTCCGTGAACGTATCGTTGACAAGGTTTTCTTGCTTGAATTTAAGTGGCACGTGAATGCCACTGCATTCAATGTTATTGTCCAATATATTGCCTAGAGCTGTTTAAATTGCCTCGACCTGTTTGAAACACTTAAATAGTAGCCGGTTGAGTCGTATTGTATGGCTAAGTAATTTCTGCACAGAATGGAGACCTCAGGTTTGACTTATCTGCATTTAGGGCTTGGTTTTAGTGATGCGACTCGAGCCCTGTTTTTACTCGAGTCACTCGAGTGAATTTGTCAAACTCATACTCGATTGAAAAAAAATATTACTCGAGTCTCTATGCACTCGAGTTACCGAGTCAACTCGGCGCATCGAGTTAATTCTGTTGCCACTAGATGTCACTTCACTACTCTATTTTACTTATCTGTGTCGGGCCGGTACAAACAAATCAAAACTGACAGGTTTAAACTTGCATCTCGTAGTTAACCGTACTTTAAGTTTTTTTCACCAAAATTGATTGAATATTAGTGTTTAAAAGTGAAAAATACGTAAAAGAGTTGATATTCTTAGTATTGGTGAATATAAATTAAAGTGTAAAAGTGATTATACCTTAGGTAATTGATTGTAAGTAACCTACTTAATTTTATTGTTAAAAAATATGAGTGAATAAGAAAACAAAAATTGCACTCGAATTGCAAACTTACAACTCGAGTGCGATTTTCTACTCGAGTGAGATTTTTTACTCGAGTGACTCGAAAACTCGAGTATGACTCGAGTGAGGCTGTAAAATTACTCGAGTGACTCGAGTCACAAAATTCCATTCGAATCGCATCACTACTTGCTTTTAATGTAGATATCTGTAGGCTGCAGTATTCCATCACCACTTTGTAAACTACATGCTTGTTTGCCACTCTCTTAACACAAAAAATATGCATTGAACACCATAATAAAATAAGATAGCCATGAATTAAAACTGTTACATGCGGAATCAGTATGTAAAATGGATAATAGAGCCCTCTTATTTTTTATGTCATGGAAGTGGCAAACAAGCATGCAGTTTAAATTGATGTTAAGTGATGACTGCAGCCTATAGACACTTACACAAAGACCAAGGTCACAATGCAGA
Source organism: Macrosoma leucophasiata (assembly GCA_036365455.1). Taxonomy (NCBI): domain Eukaryota; kingdom Metazoa; phylum Arthropoda; class Insecta; order Lepidoptera; family Hedylidae; genus Macrosoma; species Macrosoma leucophasiata. Next base: position 4,170,779 of record JAWQUS010000004.1, on the reverse strand, counting down.
TGCGTTACCACTCCTGAGGCCTAAGGTGCTATGCCTCTGTGCCGGAAATTTCAGGGCCATACATTACCACCTTACTGGAACACGATAGTGCTGAAGACTACCATTTAGCGGCAGCTATATTAGGTAATGCGGTGGTGCCTAAGCCCGCGAGCTCCGTCACTGCAGCTCTACCACCAGTTTGTCACATCTCTTAACATAAAAAATATGCAATGTACACCACAATATAATAAGACAGGCATGAATTAAAACTGTTACATGCTGAATCAGTATGTAAAATGAATGATAGAGCCCTCTCTATCATCTATTTAACATACTAATCCCAACGAGTCTGTCGGCTGCTTTATTCATTTATCAGCGTAAAATGTATGCTTATAAGCTACTTTTTACATGCCTTATCAAATAAATTAGGTACGTACCTTAATATTTTTTACTGCCATACTTTATGACCCCGAAAAACAAACATGGCGCTGTCCACTGAAAAAATAAACCTCGTGTCAAATCCAAATCTGGATAGTCTGCATTCGGGTGTTGTATTTTAATACAGGCAACATTAGCATACGAAATTAACCCGTCACAGCTGACGCTTGGTCATATAGACCATTGATTGAAATTGTAACGTATGTCAGCATTGTAGGGTAGATTAAAAAATTTAAATGTTTTTATACGTACAATCTGTTACCGGATGATCCCATTTTGTGAAATTGGTTTGTGGTTTATGTAATATGATTACAGTGTGTTATGAATATTATTTTCTATAGCAGAGTATAAAACATAAGACAATAAATAGGTATATCAAATCATACAGAGTTATTTTTGTCTATGCTTTATTTTAAAAAAACGTAACAGAATCGGAATCAGAAACACATTTATTCATTTAGGGTGACAGACACCTCTTAAGACACGTCAAAAACAAACAAAATAAATTAAAGTGAATAACAATTGATATACATGTCAAACAAGATAAAAAATATATGTATTTCACTAAGATAAAACTAAATATAATATACTTATGTAAAAAGTATATCAGTAGAATGTCTCATTTACCCTTTACAAACTGTTAACAAGGAGTAAAAAGAAAAGAAAAGAGTCATTTTTTGTCATTCACCGGCAAAGTTCTAAAGGCCAATATGATCTGAGAAAAACCGGCCCAAAAAAAACTCAGTCGGCTGTTTTAAAAATATCTCTTAGGCATAATTTTACAATTTTCCATAATTTAAGCAAACTTAAAATTAACAATATAATATCAACAATAATACACTTTGATTATTACATTTATCAACCTTGTGGAGCTCGATCAGCTTATAGCCAAACATTTTTATCCTTGAGATAGTCCTCGAGTTTATAGTAAGCCTTTTTACATAGAGTGCGTTTAATTATTTTTTTCTTTAATTTGTAAAGTTCACTCGCATGTGTTATTGCGAAAAATAAATAGTACAACCCAAAAAGTTGGTTCCACTAAACCTTTGACCTTGAAATTTAATAGTCGCGTACACCCTCCTATATGTAGTTTTTGAGACAACTTTAAGGGTGTCAATAAACAAGTATTTACAGAAAAAAATCAAATTCACTATGGAATTGGAACAGGACAATAAATTAGCCTTCTTAGATACTTTATTAATTAGAAAAACCAATAACACACTCAGTCACACTGTATTTAGGAAGTCTACCCATACTGATAGGTACCTTAATGGTGAATCACACCATCACCCGGCACATTTATCTGCCGTTGGCTCATCTCTATTTCAGAGAGCACGAGGCATCTGTGACGACCACCATCTTCAGGGGGAGCTGAAGCACCTACGCCAGGTGCTACATAACAACAAGCTCCATGTACCACCCGTCCGTCACAGAGGCCGCGTGAAACCACCTACAGTAGAACGACAACCAGCCATACTACCTTACGTTAAGGGTGTCACAGATAAAATCAGCAACATTTTAAAAAAGAATTCCATTAAAACCGTTTTCAAACCATATAAAAAGATTCATCAGTATTTAAGACCCATTAAAAGTAATATTCCATTACAAAATTCTGGCATTTATAAATTAGAATGTGATTGTGGACTCTCATATATTGGTCAAACGAAGAGAGCTGTATCCACCCGCGTTAAAGAGCACATTGCTGATGTCAAAAACCGAAGAACAGGAAGGTCTGCAGTCTGTGAACACATAGCGGATAAGCCAAACCATTACATCCGGTTTGATAAAATTCAAATACTCGCTAGAGAACACAAACCCATTCCACGAATGGTACGCGAGGCTATTGAAATTAAAAAACACCCAAATTTCAATAGAGAAGATGGATGGCGATTATCAACATCATGGGATCCCATACTTAGCAAGATTAAATCCCAGCCGCAGCAGTCTGCAAGACCTCAAGATACCATAAGTAATTATTGTGTTAATCCTGAACGCTACGCAAGGCGTTTACGAAATCGATGGAGGTAGCTACATATAATTTTTCAAACTTCTGTCAGACAAATGTCACCTCAGTCTGCCCGGGACCACGGAAGCTGAAAAGCGACCGAAACGTCGGGTTGATTTTAAAAATCATTTTAGTTTAATATACGCGAGATAAATCCGTAAAAATAGTTTTATTTCAATGAGTGTAGCTCGCGAAAACCTAAGAACATATCAAGTATTTACAGACTTACAGCTGGACTATCTCGGATTCCGAGGTGTACATACTATAATGACTGGACTATATTGTTATTTTCATATTATCATCTTGTCGTCCCGCGTCAGTTGCAACGTGGCATTAGCAGACAAAACAACGTTGCTCGCAAATAAATCAGTCGGTGGCAGTTCAACCACGCCCGCGCATTACAGTTTGTGAGACGGAAAAGGAAATTAACGTTGGAAATATTATATTTTCACCGTATATTTTTGATAAATCAATTAGCATGGTTATACATATTATAATAGTGGCAACCCTAGTACGTCGCACTGCTGGGCACGAGGGACGTACAAAGGTGCACTCACCCTGGAGCTTATTCCACCACGCTGCTCCAATGCGAGTTGGTGGAGATACGGGTTAGTGGCCAACCCGCTGTCGGATGTTTTCAAACCGCCCATAAGGCCTCCTAATACGCACTATTCGCACATGTAACAGGTGGCGAGCCTGTTGAAATCTCCGGCACAACATCAATGTGAACTGTTTGATAGCAATCAAAGAAATCTTCTTATTAACAAACTATTTACTTTCGTCCTGTACCAACGGGTTCATAAGGTTAGCCGGCTTGCGATGTTGAATACCAATACTAATGCTCCTCCGCTAATTATTTAACTTTGTTTTATATTAGATTCAACTACTTTTTTCGGCAAAAAAATAGCATTGCGAGAATTTCTGCTTTTTTCACATGTAATGACTGTGTTTTTATTTCAGTTCACTTCAATTAATGTTACTGGTGGTAGAGCTCCAGGGACGGAGCTCGCAGGCGTAGGCACCACCGCATTACCTAATAAACTTGCTGCTTCTTACTTGCCGTATTCAGCACTATCGTGTTCCGGTCAGGAGGTGATGTACGGCCCTGTCACATCCGGCACAGAGGCATAACACCTTAGGGCTCAAGAGTGGTAACGCATCTGCGTTTTGACCTTGGTCTTGGTGTGGGTGTCTATAGGCTGCAGTCATCACTTAACATCAATGTGAATTGCATGTTTGTTTGCCACTTTCATAACATGAAAAAAAAATTGGCATTTGCAACTATGATCTCGAATGTCCCGCGTCAGCTGTTGTGCTGTAGCAACGTTGCATTAGCACAAAACAAATGTTGCTATCAGATAAATCATAGTCGGCGTCAGTTCAACCACACCCACGCATTAGGTACCTACAGATTGTGAGACGGATGAGGAAATAAACATTGGAAATGTTTTTGCTTCAGTGTATGTTTTAAATAATAGCCCCCTTATTCATAAACATATTTTAGCTAGTGTCTCCTTTGTCCTTTTCTATCCAGCACATTTGACAATGCAACTGATAAAGACAAAGCATTCTATAGCTAAAACGTATCTAATGTACGTTGATCTATTGAATAAGGGGATTAATATTTATCGATCAGGGTTAAAATTTTATTTTATGATGGCGGAAAACATAATAATATGCAGTTTACATGTATGGTAAGTGAAATATTGTAGTCTATTAACATCTCTAAACCAAAGATTTCAATAAAGATGAATTTCTTGAGGTCTTATTTATTTTGTTAACAATAATTTATAGGACCAGTTTTGCGATAATTTTAATTAAATTTCATTATTATTTCACTACAAAGACATGCCATTCGCCATTAATAATGGCTACCCTTGATACTTCCCACTGCTGGGCACGAGTCTCTCCCCTTCTTAAGAGGAGGCCTGGAGCTTACTCCACCACGCTGCTCCAATGCTTGTTGGTGGAGATAAGGGTTAGTGGCCAACCCGCTATCGGATGTTTTCAAACCGCCCATAAGGCCTCCGACAAGGTTTAACGACTAATAGCTATCGATAGCAACGGGGACCGATGGCTTAACGTGCCCTCCGAAGCACGGAAACGCGCATTTTAATTTGCCACTAGCGGTCACCCATCACACACCCGAACCCGCTCGGATCGCTTAACCGAGTAGCTTCCGATCTACACCAGCCGCGGAGCCATGCGCGCTTCATTCGCCATTACCACTCTCAAATATCCCACAGCAGTTGTAAAGTTTCATTAAAACGTAAAAAACAAAATTATTATAAACTAGCTGTTGCCCGCAACGTTGTCTGCGTGAAGGCTCTACAGCACCAAACATACCTAAGATGCCAGTGTCGCTTTAGCATTATAAGAAAATAACTTATAATTTTAAACATTCAACTGTACGCGCTTGAACTGGAACGTGAAGTTATGAGGTATGAGGGGAATGAGTGGTATAAATACTGCCTCACCAATGCCACAACACGTAAGAATTTCCGCCGCAATGGTGTGTTTGTGGGGCGAGATGGCTTTAAGGCGAGTCCCGTTATACAACTTCGGAGGAGGTTAGTTCAGAAGAAGCATAACCGGAAACCTACCTTAAGCTTGATGGTATGCGATGGAAGTCCGCTTGCTGACAGGAAGTTCAGAAATGCCAGAAATGCCAAATGTTTAAAATTAAAAGTTGTTTTCTTATAATGCTTAAGCGACACTGGCATCTTAGGTATGTTTGGTGCTGTGGAGCCTTCAAGCAGACAACGTTGCGGGCAGCAGCTAGTTATAAATAAGTATGGTACAATACAAATGAGCATGTAAAATTCACATCTAGTAGATGTCAATCAAAGAGCTTTTTTGTAGGCTTTATTTAATAAATTTGTTTATAGAAATTTGACATTAACAAAAAAATAAACACTAGAAGCCCCGCAAAACACCCGCAAGCAAATCAAGATCGGTGAAAGTTCAAACACGCCCACGCATTCTTTTATTAAAGAAAAAACTTTTAATTTAAATAAATTCAATAATTTCAAACAGTTAATATCAGTAGAGGTTCTTTGTCGCAGGTGAGTAAAAAAAATTGATCCTTTCGGCAAAAAGACCTTTTCCTTTTCACAATAGAACAAAACAAGTTTATCTCGCCGGCGAATGATTAATGTGCACACTATTGCCGTACCCTTTCAGCTAACGATACGTATTGTTGCAAAGATTTTAAATTAATGAACCTTCTCTTCGTCCAACAACAAAAGCTTGAAATGAACTGATTTTTGTATTTATATTAAAATTGATAAGTAACGTTATACCTACCTATTTGTTGTGTAGAAGCAGTTATACGTTTATTACTAAAAAAACATTTAACAAAACATTTAAATTTATAGTAAGCTTGCAAACGTAATGATAGTCTTTAATCTAAGATAAAGCGTATTAAACCGCCATTATACGTAAATCTACGAAGGTACAATTGACAAATCCAACTCGATACATCAGACGGGCCAGTGTATGGAAACAGAGTAATTACGCGTCAAACAAAGGGACGTATGTAAATATGGTGATATTACGTACAGACAGACGTATGTGAAAATTATGCGAGAGTTGTTTGGGAAAGATGGTTAAGGGCAGGATATTCGACGCTCTAATGCCGCGTTGATTACCTTGTCGCTGAGAGCAGCAGGCGCAGGAAGGCGAGCATTAAAATGAAAAGTATGAGAATGTTTGAAGCACACCACGAGACGCCGTTCATAGTGAAAACGCGTTCGGGTTTACCGAGTGAATTGCACCAGCGGCGGACGGAACGGCGAGCAGCAATGAACAAAATGTACGAGGTAATAAGTACGACGCCACGACACAGCGGGAATCTACATCAATTGGGACATAAAAAAACAGCTTACATTGATGATACATGATGCCTATGAATACAAAATATATACATAAAAATATTAACGTAGATGCGTTACCACCCTGAGGTGTAAGTGGTTATACCTCTGTATAAAAATTTACGGTGCCAGACCACTATCTGAATGCAACATGATAGTGTTGAAGACTACCGTTTAGCGGCAAATAGATAAGATGCGGAAACTTACTACGAGTATAATTGACGGGTTGTTGATCAAGTTTCATTTTTGTGTGTGTGTATATGTAATGACGTTCATAAGCACCCGTTTGTGACCCAAATCAAATAATTTTTTTTTTGACTTTGCCTTTGAGGTTCATCTACATTACACGATGTTGATAAAATGAAATATGTACTTTGCAGCGCTTTCAAATATTATTCGTCGCACATTGAGCATCAAACACACAATCAGTAACGCGAATACAGCTATAAAGGCTGGTCATTAAACGAGGATTTGAAGGGTCGGGTGGTCCGAAATAAAGTTAGCTGGTGCACTATTCAGGAACTAGCGGAGCCAGGTGATTAAACTGCTGGGGTACGATAATCTTTATTGCAAGGATGGGTACTAATCCATCTGCTGGCTGAGAATGTTTAATTATGGTTTTACAATGCGGCTTTTAATTTGATTGGTTCTGTTTAAACCGTCAACTCACGAGAAAAATATGACAGTTGACTTTAATTGTTCATAAGCCGCCGGCGTCGCATTTTTTTAACTAATGAAAAATTTGACTGCAGGCTGGGATCGAACCTGTAACCTCAGGATAACTAGTCCAGCCGCTTTACTACTAACCTACTGAGGCCCCATATCCGAGGATCGAATTTCTCTTTCCCTTTTATATTAGTTGCATTAGTTAATATATTTTTTTCAGCTAACCATGGATCAATAGTCATAATTTATCGACGTCCACTGCTGGAAGTATGATGGCTACAAAAGACGGTCCTGGGTTGCCCTTATCCAGTGTTTTATCACTGTTATAACAGTTCGTTATTTATTAATTTATACAAAAATTAACTCTATTCAATAGAACTCTGGACCTCATTACACATGCCTTGCCACTCCTGAAGTCTGTTGCTTCTGAATCTTGAATCACCCAGTCACACATGGCCATAATTTTTAATGAATCTAAATAAAATCTACCATAAACACATGGGTGGTACGTGATGACTGCAACCTACACACGTGTATAAACCGGAGGTCAAAATTTGGCCTCCCCTGAGGCCTAAATTGTTTTGCCTTTAAAAAATAATAATAAAAATAAATTACGCTTACACTCACAGCCCCACAGTAGGTATAAAACCTGTGTCGTGGGTGCCGTTGTATACGTATAACACATACACAAACACCCAGGACCGAAACAATATATGTAGGTCATACAAATATTTGTCCCGGTGCGGGAATCGAACCCGCGACCCTTCGAATCAAACGGTGATCTCACACCGCTGGACTAACCAGGTCTTCAAAATTGTCGCCTTTGATAAAGTTATTGAAATAGGATTCGATAATACTGTAGAAACGGCAGATAGATTAGGCACTAAAGTGGTTTATGTGGCCTTAATCTGAGGCTGAAAATAAAATAAACAAGACGGCAAAATATTTGAATAAAAAATTAAGAATTGAACTCAAAAACCAACTTTTAGATCTTTTCTAGATGCGCAGATCTTAAAAAGTAAATAACGTAATTTCGAGTACACAAAACATTTTCAGATATTTCCATTTCATCATCATCAATGTCGCACTCTTCATTACCGAAGGTCGTGCCCGTCCTGAAGTGTCTTGGTGGCTTTGGTCAACAGATTCTTCCAATCTAGCCTGTCTACGGCCTTCTTCGTGGCTTTTATTATGGGGAGGCCAGTGAGTTTGGTGACTTGGTTAGTCCATCTGGTAGGAGATCGGCCCCGAGGTCGTTTGCCCTCTACCTTTCCAACAACTATTAGTTTTTCCAGATGATTTGGATGCCTGCGTGCTATGTGTCCAAAGTACCTTGAGACTCTCTGGTAGCAAATGGTGGGAGAGTCTTGTTGTGATTCTAAGCTGTTTGAGAATCGACACATTTGTTCTTTTGGCCGTCCAAGGGATGCGCAGAATTTGTTGCGAACACCATCTCAAAAGCATCAATTTTCTTGCGCTCTACCGATCTAATTGTCCACGACTCAGATCCGTACAATAGAACCGAGAAAACCAGCGCGTTCTCATTATCCTCGCTTTGGTGATATTGGAGACTTACCTGCTCTTCCAGATTCGCGTAAGCTTGCTCACATTTCCATTTAAGTATTCGTAATTAGCTGACGAGGCTAACTCCGTACCGTCATCGGAGATTTTTAAACGTTTGCTTTTTTTTACAAACATGCATACAAACGTAGATACATTTTCCTGAGAATAATGAACACGTAAAAGAAAGATTTATTCAATTTGGTGCAGTAGTTGGGAAGATATACGCGTTTCTTAAGCGCATCAATTTTTCAGTCTTTCTATTTTATTTGTATACGTTAAGATATAATAGATTTAGATGCAGAATAATTTGTATTTAAATACCTTTTAGTAAAAGTTTGAAATGCATGGATCACAATTTATTAAATTGATTCGTGCCGTACTACTCGTATTATAGGAAAATATAAAGTTAATAAAAGTAACCTATTTTATTTCCACATGACCTAATACATGTACAAAATGCAATATTTTCCCCCTAGCTCTTCAACTGAACCCTTCCTCTATGCCGAGATTTGGGTCAATGAATCACTTGTTTGATATATGAAGCCGTGTATAATTTTTAAGGCCACTTATCATTTTTCACTGCGTATTATTTAGGTGAACAAAATAGCAATAAGCTATGGATGCAAGCAGTATTCATTTCAGTGATGGCACCAAACCAAAAGGCTCTCTTATGACAAACGACATTACAGCCCTGTGTAAATTACTATACAACGTATGTGTATTTTTTTATGTAATGGAGGTGGCAAACAAGCATGCAGTTCACATTGATGTTAAGTGATGACTGCAGCCTATAGGCACCCACACAAAGACCAAGGTCAAAATGCAGATGCGTTACCACTCCTGAGGCCCAAAGTGTTATGCCTCTGTGCCGGAAATAACAGGGCCGTACATTACCACCTGACCGGAACACGATAGCGCTGAACACTACCATTCAGCGGCAAGTATATACGGTAATGCGGTGGTGCCTACGCCCGCGAGCTCCGTCACTGGAGCTCTACCACCAGTAAAGATTTCTAAATTTGTGAGTCTATCCTTACGATATGACGTCGGGATGTGACGACTCCACTGCCCGTAGAATGGGCAGCAGCGTTCCGCGATAAAACTATAGTCGCTGCAATCCCCAATCCACATCTATATTTATGTACTTCTATTTTATTTTTCCGTACCGTTTTGATTTTGACATCCGTGAACTCCCTCATGTGGTTCCATTGAAAATCAGCGTCAAGTGTTACGCCTGACTTCTATGCTGAACTGGAGACCATTTTGGCGCAGCCGTGTGACACACACTATTATCATTACCTACTTACTTATTTGTTTGTGTTCTGTTTTTTTTCTCTTTCTCCTGTTTTGTGTTCTATTGTTTTTGTGCTGGTACTGGCTTTAAATTAATTGTTTTGTGTTTTTAAACCTGTTTGTTTTTGTGTGTTTTTCGGCTATGCGCCTAATAAACGCCTTTTTATTTTCTTTCTTTCTTTCACATGCAAAGCGTGGCGTTTATAGCATATGTTTTCTCTCATAACACTGTTGTGGGCCATATTTGAATCTAGCAGGTAATATTTTTTGGCTAAAATTATAATACTTACAAAGGGCTTCTCTTAGGCACAAATAATAGAAGACGAAACGATGTATACTTCAAATAAATACGTATTGAATTTATTATAAACATTACCAGCTATAACTCGGAAACTCATCTCTCACGGCCGGGAGCGTCCGCGGAATCGAGAAACGTTCCGATAAGCCGCACTTCACTTACCGTCACACTATCTTTGTTACTTCTCGTGCCCTACTACGGGAATTAGAATTTAAATAGAGCGAGAGCGTCTTCTTAATTTATTTGCGTATTAAAATGCAATGGGTTGTTTTTCGTACACTTTTTAAATATTTTCCACTTTTCGGGACCATCGTTGTTGTTTTGACAAATTTGTTATATTTTAACTTTATTACGACATAATATTCAAATTTGATGACAATAAAAACAATTTTTCAAAGAAATCGTCGAGATCCGTTCTCTTTTTATATTGTGGTCAAAAATGTTTGAGCAACGATTAATCATACTGTGACTCTAACCCCGTGACGCCGCGCCGCATCGCGTTGTACCGCGGGAGATAGGATTAATATAAACTTTTTTTTTATGATGGAAGTGGCAAACGAGCATGCCGTTCACATTGATGTTAAGTGATTATTGTAGCATGTGATTTAAAACTCAAAAACTAGATAATTCAAAATACTAATATTTTGCTACTGGTGGAAGAGCTCCAGTGGCGAAGCTCGCGGACGTAGAAACCACCACACACCTAATATACTTGCCGCTCAATGGTCGTGTTCAGCTACATCGTGTTCCGATTAGGTGGTAATGTACAGCCCTATAATTTCCGGCAGATGTATAACACCTTAGGCCTCAGGAGTGGTAACGCATCTGCATTTTGACCTTACATAATAAAAATACTTTACCTACATCCTCGCCACTTTACAATAGGCCTTCTAAATCCTATTAATTAGCCCATTCCCTGCCCCATTGCAAACACAATAGCTTAAACATTGCAAATGCTCACATTTGATTCATGGCACTTGGAACCTGTTAAAAATAACTTGCCGGCAATAAATTGAAATTAATCTCAAATATATATTTAAGTAGTTATGTAGTTTAAATATAGTACGTAGTAGTCGTTTGTTTTTGGTTTACATTATATAAATATTACAAATATCTTCTTATACATAAAATTTTCGTGTCACAATGTTCGTTCCCGTGCTCCTCCGAAACAGCTTGACCGATTCTCATGAAATTTTGTGAGCATATTGAGTAGATCTGAGATTCATAGACCGCACTACGACTTTACTTTCAAGCAAAGTACGCTTCGAACTGTCAATTTCCATACTGTACTGACAATTCTAAGCATACTTTGCTCAAAGTAAAGTCGTAGTGCGGTCTGTGTATCTCACCTTGAGGATCGGCCAACATTTGTTTGTCATAACCCTAAGTGATAAGGGTGATTTAAAACATTTTATTTTTTCGATTTCTTTACCCTTTTTTTTATATTTCCAAGGCGATACGAAGTTCGTCGGGGCAGCGAGGTTTTTTATAAAAACATTAAATTGATATTTCTCCGCGACCGACTGAATAACCGTAGATCAACGTGAATCGCCTGAGTCAGTGTTTTCTCGGAGTATTTTTAATCTGGATTCACATTAAACTTGATACTTTGTTTCAAATTGCATTCTCTGCGGCGAGTTATAAAAAGCTATACATAATGCATGTTTCGCCTGCAGCTGGCTTTAGAGCTTCTACTATGGGTTCAGCAGAAATTTTTGATATCGAGTAAAGTCGCAAACGAATTTTCAATTTGTATTATTGATAGCATATACTCGTAAAGTGTATGAGTAAACCTGTGATTATTTTTATGCCTTCATATCTGTTAATATTATCTACTAGTTTAAGCCACGCATAACTGCATAATTGCGTAAATTATGCAGTTCTGCGTAATTCTATTACTGAGACAAAAAATGTGATGTCGTCTGAGTTCGTAGTGAGAGTTGCGTAGGCACCACCGCATTACCTAATATACTTGCCGCTAAATGGTAGTGTTCAGCACTATCGTGTTCCAGTCAGGTGGTAATGTACGGCTCTGTAATTTTAAGTGATGACTGTAACTTATGGACACCCTCCATAAGTTACAGTCATCACTTAACATCAATGTGAACGGCATGCTCGTTTGCCACTTCCAACAAAGTCAAAATGCAGATGCGTTATACCACTCCTGAGGCCTAAGGTGGCTCTGTAATTTTCGGTGCCGTACATTACCACCTGACTGGAACACGATAGTGCTGAACACTACCATTTAGCGGCAAGTATATTAGGTAATGCGGTGGTGCCTACGCAACTCTCACTACGAACTCAGACGACATCACATTTTTTGTCTCAGTAATAGAATTACGCAGAACTGCATAATTTACGCAATTATGCAGTTATGCGTGGCTTAAACTAGTAGATAATATTAACAGATATGAAGGCATAAAAATAATCACAGGGGTACTCATACACTTTCCTACTGGAAACATATTTACGAGTATATGCTATCAATAACACAAATTGAAAATTCGTTTGCGACTTTACTCGATATCAAAAATTTCTGCTGAACCCATAGTAGAAGCTCTAAAGCCAGCTGCAGGCGAAACATGCATTATGTATAGCTTTTTATAACTCGCCGCAGAGAATGCAATTTGAAACAAAGTATCAAGTTTAATGTGAATCCAGATTAAAAATACTCCGAGAAAACACTGACTCAGGCGATTCACGTTGATCTACGGTTATTCAGTCGGTCGCGGAGAAATATCAATTTAATGTTTTTATAAAAAACCTCGCTGCCCCGACGAACTTCGTATCGCCTTGGAAATATAAAAAAAAGGGTAAAGAAATCAAAAAAATAAAATGTTTTAAATCACCCTTATCACTTAGGGTTATGACAAACAAATGTTGGCCGATTCTCAAGGTGAGATACACAGACCGCACTACGACTTTACTTTGAGCAAAGTATGCTTAGAATTGTCAGTACAGTATGGAAATTGACAGTTCGAAGCGTACTTTGCTTGAAAGTAAAGTCGTAGTGCGGTCTATAAATCTCAGATCTACTAAAAATGCTCACAAAATTTCATGAGAATCCGTCAAGCTGTTTCGGAGGAGCACGGGAACGAACATTGTGACACGAAAATTTTATGTATAAGAAGATATTTGTAATATTTATATAATGTAAACCAAAAATGAACGACTACTAGGTTATAGTACCTATACTTAGTACTTTATACTACATAACTACTTAAATATATATTTGAGATTAATTTCAATTTATTGCTGGCAAGTTATGTTTAACAGGTTCCAAGTGCCATGAATCAAATGTGAGAATTTGCATTGTTTAAGCTATTGTGTTTGCAATGGGGCAGAGAATGGGCTAATTAATAGGATTTAGAAGGCCTATTGTAAAGTGGCGAGGATGTAGGTAAAGTATTTTTATTATGTAAGGTCAAAATGCAGATGCGTTACCACTCCTGAGGCCTAAGGTGTTATACATCTGCCGGAAATTATAGGGCAGTACATTACCACCTAATCGGAACACGATAAAGCTGAACACGACCATTGAGCGGCAAGTATTTAGGTGTGTGGTGGTTTCTACGTCCGCGAGCTTCGCCACTGGAGCTCTTCCACCAGTAGCAAAATATTAGTATTTTGAATTACCTAGTTTTTGAGTTTTAAATCACATGCTACAATAATAAAGATATAAGTACACTTACGAGCTTTAAACTGGAATCACATAAATGGGAGTTGTTCAATTATGTGTTTTTGATTTCGTAATTCCAATTTAATGCTCGCAAGTGTACATTTACAGGAAATGTACTGAGTACCAGCAAATATGCCTTTCTCGTATCCTCTGGAGCTTAACCCCCTTATTCATAAACTTATTTTATTTAGCTAAAGTGTTGCTAATCCCTCCTTTGTCCTCTTCCTATCCTGCACATTTGACAATGCAACTGACAAAGACAAAGCATTCTAAAGCTAAAACGTATCTAATGTACGTTTATGGATTAAGAGGTAAGTATATTAAATGTTAGATAACATTATCAACAAAATGATGTAGTTTTTTTAATTAATACTAAAGGAGATGTTGCGAGCTCGGCTCTGGATCGTACACGTCCTCAAAAAATGGGTAAATAAAAAAGAATCCGAGAAAAATACAATTAATTTATTTAAGAATATATTTTAGAGATACAACCACATTTAATTCAAACGATTTTATCATTTTCATGTTCAACATGGCGGCGATACAGCCGACGCTTGGGATAGTACCTAAGTATATAAAACAAAGCTAATGCTATCTGTATCTTACTAGTGTATCACATATAAAAAAACGATGTATCGAATCGATCAATTTAAAGAAGTTCAGATGAATTTCTTTAAATTGGAAATCGATTAGTATTAAGTTCTTAGTAATTAACACATGAAATCGATTTCGATAGTATTTAGAAAATATTATTTTTTTCTCTAAGTACTATATAATCAAAAAATAAATAAAAAAATGAAAATGTCAAAATGACATCGCCCGCCATATTCGCCATGTTGGTTTTGAGTTGCAATTCTAACTGCAAATAATGTTTTGTAACTGCAAGCAAAGCTAAATAAGTGAAAATATGCAGTATAGTTAGCAGTTTTTATATTGATTTTGCCTGTTAATGATATTGTGTCCGATGGTCCATACACTTTTGCAACATCTCCTTTATAATTAAAAACATTCTCTGTTAAAATTATGTGAGGCAACAATAAGCTAGTTTAAATTAAGGCCATCATCAAATTATGTTTTCATAGCAAACTTTATTATTTACGACGATAAGTCTGAGCTATGATAAACCTGCAGGATGAAAGCAGTAAAAATATACAAAGAATAATAAGAGCGCACTAATTAAAGCTTAATCCGAGCATTCTTCATAATTGCATCCATTAGATACTCACTCTTATAATTACGGAATAAGGAAAATGTTTTATTAGACTCTAAATTAAAATCCCCGAGTAATTCATCAGAGATAAACAAAATGGTGCACGCTAGGAGAAGGTACAGGTGTGCTTTAGACATATTTATATTGCAGTTATAAGGTACTTCAACTTTCAACGTACGGCCCTGTAATTGCCGGCACAGAGGCATAACACCTTAGGCCTCAGGAGTGGTAACGCATCTGCATTTTGACCTTGGTCTTCGTGTGGGTGTCTATAGGCTGCAGTCATCACTTAACATCAATGTGAACTGCATGCTTGATTGCTACCTTCATTACATAAAAAAAAAAAACGTATAACTAGTTACATGAAATAGGTAGGTATATATGAGTAATAAGAGTCAAATTTTTTTTCAAGTCAAATCATTTCTTTGGTAGGCATTTACAGAGTTCGGTGGGTTTAGGAAGCAATGCCAGTGTAGGTAATATTAAAAAAACAGTTTGCTACAATTGTTTTATATTATTTCGCATTAACACATGCTTGTGAAATATATTTTTATTTTAAAGAAAAATGGAAAGAAAAATTTGACTTTTTCAGTAGCTTAATTGGAAGAGCGGCTGGACTAGATTCCCAGTAGGCCGCGAGTTCGAGTCTCGCCTGAAGTCAAAAAGTTTTCTTTCCATTTTTCTTTAAAATAAAAATATATTTCACAAGCATGTGTTAATGCGAAATAATATAAAACAATTATTAAGGGTAAAAGCGACTTCTTTACGATATTCAATAAACTGCAAAGTCTATTGTATCGGTTGCCTAACTAGCATAGTTGGTAATAGATGGCGCTGCTGCTACCATAAAAGCAATGCAATGAATGTGAAGAAAAGATTTGACATATCGGGCAGGACTTCAGTAGCTCAATTGGAAGAGCGGCTGGACTAGATTCCCAGTAGGCCGCGAGTTCGAGTCTCGCCTGAAGTCAAATTTTTCTTTCCATTTTTCTTTAAAATAGTTTGCTATAAGTTTAACAATATAAGTTTTTCACTGGTGGTAGAGTTCCAGTGTAGGAGCTCGAGGGCAAAGGCACTACCGCATTACGTAATCTGTCTGCCGCCAAATGGTAGTGTTAAGCACTATCGTGTTCCGGTTAGATGGTAAAAGGACCCGTTATAACTCATCACAGAGACATATCAACAATAGTGGCAACGCATATGCATTTCGACCTCTGGTCTTTGTGTGGGTGTGTAAAGGCTGAAGTCATCACTTGCCTGCTTACCACCTTCATTACACAAAAAAACACACAAATAACATCAAAGTTAAATAGGTATTTATGAAACTGAGTCTCAAAGTTTTTTTCAAGTTAAGAAATTTTGTCTTGGTTGGCTAAAAGGCATTCAATGAGTTGGATGAGTTCACGATGCAATGCGAGTCAAATATTTAAATATATTTTTTAAATATTTGACTCGCATTGCATTTGCTCCAAGTCAGTTTGACTTAATTTAATTTTACCAAACTTATTTGGTTCCCAAAAATATTTAGGGTAATTTATTTGAAATCGATGAATCAAAATGGGCTATTACTTAAAAACGCTTTCTTATGAAAACTTGCATGTTAAATATTATGGACGTAATTGATTCAAATTATATTAATAGCTATGTGTATATTTTCTAATTATTAATGTGATTATGGTATCGAACAATTAGTCCATTTGGGAACCATTATGAAGTTATTAATTAATTGAGTCATTATGGGTAATATCTGGGTCGTAGTGTTGACTTGTCTAGGATTTTTAATTTAGTTTCTTTGTGTTTTATTCCGTAGCATATTGTTAGTTACAGAGATAGTACTTTTTACATATAAGTTTTTGCAACATTTTGGCTAAATATGATTTTTTATCGCCTAGCATTACAAAGGTACTTTAAAGATATTTTTTTACTGTGTTTTTGATTTTGGTGTTCGAAATGTTTCGAGGATTTTAAAATTCGTGCAGTGTATTTTTGAACTTTATTATTCAATTTTCAGAATCATCGATTATTTTGGCCTCAACGACATATTATCGGCTGACCGACGCTCGTTTATAAAGTTAAAATCAAAATCGCAGTTCAAGACAAAATTGAAGACCAACGAAGTATTAAATCTCTACATATCAGTGTTGATGTCAGTGATCGGAGTTCTTATTTGCCTAACTATACCGTTTGCGGCATTAGAATCGCCCAGTGAGATGCTGCTTAAGAAAGAAATGCACATACTATATCATATAGTGAGGTGGTTGGAGAGATATCAGCGATTGATTGACCGGTTGATAATATCTCTTATAATCATATTGTTGTATGTGTGCCTCAAAACAGTGTTGGATGCTATAAGGAATACAAACATTAAAGTGAGTCCATGGATTGAGAAAGGAAGGTACGTAATGCCGGACATAAGGCGGTGAAGACAGTGAACAACGCGAACTATGAAATATTTATTTGAAATTTGGAGGAGAGGCGAATTCCGGCCTCAGTGACTTAATATTAAAATAATATAGACAGTATAATAAAATCACAGGTTATATTATTTTATTCACAAAAATAAACCTAACTGAAAATTAAGCATCTTATTATACTTTGTACATGCTGTTATACTGTTGTTATGTGCGAAGAATTCTGGAATACTGTTCACAAATTTGGAATCCGCATTACGAAATTTACATTAACAGAATAGAAACAATTCAGAGAAAATTCGTGAAATATATTCAATATAAGTTTAATGATTCTGATTACAAAACTAGGTGTAGAAGACATCACTTTTTGCCACTCTTAGAAAGGCTTAGAATACCAGATATCTCATTTTTACTTAATATAGCACAAATTAAACAACTCACCTTACCTCTTATCAAAATTACGAATTCGCATTCTATCGATAGAAACTCGTAGAAATACTCCTGAGTGTACCCAAGTTCAAAACCAACTATAGACAGAAGTTGTGTCTCATACGAGCGGCAAGACGATTTAATAATCTGGTCGACATCCCGGAATTAGATTTATTTCATTTACCACCTCATAAAATGAAAATGGCGTTATCGTCTGGTTGGCTCTCAATACGTTATAGATTATTTTAACGTTTCGTTAATGATTATTGGAACACATATTTATAGGTATATACGTGATATAAATTCAGAATCAGAATCAGAAACTCATTTATTCATTTAGGGTGACAGGCACCTCTTATGACACGTCAAAAACAAACAAAATAAATTAAAGCGAATAACAATTGATATACATGTCAAACAAGATAAAAAATATATGTAAAGTCAAGAATATCACTAAGATAAAACTAAATGTCATGAACTAATGTAAAAAGTATATCAGTAGAATGACTCTTTTCCCCTTTACAAACTTATAACAAAGAGTAAAAAGAAAAGAAAAAGAGTCATTCTTTGTCATTCACCGGCAAAGTTCCAAAGGCCAATATGATCTGAGAAAAACTTGCCGGAAAAAACTCAGTCGGCTCTTTTAAAAAATATCTATTCTGTATTACTATACATATACTAGTAAAACATGTATTACCTTAATCAGTTAAGTGCTCTTAAAATGTGTTTACTTGCTGTACGTTTCAACAAACAAATGTTATTATTCTTACACCATTGTTCTCTGTCTCTGTCATGTGTTCTCACAAATAGGTAATTTGTGAGAACACATAAATGGTGTAATAATAATTAGCAATTATTTGTACCTATCTAGATTTAAAACTGCTTGTTCTCCTAAGAAAATAAAATAAAATTTGTTAATTGTAAGGAATTTTTTTAATGTTGCTTGTGTCTTCAGCTGACGACTTTCAGTTTCCAGTAACCGACACCAAACACTTTTTGATCGTCATGAATATAGTGCTAAGTGGTTGCAACTAAACACACGTATGCGCAGGGTGTTGACTGATTTCATACTGGTTCTATAGAAATATTCTTCGGTAGCTTGTATCTGACACAAAAAAAACAAAATTGTCCATGTATGCGCTTTGCCTTATAGACATATTTAGTTCACAAATTGAACTAAAACAATCGTATAAGTGGTACAAATGCTGATGAAACTTAAGGGTAAAACGATGTTGACTGTAAAGATACGCCAGATTGTGTATTTAAAGGGATATGCACGCAAGAATGTAAGGCTGTCTTGTATCTTCTTGTACAGTTTTTCACCTGAAATACAAATTCTATCAGTACTATCCAAATCAAAGTGAATATATTATTACACATAGCTTGTTTTGATTATCATAAAAGATTGCGAAAAACAAAATAAGTAAAACATACATAAATTAATTAAATAATTAATAATTAAATTATAGTCTAATGCAATAGAAAGAATTACCAGAATCATTTATAAGTTGTTTTAACAATATTAGTCTTATCTTCTCCACTTCAAAAGTAATGCCCTCAGTTAAGATTGTGGGAGTACAGGTAATTGAAAAATGAAATATCACCTCCACTATTAAGCTTGAATTAACCTTAAAAAGAAATCAGTGACTTGTTTTTTGAAGTGACACTTTAAGAAATAAAAAAAAGTGTTGCTCACCAAGAATACCGGCAGAAATGAAAACTGGAATATTAACGTTCCGCATTTTGGATATTTTGGAGTGGTTAGGGAATAATTTTGTACGAATCAGTATTAAAGTATTATAAAATATATAAGAGCAGGCATATCTCTCTCCCTCACCCACTCACTCCCCTACATATCCATTCACCCACTCACCCAATCACCCAATAGTCACTTACCCATTCACCTACTCATTCACTTAGACCAACTGTTGAACGGACAACGATGATTCCGTCATTGGGTCCCGAAAAAGTAGGCGGATGCAATACTGGTCACCTGTCCGTCTTACGAATTTTCGATCAAGGTCACGTGTCCTGACGCGAGTTTAACATTTTTTACACGTCACATAAATGCACAACGTCGCTAAAAAGTTTTCACTTCAAAAACAAAATAAGTTTTTTCACAAGAGAAAATATTAACGATATATTCATAGCATCATTACTATTTACTTACAGTTCTGTTACTGTACAGGAATGTAACATCCACTATAATTGTGATTATGGTGATAAAACAAGACATTAAACTGTGAAATATCTGAAATATATAAAAAACTCATTATAAAGTAAGTAATTTAGTAGACAATAGACAATATTAAAGTAAATTCCCTACAGGTAAGTAACAGTTGTGACTGTCAAATTTTGGTTTTTCGCAATAACATATGCTAGTGTATTCAGAAATTAAAAAAAAATATGGAAAGAGAAATTTTACTTCGGGTGTGTGGGTCGAAGTGCTGTGGAAATTATGCGCTCACTACCCGAAGTCATCCAGTCTGCAGTGTAATAAACTACCAGGAAGTTATCTTATCTTGAATACGATGAATTTGTCTAAGAATCTACCACAAATATTGCTATGAAACTCGAGTACTTACATGTATTACACTTATTTACTAGTGACATATCATAGGATGAGCTCTTATGTATTGTTAGTGCCTAAAATATAGTAGGCATAATTTCAAGTGAAACAGGTGGTGTTTGTGCCAAATCAGGTGGTGTTTGTCCAAAAGCAGGTGGTGTTTATGCCAAAACAGGTACGTAATTGGAATAAGGTTGTTTACATTTTGAATCACACCTGCTAGCTACTTATATGAGAGCGATGAGCGACAGACAAAAAAATATATTTTATAATTTATTTGTACGATATGTGTTACAAAGATTCTATATCTAAGTTCTTAATATCAAATAATTAGAGCGACTATACTGCACGATGCTAGTAACAGAAGTGTCTTTTAAATCTTAAAGCTAATTTAAAAGAAATATGATATCTATAAACTATATCATGGCGATCCATCCTTTCTCGCAACTCTAATGTGCAAGCATGCACTTTATGTTTGCACTGTTACCATTCTAGGATGCAACGCTGGGGGTCTGGTTAACATAACTCCTCCCGCGCAAGTATCGAAATTATCGGTAGGGTTGCTACCCTGAGAATTTCGATTAAAGCGAAATACATTTTTCTTAAAACACCATTTGTAAAAAGTAAAAGTTAAAATACTTATAATTAAAATAATGTACAGTATTATTGTTCCTACACTGACACTTTCTGCATTAATCACGTTCTTCAGCTGCAAATCGTTTTTCGCCAAAGCATAAGATAATGCGTGGAGTTTCGCGATGTCGACGTCATCGAAGTATGATGCTGGAACATTCGCGATAGTCCTTGAATGTGGTACTTCGGGTAGGTCAATTACGGGCACGGCATGGTATGAAGTCCCATTTTCATACGTAACTCGTTTTCTCAAGGAAAATTGTTTCACGGTTACTTCACAATTATCATCCAAGTGCAGCAAGTAGGTTCCTTGCACGTTGTAGCGTGTAAGTTCATTGTTACAGTTCTTCACCATCACTGTTCTATCTTTAGTGAATAGTATCCATCGATTAGCTCCAACAGGTTCCAACTTAATGTCCTTTATGTTCACTGGCAGTGGCTTACACGAGGTCACGTTGTCGGCGAACGTCACTAATGTAGAGACACATTCGTCCACTAATAGAGACTGCAGATTGTCTTCACGGCACAGGTACAGGGAGTCTTCTAGTTCCTGACAGGGCTGTGCGAGCGACATGGTTTTCGACCCATTTACCAAAAGGATAGGGTATTTGGGTAAGATTATAAAGGTTTGGTTTAAAGGATTCAATATAGGAAGTGGGAATATTTTATAATACGTGTAACTGAGATGTTCAATTATCGGAATATCCAAAATAAATACCATCTGATTGCGCTTAACATATGCTTTTAAATTTATACATTTTTCAATATTATAAATATTATCTGGCGATATTACATAAGGCAATTTAACAAATTTCTCTAAGGGTTTTAACAGATTAAATAATTCAGTAGTATCAATAATAGATTGATGTAATGTATTAAGTCTACCAAGGGCTATAGCAGTTTCGATTTCATCTAAAGTTATAAATATAGTTTGAAAGTTATGCAGGAAAAGGTTAAATAATGTAATTAAATACTGAATGCTTGTCGTTTTATTAACAAGAACTTCCATGTCATTGAGTTTTTGAGAAATCTGTATAAAATTGCTATGTGTAGCGTTAGCAAAATGCTCTACGGTCCCCACTACTTCATGAATCAACGTCATCTTTTTATCCAATGCATTTTGGTTTGCTAAAAGTTCATTAATAAGATGATCGTACTTAATTGCGTCATCATTGTCAAGGTTTCCAGTTATGCATTTAATCACTGAGCCTAGAGGGTTGATTAATCCTCTTTTGCTACGCCGCATTGGAACTATTTGACTATACTTTTCTATTGTTCTATTCCTAATGAAATTAACCTGTCTTATCTCATTAAAGAGTTCGGTATCATTAAAATCTATGCAGTGTTTAACATTTGTAAGTAATTCGTTGAGTTTCAAAATGTTAATTTCTAGATCAGAATGAATGAGTTCTAAATCTATGACTTTTATTATTGTCCATTTGTCATACTGAATTAGAGCACGACCTGTTTTTACTGGTAACAATCCTGGGTTCTTGTCAATCTTCTCTAGTAGAAGGGCCTGGCTGAGGGTCGAATGTACTAGAAGCAGGATTGCGCACCTGTGGAGGACGTTTAATATCTTTAATATGAACTCTACTATTTCTTCCGCGAATTGTAACTGGGACTACGTTTCTATTAATATTATCTGTCACTAATGCTTTGGTATATCTGGGTTTATCTTTACTCCTTCTATTATTAACGCCCCTAATAAAAATTTCCTTTCCTTGTGTCATGTTAAATGCGTTCTCTCCACCGCGTTTCTTTACTACTTGTTCTTTTGCATGAGTCATTTTGTCCGTTAAATGTCTGTATAGATGTCTAGTACGTTTGCAATGTTCTTTAACCAAATTTTGTGTATATTGCTTATCAAAATGTACATTAAATGTATCGTTAGACTCTGTATGACCAAATACAACCTCGAAGGGTGTAAGACCAGTAGATGAATGAATGGTTTGATTGTAAGCCATCACCGCATAGGTCATAACTGAACTGGCATCTGTTATCTTTTGTTCATACTTTGCTAAACGATATATTTCTAGTATAGTTGAATGAAATCTTTCTATTAACCCTGTAGAATTGGGGTTATGTGGCGTACTAAGGTGCAATGATATTTTATAAAAGCTTAACATTTCGGACATAAGGCTATTATTGAATTCTGAACCTGGGTCAGAACTAATTCTATTTGGTGTTCCGTAAAATGAGAAATACTTTATCAATGCCCGAACTACTTCTGGTGTGCTACGATTTGAAATTTCGATCGCTTGGCCTAATTTGCTGAAAGCATCAATTAAAGTTAGGAAATATTTACCTTCTATTGAAAATAAATCTATAAATAACTCTTGGAAGGGTTTTGTTTGTGTCTGTGTTAATTGTAACACAGGGTTTAAAGGTTTTCTATCGTATTTCATAGCTTTACAGGCATCACACGAATTAATTATACTAGCAACTGTTTGTTCCATATTCGGCCAATAATATGTTCGTTTCAAGTGTACTAAGGTTTCTCTAATACCACGATGACACGTTTTACCATGGTGATATTTTAAAACAATATCACGCTGTTCGTTTTCGTCACTAACGGATATTACTCGTTCGGTGCATTCAATAAGCCTTACTGTATTTAGCCTAAATAAACTGATAACAGCTTCGCTAAATTCCTTCCTATGTGTTTTATCCTCAAAGTATATGAAATATTTAATTTTTGGCCTGATATACTCTTTCAAAAATTGTTTAATAAGGTCTAACCTGTTTAATGGCATGTGTACCTCTAAAATCTTTTGCCTATTTTCGGATAAATCTTTAACTGTAATATGATCTCTATTCCATGTATATACTAATATTTGTTGAGGTTTAGTATCGATAGCCTCATGCAGGATGGGGATACCATCGGTATCTATATCATCCGCTGAGTGCGCGGTCTCTGTACTGCTACCACTTTGGTCTGGTCTTTCTGATGCAGTGATTGTCGATTCGGAAAGCGACGGAATAGAATAAGGTGAACGTCGTCCTGGCAATGATTTGACACTCACGGTTTTTTCGGAATCAGATGAAATATTAATTGGACTCTGAGGGGTCCCTGTGTGATTTAACCTCGAAATCTCTTCAGTAATACTTTCTAAATACCTTTGAAGGTCCCTTTCCTTTTCGTCTATGTTAACGATCATTGATTCGTTTTCTGATTGGCCTATTGCATTTACTTTAATTCTCGAAAGTGCATCTGCGTTGCTATTTTGTTTACCATTTTTGTACACTATATCATAGTCGAATTCTTCTAATCTTAATTTCCATCGGGTTAATTTACTACTTGGGTCTTTAATTGAACCTAACCATGCTAAGGGTCTATGATCAGTGTAGATCGTGAACTTTCTACCATACAAATATGGTCGAAAATGTTTCACGGCCCACACTATGGCTAATAACTCTTTTTCTATTGTGCTATACCGCGTTTCAGCTTCATTAAGCGTCCTGCTGGCGTACGCGATTGGTTTATCCGAACCTATTTGTCCTTGCGACAATACGGCTCCTATAGCGTAATTTGACGCATCTGTGGTGAGCACAAAGGGTTTAGCAAAATCGGGGAATTGTAGCAACGGCGCATTGGTTAACAGCTCTTTACAAGTTTCAAATGAATTAATGAAAGACTGATCTATTTTTACTTTGTTTTTCTTTTTCAGACAATTGGTCATAGGTTGCGTTATTTTGGAAAAATCCTTGATAAATTTTCGATAATAACCTACGAGACCTAAAAAGCTTTTGATCTCGGTAGGTGTCTGTGGTAACGGAAACTTGAGTACAGCTTCAATTTTGTCACTATTTGGTTTAAGACCGTCTTTAGTGATTACATGCCCTAAGTAAAGGACTTCTTTTCGCAGGAATTCACATTTGTCTAATGCAATTTTAAGATTTGTTTCCCTAAGCCTTTCGAATATTTTTCTGAGCTTTTCGATGTGTTCCTGCAAGCTTGAAGAATACACAATGATATCATCGAGATAGACTAGACAGTGGATACCCTGCAACCCTCTCAGGATGCTGTCCATAGCTCGCTGAAAAGTAGCCGGTGCCGTTTTCAAACCGAACGGCATCCGTGAAAATTCGTAATGTCCGGATTTGGTAGTGAATGCGGTCTTGTGCCTATCCTCTTCATTTACCTCAAATTGATGATAGCCGCTACTGAGATCTAGCGTAGTGAAATATGTGGACTTGCCCAATTTGTCGAATAAGTCGGTAATGTTAGGTATGGGATATTTATCGTCAATCGTGATTTCGTTAAGGCGTCTATAGTCTATAACAAGCCTATATTTCTTTTCGCTATCAGTTGACTTTTTCGGTACTAAATGTACGGGAGCTGACCAGGGAGAATGGGATTCAGCAATAATATTATTCCTATATAATTTATCGACTTGCTTTTGTATCTCCTCGTCGATGACAGGGGGATGTCTATACGGCTTTACGTAGATTGGGTCTTCGTGTTTAGTCCGTATGTTATGTTTTACATGTCCTGTATATGTTAAGGGAATATCGTCGCTATGAAAAATGTCTCGAAACTCGTAACAAAGATCGGATATATATTTTTGCTCTTCATTATTGAGGTGATCTAAACGTAACTTGTTTAAGTTCTCTATTAATAAACTATCTATATCTATATTGCTAGTGTCGCTTAAGTTGTTCGCTTCACAGACTTCACATTGGAGTTTTGTAACGGGAAGTTGTTTATTAAACGTCAACGTCACTTTTGCCTCAGATATATTTTGAATAACTGTAAAAGCGAATGAGTCAACACACTTTACAAGGGCGGATGGCATTCGTACGCCATTCCCAAAATCTTGAAAATTTACTATTGCTTCACCGTTAGGCAGATCCGTGGGAATTCTGACACGGGTCTCCGTACGAGGATCCAAATGGATTTCGTAAGGTGGACTGTACATAATCGGTATTATTGCATTACGTGTTCGCAAGATTTGTTTTTTCATATCTATTGTAGCGTCTAGTTGTTTTAATAAATCGGCGCCTATCAATCCATCATAGCGTTTGTCTACATCGTATATATAGAATGTATGTTGCCCTGTACATTTGAATGATTTTAATAGCGGTATTAATATAGCTTTATCGTGCCTACTACGTGCATGTGTGCTTACTACCTCGAAAGGTTCATTGTAAATATAATCAGTAAAATATTGTGCGGCTTTAGTTGGACTAATGAACGATCTGGTGCTACCTGTATCAATCATTAACCTGGCATCAATTTCCGGGATATAAATGTGTGGTAATTTTAGGAGACTGTCGCAATTTAATGATATCACTTTTGGTCTGTACTCTGTGAGGCTATTGAACAAAAATTTTCATCATTGTTTATACTCTCAATTACTTGCTGTTGATTGTCACTATCGGCTTGACAATCATAATTTTGATATCCAGGGGATTCATCGCACTGTAAATAATTGTTACTATCGTCATAGTGCTCTTCACATGAACTAGAAGCTTCGTTGTTATAAAATACGTCTGAAGAAACCCTTATGTTGTTATTTCTATTGATTTGAGGGGCTGTACGCATTGATACGTCAGTGTCCTTGAACAACGATGGCTTTTGCAATGAATTAGGAATGCCAAACTTAAATTGACCATGTTGGTTTTGGAAAGGTCGATGACCAACATTGTTAAATTGAGGTCTGATATTTTGTGCATTTGGAATGCCGAATTTGAATTGCGGTTGTTGTGGCGTTCCAAATCTAAAATTTGTGTTAAATCTATTTGGTACAAAACCCTGGTTTAATTTAGGTGTATATACCGGAATGCAGCCAATAACTCAGAGTAATAATTTTAAATTCGGCATACCGAACCAGACAGTGGTTCGGTATGCCGAATTTAAAATTATTACTCTGAGTTATTGGCTGTTGAGGAACGGTTTTAACATGTGAATTATTTGGTTTACCGTGATAAGAACTATATTGAGACATAAAGTCGACCTCCTCCATGACAATACTTAATGCATTTTCTAACGTAGTGATATTATGGCGCCTGACTATTCTTATCAAGTCTGAAGGTAAGTTGTATAGGAAAACGTTTAAGGCTTTGTCGTTATAAATAATCATTTTGGCGGCTTTAACGCCTTCGTCCCTTAGTAGGTTTACTTTAGCAAGCAAGCAACTCCTAACACATTGTATTTTATTGCAGAAATCTGAATAAGTTTCACCTTGTTTGATCTTTAAAGTTTCTAGCTCAATGGCTATACATTGTTCGGATCTAGGATCACCAAAATGCTGAGTGAGCAATAATTTTAATTGTTCCCAATCGTCAATATCATTTCTTTCGCTTAGTAAAATTGCGGCCTTTCCTGTCAATCTACTAGTGATACTCTGGAAGATATATGTATTTTGGGCAGGGGTGCCCCGGCCATGGAAATTATTTATCACGTATTCGCATTTTTTAATAAAGAAATTAAGTAATTTTCCTTCACCCTCATATCTAGGGATAATACTTAAAATCTCGTTCGGTATTAATTGGACTTGTTCCATTTTAACACAAAAATATTATAAATCACACAAACTAAAATGTGTAAGTAATACAGAAACACAGTTATAACAAAGAAACACAAAATTCAATCGATATTCAATAGAACACAAATAAAATATTTAACACACAATTCAATATAGTGAATAAACAAAAATGCAATAATCTTAATACTAGGAGAATCAGATAGTAAATATTCCGGCAATTTTCGTCCAAAAGTATTAAAAATCTGACTAAAAATGGTTTGTGGAATAGACAGGATCAAGATAGGACAGTAAAGAGGTCTACTTACCAACCACTCGAAGCCATGTTCTCCAATCACACCACAATCACAATTTAACCTGCGCTGCGCCCTTTAAGTAATTTATTTGGTTCGATTTCGGATTTCCGACGAATATAAGCTTTTGTACCAATTTTTCGAGTACAGATACAGCTATCGTAACTTTAAAAATCCGCTCCGGCTGCGCCACTTATATGAGAGCGATGAGCGACAGACAAAAAATATATTTTATAATTTATTTGTACGATATGTGTTACAAAGATTCTATATCTAAGTTCTTAATATCAAATAATTAGAGCGACTATACTGCACGATGCTAGTAACAGAAGTGTCTTTTAAATCTTAAAGCTAATTTAAAAGAAATATTATATCTATAAACTATATCATGGCGATCCATCCTTTCTCGCAACTCTAATGTGCAAGCATGCACTTTATGTTTGCACTGTTACCATTCTAGGATGCAACGCTGGGGGTCTGGTTAACATAACTAGCTATTGTAAAGATAACGATTCGAATGTTGTTTACGAAGTCAAGTAATTGGGGGTAGAAATGAGCTTGTCAATGGTATAAATGGGCTTGTCAATGGTAAGAGGGGATCAGTTGAATTGTGGTCGTCACCGTGGAAGTGCTGCTAGTGCTAGTTCAGTTCTTAACAGTATGTTGAAATATAACACGAAATCATGTAAAATGCTGCGTTGTATTGTTAAGAAATTTCATTCCCTTGAGTAGCAAAACGTTAGTAAACCCTATTAGATATAGTGTAAATATCTATTTTGTTCCAACCTGCGAGACTGTTCATAACATCTTTCGCAGATGCAAAGGCCATTGATGATGATGATTGATGATATCTATCTTATAATTTGTTTCACTTACCAAAAACTTCGTAGCATTGCCTGGACACTTCAAATGGTCAAGCAAATCTTTGTAGGTGTGAAGACATTTCTCAATATTTTTTATTTGATCATCTACAACATTTCCGTTTAAACTTTTTTCTAAACATTTACGAATTGCCCGCACACGGTGATACATCATTTCGAATATCATTATTCTCGTCAAATGACTCAGATTAATAGCAGCCATGACAATAAACGCTGTGAAGTCTTCAACAAAAGAAACGTTCACGTAATAAAGTACTCGAAAGTTGAAAATGGCCGTGATTAAATATATTACAAACGAAAAAATAATATCACTGAATTCAAGTTTCAAATTATATTTGAAATCAATGGATTTTAAGCCCGCTGCGTATTTGAAAAAATGCTCACTATTACTTATGAGTGATACAAAAGTAACAATGATATAGTGAACAAAATTGCTTATAGGTCCGATAAAAATGTTTTGCACCATATTGGCAGTGAGTATAATTATAACATTCGAAGCTATTACTGAAGAAATTAAAAGAATGGAAATTATTGTACAAATACGCGAAATGGTGACGTCATTGTCGTTAGTACAATGTAGACCAGTGATGAATCTAGATATCATAATGATATTAATGCAGACATCAGATTTTATGAGCTTCATTCCTTTTTTGATATAATTTAAAATCATTTGAAAATTATAGAATCTTGTGACCGACTGAGCTTGAACTACGCGCAATACAAATGATTTGAATAATGAAACTTAAAATTATTGAAATGGAACTCCATTTTATTTATTGAAAACCTTATCAGACTTGATTATTTCTGGCGTAATCATCCCTATAATTACGCATCATTTGTACGCAAGTGACAATTATTATTGATCTCTTGTTTATCTACGTAAATTTTATATGCAATATTCATAATTGTCTTACTTATGTAGATTAAAGTCAAGCTTGAGAGCTTTTTAGTATTGTATCTCGGAGTGAACTTTCTAAGGCTCTTGCCGTATAACTGCCTAGAAGCAGTAGCAGTCCGGTATTGGTCAAAACTATATCAAAACGGTTGACAAACTTCTGCGTATGAAATGCAGCATCAGCAATTTATACCTATGCACACACGCATGGCGTTCGCCTTCGACTGATATATTACGCTGACAGCTGTGGTTGTCAGGGTTGGAATTTATTTCACGGTTTTTTTTAACGTTTATTTCAAGATAATGTTCTAAAAACCAGTTTTGAATTTTGTGAAAAGTCTGTATCATTTGGTTGAAGTTAGACGAGTTTTAAGAACTGAAAAGGAAAGATACATCATCTGCGAATAAAACACAAAGTGAGTCAATGATACTCGGTAAATCATTGATTTACGCTAAGAATAGTATTTATTGTTTCGAGCGCTTATATTAAGGTAGGCTATATAAAGTTATAAATATTTTTATTTTCCGTAATAAGACATGCGAGTGAATTTAGAAATTAAAGAAAAATGGAAAGAAAAATTTGACTTCAGAGAGAAATCAAACCTGCGACCTCAGAATAACCAGTCCAGCCGCTTTACCACTGAGCTACCAAAGTCCTTAAAAAGGTTTTATAAAGATAAAAACTAGCGCTATGTATTAATGGTTGGATTGGTCTCCGATGATTTGGATCAGGGTTTCTCAAATTTTCGGCTCCACGTACCCATGTTAACTAATTACCCCCCCCCCCCCAAGAAAGCAATAAAATTGACTGTTGAAGAAAACAGTGTTTTTATTTCAATAAAAGATAGGTAACAAATAAAGTGCAAAAAGAAAATATATTTTTACTTTTTGATGGGACTCCAAAAATTGACTCCATTTGTGACAAGAAACAAGCTGTTACCGCCAAATTTATACACCGCATTAACCGCGCGCGCGCATCGCATTGTCGCCTTCCTTCCCCCTGCCCTCTGCCTTCCACCCTTCCTTCGTCCTTGCTCCTGAGACGGTGGAGGTGCGACGGAGAGGGCCAGCGCTGCATCAAACACAAGCCCGTTGAACGCGAACGCGCGCGCACGACATACCGCAACGCTACCGCTAGCCCGCGACCGCTGTACAGCGGCTGCAGTAGCAGCCCACCGCGCAGTTCAGTGCCGAGGAGACATCCACCATCGTCAAGGTACCCCAACATCCCGTCTTTTTCCTCTCACTAGCAATCTTCGGTATTCTAAACCGCTTAAAAAACCGCACCACCATAAGTGGTCCGAACGAGCCGGATCATATTTATTTCGATGTTCTGTACCTCGCCCTTTAAGGAATACCTTTAAATAATTTATCTACACGCTTAGTATATAAAATATAACACGCATACCTATATACACGCATTCATATACGCATTTTATATCATATATCATTAAACAACCGCTATATACAGTCCAGCTAGCTACGACGAAGCTAATATTTTCACAAATTATGTATCCGCACTCCCAACAAGAGTAATCCGCTGCAAGCTGCCACCGCTCAGGCTTCGTGGAGAGGAGGTGCAGTGGCAGACAAAGGCTAAATACCTCGGGTGCATCATCGATCGGGCGCTGCGCATGACACCCACTGTGGATCACGTGGTGTGTCAGGCGGCTGCAGCGCAATCGATGTTGCGTCCGGTGTTGAACTCAAGACTGCCGCTGCGCACCAAGCTACGCCTGTACAAAACGTACATCAGGTCAAGGCTGACGTACGCGGCGCCTGCGTGGTACGCATTATGCTCCGCGTCACAGCAAAAGCGCCTTCAGACCCAGCAGAACGTGTGTCTCCGTCTAATTACCAACGCGGGGAGGTACGTTCGAAACGACGTCATAGCACGGGACCTGCGTGTGGAATCCGTGAGGGAGTTTGTGGCACGTCTTGCGCGCGGTTTGTACGACCGCGCTGAGAACGGGCCGCACGAACACCTCCACGGGTTTGCCCCACTGCACTGTAGGCCTCCTGATGGGAGACCACTCCCACGCGAAATCCTCTCCTCTCCGGTAATAATTGGAGCACCCCGGGACGACGATGAAGAGGCTAGGTCCGCCCCGATCCCGCGCTTCGTGACCCGCAGCGCTAGCGAGTTTGACTCGGCCTGACCTGCTATAAGCGGGACCAAATCCCCAAAGTCCGGGTTCGAACCCCGGTCGAAGGAGATTCCTCCCCTGGGATGCGGCCGTAAGCCCAGCTAGAGCCAGTGGCACGGCTGCGTCGTTTAAATGTAGGCGCTGTCATCTTGGTGGGAGCGCTCACTACCCCTTGTTGTTGCGGTCGAGTGCCAGGTGAAACTGCTGCACCGATGCAACACCAAGAAGAGAAGGAGAAGAAGAAGTTGCGTCGCAGGGCCGGTCGATGAATGGTCGACACTTGCCCGCGACGCCACCGTGGTCACTGGAGGCCGCTGCTGTCGAGACGACCGCAACTTGCGAGACGTCACGACGTCACCGAGCCACAGCGACGGCAGCAGAGGCAGGTATGCACGCCAGAAGGGAGTACAGGGAGGGGCAAAAAAAAAAATTGACATTAAAAAAAAAATAAAAATAAAAAAAAGGAGACATAATAAAAAAAAACAAAACGGTAAAAAAAGGAGGGAAAAAAAAATTAAAAATAACAAAAAAAAATATATATAAAAAAAATATATAAAAAAAAAAATATTATAAAAAATAAAAAAAATAATAAAATAAAGCCCCCACCCGTCTCTCGACTGACGATGCGTGCCTCCTCCACCGAAGCCCTTGAATCCCAGGGCACCCAACGCCGACCTGCATGGCAGGCCAGAAGAAGCCGCAGCAGAGGGGGCCAGCCCCGGTGCTACATCCGCGCCGCGCGCTTCGCGCGCGCGACGATCAACTGACTGAAGACGTCGCTGTTGAGATCGACAGGAAGTTATTGCTGTTGGAAAACAAACGTAATTGTCTGTTCGAATGTCTACAACAAATTTACGATTTGTCAATTAACGCTAAAACAAACGATTTAATAAAAGAGGAATTTTTGGATTCCTGTAGTAACATTGAAACGCTTCGTACTGAATTTCATCAGGTAGTAGACGATTATAACGAACGTTTGATGGATTTAGATTCAAAAAAGATGCCTGATTTTAAATACCTTAGTTCTTTCGAAAGATTATTTAGTAAAGTGAAACGACTAAATAATATTCTTTGTTCTTCAAATAATGGGAAAAATAACGACAGTGGTGATTCAGTGAAGAAAGTTTTTTCCCGATTACCGCCAATAGAATTGATATCGTTTAACGGAAATATTAAGGAGTGGCCGTTATTTTTTGCGAGTTTTAAATCTAACGTACATGATAATCCGTCCCTTACCGACGCGGAGAAATTATATTATTTGCTCGGTAAACTACAAGGAAAGGCTAGTAATTTTTGTTCGCGAATCACGCCTTCACCAGAAAATTATTCGTTAATTATTGATTCTTTAATAAATAAATTTGAAGACAAACGTACACTTGCTGCTGCATATATTGATCAAATATTGCAGTTTAAGGCAGTAACACAAGGTTCCGTAGATGGTTTCGAGTCGTTTTTGGACGGATTTGTAGGCGCTTACCGTGCATAAAAAAATATTAACATAGAAAATTTATTGGATTTATTCGTTTTACATATCGCTCTCAAGGGGCTTGATATGAATACAGTGAGCTCCTTTGAGATGAGTAGGGATAACGATGAAATACCTACTTTCGATAATCTTGTTAATTTCGTAACGAAGCAGCTTAAAATATTGCAACAAACTTCAACTACCGCCGTAAAAAATGTTAACGTGGCTAAAAGAAGTTTGCCTTCGCGCTCTAGCAATGCAGCCCCTAAGTACCAATCATATGTTACTAGTGCTATGAACAATAATAATTTTCAACGCAAGAATTGTCTTTGTAAAGGGCAAGTCCATAGTGCTTTATATTTGTGTCAATGCTATATCGATGCCTCTCATGAGGAACGCTTTCGTAAAATTAGAGAATTAAACGCCTGCACTAATTGCCTCAGTATTCATCATAATTCGTCTAAATGTCGTTCCATGTCGCATTGTAAAATATGCAATGGACGCCATCATACATCTTTGCATCATGAGCGGCCACGAGGCCGATTAGACAATGTAACTAAAACGCCACCTATTGCTTGTAATACCGCAGCACCCTCACTACCAATGCAGGGTAATCCGCACGAAAATGTGGCGTTGTACTCCTACCTTCACAACAACGAGATGCGCTCGCGTAGTGAGTTAGCTACGAGCGCTACGACCTGTTTGTTAGCTACAGCGCAGGTTCTCGCGTATGATGATGACTTCATTAGTTAACATTCGAGTATTGCTGGATTCGGCAAGCCAGTCTCATTTCATTACGACAAATTGCTGCGAGCGTTTAAATATTAAACCGCATAATATAGAACGAACGCTTGTAAAAGGATTTGGGGGTTCGGAAAAAATTGTTAAGGGTTCTGCACATTTAAAATTTACTTCCCGCTTTAATACGCAACTTAATTACAATATCAACGCTTTAATTGTCGATCAAATCACGGATACTCTTCCATCCGTAGTTGTCGACAGATCCGCTTTATCATATTCAAATGAATTACCGCTTGCAGACTTGACATTTGATACGCCTGGTCCAATAGACGTTTTAATAGGTGCTTCTTTGTTTCTGCATTTGCTACTACCGAACGTAGTTCGGGGGGGTGACACGCGTTTGCCTCCAGCAATTGAAACTGTACTAGGCTATGTAATTATGGGATCCGTTCCCATCGCTTTCGATTATAACGCTACCTCGTCGACTTGTTGTACTGTAGTTGAACCTCAGTCGTCGATCGACGGTTTTATTAAAAAATTCTGGGAGCTTGAGGAAGTTCCTAGCGCGCCTACGCAACATCACGATGATGTTGAATGCGAAGAATTATATCGTGCCACCACTGTACGTGATCCCGTCAGTGGGCGATATGAAGTAGCATTACCTTTTCGGGGTGATGTTTTTACGTTAGGTAGTTCATACGATATAGCTCGTAAACGATTTTTGAGTTTAGAAAGAAAACTTGAGGCTTCGACCGCTTTAAGAACTGCTTACGATGAAGTATTTAGAGATTATATACGTAACGGATATCTCTCTATCGTTCATAGCAATGAACATAGTAACTTTAATAATCCGCATTACGTAATTCCGCATCACGGTGTTATTCGTGAAGACAAATCCACTAGTAAAGTCCGTCCTGTTCTCGATGCAAGTTGTCAAACAACTTCTGGTACCTCGCTTAATGACATTTTACATAGTGGACCTAATTTACAGGGAGATCTCTTTGAAATAATTTGTAATTTTCGTTTATATAACGTTGCAATGACAGCCGATTGCAAACAGATGTTTTTTGCAATTGCCATAACAAAAGACCATCGCCGCTACCAACGTATTTTATATCGATTCAACCCACAACAACCGCTGGTCATTTATGAATTTAATCGAGTATGTTTCGGAATTAAATCGAGTCCGTATCACGCTTTGCGTACTGTACAACAACTAAGTAAAGATGATGGGCATAAATATCCGCGAGCTCGTGATATTGTCGCAACATCTATTTTTATGGATGATATCGCGTTCTCAGTGCCCTGCGAGGCTGAGGCCACTTTGGCCGCTAAAGAACTTATTAATTTTTTCAAGGGTGCTCAGTGGGACTTAGTCAAATTTAATAGTAACTCGCAAACTGTTTTAGATAGCATTCCACCTAGTAACAGATTACCTAAAGAGATTGAATTCGATAAGACAGTGTCGCATAAAATATTAGGTTTACACTGGTCAACTGAATCGGATGAATTTTATTTTAAAATTTCACTTTCAGATGACGGTTGTACCAAACGCATTATATTATCAACGATAGCTCGTTTGTGGGATTTGATGGGATTCGTTGCACCTACGGTTTTATATGCTAAATTACTTATAAAAGAACTTTGGCAACTCAAAATTGATTGGGATGAAATACCTCCCAAGCATATCGTAAAGGCATGGAAAATATTCTGTTCTGAGCTTCCGCTTTTAAATTATTATCGCATACCACGTTATTTAGGTGTAACCGCTGATTGTAAGGTAACGCTGATCGGTTTCGCCGATGCCAGCGAAAAGGCTTACGGAGGTGTGATATATTTACGCGTCAGCTCACCTGTAGGTACTAGCGTTCAACTCGTGTGTGCAAAATCTAAGGTAGCACCTAACGCTGCACACACCATTGCACGATTGGAACTCTGCGCGGCTATGTTATTATCAAATTTACTCCGTATTGTACGGAATAGTTACAGTTCGCGTTTTGTAGTCGACGTATATGCCTTTACAGACTCAAAAGTAGCTTTGTATTGGATAAAGGGTTCCCCTCATCGCTGGCAAGCATTTGTTGCGAATCGAGTTATTAAAATAATTGAGAATATCGCAGCAGAGCATTTCCATCACGTTTCAGGGTTAGAAAATCCCGCTGACTGTTTATCGCGTGGTATAACGCCATCTAAGTTAATAGCGCATCCGCTATGGCTACACGGGCCCCCATGGCTAGCCATGGAGCCTAGTCAATGGCCTATTTACGCCCTGGACGAACCACCAACAGAAAGTATACCCGAACAAAAGGTGATCGTACAGGTAGCCGTCACACCTACAGTAGAATGTGTTCTCTACGATCTCGCGCTGCGCAAATCTTCGTGGAATAGATTACTACGCGCGATTGTATATGTTTTCAGATTTTGTAAGTTTTTACCACGTAATGAAGAACCGACTATAACCGCTAAAGATTTAGAATTCGCAGAATTAAAATTGCTTCAAATTTTACAACGCAAATATTTTTCGCAGGAGCTCATTCAATTACAAAATAATGAATCATGCTCCAATGTTTTTAATAAGCTTCGTGCTTTCTTAGACCGCGACGGTTTAATCAGAGTAGGAGGCCGGTTAAGTAATTCTGATTTATCATATGATCAGAAACACCCAATAATTTTACCACGGAATGATCATATAGTCTCTTTATTAATTGATCATTATCATCGCATAAATATGCACGCTGGACCAGAATATTTAATGTCGCTTTTGAGACAAAATTACTGGATTTTGTCCGCTCGTAGAATTGTACGTCAGCGTGTACACCTCTGTTACCGCTGCTATCGTATGAAACCGCGTTCTGTTTGTCCAATAATGTCAGATCTGCCGGATAGCAGATCTGTCGCCGCTGTTAAAGCATTTATGCATACCGGTTGCGATTATGCCGGTCCTATCGCTTACACCCCCATACGTGGCAGGGGTGTTAGAAATAGAAAAGCATATATATGTGTATTCACTTGCTTAACAACACGCGCTGTTCATATTGAACTAGCTACTGATTTAAGTACACCCAGTTTCTTGGCTGCGTTAAAGAGATTTTTGTCGCGTCGCGGTCCCGTTCAAGTTATGTATTCTGACAACGGGACTAATTTTAAGGGTGCAAATTCATACCTTAGAGATCTGTATGAGTTTCTGAATGAGGATTACAAATCACGTTTCGAAGAACAGTTATCTGAAAGTCGGATTGAATGGCGATTTAATTGCCTCGCTGCACCGCATTTCGGTGGTTGCTGGGAAAGTATGGTGAAGGTTATTAAAAATCACCTTTTCAAGGTCATTGGTCAGCAACTGCTTTCCTACGAGGAATTAAATACGGTTTTAATTCAAGTAGAGTGTTTGTTAAATTCGCGTCCGCTCACTGTCCTCAGTTCAGATCCAGCAGAACCTTCGGTTCTAACCCCTAGTCATTTTTTACATACCGCACCATTGGGGTCTTTGGCCGCACCTGAAATACAAGATGGCGCAACGCTTCACGAAAGACACGCACTTCAGGATAAAATAGTGCAATCGTTTTGGGCTAGATGGAAGCTGGAATACTTAAGTAACTTACAGATTAGGAGTAAGTGGAATAAAGCATCCGCTCCTATTGCACCAGGAACAATTGTTGTTATAATGACTAACAATACTCCGCCATTGTCCTGGCCATTAGGTATTATAGAGAAAACTTGTCCTAGTAATGATGGTTCAGTACGAGTTGTTTCTGTGCGAACTGCGACTGGCGTATACCTACGTCCGGTTGTACGTGTATGTCCTATACCACAGCATTAACTTCTTGTCCATCCACGCTAAACGAATCACTATTCTATATATTTATTATAATATAACTTATTTACTTTATTTATTTTTTTTCTTTTTCTCACACACGCATTATTTTAAAGGTGAACCTTTAAGGGGGGGTGGAAATGTTACCGCCAAATTTATACACCGCATTAACCGCGCGCGCGCATCGCATTGTCGCCTTCCTTCCCCCTGCCCTCTGCCTTCCACCCTTCCTTCGTCCTTGCTCCTGAGACGGTGGAGGTGCGACGGAGAGGGCCAGCGCTGCATCAAACACAAGCCCGTTGAACGCGAACGCGCGCGCACGACACACCGCAACGCTACCGCTAGCCCGCGACCGCTGTACAGCGGCTGCAGTAGCAGCCCACCGCGCAGTTCAGTGCCGAGGAGACATCCACCATCGTCAAGGTACCCCAACATCCCGTCTTTTTCCTCTCACTAGCAATCTTCGGTATTCTAAACCGCTTAAAAAACCGCACCACCACAAGCTTCTTGTCACAAATGGAGTCAATTTTTGGAGTAATTTTGGACAATTTTAACTTTAATTCTGACTTGGCATCAATTCGGTTTATAGTTAATCTTGTCGCAAACCTCCTGCCGTCGAATGGCGAACTCCTAGGGATACGGGTTCGCGAACCCAACTTTGAGAAACCCTGATTTGCAGGGATAAAAGCCAAATCTACTTTGGATCTGCTAGTGCTTCAGGTAAAACAGGCTGAGTACTACTATGGATGTACTTCCTACTTAAATTGTGTGAACTGCGCTATAACGATTGCGGCCGTGACGCTCAAGTTGAGGATGTGCAGGGGCAAACACGCGTCGAAATCCACTACCCTGCATATGGTGAATTTGAAAGGATGGAGCGCCATGTATTTCACCGCAGCGTGCATCTCCAATCGTAGTGGTCCATCTTGAAAATAAAATGTTGTAATCTGAGTAGAAGTAGACCATAAAGCTTTTTTATTTAAGGAAGGTGGCAAGCAAGCATGCAGCTGGCATTGATGTTAACTGATGACTGCCTATAGAAATCTTCATAAAAATCTGAGGTCAAAATGCAGATGCGTTTCCACCCCTGAGATCTAAGGTGTCATGTCTCTGTGATAGTTATTACGAGGCCATACATTACCATCTAACCGGAACACGATAGTGCTGAACACTACCATTTAGCGGCAGATAGGTTAGGTAATGCGGTGGTGCCTACGCCCTAGAGCTCCTACACCTGAAACTAACAACCACTAAGAAGCTGTCTCAAATTTAGCCTTCTGCAAATCCAAATAAAAAAACACAGCAGGTATGTGTACACAAGTACACACGTAAGAAGAAGTAAGGTATACTTCTTTAGCGTAACAATACAATGCACCAGAAATAAAACAAAACGACAAAAGAAGTTTAGCATCTCACTTCACACTGTTGCTTTTATCTGTTTAGCAATTAACTTCAGACTGTCGCTTCTATCTGTCAGAGTGCGCGCGCATCGTAATATTCACTCTCATCCTTTTTTTGCAATCCTGCCAAAAGAAGTATAAAACGTAACTTCACGCCTGTAATCCCCGAAGGGGTAGGCAGAGTTAAATGCATGCATTCAAGCATACATGTAAACACCCACGAGTCGCCGGTTACGTTTTGACCCATGTAACAGGTGGCTAACCTGTTGCCATCTCCGGGCACTTTACCAAACTCCGAGGTACTGGGCTACTTCCAGAAAATGTAAAAATCCCAGTAGAACCAGAGATATAGGATTTTAAACCATTATCTCTGATAGTCCCCGACCCGGGAATCGAACCCAGGACCTCCAGCGTAGTAGTAGTGACCTGCTACCACTACGCTACTGAGGCAGTTAAGAAGTACGTATAACTAAAAAAGAATTAGGTGGTTTACTGGTGGTAATACGGGCGTAGACACCACCGCATTGCCTAATATACTTGCCGCTAAATGGTAGTGTTCAGTACTACCGTGTTGCGGTCAGTTGGTTATGTACGGCCCTGTAATTTCCGGCACAGAGGTATAACACCTTAGGCCTCAGGAGTGGTAACGCATTTGCATTTTGACCATGGTCTTTGTGTTAGTGTCTATAGGCTGCAGTCATCGCTTAACATCAATGTGAACTGCATGCTTGTTTGCCGCTTCCATAATATAAAAAAAACCGGACAAGTGCGAGTTTGACTCGCGTGGTGAGGGTTCCGTAATTAAAATAAATATTTTCGAAAATATTACAGATTTAAAATGCAGGGACAGAGCGGTTACGGTGGTACCGGCAGGGGGGGTTATATTATTAAGATTTTTTTTTAATTTGAATACTCCAACTTCTTATAGGTTTTCCAGTAATCTATAGACAAAGAACTATTTTCCACATTTTTTTCAAAATTTTAAGTACAGAAGTTTCGGAGATAGGGGGGGTGGTCAATTTTCGTCGTTTTTCTTAAATAACTTCAAAATTGTTTATGCTGACAACAACCTCTTTCATTTGATATATCACACGACTCAGTTTACGACTTTTTTTTAATTTTCTGATTTACCCCCCGAAAGTGGTTCCTCTGTTTAAAATTTATTATTTTACTTGACGTGTTCATCTTTCGGTCACCAATTTACATATATTCATCAATTTTCAACTCAATCGGTCGAGTAGTTTCGGAGCAAATTGGCCGTGACAGACGGACAGACAGACAGACGCACGAGTGATCCTATAAGGGTTCCTTTTTTCCTTTTAAGGTACGGAACCCTAAAAATAGGATTTTCATAAACACATGCACTTACCTGGAAGCATAGTGATCTGTTTCCACAAATTCTTTTGTATGATCCGTATTTCGCATAAAATTAGCTCAATTAGTAAAGCTGGTACAAAGGTCAATATAATTAAATACAATCCAACGTATCCGGCATATAGACCCATTAATATGTTCTGGAATTTTAATTCACGGTGAAATTTTGGTCATTTAAGGAAACAATATGGGGTTCTTCAAAAATGGCTTCAAAAGAGTCCTTCAAGGCTGGCAGTGCGCTGGCAACTCCCCTGGTGTTGCAAATGTCCATAGGCGACCACTCTCCATTAGGTGGCCCGTCTGCTTGCTTGTCATCCTAATGGCATAAAAAAATGTTTGCCAATGCGCTTTGATTTTCTGTGAAATATAAAAAACAACACTTAGGCATAGTCACGCTCAACAAGTGGTAGTGTTCAGCATTATGGTGTTTCGGTCATTTTTTTAATGTAATGGCAATCATGCAGTTCACATTGATGTTAAGTGATGACTGCAGCCTATATTCACCCACACAAAGACCAGAGGTCAAAATGTTAAATGTCAAATGTTACCACTTCTGAGGCCTAAGATGTTATGCCTCTGTGCCGGAAATTACAGGGCCTTACATTACCACCAGACCGGAACACGATAGTGCTGAACACTACCATTTAGCGGCAAGTATATTAGGTAATGCGGTGGTGCCTGTGCCCGCGAGCTCCGTCACTGGAGCTCTACCACCAGTAAAACATGATATATATTATTTATTTTTTTATTGCCGAAAAGATAATGCGATGCATTCATTTGCAAAAAGGTTAGAATCCCACCACAGAATTATTTCGTTCATCCAGATATGCTGCAAACCTAATTTTTAGGCATATTTATAATCTAGAGAATATATTATCCACTAGGTTGCCCATCAAAATTTGGCGGCAAGTATTTAGTTTAAATTATTTTTTTTATCTTTAACAGCCAGTTACTCCCATTTGCGGTCGATTTAATCTGGCTACCGTATATCACAATAATGGGACAAAAAATAACTTTAATTTGATATATAACTAATACATGTACGTTATGGACGTAGAAAGTTATCGGAGCGGAACGAAAATAGGTAAGGGCGGCCAAGTCCGCAACGGCAGCCGTGTTTTTTCGCCAAGTTGCCGTGCAAGTTGCTGCATTTTGACCTTGGTCTTTGTATGGGTGTCTATAGGCTGCAGTCATCACTTAACATCAATGTGTCTCAACGTGTCTTTCATCATTAGAAAGCTGTATCTTTACCACTCATAGGCTATATTACATTCATTGCACCCGGGCGAAGCTGGGGCGAGCAACTATATAATACTTTATATATATAAAGTTTGAATTGATAAAAGGTACTTACCGAAGATACATAACATTTAAAGATTGTGTATATGCGCATCACTATTAGTGGAAAATTACCGATGAGTGAGGTTGTAACCTAAAGACGATGGACAAACATGAGAAATTAATTTATGAATTTATCCACTTGCTGTGGCTGAATACTCGTATTTTAGGTATGTCTTGGCAAACATATTTTAATCTGGAATCATACTGTAATCAAATTGAAGCAAAAACACCGGTCAAAAAGAAAGTCGTGTCGGGCCACGCGCATTGTAGGGTTGCATAGTTTTTAGGTTTGAATAATGTAATTAAAAAAAAAAACAGAATTTCAATGGAGTTATTCAACATTTTCGAGTAAAATACATTTGGTCGACTATTACTCGCAAACTTGTAAAGTCAACTTAAGTGTGATAGTTTTCCTTTTAATTTCGTTATAATTAATAGGTTGGGAAAACAAGTCTTTTCGCATTATAGTATGTATGAACTTGTAATAAAATCTCTTTGGCTGTAGTATTTGTATCTGGCTGGTTTTGGTATCATTGAAAGTTGAAATTTTGAAGAACATAATTCCAAATTCAAATTAGGCAAATGTGTGATTTTCATTTGTTTTTCGTACTGTCAAGATGAGTGAATCTAATGAAGAAATTCGATACATTTTATTTTTCAATGGATGCCAATTTTGAAAAAGTGGAGCAAGATCGACATATCAGTAGTTACAACGTAGCTGAAGAACTGAGAATTGATCACAAAACAGTTTTGGCGCATTTGAAAAAAGCTGGGTACAAAAAAAAGCTCGATATTTGGGTACCTCACGAGCTCACTGAAAGAAACCTAATGAACCGTGTACTCATTTGTGATTCTTTATTACGACGTAATGAAACCGAATCATTTTTGAAGAAGCTGATAACTGGTGATGAAAAGTGGATCACGTACGACAAGAACATGCGAAAAAGGTCGTGGTCAAAGGCCGGTCAGGCTTCACAGACTGTGGCGAAACCCGGGTTAACTCGCAATAAGGTGATGTTGTGTGTGTGGTGGGATTGGAAGGGCATTATTCATTATGAGCTATTACCACCAGGCAGGACTGATGATTCTGAACTCTACTGCAAACAACTGATGAGATTAAAGCAAGAAGTTGAGAGAAAGCGGCCGGAATTGATCAACAGAAGGGGTGTGGTGTTTCATCATGATAACGCTAGGCCTCACACATCTATAGCCACTCAGCAAAAATTAAGAGAGTTTGGCTGGGAGGTATTAATGCATCCTCCGTATAGTCCTGACCTTGCACCTTCAGATTTCCACCTGTTTCGGTCTCTTCAGAATTCTTTATGCAATGTTAGGTTAACATCACGAGAGGACTGCCAAATCCACTTGTCGCGGTATTTTGATGAGAAGTCCCAAAATTTTTATAGCAATGGGATCATGTCCCTACCTACAAGATGGCAAAAGGTTATCGAACAAAATGGAACATACATACTTTAGTTAAATTTAAATAAACTATATTAAAAAAATGTTTTGAATTATCTTAAAAAATGCGAAGAAACTTTTTCCCCAACCTGTAGCTACTATTGCCATTACGTTTGAATTTCTAACAACAACCGTTTAGTTGGTAAAGGGGGAGGGGACAGTTGACTTTAACGAAGAGAATACAAAAAAAATGTCCACATATTACATGTAGGAGAGGTACCCTAAATATTTTTTTTACGTTTTTGTCTATCAATTTG
Source organism: Macrosoma leucophasiata (assembly GCA_036365455.1). Classification (NCBI taxonomy): domain Eukaryota; kingdom Metazoa; phylum Arthropoda; class Insecta; order Lepidoptera; family Hedylidae; genus Macrosoma; species Macrosoma leucophasiata. The sequence goes on along the minus strand of JAWQUS010000004.1, from coordinate 4,127,177 downwards.
TCGACGTGAATAAAACGGCGAGATTATGTATACTTGTGCCAAATTTCAAGTCTCTAGTTCTAATAGTTCTTGCGCTAAACCGCGGACGGACAGACAGACGAATATGGCGGAACTATAAGGGTTCCTACTTCCTTGTTTACTACGGAACCCTAAAAAGAACGACGACAGTCGTAGGTGTCGATGTCGGTTAATAATATTTTCTGATGTTAATAATGTTTTTTTTAACACTCCGGCATAAAATTGAAATTTAGTGAAGGGATTCCACTGTTGGTTGGAATGACTAATTTTATTCTGGTGATATTTTTAATACCAGTAAATATACTTTAAATTGTCTCTTAGATAATATTTCAGAGCTGTTACACCTTTTACCCACTTTCCGTTTTTTCTGTACAAATCAATGTATGAAATAGTGAAATTAATAGTATGAAATAGTGAATAATTATGGTGGTAGGTTAAGTTTAAAATGTTCACGATTTTGTAAGTCTCTAGTTCATCTAGAGCAGTGATTCCCAAAGTGGTCCAGGTGGACCCCCTGGGGTCTATGGAAGACTCGATGGGGTCTACGTACATGCGTAAATAAAAATGGGATATATGGGAAAGTGATATAAATGTAGCAAGGGGGTCCACCGAAACCAGAAAAAAATTGAAAGGGGTCTACAAGAAAAATAGTTTGGGAACCTCTGATCTAGAGTTAACAGAATTCTGAAACTTCTAGTTAGCTCTAAGTATTTACTTAAACCATAAAAATATTAATATATAGATTTTAGTAACTAAAACCGACTAGTAGACAACTAGTCAGTTCTATCATTCAAAAGGCCTTAATAGATTTAATTAAAAATTATCTTACCAAAACCTGTAAAACATTGCCTGCTTCATCCAAATGGTTGATTAGGTTACTGTACATATGCACGCATTTCTTCAAATTTTCAATATTTAACCTATCTTTTTCTTGGCTTATGATATTTATTGCGACGTATTTATTTTCAAAACATTTCCTCAATAATTGATATTGTTGATACAATATGTTGAATAACGCAACATGTGTCCATATGCTCATTTCGATTGCTACCGGGATGTATATTAGTATAATTTTGTTCCATGACCATGAACCTAAATGTCTGAATATAACACTAACGATTCTTATTAAAGTCTGAATAAAAACGAAAAAGGTATATCTATGGAAATAAATGTTAGGTTTAAGTCCAAGAATATCATCAGTTGATATTACAGAACTACAAAATTTAATGAAACAGTTTCTCTCTATAAAGAAAGATATTAAGAATCGCGTATTGAATTCTAATATCTTTAAAGCCGTGTTCAAGGTATAATCAAATGTTAACCAATAAATAAGATTTATAACAAATCCTATTGTGGCACAGTGAAGTCCGGCGAAAAATAATATAACATTTGAAGTACTGCAAGTAAAATAGTGACCAATGAAAAGACGCACAAACATAATTATTTTTAGAATAGGAAAGGACTTGAAGATATTTTTTTGTTGATTTATTTCCGCCATATTTGGAAACGATGGCTAGTCTATTACAAAGTGAACAGAGACACTAAATATTAATTTTGATAAAAACTACGAGTAGTATGGTTTCACTGGCAATTATTTATTACAATGAAGTAGATAGAAATTATATCGAAGTATATTTTAGAATTCATAGATTCATATCGTACTATGAATATGATTTGAAGTTCTAGAAACATTGAAAATGGAACAAACCAATCTTGTGAATAATAAATGATAAAAAAAGTATGTGCGTACTTGAGAAATTAATTATTAATTGAAAAAAAAAAACGTAAGTTCACGCCTGTAATCCCCGAAGGGGTAGGCAGAGGTAAATGCATGCATTTATGCAAACACCTACGATTCGCCGGTTACTTATTAATAATAGTAAGTATAAAATTTTGGGGTGTAAGTGGCGCCTTTACCATCTCGGTGCTACAGCCAACCTTACCTGCACGTGGTACACCCTGCTGATCAACAGACAAGGCTCTGGCGACTGTTTTTGGTTCCAAATGGTTGCTGGGTCGACACTATCAGCGTAATCCTTCCTAGTGTCCTGCATGGTGGTAAGGTCTCTTAAAGGGCCTGCCTGGCTAGCTACCACCCTCAGGTCGTAATCTGCCGCCAAGCGTCTTTGGACGTGTTCCGGCTTCCGAGCCTGAGAGCCAGTCCGCCCTCCCCTTCCTCTTTCCCCTCCCTGATGTGTACCGTATTGTTCACCCCCGGACCGGTTGGTGTAAGGACGTCTTGCGCTCAAAGACGCAACGTGTTGGCCTGGGGGCCAGGGAGAGCCGATTAAACGGTATCCGCTGCCACCCGCCGGTCAGTAGGGGACCCGAACCCAGGCCTCACTATTAACCTCTGGCCTGGGAGGCTGTCCCGCCAACCGGTGCAAAGTCCCGTGTGCAGTCACCGTGCCGGAGTAAGAGACCGGAGTGGGGCCAGGCGCCTGTGCACGGGGGGGGATCGGGGGTCCTTCCGTCCTCCGGGCCAGCAATTTGCACCACCTCTGAGAGCAGATGGTCTAATTCACCGACAACTTTGTTCGTCGGGTGAGTAATGCGGTACACATCACCCTTCCCCTTTCCCGACGCTTCAAAAAAACAAAAATGGTTAAACAAAAGGAAAAATTTAGGCTTCTCTCAGCGGACACCCCCTCCCATATTTACTGTGGACATGTGCAATATCAGGGGTTTACATACCAACCTTAACGCCGTCCATTTTCATCTGGAAACGGCTAAGCCGGCCCTACTCTTTCTGACGGAGACACAAATATCCTCTCCACTCGATACTGCATATCTTACTTACCCCGGCTATACTCTGGAGAACAATTTTATTCGCCGCGCCGGGGTATGTCTGTATGTCAGAGAGGATGTCTGTTGTAGCCGTCTTGACCATTTTGAAGACAAGGACCTGTCTATACTGTGGGCGCGCGTAGATTACGGTGGTTCCAACCAAATTCACGCGTGCGTGTACAGGTCCTATAGCGGAGACGGGGAGACAGCTCGCATGTTCGAGCACATCCAACAGGTGGTCGACACGGTGCTTGAACAGCATCCTTCTGCGGAATTGGTGATTCTTGGCGACTTTAACGCACACCATACGGAGTGATTGAGTTCCCGAATCACTGACTTCGCTGGAAGGACAGCTTATGACTTTGCGCTGGTTAATGGTATCACACAAGTCGTAACCGGATTCACACGGATACCAGATGTCGAGGGCCACACCGCCTCTTTGCTGGATCTTCTGCTGACCTCACATCCTGCCAACTATCAGGTGGTGGTCGAGGCTCCTTTAGGATCCTCAGATCACTTGGTACGCTTGGTACGTACAAAAACCCTCTTGTCGGTTCGGGCGCCTCTGCAGCCCTCCTCCACACGGCAAGTGTGGCATTACAGGTCAGCAGATTGGGATGGACTGAGGGAGTTCTTGTCGTCCTACCCATGGAGGCAGCTTTGTTTCTCGTCGGAAGATCCGAGCACGTGCGCCGAAGCTGTAGCCGATGTGATACACCAGGGTATGGATTGTTTCATCCCGCACTCTGTTGTATCCATTGGCGAACGGTATTAGCCCTGGTTCGATAAGTCTTGTGCTGTGGCTTCTAACTATAAGCAGGAGACTTACAGAACCTGGACTGTAACTCACGCCTGCAAGGATCCAAATGCCTCCGACCTAAAGAGAGTACTCAACGCTGCCTCCAGGTCCTCAAAGCTGCGGATAGCCAGAGCAAAGTCCAAGCATGTCGTTAGAGTTGGCAGGAAGCTACTGCGGCATCCTCCCGGGAGCCGTGCCTATTGGTCTCTTGCCAAAGCTATCGAAAAGAATTTTTGTCGGTCATCTTTCCCACCACTGCGAAAAACTGACGATAGCCTGGCCCACACGGCAAAAGAGAAAGCCGATCTCCTGGGCAGCCTCTTTGCCTCAAACTCGACTCTTGATGACATAGGTAACACAGCGCCTATCATCCCGCGCTGTGAAAGCTCTATGCCTGACGTCAAATTCACTCAGAAGAACGTCAGGCGAGCGCTGTGATCCCTTGACGTCAAGAAGTCGAGTGGGCCGGATTCCGTCCCTGCAGTGGTGTTGAAGATGTGCGCTCCCGAGCCGACCCCCTGTTATCGCTTTCTTATGATCATGGAAAAGTACCGTCTGCGTGGAAGACAGCCCTTGTGCATCCGATACCCAAAAAAGGGGATCGCAGTGATCCGGCCAACTACAGGCCCATAGCAATAACCTCCTTACTCTGCAAAGTCATGGAGCGTGTGATCAATACACAGCTGCTGCAGTACCTGTAGGATCATCAGCTGATCAGTGACCGCCAATATGGCTTTCGTCAAGGCAGATCTGCTGGTGATCTTCTAGTATATCTCACGCACTATTGGTCTCACGCCTTGGATAAGAGTGGGGAGGCATTGGCTGTAAGCCTGGATATTGCTAAGGCCTTTGACCGGGTCTGGCACAGGGCAGTTCTCGCGAAATTGCCATCTTATGTCTCCCCGAGAGGACTGGACAGCCAGAAAACTGGCTGTCCAGTTTTCTGTCTGAGCGTTTTATACAGGTCTTAGTTGACGGTCAACGCTCAGACAGACTATCTTTCAACGCTGGTGTGCCGCAAGGCTCTGTGCTATCTCCCACGCTTTTTCTTCTGCATATCAATGAAATGTTGGAGCAAAACTCCAATTTTCATAGCACGGGAGATGCACACTATACAAGCCGTGCAAATTCCTCTCGGACACTTATCGAAGAAAGCAGGACTAGACTTGTGTCTGAAGTCGAGCACTCTCTGGAGCGGGTCTCAGATTGGGGTCGACTCAATTTAGTGCAGTTCAACCCCTCGAAGACACAAGTCTGCGCGTTCACCGCTAAAAAAACCCCATTCATTGTAGCACCACAGTTCCAGGGCACTCCGCTTGCCATTGGTAAGAGTATCGGTATCCTGGGCGTTGACATATCGAACGATGTGCAATTTGGGAGTCACATTGAGTGTAAGACCAAGTTGGCTTTTTCTAATTACAGTAGTAGTGGATGAGAAACAAAGATAGTGTGACGGTAAGTGAAGTGCGGCTTATCGGAACGTTTCTCGATTCCGCGGACGCTCCCGGCCGTTTTTTCTTTCCATTTTTCCATTAGATTGGTTCGACCGCCATTGCTCGGTTAACGTGCATTGGAAGAAATCTCCACTAGCGGGCAACGATAGTATATCGTACACACCTACGTAGTTATAATCATTAAAAGCCCTTTATTAATTCTAGTGTTCGTAGAAATATATTATACTTGGATTATTATTCTAATAAGCATTATCAATTCTTTGAATTAACTAATCGATTTAAAGACACGTAGAAGAAGCTTTAATTACATGTTCAGTACATTTACCCTAATAATTACATGCCTTGCATTAATTAAAGCGTAACTATGTAACAGACGGACAGTGAACCAATATCGCCCGGAGACATAATTAAGCAATACGCTGGCACGCCATGACAACTGTCCATCTGTGTTGTTATATCTAAAACTATTTATTTATTATTGGTACCGTAATGGGCGCAATTACCTTGAGATATATTTCAATGAATTTCGCTGAAATGATTTCGGTGTACTTGATACTCTGAATAATGTTTTTTTTAATGTAATGGAAGTGGCAAGCAAGCACAATGGATGTTAAGTGATGACAGCAGCCTATAGATACCTACACAAAGACTAAGGTCAAAATGCAGATGCGTTACCACTCCTGAGGCCTAAGGTGTTATGCCTCTGTGCCGGAAATTACAGGGCCGTACATTACCACCTGACCGAAACACGATAGTGCCAAACACTACCACTTACCATTAGGTAATGCGGTGGTGCCTACGCCTACGAGCTCCATCACTGGAGCTATACCACCAGTACAATCTTTAGATCGAGTCGTTTGTATGTATATTCCACATTCACACAATCATTCTCATTTGAATTTTTATACAGTTTTTTCATATATTTCATGTAATTAGGCTCCTGGAGAGCACTACAGAATAAGCAATAATAATAATCAAATAATAATAAAAAACATAAAATATGTTAAAAGATGAGAAGGAATGAATTGGTCATAATAAAGGTTATTACGTCTATTTCTACTGGTGGTAGAGATCCAGTGACGGGGCTCGCGGACTTAGGCACCACCGCATTACCTAATATATTTGCCGCTAAATGGTAGTGTTCAGCACTATCGTGTTCCGGTCAGGTGGTAATGTAAGGCGCTGTAATTTCCGGCACAGAGGCATAACACCTTAGGCCTCAGGAGTGGTAACGCATCTGCATTTTGACCCTGGTCTTTGTGTGGGTGTCTGTACGCTGCAATCATCACTTGAAATCAATGTGAACTGCATGCTTGTTTGCCATTTCCATTACATTAAAAAAAAAACATTCCACACTCCTTTTTCACTTAGCCGAGTTCCAAGTGTAGCCAATACAGATAAGAATTCCACCACCGCTGAAGATATTTCAAAATACTCTCGACCCAAATATACGCAAACTTTGTGTCATAATAAACGATACCTCGCACGAACTCTGTTCGGAATTTATTATGATTTATGATGTCCAAGTGTGCGGGATAGATAAACCGCACGATCGGCAGCTTACCTAGGCTCCATCTAGATACCTAAGTCGACTAGGTAAATGATTTGTGTGATCGCTGTACACGAATGGTGGATTTCGTAAAAGATTTTTGTCGGTTGAAGCTATATTGTTGTTCAATTTTTTTTTAAATATACTACATAAAATAGTTCTTTGCTTATAAATAACCCATAGGAAAGCCTATAAGAAATCTATACATTTAGACAAATAAATAAAATTGGAGTGTCTGCTTGTAATATAAAAATAACCGCTTTTTAGTAAATGCATAGTTAAGTATGTATATACGGTACATATAACAAAACATTTTTTATTCAATTTTTGTCCGTCTGTCTGTTTGTTCCCGATGATATCGGGAACAACCGATTTAGACGGGACTTTCACTGGCAGATAGCTTATGTAATAAGGAGTAACTTAGGCTACTTTTATACTAGATGCGCCCACGACTTCATCCGGGTAGATACTGAACAACATAAATTCTCACGCGGACGAAGTCGTGGAGACCGCTAATCTCACATAGATTTAGAGTAACGTAGAAAATTCTCAATTTCAGAGTAAAAAAAAATTAGAACTCCATTGCAATCAAATTAATAGTCGCTTTGTAAATCTGTAATTGAATATTATCCAGCCGATGGATTAGTATTCATCCTTGCAATTGAAATGATCGTACCTGGAATAAGATAGTACTCAACTCTATCATTAATTTTTTTTTTTAAAATTTTGGAAGTGGCAATCAAGCATGCAGTTCACATTGATGTTAATAAATAAAATAAAATACGCTTACACTCACAGCCCCACAGTAGGTATAAACCTGTGTCGTGGGTGCCGTTATATACAAACAACACATATACAAGCACCCAGACCCGAAACAAATATCTGTAAGCCATACAAATATTTGTCTCGTTGCGGGGATCAAACCCGCGACCCTTCGAATCAAACGGTCATCTCACACCGCTGGACAAACCGGGTCGTCAAAATGATGACTGCAGCCTATACACACCCACACAAAGACCAAGGTCAAAATGCAGATGCGTTACCACTCTTGAGGCCTAAGGTGTTATGCCTCTGTGCCGGAAATTACAGGGCCGTACATTACCACCTGATCGGAACACGAAAGTGCTCAACACTGGTAGTGTTAAGCACTTTCGTGTGCTTGCACTTACTTACTCAGCGACAAGTATATTAGGTAATGCGATGGTGCTTACGCCCGCGAGCTCTGTCACTAGAGCTCTACCTACCTAGATATATTAGGCAATTGATTCAAAACTAACGAAAATGTATGTACTAACCGAGTTAATGTTGAAACAAAATAAATAAGAAAACCAGTTGATTTCAGGCTTTTGTCGTTGAACAAAGAGAAAGTTCATTAATTTAAAATCTTAGCAACAATACGTATCGTTAGCTGAAAGGGTGTGCGATAGTGAGCACATTAATCATTTGCCTGCGAGATTAACTTGTTTGCTTTATTATAAAAACCGGCCAAATTCGGGCCGGACTCGTGCTCGTGTACGTTAGTTGTATGGGAGCCTCTCTTTCATATTAGCTTTATTTTTATTCAATTATTTATTATGAAAAGTAATATACAACTTGATATTCTGTAAAAAAATTAAGCGTCGTACTGCTACCGTTATCAATATTGAGCAAAAATACGAAAACAAACACGTTTATTGTATGGGGATCCCCCTTAATATTTTGATTTTTTTTATAGCGGCAACGGAAATACATCATTTGTGATCATTTCAGCTTTCTAGCGATGACGGTTTATGAGACACAGCCTGGTGTCAGACAGACGAACGGACGGACAGACAGACAGAATGACAGTGAAGGATTAGTAATAGGGTCACGTTTTTACCTTCTAGGTACGGAACCCTAAAAAGTAAAAGCTCTTTATATTGCATCACATTGATAGATACGGACTATTTGTATAGGAAAATGAAATGAAATGTAGAGATTCCCGTGGGAATGAGTGATTTTCCCGCAGTAAAAAGTAGCCTAAGTTTTGGCCAGGCTTAGTATCTATACACCACAAAAAGTTTCATTCGATTCCGTCCAGTATCTTCGGAGATTAGCCTGGACAAAGGGACAAACAAACAGACAAAAAATTAAAAAATCATTGAAAAGTGTTCTAGTACTATTTTAACATGGCCCCCAATTGGTTTTTCGTAAATATATACAATATACAGACACGCGGATTTTACTGTTTTGTTATATGTGTAAAGAAATACTATTTCTTTCTTCGCACTCTGTGTGTTTATTTACCATGAAGTTTGGTTATAGTTTTTAACTTTTTAATTGTCTGATTTTTAAGAAGAAACGAATTCAGAATGTCAGAGACAGATTCAAATACGAGTTGATTGACAATTGCATAATCAATGAAAATTTTAATATTATATTATTTTATGTTTTAAATGTGAAAGAATAAACTTTCATTGTCGTTTTATAAGTCTGTTTTACTACACGAAAGAAAAAAACCTTGTGTTGCTGAAAAGAAGTTTTATTGTTAGTTTTTTTTTATACAGAGACTATTTTATTTAGGTAATATAAAACAATATGAACTCAAACCTGAAAAGAAGAAACGACAATGAAAGTTTATTCTTTCACTTTTAAAACATAAAATAATATAATATTAAAATTTTCATTGATTATGCAATTGTCAATCAACTCGTATTTGAATCTGTCTCTGACATTCTGAATTCGTTTCTTCTTAAAAATCAGACAATTAAAAAGTTAAAAACTATAACCAAACTTCATGGTAAATAAACACACAGAGTGCGAAGAAAGAAATAGTATTTCTTTACATATGTATAGATGTAGGCTACAGGCTTTTTATACTGTAGACAAATAAATGGAGCCAACGCCCTCTACTTCTTACACATGGAACTCTATCACCAGTAAAATATACACTGAAATATAGTATGCAATGTGGATGGTCGCAGAGGCCCAGGAAGACCAAGACTGACCTACTAAGACCAAATAGGACGAGTGTTGTCTGAGGATGGGGTGAAGTCTTAGGAATCGACGTGCATGTATGAGGAGAGTGATGAATGTAGAAGAAGCACGGGAGGTGTGTCAGGACCGGGATATCTGGCGTTCCACACTCTCTGCCTACCCCGCAAAGGACCTGGCGTGAAGTTACATACATGAATATAGTATTACACGACATTTCCAATGGTTAATTCCCGTTTCCATCGCACAATGTATAATGGCTCTCGCATTTAGTTAATTATTTTTTTTTTGTTTTAAAAGTGGCAACAAGCATGCAGTTCACATTGATAATAAGTGATAACTGCAGCCTGTAGACACCCACACAATGACCAGAGGTCAAAATGCAGATGCGTTGCCACTCCTGAGTCCTAAGGTGTTATGCCTCTGTGCCCGAAATTACAGGGCCGTACATTACCACCTGACCGGAACACGATAGTGCTGAACACTACCATATAGCGGCAAGTAAAGTAGATAATGCGGTGGTACCTATGCCCGCGAGCTCCGTCACTGGAGCTCTACCACAAGTTTTTTTTTTATCTTTTTTATTTAGTTCCTATCATAATGGAAACAAAATAAGATATCTTTTGAATGCCTTTATGAAAAATAATCTGAACGAATTATTCTTTGTTTTTGTACTAAACTAGCAACCCGCCCCGGCTTTGCGCGGGTACAATGTTGATTGTTACTGGTAATTTAATGCCATTCTCAGTCAATTTCTACCCATTTAAAACGATTATTGACGACTGACAATAAGGCTATAAGGTTTACATTAGAAAAGTTAGTATAGTGTAGTTAACATTTATTAACCGAGTTCAAAAAACGAGAAGGTTCTCAATTCGGCCGGTGTATTTTTTTTTATGTGTGTACGCGAATTTCGCCGAGATTTCAGGAAGGGTTTACGTAATTCTTTTTGTGTTTGATGCGGAATAGTTTCGAATTGGTTCCATAAAAATTTGATTCAGATAGTCCCATTAGTTTTTTTTTAGCGATTCATTTTTATAGATACACTCTGAAAACAAAAATATAATCAATGTTTATTTCCTCATTCGTCTTACAATGTGTAATGCGCGGGCGTGGTTGAACTGTCACCGACTATGATTTATTTGCTAGCAACGTTATTTTGTGACTGCGAATTGTAATTGCGAATATCCCGTTCTTGAAGGGAAATCGGAAAATGTTCTTTAGAACCTCAAAATAATATTTCGAAACTGTCCTATCAAACTCAAACTGAAAAATTAATTTAATCACTTGGAAATACTAGAATATGCTTGAGATATGTCAAATTACAAATATAAAATTAAAGAGAACTAGCTGTTGCCCGCGGCTTCGCCCACATGGATGTCGTTTTATAATCCTGAATTTTCTTTGCTATAAACCTCACGGAGCCCGAGACCTTTCCAATGAATGCAAAACCGTGGAAATCGGTTCGTGCGTTCTGGAGTTATAGCGTCAGGAAGGAAAACCCGACTTATTTTTATATAATAGATAACAACTAATACGTTGATTAACATGTCAAAGTAAACAAAACTAAAATAAATAATGGTCCAAAAAAACTTAATAATTAAAATAGGTATTAACGGAATGTTCCACACTCTCTTTTACAAACAGCAAGATAAGACTAAACAAAAGAATATGGGACATACTTTGTCATTCACTGGCAGAGTTCCAAAGCCCACATCCTAAATCCACAAAACCTGCCAAAACAAAACTCAGTAGTCAAAACTTGCACTTGCGCCTTGCACTTTTTGTGATGGATTAAAAATGTTAAACTCGCGTCAGGTTCACGCCCTGATAGGAAATTCGTAAGCCGGACACGTGACTAGAATTGTGTCCGCCCACTTTTTGGGGACCTAATGACAGTTTTCATAGTGGTGGTGGTGATGGCGGTGGTGGTGTCGGTGTTGGTGACGGTGATGGTGGCGGTGGTGGTGGCGGTGGTGGTGGTGGCGATGATGGTGGCGGTGGTGTCGGTTTTGGTTATAGTTGTGGAGGTGGCGGTGTTGGTAGAGGTGGGGGTGGTGCTGAAAATCCACAGCATTTATATTTAAGTTTTCACTTTGCCGGCACTCCCGGAGTGCAACTCGTTTTTTTTGTGCTAATCATGTCATGGTTCTTTCAACCTAATCGGCCTACAAATTTTCGAGACAAATTATCTGTAACAAAAATTATCAATTTTTAATTCAGATTCAGAATATACTGGTGGAAGAGCTCCAGTAACGGAGCTCGCATGCGTAGTCACCACCACATTACGTGATATACTTGCCGCAAAAAGGTAGTGTTTAGCACTATCGTGGTCCGGTTAGGTGGTAATGTACGGCCTTGTAATTTCCGGCACAGAGGCATAACACCTTAGGTCTTCAGGAGTGGTAACGCATCTGCATTTTGACCTTGGTCTTTGTGTGGGTGTCTATAGGCTGCAGTCATCACTTAACATCAATGTGAACTGCATGCTTGTGTGCCACTTCCATAACATAAAATATATATATATATTAGCACAAACAAATCGGCGTGCATGTATGAAGAGAATGATGAAGGTAGACGAGGCACGAGAGGTTTGTCAGAACCGGGATATCTGGCGCTCTACACTCTCTGCCTACCCCGTTAGGGACCTGGCGTGAAGATACATACATACAAACAAACGGTATACTACAGTGATTTTAAATATAATTAAGTGGAGTGCATTATGTGCATATCTATAGACATACCTGTCCCTTTAAATATTGATAAATGGGTACAGCACGCTGTCAATACTGAGCACCAGTAATTTATGGACGCAGTTATGATTTACGAGCCTCACTACATTAGTTGCCTGTCCTTGGGCGGATGCCCACAGTGTACTGTAGGCTTTACTGTATCTAAGTAAACATGTGTGCCATAATTTTGGTAGAAAATTCTAATTCTCTGCTTTGCTAATGCTTTTTTTTACCAGGGGATAATTAGTTACGCATACCCACCCTTTGGGAGAGGGGTGGGTTATGTGGGACTCGGAGGCCTTAAAGGCGGTTTGAAAACATCCGACAGCGGGTTGGTCACTTACACTTATCTCCACCAACCCACATTGGAGCAGCGTGGTGGAGTAAGGTCCAGGCACCTTCTTGTGATTGGTTACATTTGATTGGTTAAAAAGCTTTTTAATTTTTTTTTTCTAATAAATCATATTTTAAAGAAAAATGGAAGGAAAAAAATGACTTCAGGCGAGACTCGAAATCGGGGCCACTGGGAATCTAGTCCAGCCGCTCTTCCAACTGAGCTACCGAAGTCCTGCCCGATTTGTCAAATCTTTCCTTCACATTTATTTTCTTTCCATTTTTCTTTAAAATATATTTCATAAGCATGGGTTAATGCGAAATAATATAAAACAATTATTAAGGCTAAAAGCGACTACTTTACGATATTTAATAAACTGCAAAGTTTATTGAATCGGTTTACTAACTAGCATAGTGTGGCAATAGATGGCGCTACTACTAACATACATATTTTGATAGGAAATACATGCAAGATGTGTTTGTTTATGTATGAAATTTAATAAAAACATTGTTTCATTCGGTAAACAGATAGGTGAAGGTCGAGCAAGTATACTGGGAATATTCTCACAAAAAAAAACAATAACAATACTCGGATATTAAATTGAACAAGTCGTGTGCAACACCAACCGGGTCATCAAAATAAGCCCCTTAATAAATCTCATAGTAAAAAAAAAGGGGGGCGGACAAAGATTATCCTTTCAAAGGGCTCAAGATTTTAAACCTCCTTTATTGTTGCCCTTAGAACTGTTCAAATTTAAATAGCCCATAAAACCTGGATTATATTCATAACAGATAAAAATATTTTAATGTCGACTTACAAAATTTTATTTGTTTAGACAATCCGAGTTATTGTTCTTCGGCAATTTTATCGTTTATTTCGTTTAAGAGGCGAAATAATGGAAATGAAAATATGCGTATCCAAATATTTTTTTTATTTTGATTAACTAACTAAGTATTTACTGCTATTTCTTATGTAAATGTAAAATATACGTTCCTAGGTACACAAAGTAAAATAAGTGCATCTTTTTAAAATTGATAATATTTATTTCCACAACTGTTCCTGGGTCCTTGGTGTGACCCCAGGTCATGTCAGGGTACATGTATTGGGATTTTTATATTTCCTAGAACTTTATCAGTACTACCCTCAGAATTTGGTAACGTGACCGGGGATGTCAATATGCTCGCATTAGCTATTGGACAAATGTGTTTGCCTGTATACTATGCATTTACCTCTGCCTATTCCTTCGGGGAAAACTGTTGTGCTGAAAACTGGGTGCAACGTGACCAACATTAAAAATAATAATAATGGATGTGGCATGTGGATTCGGCGATCATTGTACCGATAGTCGTCTCGGTAAACGGCCTTATTGCCAAGAGCCTCGACCAACACCTTAAGAGGCTCACGTTGGACGGCTGGGTCAAGGGCCTGATGCAGAAGGCAGTGCTCCTTGACACGGCGCGAATAGTGAGAAGATTCCTCTCCCTGCGTCTTGTCCCTGTTCCCGCTGCCGGCGGCAAACTATTTTTTATTTTTTTATATATATATTTGTTTTTGATAGTTTGTTTTGATTGTTAAATAAGGTTTTAAATAAATAAGTGAAATAATAATGGCAACCCATTATACGACCCACTGCTGGGCACAAGTCTCTGCCCTTTTTTTGGGAGGAGGCCTGGAGCTTACTCCACCACGCTGCTCCAATGCGGATTGGTGGAGGTGGGTGGGTTAGTGGCCAACCCGCTGTCGGATGTTTTCAAACCATGATGCCCATAAGGCCTCTGACAATGTTTAACGACTGCTATCTATCAATAGCAACCGGGGCCGACGGCTTAGCGTGCCCTCCGAAGCACGAAAATGCGCATTTAATTTGCCACTAGCGGTCACCCATCACACTATCCGACCGCGCCCGTAGTGCTTAACCGAGTAGATTGCTTATGATCTACACCAACCGCCGGGCCATGCGCGCTGCATAAAAAATTATAGCCTACAAACGAACAAACAAACAATCAAAGTTATAAACTTTACCTCTTTATGATATTATCTGGTAAGTAGGGTTAGATAGTTACGAATGGCGAACTTAAAGCTTAAAGCAGGGCTCACAAGTGGAAGAGATTACCAGTTCACATCTAGTAAAGGGTTGTGACTTTAACCATTTCGATTGTCCGCTTGTACCTTGTTCTCCATTCACTTCGAAGCAAAATCATACAAAAATCTGCGTAAATTGTCAGATATTAACTCATCTCTCGCAAATTATGAATAGTCATTTCATTTCATCATTTCAGCCAAAAGACGTCCACTGCTGGACAAAGGCCTTCCACAACGATTACCAACGAACGATCCTAGGCCGCCCTCATCCAACGATTGCCCGCGACCTTCACTAGGTCGTCGGTCCATCTTGTGGGGGACCTGGCTACGCTTCGTATTCCGGTGTGCGGTCGCCATTCCAGAACTCTTCTGTCCCAACGGCTATCGGTTCTTCGAGCCATGTTTTTTTTTATGTAATGGAAGTGGCAAAAAGCATGCTGTTCACATCGATGTTAAGTGATGTCTGCAGCCTATAGACACCTACACAAAGACCAATGTCAAAATGCGTTACCACTCCTGAGGCCTAAGGTGTTATGCCTCTGTGCCGGAAATTACAGGGCCATGCCACTTAAGTTTTGTGTCCTTTTATAAGAAATTACATAAATTATTCATCGCCATACCACCCTTAGTGTAAAACTCTAATGGAGCTAGACTTGTATCATCGAACTAAACGTTTGCTACGAGAGCTCATTTTGAATTGGATATCATTACCAATAACAAAATTGATAGAGCTTCAAAAAAACCGGTATAATATGTGATTTGTGTTTGGGGTCAAGTTAAACTGGTGACACAGAAATGAGAATCATTTGCGTTATACATCATTCTTGTTTGCGATTACTGTCGACATTTAAATAAGACAGGGGATATAGACGATATAGGTTTATGTGATATTTCATGAGAATAAATAAAAATGCGTATTGATACAAAAAAGGAGAAGGCGCAGATAAGGCTGGGACTACACTACAACTAAATCAGCATGATTTAAACGCGGTAATTCGGCAACATTAGGGTTATTCCTGCGAGAATGTGGTATGTATGTATGTATGTATCTTCACGCTAGGTCCCTAACGGGGTAGGCAGAGAGTGTAGAGCGCCAGACATCCCGGTTCTGACAAACCTCTCGTGCCTCGTCTACCTTCATCATTCTCTTCATACATGCAAGAGAATGTGGTGACTAATAAAAACCATGAATCATGATATACTTGGCACATGAATGCCATTTTGTTTTTATCTTATTTTATGTATGGGTAAGAAAAAGAAATACAGATACTACGTTAATGTAAACTGAGTATACTCCGATTCCAGATGTGTCTACAAAATTACGTTGCCTTGCCTCGTGCCTTAGATGAGTGACAAAATAATCCTGTATATTGTTACCAACTACATAATGTATTTCTTATATCGCTTTGATTTGAATATATCAAACAATTCTTGTTCTGCTTATTAAAAAATTGTTTGAATAAATTATAAAAATAAATAAATAAATAAATAAATATATTTGTATACGTATTAACGAATTGTGTTTATTATGACCAAAGATTAAGATAAAATTAGATTGTTGTTAATTTGTATTCTAAAATGTACAATTTCTATTTTGCATGTAAAGAATCTAACGAAATATGTGAATCTTATTTATCTAAAACTAATAACTTATTATGTACCATATTTCAGGCAAATAAATATCAATCAAATGTAGCAATAAGGCCGCCATTTGCTTTTTCTGTAATTTTATTTATTTTTTTTTCTTCAATGCACCGAGTAAGCATTCTCTAACAATCAACCTTTGGGATGTGGGACAGGATTGTAAAGTAATTTAATGTAGTTGTTAACTCCTTTGTTGTGCATTAAAGTGTATTATTATTTTACTTATTTATTTTAAACCTCATTCTTATATTTTTACTTATATAAATATCAAAAACAAACATAAATATAAAATAAATAAAAAATAGGGTGCCGCCGGCATCGGGCCCAAGCCGCCGGTGGTTAGGGACGCAGAGAAAGGAACCTCCTCACTATTCTTGCCGTGTCGAGGAGTTCAGCCTTCTGCATCAAGCCCTTGACCCAGCCGCCCAACGCGAGTCTCTTAAGGTGTTGGCCGAGATTCTAAGCGATAAGACCATTGACCGAAACGATTATTATTATTATTATTCTCATTTATTAAGCTTTTTACATATTTTGTATATTTTTACATACATATATTATTACAAAAATAAAAAAAACATACATATATAAAAACATACAAAATAGGTTCCGCCGGTAGCGGGAGCAGGGTCCTAGCTGCCGGTGGTTAGGGGCTTAGGGAGAGGAACCTCCTCACAATACGTGCCGTGTCAAGAAGAACTGCCTTCTGCACCAAGCCCTTGACCCAATTTCCCAGCGAGAGCCTCTTGAGGTGTTGGTCGAGGCTCTTCGCTACGAGTCCGTTAACCGTGACGACTACCGGTACAATGACAGCAGAATCCACGTCCCACATGGCGACAACCTCGTGGGATAAGTCAAGGTATTTTATTTGTTTATCCTTTTCAGCCTTCACGAGGTTCTCATCATGAGGGACGGTAATATCAACAATCATTGCACGGCGCTCCAATTGATCTATCACCACTATATCAGGCTTATTGGCTACAATAGTCCTGTCAGTGATGATAGATCTATCCCAATACATTGTGACATGGCCATTTTCAAGTACTGGGTCGGGTGCATACCTGTAGTACGGCACCTCCGCGGCCACAAGGTTGGATTATTATTATTAAATGTCTTTGTCCTTGAAGTTATATACGTCTTTAAGGCTTAAATGGTACTTTACAAGCTTAGAAATTACAAAGCCTCGTCAGTGTTGAGTACCTTTTCCCGGTCTACTATAGCTAACGCAACACTACTCTAAACTATATCAGTTTATTTTACTTATCCACATATTACAAGCTTATTTCGTTTAGGATAGAAAACAACGTGTATGATTTTGAGACAATATATTTGAGATAAACTAAAATGTTCCACAGATTTAAAAACCACAAAAATGAAATCCATACTTCCTACTAATATTATAAATGCAAAAGTAACTCTGTCTGTCTGTCGACTGAACCGATTTTAACGAAATTTGGTACAGAGATAGAGCTGATTTGAGAAAGAACATAGGCTTAGTTATTTATGAAACGACATCCATGCGGGCGAAGCCACGGGCAACAGCTAGTTCTCTATATTTTGTATACTGAAATGATTATGAGAATTAATTTAAAAGCCTCATTGAAATATGAATACTCGTTAAGGAACTGCTTATCAAATTTATCATTACCAGTTAATATTATTTACTAAATAAATGATTCAAAAGTAATTTATCATCAAGACGCATTGACAGCATAACAATTCATTTGTATCTCCACATTCAATTTAGTATTTTCTTACACTCCATACAATATGGATGTTACAAAGTTACATAAAGCAACAGAACTCTTGAAAGCGCATCCTTTTCTAAAAACATTGATGTATTTGCGATTATTGTTCGGACATTACTTCTCCAATCCAGACGATCATTTAATAATTTCTGTTTTAAAAAGGCTTTATTGCGTCATTGTACCAAGCATAGTTTTCCAACAATTATTAACCACCCATGTTGAATATAAAGTTTCATTTTACTATAACGCTATGGAGTTCTATTTTAATATTATTGTGTCGTTTTTTATGGACAGAGACTTTTTTATCAAATTCTGTAATTCTGTCGCAATGACCGATCATATTATATCCTATAAATCTGTTTTTGTCTCTTACAGTGCTTATTTTATTTTCGTTTTAGTATTTTTCATTAGAATATTCTTCATAGTGATTTCTGGAACTTTAGTGCATGTCAATTTCAACACTTTTATCAAACTATTCTCTTTAATATCAAATATTTTAGGTATGTTGCCGAATATAATTGTTTTTGATATTATGTATCAACGCATAAAGTTGCTACGAAATACGATTGAAGATAAACAATCAACGGTGCAATTGATAGGGAAAAATATTATGAATTACAAAATTATGAATTTGAAGAAATGCTTGCAAGCTTACAATTATTTTATGGATCATTTTAATGAAACCGATTATCATATTCATTTATGGGTGAGGAAAATATTTAATAAATTATTACATTTTAAAGACCCGCCCCGGCTTCGTCCGAGTGCAATGTAGATTGTTATTGGTAATTTGATGCCATTCTCAATCGTCAATTTCTACCTTTTCATCTATTGAAAACGATAAATGACGACTAATCATTATGTCAATGGCCATAAGGCCATAGGCTAAGGCCAAGGCCATAATAATTTACATCAGAAAAGTTAATAATAATATAGTCGATTAGTGAAATCGGTGAAGCCGTTCTTGAGTTTTACGCTTTACATATATAGCGAATCATTTTCATTATAAACAATAGAACGGTAGCTCACTGATAGGCATAGAAATATATTTCAACGGTCATCTTTTTAAGAATTCCTTTGCTAAATGGCAAAACGAACGTTTATAATTTTTTTTTGTTACAGATATTTCTGGGGTTGTTGATAAATTTTACACACATTGTTGTATCTTTGTTCACGGCTTTTGAAGCTTATGCTCACGGCGTAAGTGATATTTTGACTATTTTTACTAGTACTTATAACAATAGCTCTTATTTCATTGATCGTTTCATTTGCTGCCAGATAATCAGTTTGTGTCTTGAGTATTAAAAATTAGAGATTTTATTATAAGGTTGTCAGAGTTTCCAATTCTGAGCTTTTGAGGCCTAAGTTGTTTTGCCTCACAGCAAGAATACAAGGTAATGCGGTGATGTCGATGCTCTCGATCTCTGTCCTCTGTCTCCTCTCTATCTCTATCACCAGTGCAGACGTGTCACACGTCTGCACTGGTGATAGAGATAGAGAACAATTTATTTTTGGTCGTCTATGCTTCAGTTGGCATAAGTAGAGTCTTGGTTTGGTTTATTCCAATAATAATTATAATAATGGCAATCCATTATATGTCCCACTGCTGGGCACGAGTCTCTCCCCTTTTAGGGGGGAGACCTGGAGCTTACTCCACCACGCTGCTCAAATGCGGGTTGGTTATGCGTTAGCGGCCAACCCGCTGTCGGATGTTTTCAAACCGCCCATAAGAGCTTCGACAAGGTTTAACGACTGCTATCTATCGATAGCAACCGGGACCGACGGCTTAACGTGCCTTCCGAAGCATGGAAACGCGCATTTTAATTTGTGACTATTGGTCACCGATCACACCCGACTGCTACCGTATCGCTTAACCAAGTAGATCGCTTACGATCTACACCAACTGCTGGTGATGCGCGCTTCGAATATTGAGACCAAAACAAGACACCCAGTAAGAAATTTTGCACATCGGGCCTACGAAAGAGACAATCGGCTAGTTTCGAATTCGTAGAGCGTTATCTCTGCTGTACACTGACTACGTAAGCACTGATAGTCCGGTATTGGCCAAAACTTGATCAAAATGACAAACGTCACATAGGTAAGGTGCGAAAGAGATAACGCCTCTACAAACCTGAAATAAGCCGAAGTCTCCTTCATTTTCTTTTATGTAATGGAATTGGCAGACAAGCACGCAGTTCACATTGATGTTAAGTGATGACTGCAGCCTATAGACACTTACACGAAGATCACTCCTGAGGTCTAAGGTGTTATGCCTCTGTGTCGGAAATTATAGGGCCGTACATTACCACCTAACCGGAACACGACAGTTCTGAACACTACCATTTAGCGGCAAGTAAATTAGGTAATGCGGTGGTGCTTACGCCCGCGAGCTCCGTCACTTGAGCTCTACCACCAGTTCATAAAGTCGATGTGCCATATGTCGGATACTGTGCATCCTTTATGATTAACAAGACGAAAATGGCGATATATTATTTATTTATTTATTTAAACGCTAAATTAAAAAAATATATATGTCTTGTTGCAGACAGTGCAGACAGACGACGGAGTCTTCAGCTACGGAATACGGCAGATATTCATCAGCGCATATCTGGTAGCACTGATCAGCTTACCAGTGGTGTATGCTGAATTAATTCTGAACCAAATATCGCATATCAAAAATATTCTCATGAAACAATTAATGCTTTCCAAAGGTAAGTAACAACTGGTGGTTACTGGTGGTAGAGCTCCAGTGATGGAACTCGCGGATGTAGGCACCACCGCATTATCTAATATATTTGCTGCTAAATGGTAGTGTTCAGCACTATCGTGTTCCGGTCAGGTGGTAATGTACGGCTCTGTAATTTCCGAGGCATAACACCTTGGCCCTCGGGAGTGGCAACGCATCTGCATTTTGACCTCTGGTCATTATGTGGGTGTTCATAGGCTACAGTCATCACTTAACATGAATGTGAATTGCATTCTTGTTTGCCATTTTCATGACATAAAAAAAAATATAGCCTTCTTTGTTTAGTGAGACCATCAAAAAACAAACGTGTGCGCATTACCAAAAAATAAACAGTAAATGCTTTGTATTGGAAGCATAGTTTTGGTTAGTGATGCACCTTTTGATATAATATTGTTAAGAGGTCAATTTAGGTAAGTAGGTTGCAAACAAGCATGCAGTTCACATTGATGTTAACTGATGACTGCAGTCTATAGACATTTATACAAAGACTAGAGGTAAAAATACAGATGCGTTTCCACCCGCAAGACGTTAGTTGCTATGGCTCTGTGATAATTACTACGGGGCAATACATTACCATCTAACCGGAACACGATAGTGCTGAAGACTACCATTTGGCGGCAGATAGACTTAGAGTAGGTAATGCGGTAGTATATTATAACCCGCGATGAATAAATTGTCTTATTAGATTAATCGCACATGAGAATAAATTAAAAAATATTTTAACCAAAAATTGAAAGAATAAAAAAGTGTAATTACACTTTTCACACAATATTATTTTTGTTTCAGAAGAACCACTGCGCTCCCAAATAAAACTTTGTTTGGACATCATCAGACTGCGTCCATTTAATTTTGTCATCTGCAGAGCGGTGCCACTTGATGTGAATCTTCCTATCAACTTCCTGTTTCTTTGTATTACTTATGTCATTATTGTCACTCAGTTCATACATTTCAGTGAATAAATCTGCACCAATATTATAAAAAGAGAAAAGAGGGAGAGAGAGAGAGAGAGAGAGAGAGAGAGAGAGAGAGAGAGAGAGAGAGAGAGAGAGAGAGAGACTCTATTTTTAACCCACTTCATAAAAGAAGTGGTTTTATGTTCCGCTGTACCTATGTATGTTCACAACGAACACTATCAAATGCTTTTTTACGGTCAACAAAACAAAAGAACAAAGTCTGACCTTGTTCTCTGCTCTTTTGTATACGTTGCAGGACTATGAACACAGCGATTAAAAAACAACATTTTATCTCCATGGAAAAATCTTCACACTTTATTATAGTTACAATGTTGAGTTAATATAAAAATGTCAACTAAATTTTAAAGCGGTTATTTGTGATTTTATTTCTTATTTATTAAATCACGAATATTACAACAGCGTTACGGTATTTTACAAGTTATATTTATTTCTTACCTAAATTGAATTATTCTAAATTAAAATACAGACGTGCAAGCGCTACAAGACAAAATGTCTCATGTCATTTTGTATTATTATTAGTAATAATATTCGTTGTTGTATTATTGTATTCCTCTGGTAGCTAGAGCTACATACATACATTGGTTTACAGCTAGGTACCGTAGAATACGTTAAGATTACAGTATTGTTTCAGACAAGTGGCTGATGCAGAAGTTTTATTTATTTCCTTCCTTTCTTTCAGTGTTAAGATAAAATGAATATGTACCTATATTTGTTTTTTTACTATTCAATGCTAGGTTATTGATAGTAAACCATTAATGTATTTCTTACACAACCTTTTGTCACAAACATTGTCCGCTTTATGGTTGTATTTTCGCGATATTTGGTATCGTAATATTATCACTTTTTTAATTTAATTAAACATCTAATGTCCCACAAGGTCGTGTATTGTCGTCTCTACTCTTTACTATTTTCAATAACTTGATTATGCAACACATACATTGTGAAAATCAAATGATTAGAACTACATAACAGATACACAATGCTGTAAAAACTATTATAAAAAAAAATATTTTCTTTAACTGCCTCGGTGGCCTAGTGGCAGCACTTGTGCGATACACTTGGAATATTGCAGGGCATACTCAGATTTAATTATTAGAGGAGCAATCTCACTTATTTAGAAACAATCATGGATAAATTTATAACTTAAAAAAAACACACTTTTTACACTGATCATTCTCATTATATTACCGGGTCATTTCATCCGGTATCCATGAACATGGCACTTGCAATCGATCCAAATCCACCGAATATAGGTAAAAAGGGTGTTGAATTGAATATTTGTATCGCGAAACAATCCGGCATAAATATATTTACTACCCGATATAATATGAAATTATTTTTCATGCCCCGATGTTACCAGATGTTGCTTAAATTATTAAATAATTATTAATAAATTTAAATTGTTAAATTATTCTATTTAAGCTGTTTGAACTGTGCTATTACGATGGCGGCAGTGGTACTCAAGTTGACGAAATGCAAAGGCAGATGCGCGTCGAAAGCCACGATCCTGCAGATGATGAACTTAAAAGGATGGAACTGCATATATTTCACCGCGCGCTGCATTTCCATGCGTAGAGGTCCATCTTGAAAATGAAAAAATAAATGTTTGAGAAATGTATCATTGTAATTATAAAGTATCACAGCAAATTCTGTTTGCCATAATATTTAAAAAAATCAAAGAAAACAGCTATGTTATACTATCTAGAGGTGCTCTAAAATATTTATAATGTTTAAAGTAATTTAACCAAACCAGAATAAAAATATCCTTTTGTAATGGTAAGTGAAAGTAGCGACGGGTTTTTACGAATTATGGGTTCTGTCAAGGTTTCTATACATTCGAATATTTTTTTGGGTTATGCTCAGAAGGTTTTTAATATTGATTGTTATTAGTATTGCTCCTTCTTGATCTAATCCTATATTCGTATAAACCAAATTGAAATGAGCGTACTTTTAGGGCTCTAGGCCAACATTTGTCACTCAGCCAATCCTGCAGAATTCAAAGTTTGTTAGTTCACCTGGTACATCGGTTATCTGCTTCCATAGCATCTTGTGTATGCTCCGTATTTCACTCGAAATTAACTCTATAAATATGACCGGTACGAAGGTCAATATAACAAAATACGCTGAAGTATATGCCGCATACAGACCCTCAATCGTCAATGAATTCTGAAAAATATATCGTTTAGTTGTAGTATCTATATCGGTTAGGATCCCACTGCAGAATCATTTCGTTCATCCAGATATGGTGCAAACCTAATTTTTATGCATATTTATAATCTAGAGAATATATATGTTAAAAAATGTTTTATTACATTTTAGTTATGTTTGATAATTTTCATTGATTAAGTATGATTTCGGCTAATCAATAAAAAAAAATGAATGAAGATAGATGTAAAAACTTAGGATATGTCGTAAAAAAACTGAAGCACGTCACGCGTACTTACTAAAAAATTAAAAAATCATTAATAAACCGTTAAGTCCCATATATATAAAAGTAATTATCCTTAATTTTGTCCAAATATTCGGAAAACGCCGAGCCGGTCACTTATCCCTGGGACACTTTGTATATTTTCTAGATTATAAATATTCGTAAAAATTAGGTTTGCAGCATATCTGGATGAACGAAATGATTCTAAAGTGGAGTCCTAATCTAATATGTTAAGTCAGGTTACAAAACAGCAGTTAACTAAAATTATTGTTCATATTTCTGTCAGTGGTAATAATTTACTCACCATATTTATATAAGATTCGAAAATTTTGTTTATCTGCAGTACTATTTTTGGTGTATTAAATATAAGTGTAGTTAAAACCTAAAAACAATAACTATATTGATGTGTTCTTAGATTTTCGTGAGCCATACTTATTGAAATAAAACTATTGTAACGGATTTATTCAGAAATTAAAAAATAAACGGAAAGAAAAAATTGACTTCGGGCAGGAATCGAACCTGCAACCTCAGGATAACCAGTCCAGCCGCTTTACCACTAAGCTACCAAAGTTAATTTATTTACCCCATGATGCGATCATTAAAATAATCTTATGATCTTGTGCTTTCTAAAACTAAATCCCAGCCCCACCAGTCTGCAAGACCTCATGAAACCATAAGTCAATCTTTATACAAAAGGCGCTTACGATCGAATCGATGAGGGTTACTGCATATCATTTTTTCATAATTTCAACTGCTGTTCCTTAATCTGCCCGAGACCACGGAAGCTTAAAAGCGACCGAAACGTCGGGTTAATATTTAAAATCATTAGATAAATCCGTGACAATAGTTTTATTTTGAGAACTATATTAGAGATATGCCATATAAAACATGGTTAAATTGATGAATTCAATAATAAATCAAATTATGTTAAAAAAATTGTTTGCTATAGATAAATGCAAATGCAAAAACATCCAAAAGCCCATACCAAAATTTGAAGAGCATTGTTAGCTTCATTAAAATGGGTAACCAGGTTGCTATATATGTGCACGGATTTTTTCAAATTTCCAATCTTGAGTCTAGCTTTTTCTTGCCCAACGACATTAATTGCCACGTACTTACTTTCAAAGCATTTCCTCAACAATTTGAAACGTTGATACAATATATTAAACAACATAATAAGTGGCCACATACTCATTTCCATAGATATCAAAGTAAATATTGGCACGATCGAATTCCAACGGAAATGCTGGAAATTTACGCGCAATGCAAAAGAAAAGATCCTCGTTGATGCCAAAATATAGAATATAGTGCTAAAGCCTTGAAAAGGAATGGTAGATTGAAACCCAAGGATGTTATTTGTAGATATGATAGAACAGCAAAATGTAATGAAATAATTTCTTTCAATGAAGAAAGATATTAGAAGCCGCAGATTGTATTCCATTAAATTTGTAGTCGTAGCTAGTCCATGTTCATGTGTTAACCAAACAAAAAAGGTTGTGGATATTCCGAGGGTGACACAGTAAAGCCTGGTGATGAAAAACACAAGTTTCGAATCACTACATATATAGTAGTGTCCAAAGAAAAGGCGCACTAACATAACTATTTGTAGAATAGGAGTGGACTTAAATAAGTCTTCTTGCTTCTCTATTGTTTGCATATTAAATTTGCAGATGATGTCTAGTGGACTGAAAATGTATTTTATAACTAAGGCGTAATGCTATTGAATAGTAGTATAGTATAAAAGTAAAAGTTGTGTTAGTTGCAATTATTTGTTACAATGAAGTGGATAAATTATCTTTACATATAATAAAAATCGAGTGTCTGTACACTAAACATTTTTCCAAAAAAACTGATAGGGGACGATGAAAGAAGAGTGACAGAAACCGAAAAAACAATTTTTGGCATTTTTGTCTGTTTGTCTGTCTGTCTGGTACGTTATTACCACGAATCTACTCAACGGATTTGTTTGAACGCGGTTTTTACCGGTGGATTACATATAATTAGGAGCGTCGTCAAAACTTGGTTTCGTCAATATCGTTTGAGGGAAAAAGAAGTTATGGTCAAGTGAAAATATACCTACTGCTTCAAAATTTTTAAACAGAGTTGAATGCGGTTTACACATGTATTTAATTTAGATAAAACTAGAATTTATACTTTGTTTTATCGATATCAATAAAGACAAAATCATACTGCAGTCTCTATTGAATTTTAATAAAAAATAATACATTGAATGTGGGAAAGCGTCATCTATTGAGATTTCATGAAAAGAAATTGAATATTTTAGTTACAAGAAATCTCAATAGATGGCGCTAAAATGGCGCTGGCGCTGGATAAAACTCTTACCACCTTATTTATAAACGTACATTAGATACGTTTTAGCTATAGAATGCTTTGTCTTTGTCAGTTGCATTGTCAAATGTGCAGGATAGAAAAAAACAAAGGAGAGATTAGCAACACTTTACCTAAAATACGTTTATGAATAAGGGGGTTTATCTCATATAATATATTTTTCTCATATACTTATCGGTTTGGGTCATTGTAGTTTCCACAAGTTACGCGAAAAGCGAACTTCACGCGGACGGAGCCGCGAGCAACAGCTAGTTTTAGTAAGAAATTATTTATAAAACAAAGATTTTTATCGCACGATGATCTTCATAACATGATTGGAATTGAAAATAAAACGCAATAGTAAATTAATTGCATGTGTATTAATATTAAATTGTACTCTAGCATAACTGCGCCATTCTCATAAGGGAACAATCCTCTTCACAAGTTAACTATAAATTATGAAATGAGTTGTAATTTCTACATCTTATCCAATTTACCACAGTGACTCAAAAAAAAGGTCTTAGACCAGTGTATATTATTTTAGTGTATTTTACATTGATGGGAAGTAACACTGTAGCCTATAAGCATCTACAATGAGACTGGAGGTTTCAATGTAGATGCGTTGCCACTCCTGGGGTCTAAGGTATTATCTCTGTGCCGGAAATAACAGAGCCGTACATTAACACCTGATCCGAAAATGAGTGCAGAATACTACCATTTAGTGGAAATTAGATAAGGTAATGCGGTGGTGCCTACGCCCGCGAGCTCCATCACCAGAGCTCTACCACCAGTAAACGTTGTTGTGACTATAGAAATTTCTTTGTTATCAGTTTTTAAAAGAGGAAATGAGATATTCTACTTTTAGATATACATAAGTTTTTTTATGAAATTGAAGTGGCAAACAAGCATGCAGCTCACATTGATGCTAAGTGATGACTGCAACCTATAGACCCACACACAGACAAAGGTCAAAAAGCAGATGCGTTACCACTTCTGAGGCCTAAAGTGTTACGCCTCTGTGCCGGTAATTACAGGGCCGTACATTACCACCTGACCGGAACACAATAGTGCTGAACACTACCATTTAGCGGCAAGTATGTCAGGTAATGCGGTGGTGCCTACGCCCGCGAGCTCCATCACTAGAGCTCTACCACCATAAAACGAAACCTTTTGTCATAAAAAGACCATAATTTTATTAGGAATCTCTTAGTACTCGAGAATTTTTTATCGAGTGCTGTCTGATGGTGGGGTCAAAAGTCTTAGGAATCGGGGTGCATGTATGATTAGAATGATGAAGGTAGATGAAGCACGAGAGGTGTGTCAGGATCGGGATATCTGGCGCTCCACACTCTCTGTCTACCCCGTTAGGGACCTGGCGTGAAGATACGTATATACAAGAATCTCTTAAGTACCTATATTATTAATATAAAAATTGGAACATAACTATAACATAAGTGGTACTACTGTGAATGAAATGGACAGGCAAGGTGATGTTGACAGAGAATATGCGCCATATTGTGAACTTGAAGGGGGATAGCTCGAGAAATTTGATTGCGTCGCACAACTTGTTTTGAAGCGGTTGTTCTGAAATATAAATGATTACATACTTTTTATTAATTAATTATGTTGTTTTTTTATGTTACGGATGTGGCAATCAAGCATGCGGTTCACATTGATGTTAAGTGATGACTGCAGCCTATAGACACACACAAAGACCGAGGTCAAAATGCAGATGTGTTATGCACGAATGCACTCCTGAGGCCTATGCCTCCTATGCCTCTGTGCCGGAAATTACAGGGCCGTACATTACCACTTGACCTGAACACGATAGTGCTGAACACTACCATTTAGCGGCAAGGATATTAGGTAATGCGGTGGTGCCTACGCCCCCGAGCTCCGTCACTTGAGCTCTACCACTAGTAAAAATACATGGTTACAACAAATAAGAGAGATTAGGATAATACCTGTTTTGACAGGCTGTTTGCATTAGTATTTTGTTTAAACATAATAAAACAGAATACCCATTCACTAATTGTGAACAATAAGATAGAAGGTAAAGGTAATACTGAAGCAAATATTCACCAAGACCTACGTTTAAAAGTAGTTTTTATCATCTCATTAGTAGGTCCTTTAAAATTAAGACATATTGTTCGACTGATAACACTCTTGTGAAGTTATTTGTAATATGGCCTATTTGTCTCGTCGTCTTGGGGTCATAGATCACTAGAGCCACCCGGTACCCAACCGGCGACAAACCGCCACGAGCGGTCTGCGCTCATTACATCAACTCCGCTCCGTATCGCCTCGACCGCAAGGCGTCACGCGTGGGCGGCGCGCAGTCCACGAGCGGACTTCAAGTGGATCTTTCTGCAACCACTAGCTTATCTTGCGTTGACTTTGCATTGCCAACTCGCTGTTCCGAAGTGGACCGCGCGCGGTCTGCGAGTGGTTCACAAGTAACATCGCGTCGTTCACCCGTGGACCACCCATCGACCACCCGTCGACAACAAGTGAAAACGCCGGTATTGGTCGAGTTTCGGGTGGCTGTAGTCAGATATGACCCTTACATATTCAGTGTCCAATAGAAACTCGAACGATTCAAACGTATTTAATTTATCTCCAAACTAAAACTAAATCAAACCTTAAGCAATGAACACATAAAATATATTTACCTGCATCCAAAAGGGCTGTCGTGAGAATCAGCTTTATTTTGTCAACTTCTTTGCAAATTAATTCTGTTAAAAGTGCAGGAGTTAACACCAGTACTAAATTTATGACAATTTCCATAAAAGTGCGGTATGGTTGATCTGTCTGAAAACATACCGTTACATGTTCGCATCTTATACTCAAAAAATACGATATCATATTGAAATTTCAAAATTAGTTACAGTTTTTCCAAAACGTCTTCTCGTTTTGCCAAATGAATTACATAGGTACGCATAATCCTAAGTAGGTAGCATTATCAAGCATTGTTTATGATTTCATAAAAATAGGAGCAGATTGTTTATCAATAATCTTCAAATATAAACGCCGATACACAGTAGAATATCTCTTAAATACAAAATACTAAAACAGAGCTTATTTTTCACAAGTTTCTAGAGAAATTGGTTAAAATAATTCAAACAAACAAAGATTTTGTCACATACATACAACCCAAGCTGACAACAGCGTGTTAAAGTATATGATGGAAGGAGGAATGTCAACACCACATGAGATATAATTATGTTAAACTCATATTGGATGTGTACAAATACTTTGAAAAATCGACTAACGGTTAATCAACTAATACCATATGTACCATAGTATGGGAAAGTCTTAGAAAGAAGAATGAAAGAGAAGTCCGACGGGTTGTTGTGGGATGCACAGGGTGGTTTCAGAACTGGAAGAGGATGTATGGATCAAGTTTTCTCCCTCCACAACATCGTAGAGAAGCATCTGGCTGTGAGCCAGAAGGTTTTCTGCGGTTTTGTGGATTTGGAGAAGGCGTTTGATAGGGTATTACGAAAGGAGCTGTGGGACATTTTGCCAGAGTATGGTATTGATGGCAGTCTGCTCCTTGCAATACAGTCCACGTATGTGGGCTGTCAAGCATGTGTGCGGGTAGATGGTAACATGTCACCCTGGTTTGATGTTAACATCGGTGTCAAACAGGGTTGCGTGCTTTCGTCTAGGCTGTTTATTATATATCTGGACAAATGCCTCCAGAGGGTGAAGTTGATGGATGTGGGAGTGCGTATGGGTGACTTAGTGGTGAACTGTCTACTTTACACAGATGATGCGGTAATTATTAGCTCTACACCATCTGGGCTACAAGCACTAGTCACAGTCATGAAAGAGGATTGTATGGAGAAAGGTTTACAATTGAATGTGGATAAAACTAAAGTATTAGTATTTGAAAGAGATGAACAGAGAACAAATGCAAGGGTAGTAGTAGATGATGCAGTGTTAGAACAGGTTGATGAAACTGACATAGAAAGAAGAGTGCTTGCTGGGAATTGCGTGAATGGAGCGTTGGGTAAGCTACTAGAATCTAAACATCTCAGCCAGCGGGCTCGACTAGCCGTACATAATGCTGTACTTATTCCAACGCTTTTATATGGAAGCGAGAGCTGGGTATGCAGGAAAGAGCATGAAAGTAAGTTGAACGCGGTCGAGATGAGATCTTTGCGCAAGATCTGCGGTGTATCACTCACCGATCGCGTTCGTAATGAAGATGTAAGAAAGAGACTTTGTGTGAATGATAGTATCGGTGTAAAAATGAAAAAAGGCATGCTCCGATGGTTCGGGCATATAGAAAGAATGTCGAATGAGCGAATGACTAAACAGATATACAATGCGAATGTGGATGGTTGCAGAGGCCCAGGAAGACCAAGGCTGACCTACCATGACCAAATAGGTCGAGTTCTGTCTGATGGTGGGGTCAAAAGTCTTAGGAATCGGCGTGCATGTATGAAGAGAATGATGAAGGTAGACGAGGCACGAGAGGTATGTCAGGACTGGGATATCTGGCGCTCTACACTCTCTGCCTACCCCGTTAGGGACCTGGCGTGAAGATACATACATAACTAATACCAATAATGTACAACACTGTCGGGTGGGAAATAATTTCCCTATATTTGAATAAAAGTAAAGTCAAGAGACAGAATAAGAAAGAATAGAAGTAAACCTGCTTACTTATTATTCTAGCATAAAAGGTACTCATAGCCTATATGTATGTAAGGTGAATTTCTACAAGCTAAATTTAAAATTAATAATTTACTTACATTCAAACTGAAGTTCGTCGACAGCATATATAGTACACGCATCAAGTTAACAAAATTATTTATTGAACTGATAAACATCTGTAATCAAATCTTAGGTTAATGTATAATTTAGATAGGGAAAAATATCAAACTACAAAATATTCATATAATGCGTTACAGATGGTTACGTCACTTTTATACAAGTTTTCTTGTCTGTATGTATTTCCTATTGTTAATATTGGAATTGAAGCTAATATTCACAAAGAGTATTCTCCGTGGCGTTTCTCAGCTGATTAATGTAATTTCTATATCATCATTATTACATACAATGACTTTAACATTCTTACCATTAGCTTAATCCAGTGGCTGTTGGAGTATAAAACATCGAGTAAAGATTTATATATACTTAAAACCTTTATCAGTATTTTATTTTTTTCTAAAGCATCTTCTGATTTCATTGTTATCTCGATTGAGTGTTTCAGGTGTTTCACCCGTTGCCAAATTAATTCAAGTATTATGATTCTTGGTATATAGTTGAAATTTACTCCCAATAATGTAAACGTAACTGATAGTGAAACCGACAATGATAACATTTTAAATATAGTTACTTCATAAATAGTGAATATAGATCGAATTAAAGCAAGCGACACAAAAAGTTGAAATGATACACTTGCTTCTCTGTAGCATTTGAAATTGGATGACATGTCATTATTTTGCAAACAAACTATGAATTGACTGAGGCATTCGTTATCAGATATTAATGATATTAGAATAAAAAACAAATATTCTGTCAACTTTATCATGACCCGTATCTTTGGTGAGTAGAGAAAAAGGTATACCCAATACGATATTAAAATAATAACGATGAAAAAACAGTAACACTTCATTATAATCAAGTATGTCTTGTTTGTGGTGAAAACGTAGTAGTGACCAAAAATTAAGCGACAGTACATAATAATATACACGTAAATAAGAGATGTTGGGTGCATGAGAATTTCTTTCCTATAATTCTTTGTAATCATTATTGTACAAACGACAAAGCGACTGATTTCCTCACAAGTTAACTCTTAAATAATGAAACTTTCTACAAACTTGATATCGTAGTTATATTGTACTAATGATAAAATAAAGTGTTATCACATTCTATGTTACCAGGGTGAAAATGGTTTTGATCGCAATCAGTCAATTTTCATATTACACAATTGTATTAGTAAATTGGTTTGATATTATTTTATGGATAAGTAGTACCTACTACGAATAAGTAATTCTATATAGTAGTGGACCTGAATCTAGATCGACCTTCACTTGTCTGTTTACTTAATGAAAAATTGTTTTTATCGAATTTCATACATAAATAAACACGTCTTGCATTATTCACGTCCGTATTATTGCCTATAAAAATATGTTCATGGAATGAAAAAAAAAAGAATACTTTGTGTGTACTCATGGATGGAAAGATGGAAGGGTGGAAGGATGGAAGGATGGCATGGAAGGATGGAAAGATGGAAGGGTGGAAGGATGCAAGGATGGAAGGATGGCATGGAAGGATGGAAAGATGGAAGGAAGGAAGGAAGGATGGAAGGATGGAAGGAAAGAAGGATGGAAGGATGGAAGGATGGAAGGATGGAAGGATGGAAGGATGGAAGGATGGAAGGATGGAAGGATGGAAAGATGGAAGGATGGAAGGATGGAAGGATGGAAGGATGGAAGGATGGAAGGATGGAAGGATGGAAGGATGGAAGGATGGAAGGATGGAAGGATGGAAGGATGGAAGGATGGAAGGATGGAAGGATGGAAGGATGGAAGGATGGAAGGATGGAAGGATGGAAGGATGGAAGGATGGAAGGATGGAAGGATGGAAGGATGGAAGGATGGAAGGATGGAAGGATGGAAGGATGGAAGGATGGAAGGATGGAAGGATGGAAGGATGGAAGGATGGAAGGATGGAAGGATGGAAGGATGGAAGGATGGAAGGATGGAAGGATGGAAGGATGGAAGGATGGAAGGATGGAAGGATGGAAGGATGGAAGGATCATTTTAATGATTATAATATTATATGAATATAATAATCATTAAAATGAAACCTGTTGTCATAAAAAGATCATAATTTTATTAAATATCTCATAAGTAGATTAAATATATAAAAATTGGAACATAACAATGATATAAGTGGTGGTGATGTGAATGAAGCGTACAGGCAAAGTAATGTTGACAGGGAATATGCGCCATATCGTGAACTTGAAGGGGCATAGCTCGAGAAATTTGATTGCGTCGTACAACTTGTTTTGCAGCGGTTGTTCTGGAATATTAAAGATAACATATTTTTAATTAATTATATTCGTTAAAACTACTTAAAACAGATAAGAGAGATGACGATAATACCTGTTTGGATAGGCCGCTTGCATTAGTATTTTTCTTGTGTTTATGTTAAATTACAATAAAATAGAATGCACATTCACTTATGGCAAACAAAAAGCAAATAATCACCAAGACCTACATTGAAAAGTCAATTATATCATCTCAGTAGTATGTCCTATATTAAGACATGTAATTCGTATACCTGCATCTAAAAGAGCTCTCGTAAGAATCAGCTTTATTTTGTCAAGTTCTTTGGAAATATATTCTGCCAAAACTGCAGGAGTTGACATCAGTACTAAATTTATTACAATTTCCATAAAGTTGCGGTACGGTAGATCTTCCTGAAAACGTACGTTCACATCTTGTATTGTTTTTATGACACTCAACTAATACGAAATCATACTGAAGTTTTTAGTTAGTTACAGTTTTTTCGAAACATCTTCTTATTTTTTGTCAAATATACTCGTATAACATATGCATAAGTTAGTTGGTCTCATTATTAAATATTCTTTATGATTTTTTGAACAATGAGATTAGATTGTTTGACAATAATCTTAAAATAAAAACGCTGATAAACAGAAATAAAACGGGATAGACCAATATAGTGATAATTTACGAAGAAACGAAGAGTGTCATCCCCACGTGAGATATGAGTTCAAAGCCAGCAGACAGGAGAAGAAATAATAGAAGTAAACAAGTAGTCTAGCATAGAAGGTCACTTATAGCCTATATGTAAGATCAATACCTAACAGCTAAATCTGTTATCATAAAAACCAACAAATTAATAATATAAGTACTTACACCCAAATTGAAGTTTGACGACATCGTATAAAGCACACGTATCAAGGTTACAAAATTAGATATTGAAGTAAAAAACATCTGAAATCAAATTTTATGTTATAACATAGGTGATATGAAAAATATAAAATATTAAACATTCGTATAATTCGTTACATTGTTATGTGACAGGTCCAAAAGTTTTCTTGTTTATATTATTGTCTATTGTTAATTTTGATTGGAAGCTAATGTTTTTTGAACGATGATGATGTCAAACAGGTATATACCACACTTAAAATTGTTGGTAAATTACCACTGCAGTCTACACGAATGTAGTGATCTGAATGCAGATGAATAACCCTGATGCCTAAGTTATTAATTGAAAAAAAAAACGCATAACAACCTAACAAGAAGACGATAATGCTGAACATTACAATTTGTTGGCAGATAGATAAAATAATGCGATAGTGCTTAAATCCTTAAATTCTGACATACAGAAACAACAATTTTAGCAGGCCACATAGCAGGCTATTTTGTAAATATGTTCACAAACTGTTCAAAGCTTTCAAATACTAGTTAATTGTCCAATGTCTGGAAGTTTACTCTACTCTTATTTAATATTTATTATCACGTACGACGTCTTTATCAATCTTACCATTAGATTGATCCAGTGGCTGATGGAGTATAAAAAATCAAGCAAAGATTTATATACACTTAAAAACTTTATAAGTATTTTATTTTTTTCTATAGCATTTTCTGACTTCAATGATATCTCGATTGAGTATTTCAAGTGTTTCACCCGTAGCCAAATTAATTCAAATATTATGATTCTTGTCATATAGTTGTAATTTGCTCCCAATAATGTTAACGTAACTGCTAGTGAAATTGACAGCATAAAATCTATTGTTACTTCATAAATTGTGCGTATAGTTCGAATTAAGGTAAGCGACACAAAAAGTTGAAAAGATACATTTGCTTCTCTGCGGCATTTGAAATTGGACGATATGTCAATATTTTGTAAACAAACTATGAATTGACTGAAGCATTCGTTATCAGATATTAATGATATTATAATAGAAAACAAATATTCCACCCATTTTATCATGACACGTATTTTTCGTGAGAATAGAAGCATATACAACCAATATGATATTAAAATAATAGCGATGAAAACACAGTAACACTTTATTATAATTAAGTATGTCCTGTTTGAGGTGAAAACGTAGTAATGACCAAAAATTAAGCGACAGTACATAATAATAAACACGTAAATAAAAGACGTTGGGTGCGTGCCCTTATAAATCTTTGTAATCATACTTGTACAAAAGTAAAAGCGACTGACTCTTTACAAGTAAACCTTTAAAATAATATAACTTTCAACAAATTTGACATCATGTGTTATATATTGTACTAATGATAAAATAAAGTATTCATCATATTGCATGTTAGGAATTCAATTTTCATATTATACAATTGTTTAAGTAAATTGGATTGATATTTTTTTATTTATCAAGGATAAATATTTAATGGACACTTCACACTAATTGGCATTGTTTCATTAGTTAAACGCCATCTCCATTGATCATAATTTTGAAACTCTGGTAAGCCTTGGCCTTGATTAGAATTTTATTTTTTGTAAAATATATTTTAATAAACATCGTAGTCCCCTTTTAGCTAGAAAGGCTTAGCGCCACTAATTCTAAAAAAATAAGAGAAATCGACACCCGGACTTTGTTAATGTTAAAACGGATTAACTGTTATTCCGAGGTCGCAGATTCGAGCCTTGACCGAAGTCAATTTTACTTCCATTTTTCCCCATTTGGGTCCGGAACCGTAGAATCGGAACCGTGATTAGATTAAAACGGGTTTAAGTAACGTTGTAATATTTTTATGTATCGCAATTTAAAAAATAAGTTTATTGTTTTATAAATTTACATTGCAATCTAATCACGGTTTCGAATCTACGGACCACCTATTACTACGGACACCTATTACTTCCGGACCCAAATGGGGAAAATGGAAAAGTTACACACCCTGGACTTGGTGAGTAAGCTAATAAATGCGTGACGAGAGCGTGTTGTCTAATGGTTCGGTCAAAAGTCTCAGGAATCGGCGTGCATGTATGAATATAATGATGAAGGTAGACGAGAGGTATGTCAGGACCGGAATTTCTGGCGCTCTACACTCTCTACCTACCCCGTAAGGGACTTGGCGTGCAGATACATACATACATACGAGAGCGTTACTAAAGGTGTGATCGGGCGAGGCGAACAGAAGTTGTTAGAGAGATAGACGGGAGGAAGTAGCTGAAGAAAGAACGTGTCGTATATATATACACATAGAGCTCTCTTGCATACTCGTTTTTTCTTTTGCTTTACTTCTTTGTTAAAAGATGAATACTATTCTTACTAGGTTAATTAAAAATACATATTGTTATAGCACAAATTTATTATCATTAATCTATAATTACTGAAAGGGTTCGACAAAAGTAAACATATAACACAGTCCATAATATATTTTATCATTTGAGGCATCTCTTTTAACAAATCGTGTTTGCAGACCACATTTGCCATTCAAAAGCCATATTTGTTCAGTCCCATACATGTTTAACGCTGAATTAGTCAATTCAACTAGTATCACAAGACCTCTGTATCAGCACAACTTCAATATTACCTGCGGACCAAACTTATATTGGCGCATCTCTTTTGAGATTCCCTTTGATCTGTAGTCGAAGAGATATTATCGATGCAGGGCAAATATTAAATATGGTTGTGCTCATGAATATTTACAGGTTTAGGTAAAATTTGTGGGAAAGGCGATTGTTTTTCACATACTAATAACTTGTAAATATTAATCAGTACTAAGCGGTTTAGATTTTGCTTATAGGTAAACCCGTTATCAACTTAGCTTCCATTCCCAAATCAATCTGACCTCTTTTGCATTTAAAGAAACCGTTATCTCCCCATTGTTTCCCCCAACTATTGGCAACTAACCAATAAGGCACACCACTTTCTTCACCATAGCCAATAATTCGAACACTATGATGGTCCGTTTCTGCACCGTATGTATGCTCATATATCCCGCTTGTGTAATTGAAAAAATCTACGTAAACTAAAAAAGATGCTGCTATTGGGCCATTTTTAAATAGTTCAGCTTTAATCTGTTCTTCGTCATTTTTAATTTTGTATACTTTACTCCCTTTATGTTTGTCATTATTATAGTTTTTTTCATTGATACATTTATTGCGACATGCGTTCCCATTCCTAAGCTCTTCTATATTATACGGCCTGCATAAATTGCTGACAATACCATGCTCTACCCAGAACTTGAGAGCGCGATCAGTGTACCCTCCTGTACAGACAGAACCATTGAAACAATTTTTGCAACAACTCAAGTCTTGTGGAGATAAACTCACGTTCTCACCAGTATGAATACATATCCTGTCTGATGCCGTTGTTGTTGATCCAAAAGTCCAGCATGATCCACATTCTCCTTGATGGTATATTTCCTTAATTGTTGAGCATTTTGGCCATTTGATTCTGGCATCAAAATTCTTTGGAAATTCAGTTTCTTTAAATTCGTGTTCTTGAGTAGGATATTCGTCACCACTAAATAAATCCCCGCTTGGCAGAATTGTATTCTCAGTGTCTTCATGGTGAGTAATTTTCCATGAGAAATTCATTGAGTTAAAGTATTCGATAAATTCATGTCTCGGTAATGTTTCAAATTTATTATGAACTTCTGGATTGAAGGCACTGATTAATGGCAATAACAATAATATTGTTGCAAACATACTCACGATAAATATGGTAACCGTAGTTTGTATAATAACTCGATTTGTTGTGCTATTTATATTGAAAATTCATGTGGTATTGCAATTAAGTAAATAATTTTGAAAATGTGCTCGAAAGGTAATAATACAAAACAATAACTAATTAACCTACATTAAACAAATACTTTTATTGTTTTTATATTATTTCGCATTAACACATGCTTGTGAAATATATTTTATTATTTTTAAAGAAAAATGGAAAGAAAAATTTGACTTCAGGCGAGACTCGAACTCGGCTGGACTAGATTCCCAGTAGGTCGCGAATTCGAGTCTCGCCTGAAGTCAAATTTTTCTTTCCATTTTTCTTTAAAAATAATAAAATAAATACTTTTATACTCATTGTTACTGTGTGATTCCCATCCAACACAAAAATTATCATCTTCACGTCTATATTTCTTAAAGGTTGGCATGGCCACAATGTGAACGTAACTTCATGCCTACAATCCCCGAAGGGGTAAGCAGAGGTAAATGCAAAATGCATGCATTCAAGCATACATGCCACGATTCGCCGGTTACGTTTTTGACCCATGTAACAGGTGGCGAGCCTGTTGCCATCTCCGGGCACATTACCAAGCTCCGAGGTACTGGGAAACTTCCAGAAAATGGAAAAATCCCAATAGAATCAGAGATAAAGGACTTTTAACCGTTATTTCTAATAGCCCGGAGCCCGGAAATCGAACCCACGACCTCCAGCGTAGTGGTACTGGCCTGCTACTGGGCTACCGAGGCAGTTTATGGAGTAATTTAACTTATCGTTATGATCTTTTTTGGAGTTCCGTACTCAAAGAGTAGAAACGGAAACTTATCACTAAGACTCTGTCCGTCTGTCACCGGGCTCTATCTCATGACTTGTTAAAATTTTCACAAATCATGTATTTTTGTTGCCGCTATAACTATATACTACTATATACTAAAAACAGTGTAAAATAAATATGCATTTAAGTGGGGCTCACATACCAACAACGTAATTTTTTTGGCGTTTTTTTACATTGTCGAGCCTTGTGTTTTTCTTATTATTTCTGACATGGTCCCAAAATAAAAATGCTATAATTATTATTTAAATGCTTATAATTATGATTTAAACGTGAATACTGAACAATAATTTTGTTTAATTCTACGCGGACAAAGTCGCCAACACAGCTTGTATACCTAATATTATTCATAAATAAAAGCAATGAGCTATCTGCCGGTGAAAGTCCCGTCAAAATCAGTATAGCCGTTCTCGAGGAACAAACAGAAAGACAGACAGACAAAAATTCTAAAAAATATTGTTCTGCTAAATGTACCTTGTTTAAACATGCACATGCATTTAGTAAAAAGCGGTTATTTTTTTCCAAAAAAAAATATTCCAATTATATTTTTTTTATTTTTTTTATTGATTTATTTTACTTATTTTACAGTTGTAAACAATTATGATATGTGTAATGCACATGCATTTAGTAAAAAGCGGTTATTTTTTTTCAAAAAAAAGGTGCATGTATGAAGAGAATGATGAAGGTAGATGAGGCACGAGAGGTATGTCAGGAGCGGGATATCTGGCGCTCTACACTCTCTGCCTATCCCGTTAGGGACCTGGCGTGAAGATACATATATACCTATATATATAAACATTTCCCCCCTTATTCATAAATGTACATTCGATACGTTTTAGCTATAGAATGCTTTGTCTTTGTCAGTTGCATTGTCAAATGTGCAGGATAGAAAAAGACAAAGGAGAGACTAGCAACACTTTAGCTAAAATACATTTATGAATAAGGGAGTTAGACTTTGACTTCCCTCTGTGGCAGCAATACCAGAGCTCTACATTACCACCTGACCGGAACGCTATAGAGCTGAATTTTGCGACACATAGATCAGTTAATGCAGTGATGCCTACGCCCACGAGTTCCATCACTGGAACTCTACCACCAGTTATTTATATTGATAGTATAAATAAATAGTATGGATTATTCTTTCATTTGTTGTGTTTGACATTAAAGTCACTATAACACACATTAACCCAGTGTACACAGCATCCTTTGGCTTCAACAAACAAGCCCACGCTTTGCCGCCGGCTATAATTGGCTAAGTGGCTGTTGGCGTAGAATTAACACAGTGAATAAACAGCTTTACTTGTTATGATTACCTTAGTTGAACAAGGTGTATCAAGCCTATGGATCTAGTGACTAACTATATACAGGATGTCCCAGAAATCAACAATAAACCGAAAACGGGTGACATGACAAGTATCAGAAACATGAGAAAAAAAAAGTTGTCATGTATTTTTAATATTTTTTGCATTGTAATTATAGACTGTAGTTTAAAGAAGGGTTAGTCATGGCTACAATACAGAGGGGGAAATAACAAGAAAGTAATATTTGTGGTCTTGGAACTTGAAGGATCATATAACACATGTCGGTTTTTCCGATATTTTTTAAAATCCTAATAATATTAAAAATACATAACATTTTTTTTTTTCACATTTTTCTGATAACTGTGTTGACTTAGCCTATCACCCGTTTTCGGTTTATCGTTGATTTCTGGGACACCCTGTATTAAACAAAGTCGTGTTAGTTACACCATTTATAACTCAAGATCGGCTGCAACAATTCATATTTTTGTGTTTTAGATTTGTCTTCGTTGGAAATAGAATAATAAATCAATTCAGTTAAAAATAATTTAAAAAGCCAAAACATTATAGTGATATGTTATAACAAACCCCAACAGACAGCTCACATTCATTCTAACAGCTCACACTAGCACATACCGATGAATAGAATTCTTCCATTGGTGCAGTCAGTCAACCGAACAATTTTTACTGGCTCCAGTGACGGAGCTCGCGGGCGTATGCACCACCGCATTACCTAATATACTTGCCGCTAAATAGTAGTGTTCAGCACTATCGTGTTTCGGTCAGGTGGGAATGTACGGCCCTGTAATTTCCAGCACAGAGGCATACCACCTTAGGCCTCAGTAGTGGTAACGCATCTGCATTTTGACCTTGGTTTTTGTGCAAGTATCTATAGGCTGCAGTCATCACTTAACATCAATGAGTTACCATTACATAAAACAAAAAAAAACATTGGTGGTCAAACCATTCCAATGGGGCGCTAGTAAGTGCAATAATGTAAGATGGGCAGCAGCATCCTGCGATAAAACTACCGCCACTGCGACGGAGTCTTAAGAATTACTTAATGAGCGAATTGCAAAATATTTATTATCAAACCTAATTATCATTTCTTAATAATTTCAGTACAGAAAAATAATGAACAACAACTGTATCTTTAACTTGTGAGAGGTAAGAAATAAAGTTTCAAAATACATCATGTCAATTAAATCATTATGGATGTAATGTTAATAACAATTAGTTGAAAATACATAATCTACATAGGTTAAATTGGAATCCAAAATAAGAATTAAATTTTTATCTAACGTGGCTTAGGAAAACCTGACATTAGTTCATTTTCCATTCCTGTATCCGGTTGATAACTTTTATACCTGATAAATCCTTTCTCCCCCCAATCTTTCCCCCAACTATTGGCTATTAACCAGTAATGTACACCATTTTCTACACCATATCCAATAATTCGAACATTATGACCACCCGCTTTATCACCGTATTTATGTTCATAAATTCCACCTGCATAATCAAAAAAATCTTCATAAACTTCAAAACTTGCTGAAATCGGACCATTTTTAAAAAGTTCAGCTTTGATCTGTTCCTCGTCTTTCGATATTTTATAAACCTGCTTGCCGTAATGTTTATCATTTGTGTAATTTTTCCCATTTTTGCATTCCTTAATACATCCTCTACTTTGCAAATCCGGTATATTATAGGGTTTGCATTCATTGGTGACAAGACCGTGATTCACCCAAAAACTTAAAGCACGGTCCGGGTATCCTCCAATACAAACTGTTTTACCAACTTTAAAACAATCACTGCAACAGCTGAAGTCCTGTTGAGACAGACGAACGATCTGACCACCGTGAATACATGTTCTGTCGGACGCGGTCGTCCCTGTTCCAAAGGTCCAACAAGATCCACATTGTCCTTGATCATATATTTCTCCAATAGTCGTGCAATTTGACCATTCAGTCCTAGAATCAAAGTTTTCAGGTATTTTTAAATCACTTAAATCATGGTCGGCAATGGGATATTCATCATCACTGTTTGAAACTTTCCTTGGAAGTGTTCTATTATCTTCATATCGGGCGATTTTCCAAGTAAAATTTTTGGCGTTGAAATATGTAATGAATTCATTTTTTGGTAATATTTTAAATTTTTCTTGAATTTCAGGATCGAAGGCGTTAACTAAAGTTACTGACAATAATAAAGTTAGAATCATATTTTAGTTAATTTCGCTATTTTCTGACGGTTTCATTATTTATAGTTTAATTTGTAATGACATACACGTGTATAGAATTTTGCAGATGCTTTGTTTTATATCGTGATAAACAAAAGAATTTCGTTGGTATTGTTTTGTACATTCTTCATTAAAATATCTAGTTTTATTGGTGTGCTTGGTAAAAAATAAGCAATAAAATACGCTTACATTCGCAGCGTCACATTAAGACTGGTGCTACAATATGGGGTTCTTCAAGAATGGCGTCAAAAGAGTCCTTCGGGGCTGGCAGCGCGGTGACAACGTTCCTAGTGTTGCAAATGTTCATAGGCGACGGTAACCACTTACCCGCCCGTCTGCTTGTCTGTCAACCTAATGCCATAAAAAAACTAGGTATAAACCTGTGTCATGGTTGCCGTTTTACACACACAACACATACTCACACTCAGATCCGAAAGAAATAATTGTAAGCCATACAAACTTTTGTCCTGGTGCAGGAATCGAACACGTGACCCTTCGAATCAAGCGGTAGTTACACACCGCTGGACTAATCAAGTCGTCAATTGTATATAGATAGTCATCAATATAACTATACAAATAAATAAAATTGGAGTGTCTGTTTGTAATAAAAAAAATAACCGTTTTTTACTAAATGCTTATGTATGTATACGCGGTACATATACCAAAACAACATTTTTTACAATTTTTGTCTGTCTGTCTGTCTGTTAGGCGGGGCTAATCTTGGGAATGGCTTTACCGATTTTGATGGGACTTTCACTGGCAGATAGCTGACGTAATAAGGAGTAAGTTCGGCTACTTTTATACTAGCTGCGCCCACGACTTCGTCCGGGTAGATGCTGAACAATCATAAATTGTCACGCGGGTGAAGTCGCGGGCACAGCTAGTTGTAAATATAGTAATTAAAATAAAATGTTGATACATTACCAGAAGCTATAGAAATCAATTAAAAAAAAATACCAATGAACATTATAAAAAAGTTTAAGCGAGACAAATAATTTCGGGAAAGTTAGCACATAAAACAGATAACACCTCGCTTAACATTATAAAAAAGTTTAAGCGAGACAAATAATTTCGGGAAAGTTAGCACATAAAACAGATAACACCTGTATTTAATAACTATGATATATTATTTTAACCTGTTTCTTTTGTAAACAAAGACGAATAAAACATCCGTTAAAAAATATACCCAAAAAAATTGTACCGATTTCATAGCAGTCGGATCTTTCACCCTAATTTACAAGCCCTGAATCGCTTACCACCAAAATAGATCAAAAAACCCAAGCTGGGATTAAAAGGAAAATTTTCCGTTAATTTTTCACAAAACTCATTTACCGCAAGATGGGCCCATCTTAACCCCCCGGCAACGTGACAAAAACACCCGTGGGACTGTAAATTTCTTTAAACACTTCTCATTATTCGCAATAGCCACATAACAGTTTAACCCTTCAAAGCAGATGGGTCTGTTTGTAACCAATAAGCTTAGCATCCTTTGAAAGCGCAGCTTTTGGGGTGCTATATTTTTAATATTTCTTATAACGAGAAATGTATCTTTTAGCATTTTCTAGTCAATACGTCTAGCTTCAGAAGAAATAGTATGATTATTAAGCAATAAAAACTTTAAGTTTCTTATATATTTCGTTACTCAAAGCTCAAGCGAATGTTCTCTCTAAAATAATCGGCAAACCAGGACTAAAATACACATAACTTACAA
Source organism: Macrosoma leucophasiata (assembly GCA_036365455.1). Classification (NCBI taxonomy): domain Eukaryota; kingdom Metazoa; phylum Arthropoda; class Insecta; order Lepidoptera; family Hedylidae; genus Macrosoma; species Macrosoma leucophasiata. The sequence continues at coordinate 4,082,842 of JAWQUS010000004.1, read as the reverse complement.
ATTGATATTTACATTCAGCGGGTACACTGCCAAACTCTGGGCTTCGGTATCAGTTAAAAAAACAAACATCATATATGATGCTTATCAACCAAATGTGTCAAGTTCTCTACTTCGATTCATGTGCAGATAAAGGCAGCATTTTACTTTACTTCAAATGCGTCGATCTACTGTTCTTTTGTAATTATTTACGCTGTTATTATGGCCCCCTAATAATTGACACAGAGACATAAAAAGTAAAGTCTCAGTGGTGGCAACGCACTTGCATTTTGAATTGATCTTTGGTCATTGTGTAGAAGTCTGTAGGCTACAGTCATCACATAATCCTTCAGGCCACCAAAAAAATATGACAACAGATTTCTTATTGTCTTGGACCCCTATAGGATCCAGCTGCTTTAAGGATCCATGTGAACTGCATGCTTTACCACCTATAAATGAAAAAAAAATACAAAATATGAAATCATAACAACTATTAATTTAACATTCAAACTTACTTCAGACGGTGTCAGTTTTTTTTAAACGTTTAAATATATCTTCTAACCCTGGAGGCCATACTTTACCCGTCATCGTCAAGCGTCGTCATCGTCCACATTTCATCGTATTAGGTTTTGACAGATATTGCTAAACGTCACATAAAACGCACAGATCCCCCGCGGATGGGGTACTAGGTTGAGGATTATACCGTTGATTCAATCGCCTGTTCAATATTTTAGATTTTACAACCTCGGGGAATGTGAGGATTAATACTGAATCCTCAGTAATAAGAATAGAAATTACAATGTTGTATTTTTCGATGCGGGTAGAAGATGATCAACTTACTGGTAGTAAAGCTTCAGGGATAGAGGCCGTGGACATAAGCTCCACCTTATTAACTGTACGCTTATTTTACACTTCATTTCATAAAAAATACTGTTAGCTAGTTTCTATAATTTTAAACATATTTATTTATATGCAATAATAGTTTAGTGTGAAACATAGATGAGTAAATAACTAATTGTGACAGCCCTGCTTTATTTATGTGTGTGTGGGTGAAGACATCATTTTGCAAAACTTCATGACTGTCAACTCTCAGAGGGTTGAAGTTTTTGTGGTTAGGCGGTGTTTACAAATGTTTGCTTAAATTAAATTAATAGGTTGGGGAAAAAGTCTTTTCGCATTATAGTATGTATGAACTTGTAATAAAATCTCTTTGGCTGTAGTATTTGTATCTGGCTGGTTTTGGTATCATTGAAAGTTAAAATTTTAAAGAACATAATTCCATGTTCAAATTAGGCAAATGTGTGATTTTCATTTGTTTTTCGTACTGTCAAGATGAGTGAATCTAATCAAGAAATTCGATACATTTTAAAATTTTACTCCAAAAAAGGTAAAAATGCAACGCAAGCCGCGAAAAAAATTTGCGATGTTTATGGACCTAGTGCAGTGTCTGTGAGAGTAGCACAAATTTGGTTTAAGCGTTTTCAATCCGGAAATTTTGATGTCAAAGATGCACCTCGCTCTGGTCGCCCTAAAAATGGATGCGATTTTTGAAGAAGTGGAGCAAAATCGACATATCAGTAGTTACGACGTAGCTGAAGAACTGAGAATTGATCACAAAACAGTTTTGGCGCATTTGAAAAAAGCTGGGTACAAAAAAAGCTCGATATTTGGTTACCTCACGAGCACACTGAAATGAACCGTGTACTCATTTGTGATTCTTTATTACGACGTAATGAAATCGAATCATTTTTGAAGAAGCTGATAACTGGTGATGAAAAGTGGATCACGTACGTACGACAAGAACGTGCGAAAAAGGTCGTGGTCAAAGGCCGGTCAGGCTTCACAGACTGTGGCAAAACCCGGGTTAACTCGCAATATGGTGATGTTGTGTGTGTGGTGGGATTGGAAGGGCATTATTCATTATGAGCTTATTACCACCAGGCAGGACTATCAATTCTGAACTCTACTGCGAACAACTGATGAGATTAAAGCAAGAAGTTGAGAGAAAGCGGCCGGAATTGATCAACAGAAGGGGTGTGGTGTTTCATCATGATAACGCTAGACCTTACACATCTATAGCCACTCATCAAAAATTAAGAGAGTTCGGCTGGGAGGTGTTAATGCATCCACCGTATAGTCCTGACCTTGCACCTTCAGATTTCCACCTGTTTCGGTCTCTTCAGAATTCTTTATGCAATGTTAGGTTAACATCACGAGAGGACTGCCAAATCCACTTGTCGCGGTATTTTGATGAGAAGTCTCAAAATTTTTATAGCAATAGGATCATGTCCCTATCTACAAGATGGCAAAAGGTTATCGAACAAAATAGTACATACATACTTTAGTTAAATTTAAATAAACTATATTAAAAAATGTTTTGAATTATCTTAAAAAATGCGAAGAAACTTTTTCCCCAACCTAATATATATAAAAAAAAATTTGATTACAGATTTCAAAGCACTTTTTTCGTAGACAGTGTAAGTTCATAAACGCATCTTTACTCATGTCAGCAGAGGTGAATGTATGCACCTACACATACAAATACAATAATTAAATATGTTTAACGACTTCGGCATATGAAGACATTTGTCGCATTCAGTTCTAAGAAGGGGAAAAAAAATATGGACAAATAAGGAAAAGACAAAGAAAACTGCAAAATCAGCGTAAAAATGCTTACTTTCGAAGAAATATAGGCGTGAAGTTATGTGTTCCTTATTCGCGTTAGCCTCGCATATATATGAGGCTTATAACTGAATCTCAAGTACTAACGGGAATAAGGAACACATAACTGCACGCCTATATTTCTTCGAAAGTAAGCAGATTTACGCTGATTTTGCAGTTTTCTTTGTTCCTTCCTTATTTTTCCATTTTTTTTATTTCCTTTCTTAGAACTGAATACGACTAATGTCTTCTCTCAATAACAACACTTCAAAACTTATTCCACGTTTCCACTACAATTCAAATAATGTGTAGTTCAGTTGCAAGCAATTTCAGGAACACTTTTTGTTTAAATTAAAACACAATCGCGAATGAAAAACCCAAAACAGTTTTCCGTGAACCAAACAAAACAGTTTAAAGGTACCAAGACACACGACCGGGTAATTTTGCTTCAACATACTTCCATTTCAAAGAATCTATTGTGTTGAGTAGCAAAAACTGCGGGCGGTCAACTAATTCGATTGTGAACATAGGATTAGTACCCTACCATCTTCGAAAGATCACCGATGAAATTTCAACTCTAAAAATGGTGAATTAGGGTTGAATTTTATCTACGCTGAAGTATATTTAAGTTGTCAAATTTCTAAACAAATGCACAGGAATTTAAACCTAAATATGTGTAATGTAAGGACGTGAACAGAGTGCAGTTGGTTGTTTATAGTAAATATTTTCAAATGCAACGAATCAGCGAACTAATCAAAGCGACACGTGACGCCACACGCTGGGAGGATTTAGTCACATTTGTAATAAGTTATTATTTGCTTGAATTCATAGTAGCTTTGTATATTTGAATTGTAAGTCATAAAATTTTCAAACATTATAATTTTTTAACTAAATATTCTATTTTAACTTACATTATATTTTTGATAACTGCCTCTGTTAAGGCCTAGCTATATATGCTAGGTGATCTGCTTGCCCTAGGTACACTAAATGGGTTTGGGATATAAAAAAAAACACAAACTTACTACCGCCCCTGTAGAATGGTTTTACCGCCATTGTTCGGCTGACTGACTGCACTGGTGGAAGAATTATCTTCCAGTGGATTTTTTTTTCTGATAGCGGACGGTGAGGACTTAGCGAAATGATTGGAATTCGTTAAATATCAAACGGATAATATAGGAACAGACGAATAATAAACAATTTTTTAAATTTAACATATGACCTTAACCCTCCAAAACCAACATGGGCTAAAACGTCCCAAGCATATCAAACATAAATATAACATTACGCTGAATCAACAATACCCACCCCTCTTCTACTAAATTGCGATTCATTTCCGTAAAATAAACATGTAGGTATGTGAACACACAGAATTGCAAATCGACCTGTTAATCTAATAAGAGCCAGTGCGTCGACACGGTTCATTTGTGAAAAAAAATGTCGCGAATTTCTTTTTTTGATATTATTTCGGCGTACCAGCCATTGGGGATGTGACGTTGACAAATACAAAGGCATTTCCTGTGTCTACGTTCTTTATTTCTTTTATATTTGAACAGATAATGTAGATTGGACGGTAGAAAAATTCAAAGTCTAAAAAGGGGGATTGACGTGTAATATTTTATATGGCCATGTGCCTTGTTAATGGATTCCATTTTGGAATTCTTTTTTTTGAAGTGTAATTGACAGCGGAATATAAATACGTTAATACTTAGTGGGGCTGATATGTAATTGTAATGAAAAATGTAGTATGACATGTACTGTAAGATAAGCTTGTAAGATTTTGTTCATGAGGTCAGCATTTATATGTAATTTTGTTTATTTTTTGAAACATAAACATTAAGTAGGTAATACATAACAATAGCTGCGACGGTGTTATTGACTAAATTAATCGTTATACGTGTTTTTTTTTGCTAACTTCTTCTGATTTAGTAAGGACACATTAGATCTGATATCCGTGTGTCACCGAGTAGCTTCCGGTTGAAAACTATCTACCGTCAGGCTTATACCTAACTTATGCTGAACCAAAATCTATTAAGTGCAACCGAGGGCAACTTATTTCATTGAGTAGTTTTTTTATGTGCCTTGTAACGTTACGTCATCAATGTATGTTTATTGTATGAGTGACAGGTCTCAAACTCAAAACTCAAAAATTCATTTAATCACTGAACACACACACATTATTTCCAATAATAGAATTTGCTTGTGATTAAATTACAAATATAAAATTAAAGCGAATAACAACTGATACGTTGATTAATATGTCAAAGTAAACAAAATAAAATAAATAATAGTCCAAAAATACTTAATGATAAAAAACCACTGAACCATTCATGTTTTTTTCGTTCTTAATCAATTATATATCAGGATTATAGCCAACTCATCATTTCAAGAGTGCTACAGTGTTACAACATAAATTTAAAATCTCTTTCATCATATATTTATTAATTAAAATCATACTATATCTTTTTTATTAAACATCATTTTTGCTGCATCAAATTCAAAATCGGATGTTATTGAATTATTTCCCTTTTCTTTTCTGCTTCAACGCACTTTTATTTAAAGCATCCATATCCAAAAAAGTATATTGCTGAGATTAAATTAAAATACTCATAATTACGGTCAAAAGACCTGAATGACAATTAAGGGTTAAATGGAACTTGCTGTTCAAACGGATTTCGCTACAACTCTCAGATAATCGAATTAAGTATAATCCACTTACTTCTTTACAACCGAGTCACTGACGAGTTAACCCTTTATCGCAGATGGTTCGTCTGCTGAGATTTAATTTGAACCGGCTATTAATGTAAAAACTTGATTAGTGGGTAGCTATTAAACCTTTTAATAGGAAGAATCTTGGCTATCAATTCTGAATGTAATTTTCCCTCTAGTCGTTCGTTTTTATTTGTTGCATAGAAATTAAATTTACAAATAACTAGTTTGTATGTTTTGTTTTTAAAATTCGATCGCAAGACAGCCCGGTTAGTCCAGCGGTGCGAAACCACCGTTTGATTCGAAGGGTCGCGGGTTCGATCCCCGCACCGGATCAAATATTTGTATGGCCTACAATTTGTTGCGGGTCTGGGTGTTTGTGTATGTGTTGTATGTGTACAACGGAATCTACGACACAGGTTTATATAATACCTAATGTGGAGCTGTGAGTGTAAGCGTATTTTATTTATTTATTATTTATTAAGATATTTCTTGTTGATGTATATATGTTTACTGCTGATAGAGTTCTATCAACAGAATGAACCGTGTAATTTACGGCCCCGCAATTATGCATACCAGCTTCTATTTCTGCTGGGTCAAACCGGAGGGATAGTCACAGTCGTACGTTTATATGTTGCCTAAGTAATCTAGTGGTAAGCCATTACTGCTACGCCGGTGTCTTGGGTACGTTTCCTGGGTCACGGAGATAACGGTGTAAAATCCTTTTCTAGAAATTTCCCTGTTCCTTGAAGTTTGGTAATATGCCCAATGTCAACAAGTTCTTTACATGGGCCAAGGCGTATCCGGCGAATCGTAGGTGTTGGCAGGTACATTTGAATGCAAGCATTTATCTCTGCCTACCTTTTTGGAGAATACAGGCATGAAGTTACGTAAGTTTCTAAGTTGATACTTTAAAATATTCTTGGATCTGTGAGAAGGCAAGGAATTATATATACTTACGTAAGGTAATAATTTATGGTTCCGAAATTCTTTAATGCTGACAAAAGCTAGAGTTCCTATTGCATTGTTGATGTTCACTTCACATCTAATCCTACCGCACATTACTGCGCCGTCTGCTCTTGACAATACAGACCGCTCGTGTGAAATCACTTTACTAAATACGATGCAGATTAACGACTTTGCAATGTAACATACTTTTTATTTGAATCCATTGCTGCTTATGTATTTTTTTTCAGGATTCAAACAAACACCGTATTGAAAATTGTTATATTTTATTTCAAATAAGTTATTGGACCAAACTATTTTGAACTATCAATTACTATATAAACTGAATAAGCAATCTCAAATTGTTAATTTTGTTTTTGAGAATGCTTAATCAGTTTATATAGTAATTGACAATTCAAAATAGTCTGTTCCAATAACTTATTTGAAATATATTTGTCAAAACCCTCGTCATTCACTTAGAGTTCCAAATGGCAATAATTCCAGAGAAGAACTGTTAGCAAATACATATAATTAATTTTATTAATATTAATTTAAGTTTATATCGGTACAGGTTTTCTGAACAAACTCTTTTGAATTGTCATATTACAAATTACAACCATGTGACTTGAACAACTTATAATATTATTAGGTATTTATTAAATAAATATATTATTATGACAACATATAATAACACTACCACCAATGCGCCTTTTTAATAAATTTTATAAAGAGCGAGAGATGCGACTCAAAAATCGTATTTCTGTAGTGTATCCAGTCGTATTAACTTGCGTCTTAGGCCAGCATCTTGTTGCAAGTTCATATTAAATTAAACTGGCACCCAAAGTCATTAAGACCCGTCGAACGCATTTGCAGGGTTAACGTTGGTAATTTTCGATGTGGTCAACTTTAATGTTGTGCTATACCTACCTTCCTTGTGTTGCTAAGGAAATAAGCAATTAAAAACTTATTTCATTTTTATTTAAGAATAATGTGTAATAATGGCAATCCATTATATGTCCCACTGCTGGGCACGAGTCTCTCCCCTTTTTGGGGGGAGGCCTGGAGCTTTCCCCACCACGCTGCTCCAATGCGGATTGGTGGAGATACGGGTTAGTGGCCAACCCGCTGTCGGATGTTTTCAAATCGCCCATAAGGCCTCCGACAAGGTTTAACGACTGCTATCTATCGATAACAACCGGGACCGACGGCTTAACGTGCCCTCCGAAGCACGGAAACGCGCATTTTAATTTGCCACTAGCGGTCACCCATCACACACCCGACCGCGACCGTAATGCTTAGCCGAGTAGATCTACACCAGCCGCGGGGCCATGCGCGCTTTATTTTTATATCATGATCTTATACATATATAGGTAATGCATACCTACATTATCGTGACAAACTGTAAGTGACCAAATGCACAATTTAACAACATTCGACATAAATATGAAATACAAGGTTACTGCTCTTAAAATCAAATGCCATTTTATAGAATACCACTTTTTTACTGGTGGTAGAGCTCCAGTGATGGAGCTCGCGGGCGTAGGTACCACCGCATTACCTTATATACTTGCCGCTAAATGGTAGTGTTCAGCACTATCGTGTTCCGGTCAGGTGGTAATTAATGTACGACTCAGATTTTCCGCCAAAGAGGTTTATGCCTCTGTGCCGGAAATTACAAGGTCATACATTACCTGACCGGAACACGATAGTGCAGAATACTACCGTTTAGCAGCAAGTACCTATATTAGGTAATGCGGTGGTGCCTACGTCCGCGAGCTCTGTCACTGGAACTCTACCACCAGTCACACATTAGTCACACATTGCTCGTAAAATTGAAAAAGTCATCGCCAGATCCCCTTCAAGAAGCGGAAAAAAATCGACACCCCTTAAAAAACTAACGCAATTGCCCACTAATACGTATTTGATTGGTATTTCGGTGCATCTGTTTCCAATTACTGAACACCGTAATTTGAGGGTAGTTAGCGTCATTAGTATACTGACATCTTCATAGAATTTATGGGTTTACATAGTTGTTAGTGTTAATGAATTGGAAAAATTATGCGTTTGATATATTTAATTGATAAGTGTGATTGATACATTTTTACATAATATAGTAATTAATTTAAAAGGAAAAAATATTATATAATATTAAATATATAAAACTAACTGATCCGGCAGACTTCGTATTGCCTCAGAATTCAATAATGTGTCAAAGTTTGATAGATACGGATTATTTGTATCTATGGGAAAATGAACCTGTGATTTTTACTATTTCCCTTCAATTCCTTCATATTTTCATATTTTTTACCTTTTAAACCTTCCCTGGACTTCCAAAAATCATTCAAACCCAAAATTAGCCAAATCGGTCCAGCCGTTCTCAAGTCTTAGCGAGATTAACGAACAGCAATTGATTCAAATAGATTAGATATAATATATATTTATGCTATAGCATATGGCGGTAGGTACGAAGTACACCGAGTCAGCAAGATATAGATAAAAAAAAATATTTTTTAATAAATTAAAAAAATACATTCACGTTTTTGACGAAATGTGAAAAGAAAATATTGACGTTTAGCGGGGCTTGAACCCGCGACAACTGGCATCTCTAGTCCAGCCGCCCTTCATGCTGAGCAATAGATATGTCGCTTCTGCCATCCCAAGGCAATGCCATAAATGTAAAGGAAAAAGTCGACAGTCAGGTGTGGACTTCGGTAGCTCAGTCTAGTCTATCAGTCTAGCCGAGTCTAGTGGGATCTCTAGTCCAGCAACTCAGTGAGAGTTGCTGGACTAGAGATCCCATTGGTCGCGGGTTCAAATCCCACATGAAGTCAAATTTTTCTTTCCATCGTTCTTTAAAAATACTTCACGCCCATGTGTTATTGCAAAAAATAAAATACATGCTCTATTTGGAGAGATCACATATTATAAAGTGTTAATTTTGAGAGATCAGATTTTTTATATTTCTCTCTTATACGTAAGAAGTATCTTTGAAATATCTTCTTGATATCAAAATCCAAATGGCCGTATTGACAGCTCAATCGGTACCATTTTTACAACCTATCCGGAAGGTTTTATCTCAAGTGCATAGCCGTGTCCGTGGAATGGTCTAGAATAATAAAACGGATTTTATTGGTCCGTATTTCGTATGATGTTTAAATTATGCATGAAATAATAGAGTTATTGTGAACTCAAGCAACTCCGGATCATGATCGTGGATCAAAACTTCTAGGTTACCTTTTAACCGAGGATTATCTTAAAGATTAAAATACGTACAGTATCCAATAACTTAATAAAATGACTTCGGCTTGAGACTTCGGCTTATTTCGTGTCTGTAGAGGGTTATCAAAATTCAAAATTCAAATCATTTATTTAAAATTGGTCTACAAGGACACTTTTGCACTGTCGGGGTATAAGCTACCTTGAGAGAATGACTTTATTAATAAATACCAATTTAATAATAATATTTAACCGATACGTGAATCATAAAATTTTTCAATTTCTTCATAGAAGAAAATGAAAAATCGATCTGTCCCCGTGCGCCGTGTCCCCGTTACGGGGACAGCGGGACAATTATAAGCGGGATATCAGAATCAGAAACTCATTTAGTTTCTGATTCTGATATCTCTTCCGCACCTTGCCTATGTGAAGTTTGTCGACCATTTTGATCTATTTTTGACCAATACCAGACAATCAGTGCTTACCAAGGTAGTGTGCAGCAGAGATAACGCTCTACGAAGTCGAAATTAGCCGATAGTCTCTTTTGTGTGCTCGATGTGCAATATTTATTGCTAATTTTCCCCTATATCAATGTCACCCCGGCCGGCAAGGCGAGGATATTTTACTGGTGGTAGAGCTTCAGTGATGGAATTCGCGGGCGTAGGCTGGTGCCTACGCCCGCGAGGGCCCGCCCGCCCGCGCCCGCCCGCATTACCTAATTTACTTGCCGCTAAATGTTAGTGTTCAGCACTATCGTGTTCCGGTCAGGTGGTAATGTACGGCCCTGTAATTTCCGGCACAGAGGCATAACACCTTAGGCTTCAGAAGTGGTAACGCATCTGCATTTTGACCTTGGTCTTTGTGTAAGTGTCTATAGGCTGCAGTCTTCACTTAACATCAATGTGAACTGCATGCTTGTTTGCCACTTCCATTACATAAAAAAAACGTACAGTATCCAATAAGAAATATTGCATATCGACCTTAGGATCCGATATAAGGCGAAGTCTTCGGCTTGAGACTTCGGCTTATTTCGGGTCTGTAGAGGGTTATCTCTTCCGCACCTTGCCTATGTGAAGTTTGTCGACCATTTTGATCTATTTTTGACCAATACCAGACAATCAGTGCTTACCAAGGTAGTGTGCAGCAGAGATAACGCTCTATGAAGTCGAAATTAGCCGATAGCAGAGAATATGTAATAATACTACTTATAGAATGGACACTTCGACGTCCCGCCCGATTTGCTCGCATCACTTAACCCCTTCCCCTCTTATGGGCAACGGTTGGTATTTTGTACGTGCTACGCACACAGGTGCGCGTGTAAATACGCGTCACTGATGGATGTCTGTGTAATTGAAACCAAATTAAGCGTTTGTATGGAATTTTGGCGGAGTGTCCGCGGTGTGCAGATAGTCTCTTTTGTGTGCTCCATGTGCAATATTTATTGCTAGGTTTCCCCTATAACAATATCACCCCGGCATAAGGCGAGGATATAAAAACATGCACATAGTCGATCGTATAATCTCCACCTAATTAGATATCGGTTAAAAATGGAAATAATACTACAGCAGTTTTACTGGTAGTAGAGCTCCAGTGGAGGACTTCGCTCGAGGAGGCTCAACCGCATTACCTAATCTATTTGCCGCTAAATGGTAGTGGAGCTATCAGCGGGTTGTTTATCCCGTGTTGTTGTATTTATTCTATTCTTCAGTTAACTGGACTAGAGTAGGACTTACTGAAAGTAAATAATTTAGCAATGCTCTTAAAAGTTTTGAATATAATGCTTTATACAGTTGCCAGCCAAGCATTATTCTGGTAGAATAATTCTACCTCTTCCAGAGATATTCCACCTTACTCTGTATACAATTTCTAAAATATTCTTTCGCACCATAAAATATATCTTTCCCAATTATATTTACGACTAGTTCATTACAGAAAGTACTAAAGTTTACGAGTCCTTGAGTTTCTCAGAATATTGGAAGTTCTCTATAAAATTTTATATGAGGATTAAGATAGCAGGTGCCTGAAAGGTTTCAGCGGAATGCAAATGCGGTTCCGCACACCTGTTCTAATGCAATCTACGTGTAGACTGCAAATTAGGGAAATTGAGTTTCTTAGAACAGATATGTAAAAAAATTCGTAATGAACTAGAATTTGCAGGAGGAACGTTGAGCTAAAACAAAGTGCATATAACTTGATATATTCATAATGCTACATAGCTTTTCTTGTAATTCGGTTATCACGGAATTTAAACAACTTAAGCTTTAGGGGTGGTAGCGCATCTGCATTTTGAATTCTAGCTTTTGTGTCGTCTAGCATTATGTCGTTGGCCCTGCGCCCTATCCCCAGCCACCTAACAGCCTAACGGAATGGAGAAAGGTCCCGAGCTCGGTGGCGTGTAGGTGTTCCGCACGCGACTCGAATTGTGGAGCTAAAGGGCTCAGATTGTAGAGGGCTCGAAAACGAGCCGCCCGGGTCGCGGATGTGTGGGTAAGCGTTCCCGTGGCCCCGCAACTGATGACGGCCGAGTTAGAACACGGCGGGGTTTTAGTACTACGAATCTCATACTACCCGCCGTCTATTCTCCTTGATGGTGGGTGGGTACCCATGAGGGTTCCGCGTAAAAAAAGGCTACAAGCATTCAGTTATAATCAATGTTAACTGCATGCTTGTTTGCCTTTATAATAACGTAAGTAAAGGTTAATAAAACTGATTCATTAGTCTAGTAGCAATTCACTACTGCTGAACTGAGGTCCTGAGTTTTATCACCAGATTGGAGAGTATTATGATTTTTTTCGGTTAATTCTCAGGACCAGTGCTTCGGAGTTTACACTCAATTGATCACATTTGCTCGATATACTCGTATCAATGATGTTTGCAACAAATTCTTCCATGAGACAAAATCATACCTGGCGAATCGTGGCTGTTTCCACAATGCATGTTTTGAATTTAAATTCATGTATTATGAATTTGACGACCCGGTTAGTCCAGCGGTGTGAGATGACCGTTTGATTCGAAGGGTCGCGGGTTCGATCCCCGCACCGGGACAAATATTTGTATGGACTACATATATTTGTTTCGGGTCTGGGTGTTTGTGTATGTGTTGTTTGTGTACAACGGCACCCACGACACAGGTTTATACCTAAGCGTATTTTATTTATTTTATTATATTTTTTTATGTTATGTAAGTGGCAAACAATCATGCAGTTCACATTGATGTTAAGTGATCACTGCAGCCTATAGATACACATACAAAGACCAAGGTCAAAATGCAGATGCGTTGGCACTCCTGAGGCCTAAGGTGTTATGCCTCTGTGCCGGAAATTACAAGGCCGTACATTACCACCTAACCGGAACACGATAGTGCTGAACACTACAATTTAGTGGCAAGTATCTGAGGTGGTAGAGCTCCGTCACTGGAGCTCTACCACCAGTAAAACAATCAGACATCTGAAGTTACATTGGCGTGGACTGTTCATTAATCAACAATATCGACTACAAACTCGTCCTAAAACTAATGACCGCTTGGCGTCCTTAGAAAAAAAGCATTTTATTATCTCCCAAAATTTCATTTCTCAGAAAACAAAAGCGTAATGGATAAACAGAACTGATTGTAATTAATGATTGTACAGATTAATACGAGTCAAAAGCCGTGTTACAAGTGATTGTAAGGGAGGAAAATGAAGATGTCACGGCGTAATCGCGTGTTCGGATACCCGAGACGTGACGTTGATGAATCGTTCGGTGCACGATGGCGTATGGCCCAAGTTTGAAGCGTTGGGGTTTTTAAAAGTAGGACTCCAGTAATGGAGTTAGAAGGAGATGGCACCACTGCATTATTTAATCTACTTGTAGCTTAATGGAGATATGCGAGTCCCTGACTTTATTATAAAATTGTTAGTCGGAAAATCATTATCTAACACGTTTCCTATTATAAGATAATAGTATTATAACATTATGCATTATTGACTGAATATCTCGTGGTGTCACGTAAGATTGGGACTGCGGGAGCGCTAACTTCCTCGGGTTAGGTTGAAGGGTCGTTGGGTGTAAGGTTTCTTTTATACATGTATATACACTTTATCGCAAAGTCAAAAGTGTATACGATATGTAGTTATTTTACACATATCTGTTGTAGGTATAGGTTGTAGTACTTAGCTTGCCTGTTAACTACATGCTTGTATCTATCTGTACAACAAAAAAAGGTGAATAACACATCGCCAATTTTATTTTTATTTTTATAATTATTTAAATGATAACACAAAGTTTGCTAATAAAAACTTTAATAATGATTTATTTCAAATAAGTTACTTATGTCATCCGCTTTCGCTTATACAGTGTACCGTTGTTTACTCAAGAAGCTACCGTCTTGGTTACTAATAGGCTCGACAAAGATAGCGGTACAGCCACTCCAATTAATTGATTAACATATACAATACAATATTCATAGGTTTGGTATCGAACTAATATTTTGGGAAGATTTGCTCATTATGTGTATGGTATATGCTATATCGATTGCACACATTCATCATAATATCCCAATTCTTTATTACCGATAGATCAGATAATGGGGTGGTAGAGCTCCAGTGACGGAGCTCGCGGGCGTAGGCACCACCGCATTACCTAATATACTCGCCGCTAAATGGTAGTGTTCAGCACTATCGTGTTCCGGTCAGGTAATGTACCTACTATGTATGTCATGCTTGTTTGCCACTTCCATTACATTTTTACTGGTGGTAGAGCTCCAGTGACGGAGCTCGCGGGCGTAGGCACCACCGCATTACCTGATTTACTTGCCGCTAAATGGTAGTGTTCAGCACCATCGTGTTCCGGTCAGGTGGTAATGTACGGCCCTGTAATTTCCGGCACAGAGGCATAACACCTTAGGCCTCAGGAGTGGTAACGCATTTGCATTTTGACCTTGGTCTTTGTGTGGGTTTCTATAGGCTGCAGTCATCGCTTAACATCAATGTGAACTGCATGCTTGTTTGCCACTTCAATTACATAAAAAAAAAAAAAAAAAAAAAAAAAACAACCTGGAAAACTATCATCATAGATCAGATAATGCGGTGGTACCTACGCTCTCGAGTTCCGACATTGGACCTCTAGTAATTACCAGAATTATTATAAAGACTGATTAAAAATACCTCGCTCTTAACAGCATACATTTAAAAACTCCCTAGCAATAATAAAGAATATTATTTTTGAGCGGACTTGTGAAAAATGACCATCATTCCTGGAATGACGTCGAAAATGAGCGGACAAACGCCCGCTTCTAAATCCGTTTTAAGGGTGCAGACACATTTGCAGCATTGCTGAATCTTTTTAATCTTTGGAAAAAATATTTGTTGATACCTACATAAAAATAATTTTGTTTTTGATGGTTGTGATACAATCAAAACACTTAAAGGACTTGCATATATACTCGAATTATTTGCAAGAATGAAAGAAACAAAAGAAGAAGAAAAAAAATATTCGGCGAAGGGCCCATGACACATTAACAGTGATCTTAAAAATATAATAATACAAGCAAATTCTTGGATAATTTATGTATGTATCTTCACGCCAAGTCCCTAAAGGGGTAGGCAGAGAATGTAGAACGCGAAATATTTTTAATTATTAAATAAAAAAAATAAAATGCTACAAAAAAAAAAACATAAGAAAAATGATAATAGTAGTTTACAAGAAACTTACTATCATTTTTATGCATTTTTTAAAAACGACCTTTTTTAGCTTTAAAGTATACTTGGTCACATTGATGGTTAGTGAATAATGTAGCTAATAAACATCTTCATAAAAATTTGATGTGATTGTAGATGCGTTGCCACTGCTGTGATGCTTCTGTGCTGATATTCAACGAAGCCTAATATCGCGAAAAGTGTGGATACCTTATTATTAAAAAAAATACAAATTTCTTGAACTGCCTCGGTAGCCTAGTGGTAGCAGGCCACTACTACTACGTTGAGGTCCTGGGTTCGATTCCCGGGTAGGGGGTTATCAGAGATAATGGTGTAAGGTCCTTTATATCTGGTTCTATTGGGATTTTTCCATTTTCTGGAAATTTCCCAGTACCTCGAAGTTTGGTAATGCGCCCGGAGATGTCAACAGGCTCGCCACCTGTTACATGGGCCAAAACGTAACCGGCGAATCGTTGCATGTATGCTTGAATGCATGCATTTACCTCTGCCTACCCCTTCGGGGATTACAGGCGTGAAGTTACGTACAAATCTCAACAGTCATAAAGTCCCAATATCGGAGCTCGAGGTTATAGGTACCACCGCGTTACCTAATCAGATGTAGTGGTCATCTTAAATGGTAATTAATCGCCCATAATGGCTATCGCAAGGTGTAGGCTTCAACGAATTAGTATTTTGACGTGTCGTGTTTTTGTATAGGCTGCAGCATTCACATACCATTACTAATGACAACCCATTATACGTCCCACTGCTGGGCCCTAGTCTCTTTCCTTTTTGGGGGGAGGCCTGAAGCTTACTCCACTACGCTGCTCCAATGCGGGTTGGTGGAGATACGGGTTCGTGGCCAACCCGCTGTAGGATGTTTTCAAACCGCCCATAAGGCCTCCGACAAGGTTTAATGACTGCTATCTAACGATAGCAATCGGGACCGACGGCTTAATGTGCCCTCCGAAGCACGGAAACACGCGTTTTTTTAATTTGCCACTATCGGTCACCCGTCACACACCCGACCGCGCCCGCTCTCTAACCGAGTGGATCGCTTACGATCTACACTAGCCGTGTGGCCATGCGCGCTTCTTAACATTAATGTGAACCAAACGCTAGCCACCACCATTACTTAACAACAAAAAATACTGCACAGTGTAGCCTAACCCTAACCACCCTAATCGCTTCCATTGATATAAAGATGTGATACAGAGCATTTATGGTAATATATTTTTTGTAAAACGCAAATTTGCATTCATTTGAAGCCGTTTCGTGTTCAATGATACGCGCGGGACATAAATATTTTCTGTGTCCGTGGCCACCGTTTTGCATAACGCCCCGAGTTGATTATGTATATGCGGCTTAATTTTTGAACATTTTAATTCTAATTTGCTACCGACGCCAGCTTAAGCGAAATAAAGAAAATATTTTTTAAAAAATACAGAAGGTTAAAGATAATTAGACTTTTTACAGTAGAATAAAGGAAAAGTTCTGGGTTCTGGTACAAAGGTTCTGGTGTCGATTGCTGATACAAAAAAAGCTTTAAAATAATGAGGAAACTATAGGGGTACTTATAAATATTATGAAGGATCCATAGATAAGTATTTGAAGCTTATCAAACAAAACCAGTTGATATTTCCAACATGCATAAGCATGCAGTTCACATTGATGTTAAGTCATGATTGCAGTCTATGGACACCCACACAAAGACTAGAGGTCAAAATGCAGAACTTTTCCTCAAGCCATTTTTTTGTTTGTACCTTAACTGACCGGGTCAAAGTACCTACTCGATAGTCAATTTTATAAAGCACAAAAAAATCATGATTGTTTTACTATTGATTCCTATCTGATTACCATCTTAGCAATTTGTTCCCAAAATCAGGAGCGTTAAGATTATTACTGTGATCTGAACTGAGACAATACTACACCGTATACCAAACTATACCCAAACTATACCGTATTAAACCTATTGTGATGTATCAAGACGAAGCCAGTCTCGTTGTGACTGGCACTCTGATCGGTCATTAAAATACGTGTAACAGGAACTCTCTTTCTATGAAGTTTCCCTCACACCTCATCACTAGATAGACACACAGTAAAAACTTACATATGTAAGCATATATGACTGTTTGTTCTCCTAGAGAAAATAAAAATAAAAATACCTACTTATAAGAAGCTAGTTATAACAAAAATAATAAAACACCATCGTGTAATTAAAAGCAATTGAATATAAGAAACTCCATAACAAGTATCCAGTGTGTTATATAAAAAAAAAACCGAACAAGTGCGAGTTCGACTCGCGTGGTGAGGGTTCCGTAATTTAAATAAATATTACAGATTTAAAATGCAGGGACATAGCGGTTCCGGTGGTACCGGCAGGGGGGGTTATATTATTAAGAATTTTCGATTTAATTTGAATACACAAACTTTTTATAAGTTTTCCAGTAATCTATAGGCAAAGAACTATTTTCCACATTTTTTTCAAAATTTTAAATTCAGTAGTTTCGGAGATAGGGAGGGGGGAATGGACAATTTTTGTCGTTTTTCTTAAATAACTTCAAATTTGTTTATGCAAAAATTATAAAAAAAATATATCTGAGATGCTGACAACAACCTCTTTAATTTGATATGTCACACGACACAGTTTACGATTTTTTTTTTAAATTTTCTGATTTACCCCCCGAAAGTGGCCCTCTTGTTCAAAATTGATTATTTTACTTGAAGTGTTCATTTTTGAGTCACCTATTTACATATATTCATCAAATTTCAACTCAATCGGTCTAGTAGTTTCGGAGCAAATTGGCTGTGACAGACGGACAGACAGACAGACAGACAGACGCACGAGTGATCCTATAAGTGTGCCTTTTTTCCTTTTAAGGTACGGAACCCTAAAACAATGTCATATGAAAAAACGGACAAGTGCGAGTTCGACTCGCGTGATGAGGGTTCCGTAATTTAAATAAATATTTTCGAAAATATTACAGATTTAAAATGCAGGGACATAGCGGTTACGGTGGTACCGACAGGGGGGGTTATATTATTAAGAATTTTCGATTTAATTTGAATACTCAAACTTCTTATAGGTTTTCCAGTAATCTATAGGCAAAGAACTATTTTCTACATTTTTTTCAAAATTTTAAGTTCAGTAGTTTCGGAGATAGGGAGGGGGGAATGGACAATTTTTGTCGTTTTTCTTAAATAACTTCAAATTTGTTTATGCAAAAATTATAAAAAAAATATATCTGAGATGCTGACAACAACCTCTTTAATTTGATATGTCACACGACACAGTTTACGATTTTTTTTTTAAATTTTCTGATTTACCCCCCGAAAGTGGCCCTCTTGTTCAAAATTGATTATTTTACTTGAAGTGTTCATTTTTGAGTCACCTATTTACATATATTCATCAAATTTCAACTCAATCGGTCTAGTAGTTTCGGAGCAAATTGGCTGTGACAGACGGACAGACAGACAGACAGACAGACGCACGAGTGATCCTATAAGTGTGCCTTTTTTCCTTTTAAGGTACGGAATCCTAAAAAAGAATAAGAAAACCATCTGTCTTTGGCGTTACATGTTTCACTACCCACTTTTTCGCCCTTCGTTATAATTATAACCCTACACTACTGACCTATTTGAACCCCACCTTGAGGGTGCTTTCAATTATTCAGAGCACTTTTAAGCTCTGGGGTGGCAGGGGAAGGGTTGAAAATGTAGATTTCCTAAGGTCTAAGGACTCTGGGGGTGTTGAGTACTGGTTTTCTTGGCGTGTTAGAAGTGGATGGTAGTAAGCAGAAATACTTATTACGTGTTTCTTTTTTATGTAATAAAAATGGCAAGTACAGTACTCAACAATTACTTAAAAAAAATTGTAATAAAAGTGGCAAACAAGCATGCAGTTCACATTGATGTTAAGTGATAACTGCAGCCTGTAGACACATTTTTACGTTATACGTTACCACTCCTGAGGCCTAAGGTGTTATGCCTCTGTCCCGGAAAATACAGGGCCGGAATAACCACCTGACTGGAAAACGATAGTGCTGAACACTACCATTAAGCGGCAAGTATATGAGGTAATCCGGTGGTGCCTACGCCCCCGAGCTCCATCAATGGAGCTCTACCACCAGTAAAATATTATGTATTAATATTGCACATCAAGCGTGCGAAAGAGACGATCGACTCGATTCGACTTCGTAGTGCGTTATCTCTGTTGCCCACTGCCTACGTGAGTACTGATAGTCTGGTATTGGTCAAAACTTGATCAAAATGGTCGACAAACGTCAAATAAGTACGGTGCGAAAGAGATAACGCTCTACAGATCCGAAATAAGCCGAAGTCTCCTTCCTAGGCTCGATGTACAATATTTATTGTTGAGCACTGTATACATGATTGGCATGTGGGTTAACGATTGCAGAGGCGGTACTTTTATCGAAAGAAGCTTATACTATAATTTATATGCTACTACAGTCTATAAACATCTACATGAAACCAGAGATTTCAATATAGATGCGTTGCCACACTTGAGGCCTAAGGGCTCCACACATAACTCCGAATTCACATCGCATCACAAATATCTACGAGCTCGCACGAATACATCGCCTGCGATGCGGCGTCGCATTGCATCGCATCGCAGTTTTGTGTGGCCGCCCTAAGGTGTTATGCTTCTGTACCTGAAATTAAAAGGCCATACGTTACTACCTGACTGAAAGACAATAGTGCCGAACACTACCATTTAGCGGCAAGTAGATTAGGTAATATGGCCTACGCCCGCAAGAGCCCTCACTAGAGTTCTACCGCCAGTAAAAATCTGTTGCCCGCTCCGCGTTACTGCATTTACTCTCGGTCCATTGGAATGATTTGATCGAATGCCTGACAGCCATAGATATCCGTAACTGAAGCTCCATAGGCTCCGTTTCTTTTACACTTATATAAAATGCTAAAAAATCACAGACCCCACCGCGACCGTATCGTCCAAACGAGTAGATCGCTTGCGATCTACACCAGTCGCAGGGTCATGTGCGCTTCACACTCACATAAAATGCTACAAAATAATGCCAATGCGAATACAAATCCTTCGGACATAAAACTATATGAAAAAGGAGCTCCACCACTAAATAGCAAAACATCTTGCCAACATAACCAACAATTTACTATTTTCAAGATATTCAAGAGAAATTTGCTGGATATTGCAACAATATTCATCTCATCTTACAGTTTGAAACTGAATAGAATTAATATTTACACGTCTTTGTCTGCCATATTCCTTTTCATGTGGCCTTGCTTGAATGTCAGGGTTGATGTAAGCGAGTTCCACTTGGGTCTTGTATAAGCTATGAACAAAAAGATCTTGAACAAAAAGTTATACGAATAATTAGGTAAGTAAACTTTGAATGAGCTTGTAGAACCTTAGCAGAGAATATGTAATAATACTACGTATAGAATGGATACTTCGACGTCCCGCCCGATTTGCATACATACACAACCCCTTCCTCTCTTATGGGCGACGGTTGGTATTTTGCACGTGCTACGCACACAGGTGCGCGTGTAAATACACGTCACTGATGGAAAGAAAGTCAAAAGTTAAGCATACTTTGACGAGTGAGATCAACATTTATTTCTAAGACACAATTTGAAAAAAATTGGTTGTCTATCGTACATCGGTTTTCAGACGATATTTTTGCATGAAATCGTCACAAGAAAACATTGATGAAAAATTTCATACTTTTATGAATTGAAAAACGTACGTAAAAACGTAACTTCACGCCTGTTATCCCCGAAGGGGTAGGCAGAGGTAAATGCATGCATTCAATCATACATGCAAACACCCACGATTCGCTGGTTACTTTTTATGGCCTACGTAACAGGTGGCAAGCCTGTTGCCATCTCCGGGCACATTACCAAACGCCGAGGTACTGGGAAACTTCCAGAAAATGGAAAACTCTCAATAGAACTACAGATAAAATATTTTAAACCGTTATCTCTGATAGCCCCCGACCCAGGAATCGAACCCAGGACCTCCAGCGTAGTAGTAGTGGCCTGCTACCACTAGGCTACTGATGCAGTTATGAATTGAATTGTATTATTATCAAGACGCATCGGTTGATGGAGAGGAAGAGAGATAGATGTGTCACAAGCCCAACGCTTATACCGATCTTTTAGCCAAACGCTTCCGTCTATCGGTTGTCTTCCTTCACGCTTGCACGCTCATACGGCACGTGACACTTTTCATGCGTGCAGCCGATGTTCATCGATTTATAAGACCTTTTCAGTTCAGAAAAATACTCTGATTTTATATATTAATATAAAAAGTTATATGAAAAGGGTATTATGCAGTAGCACAATACAGAACACAACATCTTCGAATGCCACTGCCAAGGCCAAGGACAACCGCCCACGATCTTTGAAACGCATTCGGTCTGAAACGGTCCAAGGTTTATCTTTACTACCACAAAGGGATGGAAAATTTATGTCTAACTTTGAGAGCTGCGTTCTGACCTCGCGGTATGTTTTATAGAGTTGTTTCTATTGCTTGTTTGAACTTGGAACTTGCATTGAAGGTTTTGTACGATTTATGTAGTTGATTCATAATATTGTAATATTGCTCAGAGAGCAATGGAGAGATCTATGCTCGGAGTTTCTTTACGACTTTTGCCGCTAAATGGTAGTGTTCAGCACTATCGTATTCCGGTCAGGTGGTAATGTACGGCTCTGTAATTTCCGGCACAGAGGCATAACACCTTAGGCTTCAGGAGTGGTAACGCATCTGCACTTTGACCTTGGACTTTGTGTGGGTGTCTATAGGTTGCAGTCATCACTTAACATCAATGTGAACTGCATGATTATTTACCACTTCTATTATATATAAAAAAAAGAGAGATAGAATTAGAAATGAGGAGATCCGCATGAGAACCAAAGTTACCGTCATAGCTCACTCAATATTTGACGACTCAGTTAGTCCCACGGATTATATCTATTCTGTGGTTAGTCCAGTCCAGCGGTATGAGACGATCGTTCGATTCGAAGGGTCACGGGTTCGATCCCCGCACCGGGACAAATATTTGTATAGCCTACTGTTAATTGATCGCCTTCAACACAAAATGTGTTGAGGAAACGATAGAGAGAAACAAGGGTTCCAAAGTGTTTGCAAGGGATCTGTCTATTGGACAGAGCCGGCAGATGCAGCTGAAGACAGAGGACGGCAGTTTAGCGTCGACTAAGCCTGAGGTATTGCGGGAGATCGAGAGGTTCTATGGGCAGTTATATACCTCGGTCGCACAACCTGCCTCTGATTTGGTTAGAGACCCGAGAGCCAAATTAACCCGACACTATACCAAAGATGAAGCGCGCATGGCCCAGCGGCTGGTGTAGATCGTAAGCGATCTGCTCGGTTAAGCACTACGGGCGCGGTCGGGTAGTGTGATGGGTGACCGCTAGTGGAAAATTAAATGCGCGTTTCCGTACTTCGGAGGGCACGTTAAGCCGTCGGTCCCGGTTGCTGTCAATGGATAGCAGTCGTTAAACCTTATCGGAGGCCTTATGGGCGGTTTGAAAACATCCGACAGTGGGTTGGCCACTAACCCACCCACCTCCACCAATCCGCATTGGAGCAGCGTGGTGGAGTAAGCTCCAGGCCTCCCCCCAAAAAAGGGGAGAGACTCGTGCCCAGCAGTGGGACGTATAATGGGTTGCCATTATTTATACCGAAGATATCCCGGACATCAGCCTGTACGAGATTAGGATGGCCCTCAAACAGCTTTAGAACAACGAGGCGCCTGGAGAGGACGAAATCACTACAGAGCTTCTGCAAGCGGGTGGATCACCGTTACTGAAAGTCCTTCAGAAGCTCTTTAATTCCATCCTATTCGAAGGTACTACGCCAGAAGCATGGAACAGATGCGGTGCTTTTCTTCAACAAAGGTGATAAAGCCCTATTGAAGAACTATAGACCCATCTCGCTTCTGAGCCATGTATACAAGCTGTTTTCGAGGGTGATCAAGAACCGTCTCGCTCGCAGGTTTGATGACTTCCAGCCTCCCGAACAAGCCGGTTTCTGAAAAGGCTATAGTACCATAGACCATATACACACGCTGCGGCAGGTTATACAGAGGTCCGAGGAGTATAACCGGCCATTATGCTTAGCGTTCGTGGACTATGAGAAAGCCTTTGATTCGGTTGAAACATGGGCTGTGCTGCAGTCTTTACAGCGTTGCCACATTGACTATCGGTACATCGAAGTGTTGAAGTGTCTGTATAAAAACGCCACCATGTCAGTCCGACCATACAGGACCAATGCACGAGGGCGATTCCTTTGCAGAAGGGAGTAAGACAGGGAGATGTCATTTCACCCCTGCTTCACCAATGCAATGGAAGACGCTTTCAAGCTCCTGGAATGGCAAGGACTAGGCATCAATGTCAACGGCGAATACATCACTCACCTTTGGTTTGCCCACGATATTATAATCATGGCAGAGTCGCTGGAAGATCTCAGCAAAATGCTCGAGTGTCCCAAAGAGTGGGCCTTAAAATGAACATGGATAATGTTTAATAACCTTGTATCGCCCACTCCAGTATCCGTTGGGAACTCGATCCTCGAAGTTGTCGACGAATATATCTATTTAGGACACACCATACAACTAGGCAGGTCGAACTTCGAGAAAGAGGTCATTGGCCGAATCCAACTCGGCTGGGCAGCGTTCGGGAAGTTAAGGAGCGTTTTCTCGTCAAACATCCCGGAGTCCTTGAAGACGAAAGTCTTTAATCAGTGCGTTTTACCAGTGATGACCTACGGTGCCGAGTCGTGGTCTCTCACTATGGGTCTCGTACGAAAGCTCCAAGTCACTCAGCGGTCAATGGAAAGGGCTATGCTCGGCGTTTCCCTACTGGATCGAATCAGAAATGAGGAGATCCGTAGGCGAACGAAAGTCGCTGACATAGCCAAGCAGATTTCCAAGCTGAAGTGACAATGGGCAGGGCACATAGCTCGGAGAACCGATAGCCGCTGTGGCAGAAAGGTTCTCGAGTGGAGACCACGTATCGGCAAACGCAGCGTAGGACGTCCACCTGCAAGATGGACCGACGACCTGATCAAGGCTGCAGGTACCCGCTGAATGCACGTCGCTTCCGATCGGTCGGCATGGAGGTCATTGGGGGAGGCCTATGTTCAGCAGTGGACGTCTTATGGCTGATATGATGATGATGATGAATTGATCGACACTCAAAAAAGGAAGCGTATGGTATGGACATAATAATATGTTGGAGCGAGATGGATAGCGAGACCTCATTCACCATCTAAGAAAAGCCACAGAATTATCCATTTCATTAGATGGCTCCTCCGTGCCAAAAAATAAACTATACGGCAATTGAATCTTTCTGCATATTTACTAGATCGTTGAGCACAATAACTTTTCACTTGACTCCAATTATTATTTAAAAAAAAATACTTGATCTTCAAAATACTGACGCTATTATGTGTCAGTACTCAAATGCAAATTCGTGAAAAAAATCTAATCAAGGTATTAACCCTCTTCAATATTTCGTCGCATCCCGCTTTTTTCCCAACCCGTTATCCGAACATTTACAAAATTACACGGAACCCTTACAAATGGCCAGCGCACGCAGACGGCCTAATGTCCGCCCATCAGAACCCTAAATGACACACGTCATTCACCAATTACAAATACACAGCACAACACAATTTCAGTTAAAAAGTATACATTGCTGCATTTATCTTCTGACACAATTACAACTTCAAACAAAATCCGCAGTGTACATCAAAGTAGTACGTACAACTCATTTGAATGCAGTTTCATAGTAAAAGGTTTTGCGTTCAGAAATTATGGTCCAAATCCATCTCTGTGTCCAATGACGTCATTCCACATAGGAATGACAGGGTGGTGAAAGGGCTATGGCAGTCTTTACTGTTGTGTCGCAGCTAAATCGGAACAAAGAGTGTTGGAACTTTTTTTTAAAAAGTTGTTTGGATGAAGTAAAATGGGGTTTACTTAAAATACTGGGATGTATTCTATAATGGACGGCCTTTATTTGGTTCTAATATTGAATGTGTTCCCTCATATTTTTTGAGGTAGTTGGTACTGACAACAAACAAAGAATGAAGTAATGGTTATAATTTCTTGCTAGGGTAGACAGCAGTATACAAACATGTTTGCATGCATATTTTTATATTAGCTCAGAATATACATCTATTTGCGTGTTATTTAAAGGCATTTAAATGAAGAATTCTGTGAGTCATAAATGGGGTTATCACGTCCCGACGTATTCGATAAATAAATACACATAGGTAACGTAAAAGTATGAAGGCATATGATTTTTATTGTTTAAGAAATTAAATAGTTTTTACGGAAAATGTCGAATTCCCCAAAGCAGCTACGCCTAAGTTTGGAATGTTCAAATTAAGGTACGGCACGCGGCTTCGTCGATATTGCACCACTATTTAGGTATTGACTTGTGATTATTGGTGTGACTTAATAAACAACTTATTTATGATGAGTGGGTACTGACTCCACCTGGGCAGTGTGATGAATTGTGCGGCACTGTAACAATTAGCAATCTAACCCAACTTTTACTTAGACATTAATCCCTACTAATATTATAAATGTGAAAGTAACTCTGTCTGTCTGTCTGTTACCTTTTCACGTCCAAACGACTGAACCGATTTTAATGAAATTTGGTACAGAGATAGAGCTGACTTTGAGAAAGTTTTTTTTTAAAACGACATCCACGCGGGCGAAGCGTAAGGGTAACTGCTAGTATATCATATACTTCAATTACAGGCAATTCAAAAAATGTTCTAATTTCAAATTATTTATTTTAAAGTGATTTGAAAATGATATCATTTGTACAGTGTTAGCACCGGGCTCAGATATGTATGGAGCAGTATCATTCTCCCTTGCTGCACTGTGCTCGTACAAAAGATACGCACAGCCATGCCGGTGGAAAGGCAAATAAAAAAAATACATCCATAAATTACAGGAGGTTTTTTTTTAATTTTCTGTTAATCGTTGGGCCAATTTCAAAATCTTCGTAAGTGCGATGTTATTCGATTGACATCGCCATCTACCGTTCTGGGCAAGTACTGTGAGTTTTCATTGTATTCCACTAGTTGGCGCCTTAATGTAGTGGACGCTACAGTCTAGTAATGAATATTGCTCAGAGCTATAACTGTAATAAAGATTAAACAATAAAATTATTAGACTAATTGGATGAGATTTGACTCGACCCACAACATCAACATCTCAAGTAATTTATGGACGCCCCCAAACGGAGGCTGAATGCGACAACAGCTTAGTGCGCGCACTGCTGGAGTTTTGTAAAAAATGTGCTGCACAGTGCAGCACATTTTGTAGCCCATAAACATCTACTAAATCCGGTCCTGTAATATCAGGCACAGAGGCTTATCAGCTTCGGCCTCAGGAGTGGCAACGCATTCACCTTGAAATCTTCGGTTTCATGTATTTTACAGTGGATACCACAGTGGAACGTACATTACCACCTCACCGGAACACGATAGTGCTGAACGCTACGATTCAACGACAAGCAGATTAGGTAATGCGTTGGAATCTCCGAGTTGGTACTCTGGTAATAACTGGTAGTAAAATTTTAATTAATGTCCTTAGTGTGTGTGAACTTTTTACTATTGACTTCTGAACTCTTTCAGAAACGTTAATTGTATATAAACTTTGCTCCAATTATTGGTTTTATTAATAAATTGTGAAATATGAGTTTTATTTTTGCAGGCAATAGACATTGTTACTTAGTATGCAGCAGTTTTAATTAATATCGTATTTTTTTGTCTACTTGTACCTATATAAATGTTTCCGTTACTGAGTGACTCATGGATAATACACTATTTGGCTGTAAGTTGTAAAGAGGAGATTTCTCAAAAATTTTAAGTGAACTATGCGCGTTCTAGTTGAAGCGCGCATGGCCCAGCGGCTGGTGTAGATCGTAAGCGATCTGCTCGGTTAAGCACTACGGGCGCGGTCGGGTAGTGTGATGGGTGACCGCTAGTGGCAAATTAAATGCGCGTTTCCGTGCTTCGGAGGGCACGTTAAGCCGTCGGTCCCGGTTGCTATCGATAGATAGCAGTCGTTAAACCTTGTCGGAGGCCTTATGGGCGGTTTGAAAAACATCCGACAGCGGGTTGGCCACTAACCCACCCACCTCCACCAATCCGCATTGGAGCAGCGTGGTGGAGTAAGCTCCAGGCCTCCCCCCAAAAAGGGGAGAGACTCGTGCCCAGCAGTGGGACGTATAATGGGTTGCCATTATTATTATTATTATGCGCGTTCTAAACCTAGTTACCTATAACGTAAGAGATTACGCGTAATATTTCCCATGTAAATCTCCATGATAAGTATAACAGGGAAACTATGGTGTAACACGCACACACGCACAGTGACCCAGTTATTCCCCATTTTTCTGTAATTACTCACCACGGCTTTGTACAGTCCCCTATAGGGGAGCTAAGGTGACACTACTAACTGTATGGCGCTGGAACACGTTTTGCAAAATATTTTCATGCGTCCATTTAGTATTTCAATAATATTTACGCAGATAATTTTTTACTCTATGCGTAAGTGTTTATAAAGGTAATTTTTCCGGAAAATGAAAAATGATTTTCTATTTTGAAATATTTCTAGAGATTAGCTATAACCTTTGGGAGACCTGGTGACCCGAAACACAGGCCCATAAAGCCTAGCTTAGGCACCAGTCTTCCACAATATACTCTGAAATGTATGATTTCTTTGTTGAACCGTTAAAATAAAAAAATTGTTATGTGTATTGTGGTAAGAAAATAAATGATTATTTCATTTCAGATTATTATTTCATTTCATTTTATTACAAAACTTAAATCTGTCACCACTTTTTGTAACAGCGCAGTTATTTCACTCAATTGGAGTTAATGAGAGTTTGGAGCATACAAGAAGGTCTGGGAAAAGGATATCATAATAAAACGGGGCCGTATTTTACATCGGGGCAACTTCTACTGCTTTATTAAACTGAAGCTCTATTTGCAATACTTCTCTGATCTCCACAGATGAGACAGCAATGGATGGGATCCATATCCATACGAGAGCTCCCGAAAACCAGTTTAGATGCTGGACATACGAAAGTGTTCAACGGACTGATTCGCGCTTTCTGTTACTTTGAACGTACAAATTGTGGTACGAACTCCTCTCTGAGCTATTCCATCAGCGCTACAAAATAGGGCTCTTCAAAACTGCTGCCAAAAGAGCAACTCTCCTGATGTTCCAAATGGCCATAGGCAACGGTCACTATTTTCACTAGATAGGCCGCTTACTTTACTTTCTGTCAACCGTTGGACATAAAAATATTAGCCAAGTTCAAAGCCTAAGTGTTCCGCTCATACAAAATAATGCTGCAGCATGGATCATCCTCGTCACTTACCGTTACCTATCGAGGATTTGTCTACATCTAGACCTACCTACATCTAGATCTAGGCATACCCTTTGAACATCTGGGGGAAGGGTATGAAAATCGTCACGACGTCTCTTGGGGGCCCATTGTGATACGTGTTCGCTTTAAATTATATGTTGGACACTTCTTTTACGAGTTTCGCAGTTTCTACTTTGCCTTTGATATTCTGACTAAAAAGGAGCTTCGCAAGTTAAAAAACTTTAGTTAAAATATTCAAAAAATCGTTAGAGTTTCTCTTCTCTTAAGCTGAATATTTAGCATTTAATGTTAAGGTCAAACTATTGAATATTTCATGGATGATTTAACTGTTCATTAGAAGTTATATAAGAAAATAAGTCGATTCTTTAGTTCGATACAAAAAAATGAAAACATAAATGCGGCCAAATGTAAATTGGACTTGCCCGTGAAAGGTTGCATAGTGAAAAAATATATCATTAAAAAACTATTAGATAATACTCGTAATATCTCGGGATTTTTTGCAGGAACCTTGATAGAGGCGTGTGGTGCTCTTATTTTATTTCTTTTTCTTGGTGTATTTTTGATTTTTTTTTATGTAATGGAAGTGGCAAACAAGCATGCAATTCACATTGATGTTAAGTGATGACTGCAGCCTATAGACACCCACACAAAGACCAAGGTCAAAATGCAGATGCGTTACCACTCCTGAGGCCTAAGGTGTTATACCTCTGCGCCGGCTAACAGGCGGCACGGCTTTTCAGGTTGCCTCCAAAACGTCATTGTAAATGTTCTCATAAAGTAGCCATCGCTTTACTCGAATTACTAACTGTGATTCTGACTGCCTGACTGATAATTGGCCGACTCACCGACTGACTCTGACTATTACGCTGCTTATTATATGACGAAAACGAAATATCGTTTTACTTGACACTGGCAATATGATTAAAAGTGATGCCATCATATAAAAAAAAAATGTCTTGTTCAAACTAAATTTCGTCTCATCATTTTTATTGAGTGTGCTGTTTTCTTGTCTGTCAATCTTTTTTTTCAATCTTTGAGTACGGAAACCAAAAAAACCTATAACAGATTATGTTTTAATCACGCATGTGATTACAGCACATGTGTGTTTGGTATAAATCTAGGGTTGACTCATTTAAAAACATCAGATCGTAGCGGCTAAAGGTCGGCGTAACCTTTTCGCGTCGATGAAACCTTTTGAAGCCGCAGACGGGTGGCCATTGAAACAAAATGACGGGAAGCCTAATTCAATAAACACTCTATCGTATGTGAACATCGACCTTTATTTGGCTGGATGTGCTCTACGCTTATGGCGAAATATATTGTCCTGTGTTTCTTGTAGAATGCTAAGTTGAGGTTTTGGGTTCGATTCCTAGATTCAAGAGATGAGTCCAAAAAAATAGAATGTAGGCGGCACGTCTCGAGAGAGCACTAGTCTACTTCACCGAGAAATCGGCGAGCGTAGAGGGCGTTCTAAGTCTAAATGTACTGCCTAAACTGAGACCCCTGTGGGTCCCCGGAATTGCGGAATCTCCGAGTCGACGGGTAAGTGCTATCGTGTTTTTCTTTCATTTTTTCGTTTGATTCAAGAGTCGAGGGTTCGAATCCCGCACACAAAAAGAAAAATAATTGTACGGCCTAGAGATATTCGTTCGAGCGTGTTGTACCATGGCATACACGACACAGGTTTAAATCATACAGAGAGGCAGTGAGTATAAACATATTTTTGCTTAGATTTTGAGGTTACCTGAAAAGTGAAAAAGTGCTAATTCAAAAATTGTAGATCTTTTCATTACTGACAACTTTGCTCCTCAACATTTTTTCATAGGAATCGTAGATTAGCCGGAAATGGTAACAAACAGCCTTAATTTTTTCTTTCTTTTTCAACCCTTTCTACTGCCTTCCCGACCTAAGTTCGCATGTAATTTTTTTTAATTTTAGTATATTAAAAATTATCGACTCTGGCCTAACAAATACAAAATTGAAAATGAAAATTACTACAGTTTTGTGTACAGGCGTATTGCCACTTTTTGAAACGTCAGATAATATTTTTCAGTCCTGAAATTAATGACATTATTTACTCAATATGTTCACATCCAGAAATGTTATCTCCAACTAACATCCCGATGAAACATTTTCCATTGAAATGAATGAGCTGTCGTCTCTTTGATCATCCCTTGCCAACCTTTGGCGTGTAAATGTTAATCGACCGATGGTTTACGATCGCTGGCTTGATCGCGATAACCGGTTAATTGGGCATGTGTGAAAGGGAATATGGCGGCTTTGATATTGTATGATCGAGTGCCTTTATTAATTAATATACAGGCTGATCGGTTTGAATATTGATATACAAAGCAGAAGCATTCTAAGCTCCGCTTTTCGTTACGATTTAAAAATGGCAACATAATAATAAAAATTATATGAAAAACACTAACACTCACAGCCCCCACACTACACATCTGTGTGTGACCTTGTGTTTAGTACCTACTAGTAGATAGATAATTGTTGGGACGCGGCTCATATCTAAAACCTCTTGGTAAAGGAAAATAATTCCTTTTCTTAATTCATTAGGCAAAATATTCCATTAATCTTTCAATTACGCAAATAGCATTTCTTATCATGATTTTACTAACACTATTGACATTAAAAAAAACAAAACCTTTATAATGTTTAGAAATTAAACTAGAATTACACTGTGGATGAAATTAATATGTTGTTTAATTTTTCAATAGCTTGATAAAAGCTATTTAATTTTAAATATCTCAGTATCGAATGTCGATTAAAAACCAAATTCGACATTTGAATATTCAAATCAAACTACAGGCTGATGTAAATCACAAAAGAGTCATGTAAATGGTGTTACAGTTGTTTACTCGTCCATAATGGCTCGCCGACAAACCAATAGACAATGCGAGGTGGGGCTATAGAGCTAGAAATTTTGGGAATGTTCAAAAAATTTAAATAAATCCAATTTTTGGCTATTGTGTAAAATTCATAATCAGTATAATACTGTTAAATAGAACTGTCTGAGTGTATGAGTGTCTGACAGACAATGAATTTGAGGTTCATTGTGCTCAAAGTCTAATAAATACATAGGAGAGGTTTTCCCGAAATTTTTATCGGACGATAATCATGCGCGTAGGTGGAACTACTAAGTTTGGTAGTAATAAAATTTATGTTAATTTTTAAATTTAGATATTTTAAAGTTGTTGTAAATAACTTTAAAAAATGTGCATTTGTAATCGAACAAGGATACGTTGTTATGAGTTTTATTTATGTCACAATAAATGAAATTTGTGAAATGTGATTAAGGTCAAATCATCATTACATATTTTATTACAGATAAGAAACAATTTGATGCTGGGCGTATTATTTTTGTCTTGTACGTGTCTTGTATTGTTACATAATAAAATTTATATTTCTCTTATTTAAGTCTACTTAATATTGTGGTCATTAGTAGTTATAATTTTATTTTGTCATAAATACCCATAAGATTTTTTTAAACTCCATGATACTTTGCAACCTTTATAATTATTATTCTAAAAGCCATGTCGAATAATTCTTAACCCTTCGCAAAAATTTGCGCTATACCCAAAACGGGCATCAATCAAACGCGTAAATTGCTTCGCTCGACACGACAGCTTTAAAACTCAATCCCTTTTAAAGCCTGCATAAAATATAGCTATGCAGCCAAAATATGGGGTCGGTGATTGACTCGTGTTACATTGTTGATCCACTTTGTTTCCTGGTCTATCTATTCTATCTATAATACTATGAACGAGTATTGGAGTAGTTATTTTCCAAGTTGATAATTTCGTATCCGGCTTAGTAGTCAAGTGGTAGCATGTATTGCAACTACACCATGGTTCTGGCTTCGATGTATAAATGTCAAAATCTCAAAATGACATTGACCTTCCTAAGACTAAATTTTCCTCAATAATTGGAGAGATACTTTCAGAGTGGTAAAATGTTTACTCCTCTTTTAATTTTAAAATAAAAAAGTTAAAAATATAAAAAAGTATGCTGTAGAACTTAATTAAAACTTTCAACGAAATTTAGTTACATTAAGATGTTTTTGCTACTACAGAAGTCCGATTCACTTGGCTGATTTTTATTGATCTCTTGAAAAAAGCCTACAGCATAGAATGGTGAGATAAACATCAAACTATTATTATAAACGCCCACACAAAATATTATGCCAACACATGAATTCGTATTGAAAAGGTAAGAACATCAAGATATGGAATTTCATGAATAAATGAATACGTCAATCGAATCAATTTTATCTTGAATAGAACCTTTTGACTTGACAGTCCTTCTGATCGTGGTGTCAGCAAAAATAGCAGTGTTTGGTAGTTTTTTGTACTAGGGGACAGTTTTTTTTGAGTTCCGTATTAGGTTAAGATCTCACTGCAGAATCATTTCGTTCATCCAGATATGCTGCAAACCTAATTTTTACGCAACTTTATAATCTAGAGAATATAAATCCACTAGGTTGCCTATCAAAATGTATTTTTTACTAAATTATTTTATCTTTAACAGCCAGCCACTCTTATTTGCGGCCGATTTAATTTGGCTCCAGCATACCATAATAATGAGAAAAAAAAAGCTTTAATTTGATATATATAAATAATATAAAAGTTATCGGGGCGGAACGGAAATACGTAGAGGCGGCCAAGTGCGCAACGGCAAACGTGATTTTTCATAGTCTTTATACATATTACCATGAGGTAGACGGTATTTTATTGAAAATAAACTAATAAAAAAAAATTTTCCCAAAAAAAAATACTTGCGGCCATGTTTTAGGCAACCTAATATTCTCTAGATTATAAATATGCGTAAAAAATAGGTTTGCAGCATATGTGAATGAACGAAATGATTCTACAGTGGGATCTTAACCTATAAGTATCTTTTACCTACAAAGTTTATAGATGCGTTGTGCTCATCCGTCTGCCTGTGGTATAGCTCATTGACTCTTTTTGTTAAGTTTGTAATGTAGAAAGTTGTAATTTATGATAAATACACATATTAATGTCGCGGTTATCATCATCATCATTTCAGCCAAAAGAATCAGCTGGACCAAAGCCATAAGGAGGATATACCAAATGGTAGTTTTTTTTTTTATACGTTTACACTCACAGCCCTACAGTAGATGTTAACCTGTGTCGTGGGAGCCGTTGTACACATACAACACGAACACCCAGACCCGAAACAAATATCTGTAGGCTATACAAATATTTCACTCGGTGCGGGGATCGAACCCGCGACCCTTTGAATCAAACGGTCATCAACGCGTCACACCGCTTGACGACTCGGTTAGTCTAGCGCGCTGGACTAACCGAGTCCTCAAGTCGTCAAGATGTTATGGAAATGTGCAAAATGGAATAATGCAACGTGCTGTTGGATATGTTTTAAATATATCATGAGTATAAGACAATTATTTCTCAATAAATTTGGTTTGTTCATAGTTTTTTTTGGCTAGTACATAGGCCGGCAAGTACATAGGACGGCTAGTACATAGGCCAAACCGTTACGGAGTGTCTGCATATTTTCTGAAATGCATGCAATCTACCTAATTTAGGGAATACAGGCGTGACGTTATGACTTCGTTAAATAATAACAAAGTCGCAAACAATGAAGTGATTTATTTCGAAGTACGTGTGCACTTTTAAGGTACTCAATCGAACAGTGCATATTCTGTTGTTTGCTACCGAATGACTATTCAGAGGAGCATATTTGCTGTACGGTAGGCAACACAGATAGTGACTTTTAATAACAAAACTGTTTTTTAATGATTTAGCAAAAGGTTAATTATTTTTTAATTTTGAATTGAAATGTACACAAAAACCAGAGGTTTTTTATGTTATGGAAGTGGCAAAGAAGCATGCAGATCACATCGATGTTAAGTGATAACTGCAGCCTATAGACACCCACACAAAGACCAAGGTCAAAATGCAGATACGTTACCACTCCTGAGGCCTAAGGTGTTATGCCTCTGTGCCGGAAATTACAGGGCCGTATATCGTTCGGTTGCAGTTAGCACTAGTCTCTTCTTGGAGTGGTCACGTGATGCCGCATATTTCAGAATAGTTTGGTATTCATACATTGGTATTAGTAAATACTAAAGTTGCAAATGCATTCTTTAAAATAGCATAAAAAATTCCTTCAGGGCTGGCAGCGCTTTGCATCTCCCCTGGTGTTACAAATGTTCATAGGCGACGGTGACTACGTTCTAATAGGTGGCCCGTCAGCTACTCTGTCAACCTTTTGACATAAAAAAGTTACGAATAACTGCAAGTTTAAAAAAAAACAATCACTTACAGAAAGCGCGCATGGCCCAGCGGCTGGTGTAGATCGTAAGCGATCGGCTCGGTTAAGCATTACGGGCGCGGTCGGGTAGTGTGATGAGTGACCGCTAGTGGCAAATTAAATGCGCGTTTCCGTGCTTCGGAGGGCACGTTAAACCGTCGGTCCCGGTTGCTATCGATGGACAGCAGTCGTTAAACCTTGTCGGAGGCCTTATGGGCGGTTTGAAAACATCCGACAGTGGGTTGGCCACTAACCCACACCCACCTCCACCAACCCGCATTGGAGCAGCGTGGTGGAGTAAGCTCCAGGCCTCCCCCCAAAAAGGGGAGAGACTCGTGCCCAGCAGTGGGACGTATCATTATAATAATAATTATAATGGCAACCCATTGGTTGCCATTATTATTATCATTACAATCACTTACAAATCCGTGTCGCCCACCGTACCACGGCAACAGCCTCGACTGGTCGTTAATGGATTTCAAGCGCTACATTGTTTTCGGATACACCCCAACAAATGGACACTGGACACTAACGATTGGAATTTTTATGGAGAAATTTTATCTCGTATGTTAATTTGTTGATGGGTAATGTTAAAAGCATATTTTATTTCAGCATGAGATGTAGTACTGATATGTGTTCTATTATGTTACTTAAAGCTTTTCAAGTTAAAAAGTCTGCGACAACATGGCGACAATTATTATTATTTTTGAAGTAAATGTTCTCGGTTTTCTTATATGTCTGTTCCTTTTTCATAATCAGAATCAGAAACTCATTTATTCATTTAGGGTGACAGGCACCTCTTATGTATGTATCTTCACGCCAGGTCCCTAACGGGGTAGGCAGAGAGTGTAGACCTCTTATGACACGCCAAAAACAAACAAAATAAATTAAAGTGAATAACAATTGATATTCATGTCAAACAAGATAAAAAAATATGTAAAGTCAAGAATATCACTAAGATAAAACTAAATATAAAATGTTAATGTAAAAAGTATATCAGTTGAATGTCTCATTTCCCCTTTACAAACTGATAACAAAGAGTAAAAAGAAAAGAAAAAGAGTCATTCTTTGTCATTCACCGGCAGAGTTCCAAAGGCCAATATGATCTGAGGAACACCTTTTTAAGCACAAAGTACTACCCACCATGGCGGCGCGTGAGAAAATTGAGAACTAAACACTGTCAAAGAGGCGTATAATGACCCCGGTCTGATTTGCTCTATTTAATTACAGCTAGCTATATTTATTAACGCCGAACTGGCGAACATTCACTCATCAGTATTCAATCCGGCTAATTGTTGATTTGCCACAATGCAAAATGTTCCTGGTTTTTTAAAACGCCTAATGTAATACGACAGTTTATACAATCCGACTGCAATATATACACAACATAAATAGCCCTCTCAATAATCAAAGCGAATCCTTTCACACTATGGTTGATACCCGAGTATCAAAATCAATATTCAGGTCAAATATATATAACGATTTTGCTTGCTAAATAAGATAACCATTGCAACTACAATATTAGTCTCATTTCTACCAGACAATATCATAATAGCGGTGTGCATTTATCTCAGGAACAAAACCCGACTATTACCCTGTTCCGAGAGGGATCAAGTGAGAAAACTGAAGAGTGTAATTAGTAATACTCTGAGATAATGCATGGGGTACGCTTAAATGTGCTTTTAGAGCTATCTCTTAGCAAGACGTTTTTGTGCAAAATATTCAATGTTTTAAAGAGAAAAACGTCTGTGTTGGCCTGAAGGAGTAAGCAATCAGGTTTGGTTGCGTCAAAATATTTATTAATGTAAAATTTTACTACCTTGTCTAACTTGTTTTTCTAACAAATTTGTTTTTACAAAAACTTTAACATAAATTTTGGTGCAAACGAAAAATTAAATTTTGAAAAATATGATATCAAAATAACAGCCTCTACAAGTAGATACGGCTATTTTTTGTATTGACATGAATGAAGTGAATTTTCCCTTGCCATTAGCGAGATGGATTTTCCCCACGAATTACAAGATTGTAGTTATAGCACGTGTAACAATGTTGAACATTTTCAAATTATTGACAAACTTTATGACAATATAGTGAATGTACTGAGAAACGCTGCCTCAAATTCTTACCGTCTTTGTAATAAAAGAAAAGTAGTAGTGGGTTGGAATAGGCATATTAGGCAGGCGCATTGTAAGGCGAAACTTCAGTTTGATCTGTGGGTACTATACGGCAAACCAAAACGTGGTAAATGGTATGATCTAATCTCTCATGGCTGAAAGTAGAAAAATCTTTAAATCTAAATTGAGTTGGTGTCAAAAGAACAAAGACAAAATTCAGATGGAAATTTTAGCATCTGATCACGCATCTAAAAATTTTGGTGATTTTTGGAAGCAAATAAAAAAGAACAACATCAAACAAAAGTCTCCAGAAAGAGTAGGTAAATATAGTGAGCCTCGGGAAATCGCATACTTTTCAGTGACCATTTTAAAGTCGAGCCTCCAATGCGACCGGCCTGTTTGCCGGTTCTCAATGTGAAAGATACGGAATGTCTTACGCATTTTACTTGTCACGATGTAAAGAAAATTATTAACAACATGACACGGGGAAAGTCACCAGGACATGATGATCTGAGCATTGAGCACCTCCAACATGCTGGTGCTCATCTGCCCAGAGTGTTGAGTATGTTGTTTAACATCAGTATTCGTCATTTTTGTTTACCGCCTAGCATGATGAGGACTGTAGTTGTACCACTCGTTAAAAATAAGACGGGGGATTCGTCTGACGTTACAAACTACAGACCAATATCGTTGGCCACGATAATATCCAAGATCTTGGATAGCCTGTTGAATAAAATTCTAGATAAACACCTTGACCTGAACGACGCGCAGTTTGGTTTCAGGCCTGGTCTATCAACTGAAACTGCCGTAATGTCCTTGAAACAGGTTGTCAGGTATTATACTGAAAGACCCACACCCGTCTATGGTTGTCTTCTGGATTTATCAAAGGCCTTCGACCTGGTCTCGTATGAACTTCTGTGGCATAAATTAAGAAACCAGACGACTCTCCCGGAGGATGTGATAAAAATGTTCCAATATTGGTATGAAAATCAGACAAACCGCGTAAAGTGGGCTGGCTGCTACTCGGATGCGTACAGGTTGAGGTGCGGGGTAAGACAGGGGGGGTTGTCTTCTCCTTTGCTTTTCAACTTCTACGTAAACGAGCTGATTGATGGTGTCATGTGTAACAAGCATGAGCCGATGATATGGCGTTGCTGTGTCCTTCAATTAATGCAGTAAGAAAACTTTTATTTATTTGTGAACAGTTTGCTGTTGCCCATGGGCTCAGGTACAACGAGATTAAAAGCGAACTGCTAGTATTCCAGCCGCAAGGTAAAAATAAAATGACAGACATTCCACCTGTCCTACTAAATAATACAGCACTGAAAGTCGTTACAAAGTTTAAGTACTTGGGCCACTGGGTCACAGATACTCTGTCAGATGATTTAGATATTGAGCGCGAAAGAAGAGCCTTATCTGTTAGAGCAAATATGTTGGCTAGCAAGTTTGCAGCAGTTAGAGAACAAATAAAAATAAGTCTTTTTAAAGCCTACTGTCAGACTTTTGATATGTGCAGCTTATGGGTCAAGTACACAAAGAAAACGCTGAATGTTCTTAGAGTACAGTACAATAATGCATTCAGGATCCCAAGACATTGCAGTGCATCAAGTATGTTTGCGGAATTTACGGTCAACAGTTTACATGCCATTCTTCGTCACAGAATTGCTTCACTGATGCGGCGAGTACGTGGGAGTTCAAACAGCGTTCTGAATGTATTGGCTGACAGAGCGGACTGTCCTATATGGAAACACCGGATCAGTGTACATATGGGACTGTCCGGT
The DNA here is from genome assembly GCA_036365455.1 of Macrosoma leucophasiata. Classification (NCBI taxonomy): domain Eukaryota; kingdom Metazoa; phylum Arthropoda; class Insecta; order Lepidoptera; family Hedylidae; genus Macrosoma; species Macrosoma leucophasiata. Next base: position 4,044,022 of record JAWQUS010000004.1, on the reverse strand, counting down.
TCTTCTTCTTTATTCTAAAGTAAATAATGTATAATTGACATGTAATAGTACTATTGTAATTAATTTTATTTGATTGTCCACTAACACTTAGTTCATTAAGTCTCTTACTAACAAATAATGAATGGATTTTTTATTATCTGAATAAATTAATAATAATAAATAATTAGCCACAAATTTGCTAACTGCTTGTGCTTAACTGCGTATCCTACTTGGCCGATATTTGGCATTAAACGTCGACTATGCCGCAGCTTCTAAATTTTCGCAAAAAATCTAAAAACCTCATACCATTATAGAATAAATAAAGCTTCATGCCTAAATGCAATCCATGCATGGCCGATATTTGACATTACACGTCGACTATACAGCGGCGTCAAAAACTAGAAAAAAAAAACAAAAAAATTGTAAACCTGATACCACAATAAATATTGATACATTTTTTCGCTTCCACGTATCGAGCCAACAGAAACAAAGCTAAATTCTAATTATTCAACCCCCAAGGCATTACAAATTCAAAATATACGCTCGGAAAGATGATAAAAGTCGATGTTTTTTAAGCGGAATGTAAACAAGGATAAAAAATTGATATTCACATGTTTTGTTTTACAACAACCTGTATTTATGACGTTCGTTTGTATCGCAAAAAAGTAAACCGGCATGCCGTCTATGTTAATTGTGGATCAATTTAGCTTATAGATAGACATCTACAAAAATACTCGGCCAAGTAAGAGTCGATATGGAGTTTTGGCGGGAAGCTTGAAAGATGCGCATGGTGCTCTTATTTTATTTCATTTTCTTGGTGTATTTTTGAGCTATATTAAATAAAGTTGGTGGCATTTTATTTGATATAGCCTTATTTCAGTGCTCGTGTATAGTGAAATAGAATAACAGTGCGAAAACAAGTTCCTTCAGGTTGCCTCCAAAACTTCATCGTAAATGTTCTGGTATAGTAGCCATCGCTTTACTCGAATTATTGACTGTGACTCTGACTGACGGACTGATAAATTGACTGACTGACTCTGACTTTTACGTTGCTTATTACGAATACGAAATATCGTTTTACTTGACACTGTGGCAATAAGCATAAAAAGCGACGCCATTAAATTAAAAAAAGAAGAGTCGATATTATATGCACAGGTTTCTGTACAATTATATTTTGTTCTACGTTTCCTATTATTTATAAGTAAATAACTATTTTGTTTATTTTTAACCCAAATTTTAGGTTTATTAGATTAGGGTAGGGAGGGAGGGTAACAGTCATTATTAGTTTTTTTTTTTAACAATTTGAAAACCATTTATTTTTAAGTTTATAAGAACATGTTAGAGATTCTTATAACTAGACCTTATACTTGATATGTCACAAAATATTATCTGAAAAACTTTACCATTAATAAATATTAATTATATTTATTTTACTTTAATTTTTTTTATTAAAATTAAATAATTAATTACCTATTGTTTTTGGAATTTTTATATTTGAGAAAATAAAGGAAAAGTGTTAATTCTTTACTTATCTATGCTGCGATGGACCAAATTGTATTGAGCATTTACAAACAAGTGAATATGAAATCTTAACAAGCTACTGATATACTACATAAAAATATTTTAAAACACTAGTTTATTCATAAATAGAACTTTTTTAAATTGATTACACAACTACTTTTAAAAAATATATGAAAAATTTATAGAAAAATCGGAACAAAGAACTTATAATATATTTTGTAATACGTGGTTTTAAAGAAAAGGTTGCATTAATAAAGCGAACATTTTCTGCTGCATTTCATATCCCTCCTTTCTTTGAAGATTTTTTATTAATATCAGCTATCTTGATCCCCTACTATGATATACATTTTAATCAACCTGTAGATATGTACTCATTACACCACAGGATAAGTGAATCGAAGCATATTTTTTTAGTGTACTGTAAAAAGTGTTGTTTTTCACAGTTGTTACTTGTAAGCTGTGGTCTAAAAAGAAAATTATTATTTTCATAATATAAGATCCGCTGGAAGTGATATTATCATCGACATCGTCGTTGATTCATAGGCTTCGAGGCACGTGCCCCTTTGCCTCGGTATCTTTTGTTCCCATGTGAATAAGAGCGGCGTCTTATATGGGTGGCGCAGTGGTGAGCGCCGCGTCGCTGATTACGGCGCAGCGACGGAGTAGGTGCCTCCCAAGTGTGGTGGTGTCGCGATGACAGCGGTGCCGCGGCGGTTGGTGTTGCGGCGGCGAGGGTGTCGTCACGACGCGGAGTGGCATCGCTGCGGCGGCTTTCCGTCGCCCAGCGTCGAGTTTATGGGAAGCCAATAGGGGCGAGCATTATAGTGGCAACGCTTGATACAAAATCTAATAAGGAGGTTTTGTGAATTTTTCCCTTTGATTATGTGCTTCTAGATGCAGATCCTTAAACTTGATGTTTTAAAAATTAGATTTTTTTCATTTGATAGTTATGTTCGTGTAAGTAGTCAGAGGGTTGAGTAGGTATTTTCTCAAGTCGTAAATTTTTGGCAAAATTTTGAAATCTCCAATGTATTAAGTATTTGTATATGTTGTCATATTTTGTCTTATTTTACACACATTTTATCACAAAAAGTTTACTTATTTATTGTAAGGCTTAAACAAATATTTTTTTACAGTATATTAGTATAAAAACAAATATATAAAAATATAAAAAATGGCGTGCTGCCGGCATCAGGGACAGGGCCCAAGCCGCCGGTGGTTAGGGACGCAGAGAAAGGATCCTCCTCAATATTCGCGCCGTGCCGTGTCGACGAGTACAGCCTCCCAACATGAGGTTTCAGTCGAGACTTATTATTTTTTATGCTTCACTGGGGGTTTGATATAAACAGACAAAAATTGTGTCTATATTTTACTGATGCACGATAAAACTTTAATTGTTATAAAAGTCTTGACAAAGCCACATCTAGTCACAATGTATCCATATTCTGTTCTAAGGGATTTCTCTGCAAGTCGTGGCAGTGAATAATTCCCCTCAGTTCAATGCACTTGCACTCCCGTCCTGCCGACCCTCTGTTTGCTGGTACTCTGTGTTAGTGTGTCACTCACATCTTGTCTTGAGTATGACTTTGTATGAGATGAATAGTGTGGAGACAATGTTGCTAGATACCAACATATATTTATAAATAGAAATGCTACAATGCGGCAAACAAGCATGCAGTTCACATTGATTTTAAGTGATGGCTGCAGTCTATAGACAGCCACAAAAAGACCAAAGCTCCAAAATGCAGATGCGTTATCACTCCTGAGGCCTAAGGTGTTAAGCCTCTGTGCCGGAAATTACGGGGCCGCACATTACCACCAGACCGGAACACGATAGTGCTGAACACTACCATTTAGCGGCAAGTATATTAGGTAATTCGGTGGTGTCTACATCCTCGAGCTTTGTCACTGGAGCACTACCACCAGTATATATTATAGCTACAGAAACGCTTTGATATTAACGTGGCCGAGTCTGTTAGAATAATGTAGATACTCGTATATTTCTCATGCAAATGCATAACTGTTATCGCGGTGGACGTGCTCATTGCGTGGACACGGGGATGACGTCATTAGCTGGACACGGCGGAGTTTCATCAGCATTCTGGTTGCAATTCAGTTGATACGTCCTGTTTTTTTGAAGCTTTATTTAAAATATAGTCTGTGTTTTAGGTTTGACTGAATATAATTTGTCTGATGCCCGTGACCGCAATGCCAGTGGCAAATTAAATGGGGGTTTTCGTGCTTTGGAGGGCACGTTAAGCCGTCGGTCCCGCTTGCTATCGATAGCAGTCGGTAAACTTTGTCGGAGGCCTTATGAGCGGTTTGAAAACATCCGACAGTGGGTTGACCACTAACCCACCGACCTCCACCAATCCGCATTGGAGTAAGCTCCAGGCCTACCCCCAAAAAAGGGGAGAGACTCGTGCCCAACAGTGGGAGGTATAATGGGTTGCCATTATTATTAATATTCATGCCCGTTGGAGTAGGTACTGTACCATGTAGGTAAGTACCTACTACTTAGATTTGAACATAGAAGAAGATAATGATAATGTGTAACATAGCAACGTTGTTGACTGACTTGTAAATAAATAAATGACTCAACTGGAATGATATATTTTTTATTTATAACACAGTTTAAATGCTTTATACAACAGTTGGGATACTAAAATATTTTACAATGATACGCTTATACTCACAGCCCCACACAAGGTAAAACCTGTGTCGTGAGTACCCTTGTACACACACAACACAAACACCCAAACCCGAAACAAATATCTGTAGGTCATACAGATATTTGTCCCGGTGCGGGGATCGACTAAGCGACCCTTTGAATCAAACGGTCGTCTCACACCGCTGGGCTAACCAGGTCGCATACCGTCGGATCTTTTTTTTTAAGTCATCATTTTGACAGACAAGCAGACGGGCCACCTGATGGATAATGGTCACCGTCGCCTATGAACATTTGCAATACCAGGGGAGTTGCAAACGCTCTACCAGCCCTGAAGGACTCTTTTGACGCCATTTTTGAAGAACCCCATATTGTAGCACCGAGGGAACACCTCAGAGAGAAGTTCGTTCCACAATTTACACGTTCTGGGCAGAAACGAATGAGAAAACCGCACCGTTGAGCACTGCCAGGTGTCCAAACGGTGAGGGTGGAATTTCGCTCTTCAGCGGGTGTAGGAAAAGAGACGGTGGCACCATGTCGAGCACTTCAACAGAGCACTCACCATTAAAGAAACGGTACAACACGCACAGACATCCAATGTCTCTGCGCAGGCTCAGTTGTTCGAGCCAGTCAGTGAGTCCTGGATCGTTAACAATACAAAAACGCGCTTGGGGGCTTCCGCCCACAAATGAGAGCAGTATTTCAGATTTTATATTTATTTACTCTCTTCTTTACTGTACGTGAAATATTCACTTAATAAACCAAGAGGCAGAGGTAGCAGTTCTCACTTAAGACATTATGCAAACTGAGATATTAACCAATATAGATGGCATCATCCTCACTGGTGCGTGACGGATCAAATCATTACCAGATCGCCGATGTCAATAGATTACCATATTGTTTGTTTGTATGCATAATTGTGGTCTAAGTTATGGGAGATCACCTAATTACTGATGTTGTACTAATATTTCGTTAGATATGTTAGATACTTGAGCATGGCAGATATCATAATAATAATAGGTTGGGGAAAAAGTCTTTTCGCATTATAGTATGTATGAACTTGTAATAAAATCTCTTTGGCTGTAGTATTTGTATCTGGCTGGTTTTGGTATCATTGAAAGTTAAAATTTTAAAGAACATAATTCCAAATTCAAATTAGGCAAATGATTTTCATTTGTTTTTCGTACTGTCAAGATGAGCGAATCTAATGAAGAAATTCGATGCATTTAAAATTTTACTACAAAAAAGGTAAAAATGCAACGCTAGCCGCGAAAAAAAATTGCGATGTTTATAGACCTAGTGCAGTGTCTGTGAGAGTAGCACAAATTTGGTTTAAGCGTTTTCAATCCGGAAATTTTGATGTCAAAGATGCACCTCGCTCTGGTCGCCCTATTACGGATAAAATGGATGCCATTTTTGAAAAAGCGGAGCAAGATCGACATATCAGTAGTTACGACATAGCTGAAGAACTGAGAATTGATCACAAAACAGTTTTGGCGCATTTGAAAAAAGCTGGGTACAAAAAAAAGCTTGATATTTGGGTACCTCACGAGCTCACTGAAAGAAACCTAATGAACCGTGTACTCATTTGTGATTCTTTATTACGACGTAATGAAACCGAATAATTTTTGAAGAAGCTGATAACTGGTGATGAAAAATGGATCACGTACGGCAAGAACGTGCGAAAAAGGTCGTGGTCAAAGGCCGGTTAGGCTTCACAGACTGTGGCGAAACCCGGGTTAACTCGCAATAAGGTGATGTTGTGTGTGTGGTGGGATTAGAAGGGCATTATTCATTATGAGCTATTACCACCAGGCAGGACTATCGATTCTGATCTCTACTGCGAACAACTGATGAGATTAAAGCAAGAAGTTGAGAGAAAGCGGCCGGAATCGATCAACACAAGGGGTTTTTTGTTGGGGTTGTTTCATCATGATAACGCTAGACTTTACATATCTATAGCCACTCAGCAAAAATTAAGAGAGTTTGGCTGGGAGGTGTTAATGCATCCGCCGTATAGTTACGACCTTGCACCTTCAGATTTCCACCTGTTTCGGTCTCTTCAGAATTCTTTATGCAATGTTAGGTTAACATCACGAGAGGACTGCCAAATCCACTTTTCGCGGTATTTTGATGAAAAGTCAAAAAATTTAAATTTTTAAATTTCCCATTGCTATAAAAATTTCAAATTTTTTATAGCAATGGGATCATGTCCCTACCTACAAGATGGCAAAAGGTTATCGAACAAAATGGTGCATACATAATTTAGTTAAATTTAAATAAACTAAATTAAAAAATATTTTGAATTATCTTAAAAAATGCGAAGAAACTTTTTCCCCAACCTTATTGATTTCAGGGGTCCAAATTTTTTTAATGCAATTATTGTGGCAAACAAGCAGCTGCGCTGTGCAGCTCACATCGATGTTAAGTGATGACTGCAGCCTATAGACACACACAAAGACCAGAGGTCAAAATGCTGATGCGTTACCACTCCTGAGGCCTAAAGTGTTATGCCTCTGTGCCAGAAATTATACTGCCGTACATTTTCACCTGATCGGAACACTAAAGTGCTGAAGACTACCATTTAGCGGCAAGTATATCAGGGTAATGCGGTGGTGCCTACGTCCGAAAGCTCCGTCACTGGAGCTCTACCACCAGTTAATTAACATCCTTTGAAATTAGTAGTTTCATAAGATCTTAATTATTTTTTGCAGCCACCACAACCCAATTCATTAAAATATGTAGGGAAAATTGGACAGTCGGGTGCGGACTTCGGTAGCTTAGTTGGGAGAGCGATTGGTCAAGTCCTGGGCCACCCTCATCCAGCGATTGCCCGCGACCTTCACCAGGTCGTCGATCCATCTTGTGGGGGGCCTTCCTACGCTTCGTTTTCCGGTACATGGTTGCCTCTCAACTTAATATCAATATAATTCCACTTAATTGCTGCATTTTCCATTACATTAAGCTATATGTGATAATATTCAATAATTATTAAAACCTAGCGTAGCTATAATCGCTTAAAATTTTCACTTGGACCATCGCGAAGATCAGTTTTGTGTACACATTTGGTAATTAATCTATGAACTAATGAAGATATAGATAATTATATATTATGTCTTTATCAAATTAGTATTTTGAAGGCAATGTAGTTTATAATATATTTCACAAGCATGTGTTAATGCGAAATAATATAAAACAATTATTAAGGGTAAAAGCGACTTCTTTACGATATTCAATAAACTGAAAAGTCTATTATATCGGTTGCCTAACTAGCATAGTTGGTAATAGATGGCGCTACTGCTACCATAAAGCAATGCAATAGATGTGAAGGAAAGATTTGACAAATCGGGCAGGGCTTCAGTAGCTCAATTGGAAGAGCGGCTGGACTAGATTCCCAGTAGGTCGCGAGTTCGAGCCTCGCCTGAAGTCAAATTTTTCTTTCCATTTTTCTTTAAAAATAAAATATATTTCACAAGCATGTGTTAATGCGAAATAATATAAAACAATGTAGTTTAGTCAAAGATTTAACTTATTTGAAGCATAATTTCTATACTAAAACCAGAGGTGTACCAATATCAATGTATGTTATAATAATATGGAACCTAAAGTTTGGATATAGTTTCTGTTACTACTATCAGTTAAGATGGGAATTCAATTCTTTCTGCAATTGAAAAATAAATCTTCTAGGTACCTACACAGCCTAACAGTACTTCATCTATAAAAAAATGCAATTCCTTTGGACGTGCATATTGAGATACAATACGGTAATAAACGGGCTCCTGCATGGGACCGAAATGGTATACGAAGTGAGCCCTATAAGTAGTTTCACTGGTGGTAGAGCTCCAGTGACGGAGCTCGCGGGCATAGGCACCACCGCATTACCTAATACTAATGTACTTGCCGCTAAATTAGTTTCAATTAGTGTTCAGCACTATCGTGTTCCGGTTGTAATTTCCGGCACAGATGCATAACACCTTAGGCCTCAGGAGTGGTAACGCATCTGCATTTTGACCTTGGTCTGTGTGTGGGTGGTCTATAGGCTGCAGTTATCACTTAACATCAATGTGAACAACATGCTTCTTGCTACTTCAATAACATAAAAAACGGTACTAAACGGGCTCCTGCTTGGGACCGAAATGGTATGTGACGTGAGCTCCTATAAGTAGTAGGTACAACTTTACATCCAAACATATGAGTATGCAAAATCTGCATTAGCAGAATTACCTGATGCCATCACCAGTAAAGATAAGATAATAAAATGCGGTTTCTCTAACAGGTTCCAAACTTACTTCCCATCGGGACTAACGATATCATACCCAAGTTGTCTTGACTCGATTGGCGCCGAACTTCGCTGCAATTTGCACAAATTGCCCTCTAACACAGTTGGGATGTTGTCGTTACTTGTTTCTAATGTTTCAGTGAATGTTCAGTTGAGTAAGAAATATATTTATTCTTTATACTGATATGATGTGTAATTTTCCGAATTATGTTAAGTAGTTAGAAACCTTACTCAGTCAATAATGAAAAGTCTATAATTCAATCTCTGAGTCGGGCATTAGTTATTTGTAATTGTTTTTCCTTCAAAATCTCATTTTGTTTGCTTGATGTATATACATTTGCTAAAATCTATAAACTTAAATTTTGATGTAAGTATATTCCTAATCTATCGTCTTTTTTGTGGAGTTGAAATGCTTGTCATCGTAATTTTGGACCAGACCCTCCCCATAAGGGGGATATGCCATAATCACCACGGATTAGCGATCGCAGTGGCAGTAGTATTATCGCAGGATTCTGCTGCCCATCTTGCGTTATTGCACTTATTATCGCCCCATTGGAATGGTTTGACCACCATTGTTCGGTTGACTAATTGCACTAGTAGAAGAATTCTCTTTCATTTGAAGAAAATTCTGCATTAGCAGAATTATCTGCTGCCATCTCCAGTAAAGATAAGATAGTAAAATGCGGTTTCTCTAACAGGTTCCAAACTTACTTCCCACCGGGACTAACGATATCATACCCAAGTTGTCTTGACTCGATTGGCGCCGAACTTCGCTGCAATTTGCACAAATTGCCCTCTAACACAGTTGAGATCTTATCGTAACTTGTTGCTAACGTTTCAGTTAATGTTTAGTTGATTAAGAAATGTACTTAATAGGTACGTTTTCTTTAGATATCTATTTTGTAGTTAGTAGAAAGATTACAATAAGCGGTTGATAAGCTGCGTTAGTTTTAGTTAGTCCGTGGTTCAATCCCCGGATAGAGTAGGAACTATACCATTTTTCGTAATTTCTTCAAAGTGTTTGTTTTTGATTACGCTGGAGATACCCATAGACAAAACACTTGTTTGTAGAAAAAAACGTAACAGACGAATCGTGGATGTTTGCTTGTATGCCTGAATGCATACATTTACCTCTGCCTACGCCTTCAGGAATGCAGACGTGAAGCTACGTTTATGTTTATGTTCACTGAAACTTTACATGGAAGCAGATAATTATGCAAAGTGCAGACAAGACAATAAATGCGGTTTCTCTATCTGGTTTCAAACTTACTTCCCATCGAGACTAACGATATCATACCCAACTTGGTATGGTCTTGACGCGATTGGCACCGAACTCCGCTGCAATTTGCACAAATTGCCCTCTAACACAGTTGGGATGTTATCGTTACTTGCTTCTAATGTTTCAGATGTACAGTTGATTAAAAAATAGATTCCTACATAATAGTTTCATGTAATGGTGGTAGAGTTCCAGTGCAGGAGCTCGAGGGCATATTTACCACTGGTACCATTTGGTACCAGGTATTTATCTGCCGCCAAATGGTTGTGTTCAGCACTGTTCTGTTCCGGTTAGATGATAATGTATGGTCCCGTAATAACTATCTCAGAGACATAACCACTTAGGTCTCAGGGGCAGCTACGCATCTGCATTTAGACCTCTGGTTTTTGTATAGATGTCTATAGGCTGTCATCACTGAGTTGTCACTAAGCTCCATGCTCGTTAACCTTTCATAAGATTCAAGTAAATGTGTGGTCTTATGTTTGTTATTACTGACGTTATTGAATGGTTTATAAAACTATTTGAATTCAATATACTTACAGGATTTAATAAAATATTCAACTGATAGTGATAAAAATCATTTTCATCAAGTTAATGTGTCGTTACTGCTAATAACATCTTATCATTAGTGTTACAATCACTTGTCGAATGATGTCAACTTTAACAAATGTGTGTTATTCTAGAGCTTGAAAGAAATTCGGACGCTTGTATTTCAAATTGTATTATGGAAATTAAAAAGATTTTCAAACAGAAGTGGCTCATGCACTCAACACCTTTTATTTTTATACATGTTATTATGTACAGTCGTCTTGTTTTTGGTCATGCCTATTTTATCAGCTCAAACAAAACAAATTTGATAATAATTAAGTGTTACTGTATTTTAATCCCGTTTATTTTAATCATATTTTGCATATACGTCTGCCTCTATTTCTCTAATAAACAGATTGTAATGAAGTTGGTGGAATACATATTCTTTATTGTGGTCACATTAATATCTGATAACGAATGTTTCAGTCAATTCGTAGTGCGTTTAAAAAATATTGATATTTCATGTAATTTTAAATGCCGTACAGAAGCAAGCGTATCATTTAAATTTTTTATATCGATTATCATTATACGAATGATGTTTACCATTTATTTAATGATCAAATCTACTTTATCGGGTAATTCAGTGATGTTTGCCTTATTAGTGGCAATAATATTATTCGGAGTCAATTTCAACACCATGACAAGAATTATAATGTTTGAATTAATTTGGCATCGGGTGAAATATTTGAGGCATTCAATTGAGACAATACTGAAGTCGGAAGACTGTCATAAAATAAAGACAATAGAGATTTTTTTAGACACATTCAAATCTATATTGGACCTATTATGCTCAATCGGTGACTGGATAAAACTAATGGTAAGATTTACTTTTTCATTAGGATGTGATAGAGCTCCTCTTTATCTTGTTTGACATGTATATCAAATTGTTGTTCACTTTAATTTATTTTGTTTGTTTTTGACGTGTCATAAGAGGTGCCTGTCACCCTAAATGAATATATGAGTTTCTGATTCTGATTCTCCTGTGACGGAGCTCTCGGGCGTAGGTTACCACCGCATTACCTAATATACTTTCCGCTAAATGGTAGTGTTCAGCACTATCGTGTTCCGGTCAGGTGGTAATGTATGGCCCTGTAATTTCCAGCACAGAGGCATAACACCTTAGGCCTCGGGAGTTTCAACGCATTTGTATTTTGATCTCTGGTCATTGTGTAGGTGTCTGTAGGCTGCAGTCATCAGTGTAAATTGCATGCTTGTTTACCACTTTTATTACATTAAAAGAATGTGACTATGACTTTATTTCATTTGATAATGTATCTTCATCTTTATCTAAATATTAACGACATTATTATAAATTGCAGATGTTTTTTACTTCAATATCTAATTTCGTTTGCTTGATGTATACATTTGCCAAAATGTCGACGAGTTTAAATTTTGATGTAAGTATATTCCCAATCTATTATCCTGTTTGTGGAGTTGAAATGCATATTAATATTATGGACTTTTAATTGGGTCTGTTGCACATTTTTTTTTTTTTTTTACAATTCACGTTTTTGTGCGAACCTAAATGTATCCTTTCATACCGCATTGCGTCAACTTATCTTATCTTATCTCAATTGCTGTTTGTTAGTCTCGCTAAAACTCGAGAATGTCTGGACGGATTTGGCTAATTTTGGTTTTGCATGATTTTTGAAGTCCAGGGAAGATTAAAAAGGTAAGAAAATATGAAAAAATTGAAGGGAAATAGTAAAATCCACAATTTCATTTTCCCATACAAACAGTCCTTATGGGGCGGTCCGTCATCCGACAGCGGGTTGGCCACTAACTCACCTTCACCAATCCGCATTCGAGCAGCGTGGTGGAGTAAGCTCCAGTCCTCCCCCGAAAAAGGGGAGAGACTCGTGCCCAGCAGTGGAAAGTATAATGGGTTGCCATTATTATTAAACATAATAAAATTGCATTACATTTTTAATATAATGATAATCCTTTAATATATGACCATTATGTGCAATTTTGAACTACTCTATCCACAAAAAAATTAAAGCAATGTTGTCTTAATTTTAAGGTGGATAGTTTTTGAGCAACCACTTTATTGATCAGGTTGTCAACATAGGCTTCTCCCATTTTCTTCTTTTTCAGTCTCTTCGTCCTTTAGATTAATCATACTTTCGTCTTTTATCAAAGAGAACTTCATCACTCCAGCTGAATGACATCCACTGCTGGACAAAGACTTCCCCAAAGACGCCCACAACAGTGTCGTGAGTCATTAGGGGAGAATATGCCATAATCGCCACGCTTGGCAAGCGGATAGGTGACCGCAGTGCATAGACAACGCGGTCCACCGGTCGCGGCAGACAGGAGGGGAGTAGCCATAGCGTGTATAAACGATGCAAACCAGTCTGTCATTTTTTGCAGGGGGCAATACGTGCGACACACACGCACACTACAAAAATCGTCTATTACTACGAAACTCACACCTTCACTTTAACAAAATACAGAAACAATTTCAAGCCCACATTTAAATGTCTAGGCGACAGGTATAGGCCCACTTGGACTTGTACTTTGACAGAGGGGAAAGCCTGCATATGGCTACTCCCCACCGTGTTGCTCTATGCCGCAGTGGTAGTAGTTTAGTCAGATAACTTAATACAATATAATAACAAAAACGTTAGAATATTTATTGTGTGTACTATTTAGTTTTCGCAATAACACATGCGAGTGAACTTTAGAAATCAAAGAAAAAACGGAAGAAAAATTTGACTTCGGGCAGGAATCGAACCTGCGACCTCAGGACTTCGGTAGCTTACTTCGGTAGCTTAGTGGTAAAGCGGCTGGACTGGTTATCCTCAGGTCGCAGGTTCGATTCCTGCCCGAAGTCAATATTTTTCTCTTCGTTTTGTCTTCAATTTCTAACGTTAGAATATGTTAACTATTTGAAACATAGTTTTGAAATATTACAATGAATAAAATTTTCAGACAGATGTACCATTCCGTACTTTTTTGGATATCGCAATCAACATAGCATTGATGCTAACACCTGCAGTTATAATGGAATTCATTACTAAAGAATTTGATGAAATGAAACTAATTCTCACGAGAGCTCTTATAGACTCAGGTAAATATGTAACTTTTTTTTATGTCATGGGAGTGGCATACAAGCATGCAGTAAATAAAATAATACTAATATCCTCCTGACCGAATTGCGGGCACGGCGGCCAGTCTCAACAGAGACTAGCCAACTGATATAATAAAGCACAAGTGTATGCGCCATCGGGCATGCATTTGTGTATGTGTATACACAAATGCATGCCCGATGGGACGGCCATCCGACACGAACGGAGAGAGATCGGGCGCAGGGCCGACAGCTTTTACGTGGTCTTCGAGGCACAGGTTCAGCACACAGGACAATTTCCTCACAGAGAAAACTCAATAGCAGATTTCCCCGGGAACCGAATCAGCCATCGACATAGGCGATGGCATGTATTTCAATACAAGCTTGGATACGCTGCCAGCGACGTCGTCCTAGTGGGTAATGACTCTTATGGTGAGATTCACAGACCGCACTTCGACTTTACAATCGCGTAAAGTACGCTTCGAACTGTCAAAACCCATACATTTCCGACAGTTCGAAGCATACTTTGCTCAAAGTAAAGTCGTATTGCGGTCTGTGAATCTCACCCTTAGTGAGTTTAACAGCACGCAACTATACATTGACTTGGCGTCGAACTTTCAATGCTTATTTTGTTTCACAGTCGTGTAAAAACTCTTAAACTTGAAAGGCAAATCTGTACAAAGTTAAGACTAAATAAGTCTTTATCACATGTATGAAATTTTGACTCCAAGTCAAAGTTAACTCGTAGTGCGATCTGAAATTTCGCATTTAGGGTATCTCGATCACCTTTTTTTTAAATGTAATGGAAGTGGTAAACAAGCGTGCAGTTCACATTGATGTTAAGTGATGACTGCAGCCTATAGATACCCACCCAAAGATCAAGGTCAAAATGCGAATGCGTTACCACTCCTGAGGCCTAAGCTATTATGCCTCTGTGCCGGAAATTACAACAGGGCCGTAAACCTTTTATTTAAAAATATTATTATTGGTTTCATTTGTAATTTCGACCGTAGTATTCTTACGAGTTTTTCAAATAGATTTTCTTGTAAATGCTTTACGACATGAAAGTATTACTATTCAATCAGTATAGCTAACAAAAAATGTAATCAATATTTCAGAGCCACCCTTGCAAGACAAGTTGTACAACGCAATCAAATTCCTCGATCTATGCCCCTTCAAGTTCACAATATGGCGCATGTTCCCTGTCAACATCACCTTGGCCGTCCGCTTCATTCACATCAGCACCACCTACGTCATTATCATGTTCCAATTTATATATTTTTAATTGACTGGCGTGAATGACCGGGATGGGTCGGTACAATATGTGGTACTATATATGGGTCGCCTTGGGAGAACTCTGGTACGTCTTCTTGCCAGAAATGCAGAGCAGAGGACTGGTGCACGACTTGCTCGCCTTTAGCATGACTCCCAAATTATAAATTATAATTTAAAATTAATTATAATATAATGACACTTAAATTGTTGTAAATATTATTTTTTGAAATTCCTACTCTATAGTTTTAGTTACTAACGACAACCCGGTTAGTCCAGCGGTGTGAGACGACCGCTTGATTCGAAGGGTCGCGGGTTCGGTCCACTCACCGGGACAAATATTTGTATGGCCTACAGATATTTGTTTTGAGTCCGGGTGGTTTTTTTTGTTTTTTATGTCTTCAAGGGGCAAACAAGCATGCAGTTCACATTGATGTTAAGTGATGATTGCAGCCTATAGACACCCACACAAAGACCAAGGTCAAAATGCAGATGCGTTACCACTCCTGAGGCCTAACGTGTTATGCCTCTGTGCCGGAAATTACAGGGCCGTACATTACCACCTGACCGGAACACGGTAGTGCTGAACACTACCATTTAGCGGCAAGTATATTAGGTAATGCGGTGGTGCCTACGCCCGCGAGCTTCGTTACTGGAGCTCTACCACCAGTAAATGTGTATGTATTGTATGTACAACGACATCCACGACACAGGTTAATGCCTAGTGTCGGGCTGTGAGTGTACGCGTATTTTAATTTATTTATTAAAAAAACATTTTTGGATGTTTGCATCTTTGCTTAAATATACGCATTTACCTCTGCTTACCCCTTCAGGGATTACAGGCGTGAAGATATAAAAAAGACCGTCACGATTAACTTAACCACCCCTAGTCCAGTTAACCATAAAGGTAACTGCGATTTATCTAAAAACTATCACGTACTACCGTTAAACTTTCCATAAACGGTTAGTAGCAATAACGAGTTAGGAAACAGTTTTATGCGCTATAACTATTTAACACGTTCAGTCGCGGTTTATGCGTCGTTGTGTACACGTGAATAGACTTAATCGCTTGGCGTTAAAACTTTTCACTTTTATGATGGTGATTTTAAAATGTCGTGTATAAAACATAATATCTGTTGTCTGTCACTTTTTGTTAAATTTTTTAAATTTATTTTTAAAGAAAATGAAAATAAAATTTTACTTCAGGCGAGACTTGAACTCGCGGCCACTGGGAATCTAGTCCAGCCGCTATTCCAACTGAGCTACCGAAGTCCTGCTCGATTTGTCAAATATTTCCTTCACATTTATTGCATTGCCCTTTGGTGGCAGTGGCGCCGTCTATTGCCACACTATGCTAGTTAGGCAACCGATATAATAAACTTTGCAGTTTATTAAATATCGTAAAGAAGTCGCTTTTACCCTTAATAATTGTTTTATATTATTTCGCATTAACACATGCTTGCACAGACTCGAACTCGCGGCCACTGGGAATCTAGTCCAGCCGCTCTTCCAACTGAGCTACCGAAGTCCTGCCCGATTTGTCAAATCTTTCCTTCACATTTTAAATAAATATATTTCACAAGCATGTGTTAATGCGAAATAATATAAATCATTTTTTTTATGTAATGAAGTGGCAAACAAGCATGCAGTTCAGTTCAGTTAAGTGATGACTGCAGCCTATAGATACACAAAGATCAAGGTAAAAAAACAGATGTGCGTTACTACTTCTGAGGCTTAAGGTGTTATGGCTCTGTGCCGGAAATTATAGGGCCGCACATTACTAGCTGACCGGAACATGACAGTGCTGAACACTACCACTTAGCGGCAAGTAGATTAGGTAATACAGTGGTGCCTACGCCCGCGAGCTCCGTTGCTGGAGCTCTTATCTAAATTTGACTTTGTATAGCGTTATCTCTGCTACACACTGCCTACGTAAGCACTGATAGTCTGGTATTGGTCAAACCTTGATCAAAATGGTCGGCAAACGTCATATAGGTAAGGTGTGAAAGAGATAACTCTATACGGTCCCGAAATAAGCCGAAGTTTCCTTCCAAAGGTCGATGTGCAATATTTTTTGTTGGATTTGACGACCCGGTTGGTCCAGCGGTGTGAGATGACCGTTTGATTCGAAGGGTCGCGGGTTCGATCCCCGCAGCGAGACAAATATTTGTATGGCCTACAGATATTTGTTTCGGGTCTGGGTGTTTGTGCATGTGTTGTTTGTGTACAACGGCACCCACGATACAGGTTTATACCTACTGTAGGGCTGTGAGTATAAGCGTATTTTTTTATCCTGTATATTATATCTAGTTGTCTTTTTATGACAGACAAGCAAACGGGCTACGGGAAAGTAGTCACGAATGAACAGCCGCCAATGAACATTTGCAACACTAGGCAGGGGAGGTGCAAACGTGCTGCCATCCCTGGAAGACTCTTTTGATGCTAGTTTTGAAGAACTCAATATTGCAGCGCTGGGGGTACACCTCAGAGGGAAATCGTCCCACGCTGCTCGTTCTGGGCAGAAACTAGCGTGAAAACCACACCGTTGAGCAGTGTCACGTGTCCAGTCAGTATGTGTGGAACTTTTACTTCTTCATTCTTCGACGGGTAGTGTCATGTTAGAAAAGAGACGATGGCACCATATCAAATAGTACAGCAGAGCACTCACCATAGTAGAAACGGTTAAAAACGTACAGGCTTGATGTCTCTGCGTAGATCTTCGAGCCTATAAGGGGGGAGTCCTTGGTCGAGTCGTGAGTTTAACCATACAAACGGCGCGTATTTCGTAGGGAGTAAATTTGTACCCAAATAAGAAACATTTTATTTTACTTTTGCCAACCTCTACGTTGCAGGGTTTTAATTGTGAAATACTATTTAATCATAGGCTGGATTTATGCATCATCACGTTTGCGATTTCAATCCATAATTATAATTAACGTTAAATAATTATACCTAGTGTTTATCCGCAGTATTTAATTATTTGATCTTAAAGGTCATAGCTCACTACAGCCACTCGGCATCCGACCAGCACCGCCTCGTTTTACGGCGTCCACTCGTTGTCGACGCGTGGTTCACGAGTGGACGACGCGATTTTATTTGTGAGTCACTCGCGGACAGCGCCCGGTTCACTTGGGAACAGCGCGTTGGCAATGCAAAGTCAACGCAAGACAAACTAGTGGTTACCGAGTGGTCACTCGCCGTCCGCGCGTCGACGGCTTGCGGTCGAGGCGATCCGGTGTCGATACGAAGCGGAGTTGATGTAATAAGAGCAAACCGCTCGAGGCGATCAGGCGCTGGTCGGGTGCCGGGTGGCTCTAGTGAGCTATGACCCTAAATTAAAAATGTTGGTGCATAAATGACGGGTATTTTAATACAATGATGTGGTTAAATTTAATACGATATCATGAGTTCATTTTCACATGATTATCATGTAAAAGGTATCTATTTGCGTAATGCGAGTATCGTTTGTTTACCTTACCACAAACAATGTTTAAAAAACAGGCAGTATTTTATTATGACTGAGTATCGGAATTCATTCCTTTACCCCACATTACATTTTATCATACAGATTGGTAGTGTTGAAAAACAAAAACTTCTAGATTTGGTATCTTCTATATCTTTATCTGACGCGCTTGAGTAACTACAATTTGGGCTCCCCTACCATTACTTAAAAGCAACACAAACATATTATTAACTTAACAACAAACATGCACATCAAAATTTCTCAGCGCACATGTAAATACATAAATCATGATGCACTGGATTTTCAGTGTTCATCGAACCGACTTCAGATAACTTGGCACGTGACACTGAAATATGTGGCATAGGGTATTATTGAATCTTTAAAACTTCGTAGCTCTTTGTGGATTTGTTATCGCGTTATCGCGATACTTATAGCGTTGCTCAGCACTGAATTAATTTAACGTTGACATGAGTGTACCCTCTGTAACTTTAATTCTCAATTAAAGTTTCTTCAAAGAATCACACTCCATCTTTTCGTAGCTCGACGTGTCCCATAAGTTGTGCTGTAGAGATCACGGATGTAACTTATTACTTTAATATCATACAATCCAAAACTTACCAACTCACACTGTTTTGATACTGTTCACTGTTTTGATACTGTTTGTGACACGTTCCTCCTGCTTTCTTATTTTATGTTTGTTATTAAGGAATATTGTTTCTTTAGTTTACATTTTATATAGTGAACTGAAATAATATTTTTAAAATAGATTTTTAAAGACTGATGTACTTGAACCGTTGTGTGATTAGAAATTGTATGTAAGTCAATAAAGTTTTTATGAATATTCGTTTGTTTATTATATACTAGATGTGCCCGCGACTTCGTTTGCGTGATAATTTATGATTGTTCAGTATCTACCCGGACGAAGTCGAACGCAGCTAGTATAAAAGTAGCTTAAGTTACTCCTTATTACATAAGCTATCTGCCAGTGAAAGTCCCGTCGAAATCGGTCCAGCCATTCTCGAGATTAGCAGGCACAAACTGACAAACAGACAGACAGACCGACAGACAAAAATTGTAAGAAAAAATGTTTTGGTATATGTACCGTGTACACATACATGTGCATTTAGTAAATACGGTTACTTTTATATTACACACAGACACTCCAGTTTTATTTATTTTTATAATTGCCACTAATTGGTCGGTCGTGTTAGTTATACTGATGACTGCACCCTATAGACACGTACACAAAAACCAGATGTCAAATGCAGATGCGTTGCCACCCCTGAGACCTTACCTCTTTTGTCTCTGTGATAGTTATTACGGGGTATAACCGGAATACCTACGATCGTTTTGAACACTACCACTTGGCAGCAGATACATTAGGTAATGCGGAGGTGCCTATGCCCTCAAATTATAAAACTGTAGCTTTCTCATTAAAAAAAAACGTAAATGTCACGCCTGTGATCCCCGAAGGGGTAGACAGAGGTAAATGCATGCATTCAAGCATACATGCAAACACCTAAGATTCGCCAATTACGTTTTTAGCCCATGTAATAGGTGGCGAGCCTGTTGACATCTCCGGGCACATTACCAAACGCCGAGGTACTGGGAAACTTCCAGAAAATGGAAAAATCCCAATAGTACCAGAGATAAAGGATTTTAAACAGTTATCTCTGATAGCCCTCGACCCGGGAATCGAACCCAGGATCTCCAGCGCAGTAGTAGTGACCTGCTACCACTAGGCCACTGAGGCAGTTCTCTATTGAATAATATTGAAACTAGGTTTTGAAACATACATTTCAAATACATAGCTTTTTAACATTAAAAACTGGTGTCATACAGATAATAAAGAATCCTGTTTTTGCAGCTTTCCATAAAGCTAACACATTCAGTAGGAAGTTAATAGATGTTCTGGAAACACTCCATGAATAATTTCCAGTCAATTCCGGAGTTCCTTTAAACACGACAAGACTTGCGCCTTGTAAAATTGTGTTAGCATGCATTACAGATGTTCTTGAGGGACTTTACATATCTGTCCTTATTAAATCGCTAAAATTGCTTTTGAATTTAGAATTAAACCTAACATGATTGATATATACAGAAGACACCAGGAACTCTACACTCTCTGCCTACCCCGTTAGGCACCTGGCGTGAAGATACCTACATACATATATACAGCCAGTTCCTATGGTGGCCTAGAGCTGCAGTGATGGAGCTCGTGGGCGTAGGTACCACCGCATTACCTAATATACTTGCCGCTAAATGGTAGTGTTCAGCACTATCGTGTTCCGGTAAGGTGGTAATGTACGGCCTTGTAATTACCGGCACAGCATAACACATAACACCTTAGGCCTCAGGAGTGGTAACGCATTTGCATTTTGACCTCTGGTCATTGTGTGGGTGTGTTGTCAGGTAAATAAATGTATTTATTCTTCTTCTTCTAAATGTATTTACACACCATGTCTCTTACAGCGTAGGCAGAGAGCGTGGAGCGGCAGATATCCCGGTCCTGACACACCTCCCGTGCTTCTTATTCATCATGCATATTAAACTGTAAAAGAGGCTAGCCGCGGAAGCGGGTAGCCGCGCGGCTAACCGCTAGTGACCCCACTCTCATACAGTACTCAACCTATTTGGTCAAGGTCAGTCTTGGTCCTCCTGGGACTCTACAACCTACACATTCGGTTTGGTTTAATTCCTTTTAATTCATGAAACCTGAAAAAGTCAGCCATGAGCTAGGATGCAGGTATGATGCCTCCCTAATCCAATACACGGATGTTAGGATGCATTAACACGATATACGTTATCTTGTCCTATTATGTGACTTAGGCGCACAAGACTTTCCGGATACAATTTGGCAGAGAGATGTGCCTCCTGTGACTGTAAACTTAATAATGCAAATGCAAATTCTGTCTAAGTTTCCTAAAGTTAAGATGCTAGATTATTTGTTTTTTTAATAAATACAAATAATCTAGCATGCAGTTTACATTGATGTTAAATGATGACTGCAGCCTATAGACACCCACACAAAGACCAGTACAAAACGCAGATACGTTACCACTCCTGAGGCCTCAGGTGTTATGCCTCTGTGCCAGAAATTACTGGGCCGTACATTACCACCTGACTGGAACACGATAGTGCTGAACACTACCATTTAGCGGCAAGTATATTATGTAATGCGGTGGTGCCTACGCCCGCGAACTCCGTCACTGGAGCTCTACCACCAGTAAATTGCTACTGCTTATTTATTAATCTTTAGGCCTGAAGCCTACACCGACGAAGCCGTGGGTAAAAGACAGTATCTCATAAACACGATCATGTCCACCAAGTCACAAACATTGAAAAAATACCACAAATTATCAAAAAAAGCCCGCAATTAAAACCGAAATGAAACCCTTGCCTAAACAAACCGCCCCGAGGTACGTCACAAACAGGACGAAAATAAAAAGCGGAAATACCTCCAATTACAATTTAGCCTTCGGTCACACAGACAGACGTATCAATTTTACGCATCAATACGTCATTGTATTCCAATTTCATATTCTCTGTCGCTTTGTAAATCTGCCCGAGTATTTATGGTTAATATTTCTAATAAGATTTTTTATGGAAAAAATCACCGTCCACAGAGAATCGTGAATCAAAATAAAATTGTCATATCTACTGTTTTTTTTTTTAAACAAATATAAACATAGTGAAATACGTTTAAGTGATTGTAAGTGATTCCAAGAAAGTCATTACATCAAGATCATACATTTAAATTTCGTCTAAAATCGAATTTAGCTGTCCATTTTCAATTCTTTAATTAATTATATTTAAGCTTTAAGTTGATGCACAGATTATTACTTCAAATCTCTACAAAACAACTAGAGCTCTTAATGCACATTGGTTACTATCAATGGAGCTGATTTGAGAAGAAGATAGATCTTTTATCTTTTATCAAAAATACCTACACTATTGGTTCTTACGCAAAAATCCATAGTATGAAAACTATTGGTAAAAATAGTATTATATATGGTAGGTGGTAAAAATACATGTACTTCATATGTGTATGGTAAATGATAACTTAAGCCTTTAGCGATCTACGATCTACACAAAAACCAGAGGTCAAAGTGCAGACGCGTCACAGTCCCTGAAGTTTCGTCTCTATAATAGCTGTTAGACCTGAGTCGATCGCGAGCGATAGAATCACTTTGATTGAATCACGATCCAAACACAAGTGATCGGGTCGTGACGTACAAAAAAAGTCGATCATTTGGGTCCTTTGGGTCATTGGGTACTTTGTTTCTCGTGAACTCTATCACATTAAGCATAAGGTACACTTCACTTTGTTTACAGTTTTATCGATCAAGCTCCCCTGCACCATGTTATCTAATTGTAAAATTTATGCTATATACCAATAAACTTTAAGAATGAAATTATAGTGATAATTAAGTGAAATGTATTAAAATGAAAAATAGCCAGCGACATAATGTGTGGATCGCGATCTAGAGTCTCGCATCCTTATCAGATGGGTCTCGAATCACGAGAATCATGAGCTACAGTATACGTTTGAGCGAAATCGAGTCGCGACCCAAATGACCCAAACGATCGAGTCATTTAGACTCGATCACCTTGTCAATGGGTCGCGATCGACCCGAATCCCGACGAAGGAGTGATCGACTCAAGTCTAATAGTTGTAACAGTAGTTATTACTTATCCCCATAGAGCAACGCGGTCCTCTGGTCACGGCGGACTGGAGGGGAGTAGCCATAGCGTGTATTACCGATGCAAAATAGTCTGTCATTTTTTGCGGGAGGAAATGCGTGCGACACACACGCACACTACGAAACTCACACCGTGACTTTAACAAAATACACAAACACTTTCACGCACACATTAAACATCTAGGCGACAGGCGTTAGATCATTTGGTCTTGTACTTTGACATAGGGGAAAGGCTGAATATGGCTACTCCCCTCCGTGGTGCTCTATGCTTATCCCAATCCGAACCAGTGCCGGGTAAAGCCGGTGCGGGGCCCGTAGACCATGGGGCCCTAGAGTTACATTGCCTACTCAAATTTAAGATGTAAATAAAACAGAACATTTACGAAAAGCATTCAAAAACAATATTAGGGTATTCCCCCCCCTGTAAGTATTGTGGCCAGCTTCAGTGTGGCCAACGATCACTTTGAGAATAGCTAAGGTGTATTATTTATTTTACATATTTGTGTTTTTGGGAACAGGCGCGGGACCCGCAGCATTTGCTGCCTCCTGCTATATGGCTAATCCGGCACTGATCCGAAAGCGATCGTGCTGAACTACCATTTGGCGGCAGATAGATTAGATAATATAGTGGTACCCACTCTCTCGTTCTCTAACACTCTACCACCATTAAAAGAGCATGTACGATCGTCCTTTTATTGACGCAAAGAGGCGATGTTATCAATAAAGGTATCACTATGAATAAAAAAGCAAAATACACGAAATAGTTAAGCAAATATATCTTTTCCTAATGTATTATTCAGAGGGCATTGGCATCGGTAAATAAGTTAAGTTTTTGTCCGAAACAAAACGATCCCAAGTGACACAGATACAAAAATGTAACAAATGTAACGTAAACTTACAACAAAATAGGCTGAACCTTATTAATACGATGTTTAAGGTGTTATTACCTTAAATGTGCATTGAGAAGTGTTAAAACTAGGGTTGTCCAAGCATTCTTTTGGAGGGAAACCGGCGATTCGTCAAAGTCGAGTATATTTATCGTTTCAGTAGAATTTTATCGAACTAATAGCTTTGGAGATAAATTTACGATTGGGAATGAAAATGCTCAAAGGGTTGCTCGATTCACGTGAGCACATAATAAGTTCCGTCCAACTTTTCAAATAGGTATCAGATATTGGTGTTGTACGAATGGTTGTTATTGACCGAGATGAAAATAGGTCAATTTCTGCATAACAAGACTTATATTGGTCTTGGATGTTAAAAGTCCCCGTTTATGTCCTCAGATAGGCGTGGGCTGGAAGGTAAGTTAAATATCAATAGCTAGAGTCTTTTCAGAATTTCGATAGAATTTTTAACCTAAGCACACATTTTTGTGATTTTATTTATCAACTAGTGGCCTGCCCCGGCTTCTAACGGTTGCTGTTTACCATCAATCCCAAAAGCGTGTGTATCCTTAGGGGTCGAACTTCGCAAAATCGGGTAATTAGCATCTACGTTCTTAAGAGAATTCCTACGAAAAATTTGAGACTCCTAGCACTTGTTGTAAAAAAAATCTTGCAAAATATCAAGCTTAAGTGTTGAACTTCGTAAAATTCTGTCTTAGGGTCATAGCTCACTGGAGCCGGCATCTGACCAGCGCCCGACCGCCTCGAGTGGTCTGCGCTCATTACATCAACTCCGCTCGACTATCGACACCGGATCACCTCGACCGCAAGCCGGTAACGCGCGGACGGCGGGCGGTCCACGCGCTAGCTTGTCTTGCGTTGACTTTGCATTGCCAACGCACTGTTGCCAAGTGGACCACGCGCTTTCCGCCAGTGATTTACAAGTGACATCGCGTCGTTCACCCGTGGACCACCAGTCAACAACGAGTGGACGCCGTAAAACAAGGCGGTGCTGGTCGAGTGCCGGGTGGCTGTGGTGAGCTACTTGTAGGGACGGTTTAAGGGAAAAAAACCGCTTTCGTAACCCTATAGATTAGTACCGTAATAATAGTAGTAACGTAGATAACATTGCACGCATGCGAAGCCAAGGCGGGCCGCTAGTTATAATAATAAAATACACGTAATATGTATTTGAATATTACATAAATAGCAGTCGTTAAACCTTGTCGGAGGTTTTATGGGCGGTGTGAAAACATCCGACAGCGGGTTGGCCACTAACCCACCCACCTCCATCAATCCGCATTGGAGCAGCGTGGTGGAGTAAGCTCCAGGCCTCCCCTCAAAAAGAGGAGAGACTCGTGCCCAGCAGTGGGACGTATAATGGGTTGCAATTAATATTATATTATAATACTAGCGGCCCGCCCCGGCTTCGCCCGCGCTGCTCTGCTCCTATTAGTCATAGCGTAATGTAAGCTATCCTATCTCTCAAGTTGGATCGAACTGCACATGGTGTGCGAAATTTATTAAAATCGGTTAAGTGGTTTAGGAGTCCATTGAGGACAAACATTGTGACACGAGATTTATATATATTAAGATGTATTTTTAATCCACATCATTGACATGTGGAGTAGATAATAATTAAATTAATATATATTTGTTTCTCTGAAACATGTGGTCCAACCCTTCAAATGCGCCCATTTTAAATCACCTGAATTATTTATTTTCGTCTGTACGAGGAAACGCTTGTCTCAGATGTCGGTTAAATTAGTATTTTACTCGGACGATGCTCGCGTTGCATAATGGATTAAATTACCTAAGTTTCCTTTTTAGCTTTGTTCTAGATATTTCTGGATAAACCTGCTTTGCTTTATGAAGTCGGATGGTAATTAATTGCATTCATATCTGTGTGCGTGTGTTTTTCGTGGTCTGGGTACATATATGCAACCATTTTAGCCATGATCATACTGTTAGCTTGGCTCGTTTTTTCATGCGCGATGTGCCTAAAACACATGAAACATTACCTAATAAACTTGCCGCTAAATGGTAGTGTTCAGCATTATCGGGTTCCAGTCAGGTGGGAATGTACGGCCTTATAATTTCCGGCACAGAAGCATAACATCTTAGGCCTCAGTAGTGGTAACGCATTTCGCTTCTTTACAAGAATAATGTGACATTTCATCTAAATCGTTCTTTATGAAATGCAACATTATTCTTACAAGAATAACGTGACATTTCATCTAAATCGTTCTATATGAAATGTCACATTATTCTTGTAAAGAGGCGATTTGCATTTTGACCTTGGTCTTTGTGTGGGTGTCCATAGGCTGCAGTCATCACTTAACATCAATGTGAACTGCATGCTTGTTTGCCACTTCCATTAGATAAAAAAAATGTATGTCCCGGTAATAATTATCACAGAGACATAACAACTTAGGTTTCAGGGGTGGCAACGCATCTGCATTTTGCCCTCCTTACCGCGAGACCCTATGCTGGAACTTTACCATCAGTAAATTATTGCATGAATAAATTTAGGTTTTAGTGACTTACTATTTCTAGATTGCATGCCCGTTTATATATAATTTGCATAAGAGAAATGTACTTTTCACGTGAAAAGTACTTTTTCTTTTACCAACATGTGATCTAACCCTTCAAATGCACTGGACGTTTTAATTTACCTTGAATTTATTTAATTTCGTCTGCACAAGCAGGCGCTTGTCTCAGTTGTAGGTGAAATTAGTATTTTACCTGTACGTATAATGGATTAAATTCTTCTGTTTTACCCTTTTTTACTTGTTTCTAAATAAATTTGATTTTCCTTTTGTTTGGATAGTTCTCATATTTACGCAGGAATTTCCTTTTATATTACTTTTTGTGTAGATATCTATAGACTGCAGTCATCAGTTAACATCAATGTGAACTGCTTGCTTGCTTGTCCCCTTCCTTACACAAAAAAGTGTATTCTTTGGTATGTATATATGTATCTTCATGCCAAGTCCCTCACAAGGTAGGCAGAGAGAGTGGAGCGTCAGATATCCCGGTCCTGACATACCTCTTGTGCTTCTTCTACCTTCATCATTCTTTTTTGGTAATGTTCATTATATTGTTTTGTATGCCCATTTTATATAAAATACTTTTACTGATACTAAAACTCCAGTGTTGTAGCTCGATGATGTGAGCACTGTACTCATTAATATATTTCTCGCTTATTAAAATAAATAGAATAATGGTATACCATTAATTCAAC
Source organism: Macrosoma leucophasiata (assembly GCA_036365455.1). Taxonomy (NCBI): domain Eukaryota; kingdom Metazoa; phylum Arthropoda; class Insecta; order Lepidoptera; family Hedylidae; genus Macrosoma; species Macrosoma leucophasiata. Next base: position 4,017,075 of record JAWQUS010000004.1, on the reverse strand, counting down.
ACGTACCTATATGTACGGACAGATTTTCTGGCATTGAGACAAAATATCTGTTAGTTCTTAGGAGTGAAAATTTTATTATACAATATTGCATTCATATACAATATTGGAATCGGAAGAAAATGTACTGAAAATATATTTAAAAACAGCAAAGCATTGTATTAAAACTTACAAAACTAGATATTTTAAGGCACCGATTCATGAGACACGAATAAAAGTCAGATGGACGCGCAACGAACATTTATCACGTCTGGCTGCGGAACATCAAATAAGCGTCCGCGAGGAACATTTCTTACCGCGGACAGAGGATATGTAATAATACTACGTATAGAATGGACACTTCGACGTCCCGCCCGATTTCCCCGCATCACCCAACGTCCTCCTATCTTATGGGCGACGGTTGGTATTTTGTACGTGCTAAACAGGTGCACGTGTAAATACACGTCACTGATGTCTGTGTAAAAGTGACCAAATTAAGCGTTTGTATGGAATTTAACCGGAGTGTCCGCGTTGTGCCGCGGAGACATCTGCCTCTTTAGGCCGGCTCCACAAGTTGGCTCAAATGTTGGCGCCAACGCTACACGTCCAACGTGTGGATCTAGAAAATAGCATTAGCTCCAACGTTGGGGCGAGCGATTCGCGTTGGTGATTGGCCGGAGCGTGTCAGCAGCCAACATTGGAGCCAACGTGTGGACCCGGCGTTACAGTAGTAGTAATGCATGCTCAGTGATTATAAGACTTACGGCCAAATACTCAAACGTCACTCAAATCTAAGTGGGACTTAGAAGTCTTCTGTCTTTATAAAACACGTTCAAACGATAGAGACAGCGCACATTTGAGCGTTGCTTGAAATTGAGTGACGTTTGAGTATTCGGCCATCAGAAGCTAAAGTAGTCGTATCGTCGTTAGAAATCTTCAGAGATATTTCAAAACCACGTAAATAACAAGTGATATATCTGAATCCCCAAAATGAGCAACGCGTTAAGATTTTTTGTATATTCCTATATGTAAGTATATCTACGTAACTTCACGCCTGTAATCCCCGAAGGGGTAGGCAGAGGTAAATGCATGCATTTAATCATACATGCAAACACCCACGACTCGCCGGTTACGTTTTGGCCCATGTAACAGGTGGCGAACCTGTTGCCATCTCCGGGCACATTACCAAACTCCGGGGTACTGGGAAACTTCCAGAAAATGGAAAAATCCCAATAGAAGCAGAGATAAAGGATTTTAGACCGTTATCTCTAATATCCCCCGACCCGGGAATCGAACCCAGGACCTCCAGCGTAATAGTAGTGGCCTGCTACCACTACGCTACTGAGGAAGTAAGTATCTCTAGTTTTTCAAAATTCAACACGAACAGTACGCTTGCTCCCCTACGATATAAAATAAGTAGAAAACTGAACTCAAGTAGGATAGTGGTAGCAGGCCACTACTAAGTACTACGCTGGAGGTCCTGGGTTCGATTCCCGGGTCGGGGACTATAGGAGATAATGGTTTAAAATCCTTTATCTCTGGTTCTATTGGGATTTTTACATTTAGTGGAAGTTTCCCAGTACCTCCGAGTTTGGTAATGTGCCCGGAGTTAGAAACAGGTTCGCCACCTGTTACATGGGCCTAACGTAACCGACGAGTCGTGGGTGTTTGCATGTATGCTTGAATGCATGCATTTACCTCCGCCTACCCCTTCGGGGATCACAGGCGTGAAGTTACGTTTTTTTTTTAGAAAACTGAAACTAATGTGATAAGTAGGCATATAATATGTTTTAAAACGACGCTGAACTAATTCGTAAAACACGACTGAATGTCAGTTGAGCGCGCGACGAACATTTATCACGTCCGGCTGCAGAACATCAAATAAACGTCCGCTAGGAACATTTCTTACCGCGGAGACATCCACCCTGTCGTGTCACCCGTGTTCAGTGATTTGTGGATTATGAAGCTGGATTTTTTTTCTGCTAGTGTTAAGAATCTTTGGGAATACTGCAAAAGCGCATTACCTTTGTGCGGATAATTTCTTCATACTTCAAATCTATCGGATGCTTGTGTACCGTACTATCTATTTGATTCAATTTGATCAGGACCTAAATAAACGAAAATAAATAATAAATACATTCTTACTGGTGGTAGAGCTATAGTAACAGAGCTCACGGGGCTCACGTAGGCACCACCGCATCACCTAATATACTTGTCGCCAAATGGTAGTGTTCAGCACTATCGTATTCCGGTCAGGTGGTAATGTACGGCCCTGTAATTTCCGGCACAGAGGCATAAAACCTTAGGCCTCAGGAGTGGTAGTGCATCTGCATTTGACCTCTGGTCATTGTGTAAGTGTCTATAGACTGTAGTAATCACTTAACATCAATGTGAACTGCATGCTTGTTTGCCACTTTGTTTACATAAAAAAAAGTATGATAGCTGCAGTATATTAGTTAAGTTTTATATAAACACTGTTAAGGTATTCACTCGGTCCTTCTATAACATATAAAAGCAGGAATAATCTAGATCATCATCCACCAGAACTTCGCAGTTCAGTTTTATTTTAGTTTTCATCGCAGTAAGTACGAGTAGCAAAAAACTTATCTCAATTCTGAAAACGTACCCAAACCGCGCTGACTAATACCGGTACATTTCACAGTCTGGTACACCTCGCTGAAAGGACACAATGCCACTATTTTAGTTTCTCAACTAATGTTGGGTATTTGTTGTGTACATTTCCCGTTTAGAAATAAATATTATCACCAAAATGTACACTATATTGGTGATAATTATTTATGTACTGTAAAAAAAAGTATTAACGTTTTTTTTTTCTCTAAGTGATTATTTGCCGCACCCTACACAAAGCTTTCTCATGACCCCATGTTTGACTGTCAGAGAATGCCTAGTGGCATTAAGTCCGCCATATGTACAAGGTGCATAGAAGCGTAAATAAATAAATAAATAAATAAATAAATAAATAACAGTAAGAGTAACCACAAGTCTGTACATTTATTTATTTATTGCTTTATTGCCACAATGTAAAACATATTGACGAATGGCGAATTTAACGCTTGTAGCGCTACATTATGTATGTTTTTACTGGTGGTAGAGCTCCAGTGACGGAGCTCGCGGGCGTAGGCACCAGCGCATTACCTAATATACTTGTCGCTAAATGGTAGTGTTCAGCACTATCGTGTTCCGGTCAGGTGGTAATGTACGGCCCTGTAATTTCCGGCACAGAGACATAACACCTTACGCCTCAGGAGTGGTAACGCATCTGCATTTTGACCTTGGTCTTTCTGTGGGTGTCTATAGGCTGCAGTCATCGCTTAACATCAATGTGAACTGCATGCTTGTTTACAAATTCCATAGCATAAAAAAAAGGCAAAAATGTAAAACGTAAGAATTGTCATATTTTTTTTGCAATGACACATGCGAGTGAGTTTAGAAATTAAAGAAAAAATGGAAGGAAAAATTTGACTTCCGACAGGAATTGAACCTGCGACCGGTATGTAAATGTTTAACCGCTACAGCACTCAATTACCATCATCATCATCATCATCACTCCAGCCGAAGGCCACTGCTGGACAAAACCTTCCCCGAAGATGCCGACAACAGTGTTGTGCGGCATTAGGGGAGAATATGCCATAATCGCCACGCTTGGCAGGCGGATTGGCGATCGTAGTGGCGGTAGTTTTATCGCAGGACGCTACTGCCCATCCCGAGTTGTTTTACTACCGCCCTTTACTATTATTCCTACTTACTGTTGGTATAGTTTGATCGCCATTGTTTTTATTTTTATGTAATTGACGTGGCAAACAAGCATGCAGTTCACATTGATGTTAAGTGATGACTGCAGCCTATAGACACCCACACATAGACCAATGTCAAAATGCAGATGCGTTACCACTCCTGAGACCTAAGGTGTTATGCCTCTGTGCCGGAAATCACAGGGCCGTACATTATCACTTGACCGGAACACGACAGTGCTGAACACTACCATTTAGCGGCAAGTATATTAGGTAATGCGGTGGTGACTACGCCCGCGAGCTCCGTCACTAGAGTTCTACCACCAGTAAATGTTAAAGTGTTGGGTTGACTGACTGTATTAGTGGAAGAATTATCTTCCAGTAAAATATAATTCTTCCGCTTGGTGGGCGGTGGGGTCGTAATGTCCCGATGCCAATCACCATCAATGTGAAACGTAATTCTTGTTGGCCAACCTGCATGACATACAAAGAATCCCCTGCCTCATAAATAATACAGTACATAACCGGCGTAAGTATATATTAATGTCAGTTTTTCAATAAACAAAAACTTACAACAGACTTAAGATTCAAACAGTAACCAAACAATAAACATGAGAAAACAATAAAATCTAAGGCGTGAAGCAATAAGAAGGGCAACATTAATTAATGATCATCGAATATTAATCCCGACCTTATTCCAACGCTATAGAGTTCTTTATTGACACTGTACACACATGTCTCCCGTAAGACAAGGGACGGAAGAATGCCAAATATATGGTGTTTTAGGTAATTAAATGTCACATAGATCTGAGATTAATGATGTGTTACGACGTGATATGGGACTGATAATAATATATCTGTATAAAGATGTACAGCATAAAGAGAAATTCACTCGCTCGTGTTAAATACATAAAATATCACATTACAAATTGAATTATCCGATTTTTAGGGTTCTGTAGTAAACAAGGAACCCTTATAGTTTCGCCATGTCCATCTGTCTGTCTGTCTGTCTATCTGTCTGTCTGTCTGTCTATCCTTCCTCGGTTTAGCGCAAAAACTATAAATTTGGCCTTAATTACGCTGACAAAGTGATAGAATAAAAACGTGAAAAAAAATTATAGAATGATGCAAGCTCTAACACGTCTGAAAAGAAAAAACTATATAAATACGAATTACACTAGCGATCGTGTTATACTAAGCAAAGAAATAAAAGACGTTGGATGAAAAAGTAAAAAATCATGAATGCCTAATGCATTGTTTGAGTGGCTTCAGACCACAGCCATCATTCAATTATTGTCTTTCAAAATGAAATTGATGGGATGGTTCTAAAATTTATGAATCCAAAATCTTTGTGTTTTATGTACGAGTAGATTGGATTCCTTTGTGATTTTCAAGAGCATTATAATGAATCCTAAACTAATAAAAAATTTGACTTTATATAAACCTTAAAACATAGACTAACAACTTATAAGATTGTAACATCTATCTAAAGACCTACTATAAAATAATTTAAAACAAACACAAATATCTATACATATAATAAAACAGTAAAATCCGCGTCTGTATATTGTATATATTTACGAAAAACCAATTGGGGGCTATGTTAAAATAGTATTAGAACACTTTTTAATGATTTTTAAATTTTTTGTCTGTCTGTTTGTCCCTTTGTCCAGGCTAATCTCCGAAGATACTGGACGGATTCGAATGAAACATTTTGTGGAGTATAGACATTTTGTACGGCTCTGTAATTTCCGGCACAGAGGCATAACAAAAAAAAAGTGAAAAAAAGTAAAAAATCGACTTTATGAATGCCTAATGCATTGTTTGAGTGGCTTCAGACCACAGCCATCATTCAATTATTGTCTTTCAAAATGAAATTGATGGGATGGTTCTAAAATTTATGAATCCAAAATCTTTGTGTTTTACGTACGAGTAGATTGGATTCCTTTGTGATTTTCAAGATCATTATAATGAATCCTAAACAAATAAAAAATTTGACTTTATATAAACCTTAAAACATAGACTAACAACTTATAAGATTGTAACATCTATCTAAAGACCTACTATAAAATAATTTAAAACAAACACAAATATCTATACATATAATAAAACAGTAAAATCCGCGTCTGTATATTGTATATATTTACGAAAAACCAATTGGGGGCTATGTTAAAATAGTATTAGAACACTTTTTAATGATTTTTAAACTTTTTGTCTGTCTGTTTGTCCCTTTGTCCAGGCTAATCTCCGAAGATACTGGACGGATTCGAATGAAACATTTTGTGGAGTATAAATACTAAGCCTGGCCAACATTAAGGGTACTTTTCACTACGGGAAAATCACTCATTCCCACGGGAATCTCTACATTTAATTTAATTTTCTTATACAAATAGTCCGTATCTATAAAACCTTTGACACATTATTTCATTGTGAGGCAATACGAAGTTTGCCGGGTCAGCTAGTATAATATAATCTTTATAGAAATGAATGATAGCAATTAACTTAAATCCGAGCGATTATCTCCATTATGAAATAACAATAAACATTCAGTTAAAATGAACATTTATGTTCACTAGTTTGTAATTTTTTTATAACAAAAACATAAAGGAGATGTTGCAAAAATGTATGGACCTCCGGCCATGTATTGTACACAATATCATTAACAGGCAAAATCAATGTAAAAACATTTTTTACTGCATATTGTCACTAATTTAGCTTTGTTTGCAGTTACAAAATATTATTTGCTGTTAGAATTGCAACTCAAAACCAACATGGCGAATATGGCGGGCGATGTCATTTTGACATTTTATTTTTTTTTCATTGTTTTCTGAATAGGTAGTAGATACTTGGAGAAAAATGTAATATTTTCTAAATACTGTCGAAATCGATTTCATGTGTTAATACGTACTATACGTAATTTAATAGTAAGCGTTTTCCAATTTAAAGAAATTCATCGAAACTTCTTTAAATTGATCGATTCGATACATCGTTTTTTTGATAATATGTGATGCACTAGTAAATTAAAGATAGCATTAGTTTTATTTTTTAAGTATACATACATAGGTACTATCCCAAGCGTCGACTGTATCGCCGCCATGTTGAACATGGTTGAAAATGATGAAATCGTTTGAATTTAATGCGGTTGTAACTCTAAAATATATTCTTGAATAAATTAATTGTATTTTTTTCGGATTCTTCTTTAATTTACCCATTTTTTGAGGACGTGTACGAACCAGAGCCGAGCTCGCAACATCTCCTTTCTGCATCACAAAATCCTCATTCTAATGAAAAATAGCCCTTTTCCTTAATCCAAAAGATTAACTCCAATAAGAAATAACATTAAACAATAAGTTCAAATGTACATTAAATCATAGTCAGGACGCCCCAGGACGTCCCGTGAGGCGTCTTAAGGCGTTGGGCAATTAATAATCATTGCACCTACTTCCGGGACTTCCGGTAATGGCGGCACTTCCGTGGCGCAATGGCGGCTCATATCCTGTTAATAAACATTGTCAATTGCTTCGTTTGATCGTATCGATTTAGTTTGGGAACGAGCATGAAGCATTTTCTCAGTAAATATTTATGCCAATTTATTGAATACTAGATGTGCCCGCGACTTCGTCCCCGTGAGAATTTATGATTGTTCAGTATCTGCCAGGACGAAGTCGTGAGCGCAGCTAGTATAAAAAAAAGTAGCCGAAGTTACTCCTTATTACATAACCTATCTGCCAGTGAAAGTTCCGTCAAAATCGGTCCAGGCGTTCCCGAGATTAGCGGGAACAAACAGACAGACAAAAATTGTAAAAAAATGTTATTTTTATATATGTACCGTGTACATACGTATTTAGTAAAAAACGATTATTTTTATATTACAAACAGACACTCCAATTTTATTTATTTGTATAGATAAGCAGACGTTCCAAAATGTATGGTATTTGGGCCCGCAACTTGTTTACTTGGTCTGGGCCTGGGCCTTTGAAAATATATACGTTCGCATTGTACATATATATATTTAGTCAATAGCTCATTCGACATTCTTTCTTTCTACATGCCTGAACCATGTGCAATAATTTTACTTTTAATTCAAATAACACTAAAAGAATAAACGGATGAACGGGAATAGCAAAACAATATGGGTTACTTTTCTATTTTTATTTTTATGTAATTAAAGTGGTAAACAAGCATACAGTTCACATTAATGTTAAGTGATGACTGCAGCCTATAGACACCCACACAAAAACCAAGGTCAAAATGCATTACCACTCCTAAGGCCTAAGGTGTTATGCCTCTGTGTCGGAAATTACAGGGCTGTACATTACCAACTGACCGGACCACGATAGTGCTGAACACTACCATTTAGCGGCAAGTATATTAGGTAATGCGGTGGTGCATACGCCCGCGAGCTCCGTCACTGGAGCTCTACCACCAGGGAAACTACTACAAAACCCAAAAAACAGATTGTAGAAAGACAGGTCATGTCGGTACAGGGATCCCCATCGCCCTATATCCCACCCCTTAATTTATTCTTTCAGTGCGTCTTATTATTTGCAAATGGTCTATTTGTCGCGACTTAACCCTTACACTGCAGATGGGGCCCAATACACCGAGGATTACGTTCGCGCCTCAAACCGTCAAACGACGTCATTTGGTCTAAACGTCCATAATTTATTGATAAGGACATTGACAGATATTGCCACAGATATCGTAAAATGCAGCAGATTAAGGGTCGAGGGTTATTTGCAAATGGGACCGGTTTCCAGGTTACTCATTACGATTCGAGGGTTTTGTGTGGAAATTGTTTGGGTATTATTATCCATTGTTGTGCAAATTTTACGGACAGCGTACAGTTCTTGTATCGTTTAACTGAATTTGCGATTGTTATACCTCGCGGTACTTTTATTTTGAAGTAAAATGAGAACTGAGCAGCCTATTCAAGCCGATTGTTTTGGCTGCTCAGAAAGGAGTCAATTTTTCGGAAGGAAAAGACAGATGGATTTGTTTTTTCGAGTATATACCTAATGGCGGTGGCAAATTATTATTGACTGCTGACTGCTGCTGACAATTTCAATCTCAGTAGACAAGATTATCTTTATAGAGGCCGAAATAGTTTTTTCGTATATATTGATACATTTTTTTTTTAATGGAATGAAAGTGGCAAACATGCATAACGCGCCCATTAATGTTAAGTGATGACTGCAGCCGATGCAGTCAAAATGCCGATGCGAGAGAGACCACTCTTGAGGCCTAATGTGTTATGCCTCTGCCGGGAATTACAGGACCGTACATTACTGTCTGACCGGAACACGATAGTGCTGAATACTACCATTTAGCGGCAAGTATATTAGATAATGCGGTGGTGCCTACGCCCGCGAGCTTCATCACTGGAGCTCTACCAGTAAAAATGTTATTAAGGTAGTAAATTTTTATTTCTCATTTAATTACCATTTCACGTGAGCACGATAAAATAAAGATCTGCCTGGTGAAATATATTCGTCCATACCTAATGTCGTCTTAACGAGAGACGAAGTCGTGAAAACCGCCAGACGAGGAACATATTAATTACCATGCCATACTTTAAGCTTTGAAAATGATTGATGCGGTAGAGCGAGATAGCAATACTGTGGAAGATAGTCACATCCATTAAGGCCGTGTTAATGGTGAAAAAGGACTAAAAAACAAGGTTTGCTAGCGATATCTGATGCATGAAATGTCGTCCGCTGTACAGAATGCCATGGGCTATTTTTTTGTACCAACCTTTAAAACATCGTTTGTTTTTGTTATTTTTGAAGCGAAAACTTCTTTAGGCGCCTTGCACTTTTAGTGATGGGTAAAAATGTTAAACTCGTGTCAAGACACGTGACTCTGATCGAAAATGCGTAAGACGAACTCGTACCCACAATTGCGTCCGCCTACTTTTTGGGGACCTAATGGCAGCTGTCATTGTAGTAGTGGTGGTGGACAAAAATGCACTACGTAAATATTCAAGATTTCACTTTTTTTTTTTTTATGTTATAAAAATGGCAAACAAGCGTGCAGTTCACATTGATGTTAAGTGATGACTGCAGCCTATAGACACCCACACAATGACCAGAGGTCAAAATGCAAATGCGCTGCCACTCCTGAGGCATTAGGTGTTATGCCTCTGTGCCGGAAATTACAGAGCCGTACATTACCACCTGACCGGAACACGATAGTGCTGAACACTACCATTTAACGGCAAGTATATTAGGTAATGCGGTGGTGCCTACGCCCGCGAGCTACGTCACCGGAGCTCTACCACCAGGAGAAACTTCTGTCGGCACTTCCAGAGTGCAGTCCGTAGCTTTTTTTTCTGATGCAGGTGGCAAACAATCGTGCTGTTCACATGGATGTTAAGCGATTACTCCAGCCTATAGACATCTACACAAAAACCAGAGGACAAATTGCAGATTGCCACCTCTGAGACCTTAGATTGTATGTCTCTGTGATAGTTATTAAAGGTCCATACAAATTTATTGAACTCCTATAAATATAAGGATAGAAGTTAAAATATTTAACTTTTTGCTTAATGCTCTTCAGGAACATTAGGTAACAAGTCAAATACACAAAAATATTGGACTTTTCTGATGTTTCAGAATGCGAATGTGGCCATCAAGGTACTCTGCAACTGGAGGCCAGGTGTTCAGAATTCAAAATGTATTATTCAAATGTTGGAGTAGTTCGCTCAATAGCTGGCGTTGACTCTAACGCTAGCTACAGCTATATTACGCGGTTGAGATTTCTTGGTCAATACATAAGTATATCTGGTTCTTGTTAGGCTTAGTACAATCTTCACACATACTGTTTTCAGTTCAATTATTTGAATGAACAGTATATATCTGTTGTGTGATTTTTATTTGTGTAGTTTGATGGGTTAACACCAGGCAAATACGTATTATCAATACAAAATATTAGCCACTTTTCATTTAAATAACTTGCACTACACTGAAGGCGAAGATTTCCATTTTCTTCCAAATATGAAACAAATATATGAACATCATCAAATATGCCATTGGCCATGCCATAAATAAAGAAAATAGATACATTTAAAGTAATAGCTGCACCCCATGTCGAGGTCACTTTATAAGATGTTATTCCACACGACATAAATTATCTACATTGGTCCATTTTTCCCAGAAACTGGGGCTAATGGAGCTTAAAACGTCGATTTATTGATATTACAGACTTACACAATAAATAATAAAAAAAGGCGAAAGGGTAAAAAACGCCTTCTATTTTCCATAACAGGAGTAACACTGAATGGACAAACGAAGGGTAGAAACGACCCCTTGTGATGCTAAATTTACCGTCAGGAACTGGTCATTCGAGGGTTCTGCGGAGGACGTGGCGATATTTTTACTGCTTTTGTGTTTCCTTTGAACTGATTTCCTTACGGGTTTGGTCTAATTTAACAACGATAGAGGGCTAATTCATCAATTCCTTACAAAAATAATTTAAAAAGATCACGTTGCAAAATATTGTATATGATTTTTTGTAAGTAGAGCTCCAGAGACGGAGCTCGCGGGTGTAGGCACCCGCATAACCTATTTTACTTACTGCTAAATGGTAATGTTCAGCTTCAGCTCTATCGTGTTCCATCGGTGTTCTTAATGTACAGCCCTGTAATTTCTGGCTCAGAGGTATAACAACCTCGGACCTCAGGATTGGCAACGCATCTACTTCACTGTTCCAGAGCACTCAACTCACCATTAGAAAAAGTGTCCGTATCCTAGGTGTTGAACCTTTTTCTAATGTTTCAAATTGAATGAATATTGCAGAGTCTGGTTCTGGTTATCTATGTATGTGGAAACCAAAAGGCTGAAATGTTGACTTACTATCAACATGTACCTACTGCTATCTTGTTTTATTTATTGTTAAGTTTATGCTTTTAGTAACTTTCTGTTATATTTTTTATAAAAAAAACGCCTGTAATCCCCGAAGGGGTAGGAAGAGGTAAATGCAAGCATACATACAATCACCCACGATTCTCCGGTTATGTTTTGGCTCATGTGACTAGTGGTGAACCTGTTGACATCTCCGGGCACATGACAAACTTCGAGATATTGGGGAATTACCAGAAAATGGAAAAATCCCAATAGAACCAGATATAAAGGAATTTACACCATTTTATTGATTTTATATTTACTGAGAAATATTCGATTATAATATCGTTTATGTTGTTTGTCCCGGCAATATAACTTATAACCAATACTTATCTCTAAAATAAATATTTATTGTGATATTTGCCCGTAACTTGAACCAAACCCGATAAGTTCAAGACTTTTCGACATTGGTCTTTCATACCATTTTCCATTCAATAAAACCGCGTTGAATCTGATACGCGTTTCAAGGGTTAGGTGGATGGAAGAAATGGGAATTTAATTCGGTGTTCGGACGTTATTTTTGAGGTTGATGATTGATAAGTGAGAGAATTTTGTTTTGGTTATGTTTTTATGTACATGTCACTACGTTAATACTCATAGATTTTAAAAATATGTACGGTACGCAAGTGTCTTTATTCTTCCTTTGGGTAACTCCTACGTATAGGTGATTATTTATTTGTCTTTATCTTCTTCTATAACTAAAAATCAATTGCTGTTCGTTGGTCTCGCTAAAACTCGAGAACGGCTCTACCGATTTGGCTAATTTTGATTTTGTATGTTTCTTGGAAGTCCAGGGAAGGTTTAAAAGGTAAGAAAATATGAAGAAATTGAAGGGAAATAGTAAAAACCACAATTTCATTTTCCCATACAAATAGTCCGTATCTATCAAAACTTTGACACTTGTTTTCATTCTCAGGCAATACGAAGTTTGCCGAGTCAGCTTACTAGCTGACATATATATTTTCGAAGTCTTCCAAATCCATTTCGGATGGTTTTTGACTTGTATCTTTGATTACGGGTTGGCATCTACTTTAATACCTAATAACGGAATTGTTAAAGAGTGAATAACACCAGTTAAAGATTAGGTTTTAATTATAAATAAGAGACAATTGATATTTTATCAAATCTTTCATACATGTCTTCAATTAAAAGACTAATGATTATGCTACCTTTGTGCAGTCAAATTAATAATTTCTCAAATTTACATTTATAAAATGTTACTCAAGGTCCGGAAAGATGGAGTTTTTATGGAGATTTAATGTAAAATTCACTTGCTATTTACTTAGACTGCAAGAATATTTGCTTTCTTCGAAAAGTCAACAATCAGATAGATTTTTTACGATCCAAGTAACAAGTCACCAACTATTTTTATTTATTTTTTGTTTCACCAAAAACTTTCACATAAACAAAACTGAATGTCAGTTGTCAATTTTGACGTTTCTGTTTTTAATCTGTGTAGTGCTTTCGAGTGATATTTTTATCTGTGGACAGCGATATTGACGATGCGTCGAACGTCCAATAATTGTGTTACGAGTTATTAAAGGATGTTTTTCTTTTTGTAACTCGAGTTCAATTAATCTGACATTTTGTTCTGCGCAGCAGTGACAGCAATCACAATACTGCACGATGTGATTTTTTGCTAAATAAAGGTAAACAGCCTGATTAGACAGTTTTTTTGAATTTATAGTGCCGGCTTCAATAACCCTTAATTCAATTTTTTATGTTGGTAGAGTTCCAGCGGTGGAGCTCGCGGTCGTAGGGAGACCACCGCATTATAGGTAATGCGGTGGACATACTTGCCGCTAAATAGTAGTGTTCAGCACTATCGTGTTCCGCTCAGGTGGTAATGTACGGTTTATAATTTCCGGGACAGAGGCATAATACTTTAGTCCTCAGGAGTGGTAACGCATCTGCATTTTGACCTTGGTCTTTATGTGGGTATTTATTTATTTATTTAAGCTTTAATGCACAATGTTAGCACATAAGGCGGATTTAATGTTAGGCATTCTCTACCAGTCGACCTTAGGGTAGTGAGACAAGATGATGAGAGTGCAAATAAAAACCTTGGAGAGAATGTATTTAAAGTAGAAAGATTATCTAAAGGCTGCGGTCACACTTAACATCAATGTGAACTGCATGCTGGTTCGCCACTTCCATTACATACAAAAAAACCCGAAAAGACTAACGTGTAAATAACCCGTGCACATCTCGCTCTGGTCAATTGGACGAGTTGATTTAATCAAGTAATTTCACTAACCTTAATGCACTTAGCACCCTATTAAATTAACTCGTCTATTCACTGGACCTTACTGACCGAATGGGGATACAAAAAGACTATCAAGTTAACATTAAATATGCAGATTGGATTGTTTTGTTATCATTGTGTGGGTTAATGGATTGTACAGTCGCGTTTAATTTATTCGCTGCCCTATCCAAATAATGTAACACTACCCTGAGGGAAGATTGGAAGTATTTTGATGTAAATGTGACGCGATTTTGGTTGTTCTGTGTATGGTAATGCAGATTTATAGATCAATGGTAGAAACTCAGTAGGAAGTGGAGTCTAGAGAACGAACTAAAAACTAATATATTGAATACTGGGTTATAGTACCATAATACTGGGTTATCTATATATATACAAATCAATTGTTGTTCGTTAGTCTCGCTTAAACTCGAGAAAGGCTGGACCGATTTTACTAATTTTGGTTATGAATTATTTTTGGAAGCCCAGGGATGGTTAAAGGGTAAAAAAATAGGAATAAATTGAAAGGGAATAGTGAAAAACACAATTTCATTTTCCCATACAAATAGTCCGTATCTATCAAACCTTTGACACATTATTATATTCTGAGGCATTACGAAGTTTGCCGGGTCAGCTAGTAGTACCATTACGAAATATAGCACATCGACTTTTGGAAAGAGACTTAGGCTAATTACGGCTCTGTAGAACAGTTTTCGCACACAATTTTTTGTTCTTTTGTACGTTTGTCGACCATTTTGATTTCCACCGCACTGTCAGTGTTACGGGGACAATGTGCAACTGAGATAACGCTCTACGAAGTCGAAACTAGCCGATTGTCTCTTTCATCAGCTCGATGTCGAATATTCCTTGCTTACTGAGTACTTTCTGAGGGTGGAGTCAGTCTTAGGAATTGGCGTGCATGTATGAAGAGCAAGATGAATATAGAAGAAGCACGGGAAGTGTCAGGACCGGGATATCTGGCGCATTTTACTGTCTGCCTACTCCGTAAGGGAAGTCTCTTTTTATATCTCCAGGTGGACATAAATATAAAGAGGGGCGTGAAGATACATTAATAAAATGTTACATATTATAAATCTAGTACACTAATTAACGGTGGCGCTATTCACATTCACAATCTGTCAGTGGTGGTGAACGGTTCCCTTTGAGTATTGTACCTACTTACTGATAATTTGGTTGTTTTACTCAAAACCTTAGAACGTAAATAAGAGGACATCACAAATGTAAAATTTAAGAGTCAGGCCATAGACATTTAGATCGTGTAATTGTTGGTTATGCAGTCTTTTTGAGTTTGAGTACAATTATTAAGGGAACAGCGGCATCTTAACGATATTGTATAAACTGCAAAGTTTGTCATATCGGTTGTATAGCTATTCATTAGTTATCAATGAATGTCGTTCACCGACCCTATATCGGTTAAAAATCAAAAAGGGAAAGCAAAGTTTGACGCATCGGTGTGGGACTTCGGTAGCTTAGTGGTAAAGCGGCTGGACTGGTTATCCTAAGGTGGCGGATCATTTTTGTTAAGAGTAATTGTAGCGATATATATATATAGCGATATATAGCTGTTGGAGATTCGAAAGACCCTTTTTTAATAGATTTCCATAGGCTGGTTTACGTATGTTCGACACACCTAAAGACACACAGAGCTTACAATAGCCAATGAATCCACTCACCGTTCCTCTGGAAAGTCCAGCCGCTCAAATTGATTCAAAATTCAAACAGATTTTAAAATACTCGCGACGTCACGGCCGGCCGACCAATCACGGCGCGATTCCACCGAACGCTCGTCGGTCCGGTAGCAGACCATCGACTATCGAAGCCCGATGCGTCTATGGTTATCGAACACTCTCTCCCTAAACCTAATACGAAGCCTAAACATTAATAATCTCAATACCTACCATCCGTCATCGACTAATTATGTATAGGGGGTGGACACGTCAATCTTCTACGTTGATTCGGCTTAATTATATCGGGATTATTGCTATGTAATTAGTATCACGTATTGGCACGCATCGATGGAAATGAAACCACAGTATTACAATGTCATAGAATGCTTGTTCGGCTGATATTAGATACGTGTAATAAACACTAGACTAGCAAGCTAGCAACTAGCTTCGGCTTGTCATCTTTTGCTCACTTCCCTTCAAAATGGTCGAGGAGAGCAATGGCTGCCACATGCGTCATACTCGTGAACGGGTGCTGATTGTGGGGACTGGTCTGTTGTGATTTGGGGGTGTTATATTCTATCACGATATTAAGCTGTTGATGGGTATTTGCGTATGTGTTTATATGCAAATATTTATATGCTATGGATGTTCACATTATCTTTATTCTATGTAATAATATTTGTATTAAATCTAAGGTTTTGACAAAAGAGCAACACGCTGAGTTTGTTGGGTAGCGGAGTTCTTCTCAGTAGTGCCTGCACTTGGAACTCTGCTAAGTGAATGACTATGATTATGACGAACAGATTTTTCATTTTCTTCTATGAAGGAATAGAAAAATTTGATGATTCACGTATCGGTTAAATATTATGATTAAATTGGTATTTATTTATACCTATTGGATTATTAATATAAGTCATTCTCTCTAGGTAGCTTATAATCCGATAATGCAAAAGTGTCCTTGTAGACCAATTTGAAATAAAAATGATTTGAATTTGAATTTTAACATCATTTATAGAATTGTATGTATGTATATATCTTCACGCCAGGTCCCTAACGGGGTAGGCAGGGAGTTTGGAGCACCAGATATCCCGGTCCTGACACACCTCCCGTGCCTCATCTACCTTCATCATTCTCTTCATACATGCACGCCGATTCCTAAGACTTTTGACCCCACCATCAGACAGAACTCGACCTATTTGGTCATAGTAGGTCAGTCTTGGTCTTCCTGGGCCTCTGCAACCATCCACATTCACATTGTATATCTGTTTAGTCATTCGCTTATAGAATTGTACATTGTACATACCAAGAATCGGTCAATCTTAGACTATGTAGTCATTTTACGAATCAGTAATTTCTAGACTAAACCATGGGTGCAATGTATGTTTTAATATGTTATGAGTTCTCATAAACTCAACTCAAGTGTGAATCGACTGCGATGCGTGAACGGTTAAAGTTATGCAAAACCTTTTAGAACCATGCTCTTTTAAACGTTTTAAACTAAAATCTGTAAACTAAATAGGTCTAAATTTACATGAAAACAAAATATATCATTTTGGACCATAATGACATTGATATCGGATACTGTGCTTACTTAGTTCATTAAAATAATTAATTGATTCTTATCTAAATAAGGCGCTGTAGCTCTACCACTTTAATTTATAAATTATTTTAGTGTAAGTACCTAACATACCTACGCAAGGTAAATCCATTACAGTATCATCCATAGTATGCTCTTAGGTTTTCGCGAGCTGCACTCATTGAAATAAAACTAGTTTTCGGATTTAAAATCGAACCCGAAGTATCATCCGACAAGAAATAATGCACATCGACCTCAGGAAGGAGATTTCAGCAAATTTCAGGTGTGTAGAGCGTTATCCTTTTCACACCTTACCAATATGACGTTTGTCCACCATATTGATCGAGTTTTGATCAATATCGGACAATCAGTACTTACGTAGACAGTGTGCGGCAGAGATAACGCTTTACAAAGTCGAAACTAGCCGATTTCCACTTTTTTTTTATGGCATCGTTTGTTATGCTTACAGCCAGTGTCAAGTAAAACTTAGTATTAAGCAGCGTAAAAGTCAGAGTCAGTGAGTCAATCAGTCCGTCAGTCAGAGTCACAGTAATTCTAGTAAAGCGATGGTTTACCAGAACATTTACAATGAAGTTTTGGAGGCAACCCGAAAAATGTGTTTTCGCACTGATATTCTATTTCACTATCCACGAGCACTATAATAAGCCTATATCAAACAAAATGCCACCAACTTTATTTGATATAACTCAAAAATACACCAAGAAAATGAAATAAAATAAGAGCACCACACGCATCTTTCAAGGTTCCCGCCAAAACTCCTTGACTTCTGGCACACCGCGGACACTCCTCCAAAATTCCATACAAACGTTTAATTTGGTCTCTGTTACACAACATCAATCAGTGACGTGTATTTACACGTGCACCTGTGTGTGTAGCACGTAGAAAATACCAACCGTCGCGCGTCGCCTATAAGAGGGGAGGAGGTTGGCTGATGCGGGGAAATAGGGCGCGACGTCGAAGTGTCCATTCCATACGTAGTATTATTACATATTCTCTGCTCCTGGTTATCCGATTGTCACTTTCATAGGCTCGACGAGCAAAATTTATTGATGAGCACTGTAAATACTTTCATGTCAATCAATGTATCATTTAATATTAAGCGGCTTTACAATAAATTCGCGCACTCCAATAGATGAATTTAGGTGCTCACAATTTACATGACATCATTATTGCATGATTAATGGAACCGCGTTGACAGTTCAATTTGATATCAACCAAATTTCGGGCGCGGCTTCATTTGATTTCGAATAGGGTGACCATGTTAGAGTACGAGTATTGCAATATTTTATTTTTCGCAACTACACTTGCGAGTGAACTTTAGGACAGACCCTAAATAAGTTAAAAATCAAAAAGGAAAGGCAAAATTTGACGTATCGGTGTGGCACTATAGCAACATAGTGGTAAAGCGGCTCGACTGGTAATCTTGAGGTCGCAGGTTCGATTCCTGTCCGAAGTCAAATTTTTTTTACCTTTTTTTAATTTCTAATGTTAGAGTATATTTTAGAGTATTTTTTGTTGTTGCTATACTTATAGCGTAAATAAGGAATGTAGATGTACTGAGTCATATTCTCAGTGTAAGCTATATTTGTTATCAGCTGCTTCAGTAGACTAGCAGGCTTCAACTACTAAGCTCCGGGATCCTGGATTCGAACCCCAGTCAGAAGCTATCAGAGATAAAGTTATATCATCATGTATCTCTGGTGCTATTGGGAATTTTTTCAATATCCGGAAGTTATCCAATACCCCCAGAGTTTGGTAATGTCACCGAAGATGACAAAAGCCTCGCCGTCTGTTACATTGGCCAAAACGTATCCGGCGAAGGTTAGGTTTTAGCATTCATGCTTAAATTCCTTCAATGACCTCTTCATGGAGGTAGATGAGGCACGAGAGGTATGTCAGGACCGGGATATCTGGCGCTCTACACTCTCTGCCTACCCCATTATGGACCTGGCGTGTAGATACATACATACTTCTGCATACTTCTGCATTGAGATAATATATACAGATATGAAATTCCGTTACGTTAAATAAAACACGGGTTCGGTTGCACCAAAATATTTGTTAAAGTTTATGTGAAATTTTACATCCTACTCTTACTGTAAAATAATTGTTAAAGTTAGAGAAGGATGTAAAATTTTAACAAATATGTTAGTGCAATCGAATCTCAGCTAAACGTATTAAGCATAAAAATCATGGTCACAATACCGATAAGAAAAAAATAATACAATATTTATCCATTACAGCGATTGCAGCGCGAACAATAAATCAGTCGGGAGGACTGACATCCGAGTTTTTGACAAATGGCCCGCAGAAACAAGAGACACCGGATAAATGATGTGTGAAACTGGGGCTCGGTACATGGTTTTATTATAGTTTTCCTTGTTATGCTCGAAAAATAAGCGATAACCTCATGAAAATTTATATATATGAAAGAAATGGGAAAATGGAATATCACCTAAGCTTAGACGTATAGTTTTTGCAACTCATGAAAGCGGCGCTTAGTAGTGTTCAGACGTGTTCATGTACGATGTGTAAGTGTGCTTATTTGTCGGAGGAGCTACTTGAACTGTTTAAGGATGTAGCGTCACATTATTAAGCGTTTTATTATAAACACCCAGACGGCTCCGCAAGCTTAGCTTAGCGTTGCGTCACTTGCGTCGTCAGTTGTCCCATAACCCAAGTGCCGCGCACACGCACCTCAACCCGCCTAAAGTAACCGTAAATATGTAACTTTGTAACTTCCAGATTATATGGTGATCTCCAACAATGGACTTCTCATTATCCATCTCCTACGACCTGAACACACAATAACCTTCACATTGGCAATATCACTCAAGAATCGCCAAAAACTCAATAAGATTCTTCTAATGGTCGTCAAAAAATGGTATCAATAAGATTAAGTTAATAATAACTAAGATAATATTAAAAAGCTTAAACGATATGTAGTATTTACTTAGCTTTGGGATAAAAACAATAAATCAATCAATTTTTGTATTACAAAAGAGGGCCATTAGAGCGATGTATAACTTACGTAGTCGTGATTCTTTGAAAGAACTATTTAAAGAAATAAATATAATGACAGTCCCTTGCCATTACATCTATGAAAATATACTTTTCGCGAGGAAAAATCTACATCTGTTTGATAAAATCTCCGATAGGCATAGTTATAATACGAGGAATAAGAACAAGTTGTCTCTGCCAAGTTTTCGACTGACGAAAACTAATACATCTTTCCTAAAATATAGTGTAGAATTTTATAACAAGATCCCAGCCGGGATTGCTGAACTCACCGATGGTAAATTCAAAGCATTAATTAAACGCACTCTATGTAAAAAGGCTTACTATAAACTCGAGGACTATCTCAAGGATAGAAATGTTTGGCTAAATGCTGATCTAGCTCCACAAAGGTGTTAAATGTAATAATCAAAGTGTAATGTTGATATTATATTGTTAATTTTAAGCTTGTTTAAATTATGGAAAATTGTAAAAATATGCCTAAGAGATATTTTTAAAAGAGCCGACTGAGTTTTTTCCGGCAAGTTTTTCTCAGATCATATTGGCCTTTGGAACTTTGCCGGTGAATGACAAAGAATGACTCTTTTTCTTTTCTTTTTACTCTTTGTTATCAGTTTGTAAAGGGGAAAAGAGACATTCTGCTGATATACTTTTACATTAGTTTATTACATTTAGTTTTATCTTAGTGATATTCTTGACTTTACATATATTTTTTATCTTGTTTGACATGTATATCAATTGTTATTCGCTTTAATATATTTTGTTTGTTTTTGACGTGTCATAAGAGATGCCTGTCACCCTAAATGAATAAATGAGTTTCTGATTCTGATTCTGATTCTGAATACACAATCGCTAGTCAATAAAATGAACATACCTATATTTATGACCCATTTTGTACATTCGGTTAGTCCAGCGATGTGAGACGACCGTTTGATTCGAAGGGTCGCAGTTTCGATCCCTGCACCGGGACAAATATCTGTATGGCCTACAGACATTGTTCCCTGTCTGGGTGTTTGTGTATGTGTTGTGTGTGTACAACGGCAACCACGACACAGGTTTACACCTAGTGTGGGGCTGTGAGTATTTAGAAGCGTAATAAATTGGCCAGTTTTGCGACCGTATACTACACCGTGCCACGTCCAAAACAAAATACACTTCGACTGAAAATGTAATATTAAAGAAAACGATTCACAGCAGGACAGTCTATTAGATTAACTACAACCACCAGTAAATTTAGTTAAACTGTACTTGCATACCTTTTGGTATTCTTTCCAAGTGGTCCCCGCTGCGCTATATCCATAGAGCCTTCGATAACGGTCTGGAGAATGTGAATAGCGCGTGATCTGCCGTTGTTAGTGCAACCTGAAGATAAAGTTAAAGGATTTATAGGGATCTGATCCCTGAGTTTATTTTCACATATTCAGGTTTACGTTTTTTATCAAATTTATATTTGATATACTTGGCTTGCAAAAATGTTTTTTACTGGTGGTGGCTCGCGGGCGCAGCACCGCGTTACCTAATTTATCTGCCGCGAAATGGTAGTTTTCAGCACTATCGTGTTCCGGTCAGGTGGTAACGTACATAACACCTTAGGCCTCAGGAGTGGTAACGCATCTGCATTTTGACCTGGGTCTTTGTGTGGGTGTCTATAGGCTGCAGTCATCAATTAACATCATTGTATGTCAAAAATAATATAATAATGATGGCAACCCAATATGCGTCCCACTGCTGGCCACGAGTCTCGCCCCTTTTTTAGGGGGGAGGCCTGGCCTTACTCCACCTCGCTGCTCCAATGCGGATTGGTGGAGATACGGGTTAGTGGCCAACCCGCTGTTGGATGTTTTTAATAAGGCCTCCGATAAGGTTTAACGACTGCTATCTATCGATAGCAACGGGGCCGACGGCTTAACGTGCCCTCCGAAGCACGGAAACGCGCATTTTAATTTGCCACTAGCGGTCACCGATCACACACCCGACCGCGCCCGTAATGCTTGACCGAGTAGATCGCTTACGATCTACACCCGTCGCGGGGCCATGCGCGCTTCATAATGTATATAAATTTATATAAACCTGCGAAATTTTTATCACCTTAAAGCAGCCTACAAAGAGGTATATATTTGAAATAAAACTCATAACTGATTAAACTTTCAATCATAACATAACAATGTACCTCAACACACAAACCCATAAGACGTAATGGATCGTCTTACCTAGGCGTTATATTTGAAATCTAGCGCTAGTCTAGCTCAGAGCGTATCGCTGCTGTGATTAACGAGGTACTGGCGATGACAGCCTGGCCGCGAGGTGAGCTTAACCATTTATAACGTATACAGGCTGCTCATAAATGTGGGATTGTATATCTATACTATATATTAATATCATAAAGCTAAACATTTTATTCATATTAAAAATATTCTTCTACCAGTTAGCGATCGCAGTGGCCGCAGGTAGTTTTATCACAAAATATTGGACTTACCTAGTTTCCAACGTCACTCTATGGCCCCGTCAGAACATCAGTACTGTGACACCTACAGCAATCGACTGAGACGGGTGCCACTTCTTGCCTCTTACATCTTATTAAGTACTAGCTGGGCCTGCGATTTAGCCCGGGTGAGAATTTATGATTGTTCAGTATTTACCCGGACGAAGTCGTGGGCTTAGCTGGTATAAAACTAGCCTTATTTACTCCTTATTACATCAGCTATCTGCCAGTGAAAGTCCTGTCAAAATCGGCTCAGCCGTTCCCAAGATTAGCCCCGCCAAACAGACAGACAGACAGACAAAAATTGAAAAAAAAAATGTTTTGGTATATGTACCATGTATACATACGAGTACATATGCATTTATAAAAAGCGGTTATTTTTATATTACAAAAATACACTCCAATTTTATATGATTGTATAGATATAGATGTATAGTAGGTTCCTACTATGTTATCATTTCTGGTCGTTTTTTCGCTTTGATTTGTTTTTGTGAGGGTTTTGTATGTATGGAAAAAAAAACTATTTCATTGTTAATTCTAAATTGACCTTAATATATTTCATATACAAAAGAGTGTAAAAAGTATGAAACAACTTTTCCCAAATTCCTGTCGGAAAAAAAAAGTTACTTTGTTAATTCTAAATTGACCTATTTTAAATGTACTAAAGTGTGTAAAAAAAGTATAAAACAACTTTTTCCAGATTCCTGTCGGTATTGCAAACAGCCTGTATAGTCGGGCGATATCTTAGATGAGTCGGCATGTCTCGGCGCAAGTCGCCACTTGAACTGTCAATTAGAAGATATTGAGTGGCGATGATTGACGACCTTACCTTGCTTGATGCTGGCAATATATTCCATGCAGCATATACAGCGAAAACCTTTGTAGGTATTGTAAAGATTATGTATGATGGATACAATTATGAAACTTTGTAAAAGTATGCTAATATTTTACACTGGTGGTAGAACACTTCGGGAACGTCAACACAGAAACGTCGGATTCCATTTTAAATAATCATTTTAATTTACTAGACGCGAGATAAATCCGAAAACTAGCTTGATTTCACTAGTGGTAGAGTTATGCAATGATTTTTTTTTTATGTAATGGAAGTGGTAACCATGCAGTTCACGTTGATGTTAAGTGATAACTGCAGCCTATAGACACCCACACAAAGACCAAGATCAAAATGCGTTACCACTCCTGAGGTGTTACGCCTCTGTGCCGGAAATTGCAGGGCCGTACATTACCAACTGACCGGAACACGATAGTGCTGAACACTGCCATTTAGCGGCAAGTACATTAATAATGCGGTGGTACCTACGCCCGCGAGCTCCGTCACAGGAGCTCTACCACCAGTGAAAAAGCGATTTATGCGAGTGATGCCTTTTTTATGCAATGATAGTGACAAAAACATGCAGTTCATATTGATGTTAAGTGAATACTGCAGCCTATAGAAATCTGCAACGATGGATGTTGCAAACCATCCCAGAGAAGGTTAAATAAAAAAAGGAAAAGAAAAAATCGACGCCCGGATGTAAACTTCGGTAACTTAGAGGTAACAGGATCAATCCTCGCCCGAACATATTTTTCTTTTCATTTTTCTTTATATTTTAAATTCAATCGTATGTGTATAGTAAAAAATAAAAGTTGACAAGAAAATTCAAAATTAATATGGATAATTGTGGTAACAATACATCATAGCATACATTAAAACCGGTATTAGACAATACATCAGTGCGAGTGTTACAATCAGGATCCGCATCCGCACCGTCCGCCAAATCCGCAATAAAGCGATAAATAACAATCGTGCGGACGTGCGGCTATAAACCGCGCGATGATTCACTGATCGAACGGTAATAGGATTATAGGGTTGGCACTCTCTCTGTAAGTAATATAATATAATTTTAATAACTTTAGCCACTGCATAAATAAGTAAGATTTGTTGTTTAGCCTCCGGTTAAACTCTAACTCTTAGATTAAACAATGCATATGCTGACATATGACTCCTGGGACAGGGACGTTCTATTTATATGTAATATTTTATTGAATGTATCTTCACGCCATGTCCCACACGGGGTAGGCAGTAGGTAATAAATTTTAAACGGTTGAAAAATCAATTGCCATCAGTATCTTGCCAAAGTGGCCATATCCAAAGTAACCGACATAGCCCACCGAATAGCGAAATTAAAGTGGTAGTGGGCTGGTCACATAGGTCAAACAATCGACGGCCATTGGGGCAGAAAAGTTCTTGTCCTGTCAGGTCATTATACCTTATTGCCTAGGGCCTTGGTTGTGGTCCTACTACAGTTTAAAGTTTATAAATTTAATTAAATTTAAAACTTTGTTTTTTTTAATTAAGTTGTGATTGTGTCAACCCTAATGACTCCAATGTTTTAACGAACATTGGTATCGCTTTACGACTGTAAAATCGCTTAATCATGTTACCGTTTAATGAAGAATACATTACAATTTGTTTGTATGATCTATTGATGTGATATCCATCTGCAGGATTACATTTTGAATTGCATGAGTGCTGATATTGAGCAATACATTGTTTAATTATAATGGACGATAAAGGGTTTTTTTTATTTATGTTCAATATCAGATACTCAACAATTAATATTGCACATCGAGCCTGCGAAAGAGACGATCGGCCCGTAGAGCGTTATCTCTGTTGCACACTGCCTACGTAAGCACTGACAGTCCGGTATTGGTCAAAACTGGTGCCAAAGAGATAATGATCTACAGACCCGAAATAAGCCGAAGTCTCCTTCCTAGGCTCGATATGCAATATTTATTGTTAAACACTGTAGGTAATTTTACTGTCACTTACTCACTACTCACTGTTGGTAGAGCTCCAGTGATGGAGCTTATGGGAGTGGTCACCGCGGCACTACATTATCTCCTTGCCGCTAACCATACAGAATCACACTCCACAAACCGCCAATACAACGCGCCGACGCGTTTCGCGCCGCGCCCGCCCCTGATCCCGACCTTATCCCCGGCCCCGCGAGGCCGATGACATTCCGGTTATCACCAACCGAATGGAGTAGAGCGAAAGTTGCACCGCCCATAATCACATATGTCTCATATGTCCCTCCGCAACGTCCTAAGCCGAGGCACGGACCCGCAGGGTCATCCTTAGGCAGTTGCGCTAACTTTTTTGCTAGGCTGGAGCGCCTTCCGCGCTCGCCGATTGCCCGGTGAAGTAGACTAGTGCCGTCTCGAGACAGGCGGCCTACATAAAGCCCGACCTAAAAAAAAAAAAAAAAAAAAACTTGCCGCTAAATAGTAGTGTTTAGCGCTATCATGTTCCGGTCAGGTCTTCTCTAATAAAGCAGTTATACTTGTTGTTACGGTATGGAAATCTGTGAAAATTTCAACTGTCTAGTTATCACGGTTCATAAGATATAGCCCGATGACAGACAGATAGACAGACGGACAGACGTATAGCGGAGTCTTTGCAATAACTCTTTCAAAAAAAAAATCTTTGCAAAAAATTTTACTGGTGGTAGAGCTCCAGTGACGGAGCTCGCGGGCGTAGGCACCACCGCATTACCTAATATACTTGCCGCTAAATGGTAGTGTTCAACACTATCGTGTTCCGGTCAGGTGGTAATGTACGGCCTTGTAATTTCCGGCACAGAGCCATAAGACCTTAGGCCTCAGGAGTGGTAACGCATCTGCATTTTGACCTTGGTCTTTGTGTGGGTGTCTATAGGCTACTTAACGTCAATGTGAACTGCATGCTTGTTTACCATACCAATACATAAAAAAAAAAAAAAAAAAATAACGTCTCGTTTTTACCCTTTGTATATGGAACCCTAAAAAGGAAAAAAAATACAGTCAAAACTCATTCATTATTAGTATCGCAACAATTTCATTTAAGAATCTCACTTACGCCGACACTTCAAAGAAATTCATCATTAATTAACGTCGACGCCGTCGGGGTTAACTCTTTACCCTTTCTTGGGGTAAAAAATACCCCAAAGCTGTTTCCATGCACCCGTAAACTCTTTTAAACTTATTGTTTTCTTTTGTGTTTCTGACTTTGATATATAACGATTATCAACGTTTGATGTTCAAATGTTTTATTGGAAATTTTAAATCAAAGAACTTATTTCTTCTTTTTTTTTTCGAATGACAGTGGCAAAGGGTAAAATTCTTTGATAGAACTGAAATGGCCGCGAGGAATGTTGACAAAATGGCAGATATTGAATGAGATTTTTTATTAAAATCTTTAAATACGCTTAAATGATTTTAGGTAATCAGAAGGAGTATTTCGACCCATACAGCTAAAAGTATATAAGCGTACGTACATCAGCGGTGGGATCATATTCCGATAAGATGACTCATGAGCCCCCATGTATGAAGAGAATGATGAAGGTAGATGAGGCACGGGAGGTGTGTCAGGACCGGGATATCTGGCGCTCCACGTTTTCTGCCTACCCCGTTAGGGACCTAGCGTAAGGATACATACATAGATACCAAAAGCAGCTTAAAGTTAAAGCTATTCTAACCCATTGAAGCATCTATTATGCACTTATCTCAATGCTCATTCTAACTTGCATTTTTTTCTCCATATTTCCGCATACATAAATTGATGCAATTTTTGTTAAATTTAAAGTACGAGACTTATTAAGTGCACCATCTGATTTCTGATTAGCCAAATTAACAGCTTTCACAAGACTTTGATAATGATATTTATCTATTATCTATTATTTATCTAATCTATTTATTATTGTTTGTACCTACTAGTATGTATTACATTTATCGTTTTATTAAGTATGTTATTTTAATGGCTTATTATCTGTTTTATATCCGTATGTATGTACCTTGTATGAGTATTAGTACAATTATCCTTTATTATAAATTTGACATCCGTGGTTCACTCACTTAGGGTCCTGTTGAAAACCAGCGTCAGGTACCTTTTATATGAAGGTACCTGACATTTGCTGAACAGGACACCTTTTTGGCAGCCGTGAGACACATATTACGTGTATAGGTATGTATTAATTTTTAGAAAATGTGTTGTCTTTTCTCTGTTACCTGTTACGTTTTATATCTGTTTTATGTGTCTCGCTGTGTCAAATAAATGTTTCTTATTATTATTATCTTATTATATTACAAAAAATTGACACACGCACCGCCCCAAACAAATAACAAGAGTTCACTTAGGCAAAAAACAAAACCTTCAAAACGTTGGGTGTTTAAAATCGTTCCAAAGTCGAATTGGACACGGTCGCGAATTCCATTTTCAAACGGAAATGCCGTTGACAGAGACCACTTCTTTGTCCCGTACGTTCGGTTTTCAAATAGAACTCTTTCTTTGTTTTATTTGTGGCCAGTATACAGACTGAATACAATGCATTTATTTGAAAATTTTTCTTTTAAATAGACGTGTTTGTTTTTATGTGTCATTGGGCTGCATTCATTAAGCTTGATATATATATTTAAATAAAATTTTGTTACATATTTGTCTCACATGTTTATAATAGGTATTAATTTGTGATGAACAATCATCATTATGAATTTTGTTTTTTATTTTAATCTTATGGTAAGAGGAATATTTTCGTAGTGTTTTATTTGATATTCTGTCACTTTCATCAAAATGTTTATCTGTGGCATACAAGTAAACATTAGAATATAAGTTGGTGTTTTGGCGGGAACCTTGAAAGAGGCGTATGGTGCTCTTATTTTATTTCATTTTCTTGGTGTATTTTTTAGTTATATTGAATATAGTTGGTGGCATTTTGTTTGATATAGGTTTATTACAGTGCCCGTGTTTAGTGAAATAGAATAACAGTGCGAAAACACGACCTTTCAGGTTGCCTCCAAAACTTCATTGTAAATGTTCTGGTAAAGTAGCCATCGCTTTACTCGAATAACTTGATTGTAACTCACTTGACTGACATATTATACTTGATAACTTATATACTTAATACTTACATATTATACTTGATGACTATATTATACTAACTTTTACGCTGCTTAAATAAATACGAAATATCGTTTTACTTGACACTGGCAATATGCGTAATAGCGACGCCATAACAATAAAAAAAAAAATAAGTTGATTTATGGTTTTTGGCGGGAACCTTGATTGAAGCGTATAGTGCTCTTATTTTACTTCATTTTATTGGTATATTTTCGAGTTACATTAAATAAAGTTGGTGGCATTTTATTTTATATAGGTTTATTACAGTGCCCGTGTATAGTGAAATACAATAACAGTGCGAAAACACGGCCTTTTAGGTTGTCTCCAAAACTTCATCGTAAATGTTCTGGTAAAGTAGCCATCGCTTTACTCGAATTACTGACTGTAACTCACTTGACTGACATAATAAATAATTGACTGACGGACTAATACAAACTTTTACGCTGCTTAAATATACGAATAAAAACTCGACCAATGGCATTATGATCTACATCCGACCCTTTGCCAGAAGAAAAAAATATATATACGAATACAAAATATCGTTTTACTTGACACTGGCAATAAGCTAAACAGCAATGCCATAATAACTAAAAAAAATGATTTACTTATTTACAAGGTTTTCTTCCTAAATATGTTAAATAGATCTATTTATGCTTTCGCAATTCTCTCATTCTAACCTAATCTTTTCCACGTGGCCTAATAAACATGTTTAAATCTTTTAGATAACCAAAAAAACATATTCGAATATTTGCATACAAAGAAATAAAAAGTTGTTAAAGGGTTTAAGGGGGCCGTCCCTGAAAACGCGAGAATAGGGGTTTACGGTTTGCAAAATATAATGAAATCCGCTGTACTAAGCAACACCAAAAAAATATCTCAGACGCTCAATAAGTCTGCCAACAATAACACCGCGTTAGATTTTTGAGATCCATTATTATTTTCTAAAAAAAAAATCATAAACATTATGAAAAACATCGAAATCGACCTTTTCTATTGGCAAAATTTATACTATTTCCGATTCATATTTTAAAAATATTCTTGGGACGAAAATCGTGAGACGAAAGTATAAAGAATACAATCACCGTTCGTTTTTTTCGTATAATTGAACAAAAAAACAGTTATATTCGTCTAAATATCATATATTTTTACGCATCCCGCTGTCCATACGTTTTTCTATGGAGAAATCGCTGGCCATATTTCATTTTATAATAGAGCACGGCCGTCAAAATCAAGCAGTGCCAAACCAGTGTTCAAGGAGTGCGCACGTCCATCCGACATCCGTATTTTCGATTGTTTTCTTGCTATGGGGTGGGGCGCGAGTATCGGATACAATTGCCAAGCCGTACTCTGACGACTGCATGACAATAAAAAAAAAAATTAAGTATTTATTTATTTATACTTTTATGCACATAAAATATACATATGGCGGACTTAATGCCACTAGGCGTTTTCTACCAGTCAACCATTGAGTTGTGTAGAAATCAACGATGTAGGTGCAACACTGGTTAAAAGTAGAGAATGACATTATAATAAATGAATCAAATTTGGATGATTATAATTATGACATATTATAGATAAGTATATAAATAAATATTATTCATACATTATACAGATATATATAAGAAATATAATCTAAATATATAAATATGAGACAAATATGTATATATATTAGATATATATATATATATATATATATATATACATATATATATATTTAGTACAAATATGAATAAATATTAAAGATACGAATTGGGAATAATCACGATGAATGACAGACATGTGAATCTTGAAGACAGCAAATTAAAAAAATGTTGACGTACTTTACGTTTGATAAATAATTTACAAGTTGATTTTCTGATAGCTACGGGTAGTATGTACCTAATTAACGTTTTTTTTTTTTCATGTAATCTAGAATGTGCGAAACCGGCTCCATTTCCAACACGCAGTTCAATACAAACGTAATTGAAAATAATGAAAACGATGATGATCCTTTCCCACATAGATAAGTGTTAGATCTGATCAAGTGACTGAAAGTGCAAAAGGAACCAGGTGCGGACGGTGTCTCCAACTGTACCATCTGAATTTTCTTTCCTTTATAGCCGTATTTATTAAGATACTTAACACAACTTTTAAATAATTCTGTTTCCACCCTCGGGGGAAGAGGCCACAGTTATCGGGTTTCGTAAATTCTGTAAGCCTAACAATCAGACCTCTTCGTATAGGTTGACAAATCTGCTAAGTTCCCTTAGTAAGATTTACGAACGTGTTATCTCCGCTCGTCTATCTAAGTGTGAGATTCACAGATCGCACTACGATTGTACTTTGAGCAAAGTACGCTTAGAACTGTCAAAACTCATACTTTACTGATAGTTTTAAGCATACTTTGCTCAAAGTAAAACGCGATCTGTGAATCTCACCCAGAGACTTTGCACGAGTAGGTGCGTCGCCTGATCCCAAACGAACAATTTGGTTTCCATAGATGCCACTCCGGTGTATACGAAGTATCTACATCGGATTACTGAGCACATGAAAATCGACACTAAGATGAAAGCTATAGGCAGAACTCATTTATCATAAGAGCTTCTTGCTTATTCAATACCTTAGCTAAGAAAAGGACAAGTTAAATGTTGGACCCGCGCCTTGTTCACTATATAAAAAGATAGAGAAAAATACGTAGAAATGATTCTACGGAAAAATAGACACAAAATTATTTGAATCGTTGTTTTTTTGTCGGAAATATTTGTTTTATGTAATTTTTATATGACAACGAAATATCATCATAATGCTACTATGACATTCTTGTTTTTGAAATATACTTACGAAAATTAATTGAAGATATAATAAACGATTTGAATAACGGAAAATGATTTTATGCTTCTTCTCTCAATATTGTACAAGGTGCATTCCCAAGCTCCATACATTTTTGGAACGGCTCCTTTGTATATTGAGTTATTCTTTATTCTACTATTGCAAAATTATGAACCGATTCGAATACCTACTTCTAATTTTATATGTGGTTCATATCTGTAACTCTCAGTTACATGTATCTACAGGTTTATTTATCTCTGTAAATAGCTGTTAGTTAAAAACTAAAATTGTAAAAGTAAATGAAAATTAAATAAAAGACTTTATCTCGGGAGATAAAGATAGAAGAAGATGAATTTGCAGTTTTATAAGAAACTAACGGGTTATTACTGAAGTAATAAATTTTGAAAGAATAGAGTGGTAAAATCAAAACAACTACAATAGCGGTACGCAAATGTTACATAAAAATTTTGCTTCAGAATGATTGAAATTGTCCAATATTTTATATTAATAATAGATAAAAATAATATATGAAATAATTTTATGAAGTTTCATTCTAATCAGGTTCAATAGCATTAAGAAAAAAATATATGCATAACATTTCCTAAATCTCACAGAATTATTAAATTAATACTCACATAACGCTTACACTAAGACCGCACCTTAAAAAGGTTGCGATAAACTATGGCCCAATATATTGCGTGTTTTTGTAACGTTCTTAAACATTCTACCGAAGTAAGCGGGCGATGGATACGGTAATTATGTCAGTTCTTGTCACTTCCTAGTGCACGTATACTATACTGCGTGATGTATTTGTGTGAGTAGAAAACTTCTATGTGTGCGTTCAAAAATAAATTCCCACGCTCGCAGACTGCCCTCTTAATTAAGTTATAATTAAGAAGTTGCATATCTGTAGAAATAGAGTAATGTAGAAGTAAAATAAAGCTAGTAAACAGTGTTAGTATACAGACAGCAATAACTCTTTTTCAATTGTGGATATGCATAGCATATATTGTTTTATCATTTAATAGATCTTAATATATTAGATAGATTAAATAAATATTTTAACTGTCTCACAAAATCAACAAGTATATAGGTATAATACTACTAAATTAAAGCATGTCATGTCTGTTAAATTTAAAATGCAACCAGTTTGTTCTGTTAGATTTCTAAAATAGAAAAGTTGCATCAAGACTCGAATATATAACGTTACATATCAATAAAGCCACAGCAATATATTGTCGAGTATAGTAAATAATGTACGTAACTATAGATAACCAAATCTGTATTTTAGTTGACGATATGCAAAGTAAACATTGTTTTATCATTTAATATATGCATCACAAAGTCCACTTACATTATTTTATATCAGCGTAATAAAGTCAAATGAACAATATTCTGTAAACATGGCATCTCACGGAGCTCGAACAGAATTCCTGAGTATGCTACGTGTGTCTCATTTATACTGGACTTAATGAAGACTCGTTCTATTTGGAATATAAAATGTAGCTGAAGGTAAATTGCTTAATATCAATTGAAATATTGTACAGTGTTGTTGTTAGTTTACATTATTTAGGTCGTCGTTTATTAGGTTAGGATCCCACTACAGAATCATTTCGTTCATCCAGATAAGCTGCAAACCTAATTTTTCGCATATTTATAATCTAGAAAACATATATCCACTTGGTTGTCTATCAAAATTTGGCCGTAAGTAATTTTAATTAAATTATTTTATCTTTAACAGCAACTCTTATTTGCGACTGATTTAATTTGGCTCCCGTATATCATAATAATGAGAAAAAAAAAATCTAGCTGCCGTGAGGCACATATTACCTACGTATAGATATGTACCTAATATTTTTTAAAATTGAGGATTTAGCTACGTTTTATGTCTGTTTTAAGTATGTGTCTTGCTGTTGTGTCAAATAAATGTTTCTATCTTTCTTACATGTACGTTATGGATGTAAAAGGTGATCGGGGCGGAACGAAAATATGTAGAGGCGGGCAAAATGCGCAACGGCAGCCGTCTTTTTCGACATTTTATTAAAAAAAGAAGTGAAGAAAAAAGATCTTTCCGAAAAGAATGTTTGTGGCCATTTTTTGATAGCCAACCTAATGGATATATATTCTCTAGATTATAAATATGCGTAAAAATTAGGTTTGCAGCATATCTGGATGAACGAAATGATTCTGCTGTGGGATCCAAACCTATACCTTAATTTTATTAATAAATGTGAACAATGATTACCTGAAGAGATATAAATAGGATATACAGGTAGATTAGAACAGAATAGTTAGTTATTTTAGTCCGGTGTGTGACGACCGTTTTAACCTAGGTTCACGGATTCGATTCCCGTACCGGGACTCAGATATTTGTTTCGGGTCTGGGTGTTTGTGTACGTGTTGTGTGTGTATAACGGCACCCACGACAAGCGCATTGTTTTAAAAATATGTAATTACCATAAAATCAGCATGAAATCAGGTTGTTCTTCCCAAGAGAAAAAACTGTTTGATTAGCACTTTGAACTCGAGTTTGGTTTACATTCGGTTTAAGAAAGATCCGGACGAATTGAAAACCTCCTCGGTTATAAAAGTTGGTGAAATCCAGTCCCAAAACAGAGTTTTGGAACTTCTACATGACTCCGTAGCACTGCTACGCCGTTGCTACACTATTGCTACGACAACACATGTTATTCGTAGTACGAGTACCCTTCAAAATATTATGTCTGTCTGTATTGGTTGTCTCACATTGATATATCATTTTAACAAAATTGAAATTATTCAGAGCCCTTTCGTATTTGTTCCCTATTATGAAAAGGGACGCAGGGCTACTTTGGCATGTTGACAAATAAACGTATGAAAATAATATCTTTAAAGAATGTACTGTCAGATTTTATATTTTATTACACAGACAATAGAGTTCAAAGTTTAATGTTATTTTAAATTTTTTCAAAGGTTTTATGTTATCAAGGGATTTGAACCGATTTATTACGAAGGAAGTAGCCG
Organism: Macrosoma leucophasiata; assembly: GCA_036365455.1. Lineage (NCBI taxonomy): Eukaryota > Metazoa > Arthropoda > Insecta > Lepidoptera > Hedylidae > Macrosoma > Macrosoma leucophasiata. The sequence goes on along the minus strand of JAWQUS010000004.1, from coordinate 3,982,676 downwards.
ATACATTTGAAAAACCTTTCTGTATTCATGTTTTGGTGCGGGTTATGGTAAGCTGCTTATTAGAATGATGGACGGACAAAAGATAATTTCTCTATACGAGTTGATTTGGAAGGTTAAAGGAAAGGATTTAAAAGAAGGGTGTATTGTATGGGTATTTTAAGTATTTTATTAATCCATGCCATCCAACTGCCTCGGTAGCCTAGTGGTAGCAGGCCACTACTACTACGCTGAGGTCCTGGGTTCGATTCCCGGGTAGGGGGTTATCAGAGATAATGGTGAAAAAGCCTTTATCTCTGGTTCAATTGGGATTTTTCCATTTTCTGGAAATTTCCCAGTACCTCAAAGTTTGGTAATGTGCCCGGTGATGTCAACAGGCTCGCCACCTGTTACATGGGCCAAAAACGTAACCGGCGAATCGTGGGTGTTTGCATGTATGCTTGAATGCATGCATTTACCTCTGCCTACCCCTTCGGGGATTACAGGCGTGAAGTTACGTTTATTAATCCATAAAAGAACTTTCACCTGGTTTATATTTAAAAAATAGTTACTTTCGATTAATATATATTTTTTTCATTATAATGTGTTTCACTATTTCACGGTAGTCAATACGTAATGTATTACAGAATACAAACAAAAATAAATGTTGTCCGAAAGAAATTGTACGTCACCATAATAACTATCTTAGAGACATAACAACTAAGGTCTCAGGGGTGGCAACACATCTGCATTTCGACCTCTGGTTTTGTGTAGATGTTTAAAGGCTACAGTCAGGCAACATCCATGGGAACTGCATGCTCGTTTGCCACCTTCGTAACATAAAAAATGAAAAGATTTTATGTAATCTGTATTTTTTTTTTATGTACCAAAAGTGGCAAACAAGCATGCAGTTCACATTGATGTTAAGTGATAACTGCAGCCTATAGACACCCACACAATGACCAGAGGTCAAAATGCAGATGCGCTGCCACTCCTGAGGCATTAGGTGTTATGCCTCTGTGCCGGAAATTACAGGGCCGTACATTACCACCTGACCGGAACACGATAGTGCTGAACACTACCATTTAGCGGCAAGTATATTAGGTAATGCGGTGGTGCCTACGCCCGCGAGCTCCGTCACTGGAGCTCTACCACCTGTATCTTCTCTTCTCTATCATTATTTTCTATACAAATATATAAAATTGAAGTGTCTCTGTTTGTAATATAAAAATAACCGCTTTTCACTAAAGGCATATATATATTTAATATACACGGTACATGTACCAAAACAACATATGTTTTACAATTTTTGTCTGTCTGTCTGTATATTTGTTGGGGCTATATCTCGGGAACGGATGGACCGATTTTGACGAGACTTTCACTGGCAGATAGCTTATGTAATAAGAAGTATTTTAGGTTACATTTATACTAGCTGCGTCTACAACTTCGTCCGGGTCGATACTGAACAATCATTATTTCTCACGCGGACGAAGTCGCGGGCACAGCTAGTATTATATAAAATTCTAACGTCATAATGATAGTTACCATACTCCTCCGAAACGGCTGGACCAATTTTCATAAAAGGTTAAGTGCCTGTTGGGTAGGTCTGAGAATCCGCCTACATCTGTTTGTCATATCCAGGTGATTCTCAACAAATATTTTTTTTTTTTCGATTTCTTTGGACCTTTTTTTTATATTTCTCAGGCGATACGAAGTTCGTCGAGACAGCTAGTAATAATTGAAAATTGAGATATTGAAAGTGAATATGTAAAGGAATAGGTAAACTCGCAACATCTAGATCAAAAGAGTGCTTTCAAGTCCCAAATTTTCCTTATACTCATAATCCAAATATTATTTAAATTATCATGTGTAAAGCAAAAAAAACGCATACTTAAAAATTTAAAAAGTTTATTTCATATAATTAGGCTCCTGGAGAGCACTTTTACGTCGTAATTTTTTTAGTATTTTTCTAACCCAACAAATCATAAATAGACAGCAAGTTATGAAAAACAATTCATCACATACCCTAAACCGTTTTCCAATATCTAATGTTTAAAACATTGCCGCTCACCTCATGGACTCGCCCCAGGGTTGCCGCACAATAAAATATCGAGAGCGATTTTTTGACGGATGACTGAATGGGGTGATGAATGAAATCTTTTCGTTTTGTGTTGTGGTAAATTTTAGAAACGTGTTTCGTATGTTTTTATGTTTATCACGATTACATTTTTAGTAATAAAAATCCAGAACTGGTAGAGCTTGGTAGTCTGGAATTATCAGCGTCAGATAATTTTATTCCATATTATTAGGTTCATATCGACTCCATATTACAATAGTTCCAAAAACCATTAAAAGAATATTATGCCAAGTATGTATCATCACACCAGGTCCCTAACGGGGTTTGCAGAGAGTGTAGAGCGCCAGATATCCCGGTCCTGACACATCTCCCGTGCTACATCTACCTTCATCATTCTCTTCATACATGCACGCCGATTGATAAGACTTTTGAGCCCACCATCAGACAAAACTCGACCTATTTGGTCATGGTAGGTCAGTTTTGGTCTTCCTGGGCCTCTGCAACCATCCACATTAGCATTGTATATCTGTTTAGTCATTCGTTCATTCGACATTCTTTCTATATGCCCGGACCATCGGAGCATGCCCTTTTCAATTTTTACACCGATACTATCATTCACACAAAGCCCCTTTCTAACATCTTCATTACGAATGCGATCGGTGAACGATACATTATACCAAGTAGTTGCTTTAAATACATTATTTGTTTGGTTTAGTGATATCATATTTCATATAAACATTCGGAAACGTAGCAATAACTATGAATATTGAGAAAGTTATCTCAATGTGTCAATGAAAGAGAAGTCAAAACACCGGGACGTGATGACCCCACCGAGGTCACTAATGGAGGAGAATTCTTCGACAGCCAAAAAGTGGTGTTCCAACCATTCGAATATGGCGGTAGTAAATGCAAGAACGCAGGATGGGTAGCAGCGTGACGTGGTAAAACTACCACCACTGAAGTCATGAATCCCAAGCGTAGACTTTAGCGGCGGAAAGCGTGGTGATTATGGCATATTCTCCCTTAATGATGGCATTTGCAGCAATGACGATCCTACCACCCAAGACTACAAGAGAATTCTTGCGCTAGTGCAGTCAATGGCAGTCAAATAGGAGCGTTACAATAACGCGAGATGGGCTTGCAGTGTTCTGCTATAAAATTACCGCCACTGCGATCCAAAATCCACATGCCAGGCGTGGCTATAATGGCTAATTCCATCCTAATCCTAAATTGAATAGCCCCGCGGCTGGTGTAGATCGGATGCGATACGGGCGCGGTCAGGTGTATGATGGGTGATCGCTAGTGGCAAATTAAATGCGCGTTTTCGTGCTTCGGAGGGCACGTTTATCCGTCGGTCCCGGTTGCTATCGATAGATAGCAGTCGTTAAACCTTGTCTGAGCCCTTATGGGCAGTTTGAAAACATCCGACAGCGGGTTGGCCACCAACCCGTATTGAAGCAGCGTGGTGGAGTAAGCCTCTCCCCAAAAAAGGGGAGAGACTCGTGCCCAGCAGTGGGACGTTTCAAGGGTTGCCATTATTATAAATCACAAGACTGTTGTGAGCATTCTTCGGCAGGAATTTTGTCCATCAGTGGACGTCCATCAGCTGGAGTCATGATGACGATGACCTATCGCATTAATTTGAGAACACATTAGGATGTAGGTATCCATAATAAAACACAACAACACATTTCAATAAACAGATAATCAATCTACTTACATCAGTTATCCAAGATATCTGACCACTAATAGCAGGTTCGAGTTCAATAAATTACATATTCGGAATACGTGTGATATAATTACTTAATTACTGATACATTATGCAGACGGCTCGATGACTTTGCTAATAGAATCCATCGGGTTGATTTGCATCATTAGCCGGCTAAATTATGGCTAATATTGCATTTAAATTTGTTGTGTCTAATCTGTTTGTTTACCTGTTTTGGATCTGGATTTGCTTTAATGCTAAATATTGAAACACTAGTAGTTATTGCAGGAGCTTAAGGGAGTAGGCACCAACGTAGTGTTCAGCACTATCGTGTACCGGTTAGATGGTAATGTATTGTCCTGTAATAACTGTCACAGAGACTAAAAAACTCAGGTTTCATGGCTGGCAACGCAGCTGCATTTTGATCTCAGGTCTGTGCCCGTGTCTATAGGCTGCAGTCATCACTTAACATTAATGTGTACAGCAAAATGTATGCCACCTTCATTAAAAAAAAATGTCACCTGCTGAACATAGGCCGACCGGTCGAAAGCGACGTGCATCCAGCGTCCATCCAAAAATATGTGATTGAATTCATTTGTAAAATGAATTAACATTATGGAAACTTTTTATGGTTTGGAAATATATCGAAATGAAAATAATCTCATCCTCTATTACATTGTAATATCGTATAAATATTATAAATGCGAAAGTTTGTATGTTTGTCCATTATTATGTTTGTTTGTTAGTCCATTATGTAAAAACGGCTGAACCGAGAAGAAAAGAGTGTGTGTGTGTGATAAAGGTAAAAAGAGCCTCCTTAATTTACGGAAAAAGTGTCAAATTTGTAACTTTCTGAGATTTGTATGAAACTACGTGCTTGTTTGGCAATTTCTTTATAAGAAAAGGAATGATTGAAAATCTTGTTTCAGCAATGATAGTGTATCAAAATGAGAGGTCATAGAACAGCTGTTGGTTATAACAAAAATATACTTCCAAAAATTATAAATTCGAAGGAAATAAGCTGGCATTAAAATGAATAATACTCTATCTACTCCAATGTTATTCAATTCTACCGTCTACATCTCAGTTTATTAAAATAATACACCGACCAACTCAAGTTCAATTCGATTAGTACGTAGACTGACAGCAAACAATTCCTGCAATGGCATTGTGTAGAGTATCGGATATTTTTGCTTCTGTTTCTGTAAACAGTATGTAAACGATGCTACAATTGAGTCTGTCTATTTGGTTTTGGCAGCGGACTGGTTTGTGTACTCACGGCACAAAAAATTGTAAAGCATTTTTGAATGAGTATTGGCGTCGAAGTATTAATTAACAGCTTATAATTTTAATTTTATATCTATAACGTTTCGTATGTATCCAAATTGCAAGTATTTACAGGAATACGCATTTTTCGCAATTATTCGTAAGCACTACATGCCATGGACACTGACATACTCAGTATTTTGTAAGTATTGTTATTTGGTTTTAGTGAACTTTGTATACAAAAATAAAAGTATTTTGATAATTTTAGCACGCGTATAGGTCGCGCCACGTAAAAAGAACGCTGGAAGAAAGTAGAAGGGATGTGTTCGCGCATCGGTACACTCGCGCACGAAAGTACTAGCCCTATTAGTTTATTTTTGATCTAGCTTTCGCTTGCGGTTTCGTGTATTGGTAGGCAGATTGAAAACTATATTACATAGAATAACATAAAATGAAATAAAAACACATGACGCGCAGCTTGACCGCCAGCGTTTTTTTTACCTGGCGCGACCTATACTTAGATGATAATTTTAAATCAACGCAACGTTTTGATTACTTTTCAGCTTTCATAGTTACAGGAAATAAAAACGGGCAACCCACAGAAAATGATCGAAGGCTTCAAAAAATACTTGAAAAACATTTTTAATTAGCTTAACTTCACATAAATAAAGGAATGAAGGAGACATAATTTAATTTTATGTTTTATGTTTATTATCTATCAAGTAGTTTAATACCTACATATACACAATAATAATCACAGAAATATAACACAGGTCTCAGAGTTGGCAATGCATCTGCATTTTGACCTCTGGTCATTGTGTAGATATCTATAGGCTGCAGTCATCACTTAAAATCCGTCTGAGCTATATACTCATCTGTGACCTTCGTAAAAAAATACTAAATATGAACTAAATTTTGGATCATTTTGTTCACCGCAAAACCAACCCGTATGTCCGCAACAATAGATTCATCTGTATTCAACGAAGTTTTTTCCGTTACTTTCTTTGCTCTTTGCGATCGGGATAAAATCGTTTGCAGAGCGCAATTGTTTTGTATCGCCTTGATTTTGAATTTCATTACACGAGTACTAGTCATTTGTATTGACGTTAATTTGCACTCGAATCTTGTCTTGAACCTATCGATAAAGGGGACAGTAACCTAGTAGGATTACTTTTTGATGTAATAACTATCTTATAAATCAATGAACGCCGGCTGCACATATCCACCGAGGGCTTATGCCTGGGACTAAGATGAAATATTCAAGAATTTAAAATTGTCATGTTCGGTTTTTATTTTATACTAGCGGCCCGCCTCGGCTTTGCACGGGTACTATGTTAACAATATTAATACTAACATTATTAAATATATATACAGCCTATAGCAGCCTCAATAGTGTAGCTTTCTGATTGTGAAATAATTTTCACGATCGATTTAGTATTTCTACAAACAAACAAACAAAAAATCAAAGTTACAAACTTTATCCCTTTATAATATTAGTATAGATTACACGTAGACGACAGACACTGAACATATCAGGCAATTCAATTAAAAACGGAACCAGCTTTTTCTTCCTTGTATCTTCTTTATTATTGTACCTAAAGGTTAGGATCCCACTGCAGAATCATTTCGTGTATCCAGATATGCTGCAAACCTAATTTCTACGTATAATATAATATATCCACTATCCTATTCTGCCTACCAAAAAATGGTAGCAAGTATTTAATTATATTTTTTTCTTGGGTAAGAGATTTTTTTATTTGTTGTTTTCAATATAATATCATCCATTTCACGGCAATATGTATAAAGACTGAAAAATCAGGGCTGCGGTTGCGTATTTGGCCGCTTTTACATATTATATTTTCGTTCATCCCCGGTAACTTTTTACGTCCATAACGTACATGTATTATTTATATATTAAATTAGAGCTATTTTATCTCATTATTATGATATATGGGAGCAAAATTAAATCGGCTGCAAATAAGAGTTGCTTGCTGTTAAAGATAAAATAATTTTATTAAAAATACATACATACATATAATTTTAATAAATAAATGATCACCAATCTAGTGGATATAATAATATATTCTTTAGATTATAAATATGTGTAAAAATTAGGTTTGCAGCATATCTGGATGAACGAAATGATTCTGCAGTGGGATCCTTACCTTACTTACCTTATGTATGTACTTTATACTCATTGATTGAGTACCAAACTATATATTTTTTTAACTATTAAACCATCGAAGCTGCTTTAATTACATATACATCTACAAATACAGCTGTTAAACTTAACATAATGTGTTTCTTAGTGCAGTAATTATGCAAAGTGGTGTACAGTGTAACAAAAAGCGGTGATTAATAGCCTTAGCTATCAGTCTAGACTTATCTGAGACTAGGTACCGAACATGAATCAGCGCTACCTTTGTGATTAGGAAGTAAATGGATTGGATATGATTGATGTTTTGTTTCATTTGGCACAGTGTTTGTTGTGATTTATTGGGGAAATCTAACGACTACTACATTTCGATAAAACGATGTCTGTGTTTCTCCGAAGATAAGATTTACTGGTGGTAGAGCTCCAGAGATGGAACTCGCGGGCGTAGCACCACGGCATTACCTACTATACTTACCGCTAAATGGTCATGTTCAGCACTATCGTGTACCGTTCAGGTGGTAATGTACGGCCCTGTAATTTCCGCCACCTTAGACCTTAGAAGTGGCAACGCATCTGCATTTTGACCTCTGATTTTTATGTAGAAGTCTGTAGGCTGCAGTCTTCACTTAACATCAATGTGAGCTGCAAGCTTGTTTGCCACCAACCTTACTTACTTATTACGGGCATACATCAAAATTAATATAGAGGAAATAAAAATAATTTATGGGAAACGACATAAAATTTTTAAAATAAACATAATATATTTCTTCATTCCAAAAGATTTCAATTCAATTTTCATTTAGCTTTTCCTTTATACAAAACAAAACAGGAATAGCCATGAAACTGACAAAGAAAAACTATAAAGACAATGAAAAGAAAATGGCGACCATAAGAAAAAGTGTTATTTCTATGTAATGAAACATCGGGTTCCGGATATTACGTTCTATATCGTTCGAGATATGACTTTATTCTATTTTTATCTTTTATTGTTCGTTTTCATGGTGCATAATAGTTTCATTAATGCATATAGTTGCAATTTTTTCTGTTTGCTACAAAATATACCACATGCCATTGCATAATTATCATTGCTTATGGTCCAAGAGCTAGCGAACCCTTCGAGCATCGGAACGCCTGTTAGGCTAAAACTTTTGTAGACATGACATATTTTTTACTGATGGTAGAGCTCCAGTGACGGAGCTCGCGGGCGTAGGCACCACCGCATTACCTAATATACTTGCCGCTAAATGGTGGTGTATGTGGTAATTTCCGGCACAGAGGCATAACACCTTCAGCCTCAGGAGTGGTAACGCATCTGCATTTTGACCTTGGTCTTTGTGTAGGTGTCTATAGGTTGCAGTCATCACTTAACATCAATGTGAACTGCATGCTTGTTTGCCACTTCCATTATATTAAATATATATATATATATATATGCTTTGTACGATAACCATCGCCTGGCAAAGATCAGCCCGTCACGTAATCTGGACTTCTGATGAGAAAAGTTACATCCATATTTGAGATTCGGTAGCTGGAAAGCGACCGAAACGTCGGGTATAAGAAGAAGTTTGGGAGTGTTGTATACGCGAGAAAATCCGCAATTTTAATTTCTACAATGTATGAAGCTCGCGAAAACCTGCGAAAGCGTTATTTTTTTTATTTCTTTCTTTTTAATCAACTTAAAGAACTAATTGGTATATTTTGACGAATTGTTCTTCTTAGAAATTTGGACTTTATCCATTTACAAAACGGCCAACACTCTTAAAAAACTTAATTTAACACCATCCTTTCAGTCACAGGCGAGTGTTTACAACAGAAATCTAAATAATGCAGACATACAAGAACGATTCCGTACCATTCGAATTCAAGCCAATCCAATCCATTTGCAAATAGAAGTGTATGGGTTAATTGTCCCAAAACCAATTTAATAATGAACTTTACAACTCCAAAGTTATTGGAAATTAAACTTTTAGGTTAGGTAATAAGGTGGACGTTATTTATTAGTTAGAAAGGTCTGTTAGGCCGTGTCAGACAACGAAACGCGTATTGTTCGTGGAGTGAATTGAAGGGGTTAGAGTGTTCCAACTCTAATATTGTGTTGATTTCAGTATGCAAACTGAGTATTGATCAATTTGGGAGTGACTGCTAAATGGTACCATCCTTACTGTTTATGTTTACTGTTTCTAATTTTTTTTTTAGATAATGAAAGTGGCAAACAGGCATGCAGTTCACATTGATGTTAAGTGATGACTGCAGCCTATAGACAGACACCTACACAAAGACGAAGGTCAAAGTGCAGATGCGTTACCACTCCTGAGGCCTAAGCTGTTACGCCTCTGTGCCGGAAATAACAGGGCCGTACATTACCACTTGACCGGAATACGATAGTGCTGAACACTATCATTTAGCGGCAAGTATTATTATATAATTTAGGTAATGCGGTTGTGCCTACGCCCGCGAGCTCCGTCACTGGAGGTCTACCACCAGTATAAATAGTAGAATAATCTCAACAGTACTGTAAATATTGCCAACAACCCTTTTTAAGTCCCACTGCTGGGCACATGTTTCTCCCCATTTTTTAGGGAGGCCAAAAACGTACAGTAAATAATATATTACGAAGCACTTATTTTTACGAAACATGTTTTATGAGTGTTTTATATTATTTCGCATTAACACATGCTTGTGAAATATATTTTATTTTTAAAGAAAAATGGAAAGAAAAATTTGACTTCAGGCGAGACTCGAACTCGCGACCTACTGGGAATCTAGTCCAGCCGCTCTTCCAATTGAGCTACTGAAGCCCTGCCCGATTTGTCGAATTTTTCCTTCACATCTATTGCATTGCTTTATGGTAGCAGTAGCGCCATCTATTACCAACTATGCTAGTTAGGCAACCGATATAATAGACTTTTCAGTTTATTGAATATCGTAAAGAAGTCGCTTTTACCCTTAATAATTGTTTAGCCCTGCCCGATTTGTCGAATTTTTCCTTCACATCTATTGCATTGCTTTATGGTAGCAGTAGCGCCATCTATTACCAACTATGCTAGTTAGGCAACCGATATAATAGACTTTTCAGTTTATTGAATATCGTAAAGAAGTCGCTTTTACCCTTAATAATTGTTTAGCCCTGCCCGATTTGTCGAATTTTTCCTTCACATCTATTGCATTGCTTTATGGTAGCAGTAGCGCCATCTATTACCAACTATGCTAGTTAGGCAACCGATATAATAGACTTTTCAGTTTATTGAATATCGTAAAGAAGTCGCTTTTACCCTTAATAATTGTTTAAAATATAATATAATTATTAAGGGTAAAAGCGACTTCTTTACGATATTCAATAAACTGAAAAGTCTATTATATCGGTTGCCTAACTAGCATAGTTGGTAATAGATGGCGCTACTGCTACCATAAAGCAATGCAATAGATGTGAAGGAAAAATTCGACAAATCGGGCAGGGCTTCAGTAGCTCAATTGGAAGAGCGGCTGGACTAGATTCCCAGTAGGTCGCGAGTTCGAGTCTCGCCTGAAGTCAAATTTTTCTTTCCATTTTTCTTTAAAAATGTTTTATGAGTGCTGGAACTAGTATCATGAAATAAATTTAATGAAATTAATTCCTACTACACTACTATTACGCTGGAGGTCCTGGGTTCGATTCCCGGGTCGGGGACTGTCAGAGATAACGGTTAAAAATCCTTTATCTCTGCTTCTATTGGGATCTTTCCATTTTCTGGAAGTTTCCCAGTACCCCGGAGTTTGGTAATGTGCCCGGAGATGGCAACAGGTTCGCCACCTGTTACATGGGCCAAAAACGTAACCGGCGAGTCGAGGGTGTTTGCATGTATGATTGAATGCGTGCATTTACCTCTGCCTACCCCTTCGGGGATTATAGGCGTGAAGTTACGTAAATTAATTCCTAAGGCCAAATTTTTTTTGGAAGACCGATTTCTTAATTTTTTTCTGTAATGTGTAATTTAAAAGTGAAGAAATATATGCGAAATTACTTATTTATTTACTCTCTCGTGGACAAGATAAATGTAGCACAAGGTGTACTTAGTGCTATATAGTGTTCTCTGCCAATCGATAAATAAGATGTTTTATTTTATAATGTTGGGCCTGCGAGTTTTACAGACAAACTATGGAAGGAATAATATTATTTTTCATAATTTGTTAAATATCTTCAATCCCCATAATACAATCTATTTGTGTATGACATTGTAGACGCAGTTTGTAAATTCGTTTAGCTTTAATTTATCCTCAAAAGGAGCCTTAATATTTGACTTGTATTTATTTATCCATATTTGAATCACTGATTTCGATAGGCGTACCAAATTTCAAGTCAAGCGCACAGTAGTTACAAAGCTAATTGGCTGTGCCAAGCGGACAGACACTTACATATTATATAATCTTATAACAGTACCGTTTTAACTTAAAGCTACTGAAGAACAAGGCATATTTTAGAAATTAAAGAAAAAACGGAAAGAAAAATTTGACTTCGGGCAGGAATCAAACCTGCGACCTCAGGATAACCAGTCCAGCCAACTAAGCTACCGAAGTCCCACAAAGAAAAATTTGACTTCCGGCAGGAACTTCGATAGCTTAGTGGTAAAGTGGCTGGTCTGGTTATCCTGAGGTCGCAGGTTCGATCCTGCCCGAAGTCAAATTTTTCTTTCCGTTTTTTTCTTTAATTTCTATAGTTCACTCGAATGTGTTATTGCGCAAAATAAATAGTACAAAGGCATATTTTGCCATTCCCGCATATAAATTCACAAAGCCAATATCGCTTCAAATAAAAGCTTCCATTACCACCACAACACTCATTAACTCCAAAATCCACTATCAACGCAAGACATTCATAAAGCATTGCAATACCATTCCCTCATCACTATTAAAACTTGATGGAGTCTCCAGTGATGGAGCTCGCGGGCGTAGGCACCACCGTATTACCTAATGTACTTGCCGCTAAATGGTAGTGTTCAGCACTATCGTGTTCCGGTCAGGTGGTAATGTACGGCCCTGTAATTTCCGGCACAGAGGCATAACACCTTAGGCCTCAGGAGTGGTAACGCATCTGCATGTTGACCTCGGTCTTTGAGTGGTTGTCTATAGGCTGCAGTCATCACTTAAAATCAATATGAACTGCATGCTTGTTTGCCACTTCAGTAACAAAAAAAAAGACGGAGGAACAAGGTATATTTTCCATTTCCGCATACAATTTCACAAAGCCAATATCGCTTCAAATAAAAGCTTCCATTACCACCACAACACTCATTAACTCCAAAATCCACTATCAACGCAAGACATTCATAAAGCATTGCAATACCATTCCCTCATCACCATTAAAACTTGCTTGTTTTGACGACAAGATAAAACGTGTACCATTAACTCGCGACTTTACAACTCATCTTGCTCTGGAATTAACGAGAAGGGTAGATTTCCTTCATTCGCGATACCGTATTGAAGAATGTTGGCTTGGGTATTGTTTACTGTTTATGCCTATCCATTTGGTTAGTCTGTTGTTTGTGACGTAATGGAAAGGTGAGATCTATATGTATTATTTTATCACTCACGGCTGTAAAGCTGTAAATATGTATTGTGGTGCTGTTGGACACAAACACCCGAACCAAATATCAGTAGGCCATACAAATATTTGTTCCAGTTCGGGGATCAAACCCGAATGCCTCATCAGACGTCACATGCCATTGGACTGACCGGGTCATAATAAAATACGCTTACACTCACATTAGGTATTATATAAACCTGTGTCGTGGATGCCGTTGTACACATACAACACATACACAAACACCCCGACCCGAAACAAATATCTGTAAGCCGTACAAATATTTGAACCCGCGACCTTTCGAATCAAACGGTGGTTTCGCACCGCTGGACTAAACGGGTCGTCGAAATATTTTATCTTTTCGTCATGCGCGTGGATATTGGTTTTGGCACAAAAAGTAACCATATAATTTCTTAAAATTCGCGATCGGCTTAGCGCATTGCTTGTGAAAGCGTAACCTACAGAGATATAGAATTAAATTAACATGTGGTGGTAGAGCTCCAGTGACGGAGCTCGTGGGCGTAGACACCACCGCATTACCTAATATACTCGTCGCTAAATTTATTTAGTTATTCTTTATTGCACACATTATATTTATTTATTCTTTATTACAAAATAAGCACAAAAGGCGGACTTAATTCCTCTAGGCATTATCTCCCAGTCAAACATTGGGAAGTAGTGATAGGCAACGAAAGGGTAAGTAAATGGTAGTATTCAGCACTATCGTGTTCCTAACAGGTGGTAATGTACGGCCCTGTAATTTGCGGCACAGAGGCATAACACCTTTGACCTCAGGAGTGTTAACGTATCTGCATTTGGACTTGGTCTTTGTGTAAGTGTCTATAGGCTGCAGTCATCACTTAACACCAACGTGAACTGTATGCTTGTTTGCCACTACCATTACATAAAAAAAATACCAGATGTTTTCCGCGACTTCTGTATGTATGTATGTTACCTCTGCTTACGCCTTCGGGAGTAAACAGAGATACCTAAATGCATTCTTAAAAAATTTTCATATGCCCGAAGAAATCTGACAACAAAGCAGTCGCATAAAATATACCAACATTTACTTATCACCAAATTCGCTCTCACTTAACAACTCCGAGTAAAACATTTAACAGCCAAATTCTATAACGACAGACACGAAACTCATTAGCACTTACACAGTAATCTGTCGTTAACTTTACGCACCAGTAAACGTTACGTTAATCCGCGGTTGTTACTTGCGTTATTGCGTTGACGTTATCTTGGGGCACATTAGTAAGAATATGTGTGATAAGGTCTTGTTACATTTTATTGGGCTCGAGTGTATTTAGTGCGTATTTGTTTGGAAATACGTTAATATGGCTTATGCGACAGTAAGACTTTGTATTATTTTTATATTTATGCAATGATACATGTGAGTGAATCTAGAAATAAAAAAAAGAAGTAAAGTAAAAGTTGACTACGAGGAGGGTTCGAACCTGCAACCTCAGGTTATCTTGAAGTCAGAGGTTCGGTCCCTACCCGAAGTTTAATTTCTATATAGAAGATTTTTTGTAAACTTAAAATATGTTTTCTTTGTTTAATTTTAAAGGTTGTCCATGTAAGCAATTTCATGATACATAGGGTACATAAGCTTCACCACCTTAGGAGGCTCTCGCTGGTAAGTTGGATCAAGAACTTAAAACAGTTAGCAGTGTTGCTCGACACTGCTTTAATTATTTTAAACGATGCTTATATTATTTTATACGAATTATGTGAAATATAGAAATAGAGATGATAGAGTCCAAACATCTAAGCCAGCGAGCTCGACTAGCTATACCTAATGCTATACTTACTCTAACGGATATAGAAGCGAGAGCTGGGTATGCAAGAAAGAGCATGAAAGTAAACGCGGTACAGATGAGATCTTTGCGCAAGATCTGCGGTGTATCGCTCACCGATCGCGTTCGTAATCAAGATGTAAGAAAGAGGCTTTATGTAAATGATGGTTCCTCCGGGCATTTATAAAAAATGTCGAATGAGCGAATGACTAAGCAGATATACAATGCGAATGTGGATGGTTGCAGAGGCCCAGGAAGACCAAGACTGACCTACCATGACCAAATAGGTTAAGTTCTGTCTGATGGTGGGGTCAACAGTCTTAGGAATCAGCGTGCATGTATGAAGAGAATGATGAAGGTAGATGAGGCACGGGAGGTGTGTCAGGACCGGGATATCTGGTGCTCCGCACTCTTTGCCTAACCCGTTAGGAACCTGGCGTGAAGATACATAATAATAACAAAACATGCTACCCACAGCCCCACGCTAGCCACAAACCTGGGTCAAGACTGTCACTGAACTCGCACAACACAATGACAACATACACAAACACCCTTACCCAATATAAATATCTGTAGGACATATAAATATATGTCCGAAAAACAATATTAGGACTGAGAGTGCCTTCTACACTCGCCGATTGCCCGGTGAAGTAGACTAGTGCCGAGAGTCTGTAGACGAGTCGCCTACAAGAGTCCATATCTATAATATAAAAATAAGTCGGGTTTTCCTTCCTAACGCTATAACTCCAGAACGCACGAATCGATTTCCACGGTTTTATATTTGTTGGAAAGATCTCAGCCTCTGTGAGGTTTATAGCAAGGAAAAGAAAATTCAGGATTATAAAACGACATCCACGCGGGCGATGCCGCGGGCAACAGCTAGTCTATAATATAAAAATAAGTCGGGTTTTCCTTCCTGACGCTATAACTCCAGAACGCACGAACCGATTTCCACGGTTTTGCATTCGTTGGAAAGGTCTCGGGCTCCGTGAGGTTTATAGCAAAGAAAATTTAGGAGTATAAAACGACATCCACGGGGGCAAAGCCGCGGGCCACAGCTAGTAAACAATTAAAAAAAAGAAAAACCTAACGAAAAATTCAACCTGCTAGAAACAGCGGATGAATTTTCCTTCATCATCAACAACCCGCGTAAATAAAAAGGAGAAGCAGCAACATTGCAAAACAAAATCAAATTTGTGATTTTTTTTTTAATTAGGCACCTCAATCGTTAATATCTCCCATCACGAATCCATTGCGACATCAAAAGCCGATCATAATTACAAATTATTGCCAGAGAGAATGGAATTATTAAATTTTAATGGCGTCACTCACTCTGACGCGTTGAAGCGTGACCGAGTCAAAGGGAATTTGCCTTTGACCCTCGGACTTTGTTTTTTGAATTTTCAGACAGTGTGAAATGGGTGATGATTTGTCGAGTTTTTATATTGAGAAAAGCGGAGCAATTTATATAAGTTCCGTTATTTAATAAATCTGTACACAAAAAGGACTGCCGTAAACGTAAACTCCTCGCTGCGTTTTTTTTAGCTTCTTTTATAAAAATACTTTTTTTACATGATTTATAAAAATGTCAGCCTTTTATCTCCAAAAAGGCATTTTGCATATGCTCGAGATAAATTCGTAAAAACAGTTATATTTCCTTATAGGTGTTGCATGCGGCTTCGCCCGCGTGGATGTCGTTTAAAAAGTAGCCTATGTTCTTTCTCAAAGTCAACTCTATCTCTGTACCAAATTGCATTAAAATCGGTTCAGTCGTTTCGACGTGAAAAGGTAACAGACAGACAGACAGACAGAGTTACTTTCGCATTTATAATATTAGTAGGGAGTACAGATTAAAAAATGAGATGCGCGAAATGAAATGCGAAAATAGGCGTGCATGTATAAAGAGAATGGTGAATTTAGAAGAAGCACGGGAGGTGCACGTACGAAAAAGTATCCTTCACCTGAGTCGACCGCGCGAAAGCGCCGAGAAGAGCGAGAGCGCGGAACAAGGAAGAGGCACGATCGATCTAAGCGTTCGGATTTTGACGTATGTTTTCACAAATATGTTATGTCGATATCACATAAAGTTATCGTTCGTAAACCGACATAGTGAACAACCATTTTTTTATACTTTTATTTTACAATTACAAACTACTAGAAACCTTATTACCTGTCACGCCGGGCCCGATACGGCGGATCGAGGAGTGGGGAGTGCCAGATAGGCACGTGGAATGTGAGAGGTGGAATTTGTGAGAAGATGAATGAGTTGACGAACGTAATGAGTGTGAGACGCCTGGATGTTTTGTGTGTAACAGAGACTAAACGAAAGGGCTGCGAGGTCGAAGATCTCCCGGGTGGCGCGATGGCTCTGTGGGCAGGTGTGCAACAGAGCGATCATGCCAGCGCGGGGGTGGGCGTCCTTATGTCCTCTCGTTTAGTCACTGGAGTGAAAGATTATGGTTTGGTAAACCCGAGACTAATCTGGGTCCGAATTAAATTGGGCGTCACTAGGGTGTTTTTGGTAGCAGCTTATGCACCGGTTAGCTCAGCGACGACCCAAGACCTGGAGAAGTTTTGGGAATCTACAAGGGAAGTTCTCGATATGGTTGAAGCTAATGAAAGGGTAATTTTGTGTGGTGATTTGAATGGATGGGTCGGGACCAGGCGGCCAGGATACGAGGCCGTTCTAGGTCCATATGGTGATAGAAGAGTAAATGATGCTGGTAAGCTGATACTTGACGTATGCTTGGAACGAAGTCTCCTTGTGTCTAACACAGAATTCCGTCATAAGGACATTCACACGTACACATGGAGGAGGAATGAACAAAAAAGTATGATTGATTTGATCATGGTTGATAGTCGTCTTCGGAAGAGCCTGATGGACACTAGAGCCTACAGAGGTCCCACTCTTGATACAGATCACTACTTGGTAATAAGCCGGTTTAGGGGTCTGTTCAAGAAATGGCGACATTGGCGTGTCCGTGTGCCTTTCGGAGGACTTGAAAGAATAAAGAGTGAAAAGTTACAAGACATTAGTGCAAGGAGAGTGTATGAACGTCAAGTCCGTGAAAAGTTAGACAAGGTTTGTCTAACGGACTTGGACGTGGATGAATGTTGGCAAGTTATGAAAGATAGTATGGTGGAAGTTGCGAAAGAAGTATGTGGTTATGCAAAGATACGCAAATCCTTGAAAGGGGATGCGTGGTGGGACAAGGAGGTGCAAGACTCCGTTGAAAGAAAGAAGAAAGCATGGCTGGATTATGTAGCATCTTTGCAAATGAATAATGGTATGAGAGATGAGAAGAGAGAAATTTACCGTCGGCTCAAGAATGACACCAAGATTTTAGTGAATGAAAAGCGTGAGAGAGATAAAGTGGAAGCTGATGAGAGACTGGCGAAGAGCTTTGAGACTAACATCAAACTCTATTGGAGGGAGGTGAAAAAGTCTAGAAGCTCTTCTCCAGTTTCTGGAATGAATAGAATAAAATCTAAGTTGGGTGACATTCTTGAGAACACGCAAGATGTGTTAAAACGATGGAGCGAGTATTATGGGGAAATGTATGATTATGCTCACAACCCTGACGCCGGAGTTGCTGACTTGACGGTGCCGGCTTGTGAGGATATAACAATAGATGAGATTGTAAGGGCGATACGAAGTTTGAAATGTGGTAAGGCTGCGGGTATTGATCAGGTTTCTGCCGAAATGATCAAATATGGTGGTGCTGCCCTTTGGGATTCTTTCTGGGTGTTGTGCAATCTTTGCTGGAGGTCCGGAAGAATCCCAAAGGATTGGCGGTGTGCGGTCATCGTGCCTTTGTATAAAGGCAAGGGTTCACGTATGGACTGCACCAGCTATCGAGCGATCAGTTTGATCAGTTTGGCAGCTAAAGTGTATGGGAAAGTCTTAGAAAGAAGAATGAAAGAGAAGTCCGACGGGTTGTTGTGGGATGCACAGGGTGGTTTCAGAACTGGAAGAGGATGTATGGATCAAGTTTTCTCCCTCCGCAACATCGTAGAGAAGCATCTGGCTGTGAGCCAGAAGGTTTTCTGCGGTTTTGTGGATTTGGAGAAGGCGTTTGATAGGGTATTACGAAAGGAGCTGTGGGACATTTTGCCAGAGTATGGTATTGATGGCAGTCTGCTCCGTGCAATACAGTCCACGTATGTGGGCTGTCAAGCATGTGTGCGGGTAGATGGTAACATGTCACCCTGGTTTGATGTTAACATCGGTGTCAAACAGGGTTGCGTGCTTTCGTCTAGGCTGTTTATTATATATCTGGACAAATGCCTCCAGAGGGTGAAGTTGATGGATGTGGGAGTGCGCATGGGTGACTTAGTGGTGAACTGTCTGCTTTACGCAGATGATGCGGTAATTGTTAGCTCTACACCATCTGGGCTACAAGCACTAGTCACAGTCATGAAAGAGGATTGTATGGAGAAAGGCTTACAATTGAATGTGGATAAAACGAAAGTATTAGTATTTGAAAGAGATGAACAGAGAACAAATGCAAGGGTAGTAGTAGATGATACAGTGTTAGAACAGGTTGATGAAATTGTATATCTTGGATGTGCTTTTAGCAAGGATGGTAGGTACACCACTGACATAGAAAGAAGAGTGCTAGCTGGGAATTGCGTGAATGGAGCGTTGGGTAAGCTGCTAGAATCTAAGCATCTCAGCCAGCGGGCTCGACTAGCCGTACATAATGCTGTACTTACTCCAACGCTTTTATATGGAAGTGAGAGCTGGGTATGCAGGAAAGAGCATGAAAGTAAGTTGAACGCGGTCGAGATGAGATCTTTGCGCAAGATCTGCGGTGTATCACTCACTGATCGCGTTCGTAATGAAGATGTAAGAAAGAGACTTTGTGTGAATGATAGTATCGGTGTAAAAATGAAAAAAGGCATGCTCCGATGGTTCGGGCATATAGAAAGAATGTCGAATGAGCGAATGACTAAACAGATATACAATGCGAATGTGGATGGTTGCAGAGGCCCAGGAAGACCAAGGCTGACCTACCATGACCAAATAGGTCGAATTCTGTCTGATGGTGGGGTCAAAAGTCTTAGGAATCGGCGTGCATGTATGAAGAGAATGATGAAGGTAGACGAGGCACGAGAGGTTTGTCTGAACCGGGATGTCTGGCGCTCTACACTCTCTGCCTACCCCGTTAGGGACCTGGCGTGAAGATACATACATACATACATATTATTACCAACTTCAAGGTAGTAACAGCTACGACTGGTTTAGTCGCCCAAAAATCGTATATATATCACAGTCATAACGAAACCTCATTATTCTGTGCACGTAAAGCGATATCGTTAGACAACTCGTGCGCGGACACCATTAAAACGCGATAAGCCCCGCTGTGTATGACAATTCAATTTGTGCCCCAATAATATCGGCTTACAAATAATGGACAAAAGAAATCCAGTGGTCGCGTAGGAACCTGTGTATGGGTGTTCTTAATAGGATACTATCATTTTGCGATGACTGTTTTTATATAAGATTTTTTTAATGTAATGAAAGTGAAAAACAAGCATGCAGTTCACATTGATGTTAAGTGATGACTGCAGCCTATAGACACCCACACGAAGACCAAGGTCGAAATACAGATACGTTACCACTCCTGAGGCCTAAGGTGTTATGCCTCTGTGGCGGAAATTACAGGGCCGTACATTACCACCTGACCGGAAGTATATTAAGTAATGCGGTGGTGCCTATCGAGTTCCGTCACTGGAGATCTACCACCACTAAAAAGTTAGTTTTCTTTAATAAATATATTATCAATAAATCAATATACCAATATGAACCGCCACCAAGGGTATAATAAAAGGGAAGACATGCGAGTGTTCATATCTTGCGCCGAAGCACGAATGTTCACGGGAGGTTTTTTTGACATGGCCGTTGGACACGCGAAATGCCGTGGTTAGGATTTTTTATTGCCTTATCTATTTCAAATATTAACTATGGACACTCATGCGTTTTGGTGAAACGGTATGCCTATCAAATTTGAACGCATAGGACAAAAAAATAAAAGTTAAAAACAAAAAAAAAACATTGTTTTGCAACAATGTTTTTTTTGGTTTTTATTTTTTGTTAATATTTTGTTTGATATAGGTTTATTACTGTGCCCTTGTATAGGTAATAATAATAATAACAGTACGAAAACACGACCTTTCAGGTTGCCTCCAAAACTTCATTGTAAATGTTCTGGTAAAGTAGCCATCGTTTTACTCAAATAACTGGCTGTAACTCACATGACTGACATACTTAATAAATAATTGACTAACTATATTACACTAACTTTCACGCTACTTAAATAAATACGAATACAAAATATCGTTTTACTTGACACTGGCAATATGCGTAAAAACGATGCCATGATAACAAAAAAAAAAAAAGTAGACTAGTGCCGTCTAAAGACGAGCCGCCTTCATAACTCCATTAAAAAAGGTCAACTTCTTATTGGGGAAATTCCCATAACCCTTATTTCCTTACTCGATTACTTCATGATTGACCTGTAGCTGTAATGACCTGCTAACACCAGCCACGAAGTAGTTGTCCATCTAAACTAATATTATAAAGAGGTAATATTTTTTTGTTTGTTTGTTTGTTTGTAATGAATAGGCTTGTACGGCCCTGTAATTTCCGGCACAGAGTCATAACACCTTAGGCCTCAGGAATGGTAACGCATTTGCATTTTGACCTTGGTCTTTGTGTGGGTGTCTATAGGCTGCAGTCATCACTTAACATCAATGTGAACTGCATGCTTTTTTGCCACTTCAATTACATACAAAAAAAAAAAAAAAGGCTCAATAACTACTGGACCCATTTTAAAAATTCTTTCACTATTCGAAAGCTACTTTATCCATGGGTAACATAGGCTATATTTTATTTTGGAAAAAATAGGGTTCCGTAAGATATTTGGGTTTTTCCGACACAAGGTGTAAAAAATCAACCAGAAAAGTTACTTATTTTGCGTACGCTGCCTAATTATTTATAAAACGACATCCACGCGGGCAGAGCCGCGGGCAACAGCTAGTCTTTTATATTGTTACTTACATATGGGTTTTTAAAATATATATTCTACAGTTTAGATTTTAAGATAAGTTAAAAGGTATCAAATAAAGTTTACCACCTCATTCACGTAAACCAATTTCCAGTTGGCAAACGCACAAAAACCAGTTTATGTACGACGTCTCGGACCCGGCAATAAACTGTCGGATACCGCATTAAACCCGGTTAACGTCGTCCTCCAATCTGCTTAATTGGCGACTGCTTGAAAGCCTTAATGGGCTATATGTGATGCGTTATGTCCGAGATGACTGGATTTACGTTACGAGTAGTGTCGTTTGCGGTCGAGGTATCTAGAAACTTTGTTTTTAGGCTTGAACACTATTTGGTTTACGTCATTTTACCTTTCACAATCCTAGAAGATCCAGACAATCGACCTTCAGTTAGGCTCCATTAACGTGAGGATACGTTTCTTTTTAAGGAACTGCAAAAAAATAAGCATTCAAAATAAAAAACGGGTAGTAAAGTTACAGTGAAGGAGCTCAAGGACGTAGGCACTACCGCATTACTTAATGCTGCCAAATGGTAGTGTTCAACACTATCGTGTTCCGGTTAGATTGTAATGTTTGGCTCCGTTGTAACTATCACAGAAACATAATAACTAAGGTCTTAGGGGTGGCAACGCATCTGCCTTTTGACTTCTGGTCTTTGTGTGAAGGGTCTATAGGCTGCAGTTATCACTTAACATCAATATAGAATAGAATAGAATTAATTTATTCGGACAGCAACACAGAGACACAAAGTATAATATTTAACAAACAACATAGGTACCTACGACAATAGGCAATAGATAGGATAAGTAATTTGGTACATCAGATAGGTAGGTAGGTATAATGACAAGCATGTGTCAAGGTTGATCCGAATGGGTACCCAGATCAGCTCATGCCAAGCAGATGCTACCTATCTACTTGACACTGGTTTTCATTTGGGACCCTGAGTTCCACGTGAACTGTGAGTTTCATATGTTCCACGAGTTCCATATGAACTGCATTTTTTTTTATGTCAAAGGATTGAGCAGACGGGCCACCTGATGGAAAGTAGTCACCGTCGCCTATGAACACTTGCAACACCAGGGGCGTCGTCAACGCGCTGAAAGCCCTGAAGGACTCTTTTGACGCCATTTTTGAAGAACCCCATATTGTAGCACCGAGAGAACACCTCAGAGGGAAGCTCATTCCACAATTTACACTTCATACTTTTGCCACCTACATTACATAATAAAAAAATAAAAGAACCACGTCTCGTCCAAAATTTGTTAAATCCGAAAGACAAATAAAGGCAATATTATAAAAAATGCCCAGGGATTGAATTACATCAAAGCTATACCGTCCAATGTGTTTTGGATTTCACTCAATAGACTGTCCTTCGAAAATTAAATTGCCTCCCTTAGGGCCGGACGTTTTAAAGGTCTTCATATGTTTTTTCTTTCTCCTTTTAAAATATCGTGTTACGTGTGTATTCGGTTTTATATCTTATTATTTGTTATTGGTACTATAATGAAGGAAACCTTAGCAGTGAGGGGTAGTTTTCTTTTATTTTTCCGTTTTTGTTGTTTTATACCAATGGCGATTTTACAGGATCTTTTAAAAACGTGTATGAAACGCTTATTTCTTTTTTTACTAGTGGTAGTTTAAGTGACAGATCTTTCGGGCAAAGGAACAACTGCATTACCTGACCTACTTGCTTTTATATGGTAATTTTCAGCACTATCGTTTTTCGGTCAGGTGGTAATACACTCTACCATCGGTAAAACAGGATACTTCTCATTTTTAGTACAAGTTATATATTACAGTTAGACAGTAGTAATAGGTTGGGGAAAAAGTCTTTTCGCATTATAGTATGTATGAACTTGGAATGAAATCTCTTTGGCTGTAGTATTTGTATCTGGCTGGTTTTGGTATCATTGAAAGTTAACATTTTAAAGAATGTAATTCCAAAATTAGGCAAATGTGTGATTTTCATTTGTTTTTCGTACTGTCAAGATGAGTGAATCTAATGAAGAAATTCGATACATTTTAAAATTATACTACAAAAAAGGTAAAAATGCAACGCAAGCCGCGAAAAAAATTTGCGATGTTTATGGATCTAGTGCAGTGTCTGTGAGAGTAGCACAAATTTGGTTTAAGCGTTTTCAATTCGGAAATTTTGGTGTCAAAGATGCACCTCGCTCTGGTTGCCCTATTACGGATAAAATGGATGCCATTTTTGAAAAAGTGGAGCAAGATCGACATATCAGTAGTTACGACGTAGCTGAAGAACTGAGAATTGAAGACAAAACAGTTTTGGCGCATTTGAAAAAAGCTGGGTACAAAAAAAAGCTCGATATTTGGGTACCTCACGGGCTCACTGAAAGAAACCTAATGAACCGTGTACTCATTTGTGATTATTTATTACGACGTAATGAAACCGAATCATTTTTGGAGAAGCTGATAACTGGTGATGAAAAGTGGATCACGTACGACAAGAACGTGCGAAAAAGGTCGTGGTCAAAGGCCGGTCAGGCTTCACAGACTGTGGCGAAACCCGGGTTAACTCGCAATAAGGTGATGTTGTGTGTGTGGTGGGATTGGAAGGGCATTATTCATTATGAGCTGTTACCACCAGGCAGGACTATCGATTCTGAACTTTACTGCGAACAACTGATGAGATTAAAGCAAGAAGTTGAAAGAAAGCGGCCGGAATTGATCAACAGAAGGGGTGTGGTGTTTCATCATGATAACGCTAGACCTCACAAATCCACGCCACGCAGCAAAAATTAAGAGAGTTTGGCTGGGAGGTGTTAATGCATCCGCCGTATAGTCCTGACCTTGCACCTTCAGATTTCCACCTGTTTCGGTCTCTTCAGAATTCTTTATGCAATGTTAGGTTAACATCACGAGAGGACTGCCAAATCCACTTGTCGCGGCATTTTGATGAGAAGTCCCAAAATTTTTATAGCAATGGGATCATGTCCCTACCTACAAGATGGCAAAAGGTTATCGAACAAAATGGTACATACATACTTTAGTTAAATTTAAATAAACTGTATTAAAAAATGTTTTGAATTATCTTAAAAAATGCGAAGAAACTTTTTCCCCAACCAATATAAAACAAACTTGTCCCTACGTATGGTTAGATCCTTAAATTTTCTCAACGGAATTAGATGCGGTTTTTTAAAATAGATAGAGTGATTCAAGGGAACGGCTTATATGTATTATACATGGATAATATAGTAAACAAACACTGATAATTTAGAGGTTTCTGATATGCAGTCGTAAACGAAGACATTTTTTGAACTTACATTGCAAGCTGGCTGAACCCTACTAGGTAGATCATAATAATGATGCGTGCCTGTTACGGGAGAAGTGAGGGCGTATCGCTAATTAACTATAAAACATAATCCATATTATTTTTAAGAATTTTACTTGGAATGTATTGGTTTTTTAGATTTTGAATTCTGAACAAAACACTTCACATAATAAGAAATCTCAAGATGTTTTCAAGTATATTGGTTCTCTATAATACGTTCTTATGCAATGATATTGGTAAGTCGATCGTTGTGCACTCTATCCAGTTGCAGATCAAACATTGTCCCATGTAAATACTATTGATATTTTATCGAGTGGATTTTTATATATCCTATGTCCCCTACTAGTGGTTGATGTAAGTGATTTTAATAATTTTGATTGGTTAGATATTTTGAAGTGAAAACTTCTTTGATCATCATTATCATTTGAAATTCAATGAAACAAAAAAGTGTAAGTAAAAAGAGATAAAATTCATACGATTTAACGTTTTTTTTATGCAATGGAAGTGGCAAACAAGCATGCAGTTCACATTGTTCTTAAGTGATGACCATAGACACGAAGACGAAGGTCAAAATGCAGATGCGTTACCAATCCTGAGGCCTAAGGTGTTATGCCTCTGTGCCGGAACTTACAGGACCGTACATTAACACCTGACCGGAATACGATAGTGCTTAATACTACTACCATTTAGCGGCAAGTAGGTATATTAGGTAAGGTGGCTATGCCCGCGAGCTCCGTCACTAGAACTCTACCACCAGTAAAAACGTGGTAGAAAATGAAATAGGAAGCATTGTACGTGCATGCGTGATTTGTGCGAAGCTTGAGAAAAGGCATCACAACAACCATTGTGTTTAAACGTTTGCAGGTATTTCATTTTTTTTTTACGTTTGTCTCATTATTTTGAAACCAATTTTTTTTAAGGTTTCACTTCTGCCACATGTGAATTGAATACATGTTTTTTTATTATGTTTGATACTTAGCTATCGTATCAGATCATATCTTAGCCAAAATAAATATACATTATTTTCTTTATTGTATTCATTTCTAAAATCTGCCTATTTATCGAAAAAAAATTATAGCTGATGTTCTCGAATGGCTTATTTCTGACCCTTATATGATTCAATTCCATTTTGGCACTAATTTCCCTTCCCGAGTGGAATAGCAGCAATTTCAATTATACTGTCTAAAAAGTTTTGTGGAAATTTAAAAACATTGCAATTTGGACTTTAAAGTGATACACACAAGGCAATGACGTGCCTGACCGCACATTTCTTCGTAAGAACAATTTTCACAAACGTCGTGGCGATTTTCGCATATTATGCTTACTTAAGCGCAAAATACTGGTCCAGGCATCTTTAACCTGGCCAATACTGGTCCAGGGAAAGCTTTGTCCAGCAGTGGACGTCTTTCGGCTGAAGTGTTGGTGTACTCATGTAACGTAACTTCACGCCTGTAATCCCCGAAGGGGTAGGCAGAGGTAAATGGATGTATCCAAGCATACATGCACCATACATACTCCCACGATACATGCAACATACCCACGATTCGCCGGTTACGTTTTGGCCCATGTAACAGGTGGCGAGCCTGTGTGTATTAATGTAATAAGTAATGTTTGTTTTAATATTACATATGTATCTAATAATTTAATAATTGTATTAATGATTCACTAGCCTAATGGTAGCAGGCTACTGCTATTACGCTGTGGTCCTGGGTTCAATTCCCGAGTAGGGGCTATCAGAGATAATGATGTAAAGTCCTCTATCTCTGGTTCTATTCGGATTGGACCATTTTCTAAAAATTTCTCAGTAACTAGAAGTTTGAAAATGTGTTTTCAAACTTGCGCTTCCACATTTGCAAACATTAATATAAATATTACTTCTGTATTTTATTTTAAAGAAAAATGGAAAGAAAAATTTGACTTCAGGCGAGGCTCGAACTCGCGACCTACTGGGAATCTAGTCCAGCCGCAAATTCGCCTGAAGTCAAATTTTTCTTTCCATTTTTCTTTAAAATAAAATATATTTCACAAGCATGTGTTAATGCGAAATAATTTTAAACAATGATTACTTCTGTGTATTAGTGATTGCAGTAATCATTGCCTAATCATAATCTGATTCCCAAACTCTTTTAACTTACACCTTACGTAATAAAAAAATGGTTTTGTAAGAATAATGTTACTCACACGTAGTTTATACGTTCGAAAACAAATGGTACGGCCAAGCAATTTCAATATGCAGCCTCACTCAAACTTCTCAATATTTCAACTGAAAGTTTCGCTACCTGCATTAAGTGATTAGTCCCATTTGTGAATATCACAGTTTGAAGCGAAGTCTGTTTTGTTCGTATAAACTTTATTGCGCTTGATTAATCATGGATGGAAGTCTTTTGTAAGTGCAAAGCTGGTGTGGAAGTTATACGCTCAGTTATGTTCACAATAGGGATATTGACAATGTGTAATCTTTGTTAAAAAATTACGTAGTCCGAAAGTAACTGGAAATGAAATGTACAAACATAAAAATTATTAAAATCGGTGCATTATTGTATAAGAGGTATACCTAAAATAAAAATTGGAAAAAAAATATTTGGTTTGAAAATAATAACAGTATTAGATAACTTCTACAAATCTCTAGAACTTTTACTAAGCATAAGAATGGACACTTCGACGTCCCGCTCGATTTGCCCGCATTACTCAACCCCTTCCCCTCTTATGGGCGACGGTTGGTTTTTGTATGTGCTACGCACACAGGAGCGCGTGTAAATGCACGTCACTGATTGATGTCTGTGTAATAGAAACCAAATTAAGCGTTTGTATGGAATTTTGGCGGAGTGCCCGCGGTATGCCAACGGATTGAACGAGGAATCAGTACATGAATGAAATTTTTTTATAAATATAGATATCTTCTAAGACGTCGTATTAAATTGAACATTATCTGTACACGTCTAAAATAATTCACACCCCACCAAAAGTATAATGGTTCCTGAAACACTCATCATTCACTTGTCTGTCTGTTTGTCACACAAGGGGGCGCGACGGAGCGTGTCTTAATGTCGCCTCTTACAGCTAATGATGGTTCTGATAAGTAGTACGTGTTTAAACGGTGAAAATTTGTCTTGTCTTAAGCGATACAAGATACAACTGGGTTTTCATTTATCATTCTCTAACTCATATCTATGGAAGTTTTGGTCTTTGATTTGGATGCATAATACTTACTCGTATCTATGGAAGTTTTAGTCTTTGATATGGATGTATAATACTAACTTGAATCTATGGAAGTTTTAGTCTTTGATATGGATGTATAATACTAACTTGAATCTATGGAAGTTTTAGTCTTTGATTTGGGTGTAAAATACTTACTCGTATCTATGGAAGTTTTAGTCTTTGATTTGGATGTATAGCTAAACAATAGAATAAACATTTTTTTATACAAAGAAGGTGGCAAGCAAGCATGCTGCTCACATTGATGTTAAGCGATGACTGCAGCCTATAGACGTCTATACCAAAACCAGAGGTCAAAATACAGATGCATTGAGACCTAAGTTTTTATTTCTCTGTGATAGTTAAAGAGGCCATACATTATCAGCTAACGATAGTGTTGATCACTACTATTTGGAGGCAGGTAGAGGTAATGCGGTGGTGCCTATACCCTATGGATACGTTCGTACCTAATCCATATATTTTATAATGAACACCGTAATTTCGAATGCCATCCCATCAATCCATAAAGCCCATTAACGTTACACTCGAAGCTTAACCCGTAAATGCAGATTTTATGACGTCATAACACTATCACCGCCACCTGGCTTTATGCGTGCCCTTAAAACTTTGATAGTTGTAACCCGTAACTGCAAACGTAATGTTTTATTGCTGAATTGTGTAGTTAAATACGATAAGAGTTATGGATTGGGTACTTTATGTGTAGACATTTAAATGAAAGCAGTTACCGCGGTCGGGATGCGTTGTTTATGCTTGTCTCTTCATCATGGCTATTCTCTCCTTTCGATTGAGAATTTAACTCCTAACCGTAACTGGTCGAAAGGTGCTGGTTAAAGTTAACCTCAGTCAGTGAATGTGTATTAATACTTTTTTACTGGTGGTAGAGCTCCAGTGACGGAGCTCGCGGGCGTAGGCACCACTGCACGGCATTACCTAATGTACTTTCCGCTAAATGGTAGTGTTCAGCACTATCGTGTTCCGGTCAGGTAGTAATGTACGGGTCTGTAATTTCCGGCACTATAAGCTGCAATCATCACTTAACATCAATGTAAACTGTATGATTGTTTGCCTCTTCCATAACATAAAAAAAACGTATAGAATGGACACTTCGACGTCCCGCCCGATTTCCCCGCATCATTCAACCTCTTCCCCTCTTATGGGCGACGGTTAAACGGTGTCCGTGTAAATACACGTCACTGATTGATGTCTGTGTTATTTTTTTTATTTATGTAAAGGAAGTGGCAAACAAGAATGCAGTTCACATTGATGTTAAGTGATGACTGCGGCCTATAGACACCTACACAAAGTCCGAGGTCAAAATGCAGATGCGTTACCATTCCTAAGGCTTAAGGTGTTATGCCTCTGTGCCGGAAATTACAGGGCCGTACATTTGTGTGTGTACTGTGTAATAGAGACCAAATTAAGCGTTTGTATGGAATTTTAGCGTAGTGTCCGCGGTGTGCCTCAGTTATCTCTGATCGATGATGAGGAAAGCTGTTAAGCCTGATAACTAGCATGTATGTATGTATCTTCACGCCAGGTCCCTAACGGGGTAAGCAGAGAGAGTGGAGCGCCAGATATCCTGATCCTGACACACCTACCGTGTCTCATTTACATTCATCATTCTCTTCATACATGAACGCCGATTCCTAAGACTTTTGACCCCTCCATCAGACGAGTACTCGACCTATTTGGTCATGGCAGGTGAGTCTTGGTCTTCCTGGGCCACTGCAATCGTCCACATTCGGATTGTATATCTGTTTAGTCATTCGTTCATTCGACATTCGTTCTGTATGTCCGAACCATCGGAGCATGCCTATTTTCATTTTTACACTGATAACTAACGATGCCAAAAATACGCTGGTGCAACGCATTTGTTTTGTTAAATTTGACAAAAAAAAGGTAACTTTAACAAATAAACTGAACCCAAAGGTTTATATTAATTCTGGGTTAAGTTAAAAGTTTAGGTAAGGACCGCAAGTGTTTTACAGAAAAAATAAACATCGATTGGTTTCAACCGTGTCAACACTAGTATAGTGATCTGTGGTGTCAACCCTTCTAGACATAAGCTTTTTGATAAATCAGTAATGTCAGAATGATCGTAGAGTGACGTACGACTGAGCAATCGCATTGACAGTTGCAGAGAGATTGATTTTATAATAGATTTCGTTTTTCTATCAGTCTCGCTGTGAACAGAGTTATTGATTACTGCGTCAATGCCTGATTCAATATACAGGTGTGAAGTTACGAAGTAACCTTAAATATCTTATTTACCAACTTTTTTTTTGATGTCGTATACACTGAAACTTCTTTTCTTACCCGGGAATAGTGTATACGCGAAAAAATCCGCAAATATAATTTCTGCAATAAATAATGAGCCTTATAAGAAGGCTCAAAGTCACGCAGAGGACAATGGAGAGAGCTATGCTTTAAGTTTCCCAGCGAGATCGAATCAGAAATAGAGAGATCCGCATGAGAACCAAAGTTACCGACATAGCTAACCGAATAGTGAGACTCCAGTGGCAGTGGGCAGGGCACATAGCTCGAAGAACTGATGACCGCTGGGGCAGAACAGTGCGGGAGTGGCGACCGCCTACTGAAAAACGAAGCGGAGGCAGGCTTCCCAAGGACATGATGGACCGACGACCTGGAGAAGGGCAATCGCTGGATGAGGGCGGCAAAGGACCGTTCGTTGTGGCAATCTTTGGGGGAGGCCTTTATTCAGCAGTGGACGTCTTTTGGCTGAAATGATGACGATGACACTCACAATCCCACACTAAATATAAACCTGTGTCGTGGGTACCGTTGAAACAAACATCAATAGGCCATAAAATGTTTGTCCCGGTGCGGGGATCAAACCCACGACCCTTCGAACCAAACGGTCGTCTCATACCGCTGGACTAACAGGGTCGTCATGATGCATATATCAACCTTACGAAAATCTGCGAAAATGTTATCCTATTTACATTAACCCCCTTATTCATCAACGTATTTTAGCTAAAGTGTTGCTAATCTCTCCTTTGTCTTTTTCTATCCTGCACAATGCAACTGACAAAGACAAAGCATTCTGTAGCTAAAACGTATCTAATGTACGTTTATGAATAACCCCTTATTCATAAGCGTACATTAGATACGTCTTTTAAATCTTATCTAACTTCTATACCGAAAATTTTATATTCACTGCCAATTGTTACGAAACGAATAAAACTTAAGTTTTCCCTGCAATACCATTGTCGATAGTTGAAAACGCATCTAATTCAGGATACGACGTAAACCATTACGTTCGGATGGCGATAAAAGCGGATAAGGTATGCGAGCAAATTATTGTCACCGTAAACCGTTCTCGTGGAGTTATGATTGTTTACCACTTACCCTATTTTATAAGGATGTTATTGAGGTGCTATTTTCTAATGCCACTGGTGTGCAGCGCTAAAACCAGCTATTTGTCGCACGTCATTTAACGGTAGCCGGTAGCATGCTATCTTTAAACGCCTGTTTTTCTTTCTCCACCAGAATTTGTGGGTGACACTTCGGCTTACACCGAAATGAAACACAACTCTGCGCGACTCCGATATGGACTGTATTCTGAATTCTGCAATTTTCCTTTCCTTATTCTAAAACTAGACTAGCACTTTACACTTGTACTATAAACGTTAATCCGACCAGCGCTGGCCGACAAAAACTTCTTCTTGGCAGTACGGAGAGGGGCTGGAAGCGCTTTTTTCCCATCAAAAAAATGCAGACAGTTTTATTTTATCCGAATGCAAATGCAAAGACGTGATGCGCTAATTTCATTTAACCCTGTATACGCGATAGACCTTACAGATAATACAATAACTATACGATAATATTAGAATACAATTTTCGTGGATAATGAATATTTAAATTTGATGGTATCTTTATTTTTAAAGAGACTAACAACATTAATTCATTATTTTTTGTACGTTCATATTATTATTTCAAAAACTCTTACCTCTTTTTCATCTAAAACAAATTAAAGGAAACCACGCAGCCATTGAAGTGTATTATTTGTGTAAAAGTTTGTCGGTCGTTAAGTCGATGTTCAGTCGACTCGTCATGTCAGCTTCAAAGCACGTCAATTATGGAAGGAAATAATACGATTTCCAGTGGTTTTGTGAGTTATTTCTCGAGGTGTTCAGTGGTTAAATCTTTGATAATATTAGAAATGTAATGTTTCTTATGATTTTAAAATTTGAAGATAAGAATCTTTTAAGTTGATATTGTACATTATTTAAAAAATAATGTCATCAAAATATCACTTACATAACAAGTGGATTTGGCAGTCCTCTCGTGATGTTAACCTAACATTGCATAAATAATTCTGGAGAGACCGAAACAGGTGGAAATCTGAAGGTGCAAGGTCAGGACTATACGGCGGATGCATTAACACCTCCCAGCCAAACTCTCTTAATTTTTGCTGAGTGGCTATAGATGTGTGAGGTCTAGCGTTATCATGATGAAACACCACACCCCTTCTGTTGTTGATGTTGTTGATCAATTCTGGCCACTTTCTCTCAACTTCTTGCTTTAATCTCATCAGTTGTTCGCAGTAGAGTTCAGAATCGATAGTCCTGCCTGGTGGTAATAGCTGATAATGAATAATGCCCTTCCAATCCCACCACACACACAACATCACCTTATTGCGAGTTAACCCGGGTTTCGCCACAGTCTGTGAAGCCTGACCTGCCTTTGACCACGACCTTTTTCGCACGTTCTTGTCGTACGTGATCCATTTTTCATCACCAGTTATCAGCTTCTTCAAAAATTATTCGGTTTCATTACGTCGTAATAAAGAATCACAAATGCGTACACGGTTCATTAAGTTTCTTTCAGTGAGCTCGTGAGGTACCCAAATATCGAGCTTTTTTTGTACCCAGCTTTTTTCAAATGCGCCAAAACTGTTTTGTAATCAATTTTTAGTTCTTCAGCTATGTCGTAACTACTAATATGTCGATCTTGCTCCACTTTTTCGAAAATGGCATCCATTTTATCCGTAATAGGGACCAGAGCGAGGTGCATCTTTGACATCAAAATTTCCGGATTGAAAACGCTTAAACCAAATTTGTGCTACTCTCACAGACACTGCACTAGGTCCATAAACATCGCAAATATTTTTCGCGGCTTGCGTTGCATTCTTACCTTTTTTGTAGTAAATTTTTGAAATGTATCGAATTTCTTCATTAGATTCACTCATCTTGACAGTACGAAAAACAAATGAAAATCACACATTTGCCTAATTTGAATTTGGAATTATGTTCTTTAAAATTTTAACTTTCAATGATACCAAAACCAGCCAGATACAAATACTACAGCCAAAGAGATTTTATTACAAGTTCATACATACTATAATGCGAAAAGACTTTTTTCCCAACCTATTATAACTTAATACTAATTAATGTAGGTAAGTATATAAATAGAATGTCTCATTTTCCCCTTTACAACTTTAGTGCTACCGTAAGAAGTGGTATTTGTTGTTTTAATTACCACGATTAAATATGAAATTGATTGAGTTATGTATGGCTTGTATGGTTTTAATGAATTTCGTTTTCTTACAATAAGTAATAGGTATATATAGAGATTACATTTATTTAAAAATTCGTTTCACAATGCAACTAATTTCAGATTTAAAAAACAAATATAGTCATTATTATAGAAATTTATAGAAATTGTTGAGATTAAGACTCTACAATTCTATCAGCGTTAGTACAATTGCTTACCATTGCTAAACTATAAACTAATTAGAAATTAAAGAAAAAACTGAAAAAAAAAATTTACATCGGGCAGGAATCGAACCTGCGACCTCAGTTCACCAGTCCAGCCGCTTTACGACTAAGCTACTTCGGCGGTGGGACTGGTAACCTGAGGTCGCAGGTTCAATTCCTGCCCGAATTCAAATTGTTCTTTCCACTTTTTCTTTTATTTCTAAAATTCACTCGCATGTGCTTTTGCGAGAAATAAATAGTAAGTACAATTATAAACAACTAATTAGTATATTTTCATCTAATATGTATATTGAACACATTTAATTTTTTAATAACATCATCAATCATACAAATGTGTGAAATTAATGAGTACAATAAGGTAAGCAGAGCACAAGTTCGCAATTTCGATAGGTAAGGATATATTAAATGGGATACATCGCCATATTTTATATCGGAATGTCCGTATTTTTGTGTATTGGAGGAAATGTTGTATGGCTTCTTTGATTGTTGGATCTGAAAAAATATGTATGCATTGTTTTATAAGTCCGCCTGAAGTCAAATTTTTCTTTCCATTTTTCTTTAAAAAATATGTATGCAATTAATCTACGTAACGTAACTTCAGGCCTGAAGGCAGAATGTAAATGGGTGCAAGTACCAAGAAATGCCCAAGACTGATGATTTATTTAGTCCTACATCAATTCAATTCAATTTATTTAATGCATAAATCATGAGATGTTTAGTACAGGTGGTAATAATAATTAATTTTACTGGTGGTAGAGCTCCAGTGACGGAGCTCGCGGGCGTAGGCACCACCGCATTACCTGATTTACTAAATGGTAAATGGTAGTGTTCAGCACTATCGTGTTCCGGTCAGGTGGTAATGTACGGCCCTGTAATTTCCGGCACAGAGGCATAACACCTTAGGCCTCAGGAGTGGTAACGCATTTGCATTTTGACCTTGGTCTTTGTGTGGGTGTCTATAGGCTGCAGTCATCACTTAACATCAATGTGAACTGTATGCTTGTTTGCCACTTCAATTACATAAAAAAAAATATATATATATATATATATAAGTGCATCATGAAACCCTCTTAGGTATGGCAATATGGTTAGAGAGTCATTAAATTATATTATAGCTACGAGTACCTACATATATTAAATTGCAAAGTTATATAAAACTATTTGAAACTAGGTATTTGAACGTGAAGCAGACTTAATTTCATTTATTTATTACTACCTACTACCTAATAGATCAGGTAGACTCCGCAAGCAGCACTACTCGATCTATTTGGATTAGTATTTCATCAAGAGTCGTTGACGCGCGCGAAAGAAGGGAAGGATAAATCTAGTTCCAGTGTAGAAGCTCGAGGAATAGGCAACACCGCATTACCTAATCTATTTGCCGCTAAATGGTAGTGTTTAGCACTATTGTGTTCCGGTAATGTACCTATATATAGCCCCGTAATGACTATCACAGAGACATAACGATATGTTGTTATTTTTTTGTATACCTATACGTCTATAGGTCTCAGGGGTGGCAAAGCATCTGCATTTTGACCTCTGGTTTTTGTGTAGACGTCTATAGGCTGCAGTCATAAGAAAGAAGAAAGAAAAAATATTTCATTGGTACAGTCAAAAGACTTAATGGTATACATAAAAAAACGAGCCATAACTTAAGGTACCTAACTAACTACTTACAAACTAACATGTTACTACTAACAAGCCTAATAGAAAGAGATACTACTTCACCACCATCAACCACTCCAGGGCAACGCTCGCAGATATTGCGCGGTCATAGCCCGGACCGTAGTCGGACCCGCGACCGCATCCCCGATGAGAGTCCCCACGTCCGGGAATCGAACCCGGGTTGGGAGGGTTGCGTGACATCGTCACAGAGCTCTGCATCTAATGGCGAGCCCGGCCGAGCTTGCTCCAAAAGGGCAGTAAAAATAACGCGAGATAGGAAACATCCCGCAATAAAATAACCGCCAATATCAACGTCAACACACCTGCCAAGTATGATGGCATATTCTCCCCTCATGACGCACAGCACTTTTGTAAGCGTCTTTGAGGAAGGCTTTGTCCAGCTGTGGACGTATTTCAGATGAAGTAATGAATACACTATGACACCACTTGGTGTGTAGATAAACAAAAAACTATTGAATTACCTGTCTCTTTAATCAAATAATGCATCAGGCACAATTTAATCCGTTCCACTTCAACTCCATACAATTCCACCACTATACATGGTGAAAAAAGAAAGAAGGAGACTTGTAGTATATGCAATATTACAAATCCTGTTGATTCGTATGGCTCCTGTAAATGTTTTAAAATATAGTTTAACCGGTGATGTGCAGAATCAGACATGATCATTATGTCTGGTGCTACTGTCTTATATCTATCCGCAAATCTGAGTAGAGCTCCAGTGACTGAACTCGCGGGAGTAGGTACCACAGTATTACCTTTTAACGGCCGGTAGACCGCTAAATGGTAATATGGTAGTTGGCTAGAGGTAGTTATTATAAATAGCTCTATATTTTTTGGCACGGAGTCCAAACAACTAAGGTAGTGGCGACCTATTTATTATTGGCATCCAGTTTTAATGCAGACGTCTATAGGCTTCAGAATACACTTAGATAATATTAATTTCAACTGCAATAAAATTTAAAAGGAAACGGAAGAAGTGTAAGTTACTATGTAGTTGATAAAACATTTGAAAAGAATACGATTCTAAATAAAGAAAAATACATTGTATTTATCTTGTATTTACTTACGTGATCCTCAAAAATCAATAGTAAGTGATAAACATTTATGATAAGTTTTGGAACACTGCACATGACACTGACGAAAATCTGAAAATTATTATAAGTTATCTAAATAACAATTAAATTTTGTAAGCCAGTTTTGAATATTAATAAATATTTTATTGGAACCCTGTTTCAAGAAGTGAAATAAAAATATACTCACTGATGCATTCAGTTCAGGTAATATTAGATCCACCAAATCAGCAATACTCCTATACAAAAACAAACAAAACTTCATTTTGTTTTCCCTCACCATTCTTTTGTTTAACGTATACATATAATAATTGCATCCTGGCAATTCTTCTAACCTCAAACGCAAAATTTTCAATCTATACCTAATAATATCCAAAAGCATAAAACGCCAAACACGATTCACATCCAAAGCCAACAAAGCTAATTGACTTATAAGATAAAGATGTAATTTATGATAACAGGAGTAGTAAAGACAATAAAAACAAGTATAAACAATTCTACCAATCCAGAGAATGATTGTAAAGAACAAAGTCTTGTTTTTATCTTTGAGATAATGTCGCTTATTGATGCGTAAATAAGAGTCAATAATGCAGAGCTTACTGAAAAAAATATTCAATTTGCTGGTATATATTAGCAAAATGCTTACTGATGATATGTATTCAATCAAAGACCAGATTTGAAGGAGTTCTTGATTGATACAGCAAGTCAAAGTACTGTAAGCAATGACAGCGATGAGACAGAAACAATAAAAGATAGTAATCACGCTGTGAATGCGGCTGAATTTAAAGATTTTGAAATTGAAACCACAAATCAGTAGCATGATCAACACGGACTTGTAAAGGGCTAATGAGTTTTGGTTGGGTTTGCTTTGGATCGTGATGTTTTTCGATATCATTTTGGCCTTTGACGATAATTTCACAATTTATAGTGTTTCACAAAGTGACGGTCAAACGGTTTGTGGGTAGAATGTCAACAACATTTTGGATCAAGTGACCAATCCGTTATATAAAGTTTCAGTAATGATACCATATTTGATACTGTGAATTAAAGTTACATTGACAATATTATTTTCAAAACGGGTTTATTTAGCTGTCAAGATCAACATATCATTTGAATGAGAAACTAAACTCACATCTCTGTAGCACACTACTAAATCGAAATATGAAATGATAATGTATAGGTACCTAAAGTCGACATTTTTATTGATCAATCTCTCTCTTTACTCTTTTCTTTTTGAGATAATTACGTGCAATATTATTATTTCATATTTAGACTTAGTAGCATAATTATGTTCGTTTAGTTTCTAACAATAATATAGTCTTAACTGATTTGAAGAACATCAAACATTGCTCGATCCTCATCCTGGTCACGACTGACAGTATTTTACAATAATTTTCTTATAAATACTGGTAATTTTTAATTGCCTAGCTTATCACTTAATCTATCACTTAATTCCTTAGCATATAATCAATTTTTGATTGCGATTAGTTACAGTAACATTCGAATCATGTCTGGCAATATCAATAATCGCATGAAAAAAAATATCCTCGTCTATTTTTAAATAAAACACTAACAAAGTTTGTAAGTAAATATAACACAGTATCTAATCCAAAGCACTAACAGCGAATACGACCGTCCGCATAGTGACGTGTGACCGTTTCACAAAGCGTTTCATTATTACTGGACGTTACAATCGACAAAAGGTAAGCCTTCAATCAATGGTATTATTTGCAGTGATTTTATATTAAATAATAATGTTACAAGCACCTTGTGTATAGGCAATGAATATATTTATTTTATTTATGTACGTGGACTACGTACATAAATAAAATAAATGTATTCATTATGAATATGAATAGAAATAAGTCACCAAAATGTTTGTTACCACATAACTTCCAAACAAATTGAATAAATCTTTTATGTGTTCATTAATATTAGGAGACCTTCTCCTGATATTAATGAACACATAAAAGTTCTATATAATAAAATATTTTTTTATACAAATCAAAAAATATATGTAAGAAATGATATCAATTTAAAAAATTCTACTCTAAGAAATCTAATAGTGATCTTAGCATTGTAAAAACCGGTCAAGTGCGTGTCGGGCTACGCGCAGTGTAGGGTTCCGTATATGTATAGTGTATTTACAGAGTAAGAAATTTAATGAAAAAAAAAAAATATATTCTTATGGAGTTGTTCGAAATTTTCGAGTAAAATACATTTGGTCGACTATTACTCGCATATTTGCAAGACCAACAACATAAGTGTGATAGTTTTCCTTTTAATTTCATTATATATAGCTACTATTGCCGTTAAACTGCCTCGGTAGCCCAGTGGTAGCAGGCCACTACTACTACGCTGAGGTCCTGGGTTCGATTCCCGGGTAGGGGGTTATCAGAGATGATGGTGTAAAGTCCATTATCTCTGGTTCTATTGGGATTTTTCCATTTTCTGGAAATTTCCCAGTACCTTGAAGTTTGGTAATGTGCCCGGAGATGTCAACAGGCTCGCCACCTGTTACATGGGCCAAAAACGTAACCGGCGAATCGTGGGTGTTTGCATGTATGCTTGAATGCATGCATTTACCTCTGCCTACCCCTTCGGGGATTACAGGCGTGAAGTTACGTTACGTACTATTGCCGTAATGTTCGAATCTCACAACAACAACCGTTTAATTGGGGGGGGAGGGACACTTGACTCTAACGAAAATTTTCACTTTAAAGCTTAATAAGTCACATACAGTTACCTAAATCTAAAACTGATGTTCTTCAAACATCCATAATATTTTTGAAAGACCTATCCAATGGTACCCCACACTGTATGGAAATCGAAAATAAAAAAAATATTTGAGCGTTACATTTAGGGGAGGTTACCCTAAATGTTTTTTTTTTTCATGTTTTTATTCCACCACTTTGTCGGCGTTACTAAGGTGTACTTGTGGCAAATTTCAAGTCTCTACTACCAATAATTGTTTTAAACTTTCACGATTTGTATTCATATTTTTATATTGTAAACGGGACTTAATCGCGTACTATTTTAATCGAAGTATTTACCTCGACACTCGACGTTTCGGCCGTAATGCGACGGCCGTGGTCACGAGTAGACTGGAAATACTTCTACTACCAATAGTTTTTGCACTAAACCGACAAACAGACAGACAGACAGACGGATATGGCGAGACTATAAGGTTTCCTTGTTTACTACGGAACCCTAAAAAGGAAGCAATATGGAAAAAGTGTTGCTAGAGAACAATGCTTATTTTCTTTCATACAAAACATTTAAAAAAAAGTATTTTTGTAGTTATTATTTCAGTGGAACAAGAGTAATTTAATAATTAAACATTTCCTGCATTTTTTCTCCATAAATTAATTATTGATCAATACGATAAGATTTATTCCATTCCTACATCACTCTCTACTCCAAATTATATCTAGTATTACAGTTAATTGAAATAAGTTAAATATGGTGTATAACAATTAAGCTGATAACTGAGCAATATGCTAAGGGCAGTATTAATAGATAGATCTCA
Source organism: Macrosoma leucophasiata (assembly GCA_036365455.1). Lineage (NCBI taxonomy): Eukaryota > Metazoa > Arthropoda > Insecta > Lepidoptera > Hedylidae > Macrosoma > Macrosoma leucophasiata. The sequence goes on along the minus strand of JAWQUS010000004.1, from coordinate 3,942,527 downwards.
GTCTTTGAGACGATCTTAAGATCAGGTTATTCATGGAATCTTAATCTGAGATCTGTCTATTAACACAGGCTTTATACAAATACCACTCTCCTAGTCTTCGACTATTCCTAGTCACATCTACTCCAGTGAGTAAAACTATACCAAAAATTTTCTAAATAACGTCAAAATGGCGTATAAGAACGATAGTATTTTATTTTTTAAAGAAAAATGGAAAGAAAAATTTGACTTCAGGCGAGGCTCGAACTCGCGACCTACTGGGAATCTAGTCCAGCCGCTCTTCCAATTGAGCTACTGAAGCCCTGCCCGATTTGTCAAATCTTTCCTTCACATCTATTGCATTGCTTTATGGTAGCAGTAGCGCCATCTATTACCAACTATGCGAGTTAGGCAACCGATATAATAGACTTTTCAGTTTATTGAATATCGTAAAGAAGTCGCTTTTACCCTTAATAATTGTTTTTATATTATTTCGCATTAACACATGCTTGTGAAATATATTTTATTTTTTAAAGAAAAATGGAAAGAAAAATTTGACTTCAGGCGAGGCTCGAACTCGCGACCTACTGGGAATCTAGTCCAGCCGCTCTTCCAATTGAGCTACTGAAGCCCTGCCCGATTTGTCAAATCTTTCCTTCACATCTATTGCATTGCTTTATGGTAGCAGTAGCGCCATCCATACCAACTATGCGAGTTAGGCAACCGATATAATAGACTTTTCAGTTTATTGAATATCGTAAAGAAGTCGCTTTTACCCTTAATGATTGTTTTTATATTATTTCGCATTAACACATGCTTGTGAAATATATTTTATTTTTTAAAGAAAAATGGAAAGAAAAACTGGACTAGATTCCCAGTAGGTCGCGAGTTCGAGCCTCGCCTGAAGTCAAATTTTTCTTTCCATTTTTCTTTAAAAAATAAAATATATTTCACAAGCATGTGTTAATGCGAAATAATATAAAAACAAGAACGATAGTAGTTTCAGGAAACAACTAAACACATAAAAACTACAACAAAGCCATCAAGCACGCACCCTGCTCTGTAAAAAGCTTGTCGCTAAATTGTTTAAGACTCGCCATTAGTCGGCTCAGTCGACAATTCACATGCTCTTACTGTTAAGTTGTTATTGCTCCTTGATGTACGAAACACACTAAGTTGGATGTGGGATTATTCAAATATAGTTCACATTGTACTAGTTACACAGTGGTCGTTATAGAGCTACCAGTAGTTATTAGCGTATTCCTTCAGCCAGGGTTCGAATGTGTGACCTCAGGATAACCAGCCGCTTTGCCAGTATGCTGGGGCGAAGGTTTAGCATCTTAGTGGTGAAGCGGCTGTACTGTTTATCCTAAGATTGCAGATTCGATCCCTGACCGAAGTTAATTATATTTTCCATTTTTTCTTTTTCTAAGCACACTAAAACTTGCATGTGTTATTTCCAAAAATAAAAACATCACAAAAAAAACCATTTAGACTTAATCCTAAAACATTTATTTGATGGCTATTTAATAAAAAATATTGAAAATGAACTATTAGATAAAGCATTAGCAATATAAAACAGATATTAACAATAAATTACAATCAGAATAATACAACAATAACAAAGTCTATGATTCTTAATTTTCTTCTTTTCAAAAATTTATAAAGTACTTACCTGTTAAAGAAAAAGGAAAAACATTCGTCGACTTAAACAAGTATCGTATCCAAATCATTTTGTTCGTACACCTGTGTTCTTGGTCCCTCTTCACGATTGTCGTTAAGTTGAATGATTGAGAACTTACGCTTTCGACTTCATTACTTTCAATTTGTCCAATGCAGAGGATGAGGTTTTTTACTCCCTGAAATCTTTTTATCTGTATAACATTATGAGAACATATTTTTGTAACATGTCTGTATAATGTATAATTCATTGTATATGCCTATATGAGATCTGGAATAATATCAAGGTAAAACAATAATTATACATAATATGTACATAGTAAAATTATTATTTAAATATTTGTTACAGATATTGTTTTACCAATTTTACTCGCATATATTCAATAAGTTAAATCCAATGTATATATTATCATATGTATATTATTATGACACTTCCTCCTATTTATATATATAAAAATCAATTGCTGTTCGTTAGTCACGCTAAAACTCGAGAACGGCTGGACCTATTTGGCTATTTTGAATGATTTTTGGGAGTCCAGGGAAGGTTTAATATGAAATATGAAAAATGAAGGGAAATAGTAAAAACCACAATTTTATTTTCCCATACAAATAGTCCGTATCTATCAAACCTTTGACACACACATTTCATGCTGAGGCAATACGAAGTTTGCCGGGTCAGCTAGTATATAATAATTTATCGTTCAGATACTCGCTAGAGAAGGCCACAACATATACCTAATAGGTCAAATTTGTATTCATCCTTGACACTACACAAGGAGTTTACAAAATCAATGGAGGTAGCAAAGCAATTTTGCATGCATATGCATTAAAATGCTAATATCAATATGTATGTATCTTTTAAATGAAGACTTCTCTTTAGATATTTAAACAAACATATCTTTAACTTCACATAATGACTCCAGAATAAAAAGAACACCCTCTATAACGGCAATCGCAGGTCACAAAGCTCAATGGAGTGAACGGGCGACGACGTTGTAAATAATAATGTTCAGTATTTTTCCCCTTATTATGTTATTTACACTGCCGTATTTCTACAAATTACATTTAATTATTTATAACAACGTGGAAAACAAACAAGATCACATATATATTACACAGTCATTTGATTTGAACATTTTAAAATCAGAATCAATTACAAGATATATCTAATATGGCATTCGTAAGGAAATATTAATAAAATCATGAATGAATGAATGAATGAATACACTTTATTGTACACCAGAAAATTTACAACAGATATTATACAAAATAACAATTAGTACAAAAGGCGGCCTTATCGCAAAGCTGCGATTTCTTCCAGGCAACCTTCGGGTCAGGAATAATAATAAAAAAAAAGAAAATTTAACGTCGGTAGGGTGTACTAATCACACAAATATTTATAAATATTAAAAACTTAACCAAAGTGGTAATGACCATTTGACAGAAGGTTAAAAAAGAAATCATCTAAACAAATATCAACTAAATAGAAACACAATATTTTTTTTTCCTGGATAAGTACGTACCCAGTGTTTGCTGACGAATGGAATCATTTATTGCCAGTACTAGCAGTTGCCCGCGGCTTCGCCCGCGTAGTTGTCGTTTTATAAATTATTTATATTTTACGTACCCGTGGAAATGTCCTAATCAAGTTTCCCGTCGCGTACCTCGTTGTGGAGTATTTATCTTTTCCGAAGAGTATAAATAGGTATTTCTTTTATTGAAAGAGCCTGTTCATTAATAAGCCAATGCAATGATAAAACTAGTTAGGTTATATGGCAGTGCCTACATCTTGAAGCCCTCTCGCTGAAGTTCTATTGAACAATGAAATTCAAAATTTTGTTTAATTTTTTAACTGATACGCCCGCTAATGCTGTCGAAAGCTACCAATGCAGTAAAAATATAATCATTTATAAAATAAAAAACCACTACCTGGATTTTCCCCAATAAATTAGTTAAAAACCAGCCGACTGTTTTTTAAACAATGACAAAGACAAAATTCTGGTGAAGGGATTACCTTTGACAGTACTTTTGCTGCGGACTACAAGCGTATTAAGGTTTTCTTGTTTTTTTTTTGTTTATTCGCTTGCTTTTGCGGAAGTAGAGTCCTTTGCGTTTCACAGTCAATGGCCGTTGAGGCGTCGTAGTAGATGCAATGGAGGTACGAATTATGGATGCGGCTTTTTATTCAAGTATGTACTGTTGTTGGTGTGGTAGAAGACATGGTAAGTTTATTAATATTAATAATGAATATACTCGTAGAAGATTGTGTAATGGGACGAAACTTTAACCTTGGATTTTCTAACAGTTTTCAAATATATATTCATAGGTGGTTTTGTACAATGACACCCTGTTAGGGCATAGCAATATAAGAGGGGAAACTTATGTAATAAGGGGAAGGTTAAATATTATCATTTTTTCAAATGTTTTGTTTGTGTGAACTGAACAAAGATCAGTGCTTGTACATAATTACAGCGATTTCATGAAATTTATATTTTCAACTCAGAAATCAAGCTTGTTGAATCAGGCTCTATTGAGTGGCCCTTTATTATATATCTATATATACAAAATCAATTGCTGTTCGTTAGTCTCGCTAAAACTCGAGAACGGCTGGACCGATTTGTCCAGGAAGTCCAGTTTTTTGGAAGGCCGGGATAGGTTTAAAAGATAAGAAAATATGAAGAAATTGAAGAGAAATAGTAAAAACCACAATTTTATTTTCCCATACTAATAGTCTGTATCTATCAAACCTTTGACACATTATTTCATTGTGAGACAACACGAAGTTTGCCGGGTCAGCTAGTTGTTTCATATAATTTGATTTCGAAGATCATTAACACTTCCCAAAAGAATATTTAATTTTTTTTAACTCATTTTATTTTTACACACTTCTACTTTTTTATTTCAATCTGATATGACTTTTATTCCACCACATCCATTATTAACTCCACTTCGTATGAACCGCAATTCTATGAAGTAGAAAATTGTTTCGACCAACTTCTTTGTCCGCTGACCGCTCGCGTTTTTTATCAAATTCGTGCTAAGTGCGGTATTACCGAGCAATTTATGCTTTTCATGGGCGGATAGGCAACTTTACATGGATTGTCTAGAGTAGAGTTGTTAGCCTTTGTACTTTCGGGAATCCTTTGCGTCTGTAGCATTGCATGGTTTGAATTAAATGTTTGATGCATTGCATAATTCTTTATAACGTTATGTTTTTTTTTATGGATTAAATCATAATTTAAATATAGGAGTCAGCCTACACCAGCTGATGTTTTAAGCATTCTAACAACATTTTAAATAGGTGTCAATAATATTTTTTTAGAATTCCATAGCAAGAATGTCTCATAGTTACGCTATGTCCGTCCGTCCGTCTATCTGTCCGCAGGTTAGGTCAGAGGCTATTAGTATTATAAAGCTGTGATTTGGTATATACAAAGTGGTGAAATGTTATTTTTTCAGGGTAACTTCTTTGTAGATGTGATCAGAGGCTGTTAATTCCCAATTTTTGTTAGTCAAGTTTCCTCTCTACCCATCTGCGGTAATAAATACATTCTCTAGACTGTGGTAATTACTCTTCCACGCAGAGACACTCTAATTGTACACTGACTTTCGGTATCTAACAGTAATGTTTTTGTCGTATCACCACTGCAGTTAATACTATGCGTATACGCATAGGCACGCCACTAAACGAAAACCTGTATTTTTTATGTAATGAAAGTGGTAACAAAGCATGCAGTTCACATTGATGTTAAGTGATGACTGCAGCCTATAGACAGTAATAGGCACTCACACAAAGACCAGAGGTCAAAATGCAGATGCGTTACCACTTCCGAGGCCTAAGAATGCCTCTGTGCCGGAAATTACAAGGCCGTACATTACCACCTGACCGGAACACGATATTGCTGAACACTACCATTTATCAGCAAGATTATTAGGTAATGCTGTGAATGATTTATTGGGTTACTCCAGTGAAGGAGTTTGTGAGCGTAGGCACCACCGCCTACGCTCACGAACTCCTTCACTGGAGTTCTACCACCAGCATGCAGAAGGAATGTTAAATAGCTGTGTGAACGCTGTTACAAGTACCCATTCATTCATCCACACCAATGACATTCTACACATGTACGTGTGTACGTGTATAGAATATCATTGATCCACAACCACAAACTATCGCATTTCGATCATTAAGTAGGATTTACTTCGAATTAGTGAAATAATATACGAGTATGTATCTCATTCTTCCGTAATCCAAATATAACTATCCATAACCGTATTCAATACGAAAAAAGCTTCCACCAATTAAATGGGCGTTACCATGACAGCTAAATTACCGTTCGACGGACAAAAGATGGACATCGTTACGATCGCTATTATACTCTAGAGACTACTTGCTATTGAAGTGGTCCGCGTCGAGTGGGTATTGTACTTGTATCGTCTTTTATCTAGCTTTTTTTCTTTGGTGGTGCAAAATCGATATTTTTGTTGTTCATGTATTATAGATTTTTTTAGACACTAACGACTATGAAGCTGTACGTCGATATTGATTTTCATATGATAGAAACCTACTGATGTATATTAATCCCTTTACAAACGGAGATCTAGTGCACTCTATTGATCGACAGTTCTATAACAGCAAAATAAATGAAAATGTTGATTATGAGTTTCAACCACTGCAGCCTCTTCATCTTCTATCATACATCTTCACCTTCAAAACCAGAGAGTTAAAATGCAGAATTTGACCACTCCAGAGGCCTTATTACTATTTTTATGTAATGCATGTGGTAAAAAAGCCACACAAAGACCAAGGTCAAAATGCAGATGCGTTACCACTCCTGAGGCCTAAGTTGTTATGCCTCTGTGCCGGAAATTACAGAGCCGTACATTACCACCTGACCGGAACACGATAGTGCTAAACACTTTCATTTAGCGGCAAGTATATTAGGTAATGCGGTGGTGCCTACGCCCGTGAGCATACACTACCATCTTGAAGGCATCGGAACGTGACGATCCTGTCGCCCTCTAGTGGAGTAGAATTCTTCCGCTAGTGCAGTCAGTTAACCGAACAATGGCAACCAGTCAAACCATTTCAAAAAAGCAAGAGTAAAAATAATAATGGGCAGGAGCGTAACAAATGAGCAGCAGTGTCCCGCCATAAAATTACCGCCAATGCGATCTCTAATCCAGTTGCCAAGCATGTTATACGACTATAGCATATCCTTTTTTTACCAAGGCATAATGCTTTACGTGACCCAACTCTGGGGAGAAGGGTGGGTTATGTGGGACTCCGGGACAAGAAAACCACCCGTTTAACCACTAAAAACCCCTGGGTGTTCCAACTCGTCCGCCCTCAGGTGGGTCACGGGAACGCATTAGCACACATCAGCGACCCCGCCGGCGGCCATCCGTCACTAGGCCCAGCTCAAGAAAAGGGGAGCCCTTTGGCTCCCGTCCATGCTAGTGGCGTGCGGAACACACTCACGCCACACAGTTTGGGACCCAATTCAACCCGAGCGACGGACGTACTATAGCATATCCTACCCTAATGACGCACAACACCGTTGTGGGCGTCTTTGAGGAAGGCTTTGTACACCAGTAGACGTATTTTGCCTGGGATGATGACACTACCGTCTAACTGAAACACGACAGTACAGTGCTCTTCAATAAATATTGCACATCGAGCCTAAGAAGGAGACTTCCGCTTATTTCGGGTCTGTAGAGCGTTACCTCTTTCACACCGTACCTATTTGACGTTTGCCGACCATATTGATCAAGTTTTAACCAATACCGGACTGTCAGTGCTTACGGAGGCAGTGTGCAACAGAAATAACGCTCTACAAAGTCGGAACGAGCCGATCGACTTTTTCGCAGGCTCGATGTGCAATATTAATTGTTGAGTACTGTACCTACATACCATTTGGTAGTTATTTAAAAGCAAATTGACAGCTATTTGACTGCAGAGAGATTCTCGAATCACCAGCCTCGACCACAAAATCTTACCCAAAACAAACTTGATGATGTACACAACAATACATATCAAAGTAAATAATTCATCACCGTTTAAAAAGGGTGTCGAGCCAAGATGGATGCCAGGAAACGGAAATGGTGTTGGATCGGACGTACTACCCTCAATATGTTCATTTTTCACCCGACAACGGCTCCTTAATGACAGTGTTATCTGTGATGCATGCGTGCATCTATCAGGAGATCACAGAAGAAGCGATTAACAAAGCAAAACAACGATATTTTGCTTTGTTAATCGCTGTGAAGAATTTGCTGATAAAAAAATATTTGCGATAAAGTGCGAAACACATTCATGGTTCAACGAACAGAAATGTCCCTTTTGTATTGTATTTTTTGCAAAACTTAATATATCTTCAATACACAAACCGATACACAAACCGACAGATAACAAACTAGCGCTATAAAGCTATCTCTTAAGAGAAGCAGAAGTCTTGAGAGATAGTGTTTGTATGTACTCGTATATACTAAATTAAGGTGAATGAACAAGGTATTACGAAAACAACTGATGAGACAAAAGAAAATGCTTTTTTATTTGAGAGGGCAAAGATGCAAATAAATGTCCTCTCGGCCAAAAAGTCTTTCAAAAATAACCTTCTACAATATCTATTATAAGTGTAATGTGACTGTGTCACGTGTCATAATAAAAACAGACAGAAAGAATGATCGCACCTCAATTGGATGAGGTAATGACCCGTTGGTGTAATGGGTCGTGAGACTTGGCTATGTTTCAATACATTATTGAATTCCACAATGCAATAAATTACTCAGTTCACGAAGAATTCCATTTGAACATTTTCTCCAAACGTAGTTGCAAAGTTTCGAACAGTTTTTTAAATGCGTATCGCGACTTATTAATTTTTAAGTTAGTGTGATGCTTGAAAGCAGAACGGTGATTCTTATTTAAAAGATTAGTTTTCTATACAAGGTCAACTGAACAAATAATGTGACATAGCCACAATAAAGTCAGACAGAAGGAATAATCGCGCCTCAACTGGACAATATAATGACCCGTTGGGACTAATGCAGCGAGTCTTGGCTAAGTTTCAATACATTATTGAATTGTATAAAACTAGTGGCTGAAACACGTCACGATAAAGCAATGACATATGAGTTTACATCTAGTCTATTCTAGTATATTGTAAGGGTGCTTTTCCACCAGAGTTGTGCTTTTTTTTTCATGTAATTGAAGTGGTAAACAAGAATGCAGTTCACATTGATGTTAAGTGATTACTGCAGCCTATAGACACTCACACAAAGACCAAGGTCAAAATGCAGATGCGTTACCACTCCTGACGCCTAAGGTGTTATGCCTCTGTGCCGGAAATTACAGGGCCATACATTACCACCTGACCGGAACACGATAGTGCTGAACACTACCATTAAGCGGCAAGTATATTAGGTAATGCGGTGGTGCCTACGCCCGCGAGCTCCGTCACTGGAGCTCTACCACCAGTAAATTTCAGTTTCCACCAATATCCATCTTGAGATGGATATTGGTGGAAACTGATGTGCAATGAATATACGCCACCGCAAAGTGCGCGGCATACTGTAGGTACAGGTACTCTGCTCTGGACATAGCTACACTCCTCGCGACGGCCCACAGCACGCATCAATAGCTCGCGTCCATAGTACACATCCTTCCATATAAAAACATATTATTATTGTAGAAATTAAACTTGCGGATTTTCTCGCGTATACAACACTCCCAAACTTCTTCATACACCCGACGTTTCGGTCGCTTTCCAGCTACCGTGGTCACGGGCTGGCTGAGTTTGAGAGTGTTGTATACGCGAGAAAATCCGCAAGTTTAATTTCTACAATGTATGATGCTCGCGAAAACCTACGAAAACGTTACATATTATTATCTTAGATTAATCCGTTTCCACCAGTGTTAAGCTGTGTGTACCAATGAATATGATTGGTGGATATCAAACGCATCCATAGCAACTTATCGTAGCACATATCTGGTGAAAAAGCACCCTAATTATAATGCTAGAAATAGAAATACGACGATTAAATGGGTGTTTGTGTATGTGTTGTATGTGTACAACGGCATATACGACACAGGTTTATATAATACCTAATGTGGAGCTGTGAGTGTAAGCGTATTTTATTTATTTTAAATGTAGAAATAGACTAGTGGCGTCTCATGATGAGCCGGCTACTGACATCCGTTTGACGTTTGTCCAATCAAAACAAAAAAAACCATCAAACAGATGTCAACCGTCTGCCTCAGATTGTTTTAGCTGTAACCTTTTAGTCACAGATGAGGGCATTTCATCATTTTCCTCTCACAGTATTTTAGAACTGAACCACAAACGACTTTAACCTATATAGATTTATACAGATTAACCGACACACACAGCTCAAGTGGGTGGGCATGATTTATAACCTCTTGTTCGATGCTAATCGTACGCTAAGCAGCTCCTCTGATTTATGGTAGCCGGATTAAAGTATAATTATTTTGCTCTCCCCATCCCCACCCGTCAAGATCCCTGAACGCTAATTGCAGTCTTATCCCGGTCTTTGTTTTGTGGCGATTGTTACATCTCTGCTTTTGATGCTAGGTGTTTGCAGTTTTCTTTTTAGGCTGAATGGTGTATGATGCCATTGTCATTTGTTTCAAATATATTCGGAATTTGAATTTGACATTGCGTTGTCAATTTAATGTAATGCCATAGCCGGTTTTTTTTTTTCTCTGCCCTCTTGTCAATTTCAATGAGTGCTAATTGCAGTCTTATCCCGGTCTTTGTGTTGTGGCGATTGTAACGTCTCTGCTTTTGATGCTAGGTGTTTGGAGTTTTCTTTTTAGGCTGAATGGTGTGTGGTGCCATTGTCATTTTTTTAAATATATTCGACTTTTGAATTTGATATTACGTTGTCAATTTAATGTTATGCCATAGCCGGATTAAATTGAAATTATTTTGCTTTGCCCACTCGTTAAGTTCTCGGAGTGCTAATTGAAGTCTTATCCCTGTCTTTGTGTTGTGGTAATTGGAACGTCTCTGCTTTTGATGCTAGATGTTTGGAGTTTTCTTTTTAGGCTGAATGGCGTGTGGTGCCATTGTCATATTTTTCAAATTTATTCGACTTTTGAATTTGCTATAAACTTGTCAACAAATTTTTATGCCATAGCCGGATTAAAGGATAATTATTTTTCTCTCCCTACTCGTCAAGTTCCCTGAGTGCTAATTGCAGTCTTATGCCCGGCCTTTGTTTTGTAGAGATTCTAACGTCTCTGTTACTTGAAGATGTTTGAAGTTCTTTTTGTTCGGTGGCATTTTAGGTTGAATGGTATAAGGTGTCATAGCCTTTTAATTTTCAAATGTATTCGATATTTGAAATAGACATAGTACGCTGTCCAATTCGTGGTAAGTATATCTACCTTATTTACTAAGGATTGTCAAGATGAAATTCCAATTCTTTGGCATAAATGATTATTAAGTTGGTGCCTAGTTTACAAATTGAAGGACCTAGTTGCCACTATTTGATAGAATTAAAAAACATAATATGTCATTATATGTAGTTAATTCAGTTGTTTAAACGTATTACATGACGGTTATAACCTTCTTGAATCTTGAAGAATCAATTAAGATTATCTAGTCTTATCCAAGATTGGAAGAAAAAAAACGATGTATTAAGGTCTTATTGTTTTACGTCGATACTTAACAAAAATGTTAAGAGATACGGAAAACTAATAAGTTCACGTGTAAACAAGCGGAAAGCTAGTAAACTAAGCTATAGACTTCGAAACATTTAGACTGTATAAATTATTTTTTTAATATTACATACTGTATACCTATTGTCCTACGTATACACGTCAGAAGAAGTACGAGGAGTTTAAAAGAAACATATGAAATGATGTTTATTTTTGCCAAAAAATGTAAAAAAATATTTATAAAAAAGTCCCCTCTCTCAACTGGCGATGGGTGTCTCCTCTACCGAAGCCCTTTACCAACCTTAGGGCACCCAACGCAATGCATGGCAGGCCAGGAGAAGCCGCAACAGAGCCAGTCCCGGTGCTACTTCCGCATTTCTTACAGAGAAACAATATAATAATGTTAAGATATAACATTCGCACATGTATCTTCTAGAGACCGATGACTGAGATCTTCAGTTTTGATGTGGATGTCAATTTGTCTATATATTTATGTCTACGAATGAAAAAACAGGGTCGCGAATAACACAGTTAAAAAAAAAAGAAATAAAGTAGACTATTTTTCAAATTCGTAAAAAACACATTTAAAAAATATCCTAAGTATTTTGGCATATCTATTTTATAAGCATGTCTACATGGCAGTGCTTGCGGCAGTGTTGCGAGCAATCAACCATTTTACTGTCCTTTGTCTTCTTAAATCGTTAGCAGAGACAACTCATGGTACTCCCAATATACGATGCTTGAATTTGACACTACTTATTAATATAATTATTACGTTCATCATTTATAACGTAATATAATGTTATGAATCTCGATTTTCTAGAGTGGAATATCGATTCACTTGATCGATCCTATATTAGAGATTGATTAAACCAATCTGATCAAAAAATAGATTTTCCCATTAATCCATCTCAGATCGCCACTTTTTCTACTAAAGTTGAGTTTTACAGGTGTGACATGATGAATACACATCATTTCAGTTTTAGTTCAGGAAAGGTATTATAATAAGGTATAGTATTTTATAATACGTATAATACGTACGTATTTTATAATAATATTTTATACAGACATCACCTAATGTCTCTAAGTACACTTGAAGTGCACTACCGGGCTCCAACTAAAAAAGTACGTAAAAAAATGTTAAAAATTGTGTTTACTTTTTTGGCATTTTGTATATTTTAGGTCTGTATCAAACCCTTTCAGTCAATCATTAACTCCACATTACTATTTAAGGCCACACGAAAAACCTCACAAATATCGAATGCAGAGACCATAACAGGAGAACAAAGGTGGACGCTGTCCGTATCAGATTTTTGCTCGTAAACCCACAACAAACAGTGGTGGCGGGTAATGGGCTGGAAGCGAGAAATATAGTGGTTTACTACGACGACACGTCCTGTGAGCTTTAGCTTTTTATATAGATCTCACTGAACTTTCCTTCGAACTGTCTAATTAAGGTTCTCTACCTACGAAGTAAAGGATTTGTATTATCTTCTGCCAGACACAGCTATGGAAATCTACAATCGTCATATTGTGTGTTTATTTTTACCTAATGATAACGTTTTCGCAGGTTTTCGCGAGATTCATACATTGTAGAATTTAAATTTGCGGATTTTCTCGCGTAAACATCACTTCCAAACTTCTTCTTATACCCGATGTTTCGCTTTCCAGCTACCGCGGTCACGGGCAGACTAATTCGACCTAATCATAGTGGCGGCGAAGCAGTCAGTTCAAATTCAGTGTATCACCCCGTAATAACTATCACAGAGACGTAACAACTTAGGTCTCAGGGGTGTTGCCACCCCTGAGACCTAAGTTGCATTTGCATTTTGCCCTCTGGTTTTCTGTAGATGTCTTTAGGCTACAGCCATCACTTAACATCAATGTGAGCTGCATGCTTGTTTGCTACCTCCTTTACATTACTTACAAAAAAATATATAGTAACTGTATACTGCAGCCCATCGACATATACACAAAAACCGAAGGTGAAAATGTAGATGCGTTAAAAGTGATATTTATTTATTTATTTATACTTTCAAGCACAAAAATGTAACATGAGGCGGACTTAATGCTTAGTAGCATTCTCTGCCAGTCAACCTTTGAGTTGTATAGAAAACAAATGGTGCAGAACATTGAAAATAATCTAATCTAGTTATATCGACTAAAGATAAGTATAAATAACATTTTTAAAAGTAACAAACACAAGAATACCTATGATTATATGGAATATATTACTTAAACCGAAATAATACATAAATATATATAAATATAAGCTAAATACATATTTTTATATATACATATATAATACACATATACACATATATAAATCCAAATACATATACATAAATACCTATAAAAATATTTAAACAAATACAACGAAAAATAGTAAACTCAAAGCAGACATAGCGTGAAGAACATGTGGATAACTGACACAAATGTGCGAAAAACTCAAAGGATCCTCAAATAATGCTCACGTAGCTTTCTTTTAAACGAAAATTTAGTCGTAGCTTTTCTGATGTCCACGGGGAGTGCGTTCCAAAGCTTTATATTTGTTTATGGAAGAATATAAATGACATGTTTTTTGACTAAAGTTAAATAATCTTAATATATATAAATCTCGTGTCACAATGTTTGTCCTCAATGGACTCCTAAACCACTTAACCGATTATTAGGCAAAACTCATTCATGTTACGAGCTTCTAATTCACTCAATCATCTCGTTAAAGCAAATTTGGATATTGACCTGTTTAATACGTCGGTACCTAAACTCAAACGCTTACTCAGCGATAGGTATTTTAATAACTAAATTAATAACTTTCCTTTTTGCATCTGTACGTGTTATGTTAGTAATTTTTATTGTACTATTTTTGTATCCTAAATAATCGTTATCTACTGTTTGTTTTTATATCTATTTCTCAAAATATCTGCGGTAACTTGTAATTGGCCTTAATATACCTGTAGCCCCTGGCTGCATGTATCTAGAAATGTATTACCTAATATTTATAACCTAGCTGTAAGTTATCCTAAAAATGTAAAAATGAAAAAAAAAAAAAAAAAATTCGCACACCATGTGCAGTTCGTTCCAACTTGAGAGATAGGATAGCTTACATTACGCTATGACTAATAGGAGCAGAGCAGCGCGGGCGAAGCCGGGGCGGGCCGCTAGTAATATTATAAAATCCAAAACAAAGCCCCATGAGGGCCATGAGTCCAATCATCATGACAAAGCGCAGACTAGTTCCTATAAAGAAGGTAGTCAGACTAGGTTTTAATTACGGAGGGAGTGAAGCCTAATCAGGTTATACGTCATCAGCGTGTGATGACGTCATCCCCTTACAACGGTTAGGTATAGTTCATAGGACTTTTCAATTTGAATGATATTGAAAATTATAAGAAAAAACTAACCCCCTTATTCATAAACGTATTTTAGCTAAAGTGTTGCTAATTTCTCCTTTGTCTTTTTCTATCCTGCCCATTTGACAATGCAACTGACAAAGACAAAGCATTCTATAGCTAAAACGTATCTAAAGTACGTTTATGAATAATGGGGTAAATATCTTGTTTAGCAATAAAAGTGAAAACTAGCGTGCACTTTACAATGGTGGTAAGTAATCATATTATCACTTCAGCCGAAAGTTGTCCACAGCTGGACAAAAGCCTTTCTAACGATGCCCACAAAAGGGTCGAGCATTTTGGGGAGTAAGAATATCCCATAATCGCCACGCTTGTCATGCGGATTAGCGAAGTGGACAAAAATCCAAACATGTGCTAGTACACATGTAAGAAGTGTAACCTCCAAAATATTGCTGTTCGTTAGTCTCGCTAAAACTCAAGAACGGCTCGGATTTGGCTAATGTTGGTTTTGAATGATTTTTGGAAGTCCAGGGAAGGTTTAAAGGGTAAGAAAAATATTAAGGAATTGAAGGAAAATAGTAAAAACCACAATTTTTTATTTAAATATAACCTTTGACACATTAATTCATTTTGAGGCAATACGAAGTTTACCGGGTCAGCAAGTCATTTAATAATAATTGACATTCATTTGTACATTTCGTAACTCAAAACTGTTCGGGTACCAAGAGCTACGCACGTGCTCTCAAACAAACAAATAATTGAATAAGCAAATACGTGTTAATCATTAATAAAACAAGTCAAATTAATACAGTCCATTTTATAACTCAAACAAGTGTTCCTATCATTCCAATCAATTACTATGTAGTGTGGTAGCTAACAAGAGCCACTATACTCTACACGTGGGCGTAATGCTTTTCGTGATAGAAAAACGTAACACCCATCTATATAAAAGTGACAGAAATCTCTTATTACACCGATATAGAAGTTTCATTAAAAAAAATACCACGGTAAATTTAAAACAATAATTTTATGAACGCACCCCAACAAATTTGAAACTACTCTTCACTAAATGTGAAAATAATAGGATTTTTCCACACGCAGCGCTGCAGCGCCGCAATCTAATTAGTAGCGTTAAACGCATGCCGAACTTAATGGCTTTAATTAAGTCGAATAGTTTGGATCTATCGCGCTCATCACGGGCGTAATTGAATTTCATTTTCTCTTTATCAGCTCCGATGGTAATGATATTTTGTACGGAGATGGTGTGATAAAATAGATATATGTAACGTTATGTGAGAGAAGATGGCTGGATTGCGAAATATGTGGGGGGATTTAACAGGAATCATTTTTCAACGAGACATTCGCTTCTCTTTGCTTCGGTGAATTAGTGTATCAGGGTCATTTGCTTGAGACCCTAGGTTAAATCTCAGGAGCAGAGTGTAATTGATGTTGGAGTTTTTTTAAATAGATGTGCCCAGTAGCGTTAAACGCATGCCGAAGTTAATGGTTTTTATTAAGTCGAATAGTTTGAATCTATCGGAGGCGTAATTGAATTGAATTTTTTCTCTGTATCAGCTCCGATGGTAGTGATATTTTGTACGGAAATGGTGTGATGAAATTGATATATTATTATGTAACGTTATGTGAGAGAGGATGGCTGGATTACGAAATAAGGGGGAATATAACAGAAATATTTTTTCAGCGAGATATTTGCTTCGGTGGGTTTTTGGATTGACCCTGATCAACCGGTCGTTTGCTTGAAATCATAGGTTCAATACCGGATGAGGGTGTAAGTGATGTTAGGATTTTTGAATAGAAATTATTATAGCAGTCATGATGGGATCGATTTAAATGCGAAATATAATGTATTTTTGTGTAAGGAAGGTGATAAAGGCGCTCACATTGATTGCACTATTGACTGCAGCCTATAGACATCTACAAAAAATGAAAGGTCTACATGCAGATACGTTGCCACCCCTCAAATCTAAGTTATATTGTCTTATCAATTTTTTTTTAACATGCTAAGATTATTTGTATTAAAAATAGATGTGTTCAGTTGCATAAAACGAAAGTTTTGCTATCTAGCCACGCATATTTTTTTTTTCACATTCCTACCATGCCTGAGTTCGTCGTAACTATTTCATAAATAACACCTTCTCTTGTTATGATTTAGTATTGTAGTGATTAGTCCTCGAGCTAGTTTCAATAATAAATACACAAACATACAAAATCGTCCACCGCCGTCCTCATCTCATCTCCATCCAATCTCTATAAGTACACAATGGAATTAGTTTGCGCTGCGCCTATCAGCAAGACAATTATTTTCAACTCGACCGTGTGTGGGGGCCTTACGTCCGTTCACATCATTGTTGTATTGAGATCCGTTTATGCAATATGTATTCATCATTATCTGCTTATTTTTTTTTAATTTTTCCATATTTGACAGCAAAAAGCGACAGTTAGTGGTCATCTAGTATCAGTCTGGTCTGTATGTCCGAAAAGCATAAACCATCATATTATTTTAAGGATAGCCAGTTTATTTTTCAATCTTATCTTCAGATGAATAAATATTGAGCGTTTTACTAATTTACTGATGATATACCTACCTCCTAAGTAGTAGAATTATAATTAATTCAACACAAATGACAATCCAAAAAAATATATAGGTAATACAGAAATATTGACATTAGTAAATTTATAGTTTTTAATTTCTGATCATGTTGCTTTCACATAATACAGTAGACATTAATTACGAAACAGATTCTAGAAACTGTTACATCTTGCATTGAACCGCCCACCGAAGCCAGCTAAATGCAAATCACTGATAATCCATTAGTGCGGACGGTATTGTACCTAGAGTCCACTACATTGTAGTCCGCGCCAACTAATGACCTCTATCGGACAGAGATGAGTTAAACAATATTAATGAACTCGCCACCGCCATGTGACAGTTCGGCGCTGGTGGTCATTTTAGCTCTTTGTTTATTTTTTTAGGGCTACATTGCTCTAGAGGGCTTTTCACAGATATTCAGAAGCACGGAATAAATAAATAAAGATGGAATGGTTATGTAGGCGTGGCAAACGCGCCGCAACTATGTATGAACAATCACAGTTCTGTACCTTACTCGCTAAGCACTCGCTCAATTAACGCTATTACTGTCTCCGCTTGCAATGTACAGCATATGATGCGTCCGCTACACTTCGACTACTGACGTGCGAGCTACTTGTGAGTATATTGTTGTGTGCGAGCAAGTGTTTATTGTCTACGGGCGTTGTCTTAGTGTGCAAACTTACGCAAACGAATAGCTGCCCTGAGGATTTATGTGTGGGTGATTGTCGAGACTGTGTTGCATTTGTGTAAAAAATTGTATTGTGGGAGAAAAGCGGCAACACTGGTTCTAATACTAAATTGAAGGAAAGGCCTTTCCATCCTTATTTATCTACTATCTGTACCCGCGACTTCGTCCACGTGAGAAAAAATATGATTGTTCAGTTACTGGTGGTAGAGTTCCAGTGACGGAGCTCGCGGGCGTAGGCACCACCGCATTACCTAATATACTTGCCGCTAAATGGTAGTGTTCAGCACTATCGTGTTCCGGTCAGGTGGTAATGTACGGCCCTGTAATTTCAGGCACAGAGGCATATCACCTAATGCCTCAGAAGTGGCAGCGCATCTGCATTTTGACCTCTGGTCATTGTGTGGGTGTCTATAGGCTGCTGTCATCACTTAACATCAATGTGAACTGCATGCTTGTTTGCCACTATTATTACAGTAAAAAAAAAAAAAAAAAAAAAAAAACTACCCGGACGAAGTCGTGGGCGCCGCTAGTATAAAAGTAGCCTAAGTCACTCCTTATTACATCAGCTATCTGCCAGTGAAAGTCCAGTCAAAATCGGTCCAGCCGTTCCCAAGACTAGCCCCGCCAAACAGACAGACAGAGAGATAGACAAACATTGTTTTGGTATATGTACCGTGTATACATTTGCATTTAGTAAAAAGCGGTAATTTTATATTACAAACAGACACTCCAATTTCATTTATTTATACAAATGCTTCTGAACCCGGCATCTCACAGGACTTGTAGTTAATATTTGTATTTTTTTATTGATGGTTAATTCTTTTTCAGTTTAACTTCTTCGAAAACGAATTACATTTTATTACCTACGTATAATATAAACTAAGAACGTTAATTGTCGCATCTTCCATCATATACCACAAGTAAAGTTGTTTATAACATATTGACGTTTACATCCGTCGTAAAATTTATGAATGGAGTAACAACGTTATTCAAAACGAAGGTTAGTGAACTAAGGTTTAAATAAAAATCATTTATTCCAACTGCGCAAAAAGTCCAAACCCATCTTACCTTATAGTACTTACTACCGTCCGACTGTAATGGTTTGATCACCATTCGATTGATTGACTGCACTAGTAGAAGAATTCCCTACCAGTAGAAGAACATTTCTCCGCTAGTGGGCGGTGAGGTCATCATGACCCATAGAGTAAAGCGGCCCACCGATCGCGGCGGACCGGAGGGGAGTAGCCATAGCGTGTATTACCGATGCAAAACAGTCTGTTATTTTTTGCGGGGGGAAATGCGTGCGACACACACTCACACTACAAAAATCGTCTATTACTACGAAACTCACACTTTGACTTTCACAAAATACAGAAACAATATCACGCACGCATTTAAACATCTAGGCGACAGGGATAGGCCCATTTGGACTTGTACTTTGACAGAGGGGAAAGTCTGCATATGGCTACCCCCTCCAGTATTGCTCTATGTCATGACCCGACGCAAAAAAAAATGTATTACGTCTTAACAGTCCAAAATTCCTCCAACAAGAACAGTCGATGCAATCAAGTTATTTGTTTTATATTATTTCGCATTAACACATGCTTGTGAAATATATTTTATTTAAAGAAAAATGGAAAGAAAAATTTGACTTCAGGCGAGCAGGACGGCAGGACTTCAGTAGCTCAATTGGAAAAGCGGCTGGACTAGATTCCCAGTAGGCCGCGAGTTCGAGTCTCGCCTGAAGTCAAATTTTTCTTTCCATTTTTCTTTAAATAAAATCAAGTTATTATTAAACACATTACCCCTAACAACTAACAGGCACCTGCAAATTATACAGTACACAAATCACACCTGTAATTTGACGATTGTATAGCAGCTTCAAATTGAAAGCTTTCATTAGTGACAACTGTCAATGTAATAAGTGGTTTTAAGGTATTATGCTCATTTCACACTCGTGCTCAGAATAAAAGTGAGAACATTGTTATATTTGTTTATTATATTGTAACATTTGTTAATTAATGTTGTACAAATATTACTTACTACTTTTTAGACTATTAGATTTCTTCCACTAGTGCAGTGAATCAATCGAACAATGGCAGTTGAACCATTCTAATAGGTTAGTAGTAAATACAATAACGCAACATGGGCCGCAGCGTCCTAAAATAAAACTACTACCACTGCGATAGACAATGCACCTGCTAAGGGGTCGTCCATTAATCACGTGATGTTTTTTAGGGTCACTTTGACCCCCCTCCACCCCCTTGGTGTTACGTGGTGAGGTTTTAGATTAACCCCCTCACCCCCACCTAAAATCACGTGTATTTTTTAAATAAAATAAGTACGTACCTAGTTTTTAAATATAGCGGAAAATGAGGCATCGGGGATAAAACGTTTGTACGGCCCTGTAATTTCCGACAGAGGCATAATACTTTAGGCCTCAGAAGTGGTAAGCATCCGTATTTTGACCTCTGGTCTTTATGTGGGTGTCTATAGGCTGCAGTCATCACTTAACATCAATGTGAACGGCATGCTTGTTTGCCACTTTCATTACATTAAAAAAAAATCGCGCAAATGTAATATACTAAGCATGTATTTGGCGTGAAAAATACTGATTGTCGAAATGAAAGTTTTTCAAATTGTTGCCCAAATCACGCACCAATTTTCGGTTGATTTGGGCACTCAAAGAAGAAATAAATACACGTGATATCCCGTTAAACTCCCTCCACCCCCTTGTGATGTTTCATGATTTTTCCCTAAACCCCCCCTCCCCTTTTCGAGTCTCACGTGATTAATGTACGACCCCTAAGCGTGGCGATAATGGCATATTCTTTCATAACGATGCATGAAGGCTTTCTCCAGATGTAAAAGTTTTTTGACTGAAATGAGACAATAGCTGTTGATGCGATGTATCCTATGTGTATATGGTGGGGGTGTACCCCCAACTGAATATGATACTGGAACTCTACCAAAAGAATTAAATAAACTACGCTTACACTCACAGCCCCACACAAATAAACCTGTGTCATGCCGTTGTACACACACAACCCATACACAAACACCCAGATCCTAAACAAATATATATAGGCCATACAACTACTTGTTCTGGTGCGGGGATCGCACTCTCGACTCTTCGAATCAAGCGGACGTCTCACACCGCTGCACTAACCGGGTCGTTGATCAAATAAAATATATTATGACTTGTAATAACTGCGAAATGTTTTCTCGAACATTGAACAAGTGTGTGTTTCAAGCATTAGCAGGTAAAACCAATACAAAAGTTTGATGACTTTATTTTGTGTTATCAAAAATGATAGGTAACACTTCAGTAATAACTATTGATGTCTTTCAAATCACTTTTGATGCTTTTGATCGACTTTATATAAATGCACTTTAATTTCTTGGTTTCCATATTAAGGTTCGGATGCACCAAATATTTGTTAAAAATAAGTATAATAAAATACGCTTACACTCCCAGCCCCACAGTAGGTATAAACCTGTGTCGTGGGTGCCGTTGTATACATACAACACATACACAAACACCCAGACCCGAAACAAATACCTGTAGGCCATACAAATATTTGTCCCCGCGACCCTTCGAATCAAACGGTCATCTCACACCGCTGGACCAACCGGGTCGTTAAGGTTACGGATACTGACAATTTTTTTATGTAATCAAGCTAACTTCAAGTGAGACGATACGACTGATTGTATTCATTTAGGAGATTCCATACGGGAGGTTTGGAAAGATAAAGACAAGCGGTTGCATAAGATGGAATGGTAAATACACAAGAGAGAAAATGAATCATGTAGTTTGTGGGTTATATCCAAAGGATGGGTCCATCCACATTATTCTATCTACTATTTGGACAACTTTTTTTTGATTGCCTCGGTAGCCTAGTGGTAGCAGGCCACTACTACTACGCTGAGGTCCTGGGTTCGATTCCCGGGTAGGGGGTTATCAGAGATAATGGTGAAAAAGCCTTTATCTCTGGTTCTATTGGGATTTTTCCATTTTCTGGAAATTTCCCAGTACCTCAAAGTTTGGTAATGTGCCCGGAGATGTCAACAGGCTCGCCACCTGTTACATGGCCAAAACGTAACCGGCGAATCGTGGGTGTAGAAATAGAAATAGAAATAGAAAATATTTTTATTTCGAATAGATCTTTACAGATACTTTCAAAACGTCAATAAATTATAAGCTACCTAGAGCGAATAACCATTACATATAGTAAAAGAAAAATCATATATTAATAGTAAATTAAAAATTAAAATTTAAACTATTTGGTTAAAACATAATAATCATAAAATTTTTCAATTCCTTCAATGATAATACATGAAGAAAAAGAAAAACTTATTCGTCAAGATCAATGTTATTCACTTAGCAGAGTTCCAAGTGCAGTCACTACTGAGAAGAACTCCGCTACCCAACAAACTCAGTAAGAGCTCTTTTAATTGAGAGCTTAAATCTAGTACAGATTATCGTGAAAAATCAAATAATGTCAACGTCCATAGCATAGATGCAAATAAACTGCTATCTACTTAATGTGATGTAGCCCCTGCAAACCAGAACAGACCAGTCCCCACCAACAGCACCCGTTCACGAGTATGACGCATGTGACAGCCATTGCCCTCCTCGACCATTTTAGAGGGAAGTGAGCAACCCGCCACACGACGCCGCCAAAGGCTGCCAAGCTAAGTCTTTTGTTTGCATGTATGCTTGAATGCATGCATTTACCTCTTCCTACCCCTTCGGGGATTACAGGCGTGAAGTTACGTTTTTTTTTTTAATGATACGTAATTACGAAATACGTATAACCCTTAATTTTCACGCTTCTACCAGCAGACGTTAATTGTAATAACTACATAGATGTCACATATGAAAGAATCTGAATCTCAAATTGTCTATCAACAATTTCATTAGAGTTCTTTGTTGAAAACAATCCAGGCAATTTGGTCGCCTCTCGAATTATACGGCGTCTTCGGGGTTTTTATTTCCCCAATCAAAAGTCCGAGTGACGTCAAGTGGGACGAAACGACCTAATGAATTCTCTACTTGGCTCGATCATTGCATCGCTGGAGATGGTTGTATCTGAAATTTTCTTTATCTCGATAGGTATTGGGACACTAAACGTCCAAGTCACAGAACCAGTGCCGAATATAGTATTGTTTAATATTGAATCGCGCATTGCCTCGCAGCTGTAGATCGGAAGCGATCTACTCGCTTAAGCGATATGGGCGCGGAAGGGTGTGTGATGGGTGCCTAGTGGCAAATTAAAATGCGCGTTTCCATGCTTCGGAGGGCACGTTAAGCCGTCGGTTCCGGTTGCTATCGATAGATCGCAGTCGTTAAAGCTTGTCGGAGGCCTTATGGGCCGTTTCAAAACATCCGATAACGGTTTGGCCACTAACCCTCATCTCCACCAACCCGATTTGGAGCAGCGTGGTGGAATAAGCTCCAGGCCTCCCAAGAAAGGGAGAAACTCGAGATTAGCAGCAATGAATTAACGGGGTGGTATATGACCCTTTTATAATAGGTTGGGAAAAAAGTCTTTTCGCGTTATAGTATGTATGAACTTGTAATAAAATCTCTTTGGTTGTAGTATTTGTATCTGGCTGGTTTTGGTATCATTGAAAGTTAAAATTTTAAAGAACATCATTCCAAATTCAAATTAGGCAAATGTGTGATTTTCATTTGTTTTTCGTACTGTCAAGATGAGTGAATCTAATGAAGAAATTCGATACATTTTAAAATTTTACTACAAAAAAGGTAAAAATGCAACGCAAGCCGCGAAAAATATTTGCGATGTTTATGGACCTAGTGCAGTGTCTGTGAGAGTAGCACAAATTTGGTTTAAGCGTTTTCAATCCGGAAATTTTGATGTTAAAGATGCACCTCGCTCTGGTCGCCCTATTACGGATAAAATGGATGCCATTTTTGAAAAAGTGGAGCAAGATCGACATATCAGTAATTACGACATAGCTGAAGAACTGAGAATTGATCACAAAACAGTTTTGGCACATTTGAAAAAAGCTGGGTACAAAAAAAGCTGGATATTTGGGTACCTCACGAGCTCACTGAAAGAAACCTAATGAACCGTGTACGCATTTGTGATTCTTTATTACGACGTAATGAAACCGAATCATTTTTGAAGAAGCTGATAACTGATGATGAAAAATGGATCACGTACGACAAGAACGTGCGAAAAAGGTCGTGGTCAAAGGCCGGTCAGGCTTCACAGACTGTGGCGAAACCCGGGTTAACTCGCAATAAGGTGATGTTGTGTGTGTGGTGGGATTGGAAGGGCATTATTCATTATGAGCTATTACCACCAGGCAGGACTATCGATTCTGAACTCTACTGCGAACAACTGATGAGATTAAAGCAAGAAGTTGAGAGAAAGCGACCGGAATTGATCAACAGAAGGGGTGTGGTGTTTCATCATGATAACGCTAGACCTCACACATCTATAGCCACTCAGCAAAAATTAAGAGAGTTTGGCTGGGAGGTGCTAATGCATCTGCCGTATAGGCCTGACCTTGTACCTTCAGATTTCCACCTGTTTCGGTCTCTTCAGAATTCTTTATGCAATGTTAGGTTAACATCACGAGTGGACTGCCAAATCCACTTGTCGCGGTATATTGATGCGAAGTCCCAAATGTTTTATAGCAATGGGATCATGTCCTTTTGATTATTATGAGTGGTTATTCACTCTAGGTTAGTTTAAAAAAAAAAGACGATGTAAAAGTGCTCTCCAGGAGCCTAATTATATGAAATAAATTAATAAACTGAATAAACCTACAAGATGGCAAAAGGTTATCGAACAAAATGGTACATACATACTTTAGTTAAATTTAAATAAACTGTATTAAAAAATGTTTTGAATTATCTTAAAAAATGCGAAGAAACTTTTTCCCCAACCTTATATATTATGAGAAATAAAATTGCTTTGGCTCATCGAAAATCCTTGCTTTGGCTTGTAATTTCAAATACGTTAAAGTTTATTTCAAATTTGAGTGACGAAATATTTTGTATTACATATTTAATACTAGCGGCCCGCCCCGGCTTCGCCCACGCTGCTCTGCTTCTATTAGCCGTTATATAATAGCGTGATCCTATCTGTTAAGTTAGATCAAACTGCACACGGTGTGCAAATTTCATTAAAATCAGTTAAGTAGCTTAGGAGTCCGGACAAACACCGTGACACGTGATTTATATATATATTAAGATAAGTATGCTTATTGGTTACACATTTTTCACGGCAACCCTTAACATTTGACATTTGCATCAAATAAAAAAATCCCTATGCACCGTTCTGCGTTGATAGGAAATGTCAAGGGTGGCAAGTATATTACACGACGGGGGTCGCATTCCACAGATTATGGCGATGTAGCTTCTTGAGAAACATTTACTGAAGAAGGTGGATAGAGATACTGGAAGGAACATACTCGTAATATAATATTTACATGTAATGATAATCTCCTTTGTAAAATAACATGTCGCAGTGTTATTTTATCAAACTCGTACGAAATGTCTTGACCGATTTTCATGTTTTTATTAATGTATTTGGTAGATCAAATAATAGGTCGGGTAATAATTTTATATGAAGTACACCCAGTTGCTAGTCTAATCTAGTTTTTTTTTCGACACAATTATAGTGGTACTTATCTGAATTTAGCAACTTTATGGGCTTTTTTGTATTACGGCTTACAAAATTGATGTGAAGGCCTAATTTAACAACGTTATATCAGTTTCTCAGTAAGAAAACAATCGTCATATTTTTCTGGCGGCCTGAGGAACTCTAAACCTGATTATTTCAATGGAAATAAATGAAAAAGACGTGTACACGTGTAGTCTATTTTACTGATAATACAATTGTGAAATTACCTTAAATAGGTAGTGTATTGTATTTCCTCCTCCTCCGACACATCCAGCGTAACTTTATAACATATCTGGTATAAACCAAGAGCCGCAGGGCGTTTGCAATTTGCTTGGATAATGCGCGCTCTGTCCCAACCACTTATCGAAACGCACAATTTATTGTTTGCGCACATTTTTCCTTCAAGTGCAGCTGTTTGAGCACGATCTTCTAAGATGTTGGGCTTGTTACTGTCCTATTGAGCTTTGAAGAACCCTTGGGATAAAAATACGTGCGGTGAAAATTCTGGACAACGGTTTGATTTGGAAAATTTAACTTTTACATTCAGCGTGCTGGCGACGGACGACCTCACTGCCCACTAGCAGAACAATATTCTTCTACCCGAACAGAATTCCCGTGGCAGTCAAACCATTTCAATGGGGCGGTAGTAAATGCAATAACGCTTGATAGGCAGAAGCGTCCTGCGATAAAACTACCGCCACTGCGATCGCCAATCCGCATGCCAAGCGTGGCGATTATGGCATATCCTCATGGGGAGGCTTTGGTCCAACGGTGAACATTTTTCGGCTGATATGATGATGATGATTCAGTCTATTTTTTGTTTAGTAGTTTTTTTATGCAAGGAAAGTGGCTAATAAGCATGCAGTTCACATTGATGTTAAGTGATGACTGCAGCCTATAGACACCCACACAAAGACCAAGGTCGAAATGCAGATGCGTTACCACTCCTGAGGCCTAAGGTGTTATAACTCTGTGAAATCGCCGGAAATTACAGGGCGGTTTAAAAAATACCTATAAACTCTATAAACAGCATCTCTAGACTCATCATTATGCAGCAGCTCGTAATCTATCAAACCTTGAATATATAACGTCGACGAGTGTATTGTACAGTAAAATCTTTATGGGTATTGGCTCAAATACCCTTTACGTGTCATTGATCTTATACGAAGAGGTTGTGAATGCCTTCTGATTAGATATTATGAAATAAAAAAATGTTATACGTCGTTGGATGAAATGTTATGTTGCAAATGTTCATAGGCAACGGAAACCACTTTTTTTCAGGTGGCCCGTCTGCTTGTCTGTCAATCCTTTGACACAAAAAACGAATCCTTTTGCTATCATGTCATATCTCTGCATCATTTTTAAACTTATTTTTACCTTTTTTTTTAAATTTATTTAACATATAAAAATAACATAATATACAATTTTTTTAACAATGCATTACTTAAAACCACTGAGGTTTGTCTCAAATGCAAATGCAAATCTACGTCATACAATTCAAAACAACAGGTACTATAACTACCTAATAATATTTTTATTGGGTATTTTCATAACTCGAGGACTAATTAGACATTTTTGCGAATGTCTATTGATATTTGATGTTTTTTCTTTTCCGTTTTGATTTGTCCTTCATTTTACTTTATTTCTTTAAAAATATTCCGTGTTACTATCAGATGTTTTTAAGAGGTACTTTTATTCAGTTTGTGGTTAATTTTTAATGTTAAGACGTGTTAAGAAACGACGTTAATACAAAAAAATATGAATTACAAGTACATTAATTTAGTTTCTTAAGAAGGGGAGAGATTCGTGCCCAGCAGTGGGACGTAGTTTTTCTATTCTATTCTATTCTATCAAGGGTTGTCATAATATTATTACAGTTTCGGGAAGTTCATGATAGCAGGCGTATATTTTAAGGTTCTTTAGTCATAAGTTTATGTTTGTCTCTGTGCTCTGTGCCGGAAATTACAGGGCCGTACAAAATGGTTGTCTTATGTATCGATATCAGATAAAAGTGTATATTTAAAAAAATCGCATTATTGTAATGCGATTTTTAAAAGAAGCATCAAGAAATGCTGCACATCGAGCCTACGAAATAGACAATCGGCTAGGTTCGACTTCGTAGAGCGTTATCTCAGCTGCACACTGCCTACGTAAGCACTGATAATGCGTATTGGCCAAAACTTAATCAAAATGGTCTACAAACGTCACATAGGTAAGGTGCGAAAGAGACAACGCTCTTCAGACCCGAAATAAGCCGAAGTTTCCTTCTTATAGTCGATATTCAACATTTCTGATTGGATACTGTCCGATATAGCTGTGCAGATATCTAGCTAGAAGACGTATTTCCTTTTAGTACCATGTGATCGTTTATTCAGAACGAGCAATTTGAACGATGTCTTTATGGGTGCTTACACGAGATATGGGTGGGATCAGCTATTGTGCAATTGGGTATTTATATGGGTATTGATTTTGGTACATTAAAAATATATATAACTAGCGGCCCGCCCCGGTTTCAATGTTACCTACCCTCTCCTATTCATCTTAGCGTGATGTTATATAACCTAAAGCCTTCCTCGATAAACGGGCTATCGAACGCTGAAATAATTTTTCAAATCGGACTATTAGTTCCTGAAATTAGCGCATTCAAGCAAACAGACAAATAAACAAACTCATCAGCTTTATAATATTATCCCCTTATTCATAAACGTATTTTAGTTAGTGTTGCTAATCTCTCCTTTGTCTTTTTCTATCCTGCACATTTGAAAATTGCACTGTATTTTGATCTCTGGTCTGGTGTCTATAGGCTTCGGTCATGACTTAACATCAATGTGAACTGCATGCTTATAAAATAATGAAAAAATATTGCAGAATTTTGTAGAAAAGCACTTAGAATCTTCCTATGTTGGATCTGTGTTGCATAAAGCGTGTGAGCTAAAACCCATAAAGATTTTATTGCACAAGACTATACATAAATGTAATATATTCAAAAGTTAATGGATTACGAGCTGGTGCATAATGATGCGTTTGAAGATGTTGTTTATACGCAATTTTATTGTTTTCAATATCGATATAAACTGAAAGAATACATTGAGTCGAAGTAAAGAGAGGCTTGCAGTCTGTGATCTTTAAGAAGAAAACCAATTAATCCGCAGGCGTAGGCACCACCGCATTACCTAATATACTTGCCACTAAATGGTAGTATTCAGCACTATCGTGTTCCGGTCAGGTGGTGATGTACGACCCTGTGATTTCCGGTACAGAGGCATAACACTTAAGGCATCAGTGGTAACGCATATAATATTGTAATCTAATTTTGAATGTTTATAAACTTCAGTTCTTTACCCATTGTGTTTCAACAATTTACGACTAAAAAATACCGCGTGAAACACGCTGTTAAGATATTCCAAGAGCAGTCTCTTTTGAAACTTAAACGTGGTTATGTGTAATGTTTCTACAAGATCCTTTGAAACCACTTCCAGATCAAAGAATCTAGTTTCGATTGATCAAAATTCATCGTCGCTGACCACTTCCTGTACTTTATGGAAAGTGAATTCTATACACATATGATAAGGTTATATTTCCGTTACCACTTATTCCGAACTGGCTTACAGAAAATGGACTGTGGAAGGCATAAATATTGAACAACAAAGGGTTAACTCGAAGGTCCATTTGCGTGACGATGCGGGTCCAGTTTATACATAATTCAGAATGTATTGAAAATTTGCTTGTGGTTGCACTCTGACCTTACGATGGGAAAGAAAATATGAATGTGTATTCAATTGTTGACTTGAATAAATTTTCTTTATCGTCAGTGATAGGACAATAGTGTGCAAGTGTTGATTTAAATTACCTAAATAAAGGTAAACGCCCACATACCTACAAGTGTGGGCATATCTGTACCGTGGACAACTGTGTACACTTGTATGTGATTCATGGTTTGCTAATTTTATTTTGAATCCATGTAAAAGATGTCGAGTCTATGCAATAGACATTTAATTTTGTCGGATACATTTTCAAACTCCAAGGATATCACCACGAATGTTAATATGTTCATAACGCAGCTTCCAGGTGGGTGGAAAATTTGGCCCTACAACTTTTTTTTGCAGTCATTTCGTTTTTATATAGAACTTCCTAAATATTTGACAATCATTTTGTGCAGGTACTATAAATTTATTTTAGAGCATTTCGCTCTTGAACAAGTGTTTTGACCATCAAAAATGTGCCATAAATTATGGCCAATTTACGGCAACTTTTTCACGAATTCTTTCAATACTCTCATTTGAACGAGCTGCTTTGACAAGATAACTGATTTATCTTTTGCAATACTAAACTGCGCAAATTTATTCTCCAAAGAGCTTATTGCTTGTCATGAAGTTTTTTATTGAAAAACTGACGCAATTTCTTCGGTCGCAAAAGAAGACTAGTTTTCATAGTTTTTTTTAGATTATAACCGATTGTTCAAGCGTAAATGGTCATTAATTTGCAGTCTTTAAAAAGTAGTTGGATAATTTGATTGCAAAACAAAATCATGGAAATAAAAGTTGTTAATAAACTGGATACTCTTTACTTATTGGCCGGGAAAAAAAACAAGCAATAGCAATAGTAGCCTATTTTATGTTGCGGGAAATCCCAATACACACATACGTATGTATATTTAGGCCAAGTCCCTAACGGAGTAGGTAGAGGAAGTAAGCGAGGAGTGTCAAATATCTCGGTTCTTGTACACCTTCCTTGTCTCTTTTACATCTCTCTCTTCGCGAAGAGAGATAGAGGGCTCTCCCCTCTTATGCACCTCAATGCCGAAGATGTGTGTGAATATAATAATATAAATTGATGTATACACACTTATTCATTCACTTTCGGGGAAAATACGATTATGAACATTTTACTAAAACCTAAACCAACTCGAATCACAAAACAAAACAGACATAAACCAAATAATTCGCAATTCACCGCCCAATCAGACCTAATAAGATCAGAAAAAAAGCGCCATTTATACGTTTGACCACATTTGTCTGTCTGTCAGTCTAATAAATAAGGAAAGAAAAACTGCGGCCGTCTGCGATGTATCTGCCCTCATCAGTGTATCGGGACAGACATGAGGAAGGATAATATATCTATAGAGTTGTAAAACCTTAACTGTGTTTGTGTATTTTTTGTTTTCATGTAAAAAGGTGGCAAACAAGCATTCAGCTCACATTGATGTGAGCTGAATGCTTGTTTTCTTCAGTTAAACTGTTAGTGGAACTGCAGAGGCAGTATATAGAGAGAGAGGATCTTTTAGTTTTTTAATGAACCTGCGTTCATATTGATGGTAGATAGGAAATGGTTGGAGAACCCAGAAACACCAAAATTGACCTTTTTTGACACAATAGCTTGAATACAAAAAGTAGTAAATGAACGAGGGGCACGGGATTTATGTAGTGAAATACAAAAATCTCTCTTCAATTTATGTATGTACCTTCATGCCAAGTCTCTTACGGGGTAGGCAGAGACTGGAGCACCAGAAATGTCTCCTTTTCTTTTCCGCAACTCCATGTAATCATTGTTTTTGTAATTATTTCGCATTAACACATGCTTGTGAAATATATTTTATTTTAAAGAAAAATGGGAAGAAAATTTGAAATTTGACTTCAGGCGAGACTTGAACTCGCGGCCTACTGGGAATCTAGTCCAGCCGCTCTTCCAATTGAGCTACTGAAGTCCTGCCCGCTTTGTCAAGTCTTTCCTTCACATTTATTGCCTTGCTTTATGGTAGCAGTAGCGCCATCTATTGCCCACTATGCAAATCAGTTTGTTTCAGTTTTCTTTGTAATCAGTTTGTTAAGGTGGAAATGAGACATTCTACTGATATACATAACTATGCATATACCTATTCTTAGTAACATTCTTGATGATAAATTTTACAACTTATAAACAGACATGACATGTGTATCTACTTCTATTCACAGTAGTTTGAAAAAGTTATTAATTTTGGACTTATTATAAGCACATTTTGACTTTGACTTTGCAAGAACCGACATATTTTGCGCACCACGCTTACTGCCCTGTTAGGATCCTTTCGTAAAGTTACATACACAGACACATACACGCTTCTACGTTGACGTGGCGTTGTTATATCACTGCTCAGTATGACCATAAATTTGATGTTTTTCCTAAGTACAGCTGATACCGTTGACTAAAATTGGAACAATAAGGTTATAGGCCACTTTCTAAGAATCTAAAATCTCTTATACACAGTTTAAACAGTTTTATTTTATGTGTTGGAAGTGGCAAACAAACATGCAGTTCATCATTTATGCCATCATTTATGTTAAATGATGGCTGCAGCCTATAGACACCCACACAAAGACCAAGGTTAAAATGCAGATGCGCTACCACTCCTAAGGCCTAAGGTGTTATGCCTCTGTGTCGGAAATTACGGAAATTACAGGGCCGTACATTACCACCTGACCGAAACACGACAGTGCTGAACACTACCATTTAGCGGCAAGTATATTAGATAATGCGGTGGTGTCTTCGCCCGCGAGCTCCATCACTGGAATTCTATCACCAGTAAAAGTTAAAGTATTTTACAAATTATACATTCTGCTCTATATAATTCCACTAGGTAAAACATTCATCAGAATGGTTCAGGATCATTACTCTTTGCCCTCATTGTCTTTTACTTTATTTACCAGAAAAAGAACATTCCATTGAAAAATTGTGTAAATATATTGGATCAATATTTCTTTTACTATTATGCTTTGTAAAATAAATATAGGAAAGCTAGCGGGTAGAAAATTCTCATAGTAACAAAGTATGATACATAAATTCGAGGTTTTATTTCAGAATATACCGATAGGTAAAATAATATGTCATTTGCATAACAGCAAACATAAATCTATATATTATAGAACAAAGTCCCCCGCGGCGGTAGTCTGTCTGTTCGCGATAAACACTACTGCATGGATTTTCATGTGGTTTTAACAAATATGTGTATGGCCTACAGATATTTGTTTCGTGTCTGGGTGTTTGTGTTTGTGTTGTGTGTGTGCAACGGCACTTACGTCACAGGTTTATACCTAGTATATAATATATGTCCTACGAGTGTAAGCGTATTTTATTATTTAGTATCAGGTGAACTATGCTTCAGGCTTTGTTAATTATTAAATTCTAATAAATAATTGTATTAGACACTAAAATCTACATACATTCATCATAAAAGTCATCGCTCTCCTCATGTAGTGACGTGCACAGAAAGCTGGCTATATTGCCAAGTCGATGGCAAATTTTTTGAAGCTAATGAACATTATTTTAGAATTTAAAAAAGTACGATACCTATTATTTACAAGTGTAAGTGCAATTGGATTCTAACGTGACGTAATCAAATAAAATGTTAGCCCAGGTGACTCAGGAATGAGGTACTGTTACGAGTCACACTACTTTTGTTTGTTAAGAAAATGCATGTCCAGTTTAATCATTTAATTAGTGCTGCAATACCTCTGGGTATTGAAATAATAAAGTTGCCGTCAAGGAAGCTTTATGACTAGAAACGTAGTTGTAAATGCACTCAACTTTATTTTTAGAATTCCTTATCTTTTGTAATATGAATGTTTGCTTTCGCGTATTTTTTTAACAATGCGACGTTTGTCCGTCTATTATAAAGTTCTATACCTCAGAGGACGAATATTTTCTTTGGTTTTTGATGTGAATCTTTAAATTTTCTGTCAAAGACAATGCAAACAACTGGTAATAAAATCGGAGGACAGAGTTTAACGGTATTATAAATGTATTAATTATCCTCAAACCCCCCCTTATTCATAAACGTATTTTAGCTAAAGTGTTGCTAATCTCTCCTTTGTCCTTTTCTATCCTGCACATTTGGAAATGCAGCTGACAGAGACAAAGCATTCTATAGCTAAAACGTATCTAAAGCACGTTTATGAATAAGGGGGATAATTGATATATTGTAACTTTTTGAAGAAATTAAATTTTATATATGTTGTTTTTAAGGCTGTCAATTTTTCTTTTTAGGTAACACCACAGTCTTAAGAATACGAACATGTTAAATATTGGGTTAATACGATGACTTATTTTTTATTTACTCGATGTATGAGTAACGAAACTTATATTTGATAACCGTTTTAAATTTTTGTCTTTTTAAAAATAACTATTTTTTTATCAAATAATTTATTCCCCTTGAAGTTTGATTAAGGTTCCATCAGTTTAAATCATTGTTTAATTTGTAATATAATCCCACTAAAACATACACCTATAACTTATGATGTATACCGATGTATTTTTTTATGCAATGAATGTCGCAAACAGCAATGCATCTCGCCTGCAGCCTATAGATATCCCCACAAAAACAAACAAAATACTGCTGCGTTGCCACCTGAACCCTAACCCCCTTATTCATAAACGTATTTTAGCAAAAGTGTTGCTAATCTCTCCTTCGTCTTTTTCTATCCTGCACATTTGACAATGCAACTGACAAAGACAAAGCATTCTATAGCTAAAACGTATCTAATGTACGTTTATGAATAAGGGGATAAGTAGTTATGTCTCTGTGACACTTATTACGGGACATTACCATCTAATCGGAACACAGTAATGCTGAACGGCGTCAGATGGAGAAATATTTGGCGGCAGATGGGTTAGGTAATGCGTTGGTGCCTACGCCCTCTAGCTCCTACACAGGAACTTTACCACCAGTAGATACCAGTATGTTTGTTATATAACAATAATGGACAACAGTAACAAAACAGAAACATCAAATAAATGCCCGGCAGACGTGGCAAGAGTTTATTACTGTTTTCAAATATAAACCTCGCTCTGTGAATTGTTAATTTCGCGGAACCGAGCATTTTTGATTATGCTTAGTGTATAAGGTTGGTGATGTAGTGAGACCAAATTAATAAAATAAATAAAATACGCTTACACTCGCAGACTACAGTAGGTATAAACCTGTGTCGTGGGTGCCGTTGTACACATACAACACATACACAAACACCCAGACCCGAAACAAATATCTGTAGGCTATACAAATATTTGTCCCGGTGCGGGGATCGAACCCGCGACCTTTTCGAATCAATTGGTCATCTCACACCGCTGGACTAACCGGGTCGTCAAATGTAATATAATATGTGTTAGTAGTGTGTCATAATATTTTATTATGTCGTTAACTTAATTCTCCCCTCAACTCTAAAATAGCTCAAGATTTGTGCGTATGGTTTAAAAACTGTTTATTATTCTTTCAGGTAAAAAGGATACAACAAATTATTACCAAAAGTAAATGGCCGAGTTATATTATTTTGAAAAAAAAAACAGTTTTTAGGGTTTAGTACCCCAAGGGTAAAAACGGAAGCAAATTAAGACTCCGCTGTACTTTGAGAGTTCCGCCTGATATCAAAATTTTCTTCCCATTTTTTTTCCTAATATACTTCATTCGCGTGTGTTATTGTGAAAAATTCAATAAAACAATCATATTTTCTTAGTTTAATTGTTTTATTGAATAATTATCAAAGAACCTACTCTTAAATCTCTTATGTCACTTTTTTTTTTTTTTTTTATGTCATTAAGTTGACAGACAAGCAGACGGGCCACCTGATGGTAAGTGGTCACCGTCGCCTATGGACATTTGCAACACCAGGGGAGTTGCCAATGCGCTGCCAGCCCTGAAGGACTCTTTTGACGCCATTTTTGAAGAACCCCATATTGTAGCACCGAGGGAACACCTCAGAGGGAAGTTCGTTCCACAATTTACACGTTCTGGGCAGAAACGAACGAGAAAACCGCACCGTTGAGCACTGCCAGGTGTCCAGTCGGTGAGGGTGAAACTTTTCTCTTCGGCGGGTAGTACGGTGTAGAAAAAGAGACGGTGGCACCATGTCGAACAGTTCGACAGAGCACTCACCATTGTAGAGACGGTATAACACGCACAGACAACCAATATCTCTGCGCAGGCTCAGATGTTCGAGCCTGTCTGTAAGTCCCGGATCGTTAACAATACGAACGGCGCGTTTTTGTAGGGAGTCAAGTGGACCAAGCTGGTACTTGGGGGCTCCCGCCCACAAATGAGAGCAGTATTCCAGATGGGGCCGCACTTGGGCCTTATAAAGCTGTAGTAGCTGCCCCGATGTGAAATACTGCCTCGCTTTGTTAAGCACCCCCAACTTTTTGGATGCCAACTTGGTCTTACACTCAATGTGACTCCCAAATTGCACTTCGTTCGATACCCAGGATACCGATACTCTTACCAATGGCAAGCGGAGTGCCCTGGAACTGTGGTGCTACAATGAATGGGGTTTTTTTTTTTTTTAACTTACTAACACAAATCATACGAGTAAGTAGCCGTAAAGATAGTCTCAGTGTACCACCAACTTTTGGACACTCCTTTAAAAGGCCGGTACCCATAAACCTAGCTGAGATAAAGTCAGTATAAAATATTTTAATTATATTTTATCACCACTAAAACCGTGTAAATGAAAAACTGGTTTTGTTTTTATGAAATCATAAAAAACTTGTCCTCGCTTCATGTAGAGCTTTAATGCGCTTGCATTGTTCAGGTCTCATAACGTTTTTATAGTTTTGGATTATAGTTTTTCTTGGAGTGATAAGTTTGTTAGCAGTACTCTTTTTGGATGATGATTCATTAAGGAAGTAGGTTATATGTTGTGGGTTTACTTTATTTAGGTTTACTTTTTTTACTGGTGGTAGAGCTCCAGTGACGGAGCTCGCGGGCGTAGGCACCAATGCATTACCTAATTTACTTACCGCTAAATGGTAGTGTTCAGCATTATCGTGTTCCGGTCAGGTGGTAATGTACGGCCCTGTAATTTCAGGCACAGAGGCCATAACACCTTAGGCCTCAGGAGTGGCAGCGCATCTGCATTTTGACCACCACTTAACTTATCGTCATCACTTAACATCAATGTGAACTGCATGCTTGTTTGCCACTTCCATTAAATAAAAAAAAAAAAAATTTAGGTACTTGCTGAC
Organism: Macrosoma leucophasiata; assembly: GCA_036365455.1. Lineage (NCBI taxonomy): Eukaryota > Metazoa > Arthropoda > Insecta > Lepidoptera > Hedylidae > Macrosoma > Macrosoma leucophasiata. Next base: position 3,905,896 of record JAWQUS010000004.1, on the reverse strand, counting down.
CCGGCAAACTTCGTATTGCCTCACAAAGAAATAATGTGTCAAAGGTTTGATAGATACAGACTATTTGTATATTGAAATTAAATGTAGAGATTCCCGTAGGAATGAGTTATTTTGCCGCAGTAAAAAGTAGCCTTAATGTTGGCCAGGCTTAGTATCTATACACCACAAAGAGTTTTATACGAATCCGTCCAGTATCTTCGGAGATTAGCCCGGACAAAGGGACAAACAGACAGACAAAAAATTTAAAAATCATTGAAAAGTGTTCTAATACTATTTTAACATCGCCCCCAATTGGTTTTTCGTAAATATATACAATGTACAGACACGCGGATTTTACTGTTTTATTATAATAGGTTGGGGAAAAAGTCTTTTCGCATTATAGTATGTATGAACTTGTAATAATATCTCTTTGGCTGTAGTATTTGTATCTGGCTGGTTTTGGTATCATTGAAAGTTAAAATTTTAAAGAACATCATTCCAAATTCAAATTAGGCAAATGTGTGATTTTCATTTGTTTTTCGTACTGTCAAGATGAGTGAATCTAATGAAGAAATTCGATACATTTTAAAATTTTACTACAAAAAAAGGTAAAAATGCAACGCAAGCTGCGAAAAAAATTTGCAATGTTTATGGACCTAGTGCAGTGTCTGTGAGAGTAGCACAAATTTGGTTTAAGCGTTTTCAATCCGGAAATTTTGATGTCAACGATGCACCTCGCTCTGGTGATGAAAAGTGGATCACGTACGACAAGAACGTGTGAAAAAGGTCGTGGTCAAAGGCCGGTCAGGCTTCACAGACTGTGGCAAAACCCGGGATAACTCGCAATAAGGTGATGTTGTGTGTGTGGTGGGATTGGAAGGGCATTATTCATTATGAGCTATTACCACCAGGCAGGACTATCGATTTTGAACTCTACTGCGAATAACTGATGAGATTAAAGCAAGAATTTGAGAGTAAACGGCCGGAATTGATCAACAGAAGGGGTGTGGTGTTTCATCATGATAACGCTAGACCTCACACATCTATAGCCACTCAGCAAAAATTAAGAGAGTTTGGCTGGGAGGTGTTAATGCATCCGCCGTATAGTCCTGACCTTGCATCTTCAGATTTACACCTGATTCGGTCTCTTCAGAATTCTGAATGCAATGTTAGGTTAACATCACGAGAGGACTGCCAAATCCACTTGTCGCGGTATTTTGATGAGAAGTCTCAAAATTTTTATAGCAATGGGATCATGTCCCTACCTCCAAGATGGCAAAAGGTTATCGAACAAAATGGTACATACATACTTTAGTTAAATTTAAATAAACTATATTAAAAAATGTTTTGAATTATCTTAAAAAATGCGAAGAAACTTTTTCCCCAACCTATATGTATAGATGTACAACAAAATGGTGATATCTAGAGAATGCGTTTATTTTTGTCGTGTGAGTGGTAAGCAAGCGAGACGGTAAGACATTTCAGTGCAGATGCGTTACCTATCCTGATGCCTATACACTGAGCCGGTAATTATGGGAGAAGACCTAAATTTCCGTCTACCATTTTTTTGTGTAATGGAAGTGGCAAACAAGCTTGCAGTTCACATTGATGTTAAGTGATGACTGCAGCCTATAGACACCCACACAGACACCAAGGTCAAAATATACATGCGTTTCCACTCCTGGGGCCGAAGGTGTCATGCCTCTGTGCCGGAAATTACAGGGCCGTGCATTACCTACATTACCTGACCGGAACACGATAGTGCTGAACACTACCATTTAGCGGCAAGTATATTAGGTAATGCGGTGGTGCATACGTCCGTGAGCTCCGTCACTGGAGCTCTACCACCAGTAAAACCATTTGGCGGCAGATAGATTAGGTAAATAAATAGATTAGCGATGGTGCCTATGCCCTCGAGCTCCTACACTGAAACTCTACCACCAGTGAATATCGCATTAAACATAAAGAACAAAAAATTGATCTCGAAAAGCAAAAAAGAACTAGTATCAACTTGAACAGATTTAAAATATAAAAGACGTAATAAATACCACTCCAAGTAGACGATTAAAAATGCAACCCTTAAGAGCTTCCCCAAAGGGTTAAGTCAGGTGTGAAATTAGGAAAGTGTCTGTGGCAGCCTTCCCTAATTATTGAATTAATACGAGCTCTTACGCTAAGACGCGAATTAATGTTATCTTTGATGACGTGCACGGTTCGTTTCACGTTTTTCAAGTACTTAATTGAAATCTTACTACAATGAAGATTGTTTTGAAGGTATGTTTTGGAAAAATTCTGCAGTAAATCGAGTAGGATCATATAATTGATTAGCAGTTTGCAGCATTATTTATAACTAGCTGTCCCGGCAAACTTTGTATCGCATCACAATGAAATAATGTGTCAAAGGTTTGATGATACTATTTGTATGGAAAAATGAAATTGTGGTTTTTACTATTTCCCTTCAATTTCTTCATATTTTGTTTTTCACAAAACGAAAATTAGCCAAATCGGTCCAGCCGTTCTCGAGTTTTAGCGAGACTAACGAACAGCAATTGATTTTTATATATATAGATATGGTCTTATTTCATAAACTAATGTATTCAAGATAAGATAAACCATTTTCAAAAAAACTCATAACACCGCCGACCAAGCTTTTCATATCTTACAACAAAACATAATAAACGTGGAGGTGCAGTAATGCACCTATCAGTTTGACGTCATTCTGCACCATTTGCAAAACTCAGCAGGGTGTGGTTCGTTCGGCAGCGAAACAGCGCTTTTTAGCTAGAAATTTTTATGCAGATGAGTATTATTTTTACAAAAGAGCGTTAGTTTTCTTCAATTACATGCTATGGTTAAAATAGATTGTTTTATCCTAGTTCCTACTAATATTATAACTGCGATAGTTTGTGGGTGGATGGATGGATGTTTCTTCACGAAAAGACTACTGAATGGATTTGGATGAAACTTTACAGTAATAATGGCAACCCATTATACGTCCTACTGCTGGACACGAGTCTCTCCCTTTTTTGGGGGGAGGCCTGGAGCTTACTCCACCACGCTGCTCCAATGCGGGTTGGTGGAGATAAGGGTTAGTGGCCAACCCGTTGTTGGATGTTTTCTAACAGCCTATAAGGCCTTTTTTTTTCTTTATTTTTACGCGGGGAAACCCTCATGGGCACCCGCCGTCTAAGGGAAACGACGGCGGGTAGTGTGAGGCTCGTACTCACTAAAACCCCGCGGTGTTCCGACTCTTCCGCCATCAGTGGTGGGGTCACGGGAACGCTTACGCACACAACCGCGACCTCGCCGGCGGCTGCTCGTCTCCGAGCCCTCCGCAGGTTGAGCTTTTTGGCTCCAACTAACACTAGTGGCATGCGGAACACGTGCACGCCACCCAGCTTGGGACCTATTTCCATTTGGGCGACGGACATCCCCTAGTCCGACACCCAAAGGTCCCTGCCCCGACCACTCACAACGCCAGGCGTCCCAAGACGCCCGGGTGGAGGAGTCCAGGGGCACTTTGTTCGGCCTCGGTGGAGCGGGAGTGACAGGGATGAACTGACCTTCAACCGCCCCCCCGCGGCCCCATCACGTTCCTATCGAGCGGCGGGACCACCGCTAGGCGGCTGGGGATAGGGTGCATTGCCAACGACATACCCATACACCTCTTCCCCAGCCGCCTTCCCACCACGTCACCATCTGACGGCGGGACCACCGTTAGGCGGCTGGGGATAGGGTGCAGGGCCAACGAAATACCCGTACACCTCCTCCCCAGCCGTCTCCTTTCCACAGCAGCGAGTGGCGGGCAAAGCCACGCCAAACGCCGTCCCCTCTCTGGGTTCCTCTTGGCTGCGCCGGTGTGGGGACAACCACCGGGTACTGAGCCCCACCGCCACGACAAGGCGGAAACCCTTGGGGGGGCAGCCTATAAGGCCTCCGACAACGTTTAATGACTGCTATCTATCGATAGCAACCGGGACCCATAACGGAAACGCGCATTTTAATTTGCCTCTAGCGGTCACCCATCACACACCCGACCGCGCCCGTATCGCTTAACCGAGTAGATCGCTTCCGATCTACACCACCACATTACCTAATATACTTGCTGCTAAATGGTAATCTTCAACACTATCATGTTCCAGTCAGGTGGTAATGTACGGCCCTGTAATTTCCGGCACAGAGGCATAACATCTTAGGCCTCAGGAGTGGCAATGCATCTGCATTTTGACCTTGGTCCTTGTGTTAGTGTCTGTAGGCTGCAGTCATCACTTAACATCAATGTGAACTGCACGCCTGTTTGCCACTTCCATTACATAAATTAACAAAAACCTTCATATTCCTTTGTATGGTAAAAAAGTCATGAGCCTTTTTAATGAGAAAATGTTACGAATAACAAAATACAAACCAAAATTCAGAGTACAGCGCTTTTTTAGCTGTAAAATACGTAACGCGCGCTTTAATGCAACGATTGCATTCATCACCTAGATAGGAGTTAGACAATACACTGTCCATACGTTTGAGTTTTTAGGATATTTCAATAGAAACTTATGTGGATTGAAGTTTCCCCATAAAAAATTATTTAGTTGCCTATGAACTGGTATTTATTCTGAACGTAGCTATTTAATGCACTTTACCTAGACAAAATATCACCGAGCAGAGGGGCTGATGCAGCGGCGGCAATGCTCTTATGAACTTTACAAAAAAAATTGTGTTAATTATTTTAGGGTTTACTATCAATATTTGTAAAAAGTCGTAGAACAAATTAAAGCAAAAAGAAAATATTTTTATTTTGAACAGATCTTTACAGATACTTTTACAACTTCTATCAATTTTAAAATGTTTTGGGATTGATGTCAAGTGGCTGCCTGTAAAAAGTCATGCGGTAATTCAATGTATCCTGTGTATAAATAATTTAACAATTCAATATTCATAAAACAAATAAGCAAAATTTACTACGTCAAACTTTTTTCAAAGTGATGCAACTTATGTTTCAAGTACTTAGAATGAGTCCCAGTTTCGTCCAAAATCACAGTCACCTTACACATAGGATACGAATAACGGATATGACGTAAGTGACGCGCTGTTTATTATGACAAGCGATGGAAGCGAGGGAATGTAAGCGATTTATACAATTTAGGAGCGGTCGCGTCTGACACACCTTATGTGTGAATATTTTACCGTTTTTTACGTAGATACTCGTAGCAGTGTAGAGCTGCTACGCTAATTTTAATAAGTGCTACGATACATGCTACGAAGTCATTATAAATTATAATTTGAAAATAAAAAAATGTATTGATTTTTTTCTAGTTTTATAAAACTTCGTTATTAATTATATTATGCTGAACTTCGTTATTAATTATATTATGCTGAACATTATGCTGAACTGAGAACTATTTGGTGCAGCCGTGAGATCTTGTTTTTTTTTTCTACTTTTACAAGGTGCCTATTTTTTATATTAACAGTGTTCTTTCTTTTTTTTGTGTTATAATGTCAATGCTTTCATAAATGTTGTTTTTTTTTGTCGTACCAACCCACTTGTTTAATTTTTTTTTCTATTGTTTTTCTATGCAGTATTTGATCGGCTGCGCCAGTAAATGTTTTTTCTTCTTCTTCTTCTTTCTTCTTCTTCATATTGATGTGTCATGCGAAAAACTAAAAAAAAATGTTTTTTTCATTTAATTATCAGCAATTAAAAGTTGATAAAATTTAAATAAAAATCACGTGACTATGAACGCGCCACGATTGTTTACCCCTAATTGTGACGTCACAATGTTATAGCTGTTCAAGAATAGTACAGCGTTTATGGCAATAACCTACATGTGACTTGACAATAATATCCAAATTGCTAAAAGATTTGTTAGTTGATTTTTTTTTTATGCTATAGAAGTGGCAAACATGCATGCAGTTCACATTGATGTTAAGTGATGACTGCAGCCTATAGACACCCACACAAAGACCGAGGTCAAATGCAGATTCGTTACCACTCCTGAGGCCTAAGGTGTTATGCCTCTGTGCTGGAAATTACAGGGCCGTACATTACCACCTGACCGGAACACGATAGTGCTGAACACTACCATTTAGCGGCAAGTATATTTGGTAATGCGGTGGTGCCTACGCCCGCGAGCTCCGTCACTGGTGCTATAACACCAGTAGATTCCGTGTAGGTATGTGTGACAAAGTTTTTATAAAGACAAGGTCTGATAATATTCCTGATGTTGATATATAATACATATAATCTTTCTATTTATCACCAAAAATTTTTTTTTTCAAAAACCCAATTGATGAGCAAGCAAACAAAAGAAGTAAAAGAAGTAATAATACTACGTATAGAATGGACACTTGGACGTCCCGCCCGATTGCCCCGCCTCACCCAACCTCCTCCCCTCTTATGGGCGACTTTTGGTATTCTCTACGTGCTACGCACACAGGTGCAATAAATACAGGCGCGAAGTAACGTTATATTTATATTAGAAAGCCATAGTTAATTATGGGGTATCGGTGTCTAAGAGATAAAGCGCCTGGGCTGGTCCTTGATCCCAAGTTTACAGGTTTGTTTAGTCTTTTCTTGCCGTTTGTAAAAGAGAGTATGGAACATTCTATTGATACCTATTTTTATGACTAAGTAGTTTTGGACCATTTTTTATTATATTTTTGTTTACTTTGACGTATCAGCTGTTACTTATTTTAATTTTGAATTTGTAATTTGACCTTTCATTAGCGAATTCTATTATTTCCAAGTGATTAAATACATTTTTGAGTTTGAATTTTGAGTTCGAGCTTACAAGTTCAATGCCCGATTCCCTGCCCGAAGTAAATTTTTATTTCCATTTTTATTTAATTACTAAATTCACTTGCATATATTATTACGGAAAAATTCAAATATAAACATTTTCACGCAAACATTCTAATGTAGACATATCCCCTTTCAGGATCTCATCCCATTACCCAATCGATAAAGCCAGGGTTCATAAAATTCAATCATACTTTATTACATCTTACAGCGCCTTACATATATGGAGTGGTAGGTCTGTCAGTTAACGGCAGTATGTGAGTGTTCAAGCGCAATCAGAGATCGGATGTCGTTTATTGAAATCTCAGCCCTTCGTGCACAGAGTAATAAAACTGCAGAGACAAGAAAAAATACTTATAAATGTTTTTATTTTGAAAAACGCTGTATACTATCGCACGCTCGAAGTTTGATTACTTTTCCGGAGATATGAATGAAATTTTTGCTTTTGGCATGCAGGCAAATAACGGGAATTCCAAATTCGAAAATTAAATTATTTACGCAACTTAGTAATAAATAAGTCTAGCAGTAGTGATTATATTACTTTACTTTTTAAAGTGATTTCATTCAAGTGCTTTTATAGTAAATACTAGCTGTGCCCACGACTTCGACCGCGTAGATACTGAACAATAATTAAGTTAAATAGTACTAGATACTGAACAATAATTAAGTAAAATATTACGCAGCCGAAGTCGCGGTCACAGCTAGTCTAAATTAAATACATTAATGTAAACAGCATTCAACTCTGCTTAAAAGTTTTGAAGTAGTGTTTGAAGATTTTTGAAGAAAACCGCATTCAAATCCGTTGAGTAATTTCGAAGTTATAACGTACCAGACAGACAGACAAAAATTCCTAAAATTGTTTTTTTATTTATCAGTCCCTATCAGTTTAAGGGAAAATATTTAATGTACAGATATTTATTGTCTTATTATATGAATTGATAAATTGAACGTAACAATAATTGTATCACACAAAACATAAACTCTCTGCATCACATTACTCTGTGCCGCAAGATGATTGTCACAGATAGTGAGACAGGGGCAAGCCAGTAAAGTTTTACGACTACATTCGACACGATCAGCCTCCTGTGATGCCACTGCGGTGTATCCTATTGTAACTTGATTGAATCAACCACATTGACATGTCAGCCGGATTTGGCCCCATAGTGTGGAGAGATATGATTTATTTTAGATCATTTATACTTTATTTTATTTAAAAAAAAAAATGGAAAGAAAAATTTGACTTCAGGCGAGGCTCGAACACGCGACCTTTTTCTTTCCATTTTTCTTTAAAAATAAAATATATTTCACAAGCATGTGTTAATGCGAAATAATATAAAACAAACATTTACACTTTTTTTTCTTTTTTCACCAGAACACGATAGTGCGTTGGCTACCATTTGGCGGCAGATAGATTAGTGGTGCCTACGCCCTCGAGTGGAACACTCCCTTACTAACCCTACACTGGAACTCTAACATCAGTACGGCCTTGTAATTTCCGGCACAGAGGCAGAACATCTTAGGCTTCAGGAGTGGTAACGCATCTGCATTTCGGCCTTGGTCTTTGTGTGGGTGTCTATAGGCTGCAAACTGAATGCTTGATTGCCACTTCCATTACATTAAAAAAAAAAGTAAAAAGTTGCTGCGAGAAAACAACTATTATTTCACCGTGTGTATATGACTTATGCAAAAACGGACATGTCAGTTTCCTTCAGAAAATCAGTGTATAAAAATTGTAGCTGTAAAAAAAATCTAATTCATAACACAGCATCGAATGCCACTTAATCATCAGAGTCCAATATTTCATAACCCCTTCATTTTATCATTAAACAAAAATGCCAGTAATTAATCTTACCCTTTCACGAGTTGTTAACGCCGCTCTAAAATATAACAGAGTTTCGGCCTCATTAACACAGGATCTAAATGTAATTAAATTTTACATTTTATGTAAAATGTCAAGTTAAAATCGCTTTCTGACGAGTTTGGGCCAAAGAGTCTATTTACCTTTACTTATTTTAAATGAACTTAGAACAAGTAATTTCTTCTAGAATAATTTCTAATTTTCCGTTATAAATCAGCAGATTTTTATTTTAAACTAGCTGTGCCCTCAACTTCGTTCGCATGGAATAGTGGCTTTGGGCAGTATTTTTGAATATAACTTTTGGTTAATTTTAGATCATACAAAACGACGTCAAAACAATCGACGTCGGGATGCTGGGCGTCGGGACGCTGGGCGTCAAGACGCTTGGCGTCGGGTCGCTGGGCGTCAGAACGCTGGGCGTCGGGACGCTAGGCGTCGAGACGCTTGGCGTCAAGACGCTTGGCGTCAAGACGCTTGGCGTCGGGTCGCTGGACGTCAGAACGCTGGGCGTCGGGACGCTAGGCGTCGAAACGCTTGGCGTCGGGTCGCTGGGCGTCAGAACGCTAGGCGTCGGGACGCTAGACGTCGAGACGCTTGGCGTCGGGTCGCTGGGCGTCAGAACGCTGGGCGTCGGGACGCTAGGCGTCGGGTCGCTGGGCGTCAGAACGCTGGGCGTCGGGACGCTAAGCGTCGAGACGCTTGGCGTCGGGTCGCTGGGCGTCAGAACGCTGGGCGTCGGGACGCTAGGCATCGGGTCACTTTGCGTCAGAACGCTGGGCGTCGGGACGCTAGGCGTCGGGTCGCTGGGCGTCAGAACGCTGGGCGTCAGAACGCTGGGCGTCAGGACGCTAGGCGTCGAGACGCTTGGCGTCGGGTCGCTGGGCGTCAGAACGCTGGGCGTCGGGACGCTAGGCGTCGGGTCGCTGGGCGTCAGAACGCTGGGCGTCGGGACGCTAGGCGTCGAGACGCTTGGCGTCGGGTCGCTGGGCGTCAGAACGCTGGGCGTCGGGACGCTAGGCGTCGAGACGCTTGGCGTCGGGTCGCTGGGCGTCAGAAAGCTGGGCGTCGGGACGCTGGGCGTCGGGACGCTGGGCGTCGGGACGCTGGGCGTCGGGACGCTAGGCGTCGGGACGCTAGGCGTCGAGACGCTTGGCGTCGGGTCGCTAGGCGTCAGAACGCTGGGCGTCGGGACGCTGGGCGTCGGGACGCTGGGCGTCGGGACGCTGGGCGTCGGGACGCTGGGCGTCGGGACGCTGGGCGTCGGGACGCTGGGCGTCGGGACGCTGGGCGTCGGGATGCTAAGCGTCAGAACGCTAGATGTTGGGACGCTGGGCGTCAGGACACTCGACGTCGGGACGCTGGGCTTCGGAACGCTGGGTGTTGAGACGCTCGACATTGGGACGCTGGGCGTCGGGACAACAATAGATAACATTAAAACACTTTCTGTTTTAGTCGCATAATATTGTTCAAAGAAAAACTTTCTTCATATTTCATATTCCGAACAATTGCTGTATTTTCCGAAATTTATTACCATTTATTCAACGCTAATAAAGTCAGGAATTTGGGTTCCATATTAAAATTCAAAGGGAGAGATCTCTGAATCAAGATTTTCATAGGATACATTAAAATCTGTTTCTACCGCTCAGTGTCTTGTGAAGTTCAAGTTATAAGCTTCAGCGATTTCATAAATACGCTTAAACGCTTGAAAATTCTGCTTATTCATCGTAGAATTTTTTAAGGTCACAGCATCAATTATTTTATGGTATGCTTGAGGCCATTGATTGCTACATCTGAAAGACTTAGGTCTTATTTCTGGCTCTGGAACAAAATTTGATTGTCTCTTCCAATGGTAAGTCTATCAGAGTCGTCACTGGGGTGTTCTTCTTAGGGTCAGAAATCAGTGGAATTTTTCCAATATGCGCTTTCTTTTTCTCTCCCGTAGGTCTCCAATTAGTAGAGAAAAATTGTACAAATTAACGCTCCCATAATAATACGTTGACATTAAAAAACCAGTACCCACAGTTTGCCAGTATATAATAAACTAGCGGCCTACTAGTACTACTAGTACTACCTACCCTCTCCCATTCATCTTAGTGTGATGTTATAAAGCCTAAAGCCTTCCTATCCCTTTCAATAAATGGGCAATCTAACACTGAAACATTTTTTTTAAATCGTGCTAGTAGTTTCTGAGATTAGCGCGTTCAAGCAAACAAACAAACAAACTCTTCAGCTTTATAATATTATTACACATTATAGTATAAATGTGATAATAGTTCACCACAGTATCATATTAAAATAATAATTAAGTACCTTGATGTAACTTTTTTTTTCTAATTGTACCACAATATATGTCCACTGGGACGGCAATAACAAGCCCATAAAGCGTTTTTACTGCCTTTGTTCAAGCAAATGTATGTAGGTTTCTTTTTAAACAATGACCGTATTTTCGCTAAGAAAGACTGATATTTGTGAAGAAGTCCACTGTACGAAGGATGGAAGTGGATTATTTTTAAAGAAAACGATGAGTCGTTTAGGTGTAGAATTGAAAATGAATGTTTCCTTAATGCTGTGCTTTTGTATGAATTGACAAAACATTACTTCAATTCTCCGTTTCAAGAAAAGGGGTTGGTCATTGTCATACATAATGGACGCATTAAAAATTCATAAGTAATTGTTTTTTATATTATTTCGCATTAACACATGCTTGTGAAATACAAGTGTGCGAGTCTCGCCTGATGTCAAATTTTTCTTTCCTTTTTTTTTTAAATACATAACTAAATATATTCACGATTTGCTAGTTAGGTATATGTTTTAGCCTGATCTAATATATAAAATTCTCGTGTGTGAGTGTTTGTAACAATACTCCTTCGAATCGGCCACACCTGTTACTTAAAAAAATATGTGTGTATATTTGTTAGCTATGAGAATCGGTTGTAGTCTATTTTTTATAAATCTACTACAAAAGAGAAAGGCTTAAATGTTTGGTTTTATTGAGCATATTTCGTTTTCTGAAAGTTTCCCAGTACGCCAGAGTTTGGTAATGTATCCGGAGATGTCAACAGGTTCGCCACCTGTTACATGGGCCAAAACGTATCCAGCGAATCGTGGGTGTTTGCATGTATGCTTGAATTGCATTTACCTCTGCCCACCCCTTCGGAGATTACAGACGTGAAGCAACGTCGTTACGTAAAACGATGACAATTAGTATAACTGGTATGTTCCACTTATGACCACAAAGTAGGTCGACGCACGCACCTGCCATTATCCCATTCACAAAACCATCCCACGCTGACAATTCACACCTAATTTTCTATCTTGAATAGCCTTTCATATTGTTTAGAATTGGTTGTATTATATTTGAATGCATTTTTTTATGTAAAAAAAGATGCAAACAAGTATGCAGTTCACATTGATGTTAAGTGATGACTGCAGCCTATAGACACCTACACAAAGACCAGCGATCGAAATGTAGATGCGTTACCACTCCTGAGGCCTAAGGTGTTATGTCTCTGTGCCGGAAATGACACACATTACCACCTGACCGGAACACGATAGTGTTGAACACTATCATTTAGCAGAAAGTTTAATAGGCAATGCGGTGGTGCCTACGCCAGCGAGCTCCGTCACTGGAGCTCTACCACCAGTGAAATTAGCTGCTCTTTATTTTATTTTTATCATTCGTAATAATATTAAGTAAAATACAATACACAGCTTTTCATTATATTCAAACCAAGTAAACCGTTAAATTTAATCTATTATAAAGTAGTTGTAAGAATCAAGTTAGAAGACAGTGAAATAAAGTAATAATAACCTGTGTAAGAATCAAGTTAGGAGACGGTGAAATAAAGTTATAATAAGCTGAAGGTTTACTCATTCCCGATATTTAACACTACAAAAATCTTATACGTATTAAATTCTACTAGTTAAAATCAAAAAAAATCGTTTAGTAGTTATGTCTATCCGCTTTATAATCATTTTTAAAGTGGCAACTCTAATCATTCTAAACTCTACAGCAAACCATTTCAGCCTAGAACACACAATCATCAGTTTAACCCCAGTCACAAAAAATATCTTCTAGTGACCATGTCTCCTTTACTTTTCCTTTTATTTCTCGCAACATCAGATGTAGAAGCTGTTCAGAAAGATAATGCAATATGTAATGGGCACCAAGCTGATTTCGATTTAAAATCAGTTTTGGGCACGTGGCACGTTGTAGCTATTATCCCAGGGAAGTTATTTCCCGATCATCACAAGGAAATAAGATGTTATGAAGTGGAATTCAGTGAGATTGATGAGGTTAGTGTTTTTGTATTTTTTTTATAAGATACTAGTTGCCCCGACGTATTTCGTATCGCCTTAGAGGTATTTCAAAATGTAATGTCTAAAAAATTTAAATAAAAAAAATATTTGGTGAGAAAGAGACTACAACCGATTCTCATTCCTACCAAATATACACACAAAATTTCATGATGATCGGTCCAGCCGTTTCAGAGGAGTATTGTTACACAGAGAGGAGTGTTGTTACAAATACTATGACACGAGAATTTTAAATTTATAAGATTTCTTGTGCATATGTCTGTCTGTCGGTTTGACACAGCCATTTGCTTCGAGTAGTAAAGGTGCCGATCGATTGAGTTGTCATTTGGCACATCAGTGACCAAAATAGGCTCTTGTAACGTAAAGAAGTTAATTCTACGTAGATTGGCCAATTTGAGGAAATAATTAATTTTTTTGAAAAATAACGTAACGTAACTTCACGCCTGTAATCCCCGAAGGGGTAGGCAGAGGTAGAATAGAATAGAATAGAATAGAATAGAAAATATTTTTATTTCGAATAGATCTTTACAGATACTTTCAAAACGTCAATAAATCATAAACTACCTAGAGCGAATAACCATTACATATAGTAAAAGCAAAATCATATATTAATAGTAAATTAAAAATTAGAATTTATAAACTACTTGGTTAAAACATAATAATCATAAAATTTTTCAATTCCTTCAATTATAATAAATGAAGAAAAAGAAAAACTTATTCGTCAAGATCAATGTTATTCACTTAGCAGAGTTCCAAGTGCAGTCACTACTGAGAAGAACTCCGCTACCCAACAAACTCAGTAAGAGCTCTTTTAAATGAGAGCTTAAATCTAGTACAGATTATCGTGAAAAATCAAATAATGTGAACGTCCATAGCATAGATGCAAATAAACTGCTATCTACTAAATGTGATGTAGCCCCTGCAAACCAGAACAGACCAGTCCCCACCAACAGCACCCGTTCACGAGTATGACGCATGTGACAGCCATTGCCCTCCTCGACCATTTTAGAGGGAAGTGAGCAACCCGCCACACGACGCCGCCAAAGGCAAAGACATTTAAGCGTGCATGACTGTTCCGGATATGCATACGGCAAAATAAAAGATGGAATTCATTTTCAGCCAGGGTATTCACATTATTCAACCCTTAACAATAGTAGATACTAATTACTGAATACACGAAATCACAGGATCATGAAATAGCCTGGCAGCGATCGCTATAATCCCAAGACGTATTATCATTAAGATAATCATTGGTCTTATAGTAATTACATTTATATAAACGTTCTTTCATTACTTTCTTAAATTTATTGATCGATAGACTTTGAACGTTTTTGGGGATTTGATTAAAGAACCGTATACATTGACCTCTAAAAGAATTACTGACCCTATTAAGCCGCGTTGCATGCATGGACAACTTGTATTTGTTCCTAGTATTTATACTGTGATTGTTACCTATTGTAGGAAACTCATTAATGTTTTTACGGACATATAATACATTTTCATAAATGTATTGCGAAGCTACAGTCAGAATATTTATTTCTTTAAATTTATCTCTAAGAGATACCCTCGGACTCAACCCGTAGATAGCCCGGACAGCTCTCTTTTGCAGTACAAAAATAGTGTTGACGTCGGCGGAATTTCCCCATAGCAAAATGCCATAGGACATTATACTGTGAAAATAACTAAAATAAACAAGGCGAGCCGTCTCGACGTCTGGTAATAGTCTAATCTTTTTCACAGCAAATGCTGCCGAGCTAAGTCTATTAGCTAATTTGGCAATATGGGGACCCCATTGCAATTTAGCATCCACAGTAATGCCCAGAAATACCGTGGACTCTACGATCTCCAATACTTCCTCATTTATCTTAACATTGGTTTCAACCTGTTTTACGTTAGGAGTAGTAAATTTAATACATTTTGTCTTACTGCTATTTAACGAAAGGTTATTGGCGCTAAACCAATGTACTATATTAGAGAGAGTATTGTTTACACAGTCAAAATCTACCTCCTGTCTTTTAATTTTGAACACTAAAGAAGTATCATCAGCAAACAATACCATCTCTTGGCCATCATTGATAATGTAGGGTAAGTCATTAATATAGACTAAGAAAAGAAATGGCCCTAAAATAGAGCCCTGTGGGACCCCCATATCCATTGAGGTCCCGGGAGATCTTGTCCCATTTACATCAACACACATATTTCTATTGTTTAAATATGAAGTCATAAGCTCGAGAGCGGTATCTCGAAGGCCGTAGTGATATAACTTTCTGACCAATGTTTCATGCTGAACGCAATCAAATGCTTTAGATAAGTCACAGAATACCCCTAGTGCATTATGTGATTTTTCCCAAGCTTCAAAAATGTGTTTGACAAGTTCAACACCTGCATCGGTAGTTGAACGACCCCTAGTAAATCCAAACTGTCGACAATGTAAAAGTTTATGATGGTTAAAGTGTGCAAGTAGTTGAATTAAAATAAGTTTTTCAAAAATTTTACTTAAGACAGGTAGTACAGAAATTGGTCTAAAATTTGTGGGGTCACTTGTACTACCAGATTTAAAAAGAGGAATCACTTTACTATGTTTCATTAAGTCAGGAAATATACCACTTACAATACTATTATTAAACATTGCCGCTAGGTAAGGTGCAATCACATCCATTATTTCATATGCATGCATTCAATCATACATGCAAACACCCACGACTCGCCGGTTACGTTTTGGCCCATGTAACAGGTGGCGAACCTGTTGCCATCTCCGGGCACATTACCAAACTCCGGGGTACTGGGAAACTTCCAGAAAATGGAAAAATCCCAATAGAAGCAGAGATAAAGGATTTTAAACCGTTATCTCTGATAGTCCCCGACCCGGGAATCGAACCCAGGACCTCCAGCGTAATAGTAGTGGCCTGCTACCACTACGCTACTGAGGCAGTTGAAAAAATAAAATTAGAATTTAAATTCAGTTGAAAAATAAAAAATGAAAAAATAAAACAAGTCTTGTAAATGACATTATGGGAAAAGCGCATTATGGGAAAAGGGCATTATGCAAAAAAGGCATTACGAGAAAAGCGCATGACGGGAAAAGGGCATTATACGAAAAGGACATTATGTGAAAAGGGCATTATGGGAAAGGGGCATTATGTGAAAAGTGAAAAGATCATTATGAGAAAAAGGCATTATGAGAAAAGGACATAATGAGAAAAGGGCATTATGCGAAAAGGGCATAATGTGAGGGGTAAGATATTATACGTACGATACCACCTGCCCGGAACATGATAGTGCTGAACACATTCATATATCATATAATTATATCATTTAGCGGTAAGTAGCTTAGATAATGCGGTGGTGTGTAGTGGTGTGGTGGTGGTGCCCGCGAGCTCCGAGACTGAAGCTCTATCTTCAGTAAAAAAATAATAATTATTTCAACAGGCAGGTCTCCGTTGGCTAGTAAATAACACCCTTGAGATGGCACCGAAAGCAGCTGTTGTGGAAAAAATCAGAGGGGTCATCATCCGGCAGAGATATCACTCGGAGAAACCCTTCGATGTATGGTCAAGATCTGTAGAAAATGTCAACGGATGTTTCCAGCAGGTTTTGTCATTGGATACCGATATGAGCGAAATCAGTAAGTTTCATTGATTTTTATAAGTAATAAAAGTAACTTCACGCCTTAAACCTCGAAGGGGTAGGTAGTAAATGCTCGCATTCAAGCATAAATGCAAACACCCACAATTCGCCGGTTATGTTTTGTTAGATATATGAGTCTGTACCATATATCTAATTTTATTATGTGTTCATTATGACTAAATTAAACCAAACATCACCGCAAAGGAGATGTTGCGAGCTCGGCTCTGGTTCGTACACTACCTCAAAAAATGGGTAAATTAAAGAAGAATCCGAAAAAAATACAATTAATTTATGCAAGAATATATTTTAGAGTTACAACCACATTTAATTCAAACGATTCTATCATTTTCAATAGGAATATTAGTGGCATTTGTCAAAATGACATCGCCCGCTACATTCGCCATCTTGGTTTTGAGTTGCAATTCTAACTGCAAATAATGTTTTGTAACTGCAAACAAAGCTAAATAAGTGAATATATGTAGTAGAAAACGATTTTTATATTGTTTTTGCCTGTTAATGATATTGTGTACAATACATGGCCGGAGTTCCATACATTTTTGCAACATCTCCTTTCTCTAATTAAAAAATAAACACTTCTCCACACTGGGAATTCAATCCAGGCTATCTGAGTAGTCGTAATCCCCTAAAATAAAAACAAATAGAGTTCAATGGCAATTATTCATTTAACTACGTGAACAACGTCTCTCCCTACAAAATACACAGGGAAGCAACATGATTCAATCTACATACATTGCAATCGAAACCGTATTATAAATCGTCTCAAGTCAGGTACCAGCGAATAGAACAAGCTCCCTTAATAAAACAATAATCTCGAAGACCGACAATTAGTACGTAATGTACTTAATAAATAAGTGAATAATAATAATAAATTAATTAAAAATATACAGATTTTTAATACAAAAGTATAACTTATGAAATAAATTCTACATAATAAAAAATTGTTTATTTGCAAAAAAATTTGTACATATTTAATATCTCTGCTCTTAAACTAGGATAGTCTGTATTTTAAGACGCTTTGTCATTTTAAAATGAAGGAATTATTGGTGCAAAATTGTAGATTTTTAAAAGCTAGAATTTTGATTGAGCTCGGGTTCTATTTGAGTTCGTTTTACAAAAAAAGATCAAACCGTGATAACTTACATCCACGATAATCTTGTTAGTAGCATACACTTCACAGTTACGGTAATATAAACTCCTGAGTTTTTATGCCTCTGTGCTGAAAATCACAGGGCCGTACATTACCACCTGACCGGAACACGATAGTGCTTAACACTGCCATTTAGCGGCAAGTCGATGAGGTAATGCAGTGGTGTCTACGTCCACAACCTCCGTCACTGTAGCTCTACCACCAGTAAAGGGTGTTTGCGTGTACGTTTAAGTGCCTATATTTATTTCTACTTCTTCAACGATTACATACGTGAAGTTAAGTTTACATTTATACAAGTTAAAAACACATTCAAACTTTATATAGGTCACGAGGTTTGTCTCGTTCATTGCAACTACAATCGCACAATCAATACAATCTGCACAAATTAAAAAGCATATTTCCACTTCAATTTTCATGAGAGCGACAAGGATAGTCTGCTGAAAACCACCCGCTTTACAGCTAAGTGAAAGCGCGTGGTTGCGCCCCGTCCCTTGAATCGACCAATGAGGAGTTGAGGTCTGAATCATGCTATCAAAGTTTCCTTATTTCGTTCGATATATACAGTTCAATGGACGGTGGATATGGGAAGTCCTGTGCTACACGGGAAGCCGGTTGTGGCGGGAGACCGGTCTAAGTTCCCGCCTCTGATGTTCTCATAATGGATTTCATGAACGTAAACGGAATAAATACAAACAAAATGACAAAAAGAGAGTTCCCTCTCACAGACACCGTGTAGCAATATCGACTTCCTTTTTTGAATTGTACCTAAATACGTATAAATAACAAAGTCATTTTGATGGGTACTTAATCTTGTCAAAAAATGTAATTTAAATTCAATGAATATATTTTGTTACTAATTTTTGCCCGCGACTTCGCTTTGCGTGTACTTTTAATCATTGCAAATTATTATTGTAGCCTACATATTATTCCAATGTATAACCTATATTTCTGTAAAATTTCATCCAAATCCTTGCAGTAGTTTTTTCGTGAAAGAGTAACAAACATCCATCCATCCATACTCACAAAATTTTCTGTGTTAGTTATTACGGGGCCATACATTACCACCTAACCGGAACATGATATTGATGAACAGAACCATTTGACGGCAGATAAATTAGGTAATAGATTGGAATCTATGCCTCCAAGTATCTATCTTATAGTATCTATCTTTTACTGGTGGTAGAGCGCCAGTGACGGAGCTCGCGGGCGTAGGCACCACCGCATTACCTAATATACTTGCCGTTAAATGGTAGTGTTCAGCACTATCGTGTTCCGGTCAGGTGGTAATGTACGGCTCTGTAATTTCCGGCACAGAGGCATAACACCTAATGCCTCAGGAGTGGCAGCGCATTTGCATTTTGACCTCTGGTCATTGTGTGGGTGTCTATAGACTGCAGTCATCACTTAACATCAATGTGAACTGCACGCTTGTTTGCCACTTTCAAAACATAAAAAAAAAAAAATCTATCTACATTGGAACTCTACCAGTTAAAAATGTCTAACAATATTGATAATACATTTTTTGATCACCAGGTAAAGCCATAACACAAGATGCAACGATGCAACTACATGAAATAGAGGGAGAAAATGGCACAGGGCCATTCCTCTTGCAGATACTCTGGGGAAAGATGATATCTGCAGTCATCTACAGGAGACAGGTGGTTAGTATCTTAAGATGTTATTATCTATAATATAAAAATAAATCAATTGCTGCTCGTTAGTCTTACTAAAACTTGAGAACGACTGGACCGATTTAACTAATTTTGGTTTTGAATTATTTCTGAAAGCCCATGGAAGGTTTAAAAGGTAAGAAAATATGGAGAAATTGAAGAGAAATAGTAAAAGACACATTACTTCATTCACTGAGGCATTACGAAGTTTGCCGGGTCAGCCAGTCTATCTATCTTCTATATTTATATATATATATATATATATATATATATATATGTATATGTATATATATGTATATATATATATGTATATGTATATATGTGTGTATATATATATATAAAGGTTGGGGAATAAGTTTCTTCGCATTTTTTAAGATAATTCAAAACATTTTTTAATACAGTTTATTTAAATTTAACTAAAGTATGTATGTACCTTTTTTAAACGTTCGTTTCGTACACAGTTCATTAGGTTTCTTTCAGTGAGCTCGTGAGGTACCCAAATATCGAGCTTTTTTTTGTACCCAGCTTTTTTCAAATGCGCCAAAACTGTTTTGTGATCAATTTTCAGTTCTTCAGCTACGTCGTAACTACTATATACTACTATATATGTCGATCTTGCTCCACTTTTTCAAAAATGGTATCCATTTTATTCGTAATAGGGCGACTAGAGCGAGGTGCATCTTTGACATCAAAATTTCCGGATTGAAAACGCTTAAACCAAATTTGTGCTACTCTCACAGACACTGCACTAGGTCCATAAGCATCGCAAATTTTTTTCGCGGCTTGCGTTGCATTTTTACCTTTTTTGTAGTAACATTTTAAAATGTATCGAATTTCTTCATTAGATTCACTCATCTTGACAGTACGAAAAATAAATGAAAATCACACATTTGCCTAATTTGAATTTGGAATGATGTTCTTTAAAATTTTAACTTTCAATGATACCAAAACCAGCCAGATACAAATACTACAGCCAAAGAGATTTTATTGCAAGTTCATACATACTATAATGCGAAAAGACTTTTTCCCCAACATAAATCAATTGCTGTTCGTTAGTCTCACTTTAACTCGAGAACGACTGGACCGATTTGGCTAATTTTGGTTTTGAATGATTTTTGGGAGTCTAGGGAAGGTTTAAAAGGTAAGAAAATATGAAGAAATTGAAGGGAAGAAAATAGTCCGTATCTATCAAACCTTTAACACATTATTTCATACTGAGGTAATACGAAGTTTTCCGGGTCAGCTAGTAATTTTATAAAAGTCACCTTGTACGATATTCATGACAAGATATGGGGTCATAATAAATGACTAACACACGGTAGCGTTCATGTTAATATCGAGTTGAAACCGGTTTTGTTCCAGGATGTGACTCAAGATCAATTGAAACCCGTTTTCGAGTTCATGAGCAGACTACGCGGACCACAAAGGATACCAAGGATCTGTAGCAGACCCCTTAAAGACTTATTTAAGTATTCTGAACACCCTTAATGTATAAGGAATGAAATGCACTCAATATTGTAATGTTGTTTAGCAGATTTTTTTATAACAATATCAGTTATTAATTGTTCTGCATATTGAGAGTTTAAAAAAAATCTGTGAAATAAATGAAAGATTCGATGTTGTATTTTTCTCTGAATTCATATTATAGTAAACACCAGCTGTTGCCCGCGACTCCGCCCTCGTGTAGATCGCTTTTCGCGTGCCCTGTGGAAACTCATCAAATCATCCCATGACATCCAACAGGAACATTTTTTCGGGATAATGAGTCACTTGGAGACCTTAATTGTGAGATTAATAACATTGTATGTATGATATGGAAGCGCGCATGGACCCGCGGCTGGTGTAGATCGTAAACGATCTACTCGGTTAAGCACTGCGGTCGGGTAGTATGATGGGTGACCGCTAGTGGAAAATTAAATGCGCGTTTCCGTGCTTCGGAGGCCACGTTAAGCCGTCGGTCCCGGTTGCTATCGATAGATAGCAGTCGTTCAACCTTGTCGGAGGCCTTATAGGCGGTTTGAAAATATCCGACAGCGGGTTGGTCCCTAACCCGCCCACCTCCACCAATCCGCACTGGAGCAGCGTGGTAAGCTCCAGGCCTCCCCCCAAAAAGGGGAGAGACGCGTGCCCAGCAGTGGGACGTATAATGGGTTGCCATTATTATTATTATTATTATTCGACTACCCGGTTAGTCCAGCGCTGTGCGATGACCGTTTGATTCGAAGGGTCGCGGGTTCGATCCTGGTCCTTCTGATTTCGAATCTGGACAAATATATGTATTACATAAAGACGAGTATATGGCTTACATATATTTGTTTCGGGTCTGGGTGTTTGTGTACAACGGCACCCACTACACAGGTGTATACCTACTGTGGGGCTGTGAGTGTAAGCGTATTTTTTTTAATATGTTTGGATTTTATATTTTATCAAAGACATTAATGTATGTTTCCAATACGGTTCGTCACATTTTTAGTCTGTCAATATTATCCACAAGTAAAACCCAACTCTTAATTGCTACATTTATAATTGAAAAGCGCTTTACTTCACAGTACTTTATGGTTTAGAAATTTATATAGCAATGTATCTTCATTTTAAATTAGTTTTCAGTGTTTCAATGTCCAGTGTAACAAATAGGGAGCGCTCACGCCATCATACGATGGTTATAAAAGGAATTGTGCTGTAAACATACTTGCAATTTTTCTTGCACATAAAATTTTTGTCATGCAATTAATAACGTATTCATTTAACCAATTTTCCAAAGTTCCGTGTTCAAATAAAAATAAATTTCATTTAAACTAGGAACTTTTTTCTTTAACCATCTTCCTCGTTTTGCTTTTTATTTATGAACACGTCTGCGGTCGAATATTCGAAAATGAAGCCGAATATTAGTTATTTGGTTATTCGGCAAAATCATTATTTGTAGCAACTCTGGTACACTCGGTAATAATATATATTGTTATACAGTAAGTCTGTTTATACCTGAAACCTGTTTAAACGCAAGGCTATACGTGAATCACTTGTGAGGTCAGCTTTGTTGAACGAAAATATTAAATTTAGGTATAAAGACCGTAACTCTTTCAAACTACAGTACTTATAAATTTTGTTTCACGGATAAATATTATAATAATATGGTTCTCATGATACAGTAAAAATACTGTTTTTTTAAATAATTTCAAGGTGGCCAACCAGTATGAAGTTCACATGGATGTAAGGTGATGTGTGTAGCCTATAGACATCTACTATATTAATTTAACTTTTTTAATTTATTCTACTACCAAGATTTTTATGTGTTTAAACAAAATATCAGATTCGTTGTGTTTGTGTCCGAAAATAAAATTTTCAATCCATATTTTTTTTCAAATATGATAGTATCGGTGTAAAAATGAAAAATGGCATGCTCCGATGGTTCGGGCATATAGAAAGAATGTCGAATGAGCGAATTACTAAACAGATATACATTGCGAATGTGGATAGTTGCAGAGGCCCAGGAAGACCAAGACTGATCTACCATGACACAAATAGGTCGAGTTCTGTCTGATGAGTCAAAAGTCTTAGGAATCGGCGTGCATGAATGAAGATAATGATGAAGGTAGACGAGGCACGATAGGTATGTCAGGACCGGGATATCTGGCGCTCTTCACTCTCTGCCTATCCCGTTAGGGACCTGGCGTGAAGATATATACATACAATCTATAAATCTTAACTTGTATTTGTTCAAAAACTTATGTGGTTTAATAAAAACAGATAAACAATGTAAACAAATAAAATATTTTTTTCTGAATGGGAAATGATGGGATTATTTCGATACTCGTTCATACACGAGTATCGTAAAATTCCATAATAATTAATATCAGTGATCTACTACAAAATGGCAGGTCATAGATATGTATATATAAAACAACGAATGCACAGACAGCAGGTGTCGTCCAAAGCGTCTGTGATTGATTTGCTGTTTCGATACAACTCCACTCTTCCTATTGTCCAATATGCACTGTATAAAACCTGTTGGTTAGAAAAAAAGGAAAATTTGTTACAAAAAATATTATAAAACCAAATTGAAATGTTCGCTATGTTAATTTAAGAATAAGTCAATAATGTAAATATTTAGAATGGCCGACAGCCCGCTGCAGTCGCCGATTGCCCGGTGAAGTAGACTAGTACCATCTTGAAAAGTGCCGCCTACATAAGTCTATCAAAAAAAATGTAGACCTTCCTTACGGTTTGAGGTCTTCCAAATTAAACTAACGTATTTTTGTTATATTTCCCTTTTACATTTTTTTTAAGTAATGGAAGTGGTAAACTAGCATGCAGTTCACATTGATGTTATGAGACGACTGCAGCCTATAGACCACCTACACAAGAGCACTCCCGCGCGAAATCCTCTCCGTGGTATCAACCCGGACACCCCGGGACGCCGACGTATGTCCGAGCCCCGATCCCGAATCG
Organism: Macrosoma leucophasiata; assembly: GCA_036365455.1. Lineage (NCBI taxonomy): Eukaryota > Metazoa > Arthropoda > Insecta > Lepidoptera > Hedylidae > Macrosoma > Macrosoma leucophasiata. The sequence goes on along the minus strand of JAWQUS010000004.1, from coordinate 3,882,041 downwards.
TAATCCGATACGTTAGTGAGCCAAGCTCGGCCGGGCTCGCCATTAGATGCAGAGCTCTGGGACTATGTAACGTAATCTGCCCGACCCGGGTTAGATTCCCGGACGTGGGGACTTTCATCGGGGATGCGGTCGCGGGTCCGACTACGGTCCGGGCTACGACCGCGCAATATCTGCGGGCGTTGCCACTGGAGTGGTGGATGCTCGCCCCTGTTGGCTTCCCAAAACTCGACGCTGGGCGACGGAAGCCACCGCAGCGACGCCACTTCGCGCCGTGACGACACCCCCGCCGCTGCAACACCAACCGCCGCGGCACCGCTGTCATCACGGCACCACCACACTTGGAAGGCGCCTACTCCGTCGCTGCGCCGTAATCGGCGACGCGGCGCTTACCACTGCGCCACCCAGACAAGACGCCGCTCTCATTTCTATGGGAGCAGAAGATGCCGAGGCAAAGGGGCACGTACCTCGAAGCCTATACCGCACCGGGCGCTAGCGCGCGCGACGAATCAACGACGACAAAGACCAAGGTCAAAATGCAGATGCGTTACCACTGCCGAGGCATTAGGTGTTATGTCTCTGTGCCGGAAATTACAGAGCCGTAGATTACCACCTGACCGGAACACGATAGTGCTGAACACTATCATTTAGCGGCAGGTATATTAGGTAATGCTGTGGTGCCTACGCCCGCGAGCTTTGCCACTGGAGCTCTACCACCAGTAAAAATTTTTAACCAGTAAATAATTCCCTTTACATATTATTATTCTAATTATTTATTTTCTCAAATTATCGTGCAAGTAAACACTTCAGAAGCTCAGTGGTAAAGCAAGCGGTTGAACTTATTATCCTGATGACGGAAGTTCAATCACTGCCAGAGGTTTTTTTTTTCAAATATGACAAATACACAATTCCCTGTGCTCATGATTCCCTAACCTGATGTCGATTAGAGGAGTAGGGTAATGATATTTGAAACAACCCTGTAATTCTACCTTCAGTTAATTCTACCCTCAGCTTGTTGTTCTGCCTTTGTGATAATTACAAGACATATTATTATATATCATTGTTACGTTTTAAATTTAACAAATTTAAATAAACAAAATTTCGAGCATCCTGTAGACAGATGACGAGTATGACGAGCTGAGTCGGCACGAAAGGGGTGTTCCGCACGGATCGTTTTATATCCATTGTTTGTGCGGCACGGGTTTGATGGAAAACCCTCTTTATTGTCGGATACGTATGCTTATACGGATATCGAGATTTATTCCTTTTATAGCTCTATTTGTTTTTATTTTAGAATCTGCGTCGATATTGGCGGAGAATTCTTCTGAGTTTAAGGTAGTAGGAAAGTTTAATTTAGACTGATTGATTAATAATTATTCGGTATCAAAACTATTTTTACGGATTTATCTCGCGTATATTAAACTAAAATGATTTTTAAAATCAACCCAATCAGCATAATTAAATCCTAGCCGCAGCAGTCTGCAAGACCTCAAGATGCCATTAGTCATTTTTGCGTTAATCCGAAACGCTACGCTAGGCGTTTACGAAATCGATGGAGATAGCTAAATATAATTTTTTCAAACTGCTGTCAGACAAATGTCACCTCAGTCTGCCCGGGACCACGAAAGCTAAAAAGCGACGTCGGGTTGATTTTAAAAATCATTTTAGTTTAATATACGCGAGATAAATCCGTAAAAATAGTTTTATTTCAATTAGTGTAGCTCGCGAAAACATAAGAACATATCAAATTATTCTGTAGATAAACAACCTCAAGCGATTATGAATTTATTGTAATTTATCGTTAAGATTTTGTTAAGCCGTTAATGGATTTTCATATACGAAGTATGGGCGTGAATTGAATGCAGCCGCCTCGGTGACTGCCTCAGTAGCCTTGTGGTAGCAAGCCTGGGTTTGATTCCCGGGTTGAGAGCTATCAGATAGTGTGTGTATATCCTCACGCCAGGTCTCTAACGGGGTAGGCAGAGAGTGTAGAGCGCCAGATATAACGGTGTAAAATGCTTTATGTCCGGTTCCTATTGGGATTTTTCAATTTTCTGAAAGTTTCCCAGGAACTCAGAATTTGATAATATGCCCGGACATGTCAACAGCCTCGCTCCTGTTACACAGACCAAAACGTAACCGGATAATCCGGGTGTTTGCATGTATGCTTGAATGCATGCATTTGCCACTGCCTACCTCTTCGGGGATTACAGGCGTGAAGAAAAGTGTGTTATCACGTACACAACGTGACGGGTTTGTACAACGGCACCCACTTATGCTTGGTATGGGCAGTGAGTGTAAGCGTATAAAAAGTGGCTTGACAAGTTATTCAGAGCTCACAGGATACCTGCCCGAATTCAAATTTTACTTTGCAACCTCTGAGAAGTCCCACTACTGGGCACGAGTCTCCCCCCTTTTTGAGGGAAGGCCTGGAACTTACTCCACCACGCTACTCCAATGCGGGTTTGTGGAGATATGGGTTACTGTCGAATGTTTTCAAACCACCCATAAGTCCTTCAAAAAGGTTTAACGACTGCTATCTATCGATAGCAACTGGGACCGACGCCTTAACGTGACTTCCGTGGCACGGAAACGCGCATTTTAATTTTCCACTAGCGGTCACCCATCACACACCCGATCGCTTGTATCGCTCAACCGAGTAGATCGCTTGCGATCTACACCAGCCGGGGGTCATGCGCGCCCTTCTTTTTTTTCTATGATTTGGAACGATATTTGCTTTAATTCAAATTTCAAGCGAAATTTAATAACCAATTAAAATCGCTAATTAAACCAAACCATATAATCCGCCAACTGACCGACTTAATGCAAAACTTTTAATAGGCCCTAACTCGAATCTCATCGCTGACTCCGACCCGTGACGAAATTACGTAAGTCGCTCAACAATAAAATTGGTCATAAAGACCATTTTATAATAGATCGTAAAACTGAAGGATAAGGTTATCCCGGAGGCACTCTTTCTAATTTTACGATTCGATTTTTTAAGGTGTATTCCATTTAAATGTTTTTGGATGTAGCTATGAGGGAGCTTGACGAAGGTATAGTATCTAGCAAGTTAGTTATACCGTCTCTACAATGTTGAGTGCTCTCTCGAACTGTTCGACATGGTGCCGTACTACCCGCGGAAGATAAAAGTTCCACCCTCACCGACTGAACACCTGGCAATGTTCAACGGTGCGGTTCTCACGTTCGTTTTTGCCCAAAACGTGTAAATTGTGGAATGAACTTCCCTAAAAGGTGTTCCCTCGGTGCTACAATATGGGGTTCTTTAAAAATGGCGTCAAAAGAGTCCTTCAGGGTTGGCAGCGCGTTGGTGACTCCCCTGGTGTTACAAATGTTCATAGGCGACGGTGACTACTTTCCATCAGGTGGCCCGCCTGCTTGTCTGTCAATCTATTGACATAAAAAAAAGTAATGTTGCACATCGAGCCTACGAAAGAGACAATCGGCTAGTTTTATAGGTCGACACGGGCCACCGGCAGCGGCGGACCGAAGGGGAGAAGCCATATGTAGGATTTCCCCTGTCAAAGTACAAGCCGAAATGGGCCTATACCTGTCGTCTAGATGTTTAAATGTGTACGTGAAATTGTTTATGTATTTTGTTAAAGTCAAGATGTGAGTTTCGTAGTAATAGACGATTTTTGTAGTGTGTGTGTGTCACACGCATTTTCCCCCGCAAAAAAATACAGGCGGTTTTGCGTCGGTAATAAACGCTATGGCTACCCCCCCTCCGGTCCGCCGCGGCTGGTGGACCAAGTTGCTCTATGGCTACTTTGGAAAGCGTTATCTCTGTTGCACACTGCCGACTTAAGCACTGATAGTATGATATTGGTAAAAATGTATCAAAGTCGACAAACGTCACATAAACTGATGGTAGAGCTCCAGTGACGGAGCTCGCGGGTGTAGGCACCACCGCATTACCTAATATACTTGCCGCTAAATTATAGTGTTCAGCATTATCGTGTTCCGGTCAGGTGGTAATGTACGGCCTTGTAATTTTCGGCACAGAGGCATAACACCTTAGGCCTCAGGAGTGGTAAAGCATCTGCATTTTGACCTTGGTTTTTGTGTGGATGTCTATAGACTGCAGTCATCACTTAACATCAATGTGAACTGCATGCTTGTTTGTCACTTCCACTACATAAAAAAAGTTGAAAAAATATTACTTCGGTATTCGCGTTATTATAATGTCACTTACAATCGACTACTCTACCCAATTTCTGTTCTCAGCCCATTTACATGGTCAACTGGGCCTTTTCTGGATATATCTGACTCATTACATATTATGTATGGTTATCAGATGCGTATTATATTGCTTTGTGTTCGTTACATTGCTTGTTAAGAATGTGTGCTTAAATAATTTTATGAAAACTATTTTAGAATTACTTTCCTTTCAAGCGGCAAGCAAGCGTGCAGCATTTAGCTCAAAGATATTTTGCATATTGCAGTGTGTCTGCATTGAGGCTTCTTACTTTTTTGTTGATGACTACAGTCTGCGATTGATTTAAATCAAATGTATCGCTTAACGAGACGAGTGATTGGAATTAAAAATAAGGTTACATACATATTATATAAGGGTCATAGCTCACTACAGCCACCCAGCACCCGACCAGCGCCCGACCGCCTAGAGCGGTCTGCGCTCATTACATCAACTCCGCTCCCTATCGACACCGACCCTCGACCGCAAGCCAATAACACGCGGGCTGCTTGCGAGTGGTACATGCGCCGTTCACCAGTAGACCACCCGTCGACAACGTCCCGGATGGCTCTAGTGAGCTAAGACCCTAAGCCTGCAATTTTTATTTAACTTCGAAGTTAATTTTAAACGAAAAGAGCATCATTTTTTTTTTTAATGTTTTAAAATTGGCAAACAAGCATACAGTTCACATTGATGTTAAGTGATGACTGCAGCCTATAGACACCCACACAATGACCAGAGGTAAAAATGCAGATGCGTTACCACTTCTGAGGCCTAAGGTGCTATGCCTCTGTGCCGGAAATTACAGGGCCGTATATTACCACCTGACCGGAACACGATAGTGCTGAACACTACCATTTAGCGGCAAGTATATTAGGAAATGCGGTGGTGCGTACGCCCGCGAGCTCCGTCACTGGAGCTCTACCAACACTCCTCCGACTCTCTACCATGTTACTGTCTAATAAAAAAAACTGTCGATGGTATAATATATTATACTAGCGGTCCGCCCCGGCTTCGCACGGGTGAAATGTTACCTACATTAAGCACTTATCTGAATAAAAAGTATCTATGTGTAACAACCATGCACATAACTCTACATGTGTACAAAATTTCATCGAAATCCGACCAGGCGCTTTAGCCTGATTGAGCTACAAACAAACATGCATACTTTCACATTTATAATAGTAAGTAACTGGAAGACGAAGCGAAGGCAGGCCCCCTACGAGGTGGACCGACGACCTGGTGAAGGTCGCGGGCAATCGTTGGATGAGGGCGGCCCAGGACCGTTCGTTGTGGCATTCTTTGGGGGAGGCCTTTGCCCAGCAGTGGACGTCTTTTGGCTGAAATAATGATGATGATGAATAGTAAGTAAAATCCATACATGGGCAACAAGGCAGCAATGTATAACAAAACTCGTAATCCAGCCGCCTACCAATCATTACAATCTACAGTTTCCGGGCGATTTTTAATCATCCCGACCGCACGACTCGATTCATTGCTCGTTCATGCGACTAATATGTCGCCGTGAGGGTCACCTTTGATTGCAGAGATAATTGTTTTTTAGGCGTGTGTCACATGTATTGCGGTTTAGTGGGTTAATTATACGCGTGGTAGATACGGGTGATCGGGATTTCTTGGTGCTATACTGGTCTTATTGTTGTTGTTAGCTGTTAATTTTTTCTAGCAATAAAACAATTATATTAACTTACTTAAAAACATTTCAAAACGCCTCAATAGCCTACGGGCTACAGGCTACCGGGGGATAAAGGTATACACTCCTTTATCTCTCATTTTATTGAGATTTTCTCATTTTCTATAAGTTCTTCAGTACCGCGAAGTTTGGTAATGTACGGGAGATTTCAACAGGCTCGCCACTTGTTACATGGCACAAAACGTAACCGGTAAAGGGGTTTTTGTATGAATGTTTGAATTCATGCATTTACCTCTTCCTATACCTTCGGGGATCACAGGCGTAAACTTACGTCTTTCTCGTAACGTTTGGTCGACGCTTTAAGTAATCAAAGGACTTGTCGGTTCTTAACGCAAAGAATAACAGAGCGATGGGGAGTTCTAGAATGAATACATTTAATATGTGTAATTAAAAATACACGTATGTTGGTTATTTTATAACGATTAAAATAAATAAAATAAAATATATATTTTTGTTTTCGTATTATACCTATTAAGTTAACAGTATTACAATGTTTGCTACAGAAGTAAATAGCGAAAATGGCAGTGTCCAAGGCAATTCGGAGCAATGGAGCAATGAAGTAGCATCGTTAAATTTAACGTACACTAACCTGATGCTATAAAACCAAGTTAATCTCAATACACCGATAGCGCTTATTATGTTTAGTGATGTGCGTGTCGCACGCATGTGTCGATATTTCGATAATAAAGGAACATGGCAATTTTAAACAAAAAGTTAATAAGCTCCCAGATGAAACGACTTTATCATGATCATCGTCACTCCAGAATGACGTCCATTGCTGAACAAAACCTTCGCCAAAGACGCCCGAAACAGTGTTGTGTGTCGTTAGGGGAGAATATACCATAATCGCCACGCTTGGCAGACGGATTGGCGATCGCAGTGACGGTAGGTTTGTATAGTTTGCTGGACGACGACTTTATAATATATTTTAATCCTAATAAGAATAGTGTCATTGTAACGTTTTCCCCATTACTTAAAATCTTATTACCTTACTGGAATAAGGAGTGTGAGTTTTCGGTGTAATCTTAAATGGTTTATTTGAAGGGAAGACTGTTTTTATTTCGTGCAGGAAAGATTGTTTTAAATACGGCACTTATACTAAAACATTCAAGAGGATCCAAACAATTATTTTGTTTCATCATAAACCTTTACATTTTTTTGTATAAATCAATATATAATTAATTATTGTAGCGATATTATTGTGTATTGTGGATATTAATTATAGTAAAATGGACTATTACTAAACTATGTTCAAAAAGTTCTAATCAGATCCATATAAACTGAATATCTACTGTAATTTATTGATTTGAACGCCAAATTGATTAAAATACAATGAAATTAAAACTGGCTGTCATCATCAATCTAGTATCAAGATGTTAGTAGTAACATTTAAAACATACAAGTCACGCGGATCTGCTTCGGTCTAACAATATACTACAACACACATTCTAGAAACCCTTTCTATGACGCTTACCTACGTTGTATGTCAAAAAAGATTTACATTAAAGTTTCCATATCGATAAAATTTCCATATCGATAAAATTTTCACCATCACATCACATCACTAATCGGAAATAAAAATCGTAAATGAAGCCATTCCTGCTCTGAGGCGGTCTCTAAATACGATTAACTACTTTTTGGGGACTACCAACGTTTACTGTCCTTTTATTTCAGGTGGATATGTTACTTTATTTATTTGATCTTATAAAAGGTCAATGAACTAAGTACATGTTTATTCCTGTAAGCATGTTTAATGGCGGAGAACTTACATCGAAACATTACAATTATTTTTTTTTTTAATTCTTATTTTTGAAACAATAAGAAAATATTGTTTTTTTTTACCACATAATATTTATCCAATTCTTAAAATTGTAGTTCAGTGGACAGAATGAAACGTGACTGCGCGCTTGTATTCCCTAAATGGGTAGGTAGAGGTAAATGCGTACATTTATTCAATCTTACATGCAACCTCAGATTTGCTGGTTAATTTGGATATAATGAATTTTGTTATAGAGACGATTCCCAATGATGCCTATGAAATATGTTACGAATCAAAAGATTCGTTACCATATAGTATTAATTATGTATTTTACAATTAGATAACAAAGTAATATTTACAAATTTCGCGAATATCAAAATATACCCTACATACTTTTTATAAATTTGACTATTTTGACGAAACGTAATTTCACGCCTGTAATCCCCGAAGGGGTAGGCAGAGGTAAATGCATGCATTCAAGCATACATGCAAACACCCACGATTCGCCGGTTACGTTTGGCCCATGTAACAGGTGGCGAGCCTGTTGACATCTCCGGGCACATTACCAAACTTTGAGGTACTGGGAAATTTCCAGAAAATGGAAAAATCCCAATAGAACCAGAGACAAAGGCTTTTTCACCATTATCTCTGATAACCCCCTACCCGGCAATCGAACCCAGGACCTCAGCGTAGTAGTAGTGGCCTGCTACCACTAGGCTACCGAGGCAGTTATTTTGACGAAATTAACTAAAACTGATTATTTGATACTTTGCGAATGCATATAGGTACATATAAACCTCCGTTTACCTTCATAACAGAATTCTGTACTAAGCCTGGGTTGCACCACGATATTTGTTAAAGCTATTGTAACATTACACATTCTTCTCTAACTTAAAGAAATCTATTAAAGTTTACTTTCTTACATTCCTATTTGGTGTTTTTTAACTCTGAGGGTTCAATGCCGTTTTAGAAATAAATAAAATATTACAAGTAAATATAATTTTATAAGGTCTTCATAAGAAATTGTACAAATTTCACATCCATCGTTAACCCTTGGTCAAAACCATGTTAGCCCAATCTCCTCAAGACACCGCAGGTTATTCAATTTGCCCCCAATTTCACCCGAGGGGAAATGTATTGAGGTGCCTTGATTTAGTTTGCCGACAGATTGACCAAATTTAGTGGCAAGTAAATGTTGGGTTATACTTTAAACATTTTTTTTGGCTCAAACAATAATACAATCTCACGTTTGTTTTTAAATACAATATTTTTAAATGTCACGAAGCTTACTAACGAGCTTGCAGTTCACATGGATGTTAAATGATGTTTGCAACCCATAGACATCCCCACATAAAATATCTATTATAATGGTAGAGCTCCAGTGACAGAGCTCGCGGGCGTGGGCACCACCGCGTTACTTAATCTACTTGCCGTTAAATGGTAGTGCTTAGCACTATCTTGTTCCGGTCGTGTTAAGCTACGGCCCTGTAATTTCCGGCGCAAAGGCATAATACCTTAGGCCTCAGGAGTGGCAACGCATCTGCATTTAAATCTCTGGTTTCATGTTGATGTTTATAGACTACAGTATTATTTACCATCAATGTAAGCGGTATGCTTGTTTGCCACTTCATTACGTAAAAAAAAGGTCAAAACGCAGATGCGCTGCCTCAATGATAGTTAGTGATAGTCATATACAGGATCTCTATGGATGTTGGTATCTATACATTTTTTTTTTGTTATTATGGCATCGCTATTACGCATATTGCCAGTGTCAAGTAAAACGATATTCCGTATTTATTTAAGCAGCGTACAAGTTAGTATAATATAGTCATCAAGTATTATATGTAAGTCAAGTGAGTTACAATCAAGTTATTCGAGTAAAGCGATGGCTACTTTACCAAAACATTTACAATGAAGTTTTGGAGGCAACCTGAAAGGTCGTGTTTTCGCACTGTTATTCTATTTCACTATACACGGGCACTGTAATAAACTTATATCAAACAAAATGCCACCAACTTTATTCAATATAACTTAAAAATACACCAAGAAAATGAAATAAAATAAGAGCACCATACGCCTCTTTCAAGGTTCCCACCAAAACTCTATCTATACATTGTATGATAGTAAATGAGTCGCTTAGTAAGTTCAACAATATAAATAAACCACCATCATATAACATTCACATGTATAACACATATATTTCAAAAGGCTTTCGTTTCAAACTTTGCTACGATAACTGCTACGATTTTCGTAGCTCAGAACGTAGCAGATACTTGACAGCTACGCGCATTCTACGAGTACAATGTTGGTAAATAGTTACTGAAGAATTTAACATTACTTTAGTTTTTATGTAATGGAAGCTGTAAACAAGTATGCAGTTCACATTGATGTTAAGTGATGAGTGCAGCCTATAGACATTTACACAAAGATCAAGGTCAAAATGCAGATGCGTTACCACTCCCGAGTCCTAAGGTGGCCTCTGTGCCGGAAATTACAGGGCTATTACGTTATTTTTAAAGTTCTTTATTTAAAAGTGGAGACCTATTATTGATGTTTTCTTAGATTATCACGAGCTGCATTGATTGACATAAACGATTTGTTCGGATTTTATCACCAGTAAACTATATTCGGTTTTTATGTGCGAATATCATAATTTGTGGCCACTACTACTAGGCTGAGGTCCTGGGTTCGATTCCCGGGTAGGGGGTTATCAGAGATAATGGTGAAAAAGCCTTTATCTCTGGTTCTATTGGTATTTTTCCATTTTCTGGAAATTTCCCAGTACCTCAAAGTTTGGTAATGTGCCCGGAGATGTCAACAGGCTCGCCACCTGTTACATGGGCCAAAACGTAACCGGCGAATCGTGGGTGTTTGCATGTATGCTTGAATGCATGCATTTACCTCTGCCTACCCCTTCGGGGATTACAGGCGTGAAGTTACGTTCGACAGTAAATAATTAAATACACAAATAAACCTAACTAAGGCTAGGTTGCACCACAATATTTGTTTAAGATAAAGTACTTGTAACGTTTCACATCCTACTCTAACTTAAAGAAATCTGATAAAGTCAGAGAATGATGTGAAATGTTACAATAACTTTAATTACAAGCTGCCTCAGTAGCGTAGTGGTAGCAGGCCACTACTATTACGCTGGAGGTCCTGGGTTCGATTCCCGGGTCGGGGGATATTAGAGATAACGGTCTAAAATCCTTTATCTCTGCTTCTATTGGGATTTTTCCATTTTCTGGAAGTTTCCCAGTACCCCGGAGTTTGGTAATGTGCCCGGAGATGGCAACAGGTTCGCCACCTGTTACATGGGCCAAAACGTAACCGGCGAGTCGTGGGTGTTTGCATGTATGATTAAATGCATGCATTTTACCTCTGCCTACCCCTTCGGGGATTACAGGCGTGAAGTTACGTAATTACAAGCTAAGTATCCAATCGTGCTTTCCGTGTTGTTATTATAATTCAAAAGTTAATAGAGCAATGAAAAAAAAAATGACTGTAAAAAAATTACAGTTCATTTATTCTATTCAAAGTTTAATTTCAATTTACATTCATTAATACAATTGGACCGAGATATGATCCATGAAATATTTCACTAACAACACATTCTTAACAACAAATTACTGGTGGTAGAGCTCCAGCGACGGAGCTCGCGGGCGTAGGCACCACCGCATTACCTAATTTACTTGCCGCTAAATGGTAGTGTTCAGCACTATCGTGTTCCGGTCAGGTGGTAATGTACGGCCCTGTAATTTCCGGCACAGAGGCATAACACCTTAGGCCTCAGGGGTGGTAACGCATCTGCATTTTGGCCTTGGTCTTCATGTGGGTGTCTATAGGCTGCAGTCATCACTTAACATCAATGTGAACTGCATGCTTGTCTGCCACTTCCGTTACATAAAAAAAAAAAAAAATAATAATAATAAGCTCTCCAAAAGAGGAAGTCCCCAAAGAGACGGCATATTTCAAGATATTAAAAAATTATCAAAAGACACCGACCATTTCATTAATGCTACCTTTGAGCGACTGACTGATCATTTCACGACAAAAGGTATTCCCCGAGGAAAATAAGGCTTTTTCCGTATGTAATTGTTTATGCGAGACGCTTCAAGTAAGTAGGGTGACAACTGTACTGCTAAATAAATGCTGTATAATATGGAATTGATTGAAATCAGGTGACATAGAAAATCCAAACTTAAGCATTTTTTTGAAAATAAAGTATGGCCCCGTATTACTTTTTTTTATATACTGGAAGCGGCAAGCAAGCATGCAGTTCACATTGATGTTAAGTGATGACTGCAGCCTAAAGACACCCACACAAAGACCGAGGTCAAATGCAGATGCGTCACCACTTCTGAGGCCTAAGGTGTTATGTGTTTCCTCTGTGCCGGAAATTACAGGGCCGTACATTACCACCTGATCGGAACACGATAGTGCTGAACACTAACATTTAGCGGCAAGTATATTAAATTATTCTTCAGAGGCAAAAGATCTTACACCCATATTTTAAGACGTTACTCGAAACATTCCTTGACTCACACTCATCTGAGGACACTTTAGGCGTCCTCACGCCTCGAAATCCATATTCTTAGTTGTATATTGACAGTAACTCATGTGTCATAAAGATAATTCACTAAGTCTTAGAAATCCTCACCATTTAATCATATTTCCAGACAGTTCCGACACGAAAAACTTATTGAGCGCAAGAATATGATGTTAATGTAAATACTCCTCGAAACTTCAAGGTAGGTCATCGCTGAACTAACCGGGTCGTAATTATATAAAACATACGTGATATTTAAAATACATACGTTATAAGAGTATATTGTTATGATTGATTTCACTCAAACACGGAATCCATCGTCACCCTACCGTCAATCCACTGATCTCGCCGTCAAAGAGAAGCCGCCCCCGAAAAGGCATCCGCCGGAGACTTCTTCCGCTTGCACGCACCTTTAATGAACTAAAAACACAGTCTAAAGTTCTTTGTACATTAGTTTATAAAATGCTGCGGTTTTATGTTATATGTCCTTTATACAATATTTATTTGCGTTTTGTGGCAATGCCCTATTTTTTAATATACCTAATGGAAATGGCAAAAAATAGCAGTTCAAATATGTTTATTGTACTAGAAAAAGATCACATTCATTGTTGCCCTATCATCTGATGTAGCGTGAGCTTTATCTCAGATGATAGTTCCTTCCCTTAATTTGTTAACAAACTAGCACAACATAACAATAACAAATCTTATAAAATAACTTTTAAAATGAATACTATAACAAAAATATATAATAAAATTAAATAAATAGTCGTAGATAATAAGTGAATATTGTAGAAATTAAACTTGCGGATTTTCTCGCGTATACAACACTCCCAAACTTCTTACGCCCGACGTTTCGGTCGCTTTCCAGCTACCGTGGTCACGGCAGTGAGTCTGCCCGTATACGCGAGAAAATCCGCAAGTTTAATTTCTACAATGTACGAAGCTCGCGAAAACCTACGAAAACGTTAGTAAGTGAATACTCATTTTATATACACCAACACAAAAACCATATAACTATACCATACTGCATGAATGGTGTATTGCCTTTAGTATTAATTACATTATTTTGCTTGTGTTTAGTATTAAAGAAATAAAAAAGGCTAGAATTAAATGTTAAATGGTCCCAGAATAACTATCACAGAGACACAACAATTTAGGTCCCAGGACGACTTCCTAACATAAAAAAAGAATGTAGTGAACCCGCCGGGTGCGCATTGTCTTGTATAACTTTTCAACTCCTATCATCAGAGGTCCGAAAATGTTTTTCATACCATTTATAATCATAATGATCATTATTCATAAAAAAAAAACTAAATATTTAAAACTAGCTTTGACAAATGTATGTTTTTATATTTATTTGTACTAATAATCGAAACTCATAATCATTGTATTTTTGTTGGTTGGTCATGATAGAGACCATAGGCGCCCCGACATAGACAGATTTTATATTGGCTAATATAAAACTGTAAATCCTATTCTTTTTCTTACTACCCATTTGTGTTCATAACTCTTCATAATTTTATTGTTCATACTTTTTAAAATCATACATTATTCTTCCTATCAACGCAGCTTCGACCTAACCTGTCAAAGTCGTGGCGCCCGTGGTCTCCATCACGCCCAACCTACAAAAGAAACGAAGAAATTTTAAAATAAAATATTAGAACGAAATTTTTTTTTTAAGTAAACTTCCACCACTGCGATCGGCAAGCTGCCTTCCAAGCGTGTTTATGATGGCACATTCTCCCCTTATAGCACCCAACACTATTATGGGCGCCTTTGGGGAAAGCTTTGTCCAGCTGTGGACGTCTACAGGCTGGAGGATGATGAATATGTAGCAAAAATTGTTATTGTCTATCTGTTAACATATCAAATCACAGACAGCAGCACTTTTTTTTAATGTAATAAAAGTGGCAAACAAGCGTGCAGTTGACATTGATGTTAAGTGATGACTGCAGCCTATAGACACATACACAATGACCAGAGGTCAAAACGCAGATGCGCTGCCACTCTTGAAGCATTAGGTGTTATGCCTCTGTGCCGGAAATTACAGAGCCGTACATTACCACCTGTCCGGAACACGATAGTGCTAAACGCTACCATTTAGCGGGAAGTATATTAGGTAATGCGGTGGTGCCTACGCCCGCGAGCGCCATCACTGGAGCTCTACCACCAGTAAAAACGAAGACTAGATTAACGAACCTAAAGAGCGTTTGCACAATGATATCAATGTATCATTGTGCAAACGCTCTTATACTCAAAGTTTTGTCATAATCATTTGTTTTTTATTACGTGGAAGGGATGGCGGAAAATGATGCGGTTAATGCGGCATGTTGCTTTGAACATTCACGTTATGATGAATATATTTGTCGCTTTGCCATAAGTATAAAAGGTTCGTTGGGTTGGAGATCATGATTGGGATCTGGATGGAATGTGTAAGAGCGAGATTCAAAGACTCCACTACGACATAACTTTCATAAATATGATTGACGAGTCAAAACTCTTTCTTTTCTTTATGAAGTATATTTCGAGACAATAAAGATTTTGTCATAGAGCAACACGGGCCACCGGCCGACCGGAGGGGAGTAGCCAATACGTTTATTACCGATGCAAAACAGTCTGTCATTTTTTGCGGAGGTCAAATTTGTGTGACACACACACACACAACAAAAATCGTCTATTGCTATGAAACTCACGCCCTGACTTCAACAAAATACATATACAATTTCACGCACACATTTAAAAATCTCGGCGACAGGCACAGGATCACTTGCGCTTGTACTTTGATAGAGGGGAAAGTCTGCATATGGCTACTTCTCTCCGGTCCGCCGCGGCCGGTGGCCCGTGTTGCTCTATGAGTAGAGTGAAATGATTTATGTGTTTAAAATGTCTGTAATAAAATCGACGTTGAAAGTTCGACTCCAAGTCAAAGTGAAGTCGAAGTGCGATCTGTGAATCTCGCTCTTAGGTCTCTTAAATTTCTAACAAAATCGTCGATTGTAGGAAGACATTTAATCTGTAATTATTAGGATAAATTATTGTATATAAATAATAGAATAAGTATGTAACTTTTTATTTTTATTAGTATAGCTTTATTATGTATAGGTATTTAATATATACGACAGACGCTTTGCTGGCGTGATTTAGGTCCTATGTCACAAAATCGGCCCCAATGGAAGACCAGCGCCGCTCGTAAGATCGGCTTTATGCTGAATTGGGGACCTTTTTGTAACAACTTTGATTTTGTGTTCTTAGTTTTAGTTTTTTTTTATGTTGTTACAAATAAAGTTTTTCTATTCTATTCTATTCTATTCTTAGGTCTTGGCGAGAAAATTCTTCATCATATCAGCCATAGGACGTCCACTGCTGAACATAGGCCTCCTCCAATGACCTCCATGCTGACCGATCGGAAGCGACGTGCATCCGGCCTTGACTAGGTCGTCGGTCCATCTTGCAGGTGGACGTCCAACGCTACGCTTGCCGCTACATGGTCCCCACTCGAAAACCTTTCTGCCCCAGCGGTTATCGGTTCTCCGAGCTATGTGCCCTGTCCATTGCCACTTCAGCTTGGAGATCTGCTTGGCTTTGTTAGAGACTTTCGTTCGTCTACGGCTTTCTGAGTAAATATACTTACATTGAAGAAAAAAAATTGAATTATCAAATGTTATTACTAATTTCATCATTTGTGGAAGACTTCCAGTTATGGAGCTCAAACAGATGTTACAGAACATGTTACCTTATATACTTGACACTAAAAGATAGTGTTCAGTACTATCGTGTTCAGGTGGCCAGTATGGGCTTGTAATTTCATTCATAGAGGCATATCCGTTTAGGCTTCAGGAAGCCTCTGTGAATTTTTAAATATTTATGAATTAATTAAAATGTCTTCTTTATAGGCTACAATGTTACTTACCATCAATGTAAGTGTTTGCCACTTCATGCAAAAAAAAAGATATACAGTAATACCCCCGACTTACGCTTCCCCGTTCTACGCGAATGCCGAGATACGCGACTTTTTTGCTATCGTACTGCGCGCATCGGCTTGCCCACTCCGCTGGGCCAGTGTTTGGTTTAAGAGAAGTTCGAGTATAGATATATCGACAAATATACATTATTGATTTACCTACAATAATAAGACCACAAAACAAAGACCAAAAAATAAAGTAATTTGAACCTAGTATATACTGACCCTGACTTAAGCCAATTCTTTACTTACACTGCTATCTTCATACCTATCGCGTTAGTAGTTAGGAAGAAGCGATAATATTAATAACTGTAACAAACTGTTATATTAAAAACTGCAATATTAGTTTAACATTATTTTTATATTATTATTTAAAAACCTGGCAACTCCCATCCCCTCATTATCATATCCGTTGGGGACGACGCGCTGTATCGTTATTGTTGTATCGACCATAAAATCTCTAAGCTAATACCTGTTGGGTCATAACTTTAATTATTCCATCAGTCTCAGGTGCCCTTTCTATGTCCTTCCCTCTAATAAAGGGCACATCTGGTTGAAAATGCTGTAACGTTTTATTATAGCGCTGATTTGAATTGCCTCTCAGAATTAGGCTGGATGTTGGTATACTTTTAACTAGATTGTTATAGGTCGCGCCACATAAAAAGAACGCTGGAAGAAAGTAGAAAGGATGTGTTCGCGCATCGGTACACTCGCGCACGAAAGTACTAGCCCTATTGGTTTATTTTTGATCTAGCTTTCGCTTGCGGTTTCGTGTATTGGTGGGCAGATTTAAAACGCCGCACCTCATACTACCAAATAGTCTACTGCGCAGCTTGACCGCCAGCGTTCTTTTTACCTGGCGCGACCTATACATTGTATTGAATGAAAGAAAGAAAATATTTTTTTATTGCGAATAAGATTTTACAACCATTTTCGAAAAGCCAATGAGAATCAATAATTATCTATAGTGAATAACTATTAAAGTAAAATTGTTTTTTCAAACCGCTTATGGCTCGATGGCAACCGCGATCGACGGCTTAACGTGCCCTCCAAAGCACGGAAACCCACATTTTAATTTGCCACTAGCGGTCACCCACTACACACCCGACCGCGCCCGCATGGCACAACCGAGTAGATCACCGATAGTGTGCAAAACTTAAATTTCTGATTACATAATAAATGTCTATTCACATTACAAAAATAATAAACAGTACTCAACAATTAATATTGCACATTAAGGCTGCGAAAGAGACGATCGGCTCGTTTCGACTTCGTAGAGCGTTATCTCTGTTACACATTGCCTACGTAAGCACTGACAGTCCGGTATTGGTCAAATCTTGCTCAAAATGGTCGACAAACGTCAAATAGGTTCGGTGCAAATGAGATAACACTCTACAGACCGAAATAGGCCGAAGTCTTCTTCCTAGGCTCGATATGCAGTATTTATTGTTGAGCACTATTATACTACAAGTACAGTACTTAATAATATTTTTTGTTTTTTTTTTCATTATAACTACGAACACATATCACACAATAGATTAACACATCATTAAACTTGACGCCTATGGGTGAAAATCGAACCATTTTCCATGTTAATTAAACAGATTAAACCACATATATGCATGACCTATTTTTACCCTTTTATCCCAAGGTAGGGTGAATACATCATGCTGTTTTAAATTGGGACAATGAAATAAAAGTACAAGTATTGCTTCAGTACTACGTTCACATATTTTCTTAAATCTACCTTAAAAGTTTCTTGATGCTTTCACTACTTTCAATTCAATTAAAATTTTACTTTCCTTTTACAGTACAAAGGCGGCTTCTGCATTTCGAGGCATCCACCTCCAATTTTTGTGTTGATGGATACTGGCTTCTAAACTGCATGTTTATTTGGCACCACCACCATATAAAACAATTACCATAAGTAAAGGATTTAAAAATATATTTACTGGCGGTAGAGTTCCAGTACCACCGCATCAACTAATCTGTCTGCCTGCAAATGGCAGTGTTTAGCATCAGTTATATGGTAAAGTATGGCCCCATTTTAACTATCATAGACAAAATAACAACTTCGGTGGAAGGGGTGGCATCGCATCTATATTTTGGCCTCTGGTTTTTGTGTACAGTCTACTCTCTAGTCTACTCTACTCTACTCTCTCTAGAAGCTACAATCATCACTTAACATTCATGTGAACTGTACGCTTGTTTGCCACCGTTCCAAAAAATATAAATAAAACGAGTGAGGGAATGACTAAACAGATATACAATGCGAATGTGGATGGTTGCAGAGGCCCAGGAAGACCAAGACTGACCTACCATGACCAAATAGGTCGAGTACTGTCTGATGGTGGGGTCAAATGTCTTAGGAATCGGCGTGCATGTATGAAGAGAATGATGAAGGTAGATGAGGCACGGGAGGTGTGTCAGGACCGAGATATCTGGTGCTCCAAACTCTCTGCTTACTCTCTGACCCCGTTAGGGACCTGGCGTGAAGATACATACATACGTACATACATACGAAATAAAAAACCGTCTACTGCAGTAGAAAAATATGGTCACCCCATTCCCTACATGTTATGTTACCCCATACGAGGGATTACAGCGTACCGATGATTTAGAAGAAAGAATTTAATTAATTAGGGAAATATTGCGCAATACTAATTGGACGGCCATTATTGCGAACTGAATTTGATATCTCTTCGGCCATATTTTTCGAATTCGACTACTTTATTTGTTGGTAAAATTGGCTAATTATGCCGTAAAAAGACCCTTTTGGGTTCATGTTTTTTTATTTTGTTTTGTTGTGAAATCATTTTCTAATTTACGCGCTGGAAATTTTATGATCTAATAATAACATGCAAATAGCTGTAATCCGCCTCCCGTCGTCAGTCTGTGAACACATAGCAGATAACTCTTTTAAAACGGATCGTTTTAATAAAGTTCGGATACTTACTAAAAAAGACAACCCTGTTCTGCGAATGGTACTAATGGTAATCATCATCATCATCATCATCATTTCAGCCAAAAGACGTCCACTGCTGGACAAAGGCCTCCCCCAAAGAAGGCCACAACGAACGGTCCTGGGCCGCCCTCATCCAACGATTGCCCGCGACCTTCACCAGGTCGTCGGTCCACCTCGTGGGGGGCCTGCCTACGCTTCGTCTTCCGGTACGCGGTCGCCACTCTAGAACTCTTCTGCCCCAAATAAACACCCAAAATTTCATGGAAATGATTTTGTTTTGTTTGATGGCGATTATCAACATCATCGGATCCTGTACTTTGTAAAATAAAACCCAGCCACATCGATCTGCGAGACCTCAAGTTACCATCCTATTAATACGAGTATTAAAAATGTAAAAGTTTGTATGTTTATTTGTTAGTCTTTTACGCAAAAACTGCTGAACCGATTTTTATGACATTTGGTACACACATAGAGGGCAATTTTGACTAATACCACTATTTTTATCTTGAAAAAATGTTCCTGTGGGATGCCATGGGATGATTTGATGAGTTTCCACAGGTTACGCGAAAAGCGACCTACACGCGAGCGGAGCCACGGGAAACAGCTAGTAAGTCATAATTTCAGCCAAAAGCAAATTTTGCGGTGATTCTAAACGCAAGACGTTTCGAAATTGAAGGAGATAGGTGCATACTGTTTTTCAAACTGCTGTCAGAAAAATTTCACCTCAGTGTGACTGGAACCACGGAAGCAGAAAATCAACCGAAATGTTACTTTGATTTCAGTTTAGATTTTAGTTGGTCTACCACCAGCTCCAGTGACGGAGCTCGCGGGCGTAGGCACCACCTCATTACCTTATATGTATACTTACCGCTAAATGGTAGTGTTCAGCACTATCGTGTTCCGGTTAGATGGTAATGTACGGCCCTGTAATTTCCGGCACAGAAGCATAACACCTTAGGCCACCTCCTCAGGAGTGGTAACGCACCTGCATTTTGACCTTGCTCTTTGTTTAAGTGTCTATAGGCTGCAGTCATCACTGAACATCAGTGTGAACTGGATGCTTCTTTGCCACTTCCATAAAAAAAAATTAACTTACGCGAGATTTATCATCTGTGAAAATAATGTTATTTCAATCAATTTATTTTCAACAAACGTTGTGTAGGTACGTACCACGTAATAAATCTAACTCGTAAATTCACATTACAAAACAAAACAACATCGGGGCAATAATAGAACTGTAACAAAATTCCAGATTTTTCCATTTGCCAACATAAATCATACATTACCTGCTAAGACGCTTCACGGGACAGACAGACAGGCAATTTGTCATATGTGTACTGAACCGTGGAATCCACACCCTTTCGGGGATTTTGAAATTTGTTATTGTTACGCTGTGTGGTCCCCTTATTAGATATCGGTAGTATTTGTGGGATGAAAGGGGACTTATATGCCTTTGATGGGTTCGTTTGGCTTTTAAACTGGGATTTGGCAATTTTTTTTATGTGAATATCGATAATATTCAAGTTGTGATGGCTGGAAAGATAAAAATGTTGGAATTTAATAATTTCTCTTATTATTTTTTCTCATAAATTTTCAGACAAGCGTACAGTTCACATTGATGGCACATGAATACTATAGTCTATTTAATTATGATTTTTATATAAAGCAGAGATTTCAAGGTAGATGCCACCAACATATTTTAGTTTCTTTCCGAAGAAATGTTCCTGTGGGATGCCATGGGATGATTTCAGTTTCCACAGGTTACGCGAAAAGCGACCTACACGCGGGCGGAGCCGCCGGCAACAGCTAGTATTAGTATATAGTATCGTATAAGTTGGAAGTATCTTGTATTAGTATATAGTATCATGTACAGAGAAGCATTGTAAAGTAGATTTTTTCAGGTACTTAAAAGTGTTTGTGATCCAAAATGAATCAAAATGTATATACAAAAGCGCTGCCTTAAGTCCCAAAATTACTATTCCACGCGAACAAAGTCGCGGGCACAGCAATTTCTTTAATAATTATAAATAACGAACACTCTGAGAATGCGTAAAAAATAACAGATACAAAATTGTATCAAAATTAAATGAAATATAATTCCTTTGAAACATTTTCATCGTCAAGTAGGTTACATCTCCGAACTTTCATCAAATTTCGGGTAAATGCATTACCGCAAAAAACTGTTAAAGTACTTCGTAATATTCGATTATGCCCCTCTCTATGCACTTGATTCGATTAAATCTATCTTTTACTTCAATTTACCAGAAATAGTAGAGTTTAGTGCGAGCTCGGTGGATTACTATTCGATTTGGGGGTGAATAATGTATCGATATATTTCATTATGATGATATAGGTGTATTATTTTGGGTGTTATTTGTGGTGACATTGTTCATATAAATCAGAAAAATATAGGAAGGAGCTCGTATCTTTTCAATTGATGTTCTAGCAACTTTTCCGAAGACAATAAGTTCGTTTTTTTATGTAATGGAAGTGGCAAACAAGCATGCAGTTCACAATGGTGTTAAGTGATGACAGCCTATAGACTGCAGCCTATAGACACCCACACGAAGACCAAGGTCAAAATGCAGATGCGTTACCACACCTGAGGCCTAAGGTGTTATGCCTCTGTGTCGAAAATGACAGGGCCGTACATTACCACCTGACCGGAATACGATGTGGTGAACACTGCCATTTAGTGGCAAGTATATTAGGTAATGCGGTGGTGCCTACGCCCGCGAGCTCCGTCACTAGAGCTCTACCAGCAGTGAAAAGTAATAAGTTTTTACTGATATGTATTATCGATGTGAGTTGGATTTGAAGAAGTGATGATTATTTTATAATATATACATAAATTTAATGCCAGCTCTAGAATGTTGCTCCATTATTGGCTTGTAGGGAAAACCAGGAATCCACTCAATATCAATTTTTCACCCACTCGAACATACTTACATAAGATTAAGACTTCCTGCCACCCCAAGGCAAGGCAAAAAATGTGAAGGATAATTCCACCACGCTGTTCCAATGCAGGTTCGTGCTATCTGTCGATAGCAACCGGGACCGATGGCTTAACGTGCCCTCCGAAGCACGGAAACGAGCATTTTAATTTGCCGCTAGTGGTCACCCATCACACACCTGACCGCGCCCGTATCGCTTCACCGAGTAGATCGCTTCCGATCTACACCAGACGGAGGGCCATGCGCGCTTCAAATATTTAAAAAAAAAAAGACTTTAATCGTCTTTGCCTTAAAAATAAAATATGGTCCTTGTTACTGGTATTGCAACTTTTATAAAATAGAAATAGAAAAAGAAAATAATTCTCAAATTTGATCTCTTTGAATTAATCCTTAATGAACAAGGGTTTTTTTTCTCTTTGTCATATTATTTATTTATTTATTTATACTTCTATGCACCTTGTACATATGACGGACTTAATGCCACTAGGCATTCTCTGACAGTCAACCATGGGGTCATGAGAAAGCTTATTGTAGGGTGCGGAAAATAATACATAAATGAAAATAATTACTTAGAGAAAAAAAACGTTAATACGTTTTTTACAGTACATAAATACTTTATCGAATAATATTTAACGCTATACTAAATATAACAATAGATATATGGATAATAAGATACATATTATATAACTATATAATAATAATTAAGTATGTTGAAATTACACACAAATTTACATAAATATAGTTGTATAAATAAATATGCTTAATTTGTAAAAAAAACTTGTAACTATGATGACACACTTTCAGGTTAAGACAATTGAATCAATAGGTGTTTCTTAAGCTTCACTCATATATATTCATTTCACTTATTATATCATAATTATTAGAAGAGTTAAAGTAATAACTTACCAACAACCTGAACTGCATAGTCGATACACTTTACTCTTACGAAAAACACAATTTTCATACTATCTTAGCCACTCATAGCAATATAACACACAAGGCATCGTCGTTTCCTTTGGCCGCTCATTCTATTTCCTCATCCAATCTTCCCTCATAATTCTTGTTACAGCCCAATAGTGCGGGGTAAATTCCGCCACAATATTATTGTGTATTAGTGAAAATCCACTTACGTGCAAGGGCTGTTTTTTCACTTGTATGGAATTATTGTTCTTGTCCGACAATGTCTAACATATATTTTATGATATATATGGGTAAAAGTAACCGACATAGCACACCGAATAGGGAAACTGAAGTGGCATTGGGCAGGGCACATAGCTCGCAGAACTGACGGCCGTTCGGGCAGAAAAGTTCTGGAGTGGCGACCGCGTACCGGAAGACGAAGCGTAGGCAGGCCCCCAACGAGGTGGACCGACGACCTGATGAAGGTCGCGGACAATCGCTGGATTAAGGAGGCCCAGGACCGTTCGTTGTGGCATTCTTTGGGGAAGGACTTTGTTCAGCAGTGGACGTCTTTTGGCTGAAATGATGATGGGTAAAATTTTAGTGTTTATTTTACTGCGGCAACGTTATGATTTGCCTTTACCAAAATCATAATAATTATTATTATTATTTGTTTGAAATGTGGAGTACAATATTAGATGTGTGTTAATTTAACCGGTACATGATATGTGTTAATTTTACACAATAGTGGTGAAAGTAATGCAGTACAAACTACATAAGTCCAGTCACAACATTTAACCTAAATATACCGAATACATCGACATTTGTTTTACAATATTGCACCTCATTACAATACAATAAATCATCGATATAATTTTTCCTCTGTCGCATTATACCCAACGAATCATCTCTTCAAAAGGGAGGGTCAGAAAAGGCCCTCCATGTCCGGCACTTTGTCTTCATCGGGCGACAGCTTTATGGCGAGGGGTGGTAAATAATACCAACGCGACCTCTGTCATGCAACATTCATACAGTATGGGTAAGATTTGTAGTTGTGTGATTACAACATTGGTAACTTCACGCCTGTAATCCTCGAAGGGGTAGGCAGAGGTAAATGCATGCATTCAAGCATACATGCAAACACCCACGATTCGCCGGTTACGTTTTGGCCCATGTAACAGGTGGCGAGCCTGTTAAATTTCTGAGGTACTGGGAAATTTCCAGAAAACGGAAAAATCCCAATAGAACCAGAGATAAAGGCTTTTTCACCATTATCTCTGATAACCCCCTACCCGGGAATCGAACCCAGGACCTCAGCGTAGTAGCAGTGGCCTGCTACCACTAGGCTACCGAGGCAGTTCAACATTGATGATTGTTATTACATTAATAGTGACGTCAAAGTTGTTCACATTGAAGCTCTCTGCCTATTCACCTACCTGATCGGAACGGGATATTACTAAACATTGTTTCTGCTAAATATAGAGGTAAGTCAATCAGATAATGCGGTGGTGCCTACAACCTCGACAGAGAATATGTAATAATACTAAGTATGGAATGTACGCTTCGACGTCTCGACCGATTTCCCCGCCTCACCCAACCTCCTCCCCTCTTATGGGAGACGTTTGGTATTCCCTACGTGCTACGCACACAGGTGCACGTGTTAATACACGTCACTGATGTCTGTGTAATAGAGACCAAATTAAGCGTTTGTATGGAATTTTGCCGAAGTGTCAGCGGTGTGCCCTCGAGAATCATCACTAGAGCTCTTCCACCAATAATCATGCTTCATCACCACACTTCACCCTACCTGAATGGATAAATGCAGATGTAAAATTATTTTATGATTAATTTACTCATCAAAGGATTAGCAATCCTTTGAAATATTTTAACTTAAAATACAGTTCACTGATTCAACTTTATAAACAACTTGTAGCTTGTTTTAAACACGGTATGCAAAATAACAATTTGTTAAGTTTATTACTGAATATAAACATACCGCTTATTTCAAAGGCATCGATTATCCGGATTAATTGGGGACATAGAGGTTCAGAATTACAGGAGAAAAGTATACTTTCGGGTATCTTTACTATTATATTTTACTGGTGGTAGAGCTCCAGTGACGGAGCTCGCGGGCGTAGGCACCACCTGACCACCACCTGATTTACTTGCCGCTAAATGGTAGAGTTCAGCATTATCGTGTTCCGGTCAGGTGATAATGTACGGCCCTGTAATTTCTGGCACAGAGGCATAACACCTTAGGCCTCAGGAGTGGTAACGCATCTGCATTTTGACCTTGATCTTTGTGTGGGTGTCTATAAGCTGCAGTCATCACTTAACATCAATGTGAACTACATGCTTGTTTGCCACTTCCAATACATTAAAAAAAATCTATAGTCCCGTAATAACCTCAGGAGTGGCAACGCATCTGCTTAATGACCTCCGGTTTTTGTGTAAATGTATACAGATTTTAAAGAAAAAATGGAAAGAAATATTTGACTTTGGGCAGGAATCGAACCTGAGAGCTCTAGTGACGGAGATTTTTTTATGCACAGAGATGGTACATAAAGGCGGACTTAATGCCATTAGGCATTATACTTGCCGCTAAATGGTAGTGTCCAGCACTATCGTGTTCCGTTCAGGTGGTAATGTACGACCTTGTAATTTCCGGCACAGAGGCATAACACCTTAGGCCTCAGGAGTGGTCTTTGTGTGGGTGTCTATTAAGCTGCAGTCATCTGTCACTTAACATCAATGTGAACGACATGCTTTTTTGCCACTTCCATTTCATAAAAAAAAATCTTGCACAAAGATAAAAATATAAACACACAAAATAACCAGCATAATCACATCAGCATGCAAAATCGTTTAGTTAAACAATCCCCAAGTCTCGAGGCAATCAACTTGGAATATTGAAAATAAATGTAATCCCCGTGAAACGTCACGCGTCACGTGCCTCCGCGCTATGACATGTATGCAAATGTACATTGAAGGTGTTATGCAATAATGAATCATTTCACACTTTTTTAATAAACATTAACTAAAAGCGATCAGAATAACGCTTTAATACCCAAACTCAAAAATTCATTTAATCACTTGGAAATATTAGAATTTGCTTGAAATTACAAAAATAAAATTAAAGCGAATAACAACTGATACGTTGACTAATATGTCAAAGTAAACAAAATAAAATAAATAATGGGCCAAAAAATACTTAATAATAAAAATAGGTATCAACAGAATGTTCCATACTCTCTTTTTACAAAAGACAAGATAAGACAAAAAAAAAAAAAAAATATTGTAATGTCAAATTATTGTGCGAGTAAGTATCATCTACACTAAACAATCGATATTATTAGTATCATAATTATTCGAAATAAGCATCTAAATGAGATAAATATAATAATACTACAATTTTATAAATCATTACGATTGAAAAATAATATAACACAGCAAACTGAAACAGATCAGTCCTCATTAAGAGAATTACCATCCGTTTGTGTATATATTGAAAGAAGCAGCCACTATTCTCCTCGACCGTATAAAACTAACAACCTACAGTGAAAAAAATGTCTAAAATGAATGCATGAGTTACAAATAAAATTTTTTCACTATACATTTTATGTTACCTAATGCGTATATTAAATAGAAGTTTAAATACTTTGTATTCATAGCAATAACCCTTTTTACGTCCCACTGCTGGGCACAACTCTCTCCCCTTTGGGGAGAGAGGGGGGGAGATCTGTAGCTTATTCCACCACGCTGCTCCAATGCGAGTCGGTGGAGACTTTGTATTCAGTAAAATAATTTGCATATGAAATGGAAATTTCAAATAATTGTTTGTTATTGCATGACACTTTTAGCAATACTTAATTCATAAGTATCTAAACGCTGACTTTTAGCGAAATGAATGCATATATTTGAATATCCAACTTGATAAATCGTGGTATTTGGACAGTCGACTTGTTTTTTTTTTTTTTTTTTGGGACTGACCTAATAATAATTTGTACGCGGCTGTTTTGAAACGGTACTAGTCTACTTCACCGGGCAATCGTCGAGCGCAGAAGGCGCTTCAGCCTAAACTGTGAAATTATTTTAAGCAATTTTTGTAGCCTCAGATATTTGCCTCACTGGTTTAAATTAGTACAGTTCACAGAAACGGATTTTGCGTAGATAATTAAGTCAATGTCTTCTTTTAAATATTTCTTGTCTTTTTAACCGACTTCGAAAAAAGGAGGAAGTTCTTAATTCGTTCGGATCTTTTTTTTTATTCGCTCTATAATATTTAATATGAATTTTTGGACGACTTTAATGACAGATTTATGTTTTTTTTTTATGTTTTAAAAGTGGCAAACAAGCATACAGTTCACATTGATGTTAAGTGATGGCTGCAGCCTATAGACACCCACACAATGACCAGAGGTAAGAATGCAGATGCGTTACCACTCCTGAGGCCTAAGGTGTTATGCCTCTGTGCCGGAAATTACAGGGCCGTACATTACCACCTGACTGGAACACGATAGTGCTGAACACTACCATTTAGCGGCAAGTATATTAGGTAATGCGGTGGTGCCTACGCCCGCGAGCTCCGTCACTGGAGCTCTAACACCAGTGTAAAGAACTTAAAAAAAAATTGAATTCCGATGGGATTCACATCCAGAATAAAAAAGCAGTGCTCTTTTGTCACTTGAATGGTACTTCCTTATGTCGCGAAGGTAGCAAATAAGCATGAAGTTCCCATGGATGTTATGCAATAACTACAGCCTATACCTACACCACAACTAGAAATCAAAATGAGGATGCGTTGCCACCACTGTGACCTTATTTGTTGTCACTGTGACAGATATTACGGAGCCATACGTTACCATCTTACCGGAACACGATAGTGCTGAACACTACCATTTAGCGGCAAGTATATTAGGTAATGCGGTGGTGTCTACGCCCGCGAACTCCGTCTCTGGAGCTCTACCACCAGTAGTGTGTGCTGAACACTATCATTTAGTAGCAGATAGATTAGGTAATGTGGTGGTGCCTACGCCCTCGAGTCCCTACACTGGAAATCCACCACCAGGAATAGGTTCTCGCGTAAATGGATTAATATTATAAGGACAGAAAATAGAGTAAACATGTTTTTTTTGCATAAAACTTAGCTCAGTTGTTTATAACTTCAGTCATATCAGATAGAGGTCCTCAAAAGCTTTCCAACTACCTTCAAATTCAATGAATACCTTCAAATTAATTTCCAGTAGCGACCCCAAACAAACCTGAAAGTTACTTTAAACAAAACAAGTCCCCTTTGTTTATTCAAGAAGAAAATAATTAGAGGAAGGAAGTAACAATTCAAGGTAAAAGATAATTTAGAATTTTAACAATACATGAAAAAAGATACGGTAAGGGGCCAGGGAATTAGCAATTACATGAAATATTCAGGGTGGTTCGCTTAAAGCTGTTTTTATTTACGTTACCCGAGAAGTACGGTTTACATTCTTTGTTTTTATTTATGAATACCTGGTACCTATGTCTCTATCTTGGAGGAATTAAACATCAAGGAAAGATTATCGTCAACTGTCCAATTACCAATCCTCCAATACTTCGGACACATTGTTCGAAATAAAAATTCCATGGAACGACTTGTTGTCTAGGGGCAAGTGGAAGGAAAGCGGTCGCGAGGTCGATCGCCAACGAGATGGATTGACTCGTTATAAACTGCCACTCAAAAATCGGTAGTCCAAAACGGCCGAGACGCTGAAGACCGCAACAAATGGAGACGCATCGCAAAAGCTGCAGCATCTGCAGAAAATGCATCATCGCCAGCCACGACCACTCTGCCAAGAGTGAACGAGGGGGAGGAGGTACCTATGGGTCTATTTGCCTAATTGCTGTATTCAATTAACTATTGTTTTTATATTATTTCGCATTAACACATGCCTGTGAAATATTTTAAAGAAAAATGGAAAGAAAAATTTGACTTCAGGCGAGACTTGAACCCGCGGCCCACCGGGAATCTAGTCCAGCCGCTCTTCCGATTGAGCTACTGAAGCCCTGCCCGATTTGTCAAATCTTTCCTTCACATTGATTGCCTTGCTTTATGGTAGCAGTAGCGCCATCTATTGGCAACCATGCTAGTTAGGCAACCGATATAATAGACTTTTCAGTTTATTGAATATCGTAAAGAAGTCGCTTTTACCCTTAATAATTGTTTTTATATTATTTAGCATTAACACATGCCTGTGAAATTTTCAATTCAATTCAATTAACTGCCTCAGAAGCCTAGTGATAGCAGGCCACTACTACTACGTTGGAGGTCCTGGGTTCGATTCCCGGGTCGGGGGCTATCAGAGATAACGGTTTAATATCCTGTATCTCTGGTTCTATTGGGATTTTTTCATTTTCTGGAAGTTTCCCAGTACCTCGGAGTTTGGTAATGTGCCCGGAGATGGCAACAGGCTCGTCACCACGTTACATGGGCCAAAACGTAACCGGCGAATCGTGGGTGTTTGCATGTATGCTTGAATGCATGCAGTTACCTCTGCCTACCCCTTCGGGGAATACAGGCGTGAAGTTACGTTTACGTTTCAATTAACAATTAATGTACAGACGGTGGAGCCTCAGTTACGGAGCTCACGGGCATAGGCTCCATAACAATACCTAATATTATATTTTTTCCGCTAAATCCGATACGCAGCGAGGCTTCCCGAAACACAAAGTTGCTAAGACGCTTATTATTTGCTAATAAACATTTACTTGAAAAGCTGCTACGAAATCTTACCTGTTTCAAGTTTAAAAATAAATACTTAGTATCAATACCTAATTAGTGCTCTATTTGAAAAATAATTCACTGTGTTGAAAAATATAATCACTTAGTTGTTCACAAAAATAATACCCATAGAATTTGTAACAGATTCGAGAGATCCATTACAAGTACCCTCGAACTTATAAATATGTATTGAGTCAGCCGCTTCAAGTTGCCACTGGTTCCCGACAGATGGCGTTGATCAAGGGCCTCTCGGCATATTCGTAACGTTGGTTGAAGTGCATTATATTTATTTCAATTACGTTTGTAACAAATAGTTACTAAAACTACTAATTTATTGGCTATGTATTTGTATCTTTTATGTGTATTTTATTACCTTTATACCACTACAGGTACTTTTAGGGTGACGTACCAACCAAGAGGCTCACTCCGCCAAAATTCCATACAAACGCTTAATTTGGTTTCTATTACACAGACATCAATCAGTGACGTAATTACACGTGCCACCATGCGTAGCACGTAGAGAATACCAAACGTCTCCCATAAGAGAAGAGGAGGTTGGGTGAGGCGGGGAAATCGGGCGGAACCTCGAAGTGTCCATTCTATACGTCGTATTATTACATATTCTCTGCCGAAGCTAGGTGTAACATCTTTTAACCAAAAGTCGCTCTATAAAAATTTGCCCCCATTATAAGGAAACCCTCAAAAGGCTCCACTGAACTTCTGTATAAAATATAATACGACACTGATCTATCGCCCCTAACAAGGATACCAAGTTCCACTGTCGCCAACGTCTTAACAATTACTTCCCCCAACGTTCGCACTCAATATTGCTTGGTAACTGACGTGGATGTAGAGTTACTGGAAAAGGTAGTGATTTTTTTTTTGAGAAGTTAATTCTTTAGTATGGCCTCGTGATAACTATCAGAGACCCAAAACAACTACGCTTTTGAGGTGGCAACGCATCGGTTCAACCTTTGGTGTTTGTAACGATGTGTATAGACTGCAGTAGTCACTTACCAACAGTGTGAACTGCAAGGTTGTTTTCCACCATCATAACGTAAAGAAATCACGTTAGTGGTGAGTGATATTAAGTTAATGCAGATTTGAACTTTACTGTATTAGATATAATTATTAAAACCTTTATTGTTTAAATGTATGCCGCTGACCTGTTCGCAGAGCAGAGCGCATATTGTGTTCGTAGTAAAAGGTTTGGTCATGAAAAAAAAAACCTACAAAAACAAATGGTTACCTTATCCTGCAAAAGAAATGTAACTCTATATGTAGTATTTTTTTCATAGAATTCCCATACTCGAACTTTTGTAGATCATTATAATAATAATAAAATAATAATGGCAACCTATTATACGTCCCATTGCTGGGCACGAGTCTCTTCCCTTTTTGGGGGGAGGCCTGGAGCTTACTCCACCACGCTGCTCCAATGCGGATTGGTGGAGGTGGGTGGGTTAGTGGCCAACCCGCTGTAGATTATTAAGTAAATACTCATTAAATATGTCTAAATCATACAAAAAAGTTAATAATTCAGCAAGTATTTTGTTAAGATATCAGTTTTCATTAATCAGTAGATAATTAATGCGCTTCACTACACGATTGCGGTTTTATGTCAACACTTTTAAGTGATTATAAATACTCGCAGGCTGGTACTTATAAATAAAGAGATATTAATAATATAAATAACAAGAATGTAATATATTTCGGCAAATTAAAACAATTCATAATAAATGTCAAAATAAGCAATGCGTGACGTTTTTTTGCATTTTGATAGTAACCTTATTTTTGACTTGCCACATCCATTCAATTTATGTTGATGTAATATTCAGTAGTGTCCCCCTGTGTTACAGATCTATCACGGGTGGACTCAATAGTAGACACCTTTATGAAGTTTTTAAATCCATGCAAATCATCTTTCACCAACGGCGTATAATTTTTCAATTTTTAATTTTTATAAAGTTATTCTGTTATAATGTGGCATTCTTTGGGGGAGGCCTTTGTTTTGTCTTTTGGCCGAAATGATGATGATTCTGTCATATATGTTCTTAGGTTTTCGCGTATGTTCTTAGATTTTCGCGAGCTACACTCATTGAAATTTAACTAGTTTTCGGATTTATCTCGCGTATATTATACAAAAATATTTATTTAAAATCGAACCCGACGTTTCGGTCGCTTTTCAGCTTCCGTGGTCTCGGGCAGACTGAGGTGGCATTTGTCTGACAGGAGTTTGAAAAATTATTATGTGCAGCTACCTCCATCTATTTCGCAAACGCCTTGCGTAGCGTTTAGGATTAACACAAAAAATAATAATAAATTGAACACTCATAATTTTACTGGTGGTAGAGCTTTATTATGAGATACTGTATAATGCTTCCTATCTCATTTCCTCCCACGTTAAATCTTATGAATTTATGTGTCTCTCTTTTTCCTGTCGCTTTTTCGTTTCACCAACTTTCAAATCATAACGATGTCAAAGTTTTCACTTCAAAATTGTCGCAGTTTTTAGGACACAAGTTCAACAGAAATAGGCTTCCTAAGGAACCCTAGATTGCGTGTGGCCCGACACGCGCTTGTGCGGTATTCATTTATACAAATGTATGGCCCCGTCATTACTGTCACAGGGACATAACGACGATCCGGTTAGACCAGCGGTGTGAGATGACCGTTTAATTCGAAAGTTCGCGGGTTCGATCACCGCACCGGGAAAAATATTTGTATGGCCTACAGATATTTGTTTCGGGTCTGGGTGTTTCTGTTTATATTGTTTGTGTACAACGGCAACACCCGTCACAGGTTTATACCTAGTGTGGGACTGTGAATGATAACGTATTTATTTATAACAACTAAGGGGTGGTAATGCTCTGCATCTTAACCTCTGGTTTTTGTGCAGTCATCACTTAACATATGTGAACTGCACGCTTGCTTCCTTGCTTCATCACACTAAAAAATACAGTCCAATCCCCAGAATTGACTGTTCATTTTATCGTATAGGTAAACACGTAACCAAATACTCAGACATTAGTCAAAGCGATACCAAAATCAAGGGCCGATGTAGCTGACTTGTAGTTAATATATTTCGGTGTATTGTTCGCGACAGACAGACGGATTACAAATGCATTTTCATGTAGCGTTTTAGAGATGCAAATCGTTTATCGATATATTTTAACGTTTTAAAATGAGATGATTTTTTGTCATGAAGTGGTCATTATATACAATTCACATTGATGGTAAGTATTGTAGCCTTTATACATTTACATGAAACCAGAGATTTAAATGTACATGCGTTGCCATCCCTGAGGCCCTTAGGCCTGTTTCATGAATTACGGATTTCAGGAAATTTGCAATTTTCGGAAATTACATTACCACCTGATCGGAAAACACGTAACACGTAACTTCACGCCTGTAATCCCCGAAGGGGTAAGCAGAGGTAAAGGCATACATGCAAACACCCACTATTTTCCGGTTACGTTTTTGGCCCATGTAACAGGTGGCGAGCCTGTTGATATCTCCGGGCACATTACCAAACTTCGAGGTACTGGGAAATTGCCAGAAAATTGAAAAATTCCAATAGAACCAGAGATAAAGTACTTTACGCCATTATCTCTGATATTCCCCTACTCGGGAATCGAACCCAGGACCTCAGCATTGTAGTAGTGGCCTGCTACCACTAGGCTACCGAGGCAGTCAAAACACAATAGTGATGAACACTAGTTTTTTAATAAGACAGACTTATGTAGGCTTCACGTCTCAAGATCACACTAGTCGACTTCACCGGGCAATCGGCGAGTGCAGAATGAACACTACCCTTTAGCGGCGAGTAAATTAAGTAATCCGGTGGTGCCTACGGTAGTAACAAGAAAAATCTTGTGATAAATGATAAATTTAAGAGATGCAAATAACTTTACTGGTGGTAGAGTTCCAATGACGGGGGTCGCGGACGTATCGTGTTCCGGTCAGGCGGTAATGTACGGCCCTGTAATTTCCGGCACTGAGGCATAACAAACACCTTAGGCCTCAGGAGTGGTAACGCATCTGCATTTCGACCTTGGTCTTATTGTGCGTGTCTATAGGCTGCTGTCATCACTTAACATCAATGTGAACTGCAAGGTTGTTTGCCACTTCCATTACATAAAAAAAAACTAACATTTTATACTTCTAATGAACATTAGACGACTAGAAAATATTTAATGATAAAATTGAGATACTAAAATTCACGTCACCATAAGTTACCAAAACTCGACAAAACCATTTCCATCGACAAATAAGTAATTTCTCAATCCCTACCGGTCAAAGGACAAATGTAGCGTCTGCAAGACGGTAAATAATTAATTTTACTAATAGCACAGTTTGTTACTAACGTTCTGGCATTTGTCACAATGGACCCGGCTCGCAATTGATATCTGCGAATGATTTTAGTTGATTAAAGGGAATTCTGATTGTTTAGATGGCTTGATGTCTTAAATGGAAACTTCGGTTGCCTCTCAAAGGACATTTTAATGGTCTGTGTTGGTAGTTGAATAGCGTCTACGTAATAAAATAAATATTTGATTTGTAGACATTCAAGTTTTTTGTATATGGATGGTAGTTTTAAATTTTTTTTATATGATGGTGGTAGAAAACAAGCATGTAGTTCTAATCGTCACTCGTCTAAGTCTAACGTCGACGACTGCAGCCAATAGAGATCTAAACAATAACCAGATGTCAAAGTGCAGATGCAAAGCCATCCCTGAGGACTAAGATCTTTTGCCTCTGTGATAGTTATTACGGGGCCATACCTCAGACAGACATTTTCATAAGAATGCAGATTTGTTGTCTCACTGTTGGCACACTCAGGTAATGCGGTGTCGCCTACGCTCTCTGGCTTTTATACTGAAACCATTACCATTACCATTACCATCAGCAAAAAATAATAATACTTATAGTATTTGCTTGGCTCTTAAAAAGCTTAGTGAAGATTTGTATAAAAACATATTTTTTTTATGTAATGGAATTGGTAAATAAGCATATAAATCACATTAATGTTAAGTGATGACTGCAACCTATTGACACCTACACAAAAGCCAAGGTCAAAATGCAGATGCGTGACCACACCTGAGGCCTAAGGTGTTATGCTTCCGTACCGGAAATTAAAGGGCCGTACATTACTACCTGACCGGAACACGATAGTGCTGAACACTAACATTTAGCGGCAAGTATATTAGGTAATGCCGTGGTGCCTACGCCTGCGAGCTTCGTCACTGGAGCTCTACCACAAATAAAAAATATAATGTTTTACTAAAAAAATAAAAAAAACATGCAGTCTATATTATAAGTGTATAAACGGAATCAAAAACATATTATAGTAGGTGCACAGTCTAAGAACATATTAAGTTATGTACATTGCTCCTCTAGAATTGATAATAGTTAAATAAAATAAATTTATTTTTAAATTGCGTTCCTTCCTCTAATAAATAGGCAGGAAAGAGAACAATTCCGCCAATTTTATCGCCATAATATTCGTATTTCACTTAAAATGATATGGCTTGCACAAACGGGAAATCGACTAAAATCACTTCAATAAATAGGCTTTCGTCGAACAGCCTGTTTTGAATTTAACGAACATTTGCAATAGAGATTCCGAAGCACTTAGATATGGTTCGGTTGCTGCATACACACGGATTTTTCATTCGACGAACTATGTTACCAGAGCTTGAAGAAAGTTAAGCCTATAATAAGTGCTATTTACGTAGGGATACTTAAATAATATTGTATTCACGGCGCATCATTACGTAATAAAATAATTAGCTCAATTTTTAGGCATAGAAAATTATTTGGAATATTGTGTATGTAATAGTGTGTAGAACAGAAGTCTGCAATGTATGCAGTGCAAACATTCACCTGCCACCAACATTGATTGCATACTTGTAGATATAAGTGAAATGTGAACTACGTGCTTAGTTTTTATATAATATGACAAATCTATAGAATAAATGTATGCAAAAAAACGTGTGATTATATAATCATAACTTTAAAAATATTTATAACTTTACGAAGCAGGTATATAACATAGAATATCAAATATCTCTATGATTTTAAACTTCTCTTGTCTTTTATTTGCATTACTATATTACAGTTGTATAATTAATTTTAATATGACCACTAATATCAAAATATTCATCCATCAGATTATCAGATCAAACACGTTATCTTTAAAATTTAAATCAGTAATTAATGTGCTCGCCAATCTTACAATCGGTATGTCACAAACTAATCCGTAGTCTTAGGCGTGACACCATAACAATAAAGCTAAGGGACGAACAGATTTACATATGTATCGTCTCACGTTTAAAATGTTTGACAGTTTCAAATAGATGTTGTATTGTTCGGGCTACTTGGTCCTAAATCTTGTGGTTTGAGGTGTTATAGTTCGGCTGACAGTGTGTCAGTTGGCTTTTCAGTTGTTAAGTGCGTATTATCTGTTGTTTTGGATTCACTTTGAAGTAGTTTAGGTAGTTTATGGTACTTGAGTAAAACGTTTGATTATTAATAATAAGACACATTTGTAAATTATATCTAATGATTTGTTGCAAAACGGAATACCTACAAGATTTCAGCCCGATCGTTGACTGCTTTATTATCTGAGCTATTGAGGTCGATATTTATGATTATGTCACTAAATAAGTGATGGCTGCAGTATTCGTTTTAAAAATGTATTATGATAGACAAATAAAATTAAATTAAAGTATTCTATTCACATCACTATGAAATTTCTGCCACAGTTGCACTTCATCTATATTGTATAGTTTTGTCTCACATACACATGTCAGACAAAACATGTTTACCATTTCTTATAAATTAAAAAAAAAACTGAAAATGATATTGACATCTGTTCCAAATATTAAAGAAAATTCCAGAAATTTCCTTTATTATAAAAGTATTTCGCAAATATATTCTTAATACAATGCGCAATCGAATTATTCCACAATACAATCGATCAAACGCAATACGCATCATTCATCTCGGACTGACCCAAGTTCGGAATAAATTTCAACAAAACCAATATTCCTATACCTTATTACAACGTATTAAAGTTTAAAAATGCTTGTATAAGTTCGCAATCGTATTCATGGATCATCCATTTTCTAAGACGCGTGTCCTCGATCCATCAACGATTTTTCTAGTTTTGTTATATTTATCTTGATCTTCTCGAAATTGTCCGCGTTTGAATTGAATTAAATGAAGAGGAAACAGTGATGGAATATTATCAGTTTAGTTTATTTTTATTGTAATGGAAGTGGTAAACAAGCATGCAGTTCACATTGATGTTAAGTGACTGCAGCCTATAGACACCCACACAAACACCAAGGTCAAAATACAGATGCGTTACCACTCCTGAGGCCTTAAGGTGTTAAGCCTCTGTGCCGGAAATTACAGAGCCGTAAATAACCACCTGACCGGAATACGACAGTGCTGAAAATTACCATTTAGCGGCAAGTATATTAGGTAATGCGGCGGTGCCTACGCCCGCGAGCTCCGTCACTGGAGCTCTACCACCAGTAAAAATGTTTTCGTTATGATATTATGAATAAGTTGATTTACTGACATTTGTTCTTTACTTACCAAAGGAGAATGATACTGTTCCATACATTTCTGGGCCCAGGTGTAACACTGTACAAATTATTTCATTTTCAAATGACTTTGAAATAATTTGAAATTCGGGCATTTATTGAACTGCCAGTAACTGCAGTACATAATATGATCAAGTAAAAGTTGGATTAGATTGCTAATTGTTAACTATATTACAAAATGTACTGTGTAATGGATTAACTAGTAACGATTTTGCAGGCCCAAAATTACTTGTCTCCTTTACGCGATAACATTACAAAGTGTTAGTATAAAATTAAAAAGTCCCAAATATCATCTAATTGCACCTTTTTTAAAAAATAAAAATGAATAAATGTTTTTCTAATTAAAGTTTAGTATGGATGGACTTTCATTTTGGCGAGGCATTTTTTAAATCCAGATCAGTTTTTCACCTTTTATCTATTGTTTTAAAAATGCCATGATCTGTTGGCTTTTATGCTTATTTGTTTTGTAACAAATTAGCATCACACATCAATAACTTCAAACATCTCAGTACACAACAAACCGAAATGACTAATCGCAAACAGAACGACACAATCGCAAATCCGAGTTCGACGGATCGTATAGCATCGTATCGCAATTAGTGTAAACGCTTCGCGCGTTACTGTCCCGGCAAAGCTCACTTGATCCGTTTCAGCTTTGCGACACACAAATCCGACAGAATTTCAAGGATACTGAATAACTGGAAAAGGCCTTTTTATATAACCTAAAGCGGTTAAGCACTAGGGGTGCGGTCGGGTGTGTGATCGGTGACCGCTAGTAACAAATTAAAATGCGCGTATTCATGCTTCGGAGGGCACGTTAAGCCGTCGGTCCCGGTTGTAGCAGTCATTAAACTTTGTCGGAGGCCTTATGAGCGGTTTGAAAACATCCCACAGTGGGTAGATCACTAACCCGTATCTCAACCAATCCGCATTGGAGCAGCGTGGTGGAGTAAGCTCCAGGCCTCCCCGCAAATAGGAGAGAGACTCGTGCCCAGCAGTGGGACGTATAATGTGTAGCTATTATTATTATTATTATACAACCTAACTAGCGGGTCGCCCTGACTTCGCGCGGGTGAAATGAATGTAATACGAGTATAACCTATGTTACTCAGCATAGACGCAACTTATTAATGGTGAAAGAATTTCTGAAATCGGTCTGTATAGTAAGGGTGAATTTATTGTGAATTTAAGAACACCATATTATTATTTAGATTCGTTAGAAATTTATAGTTAATCTCATATTTGTGACCAGCTGACCCGGCAAACTTCGTCTTGCCTCACAATGAAATAATGTGTCAAAGGTTTAGGAAAATGAAATTAAATGTAGAGATTCCCGTAGGAATGAGTGATTTTCCCGTAGTAAAAAGTAGCCTAAATGTTGGCCAGTCTTAGTAACTATACACCACAAAAAGTTTCATTCGAATCCGTCCAGTATCTTCGGAGATTAGCCTGAGAAAGGGACAAACAGACAAAAAATAATAATTGAAAAGTGTTCTAATACTATTTTAACATCGCCCCCAATTAGTTTGATGGTGTCATTTTGCTTACGATGAAGTCATAAGGTACAAAATAAATAGATAATCTATAGCTACTAAGATCTGATAATAAGACCTATAGCGAAGAATAATCTAATTGACTACTTAATTTTATTATGGTGCTTTGCAAATCTCGTACTTACGCTTAGGTAATAACGACGAAGAAACCTAACAGCATCCTGAAACCGTTATTACAGGGCCGTACATTACCACGTGATCGGAACACGATAGTGCTGAACACTACCATTTAGCGGCAAGTAAATCAGGTAATGCGGTGGTGCCTACGCCCGCGAGCTCCGTCACTGGAGCTCTACCACCAGTAAAGTAAAAATTAAAAAGTAAAAATTCCATAATACATATTACGCAGTTACAAAATGCATGCGTAAGAAGACATGCAGTAGGCTCTGAAAAGTGTCTCTTTCGTCGTCACTTTTACACTACAAATCTTCATGCTATTTTTAATCGAGATCGTGCTCTGGTTTTTATATAGATGTGTATAGGCTGTGAGTTTTCACTTATGATCAATGTGAACTGCATGCTAGCATGTCAACATTGTATCTTAAAAATGATTACTATTAGTTACCATAACAACATAGAATGAATTTATACGCTACTCACTAATTTTATAGTAACTAATTTCAGTAAGCATTATATCGTGCAGTTCTACGTTTTAAAAATTAACCCACGAATTACGTCTCAAAATCCTTTGAGACCACGCTCTAATCGCATCACGTTAATCTACTTCATTGTCCTCGCATTTGTAATTGTGTTCTGTGTGTATCAAAATTAAATTTCACGCGGTTCTGTGCTGTAAATCTTCAGTGGAAAGGCTTTAAATTCTGCAACATTATCCATTTGGACAGCTATAGATTCGGCTGTGGCTGTTAAATACACACGAGTTGTTTTTATTGTTTTATCCTGATTTTGACGTGCTAGTGTTTCAGGCGAAGTTAGAATATTTTAAGTTCTATGCAAAAAAATGTTTTATTTTGTTGTTAAGTTTGCTGCATAAATAAATTGGGAATGCTTGTCATTGCTTGCCTTTTTATTTCAATTAAATTTTAGCCCTGTAATTTCCGGCACACAGGCATAACACCTTATGCCTCAGGAGTGGTAACGCATCTGCATTTTGACCTTGGTCTTTGTGTGGGTGTCTATAGGCTGCAGTCATCACTTAACATCAATGTGAACTACATCCTTGTTTGCCACTTCCATAACAAAAAAAACGCTATTTGATTGAGGTCCATATGCCGTTTAATTTTTTTATGAAGTTTGAACGTAAATAGGGGCTTTTATAACTAAAAAATCTTCACACTTCAAAACCTATGGATAAAAACATTCCTGACACTTATCAATGTCATCAGTACACACACAATTTTTTGCCGTTAAATGTATACAGCGCTATTGTATTCCGGTCAGGTAGCAATTTCCGGCACAGGACATAACAACATGAGCCTCGGCAATAACCACGCATCTACGTATGTACGGCCGTGTAATTTCCGGCACAGAGGCATAACGCCTCAGGCCTCAGGAGTGGTAACGCATCTGCATTTTGACCTTGGTCTTTGTGTGGGTGTCTAAAGGCTGCAGTCATCACTTAACATCAACGTGAACTGCATACTTGTTTGCCACTTTCATTACACAAAAACATATGCATTGAAATCTCTAGTTTTTATGTAGATATTTATAGCGTACAGT
Source organism: Macrosoma leucophasiata (assembly GCA_036365455.1). Lineage (NCBI taxonomy): Eukaryota > Metazoa > Arthropoda > Insecta > Lepidoptera > Hedylidae > Macrosoma > Macrosoma leucophasiata. The sequence goes on along the minus strand of JAWQUS010000004.1, from coordinate 3,841,426 downwards.
ATGAATTATTTAACATTAATGTGAACTTTTGTTTGCGACTCCATAAAATAAAGAAAATAAGTAAATGCAGTTTTAATTGATTGTCATAATACGAGTATGTATTTTCCAAACCACATCAAAACATGTTGCTAATTAGTACAATAAGAAAAACTTCCCTAATCTATTGAAAATAATATAGACTAATTCAATTGGAGCATTATAAGCAAGAACTATAACCCTCAAGCTCCGGTCTATTAGACCGCGGGTCACTTCGGCCAATCCATCCATCAATGTCTCAACTAATTCCTGGACAACCCGATAAAGCTAAGCTTGGAATACGTGACGCTGGAAATGGGATGTTTTTCTCCGTTCTCGAATTATTTAGGACCGGACAAATAGTTCGAGTGGACGTGAGAGGGTTAAAGATAAAGCTTTCGGTTAATTGGTTGTGTTTGTTGATAGAAAAGTCACCGTGAGTGATTTTTGGTGGTAACAAATGAGTTTAGGTGGTAATAATATAAGACAGTTCATGAATTGTGTCTATTTCAAAATAATTACATGTATAGATTTCTGTCTTAACAGCTTCTGTATTAGATTTTTACTGGTGGTAGAGCTCCAGTGATGGAGCTCGCGGGCGAAGTCACCACCGCATTACCTATAAACTTGCCGCTTAATGGTAGTGTTCAGCACTATCGTGTTCCGGTCAGGTGGTAATGTACGGCCCTGTTATTTCCAGCACCGAGGCATAACACCGTAGGCCTCAGGAGAGGTAACGCATCTGCATTTTGATCTCGGTCTTTGTGTAAGTGTCTATAGGCTGCAGTCATCACTTAACATCACTGTGAACTGCAACCTTGTTTGCCACTCCCATAACATAAAAAAGTCTATGTGGTAAGATAAGACAGTTCTTAAGTTGTGTCTAGTTAAAAATAATTACACATATAGATTTCTGTTTCAACTGCTTCGGTGTTGCGTAGCAGTGGCATTGCTGCCTACTACTAAGATATCAGGAAAAGACTTGAAGTTTATAGGTACAATTAGGCATTAATAAACTAAATTTAAAATTAAGTGTAGTAAGAAACTATTTTAATTATATTCCTACTGTGTTTTTTTGTACAGTTTTTTTTTTTTTTTTTTTTTTTAAATAAAATACGCTTACACTCACAGCCCCACAGTAGGTATAAACCTGTGTCGTGGGTGCCGTTGTACACATACAACACATACACAAACACCCAGACCACAAATATTTGTCCCAGTGCGGGGATCGAACCCGCGACCCTTCGATTCAAACGATGGTTTCACACCGCTGGACTAACCGGGTCGTCAATTGAAGCAAAAATAGACAGAAAATTTTGACTTTGAACCTCATGCTGCCTTAGGATAACCAGTCCTGCCGCTTTACCACTAAGCATCTGAAGTTCACTTAACCCGAAGCTTAGTGAGCTTTGGTAGCTCATTGGTAAAGCGGCTGGACTAGTTATCCTAAAATCCCAGGTTCGATTTCTGCCCGTAGTCAAATTTTCTTGAATATCTGGATTCACTCGCATATTGTGTTATAACGAAAAATAAAAATATGACAATCTTGTTACAGATTGCATGCTTAGATTGATTGAGGTATGCACACACGAGTGATTTAATAAATAATGACAACATAATTTAACAAGAACTCATGACACACGTGCCGAATAAATGAAACCGAAAATTCACACATTCAAATATTGTGACTGAAGACGAAAATTACATTTTAAAGTACGTGCACGCGTATACATATTTCCCATGTTTTAAAAAATAATTTATGAGTGCAGGGGTATTGTGAGCCCATGCGCGATCAATTGAGTGTTATGGAAACCATTAAACATCGCTAAATACAAGTCAACACGCCCTGTAGTTTACATTTCAATTCGATTTACGTTAACCACTCATGCGACTATCGCTGCTATTTCTATTCTGGCTAAAGCTCCTATTCCGACATTATATCATCCGCGTCTATTGTTAAACTTTTCGCACACATCTCTCCACACTTGAGTGGATTTGTGTCGTTTGTCATATTTAAAAGTTAAATTACATGTGCTTATTTCAAATTAACTTCGTCGTGAGAAAAATTGTTGGAATTATTTCGTTGGTGGGCTTGATAATGTTGTGTATTGGTAAATACAGGCGTAGAGTATGCAATCGGATTGAATCTAGTTTTAACAGTTGTTGTAATTTAATTTCATGTTTTAACGCTTAATTGGTTGCTTAATGATAGATAGAGGCAAGCCAGAGTTATACGAAAAGCGGTACGAAGTTCTGAATCCGATCTCCGGATGTGTAAACATTGGTATGGCCCCATAATAAGTATTACAGAGACAACAAGTAAGGTCTCTGGGGTGGCAATGCATTTGCATTTTGACATCTGATTTTTGTGTGGAGAGGAAAGCAAAGTTTGCATCCATGCCTGCAAGCAAACAACCATTATTCTCCATTTTGAGGGTTCCGTAGTAAACAAGGAACCCTTATAGTTTCGCCATGTCCATCTGTCTGTCTGTCTGTCCGTCCGCGGTTTAGCGAAAAATATTGGCACTAGAGACTTGAAATTTGACACATGTAAACACCTTAATCACGCCGACAAAGTGGTAGAAAAAAAACATTTAAAAAAAATATGGGGGTAACCTCCCCTAAATTTCCCCCCTACTTGTAACGCACGGATTTTTTTTATTATTTTCGATTTCCATATAGTGTGGGGTATCATTGGATAGATTTTTCAAAAATGTTAAGGGTGTGTTAACATCATTTTTCGATTTAGTTAACTGTTCCTGACTTAATAAGCTTTAAAGTGCAATACCTACCAACTAAACGAAAGTTGTTAGAAATTCAAACGTTACGGCAATAGTAGCTACATATAACGAAATTAAAAGGAAAACTATCACACCTAAGTTGGCCTTGCAAGTTTGCGAGTAGTTCGAGAGTCGACCAAATGTATTTTACTAGACAATTTCGAACAACGCCGTAGAAAATATTTTTTTTTTCATTACCTCTCTTACTCTGTAACTACGGGACCCTACACTGCTCGTGGCCCGACACGCACTTGACAGGTTTTTTTTTGTTTTCTAAGACATGATAAATTCAAATGTTTCAAAAGGCGTTTCTTTGGAATTTTTTGTATGTTACACAGGTGGGAAACAAGTACACAGTTCACATGGACGTTAAGTGAAGACTGCAGCCCACAGACATCTACACAAAAACCAGAGGTCAAAATGCAGACGCGTTGCCCTGAGAACATAGTTGTTGTCTCCGTGATAGTTTTTAAGAAGAAAAGAAAGAAAGATTTGGCGGCAGATAGATTAGGTAATCCGATATTACCTATGCCCTGGAGCTCCTACAGATATAAAAAAAATAAGCTTACACTCACATCCCCACAGTAGCTTTAAACCTGTATCGTTGGTGCCGTTGTGCACATACAACACATACAGAAACACCCAGATCCGAAACAAATATCTGTAGGCCATACAAATATTTGTCCCGGTGCGGGGATCGAACCCACGACCCTTCGAATCACACAGTCATCTCACACTGCTGGACTAACCGGGTCGTCAAAAACAAATCTCAATTTCTATTAACCTTTATCGAATTCCCACATCGAAACCATTCATAGATCTATACCGCTCATACCGCATACCGAAATGATAATCCCTACAAAGACATCCCTTTGCAGAGGGGGGACATTGTCCAAGGTGCAAGGGTCAGTGTACCTTGACACGACGTTGTCGTCAGGATATTGAACTAATATTGCAGTTGAATAATCCAATTAGAGGACTGACGTTTCTACCTTTGATGTGTGTCTTGGATTCTGCGTATTTTGGATGCCTATGCATGGTATTATTTGGTTATGTACGGTATTGTAGAATATAATATTTCACTGTATAATATACAATCGGATTTCTCCTTTAGCTTCGAAAATTATCTTGTCTACCTTGATATGATTGGTAAGAGTTTTATTCGTTTTTCATATTTCTTCAGACTTGTGACCCCAGATTTCTCTCTTGTAATATTTTTAGATGTGTTCTTCTGTCAAATGTTTTGTCAAGTCTGTTCAATGAAATCAATTACAAGATTGTTTAAAAATGTGATCAGAAGGTCTTCTTGTAGTACCTTCTCATGATACCTTGATAAGAAATGTGCTCTAACTGAATTCATATTTTTACGTATTTTTTTTCTATTTGTCAAATACATTTTTTTTAAAGATGCAAATCACTGATTTAATTATATATATTTATATATATATATATAAAAAAAATTTATATACATACATTTACAAAATATATATTTATTATTGTAATACTTTTGATCTGTGTGCTTATATTATAATAAACAAACGATTTTCCATACTTATTGACAACGATTGAGCCAAAAAATTAGGTAATTAATTATTTATCTTTAATTTTTATTTCATCTAACTTAGAAATATTAAATATTAGCATAGCAATATTATATTGAAATCACTTAGTACCTAATCCACATTCATATTCATAACATTTCATTTATCAAGATCTACACAAATTTCGGCGTCATCAGCGACAAAAACTTAAACTTTATCCATTACCGGTTAAGCTTGAGCGTAGAAAATCACTGACATGAGACCATTAATCTCACCAGATGTATGTAAATTTCACCCCGATACATCGCCCCGTGTGTGGAGGGCATCCATTATTTCATGTCCGCTTGGTCCATCGCTCATGGAAATTTGTGTTTACAAATACTTTTTATTCGGTTCGTTTACATCAATCTTGTTAAAGTTTGCTGTGTTGTGGAACTTTGGGAGATGTTTTGCATTTACTTATAGCCTAAGGAGGTATATATATTATGTCTTCTTCAGTAACTTCATGTTAACCTTTGACATTAGATTATGACGTTTTGCTTTGAATTTTGTACATAAAAAGAATGAAATCAAAATAAGAATGACATCGAGGATACCTAAGGAAATCGTAAGAACTGTTCATTTACCGAATTTTTATTAAGAACGTGCTAATGCTCTATTTGCATTATTTTAGCAAACACGTCATAAGCTGTAGAAGCTTTATTTCGTTTTCGTTCGTTCGAAGTTTTATTTCGTATCCGACGAAAAAAGAAACACAATCAGCTGAATTATAAACATCATCATTATCAGTCTCATTATTAATAAGCTGTCATCATCGTCGTCACTCCAGCCAAGAGACGCTACTGCTGGACGAAGCCTTCCCCGCAATAGTTTTTACTGGTGGTAGAGCTCCAGTGACGGAGCTCGCGCGCATTGGCACCACCGCATTACCTAATATACTTGCCGCTAAATGGTAGTGTTCAGCACTATCGTGTTCCGGTCAGGTGGTAATGTACGGCCCTGTAATTTTGGGCACAGAGGAATAACACCTTAGGCCTTAGGAGTGGTAACGCATCTGCATTTTGACCTCTGGTCATTTTGTGGGTGTCTATAGGCTGCAATCATCACTTAACATCAATGTGAACTTCACACTTGTTTGCCACTTTTATTACACAAAAATAAAAATAAAAAAAGTATTGTACGTCATTAGAGGAGAATATTCCATAATCTCAACGATTGGCAGGCGATCGCAGTGGAGTTTTATAGCGGGACGCTATTTTATCTATTGAATCAGAATCAGAATCAGAAACTCATTTATTCATTTAGGGTGACAGGCACCTCTTATGACACGTCAAAAACAAACAAAATAAATTAAAGCGAATAACAATTGATATACATGTCAAACAAGATAAAAAATATATGTAAAGTCAAGAATATCACTAAGATAAAACTAAATGTCATAAACTAAAGTAAAAAGTATATCAGTAGAATGTCTCTTTTCCCCTTTACAAACTTATAACAGTGCACAATTGGAAGTGGCAAACAAGCATGCAGTTCACATTGATGTTAAGTGATGAGTGTAGCCTATAGACACTTACACAAAACCCAACGTCAAAATGCAGATGCGTTACCACTCCTGAGGCCTAAGGTGTTATGCCTCTGTGCCGGAAATTACAGGGCCGTACATTACCACCTGATCGGAACACGATAGTGCTGAACACTATCATTTAGCGGCAAGTATATTAGGTAATGCGGTGGTGCCTACGCCCGTGAGCTCCGTCACTGGAGCTCTACTAACAGTTAAAAAAAAATTGGCTGCTGCCAAACCCGCGTTATTATATTTACTACCTATTGGAATGGTTTGACCGCTATTGCTCGGTTGACTGACTGCACTAGTGTGAAAATTTTGAACTGAAGCCACTAGAGGGCTATGGGGTCCTCACGTCTCGACTCCTTCAAATTTTAATTGTATTTAACAAAAATACGTGGAACAGTATAAAATTCCATGAATTCTATACAAAAAACCAAAATAATTCCAAAACAATTTTAAAAGCAATCGACATCCATTCGTCGACAAACTGCTTCCTACCTATTATTCCCTCGTAAATCGAGGTGATATAAAACGCTAGCGTCCGATTTCCTATTCCGCAAAACGTTCGTCCATCCTGATAGATGTCCACACACGTAGAAAACCGCTGAAAAGATTCCATTCAAACATTTTTATTGATGAAAACTCGACTTTAAGTGTAGTTCTTTAAAGTTACAATCCTTTTGACAGAACCAACGATGAGATTGGATTTGCAGTAAAGAAAAATCAGATAAAGTCGTTAAAAAACGACAGCAATTACGTACGTCTTATCTATTGGATGTTCAGCATCAGAGTGTCAGGAATCCCGGTAAATGCAACCTTCAAATGTCAGAATAATCTGCCAATTAGAATGAAATACTAAACCGTTAGGGGCTCATTAAAATTCAGAGGTTGGATGTAAGACAGGAAATTTGGACAAAAATCTAATAGCCAATTTAAATTCTGTTTTATTTCCTTTTTGTGTAAATAAATTGGTTTGCTCAATTTAAATTTGTATCTACAAACAAAGAAATCTCTCAGGTACGTCATTATTAAAAATCAGATTATAAGGAGTACTATGTATATGTATCAATGATAAAATTAAGGCGAATTGTTTGCATGATATAATTTTATTGTGAATAGCATTATTTGTGTCTTATTAAAAATATGTATGAGATTTTTTTTTCAGTTCTAGATTTGATTCCAAGAATTTTTATATTCTTCAACACTGTTTATATTGAAGTTTGGATCTACGTGATAACCACCACTAAAAATAATCTTACTGTAAAGACCCACACCTTATTCGACTCAGATCTGTGACATGATATATTATGTGACCTCATAAAAGTACGCATGAATGCATTTACAGACCTCTGCTTATCTCTTTAGGGATATACAAACTTTTGAGGATGTTTCTAATTTAGTTTATCCCACGAATACTTTTAAATTTTATGTTTTTGATCAACTATCAAAACTACTCAATAGTATTTATATTTTAACGGTCCTCAGACCAATTAACATAATCTATTGAGCGTCAAGTCTTATAGACATCCGCCGGATAAACAAGGTGTTAAAATAAGATTAAAAATATGGATACGTGTGCATACCTTTGCTTACCTTTACAGGAAAATACAAAATTGAAATATCTGTTTTAAATAGTTTATCCTGCTACCCTCACAAAACAACAGTCAATTAAAAACATCATACATATCAAAACTACGAACAACACTAATAAGGATTCTGTACCAAAATACGCGTATCTCGAGTTACAAATTAATGCATGTATCAAACAAAGCATGCAATATGCACGGATGATGTTTCAATACGCTACATAAGTTCGGTTCACATAAATTATGCATGTTAGCACTTTGAAAGCAATTACCAGGTTTCCATTACATAACTCAACGATATCTACTCACTCAAGGTGGGGTCGGTTAGTGTGGAGTTCGTTTTGAAATAAAATAATAAGTGTACGAGTTACAATATTTTATGGTCTTATAATATAAGCAAAACTTTCATTAATTATCGTATGTACGTTTCATCGTAAATGACATATATCTTCGTACAAAAATGATTTTCCAAAATTATGTAATAATGTTCATTTTATTGACTTTCCACAAGATTGTCGTCCTGTCCATGTTCATTTTAAGACCCCCTTGTAGGCAGGGGAATGAACGAGGCCATTGAGAATTGTGCCAAGGTCATCCAAAGTCTCAGCCATCACTACAATATCATCCGTAAATCGAAGGTGGGAGATGTAATCGCCGTTAATGTTGATACCGAGTCAATTCACTTCAACGCAATGGTGAACAGCTTCGGCGATACGACATCTCTTTTCCTCATTCCTCGCTGCTGTTGGATAGGTTTCGAGTTCTGATCCTAAAGTCGAACTATCATGGTGGCATTTTCGAATATGCTCCTCAGCATCTCGATGTATCGGTAGTCGATTTGGCCTGTGTAGCACAGCACAAATCTCAACCGAATCGAATCCTTTTGCGTATTTTACGAACGGTAGACATATGGATTAGTATACTAGTTAGTTAGTATACTCTTCAGTCTACTGTATTACCTGCTGCGTATAGGCTGTCTATAATGCTAAAGCCTTCACTGAAATTGGCTTGTTCGGGAGGCTGATAGTTGTCGAATCTGCGAGATAGACGTTTTCAAATTATTCTCGCGAAAACAGCTTCTAGATTTTAAAAGTAAATCATCTAAATATACAACTTATTTATTGTTGTTTTATCTTAAATATAAACTGTTAGTATTTAATTGTATACATTACAAAATTTACAACTATAAAAAAGCACAATTATAAAAAATAAGTATACTTCATGTAAATTTTAATATTATTTACCACTTACTTAGGCTTATTATTATACCTTAATGTGTGAAAATTCTGTGTTTAAGTCAATAGAAAATAACTTCTATACTTTTCACGCATTTAATCCCGTGTCCACTCTAATAGCGGTCTACTGAATAATAATCAAACTCACATAAAATTTCAATAATGGCCACGATAACTGCTTCCACATGCAAATTCGGATGCCTCTTGTTACGGGTGAGTGATTTTGTTGAAGTTTTAATTGTTAACACTTCGAGGTGTTGGTATGTAAATCGGTATTTGTGAAATGAGAGTAAATTAAATCGGATTGGTTCTTTTTGTTTATTTTCAGAAATATTACATTGTTTTTATGTAACTAACATTAATTTAGTACACTTACATTGCTCAGAGGATACTCCGAGGAAAGACAGTGCTACTGGTAGGTACTATCTGACGATTTTTAGGATTCCGTTTAAACAAAGGTAATTTTTAAGCAATTTTTTACGCTATGTTAATTTAAAGGTAGAAACTTGAATATAACAAACGTGATTTTTATTTGTAGATATTGGTACAAAACCAATCGTGCGCGAGTCAGACTTGGCCGCTTTTTAAAAAAAATCTCACACTATCTGCCGTGTCTCTTAGGAACCAACGGAAGGAAGTAGTTCGTTTTCAATCAGTTCTTAATCTCTCATTGCGCAAGTTATCCCATCACCTTATGCTTATTAACTCTGACAGAATTACTATTACATTTGGAATAGATTAATATTGCTGTAGCTTAAAAAAATATATATTTCTTTAATTAATCGTGATTTTTATTCTTGAAAATAATTTATAAATAATTGATAATCAATGCAAGTTTCATTTAAAATTAAATTCTCTACTCAATGTTTTATCAATTACATTATTAGGGTGTATCTAAGCCAAAATATTACCTGCGGGGTGTACTTCAAACTGATGAAAATATAATTACCGAAATGCCGAGCCAGACAATATGTGGTTTAATCAAATCTCAAAATAAAGACATTCCTAGCTTCAAACGGATCATAATCTATTTCATGCTACGTCTAAAGCTTTAGTCCATCTCGGTGAAACAAAGACGGCCTTTGGCCTTTCAGAATTTCAACCATTGTCCATTTTGCCGGCGGCTAAACATTAACCACCTAACTTGGAGCTCTATTACGCTATTTATTACCCTCAACTGTCTTCTCCCGTCGAGGGTTAGCTGGTACCAGTTTAATCTGGTTTCGATCCGGTTCGAACCAGATGTAAGGGGAATGAACCGGTATATTATACTCAGGATGGAACCAGAATGTGGTTACGTATGTGCAATGGTGACATCTGAGGTGTATAGGCGTATTATCGTTTGGTAGTGGTGTCACTATTTTGTATCGATAATAATTTGTTTATTGTTTTATATTAAGGTATAGTAGGTACGTATTAAAAAGCCAATTTCGTAAATCCACGGCTCTGCATCTGCAATAAGACCATTATATTTTAAAGAAAGTAGCCTCCTATTATCGACAGTCGCTTAATAGGAAACGTCTCTAGTACACGTACTTACCATCACAAATATTACATTTTATCAAGAAAGTATTTCATCATCCACTTATTAAACACAAGATTAACATTATATAACTTATCATTATTATAAGAAAATTATATCTTAGCTCAGCTAGTTTAATATTAAAATAAAATTTGGTAAAATGAATTCGATCCGAGTTTGATCCCCGCGCCGCACCGGTCTATTATTTGTACGACCAAGTACGGGACTAGTGTAAGCTTATTTTACTATTCACATTCAATTTCATCTTCAGGCGGAAAAAATATACCTCTTTTAAAAAATCAATCAGAAAATTTCCCTAAATAGAAGAATTCAAAATATTCACATTCAGTTCAGACATAGTTAAGAGAAAGAAAAAAAATGCCTTTATTGGAGGAGTCACAAAGCATGACCTCCGAAAAAAAAAAGTTAATAAAAGAAAACTAATACAAAAAAGGTCGGTACCTAAGAAAAAAAATAATAGAAGAAAAACAAATACTTATTACATTTTTAAAACTTAATGCTTATATACCATAACACAAATTATCTAAATAATTTTTATCGACTATCGATAGTGCAAGTATACAACACCAACAACACCCGTTTCTGTGCATATTTAGCGCATATTGCATTTACATTCAGTCAGTGTAACACAACCCTGTCATTAGAGTGGGACACTAATTAATTTAATCGATAAGATTAGACTACGCATGTAAATTAATTAAAATGTTACTAGTCATTTGATAATGGCAAAGTCGTGTATATATCGTGTAATAATGCCCATGAAAAAAGTCAAACACTATCTATAGAATACTAAAAAATATCGAAAATCTTTCAAGTGTGTAATGAAATTTGAAGAGTTCCCTCGATTTCTCCAGGATCCCATCATCACATATTAACAAAATTATCCAAATCGGTACAGGCGTTTTCAAATTATCGGTGAACGTAATGTCGTACATACATAAAAAAAAGATCAGGACGAATTAAGAACCTCGTCCTTTTTTGAAGTCGGTTATTAAAGTAGTTATGTTTGTATATTTTTTTCCTTTTCCTTAATTCGTAAGTATTGTTTCGGCGGTAATCTTAGATTCATCTCAATTTTTCTCTATTTTCAAAACTGGAAGATAATTATTCAGAAGTAGTAGACATCATTCAGCTAAAATTATGAAATTATAAAACGTCTGGTTAAAAAAAATATAGTATGAAAAATACTGAAAAAAATTAACATGTAAAAAATACACGTACCTATTCCAATTCAAAACGACTATCTACCGGTATTTTTTTTTTTTTGTTTTTTTGTTATGGAATCGCTATTACGCATATTGCCAGTGTCAAGTAAAACGATATTTCATATTTATGCAGCGTAAAAGTTAGTATATTTTAGTCATCAAGTATAATATGTAAGTATCAAGTACATAAGTTATCAAGTATAATATGTCAGTCAAGTGAGTTACAATCAAGTTATTCGAGTAAAGCGATGGCTACTTTACCAGAACATTTACAATGGTCCAAGTTTTGGAGGCAACCTGAAAGGTCGTATTTTCGCACTGTTATTCTGTTTCACTATACACGGGCACTGTAATAAACCTATATCAAACAAAATGCCACCAATTTTATTCAATATAACTTAAAAATACACCAAGAAAGTGAAATAAAATAAGAGCACCATACGCCTCTTTCAAGGTTCCCGCCAAAACTCTACCGGTAATTAGGCCGTGAATATAAATCAAGTACAGTCAACCGCAAAAAACATGTGACTACCTATAGCGAGATACAGTCAAACACATTTATCAACATCGATGTAACGGTGACAGACCGGCTCGAGCTACGGATCTAATTAAATGCCTCACCATGCTGTGGATGTCTATAGGACGTTAATGCATGTCAAATTGTAATAGAACTACCTACCTAATATTCTTGTATCATTATACTTTGTGAGCGATTTTCTATAATAATAATAAGCACGGGCGTAGCGTAGGCGTAGGGAAGGGTTCTGGAGGTTTAGCCCCCCCCTCCCCCCCGAAAAGTTAAGATTAACATTCATAAAATTAAAACAAAAGACAGGCGTGCAACATATCTCATTAATTACCATGCGGTGTGGATTCCCTATTGTCCTTCCCGCCACCTCGTTTAACCGATCGCATTCGATAACCTTCGTATAATAGGTTGGGGAAAAAGTCTTTTCGCATTATAGTATGTATGAACTTGTAATAAAATCTCTTTGGCTGTAGTATTTCTATCTGGCTGGTTTTGGTATTATTGAAAGTTAAAATTTTAAAGAACATAATTCCAAATTCAAATTAGGCAAATGTGTGATTTTCATTTGTTTTTCGTACTGTCAAGATGAGTGAATCTAATGAAGAAATTCGATACATTTTTAAATTTTACTACAAAAAAGGTAAAAATGTAACGCAAACCGCAAAAAAAATTTGCGATGTTTATGGACCTAGTGCAGTGTCTGTGAGAGTAGCACAAATTTGGTTTAAGCGTTTTCAATCCGGAAATTTTGATGTCAAAGATGCACCTCGCTCTGGTCACCCTATTACGGATAATATGGATGCCATTTTTGAAAAAGTGGAGCAAGATCGACATATCAGTAGTTACGACGTAGCTGAAGAACTGAGATTTTTATTATTTTATTTTTATGTAATGGAAGTGGTAAACAAGCATGCAGTTCACATTGATGTTTAGTGATGACTGCAGAATATGGACACCCACACAAAGACCAAGGTCAAAATGCAGATGCGTTACCACTCCTGAGGCCTAAGGTCTTATGCCTCTGTGCCGGAAATTACAGGGCCGTACATTACCACCTGACCGGAACACGATAGTGTTGAACACTACCATTTAGCGGCAAGTATATTAGGTAATGCGGTGGTGACTACGCCCGCGAGCTCCGTCACTGGAGCTCTACCACCAGTAAAAACAGATCACAAAACAGTTTTGGCGCATTTGAAAAAGCTGGGTACAAATAAAACTCGATATTTGGGTACCTCACGAGCTCACTGAAAGAAACCTAATGAACCGTGTACTCATTTGTGATTCTTTATTACGACGTAATGAAACCGAATCATTTTTGAAGAAGCTGATAACTGGTGATGAAAAGTGGATCACGTACGACAAGAACGTGCGAAAAAGGTCGTGGTCAAAGGCCGGTCAGGCTTCACAGACTGTGGCGAAACCCGGGTTAACTCGCAATAAGGTGATGTTGTGTGTGTGGTGGGATTGGAAGGGCATTATTCATTATGAGCTATTACCACCAGGCAGGACTATCGATTCTGAACTCTACTGCGAACAACTGATGAGATTCAAGCAAGAAGTTGAGAGAAAACGGCCGGAATTAATCAACAGAAGGGGTGTGGTGTTTCATCATGATAACGCTAGACCTCACACATCTATAGCCACTCAGCAAAAATTAAGAGAGTTTGGCTGGGAGGTGCTAATGCATCCGCCGTATAGTCCTGACCTTGCACCTTCAGATTTCCACCTGTTTCGGTCTCTTCAGAATTCTTTATGCAATGTTAGGTTAACATCACGAGAGGACTGCCAAATCCACTTGACGCGGTATTTTGATGAGAACTCCCAAATTTTTTATAGCAATGGGATCATGTCCCTACCTACAAGATGGCAAAAGGTTATCGAACAAAATGGTAATATGTACCATACTTTAGTTAAATTTAAATAAACTATATTAAAAGATGTCTTGAATTATCTTTAAAAATGCGAAGAAACTTTTTCCCCAACCTAATATATTCCATTCTCAATTTTCTTATGAATATAACGGTTATTTTATATACTTTTGGTCTTTTTATTTTGTTCAACCCCCTCCCGATACCAAAAACTGAGTACGCCCGTGATCATAAGTGATTAAAGATATACCTCCTTTTTTATAATGCGTTAGAGGATATTACATTTAATTTAAAGTAGATAAAGATTTTCCCTATTATTCATAAACTTACTTTATATACGTTTTTACTATAATATACTTTGTCTTTGTTAGTTGCATTGTCAATTGCGTAAGAGACATAAAGACATCTCACCAAATCTGCATCAAATATTCAATCAGTTAACCTAACAAATGCATTAGGTATTCACAACACACACATAGCAAAGTGATGTGGTATAACATTACCCGTAATGAGACAAGCACAAACCGCTGCATGAACACGTGTTACGTTATTGCCGATCATACCTACACGACTTACTGATATGTCTAATATACAGTGTATGTATATATCATGTTATATTTGCTCAATGAGCTTGTGGCATACAATAACATCGTGCAATAATATTTGAAAATGAAATGAAAGGTTGTAAGATTTTGATGAAAAATGACTACTGGAAGAATTTCAAAAAAGCGAGGCAGTATTTCACTTCGGGACTGCTACTACAGTTCTATAAGGCCCAAGTGCGGCCCCATCTGGAATACTGCTCTCGTTTGTGGGCGGGAGCCCCCAAATACCAGCTTGGTCCACTTGACTCCCTACAAAATCGCGCCGTTCGTATTGTTCACAATCCAGGACATACTGAAGGTATCCCGGTGGTATATCTCTAAAGACGTAGTCATTACCTAATCATATACCACCGTGAAAAAAAGGTATACATCTTCCATGACACAAAATGCACATGCACAAATGCAATTTCAAACTCAAAACGAACAGAAAACGACATACTGCCGGACAATAAACCGTAAATAAAGCGGACAGATACCTCGGCAATAATTAATCCGCGCGAAAACCTCTATAAAAGTAGATTAACAGACGGCCACTCGGACAAATTGTGTATTAATATTTTATGTAGGTTCACACCGCTTGCCCATAAAACTGTCATCGCGGGAAGACAAACTGTGCGCACTTCTTGGGTGATTTAGTTTAGGATTATGGGCTCCAGTAGTTTACTGACTTAGTGGGGTGAATAGGGATGCTTTTTGGGATAAAAAAAACTGTATGGAAAATCTGTGATATTAAAATAGTGTCTGTTATTATCTGTAATATGAAAATATTTTTAAAAAAAATATTGTAACGGAAGTGGTAAACAAGCATGCAGTTCACATTGATGTTAAGTGATGACTGCAGCCTTTAGACACCCACATTAAGACCAAGGTCAAAATGCAGGTGCGTTACCACTCCTGAGGCCTAAAGTATTTCTGTGCCAGAAATTAACAGGGCCAGGGTTTACCGCCTGACCGTTACACGATAGTGCTGAACACTACCATTTAGCGGCAAGTATATATGGTAATGCGGTGGTGCCTACCCCCGCGAGCTCCGTCTACTCTCTACCACCTCTACCACCAGTAAATACTATCAGTGTTAAATCAATGTTAATAAACTGGGTGGAAAATCTGTGATATTGAAATAGTGTTGATGGTATCGTTCTTAGCGGAACATGGTAGTATCCCTTAGAGTTCTACCAGTATGTATGTATGTATCTTCACGCCAGGTCCCTAACGGGGTAGGCAGAGAGTGTAGAGCGCCAGACATCCCGGTTCTGACAAACCTCTCGTGCCTCGTCTACCTTCATCATTCTCTTCATACATGCACGCCGATTCCTAAGACTTTTGACCCCACCATCAGACAGAACTCGACCTATTTGGTCATAGTAGGTCAGCCTTGGTCTTCCTGGGCCTCTGCAACCATCCACAGTTCTACCAGTGATTTTAATAATAATATATAATAATGTATTTATTTATTCAGACAGTTTGTCCATGCTTTGTTAGTAGAGAGCACATAAATCCTGTATTAATAACATGACCTAAGAATACAATAATCAAATTGTCATCAATAAAACAAAAAATTGGGTACTGGTGCATGCAGTGCCATCCAATGACAAGTAAAGAGACCATCCATACGATCCGATTTTATCAAGGATGTTGTCCCGATAAAAATACGCTTTCAAAATATTTATTCTCTTTGGTAATGTAAAAGTTTTAAAGCATTATTCTGTAAAAGAGTGAGAGTTACCAGACTTTGCTTTGATGCTATTAGTTCGAGGACAAGATATTACCAATAGAGGTGTGTAATAGCGGCTTCTCTGGGCAACGAAACGAAACTAGCTATTGAACTCAAATAGCGGTTTTAAAACTATCTATTCCAGTAGCGGGTTTTTATGCAGTCAAGCAAGAGGCTTAATAAGAGTGAAGTGATAAAACCTGCTATTATGATAGATAGTCTTATAATGTTATTATTACTTATTCTCTGGTAATGTGCCAAAAACGCGCTAACCGCTACTGCAGTGATAGATCGTTTCAATAGGAACTATGGCTCTTCCCTTATGACGCACAACACTGTTGTGGACATCTTCGGGAAAGGCTTTGTACAGCAGTAGACATCTTTCGGATGGAGTGATGATGATGGTGGTGATGATGATTAAAGTAGTGGTGATGATGACGATGATGGAGGTGATGATGGTAGAAGTGTTGAACGGTGTAGTGATAAAGGTGATGATGGAGGTGATGATGATGATGGTGATGGTGATGAATGTGATGACTATAAAGGTGATGATGATGATGAAGGTGACGATGATAGTGATGATGATGATGGCGATGATGATGAAGGTGATAATGATGATGGTGATGATGATGGAGGTGACCTTCATCATCATCATCATCACCTTCATCATCATCATAACCTCCATCATCAGCATCACCTTCATCATCATCACCTTCATCATCATTACCATCACCTTCATCATCATTATCACCTTCATCATCATCACATTCACCACCATCACTTTCATCATCATCACCATCATCATCACCTTCATCGTCACCATCATCATCACCTTCATCACCATCATCATCATCACCTTCATCACCTCTATCATCATCATCTCTATCATCATTATATCGTAACACTACAAAAAAAAAGCGCACTGGATGTTTTACTAGCTGAAGCTTATTCGCATTCGCAACGTCGCAAGTATCATTCAAAGTGGAGTAATGAAACCCGCTATTAAAATAGATAGTTTTGTATAATTTGATAAATTTGCAATGCGTCAAAAATGCGCTAACCGCTACCACCCGCTATTGCACTGATAAATCGTTTCATTAACTGTCTACGTTGCGCGCAACGGCCATCGCTAGTTAGTTCATTCAAAACCTAACCCGCTATTAAAATAGCTAGTTTTGAAATGCGTCAAAAACATGCTAACCGATATGCACTGATAGATAGTTTCAATAACTCTCTACGTTGCGCAACGGCCATCGCTAATTACCAACCACTGACTGTAGGAAAGTAATTTCTGCAATTATATTAAGCTTAGATATCATATTGGCCTTTGGAACTCTGCCGGTGAATGACAAAGAATGACTAATTTTCTTGTCTCTTTAATCTTTGTTGTCAGTTTGTAAAAGGGGCAATGAGACATTCTACTGATATGGGTACTTTCTTACATTAGTATATTATATTTAGTTTTATCTTAGTGATATTCTCCATTACTTATAATTTTTCTCATTTGTAATTTGAAAAAAAATGACTCTAAAATGGTCGAGGAGGGCAATGGCTGTCACATGCGTCATACTCGTGAACGGGTGCTGTTGGTGGGGACTGGTCTGTTCTGGTTTGCAGGGGCTACATCACATTTAGTAGATAGCAGTTTATTTGCATCTATGCTATGGACGTTGAATATTATTTGATTTTTCACGATAATCTGTACTAGATTTAAGCTTTCATTTAAAAGAGCTCTTACTGAGTTTGTTGGGTAGCGGAGTTCTTCTCAGTAGTGACTGCACTTGGAACTCTGCTAAGTGAATAACATTGATCTTGACGAATAAGTTTTTCTTTTTCTTCATTTATTATCATTGAAGGAATTGAAAAATTTTATGATTATTATGTTTTAACCAAATAGTTTAAATTTTAATTTTTAATTTACTATTAATATATGATTTTTCTTTACTATATGTAATGGTTATTCGCTCTAGGTAGTTTATGATTTATTGACGTTTTGAAAGTATCTGTAAAGATCTATTCGAAATAAAAATATTTTCTATTTCTATTTCTATTACATGTATATCAATTGTTGTTCAATTTTATTTATTTTGTTTGTTTGTGACGTGTCAAAAGCGGTGCTTGTCACACTAAATGAATGAATGAATTTCTGATTCTGAAAATTTTATAAATTATTATTTTTCTATTAAACTATCTAATTGAAATTCCAAAGGACTCAGTATTACGTATTTGCGCGGCAAATATCAAATAGAATTCCACACCAAAATCAATCTACACATGTCATGTTCGGTCCACCAAATAACTGCAAATATTCGGAGCAAAGCGATTGTCAACAATGTTCTAATTAAATAGATTAGGACGAGTGATCACAGGGCGTCACATGCAGTATGCAATTAGCTGTGCGTGTTGCGCGCCAGTGAGCTGTGAGGTTGGTTGTTGACAGGTGATTGTTTCTTTATGTGCTCTACTTGACTTATTTTGTCCTGGTGCTTTAATGAATAAAGCATGTCTCATCTTAACTACCGGTGGTAGAGCTCCAGTGACGGAGCTTGCGGGCGTAGGGACCACCGCATTACCTAATATACTTGCGGCTAAATGGTAGTGTTTAGCACTATCGTGTTCCAGTCAGGTGGTAATGTATGGCCCTGTAATTTCCGGCACAGAGGCATAACACTTTAGGCCTCAGGAGTGGTAACGCATCTGCATTTTGACCTTGGTCTTTGTGTGGGTGTCTATAGGCAGCAGTCGTCGCTTGACATCAATGCGAACTGCATGCCTGTTTACCACTTCCAAAACATTAAAAAAAAAACAAATATTTCAAAAAAACACATTAACCTATTTAATAATTAAATGTATGGCCCCGTAATAACTCTCACAGAGACGTAAAAACTAACGTTTTAGGGATGGCAACGCACCTTCATTTTGACCTCTGATTTTGTGTAGATATTTATGGGTTGCAATCATTACTTAACATCTATGTGAACTGCGTGTTTGTTTTGCTACCTTAGTTATGTAAATATAAAGATAGAGAGAATGAGAGAGAGAGAGAGATATGTTTAAAGAGAAAGTTATAATTCTTATTATTATAAAAAATATCGAAAAACTTTCAAGTGTGGTATAAAATTTGAAGAGTTCCCTCGATTTCTCCAGGATCCCATCATATTATACATATTGACATGATGGTTACAATGGTACCAACTGTGCAATATAACCTTTCAAATAAAAAAAGTATCCAAATCGGTGCAGGCGTTTTCAAATTATCGGTGAACATACATAAAAAAAAGATCCTGACGAATTGAAAGCCGAACCGAAAAAGGAATAAAAAAAAAAGAATATGAAGTTATAACTATTTTTGCTTCGTTTTTACATGAATAAGGAAATGAGTAAACAAAACTTATTTTTTTCTATTTACCATCACAACATTACAGCAAATACCAAAAATAATTCCACGCCGAAATCAATCAGATGATGGTTGAACGAACACCATGAAACTATATGTAGGCTACGGTATCCTAAATACGAAAATAGATTTTAGCCTTCTCCCTAAAACTGATCTAAATCCTAATCAAACACTAATTAGAACCTGTAATACCTACTAATGCAAATTCCTGTATCATTTGAAAATAATCTAATATTAAACTAATTTATACGAGCGGGAAATCAACACGGGCGGCAGTTTGCGATTTACCGCAATGAAGCCATTACGCAAATCGGCTGGTTTAGGTGATATGATTATCACTTAGTGTGATCAAAATCCGAAATTTGAGGCAATTATTAACGAAATACAGAATTTTGCTGAACAAATATTCGAGTACGTGTTTCGTCGAATTAAAATCAATAAACACGATTTTTTTTCTAATCAACAAGTTCCTTACTTCACATATTTTTTTTGTTCGAAAATCATAATCTTTAACACGTTTGCAGTAAACTTCAGTAACCATAATG
This sequence comes from Macrosoma leucophasiata, assembly GCA_036365455.1. Lineage (NCBI taxonomy): Eukaryota > Metazoa > Arthropoda > Insecta > Lepidoptera > Hedylidae > Macrosoma > Macrosoma leucophasiata. Next base: position 3,821,290 of record JAWQUS010000004.1, on the reverse strand, counting down.
TTCTAAAGTTCGAAGTGTTGTTTTGCATAGTTATTGTTAGTAAAAATACGAAAGTAAAACAAGATAAATATACGATGGCCATACAAGAGATTTGCAACGTATTTTTTTTTTCAGGTACCGTCTAAAGGCCGCACCGCTCCGTTTTTTTTCATATTTGACAGTACAAACTATAGGATTTATAACTTTTATTAAAAACGGTTTTAAGGCTTTTGAATATTATTGACTGCATTATTTATGAGAAACAAATTTAGATAATATTGCATTTATTTATATCCATTTTCGGACATTTGTTATTATATTACATTCTGTTCAGTAAAGTTATCATTCGGACAAACTATGATGATGAGGACCAAAAAAATATAGCAATTTCAATTGGATCTACTTTTGCAACAAGGAACCATGAAGTTCAAGTTAAGAGCTTAACTCTTATATTTTAAGATATCTATACCTACATTACTCGATTTTGACATGTTAGTTCCTTGTTGCATAAGTAGGTCCAATTATGAGCAAAAAAAGAAGTGACCACCAAACAAACAATTCGACCCACGTCACGACAGCACAAGTGATTAATATAAAGGTTCCGCTGTGTCCTTTTGAGGTATGAAACCCGAAAAAACTCTTACGTGTATAACTGAACTCTATCCTGGTGATAAGACTAGCCTAAGCCACCGTCGTGAAAAGCGATTTTTGTTTCATGTTATGGAAGTGGTAAACAAGCATGCAGTTTACATTGATGTTAAGTGATGACTGCAGCCTATAGACATTCACACAAAGACCAAGACCAAAATGCAGATGCGTTACCACTCTTGAGGTCTAAGTTGTTATGCCTCTGTGCCGGAAATTACAGGGCGGTACATTACCACCTGACCGGAACACGATAGTGCTCAACACTACCATTTAGCGGCAAGTATATTAGGTAATGCGATGGTGCCTACACTCGCGAGCTCCGTCACTAGAGCTCTACCACTAGTAAACTATGAATTATAAAACAAATACAAAAATAATTTATGGACTCTCCAAGAAATAACTTAACAATTTATGTGGTACCATAATGCAATTCATAAAAGTAAACAGCAAGTATAAAGAATTTAAGCATCAAAGCCACTTTACGAAAGGGGTGGATAGCCAATGAAACGTTTATGCTAATGGTGTTGATATCGCTGAAGTCATAGAATGGTAAATCATAAAATTTTCAGAGGAATAAACTTTTGTGATTAAAATTATTCATAACATCTTGACTGCTATGTGTAAAATACCAAGAATGATTGCACATTGAGCTTGAGAAAGAGACAATCGTCTAGTTTCGACTTCGTAAAGCGGTATCTCTTCTGCACACCGCTTACGTAAGCACTGACAGTCCGGTATTGGTCAAAATTGACAACTGACCCTGGCAACATACAACGTACGGACACTGCGGACTGACGAGAAAGTCATGGAACTGGAGGAAGAATTGAGCGGGTTACGATGGCACATTATAGGGTTATCGGAAGTCCGAAGACAGGAGGAGGACTCGATAACCCTCAAGTCTGGTAACGTGTTCTATTTCCGGGAGGGCGAAGAACTGTCCCAGGGTGGTGTCGGGTTCATCGTCCACAAGTCCCTCGTGAACAACGTTGTCAAAATCGAGAGTGTGTCGTCGAGGGTGGCGTACCTACTCAGAATAACCAAACGGTATTCGCCGAAGGTCATACAGGTCTACGCCCTCACTTCCGCACACTGCGATGATGAGGTAGATACTATGTATGAGGATATTTCCAGAACCATACATAGTTCTCAGACCCACTACAACGTTGTCATGGGAGATTTCAACGCAAAATTGGGCGTTCGAGGTGATCATGAGCTGAAAGTGGGACGATTTGGATATGGGCGACGAAACACCAGGGGCCAGACTCTGGCTGACTTCATGGAGAAAGAGAGCCTCTACATGATGAACTCTTTCTTCAGGAAGCGGGAGTGCCGGAAGTGGACCTGGATCAGTCCTGACGGTGCAACTAAAAATGAGATAGACTTCATTATGTTCACGAAGCGACATTATATTCAGTGATGTCTCTGTGATCAATTCGGTCAAAACCGGCAGCGATCACCGAATGGTTAGAGGCACACTGTATATAAATGTCAAGCTGGAAAGATCCCGGCTAATGAAGTCTACGCTCCGACCAGCACCTGCCCAAATCCAAAACCCCGAGAGCTTCCAACTCGAACTTCAAAATCGCTTCGAATGCCTGAGTGATTGCGTAGATGTGGACGAATACAACAACAGGTTTGTGGAAACTGTCCGTACGGCTGGGTCTAAGTGCTTTAAGACCCGCCACACAAGCAAGACCAAGAAGATCTCCGATTCAACTCTCAAGCTCATGGACGAGAGGCAAAGTATGGTTCTGAAGTCCTCTGAAGATGCTTTAGTGTAAAGGCGGCTCAACAGACAGATCTCGAAGTCACTGACTCGCGACCTTCGGCAGTTTAATACTGACAGTATTAAAACGGCCATAGAGCGGAACAAGGGCTCCAAAGTGTTCGCCAAAGATCTGTCTATAGGGCAGAGCTGCCTGACTAAGCTGCAGACAGAGGACAACAGAATCGTATCATCGAAACCTGAGCTTGCGGAAAAGATCGAGCGGTTTTACGGACAGTTGTACGCGACAGCGCGACCACTTGTTAACAGTCCGGCAGCAGATCCTAGAGCCGGACTGACCCGACACTACACCGAAGATATCCCGGATGTCAGTCTCGGCGAGATTAGTACGGCACTCAAACAACTGAAAAACAACAGGGCGCCGGGTGATGACGGAATCACTGCTGAACTCCTGAAAGCGGGCGGAAGGCCAGTATTAGAAGCTCTTCAGTTGATCTTCGATTCCGTCATATCCGAGGGCAAAATGCCACCGGCGTGGCACAGAAGTGTGGTGGTACTGTTCTTTAAAAAGGGTGACAATACCCTTCTTAAAAACTATAGGCCCATCGCACTTCTAAGTAACGTCTATAAACTGTTTTCGAGAGTAATTACGAACCGTTATCTCGCAGACTCGACGAATTTCAGCCTCCCGGACAAGCCGGGTTCCGTAAAGGTTTTAGCACTATAGACCACATACACACGCTGCGGCAGGTTATACAGAAGACAGAAGAGTATAACCAGCCCTTATATTTAGCATTTGTGGACTATGAGAAAGCCTTCGATTCGGTCGAGATTTGGGCTGTGCTACAGTCTGTCCAGAGGTGCCAAGTCGACTACCGATACAATGAGGTGCTCAGGAGCTTGTACGAAAATGCCACTATGTCGGTTCGCTGTTCTGTCACTGTTCACCGCTGCATTGGAAGATATCTTCAAGCTTCTGGACTGGAACGGACTCGGCATCAACATTAATGGCGAGTACATCTCCCACCTCTGATTTGCGGATGATGTCGTAGTCATGGCTGAGACCCTGGAAGACCTTGGCACAATGCTCAATGGCCTCAGTAGGGCCTCCCAACGAGTGGGCCTTAAACATGGACAAGACGAAGATTATGTCGAATGTCCTCGTTACGCCCATTCCTGTTATGGTCGAAGTTGTTGACGGGTACTACACTCGAAGTTGTTGACGATTATGTATACCTGGGACAAACGGTCCAGTTAGGTAAGTCCAACTTCGAGAAAGAGGTCAATCGCCGAATCCAACTCGGATGGGCAGCGTTCGGGAAGCTGCGTTATATCTTCTCGTCCAATTTACCGCACTGTCTGAAGAAGAAGGTCTTTGACCAGTGTGTGTTGCCAGTGATGACATACGGAACCGAAACGTGGTCGCTCACTATGGGCCTCATAAGAAGGCTCAAAGTCACTCAGAGAGCAATGGAGAGGGCTATGCTTAGAGTTTCTCTGCGAGATCGAATCAGAAATGAGGAGATCCGCATGAGAACCAAAATAACTGACATAGCCCACCGAATAGCGAAACTGAAGTAGCAGTGGGTAGGGCACATAGCTCGCAGGACTGACGGCCGTTATGGCAGAAGAGTTCTAGAGTGGCGACCACGTACCGGAAAACGAAGCGTAGGCAGGCCCCGTCGTCGGCCCCCCCCCACGAGGTGGACCGACGACCTGGTGAAGGTCGCGGGCAATCGCTGGATGAGGGCGGCCCGGGACCGTTCGTTGTGGCATTCTTTGGGGAGGCCTTTGTTCAGCAGTGGACGTCTTTTGGCTGAAATGATGATGATCACCAAAATTCAGCTTCCTAAAATAGATTCTGCAATAATTCTTGTTGGATACTGTTGTGCATACTACACTGTGTAAAAGTAGTACCACCTTGTAGTAGATTCTCCAGCAGCTGACAAAAGTTTATGTTCTAAGATTAGTGTGAGATACTCATTGAAATAAAACTGTTTTTACTGATTTATCTCAAGTAAATAATGTAGTTAAAATCAACTCAGCACAGCGTATTGATCGCTATAACAGCTTTCGTAGTTTCGCTACGGACACTTGAAGCGCGCATGGCCCCGCAGCTGGTGTAGTTCATAAGGAAGCGTAGATCATATTATGCAACCTACTCGGTTAAGCACTACGGGCGCGGTGGGGTGTGTGATGGGTGACCGCTAGTGGCAAATTAAAATGCACATTTCCGGGCTTCGAAAGGCACGTTAAGCCTTCGGTCCCGGTTGCTATCGATAGATAGCAGTCGTTAAACCTTGTCGGAGTCTTTATGGGCGGTTTGAAAACATCCAACAGCGGGTTGGCCACTAACCTGTATCTCCACCAATTGCATTAGAGCAGCGTGGTGGAATAAGTTCCAGGCCTCCCCCCAAAAAGGGGAGAGACTCGTGCCCAGCAGTGGGACGTATAATAGGTTGCCATTATTTATTATTTAACTAATAGTGAATAATTGTTTTATATTATTTCGCATTAACACATGATTGTGAAATATATTTTATTTAAAGAAAAATGGAAAGAAAGCTACTTCAGTAGCTCAATTGGAAGAGCGGCTGGACTAGATTCCCAGTAGGCCGCGAGTTCGAGTCTCGCCTGAAGTCAAATTTTTCTTTCCATTTTTCTTTAAAAAATATAATAGTGAATAACTTTGAATTTCTTGATCTAATTCCCAATTTCGGTATCATATTTGCCATTTTAATACATTTGCATTGTATTCAAATACCTAGTTAAGCCGTGATCACAAGTAAATTATCATTATTTACCTTATTTATGCTTGCTTAGTACTTTCCTGACATAAACAAAACTATTATCTACATCACAAATAACCATTCTCTATTCCTCCATCACTCTGTTTTTAACAGTTCCAAAATTCAATTTTCAATTCACGGGACTATTTTCCCTAAAATATTCGAACATAAAAATAAATTCAAATGCTTCAGGGAGCTGTAAGTCTCAAAGATTTGAAGGTTCTCGATGTAGTGACTGCGTTTTGTGAAATTTACAATGCTTTTAGTCGCACTCCAGTGGTCGGCTCACACGTTTGCAAGCGATCTGTTTTGTACGAACATGGTAAAAATCAAGAAGTTTTGGATGCGGCATCGAATGATATTCGGTTGCAATTAAGTTTTCGATGCAATGCATAGTATATTATATAAATACTAGCTGACCCGGCAAACTTCGTATTGCCTCAGAATGAAATAATGTGTCAAAGGTTTGACAGATACGGACTATTTGTATGGGAAAATAAAATTTTGGTTTTACTATACAACTTCAATTTCTTCATATTTTTGTTTTTGTAGTTGGTTGATAGCACCTAAGTCTATGTTCCTATATGCTTCAACTGCAGTATAAAATACGTTCTTAAACTGTGTTTCAACCACAAAGCGTGCAAGACAGCGAATCAACTCTGTTGTAATTCAATGGTTACAAATATTAGGCCACCAATGAATGTCACACTACTAAAAAAATCTTAAATATAACATACAGAAAATAATCTTTAAGGCATTCAATTGTTGTTCCAAAAAAGCTCTGCTTCAATCTTAGGTATATCCGTATTTTATTACATCATGTTTTCAAAGTGAGCTTAAGCAAAGGGGAAGACGTAGATTTTCTTATGCCATTAACATGTATATTACCTTTAATTTATAGCGCGAACCTTTTTGATGGTACGACAAACGTTTTATTTGCAATTTGTTACAAAATTTCTGTTTTGAACAGTCCTTCGGGTGAATTGATACGATAATGGATTTCTATGTCAGTTGCTTTTTAGTATTGTTTGCTTTATTGATGCTTTGCACAAAGAAAAACATATTTTACCGTACTTGAAAAGTCATTTCAGTTGTTTGAATTTTTCAATGAGATGAGATAAATTTGTGGCTGAATGCAAATTAAAATTAAAATTTTACCATAAAAGCTTCCAGATCAAACTTTGAAATATAATGTATTGAAGTAACAAATCCTAATGTGCATTTCTAGATAAAATGACAAATGATATTACTGGTGGTAGAACTCTGGTGATGGAGCTCGCGGGCGTAGGCACCACCGCATTACCTAATATACTTGCCCCTAAATGGAAGTGTTCAGCACTATCGTGTTCTGGTCAGGTGGTAATGTACGGTCTTGTAATTTCCGGCACAGAGGCATAACATCTTAGGCCTTAGGAGTGGTAACGCATCTGCATTTCGACCTTGGTTGTGTGGGTGTCTATAGGCTGCAGTCATCACTTAACATCAATGTGAACTGCATGCTTGTTTACCACTTCCATTACATAAAAAAATGATAAAATAAATGTGTACTGTATTTATAAGGTAAATGAAAATCACACTTCAAACACTCGAAAGATTAGGTATAAGTCAGAAATCTTAAAAATTTCATTATAGCATCTTTTCCAAGAGAGTATTATTTAATTATCTTGAGTTGAATACAAATAAACTCCACCTTGCCTCATTTATTCACCTAAATACACCCTTAAACCTATGCTTAAAACACCATTCGTTGCATTCTCATTTGTTTCAACTATAAATGCACCTCATAAATCAACCATTGTTTCTTATGCACTTAGTTTTCCTTCATATTTTGTCAATTTAGTTTCTGCTACCATTATTATAGCAAAGACTTTGATATTCAACCTTAAATCTGAAGAAATAAAGTTGGTTTTATCAAAATTTGGCTTGATCATTATCTTCGTTGCCAGCTTTCTACAATCAGTTTTCATTTAGCCTGCATTACCTTCAATTTCAGAATGGCGTCGGGCGAAAGCAATCAGTGAAATACGAAATATACTACTGTAAAAGTACACGTCCAATATAATTTGACTTACAATCGAATCTGCGAACTGAGCAATGGTTTGAATATGAATAACATTGTTTTTTATGTGAACAACCTGGTCGCATGATGGTTGAAAATTGTGATTTTTTATTTAGTAGGTGGGCACATATTTATATGTCGTTGACATCTGATGGATCGTGTAAATAGTCCACACCAAGGTGGATTATAAACCCTGGGTATAGTAAAATGATTACTCCCAAAACTTCGGCACCAAATCACCCATCCCTCCGGATCAAACACCCCAATAACAAACGTGCAAGCCACTCACCAAATTGAAGACTGTACCGAGGTACCGCAGATCTGGATAATGTTCTTGACGACGCACGTGGTCAGGTTTGGTGTTTACTTCTCGACGCCGGCGTCTTCTTCGACCATAAATTGATCTCCACCAGCTTATTCGGAGAGTCCGATAACATCGGAATTAGGTTCAAGGGCACAAAACTCAGTGCAAATTCACAGATTTTTAATAATTATAAAATCGTGTGTTCGTAGTTGATAATTGGTAAAAGAGTAATGAAAAAATCATTTTTTGTTTATTTCACAGTCATTTGTTTATTTTTCTACAAATATTTCAAATAAACTTTTTTTCTTTAAATATTCGACCAGTCATGGTCGCGCTAATTCTCATTAGGCCAAGTAAAAACTCTTTGGTATTTTGTTTTGATTCTATTCATTTATTTCCACATTAGCTGTTGCCCGCGACTTCACCCGCGTAGATGTCGTTTTATGAATACATAGAGACGTCAATAGGCTCGCCACCTTTTATATGGGCCAAAAAGTAGCGAGCGAATCTCGAAAAAATGAAAAATATGCTATTACTATTTTACAATCAAATTATAGATTCCTCATAACACTTTTTTCAGATCATTCACTGTGTATGGAGTATTAATCAATCTATATAAAAAAAAAAACAATAAAGTTTTTTATTAATGTTCAATCCATGGTATATACTTGTATGTACGCCAGATGCCTCTATGTGGCAGGCAGAGAGGTATGAGTTAAATTTCAAATGCCGTATATCAGACTGTACTTAACCACCTACTCTAATAAAAGATTATAAAGCGCCAGATAAAGAGCAATACCCAATTTTTTTTTACTTTTACTCGTGATACAGCTCCATTGAAGGAGCTCGCGAGCATAGGCACCACCGCATTACCTAATATACTTGCCGTTAAATGGTAGTTCAGCACTATCGTATTCCGGTCAGGTGGTAATGTACGGCCCTGTAATTTCCGGCAAAGAGGCACAACACCTTAGGCCTCAGGAGTGGTAACGTATCTACATTTTGACCTTGATCTTTGTGTGGGTGTCTATACGCTGCAGTCATCACTTAACATCGATGTGAGCTGTATGCTTGTATGCCACTTCCATTACATAAAAAAAACTACCTCCTCTATCAAAAGATTATAAAGCTCCAGATAAAGAGAAAGAAAGAAATAATCCTTTATTAGTGCAGTCGCGAGACCAGCTTATTAAAGGCTAAAGACAAACTAATAAGAGCAATACCCAAATAGAAATGATTTGGATAATACCCTCTACTCAACCAAATTGAAATAGATTCAGTTTCCAAAATTGTCAATACTCTTGTCGAGGAAACAACACAATAGGAAATATCTCGGTAAACTGGTCGCGTATTTTACATTAAATAGGGTAGGCACTACAGCGATCTCGAATATCACTTAGCTAGAGGAGTTATAACAATAAATCCGCGAACATTTACTCACGGCATTTGAATCAGGGGTGATTTCGTGACGGGTCGCTTCACACGGTAATGTGAAATCGAGATTTTCCTGTTTTCTTTTGGTTTTTTTCTGTGTATGAAAATGTTGGAGTTTTGGGGGAAAGGGAAATACTTGAGTATTTTTATTTGTGATCCGTGAGCACACGTTTTAAGTAGGTCTACAAAGAAGTCCACAATGATATAACATGTCTCTCTCTTAGGTATTATAACCCATAGTAACTATTTTGTATCCTTAACTTTTTACAAGAAATAATGAGTTATTTACAAACAGCAATACAGCACTATTTTTTATTGAATTAAGTACATTTTACATGAATCTTTTTCAGAGTTAGATGAGATAGATATGTCTAGTATGTTTCCATTGTAATGCCTTGAGTTGATGGAGAAATGAGTCTTCTGGATTTTGTCGTTCCAGTGAAAAAGTGAATTTATACCGCGGGCACAGATATAATGTTATAATAATATAACTAGCGCAGCAACGAAAAATATTAGGTACAATAACGTTAAAACCCAGCATATGTCGTCACCCACGCGAACGGGGTCGCGGGCACAGCTAGCATCGAAATAAAAACCTATTTATTTTACTTTTTCTCCATCATAAAACCACATTGACAACTCAAACTCAGTCACCGCAAATATATCGCGAATGCAAACGACGCAAAAAGATATGAAGCGACAAAATCACGCCGCAGTCTAGCCCAAAACAGATGACGTTCGTTTTTCCCATCCGCTCGTGTATTCAAATTTGACAATGACAAATCTTCGGTCATTTCCGCCGCGGTTCGGGTGTTCATATCATTTATATTCATTCGAGTTTCGTTTTCGAATGATAAGTCATAGAAAAGATGGTTCGTGGTTGGGGTGTAAATTAAAATGTTAAGTTTTGATTGATTGTACTTTCTAGTTTATTTTCGGTTTGCGAATAAAGCTAGTTTGTATGAATTAATTACTTTCTACGAAAACACAAATATCTACGTGTTTTTTTGTATAAGATGTTCAAATTCTTCTGCGAAAACAATTATTATATTTATTTTTCTTTAAATGTATGGCCCCGTAATAATTATCACAGAAGCAAAATTTCTTAGCCCTCAGGGGTGGCAACGCATCTGCACTTTGACCTCTGGTTATTGTGTAGATGTCTATAGGCTGCTATGGCTTTATCACTTAACGTCTATGTGAACTGCATGCTTGTTTGCCAGTCCCATCACATAAAAAAGGGGACTCATTGTGATTTTTGGATTTTTATTTAAAACACATTGGACATTTTTTGTTTTTATTTTAAAAGCTTTGAAAAGAATAAATCTCAAATGGAAAGCAAAATACATTCTCGTAGGTTTAACGACCTACAAAAAAGTTCTGAAATATTTTTTAATAAGTTGCCTCATTTAAAAATTATTCGAGGCTAAAGTGGTTTTTTACTGGTGGTAGAGCTCCAGTGACGGAGCTCGCGGGCGCAGGCACCAGCGCATTACCTAATATACTTGCCGCTAAATGGTAGTGTTCAGCACTATCGTGTTCTGGTCAGATGGTAATTTACGGCCCTGTAATTTCCAGCACAGAGGCATAACACCTTAGGCCTCAGGAGAGGTAACGTATCTGCATTTTGACCTCTGGTCATTGTGTAAGTGTCTATAGGCTGCAGTCATCACTTAACATCAATGTGAACTGCATGCTTGTTTGCCACTTTTATTACATAAAAAAAAGTGCAAGCTCAAATCGTTAAGGATAACAATAGAGATAACGGGGCTTTTAATATTAAGGGCTCAAACTTATTCGTCATCTCAAACGAGATTATAGATTACATGGTAAAAATTTTACTTAACAGTATTTTGGCCCACCCAAATGTTTATAGTGACTGACGGCCGCTTAGGCAGAACAGTTCTAGAGTGGCGACCACGTACCGGAAAACGATGCGTAGGCAGGCCTCCCACAAAATGGAATGACGACCTGGTGAATTTCGTGGGCAATCGCTGGACCGCCCAGGGCGGCCCAGGACCGTTCAATGTGACAATCTTTGGGGGAGGCCTTTGTTCAGCAGTAGGTAAACGTCTTTTTGCTGAAACTTAAAGCAATGCGGCCCACCGGTCGCGGCGGACCGGAGGGGAGTAGCCATAGCGTGTATTACCGATGCAAAACAGTCTGTCATTTTTTGCGGGAGGAAATGCGTGCGACACTCACGCACACTACAAAAATCGTCTATCACTACGAAACTCACACCATGACTTTGACAAAATACAGAAACAATTTAACGCACACATTTAAACATCTAGTCGACAAGTATAGGCCCATTTGGGCTTGTACTTTGACAGAGGGGAAAGCCTGCATATGGCTACTCACCTCCGGTGTTGCTCTATGGGCTGAAATGATGATGATGATAATGATGAATGTTTACTTAAAGGCTTGTAGCCTTTATCTCACAAGCCCATTCACTTATCATCAATGTGCATGTGTGTTTGTTCGCCACTTCATGATATAAAACAAAAAAAAACTCAAGAGAAAAATTTTCAAAAACCTACCCTGTTATTTTTTAATTTCTAACCCATCAATTTTGGTGAGTATACTTCGCAAATAGGCCATTTACCTTAACAAAGGGTATGAATACTGAGTACGCAGGTGGAACAAAAAAACAACTATAAAAATTCGAATGACAAATACTCGAAGTCGACAGATTTCCGAGCGGAAACTGTAAATCTGAAGCTAAGCCGCTTAAATAATGGATGAGTCTCGTGTAAAAATCCTGCAGGAATTATGAAGACACGCCATTATTCATTGTGAATTTGAAATACGGAAGAAGGTATTAGTAATGTATGTACGTTATAGAATATGAGAAATTTCTTTTCACTTTTCGTAGATATTTGTTATGTTGAAAACTTGGTAGGTAAACATCGAATGTTATCAGATTTTGGTTTGTAAATATCTTCACGCCAAGTGGCAGGGTAGCGTTTCTTCTACATTGAACTTTCTCTTTAACATGCCGATTCCTAAGGGCGGTGGCCCCATGTCTACGGTGCGGCGCCGTCCGCCGTATGTCGGCGCGGCGCGGTGCCGCGGCATGGCGCCGTTTGGAGGGTTCCTGGTGGTAGAGCTCCAGTGATGGAGCTCGAGGGCGTAGGCACCACCACATTACCTAATATACTTGCCGCTAAATGGTAGTGTTCAGCACAATCGTGTGCCGGTCAGGTGGTTATGTACGGCCCTGTAATTTCCGGCAGAGAGGCATAACACCTTAGGTCTCAGGAGTGGTAACGCATCTGCATTTTGACCTTGGTCTTTGTGTGGGTGTCTATGGGTTGCAGTCATCACTTAACATCAATGTGAACTGCATGCTTGTTTTACACTTCCATTAAATTAAAAAAAAATGCACATGACCACACCGCGGACAATGCGCCAAAATTCCATACAAACGCTTATTTCGGTTTCTATTACACAGACATCAATCAGTGACGTGTATTTACACGTGCACCTGTCTACGTAGCAGGTAGAAAATACCAACAGTCGCCCATAAGAGGGGAGGAGGTTGGATGATGCGGGGGAATCGGGCGTGACGTCGAAGTGTCCATTCTATACGTAGTATTATTACATATTCTCTGACATGACTGTACATTCATCAAACGCATGGAAATAAGCAAAATAATCTCCATTGGCCAGTGTTCCTGCATTAATCATGCGTTGGATTTTATGTAAATTTCACTAAGTGCTACTGATAAATGGATGGTCATGTTGTGTGTACGAAGAGTCGGGCGTTAGTGAATTTAGGCGTAGGTAGTTTCTTAGTTTCTAAATATTTTTGAAAACGTAATATAGATTATTTCGATTATTGTTATTTAGTTAAAGTTTAACTGCCTCGGTAGCCTAGTGGTAGCAGGCCACTACTACTACGCTGAGGTCCTGGGTTCGATTCCCGGGTAGGGGGTTATCAGAGGTAATGGTGTAAAGGCCTTTATCTCTGGTTCTATAGGGATTTTTCCATTTTCTGGAAATTTCCTAGTACCTCGAAGTTTGGTAATGTGCCCGGAGATGTCAATAGGCTCGCCACCTGTTACATGGGCCAAAACGTAACCGGCGAACCGTGGGTGTTTGTATGTATGCTTGAATGCATGCATTTACCTCTGCCTACCCCTTCGGGGATTACAGGCGTGAAGTTACGTTAGTTAAAGTAAAAATCGACATGAAAATTTGACAGCAATAACAACGACAGTAGCAATGTCTTTAGGGAGTCGCACCCCAGGAGTTTTGCCACCTATATTAATTCATCATGAAAACACGACCATTCTTTCCAACAACGGACAAACCCTGTTTCTTCAATCTTCACAACCTTTCCGGTTTATCTGAACATGTAAATGTTAATATAAGTTAATGATGCTACGAACACGGACCGGATTCATATTGAAAAGGGTCTGAACAAACTCTCATTCGATACAATGCTGACCCTTGTCATGAACAAAACGTTTTAAGAATGAAAAATGAAATCAAGTGGACACTGCGATGTGTATGTAAACTGTGGACTTGGACAATTCTTAAAATTCTGTCCATGGAAAAGTTTAATGATGATGACCACTTCAAAAATGGACTTCTAGGGTATTTTTTTTTATCAATCAATCAATTTCGACCTAACCAAAGAACAAAGTCCGATGTGTTCATAGACCAAAATTTAATTTAATGGCTAAAAGAGCAAAGGATAACACAGTTTATGAAACTGTGTTTTTAGATTTTTTCTATCTTTCATAGTTTTGTAAATGTGTAATCGAATAATGTCCTATTTGTTATTGTCTGTGCTGAACAACGCGCGATGTGTACAGGGGACGGCGCGCGAAGAGCGCGGGAGCGCGAGCGCTCCGTCCGATCGTCATGCCGGCCGCTACTGGATGGAATAGGGGCGTTTTTATGATATGCGTTACATTTTATAGTTTAAAAGAAGATTTTATAGTTTTAAAGTATTTTCAATGACTATAGAATAGTTAAAGATGTCACGATCAAGAAGAATACTTAATTTATTACAAAAAGATGAAGAACTAAGATTCTAATAATTCGTCAATATCAAATTTTGATCCTCTTAATAATGGTAAGTTAAGTAATGTTTTCGCTTATTTATAATTCAGAATGATTAATATTCTTTTCTTTAAGTCAAATTGTTTTTCGTCTCAATGAAAATAATTTTATAGTTGAATGAAATTCATACTTATTCCATCAAATATCGTCTTATATGTCTACATCGGACGTTTTTTTATGCAGAACTTGATAAACGGGTTTTTAGTGCTAAAATACGATTTGTATCACTTATATCCATGGCATAATTACTCTTAATATATAACTAAATGACAGAAAGAAGTAGTCCTATGATATATAATGACGTTTTTTTTTTAAACGATATAGAAATTTTAAGCGTCTTTTGTTGTTCAAGGACGTTTTTCTCCGGAATCTAGAACACATTTTGCTGGTTCAATATTTATATAGGACGTTTTATCTCGAATAATGAAATCAATTCGGACGATATTCAATTAAAAAAATCTTAAATTTAAGGTGAATTTTAAAATTAATTGGGTCATTAATTGCTTCAAAAAATATATAACTATATTTGTACATTGTGTTTTTAAAATAAATATTATAATATATATTTTTTTATTTTAGTTGTGGATTATAAACGTGGCTTGGATGTAAGTGGTGTAATGTCGCCTTTGACATCAATTAGCTGATATGTGGGAAGATGTTTTGCATGCAGATAATGGAACCACGGAGACCGTTTGTGACAGCTTTGTACCGATTATCATGCCTGGGCAGTCTATCGAGGATGATTACAAAAATCAACCTAGTACATTTTCGTTGAAAGTACTCGAATTAACGGAATGATGTATTAACGGAGAATTCTCATAACTAGAAGGTAGTTATGAGAACTCCCCGTTGATACATCTTGGAGATTTAGAAGTTTTGTCTGATGATCTATCTATACCAACACCAATGCCATCGCCCACGAACTTTCATTTCAACTTGGGATACTGTATTCTGCTGTACTCATGAAGGTACTTTGGTTTCTTCGTCAAGCTTTACTCCTAGAACTACCAAAAAAGGACAGAAACGTGTAACAGAATGGGCAGACGTCAAACTTGCTTTTAATGCCTTAAAAACTTACTCAAAAAATATGTTACTAAGAAGGGAAAAGCTACGGGTGAAAAAGTATGGGGCCATCATGCAAATGCCGTAACAAATGTTCTACCAAAATATCTCGCCAACAACGATTGGACTGCTTCACAAAAATTTTGGCAACTGAGAGATCGAGCCTTGCTGTGGACTTTATTATTAAATATTCTGACAAAATGAAGAAGAAACGGTGTCCGAATTAGGATACTTATAGAGGGGACTTATATAAGAGGACCTATACTTTTAAGTATAACCTATTAAATCGCACTATGTACGTAAGTAATAGTCAAAAATTGTACATTCAAGGAGATTTGAGTATTGCAAAAATGTTTAAACTGTATCTTCAATGGTTTGACCCCTAGAAATATGCATCGAAGGCTATTAAAGAGCGACAATACCGTGATTGTGTGATTCCAATTTTAATTTAGCTTTCCACATTCCTAAGAAAGACCAATGCGAAGAGTGCCACATTTTCCGATTAAAAGTGAATCTTTAGTTCACAGTTCAGAAGTTTCAAGTTCAATTCCGGTAGAATATCATCCATACTTTACATCTTTGCCGCATAACACAAATGCTAGTGAAATCTATCCTCAAGAATCGTATACTGATCCATCCAAATAAATTTTATGTTATCATTTTATTTCTTCTATTTTTGCGATTGTACTATTGTCTTTGGTAATAAGTGTACCTTAATACGTGTATTGTGCACTCATGACTAGGTCATGGTGCAAGACTGATTATAATTATTTTTGTAGAATTTCATAACCACTCGGTGATATTATTATTTGATTTATAAAGATTAATAATATGGATATGCTGTGATGGAACATGCAATGTAGTTAATACTTACCTATTTTAGTTGTTTAGATGTTGTTTATTTATTTCTAACTAGCTGATTCGGCAAACTTCGTATTGCCTCAGAATGAAAATATGACATGTGTCAAAGGTTTGATAGATACGGACTATTTGTATGGGAAAATAAAATGATAGTTTTTACTATTTCCCTTCAATTTCTTCATATTTTCTTACCTTTTGAACATTCCCTGGACTTCCAAAAATCATTCAAAATCAATATGAGCCAAATCGGTGAAGCCATTCACGCGTGATGCCGTGACCAAGGAAAACGGGTTGCATTTTTATATATATAGATATATAAATTAAGAAAGCAGAATTATAGCCTATATAACTATACCTCTTAATCCAAACATTTAAGATTGATATAATCATGAAGACTGTTAGTTATTCATACAATATCGACAAAGTTAAGAGTTTTATTAATAATTATAATTCCTACTTTTTGCTAAAATTCTGTTTAACATTGATACAACATAGCCAGCTTACTGTTTATCATACCTTTCGGATTTATCAATAAACGATTTACGCAAAATATTCTTTCGTTTTTATTTAATTTTATATAAGAATTAATCACAAAGGACCTTTTAGGGTTAGACAATTCCAATGAAAAAGGATGCATGCTCATATGTAACGCTTTTTAAATAAGAAGTTTACGTAAAACAATGTGTTTGGTTCACAACAAACCTTTGTTCTTCCGCCATAAAACGTCTTATGTCGATATGGAACTCACTATCTCGTCAAATAAAGGACTTAATAATATAAAATACAGAGCATTTAAGTAGGCTTGGTCTTAATATTATCATATAAAAAAACAAATTAATATTTATTATATTTATTTTATGAGATAAAGACGTCAACAACTTCTACTGTCTCTACTGAAAACTGCCAACCCTACAAATCGGCCTTTGTTCTTCGGATAGGTCGATTTGTTTATTTTCAGATACACAGTCCATTGAATTGCCAGTAATTGAAGTATATACGAGTATGATCAGGTAAAAGTTAGGTAAGATTGCAAATTGTTAATTATATTACAAAATGTACTGTGTGATGGAATCACCAGTAACGTTAATTACCTGCCTCCTTCAAGCTTATTCTTAACATATTCTATATTTGCAAGGTGGTAGAGCTCCAGTGACGGAGCTAGCGGGCGTAGGCGCCACCGCATTACCTACTACTTACAACTAAATAAGTAAGTGTAAGTGTTCAATACTTGCAACTAAATAGTAGTGTTCAGCACTATCGTGTTCCGGTCAGGTGGTAATGTACGGCCCTGTAATTTCCGGCACAGAGGCATAACACCTTAGGCCTCAGGAGTGATAACGCATCTGCATTTTAACCTTGGTCTCTGTGTGGGTGTCTATAGGCTGAAGTCATCACTTAACATCAATGTGAACTGCGTGCTTGTTTGCCACTTCCATTGCTTAAAAAAACATATTCTTAACAAACAAAACAAATCAGTACCAAACATTCCACCCACAACGAGCGTATCTAATCATAAACCAGAACTCCATCACGCTAATAGCCTCGTCTATCTCACTGACCAATACAAATGTACAACAGTTCGAATAGTAGACATTTGTCTGCACACCAAGTTATGATGGGGTGATATCTCATGCGAAGGGTTAGGGTGTTTAAGATTGTAATGTTCATTTTTAGAGTTCCGTAGTAAACAAAGAACCCTTATAGTTTCGCCATGTCCGTCTGTCTGTCTGTCTGTCCGTTCGCGGTTTAGCTCAAACACTATTGGTACTAGAGACTTGATATTTGGCACCAGTATACACCTTAATCACGCCGACGAAGTGGTAGAATAAGTTTTTATTCATCTGTTTTTTTTTCATATTTATGAAAAAAATAATTACGTTCTTACTTAATTATTTTTTCGTTTTGTGTAGAGTGACAATTTTCGTTAGAGTCAAGTCCCCCTCATATATCAACTAAACGGTTGTTGTTACAAATTCAAACGGCAATAGTGTCCTACATAACTAAATTAAAAGGAAAACTATCACACTTAAGTTGGGTTTACAAGTTTACGAGCAATAGTCGACCAAATATATTTTACTCGAAAATTTTGAACAAATCCCACATGCACTTGACCGGTTTTCGACTGTTGTTTGCTACACAAATTCATTGTAACTTAGCATTCATCTGCGTTGATGGATTGCCTAATTGGAAAACTGACGTGTTTTGCTGATTTAAATTTGCCACTTCCATGACATAAAAATTAAACAAAATAATTAAAGATCACGTAGGTATTTCATACCCGATACGCAACGAAAAATTCAACAGATGAACATCATCAAAGTGCTTAATACAGTTTCACTTCTCCCCTTAATATTATGACATATTTTAATTACAAACCACGGCCGCCATTTTAATTTTAAAAGTAATCCGCTTACGACACTACGGTGTACAGCATGCTCGAATTTTGGAATAGTGTTGTGATTTTTTTGGCTATCGATAATTTGGATATATCTAGTTTAGTAATTTTTTTTTATGTAATGGAAGTGGTAAACATGCATGCAGTTCACATTGATGTTTAGTAATGACTGTAGCCTATAGACACTTACACAAAGACCAGAGGTCAAAATGCAGATGCGTCACCCCTGAGATCTTAGTTATTATGTCTCGATGATAGTTATTACGGGGCCATATATTACCAGCTAACCGGAACACGATAGTGCTGAACACTACCATTTAGCGGCAGATAAATTAGGTAATGCGGTGTCGCATATGCCCTCGAGCTTCTACACTGGAACTCTACCACCAGAACTCGAATAACGAATAATTCGGATATAAGTACCTAGTTTTGTAATTAATGTAACGACATTAGAACCAGTGACAACCATCTAAAAAAATGATCCAAAAGAAACACCACAAATCACAAATAACCAGGCTATGTATGTTACTAGTTATTATTATTGTTAAAAAATAATTCGCTTGTGGAAGAACGGGTGGAATATTCCTCCGACGATACGGAAGGATCCTCCGAAATTAAAGAAAAAAACAAGAAGAAAAAATTGACTTCGGGCAGGTATCGAACCTGCGACCTCAGGATATCCAGTCCAGCCGCTTTACCATTAATTTACCAAAGTTCGAGTAAGTAAAGTGGCTGGATTGGTCATTCTGAGGTCGCAGGTTCGATTCCTGACCGAAGACAAATTATTATTTCCGTTTTTTCTTTAATTTCTAGAGTTCACTCGCATGTGTTATTGCGAAAAATAAATATTACAAGGATCCTTCGACCACGCAAGTGGTAGCGTCTGGCGGGCCAGGGCCCAACGATCGACGTTGGGAAGTTGTTTATATGCCAACTCTTGAGAAATCTTCGTATGTGCGATGTAATTCGACTGACACGCCATCTACCCGTACTAGACAAGTACTTTGGGGTTTCGACTGTGTTCCACTAGTTGGCGCCTTAATACAGTGGACGCTACAAGCTATATTTTTGATTTAACGATTTTGGTATAAAAAATAAGCTGCCAAGCTTGTATCTTTTCGGAGCTACCTTTTTTAATGTAATGAAGGCGTCCAATAAGCACACATTTCACATGGATGGTAAGTGACTACAGCAAGTGACTGGCTTTGAAACGCGGCTCCATACAATACCATTGACTATTATTATTATTAGATATTTATTAACAGGAACATGAGAGTCGTTACTACGATATTATGGCGGCAGATAGATTAGGTAGATAATGTGGTGGGAGACACAGACCGCGTTCTCAAACTCCGGCACTGCAACTCCTACCACCAATAGTAACATTTTGAAAACAATTCAACAATGGTATAAACTGGTGGTAAAGCTCCAGTGAAGGAGCTCGCGGGCGTAGGCACCACCGCATTACCTAATACATGCCGCTAAATGGTAGTGTTCAGCACTATCGGGTTCCGATCAGGTGGTAATGTATGGCCCTGTAATTTCCGGCACAGAGGCATAACATCTTAGGCCTCAGGAGTGGTAACGTATCTGCATTTTGACCTTGGTCTTTGTGTAAGTTTCGATAGGCTGCAGTCATCACTTAACATCAATGTGAACTGCATGCTAGTTTGCCACTTCCATTACAACAAAAAAAATATTGTATTCAATTGCATTAATGACATTCAAGGACTATCGACAACGGCCATCACTAGTAGTAGAACAGCGACTGCAATTAACACCGTCTAATCCCACCGCGACAGGTTTCTTATTAACACCATTTGTCAACTGCGGGATTACGCAACCTATCAGCACATCTCTATTCGGCGCTAGGGATGCGAATTTATAATCTTTTGATGTTTAATTACAAATGAGAAATTGTGTTTTGGTAATCTGTGCGGTAGTGGAGATTGAATTTTTGAATACATTTCTTATTTCAATTAGTTGGGGTTTATGTGTTGTTGTAAAATAACGGAATATACGAATCGTAGGCATGGTCCCTTTTTTTATGTTATGGAAGTGGCAAACAAGCATGCAGTTCACATTGATGTTAAGTGATGACTGCAGCCTATAGACACCCACACAATGACCAGAGGTCAAAATGCAGATGCGCTGCCACTCCTGAGGCCTAAGGTGTTATGGCCTCTGTGCCTGAAATTACAGGGCCGTACATTACCACCTGACCGGAACACGATAGTGCTGAACACTACCATTTAGCGGCAAGTATATTAGGTAATGCGGTGGTGCCTACGCCCGCGAGCTCCGTCACTGGAGCTCTACCACATATACCTTACTTAAGTTAAAAAAAATGTTGTTTTTTTTTTCTTTTGTATTTTAATTTATTCATATTTAATTATTTAGTTTTAAACTCCAATATATATTCTTCAATTGTTAGTAGGTAGGTACTACTCACTTAATATTTTCGTTCAATGATTTTCATCTGTCCTAACTCACTAGACTTCTGTTAGCATTTGGTTGCAAATCTCATTCGATATGATCACACAAATTGAAACATATAGGTTCTTATTTAAATGTAAATACAGGGATAGGGCTTGTAACTTGGTATTTTTAATCAAGAATCCATTTAATGTAAATAGGTTAGACGAGTAAGGCAAACTATAATCATAATCACCATCCATTTAAAAATATATGCTTTAATAAAAATAATAATATACTTGTATTATATAAAAAATAAAAAGGCTCATAGAGCAAAAAGCCAACATCACGCGGTGTTCCCAGGCGGTCACCCATCCAAGTACTGAACGCGCCCGACGTTGCTTAACTTCGGTGATCGGACGAGAACCGGTGTTTTCAACGTGGTATGGACGTTGGCAACTAACGATTTAAAATTGTGGAACATTTGCTATTTGTACAGCCGTCTTGCGAACTTCGGCCAGTTTTTTATTAGGTACATTTATTTATATCGAATGTTCGGCCGTTTTTTATTGTTTTTTTTTCTTTTGTATTCTAATTTTAATTTACTCATATTTCATTATTTAATTTTAAAATCCAAAATATATTCCTCAATTGTTAGTAGGTAGGTACTACTTACTTAATATTTTCGTTCAATGATTTTCATCTGTCCTAATTCACTAGACTTCTGTTAGCATTTGGTTGCAAATCTCATTCGATATGATCACACAAATTGAAACATATAGGTTCTTATTTAAATGTAAATACGAGTACTTCTAGTCTAGGGTTTGTCACTTGGTATTTTTAATCAAGAATCTATTTTATGTGAATAGGTAATACGAGTAAGGAAAACTATAATCATAAGTAGGTACCATCCATTTAAAAATCTATGCTTTAATATAAAGAATAATAATGTAGTTCATGTTTTATTATTTTAAGCTCACGACGCATTTGTAGAAAAATTAAAATGCTTATAGAGCAAAAAGCCAACATCACGCGGTGTTCCCAGGCGGTCACCCATCCAAGTACTGAACGCGCCCGACGTTGCTTAACTTCGGTGATCGGACGAGAACCGGTGTTTTCAACGTGGTATGGACGTTGGCTACTGTGAGCTCAAAATTATGGAACATTTGCTATTCGTACAGTCGTCTTGCTAACTTCGACCAGTTTTTAACCGAGTTCAAAAACGAGAAGGTTCTCAATTCGCCAGGTATATAGATATATTTTTTAATGTATGTACGCCAATTTTGGCGAGATTTCTGGACCGATTTACGTAATTCTTTTTTTTAATAGGTTCATTTATTTAAAACGAATGTTCGGCCGAAATTTATATTATGCATTTGGTTCAAACCACATTCGACCCATTACAACTATTTATCAATTTACAACTCCAACTGCAAGCTGCTCGCGCTAAAAATAGTCGGGAAATAGGTATTATGGCAAGTTGCTAACATTGATTTATACAGAATAAATTGATACGTATGTAGGTTGATTTTGCCTTGAAATATTATTTAAAGAACCTCTTGGTAATATAAATATTTTCACCTTACCGGAATTAAAATGCGAACTTAAAATAACCCATTAAACTTTGCCGGTGAAGTAAAAATATTTATGTTTATCATCGAAAAATATACTTCTCTCTATGGCTCTTTACAAACTTGAAAATAATACTATTAACGGTAGTAGTATTTCACCTAACAGGTTTCTTTAATTATTTGGTATATACCTATCTTACCATGAGCATAAACAGCTATTTTTTATAGGTATCTGTACCTATAAAGTATAAATACCTACTTCATCGTGTTGTAAATATAGGTAAATATAGGTTTTCGCGTAAATATAGTTTTTGGATTTACCTATCTCTCAGTCAGCCCGAGACCACGGAATCTGAAAAGCGGCAGAAACGTTAAATTAATTTAAAAATTTTTAAAATAAATCATTTCAGTTTAATAGATATACCTACCTACCTACTAACGCAAGATAAAAAAAAATAAACAGGCTTCATGCTGCATCTCTCTCTCTGTAAACTGAACGCTTGTGTAATTAACGCTAATCATTATAATGGCATAAAAACATGGACTTCTAGATGACAAAAATAATAAATTATCTTCATAGTGCGAGGTGCTTGACCTGAAAAACAAACGTCAGCATTACACAATATTGCGCTCAAAAGATATTTAATGATACGCAGAAAATATGTCCACAATTTATCAAAAGTGCGCATCAAAAGGAACTTGTTATAGTCACCATTGACTACCGGGCACTATCTCAAATTGCATTAAATCATTTCAACAATACAGTCATCGTGTAATGGAATTTCGACTTTATTTCGTTAGTATAAAGTTCAGGTAGGATAAAATTACTGGATAACGAGAAATGTGTACGTTGACAAACCTAATCAGGCCAAACAATGTATTATAAATAACCTGCATCAATAATCTCAGATCCTTTTGAAGAGTTTGAGTGGAGTAACTTAGTGCGAAACTTGTTTTGACAAAATTAATATAGGTATTTATCAAATAAGCGGGCAAATAAATTCAATTTTGAGACAGGAGATGTTCCAAAATGTATGGAGCTTGGGTCTGCGCCTTGGAGGTACGCTATATTGAAACAAGAAGCCTTTAATACTTCAAATCGTTTATTATACGAGTAGGTAGTTAACTTCATTTAATTGTCGTACTAAGACAAGAATGATAACACCAAAAATATGGCGGATGGTATTAAAATGTAAAAAACATTTTGATGTTTACTGTATTACTGTGGTTTTTACTGGTGGTAGAGCTCCAGTGACGGAGCTCGCGGGCGTAGGCACCACCGCATTACCTAATATACTTGCCGCTAAATGGTAGTGTTCAGCACTATCGTGTTTCGGTCAGGTGGTAATGTACGGCTCTGTAATTTCCGGCACAGAGGCATAACACCTAATGCCTCAGGAGTAGCAGCGCATTTGCATTTTGACCTCTGGTCATTGTGTGGGCGTCTATAGGCTGCAGTCATCACTTAACATCAATGTGAACTGCATGCTTGTTTGCCACTTTTATTACATAAAAAAAAAATTAAAAAAAACATTTACATTAGTAGCAGTTGTCCCATTATGACGAATTAATCTATCCATTAATGTATTTATAAATGTATTCAAGGCAAATATTTTTAAAGTAACAATATGGTGACATATTGTTCTCATACAAAAAAATGCATAAAATTCATATTTCTGACAAAAAAACAACAAATTATTTTTTGAGTATTTTTCCATGATTCTACGTCTACTTTTCTCTATTTTTTTATATAGTGTATAAGGCGAGGGGCCAACATGGAACATGTCCTTTTCATTTAAATTTTATAAAAAATAGGTTCAGAGACATATTCATTATGTTAACATTAAGTATTGTTGAGTGAGAATATTATTATTATGTTCTTTATACACAAAGCAAACGTTAGAATCGAACTTCGCACAACCCGAGCGCCTGCTAAAATAAAAAAGCAGTATTATTCTCGTGTGGTTTTGTATCAGTCAAGTGAGGGGCGAGTGCGTATAGGCATAGCCCGTTTAAAAATCAAAGCATGTTATTTTACTGTTGTTACTTATTAAATTTAAATATATTTTTAATACTTAATTTTGTTAACTTCCATTGCTAGGCTTAAGGTCTGATGGTTTTATAAAATGTAGCTACATGGGGTAAAGATTATATAATGTGTACGTAAAATGGATCCAACCTTTTACATTCTTTAGGTACTTATTTAATTATTTTTCACTAAATAAACGTTGCGGCAGTCTTTGGGGAACGCCTTTGTTCAGCAGTGGACGTCTCTTGTCTGAAATGATAAAATAAACGTTACTGACATACTGCGAAAGTTCCATTTCAATTATCATTAAGAGGAAAACTTCTTACATACCAAAATAAAAAAAAATCTTGACTCAATAAAACAATTGGCCCAAAAACTAAATCTCATATCTGCAACATTTTGACAACAAAAGCTAAGCAAGTCCATTTAACGCATGTTAATTGGTTTGTTAATCCCGAACATTGTCTATTATCTGATGAATTTCATTATCCCAATCACAACCCATAGCTACTTCGGTTAATACGACGGATATTAAGATACGAATAATCCACACATAACTTAGGATCAAGCCGTTAAAGGCTGACCATTGTCCTGTTTAATTTAAAGGGTAGGACGTACTTCATTATGAAACACAAACATGTTAGCATTCAACAACGAAACAAAAACATTTCTGTACATTGCTTGTTATGTTGCAGTTTCACTAAAAGTTTTAATGCAAAGTCTGCAATGTATAGTTAAGTTTTCGTATTATCGAGTATAAACGCGTGAACAAGCGTTTTGTGATAGCTAACGAAAACCACTGTAATGATTTTGCTAAACCATGTCAAAGTTATGCTTGCAAACCATTCAGCTTAACATATCCTTTATTAATAAGAATTTAAAGTTGAAATTCGTAACGATAATGATTTGCTAACACTAAATTATAATTGTCAGAGAGTGTCATAAGATTTTATGTGACGAAGTCTTTATGCAAAGCGGTCCTACGGGTGATGTTTTTGGTTTTTGGGACACTATTGAAACTTGACCCTGTCGATTCTGTTGCCTTATTGGGTCATAAAGAGATTACGCATTAGGTTTAATGTTTTGATATGAAACGGTGATTGTTATATTTGATTGGTGTCCGTTTGTTTGTGTACAGGGGCGGTCCGCCACGAGCCTCCGACTCTGGGAGCCTCCTGGTCGCTGGGAATCATGAAAGATTCCTAGAGCTTACGGAGAGATATGTAGGTTTTTTTTTGCTCGCGCGTTCTTGGTGTGTATTTCAGTCTGCTGGGCCTCCAAATGCCCCGCAATACCGGACCCCTGATGACCTTAGTCCGCCACTCGGTTAAGTAGATGGTTATGTATGGCACTGTATTATTTATCAATGAGGCATAACAAATAAATCAGGGGTGGCAACGCATTACGCTGACGCTGCATTTTTACCTTTTGGTATTTCACCGTCAATGTACTCGTACGTGTCACTTGTCCAGTTTACACGTTATTTTCTGCAACAAACTTGCAAGTTTGAGATGTTTTCACAGATCTAGAATGTAGTACTTATTCTTAAAAATGGCGTCAAATAAGTCTTCTAATGAATTGTTATATATGTATTATGTTCCATTTAGATGGTAAACTTATGGCACCGTACCTAACTGTCACAAACATAACCACAAAACAGGAGAAACAATTCTGTTCTATGAGCATAACAGCTATGGTATAACAACTTACCTGTATTTTGGACTCTGGTTTTTGTGTAGATGTCTTTAGGCTACAGTCATCACTTACCATCCATTTGAACTACATGCTTGTTTGCCACCTTCATTAAACAAAAAGTGCCAAGCAAATTTATGCCACGTAAAAAGAACGCTGGCGGTCAAGCTGCGCAGTAGACGATTTATCGATCTATTTGGTGGTATGAGGTGCGGCGTTTTCAATCTGCCTACCAATACACGAAACCGCAAGCGAAAGCTAGATCAAAAATAAACCAATAGGGCTAGTACTTTCGTGCGCGAGTGTACCGATGCGCGAACACATCCCTTCTACTTCCTTCCAGCGTTCTTTTTACGTGGCGCGACTTATACATACTTTTCTTGGATTGGATCCTCTGAAACAGAATGCACGTTACAAATTTTCTCCCCCCATTTTTAATAACATTTTGTCATATCAAATTAAAATTGATGGTAATCACTCACATTCTATTAAAGTGCTCCCTTTGTTTTCGGTTCGTTGATTTCTGTCTCTTATTATTAATATTCATAATTAAAATGATTTCTCTAACACTTGTAATTAATCGGGAATCATTACACTTTTGGATGAATAGGCAATAGTTTCGTAGCAGTGAGTTCGCCTATTTTACTAGATTGTTATTTTAGGGTTCCGTACCGAAAAGGTAAAACCAACATAAAATATCGTAATTTATAAGTACGTTTATCATTTTTAATTCCTTCATGTTCTTTTGGTTATATCTTTCCTTTCCATAATATGTGTTGTTCATCCGATCACTGAAACTTTTAAGAGTGCTTCTAATATGTTTGTTTATTATTACTGCATAAGTAACATGCAAATTTTTAGTACATCCTACCGGTTCCTTGATTTTGTAATCCACAAGGTTGCCTGAAAGAAATTGCTGTCTGAGCAATAAGGCCGCCTGCTGTGCCTGCATTGTTATTTTTATTTTCTTTATGTTCAATGCTTTATCTTTCACGTGGTGTACAATCTATAAACACATATAATAAAACAGTAAAATCCGCGTGTCTGTACAATGTATATATTTACGAAAAACCAATTGGGGGCGATGTTAAAACGGAATTAGAACACTTTTCAATTATTTTAATTTTTTTTGTCTGTAGCTAATCTCCGAAGATACTGGACGGATTCGAATAAAACTTTTAACGGTAGACGAGAACGCAATAGGTATGGGATTGGTCGACCAAATTAAAACAACCACTAATGAGACATTTTATGAGCAAACTCGAAAGGCATCGGTACGCGAAGAGTGGCGACGGATAGTAAAGCGTGTCACGAAACAAGTTTGAAAAAATCAATGAATTAGATAATCGTGTAAAAAAATATATTTAAGAGTATGTTCAATAAAAATACCAAAAAGCCAACATCACGCGGTGTTCCCAGGCGGTCACCCTTCCAAGTACTGAACGCGCCCGACGTTGCTTAACTTCGGTGATCGGACGAGAACCGGTGTTTTCAACGTGGTATGGACGTTGGCAAACATTGCATTAAAATTATTTTACTTATTATGTTAACTGGTAAAGCATTTGCATTAATAATTTAAGATTAGATACTATCACGGTAATTACTAGGTAGTTTACGGAGATTTTTTTCACTAAATTGTTCACTTAGGTTCAGTTGCACCAAAATATTATTTTTTATAGTTATGGTAAAATTTTACATCCTTCTCCAACTTAAACAAATTTGTTTAAGAGAATTTTCGTTCTTCTCTTACTTACCTAAAGTATCTTTTGATTAAAGTTGGCTTAGAATTTTTTTACAACTCCAAGGGACAGTAGACTTTAAGTACCTATTTGAAATTTCAGCATAGTACCTCCTCGCGTTCCCGAGAAAAAGGGTCTTGTCAGACAAACGGACGGACAAACAGCAAAGTGATCCTATAAGGGTTCCGCTTTTCCTTTCGAGGTACGGAACCCACAAACACATATACAATCGAATACAGAACCACTTTTTTTCCCTAATTTTTTAATGTCAGTTAGAAATTATTAGAAAAAAATATTAGTAGAAAAAATGATTAGAAATGAACTTTAAATTCTTTCTCTCTTGTACCATGTCACTAACTATGTATTACTAAGCTGGGGGTCCTGGGTTCGATTCCCGGGTCGGGGACTATCAGATATAACGGTTTAGAATCCTTTATTTCTGGTTCTATTGGGATTTTTCCATTTTCTGGAAGTTTCCCAGTACCTCGGAGTTTGGTAATGTGCCCGGAGATGGCAACAGGTTCGCCACCTGTTACATGGGCCAGAAAACGTAACCGGCGAGTCGTAGGTATTTGCATGTATGCTTGAATGCATGCATTTACCTCTGCCTACCCCTTCGGGATTATAAGCGTGAAGGTACGTTGTACAATGTTATTTATAGATATTTGCGTACTATAAAAAAAGCTCCACCGTAACAGTGTTGTACACTGCCGTGACCAGGATTCGAACCTGGGTTACTACGGCCACAACGTAGGGTCCTAACCACTAGACGATCACGGCTATCGGAGCGGTGAGCAGCTTGCCGAAATTATCAAAGACTTTCTGTAGAACATAAAGACTTTTGCTGAGTTATGCGCTTACAGTGTCTTACGTAAATCTGATGATAAAATTAAAATAGAATAGTGTAGGTACAGTACTTTTGCAACAGCAGACAATTTTTAAGTCATTGAATATTTAATCAGTTTAGGTATGATATAAGTTTTAGTGAGACTCCGGGCTGCTATTGGGAAATTCCTCACTGTAAAAACCACCAAAAAACTCAGTTTTTCCTGACCTGGGGATCGAACTCCGGGTCTCGAGATTCAGCATCGTGATTGCAACAACTAGACCGGCACGAAACCAAATATCTCTTATTCCACGTGTTTTTCTGCCATATCTCTGCGTCTCGCCTTTTATAATCGCCTAATTAATATATGTCGTAATAACATAAAAGTATGTAACTTCAGGCCTCCCTCCAAAAAGGGGAGAGACTCGTGCCCAGCAGTGGAACGTATAATGGGTTGCCATTATTATTATTATTATATGTAACTTCACGCTTGTAATCCCCGAAGGGGTAGGCAGAGGTAAATGCATGCATACAAGCATACATGCAAACACCCACGATTCGCCGGTTACGTTTTGGCCCATGTAGGTAACAGGTGGCGAGCCTGTTGACATCTTCGGGCACATTATCAAACTTCGAGGTACTGGGAAATTTCCAGAAAATGTAAAAATCCCAACAGAACCATAGATAAAGACTTTAAACCATTATCTCTGATAACCCCCTACCCGGGAATCGAACCCAGGACCTCAGCGTAGTAGTAGTGGCCTGCTACCACTAGGCTTCCGAGGCAGTTAAGTACCATATCATAAAAGTAACGGCAGTTAAATTATAATGCGTGCGGTAGGTATTATAACTGGTTACTATTACTGGTGGTAGAGCTCCAGTGACGGAGTTCGCGGGCGTAGGCACCACCGCATTACCTAATATACTTGCCGCTATGCTAATGGTAATGTTCAGCACTATCGTGTTCCGGTCAGGTGGTAATGTACGGCCCTGTAATTTCCGGCACAGAGGCATAACACCTTAGGCCTCAGGAGTGGTAACGCATCTGCATTTTGACCTTGGTCTTTATGTGGGTGTTTATAGGCTGCAGTCATCACTTAACATCAATGTGAACTGCAGTATTTTTGTTTTGGTGTATAGAGAATATAAATTTGACTGTATAATACCACCCCATCGCTATTGTTATTCGATAGACAACACGTTCAAATATATAAAGGAATATAATAATAATAATAATGGTAACCCATTATACGTCCCACTGCTGGGCACGAGTCTCTCCCCTTTTTGGGGGCAGGCCTGGAGTTTATTCCACCACGCTGCTCCAATGCGGATTGGTGGAGATACGGGTTAGTGGCCAACCCGCTGTCGGATGTTTTCAAAAAAATAAGGCCTCCGACAAGGTTCAACGACTGCTATCCATCGATAGCAACCGGGACCGACGCCTAAACGTGCCCTCCGAAGCACGGAAACGCGCATTTAATTTGCCACTAGCGGTCACCCATCACACTACCCGACCGCCCTATAAAGGAATACCCATAATGAAACCCAAAAATATAAACAAATTAAAGCAAATGGAAACACAATAAAAAATACACAGAAATAACAAACCTTACTACGATCACAATAGAGTTTAACATGTATATTACAGAGACATTAATTAATTACAATACCCCCGAAAATTGTTTGGAATTGGTCACCAATTTTCCATGACACGTGTCAAAAAACCGCGTTTGGAATATAATGAACTAGAAAGTGTCTTTTCACACGCATGCGGTCGCGGCGCGGTTGCCGTGCCGTGCATAGTAGAAATGTATGAAGCTACTTGAACAACTTTCTTTACTGGTGGTAGAGCTCCAGTGACGGAGCTCGCGGGCGTAGGCACCACCGCATTACCTAATTTACTTGCCGCTAAATGGTAGTGTGCAGCAGTATCGTGTTCCGGTCAGGTGGTAATGTACGGCCCTGTAATTTCCGGCACAGAGGCATAACACCTTAGGCCTCAGGAGTGGTAACGCATCTGCATTTTGGCCTTGGTCTTCATGTGGGTGTCTATAGGCTGCAGTCATCACTTAACATCAATGTGAACTGCATGCTTGTTTGCCACTTACATTTCATAAATAGTATCGTGTTCCGGTCAGGTGGTAATGTACGGCCCTGTAATTTCCGGCACAGAGGCATAACACCTTAGGCCTCAGGAGTGGTAACGCATCTGCATTTTGGCCTTGGTCTTCATGTGGGTGTCTATAGGCTGCAGTCATCACTTAACATCAATGTGAACTGCATGCTTGTTTGCCACTTACATTTCATAAAAAAAAAAAAACTATCACAAGGTAGGTACGGCGACCGTGCCGTGACCGTGTGTCGCTCGTGCACATAGAGCAACACGGGCCACCGGCCGCAGCGGACTGCAGGGGAGTAGCCATAGCGTTTATTACCGATGCAAAACAGTCTGTAATTTTTTGCGGGGGCGAAATGCGTGCGACATACACGCACACTACAAAAATCGTTTATTATTACGAAACTCACACACATTTAAACATCTAGGCGACAGGTATAGGCCCATTTGGACTTGTACTTTGTCAGAGGGGAAAGCCTGTATATGGCTATTCCCTTCCGGTGTTGCTATATGCTCGTGCATATCCACTAAAAACGTGGTTTCGGCGCGGAGACCGTCTTTGCAGTGATGTATTGACAAGTAGGTATGGACCTGTTCATATGACAGGAGATCAACACGGTACGGCGAGCGCGAGGAGGTTACAATATGCCATTTGATCTTGAAGATCACTAAACATTGTGTAAATATCTCATTAAATAACCCAACCCTTGATACATCGCATTGCGACGAGTCTCTCCCCTTCTTGGGGGAAGCCTAAAGGCACGGAAACACGCATTTTTATTTTGCCATTAGGGGTCACCCACCACACACCCGACCGCGCCCATATCGCTTAACCGAGTAGATCGCTTGCGATCTACACCAGCCGCGGGGCCATGCGCACTACAAAAAAAAATAGGTACCCCAACAATACTGTCACAGTCTTCAACTGTTCTGTTACAATCGTCAATCGTTCTGTTACATGTCTACAGACCAGTAACAAACAGCGGCCAGCATTATTTCTGCTCACACAATCTAAAAACCTCCCACAAACATCCCACAGCAGTATGAGGGTTGACTAGGTGAATATTGTATGAGCCACCAGTTAACCGTTCGCGTGCCGGGCCAAACATTACCTCGTTCATTTAGGAAAAGCTTTACCTTGTCAGCGACGACAATTTTACTTAATTGCTTGATTGTTACGATGGAGGGTAAATGGGTAAAATAACAGTTTTTGGGTTTATGTTTACTTACGTGCTTGGATTTTGTTTTCTTATTTATTCAATCCTAAAACATCATCATCATCATCATCATATCAGCCATAAGACGTCCACTGCTGAACATAGGCCTCCCCCAAGGACCTCCATGCCGACCGATCGGAAGCGACGTGCATCCAGCGGGTACCTGCAGCCTTGATCAGGTCGTTGGTCCATCTTGCAGGTGGACGTCCTACGCTGCGTTTGCCGATACGTGGTCTCCACTCGAGAACCTTTCTGCCCCAGCGGCTATCGGTTCTCCGAGCTATGTGCCCTGCCCATTGCCACTTCAGCTTGGAAATCTGCTTGGCTATGTCAGCGACTTTCGTTCGCCTACGGATCTCCTCATTTCTGATTCGATCCAGTAGGGAAACGCCGAGCATAGCCCTTTCCATTGACCGCTGAGTGACTTGGAGCTTTCGTACGAGACCCATAGTGAGAGACCACGTCTCGGCACCGTAGGTCATCACCGGTAAAACGCACTGGTTAAAGACTTTCGTCTTCAAGGACTGCGGGATGTTTGACGAGAAAACGCTTCTTAACTTCCCGAACGCTGCCCAGCCGAGTTGGATTCGGCGAATGACCTCTTTCTCGAAGTTCCTAAAACATGTTACGTAAATATAAATATTACGTCTAATGTGTGATGATGAATACCGACATGTGAGGTTGTTTGTTTGAGTGCACTAATCTCCAGAAGTTTCGGTCGGATTTGCTGAGGTGAGCTCCACCTAAACAGGCGGAGGCATTTCAAATGGCTACACGCAATGCATGCCACATGCCAGTTTGAAATTGAAATGTCTTTTTTGACCGTTACCTTTTTAATAAAGGGTAAATTACAATTTTCGGGTTAATATTTCTTTTATGCGCTTTGATTTATTTTTTATAATTACTTATCCTCAAACTGCGTATTAAAACATTTAGCTTAAATCATTCGATTTCGAATATCCCAAAATATGTAGGTAAGTACTTAAGTATTGTTAGTTTCTTTCATACAGTAGAATATTGAATCTTATCTCAAGTAGTAGTAGTTTTTAAAAATATTCCTGAACCTATAGATAAATTTAATAACGTAATTTTATCCACGTACTCGTAGGTATTAGTAGGTATGTATCTTCACGCCAGGTCCCTAACGGGGTAGGCAGAGAGTGTAGAGCGCCAGACATCCCGGTTCAGACAAACCTCTCGTGCCTCGTCTACCTTCATCATTCTCTTCATACATGCACGCCGATTCCTAAGACTTTTGACCCCACCATCAGACAGTCTGATGGTATTAGTAGGTATTTCCTATATTATATTTGGTAGGTAGGTAGGTAAGTGGTAGGCTAATGCATGCATTCAAGCTTACCTACATGGATACACCCACGAATCACGAGGTACGTTTTGTCCCATGTAGGTAGTAGGAAGATAAGCCTTTTTGACATCTTCAGGCATAATAATAAATAAATAAAATAAAAATAAAATACGCTTACACTCACAGCCCCATAGTAGGTATAAACCTGTGTCGTGGGTGTGTGTATGTGTGTATGTGTGTATGTGTTGTATACATACAACACATACACAAACACCCAGACCCGAAACAAATATCTGTAGGCCATACAAATATCTGTCCCGGAGCGGGGATCGAACCCGCGACCCTTCGAATCAAACGGTCATCTCACACCGCTGGACTAACCGGGTCGTCGCGTCGGCATATTACAAAATTTCCGAGAAGTAGAAGAGTAGGTAAAAACTGGGCATGTTAAAGTAATTTAAAATTCCAAAAGCACTTTCCCTTCGAATCAAAAGTAGAACGGCTGTAGGAGACAATAATTACTGCGTACTAATACTTCCTTCTAATAGATATTTGAGCAGCCAAATCGATTTATCATTGAAAACGTCCTTTTAATAGGTGTATTGTATTGAATAAAAAAATCTACCTCTGTGAAACTATTCCTTGCAGTCTTGCGGTTTATTGAAACCGTCAAAATAATCAACGAAACGAGCATCCTAAAGCTACACCTATAAATAACAACGATATTTATCGACATCCATTGCTTCTCTTTACAGATCACAGCGGGACGGTTATGGGCCAAAGTTTAGAAGCCATAGCAGATGATGCACAAACTTACCACAGACATTTAGACAAAAGTAAAGCAGCTGTAAAACAAGGAGATAGAGTTGCAAATCCAGAAGAAGAAGAAAATGTAGCAGCAAATATAAGAAATTTTGAAATAATGCCACCCATCTATAACGTATTGTGTTTTGATTGCGCCCGTCACTGCCTCTTCGTGGATGTATGATGGTTGTATGAGAATAGGAAATGGTTATGTCTTGATATTCGAAGCCAAGTTTAAATGGATCGAGTTTATTGTCTTCGCGTAACTCAAGCGCGAAATCTAAGGACTATTGTTTTCGATATGTCGAGGAATATTTTGAGCGTTTTCAGTTTCAAATCTGAAATATTCAAGTTGTTTCGCATAGAAATATGTCGTTTACTCTTTATTGACGATATACATTATAATTTTACTGTCAGATTTTTAAGGAAAATAGATCCCATCAGAATAAATATGAATTTGGGTGCCATTTTCCTTGGCTTCACATAACCATACATTTATTTTTAGTTTCTCTCCTCCTTTTTTTATCTTTACCTGTATGTAGGTGTGTTGTATCAAGAAAATAAAGATTAAAACCTTGTGAGCACTTTGTGTGTAAATGTACATATATTCAGTTAATAATAATGGCAACCCATTATACGTCCCACTGCTGGGCACGAGTCTCTCCCCTTTTTGGTGGGGAGGCCTGGAGCTAACTCCACCACGCTGCTCCAATGCGGATTGGTGGAGGTGGGTGGGTTAGTGGACAACCCGCTGTCGGATGTTTTCAAACCGCCCTTATGGCCTCCGACAAGGTTTAACGACTGCTATCCATCGATAGCAACCGGGACCGACGGCTTAACGTGCCCTCCGAAGCACGGAAACGCGCATTTAATTTGCCACTAGCGGTCACCCATCATACTACCCGACCGCAGTGCTTAACCGAGTAGATCGTTTACGATCTACACCAGCCGCTGGGCCATGCGCGCTTATATTCAGTTATTAGATGCTAACTTAAGTTTAACCTGCGTTTAGTTTTCATACCTGTTCATTGGAATATGAGTTTGGTGTAATTATCGTAAGTATCGTTTTATATGCCAAATTATCTGTTTGGTATTAGCTGCACCAAAACTATTTTCATTTGAAATAATTCTACCTAATTTTGCTCGCTTTCGGACCGAACTCGGGCCAATCGAGTACAAGTTGTAACTTGCTATAATTAGCCTACCGAGGCAGGCTGAATGGTCTGAGTAACGTGATTTTCTTAAAATTAGTAGCTTCATATTTTTTAAGTCTTCGTTCTGAAACTTAGTTTAGAATAACACAGACCTACAAATGCGTACGTTTCAAATTCCATTAAAAATACTTATAAACATAATTTAGTATCTAAAATTAAGTTTCATTCACTCGCAATATTTGTTAACAATCTTCCAAAATCTTTCCAATTACTACGAATCAATGCAAGTCAATATCAAGGATTTAACACCCTGACGTGATTCGCAAACTTTTTATCTGAGCCGTATAACCCACAACAAAAGGTCACAATCAACTCAAAATCCGTTTTTTTTTTATTTGAAAGCCGATTCAATCCGCGATATCGGTTGAAATTTGGCACCGACTCTATAGAAATACACCCCAAGCAAGTATCGTTTTAGATCAAACACGTGATAATGGCTGTAAGAACACCCCTATTATTTGATACAATAAAACTGAAGTGTCGACATATTCCGCATTCTATTGCGAAACTGGGCACACGGGTGTCTAAACTGATTATGAATCTACAGACGCAATTGAACCTTGAAGTTTTGGTAATAAGAGTGGAAATCCTGTCGAAGCTGATGCAGTTGCTGATATATTTTGGGGTGACAGCAGAAGAGTCCGTATCGAGCAGTAGGTAGACTGATACGGACTAATGGTGATTGAGAAAAATATTGCACCCATACCGGCCCAAATGATTCGTGGTTATGTCTTCATGAATATTGAAGATCTCTGATATTTTTATTCGATTACGCTTTTAGTCCACAACGCTGCGTTAATGGATGTCGTAAAATATATGTGATGTCTGTCTGTTTTATTTGCTGGCGATATATTGCGTATTGTGTTGTATTTTTATAGTAATCATAACTTTCTCGTGTTTTTCGTTATGATTAGTGTAGATATTATAAGAACTAGCTGTTGCCCGCGGCTTCGCCCACGTGGATTTCGTTTTATGAATAATTCAGATTTTACGATCCCGCGGAAATGTCCCAATCAAGTTCCAATTGTTATCCAAAATCATTAAGTATACCTAACTATTTTCATATAGTCTAAAAATGAGAAAATTCTGCATCAACTTTTTTAACTTATCTTTTCATTTCGTTTCGTTTTTTTTAGTGACAAATAGTCTGCATACCAATTTTTGGCAGTCCTTTATCTCCGATTCTATTGGGAAGTTTTCATTTTCTGGAAATTTCTTAGTACCTAAGTTTGGTAATGTGTCCGGAGATGTCAACAGGCTCGCCACCTGTTACATAGGCCCAAACGTAACCGGCATATAGTCGGTGTTTGCAAGCATTATGATTGCCTTTACTTCTGCCAACCCCTTTGGGATTACAGGCGTGTTTCAAAGAGTCAGTATGCCAAGTTTTAATTTTCTGCTCCTACATACCTCCACCAGCTATTTTAGGGAGGTAGGCAGATATCCAAAATAAAAAAATTAAGTAAATGCTGTTTTTTTAGTAACAAAGAATCCGCATACCAATTTTTGACTTTCCACCTTGAACACTGCGGAAATCCCAATACAATCTTCACTCCCTCTCATAAGGGGATGGGAGAAGATTTCAAAAAAAAAAGATGTACGTATTGTTTGTTAGGCTCAAAGAGTTCGCGTACCAAGTTTTAACTTTGTACCTTGCAAATTGTGGAATGCTCCATTTAAATTTCCACCTCCTATTTTAGGGGGGTGGGGAAATATAAGAAGACAAAAAGTTGCCTATGTCACTCTGCACCTTTTCAAGTATCTCTTGAAAATAGAAAATTACACCAATTCGTTGCTCCGTTTTGACGTGAAAGACGGACAAACAAACACACTTTCACATTTATAATCTTAGTATAGACAGTATGGATTTATTAAGGAAGATAATATACAACTTCATAATCTGTAAAAATGTTAAGCGTCTACTTGCTATGAACGTTGTTTATATCGAGCAGAAAAAAAACACGTTTACTGTATGCCCCCTTGGATCTCTTTATACTTTCATTTTCTTATTTTCAGTATTTAATTTTGTCGTTATGGCGGTAACAGAAATACATAATTTGTGAAAATTTTAGCTTTCTAGCTATCACTGCTTATGAGATACAGCCTGCTGACAGACAGACAAAAAGACAGCGCAGGATTAGTAATAGGGTCCGTAAAGGTAAAACCTTTTAGGTACGGAACCTTAAAAAAGATAGAAGATTGATACAAAAAAGTTTAAAAAGATACGATATAATTCTTTAAATTGACGTAACTATTTTATTTCTGGATCGATTGCCATGAAACTGACACATAAAGTTAAGTGAAACTTATTACAATATATTAGTAAAAACTACAAATCGGATAAACCGTTTCTGAAATTAGCATGCACAAACACACAGACAAACATACATTTTTTCAGGATAAAAAGTACCCAGTAATGTGCGCCAAACGTTTGGACACAAAATCTAAAGGTCCGATTACGATGAAACTTGGTATAATTATACTTTAATAATTATACCAAGTTTCATCGTAATCGGACCTTTAGATTTTGTGTGATGCTTGAACAAACAGACAGACAGACAGACAAACAGACAGACAGACAGACAAACATTTTTCTAATCACATATTTGTGCTCGGTATCGATCTAGTAACATCCCCTGGTATTTATTTTTTCAATATTTTCAATGTACAGAATTTACACTTCTACAGTTTTATTATAAGTATAGAATAGATTAGCAGATCCATCTTCTTCCTCAATAGTAAAACATTATAGAGTTACACTTTGTTTTTTTTTGTGAACTGTTACTTATAATTATTTATTATATACGAGTATACTTATTGCTATTAAGTTATCTCTTCGGAATTTTATCTGTAGTTGAAATGACAAATCAAAATAATTTTCTTCCAGTCATTGAATTTATTTTTAACCGACTTCGAAAAAAGGAGGAGGTTCTTAATTCGTCCGGATCTTTTTATCCAATCCGAATGTCAAAAAAATATTAATCTGAACTTTGTAACTGACCTAAAAGTGATTGGGCAATGTAGTAGTAGTAGTATGTAGTGTCTTAATCCTCACTATGAAATTGCAATTAAAGATGTTTGCAGAGTTTTCTTTATAATTCTTTGATATTATCATTCCCTATCATTTTTTCTTTGAACGTTTTTATTATTTTATAATAGGATTTGTCAAAAATTTACAAAGACTTTTATCCCCTTCCAAAATATAAGTAATTTTAATTTTCTATTCTTTTCTTATCTTGCATTAATCGCGATACATTACAATATTCACGTAATAATTAAACATAAACGGACTCAAAACTTGACAAATACCCTTTGATCCAACCCTTTCAAATGTCAGAGTTTCCATAAATATAATTCAGCGTATTAATTACAGGATTGTTCACGCGTTGCTGGTCGGGATGGGATGACAGCAATGTATTCACCCCTTTCGACTAGTTGACTGAATATTATTTTGCAAGGCAATCTTGGACGATTAATGTCTCTTGCTTTGGCGAAGTCTAGTATATTAAATTAAGGTTCTTTGAAACAAAACTGGATGATGTAACATTGGGAATACAGAGTATTAATGTAAGCAGCTATTTATCTTGTTCTATTTATTTTGTTTTATGTCCGATTTCCAGAGCCCTTTGCACTTGGCGATTGCCTGGTGAAAGTAGACTAGTGACGTCTCGAGGAAAGGCGCTTATGTAAGTCCATTAAAAAACGGTTCTCTAAATTTACGTTTGGATATTGGTATTTTAATGGAGCTCGATGGTAGTAATCTGCACCTGCTGAGCCTCAGTTTTGACTTCGGATCCCCAAAGTAGTGTTTTTTTTGTACGAAACTTTTTTTCCTTGCTAGCTGAGTAGTATTTTTCTTCAATGATAGGTGGACTTGCTTTCATATAAACCTTGCCTGGTTAATTGTGGAAGTATCTTTTACATACGACTACCTACCCTCCGGGAAAATATAAGCACTAATTTATGTTGTTAAGCGATAGCTAAACAAATATTCCTTATTGGTGTATACAGGAGTTAATAAATAGCTCATTTCATTTTACTCACTCTTGCGTCTATTAAATCAGATCTTCATAATATTGCGCAAATTTCTTATTAAACCATTCTAATTGTGAGTTAGTATTAATTGTTATCAGCAAAAAACTCGCTAGCTGCGAACCCCAAATTTAAACGATAATCAAATTAGAAATAAGAACCGAACCACTTTAGCGGGGTTAGATTACGAATCAATCGACCCCAAATAGGTATCTTTTTTCTAATCCCCTTCAGAAATTTGAGGTAAGGCATTTATCCGAAATCTGTCGTTGGCAAACATTGCCATATGTACTAGTGTAAAATAAAGAGGGGCATTGACGGAAGAGTCCCCATGGAATTTGTTGTATAAGCGGAAAAGAAAATATTTTCTTTGAAGAAATAATCATTGATAGTAATAGTTTTACTGGTGGTAGAGCTCCAATGACGGAGCTTGCGCGCGTAGGCACCACCGCATTACCTAATATACTTGCCGCTAAATGGTAGTGTTCAGCACTATCGTGTTCCGGTCAGGTGGTAATGTACGGCCCTGTAATTTCCAGCACAGAGGCATAACACCTTAGGCCTCAGGAGTGGTAACGCATCTGCATTTTGACCTTGGTCTTCATGTGGGTGTCTATAGGCTACAGTCATAACTTAACATCAATGTGAACTGTATGCTTCTTTGCCACGTCCATTACATAAAAAAAAAAAATAGAAAATTTAATACTATTTACACTGAAATTCTAGGATTGAAGCATTTTTAAACAAGAATAAGAAATACGGTTTTGAAAAACTAACAGTATAAATACTTAATATAAGTGGTTCTATATCTAGCAGTTCTAGCGGAATTTTCAACATGTTTTAATGTTGGCGTGGTCTCTTACTTAGGTAAATATGTTAATATTTGAAACTACCTAACTGATTTTTTCAAACTTACTTCGAGCCCTGTT
The DNA here is from genome assembly GCA_036365455.1 of Macrosoma leucophasiata. Classification (NCBI taxonomy): domain Eukaryota; kingdom Metazoa; phylum Arthropoda; class Insecta; order Lepidoptera; family Hedylidae; genus Macrosoma; species Macrosoma leucophasiata. The sequence goes on along the minus strand of JAWQUS010000004.1, from coordinate 3,781,070 downwards.
TTTCGGAAATCAATAAGCAGATTTTTAAGAAGACCATCCATATACGTTTATTTACTATCCATACCACAACGAGGGGTGAATATATTACGGTTTCCAATTCGAAAATTGTCAACCCTAATATCTGATGAGCCTTCACAATCGAATTCTGTCTAATGGAATTACAGTGTGATTATTTCCTATTAGTTATATGATAATAACGTAAATTGAGAACGGTAATTGGCTATTTTGATTGGTGATGAATGATAAAATTGGGTACGTTGGACTGAAGGTGTTCATGGCATTTATTGTTTATTTATTTTTTACACAAAAAAAAAGATAATAATAATAATAATATTCGCTATCCAGGATCTCGGCAGCCCCTGGCGGTTGGCGAACCTGTGAGAATTGCCAGGGGTATTTTCCAGGGCGATAGTCTGAGCCCCTTATGGTTTTGCCTGACCTTGAATCCTCTCAGTATGCTACTAGAGGCTTCGGGGCTTGGCTATCGGTTGCGAAGAGGTGGTCGGACGATATCTCACCTGCTTTACATGGATGACCTGAAATTGTTCGGTTCCAGTAATTCCAATCTGTCTGAGCTACTGAAGGTAACTGAAAACTTCAGTAACTCTATCAGGATGGAATTCGGAATCGAAAAATGCGCTGTTATGCATGTACAACAGGGGCAGATAATGGAATCCGAGGGAATGAATCTCCCGGGTTCCATCCCGTCCCGAAACCTCTCTGCAACCGAAAGCTATAAGTACTTGGGTATGGCGGAGGCCTTAGGTATACGCGAGGTCGAGATGAGGCAATCGTTGAAGGAACGTTTCTTTGGTCGCCTGACAAAAGTACTGAAAAGTCTTTTGTCGGGCGGTAATAAGGTGCGCGCCTTCAACGGTTGGGTCATGCCGGTCTTGCTGTACTCCTTCGGCATACTCAAGTGGACTCAGACCGACCTGGATGCCCTTGACAGGCGAGTCCGCTCTTTACTGACAGCGCACCGCATGCATCACCCACGGTCTTCGATCATGAGATTATACATCCCACGGAGATGTGGGGGTCGTGGCGTTCTAAGCGCTAAGACCCTACACAACCGTGAGGTGTGTAATCTCCGAGAATACTTCCTGACCGCCGACGGGGAGATGCATCGGGATGTGGTGGCGGTCGACAGCGGACTCACCCCTCTCTCTTTGGCTAAAAAGAACTGGCGCAAACCTGAGGTGCTCACGACTAGCGACCGCAGGATTGTATGGCAAGGCAAGGAGCTACACGGCCGTTTTTACCGGGCCCTCCATGGGCCCGATGTAGATTTTTTAGCTTCTGTGGCCTGGCTACGATTCGGTCACCTCTTTGGGGAAACCGAAGGTTTTGTTTGTGCAATTATGGACGAAGTGGTAATGACCAACAACTACCGGAAGTTTATCCTAAAGGATGGAACGGTCGACATATGTTGGGCATGCCATCGACCGGGTGTATCAATCAGGCATATTGTTTCCGGCTGTTCGAGTCTTGCCAACGGCGAATACTAGCACAGACACAACCAAGTAGCCAGGATAATCCATCAGCAACTTGCCTTGAAATACGGTCTTGTAGCCGCGGAGGTGCCGTACTACAGGTATGTGCCCGACCCAGTTCTAGAAAATGACCATGTCACGATGTATTGGGACCGATCTATCATCACTGACAGGACTATTGTTGCCAATTAGCCTGATATAGTGGTTATAGATCGCTCGGAGCGCCGCGTAATGATGATTGACATCACCGTCCCGCATGATGAGAATATCGTGAAGGCCGAAAAAGACAAGGAAATTAAATGTCTTGATCTGGCTCACGAGGTTGTCGCCATGTGGGATGTGGATTCGGCCATCATTGTGCCGATAGTCGTATCGGTGAACGGGCTGATAGCGAAGAGCCTCGACCAACATCTCAAGAGGCTCTCGCTAGGTGGATGGATCAAGGGTTTGATACAGAAAGCAGTACTCCTCGGCACGGCACGCATAGTGAGGAGGTTCCTGTCTCTGTGTCCCTAACCATCGGCAGCTTGGACCCTGCTCCCGCTATCGGCGGCACACTATTTTTTAATTTTTTATATATATTTGTTTATTTTTATACTTATATATGTAAAAAAATATTTAATAAGTTATAAAAATAAATAAGTGGAATAATAATAATAATATTCTTTATTGTACACCAAAAATCTTAAAGAATGTAACAAAAAATAATTTAAAAATATGCACAATTGGCGGTCTCATTGCTAGTAGCAATCTCTTCCAGACAACCAGGTGGAGGACAATTTTTATGAGAGTTCGGATAGGGGTGTACGACATAAATACACGTAAATAAATATATATATATAAATATAAATACATACATACATAAACCTATATAAAGAGATAGAAGATGAAGTGTGAGTACATATGAATTAACGAAATGGAAGATAATAACTATTGATTATAATAGGAGAGATAGTATTCATAAACATGTCTTTTGAAGGATTCTAGAGTTTGCACCTGACGAAATAGATAACGGTAACAAATTCTACAGACGTACAGCTTGATTAGTAAAAGAGTTAGAATAGAAGGAGGAAGTGTGAGAAGGAGTCATAAGGCTTAAATTGTTGGAAGAACGAAGAAAGTGGGAGTTAGAGAGACTAAGATAGTGAAAACGCTCCAAACGCGCAGAAATTACGCAATCTTTTTACAGAGCCTACGGCAGCAAACATCTTCCTACTCACTAGATTAATTTGAGGAGCCCATGTCATGCAACTGTCCATTATTACACCCAGATTTTTAACAGTCATACTAAATTTAATTAATGTCCCATTAAAGAAAATAGAAGGAAGCTTATCTAAGTCAATTTTGTGAATCAAACGAGAGCTGCCTAATATAATGGCTTGACTTTTTTCAGGGTTAACCTGAAGACCATAAGCATTACCCCAAACAGATATCATATCAAGATTAATATTCATTTTACGTATGGCTTCAGGTAACTCCTCGAGAGTAGTTTGCATATAAAGTTGCAAATCGTCTGCATATAAGTGGTAAAGAGAAGTTAAATTATTACTGATGGAATTAATAAAAATGGAGAAGAGGAAAGGAGACAACACGCCACCCTGTGGGACGCCAGCAACAACATCGCACCACGTAGAGAACTCATCGTCCACGCGAACGCGCTGCCGACGTCCGAACAGGTAACTATGAAACCAATCAATCACCGTCGGAGATATGTTAAGAGAACGAAGTATAGCCAGCATAATATCGAAATCGACAGTATTAAATGCGTTGGTGAAATCAAGAAGAGTTAATATGGTAACCTGCCGGTTTTCCATACCATCCCGGATGTCTTCTGTTATTTTAACTAAAGCGGTAGACGTGCTATGGCCAGGACGGAAACCAGATTGCAGTGGATTAAATAAATCGTGTCTAGAGAGAAAGGTGCTAAGTTGCTGGTGGACAAGACGCTCAAGGACTTTGGACAGGAATGGAAATAGGACGATAGTCATTGAAGGATTTAGGATTAGTTTTTTTACGAATAGATATTATTTGAGCGTCTTTCCAAGCTGAAGGAAAAATACTATGACCAATAGAAAAATTTAATATAGAAGAAATTATCGGAGTTATAGTATCGATCACGGGAACTATCATTTTCCGACTGATTACATCATTACCAACCGCATTCGAGTCAATGGATAGGATGGTTTTCTTAACATCACGATCGGAGAATTGTTCGAAGAAAAATAGTGGATAGTCAGGAGCAGTAATTGAAGACAAATATTGTAGAGTGTTTAATTTATTGGTTCCATTCAGAACAGGAGACGAAGAAAAATGTTGATTTAAAGTATCAATATGAATGCCATTAAAAAGTGGATCAGAAGTATTACTAGATTTACCAACTCCAAGCGACTTTAGAAATTTCCACACTTTGGCTGGATCTTCATCAGACACGGCATTATGAATATGGCGACGTTGTGCATCTCTACACACTTTATTGCAGCGATTTCTTAAAAACACATTCCTCTCCCGATTGATGTCACTCGGATTTAGTTTGTATCTACGTTTGGCATTATTCCTTTTTGTCATGAGAGCTTTAATCTCCCCAGTAAGCCAGGGAGCAGGGAGATGCTTAACCCGAACTGGACGTAGCGGTGCGTGTATGTCGAAGAGCTGAGTTAAAAGAGAGTTGAATAATTGGACTTTCTCATCGACATCACGTGCATCGTCAACAAGTGACCAATCGATTTTCGCGACATCTTCTAATAACCGCTTGTTATCCATGCCACTAAAGTTACGCTGCAAGATAATTTTATGTCTAGCTTTAGGGGAACGGATTTTATAGGACACGAAGATGAGATCATGGTACGAAAATGTCTCAGCAGAGCATTGACCATGTTTAGCTACATGATTAGGGGAAGATATTAAAATTAAATCTAGGCAAGAAGGAGTAGAATTTGGAAAAAAGTGGATAGCAGAGAGAGGAAGAATGTGCATATTGGCTGCATCAACAATAGATTTCAAACGATTACAACGTGTGTCATTTTTTAAAAGGCAAGTATTAAAATCACCCATTATAATGAAATGACTATAGAGAGGAGTAAGATCTTCTAGAATATTATCAAAAGATGAAAAATAATTGATTATGAGAGACGGGCTGTAAAAGACACCAAGAAGGAGTTTAGTATTTGAAAAATGGACATCAATTAATAAATATTCTGCACTATCACCTGATTGCGAAGACAAACGCACAATGGAGAAAGGGATATGAGATCGAAGATTAATTGCAACTCCTCCTCCACCACGACCGATGCGGTCGTTACGAATCAGGTGAAAGCCAGGAAGTGAGTAAGAGATAGAAGGAAGACATGGCTTAAGCCATAATTCTGAAATCAAAATAGCATGGATAATTTTGTTGATTAAGGATGCTGATATATCTGGAAAATGAGCAGGAATACTCTGTGCATTAATATGAACAGCATTGAAATTCTTCGGAAGATCTGAGAAATTAGAGTCAAGTGTGTCGTGAAGAGATGGAAGACTTTCAAAGCTGTCACTAATCGAACCCGAGGAAAGGCAACAAAATTCATTGTCACTACTATCATCCGACATAAGTTTTTATGATAATATAATTATATAGGTATAAAAATAAAATAAATAAAAATTAAATATATACACTATGAAACAAAAACAAAAATAATAATATTCTGCTAAGTCCACCCACCAGCTGTCTGTGAAGAATAGGAAAAGGAACACTACAGATATGGCAACATTGAAATTACAAAAACAAGCACAAATACAAAATAAACAGCAAAAGACTTGATACCATTGCCGTAAAACAATTAAAAAAATAAGCACAAATTTGACAACGACGTATGAATGACATGACATGACATATGACAACTTGACAACTAAATAAAAGTAAATATCAGTAAATATTACTATAAATAAAATTTCCTTGTACTCCCTTCTTCCCCGTAGCATCCCCCGTCCTACTAATATGAAATCTTTGCTTAATGTAGTAACTTCACCTTTTGTATATAGATTAGCTAAATGTATACGTGTAAATAATATTAGAATTTAAACTATTTTTTTTTTGTTTTGAATATTAATAACTCTTTACTTCGTCTATACTATCATCTAACTATAATTCACCAGACAATCTTCTAGTCCACAGATCAATTTCATTCATTTATTTCTTTTTTGTTTGTATTTAATTGTGCGTCTCCAATTATTGGATTCTGGCAGAATTACCTTAGTCTTGGGTAGTAGCCATTAATTATAATAAAGAAGAAGAAGTAAATATTACATTTTCCTACGTTACTGTTTATGAAAATTAATAAAATTATTGGATACAGTGATGTTTTGAACATTACATTATTGCGGCTTCTTGCGTTTCGGCCGTTGAGCGGCCAAGTTGATGTCGGAAGTCAGCTGTTGCGGCTTCGAAACACCCGGCCGTCGAGTAGACTCCGATACTGTCGAAACGGCGATGTTATCGAGATCAGTCACGGTCTCAATCTTATGTCGGGTTCCATCCGGTGCAATTACGTGGATCCATCCTTCTCTAGTCCAACATTTGCTAATACGTCAACTGGATTTTCGCTCTTGCCCTCAGCCACTCCATGGAAAAGGACCATCTTCCGACGACTCCTCATCTCTTGACGATCTACTAATTTGGCCAGGAATTCGACTTGCTGTTGTAGAGTGTTGACAGCAGATATCATGAAGTTACGGAACAAGTTGAAGTCCGAAACAAAAGATGAAAGAGAAGGAGATTCTGGAGCTGCCCTTTCCAAGGTTCGCTGGAACTCATCCATCTTGGAATTAAATAGTTCTGTCATTGCAATCAAAGTGGAACTTATATGGTGTCCATTGGTGATGTATGTGAAGTGCTTGAACTTTGGTTGTAGTAAACAGATGTTAAGGATCTTAAGTGCTGGTGGGTAGCTTTAGCTATTTAATGTATTTAAGCATTTAGCAGTAAAATTTAAGCTTTAATAAATACTTTTAATAATATTAAAACTCGGAAAAAATATTTTAGGTGTTACTATAAACAACTACCCCCGTATATCAAGAAAAATACATGATAACATAACAAAAACACTTACTAAATTCTAATTTATTATATACAATTTTAATTTGAAACCTAAATCGGCTAACTTAAACAATATTCTGGCCTCCTGCGACGTCGGGGACGCAAGAATAGTGTTCAAATGGCCAACTTGTCCGAATCTAGGTCCGAGGTTCAGAATCAGAATCAGAAACTCATTTATTCATTTAGGGTGACAGGCACCTCTTATGACACGTCAAAAACAAACAAAATAAATTAAAGCGAATAACAATTGATATACATGTCAAACAAGATAAAAAATATATGTAAAGTCAAGAATATCACTAAGATAAAACTAAATGTAATAAACTAATGTAAAAGTATATCAGTAGAATGTCTCTTTTCCCCTTTACAAACTGATAACAAAGAGTAAAAAGAAAAGAAAAAGAGTCATTCTTTGTCATTCACCGGCAAAGTTCCAAAGGCCAATATGATCTGAGAAAAACTTGCCGGAAAAAACTCAGTCGGCTCTTTTAAAAATATCTCTTAGGCATATTTTTACAATTTTCCATAATTTAAACAAGCTTAAAATTAACAATATAATATCACATTACACTTTGATTATTACATTTAACACCTTTGTGGAGCTAGATCAGCATTTAGCCAAACATTTCTATCCTTGAGATAGTCCTCGAGTTTATAGTAAGCCTTTTTACATAGAGTGCGTTTAATTAATGCTTTGAATTTACCATCGGTGAGTTCAGCAATCCCGGCTGGGATCTTGTTATAAAATTCTACACTATATTTTAGGAAAGATGTATTAGTTTTCGTCAGTCGAAAACTTGGCAGAGACAACTTGTTCTTATTCCTCGTATTATAACTATGCCTATCGGAGATTTTATCAAACAGATGTAGATTTTTCCTCGCGAAAAGTATATTTTCATAGATGTAATGGCAAGGGACTGTCATTATATTTATTTCTTTAAATAGTTCTTTCAAAGAATCACGACTACGTAAGTTATACATCGCTCTAATGGCCCTCTTTTGTAATACAAAAATTGATTGTATGTCAGCCGCTCGACCCCACAATAAAATACCATAGGTTCACAACCCTAAACCTTTCATTTCGGACACATTCCACCAAAATATGTGTTACATCCTCGCAAAGCAACTTAAAGTGCTCATAAAGATATATTGCACATCGAGCCTATAGAGACATTTGGCTAGTTTCGACTGAGTACCTAGAGCGTTATCTCTGCTGCACACTGCCTACGTAAGCATCCGTAGTCCGGTAATGATCAAAACAAGAAATATTGCATTGATCTTAGGACGGACACTTCGGGGCTTATTTCGAGTCTGTAGAGCAGTGATTCTCAAAGTGGTCCATATAGACCCCCTGGGGTCTATGGAAGACTCGATGGGGTCTACGTATATGCGTAAATAAAAATGGGATATATGGGAAAGTGATATAAATGTTAGCAAGGGGGTCCACCGAAACCAGAAAAAAATTTAAAGGGATCTACAAGAAAAAATAGTTTGCGAACCTCTGCTGTAAAGCGTTATCTTTTTTGCACCTTACCTGTCTGACGTTTGTCGACCAATTTGATCAAGTTTTGATCAATACCGGACTGCTTCTTATGCAGGCAGTGTGAAACAGAGATAACGCTCTACGAAGTCGAAACTAGCCGATTGTTACTTTCATAGGCTCATGCACAATATTTCATGATGAGCGCTGCAAGATTGAAATAAGTGTGTCATAAGAGATGGTGGTATTTTCCCTGTGATGGTATCAATATAAGCTTCTCCTAATTTATACTTCTATACTAATACTCGTATTATAATGCTGAAGGGTTTGTTTTTTTGTTTCTTTGTTTGAACGCGCTAGTCTCAGGAGTTACTGGTCCGATTAGAAAAGTTTTTTCAATGTTATATAGCCCATTTATCGAGAAAGGCTATAGGTGTCAGGGGCGAAGCCGGGGCGGGCCGCTAGTTAGTTATATTTCGATCGGACGGACTTGTTTCCTCAGAATCCTCTAAATGAGGCAATTACCTGATATTCCGATCCTATTATTATCATCGACGCATCAGAATTTTTACTTAAAGTGGCCAATGTGAGACAACGCTCTTTTTAATATATGTAATGAATGTGGCAAGCAAGCATGCAGTTCACATTGATGTTAAGTGATGACTGCAGCCTAGAGACACCCACACAAAGACTGGAGGTCAATGCTGATGCGTTGCCACTTCTGTGGCCTAAGGTGTTATGCCTCTGTGCCGGAAATTACAAGGCCGAACATTACCACCTGACCGGAACACGATAGTGCTGAACACTACCGTTTAGCGGCAAGTATATTAGGTAATGCGGTGGTGCCTACGCCCGCGAGCTCCTTCACTGGAGCTCTACCATCAGTGCAATTGCTAGAAAAACACTGTCGAGTAACAATCGTCCATACATTACATTGGTAGAGTTTCAGTAACATAGTTCGGGCAGATTGTCGCTACTACCTACATACTTATTCTAACGTAACTTCACGCCTGTAATCCCCGAAGGGGTAGGCATAGGTAAATGCATGCATTCAAGCATACAAGCAAACACCCACGATTCGCCGGTTACGTTTTGGCCCATGTAACAGGTGGCGAGCCTGTTGACATCTCCGGGCACATTACCAAACTTCGAGGTACCGGGAAATTTCCAGAAAGTGGAAGAATCCCATTAGAACCAGAGATAAAGGACTTTACACCATTATCTCTGACAACCCCCTACCCGTGAATCGAACCCAGGACCTCAGCGTAGTAGTAGTGGCCTGCTACCACTAGGCTACCGAGGCAGTTAACTTTACTTATTCTATTTCTCGTTATATGATAATTGTCAGCGTAACTTTGTTCCTCGTGTTAGGTACTCCATTTTCGTAATTTATTAATAAAGTCTCTTAAATATTTGTATATAATATATCCGCATAGTTAATCGGACATAATTTCTTAGCTATTGCGTGTCCTTTATCTAGTGATGCTAATAAAATATTAGTTGGTGCTTGTCAAAATAATTAGAACAGTGATTGATGGGGTATTTTGGAGTAATTTGTGGCTATTACCGTGGGTTTATTATGCATGACAATGGCGTGATGTAAATTTTTTTTTTAAGTGAGCATCCAAGCGTATGGTGTCAATGACACGAGTAAGTATTGTTTAAGACATAAATATTATTAATGTAAATAAATATATTTTTTTTTTTATGTATTGGAAGTGGCAAACAAGCATGCAGTTCACATTGATGTTAAGTGATGACTGCAGCCTATAGACACCCACACAATGACCAAGGTCAAAATGCAGATGCGCTACCACTCCTGAGGCCTAAGGGTGTTATGCCTCTGTGCCGGAAATTACAGGGCCGTACTTTACCACCTGATCGGAACACGATAGTGCTGAACACTACCATTTAGCGGCAAGTATATTAGGTAATGCGGTGGTGCCTACGCCCGCGAGCTCCGTCACTGGAGCTCTACCACCACAAGACCAAGACCAAGACCAAGACTGACCTACCATGACCAAATAGGTCGAGTTCTGTCTGACGGTGGGGTCAAAAGTCTTAGGAATCGGCGTGCATGAAGAGAATGATGAAGGTAGACGAGACGAGGGGCACGAGAGGTGTGTCAGGACCGGGATATCTGGCGCTCTACACTCTCTGCCTACCCCGTTAGGGACTTGGCGTGGAGATACATAAATGAATAAGTAGGCAATTATTTTATAATAATATTATAACTGTAATATTATTATTACAGCAGCTACTTGCTTCAATAGTGAGTCTTATACTAGTTGTAGTAAAACTCGTCCGGATTTGGTTGGGAGCGGACAGCGGATTCTGGATGCTCCGAACCAAATCTGGTCGTATGTAGAGGAGACCGGCGGATATAATTATTTTAAATCAAGTCCGATGCGGTCCGCTCGCTCAGTTTTGGTCCGCGTATTCGGTCCGCCGAACCGAATCCGGTCGTGTGTAGCAAGACCGGATTTGGTCATGTTACTACTATTATGATAGCAATGCACTACTTGTTGAAAACCAACTATTTTTACGGATTTATCTCACATATTATTTTATTATTAAATTTTAGTAATTACACGCGAAATAGATATATTTCAATGAGTGTAGCTCGAAAACCGAAGAATACATCAAACCACTGCTATACTGAGGTTCTGGGTTCAATCCCAGGGTGCTTTTGGATTTTTTACAGTTTTTCAGTTCCTTAGTAGATACCGCCCACAAAGTTTGGTAAAGTGCCCGGAGATGTTAATAGACTCGAGAAAACGTAAATGAATAAAATATACCACTTATATTAAAATTTCAGCTGAAAGATTTCCAGAAGGGGAGGTAATAAATAATTGTATTTTACTGGAGTTAGAACTCTAGTGACGCAGATCGCGGGCGTAGGCACCACCCCATTACCTAATATACTTGCCGCTAAATGGTAGTGTGTAGTGGTAACGCATCTGTATTTTGACCTTGGTCTTTGTGTGGGTGTTTTTAGGCTGCAGTCATCACGTAACATCAATATGAACTAACATGCTTGTCGAACACTTCCATTACATCAAAAAAAGTTGTAATAAATCTGCTTAAGTATTACATAACCGTCCACCATCCACCATCTTAGCTAAACAAAGCCAAACTAAGTCCAGAATAAGGACACATCCTATCTATGCTTCAACAAAACATTCAAAGATCAATACCTAACATAGATGGACCTAACATAGACCCAATTAGGATGCTATATCAGAACTAATTAGCGTAAGATAACAGTCGATTTGATTATCTACTGTAATGTGTGTAATGCAATTGGACGTGTGTGTGACAACCCTAATTGGATCGTGTTGAATTGTAATTTATTCAATCATTTATTATGATGAGTTTCAGAGCACGTACTTACAATAAACCCTGAATCGCTAACCAAAAACCACTACCTGTGCTAAGCTTATACACAAAATATGCTGTATTTTAATCACTGACATCTCTAATCACAAACGTCATATTGTAACTAAATATGTCTATACCAGAATCAAGTTATACAGATAAGGTAGGTTAATTAGACCTAATTAGGACGCAATATCAGAACTAATTAGTGTAAGATAACAGTCAATTTCATTATCTATTGTAATGCAATTGGACGCGTGTGTGACAACCCTAATTGGATTGCATTGGACTGGAAAATTTAAAAATTACAACTTGTAAACTGTTCCATTGTCGTAATGGCGGTAGATAACTATTGTTACGCTGAGGTCCTGGATCTAATCTACGTTAGGAAATGTATGTTTTTGGATTTTTTAGTAGAAAATAGGTTAATGGACTCACCACGTATTACTCAAATGGACCTTAAAAGGTTAAACTAGCAAATCATGGATATTTGTGTATTACATGTTTTTTTATGTCAAAGGATTAACAGAAAAGCAGACGGGCCACTTAATGGAAATTGGTTACCGTCGCCTATGAACATTTGCAACATCAGGGGAGTTGCCAACGCGTTGCCAGCTCCGAAGGACTCTTTTGACGCCAGTTCTGAAGAACCCCAGTTCCAGAATTTCTGAGGAACTTTTCTCTTCGGCGGGTGGTACAGTGTAGGAATGGAGACCAAGACACCAGATAAAACAGTACTACAATACATGTCATGTATTGTTTTTCCGCCTACGCCTTCGAAAAAAATTACAGGCGTAAGTTTACGTTATACTCGTATAAGATTAGTGGCTTTTAGTGGCCCAAAAAGTTTTGCTTCAGTTTAGAATTTATATATTTCCATATTAGTTATATGCCTGATATTACACGTATACCTAAATAAACACTTAACATAGATGAGATGGGTTAATTAGACCCAATTAGGATGCTGTATCACAACTAATTAGCGTAAGATAACAGTCGATTTGATTATCTACTGTAATGTGTGTAATGCAATTGAACGTGTGTGTGACAACCCTAATTGGATGGTGTTGGATTGTAATTTATTTAGTCCTGTAACAATATTATGGTGTGTTCCAGAGGGGTCAGTACACCCCAAAACAATATAAGGTTCACTATAATGCCGTTAAAAAAATATATCTGGAATAGCCTTATAAAGGAAAAATGGTAAGAAAAAATTTACTTCAGGCGGGATTTGAACCCACTTCGATTACCTACTAGTGCATTCGCTCTCCCAACTGAGCTTCCGAAGTCCACCGTCCACCACGATGGTCTCATAAACTACTTAACACGTTCACTGTCCTCAAGCAGACACAATAGTTAAAACAATGCAAATGGACACATGTGGTACATGGGTCATGGAATGGGTTAACCGATTTTAATCAAATTTTGCACACTGTGTGCATTTTCATCCAACTTGAAAGATATCTAGCATCTGCATCTTCATCAGCATCTATAAGCTTACATCTCAATTTATAGTAAAATTTATTGCAAATAAAATTATTTGTTTACTTACCGATAGCCACGATTATCTATTAGCTCCAAACGATTCCAACAGATGTCGATACCTGATGACTGGATTGAGTAAGTATTAAATAGATGGCGTTGTGTTAAAAGTTACAAATAGTTTACGTCAATGTTATTTTAACAAAATCTTCAGCCACAGCAACGCGTGGCCTTTAGGCTGGAGCGCCTTCTGCGCTCGCCGATTGCCCGGTGAAGTAGACTAGTGCCGTCTCGTGACAGGCCGCCTACACAAAGCCAGAAAAAAAAAAAAAAAAAAAAACGCGTTGCCGGATCTGCTAGTAGCTTTATTTAGATGACCCAGGTGGTCGAGTTATTCAGAATTACCACTTGATTAAGGGGTTCGATCCTCGCATTGGGACAATATAATTGTTGGCAACCATGTAAGAACGTACAGTCACGCATCTTTACACTTAACTAAAGTCAATCAAATAAGGCTTTCATAGCTTTATAAATATGTATAGCATAGTGTCCACGTGGTCAAGTGGCCAGTTCCCTTATAGTTCCTACCTACCACAAAATAGAGAAATAAGGGTTTAACATTTTTAATGTAATATCGTAGTACTGAATCAAGTTCAAAATAAAGTTACATATTTGTGAAACGAAAGAAACGAAATTTGAAATTTAGAAAATGTAGGTATTTATAATCGTTGCCACTCTTGCAGTCTAACAGCAGGTCCCACTAATCGATCCATGTCAAAAAGGGGCTCCCATAAACGAATGTACAGTCATAGGTACGAGTAGATAGGCGCAATCCAATGTATACAAGTAGGTATCTAAAGATCTAAAGGTACTGGGATCGGAATAAAATAAAATTGTTACCTATGTGTGTTGTGGTTGTAAAATTTAGCCAGTTTATCGCCAACGTCCATACCACGTTGAAAACACCGGTTCTCGTCCGATCACCGAAGTTAAGCAACGTCGGGCGCGTTCAGTACTTGGATGGGTGACCGCCTGGGAACACCGCGTGATGTTGGCTTTTTGCCTCTTGCATCTGATTATTAGAGATTAAGCAATTTTTTTTGTCAGAAAATATGGTACATAAAGGAGATGGTTCAAAGTTCTATGGGACTTGGGCCACTACTTGTGCATATAAGGGTAACAGGGAAATGAACCCATTAAACTAATACGAACATTCTTTTTTGACAATTATTTGTATATTTTTAGCACAAGATTTATTTAAAAAATGCTTGACGTTTCTAAAACACTGAATTGTCAATGTCAGGTAACATGACAACATGAATATCGATTTTTCGCGGCAAGAATCGATTATTTTAATCGATCCGTAGTACAATATCACGTCAGTAAATCGATAATTCACCCTAGAGAATCGAGGTTTGATCTTTTTGTTTCAATAACAACCATACAAACCATAGACCAACACGGGCCACCGGCCGCGGCGTACTGGAGGGGAGTAGCCATAGTGTTTATTACCGAAGCAAAACAGTATGTCATTTTTTGCGGGGAGAAATGCGTGCGACACACACGCACACTACAAAAATCGTATATTACTACGAAACTCACACCTTGACTTTAACAATATACAGAAACAATTTCACGCAAACATTTAAACATATAGGCGAAAGGTATAGGCCCATTTGGGCTTGTACTTTGACAGATGGGAAAGCCTGCATATGGCTACTCCCCTCTGGTGTTGCTCTATGATACAAACAGTACAATGTAGATGCAAATTAACACAAATACAGTAAAAAATTACATACCTACTACAACTTCGTGTTACACAATACTTATAGATATTATGATATATTATATGCAACGAAGGTGAATGACCAGCATGCAGTTCACATGGATGTAAGTGATGAATGCAGCCTATACCCATCTACAAAAATACCAAGAGGTCAAAATATAAAAACAGATCGATTAATCGGACATCGATTTTTCCCTCGTTGATCTAACCATGGATCGATTTATGACACTTCGATTCGTATCGATTCAAAAATTGATCAGAAAGCATCGCGACATCTCTAATGACAAGATCGATGCCGTTTTTCGTTCTGAAATAATCGCATTTTACAGTATTTTTGTTTTAGTTGTTTTTGTTGAGCATTTAGCTCAGTTAAAATATTTTTTACTTAAAAGCTGTAGGTACATTTACTGTAGTACTCTGCTCTGTAAACGTCAACGTATCCCTTTATTATTTAACCATTTATATGTTCATGAGTACCGTGCCGTTTGATTCGATTTTTGAACGAAGGTATACATTGTCATTCAAGACGCCGCCATGTTGTTGTAGTATATCAATTATATGGCAATATTTCAAAACTATTTTATATTCATACTAAGCGATCTAGACAAAAAATTACAAATTATTATTTTTCCTGAAATCAAGATATTTTTCTCCTTTTTTTGGTACACGTACAAGCTATATCCCAAATTGAAACATCTCCTTTATTATTAAAAAAAAAACGAAAAAAAATTTTTTTTTTCCACAATTTACGGTGAATATTTTCTACGCAAATAATTGCTCTGGCGTCGGGACGTTACGATCCCATCGCCCACTATTGGAGGTGAATTCTTCCGCTAGTGCAATCATTTAACCGAACTATGGCGGTCAAACCATTCTAGGGTGACCCTAAATGCATAAATAGTAAAGATAATAATGAATAATGTTAATTAAATGTAATTTACCATGTTTTATATATATATTTAGCTGTGGCATAAATGAAAACTTTTCATCACTTATCACATCACTTCAACCGATAGACGTCCACCACTGGATTGGATCTTCCCCAAAGTTTCCGGAAGAATTCTCCTCCAATAGTGGGCGATGGGGTTGGAACGTCCCGACGCCAGAGCAATTATTTGCGTAGAAAATATTCACCGTAAATTGTGAAAAAAAAATTTTTTTTTTCGATTTATTTGCATAAATAAATTTACGTACCATATTTTCTGACCAAAAAAAATTGCTTAATCTCTAATAATCAGATGCAAGAGGCAAAAAGCCAACATCACGCGGTGTTCCCAGGCGGTCACCCATCCAAGTACTGAACGCGCCCGACGTTGCTTAACTTCGGTGATCGGACGAGAACCGGTGTTTTCAACGTGGTATGGACGTTGGCGATAAACTGGCTAAATTTTACAACCACAACACACATAGGTAACAATTTTATTTTATTCCGATCCCAGTACCTTTAGATCTTTAGATACCTACTTGTATACATTGGATTGCGCCTATCTACTCGTACCTATGACTGTACATTCGTTTATGGGAGCCCCTTTTTGACATGGATCGATTAGTGGGACCTGCTGTTAGACTGCAAGAGTGGCAACGATTATAAATACCTACATTTTCTAAATTTCAAATTTCGTTTCTTTCGTTTCACAAATATGTAACTTTATTTTGAACTTGATTCAGTACTACGATATTACATTAAAAATGTTAAACCCTTATTTCTCTATTTTGTGGTAGGTAGGAACTATAAGGGAACTGGCCACTTGACCACGTGGACACTATGCTGTACATATTTATAAAGCTATGAAAGCCTTATTTGATTGACTTTAGTTAAATGTAAAGATGCCTGACTGTACGTTCTTACATGGTAGTCGACAATTATATTGTCCCAATGCGAGGATCGAACCCCTTAATCAAGTGGTAATTCTGAATAACTCGACCACCTGGCTCATCTAAATAAAGCTACTAGCAGATCCGGCCACGCGTTTTTTTTAATTTTTTTTTTATGTCTGGCTTTGTGTAGGCGGCCTGTCTCGAGACGGCACTAGTCTACTTCACCGGGCAATCGGCGAGCGCAGAAGGCGCTCCAGCCTAAAGGCCACGCGTTGCTGTGGCTGAAGATTTTGTTAAAATAACATTGACGTAAACTATTTGTAACTTTTAACACAACGCCATCTATTTAATACTTACTCAATCCAGTCATCAGGTATCGACATCTGTTGGAATCGTTTGGAGCTAATAGATAATCGTGGCTATCGGTAAGTAAACAAATAATTTTATTTGCAATAAATTTTACTATAAATTGAGATGTAAGCTTATAGATGCTGATGAAGATGCAGATGCTGGATATCTTTCAAGTTGGATGAAAATGCACACAGTGTGCAAAATTTTATTAAAATCGGTTAACCCATTCCATGTCCCATGTACCACATGTGTCCATTTGCATTGTTTTAACTATTTATTATTTATTTATTTATTTAATCTTCTATGCACTAAAACGATACATAAGGCGAACTTAATGCCACTAGGCATTTGTTCGCCTTATGTATCCTCGTTTTCAACTATTGTGTCTGCTTGAGGACAGTGAACGTGTTAAGTAGTTTATGAGACCATCGTGGTGGACGGTGGACTTCGGCAGCTCAGTTGGGAGAGCGAATGCACTAGTAGGTAATCCCAGTGGGTTCAAATCCCGCCTGAAGTAAATTTTTTCTTACCATTTTTGCTTTATAAGGCTATTCCAGATATATTTTTTTAACTGCATTATAGTGAACCTTATATTGTTTTGGGGTGTACTGACCCTTAATCAAGTGGTAATTCTGGTAAACTTGGTCAGCTAAATAATATAAAGCTACTAGCAGATCCGGCCACCGGCCACGCATTGCTGTGGCTGAAGATTTTGACGTAAACTTAAACTATTTGTAACTTTTAACACAGCGCCATCTATTGAATACTTACTCAATCAATCTTCGGGTATCGACATCTGTTGGAATTGTTTGGAGCTAATAGATAATCGTGGCTATCGGTTTGTAAACAAATAATTTTATTTGCAATTATCTGACCTGGCAAATAATGTGTCAAAGGTTTGATAGATACGGTCTCTTTGTATGCAAAAATGAAATTTGTTTTATGAAGTAGTTTTGTGAAATTGGACAATTTACCTTCAATTTCTAGGTGACCCGGCAAACTTCGTATTGCCTCAGAATGAAATAATGTGTCAAAGGTAGGTTTGATATATAGGTACGGACTATTTGTATGGGAAAATAAAATTGTGGTTTTTACTATTTCCCTTCAATTTCTTCATACTTTTTTACCTTTTAAACCTTCCCTGGACTTACAAAAATCATTCAAAACCAAAATTAGCCAAATCAGTCCAGCCGTTCTCGAGTTTTAGCGAGATTAACGAACAGCAATTGATTTTTATATATTTATATAGATAATATTTGCGATTTGGACTTCGGCGGCCCGTAGGCAGAGCATGTGGTGTAGGCCCTCAAATCGTTTGTAGTTAACTGTTAAAAGTGTCTTTTATGGTCAAGTTAAGGTGGAGGGCAACTGTTCCAAAAAAAAAATTTTGCTTTAGTCAAAATACATGTTGGCTATAAAAAAAAATATATTACTAAAGATAAACATAAAATTTATTCAAAATTAAGCTAGAGGTACAAGATAAATTATTTTCGTCTGAGTTTTACTTAGGTAATATGCGTATTGACAATATTGTCGAAACCTATTTCCCTCAAAAAATTACAGTTTTTCGTTGAACTATTTGTAACAAATATCAGTTGTTTATCGTTTCTACTGAGGCTTTATCGATTTTATTTGATTTTTTTTAGTGGCGTGGTGGCGGCCTTTGTGCAACTGCCTATGTTGCATATGGTAAATTTAGAAAGGCCTTGGTGACTACGTCTTTGACCTCTATCACCTGATAGAGCTCTAAAGTAGTGCAGAAACATGATATTTATAACATTAATTTTGATTAACAATTTACACTCGACTCAATTTATTTTAAATCTGTATGAATGCCAAATTTCTAACTATAGTCGAGATAGGCAAAGAAAACTGTTGTTCTTAAAGTACCTATTGTAAGTTGAAAAAAAACTATAATATAACCTAACCTAACATTTTAGTCTTAATGTTAATTCTTTCCATCTAAAACCTATAGTAGGTCAGGTACAGTGCCCGATTGGGTTTTGTCCAAAACAAGGACTACTAATTAAAAAAAACTACATAATAATAAGGAATAAAAAAAAACATACAAATAAGTAAAAATTAACCAAAAAGCCAACATCACGCGGTGTTCCCAGGCGGTCACCCATCCAAGTACTGAACGCGCCCGACGTTGCTTAACTTCGGTGATCGGACGAGAACCGGTGTTTTCAACGTGGTATGGACGTTGGCAATGAAAAACCTAAATTTTACAACCACAATACACAAGTAGTAAGTATCTACTAAAATATAAATGTTTAACAAATTTGTACTGTTAAATTATCAAGGTCCTGTTTACCTATTAGATACTAGCTGACTCGGTAAACTTCGCATTGCCTCAGAATGAAAATATGACATGTGTCAAAGGGTTGATAGATACGGACTATTTGTATGGGAAAATGAAATGGTGGTTTTTACTATTTCCCTTCAATTTCTCCATATTTTCTTACCTTTTAAACATTCCCTGGACTTCCAAAAATCATTCAAAATGAATATTAGCCAAATCGGTACAGCCATTCACGCGTGATGCCGTGACCAAGGAAAACGGGTTGCATTTTTATATATATAGATTATATGTCTATATATTTAGTAGACCAGGTACTTACAAAACTTGAGAAAACTTTCTGAGCACCAATATGCCATCAACTGATAAATCAACAATCTCGAAAAACATTATACGTTTTAAAAAAAAAAATTATAAAAAAACATCTTTTACACTATGACTTTTATAAACCTTTACAAAACCATCTAGTGCCTTGACTATACAATTTTGAGTCCACTATTTTTAAGATTGCCTATTATTTACCAAATTTGATGCCAATGTCAAATACTTCCAAAATGAAATAAACAAACTCAGTACTTAGATGAGATGGTGTTGACTCTATAATTTTTTCGCACCATTATTCTGTAAAATATATCTAATACGGACTAATTTTCTTTAAGTGCCCATCCAGTACACTCGACCAGCGAAACTAGATGCGGGCGTATTGTCCCCCATGTCGGTGATCGATCAACATCACCGCTCATCTGCATATTAATTCTATGCGCCCTTATTAATGGGTATTATCCGCGAACGAATATTAAGTACAGTCCGAGACAGATTTTTGGTTGTACTATTTTAATTTGTTTTTTTTACGTATGTACGTAACTTCACGCCTGTAATCCCCGAAGGGGTAGGTAGATAAATGCATGCATTCAAGCATACATGCAAAGACCCACGATTCGCCGGTCACATTACCAAACTTCGAGGTACTGGGAAATTTCCAGAAAGTGGAAGAATCCCATTAGAACCAGAGGTAAAGGACTTTACACCATTATCTCTGACAACCCCCTACCCGTGAATCGAACCCAGGACCTCAGCGTAGTAGTAGTGGCCTGCTACCACTAGGCTACCAAGGAAGTTTTTTTAGATTTAGCTTAATGTGTTTTAGAAGTTTAAACAAGCCATTTGAGCTACTTGGAGGTGGTGGTTTCTATTCCTGGCTCAAGTGTGCTTTTGGGTAAGTATATTTCCATTTGAGAAAATTTCTAATACTGCCATAGGTACGAGTTTGGTGATGTGCTCGGAGATGTCAATAGATCTATTACAAGCGAAAACATGTGACAGAGGAATTGACGAATCGTGGGTGTTTACATGTAACTGCATGCATTTAGCTCTGTCTATCTCTTATGGGATATTACTTAAATTACTCTACAATAGCAGTTATTTAAAGTCCAATATATTTTATAGACGAATAAGGTACAGACCGAGACAGTTTTTAAGAGTTAGATAATTCTTGCATAAATACAAGGAGATCGTAAAAATATAAGTTCTGCAGCACGGTGGTGTGATTTCAAAAGCAAATTATGCGGAATGTTTGCAGTTATGAAATTGAATTTTTATAATTATCTGCATTTAAAATTTTAAATGTTAATATAATATGAACTTATTAATTTATAGAATATGCTCCTAACCCAATTATCCGAATAAGAGTCCAACAAGGCAGCTGAATGAATAGCTGCCACAATATTGCATAGATTGTAATTTTTCAAACACATTTTTTGCGAGTTTTTACTGTCATTTGTTATGAAATTTAATTATGTAATTCAATTATCATAATTTAGAATATTCATAGTTTTAAATATTAAACTTGAAGTAAGGTTAATAAACCATCCTGCGTTTAGTAAAACACTTATCTCTCTAAAGGGTTAACGTTGGTTGACTGTACTTCATAATACCTTAAACTGCGATATCGTATTTAGCTATGCGGGCAATTACGCATAATAAACCATTGGTCAGTAACGTGCGAATTTTATTTTTAGATAAATCATTAGTAACGCAACCATCGTTGAAGGGTTGATATAATAAAATTACATACCTACTTCAGACTTTAGTAACTTAAAGATGAGGGACTGGAACCCTCTAAAACCACCTCGGTGCCGACTTCAGTGCACAAAGGGGGGGGGGGGGATCCGGGTACACAAAAAAACTGCTCCGGTTCCCCCCCACGCACTAGGCCTGCATAAGGCTCGTCCCATTCTGCGCATACCACAACGACCAACGACCTTTAAGTCGCCTCTCACGACAAGCAGAGGATACGTCAGTCCTATTCTACAAACCCGGTACTGCAGGGCGCAGGCTTGGGTACCTAAAATTTTCACAACTCTCGAATAAATATTTTTGGAACTGTAGCGAATGTTTTCCATAATTGTTTGTAGAATTTATTTTAAGATAAATCATTACTATCGTTACCCTTCAACTATTATAATTATCTATTATTGAAGGGTTGGTACCAACTTAACTAAGCACATAATAGAATTACATAGGTACTTCAGACTAGGGTAAAATTCTCGAATAAAATATTCAGGTCACTGTAGCAAATCTTCTTCATTATTTTTTGACGTTTTTATATTCCATTTGCTATAATGCTTTTATATGTAACTAGCTGTTGCCCGCGGCTTAGCCCGCGTGGATATCGTTTAAAAAGTAGTCTTTGTTCTTTCTCAAAGTCAACTCTATCTCTGTACCAAATTTCATTAAAATCGGTTCAGTCGTTTGGACGTAAAAAAGTAACAGACAGGCAGACAGAGTTACATTCGCATTTATAATATTAGTAGCGAAGTAGGGATGTGCCTATTGGTAGGCATATTTATTGTAAACTAGCTGTTGCCCGCGGCTTCGCCCGCGTGGATGTCGTTTTATAATCCTGAATTTTCTTTGCTATAAACCTCACGGAGCATTTCACCACCACCACCACCATTCCAAAGAATGGAAAACCGTGGAAATCGGTTCTTGCGTTCTGGAGTTATAGCGTCAGGAAGGAAAACCCGACTTATTTTTATATAATAGATTATGAACTAATCCTTTTTTTAAGATTATCCATTTGCAAGGTAGGCTGTCAGAGTATGCCTTCTAGCATTAAGCCCGCCTTATCTACTGAGTGTAAATAAAGTAAGTATAGATAAATAAATAATGCTTTGTTTTCACGTATTTATGTTTGGCAGTGGCATTTAGATGTCACGCGAGTTTGCTCTAGCTATTATTTCAGGCGCTTCTGTATTTTGTGATTTTTGTAGAACAGTATTTTCACTTTATATACAATTTTAAGCAAATTATGTGTCTGTATTTTTCTGTGTCTTTATTGTTTGAATTATTTTCCGATGTCAACATTGTTTTTTGGATCATAAACTGGTTATATATTTGAGATAATACGTTTGTATTTATGTAGATACCTACCTACTCGCAGTGCCGGATAAAACCGGTGCGGGGCCCGTAGCAAATATGACCATGGGGCCCTAGAGTTACATTGCCTACTTAAATTTAGGATGTAAATAAAACAACAGTTACGAAAAGAAATCGAAAACAAATTTAGGGGATTCCCCCTTGTAAGTATTGTGGTATTGCCAACTTGCAACAAAATAATATAGGTACCTATATAATTAGTGGTCTACGCTCCCTTTGAGAATAGCTAAGGTGTATTACATTTTTTTTTTTTTTTGGTACAGGCACGGGGCCCCTAATGGCGCGGGGCCCGTAGCATTTGCTACTCCTGCTATATGGCTAATCCGGCACTGCCTACTCGCTATTCTAATAAATGCATTTATTCTTACTTCTAGGTCCGCCGCGGGTGATGGCCCGTGTTACTATAGGGGATAAAATGATTAATTAAAACCCTTTTCACCGATGGTAGAGCTCGAAGGCGTAGGCAGCATCGCATTACCTACCTTATCTGCTTCCAAATGGTATAAAATGTTTAATGGTATGTATGGTTCATACATATTCTCTGGTTCCGGTTAGATGGTAATATATGGCCCCGTAATAACTAGCACAGAGACATAAAAAGTAAGATCTCAGGGGTGGCAACGCATCTGGATTTTGACCTCTGATCTTTGTGTAGGTATCTATAATTTTAAGTCATCACTTAACATCAATGTGAACTACATACTTATTTGCCACCTTCTTTATATAAAAAAAGTCGCTAAAAAGTTACTGCATCTCATCAAGCTTTTTTTTTTTTTTTAATGTTTTGGAAGTGGCAAACAAGCATGCAGTTCACATTGATGTTAAGTGATGACTGCAGCCTATAGACACCCACACAAAGACCAAGGTCAAAATGCAGATGCGTTGCCACTCCTGAGGCCTAAGGTGTTATGCCACTGCGCCGGAAATTACAGGGCCGTACATTACCACCCGACCGGAACACGATAGTGCTGAACACTACCATTTAGCGGCAAGTATATTAGGTAATGCGGTGGTGCCTACGCCCGCGAGCTCCGTCACTGGAGCTCTACCACCAGTAAAATCAGCTCATGCAATTTCACCCAATTCATTGCATTCACACCATTTGTTCAAAAAAGAAATATGTTTCATTATAAATTAATTTACGACTAATTTAAAGATTTATTTCAAAAGATCACTTCCATCGTTCCGACTCAGATATTAATATGCATAGAAGGGTTAGCGTTTGGTCAGATTCGCCACGCACCGCATTAATATCTTGATCCATCAACCGTTGACGGGTTAAGATCAATCAGTGCTAGTCATGGAAGGGTTAAATTTAGCGGTATTCAAACTTTTCGTTTTTTGTTTTTCTGTGGCAATTTCAAACCTAACGTTTATGAATCATGTTTGCTTGTGCAAATTCTGACTTCTACAAGTTTATTAGCAGTAAAGTGCTCTTTATGATTTTTAGCAATTGTAGTGACCATACACGTTATACCTACTTGAGCAAGTAGAACAGCATTGTGAAATTATTTTATATTATTTCGCATTAACACATGCTTGTGAAATATATTTTATTTTTAAAGAAAAATGGAAAGAAAAATTTGACTTCAGTAGCTCAATTGGAAGAGCGGCTGGACTAGATTCCCAGTAGGTCGCGAGTTCGAGTCTCGCCTGAAGTCAAATTTTTCTTTCCATTTTTCTTTAAAAATAAAAAACATTGTGAAAGTAGAGTTTGGTTTATCGATCACAGTTTTTATTAAGTTCTGTATTAAAAATATTATTAAAAATGAAAGTAGGCAATACTTTATTTTATTTATTTTATTATTTCTTATGAATAAGTTATTGTTTTCAATTACCGTAATAACACTTTGCGTACATTTACTCTCGCACTGTGCTTATATTTGCAAGTACCTGCAATAGGTGTACATGTCTCTAAAAGTTAAAGATAGTTGTATAGTCAGTTAGGTAAGCTAAAAGTCGTGCGTAAATTTCGGTAATGAACACTCATAGGTAACTAAGTAACAGCTAAGTCCAAGTACCATCAGCTAACAAACTACAAATGTAAATAAAACAACCAAATTAAATACACACACTCACACACACACACACTAAATACCTTAAACTAAAAAAACCTTAACTTATCATATCTACGTTAACTTGTATTTATTTATATATTACATATATTATTATTATTATATAACATAGTCTTAAATAGAAAAATCTATTGTTACCCACTTGGGAAGTAGCGAGACATTCCCAACTCAAGTATCTTTGATAACTTACTGGGAAGTCTCAACCACGATAATGTAAAAGAGATTTTTGTCAATAAATACATATTTTATTTTATTTATTTTATAAATAACATTGCAGTTTGAGAATCGCAATGTTGAAGCGATTTATACCGCGCACCAGACAAAGGGTTAAGTCACCATTAATTAACAAAATTCGTGCGTCAATTGGTGAAAAGAAGGGATTATATTTGTAATTTGAAACCATATCATGCGCTCGTTGAACGCGAAAATAAAAAAGAATATGCTTTCATTTATTTCGTTCTCCGTCTAATTCAGTTTTGTAGTTCGTTTTTTTTATGTAGGTAATGAAGGTGGCATACAAGGGACCATAGGTCAAAATGCAGATGCGTTGCCACCCCTGAGACCTAAGGTGTCATCTCTCTGTAATAGTTCTTACGGGGACATACTTTATCATCTAACCGGAACACCATAGTGCCGAACACTACCATTTAGCGGCAGATAGGTGCCTACGCCCTCGAGCTCCTACACTTGGAACTCTACCACCAGTAGAGCTCTAAGTGATTCCTGACCAGCACCGAGCATAGCTCTCTCCATTGCTCTCTGCATCACCTTGAGCCTTCTTATGAGGCCCATAGTGAGCGACCACGTGATAGATCTAATAGACCATATTATGTCATCATTGGCCAACACCCACTGGTCGAAGACCTCATAGTCTTGAGACACTGCGGTACGTTGGACGAGAAGATGTATCGTAGCTTCCCAGACACTGCTTAGCCGAGTTGAATTCGGCGTTTTGTGTAATCCTACTACTATTATAAAGGCGAAAGTTTGTAATTTGTAATTGTAAGTATGGATGTATGGATGTTTGTTACTCTTTCACGTAAAAACTACTGAATGGATTTGAATGAAACTTTACCACAATATAGCTTATACATCAGAATAACACATAGGCTATAGCTTATACATCAGAATAACACAAAGGCTACAATTTTTGAGGTTTTTAATGTGAGGTCGTAGAAAAAACACATTTTTTGGGCTTACATTGCAAACGCTGACTGAATCCTACAAGATAGATCAAAACAATTTACTACAGTATTGTACAACTTAAAAAGGTCTACAAAAAAATCCGTGATGGTATATGTTTATCTCTTAGGAATAACCCACAATAACCATTTTTTATCCTTTACTTTGTACGAGAAATAATGGCTTATTTACGAAGCGATTTAAAGCAATACAGTATTAATCCTTATCCAATTAAGTATCTTAAATACATTGTGCATTTAATAAAGATCAATATGGCTTTTTACAGCATGTAAATTAAATAAATATTTTCGAAGATATCACAGATTTAAAATGCAGAGTCATAGCAATTTCGGCGATAAATACCGTTTCGGTGATAAATACCGGCAGCGGCGCCAGGCGAACGGGGCGTGGGGGGATCGGGGTAGGTGCGGTGGGGAAGAAGTGGCTCATCGCTGAGTGCGCGACTCGAACGCGGGCAGACGCGTGAGGGCAGACGTCGTTGACGTTTGTGTCCGTTTTGCGAATTTTCAAGGCACTAGCGATTTGATAAAAACGTATGGTCGCCTACTTTAAGTAATATAGGCCTAAGGTTAGTTATTGCCAGGTTTCTTTTTGGTTAGGAGTTACACGTACAAAAAGATACTTCATTTTTACGAATTACTTCATTGATAATTCAATTACTATATAGATAGGTTACTTACAGTTAATTATAACAAACTAGACGGGACGAACCTGAAGTCCACGCGAACGAAGTCGCGGGCAAAAGCTAGTTTACCAATACAATAGTTATCAGCTGCCTCAGTAGCTTTGTGGTAGCAGGTCACTACTACTACGCTTAATCTCCTGGGTTCAATTCCCAGGTCGATATCAGAGATAACGATGTGTTTCCTGGTTCTGTTGGGATTTTTCCATTTTCTAGTAGTAAGAAAGAAGAAAGAAGAAGAAAGAAAGAAAGAAAGGCGTTTATTTGGCGCATAGCCGGGAAAACACACAACAACGAACTGATTTAAAAACACAAAACAATTAATTTTAAACTAGTAGGTACAAGCTAAAAAACAATAAGACCACAAAAAAAGGAGGTAAGAAAAAAATAAATTATAACAGAAAAAACAGAACCAACTACACAGTGACACAAACAAATAAGTAGGTAATGATAATAGTGTGTGTCACACGGCTGCGTCAAAATGGTCTCCAGTTCAGCATAGAAGTCAGGCGTAACGCCTGACGCTGATTTTCAATGGAACCACATGAGGGAAGGGAGTTCACGGATGTCAAAACGGTACGGAAAAATAAAATAGAAGTACATAAATAAAGATACCTAGTAAAAACTAATAAATATAAAATATATTTTTTTTTCATAAAATAAACATATTAGATACTAGCTTTTGCCCGCGACTTCGTTCGCATGGACTTCAGGTTCGTCCCGTCTAGTCTAGTAATAAGTTAGAAATACGGTAACTAAGCACTGCAGAGCCCTAATTTGTACGTGTAACTCCTAACCAAAAAGAAACCTGGCAATAACTAACCTTAGGCCTATATTACTTAAAGTAGGCGACCATACGTTTTTATCAAATCGCTAGTGCCTTGAAAATTCGCAAAACGGACACAACCGTCAACGACGTCTTCCCCTCACGCGTCTGCCCGCGTTCGGGTCGCGCACTCAGCCACTTCTTCCCCACCGCACCTACCCCGCTCCCCCCCCACGCCCCGTTCGCCTGGCGCCGCTGCCGGTATTTATCACCGAAACGGTATTTATCGCGGAAATTGCTATGACTCTGCATTTTAAATCTGTGATATCTTCGAAAATATTTATTTAATTTACATGCTGTAAAAAGCCATATTGATCTTTATTAAATGCACAATGTATTTAAGATACTTAATTGGATAAGGATTAATACTGTATTGCTAAAAATCGCTTCGTAAATAAGCCATTATTTCTCGTACAAAGTAAAGCATAAAAAATGGTTATTGTGGGTTATTCCTAAGAGATAAACATATACCATCACGGACTTTTTTGTAGACCTTTTTAAGTTGTACAATACTGTAGTAAATTGTTTTGATCTATCTTGTAGGATTCAGTCAGCGTTTGCAATGTAAGCGCAAAAAATGTGTTTTTTCTACGACCTCACATTAAAAACCTCAAAAATTGTAGCCTATGTGTTATTCTGATGTATAAGCTATAGCCTATGTGTTATTCTGATGTATAAGCTATATTGTGGTAAAGTTTCATTCAAATCCATTCAGTAGTTTTTACGTGAAAGAGTAACAAACATCCATACATCCATACTTACAAACTTTCGCCTTTATAATAGTAGTAGGATTATTATACTTATACATAATATTTAGAATAATTAAAATATTGAAGATTACACTTAATAAGTTAGTGGCTGCTGTACCGATGAAATGAACTCGTGGCGCGTGCGTCACAGGAGCGCAGTGTCCCCCCGCGCCCCTCACCGCTGAAGGCTGCGCAGCGGTACCTGCCCTGTACCTGCGGTAGTAGGAAGTGGCCCAGTACCTCGGAGTTTGCTAATGTGGCAGAGTGTGTCAACAGGCTCGCCACATGTTATATGGACCTAAACATATCTAACCGGCGAATCGAGGGTGTTTGCATGTATGCTTGAATGCATGTATGAAACCTACCCTTTCGGGGATTACAGGTGTGAAGTTACGTTTTTTTTTAATAGTCTAATATCATAATTTAAATTACAATTCTATCTTTAACAAATCTCATGAATCTTTGTTGTAAAGTAAACTTAACACTAAAATCATCAATTGTCCCACGTCAAGTTGTATCAAGACAACCCTCTGATGGCATGAAATACCCACCCACATAGATTAATGACATCCAACACAACAATGGTACACGGCGTTTTTTGTCCGATCCCTTTTCGATTTAACAGCAATTAAAAAGTTCTACAAAGCGTCCAAAGGGTTAACTTCATCGTGTAATTGGTGGTCGGATTGGAATCTCGGATACGATTCAATATTGCAAATATACCTTTAGAGAAATTACTTGGATTATATTTTATTTTTAGATAAAAAAAATCAATAAGTACCTATTATAAAACCACTTTGACTTTACACAACCTACAAATGCGCTGTATGTTTGTCAGCAAAGGAGAATGTCTTTTTTGTATGCAGATTTTTCCCATTTATAAAACTCAACGTCTCATATATATAAAAAATATATAATATATATAAAACTCAACTATTAATTCAATCATTGTGCCTACTCTGGACAGGAAAAATAGTTGTGACAGCAGATTTGGGCGTTCTCTTTTGAAAAATGATCTATTACATTTTTCATTTCATTTCCATATACAAGATTTTTTTTTATAAATATTGATCTCGAATTTTTTTCGCAAGCGGGTACTTTCTTCCTTCATCATTATTAATGACTAGCCATCGACCACAGCTTATCGTCGATGTGACTAGCTGATCAGGCAAACATCGTACGGCCTTATTGCCTATTAGTATGGCAAATCAATTTTGTTTCCTGCAATTAGATCATATTTTCTCACCTTTGCCTACCTTGGACAATTACAGATATTTCAAATGTAAAACTTACCAAATAAATCCAGCCGTTCTAAAGTTTTAGTGAGACTCCCAAATTTAATTATCTTTTTGTGTAGAGAAGACTGGATGAAAGGAAAATAACAGCTTTCTAAAATATTTATTGTAGATACTATAGATTTCTTAACGGTAAATAGGTAGTTTGTAAATAGGTTAATATCTGACACAAATTTGTTCAGAATTTTTAATAAGTTATATATAACTAGCTTTTGCCCGCGACTTCGTTCGCGTGGACTTCAGGTTCGTCCCGTCTAGTCTAGTAATAAGTAAGAAATACGGTAACTAAGCACTGCAGAGCCCTAATTTGTACGTGTAACTCCTAACCAAAAAGAAACCTGGCAATAACTAACCTTAGGCCTATATTACTTAAAGTAGGCGACCATACGTTTTTATCAAATCGCTAGTGCCTTGAAAATTCGCAAAACGGACACAACCGTCAACGACGTCTGCCCTCATGCGTCTGCCCGCGTTCGGGTCGCGCACTCAGCGATGAGCCACTTTTTCCCCACCGCACCTACCCCGCTCCCCCCACGCCCCGTTCGCCTGGCGCCGCTGCCGGTATTTATCACCGAAACGGTATTTATCGCCGAAATTGCTATGACTCTGCATTTTAAATCTGTGATATCTTCGAAAATATTTATTTAATTTACATGCTGTAAAAAGCCATATTGATCTTTATTAAATGCACAATGTATTTAAGATACTTAATTGGATAAGGATTAATACTGTATTGCTTTAAATCGCTTCGTAAATAAGCCATTATTTCTCGTACAAAGTAAAGGATAAAAAATGGTTATTGTGGGTTATTCCTAAGAGATAAACATATACCATCACGGACTTTTTTGTAGACCTTTTTAAGTTGTACAATACTGTAGTAAATTGTTTTGATCTATCTTGTAGGATTCAGTCAGCGTTTGCAATGTAAGCCCAAAAAATGTGTTTTTTCTACGACCTCACATTAAAAACCTCAAAAATTGTAGCCTTTGTGTTATTCTGATGTATAAGCTATAGCCTATGTGTTATTCTGATGTATAAGCTATATTGTGGTAAAGTTTCATTCAAATCCATTCAGTAGTTTTTACGTGAAAGAGTAACAAACATCCATACATCCATACTTACAAACTTTCGCCTTTATAATAGTAGTAGGATAAGTTGTTTACACGGCACCATTTCTTAAAATTTGAATTTAAAACATTTTATAATTAAATTGTATTTTTTGCAATGGAGACATTTCAAACTGGAGTTCTTTTAGTAATCAATTCAACACGCTTCCAAGACCGTCGCAGTCGAGGGTTAAAGTACCTTCTAACTCTTTGTACCGCACCAATTGAATTTCGAATTTGTGGGCTTTATTAACGACGTTTTTTACGACTGCTTGAATTAGGTGTTTTTTGATGTGAACCTTTCTATTAATGCCAGAGAGAAATGAATTGAATTTTTTGAATGAATTGAAGTTTGAGTGAACCGATGATGAGGTTTAAATATTATTAATGATGATGGGACTGTAGATAATTGTAGTCCCCATAATTAAGATAAGTCAAAAATGCACTAGCATTTTATAATGTTTATCGACGTCATTATCAACATCATGGGATCCCATACTTAGCAAGATTAAATCCCAGCCGCAGCAGTCTGCAAGACCTCAAGATACCATAAGTAATTATTGTGTTAATCCTGAACGCTACGCAAGGCGTTTACGAAATCGATGGAGGTAGCTACATATAATTTTTTCAAACTTCTGTCAGACAAATGTCACCTCAGTCTGCCCGGGACCACGGAAGCTGAAAAGCGACCGAAACGTCGGGTTGATTTTAAAAATCATTTTAGTTTAATATACGCGAGATAAATCCGTAAAAATAGTTTTATTTCAATGACGTCACTAACCCTTAAATAGGTCATCACTCCAACGAAATACCGTCCACAGCTGGACAAAGCCTTCCCTAAACTTTTTTCCACAAATATATAATTGAATAATATAATGGTAAATGGTTAAGTGGAGTTATAGTTGTTTACCATTAAGCTTGTAAACTAACAGCATTTCGGTTCTGGCAGTGGGTCGCAGTTCTAACCTACGGTCAGAGAATATGTAATAACACTACGTATAGGTCGCGCCACGTAAAAAGAACGCTGGAAGAAAGTAGAAGGGATGTGTTCGCGCATCGGTACACTCGCGCACGAAAGTACTAGCCCTATTGGTTTATTTTTGATCTAGCTTTCGCTTGCCGTTTCGTGTATTAGTAGATTGAAAACTATATTACATAGAATAACATAATATGAAATAAAAACACATGACGCGCAGCTTCACCGCCAGCGTTCTTTTTACGTGGCGCGACCTATACTACAGTGTTGTTTGTGGTGGTGAAGTGTTTTTGTTTAAGCACTACAAACATTTTGCGTGATGAGTAAGTAGATAATATGCGATATGAATTATTTATGAAGTGAAGTGATGAGTTATGAAATTAATAAAGTGAAGGAAATGATGAGTTATGAAATGAATAAGGAGTGAAGAAGTAAAATGAATGGGTACCACCATGATCGCCACGCTTGGCACGCGGATTGGGTATTGCAGTGGCGATAGTTTTATTTATTATTCATTAGCATTAACCTTGGATGAAAATTATTCCATGGTATTAAGTACTATTAATCGCAAAAATATTTGTACTTTTTATTCAGTACCTATATTGAGCAAGTTCTTTAAACAAAAACTTCTTTGAATGCGTTGTTTTTTGCGATGGAAAAAAACCAAGGACCTTACATTACTGCAGTGCTATCGACAGAGACACCAAAATCATATTTTTCCTCAGATTCCAGATTTATGAATCGAGTTCATTTTTGTCGTGTTTTCACTTACAAACTTATTTTTATTGATAAACATCATGCTTACATAATGTAATAATATATAAGCGCATTAAACAAAATAATAAATATTAATGATAAAAAAAATTAAATTGAATCCTTCGAGCCGGATTTGAACCAGCGACCTATGGATGCCCGCATGTACCAACTACAGTCCACCGCTCTACCAACTGAGCTATCGAAGGTATGAGGTTGTGGTCGAAATTTTGATACACACTTCGCATAACAATAAATCTCGTTCAAGTGTCGCATTAAGTTGAAATTATTGTTTAAGCACAATTTTTATGTTGATACAGAATAAATTATCAATGTTTTTATATTTCTATTATGTTTGTATCATTAAGTTACGGGTGGAGTGATAAAGTTCGTGTAGCCGAGCTCGCGCCGGGTGTTAATATATGGTAGAGCTCCAGTGACAGAGCTCCCGAGCGTAGCATTATAGGTGTGAAGCTATGTAATTATATTTGTAAACACAATTGTGTATGTTGAGGCCTTTGGATATGGCCAAGGCTTAAATCTAAACAGCAACAATAACTTTGCTTTTGATGACGATATCTAGCTTGCTGTGAATTTTTGAGCAGGCGCTGGTATATTTTTGATACATTTTCATAATACGGTCTAAAGTATTGAGTAACAAGCTTAATTAAAATGCAAACAAGAATTTCCATTTTAATAACTTATAAATAATTTAAGTCCATAATTATCCCATTCATGTAAGTACCGGCTTATTCATCTATACTAGATATTTTAAGGAAGAAATGTAAACGCAGATTATGATTACTTAGCTCAGCAGAAACGTTTCTCAGTAGGTAGAGTTACTGGTGACTGAGCTAGTGATCCAATTCAATTCAATTCCCGCTCGAAGTCAAAATATTCTTTTTTTTTATGTAATAAAAGTGGCAAACAAGCATGCAGTTCACATTCATGTTAAGTGAAGACTGCAGCCTATAGACACCCACACAATGACCAGAGGTCAAAATGCAGATGCGCTGCCACTCCTGAGGCATTAGGTGTTATGCCTCTGTGCCGGAAATTACAGGGCCGTACATTACCACCTGACCGGAACACGATAGTGCTGAACACTACCATTTAGCGGCAAGTATATTAGGTAATGCGGTGGTGCCAACGCCCGCGAGCTCCGTCACTGGAGCTCGCGGGCGTAGGCACCACTACCTTTATCATGAAATAAATATAAAAATACAAGTTTCTATCTCGCAGAAAATGATCAAAATTTGCCAAATACAATTTTATTGGAACGGCGGGGCGTACGACAATCACCTTAAACACGGTTGAAATGACATTCCCGTCTCTTCCCGAATCCCGAATATCTAATACTGTACCACAGTATTAGATATTCGGGATTCGGGATCGGAATAGATGAAGAATCAGGTACACCGCAAATGAAGATAGCATCGCAATCAAGCTGCCTAACCACCGATATTTCACACTGAGAGTAACACTAAATTATCTTAATGCAGATCGCTCCCTGATCAACGGTTTTATTTTGCTAGATGTGGCAGTTGAAACCAGTTGAAAATTACTAAAATCATTCGAAATTTCTGTGAAAAATTGTAGTTCTGTGTTACATCAATGATTGGAATTATTTTATTTATTTATTTATTTATTTATGAATACACAGTGAAATACATATTTGCCGATCAGCTTCACTCCCTTAAACCAGAGATGGTTTGTACGGAAGTTGCAATTCCTCATTAAACTTATTATTAGTAATAGATACGTTATACAAGAATAAGCATATCATGTTTGTTTAACAAAATGTGAATCACACGCGGGTTATTTGAAATAATTAATCTAATGCGTAAACAACACAGTAGGTAAGCAATCGGCGACTCGGTGCCGAGCAGACAAAAGAAACAAGTTATCGGACTTGCACAGGCTGTTCCAATTTTACGGCACTTATTATTTTTTTTTTTTTCTCATAATTTTTCTGAATTCATAGTGTAGAAAAGTAGTGTTGTTTAATTACGTTTTTAAAATTTTTCTGGTTTAGTTTATTTTTAAGGTCGGGTGGCAGTTTGTTTATTAATCTCGGCAATAAAAAAGCTGTGGTGCGTTCTCCATAAAAATTTGCTGCTGATATTTTTTGCAGGAGCTCTTTTTTTATTTGCCGAGTATATATATTATGGTTTATAATTTTGTTATCTTTATACTTGAGATAATTTTCAATAATTAGCATTTGTTCAACTTTCTTATGTATTGGCATAACATTACAGTATTTAAATATTCCTATTTCATCATTAATTAAATTTGTTTTTATTTTATTTGGTAAAATTACTTTCAATATTCTTACTTGTAGTCTAAATATTTGATCGATATATGACTTGAACGTTCGACCGTAGCTGCTAAGACCATAAGCAATTATACTTTCCGCCAATGCTTTATACAGTTGAAGCAATATATTATAAGGGACTCTGTTTTTTACTATTTTAAATTTTGCCATAATTGCTCTCAACTTTGCACATGTCGCTTCTATGTGTAGCCTCCAAGTAAATCTATGGTCAATTGTCAATCCCAAATATGTGTACCGCTGTACCTGCTCAATTAATTCACAACCACGTACAACACAGTTCGGATCATGCAAACACTGATGGCTATGTGCTATTAATTTTATATATTGAGAAGTTCGATTGTGACTGGAACAAATATGCATGAGCTTAGTTTTTTGTGCATTTAAAACTAGTCCTGCATCATGGGACCATTTACATAAAAGGTCAAACTCCTCCTGCAGTATACCAATTGCCCTATTAATATTTTTGTCATCGGCTATTAGACATGTGTCATCTGCAAATTGCAAGATTTTGCATTTTTTAATGATATTATTAATATCATTAACATAGGAAATATAATGTAATGGCCCTAACACAGATCCCTGAGCTGTTCCATTTGTAACACTTATTTCTCTACTATAATCTTCTCCAATTTTTACACGGTATGTTCTATCTTCTAAGTAATTATTACACCATTTTAATAGAGAACCACGAATTCCGTTATCACCTAACTTATTTATCAATATGTTATGCCTAAGAGTGTCAAATGCTCTACTATAATCGATAAAGACTATAACCACATGATGTTTGTTATTTAAGCATGCATTTATATGATCACTAAAATCGGATAACAATTGAGAGGTACTTTTGTGACGCTGGAATCCAAATTGATTTTTTGACAATATTTGATTTTTGGAGTAAAAGTCATGGATTTCATCAGCTATATACTTCTCTACAATTTTATCTATAATTGGTAAGATCGTAATCGGCCGATAGCTATCACAGTCCTGCTTGTCTCCCTTTTTATATATAGGTCTTACAACACCTGATTTTAGTTCTTTCGGGTATATACCCGTTTTGACACTTCTAGTAATCAAATGTGCTATTGGTCCAGCTAGTTTTTCAGACAAAATTTTGACGTCTATTGGCCGAATGGCATCAATACCGCAACTTTTATTACATTAAATATAGTTACATTTGATTCCTTACGGTAACTATCTCTATGAAGAAGTTTACTGTTACAGTCAATAATTATATTTTTAACAGCTTTTCCAAATCCTTCAGCAAATTTGTTGGCTATTTTTATCTCAGTATCGTAAACTAAATTTTTATCAAATGCTTTCATAATTACCTCATCTAATGAATCTTTTATGCGTCCAGTAAGTTTGTTCAAAATATGCCACAATTTTTTTGGATCATTGCGATTTAGTTTAATGTTATGTTTATAATATTTATTTCTTGATTTTTCAATTGCTTTGTTAGCTTTGTTTCTTAATTTATTATACTCTAGAATTAATATTTTATTATTGCTATCTTTTTTCATTTCAATAAATTTTTTATCTCTTAATTCACACATATTTAAAACTTTTTTATTTAACCAAATATCCATTTTTCGTTTAGAATTGCCGACATGTGTGATATATTTAGCTTTTTCACAACACTGCTGTATAGTTTTTTTTATAGAATTATATATTTCATTAGGGCATTCAATCTCATTTATTGTTTTAAAATCAATTTTATCAAATTCTGTTTTTAAAATTTTGTAATTATATTTTGTGATGTATTTTGGAGCAACCTGTACATAGTCCCCGTAGTTGCAAGTGACTATTGTAAGGCGATGGTCGGCCAGTACAGTACCAAGCGCTGCGCAGTGCACGGCTAGTGCGCGGGATCTAACAAAAATGTGATCGATACAGCTTTTTGTTAATTTATCCTTTCTTAATTCTATTCTTGTGTTATCGGAGATCCCGCACACTAGGCCATGGCTGTAAAGCATATCTAAATAATGGTTTCGGATGCTACTACATACATTTATATTTATATTGACATCGCCCAAAAGTATTAAATCTCCTGTGGAATGTGAATTTAAAATATTGTTTAGTTCACGTAAATATAAATTCTTACATTTTGCCGGTGGTCTATATACTGCACAAAGAGTGATGGAAGTGTTTTTTTGTGTTGTTAAATTACCCACTATGCATTCTAGGGATATCGTTGTTGTGAATGACATTTTGAATTTGTGTTTATTTAAAATATAAACGATGATACCGCCACCTTTTTTATATTTCCGTAACTCTTTGTACATGTAATAGCCGGGGATGTTATACAGTGAGCTTACACTATCAGAAATACCTACTTCCGTTAAAACGATCACGTCTATTTGTATTTTTGAACTGTTAATTAGCAACTCAATCTTAGAAAAATTCTTAATTAGGGATCTAATGTTCACATGGATGCAGTTTAGTCTATTTAGAGATTTAGGTATCCTATCAACATATGAAGATAAATTAGGACAATTTTCTATTTCTAATACGCTAGTGTCAGTTACCGACATTTTATAAATTTTAAAGTTTTAACACGGGATTAAACAAATTAACACTAAATATTTATGAATTTTGTAAGAGATCGTAGATATCTTCTTCGGAACGAATTACGAAAACCTTTGCCTTTTCTACTTTGCGAACCATAATTTTACCGTTTTTACACCAAACATATTTGAATTTTTCCCTTAACTCTTGCTTAGATTTCCACAGTAAGTTTTTGTTGTATGGTGTTAGAGCTTCTCTTATGAATACCTTTTCATATGAAATAGTGGGTTCTGAATCCGGTAATACATCAGATACGGTCATTCGCTTCTCACTCGCCGCTGTAATCCATTTAGTTTTAGTGTGCAGATCTACAATCTCCATTTCTATTAATCCTAGTTTGCCTTGTCTTGTTGGATGGCGATAGATTTGTTTTACATCTTCCACGCATAAACATAACTTTTCCGCTACTCTATGAGTTATAGATTTCAAATTTTCATTTTCTCGATGAGGTATACCTGTAATTTCTATCTTGTTGCTAATATTTTTCTGCTCTGCTTCATTCATCTTCTGTTCTAAAGCGTTAATTCGGTTTTCCAAATGCACATTTTTGTTTCTTAGATCGATGTTTTTCTTTTCTAGATCTTTTATTATTTGTTTGAGGGCTTCGGTATTTTCTAAGCACTCATCAACTTTGTCACCTAGATATTGCACTGATTTAGTGACCTCATTGATCTCTCTTTTTAAGATACGATCTACGTGCTTTGCTATATCAGCTGTTAATTTGTCCGAATTGATGGAGACGACATTGTTACCTTGATTCATAACTTCTTCATCTTCATCGAAGTCATCATCAGGGGCTACAATTGAACTTTTACGCCTTATCTTCGAACAGTCGTTGCAGGTCCACTCTAGGTTTTCAGTAGCGCGTATTGCATTGAGTTGTTTGTTAGTAAGACCTGAACATTCCGTCTTATCATGCACAATAACACTACATTTATTACACTGAAATCCAGGATATCTTTTATTCACAATTTTTTTTACATTGCGCGCACTTTAGCATGGTGGGTAGTTTTTAGGAACTTTTGAAAAGTATAACCGTGCTTACTCTCGAACGTCAGAGCGAGGAATGAATACATGAATTAGTAGGATACATTTTTAAAATCTTTTGCCATAGAGTTCCGAGATACGTTAAAAAAACTAAGACTAACGATTTATGTGATCGATAAGTAAGGAATGAAATGACTGCAATTAGTTTGATCCACAGTTTGATCCCTACATTATCTACTTGTAGGCATTTGGGGTTATTTATTGCATTTATAAAGAAAGTATCATCATTCTCATACTCGAGAGAAAAGATCATAATTTAC
This sequence comes from Macrosoma leucophasiata, assembly GCA_036365455.1. Classification (NCBI taxonomy): domain Eukaryota; kingdom Metazoa; phylum Arthropoda; class Insecta; order Lepidoptera; family Hedylidae; genus Macrosoma; species Macrosoma leucophasiata. Next base: position 3,742,596 of record JAWQUS010000004.1, on the reverse strand, counting down.
CAAAAGAAAAACTTCATCACAACGGCGCGGGCATACAAATCACGGTTGATTTTTTTACTATCTCTAACAACAAACGTACAAAATAATAAGAGGCAAATAATATTTCTCAGTTAAAAGTTAAAAAAGACTGAAAAATATAATATTTTGCCTCTTATTATTTTGTATGTTTCTTTTTTTTTAAGTTTTAAAAACCCTGTTATTTTTGTCGTGGGCCCTGAGTAATTGTTTTTCTTCTTGTTCTTTATCATGTTCGTTTATGGCACATCCAGCTAAAAGAATTCGCAACACAATATGGCGGGCGGAAACACGTCGCGCCTACTGTCATGGCCGCCGGAAGTCCTCTTGCCATTTGATAAATAGTTGTTCTTCAACAGTTTTTCTCATGCAAATGAGGGGTTGGATGACGGATGGCGTTTGTCACTGGAATGGATTTAATTTGGGATTGCCGGGTCGACTAATCCTGGACTGCTGATTGTGAGATTCGTATTTTGCATTTTATTTTGTGGCAAGTTGAAATTGGATGCGTTGTTTTGACTCGGTTTGCGAAATTGAAGTCTTTGGTGGAAGTTTTCTGTGTTTGTGTAGAATGAAGGGTGTTTACCTGTTGTTGGTTATTTATGAGACAAAAGGTTACAAATTTAATCTGTGTTATTTTTCCATTAAAGCTTTTAGGTCACTCGAACGTGAAAATACTTAGTATTATTTTCTTTAACTGCCTCAGTAGCCTAGTGGTAGCAGGCCACTACTACTCCACTGGAGGTCCAGGGTTCGATTCCCGGGTCGGTGGCTAACAGAGATAACGGTTTAAAATCCTTTATCTCTGGTTCTATTGGTAATGTACCCGGAGATGGCAACAGGCTCGCCACCTGTTACATGGGCCAAAAACTTAACCGGCAAATCGTGGGTGTTTGCTTGAATGCATGCATTTACCTCTGCCTACCCCTTCAGGGATTACAGACGTGAAGTTACGTACCTTATTTTCTTTAATAACGTACGTAACTTCATCTAACGTAATTTAATTATAGTAAACATCTCTTTAAAAAGAGGCCGCAACTTAGGTACAGTTAGATTTTGAATTTGATTCAAAGTAGTGTATCTATACCAGATAAGTACTGTCAGACAAATTCAAATAATTTAATCATATACTAGCGACCCGCTCCGGCTTCGCACGGGTAGCATTTATAAGGTATAGATATAAACCTTGCTGAGAAAACCCGCGTTCCAACATTTCAAACAGGAACAAAATCCGTTCACAACTTTCCAAGATTAGCTCATAAGTACATACAGACAAAGAAAATAGGAGGACATTATAATATCAGATATACAATGCGAATGTGGATGGTTGCAGAGGCCCAGGAAGACCAAGGCTGACCTACCATGACCAAATAGGTCGAGTTCTGTCTGATGGTGGTGTCAAAAGTCTTAGGAATCGGCGTGCATGTATGAAGAGAATGATGAAGGTAGACGAGGCACGAGAGGTTTGTCAGAACCGGGATGTCTGGCGCTCTACACTCTCTGCCTACCCCGTTAGGGACCTGGCGTGAAGATACATACATACATACATTATAATATGTGGTGATTAATAAACTTATAGCTTGCTACTGCAATTATTATAGGACAATTTAATTTAGTGATTTAATTTAGTTTCATTGCTTTACTTTTGTCATTTTACTGTGTAAGAATATATGTACGAATAAGTTTTTCTTTTTTTCATTTATCATCATTGAAGGAATTGAAAAATTTTGTGATTATTATGTTTTAACTAAGTAGTTTCAATTCTAATTTAAATTAACTATTTATTTATGTTTCTGTTTTACTATATGTAATGGTTATTCACTCTAGGTATTTAATGATTTCTTGACGTTTTGAAAGTATCTGTTAAGATCTATTCGAAATAAAAACATGTTCTATTTCTATTTCTGTACGTAATTGATTATTATTTTATATCGAAACATTAAAATTTGATCAAATCAAGAAACTGACAGGTTCAAATAAATAAGTTAACAAGTATGAGTGGGAGCAAAATTGTTTGGAAAAAAATGTAATAACTAATTACATTCTGTTTTAATTACTTACATAATAATGTTAATAACTTGTTCTTTTTCTTTAGACTGTGATAATAATAAAATACCTGCTACACATCGATGTTATTTTATTCCTATGCTATCGTTTTAGTCTTTTCTTTTTAGCATTTGATTTTTAAAAGCACAGGTTCTGACTTTCTGTTAAACATTGATTACTGGTAAAGACATTTGAGAATTTTAACTACATGTTCGCAGTGAAGGACAAAGAGTGTTTCTTTTTTTTTTTTTTCCTAGACTGTTTTTTATCTGTTTGTAAGTTTTACTGATTACTTAGGTTAATATATTACTTAAAAGTATCTTGATTATCATTTTTAACAGACTTTAAAAAAGGAGCAAGTTGTAAATTGATATGAGATGGTGTATGTGTTGGCTGTCATGGTCCTCTTAAGTGTAAAAATTTTTGATTCTGTAATTTACAATATCGGTAAAAAAAAATGTTTATATTCATAAGCTACTGAAACATAATATAATAGGTTAAGTTACCTAATATCCAACCAAAAAAAAAAAAAAAACAATTTGTGATCATAACACCAAAAAGCCAACATCACGCGGTGTTCCCAGGCGGTCACCCATCCAAGTACTGAACGCGCCCGACGTTGCTTAACTTCGGTGATCGGACGAGAACCGGTGTTTTCAACGTGGTATGGACGTTGGCGACAGTGGTACTAAATTTATGTATCACAATTTAGTAAACTAGAAAATTCTTACGATGTTATCAATGAAACATGATGATCATGTTTCTCTATCACTATCAATCTGAGATCAATTTTTAAAACTGAAAATATAGTATGTAGGTATCTTGGATTAATATTGTTTTGATTTTTTTTTATATTGCCGTTGTCAATACCTCATATCCTTTTTTATACCTACAGATCTACCTAGTGTGCTAATGAAAAAAAACCTGTTTTTTTAACCAACGTGAAAAAAATAAGCAGGTAGTACGTATAGCACTCATGCAGTGTTATTTATAACAAACGAACAGGTCCTAAACAATTATAAACCGTAGGTAAAACTGCGGGCCTCAGCTAGTAATTTTATAAAACTAGTCCACCAAAACAGTTATTCCCTGTCTGTCGTGTGCTCTATTAATAATAGTGCTAATGTAATAGCGATTAGCGGCGTACCCGCATAAATCGTACGTAGTTGCGCATCTGCTGTTTGCGCGTGTAGTTTGTTGTATACTGTAAGATAGCAGAAACTACAATTATTTATTTATTTATTTAAGCTTTAATGCACAATGTAAGCACATAAGGCGGACTTAATGCCGTAAGGCATTCTCTACCAGTTGACTTAGGGTAGTGAGACAAGATGATGAGAGTGCAAATAAAAATTATATAAAAAAAGTGTTTTTCTCTTTAGGGCTATAGAGCACTGTGTGGATCCACATAAACGAATTCTGCCTTTTTTATTGAACGGAGGTAGCAAACAAGTTTGCAGCTCCGTAGATTTGCAAATTATGTACAGTACAGTACAAACCATTTTTTCTGGTAATAAATTAAAAAGGTAAGAATTTTATAGTTTACTACATTCTCATACATAAATTTAGCACCTCTCTCGCCAACGTCCATACCACGTTGAAAACACCGGTTCTCGTCCGATCACCGAAGTTAAGCAACGTCGGGCGCGTTCAGTACTTGGATGGGTGACCGCCTGGGAACACCGCGTGACGTTGGCTTTTGGTGTTTTATTCAACAAATTGTTTTTTTTTTCATTAATTTTGATAGAGTTAAAAATTAGCGACTCACCGGCGCGGCGCCCAGATAAACCCTGTGAGGTTTTCGTGGTGCGGTATTTATTAAATAAAAGTGCTGTATTTTAAATGTACTAAATCTAAACTAATATTATAAACAGGCAATATCTTTTGGTTTGTTTGTTTTGAATAGGCTCAATAACTACTGGACCGATTTTAAAAATTCTTTCACTATTCGAAAGCTACATTATCCACGGGTAACATAGGCTATATTTTATTTTTGAAAAATAGGGTTCCGTAAAATATTTGGGATTTTTAGACACAAGGTGTAAGTAATCAACCAGAAAAGTTACTTATTTTGCGTACGCTGCCTAAACTATAAAAGATATCGAGGAAGACTTTAGGCTATATCTATGTATAATCATCACGCTAAGACGAATAGGAGAGGGTAGGCAACATTGCACCGCGTGAAGCCGGGGCGGGCCGCTAGTATTATATAAAAGTGCTATATTTTAAATGTACTAAATAAATAAATAAAATAAAAATAGATAACAAATGATGATTGTGTGCACAGGTACACTGATAATAGTATCAAAGAGACTTAACAACTTAGGTCTCAGGGGTGGCAACGCATCTTCATTTTGACCTCTGGTCTTTATGTTGGTGTCTATAGGCTGTAGTCATCACTCAGTATCAATGTGAACTGCATTGCTTGTTTGCCACGTTCATTACATAAAAGTAGATAGATAAGAGATGAGCGATCAAATTGCTGCTAAGAATTGTCATTGATTAAAATTTGTTACAGTGTGTATCTTTTGTGTCTGACCTCTACACTGATCTATGATTTCATTCAAAGCAAAGTTGAACTATGGTTAGCGTGACCATTTTTATCGTCACTCAAAACGGGACATTCTGAAAACTAACCTACAAGGAACGGAAGGGGGACAGAGGCTTACTTACGAACGCCTAGCTATAACGTCCTCTTTAAGTATCGTTTAAAAGTATCTTAGGTATCTCTATTATTGCTTTTGAAATTATTATAAATTATTAAAAAAATATAAAAATTTCGGATTGACGCTTACAGAAAAAAAAGATTATTTCCTAATGATTAAATGATTTTTTTTGAGGACAACTTCAGGCCAGTACGCTAGTTTTCTACACATTTTTGCTGAGATTACCGATAACGGGACATTTTGGCTGCCCATAAGTTTACCTGGGATACCGGGACGGGCTGCATGAAAACAGGACTGTCCCGTTCAAAATGGGTATGGTCGTACCTTACGTATGGTATACCTACATGTCAGTTTCACCATATATGTAACAAGTAATTGCAACATCTACAACTCTAGCGTGTACTATCTAAGGACAGTACAGAGTATTTTCCGGGATAATTTTTTGCGCCCACATTCGTGTGCCGTTAATTACAAGTCAAGGTGTGGTCACACTTGACCAGTGTAAAGGTCACGACAGATGTTTGCGATATGGTACGGCTTAATATTGTCGTATTTATACAGTAAAATTGTGCTTTGAAAGTCTTCTGCAATCTAAATTGAATTTTATTGCGTAAAATTAATCATCATCATCATCATCATTTGAGCCAAAAGACGTCCATTGGTGAACAAAGGCCTCCCCCAAGAATGCCACAACGCTGGCAATCGCTGGATGAGGGCGGCCCAGGGTCAGCCAGCCGCCCTCATCCAGCGATTGCCCGCGACCTTCACCAGGTCGTCGGTCCATCTTGTGGGAGCCCTGCCTACGCTTCGCCTTCCGGTACGCGGTCGCCACTCGAGAACTAACCTGCCCCAACGGCCGTCAGTTCTTCAAGCTATGTGCCCTGCCCACTGCCACTTGAGTCTCGCTATGCGGAGGGCTATATCGGTAACTTTGGTTCTCATGCAGATCTCCTCATTTCTGATTCGATCTCGCAGAGAAACTCCAAGCATAGCTTTCTCCATTGCTCTCTGAGTGACCTTGAGCCTTCTTATGAGGCATAGTGAACGACCACGTTTCTGTCCCATAAGTCATCATTGGCAATACACACTGATCAAAGACCTTTTTCTTGAGACACTGCGGTAAGTCGGACGAGAAGATGTACCGTAGCTTCCCGAACGCTGTCCAACCGAGTTGGATTCGGCGATTGACCTCTTTCTCGAAGTTGGACCGACCTAAATGGACCGTTTGTCCCAGGTATACATTATCGTCGGTCCGCAGTGTCCGAATGTTGTATGTTGCCAGGACCAATTGTCGTAGTTTGTGGTACCCTGGCATCTGCCGGTGATTCGTCGAACCCCCTGCCCGGCCGTTGACTAGGGGCCGTTTTTTCGAGCTGTGTCATTGGGGGGAAATGCCATAATCGCCACGCTTGGCATGCGGTTTGGCGATCGCAGTGGCGGCTATTTTATGCGGGACGCTGCTGCCCATCCCACGTACTTGTACCGCCACGGTTTGACCGCCATTGTTCGGTGGACTGACTGCACTAGCAGACAGAAATCCTCTCCACCGGAAGGGAATTCTTCCGCTAGTGGGCGATGTGGTCGTCACGTCCCGACGCCGATATAAAAATAATAAATGTTAGTTTTATAATTTTTCAAACCTTTTTTCAAAAATTTTAATATCGTGTGCATCATTTATGTCTGACCTTCGGACTAATCTGGGACTTCATTTAAAGTATATTACGGCCGGCGAATTTCTGCTAATGCTAATGATTAACATAGTTTTAACAGATACCTAAAATTAAATATCTAAATCACTTTTGAAATCCATTTAAAAGAACCTAATTACCTACACTAAATTACTTAAATTTTAAATAATCAAGAATCAAATGTACATTAATCAATAATTCAATGTTAACTAGTGATTGATTGAGTGAGTAATTGATCTAAAATTCTAGCGCTCTTAGGACAGTACAGAATACTATCCGGGATTTTTTTTGCGCACGTGTGCCGTTATAATTGCAAGTCAAGGTGTGGTCACACTTGACCAGTGTAAAGGTCACGACAGATGTTTGCGATGCAGTACGGCTTAGTTTTTTGCAAGTAGACGGTTTTTTCCGTGTTTAATGTAGCGTTATATAGATTATCATTGAATTATGATAGTTTGGATGCATTATTGGTAAATTGGTTCATTTTTTTTAATGTCATATAAGTGGCAAACAAGCATGCTATTCATATTGATGATAAGTGATGACTGCAGCCTACTGACACCCACACAATGACCAGAGGTCAAAATACAGATGCGTTGCCACTCCTGGGGCATAAGGTGTTATGCCTCTGTGCCGGAAATTACAGGGCCGTACATTACCATCTGACCGGAACGCGATAGTGCTGAACACTATCATTTAGCGGAAAATATATTAGGTAATTCGTTGGTGCCTACGCCCGCGAACTCCGTCACTGGAGCTCTACCACCAGTAATTTTGACTATGCAGTGGAGTAGGTAATATCTTCAAATTTTTGTGCGACACTTTTCTGAGCTACAAAAAAAATACCTATTTTATATCCTCAAAAGATTCACATTATACCTTCTATAATTTTACACAATTTAAGCGTTCTTATATTAACTTAACATTTTTTATGGACTTGAGTTATTCGTTTTTATTTTAAAACCTTTTTGCACTAACTAAGAAACTGAAAAATAAAAAAAAGGTTTTTTTATCTCACGAATTTGACAATAAACACACACTGAATATATCTATTATATACCTACCGAGTTCCAGTTAAGGCGGATATTGAACCTGCGACTTCTGGATAACTAGTAGCTTTATGTAAAGCGGCTGGGCTAGTTATCCAGAGGTCACCGGTTCAATACCCAACCTAGATAAAATATTTATTTCCATTTTCATTTATATCTCTATATAAATATACATCGTATATATTTGGCACTGAATCTCTCGTCTATTGTCTAACCCAAAAAATACAAAAAAATATAAAAAATAAAAAAAATGCAAAAAATACTGGTTTATGTACAATCCGTTATTACCATGCATAACATGCATTCCTATACACACTCCATTCAACTGATTCACAATACACACCTGTCTATTGCCGAACAACTAGTTTTATGTAATATGGACTGTAAAATTATAGGGGTAGAGTTCAAGTTGAATTGTACCTAGTTTTTAGGGTTGCCACAGTGTACCTTTATTTTTCGCATACCTAATGCTGCGTTCAAAAAAACGTTTTGGTTATACTGAATATTTACACATTTTACTCATATTTATTTCATTTTATAGAATATCGCAGATATTCGGCATTATATTTGTTTAAAAGATTAGCATGGTTATAATTTTCAATGAGTAGCTTTTTATATTAAGTCACAAAGTATTTTAAAAAAAGGTTTCCAAATATTACAGGTACACCAAAACCAGAGGTCAAGATCAAAATGCGTTGATACCCCTCGAGACTTAAGTTGTTACGTCTCTGTGATAGTTATTACGGGGCTATACAGTAACCCCCTTATTCATAAACGTATTTTAGCTAAAGTGTTGTTAATCTCTCCTTTGTCTTTTTCTATCGTGCACAATGCAACTGACATAGACAAATCATTCTATAGCTAAAACGTATCTAATGTACGTTTATGAATAAGAGGGTAAATATAATAATAATAAAATATAATGTTTATAATACACATCTGTCGATTTATTTATTACCGATCAATCAGTCTTATGTAATGAAAAGACAAACGTTTTCGTAACTTTAATTCATAAGTATTTTTTATATATTTGAACTGTTGACAACCCTAGGTCGAATAGGGTGACCAGGTGCATTCACGGTCGGTAAGACACGATGGGGGTGCGACATGACTCAGTGTCTATAAGGTCAGCACGTGGTCACTTTCTTATGGTCGTTGACTTCACGGATCAAGTAATTTTTGCAAAATTCTATTCGTCTTGACGCGTGTCTTGTAGCCGTTTGTTTTAAATTAGCGTGGGGAATCGTAAACTAATCAATAAACATAAAAAGACAATAAAAATCGAGTGTCTGTACATAAAATATTTATCCAAAAAACTGATAGGGGGCGATGAAAGAAGAGTAACAGATACCAAAAATCATTCTGTCTGTTTGTCTGGTACGTTATAACTTTGAAATTACTCAACGGATTTGAACGCGGTCCACAAGTGGATTACATAAAATATAATTAGGAGTGTTGTCAAAATTTTGTTTCGTCAAAATCGGGAAGTTATGGTCAATTGAAAATGTACTTCAAACTTTTAAACAGAGTTGAATGCGGTTTACATAAACGTATTTAATTTCGAGGTTAGCTGTGCCCGCGACTTCGTCCGGAAACAAAATTTATTGTTCAGTATCTACGCGGACCAAGTCGTGGGTATAGCTAGTTTAGAATATCTATGAATATTAAAGCTGAGTTGTATGATTTTACTTTAACTCTATCAAATTTGCTAAAGTATCGGTTAAGTAAAAAGCTCGTAGTGCAAAGCTAGTAAATTCTACCTTTTCCGATTTCCAAGTTCTATAGTAGGACACTGCTGCCCATCTTGCGTTATTGCACTTATTACCGCCCCATTATACGTAATTTCGGTCATTATAGTTCGGTTGACTGACTGCACTTGTGGAAGAATTCTCTTCCATAGAATAGAACTCATCCGCTAGTAGGTGGTGGAGTCGTTAGGTATATCCCAACTCACGTACATTCGAGCACATATCCAAACTAAATGCAATTATTAAAAAAACAAAAAACCCGACTGCATAAAAATAAACCACAAACTAAATATAATTTATTCTTTTAAATAAAATTATTGCGGGCGGGGACAAACAAATCTACTAAACATTGTATCTACCATTTATCATACAATAACAAAACCATTTTGTAGAAATTTACTATCACTCAAATTAATTTGAGTTATTACTTCGTCCCCACCTGCAATATTTTTTTTTTAAAAGAAATCATTTTGTTTTTAATTTTCTTAACGTGTCATTCGCGTCATTAAGACGAATCTAACGATACCCCATACGTCGAAATCCTTCCAGCCGTTTAGGCTGTAGCAGGGAACATAGAAATCTACATACATGCATACACCTGAAAAACATAACCTTTTTTTTGTTGCAACCGGGTAATAAATAAACCAATTAAAATAACTAGCACTATGAAAATCTTAAAGTCATAAAGGTATAAAAATAAACTTGGATTACCTAGAACTACTTGAGTTAATCTCTTCTTAAAATATAAAAAATGACATGTTTTAACCCTTTCAATTAATATTCATCCGCCGTATTTATGAGAATTTTTAATTTGGAGTAATTAAAAATTTGTCCCATACCGATGACCATCCATTTAGGGGGTAGTCACGTTTTGCCCATAGGGGTGAATTGTTGAGTGACCGGCGATAAATTAAAAACGTACGCGAAGCTATTATCTGTAATTAGATCTTATTTATTGGTGTTTTGTGGACAATAAGTTTTTTAAATTGAGATTTATAATAAAAGATCTGATGCTAGTCCCAATTAAATCAGTTGAAATGGTCAATACTGTGTGAGAAATAATGTGCAAATAAACAATTGAATTGAATTGAATTAAAATATTTTTAGATTAGATTTTGTATGGCATGTATTGTATTTTTATAGTCCCTTCTGGGGAAGGCAGAGAGCATGAAGCACCAAAGCCCCGCTTCTTACATGCGTATTTTGGATTTGTTTTAATTATAAGATAGTTTTACTACCCTATCATTGACAAAAATATTGAATTAGACTGCCCAATGTTCACCACTACTCACTATAAAAACATACGTATTATGAGTACATACCAACCGATGAATGAATGATGTAAACATCAATTACTCACAAACAGACAATTAACTCTATTCATTGGGACCAACTAAAGCCAATATGTTAATCTGCATGATAATACAACTTCAAAATATGAGTTGCGTTGCCCTTAATTGCTTCGTGCTGGCTATCAATTGCGAAACAGGGTAAAAACTGTCCACTCCATTGACTTTTGCTCCATGATTTTTTGGTATTTTTAAGGAGACTTCTTTTGAGTTGATAGAGTTCTTATTTGTTTTATGAAGAGAAGATTTAAAAATGAAATATATTGATTTGTAAATTATAAAAATTCCGACCATTGATTCAAGAAACAAGATTACAATTTTTATCCTGGCAATAGCTATACACTTTAGACCTCGAATTACTTAATCATGGCGCTCCTTTGTTCTGGTTAGCCGATACTTTATTTTTAAGTAGTGCCTTTTAATTTGATGTCTCACCGGCTGCACCCTTGTACGGCCTTGTAATTTCCGACACAGAGGCAGAACAGCTTAGGCCTCAGGATCTGCATTTTGACCACGGTCTTTCAGTAAGTGTCTATAGGCTGTAGTCATGACTTAACTTACTTTACATTAACACTTACATTACATTAAAGAAAATTATTAAAATGTTATTCTTTTCACCTTTCTTTCTTTAATACTGTGTCAGCTTCGGCCTTAATAGTGGCAATTCATTTACATCGAAACCTGTTAAATTAATGTCATTACAGACTAATTTATTCACCCTATTGATGTGAACTGTATGTTTCTTTACCAGTTAAAAATCATAGAAAAATTTGATGGATATTTAAAATAAGCGTTCTCAGAAATCCATTTCCCCTTTGCATAAGTTGTTATCATAATCTTGTAACTGTTAAAAATGTTGGGAAAACTGGTAGAGTAATTTTAATTAGTTTAACACCATTGTGTTACTGTTTTAACTACCCACGCCTTATAAATATTTTTGAATAAAATAAAAAAATAAACTTACTAGCATTACACAGATTCTGACTCAGAAACAACGAAACAATTAGACTAAGTTAATTTTCTAATAAGAATCATATACTTAGGTACTTATAATATTTAGCAAAAATGCTTAGAAGCCAATTCAAAAAACTATCAAAGGCGACTCCACAGCATCCGCACGTCTCAACTAAAGGGGTGTCCATCTATTTCTTTTGTCCTATCCAAATGACCCCAAATAATGATCGTCCATTCACTTCTCGCTCCTTTCCCAGCGAATATACGGGTGCTTTGATTTGCTAGAATTTGAATGCGGCCATTTTGAATTACACTTAATTAAGCAAGGAATTGCCGGACGTATTTGTACCTTATTGTAATTTCATAGCCTGTTTTCAGTGAGGTAATTATAGGTTAATTTCGTTTTCAGAGGATCTGTATGAATGGTTTGAATCATGGTTTGTTAGTGTGATTGATATGTTTCAATAGTAATGTGATCTTGTGTACTGTGCCTAATGTTAATTACATAATTTTAAGTGGTAAAATGTTTATCATATTCTACAAAAGAATTTGAACAACAAACAATAATATTTGAAATTTTTGAAAGAGTTTTCTCATATACACATAGAAAAAAAATATTTTTTTACTATCCTTACGTTGCTGGGTCTGTGCAGTTTCAAAGGAAAACAGAATTTACCAAAACTAAATACTTTTTACACGGAAATGAAAGAAAAAAAAAATCGGTTAAAAAACAAAAACTGAAAGCAAAATTTGACGCATCGGTTTGGGACTACGGTAGTTTATTGGTAAAGCGTCTGGACTGGTTATCCTGAGGTCGCAGGTTCAATTCCTGCCCGAAGTCAAATTTTTATTTCCGTTTTTTTTATTTAATTTCTTTTGTTCATGTTTTATTGCAAAAAATAAATTGTACAATTACTTTTTACATACACACCAATAAAATTAAGCTAAGTTTTCTGCACTAACTATTAGCTACCAACTCATACTCTTTATCCATAAACTCTTAATCCGCACGTTATAATACTTTATTATCAGAACCTATATCCCGCAATATATTTACAGTGGTGATATAGTACAAATTAATAAAGCTAGGTACCCACGGAAGCGATCGTAAACATTTTATGATACGCGCGTTGTGCATTCGTATATTTACGAAACGTGGCGCGGCCGTGACGTCATTATCCCTATGACGTTTATAGTCGGACATCGACGTGGTTTTACGCGTTTGTCGATTGTTTATCGCGTGCCAAATGTTCATTATGTATGGACGAGTGGAAGCACATAAATCGGTATTATTAAAAGAGATATGTGTAGAAATATTAATTGTTTAGCTATAATTTTTGATAGTCTTCTATACTCTATTTTACTGAAAATTTAAAGTAGGTAGGTACCTACACTACAAGTAATAGGGTAATCAATATTACGATGTTTTTTTATTTTTCTTAAGAGATATATATTTCCCCGTTCATGTGTAATATTTATATTTTTCTTATTGAACTTCATCGGACTTTTAGAAAAATAACGGAATTGATTCAGCCATATTTAATTTTTGCGCATAGTAATAACTTATTTACCATATCAGTTTTATTTAGAAGTACGGATCACTAAAAAAAACTCTAAATTTTTTATTATTTTGTCAAATTACCGTGAGAGACGTGAACATCAAAAATGCGTGTGACTTTACCATTAATACAAATCACAAAACTTTACGCTTGCACTAATATCAAAGCTGTTAAGCCTCTGTGCTAGAAATTACAGAGCCGCATATTATCACCTTATTGCAACACGATAGTCAGAAAAGAAAAAATACTTTATTATAGTATAGTATACTATTTAGAGGGAAGTAGATTAGGTAATGCGATGGGACCTAAGCCTTCCGGCTCCGTAATTTTTCTTATCACTATTTCTTTGTTACAAGGTAAAGTACCTAAACCGAAACAATGTAACATGTGTGCATATTAAAATTCGCGTCCAAAAAATACCAATTCGCCGTCAATTACAAAACACCCCAGCGATTTGGGTCATAACATCCACAGATCTCATATCCCAGGCCATAAATGTCCGGGATACCGCTCCCGGGGACGTATTTACGAGTGTGTCCGCCGCTTTATGATTATGTCCCAATGTTGATTGAATGGTCATGGACACCCTACTAAGAGCTTTGGGAATTGCGCGGTCTAATTGCGTCGGAGTTATTGGTAATGATAATGATAATGAGAAAAGTCATGATTGGTGACGAATCATGGTGGCAATAGAGTTACTTTTGGCAGAGCATTGCTAGCAGTAGAGCAGTGATGGAGCTTGCGGGCGTAGGCACATCATTACCTAATCAACTTGCCGCTAAATGGTAGCGCAACGAAGGTGAAAAACTAGCAAGTTAACCAACGACTGCAGCCTGTAGACATCTACACGAAAACCAGAGGTCAAAATGAAAATAAATAATCAAAATAAAATAAAATACGCTTACACACACAGCCCCACAATAGGTATAAACCTGTGTCGTGGGTGCCGTTGTACACATACAACACATACACAAACACCCAGACCCGAAACAAATATCTGTAGGCCATACAAATATTTGTCCCGGAGCGGGGATCGAACCCGCCACCCTTCGAATCAAACGGTCATCTCACACCGCTGGACTAACCGGGTCGTCAATTGTGTTGCCACTGCTCCATAATAGTTATTACGGAGCCATACATTACCATCGAACCGCAACACGATAGTGCTGAAAACTACCATTTGGAGACAAATAGGTTAGGTAAAGCGGCACCTTTGTTACATTTTTTTTTAATTCTAAATAGGAGTTAGTTGACGTATTCTAACCCCCTTATTCATAAACGTACATTAGATACGTTTTAGCTATAGAATGCTTTGTCTTTGTCAGTTGCATTGTCAAATGTGCAGGAAAGAAAAAGACAAAGGAGAGATTAGCAACACTAGCTAAAATACGTTTATGAATAAGGGGGTAAGTGTCTAGGTACAATGTACGTTTACACTTCAGTCTCTCAGGAAATACAATAGTTTATGTACTCAAATATTAATAAATACAGACAAGTCTTAAGTAAAATTACCATACAAGTCGCATACTTTTGATGTAGCACACCAATTTCTTAGCATCATACTTTTTGCTTGGAAATGTACGCGACTAAGAAATACAAGCATCGCTTAAACAAATGTGCTAAAAAGACGAACGTTTTGTTGGTGCACTCGGGGACGTATGATAATAGTGATTCCTTACCATCGGTGAGAATGAGTTCGAGCTCAAACGCGAGATTTGAAACGAAATATTTGCACTATTGCTGTGGCTTATTTTTGACATATTTTTGGGCTCGGAAAATAGGACAGGTGTGAGAAGATTTTGAACAATTTGATTGGATTTCCAATTGGCAAGCTTGACGATGACACTGTCTGAATAAACAAAGGAGAATGCCACTGTTCCATTCATTTCAGAGATGTTAACACTGTACAAATTATGTCATTTTCAAATAACTATTAAAAATAATAATTTGAAATTCGGCCATTTTTTGAACTTCCAGTAATTGAAGTACCTATGTGTATATGAGCAAGTAAAAGTTGGGTTGGATTGCTAATTGTTAAGTATATTACAAAATGTACTGTGTAATGGGTTATTTTAACCAGTAACGATTTTGCGGGTCTAAAATTACCCGTCTCCTTTGTTCTTTGAATGTTATAACCATCATTCATCATCATCATTTCACTCGTTATTGATATGATGAATAGCGGCGTGGAGACGTGATAACTTCACCAACTTTTTTTTTTTTTTTTTTTTTTTTTTCCCTTTGTATAATTAAACAAGAGGAGTAAGTAATGTTGTGGATGACTTGACAGAAGTCCTCACTACGGTTTACGGGCGACTTAAGTCAGTATCAAGATGAAAGGTGTGTATAGAGTGGGTTAGATACGTATTTTGAGTTTAGTTATTATGTGATGATATCACCACCTACTAGTGAAGGAGAATTCTTCCTCTAGTTCAGTCAGTCAACCGAACAATGGCAAACCATTTCAAGTAAATACAATATCGCAGGACCAGACCGATATTATATTTACTGCTATGCTGCTGCGTCCCGCGATAAAACTGCCGCGACTGCTTTCACCTTGCTTACGAAGCGTGATGATTATGGCATATTCTCTCTTAATGACCTTCAAAACTATTTGAGCATCTTTTTTGGATAGTTCAGCAGTGAACGTATTTTGGTTCAAGTGACGATGATAATAAATCACTTTAATATCCAAGCCTAATTCTTCTTCTTAAAACATATATTATTATTTCGAAGTAAAATTGTATTAATTTATGTTTTCATATGCAGGAGTCTTGGAAAGCTTTTTACTTTTGATATCTATTGGCGAATACCCAAACGTCACTTTTAAGCTACCCCAAATATTAACTATCTATCGTGCAAACGTATTTTAAAGAGACAACAGACTTTTAAGAGAAACTTCCACTATTATATTTAAGTGGCGATTGAATATTTGGCCGTATAACTCTTATACATATAAATTCATTTTTTTTAAATCTATATACGTAATATTTTAAAGCAAATGGTAAGGGACGTTTCTCGCTAGACATGTCTCCTGGGAATATTTAGAGAATAAACTTAGTGTATCTCACTAGTTTATGTTACACGGAATCCGTTTTCGGAGTTCCGTTATTTTAGCAAGTTTATAAAACGTCTGCTTTTGAGTTGCCAACGGAAATTACTTAGTCAGTCTTATCTTCTCAATTACTTCTGAATTAGCTATGTTTTACATTTGGTATATTTTTATCCGAAAACGTTTGACAATTTATCGTGAAGTATAAGACAGGACACTCCCTTTGGTAGCATGGATCCAGTTTTCAGAAGTCAATTTACCACACTTCGCCATAGTAACATGACGTGACGTGGAAACGTCTCACATACGAGTAAATATCTATCAAATCAATTAAAAAACAGAACCGGTTGTTCCTTCCCAGTGCTTCTTTATTAATTTTGTCAGAAAATCGAAAATGAGCAATTAATACTTAAAAATAATTTGTGAAAATTACAGATGTGGAGGAACGGGTGGAGTAAGCTCCAGGCCTCCCCCCAAAAAGGGGAGAGACTCGTGCCCAGCAGTGGGACGTATAATGGGTTGCCATTATTATTATTATTAAACATTATGCAAACAAGGACAAATAGAACAAATTTAATTTTCTCCATAAAATTCGCAATCCGAAGCTGACTAATGGAATGTAAGTCTAAATATATTCGCATAAATAAACAGAGATCACCAATTAATTGTCTGTATCGAATTGCATAATCCTCTTACGCTCGCAACGGTCATTAATTCGGTGTAATTAAAATAAAGTTTGCGTTAAGTCGACTTAACAGTTTGAAAGAATATAGTACTTAACAATCTAAAATTGGGCAGTTCTAGCTTTTGTTCTGGTTTTAAAATGTCGTATACTTATATGTTTTTATGTAACAAATTATTATGTAATTATCATCATTTCATCCAAAAGACGTCCAATGCTGAACAAAGGCCTCCCCCAAACATTGCCACAAAGAACGGTCATATAGTATACATCAATAATAAGTAGCTGTTTGTCACCGTCATGACATAAAAAAAATCCCACGCAAAGTTAAAATAATGAGAAATATGGCAAGTTCCAAACAGATTTGTACAGCAAACAAGGGTACAAAATTTGAAATGTTTGCTAATGTAGCTTTGAAATGTCATGTAGAAAGCATAAAAATATGCTGTCATAAAAACATACATAACATATTTTCTGGCTTTTAAATATTTTTTTTCTTCGCCGGAATAAAAATGGCCCTTCGTACCCGCATAACAAGCCATTCATCGGTACTAATAATACAAATATGAACTTTTTATTCCGGAATGGTAGATATATTTTAGGAATCGCAAATTGCTCTTCAGGTTCACAAAATAATATTTCCAATCTGATACATCTACTCATTTTTCAATTTTTTAAGTATAAATCTTGCCTTGATCGTTTACAAATTTGCACATAAATACTTGAACAATTTTGAGTTGTGACTTCACTTGATTTATCACTATCCAAAACTTATAACTCGAAACAAAATGTATTCAGTAACGTGACTCCGTTAATTATCAATACTGATAAGCATAAAATCCGCCAATTTACTAAGCTTAAAGAGTTGCATCAGTAATTGACGGAAAGGGTTACTGTTAATCCCCAGCATCTTCCTCCTGATTATTTGGATAGGGTCCCAGGGGGTTACTATAGAATTATGGACATGCGTGTTTTAATTAGTTTCGGATTATTCTTGATTAATTGACTGAGAATGGACACCTGGGTTTTGTTGTAATTAACTCTCTGATGAAGCGCGCATGGCCCAGCGGCTGGTGTAGATCGGAAGCGATCTGCCCGGTTAAGCACTACGGGCGCGGTCGGGTAGTATGATGGGTGATCGCTAGTGGCAAATTAAATACGCGTTTCCGTGCTTCGGAGGGCACGTTAAGCCGTCGGTCCCGGTTGCTATCGACAGATAGCAGTCGTTAAACCTTGTCGGAGGCCTTATGGGCGGTTTGAAAACATTCGACAGCGGGTTGGCCACTAACCCACCCACCTCCACCAATCCGCATTGGAGCAGCGTGGTGGAGTAAGCTCCAGGCCTCCCCCCAAAAAGGGGAAAGACTCGTGCCCAGCAGTGGGACGTATAATGTGTTGCCATTATTATTATTATTATTATAACTCTCTGATTCTGAATGATCTATATGAATATCTGTAAAAATGTTGTTGCAATATAGGATAATCTTTTAGTCTACTATAATTAACGTGTTCGTTTTCTTTAGACTGTGCTACTATTATGAAATATTTTGCTCTTGCTGACATTGGAAACGATGACAAGTCCCGTACATTTATCTTTTATTTATATTTAATTGCGATTCAATTTACAAACTCCCAAAATGTTGTTTCATTGGTTTGTATGACATCAGGTATATAAAGAAACGAGACAAAGCTAATTGCGATTAATTTGGGTTCGCAAGATCACGGTTCGCCCGCAGATTTTGAGTAACGGTCCTGGGCTGCCCTCATCCAGCGATTGCCCGCAACCTTCACCAGATCATCGGTCCACTTCGTGGAGGGTCTACGCTTCGTCTTCTGGTATGCGATCGACATTCAAGAATATTTCGACGACCGGTCAAGCAGATTTCTGCCTCGACGACCGGTTATTACATTATTGCTTAGCCACAAAGCTAACAAAAGAGGTTTTTATTTCTGTAAACATTTTGTTTCCGCTATCTAAATATCAGAAATGGATATTCTTCACGTATTTTCCTTCCATTTCCTATGTTTGCTCGCGATACGCTGCCGTGGGTGTATTATTTTTGTAACAAATTGTTTTGTGTCAAGTACTTGCATTAATTTCTTGTGCGAGCTACATATTTTGCCTGTCCTGTTTTCTTACATAATTGACAAACATGCTTGTCAATTATGTAAGCTAAAAGTCAGTTTTATAAGCACCTGTAGAATTGTTTCTGCCTTTACCGTCAAATAAAAAAAGAATAGAATATAATTTTATTTATTTATTTAAATTTAATGCACACAAAAGGTACATAAGGTGGACTTAATGCTACAAGGCATTATCAACCAGCCAACCTTTGGGTTGAGTTGAAAACGTAAGATAGGTGCTGATAAAAAGAAATGTAGTAATACGAAACTACATTTGATATATTTATACATACAGCGTGCTATAAATATAAGAATATAGCAATCATACAAAACACACATACATACATACAAAATAAAAATATACGTACATATAAAATATGATGAGAATATATATATATATATATATATATATATATATATATATATAATATATAAATATAATGTACAAGTCTTAAGAATGAAACGAGAATAAACAATACATACATTATTAAGAGGATTTTAAGAAAAGGCTGCGAAGCTTATTTTTGAATGATGATTTACTCGGAGCTTTTTTAATGTCAATAGGCAGCGTGTTCCAGAGCCTGATTGCAGTAACAACGAAGGAGTTAGACATAAACCCAGTACGATGGGGAGGAACTTGAAGTATAAGATTGAGTGATGAACGAAGATCAATTAAGTGAGTAGAACCGAGAAGTTTAAAATGACATTTGAGATAAGAAGGAGATAAAGGATCGTTAAGAATGGAAAATAATAAACAAAGAATTCTAATATTTCTTCTGTGACGGATGGGAAGCCACTTAAGCCTAGAGCGGTGAGCGGAAATATGATCAAATTTACGGAGACCGAAGATGAATCTAATGCAGTTATTGAGAATACGATCCAGTTTCAATAGAAGATCTTGAGAAAGGTCGGAATAACAAACATCGGCGTAATCAAGAGCTGGAAAAATAAGTGATTGAACCAGAAGCAGTTTGGTCTTCGAAGGTAGAAAGTTCTTGAACCTATAAAGGGAGCGAAGCGTAGCTAAGGTATTTTTGCAAACATTAGTAATTTGAGTATTCCAGCTAAGAGTTGCGTCCAGGTGTAACCCCAAGTCCTTGACGTCGCGAGATACTGGAATTGGAATATTATTAAACAATATGGGAGGTAAGCTATTTAAATCTAATTTATTTAGGAAATATGGACTGCCTAAAATACAAGCCTGACATTTATTGATGTTAACAGATATGCCAAAGTTTTGAGACCATACGGATAATGCATTAAGATTTTCGTTAAGTAGAGATATGGCACTATCCGTATTTTCCCAGTCGGCTTGAGTATATAATTGAAGATCATCCGCGTATAAATGGTAAGAGCACTTCAGAATGTAAGTGATGGAATTAATAAAAAGTGAAAAAAATAATGGAGAAAGGATGCCGCCTTGTGGAACGCCAGAGAACAGTTCATACCAATCGGAAAGTTCCCGATCGACGCGAACTGCCTGATGGCGACCACGAAGATAAGAGGAGAACCACTTCTGTACTAATGGCGAGGTTCCAAGTTTTCCAAGAACGGTAACAAGTATATCGTAGTCAACGGAATTGAACGCATTTGAGAAATCTATAAGAACTAAAACAGTCAGTTTGGAATGTTCCATACCCAATCTGACATCCTCAATAACTTTAAGCAGGGCAGTGGCTGTGCTATGACCGACTCTAAAGCCAGATTGTAGTGGGGAAAGAAGGTCATACCTGTGAACGTGAGTGCTTAATTGTGAGTGAACTACTATTTCTAAAATCTTCGAAAGGAAAGGTAAAACAGAAATTGGTCTAAAATGGTTGACTAGACTAGGACTTGAAATTTTCGGAAGAGGGATAACAAAAGCTTTACGCCAAATAGCAGGAAAGGTCCCAGTATCCAACGAAAAGTTAATAATATGGGTTAAAATAGGGAGTAGAATATCAATTATGGGCAAAAGCATATTTCTACCCACTTCATCGCAACCAACTGCTTTCGATTTTAGAGATTTGAAAATTTTGTTAACCTCGTCATCAGTTACAGAAGCGAAGGAGAAAACGTTGTCAGTGAGATCAGGTATGGAAGTCAAATAATTGAGAGTAGCAAGTTTAGTACTATAGTCGAGAGGTAATGTTTTAGCGAAATGTTGATTGAGGTCATTTAGGGATAAATTTAAGTTAGAAATATTCAAGGATGATTTAGAGAAACCTATAGATTTAAGAAACTTCCATACATCAGCTGGCGAAGAATCTTTAACATTAGCATGAAAATAATGGCGTTTTGCTGCTCTTACCATTTGATTGCATCGATTTCTTGCTCGCTTATATAAGTCCCAATTCCCAACGCAGCGCTCCCCTTTATAGACCCGAAAAGCCTTATCCCTACGAGACATGGCCATCCGCACTCCCCTAGTAATCCAGGGAGCTGGAGGGCGTTTAACACGAACAGAATGAAGAGGGGCGTGAGTATCATATAAACCTAAAATAGTGTTATTTAAAAATGACACTTTTTCATCTACAGTGGCCGCTTCTTCAACCTGACACCAATTTACCAACAAGGCATCCTCTCTCAATTTGTCAAAATCAATTTTTGCAAAATTACGCATAACAATTATGGATGGCTTCATTTTAGGCGCCTTAATTTTGTAAGACAGATAAAGTAGGTCGTGTCTTGATAGACCCGGCGCAGAAAATTGGCCAAAGTTATTGATTTTATCAGCAGAGGCAGAAAGTATGAGGTCAAGCCAGGAGTCGTCAGTCTCAATGTTGTGATGTGTCGGGCTGAGATTCAGCATAGTCAGATTTGACGACTCCAGGATCGAAACCAGCATACGAGATCTAAAGTTACATTTTAACATATCCGTATTAAAATCACCCATGATAACAACGTGTTTGTATTCCGAGGAAAGGGACATAAAAAGATTTTCTAAGGAAGAAAAGTAATCTATACCAGGGGGACAGTAGATGACTCCGAAAACAGCTTTAATGCCTTTGACAACTATCTCAATAAAGAGGTATTCGGGAGCAGCCGAATAGAGAGGCGGAGAAGAAGTGAGAATTTTAAAGGGGATGTTGCTACGCAAGTAGATAGCGACACCCCCGGCTCTTTTACCTATGCGATCATTACGAATAAGGACAAAATCATGTAGACTATAAGTAGTAGAGGGAAGTTCAGGTTTGAGCCAACTTTCTGAAATAAGGATTATGTGAACCATAGTATCAGAGAAAATGTTTAAAAGCTCCGAGTGATGCTGAGGAATGCTTTGAGCATTGACGTGGCAAACATATAGGCAATTAGGATTGCGCGAAAATTCATCATTCAATTGACAATTCAGAGGAGGTAAATTATCGATAGAAGAACATGAAATGGAGGAACATGAGCTATCAAGTGCCGAGTAAAAACTTTCATTATCAGACATTGTACAAAGCTACTATAATTATATAAATAAAGGTGTATTTATATATAATGTATTTTAATGTACATATTCCACAAATGTTAGAATTAGAAAATGAAGACTGTGGTCCGGTTAGTCCAGCGGTGTGAGATGACCGTTTCATTCGAAGGGTCGGGTTCGATCCCCGCACCGGTACCAATATTTGTATGGCCTACAGATATTTGTTTCGGGTATGGGTGTTTGTGTATGTGTTGTGTGTGTACAACGACAACCACGACACAGGCTTATACCTACTGTGGAGCTGTGAGTGTAAGCGTAAATAAATAAAGTTATGATAGCGTAAGGAGACACAATTTTGTATAAACATTCTTTTTTTTTGTAATGTATGCTAATGATTTTTTTATGTATACAAAGTGGCAAACAAGCATGCAGTTCACATGGATGTTAAGTGATGACTTTCCGCCTATCATCTACACAAAAACCAGACTTCAAAATGCAGATGCGTTACCACCTCTGAGCCCACTTAGGGCTGTGTCTCAGTGATAGTTATTACGGGGCCATACATAACGATCTAACCAGAAAACTACCATTTGGCAGCAGATAGATAAGGTAATGTGGTGGTGCCTACCACTGGCATTCTACCAAAAGTAAAAAACGGAGGATTACGTAGCAACCGCTACAGAATACATTTAAAGTGCTACAAAAGCGTTACATTAAAAATAATTCAAGAGTTCCATAAATAAAATTCCCACATCCTATATCGAATACTCAACATGATCAAGTACTCGATAAATCTGTATACATTTGAATGTGAAGACATAGGGGACAGGTCAAGTGTTTTGAAGACGTATGGGCGGTTTATTTGAAGTAGTGTTTAGGAATATTGAGTGCTGGCTTTCTTTTAAAATGATACTTAACTGAATTAAGTCTGTTTTATAAGATGTTTACGCATTGATTCGGGATTTAGGCAAGAAGTTTTTTATTTAAGCATCATGTGTTCACTTTTTTATTTTTATCCGTTTTAGGATCGGTGAACGACATCCATTGATTACTAATTAATAGCTATACATTGTTTTTATATTATTTCGCATTAACACATGCTTGTGAACTTTAGAAATTAAAGAAAAAAAAACGAAATTGTTATTCAACGACCCTAAATCGGTTAAAAATCAAAAAGGGAAAGCAAAATTTGACGCATTGCTGTGAGACTTCGGTAGCTTAGTGGTAAGACTGGTGGACTGGTTATCCTGAGGTCGCAGGTTCGATGCCTACCCGAAGTCAGAAATTTTCTTTCCGTTTTTTTCTTTAATTTCTAATTCTAAAGTTTTCGTAGGTTTTTGCTAGCTTCATACATTGTAGAAATTAAACTTGCCGTTTTTTTACCGTATACAACACTCCCAAACTTCTTCTTACACCCGACGTTTCGGTCGCTTTCCAGCTACCGTGGTCACGGGCAGACTTTAATTTCTAATAGATTAAAACCTATCTCTGAATACTTTATTTTATTTGAATGCATCGTTGGTAATTAAGTAACAAATGTACTTGAAAACCAATAGCAAAGTCAGTAAACATTTGTTAATGTATACTGACCTATATAGGAGACTTATAGAGAAAAGGTGTAAAGAAAGTATTAGTAAGGGCAAACAGGTGATATTTGGACCGCCAATAATATTTTATATATATATATTCAAGCCCTCACGGGATAGGCAGGAACTGCATGGATCTAGAAGCGTTAAATAATTCAGTTCTGACATACTTATATTATACACATACCGTGCATCCACTACATTCGTAACTTTCAGGTCAAGGTCATATTTTATGAATGTTCTCGAATGAAAAACTGCCTGCACTACTATCATAATCAAACAGATTCTGAACTTCCAAGAATCGCAACATTAAATCAGCACCTCTGTCGACTTGACCGACACTTCAAACGTGACGTCACCAAAAGGCCAAACCCAACAAAGGGCAAAGTGAGATTGGTTTTGACGCTCCAACACCCTCGACACTCGAAAACGTTGATTCTGAATCACAACGAAAAGGCAGAAAAGCCTTCGTAATATATCAACCAAAAAATCTGCCTCTAAATGAGGAAACAGCAAAAGTGGATGATCATATCTCATTTTCTTCTACAAATATTGAAATGTTACATAGTGTAGAAGCGATGGATGGAGTAGTTGAGGTATTCTCGGAGGTTTGGGAATGATTGAATATTGAAGTAGAGAAGGTTGGTGGCGACACGGGTAAGCTTTGTGAATCGGTAATGTATGCGTAAGTGCTGTTGAAGAGTTTCCTACATATTGTCGTGAAATTGTGTTAAGCTATACGTACATAAATTAATTATTAAACATTAAACAATTGATTTGTCAGGCATATTAAATCATGAAGAATAAGTTGTGAAGTTGCTCATAATATTTTTGTAAGTAATTTATAGATTTATATTTTATTAATAGATTTTAAGTTTTTTCAATTTTTGTAAATTAAGTGAAGATGAAACTTGACGACTTTAATGACCAGGCTTAAGACAAACTAAAAAAAATAAGAAATTGTTAGGGAAAATAAAAATTACAATTTTGTTTTCCCATTCAAGCAGTCTGTAGGTATCTATCAAATCTCTAACACATAATTTAATGCTGAGGCAATAAGTAGTTTGCCGGGTCAGCTAGTAACCTAAAAATCTAAAAGAAAGTACATGAAAGACGATAAACAACATCCAAGAGTCACTTCATATGAATCGTTCTTAGACACATTGCTTGAAGAGCTCCTTCAGATCAGATGGGAGATGAGTATGCGGGTGTATTGTGAGGCAAGTGACTTTTTATTACAGAAATTTGCATACGTTATACCAGGATCAACATCGAAGAGAAAATAGACGATAAAAGCACAGTATAACTACATGTTCGTTTTCTTTAGACTGTGATAAAAGACAACATTTCTGTTATACGTTTGACAAGGGCTTTGTTTCCAATATTTTTATTTAACGTTATACATACCTCCTTTATTTCAAGAGAATGCAATATTTTTAATTAACTTATTAAAAACCATCTAAAATGTTTTAAGTCTAACTATAAAAGTTGAGTGAGATAGGTATAGCTTCATTTAAAATATTATGTTTCCTTAACAGTGTAAGCTTTAAAATAGTTTAATAATATTATGTTTGTACAATGGGTCCCAGGGATAAGTGACGGATAATTAAAATGTTATAAGTCTAGGTTTATGATAGAACCAACATTAATTTTAATAATCTGTAATTATAAAATCATCTTACCACAGTAGGTAATTCAAATATACGAATTATAATGAATCGTGATTTATTTAATGATTTAATTTCTAGTGTTACTATTTTACACAGTTAATATTTTTTCTGTAAATATAAAACCTAGAATTTAATCGTTAACCCTTTCAAAATTTTATTAATTCTCTTAGGTTCATAACCGCGCTAAATAAAATAGAAATGTGAAATGTTTAAAATTAAAAAACGGATAACCCCAAATTCGATACAAAATAAATATTAGAAATACCCTCAACTACCAAAACACAGAATGGAGACGACAATGTGCAAAAGTAACGAATTCAAAAGGGTCGCATCATTGTACTGATTCAATTTGTAACATAAAGCGCAAGCATGAAATTTAAAAAAAGGGTTTGGCACAACACACACTAAGACCCTATTGACATATTGTCGATACGTGACTTACAAAGGAATCGACATTAATTTGACGTGCCATTAAAAAATATTGCTTCTAAAAGCAAGGAATCCATCCAACTGGAAGATATAGTGAACGGGTGTCAGCCATCACCAAATGACGTCATAAAATAGCAATTTATGACACAACCGATGGAACACACCACCCTAATGAATTAATTAGAGTCGCGAATTAGCATGAACGTTATTGATCGATCATCGTAAAAATTTTACAGTTATGCAAAAACTTAATGACGCAGTCACTTTTTTTGCAAAGATGACACGCGTTTCCATTGAAATGTATGCAAATGACGGTAAACATTAATCTGTAACGGCTGATTTGTTAATATACGATGCTTATTTGCATAATCACGGTAGAATTCACAAAGGGAAAACGGATGGTGCTGTTAATGACCACGATGACGTTTACTGTGTTTTTGATGTATTGGCAGTAAAAATAAATCCTGTGCAATAAAAAGTACAATATCTCCATTTTGCTGAAGATCCACACATCTGCGGTATTGAATTAAAATAAGTAATTATAGACGAAAAAAAATAATGCAGATGTCGCATCTGATTAAGGTTCTCACGGTTCTAAAGAGTTGTAAAAACTGTGAAGGGTTAAATTTTAAAGTGACACTTCGGAAATCTCGTCAAGATTCGCCATGGTTGGTACTACAAATGGGAGCGATTTAGTGTTGCGTCAAACGTTTGAAATGCGGAGAGAATCGTGCCTCGTGCGAATTTCATTGACTTTGATGCAGAAGGAACGGTATGACAAATTCGTTTTAATCAAATAAACTTGATTGAAAAACGACAGTTGAAGATAAATAAATAAAAAAATATATTCATCTTTACTGATCTAGAGACAGATATAGAAATAAAGAAACTGCATTATTTCAAACACAAAATATATAATAAATATTTTTCTTCTGTGTAATCACCGTCATGCTCCTTAAATATAACCGAAAATATACTATCTATTAAAAAAAATCTCTTGACGCACTACCTAAATCCTTGAATACAATACAAAAACCACAGTTAAAAATGCAGAGAACTTGCAACCTCTGAGACCTAAATTTGTCTCTGTGATAGTTATTACGGGCTCTGCATTACCATCTAACCAGAATACAATAGTGATGAACACTACCATTTGGCGGCAGATAGAATGTAATGTGATGCCTACGCTCTCGAGCACCTACACCGGAACTCTACTACTAGTCCATGGTACATTCCTTCCTACTGTGTAAAATTATATACCAGCCGTGCCCGCGACATCGTTCGCGTGGAATAGTGACTTTGGGCAGCATTTTTTTCATATAACAAGTTAACTTTGGATCATATGAATAGCTTTAAAAAATCCGGATTACATTAATACTTCTTTAAACACGATATTAGACTAACACCATTAACGCTACCAACTTCACCAACGCCACCATAACCACCACCAATTTTTTTTATGTAATAGAAGTGGCAAACAAGCATGTAGTTCACATTGATGTTAAGTGATGACTGCAGCCTATAGACACTTACACGAAGACCAAGGCCAAAATGCAGATGCGTTACCATTCCTGAGGCCTAAGGTATTATGCCTCTGTGCCGGAAATTACAGGGCCGTACATTACCACCTGACCGGAACACGATAGTGCTGAACACTACCATTTAGCGGCAAGTAAATTAGGTAATGTAAATGTAAAGTAAATTAATAATAAAAAATATGTATATTGTAATAGATTTAACCATTTTAAGGAAAAAGAAATTATCTTATCTTATATATCTTAATGCGGTGATGCCTACGCCCGCGAGCTCCGTCACTGGAGCTCTACCATCAGTAAAATGCCCCCAATGCCACTAACGTACAAACACTCGATACTGTGTTATTATTGTATAGATAACCTACAATAGCACTGACTATTGTAGATTGTAGCAGTATCACAATTAGGTTTTGACTATAAACACCAGTCATAAAGCTGTAAGTACATTGTTTTAGTAACCTCGAGGAAGTTAACGCCAAGAAAAGGGTTTATTACACTTTTGTGCGCAACCATGAAGATGGTTTATGAAATAATTTTATGTGATCCCGTTCTTCGTTCATTGTTAATCAGCTAATGGTTTGACTGTTGTATTAAAATTGATTAATTAGATTAAAAACTAGTTTCTTTGAATCAAGCATTTCTAAGAAAATTCTTACATATTGACTCGTTGTAATAGTTCAACTTGACCAAGGAAATAATAGAAACAATAAGTTTAGAAGACATTTATAGCTTTTTTAGATCCAAAACAACATAAAATCTGAACTTTAAGATAATAACTTTTCCCTGATCGCTAACAATAAAGTGTTTAAAACTGCTTATTTTCAGAGTTATCAATTTGCCTTTGCGCCTTTAGCGCCTATTGCGCTCGCCGATTGCATAGTGAAGTAGACTAGTGTCGTCACTAGCCGCCTACATAAGTCCGTAAAAAAACAGTCAAACTATAATAATTGTGACAGTGACGACCCGGTTAGTCCAGCGGTGTGAGATGACCGTTTGATTCGAAGGGTCGCGGGTTCGATCCTCGCCCCGGGACAAATATTTGATGGCCTACAGATATTTGTTTCGGGTCTGGGTGTTTGTGTATATGTTGTATGTGTACAACGGCACCCACGACACAGGTTTATACCTAATGTGGGGCCAAGAGTGTAAGCGTAAAAAAATATATAGACGAGTCGTAGGAACTGGGAAAGTAGCACTGACGATATAAATCTAACAGCAATAGATTAAAATTTGCGATACAAAAAAGATATTCAACACAGTTAAACGTTATCTGGTCTTTTTTACGACCGTGCGTATTTTCATTATGAACGTGGTAAACACAAATTAACACCGCCAGATGTCGCCACCGTAACTCCTTTTTATTTTGTTTTACTGCGGATGCGGACCGAATGAATTGCTGATTTTCTCGGAGGACTTTTGTTTTGTCATTAGGTTGGTTGTTTGGACGTTTACCCTTTATATTGGGGTTTCCTTTGTAATTAAAGGAATTGTGAATTTAAAGGTTACTACATTAATACACATAATAAGGTAGGTCTTGTACCTAGTCCATACAATAATAAATTATTATTACGGTAATCTATACTATATTATATTGAATAACTATATTATTATGTAAGAAAGAGACTTTGTGTGAATGATAGTATCGGTGTAAAAATGAAAAAAGGCATGCTCCGATGGTTCGGGCATATAGAAAGAATGTCGAATGAGCGAATGACTAAACAGATATACAATGCGAATGTGGATGGTTGCAGAGGCCCAGGAAGACCAAGGCTGACCTACCATGACCAAATAGGTCGAGTTCTGTCTGATGGTGGGGTCAAAAGTCTTAGGAATCGGCGTGCATGTATGAAGAGAATGATGAAGGTAGACGAGGCACGAGAGGTTTGTCTGAACCGGGATATCTGGCGCTCTACATTCTCTGCCTACCCCGTTAGGGACCTGGCGTGAAGATACATACATACATATATATTATATTATTTTTGTATTTTATATTATACTTATATTTTATATTTAACATTATAAAGCTGAAGAGTTTGTTTGTTTGTTTTCTTGAACGCGCTAATCTCAGGAACTACTTTTCCAGTTTGAAAAATTCTTTCAGTGTTAGATAGCCCACTTATCGATTTATCGAAGAAGGCTTTAGGCTATATAACATCACGCTAAGATGAATAGAAGAGGGTAGGTAACATTGCCACCGCGCGAAGCCGGGGCAGGCCGCTAGTAAAATAATAAATTTCATAATCATTTTTTTATATTATTTCGCATTAACGCATGCTTGTGAAATATATTTTATTTAAAGAAAAATGGAAAGACAAATTTGACTTCAGGCGAGACTCGAACGCGCGGCCTACTAGGAATCTAGTCCAGCCGCTCTTCCAATTGAGCTACTGAAGTTTAAAGAAGTTTAAGTTTAAGTTTTAAGAAGCTTACTGGTGGTACTCCAGTGACGGAGCTCGCGGGCGTAGGCACCACCGCATTACCTAATATACTTGCCGCTAAATGGTAGTGTTCAGCACTATCGTGTTCCGGTCAGGTGGTAATGTACGGCCCTGTAATTTCAGGCACAGAGGCCATAACACCTTAGGCCTCAGGATTGGCAGCGCATCTGCATTTTGACCTCTGGTCATTTTGTGGGTGTCTATAGGCTGCAGTCATCACTTAACATCAATGTGAACTGCATGCTTGTTTGCCACTTTTATTACATAAAAAAAAAAAAAGTCCTGCCCGATTTGTCAAATCTTTCCTTCACATTTATTGCATTGCTTTATGGTAGCAGCAGCGCCATCTATTGCCGAACTATCATTATAATAATTACGTATGATTATATATTCATAATCATTGTAGTAATAATAATTACGTAGGTACAAGACCTACTTATTTTATTTTAAAGAAAAATGGAAAGAAAAATTCGACTTCAGGCGAGACTTCGAGAGTCGAATTTTTCTATCCATTTTTTCTTTAAAATAAAATATATTTCACAAGCATGTGTTAATGCGAAATAATATAAAAACAAGACCTACGTAATTATTGATTATAATTAGTAATTTATATTTATAACATCTTGTTCGTATATCTGGTATAGGTCGCGCCACGTAAAAAGAACGCTGGAAGAAAGTAGAAGGGATGTGTTCGCGCATCGGTACACTCGCGCACGAAAGTACTAGCCCTATTGGTTTATTTTTGATCTAGCTTTCGCTTGCGGTTTCGTGTATTGGTAGGCAGATTGAAAACTATATTACATAGAATAACATAAAATGAAATAAAAACACATGACGCGCAACTTGACCGCCAGCGTTCTTTTTACGTGGCGCGACCTATAATGGCCGTTCACTGTGATGTAGAGAATTTTTCAACTCAAGTTACCTACTAATTATTTTGTAATGATCTATTGCGTTTTTATTGAAAAATCAAAGACAATTTTCCATCCAATCCTGCAGTTTATTAAAATTACGCACCATCAAGATCAAACGTAACTTATCAACGTCGTATACAAAAAAATACAGATAAAAATGAAAAGACAGTTAATTACATAGCATTTTGACACGTTGACACAATTAGGTATGTGATTGTACAAAATCATATCTTCGGGATCTCGGAAACCGATAATTATACCAATTTGTTACCCTCGCTATTAAATTGCGTGTTATTCGGATTTCCTTCCCTATTTCTTTTTTCAAGTTGTTAGATTTTTGTTTATACATGAGTGCTTTTCATTTGTTCTTACATTTAATTGTTTTAAATAACAATCAAATAATTACTGGTGGTAGAGTTCCAGTGACGGAGCTTGCGGGCGTAGGCACCAGCGCATTACCTAATATACTTGCCGCTAAATGGTAGTGTTCAGCACTATCGTGTTCCAGTCAGGTGGTAATGTACGGCTCTGTGATTTCCGGCACAGAGGCATAACACCTTAGGCTTCAGAAGTGGTAACGCATCTGCATTTTGAACTTGGTTGTGTGAGTGTCTATAGGCTGCAGTCATCACTTAATATCAATGTGAACTGCATGCTTGTTTACCACTTCCATTACATAAAAAAAACACAAATTTCACGCAAATGAAGTAATGGCCAAAAACCAGAGAGACTTGGAAACTGCAGGTATACATCTTTTTTTTATGTAATGGAAGTGGCAAACAAGCGTGCAGTTCACATTGAAGTTAAGTGATGACCACAGCCTATAGACACCGACACAATGAGCAGAGGTCAAATTGCAGATGCATTGTCACACCTGAGGCCTAAGGTGTTATGCCTCTGTTCCGGAAATTACAGGGCCGTACATTACCACCTGACCGGAATACGATATTGCTGAACACTACCATTTAGCGGCAAGTATATTCGGTAATGCGGTGGTGCCTACGCCCGCGAGCTTGGTCACTGGAGCTCTACCACCAGTCAACAACAATCTATCTTTCCATTAAAAAAAACTCTTTTCTTAAAGTGCCACTTCTCTACGAAGGTTGGCGACCATCATGGCAATCCTAATTTTTGATGCTGCAGCACGGAATAGAGAACGAGTGCTTAGGTTGAACCATTCTCTCAAATTTTTCAAACAGGATGTTCTTCTTCTACCAGGTCTCCTTTTGCCCTGAATTTTGCCTTGCAATATCAATTGGAGTATTCGGTATTTGTCACCTCTCATTATATGTCCGAAATACTCCAGCTTCTTCTCCTTGATAGTTCTGAGTAATTCCACCTTTTTATTCATTCTTTCAAAAAAATTCAAATTAAAAAAAAACTGGTTGCCTGTAAAGTCGGTTTTACGGCCGAAGATTTTACGTGACAACGTCTTTTTCTCGGTAGAAAGGCATTCGCCGGTCCGGCAGGCCTCTCTCTCGTTCGGTGACTCATCGTTACGTTACCGGGCGTTACACTTTTTCATGAGTGACTCCGAGCCGCAACCTAATTTAGGACGTTGTCACGTTAAAAAAAAAACTCAAAGCTTTATAATAACTCGACGACGCTGTTGTAGATACTAACTACTCAATACGCTTTCAGCGAACCTACCAAAATATTCCCATGGTCTATATAAAGGGTAACGTCCGAGGAATAGTGGTATAATCAAATTTCCGTCCGTCCGTCGGATATTAGTACATCATTGCACCCTCTAATGGGTTAAGCCTATAACATAATGGCAGTCGAACGACGTCCTAACCTGATTACGAGACAATTTCACGAACTGTATGGTCTTAGATCGTATTGGCTTTGTACATTGGGTAGTGTTATTGTGAGATGTATGAGAGCAATGCAATGATTCAATGACTAAACTGAGTAACTAGTGAATGATATAGATTTTTATATAAAAACAAGGCAAAGAAGCATGCAATTAACATTAATGAAATGTAGTGTCCGGCCCTGTAATTTCCGGCACAGAGGCGTAACACCTTAGGCCTCAGGAGTGGTAACGCATCTGCACTTTGACCTTGGTCTTTGTGTAGGTGTCTATAGGCTGCAGTCATCACTTAACATCAATGTGAACTGCATGCTTGTTTGCCACTGTCATTATATAAAAAAAAAAGAAAATGGAAAGAAAAATTTGTCTTCAGGCGAGACTCTAACTCGCGGGCACTAGGAATCTAGTCAAGCCGCTCTTCCAACTGAGCTATCGAAGGACGGCCACTGGGAACCTAGTTCAGCCGCAAGATTCCCAGTGGCCGCAAGTTCGAGTCCCGCCTGAAGTAAATTTTTCTTCCCAATTTTTTTTTAAATATATCCACTAGCATGTGTTATTGCGAAATAATATAAAAAAACAGTTTAAATTAATGTTAAGTGATGACTGCAGCCTATTACCATAAAAACCATAGGTCAAAATGTAAATGCGTTGCTACCTCTGAGATCTTAGTTGTTATGTCTCTTTAATACAGTTTTATTTGTAGCTGTTTTGTGGGTAACGAAGGTGGCAAACAAGCATGCAGTTCACATGGATGTTAAGTGATGACTTCAGCCTATAGACATCTACGCAATAACCACAAGTCAAAATGCAGATGCGTTGCCACCACTAAGACCTAAGTGGTCATGTCTCTGTGATAGTTATTACGGGGCCATACATTACCATCTAACCGGAATTTACCGGCACAAGATAGTGCTCAACCTTACCATTTAGCGGTGGATAAATTAGGTGAATTAGGGAAAACATTTTTTTTTCTGTTATCTAAATTGACATAGTGTTTCGAGTGTGTTGTGAATGAGTGTTGTGTATCTGGTGCTCTACTCTCTCTGCCTACTCCGTTAGGGACCTGGCGTGAAGATACATACATATATAGTGTTTATTTATTGATTGCCGGTAGACAGATTAGGTAATGCGATGTTGCCTACCTTCTCGAGCTCTTTTTTTTTTTTTATTTATGTTATGGAAGTGGCAAACAAGCATGCAGTTCACATTGATTTTAAGTGATGAATGCAGCCTATAGACACCCACACAAAGACCGAGGTCAAAATGCAGATGCGTTACCACTCCTGAGGCCTAAGGTGTTATGCCTCTGTGCCGGAAATTACAGGGCCGTACATTACCACCAGACCGGAACACGATAGTGCTGAACACTACCATTTAGCGACAAGTATATTAGGTAATGCGGTGGTGCCTACGCCCGCGAGCTCCGTCACTGGTGCTCTACCACCAGTTAAGCTCTGATACTGGAACTCAACAACCAGTATACAATCGTAACAATTGTTAGGCATGAATAAAAAATCAAAATTATCGTTCAAAAATCTAAACCACTTAACATAACTTTTACCGTAATTATTGAGCTTGTTACGATAGCGTGTCAAGGGGCAAACAGTTAATTTGACTTTATCGGTTTTACGATAAAATTTGAGCGCATATGTTGCGTTTAGTGACAAATCGTTTCTGTCAATTGGTTAGTTGGTTTGCAGGTGTTCGTTTTTTAACATATTTGGAGTGAGAAGTTTTGTTAGTAAGGGTCTAGGTTAATAAATGTAACCTTATAAATCCGTCGTTAGGTGTGTAATCTGTCAGCTCTTGTTCTTTTTTTGGTTTTAAAAATTTCTAATTGTTCATGAACCGATATTGGTCCAAATTAACGAGAACTGCTTGTATTTGAGTTAGAATACTATAAATTATAATATGTATTAGCTTTTGCCGACAAATACTTCCGCGTGTACTTAAAATTTCCCTGAGAAACCTCTGAACGAGATAATAGTATCCTGTGTATTACAGCCATATTTATTTATACTCTACCTGTCAAGATTTCATTGAAATTAATCTAGCCCTATCGTGAATGTGCAACAATCAAACAAAGATTAATACTTTCACATTTATAAAAGTTGTACTAGTAAGATAAAGCACCGCCCACAAGTGGAGGTGAATTCTTCCGCGAGTACTGCCAGTCAATTCGAAAAATTGCTTCTAAACTATTGGAATAGCCTAATCCAAACTATTAGAGCACTTGTTGCCATTTTTAAGGTTCCGTAGTAAACAAGGAACCCTTATAGTTTCGCCTTGTTTGTCTGTCTGTCCGTCCGCGGTTTAGCGCAAAAATTATTGGTACTAGAGACTTGAAATTTGGCACAAGTATACACTTTAATCACGCCGACAAAGTGGTAGAATAAAACCATGAAAAATACAATTATTCGGGGTACCTCACCTACATCTAACGCGCGAATATTTTTTTATTTTTTTGTTTTTTATTTAGTGTGTGATATCATAGGAAAGGTCTTTAAAATTGTTAGTAGTGTGATAAAATCATTTTTCGATTAAGTTAACTGTTCGTGACTTATTAAGCTTTAACGTGCCAATTTTTGTTTTGTTAGAGTCAAGTGTCTCACCCTCTACCAACTACATGGTTGTTGTTAGAAATTCAAAGATTACGGCAATAGTAGCTACATAATAATATAACGAGATTAAAAGGAAAACTATCACACTTAAGTTGGCTTTACTAGTTTGCGAGTAATTGTAATACTAACTGTGATCAAATGAACGAACAATGACGCGAATTTTTCTGAACAACTCCATAGAAAATACTTATTTATTGTTTTCATTGCATTAATCTAACCTAAAAACCTAAAAACCACCATGCGCGTGACCCAACACGCACTTGACCGGTTTTTTCGAATTGTTCGGTAGTAAGAAGAAGGTAGGAATAAGTTTTTCATTTTCTTCATTTATCATCATTGAAGGAATTGAAAAATTTTGTGGTTATTATGTTTTAATTAAGTAGTTTGAATTCTAATTTTTAATTTACTATTAATATATGGTTTTGCTTTTACTTTATGTAATGATTATTCACTCTAGGTATTTTATATACCTACTTCTTGACGTTTCGAAAGTATCTGTTAAGATCTATTCGAAATAGAAATATTTCCTATTTCTATTTCTATAGTAAATATAAGAACGCAATCTTCTCAAACACAATTCCAAATATAAAAACCGATACAATCACACATCACTTAACATCCCGCAAAACGGAAGCGATGACCGTAGTGTAGTGACATCGTAAAATTTTACGATAACGCGCGTCACGTGTACCATCACTATGAGATCTGAGCATATTTTATAGCGGACAATGATCGGCGACTTCTATAAGATTTATGACGTAATATTGATGGCCACAATATGTATAATAGAGATTTCTTTTGTCTGTCTGGTCAGTTCCTAGATTTGAAAACTATTCAATCTTGAGCCTAATTAGCAAATTCATGTCTAATCAATTAAAACTGAAATTAGCAAACACATTAAAAGGATACATGTACGCCTTCAAAAATTCGTAAATAAATTGTTTAGTAACAGGACCTCTAATATTTTGATAAGTGAAAAAAAATGTTTACTTAAATGTCATTGTATTTGCACCCGCGGGCATCAGGAATTACGATAAAAATAATAGATTTGTTAAATGTCTCATTCTTATAATACCGTATTTGATTTCTGGTAAGTTTCATCCAAATTTGTTTGAAGAGTTATTAATCCATTATTTTTAATGTTAAAAGAATTATTCTGTTCCTGCAAATTCGTTTGAAGAGTTTTCATCCATATTTTTTTTTGTTTTTTTTTATGTTATTGAAGTGGCAAACAAGCATGCTGTTCACATTGATGTTAAGTGATGACTGCAGCCTATACACACCCACACAAAGACCGAGGTCAAAATGCAGATGCGTTACCACTTCTGAGGCCTCTTCTATGCCTCTGTGCCGGAAATTACACAACCGTACTATTTTATAATGTTAAAAGGATTATTCTGGAAACAGGTACAGACCGCATGTTATGCTCTTGTAACTGACCTAGGTACCTATGTATAGCTGAAATTTTCTTATAGTTTTGAACTTGATATGAATAAAACTGATAACGATCAATCGAACGTACAAATCGAAATTTTTAACTTAAACTAATTATAATAATACTGAAAGGAGAATGATACTGTTCCAAACATTTCTGGGTCCAGTGATAACACTGGACAAATTATGTAATTTTCAAATTATAAAATAAATAAACTAAAATTAGGGCCTTTTTTGAACTGCCAGTAGGTAATAGAAGTATATGTGTTTAAAAACGTAACTTCACGCCTGTAATCCCCGAAGGGGTAGGCAGAGGTAAATGCATGCTGAATGCATGCATTTACCTCTGCCTGACCGGAACCGATAGTGCTGAAAACTACCATTTAGCGGCAAGTATATTAGGTAATGCGGTGGTGCCTACGCCCGCGAGCTCCGTCACTGGAGCTTTACCACCAGTAACAAGTATTTTGTTAACAAATCTGTACATTAGCTTCTCAAATGAAAGTTGGAATCAATACAATAAAGTCAATTTATAGATACAACAGTTACTGTTTATCGCCAATAAATTTTGGCACCCAAAATTAATCCGGGTGCGTGTTCGCAATGAATATGTCTCTGTTGTGTTTCTTCCCATCGTTGAATTGGTTTGAATAGTTATTGTTAGTAATTTTCTTGCATTATGATCTTTTGTTGAACGTTGGAATAGATCGCTTGCATTTTGTGATAGCAACGATCACTCGTCGATGTGTGATAGTTTCTTTTTTATTTAATGGAAGTGGCAAACCAGCATGCAGTTCATTTTGATGTTAAGTTATGACTGCAGCCTATAGAAACCCACACAAAGACCAAGGTCAAAATGCAGATGCGTTACCACTCCCGAGGCCTTAGGTGTTATGTCTCTGTGCCGGAAATTACAGGGCCGTACATTACCACCTGACCGGAACACGATAGTGCTGAACAGTACCATTTAGCGGCAAGTATATTACGTGTTTTACCCAATATGTATATCGCGTCACAAAACAAGTATATTACGCCCGCAAGCTCCGTCACTGGAGCTCTACCACTAATAATTCTTTATAAAATGGAAAATTGTTCAATGCGGTATCTCATAATTAATAACAAAAAATTTTTACTCTTTGTTATCAGTTTGTAAAGGGGAAATGAGACATTCTACTGATATACTTTTTACATAAGTTTATTACATTTAGTTTTATCTTAGTGATATTTTTGACTTTACATATATTTTTATCTTGTTTGACATGTATGAATTGTTATTCACTATAATTTATATTGTTTGTTTTTGACGTGTCATATGAGGTGCCTGTGCCCTAAATGAATAAATGAGATTCTGATTCTGATTCTGATTCTGAATAATTATGCAACAATGAGCAAAAGTATTACGTGGCTAAGCTTTGGATAGTTTTTCGCTTCACACTCTCTGCTTACCCCATTAGTTACTTGTCCTGCATTTACGTACAATACATACATACAAAGCAGACTATTATTGCGATGATAGTTGATTTACTAATTAGTAATTAGGTAGTTTTATTTTGTTTCTTTAGAATATTCGAGAAATTGAGGACAAAATATCTCAAAAATTATAAACAAAAAAGTTGAGAAATGAGAAAACCTCGACACAACATAAAGAAAACCATAAAGCCTAACTGTACCAAATATTGATTAGTTGACCCCAACAATTTATGAAGAGAAAGATGAATTTCTCTGACAACATAAATAAGGCTTTATAAAAAATATTTCCAACGATATATTACAGCTAAAAACCTACTCTATCTCACAAATGGTTATTTGTTCAATAAAAGACCAAAAAATTGTGTTAACAAACAAAAAGATTTATCCTCGAATGCCCGATAAGCCTCTTTGGTTGCTGTTAAATAAATATAGTGGAAAATCCAATAAAAGTATATGCCCTAATCTCTGTCCAATATTTTCTTAGAATTCCGATGAAGATTTTCCTTTTAGGATGTGAGTGGTAAAGAAAACTATGGACACGACCGTTTTAATATTCCTGTATAAAATATATTTTTTGTTACATTTGAAACATGACAACAGCAAATACAATATAGAGCTTTCAAATATAGAGCTAGTTCTTTGGTGAAGGCTTTCGACCTGCAGTGAACGAAAGCCGTATAAAGCAGTATAAGTTTACAGTACCTATTCACTAACCATCAATGTGAACTTCTTGTTTGTCACTTTATGACACAAAACAATACTGAATTGACCGCATATTTATTAATGGTTTTAAAGTAGATATTCACAACCAACTGTATGATAAGTAAGTGTTTATATCTTAGTAATACTTAGGAACATATCTTTGAATTTTCTTTCTTAATTGAAATACTAAAATATGATCAGATTCTCAAGTGATTTTCATCATTTAAAATGAAGAAGTGGAGAAATAAACACAAATATATTAGTATTAGTCATATCAATACTAATATAACGTTCAGTCGCACTCGAAAAGCATCCACCTTGCTTTTATCGGAGTTCGCAAGCGTTATTGTTAGTGATATCCCGGCTCTTATCTGTGAATTATTTAGGAGAAATTCCGGAACGAAATAAACACTCGGATGTGACGATAAAAAGACTCTTTTGTGACGTGCGGACTGTCTATGGTTCATATATATTTATGGCTGAGAACCTTAAGGATGCTTTTGTCTCTCTTTTCTTGGGGAGAAAAGTGGGAATATATTGAAATTATTGTCAACGTTTGTGCTTTTGTGTAGTTACGAAATTTTATGTATATTATAATACACCAAGAATTAACTGGCGTCGTAATGACCTCACCACCCAATAGAAGAGAAAGAACGCGCAAGAACACTAGTGGAAGAATTCTCTTCTAGCAAAAGAAAACTCTTCCACTGGTGCAGTCAGC
This sequence comes from Macrosoma leucophasiata, assembly GCA_036365455.1. Taxonomy (NCBI): domain Eukaryota; kingdom Metazoa; phylum Arthropoda; class Insecta; order Lepidoptera; family Hedylidae; genus Macrosoma; species Macrosoma leucophasiata. The sequence continues at coordinate 3,702,937 of JAWQUS010000004.1, read as the reverse complement.
CAAACAAACCACACTACCATTTGGCAGTAGATAGATTAGGTAATGCGGTAGGAGAGGGCGTAGGCACCACCGTGCCTATGCCCTGGAGCTCCTGTATTGGGAACACTATCACAAGTTTTTTTTTTATGTTGAGGAAGTGCAAACAAGCATGCAGTTCACATCGATGTAAAGTGATGACTGCAGCCTATAGACACCCACACAAAGACCAAGGTCAAAATGCAGATGCGTCGCCACTCCTGAGGCCTAAGGTGTTATGCCTCTGTGCCGGAAATTACAAGGGCGTACAAAGTAATCTTGTAAGATATTTTTTTTTTCCTTTTCAGGGACGGATCCCTAAAAACATGCATGATTACCAAAGACAGATATTTAGTGCACACTCTGTTTACTCAAAAAAATGAATGGTATATTTTGTCGCGTTACTTTTGTGAATAAAGTCGTGGGAAATGTTTGCAGATTTGGTCTAATGATGTGAAAAATGGTTTAGCAACCCTTTGACACAAACTGACCAATGGACAGTGGGCGGACATAATCAAATTGTGTTCTATTCACCTATAACCGTGAGAATCTCTGGTCAGTATGACAACCGCTACCAACTCGATAATCTCATTTTAGGAGTATATGCATTTTGATACTTTGTAAAGCAAATTTATAATTACCTACAGAATGAGATGTGGTAGAGTTGCATCAACTTCAATAAGTTATTTGATTATTGTTTTTTTTTGTTTATATGACATACCCCGAAAGAAACATGGCAATGGACAGTATGTACATAAAAATATTAAAATCGGTGCATCATTGTAAAATCATTATAAAAAAGTAAAAAATTAAAAATGATTGTATGATTTAACTTTTACAACTTTTATGATGATAATGATTTACTTATAAATAACAACAGTATTAGATTCCTTGTACGAATCCCAACAACTTTTACTATGCAAACTGTTTACAAAAACGCAATATTATCGAGGATATTATAAAATTTCTTGAATTCGTCATTGGTTCATACATTTTATGTATGTATGTATCTCTGCGTCAAATCCATAACGGGGAAGGCATAGAATGTGGAGCGCCAGATATACCGGTCCTGACACACCTCTCGTGCTATTTCTACATTCAACATTCTCTTCATACATGCAAGCCTATTCCTAAAACTTTTGACCCCACACTCAGACAGGAATTATGGTCTATTTGGTCATGGTAGGTCAGTCTTGGTCTTCCTGGGCCTAGATGCTTGCAGCCATCCACATTCGCATTGTATAAGTATCTTTTTAGTCATTCGCTCATTCGACATTCTTTCTATATTCCCGAACCATCAGAGTATGTCTTATTTCATTTTATTCTATTCCTAATCCTTATAACAAATGCAATAGAATCCTTACATTATTCCAACTGAGATATACAGTATTCCTCAATTCTCACGTATAACTCGATTGTTCTAAACAGATCACCGTGACCAGTGGAAAATTGGATTATTGGCCAGTGGTCAGTCTTTTGGGGGACCAATGTGATCCGCATGTGAAATGATTCGCGTACCTCTCATGTATAGTTCCTGTAGTAATCTTGTTTAGATGTACTTTGTTATGTGGTTATTGTATAAGTCCAGTGAGTTTGTAGAACTGGTAACAATTTTATCGTTGGTTTGTAAACATTGAAGATGTCGGTATATGACCATCCCATCGCACATAATGGAGAAGATTTTTTCACGTAGTACGACTGTACTTGTGACTGACTAGTCAAGCGAACAATGGTGGTCAAAGCATTCCAATAGGGTTGTAGTAAATATATTAACGCGGATTGAGCAGCAGCGTCCTGCGATAAAACTACCACCACTGCGATCGCCAATCCGTATGCCAAGCATGGCGATTATAGTATGTTGAGCCTTTGGTCCAGCAGTTGGCATATCCCCCTTATGAGGAGGCTTAGGTCCGGCAGTGGCCATCTTTCGGCTGAAAAGATGATGACGATGAGCAGTAGTTTAACGGTGCTTTTCCAGCAGAGATGTTCTATGCTAAGTTGCCAAGGATGCGTTTGATATCCACCAATTATATTCATTGATGCATATAGCTTAGCACTGGTGGAAACGGATTAATCTAAGATGAAGAGCCATGGATGCGTGCTATGGGCCATCGCGAGTGGTGTAGCTATGTGCAGAGCAGAGTACCTATACCTACAGTATGCCGTGCACTTTGTGCCGGCGTATCTTCATAGCGCATCTTCCTCGTACAGCTACATAGCTGTAGTATTGGTGGAAACGGTCACATATTGTCGTAGCGTAGATTTCACATCTTCGCAGTATAGCTGCATAGCACATCTCTGGTGGAAAGGCAGCCTTATTTCAATGACATCATTCACATTGGATAGTGATGCAGTTCAGTGGAGCTAGTGGTGCAAAATAAGGTATCTGCCGTAACCACCGTAACGCTTGGTTTCAACTCTACTGGATACTTACAACCACAATAAATCAGTAAACTAAACCATGTTTGTATTCATTCCACACATCAAGGATGTTGCTCACAAACAAAACGACATCTATTTCTATTATCACACATTTTATTGTTGGAGATACGAGTACGTGTTTTTTTTTAATAAAACCCGACTATCCGGGACCGTTTAATCCGGCGGGGGTCGTAAATGTTTACGATCTTGACTCTCCGCGGTGCGAACGCGTCCTTATGACGCCTAGGACAGTGTCGATTCGCCTTTAGACAGAGGCACACCAAGCGTGTCTGGGATATTAGGAAAAAAAAGGTGCATTATTAAATGTTATTAAGAAATGTTATGTTAAAAAAAAAACAAAAAGTAAGCAAACCAATTTGGTTCACTTTTTTTTCTTCAATCTTCCATAAGAAAAGGTAAAACAAGGAAATATAATCTGTCTCCAAAAATTTTCATATAAGTAAAGTATGCATTATCATACATTAACGACGTAACTTCACGCCTGTAATCCCCGAAGGGGTAGGCAGAGGTAAATGCATGCATTCAATCATACATGCAAACACCCACGACTCGCCGGTTACGTTTTTGGCCCATGTAACAGGTGGCGAACCTGTTGCCATCTCCGGGCACATTACCACACTCCGGGGTACTGGGAAACTTCCAGAAAATGGAAAAATCTCAATAGAAGCAGAGATAAAGGATTTTAATCCGTTATCTCTGATAGTCCCCGACCCGGGAATCGAACCCAGGACCTCCAGCGCAATAGTAGTGGCCTGCTACCACTACGCTACTGAGGCAGTTAAATATTTTAAATATTTAACTGCCTCATTAAATATTTTAAATACCAGGAAATGTCTTTTAGGTCCCATAGATAATATTTTTGTTTTACCTTGTACCTCCTTTTTATATTTTCTGTACCATGATAAAATAAATAAACAAATACGCTTCCACTCACAGTCCCTAGGCATAAACCTGCATTGTGGGTACCATACAATACACATAATACACACAATACGTACACAAATATCCAGACCCTTCGAATCATACGGTCATCTCACACCGCTGGACTAACAGGGTCGTCATTTCGAAACTTTTCTTAGTGTATAATGAATATTTCTCTCTTCCTGCAAATAATGACAACTATGGGTAAGGCAGTGGACAACTTTCGAGTGAAATGATTTATGAAGACGTTATGCTACGGTCTTAGGTCTGAAAAAATTACCCAGTGTACCTCAATCTTTACACATTGCGACCATTTCACCGTCTTCAATATTGCCACTTATTGTATTTTGTATTATTTACCCACTTTTACGATCATATTTCATACTTTTGAGTGAGTCCGAACTCCTTAAAATTTTATGTCCCAGTTTTCCGCACCAATAACTGTTGTGGATTTTTATTGACGGCCGTAAAATATACGTTTTTGATCAATTACGCGAGAATTGTGGATGCATATTGGTATATAAAAGACGGTAGTAACTTGTTAAATAAAAAACTATAGTGTTCCAGTCAGGTTGTAATGAGGCAACGTAACTTCACGCCTGTAATCCCCGAAGGGGTAGGCAGAGGTAAATGCATGCATTCAATCATACATGCAAACACCCACGACTCGCCGGTTACGTTTTGGCCCATGTAACAGGTGGCAAACCTGTTGCCATCTCCGGGCACATTACCAAACTCCGGGGTACTGGGCAACTTTCAGAAAATGGAAAAATCCCAATAGAAGCTGAAATAAAGGATTTTAAACCGTTATCTCTGATAGTCCCCGACCCGGGAATCGAACCCAGGATCTCCAGCGTAATAGTAGTGGCCTGCTACCACTACGCTACTGAGGCAGTTAACGAGGCAACAACCCTTTTTTTTCACGTCCCACGGCTGGGCACGAATCTACACCGTTTTTTGGGGAGGCCTGGAGCTTATTCTACCACGCTGCTCCAATGCGGCTTGGTGAAGATACAGGTTTTTTTAATGTAATAAAAGTGGCAAATAAGCGTGCAGTTCACATTGATGTTAAGTGATGACTGCAGCCTATAGACACCCACACAATAACCAGAGGTCAAAATGCAAATGCGCTGCCACTCCTGAGGCATTAGGTGTTATGCCTCTGTGCCGGAAATTACAGAGCCGTACATTGCCACCTGACCGGAACACGATAGTGCTGAACACGACCATTTAGCGGCAAGTTTATTAGGTAATGCGGTGGTGCTTACGCCTGCGAGCTCCGTCATTGGAGCTCTACCAACAGTATAAAGGTAAGTAGCCAACCCGCTGTCGGATGTTGTCAAAGGCCTCCGACAAGGTTTAACGACTGCTATCTATCGATAGCAACTGGGACCGACGGCTTAACGTGCCCTGCGAAGTACGGATTTTAATTTGCCTCTAGCGGTCATCCATCACAAACCCGACCGCGCCCGTTTCTCACAACCGAGTAGACCGTCACCTTAGGCCTTAGAAGTGGCAACGAATCTACGAGTACATAGAAAATGGTTCCATTTAATAATGGTAACCCATTATACGTCCCACTACTGGGCACGAGTCTCTGACCTTTTTGGGGGCAGGCCTGGAGCTTACTCCACCACGCTGCTCCAATGCGGATTGGTGGAGGTGGGTGGGTTAGTGGCCAACCCGCTGTCGGATGTTTTCAAACCGCGCATAAGGCCTCCGAAAAGGTTTAACGACTGATATGTGTCGATAGCAACCGGGACCGACGGCTTAATGTGCCCTCCGAAGCTCAGAAACGCGCATTTTAATTAGCCACTAGCGGTCACCCATCACAAAGCCGACCGCGGCCGTAGTGCTTAACCGAGTAGATCGCTTAAGATCTACACCAGCCGCCGGGCCATGCGCGCTTCTTATAGGTTCCATATAGATGTATATAATAGGCTACAGTATTACTTATCATCAATAGCAACTGTATGCTTGTTTACCACTTCATGACATAAATACCGGCCGAATTGAGAACCTTCTCGTTTTTGAACTCGGTTAAAAAATGTATGAAATATAACGAACAAAATCGTTACCTTCCTTGTGATGATTGGAGTGTTAAAAATAATTTTATCCATAAACATTTGTCGAAAATATTAAAATCTCCAAAATTCCCTGAGAATTGTCCCAAGGATTTCATCACACCATTTATCAAGTACACTCACCCGCGATTATACAATCGCGGATCATTAACACTTTATGTGTTTTGACAGACCATTAAGCGGCGCGTTTGAAAAGATTTGACAGTTCACAATCGATCGATTGACTGCTATTGACAGTTGCATTTTACAGTTGATGTCATGTTTATGGTGTTTAATGTAGTTTAATAGAGTGTTTGGTAATAATTTTATAAATGACATCTTATTGTTGTTATTGAGTGTACTAACGATGAATTTAGAGAGGGTGGAGCTTTAATGTATAATACTTGTATAGTACTGTTTTTTTTTTTATAATGATTATAGATTTAAAACGTTAATGGTCATAAAACCTGCATAGGTTTTATTGTATACTAGCTGACCCGGCAAACTTCGTATTGCCTCAGAATTAAATAATGTGTCTAAGGTTTGATAGATACGGACTATTTGTATGGGAAAATAAAACTGTAGTTTTTACTATTTCCCTTCAATTTTTTCAAATTTTCTTACCTTTTAAACCTTCCGTGGACTTCCAAAAATCATTCAAAACCGAAATGAATCCAATCGGTCTCGCCGTTCTCGAGTCTTAGCGAGACTAACGAACAGCAATAGATTTTTTATATATAGATAGATATAGATTTGTCATGATAGTAGCAAATAAGCATAATGGTTCAGTAATAGTAGTAGTGTACAACGGCACCCGCGACACAGGTTTATACCTACTGTAGGGCTGTGAGTGTAAGCGTATTAAAAAAAAAAGCGAAGGGGGATTTTGAGTGAACCTCTGATGACATAGACACATTTTGACTTGGTGGACTTCCATTTACTGCTCCTTCTTCCTTCGATAATTTACCTACGATAATATTATATTGTTATTAAATAAACCAATTATAGCTTTTAAAAAAAAAATCACATAAGCAATACCCTGGACTGGACTGAATTATTAATTGTTTTGCTCTATTGAAATTGACTGCCCTAAAAACTGTTTTGTTAAAAGATAAATTTTATACTATATACTTACGGCCTAAGAATACATCACCATGTAAAATAGTTTAATTTTTTTAATTGTTTATTTTACGGCCAAGGATTCAAGTCGTTTGCAGCCAATCTTCATCAACTTTCACATTCATTATTTCTGAATGTTCATATGGAAGATAAAAAAGAGCAACCCGTTGTTTTCTCATAGTTTTATTACTGTAAATAGTATAGTACAGTGTTAATGTAAATAGTACAGTGTAACCTGGATATTATTAATATTCATAATTTGAAAGTTCATAAAAAGAACTTTATCATCAATGTGCGTGACAAAAACGAAATTACATCACTAATAGTCCGATGGGATTCAACGATAAAAAACTATAAAAGCCCACATAACGTCAAAATTGTCATGTAAACGACAATTTAGTGAAAATCGTAATGCGAAGATTACACTGTGTAAATTAATTAATTAGTTTTAATTAGTCTAACCCTTCTGCTGCGGATGGGGTGTTTTGAACACACGCTTATTTTTTTTCACTTTGAAGATATTGTGAAGTGATATGCATATTATGTTTGAGCCAACCTAATTGAATCAAATGAATTACTGAAGAGTGGGATAAATTATTTTTGTTAAATTAACAAGACATCATTTTAGAAATAGATTCAATTGCCTGTTTTTGTATACATATTTCATTAAGCTAGCGAATTAGGTTATAAAAATGGTTTGGTTTTGAAAATTATATATTATACAGAGTACCCGAACGTCATACGGGCATATTCAATTTTAGAAGACTGTAAAAAATGTTTTATAATAGCACTGACATTTTTAGAATTATATCTTTTCTATCACTTTTATTATTCGACCACGGGAATCAAGTCCGGGATAATAGTGACCTACTACCATTTAGTTTGGAAAATATTTGAAAAATCCATTGCCTTCGTCAGTTAAATTTCTATTTTCTAAATACCAGTATGCTATACGTGATTAATTAAGAATGAACTACGTATTTTTTTTGTTTTATGTTTTTTACTACCTTCGTGAACAGTTGATTAATGTTTTTAAACTTCAACTTCAGCCAATGTTGGGTCCAAAATAGACCAATGTTTGGGGCTGTCATCATTGTCATTGTGTGCATCTATGTTAATTTGATAAGAACATCTATTTTCATAATAATTTACGAAAGGGTTATTTTAATTGGATGAACCTATTGGTACGTGAATATGATATGTATCTGTTCGTGTTATCCGTTGTATAAAATTAATTAAAACTAAAAGAATAACGTAACTTCACGTCTCAAATCCCCAAAGGGGTAGGCAGAGGTAATTATAGTAGCAGAGGTAAGTATACATGAAAATACCCACGATTTGCCAGTAACGTTTTGGCGCATTTAACAGGTGGCGAGCCTGTTGACATCTCCGGATAATTTTTCTTTAAAATATATATCACAAGCATGTGTTAATGCAAAATAATATAAAACAATCTCCGGGCACATTACCAAACTCCGAGGTACTGGGAAACTTCCAGAAAAGGAAAAAAATCATAGATAAAGCATTTTACATTGTAATCTTTGAAAGTCCCCGACCAGAGTATTGAACCCAGCACTTTAGCGTAGCAGTGGTGGCTATATGTTATAAGTAAAATAAAATACTTGTATCGTTATATGCCAATATTATACTGACATTTTAGGGTTTAATTAAGCTAAATCCCTTTCATACATACAATTACTCCTACTCATTTGAGAAATACAAGAGTAAAGGAGATGTTGCAAGCTCGGCTCTAGATCGTACACGTCGTCAAAAAATGGGTAAATTAAAGAAGAATTCGAAAAAAATGCAATTAATTTATTCAAGTATATATTTTAGAGTTACTACCACATTTAATTTAAACGATTTTATCATTTTCAACCATATTCAACATGGCGGCGACACAGACGACGCTTCGTTAAATTGGAAATCGATCAGTATAAGTTCTTAGTATTAACACATGAAATCGATAGTATTCAGAAAATATTACTTTTTTCTCCAATTTCTATATAATCAAAAAATAATTTAAAAAATGAAAATGTCAAAATGACATCGCCCGCCATGTTCGCCATGTTGGTTTGAGTTGCAATTCTTACTGCAAATAATATTTTGTAACTGCAAACAAAGCTAAATAAGTGAAAATATGCAGTAAAAAACGTTTTTATATTGATTTTGCCTGTTAATGATATTGTGTACAATACATGGCCGGAGGTCCATACATTTTTGCAACATCTCCTTTATGTAAGTAAATTCAAAGAACTACTTTTTTTTTTCGCTTATACAAAATCAATCAAATGTACATTGTTATTACCACCGCATCAGGTGCTAATGGGGTCATGCAACCAGTTCCCTGATAGTACTTACATTACATCTATCGAATCTGCTACATTATATCGATGCCTTAAATATAAATTCACAATGAATCTCAAAATCGCATGATTATCCGTGACGTCCGCGTCGTCTCACGTGCGGATCAACAATGTCGCATCGGAACTAATTCCATTAGCAAATGGACAGTTACAATTTTATTACCGCCATCTATGGGGAGTTAAAATTTGTCGTTAATTGTTGACTTTTAGCTGACACGGTTTACGGCTTCTTAGGGTTATGATAACACTGACTAAATTAGCCTGGGTTGCACCACGACTTTTGTTAAACTTGTTATATATATACGTTTCACATCCTTTTCTAACTCAAAGAAATCTGTGAAAGTTAGAGCAGAATGTGAAATGTTACTGTTTAAAATAAATGATGCAATGAATCCAATTTTTGTTCCTTGTGTCAATTTTATTAATAGCCTCAGTAGCCTAATAGTAGCGGGCCACTCCTATCACGCCTGGATTCGATTCCGGGGTCGCGGTGTAAAATCTTAATCTATGGTTCAATTGGGATTTTTCCATTTTCTGGAAGTTTCTCAGTACCTTGGAGTTTGGTAATGAGCCCGGAGATGTCAATGGTTCGCCACATGTTACATGGGCTAAAACGCATAGAGCAACACGAGCCACCGGCCGCCGCGGCGGACCCGGAGGGGAGTAGCCATAGCGTTTATTACCGATGCAAAACAGTCTGTCTTTTTTTGTGGGGGGAATACGTGTGATACACACACACTACAAAAATCGTCTATTACTAGGAAACTCACACCTTGACTTTAACAATATACATAAACAATTTCACGCACACATATAAACATCTGGGCGACAGGCGTAGGACCATTTGGGCTTGTACTTTGGCAGAGGGGAAAGCCTGCATAGCTCTATGGCTAAAACGTAACCGGCGAATTGTGGATGCTTGCATGTACCTCCCTTCGGAGATTATAGTCGTAAATTACACATAGATTGTACAACAATTTTATTAAGAGCGAGAAACACACTTGTTTACCTATATTCTAAGGTATACAATTTACAAATGCAAAAACTATAATATAATCATGTTCATTAAAACTTCAAACGTTTTCAACATTACTTCCTTTGAACTGTTCCCTCCTGAATTTAACAAGTGCAGTCGGTTAACAAGTGATTGTTAACACTAAAATGAGGTGTGACCGGGTCCAAATGACCCCCAAGTTCACGGACAATGTATTTTTAAGAATGTCCTTTTTGGGTTGAAGTGTAAACGCGACGGAATTTGTTCCGGTGTAACAAGGGGTCAATTTTAGAATCCGCCATTTTGGCTACTTCAAGTTGACATATTTATTGCGTTTCCACTAACAACCGTAGATGTGGGTGTATAGTTTTGTAGCTATAAATTACATTACATTTTGATTCACTTGTTCGGTTGCCAATAAGAGTTGATAGAAAAATCTGTGTTCATTTTTCAGAGGGATGAAAAATATATTTTAATGGTTATGACCAGAATTCATTTGTAGTATTCGCAGATATACGTTTATGTGGATTGGGAAATTTTGTATCTTACTGCACTGCTCTAAATAAAATAATTGTGTATCTTGCACCTATAGAGCCATCCTGAGATGTGATCGGGCTGATAGTCGAAAACAAGGAGGAGTTTTGTTAGCAGCACGTCATGACACACGATTTGAGTTGAAGCGTATTGAAGACAATGTGGACGCGGCCTTATTCGAAATCGTGTGTGCGACGGTACGTACATTCATACAATAGACTTTTTTGTTTATGTTGTGTGGTTTATATTCCGCCAAGAAGTAATAACTGTGAATATATGCATTTATTTAGAATTTTAGAAAAAATGTGCCATAAGTATAACTATGTTTTAGTAGTGGGTGATTTTAATTTGCCATCATCAACGGATGAAATTCAGAATTATTTTAATTAAGTGACAGCCTTCTCTGGATTTCGGTAGGTAAATCAAAGGGTCTTGGGGCGTTTCGGTCCGCTCGTGTTTCGTCCCGTGGACCGAAACGCCTATAAGTATTTTATTAATGTGGCTATTCCATTTGTGGGCCGAATGGCCCACAAATGGAATGTGGACCGAATCGCCGAAGAGTTCTTCTTAAATGGGTATATTTGGTTCAATTATACGACTGTGCGTGGATATATAGATATATATCCATGTACAGTCGAATACAAACAAAAAAGTTTCGTTCACCAATTATTTTAGTTTTTTTAAGTGATTGATATTATACTACATATGATTAATGTTCTCTCTGTGTGTGTGTGTGTGTGTGTGTGTGTGTGTTATATTTAATTTGATTTATTTGTTTAAGTTGATTTATGTGTAGGCAATATAAATATACATTGCCTTTTATTTATATCTCAATTTTTTTGTAACCAACTGTATTTAAATCTTTCAAAACAGGTATTCATATTGGGACGGATCGCCCCATAATAATAAACATATGGGGCGATTTGTCACGCCGACCGAAAAGACACATTCAGAAGGCATTGTTAGGCGTTTCGGTCTGCGGGATGAAACACGAGTGGACCGAAACGCCCCAAGATCCAAATCAAACACTTAACATAAATAAAAGAAATCTGAATAAAACTTTACTTTTTCCCTATTTGGAACTAACACATAAAATATCATGAAGCGCGCATGGCCCCGCGGCTGGTGTAGATCGGAAGCGATCTGCTCGGTTAAGCACTACGGGCGCGGTCGGGTAGTGTGATGGGTGACCGCTAGTGGCAAATTAAATGTGCGTTTCCGTGCTTCGGAGGGCACGTTAAGCCGTCGGTCCCGGTTACTATCGATAGATAGCAGTCGTTAAACCTTGTCGGAGGCCTTATGGGCGGTTTGAAAACATCCGACAGCGGGTTGGCTAACCCACCCACCTCCACCAATCCTCATTGGAGCAGCGTGGTGGAGTAAGCTCCAGGTCTCCCCCCAAAAAGGGGAAAGACTCGTGCCCAGCAGTGGGACGTATAATGGATTGCCATTATTATTATTACATAAAATATATCGGAATCGACAAGCAAATGTTTTGAAAACATTTGTGTGTGTATATTGAGGTGCGTCAGGACCGGGATATGTGGCGCTCCACACTCTGTACAATACTGAAAAATCCTTTCGAATATTCTATGGGATATTGAAAAAACACATTTACTCACAGGTAAAATTAAAGGGGTGTAACCATTTTAAATTAAATATCCTATACAATAGTGCATTTATAAAAACATTCATCGAACCATAATCATACCGCAAACAATTAAAGAGGCAAAAATATAAGCAAAACTATTAATCACAGAACAAAAACTCATATCTAAAACCCATACATTTGTTATAGGACAATTGGCAAAAAAGTTGAAAGATAAATGCATTTTCGATGTTATTATTGAACAAGGGGTTAACAGTGGCAATGACGCTAATGCGTTTCTCGCTTGAATGATAACGTTAGGGGGGAAGTTTTTTTTACGTAAATAGAATTTTGACGCAAAGAAATTGGAGTGACCAAAGGGAAATACAAAATTATTGAGTGCCGAACCGTTAACTGCTTATTGGGTTACAATGGATGAATGGGTTTTGTGTGACCAAATTTTGTTTATTTCGACATTTTTGTCACCCATGGCAGTTAAAGTGTTAATCCCTGTCTTGGACACAATAGTACCCGGATTATCTTTTTGGTATATTTCGTTTTTTTTTTATGTAATAAAAGTGGCAAACAAGCATGCAGTTCACATTAATGTTATGTGATGACTGCAGCCTATAGACACCCACACAATGACCAGAGGTCAAAATGCAGATGCGTTGCCACTCTTGAGGCCTAAGGTATTATGCCTCTGTGCCGGAAATTACAGGGCCGTACATAACCACCTGACCAAAACACGATAGTGCTGAACACCACCATTTAGCGGCAAGTATATTAGGTCTAGCTCGCGGGCGTAGGCACCACCGCATTACCTAATTTACTTGCCGCTAAATGGTAGTGTTCAGCACTATCGTGTTCCGGTCAGGTGGTAATGTACGGCCCTGTAATTTCCGGCACAGAGTCATAACACCTTAGGCCTCAGGGGTGGTAACGCATCTGCATTTTGGCCTTGGTCTTCATGTGGGTGTCTATAGGCTGCAGTCATCACTTAACATCAATGTGAACTGCATGCTTGTTTGCCACTTCCATTACATAAAAAAAAAAAAAAAAAGGTAATGTGGTTGTGCCTACGCCCGCGAAATCCGTCACTGGAGCTCTACCACCTGTTAAAATTTTCACCATCACTTTTCCATTTTGCTCCTACTTCACTAACGCTAAGCATTCATACCATGTCAGAAGATACAGCAATTATTCATCAACTTGTGAAAAAAATATTACTATCTGTTGTAAATTTTTATACGCTCTGATTTTCGGCATAAATATATAACAATTTAGGTCCCAGAAGTGGTAACATATTTAAATTAAAATCTCTGTTTTTATATAAGTAGATGTTGAATATCATTCTTTCATGCTACTGAGTTCAGGTCGAAAGCTACAGCACTCCTCATCCGTCAGGATTTAGGAGACAATACTGCAAATTGTTGACAGGCTGCAGTTATACTTAGCAATGTTTTGACAGACGTGTACTTGTAAGCAAGTTAACGACATTTAAAAAAAAATAGTACGATGAAACCTTTTTCAAGAAAATACTGATTTTGAAATACCATTTATGTGAAAAGTGAAAAATAACAGTAAACAGAATTAATCCAGAAGTGCATTTTTCATTTTTCAGACATAGTTCAGGTAGAAGGTTCTTGAAGAGGTTTTAAAGTGGGTATTTCAAAATTTTTTTTAGTTTTTTTTTTTGCAAGTATTCCGTCACATTATTCTGATTTCGATGATTTTAAGAAATGCAAACCGTTCATATGGTTTCAATGACACTATACTTCTTAACGTTCAAAATACTTCTTCTCTTATACGAAGAACTACCGACCACTTAAAAAACCAATTGAAAAAAAAAATCAGGGGAGGCATTACGAATCCTATGGGTCACAATTCACCGAATTTAAACATCGTAATGTTAAATGGAGTGAGATTACGAGTCAGAACATGTGTACTTTACAAATACTAATGGATTTAAAATTTATTGTATCACCACCCACTTTACACCCATATTCTAGAGATGGGTGTAGCGTACTGGAAAGTCAATCTTATGTCCCATGCCATAAGACCGAATTGAATATTTAGTAAAGTATAAGTTTGACTATATTCACCCCTACTAGTGTAACTCGATCGATTGAAGTGTATCCACTATTATACTAAACGTTTTCTTTTCTATTTAACTTTATGTTTCAACTATATTTTACATTATTTACTCGTATGTTAGGGTATAGTTTTGGTATAAACGTACTTTTTTTTGAAGAAAACGGAAAGAAAAATTTGACTTCAGGCAGAACTTGAACCCACGACCACTGGGATCTCTAGTCTAGTCGCTCTTCCAACTGAGCTACGAAGTCCACACCTGACTGTCAGTAGTGTAGTGGCAGTAGCGACTTCTACTGCTAACAGTGCTAGTTAGGTAATCGATGCAACAAACTTTTCCGTTTATTAAAGTACTAAGTCTACTACTTTTTTTTACGGACTAGACATTTTAGTAACATAAATGTCGAATAGTTTTGCCATGTCCGTTTGCACGTTTATTTGAGATTTTTAGAACTAGAAAACTGTTAAAATAGATACATTCAAATCTAGGGGCTAAAAAATAACGGCACTACTTAAGGTAAAACACTACATAAGGTATCGATGTATTTTTTACGTCGTAGTGTCGTTGGATACTCATTTTTAAAAAAATTAGAAGTATTGGCCGTGCGTCTCACCCGTGAGTTAGTTACTTAGTCTAAAACGTTATAGGTTTATTTCAATATATACTGATTTCTATAGCCACAACTAACCTTCTAATAACAACCACACAATCGAGTTCCAATAGTAATGTCGATCACCCTCATTTTTTTGCCAAGTACTCAAATGAAAGTTCACCAAAGTATGCCACTGATTTTTCTCTTTTATATTTTGTTAGAACTATTTATTGAATAAATGGGGCCACGTGTTGTATTGACACTTATTTTATTACTTTAGGGTAGTTTTCTGGTAATTTCAGAGAGTATTACGTTTTATCTTATAGTAATAATATGTATTGTATACTGTTATTTGGATCAAATTTGAAACGACATTTAGTTCAACTGAGGTCGGAGGTTTGATACCTGCCTGAACTTATATTTATTTCTCTTTCCGTTCTTTCTTTAATTTAGAAATTTATTTCGTTATCTTCATCTATATATAAAAATCAATTCCTGTTCGTTAGTCTAGCTAAAACTCGAGAACGGCTGGACCGATTTGGCTAATTTTTTTAATGTTTTTGGCAGTTTAGGAAAGGTTTAAACGGTAAGAAATTAAGAAGAAATTGAAGGGAATAATAAAAACCACATTTCATTTTTCCCATACAAATAGTCCGTATTTATCAAACCTTTGACACATTATTTCACTATGAGGCAATACGAAGTTTGCCGGATTAGCTAGTAATCTACAAAATAATATTATGTATTTACCTCTACCTTACCCCTCGGAAAACACAGGCGTGAACTTAAGTTATGTCTTGTTTTGACCTTAAGATCCGATATTCTTTTCATATCTCAGGCGCTCTATCGTAAGAAAGTTATCGTTAACTAAAATTTTTACTTTATAACCCAATTTAACTTTTGCATTAGTATAACTAACAATTATCTACGGCCAACTGAATCCAGCTTACAATAGATTTTATTGACATCAATAATTTGAACGCGTGCTTACATCAAATGCATCTCTCCAATACATGCCAATATCTACATTCTACCTCGTAAATACTACTAACAACCCTTCCTACCGTTCGGAAGCGAATCGTAGTAGTCGTAAAACTTTACGATCGCCTTCCGACAATTACTGTCGAGCGGAGTCGACGGCATATTGTCGTGAATCTCGTCAAGTGACTCTTGACGCTTCCTGGTGTCCTGGTACATAATGGTTATATGATTTTTAATTTTGTAGATTAAGGTTGTAATTTAACGTCACTTCACGCCTGTAACTCCAAAAGGGTAGTCTGAGGTAAGTGCACGCATACAAACCCTCGATTCGCAAGTCACAATTTGGATCACGTAACAGATGGCGAGTCTGTTTACATCTCCGGGCACATCGCTAAATTCTGAGTTTAGGAAATTCCAGAAAATGGAAAAAAAATGAAAGAACCAGAGATAAAGGTTTTCACACTGTTGAAATAGAAGCCAATTATTAGGCTTTTTATGTTTTATATGTTTATGTACCTACCTAGTAGTTATTCAAAGTGTAGGCCAAAAAAATAAATATTTTTCTTTCTTTTTCTTCCTTATAGATAGTCCCCTGTAATCGAACTCAGAACTCCAGTGTAGTAGAAGTGACCTGCAACCACTAGACTACTGAGGATATTTACGTTACATTTAACAACATAGAGCAACACCGGATGGGAGTAGCCATATGCAGGCTTTCCCCTCTGTCAAAGTACAAGCTTAAATGGGCCTATACCTGTCGCCTAGATGCTTAAATGTGCGTGTGAAAATTTTTCTGTATTTTGTTAAAGACACACCTTGAGTGTGAGTTTCGTAGTAATAGACGATCTTTGTAGTGTGCGTGTGTGTCGCACGCATTTCCCCCCGCAAAAAATGACAGACTGTTTTGCATCGGTAATACACGCTATGGCTACTCCCCTCCGGTCCGCCGCGGCCTGTGGGCCGCGTTGCTCTATGTTTAACAACAACAGTAAAATTAACTTTAGCAGTGACTGCGAAATGCGCACATGGTTACGACCACCAGGATCCCTTTGCAAAACGGTATTTTCGGTATACTTAAACTTATCAGGATTGACAAATACCCGCAACGGTGAGTGATTAAAGTTACGACGCCAAACAAATTTTCCAATGGTTCAACTATAATTTTTTCTAAACCAGTACTTGAACAAAACTTAAGTTGCTAAAATTGTGGAGAACGGGTGAAAATGTTCCGATTTCTATCTTTAGAAAAATAACATATTTTGGTACGAAAGGGTTAAATATTTAAAATAATGTTATCTGTTGGCCACATAATGAGAACAAGCAGATAAAAATGGACTAAAAACATAACGGAACGGTATCCAAAAGAAAAATCGGAAAAGACAAAAAGGACGTCAAATAAAAAGTTGGGAGGATGATTTCCCTAAAGGATGGAGAAGGTTTGCTCTAAATAGGGAGAAATGGAAAACAATGGGGGAGGCCTATATCAGAGGACAACCTGACCAACAAAGTGGTTGCTGAAATAATCTTTGAAATAAATTTTCTTTAAAAATTTCATAATATTAGTTTTATATTTCTAATGCATAAATTAAGTTTAAAAAAAAAAGAAAAATTGTACACTATGGTCATAGAAAAAAGGCTTATTATCATTATCATATTTACTGACTGGCTGGCGTAACTTACCGCTCGATAGGTGCTGGTAATGTGAAGGATGTCGTCGTCGAAGGTGCTGCATAGTGGCTGGTGAGAGGGTTGCTTTCAATCACGTCAAGGTCACCACTGTGGAGGATCGGGTGAAAATGTTCCTTCGACGAAAACGGAAGATCCTCCAACCTGGCGAGGTGTTGGTATGGTATATGGGAC
Organism: Macrosoma leucophasiata; assembly: GCA_036365455.1. Taxonomy (NCBI): domain Eukaryota; kingdom Metazoa; phylum Arthropoda; class Insecta; order Lepidoptera; family Hedylidae; genus Macrosoma; species Macrosoma leucophasiata. The sequence goes on along the minus strand of JAWQUS010000004.1, from coordinate 3,685,367 downwards.
AGGTATGTGCGATGTAATTCGATTGATACGCCATGTTTATTTTTCACTTTATAATGAAATTGTATTAGGGTATGACTCACTTTTCGCAGTAATAGAATGATACAAAGACACAAGGTAAATCTTGACACAGGGATTAACAATATGTATACTATAAGATCGTACAGTCGATATAAGTTATACAATTTCAAAACATCTTCAAGACGCCATATCAAATTTACGCAAATGGATTTCACAGGAGCAATTCACTCTAAACTTGATCTCTTAAAGACCTTTACCAACTCCTGGACGAAGTGGTATTGTAGCATTGTTAGATATTCATAAAGCGGATGCTATATAGAAGGGTGTGAATATAGTCCCAGGGTCTTGTTGTTGGTGATATAATATCCTATACTATTTAATAAACATTCTCGCTGTATTGAATACTTAATAATAAAATGTATACATTTCATGAAAAACATAGTCTGTGATAAAATTTATGCAGATGATCAATAAGTAACTTTTTCCTTATATACACTTATTTCATTTTGATACAAAAATATTGTACTTTTTAAGTTTAAAGAATAAGTATGATATTACCAATAAAAATCAGTGTTTTTCACAGACAGCGTCTTACACTTCAGTCTTATGTTTTAAGTACCTATGTTACATTTAATACGTTTCTTAAGTTTTTGAGTTGATAAATATTTTTTTACAGTTTGAGCATACTTTATTTTATTTTATGGAAGTTAAATAAATAATACTATGTTCGTACTTCATAGAGTTGGTTATAAATGTATGTTATGTGGTGTTTACAATAGTTGATATAGGGTAAAACTCATACAAATTAATTGAAAAGTAATAAAATGTTTCCTGGTTACTACACTTACGAAAACGGTATCACTTTTAGAATGAATGCATTCTCCAAACCGAATGCGGTGTACGAATCGAACGCAACGAATTTTTGAATTCTATGTAAGTATAAAATCTTATGAAACCACGCCTGAAAAAAATTAAACACGGTATTTCAATACGAAACACTACACCTTTTATTGTTTTTGCAATATCGGTGTCGTGAGTTCGTAAAAATAAGTTAGACTCGATAGCGGTCGTTAACGCGAGCTTAAACTGTTTAGTTTTGAACAGCGCTTCTCAACATTGAGTTCGGGGTTCGGAGCGCTTCACAAAACAGGAGGTTAACAACTTTAAGTTGCCGCTAAATGGTAGTGTTCAGCACTATCGTGTTCCGGTCAGACGGTAATGTACAGCCCTGTAATTTCCGGCACAGAGGCATAACACCTTAGGCCTTAGGAGTGGTAACGCATCTGCATTTTGACTTTGGTCTTTCTGTGGGTGTCTATAGGCTGTAGTCATCACTTAACATCAATGTGAACTGCATGCTTGTATGCCACTTACATTACATAAAAAAAACTTTGACAAAATGTGGAAAATATCTTTTGGTTTCAATTGAAGAGTTTTCCTAATGGTACAGCTCTAGTGATGGAACTCACGGGCGTATGCACCACCGCATCACCTATTTGCTGCTAAATAGTAGTGTTCAGCAAAAAAAGTATGATTAGGCACAACTATCGAGATTTCAATTGTTTAAATTTCAATATGATTATGGCCACATTTTTATAGGGAATTAAGATCCACAAACTGACAGCCAAACAGCCAAGGTGTATGTAACGGACGAGAGTTGCGTGGAGTGGTGAGAGTTCAAAATGAGAACACAGGTTTTGAAGTTTCAAATGTGATACATGTTTGCAGAGGTGAGAACGATGAGCGAGTGTCTAGTGACAGAAAACAGACTGCCGTACAGCCCGAAATACCCTCCGGATACGTGCATATTTATTTTTATCAACAGAAAATAAGGTAAGTCTAGGCACTAGTTTTCACATGTACCTTAAACACAATTTTTAATAATATTTTCCACCGACCCGCAGTTACTATGGTGGATCTACAACGTAAGTATGCACAGTAGTGGTAAAGGTATTTAATATAATGAAATATATCTTAGGTAAGTTGGTATATTAGTTGGGATCGCGAGCTACGTCGTCTACAGTGGAGAAAAAAAATAGTGTAGCACCTACACAATAATATTCATCAGTTGGGATTTTACTGGTTCTTAATCAATTCTAAAGTAAGAACATTAATCAGTAAAAAAATGAATATTAATGTTTGAGAAGCACTGAGTATTTGTCAGAATTTAATAGCGCAGCCACATCAGCATCACAATAGACGCAGACGTTGCGTTGCGGAAGCGTAGTTGTAAATTTTTACAACTCGGAAGGGTTGAGAGGGTTGAGGGTGTATCACGATAGATTCTGTGGAAAATTATGTTCTGGTTTCAATTGACGAGGATTTCTTTTCTTTTCATATCGTAAAATGTACGTGTACTCGATTTTTGTGAATATTGTGGAATATTAGTGCTTTGCAAATAAAATGCCTTGGAGGCTTACACCCATATTCTAAGACGTTACTTGAAACATTGCTTGACTCACACTCAGCTTAGGATACTTTTTGAGGACACCCCGACATCCATATTTATTTATTTATTTATTTAAACTTTCTGCACAAACAAAGTACATGAGGCGGACTTAATGCTAGAAAGCATTCTCTACCAGTCAACCTAAGGGTTGTGTGGCGAACATATTCTTAGTTGTATTTTGACAGTAAATCCTGTGAGGTAATTGTATAGATTATCTTATAGTGATTCACAAAGTCTTGAAGATCCATTTTTTAGAAAAATCTGGTATTTAATTATATTTCCAGACAGTTTCGACACGAAAAACTTATTGAGCGCAAAAAATTTGCGTGAATGTAAGTACTCCTCGAAATTTCAAGGTAGATCGTGACGTACCTTGGAGTTTGATAGTTGCTTTCTTACCTCAAACGGAGGCAGAATATCGAGTTGACGTTATTAGTTACAACTAAGAATACTAATGACATTGAGTAAGTTCGAGTTAAGATTAAGATTACGACTTAGAATATGGATATAAGTGATGATTTTTTTATTTTAATGTAATGGAAGTGGCAAACAAGCATGCAGCTCACATTGATGTTAAGTGATGACTGCAGCCTAAAGACACCCACACCAAGTTCAAAATGCAGATGCGTTACCATTCCTGAGGCCTAAGCTGTTATGCCTCTGTGCCGGAAATTACAGGCCCGTACATGACCACCTGACCGGAACAAGATAGTGCTGTACACTACCTTTTAGCGGCAAGTATATATGATAATGCGATGGTGCCTACGCCCGCGAGCTCCATCACTGAAGCTCTACCAACAGTGTGTTGTTTACCTTCAGTTTTCACAGTAGTTGCTTTAATTTCCAATTACTCTAACTACGAACTTCATTTGACCCTGTTGTAATCAAATCACCAACACTGGATGCGTCAGAGTTACATAGTTGTACACGAACGCATAGACAAACAGAAGCCTTATTAATGTGAAGCCTCGGGGCTGTGACGGCTGCTACTAATCCGGGACTGACGTTTATGCAAATGCGTATTGAATTATAACGAATGGAAGTGGCAAAGTTTTAAGAATTAAGTTAACATTGGCGTTTATTTATAGGGAAAAAAAATATGATAATCATTGTCATAATTTCGATTGAAAACACGTCCACTGCCGGCCAAAAGCTTCCTTCAAACATAGCAACAATAAAATTAAATGGTCCTGAGCCGCCCTTGAGGAGAACGGAAGAAAGTAGCCAACATAGACCATTGAATAGTGAAACACAAGTGGCAGTGGGCTGGGTACATAGCTCTAAGAACAAAAAATTAATAGCACCATTACTTCAACCGAAAGACTTTCATTGCTGGAAAAAAGTCTCCCTAAAGATGCTCACAACAGTATTATGCTTTGTAAGGAAAAACATGCCATAGTCGACACGCTTGGCATTTCAATTGGCAATCGTAGTGGCGGTAGTTATATAATATTGCGTTATTGCATATACTGCTGTCCTATTCGAATGGTTTGATCGCCATTGTTTGGTTGACTAACTGCAATAGCGTTAGAATTCTTCTCCATTCGGATAAGCGGAGAGGTCCATCACTCGGATAAGCGGAGAGGTCCACTTCTCGGATTCGAGGAGATGACATCCCGACGCCTTAAATTTTCATCATAACAAACATCTTTATAAAAGTCAATATTAATGAGTTACTGCATGATCAAAATTTGGACTCTGCTTATTTTTTCCCCTTTCCAATCCCATCCAGCTAACGCTATATCATTTCAAATATCCCGAACACAAACTCAGGTCAATTTCTGTTGGAAATTATCTCTAATATCAACGGCTTATCTCTTGTATAAGTTGCGTACGAAATAGTTGGCATTTAGTGTTGTATTACACCGTAAATCTGACTCAATGTTTTGGTGGCTTTATGTAGTCTAGTAGAGATGTCACGGAGGTAATTTCGAGATGATTTATGATCCAAATGAAGAAAGATATAAAGATGTAATATATTCTTGTCACTCCTATATTTTGTCTTATTTTTATCAGGTCATGTCTGGGTAAATGCTATACAATTAATGTAACAATACACCAGATATAAATATGTAATTTCTCAAACAACCGGATATATATACCTCCGAATTAGTGCCATTTTAAAATCGACCTGGCAGAGTCCGAAAATTGAAGATGACTGCAGATTTACGATCAATTTTTTATTGATTTATTAATTTTCAATTGAATGAACCGTTTTCCATGATTCTTTTTTTAGTAAATGGAGTATACTTCGAAATTAGTTGTATTTTTTTTTTAATATGTTAAAATATGGTATATACGTAACCGTAACCGGCGAATCGTGGGTGTTTGCATGTATGCTTGAATGCATGCATTTACCTCTGCCCACCCCTTCGGGGATTACAGGCGTGAAGTTACGTTTTTTATGATATATAGACTCGTCGTCATTACTTATAAGTTTTTCTCAGAACAAACTTACAATCAAGGTGAATGTATTCCAGGCTGTTATTATATTACAACGTGCCCACAAACCGTCAAATTATCAAATAGTTCTCTCCCTCACATCTTACTAAATTCACAATTCACACGTCATCTGAAGTACTCGTATGTCATCGAATTTCCATGAGTATTTCCCACGTCCGACACGTGTGTGTTTGTCCTCAACAAATATTGTCTTTGAGGACGTTTCGACCCGACTTGACTGTTTTAGGGTTGAGTGTTTGGTGACAATGAATGTTCAATTGTGAAGTCGATTTGAATTTATTTGCTAGGTTATATAGCTATCAATAAATGTAATGCTATTATAGTTTCATTGTAATGGCATGATTTTGTAGTTTACCACTGTGATTTTTGCTCGTATTTTTTCCACTAAATGTACCTGTCCCATAAGAAAATTGGAAGGATTGTAGATCGGTTACTTATTTAAGGAAAAGATTATTTAACGAGAACAGTACGTATAATTCGTATGGCGGCAAAAGTACAAGAGGGAGATGACACAGATTACATATACGAGCACAGGAAAAACACAGATAACAAATAATGTAGCCATTGTGACGTTACGCTACAATAAAATGTTACACTCACTATCCAACAAAAATAATCATGAAAATCGGTCCTATTAAAAAAATATTCGTGGAAAAAGAAATATACATTCTCATCATTTTTTGTTTTCCGTCGGTTTAAATTTTGTTTTTTTTTTGTTTCGGAACGTATTTTATGACAAACGAAAAACTGCAAATTACTTCTAGTCTTTTTTACTGAGATACCAAATATATTTTTGTGATTTTAGATTTTTTGTTATACCAATTTCAAATTTCCTTCAAATTCGCGAGCCCTCATTATGGAATAGTTGTACTTATCTAATACGCACGTACGTAAAACCATTGAAAATCACTCGAGATCACAATAAACCCTTAGTCCACTATCTGGACAATACGATACCAATGATTTCGCCCTATTAATTATAATTGACATATTTCGTACTTGAGCAGCAATTTGTCGGGTATGAATGGTCACGTGGCATGTTTGTTTTGATGTCCAGGGGCCTGAACGGCCGACCGCTCTCATTAGAGGGTTGGTCTCGGATCGTCTTATTTTGAGTGGGATTATGTTGGTTTCGTTATTGGACATTATGTTTTAATGTAAGGCACTCTTATTTATGTAATGATCTTTGCGCAAGATCTGCTGTGTATCACTCACCGATCGCGTTCGTAATGAAGATATAAGAAAGAGGCCTTGTGTGAATGGTAGTATCGGTGTAAAAATGAAAAAAGGCATGCTCGAAGCATTTAGAAAGAATGTCGAATGAGCGAATGACTAAAGAGATATACAATGCGAATGTGGATGGTTGCAGAGGCCCAGGAAGACCAAGACTGACCTACCATGACCAAATAGGTTGAGTTCTGTCTGATGGTGCTGTCAAAAGTCTTAGGAATCGGCTTGCATGTATGAAAAGAATGATGATGGTAGATGAGGCACGAGAGGTATGTCAAAACCCGGATATTTGGCGCTCTACACTCTCTGCCTACCCCGTTAGGGACCTGGCGTGAAGATACATACATGCATACATATTTATGTAATACGTGACCGGTCTGTTCTGGTTTGCAAGTGCTATATCTCATTTTAGTGGATAGTAGTTAATTTGCATTTATGCTATGAACGTTCACATCATTTGATTTTCATGATAATCTGTACTTGATATAAGCTCTCATTTAAAGATTTAAAGAAACTCTTCCTGAGAATGTGTCTCTCCATTTTCTATAGGATCCATGTCGGCGAATGTGCGAACGACTTACACAATCTAATTCCCTCTTCACTTTTTTACAATAGGACAACTAAGAAGGAGAACGGCGAAATATCATCCCTACACTGTGAACATACCACAAATTAGAACGAAGTGTTTCGGTTCTACATTTATTATACGTACAGGTAAGTTGTGGAATACTTTGCCGGATTTTAAAAACTACAACCTGGGCATCTTCAAATCTAGAGTGAATAGGTACTTTCTCGACAACGTGCTTCATCTTCGGCTACACCTTCACTTTCCGTAAGGTGAGTTGGTGGTCAAACGTTGGTCTATACATAGTAATATATATATACATATATATTATTTATTCTGATTTAAGTTTACTATTAATGTCTGCTTTTATTTTTACTGTACATAATAGTTATTCAATCTACATAATTTGTAATTTCTAGACGTTTTGAGTAGAAGTATCTGTAACCAATCACTACAGCCAAAAGACACAAATTTTATGCGTTATAGGGATAAAAGTCTTCCCCAACGATACCCACAATACGATTGTCATTTTTTTATATAAAGAAATACGTTTGCCACTACCATACATAAATAAAGCTATGACTGAAGAGACGATTTTTTTTATGTTATGGAAGTGGCAAACTAGCATGTAGTTCACATCGATGTTAAGTGATGACTGCAGCTTATAGACACACAAAAAGACCAAGGTCAAAATGCAGATGCGTTACCACTCCTGAGGCCTAAGGTGTTATGCCCCTGTGCCGGGAAATTACAGGGCCGTACATTACCACCTGACCGGAACACGATAGTGCTGAACACTAGGTACTATTTAGCGGCAAGTATATTAGGTAATGCGGTGGTGCCTACGCCCGCGAGCTTTGCGACTGGAGCTCTACCACCAGTAAGATGATGACTCTACACTACCATATCTCAGCACCAAAATATGAGATGCTTACTCCCTCGAGCTCCACCATGGGAGCTATACCACTACTACAAATTACGCATTATCACAATAGAACCCACAGTTCTCAGGGCAAGTCAATTGAGCCAATAATAGAACAAATTCGTATGTTTTGTTACACAAGTCGGCACGCGATCGCCTCGAGCTGTACAATGTTTGTTACATTTTAAACGTGCAATGAATAAAACATAATTGGGGTTCAAGGATTTTATTTTGGGGATGAATTGAATAAAAAAACATTGAATTAAATTTGTATTAATATTGTGTAGTCATCACTTAGTGGTTGGTTGCAGAGGCCCAGGAAGACCAAGACTAATCTACCTTGACCAGATAGATCGAGTACTGTCTGGGTGGAGTCAAGAGTCCTAGGAATTAGCGTGCATGTATGAAGAGAATTATGAATGTAGAAGAAGTATGGGGGGTGTGTCAGGACCAGGATATCTAATATCTGCAGAGAATATGTAATAATACTACGTATAGATCCCGATAGAATACCCGCCTCACCCAACCTCCTCCCCTCTTATAGGCGACGTTTGGTATTCTCTCCGTGCTACGCACACAGGTGCACGTGTAAATACACGTCACTGATTGTTATCTGTGTAATAGAGACCAAATTAAGCGTTTGTATGGAATTTTAGCGAAGTGTCCGCGGTGTGCTAGCTGTCTACACCGTAAGGGACTTGGCATGAAGACACATACATATTAAATAACTGTTGTGTTAATCTATAAATATGAGTCGTCTTGAATGTTATAAGCACGTCTTCATTAGTGTCATGCAAAGTTGTGGAGATTAATGTTTTTAACCTATTTCAAAAAAGAAGGAGGTTCATGTTTTGTCCTTGGTCTTTGTTAGAGGGTGTCTTTAGACTGCAGTTATAACTTAACATTAATCTGAACTGTATGCTTTTTTGCCACTTCCATTACATAAAAAAATGTTGGACTGTATGTATATTTTTTTTACGCATGTTCACCGATTCCTGTATCGTGTGAAAAAGTAAACTTTCACATTGGCTCCATTGCCACTGAATTGGGATCTGATGATCAAATCATGTAGAAATCGAGGAAAAGCCTCAGAAATTCTATGAATTAATAAGGTTAGTTGTGTTTTTTTAATCTTTGTATATGCATCTGAAAATTTTGCACTCCTTAATCACAAGAAGTACGGAAATAAGTTGTCAGAAAGGGATAGAAGTGTAGGTATATTTATACATATATACATACCCTTACTTATCTACATTTACATAAAAAATCGAAATACGGAAAAAAATTTTTTTTTTCGAAAATTAATAAATAAAACGGAATACAGAATTAATCCACAGCAGTACCTATGTAATGCAAATCATACTTTTCAAATAAGTCAATTTAAAAATCGGAACGCTAATTATGTAGCTTCTGCTACTTCAATGTGTACTAAAAATATTTGATCACTCGCAATACATCGCGGTATCTCTGGGAACAGCTTCAGGCACCATGTTCAAGTTTGCGGAACATTGTGTCGGAACATGATGCATAATGTATGCTGATATCTTGGTAAACTGACGCTTGGATGGATGTGGGGTTTAATATATTGCGTAGTTCTTGGTAGAAACTACGATGATTGAAATTGATATCATCAATGATAAAAAGATACGCTTACACTCAGCTCCTAGGACTAGGTATAAACCAGTGTCGTGGGTGCCGTTGTACATACACAACACGTACACAAACACAAATACCGAAACAATTATCTGTAGGCCATACAAATATTTGTCCCGGTGCGGGGATCGAATCCGCGATCCTTCGAATCAAACTGTCGTCTCACACCGCTGGACTAACCGGGTCGTCAATTAATGGTTTTTGGTAGCTGGCTACAGGCTTTTACGTTACTATTGCTTTTTTTTTTTCTGTAATAAAAGTGGCAAACAAGCGTGCAGTTCACATTGATGTTAAGTGATGACTGCAGCCTATAGACACCCACACAATGACCAGAGGTCAAAATGCAAATGCGCTGCCACTCCTGAGGCATTAGGTGTTATGCCTCTGTGCCGGAAATTACAGAGCCGTACATTACCACCTGACCGAAACATGATAGTGCTGAACACTACCATTTAACGGCAAGTATATTAGGTAATGCGGTGGTGCCTACGCCCGCGAGCTCCATCACTGGAGCTCTACCACCAGTAAAAAAAAGCTTGGTAAGTTAACCTGTTTATGGCCGGGAAAAGATCACGAGCTTTTTGACATTATCTTACTTTGTAGTTGGCATTGGGCAACTACCAAAAAACCACTAGACTATCTCAGAAATAAAGGATCATCTTTATTTTTTATAGTCCTCGAACCGGGGATCAAACTGATGACTCCAATTTAGCAGTATACCGTTGGATTACTGAGACAGTTACCGATTTTATTAAAAAAAAAAATTCTTCACGCCCTTATGGGGTAGGCACAGAGTCTGGAGCGCTAGATATCCCAGATACACACCTACCGTACTTCTTCTACATTCATAATTCTATTCATACATGCACGCCGATTCCTAAGACTTTTGACCCCACACTCAGACAGAACACGACCTATTTGGTCATGATAGGTCAGTCTTCCTGGGCCTCTGCCACCATCCAATTTAATTTGATTATAGCAATTGTTATCCATACACGTATTAGTAGGATAAAAATAATTCGTATTTTATCTCACGCCATACAAAATAGCCTGGGGGTAGGCAAGGGAGAGTAATTATAGTTTATTGTTACAAAAGAGACTGCATGCAGAGTGCAGTTGATTTGTTTGTACTTTACACACAACTAATTTGATTTTTACATTGCTATTAAAATGTGTGATTGGGGAGTCATTTGTTAATTGATTAGCCATCTTATTTGGAAGTAAAAACGTAATTTCACGACTGTAATCCCCGAAGGGGTAGGCAGAGGTAAATGCATGCATTCAAGCATACATGCAAACACCCACGATTCGCCGGTTACGTTTTGGCCCATGTAACAGGTGGCGAGCCTGTTGACATCTCCGGGCACATTACCAAACTTTGAGGTACTGGGAAATTTCCAGAAAATGGAAAAATCCCAATAGAACCAGAGATAAAGGCTTTTTTACCATTATCTCTGATAACCCCCTACCCGGGAATCGAACCCAGGACCTCAGCGTAGTAGTAGTGGCCTGCTACCACTAGGCTACCGAGGCAGTTTTTTATTTGGAAGTGCGGTTGTAATTTCAAAATTTAGTAGAACTGGCAAACGAGTACGCAGTTCACATTGTGTCTACCTACGCTCATCTATATAAAACCAGTCATTATACCAAGCGACCATTATAACCAGCGATTATAACTCGCATACGCAGGGTTCCAAATATCTAAATCATCAAAATGTCTCTTGGATTTTGGCGGGAACCTTGAAGTGTATTTTTGAGATAGATAACTCAAAAATACACCAATATATAAAAAAGCAACCCGTTTTCCTTGGTCACGCCATCACGCGTGAATGGCTGGACCGATTTCACTAATTCTTTTTTTGTTGTATTTTATATTATTAGGAGAAGGTTCTTAAGGAAAAAAATATTAAGAAAATCTCTCAGAAATATTTAACAATATACATTTAATTTTGCATATTTGCAAAAACGCGCGTAATGAATGTCAATGTCATTCACAGCCATAGACTATATTGAAAGAGCATTGTTTGTTCGGAGACGTGATTACTTATTTAAATTCGAGCATCATCGACATCCACGCGGGCGAAGCCGCGGGCAACAGCTAGTAGACAATATAGAAGCCTATGCTTCGGCTTTTACTCACCATCTTTGTGAAGTTTATGCTTGTCTGCCACCTCACATAAAAAACCCTATATTAAAGAAACATCAAAACTATTCCCAATTTTTCAAATAACATTCAAAAACATACCTAAACCGATGCCTCTGCGACACCCTACATAAACTAAGCACAATGGGTGTGCGCGAGGCGCACGTCACGTGGCCGACACGTGCCCGCGACCCGTCACGGCCACCGGAAAATTGACGTGCCGGACGAGTTGCATTAGGAAAGCTGTGGAGTAGGCTGAGTAATATTATTTTTATTTCTTTATTTCATCTATAGCTTTAGGTTAAGGCACTCCTACATCGCTAAGTTCGATTCCTGTGTCGGGGGATATCAGAGATAATGGAATAAATTCTGTACTTCCCTCTAATATCCGGTACAGAGGCATAGCACGATAGACCTCAAGAGTAGTAACGCATCTGCATTTTGACTTCTGGTCTTTGTCCTTTTCTATGGACTGCAGTCATCAGTTTACATCAATGTGAATTGCATGCTCGTTTCCCTTTCATTACAAACTAATGGTGTAAAATCCTGTTACTATTGGTACTGTCCTGGTTCTATTGGTATTTTTCAATTATCTGGATATAGGCTCGCCACCTTTTTCAGAAGCCAAAGCGAAAAACCGTCGAATTGTGGGTATTTGCATGGTTGCTTGAATACAGGCGGGAAGTTAAAATTTATCTATTTGCCTTAAGAAACTGACGTGATAACACTAGAAATAATAATAATATATAGCATATAAATATTTAGTCTACTCCACATATTTCCCCGTTCGCACTTCTAAATCTTCCATTTACGTTTGATTCGTCGTCAAAGCACAGTAAAACATTGGACCGGCTCGATTGTTTTTATACAATTTGCGCTGCACACGACTCTGTTCTTATTCTTTATTTGATTTGATTTGCGAGTGACACTTTTTTGTTTCTTTTTTTTCTGTTTAATGTTTTGTTGTTATCTGTTTTCTATATGCCATCGGAGCGTGGCGAGGTTTTGATAGACTGTCAAATTTACATTATAATGATCTGTAGTGATGTTTGTGAGAAAACTTTGATAGTTTGGTAATTCAAGTATAATTGTTTGATAATATTTTGGTTGTGTAACCATCTGATTTGTTATTGTACTTCCCTAATTTTTGGGAACAGACGCGGCAAGGGATTTTTTTTGAGTAAATAAAGGATATGTAATTTTATCGTTGATGTATTAAATTAATTTTAGAGATATCTCTGATACATGACTGAATTTCATGTAAGCTTTATACAAATAAACAAACTTAAAATGGGATTAAAATGTATTTTTTTATATTTTTTATCTGCCTGTTTGTTTGTTCCGGGTAATCTCTGGAACGGCTGGACCGATTTTGACGACAGATAGCTGATAAAGCAAGGAATAATTTAGGCTACTTTTACTTAACAATTAATTTCAACGCAAGCAAAGTCGCGGGCACATTTAGTACATGATAAATATTATAGGTTAATGTATGTTTATTCACACATCTATGTGTATATCTATTGATAGGCAAAATCAAAATATTTATTTTCAGTTTGAAACATGATTTGGAATAAATTAACTAAGCAGACTTACTTCAGACAAAATATAACAATTAAGGACAATTTCACCGTCGCAATAAAACGCGTTTTACGACACTTTTCAACATGTTCAAAAACACTATTTGGATTTCACCGACGAACATTTTTCGTGATAAGGTTGAAATTGGATGCAAATTTTAAGCTTAACCGCGTTTTATTAAACTCATGTCTCAAAGCAAACGGTGAAATCCGCCCTTAATGTTTGGAACCAATGAGGTGCTATGTAAATGAACTATATTGAATGAATAAAAAAAAAAGATCGGGACGAATTGAGAACCTCCTCCTTTTTTCGAAGTCGGTTAATAATGGCAACTCATTATACGTCCCACTGCTGGGCACGAGTCTCTCCCCTATTTGGAGCTTACTCAACCACGCTGCTCCAATGCGGATTGGTGGAGGTGGGTGGGTTAGTGGCCAATCCGCTGTCGGATGTTTTCAAACCGCCCATAAGGCCTCCGACAAGGTTTAACGACTGCTATCTATCGATAGCAACCAGGACCGACGGCTTAACGTGCCCTCCGAAGCACGGAAACGCGCATTCTATTTGCTACTAGCGCTCACCCATCACACTACCCGACCGGAGCCATGCGCGCTTCGGAAAGCGAAGTCGGTTAATCATGTTAAACCGGTACGTCGTGGACGTCGAAGTACTAAGGTGGTCGTAGCATAAGATCCCGTAGCTTACGGTTTTCGTAGCGTTCGTAGCGTCGATGATATTATGCGAGATGCAACCATTAACGAAGTACTACGGCTTGACCAACTTATGTGTTTGCGTTGGCTCTTCTATAATTTAAACAATAGCAAAAAGCAATCATGTTTAGCAATTGAGCACAGACAGACCCCGCAGAATACATGGGACTATCGTAATGATAAATTATTCGCCTTTGGGCTATGTGGGTAAACTGGAGGGATAAGCTGGCTGGGCCTATGAAGTGAGATCCGGCATCTGCCTATATTCAACATCTCACATTATTGAATTCTACTTTAAGTGGTGACTCGCCTCACCTTGGTGGGCAATATCACTTAACATCTATGTGTACAGTATGCTTGTTTGCCACTTTTTTGTAATAATGGAAGTGGCAAACAATCATGCAGTTCACATTGATGTTAAGTGATGACTGCAGCCTATAGACACCCACACAAAGACCAAGGTCAAAATGCAGATGCGTTACCACTCCGAGGTCTAAGGCGTTATGCCTCTGTGCCGGAAATTACAAGGCCATATCACCTGACCGGAACACGATAGTGCTGAACACTACCGTTTAGTGGCAAGTATATTAGGTAATGCGGTGCTGCCTACGCCCGCGAGCTCCGTCACTGGAGCTCTACCACTTTTTGTTACATACAAGGAAATATAATAAACATGACCGAATCGTATATTATGTCTACTGTAAATTTTTCCCAAATACGAAGGTAGGGACTCAAGTACATAATTCGTTTATTTCATTCGATAAATCAATGTAAGTCGTCTGTCAGAAATTCATCACCCGATCTCTCGACAATTGTCTGTTCGGCTAAAATCATTAAAGCTAACACGCTCCGCTTGCCTCGACCCTAATACTGTCCCATAATTACATACGTTTCAACCGATACCCACCCTTTCTATATTTGAATATGGTTTTATTTCGATTGACTTCACTAGAATAACACTTTTTAATGACAAAGGAATTATAACCCTAAAGAAAAGACGTAAGATTCAAAATGATTTTTGAATTTTGTGTTATTTAAGCCTAGTGCAGGATGGTGAAAATTAATAAGTGAATTTCACTTTAAAAATCGTAACTTTATTTGTAGTGTGTCACCGCCACTTAAAAGGCCACATGTCGTTTTGAGGATCTTTGATTTTATTGTTCTTATTTCAAATGTTTCAATCCTTGTGCGCTTGACTTTAGAGGGACTAATTGTACATGAACATTATCGTTTGAAGTTAAAACGAGTGTGTGAACGTGAAAGGTTTTTATGTATGTTTTATTTTATTATCATTTTTTTTTGTATTTTTTTTATTATGTAATGGATGTGGCAAACCAGCATGCCATCAAACCAATCGATCGCAAACCATCGATGTTAAGTAATGACTGCAGCCTACAGACACCCACACAAAGACCAAGGTCAAAATGCAGATGCTTTACCACTCCTGAGGCTTAAGATGTTATGTCTCTGTGCCGGAAATTACAGGGCCGTACATTACCACCTGACCGGAACACGATAGTGCTGAACACTACCATTTAACGGCAAGTATATTAGGTAATGCGGTGGTGCATACGCCCGCGAGCTCCGTGACTGGAGCTCTACCACCAGTAAAACTACCGTACTAAACTACCGTATGTAACGAAGATGGCAACAAAGCATGCATTTCACATGGATGTTAAGTGAAGACTGCAGCCTTTAAACACCTTCACAAAGACCGAAGCTACACCGCGGACACTCCGCCAAAATTCCATACAAACGTTTAATTTGGTCTCTATTACACAGACATCAATCAGTGACGTGTATTTACACGTGCACCTGTGTGCGTAGCACGTAGAAAATACCAAACGTCGCCCATAAGAGGGGAGGCGGTTGGTTGAGGCGGGGAAATAGGACGGGACGTCGAAGTGTCCATTCTATACGTAGTATTATTACATTTTCTCTGCCAGAGGTTAAAATGCAGCTGTGTTGCCACCACTGAGACCTGAGCTGTTATGTGTCTGTGATAGCTGTTAGGGGGCCATACATTACCTACCCCGAACTTTGGTTTTCATGTAGGTGTCTATACCTAGGCCGCAATCATCACTTAGCATCCATGTCAGCTGAATGCTTGCCACCTTTGTTACATAAAAAAACAACTTTGAGGGTCACAAAATAGAACCAGGTTGATTATAAAGACAACGAAGAAACTTCTAATGCAGTGTAAGTCACCATAAAATAACTAATTCAAACAATAGCCTCATTATGCAATAAATCTAAGCAGACTTAACACTATGGCTATCCGATGAACTCGTAAATTAAAGTCCAAGTGAATAAATACGACGCATTTAAAAGTGTAACGGGTTGGATTCCGGTCTTTTAATGGACATTGGGTGGCACACCGCGCGCTACATGGAACAAAACTTAAAATAATTGATTCGCGCACGCTCGGTTAGGAGTGGACTTTTCGATTTGATACTTGAGGATTTTTCTAAGCGTATTAAAAAAGACTTTTATGGTGTTGGGAGAGAAGTTTAAAGCGGTATACTTTTAAATATGAATTCATTTATTAAAATGTTTGTCATTTGTATTCATTAAGTTTTTATTACTCGCCGGGACATGATGTCTCCACCGCCCACTAGCGGAAGATTTTTTTTCCACTTGAACAGATTCTTTCAATAGTGCGGACAGTCAACCAAACAATGACAACCAAACTGTTTCAATGGTGCGGTAGTAAGTGCAATAACGAGAGAAGAGACAGCAGCGACCAGCGATAAAATTACCGCCACTGTGATTGCAAATCGCAAGCTTGGCATGCCCAAGCGTGGCGATTATAGCATATCCCCCTTATAATAATAATGGCAACCCTTGATACGACCCACTGCTGGGCACGTGTCTCTCCTCTTCTTAAAAGAAGGCCTGGAGCTTACTCCACCACACTGTTCCAATGCGGGTTGGTGGAGATAAGGCTTAGTGGCCAACCCGTTGTCGGATATTTTCAAACCGCGCATAAGGCCTCCGAAAAGGCTTAACGACTGATATGTATCGATAGCAGCCGGGACCGACGGCTTAACGTGCCCTCCGAAGCTCAGAAACGCGCATTTTAATTAGCCACTAGCGGTCACCCATCACAAACCCGACCGCGGCCGTATCGCTTAATTGCCGATCTACACCAGCCACGGAACCATGCGCGCTTGCGGAGATTTTGGTCCAGCAGTGGACCCGCGCCATGTTCGGTTGGCTAATTGCACTAGTGGAATTATCTTACAGTAGAAAAACATTCTTCCACAGTGGGTGGTGGATCGTCACGTCCCTATGCCCCAATGTCTACAATCTAGGATAAAAATATCATCTACGTTTTCTTTAAAGCCATGGTCTTGGAAATGGTAAATATAGTTTAGAATTTAGGATACTAATATCGTTTGAATGTTTACGTACATAATATAGGCGAGTTTAAAAGTACCAAAACGAATAGCACTATCTTCACGGATCACCGAAAGAGTTATCCTGGGTAATGTCCAGACGTGGATAAGTCATTAACTAATACAAATAAATTAGATTTACGGCAAAAAATGGCGAATTCGACCCGCGCCGATAATACTCCTTCGGGACGGTGTGGTGGTGGTTGGCCGGCCCTTTTATACAGGCTGTTTCTTTTGTGTTTCGTGTTTTGATTAGTTTAGTTGAAAATATTATAGTTGCACTAAAGCTCTTCCTATCTTGGTCGTAGTAATAGGGAATAAGGACGGCGGTGAAGTCGAGCCCTTTTCTACAGACTGTTTCTTTAGGTACTATAAATCTCAGAGTTAAAATTGATAAGGTAATCGGATGACATTAACGACAACTTTGTATTGTTTCAACTCATAACCTCAACTGCCTCGGTCGCCTAGTGGTAGCAGGCCACTACTACTACGCTTAGGTCCTGGGTTCGATTCCCGGGTAGGGAGTTATCAGAAATAATCGTGTAAAGTCCTTTATCTCTGGTTCTATTGTGATTTTTCCATTTTCTGGAAATTGCCCAGTACCTCGAAGTTTGGTAATGTGCCCGAAGATGTCAACAGGCTCGCCACTTGTTACATGGGCCGAAAACGTAACCGGCGAATCGTTGGTATTTGCATGCATGCTTGAATGCATGCAATTACCTCTGCCTACCCCTTCCGAGATTACAGGCGTGAAGTTACGTTATAACCTCAGCACAAATATATGTCCAAATGTTTCTTCAAACAAAATACTATAAACAACAGAAATAAAGGTAAATCACAAACAAATTTCAACTAGACAATTAATTAACAACTCTGAACAATGCACTGTGTTATTCGGAGAGGCTTTGTGTAGTAACATTATCCAATTATTTAATACGTGAAAACGTATGTATGTGAACAGAACGTTGGACGTTTAATTAACTAGTTTGTGAAAACTGGGAAATTTTATACTTGAAATGTGAAATTCGTGATGAAAGCGTAATATTTGTTTTGATGGACGCGTATAACGAAAAGGCTTTTTAATTTGGTTTCCCTTTTTTTAGGCGTCGGGTCTTGATATCAGCCTCCTCCCCCTATCCTTCCCCTCCGCTCACTAGTGGAGTAGAATTTATCCGCTCGTGCCGTCAGTCAATTGAACAATGGAACAAGTGACGGAGCTCGGGGGGTAGGCACCAACGCATTACCTGATATACTTGCCGCTAAATGGTTGTGTTCAGCACTATCGTGTTTCGGTCAGGTGGTAATGTACGGTCCTGTAATTTCTGGTACAGAGGCGTAACACCTTAGGCCTCAGGAGTGGTAGCGCATTTGCATTTTGACCTCTAGTTATTGTGTGGGTGTCTATAGCACACCGCGGATATTTTGCCAAAATTCCATACAAACGCATAATTTGGTTTCTATTACACAGACATCAATCAGTGACGTGTATTTACACGTGCACCTGTGTGCGTAGCACGTACAAAATCCGTCGCCCATAAGAGGGGAGGAGGCTGAGTGATGCGGGCAAATCGGGCGGTACGTCGAAGTGTCTATTCTATACGTAGTATTATTACATATTCTCTGTCTATAGGCTGCAGTCATCACTTAACATCAATGTGAACTGCATACTTGTTTGCCACTTCCATTACAAAAAAATAATAATAAAACTACAGCCACTACGCGGTGGCGGTAGGTATCGCAATGATCTCCCCAACTCGTATGCTAACCGTGGCAATTAGGGTATACCCTCGGTCATTTTTGGAGGAGGGCTTTTGCCAGTCCAGCTTACGTGTTTTGGCTGAAATGATGATGATGTTCATGATATTTTTGCTCAGACCTCATTATACTTGTAGTGGCCTGCTACCACTTTGTCACTGAGATGGATAATGGCAACCTTTGATACGTCCCACTGCTGGGCATAAGTCTCTCCCCTTCTTGGAAGGAGGCCTGGAGCTTACTCCACCACGCTGCTTCAATGCGGGTTGGTGGAGATAATGGCTAGTGGCCAACCCGCTGTCGGATAGCAACCGGGACCAACGGCTTAACGTGCCCTCCGAAGCACGGAATCGCGCATTTTATTTTGCCACTAGCGGTCACCCATCATATACCCGACCGAGCCCGTATCACTTAACCGAGTAGATTGCTTCCCATCTACACCAGCGGGGCCATGCGAGCTTCACTGAAATGGATGAATAAAATAAATTATTTTTTAATTTAAAATTTTCTATGTTCATAAAAGAAGGAGAAAAACTTTAAAATGTTTTAGTGTGTCTTGCTTAGTTACTTTCATGACAATTTCTTAAAATTAGTTAGATTTAAAAAACGTGTTATCCATTAGTTAATGTTAAAAGCGAAGTTTAAAATAAATGTTTTGACATCCTTAATTACGCTCAATGATAACTAAATTAATGTTTTCCAAACTTGAATTTATAATAAATTGTACCCGTCAAAGTTTTTGAACAGCCTGTATATAGTTAGTCCAGTAGAACACAGTTTTCCTCAATCTCATTACACTAAGTGCTTTTCTCTTTATTTAAAGCTATAAACATTAACACTTATATGACTGAGTGTAAGTAAGGAAATAAAAGCGTATGAGATAATGATACCTTTAAGGAATAATATTGTATGCAATATATCCTAACGTTATGGGATAGGCAGAGCCCTTATAGTCTAAGATCCGAACCTAGATCGATCTTTACCCATTTGTTTATCGAATGAAACATTGTTTTTATAAAATTTTATTCATAAACAAACACTTGCTCTTATCTCCTATCTTGCTTGTATTCATCAAAATTTGTTTAAAGCTATCTTTCATTAGATTTTTTTTTAATAAGTTTCATCCATTTGTTATCCAATGATATGTGTTTGAAACTAAAATTTTTAAACTTATAGAATCTGAGATAGAGTCTAAAAGGTTTCCGACTCGCAATTGGCCGCTTTTTACGATACGGGGTTGTTTAAAACTCATAAAATAGCCCTTCCTAGCAGCATCATGACAACTCCTTTACGGATTTTCCGTACTTATCTCACGTTTAATAAACTAAAATGATTTTTAAAATCAGCCCAAAGTTTCAGTCTCTTTTCAGCTTCTGAGGTCCAGACTGTTAAATAATTTTAGTTTAATATATGCGAGATACATTACTGGTGGTAGAGCTCTTGTTTCGGAGCTCGCGGGTGTAGGCACTACCGCATTACCTCTGTCTGCAGCCAAATGGTAGTGTGCAGTACTATCGTGTTCCGGTTAGATGGTAATGTATGACCCCGTAATAACTATCACAGAGACTAACAACTTAGGTCTCAGGGGTGGCAACGCATCTATATTTTGACCTCTGGTTTTTGTGTAGACGTCTACAGGCTGCAGTTATCAGTGTGAACTGCATGCACAGCGCTGCATGCTTGTTTACCATCATGCATTTGTTGTTGACATCAATCAGTGACGTGTATGTACACGTGCACCTGTGCGTAGCACGTAGAAAATACCAACCGTCGCCCATAAGAGAGGAGGAGGTTGGGTGATGCGGGGAAATCGGGCGGGACGTCGAAGTGTCCATTCTATACGTAGTATTATTACATATTCTCTGGCAGTACTAAGCACACAACTGCTTTAATGTAACAAATATCCATAGGAAACTGTAACCACTGTCCATACAAAATGGAAGCAGAAAATACGAGTACAGTAACGCTATTTCTCGTCATTTGGACATCAGAAAATTAGTCTCGACCTATCAATGCTTTGGAGGTCATGTAATTTGTTTTGATGTAGCAAGAAATGAATTGTGTGTCATGTTCTTTTGTTCACTTGAATAGAGTTAGTCTATTTTTATTTTGCATTATTGAAGTTCCATGCAAAGGTACAGTTTTTCGGCCATGATCCCAGTTTCATATCATTATTGAAACTCGCACTGTTTGATGAAATTATAAAAAAGGCCATAGGTATATCAAGTCAAAAAATATGTTTTTTTTTCTCATTACACAGGGTTATTTGTAATTAGCGGATAACCTCTTGCAGGCAGCCTCTCTACATCAATCCATAGAATATTTGCTCTAAGACTTTTTAAAATTCATAGTTATCAAAATTTAAATTTTCCCATTCAAATTTTCTTTTGCCTCTAAACTGGAATTTACTCTTAGCGTAGGTGTACCTTTGCCTAGGCAAAATATCGCCACGTGCAGCGGAGAGCAGGGTTGCAGAGTGACGCAGCGGCAGCAACGCTCTTTTAAACTTTTGAAGTATTTTTATTTTATGGGGTATTTAACAAGATTAGTAAAAAGTCGTAGAACAAATGTTGTTGGAATTGATCTAGAGAGGCTGCATTCAGGACGTTATGCGCTAATTTAAATTAACCCTGTATAAAGTTACTCACTTCCTCACGAGCCATAGCTCATCATAACACATATCCCATAGGATTTGCGTTACTATTTAACTTAAAAAAAACTGATATTTAAAAAAGAGATACAAAAAAAAAACATTCTAGTAATTTCAAGAAACATAGCTTCATTCGTCACATATCTACCATCTAAGTGCACCGCATGGTTTTTTGCTTTCTTCCTTAAATAAAAAACCCATAATTAATCAGTATGTATATATATATATCTTCACGCCAAGTCCCTTACGAGGCAGGCAGAGGGTGTGGAGAGGCAGATATCCCAGTCCTGATACACCTCCCGCGCTTCTTCTACATTCATTTTTCTCTTCATACGCCGATTCCTAAGACTTTTAACTCCACCATCAGACGAGTACTCGACCTTTTTGACCATGACAGGTGAGTCTTGATCTTCCTGGGCCTCTGCAACCATCCACATTCGCATTGTATATCTGTTTAGTTATTCGCTCATTCGACATTCTTTCCATTTCTCTTAACCATCGGAGCATGCCTTTTTTCATTTTTACACTGACACCCTCATTCACACAAAGCCTCTTTCTTAAATTAATCAGTTATAATTGCTTTCATACTGTTTTAAAAATTATTCTGATGCCTCTACCATCAGTATTGCATTTTCGCGGTTAGGGGCAAATAGTCCATTATTACCCTTCTACCCCAATACCGTGGCAATTACCACGCAATAACATACAGGCTCGTTATATTACAATTTACTTTAATATCCCGTTCATGTTGCTGGACACGCGATGTGTGGTCTTCTACATTGTGATGCGATTTTTGCTTTGATGTGTTATTTTTCATTTAGCGTTTTTTTTTTTTTGTTTTTACTTGCCGCTAAATGGTAGTGTCCAGCATTATCGCGTTCCGGTCAGGTGGTAATGTACGGCCCTGTAATTTCCGACACAGAGGCATAACACCTTAGGCCTCAGGAGTGGTAACGCATCTGCATTTTGACCTCGGTGTTTGTGTGGGTGTCTATAGGCTGCAGTCATTACTTAACATCAATGTGAAATGCATGCTTGTTTGCCACTTCCGTAACATAAAAAAAAAATGGCGTAGGTTAAATTGTGAGCATTACAGAATACTGCGATTTTGCTGAATGTATTTGCCTTAGCAACAGTAAGTTATAATATGGATTGAAAAATCGTGTTTAACGTTATTTTTTTTTTGAATGCAGAAGGTCCACTTGGAAGCGATTGGATAAATGGCTTAGGCCTCAGGAATGCATGTGCATTTTGGCCTTTGGTTTTTATGCTGATGACTTAGAGGGCATGCGTTTTAGCTATCTTCATGTCATAAAAGCCCCCATTATTCGTCAAATCATAACAAAAATTTTTTTACACCAAGAATAAAATCATCTCAAATAATGATAACTTCACAAACTATAATTGAGTAAATCTTAATGGAAATAAAATCTTTTGACCCCGATCACAAACACCATATTCATCAGCAAAATCAATTAGGTATTATTATATCGATGAGCAATGAAAATAGATTAAAACAAAATATGTCCACTCATCACTTACACATACGTTAATTTCAAAACAATCAGCTAATAAATTAATGACACGGATATCTCACCCCAAATTATGTCAATCACCATGTGTTGACCATGATTGTGACAAATATTTTGTCACAATATAAACCTTATGACCATGTAATGAGAATTTATGTTTTGTGAAATGTTAATTAAAAATATGCCAGTGTAAGATAAGATAAATACTCAAATCGCATCACTAAGTAAAGAGACTTATGTTTTAGTTTCCATTGTCATATTGAAAGTTTATGAAGTAAAGGCTGTCGCTCATTTAACATTCAAAATTGATTAAATTGTTATATATTTTGTTGTATTCATTGCAATGACGATAGCGAGTAAAATATTTTATATTTTTATTACAGAAAAATAGTTCGGACGGGACTTGAACGCTTGACAATAGTGATCGCGGGTTCGAGTTAAGAACTATCACGATAACGTTTTCGCAGATTTTCGCGAACTTTATACATTGTAGAAATTTTATAAGCGGATTTTCTCGCGTATGCTACTTCCAATTTCTCTTTCTTACCCGACGTTTCGGTCACTTTTCAGCTGCCGTGATAGAAAAAGGAGTTGGGCGTAGTATACCCGAGGAAAACCGCTAATATGACTTTTACAATTACTGCGATTTTTAATAAACTGAAAAGTTTGTTGTATCGGTTTCAAAGTCATATAATTATGACAATGTTGTCACCGATAGAGTGACTAGTCACTCTACCTTTTCTACTGATTTTTCTGATTATTACTACTACTACTGTTTTTCTGATTACTAGTGATCCAGTGGTTGAGTGTTCAAGTCTCGTCTGAAATTAAAACTTTGTTTTAGTTATTCAATAAACCTCAAATTCATGTTTATTATGTTTTTTTTTTATAAAATGTCTTACACTACTACTTCTTAATAAAAAATAGTCTATACATATTTTGAAAGAAAATCGGTATCATTTTATTCGGGAAATAACATAGGGAATAACTTTACCTGGGATATAAAATTTGCATCAATTGATTCTTAATAATTCTGTACAAAAACAAAGGTACGTATTCATTGAAATATGAACTTTATGATAAATTAAGTGAAACCCTTAACCCGTAATTCTAACCTCACAGCATCTGTCACTGACATTTGTCACGTGATCAAATTAAATGGACGCCATTACTAAAATATGAGCACGAGGTGCAATTATTGAATTAAAAATGTATTTGTACAATACATTTTGATGGTGTTTAAATTGTTTTACGTTTGTGCGACGCGTTTATTAATTCAAATGGATGTTTTGGTGTTATTGTTTGATTATCTTTGTTATGGTAATTATTGACGTTACGTTTATGAATGAGGGGGATAGACTATAGGATAAGTTGATTATATATAGTCTATCCATATAATAATATCCATCAGTATAGTGATAGAGGTCTTTGGCGGAAGAAACATAATTACTTAACATCTAACCGGAACACGATAGCGCTGAAAATATAAATTGTGGTTTTTACTATTTCCCTTCAATTTCTTCATATTTTCTTACCTTTGAAACCTTGCCTGGACTTCCAAAAATCGTTCAAAACCAAAATTAGCCAAATCGGTCTCGCCGTTCTCGAGTTTTAGTGAGACTAACGAACAGCAATTGATTTTGATACATATAGACTACTAGCTGTTGCCTGCGGCTTTGCTCGCGTGGATGTCGTTTAAAAAGTAGTCTATATTCTTTCTCTATCTCTATACCAAATTCTGTAATCTGTAACTCTATCTCTGTAAAAATCTGTAACTCTATCTCTGTACCAAATTTCATTAAAATCGGTCCAGTCGTTTGGACGTGAAAAGGTAACAGACAGACAGACAGACAGAGTTACTTTCGCATTTATAATATTAGTAGGGATAAGATAGGTTGATTATACATGGTCTATCTATATAATAATATCCATCGGTATAGTGATAGAGCTCTTTGGCGGAAGAAACATAATTACTTAACATCTAACCGGAACACGATAGTGCTGAAAATGGCCATTTGGCCGCAGATGGCTGGATTATTTATGAGGTTAACTAGATTATTTTGTACCCGCTAACCTGGTAACGCTTTGCTCTGGCTTAAAAAAACAGATATGTTGCTATATACTCGTAGATAGCGAAGATGCTATCTAGATTTGATAACGCGGTGGTGCTTACGCCTTCAAGTTCCTTCACTTGAACTCTACTACCACTAAATATAGCAAAATATTTTTTTTAAGGCCAGAGCAAGGCGAGACCGTGTTAGCGGGTACAAAATAATCCAGCCATCTACGGCCAAATGGCCATTTTCAGTACTATCGTGTTCCGGTTAGATGTTAAGTAATTATGTTTCTTCCGCCCAAGAGCTCTATCACTATACTGATGGATTTTATTATATGGATAGACCATGTATAATCAACCTATCTTATAGTCTATATATATCAAAATCAATTGCTGTTCGTTAGTCTAGCTAAAAGTCGAGAACGGCGGGATCGATTTGGCTAATTTTGGTTTTGAATGATTTTTGGAAGTCCAGGGAAGGTTTAAAAGGTAAGAAAATATGAAGAAATTGAGGGGAAATAGTAACCACAATTTAATTTTCCCATACAAATATCGTACGTATCTATCAAACCTTTGACGCGTTATTTCATTCTGAGGCAATACGAAGTTTGCCGGGTCAGCTAGTCAATTATATATTTAAGTAATTATCTTATTATTCTTAACTAAAGTTTTAGTAAAAAGATAGATAAACTGCCTCGGTAGCCTAGTGGTAGCAGGTCACTACTACTACGCTGGAGGTCCTGGATTCAATTCCCGGGTCGGGAGCTATCAGAGATAACGGTTTATAGAATCCTCTATCTCTGGTTTTATTGGGATTTTTCTATTTTCTAGAAGTCTCCCAGTACCTCGGAATTTGGTAATGTGCCCGGAGATGGCAACAGGCTCGCCACCTGTTACATGGGCAAAAACGTAACCGGCGAATCGAGGGTGTTTGCATGTAGGTATGCTTGAATGCATGTATTTACCTCTGCCTGCCCCTCAGGCTATTACAGGCGTGAAGTTACGTTACGTTAGATTTATAGATAAATGTGACAGTATTTATACATTGTACTAAACATATCCAACGCAATAACCTCCAATTTTGTTGGAATCGGAGGCACGTAGAACAAACTCAATTACATCGTGTCAGTTCTACACGATTGTTTGTCTCAAACATCGAATCTTTGTTCTCTAATGAGGTGCCTGAAGAAATATTTTTTCAGCTAAGATCACTGTTTGGTGTTCGTTATTAGACAAATGGTGACATAGTATTTTAATATACTACTTTGGTTTCTTTCTTTATTTTTTTTCTTTTCGACGTAACAATAAGTAAATAACGATGTATGACATGATATTGACATTAAAGGATGAGTAAATGGGAAAATGTCTTGCAATTTTTTTTATGTATTGAAAATGGCAAACCAGCATGCAGTTCACATCGATGTTAAATAATGACTGCAGCCTATAGACACCACAAAGGCCAGAGTTCAAAATGCAGATGCGTTACCACTCCTGAGGCCTAAGGTGTTATGCCTCTGTGCCGGCAATTACAGGGCCGTTCATTACCACCTGACCGGGACACGATAGTGATGAATACTATCATTTAGCGGCCAGTATATTAGGTAATGCGGTGGTGCCTACGCCCGCGAGCTCCGTCGCTGGAGCTCTACCAGTGAAAAACATATAAATACAATAATACTGGTGGTTCAGTTCCAGTGTAGGTACTCGAGGGTATAGGCACCACCGCCTTAACTAATTTATCTGCCATCAAATGGTAGTGGTAAGCGCTATTGTCTTCCGGTTAAATGGTAATTTATGGCCCAGAGACATAACTACTACTTAGGTCTCAGGGCTGGCAAAGTTCATTTGTTCATTCCATTTTGACCTCTGGTTTTAAATTTTATCATCATAGATGAAAATAGAACATATGTTTTTTTATATGCTTTATTTGTCCCACTGCTGGGCAAAAGCCTCCCCCATCTTCTTCCGCGGTGTTTTGCAACTTCGAACAAATTGAGTACAAAGAGTTTTTATAAAATATAAAAGATGAAAAAAAATATTCTCCCAGAATATTCTGCGAAACAATAAACGATAATACAAGCGTTATCAATTAAAACACTGTTTTCGACACTCATCCCAATTAACAATAACTGAACAGATGTGATATGAGCAAATTAATCCGAGATACACTTGTCGAGTATTAATCCCTCTGGATGATCACTTGTCACCAGAAACTGCTCGAGTGGAAATCAAAAATGTATTTATGTCGCTCTTAGCGCTTGTAGCGCTTAATAAAAACTAAAATTAAAAATACCACTTACTGGTAACCAGTAAGTGGTATTTTTAATTTTAGTTCTTATTTTATCAACTTCTATTTAACTGACACACCTTTTTCTAAATTTGAAAATAACAATTTGATCATTATTTGTTTTTTAATCCATTTACAATAGTTAGATACGGTAGCGTTTACCTAAAATTTTACATAGTCGGGATTCTGAAAGATTTTTTTTTGGTAAGGTTATGAACTGTATGAATGGTTATACCTAAGAAACGGCTTGTTTTATGCACAAGTTATTAAATACGCAATATTGTTTTATGTAAGAACTTATTTATCCTGGAATATAAATTGGAAGTATCTATAATACTCGTATATTATCGTTTCTTAATTCTTGTAACTTAATTTTTAATAAAAGCTATTGCGGCTTTTGTTGTTGATCACGGTTGATCACGTCGAAAAAAATATTTTTAATGGGACCTTTACAGGCAAAACCGAAAATGTTATAAGAAGCCAAAACGAAGAACTGAACTATTGGTAGCTATATTTAAAAGAACTGAAAGAAAAAACTACATCGGGTGAAATGAGACGCTTCGACCTTTAAAACACTAGCTCAGATATTCACATAAACTAAAAAAAATGTCCATATTATAATTTTAATATTTGTTCCGAAGCCGTTGCATGTAAAGCGCTTACAAAGTTCGCTTGAACGTTTAATTCGCATTGCATGTAATAAAAGATTTTTTCGCTTCAAGTCCCACCGACAAAAGCATAGTGATTGACACTATACTACAATTGTGGCAAGTGTTAAAATTGTCAGCCAATTCAAAGGGGATCTATTTTGCGATGGTTTCGATTTTTTTATAAAGCTGGCATAGTACAATGAGGGAAAGTATATTTGTATCGAACGTAATTGGGTTTTGCGTAGGTGGTTTAAATATCTTTTGTCATGTGTATGTGTGTGTACAGTGATGTTTGACTTATCATATAGATATATCATTATGTAGAAATAATTCTATTTCTTATGTAGATTTTTTTCTCGTTCATTAAGGTAAACAGTTTTACGGATACTGATCATTGTTTTTTTATTGGTGGTAGAGCTCCAGTGACGGAGCTCGCGGGCGCAGGCATCACCGCATTACCTTATATACCTACTTGCCGCTAAATGGTAGTGTTCAGCACTATCGTGTTCCGGTCAGGTGATAATGTACGGCCCGGTAATTTCCGGCACAGAGGCATAACACCTTAGGCCTCAGGAGTGGTAACGCATCTACATTTTGACCTTGGTCTTTGGGTATCTATAGGCTGCAGTCATCACTTAACATCAATGTGAACTGCATGCTTGTTTGCCACTTCCATTACATAAAAAAATAAAATCTTTTGTAATTAATACGTTCTTAGACCGTGGTATTACGATAGAACACGATAGCGTTGAACAGAAATTAATGCAGTGGTGCCAATACCCTCGAGCTCTGACACTGGAGCATTACCAGTAAGTGTATTCCTATGAGACAGAACAGTTGAGGCTAAATGGTAGATGTTTATGTCATAAAAAGGTTAACAGGCATACAATTCGCATTCATGTAACTCTTTGTTTAGCAGCCCGCCGGCGGTTGCCTGCCGCTACACACTTTAATCAGCTCATGAAGAGTTAAAGTTAGTCCCTATTTCTATCATGCCATGGTATTAGTTTTATAACAGTAAATCTACCTCGGTTTGGTTTCACTAACGTCGCAGTAAACTCCTGTCTTAATTATTCATTATCATCTTTACGAGTCTTTGCATTTCAATCAATCGTTTTCATGTCTACTGAGCAATTAACTTTATAGTCTATGATGGTACAATGTGTGAGGAGGTAGCGGATTTGAATTCTACATTTTATAAATTTTAAAACGTAACTATTTAAAAATAAAATTATTTTTTATTTTTAAATATTAGGTACAGTAGTTAGTGTTCTTTCAGTAGTGTCAAATCACGAGTGTATTGAGTCCCATCAATTAGAATTAGAAAATATACGAGTAAATGTATTTTTCCAGTTGGAAAAAAACACGAACACTTTGTCATACAATTCTAATCAATCACAGTATGAATGAATGTTGACTCAAATTACTCTACGTACTGCAATGCAGTGCATAGGTACCTATATTACCGCAGATAAAATTACCAACCCAAAAGATATCACGGTGCTGTATATGCAATAGCTAAAAAATATCTATTCTGGTATTATGTATAAAGCTGAAGAGTTTTTTGTGGTTGGTTTAACACGCTAATCTCAGGAGCTTTCGAAAATAAAAAAAAAAACTTTTTATGTTAGATAAGAAAGACGCCATCACGCTGCGACCCAAAGGAGCTGAGCGCCAATGAAAAATGTTACAATGGGTATAATCCCCATATGAACCCGAGATGGGTAGCGAAGCGTTTTTAAATATTTTAAAGATATATTGCATGATAGAGATTCCAAGCAACCAACGTCCGTAGTAACAAATATAATCATTCTTGTATAATAACAAAAAAAATATATATTTATTTTAATATATCATCACACTTTTACTATTACTTTGTCGATTCTGTCATGATCCAAACCTGAGGTTAATACCAAAGAAAAAATATTGAAGTGCCATGGAATCCAAGACTGCAATGTTTATTTTTGCAAAATTGTATTATTAGAGGAATATATTTTAAAAGATTTAGCAATAGTTAAAGTGCATCATCCACAATTTGCTCGTTATTCGCACCATACAATCGCACTTAAATCTTAAGACGACCGCATCGCAAAGTTAACTGGAAGCGATCTCAGATCTCAGGTTATGAGTCAACTGGGCGATGTATGCTATATAGCATAGGGCAAAGATTATTTTCACAGAAGTGTCTTTGCGTTCATTTCATTTGCTAGCGTTCAATAATTTATTATTATTAATTTTATGTTATATGACACATTTTTTAAACTTACTCTGATAACAATTTCTTATTATAATTACAAATCACATTTATAGCGACTAAAAATGTTTCTTAATTATTCTTTGTCAATTTTTTTTCTTATATTCCTCTCTACCAGACTGATACATGATGAGTAATGAAATTCTTTAGGATATGAAAAAGAAAAGAAGATTATAAGATGTGTTTAAATATTTTGAACTGTTTGAAGTTAATCATCATAGGGTTACATACTTAATTAATTTCTTATCTAAAAGGTGTTTTTTAACTCCACAAAATCTAATTAGACGGATAATCTTTAAACCAATTTTCGAATAAGAAATCATGCAATCTGATATCATTGTCATCAGAGAAACGAATGGTAGGACCACTGAGTTGGGACAAAAGTTACATCACCATACTTTAAAATTTGCTGTGTATTCGTTTCAGAGTTGATATTGGTAGACTCTAAGTAGAAGCGTATAGATAAATCATGTATGTAAATTCATTGATAACAGTTTTTTGTTTCTGGTAATCGCATTTGCGGCGACAATCCTAGAACTAGCCATACGCCTGTATGGTACTAAAATAAATATAGGAAGACAGAAATAAAACAGGTACAAATAATATGGATGTGTAGCTATCATTGTGGTCTTACATTTTCTGCCTCTGTGATGAAATTACAGAACAAAATTCTAATAAGTGGGCAGTCTAGCAGTGAACAGAATTGTTGACCCGTTGGTAACTCAAAATTCTGAGGCTCGACCACGTAATGCAATTGTGCTGGTTCTTATTTTAGTTTAGGGTATGAAGTGGTACGTAGTGGGAACTTTAATTGCGAAACAATGTATAGTTCTAAAAGGACAGATGACAGCTAAGAATATAAATGCGCCACGTTAGTTAAAAAGTCGTGTCTACGCATGCATAATCTTTGCCACAGAAGAAGTAAAACTTATAATTGAATTTCTGCTAACTGCACCCCACTGACTAAGACGTGGTCATAACTCTATCCAGATCGGAGTGTGCGCTGTTGTTTGACAATGTTGCGAGCCAATCAACACTTACATGTCTTAGGAAATTCACAGTCTATAGCTTAGTGTTTGATGAAATTGTATTCATCTCAGAAAATTTATAAGCATGTTGTTCATATAGACGTTAATTGATGACTGTAGCTTAAAGACAACTACACAAAAGAGGTCAAAATGCATGCCATGAGACATTAGTCGTTATGTCTCTATGACAGTTATGACGGGGCCATACATTTATCATGTAACTTTTTTTTATGTAATGGAAGTGGCAAACAAGCATGTAGTTCACATTGATGTTAAGTGATGACTGTAGCCTATAGACATCCACACAAAGACCAAGGTCAAAATGCAGATGCGTTACCACTCCTTAGACCTAAGGTGGCCTATTCGTACCAATTTCACATTGACTTAATCACCATCATCACCTCAAAGGATGATGATGGTGATTATGTCAACGAAACAAAGTTAGTGCAAAAGGCTACAAGATTTATCTGTTCCCAATTCCCAACCATTGGTCACAATTTTATACACTACCGCATTACACACGAAATAAATATTGAAACCGCAGACAGGTCATAAAACAAAGAAAATACAAAGAAATATGGACTCGACAAACCGAAGGGGCCTGATAATATAGCGATATTCGGACAACGTGCCCGCCATATTTTTTATATAGATAATCCGTGTGATTTATTGTGTTTAACTCTTTGATTTATTGGATAAGTTTGTGATTAGAATTGGTACGTGTGACAAGTTCTCGTTTTGTGTGTGATGGTTTTTTATTGTATTCTGATAAAATAGGCTGGATGTTTATTTCGAAGTCACAGAGGATGTGAGAGGAATAATTGTGAATGTTATAATATTTTTTTTTTAATGTAATGGAAGTTACATTGATGTTAAGTGATGACTGCAGCCTATATACACCCACAAGAAGACCAAGGTCAAAATGCAGATGCGTAACTACTCCTGACCTCCTGAGGCCTAAGGTGTTATGCCTCTGTGCTGGAAATTACAGGGCCGTATATTACCGGAACCGGAACACGATAGTGCTGAACACTACCAGTTCTCTTCTTCTCGAGTTTTAGCGAGACTTACGAACAGCAATTGATTTTTATATATATAATATATATTAAAATAATACGTTAATTACTATAAATTTAATATGAACTGGCATGCATGTTTGACACTTCATGAAAAAGAAAACGAATGTAGATAGTCGGATACTTTCATGCGCAAAACAGGCGTTCAAATGTCTACCTATAGGCTTGCTCTTTTACGAGGAAATTTAAGAAAACTTATGTTTTCTAATTCTATGTCAGTTTATTTTAATACTTATATAAATCCATCTATGTTTTATGGTAGGTACAATAAAAAAATACGCTTACACTCACAGTCCCACAGTAGGTATAAATCTGTGTCGTGAGTGCCGTTGTACACATACAACACATAACACACCCAGAAACAAATATCTGTAGGCTATACAAATATTTGTCCCGATGTGGGCATCGAACCCGCGACCCTTCGAATCAAACGGTTATCTCACACCGCTTGACTTTTTTTTTTTATGTAATGGAAGTGGCAAACAAGCATGCAGTTCACATTGATGTTAAGTGATGACTGCAGCCTACAGACACCCACATGAAGACCAAGGCCAAATGCAGATGCGTTACCACCCCTGAGGCCTAAGGTGTTATGCCTCTGTGCCGGAAATTACAGGGCCGTATATTACCACCTGACCGGAACACGATAGGGCTGAACACTACCATTTAGCGGCAAGTAAATTAGGTAATGCGGTGGTACCTACGCCCGCGAGCTCCGTCACTGGAGCTCTACCACCAGTAGAAAACTAACTAACCGGGTCATCAAAAAATACAAGTTTATTCATGATTTTTTTATGTTCGACATCTTATAAAGGTAGAATAAAAATCATTGTACTTGTAATTGTAAACAATTACTATAATATTAGAAGTGAGACTATAAATCAGGCAAAACAAAATGTTTTTTTTTTTAATTTTTAATTGTAATTCACCTATCTGATGTTCAATCATTTCTGTAGACAAATTAAAATAAAGCCTATAAACAAAAAAAAGCTCTTTAATTGACACCTACTAGATGTGAATCTTACATGCTCATTTGTAGTGTACCATACTTATTTAACTAATTTTATTTTATATTAAATCTAGTCTAACTGCCTCGGTAGCCTAGTGGTAGCAGGCCACTACTACTACGCTGAGGTCCTGGGTTCGATTCCCGGGTAGGGGGTTATCAGAGATAATGGTGAAAAAGCCTTTATCTCTGGTTCTATTGGGATTTTTCCATTTTCTGGAAATTTCCCAGTACCTCAAAGTTTGGTAATGTGCCCGGAGATGTCAACAGGCTCGCCACCTGTTACATGGGCCAAAACGTAACCGGCGAATCGTGGGTGTTTGCATGCATGCTTGAATGCATGCATTTACCTCTGCCTACCCCTTCGGGGATTACAGGCGTGAAGTTACGTTTAATCTAGAAAAAGTTACAATTTTTTAAAGTTTATGTTTAAATGAGGCTACAGAACCACTGAAAAAGCCTATTTTCAAGAATTGCTCGTTTAAAGGTATTATATATAGATAGATAGCTTCGAAATTAAAGATGCTTCACTCACTGTTGCGTGCCCAAATAGATGCACCAGATTTATTAGAAAAAGTAGCTATTTGTGTACCTCGTATTGGTAGCCGCTTATCAAACATGAACACTTTCGTTTTGCCCCTGTATCAAACCAATATTGGTCAGTCCTCTCCAATATGTCGAATGCTGTCTGTTCGCAATATTCGTAACAAAATAGGCTTTTTCAGTGGTTCTTGTATATATATATATATATATATACAAGAACCACTGCTACGAGCAATTCTTGTATATATATATATATATATATATATATATATATATATATATCAAGATCTTGGAAACGGCTCCAACGATTAGAAAATCGTGAAACTCACAGATTAGGGGTTTTTCGGGTCAAGAAATCGATTTATTTAGGTTCCAGGTCCAAGAAAAGCTCGGTTCCAAGTTAATAATAAATTTTCTTCATAACCGACGACTAACGCCATCTATTGATGAATAGAAGAACCATTAGTCTACTAACGTTAGTCGTATATGCAATGCATACTAAATATAATTTTCAAAAATCGCTACGGAACGAAGCTCGGTCAACCAGGTACTATTTATTATGTTGTCAAATTGTTTTCTAAAATTTAATTTACATTCTGCAACAAAAAGTTCTTTCTTTTTGGCAACCAAAGGAGATGTTGCAAAAATGTATGGACCTCCGGCCATGTATTGTACACAATATCATTAAACAGGCAAAATCAATATAAAAACGTTTTTTACTGTATATTTTTACTTATTTAGCTTTGTTTGCAGTTACAAAACATAATTTGCAGTTAGAATAGCAACTCAAAACTAACATGGCGAATATGGCGGGCGATGTCATTTTGACATTTTCATTTTTTAAATTGTATTTTGATTATAGAACTTGGAGAAAAAAGTAATATTTTCTAAATACTATCAAAATCGATTGATCCCAAGTGTCGGCTGTATCGCCGCCATGTTTAACATAGTTGAAAACGATAAAATCGTTATAATGAAATGTGGTTGTAACTCTAAAATATATTCTTGAATAAATTAATTGTATTTTTTTTGGATTCTTCTTTAATTTACCCATTTTTTGAGGACATGTACGAACCAGAGCCGAGCTCGCAACATCTCCTTTGGCTCCAACTAAACTTCGGACCATGTTGGACAATTTAATTAAAGCCATGTTCCGATCTTCAGGGAAAGTGATGGCAGTAATTGAAATGCCTTTGCCGGACATGTCAGCGTGCACGTGCCAATGTGTGGTTGCTTTTCGTATTTTCTTTCGTTAATAAAACAATTGGTGAAGGGAAAATTGGGAAAGGGTGATTTATTAACTAACAATCTTATTTTTATTACAAACTAGCTGACCCGGGCAACGTATCGTATTGCCTCACAATGAAATAATGTGTCAAAGGTTTGATAGATACGGACTATTTGTATGGAAAAATTATATTGTGTTTTTTACAATTTTCTTACCTTTTAAGCCTTGCCTGGACTTACAAAAATCATTCAAAATCAAAATTAGCCAAATCGGTCCAGTAGTTCTCGAGTCAAGTTTTAGCGAGATAACGAACAGCAATTGATTTTTATATACATATATATATAAGATAGTCTTAATTTTTATTGTAAGAGTAATGACCTTTTTCTATAAGTGACATCCACGTGATATTGTACTTTCCCAATTGAAATATTTATCAATCGCACTACTAAAGGGGAGGCAGAGCGAGGCAGATCCCCGTTGAGATGGACAGATCAAATCAGGGCGGCAACAAACTACACAGTTCATGAGTGTACCAGAAAGGCTGCGGTCCGACAAGAATGGCGCCGTATGACAAGACTTGTCACTCAGCCTGTTCCTGACTGATGACCACGACCACTCTGCCAAGAGTGAAACGACAAAGAAGGAAGGACTATAGGGGAAGGGGGGGGGGAAGGAAAATTTTCACGTCTATATAAATTATAGTTTTTTATGTTATTGAAGTGGTAAACAAGCATGCAGTTAACATTGATGTTAAGTGATGACTGCAGCCTATAAACACCCACGCAAAGACCGAGGTCAAAATGCAGATGCGCTACCACTCCTGAGGCCTAAGGTGTTATGCCTCTGTGCCGGAAATTACAGGGCCGTACATTACCACCTGACCGGAACACGATAGTGCTGATAACTACCATTTAGCGGCAAGTATATTAGGTAATGCGGTGGTGCCTACGCCCGCGAGCTCTGTCACTGGAGCTCTACCATCAGAAAAAAAAATATTTTTTGTGTACATATTGTGAATCATAAATTTGGGCTACCTGTACATTGGAGTATTTCTTGTAAAAAAATAAACCAAACGATATTTATTTACGGTAAATTATGAAAAAAAATATCCTATTCATTTTTTTCTGACCAACTTAAATACTACTTAATTGTTCGCTGCAATTTTATCCTTTCATAAACAAACAAAGCTTTTCAACTTCCTAGAATGTTGTGCAACTATTAAGCAGTTTTGTAGATTTTGAACTCTATTTCTGTACGCACAGCTTTCCTTTTAGAAAATATTAATCGTGTTCCACGGAAAGCGTTACTAGTGAGTCATCGTTGCAAGTGATGTGCTGTGCTCGATTAATTATTCAGAATAGATTTTTTTCTTTTTCTTCGAATTTAATATTGATATACATAGCATTTGTAAACTTAAAAAACTTTTAGTCTACGATATGATTATTCTAGTTAAAAAAAAAACTTTGTAAGACACGTCATAGTCCCGATTATGATGTCATTGTGTGAGACCATGCGAGAGTAGCAATTGCCGCTTAATGGCATGAATCATGAACGGCTAGGCTACTAAAATCAGTATACAAGATCATGATACTAATCCAGTCATTAATCTTTTCAAGGATGATCATCATTATCATTATAGAGGTCTACTGCTGGATAAAAGCCTTCAATAGAGATATCCACAGCGTCCGGTCCTAGACCATACTCATTCAGCCGCTGCCTTTACCATCGACGTTCTAGCTGGAAAGAAGCCTGCGTAAGCGCAACGATTATGACATATATATATACCTTCTCAGATTATCTTCCAAACAATACGCATAAATTGAAAAATATAACCTATATCTGACTCAGGAGTAAGTTATTTTTGAGACACGTCAGGGTTATTTTTGTTTTTATATCATTTTGCAATAACACATTCTAGTAAAATATATTTTTTTAAAGAAAAATGGAAATAAAAATTTGACTTCAGGCGAGATTCGTACTCGCGGCCACTAAGAATCTAGTCCAGCCGCTCTTCCCACTAAGCTACTGAAGTCCACACCCAATTTGTCAAATCTTTCCTTCACATTTATTGCTTTGCCTTATGATGGCAGTAGCGACATTTTTACTCGTGGTAGAGCTCCAGTGACGGAGCTCGCGGGCGTATGCACCACCGCATTACCTAATATACTTGCCGCTAAGTGGTAGTGTTCATCACTATCGTGTTCCGGTCAGGTGGTAATGTACGGCCCTGTAATTTCCGGCACAGAGGCATAACACCTAATGTCTCAAGAGTGGCAGCGCATCTGCATTTTGACCTCTGGTCATTGTGTGGTTGTCTATAGGCTGCAGTCATCACTTAACATCAATGTGAACTGCATGCTTGTTTGCCACTTTTATTACATTAAAAAAAAAAATCTATTGCCAACAATGCTAGTTAGGCATGCTGTTTTCATCATCATTTCAGCCAGAAGACGTCCACTGATGAACAAAAACCTCCCCCAAAGAACGCCACAACGAACGGTACTGCCCGCGATTGCCCGCGACCTTCACCAGGTCGTCGGTCCTCCTCGTGGGGGACATGCCTACGCTTCGTCTTCCGGTACGCGGTCGCCACTCCAGAACTCTTCTTCTCCAACGGCCGTCAGTTCTGCGAGCTGTGTGCCCTGCCCACTGCCACTTGAGTTTCGCTATTCGGTGGGCTATGTCGGTTACTTTGGTTCTCATGCCGATCTCCTCATTTCTGATTGGATCTCGCAGAGAAACCCTGAGCTCATGTTATTTTACTCATTACTTAATTAATTCATCACCCTTTTGACTAAAGTATTTTTTTTACTTAAATATCATACTTTGTAAGAATGTACATCGATTTCCCAATGTTGACATACAGACAATTACACTTTCCTAATAAGACAATGCAAACTAAACCCTTATTACTGTCAATGATACAAATTACACGTTTTGCTAGGTATTGAGTGTTGCAATTATTTTTTTCCTGCTTGCAATTGATAAATTGGCACGTCTGGCAACATTTAATGTTTCACTTACTGAATAATTTGGTGTAATAACCCAGTATTACGACTCTAGAAAACGGATTTTTTTAAGAATTAAAAATTCTATAGCAGTGTTTTGTGTTGATATTGTAAGAAACGCACTAGAAACGTCGACGATGCCAATAGGCCTTTGATGTCGGTATGATTCATTTGACGACTCAGTATCTGCAACGTAGCGTCCGCTTGATCTGAGAGTCGCGAGTTCGACACTCGCACCGGGATAAAAAATATGACCTATAAGATATTTATCCTAGGTGTTTGTGTGACTGATGTCCTTCTTTTTTTACTTAATAATGGTGGTAAACAAGCCTGTAGTTCACATTGAAGGTATGTGAACACTACAAATGCGTTACCACACCCGAGGTGTTACGCCTCTGTGCCAGAATTTACAGGGTCGTAAATTACCACCTAACCGGCAACACTACCATTTAGCGGTAAATATATAAGTTAATACGGTATTGCCTACGCCCGCGAGCTCCGTCACTGGAGCTACCACCAGTAAAAATATAATTTCTGGGTTGAATATTTTCTTGTAGGATATCAAGTTCAACAGGATTCTGAAATGGCACTCAACCAATAAATAAATAATGATCAAATTAAATTATTTTTCACATAAAGCAATGCCACGGTGATATCTATATATATATATTGGTAGAGGTGGGTGGGTTAGTGGCCAACCCGCTGTCGAATATTTTCAAACCGCCCATAAGGCCTCCGACAAGGTTTAACGACTGGTATCTATCGATAGCAACCGGGACCGACGGCTTAACGTGCCCTCCAAAGCACGGAAATGCGCATTTAATTTGCCACTAGCGGTCACCCATCACACTACCCGACCGCGCCCGTAGTGCTTAAGCCGCCGGGCCATGCGCGCTTCTGCGCGTATGGTTAACAAACTTCAAGATCAATGTAAACTTAATTTAAATCAGTTTATTATTAATTTATTACGATTACCATAATATGGCGCGTATTATAAATTACATTCGTTTTCAAAAATCTAACTGTCAGTTACAAATAGCAGTAGTGATGGATCTGATTAATAATTCATCGTATTATCGATATGTGTGGCGCGGCTCTACGCCAAAGTTGGCGTCGTGTCGCCGCGGTAACAGGGGGCGTTTCTGTGATAGGGTTGTCGAATGTGTTATTTTAAATATTACTTAAAACTTACGCAGATGATGCGGTAATTGTTAGCTCTACACCATCTAGGCTACAAGCACTAGTCACAGTCATGAAAGAGGATTGTATGGAGAAAGGCTTACAATTTAATGTGGATAAAACTAAAGTATTAGTATTTGAAAGAGATGAGCAGAGAACAAATGCAAGAGTAGTAGTAGATGATGCAGTGTTAGAACAGGTGGATGAAATTGTATATCTTGGATGTGCTTTTAGCAAGGATGGTAGGTACACCACTGACATAGAAAGAAGAGTGCTTGCTGGGAATTGCGTGAATGGAGCGTTGGGTAAGTTGCTAGAATCTAAACATCTCAGCCAGCGGGCGCGACTAGCCGTACATAATGCTGTACTTACTCCAACGCTTTTATATGGAATCGAGAGCTGGGTATGCAGGAAAGAGCATGAAAGTAAGATAAACGCGGTCGAGATGAGATCATTGCGCAAGATCTGCGGTGTATCACTCACCGATCGATTCGTAATGAAGATGTAAGAAAGAGGCTTTGTGTGAATGATAGTATAGGTGTAAAAATAAAAAAAGGCATGCTCTGATGGTTCGGGCATATAGGAAGAATGTCGAATGAGCGAATGACTAAACAGATATACAATGCGAATGTGGATAGTTGCAGAGGCCCAGGAAGACCAAGACTGACCTACCATGACCAAATAGGTCGAGTTCTGTCTGATGGTGGGATCAAGAGTCTTAGGAATCGGCGTGCATGTATGAAGAGAATGATGAAAGTAGACGAGGCACGAGAGGTTTGTCAGAACCGGGATATCTGGCGCTCTTCACTCTCTGCCTACCCCGTTAGGGAACTGGCGTGAAGATACATACATACATACATACATTTAAAACTTTTACCAAAAAAAAAAGCACTTGAAAACCAGATAGCCGCTTCACAAACCGCATTACCTAATATACTTGCCGCTAAATGGTAGTGTTTGTCACAATTGTGTGCCGGTCAGGTGGTAATATACGGCCCTGCAATTACCGGCACAGAGGCATAACACCTTAGGCCTTAGGAGAGGTAACGCATCTGCATTTTGACCTTGATCTTTGTATGGATGTCTATAGGCTGCAGTCATCACTTAACATCAATGTGAACTGCATGCTTGTTTGCCACTTCCATTACGTATAAAAAACACTTAAAAGTAGAAAATAATAGAAATTGCGATCATCTGGATCGGGAAAAAGTTTTTAGTACTTTGAGTTTTAGTGTATGTACATGTATGTATCTTCACGCCAGGACTCTTACGGGGTAGGTAAAGATATGGCCCGATATCTGCTACTTCTACATAGCAGAGTTTTAGTGTCGTAATGTTTTAAATATCTACACGAAACCTCTGCAAAAAAACAATGCCTCTGCCTCTAGCATTCTATAAATACCTCACCCTATCAATAAGTTTCCCTTCAATATGCCTATATATCTACTAACCTACTAATTTATCAGTCTCCATCCAATTCAATCCATTTCTAAAAATATTTTCAGTTGATGTAAACGTGATGACAATTTGTTTTAAATTATCTTTATTTTATCAATATCAATAATTGATCAGCTAAATATTCTAAATCAGGAAAATAATAACCATTATAAAAACGTAATTTAAAATTTTGCATACTTAGACAACCCTGTCTAATAGGACAAGCGAGGGAAAATATTCATCGTACACCACCACTCACACGTTCTAGTCAAACTGCGGCAAGCTATATACAACCTTGAAAACCTTGTTACAAGACTCACTTTCGCTAAATCCCTATTGACAGATGACACAGTATTAAGCATCGCTGACCGTAGTAAACGAAGAGAGGGGATTGTATTGTCCGCTATCAATGAATCCTTTACTGAACATCCTATATCAAAAGGAACTTCCATTGTAATTTAAACTTTATAATTAGGTAGCAATGGTTCATATTTGTTCAATACTTGAGATGTAGATGCTACTTTAAATAATTGGTTCGTATATATCAACGTTGAATATCAATGCAGAAGCATCTATTCCTAGTCTTATTGGGCATAATTTAGAAATTGTTTGTATAAGTTCCTTTGATGGTGTGATTATGATGATGTATGTGACTGAGACTTGCTAGATTGTCTTGTGAAAGCATTTATGAATTGTTCTCGAATAGTGATAAGATGACGTCATATTCTAGGCGTCGGGAAATAACGACTCCCATACTAATGGAGAGGAATTCTTCCGCTAGTGCAGTCAGTCAACTTGACTATGGCGAATAAGGCATTCGAATAGGGCGGTAGTAAATGAAATTCCGTGGGATGGGTAGCAGCATCTTGAAATAAAACAATCGTCACTGCGATCATATCAGGTCAGCAAGCATGGCGATTATGACATGTTTTACCTTAATGATTCACAACTTAGGGGCAGGCCTTTGTCCAGCTATGGACATCTTTGGGTTGAAGCATAGAGCAACACCGGAGGGGAGTAGCCATATGCAGGCTTTCCCCTCTACCAAAGTACAAGACCAATTGGGCTTATGCCTGTTGCCTAGATGTTTAAATGTGTGCGTGTAATTGTTTACGTATTTTGTTAAAGTCAAGGTGTGAGTTTCGTAGTAATACACGATTTTTGTAGCGTGTATGTGTGTGTCATTTCCCCCCGAAAAACAAATGACAGACTGTTTTGCATCGGTAATAAACGCTATGGCTTCTCCCCTCCAGTCCGCCGTGGCCGGTGGCCCGTGTTGCTCTATGGGTTGAAATGAATATGTCCATCGGCTCATTCTGTATTAAAAGAGACATAAAAAGTAATTGACGATACATGAATGAATGCTTACGTGTACTATATACCATTGATGAGCAAGATAATCGGTATCCGAAAGCGTATTACGTATACGGTTATCCGAGAGAATACATAGATACGTATACCATTAGATCCAGTAGGTATATGAGTAAGAAAGTTAAAAAGCAAATCCGTATCAGCATCTTGACACTAAATATCCATATTTGATACCGTATCCGTAGATTTAAATTTTTAACGTACCGGTACATCACTAAATATCCTTGTTTTGAAATATTGGCAAAATGATATAAGTTGAACAACGTAAATTCATACTTTAAAAAACAGTTATATTTGAAAGTCTTAAAAAAAATAGTAAAGCATAACTAATAATAAATTAATAGATAACCTTTCACCTATTCCATAAAGATCGAAATCAATCCGACGTTGAATTTGAATTCCCCACCAAAAGCAATAATGGCCGCACCTGTGTTCTATCTCTACATATAATTTGAAATATTTCAAACCTAAATTAAAAACATTTGATGTGGGACATGATAACATACTGTAGGATGTCAAAGGTTATATTGGGGTGGTAGGGATAGGATGAAATAATAAAATAATTCATTAATTCGCGGAAGTTGTTTAAGATTTTAATTGATTACCATTTCAAAGGATATTAATATATATGAAATATG
Source organism: Macrosoma leucophasiata (assembly GCA_036365455.1). NCBI lineage: Eukaryota > Metazoa > Arthropoda > Insecta > Lepidoptera > Hedylidae > Macrosoma > Macrosoma leucophasiata. The sequence goes on along the minus strand of JAWQUS010000004.1, from coordinate 3,642,537 downwards.
TAACAATGCGTGATAAAACAAACTTTAAGCTCGAACACTTGCAAGCTTTAAGCTCGAATCACATAAACTGGGATTGTATAAAATAATAATGTTGTTTAATTTTTTTTTTTTGTAATAAGAGTGGCAAACAAGCATTCAGTTCACATTGATGTTAAGTGATGACTGCAGCCTATAGACATCCCACACAATGACCAGAGGTCAAAATGCAGATGTGTTGCCACTCCTGAGGCCTAAGGTGTTATGGACCTGTGCCGGAAATTATGGGCCGTACATTACCACCTGACCGGAACACGATAGTGCTGAACACTACCATTTAGCGGCAAGTATATAAGTGCGGTACCTACGCCCGCGAGCTCCGTCACTGGAGCTCGACCACCAGTTTGAAGTTTAATTGTTTACTCCTGTTTATGTGATTCCAGTTTAACCTTGCAAGTACATATTTTTCTTGTTTATAATTAGATATTCTAAAAACAAAAAAGCTGATACTACTTTTTTTTTTGAAAAAAAAGTAATACAAGATAAGTAAAGACAAACATGATCAAAACCTAATTTAACACTAAGTAGGTATCTTATCTATTTGCCTTGATTTAATTCTTTGAGCGTTGATAAGCAACCATCAATCCGAATGATACTCGTACTTTCAGTTACATTCAAACCTTGCAATAATACAGACATAAATAAATTTTACCATACAAAATTATTAGACATGAATAGATTTACAAGGTCTTATATCCAACAATATACTACATATTTCATATAAAAACTTTTCATTAGTAATCAAGAAAAAAATAGACAAGGGATGGACACAATGGTCGAGAAATTTATACTATGAAGTCTTCAGCACATACATTGTTAGTAAAACACATTAGATTAGTTAATAACAGATAAAACTACACGAAAATATAAAAAAAACTTGTTCAATAACTCTCTATTTTTAATAAGGGTTAAAAGAAACATGTGTAATATTTATTATTTATGGTCAATTATGTCCTGTGAACGGACGTTTAGAAATATAATATAAGGGTTATTATTTATGATTAGAAGATTTAGCTGTCATATTCGTTCCCTATTCTCAAAGAGTTACATAAACGTTGTTTTATATTATTTCGCATTAACACATGCTTGTGAAATATATTTTATTTAAAGAAAAATGGAAAGAAAATTTTGACTTCAGGCGAGACTCGAACTCGCGGCCTACCGGGAATCTAGTCCAGCCGCTCCTCCAATTGAGCCACTGAAGTCCTGCCCGATTTGTCAAATCTTTCCTTCACATTTATTGCATTGCTTTATGGTAGCAGCAGCGCCATCTATCGCCAACCATGCTAGTTAGGCAACCGACATAATAAACTTAGCAGTTTATTGAATATCGTAAAGAAGTCGCTTTTACCCTTAATAATTGTTTTATATTATTTCGCATTAACACATGCTTATGAAATATAATTTATTTAAAGAAAAATGGAAAGAAAAATTTTGACTTCAGGCGAGACTCGAACTCGCGGCCTACCGGGAATCTAGTCCAGCCGCTCCTCCAATTGAGCCACTGAAAAATGTGAACAGAGATTCAATGAACTCATTTCATTAAAAAAACCTCGTTTAAAAACCATTTCATAATTTTCCAGATATTCAGAATTAATTTATATTTTCTACAAACGAATCCATAATTAACTGCACTACTACACAGCTCACACTGCTACCACTAAATAGTAGGGCAATACTACTACTCTGAGGGTCCAGGCTTGACTGACGGGTCGGGTTAAATGATATGCTATAATGCTATGCTATAATATAGTTATTCTGATATAGCCTATGCACTATAGATGAACCAGCATCAAATTTTCATAACGAATCACCTCTCAGGAAATTTTTGGGTAAATTATCATTAAAAATAGTTTCAACTACCAGGAAAATATTCACGAATGATAAGTTTAATACTTATCGTCTGAGAGAAGAGTCTGCGAAATACTTTGTACTTGGCAAATAGACGTAAGTGACACAGTAGAGCTACTAAAAGCAAGACACAATGTAGCCAATTACAAAAAGAGGTCACAAATCCAGTTGGATCATCTCAACGCCACTTTTAACCGACATGGTACCAAATTTGTCCCCATAACTCAACAACTTTGTCTCAAAAAAGCTTACAAGCATAATGCCCAAGTGTAACCATGTCTCATTTTATAGGACTAGTTATAACATAAATTGTTTACTTTATGATCTAGAATTAATATCCTTGGTTCATTACCGGCTATTCTTAGATATTTATTTATGGGTCAAGGAAGACTTACTGTGTGAATGTGTGAAAAGGGTGATATAAAAGGGTTAAGTTTTTTGCTGCAACTCGCAACTAATGCAGGAGCAACGACTGTTTTGTTTGGAGACAACGAATATTAGAACTACAGAAAAATTGTATGTAATAGAGAAAATGTAATAAAAGCTTTGGAGATAGTTACGCGTTGTATTCAGTATTGGACTTAAAGTGGATAAGTTTGTGAAAGAAATGAGAAAAACAATTGCCAACGCTACGATATTAGACTCACTAAAAATAAATGAAACATAAATGAAGAAGTGGTGATTTTCACAGAAGAAAATATCCGAACAGTTATTTAACGAACAAAGAGAGAGCAATGGCATTTATTTCAAAATATTATAAAAATACATGTTGTGGGCTTATTAACAATAAACTTTGTATTAGTATATAAATTAAGTTTGACCCATTATTTATTCACTGAAAGTAACACGAATTAAGTGCTTGATGTTCAACATGAAATATAATATTCGTAATTCAGTGATGACAACATTATTACAATAAACAAAACAGATAAAATCGCGAGTTAAGGAACTGGTTTATGAGAAAGCACATGGACTTATTAGCTAGTTTAATAAACAGTGCGACATTGTCGAAAACCTGTTTTCAAGCGATTAAAATATCACGTTACGTCGCATCGCGTTGAAGTGACAAATACGCAAAAAAAACTCACAATGGCACACCAGAAGTACATTTTAATGACTTTGTTGATGAATACAGTAACATTTTTAATGGTGAATGTTTTTTTTGTGATTTCGATGAGAAAGCTATTAATTTGAACGTTCTGATATTACAAGTTGATGTTGTTTTATTGCTGTGAGAATTTCTGCATTCAATAAGTTTCTGGTAAGTGCAATTGAAGGGTATTGAATTGATAAAGAACTAACTAACGGGTAACATAAAATTATGTCACCTAATAAAATAAAATTATACAAAACAAGCACTAACAAAGAACTAAAAAAGTTACAACATAAAAATACGATAACTGTCCTTGCAGCGGATTCACTTACTTGATCACACGATTATTAAAAATATTTGAAAAACAATTCCAATACCGAACTGTTAAAGTAGTTTATAAGTTTTTTTTTCATAACTACAAAGATGTAATAACTTTCATCATTTGAAATTGATGAAGTGATATAATTGACTCAAAATTCCAAAGGACCATCTACATCCCCGACCAGATTTCATATATCAACTACAGAACAAACAATAGCGAATCCGTTACGACCATTAACTATCTTATTTCACACCTCACAACAATTTAACGATGTGCCCATAGAACAATGATAACACATTATTAAATTCAAAATGGTCAAATAATGACCATGAATAAATGATAAATTGAGATATGGGACGCATCTGCAACACAAAGCGACCCCAAAGGTGTAACTCAAGGAGATATCTTAGGCCCTTTGTTGTATAAATTGTATGTGACGGAATTGTATCACAATATGTCACTTGATTGATGTGTCACTGTACTGGAATTCATAGTTAATGATAATCATTAGACCGTGAAATATACTGTCCATTTTTTTGTGAGATAATACTCGTGGAAGTTTGAAGTAGCAGTAAATGCAAAAGACATTGATACAAAATGTTTATTGGATAACTTTTACTTGGATAAGGTTTTTAACAAGATATTTGGATAAGAGACAACACTCTCTGCCTTTATGTAAGTAACTACCTATTGTTACAGTGAAATTGGAGATTTTAAAATAAATGAGATGTTTATAAGAACGTGATTTTCTTATCTAATAAGAAGAAGTAGAAGAAGAGAGAATTATGAAATAAATTTTATTTTAACCATATATATTTCTAACCATGACTGTTTACAGTATCCAATTTTCTTAATACCTATGTTATTTTAATACTGTGAGAAGTATATTGACAATATTTTTGCTACCTATTCGATTATTTCAAAAACACACAATCTTTTGAAAAGGAAACTATTTCAAATATTGCTACTAACATATAAAGAAAACAAGTGGATTGAAAGCAAGCTGAATATAAAGATAAAAAAGATAAAATCCAAACTATAACAGAAAATTCTATTCCAAATATCAAAACCAGAGATGAATCATCGATACGATCTTAATCCTCGAGGTTCATAACCTTAAAAGAGAAAGGACCACGCATTTAATTTTTTAAGGCGACATAACAAAAAATCTCGGGTCACAGGTCATTAAGTATTCAAAATATGCATTGTGGTGCCATCGGGGGAATTAAACAATGACATTCTATACCTCTATTGTGAGTTCCTAACATCACATAACTCGACTATCGCGTTTGCGTTTTTTATTTCGTACAAGAAAGCTTAACTAGTAGACGTAAACATCGAAGTTATTTCCAATGAGGCTGCAAGGACAAAAAACTGGACAATGTTTGAAGTATTGGTCGCTTCTGATGAAAGGGTTCAGTCTTTGCTTGATGATTTATAAATGGTGAAGATAAAATCTCTTTGGAGATTTGATGATTCTTTTTATGACGTTGTTTTGTGAGAGTTTTAGAGTAGTTTTATAGTGACAATAGTTTAACAAATATTTAGTACCTGTGAATGTGGATAGATGATGGCAGTCCATTACTCATTTACGTATTTTTTATTATCTTGTTTGAAAATGTAACGCTTTAAAAAGGTACTATGGCAATAAGACTATCTTGTCCCTCCATTCATATTTTATTATTTACGAATTAGGAATATTAAGTGCATTATGTCGTGATGGTGACAAACATACAGCAACACCGGAGGGTAGTAGCCATGTGCAAGCTTTCCCCTCTGTCAAAGTATAAGCCCAAATGGGCCTATACCTGTCGCCTAGATGTTTAAATGTGTGCGTGATATTGTTTCTGTATTTTGTTAAAGTCAAGGTGTGAGTTTCGTAGTAATAGACGATTTTTGTGGTGTGCATGTGTGTCGCACGCATTTTCCCCCGCAAAAATGGCAGACTGTTTTGCATCGGTTATAAACGCTATGGCTACTCCCTTCCAGTCCGCCGCGGCCGGTGGCCCGTGTTGCTCTATGGTGACAAACAAGCTTGTTGTCCATGAAGATGCTGCATGACACCGCAGTCTATAGACATCTACACAAAAATCGGAGGTCAAAGTGTAGACGCATAACCATCCGTGATGTTTTGTTGGTTAGAGTACAGGCCATACAGTCAATCAATTATTATCAATTTATTAAACGAAATTGTGTTGCGTAAATTAGTTTCAGGAATAACTTACTCCTTAAATAATAAGAATAACATAAGAATTAAGGTTGTATGAGTGGTGATTTGTGGCATTTTGAATATGCTTAGGTATGTAATTTTATAAGAAACTAGCGGGCCGTACCGGCTTCGCACGGTTGCAATTTAGGTACTTACATAATATTACGACTATGAATTGAGATGAATGCTATCCTATCTCTCAAGTTGGATCGAACTGCACATGGTGTGCGAATTTTATGATAATCGGTTAAGTGGTTTAGGAGTCCATTGAGGACAAACATTGTGACACGAGATTTATATAATATACTAGCGGCCCGCCCCGGCTTCGCCCGCGCTGCTCTGCTCCTATTAGTCATAGCGTAATGTAAGCTATCCTATCTCTCAAGTTGGATCGAACTGCACATGGTGTGCGAATTTTATTATAATCGGTTAAGTGGTTTAGGAGTCCATTGAGGACAAACATTGTAACACGAGATTTATATATATTAAGATTAAGATAATACATCAATTCGTAGGATTTTTTCCCATATTAGTATCAGTGGTGCGACCGCCTATCGACATTGCTGTCGTTTTAAAGTCGACTTTACTTTAACTAAATAAAAATAATCGAAATAATCTACCATTATCGCTTGTTTATCACTTGCGAAAACGAGAATATCAATACTACTTTTAAAGGAGCTACAAATCAACATGACAATTTGACAGCAATGTCAGCAGCAATACAGGTAGGCGGTAGCACCCCTGATCTAGAAATAATATATTTTTTAATTTTATTATGCAAATTTGAAAATTTCTCGTAATGTAGTTGAAAAGTATATTCCATCTGCGAGTTGAATTGACGTGGACTCAAACTCACGAGCAATATTTATTTTAAAAGGTATACATGTATAAAATAAACTACGAAATATTTATATCACCAAATAAACAGGACCGCACTGAACATAACTCACACCGTCTCATTGTACGTGAGAGAATATTTCCGGAGCATACGTTTTGTCCGGCATACGAGCTTTAATTTTTGCGACCAACAAAGCGTAGTGGACAATGTACGGTGCCTCGGATATTTGTACTTTACGTGTCTTATCCTTGTAATACAATAAGATGAGCCGGTTGTTAGTAAGTTTGTTTGTATTATTTTGGGATATCAAAATAAAATTGTCAGAGGAATGAGAGAGGAATGTTATGACAAATATTGAAGGTTGCAAATTAACTCAAAGGATCTCTTTTTTTTCGAAATTAAAACTACAGCATTTTTCTTTATTTTATCTCTGGAGTTCAAAAGAAGAAACAATTGTGAAAAGTGTATTCGTGTCTTTCCATAAGACGATTCGTGTTTGTGGGCGTCTGTAGGTGGGAACTCGAGCGGGTGATGAAATAAAGCACATGGTTTGGCAGAAGATGAAGCAATAGTCGTTTATTGCCAAAGATCCGCCCATTCGATTACGCCGGCAGAGAAGAACGGGTAAGAAACTCTTACGATAAAGCAGATTAAAGCATAAAACAATAGTAGATTTATAATTGCTAGGGACCACAATATCGACGAAAGTAATCATACGAATGCATTAATGCTTTTAACACAAAAATCGTTGTGGACGTAGCTGCATTATGATCGTATTTTTTAATTTGACGAAGGTGGCAAACAAGCTTTCAACTCACATTGATGTTAAGTGATGATTGCGGCTTGCAAATTTAGACATCGATATAAAAACTAGAGCTAATCGATACAAGATGTAGATGCGTTACCACCCCTGAGACCTAAGGTGTCATGTCTCTGTGATAGTCATTACGAAGCCATCGTAATAATTCTCAGTATAGAATAATACGAAGTATTGCATAAAATAAACCTTCATTTAGAATCTATCTATACAAATAAATAAAATTGGAGTGTATGTTTGTAATATAAAATTACCGCTTTATACCAAATGCATTTGTATGTATACACGGTACATATACCAAAACAACGTTTTTCACCATTTTTGTCTGTCTGTCTGTCTGTTTGTTGGGGCTAATCTCGGGAATGGCTGGACCGATTTTGACAGGACTTTCACTGGCAGATAGCTTATGTAATAGACTTAGACTAGACTTCGTGAGGGTAGATACTGAACAATCATAAATTCTTACACGGACGAAGTCGCCGGCACAGCTAGTATTAAAATGAAACAGTAATCAGTCAAAACAATGAAAATATAAATTATCATTGATAGAACAGATAGCTATTACATGCAATAACTATCTATTCGTGGAAAAACTATCGAATATTTACGAATACTAACAAGCATATTTATATCGTTTACAAAATAAAACAGAAAGTATAGCCACGCGCATCAACTAGTGCATTTATTTCTTACTCCGTGTATCGCAATAAGCTGCTGAAAAGAATATTATTTACGAGCGTGTAGCACCAACGCAATATTTATCCCTGTAAAAATTTCTACGTACAAAATGTAGGGATGTAGAGATATAAATTTTCTCTACCAAATAGTAGCTAATGGCTGTCGCGATTGTAATAGGAAATGTTATGTCTGAGATAGCAGAAAAATATATGCCTTTATTGTTGTATGTGCAGATTTGTGTAGTTTATATTTTAGGCGTATAAAAATGCTGTAAGGCCCTACATAACGTCACAGACGCAGAACTACTTAAGCCTCAAGGACAGCAATGAATCCGTAATTTCTGGTGTCTTACTGGTGGTAGAGCTCCAGTGACGGAGCTCGCGGGAGTAGGCACCACCGCATTACCTAATTAATATAAGACGATAAAATAATAATAATAATGGCAACCCATTATACGTCCCACTGCTGGGCACGAGTCTCTCCCCTTTTTACATTGTATTAATAATGTATATGTATATGTCGGAGCAAGAAGTTTATTGTTGGTTCTGTAAAGTACTAGGCTATATAAATACCTTGCTAAAATATTATTTTAAGTTAATTTGATTTGTTAGATTTTATTATCGTTTTAAATAATTATTTCATTTAAAGAGTAATTGTATTATAAAATTACATTACCGAGTTGAGGGTAGGCCTCGAGCGGGGTCGAGGCGCCATTTGACAGATCGCCGTTAACGGAGGTTATAAAATGTGTCGTTGTTGATCGAGGTGGATCATTCTTTGGTTAGACAGTGGAGTACTATTTGATTGGCGAAGTAAGATCGGTGTCGCGAACCCGCTGCTCGTTGTACTTCAAAGTTTAAAAGTGTAATTATATCAAAGAGTTTTGAGTGTAAAATTAAGCAGTGATATTCTGTTAAAGTGATTAAATCTGACCGATAATAGTGACTTATTGTTTTGTGCTTGCATTTAACCCTCAAGACGCCCACTTAACACATGACCACGAATGATGATGTCGAGGTTAACGTTCTTTCTCCGACATATATATATATTTATTTGAAACACGTCTATAATACGAACATTATGTTATTTTATTTTTAAAGAAAAATCTTTTTATATCACAAGCATGTGTTAATGCGAAATAATATAAAACAATCATTATGTTATTGTTATGTAAAATAGCTAGTTTAATTGTCCAACCTGCTTGACATCCGTGGAACACAGGGTCCCAGATGAAAATCAGCGTCAGTTCGATTGATGTTATCCACCTGACATGAAGCTATTCTTTCTTTCTTTCTTTTTGGGGGGAGGCCTGGAGTTTACTCCACCACGCTGCTCCAATACGGATTGGTGGAGGTTTACCTAATATACCTGCCGCTAAATGGTAGTGTTCAGCACTATCGTGTTCCGGTCAGATAGTATGGCCCTGTAATTTCCGGCACAGAGGCATAACACCTTAGGCCTCAGGAGTGGTAACGCATCTGCATTTGCACCTTGGTCTTTCTGTGGGTGTCTATAGGCTGCAGTCATCACATAACATCAATGTGAACTGCAAGCTTGTTTGCCACTTCCATTACTTGAAAAAAAATCTGACAGGTTTTGCGTAAGATAAGAAATATGTAGTAGGTATGTAAATTTGTATAAGCTACGGTATTATCTTATAATATTATTTTTCAATACTTTCATTGCCCAAAACATGTATTATTGTAACATGTGCATACTATCTTTTGTTTAAAATTTAAATCAATAATATGTGTAAAAACAAAAGTCAATAATACGTCTTGTAAAATTAATTGTGCGTGTGTGTGTGCAAAAAAAATTGTATAATATATAATATAATATATTATATTATATATAAATGTTATATATAATATAATATAAAAAATATTTGGAATATTGTTAATATTCCAAATATTTTTTATATATATAAAATATGTAGTTATTTTATTAATTTGAAAAGGGGGTCAGAATTTTTTTCTACCACGTTTTATTTTTTGTCATAAAATATGTATGATTAAGTTAAAAAGAGTTCTTCCAAATTGATTTAAAATTGAGATAAGAAATTGAATGTCATGATGCTAATAGTTGAATTTAAATCACTACCCGGAGTTAGAACTACAATGTAGTAATAATGTTTACGAAGAATAATAAACGAAATGACAAACAGGAACACATTTTTATGTATGAATGTTTTGTCAAAACACAATACGCTCGTATTTGTGGACGTTATCAAAGTGATGGCCGGAGCATCGAACCTGTTAACCAGGTTTATAGTCTATATGCTGGTGATTGCATGGGATGATAGTAAGTTTACTAGAAACGACAAACTTACTCTTAATCAATCTCACTAGGGTTCATCCTGTCACAGTTAGGTAAGATAACTGTTATAAATTTGCTACAAATATTCAAATATCCATATCATAGTTGAGCAGTTGAGCTCCACCACCGCATTACCAAATCTATTTGCCGCTACATGGTAGTATTCAGCACTATCATGTTCCGGTCAGGTGGTAATGTAATTTCCGGCACTGGGGCATAATGTCTTAGGCCTTGAAGATTGAAACGGTTCAATGTCGATATTTATAGGCTACAGCAACTGCCTCAGTAGCCTAGTGGTAGCAGGCCACTACTAATACGCTGGAAGTCCTGGGTTCAATTTCCGGGTCGGGGGCGATCAGAGGTAACGGCTTAAAATCCTTTATCTCTGGTTCTATTGGGATTTTTTCATTTTCTGGAAGTTTCCCAGTACCTCGGAGTTTAGTAATGTGCCCGGAGATGGCAACAGGCTCTCCACCTGTTACGTGGGCCAACAACGTAACCGGCGAATCATGGGTGTGTTTGCATGTATGCTTGAATGCATGCATTTGCCTCTGCCTACCCCTTCAAAGATTACAGGCGTGAAGTTACGTTTTTTATTTACAGTATTACGTAGGTACCATCAATGTGAAATGTATCCTTGTTTGCCACTTCACGGTATAAAAAATATTTACGGCGTTATTGCTGTACTCTTCAAACCATACAGGGTCCAATGCGGGGCTCGAACTCCACGTTCTCTCGGTCGACAAACCCCTGAACTATCGGATAGTCTGGAAGCGCTCTATATCGTACATACTGATTTAGTATGTATGATAGTAGAGCGCTTCCAGTAGCTATAACGTAACGTTAGCATCGCGTCGCCACTAATGTAATTTTTGACGACAACATTCACAAAGTTGCATATGATGCAGGTATTGTATTTTACTGTCATCCATTTGCTATGTTAATTAAATTTCAACAGAGATATATAATGGATAACTTCACACCTGTAATCCTCGAGGCAGTTCAGAAAATGATTTATTGATTAACATTTATCAGACTACTGAAAAATTTTCTGTTAGACAAATGCTACTTATAGTACCAACGAATTTTTGAATGAGAATAATTGATATATGAAGATAAAGTAGAGAAATTAAATTTGCGGATTTTCTCGCGTATACAACACTCCCAAACTTCTTCTTATACCCGTCTTCATTCTTCGTCTGCCCGTGAACACGGTAGCTGGAAAGTGACCGAAACTTTGGGTATAAGAAGAAGTTTAGGAGTGTTGTAAACGCGAGAAAATCCGCAAATTTAATTTCTACAATGTATGAAGCTCGCGAAAACCTGCGAAAACGTTATATGAAAATAGGAAGACAACATACTCGTATTATATAGAATGATTTAATCATGTAGTGCAATTGAATTTATTTTGTTAATCTATCATATAATAATATTATAAAGCTGAAGAGTTTGTTTGTTTGTTTGAACGCGCTAATCTCAGGAACTACTGGTCCGATTTGAAAAGTTGTTTCAGTGTTAGATAGCCCATTTATCGAGGAAGGCTATATATTATCACGCTATGACTAATAGGAACGGAGCAGCGTGGGCGAAGCCGGGGCGGGCCGCTATGTTATTACTCGTATAATCGTCATCCTCCGAATTTGCGATGCCCCTGCGGGGCGTCACAGGCAATATTATTTAAGTTATAGTTTAAGATAACTTGTAATATTCTTGTGGCAAGCAATAAATGATTTGAATTAAATTGAAATGCATATGTTTGTATCTTCACGCCAGGTCCTTAACGAGGTAGGCAGAGAGTGTGGAGCGCCAAATATCCCGGTCCTGACACACCTCCCGTGCCTCATCTACCTTCATCATTATTTTCATACATGCACGCCGATTCCTAATCACAGAGTACTCGACCTTATCAGTAACTGCATTCAAGCATACTTGTAAACACCCACCATTCTTACGTTTTGAGCCATATAAAAGGTTGGCAGCCTATTGACATCTCGGGGAACACAACCAAATTTTGAGATACCTACTGGAAAATTTCCAAAAAATGGGTGAATCCCAACAGAAACAAAGATAAAGTTTCAAACCCTTTTCTCTGATAGCTCCCAACCCGGGAATCGAACCCAGCGTAGCAGTATTGGCCTGGTACCACTAAACTATTGAGGTAATATTAAAAAATTTGGCTGATGTATCTCTACTGAAGGAATAATTAGGTGAGATACTAACAAAGCAATTAATACGTGGTATTTCCCTGGTGGTAGAGCTCCAGTGACGGAGCTCATGGGTGTAGGCACCACCGCATTACCTAATATACTTGACGCTAAATGGTAGTGTTCAGGACTATCGTGTTCTGGTCAGGTGGTAATGTACGGCCCTTATATTTCCGGCACAGAGGCATAACACCTCAGAAGTGATAGCGCATCTTCATTTTGACCTTGGTCATTGTGTAAGTGTCTATAGGCTGCAGTCAGCACTTAACATCAATGTGAACTACATGCCTGTTTACTACTTCCATCACATAAAAAAGATGTATTAACATATATAATTATGGCGTCGGGAAGTGGCAAACCAACCCACCACCCCCTCTTTTGAGAGAACATTCTGCCGCTAGTGCATTCAGTTGAATTTGCAACAAAAAGTAATGCACTGTATTCTTGAATGCACAGAGAATATGTAATAATACTATGTATAGAATGGACACTTCGACGTCCCGCCCGAATTCCCCGCATCACCTAGCCTTCTCCCCTCTTATGGGTGACGGTTGGTATTTTGTACGTGCTGTAAATACACGTCACTGATTGATGTCTGTATAATAGAGACCAAATTAAGCGTTTGTATGGAATTTTGGAGGAGTGTCCGCGGTGTGCTCTGGCTACCCCTTCGGAGACTACAGGCGTTAAGTTACGTACGTTTATGAAGCTAGAAAAAGTATCAAGTAAAGCTCCTAAAACATGCCATTACTTGCTATAAAAGCAGATAAATTCTTTCAACTTTTATGATACCGTGAAATATAACAAGTTGACTAGTCGTTAATCCATTGTGAGTTTAGTGGGTGCACCGAATGGACAGACGGACATTGTGACTACAATATATCGCTATTTGTTGAAAAACGTCCAACCCCTACTATTTGTTTACAGTAAAAAAAAGTACTCTATGGAAATTCCTAGTAGTGGCCCGGAGTCTGCTACCCGTGCCTCGGACAGCACGTCAAGCCGTCGGTTCTGCGTCCGATTTCTCTTCGGTCGTTTTTTTTAATGTAATGGAAGTGGCAAACAACCTTGCAGTTCACATTGATGTTAAGTGATGACTGCATCCTATAGACACCCACATGAAGACCAAGGTCAAAATGCAGATGCGTTTCCTCTCCTGAGGCCTAAGGTGTTATGCCTCTGTGCCGGAAATTACAGGGCAGTACATTACCACCTGACGGGAACACGATAGTGCCAAACACTACCATTTAGCAAGTAAATTAGGTAATGCGGTGGTGCCTACGCCCGCGAGCTCCGTCACTGGAGCTCTACCACCAGTAAGAGGTCGTGTCGGATTGCCGTCCTATCGCGCTATGAGAGTGAGGGAATAGAGAGTGTATCTGTGTTTGCGCATACACTTGTGCACTACAACATCTCCTGCACAGTTGGCTAGTCTCCGTTGAGATTGGCCGTGCCCGAAATTCGGTATGGAGGACATTATTATACTCATGTCGGTGAATGCAATGCATGTTTTGAATGTTGTGGTCCGAAATAATATTTCAAACTAAGTGGTAGTAGACTCCAATAATTCGATCTCGGAGGATCTCGAAGGTGTACGGGGATTTTCTCATACGAGATATTTTGGAAAATTGTATGATGTAGCTATGTACGAATTAAGTGGCTATTCTTATCTTAGAAAGGAGGAAACTGTGTATTTCTGAAGGGGATCTTCAAAAATTTTTATTTACAATTAAGATGTAATGTAAATAAAATTTTGTAGAGCGTTATCTACCAATTACCAAAAGTGAATCTAAATCGAGAACACATAGTAAGGGCCAATGTTTACACAGTCCCGGTTTTAATGTCAGGTAATAAAGCGCTAGATGGAAAATATTTTCATTACTATCCCGGGAATGTCACAGATTTAACAGCATCAGTTCAAACTGCACTTTTAATATAGCGCATCTGATGTCGCACACTATAGGTGTACCTACTAACTCACTCACTTTATCCATACTGAAAAATAATATTGTTTGCGTTTTTTATATAATGTATGTTTTTGGGCTATTCCTCTAGTCCCCTCCCCCCGACAATCTATTCCCCCTGGAAGGGAACAGTAGATTTTCTCCACCTATCTCTACTAGTGGGGAAGAGTGGAAATTAATATTATAATCATAGGATGGAAAGTAAGGAATAACTGGATTTAAGATTATAGAGGTACGTACATATGATATGTTTTAATGTGTTGTGTCTTTGTCAGTTGCATGGTCAATTGTGTAAAAAAAAACAAAAACAGGATTTCCCCCAACGCATAATTTGCAAATAATAGTCCCTTACAAGTTATAAGTGATTCTAAGCTTTTATATATGCATTTAGTGTATCGAAGTAACCATCGAGTTAATATGCGAATGGCGTGGTGCTTTTATTGGCTGTATCTTCCATTTGCCGTCGACCACGCCCATTGATGGACTATAACGTATTGTGTGTGAGTATGAGTCAAATGTTTGATCAAATGTTTGTGTTAATGGATATTAGTTTTTTTTCTATAATTTGATTATACATAGATGATTTTATCAAATAAGTCATCTATGTAAAATCAATTTTTATGTAATGGACGTGACAAACAAGCATACAGTTCACATGGATGTTAAGTGATGACTGCAGCCTATGGACACCCACACAATGACCAAGGTCAAAATGCTGATGCGTTACCACTCCTGAGGCGTTATGCCTCTGTGCCGGAAATTACAGGGCCGTACATTACCACCTGACCGAAACACGAAAGTGCTGAACACTACCATGTAGCGGCAAGTATATTAAGTAATGCGGTGGTGCCTACATCCTTCGAGCTCCGTCACTGGAGCTCTACCACCAATAGACTGTGCTATAATACTTTTAAATTAGATTATACTTATTCTGAGAGAGATGGTTTTTTTAAGCGATGAAGGTGGAAAACAAGCATGCAGTTCACATGGACTTTAAGTGATGACTGCAGCCTATAGACATCATTTTTATATTATTTCGCATTAACATATGCTTCTGAAATATCTTTAAAAAAATAAAATATCTACACAAAAACCAGAGGTCAAATGCAGATGCGTTGCCACTCCTGAGACCTTAGTTCTTATATCTCTAGGCAGTGGTGGTGTGCGGTTTGTAATGCGTTGGTGGTATGGTCTACGCTCTCAAATCCCTACAATGAAACTTTAGTCTTTAATTATTATCATTCCTATTTCCTTTCTTAACAATGATTTATTTGTTTTATATAATTTTGTTTTAAATATTTTCGACTTTGATATTTGGGAGACAACACTGAACTTCAAAACACAAGTTTCTACATACTCGTATATCGAAGTTCAGGATTTCATTATATACTGAGACAATATGTATTTTCATTATAATTGTCATTTATTGTTTGTCACAGGTGTACAGGTTTTTGAAGAATACAATATAGTTCCATTGCAACAATACCTTTCGGTGTACAATATTTATAATAGTTTTAAATAGGTTAGGTAGGCATATATATGTAATGTCAATGTTAATAATAATGGTTAGTGAAGTACAGTCATATTAATTAGTTGATAAAACAATGCAGCATACAATACATTTGGTAAGTACTTAAGATAAACTTCAATGGAAACAGATGTCGGAAGGAAAATTATAATATTGCAAATAATAATTTCAATGTCTTAATAATAATGGCGATCTGGTCACATCATTATTAAGTCAGTGAAGTTTTTCGTTTATTATTATTATTATGTCTCTCGTCAGCACGGGGTCCAATTTGAACCCCGGACCTTTGTCAGGCTTGCGCGGGGACATGGGGAGTCCAACACGTAGAGGCCCTTTCGAGAATTTTGATCTACTTTGTAATGGGTTATATTCGGCGGGACCTCTCTCTGGCTGCATATTGATGCACAGACACAGACAGACCTCTCTCTGGCTGCATATTGATGCAGTTAATACAGACACAGACAGACCCCGCAGAATATAATGGGACCATTGTAATGAAAAGTGATTTGCCAAACTTTGGGCTATGTGGGTGTACTGGGGGGACTAGCTGGCTGGGCCTATGGAGTGAGATCCGGCACCTGCCTATATTCAACATCTCACATTATCGAATCCTACTTTAGGCAGGTGGTGACTCGCCTCTCCTTGGTGGGCCCCCCAAATAGCCAACCCGATGGTCGACAGGGGGCAACACTGTTGAGAGAGGCTGGGGGTGTCGAGAGGTGTGGCCCCGGTTTCACCATCACGAGCGAGTAATCTCGAGCTCGGAGCGGGCTTCCCCGCTATTATGCCTTTAGACACTTCCACCCCCGAGTGTATGGCTGTTGCAGAAATTTAGACAACAGCCTATTATCCAAATTTCTGCAAATGCCATACCTCTAGCGCCCCACTCTGACCAGCCAATGAAGGCAAGCCAGAGGTGAGAGACCTGATGCTCTGTCCGGCCGTACCTCTGTGTGGCGGACGAGGCGGAGCCCAGTTCTCTCGGAGGAACTCGAGATGATGGTAGGGGGTGGTGTCGCTACTCACCAACAGCTCGCCACAAGCTGCTCTGCCCCCTTATTATTATTATTATTATTATAGTCAGAGAGACTACTACAGAGGTTTTAGAACCAGAAAAATATATGGCAATACATTAAAATCTGATGTGAACAAACATTCGAGTATGCTCAAATATTGGCCATCAATACTAAGTGGCGTAGAAAATGCGTGCATCAAGCGTTTAGATCGCAGTTTGATTATTCGATATTAAAGCGATCATTTCTTTCGATTTTCATTGTTTCGTAATAACTATATTTTCTAAGTACAAGTAATCATGTTAGTCGTTAGGGTGAAATATGTTGGTGTTTCTTAGAAAGATCGATAAACTGACATTAAATTTTCAATTTGTTTTGTTATTTATGTATGTATCTTCACGCCAGGTCCCTAACGGGGTAGGCAGAGAGTGCAGAGCGCCAGATCGTCCGGTCCGACCGGTCGTCAGGACCGGGATATCTGGCGCTCTACCAAAAACTTGTGAGGGACATTCGGCTTTCACCGATAATGATACAAGCCTGCGCTCTTCAACAATATCGGACTGTATTCTGGTTTCTGCATCAAATTTTTCTTACGCTTATTTAGTCTAACTATCACATAAACTTAACTTGCTATCTAATACCAGGGGATCAGGTTCACTACACTACAACTTTCACTTTTGGCAATACCTTCACGGGCCGGAAGCTCTTTTCGGCTGAGAATCAAACGAGGACCTCTCGTGCCTGATCTACCTTCATAGAATATGTTATAAAAGAGTTATAATATCATCCATGACCAAGTAAGCTTCATCACTCCAGCCGAATGAATGTGAAAAGGTAACAGACAGACAGACAGAGTTACTTTCGTATTTATAATATTAGTAGGGATAATTAGGCACTTTTACACCGCCATTTTTTTAACTACCACTAATTTCTTTTTAATTTATCATGTTTTTTATCATAAAAACATGATAAACTAAAAAGAAACGAAACAAATTACATATGTATATTATGAAAATAATCAATTATTTACAAATTCCTCCATTTCCCCATTCCAAAAGAAACTGTAAATAAAGGTTATTTTCAAAGTTATTATTAGTTTCAAAATTCATATCAAAATCTTTTTCGATACAAGTTTTATTCACATATCTTACATATTTGAACTCATATAATTTATAAACCGGACAGAAAAAAAAACATTCTCCAATACATAACCCGTGGCTTTACATGGAATAGCTTACGGCCAACGTATGATGATTCAACAAGTGACTCATACATTCCAGTCGTGGTACACTGCACCTGATGAAATCGTGGCGATGACCTACTGTGGAGACGTGTGTCATGATTTTCAGAGACTTTTACTTATCAAACGTAACTTCACACCTGTAATTCCCGAAGGGGTAGATGGAGGTAAATGCATGCATTCAAGCATACATACAAACGACCTAACGACTTCGCCAGTTACGTTTTTGGAGCATGTAACAGAAGAAGAAGAAGAAGAAGAAGAAGAAGAAGAAAGAACATTTATTTGCAACAATGTTACACGAGGGATAATAAAAATAAATAGGTCTAGTATTTTACATTACATTGTTACAAATTGGTCCTACCTCAGCATATGCTGGTTGAAGAAAAACCAGTGCTGATCTTCCGTTAGGACCTTTAGGTTTCGTCATAGACGGCTATACATATATAAATTAGTAACAACATATTTAACAAAATAAACAAAAAAAAATGATAATACACTTTTACGAAAAGTTTTTAGGTTTACATTACATACACAGAAGAAACAGGTGGCGAGCCTGTTTACATCTCCGGGCACATTACCAAAATTCGAGGTACTGGGAAATTTCCAGAAAATGTAAAAATCCCAATCGAACCAGAGATAAAGGACTTTACACCATTATCTCTGATAACCCCCTACCCGGGACCTCAGCGTAATTGTAGTGGCCTGCTACCACTAGGCTACCGAAGCAGCTAACTTTACTTATCAATACTTGTAATAAGACAATAAAAATCGAGTGGATATCGAGTGTGATCCGTACATTAAATATTTTTCCAAAAACTGATAGGGGGCGATTAAAGAAGAGTAACAGAAACTATAAAAACAATATTTGGAATTTTTTGTCTGTCTGCCTGGTACTTCAAACTACTTTTTTTTTTTATGTATTGGAAGTGGTAAACAAGCATGCAGTTCACATTGATGTTAAGTGATGACTGCAGCCTATAGACACCCACACAAAGACCAAGGTCAAAATGCGTTACCACTCCTGAGGCCTAAGGTCTTATGCCTCTGTGCCGGAAATTACAGGGCCGTACATTACCACCTGACCGGAACACGATAGTGCTGAACACTACCATTTAGCGGCAAGTATATTAGGTAATGCGGTGGTGCCTACGCCCGCGAGCTCCGTCACTGGAGCTCTACCACCAGTAAAACCGTCACTGGAGCTCTACCACTACTCAATAGATTTGAACGCGGTTTTCACAGGTGGATTACATATAATTAGGAGCGTTGCCAAAATATTGTTTCGTTTAAGAAATTATTTGGAAATTGACATTAAGCACTGCTTCAAATTAACTATATGTCTGTTATAGGTCTGGATAATTGTAGTTCCACGGGTTACGCGAAAAGAAACCTATACGCGTGTAGAGCCACGGGCAGCAGCTAGTAATAAATAATACGATTTTGAGTTACCTTTCTTTTGATTTAAGTAATTATAGTTAAAAAAGTTATAGCTCTCTAAATATTCCCTGGTGGCAGAGTTCTAGTGTCGAAGCTCCAGGGTGTAGATACCATATTATCTACTAATCTATCGCCTACCAAATGGTAATAAATAAATAATAAATAATGGCAACCCATTATACGTCCCACTGCTGGGCACGAGTCTCTCCCCTTTTTTTTGGGGGGAGGCCTGGAGCTTACTCCACCACGCTGCTCCAATGCGGATTGGTGGAGGTGGGTGGGTTAGTGGCCAACCCACTGCCGGATGTTTTCAAACCGCCCATAAGGCCTCCGACAAGGTTTAACGACTGCTATCCATCGATAGCAACCGGGACCGACGGCTTAACGTGCCCTCCGAAGCACGGAAACGCGCATTTAATTTGCCACTAGCGGTCACCCATCACACTACACGACCGCGCCCGTAGTGCTTAACCGAGCAGATCGCTTACGATCTACACCAGCCGCTGGGCCATGCACGCTTCAATGGTAATGTATGTATGTATCTTCACGCCAAGTCAAGTAGGCAGAGAGTGTGAAGCGCCAGATATTCTGGTCATGACACACTTCCCTTGCTTCTTCTACATACATCATAATCTTCATTACATGCACGCTGATTCCTAAGACTCTCGACCTTAAGTGGTAATGTTCTACACTATCTTGTCCCAGTTAGGTGTAAAAGTATAGCTTCGGAATAACTATCACACAAGTAAGACAAATAAGGCCGCAGGGATAGCAATGCATCTGCATTTTGACCTCCGGTTTTTAGCATACTTACTTACTGGATCTAATATAGTTATCAGTCTTATGATAATTCTATCATGATTATCAGATGAAAATTGACGTGGAACTCCGGCCTATGCTGAACTGCAATCTTATTTGACGCAGACAAGACAAAGACTAAGGTCAAAATGCAGATGCGTTACCACTCCTGAGGCCTAAGGTGTTATGCCTCTGTGCCGGAAATTACAGGGCCGTACATTACCACCTGACCGGAACACGATAGTGCTGAACACTACCATTTAGCGGCAAGTATATTAGATAATGCGGTGGTGCCTATGCCCGCGAGCTCCGCCACTAGAACTCTACCACCAGTAAAATTATATTTCATTAAACTCTAGTCCCCTTATTCATAAACGTATTTTAGCTAAAGTGTTGCTAATCTCTCCTAATAATCTTTGTCTTTCTTTATCCCGCACATTTGACAATGCAACTGACAAGGACAAAGCATTCTATAGCTAAAACGTATCTAATGTATGTTTATGAATAAGGGGGTAAAAGTATTTTTTAACTCTGTAATAAAATCCATTTATTTCTCCTCTTTATACCTCTTTTAATTTTTGTTATGTTTTTACCTACTAGGTAATATTTTTTGCAATTGTTTTTGTTTTATTCTTTGTCTTAAGCATATTTCACGCCTGCAATAATTATTTCTGGCCCCAGGCTCAATTTATATTGTGCCCCAAGAGTATCTTCGTATCTTCGCAATGTATCATTCATAAGTCCTTTGGTTTTCCTTATATAGATCCATAGGTTACACCTGTGTAACCTACCCGGTTACACATTTGTATCTTTGTCACTTTTTTGCAGTAGAAAACATAAAAAATACAAAATATTGCTTTAATAAATAAGAAAGATTTTAAACGATACTCTGTACACTTTTATTCAATTAAAACCATTACATTACAATTTTAAAAATCAATAAAATAAATATCACCATTTCACGGCTGTTTTCTGAAATAAAAATAATAAGGATTATATAGCTAAAGTGCCATTTAATCATGTAATATTTTGTTATTTATGTCCGAGTAATACAACTTATATATAAACAGAATGCGTACTCTTCGACAATAATAATTTAAACTGTACCAAGGACTTCATTAATACATCTTTTAAGCCCATGTTAGCGGCTTTTCATAAAGCGTTTATTAGCTTTCTAGTGGTCTCTTACCATCGAGCCATGAGGCAGTTAGCTCTTGTAGAATAAAAAACAAAATAAATCTACATCTATGCAAATAAATAAGATTGATGTATGTTTGTACTATAAAAATAACCGCGTTTTGCTAAATGCATATATATGTATATACGGTACATAATTATACCAAAACAACATTTTTATCATTTTTGTCTGTCTGTCTGTCTGTCTGTTTATCCCTGCTTATCTCGGGAACGGCTGGACCGATTTTGACGGGACTTTCACTAGCAGATAGCTTATGTAAATAATAAATGGCAACCCATTATTCGTCCCACTGCTGGGCACGAGTCTCTCCCCTTTTTTTTTGGGGGGTGCTCTGGAGCTTACTCCACCACGCTGCTCCAATGCGGATTGGTGGAGGTGGGTGGGTTAGTGGCCAACCCACTGTCGGATGTTTTCAAACCTCCCATAAGGCCTCCGACAAGGTTTAACGACTGCTATCCATCGATAGCAACCGGGACCGACGGCTTAACGTGGCCTCCGAAGCATGGAAACGCGCATTTAATTTGCCACTAGCGGTCACCCATCACACTACCCGACCGCGCCCGTAGTGCTTAACCGAGCAGATCGCTTACGATCTACACCAGCCGCTGGGCCATGCGCGCTTCTCATAGCTTATGTAACACTGAGTAACTTAGGCTACTTTTATACTAGCTGCGCCCACGACTTCGTCTGGGTAGATACTGAACAATCATACATTCTCACGCGGACGAAGTCGCGAGCACAACTAGTTTACACTATAGCAAACGGGAATTGGATGTGAATAGATGCCAAACATAATGACGCATCCAATGCAATCTCAATCCAACGTTGCCGCGGGCAATAAACTAGTAAATACACAAAGGCTCGCCGCCTCTAGCAATTGTTCATGTCAATTGAAACCAGAACAGAACAAAATAATTGACAATTGTTCAAAAAAAATCATAGATATGCAATCGGCAACACCAAAGAACAAAAATAAGTGAAGTTATGCACAACAATATTAATTTTGGGGATGATACAAACAATTTTGAACTCAATGGAGAAGAGGCAAAGGACAAAAATGAGCTTTGAGTGACAAAAATGATATAAGCGCTGTGGGTGGTGATGAGGACAGAGGCGGAACGTTTATAGACAACACAAGGAAAGTAAAGGGCGTTACCGACATAAAGACAAAAGTAGGATCTGTAAAAGTTTGAATAGGTGAAGACGCAACTGCAGTTGACCTTTATATGGAGACAAAGACAGAATGGCAGGGAAGTGTCCCGCTGAGAAGGGAATAGCGTCTTCAGTGCTGACCATTCCGACACTTAAAAGGACCGTTAGGGCTGTGCAAAATTTTCTGAACTGTGAAATAATTTTAAATCGTTTTTTTCTTGCAAATTTTAAATAATCCGTTGATGTATGTACCGTAGTATGATTACTAATTTTCGAAACGATTGTTAAGCATAACTAGAAAAAATGTGGCTTAAAAAGAGAAAGACAAATATGTTTCAATATCTTTATATATATGTAATTGGTGTCTATTTGTTATGTACATATATAAAAAACAATTGCTGTTCGTTAGTCTCGCTGAAACTCGAGAACGGCTAGACCGATTTGGCTGATTTTGGTTTTGAATGATTTTTGGCAGTCCAGGGAAGGTTTAAAAGGTAAGAAAATATGAAGAAATTGAAGGGAAATAGTAAAAACCACAATTTCATTTTCCCACACAAATAATCCGTATCTATTAAACCTTTGACACCTTATTTCATTCTGAGGTAATACGAAGTTTGCCGGGACAGCTAGTTTTTAATAATTTAATGTAAAGTATTTCTGTACTAACTAACACTTAAGAAATTAAAGTCTTACTTTTCTGTGCATACTACTTTTTTTGATAACACTTATACAAAAATACACAAACACAAATATATGCAATCACTCGTACTTGATAAAGAGGCCAACGGCATTGTACCACGTTGAGAAATAAATATAATTATTATAATTAAAGTTCAATACAGATATTGAAAATAATTCCAGACTAACAAAAATGTTCTTCCATAAAAATTGCTTAATTTTCACTCCAGAAAAACAGCATAACCCTAGAATCACAATGACCGATATTTATTTCAACTCATTTGCCAAACATCCCTTTTCAACCGGGCAATCGTTGCAGACGTATTATTTACAACCATTTACAATGTGGCTACCATTTTTAGTAGTCAAACAACATCTTTAGTAGTCCCATTGCTGTTTTACGGACGCAATTAGCAGACGGCCCATTGTCTGGCCGTATTGTCGTCGGACTGCGAATTTGCGACGGTAAATAGTCGTAAAAGAATCAATCAATGCTTTCATTTCAACAAAATAAAAGAACAAGGTGTTAATTGTGAGGAAAGGAGATATAATGTTGTGCTGTGTTTTGAATAGCTTTGAACGGATTTCTGCAATTATCTTTGTGATGGAAACCGACTAATTGCCGGTTATGGTAAAAACGTTACATTATGATGAGACTAAAATAATGGAAGCAAAAAAATTATAATACGAATAAATCGGATATGAAAATTAAATTTCCAATCTTTTACTTCATAAACTGTTC
Organism: Macrosoma leucophasiata; assembly: GCA_036365455.1. Taxonomy (NCBI): domain Eukaryota; kingdom Metazoa; phylum Arthropoda; class Insecta; order Lepidoptera; family Hedylidae; genus Macrosoma; species Macrosoma leucophasiata. The sequence continues at coordinate 3,618,420 of JAWQUS010000004.1, read as the reverse complement.
TCGACATATGATTTTTTCATTAAAAGAAAAACTAATAAATAGTAATATAAAGCTTGATCATCTTCAAGCATTTAGACATTCATGAATTAAGCACTTAGATTCTTAATTAATTCACAAAACCAGATGATAATGTTTCAATGATAAATACTGCATTTGTATTGGAAGTTTTGTTTAAGTCAAAAGTGGTATTGTCTGAACGTTTAAAATGTATATTAATAATGTATTATTTCGTGATTGCAATCCTAACCCGTGAGCTAAAAAAAAGATTAAGATATGATTAACATGCTTCTAAACCAAAATTATGCGAAAATTGAAAAACAACTGCCGGGTTCAATTCCTAGTCAGAGAATTTAATTGATATTTGGATTTTTCTGATTGTGAATATTACCTGCAGTCCTCGGAGTTATTGGTGCTGTATAATGAAAATGACAAGTAGAAAGTATTATGTCAAAATTTGACCCACTTTATGACGCAAGTCTTTGGGTCCATGGCAAGCAGGTAGCTGTTCAGGCTGTGCTCGCAATTGGAATACGCCATCCCGAAGCCAACGCCACCTCCGATGAACGTTGGCCACTTTTTGAAGCCACGGAGGAAGAAACTGCCCATCATGCTGCCAATTATCAAGCCCGCGACTGAAAAAAATAAGATTAAGTATAGCTTCACTTCGCGGCTGTATTCAAACACTCTCGGTTGACCGGTTACTTTGACACGTGTAATGTCTATGTCTAATGTGTAAAGCCTTCTGACATAAATATATGCATGGACATTCATATTATCTGTATTCTTCTTTAATTCCAATTTGTATAATATCTAAGGATTTCTGACAAAAAGACCAACACACTGACAATATCATACAACTACGTATGATATCCTAGTTTGCACGTTTTCAGTCCCCAATATCTGTATGTCTCAAAATGACCCTTATGAAAATTGTCTTATCTCTGTAACATGTTCATCTTTGGGTCGCTCTAGGACAGTGATTCCCAAAGTGGTGCATATAGACCCCTGGGGTCTATGGGAGACTTGATGGGGTCTACGTATATGCGTAAATAAAAATAGGATATATGGCAAAGTGATATAAATGTTAGCAAGGGGATCCACCGAAACCAGAAAAAAATTGAAAGGGGTCTACAAGAAAAATAGTTAGGGAACCTCTGCTCTAGGATATTCAGAAAAAGGGTATTTGAAATAAATTTGAAATATTGGCAAGTGGCATAACAAATGATTTCGTCGGAAGGAAACTCAACGCCTTTATTTAAACTTCATGTAAAGCCCTTTATGAGTTGCTTCTAACTCTTCATAAGGCGCATGATTCCATGTGCTCGCATGGCTTCATTTACTAAAGCATGTAAGGAATCTTCGATTACTTATTTAACAGTTTCCATATGGATAATTAAATAGGGATAGAGTTTCAATAAACAGCTCTTAAGTTTTGAGCTTCATTACATAGGTTTCAAACAAAATAACCGAAAATATAAGAAACTGATTCTATATTAATCATTTATAAAACTCTTAACATTTGTGTTTACATGCCTTATAATGTATTTTAAGTGTTGCTATTGTCTTTCGTTATCTCCTTTTTTTCTAAAAGTGGAGACTTATAAATGATTCTTCCGTTTCTTATATTGTATCCACGCTATACATAATTGTAATAATCGATAGTCTTCATAATAAATAAACATTAATTAATTAAAGAAAAGATAAAAAAAAAACAATTTGAATTACTGGTGGTAGAGCTCCAGTGACGGAGCTCGCGGGCGTAGGCACCACCGCATTTCCTAATATACTTGCCGCTAAATGGTAGTGTTCATCACTATCGTGTTCCGGTCAGGTGGTAATGTACGGCCCTGTAATTTCCGGCACCGAGGCATAACACCTAATGTCTCAAGAGTGGCAGCGCATCTGCATTTTGACCTCTGGTCATTGTGTGGTTGTCTATAGGCTGCAGTCATCACTTAACATCAATGTGAACTGCATGCTTGTTACCACTTTTATTAAATAAAAAAAAAAAAAATTCGACCAGGAATTGAACTTGCAACAATAGAATAAGCAGTCCATCGATCTTTACATTAAATTAAAAGAAACACTCTACTCAAGTCTATTCCAAGGACCTACAATCGTACAATTGCTACAAGTTTCTGGTATAGAACCAAATCTTGAAATAACAGCATCACCTGTTTTTATAATTATCGTGGACTACATAATTAGCTAATTACTATTTTAGGTAAATTGAAGAAAAAGTAAATATCACATATTGGAAGGGCTTTCTTTAACATCACCTAATGTAGTGTAAAGGAGAATTGGAGGAGAATTTTCACAGGTGGTAGAGCTCGAGTGACGGAGCTCGCGGGCGTAGGCACCACCGCATTACCTAATATACTTGCCGCTAAATGGTACTGTTCAGCACTATCATGTTCCGGTCAGGTGGTAATGTACGGCCCTGTAATGCCCGGCACAGAGGCATAACACCTTAGGACTCAGGAGTGGTAACGCATCTGTATTTTGACCTTGGTCTTTGTGTTAGTGTCTATAGGCTGCAGTCATCACTTAAAATCAATCTGCATGCCTGCTTGCCACTTGCATCACATAAAAAATAATTGCTGTTCTTTGGATGAAAAAACATACCAGTTTTTAAGCCAAAATCAACAAAACACGCAGAATATCTATCTTCAAATTCTCTGCTGTCCGGTTTAGGCATTTCTAAGCACACCGAAGAAAATCATGATCTCAAAAATATCAACAACCTTTACGACAGGCAAGTCATTGATGACAGTGTCATGTATTTTTTTATAGAATACAATGTCGAAATGAAAAGAGGTTTTTAGAGTCGTCGGGTAAAATGGGCAACTCAGGTTTACCCTAAGACCAGACAGAGAAAATCAAAGAAAATAATCTACAAAGCTTCTGTTTTGACATGGAATATAAATATACAGTAGGTTTATCAATTTTATTAAAATTGTCTAAAAATGAAGGGAAATTAGTGACACCTGCTTACACAAATTTCAGTTAGGTAATAGTAATCAATTGCTATTCGTTAGTCTCGCTAAAACTCGAGAACGGCTGGACCTATTTGGCTACTACTGAGTTTTGTTTTGGCAGGTTTTTTCTCAGTAATGTGGGCTTTGGAACTCTGCCAGTGAATGACAAGGAATGTCCCATATTTTTTTGTTTAGTCTTATCTTGCCGTTTGTAAAAGAGAGTATGGAACATTCTGTTGATACCTATTTTTATTATTAAGTATTTTTGGACTATTATTAATTTATTTACTTTGACATATTAATCAACGTATCAGTTGTTATTCGCTTTAATTTTATATTTGTAATTTGACCTATCACAAGCAAATTCTATTATTTCCAAGTGATTAAATGAATTTTTGAGTTTGAGTTTTGAGTTTGAGTTTGGCTTATTTTATTTTTGAATGATTTTTGAAAATCCAGGGAAGGTTTAAAAGGTAAGAAAATATGAAAAATTGAAGAGAAATAGTAAAAACCACAATTTTATTTTCCCATACAAGTAGTCCGTATCTATCAAACCTTTGACATATTATTTCATTCTGAGGCAATACGAAGTTTTCCGGATCAGTTAGTCTATCTATCTACATACCTAAATATAAAAATCAATTGCTGTTCGTTAGTCTCGCTAAAACTTTCATTGTGAGGCAATACGAAGTTTACCGGGTCAGCTAGTTAAAAATAGATACCACTGAAATCAATTGAACAAATATTTTCACAATAATTTCTGGACAGATGCAAATTAAACACAAAATAAAACAAAGGCATTAATGTTCAATTAATGTAATTCAGTGAACTCGAAATTCCAATTGAATTAAATTAATTAGTCATAGTAATTATACTGGTATTAGTGTCGAAACGTAAGCCCTTAAGCCCTAAAGCTTATCACTAGATTTGAGATTTAATTAGCAAGGAAATGAGACGTTCGCTTCATTAAGTGTATTTTGAGTTAGGGTTGTTAATAAATATTGTTAATATAGAAATTAAAGAAAAAAAGGAAAGAAAAATTTGACTTCGGTAGCTTAGTGGCAAAGCGGAGATGAAAAAATTTAAATTATACTGATTGTTATCAACATCACCATTTCTCTCTCAGGGTCTTAACGACCAAACGCACTAGCGGTTAGCCCTGCTAGCGGTTAGTCTAGCCACTTTTACGTTTTAATATGCAACCGCCTGTGATTGTACGCACTTCACCGCCATACAATCACAGGCGGTTGCATAACCGCGCGGCTACCCGCTCCCGCGCCTAACCGCTAGTGCGTTCCGGCACTTATGGGTGCAACGCAGAACTTCTGTTTTTTACTATTAATAATAATGGCAACCCATTATACGTCCCACTGCTAAGCACGAGTCTCCCCTCTTTGGGGGGAGGCCTGGAGCTTACTCCACCACGCTGCTCCAATGCGAATTGGTGGAGATACGGGTTAGTGGCCGTACCCGCTGTCGGATGTTTTCAATCCGCCCATAAGGCCTCCGACAAGGTTTAGCGACTACTATCTATCGATAGCAACCGGGACCGACGACTTAACGTGCCCTCCGACACACGGAAACGCGCATTTTAATTTGCCACTAGCGGTCACCCATCACACACCCGACCGCGCTCGTAATGCTTAACAGAGTAGATCGCTTACGATCTACACCAGCCTCGGGACCATACGCGCTTCATTCATTCATTTTTTGCATAGATGTGTTTAAAATGCAGTCATCACTTAACATCAATGTGAACTGTATATTTGTTTGCTACCATCATTAAATAATACAGTTGCTCTATTCCTTTCGAATAACTATACAAAGGGGGATAATTACAAAGTTACGGCACGGACGTAACAAATTAGGCCTCAGAAATGTTCACGCATCTTCATTAAAATCTTTTCTCTTCTCTGGTTTTTTTTGGTAGATGTTTATAGGATTATTCTCTTAGGTATCATAAGTGTGCAATTAACACTTTTATGACATAAACAAAAATAACTTCCCGGTACCGTAATAACTATCACATAGGAGTAGCATCTACAACTAAGGTCTTGGGCAACGCATGTTTTTACGCTGTATTTGGTCCCTGGTTTTTTTTTGTAGATGTCTATAGGCTGTAGTAATCACTTAACATCCATGTGAATTGTTTGCTTGTTTGCCACCTTATATTTGCTGGTGGTAGAGCTCCAGTGACGTAGCTCGCGGGCGTAGGCAACACCGCAATACCTAACATACTTGCCGCTAAATGCTAGTGTTCAGCACTACCGTGTTCCGGTCAGGTGGTAATGTACGGCCCTGTAATTTCCGGCACAGAGGCATAACACCTTAGGCCTCAGGAGTCGTAACGCATCTGCATTTTGACCTTGGTCTTTGTGTGTGGGTGCATGCTTGTTTGCCACTTGATTAGATAAAAAAAAATTGCAAGCATATTAACCAATAGGTACAGAGTTCTTAAATAAAATAATATCTTTTATCGTTCGTTTTTCCCGTCACTCCGTCATAGGGTGAGATCACACCCCTTATTCAAAATATTGTCATTTAGCATTATGTTAATGTATCCTTTGAAAGTATTTTCGTATTTAATTGTTGATTTGGCCCAAAGCTGTTTATCCTGCTAACTTCAAGTGGCTTGATGATACGAATTAAGTTAAAAGGTTCTATTTGAAGGATTACGCTTGAGGCACAATAAGAAGTTATTACGTTAATTTGCTAAGCTTTAAGGGTTTCTAATATATTTTGATATGATTATTTTTTTTTTATTATTATGCATCTTTGATGACAGGAATATAGAGCTTTTGTTAAAAAAATATTTCTAAGTGCGATTCGGACTCGTCTACCGAGGGTTCCATACAATCCAGGAGGTATATGAAAAATGTAAAGTTTTCAGTATTTCTCCTTTATAAATATGTGTTATATTGCCTTATGCCAAATTTCAAAATTCTCGGTCAACAGGAAGTATCCTTTAGGTTTTCATTCCCTAGCGAGTAGTTGCGAGTTTGAAAATATACGGCTTTAATTGTTGTTTCTTTTCATTGCGTTGACATTGATGTTTGATTTTGTTACAGCTGAAAGGTTTTATACATCTGAGTAGGTATTTGATATGTTATGTTAATTTCAGCTTCATACCTCCACGCGTTCCTGAGAAAAAGGGTCTTGACAGACAGACGAATGGACAACAAAGTGATCTTATAAGGAATCCGTTTTTTCCTTTTGAGGTACGGAACTCTAATACGCATATAAGGCCCATAGAAACATTACATTTCCTTATCTGCCTGCAGCCAAATTCAACAAATTTCGTTAAATAAAAAAGTTATTGATTTATCATGGATGCCAACTGCTTTCGCTGTAAAAATAGTCCAATATTATGACTTTTGGAATACGATCATTCGAAGTCACGTTCAGGAACAAGTACAGCAAGTCTATTTATAGTAAATCGAATCAGTCCACAACTGGCAAACGCATCAGACAAACAGATCTAAACTCCCCAATTTGGTCCAAATCACGCCTAATCGATACAGTCTAAGCCAGTAATAGACAAAGGGGTTACTGCACTAATCACACGCGACCGTTCATAATTCTATCTGCATGTCTTATCAATGGAATCTGTTAGGGATTGCAAACCTGATTGGATTGCTCACAGTGTATTCTATGCAGTCACATGGAATTATTTAAATTTGTCTTTCTGCCTTGGTGCTGTCTTGCCACTATTCGTTTTATTGTTGGACTTAAGCTAAAGGAATATAAGACACCTACACTGCGTGTTATTGTCATCGTTTGGAAAGTGTCCTAAAGCACCAGAAACAGACATGCTATTAGAAAATTTGGGGGAGGCCTATGTTCAGCAGTGGACGTCTTATGGCTGATATGATGATTAGAAAATCTCAAGATTACCAAATTTTTCATTTTTTGATTTTGATATTGGATTTTGAGCTCAGTAACAACTCTATACAGTTTTAAAAATAATAGGTATATAAAATGAAAATTTGCAGATTTTGAATGGAAATTAACGTTTTGCGTTTCACACTTGTAGAAATGTAGGGTTATAAATAATAGTGCCTAATTTAAAATAATTATTTATTTTCAGGAAAACTTTACACTTTCTTTCTCAGATTTTCGGAAGTCGTAAACATAACTTACTAATTGCTTTTGTCATCACACACAACTCATTCGATGCGCAGAGTAATACAAACACAGAGGTAACATACTCCAAGATGTTCTCATATATTGTAAAATCCTTTCTGGCAGTTTCCCAGTACCTTGGAGTCTGGTAATGTGTCCGGTGATGTCATTAGGCTCGTCACTTGTTACATGGGCAAAAAGTCACGGTGAATCGTGTTTGCATGTATGCTTGAATGCATGCATATATCTCTCCTACCCCTTCGGAGATTACGTGAAATTACGTTTTTTTTTTTAATTTCATGCATAGCAAATAAAATTACATGAGAAAGTATACAACATTGTATTTCAATCAACACAATATCTGCGATAACAGTTCAGCGAGTCAGGATTAGATCATTGCATCAATGAGAACTTAAACTACATACGTATTTTTTTTTACTTACACTGAAGGTTGCAAACAACAATGCAGTTCTAATGGATTGGCAGACAAATGCCAGATTATGGTAATGCCACACGACTTTAAAGATGTCTTTAGGCTGCAATATACACATACCATCCATTTGAACAGATTGTGCAGTCTAAATGATCTATAAAAAAACAAAGGTCAAAACGATCATAAGTTGCCACCGCCGAAGGCCTATATTGTTTTGCTTATGTGACAGAAACTATACAGCCTTATAGTAATGGGTTTTTGGGGGATTCCTGGAGCTCACTCCACCACACTGCTCCAATGCGGGTTGGTGGAGTTACGGGTTAGTGGCCAATCCGCTGTCGGATATTTTTAAACCGCCGATAAGGCCTCCGGCAAGGTTTAACGACTGCTATCTATCGATAGCAACCGAGACCGATGGCTTAACGTGCCCTCCAAAGCACGGAAACGCGCATTTTAATTTGCCAATAGCGGTCACCCATCACACACCCTACCGCGCCCGTATCGCTTAACCGAATAGATCGCTTACGATCTACACCAGCCGTGGGACCATGCGCGCTTCTCTACACAGCCTTTTAAGTATGTAATTCAGAACACCACCATTCGGTGGTATAAGGATTAGGCAATGTGGTGATAACTCAACTCTGATTATACCAGTGAAAAATATAATGAATAGAATGAGTATCTGAATAATATTATGATAAAATAAAATATAAAAATCATATTGCAAAAACGTCAAAAAAATGCAGTATCTGAATAGTAGCTAACCTGCGCACACGCAATGTCACGTGTTACCAATCACACGGAACATTTAATTTCACGCATATGAAACCGAAGTCAAGATTAGTCTTAATTAAGATAAGTTCATTACAAGAAATGGATTTGATGTTATTACATTTAGCCAAGATAATATATAACAGCACGGAAAGCATTTTCTAAATAGGTACATAATAAATAAAACCGAGTAATAAATTAATCTGAAAATATGCAACTAAAAACTAAACCATCAATAATTTTTACAAAAAAAAATCTCATCCAAAAAAAATTGTAGTTTAAACCAGCAAGCAGATAATATATAAATAAAAGAAAAAAACGAGGCATGTAGACACTTCAATATTTTTGTAGAGTCCAAATGGTGAGTTTTTTTGGGCGTGTTTTTCTAGGTAGGTGTTCCTCAGTATTAATATTATATCACTTAGCCTATTAATCCAAAGCCAGTGAATGTCAAAGAATGTCTCCTTTTTTTTCCTAAACTCTATGTAATCAATTTGTAAAAGAGGAAATGAGACATTCTACATCATCGTGCATAATAAGTAAATATTGTTATTACTTCATTATTCTTATTTTCGGTGTAATTCTTGATTATAAATTTTAGAAGCATGTAAAAATCATGACATATTTTAAAATAATAATTATTTTTGGACTTAATAAGTTAAGTTAAGCAATTATTGTGTTCCTAAAGCTAATATCTTATATTTAAAAATCAATTGCTGTTCGTTAGTCTCGCTAAAACTCGAGAACGGCTGGACAAATTTGGTTAATTTTGGTTTTGAATTATTTTTGGATGTCCAGGGAACGTTTAAAAGGTAAAAAAATATGAAGAAATTGAAAGGCAAAAACCAGAATTTCATTTGGCCATACAAATAGTCCGTATCTATTAAACATTTGACACAGTATTTCATTCAGAGGCAATACGAAGTTTGCCGGGTCAGCTAGTGATAAATAAACTTTTGATTTTGTTTGCAAGCATCATTACGTTAAGAAAACACCAAAATGGGCTTACAGCTCATCACTCTCATAACACAAACCATAGAACAATTTCACCCTCGTCACCTACTTATACAAGTACGCCTTGTAATTCATCCCCAATTTTTATGATCCAAATGTTTTCACACAAAATCACAAACGCCAAATTGAGGAGATCCGTCAGATAGGCTGGCTTACGAATGCCCTCATCAGGTTTACGATGCTGCAGATTGAGGAATTTTATAGTCGCCTTAATTTTACGATTGACGATTAGTTTTGCTTGATTGGTGCGGGTGTGTCGATGTTTTGCAGGCTGATGAAGGATTGCTCTACTACTTCGCGCCTTTCAGAGTATTTTTGTGCTTAAGGTGGCAAATGACTATATGGTTAATATGGATGGAAAATATTTACTTAAATGCAGAATTCACTGCGGCCTAGAAACATCTACAAATATAATTAAATCTTTTGTCATTTTCAACTCTGCCAATGGCAAAGAATATCTCTTTTCCTTTACCTAGGCCCTTTGTTATCAGTTTGTAGAATGGAAAATTAATTAATTATTTTTTTTAGTATAACAGTTTTTTTGTATTAATCGTTCATATACCTGCATATTTTTTGTTATTTTCTTTTCCCTTTTATTCTCTTTTGTTTTTTTTTGGTATTTTTATACATTACCTGATATTGGAATGTCGGCTTGTCGGCTGCACCAATAAATGTTTTTTTCTTTTACTTCTTTTTAAATTACAAATTTGGGTCCTGAGAAATTTACTGATTTACTTAAGTTTTTTTTTTAGTTTTATTCTTAATGATATTCGTTATTTTCTTAGTTTGTAAATTGACATGTTCATCTGAGGGGAAATGAGACATTCTACTGATATACTTTTTACATTCGTTTATTAAATTTAGTTTTATCTTAGTGATATTCTTGACTTTACATATATTTTTTATCTTTTTTGACATGTATATCAATTGTTATTCACTTTAATTTATTTTGTTTGTTTTTGACGTGTAATAAGAGGTGCCTGTCACCCTAAATGAATAAATGAGTTTCTGATTCTGATTCTATTATTGTTCAATATAATTCATTATTTGTTTTTATAGTATAAAAACTGAAAATAAAAGGACTGGTAAACAAAACAAAACAACGATTTTTCGCAATAAAACATGCTATTGAAATAAATTTAAAGAAAAAATGGACTACTTTCTAGTGATATCGGTAGCTCATTTGGGAGATCAGGTGGATTAGATGCCCAGTGGTCGCGGGTTCAATTCCCGAGTTTTTCATTCCATTTTTTCTTTAAATACAAAGAAATGGGGTTTGTATCAATACTTGACATACATTAACATATTGTACTGACATCTCACTATCAACAAATCAAAATAAAATCTCAATTGGACGACTATAATATGCATACTCATCATATGCTGAGCTCGCCAATTACACCCACTCGTAAATCCGCCCCAGATGAATTTCATGCAAATGTCTGCAGCGATGCGACGGTAAAATCTGAAATGCTTTTCCCTGATGACTCGGCTTATTGTTACAGGAATTTAGCGTTTGGTTATACTTTTATATTGTGAAGCTTTTATTAGTTCTTCTCAAAGAAGAAGACATTTATTTGTCGGAAATATGTCACATAATAAGTTTTTAGTTTTTAAATAAGATTTACACATTTCGTCAGATTCTTGAGATTGCGTTAAAGTGATTAATTACTTTTCATATTGTCCATTGAATTGTATGAAGAGTTCATATTGCTCTTTTTAGCGCCTGACGGAAGAAAGGAGTGTTATATGTTTTACTTGTGTATCTGTATGTCTGTCTGTGGCATCATAGCATCCAAACGCTTGGACCGATTTGTGTGCGTTTTATTTGTTATACCTAGCTATAGCTACATAGATGACATCGCTGAGACAACAATTTAATGTCGTTTTAAAAATCCGGCTGGGAAGGACTGCTGCTATAATTGCGTTTATTAATTAATAATTAGTTTTTTTATAACGTGTAACTATATTATACTTTTAAATTCTTTATTCGATAATTCGAATGAAACGTCGGTTTTAAACGAATGAAATAGGTAGATCGTTTTGGATATTTCGCAATGCGAGTGAAAATATTTGAAGAATTTATTCTGGTGGTAGAGCTCCAGTGACGGAGCTCGCGGGCGTAGGCACCACCGCATTACCTAAAATACTTGCCGCTAAATGGTAGTGTTCAGCACTACCGTGTTCCAGTCAGGTGGTAATGTACGGCCCTGTACTTTCCAGCACAGAGGCATTACACCTTAGGAGTGGTAACGCATCTGCATTTGACCTTGGTCTTTTTGTGGGTGTCTGTAGGCTGCAGTCATCACTTAACATCAATGTGAAATGCATAATAGTTTGCCACTTCCATAAAAAAAAATAAACATAAACGGATAGAAAAATTTGACTTCAGGCGAGATTTGAACCCGCGACCACTGTGATCACTAGTCCAATTTCTCTCCTAACTAAGCTACCGAAGTCTACACCTGACTGTTGAATTTTTCCTTCAGATTTTGTTTGCCTTTGTTGCCAGTATTTTTTCTTCAAAATAATCTTGGCACATAGATAATTTAAAATTTCCTGGAGAATAAATAATTACACATAATATGATGACCATAAAAGGTCCCAATTCCATAATTCATCATACTTTCACCACGCGTCAATTCTCACAGCAGTATTAGTAAATATCTGCAAAAACCATAAAACGCATTGTTTCTATTGACCATCACGTTAAACAGTAATTATCTCCTGAACAAGCAGAGCTACTGTAAATATTTGGCATGTATGTTATGCCTAACCAAGTTCCCGAGTCGCTAAATCAATCCATCAAACCTCAACGTTTACGTTTCAGACGTTACAAATGTGCAATGCACTTGCGTACTTTAACGCGGCAGTTTCGAAGCCTGCATCAATCTTGGGAAACACCTCATAAAGTATCAAGAAAACGATTCATCGATTCTGAATCTTAAATCATTAGTATACAGTTGAATTTGAGTTTTCGCAAGTCAAAAATGTTGCAGTCGCAGTTTATCAAAACACAAGGATTAGGGAGCGAAACGTGTTGGTACGTTTACGAGTATGCAAATACGAATTGGACAGTAAAATCTTGGTACTGACGTATTATAGGCGGGATTAAGGCGCCTTGTTCGTTGGGATTCGCATTAAATTAAAGTTTTTTATGACTACGCTAAAGATTCTTGTTGAGATTGACGTTGACTAGTTATGGCGGATTAGGGAATTGTTTTGGCGGTAGGCAATACTCATAAAGATGGTTAGAGGAATTGGTGCGTAATGTACAAATATTTATACATGATACTGAAGCAGATCCAAATTTTTGGAAAGGATTAAGCTGAGGTAAACAAAAGAATATTACGTAAAAAAAACGTAACTCCACGCCTGTAATCCCCGAAGGGGTAGGCAAAGGTAAATGCATGCAACATCCACGACTCGCCGGTTACGTTTTGGCCCATGTAACAGGTGGCGAACCTGTTACCATCTCCGGGCACATTACCAAACTCCGGGGTACTGGGAAACTTCCAGAAAATGGAAAAATCCCAATAGAAGCAGAGATAAAGGATTTTAAACCGTTATTTCTGATAGTCCCCGACCCGGGAATCGAACCCAGGACCTCCAGCGTAAAAGTAGTGGCCTGCTACCACTACGCTACTGAGGCAGTTAATATAAGAAGAATAAGAATATTATTACGTTTGAATGTGGACACGCATCATCAGCTGAAGAAAGAGCGCGTCGCTGAAGCTGCGCCATGGTTGGTCACCTCTGGTGCAGCTTTTTCTGGCCTGCCATGCAGGCAGTGCCAGGTGGACACTCGCGATGCGCTACTTATCTGCTTAAATGGTTCCAAGAGAAGCATTTTTTATATAATCGAAGGAATTAATAGCAGTATTTGCAGAGAATCAATAGGTCTTGGTGAAAGCCTAAATTCCTTCGAAGTTCTCTAAAAAACCTTAAATCCAATAGGAGGTTTAACGAATTTGGGTTCATACTTATTTAACCCTAGTATGCGTATGTATGAGTTCTCACTGATTTTTATTCAATACCCGTTTGAAAAAAAATGGAATGAGGAATAAATCTTTAAAGGAAAAAATAATTTTACTGGTGTTTAGAGACGTTTGCTTACGGTCTAAGACCGTCATATATTAGCATGAACAGTATAAGAAAATAAATAAGTAAACGCTTTTTTGCTTAAACACGACATCAACCTAGAAAAAAAATATCAGCAAGGTCAGATAATAAATAAATGCATATTAATTGTATATATATATTTTTTATAATGTTCGTAAAAAAAAATGTGTTAATTTCATAAACATGCCACAAAAAAAAATTGAAAGCCTAATTTAATAACAACAGTCACCTTACTCAAAACCACAGTAAAAGTGAATTACGCTAATTATTTGATGTCAATGGTATCAGGGTTTTGGTTGCAATCAAACAATACATGAGAAAAATCAAAACACTAACCGATATTTATTTTACAAAGCACCCATCGAATCAACGAAACGTATCATTAAACTTTAAATCAAACAGAAATACTGTCAACGTCTAATTAGAATAAATTACTAGTGCAAACCTATCATCAATAAAAAAAACGCATATTTAATTTATTAATTGTTATCCTTTAATAGTTAGACATAAAGATCAATTTTCAACAACAATAGAGGTAACAAATATATCTCTTTAATTTCAAAACGGAATAAAACTACACGTACTTTAAAACACAAACAACAAATTGTGTTACAAAAATTTAGACATGGACTCTATTTAATTGGAATAGGGGTGTGAATGATTTGAAAATTGAGTTGTTTGGTTCAAATATTTAGTATGATACAGTACAAAAGAATGCTCAGGTGCGTAACAAACTAATTAATTTGAATGCCCGCATTTGATTACACAAATCAAATGGTGTGTTGTATGGGGTGAAATGAGGAATCGCTAAGAAATTTCGTTTGTCACGTTCCGGCCGTGTTTCCTGCTTTTTGTTTGTTTTTGTTGAGTTATAAAACTTTAGAATAGGTCTTTTAAATATGTGGTACTCAATTATGTCATATTTTCAGGATCATAGCTGTTTTATATTTAATATTTGCTTGAAAAGTAGTTATTTTTTAAAATTCTTATGTTGAATGAAGTTTCAATATAGTGAGTATTTAAGAGTTATACAAGTAGACAGTAGTACTCGTAATTATAAGAATCTTGAAAAACACTATATATTATGCTCTTTAAAACCATTAGTATACAATTGAATTACCCCGTACTCGTATTACCCCGTAAATCAGAAAGAAAGAAAGATAATGGTTTATTCTTTGGCTTACAATGAAAAAAAACTAAAGAAGCTATGCAGATATGTTTAATATGTGATGTCAAAAATATGGAACCCACCTCAGCAATATGATGAAGTGGAAACTACAGCGCTGGTATACTGATAGGTCCGACTGTGGTGTAGGTACCTAATATCGAACTGCAAGCCTGGTGCTAGTATTTTTCTCATAGGGGCGAAGTATTTGTCTTTTTTGTGTAGATGCCTATAGATTGTAGAAGTCACTTAAATTCCATGTCAACTGCATGTTACTGGTGGTAGAGATCCAATGACGGAGCTCGCGGGCGTAGGCACCACCGCATTACTTTATACTTGCCGCTGAAAGGTAGTGTTCAGCAGTTATCGTGTGCCGGTCAGGTGGTAATGTACGGTCCTGTAATTTCCGGCACAGAGGCATAACACCTTAAGCCTCAGAACTGGTAACGCATCTGCATTTTGACCTTGGTCTTTGTGCGGGTGTCTATAGACTGCAGTCATCACTTAACATCAATGTGAGCTGCATGCTTGTTTTCCACTTCCATTACATAAAAAAAAATGTTTGTTTGCTTAGATAATCGTATTACATTCAAGATAATGCAGAGTCTAAATATATTGATGTCTATGGTAGAACACCCTCAGCACAGGTGTCGTGGATTCACACGCGGACAAGTATCGTCCGTTTTATCATCATTATCGTTATTTTTGTATTTATATTGGTCTTTTACATTATACGAATACAAATCACTTTATTTATACATATATACTAGTTTTTTTTTTCGACTTCAAGAGTGCTCTTTGGTCACAATGAGTCAAACTCAATGCTAAAATTCACCAATATTTAAATGAAAACGGCACACAAATATATACACATTTATAATTTTCAATTCAACACAATTCATTTATTTGCGAAAATGGGTATAATTTTTATGAAGATCTTACAAAATAAATATAAGAAGCCATCCGAATTCATCAACCATTAGGCATGCATATATCAAGTGAATAATGTAACAATAAATTTATTTAACTAATCGAAATTAAAATTGATTATTTATTTAATTAAGTTAAATTTGTAACTTAATTATGGCACATGACCTTTAGAGGGGCTTTGGTCCAGCAGTGGACGTTTTACAGTTGAAATTATGATGACAATAGTTTTCGTAAACGTAGGCACATTACCTAATACTACCGCCAAATGATAGTGCATTATCGTATTTCAGTTAGATAGCATGTATGGTTCCCTTATGGCTATCACAGAGGTGATACAAATTAGACTTCAAGGGTGGTAACGGATTTAGACCTCTAGTTTGTGTTTTTTTATGTCTAAGGATTGACAGACAAGCAGACGGGCCACCTGATGCAAAGTAGTCACCATCGCCTATAAACATTTGCAACACCAGGGGCGTCGCCAACGCGCTGCCAGCCCTGAAGGACTCTTTTGACGCCATTTTTGAAGATCCCCATATTGTAGCACCGAGGGGACACCTCAGAGGGAAGCTCATTCCACAACATACACGTTCTGGGCAAAAACTAACGTGAGAACCGCACCGTTGAACATTGCCAGGTGTCCAGTCAGTGAGGGTGGAACTTCCATCTTCGGCGGGTAGTACGGTGTAGGAAAAGAGACGGTGGTACCATGTCGAACAGCTCAAAAGAGCACTCGCTATTGTAAAGACGGTATAGAACGCAAAGCCTCCCAATGTCTCGGCGCAGACTCAGATGTTCGAGCCTGTCAGTAAGTCCTTGTCTTTCTTTGTCTCTGTCAGTAAGTTTGTCTATAGGCTACAGTCATCACATAACATTCATTTGAAGCGCGTGCTTGTTTACCACCATCATAAATTACCTATGTTTTGTATAAAGTTTCATCTTATTACCACAGTAGGTATAAGAAAATAAAACGTTCTTTAGACTGCGATATTACCTACCATGACTAAATAGGTCGAGTACTGCATATGGGTATGGTCAAAAGTCTTAGGAATTGACGTGCATGTATGAGAATGATGAACGTGCAAAAAGAACGGGAGGTGTGTCAGGACCGGGATATCTGGCGCTCCACACGTACCTCCATTTACCCTGTAAGGGAATTGGCGGAAAAAATACACACATAATAAGAAAATAACACGTTCCTTAGACTGTGAAATAACATTATTATTTACAGTGCTCATCAAGAAATATTGCACAACGAGCCTACGAAAGTGACAATGGGCTAGTTTCGACTTCGAAGAGCGTTATCTCTGTTGCGCACTACCTACGTAAGCACTGATAAAAACTTGATCAAAATGGTCAACAAACGTCACCTAGGTTAGATGCGAAAGGAAGGCTGATTGGTCTGTGGATGCGAGTGAGATAACGCTCTACAGACTCGAAATAAGCCGAAGTATCTTTCCTTAGGTCGATATTCAATATTTCTTGTTCGATGCTGTAAATATAATTTACTTTGATATATCCTACAGCATTATAATTGGTCCAAATCAACATATCACACGCTTTTCAACAACTGTTAAATTCCCATCACCTTTCCATAATCCGTGATTCATCAATTTATATCATTTAATAATTACAATTGCGTGGGAATGCACGCTATAAACAAGCGAAAAAAACGTTTTGTGGTCTGTACGTTGTGAGGGAGCTTATTAGATTAATACAGATAGCATTACGTGCATGCGTTGGGTCAAAATTCATTAGGTGAAGATTTTAGGGTTGCGTAACCTACAAGAAACCTATATAGTTTCGCTCTGTTCGTCTGCTGGTAAGCTCAGAAATTCTTAGTACTAGAGCTACTACTAGTTGTAATAATATATCCAAGTAAAACTATCGGCGTGCATGTATGAAGAGAATGATGAATGTAGAAGAAACACGGGAAGTATGTCAGGACCGGGATATCTGTGGCGCTCCACGCTTTCTATCTTCCCCGTAAGGGATTTGGCGTGAAGATATATTTTTTATGCAATGGATGTGGCAAACAAGCTTGCAGTTCACATTGATGTTAAGTGATGACTGCAGCCTATAGACACCCACAGAAAGACCAAGGTCAAAATGCAGATGCGTTACCACTCCTGAGGCCTAAGGTGTTATGCCTCTGTGCCGGAAATTACAGGACCATACATTACCACCTGACCGGAACACGATAGTGCTGAACACTACCATTTAGCGGCAAGTATATTAGGTAATGCGATGGTGCCTACGCCCACGAGCTCCGTCACTGGAGCTCTACGACCAGTACATACATACATACATACTAATAAAAGTCATCTTGACAGACGCCACATGTAAAAAATAGTGTCCAAAAATAGGTATCCTGTGTTTCAAATATCAAATAAACACACGTCGTTTGTACAATAACACGATTTTTTAGTCTACTTCTACTTTAAACTGTAGCTTGCCGCATACTTAATTTCCTCCTAAAAAAAAAAATAATTTTTAACAAATGAATTTACGTATTTGAAATGTCATGCAAAATTGTTAAACAGGTTAGGAAAATAGTGCACATTTTTTGAAGTGGTTATAGAAATTTACTATTGAGTTTATATTTCTGTATTTTTCCCATGATTGCCAACTCTATATCAAAACCCTTCAGTGTCATCGTATTTTTTGCGATTCTACCTAAAAAAAGCAGTTACCATGGGGTGCTTACAAAAATATGACCAAACCAATTTATCCTTCACTGAACATTACCCACCAATGGTACCTGCTACAAAAATAAATGATTACATCAAAAACACTCGTCCCAGTGGCGATACGTTTTAATTAAATTAATTGTACGCAGTTGCGATATAAATGATGCTATGAAATGGACGAAAAAAAAATATTCTTGATTCTCAAAGATAAAAGCAATAATAAAACACTTCCCCCTGTTACGTGCGGGCTTGCTGCAACGAATTTCAAGTTTCGGAGAATATATTTGAAGATCGTTAGTATATCATAAATCCATATCAAATTATTTCAGTAAAGTAAAATGCTTGTAGAATTAAAAGCAACTAGCAGAAGTTTTAGTATCATCCCAAATTTAGCTTCTATTGACATTGTATAAATTGCCCACGCGATCAAGCGTCCGGTTGACTGATAGTGTATAATTTTATATCAAAACAACGAAAATGTGATTCATTCTAGAAGGAAAGAAAGAAAGAAATATTTTTTATTAACACTGTTTTAAACATGAAATCACAATATATTATAAGTTCTTCATAAACTTCATCGCGGGGCAAATCGCAGACAAAAAATACGGAGCAACCGATTTTTACTCGCGATTTCAGTATTGGCACATGCTGTGCCCATGCCTTACTTCGTCTCTGAAGAACAATAACTCTAGTACTTCGTAGATCCTTAAGAGAAAAATTTAATCAAAGTCAAAATTCCCCGTAAGTCGACCGCACCCAACCCGCATGATTCTGACGTCGATCACGACTCCCATTTACACCGGACAGTGCACGTGTTGATTGTATCTATCAATATGACTAATATTACATACGCGTTATATAACGGTCGGTGTAAATATTATCTTGTATCCTGGAAGGATATGTCTTGTGAAACAAGGTAGAAAGGTATTGTGTCTGTAACAGTATTACTTCACACAGATTGTTTTCTTTTTATTTGTTAACTAGCGACCCGCCCCGGCTTCGCTCGGTTGTAATAAAACACTAAAAGCGAATGGGAAAGGGTTTCTTTTAAAAAAAAAAATCTTTCGATTTTTTTCAATGAACTTACCTATTATTACTCTTAAAAAGTCTATACAACAATAACCAGGAAAAGTAACAAATATATTACAGCAATTGGAAAAGACCCTGACCTTAATGAATCAAAATTCTCTATAACCCGAGTAGGATGCATCAAACGCATCTAATTACAAAATGACAATGAGCTCCGTGTACAATATCAGTTTTCGCATGCATCGGTGACTATAAAGGTCACATCAAACAAAGATATTTGATTGTCACGATGAATCACGGGTATAAAAGAGAAAAGTAAAAACCTAATTATTATGTATGACTGGAACGGGATCTCCCACGCACTGATTTGTATGAGACAGATCACGTGTCAGACTTGGTTCATACTTTTAAAGGTATAAACGAGATTACGATGAGGGTAAACAAGCATCGAGTTCACATTGATGGTAAGTGAATATTACAGTCTATAGACATCTACACAAAACCAAAGGTCAAAATGCATTTGCGTTTTCATTCCACTCTTAAGGTCTAAGTCGTCTCCGTAGGTAGCCGTCGTAAGCCTCTGCGATAGTTAAGTTCGTATTCTGCGACAGTTGATAGATCGTATGACAGGGCCGTATGCACAACCATCTGATCTCCCCACGGTACTGCTGAACACTACCGGCACCGGCACCGGCTTGGGGACGTGACGACCCCACTAGTGAAAGAATTTATTTCTACTGGAAGAGCATTCTTCCATTAGTACAGTCAGTCAACCGAATATGGTCTAATGGTCAATATGGCGGTAGTAAGTGCAATAACGTACGATGGGCAGCAGCATTCTGCGAGAAAACTACCGCCAATCACTGCGATCGCCGATCCGCATTCCATCCGGATTGGCAATTATGGCATATACCTCATGTGTTTGGTTGGAACAAACATTCTCACTATAATAGGAGTATTAAAGGAGATGGTGCGAGCTCGGCTATGGTTCGTACACGTCCTCAAAAAATGGGTAAATTAAAAAAGAAACCGAAAAAAATACTATTAATTTATTCAAGAATATATTTTAGATTTACAACCACATTTAATTCAAACGATTTCATCATTTTCAACCATGTTCAACATGGCGGCGATACAGCCGACGCTTGGGATAGTACCTATACAAAATATAAATAAAATATATAAAACAAAACTAATGCTATCTGTATCTTACTAATGCATCACATATTATCAAAAAAACGGTGTATCGAATCGATCCGGTTAAAGAAGTTCCGATGGTTTTTTTAAAATTGGAAATCTATTAGTATTAAGTATGTTCTTGGTTGTTTGCACACATTGTTGCCCGCCATATTCGCCATGTTGGTTTTGAGTTGCAATTCTAACTGAAAACAAAGCTAAATAATTGATATATGCAGTAAAAAGCGTTTTTATATTGATTTTGATGGCTGGAGGTCCATACATTTTTGCAACATCTCCTTCGTGACTTGAAATAATTGTCTGCACTCTTATAGTTAGTCTCTTAGTCTTGTCATTACAACATCTACAATAAACATTCACCAAATCACTCATCACGCAACGACTCCTGTATATACGAAGCAAAAATAGAACGGTATTTCTAACATGTAAACAAATGATAGCTGTCACCAGAATGAATGTAGTATGCCCTAATAAGTGGTGTGGTGATTTTGAACGAAATATTGATAAATATTACGTGATTAACACCCGTCTGCGCCATATGGCTCCGAATTTTTTGTTTGAGGTGACTACTTAATTGCTAGAGACTAAGTTAAATGGTTGGTTCTTAGTCCCAACTTGTTATCTATAATAATAATAATCTAATTTGTTTATATTCCAATTTAAATAGCCAACACAAACAGTTATACAGTAAAATTATAATAATGTCACCGTCAATTGACAAATTTGTGGGTCTTTTTATCTTCCGGTGACATATTTTTCGCAAATAAAATCGAGCATGTATTGCGAGCAAGCTCGCCCGTCACACCCTTCGAACTGACCCAATCATTTTGGGTGCTCTTAATCGATGAGGAAATCATCAATAAATAATACAATTTATCCCTTGTTTAGAATCCTACAAAAGTTATCAAATTCCTAGGAAATTGTTAATGTCAAAGTTAACCTCAATACATAGGCAGATAGTGAGGGAACTTGACAGATGTCAAGCCTGATAGCTTTAACCACGTCCAAAAATACTCTAGTGCAACGCATTTCACAATTATATAGCATATCTATAGCAAGTGTTTTGGTACAACCTAACTTATAATATAATGCAACTGAGTGAAGTTGGCTGCGTTAACTTGCAACAGTCTTTTAGCTTGCGACGACCACGCAGTCCGGAAAGCGACTCCCTCCCTTCTATAAAATAAAATCGTGACTTGTTGCTCACTTCACGGACTCATTTATTTTTTTTTGTTTTGTTATAGAGCTGAAAAAATGTACAATAAACAATGGCAGCGTTCAATTACCTATCTAGTCATTACTGCATATTTTTTGTTATGGGTTCATGTTTTAGGGACATTTGTGTTTATGATCGAATTAGCATAAAACTGTATTAATTTGAAACTAATTAGATATACCGCGTACTTACCGCGCAGATGTTTTGTCGCACGACAATTGAAATCCGATTTGAATAAGCTGTTCAAATTGTGAGGCTTTTTTTATGTAATGGAAGTGGCAAACAAGCATGCAGTTCACATTGATGTTAAGTGATGACTGCAGCCTATAGACACCCACACAAAGACCAAGATCAAAATGCAGATGCGTTACCACTCCTGAGGCCTAAGGTGTTATGCCTCTGTGCCGGAAATTACAGAGCCTTACATTACCACCTGACCGGAAGACGATAGTACTGAACGTTACCATTTAGCAGTAAGTATATTCGGTAATTCAGTGGTGCCTACGCCCGCGAGCTCCGTCACTGGAGCTCTACCACCAGTAAAAGGTACCACCAGTAGAGGCTCGATATTTAATAATAGAAGGCTGAAATTTGTGCCCTATTAAAATTAAAACTACAGTCAACCGAACAATGGTGGTGAAACCATTCCAATAGGACGGTAGTAAATACAATAATTTGGGATGGGCAGCAGCGTCCCGCGACAAAAACTAAAACTACCGCCACTGCGATCGCCAATCATGGTAGCTAATCGTGGCGATTATGGCATATTCTCCTTTAACGACGCAAAACACAACACTGTTTTTGGGGAACGTATCTATCGACTGAAGTGAGTTTCTAAGAAAATTAAAGGGTCCTTATATACTCTTTATTTTTGAAAAAAATATTTTGGCGAGCCAGTTGGTTCAGGGTTGTGTGACGTTTGAACGAGACTCACGGGTTCTACTGGGACAAATACGTCTGTACGGCCTACAGATATTTGTTTCGGATATGAGTGTTTGTGTATGTGTTGTGTGTACACAACCGCATCCAAAACACAGGCTTTTACCTAGTGTAAGCAGCTTATGTGATGAGATTCATGCAAATTAATTTATGATAGTTTTTTTTTAATCAGTGTATGGTATCCGTCTACATTCTTTAATGTGTGCCGTAAGGACGTCACAGGCAAAGTAAGTAGGTATAAGATACTTTGAGGCAGGCTATGGGAACACTGAAAAAAAAACACATCAGGCAAAATGTATATTTAGCGAGAGAGGAGGATTTAGGGAGGGTTGATTAAACTGAAGACAGACTTTAGTAGTTAAAACATTCGTCATTGGAGTCGCGTTCGGATGATTTTCAAGGAGCTTGATCCGCTATTGATGACACTATACCTTCGAGAGCTGCCATTCGATTTTACTGTCAGTAAAATGTTGTATAGGTTCCTTCGTAGATATTCATTGCAGACTTTGTTGTTCTTAAGAGTGCCAGCTCCAGCCAACTTTGTCGTTTAGATGTTGTTTTGATGCGACAAAAATTCAAGCGAATTAAAGAAAGTAGAATATAAGTACCTAAGGTTTCTGTTTTAATTTGGCTTTGGTAAAACAATAATAAACATGAGAATTTATAAAATAAAAAAAAATGATTGATTGATTTTATGAATTGGGCTATTAAAAGTGGGTATTTTATTAATGGCCCCGTAATAACTATCACAGAGACATAACAACTTAGGCCTCAGGGGTGGCAACGCATTTTGACCTCTGGTTTTTGTGTAGTCGTCTATAGGATGCAGTAATCATTTAACATCAATATGATCTGCATGCTTGTTTGCCACCATCCGTACATAAAAATAATGTACAAAAAAAATATATTTATAAACTCATAAATTTTGTTTATAACCAAAACCTTAATTAGAAAGAACAGAGCAACCTAATGTGTGTTGTTTGAAAAGTAATTTATTCAAATTTTATTCACCTTAAAAAATGCATTACGATCGTATCACACAATCTTGCACACTTGTGCGTCCCATATGTTGGGCTCTAAACTTGGATGCATCACTACATAGAGGTAAGTTAGACTATCCGGCTGTCCGGCTTATGAATGACTGACAAATATTTTAACTGCTACATTTTGAGAGAGTGTAGCAAATACAAGATTTTTGAAACTGATGAATTAATTTATCGGTGGTTGTACAGTTGTACAATTGTTAAAATTATTGCTTCTGCAATTTTAATTGTGACAAACAAGTACGATCTCTTTTGTGTCCAAAAACCATAATTCCACCAAGATTCAAAATGACCGAAAAGATTCGAAATAACGAGAAAATAAGTAACGATAACGTTAATATAATAAAATGAAATAAAATAATGCTGTTTTATCGTTGACATTACTTATGTTAACGTTATTTCACGTCTTTTCAATACCTTTGTGGATTATGGAATTAATATTTTTGGACAGACAAGCGGTCAAACATCTATTTTTCAGCTATGAGTTTTCAGCTCAGATCTTTAAGGTGCAGCGACGTGTGATCTTAAGGTGTTTAAGTTCTTTAATTTTGTAGATTTACGTTTATCCAGCCTGAGATTGAAGTCGGATGCCACCACAGGGAAAAGTTACTAGGATCACTAGCATTTATTTAGTTTAACAAGTAGGCATATCTTAGTCAAAGGTATACCTAAATCTTAAAGATAGATTTTAAGCTCTCATTCATGAATTTTTTGCTTACACAATGAAACAAATAATACCGGAAGTGTGTAAACTAACTTTTCCACGCTCAATTTGTTATTTTATAGTTCCCATAAAATCAGGTGTCAAAGTTTACACTACCTTAATTAGGTATTTTATAGCGTTCTCATTTATTTGTTTCCGTTACTAGTAATACGCAGCAATTAATATTGTCTAATTAGTTTCTGTGTTTTAGTACCGGGCTTAAATCGATTATGAGGAAGTGATTACCATACTTTGTTTGTACCTACTGAAACACAAATAATGGAGCTCGAGAACGTAGGCATAACCTTATTTTTTTTTTTATGTAATGAAAGTGGCAAACAAGCATGCAGTTCACATTGATGTTAAGTGATGACTGCAGCCTATAGACACCCACAAAAAGACCAAGGTCAAAATGCAGATGCGTTACCACTCCTGAGGCCTAAGATGTTATGCCTCTGTGTCGGAAATTACAGGGCCGTACATTACCTCCTGACCGGAACACGATAGTGCTGAACACTACCATTTAGTGGCAAGTATATTAGGTAATGCGGTGGTGCCTACGCCCCCGAGCTCCGTCACTGGAGCTCTACCACCAGTAATGATTACAGTATTACCTGGGGTGCTACCGCCTATCTGTATTGCTGCAGACATTGACTTTAAAATTTGACAGCAATGACAATGACGACAGCAATGTCGATAGGCGGTCGCACCCCGGATTTACCTGCTGTTAAAGACTAATGGTGGATACAGTTCAGATTAATGGTAAGTTAATGCAGCAGGCCGAGCCATTCCTGAGGCCTAAAGTCTTCTGCCACTGTGTCGGAAATTAACCCTAGCATTACCCTGATCATGCTACATATAACACATCATATATCAGTTGTTAGCGACAAGTGGATTCGTCAATGCATTAGTGTCTACGGCCTCGAACTCATACACTGCAACTATACCACCAATAAATATAGCCCATTGCTAAATTGATGCCACCACTAATAACACAGTATCATTAGATATAAATCACTATTGCTGCTTTTACCTGGATAAAACCAAAAAAAAATTGCATTTAATTCTCTTATGAGTTTTTATCTAGAAGTAATGGTAAACCATAAATCACAACTGTACCCTACTTCGTCTACTCCCACGACATAAAACAATTTCTTAAGTTGTAGGTATTAAGTCAACTTTGCGATAAAAGCGACCGACATACATTATCAAAATAAATACATTTTACAAGCCAGGTCAAATAAGACATCGAATGAAAGTCCATGACTAATTAAAAATCGGACACAAAATGCCGACAGTTCTACAAACATACCATTTAAATCATCAACAGTTAGCCCACCCAAATACAATGTGCCAATAAATACAACAACAGAAACACCTCTATTTGGTCCCAAAGACCCAACCCTGATTAGCCACGGTGTTAAGACCACACAGCTTAATGGGTCTAAAAGACCGGCTACTAATTCAAGCAAAAATCGGCCCCCGTCAAAGGTTGACCAATAAAGTTGTAAAATATAATGTGGACTGCACAATGGTGGGTCGTAAATTTCAATATTGCTTGTGAAGACATTGTTGCGAGGCTGTTCTACAATGGCGTCACTTATATGTTTATTACAGATGATATTCGTTTATTCCTCATTAATATGATTACGAGAAAAAAAAACACGTAACTTCAACGCAACTTCACGCCTGTCATTCTGGAAGGGGCAGGCAGAGATAAACGCATGCATTAAATCATGCTTGCATACATACACCCACGATTCTCCGGTTATGTTTGTAACATATGGCGAGTCCGTTGACATCTCCGGGCACATCTCCAAACTCCACGGTATGTAAAAAATCCAATAAAACCAGAGATAAAGGATTTTACACCATTTTTTCTAATAGTCCCCGATCCGTGAATCGAACCCAGGACCTCAGCGTAGAACCTAGCAGCTTGCTACCACTTGGCTACTGCGGCTTTCAGGTTCAAAAGAACAAAATTTCACTGTTTAGAACAAAAAAAAGGAAATTGAACGAAGGGTGCAATGTAGAGTGTCCTTAGACCACGTGCGCACAATGTTTACTTGTCGCGACGTTTTCAAATTAGCTAAGCTATAAAATTAAACCCTCGTATATGATCTTATAAATTAGCCTTGACTTAATCTGCGCCGGACGTTGAACATTTAAGGAAATGATGATTGTTCCGAACGACATGATAATAGAATAAATATTATTATGGTACTAGTAAGGATTATTGAAGCGCGCATGGCCCAGCGGCTGGTGTAGATCGTATACGATCTACTCGGTCAAGCACTACGGGCGCGGTCGGGTAGTATGATGGGCGACCGCTAGTGGCAAATTAAATGCGCGTTTCCGAGCTTCGGAGGGCACGTTAAGCCGTCGGTCCCGGTTGCTATCGATGGATAGCAGTCGTTAAACCTTGTCGGAGGCCTAATGGGCGGTTTGAAAACAACCGACAGCGGGTTGGCCACTAACCCACCCACCTCCACCAATCCGCATTGGAGCAGCGTGGTGGAGTAAGCTCCAAGCCTCCCCCCAAAAAAAGGGGAGAGACTCGTGCCCAGCAGTGGGACGTATAATGGGTTGTTATTATTATTATTATTATGTAAGGATTATTATCACTTAATCTACGTTATGTAGACCCGACAATCACGTAATAGATCACGAAATAGGTAGTTTCGTTAAAATATTCAATAAAATATTTATCGAACTAATACCGATAATTATACACGAGTTATAACTCTAATTCCAAGGAATATGTATCGAGTTTCCAAAAAATATTTTACTCTCAATTCAGTACCTTAATGCAGAATTTAATTACGGAACATTAATAAAATAAAACCTACTAGACCTGGGTTGCACCACGACTTTTGTTAAAATTAGAGTTATTGTAACAATACTTACAAATTATTAATTATGAATATACCGAAGAATTACATGCTATATGTAAATAATAATCTTGAAAATAATCACTCACTGTTAAAGTTCCTTTAATGAATTTACCTGATATAGTTTTACTCTAATGTTAATTAATCACACAATATAGTGAAGCACTCTACCGCCTGAAACACAGGTTCAACCTAGTTTAGGTACGAATACGTAGGTAGGTGGTAATGTACGGCCCTGTAATTTCCGGCACAGAGGCATAACACCTTAGGCCTCAGGAGTGGTAACGCATTTGCATTTTGACCTTGGTCTTTGTGTAAGTGTCTATAGGCTGCAGTCATCACTTAACATCAATGTGAACTGCATGCTTGTTTGCCACTTCCATTACATAAAAAAAAAATCACTCACTATTAAAGTTCCTTTAATGAATTTACCTAATATAGTTTTACTCTAATGTTAATTAATCACACAATATAATGAAGCACTCTACCGTCTGAAACACAGGTTCAACCTAGTTTAGGTACGAATACGTAGGTAGGTGGTAATGTACGGCCCTGTAATTTCCGGCACAGAGGCATAACACCTTAGGCCTCAGGAGTGGTAACGCATTTGCATGTTGACCTTGGTCTTTGTGTGGGTGTCTATAGGCTGCAGTCATCACTTAACATCAATGTGAACTGCATGCTTGTTTGCCACTTCAATTACATAAAAAAAATAAAAATACAAACCATCCCTTATTTAATATAGTTAAAAAACTTCATTTATATCTTCTTTGTGATCTATTTTATAAATATACAATTTATTTTTTTTATTTCCCATCGTTTTTTAACTCAAAGAAATCTGTTAAAGTTAGAGCAGGATGTGAAATGTTACAATAATTTTAACAAAAGTCGTGGCGCACCCCAGGCTTAATGTTCTTCAGATATCTACAGCTGGTTGGTAATGAAGACTTCCGCAAAACATTTTGTGTGGATTCATTGACTCTGTTTACTTAAATTCGATTCTAATTAAAAATTGAAAATATACAAAAAGATAAAACTTCCAAAAATAATCATAATTTGCACTAAAAATAGCAAAAGTTGTGATCATTATAGAATAAACAATTGTTAATTAAATTGGGATTTAATTTATTGGCACCTAACTCAAACTTTTGAATTATTTTAAAAAAGAAACAAAAGAAATATTCTTGCAATCCTGAAAGTAATTCTAGTTATTAAATTTATAAAAAACTCAATCAGAAATTAGATTTAATAAGCTAATCCGAGATAAAAATCTACGTGCTCTATTTCAACCACTTAAACAAATCCCTAAAATCACAATGGGTTTTAAAATGTAAATCCGTAAGTATCGATGATACAACCCTCTATATTTCACCCTTCAGTGACTTAGAAATGTTTGAACTTTTAGAGGTTATATTTATCTTTAAAGTTGAGGATTTTCGGGAAGTGTGGGCTACACTGGGCTTACCATTTTAAATTTTCCGTCAAAAATTAAAGTTAAATATAAAACCGAATACAACGCTTTTTTATTTAATTGAATTTAATGTTTTTTTTTATGTAATAAAAGTGGCAAACAACCGTGCAGTTCACATTGATGTTAAGTGAGGACTGCAGCCTATAGACACCCACACGATGACCAGAGGTCAAAATGCAAATGCGCTGCCACTCCTGAGGCATTAGGTGTTATGCCTCTGTGCCGGAAATTACAGAGCCGTAATCTATATATATAAAAATGCAACCCGTTTTCCTTGGTCACGGCATCACGCGTGAATGGCTGGACCGATTTCACTAATTCTTTTTTTGTTATATTTTTTATTATTAGGAGAAGGTTACGGAAAAAAATATTAAGAAAATCACTCAGAAATATTGAAAAGGCGGTACGAAGTTCGCCGGGTCAGCTAGTGTAAAATATATCTTCTGTACTTATCGAATTTCTAATGGTGTGCATTATATGTATAAAAAAACCGTTGCATAGGTCGGTTTTATCGGTCAGGTCAAAGCACCTTTTTATTTTTTAATATTTCAGTCGCAGTATCATTGCAAACTCAAACTTTTTTTATTTGTTACTAGCTGTTGCACGCGGCTTCGCCCGCGTGGATGTCGTTTTATAAATAACTAAGTAGCCTATGTTCTTTCTCATAGTCCGCTCTATCTTTGTACCAAATTTTAATGAAATTCGGTTCAGTCGTTTGGACGTGAAAAGGTAACAGACAGACAGACAGACAAACAGACAGAGTTACTTTCGCATTTATAATATTAGTAGGGAAGTAGGGATAGTAGGGAAGTAGGGATTCGGAATTCTGAGTTGTAGCGGTTTTTTCGTCTTCCAATATTATCTCTCAGTGTATTAGATGGCAACGAATCTCTTTAACTTAATACCGATGGATGGTTACCAAATGTTACAGTTCTATCATGATGACTCGCAAAATGCAGCACTTAGGGGAGAAAAGCCGATGCCATTCATCTGTGTATATTTTGGCTTCACGTAACAATATAGTAGCGAAATTTTTAACGCATTTTTGATACGTATAAACAATCTTTGCCGCTATTTTTTTGCTATTTTTTTTGTAATAAAGGTGGCAAACAAGCATGTTACCATATTGATGTTAAGTGATGACTGCAGCCTATAGACACACAAAGACCAGAGGTCAAAATGCAGATGCGTTGCCACCCTTGAGACTTTAGTTTTTATGTTTCTGTGATAGTTATTACGGGGCTTACATTACCATCTAACCAGAACACGATAGTGCTGAACACTACCATTTAGCGGCAGATACATTAGGTAATGAATTGGTGCTTACGCCCTCGACTCCTGCACTGGAACTCTACCACCAGTAAACACATTGATGGTTAGTGAATAATTGTAGCCTCTATATATAATTAAATCAACATAAAAATTATTATGTAGATGCGTTGCCATTTCCGGAGGTCTAAGTGGATATGGCTCGGTGCCGGAAATTAGCGGGGCGTACATTAACCACTTCACCAGAACACGATGACGCTGAACACCATCATTCAGTACCAAGTAAATTAAGTAACGTGCTGACACCCTCGAATCGCGTCATTGGAACTGTACTACCGGTACTTATGTACCTAATATAAGTAAATGACTTTCGCAGAACTAACCTGCATTTAAAAAATGAATTAAATTTCAATTATGAAAAATTTACTCACGTCAAACTCAGTGCAATCCTAAAAAAACTAAAATGACTGCTTTATTACGGATATCTCATAATCTAGGAATAGAACCAACAGAAATAGCAATAAATATATAAACATCATTATTGTAAGTGGTAATATTTTCATATTAGTATTTATACAAGTATTTATATATATATATTTATAGTATATATTATAGTATATATTTATAGTTTTTTAGGATTGCACTGAGTTTGACGTAAGTAAATTTTTCAGCTATAAGGAAAAGAGTAGAAGTTACTATTGGTTGCTGAATATTACGTTTAAGTTATAGACAATCTTGAAGCTCTAAAAACCTAATTCAATTTCTCTATTGAATTTATTTCTCCAAAAATATGACAATTGGATAAAAATCCAGTTTTAGTCGAAATATACGAGTATCTCAATATTGCATTAATCCTCTTATTTATTGCTGCCACCCCAGTTTCCAAAATTAACCATAAGGGCGCAGGTGAGTACATTACAGATTACTTACGGTAATATGCGTAAAGCGCCATCTGTTGGTAATGGTACGCCAACATCAATTTATCATTAAGTCGTTCAGGCAGTCACGGTCAAAGGGTTTGCGTATGAAATTATCACATTATGCGCATGATTTGATTTTGTTGTGCAATTTAATTGAAAATAATTGCATCAAACCAATCTGCGCTGTTACTTTCACTAGCTGTTACAATATGGAGAATCTGCTAGTCAGTAAAAATAAATACTTACATCTATTTTATAAGTAGGTAGTACTGGTAGTACCTACATGAAAAATATCCTATGCTATTGAATCTCCTATGCTCTCCTGAGTTGATGATGAAGTGATGATAATTGAGTGACTTACTGTATCATTGTATTATTTATTTTTCGCAATAACATATGCGAGTGAACTTTAGAAAATAAAGAAAAAACGGAAAGAAAAATTTGACTTCGGGCAGGAATCGAACCTACGACCTCAGGTTAACCAGTCCAGCCGCTTTGACACTAAGCTACTGTAGTCGCTTCGGTAGCTTAGTGGTAAAGCTAGGATAGGATAGGGTAGGATAGGTAGCTAGCATAGCTAGGGTAGGATATTTTTCATTTAGGTGCTACCAGTGCTACCTACTTATAAAATAGTTGTAAGTATTTATTTTCCACCGAAGTAACTTCTGTATTTACCAGAAGGCTGAGTAGGCTGGAGCCTAGTGCGGCAAATTTTAAGGGGCGGCAGAATTAGTTCACAATTTTTTTATTTCTATTTACAAAATTACTGAAAATAAATAAATACTGTAAAGCGGCTGGACTGATTATCCTGAGGTCGCAGGTTCGATTCCTGCCCGAAGTCAATTTTTTCTTTCCGTTTTTTCTTTATTATCTAAAGTTTAAAAAAATATTACTTTATGTACATTTATAGCTTAACTTTTGAAAAGAAATAACACATTCGATATGTTGATTTTAATTGCCCTCCTGTTTATAAAACGTAATTCTTGATCTATCTGTGACTATCATTATTGAATTTGAGCTACTTTTTATATCTCAAGCAAAAATCTGGTGAAAACTAGTTAAACCATAAAATAAATCCGTCCATCAAAATCAATTCACTCACAATTGCTCGCAAACCTACAAATCACGCCTGCAATCTGTCGCATCATCGCATTTATCAATCAAGTTCAAGATATTTTTCCGATGCCTTAATTTCCTCATTCGATTATGGCATTAAAGCATTAAGAGTATCGCAAAGTCATGGAGGCCATTTTTCTCGAGTTCCCCCAAAATTCAGTCTCGATGAATTAGTCTTCATAATCCGTGTCTAATTTATCATGGTTACCGTTCGACACATGTCGAATATTAGAGATGACTTTGAATATGATTTTGAAGTCTTTCAGAGGATAAGCTTCCATCTTTCAAATGAAGAAAAGTGATGACTGAAAGATTATTGAAAGTATATATAGACCACAGTTTAAGGAACGTATCTATGCATTCATGATTTTACTGATGGTAGAGTAGGTGAGAGAGTTTGAGGCTCGAGACCAATCGAGATGGAGAACCACTGTGGACGCCCTCTGCCCCATCCATAGGACCATAAGTAAGAAAAGTTAGGTGTAGAGGCTCGAGGGTGTAGGCACCATTGCAATACTGGTTGGAGAGCTCCAGTGACGGAGCTCGCAGGCGTATGCACCGCCGCATTACATAATATACTAGCCGCTTAATGGTAGTGTCCAGCACTATCTTGTTCCGGTCAGGTGGTAATGTACGGCCCTGTAATTTCCGGTACAGAGGCATAACACCAGGCCTCAGGAGAGGTAACGCATCTGCATTTTGACCTCTGGTTTTTGTGTAAGTGTTAATAGGCTACAGTCATCGCTTAACATCAATGTGAACTACCTGCTTGTTTGCCACTTTCATTACATAAGAAAATTGTACTAAATTCTTAACTGCAATAGTTGGAGGATTTGTTAAACAATGCATGTGCACCCTACACAATAGACAAATGCCTTCCTTCATTATGCACTTCCGTGAAAATCACATAAAATATACAAAAAAAAAAGAACAAACAGAAAATTACAAACCATTTGACATCTGACACCGCGAATATTCAAATTAATGCATTATCGATACAAACGAAGGTGCACTTGACTGGAACAAGGGAGCTTTTATGACACCTAAAAGCGATACACATTTGGTATACTATCCCCACACTGACGCCACAGTGTAGATAACCACAAATGAAAAGAATGACGAAAAAATCAGTGAACAAAAATTATGTGTGAATCTTTGATAGTCTGTGGCATGAAATAGAGGAGGTGCGGGTAGATTGTACGCACAGGTTATGACACGTAATTTACGCGTAAATCAAATTTGACCGGTGGGTGGGTACGGTTGTCTGGCGCATATGGCGATTTTGGGCGCCATGATTGTTACATTTCTGAGTGCTTTCGTGTGTCGCTTGACGCTTCGTTCGTGATGAATAGATATAAAGACGGCGCATATTGTTCGAAACGTTTAGGGGCACGCATCTCCATTGCTTTTGTTTACGTCATTTCTTTTCTTATCAGAACAAATTACATAAAAAATATTATGTTTTTTAATCATTTATGTAATAGGTATATTCGTGAAAAAAATATGTGTAAGATTTGTCTTTGGATTATTATAATGATAAAGTACGATTTGAATAAGTACCAAAATATTTATTCAGATCCATTTATGATTTAATAATTTAATATGTGACACAAAAGTTACACAAAAATATGACGGAATTTTTAGCCTACAGTTATTTAAAAAACCTCAGGGTAGATTAAAAACAAATATTTTATGACAAGGACCCAAACCATGACGTTGTTTTGCGATTCAGATTTGCTTTATGTGACAGCGCGTAAGAAAAAACGAGACAAAGCTAATTGCGTTTCAGTTTAGGTTACAATAAAAGGTGAAATGATGAAATATAATATTAAAATTTAAAGACGTACATATTCTTCTCTTCTCACAAAGTAAATATAAATTTCGACTTAAAATCCAAAGGCTATGCCTTTTTGGTTGTATATAAAGAAAAAAAAAACATATTATTTGAAATGATTGTAGCACATCATTTAAATATTAATAAATAAATACGCTTACACACAGCCCCACTCTAGGTATACACACAAACACCCAAACCCGAAACAAATATCTGTAGGCCATACAAATGTTTGTCCCGGTGCGGGGATCGAACCCACGACCCTTCGAATCAAACGATCAAATGGTCGTCTCACACAGATGGACTAACGGTCTAGGAAGTCTCTTGAAGTAAATTAGATGAAATCGAAAAGGATGTTGTGTAGCTCTTCTCAGCCAAGTTTACTATACTCTGATTTTCGATTTTCTACAGACAAAATGTTCATTGACGCACCACACGGCGTAATTTATTTTCACTTCAAAATTGCGTATAATTCAACCCTTTTAGTAAAAGGTGAAAGTAATATATTGTTCTAAGATAGCAATCACCAGACTGATGGCTATCAAGGTACCCAAAAATGGACAATATGGCTTAATTTAGCGATTTTAGCGATAAAAAAAATGTTAAGTTTTTGTTTTATTTATTGACCTTATGGTGATCCTATTATTTCTAAATTTTAAACTGTAGATCAGACAGACTTATTTAATTATCACGAAATATTATCTATGCAAATATTATTGCGAGGGTGCCTAATTGCCTCGTAATTGATAAAATGCGTACTTAATTGAAATTATGCGATCAATATTAGTCTATGTTTTATCGTAATAAATAAGTTAGGAATAGTCACCTTAATATGTTATTGTAATATTAAGTATCTACTAAGAAGCATAAGAAGAATCAATCCTGTATTCGTTTAGTTTTTAAATATATTCACGTATGAATGTCTTTGCAGATGCAATATATGATTTATGATTTACTAATACTCGTCACTCCTGAGGCCTCAGGTATTATGTCTCTGAACACACTACCTTTTAGCGACGTATAGATTAGGTAGTGCAGTGATACCCTCCAGTTCCTTCACTAGATCTTTACCACCCGTGAAAAAAGCAAATAGATTAAAATGTTATGTGTTGGCACTATTACATAATATTTTAATCTATTTACTTTTTTCACGGGTGGTAAAAATCTAGTGACGTTCGAAAACCAGTACAATAATAAAAAGTAATTTTGGGCCTACAAAATCGTCACTGGTTAACTCATTACATTTTGTAATACAGTTAACAATTAGAAATCTAATACAACTTTTACTTGATCATGGGTACCTATATACTTCAAGTACTGGTAATTCAAAAAATGCCCGGATTTCTTAATAATGAATGATATACTTTATAATCTTTTGAAAATAACATAATCTGTACAGTGTTAACATCTGGGCCCAGAAATGTATGGAACAGTATCATTCTCCTTTGTTATGTACTAGGTACGGCCTCGGGTTCCAATAGCCAGTGTGAAAAACTTATCAAACTCTCCAATATGTTGAATGAACTGTAAAATATTGAATAAACTCGAACACATCCTCATATTATTGGTGGTAGAGTTCCAGTGCAGGAGTTCGAGGGCATAGGCACCACCGCATTACCTAATTTATCTGCCGATAAATGGTAGTGTTCAGCATTACCGTGTTCGGGTTAGATGGTAACGTATGGCCTCATAATAACTATCACAGAGACGTAACAACTTAGGTCCGAGGGGTGGCAACGCATTAGCATTTTGACCTCTGATTTTTGTGTAGATGTCTATAGCCTGCAGTCATTAACATCAATGTGAGCTGCTTGTTAGCCACACCTTCATTGCATAAAAAAATAATAACTTATTAGCTCTCCAATATGAACTGTTAAACATTGAACAAACTCAAATACATCCTCATATCAAATCATACGAATTTTCTCTTACACTGTCGGCCCACAAAAAGCCACCCCACAGTTTAGTCACAGCACACCTGCACCATTCGCATCGACTATACTACTTGTTTAAATGATAGGAACGTTTTGAGGGTGCTATTTTTGATTTAATCTGTATTTTTTCTTGGCTTGTTGTATTTCAAAACATTATAGTCACTGTAACTGTCACTATAAGGGTACCGAAACCTTCAAACTCTGACATTGGAACTGATAAATTTTCCTAATATACCACGTCATTTCACTTATATTTATTGCAATGTAAATATGACTGATGTTTTTTTAAATTATTTGTCTAATACAATACCATATGTCAGACAGAAAATTAATTTATTTGTCTAGTCACATATGGTCTAGATATCTGGGCGCATATCTAAGTCGTAAAATGAACCTTAAATCTAGTGAATTCTGTCATAAAGGGGCGATGATAGATCATTTTAATTTCCCCCTTATTTTAAAACAAAAGTATTCAATTTTTTTATTAATGTATATTGACTCCTTAAAAAAGAGTTAATAAACGAGAATTATAATTTTTTACTGGTGATATAGCTGAGATAGAGCAAGTGACAGAGCTCGCGGGCGTAGGCCCCACCGCTTTACCTAATATACTTGCCGCTAAATGGTAGTGTTCAGCACTATCGTATTCCGGTCAGGTGGTAATGTACGGCCCTGTAATTTCCGGCACAGAGGCATAACACCTTATGCCTCAGGAGTGGCAACGCATCTGCATTTTGACCTTGGTCTTTGTGTGGGTGTCTATAGGCTGCAGTCATCACTTAACATCAATGTGAACTGCATGCTTGTTTGCCACTTCCATAACATAAAAAAAAAAATAAATAAATAACATATTAGGCCACAGGAGTGGTAACGCATCTGCATTTTGACCTTGGTCTTCGTGTGGTTGTCTATAGGCTGCAGTTATTACTTAACACCAATGTGAACTGCATGCTTGTTTGCCGCTTCTATTACATAAAAAAGGTAGCTAAAAGCGCCCAAATTACTAATTCGGAGGTTGTGAGTTCAAGTCTTACCCAAAGTTAATAGTTTCGAAACAAAGGAAAAAGGTGCAGCAAAAAAATTGCAAACCGATAAATAACGTAGTCAATATAAAAATACAAAACAAGAAACTATTATTAAAACACGTACTGACCACCCCCTACCGCTAACCTAATGAAGAATTATTGTTTTTAGCGTCACACTCGACTGTTTTGTTTAAGGATTTCCTCTTTATAAGACTCGTCAGACTATGGTTAAACACGTTTGCACTTGTTACCGCTTTTTTGTTCGCATCAACATTTTTGACATTATTTTGAATTTTATTAATATTAACTCAAAGCTCACTTTTAAGTGTTATAAGAAAATTTGACCCATTTCACCGGCATTGTTATGGAATGGGCGTATTCTATAGATCGCACGTGGGGTGTAAAACTCAGTTATTTTGTTGAGTAAATAATCATCAATAACTGCCTCAGTAGCGTAGTGGTAGCAGGCCACTACTATTGCGCTGGAGGAGGTCCTAGGTTCGATTCCCGGGTCGGGGACTATCAGAGATAACGGTTTAAAATCCTTTATCTCTGCTTCTATTGGGATTTTTCCATTTTCTGGAAGTTTCCCAGTACCTCGGAGTTTGGTAATGTGCCCGGAGATGGCAACAGGTTCGCCACCTGTTACATGGGCCAAAAACGTAACCGGCGAGTCGTGGGTGTTTGCATGTATGATTGAATGCATGCATTTACCTCTGCCTACCCCTTCGGGGATTACAGGCGTGAAGTTACGTTTAAATAATCATTTTAGTTTTTGTGCCGAATCATGTCATAGAATTAGGTTAGACAAAACATGCATAACGGACATGTAGAGACTTATTTCCTATTCCAAGCCTGATAAGGCTAATATCTGCTGCAGAAAAAGTTTTTTTTTTAATGTAATGGCCTATTCAAACAAGCGTGCAGTTCATATTGATGCTAAGTGATGACTGTAGCCTTTAGCCTTTAGCTAAACAAAGATCAAGGTCAAAATGCAGATGCGTTACCTATCCTGAGGCCCAAGGTGTTATGCTTGTGTACCGGAAATCACAGGGCCCTACATTACCACCAGACCGGAACACGATAGGACAGTGCTGTAGAACTCAGTCACTGGAGTTCTACCACCACCAGCAAGTATAAATGACGAATACGACAAAAAAAAAATTAGACTTCTTTGCCTAAAATTTCCATATTAAAATTGTGCAGATTTATTCAGCTAGTTCTGAGACGATAATAAACTTACATGACCATTTGACCAGAACAGAAGTGTTCTTGAATGACGACTGGCAAACGAAGCGTTGCAAGGCATCTTACGAGATGGACCGTCGACCTGGTGAAGGCTGAAATGATGATGATTCGGTGGTGCTTATGCGCTCGAACTTTTGCACTGGTGCCTACCACCACAAAATTTTGGGACCTAGCTTTTTAAGCTAGCGGTACCATACGCGCTTAACACGAAGTGCCGAGTAAGTACATGGTTTTTTTCTAGCTGATGCACCCTTATTGTTTGTTGACCAATATTCAGTAGATTTGTGTGAAGATCTCTAAAATAAATAAAAACAATGTAATAAAAATATTGCGTATTTTATGGTGAAGACGAAACATTGTAAACTTAGATGAACTGAATGTCCTCATTATTTTAGTCATTATAGTCATCATTACTAAAATAATGAAGACTGGTGAAGCATTTTGTGATAAAGACAAGATTATTATCTAAAATTGAAATATGATTATATTCAATTCTTAAATAATATCATTAATTCATTTTAAATCGTACATTTATTACTACGTATTATAATATTATTAAATTCTGCAAGCAACAGTAAATATGGTGTCTCATATCCTATTTACCTTCAATCCCAAATTATAGATATGTCCAAGCATTATCTTCGATGACTTGTGAGTATACCCCTCGCAAGTGGGCCGACTTATAAATCATTGCTAATACGATTTCACTGAACATATTTTGCCCTGTCTCCCCTCGATGACGTAGTCAATGGACTTTTATTTAGACGTTTTTAGTGCTTTGAGGCTTTATTTACAGGAGTTTTTGAATGTCCGACCTTGCTAATTTGTTTTCTTTTTGTTTTTATATTATTTCGCATTAACACATGCTTGTGAAATATTTTTTTATTTTAAAGAAAAATGGAAAGAAAAATTTTTGACTTCAGGCTTTTGTTTTCTTTTTTGAAGATAAAAAAAATGTGAACAGCTTTAATAGGTCAGTACTAATCGGTAAGTACGAGTATATGCTAATGCTAGCTAACCCGATAAAAGCTGCTAAGATAAATCGTTTTAACTCGCCATGGCAAAAGAAGAAATTAAAATAAAATCAGGTGGGTCGGTCTTTGGTGTCAGCAACGCGTTTAAATTAAATTTATTTTCACGCTTGTACATTTTTACGACTATTTCTAAGAAATACATTTTTATGATATATAATGTAATATAGCATAATATTGCATATAAAATTCTTTAGAAAGCTCAAGTAGTTTATTTGATAATGATTGATACTGTATTTATCTAAAAAACGTAACGTAACTTCACGCCTGTAATCCCCGAAGGGGTAGGCAGAGGTAAATGCTTGCATTCAAGCATACATGCAAACACCCACGATTCGCCGGTTACGTTTTGGCCCATGTAACAGGTGGCGAGCCTGTTGACATCTCCGGGCACATTACCAAACTTTGAGGTACTGGAAAATTTCCAGAAAATGGAAAAATCCCAATAGAACCAGAGATAAAGGCTTTTTCACCATTATCTCTGATAACCCCCTACCCGGGAATCGAACCCAGGACCTCAGCGTAGTAATAGTGGCCTGCTACCACTAGGCTACCGAGGTAGTATTTATCTAAATTGCTTTACAATTACCGCATCGTAAGTTGCCATTTTTTTTCCCACAACAATCAACAAGTTAACTTTATTAGGTAGGTACCTATTCGTCATTTTAACATATTATATTGTGAAAAAGTACTTAGTCAATGATCATTTCTTTATATAAATACATATATATGAAAGAAAAAACTAGGATATGAAGTACAAATATTTTTTACTGGTGGAAGAGCTCCAGTAACGGAGCTCGCGGGCGTAGCCACCACCGCATTACCTAATATACTTGCCGCTAAATGGTAGTGTTTAGCACAATCGTGTTCCGGTCGGATGAACGGCCCTGTAATTTCCGGCACAGAGGCATAACACCTTAGGCCTCAGGAGTGGTAACGCATCTGCATTTTGATCTTGGTCTTTGTGTGGGTGTCTATAGGCTGCAGTCATCACTTAACATCAATGTGAACTGCATGCTTGTTTACCAATACCATTACATTAAAAAAAAAAAATTATTCCACTCGGCCAAGTAAACAAAAAACCTGATCGAAATAAAGCCTTTTTTATGAATAGTAGGAAGGAGTTTGTAAATGGAACAAACAAGTGCACACACACGCAGTTAATTTGTCTGATGATAAATGACAGCACTGCTCTGGGGATTTAACCAGATACAGAGTGTTACAAAAGATTTTTTAAATTTTATTTATTGATATTAACGTTTTTTTTTGTTTCCATAGTGGAGAATGCCTGCATTCTCCACTGTGGATATATTTTATATGAACTTATATTGGCTGTTAATTCCTGGTACATAATACATAGGAATTTTACACTGTTTTTAGGGTTCCGTAGTAAACAAGGAACCCTTATAGTTTCGCCATGTCGGTCTGTCTGTCTGTCTGTCCGTCCACGGTTTAGCGCAAAAACTACAGGTACCAGAGACTTGAAATTTGGCACAAGTATACATCTTGATTACGCCTACAAAGTGGTAGAGTAAAAACAGGTCATTTTTTTTTAGGGTTCCTCCCCTACATGTAACACGCGGATGTTTTTTATTGTTCGTTTTTTGTATAGTGTGGGATACCGTTGGATAGGTCTTTTAAAAACGTTAGGGGTGTTCAAACATCATTTTTCGATTGAGTGAACGGTTTGTGACTTATTAAGCTTTAAAGTGCCAATTTTCGTTAGAGTCAAGTGTGTTTCGTGGTAACGCATCTGCATTTTGACCTTCTTTGTGTGGGTGTCTATAAGCTGCAGCCATCACTAAACATCAATGTGAACTGCATGCTTTGTTTGCCACTTCCATAACACAAAAAACGCCACTTTTGGCTTGCAAATAGGCGATCGCCGTGGCGGTAGTTTTATCGCAGGTCGCTGCTGCCCATCCTGCTATATTTCACTTACTACCGCCCCATTTGAATGGTTTGATAGCCATTATTCGGTTGACTAGCTGCACTAGAAGAAGAAGAAAATTGAATCTTTTCCAGTAGAAGAAAATTGTTTTATATTATTTCGCATTAACATATGCTTGTGAAATATATTTTATTTAAAGAAAAATGGAAAGAAGAAAATTGTTCTGCTAGTAGGCGGTGGGGTCGTCAGGTCCCCCGGAGTAGTAGATAGTAATACCTATAAATTGCAGCAAGTAGTTAAAAACCGATACGTACTTTACGCTTGCTTGCCACTATCATGAAGTACATAAAAAAAACAAATGA
Source organism: Macrosoma leucophasiata (assembly GCA_036365455.1). Lineage (NCBI taxonomy): Eukaryota > Metazoa > Arthropoda > Insecta > Lepidoptera > Hedylidae > Macrosoma > Macrosoma leucophasiata. The sequence goes on along the minus strand of JAWQUS010000004.1, from coordinate 3,577,079 downwards.
CGTCTACGTAAGATTCACCCTGTATAACAAATAGGCATGACTTCGCGACCGGTCAGCGGATTACGCGTGCATAATAGCTGCACCGATTATGCTGTATATCTATTAAAACAATAACACATACTATAGATAGGTCAATGCACTTGGATAGGGTCTTGTCACGTTGTATAAATGGCCCTTACAAGTGAAACACTTTTTTATTTGGGTGAATGTGGATCATCATCATTTCAGCTGAAAAACCGACAATACTGACAAAACCCAATTAAAAAGCATATTATTATCTATACTTCTAAACTTAAGATTATAAAGCTGAAGAGTTTGTAACTGCTTCGGTGGCCTAGTGGTAGCAGGCCACTACTACTACAATAATCACAGATAATGGTGTAAAGTACTTTATCATTGGTTCTATTGGGATATTTACATTTTCTGGAAATTTCCCAATACCTCGAAGTTTGGTAATGTGCCCGGAGATGTCAACAGGCTCGCCACCTGTTACATGGGCCAAAAACGTAACCGGCAAATCGTGGGTGTTTGCATGTATGTATGTTTGAATGCATGCATTTACCTCTGCCTACCCCTTCGGTGATTACAGGCGTGAAGTTATGAAGAGTTTGTTTGCTTGATTGAATGCGCTAATCTCAGGAACTCCTGTACTGATAAGAAAAATTATTTCACTGTTAGATAGCCCGTTTATCGAGTAAAGCTTAAAGCTATATAACATTACGCTGAGATGAACCGGGGAGGGTAGGTAACATTGCAACCGCGCGAAGCCGGGTCGGGCCGCTAGTTATTTAATATTATGAAATAATCGCCACATTTGACATTTAGATTTGCAATCGCAGTGGTAGCAGTTTCATCGCGGGACGCTGTTGCCCATCCCGCGTTGTTGCATTTACTGCAGCCCTAATCGCGACAATTTACTAATCTATAGACGCTCCGACGCTAAGCTTCTGTAGGTTTTTAGGTAAAGCGTCTGGCTTGATATCCATTCACTCGCATGTATTAATATTTTTTTACTTACCATATTTAATGTTTATTCATTTTTATGCACAGCTTTGTGGCATACTGTAAGGTTTTTTTTTTACGCAATGGAAGTGGCAACCAAGCATGCAGTTCAGATTGATGTTAAGTGATGACTGCAGCCTATAGGCACCCAAAGCCCAAGGTCAAAATGCAGATACGTTACCACTCCTGAGGCCTAAGGAGTTATGCCTCTGTGCCGGAAATTACAGGGCCACATTACCACCTGACCGGAACACGATAGTGCTGAACACTACCGTTTATCGGCAACTATATTAGGGAATGCGGTGGTGCCCACGCTCGCGAGCTTCCGTCACTGGAGCTCTCTACCACCAGTAGAAAAGAGGTATTTTAAGGGTTCAAATTCTAGGTTCAACTAAACGGTAAATAAATATGTTTCATTTTAATCGATTAATAATAAATACATGCACATGCAAATAACAAGAAATAACTTTCAAATAATTAGATGACTCATATTAAATTCTTGGTATGCTTAAAGCGATTTTCGATTCGCAAATAATTGGTACTATAAGAATACCATTAGTCGATTACTTACTATTCAGGTAAGTATAATTAACGAAAAATGGAAAGAAAAAATTGACTTCAGGCGAGACTCGAACTCGCGACCTACTGGGAATCTAGTCCAGCCGCTCTTCCAATTGAGCTACTTCACAAGCATGTGTTAATGCGAAATAATATAAAACAATTATTAAGGGTAAAAGCGACTTCTTTACGATATTCAATAAGCTGAAAAGTCTATTATATCGGTTGCCTAACTAGCATAGTTGGTAATAGATGGCGCTGCTGCTACCATAAAGCAATGCAATAGATGTGAAGGAAAGATTTGACAAATCGAGCAGGGCTTCAGTAGCTCAATTGGAAGAGCGGCTGGACTAGATTCCCAGTAGGTCGCGAGTTCGAGTCTCGCCTGAAGTCAATTTTTTCTTTCCATTTTTCTTTAAAAAAATAAAATATATTTCACAAGCATGTGTTAATGCGAAATAATATAAAACAAGTATAGTTAACAACACAGGCAAGCATCTAATTAGCATTTAGTTTGAGGAATGGCGGGTTATGTAGACAATAGCAAATCACTGATGGTAGAGTTCCAGTGTACGGACTCGAAGGCGTAAGAACCACCGCATTGCCTTTTTTATGTAAGGAAGGTGGCAAATAAACATGCAGCTAACATTGATGTAAAGTGATGACTGCAGCCTATAGACATCTACATAAAAACTAGTCAAAATGCAATGTTCTGGTTAGATGGTAATGTATGGCCCAGTGATATCTAACTATTGCAGAGACATAACAACTTAGGTCTCTGGGGTGGCAACGAATCTGCATTTTGACCTCTGGTTTTTGTATAGATGTCTTCAGGCTGTAGTCATCACTCAGCATCAACGTGAACTGCATGGTATTTTACCACCTTCATTACAATAATATAAAAAATGCGTTTAAAAATTTATCCGGTAGATCGATACAATCTATAAACAATAAAGTAAAAATATATTTTTGCTAACGTAACTTCACGCCTGTAATCCTGGAAGGGGTAGACAGAGGTAAATGCTTGCATTCAAGCATACATGCAAACACCCACGATTCGCCGGCTACGTTTTTGGCCCATGTATCAGGTGGCGAGCCAGTTGACATCTCCGGGCACATTACCAAACTTCGAGGCAGTGAGAAACTGCCAGCAAATGGAAAAATCCCCATAGAACCAAAGATAAAGGGCTTTTACACTATTAGCTCTGGTAACCCTCAATCCGGGAATCGAACCCAGGCCCTCAGCGTAGTAGTAGTGGCCTGCTACCACTTGGATACCGAGGCAGTTAATTTTTTTTTTATTCTTATCTATCTCCAAATGGTTCCTTGATTTTAGATTTATTTTCATTACGCGTATTATTTGGGTCACTGATTTACATAAGTCATAGAGCAACATGAGCCACCGGCCAGCGCAGCGGACCGGAGGGGAGTAGCCCTAGCGTTTATTACCGATGCAAAACAGTCTGTAATTTTTTGCGGGGGGAAATACGTGTGATACACACACACTACAAAAATCGTCTATTACTCCAAACTTACACCTTGACTTTAACAAAATACATAAACAATTTCACGCATACATTTAAACATCTAGGCGACAGGCGTAGGACCATTTGGGCTTGTACTTTGTCAGAGGGGAAAGCCTGCATATGGCTACTCCCCTCCGGTCCGCCGCGGCGGCCGGTATCCCATGTTGCTCTACGACAAAAGTATACCAAAGTTCAAAATAATCGGACCTAATGAAATAAAGGAATGTGATAGCGTTGCAATATTTAAAAACAAACTTAAATTGTGTATTGCCAAATTGTAAATCACTATTTTGGTGCTACATTTTTTTTTCTTTTCACACACACTCAAACTGTTTATTTATCATTTTGGATTTCAAGCATCACTTATGATATATCAGAAATTAATAACTAAGTTAAATTAAAGTGAATAACAATAGATATACGTAACGATTTATAATTATAAAAATTGAGATCAAGAATGTCACTGAAAATAAATTTAGATACACTTATGTATATACATATAAGTAGAATGTCTCATTTCCTCTTTTACAAACTGATAATAAAGAAGTGAGGAACAGAAAAGAAGGTTGTAATACTAAATAGTTTTATAAGTGCCAGAGGTGTAAACATTATATTCTATTCATTTTTAAGTCTCATTGTAAAAGAACTTATATGTTTGTATGAGATTAAATAAAGATCTTTAAACCTAAAATCGGTTGGGACAGACGGACAAACAGACAGACGCACAAACCATCTTTTAAGGGTTGCATTTTTTTCATTTTGGAATACAGAACTTTAAGGATCTCCCAGCCAGACGTAATCCTCCCAAATAATTAACCAGTCTCTATTGCCTATCATAATTGTCCCTATAACCTCCATCGAGACGTGAACGCCATCTATCGTCCGACTTACGGCCATCAATTGGGCGGCTAATCTGCACCTCAAATCAACCCTTTGAATGCGAGCCACAAGCTATACGCAAATACCGCGGCAACGCATGCTAAGCTTCCGCACAAATATCAAAGTAAGCAAACGGATATTAAGCAGGCTTAGTGGAGGGTTAGCAGAAAAAGCCGATATGAAAATTAAACGACTTTATTTGTATGTATTTTTGGATCTGTCTCTTCTAAATTCGTTACGTTCTTTAATACATGCGAGCTGATGCTAAAAAAAATGCCCTGGTTGCCTGCAATAAATGATTCTATTCTAAAAAACTAGCGTTTATCCGAAAGAGTAGAATAAAATTTCGGAAATGAAACTGACAAAAAAAAGTCCATACACATAAACAATTTTGATGTAGGTACTGCTGGATATAATTTTCCACATTATGTACTAGTTTTAGTAGTCACTATTTATTTAATGTTGAGATCTTTATAATATTGACCAATTCAGATTATTGTTACAAAAACAATCAACATTTCATTCTAAACAAATAACCGCGGTTAAATACAATTTTTAATGCTACAAAAAAAATTTTTTGGACTTTCATGACAATTGCTTGTCTTCCAAAATTAATAAATTTCTGTTTCTGATACTTTCATAGTAAAAATAAAATCAATTTGAATTCTGACTGACTTCCAGGGCTTTAATTTCAAGTTAATTGTGACAATTGTAATCCGGAGAAACTACGTCATTTTGTGTTGAAAGACAGCATGCTATTACAAAAAAGAACTATATAGCTAAGATTTGAATTTTTTTCATAGACTTCAATGAGCTGTTGTTCTCGACGTCTACTAATCACCGTAATTACAAAAAAATCGATGAATCTTCTAAATGTTTTTGCTGACGGTACACCGCAAGCCACAGACGTTTACCACTTATCAGCATATAGTACGGTCGATTGAAGCGCACTAGATCCGTATGTTTACTCTTACTGTATTCCGGCATAGTCTACATTTCTCGAGGCAGGTATAAATTATAATGCCCATTGCAACTGATGAGTACATCACGAACATCAATACCTTTGAGGTAAATAAATAGCTGTTTTCAGCGAGTTTCAGTTTCTTGGACAGACAAAAAGTCGTGTAAAATTTGCTTCCAGAATAGGAAACTTTTATAAAAGTAGCTGTGACCTCAAAAACTCTTTAGATAATAAAAGGGTTTTGAAGCTTTACTTTTATAATTATATTAATCCGAATCTTTGTTAAGGGAATTGGAATTAAAAAGGAGGGATTTAAAATTTTAAATATCTGACTATGTAAGAGAGAGATATAACAAGTTACAATTACAAAATGAATATATGACTCTTATCAAATACTTGGAAAGCAGCTTAAAGCGATTTTCAATTCGCAAATAAGACAATAAATTATGTGAAAAAAAACAACAATCATTTAATACAATTTACTCTTAAATCAAAACACAGACTGAAATTCAGATAAAAAAGTAAGATTTTTTTCCTGTGTATATTTTTTTTTTTCTAACGCTACACAGACGGTTAGTACTTATCAGCGTAAAGTACGGTCGATTGAAGCGTACTCAATCCACATGTTTGCCCTTACTGTATTCCGACACAGCCCACACGTCTCGAGGCAGATATAAATTACATGAGCTAGCATGTCTAGGAGACACCTTTAGATTTTTAAATTACATATTTCAAAGATGCCTCTTTTCTGGTGGTAGAGCTCTAATGACGAAGCTCGCGGGCGTCAAATCAAGCACTACCAATTGCCATTACGATCCGTAATACAGGTTGTTTGGCTAGGGGGCGCTTGTGAGCGGATTAACTCAGACTCAAACCATGTTTACTTAACTAATGCACGCCATCTAGCCGTAGGCTGTGTAAACAGTTATGATCTATTGTTATTGTGGATTTACTGTGTGGAACTTTATTTTTATGCCTAGCAAACGCAGTTTGTTTTCGATTTGCTTCGTTACTATCGCTAGGTGACGACTTATGTTTCATACATATGCGAAAAAACATTTTTTATATGAGTACTCATACGCACCTTGTATGAGTTTGGCAGTCCACTAGTCATAATTAAGATGAACACGCAATACGCTTCTAAGGTGTATCCTGGGTATAAATTCGAGACCATACTGACAAATCGTAATCGAATTAAATAATAATAAGAAACACACATAGTGGATAAATAACAATTTATTCAACAATCGGACTATCGATAATGAGAGGTACTTGTAGTGTTAATGAACATTGAAGTAACGTTTCTTACCCTTATTATATTTTTTTTTTTACCATGGCAAAATGCGTTACGCATACCCAACCTTGGGGAGAAGGGTGGGTTATGTGAGACTCCGGGAAAGGCATCCGTCTACCCACTAAAAACCCCTGGGTGTTCCGACTCGTCCGCTATCACTGGCCGGATGTGTGCGATAGCGTTCCCGTGACCCCCACGGGAACGCTATCGCACACATCCGCGACCCCACCGGCGGCTGCTCGTTGTCGAGCCCTCCTCGGAGGCTTTCGGCTCCAACCAACACTAGTGGCGTGCGGAACACCTGCACGCCAGTCAGCCCTAGACCTCTCCATTCGGGCGACGGACATCCCCTAGTCCGGCGCCCGAAGGTCCCTGCCCCGACCACTCACAACGCCAGGCGTCCCAAGACGCCCGTGTGGAGGAGTGCAGGGGCACACAGTCCGGCCCCGGGGGAGCGAGAGTGCCTGACCTTCAACCACCCTCCCGCGGCCCCACCACATCCCTATCTGACGGCGGGACCACCGCTAGGCGGCTGAGGATAGGGTGCAGGGCAACGACATACCCGTACAGCTCTTCCCCAGCCGTCTCCTCACCACAGCAGCGGGTGGCGGGCAGAGCCACGCCAAACGCCGCTCCCTCTCTCGGTTCCTCTTGGCTTCTCCGGTGTGAGGCCAACCACCGGGTACTGAGCCCCCCCGCCATGACAAGGCGGAAACCCTCGAGGGGGTACCCTTATAATACTTAATTTAACTTGTACTATTTATTTTTCGCAATAACACATGCGAGTGCACGTTTGAAATTAAAGAAAAAAACAGAAAAAAATTTTTTTTTTTTGGCTTCGGCCTTTAGCTGTTCAGCCTGGACTGGTTATCCTGAGGTCGCAGGTTCCCGAAGTTAAATTTTTCTTTCCGTTTTTTTCTTTAATTTCTTAATTCAACTTTCATTAACCTATTAATAAAATAACAAGGCGCAATTATAAAACATATCATTTTTCTTTCGTCATACTGTTCCCTATAAACCCTTCACTGCACGCGGATCTTATAATGATCCGACCATTTTCGATTTCGCGGTTACCATTTTTTATTATTCCGCCAAATCCCCTTTTCTATTTATTCCCTAAACATGGGCTATATTTTATCGTTTCTTTTTAATCAATGGGTAAGTCTTTCATAACTTGTCAAAGTGTTTTATATTTTTATTGATTGATAAAACGGTTTTGGCGTGGGAACTGTCATTTCTATACATTTTTGCCATATAATGATGACATTGACTTTTTTATTGAGTACGAGTTAAAAAAACGGTAAATTTTATTTCGCAGTTTTTTGCCACAACTCTTTACTCTAGGGAATTCTATAAAAACTATTTTATGTTGTATTATTCACATAGATTTATGACTTCAATATTTCTGATATGTAAGACATTTTCAATTTTCATTTACTTGTTTAACACTCGCTAGTATTAAGATTAATTTTCACTATTTTTTTTTTTATTAATATTTACCTATAGCAAAAAGCACTCTTCAACGAGTTCTAATAAACTAGTTGAGATTAGCATTTTATTTTGGATAGACGTTGGTATCGTTTTCGTTTGTATTGACTGGATGACCATAATTTTCTTAAATGTAATTATTTTTCGGTCAAAATATTACCTATATCAAAAATGCCTGAAATCGATTCGGTTATCGATTCTGAAGAAACTAGTTACGGTTTGTACATTTAATCCTGTTACACATTGTATAATATAATTCAACCGTCAGTGTCAGTGTGATGTTAACTTTTATTCTGAGAGTGAGATAAAATAACCACTGTGGCTTCAATCTACGTCATAATTGTGAGGTTCTATCATGTTGTTTCCTTGATGGATATTCAATTAAAATTTTTTGTTAAATTTACTTAAATAAAATTAAATAAAAGTTTTAGCGAGACTAACGAACAGCAATTTATTTTTATGTATATAGATAGATAAATGGAAGATGAAATGGTAACTCCCAGATTATTCTCTTACGATAAATATTCAGTAGGAGGTCAATTAACATATCTTCATCCAATATTCATATTAAGTGCCTTACTAAATCCCAGTACCATCTCGAGCTATGATTAGCATCCGTCGACCGTACCTAAATACGGTAGGACAATAGGCCTAATAGCAACTAGACGCAACCTATTCACCCGACAATTACCAAGCTAATAGAATAAATAGAGTAATCAGGCCACTTCAGTGCAGACACTGAACGGGTTAGGTTGATACACACGGCTTTAGAATGTGCAACGTTGAAATAATGCTTATGTACATAACAGAGACTAGAGAACTCATCTCGTATTCATACTATTATTATGATATAAATGGTAAATTTGAAGTCATCTGTAAAATAAACACTTGCACGTATGAAGTAATTAAGTAGAGGGTGAAATGTTACCCTTTACTACTACTACTAGGTACAATAACATCTTTGAGAATCTCACTTACAAAACTGACCCAGCCATTGAAAAAAAAAATCTATAATTTTTCTTGTTTCATTGTAGTTCTGAGATTTATTTATTCATGTATTAATACTAATCAATAATTTATCAATTCACTGCAACTTCTCAAAAAGTAATAGGTATCTCATCTACACCGCACTTGGAAACCACGACCATATTATTATCATCTATAGGTCAAAGTCATTTTTAGTCGTTTTTATTTCACACATACAACACACGCATATTATTGTATCACCACAACACAGCAAAATAGAGAAGTTGAAATCATAATCCTTACTAATATTTTCAATGCGAAAGTAACTCTGTCTGTCTGTCTGTTACCTTTTCACGTCCAAACGACTGAACCGATTTTGATGAAATTTGGTATGATGATGATGGATCTGACGTTGAGAAAGAACATAGGCTACTTAGATATTTATAAAAAGACATCCACGCGGGCGAAGCCGCGGGCAACAGCTAGGTTCATAATAAATTAAAAAAAAAGATTAATGATAATGACGATAATGAATGATAATGTACAGCTCCATAAATTTTGGCACGTGAGTAAAATTAAGATATCAGCAGTGGCCAATGCTTCTTCGTCGGGACCTCAGATTTTATAAGCCTATTTAGGCAACATTATCCACTTGTTTTATATTATTTCGCATTAACACATGCTTGTGAAATATATTTTATTTTAAAGAAAAATGGAAAGAAAAATTTGACTTCAGGCGAGACTTTAACTCGCGGCCTACTGGGAATCTAGTCCAGCCACTCTTCCAATTGAGCTACTGAAGTCCTGCCCGATTTGTCAAATCTTTCCTTCACATTTATTGCATTGCTTTGTGGTAGCAGCAGCGCCATCTATTACCAACTAACTATCCACTAACGGTAAATCTAAAATGCGTATTTTTTGCCACATTTATCATCATAAATTAAATCTCTCATTGTTCTTACGATCGCACCATACAGCGACACGATGAAAACGCGTTACCCAAACCCTACCCAACACACCTTTTGTTAGCGTTATTTGGATGCTAATGCGTTAATTATCTGCTTTGCATCGTAATTAGTGAATACATACAAGTGTTATGAATATTGGATTCAGGTTTAAATGGGAATTGATTGAGCTTTGTTTATGGATGATAGTGAAATTTGGTGGGCATGGCAGTCTTAATAGAGTTATAAGCAACTAATAATAATGATACGGTATGTTAGGTACTAGTATGTTTCAAACTGTAAAAGTAAAGAGAAGTTTTGAAACTCAAGCGCAACCGGCAAACAATTGGCAAAGTACTACATTTACTTTTCAAGCTAGATACAAATTAAATTGTAGCTCATAACGTTGACTATAATATGGACAGCATACGTTTTCGTGGGGTTTATTTTGTTTAATAAGCTGTTGTAGTCATAACATAACATTTCATAAATAAACAAAATACGCTTACACTCACAGCACCGCAGTAGGTATAAACCTGTGACGTGGGTGCCGTTGTACACATACACAAACACCCAGACCCGAAACAAATATCTGTAGGCCATACAAATATTTGTCCCGGTGCGGGGATCGAACCCGCGACCCTTCGAATCAAGCGGTGATTTCACACAGCTGGTTATACCGGGTCGTCAAACCAATCATCTATGATAGATGTCAACTGTTTGCAAATTTGATATTACAAAACAACTAGTAACACACTTGGTAAAGTAATGCAAACTATAGAATTTTAGAATCCTAAAATATGATTTATAGTAATCCATTATCTGATCTAGGGACTTCTTATGAATTAGTGCGACAGTTAGTTGAAGAAAATAAAACAAGAGTTTTGGCGGGAACTTTGAAAGATGCGTGTGGTGCTCTTATTTTCTTGGTGTATTTTTGAGTTATATTAAATAGAGTTGGTGGCATTTTGTTTGATATAAGCTTATTACAGTACTCGTGTATAGTGAAATAGAATAACAGGGCGAAAACGTTTTTTCGGGCTGCCTCCAAAACTTCATTGTAAATGTTCTGGTAAAGTAGCCATCGCTTTACTAGAATTACTGACGGACAGACAGACTGATAAATTGACTGAAGACTCCGACTTTTACGTTGCTTATTACCAATACGAAATATCGTTTTACTTGACACTGGCAATATGCATAATAAGCGAAGCCATAAAATTAAAAAAAAAAAGTTAAGCGCATTACATACCTATTCCATTACTTTGTATATCATCTCTTTCTTCAATAATAAAGGCTAATACGCATGAAAAGGTGTCACAAGATCACTTCACAGCAACAATGTAATCTTTAACACGTACTTGACACAATTATTGCTTTCTCTAAATTAGCAACGCTTTTTTACTTCAATAAAACTCAACTTCATCTTACAATGTCATACTGAACTTTGTAATGGGTAATAAAAAAATGCTTTCATTCCACAAAAAACAGAAATGCCATCGCATGGTCTTTTTGATCCCCGCGCGACTGTCAAGGGTTAGGGGCAAGTTCAAATATGGAATGACGAACCTTTATTTAGCGCCCCATCTGTCAACCATAGATAATGATAAAAAAAAGAAAACTAAACGGCGTTTACAAATTTTTATGTTCCACATTTAAAACTTTATTATTTAATACAGTGTTCGGAGTGCATTTTTTAAAAGGCGATATTCATTAGGGGCAATAAAAAAGTAATGTTCTATTGTGAGCGATTGATGAATTTGAAAGATGATTTTGCGATTTTACGATCGATTCTCGTGCGTTTTACGACATTTTTTGGCGGTTGCGTTCGTTTTGGCGTGAGAAAGCACGTCAGTGCGTGTACACCAGGTGCGTATAATTGAGGTTATCTTAAAAAAAATACCTCACTCCCGGGAAGGATTGTCGGAGGCATAATCACTTATTACTACTGGTTAAGTTCCAGTGAGAGAGCTCGAGGGAGGAGGCACCAAAGCAATAGCTAAGTAAAACAACTTGCTGCTAAATGCTTTTACTGGTGGTAGAGCTCCAGTGACGGAGCTCGCGGGCGTAGGCACCACCGCATTACCTAATATACTTGCCACTAAATGGTAGTGTTCAGCACTATCGTGTTCCGGTCAGGAGGTAATGTACGGCCCTGTAATTTCCGACACAGAGGCATAACATCTTAGGCCTCAGGAGTGGTAACGCATCTGCATTTTGACCTTGGTCTTTTTGTGGGTGTCTATAGGCTGCAGTCATCACTTAACATCAATGTGAACTGCATGCTTGTTTGCCACTTCCATTACATAAAAAAAAAAAAAAAATAGGAATGCTGTATGTGGTTGTAGAATTGTTGTAATGTAACATTGTGTTACTAACAGGTGCCTAAGGCATAAACATAGCCCTCAGGAGTGGCAACGCATCTATTTTCATAATCTGTAGATTTTATCTTGTTATCTTGATGTTTATAGGCTACAGTACGATCGATCTGCATTATGATCTTGGTCGGTGTGGGTGTCTATAGGCTGCAATCATCACTTAACAACAATGTGAACTGCATGCTTGTTTGCCACTTACATCACATTATGAAATAAAAATGAAGGGCGCATGGCCCCGCGGCTGGTGTAGATCGGATGCGATCTACTCGGTTAAGCGATACGGGCGTGGCCGGGTGTGTGATGGGTAACCGTTACTAGCAAATTAAAATGCGCATTTCCGTGCTTCGGAGGGCACGTTAAGCCGTCGGCCTCGGTTGCTAGCGATAGATAGCAGTCATTAAACCTTGTCGGAGGCCTTATGGGTGGTTTGAAAACATCCCACAGTGTTTTGGCCACTAACCCTTATGTCCACCAACCCGCAGTAGAGCAGCTTGATGGAGTAAGCTCAAGGCCTCCTTCCTAGTAGGGGAGAGACTCATGCCCAGCAGTGAGACGTATCAATGGTTGCCATTATTAATGGCACCCCATTGTCAACTTATTCACATTATACCAATCTGTCTTATATAATCGCAAATTATTTCCACGTTTATCCAATAAAAGGGCTCTTATCCATCAAGCCCGCACCGAAACAATTTATATTCATCACCATAATAAGTATCTTAGAAAATCGTAACCTCGCATCAAAGCATTAACTTCATGTATTCAATATACCGATTTGTTTTTTAACTAATTTATGGTGTTTAGGCATGAAATCATACGCCCATTGAGTGGGGGTCAATGAGTTAAAGATGATTGCGCTGGATGTGCTATCGTTATTTTTTGGGGTGCCGTGTCTCAAAAGGGAAAAAAACTAAATAATAGAATCCTAATAAGATCAATTGTGCGTCTGTTTGTTTGTGACAGCCGATTTTCTCTGAACGTACTGGACCGGTTGAAGGTATAATAGCTATCTATTAAAAAAAAATAATACGAATAAGTACTTAAACATGGTATTTCGTCGTCGTAGAAATTGTCTTTATGTACCAAATTTCAACTCAACCGGGCAAATTTTTTTTTGAAAATCACGTACATTTATTTTATATTTCTTTCTATAGCAAGACTCAATACCATGCATGACCAAATAGGTCAAGTACTGTCTGAAGGTGGTGTCAAAAGTCTTAGCAATCGGCGTGCCTATATGAAGAGAATTATGGATGTAGAAGAAGCACGGGAGGTGTGTCAGGATCCAGCTCGCGGGCCTAGGCACCACCGCATTACCTAATATACTTGCCGCTAAATGGTAGTGTTCAGCACTACCTTGCTCCGGTCAGATGTTAATGTATGGCCCTGTAATTTCCGACACAGAGGCATAACGCCTTAGGCCTCAGGAGTGGTAACGCATCTGCATTTTGACCTTGGTCTTTGTGTGGGTGTCTATAGGCTGCAGTCATCACTTAACATCAATGTGAACTGCATCCTTGTTCACCACTTCCATTACAAAAAACAGACAATCTTTTTTCCCGTTTGATTTTTATACGGCTTCCATAAATCCGTAGTTCTATGTACCAGTAGACAAGCGGGCGCAAGAAATGAGTTTTTAACTATGGGTATTACATGTAAATTAATTAATAACTACTCTCAAAGTAATGTGGTGTGTTTAACAACACGCTATTAACTGTAAATTATATCATGATTGTCAAATTTTTGTGTTTTTACCGTAACATGTCCCGTATAATGTGGAATAAAGTAGAATTAGTCTTTGTAAATTTTGTTGGCGTTAACATTTCTAGTCTATCAGCCGATGGATGTCCACTGCTGGACAAAGTCTTACCCAAAAACGGTTTACAGCAGTCTTGTGCGTCATTAGGGGAGAATACGCCATAATCGCCATGCTTGGCAGGCACATTGGAGTACGGTACGGTACTGTACGGATTCGTATTGACCCATAAATAAATATTTAAAGATTTTTTGAATTTGTTTTTTATGTAATAAAAGTGGCAAACAAGCATGCAGTTCACATTGATGTTAAGTGATGACTGTAGTCTATAGACACTCAAACAAAGACCAAGGTCAAAATGGAGATGCGTTACCACTCCTGAGGCCCAAGGCGTTATGCCTCTGTACCAGAAATTACAGGGCCTTACATTACCACCTGACCGGAACACAATAGTGCTGTACACTACCATTTAGCGGCAAGTATATTAGGTAATGCGGTAGTGCCTACGCCCGTAGGCTCCGTCACTGGAGCTCTACCACCAGTAAAAAACAAAGAAAATCCTACAAAATATCCCAGCATAACAGTAATTTAAGTTACCAGAATCAACCTGGAACAATCAGAACAATTTGAAAGGGATATTTAAATACTTATATTTTCACTATTTGCCAAAGATAAAATAAAATTAAACAGAGTTCCCCTCTAATTGCACTCGTTATTAGTACTTGTCGGTAATTGCAGTATAGTTAAGGCGAAGTATACTGATAAACCGAAAGAAGAAACGTAACTTCACGCCTGTAATCCCCGAAGGGGTAGGCAGAGGTAAATGCATGCATTCAAGCATACATGCAAACACCCACGATTCGCCGGTTACGTTTTGGCCCATGTAACAGGTGGCGAGCCTGTTGACATCTCCGGGCACATTACCAAACTTTGAGGTACTGGGAAATTTCCAGAAAATGGAAAGATCCCAATAGAACCAGAGACAAAGGCTTTTTCACCATTATCTCTGATAACCCCCTACCCGGGAATCGAACCCAGGACCTCAGCGTAGTAGTAGTGGCCTGCTACCACTAGGCTACCGAGGCTACCGAACGAAGACATGTGACAAATATTTTGAGTAGTGGTGGAGTCAAAAGTTGTTTCAAAAATATAGCACTATTAGCTGCTGCTCGCGGCTCCAGTCCTTGTAGGTCGATTTTCGCGAAACCCGTGGAAACTCATCAAATCATCCCATAGCATCTTACAGGAACATTTTGTCAGGATAAAAACTACATACTTATGTGTTAATCCAAGTTACTTTCTATGTGTGTGCCAAAGTTAATGAAAATTGATTCAGCAGTTTTTGCGTGAAGGAGTAACAAACAAACATACAAATTTTCTTCTTTTTATACGATCTACACACACTGTCTACGAGTGTCTGTCACTAAAAAAGAGTGTTCAACAATACTATATTCCCATTCAATATTAGAAAAGATTCAGTAGGCACCCGTTCAGTAGTCATTTATAATTTGACTTACCGTCTCTTGGATTAAATCTCAGAGCTAAAAAAAAGTAAACAATCAACACTTAGCCATGGAAACAGATTATTTCCCTGCCATGAGTTGTTGGTAAAAAGGCCCCAAAGATGTATACAACAAGTGAGTCTAGACCGCCCTTCAGTCAGTCAGTTCAGTCATTGCCTGCAATATTCACCACATCATGCTCCTTTGTGGGGATCTTGCCTAGAAATTTTCTTACTGTAAGTGATAATCACTTATAGTAGTACCCTTTGGATCACTTATTGCTCTTCATGTTTCATAAATACATAAACAAGAAAATGTAATAAAGAAGTTAAGATCAATATAACGAAAAAAAAATTAGAAATGAGAAAACATAGGCGTCAGAATATTAATCCAGAAACTTTCCTATCCCATCTGAAGCCGTTTTTTTTCTATAAATCATTGTTATTCGTGTATGATTATGATATGTCGTATACAATATTTATATTTTATGTACCATTTTTAAAATATTCTCTTGTTAGTTATGCAATGCACTAACTTTATTTTTCTATTATTTAATAATAAAGAAAAGGCACAAGAATATTTTAAAAATTGGAAATAGTATAAATATTGCCAATAGAAAAGGTCGATTTCAATGTTTTTGATAATGCTTATGATTTTTTTTCTAGAAAATTATAATCGGTTTCAAAATTCTAACGCGGTGTTTTTGTTGGCAGACCTATGTTTCTTTTTCTTTTTGTGGTATATAATAAATATTTTTTTTATTTATTTATTATGTAATCTACCTACAAGGAATAAATCTTTGAGATAAGCCAATAGAGCTGTAATTAGTCTCAAGGACGAGCTGCTTAATTGTTTTTTTTTTTACACAAAAGAAAATAATAATATGTGGTTTATGCGACTATCTGCGCCTTAACAAACAGTGCTAAGCCTTTTAAATCTACCTACAGTACAGAATCTTTTGTATTTTGACGTATAATGACAGAAAATTGTTTGAGATATCTTTTGTGTAGTCTACTATTCCAATAAGGTATGGGTTTTAAAAAGAGTATCAGGTTTAATTCTAAGAACATCCTTTTATTACATCAATTATGCAGGGAAAGATAATTACAATTTACATTTAAGTCGAGAAAAAAAACAGTCATATTTATAGAATCATGGTGTCTTAGTAGACCACCTATAATGATGGAAGAGCTCTAAGTAGAGATGAAGCTCGAGAGAGTAGGCATTTCAGCATTTCCTAATCTATTTGCCATTAAATAATAATAATACTGGTGGTAGAGCTCCAGTGACGGAGCTCGAGCGCATCGACACCACCGCATTACCTAATATACTTGCCGCTAAATGCTAGTGTCTAGCGCTATCATGTTCCGGTCAGGTGGTAATGTACGGCCCTGTAATTTCTGGCACAGAGGCATAACACCTGAGGCCTCAGGAGTGGTAATGCATCTGCATTTTGACCTTGGTTTTTGTGTGAGTACCTATTGGCTGCAGTCATCACTTAACATCAATGTGAACTGCATAGTCGTTTGCTACTTCCATTATATAATAAAAATTGTTTGTTTTTTATGTTAATAATTTTGTGAAATAATCACATTGTGACTTAAGGGTACTGAATTGTTGTGATTTATGTTCTTGTTTTCCAATTTAATCACAAAACAAAATGAAATGTTTGACAACATCATAACTACAAGCCAAATGTGCCAAAAACATTGTTGTCCCTATATCGAACACCTTTTATTACATTTAGCGCCATAAAAAGCCATATACACGTATACCGCTGACAAATGGAAAGCGAGCTTTCAGGAAATTAAACTATAAAGTAGGATAACGTGCATAATCATACGCTTTTATGTTATTAGCTGTTTGCTCGGTTTGTAACGTGTCTGAGTGTGGATGGTGTTTGGTGCATTTACCCTAAAATCTTATTAGTAGTAATGGATACCGTAGAAGCTCCGATGTTTGGAGATCAAGATCCTATGCGGCACCGAATTAACAAATCTTCTTCTTCTAAGGCACTCTTGTCTCGTGGTTGTGCAGATGAGTTGACATGTTATGTCGTCCTTGTCAAATACAGTTGCCTTGGTTATCTGCTTCCATTTTTTGGCTGACAGAGGCGTTGCGTACGCACTGGACTATGGCAGAGTTTGAGTTTGACGATACCACACTTCTAGCTGCTTCTGAAACCGAGATGAAATGTCTGTTGGAACGATTGGAGAGCATGAGCAATTCCTTGGGCTTGAAAATTAACAAGGGGAAGACTAAAGTGATGGTGATCGATCGCACAAAGATACTGGAGCTCGCTGGGGCACTTAACCTTGAAATAGTAAATAATAAAAAACTTCACGTACCTGGGCTCCAATATTTCTATCACTGGCTCCTGCGACACCGACATCAAACGCATAATAGGAATGGCTAAGGCAGCCATGTGCCAGCTTAAGGGAATATGTAAGGACAGAAACATCACAATAAAAACAAAGAAAAAGCTTGTGCAGACGCTGATTTTTTCAATATTCCTTTACGGGGTCGAGACGTGGATGCTTAAGGCCAATGACCGATGACGGGTAGACGCCTTCGAGATGTGGTGTTGGAGAAGGATGTTGAGTACACCCTGGACTGCAAAACGAACTAACGTTTCAATCCTCAAGGAACTCATAATGACTGTCAGCCATCTGTTTAAAGCGAGCACTGGAATACTTCGGACACATTGCTCGAAAAGACGGAGGGTACGCTAAGAAGATCATCATCACAAGCAAGGTTCAGGGAAAGACCTTGCGGGCGCGGCCCGATGCGCAGGACGAATCAAATCCGCACCACACTCAACAGCAAGATGTATGAGGCCATACATACTGCCGAAAACCATAGTGGCGCACTATCATCCGACAAAAAGTGATCCGTGGTGGAAGGGGTCGTGACCCTCAGTAGTGGGAAAAAATGACACAGTGAGGAGGAGTTATGTTTTTAACCGACTTCGAAAAAGGGAGGAGGTTCTCAATTCGTCCGGTTTTTCTTTTTTTTTTTTAATTGGTCAGTCTAGCGAGCTCAGAGTTTTTGCCTTACCAATTACCAAATATTATTGACGATAAATAGTAGGTACGATTCTGAACATGGATGGTATCCTGGGTGGATGGTAATATATGAAGCCGTATTTTATATCACACAGGTAAGCAATTTAGTCATCTGGGGCTCTATACGAGTAAGCTGTAGTCATTCACCAATGTGAACTGCATGCTTATCTGCAAGATATATGTTTTTATGAAAGAAAGAAGAATTATATTATGTAGGAGGTCACATTAATGATAGATTACGGCCCTGTAATTTCCGGCACAGAGGCATAACACCTTAGGCCTTAGGAGTAGTAACGCATCTGCATTTTGACCTTTGGTCTTTGTGTGGGTGTCTATAGGCTGCTGTCATCACTTAACATCAATTTGAACTGCATGCTCGTTTTCCCCTTCCATTACTTACATAAAAAAAAAGATTAGTACTGCGACATTAATGACATTAATATGTTGGGTTACACCTAAAGCCACAACATATATATTAATATCTAAATTCCTTTTAATAATGTCTTTACAGAAATTATATTTCGTGCAGTCGCATCAGCAATTTCCGCATTTCCATCTTTAATTTCTCATATCTGCCGCCATATTCTCAAATGTGGACATTTGATGGAAGTGCTCATGAATCCGCTTATCTTAATCCTTGCACTAGAGTGTAAGTAGAGTGTGTAGGGCCATGAAAAGAGCGGGAAATTGGTTATGGAACCGCTTTATCGTACATACATCGACATATGTTATCTTGATTTGACACAAGAGCACTTAAACAAACTTGAGCGCCTTCAAAATCTTTGCATACGGTTCATATTTGGCTTACGCAAGTATGACCATATTTTTGAATTTCGCTCTCAGCTCAAGTGGCTTCCTATACGACTCCGCAGGAATACGCATATTCTTTCTCTTCTTTACTGCTTGCTATTTATTCCTCACACTCCTACCTATCTCAGCTTTCCAGTACCGTCATTCCTTAAACAGTCTTACCCTAAGATCTTCCGAAAATCTCCTTCTGCATACTCCTTCCCATTCTTCTTCCTTTGTTGATAATTCTTTCAGTGTAGTTGACGTTCGGCTTTGGAATTCCTTGCCTATTGATATCCGTAGAGCTCAAACGCTGGAGTCGTTCAAAAAGCGGCTCTACGCGCACTATTTATCTTTCCTATCTCCTTCCTAATTTCTTTCTTTCATAGCTTGTCATCTACTGTTCATCGCATTTACCTTGATAACTCTCCTTGTATATTATGTTGTGTATCTATATAGTTTTTAGTTTTTAAAGTGTACACCCTACCAACCTACCTATTTTCTTTGACTATCTCTTAAAAGGCTAGGTTGTCTGGAAGAAATTGCTTTAAGCAATAAGACCGCCTAATTGTACTGTGTCCTTATGTGTCAGTTTTTTCTGTTATTTATGTTTATTTGGTGTACAATAAAATGTAATATCTAAATCAAATACATACTGTAAAAATCTTGTTTTTGGAATGAGCTGATCTTAGCCTATAAAAAATTGTTACACAGATAAAGTAGACTAATTACCTACTAGTTCCAAAGGACTTTGTAAACACTTTTTTTAACAATAACTGTATCTACATCTTGAAAGGCATTATTTCAATTTATTTTTATCTAATAATAAATCGTTCTTATTATAAATGTAGCAAACAAGCATGCAGATCACATTAGGGGTGATTGAATAATTGGTATAACTGTAAGATTTCCATCAAAATCTAAAAGTCCCACCCCCTTATTCATAAACGTACATTAAATACGTTTTAGCTATAGAATGCTTTGTCTTTGTCAGTTGCATTGTCAAATGTGCAGGATAGAAAAAGACAAAGATGAGATTAGCAACACTTTGGCTAAAGTACGTTTATGAATAACGAGGTTAATGTAGATGCGTTGCCATTCGTGAGGCTTATTATATTTTGGTTACTTATAATTTCTAAGCCGCAGCTAAATACTACTACATTATTTTATGAAGAAGGTAGTATACTATTAAATAAAAAGTACACAAAGAGTTTGTTTTTATTTCTTGTAAAACCCGCTACCTAATTTCGCGCTGTATCCATGGCCCAACATAAGACTTGTTCAATTATTAACATGGCGCTTTTAATGTGCAAGGAAATTAATGAAGTCAGAAAAGTTGGCTGGGACAAAGTTGCCAAATATTTTACATTTAATATGAGTTGGTATTATTTTACGTATAATTCTTTGTTAACATGATATTCTTTAATATTAAGACATTCTTTTCAAAGGATATATAATTTAATGAAGGGCTTGTTCGCTTGCTCAAGCAAGTACATAAGTTGTGGTTGAAAAATCGTAGTAAATTGCTTGAAGATTGGCAACGCGTCCTCTTATTCGTCACTCACGGCCCCACCAGAATACCAGCGCTGTAGTGCCAACTATAGCAATTAGCTGAGGTGGGTGCCATTTTTTTTGGTCTCATACATGCATCATACCATAGGTAATAATTATCTCTACAGGTATAGGTATACGTTATCGTAGATACTCAAATATAATATGTTGTCATTTATGATCTCTTTTTGCTATCTCTATTATTTATTGCCTTGTTGATGCATTGTGTGTATCAAAAAAATAA
Organism: Macrosoma leucophasiata; assembly: GCA_036365455.1. Lineage (NCBI taxonomy): Eukaryota > Metazoa > Arthropoda > Insecta > Lepidoptera > Hedylidae > Macrosoma > Macrosoma leucophasiata. The sequence continues at coordinate 3,556,176 of JAWQUS010000004.1, read as the reverse complement.
ACTTATTCTTATTCTTTCTTATTCTTATTTTTATCATATCTTCGTAACTTCACGCCTGTAAATATCTTTGGCGGAACGGTGACTTGGCCGTTGACCTGTACCCTCTAACGTGAACCCATACGAATATCATACAGCTGAAGAGTTTGTTTGTTTGCTTGAACGCGCTAATCTCAGGAAAAACTGGTCCGATTTGAAAACTGTTTTCAGTGTTAGATAGATAATATCACCCTAAGATCAATAGGAGAGGGTAATATAATAATATAGAAATTGCAGTAAGGAACCTTAGATTTGGCTCAACTTTATCTACAGATTTCATAACTTGTTAGAAATAAACAAGCAGCTGCATCGAGACTAGGATATTTTTGACAATATGTTTTTAATGGGATTAATATTTTCTGAAACACGTAGGAGTTAACCTTCTGCACCTTAATATCTGAGTATTCTATGCTCAAGCTTTCCCTTAAACTAGATATCTACCTGAACCTTAAGGCTAGATTTCTATCTCCCCTTTGTGTCCGGTTCTGGGCTAAGAGCGTGGCTGTAGGGATCTCCGACTAAGGGGAGGACATATGTGATTTGAGGGTGCAATTGTTGCATCGGTTGTTGCTAACCGAAATAACGACTCGCGGGTCGTATTTGGGCCAGAGATCTGTAACCTAAAGAAACATTTGTTAACAGACATGAATATACGAACTTTAAAATACCTATATATATTTTTTAACAAGGTGAAGTAATTTGAAAGTCGTAAAATCAGCTGCCATTAAATTAAAACAAGGCATCGTAATTTTTTTACGACTTCCGACAATTTTCTAATTTGTTTTAGGTTTACAATAAAAATTATGAACGTGTAAATTACGATCAATTTTTTTTCTAAGTTGTCTGTAAATATTTCTTGCACATAAAAAATGCTATAGAATATATTTGATTTTGTACATCGTTAATGTTATTTCTTTTTTTTATATAGAAAAGTAGCTGACCTGACGATTTTCGTACCGCCATCAAATATTTTTAAATTTACTATTCCTTAATCTATATGTATAAAAATCAATTGCTGTTCATTAGTCTCGCTAAAACTCGAGAACAGGTGGACCGATTTGGTTTTGAATGATTTTTGGAAGTCCAGGGAATCTTTAAAAGGTAAAAAAATATTAAGAAATTGAAGGGAAATAGTAAAAACCACAATTTTATTTTCCCATACAAATAGTCCGTATCTATCAAACCTTTGACACATTCTTTCATTGTGAGGCAATACAAAGTTTGCCGGGTCAGCTAGTTCTTAATATTTTTCTCATACGAACTTTCTACTGAGGATAACGAACATATTCATAAAAGATTTATCCAATTTGATGACGCTGGTGCTTACCCCGCGTTGTTATTTACACTACCTATTCCAATGGTTTGATCATTGTTCGGTTGACTGACTGCGCTAGTGGAAGAATTCCTTTTTTTTTTTTTTTTTTTTTTTTTTTTTTTTTTTTTTTATGTAATGGAAGTGGTAAACAAGCATGCAGTTCACATTGATGTTAAGTGATGACTGCAGCCTATAGACACCCACACAAAGACCAAGGTCAAAGTGCAGATGCGTTACCACTCCTGAGGCCTAAGGTCTTATGCCTCTGTGCCGGAAATTACAGGGCCGTACATTACCACCTGACCGGAACACGATAGTGTTGAACACTACCATTTAGCGGCAAGTATATTAGGTAATGCGGTGGTGCCTACGCCCGCGAGCTCCGTCACTGGAGCTCTACCACCATAAGTTAACCCTTCCACTGGAAGCAAATTCTTCCGCTAGTGAGCTGTGCGGTCGTCCTGATAACCAAAGCCACCAGCAAGGCAAAGTATATTATACCTAAAATTCTAATGCAGTTTATGAATGAGGTGGTTAATATCTGATTCTAATTCTCAAGCAAACTTTTTCACTAACATTCATTAAATACAAAAATTAAATAAAATACGCTGACACTCACAGCCCCACACTAGGTATAAACCTGTGTCGTGGGTGCCGTTGTACACATACAACACATACACAAACACCCAGACCCGAAACAAATATATGTAGACCATACGAATATTTGTCCCGGTGCGGGGATCGAACCCGCGACCCTACGAATCAACGGTCATCTCACACCGCTGTCAAACCGGGTTGTCAAAGTAAGACAAAGCACATTAAAACGAAATCGTATCTAATGCAGTTTATGAATAACGGGGTTAATATCTAATTCTTAAACAAACTTTCACTAGCATTAATCATACGCAGAATAAATTTACAGGAAATTTCATAAAATGTTTTTATGTGGCAGTAACATCAGAGGTTATCGCCCAAACCTAAACAAAAGAGCAGTACCCTAGGTCGCGTACGTTGACCGCTGAAACGGGACGGAGTGAGTCATGCTGCACCACTTTTTTTTGTTCATTGTTACGTCGCTGAAAGGTTGGCGTAGGTCGCGGCCGTCTAGACTGAATTGCGCTTTAATACAATCTAGTGAAGGATTTCGTTGATGGTACAAATATGGATTTTTTTGTGTGATTCCTTGCGTAATGATAAAAACTCTTTAGCATTTAGGGATCACTTATTATCTATCTATATGTATAAAATCAATTGCTGTTCGTTAGTCTCGCTAAAACTCGAGAACGGCTTTACCGATTAGGTTAATTTTAGTTTTGAATAATTTTTGGAAGTCCAGGGAAGGTTAAAAAGGTAAGAAAATATGAAAAAAATGACGGGAAATAGTAAAAACCAAAATTTAATTTTTCCATACAAATAGTTCGTCTCTATCAACCCTTTGACACATTATTTCATTCTCAGGCAATACGAAGTTTGTCGAGTCAGCTAGTTTTAAATAAAAACGTTCTAAGATGTTTTAATTGGATTCCCTTTTTCATTTTAGGAGGGTGGCAAATAATCATGTATTACTCACATTGATGTTAAGTGATGACTGCAGCCTACATTACACAAAACCCAGAGGTCAAAATGCAGATGCGTTGCCACCCTTGAGACTTTAGTTGTTACGTCTCTGTGATAGCTATTATAGGGCCATACATTACGATCTTACCGGAACAGCGTAGTACTGAACTTTTTAGCGCCAGATAGACTAGAGACCTAATGCAGTGGTGTCCACGCCCGCGAGCTCCGTCACCAGAGCTCTACAACCAGTAAAGACATAAAAAAGAACAGTGAACGGTACCGACGTTCTCGAATTACAACGCCAAAGTTCTAGCAGTAAAAGTAGGTACTCAAGATTTTCATACCTTGCCTATGATTATCATATTATGCAAATGCCTTCCCTTATCGCATTTTATTTTAAAATCGCAATCTTAATTCGAACCAAAACTATATAACCAACAATAACCTGAAACTTTATCTAATCTACCACATACCCGCGCTCGTGAACTCACAAAGACAGACATTTTCTCACAGGATGCAAAACCTCTTGTGAATTATAATAAAAAAGTTAATTTGATAATAGCAAGCACCTGGTGCAGACGTCTGCAATAACACTCGTTCTCATTTGTTATTGTAAGATGGAGTTTTCCTTTAGAAATGTCGATAATCCATCGTTTAGTTTTGTGATGAAGAGTTTATTATATTACTGGCTATATTATTCTTAGGATCATAACTCACTACAGCCACCCCGCACCCGACCTGCTTTGTCTAAATACTGAACGTGATCTGATTTTCAGGGTTCCGTACCTTAAAAGTAAAAAAGGAACCCTTATAGGATCACTCGTGCGTCTGTCTGTCTGTCCGTCTGTCACAGCCAATTTGCTCCGAAACTACTCGACCGTTTGAGTTGAAATTTGATGAATATATGTAAATTGGTGACCCAAAAATGAACACGTCAAGTGAAATTATAAATTTTAAGCAGGGAGGCCACTTTCGAGAGATAAATCAGAAAATTAAAAAAAAAAATCGTAAACTGTATCGTGTGACATATCAAATGAAAGTAGTTGTTGTCAGCATCTCAGATATATTTTTTTTATAATTTTTGCATAAACAAAAATGAAGTTATTTAAGAAAAACGACGAAAATTGACCCCCCTATCTCCGAAACTACTGAACTTAAAATTTTGAAAAAAATGTGGAAAATAGTTCTTTGCCTATAAATTACTGGAAAACCTACAAGAAGTTTGAGTATTCAAATTAAATCGAAAATTCTTAATAATATAACCCGCCCTGCCGGTACCACCGTAACCGATATGTCCCTGCATTTTAAATCTGTAATATTTTCGAAAATATTTATTTAAATTACGGAACCCTCACCACGCGAGTCGAACTCGCAGTTGTCCGGTTTTTGTAAAACGTTAACTTGACCTATAACAATAATAAAAAAGATACAATTAATATTATAAAACAACTGTCTAATAGTAGCAGACCACTGCTACCCTCGCGCTGGGGTCCTGAGTTTGATCCTCACGTCGAGGGCTATAAGAGATAAGGGTGTATAATCCTTTACATCTGGTGCTATTGGGGTTTTGTATTTTCTGGCAGTATCCCAGTTTTTATATGTATGCTTGGATGCTGATGCATTCATTCAAGTATGCAAGTTGCTTACCCCTTCGGGAATATAGGTCGAAGTTACCTCGATTAAAAATAAATATAATATTAATAATGTAACGTATTTTATCAATGACCAGCAAAGAAATAGGTGGCAGAATAGAGCTCCAGTGCCGGAGTTCGCGGGCGTAGGCACCACCGCATTACCTAATATACTTGCCGCTAAATGGTAGTGTTCAGCACTATCGTGTTCCGGTCAGGTGGTAATGTACGGCCCTGTAATTTCCGGCACAGAGGCATAGCATCTTAGACCTCAGGAGTGGTAACGCATTTGAATTTTGGTTATGATCTTTGTGTGGGTGTCTATCATCTCATCATCACTTTACATCAAAGAGAACTGCATGCTTGTTTGCCACTTCTATTACACTAAAAATAATCTTAAACACTATTTTCAAACGAATTCTCACAATATTGAGATTGCTTGATTAAGAATATTAACTTTGAAGTTCAATTTGAAAGGAAATAAACTGCAATTAGCTCGCGGCAAGCAGACTCTGTAATTGTTTGTTTATTGCGTGTTTATTGTTACTTCGTGTAAACAAGTTTGTTACTTCGTTTTGGGAAATGCAATTTGTTGTGTTTGTAAGCTGCGGGTGATATTGTTTTATGGAATGGTTTATTTGAATGAGAAACTAGAGTGGACTTCTTTTCACTCTGTTGGATTAGTTTTTTACATAGTGATGTAATATTTTAACTTCTGGTGACCAGTGGTGGAATTCGTGAGAGTGCGACCACCGTGTCACGTAATCTACTTTCATGTATTAGCGTTGGAGTAAGTACAGCATTATGGATAACGCAGACACACATAAAACCATTATAGGTTCAAAATCATATTTCAATGAGTGAAGCTCGCGAAAACACACATCAAGTACTCATCATCATAATTTTCACCAAAATATGTCCAAAGCTGGACCAAAGTCTCCCAACAGGGGGCGTCCAATATGCCCCAATCGCCACACCCGTCACGCAGATTGGCGATTACTGTAGGGGCAGTCCTATCGCAGAATGCTGTCCATCTTGCTCTACAATAACCTTTAGCACCGTCCCATTGCAATGGTTTCGTTTTACACTAGCGGAAGAATTCTCTTCCAGTGGAAGAAAATTCTGCCGTTAGTGTGCGGTGGAGTCATCACGTCCCGAAGCCAGTAATCAAGTTCTCACTTACCATCAATGTGGATTCTCCAATCTTGCTTGGTTGGATCTCCTTTGATTGAAGGCCTTCTCTGACTCAACTGATCCTTTTCATAACAAAACTGAAAACTCAAACAAGAAGAGTGCATTAGAGTTTTAAATAATTTGTTATTTGCTGTCATGTATTTCCAATAAATCATCAAATAATTCGAAGATTCTCAGAAAGTTTGAAAGCGAACAATAATTACGAGAGTGTAACATAAAAACAACTTTCTCGGTATCCCTTTAAAAGGATCGATATTGGAAAACAATCATTTAGTGTGACGAATTTGTTGCATAGTGTAGCTTTGTATCAGAGTCTTCGTGGAGTTTGACTCTACAGAGTTCTCCGCTCTGTAGAGTCAAACTAGTAATAGTGTACGAGTAATACTCTACAGAGCCGAAAGAGTTTAATTCCACAGAGCCAAGAAAGTTTTTACAGAGTTGAGAGTTTACATATTCGAGTAAGTGATTGGAAGGACTTACTCGTCTTCTCATACAAAGTACATTTAAAAGGGTTTGGAAAACGGATTTGAGCTGTCGGTTGAGCAATTGCATAGAAATTTTGAACATTTTTTTTATTTTCTTTTAATGTAATAAGGGTGGCAGATAAATTAGGTAATGCAGTGGTGGTAACGCCCTCGAGCTCCTACACTGGAACTCTACCACCAGTGGAACGATACTCGGGTATTAATATTTATGAAGGTCATTTTTTAAAGCTAACTACACTCGTCACACCATCAGTTAAGCCGAAAGTTGTTTGCTACTGGACAAAAGCCTTCCTCAACAATGCCCACAACAGAGTGGTAAGTATGTAATTTTTTTAAAGTCAAAAACGCCACACTTTTCAAGCGGATTGGCGATTGCAGTACATAACACTGCTGTAGGCGTCTTTGTGAAGCAGGCTTTGTCCAGCAGTGGACGTCTTTTGGCTGACGATGATGTTAGTGATGATCCGTAACAATACCGTGTCAGTCTACTGTTTTTGATGACGTGTCTACATTTGCAGTTATCTATATCAGCCAGACGTTATTATTTTCATATTAAGGTCGCTCTGTCGGCTGTCTGTGTGTAAAACGATATTGCACTGTTATTAAACTGATACAAAGGAACATGTTTTAGTGAGAAAAGCCCTTTTTATTTAGATAATAATCTAACGGTGTGTATCGCATATTTTTGTTATAAAATATGCAAATACTGATGAATGATAAAACTTCAGTTATGAAGATCGAGAACATATTTCCTAATCTAATAGGTTGGGGAAAAAGTCTTTTCGCATTATAGTATGTATGAACTTGTAATAAAATCTCTTTGGCTGTAGTATTTGTATCTGGCTGGTTTTGGTATCATTGAAAGTTAAAATTTTAAGGAACATAATTCCAAATTCAAATTAGGCAAATGTGTGATTTTCATTTGTTTTTCGTACTGTCAAGATGAGTGAATCTAATGAAGAAATTCGATACATTTTAAATACATACATTTTACTACAAAAAAGGTAAAAATGCAACGCAAGCCGCGAAAAAAAATTGCGATGTTTATGGACCTAGTGCAGTGTCTGTGGGAGTAGCACAAATTTGGTTTAAGCGTTTTCAATCCGGAAATTTTGATGTCAAAGATGCACCTCGCTCTGGTCGCCCTATTACTGATAAAATGGATGCCATTTTTGAAAAAGTGGAGCAAGGTCGACATATCAGTAGTTACGACGTAGCTGAAGAACTGAGAATTGATCACAAAACAGTTTTGGCGCATTTGAAAAAAGCTGGGTACAAAAAAAAGCTCGATATTTGGGTACCTCACGAGCTCACTGAAAGAAACCTAATGAACCGTGTACTCATTTGTGATTCTTTATTACGACGTAATGAAACCGAATCATTTTTGAAGAAGCTGATAACTGGTGATGAAAATTGGATCACGTACGACAAGAACGTGCGAAAAAGGTCATGGTCAAAGGCCGGTCAGGCTTCACAGACTGTGGCGAAACCCGGGTTAACTCGCAATAAGGTAATATTTGTGTGTGTGGTGGGATTGCTATTACCACCAGGCAGGACTATCGATTCTGAACTCTACTGCGAACAACTGATGAGATTAAAGCAAGAAGTTGAGAGAAAGCGGCCTGAATTGATCAACAGAAGGGGTATGGTGTTTCATCATGATAACGCTAGACCTCACACATCTATAGCCACTCAGCAAAAATTAAGAGAGTTTGGCTGGGAGGTGTTAATGCATCTGCCGTATAGTCCTGACCTTGCACCTTCAGATTTCCACCTGTTTCGGTCTCTTCAGAATTCTTTATGCAATGTTAGGTTAACATCACGAGAGAACTGCCAAATCCACTTGTCGCGGTATTTTGATGTGAAGTCCCAAAATTTTTATAGCAATGGGATCATGTCCCTACCTACAAGTTTGCCAAAGGTTATCGAACAAAATGGTACATACATACTTTAGTTAAATTTAAATAAAGTATATTAAAAAATGTTTTGAATTATCTTAAAAAATGCGAAGTAACTTTTTCCCCAACCTAATATTTGCAACTAAATTCGGGATGCTGCAAATGTAAGCTTGATCACGTACGGTGGTAATATAAGCTTTATTTCATTGATTTTGGCAAGTTCCCTGATCTGAGAGTGACTGATCTGCCTTGAGCCAGCATTGAGGCAAGACAGCTTTGGCCTCGTGGTGGGGTTTCCATGGACTGGTAATCTTGAACTCTCACAGGTTCAATTCCTGCCTGAAGTCAAATTTTTCATGCCATTTTTTCTAAATTGTGAGTTTTAGTTACCTACGATTATTCTTAATAATTTATTGACTTAAGTAACTGAACGCCTGTAATCCCCAAAAGAGTAGGCAGACGTAAATGCATCCATTTAAGCACACATCCAAACACCTACGATTCGCCGGTTTTGGCCCACATAACAGGTGGCAAGCCTGTTGACATCTCCGGGCACATTAACAAACGCCAAAAACTGGATAACTGCCTGAGAATGGAAGAATCTCAAAAAAAGATGATATAAAGGATTTGACACTGTTATCACTGACAGACCCCGATCCGGAGATCGAACCCGGGACCCAAGTGTAGTAGTAGTGGCCTGCTTCCACTACGCTACTGAGCCAGTTATTATTACTTATTCATAAAACTATTAGTCATAAACTTACGATCAACGCCCAAAGTTTAGCTATACATTAGTCTGATGACCGTACTATATTGAATAATATCGCCACCGTCTGCACTATACAATAGATACATTTTCAATGCCTGATTGATGACAGTGACTTTCGGTTTTACTATCGAACGCGAGCCAACTTTTTGCCATTTACCTTTTTTAGGGTTCAATTCGTTAGTGTCAGTGATCTATCTCTTAACTTTTATGTATAGTTAAAGATTGAGAATTGGACTGTAATGGGGAAGGTGACTTGATTGTAATCACTTCTTTACTAAGTTATCATACCTATGTTTCACTACTATATGTTCTTATAGAAAGAAAGGAAGAAAGAAATGTTTATTTGTAATAATGTAAATGAACAACACAATTTTCGAAACATATGTAGATACATTTGTTACAAATTGGCCCCAACAGCGTGTGCTGGTAGTGGGACAACCAGCGCTTGTCTCCCGTTAGAGCCATTTTGTTCGTCATGGACGGCATAAAAACAAACAAAATAGATCCTACTAAAGAATCATTTCGTTCATCCAGATATGCTGCAAACCTCATTTTTACGCATATTTATGATCTAGAGAATATGTATCTACTAGGTTTTATTTTAAAGAAAAATGGAAAGAAAAATTTGACTTCAGGCGAGACTCGAACTCGCTGGACTAGATTCCCAGTAGGCCGCGAGTTCGAGTCTCGCCTGAAGTCAAATTTTTCTTTCCATTTTTCTTTAAAATAAAATATATTTCACAAGCATGTGTTAATGCGAAATAATATAAAAGCAATTATCTACTAGGTTGCCTATCAAAAAATGGCCGAATAAGTTAGAGATTTAGAATTGGACTGTAATGGGAAAGGTGACTAGATCGTAATCAATTCTTTACTACATTATCATATCTATGTTTTTCTACTATATGTTCCTAAGGCCGCAACCGCTGTATTAGGTATTTGCTTACTGTAACAAAAAGAAACAAAGCACAACGCAAGATAATGATTATAACGTAACTAGCTGTTGCCCGCGGCTTAGCCTGCGTGGATGTTGTTTTATTAAAAAAAAAAATGTATTTTCTTTGCTATAAACCTCACGGAGCCCGAGACCTTTCCAACGAATGCAAAACCGTGGAAATCAGTTCGTGCGTTCTGGAGTTATAGCGTCAGGAAGGAAAACCCGACTTACTTAATATATTATAGATTTATACATTTTTAATAGGTTCTGTTCTCCCTATAGCTCCGACACTGGAAATCAATACTAGATTTTTGAATATGGTATTGTATGGTCCTGTAATAATTATCACAGAATAAATAAATTAAATACGCTTACACTCACAGCCCCACAGTAGGTATAAACCTGTGTCGTGGGTGCCGTTGTACACATACAACACATACACAAACACCCAGACCCGAAACAAATATGTGCAGGCCATACAAATATTTGTCCCAGTGCGGGGATCGAACCCGCGACCCTTCGAATCAAATGGTCATCCCACACCGCTGGACTAACCGGGTCGTCATAACACAGAACCGTAACAACTTAGGTCTCAGGGGTGGTAACGCATCTGCATTTTGACCTCCGACTTTTGTATAGATGTCTATAGGCTGCATTCATCACTTAACATGAATGTGAGCTGCAAGCTTGTGTGCTTACATAAAAAAATATTGTACTGTAATTTACAGGAAACTTTAGATCCTGGTAAAATCAATAGAAGCACGTTCCCCAAGTATAAAACGATACATGTACATAATAAAGAAAACAGCAAAAATACGCACACTTTTTCCGCAAATCACAAAAAAGTCGGCTCGAACAAAAAAGTGCAGAACCCAACATTAAAATCATATCATTAAAATCCCTTTACACCGCCACAGGACCGTATCGAACCCTAACCCTTTGTTGTTAGGACACCTGCACTATCGAGACCTGGGACTGGGTGCTCTTTACAAACCTACAGACTGAAGAATGGCGTATATTCAAACTAATTTAAATTGAAAATTGACTTTATTTTCTAAGCAATAACATCCATTTTAGCCTATGCTAAGTTTTGGAGCCAGATTAAACATTGTATGTATCTTCACGCCAGGTCCCTAACGGGGTAGGCAGAGAGTGTAGAGCGCCAGACATCCCGGTTCTGACAAACCTCTGTAAATAGAAAAATTAAGCTAAGTGAGCTTGTTTGTGAATCATTAACTCCCATTATATGTACTATGACGTCAACATTTCCTAAAAAGACAAAGTATAAGTAGGTCATAATCATAACACCAACAATATTCTTATGATACAATTGTGTAGACACAAAGTAACAAAAATTTATTGTTTTTTTTTTATAGACACATACACCGAACTGAGGCATGAGTAGTTCCACCTCTGTGATAGGGAATACGGCCATAACACTACGATTTATGGGTGAGTAAGAACAATTAATGCGGTGGTGGCTTTGCCATTGTGCTCCATCAATGTATATTTACCAGAAAAAATATTGTTCATTACCATTTTTTCTCTAAAAAATGATAGTAGCTAGTAACTTCGTAACTTCACGCCTGTAATCCCCGAAGGGGTAGGCAGAGGTAAATGCATGCATTCAAGCATACATGCAAACACCCACGATTCGCCGGTTACGTTTTGGCCCATGTAACAGGTGGCGAGCCTGTTGACATCTCCGGGCACATTACCAAACTTTGAGGTACTGGGAAATTTCCAGAAAATGGAAAAATCCCAATTGAACCAGAGATAAAGGCTTTTTCACCATTATCTCTGATAACCCCCTACCCGGGAATCGAACCCAGGACCTCAGCGTAGTAGTAGTGGCCTGCTACCACTAGGCTACCGAGGCAGTTAGTAGCTAGACTTTTTATTATTGGTGGTAGAGTTCCAAGTATAGGAATTCGATGGTGTAGGCATCACCGCATTATTTTAACAATCTGCCGCTAAATAGTAGTATTCATCACCATCGTGTACCGATAAGATGGTAATGTATAGCCCCGTAATATCTATCACAGAGACATGACACCTTAGGACTCAGGAGTGGCAAATGCATCTGCATTTTGACCTCTGGTTTTTATGTAGATGTTTATAGGCTGCAGTCATCATATTGATGTTAAGTCATGGCTGAAGAGGCATAATTTTTGGATACACGCAACAAAGTTCTCGCTAATGCATACGGGCAACTTTTTCTGGTCTAATCGCGCGCATTTCTTTTTTTTCTCATTTTTGAGTTTCGGTGTTTTTATGATGAATTTGGTGAAGTTGTTGAAGGATGTGCAATACGTGCTTGCTTTGTTTTGTGGTTATTTCATTGAGGCCGAACGGGCTTACATTTGTTATTGTGCAGATCGTGAAATGGACATTGCGTTCTTAAATAAATTTAAGTCATCGACCTTTATTTCACCTGTAAACAAAAAACCAAAACACATTTGTCCCTGAGCGAGTTGCTTGCAATAAAAATGATTCGCGAACCGGTCTCGATGAGGAAAAAATGTAACTGATGCGACGTACGAATGAGAGATAATTTTTGTAGAATTAGTTATAATTTTGGGTCCACCTTAACCTAACTTTAGTATAATAGTACGTGAAAATGCAATTCAGGTTCGATTGGGGTACAGATGATTTTCATTGGTGGTAGAGCTCCAGTGACGAAGCTCGCGGGCGTAGGCACCACCGCATTACCTAATATACTTGCCGTTAAATGGTTCAGCACTATCGGGTTCCGGTCAGGTGGTAATGTACGGCTTTGTAATTTCCGACACAGCGGGATAACACCTTAGGCCTCAGGCGGTAAAGCATCTCTTGGCAAAGCATTTTGACCTTGGTCTTTGTGTGGGTGTCTAAAGGCTGCACTCATAATTTAACATCAATGTAAACTGCATGCTTGTTTGCCACTTCAATAAAAAAAAATGATGACCAATAGTACCGTTTTGGAGTAGGAGATCGGGAGAGTACTCATGAATTATCCGCCAATATTTTTAATTTAATATAACATAACATAACATAATTTTATTTTTTGCACGTAACAGCACTAGACCGTGAGACGTCTACAGCAGTAGAGACCTCTGTCTATACATTAACAGATCTTCGTACAACCCGTGTAGATGGTGATGCACGGGCAGCATGGGCCGCAGCCGCCGCCGCAACATCCGCCACAAGGTCCGCAACACATATTGGAAGTTTAGGGGTAGTTGAGAAGATACTAGTCCTTAAATTGGTTGAGTTATAAAACTGGTTATCTTGTACTTTTTTGTTCTTTTTAATGAGTTCAACTCGAATAATATATTCTTGATAAGCGCATAGCCTCGCGGCTCGTGTAAGTCGTAAGCGATCTACTCGTTTAAGCGATACGGGCGCGGTCGGGTGTGTGATAGGTGACTGCTAGAGGCAAATTAAAATGCGCGTTTCCGTGATCCGAAGCATTTAATTTTATATGTTCAGCCATCAGTCCCGATTGCTATCAATAGATAGCAGTCGTCAAACCTTGTAGGAGGCCTTATGGGCGGTTTGAAAACATCCGACAGCGCGTTGGCCACTAACCCGTATCTCCACCAAACCGCATTGGAGCAGCGTGGTGGAGTAAGCTCCAGGCATGAAGCTGTGTTGTGTCGTCGAGGGCTCCAGGCCTACTCCCAAAAAGTCGAGAAACTCGTGCCCAGCAGTGGGACATATAATGGGTTTGCAATTGTTACTATTTATTATTATTTTTAAAGACCTATACAACAATACGCCACGTAATGGCAAGCGCGAAAAAAAACACAGGGAGGAACACCTTTTTTTTAAATATTTAATTGCACGTCTTTTTTTGTCACGTGGAGCGGGACAGGTTTGTAAAGCATCTTCTATTATATCTACATCATTGCAATTGCTTTTAAAAGTTGCAGTAAAAAGGTATGCAAGGTAGATAATTGTATTATTTATTATTCGCTGAACTGGTTGTCCTGAGGTCGCAGGTTCGATTCCTGCTCGAAGTCAAATTTTTCTTTCCGTTTTTACTTTAATTTCCAAGGTACATAAGTTTAATAATAGGTTGGGGAAAAAGTCTTTTCGCATAAAAGTATGTATGAACTTGTAATAAAATCTCTTTGGCTGTAGTATTTGTATCTGGCTGGTTTTGGTATCATTGAAAGTTAAAATTTTAAAGAACATAATTCCATATTCAAATTAGGCAAATGTGTGATTTTCATTTGTTTTTCGTACTGTCAAGATGAGTGAATCTAATAAAGAAATTCGATACATTTTAAAATTTAACTACAAAAAAGGTAAAAATGCAACGCAAGCCGCGAAAAACATTTGCGATGTTTATGGACCTAGTGCAGTGTCTGTGAGAGTAGCACAAATTTGGTTTAAGCGTTTTCAATCCGGAAATTTTGATGTCAAAGATGCACCTCGCTCTGGTCGCCCTATTACGGATAAAATTGATGCTATTTTTGAAAAAGTGAAGCAAGATCGACATTTCAGTAGTTACGACGTAGCTGAAGAACTGAGAATTGATCACAAAACAGTTTTGGCGCATTTGAAAAAAGCTGGGTACAAAAAAAAGCTCGATATTTGGGTACCTCACGAGCTCACTGAAAGAAACCTAATGAACCGTGTACTCATTTGTGATTCTTTATTACGACGTAATGAAACCGAATCATTTTTGAAGAAGCTGATAACTGGTGATGAAAAGTGGATCACGTACGACAAGAACGTGCGAAAAAGGTCGTGGTCAAAGGCCGGTCAGGCTTCACAGACTGTGGCGAAACCCGGGTTAACTCGCAATAAGGTGATGTTGTGTGTGTGGTGGGATTGGAAGGGCATAATTCATTATGAGCTATTACCACCAGGCAGGACTATCGATTCTGAACTCTACTGCGAACAACTGATGAGATTAAAGCAAGAAGTTGAGAGAAAGCGGCTGGAATTGATCAACAGAAGGGGTGTGGTTTTTCATCATGATAACGCTAGACCTCACACATCTATAGCCACTCAGCAAAAATTAAGAGAGTTTGGCTGGGAGGTGTTAATGCATCCCCCGTCTATCAGGACTATTCCTGACCTCGCACCTTCAGATTTCCACCTGTTTCGGTCTCTTCAGAATTCTTTATCCAATGTTAGGTTAACATCACGAGAGGACTGCCAAATCCACTTGTCGCGGTATTTTGATGAGAAGTCCTAAAATTTTTATAGCAATGGGATCATGTCCCTACCTACAAGATGGTAGGGACATGATCCAAAGGTTATCGAACAAAATGGTACATACATACTTTAGTTAAATTTAAATAATTTATATTAAAAAATGTTTTGAATTATCTTAAAAAATGCGAAGAAACTTTTTCCCCAACCTTATATAACTTTCTGAATTAATTTGCTCTTTGACATGTCAAAATTGATTTTAACCGATTTATTTATTTATTTAATGCGATTTGTATTTTTAAATAAAGGTAGTCGATTACACAAACTAATATCACACATAAAACTCGTATTAATTATAAAAATAAAACAAATCCACTTCCTTCCTACTAAAACACGGTTCGTATTCCACAATAAATCACCACGACGTTAATGATTTCGATGAGAAGTAAAAAAAAAGACGACAAATTCACGAAATCCATCGCAACGGACGCACGTCGTAAGAATCTGAACAGTTTCCGTTTTGGCAATGTTTTCTTATAAGGGATAGTGTTATGCAATAAAGTTTGATTCAGTTTGAAACTTGTTTTTATATTTCATATACTTATAGTAATACAAAAATATAATGTAATTCTATTGTGTTTTATGGGATGGCGTTATCCAATAAATAAAGAGTGATTCAATGAAAGGAACAAATTCAAAAAAATATTTCAACATAATGAAACCAGCGAATCGTGGGTGTTTGCATGTATGCTTGAATTTATGCATTTACCTCAGCCTACCCCTTCGGGGATTACAGGCGTGAAGTTACGTTACGTTATTTCAACAAAAATAATTATACAAGTCAGATAGTGATACAAATCCAAAGGTAACAACTTACCTGTAAGTAATGCATGTTAAATATATGGCCGAATACTCAAACATGTTTTATAAAGACGGAAGTCTTTTAAGTCCTACTTAGATTTAAGTCATGTTTGAGCTTTGGCCGATAGACACTTAAAATTCTAAATTAATGAGTGACTAACAGACAACGGTTAGAAAAAGAGAATTAAACTTTTGGCTTGTACATCTCGTGTAGAGAGCTAGAAAAGGACTTACTGAAATCGCAACGGGAAAAGAATTATACGCCTACGTAGCTAGTCATAAAATTAAATATAATAGTAATAATGTACGTATTTTTAATGGTCACTCATAATTAGCTATACATACATTATTACATAACACTATCCAAACACACATCGACTGGACTTTGTTTATTTATGTTCTGATAATATTTTAAAACTTTTTGCGTTTAGTTTTAAACAAAGGCTATTACGGTTATAAAAAAGGAAACCCAATCTGGTTTATTTTTGGAATCTGTATATTAAAACGTGTAGTGAAAACTTTGGATCAATTTTAAGAACATTTTGTGAACGCAAGAGATAAATAAATAAAATAAAATTCGCTTACACTTACAGATCCACCCTAAATATAAACCTGTGTTTGGGTGTTGTTGTTCACACACAACACAAACACAAACATCCAGACCCGAAAAAAATATCTGTAGGCTTTGCTAATAATAGTTCGAACGATATATTATCATTATTTTGTTCACATATCCAAACGTTTGATAGAAGCTTTTGCGATTAGAAGGCAGGCACATATCTTGCACATAGGATTAGCATTGCTGTTCAACGTGGCAACGGAGCCAACCTTTTTGCCCCTTACCACAGGAAGGGACCAAATAATGAACAAAGAATACATGTTATATTACGGTCATCCTTTGTCGCTGCAGCCGAGTGCCGAAGAACACCGCAGCAACCACTGAAGAACTATTTGTTGCTGCAGCCGAGTGCAGAAGAAGCCCGCAGCAACCACTGAAGGATAATTTGTTGCTGCAGCCGAGTGTTGAAGTAACCCGCAAATAATCAATAAAGAAGAAGAAAGAACGAGAGCGCAATGTAGTTTAAACCACATTTGAGTCTAGAATTTACTATGCTTTCGAGCTCTTTTATTAAATCTATATCAGCGGCTTACTCAAAGAGTATGGATAAAGAAGCGCCTTTTCAAAAGTAAAATAACGGTTATCAGCCACTATAACAACTGCTCAACGAACATTATTTTTTATTCGAATAAATCTGCAAAATAATTTTATTCCTCTTCCCTAACACGTATGTAGGTACCATATTTTTCTTCTTGAATTAAATATCAATTTAGAAAATTATTAACTGTTTGGTTGCCTGTCAAATTGACCATGAGAAATATTCAAATGATTTGGTTATTTAAATACAAGCACCGGTTAGCTAAATTCCTTGTGAAAAATTTACATTTCTCTATGCACCTCATTTGCATAGAGATAGGGTTTATGCGCTATTTGGTGTTTCTTGCATTTTGAATGTTGTTTTCATATATTTCTTTGTTTGCCTTTTGTTTTGGGGTTACCGTTACCTTTAGTGCTTGATAAGTCCTATCTTAACTTCGGGTAACCTAAATATAAATAAGTGGAAAAATATACTTTTTTAAGAATATTTTCACAAGGTATGGAATTAATCCAAATGTATTTCATTCTATTTGTTTTAACAAATTATTTGTCTCAATCGTCTAGTTGTATTAGGCCACTACCACCAACTACTCCGGGGTAGTCGGAGGTTAGTGCTATTGGAATTTTATCGTTATTCTGAAATTTCTCAGTGTCAATAGACACACCTACCACTACAAAGGTACATTACACGGCCATACATTACCACCTGACCGGAACACGATAGTGCTGAACACTACCATTTAGTGGTAATGCGGTGGTGCCTTTGCCCGCGAGCTCCGTCACTGGAGCTCTACAACCAGTAAAAATTATAATCATTAACAGTATCAATTATAATAATCGTTATGTAATTAATAAAATATTTCATAAATAAGGAAAAGCATGTTAAAATAAATAATTTAAGCATACAATAAACTCCATGTAGCGAAAAAGTCACAAAATATTGAGAAATGGGTAAGTCAATAATTACATTTAAGCGCAAAGGTATATCAAGAAAAAATTGACAAATATTATTTTAAGCACATACTTTTTAATTCGTTCCAATTTTTAAGTGGCTTGTAGTGGTGTGTTTGTGGTGGGTGGTATCATCAATAATTATTTTCGAAATAATCAAAAAATTTTATTCTTTAAATTCCCAAATAATGTTGACAATTGATTATTATAAATGTATGCCCAATTTATCAAATCAAAAATCAATTCTTTGGGAATACAAACTCGCGAAGATTCGCACACTTGTTCCAATCATTATTAACCATCTAATTTGAATATGTCAATAATATTTACATGTGGACACCTTGCAAATAGACTTCCGAATCTCACATTCAATTTAAAGTTTATAAACCAACATTTGTTACGCTGAATTATTTAAATTGTTCCCGGTTATGCAAATCTGGGAATCCCACTTGATCAGTCCAAATGGGATTTTTATACAAAAACGACTGTCTGTTCCCGTCTTGTGAATTTTCGTGGGAATGGCAAGTTATGCAGATTTGAGGATTTGGGAAATGGGTAGCTGTGATTGATTATGGTTATGATTAGTCAGGTGATTTGTCAGTTTTGAGTTGGTCTTTTGTTATAAAAGTAAGATAATGTTGATGTTTTTTTTAATATTATGTATACAGCAAACAGGTTATAGTGCTCATCCTGAAATAATGCACAAAGAGCCTATGAAAGTGAAAATCGGCTAGTTTTTTTTTTTGTTATTATGTCATCGCTATTATGCATATTGCCAGTGTCAAGTAAAACAATATTTCGTATAATTATTTAAGCAGCGTAAAAGTTATTATAATATAATCAACAAGTATAATAAATAAGTATCAAGTATAAAAGTTATCAAGTATAATATGTCAGTCAAGTGAGTTACAATCAAGTTATTCGAGTAAAGCGATGGCTACTTTACCAAGTAGATAATAAATCTATGACCAGAACATTTACAATGAAGTTTTGGAGGCAACCTGAAAAGTCATGTTTTCGCACTGTTATTCTATTTCACTATTCACGGGCACTGTAATAAACCTATATCAAACAAAATGCCACCAACTTTATTCAATATAACTTAAAAATACACCAAGAAAATGAAATTAAATAAGAGCACCATACGCCTCTTTCAAGGTTCCCGCCAAAACTCCAATCGGCTAGTTTCGGCTTTATAGAGCGTTATCTCTGCTGCACACTGCCTACGTAATAGGTAAGGTGTGAAAGAGATAACGCTCTACAGATCCGAAATAAGTCGACGCCTCTTTCTGAGGTTGATATGCATTATTTGTTGTTGGACACTGTACATGGATTTTTAATGTGTAACGAAGGTGACAAATAAGTATCCAGCTCACATCCTTATTAAGTGCTGACTGCAGCCTATAGACATCTAGGTACACAAAAACCAGAGGTCAAAATACGCTGCCAACCCTGAGATCTACGTTGTTATGTCTCTGTTATAGTACTTACATGGCCACTATCTAAACGGAATATGGTAGTGTTAAACACTACCATTTCATCTCATCATACCATCTCTAGATAATCCTTAAGCTGTCGATCCCACAGAAGTCTCCCATATTTTTTTATGTAATTGGAGATGGTAAACAAGCATGTGCCAATTCACTTTTGTAACTTCGATTTGGCTCAAAAACAATTTTAACTAACAATCGAAAATGAATGCAACTGAAAAATTTAAATCACCAACATCTAAAAGGCGGTTCGTGATAGTGACATATTAATTTAATTAACTCGGCTGGTTCACAGTTTTTGTTGCCGGTTGGTTGGCTTCAGGATTCATTAATCATTGGCTGTAAAATTGAATACCAGGGCTGTGTCTTTCAGGTGATTGGGGTGGTTCTGAAAAAAAATTGGTTGTCGTTAAAGTTTCTTTGTCGACGAAAATTTAATTTACATAAGAAAACATGTCACAAGCCGAACCCTTAGGCGATTCACACACTGGATCGCGCGCCGCTGCGGTTTGAGGTGGAGGTGAGTAAAATAGTCCGTGCGGTCGGGCGGTGTAGTATCAGAGAACATGTAATTATGCTACGTATAGAATGGACACTTCGACGTCCCGCCCGATTTCCCCGCCTCACCCAACCTCCTCCCTCTCTCTATTTTTTTAGTTGACCGTCGCGCGCGCGTACCTCGCGGCGCTGAAGCAGCACCGGGACTGTCCTCCTCTGCTGCGGCTTCTTCTGGCCCTCCATGCAGGTCGGCATTGGGTGCCCTAGGATTCAAGGGCTTCGGTGGAGGAGGCACGCATCGTCAGTCGAGAGAGAGTGGGGGCTTTATACATATTCGTTTTTTTTAGTACTTTTGTTTTTTGTTTTTTATAATTTTTTCTTTCTTTTTCCTTTTTTTTTAAGTTTTTTTTTTATATTTTTTTATTATATATTTTTTTCTCCTCCCCCTAAAAATGTTTGTATGATAACGTCAAAACGTCTGGTTATTACATCACAATACAACTCATCAAAAATCGCCAACGTTTTTTTATGCTAATTTATTATGATGCCGCATTTTACTTTCATATTAGTCATACCTACATTTGACATTGATGTAAAAATGTATGAACTTAAAAGTGTGTCAAGATCATAATGTATGAATCATGATCTATGATTCTGCTCTCGGCTATTTTCTGAATTCCATTTATGGAATTAATAATTAGAAAAAAAAATCTTTCTATTGTGAGGAGGGTTACCAGCCGTCCGGATTAGGCCGGACATCTTCGGACTTCTAAACCTTTGTCCGGCCCTACCTATTCTTTGTCCGGAATTTTTATTTAGATGGAATATGAGGAATAATACTTACATATTATGTAGTATTAAATAAGTCTTTAATCTTTATCATCCCATTTTCAAGGTTGTATTGAATCATCAACAACGATCTGACCGTCTTAGACCCCCGTAGCGGCCAGAGCATTAAGTGCGCGGGGACAACATGCCGCCAAACAGCCACATGTTGGATTGCTATGTTTTTCTTGGTCGCACGGCCAATACGTGGTCGCCAACGGCTGGCCGCATAATGCGCGCACTTCCATATATCTTGGTAGAATTAGTTGGCCGCTGACCGCTGGACGTTAAAAATAATCTGATCTTCTAATAAAAAAAAATGACCGATTTCTTTTTTACTGTCAGGATTTTTGTCAAGACTTTAAAAATTTCTAAATGGTAACTACAGGTAGAGCTCCTGTGATGGCTTTTAAAGGTGTAATCACCACCGCACTGCAGTCAAGCATCCATCCAAATCCAAAGTACTTGGAATCGGGGATCAAGACCCAGAACTCCAGCGTCAGAGTACTCAGTATTCGTACATAGTAGTCTCAATGCCATTAAAGTGTTGTGTGTTCCATATTGCCCCGTCATTTCCACGAAAAGTAAAATACCTTAAATATCTAGTTTTCATGCAGGCACGTATTAAAGAAGAAGAAGGAGAAGCAGAAGAAGCCCAGAAAGACCAAGACTGACCTACCATGACCAAATAGGTCGAGTTCTGTCTGATGGTGCGGTCAAGTCTTAGGAATCGGAGTGCATGTATTAACATACGTACATACGTGTTAAAGTACTCATTTTAAGTACACTCAAGGAAAAAACATCTCAATAACAACGAACACATCAACCCTATGAAAGGGGTACAATGGCGTGCATCAGTGTTGGTGAAAATTAATAGCCGCAGTAAGCCATTTAATGAATATTGCAAATGTTAGGATATATCAGCAACTGCGATGGTACATTCGTGTACAGAAGCTCTTTGCTACATTGTTTTAGGGTTTTGACACTTTTGAACATAATGATACGTTTGTGGTTAGTATTGTAAACATATTTTTTTATGTAATGGAAGTGGCAAACAAGCATGCAGTTCACATTGATGTTAAGTGATGACTGCAGCCTATAGACACTTACACAACAAAATGAAAATGCGTTACCACTCCTGAGGCCTAAAGTGTTATGCCTCTGATAATTACAAAGCCGTACATTTACTACTGACCGGAACCCGATAGTAATGAGAACACTACCATTTAGCGGAAGGTATATTAGGTAATAGAAATAGAATTCTACCACCAGTAAAATTACAATGGCATACAATTGAAGGGACAAACTAATTGCAGCAAAATTAATGAATTATTGAATATCGCAAATATGCATTGACTGTTATTATAACTACCTATTTGAAGCCATTTGACACTTTATAACATTATTAAAAGCAGTCCTCTCGTGATGTTAACCTAACATTGCATAAAGAATTCTGAAGAGACCGAAACAGGTGGAAATCTGAAGGTGCAAGGTCAGGACTATACGGCGGATGCATTAACACCTCCCAGCCAAACTCTCTTAATTTTTGCTGAGTGGCTATAGATGTGTGAGGTCTAGCGTTATCATGATGAAACACCACACCCCTTCTGTTGATCAATTCCGGCCGCTTTCTTTCAACTTCTTGCTTTAATCTCATCAGTTGTTCGCAGTAGAGTTCAGAATCGATAGTCCTGCCTAGTGGTAATAGCTCATAATGAATAATGCCCTTCCAATCCCACCACACACACAACATCACCTTATTGCGAGTTAACTCGGGTTTCGCCACAGTCTGTGAAGCCTGACCGGCCTTTGACCATGACCTTTTTCGCACGTTCTTGTCGTACGTGATCCACATTTCATCACCAGTTATCAGCTTCTTCAAAAATGATTCGGTTTCATTACGTCGTAATAAAGAATCACAAATGAGTACACGGTTCATTAGGTTTCTTTCAGTGAGCTCGTGAGGTACCCAAATATCGAGCTTTTTTTTGTACCCAGCTTTTTTCAAATGCGCCAAAACTGTTTTGCGATCAATTCTCAGTTCTTCAGCTACGTCGTAACTACTGATATGTCGATCTTGCTCCACTTTTTCGAAAATAGCATCCATTTTATCCGTAATAGGGCGACCAGAGCGAGATGCATCTTTGACATCAAAATTTTCGGATTGAAAACGCTTAAACCAAATTTGTGCTACTCTCACAGACACTATACTAGGACCATAAACATCGCAAATTTTTTTCGCAGCTTGCGTTGCATTTTTACCTTTTTTGAAGTAAAATTTTAAAATGTATCGAATTTCTTCATTAGATTCACTCATCTTGACAATACGAAAAACAAATGAAAATCACACATTTGCCAAATTTGAATTTGGAATTATGTTCTTTAAAATTTTAACATTCAATGATACCAAAACCAGCCAGATACAAATACTACAGCCAAAGAGATTTTATTACAAGTTCATACATACTATAATGCGAAAAGACTTTTTCCCCAACCTATTAGTATCGCGTAACGACGAAATGTTTGTGATGGACTTGTCTCTTTTTTTTTGGTAAGGACTCATGTAGGCGGCACGTCTCGAGATGGGACTAGTTCACTTCACCGTGCAATTGGGGTCGGATGTGACGGGTGTTACTTTTTTTTATGTATGAAGTTTGACAGGCAAGCTAACGGACCACCTGATGGAAAGTGGTCACCGTCGCCTATGAACATTTGCAACACCAGGGCAGTTGCCAACGCGCTGCCAGCCCTGAAGGACTCTTTTGACGCCATTTTTGAAGAATCCCATATTGTAGCACCTAGGGAACAACTCAGAGGGAAGTTCGTTCCACAATTAACACGTTCTGGGCAGGAACGAACGTGAAAACCGCACCGTTGAGCACTGGTGAGGTGTCCAGTCGGTGTGTTTGAAAACACTTCGAATAATTTTTGTAGGCTTATGAAAAGTTTGTGTTTTATAATGATATTCCTAATACATTTTGAGAATAACCAACTGTCAGTTACTCATACGTTCCCCCAACTAACCTTTGACTAATTTGTCATTAGATTGGTTATTGTTTTTCTTGCAAAGTTTTTTTTTCATTATTAAATTTAATCAGGTTGGTACTAATTTCAGACATATTTATCAAACCACATAAAAACAGCAGAATATTGTCCTCATTTCGTTAAGAAACATCTATTTTCATTACTCTTTGCCTGTCTTTTGTGTCTTCATTTTATTTCAATACCAACGTCAAATGAGTATTTAATTTCACATCCTCTATTGTCTCTGGAACAATATTAATGAAATAACTTATCCTTGCGACTGTACCCATTGTTTGCCTTTGTTGTTCCCGCTACATGTCAGCAGACTTAAAGAAATATGATTCTAGACTTTGGAACGCTTAGTGTGTCTAGAAATTACGCTGAAGTCAAATAATGAACACAAATACATATTTTTTTTAAAGAAAAATGGAAAGAAAAAATTGGTTTTCAGGCGAGACTCGAACTCTCGGCTACTGGGAATCTAATCCAGCCGCTCTTCTTACTGAGCTACCGAAGTCCTGCCCGATTTGTCAAATTTTTCCTCCACATTTATATAAAAAAATATATTTATTTCACTAGCATGTGTCAAATGCGAAATAATATAAAAACAATTAATTATTAAGGGTAAAAGCGGCTTCTTTACAATCCCTACTAATATTATAAATGCAAAAAAAACTCTGTATGTCTGTCTGTCCGTCCACGGTTTAGCGCAAAAACTATTGGTACTAGAGACCTTACCTTAATTACGCCGACAAAGTGGTAGAATAAAAACATGAAAAAAAAAATGCTTAGGGTAACCTACTTGTAACGCGCGGATATATTTTTTTTAATTTTTGATTTCCATATAGTGTGGGGTATTGTTAGATAAGTCTTTCAAAAATATTATGGTTGTTTGAACATCATTTTTCGATTTAGTTAACTGTTCGTGACTTATTAAGCTTTAAAGTAACATTTTTCGTTAGTGTCAAGTGTCCGCCCTCTCTACCGACTGAACGGTTGTTGTTAGAAATTCAAACGTTACGGCAATAGTAGCTACATACAACGAAATTAAAAGGAAAACTATCACACTTAAGTTGGCTATACAAGTTTGCGAGTAATAGTCGACCAAATTTATTTTACTCGAAAATTTTGAACAACTCCATAGAAAATATTTAACAATTTTTTCATTACATTATTCAATCCTTAAAACTACGGAACCTTACACTGCGCATGGCCCGACACGCACATGACCGGTTTTTTTTTAAGATAGTGGCAAACAAGCTTGCAGTTCATGTTAAGTGATGACTGCAGCCTATAGACACCCACACAAAGATCAGAGGTCAAAATGCAGATGCGTTACCACTTCTGAAGCCTAAGTTTTAATGCCTCTGTGCCGGTAATTACAGGGCCGCTACCCTATAATTACCGGCACAATTACATGACCACCTGACAGGAACACGATAGTGCTGAACACTATCATTTAGCGGCAAGTTTTAGGTAATGCGGTGGTGCTTCCGCCCGCGAGCTGCGTCGCTAGAGCTCTACCATCAGTTGTAAACTTGCCAACAATACGAATTGTATTTTAAACTCTTTGATATCATTTTTTACTGGTGGTAGAGCTCCAGTGACCTAGCTCGCGGGCGAAGGCATCACCGCATTACCTAATATATTTTCCGCTAAATGGCAGTGTTCAGCACTATCGTATTCCGGTCAGGTGGTAATGTATGGCCCTGCAATTTACGGCACAGAGACATAACACCTTAGGCCTCAGGAGTGATAATTCATTTTGACCTTGGTCTTCGGGTGGGTGTCTATTTTTGACCTTGGTCTTCGTGTGGGTGTCTATAGGCTGCAGTCATCACTTAACATCAATGTGAACTGCATAATTGTTTGCCACTTCGAATACATAAAAAAAAACATAATAAAGAACCCTAAACTGACCTGTCAAAGCTAAAACAGCCACGTAAAATAAACAAAACGTCCCACAATGAGACGAATAGACCGAAAACGGGATGGGACAAAAAGAAAAAAGCATAATCATTCGAACACCTGCGATTGATTTCAATACCTCTATTATTGATCGATTAGTTTCGGTTGTGTCAAGCGGTTTCGACTCTTATTATGAACGGCGCGTAAGGGTCAAAATTGGTTTAAGATGTAAAATTGAGCGGTGAAGGGTTGTACGCAGAATGTATTCTCACTTTCAATTGTATTGATGACGCTACATTATTTTGTTCAATAATCAACGCAAAGATACCGTGGTGTATTTAAAATTTGCATTGATAAGTTATATTAAACACTAGCTGTGCCCGCGACTTCGCTTGCGTGAGAATTGATGTTTGTTGAGTATCTACCATCTACCCGGACAAAATCGTGGGCGCAGCTAGTATAAAAGTAGCCTTAGTTACTCCTTATTACATCAGCTATCTGCCTGTGAAAGTCCAAACAGACAGACAGACAAAAATTGTAAAAAAAATGTTTTGGTATATGTACCGTGTACACATACTTAAGCATTTAGTAAAAAGCGGTTATTTTTGTATTACAAACAGACACTCCAATTTTATTTTTTTGTACAGATGGAGAGACTATCGATACGTGGCCATGTTTCTTTACGTACAGCGCTGAAACTCTCGGTTTATCAAAAATTACCCAAATATAGCATTTATTACTACCGTACAACATGCATTTGTGGTCCAGCGGCCAATTCCATTACAAATACATTTTTTCTGATGGTAGAGCTCCAGTGACGGAGCTCGCGGGCGTGGCACCACCGCATTACCTAATATACATTCCGCTAAATGGTAGTGTTCAGCACTATCGTGTTCCGGTCAGGTGGTAATGTACAGCCCTGTCATTTCCGACACAGAGGCATAACACCTTTAGGCCTCTGAAGTGGTAACGCATCTGCACTTTGACCTCTGGTCTTGGTGTTAGTATTATAGGCTGCAGTCATCACTTAACATCAATGTGAACTGCATGCTTGTTTACCACTTCCATTACCTACATTAAATAATAAATACGTTAATTTATATTTTTTGTAAATAGACCTATTTATAGAATTGTAATTGTTAATTACTCATCAATAGATGAATAAATAACTTTTGAGACTGTGACATAATTAAAATTTGTATTTTTTTTTATTAATTTAATATTTTTTTACTAACACTAGGTTAAGTCATAAGCACACAATTGTAATCACAAAATTCTGTATCTTTTAACTTTTTTATGATCCAAGTTGGTCGAAATAAACATACAATAATAATTTTAAAAAATGAGTATAGCTTGCAAAAACGTAAGAATATACCAATTTAGGATAAACAAGTAAGTAGTTTAACTCAACTCAAGACAATACACAGGTAGTTAGTCATATTTAAGCGCTAGCAGTTACGTACGTCATATTCAGGAACATTCCATACGAAATGACCTCAGAAAACAGTCCGTTAGTACATGTATTATGAATGCTAACAGTTTAGCACATTTCCCTAGGCATGAGCCCGCATGCTTGACTCACGATGAACAAAAACGACCTTCATGCATACTTTGTTACAGGAATTATAGAAATGTTAGTCTAGTTTCAGGTTTTGTCCGTATTTTGTATCGATCAGAAGCTTCTTTATTGAAATGCACATTATTATATGAATATACAAGTGTATCTTACTTGACCTAAAGTTGTTTATCGAAAATAAAATTCCTCATGATTGTTAAAAACTTCAGTGACCATAATGTTCATAAGGTCGAAATGTTGTTACGCATACTCATAGTTACTAATAAAATGTGTTATGTCATAATATCAGGTGTTATAATTATGCTTCATTGCCCTATTTTGTATTTTAAATGAAATAAATGATACTATTATATTTCATATCATTGTATAATAGGTTGGGGAAAAAGTTTTTTCGCATTATAGTATGTATGAACTTGTAATAAAATCTCTTTGGCTGTAGTATTTGTATCTGGCTGGTTTTGGTATCATTGAAAGTTAAAATTTTAAAGAACATAATTCCAAATTCAAATTAGGCAAATGTGTGCTTTTCATTTGTTTTTCGTACTGTCAAGATGAGTGAATCTAATGAAGAAATTCGATACATTTTAAAATTTTACTACAAAAAAGGTAAAAATGCAACGCAAGCTGCGAAAAAAATTTGCGATGCTTATGGACCTAGTGCAGTGTCTGTGAGAGTAGCACAAATTTGGTTTAAGCGTTTTCAATCCGGAAAACGTAATGTTGTGTGTGTGGTGGGATTGGAAGGGCATTATTCATTATGTGCTATTACCACCAGGCAGGACTATCGATTCTGAACTCTACTGCGAACAACTGATGAGATTAAAGCAAGAAGTTGAGAGAAAGCGGCCGGAATTGATCAACAGAAGGGGTGTGGTGTTTCATCATGATAACGCTAGACCTCACACATCTATAGCCACTCAGCAAAAATTAAGAGAGTTTGGCTGGGAGGTGTTAATGCATCCGCCGTATAGTCCTGACCTTGCACCTTCAGATTTCCACCTGTTTCGGTCTCTTCAGAATTCTTTATGCAATGTTAGGTTAACATCACGAGAGGACTGCCAAATCCACTTGTCGCGGTATTTTGCTGAGAAGTCCCAAAATTTTTATAGCAATGGGATCATGTCCCTACCTACAAGATGGCAAAAGGTTTTCGAACAAAATGGTACATACATACTTTAGTTAAATTTAAATAAACCATATAAAAAATGTTTTGAATTATCTTAAAAAATGCGAAGAAACTTTTTCCCCAACCTAATATGATTCTTGAATACGTTATATTAGAATTTATTGAAAACGTTTCGTTCGCCGAACGGTGGCGTTAAGTTATCTACATGTATATCAATAACGTAGAAACCTACTATGATAACAACATTATATTGCCTACTCTTTCGAGGTAAGTAAGTAACACACGTTAATTATGAGTGTAAGTAAAATACGACCAGTACATCAAGGTGTTACGCGAGATTAGAATTGTGAGTCAAAAGATGTTCAGTAACATATTTTTTATTGCTAACTAGCTGCCCCGACAAACTTCGTATCGCCTTAGAGGTATAAAAAAAGTCCAAGAAATCGAAAAAAAAAAATGGTGAGAAACATCCTGACCATTTAGGGATATAAAAAATAGACTACATAACTCATACCTACCAAATATTCCCAAGAAAATCGTAATGATCGGTCCAGCCGTTTTGGAGGAGTATTGTTACAAACACTGTGACACGAGAATTTTATGTATAAGACGATTTATTATAATTTATAACTAATAAGTTGTTATCATGTCAAAAAATTTAATGGCTTACGATACCGAAGTAAACACAAACAAATAAACTTCTATGAATAACAATTTTTTTAAAGCTTTAACTGTCCCTTTCCTGGGCAAAAGCCTCCCAGCCTATAACAAATAATAGCGCAAAGCAAAAGTCCTCAGTTCCTAACAATAAAAGGGGTTTCTTACCGAAATCACATTTCTATTATTTTTGCTTTATTGAGTACATACATCAAGACAAAATCGAAACATACAAACAATCACATTTTTAAATTGATACCGCGGACTGCGAGGTGAGGATGTTATGGAAAACATACAATCCAAGTCTTTACTACGATAAATAAAGCGGTACGTAGAGATGCATTTTCTTATTTGATACAACACTCAAGGTACAGAAAACAGCAATAAATATTGCAGATCGAGCCGACGTAAGAGATAATCGGCTAGATTCGACTTTGTAGAGCGTTATCTGCTGCAGATAGTCAGTTTAGGCAATCTAAACTCAAACTCAAAAATGTATTTAATCATTTGGAAATAATAGAAATTGCCTGTGATATGTCAAATCTATCTTGAGCAGAGAATATGTAATAATACTACGTATAGAATAGACACTTCGACGTCCCGCCCGATTTCCCCGCCTCACCCAACCAGGAGGTTAAGGTCCCCTCTTATGGGAGACGTTTATAGAGAGTTATCTGCTGCACACTACCTACGTAAGCACTGATAGTCCGGTATAGGTCAAAACTTAATCAAAATTGTTGACAAACGTCACATAGGAGATGCAAAAGAGACGCCTCACCCAACCTCCTCCTCTCTTATGGGAGACGTTTGGTATTCTCTACGTGCTACGCACACAGGTGCACGTGTAAATACACGTCACTGATTGATGTGTAATAGAGACCAAATTAAGCGTTTGTATGGAATTTTGACGGAGTGTCCGCGTTGTGCTTTGTGCTTTGAGACTTATCCCAAAGGGTAGTTCACAAATCCCCAACCCACCAGATAGGTAGCAAGGATTAGAAATCCCATCCATGATTTCGGTAAGTAGCTACGTATAGCAAGACTGACTCGTTGGTGCAGTGGTAGTAATTGCGATGCTAAACCTGAGCCCCAAGGCGGGAAAACCTGTTATTGGGTGTTTTCTGTGAGGAAATTCCATCTATATGCTAGGATCCTGGTACTTGTGCCTCGGCGAGCATGTAAAACCGTCGGTTATTATGCAATTTATGTGGCAATCAGGCATACAGTTCACATAGATCTTAAGTGATGACTACAGCTTACCATCAGAGTGACATGATTGTTTGCTACTATTACAACCTAAAAAAAAACTAGATCTCATAAATATCTGCAGTATGTTTAAATATTGCTATTAAGTAGCCTTACCCATCTTTAGTTTATGTTCGTTAATTTATTCAATTTTAAAAACAATTAGGAATCTAATTGTGACCACACCCTCCTAGTAACTCATTATATCCTATCGGTCTAATGGTACAATAATTTATGCTAATTGTACCTTAAAAAAACAGGGAAGCACCCAATTATGATTCATAAATTAGTTTAAAACGATCATTAATGTTTTAATGGAGTATTCCTGGAAAAACTTGAAATATTATGTTGGAGTTATTGTTTTTGCAATGGATGTCGTTTACCGATCCAAAGATATGGTTAAATCAAAAAAAGAAGGGTAAATTCGATGCTAGGCTTTAATGGTAAGCGGCTGGGCCATCTATCCAGAAGTCGCAAGTTCGATCCCTTAACGAAATGTAATTTTCTTATTTTTCTTTAATTGCCAAATTTAAAATAATATCATATACACCTACGATTCACCGGTCATGTTCTTGGCCCATAAAACAGCTGGCCATTTCATTGTAAAATCTCAGGGAAAATTACCAAATTGCGAATATGGCACTGGAAAACTTACTTAGAAAATGGTTAAAATCCAATTGCATCAGAGATAAAGAATAATATACCCATATATCTGATAGTTCCCGAACAGATGCTCGAAGACTGCATTAAATTAGTTTCCTGCCCCTATTGAGGCAGACAATGTTTAACAAACTCAAAAACCTATCTCCAAAATGTTGGTATGTTCTTTTTAAAGAGAATGCAAAATTAAATTACCAATTCCGCCCTTAAATCGACGCGGAACCTCAAGCCTAACACTGATGGCGACTCTCAATAAATCACCGAGACAGTACCTTAACAGCAAACAATAACCAACCCATAAATAAACACAACCAAGGCAGTAACTTAAATAAAATTAAACTTAAAACACTTGTGCAAGCCATTACAGTCGTTAAAAGCTCAGGAAAATTAAACAGATTTTCCATTCCTAGCCTTACCATGAGTCAGTTTTCACATGTCAATGAACTATACAAAACAAAGAGAGTTCCTTATCAACATATTCTACGCGATTACTGGATCGTTGACACGGTGGGTTACAAAGAAGTTTTATTAAAATTTGACGACTCGCACTCGATATTTTTTCGTGTGGTCTATTTCAAAGGATATTGAGTGAAAATGGATTCTGATCATCAACTTTAACACGAAGATGATCTCAGGATGATTGACTTGTGAATGGGGATGTTAAGGATTGATCCAAATGGAAAATAGGTACCGAGTTGGTAGGCGAGCAGGTGTTCTGCTTATAGCACATATCTCGAAAAACTGATGGCCGTTGGGGTAGAAGAGTAGACAGGCTCCCCACGAGGTGGACCGACGACCTAGTGAAGGTTGTGTACAATCGTTGGACGAGAGTGGCCCAGGACCGTTCGTTGTGGTAATCTTTGAACCAGTAGTGTACGTCTTTCGGCTGAATGATGATAATGCTTTTAAAAGCCACAGAAACATTGCAATATGCGCGTGATAATTCATATATGTATAAAACGTTTCTTCTCGCCTGTATTTCTTGAAGAGATAAGCAGAGACCGCTGTTATTTTTTGTCCCAAGCAGCAGGTGGTGAGCCTTTTGACGTCTCCGGGCACATTAACAAACTGCCAGGGTAGCACTGGAAAATTAAAATTTTAAAAGCGGCAGTTATGAAGGATAATACATAAATACAACCAAATACACCTACACCTTTTAATAGTTCCCGACCCGGGCATCCAACACAGGAACCCAGGGTAGTAGTAGGGGCTTGCTGCTTCAAACAGACTACTTAGTATTTTTATAATTTCATGAAGCACAAGCTTTTTTCTCATACCTTGCACCATCCAAAAACTTTATCATAGCAAACAGTAAGCTCGTCATTTGTAAACACTTCGCCTTTCGTCACCATGATAAGCCGATCTTTGTTTTAGTTATGGTAAATTACGACATTTATTGGGTATTCTAATATTCCCATAAACTGTGTGACGAAAGTAATGAGCGGTCAATAGCTTTTAACTGATACTATATTGGAAATTGCGTTTAGGAATATCATATCACTGATGTTTGATACAAATTACAAATCGGATAGATTTGATTTCGCAAATCATTGTGGACATAATAATATGGCGATCATTAGTTGATAGTAAAGCTTTGTGAGGTTTAACATTGATAGTAGAAAAATAAATGAAAAACATACTTGTGGTAGAGTTCGGGGGCGTAGGCATCACCACATTACCTAATCTATTTGCTGCCTGATAGAGTTTAGCATTATCGTGTTCCGGTTAGGTGGTAATGTGTCAGGGGTGACAACGAATCTGCATTTTGATCTTTGGCTTGATGTAGATGTCTATAGGCTGCAGTCATCACTTAACATACATGCAAACTGCATGCCTATTATGCTGCCTACCTTCATTCCATAAAAAATTGTAAACTCCACATCATTGCAATCCACAAAAGTTTGTCAATTTCTTGATTATTTAAAAATTATCATTATGGTTGTGATCATCATTTCAGCCAAAAGACGTCCACTGCTGAACAAACGCCTCCCCAAAGATAGTGACAACAAACGGTCCTGGGCCACCCTCATCCAGCGATTGCCAACCTTCATCAGGTCGTCGGTCCATCTTGTGGGAGGCCTGCCTACGCTTCGTTTTCCGGTACGTGGTCACCACTCGAGAACTGCTCTGCCCTAACGGCCGTCAGTTCTTCGCGCAGCATCATTACACATCAATTAAGCCGAAATAAGTCCACTGCTGGACAAAACAGATGTCCACGACAGTGTTGAGTCATTCATAATTGGCAAATATACCACAATCACCACGCTTGAGATTAGCGATCGCAGCGACGGAAGTATGATCATGGGATGCTGCTGTCCTGTGTGTTGTCTCCGTGTTTAGTGCTGACTATTGGAATGGTTTATTCGGATGTCTGACTGCACTAGTAGAAGAATTCTCCTCCGGTGGAGGAACCTACAACCTTCGTTGAGACGTGACGACCCTTCACGTCTTAACGAAGGTTGTAGGTTACGAACAACAATGACACATGTCATATAGATTAGGTTCCCACTGCAGAATCATTTCGTTCATCCAGATATGCTGCAAACCTAATTTTTACGCATATTTATACTCTAGAGAATATACATCTACTAGGTTACTTAATAATTGTTTTTATATTATTTCGCATTAACACATGCTTGTGAAATATATTTCATTTTAAAGAAAAATGGACAGAAAAATTTACATTCAGGCGAGACTCGAACTCGCGGCCTACTGGGAATCTAGTCCAGCCGCTCTTCCAATTGAGCTACTGATGTCCTGCCCGATTTGTCAAATCTTTCCTTCAGATTTATTGCATTGCTTTATGGTAGCAGCAGCGCCATCTATTGCCAACTATGCTAGTTAGGTAAAATAAAATATATTTCACAAGCATGTGTTAATGCGAAATAATATAAAAACAATTATTAAGGGTAAAAGCGACTTCTTTACGATATTCAATAAACTGCAAAGTCTATTATATCGGTTGCCTAACTAGCATAGTTGGCAATAAATGGCGCTGCTGCTACCATAAAGCAATGCAATAACTGTGAAGGAAAGATTTGACAAATCGGGCAGGACTTCAGTAGCTCAATTGGAAGAGCGGCTGGACTAGATTCCCAGTAGGCCGCGAGTTCGAGTCTCGCCAGAAGTAAAATTTTTCTTTCCATTTTTCTTTAAAATAAAATAGATTGCTTAAGTTTGCAGCATATCTGGATGAACGAAATGATTCTGCAGTGGGATCCAAACGAAATAGATTTTCTTTTTTAAAGAATCAACATTGCCAATATACTTACTCCCTTATTCATTAACGTACATTAGATACGTTTTAGCTATAGAATGCTTTATCTTTGTTAGCTGCATTGTCAAATGTGCAGGATAGAAAAAGACAAAAGAGAGATTAGCAACACTTTTGCTAAAATATGTTTATGAATAAAGGGGGTTAAAGTTTACATGAGAGTTTATTGTCTAGTAATTTTATAAAACGTTACATTGATATCTTCTGTGCTGATATACATATATTGTGGAGGTACCCTCAGCTCCTAGATCCAGTAAGGGCATAATAGGTAATAAAGAGCTCGCTTCATTGCTGACGCATTTAAAACCAAATAGACGTCTACATTGTAAGACTTTAACTGCTAACGTCTTTCTTAGCTTACAACGTTAGAGCTTATTAAAAAATATAGTGTGAAACGATACTGATTTATGTTTTATTTGGTTCATGAAACGTTAACGTTCTGACAATGTCATAAAAGATGTAGAAAATTTGGAAAGACCGTGAAAGTTTGTTTTAATAGGTTTTTCTCGATATATACATTATTTCCATGAAATACACCAGTAATATTGACTTCCTTGAAATAATAGTTGTTTAATGAACCTATTAAACTAGGCAATCTTTTACAAGAAATATTAAGGCGGTAGGTACTTACACCCATATTCTAACCCCCTTATTCATAAACGTACATTAGATACGTTTTAGCTATGAAATGTTTTGTCTTTGTCAGTGGCATTGTCAAATGTGCAGGATAGAAAAAGACAAAGGAGAGATTAGTAAAACTTTAGCTGAAATACGTTTATGAATAAGGGGGTAAGACATTATTCGAAATATTCTTTAACTCACACACAGCTGAGTAGAACCTCGAAATCTATATTCTTAGTTGTATTTTGACAGAAACTCATGTGTCATATAGAAAATTCATAAAGTCTTAAAAATCCATTTTTATAGAAAAATATGGTATTTAATTATATATCCAGACAGTTCCGACACGAAAAACTTATTGAGCGCAAGAATATGGCGAAAATGTAAATACTCCTTAAAACTTTAAGGTAGGTCTTGAGGAACCTTGGAGTTTGACAGTTGCTTTCTTACCTCAAACGGTGGCAGAATGTCGAGTTGACATTATTAGTTACAACTAAAAATACCAATTCCATCGAGTGAGGTTGAGTTAAGGTTGAGGTTACGACTTAGAATATGGGTGTTAGTCTGAACGAACCAAAAAAAATGGTCCGTGGTTCATTCGACCATAATCAAAAACTACGTCCAAAAGGAACAGTCTTATAAAATTGTTTACAAATCCATACACCGAGTATATTCGGGAAATTATACATTCAATATAAATTAACTAAATATCTTTAAAAGCATTACTCTATTTTAGTAAAGTTTGATCGTCAATTCCGTGACAAAATATACCTTCCTTTATTTGCTTGAGAAATGATTTAACCGATTCAAATGTTACATAAAAAAACACCTTTCAACCGACCTGACGTCCCTATCAAAGATCCCCAGACGATTTACAACCTTTTTGATTTACTAGCAATAAACTCACATTATTTATACGATGACACAAAATAATTAAATAGGGCAATAATAGGATTGTCACGTTTCTTTTACACGAACCGTGTAATCTTCGGTCGTATTTTTTTCAGACGGTTTATACTAAAATACATTGTAAGCAGTATGTTTCTTATGGATGATATAAAAATATTATTTCCATGGCGTATAAAAGACAAGGCATCTTTGTGATTTTTGACCGTTAAAAAAGTTATAAAATTGCTTTATGTTTTTAATTTTGTGACGCGTCAATATTTCCATGATCTTTTTTAATAGAACTTTTCGACCGTTACAGTTAGCTAAATATAATCAAAGCATTAAAGATAATAAATTGATACGTTCTTTAGACTGTGGTATATTATTTAGTTATAATCTGTGTGTATAAAACTGAAGGTTTTCTTTATTTGCATCAAATATGATGTTGACGGTGTGATTTGAAATTTATGTATTAAAAAGTAAATAATTAGGTTAAAGTAAAAGCATAATCAATCAATAAATATATAATTGCGTTATTCACTGAGTGATTTAGTGACTGAGTAACTGACAGACAATATACAACCTTATACGAGTCATACTGCACTCTTTACTGGTCATTATCACTGGCCCTCGTGCGCACCAGTTGCGCAACGCAGATGCAGCATAGGAGCATCCCCCTTTGCTGCAGCTTCTTCTGCCCTGAGGCTGCAGGGCGGTGTTTGGCGCCCTCACCTTGGGGGCTGGGACCGTGGAGGTGGGCACCTTGGACTCTTGTCACCATAGCATCCAACTCCTGCTTCGCCCTCGTCTTCTTCTCTATTTCGGATTGTCGCAGCAGGCCTGCAACAACAAAGGGTGGAGGGCGTCCCCACAAAGATGACGACGCCCACAGCTTTACGGTGCATAACCCTGATACTGGTCATGAAAGCTAAAATTAATCACGTGCCTTCGGGAGTATAGGGACCAAATATTCGATCTCAATCCTTTATTGATGAAATGCGATCTATACTTTGATCGATTGCCAAAAAAGACATCACAATAACAAAGACACAAATTAATTTGACGCCCGTTGTTATTGGGATATGAACAGATAATTATTCCTAACATAAAAAATATATTTTATTTTTAAAGAAAATTGTGTTAATGCGAAATAATATCAAACAATAAAAAATATGTTTAATAAATTTAAATATATTTTTTGTGTTAGGAAGGTAGCAAACGAGCATGCAACTCACATTGTTATTAAGTGATGATTGAATCCTATAGACATCTACGCAAAAACCAGGGGTAAAATGCAAATGCGTTGCCACCTTAGTCGTTAAGTAAGTCTCTGTGAAAGCTATTACGGGGACATACATAATAAGATGAAATCTCAAACAATGACATACACTTGCAGCTCATATAATACCAATATATTTAGTTTCATATTAACACACACACCCACAAATCACGCTTCACTAATACGTATTTATTTTTTAATAGTCCAGCGTCGTGAGAGAGTGTTTGACGTACATTGTGAGTCATCCGCAACTACCTACAGGATGATTGCATGATGATCATTGTGAATTTGCTCTTAGTAAACTTTTTATTTTTTCATAATTTTGAGTAGGTACCTATATTCTCATTAATTCCTACTTGTAGGTACCTACGCGTTGGGAATAAATATACTATTTACATATCATAACTTTTATTTTTTAGTGATATGATGTAGAGAAAAAGCTCGAACGATCAGGGCCACTTCGAACTCTGAAGTACCGTCTCCCGGAAGCTACAAGTAATAATTAAATAGAGTTTAATAAAAAATTTAATATTCGACTTTTACACGAGCCGAGGTGTTGCTCTAATGTCATTTAACACATGCCCTTAAATATGTTACAAAAGTGGTACAATTAAAGCCATATATTGCATGTCAATATTAAGATTATAATTTTTATAATTGTGCTATAAATTATTTATTTTGTGTTTCGAATTAAAAATAAAAACTTTTAAAAACACTTTAAAACACATTAATGATTTTTAAAATTTCATTTCAAGCTGTACCTGTGTAATTTGTTTCACAAACTTTGATAATAGCAACTTACATTCTTTTTCTTTAATTTCTATCTTACATTGTCTTTTACGGGTTTAATAGAAATTCTAAAGTATCAATTTTTTTGGTGAAATTATACCTTGTAGGTAATTGATGGGTTGAAATGTCAGAATTTTACGTAAGTGCCGATAACCTATTAACAAGGCATTGCTGTGTTTATGACCTACTTTAGAATATTAGTAACTACTGATAAATACGTTTAATTTTTTTATGTAATGGAAGTGGCATACAAGCATGCAGTTCACATTGATGTTAAGTGATGACTGCTGCCATTAGACACCCACACAAAGACCAAGGTCAAAATGCAGATGCATTACCACTCCTGAGGCCTAAGGTGTTATGCCTCTGTGCCGGAAATTACAGAGCCCTACATTACCACCTGACCAGAACACGATAGTGCTGAACACTACCATTTAGCGGCATGTATATTAGGTAATGCGGTGGTGCCTACGCCCGCTACCTCCTCATATAAGCCTAAATTGATGTAAAAAAAACAGTCGGTTTTACGGGCGAAGATTTTACGTGACAACGTCTTTTTCTCGGTAGAAAGGCATTCGCCGGTCCGGCAGGCCTCTCTCTCGTTCGGTGACTCATCGTTACGTTACCGGGCGTTACACTTTTTCATGAGTGACTCCGAGCCGCAACCTAATTTAAGACGTTGTCACGTCAAAATCATCGGACGAACTCATAGCATGGTAAAAATAGAACTTAATTAAGAATGCAGCAGATACTTAGTGTTGTAAACACAATGTAGTTGACAAAAGCAACATGTCTAGACAATGTGTACCAGACACCATGGATTAGATGGTGCCTTGGATGTGAATTGCGAGTGTTTCGTTTTATGGTTAAATCGGAGCTTAGCGCTGTTTGTTAGTGTTTGGAAAAATACGTAACTTCACGCCTGTAATCCCGGATGGGGTAATGTATGGTCCCGTATGAACTATCACTGAAATATGACACCTTAGGTCTCAGGGTTGGCAACAAATTTGCATTTTGTCCTCTGGTTTTTATAGACGTCTTTAAGCTGCAGTCATCACCTAACATCAATGTGAGCTGCATGCTTGTTTGCCACCTTCATTTAGATTAAAAAAAAACCCAAAAACTGGAGGTCAAAATACAGATGAGTTACCAGTGTAACCACTTCTGAGGCCTAAGTTGTTTCACATTTGTATAATGGTTATTAAGCGTTAAGGGAACATGATAGTCTTTAACGTTACCATTTACCATGTAGCAGATAGATTAGGTAATGCAATTGTCTCTAGGTCCTCAAGCTACGACACTGGGGACTAAATCACTGAAAAGCACATAACTAGTCTTAAAATTGGTGTTTTTCCACCAGAACTCAATAAATTATGGAGTATTTTTAATTGCACCTCTATTTAAAATTTAAGCAAACAACAATTATCCACTAATAATGTACCAGCAGATTAAATAAATGACTGTTTATCAAATTAAATAATTGTATAACTAAATGTGTAGTATAAGCAAATGTCTAAACTATATCAAAGTTAGCGACTTTATTTATCTAATTGTACTACGAAAATCTTGCTAAAACCACAGATATAAGCATTCTAAAACAAAATGACTAAAATCATTATTTAAATTGCATTACAAAGAATGCATGTTTAAGGTTAGGTTAGGTAAGGTTAGGTTTTTTTTCATTAAAATTTAATAGGTGACGTATTCCAAAAAAACAAATTAATTGTATCGTTGCACTAAAAGGATAATTAGATTTACTATAAGTTCGGTCGTGATTCGTCGCGCGCGCTAGCGCGCGGCGCGGTATAGGATTCGGGGCACGTGCCCCTTTTCCTCGGCATCTTCTGCTCCCATAGTAATGGGAGCGGCGTCTTGTCTGGGTGGCGCAGTGGTAAGCGCCGCGTCGCCGATTAGGGCGCAGCGACGGAGTAGGCGCCTCCCAAGTGTGGTGGTGCCGCGATGACAGCGGTGCCGCGGCGGTTGGTATTGCGGCGGCGGGGGTGTCGTCACGGCGCGAAGTGGCGTCGCTGCGGCGGCTTCCGTCGCCCAGCGTCGAGTTTTGGGAAACCAACAGGGGCGAGCATCCACCACTCCAGTGGCAACGCCCGCAGATATTGCGCGGTCGTAGCCCGGACCGTAGTCGGACCCGCGACCGCATCCCCGATGGAAGCCCCCACGTCCGGGAATCGAACCCGGGTCGGGCAGGTTGCGTGACATCGTCACAGGGCTCTGCATCTAATGGCGAGCCCGGCCGAGCTTGGCTCACTAACGTATCGGATCACGATTCGGGATCGGGGCTCGGACATACGTCGGCGTCCCGGGGTGTCCGGGTTGATACCACGGAGAGGATTTCGCGCGGGAGTGCCCTCCCGTCAGGCGGCCTGCTATGTAGTGGGGCAAATCCGTGGAGGTGTCCGTGAGGTCCGTTTTCCGCACGATAGTACATACCGCGCGCGAGACGGACCACGAACTCCTGAACGGATTCTACACGCAGGTCCCGTGAGATGACGTCATTTCTGACGTACCTCCCCGCGTTGGTTATCAAGCGTAGACACACGTTTTGCTGTACCTGTAGGCGACGTCGCTGCGTAGTGGAGCACAAGGCGTACCACGCTGGTGCAGCGTACGTCAACCTAGTTCGAATGTAGGTGTTGTAGATCCGCAGCTTGGTGCTCAACGGCAGCCTCGACTGCAGTACCGGACGTAGCATCGCTCGAGCAGCCGCCGCCTGGCGCACCGCGTTATCCACGGTGGGCACCATGCGCAGCGCTCTGTCGATGGTACACCCGAGGTACTTGACCGACGGCTGCCATAGAACATCTTGGCCGCGGAGCCGTAGTGGTGGTAGTCGGTAGCGGAGTGTTCGCGTTGCGAAAGCGGCCGTCTTACCCACATTGACGGCCATCCGCCACTTATCGAACCACTCCGGCAATCTATTCAGCAAACGTTGCATTTGCTCGTATGCAAAATGCAACCGGGGCGCCGACGTAAAGTAAGCGCTGTCGTCGGCAAACAGGGACAGCATTACATCCCTTTCTCCTTCGCGCAGATGTTCGCGCAAGGTGGGGATGTCGTCTGTATACGCCGCATATAGCGACGGCGACAAACAGCTGCCCTGTGGTACTCCTGCACGGATCGGATGGTGTGGCGATTCCTCCCCATCAATCGAGACGTAGAACCGCCTGCCCTCCAGGAAGCTAGCCACCACCCTGTGTAAGGCGGGATGCAGTGTATCTAATTTCGCCAAGAGTCCAACATGCCACACCCGGTCGAAGGCTTTCTCGATATCGAGAAATACTCCGACCGAGTACTGACGATTGTTGAACTCATTGGCGAGATAGTGTAGTACCCTCACCAGCTGGAGCGTCGTGGAGTGTCCCGCGCGGAAGCCAAACCTGCTCCTCCCTACATGGAAGGTGTGGCCTCATCCTCCGCAGCAGAAGACGCTCGAACAGCTTGGCGAGGTGTGAGAGCAGCGTGATAGGGCGGTAGCTAGATGGATAGCGGCGGTCCTTGCCCGGCTTGGGGAGAACTATAACTTTCCCGAGTTTCCACTCGTTGGGAAAATGACCCGCGCGGAGTATGCCGTTGAATAGTCTGGTAAGGGATACCAGACTACCCCACGGCAGATGCTGCAGCGCGGCGTTAGGGATCGCATCCGGTCCTGGTGCCTTCTTGACATTCAGCCGGTAAACGGCCCTCCGCAGTTCAGGCGGGGAGATAAAATCATCCCCTCGGAGTGGCGGGAGCGGTGTCGACAGTAATTCCCTTACGCGGCGCTCGCAGTTATCATGATGCGCGACGACAACGGGGTCCGTAGAGGGTGGGTGGGGGTAAAGACGTCCTCCAGATGAGTGGCCAGTATTTCGGCCCGGTCTCTGGCCCCGTAGCATCGTTTACCTGAATTGTCAAGTAACGGATATATCGGGGCCGGCTCGCGGGTCAGCGTGCGAGTGAGCATATATAAATTGGTGTCTCGGTCAGCCGCCCGGTCTATGGTTTCTTCCCAGGCAGCCCCACGATATATAAGTTACCAGATAGTTATTCAGTAAAATAGTTTAGCTTTAAATATCAAACAGTTTAGTATATTTGATTTATTTGATGGGCAAATTTAGTGTGCAATTCAGTATTTTTGTTAGCAATTTCGAAT
Source organism: Macrosoma leucophasiata (assembly GCA_036365455.1). NCBI lineage: Eukaryota > Metazoa > Arthropoda > Insecta > Lepidoptera > Hedylidae > Macrosoma > Macrosoma leucophasiata. The sequence goes on along the minus strand of JAWQUS010000004.1, from coordinate 3,514,228 downwards.
ACTTTGATAGAAAAATGTGGATTTACAGTTGAAAGATTAAATACTACCCATAAATTATTATTAGTCACCTCATATCAATTCTTACCCTGCATTTTTGTATATTAAGCACATTCTAGCCCATTGTCAACTGACCGTCACTGACAGTCGTATAAATATATTTTGAAAAAAAAAACCGAAAACAAAGTGATTCACATTAGAAAACAAATATCCCGCTGTATATAATCTGATGCAACAGATAAGGCGGAGTACACACAGCTTTTTTTCTGGTGCCGGTGTTCACCGTTCTACTTCGCGAGTGAGTCATCGGCACAAGATCGGATGGTGTGGAGCAGACCGGAATTTTAATTTTTGATGACCAATTTAAATTTCGAATTCTATTTTTGGCAAGTATAAGTCATAGCGTCTGCGAATTGGATTAAGTAATATACAGTTAGCCATGATATTTGTTTATCTTTGATGTGCAATGATTAATACTCAAATTGAAACAAAGAAATATTTTCGGGGGTCATGCCAGAAGCGTGCACGTCGCGACCCCTGCCAGTCCTTTAGGGCTGCAATTCTGGCACGAAGGCGTACCGCAGTGCGGGTTAGGGCGTCCCCCCGAGGCGACGCGTACCGACCCGTCCCCGTCGGTACGAAAAGCGGCCAAAGCGGCGATGGGGACCGCCACCTGTCACGCCGGGCCCGATACGGCGGATCGAGGAGTGGGGAGTGCCAGATAGGCACGTGGAATGTGAGAGGTGGAATTTGTGAGAAGATGAATGAGTTGACGAACGTAATGAGTGTGAGACGCCTGGATGTTTTGTGTGTAACAGAGACTAAACGAAAGGGCTGCGAGGTCGAAGATCTCCCGGGTGGCGCGATGGCTCTGTGGGCAGGTGTGCAACAGAGCGATCATGCCAGCGCGGGGGTGGGCGTCCTTCTGTCCTCTCGTTTAGTCACTGGAGTGAAAGATTATGGTTTGGTGAACCCGAGACTAATCTGGGTCCGAATTAAATTGGGCGTCACTAGGGTGTTTTTGGTAGCAGCTTATGCACCGGTTAGCTCAGTGACGACCCAAGACCTGGAGAAGTTTTGGGAATCTACAAGGGAAGTTCTCGATATGGTTGAAGCTAATGAAAGGGTAATTTTGTGTGGTGATTTGAATGGATGGGTCGGGACCAGGCGGCCAGGATACGAGGCCGTTCTAGGTCCATATGGTGATAGAAGAGTAAATGATGCTGGTAAGCTGATACTTGACTTATGCTTGGAACGAAGTCTCCTTGTGTCTAACACAGAATTCCGTCATAAGGACATTCACACGTATACATGGAGGAGGAATGAACAAAAAAGTATGATTGATTTGATCATGGTTGATAGTCGTCTTCGGAAGAGCCTGATGGACACTAGAGCCTACAGAGGTCCCACTCTTGATACAGATCACTACTTGGTAATAAGCCGGTTTAGGGGTCTGTTCGAAATGGCGACATTGGCGTGTCCGTGTGCCTTTCGGAGGACTTGAAAGAATAAAGAGTGAAAAGTTACAAGACATTAGTGCAAGGAGAGTGTATGAACGCCAAGTCCGTGAAAAGTTAGACAAGGTTTGTCTTACGGACTTGGACATGGATGAATGTTGGCAAGTTATGAAAGATAGTATGGTGGAAGTTGCGAAAGAAGTATGTGGTTATGCAAAGATACGCAAATCCTTGAAAGGGGATGCGTGGTGGGACAAGGAGGTGCAAGACTCCGTTGAAAGAAAGAAGAAAGCATGGCTGGATTATGTAGCATCTTTGCAAATGAATAATGGTATGAGAGATGAGAAGAGAGAAATTTACCGTCGGCTCAAGAATGACACCAAGATTTTAGTGAATGAAAAGCGTGAGAGAGATAAAGTGGAAGCTGATGAGAGACTGGCGAAGAGCTTTGAGACTAACATCAAACTCTATTGGAGGGAGGTGAAAAAGTCTAGAAGCTCTTCTCCAGTTTCTGGAATGAATAGAATAAAATCTAAGTTGGGTGACATTCTTGAGAACACGCAAGATGTGTTAAAACGATGGAGCGAGTATTATGGGGAAATGTATGATTATGCTCACAACCCTGACGCCGGAGTTGCTGACTTGACGGTGCCGGCTTGTGAGGATATAACAATAGATGAGATTGTAAGGGCGATACGAAGTTTGAAATGTGGTAAGGCTGCGGGTATTGATCAGGTTTCTGCCGAAATGATCAAATATGGTGGTGCTGCCCTTTGGGATTCTTTCTGGGTGTTGTGCAACCTTTGCTGGAGATCCGGAAGAATCCCAAAGGATTGGCGGTGTGCGGTCATCGTGCCTTTGTATAAAGGCAAGGGTTCACGTATGGACTGCACCAGCTATCGAGCGATCAGTTTGATCAGTTTGGCAGCTAAAGTGTATGGGAAAGTCTTAGAAAGAAGAATGAAAGAGAAGTCCGACGGGTTGTTGTGGGATGCACAGGGTGGTTTCAGAACTGGAAGAGGATGTATGGATCAAGTTTTCTCCCTCCGCAACATCGTAGAGAAGCATCTTGCTGTGAGCCAGAAGGTTTTCTGCGGTTTTGTGGATTTGGAGAAGGCGTTTGATAGGGTATTACGAAAGGAGCTGTGGGACATTTTGCCAGAGTATGGTATTGATGGCAGTCTGCTCCGTGCAATACAGTCCACGTATGTGGGCTGTCAAGCATGTGTGCGGGTAGATGGTAACATGTCACCCTGGTTTGATGTTAACATCGGTGTCAAACAGGGTTGCGTGCTTTCGTCTAGGCTGTTTATTATATATCTGGACAAATGCCTCCAGAGGGTGAAGTTGATGGATGTGGGAGTGCGTATGGGTGACTTAGTGGTGAACTGTCTGCTTTACGCAGATGATGCGGTAATTGTTAGCTCTACACCATCTGGGCTACAAGCACTAGTCACAGTCATGAAAGAGGATTGTATGGAGAAAGGCTTACAATTGAATGTGGATAAAACTAAAGTATTAGTATTTGAAAGAGATGAACAGAGAACAAATGCAAGGGTAGTAGTAGATGATGCAGTGTTAGAACAGGTTGATGAAATTGTATATCTTGGATGTGCTTTTAGCAAGGATGGTAGGTACACCACTGACATAGAAAGAAGAGTGCTTGCTGGGAATTGCGTGAATGGAGCGTTGGGTAAGCTGCTAGAATCGAAACATCTCAGCCAGCGGGCTCGACTAGCCGTACATAATGCTGTACTTACTCCAACGCTTTTATATGGAAGCGAGAGCTGGGTATGCAGGAAAGAGCATGAAAGTAAGTTGAACGCGGTCGAGATGAGATCTTTGCGCAAGATCTGCGGTGTATCACTCACCGATCGCGTTCGTAATGAAGATGTAAGAAAGAGACTTTGTGTGAATGATAGTATCGGTGTAAAAATGAAAAAAGGCATGCTCCGATGGTTCGGGCATATAGAAAGAATGTCGAATGAGCGAATGACTAAACAGATATACAATGCGAATGTGGATGGTTGCAGAGGCCCAGGAAGACCAAGGCTGACCTACCATGACCAAATAGGTCGAGTTCTGTCTGATGGTGGGGTCAAAAGTCTTAGGAATCGGCGTGCATGTATGAAGAGAATGATGAAGGTAGACGAGGCACGAGAGGTTTGTCAGAACCGGGATGTCTGGCGCTCTACACTCTCTGCCTACCCCGTTAGGGACCTGGCGTGAAGATACATAAATATTTTCGCAAGTTTTCGTGAGCCCCGTCTCTCCTCTGATGCAGTAATTTAGTGGTAGCAGGCCAATACTGCAACGCTGGGGTTCTGGGTTCGATTTGGGGTTGAGAGTTACTCGGTGTTTGATAATGAGTCCAGAGATATCGATAGACTCACCTGTTACATGGGCCTTAATAAACTTAACTAAATTGGTGGTTAATAAACTTAACTGGTGAATCGTCTGCTCGCTACTTACCTCCGCCTACCGCTCCAGGAAATACAGGCCTGAGATTACTGAGTTATTGATTTTTTTTACGTGTACAATACAACCAAGACTTTATCGTCGCCTTGCTTCCAACTATAACTCTTGCTGTTCAAATTTTTAACAAAAAAATGTTGTTCCTTTGGTATTAAAACCGCAATAAAGTCATTACAAGACTTACTATTGTGCTTAAAATTATATAACGGGCCATTTTTTACCGTAATTATAAATTAAACATTAGCATTTAACTTTTTATTTGTTGTATGTTACCAAATTATTATAAGAACTGGATTTATTGTATTATTTTATTTAAAGAAAAATGTAAAGAAAAATTTTGACTTCAGGCGGGACTCGAACTCGCGGCCATAATATATTTCACAAGCATGTGTTAATGCAAAATAATATAAAACATTTATTGTATTAACTAATGAGCTGTTTATTTAATTTTTATATGACTCATTGTTTTGTCGCGTGCTATTTGATTACTATAATTATAGTTAGATATCATAATTAGTAGTATATTTTGTGCAATAAGTATTAATTTTGTGTATTATGACCGGTTATAATGCTTTTGCTCAATCTTAGATACGATTATTCATAACTCGATCGTCTAAAGCGAGATAAATGTTTATCAATGTTCCTTTTATAAAATGGGATTTTTCCATTAATACTTATAACTGGCTCACCAGGCCACTATCGCTACGCTGGGTCCGAGGGTTCGATTCCCGGGTCGGATATAAGTGCTAATGTTTTTTTTTTTCCTAGTCCTTCGAGTTTGGTAATGTACTCGGATAGGCTTCCACATATTATATGGGTCAGAATGAAACTGGCGAATCATATATGTTTACCGATATGCTTGAATGCATGCATTTATCCTTGCCCAGTTGGCCCAGTAGGCTTTGGGGGTAACAAGTGTAAAGAAACGTTTTTTTTTTCATTTTAAAAACACTAATATCGGATCTATAGATTCCTTACGCCACAGCTCTGTTGACCAAACTCGAGACGATGTCTTCAAACATTTTTTTTCTGTCTATTTCACGTCGAAAATATTTAACTCCTAAACGATTCAAATTATAATTAGGATCCTTTGAATACATTGACAATGTTTTTTGAGTCAAAAACAGCGTGTCAAACCAATTTGAGTCTTAAATTTACTATCTAAAGGTAAAATAAAATTTTGGGAATGGTAAAATTCGTTTGTAGAATTAAATTGGTCCTTGGTTGACCCGATGATGTTAATAATGTTAGAATGACCAATATTAATCTCAGGATGTCGTCTATTGTTAATGAGTGATTGCTTTAGGGTAGTGACATACTTGGGTGGTTTTATTATGACAGATACTGAAGGCAGAGTTTATGTAGTATGTGATTATTGCATTTTTATTATTGAGCGCAGTGGTTAACTGGTGAAAGAATAGCTAGAGTGAATTAGAGAGAAAAAACGTAATTTCACGCCTGTAATATACTCGAAGGGGTAGGTAGATGTAAATGCATGCATTTAAGCATACTTGCACACACCCGCAATTCGCTGGTTACATTTTGGCCCAAATAACAGGTGGTGAGCCTGTTGTCATATGCGGACACATTATCAAACGCCGAGGTACTTGGAAACTTTCAGAAAATGAAAAAACATTTAGTGGTAAGTCCCATCTACTCCTGAGTTAGGAAATGTGTCACAAATTTGTCTCAATTTAAGCACCACGCATAAATATAACCTTACGTATAAATAAGCAATGCGTTATTTTTTTTTACAAGAATGCATGTCACTTTGATAGTATGTGACGACTGCAGCCTACAGACATCTTCACAAAAATTGGGTCAAAATGCAGATGCGTTGCCATCATCAAATATTTCGTTTGACATAAATTTCAAGGCCATTAATATGAAATATGTCATTTTTTTATGTAATAATTTAATATACATAACATTAAAAAAATGTAAGTGGCAAACAAGCATGCAGTTCACATTGATGTTAAGTGATGACTGCAGTCTATAGACATCCACATGAAGACCAATGTCAAAATGCAGATGCGTCCCCACTCCTGAGGCCTAAGGTGTTATGCCCGGAAATTACAGGCCCATACCTACATTACCACCTGACCGGAACACGATAGTGCTGAATACTATCATTTAGCGGCAAGTAAATTAGGTAATGCAGTGGTGCCTACGCCCGCGAGCTCCGTCACTGAAGATCTACCACCAGTAAACATACGGAAAATAGTTTCAAAATTCTGAATAAAAAATGTGTCAGCACCTTTGTACATTACGTTTTGATAATACCTGATAGCTACGCGTGTGGCTGACAATGACGAATTATCTTTAATTGTGACGTTTTTATCGTTGACATGCATTTTATCGCGCGGTTGGTCTACTTTTTTGGTCGTCGCTTCTACACTGTCTTATTTTATAGTCAGGCCATAATATAAATTTAATTGAGACATTACATGACATTTTCATTTTAGAAGCCGTGTCTATTTTTAATCTGACTATAAGCTAAAATGGGATGAAAAGTTTGTGGAAGTAGTGTAAGTTACAGCTTCACTTGCTTTTAGATCGCTATTGACATCTGTATAGCTATAAATATTATGAAATTGACCTGATAATAAACATGAAGGTTATCCGGATTAAAAGTTTACTTAAATTGATCAAGTTGAAAACATATTAATAGAGAGAGAAAGAGTATGCCACCTTTCGATACACCATTGATAAATTCGCACTAAGAAGTTAGAAATAATTTGTCCGACTGAGTTGCTGGTAAACAAACAAATGATCATTGTTGTATATTTATTATTATTATTTATTAACGATATCGAAATCACGAACGTAAAATACTGGATTTTTTGTTTTTGCTGATGTCATTACAAATATCCAGTAAGGTAAAAAAGGATAGTAAACTGTTGCTTTTTCATGACTTTCTCAATATCCAATAAATTTAAATATCAAATTAGTAGATATATAAACAATAAAACCATTTCTCTCACAGAAACTTTATAAAAGTAAAGAATCATGAAGATCAAAAGTCATAAATGATTTATTAAAATCCACTAAAGTGAGAACTTTAAACTGTTGACAGAATTAGATGTTAAAATAATTTACATGTTCATTTTTACGTGTTCTTACTGGTGGTAGAGCTCCAGTGACGGAGCTCGCGGGCGTAGGCACCACCGCATTACCTAATATACTTGCCGCTAAATGGTAGTGTTCACTTGTTCAGCACTATCGTGTTCCGGTCAGGTGGTAATGTACGGCCCTGTAATTTCCGGCACAGAGGCATAACACCTAATGCCTCAGGAGTGGATTGTGTGGGTATCTGTAGACTGCAGTCATCACTTAACATCAATGTGAACTGCACGCTTGTTTGCCACTTTTATTACATAAAAAAACGTTCTGCACAAATTTGAATACCATAACCATAATTAAATTCAAAAGCCTTTGTGAAACTCAAACAGAACCTATCGCCAATAGTGATAAATATCAGTAGTTCTTAATTGCTTCGCTCACAGCATAGCAAACTCGGTTATACGGGAGACAGTTAGGTTTCCGTACAAATTTAATCAGACCAAAGTGGAGACTGTCGTACTGTATCGTTGATTAGTTTTAGTTCTAAATGTTCATATCGGTTGGGTTATCTACGTTATACATGGGTTTAAACCGTATGAATGTGAATGTTTCATGAACGAATATTGAACATGTCCTGAAATATTAGGACGATTTTAACTATGCTTTAATCCTCTCTTAAAATGTTTTAGTTCTGTTGCACTTGGATTGATGTTAAATATATTGGCTATGCAATAACTATCACAGAGACGTAATACCTAAAGTGTGGCAACGCATATGCATTTTTTGCCTCTGGTCTATGTGTAAGTGTCTATAGGCTGCATTCATCACTTAGCATCAATGTGAACTACATGCTTGTTTGCCACTTTTATTACATAAAATAAGTTAGTCAATAGCAGCAGCATTCTCGTTTTTAAAATTTAATTTAAAATTTATTTACCTGGCTGTACTTTGTATGAGCGTGCGAGTTGACGACAGAAATTCAAAAGGTGCCAATTCGCCAGATCGTGCGAATTTTTATCGTGGGAGATGGCGAGTAACTCTTAATATGTTTTCAAATACAGATTATGTAATAGAATACTTAGAACATAAAACTTTATGCCATGCAAAATTGGGAGATTCAAATAATAGAATATTCGAAATTAAAAAAAACTCACTGGCATGTGAAAATGGGAAAAATAAAATATTACAGTAATAATATTCAATTCCATGACGTAAGAATTTTTTATGTAAAAAATTATGATATAAAACAACATTTTGAACACTTGAAGTACAGGTAGGTAAGTCAAAAACTAGGGATTTTCGTTCTAACAATTTTATATGAAATAAGGAACTCCCCAATCCATATTATTAAAACCGATTGAAAATTTAACAACTCGATCCAGAATTTTGATTTCCCCATTTCTAATTATATTACGATTTTAATTGAATTTGTTTTGGGTCCATTCCTAATTGCCGCTTACCAATAATAAAACCCGAATTTAATATTTCAAACAGTTCAAACTTCCGAATTTTTCTCTTTAATTGGACAAAGAGAAAATAATTAAATATATTCCATATTATTCAGCTGCTTAATTGGACTTCGGACATTATTAAAACTGCTAATTGTTGGTGGTCAGGGCCTGGGGATTCTTTGTCCTTAAACAATATAAGGGACATGGAATCCTTATGAAGGTGGAATAGCTTTGAACTTGATAATTGTTTTTAGCCCCTGACCGTATGAAGAAGTGTTTGTAGCGCAGTACCTGAAAAACATTTCAATCTTTTCTTTATTCGGTTGTAAAAAAACTGTTATTGAAAAGGTTTGTGTAAATGAAAAGGTCGATTTTAAAATGGAAATATTTTCGTTTTTAGATTTTGGTAACCTACAAGAAACCCTTACAGTTTCGTCATGTTCGTTCGTCTGTTCGTCTGTCCGTAGCTGCAATGCTCAAAGATTTGATACTAGAAAACTATAATGTGGCATGAATGTACGTATTAATCACACCGAAAAAGTGACGCAATATTTTTTAATTCACATATTTTAAACATCACAATTATTATAAACGCGGGTTCATATGACGATACCCAAGGGACCCGCGTGAAAAAAAAAACGCATTAAAAAAATGCTGGCTGAATTGAGAACCTCCTCCTTTTTGAACTCGGTTAAAATCTTAGACTTGCTTTGGCGTCACCAGGACTAAAACAGTAACATAAATATAAAACCCTTCTTCGAATCTAATTCTGTTGGCATAAACTGGTATCCATTACATTAAATGGAACAAATACACCACATGTTACCAAACGTTTGTTCAAATATTTAAACTTTCACCATCAGTTGGGCATTTGTCATGATATGTCTATTGTCAACACTTAAAAGCTACTGCAGTATATTTGTAAAGCATCATTTTACTGGTGATGATCATTATGGATTCTTTTTACAAACTTGTAGGATAGTTTTCATATATAATAGAAGTGGCAAATAAGCATGCAGTTCACATTGATGTTAAGTGATGACTGTAGCCTATAGACACCCACACAAAGACCAAGGTCAAAATGCAGATGCGGTACCACTCCTGAGGTATAAGATGTTATGCATCTGTGCCGGAAATTACAGGGCCTTACATTACCACCTGACCGGAACACGATAGTACTGAACACTACCATTTAGCAGCAAGTATATTAGGTAATGCGGTGGTGACTGCGCCCGCGAGCTCCATCGCAGGAGCTCTACCACCAATAAGTGATAATTTAAGGATGTTACATTTTTTTTTTCAATAAAATGGCAGGTACAAATCCTGACACCACCCCTGAGGCTTGAGTTGTTTTGCCTCTGAGAACCGTTAGTTCCTTGTTCTGAGCATTACTCTTTAGCGACAGATATATTGGGTAATGCGGTGGTTTCTACTTTACAAAGGTTTCAAAAGCCTTCAACTATATTTATACATCTAAGCTACCAGCTACCTATCTATTAATAAAAACGAAGACTGACTCTTAAACACACATTAAAATTTAACTGCAATCATTTAAACCCTCGAATTAAATATCTGAATGCCACAAATCGTCATGATACGAGCAATTGCATCATTAAATGATCAGCAGTAACGATAATAATGGCTCACGATTACATCATAAGACCACGCCTACAATCGCCGATGATGAATCATGGATGTCCATGGATTCGGTGACAGTAATTAGATAGTAATCTGACTCATTGTTATTGGATCGAAGGTGCACAAAAAGAAATTACTGGTGGTAGAGCTCCAGCGAGCTCGCGGGCGTAGGCACCACCGCATTACCTAATATACTTGCCGCTAAATGGTAGTGTTCAGCACTATCGTGTTCCGTTCAGGTGGTAATGTACGGCCCTGCAATTTCCGGCACAGAGGCGTAACACCTTAGGCCTTAGGAGTGGTAACGCATCTGCACTTTGACCTTGGTCTTTGTGTGGGTGTCTATAGGCTGCAGTCGTCACTTAACATCAATGTGAACTGCATGCTTGTTTGCCGCTTTCATTACATTAAAAAAAAAAAAAAAAAAAATTGTGCGTCGGGTCAATTTTTGCCAAGTTAAATTTCTATGTATAAGTAATGTAGACATATGAATGTACTGGTGTTAGAGTAGGTACTAAAGAAACTCGCGTGCGTATACACCACCGCATAATCTAATTTACTTTTATTATGTAATGGAAGTGGCAAACAAGCATGCAGTTCACATTGATGTTAGTAGTACCGTGTTTCTTGAATAACTACCAAAAATGGCATAAAAACTTAGGCCTCAGGGGTGGCTATATATTTGTATTGTAACATTAGTTTTTGTGTAGATGTATAGACCGCAGTATTCACTAATACAGGGTTCTTCAAAAATTACGTCAAAGGAGGCCTTCAGGGCTGGCAACGCGTTGGCAACTCCCCTGGTGTTGCAAATGTTCATAGGCGACGGTGACCAATTTCCATTAGATGGCCCGTCTGCTTGTCTGTCAACATAATCTTCTCTAATATTATATATATTATCTGTCACAGTGTTTGTCCGCGATAGACTCATAAACTACTTAACCGATTTTAATCAAACGTGCACACTGTGTGCTGTTTGATCCAACTTACCAGATAGAATAGTGTACATCTCAATTTATAAAAAAAAGGCTTGTCCAGCAGTGGACACATTCGGCTGGAGTGATATCCAAAAACAAAACCCTAATAGGTATAGGAAATAGTGGTGCAAGGATACAAATCGGCGTAACATACATTACATGAAGCTTCAATGGAGCTTGAAAATCTTTAATGAACGTCGTATTGCTTAAAAATATTGACAGGCGCTTATACATTTTCACGAATGATTGATCTCTAAGAATGTATATACATGGATCATGATACGAATACAGATAATAGGTATCTAGATCTAAAGATTCGGATCTGAAGTATTTTACTTCATCAGTGTTAAGCATAAGATCTGGCATCGACAGATATTTGTTTTTTTTAGGAATGAAAGTGGCATTTCATGCCTGCTGTTCACATTGATGTTAAGTGATGACTGCAGCATGTAGACACTTACACAAAGGCCAGTGGTCAAAATGCAGATGCGTTACCACTTCTGAGGCTTAAGGTGTTATGCCTCTGTTCCAGAAATGTGTTCCGGTCAGGTGATAATGTACGGCCCTGTAGGCCGTACATTATCACCGGACCGGAACACGATAGTGCTCAACACTACCATTTAGCGGCAAGTATATTAGGTAATAGCTCTACCACCAGTAAAAGTTTGTTTCTTTTAATAGATATCTCTGCTACAGGTTGACACGGATTGCGTGAAGGTTGCTTGCAATTCTTTTAAGAATAAGGTAGCAGGCTACTACTACTACGCTGGAGGTCCTGGATTCGATTCCCGGGTCGGAGACTATCAGAGATAACGTTTTAGAATCCTTTATTAGGATTTTCAATTTTCTGGAAGTTTCCCAGTACCTCGGAGTTTGGTAATGTGCCCGGGGATGGCAACAGGTTCGCCACCTATTACACGGGCCAAAACGTAACCGGCGAGTCGTGGGTGTTTGCATGTATGCTTGAATGCATGCATTTACCTCTGCCCACCCCTTCGGGAATTACAGGCGTGTAGTTACGTTAAGAATAAGTCAGCTAGGCTACTTTGCCTCTACCCTGAGTGGCAAAGTTGAAAGTCATCGTTGTCTCTAGGCTGTAGTATTTGTTTATTTACCATTTTTTAATTTAATAATGATGGCAAACAGCAATGCCGTTCATATTGATAATAAGTAACCGCTGAAGCTTATATCACACATAATTCCCATAGGTGCATGTATGAAGAGAATGATGAATGTAGATGAGGCACGGTAGGTTTGTCAGGACCAGGATATCTGGCGCTCCACACTCTCTGCCTACCCCGTTAGGAACCTGACGTGAAGATACATACATACATTACCATGTTCATTACTATACTATATACTATACTATATACTATACTATACATGTAATGACGGCGAGTGACGGAGCTCGCGGGCGTGGGCACCATCGCATTACCTAATATACTTGCCGCTAAACGGTAGTGTTCAGCACTATCGTATTCCGGTCAGGTGGCAATGTACGGCCTTGTAATTTTCGGCACAGAGGCATACCACCTTAAGCCTCAGGAGTGGTAACGCATCTGCATTTTGACCTTGGTCTTTGGTGGGTGTCTATAGGTTGCAGTCATCACTTAACATCAATGTGAACTGCAAGCTTGTTTGCCATTTCCATTACAAAAAAAAAACAACCAAATTTTTACTTACTAATGTTCAATCTGTTACACTGTGCTTTTTAATGGCAGTGATCTTATAATGGTCCTGCCTTTTCCCTTTTGAGGTACGAAACCTTAAAAACAATCTGTACCTACTTACATTTTCATTTTTTACTTACATTCACCATTATGATGACATAAAAATGAAATCCTCCAAGATATATTAGCTCATTTAAAAAAAAATAAACGCACCTATGAAAAGGACCTTGCATATCGCATTACACGTACGATGCAGTATGAATCAATTTAAATGCAATTAACTTAATTGTAAACCTGCTTCTATATCATAATATTGTATAAATTATCATAATGTAACTCGTGACTATATTTCCTTGGTTTGTTACGAATATCAACATACAACATACAGTCCTCGGCAAGAAATATGGAACATCGACTTTAGGAAAAAGACTTCGTCTAATTTCGTCTCTGTAGGGCGTTATCTTTTTCGCACGCTTCTTTCTTACCTATGTAGTCGATGTCAACCATCTTGATCAAATTTTGATCAATACCGCACTATCAGTACTTAAGTAGGCAGTGTGCACCAGAGATGACGCTCTACGAAGTCGAAGCTAGCCGATGGTCTCTTTCCTAAACTCGATGTGCATTAATTCTTACAGGGTAGGTAGTGACGTAGCTGTAAACTATACTTCTGTTACGGTAGGATGATATACGTGTTGATATCAGTACATTATTTGAAAACAGGAGAGGTGGTAGCTGTTAATCGGATCTAAATTAAATCGGTTGATTCACCGCATAACAGGCTCATCATATAGAGATTGCTTTAAAATTATGATGAAGACCCAAAACTTTTTATTTCAGTTAGGTAAAAATATTTTTTACAAATTTTTACCTAACTGAAATAAAAAGCTTAAATTTAGTGATGTTAGGTTAATATAGGTTAATATAGCGGCAAATATAGTATTAAAGTGCTGACTTAAGATTCAACAAATGTTTTGACTAAGGTTTTTAATAACATCGGAAGATATTCTTTAGGTTTCCCAAATGTAGTCCATAGCTGTTTGACGTTGAATCTTTTTTGTTCAAATCTTTCCATCATCCTTTCAACGCCTTTTATCTAGTGGTTTGATCTGCCTGAAGTCATCTTTCCTTTTCAACAAAAAGCTAAGTAAATTGATGTAATCAAAAAAATCACAAAAAGTTGACTGGATAAAAATATTGTGTCCAAGAAAAACAATAGTGTGTTAAAACAATATTGAGTTTATTTACGGAATTTCCCAGCAGTAAAAAAACTAAATCGTTTTGATGAACGGTCCAGCAAACATTTATGTCATGAAAGACAATACCATTTGAAACTGTAAGATCCTTTAAGAGTCCTGATTTCAATTCAGACTTACAGGGCGTAACGCGTAAATTACAAGTGTCAAAATGATGATAATGATTACAATTATTTTGTTCAGCTACAACTTTAGCAATACCGTCATAATAAACCATAATATCAACGTCATTAAGCTCAATTTCAGTTTTGTTAACAGCGAGTTTATTTTTCAACTTGACACGCTATGTGGGCCAAGGGAATGGAGACTTCACTTAGTTAATCGCATATCGCAAATGCACTTCTCGGAATTTTCGTTTTCTCTTTGCATTTGTTTTATGATTATTTCTCAGAATTATTGGAGCTACGATATAAGGTTATTGCTCTTAAACCTTGAGGACTCATATTTTCATAGGATAAACGTACTTAATAGTTCGTGTATTAAATTGAAAATTACTTGCCTTACGTGCAGTCTCATCTGGAGGTGATAAACAAACTCTTCAATTATTTAAACAATATATTGTAAGCACATTAATCTTTAGAGTAAAATAAAGGTGTATTTAAGTAAAGTTCAATATTTATTAAAAATGTTCTGAAGATACTTTGTTTTAAAATTTTGATACCATAATTATGTAGTTGAAAAATCACTCAAAAATAATTAAACCTTCTGAATAGAAAACAGGATTCAATCTGGAATTTCATGATCCATATATTTGAAATACTTTTTAGATACCGTCATTAGCAGACAGACAAAAATATGTTGAAAAATTTTCAAAGCTGAGTATATTTATGTAAAATTGTGAGTTACAAACAACACACCTAGTAGTCATGTGTCGACTCACATTGTAATGTATCGCTTGCTAAACGATGCGTTAATTCCATTATTACCTGTATGATTCACAACTCGCATATATTCCATTTCATTAAAACATTGACCCGTTTTAACTTACTTTAGAAAGAGAAAGTCCATTGTTCATATTTATTGTCTTGATTTACGACAATAATTTTCAAAACTAAACCAAATTATCATCCTTTCAGTTTTTAATAGTAATCTTTACAACAAGGTTTCTTGCAGGGCTTGTAACTACCTTCAGAACAAAGATATGATCTAACTTTCTTGGCTAAAGGACAGTCTAATCTACCACAAGGCCCGTGAACATCCCTTTTGTTAACGAATTGTCCGTGGTTGTATTTACCTTTAATAGTTTCTCCGTGAATAAATTGATGTTGACTGCCTCTGTAGTCCATTCTCTTTGGGCAATTAGTACCACCACAAGGACCTTTTGGGAAACCCATGGCTAAGATTGCTAATTCACTAGACGTGAATGGGGCAACAAAATCATCATACACTTTAGGCTCTTCTGCAGGACGAATAGGTTCTCTTGTAATATCAGGAGCTCCAAAAAAGTATGCTACAGGTGGCACAGATTCTATTGCAGTCCCTTCCCAATGTCTAACTACCTCTACATCTTTTAATTTCAAATCATCAGAAAGATATTTTCTCCCCGGCAATCGCTCCATTTCTGGCAATGCAACAAAATAACTTATAACTCTATTGCCTAGACAAGATAATCTTATAAAAAACTCAATTTCACCAGACGATTTCAAATCTTCCTCGCATTGAAGTGGCCTTGTTAGTTCGACTGTATTTGTTACCATTTCAGGCTTAGTCGTATCCCTGTATTCAGCTTGATCCATATTAACAGGGTTCATATCCCCTGCTTTTTGAAGGCAAGTGAAAAACGATTCATGCCATTCTATTATACAAAAACCAACACAATTCATTTCTTGGTCTCTGTTCCATACTGTGATGTAAACAGGCGTTTTTCTCAAAACTTCTTCTAGCTTTGAAGGCCTTGACAAAAACATGATAGAGTTTCCAACACCAAAATAAGGAGGTTGAGGTAGTGGTTCAGATGGCAAAATGAGTTTTGGTGGGGCCGGTCCTTTGCCTTTCTTACCTTTGGACTTTGGTGGTTTCTTGCCCTTTTTTCCGGGCGGTGGAGGGGGTTCTGGAGCAACAAAATTGTCATGTGCTACATAAAAGTCAAAAAGTGGTAAACAAGACATTTGCATTGTACAAGTTTGCATGAATTTCATTTCTTCTTCTGAAGGCATCGGAGGTTCTTTGCCTTTCTTGCCCTTGCCTTTCCCCTTTGGTTTTGCTGCTTTTCCTTTTTTGCCTTTCATTGCAGCTTCTGCAGCAGCTAAGGCTTCGGCCTCTCTCTTTCTTTGTTCTGCTTCCATTTTCAGCTCGTACTCATCTTTTTCGGGAGGTTCAATTTTAAGGATTATCTTTTTGACAAATACTTCAATCATAAATATTTGCTCCATGGTTATTTATTGTTTACTGAAAAGGTGAAATGAATTAACTGACTGCCCGACAATAAGTAATATCTAATAAGATGATGAAAATATTTTAAAATACACACCTACAACTTCTGTGATGTAATACCTAATGTCATATTTTGTATCTTTTTTATCTATCAATACAACAATCTATATAATGTTTCCAAGTATTAGTAACCGAAGAGTGCATTATTTGTCCAATTAGTTCAAAAACACTATAAATTTCTCCAATTTGTTCCGAAAATAGCTTCAATATTTTGACAAATTAGGCCATATGGATGCTTGTCAAAACGTCATTGTTAATCAAAAACACGTCATGTCTACCAAATAAATTGCATTATTTTACTGTTAGGCCATGTATCGATTAGCATGTTTGTACTGTGACGTCTGTGACACAAAAACCGTAAAATGTACCGCATGGATGGCCAAAAAGTTCGCCCGTTTCGTAATTTAAATAAAAAAAACAACAAATACTAAAATAAAATACATTTTTGGGCAATTTTATAATGTGTGCACAAATGTATGAGTACGTGAATACACTACGTGTTTAGAGTTTCGTAGAAATGCAAGCATAAAGATAATAATTGTGCCTTTTTTATGTAATGGAAGTGGTGAACAAGCATGCAGTTCACATTGATGTAAAGGGATGACTGCAGCCTATAGACATCCACACAAAGACCAAGGTCAAGATGTAGATGCGTTACCACTCCTGACGCCTAAGGTGTTATGCCTCTGTGACAGCAATTACAGGACCATCTTTACATAAAAACATCAACTGAAAAGAGGGTGATAAGAATTTCTCTTACATTCAAAATAAAACAAAGATGTTGTATCACATCTCAACATTTAAAAAATAACGGCACCGAACCATTTCCATACAACATTGCAACATACAAATAAAGAACTATCAAACGTTACAACGCATACAAATGTCCGAGCTCAACAAAAGTCAATACAATCGGCAGAATCAACACGGAGTGAAATAAAACAAAAAAAAAACAAACCGTCGTAGCTAGAGTTCAGTGCTGGGGTCACGTTTACGCACGCGGGCAGCGTAGGAGGGGAGTGGGGAGGAGGTGCGCATGCACAGCTACGACAAGTGGATGCGCTTCTTTAATAATTATAAGCTCGGTCCGAAATTTCTTATTTTAGAGATCCTGGGTATTTATTTACAAATATAGTGAGCACTGTAGCTATTTTAGTAAGTAATAAATTTTATGGCAAACCAGCATTTAGGTGAAATTAGTAGTAAGTAAATTCTGTAGCAAATATGTAAAGAAAATCTATATGCGTTGTCTATCCTGAGACCTTCTTCACATATTTTTACTCGAGCTAAAGAGGTAATGTCTTCTTAGATCATTTTTTTATTTTATTTATTCAAAAGTTTCCCAACACCACTCTTGGTGTTTGGTAATGTACTCGGAAATGTCAATAGTCTCACCACCTGGGATACAGCGTATCTGTCGAATCATATGCTTGTACCTTCATCTATTTATCAAGACTGAGAGAGAAGAGAAGCTTTCATACAAGCAGCTAATCTCAAGCACTAAATCTGTCTAACGTCACTTTCCAGATTTAAGAAGAATCTCTTTTAAATCAGAGCTATAAACTGACCACTCCAAACTGTATACGATCCGTGATGCGCAAGAGTACATCACCCGTCTCGCTCGCACGATGATATTTAAATTTAGAATCGCTTGTACGTACCTAGCGAGCTAGACTTATGCGGGTTATGCATTATTCAAACAAATCTAGGTTTTCTTTGTGTGTACTGTATTATTCAATAATTCTTTATTCTATGTCCTAAGTATGATTTGGATATAATGTGATACATTACAGCTTACGATATAATGTGATTTTATAATAGTGTGGTTTGAGTGTGGTTAACTACAGGAATAATAAAATTTACACTTGTCTACTTATTTAGATTTAGTGAAAGTACGTTGCAATTTTCTGCATCATCATCATCGTCATTTTCATCCGAAAAATGTAACTATGTAACTGTGTATGTGCTGGACTAAGATCTCCTCCAATGCTTTAGACTTATTTTATATTCTCACCTTTCTTTCTTACTAGTTTTTGTAGGCTTCCATCTTCAATAAATAATGTAACGAAGGCTTCCAAAATCAATAATACTCCAGCAGTATTTCCTTCCTCAATTTAATACAAAAATGTTTTTTGCATAATTAATATTTTTGTTATGTACAATATTACCCAACAAATAATATAACAATATATATCGTATCGCGTATCATAATGTACGGCCTGTAATTTCCGAAACAGAGGCACAACACCTAATGTCTCAGGAGTGGCAGCGCATCTGCATTTTGACCTCTGGTCATTGTGTGCTTGTCTATAGGCTGCAGTCATTACTTAACATCAATGTGAACTCCATGCTTGTTTGCCACTTTTATTACAGAAAAAAAAAACAATCTATCTTCGAATAAGCAGTCTGCTCACAATTTGATCTTCTAGTAAAATGCCAAATTGTGCCTAGAGAAATATCTGTGTTAATTTTTGTATATTTGTTTTATTTAGTTTATTTTAATTTTTATTAAATCATATTGTTGTATAACATTTCAAAACACACAGTCTACGGGTTACTTGTACAGTTTCAGCTTAATAATATGCTGTTTATTAGTTGTCTATTAATCCTACATTTTCACTTGATAATAGTGATAATCTTATAAATTAAATACGAGTATAAGACTATTCTTTTAATATCACATTTCGTAATGAAAACTGAATAAACTTCGGACAATCACGAGAGGCGAGGCTAATAAGAACGCCATAATGCGTCTCGATCGACGCAAGGAGTTAGAGAACCGGTAGCATCGCAGCTGCGCACGCGCATGGAGGACGCGTACACACTGCGCTTCGACAATATTCTATTCAACTTATTTTTCTGTATTTTGTGCTTTTGAATATGGGAAAAATAAAAATTTAAATATGGTGTAAACTGTTATTACAACACTCCGCGTTGACTAAAGAATTTGTGAGAACGGTGCGATGACATGCACGGCGAAAAGATAAGTAGGAGTGGTAAAAATTTTGTAAGCACTTAAATATTATATACACTTAAAGCAAACATTTCGCCGTTTTTGTTATTTTTTTTTCAATTTTGTAAAAATGGAAATTACAGGGGCCAGAGCAGGACCGGAACTCGATGGCAAGTTGGCAAGTAATTTAGGTAATGCGGTGGTACCTACACCTACGAGCTCCGTCACTAGAGCTCCACCACCAGTAAACTACTACCACTGATCAAAAGACATCGCAATGTCTTTATTTCAATTACTGATGAGTGCAGAAAGGTTTTACGATTCTTTGTTAGAAACACATTATCAAATGTTTCAACTGAAGCATATTAAATATTCATTTTACCGCGTACCTTTGATTCATTGTTGGTCGCAGGAAAAAATATTCTGAGTCACTTCTATTGAATAGGAACCATGTAAAGGCGCAGCTCCTGTGATATTATTATTATTCAATATTGGCAGCAATAGTTGTGAGCTTAAGAATCTTTAAGAGCACATGCAGTCCATGGTGCCCACCTCCTCCACCACAGCCCCCAAGGGGGTGCCAAACGCCGTCCTGTAGCCGCAGGGCAGAAGAAGCTGCAGCAGAGGGGGATGCCCCGGTGCTGCATCCACGTCGCGCGAATAGTGCGCGCGAAGACCAGTAATGATGATGCAACAGAATTTGGCCGAGGCAAATTCATCAAGCATATATATATTTATTTATGTAAAGAAGGTGTTAAACAAGCATGCAGCTCACATTGAGTGATGACTGCAGCTTATAGACGTCTACACAAAAACCAGAGGTCAAAACGCAGATACATTGCCAACCCTGAGACGTACGTTGTTATGTCTCTGTGATAGTTATTACGGGGCTATACATTATCATCTAACCGGAACACAATAGTGCTGAACACAACCATTTGGCGGTAGATAGAAGAAATGCGGTAGTGCCTACGCCCGCCAGCTCCGACACTGAAACTCTACCACCAGTAATATTATTATTATTTATTTATTTATTTACTTAAACTTTCTGCACAAATGAAGTACATGAGGCGGACTTAATGCTAGAAAGCATTCTTTACCAGTCAACCTACGGGTATTATAAACATTTACGATTCTCTAGAGATAGTTATATCCCATGTATGTAGGTGACGAGCCGATAAACATCTCTGGGCATATTACCAAATTTCGGGAATAGCATCTGAAAACCTGGAAATCTTACAAAAAATGGGAAAGCAATAAATAGATACATATTGATCTCTATGCCACGTGTAATGAAATACAGGATTTATTGTAATCATAAAGCGGTTTTGAAGCACTATACATTCCCATGTTTTGATGGTTCCGTACCTCAAAAGGAAAAAAACGAAACCCTTATAAGATCACTCTTGCGTCTGTCTGTCCATCTGTCACAACTGATTTTTTCTTAAAGTACTGGGACTCCTTAGTTGAAATTTGATACACACGTAAATCCATCACCAAAGTAATATTTTTATGAAATACGTAAATTTTAAAAGTAGGAGCGGAGCCACTTTGAATTAAAATGGGGTATTAAAAAGTGTTCTTACTACATATATGGCTTAATTACCACGACACAAGTAAGGATTGCAAAATCATAAAAAAAAAAAATACCATTAAAATTTTAGAAGTCATTAAAGAATATAGACGATAATTTATCATCCCTTAGGCCTAAGTTATTGCTACCTCCTTGATATTTATTACGGAGCCATATTTTACCATCTAACCGGAACAAGATAGTGCTGAACACTACCATTTAGTTTTAAGGTAATGTGATGGTACGACGTGCTTCGATGCTGGAGCTCTACTACCAGTAAAAACCTTCAAACATATTCTTTTTTTTTTCTACATTGTAAACGCATCTTTAGTTATCGTCGCGACCGTACACACTACTAAAGTATAGTAATGAAGTAACGTATACCTTTTTATACCAGTGTGCATATTGCTTATGGATTGTGTAGAATTATCGTAGAATTACAGTCTAGCATGAGCTTAGTCACGTAGGCGTAGTAGAACCATATAACGGACTTTTTAGTTCCACGCGTAAGTCGTGTATTCTTATGTTGTTCCATGTTTTCTTATGTCCTGTATAATCTGAATGTCATCTTACCATGTCTGTATCTAATACTATGGAGGTAGAAATTATGGAAAACTACTAACTAACATCGGTTGCATTTTATTTTTAAAGAAAAATGGAAAGGAAAATTTGACTTCAGGCGAGACTCGAACTCGCGACCTACTGGGAATCTAGTCCAGCCGCTCTTCCAATTGAGCTACTGAAGCCCTGCCCGATTTGTCAAATCTTTCCTTCACATCTATTGCATTGCTTTATGGTAGCAGCTGCTACCATAAAGCAATGCAATAGATGATGCAATAGATTCTTTCCATTTTTCTTTAAAAATAAAATATATTTTCACAAGCATGTGTTAATGCGAAATAATATAAAACAATTAACTTCGGTTGCACCAAAATGTTACCGTTGTTGTGCAGAATGCGTTGCACCAGCATAATTATGACATCGTTAAAGTTACCAGGGTGACAAGTGATGTAACAATATTTGACAGATAATCGGCATTGGCAATTACTTTTACCAGCGGATCTTGCACGGTTTTTTTTTAATGTAATAAAAGTGGCAAACAAGCAGTTCACATTGATGTTATATACTTGCCGTTAAATGGTAGTGTTCAGGACTATCGTGTTTCGGTCAGGTGGTAATGTACGGCTCTGTAATTTCCGGCACAGAGGCATAACACCTAATGCCTCGGGAGTGGCAGCGCATTTGCATTTTGACCTCTGGTCATTGTGTGGGTGTCTATAGGCTGCAGTCATCACTTAACATCAATGTGAACTGCACGCTTGTTTGCCACTTTCATTACATAAAAAAAAAAAAAATAAGTGTTGACTGCAACCTATAGATACACCCACAAAGACTAAGGTCAAAATGCAGATGCGTTACCACTCCTGAGGCCTTAGGTGTCATGCCTCTGTGCCGGAAATTACAAGGCCGTGCATTACCACCTGACCGGAACACGATAGTGCTGGACACTACCATTTAACGGTAAGTAAATTAGGTAATGCGGTGGTGTTTACGCCCGCAAGGTCCGTCACGGGAGTTCTACGAATAGTAAATATTTTATTCTAACATACTTTATCGTCATCATCAGTCCAGCTGAAAGACGTCCGAAAGACTGCTGGACAAGGTTTTTCCCAAAGACGCCCACAATAGTGATGTGCGTCATTAGGGTAGAATATGGCATAATTGCCACGCTTGACAGGCGAATTAGCGACCGTAGTGATGGTAGTTTTATCGCGGGACATTGCTGCCCATCCAGCGTTGTAAATTTTTTTCACCGCCTTATTGCAATGGTTATACCGCAATTGTTCTGTTGACTAACATGCATTGGTATATGAAAATCAGTAACAACTTTTTTTTTTCTTTTTTTTTTTGTTATTATGGCATCGCTATTACGCATATTGCCAGTGTCAAGTAAAACGATATTTCATATTTATATAAGCAGCGTAAAAGATTATTTTAATATGGTCATCAAGTATAATATGTAAGTATCAAGTATATATGTTATCAAGTATAATATGTCAGTCAAGTGAGTTACAATCAAGTTATTCGAGTAAAGCGATGGCTACTTTACCAGAACATTTACAATGTAGTTTTGGAGACAACCTGAAAGGTCGTATTTTCGCACTGTTATTCTATTTCACTATACACGGGCACTGTAATAAACCTATATCAAACAAATAGCCACCAATTTTATTCAATATAACTCAAAATACACCAAGAAAGTGAAATAAAATAAGAGCACCATACGCCTCTTTCAAGGTTCCCGCCAAACCTCTAACAGAACTTAAGCTTCACCATTTTACGTGCATGTCTCAGTTGAACTAGGAGTCCCTGCAATTTCTATTACCTAAACAATCTCATAAAATATACCTGTCCTTACCATTGATACTAATGGTACGTATTCGTTATCAAATGCCCAACAAGACATCGTTATAAAGCACCTATTTTAAAATACTTGGGACGTGTGCGAATCCTACTATGAGAAATATTGGAATATAAACTCTGTCTTTCAGGTTTTAGGGTCAACTTTGACTTAATAATGATTCAATATTTGCAACACAATGTTGCTAAAAAGTGGTTAAGTATGACTTTGACCGATAAGTTTCGCATCTTACAATGTTTTCTTCGGAACACGATAGTGCTGAATACTACCATTTAGTAGCAAGTAGATTCGATAATGCGGTAGTGCCTACGCTCGCGAGCTTCGTTATTGGAGCTCTACTCCATCAAAATTATCACAGAGACATAAGAACTAAGATTTCAGGGGTGGCAATGCATCTGCACTTTGACCTCTGGTCTTTGTGTGGGTGTGTAAAGGCTGCAGTCTTCATTTAATATCAATGTAATATGCATGCTTGTTTGCCATATTCATTACATAATAACTAAACATAATAATATAAGGTCTTTATCTATGAAATTGCCGTTTCTTCATGAAATAAATAATGTGTATTTTTCTATATTTTTTATTTTTATTAATTATAGTAATCACCCATATCTTTGCCAACGCATAGGAAGCTTATTGATGCTCTTCTTGAAAAAATCAGCTGGACGGGAGACAAAAAATTCTTCGAAGGCATTATATACTGCCTCTCGGATTTTGAATTTTTTCTCGCCAATAAGATATCCAAATTTTGGAAAAAGTAAAGGTCTGTAGGCGCAAGTTCTGGTGAGTACGGCGGATGACGGAGAACTTCCAACCCCAGCTCTTGTAGCTGGAGACCGTCTGCTGTGCAGTATGAGATCGCGCGTTGTTGTGAAGGAGCAGTGGAGTCGAACGATTGACCAAAGCTGGTTGGAGACGTGCGAACTTCTCCATCATTGTGCTCGGTTGATAGTTGGTAACATACGGCTCATCGATCGATATAATAATATCGTTTACTATACAAATAAAGACAATGTCAGCGTTTATTAATAGAAGATTCATTTTAAAACAATAAGTTTCGATATTCTTGAGAACTTGCCAAGTTATCGGAGTTCCAACGAAAATTGATGATGTACCCTGGAGACGTAATTATTGTAAGGGCTGTGACACAGTGAGTTCAATTACGATTTCACTTAATATTACATCTTAAATCTGTCTTTTTCTTTAGTTATCAAGGAAGTAATAAGTAATTAGTATATACACGGATTGTTTGATTATGATTTTTGAGTGAATAATTCTGGATTTCTTTTAAAAAAATACGTTTACACCCCTACACTAAGATATACACACATAGCACATACACAAACAAGTCTGTAGGCCACACAAATATAATAATATTGTCCCGAATCGAACCCGTCAGCCTCGAAAACGATCATCACACATCTCGTCATCAATGGCTCGTTGAATATTTTAGACATTTAATTTGCGTATTGTAAAATGATTATGTAAAATCAACCAGACATTACGTTTGCTTTACAGCTTTCACGGATTCAAGGATCATTTCAGTTTATATGCCCAAGATAAGACCAAAAAATAGTACTCTTTTAAGGCTTTTATGCCGCATATGTATTTTAACTGGTATTATTTTTGCGAACTCACTTGAATTTTCATTGGAACATCATTGAAATACGCAATTAAATTGAAAAGTGATCATTAAATGTAACTGTTATATAAAATACAATAACAATTATTATTAATATAATTAACACACCTTGTACATACTTTGTACATACTTACCGTATGTAAAGATAGTCATTAAACAAGTATATCAGGTACTCACACTACTCTGCTATACCTTTAACAAACTTTGATTCAATTACTATGAATCTAGATGTAGTATTGGACCAAAATAATATTTTTGAATAAATATAGTAATATAATATGAGTTTAACATGTACAAATTTTTCTGCTAAATTTATAATAACCAAACAGATTTGTGTGTACACATACCTTTATGAAATCGAAGAAAAATAAAAACTTGAACCTAAGTATGAGCGATCGTTTAACGAAAACTTCTTACTTTTTAAGTACAAACATTTATTTTCTTTGTTTAAAGTAGATACATGTCGTGAAAATTAGGAGAGTTCAAACTGTAATTTAAAAGTTTGGTAAAAAATTTTAAGTCATTACGGAAATACTGGTTAGTAAAATTATAGTTGCTTACAGAAATGAATTTTAAATTGTTACTACTTTTTTGGGTGTTTTAATGAGATTTTGGTGTTCGTACACACCTGACTGAAAACTAAAATAAAGTCTATAAGAAACATTTGTCCCATTACTTAGATACACAATTATAATATTGCAATTTAATTAAGCCTAATAAATTGTTCAGTTATTACATTTGATCACAACATAAGCAAAACCATAAACAGGTGTAACTGTTTTCACAAATGCACCTTCAATTTAAGTATCGAATAAAACCAAAAACAATAAACACGATACGGCAGTTGTGTATGCAGTTGGTACGAACGTACAATGCGGTCCAAGTTATAGGGAATATGACACCTTAAAAAAAAAGGAGAAAAAAAAAACTATATCTATTTTTATGTTGAGTGTTGCTAAGATGGGGTTCGAAGGTTGAAACTAATATCGTATGTGTACATACCGAATCAAAAAGCCCTATTTTTTGTTACTAACTCAAACAATTAGCTTTGCCAATCAGTGTGACAATGCAGCCAGCGATCTGAGCACAAAAGCGATGTAGAGTTCTTGTTTAGAGGTTGTCACCTTCTCACACCGTATAATCGTACCAAGTACCAAGTGTAAGACCAAGTTAGCGTTCCGGAATAGCACTTATAAATAAATAAAGGCAACCCTTGAAACGTCCCACTGCAGGGCACGAGTCTATTATCTTTTTGGGGGGAGGCTTGGAGCTCCAGGAGCAGCCTCCACCACGCTGCTCCAATGCGGGTTGCTGGAGATACGGGTTAGTGGCTAACCCGCTGTCGGATGTTTTCAAACCGCCCATAAGGCCTCCGAAAAGGATAAACGACTGCTATCTATCGATAGCAACCGGGACCGATGGCTTAACGTGCCCTCCGAAGCACGGAAACGCGCATTTTAATTTACCACTAGCGGTCACCCATCACACACCCGACTGCGCCCGTATCGCTTAACCAAGTTAGGTCAACCCAATCCGAGACTCGCTCTAGAGTTTTAGCCTTCACAAACAAGTCAAGTCCTGCTTTCCTCGATAACTGTCCGAGAAGCATTTGCACGACTAGTGAAGTGTGCATCTCCCGTACTTTCATCTACATAGCAATAAAAATTGGGGTTTTTCTCTAACATTTCATTCATATCATCATCATCATTTCATCAAAAAGAAGTCCACTGCTGGACAAAGGTCTCCCCAAAGATTGCCACAACGGTCCTGGGCCGTACTCATCCACCGATTGCCAATTTGCCATTGCAATTAGTAATTCATCAACCGTCCCAGACTAGTTACTACTTCTAAGCATGATATCTTAGGTCAGTATTTCAGTCCTTGAGATAGTCTTATGATCAAGTTTTTTCCATATTAATGAGATTTTAATACCGTGTTCTGGGACTGACAAGCCTAAGACTCAATAGCAGGGTAATGATGTCACATATTTTTGATTTTTCTATTAATGGACATTGATAATGTTTTCTCCACTCATCCAACGATTGCCCGCAACCATCACCAGGTCGTCAGTCGACTCGTGGGGGACCTGCCTATGCTTCGTCTTCCGGTACGCGGTCGCCACTCCAGAACTCTTCTGTGCCAACGGCCGTCAGTTCTGCAAGCTACATGACCTGCACACTGCCTCTTGGGTTTCGAAAAAATAAAGAACTAGAGTATAAAGAAAAATAAAGAACTAAGTAAACATGTCATTTTTTGTTGCAAATAAAGATTATATTATTATATATTACTCTATCCTATGGGTTTTTTTCCTTTTCCGCTATCGCTTGTGACTCAAACACAAACTAAGGATTACAGACAAAATTTATTAGATATGATTGAAAATCTTCTGAGTCAATTTTATGTGCTTTCACATATTACATTAATGTTTGCTGATGGCAAATTATGTTAACTATAAATCGCCATGTGACTTGAGGCGCCATTTTACTGGTTTTTAGATGTGGACCGAAATTGAATTAATGTTGATTTATTTCATATCTTACTCTGTGCAATATTTTGTGTTAAATAGGATTAAGTTTTTGTGGATACGTTTTTCTCAAAAAATAGGATTGGCCTTTGCCATCTGCTTAGTCGTAACTTCCCCTATTCTCAGCAGCTTTCTTGGAGAATATAATATGTACCATTTATGTAACTGCACCCTACACTTATTTTTATAAAAACCAGAGCTCCAATTACGAATGTTGTCGTTGAAGTCTTAGTTGTTTCGCCTGTGTGATAGTAATTACGGGGCCATACACAGATATTTATATCGTATTACACGGTAATCCATCTGCCCGGAAAGGAAGATAGTCCTGAAATACCATTTGGCTACATGTAAATTAGATAATGCGGTGGTGCCTACGGCCTCGACCTCTAACACTAGGACTGTATCACCCGCTTCTTTATATTTACTGTTTTTTTATGTAAGTGGCAAATAAGCATGCAGCTCACATTGATGTTATGTGATGTCTGCAGCCTATAGACACCCACACGAAGACCAAGGTCAAAATGCAGATGCGTTACCACTCCTGAGGCCTAAGGTGTTATGCCTCTGTGCCGGAAATTACAGGGCCGTACATTACCACCTGACCGGAACACGATAGTGCTGAACACTACCATTTAGCGGCAAGTACATTAGGTAATGCGGTGGTGCCTACGCCCGCGTGCTCCGTCACTGGAGCTCTACCACCAGTAGAAAAGAAGTTTACATAATTACCTATACCTAGGGCAGTCTTTATGTATCAAAAAGAACCCCAAGGCAAAACATAATTATCATGCCTCTCCTTTGATACGAACACACTCAAAGCCAAAAGCCAGATCTAAATAAACTAAAGTTAACCCAAAATAACATTGATTATTTACTGTCACAACACCTCATAGGACAATTTGCACCCTTTGAACTTGTATAAACACACTACCCTTCAGCAAAGTTGGTTAATTGACAATCCGATGCTTGTCCGATAGTTTTGGCGATTTGTATAAATACTCGTAGAGCTTTGGTCGAACTAATAAACGAGGTACAGGTAAGTGAAAAACACTTAAATTAGTAATTGACCAACCGTTTCCTAGACTAGTTACTACTTCTAAGCATGATATCTTAGGTGAGTATCGATAATATAGGCAGATCTCCGTCCTTGAGATAGTTTTATGATGAAGTTTTTTCCATATGAATGAGATTTTTATGCCGTGTTCTGGGACTAACAAGCCTTAGACTCAATACCAGGGTAATAATGTCACATATCAGCCTAGGTTGCCTAACTAGCATAGTTGGCAATAGATGGCGCTGCTGCTACCATAAAGCAATGCAACAAATGTGAAGGAAAGATTTGACAAATCGGGCAGGACTTCAGTAGCTCAATTGGAAGAGCGGCTGGACTAGATTCCCAGTAGGCCGCGAGTTCGAGTCTCGCCTGAAGTCAATTTTTTCTTTCCATTTTACTTTAAAATAAAATATTGTCACATATTTTTTATTTTTTCATTAATGGACATTGATAATGTTTTTCAAATAATAAAAGACCTATTTAGAAAAGATCTGAATTACAAAAATAGTATGGATCCCAATGAGGTACAGAGAAGACAGCGGGAAGAAACAGCCGGTCCAGTTTTTTAATTAATTTGACAGATATTAATGTGAGAGGTTTTCACGTCATCTGTCATGTTACTACGGGAAAGAGCGGTAAATTGACTTTTGTAAAATGGAACCTCAGTCTGTCCGGGACCACGCAGCTGAAAAGCAACCGAAACATCAATTTGATTATAAAAAGCATTTTAGTTTAATATAAGTGAGCTTAATCGTTAAAAAACCGGACAAGTGCGAGTTCGACTCGCGTGGTGAGGGTTCCGTAATTTAAATAAATATTTTCGAAAATATTACAGATTTAAAATGCAGGGACATAGTGGTTACGGTGGTTCCGGCAGGGGGGGTTATATTATTAAGAATTTTCGATTTAATTTGAATACTCAAACGCCTTATAGGTTTTCCAGTAATCTATAGGCAAAGAACTATTTTCCACATTTTTTTCAAAATTTTAAGTTCAGTAGTTTCGGAGATAGGGGGGGGGAATGGTCAATTTTCGTCGTTTTTCTTAAATAACTTCAAATGTGTTTATGCAAAAATTATAAAAAAAATACATTGAGATGCTAACAACAACCTCTTTCATTTGATATGTCACACGATACAGTTTACGATTTTTTTTAAATTTTCTGATTTACCCCCCGAAAGTGGCCTCCCTGTTTAAAATTTATTTTGTTTACCTGACGTGTTCATCTTTTGGTCACCAATTTACATATATTCATCAAATTTCAACTTAATCGGTTGAGTAGTTTCGGAGCAAATTGGCTGTGACAGACGGACAGACAGACAGACAGACAGATGCACGAGTGATCCTATAAGGGTGCCTTTTTTCCTTTTAAGGTACGGAACCCTAAAAACAGTTTTATTTCAATAAGTTGTAGCTCGCGAAGACGTGAGAACACACTACGTATTATGTCTGTAAGTTGTTACAGATATCAACTTTGCCAATTACTAGCAAACAGTCATCTCCTACCTATTGTAAGGCCTATGACATATTTATTGAGGTCTATGGACTGTAGTAATTGATTGATACTTACGTGGCTTGCATGCTAAAACCAACATTACATTGTTGCGAATATAGTTTAGAATCATTTATTCACGTTTTGTAACATTGTTTCTTTGCCACTTATTTTAGTTTACGCACGTTGTAAGTTCAATTTCGCGCTTGTGTTGTGCGTAGGGGTAAGCAGAGGTGAATGCATGCAATCAAGCATACATGCGTCAAATTTGCTCTCCTTTTTTTACCGATTTAGGGTTGGTGTGAGACTTCGGTAGCTTATTGGTAAAACGGCTGGACTGGTTATCCTGAGATCGCAGGTTCAAATCCTGCCCGAAGCCAAATTTTTGTTTCCGTTTTTTCTTTAATTTCTAAAGTTCACTCGCTGGTGTTATTGCGAAAAATAAATATTACAAAACTAAACATGTGCTAGAAATTAATTTAATTTTTCCATACACTTTTCCAACCAAGTATCCCATCAATTTAACGTTTAATCAATAGGAAAAACACTCAACACCCTTTTGCATATGCAAACATTATGCTACTGGCGTTGTCTTTCATTATCTCATTGCCAAGGCAAATTGGACTTTATGATAACGATGATAACATCGATTTGTTATCGTAACTTAACTTCAGTTGTTCTTGGCAGTTGTGATACGTACAAGATCTCGTATGAGGGGTTAAGTCCTTTCATACCGAATATGCGATTTTTAAACTATTCACAAGCAAAGGGCTGAGGTGATTATTTCAAAGACATGTTTGTTTCTTAAAATTGATTTATTTTCTTTGAATATTTGGATGTTCTATTTGCCGCTAGTGGCAGTGTGTAACTGTTGCACAAAATGCACATTCAGAATAGGCCTCAATAGCATTTGACTTCCAGTTTTTTGTGCAGTTGTTTTATGGGCTGCAGAATATGCTCTTACCGTCAAATATGAGCTGTTTGCTTCCTGTATTTTCCCCGGGTAGGGGCTATCAGAGATAATGGTGTAAAGTCCTTTATCACTGGTTCTATTGGAATTTTTCCATTTTCTGGATATTTCCCCATACCTCGAAGTTTGGTAATGTGCCCGAGAGTGTCAACAGGCTCGCAACCTGTTACATGGGCCAAAACGTAACCGGCGAGTTGTGGATGTTTGCATTTACCTTTGCCTACCCTTTCGGGGATTACAGGCGTGAAGTTGCGTTTACTTGCATATTTTTTGGGATAAATTAATAATTAATTTTATTCCATATTTCTGTGAGATAAATTATATAAAACTCCTTACAAAACTTCTTCGTTATATCTAAGGAAGTACAAAAATACAAATTTGTATTACTTACACAATTTCTGTTAAGCGATTCGATACTTTGTACCCGTAAGTCTCTATATAAAATTCTGTGTATTGCAATATTTGCAATGATGATACCTATAGGGAACACCGAAAGAAAAAACACGTCGTCGTTGCGAAATATCGAGTCTGACTACCACCGTCAGCAAAATCTACCCGACATAAATTTATTTATAAAAAAAGAGACACTACGTAGCACAGACAATAGGTACCGAATGTAGGTAGGTTATTTATATTACTGTTAACTAAATACATTGTTACAAGTATCAATGGGCTATGTGTGTATAGGGAACACCGAGGAACACATAAGGAAAGCGCGAGTCGCCTACAATACCTATATGTGCAAAATTCTTCTGGCGACCCCTTAGTATTTCCTCTATTGTCATAATATACGAAGAAAAACAGAATTTTAATCCAAATTATTCCAAATATAAAACCATTTTGTGGAGAACGTTCGGGAAAGGTAACATGACCAATAAATGTAGCTGTCTGAAGGATCTCTCACTGTCGATCCATTCTGAATCTTATTTTACTGAAATTAAAGTTCAAAATGGTTTGCATGAAGAATGCTGTAATATTGAACTTGTGACTTTATAATAATGGCTTGCTAATTAAAGGAGGGCTTAGAAATCTTTGGAGCGGTCTTCTTATCCGTTTTTATATTGATGCGGCTACATTTTCTTAGACATGTACGTTTGTTTGATCACTTAGATGCTTCTTTATAACAGTACAATGATAATGTATTATTTATTCACTACTCCGTTTTTTTTTTATAAAATGAGTAGATAACATTTTAAAAAATATATAATACAATATACGCGTCGACTTGAGAACATTTTCCGTTTTTTTTTTCGTCGGTTAAAAGACTGAGCACAATGAGGTGCACCTGACTAACATTTAATTTTATTTATTTTTCCAAAATTTTATATGGTACAGCATCTCTCACGTAATAGCTGTGCTCAGTGCATCTGTAAAAAGGCACCGAGTCCAAAACATGTAAGTTGTAGTTGACGACCCGGTTAGTCCAGCGGTGTGAGATGGCCGTTTGATTCGAAGGGTCGCGGGTTCGATCCCCGCACCGGGACAAATATTTGTATGGCCTACGGATATTTATTTCGGATCTGGGTGTTTGTGTGTGTGTTATATGTGTACAACGGCACCCACGACACAGGTTTATACTGACTGTGGGACCTTAGTTACAAGAATAAAAATACATTGCAACAATCAACATAAAGTTGCATAAGTTTTGTCATTAAAACTGTAGGTACCTTTCAATAAATATGACATAATTTTAAAATTAAATGTCTCCATACCTTCCGAGCGAATAAACTCAGTTTTAGTTTACACAAAACTAATTGGTTATGCAAAATTTGAGTGGCCATCCAAGTCCCGACCAGATAGGATGAAGATCAGAGCAAACATAGTCTGTAGAAAATAATTGGGCGTCTGACTTTTGTCTCCGAGTGTACTTTCGTAGCTTATTAAAACGTTGTTCTCGACGGTTCGCTTGTGAGTGTAATTAAAGCTTATTTTTGTTTAACATTGTTTGATAACACTGTGCATATTTGCACAGATCTTTACGAAAAATATCTTGGCAAATAAGGGCTTTATAGCGCTCAAAATACAGTGGGTGAGCGCTGATAAGCATGGTCTATGCATGCAGATAAGTTCAATAAGGTTAGATTTCACCAAAGTAATATAGACCTACTAGCTGTTGCCCGCAGCTTTGCCCGCGTAGATGTCGAAAAGTAGCTTATGTTCTTTCTCAAAGTCAGCTCTATCTCTGTACCAAATTTCATTAAAATCGGTTCAGTCGTTTGGACATGAAAAGGGACGTGAAAAGGTAACAGACAGACAGAGTTACTTTCGCATTTATAATATTAGTAGGGATTTACGTTTTACATTCTATGTCCCCCACATGGAATGTAAAACGTACCTACAGTACTCAACAATAAATATTGCACATCGAGGCTACGAAAAAGACAATCGGCTAATTATCTGTCGCCAGTTGTAAGTGTTGACCTCTGCTATTTTATGTTGATGTCTATAGGCAGTCATCATTTGACATGTATCAGTCCAGCCGTTCTTCAGTTATAAATGGTGTACCTAACATGACTTTGTTCGATAGATTGATTATCAATTAAATAAAAAACAGCGCTAGACAAAGATCTCAAATGCTTTATCTCTGTCGTTTGTTGACAAATCCACAGAAGGATGAGATGATTCCTGTACGTCAATATAATATTGTGAACATAAACAAAAACCCATTACCAATGACCACGGCTAGCCAAAAAGAAACCGTAATTAATCTAAAACATCCAATTTCCATTGCAATAAAAACAAAGTAAAAAAGTAAAAAATGACAATCACAGCAACCCAAAATAACCCTCCAAAGAACCATACATTTTGAGGACCACAAAAAATGACCGGGGCATTTAAATTCGGAATAACGTCACGAGACATCAATTCGCCTATCGTCGATGTCCGTCATTTTACGTTTTTTTTTTGTTAAAAAAGCCATAGAGTTATAAAAATAAATGAGGCTTCGCGAACGTTGGGGCGAGGACAATAGTTGCATCATTATACTCGGTCATTTAGACCTGTTTCGATTTAGGGGGAGGGAAACCTGAGCGTTCTAGTGTTGAGTTGTGAATTTGACGTTTATATATATTTTGTTTTTTCCGTGTTCAATAAATACGAGATTTTAAGGGAAGCGCAAATATGTTTAATATTTTTAGAGCAACTTCAACAAAAAATATTTTACTTATATATCGATTTATCCTTATGATTTAGAATACAAGAATGTACTTTTACACACACACACACACAGTACCGGGATACCCTCATTGCCAAGTCGACCAAATGGAGCTCCAGATATCCTGGTCCTTAGGGAATCGAAAACCTTCCACATGAATGAAATCTCGGTCGATCGCCAACGAGATGGATAGATTCCATAAAAACTGCCACGCAATAATCAATAGTCCAAAACAGCCGAGACGCTGAAGATTGCAACATCAAATATAGACGCATCGCAAATGCTGCAGCATCTGTAGAAAATGCATCATCGCCTGCCACGACCACTCTGTTAAGAGTGAATGACTAAGGAGGAGGATTCAGGCAGTTCAAAAGAAGACAGTTCTTCTTTGGTGAACTGCTGTCACCAAAGAAGAATTATCATTAACTATTTTTGAGCACACGGTGTTCTTTGGTTGAATTAAAAGTTTTTCTTCGATCATGAATTGATAGACCCGTCCTCTGTATTTTTATTTCATTTAGTAATTCTTAAAAGTACTAAACAGACAATTACGTTAATATTCATAAGCAAATGTATAATAATTGGAGCAAATCTCAAATGCATTAAAGGATTTCCATCCTTAAAACAAATTATTTGTAAAAATGCAAACGCTTGGCAAATACACCAACATAAATACAACAAAATTACTTCGTCCGTGTATCATAACATTAATTTTAACGATGAAATCCTTAAGTATTTGTCGTTGGCACTTTTAAAAAAGGGGACACTAAAAAGGCCTATTCGAGTGTGGTCGCCATAAAAGTTACAGAAATTCCCTCTCGTAATAAAGGGGAGAAAAGTAGGGATAATTGTAATTCTTTCGCTAGAATTGTAATTCTGCTTACAATTTGACGTCAAGATGGCTTTCGGTGAAATGTACGTGGCAATATGGCTCGGTGGGAATCCTTAATGTATTTTGCTGTGATGTTAGCAGAGGTTGCAATTTTATGAATAGGCAACTGTAATTTACTGGGAAGTACTTTCTTACGAATCTTAAACCAATCATTTCCATCAACTAAACCAATTATAAAACCAATCATTACGATTGATTGGTTTTATAACTGTTTAAAAAATGTCAAATTTGACTCAAACTTTTTAAAATTGGTTATACTACAGAATAATACCTACTGAGTTTCACAAAAATGTAGCATGATTATAATCAGCAAGAAACTGTACGTATGTAGCGCGTGTCGCGAAATTAATTCATATTACAGTAGTTATCTCTGAAAACAAAAATATTGATGCTGACATGAACAAAAATTACGATCTTTAATCCGATGCCCATAGAGTACAAATTGAAACCAAAAATGAGAATACAGCAAGAAAATGTAAAGATGCTAGTGTATAAAATGCTGCACAATTAGATGAGGTTTACAATGAAAACAATGACCGTGGGAAAATTCTTGTAGTTATAACTGTATTGGGGAAAGCAAGAAATAGCCGATTGTATGCTTAATCATATGTCACGTGGAATAATGTATAGCATGTCCAACCCATCCTGGTAATAGTAACTTTTTTTTTAAATCGCTACCTCTTTCCCATTTTGTTTTTAAGAGAAAAATATTTTTGCTAGTGGAATTTATTTGTAAGGTGTTCAACCAACCAATAGCAGCTGCACTTAAAGATTTAGATTTGTAGGTACAATCACATTAAATATTTCATCTGTCTGCCGCTAAGAGTACAAATCATTAATGTTAGATGATAATGTTACGTACCTGCAAAGACGAAACTATACAAAGAGAAAATAATTTTGTATCTTTTCTGCCAGTGGTGCTTT
Organism: Macrosoma leucophasiata; assembly: GCA_036365455.1. Classification (NCBI taxonomy): domain Eukaryota; kingdom Metazoa; phylum Arthropoda; class Insecta; order Lepidoptera; family Hedylidae; genus Macrosoma; species Macrosoma leucophasiata. The sequence continues at coordinate 3,478,211 of JAWQUS010000004.1, read as the reverse complement.
TTAACATGATTCATAATATATGTTGTCTCTTACAGAGAAACCGTCTTGTCACTTGGAATATTATCATAATTATTAAATCATCACATTATAATTTCCGCTGTTAGACTTCCATTGCTGGACAAAATTCTTCCCGAAAGATGCCTACACCAATATTGTACGTCATCAGGGGAGAATATGCCACAATAAGGTACAATATATTACATTTCTTGTCGATAAATGATTCTGATTTAAATTATCAGTGATCAGCTTACTTTTGTCTTAGTTTAATATTTTTAAGGTTTTCAAATAATCCATTAATTTGTATGTTAAATTTGGGACTTGTCTTATTTTTATTAAGCCATTTTGTCGCTGCTTGTCATAAATTAAAAATAATCCTGGAACGAGACGAAATTACAAAAAATAACTCAAATCTTCATTATTTTCACACAAACGACGTACGTGATCCATTAAAACACTAACTAAAAAAAAGGTAAAATGTGACTCATCTTAACGGCTCACTGCGATCGCGTGTCCAGCACGTATGATGCCTAACAAACTTCCTTTTGGCAGCATTCAAGCAAAATTAAACTTAACAGACATAAGTAAAGATATAGGCGATGCTGACGTTTCTAGTAAAAATATACTGAAAGACAATAAGTACTGTTATGGAATGCACAATTTTTTGCTAGGTCAAGTTCATACTTGCTTTTAATTCAGGCGTGAAGTTCGTGCGTTTGTATTCATAACGGTGTAAGTATAATCGAAATGAGCAAATAAATAAGTTGATGTTATCTTTTCAAAATCAACTGTTAATTTTATTTCGAAGATACTGTTCTATTCATAATTTATGCAAATCCTTCCAAATACTGATAGCAAGATGAATTACTTTCTTAATTTTTTTCAGAAATAATATTAGAATTTAAATTCAATTCAGTAATTCAACTGTATTCAATTGATCAGTGCAACTTCATGAAAGAGATGAGCCTCAAAATTTTGCAGATCATTCAATTTAAAAATTAATATTTCTGCACATTTGATAGCAAAACTCGAAAAATATAAACGCAAAAATATCTTATTAACATCCTAAATAGCTTGAAGCATGCTGCAGTCAATTATTTTGTATCAAGGACAAGGAAGTACAAATTATAAAATTATGCACTTAAAAAAAAAAATTAAAGATGTAATCTTCAATTTTTTTTTAATATTGTTTAAACTTAGGCTTAAAAATTCGAATATACTTATTCTGTTACGTCCATATTAAACATGTTAGGCTTAATTTTATCATTGACGGAGATCGAACGTAGTTAATGGTAATTCAGCACTATTGTGTCCCGGTCAGGTGGTGAAGTATTAAGCTAAGGCTAAAGAAGATATTTAAATAAGCTATAGTATTCACTTACCATCAATGCGAACTTTAAGCTTATTTGCCACTTTCATGACATAAAAAATCTGAACCTAGATTAACATTTCTTGAATCAACAAAGTACGGTGCAACATTATTAAGATATTTATAAAACTTCGTCTCAATTATGTTTTATCTGACCCACTGATTTATGGCTGGAAGCGATAGATCATGAGGTGATTAAAGAGGCTTACTGGAAACCTATTCTAGCCACACCCCTAATGATGTAGACAAAACGGCCCCTTCCCTTCGTGATCCTAACGTAATGACTGCTTATAATTACAGTATCAAGGTTTTATAACCAGTTATGTCTATTGTCTTTGTTCTGACGGCTAAGGTTTGAACGAATGATGCGCGGGCGCTGCATTTATTGTTGCACAAGGCAAAACAGATAAACCCAGTGAAATCATTTAAATATCACTTATTTCTTTTTTGACAATATTTTTAACTTTTAATCTGAATATCTAGTAAAGCTATGATAGGTAAATACTTATTAGATTTTCTTATTATCATATATATTTATATCTTTAATTTTTATTAGGTCTGAAGAGTTTGTTATCTCATATTTAACGTGATCTAGACTTTTCCAGTTACAAAATTTCTTTATTCTTATTATCTTTGCTATGATTTCCCTTCAATTTTCTGTTGTTTGTATCCTTATCTTTCAGATTATATTGAATTTATTGATCTGTATGTTACTTATTTGATGTTTGTCATTATTTAGCTGAGAGTTTGATTATTAATTAATTGTTCATAAAATGGTGATTGGATTTCGATATTGGGACTGTAAATGTACTGGTAGAAGATTAATTAGTTTTGCTGATGAAGTCCTTTTGAAATCTGCTTTGTCTACTGACTTGAATGCAACTGCAGGCATTTACTCGCGTTGCCTCTCAAAAGTTTATTCAGATAGATTTTAAAATCAAGAAAGTTATCATTGTTGTGAAATAAATGCTTTTTTTTTAATATATTTTATCCATTTTGTAGTTGAAGTCAATTACTGTTTCAAAAAAAGTTAAAAAAAGCAAAAACAAAAAAAAATAAAACAATACTTACCTAAAACATAATAAATAATTAAATATGAAAGGTAAATACTATTCGGGCTGGACTTGAAACTAGGACCTGGATGAGGTTTTTTTCGACCAAACCAACATAAAAATAACGTAAGAATAGTCACTCATGATATAAAAAGTCAGTATTTTTCTAAGACATATAATTAACTGTCATAAATAAAAAACCGCGGTTATTTTTGCGTTCTTGGTTGCCATTGGAATGCTGCTATCAATGAATATATATTGTTATAACTTGCTTGTCTGTCTCATAAAGATTCAGACGCATAAATTTTAACCCTCTGCTATAAATTAGCCATCAATCTTCATACAAACGACAAAAATTCCTTTGTCCAATATCTCAAGGGAGTAACAACTGTGAAATAGTTCCAACGTAAACCAATCTCAGATATTGGTGTAAATACTAACAAATTAAAAGTTAATTATTGCACAATAAAGTGAGTTTATGTGATAGTCACTCACTGATAGGTGACTTGCTTTGATAATTATTTACAGAAGTTCTATTGTTAATTGTATTTTTGTTAAAAATACTTCTTCTTGTTTCGATTCGCTTCATAATACCAAACTATTTTGCCTTTTTATTTAGGTATATGAAATATTTTACATATTATTAGAATTTCACTAAATATTATTGGCTTAACTGTTCTTCATCAGCATATTATATATTATTTTTAATAACTTGCTTCAATCACGTCAACCAAAACCAAGAATAAATAGAGTTCAAATCGATACTTAACAAAATATTATTTTCCAAAAAATACAATCTTAATTAAGAATTTTTTTCGTCAATAAGATTTACATTATTTCCGAATCGAAACAACAGTGAAGCTACCTTAAAAAAGTCACTGATCTTTGTCCCCCTAATGATTTCACCTATTATCCTAATCTCAGACTAGAATAATAAACGGACTTTAACTACCAATAAAATATTTAACGCCGTCACGTCCCTGAAGTAGCTAAATCGATGAAACTTCGTGTTTTTTGGTATCTCAACACCATCATAACTTGATCTCCTCATCTTTTCTAACTCACACATTTCTAGTGATTCCTTTTAAATCGAGAGATCAAGAATAATGGTGTAATAATATTATTTTTATGGTACCGTTTTAAATATGGAGTCTTAAACGACGCCTCGGCTTTACAATTTATGGTGAGCGTAATTTTTCTTTGACTTGAAACAATGGCTTTAATTATGTTTGGTGATAACTGTGCTTGCTATAAACGTTTAAGTATGATTTTAGTACTCTCTTTAGAACGTTTTGCAGATATTGGATTTTGTAAATTATGTCAAATTAAATCTTTGTTTGTGTTTAAGCTTCAACGTTGTCTCAATACTTGATGACTTGAAGAGATTCATGAATATATATTATACGGGACCTGTGTTTGTCTCATTTACAATGTGTATGTTCTTAAAACACATCTTCAAACCAAGAATATCTCCTAACAAGTGCTAAAATTTCAATTACCATCTTCAATGTTTCAACAAGCAGCAATAAACCGTCGACCAACACTAGCATCTGTACACAAAAGAAATCCACTTAATTCTTTAACTGCTGTTAAAACACATAAAGTCAAAAATACAACGCTATTCGAACTATACGTCAAGTTTAAAGTAATAAACAATGCCTTAGACTACTACATTATTGTCAGTTTTAAGCCTCGTTACGGTCCAGGCGTAAGTTATCGTGTGTGTATTAATAGGCATTACAATATTATCTTCCTCACTGTCTTATGTATTGGGTTAGACAGAGAGATCAGATTTAGATTTTAGTCTCCAATTATCATCGTTTTGATTTCACCAACTATTAAGTTTTATTGCGGATGTGGTTGTAACGTTAATCTCCTGCTTAACGGTATTAGCCTTAACTCATACTGAATCAATATTTAAATGGTATTTGCATAATTAGATGGTGGAAGATAAAGACCTACCGCTTCGTCGTGATTCAATGGTGAATCTTAAAAATGTATACATTAAGTAAGCTGCAATTGAAGTTATTCAATGTACTTTACATTATATGCTTTGGATGAAATATAGGCATAGATTTAGAGGCAATATTATTCAAACTTATAATCTATTTTATTAATAACTATCGTTTTTTTTTTAGTGGTCCAAAGTCAAGGCAAAGTAGACTCGTGAAAACATGCAACTAAGTGAAGTAAATGTTTTGATAATTCAGCTACTAACACGATAAATGTTCTGATAAGCATGAAGTATATAATATACTGAACAAAGTCATGACTTTATTCGATCACAATACATGCAGCATTAACCTAAATATTATTTACCGTGAACATCCTTTCACAGTTCCCAATAGCCTTTGGGAAGAATTATCAAAAATCTTATTTCAATTATGCTCCTTTCATTTGCTAAAAATGTCTCAACATTAAAAAATATCTAAAAAGAATGGTAACAGTTATTTTTTTACTAAAATGACATGTGAATGATACCTGCATGGGAAAATCCGGAAACGATTCCACGAGTAAGCCATGGATCATTAGATTAACGATGTCAACCTAATTGAATGTCCCATGCGATACAATTATTAAGGATGTCTCATGATGGTCACCGTGAAATTGATCGAAATTGTTTCCTTTTTATCTATTGCTATATCTGGATGTAATACTAATAACAGATTTTTTATGTTATGATGGTGGCATGTAAGCCTGCAGTCATATTGATGCTTATTGGTGGCATATAATAACTAGAGTCAATATCTGCATGTTATATATATAATCTCTTTGGTCTCATCCGTGAGACCAAGGCATCTACATACATTGCTGTTCATGAGACCAAAGATGTTTTGGCTCTGTAATTATTATTACGGGGCCATACATTATTATTTTTATGGCTCTATAATTTTTGACCATTTCTAAAAGTTCTTCTGGAACGGATCTTCATTATGATCAGTCTAAGGTGAGGTCTATTAGTGTGTGTATATGTGTATCTTCACGCCAGGTCCCTAACGGGGTAGGCAGAGAGTGTAGATATCCCGGTCCTGACATACCTCTCGTGCCTCGTCTACCTTCACCATTCTCTTCATACATGCACGCCGACTCCTAAGACTTTTGACCCCACCATCAGACAGAACCAAGGTTCCAAGACCTATTAGTACTGTATAAAAATCAATCAAGCCATGATTAAATTAAGGGTCATAGCTCACTACAATCATTCGGCACCCGACCGTGGTTGTCGACGGGTGATCCACGGGTGAACGACGTGTTGTTACTTATGAACCACTCGCGGACCGTACGCGGTCCACTTGGGAACAGCGAGTTGGCAATGCAAAGCCAACGCAAGACAAGCTAGTGGTCACTGAGAGGTCCACTCGTTGAACGCGCGTGAACCGCGCGCCGCCCGCGACGGTTTGCGGTAAAGGCGATACGGAGTTGATGTCATGAGCGCAGACCGCTCGGGGTGGTCGGGCGATGGTCGGGTGCCAGGTGGCTGTAGTGAGCTATGACTCTAATTGTCAAATCTGTATAAACATATGTAAAACGTCGGGGCGTGACTACCTACCTAGTAAATGCAAAAATAGGGGTTGTGCAGCAGTATTCCGCAAACAAAGTATACGTATGCCAGACACAAACACAAGATATAATAGGGCATTTTTGGGCGTTTGTCAAGCAATTAATGTCTTTCAACTGAAATGATGATGGCATCAGGATTCTCCAACGGAGACCCCTCTCTGCCAACAATTTGTCGTCTAGGACCGCACCTGTTTAGATATTAACATGACCCATTAATGTGAACTCTCCACTTATTTTCTACTTCTATTACACCAATAAAAGTACAATCAAAACTTATGGTAATATACATAACTTCGTAACTTCACGTCTGTAATCCCCGAAGGGGTAGGCAGAGGTAAATGCATGCATTCAAGTATACATGCAAACACCCACGATTCGCCGGTTACGTTTTGGCCCATGTAACAAGTGGCGAGCCTGTTGACATCTCCGGGCACATTACCAAACTTCGAGGTCCTGGGAAATTTCCAGAAAATGGAAAAATCCCAATAGAACCAGAGATAAAGGACTTTAGACCATTATCTCTGATAACTCCCTACCCGGGAATCGAACCCAGGACCTCAGCGTAGTAGTAGTGGCCTGCTACCACTAGGCTACCAAGGCAGTTAAACATAACTAAATACCTAAAATGTTTTCTCTTTCATAATTATATTCTTACTTAAGCACGTTTTATGTGAAGCCAATAAAATGTTTTGTTTGGACACATAAAAAAATACTCATTTAGTGAACTTTACCCGTTTTACAACCGGAAACATTACCTGTATAGATTTGTGTCCATAATGAGTCAGACTTGGTCATTAGATAAATAGATGGTCATATCCTGTTTTGGGAGCGAGTTACTATTTGTGATAAGTGCAGTATTATTAAAAGATTTCGTTAAACCTGTTAGTGTGTTGAGGCGGAATATTGAAAGTAATTTGGAAATCATTTTTGGAACGTCTTTAACTTGTTTAAAAAAGGTGCATCAACGCCAGAGTTTATCCACCTATACTAATATTATGAAGCTGAAGAATTTGTTTGTATTTTGCTTGAACGATTGATCCGATTTGAAAAATTCTTTTAGTGTTAGATAGCCTACCGTAAAGTAGTATACCTACTTGCCGCTAAATGACAGTGTTCAGCACTATCGTGTTCCGGTCAGGTGGAAATGTACGGCCCTTTAATTGCCGGCACAGAGGCATAACACCTCAGGCCGCAGGAGTGGTAACGCATCTGCATTTTGACCTTAGTCTTTGTGTAAGTGTCTATAGGCTGCAGTCATCACTTTACACCAGGCTTGTTTGCCACCTTCATAACGTCAATAAAACTAGTCACTTGGTAAAAATAAAAACTATATTTGATTGAATTTGGACGAGCGGAGAGTTTCCTGGCTGTACCTATTATATAATACTTTACCATCCGCATTGGAGCAGCGTGATGGAGTAAGAGCCAGGCTTTCCCGTAAAAAAGGGGAAGACTCGAGACCAGCAGTGTAAAATATAATGGGTTGCCATTATTATTACTTAGAAGACCGGCGGTTAGTTTTTTTTTTTGTTTTTGTATGGACTCATGTAGGTGGCACGTCTCGAGATGGCACTAGTCTACTTCACTGGACAATCGGTGATCGCAGAGGACGCTCTCAGCTTAAATAAGAGAGATCCCTGTGGGTCTGAACCTCAGCTGATAGCGTTGCGGAGGGTTGGACCAGAGAATATGTAATAACACTACGTATAGAATGGACACTTCGACGTCCCGCTCGATTTCCCCCGCTTCACCCAACCTCCTCCCCTCTTATGGGCGACGTTTGGTATTCTCTACGTGCTACGCACATAGGTTCACGGGTAAATACACGTCACTCATTGATGTCTGTGTAATAGAGACCAAGTTAAGCGTTTGTATGGAATTTTGGCGGAGTTTCCGCGGTGTGGCTGGACTAAGACCGGCGGCATCCCGTTTACTGTGTAGCATTAAATTATAGCGCCGTCAAATTTCATGAGGAACAAATATATTCAGTTAAACCTCTATCCATTATTTTGGCACGTTCCTTTATTTAGTAGGCGATGTTAACACGCAAACTGTATATTAGTGCCCGTATACATTACGTGTTCTTTTTAGTTTCGAATAGAAACTGGCTGTGACAATAAGTTTCAATGTTGCCCTTTAGAAGTTATGAGCTCAGTTAAAAAACTTTTTGTAATAGTAACTATTATTTACATGGATTACCCCACCAGCCATTAGTGGCAGAGCCATCTTCCGTTAGTGCAGTCCATAGAGCAACACGGGCCACCGGCCGCGGAGGACCGGAGGGGAGTAGCCAAATGCAGGCTTTCCACTCTGTCAAAGTAGAAGCCCAAGTGGGCCTATGCCTGTCGCCCAGAAATTGAAATGTGTACGTGAAATTGTTTATGTATTTTGTTAAAGTCAAGGTGTGAGTTTCGTAGTAATTGACGATTTTCGTCACGAGAGTCACACGCGGGGAGAACCCGCAAAAAATTACAGACAGTTTAGCATCAGAAATACACGCTATAATTACTCCCCTCCGGTCCGCCGTGGCGGCCGGTGGCCCGTGTTGCTCTGTTTTTTTTCTTTTTAATGTAATGGTAGTGGCAAACAAGCATGCAGCTTACATTGATGTTAAGTGATGACTGCAGCCTGTAGACACCCACACAAAGATCAAGGTCAAAATGCAGATGCGTTACCACTCCTGAGGCCTAAGGTCTGTACCTCTGTGCCGAAAATTACAGGGTCGTACATTACCACCTGACCGGAATACGATAGTGCTGAATACTACCATTCAGCGGCAAGTATATTAGGTAATGCGGTGGTGCATACGCACGCGAGTTCCGTCACTGGAGCTCTACCACCAGTAGATGGTGCAGTCAGCCAACCGAACAATGGCGGTCAAAACCTTCCAATAGGCGGCAGTAAATACAATAACGAGGAATGGGTTACGCGTTAAAAATTCTGTTACTATGATCGCCTATCCGCATGCCAAGCGAATCGGTTATGGCATGTTTTGACGCACATCACTATTTTGGGCATCTTTGGAACAGGGTTTTGTCCAACTATGGACGTCGTAGTGATAGCAGACCATCGTAGCTGTGAGTAATGAAAAATGAATTTAACTGCCATAACTGCCTCAGTTGCCTGGTGGTAGCAGGCCACTACTACTACGCTGGGGTCCTGGGTTCGATTCCCGGGTCGGAGATATTAGATAACGGTGCAAAATCCTTTATCTCTGGTTCTCCATCAATTTTCTGGAAGTTTCCCAGTACCTCGAAGTTTGGTTATGTGCCCGGAGATGTCAATAGGCTCGCCACCTACATGGGCCAAAACGTAACCGGCGAATCGTGGGTGTTGGCATGTATGATTGAATGCATGCATTTACCTCTGCCTACTCCTTCGGGGATTACAGGCGTGAAGTTACGTTTAGAAATGAGAAAGTTTGATTTCAACGGTATCTTACACTGTACAGCCACTGACAGTGCGATAGCGGTCCAAATTGATTCTTTCCTTAAACTCATGTCTGTGTTGATTTTCGTTGTTTATCAAACTTTATTTAAGTTTTTGGAACATTGATTACATTTACTAGACTACCTTAATGATCGGTTTTTATCAGTTTTGATACACGTTTTACTGGTAGTAGAGATTAATTGCCCGTTTTTAGTATTATTATATTAAAAATATATTTTAGTGGCAATACATCTGCATTTTGAACTCTGGTTTTTGTGTAAATGTCTATAAGCTGCAGGAATCACTTAAAACCCCTGTGAGCTGCATGCTTATTTATCAACATTTTACTATCGACAACTTTCTATCAGGTCGCCCGACTGCTTGTCTGTTAATATTTGACATATAAAATAGAGTTAAATAAAGTTGTACTAATTTTATTTTTAAACCCTTGATTTCCTTCCGTGTCTCGATATTAAGAACTTGATATTTATTGAAACAATTTCATATTACAATAGACTTAAAAAATGCTTAAGGCCTCTACAACCAAATCAAGTCAATTTCGTTTTCATTTTCCAAATATCAAAAACAAAATAGTGGATCCACAAACCGTGTTTACACAGCTGAGCCCATCGGATTAGTTTTTATGTCGCTCAATCCGTGTGGGAGTCGATACGAGCCTTTTCTTGGTCACGCAAAAACAAACGAGATTTGTATGTGCAGTTCAAAGGGTGTCAAGGGGATGTTTAACTTGTATAAACTCTATTATGTTTTGGAAAGTGAGAGAGCGTTTAAACTAATAAGAAAGAACTTTTATGGAATTAAGTGTGAAATTATACTTAACTGGTGGTAGAGCTCCAGTGACGGAGCTCGAGGGCGTAGGCACCACCGCATTACCTAATATACTTGCCGCTAAATGGTAGTGGTCAGCTCTATCGTGTTCCGGTCAGGTAGTAATGTACGGCTCTGTGATTTCCGGCACAGAAGCATAACACCTAATGCCTCCGGAGTGGCAGCGCATCTGCATTTTGACCTCTGGTCATTGTCTATAGGCTGCAGTAATCACTTAACATCAATGTGAACTGCACGCTTGTTTGCCACTTTTATTACATATATAAAAAAAAAAACGAAATATTTGTAGGTATATTTTTGGGGAGGTAAATTCTATCTACGCAGATTGTTTAACTGGTGGTAGAGTTCCATTGCACGAGCTCGAGGGCGTAGGCACCACCGCATTACCTAATCTATCTACCGCGAAATGATGGTCTTCAGCACTATTGTGTTCCGGTCATAAGGTAATGTATAGGCCCGTAATAACTATCACAGAGACTATGACGGAATTGAAGATATGTAAGCAAATCTGTTTTTTCGATAACATAAAAAATATAGACGTATAGACGTACATACACGATTTCTGATACACACAATTATTAAATCTCTTACACCATCATCCAAACACTCACAGGTAGGTTACCTACCCAAGCACACAAGCAACACACACACACACACAATTCACTATTCTTTGTAAAATTTTCGATTACTTCATATACCTACTTTATGTTATATTTTATGACAAAATGACTATGTAAGTTACAACTCGGAGAAGCCACTGATTCCCGAAATACAGTGTAGACTAGTTTGGGAATCTATGGATTCAATATTAACAATTGTAAAAATGGTTTTTGTCAATAAATTATTATTATTACGAGTATAACAACTTAGGTTTTAGGGGAGGGAGAACGCATTTGCATTTTGATTCCTGGATTAGTGTAAATATCTATAGGCTGTAATCATCACTAAACATCCATGTGAGCTGCAAGCTTGTTTGCCATATTTCTGACATGAAAAATAACTGTAAGCCCGTCTTTTACTTTCATGATAAGCATATAAAGAATATAATAGTCAAAACTATTTTATCTTCTGAACTATATGTATACCACTTAACTATGATACTGTAACCCTTAAATGCTTAAACGGCATGAGTTACTTAAACATAAATCAAGATAAACCCAAACTTTGATCGGAACTTACACTTGCTAAGCCAAAACACGTGCAACAGTTTTTACAAATCCAATAAAGTGTTCAATATTCAACCGTATCTTGAAAGACATAAAGTTATTTTTTCACTAATGATTTGGATTGGGGGTTGTAAAAAAATCTACCTGTTATGCAAAAGGCTGTTCACACAAAGGTGGTGTTAAAGTGGAGTTTGAAACGTTACAAAAACTTTCTTTCAATTTGCTTAAACAAAGAAGTAATACACAATTGAAGTACATAAATAAGCTTACTATGGCTGATGAAAACCATTACCGTTTGGTCAAGGAAAAAATTGGTTATACTAGTCATTTCTCCAGGGAATATTTGCAAAGTTATAGAAGCCCAGGTAGACCAAGACTGACCTACCTTGACCAAGTACGTCGAATACTGTCTGATGGTGAAGTCAGGAGTCATAGGATTGGCGTTCATGTATGAAGAGAATGGTGAATGTAGAAGAAGCACGGCAGGTGTGTCAAGGCCGGGATACCAGGCCTTGACACACCTGTAAGGGATTTGGCGTATTTCGGGCACTGCAGAATAACAGCTCAAGCCTCAATAGTAGCAACGCATATGCTGGTGGTTTCAGTTTCATATCACCGCATTAGATAATCTATCTGTATACAATATTTAACTACCAGTTTGTGTGTAGATGTCTATAGGGTACAGGTAATCATCATTTCATGATTGTGATTTGCACACTCATTTGCCACCATCTTTAAAGGCAGGAGCAAATACACGCAAAAACCCACGATTCGTCGGTTACGTGTTTTAGCCATTACAATATCCGAGGTAAGGGGAAACTGCCAGAAAATGGAAAAATCCTATATATAAAGGTAATTCTTTACACTACTCCTTTACACCGTTATCTTTCATAGCCCCCGACGCGGGAATCGAACCCAAGACAAAAATCATATTTAGCTAATAAGATCTACACGTATAAAAGCTAATCAAGAAAATCATGTCAGTTATACAATAATGTACCCAATACAAAATCGAGTGTGGGTTTGAAATAACAACAATGCTTTCATCCAATTTGCTTTACAAACAAGTAGTACTGGACACAAGACAAAGGAATCTTTGAGACGCAGTTCAGAATCTAGGTTGATTGAACAGTTAGTTATCCTTAAATCTAGACCTAGGTTCTGTTTACGAGTTCAGTGTTGAAATGCTGTTTTATGATCTGTTAAATATAAACAATTTAATATTAGTGTTATTTTAGTTTATAGGATTGATTTAGCGATTTTATTATTTATTTATAAGGTTTAGTATGAAGGTCACTAATGCTCACAGGGGCTACTTTGGGCTTTGGTCCAACCTAAACTACTTCCCCCCTAATTTATCCTTTTAGGAGTTGAATTTTTTAAATCCTTTTTCTTAGTGCTCACACACATCATAAAAGGAACCTCTGTACTAAATTTCACGTTTCTGTGTAGGTGCAATATTTTCGGCTGTGCATTAATATCTTTTTTTTATGTCATTTAAATGGCAAACAGACGTCCAGTTCACATTGATGTTAAGTGATGATTGCAGCCTATAGCCATCCACACTAGACCAAAGTCAAAATGCAGATGCGTTACCACTCCTGAGGCCTAAGGTGTTATGCCTCTGTACCGGAATTACAGGGCCGTACATTACCACCTGACAGTAACACGATAGTGCTGAACACTACCATTTAGCGGCAAGTATATTAGGTAATGCGGTGGTGCCTACGCCCGCGAGCTCCTTCATTGGAGCTCTACCACCAGATAAAATAAATATATAAGTCAGTTAGGTTTTCCTTCTACAAATAGATAGATACTCGGATGCATGAGGAGTCCTGGGGAGTACTTATGTGCTAAAATTTCTTTTTTTTATGTATAAATATGTATATGTAAAAGGTTGACAAACTAGCAAACGGAACACCTGATGGCAAGTGGTCACCATCGCCTGTGAACTTTGCAGCACTAATGGTGAGATTCACAGACCGCACGACGACTTTACTTTGGGCAAAGTATGCTTAGAACTATCAGCTCAGTATGGAATTTGACAGTTCGAAGCGTACTTTGCTTGCAAGTAAAGTCGTAGTGCGGTCTGTGAATCTCGACTTAAGAGAGTTGACAACGCGCTAGAAGGGCTTTGTTGGCCGTAATTTTGTGGAATCGGCATCTCTGATCGAAATCGATCCAATAAATTGAAAGACTCATAATTAATTACTAGCTTTACAGAAATACAACATCTCTATTACGTTTAACATTTGTTAAAAACCTGTTAAATTGTAGTCAAATGAAAGCAGCAACAAAATAAGGTGAAATCTTCATTATAATTTATCACTCCACCACACAGTTTGTATTGAGAGTGATAACCATTATCTTAATTATTATGGGCCCTTATCTATTAGCCCACAAAGTCGGTGATATATTTTACAATGTATTTCAATATTGATTCTTTGCAGATGCCTGGTCGTAATTTTCTAGTAGGTAGAGTCTTCACACTAAGGTTATGTGCCTACCTATCTTACTACCTTAGACCAAGACAACTATGTACCTGCATTTGAGGATATTTGTCTATGTTTTATGGATGTGTTTCCGGCCCTGTAATTTCCGGCACAGAGGCACCTTAGGCCTCAGGAGTGGTAACGCATTTGCATTTTGACCTTGGTCTTTGTGTGGATGTCTATAGGCTGCAGTCATCACTTAACATCAATGTGAACTGCATGCTTGTTTGCCACTTCCATTACATACAAAATAACATCACAAAGTGAATTAGTAAAAAATGGAAAGAAGAATTTATTTCAACCGATTTTTATGAAATTTGTGTGGGACTTCCTGTGGGATGCCATGGGATAGTAAATTTTTATATGCCAAAGATACCAATTCAATATAGGTAAGTTAATACTTTGATTCCAAAAACTTTGTGTTAGTTTTACGACCTGCCCCTAATTGTGACCCCTTACCCTAACTTATCTCCAGTCCAAAGTCCTGTCTGAACCTGTCAAGCAAAAAAAAAAGGTTTGTTTACATTTTTTGTGCACCTCAGCTGGTAGTTTTTTTTATCAGTAGTCGTAGGGTCCGTATGTTTTTTTTTTGCTGTTCTTCAAACGTGTTATCTGAGTTTTTGCTTAAGTGCGGTCATTTTGGTAATTTGATTTTTGTACGTTTGGTTAAGATTTTACGATTTATTTTAGTATTACTAAATATTCCTCTGTATCTTATTTAATGTTGCTTTAAGAGTTCATAATCGTAAGTATGTTGCTAATTAGTAATAAGTACATAAACGGTGACTCATAAAACTCATATTAAGAAAAAATAAAGTGGATTTTTAATGTAGTGTCGAATTAGATGCTTTATGGATCATAGGATTTTGACTTATGATAAGATCTAAGCTAGCATTTTTTAACGCAATATCTTTTTAATATAAATCTCAGAAATGCAGTCGTTTTGGTGGCAAACAAGCCTGCTAAGTGCGTGCAAAATAACCAGTAAGAAAAAACGTAGTGATGCTGCCACTAGTTGCTATAAGATTTGCCTCTGTTCTTCTCGGTCATATATTTTTGATAACAGAGATTATCAAAAATATATTACCGAGAAGATCAGAGGTCGGAATGAGTTAACAATACAGGGAGAGATTGAAGCCTTAAACAGGATTCTGCTCTTTCAAATTGCGTGTGCCTGCTAAACATCTGCAGATTTTCCTTAGTCCTGATTTCTGGCCCGAAGGTGTAGTTTTCAGACGATTTTGGGAGGCGAAACGTACGCCCCATGTGAAGTGACGTGATTAGTTTTAGTATGTTATGGGCCCTGGTTTCCTGAAATAAATGGTTAAATAAATAAAATAAAATAAAATAACGAGGCCATACATAACCATCTAAATGGAACATATTAGTGGTGAATACTGCCATCTGACTATAGATAGACTAGATAATGCGGTGTTTTCTTTCAACTCTACCATCAATATAGTAAAACCTTCAATCGTTTTTAATTAATTCTTCTTCTTAGTCGTTGCACTCTTGACAGAGTGGTCGTGATTGTCTTTTCAGGGTTTATTCGTGGTTCGCTTTACTATCCGTCGTCACTTATCGCCTTTCGGGTGCACTTATAGAATGTCTTTTTAGTGGCTGTTTTTATTTGGTCGACCCATCGCATAGGGGACCTACCGCGTCTTCGTTTACCGTTAATAGTCCCCTGCACTATCAATCGTTCAATGGAGGTCTCACTTGCCTCGCGACATGTCCGAAAAAATTACATAACATTGTATTATTAATTAATACTTGTATAATAATAATACACAAACATTTTTGATAGAATAGTACTTAGACAATTCGTATGATAATAAAATGAAACATACCTATCTTTTCTCCAGGAAAGAAAAATAATCACTTTCTTCAGCACTTATACCGTTCCAGCTTATGATCTTCAAGTCTTCCGTAAGATTTCTCGTATTCCCACGGCTTTCACCGTCAAACTCACTGTACTACAACGAGAGGGCTTGTTAATGAAACACTACAAACAAACGTTTGCTAAATAATATGGATTCGCAAAGTAACAGGTGGTGTATGGACAATACAATCTGCCGTCATAACTCTAGTGTGTGGATTACAGGATTTTCTCGAGTTGTGATTGGTGTGATTGTGCGTCTTTAAGGTGTGTTCGAGTAGCGACCCTATTTGATTTATTTGTGGTTTTTGAGTACTGTACCTTTGTATTGTTATTTCCATATCAAGATTTGTTACATGTGGCTTATTGGTGGATAAATGTAATAGTTTTTAAATCTGATATGTTACACAGTATACCTAAATACTCGTACTTTGCAACTTTTAAGGTATATTTATAAACAAACATGTCCCTAAGCTTCAAATGTACTAAATTATGATACTAGTTCATGTTTGGATTACTGATATAAATGTACCAAACTGCAACTCAATTAGCTCTGTAGAGCGTTTGTAAGGAAATTAGCTGATATAGATAGACATACAAATACACGAGTGATACCTTAATATAAAGACTCTGTTCTTCCTGTTGAGCTATTGAGCCCCAAAAATATTAAAATATGTCTCAAAAACATATGTAATACCTCAACATAGCCATAATTACTTGCAGTTTCTTTTCAAACTCAAGAAATCCAATAATACTGAATGTAACAGATTATAAAAATATTCGAGTTTCAGATAAGACCTGTATCTGTATCGAGGCTGTAGATTGAACACGCCCAAAGCATAAGGTTTATTGTATTTTAACATTGTTCATTATACATATATTATACTTATTATCCATACATATTATATATCATCATCATTTCAGCCAAAAGACGTCCACAGCTGAACAAAGGCCTCCCCCAAAGAATGCCACAACGAACGGTCCTGGGCCGCCCTCATCCAGCGATTGCCCGCGACCTTCACCAGGTCGTCGGTCCATCTTGTGGGAGGCCTGCCCACGGTTCGCTTTCCGGTACGCGGTCGCCACTCGAGAACTAACCTGCTCCAACGGCCGTCAGTTCGTCGAGCTATGTGCTCTGCCTACTGCCACTTGGTGAGCTATGTCGGTAACTTTGGTTGTCATGCGGATCTCTTCATTTATGATTCGATCTCGCAGAGAAACTCCAAGCATAGCTCTCTCCATTGTTCTCTGAATGACCTTGAGCCTTCTTATGAGGCCCATAGTGAGCGACCATATTATCTATATACATAAAAATCAATTGCTGTTCGTTAGTCTCGCTAAAACTCGTGAACGGCTGGACCGATTTGGCTAATTTTGGTTTTGAATGATTTTTGCAAGTCCAGGGGAGGTTTATTCGGTAGTAAAATATGAAGAAAATGAAGGGAAATAGTAAGAACCACAATTTTATTTTTCCTTACAAATATTCCTTATCTATTAAACCTTTGTCACATTATTTAATTGTTAGTTAGAAACAGTTAGTTAGAAATAAAAAAATATTTGATTTGTAGGTACATCAGCTCTTTAAATTACGAGCCCAGTACAATGAACTGTACGTACCGCACTAATCTGTGCGCATCAGCCAGATTGCAATTTATTAACACTGGGACGTGTGTCCGCGAAACACTGTCTCACTTTTTGTTGGTCCTTCGTTGTCCGGTTATAAACGTTTGTTTTTTTTTTAAATGTACGATTTAAAAGTTGGATAAGTCCAAATAGTGACATAAAATAATGAAAAACACACGATCAAATTATAAGTCTATAAGACTTACCTATGTTATTTGACGTGATGAGGCAGAATGCCTCTTTGTTCGGTTATTGACGTCAGCGATGTACATTTTTGAGTAAAACAGGTCTTACTGTAACCCTCCAAAATACAGAAGAAATACTTGAAGTTATGAAATCTGGTCATTTTTCTGCCCACCCTTTCGCAATTCAAAGCGTATTAATCCGTCAGATTGCAATTTATTAGCACTCGGATATGTACCCGTGCACCGCTGTCGCAATTTTTGTTGTTCCTTCGTGTTCCGTGATAGACAGACAATGTAAAATCGCTTTACAGATTGCCTTTGAATATTTCGAAGTTGATTTGCACGTTGTTGTTAAAATAAAGATAAAAGTAAAGCAATATCACTCCTTGACATTCGTTTCTTCCTGTGACTTTGTGAATATCATTCTCTGTATTTGGTTTGATTTGATTGAAGAACTTTGTGGCCTATTTAATCAATATCTAACGCTTTTGTAATAAACACAAACTTTGAAGGCTGTCACATTATGATAAGGTCCTAAAGTAGTAAGCATATACTCCGACGACCCGGTTAGCCCAGCGGTGTGAGATGACCGTTTGATTCGTAGAGTCGCGGGTTCAATCCCCGCATTGGGACAAATATTTGTATGACCTACAGATATTTGTTTCGGGTCTGGGTGATTGTGTATGTGTTGTATGTATACAACGGCAACTACGACACAGGTTTATTCCTACTGTGGGGCTCTAAGTGTAAACCTATTTTATCAGTATTTTTATATGACTTTGTTCGAGAAATGTTTACAATGTTATGGATAAAAAAACAAATGGTTTTTCTTATTTTGATACTAAATTTCAACCAGTATCTTACAAACTTTACAGAAAAGAGTAGTGGTAAGTAGGTAAAGACAGTGTAAAAAAAGTGAGAAATTGTAAAAAAATTAAAAACTCATAGTACTAGGTGCTGACGCATTTTTATGGTGATGAATCCCGTACACTGCAACATTTTCAATTTTGTTTCACTAAACGAGGGGTGACCGGGCTTAAAAACTATTAAAAACAGCTGAGTACCGATTGTAAAATAGAGGGGTGGCAATCATATGAAGGCTTTCAATATTGGTCCTGAAATGAACAGTTTCCCATTATTTTATGCATTACTATGGACTGGTCAGTATGTATATTGACGGAATGATTATATGGGGTAGGGCTCCCCCGTTAGTGTTTGATAGTTGAGCGAAACCATTATGGTTTGCAAATAATTGTGTTTTGTTCGGTACTGTTGTCACATTTTCGTATAGTTTATTTCAGTAGGATAGGTCTTGGGGACGATACTAATAAAGCGGCTGGTCCGGGTTACAAACAGACTAAGATTTGTAAATTAATCTTGTATGTAAAAAGTATTTTAATTCTTTTTGCAGATTCATCAAATGTCACTTGTAACTAAAGGAATTGAAGGAAATGAACTTACGTAACTTCACGCTTGTAATTCCTGAAGGGGTACGCAGAGGTAAATGCATGCATTCAAGCATAGATGCAAACACCCATGATTCGCCAGTTACGTTTTTGGCCCATGTGACAGGTGGCGAGCCTGTTGACATCTTCGGGCACATTACCAAACTTCGAGGTACTGGGTAAATTTCCAGTGGTAATATGCCCGAAGATGTAAATAGGCTCACCACATGTTACATGGGAGATAACATAACTTGCAAATTGTATGTGTTTGCATGAATGCTTGCATGCCCCTCTACCTACCACTTCAAGTAAAATCGGCGCCCGAATGTTAAAAAAAAAAATCTACCTCACGTAAATGAAGAAGCGGGCAGAAATGATTTAATGAAACGAAGGTAATTTACCATATCTGTATAATTTTTAATAAGCATTGAGTGCTGTCATTTTCATTGCGAGCTTCCATTTTGTTACGAATACTATTCGATAATGGGTGTGCACCGTAAATTCATTTACATACATTGACACTAACGTAATAAACTACTACTGGTGGTAGAGCTCCAGTGACGGAGCTCGCGGGCGTAGGCACCACCGCATTACCTAATATACTTGCCGTTAAATGGTAGTGTTCAGCACTATCGTGTTTCGGTCAGGTGGTAATGTACGGCTCTGTAATTTCCGGCACAGAGGCATAACACCTAATGCCTCAGGAGTGGCAGCGCATTTGCATTTTGACCTCTGGTCATTATGTGGGTGTCTATAGGCTGCAGTCATCACTTAACATCAATGTGAACTGCACGCTTGTTTGCCACTTTCATAACATAAAAAAATGTGTGAAAAATGAATGATTTACACTAAAAAAGGCACAAGAGAAAAATCAAAATGTCTCAGTGTTAGGTACTATTGTACCGCCTAATTGTACTGTGTCCTAATGTGTCAGTTATTTCTGTTATTTTTATTTATTTGGTGTACAATAAAGAATTGCTTACTTACTTACTTATTTTATGTTACGAAAATGTCAAACAAACAGACTGCTGTACTGGAACCTTACCACCAGTAACATATATTTCAATGTTTAAAAAATATATATTAACTGCCATGGTAGCCTAGTGGTAGCAGGCCACTACTACTACACTGAGGTCCTGGGTTCGATTCCCGAGTAGGGGGTTATCAGAGATAATGGTGTAAAGTCCTTTATCTCTGGTTCTATTGGGATTTTTCCATTTTCTGGAAATTTCCCATTACCTCGAAGTTTGGTAATGTGCCCGGAGATGTCAACAGGCTCGCCACCTGTTACATGGGCCAAAACGTAACCGGCGAATCGCGGGTGTGTGCATGTATGCTTGAATGCATGCATTTACCTCTGCCTACCCCTTCGGGTATTACAGGCGTGAAGTTACGTTTTTTTTTAAATTGTTTTGGTGGTAGAGCTCTAGTGACGGAGCTAGCCCCCGCGAGGTAGGCACCACCGCATTACCTCTATCTGCCGCCACATGTTCAGTACTATCGAGTTCCGGTTGGATGGTAATGTATGACCCCCAAAAAAACCCCATTCGTTGTAGCACCGCAGTTAAAGGGCACTCCGCTTGCCGTTGGTAAGAGTATCGGTATCCTGGGCGTTGACATATCGAACGAAGTGCAATTTGGGAGTCACATTGAGTGTAAGACCAAGTTGGCATCCAAAAAACTAGGGGTGCTTAACAAAGCGAGGCAGTATTTCACATCGGGGCAGCTATTACAGCTTTATAAGGCCCAAGTGCGGCCCCACCTGGAATACTGCTCTCATTTGTGGGCGGGAGCCCCCAAATATCAACTTGGTCCACTCGACTCCCTACAAAGACGCGCCGTTCGTATTGTTAACGACCCAGGACTTACTGACAGGCTCGAACATCTGAGCCTGCGCAGAGACGTTGGGAGTCTATGCGTTTTATACCGTCTCTACAATGGCGAGTGCTCTGTCGAACTGTTCGACATGGTGCCACCGTCTCTTTTCCTACACCGCACTACCCGCCGAAGAGAGAAGTTCCACCCTCACCGACTGGACACTTGGCATTGTTCAACAGTGCGTTTCTCACGTTTGTTTTTGCCCAGAACGTCTAAATTGTGAAATGAACTTCCTTCTGAGGTGTTCCCTCGGTGCTACAATATGGGGTTCTTCAAAAATGGCGTCAAAAGAGTCCTTCAGGGCTGGCAGCGCGTTGGCGACTCCCCTGGTGTTGCAAATGTTCATAGGCGACGGTGACCACTTTCCATCAGGTGGCCCGTCTGCTTGTCTGTCAATCTTTTGACATAAAAAAAAAAACTACCACAGAGACATAGCAACTTAGGTCTCAGGGGTGTTAACGCATCTGCCTTTGGTTTTTGTGTAGACGTCTATAGGCTGCAGTCATCGCTTAACATCAATGTGATTTACTGGTGGTAGAGCTCCAGTGACGGAGCTCGCGGGCGTAGGCACCACCGCATTACCTAATATACTTGCCGCTAAATGGTAGTGTTCATCACTATCGTGTTCCGGTCAGGTGGTAATGTACGGCCCTGTAATTTCCGGCACAGAGGCATAACACCTAATGTCTCAAGAGTGGCAGCGCATCTGCATTTTGACCTCTGGTCATTGTGTGGTTGTCTATAGGCTGCAGTCATCACTTAACATCAATGTGAACTGCATGCTTGTTTGCCACTTTTATTACATAAAAAAAAAAAAAAATGTGATCTGCATGCTTGTTTGCCACTCTCCTTCCATAAAAAAAAATTGGATAGACACACGAGATTTTGATGAACCATAACCCTAGTTTAGACGCAGTTGAACCATTGATTTACATCTAACGGGTACACCATTCATCACTAACACATCAGGTGCTGAATTACGTTCAAGTGGTGCAGTTAAAATTAACTGTGTTCACATGCAAATGTAGTGGGCGGTGTGATTGATGGTGTTTTAATTAGGTTCTGTATGTGTTTGTTGATTAAATTTGTGTTGATTTCAGAAAGGAGAAAGGAAGAAAGATAGTAAGTACGTATGTTTTATTCGAATTAGTCTTTTTCCCATATTTTGGACATGTGAAAATCCTACTTATAGGTATTATAAATGCGAAAGTTTGTGAGTATGGATGGATGGATGTTTGTTACTCTTTCACAAAAAAACTTCCCGACAGATTTGTATGAAACTTTACAGTAATAGGTTATACATTTGAATAACATATAGGCTACAATTTGCAATGATTAAAAGTACACACGGACGAGTCGTATGCAAAAACTAGTATTTTAAAATATCTCCAATAAATAACTGGAACAGCACATATATGAAATTATGTGAAAATTAACTAACTAACTAACTAACTGCATCAGTAGCGTAGTGGTAGCAGGCCACTACTATTACGCTGGAGGTTCTGGGTTCGATTCCCGGGTCGGGGACTATCAGAGATATCGGTTTAAAATCCTTTATCACTGCTTCTTATGGGATTTTTCCATTTTCTGGAAGTTTCCCAGTACCTCGGAGTTTGGTAATGTGCCCGGAGATGGCAACAGGTTCGCCAACTGTTACATGGGCCAAAACGTAACCGGCGAGTCGTGGGTGTTTGCATGTATGCTTGAATGCATGCATTTACCTCTGCCTACCCCTTCGGGCATTACAGGCGTGAAGTTACGTATGTGATAATTAACCATTTCTCCCATTTCATATCGGCAACTACTGAACTTAAAATTTTGAAAAATATACAAAAGATACTCCTCTATCTATAAATCATAGGCAAAATTAAAAATTTTAGAGCATTAAACATTATATGTAACACGAGGAAATGCGTCGGAGTCTGTCTGTCTGTATCAAGCGAACTTCAACTTCTAGAAAGCTTCTACGCTAAACATTAGAATCAGATATAAAATTTTTACACAAGCCTCAAACTACATAAATACAGATGTGTTGCCTTATAATTTAACATTATTGTATTGTAGTCGGTAAACCTCGGACTGACTACCGAGAAATCCTTATCTACACGCTCGAGAATCGAATTCACGACCGTATGAAAGGTTGTGGTCTAAATTAGTATACTTAGCGATTTACCGTAAGCATATTCTCCTAGAAAGCTGGCAAACAAGCTTGCAGCTCACATTGATGTTAAGTGATGACTGCAGCCTTTAGACATCTGCACAAAAACCAGCGATCGAAAATGCAGATGCATTGCCATCCCTGAGACCTAAGTTGTAATGTCTCTGTGATAGATATTACGGGGCCATACATCATCATCATCTCTGTCAACTAACATGATAGTGCTGATCACTAGCATTCGGCAGCAGACAAATTACGTAATGCGCCCGCGAACTCCGATCGGTCACACCGTTTGGGAGGAGTTTTGTAAGAAACACTGTAGCATTAAACTCGTGGTAGCCGGTCCATACTGTTAGGTATTTTTAATATACTTGCCGTTAAATGGTACTGTTCAGCACTATCGTGTTTCGGTCAGGTGGTAATGTACGGCTCTGTAATTTCCGGCACAGAGGCATAACACCTAATGCCTCAGGAGTGGCAGCGCATTTGCATTTTGACCTCTGGTCATTGTGTGGGTGTCTATAGGCTGCAGTCATCACTTAACATCAATGTGAACTGCACGCTTGTTTGCCACTTTTATTACATAAAAAAAAAAAAAAGGGTATCATCTCGGAGTTTGGTAATGTGCCCAGAGATATATGTAAGTTTGAGCTCGCCACCTGTTACATGGACCAAAACGTAACTAACGAATGGTGGATGTTTACATGTATGCTTGAATGCATGCATTTACCTCTGCCTACTCCTTCGTAAATTATAGGCGTGAAGTTCCCTTTCTTCATTTTCAATATATTATTGAAAATCAAGAAAGGGAAAATGATTTTGAATAAGTTCATTATTACAATAATAATGGCAACCCATTATATGTCCCACTGCTGGGCACGAATCTCTCCCCTGTTTGGGGGGAGGCCTGGAGCTTACTCCACCACGCTGCTCCAATGCGGGTTGGTGGAGATAAGAGTTAGTGGTCAACCCATTGTCGGATGTTTTCAAACCGCCCATAAAGCCTCGGACAAGGTCCAACGACTGCTATCTATTGATAGCAACCGAGACCGACGGCTTAACGTGCCCTCCGAAGCACGGAAACGCGCATTTTAATTTGCCACTAGCGGTCACCCATCACACACCCGACCGCGCCCGTATCGCTTAACCGAGTAGATCGCTTCCATCTACACCAGCCGCTGGGCTATGCGCGCTTCGTAATAAGTTCATTACTTGGACCATAAAAGGTAAAAAGACCAATCGAACTCAGTGATGCCGTGAAATCAAGCGGTAGCTGCCATGGTGGATTATACTTAACTGGCGGTCCCTTTATGGAAGCGTGAAGGTAAAGGGTACAGGATATTTTACTTTTTCGGTGGGACTCGTGCGATTTTGGATTATTGTTTTTTTTTTAACTGGTTAACGTTGCAGTTTTGGCTGACAGTAACAAAACATAACAATTAATTGGAATAAAGTACGTAAAGGCGAAGGGACGTGGCGACCCATCGCCCATGGCGTAAGAATTATCTACTCCTAGAAGTGGACTTGTCAAGTTAGTCAAACCATTTCAATAGGGCCATAGGGCCGTTGTAAGTGCACGTTGCAGTTTTGGCTGACAGTTACAAAAAATAACAATTAATTGGAAAAAAGGACGTAAGGCCTCCGACAAGGTTTGACGACTGCTATCTATCGATAGCAACCGGGACCAACGGCTTAACGTGCCCTCCGAAGCACGGAAACATGCATTTTTTAAATTTACCTCTAGCTGTCACCCATCACACACCCGACCGCGCCCGTATCGCTTAACTGAGCCAGCCGACATCTGACACTGACACCAGCCGCGGGGCCATGCGCGTTTTGTCTTGTCAGTTTGTCAAACCATTCCAATAGGGCCGTAGTAAGTGCAATAACGCAAGACGGGCAGAGGCGTCCTACGATGAAATTACCGGCACTGCCATCGCCGATCCCCATGCCAAGGGACGATTATTATTATTATTATAAAAAACCAGTCAAGTGCGTGTCGGGCCACGCGCAGTGTAGGGTTCCGTAGTTTTTAGGTTTTACCAAAGTAAAAAAAAAAAGTTTTCTATGGAGTTGTTTAATAATTTCGAGTAAAATACATTTGGTCGACTATTACTCCCAAACTTGTAAAGTCAACATAAGTGTGATGGTTTCCTTTAAATTTCGTTATATGTAGCTACTATTGCCGTAACGTTTGAATTTCTAACAACAACCGTTTAGTTGGTAGCACTCTAACGAAAATTGGCACCTTAAAGCTTAATAAGTCTGGAACAGAACTAAATCGAAAAATAATGTTAGTACATCCCTGACATTTTTCAAAAGACCTATCCAATAACCCACACTATACAGAAAACTGAATATACAAAAAAAAAATCCCCACGGTACATGTAGGGGGGGTACCCTAAATAAAATAAAATGTCGTGTTATTATTATACCACTTTGTCGGCGTAAGAATGATATATACTTGTGCCAAAGGAGATGTTGCAAAAATGTATGGACCTCCGGCCATGTATTGTACACAATATCAGTAAACAGGCAAAATCAATATAAAAACGTTTTTACTGCATATTTTTACTTATTTAGCTTTGTTTGCAGTTACAAAACATTATTTGCAGTTAGAATTGCAACTTAAAACCAACATGGCGAATATGGCGGACGATGTCATTTTGACATTTTAATTTTTTAAATTGTTTTTTGACTATCTAGTACTTGGAGAAAAAAATATATTTTATAAATACTATCGAAATCGATTGATACCAAGCGTTGGCTGTATCGCCGCCGTGTTGAACATGGTTGAAAATGATAAAATCGTTTGAATTAAATGTGGTGGTAACTCTAAAATATAGTCTTGATTAAATTAATTGTATTTTTTTCGGATTCTTCTATAATTTACCCATTTTTTGAGGACATGTACGAACCAGGGCTGAGCTCGCAACATCTCCTTTCATTTTCAATGGAGTAGGTAACCACCTTATTAATTAATCTATCTTCCGCCACATAGTATGTTCAATACTGTCTTGTTCCAATTAAATGATAATGCATGACACCATAAAACTAACACAGAGGCAAAAAAAACTTAAGCTACGTGGTTTGTAATGCAACATCGACCTCCAGTTTTAATATTGATGTCCATAAGTAGCAGTATTAACTTAATATTCAATTGTATGTTCACTACCATAAAAATGAAAGAGATAAAATACTTATAGAACGTAAAATATTATGATAAAATACTTAAAGAAAATATTTTATTTTTAATAATAATTCAAAATCCACTCAATCGTTCTCTAAAGAAAATGAAAATGAAAATTTTATTTAGCTCTTAGCCAGGACACATATGTACAGTATGTATACACAACAAAATTAAATTTTAAAAAGATTAAATAAAAAATACAGACCAAGTAAGTACCTAAATAATTAACTAAAATAATAATGTTATGTAAATTAACCACCTATATTAAATTTATAATAATAATAAGGCATATGTGTCGCACGGCTGCGCCAAAAAGGTATCCAGTTCAGCATGATGTCAGGTACCTATAAGGTATAAGTACCTGACGCTGGTTTTCGACTGGAACCATTGGATGCATGGTCACTGATGTCAAAGGTCTTATAAATATATAAATAGGTATGTGGTGTGTCTAATGATAATAAGTGATTACGTTTTCGTAGGTTTTCGCGAGCTTCATACAACGAATACTAATACGATAATAAGTGAATAAAACTATTAAATAAATAAATAAGCAGACGGATTAGGCAACACCTTGAAATACCTACAATATTAACAAAATTAAAAAGTAAAAAACAAAAACAAAGATATAAATATACTTACAGCTAAAAAATTAAAAATTAATCAAACAAAGAAACTAATTAAAAACAACTTAATTACAAACTTAATCAATATAAAGTATAGATACAACTACTACCGCCATCTATGGGAGTCTATGTAACACTAATTTTGATTGAGGGCTTCCAGGAATGCAGTAAGTAAGTTCTTATAAAATAGTTCAATGGTTACATTTTATGCAAACGCAAAGTTATTAATTAGATACAACTGAATTGTTTTTACATTCTTCAACACTACTACACTAGCTTCTTTGATTTTGATTAAAATATTACTCAGCCCCATATTTTACTTCTTATTAAATAAAAAGTTTGAATTTAATAATGGGACTTATTTTTAAATCTATTATTATTGTTAAATATATAAAATCAAATTACATTGTTATTGTACAATAAGTACATTATAATTGTATTAATTATTATTGTGACAGATTATTTAATGTAGAGTCATGTCTTCCAATAGTTCAAATAAATTGCCTACGTTGATGTTTGTAATGAATGTCAACAGACTTGCCACCTGTTGGTACAAAAACTTTTTCGAATCGCATGTCATGCATAAATCCTCCGTCTAGATATTGAATTATGGGTGTTATTTTTTTGATTTGATAATTTATTTGAAAATAAAACATTAAAGTCAATATCATTTTAAATTACGAATATTAATTGTAAATGTAAAGCTTATCTTCATACACATAAATGACTCTACAATTAAAATTATGAAATAAATTAAGTCAGACGTCTAGGTGTTACCCATGCATGTCCAGTGCCGGCTTTTTTTTACTTTTTACTGCCTTACTCATCGCAAATGGCCTACTTTCGAGAATGTACTCACGCTATTCCTGAACGTGTTGTAACTTGTTTAATACTTCTCTTATTCGCAATTAGCTGATATTACTATTAATTAAATTTTATCATTGTGCACTATAGCTACCCTTTTATCTTAGTTATTGTTTTCCTGTTACAGTTTCATAAGGTTGATTTCGTTTGAATGTCATTCGATATTTTAAGAAATTGATCAGAAATAAATTCGTATATTTTTTGACAGGAGTAGGTAGAGCTATATTCTTACCCCCTTATTCATAAACGTACATTTACGTACGTATATTAAACGTACGTTTTAGATGTAGAATGCTTTGTCTTTGTCAGTTGCATTGTCAAATGTGCAGGATAAAAAAAGACAGAGGAGAGATTAACAACTCTGTACTGGTGGTAGAGCTCCAGTGACGGAGCTCGCGGGCGTAGGCACCACCGCATTACCTAATATACTTGCCGTTTTATGGTAGTGTTCAGCACTATCGTGTTCCGGTCAGGTGGTAATGTACGGCTCTGTAATTTCCGGCACAGAGGCATAACACCTAATGCCTCAGGAGTGGCAGCGCATTTACATTTTGACCTCTGGTTATTGTATGGGTGTCTATAGGCTACAGTCATCACTTAACATCAATGTGAACTGCACACTTGTTTGCCACTTTTATAACATAAAAAAAAAAACTTTAGCAACAATACATTTATGAATAAGGGGGTAAATATTTATCCTTCTGGATTCGAAAATTCTGAATTCAGTAGGTATTAATTTAAGAAATTATTGATTGTATCTTCACTGTGGGTCATTGGCTCGTAGTAATTAGGACGAAGGCAATATAATATAGGCTTCTGGAGTAGCCACATTTTAACTAGATTTGTGCCAATGTCTATAAAGGCTTGGTTAATAATTCCAAGAAATATTTTTAGAATTTTAAAAAAAATCTGTAATTAAGCAAAAAATACCTTTTTTAGGTAACGTAGGTGGAAACATGCATGCAGTTCACATGTATGTTAAGTGATAACCGCAGCTTATAGATGTCTACACAAAAAAACAGAGGTGAAAATGCTGATGCGTTACCACTCCTGAGGCCTAAGGTGTTATGCCTCTGTGCTGGAAATTACAGGGCCGTACATTATCACCTGACCGGAACACGATAGTGCTGAACACTACCATTTAGCGGCAAGTAGGTATATTTGGTAATGCGGTGGTGCCTACGCCCGCGAGTTCCGTCACCAGAGCTCTACCACCAGTAAATAAATACCAATCTATTAGCTTCTTTATTTCGTTTTTATGAAGATGTTTACAGGCTAGTGTATTCATTTATTATTTATGTGAACTGTTCGTTTGTCTGCGCCACATCATCTATAAATAAAATGTGACAAATTAATAGATAATTAATTTTTAAATCTTTCAAATTACATAATAATTATAATTTACATTTTAAATCCTTGTAATAACAAAAAGGTTAATTAATTTATAATACCCATTTGTCTTGTAAATTAATTTACCTATTTTATGTATAAGAATTTGGAATGAAAATATTTAAATTTTATCTTCGATCCTATTGTAGGTACGTACGTATATGACACCCGACTTTTAGAAGAGAAATGTCTCTTTTTGTGTTATTTTTCGATTTTAAAATATTGCAAGCATAATGATACCTAGAATATTTTTTAACTACAGTCGAATTTAGTCTCTATTGTTTCGTGAATCTTAACTCTACATTGTTAAAGATCTTTTAAAATAATGCGTCCAGTATGTAGATGTAATTTATTGTTTTAATAGAGTTCTTAATAAATAATGTAGAAATATGAAAAGAAAAGAATATTTACTTTATATGAAACACATTTTCTTTCAATCATAAATCACTGAGGCGTTTATTTTTTAAATATACTTAAAAAAATTTAAAAATAAATATATTTAACTGAAAGAGATGAACATAGACTTAAAAATTAAAACTCTACCTGAGCAAAATAAAATAACTTAATACGTTTCATGTGATTTGTGTTGTTATGCTAGTGTCATGGGTTCGGTGTGCTGAAAAACATTCATTTTAGCTGAAAAAAAATCCTTTCATTTTTTAGACATAGAGCTCTTCACTTGTACGTAATCACTTACATTAATTAGTATATTATATTTAGTTTTGTCTTAGTTGTTTACTTTAATTTATTATGTTTGTTTTAAACGTGTAAGAATAACAACATAAGAAGTGCCTGTCACCCTTATTAAATAAATGAATTTCGGATGATATATAGGTATGTATTTTTTGAATCACTGCGGAAAATGTTATCATTATTTTCGCTCTCAAAATTCGCTAACTACACAAAACAAAAATAGAGTTATTTAACGTAACGATAAAAATATTGACCCGTCGGTAACCAGGTTTTAATTTATTCCACCACTGTGTTATGCAATTCTCACCCGTGAATTTAAAATTTAGACACTCCATACTTTTAAAACGAATTAGACACCGATTTCTTTCACTGTAGAATAAGCCAACAGTATTGCCACAGTGTAAGTATGTTACAAAATTACAAATAAGTACGTATTATTACGCCTAAGCTATCAATTTTATTACGCATTGAGTCGACGAAACAAAGGTTTTCACTCAACGCTAAACGTCTATAAACATAAAAACACCTATTGCACAAACCGTACTTTGGTGCCTACAAAAAACCGTTTTATAACACTACCATTAACGAATTACTACAAATAAAACACACGTCCACGTCAACATATCCTTCAAGTGAGCTTTACGTACAACAAAGAAACATTAAACGCGTCCACGAAACGTTCAGTGCGAGTTGCTCGTAGCCGAGTGAACGCTAACAACCCCGACTCGATCCTTGCGTCACCTCACCCCATACTCGACAACCAATCCGAACCCACTATTCACTTTGGCGCGCTTTCTCGTCACCAAATTTAAACCCCACGGTAATATCACCATCCCTCTTTCATAGGGACGCTTCACGAAAACCAGACGGAGAAAGCACACCTCCGTCAATCGCTGCTGTCACAATGATGTAATCTGTTTGATATGAAACGTAACATGCGCATCGTACCTAGTGTGAAAGGGACAAAAGTCGCGGTGTCACCGTTGATTGTGGTGGTAGAGTGCGAAGGGAACGTGCTACCGTGCGTTCAACTATTTATAATCAAATAGGGCGCGCTTGTGTGAGCGTGTTCACACTTTATGCACCGCACGCACACACGGGAAAGCGGTCGAGCGAGGCAATGATGTGCACGAAGAATTATCCCTTATTACACGATCTGCTTCCGCGCTGGCCGCACGTGCAATCAGCCAGTTCTTTGTCGAGCGCCACGCGAAGTATTAGTTTGTTTACATCGGAAAGCCGGAGTGATGCGTTGCGTTCGTGCGATTCTGCACACGGCCGCACGCCGGTTGACGTGAATCACGGACAATGACAGAGTTTTTGCGGTAACTTTTTGTGAACTTGTGAACTTTTTGAGGTCGCGTGATCTCGACGCCAAGTGACATAGACTGTGCCATTTTTGTGTCAAAGTGAACTATTGGAGTTAATTAGAAATAGGATTTTGAAGTTTTTACGATATTGAAGAAAATTTTGGATCGAAATTATAATTATCACCAGAAAACTTGTCACGAATTTTTCTAAGTCTCAAATACGAGGGGAAAAGTTGAGGCGAGGTTAATCAGCAAGCCGTAAACAAAACATTGATGCATACAAAACAAAATCAACGCTCAAAAGAAAGAGGCTAAGCGAGAAACAAAGATGGCAATAGCTTTCAACCTGCCGAGCGAGAGAGAGGCGAGCGAGGAGAACTTTTCGCGGTTGAACCGGCTCCTGGCCGAGCTGTACGAGGTTCTATGCCACATCTTGGTATCACGGCAACCTGGGCAAGAGGTCCATGAGAATCGTCGAGGTGAGTGCCCTCGAGCGCCTAACGTACCACCTTACCACTTAAGATGCAATTCGACCTACATCGTCAACTTGGTGATGGTCGTCGCCATCATTAAGGTCTCCCTCGCATCTTCCCTCTTCAATACCATCAGATAAAATGAAGATTGTTTTAGATAAGTATTGTTAACGGTGAGCCTGCAAAGCAGACCTGGACTGTTGTTACTTATTTTTAAGTCCATCCGTCTTTTTTGTAACCGAGATGTTGTGTCAAACTGCACTTAAATTGTAAATGGTGGTTTTGACCATATTAAAATATGCTGATCCAGCATTTTAATTTGGTCCCTTTTCTAACATAATGCTTGATGAATTTTGCTTATTGAATTTGAGTGAAGTTCGACAACACGTTTCGAATTATCTGTATTAAAACAATGTTTTTAAGCTGTGAATTTACTAAAAGTGATTAATTTGACATTGGGTTGATTTATAAATCATGATCACAATTATTTTGAGGGTCAATAATATTAATAAGGTTTACTTTTTTTTACGATATGCATTTAAAATATACTTAACGAATCAATTTTTTCAACAGACTCAAATATTTTTTTGTAATATTTAATTTCCGCATTTTCAAGTACAACACATTTTTAAGTACCTTTACAAATATTTTACTCCGCTACCATAATTTTAAATCTGTTAAGTTTTAATGTTTAGTTACATTTCCATTTGATCTCCTATTTTTGTTTTATCAATTTTAATTTACGTGATTAGTTTAATTTATTACAATTATACAATTACATTATTCTTGAGAACTAGCATTTAATTGAATATGTCTAATGGAACTTAAGTTGTATGGATCTCATATTTTTATTTTAGTTCCAAATAATCTATAGTCATAATGTAATACATTTAAGTGCTTTCTTTTGATTTGACTAGACGCCAAATATTAGTTAAATATTAACAGAACATTTAAATGAAATTTTGAAAAAATATTTATGATAATGTTTTTCTTTACAACGATTGTAACAAAATATTTTTTAGCTTAACTGTAAATACGATGAACCAGTAAATATATTTTTGTTATGATCGTAAATTCATAAATCTCAAATCATGTTCTGTTTAAATAAAATGTAAAATATTGATACAAAAATATATGTCCCAATTTGTATAAATGGATATATTACGCTGATGTAGATTTATAATTTTTATAACGTGTAAATAATGCATTTAGACGTTTGTGATTTTTTTCATAAGCATTCTCAATTTTATAATTATTATTTACATTTGCCTACATAATATTAATAGTTAAGTGCCACATGTAATCGTCTGCTACATAAACTGGATTGTGTTTACAATGATGTCCACGAAACAATTGTGGGATATTGTGGAAATAAATTTATTATTTTGTAAAACATGATTTCGGTTTTTTAATAATTTCCCAATAACATAACAGAGCAGAAAAATTCTGTACAAATTCCAGAAATCTCTTAATTTCAAAATTGGTTAAAAAAACTAATGAAAGATTTATCACAGTAATATAGGTATCTCATATTATGCTACATTCATGATACAGAGAGAAAAAAGATGTACCTAATCAAATTAAAAAACATGTAACACGCACACTTTACATAAAAACATCGGTAGATATTCGAATATTCAAACATATACTACGATACCCACAAAAAGAAATGGAGGTAAAAAGAACACACATTAAAGCCATACAAAATCCAGAAATAGCAAATGCACCTAAATATTTTACGTACAGCCGATGTTTAAGCATTGCTCTCATAAACAGTGTCAAGCCGGCGGCTCATCGATTCGGACCAAAATAACCACTGTTTACACACTGTCAGATGGACATGTTGTAACATGTTTGCCATTAAACAATGGAAAGGAAAAGTAATAGGATATCGCAGGTAGGATTTTTAAATTTGCAAATGTTGATTTATTTTTAAAGTTAATATCGATGAAGACGGGTTATATTTATCCGCAAGAAAGAGCAAGGTTAAGAAAGAGTGAAATAATAACTATACAAAATTTGAGATAAAGTAAATAACAGCGATGTTAACAATAATACGAGTAATTTGAATATACAAATATAACCAAATTAAAAAAAAGATCATCAAAACTATAACTAACAAAAAAAGATATCCTATCGGAAATGAACTGTGATAACAAACTGTTAGTAATCTTAGATATCAAATATTTAAAAGTAAGTTAAGAAAATAATTAATACCAGTATACACCAAGAAAAATTAACGTGAACAATATGCGTGGACAGGTAAAGCTAAATTCAATAAGAATAGAGCACTTAGATAGACACAAACTACATGAACTAGTTCAAACTCGAAACGAGACACTTAAACTTGCTCCGAATCGTGCAGTCACGATCTAAGACGGTCCAAGTCACTGTTTATCAGCGGAAACCTAACACAGCAAAGAAGATAAAAATAGATATCAGTAAATATATTATCTAACACACTTTTTAAACTTAAGATGATATTTAAAGCTTTTAAAAATCTACTATTGAAACACATACAAGTAGTAACTATATAAGGGAATCATATTTTCCACACATAATTCTATAGTGGATATTACATACAAAGATTATTATATCTACTATATTACATGATACAGTTTATTTTTGAATTGCCTCAGTAGCGTAGTGGTAGCAGGCCACTACTATTACGCTGGAGGTCCTGGGTTCGATTCCCGGGTCGGGGACTATATCAGAGATAACGGATATTTTCCTTTCCTTTATCTCTACTTTTATTGGGATTTTTCAATTTTCTGCAAGTTTCCCAATACCCCGGAGTTTGGTAATGTGCCCGGAGATGGCAACAGGTTCGCCACCTGTTACATGGGCCAACACGTAACCGGCGAGTCGTGGGTGTTTGCATGTATGATTGAATGCATTCATTTACCTCTGCCTACCCCTTCGGGGATTACAGGCGTGAAGTTACGTTACGAAGTTACAGTTTATTTTAGTGTAAAAATATGTCATACTTCATTCGTTGTTCAAAAATAAACTGAATAACGAATTTTTACAATACGAAAAATCTTAGAAAATTATGTCAATTTTTATATGGCTATTTTGATTTCTAATTCTTATCTTCTTACAAATTGGCATAGATAACAAATCTCTCTAAAATAAATTAATACTTACAAAAAAATTATGTGTCTAATCCACAGAAAATGAAGTTCTAATTGGAAGTTTTATTTTCGTGGAGCTTTTGGACGCTTTTTAACAAATAAGAAATTTATATATTCTCTGATATTTTTTTTTCTTGAGAAACAACTTACTTTACTAATATGAAAGGAGCAAGAATTAACTAAACTATAAAGTTTTAAACAAAAAATACATTCCAAGATATTATTAAATAACCAAGTATGTAACAGAAAGAAAACGAAGACACAAGGAAAAAAAATTGTAAACACCAAATAAGCATTAATATTAATTGTATAGTTGTATTCAGAGAATTGAGACTTAAAGCTCAATACTTGCGCCATATCGTAACATTGGCAATGGACTCGAAACACGATATTCGAAAGGAAAATCGATCGCAATCGAATGTATCGTGAACGAAGAAATCGAAAACGGTCGAACCACCCTTCGTAATGCAAAAACCGGCTCTGACATAGTAAGTCATAACGAAATAATCCACAGAATTATTTTAAAATTTAATTTGAATATTTTGGCAATATAAGACGTTTCTACAATTTCAAATTTATCAACAGTTGAGATTATTTTTGCATTTTCTACTTAAGAATGTATTTTATAAATATGTAAGCAGTTAATACTAAATATATGTCTAAAAAGGACACATTTAAAGAGATTTAATTATCAAAATGAAGGAAGATCGTTATCTAAATAAAAATATGTTAGGTACAATAAAATTAATAGGCATAATGGTTATTTTTGTAGTCTTTCCAATAAGCACAGTACCTTCACAGCTTCTTCAGAAACTTTTATTTAATTTGAAATGATTCAATAAGCAAAGTTTATATTTCTTTACTAATTCATTTATGGACACCACAATAGCTCTCTTCAACCAAGACGTTTGCTGAAAGAAGAAAATCAATTATTCGTAAGTATGCCTGTGTAAGTAATGATTTCTGATATACATAATAATATAAACGCAAATTAAACCTTGGGCAGTATAATGACTGAAAATCTAATGTAAAGTAAGTAGGTACCAAAATAGATAAGTACTGCCAGCGAAGTGAACCTTAAAATTAAATATTGTTAAATGTTTGTCTTTACTGATGTTTTTTTTTTAATACAAATTAGAAAAGAAGGAGATTTTTATACAACCCTTGCTTAGATTTTAACATTTACTATCTAACCGACACTCGATAGTGTTGAACACTATTATTAAGTTCAGTGCCAATTTGATTAGGTAATATAGTCATGCCTAAGCCTCGAGACACCAATAAATATTCACTATTCATAATAAAATCATAAACTCAACGTCAACATGAAAGGAAGTTTGATATTTTCTATGCAAAATATTTTACATATTACTAAATCATGAATTTTTATCTAAAAACATTACATGGGATGAACTATAACACATCAGTTTATATTTTAAATAAAGTGATGAGTTCCTTTTAGTGGACGCAATTTCTTTTGTAACCTTTTGTATACCAAAGTTCATCATTATCTGTGTGGTCCTTCAATTGTTAATCCATTGACATTACAGTTGCTTACGTCTGTAGAAATAAGATTCTTTTTAACTTCAATAAATATAGTAAGTCACGCTTTCAGAGTGAGTTCGATCATCGAAGTGGAAAGGAACGCTTCAACGATTACAAAGATCAAAATATTTTTTGTACACAAACGATTTTTCAAAATGCTTTTGATTGTCATCGAATGACATCTGATTTGGTACTTTGTTTTCTTGGTTGTGTTTTTGAGATTAACGTTATTTTTGAAAAGGCACGAGTTCTTTTTATCGAAATTTTCATTCAAGTTTCATGCCTTGCAAACGTATTAGATTTTAATATGAAATCTAATAAGTAAATTAATTTTCTATGAAGTTCGTGATGAAATCGATTTTTTTAAATATTAAATATTAATGAATATTACAAAATACTCAATAACTTTTTGTAATTAAGATTTGAGACGTTAAATGTGTTTCAATAACATTATCATGCCCACTACTATTCTGTAATATTTTATTTTAACAATTTTATTTAATTCCTTTGAAATGTACCAAATTCATCCCATGTTTTTGTTGTAAAATTTAAATCTTCAAATTCAACAAAATTAAAATATATTTTTCACTAAAATAAAGTAATACGCAAAAATAGATAAAGTTATTCAACAATTGTAGTCAGTAAAAAGTTATTCAACAACGCCAGTAATAATGAAGATCATCCTACGTAAGATATTATGATAAGAAGTGTATTACTATGATTCACAAACGAATAACATAATAGCACTTAATATTATAATTTGCTACCGTATCGTAGTCATTGTCATAAGTAGCTATCGTATTACCAATACATGATTGTGTAACTCCTGTCAGTTAGAACTTGATTTACATGAGTTCATATTTCATTTAATTAAGTCCGCAATTAGTTGCTAATTGAATCTTAGATATCTTAGCTTGTATTATCTTGATAGCATTAACATATTGTAGTGAATTAAGAATTGAAAAACTACACGCTTTGAATTAATGTGTATAGTTGTAACAAATTAAAATGTTATTCATGTTAATGACATCTAATTTTTATTTTTTTTTTACATAAGGTGGCAAACACCCTTGCAGCTCACATTGATGTTAAGTGAAGGTTGCAGCCTAAAGACATCTACACAAAAACCAGATATCAAAATGCATAAGCGTTGCCACCCTTGAGACCTAATATTTATGTCTTTGTGATAGTTATGACGAAACCATTTATGGATCACTTCAACTACTGATCCTAAAAACAGAATAATGAAATTCATTTAAAAGAATAATCAATACTAAACATTATTACTTCTACCTATGTGGTAGTAAATGATCATATTTTCAAATTAAAATTCAACTTCTCCAACAAACTGAAACGAAAGCCCATAATGATTAACGTCGAACAATATCAAGATATATCTCTTACAAAGCCACTATAAAAGGTTATCTCAAAAATTGATCTTCCAACATTTATGTAGCTACTGTATCTTATAGAGGAAGAAAAAACAAATTATATATTCAATCGACAACCTCCGAAACTCTTTTACATTCTGGTCTCGCAATAAATTATTATTCCTGTTTGGTTTGAAAAAAAAAAAGCATCAAAATACACCAAATCGGGACTAGAGGCGAACCCAGACAAAGCTCTATTGAACTTGTCTGGACTTGACCGAGGAAAAAAAACGAAAAAGGCACCTGTTTTGGACACCACCTGTGGAATATTATTATCCTGTACGGTTTACTCGTACAACGGTGAAAAAAAAAGTGTTCCGTAGCAAAGAGAACTTTTGTCTGTTTCTACACAATACGTTTGGATATTGGTCGTTGACTGGTGTATTGATATTATGAGAGGTTTTATAAACACTAGCATATCAATTGGTAGATAAGGTACTACATATTTATATTTAACACAATAATGATTACGCTAATTGGTATTATTTCAAAGATGTAAAGGAACAATTGGAAATAAAACAACTGAAGTTTCACTGGGACTTTAGTAGCTTAAGTTCAATTCAGTTTTCTTTCAAAATCTTTATAATATTTCAGTCGCATATAATTGGATTAAGTAATATCGTGAAACCTGACCTTCAGTTAATATTTTTAGTGAAATTGTAAAAACATTATAAGTATCTTTACCTTTAATTGTATATTTTTAACAAGCAACTTATATAAAATAAGTATCACTCTAATACTTAAACTATTTTCATTCGCCTTTATTGAAAGATGCAAGCTACACTAATTGAATTGAAATAAAACTATTTTTTAAAGAAAAAATTGACTTCAGGCGCGACTCGAACTCGCGGCCACAGGGAATCTAGTCCAGCCGCTCTTACAACTGAGCTACCGAAGTCCTGCACGATTCGTCAAATCTTTCCGTCACATTTATTGCATTGCCTTTTTTGCCGAAGAGAAACTGGACTAGATTAAAATTAGCCGCGAGTTCGAGTCTCGCCTGAAGTCAAATTTTTCTTTTAAAAAATATATTTCACTAGCATGTGTTATTGCGAAATAATACAAAAACAATTAAAATAAAACTATTTTTACGGATTTATCTTGTATATTAAACTAAAATGATTTTATTAAGTTGGTTTCAAAAATCATTTAAGTTTAATATACACTAGATTAAAAAGAAATAATTATATAATTTACTTTAATGTGCAACCCGATAAACATAAAAAGTGTACAATTAAAAGTTTAACAATCTAATGAAGGTAGACGAGGCAC
The DNA here is from genome assembly GCA_036365455.1 of Macrosoma leucophasiata. Taxonomy (NCBI): domain Eukaryota; kingdom Metazoa; phylum Arthropoda; class Insecta; order Lepidoptera; family Hedylidae; genus Macrosoma; species Macrosoma leucophasiata. The sequence goes on along the minus strand of JAWQUS010000004.1, from coordinate 3,439,205 downwards.
GAGAGGTTTGTCTGAACCGGGATATCTGGCGCTCTACACTCTCTGCCTACCCCGTTAGGGACCTGGCGTGAAGATACATACATACATACAACAATCTAATCGTAAATCGAATTAAATAAAATTCCCATACATTTTTAAAAGCATTAGCTAATCTGTACCAACTAACAGTTGAACTATTCCTGAGATCTCAATTTATTCCTCATCATGTTTTATGGATTAAACCCAACCACGATTATTTTCCGAGCAATAAAACACCTTAGTCGCTCGTCCACTATGCAATTGTTATATTTATGGATAAAATTAGCACTTCAACAATAGTCTCACTTGTCTAGTTGTCTACCCTTTACTTGTTTTGAGAATGTTGAAGTTCAGGTGAATGTCTAACGTGGGTCCAAAAGTGTTTCTTTTTTTTATGTAATGGAAGTGGCAAATAAGCATGTAGTTCACATGGATGTTAAGTGATAACCGAAGCCTAGACACCCACACAAAGAACAAGATCAAAATACAGATGCGTTACCACTGAGGCCTAAGGTGTTATGCCTCTGTGCCGGAAATTACCTTATGTAAGGAAGATGGTAACCAGAGGTAAAAAGACAAATGCGTTGCCACTCCTGAGACCTTAGTTGTTATGTCTGTGATAGTTATTACGGGGCCATACATTACCATCTTATCGAAACACGATAGTGCTGAACACTATTTTTAGATAGATTAGATTATGCGGTGGTGCCTACTGCCTACGCCCTCGAATCCCTACACTGGAGTCTGGAGCTCTGCCACCAGTATAATTAAAGGACAAGATCCATGTTGGGCCCGCACCTTGTACACTATATAAGATAGTGCACAAGGTGCGGGACTTGTGGTTTTGACTGGTGGTAGAGCTCCAGTGACGGAGCTCGCGGGCGTAGGTAATGCGGTGGCATCACCGTAATATACATACTTGCCGTTAAATGGTATTGTGAACACTACCATTTAGCGGCACTATCGTAATGTACGGCCCTGTAATTGCCGGCACAGAGGCATAACACCGCCTCAGGAGTGGCAGCGCATCTGCGTTTTGACCTCTGGTCACTGTGTGGGTGTCTATAGGCTGCTGTCATCACTTAACATCAATGTGAACTTCACGCTTGTTGGCCACTTTCATTACATATAAAAAAGATACAGAAAAATAATGTAATTAACTTATAGATATCTACACAAAAATCGGAGGTCAACATGTAGGTATGTAGCCTAAATTGCTTTGAATCTGAGTTAATCAAGTCTTTTTTAACTTGTCTTTTATGTTTTATTATTTCTTTTTTTACTTTGTAAGACAATTTCTATTGATGATTTATGGACCTTTCATGTGTCTTGGTTTTAGTAATTAGTAGGCATAATTTATAGCTAACCAAATTAAAAGCTTAAAAACAATATCTATTTATTAAAAGCAATACAAATTAACACATTTTTATGTCGCCTGGTAACTTCTATTTAAAAAAAAGAAGAACATGTAAACACAAACAAAAACGATACTACTAGCGCCATCTATCGGGGCACCAACGAACTATTGTCAAGTTAGAATTTACCCATAATTTTTGTTTTAATATTTTTTATATTATTTACATTTATATCTCTACATTTAAAAATATCTGTCATCCTTTAATATTTTTATTTTTTTAAAGAAAAATGGAAAGATAAATTTGACTTCAGGCGAGGCTCGAACTCGTGACCTACTGGGAATCTAGTACAGCCGCTCTTCCAATTGAGCTACTGAAGCCCTGCCCGATTTGTCAAATCTTTCCTTCACATCTATTGCATTGCTTTATGGTAGCAGCAGCGCCATCTATTACCAACTATGCTAGTTAGGCAACATGGTTGGCCTCGCCTGAAGTCAAATTTTTCTTTCCATTTTTCTTTAAAAAAATAAATATATATTTCACAAGCATGTGTTAATGCGAAATAATATGGAACATCCTTTAATAGTTAGATTAAGTAGAGGGATTAATACAAATTTAAGAACTGAGTTTGAAACGGTAATTGTTCGGGAACTTCTGCGCAAAATAGGGCTAAAATAATTTACCACACAACAACCACAAGTAGCCTGGGTTGCACCACGACTTTTATTAAAGTTATTTTAACATTTACATCCCTCTCTAACTTTAACAGATTTCTTAAAGTCAGAGAAGGATGTGAAATTTTACAATTACTTTAACGTTAACAAATACCATGGTGCGACCCAGGCATACACAATATTCACATAAGAATATATATAATTGCCTTCATGTGTCAAATTATAAAATTCTCTTTAAAATACGCTAAAATAAAATACGCTTACACTCACAGCCCACAGTAGGTATAAACCTGTGTCGTGGGTGCCGTTGTACACATACAACACATACACAAACACGACCCTTCGAATCAAACGGTCATCTCACACCGCTGGACTAACCGGGTCGTCTTTAGAAACGGCTAGATCGATATTTCATGATTTTTGTGATTTTAAACTATTTTTGTACTGCTAAGATGGTACGAAATCCAACGGGATAGCTAGTTTAGCTATAAAAACCGGTCAAGTGCGTGTTGGGCCACGCGCAGTGTAGGGTTCCGTAGTTACAGAGTAAGAGATGTAATTAAAAAAATAAATAAGTATTTTCTATGGAGTTGTTCGAAATTTTCTAGTAAAATACATTTGGTCAACTATTACTTACAAACTTGCAGGGCCAACTTAGGTGTGATAGTTTTCCTTTTAATTTTGTTATATGTAGCTACTATTGCCGTAACGTTTGAATTTCTAACAACAACCGTTTGGTCTGTAGGGGGGAGGGATTGATTGTAACGAAAATTTGCACTTTAAAACATAATAAGTCACAAACAGTTAACTAAATCGAAAAATGATGTTGACACACCTATAATATTTTTAAAAGACCTATCCAATGATATCTACACTATATGAAAATCGAAAATAAAAAAATAAATCCGCGCGTTGCTTGTAGGTTACCCTAAAAATATTTTTTTTCACGTTTTTATTCTACCACTTTGACGGCGTAATTAAGGTGTATACTTGTGTCAAATTTCAAGTCTCTAGTACTTATAGTTTTTGCGCTAAACCGCGGACGGACGGACAGACAGACAGACAGACAGACATACAGACAGACAGACGGACATGGCGAAACTATAAGGGTTCCTTGTTTACTACGGAACCCTAAAAAGGGGAATCAAGTGCACTCCAACATCTCGCTAAACCAGTTTTAACCCTTGATTTTAGTTAACGTAATTGTAATAATTTTATTGAGCATAAAACCACAATTAGAACGTGTAAAAATTACGTGTTTGAAATGAGATGTCAGAGCTATTTCACGGTCGATAAACCATGAATAGGGTGATCTTGAGATTCTTTTTGTTTGTGTTCTTGCTCGTGTGATAGAAGAAATGGTATTTTTTACGGTTTATTACGTGTGTGTGCCTTTGTTTTGTTTAATTGCAAGTAGGTAATGTAAGTAACTGTAATTGCCTCAGAAGCCTAGTGGTAGCAGGCCACTACTACAACGCTGGGTTCGATTCCCGGGTCGAGGGACATCAGAGATAACGGTGCAAAATCCTTTATCTTTGGTTCTGTTGGGACTTTCCATTTTCTGGAAGTTTCCCAGTACGTCGGAGTTTGGTAATGCGCCCGAGAGTATCAATAGGCTCGACACCATATTACATGAGCCAAAACGTAACCGGCGTATCGTAGGTGTTTGCGTGTAGGTATGCTTGAATGCATGCATTTACCTCTGTCTACCCGTTCAGGGATTACAGGCGTGAAGATACGATACGTTAGTAAATTTAAGTGCATCGTAATCACGTCACCACGCATATACACTTCACCTGGCAAACAAGTATGCAGCTGACATTAATGTTAAGTGATGACTTCAGCCAATAGACATCTACAATGGATAACTACAATACTTCCGCACAAATTCACATTTGAATATGAAAAGGAAAAGCCCCTACGACTTTCAATCAACTGATTGTGCATCAAACAATTGGAAATGTCAAGGAGCAACCTTTCCAGTATGTTTGTGTGTCAGTAGAGCTGCCTAGGCGCAGGCGCCGGCGTTCACCTTACATCGCTGTGATAGATCATATTATTTACATATTGCCATTAAATTGATTTTGGATCTGAATACTAAACAGAACTTGTCTGAATGAAATAATTTATATAATTTAATTTGATTTAGGTAAACTAAATTTTAGAATTCGTCTTGTCACAAAATATTTATTTTACTCACCTTTGATAATATCATGTCAATCTACATTATTATTATACCTACGAAATTGCCTGAGCGAGTAGAAAAAAAGGTAAATGCTTTTTTTTCTCGCTCAGGGAGACCTTAGTTGATGGGTTTAAAGACATTTATTCTCAAAAAGACGTCAAAGTCACTTACTTGAGAATCATAGTTTTTTAATATAATGGCATCGCTATTACGCATATTGCCAGTGTCAAGTAAAACGATACTTCGTAATTTTTCATAAGCAGCGTAAAATTAAGAGTCAGTCGGTCAATTATCAGTCAGTCAGAGTCACAGTCAGTAATTCGAGTAAAGCGATGGCTACTTTACCAGAACATTTTTAATGAAGTTTTGGAGGCAACCTGAAAAGCCATGTTTTCGCACTGTTATTCTATTTCACTATATACGAGCACTGTCATAAACCTGTATCAAACAAAACGCCATCAACTTTATTAAATATAACTCTAAAATACACCACGAGAGCACCACAGGCCTCTTTCGAGGTTCCCGCCAAAACTCCAGAATTATAGTTGCTAAGATAAATTATTGCAGGTTTTTTTTATGCAATGGAAGTGGTAAACAACTAACACTGACATTTTGTGACAGATAGAATAGGTTATATACACCCTCGAGTTCGAACACTGAAACTCTACTCTAGTGTAAACTAGACAGTCTGCCCACGAAATCTCACATTCACGCGAAAATCACGCTTGACATCTCGGCGAGAATCTCGGCGAGAACTTCGTTGGGTACACATTCGCAAAAGTAACAGGCGCGACAAGCTTATTGCTATGCGCATTTTCATATTATAATTACTCTTAATTATAGATAAAAAACAAATTAAAAAGGAGTAAACAAAATCCGGCTCTTATTGATATGTTCATTAAAAACCACGCATATGTTCTATCCGGCGAATCGCTCGCTACTGGTGCTCGCTACATACGAGTGCAGACTGCAGACTCAATACAAGTTCTCGTATAGTTCTCGTGTTCTTCGCTCTTTTGTCTTGCGCCAAAAAACCGACGAAAATCGGAGAACATTTCCACATTCACGTTTCTGGTGTTGTTCTTGCGTTCTCGCGAGATTCTCGCGTGAATGTGGAGCGCCCATTAAAAAAACGTTTAGATGACTAAAAACCATTTCATTTTAATATGTACGATTTACAACGTTGAAAAACAGGTTTATTTCAATGAACACAAAACAAAAACAAGCTATCGTATCATTAAAATACCGAAAGACCAGATGTCTAATCGTCCACGTGCTACCAATTAAAGACAAAGCCCAGTATTGTCCACCGACATTGTACTGCGGTAGGGTGATGCAATTATGTTAGATAATTATGTGTATGACTTGGATGTGGACAGTTTACTGTGTTTTTGTGGTGATTTGTATAATTGATTGTTTGAATTGAATATAGTGTGTGTAATGGTAAAATCACAGTTTTATTAAATGACTCCCGCCCCGGCTTCGCGAGTTTAAAATGTTACCTATAATAATTAGGTACCTATAATAAATAATAATAATGGCAACCCATTATACGTCCCACTGCTGGGCACAAGTCTCTCCCCTTTTTGGCCTGGAGCTTACTCCTCCACGCTGCTTAAATGCGGATTGGTGGAAATAAGGGTTAGTGGCCAACCCGCAGTCGGATGTTTTCAAACCGCCCATAAGGCCTCCAACAAGGTTTAGTGACTGCTATCTATCGATAGCAACCGGGATCCACGGCTTAACGTGCACTCCGAATCACGGAAACGCGCATTTAAATTTGCCACTAGCGGTCTCCCACCACACATCCGACCGCGCCCGTAATGCTTAACCAAGTAGATCGCTTATGATCAACACTAGACGCGAGACCATGCGCGCTTCTAAAAATATTACCTACCCTCTCCTATTCATCTTAGCGTGATGTTACATAGCCTATAGCCTTTTTCGATAAATAACACTGAAAGAATTTCAAATCGGAATAGTAGTTTCTGAGATTAGCGCGTTCAAGCAGAATATCTAAAATCTTGTACTAAAAGGAAAAGCTTATTCACCCGTTACATAACACCAGCCAAAACAAAGGCTTAGCCGTCGGAAATTGTAAACACATGATTATGAAATTTAAAATTACGCGTACGGCATAATGTTTTCTAAACTTTAATTGTCATCATAAAACTGAATACGTAATTACAATAATAGCATCTTTTACAACAATATTAAACGTTAGCTCCCGGGGGACATTTTACACATTATCGCATCAGTATTTTATGTTTCAGTGTTTTAATGAAAATCAAACAAATAAAAATTGTCATCGTGTTCATTATCAGGCTTAAAACGCTTCCTGCTGGATAAAAACAAAACAATAATCAAGAATGTCTATTACGGTTGATCCTAAGATTTCATGGATCTTCAGAATCTTCCCGCTTGTTTTTCTTCATTCAAATTGTAAAAATATAATAGAATTCGTGTTTATCATGCGAAGGCTATAGGTACATGAATTAAATTCTTTACATTCATCAAATGTCAGTTTTGGTGCACCAAGACATAGTCTTCTTCACATTATGGTCGTTATCTATGAGCAAGAGAAAATTATTTTTTATGCGAACGACTTGCCAACAGCAGTGTTATCGAAACATTAGATACTTAGAGATAAAATTTAAAAATGAATAAATAATAAAACGATGGTGTCGAAAGCGTGATAAATTATAGTAAATCAATGAATGGAATACGCTGCCGACAAAATGAAAAACACCGTAAATATTCTATTAATAATTTTTACAGCATTTTTAGATGCTCACGTGAATTGTGAAATGAAAGAGAGAGTAATAAAATAATATTACAGATCGATTATATCAAGACAAAATTATTATGCTGCGGGAAAGCCTCCTCTAAAATTTCACTGTAGCTATTAAGCAGCGCCTCTACAACACTTGTTTCCAAATTTATTTATCATTATGATAATTATAGTATAAATCATATTTTATAACCGTGCTAGAATGGGTACTACGTCGGAACGGACCAAAAATAATCTAGAACATACTCAGCTAAACTCTTCTTGCGTCAAAATAACAATAACTGACACCGAAACTTACGTTACATACATTTCATAAATTACTATTTTAGCTCACACAGATAACGAAGACATCCGAAAAAGTTTAACCAGTCCCCAACACGTGGGAATAACGTGTATGCATCACTGCACTAGAAAATATACTATTACTACAAATAGCATCATTATGTTAAGATCTTTTGTTTTATCGACAATTAAGAATGCAGTAACTTGTTTCTTGTTAATGCATTCTTGTATTTTGTTAGAATTAAAAGAATGACACGGGTTATAGTTCAGAGTAATTGAGGGTTGGATGATATTGTGAGTTATGTTTCTGTTACGTAATAACTGTATCACGTTTTTAACAGATTTGAGGACATTCTTTTAGTACACACGACTACGGTGGTCTTAATTAACACATTAAATCGTTTCAACGAAAGTTTATATTGACTGTTTTGAAGGCATGAGGTAAGTATATTTAATTTTTTGTATGTCATGAAGTGATAAACCAGTTGTGAGACAGTTAACATTGATGATAAGTAAATACTGTGGACTATAAATATTTACAAAAAAACAGATATTCCAATGCCCATGCAATACCATTCCATAAGTGTAAATTACTAGGTGTCCCTGTGCTACAGAAATTACGTGGCCATACCACATTACCACCTGGGGACTGACCACCTAACTCTAATACTTTCGTTTATGACGTTATTTAGTCAGTTTCGTACCGCCTATTAAAACATTTTGCTCGGAAATTACATGGCTATACCACGTTACCACCTGGGGGCTGACCACCTTACTCTAATACTTTCGTTTATGACGTTATTTAGTCAGTTTCGTACCGCCTATTAAAACATTTTGCTCGGAAATTACATGGCTATACCACGTTACCACCTGGGGGCTGACCACCTTACTCTAATACTTTCGTTTATGACGTTATTTAGTCAGTTTCGTACCGCCTATTAAAACATTTTGCTCGGAAATTACATGGCTATACCACGTTACCACCTGGGGGCTGACCACCTTACTCTAATACTTTCGTTTATGACGTTATTTAGTCAGTTTCGTACCGCCTATTAAAACATTTCGCTCTGAAATTACATGGCTATACCACGTTACCACCTGGGGGCTGACCACCATACTCTAATACTTTCGTTTATGACGTTATTTAGTCAGTTTCGTAACGCCTATTAAAACATTTTGCTCCGAAGTATGTACCTGCCGTCAAATACACTTCCGGGATAAAGTTAGGCGGTACGAAACTGACAGGATAGCGTAATAATCGAAAGCATCTCTCGTAACCATTTGAGTTAGGCGGTCGGCCTCCTGACCGGAACGCAATAGCGCTGAACACTACCACTTACCGATAAGTAGTTTAGGTTATAACTTTGAACTCCATCACTGAAGGTACCATTATTAGCCCAAGTTTACCAAGTTTCATCTTTATCAGTTTGAGGAGCCATTTGGTTCAGTGGTGTAACGACCATTCGAACCGAGGTTCGCGGGTTAAAGGCCGAGGCTGGTGGTAGAGTCCCAGTGTGGGAGCCCGAGGGCGTAGGCAACACCGCATTACCTAATCGATCTGCCGCTGAATGGTAGTGTTCAGCACTATCGTGTGCCGGTTAGATGGTAATAGTACGGCCCCGCAATAACTTATCACAGAGACATATCAACTAAGGTCTCAGGGGTGGCAACGAATCTGCATTTTTGCAATCTGCTAATTTCAAGTAAGTAACTTTCCAGTGGCGAGGGCGGGAACCAGAGCTATTGGGATGCTCCACTGTCGGTTCTACGGAAGAAGGCGCTGGTACGGATGTGTTTGGTGCTTGACTATCTTCCACCTGTTAATCTCTTTGATTATCAGGATGATCTTCAGCTAAATTGAGGTCATATAGATTATTGAAGACAGCCGGGTTGAAATACAGTTTCCTCGTTGTCAGAATCCTCAAAAACCTCCATATCCGAGTCATTGCCATTACCCATCGTTTGTAAGATTTTTTCCGTCAAGCAAGCAGTCTGAAACACAAAAGAACCCTTAATATTCACCACACAACGAAATATAAAAAACACTGTATTTTGTATGGAAAAAGTATAAGTAAACCCTAAACAGCACGAACGTGCATGTTTTATTTTGATGCAAAATAAATCACACAATAATGAAAACAACGACAAAAATTTGTAAAAATATAATAAATTGGTTTATTATAAACAGAATCTAACAGATACATAGCAACATCCCATCAAAATATACGCGATAACAATATCTCTTAACGTACTTACTCTGTAACAAAAAATTACAAATCTCACGTCGGCCATAAAAAAAATTGTGACATGTAAATTATATTAGGACCCCTCGGATGAGCACTAAAACCTCTCATTAAGAACAATGTTCAAGTTTTTGGGGTAATCAAAAAGGTCTTTTTTTCTGGTCATCAAAAAACCAGTTCGGTAGCAATAAATTCGTAAAAATGTTTTTGTTTTTATTTACCGTTGACCTTTTTTTTTGGAGATTGATTGTACTTAAAAAATAGTGTATTGTTATTAGGGTTCCGTACCTTAAAAGGAAAAAAGGAACCCTTATAGGATCACTCGTGCGTCTGTGTGTCTGTCACTGCCAATTTGCTGAACTTAAAATTTTGAAAAAAATGTGGAAAATAGTTCTTTGCCTATAGATTACTGGAAAACTTATAAGAAGTTTGAGTATTCAAATTAAATCGAAAATTCTTAATAATATAACCCCCCCTGCCGGTACCACCGTAACCGCTATGTCCCTGCATTTTAAATCTGTATTATTTTCGAAAATATTTATTTAAATTACGGAACCCTCACCACGCGAGTCGAACTCGCACTTGACGGTTTTTTTTTTAATATTATCGTTATTATCTACTTGTGGCAAATTGGCAAAATTCCAGAGGCAGAGGTAGATAGGGGTAGCACGCACAAAAATATCTAATTTATTTTCTTCTTTAAGTTATTAATAAAAAGGACGACAAACACAAAATTCACATTGTTGGTAATAGCACAACGAATATTCTTAAACCTTCTTAGAATTTGGCTGTCACTGAAATCGTTGAAATAAAACTAATTTTCGGGTTTATCTTGCTTATATTAATCATTATAATATAATACATTAAACTAAAATTACTTTGAAACAGTTTGGAATTTGAAAAGAAAAAAATCGTATTTACTATTACATACGTTCAAATGATTATTCTTAGATCATTGGTTCAATTTTCGGAGAAAGAACGTTTGAGAAATTTGATATATAGCTCTAATCCAGGAACAATTCCGCTTACCAATAATTTATTCTTAGGAAAATGAATACTGCATCAATTTTCCTTACCACCTTCCACGTACGAACACTGTTTTTCTGCGAAGCCATGTTGCGGTTGAGTTTAGAGCCTTTAAGATTTGAAAACATGTATTTATGTGTTGATGCTTTGGATGGGAAAATGGCCAACATTAATAAAAGTACACACTTATTATTTTGTTTAGATTTTTTTTTTATGTAATTGAAGTGGAAAACAAGCTTGCAGTTCACATTGATGTTAAGTGATGACTGCAGGTCTTTGTGTGGGTGTCTAACCCACACAAAGACCAAGGTCAAAATGCATATAATAGTAAAAGTTAGTAATAGTTTATTAACGTAAAAGATACACAAATTTACACAAGTGGTTACAGCAAGACATTTTTTGTACAAAGTTAATGTTGAACACCTGATACCCAAAGTAAGATTTAACTTGTGTTTTTTTTTTTTTTTTATTATTATGGCATCGCTATTACGCATATTGCCAGTGTCAAGTAAAACAATATTTCGTATTTATTTATGCAGCGTAAAAGCTAGCACAATATAGTTATCAAGTATGATAAGTAAGTATCAAGTATAATATATGTAAGTCAAGTGAGTTACAGTCAAGTTATTCGAGTAAAGCGATGGCTACTTTACTAGAACATTTACATTGAAGTTTTGGAGGCAACCTGAAAGGTTTTGCACTGTTATTCTATTTCACTATACGCGGGCACTGTAATAAACCTATATCAAACAAAACACCACCAATTTTATTCAATATAACTTAAAAATACACCAAGAAAATGAAATAAAATAAGAGCACCATACGCCTCTTTCAAGGTTCCCGCCAAAACTCCTTAACTTGTGTTGTGGGTACCAGGGCTCTCAAACCTTACTTAATTCATTATTCTACGGTTCCGTGTCGGAGTATCTTATTTAAGACAATTTTACATATGTAGTAATATTAGAATAGAATAATAGGAATAAACAGAGCAGGTTACATGAATATACACTAATATAACATGAAATTAGAAATCTATCACAATTTTCTGAGAGCGGTAAACCTTTATTAAAAATGCGTGTTGCGCTAAGAATTTGATTTTTCCACGGCACGGTAAGGAACTCTGCTACTATAGGCCTATTCGAGCCTTTCTTGCCAGGTAATCGGTAGACGTCACGTAGCTCAGTTGATTTAACCGACGTTTCCAGTGTTTCGAGTTACCACTCCTGAGGCCTAAGGTGTTATGTTAAATCTTTGTGCCGAAAATCACAGAGCCGTACATTACCACCTGACCGGAACACGATAGTGCTGAACACTACCATTGAGCGGCAAGTAAATAATTGCGGTGGTGCCTACGCCCGCGAGCTCCGTCACTGGAGCTCTACCACCAGTAACAAAATGAAATAAATGTATTTTTTATGTCATAAAGTAACCCAAAAGATTTGTTTTTATCTAATCAAGCCTGCAGCTCCCATGGATGCTAAGTGACTGCAGCCTATAGACATCTATAAAACCAGACATATCTATAAATATCTATAAATACATTTATTTATTGTAATGGAATGGCGCTACATGCTGTACATTGGAGACGTAAGTAAGAAGCGAATTGTTTTGATATTTTTACCCTGGGCTACTGCTACGAGTCTCTCCCCTATTTTGGGGGGAGGCCTGGAGCTTACTCCACCACGCTGCTCCAATGCGGATTGGTGGAGGTGGGTGGGTTAGTGGCCAACCCGCTGTCGGATGTTTTTCAAACCGCCCATAAGGCCTCCGACAAGGTTTAACTGTTATCTATCGATAGCAACCGGGACCGACGGCTTAACGTGCCCTCCGAAGCACGGAAACGCGCATTTAATTTGCTACTAGCGGTCACCCATAACACTACCCGACCGCGCCCGTAGTGCTTAACCGAGTAGATCGCTTACGAACTACACCAGCCGCAAGGCCATGCATTAAAAAATGCTTGTTTACCACCACCCTTACAAAAAAATGTCTCTACTATGTTTCAAAAAATAAATATTCCACATTTACGCTATACTACGCAGTATTTATATCGATATAGGATAAAATTACTACGTATGTGACATCGTGCCTCGATCGTAACATTATATGTATCAGCGTAGATCATTACTAGGTACCATAAAGTATAGTGATTCACTACCGGTAGCCAGTTTGAAACCAGTTTGTGTAGCTACTCGATCGGTTTTATGGTCTTTTTATACTTAATAGCTCTCATGGACAGCTTGTGATTGTGGTAGACGGTTATTTTTAAATTTTCGGTTGATATTCTATAGTATAATATTTTTCTATGGTACCTATAATATATTCAAAATGTATCATGTTTTGTAGCTTTTAGTGTTTTTTGGGTTCCGTAATTATATTAAGGAGGGGGGGGACCCAAAAGGGGAGAGACTCGAGTCGAGAGAGTATAATGGGTTGCTATTATTATTCACTCATTCATTCTTGTTCTTATTTTATATTTTTACGTACATAAGTAATTATAAAAAAACAAATATGAATAAAAAAAATATCATTATTATTTCATAGTTTATTTCAGTTTCCATCAATTTAATAACAGTTTTTTCTTTTATTTCAGGTAAATACCATTTGTTATAGACGTCGTGGATACGATAATGAGTAAGACAAGATTCTTATTTGTAACATTTTTCCTATTGTCGTTTAATTGTGCTCTGAAAAAAAAAGTTTCATACGATAGTTGTAGTGTCGTGTGTATGAGAAGAAAAACAGTCAACTATCATATGCAACTATTTTACAGTTAAAAGAATTTAAAAAATAACTCTGTCGATTTGTAATAATTTAGCGAAAAATTTCGTAAAATTTTATTTTTATAGAAAAGTTTTTTTTTTAATCTTCTTTGTTCTTTTTACTATAGGGTAACTATGATGTTAGTTGTTTAGTATTTTTTTACCTACTACCTACACAATGGTATAAATTCTTTGCAGGCTTATTCCAATTTTAACCAATGTACATTTTTCTTTACAGCAGTCCTATTACTAAACTACAGTAATAACAAAAAAAGCAACATAAACAATTATTATTATTAAATAATAGAACCCATGAAATCGTTCAAAGCTAACTACCGTAGGTGAACGACACCTGATACCCTTAAAAACATTTCGTGAATTTCTATCATTTGCAATAATTATTCGCTACAATTTGCTTTGATATGGTCACGCAAATATTAAAAAAACCGGCCAAGTGCGAGTCGAATTCGCGTACCGAGGGTTCCGTACGAACCTGTAGTAGTAAAGTTATTTTTATTCTATGATGTAACTAAAAATTAAAAGTTTTTGCAATTTTTCCTTTCTTTCTTTTAAGATGCTGCTTCGTATCAAATTTGAAAATTCTGAGTTCACAGGAAGTGTCATGTAGGTTTTGATTTCTTTGCGAGTTTTGAGTATTTGCGGTAAATTGCGTTGTCTTTGATTTTTTTACAGTTTCAAGAGGTAGTAGACCTGCGTTATTGATATAAATTTCAACTTTATACCTCCCTAGGTATTAAAAAGGGGGAAAAGGGGTCTTGACGGACGGACGGGCGGCCAACAAAGTGATCCTATAAGGTTTCCGTTTGTTCCTTTCGAGGTACGGAACCCTCAAAAAGCAATTAAAAACGACTCGGATCCCACAAACATTTGGTTTCGTGACTGAATATTCATAAAATTTTCGTCATGCCCGAAAATTATATCGATTTTTCGTCATACGTGAACATTGATAGTGTGTAATGGTGGGAACTAGGTAGTTGCAAATGTCTTCACGGTTCTTGATGATAGCGTCAACACGAATAGGCTTGTTGTAAACGAAACTGTGCAAGCAAATCGCAATTAATCTTTGTCTTATCTATGCCATGGATACTGATTGACACTTTTTTTATGTAATAAAGGTGGCAAACAAGCTTGCAGCTCACATTGATGTTAAGTAATGACTGTAGGTCCTTGTGTTAGTATCTATAAGCTATATTTATCATGTTCATCATCGTGTTTATCTTTTCAATCCTTATCCTAATCTGTAATAGATTTATGGATTTTCTGCCTGACTCTAGGTAACTCGTAACATAACAATTCAAAAGTGTCGTTGTAGACCAAACTGGAAAAAATAGTTATTTCTATTATTTTTTTTTTATTTCAATTTATAATCACTTACTTTTGTACCAGATGATCAAATATGATACTTCAAGCCAAGCAATATCCCACCAATAAATTACCAATGGAGACACGGTGCTAATGATAAATATTATGAAACAACAGACCTTGAAACTCTAAACAAATCAAAGTCTAGCAAATTGCCATTACCTATATAAAATAATCATCTATTACGTCAGTTAAAACGAGCACGTACGGCACGTATAAATAAACGCCAATGGCACAAAGGCAACAAAAGATTTATCTAATTTATACATAAGATGACTATTATGTATTGATTTGATTGATACATTGCTTTTACTATTAATTTCTTTGCTTAATTACAATAGAATTTTGGATTGCAAAAGCCTTCTTTGAATTTTATCATCGTTGATATTGTTAGAGTTTCGTATCAGTACTTAACATAACCACCAAAAAATTATAACTAAGATTTTCTTCCTTCTTTTTAAATGGCCGAAATGAGAAAAAAAATCGCAGTTTCGATCCCTTCTCCGGGTACAAATTTCTAGCGTCTACGAATAAGTAATTGAAAAGAAGTGTAATCAGTCATAAAATGTCCTCAAAATTATATAATTTGTAGTAAGGCCTACAGATGTTGGTTTCGGGTTTGCGATGTCTTATGTTTTGTTTGTACTTGTTTAATTATTGTATGTAGACTGTCAAGATTTTTTAAAATAGTACCTAATATATAGCTTATAAAATTCACAATAGTCTGTCAAAATTTTAAATGTTTTGCTGTACCTTAATCCATTAAATCCACCTGATCAACGCTTATTGATTTCACCATCTTCACATAAACACAAATTTAAATCACTTCAAAACAGATCGCTTAAATTAAGTCAACCATAAAGTTCAATCACACTAGTCTAACATCACCTATTGTAACCCTGTAACAAAAAACTGTGACAGTATCCAAGACAACAAATTTGTTTTCCAATGACAAAATAAAAATATCCAATAATGATCATTACTGCTTAAGAAATAGGGATTTAAATGAAATGGTCACTGATGAAGTGACAGTAGATAGAAATTTGTAAGATGCAACAGCGATCGATCATACAGAGTTTATTAAATGTCAGATTAACTTTCGATTTGAAGTTAGATGCGTAATACGACACGAGGTTTATCCGACGATGGAATGATATATGAGATAGGAGAATCGGTTGAATCTAAAATTTACAATATTGTCTGATGATGAATCAAGATCATGATTGGTTTGATGATGAGAGATTATTCGATTTAAAAAGAAATGTTATGTAGTCGACATCGTTCAGGTTAAGTAAGCTAAATATATAGATATATCTAATTCAACTGTATTCTACATTAAATACGCTTACCAACAATTAATGCAGACTTCAGATTAAAATTTTAAAAATAATGAATAAAAATTGTGACATAGAGAAAAAACTGTTCAGACTGTGAAGCAACGCCACACAATATTGACATCGTGCCATATACTTTTTACAATAAAAAAAAATATTTTCTTCCATATTTTTTTTGACAAAGACAGGTATACCTACTGCAGCAACTTATAAACACAAATGTATAAATATGCCCGAAACTGTTGCATAAATACCTAGACTGCTTGAATGTAGCATCACAAATGCTAATTTGCTCAAAATTTGCAATTTAATATTACGCATTTTCTCCAGGACTCTGTATTATTATTCTATAGAAAAAAAACTAGTAACAAATTTTTCACAAACAATTCGTTTCAAGTTTTATTAAAAATAAAGCCGTCAACCAAAAACATTATGGATTCAACTTTTAGATACCGATTCTAAAAATAGCTTTTAGTGTCACCAATAAATAATATCTTCTCTATAAACCACAATGTAACTAATGACATAAAACCTAACATCAGCAAAGTGCCAATTTATCAGAGCACAATGCCATCAAGAAAATACTAGAGCACTAACATTAAACCCTACGATTTTTATTAAAAATATACAAGAAGCAGATTGTATGGAAGATGAATTCGATATACTTTTGCTAAATGAAGCGTAAACCCATAAGCTTTTGTGAGACGTACTGTATATAGTGCTCTCTTATTTTGTTACTTTACTGTTTGCTATTCAAATTTCAACTTTAACACTAAGGAACAGAGATGCTGATAAATGGAAATTTTCTTTAGTATAATACTGGCTAAATACACCATCAGATTGTCTATTGCTTATAGGTGCTGTTCGCAAATGATTTATGCTTTCGTTATGCACTGCGTTGTTTTATTGTGAACTCATATTCCCTGATAGGTTTCTGGAAATTGTTCTTTGCTGACATTTGTTCTGGTCGTAAAGTATTATATCATAATTGGTGCTCACCTTCTTTATGTTCTATAATATTTTTATCTATTGCTTTATATCTCAATTGAGTGGGGTCTGCGTATTGATTAAATATTAGTGCAGCTACAACTTCGATGGCTGCTTGTTATGATTATACTTATCATTAATAAAAATAAAACGTTTTCCGTTCGGTTTTATTTTCTAACATAAAATAAATAGTATTGGTAACGTATTATTATGGTTTAATTAAAATGTAAGGGATATTTATAATTTTGTTTCAATTGGAACTATCTCTAAATTTGAATACTTTGTAACTATATAACAGGTTTGTTCAAAAAATCCATAAATATTTTATGAGCACTAGGAAAATCTTCAAATTTTGAAGTCAAAAATCTTTGCAAAACTTAAACAATTTATCACTTGGTACACAATACATATCAAATGTGAAGGATTCCTTTACCATAAAACTAGATTTATGTGCAAAATAATATTTAAAAGAACATAATTTTTAAGCGTAAGAAAGATATGATTTTGGAAACCTGATGATAAAAATAAACTGGATAAATCACCGAAAAATAACAAACTCAATGGACAAATAAACACCCATAAAAAAACCGTTAGTTTAATGATGAAATCAGCTCAACAATTACCAAGAAAAACGTGCCCAACTTACACTCCCATTTGACACTATTGACAGGCGCTTATATTTTCTTGTCAGCAACGTGAACTATTTTTATCAAAATGAAACATTTGAGTGTATCTTAGCTGTCATTTTAAAAGCAATAATTAGGTATTATCAGTAAGTGTGAATATGAACAGAGTGAGCATTAAAGCATCAAAGGCTAAAGCAAAATCCATCATGGTATCACATATGATATGAATGCCACTGGAACCTTTGTGAATCGTGACTATCTGCTAATGTTCTGTCCATTTATTGATAAATACTAAGTCTATAGCTTTTCAATTTGTATTTGTCTCTTTGCTGTTAGTCTAATGGGTTTTTGAAGCTATATTCGTAATATTTTAATAATATTTTCAGTTTTAAATTTACATAATAGTACCTATAGCATGCTCTTAGGTTTTCACGAACTTCTGTAATTGTAAGAAAACTATAGTTTTAGACAGAAGATATTCCATATTCTTTCTTTAGGTTGCAGTATCACCTTGCACAGGAAGATTCCTGATGCCCACCTCGATAAAAAGATAAAACGGTACCACACAATTCTGTTTAATGATTAGCAGTAATCTCTGGTTGATATAATTTTCATTCGCGTACACTGTACAGAGATTTCGATTTTCAAATGCTTGCTACTATTGCAGATAACATCATTGCAAAGGACATTTTTCAAAACATTAAACTAATATTTCAAGTTTCTGTGTATCCGGGCTTATTGTACGATCCAATACTGAAACAGAACGTTTTTTTTTGATGTTATAACACATCTACTCACATTGATGTTAAGTGATAACTGCAGCCTATAGACATTTATTTTACACAAAAACCAGAGGTCACATTGCAGATGCGTTGCTGCCCCTGAGACCTAAAGCCTCGTATTCATGGTAAATATTTGTTTAGCAACATATTGCCCGGCAACACTTGTGTTGCGGGCAATATGTTGATCACGTCATGTTGTCCAGCAGCATTCTCGCCGTTCATCAACAACGTTGACCAACTGTTGCTAAAGAAATGTTTACCATGAATACGAAGTTTTAGATGTTATGTCTCTGTGATAGTTATTATGGGGCTATCTTACCATCTAACCGGTACACGATAGCGCTGAACACTACCATTTGGCTGCAGATAGATTAGGTAATGCGATGGTGCCTACGCCCTCAAGTCCCTACACTTGAACCCTACTACCAGTTTCTTCATACGCGCTTGCACTAACTTCTAAAAACAGAATCTCTCTACTAAGATAAACCTTGGACACATACTACTTTTCAGTCCCGTAAATGTCTACCTAAAAGAAGTTGCAAGCTCGAACTATAAAAATAAAAAGCCATTACTCACACTTGAACAAAGAACTATGAATTCATACATTACAATGTTGATATATACTAACGAGCTAATGGTTAACATTAAGATCACCGCATTATGGCGCAATTAAAGCGATCGTTATGGTGCTAACGAACATTTGTAGATTATTCTTTATACTTTAAAAAGCTTCCATTGAGGGCACGTGACTGATCCATCTGGTTTTGTTGGGTTCCGTAGCAGTAGTAATGATTTTTTTTTCATAAATCTAAGTCCTAGAATAAGTGTGATTCTCCTAGAAATATATATAACTAGCTGTTGCCCGCGGCTTCACCCACGTGGATGTCATTTTATAAATATCTAAGTAGTCTATGTTCTTTCCCAAGGTCAGCTGTATTTCTGTACAAACCAAATTTCATTAAAATCGGTTCAGTCGTTTGGACGTGAAAAGGTAACTGATAGACAGACAGACAGAGTTACTTTCGCATTTATAATATTAGTAGGGATTATATAAAGGCCTTAAATAGGTCTTTGACTGGTAGGATATTTCTACGTAAAAACCTTAAATTCTGACAACTTCGTGATGGAACTAATTTTACTTTTCTAATTTATTCAGTCTCAATTTTTAAGAAGAAAATAGATAAGACTTCAATTTTAAGATATTTGACTTATTCAATTTTGTCTAAGACTATGAATATTGAAACTTTAGATAGATTTCACGGAAGTAATCAATTTTAATAAATTAATATTATTTATACTATATCAGCGTGCATTTTTGAATAGAATGATAATTTTAGAAGAAGCACGGGAGGTGTGTAATTACCTGAATATCTGGCGCTCTACACTCTCTGCCTACCCCGTACTTGGCGTTAAGCTATATTCTCATAGAATTACATACATTTTCGGTAATTCATTTAAAAATGAAATAGTACAGTCAAACTATGTTCAACTATGGAAAAACAAGCGAATTCTTCCTATCCCTACAGATCCACTTATAATTATTACAAGTCTCTATTTCTGTGTGGCCAGAATTATTACTACGATATTAATCACAAGAACTTGTACTAATTCCAACTAGTAAATATTAACGATAACTATTTGGCAATAACCTATTAGTCATGCCCATAACACGAGTCATCACTGAAACTCTACACATGAGTTAAAATTGACATTTTATTTTACAAACCAACCATAATGACCAACCCGGTGTCAGTTGATATCCATTTGACACTCAAAGCCTATGAAACGCCTGCGCATCGTCAGCGTGACAGGCGATGCTTGATTGTAAAAAAAAATAATTTTTATATTCAGTTAATGGATGCATCTAGTGTGGTGTACTGATGGATCGGACGGCGGCCTTGTTGGGTAGATTTATTATTGGTTTTAATATTATTTCTATCTATCTATTTAACTGCCTAGGTAGCCAATAGCAGGTAGCAGTCCACTACGCTGAGGTCCTGGGTTCGATGCCCGGGTAGGGGGTTATCGTGTCTTTTTTCTCTGACTTTCGTTATTGAGATTTTTCTATTTTCTGGAAATTTACCAGTACCTCGAAGTTTGGTAAAGTGCCCAGAGATGTCAACAGGCTCGCCACCTGTTACTTAAGCCAAAAAAAAGATATTTCGCAATAACACATAAGGCAATGCGACAAATGTGAAGCAAAGATTTGACAAATCGGGCAGGACTTCGGTAGCTCAGTTGGAAGAGCGGCTGGACTAGATTCCCAGTGGCCGCGAGTTCGACTCTCGCATGAAGTCAAATGTTTCTTTCCATTTTTCTTTATAAAATATATTTATTATTGTTGGATAGATTTTTTGTGTAAATGTTCAGGTGGCAAACGAATATGCTGCTGACATGGATGGTAAGTAGGTATAAACTGGAGCATGTACATGTTCAAAATAGTAAAAGATCTAAATGCAGATGCGTTGGCACATGACATAAGGAGTGTTGTAGGAGGCCTGAGTTTTTTGTCCTTACGACAGAAATTATCTATAATATAAAAATAAGTCGGGTTTTCCTTCCTGACGCTATAACTCTAGAACGCACGGACCGATTTCCACAGTTTTGCATTCGTTGGAAAGGTCTCGGGCTCCGTGAGGTTTATAGCAAAGAAAATTCAGGATTATAAAACAACATCCACGCGGGCGAAGCCGTGGGCAACAGCTAGTGGGATCATAAATTTCATCTACTGGAACACAATAACTATCATTGAATACTACAATTTGGTATCAGATAGTGAACGCATTACGATAATGCCTACGTATGCTCTGCACTGAAACACTTTACGACCAGAAGAGTAAAATTTTTATGATTTTTTGTTTTAGGTTACTGCAAAGCATTACCGTAGTTTAAAATGGTGTTCATTTTAGTAAGGTGACACAACAAATAAGGAGTGTTTCTAAGTTAATCTATATTTGATATTATTCGGCAATTTAAAAAATTAAAATCAATTATAGAATGAGGCTCCATATAAAGTTTTGGTTGCACATATTTATTTTTGCTCATTGAAATAATTATCATGACACATTTTCACTGGTGGTAGAGCTCCAATTATGGAGCCCGCGGGCGTAGGCACCACCGCATTACCTAATATAGGTATTTGCCGCTAAATGGTAGTGTTCAGCACTATCGTGTTCCGGTCTGGTGGTAATGTACGGCCCTGTTATTTCCGGCACAGAGCCATAACACCTTGGGCCTCAGGAGTGGTAATGCATCTGCTTTTTGACTTTGGTCTGTGTGTGTCTTTAGGCTGCAGTTATCACTTAACAACAATTTGGATTGCACGCTTGTTTGCCACTTCGATTATATAAAAAAAAACATAAACCGAAAAAGCAAGGGAGGTGTATCGTGACCGGGATATCTAGCGCTCCGCACTCTGCCTACCCCGTAAAGTATAGGCGTGAAGACACATAGACACATACATTAATGAAAATTGCAACAAATTAAATAATTTCCTGCTTGACAAACTAAACAGCCGTATGTCACACGAAGTACGCGTGAGGCGTGATCTACGCAGCAAGTCGTCACTTGAAAGTACTACAACGACCACCATTTTTGTACCCTATCCCTTTGGAATAAACGTGGTTTTCGGACACAGTCCATCTAAAACGGTACCACACAATTCTGTTTAATGATTAGCAGTAATCTCTGGTTGATTCGCCTTAATGGTTGGCTTAAGTACTTATTTCTGTATCGGCTTATCAACTGAGGTGCTTTGTAGAAAATTATGAGTGTTGATTTTGAGAATTGAACTGGATAAATTGTATAAGTTAGTCCATATTTGTGCATTACTTTCTGGATTGTTTTTGTCCCCTTTGTGATTTTGTATAGAACTTCTGTGAAAAAGAAGGATCTTTAGTATTTGACTGTTCACTTCAGTTATTGTAATAGAGCCAATACCAATTTTTTTCTTTCTTTTTTGTTAGTTTTACGAAGTAAAAAATCTTTGACTAAGACGAAACTCACAGACTTTTAAAACTTGTGTGTAAAACTCGTATTTTACTTCACTTACTTTCCAGGTACAAAATTTTTTTTCGTAAAAAAAATAAGAGTTTGATAGGACTGTGAAACGAAATCAGGACTTTGAACGTAACGATACGCAACTTCACGCCTGTAATCCCCGAAGGGGTAGGCAAAGGTAAATGCATACATTCAAGCATATATGCAAACACCTACGATTGGCTGGTTAGGTTTTTGGCCATGTAGCAGGTGGCGAGCACGTTAACAAAAATGAAAAAATAGAACCAGAGATAAAGGGCTTAACACAATCATCTCTGATAACCCCCTACCCGGGAATCGAACCCAGGCCCTCAGCGTAGTACCTAGTAGTGGCCTGCTACTATTACGCTACCGAGGCAGGACTTTAATTATTGTTTTATATTATTTCGCATTAACACATGCTTGTGAAATATATTTTATTTAAAGAAAAATGGAAAGAAAAATTTGACTTCAGGCGAGACTCGAACTCGCGGCCTACTGGGAATCTAGTCCAGCCGCTCTTCCAATTGAGCTACTGAAGTCCTGCCCAATTTGTCAAATCTTTCCTTCACATTTATTGCATTGCTTTATGGTAGCAGCAGCGCCATCTATTGCCAACTATGCTAGTTAGGCACTTAGGACTTTAATTGTAAGTAATTTCTATTTAGAGTCTATGAATCTCACCCTGAGTCACGGGGGTAGCTTGGGTAGTAGATACGATAGATGGAGTATAATATGGACAATGGACCACAATAATACAATAATTATTTGCTAGATACTTCATCAACAAAATCAAAATATTCAAAAGCATCTGGTTTTTACCAAACTAACTACTATATTAGCGACTTCTTTATGATATTCAATAAACTGAAAAGTCTATTATATCGGTTGCCTAACTAGCATAGTTGGCAATAGATGGCGCTGCTACTACCATAAAGCAATGCAATAAATGTGAAGGAAAGATTTGACAAATCGGGCAGGGCTTCAGTGGCTCAATTGGAGGAGCGGCTGGACTGGATTCCCAGTAGGTCGCGAGTTCGAGTCTCGCCTGAAGTCAAATTTTTCTTTCCATTTTTCTTTAAAAATAAAATACTATATTAGAGCAGTTTTAGGGTGATATTCCACCAAAGATGTGATATGCAGCTATGCTGTGAAGATGTGAAATCTACGCTACGAAATTATGTGATCGTTTCCACCGATGCTATGCTATGTAGCTGTACGAGGATGATCCGCTATGAAACGCATCCATAGCTCGCATCCATAGCACGCATCCATAGCATACATCCTTACTTGAACAAATAAAAAACGTATCTTAGCTGAATTCCACCAGTGCTAACCCTGTACACAGTAGGGTACAGAAATTACTTACTATGTGCACCAATGAATAATGATTGGTGGATATGAAACGCATCCAAAGTAACGTATCATAGCACATCTCTGGTGGAAAAGTATCCTAGTATAGTAAAACCGCATCCAAGTAAGCTAACAGTAAAGTGTGTAGTTCATTACTTAGCCGACCTCTGACATTTGACACTAAATCTACACCAAGTACCGTTGGCACTCAGCGTACATCTGCCTTTAAATCATAAGTCTGAAGTTGGAAGGCGCGATTCATCGACACAATTACATAGAGCTTCTAACAGCCATACGGGCTTATGTCACACCGATAGATCTTTAAAGAGCGCCTTAATTACTAAATCTAAACTAATCATATAAAGCTGAAGAGTTTGTTCGTTTGCTTGAACGTGCTAATCTCAGGAACTACGAGCCCGATCTACAAAATTCTTTCAGGATTAAATAGCCCCTTTATTGACGGAGGCTTTAGGCTATATAACATACTAAGATGAATAGAAGAGGGTAGGTAACATTAAACGCGCGTGAAGACGAGGCCGCTAGTGGTATATAATTCTAGTGAAGGAAATTCTTTCGCTAGTGATATGTAAATATATTCGCTAAGTGAGAAAATGAAATCTACAGTCCCTGAAATGAATGATTAATACAGGGATGAAATTTGAAGTCAAATTAATGATTTATACAAAAATAATAACAATGAATACGGCAAAACTATTTGCTGACAGACGTTTTATCTTGCGTATGTAGATAGCATCTTTATTTCTAGTGATAGATATTTCTTTTAATTTTAAGATTTTAAACATATTATCATTATGACACAGAGTCTTAATCCTACTATCCTACTTATATTATAAATGCGAAAGTAACTCTGTCTGTATGTCTGTCTGTTACCTTTTCACGTCCGAACGACTGAACCAATTTTAATGAAATTTGGTACAGAGATAGAGTTGACTTTGAGAAAGAACATAGGCTACTTTTTAAACGACATCCACGCGGGCGAACCCGCCGGCAACAGCTAGTTTGGAATAAACGTACATTGACTGAGTGGCTGTAAGTCATGTTTTAAGACTATTATAAAAAATAAAATAAAAAGAATATTATTTGTGAAGTGATTACGGTATGAAACGTTTACATACTCATTTACTATGTTACATTTAAAAGATTTAGATTACGACTATAAAAATATAAAAAGCGATAAAATCATTCAATAATTCACTGTTCGCGTGTGTTATATCAATAAAAATGAATTACGGCACGGTGTAAGATGCGTCTAAGTGGCCACATAGTGCTCGGAACGAAACTGGCGTTTAGGTTATGATTTATTAGACCGTCGCGTATCGTGGGCAACGGTAAATGTGGTCATTATAAGGTAGCTTGAAGACTGAGCGGGTGACACGTTACATGGTGGATCAGTCCATAAGCTTGTTAAACTATCGCCTAGGGCATCACGGTCTTAGAGGGACACAGGACAGAAACAGGACGTGTTGATTACTATGCACTACATTACTACACCCTACTACTATACCCTATCTATGAGCGCTAGGATTTTTGAAAAGACTGTTATCTACTAACTTAATATTATGTTCTTGAGGTAAAGGGGTACGTCACACGCCTGGGTTGCTTAAGGCATCAAGTTGTCATAATAATGCACTAACTGGAGTATGACCCATATTCCTCATAATATTAACCATGCTTAGAATAATTACTGGTGCGTTTTACTGGTGGTAGAGATCCAGTGTAGGAGCTCAAAGGGCGTAAGCACCACCACATTATCTAATCTGTCTGCCACTAAATTGTAGTGTTCAGCACTATCGTATTCCGTTTAGATGGTAATATATGACCCCGTAATAACAATCACAGTGACAGTAACTTAAGCATTTATATTTTGACCTCTGGTTTTTATGTAGATGTCTATAGGCTGCAGTCGTCACTTAACATCCACGTGAACAGAAAGCATGTTTGCCTGCTACGTTACATAAAAAAATTACAACCAATCAAGTATTACATAGTAATATAATTATACTGGTGGTAGAGCTCCAGTGACGGTGCTCGCGGGCGTAGGCACCACCGCATTACCTAATACTTTATACTTGCCGCTAAATGGTAGTGTTCAGCACTATCGTGTTCCGATCAGGTGGTAATGTACGGCCCTGTAATTTCCGGCACAGAGGCATAACACCTTAGGCCTCAGGAGTGGTAACGCATCTGCATTTTGACCTTGGTCTTTTTGTAGGTGTCTGTAGGCTGCAGTCATCACTTAACATCAATGTGAACTGCATGCTTGTTTGCCACTTCCATAATATAAAAAAAAATGTGCTCAAGCTCTTTCACTGGTGCTCTATCATTTTTACAGAGTAAACGCTCCGTTACATGCAACCTAATCGGTTTTTAGTTTAAACACAACGTTAATGGTTAATATTGTGCAATGTTCAATTTGTTATTGTGTTGGAAATATTATGTTCATAATCTAAATGTGGTGAAGTGGTTTGCGGCTCTTGCTGTAGAATTTTTGTTTTATCTATACATTATAATTTCATAATAGATTTCGAGAAATGCTTGAAATATTTTACATTCTCAATGACAGAGTTGAAAATGTTTATCTAAAGAAAAAAATGTAAAGAAAAAATCTTGAAAAAATCTTTAAACTTCGGGTTTGGACCTGTGTCCACTGAATCACTGGCCCTATTAAGCTACAGAAGTTTTACAAGGTGGAGCCGGCTCTACTCAATTTTTAGAACTCACTCACATGTGTTTTGTCGACAAAATGCTGTTACATATATATATATATATATATATATATATATATATATATACATAATGTATGTTGTAACATATGTTGCAAATACATAACAGGATGCCAGAGGACGAGCTTGCATTACTCGAAATCAATCAACTGGTAAAGGTTCTTACGTACTGTTATATTCGTCAAATGAAACAAAATATTGGCAGAAACATAATCTCAGAACAATAACTCAAGCATAATTTAGTCACAATAAAACGTCATCAGTCATCGTAGTATCAATGTAAGAAATCTAAGCCCACGTGGATAAGAGTGCAGATGGTAGTGTATGGCCTCATAATAACTATCACAGATACTAAACAACTTAGGTATTGGGAGTGGCAGCGTATCTGCATTTTGACCTCTGGTTTGTGTGTAGATGTCTATAGGGTGCAGTCGTCACTTGACATCAATGTAGGTTGCAAGATTGTTACCACCTTACGTACCTAAAAAAAAATATTATGTCGTTGAGTGGCATATAAACATGCAGTTTGCATTGACGGTAATGAATACTACGTACTTTTACGCCTGTAATACCCGAAGGGGTAGCCAGAGGTAAATGCATGTATTCTAGCAAACATGCAAACACCCACGATTAGCCGGTTACGTTTTGGCCCATGTAACAGGTGGCGAGCCTGTTTCCATCTCCGGCCACATTACCAAACTTCAAGGTACTGCGAAATTTCCAGAACATGGAAAAATCCCAATAGACCATAGATAAAGGACTTCAACGAACGTCTACAATATAACCATAGATTTCGTTGCAGATGCGTTGCTACTTTTGAGGCCTAACCTGTTTAAGCTTCTGAAAATTAAATGTACGTTAAATAGCTACTTCTATTAACCAACACGAAGTACCCAATGAGATGATTTATCTTATGTTAATTTCTTAAATCTTAAATGACAGGTGATAAAACTCCAATAGAGCTTGAGGGCGTAGGTACCACCGGATCACTGATAAATTAATGTTCGTGTACAGAGCTACCGTATTCCATTTAGATTATGATGTACGACTCTCTAATTACGTATATAGAAACGCATATATTGAGCCTTAGGAGCGTCGGTGTACAAACTTCGATTTTATTTGTAAATATTCATGAGATTGGAGGTGAATATTATCCTCATTAGGGTCCGTCTATAAAATTCGTCACGCTAAAATAAGCCTTTAGTGACCCTTTTCCCCCCTATTGTCACACTGTGTCACTCTATCTGTGACCTCCCTAAAAATATTACGACACAAACCTAAGACCCTCCTGAATATGACAATCTTTTTAATCAAGCATAGTCTAACAAAATATTAATTTAAAATATTTTAATGAACTGCGAACGTCACGTGGCCGTGCTCCCCCTGTCCCCTTCTTTCACATTTTGTCACTCTCACGGCCAAATACTCAAAAGTCACTTAAATCTAAGTGGGACTTAAAAGTCTTCTGTCTTTATAAAATACGTTCAAATGATAGAGATAGCGCACATCTGAGGGTTTACTTAAAATTGAGTGACGTTTGAGTATTCGGCCATCAGGGACACAAAATGTGACGTGTTCTGGTTAGATGGTAATGTATGGCCCCATAATAACTATCACAGAAACATAACAACTCTCAAAAGACCTCGTGTCTATAGGCTGCAGTCGTCACTTAACATCAATGTGAACTGCATGCTAGTTTGCCACCTTCTTAACATTAAAAAAAATCTTAGGTTGTATAAAATAGCGTCACCAATACATCTTCTTGGTCTTGTGACTTGTGCCATATATAAGCGACCAGACGATCGTCGTCGTGTGTCAATAAATACAATAATATTGAATTACAACTGGTGTTACCGCATTGGCGCGTGCGCAGTTCGATCCCGCCATCGCTGTTTAGTGACGTCGACGTAAATATCGATACGATTTTCTTTTTAAAATGTAATATATTTTTGTAAAATTCTGTCAGTTATTGTTAACTCGTCTTGAATTAAGCCCGCGAGATAATACTTTAACTTGAGTACCTAAGTAGAAATGATAACAATAACATTACACCTTTAAACTACCACCATTTAAATCAGCAACCCGCATGGACAGCGTAGTAATTATGGCATAGTCCCCAAGTATGATGCAATAGGGAGAAGAGGAAGCATCTTCTGGAGATGATTTTGTGCAGCAGTAAAAATTTTTTGGCCAAAATGATAAATGTTTTACCTGGATAGAGCCTTAAATCACCAGTAATATATATACGTGATTTTTAACACAGAAACAACACTACATTTTATGTTGATACCAAGAAGCTTAATCTATACTTATAATAAAACATTAATATCCGCGTGTCTGTACATTGTATATATTTACGAAAAACTAATTGGGGGCGATGCAAAAATAGTATTAGAACACTTTTCAATGATTTTTATGTTTTTTGTCTGTCTGTTTGTCTGTCTGTTTGTCTGTTTGTCCCTTTGTCCAGGCTAATCTCCGAAGATAATGGACGGATTCGAATGAAACTTTTTGTGGTGTATAGATACTAAGCCTGGCCAACATTACTTTTCATTGCGGGAAAATCACTCATTCCCACGGGAATCTTTACATTTAATAAAATCGTAGGAAAGTCAAAACTTACGTTGAATATTTTTTAAAATAATACTTGGGACGTATTCTGCATTAGAAATCGAAGCCACAAATACAGTTTTCAGATTTTTTGTCTGTTTGTCTGTATGTATGTCCGGGCTAAACTAAAAAAGCACTAAATGGATTTACTTCAAATTTTGCACGAATATTACTAACCGGTCCGATCAACATAAAGGCTACATATTATCACGCTATCTCCTACGGGGGAAGAGCTGTGAATCTTTAAAATCGTAGGAAAGTCACAACAGTACATCGTTTTTTTTTGTTTTAAAGATTATTTGGGGCGTTATCTACTATCGATGTCGAAACCAAATATAGTGTGTGTTTGTTTGTCTGTTTATATGTCCGGGCTAAACTCAAAAGTACTTAATGGATTTACTTCAAATTTCGCATGAATATCCGGTCATTTTCAAGGACAGCGCATTGGGTAAGGTTAAAAGGTATCGTGCATCCAAATAATGGCGACAGCTATTTTCTGCGGTTGTTACTTCACACGGTCCGAGGCCCAACGTATTTCGCTTTTCTGAGGACATTGATGGCGTGGAGTATCCCACTTACCGCGCAGCCTGCGGAGCACGTCACCTTTTTGACGGTGACCAAAACTGGTATGACACCCTCGCGGAGGCAAGCGTCAGTGACGGAGAAGTATCGCCATCATCTGCCTGAAGATTTTCTATGAGCTTTGAGACACGTGCTATTGGAGACGAAGTCGAAGTAACTAATGAACGCATGCTGAACACTTGTCTCAGTTCAAGGTGTGGTCATTTCCACCACCGATTGAACCATCAAATATGGGTTACCAGCTCCCCAATCATCACTGCATCAAGTCCGTAGAAATTGGGAGTATAACGCTGATAAATTACGATCCGGGCGAAAAAACCATGTCGCTTTGTTCTGTTCAGAGCAAAAACAGACTTATGATACCGTCCTTGAAAGCGTTGGACAAAACCAGGGTAAAATTTTTTTCTTGGATGCTCCTGGTGGAACAGGAAAAATATTTGTTACCACTGGCATACTTGCAGAGGTCAGGAGGCAAGGCAAAATTGCTATTGCTGTAGCGTCGTGGGGAATTGCTGCCACACTGCTTCCAAATAGAAAGACAGCACATGCCATGTTTAAAATTCCCTTACATTTAGAGAGCGCGGAAACGACGTTTTTGGTGTGTCATGTAACAGTGATAAAGGACACGAGCTCAAGAATTGCTCTCTGATTGTATGGGATGAGTGTACGAAGGCCAATAGAAAGGCAGTTGAGGCCGTTCACAGAACCCTGCAGGACATCCGCAGGAACGAAAGTGGGTGGTGTCACATTACTGTTCACTGACGATTTCCGGCAAACGCTTCCCGTAGTGACGCGAAGATCGAGGGCTGACGAGATGAATGCTTTGTTGAAGCGCTTGACCATTAATATGAGAGCTCGGCTCGACGACAATGCACGTGCTCAAGAATTTTCCGATGTCCTTCTAAGTCTTCGCGGAAGCACTCTACCAGAAGAGAAAGGTGGATAGGTGGTGTTTCCAGAGTCTCTCGACAGAGATGTATCCAGGTGAGAAGAACTCATTCTCGGTGTCTACGGGGACATCAGTCGTATACCGCACCAGCAGAATACGACGTTTTGGGTGTGTAAGCGGGCCATTTTGACGCCCAAAAATGATCAGGCTGCAGCAATTAATAGGCAATGAAGTGGTCTATATACCTCCATAAATACTGTCGTCGAGCAAGATGACGCCACACATTATCCCATGGCATTTCTGAATTTCCTGTCAGCAAAGCGGACTTCCATCGCATACCATCGAGCTGAAAGTAGGTGTCCCGATTATGCTTCTTCGGAACTTATCTCCTCCGAAGTTGTATAACGGGACCCGCCTTAAAGCCATCTCGCTCCACAGACACCCCATTGAGGCGGAAATTCTTACGGGTTGTGGCATTGGTGAGGCAGTATTTTTTACCACGCATTCCCTTCATACCTCATAACTTCACGTTCCAGTTCCAGCGCGTACAGTTGAATGTTTGCTTCGCGATGACCATCAACCAAGTCGCAGGGGCAGACATTGAGGTCAGCGTGTGTTAACCTCAGGACGAGTTGCTTCTCACACGGGCACGTCGCTTGCTACCGCGTCACCAGTCCTGACTCTCTTTACATTTTGGCTCCCGGCAGAATAACTACCAACGTAGTTCATAGGAAAGTGTCGTAAGGTTTGATACCTTTGTACGTATTTTTACTCTTTTGTGTCCGGGAATATATTCCTGCATTATTTTCTCTATTTCCTTCAGTCACATCTTACGACTGAACTCAGCAGGATTCCCATATGACTCCCTTCACTTGCTTCGCTTGCAAAAAAACGTATAGTTTTAATTTAATGCTATTTTAAAATTTATTTGCTTATAATGCTAAATAAATAATATAACGTTAAATTTTCTTTTTTTTTAATTATTCCTGACCCGAAGGTTGCCTGGAAGAAATCGCAGCTTTGCGATAAGGCCGCCTTTTATACTAATTGCTATTTTGTATAATATCTGTTGTAAATTTTCTGGTGTACAATAAAGGGTATTCATTCATTCATTCATTCAATGCTAAAGCTACACTGGCATCTTAGGTATGTTTGGTGCTGTACTGCCTTCACGCAGAAGACGTTGCGGGCAGCAGCTAGTGCTTATATAAAGGAACAAGCATATATTTCATCATAAATTTGAACATTTTGTATTTCACAGTTTTTTACCTGTACTCTGTGAGGGTGGTTAGGAGACTTAGAAAACGACGTGCATGTATGAGGAGAATAATGAACGTAAAAGAAGCACGGGAGGTGTGTAAGGCACGGGATATATTATGGTGCTACACACTCTCTACCTACCCCGTAATACCACGTTCATGCCCGTTGTAGCGGTCCAGCTAGATTTTCAGTCCTATTTTCATAAAAATTCTTATATACCCATTAGCAACCCACTCTTTACTTATCTCAAGTAATAGATAGCGAATGATATATTTTATATGTGATGCTCTATAAATTATTCATTTCTGAACATTTCAACCTTTTCAACAACGTACATCTTAAGTCGTCTAGAACGGAAATACAACTAACCCATTATATTTCTTGAATACGTTATTGAGTTAAATAAAACTAGTTCATACAAAAACATAGTTAGCGATTAACAGATAAGACAGCATCTGGTTTATGACTAGAATAATCTTTATCTAGACATAAATAATTAAAATGTTTTAATTAATGGGCCTTTGATAGCAATCGATGTTTTCAATTATAATAACATTAACTTGTTTAATATTAGTAATTCTATAGCTACTGCTACTGATTTAAGTTGAAGTTTCATTTTACTTCTTGTTAATCTATTTTAAAAATTGTTTGAAATAATTAAATAAATAATCGCAATTTTATTGTAATAATAATATTATAGTAAATGTTATTGTTGTGCCTTTTTGTCATGCTGTAAATAAAAATAAAACTTCAACCCTGCGTTTCTGCGATGGGGTAGGTTGATTTTTTAATTCTATGCGTACCTCAAAAGATTCGCATAATAATATACGAGCATAGAGCAATACGGGCCACAGGCAGCCGCGGCAGAAAGGGAGTAGCCATAGCGCTTATTACCGATGCAAAACAGTCATTTTTTGCGGGGGGGACTACGTGATACACACACACACACTACAAAAATCGTCTATTACTACGAAACACACACCTTGATTTGACAATATACATAAACAATTTCACGCACACATTTAAACATCTCTGCGACAGGCGTAGGACCATTTGGGCTTGTACTTTGACAGAGGGGAAAGCCTGCATCCTGGCTACTCCCCTTCGGTCCGCCGCAGCCAGTGCCCGTGCTGCTCTATGTATACGAGTAAGTAATATATTTTTAGAGTTACAAAGTATTGTAAGATAACAGTAGTTACCGTTAGAAGAAAAACCATTTACTGAACATCTATGTACTAGATACTCTATGGCAAACAGGATAAAGTACAAAATTTCAAATACATATACTCATCTACAGGTTCATACTTACCGTCTTCAACATTTTTTTCATGTTACTGTAGGAATTTCATAAAATCATCTCTTCTCTCCTACACTCTATAAAGAACACGGCTTTCAGTTTTTTTTATTAACTGTATTAAAAATACTAGCCAATTGACACACTACAAATGTTTTGAGGTATATGTCAGTGACTCAGTCAGTGATAGAGTTTTGAGTTTGAAATTATTTAAGTTATTTAATATAATTATTAAATAACTTTTATATTATTATATAATTATTTAAATTATTTAAGTTGCACGGAGACTTAAAACTACATTACAATGCAAAAGATTTAATGTAACCTAAGTATTTATCATCTCAAAAAAAAATCTACCTTTAAAAATAAAAACAAAAAATAAATATCGATAAATTGTACATCACTACACAACGGTCCTGCGGTGTAAAACATAATATTATGCGGTCTGTAAATGGAAAGACGTTGAAACTGGATCACGCTGTTGAAAGTTAATCTAATATTGAAATAGGTTCATCTCTACTTGTAATTTTCTGTATAATTTATAAGAACGGTAGCCGAAAATATATATAATGGTTTTAGTTTTTTCTTTGATTGGTTTAACCACAGTCGAAGTTAGAAAATATTATTAGTCAGAGAGCAAACAATTTTTCATTGTGTAAATAAATAATAGGTCGAGTTCTGTCTGATGGTGGGGTCAAAAGTCTTAGGAATCGGCGTGCATGTATGAAGAGAATGATGAAGGTAGACGAGGCACGAGAGGTTTGTCAGAACCGGGATGTCTGGCGCTCTACACTCTCTGCCTACCCCGTTAGGAACCTGGCGTGAAGATACATACATACAAATAAATAATAACTAGCATAACGACTTTTATGTTGGTTGTGTTGGACATGATGAAATAAAAAATATCCATACAATGTCGATAATGTATGTCTTAGCATAAAATCTAAATGGAAGGTGACAAAATCCCTAGTCCCTACTAATATTATAAATGCGAAAGTAACTCTGTCTGTTTGTCTGTCTGTTACCTTTTCACGTCCAAACGACTGAACCGATTTAAATGAAATTTGGTACAGAGATAGAACTGACTTTGAGAAAGAACAAAGCCTACTTAGTTATTTATAAAACGACATCCACGCGGGCGTAATTGCGGGCAACAGCTATGCAAAATAAAGCATGATGTCACTCCATCTTTTTTTAAATTTCAGAAGATAATTTATTAGTATCGATCTGTAATATTGCTTGTAAGTGAATAATAGTAATGAAAAAAATACTTCATTAAATATCCTGCATGACAAAACGAATCGAATGCCAGGGTTGGGCGAGAAGGTAATTCACAAGTGGCTAGGGATCCAGGAAAGGGAACCTCCGATACGTGCCATGTCATGAGTAGATACTGCTTTCTGTGCCAGTCCCTTGACCCCTCTTGTTATTCTTGATTATTTTTGTTTTTTTTAATGGATTGGAAGTGGCAAACTAGCATGCAGTTCACATTGATGTTAAGTGATGACTGCAGCCTATAGACACCCACACAAAGACCAAGGTCAAAATGCAGATGCGTTACCACTCCTGAGGTCTAAGGTGTTGTGCCTCTGTACCGGCAATCACAGGGCCGTACATTACCACCTGACCGGAACACGATAGTGCTGAACACTACCATTTAGCGGCAAGTATATTAGGTACTATTATCCACTACTATTACGCTGGAGGTCCTGGGTTCGATTCCCGGGTCGGGGACTATCAGAGATAACGGTTTAAAATCCTTTATCTCTGCTTCTATTGGGATTTTTTCATTTTCTGGAAGTTTCCCAGTCCCCCGGAGTTTGGTAATGTGCCCGAAGATGGCAACAGGTTCGCCACCTGTTACATGGGCCAAAACGTAACCGGGGAGTCGTGGATGTTTGCATGTATGATTGAATGCATGCATTTACCTCTACCTACCCCTTCGGGGATTACAGGCGTGAAGTTACGTTACGTTATATTAGGTAATGCGTTGGTGCCTACGTCTACGAGCTCCGTCACTGGAGCTCTACCACCAGTTTGTTTTGTAAATTGACATATATATATCAATTGTTATTTGCTATAAAGTACTTTGTTTTTAACGTTGCATAAAGTAAATGAATAAATACATTTCTGATTCTGATACAACCGCCAATTTCAAAAACTTTATAGAGGTTTTTTGAATGAGTACCACACCATTGATCTAAAGTACTACAATCAGGTGCAAAGCTTAGCTTTAAAATTAATAAAGCCTATCAGTAAATCACTGCCAACGTACCAGGGTCATATAATTTGTGAAGAGGCCACTTGAAATTGTAATAAAAGCATTTATCTCTGTGCATTGCACTCGCGTCTAGTATCAACTTGTTTGGCTTCCTTTGATAACGGAGTTTCAATTTACATGTTGTTTGTGTTCAATTTTTAATTTAAGGCGCAGTGTGTTTTTGTATTAATATACATATCGGTATATTCAGTAGTATTATGAAACAATCATTGTTGTTCGTTGATTAGGCAAAGTTTTTAATTTCTCTTCTCTGTAGCTTTTGTGGAATTGTTGCAATGATCTTTGAGTTTATACATTAAAAAAATATGATTCATTTTTCTTATTTTTATTCATTTTAATTCATCTTCTGAACATATCATATATCAATTATTTGTCAATTTTAGATATAGCTGTTAGTTTTCAAAAATATTTTTTTTCCGGGATTTGTTATTTCAGACAATTTCTCACAAAAGCGTTATTATCTGACTGTCAACAAAGTAATTAAAAAAATAATAATGCATCGTACAACCGATCGTACTTTCATAGCTTAAGCTTAATAGTAATCAATTAAATGATAATTCGTCCATTTTACTAAAAAAAATAATCACAATGTAATTAAATGGAATCCATTTAAATTAAATTCATTTCGCGGAAACAGTTATCATATCTAATTAAAATACATTTTTGTAGGAATATTATGAAGAATAAAGCAAGTATTTAATTAAACGTGTAATTTACATTTTTTTTACATTTTTCCTTTGAAATAAAGAGGACTAACATAACACGTGCAAGACGCAATCGAATTTTATTAAAATTTTAGAAAATAAAGACCCGTCGGCAGATTAGTGTTAAAGCGGCTGGACTGGTTATCCTGCCCGAAGTAAAATTTTTCTTTTCCCTTTATTCTTTTATTTCTTAACTTCACTCGCATGTGATATTGCGAAAAACAAAAAAAAATTAAAATTAATAACAAAGCGCTTCTCCTTAAATGGATTTCAATATAACGCAATACTATACTCCTATCAACATGCACTCGGTAGTTGGTAGTAAAATTATCTCCTACCACTATATATAAACATACTAACGCATGACTATGGTCATTGTATAAATAAACATAATATAAATATTATTGCTCACTATTATTAATTAAACTCTTATCAGCTATGATTGAATATTTACTAACCATAATATGTTATTATGATATTTTATTAAGACATTTCGTGTGTATGACATTCGGATGGGTGACCTCGAGATAGGAATACTTATATGATACAGATAATTAATTGAAAAATGATTTATTTTATATACTTACAGATGTTTTTCGCTAATCTTTTGTATGCGGTGAACTATTAGTCTTCCTTTCCAGCTCTCAAAATTTTGAGCTCAGTATCGGTCT
Source organism: Macrosoma leucophasiata (assembly GCA_036365455.1). Taxonomy (NCBI): domain Eukaryota; kingdom Metazoa; phylum Arthropoda; class Insecta; order Lepidoptera; family Hedylidae; genus Macrosoma; species Macrosoma leucophasiata. The sequence continues at coordinate 3,402,352 of JAWQUS010000004.1, read as the reverse complement.
AGAAATCGATTGTTAGGTTAAATTTATCTGCGCTGGGCTTCACATCTCAAAAGGAAAAATGAAACTCTAAGAACTGTCCGAATGGCACTCGATTTTTACGTCTTAAAAATCGATTAGATATAATAATAAATATTAATGGCAACCCTTGATACGTCCCACTGCTGGACACGAGTCTCTCCCCTTCTTGAGAGGCCTGAAGCTTACTCCACGAGGCTGCTTCAATGCGGGTTGGTGCAGTTTTTTTGAAGACGTTATCACGTCATTAGTCCTCGAAGATCAAGTCAACATAAATAACAAGTAAATTAAATAATAGTAAATTTTATCATTTTTCCGAGCAAAACCGCAAACTAGAACAAAACGCATATACATGCCATAAAATAATAATTAATAATTCGCAATTAATCCATATTGCGTTGCAGTGATTCTCAAAGTTTTCCTTGTTCGTAATGTTGTTTATTTAATTGCGTTTATATGTATTATGCTTATTACGTAAAACACAATGCGTTTGTTGAAGATGGCATTTGATAAGTAATAAATTATTTTTCATTGTTTGACATGCAGTTTAAGTACTAACATAGTATTGCGACAGTAAATCGTGATTATATAATATATGCTATCCTATCTTTCAAGTTTGACTGAACTGCTATTAACTGGTGGTAGAGCACCAGTGACGGAGCTCGCGGGCGTAGGCACCACCGCATTACCTAATATACTTGCCGCTAAATGGTAGTGTTCAGCACTATCGTGTTCCGGTCAGGTGGTAATGTACGGCCCTGTAATTTCCGGCACAGAGGCATAACACCTTAGGCCTCAGGAGTGGTAACGCATCTGCATTTTGACCTCGGTCTTTGTGTGGGTGTCTATAGGCTGCAGTCATCACTTAACATCAATGTGAACTGCATGCTAGTTTGCCACTTAAAAACGAAAAAAAAAAAAAAACTGCACACGATGTGCAAAGTTTGATTAAAATCGGTTAAGTAGTTTAGTAGTCTATCGTGGACAACTTAAGATAATATATATGCACAATAAAAAAGCATAAAAACTCAAAAGAAAATAAATACCTATATACAAAAAATTCGTTTAACTGCTCAGCTTTTTTCTTGTCAATCGTAATTTTTGCCATAAATCGGGTATTCTGGAATAAAAATCTAAACAGCATCCGTTTCCTTGCCATTCGGAGTTAATTACTGAGAAAATATTTGTAATTGATTATAATTGACATTTCTTATAGAAATTACGACTAAAGCTTAATACGGACAGGACATCAGAAGAAAAATAAAGAACGTACCTATATTAAATTTATTACGCTAATTTGATTGTAATTTTACTTTTATGTGGAGCTTACTTAAGCCGCTACTATAACTATGTATTTAACTGGTGGTAGAGTCAATTGTAGGAGTTCGAGGGTGTAGGCAACGCACCGCATTATCTAATCTATCTGCTACGAAATGGAAGTGTTCATCTGAACGAAGACATGATTGGTGTTTCTCTATTTATGGTGATCTTAGTGGAACGTAACCTTTTTGTATCAAGTTTTTTACCGGTCGTAGAGCTGTGACGGAGCTCGCTGGCGTAGGCACCACCGCATTACCTTATATACTTGCCGCTAAATGGTAGTGTTCAGCACTATCGTGTTCCAGTCAGGTGGTAATGTAATTGCCGGCACTGCATAAATAACAAGGCATAAATAACACATTAAGCACAGTATAGTTATAAATCTATTTACTGTGCCTTAATCCTTGACCTCTGGTCTTTGTATGGGTGGCTATAGGCTGCAGTCATCACTTAACATCAATGTGAACTGCATGCTTGCTTGCCACTTTCATGACATAAAAAAAAAATATTTAAAAGTTTAATTCACATTGACACATTCACAACAATGTTGCTATTAAAAAATGTATGTTACCAAACATCAGCACTCGTGTTCCGGTTAGATGGTAATGTATGACCCGTAATAACTATCACAGAGACTTGACAACTAAGGTCTCCAAAGAATTCAATGTGGATGCTTTGTCCGAGGTCTAAGCTCATAATAATATATTTCTGAGTATGTTCTGAACCCTTATTTATTTGTTACCGCCAAAATACCTAGATACAATAATACAAACGTAACTTCACGTCTGTAATCCCCGAAGGGGTAGGCAGAGGTAAATGCATACATTCAAACATACATGCAAACACCCACGATTCGCCGGTTACGTTTTGGCCCATGTAACAGGTGGCGAGCCTGTTGCCATCTCCGGGCGCATTACCAAACTTCGAGGTACTAGGAAATTTCCAGAAAATTGAAAAATCCCAACCAGTGACAAAGGACTTTACACCATTATCTCTGATAGCCCCCTACTCGGGAATCGAACCCAGGACCCCAGTGTAGTAGTAGTGGCCTGCTACCACTAGGCTACTGAGGCAGTTAAAAAAATACTAGCATCCTTAATCAATGCCCTCACGGTTTAACAGTGAACTGTGAGGGTATAAACACGACCATATTATAGTATCCAAAAATAAATATTGCACATCAACCTTAGGAAGGAGATCGACCTTAGGGTCTGTAGAGCATTATCTCTTTCACACCTTACCTACGTGACGTTTATCGAATTTTGATCAAATTTTGACCAATATCGGACTACCAGTGCTTACGTAGGCAGTGTGCAGCAGAGATAACGCTCGGAATCGAAACTAGCCGATTGTCTCTTTTGAAGGCTCGACGTGTAATTCTTGAAGGGTAGGTACTGTACGTAATCTATCCACTACAAAAATGCGTGTTACGTCTTTCTTTATATAATGGATGAATCACTGTCACATCCATATTATTCTCGCGGTAGGACTTCTAAATAAAGTACGATAAATAGTATAAATTATGTCAAGTGACGATCAAATACACATTATCATACTTATCACGCGTGGGAACGTTTGCGCGCGTTGATATTGTATTATCAGTCAAGTAATATGGTGAACAGTAGGTACATGACGATAATAGATTACCTCATATTCTGTACATTATATACCGGTTATCTATTCTCGAATTTCTGAAGCGCGCATGGCTTACGGCTGGCGTAGTTCGCAAGATCTACTCGGTTGTGCGATACGGACGCGGTCGGGTGTGATGGGTGACTGCTAGTGGCAAATTAAAATGCGTGTTTCCGTGCTTTGGAGGGCACGTTAAGCCATCAGTTCCGGTTGCTATCGATAGTTGTTAGTCGGAATCCTTATGGGGGTTTGTCAACATCCGACAGCGGGTTGGCCACTAGCCCGTATCTCCACCAACCTGCATTGCGTGGTGGAGTAAGCTCCAAACCTCCCCAAAAAAGGAGAGAGACTCCTGCCCAGCAGTAAGACGTAAAAAAGGTTGCCAATCTAATCTCGAATGCACCCGAAAGATGAAGATTTTTTTCATGTCAAAAGATTCATAAAGGGTGACAGACAAACAGAGAGTGACACAATTATGCAACATCATTAGAATTGCCAATGCACTGCTATCCTTCAAACGCCAATTTTGAAAAAATTACAAAAAGAAAATATTGTACACACACACATCGAGAAATATGTGAGAGTGAAATTTGTTCCACGATTTGTACGTTTTGGTCGAAATGAACGCGCAAACTGCGCGTTCATTTCGACCAAAACTCTGTCGCGTCTCTGTGTTAGTTATTACGGGGCCATACATTACCATCTTACCGGAACACGATAGTGCTAAACACTACCATTTGGCGGCAGATAGATTAGGTAATGCGGTGGTGCCTACACCCTCGAGTCCCTACATTGGAACTCTACCCACCAGTATAAACGTAACTTCACGCCTGTAATCCCCCAAGGAGTAGGCAGAGGTAAATGCATGCATTTAAGCATACATGCAAACACCCACGATTCGCCGGTCACGTTTTAGCCCATGTGACAGGTGGCGAGCCTGTTGCCGTCTCCGGGCACATTACCAAACTCCGAGGTACTAAGAAATTTCCAGAAAATGGAAAAATCCCAATACAACCAAAGATAAAGGATTTTAAACCGTTATCTCTGACAGCCCTCGACCCGGGGATCGAACCCAGGACCTCCAGTGTAGTGGTAGTGGCCTGCTACCACTAGGCTACTGAGACAGTTAAGAACATACCAGTATATTATCCAAAAATATTTAGAAACCTGTATTTATCAAAGTATAGATACAGAAGACTTATTTAAATAGCAGTCACAACCTAGTAATTAAAGCCAATAAACAAACACTGTAGTATTTTAACTCTTTACATAGAAAAATCTAAATCTCCCATGTTGATAACAAAACCTTAGAAGACATAAAATTCGCCAAACAAACACAAGAAAACCTAACTTAACTGAGAGAAAAGAACTGTTATTCCGCTTCGTATGACACTAATCTGTAAAAACCTAAAGCTAAACGTAAACAAACGTAATACGAAGACAGTAAGAAACTTAAGAAATATCTCGCTTGAGGGTAGCAGCTACCGTCTGCATTATTGGATCGAGTTATGAGCTGTAGCGTTTTTTAATAAATCACTAAAGATATTATAGAGCTCGAGTGTACAGCATATCTTCACCGTCAGGTCAACACGTCCATCGTCGATTATTGTATAAACAATTTTACACGTTCCACATATAAAAATTGCTCAATACGTCAATAAAACTATACATCTGGGACACTCGATTGGAACGAAGTTCCTCTTCAACTTCTAATAGATCACTTTAACAATCCATTGTTTTTTTTTTCAAATATTACAAATAACTACATACATAATAAACTAAATACACACGAACACGACAAAACAATTTACGAATACACAGAAGACGCGCGCGTCGCATGGCTTGTCACTGTCGAGAGAGAGAGAGAGAGAGAGAGAGAGAGAGAGAGAGAACGAATAAGTCAAATTTTGTACTCGGCCTGAGCCCTCTCCGAGCGCTACACACTAAAGCAAAAGTGTCGTGAGGATTTTTCGTTCCCTTAGCCAGCGTACCGCGCAATAAGGTATTTAGTTCAAAACTTCGTTCTTATTACAAAAATTACGTATTAAATCTTGCAATTCGAGAATCTTGCGATTCTTGTTAATTGATAAAACAATTATATTTGCAAACGCTTTAAATACAATTATTAAGGTTTCGCAACAAGGTGTGGCTTACTAATAGTATAAAAAACCAACACCACTCCACTTCCTACAGGCATTTCCTAGTGGGCAGATATGTGCATGTAATATGTACTTCTACTTCTTATCTTGAGTACTGTACATCATACTCCTATGATACGTTATGACCAATCTATTTGTAGGCTGCATTTAAGATTCCTCATATTCTTCTTATTATTCCTTTTCCAATTGTCTATTACTTATCTCAGTCATTGTGTTGATGGTCTAATATCGAAAATTACAGTGTGAGTTAAAAAACTAACGTTCCCTAATTGAATAAAATAATGAAAGTCCTAAGCGCACTCTAAAAAAAGGATTTTTTTTTATAGCGCCAAGATATGGTTGAATTGAAAAAAAAACTTAAAATAATTATTGTGAACAAAATACCGCTATTGTCTACCGCTTTTGACTTGCACCACAAAAAACTATACTATTACAAACTACAATATAGTTGAGCGTATACACGTATGAACTTTTGCAAGCGGGGAAGAGTAGAAGCGGTTCTACAACCGGTTCCTCGGTACTGCACGTTGACTCCAGAACAAAGTTGTCGAGCTGTTTCTAATTACTGCGCAGTTGTTATCATTTTAAGAACTTTCTAGAACTATGGTATAAGCTTCGGTCTTATATCGTAAGATATAACATGATTTTTTTCATTAGGAATAGTTTTTTCATTTTTTTAATATGATGTACATACTTAATATGATGTACAAAACAGTTTAAGGCAACGTGTATAGGTACGTATTTCAATCATTCATCGCTCATCATATAATTGAGAACAACTTTAAGTACCTATGACACCGAGGCAAAATCATAAAAATTTACTATTCCATAGTGTCTCTACAGCTGGTAGAGCTACAGTGATGGAGCTCGCCAGCGAAGACCACTACTTAATTACACGATTTCTTAAAAATTAGAACATATTGCAAATTTAAATATTACCTATTAACATTAAAATTGTTTAATATTATGAAATTTAGAAGAAAATCCGAAGCGGTTCTACAACCGGTTCCACTACTGCACGTTGACTCCAGAACAAAGCTGTCGAGCTGTTTCTAATTACAGCGCAGTTCTTAGGATTTTAAGAACTTTTTAGAATTATGGTATAAGTTTCGATCTTATATGTAATACACACACACACACACACAGTAGGTATAAAATTAAAAAAAAACCCCTAATTTTTTACTACTTTCTTTGAAACGAATCAATAGAGCTCCAGTGATGCAGCTTGCCAGTGAAGACCAGTACTTAAGACTCCAGAACAACGTCGACAAGCTGTTTCTAATTAGGTTTTTTTTATGTAATGGAAGTGGCAAACAAGCATGCAGTTCACATTGATGTTAAATGATGACTCCAGCCTATAGACACTGACAGAAAGACCAAGATCAAAATGCAGATGCGTTACCACTCCTGAGGCCTAAGGTGTTATGCCTCTGTGCCGGAAATAACAGGGCCGTACATTACCACTTGACCAGAATACGATAGTGCTGAACACTACTATTTAGCGGCAAGTATATAAGGCAATGCGGTGGTGCCTACGCCCACGAGCTCCGTCTCACTTGTTTACAAATCATCATTCGAAAAAAAAATTACGACTCCATACCACCTCTGTTCTTAAGGCTAGATTTTGCTTTGAGGCGTCTTTATTACCCTTCGCTAGATCCTATCTCTACCTCACGCCGGTCTATACATTCACTTACTATAATATACTGTATCCATTTTGTTTCCTGTTTCAAGTAAACCTATTTCTTTACGTTTTGTAAGACGCTAAAGCTAACTGGAGTCACCTTGTTATATTTATTACCTTTTTATATTGTTTTTGTTCTAACAAATGTGGATAATTTTTTCGAATGTATGTAACTTCTTGGCTATGTTCCTTGAAGAGTCAGAGAATAAGTCAGGCAAATATCTTATTACATAAATATTTAAATGTGTACACATAGTAATTTATATGTATCTTCACGCCAGGTCCCTAACGGGGTAGGCAAAGAGTGTAGAGCGCCAGATATCCCGGTCCTGACAAACGTCTCGTGCCTCGTCTACCTTCATCATTCTCTTCATACATACACGCCGATTCCTAAGACTTTTGACCCCACCATCAGACAGAACTCGACCTATTTGATCAATGTAGGTCAGTCTTGGTCTTCCTAGGCCTCTGCAACCACCCACATTTGCATTGTATATCTGTTTAGATTAGTCATTCGCTCATTCGACATTCCTTCTATATGCCCGAACCATCGGAGCATGCCTTTTTTCATGCGTTGCCACTCGTAAGGCCTAAGGTATTATGCATCTGTGCCGGAAATCACAGGGCCATACATTACCACCTGACCGGAACAGGATACTGCTGAACACTGCCATTTAGAGGCAAGTATACTAGATAATACAGTGGTGCCTACGCTCCCGCGCTCCGAGACTGGAGCTCTACCACCAGTTAAAATTATACATATCACACAGCCGGGCCTTATCTGGAGATAAATATTAGGCCAATAGACTGTTCTAGACCCCTGAGTTCTACGAGAATGATGATAAAATCATGCACCAGGAAGTCTTTTCGTTCAATACGATCATTAAAATTAAGCACCATAAGGCGTGGTTTGGATTTTGATGAATGTGCCCATTTAGTGATAATTTTCTGTTGCGTTTCCTGGTTTTGAAAGACACAACAGTTTCCTTACCCTGTTTAATTTGACGACCCGGTTTGTCCAGCGGTTGAGACGACCGTTTGATTCGGAGGGTCACGGACTCGATCCTCGCACCGGGCCAAATATAAATATGGCCTACAGATATTTGTTCCTGGTCTGGGTGTTTGTGTATGTTTTATGTGTGTACAACGGCACCCACGACACAGGTTTATACCTAGTGTAGACAGTGAGTGTAAGAGTATTTTATTTTTAAACAGCTTGAGGCAATTTGGATAAAAATGTCTTTTTGTTTTAGTTGACAGAATTTTATTTTCGGATCGGAAGTTTTTTAACAGGTTCTCTGTTTTTAAATCAGAAAAAGTTACCTACCAGTGTCCTACCTCAGGGGCGTAATCTGTCTGCCGCCAAATGGTAGTGTTCTGTTTTCAGCACTGTCGCGTTCCTGTCAGGTGGTAATGTATAGCTCCATAATAACTATCACGAAAGGAAAATAACATAGGCCTGGGTTAACATAGGTGGCAATAACAACGCATCTGCAGTTTTTGTGTACATGTCTATGGGCTGAAATAAACACTTACCATCTGCCATAATCTGCGCGTATCTTTGACTCCATCATTATTCACATGAAAAGAATAAAACAGGAACGATAGCGGCAGTGGTAGAGCTCCAGTGACGGAGCTCGCGGGCGAAGGCACCACCGCATTACCTAATATACTTGCCGCTAAATAATAGTGTTCAGCACTATCGTGTTCCGGTCCGGTGGTAATTACGGCCCCGTAATTTTCGGCATAGAGGCAAAACACCTTAGGCCTCAAAAGTGGTAACGCATCTGCATTTTGACCTCTGGTCTTTGTCTCCATAGGCTGCAGTCATCACTTAACATCATTGTAAACTGCATGCTTGATTGCCACTTTCATAACATAAAAAAAAGCTAAGCAAAGCTATGGCACAACCATTAACGTTGTTGTCATATTGCCTTTTACGCTATTATAATTATGCGAGTATATTCAGTAATTAAAGAAAACATTAAAAACTTTTACATACAGGAATTACACCTGCGACCTCATAATAATCAGATCAGCGGCTTTACCACTAAGCTACCGAAATACCGTTGTTATTTTTCTTTTTGATGGAATTATAGCTCTCTCAGAAGTCAGTAATAAATATGATAACTTCGCAATCGTGATTCAACCCGTCATTTGTATCATCGTTCATACTTGACATGCTGATTTTCGTACATACTAGTTACGATATATTCTGCTAGATGGCGTTATTTTCTATATACATTGGAGATTGCTGTGAATATAACAAATCCTTCTATTGTAAATTGGCAAATCAATAAGGGCTTCTTATATTGTTTTTATTTTTGATCTACGTCTGAATTACATAATGATGTTTGTTACAACTGGTGGTTTATGCCGTGGGCTATATTCCATTGTCAAACGTCAAGCGTGAAAGGGATATTTGACCTCGTTTAGACGACTACTTATTCTGGTTTACGAGTAAGCTTGCAATATTTACTTTTTATCGCTTAAATAAGTGCTTTATACATAATTAAACATAGTTTACCCTTAAAATTTGTGAATATGTATTGGTTATGTGGCGGTACTGATAAGCTACACAATAATCTCGTCCTGCATTTAGGCATAAGATTCCAGATCCTAGAATGACCACGATCAGGAGATGAGTGATATTTAACAGTTTTTTTTATGCTAGTAATTGTAGACTAGCGATACCTGACCACTACTACTATGCTGAGGGTACTAGGTCCAATCTTCAAGTCGGCAAACAGGTGGCAAACAAGCAATACCGTTTACATTGGCAAGTATTAGCATCTATCGTTAACATATACGTGAAACTAGAAATTTAAATATAGATGCGTTGCCGCTTTTGAGGTCTAAGGTTTTTGCTTTCAGGCAGAAAATTTATTAGGTGGTAATTCACCTGGCCGGAACACGATAGCGCGGAACACTACCGTTTAGCGGCAAGCAGATCAGGTAATGCGGTGGTGCCTATGCCTGGACAAACATATATTATTAAAACATATTAAAGATTGCTGAAAATATTGTCACATAAAAAGAAAACTATTATTAATACCGTTAACTGAAAACCGCGATCTTTCGTCACAGACAAACGTAGTTTTAATCTCCTATACATAAATTATAGTGCGGTCGTTAAATATCAGTTTTGAAGCATTGACATAAAGCTGTTTCGTGCTTACAAACTTATCTGTATCAGCGATCTCTTCAAATACGTCCTTAACGTCTTTGTATTTAAGTTATTTTTTGTTGTTCACAAGTGTTCTTGTAAGGTTGTCATGCCAGACCTTATCTTACGCAATGGCACGAGCCTAGTAGTTGATGTACTGTTTTCTATAATATCTGTGGTGATATTTGTTTATGTTATACCGGTTTTTGGCTTGCATCTGTTTTTGTTTAGATCTGTTAATCGGTGAACGGTAGCTAGTTGTATAATAATATGTGATATTTATTAAAATAGTGAATGCAAAGATATAAGAGTGAATGATTAGTTTTTACACACGATTTTCTATATCTCTTTTAATACCGAGACTTCCTATAGGTTTCCTGTAATTTTATTTTGTTGTTGCGAAGGTGTCAAAAATGCATGCAGTTGACATGGATGTTAAGTGATGACTGCAGCATACAGACATCCACACAAAAACCAGAGGTCAACACGTAGATGCATTGCCACCTCTGAGAAATTAGTTGTGATGTCTGTGTGATAGTTAAGACGATTGTTTATTGAAAATGGTAGTAAAAAATACTTGCGGCCAAATTTTGATAGGCAACCTAGTGGATATACATTATGTCTGCAGCATATCTGGATGAATGAAATGATTGTGCAGTGGGATCCTTACCTATAAAGTTATAAACTAAACTGCTAAAGTTGTTTCTTCAGTTTTATTGCCACCAATATAATTGTCAGCTCAAATCAATATAACAGCGACAAAATGTCTAGAAATAGATCTTTTCATTTGCGAGCAGGTGTTACCTTGCGCAAAATGCTAATACGAGACATAATGCGTAGGTTTGAATCTGCATTATATTTCATAGCGGCATAATTTTCTAATAGATCAACACTGCCTTATTAGGAAGGGATTGCATTGATTTCTATGTTTATCTGTATTTTTACTGGTGGTAGAGCTCCAGTGACGGAGCTCGCGGGCGTAGGCACCACTGCATTAACTTATATACTTGCCGCTAAATGGTAGTGTTCAGCACTATCGTGTTCCGGTCAGGTGGTTATGTACGACCCTGTAATTGCCGGCACAGGGGCATGACACCTAATGCCTCAGGAGTGGCAGCGCATCTGCATTTTGACCTCTGGTCATTGTGTAAGTGTTAATAGGCTGCAATCATCACGTAATATCAATGTGAACTGCACGCTTGTTTGCCACTTTTATTACATAAAAAAAAATCATTTAATCACGTTGTATTTTACCGGGGGATAGAAAGTGGTAGAGGTATCTATAGATTCCTCTCAGAGGCATAACACCTTAGGCCTCAGGAGTGGTAACACATCTGTATTTTGATCTTGGCCTTTGTGTGGGTGTCAATAGGCTGCAGACATCACGTTTGCCACTTCCATTGCATAAAAAAACTGCAGGAACATTACCTTACACCGAGTTACTGGAAAACTTTTAGAAAATGTAGAAATCCTAATAGAAGCAGGTATGAATGATTTCACATTGTTATCTCTGTTAGCCGACCCAAGAATCGAACCCAGGATAGTAGTATTAACAAAAAACTACCAAATCAATAACCTCTTTTATGATGTCGACCAACAAATATCACACATACAACAAACTCAAAAACTCAAACTTAAAAATTTATTTAATCACTAGGAAACATAGAGAAACTCCAAAGGGGAGTAGCCATATGCGGGCTTTCCCCTCTGTCAAAGTACAAGCCCAAATGGGCCTATACCTGTCGCCTTGTTGTTTAAACGTGTGCGTGAAATTGTTTCTGTATTTTGTTAAAGTCAAGGTGTGAGTTTTGTAGTAATAGACGATTTTTGTAGTGTGCGTGTGTGTCGCACACATTTCCCCCCGTAAAAATGTCAGACTGTTTTGTATCGGTAATAAGCGTTATGGCTACTCCCCTCCAGTCCGCCGCGGCCGGTGGCCCGTGTTGCTCTATGCTAAAAAATAAAAGAATTTGCTTGTGATCATAAATTTATTATCTACTTTGTGATAGGTCAAATTACAAATATAAAATTAAAACGAATAACAACTGATACATTTTTGTAATGATAAATAGATACATTGATTAATATGTCAAAGTAAATAAAATAAAAAAAATAATGGTCCCAAAATACTTAATAATAAAAATAGGTATCAACAGAACGTTCCATATTCTTTTTTACAAACGGCAAGATAAGTCTAAACAAAATAATATGGGACTTTGTCATTCACTGACAGAGTTCCAGTTACTTAGAAAAAACCTACCAAAACAAAACTCAGTAAGGTCCATTCAAAATATGTTCAACACCCAGACATATATAAATCAAAATGTAATAAATACAGTATTTAATATGCACAAGCATCGAACTCGCGAACGAGTCCTCCCACGTACATTGCAATAAACTGTGGTAAAATGTTATTTTGCCCTTTTATGTTTCATATTACCTTTAATATTGACCGTAAACGTTCAAAGTTGATGTTTACCTTATCTTGCTTAAGTTTACTATGTTATTATCGTTTTTGTTTATAATCTAATATCGATGACTACATTATAATGTAGGTACTTGGCTATGTTAATAAGGTACCTACAACATTTTTTTAATGTAATGGAAGTGACAAACAAGCATGCAGATCACATTGATGTTAAGTGATGACTGCAGCCTATAGACTCCCACACAAGGTCAAAATGCTGATGCGTTATCACTCCTGAGGTGCATTACCACCTGACCAGAACACGATAGTGCTGAACACTACCATTTAGCGGCAAGTATATAAGGTAATGCGGTGGTGCCTACGCCCGCGTGCTCCGTCAGTGGAGCTCAACCACCAGTAAGTATATATTATGATGCAATACAGAATTTTTGTCCAGTTGTGGACGTCTTTCGGCTGTAAAGGGCCCCACACATTAACAGTCCGCCGGCAGATGTTAGCCTGTTAATCGTAGGATATCACAGACTGACAAAATTGTACAAAGAACTGTGAGTCTGTGATCTCCTATGATTAATCTTTGAAGCAGCAATCGACCCGATCGGGACCGAGAACAATATGAAATCAATTGTCGTATTTTTCTCATGGCCTGAAGGATAACTGACAGGCTAATATTTGCCGGCGGACTGTTTATGTGTGGAGCCCTTAATAATAAAGCCAACCTTATTGTTACAACAAACAGATAAACAAATCGAAAGATTAAATGCACTGCGTGAATGCAATAACGAACTAGGTCAAGTACGAATCATTTTTATGCGCCCATCATTTTGTTAGCTCGGAAGTGTAATATGCATCCAATTTGTTCGCATTTTGAATTCTAATAGCTAAATTGCAGATATTATAGGCTTGAGAAATAATTTTCAATTGAAATGAAGATGGCGTGCGTAATATTATGAACGACTTAAGTATGCCAAGTATTTCAGGATAAGAAGAAGTTATTCACTTGCCATCAATATAATTATGATCAATCTGATGTTTAAGGTAAGTGAAAACTAAACGTAACTTCACGCCTGTAATCCCCGAAGGGTTAGTCAGAGGTAGATGGATGCATTCAATCATACATGCAAACGCCAGATGGCGAGCCTATTGACATCACCGGGCACATTACCGAACTTCGAGGTACTCGGAAATTTCCAGGAAATTAAAAAATCCCAATAGAACCAGAGATAAAGGACTTTACACCATTATCTCTGATAACCCCCTACCCGGGAATCGAGCCCAGAACCTCAGCGTAGTTGTAGTGACCTGCTACCACTAGGCTACCGAGGCAGTTAAAGTTACGTTAGTTACATTAAATACCTACAGGTTACCCAATTTCCTATAATTCGATTTATAGGTGGGGTCTACAACACCAGGAATCTAACTCAAAACTACAACGCAGTCGTAGTTGTTCTAAATCAACTAAATAAATGTAGTAATATTACAACTAGACCTACCTATTACACGGTTAAGATACCCAGTACACGACGGATTCGTCACGACATATAACGGTAACAATTCGTATTCCATCGCGAGTTCGAACCTGGGACATGTCCTAGCGGACGTGTCTAGGTTGCCTATTGTCGTATAAGGAATTAATGATGGGATCATCTACATTTGATCGCGTTGAACCGGACGTTTAAATGTGTAGAAAATATTGAATAGGATTTGTACGAAAAAAATCTAGGTCGTTGCGAATTGAAAATCATTTTCTGAAAGTAATCGTTGGTCGTTGGGACTCAGATATATAGTTCTTGTAATAGTGTTTTATTTTATTTTGTTCGGAAAACAAACAGTTTTAAAAGCTAGGTAGTTAGATAATTAAATAACAGAGCACCATGTTTTCAAATATGATTATGAAAATATCTATGATATTATAGCAGGAACATCCTAGAGAATAACGTGGTCTGAGTTTTGTTAAACTGTGAATGAAAATCCGTACATTTGAAAAAAAACATTTTTAGTGTAAAGGAAAAAGGATAAAACCGCGAAATATATAACACAATTTTTATATATTCCATATTGCGTTTATTGAATAAAAAAACAAATATTAACATTTTAGCTTGTTATTAATCTATGGTAGCTACTGCTTTATTGATCTATCTTAGGTATAACATCTTATACCTACCTATCTTTACACATTTCCGTTCACTCTGATATCCTTAAATCAACTCCACTCCAAAATAAAGTGTTATCTAAGTAACTAATTAATTTTCAAAACAAACATCATTACTTAAATGTATGCAGTCCCCGTAACAAACCTAACTGTCCTACTAAACATCGTAATAATGCTAATTCAAACCGTGCGAATTATTCACAAGCTATGAAGTACTAACGTGAAATGGAACATACGCGATTTGTATTGCAATAATGTATTTGTAATTTTAATTGACTACATAATACCTATTATTATGCCAAGCCCAAGAGGGATTTTTATAATTTACTCCAACGCGTCAGATTAAGATATAGGAGATATCTTGCACCCCGTTCAGTACCGCCACCAAATCTAAGATTTCCATAAAGGGCCGAACCCTAAGGGCTTTCGCCACGAGCTTGCCTCGCATACAAATCGTCAGAATTTTGATTGGTTTTACTTTACATCCTCTCTGAGTATCTGACATTCTTGACTTATTTTTTCACCTTCATTTTTGAAAGAACCAAATGTTTTTGAAAAGGGCACCAACGTCATGGGTCAAGAGCGTGTCATATATTTTGAGAGGGTGTAAAATATGCCCAAACAATGCTCATATCCAAAATTCAGATGTTTTCAAACCGCCCATAAGGCCTCCGCCAAGGTTTAACGATTAATTTCTATCGATAGCAACCGGGACCGACGGCTTAACGTGCCTTCCGAAGCACGGAAACGCGCATTTTAATTTGCCACTAGCGGTAACCCATCACACACCCGACCGCGCCCTTATCGCTTAACCGAGTAGATCACTTACGATCTACACCAGTTAAAGTTGCTGGCTAATTTTTAGGTCAAAGAATCAGCATTGCCATCCAACGAGGCAATGCTGCCAGCCTTCTGGGTATCATAACACAGGAAGGCAGTGATGCGGAATTTTTAGACGCATGTTGTTTTTAGTTTAGTTTTAACTTTTTATTATGTAAATAATGTCAAAATAATATTTATGTCAAATAATACAATGTCAAAAATGTCTACAATCAGTCAATAATAATTAGATCTTATTCTTAACTAGTTTTATACGTTAAAGTTGCTTATTTCTTTTAAGTTCAATCTTTTATTTTATCACGCTTGAATGGTATATCACTTCGAAACAAAAGCTCATCCAAGCCCGTTGCACACGTGCATTTGATGATTACGATTTTAAAAACGATTTCCCTAATCGACATGATTACTGCACCTACGGTAAGTGTAGTCTTGATGACTTAAATTGATAAATAATTGTGTGTACCCGAACAATATGTATGGCACGACTGTTCAAGGTTCTGCTGTGCCAAGTAAATTATGCTGACATACAGACATACTTGGAACACGTTAGTTGAAGGGAATTAAACAACAATCATTGCTGTAATGTGATGTCAGATATGTTGATAAATACGATTAGTAGTTTATTCACTCGGTTCTAGTAACCTTCTAGTACGTTAGGTCCTGTGTTTGACCCGTGCATCTTCATGATTAATGGAAGTTAATCATGAAGACTGGTGGTCTCTGGAGACTGAGCTCGCGGGCGTAGGCACCACCGCATTACCTAATCTATCTGCCGCCATATGGTAGTGTTCAGAACTGCCGTGTTCCGGTGATATAGTGATGTATGGCCCCGTAATAACTATCACAGAGACGTAACTACTTAGGTCTCAGGGTTCACATCTGCATTTTGACCTCTGGTTTTTGTCTAGGTGTCAATAGACTGCAGTCGTCACTTAACGTGAGCTGCATGCTTTTTGTCACCTTCATAACATAAAAAGGAAAAAAGGCGGTCACACCTTTCGAATTGTGCGGTTAATACAATAACGCAGGATTGACATCAGATTCCCGCGATAAAGCTACCACGTCTGCGATCGCCAATCCGCATGCCAAGCGTGGCAATTATGACATATACTCCCCAAAATGACCTACAAATCTTTGAGGAAAGCCATAGTCCAGAAGTGGACATCATTCAGTAGAAAGGAGTTACACAATCATCGTCGTAATGGGAAGCCAGATATATTAACCTGCTTTTACACGTATTGAGGGTGGCAAACAAGCATGCAGTTCACATTGATGTTAAGTGACGACTACAGTATATAGACACCAAGACAAAAACCAGAGGTCAAAATGCAGATGCGAACCTTGAGACCTAAGTTGTAACGTCTCTGTGATAGTTATTACGGGGCCATACTTTGCCATTTAACCGGCACACGACAGTGCTGAACACTACCATTTAGCGGCAAATAAATTAGGTAATTCTGCTAGGTTAAGTCCGTGTTTGATCGATGGAACATTTTTTTTGTTAAAAGGTTGACAGACAATCATGTGGGCCACCTGAAAAAAAGTAGTTCATTTATGAACATTGACTACATCAGGACAGTCGCTAACTTGCCACTACCCTTGACGGTCTCTTATGTCGTTAATTTACCCTACCAAGCTAATTTACTCTATTAAACTTAACCAAGACAAACTTAATTCATCAGATCAATCCATAATGGTATTGTAGCGTGACTAGAGTAACAAAACATCACCGTAAACTGCTTAGTCACACTTAGAGCACGATTTAATGAAACTGCATTAAAAAACACCAACTTACCCAAACCGCAGACAAACAGTTACCTCCTCTGAAATCGGTTGAGACCACATCGGTGTATTTGGTCTTTTATTTGCCAAACCAGTATATAAAAACCGACAAGCCATGATTAGATAATGATGCCTTTGTCATTAGATATCGGTGGCAAAAAGTGTTTGAGACGTTAGGGTTGGCGAGGCTTGGTAGATGATTTAATAAAATCAGTACAATAAAACCGTATTAAAATATTTCCGGATTTATCGGGTTTTTATGTAGATGCTTATAGGTTGCAGTCATCACTTAACATCCATATGAACTGCGAGATTGATTGCCATCTTCTTTACATTAAAAAAAATCGCATATTATTTTTCAATTATTTACCACGGAAACAGTATACATATAACAACGTGTCATTACAATCATTTTTCTAATACATATTTGAAATTCTCGTGTCATATTATTCGTAAACAAACCTCACCTGCTTCACCGATGCTTACACATTTTTTGTGTGTTTGGCTAGTGCAAAAAAAGGTTGTGAATTCTTGCAAACTATTGTTTGTACCGCTAAGATGTTACGATCACCAGGACAGTCAGTTACATTATACTAAGTTATCAAGCAAGATTTTTTTATTATAGCTAGTAAGAAATAAATATATGACAAATTAGTCTTCGTAGAAACAGAACTACATCCGTAAAACTATTATTATTATGTTATATTAATAATCTTAACAACCCTAGTCCCTGGCAGCGCAGGAGCTACGCACTTCAAAAGCTAGTCACGAATTATACGAGTCGATAGCGAGATCGCGAGTTATTACTTACCTTCGGCTGTACCATAAACTGTATTGTTATTATTATACCGTTTTTATCTGTATTTTTTTATATTGTGAATGGTACACAACCATGCAGTTCAAATTGATGGGCATTAAGGCAATACTGTTGTCTATAGATATCTAGATAAAAGCTACAAGTTTGCTTACTTAAGCTGTTTACTTAATGATGTGTCAACTCAGTCGAAATTATTGGGCTGTACTTCTGTAACTTAAATACGTATCGTGTGTGTTCACCTTCTGTTGAATAACATGTATTTTAATGTTTTTAGGTTACAAAATTAGTAAACGCGCATGGCCCCGCGGCTGGTGTAGATGGTAAGCGACCTACTCGGTTAAGCGATACACCCTACTGTTTGTCTGTTTATCATAGTGTCTTTTGTATTAATTGGTAGTGGAATTAAAAAATCGCTGCCTCAGCCACAAGGCCGGCAATCGCTTCTTTTTTAATATATTAATATCATACGTTATTTACTGGTGGTAGAGCTCCAGTGACGGTGCTCGCAGACGTAGGTACCACCGCATTACCTTATATACTTACCGCTAAATGGTAGTGTTCAGCACTATCGTGTTTCGGTCAGGTGGTAATGTACGGCCCTGTAATTACCCGCACAGAGGCATAACACCGTAGAGCTCAGGAGTGGTCCTCGTGAGGGTGTCTTTAAGCGGCAGTCATCACTTAACATCAAGGTGAACTGCATGAATGTGTTTTTTTTTTAAACTGCAACCCCATTTAAAAAAAAAACGTATTTTTTGTATTCTATTTTTTATACGTCTCTTTAATAAAGAATATTTTGTTTATTTATGATTAATATAATTATGATAATCATATTGACAGCCCTACCTCCTGGCAGCACAGGAGCCACGCAGTTCAAAAGCCAGTCACGAATTATACAAGTCGACAGCGAGATCGCGGTTTATTACCTACCTTCGGTTGTACCTTATACTGTATTGTAATCATACTGTTTTTTAATGGTCTTGTAAGTAACGGCTGGATATAGTTCTTATCATTTTGAATGACATGAAACTGGAAAACAAGCGTGTAGTTCACATTGATAGTGACTATGGTGAGTGAATAATGCAGCCTATAAACGTGTAAATAAACTACAAATTACAATGTAGATGCGTAAGACGTTAGACCTTAGCTAGACTTTGGGTCGATATAAAAAATATATATTGTAGCGTCACATTAATAGGCATTATAATATAAAAGTCGCAAGCTTAGCTTAGCGTTGCGTCGTCAGTTGCCCCGTAACCCTAGTGCCGCGCACACGCACCGCAACCCGCCTAAAGTAACCGTAAAAATGTAACTCTGTAAATTCCGATGATCACAAAAAAAAAATTTTTTTTTTTTTAATATGCGCTTTGATGTAGCTTCACATTAATAGGCATTATAATATAAACGTTCATATTATAATGCCTATTAATGTGACGCTACAATATAATAAAATTAACCATAATTATAATTATGTTTGGACCCGTACTAACAATCACAGAGACAAAACAACTAACATCATGTATGCATCTGCATTTTAACCTCCGGTCTTTGTGTAAGTGTCTATAGGCTGCAATCATCACTTAACATCAATGTGATCTGCATACTCGTTTGTCTGCCTTACATAAAAATACGCGCTCACCAAGCATGTGACGTGATAAAGAAAAATTTTTTTTCAAAGCAAATAAAATGATCGATAACGCAATTGTGTACCAGTTCTATTTCAGTAGCGATCGGGTTACAAGATAATATCAAAACAGTGCAGCACACAACCTGGCGTTGCTCGGGTAATTAGGGGCTAATTGAACGTTTATACCAACGCGCAGGCTGATTGGCCCAACTTGAAAGATGTAGCGGGTAGCCAAAGTTGGAGGTATTATTTCTTATCCTTTATTATAAGCGTTGATAGTTTAGGCAGCATTGCCTTCTTTCTCGGCCACTAAATGAGTTAAAATAATTGGACCTCAGAGGTGCATAATGAGGTATTGCATCTGAATTTTGTTTTTGTGTCTCTGTATTACAAAATAGTTGATGCCATACAGTGTCGAATTCAGCAAAGTAGCCAATGAATACAAGTATCGAATTAGGCAAAATGACGATGAAGTATGAATGTATCTTCACGCCAGGTCGCTAACGGGGTAGGCAGAGAGTATAGAGCGCTAGATATCCCGGTCCTGACATACCTCTGACATGCCTCATCACCTCATTTACGATGAAGTAAAATATCTAATCCAGAAAAGTGTCGATCTGTCAGCAAAGGTCCACCTAATGTATTCCATTAAATTAACAAAACAAATAATGATAATGTTTACAACAAAATTAATGTCAGAAGACTAAACTTGTCTGTAAGTTAGTTGATTCTATTAAACGTCGAGTTTCTTTTATTTAATATTCACGGGAATACTTTTTGCGTCCTTGAAAGAGGGATAAACTTGTGAGTGATAGAGTTTTAGAGGCAGAATTTCGCTTCTTCCTTCTCTTCAATTTCATTCAGAATTGTACGTATTCACTTAGTTTAGAAGAGTTTATTTATCTACGCTATACTCATATACTTTTAGAAAAGAGTTTTTCTCTTCTTTCCTCCGATTTTGACCGTCCGACTATGTCCATTTACCTGCGTATCTGAGTTCGCCGAAGTCAAACCGCTGTCGCTTGTGACTTACGCTGCAACAATGTTGCTGTTAAAACAGACGGTTTCTTTGATAGCAACCCTCGGAACTTGACACCGCGGTGCGAGCAATACAACTTGATGCTGTACTAAATTAAACCCAACGGATAAACTTTAAGTCGTGGTGAAACAAATAATGCGATGTTTTTAAAAATTAAGTTTTATTTACAAATTATAACAAGTAAGCTCATTTTGTTAATATTAATCCTGTTGGGTTGGGTCAATGAGATACTTGTCATTTTACTAGTGGTAGAGTGCAAGTGTAAGAACTCGAAAGCGTATGCACCGCCGCATTACCATTTTTTTTATAATGAGATGGTGCATTACGCATACCCAACCTTGGGGAGAGGGGTGGGTTATGTGAAACACCGGGAAAAGACATCCGTCTACCCACTGAAAACCCCTGAAACCCCTGGGTGTTCCGACTCGTCCGTCATTCCATACATCCGTGACCCCACCGGCGACTGCCCATTTCCGAGCCCTCCTCGGACTTCTTCATTTTGGCGATAGACATCCGGTAGTCCGGCGCCCGAAGGTCCTTGACCCGGCCACTCACAACTCCAGGCGTGCTAAGACGCTCGGATGGAGGCGTCCAGGGGGACACAGTCCGGTCCCGGGGGAACGGGAGTGTCAGGTATGAACTGACCCTCAACTGCCCCCCCGTGACCCCATCACGTCCCTATCTGACGGCGGGACCACCGCTAGGCGGCTGGGGATAGGGTGCAGGGCCAACGACACACCCATACCCTCCTGGGTACATCTGTACTTTCCATAGTACGTAAGAAGTAAAAAAATATTGTGTACATATTGGTTTTTGAACGAAGGAAATATTCTACTTGCGATATTTATTGGCCTATCGAGATAATGTTCTAGAGTTCAAATGTCAAAAACAATCTATTTGTTTTTAAAAATGGCGGTGGAAGGCAGATGTGCTAGCGTGCGTCCCCGCAGACGTAAGTTAATTTGTATTTATCTTAATATTTTACAATAAAATATAATTAATTTAAAATTAATTAACTATATTTTAGTTCAATCTCGAAGTTTAGAGTGCTATATCTTACTCAAAACTGTTAATTACCCAGAAACGTTGCGTTTAATTCCTATGTACTGTACAAAGTACAACAGTATTAATTTATATTTTTTTACGTCTGTGTCCTCCTGTACTTTATATAGTACATAGTACGTTTTTCTTTTGATTTTAGCACTGAGGGAGGCTAACATCATCTAGACCTTAATAGAATCCAAGTTTGATTATTCTAGAGATGATTTCCAAGAAGATCCGGCGTCTATTCCAATCCATATTGGCAGGGCACTAAAGCAAGCGATAAACATATTAAGGATCTGGAACAATTATTATTTTGCACTAATTTAAAGGACAATACATTGTGTGACGTTACATCATCGCGATTTAAACATGAATACACGGTATTATATTATTATAATCATCTGTTGCTAAGTCAACACTCCAGCTCACGTCGGGAGACAAGACGACGTAAGCGCGGGGATATCAGCGGGATCGGGTATCTTGTGAATACTTTAGTTTTGCTAACCAATACAAACAAGACATTGACCTAATGAAACACAATGAGAATCATTAACTTTCACTGGTAAAATTCAAAATGTATTTCAAGAAGTATCTTTTCACGACATACACCAGTATTCTGCAATTTATGTCGTGTAAGCGATTGTATTGATTCTTGGAGCTGTTAATACGTCGGGTTTGCTTCAAGAAGCTTTCTCAACATCCGATGGTAAGGGAGATGCAATCCAGCTCCCTTCCCCTTCGTCAAGTGTTTAGAGTGTGGGCGCGTTCGGAATATCGTAAAACTAACAGTTATGATTTGTAAAGTGAAAAATTACAAAGATTCATCAGGTGGACAAGTGCACTACCCCGAAATTGCGATACCCAAATTCGTACAGAGAATCGTCAGATTTCTTGATTTGTTGGCATTGCAATGGCTTCATCTTGTTACTCATGATAACCACATCTATCACATACCTTTTGCCCTCGGGAGCATGTACAGTGCAATCGTATCATTATACACATCAAGAATTTTTACCTGACGCGCGGTATTTTATATCATTTAATTGACATTCTTTTATATATTTCGTAATTCAAGACAGTTCGCGTATTACTATCAAGAGCTCCGCACGTGCTCTCAAAACATTAATAATTCATTAATCAAGTTATATTATTAAAGTACATTTAATAACTCAAACAAGTGTATTATTTCAATTAATTACCATATATTATGTAGTAGCTACCAAGAGTATATTTTTAGTTGATTTTAAAGAGTATTATAATAAAATGATAATGAAAACAGAACTTAACTTCCTTTAATTTATTGTTAAATGTCTTAAAATCCCCACAATCTGAACAAAAATATTTTATGTGCTTTACAAAAGACAACTCGATTCGATTCCGTTGTCCTTTGTAAAGGACGTAGTGAAAATCCAGATTTTCCAGCACTGGATTTTTGCTACTATTTTTCCTGTACTAAGTCTTCCTTAAGAATCGTAATATAATAGACTCAATAAAAATCTCGAAAAAAAGTAACTCTGGAACTCAGGAGGATACACCTCTTTCCCAGCCACCTCCTTACCACAGCAGCGAGCGGCACCGCATTACCTGATGTATCTGCCGCCAAATTGTGTGGTGTTCAGCCTTGTCGTGTTCGGGATAGATTCTTCGCAATAACTATGACAGAGACATAATTGAAGTCTCAGGAGTGGCAGCGTATCTGCATTTTGACCGTTGGTTTTTGTAAAGATGTCTTCAGGTTGCAGTTATCTGATGAGATGAACATCAATGTGAACTGCATGCCTGTTTGCGACCTTCATTAAATAAAAAGTGTAGAATACTTTGTTTTTCTGTTACCACTTCATAACATAAAAAAGTAAGTCTACCTACTTAGGTCGACATACAGATTTCGGCTTAAATATCTTTAGTCTGTGTCTTCCCTTAGAATATATTCAGATTCCGGCTTAAATATCTTTAGTCTGTGTCTTCCCTTAGAATATATTTCTTCAACGTCAGGTGACATTTTATCAAGGGCATTGTGTACAACTAAAACACGCACCAGATGTACGGATTCCAGAAAATTTTATGACGCGTCCCTCGACCCAGAACACGTGCCACCATTCCTGCATTATATTCGAACGTAAATAAATATGGCATTAAACTTGCCTGCTTCCAGTGTAAACACACCCTTAGCCCGGGCTTCGTAGGGTACCGTGGGTAGATGCTAAAAATAAAATCAGTATGTACGCGTTCAAAAAAGCAAAAAATCTTTACGCGTAAAAATAACAAAATTGTAATGTTATTATATTTATGTCTTCACGCTGTCCCTAACGAGGTAGGCGTGGAGTGCTAAATATTTCGGTTCTTACACATCTCCCTAACCTCTGCTATATTCACTCTCTTCATGCAGCAGGTCAGTTTTGGTCTTTTTAGGCCTCTATAATATTCGCCATCTATAACGAAATTATGTGATTATGAAAATGAAGAAGAAAGAGATGATAAATGTTGAGAATGTAAATGTTGAAAACGTCACTAACCCTCGTCAATAAAATAAATGTTATGTTCGAAATGGCCTATTGGGATTAATATTCTTCATTGGAAATATACATATTTTTTATTTTTCATTTTCACTCGCCTATTGTGAAGAAAATGAGTGGAATTTTAACAAAAAAGTTATTAGGAAAATAACAAAACTTATGTCCGTCAAAACTCTAGACTCAACTGAAATATAGGGAACCCCTTCTAAACAAGTTTCCGACACTTTATTAATTTTACGGTATCACTGTGTGGGGCACACTTTGATGTTTCAATGTTTACATATTTTTTACAAATATCCAGTTTAACACCAACGTAAAGTTCGACATTTTACTAAACGTTTACGTCGTGTCGTCTAAAGCAGCGTATCACTTAGCGCTAATGCTTCGACTCGTTCTTTCACACGCGCTGATCCATAAACAAATGAAACGAAATAATAGCAGTTCAGAAATTGAAACGCAATTAGTAGTCATTAGCGAAAGTGAAGCGCGCATGGCTCCGCGGATATACGGGCGCGGAAGATGACACGTTCTAAAGACCCGAAATAAGCCGAAGTCACTTTCCTTAGGTCGATGAGTAAAAGGAGATATTGCGACCTCGGCTCTGGTTTGTACACGTCCTCAAAAAATGAGTAAATTAAAGAAGAATCCGAAAAAAATTCAATTAATTTATTTAAGAAAATATTTTAGAGTTACAACCACATTTAATTCAAACGATTTTATCATTTTCAACCATGTTCAACATGGCGGCGATACAGCCGACGCTTGGGATAGTACCTATGCAGATAAAACAAAACTAATGCTATCTATATCTTACTAGTGCATCACATTTATAAAAAAAACGATGTATCAAATCGATCAATTTAAAGTTCCGATGATTTTTTTTACTGGAAATCGATTAGTTTAGTCTTAACACATAAAATCGAGTTCAATTGTATTTAGAAAATATTACTTTTTTTCTCTAAGTATTATATAGTCAAGAAAACAATGAAAATGTCAAAATGACATCGTTTGCCATATTCGCCATGTTGGTTTTGAGTTGCAATTCTAACTTAAAATAATGTTTTGTAACTGCAAACAAAGCTAAATAAGTGAAAATATGCAGTAAAAAAACGTCCTATTGTGTACAATAGGCCGGAGGTCCATACATTTTTGCAACATCTCCTTTCTAGCTGGAATTCCATGTTTGACTGTATTTTATTAAACAAAATTACAAAACATTACCCTATTACAAGTGAGGTGCTCATCGAATACTCAGGTGTTTGTTTGAAATGTCAACCGTTAGCGGTTTTTCAAAATTGTGAAAGCTTTGACATATCACGATGTAACTCGAATCGAATTGCGATGTCTTCGTGGGACCACACATACGATTAGATTTGGAGGTTACATTGTAATCATTGTAGGTATAATAATAATAATAAATAAATAATGGCAACCCATTATACGTCCCACTGCTGGGCACGAGTCTCTCCCCTTTTTGGGGGGAGGCCTGGAGCTTACTCCACCACGCTGCTCCAATGAGGATTGGTGGAGGTGGGTGGGTTAGTGGCCAACCCACTGTCGGATGTTTTCAAACCGCCCATTAGGCCTCCGACAAGGTTTAACGACTGCTATCCATCGATAGCAACCGGGACCGACGGCTTAACGTGCCCTCCGAAGCACGGAAACGCGCATTTAATTTGCCACTAGCGGTCACCCATCACACTACCCGACCGCGCCCGTAGTGCCTAACCGAGCAGATCGCTTACGATCTACACCAGCCGCTGGGCCATGCGCGCTTCCCCAGTAGGTATAATGTTTAGTAAATATCGAAAACCTGAAACTGTTGGAACTCTTTAGGACAACTAGGAGAAATACGAGTATCATCCCTACACAGTGAACATACCACAAATTAGAACAAAGCGTTTCGGCTCTACATTTATTATACGTACAGGTAAGTTATGGAATACTTTGCCGGCTTCTTTGTTTCCAAACAGCTACAACCTGGGCATCTTCAAATCTAGAGTGAATATGTATTTTCTAGACCGTGCTTTGTCTTCGGCTACATCTTCATTTTCCATCAGGTGAGTTGGTGGTCAAACGTTGGTCTATACATATTAAAAAATTAAAATAATAAACTCGAAAAAAATACCGATGAGGGATTCAACAGTAGGGATGGCGATATGAGATCGATTGATTGGAAAATCGGATTTATTTTAATAGATCTTCAGTACTGGATTGATCAGGTGAATCAATGTTACTGCCTTATCGAGAATATTATTATTTTTTAAATAAACGAGACTTATTGGTGAACGAAATATCGAGGTATTTTATTTGGTCCTCTTTGTTTTCCATGATTCGCTTTTGTTGTATAAATAACCGTGTTTCTACCTTGTTCAGGCAAATATCAAACTTTGTTACATTTTATGTAACTGTCGGTAGTTTGGTACCTGTTCTTATAATTGTTTGATTTTTCTAATATACAATGTTTATTGATGTATTATGTAATATTTTAAATCAGGACGAAAATTAAATATAAATACATTTGACTCCTTCGATTTTGTGTGTACTACCAATTTGCTATATCATGTTGTGACTTGATTCGAATCGATTTAAAAATGAACATTTTTAGGAAAGAATCCCCATTCCTATTCGGGAGAATACGTTTGAAGATTGAATCCCAGTGAAGATTTAGTTGTCACTAATAAATATGACAAAACAAGAGAGTTGTGTGAGGACTTTCAGGACCCCGTAACAGCTGGGCGGGAACATACCACTGTTTTATAGTGTCCCACGACGAATGTCAATAAAAAAACGCAACTGTCAAATCTAAGACATGTTTTTTACCTTTTTATTCGACTGATGGTGCAATTTCTAATCGCAAGTATCATTTTATAAAATAAAATCTCTTGAACAAACTTTGTAACAGCGTCATTTACGAAACGAATAGCTCATTTGAAACCAAAATGTTATGACAACTCGCTCTCGGATACAGCTTTACGACGGTGTCAAATGTTACTGTTTAAGGCATTTTCATTAAATCGCTGACAGACCGATTTGCTTTTGTTTCAGATTACGAAATAGAGATTGTGATAATTGGATTGAATGAGATTTTATAAGCGATTATTGAATAATTTATTCCTATGCTGAAATGTAACAGATGTTACATTTCAGTTTATATTGTAGATATTTATAAAAAATATATTCAGTTTACGTACTCAAAATTCCAATCGGCTTAGAAACATTCTAGCTGTGTACGTTTTATTGTCAATTTTTTCCTAACGTAACTGAAAAACAAAACTTTTCTTTAAAAAAAAATGCCGACTTCAAAACCAAATAATCACAAATTTGACTTAGAAGTTTTGGAAAAAGACGTTAATTTTTGCAATTTTCATGTGATTCTCACTACTTATAAAAAGTTTACGTAAAAATTATACCACTTAAAACTACTGAGCCAAACTTATTTAATTTTTTACAGGACCTTTTGATTTTATTTAATTGACCATTTTGATTTTATGCGAGGACTGATTATTATTATAACAAATAAATTAATTTTGTATTTTAATTATAAATTATTAACCGGATTATTTTCTATATTGTATTAAATGATTTTTGTTAGTCTAAGCCTAATTTGACAACTTGTACCAATATTAAATTATAATCAATATTGAATGATAACAAATTAATGAATGAAATGTATGAATTATGAATGTATTAATAGATTTTTATTAGAGCTAGAGATTTTTATTTTTTACTGGTGGTAGAGCTCCAGTGACGGAGCTCGCGGGCGTAGGCACCACCGCATTACCTAATTTACTTGCCGCTAAATGGTAGTGTACAGCACTATCGTGTTCCGGTCAGGTGGTAATGTACGGCCCTGTAATTTCCGGCACAGAGGCATACCACCTTAGGCCTCAGGAGTGGTAACGCATCTGCATTTTGACCTTGGTCTTTGTGTGGGTGTCTATAGGCTGCAGTCATCACTTAACATCAATGTGAACTGCATGATTGTTTGCCACTTCGATTACATAAAAAAAAAAGAGCTAATTAATATTATCATTTAAATTTAAGATTTGCATGCTAAATTATATTTGGCAAAGTATATGAAACAATAAAACACTAAACATTACCTGTAAAACCATACTTTAAGCAAATAAATATCTTTGAATCTTTTGAATCTTTGAATCTTTGAAACCAAATGGCAACTACATATTTTGTATTTAAAAAACGTAGATTCGTAAATCGAAACCGAAATCTTGGCATTATTTGTTTATAACATGCACACATACTAACCGAATTGAAATCTGCCTACTGATAAAGGTAATTTTCTGCAATTTGGTAGATCCCAGGAAAATAGGTATTGTTATTTTAGAATAAGCAGTAGAAAATACATTAGTATCATCTCTATCGATATGTTAGATGACCACAAGCGCATCACTAGAACCAGTTCACACGGAATACATTGATATATAAATGTTATCGACAAACACATAGTAAAAACACACAACTCACCAATTACCGTGATGAGTGTAGGAAAATGATTGCCCTACACTTTCTACCGCGTGCCATCCTTTTCTCACATTTGATTCCAGTCTACATTAGAGTGGAACAAAAAATAAATCATAGGTTCAGGCGTAATAGAGCATGGTCTTTTTGTTTGAAGTGTCGACGTGCTTCGATCGCCTTGTAGTTTATTCTCTCCTGGTACTTTAAACTACTGTACTTTACATTTTCATATTTACTGTTATGTAACTTGTCTGTCTGTATGGTTTCCTATTTACTGTAATTGAAAGAAGATGAACCAGTGATAGGTGTTATTAGGTAAGAGCGAGCTAAGGTAATAAGTTAAATTACACTATAACTTTTTATGTTTGTTAATATTGTACAATGAATACGGAGAAGGTTTTTTTTTTTTTTATGTAATCGAAGTGGCAAACAAGCATGCAGTTCACATTGATGTTAAGTGATGACTGCAGCCTATAGACACCCACACAAAGACCACGATCAAAATGCAGATGCGTTACCACTCCTGAGGCCTAAGGTGTTATGCCTCTGTGCCGGAAATTACAGGGCCGTACAAGGCAAGTAGTAAGAACAGTGAGGTTAATCTATTATCTTTAGAAGACACAGAGAACAAACAGCCGGGTCCATTTTTAAATCGAATTGACAGATGTCAAGATGGCGTCGAAATGCCATAATATAGCATAATCTATTTATATAAAAATCAATTGCTGTTCGCTAGTCTCGGTAAAACTCAAGAACGGCTGGACCGATTTGGCTAATTTTGGTTTTTAATGATTTTTGGAAGTCCAGGGAAGGTTTAAAGGTAAGAAAATATGAAAAAAAGTACGAGAAATAGTAAAAACCACAATTTCATTTATCCATTCAAATAATCTATCAAACCTTTGACACATTATTTCATTGTGAGGCAATACGAAGTTTGCCGGGTCAGCTATTAATATATAAAGCAAACATGTTTTGAGGCCTATCAACTGAGAGAGTAATAGGCAACGCATTTTCATTGAAATTTCTGATTTTTGATTGTAGAAGTTTATAATATTCACTTACCACGAATGTGAACCGTAAGATTGTTTGCCACCATAATTAAAAAAAAATACTATGCCAACTGTTTTTTTTTAAAGATTTCTACTAGTGGTAAAGTTCCAGTGTAGGGATTCCAGGTCATTACTACTCACTACTGCATTACCTAATATACCCATTTGCCGCTAAATAGTAGTGTTCAGCACTGTTGTGTTCCGGTTAGATGGTGACGCATGCTTGTTGGTCACTTTAGTAACATCAAAAAAACAACGTTGCCCTGCGGGAGTGCCAGCAAAAGAAAACTTGAATGATAAAGTCACCATCACCACCACCACCACCACCATTACTACCACCACCGAAATACTTTGACATAAGTCTGGCACTATAAATAATTTCTAATCAATTTTTTAATAATAATTATATCGATATTTTATTTTAAAGAAAAATTTGACTTCAGGCGAGACTCGAACTCGCGACCTACTGGGCATCTAGTCCAGCCGCTCTTCCAATTGAGCTACTGAAGTCCTGCCCGATTTGTCAAATCTTTCCTTCACATTTATTGCATTGCTTTATGGTAGCAGCAGTGCCATCTATTGCCAACTATGCTAGTTAGGCAACCGATATAATAGACTTTGCAGTTTATTGAATATCGTAAAGAAGGCGCTTTTACCGGTAAAAGCGACTTCGAGATTTGACAAATCGGGCAGGACTTCAGTAGCTCAATTGGAAGAGCGGCTGGACTAGATTCCCAGTAGGTCGCGAGTTCGAGTCTTGCCTGAAGTCAAATTTTTCTTTAAAATAAAATATATTTCACAAGCATGTGTTAATGCGAAATAATATAAAACAATAATTATATCGATAGTAATCAAACTCAAAATAACTACCGTATCCCTTTTTCCCACACTCCCAAATATAAATCAGTTACAATTTAATTATAACTGCATATTAACTTCCAAATCAAAGTACTATGTATTATCATTGAAAAACAACTTAATTTGAACCTTATCTCAAGTGTGTAAACGTAAAATTCCTTTCATGAAATTCAATGGAGGTACTACAATAAAACGGTACACACCAATAATGAGACTCAAGGACTGTTTTTAAGTATCAAGATGTGATTTTCTTGAATTAGAATCAGAAGTACTCTATATTTCAAGTGCTTAAATTCCCATGTCGATTAAAATAGACGAGTTTTATTTCAAACTAGCTGGCCCGGCAAACTTTGTATTGCCTCAGAATTAAATAATGTGCCAAAAGTTTGAAAGGTACGGACTATTTGTAGTGGGAAGTTAAATTATTGTTTTTACTATTTCCTTCACAATTTCTCACCTTTTAAACCTTCCCTGAGCGTTCAAAAATCTTTCAAAACCAAAATTAGCCAAATCGGCTTGCCACACATAGACCGTCTATGTGTAAGTGTCTATAGGCTGTAGTCATCACTTGACATCAATGTGAACTGCATGCTTGCTTGCCACTTTCATCACATATCACATTAAAAAACAATAGATAGGTATTATGTTTTTGCTTAAATTCTTTTTAGGGTTCCGTAGTAAACAAGGAAACCTTATAGTTTCGCCATGTCCGTCTGTCTGTCTGTCTGTCTGTCTGTCTGTCCGTCCGCGGTTTAGCGCAAAAACTATAACTACTAGAGACTTGAAATTTGACACAAGTATACATCTTAATTACGCCGACAAAGTGGTAGAATAAAAACATGAAAAAATATATATTTAGGGTAACCTACATGTAACTGGCAGATATATTTTTTTATTTTCGATTTCCATATAGTGTGTAGTACCGTTGGATAGCTTTTTAAAAAATAGTATGGGTGTCCCAACATCATTAATCGATTTAGTTAACTGTTCGTGACTTATTAAGCTTTAAAGTGCAAATTTTCGTTAGACTCAAGTGTCCCCCTCCTCTACAGACTAAACGGTTGTTGTTAGAAATTCAAACGTTACGGCAATAGTAGCTTTATATAACAAAATTAAAAGGAAAACTATCACACTTAAGTTGGCCTTGCAAGTTTGCGAGTAATAGTCGATCAAATGTACTTTACTCGAAAATTTCGAACTTACAAAATATATATATATTTTTTTATTTCATCTTTTACTCTGTAACTACGGAACCCTACACTGCGCGCGGCCCGACATGCACTTGGCCGGTTTTTTTTTATGAGTTTAATTATTTTGTTTTACTTCTTTCATAATTATTTTTTCATTATCTTTTTTTATAATTGCTATCAAATTGAAGATAGGTGACCATAAATCACGATGTCCTTACCACCGTATCTAATTCAGAACCATCAATTAAAATTAACTAAAATCATCTCCACAGTTTCTTTCCCCCATCACAAAATTCTAAAATTGTTACCAGGCGACCCTACCGCGCAGTATTTTAGACAAAGCACGTAAAACAAGTTAATTGCTTTCTGTGATTATCGCCCATCGCTTTTGACAGGGAGCGTTTTTAAAATCTTCTCAACCTGACTTAAAAATTTCGACGATGTGGAGGGTTCGAGGCAGACATATATTATTTGTTTGCTACAATACGATACGATACAATATTGGTTTAGTTTTACTGGTGGTAGCTTCAGCGATGGAGCTAAAAGGATTAGGCACAACCGCATTAGGTACTTTATTTTTTTATCGTTAAAAATCGCCATACACACTACCTTTTTTCCACGCGCCGTCGACGCGCTTTTCAAATTCGTGTGTTTCCTGTTCTACTAAATTTGAAAAGGGTAGTGTTCAGTGCAGTAAATGCGCTGCCAACGCTCATATCATTTACCTGTGTTGTAAAACACGTTGGATACGTGTGTGCTCGTGAGTTCACGCTTCGTCAACTAAGGTTGTGTGACACCGATCAAGCATAACCGACTCCTTAATCTTCACAATTGCAAACACAAAGAGTAAGCACCAGTTTAAGTACTTTATCTTTTTTCTTCAGTCCCTTTTTTATGTAATGGACGTGGCAAACAAGCATGCAGTTCACATTGATGTTAAGTGATGACTGCAGCCTATAGACACCCACATGAAGACCAAGGTCAAAATGCAGATGCGTTACCACTCCTGAGGCCTAAGGTGTTATGCTTCTGTGCCGGAAATTACAGGCCGTACATTACCACCTGACCGGAACACGATAGTGCTGAACACTACCATTTAGCGGCAAGTAAATTAGGCAACATGGTGATGCCTACGCCCGCGAGCTGCGTTACTGGAGCTCTATTACCAGTAAGAAACTAACTTCAGCAGGAAGATGTCCACAGCTGGACAAAACATTCCCCAAACGAGCCCAGAACAGTGTTGCGTTATGGGATTCAGGTAGCATATGCCATAATCGTCACGTTTGGCACGTGAATTGGCAATCGCTTGGTATTTTCTACTGTCCATCCCACGTAGTTCTCTTCAGTATTCCTCCTAATACCTCATAATGTTTCAAAAGATATCAAAATAAGCCAAGTACCGACCAAGATTAAACTAGCATCTGCACCAGCTCATTACTTTTTATGTAAGTGCCTATTGAACGAAATTGACATTTATATGATCAAACTTGGCGAAGATAAACCTACTTCAGACTTTGAATTTCTTTTTAAATACCACCATTACCTAAATAGTCTAGTTTGAAAGGTATTCCGGTAACGATATTGTCGGAAACGAGTTGAATTTTTTAATGAAATCTTTCCGTTATTAAGCGTTTTGTGTATCGGTTATGGGGTGTTGTAAAAATTTATAATGGGATCATGGACGCTATTTGCTAATAAGTGTTATATGATATTCTGTTGAAGATTTATAATCTTTCTAGAAAAAAAATCTTTTGCGTTTTTAAATGTGAAATATATTTTACTCATTAAAACATGGTGAAATTAAGGACTAAATAACACTAACAATCTTTTTACTATCAAAATCATAATTTTGGCTTTTGTTAGCTCCAGTTCAGCTTGTAAAGCTCCAGTGCCGGAGCTTGAGGGCGTAGGCACCACCGCATTACCTAATCTATCTGCCGCCAAGTCGTAGTTTTCAGTGTTACTTATCGTGTTCCGATTAGATGGTAGGGCCTGTAGCGTCCACTACATTAAGGCGCCAACTAGTGGAATACAATGAAACCTCACAGTACTTATCTAGTACGGTAGATGGCGTGCATTCGAATTACATCGCACATGCGAAGATTTCTCAAGAGTTGGCATATATACAACTTCCCAACGTTAACCGTTGGGCCGCGGCCCGCCAGGCGCTACCACCTCGCCTGGTTGGAGGATCCTCCCTTTTCGCCGGAGGAACACTTCCACCCGTTCCTCCACAGGCCTGTTATGCCTGTTATGCCCTGTTAGTGAGGCATAACAGGGTTTTTGTGCCGATGCAGTATTTGCTTACCATCAATGGGAACTGCATGCTTGCACCATCATTCAGTTAAAAAAGAGTTCCAATTATTTTTTTATTTGAATTGAAAAACTGTATCAATCTGTTCTCTAAAATGTAAGGTCCATTTAAAATACTCGTAGTTTCGGATTCTATAATCAGATTTAAATATTGATCTTGAATAAAATACCAGCAAGCGTTTAACAACTGCAAAAAAGATGCAAATGTTTAACTAATAGGGATGTTGAAGAATACTTATTAATCGGGTGTTTGAATTAATATTGTTTGGGGTGAGGCTCATCGCAGGGCTTCATTAGAAATAGCACATTGCAACAGTGTCCTGGCAGATCCTACTACGGATGACGCCAGTATACTGTTGCAACTGTATCAATTGTCAATGAGCTAATGTTGTCTAATTTTTTTTTTGAAATGAAGGATATAATTCATGTGAACGTATAGAGCGTCATGGTCTTTAACCAAGCTCTTTAAACGGAGAATAAACATAAAAAATCGAGTGTTTGTTTACTGTTATTTCAAAAGGTTTTGGAAAATACAAAAATGCAATTCGCTTTCATATGAAATGATAAAAAGTAGAGACTTCGTACCTATTTATGGGGATGCCATCATATTAATTTCACAATCTAGGCTATCGAAAACATTTTTAATATTTCCAATCTATTTACATTTACTTTTTTTTCGATAATGCAGTCTTAATTTGAAATACTCAATTTATATCCAACACCACCGATACACAAACCAATAAATCTAACGCAGCAGTCTTAATTCAAATTGGCTTTCAACAAAACACCCTTAAGTATAATTACACCCAAATTTATTGACTGTCTCGACTTCTAAAAAAATCTTCAAAAAACATTCATTAATTTCTTCTCACCGACTCAAACCGTTTTGTCTTGACACCCCGAATTAGGGAGATTTTAGATTTCCCATTGTACTATTTTCGGTACGTTATTTGTCATAGAAACACATTTGCTTAATGACTCTTGATGGATTATTTGCTATTTGTTTATATTGCACAATGAAATTATTTATAACTTCAATCGTTTGTTGAACAGAGTGGCTGTTGAGTTATATTGAGTGGGACTATTTCTAATTATTTTGAAATAGTTATTTTAAACATTATTAAGCAACGGTCTTTTCATGCAATAATCATGGTTGGGATTGGGGTAAAAAATTATCAGGTAAAATTAATAATAACGAAAACACATTTTGAATATAACTGCGTCTTGTTCATAAAATTATAGCCCTGAAAAAAATATGTACCTAATAAAAAATTAAATTTTTTTATTAAAAGTATGATTTTAAAAAATATTAAAAAAAAACGTATGATGTTGAATGTGTTCTTATGAAAATTAAATAAAATTTTCATAGTTTGTATTTCTTGGGTAGGTATAGTTGAATGGTTTAAAGAGACAATAACATCGTGTAGGTTTATTCATAAATCGTTTATTTACAACTATGTCTGTCATTTGTAGTTAATACAAGCATAATACCTTAAATGGACAAATGCAGCTACATGCGAGTTTACCGAGGCGTATCTTCCGAAAAATAAAAAATCATATCGTCAATAAAAAAACTTTTTTTATTTTTACTCTTATGCATCCTCGAGCATCGAACTCAGCCCACAGGCTTAACACTAGCGGCATACCACGCAACCACGGAAACAAAAAACGCTCACTATTAAACAGATGACGTGGCCTATCACAATGACAGCTTTATTGATTTTCGACACTTTCATTTCGAAATTGAATTAAGATCTTCAGACTCAACACTAGTGGCATACCTAGCTGCACTTATTTAAAGAAACAAAAAAATGTCAACAAAATAGATGAAGTGTCCGCCTGTCACGGTGACAGCCATTGATTTTCGACACTTTAATTTCAGGTTAAACACGACTCCCCTAAAAGTATTTCCAGTATGTTGGAAACGCGAGGAATCACTCACTGTGTTACATGACAGATGACTTGAAATTTTAATTTACAGCTACACGGATTTCTGTTTTACAAGCGAATGGGAATTGTTTTTAAACACGTATTGGATGTGAAGCTGAAAATAAAACTTAATTAGTTTAAATATAGATCGCGATATCAAAGTGACATTGATATTTTGTTTGCATTGTTCTCTTTTTCTGAAGCTGAAATAATAATTTCAATGAAAAATATAATTTATAATTGCTCTGTAGATTGATCTTCAATAACTCAATTCGAAGGCATAGGCACATTACATTATCTACTCCTAAACGGTAAGAACTTATCGAGAGACTTAACTAGAGGACTTAAGCCTCAGCATTTCTGAGGCTTATGTCTCTTTTATTGTTTTTTGACACTTTTAATTTGAAGTTTTATAGAATTCAAATTACTCCGTTCCGCTTTTCGATCAGACTTTCAAAAAGATGTGACCGACTTGCGATCTTCATTTCCTGTATTTTGTTATGTTAGGTCGGATTGATTGAGAGATCGTTCGGTGTTTAGATTGGCGTGATCCTCCTATCGAGGGTATGATGAGGATCGATCCTAATAGTGTTTCCAGTATGTTGGAAACGCGAGGAATCCGTCACTGTGTTACATGACAGATGACTTGAAATTTTTATTTTCGGCTACACGGATTTCTTTTTTACAAGCGAATGGGAATTGTTATTGTTATTTTTAAGAATCGTTTTGGATGTGGATTCTCGAAATAAAACTTAATTAGTTTAGATACAGCTTGAGATATAATGTCACCTTGATACAGTATTTTTGTTTTATCAATAAAATAAAATTTTAGCACGTATTTATGTCACCCGTAAGTTATTGTTATTTAATTCTTAATTTACCTTTCATGGAGCTCAAAAATAGCATTAGCTTATTGAATTCCAATTTCTTAATTAAATTATAATGTTATTTACAATAGCGGTTTTGGATAAAATTGAATAACCAAGTTTGAAAGCGTTGTAACAGTATTTTTGTATCTGATTTACCTAACTACTACAAAATGACAGTCTTTAGTACTAACGTAGTTCGCAACATTGGATAATATCAGTGATATGTTATAATATCATACGTGCTGCGAATTGAGACCTTTAGTTTTTTTAATGTATCTAATAGACTGTAGTATCCACTTACCATAATTGAGAACTGCTTGCTACTCACTTTTATAGCATTGAACAAAGCCAATGGTAACAATGTTAATGATAAATTGATCATAGAAAGCACAATCATTCGAGGCGACAATAAACAATTATCTAGGTAACTAATGTGCACAAGACCGAATACCTCTGTGACACATTCCCAATTAACAACAATCAGGCATGAATGTACGAATGCCTTAACCATCGGAATTCCGTATAGCTTGTTAATTTAAATGATATTTGCTTTGCTACCTTTTCTGGGTGATAGTAAATTTGTATTTACATCAGTATTGAGCATTTTGTTTGTCTGTAGTTAAGAAGATGTTTTATGTCTTGTTATTTTTACTAAAGACGGTAAGTACTTCAGAAATTTGAGACTATAAGCTTAATTCTACAGAGAAAATGTTAACAAGATGCAATTGCTAGTTGCAATTCTGTAATTACCAGGTAATGTTCCGGTGCATGCATATCAAAGATGCAAATTAATATCAATTAAAGTTGAGATGGTCGATTCTATCGACAGCAATATTAATAAAATGGTTCTAACTGAATAGTTATAGACTGATCAAACTCTTAATTATAAAACTATTATAAAATAGTCTCTAATTATAGCAATGTAGGTGGGCACTTTATGCGACTGTATTGCGTAAAGTGCCCACCTACATTGCTATAATCAGAAACTCATTTATTCATTTAGAGTGACAGGCACCTCTTATGACACGTCAAAAACAAACAAAATAAATTAAAGTGAATAACAATTGATATACATGTCAATCAAGATAAAAAATATATGTATGCAAACATACATACACACACACACATGACGCGTCAGTTTGTAAATTTTGAGTAACATGTAAAAGGGGCATAAATAAAAGCTTCGACCATGCACGTGCAATACTGACGGAGCAATAATTAAAAAAAATAGGTGAAAAAACATAAAATCTTTGGCTCTTTGACGAAATGTGAATTCTTTAGGCACAGTTTCGGAAAGAAGATGAAAAGTTTTAGACTTACTCATTAAAACCAAACGTCCTTCAGTTCTTACAGAATAACCTAAAAGACAGTGTGATGTCAGCAAAACAGAACTTGTCTCGCCTTATTGAGATATGCACCTGGTCGGTATGCTTCAATA
This sequence comes from Macrosoma leucophasiata, assembly GCA_036365455.1. Classification (NCBI taxonomy): domain Eukaryota; kingdom Metazoa; phylum Arthropoda; class Insecta; order Lepidoptera; family Hedylidae; genus Macrosoma; species Macrosoma leucophasiata. The sequence continues at coordinate 3,364,009 of JAWQUS010000004.1, read as the reverse complement.
CATAAACCATGTGTATCCATAATTCAACGGAAAAAAACTTACTAGTAAATGGATGTCCCACTATCTTAAGCTACCCGATATTTTTCAATGCTTTTTTTGTCTTTTTTTATGTTATGAGAGTGGCAAACAATCATGCAGCTCACATTGATGCTAAGTGATGACTGCAGCCTATATACACACAGATAAACCAGAGGTTAAAATGCAGATGCGTTACCACTCTTCAGACTTAAGGTGTTATGCCTCTGTGTCGGGAATTACAGGTCCGTACAAAAGTTAAAGTTTAAAGTAAAACCCATTTTCCACTGCAAGATAATTCTTCCACTAGTGCAATCAGTCAACCGAACAATGGCGGTTCCATTTCAATAGGACGGTAGCGGTCAGCAGCATTCGGCAATAAAACTACCGTCACTGCGATTGCCAATCCGCCTGCCAAGCGTGGCGATTGTGGCATATCCTCCCCTAATGACGCACACCACTGTTTTGGGCGTTTTTGGAAAGGCTTGGTCCTGCAGTGGCCGTTTTTCGGCTGGAGTGATGAAAGTAAAATCCCAAGAATTGTTTTCAATAGTATCTTTACTTTAGCCTGGTGGTAGAGTTCCAGTGTAGGAGCTCGAGGGCGTAGGCACCACCGCATTACCTAATTTATCTGCCGCTAAATGGTAGCTAAATTGTATCGAGTTCCGGTATGGCCCCGTAATAACTATCACAGAGACAAAACACCTAAGGACTCAGGGGTGGCACCGGTTTTTGTGTAAATGTCTTTAGGCTGCAGTCGTCACTTGACATCAATGTGAACTGCATGCTTGTTTGCCACCTTCATGACATAAAAAGCCTCCGTCCAAGTTATTTTTAGTCTATCGATCTAAAAATACAGATTTTTTTATCAACATCTTCAAAGTAGTATTTTAATGGCATTAAATATCGTCTTAAATTTCAACAATTAATTATTTGACACAGTACCGAAATCTGAGCAAACCTGGACACCGTATTAATAAAGGAAATAATATAAAAGACGTATTGTTCGTAACCCAAATCGATACACAAAGAAATGACCGTATTAATCACAAACCAGAAACTTACCACGCCGTGACAGATCGCCAGATACAGGCAGTAGACAGTATGGCGTCGCCTAAACAGAACTCGCCTCGCCTTATAAAGCCTTGTGGAGACATGCACCTGGTTCGAACACTTACTAAGAGGACATGCATTCGTCGTACCTTTTGAAAGAATTAAAATTCAAACGACCTCAAAATTGTTGAAATTCAGTTTCTGCAAGAAAAACGACATTTATCCTCTCATTTTTTTTTCTTTTCAATCACGAAATGTAGGCTTAATTTAACTAATTAAAGTACTGCTGTCCCCGTTCACGGGGACACGGCGCACGGGGACAACGGGAATAAACCTCTGTCACGATGCATTACAGGGAATTAAAAATTTTAACGTATAAGTATTTACTGGTGGTAGAGTTCCTGTGTAGGGACTCGAGGGCGTAGGCACCACCGCATTACCTAATCTATCTACCGCCAATTGGTAGTGTTCAGCACTATCGTGTTCCGGTAAGATGCTTAAGTAGGGCTCTTTAGTAACTATCACAGAGACAAGAACAAAGATCTCAAGGAGAACAAGGGCAACACATGTGCATTTGACCTCTAGCTTTTGTGTAGATGTCTATAGGCTGCAGTCTATTACATTTTGAGACAGTTTATGAAGGAAATTCAATTCTTAAACCAATGGCGGACTAAGGGGGGGAGGGTGGCAGGGACGATCTACCATGGGCCTCCAGTTCTAGGGTCTCCAAAACTCGACTGAGCCAGGAAGGCTCGGGTGGTTCAGTGGCTCCGTGGGAGGCCCGACTTTAAGAGATTTTTAGAGCCCTCTGAGGAAAATGTAGTTTTTTTTTTCCTCGCGCTTTTTTTTGATGTGTAATAAATCTCTCACCTCTTAGTTTTTAGAGGCCACGCAGAAACAGAGAGGGTAAAACTTTTATATTGCTCGAGCGATTTTGCTTGCTCCTTAGGTAATTTAAGACATATGTCAAAAAGAGGGCGCCAAAATATTCTTGCCCGGGTTGTCAATGGTTGTAAGGCAACGCTGGCACTGGGGCCTCCAATGATGCCCGGGGCCTCTGATGACCTTACTTAAGTTACACTTCGGGCCACTGAATTAAACCACAGTCTAGCCGAAAACGGATGATAAAATTTTCAAGATTCAACTTGTCAAATAGTTATAAACCAAATTTCTTGTTTATGGATGTATCCATAAACAAGAAATTTGATTGGATCTCTTGTAAGAGATTCTATTTCTCCTCACAAATAGAACGGTTGTTAACGCTACGAAGCTTAAGAGTTTGCATGCATGAGTATTTGTATTTAATTCTGCCAACCCCATCAGCAAAAACGATTTTACGTTTTTTTTTTCTCTCCACACTGAACAATCTGAGGATAAGCAACTAAATATGCAAAAACTGTAAAGAAATATATGCAAAACGGTGCTCAAAGAACAATATTTGCGAAGGTCAAATGCAGTCCTTGAAAAATAAAAGGGTTGGCACAAAACAAAGGATATTATCACAGGCACCACACCGGCTCGCACGTGCACTGTCGGTAGCCACATACAAGAATTTGCCATAATTTTTAATTGTTCTTGTGTCTACATGGTAAAAGGCTTGAAAAGCGAGTTGATAATGGAAATCAAATCGTTCATTCCCTTTTTCTTGTTTTCATGTGTCATTGGAGTCGCATGCACAATTGTGAGTTGTCATATAAAGGTACACCCGCAGATATAACCTAGACTATAGCTAAGAAATATTTTCTGCTCCTGCTTATAAAATATTTCTAAAAGATTTATTTTAAAATTATGAAATAAATATGTTTGAAATCTTTTTTTTTAGTTTCTTCAAATTCAACCTTATCAGTCCAGTACTTTTAGAGCAAATTAGCTAAGAAACTTAGAATACGTGCAGACAGAATCAGATCGACAGACGCACTAGTAATCTTTAAAGGCTTGATATGTTCTTAGGTTTTCGCGAGCTACACTCATTGAAATAAAACTATTTTTACATATAAAAAGATTCATCAGTATTTAAGACCCATTAAAAGTAATATTCCATTACAAAATTCTGGCATTTATAAATTAGATTGTGATTGTGGACTCTCATATATTGGTCAAACGAAGAGAGCTGTATCCACCCGCGTTAAAGAGCACATTGCTGATGTCAAAAACCGAAGAACAGGGAGGTCTGCAGTCTGTGAACACATAGCGGATAAGCCAAACCATTACATCCGGTTTGATAAAATTCAAATACTCGCTAGAGAACACAAACCCATTCCACGAATGGTACGCGAGGCTATTGAAATTAAAAAACACCCAAATTTCAATAGAGAAGATGGATGGCGATTATCAACATCATGGGATCCCATACTTAGCAAGATTAAATCCCAGCCGCAGCAGTCTGCAAGACCTCAAGATACCATAAGTAATTATTGTGTTAATCCTGAACGCTACGCAAGGCGTTTACGAAATCGATGGAGGTAGCTACATATAATTTTTCAAACTTCTGTCAGACAAATGTCACCTCAGTCTGCCCGGGACCACGGAAGCTGAAAAGCGACCGAAACGTCGGGTTGATTTTAAAAATCATTTTAGTTTAATATACGCGAGATAAATCCGTAAAAATAGTTTTACTTTAAAGGCTTATTTCTTTCTAAGATATGGAACCTTAAAACTAACTATTGTACGAACACAGCGAGCAATAGGAGCAATTACCATCAAGCGTGGTTAAAACCTGGTTACCATTGCGTTCGAACATTCGTAGTACCAGGAGCACATAAATAAACAGGAGGATGTGAACGAGCAACTTTCTTGCAAGATGCGTCAAAACATCAAGTTGTATTTATATATTTACCGCACATTGCGTGTCAAGTAATGCCAAGGGCATATTGAACGAACCGATTTTCCAGTTTCCATTTTCAGTAAAAACATGTTTCGATACATACAAGTTACACATATGAACCGGTCTTTATCGTCCAGCATTGATCTAATCGCCGAACGCCCGTGAAAGAGTCTCAGTCTTATGTCACGGGGAAAGAGATTATTTTTGTTTGTAGATTGATTAATATAAGCCGTTTTATAGCGAATGAAGTGACATAGGGCTATGGTAACCAAGGTCTACAAGATTGCGAGTTGAATGTCAAAGTTTTGTTTACGTTTGTATAAAAAATGCATTGCATCAGTAATGCATTTGCCACACGTTTTGTGCGTTTTTAATTTATTCCTATAGTAATTGTTTTCAATTTATTAACTTTTGATTAAAATTCTTGGTAGAGATAAGGATATTTACATCTCGTACGATCGTGTGAGGCTCCAAAGTAAAACAACATCTCCTTATACAATAAAAAGATAGATGTGCCTGACACTGCAATATCGGACAAAAGGAACTGACATATCCAGTTGGTTGCTCTTAAACCTCAAACTTGGCTAAAATACCCTAGAATACCGTCTGTCGTTCCTTTTTGAGGTCACTTTATCGTATAAATTGGAAAATAATCATATAGGAATCTAACGTCATCGAATGTCAACGATCACAAATATCTTATGTCACGTGTATTCCGAATAATTGGTAATGAATGCCATTCTTTTAGTTTTACGTCAGTTCAACTGATCAGTTTAACTGATCGTCAGTGGGGGCTATTAGCTTGCCTAATAGGCAGAAAAGGTAATTTTAAACTGGTGGTAGAGCTCCAGTGACGGGCGTTGGCACCACCGCATTACCTAATATACTAGCCGCTAAATGGTAGTGTTCAGCACTATCGTGTTCCGGTCAGGTGGTAATGTACGGCCCTGTAATTTCCGGCACAGAGGTATAACACCTTAGGCCTCAGGAGTGGTAACGCATCTGCATTTCGACCTTGGTCTTTTTGTGGGTGTCTATAGGCTGCAGTCATCACTAAACATCAATGTGAACTGCATGCTTGTTTGCCACTTCCATAACATAAAAAAAAGGTAGATAAATACAATAAGCCAAAAAAAAAATACGCCAAAGAAGACTTCCGGGATGTGTAAACCTTTCACACGTGCATTCGGTTTCTGATAGTAATAGCATTTTGCTTTATCACCGCACCAGTTCAGTACTGACAAAGCGATACCACAACAGTAAGCTCGTGTAAATTCGCCCAAAAAACTCTATAATCGGACCGAATCGTGCCGTGAATTCCACTATATCTGCAATCTCACATGGTAGAAATCGGAGGATCCCAAATTGAGAAACTTGAATTGAGTGCCAAATATTTTATTGCAAATATTTTATTTTACTTTCTTCTACATTAATTCATGAACTTCCGTCGCAAAGAACTCACCTGCAAACAATATTAATCCTATCTTAAAGGTGTCCTTAAGCCTCTCAATCATCCAAAATTATCTAAAACTCGCTAATATTCGCCGCTTGGCAAGAAGCCTGTTTGCAAAAGGGATAGCCTAATAAGCTTTTACATACCGTGAGATTGCTTTAAATCCTATGAACCCAAACACGTCCAAATTGAACGACCAGGTCAGACAAATCCACCAACAGCTATCGTCTGATAACTGTCCGGTGAGATTAGAGGCAAATGCATGTGCAACGGTCGTCCAATGACACCGTTTTTGGTGCAATCGAATTAAGGGACCCGGGCTGAATCGTAATGCGTTGTTTGCGTATGGATACTAAAATTAACGGGAAACGGACCTCAAATTATGTTTGCAAGGTACAAACTTTTAGCGGAATTAGTCATTAATTTGAAAATAATTTTCTAGTTAAGGGATGGCTTAGTTATATTCAAAGATACTCAAATCAATTAACTAAGTTGGTCAAATTCAGTGACATAGTATAATTGATAGTCTTAATAACTTTCCCTATTTAGGCGAAATAAATTCATTACAGTACAAAAAGGCTTCTCTTTTCCCAGTAAGATTACAAAAAGATTAACTATACGTATATGTAAAAATCTCGTATCTCGTTATTTAATTTTGTCCGCGATGGACTCTTACACTACTTAACTGATTTTGATCAAACTTTGAGTTCGACTAAAATCACAGTTTAATCAAACTTGAAAAATAGGATAGTTCACATCTCAATTTATAGTCGCAATATTATGTTAGTGCCTAAATTGCACCCGTGCGAAGCCGGTGTGGGCTTCTAGTAGAATATTATAGAAAAACTAGATGTATTATGCATAGTAATAATACCGTCTATGGTACAGCAATCGAATAAGCAATCCAGGTTCAATCGTAAGGAGTTGTTTGCGCAGGGATACTTACTAAAATTAACGAAACCTCCTCACAAGATAGGAACTAAAAGCGGGATCAGTCCTTATTAGACGTTTTGTGAAGCAAAAATTATACAAAGTGATCGTTAGGAGATAAGCAAGTAAATATTAACGTAACTCAGATATCAGGAACAGAAGAAAATACGTCATAAAATAGAGAGACTTTTTGAAAACACGAAAGAGTACCTAAGAGCTTGCCTTATTTGTAGACTAGTCCTCCTAAGGACTTTTACTATTTTGTTAATATTCAAAATTTCACTAGAAACCAGATGTCATAAAAAGGGACCAGTTTTAGTCGGACTCGATCCCACGAAGTTCCACATACTTAAATTTGCTATGTTGTATAATTATGTACCACCAAAATCGACTGTGATCAATGGACCGACAGAGATATTTCCTTTACGAAACCCAAAAAGCAACTCCCTACTGTAAAAAAATGCAATTTTTCGTCACGCGTATTCTTTACATCGGGTACGCTTTTAAATAGGACCATGACATTACACAAACTGGCTTTCAATGTTCGCTGCCTTTGAGTTTGTTTACGGTTTATTATTAGCGATATATTCCTGAATTATCGGTCTTAGCCTCGTAGTGTTTGAGAATCATTTGCTTGATTATTTCAATCACATACTCCATTGTTTGATGTCAGATTGTTTTTAAAAGTGTAATGCAAATAAGTTTTTTTTTTAATATAATGATGGTGCACAAACAAGTTCACATTGATGGTAAGTAAAAACTGCAGCCTATAGGTCATCATCATTATCATCGTTTCAGCCGAAAGACGTCCACTGCTGAAAAAAGCCTTGCTAAAAGGGGGATATTCCATTATTTCCACGCTTGGCATGCGGATTGGCGATCGCAATGGTAGATTTATCGCTGGACGCTGTTGCTCATCTTACGTTATTGCATTTACTATCGCGCCATTGGAATGGTTGAGACCGCCATTGTTCGGTTGACTGACACCAGCTGAAGGATTCTCTTCCACTCGAAAAAAATTCATCCGCTAGTGGCGATGGGGTTGCACGACACGACGCTACCTAAATATTTTATATCAAAATAGAAATCGACACTTTGACATCTCCGGGTACATTCCAAAACTTGGAGAGTAGCATTGGGATATTTCGGAAAAAATAAATAATCCTATGCTTTGCTGCTATGGCCTATTATCACTAGACTATCTACTTAGACAGTAAACTTCTTAACTTCGATATTTTTAAATAGATAACTCTTGGCACAAACGATCAAAATCAACTCTTTGCTTTCTCACCATAAACTTAAGAATGCAACAAGAACTCCACTTAAAAGTTTTCACATGAACTCAAAAAGAAAAAGAACTAGCCCTTTTTAGGGTACCGTACCTCTCAAGTAAAAAAGGGCTATAGGATCACTTTGTTGTCCGTCCATCCGTCCGTCTGTCTATCAAGACCCTTTTTCTCAGGAACGCGGGGAGGTATTAAGCAGAAATTCATATCAAATACTCAGTTGCACTGTCCCTTTGAGTTGTAAATAGTAATAAAAATTTTACTATTAAGCCAACTTAATCAAAAGATACAGCCATTTATGGCGCAAATTCTTCAATTCAAAATCTACAGGGTACTTCCAGTGAACTCAGAATCTTGAAATTTGGTACAAAGCAATATCTTATAGCACAAATAAAGGAAAAATTGCGAAAACCGTAAATATTTAGTTACTTCATATAATAAAACATTTTTTACACACCTATAGGTTTGTACGGAACCTTCGATGCATGAGTCTGAATGAGAATTGGCCGTTTTTTTTTTCTTTTAAAACTACCACAAATTACAGTCAATAAATTAAATTAAAATACAAACAGGCATTTGTGGAGTTATTCGAAGAATTCGAAGTCGGGACCCACCGTTTAGCGTCACAGAACGCCGACAAGTTGGACGATGTTACAGGCGCTTATTGCCGACATTATGGTCTTTGAATGTTCTAATTACAAACGCAATCCTTTTCTAGTTATTGGGATGACTGATTGTGAGTGAACTTTATCGAGCGAGTACTGGTACAAGGGCGTAAGCACCACCGCATAACTTAACCTATCTGCCGCCAAAGGCACAGTACAAATATGAACACTATGAAAACTACGCACAAAACGTTGAAACGGCACACTCACACAAACATGCGCATCGACGAGGCTCCTAAGTGGTTCTCGCGGTGCTGCAGTAGTGAGACGCAAGCTACTCAAGCGTCGATGCGCAAGTTTGTGTATGTGTGCCGTTCCGAAGATTTTGTACGTAATTTCCATATTGTTCATATTTGTATTGTGCCAAAGGGCTCAGCACTATCGTGTTCCGGTTAGATGGTGTATGGCCCGTAATAACTATCACAAAGACAACACCTAAGGCAAAGAATATGTAGTAATACTACGTATAGAATGTACACTTCGACGTGCCGCCCGATTTCCCCGCCTCACCCATCCCATGCGAATGTGGATGGTTGCAGAGACCATGACCAAATAGGTCGAGTTCTGTCTGATGGTGGGGTCAAAAGTCTTAGGAATCGGCGTGCATGTATGAAGAGAATGATGAAGGTAGACGAGGCACGAGAGGTTTGTCAGAACCGGGATGTCTGGCGCTCTACACTCCCTGCCTACCCCGTTAGGGACCTGGCGTGAAGATACATACATACCCATCCTCCTCCCCTTTTATGGGAGACGTTTAGTATTCTCTTCGTGCTACGCACACAGGTGTATGTATAAATACACGTCACTGATTTGTATGGAATTTTGGCAGTGTCCGCAGTCTGCTTAGGGGTTGGTTACGCATCTACATTTTGACACTTGGGTTCTGCGTACACGTGAATCGCATTATCTAATATATCTACCGCGCAATGGTATAGGTAATGTATGGCCAAGTAATTTCGGTAGCAATGGTAAACTCAGACAAAGGCATTCAGGAGTTGAACCGAAACAGAATTAGGTAACCTCTGGTTTTTGTTGACAATATAGGCTGCAATATTCACTTGTCGTCCATGTACCGTGCGCTCAATATTTACAATCATTACATAAAAACGGTGACGTAGCTATGGGGGGGGGAGACGCACCGGGTGCCACCGGGTGTTTTAATTTGCCACTAGCGGTCACCCATCACACACCCGACACGACCCCCGTATCGCTTAATCGAGTAGATCGCTTCCAATCTAGACCAGACACGGGGCCATGCGCGTTTCGATCACGTCTATGTTTAAATAACCAAAATTGGTTAGCAGATTTTAAACGTGCAAAGGCAAAATCATCAAAATCATCATTTCAGCTAAAAGACGTCCACTGCTGAACAAAGGACTCCCCCAAAGAATGCCACAATGAACGGTCCTGGGCCGCCCTCATCCAGCGATTGCCCGCGACCTTCACCAGTTCGTCGGTCCATCTTGTGGGGGGCCTGCCTACGCTTCGTTTTCTGGTTCGCGGTCGTCACTCGAGAACTGCTCTGCCCCAAACGTACGCAAAATAATGGGGAGTAATTAAATTTGTTTGCTCTTCCGGCCCTGGAATGTAAGCTGCATAAAAACATTTACTCTCCGGCTCGGGGATAGAATTCTAGACCTCACTAGAAGCGGCTTGCAACCACTATGCCATCAGGACTGAGACACGTCCGAAGAATAACAAACACCAGCACCTCCTGCATACGTACGTCCATTAATGTTTACCACACCATCTTTGGCTTAAGTCATTGATATTTTGATCAAAACAAAACAGTCTTTCTCATAATCTTATTTGTATGCGCCGTGGACATCCACCATCTATGGTTGTGGGCGATTGACCGATTGTGTTTGTGCGTGATTGCAATTGTAAATTCGACTTATTTGCGATGATCTTTTCGTACTTGAATATTGCTTTGGCGTTCGGGTCATGTAGTTTGGTTTGTATTGTTTCATTAATTATTTGTATTTTTAAATACATTGCGTTCAAAATTTTCATTATTTTTTAGTGAGATGGACTTCAAGTTACACAATATACACTTGTATTTTTTTTATGTAACGAAGGTGGCATACAATCATGCAGTTCTCATGGATGTTAAGTGATGTACGTATCTTCACGCAAGGTCCCTAACGCAGTAGGAAGAGACTGTAGAGCGCCAGATATCCCGGTCCTGACCATACCTCTCGTGCCTCGTCTACCCTCGTCTGTTAAATGATGATTGAAGTACCTTTATAGATATCTATACAACAACCAGAGGTCAAAATGCAGATGCGTTGCTGAGAACTCTGAGAATTCAGTTGCGGTTGCTGTAATAGTTATGGGGCCATACCTGCATTACCATATAACCGGAACACGATATTTTGAAGTTTGAACACTACCATTTGGGGGCAGATAGATTAGATAATGGTTCGATACCCACACCGCGACAAATATGCATGATCGTATAGCCTATAGATATTTGTTTTGTTGTTGTACAGGTCTGCGGGGTTGCGTGTTGATGAGATTTTTGGTTACGACCCACGACGTAGAGTTATATTTTATCTAGTGCGGAGTTGTGCGTTAAATCAGATTAAAAAGTCGAAAAAATAGGGGATTAAAAGAACACTGCCTACTGGCAGTGGTTTTTAAAAATAATAATTAAAAATTTAACTCCCGAATGTGGTGATAGTTATTAAAGGTATACTGACACGTCGAAAAAAATGCAGATAAATTCTGACGGTTAAACATAGGATTGAACTCAAACAAAAAGACAAACCGATTTAAAACGAACGTAAAAACCAATTAAAACCACAAAACACTGACACCACCTCATTCGCGGCACAACAAAGAAACGATAACAATAACAAAGTATAACAATAACAAGTTATAACAATAACAAAGCAATAGTAAACAGATTTGTTTACTATTCGTGTTATTTTCAGACGGCGCTACGTTTGTGAGACTGGGGCGTGCCGTTGACGTAGGTCGGGAACATCTGGCGCGCTCTGTTTTAGGGTTCCATCGGCTTCCTAGAATAAAATGTAAATTAAATGAAATAAGAATAAATTAAATGAGAAAAACATATTTTTAAAAAAGGTCGTAAACGCCGTAACGACCTTTTTTAAAACTGGAATTTCATTAAGCCTTCATAATAAATCTAGTTGACTACAGGCAAACTTCATTCCACCATATTTTTAAAATATTTTTTTTAATTTCCTGATAATAACGTATACATGAAAGAAAGATTTATCCAATTTGGTGCAGTCGTTCGGAAGTCATGCGCCTACAAACATTTTGGTGACTCATCTCTATAAACAAAAACACCTACATACAAACCAGAGATATCAATGTAGATACGTTGCTACTCCTGAGGTCCAAGCTGTTGTACCTCTGTACCAGAATTACAGGGCCGTACATTTCCGTCTCTGGAGTTATCCCACCAGTAACTTCACGCCTGTAATTCCCGAAGGGGTAGGTAGAGGCAATAAAATAAAGGTAAATGCATGCATTCAAGCATACATGCAAACACTCACGACTCGCCGGTTACGTGTTGGCCCATGTAACATGTGGTGAACCTACCTACCTACCTAGCCTACCGAGGTACTGGGAAGATTCCAGAAAATGGAAAAATCTCAATAGAACCAGAGATAAAGGGTTTTAAACCGTTATCTCTGATAGTCCCCGACCCGGGAATCGAACCCAGGACCCCCAGCGTAGTAGTAGTGGCCTGCTACCACTACGCTACTGAGGTAGTTAAACGATCCCACCAGTGATTATAATATATCCGATTCTGCAGATAACCGGATAATTCAGTCTTATTGTTTGTTTATTACATTTAAATATTTTTTTTCATATCATCAAAATAAGAAATAAATACGGAACCTTATTCGAAATACGATTCCCGTTTAGCGAAGTTTTTACAGTACTATGAAAGTTTCGACGTCTGCATAATGTCCAGCGATATCGCTTCCAACTTGAGGAACTTTACAATAACTTAACAAATAAATTGATGCAAATGAAAATTTATACCTTTTCATGTTTCTTGGTTTATTGTGACGCGGAAGTTTGCTTAACACAGAAAAATTGTACAACCGTTTTATTTTTTTTTTTATAATATGTAAACTAATGTATTTCTCCACAATAAACATTTACGGGTCATATTATAGTTTGCTTGAATTAAGGTAATACATATAATATAATAGAAAAAAAAAGATTCGTGTAAAAAAAAAACTTTTTCGTGTTTCCTCGTGAGATATGTTGGACTCTTTACTATGGAGAAAAGTAAAAAAGTTCAGTTAGTCAACCGAACAATGGCGGTTCAACCTGGAATAGTTTTTCCGCCATTGTTCACTATGTTCCATAGAGCGGTAGGAAAGACACTAACATGGCAGGAGCAGCCGCCTTCCACGATAAAACTCCAGTCACTGCGATCGCCAATCCGTATGCCAAGCGTGGCGATTATGGCATTTTCTCCCCTGACGCACAACACTGTTGTGGGTAAAAAATAAAAAAATATACGCTTGCACTCACAGCCCCAAACTAAGTATAAATGTGTGTCGTGCTGTGGTACACATACACAAACACCTAGAACCGAAACAAATATCTGTAGGTCAAACGTGCGAGCCTTCGAATCAAACGGTCATCTCACACCGCTGGACAAACCGGGTCGTCGTGGGTGTCTTTGGGGAACGCTTTGTCCAGCTGTGAACGTGTCTTTTAGTCTACAAACCTTATACTTTTGATTAAAAAATGTATAAATATGTATAAACAAATATATATATATGCAAATAAATAAAATTGGAGTATCTGTTTGTAATATAAAAATAACCGTTTTTTACTAAATGCATATGTATGAGTATGTATACACGATACATATACCAAACAAATATTTTTACAATTTTTGTCTGTCTGTCAGTCTGTTTGGCGGGGCTAATCTTGGGAACGGCTGGACCGATTTTGACAGATATAACATAGAGTATATAATAGAGAGTAACTTAGGCTACTTTTATACTACCTGCGCCCACGACTTCGTCCGGGTAGATACTGAACAATCATAAATTCTCACGCGGGCGAAGTCGTGACACGACACACACATCAGTTGCTCGTTTCCGAGCCCTCCTCGGAGCCTTTCGGCTCCAACCAACATCAGTGATCGAGAGGTTCCCGGCTGGCTGGCGTGCTGGTGTTCAGCACGCCAGCCAGCCCGGGACATCTCGATCTCGATCGATCAGGGGGCAGGGACCTTCGGGCGTTGGACTAGGGGAAGTCCATTGCTCGAAAGTCCCTGCCCCTACCACTCAATACGCCAGGCGTACCATCCGCCTGAGTGGAGGAGTCCAGGGGCACACAGTTCGATATAGACGTGAAGTTACATTTCTTCCTTTCTTTCTTTCAATAAAAATATGCTTTGATCGATTAGAACGAATCGATCGAAAAACACAACTAATACCCGCTACTTTACCGGAGTCAATATAAATGAACCACATCACAACGGTCACGCAAAACAATAGAATAAAAAAACGATGCACGCCCGGTCAGTACCGGAGGTCACTCAACTGTGTCCGGTAATCCGGTAGCTTTTGATTTGTCGTGTTATTGTTTTTTTTTTTTTTTAATTTAACTGGATATGGTTAAAGTAGGTTGCCGGTAGGATGCGACTTTCTGTTGCTAAAATGATTTTCAGTGGTATGTTCGCAGTTCGGAATGTGATACGTTACATACGCAAAAAATTTAAAAAAAGTTTTTTTTTAACTATTTTCGCAGGTTTTTGCGACCTTCATACATTTTAGAAATAATATTTGCGGATTTTCGCCCGTGTACAATACTCCCAACTGCCTTACACACCGAAACGTCGGGTAAGAGAGGATTTTATTCAAATTTTAAAACTTATACGATATATATAATATCAAAATACGTTGGTGTTGAATTACCACCCCTTAATATCACCTTAACCTATCGCGTTTCATATCAATTGATATTTAAATTAATGAAAAAAAAAACTCAAATCATCTCAAAATACGATCAATTAGACTTACAACCGCTTGTCAACGATCTATAGATCATTCATCATGCGCACTATAATCATAGTGACGATATTTTAACGTATTCATAAAAAATCGATTTTGTATTCGGTAGACGAGGGGATGTTCTTTTTTTTTAATTAAATGACAGGTTAAGGTTCCCTAAGGGTTGAATTATTCATAATCATAAGTGTATTTTGATACTTTATGTGTGATAACATGAATATTTTTTTATAGAAGCACTAAATTATTACGAAGTAGGACAGGTATCTACTATTGAGCTTGTAGTTAGTAAGTTTTATCTGCGGCAAAGACAAAATATGACTGTTGTTTTTATATAACCATTATCCCGCAAGTTCGTGGGAGATAACCTATTAAATGGAGTATCGCTATAATTTTTATAAGTGTATAAAAATTTCTGCCTCAGTAGCGTAGTGGTAGCAAGCCTACGCTAGGGGTCATGGGTTCGATTCCCGGGTCGGGGACTATCAGAAATAACGGTTTAAAATCCTTTATATCTGGTTCTATTGGGATTTTTCCATTTTCTGGAAGCTTCCCAGTACCTCGGAGTTTGGTAAAGTGCCCGGAGATGGCAACAGGTTTGCCACCTGTTACATGGGCCAAAAACGTAACCGGTGAATCATGGGTGTTTGCATGTATGCTTGAATGCATGCATTTACTTCCGCTTTCCTCTTCGGGTATAACAGGCGTCAAGTTACGTTATAAAAATAAAAAAAAAAACCCAAAAACTATCCAAAACCCAGTAGGATCTCCAGCCGCTCTCTCAACTGTCACTGGCATTAAGAAAAAATCAATAAAATAAAAAACAAGCGTTTACTTATTAGGTTGGGGAAAAAGTTTCTTCGCATTTTTTAAGATAATTCAAAACATTTTTTAATATAGTTTATTTAAATTTAACTAAAGTATGTATGTACCATTTTGTTCGATAACCTTTTGCCATCTTGTAGGTAGGGACATGATCCCATTGCTATAAAAATTTTGGGACTTCTCATCAAAATACCGCGACAAGTGGATTTGGCAGTCCTCTCGTGATGTTAACCTAACATTGCATAAAGAATTCTGAAGAGACCGAAACAGGTGGAAATCTGAAGGTGCAAGCAGGGACCGAATAAGCGGCTAATTTTAAAAGCGCCTTAAATTTTTATCCTTACGATAGGATATCTTGCGGCCATATTATCCTTTTAAAAGCTTTACCCAAGGAAAGGGTAACCCAATAATCTATCATAACGTTAGGGTAACCCTAACGTTAAGATAGTTTTAGCCTTTACTTTAAGCGCTTAGTTTAATCTCTTAGTGATAAGGTTTTTGCTTACCGAAGTTGATGGCACATACAAATTGTTTGTAATATAAAAATAACCGCTATTTACTAAATGCATAAATATGTATACACGGTACATATACCAAAATAATCATTTTTTAAAATTTTTGGTCTGTCTGTCTGTCTGTCCAAAATCGGGTAGATACTGAACAATCATAAATTCTCCCGCGGACGAAGTCGCGGCCACAGCTAGTATTTTATGTAAAGCCACATGCTTTTCTTTTCCAATGCTTTTTCACTAATTAAGAATTTACTCTCAAGTTTTTTATCAAACTACGGGAGTGTACAGAACGACACATTAATTAAATTGGTTTCGAAGACGTAATCTAAGTAGGTACTTACGTGTTTTTCCTAAAATGGAAGGTAAGTGTACATTACTTTTTCAGATGTTTCAAACCTTTTGTGTTGTTGTTTAATTTGAGTTGGGGGTTATCCAATTATTACGAAAGGCAATTTGTGGGGTAGATTCACATGGTTAGTGGCGTATCTTGCTTGGGGGAGGGGTAGAAATGTTTATCACTGATTTAATTATATTGACTAGCTATTTCCTATAGCTCTAGTTGGATACTAATATTGAAAGGGGAAAGGTTTATATGTTAGTATGTTTGTAAAGTTTTCACACAAAAACAAATGGAACGATTTCCAAAATTCTGTTCAATGGGGTAGCGGTATAGTAACCCCATATTGTAGCACCGAGGGAACACCTCAGAGGGAAGTTCTACTGGTGGTTGAGCTCCAGTGACGGAGCTCACGGGCGTAGGTACCACCGCATTACCTAATATACTTGCCGCTAAATGGTAGTGTTCAGCACTATCGTGTTCCGGTCAGGTGGTAATGTACGGCTCTGTAATTTCCGGCATAGAGGCATAACACCTATTGCTTCAAGAGTGGCAGCGCATCTGCATTTTGACCTCTGGCCATTTTGTGGATATGTGTCTATAGGCTGCAGTCATCACTTAATATCAATGTGAACTGCACGCTTGTTTGCCACTTTTATTACATAAAAAAAAGTTCGTTCCACAATTTACACGTTCGGGGCAGAAACGAACGAGAAAACCGCACCGTTGAGTAAGAGAATATGTAATAATACTACGTATAGAATACACACTTCGACATCCCGCCAATTTTCCCCGCCTCAGCCAACTATCTCCTCTCTTATGGGCAACGGTTGGTATTCTACAGCAAGGTTGCGAGCGGCCTATTGTTGATACATTTTAAATTCAATACATAATTCTTTTACACAAAAATGGTGGTTGTAACGCTATTGTGTTCGATGGTAATAATAGGTTGGGGAAAAAGTCTTTTCGCATTATAGTATGTATGAACTTGTAATAAAATCTCTTTGGCTGTAGTATTTGTATCTGGCTGGTTTTGGTATCATTGAAAGTTAAAATTTTAAAGAACATAATTCCAAATTCACATTAGGCAAATCCGTGATTTTCATTTGTTTTTCGTACTCTCAAGATGAGTGAATCTAATGAAGAAATTCGATACATTTTAAAATTTTACTACAAAAAAGGTAAAAATGCAACGCAAGCCGCGAAAAAAATTTGCGATGTTTATGGACCTAGTGCAGTGTCTGTGAGAGTAGCACAAATTTTGTTTAAGCGTTTTCAATCCGGAAATTTTGATGTCAAAGATGCACCTCGCTCTGGTCGCCCTATTACGGATAAAATAGACGCCATTTTTGAAAAAGTGGAGCAAGATCGACATATCAGTAGTTACGACGTAGCTGAAGAACTGAGAATTGATCACAAAACAGTTTTGGCGCATTTGAAAAAAAGCTGGGTACAAAAAAAAGCTCGATATTTGGGTACCTCACGAGCTCTTTAAAAGAAACCTAATGAACCCTGTACTCATTTGTGATTCTTTATTACGACGTAATGAAACCGAATCATTTTTGGAAGAAGATGATAACTGGTGATGAAAAGTGGATCACGTACGACAACAAGAACGTGCGAAAAAGGTCGTGGTCAAAGGCCGGTCAGGCTTCACAGACTGTGGCGAAACCCGGGTTAACTCGCAATAAGGTGATGTTGTGTGTGTGGTGGGATTGGAAGGGCATTATTCACTATGAGCTATTACCACCAGGCAGGACTATCGATTCTGAACTTAACTGCGAACAACGCAAGAAGTTGAGAGAAAGCGGCCGGAATTGATCAACAGAAGGGGTGTGGTGTTTCATCATGATAACGCTAGACCTCACACATCTATAGCCACTCAGCAAAAATTAAGAGAGTTTGGCTGGGAGGTGTTAATGCATCCGCCGTATAGTCCTGACCTTGCACCTTCAGATTTCCACCTGTTTCGGTCTCTTCAGAATTCTTTATGCAATGTTAGGTTAACATCACGAGAGGACTGCCAAATCCACTTGTCGCGGTATTTTGATGAGAAGTCCCAAAATTTTTATAGCAATGGGATCATGTCCCTACCTACAAGATGGCAAAAGGTTATCGAAAAAAATGGTACATACATACTTTAGTTAAATTTAAATAAACTATATTAAAATATGTTTTGAATTATCTTAAAAAATGCGAAGAGACTTTTTCCCTAACCTAATATACGGTGATAGAGCTTCATTCAACAAGCTCGAAAGCGTGAATACCTACATGTTACATATTTGACCTGCCAGAAAGTGGTTTTCTGGCAGGTCAAATATGTTTTATATTTATATATTAATGTAAGGGTCAATGTCAGGGTAAAAATAATTATCACCTCAACGATGAGGTCATAATTATTATACCAAAAATGGTACCTCCTTTCTAGTCAAAGATGGCCGACATAATCATTTTTAAGAAATATGTTATGGATTTCAATTTTCTGTTTCTTGAGGTGCAGATTTTTCAAATCCAAGATGGCGCACTGTTTTTTTTTAAATATGGAATGTGTATCAATTTTGAGATTTCTTGGGGTGCTGATTACGAAAATGACATCTTTTTAATATCCAAGATGGCGGACAGAATTATTTTTCCAAATCGTGATATGAGTGTCAATTTCGAGGTTTCTTGGGGTGTTGAATACGGAAATGTCATAATATTTGAGATCCAAGATGGGGGATATTATTATTATCCAAATTGTGATAAGGGTGTCAATTTTGTGGTTTTTTTGGGGTGCCGATCACAAAAATGGCATTCGTTTTCAGATCCAAGATGGCGGAAAGACTTTTTCTTTCAAAATATGATATGGGTATCAATAAGGGTAAAATAAAATGCACGTTTTAGCGACTTATTTAAAGGGAAACCCTATTAAAGGCTTTCCGTATGATATAGTAAGTCAATCGAAAGGTAACCAATTTGTAAGGCGTTTTTATAGGGCTAAATATTCTATCCTATCAATTTACCCGGTAAAAATAAGGATAAGGGAAAGCGCTTCCAGTCCCTGGGTGCAAGGTCAGGACTATACGGCGGATGCATTAACACCTCCCAGCCAAACTCTCTTAATTTTTGCTGAGTGGCTATAGATGTGTGAGGTCTAGCGTTATCATGATGAAACACCACACCCCTTCTGTTGATCAATTCCGGCCGCTTTCTCTCAACTTCTTGCTTTAATCTCATCAGTTGTTCGCAGTAGAGTTCAGAATCGATAGTCCTGCCTGGTGGTAATAGCTCATAATGAATAATGCCCTTCCAAGCCCACCACATACACAACATCACGTTATTGCGAGTTAACCCGGGTTTTGCCACAGTCTGTGAAGCCTGACCAACTGATGAATATGACCTTTTTCGCACGTTCTTGTCGTACGTGATCCACTTTTCATCATCAGTTATCAGCTTCTTCAAAAATGATTCGGTTTCATTACGTCGTAATAAAGAATCACAAATGAGTACACGGTTCATTAGGTTTCTTTCAGTGAACTCGTGAGGTACCCAAATATCGAGCTTTTTTTTGTACCCAGCTTTTTTCAAATGCGCCAAAACTGTTTTGTGATCAATTCTCAGTTCTTCAGCTACGTCGTAACTACTGATATGTCGATCTTGCTCCACTTTTTCAAAAATGGCGTCTATTTTATCCGTAATAGGGCGACCAGAGCGAGGTGCATCTTTGACATCAAAATTTCCGGATTGAAAACGCTTACTCTTACAGACACTGCACTAGGTCCATAAACATCGCAAATTTTTTTCGCGGCTTGCGTTGCATTTTTACCTTTTTTGTAGTAAAATTTTAAAATGTATCGAATTTTTTCATTAGATTCACTCATCTTGACAGTACGAAAAACAAATGAAAATCACGGATTTGCCTAATGTGAATTTGGAATTATGTTCTTTAAAATTTTAACTTTCAATGATACCAAAACCAGCCAGATACAAATACTACAGCCAAAGAGATTTTATTACAAGTTCATACATACTATAATGCGAAAAGACTTTTTCCCCAACTTATTTTAACTTAAGGTCTTACTTGCTTCTCTTGAGGCCTATACTATTATGCCGCTATGCCAGCAATTACAATGTCGTATATTGTACTTACCGGAACACGGTACCACTGAGCACTCACATTTAGTGGCAGATACATTAGGTGATGCGGGCTGGCCTACACTCTTGAGCTACAAGAACAGACAGCAAAAAGTATCCAAATAGGCAAAACCTTAACGTTATTAATGAACCTTTTTAGCTAGTAAACACAAAATATTACAAAGAAACTAGCTGCTCCGACCAACTTCGTATAGCCTTAGAGGTATAAAAAAATTTAATGTCTGAAAAAATCGAAAAAATAATATTTGGTGAGAATTTTCTTACAATTTAAGGATATAAAAAACAGTCTGCAAGCGATTCTCATACCTACCAAATATACACGCAAAATTCCATAATGATCGGTCCAACCGTTTCAGAGGAGTATTGTTACAAACACAGTGATACGAGAATTTTATATATTAGAAAAAAATAACACATATTCTAAGTTGACTTACAACTCTAGAACGCATTAAGTTATTCCTTATTTTCAAGTAACAAACCACGCTCACTGACAATGTCCTTGGCTGAACCCAAAATGAGCAAACTGCAAGCTATAAATCACTTTCAGCTGTGTGTCAAAGCTGAGAAGCATTAGCCTCAGTCAACGAGAAGTTCTATTTGTTACCCTTTTTTACTGTTACTCGACTGGTTCAAAGCAATCTCGTAGAGGAATAAATATTTTACATATTCTGTTCCAAAGAATTCTTGAGTACCGAAGTGAGGCAGTTAGGAGTATTGTCTAGGGAAGAAAAAAAAAGGAAATATTTATAATTTCTTCAAGTTTTTTTTCATTTAACTCAAATAGCAAACACGAGACACTCAAAGTTGGTAATAATTGAATAGGTAAGATAGATCATAAACAATTAATGTGATTGCAATCAATATTATTCGGTAATTATTAACTTATATTAAAACAATATTTATTGATATGTTACCACTCACAAAATTCAAAATATCTTGCGTTTATACCTATAAATAAAAGACCGCACGTTATTATCAAATAGATGATATTACCGCTATATAAACTTTCAAATACAGTCCTGTCAACTAAAAATGTCAGTAGCAACAGGGGCGATGGTAATGGATGAGCCGTGTTACACTGCCCGGTTCTATTTAAGTACACAATAAACTAACAATCCTATATTAGATACGACATCTGGTAAACTTGTTAAATGATATAGTGACTAATTGTTCGGCATATTATACTATGTTGGGAAAACAATAGTCGAAGACGGAATGATGAATTAATTCGTTACAACAATTTAAACCTTTTTTTTTTCGAAAACAAAAGCGGTAAAAGAAAAAGAAAAGCGACCGGTTGGTCAAATCAAAGTCAGGTTTATTTAAAAAAATATTTTAGTTTAACACACGGAAGATAAATGCCGAAAAATAGTTCTATTTCATATAGATAAGTTTGTTTTTTATTCTGGTGGTAGAGCTCTAGAACCCTTCGAATCAAACGGTCGAGTCACACCGCTGGACTAACTGGGTAGTTGAAAATTGACTTTGGACAATAGTCGAACCAAATACGAGTAAGTATTTAAGCTTTTGATGTTAATTTCTGCCAATATCGAAGTTTTCTTTAACTTTTTCAGTTTTTGTTCTTTCTACATTCAGGGAAAAAAATATGACAATCACGTAGGTACTTACTTAAAAAATTACCGAAATCAACCTCTTCTGCAGATAATTTTGTAATATCCCAAGATTTATGATTTAAAAAACTAGTTTTAGTAATTCTAAAATTATAACATGTAAAATGTCATATTTACATTCAATCTCAGTTGCCACGTATTACCGGCCATACACTCAGTAACATGAGAGCACTAAACGTAAAATGGGAGCCCATCAATAGTAATTGTGTATGTTATGGTGTACATTACACTGCGATCCGATACGACGCGACGATTGAACGACAGGGATAACGTGGATAAGTCTTGTTTTTTTTTTTTTAAGCGACTTCAACGACTTCCAAAAGTAGTAGATAATCAATTTGCCTGTATGTTTTTTTATTGTAATCTAAACTAATAATATTATAAAGAGGTAATATTTTTTTGTTTGTTTTCACTATTCGAAAGCTACATTATCCACGAGTTACAAAGGCTATATTTATTTTTTTTTAAAATAGGGTTCCGTTTGATATTTGGGTTTTTCAGACACAAGGTGTAAAAAATCAACCAGAAAAGTTACTTATTTTGCGTACGCTGCCTAAACTATTAAAGATATCGAGGAAGACTTTAGGCTATATCTATGTCTAATCATCACGCTAAGACGAATAGAGGATAGGCAACGGAGAGGGTAGGCAACATTGCACCGCGCGAAGCCGGGGCGGGCCGCTAGTAATCTATATACATCGACGATTGTTATACGTCAAAATAACGTTAGTCTAAAATAAGTCTGCGATAAGAGATTATTGTACTATATATTATACCCTTGGCTGGAACGCCACGCGTGGCTGACTGATTGCCGATCGCAATGGCGGTAGTTCAATCGCGGGACGCTGCAACCCGTCCCGCGTTATTTTATTTATGCCTTATTGGAATGACTGACCTCCACTGTTCCGTTGACTGACTACACTATTGGGAGAATTCTCCTCCACTAGAAGACGATGGGTTCCTTCCTATATAAACGCTTCCCTTACATATTCATGAATTCATTGAAATTCAAGGCAGGTCCACCCTTAGATTTACAATGTATACAGTTCAGTAACTCTACACAAATTTCTTTACGAGGCTTTAAAAGCTATGAAATTATTATTGTGTCGTGGATATGGTCAAAATATCAGGTTTATAGGTTATGGGCACGTAACAAATTATTAATAATATTAAATTTATTGGTTTTATCCTGAGGTAGCTACTGCACGACACGAGAGTAGTTTTATGTAATTGAAGTGGAAAACAAGCATGCAGTTCACATTGATGTTAGTGATGACTGCAGCCTACAGACACTCACACAAAGACCAAGGTCAAAATGCAGATGCATTACCACTCCTGAGGCCGTTATGCCTCTGTGCCGGGCAAATTACAGGGCAATACATAGTGCTGAACACTACCATTTAGCGCCAAGTATATTAAGGAAGCGCGCATGGCCCAGCGGCTGGTGTAGATCGTAAGTGATCTACTCGGTTAAGCACAACGGACGCGGTCGGGTAGTGGGATGGGTGACTGCTAGTGGCAAATTAAATGCGAAGACATCCGCAAGATGGGCAGCTGCGTCCTCCGATAAAACTACCGCCACTGCGATCGCCAATGGCAGGTCCCCTTTTCCGGAGGCTTTGGTCCAGCAGTGGACATCTTTCAGCTGTAATAATGATGACCTCACCGATATTTTAAAAGGTTCGTTGCTAAAACAAACCACTTAAAATATCGGTGAGGCAAAAAATTTGTGTAATTGTCGTAGAGTTTAAAAATTTGTTAAATGTCGTATGTTTGTATGTATGCATCTTCACGCCAGGTCCCTAACGGGGTAGGCAGAGAGTGTAGAGCGCCAGATATCCCGGTCCTGACACACCTCCCGTGCCTCATCTACCTTCATCATTCTCTTCATACATGCACGCCGATTCCTAAGACTTTTGACCCCACCATCAGACAGAACTCGACCTATTTGGTCATAGTAGGTCAATCTTGGTCTTCCTAGGCCGATTGACTGATTGCAGAGGCAACCATCCACATTCGCCACCATAACCAAATAGGTCGAACACTGCCTGAGTGTGGGGTCAAAAGTCTCAGGAATCGGCGTGCATGTATGAAGAGAATGATGAAGGTAGATGAGGCACGGGAGGTGTGTCAGGACCGGGATATCTGGCGCTCTACACTCTCTGCCTACCCCGTTAGGGACCTGGCATGTAGATACATACATACAAGATAATTTAATATATTCTAGGGCCAAATATCAATGATAAATAAACCAGGCTCCATACAAAGCACCAAACCAACTTATTGTAATCATCGTATTATATTGAAGCTTAAAACTTGCTAAAAATACGCAAAAAACGTTGATATACAAAATGTTCCCTCGATTTAGGCAAAAAAATCCGTAATTTTGCACTGGCACCCTAATTTACCCTACATTGAAAACTTCCACAATAGGATTAGTTGAGAACAGGTGTACCCATTTCATTATTATTACGAGACATTAGTTTACGTATAAAAAAGAAAAAAAAAAGCTTTAGGAATCAAATCAGTATACGACAATGATTGCTTTACGTCGAAAAATAACACATCTATAATTATTGACGACTAAATGGAAATGTAACTTTGTTTTAAGTCGATAAGTCTCAAAATTGAAGAGATACGTGTTGTTACTTGTGTCGTTTCGCTTTTTCAACGACTTGAGGTCGTTGGTACTCTGGGGAAACTAAAGCACAGGTGTCCAGCGTTCGAGTCGAAAGAGGGAGACGGCTATCTTTAATACACAAGCGAGTGAGCGAGATGCAACCAAAATAAATGTTGAACTTGTTTACTATTTTTTTTTCTTTTTCTCTCCCTAGCCTATGTTCGTGACGGATCTTTTTTTTCTTTTCGTTTTGTTGGTCTCAACCGTTTTGGATTCTGCTTTTAGCTATATTTTAAACTAAGTTGACCAATTAATTGGTTTATGGAGTATGAATGCTGTTTGTTCAATTCATTTTTAATACTTGGATGTAGTTTCTTATGAATTTAGTTTCTACTTCTGTCTCGATGGTTTAGTGGTAGAGTTCTTGTTCTACGTCAGGTACCGAGTTCGAGTTTCGATTTTTCGTTTAAGGACAAGTAGATAATAATAATAATAATAAACATAAATTATGTACGAATTGACAAGACGGAAATGTCACCATTGTCAGCAACCAATACATTAAAAAGGGAAAATACGTAACATTATTACAAGAAGCAATACAATGATTACAAGAGAGAAATGGAAACATGATTACTAGAGCAAAAGCCAGGCATCTAGAAGCACACACACCAGCTCCGGGCTCATCGCTGAGCTCCGCCTCGCAACCGCCGGCCGTCGCCTCCCCCGCGAGTGCAGTGTCGCCGGCCACCGCAGCCGCGTCGAGCTCCAGTGATGAGTACCACTCCCCGCCGTCGACACCAACACCTTCGCGTCGGCGTGGAAGACCCCGGCTACCGGCCGGCTTGGGACCTCGAGGCCAAACGGCCACGAGCAGGGTCCCCGCTGCCGGTGGTAACGTGCAGCGCATGAAATGGACGCGGACAATAAACGAAAACGTGATGCGCGCATTCTTTGGGGCTACAGAGGGAGGAATTAACCTCACTGCGTACCGCAGTCGTATGCTCTCTCTGTTCCAGGTACTTGAGCCAACAGTTTGTGTTTCGAGCCAACGTCTATCGGATCAGGTGCGTGTCATCCAGCGTGGTCACATGCTCGATGACACTGTACTTGATCGGCTACGCTCCGAGGCGGCGAGTGACCGCTCTGTCCCCGCCCCGCCGCCGCGTGTGGTGCAGTCACAGCATGGTAGTGTCGTGAATGTGTCACAACATCCCGGCGGGGAGGAGATAGATGAGGTCACCACGACCGTAAGTAACCAATACATTGAGCAACTGAGAGGCGCTTTGGAACATGCTCTTCTTGAGTATCGGTCCACCTTGGCCGAATTTAGACCGCGGTTGCCCCGGCTACCTATGCATAGACGAAATGTGGCGCTAGTGGGCGCTCTGGACTCATTATTACCTGCGTACATAGATAATAGTAAAGACCTCAGCGATACCCACTCGATCCTATACTGTGCGGCGATCGCGGCATGTCGTGTGGCTCGTGTCAAATTCCCAAATCCTAGCACGACCTCACGACCGAAACCAGCCGTGCCAGCCTGGCAGTGCCGGATTGAGCGCCGTATCGCCGAGACCAGAGCGCTCATTGGCAAGCTGCTCTCCTTCAGGATGGGCAACACACGCCCAAGAGTGATGCGTTTTGTGAGGCGAGCGTTCTCAGGGACTGGAGTCAGCCCACAACACTATCTAGCTCGCATCACAGAACGCATTGACTTCCTGAAGCAGAAAGTGTATGCATGGGCAAGCCGAATAAGGCGTTATAAAGAACGCGTGGACCGATACATGCAGAACAGGATGTTCCAAAGTGACCAAAGGTGGGTTTACAGAACGTGGGAGCGGCCTGACCCTGGAGTGGCTGACACGACCCGACCGGATGATGACGCCACGATTGCATTTTGGCGCAACATTTGGTCGGAACCTGTTGGACACTCTGAGGGTGACTGGATACTGAATGTCGAGAGAGCGTGCGAGCCGATTCATGAAATGGACGAAGTGTTAATATCTGTAGATGACGTGGCACATGCGGTCCGTCCGATGCCGAACTGGAAAGCTCCGGGACCGGACGGACTGCATAACTTCTGGTTGAAATGGCTGCGAAGCTCGCACGCTCGTCTCGCTGCTCAGTTTCAGTCATCTCTGGACTCAGGCTCACTACCACAGTTTTTAACATCTGGAGTGACCCACCTGCTCCATAAATCAGGTAGCACCGCGGAACCTAAGAACTATAGACCAATAACTTGTCTTCCAACGGTCTATAAACTCCTAACATCCATTCTGAGAGTGAAAATTACTAAGCATATTGAAGACCACTCCATCATGTCTAACTCTCAGAATGGTTGTAGGGGCGGGTCCCGCGGTGCTAAGGAGCTACTGCTAATTGACATGACCATTAGCCAGCAGGTTCGACGTAACCGAAAGAGTCTTTCGACTTGCTGGATAGATTATAAGAAGGCCTATGATTCCGTACCGCATACATGGCTGATGAGGGTGATGGAGTTGTATAAAATCAACACAACCCTACGCACCTTCCTCATGTCATGTATGTCGCAATGGAGCACGGTGCTTCGCTATCCAGGATCTCGGCAGCCCCTGGCGGTTGGCGAACCTGTAAGAATTGCAAGAGGTATATTCCAGGGCGACAGTCTGAGCCCTTTATGGTTTTGCCTAGCCCTGAACCCTCTGAGTACGCTACTGGAGGCTTCAGGACTCGGCTACCGGTTGCGAAGAGGAGGTCGGGTGATATCTCACCTACTTTACATGGATGATCTGAAATTGTTCGGTTCTAATAATTCGCAACTGATGGAGTTATTGAAGGTGACTGAAAACTTTAGTAAATCTATCAGGATGGAATTTGGAATTGAAAAATGTGCGGTTATGCATGTAACTCGAGGAGAGATAATGGAATCCGAGAGAGTACAACTCACGGATTCCATTCAACTTCGATCACTCTCCGCAACCGAAACCTACAAGTACTTGGGTATGTCAGAGGCCTTAGGTTTATGCGAGGCTGACATGAAACAATCGTTGCGAGTACGATTCTTTGGCCGCCTGAAAAAACTTCTTAAAAGTTTCCTGTCAGGCGGTAATAGGGTTCGTGCTTTCAACGGTTGGGTCATGCCAGTCTTGATGTACTCCTTTGGCATACTCAAGTGGACTCAGACCGACCTGGATGCCCTAGATAGGGGGGTCCGCTCTCTGCTGACATCATACCGGATGCACCACCCACGCTCATCGGTGATGAGATTGTACATCCCACGGAAGTGTGGGGGCCGAGGCTTTCTTAGTGCTAAAACCCTCCACAACCGTGAGGTGTGCAATCTCAGAGAATACTTTCGGACCACCAATAGGGGTATGCACCGGGATATGGTGGCAGTTGACAGCGGACTCACACCTCTCTCACTGGCTAAAGAGAACTGGCGCAAACCTGTGGTGCTCACGACCAGTGACCGCGTGAGTGTATGGCAGGGCAAGGAGCTGCATGGACGATTTTACCGGGCCCTTCATGGGCCTGATGTAGACTTTCTTGCGTCTGTAGGCTGGCTACGATTCGGGGACCTCTTTGGGGAAACCGAAGGTTTTGTATGTGCAATTATGGACGAAGTGGTAATGACCAAGAACTACCGGAAGTTTATCCTGAAGGATGGCACGGTCGACATATGTCGGGCATGCCACCGACCGGGGGAATCCCTCAGGCATATTGTGTCCGGCTGTTCGAGCCTTGCCAACGGCGAATACTTGCACAGACACAACCAAGTAGCCAGGATAATTCACCAGCACCTTGCCTTGAAATACAACCTTGTAGCCACGGAGGTGCCGTACTACAGGTATGCACCCGACCCAGTACTCGAAAATGACCATGTCACGATGTATTGGGATCGATCTATCATCACTGACAGGACTATTGTCGCCAATAAGCCTGATATAGTGGTGATAGATCGCTTGGAACGCCGCGCAATTATAGTCGATGTCACCATCCCTCATGATGAGAATCTCGTGAAAGCGGAAAAAGAAAAACAAATTAAGTATCTCGACTTGTCTCACGAGATTGTCGCCATGTGGGATGTGGACTCTGCTGTAATTGTACCGATAGTCGTTACGGTAAACGGACTCATGGCGAAGAGCCTCGACCACCACCTTAAGAGGCTCTCGCTGGGAAGTTGGATCAAGGGCTTGGTGCAGAAAGCGGTACTCCTCGACACGGCACGTATTGTGAGGAGGTTCCTCTCTCTGAGCCCCTAACCACCGACAGCTTGGACCCTGCTCCCGCTACCGGTGGCAACCTTTTTATATTTTTTTAAATATATGTTTTGTTTTTATTTTTTAATGTATATGTAAAAAAATATAAAATGTGAATTTTAATAAATGAGTGTCATAATAATAATGGCAACCCATTATACGTCCCACTGCTGGGCACGAGTCTCTCCCCTTTTTGGGGGGAGGCCTGGAGCTTACTCCACCACGCTGCTCCAATGCGGATTGGTGGAGGTGGGTGGGTTAGTGGCCAACCCGCTGTCGGATGTTTTCAAACCGCCCATAAGGCCTCCGACAAGGTTTAACGACTGCTATCTATCGATAGCAACCGGGACCGACGGCTTAACGTGCCCTCCGAAGCACGGAAACGCGCATTTAATTTGCCACTAGCGGTCACCCATCACACTACCCGACCGCGCCCGTAGTGCTTAACCTAGCAGATCGCTTACGATCTACACCAGCCGCTGGGCCATGCGCGCTTCTAGTAGATAAAAGTAATGTATGTTTTTTTCTTCAATAAGTTAGGCCGAGAGTTAGTAGTTTAGAGTTAGTAGTGTAAAGAAGTGCTTGATAGGACGTAAATCAAGTGAATTAATAAAATCTTGACTATAGATTTGTTGGTGTATACTGTACCTACACAACACATTTTTTTATCTAGGCAAATACATGATTAAATATTGCTGTTTACCTCATCGGAAAAAATACATGTGTAGTTTAGAATTTTTAAAAGATATCGGTCTATTTCTTATTACTTAAGATTTGGATCGTTTTCTACTTAGGTATTAGATAACGTAACTTCACGCCTGTAATCCCCGAAGGGGTAGGCAGAGGTAAATGCATGCATTCAAGCATACATGCAAACACCCACGATTCGCCGGTTACGTTTTGGCCCATGTAACAGGTGGCGAGCCTGTTGACATCTCCGGGCACATTACCAAACTTTGAGGTACTGGGAAATTTCCAGAAAATGGAAAAATCCCAATAGAACCAGAGATAAAGGCTTTTTCACCATTATCTCTGATAACCCCCTACCCGGGAATCGAAGCCAGGACCTCAGCGTAGTAGTAGTGGCCTCCTACCACTAGGCTACCGAGGCAGTTATATAATAAATAATAATAATAATATTGATACATAGTATTTTTAAGGATAATATTTTTGGTGACATTATTTTAACATGAGGCTTTTTTATCTAATGGAAGTGGCAAACAAGCATACAGTGTTGTGTTATTATGCTATAATCGCCACGTTTTGTAGGCGGATTGGCGATCACAGTTACGGTAATTTAATCCCGGGACTCTGCTGCCCATCCCACGTTATTATATTTACTACCGCCCTTCTGGAATTGTTTGACCGCCATTGTTCGCTTGACTGACTGCACTAGTTGAAGAATTCTCCTCCACTGCAGGGCGATCCGTTCCGACTCCTTCAACAAACTAACATTATAATGCTTGTTTATTATAATATGATTAAACCAAAAAAACAACTAATGACAACCCTCATTTTCATCATTATTTGGGCATAAAGAGTATTATGCCACCCCCAATCATTTTCGGACTAAATCGCATTATTGCAGATTATTTCCCCTATTGCGCATTTCATTTTTTTGGACAGGTATTTTTACAGGAATTAGGTATTTTTTCTATCAGAGAATTATCAAACAAGAATTAGGTATTTCTAACTGTGAATTTGCATTGATGAAACATTCACATAAAAACATGTTAAAATGATAGGTTTGCCAGCAGTGCGAACGCTAGCACCAACAAGACATTTATCGCAAAACATACTTTATGCGACGAGTTGCGAAACATCATCATGTTTAATGTTTTAGTGCAAACTAGGGGTAATGTTTATAAGAAATATGTTGCTACTACCTATCTACCTAGGAAAACGTTATTACAGGCTGGGTTCACATTGATGTTAAGTGATGATTACAGCCTAAAGACCTCTAGTCTTTGTGTGGGTGTCTATAGGCTGCAGTCATCAATTAGGTAACATAAATGTGAACTGCATGCTTGTTTGCTACATTCATTACATAACAAAAATATGCAACCCAACCTGAAGCTACTTTTTCTAGGTAGATAGGTAGTATATTTTATTTTAAAGAAAAATGGAAAGAAAAATTTGACTTCAGGCGAGGCTCGAACTCGCGACCTACTGGGAATCTAGTCCAGCCGCTCTTCCAATTGAGCTACTGAAGCCCTGCCCGATTTGTCAAATCTTTCCTTCACATCTATTGCATTGCTTTATGGTAGCAGTAGCGCCATCTATTACCAACTATGCTAGTTAGGCAACCGATATAATAGACTTTTCAGTTTATTGAATATCGTAAAGAAGTCGCTTTTACCCTTAATAATTGTTTAAATTATTTCGCATTAACACATGCTTGTGAAATATATTTTATTTTAAAGAAAAATGGAAAGAAAAATTTGACTTCAGGCGAGGCTCGAACTCGCGACCTACTGGGAATCTAGTCCAGCCGCTCTTCCAATTGAGCTACTGAAGCCCTGCCCGATTTGTCAAATCTTTCCTTCACATCTATTGCATTGCTTTATGGTAGCAGTAGCGCCATCTATTACCAACTATGCTAGTTAGGCAACCGATATAATAGACTTTTCAGTTTATTGAATATCGTAAAGAAGTCGCTTTTACCCTTAATAATTGTTTAAATTATTTCGCATTAACACATGCTTGTGAAATATATTTTATTTTAAAGAAAAATGGAAAGAAAAATTTGACTTCAGGCGAGGCTCGAACTCGCGACCTACTGGGAATCTAGTCCAGCCGCTCTTATACTAGATAGGTAGTAGCAGCATTTTTCTTATCTTTTCATTACGTAAAAACAACTGAAAGTTAAAAATACAGATTTTAGCAAATTTGCGACTTCTGATGCCTTAGTTCTTTTGCTTTTGTGATGATAGTCCTATATTTACTGGTGGTAGAGCTCCAGTGACGGAGCTCGCGGGCGTAGGCACCACCGCATTACCTAATATACTTGCCGCTAAATGTTAGTGTTCAGCACTATCGTGTTCCGGTCAGGTGGTAATGTACGGTGTAATTTCCGGCACAGAGGCATAACACCTTAGGCCTCAGGAGTGGTTACGCATCTGCATTTTGACCTTGGTCTTTGTGTGGGTGTTTATAGGCTGCACTTAACATCAACGTGAACTGCATGTTTGTTTGCCACTTCCATTACATAAAATAAAATATCAGGACTCTACCATGACTAAGCCGTGCTACCTTTTACTGAAAGCTATAGACATCCAAATCACCAACAAGCCACAACAGACCATAGAAATTATTTCAAAATCAAAGGCTATACAATCATAAACGTACAATAGAATCGTTGGTCTTGCGGAAATTGGATACTAATCTGAATCACACAAACAGACACTGTCTATCATTCAATAGGTGTTCATTACGTCTGAGAGAGACAACGTCACCAGCTCAGTTGCTGACTGTACTTATAATATCACGATTACTACCGTTCAGCGTAAACTAGTTAGCTACTGGTTTTACGTTTGGTGACGGTGTGCGTAAATTCGTTTGGACACGTGCCTTGAACGTGTGCGTAGAATAAGTTTGTTTTGGAGTTTACGGTTGCCATAGATTAAATTTAATAGCACGTCTTATTGGTGGTAGAGCTCCAGTGACGTAGCTCGCGGCCGTAGGCACCACCGCATTATTTAATACACTTGCCATTAAATGGTAGTGTTCAGCACGATCGTGTTCCGGTCAGGTGGTAATGTACGGCCCTGTAATTTCCGATATAGAGGCATATCTTAGACCTCAGGAGTGGTAACGCATCTGCATTTTGACCTTGGTCTTTATATGGGTGTCTAGGCTGCAGTCATCACTTAAAATCAATGTGAACTGCATGCCCGTTTGCCACTTCTATTACATAAAAAAAACATTGCGCAACTTTTTTTTATGTAAGGAAGGTGGTAAATAAGCATGCAGCTCACATTGATGTTAAGTGATGACTGCAGCCTATAGACATCCACAAAAACCAGAGTTCACCTATCAGAGATGCGTTGCCACTCCTTAGGCCGACGATGTCTTAGTGATAGTTATTAGGCCCGATATCCACCAAAGGAGAGCAGACAAGACGAGAGGAGATATACTGCAAAGCGGGCAGGTTATTTCCACGAAAGTGGAGAAGAGAAGTGTAGCGGAGAGGAGATGTGAGCTTTGTGTAGCAGAGATGTGATGTGAGCTGTGAGAGATCGAAACCAGTCAAGTTCAGCTGGCTGGGCGGCCGCCTGACTGTACACATCTCCGCTCTGGCACGCCGCTTGCTCGCTCGCCGTAATTTGTTGGTAGATTATTTCCACGAAAGCGATAATGAGAAGTGACGCGGAGAGGAGATGTGAGCTTATTTGCTGGCAGGTTATTTCCACGAAAGCGGAGAAGAGAAGTGTAGAGGAGAGGAGATGTGAGCTTAGTTGCTGGCAGGTTATTTCCACGAAAGTAGAGAAGAGAAGTGTAGAGGAGAGGAGATGTGAGCTTATTTGCTGGCAGGTTATTTCAACGAAAGCGGAGAAGAGAAGTGTAGCGGCGAGACGTGAGCTGTGAGAGATCGTAACCAGTCAAGTTCAGCCGCCTGGGTGGCACCCGCTGCGCCGCCCGACCGCCCGACTGTCTACACATCTCGACTCTGGCTCGTCGCTTGCTCGCTCGCCGCACAAATCTCTATAGAAAACGTCTCTCCGCTCCACTTGATCCATTCCACTCGAGCTAAGCTGAGAAGAGATTTATACTGGTGGTAGAGCTCCAGCGATGGAGCTCGCGGGCGTAGGCACCACCACATTACCTAATATACTTGACGCTAAATGGTAGTGTTCAGCACTATCGTGTTCCGGTCAGGTGGTAATGTACGGCCCTGTAATTTCCGGCACAGATGCATAACACCTTAGGCCTCAGGAGTGGTAACACATCTGCATTTTGAGCTTGGTCTTTATGTAGGTGCCTATAGGCTGCAGTAATCACTTATCACGGTACGGGCGGTAGTAAGTGCAATAATGCAAGATGAGCAACAGCGTCTCGCAATAAAGTTACCGCCACTACGATCGCCAATCCTCATGCCATGCGTGGCGATTATGGCATAGAGCACTTATGGGGAGGCTTTGGTCTAGCAGTGGACAACTGAAAATGAAAGAATGATGACTGCAACAAAATGACTGCATATGGACATCTACACAAAAACCAGTGGTCAAAATGCACATGCGTTGCCATCCCTTATATAGTCTCTATGATAGTTATTACGGGGCCAAACATTGCCATCTAACCGGAACCAGAGAATATGTAATAATACTACGTATAGAATGGACACTTCGACGTCCCGCCCGATTTTCCCGCATCACCCAACCTCCTCCCCTCTTATGGGCGACGGTGGGTATTTTCTACGTGCTACGCACACAGGTCACTGATTGATGTCTGTGTAATAAAGACCAAATTAAACGTTTGTATGGAATATTGGCGGAGTGTCCGCGGTGTGCCGGAACACGATAGTGCTGAACACGATAGTGCTGAGCACTACCATATGGCGGCGGATAAATTAAGTAACGCGGTGCCTACGCTCTCGAGCTCTGAAACTTGGAACTGTACCATCAGTTAAATTCCAATGAATTCATATTTTACTGATCCAAAATTAAAATGTGCAATGTCAGTTTTATAACATAACAAATACAATTCATTCGATATAAGTTCGCAATACATTTCAAAAGATACATTCATAATTTACAGATCCAAATTTAAAAAATTTTTTGTCAGTTTTATAACATAAAAAAATACATTTCATTCTAGTGATCAATACATTCGATATAGGTAAGTTCGCAATACATTTCAAAAGATACATAAAAACGAAGCCTTCCTTCTGCAGTATAGTAGATATAATTGCATACACTGACAGATATTAACGATATGAAACTATTGATGCCTTAGTTACTGTACAACCTACATTATCATGAAGTACCGTCCGCAGATAAACGGGGCTTATAATTTTATACGGTTTTAATTTTCAGACGTACGATGGCAAAGTTAACATGCGTATTGAATCCTACATAAATGTATGATATGAATAGAGTCTAACCCCCTTATTCATAAACGTACTTTAGATACGTTTTAGCTATAGAATGCTTTGCTCTGTCAGCTGCATTGTCAAATGTGCAGGATAGAAAAGGACAAAGGAGAGATTAGCAACACTTTAGCTAAAATACGTTTATGAATAAGGGGGTAAGAATACGAACAATGAAAAGTATTTTTTTACGCGAGATAAATTCGTTAAAAATAGTTTAGGCAGCGTATATTTTTCAAAAACCAACACATCAGGCAAAAATAATCGAAAGGGAAAAGTTTACAACCAATCAGTAAAAAATTGCTAACATAATTGATTAATGTTATATACATTTTGTAAAATAACAATAACTCGTCATATTAAAAAGCTTTTACGGAACATCCTTTTCCTGAAATATAGATGAACAGTAATAATGGCAACCCTTTTAATTTGCCACTAGCGGTCACCCATCACACACCCTACCGCGCCCGTATCGCTTAGCCGAGTAGATCACTTGCGACCTACACCAGCCGCGGGGCCATGCGCACTTCGTGGTTAATATAATAAATCTTAATTATTCATACTTAGCTTACATCATAAAAATACTGTTATAAACGACTGAACTCAAGTAGAGAATATAATTCAATATCCGTTGACATGTTCTGTAAATATTAATAACTTAAAAAAAAATATAATTTAAATCAGTAATTTATGAATCAATCGGAACATATTTAAAATACATATAAATAAACCTCAATATCAAAGTTAATTAATAGTTCATAAAAATTAAAGCCGATTAGTCGATTAAAAATATATGTATTTTGACTTCCATTCGCGATGACCCACAAGAAAGGCCCGTTACACCTGATTAAGTAGGCACACCTCCAAAAATATAATACAGCCTTCGCCATAAGTCACTATACCTCACAAAATCAGTATTTCACAAGACCTGACAGCTCGATAATTTATTTATTTAAAATAAAAAAAATAAAAAACTGTTTTTTTTTGCAAACGTTACAAAGTCTCGCCCAAACACGTGGTACAAGAAAGAGAGAAAATATAAACCCTTTAATTTATGCCACGATAGTACTTGTATCTCGAAAATAAAATATCATCTTATACTTTTTTTGGGTCACTGGCCTCGAGTGATGGAGGTCTGACCCGGTATCGATGTTATTATCGATAATAATATACGTATTGGACTTTATCATGCATACAAATATCGCTTTTGTTAGCAACATGTTATATATATAATTTGCATGTCACAATGTTAGTTACCGTACTCCTCTGAAACGGCTAGACCGATTCTCATGAAATTTTGTGAACATATTGGGTAGGTCTGAGAATCGGCCAACATCTATTTTCCATAACATTTTTGGACATGTTTTTTTTTATTTTGTAGGGCGATACGAAGTTTGCCGAGACAGCTAGTAAGTTTATATTATGATATCTGGAAAAAAAATTTTTTTTTTGCCGATCATTATATTCTCTCTATAGGTTATCTATATAGAGAACCCGGTAATATTAAAAAAATTGAGGATTTCGGTAAGTGGGGGGAGTGATTGCCAGTAATATGAGACGAATTATATTTGAAAAACGTGTAGGTGTAATGTCGAATTCTATCAAAAATATATATATATGTACATATATATATTTATGTACATATATATATATATATTTATATTTATCTGTTATTTTGGTTTGAATTTTGTTTTTTTTTATTTTTTTTTTCTCTCCGCAACTTTTGATGCTCTCTTTTACAACCCTAAGGTTGACTGGCAGAGAATGCCTTATGGCATTAAGTCCACCTTATGTACACATTTTGTAATATGTGCATTAAAGATTAAATAAATAAATAAATAAATAAATTCTAGACTACTAATGGTTGACAAATTAGTAAAACATCTCTGCATGTTTGTGGGTAGGCATCTTGAAAAGTTATCAAAAATAAGCAACTTACCTACATAAGTAACATAATATGTAAATCAATCTATAAAATGTTCGATTGATGAATTTCAAAGACAAAAATCAAAATATCACATAGCTCAAAACTTGATAAAAATCGATACCTATTTAGGTAATTTATTTTACAAAAGAAAAATTAAGGTGCAAATGTAAAACTATATAAATAAATTGAGTTGTTTGCAGCTGTAAATAACGATTATTCTAATATCATTGCAATTCTAGAATAAATGCAGAATATGAATTGCAATTAATGTGCAATAATGCACGACATTGACGCACTTCCTTGTTGTTATGTAATCAATTAAGACAGACATACATGCTTCAATTAATTACAGATTATCAGGTTTAGGTTGCTACTGATTTTTTTTTATGTGGTAAGCAAGCATGCAGTTCACATTGGTGTTAAGTGATAACTGCAGTCTATCGATACCCACACAAAGACCAAGATCAAAATGCAGATGCCTTACTATTCCTGAGGCCTAAGGTGTTATGCCTCTATGTCGGAAATTACAGGGTACATTACCACCTGACCGGAAAACAATAGTGCTGAACACCATTTAGGGGCAAGTATATAAGGTAATGCGGTGGTGCGCCCACGAGCTCCGTCACTGGAGCTCTACCACCAGTAAATTACCATTTATAATAAACACATATTCATGATAGTTGTAAGTGATCAAAAGTATAAATGTCCTCCCTTAATAAAAAAATCAGGAAAGTTGGTGGAATAGGTTGAACCTGTTATGAAATTGCTAGCATAGACTTAACTTGCTGTGGGGATTCTTGAACACTCCTATTAAATCTATTTAATTTAATGACAACTTATAATTAAAGTACCTATAGTGTTGATTAGTTTCCAACGTTTTATTTTTATCAATACTTTTAATTCACCTAGACTCATTATAATTTTTAAACTCTTCTCCGTTTATTTATTACATTTTTACGACTCAGCCACAAAAAAAAACGAATCGTTCGCAAAACTTGCAGTTCGGATAACAGCCGAAAATATTAATAAAATAAAGAGTAATTTATGCATAAAATACATAATTTGTATATTAGAAATAAGTATATTTTTAAATAAAATATCGATATCGATAATATACATATAAAACATCACTGTAGAACACGGTAGCCGCCGCCTACGATCGGACACGTCACAAATCACAACGGACTCTCGCTTTTGAATTTTATACCGACCGTAAACCGTACGGCGACCACTTAATAGTTCACTGTGGATATTGTGATGCTGGTCTTATTGACCTCTACCTTATGGGCAACCCGAGAATGTTACACTTTGTTGAGACTCCAAACAAATTAAACGAAGTTGAAATAAAGCTTTTTCTATTGATTTATCCCGCGTATATTAAACTAAAAGAGTTTTTAAAATCAACCCGACGTGTTTTTCAGTTTCCGTGGCACCGGGCAGATTAAAGTAACTTTTGTCTAACAGCAGTTTGAAAAATTATATGCAGCTACCTGCATCTGAATTATTTCAATGAGTGCAATCTATCTTTTATCTAATGTACTCTATACACCCCAACTCTATTTGTATCTTCATAAACTACTTTTTAGGGCGAGATTCACAGTCTACGCACTACGATTTATTTTGACTTGGAGTGAAACTTTTAACGCTTACGTATATTGTTTTCCAGACATGTTGAATTCTTATTTTACTTTATTCTACTTATTCTTTACTTACTAAGGATGTGCATCCCAAAGTAAAGCAATTCTTTTCATACGTCTGTCAAGTCTGGGAACCAAAATAAGTCGTAGTCCGATCCGTCCGACTTTCGTCCATAGTCAAAATAATAGGTTGGGTAAAAAGTCTTTTCGCATTATAGTATGTATGAACTTGTAATAAAATCTCTTTGGCTGTAGTATTCGTATCTGGCTGGTTTTGGTATCATTGAAAGTTAAAATTTTAAAGAACATAATTCCAAATTCAAATTAGGCAAATGTGTGATTTTCATTTGTTTTTCGTACTGTCAAGATGAGTGAATCTAATGAAAAAATTCGATACATTTTAAAATTTTACTACAAAAAAGGTAAAAATGCAACACAAGCCGCGAAAAAAATTTGCGATGTTTATGGACCTAGTGCAGTGTCTGTGAGAGTAGCACAAATTTGGTTTAAGCGTTTTCAATCCGGAAATTTTGATGTCAAAGATGCACCTCGCTCTGGTCGCCCAATTACGGATAAAATGGATGCCATTTTTGAAAAAGTGGAGCAAGATCGACATATCAGTAGTTACAATGTAGCTGAAGAACTGAGAATTGATCACAAAACAGTTTTGGCGCATTCGAAAAAAACTGGGTACAAAAAAAAGCTTGATATTTGGGTACCTCACGAGCTCACTGAAAGAAATCTAATGAACCGTGTACTCATTTGTGATTCTTTATTACGACGTAATGAAACCGAATCATTTTTGAAGAAGCTGATAACTGGTGATGAAAAGTGGATCACGTACGACAAGAACGTGCGAAAAAGGTCGTGGTCAAAGGCCGGTCAGGCTTCACAGACTGTGGCGAAACCCGAGTATACTCGCAATAAGGTGATGTTGTGTGTGTGGTGGGATTGGAAGGGCATTATTCATTATGAGCTATTACCACCAGGCAGGACTATCGATTCTTAACTCAACTGCGAACAACTGATGAGATTAAAGCAAGAAGTTTAGAGAAAGCGGCCGGAATTGATCAACAGAAGGGGTGTGGTGTTTCATCATGATAACGCTAGACCTCACACATCTATAGCCACTCAGCAAAAATTAAGAGAGTTTGGCTGGGAGGTGTTAATGCATCCGCCGTATAGTCCTGACCTCGCACCTTCAGATTTCCACCTGTTTCGGTCTCTTCAGAATTCTTTATGCAATGTTAGGTTAACATCACGAGAGGACTGCCAAATCCACTTGTAGCGGTATTTTGATGCGAAGTCCCAAAATTTTTATAGCAACGGTATCATGTCCCTACCTACAAGATGGCAAAAGGTTATCGAACAAAATGGTACATACATACTTTAGTTAAATTTAAATAAACTATATTAAAAAATGTTTTGAATTATCTTAAAAAATGCGAAGTAACTTTTTCCCCAACCTATACGTGGAATAGCCTTTTTGCTACCGTCACAGGGTCATTAGAAAAAAAAATCTATCTTCTGTTAAATACTTTTTTTATAAATACAATAGTTTTATAGTAGCAAAAGGGCCAAGCTACGCATTTTAGTAAGTCTACTCAATAGTAAACTTAATTATGTCAATATATCTTTTAATGTATATATGTTTTCTGGTAAAATTCAAACCCAAGTTATGAGGGTGTTAAAAGGTAGTGCTACGCTCGGCTCGTCCTGGCGGCTCCCAGGTGAACATTTTCTTAATTTTATGATACAATACATTCATGATTATTGCTGTCCAAAGGAAATCACATTTTTGCTTAATTCTTTTGATAATCTTACTTTGATATCTTTAGACTGAAATATTAGACTGGAAAAATGGAATAATTGTTTTCTTTTTTTTTTCAATTTGCAAATTAAAAGGCAGAAATTGTGACAACACAAACAGTTTCACTCACTAAAATCTTAGCAAGGTTGTAATGAGTGGTAGGTACCTACGCAACGCGTAACTGATTGCTACGATTCAACTAGCCGAGACAATAATTTATTACATTTTTTTTTCAATATCTGTTGTGATCGACATCAAGCCAAATATTATTTGGCGCAGAACGACAAAAAATATATCGTACCTATAGGTACAACAATAAATAGGAGGACACCGAAATTCCCATGGACATTAAAACGCAGACCATAAGCACACGCTACCGAACGCCATCACCATAAAATTTTCAACAATAAACTCGTCCAAATTCCTGAGGTCAGAAACCACGGCTCCCGGAATTAACGTTCCGATACGGGCCGAAAATATTTTAGGACCAATAAAATTTTGGAAATTTCCAACGGGCGGCGGTTGTCCGCAAATAATTTGCAATAAGTGACAATACGGGCTTGAAGGCACCGAAATCTTATCGGTGCTTGGAACATTTTCAAATTAACCCTTCAGAGATACAAGCAAGCAGCTATATATAGCTCGTATATTGTTATATGTACATTATAATAATATACTAGATTTCACTATACCCGCTATGCATGAATACGAGTACGTTGCAGATACATAAGTAAATCAACAGGTCTCCCGGTTAAATTTTTTCTAAAAATATTACAATTATTAAGGACACAGCGACAATTTAAAACGATATTTTATAAACTGCAAAGTCTCACTCAATCTTAATCAATCAATCAATAGATTTGATAAACACGTCAAGAAAATAATGCTTAAAAAATCGCACTGATGGCATGAATTACCAAAAAGTTTTCACTCATTTACTATTTATTCTTCTTAAAAATACAACATTTTTCTATTCGTTTTGAAAACACTGGTTAATATCTGAGGTTTAAATGACCACTTACATAGATGCTTGACACTGATTTAGTAACTTATTTTGAACATAATCTTGTTCTGTGATCTTAACGGTTAACTCTAGTCTGTGGCCCGGTTCCACCGAACACTGCTAGAAAAACACATCTGAGATTTAATCGTAGTTTAATCTAAGATTAACTTATTGAAAAATATGTTAATCAGATGGTGTTATATTTATTTGAACGAAATTTTTATGTTTGACATAAAAATCCTTGATATGTTACAGTATTTTTTTTTCATGTAACCAAGGTGACAAACTAGCATACAGTTCATATTGATGTCAAGTGATGACTGCAGCCTTTAGGATGTCGAACAAAAATCAGAGGACAAAATACCAAAATACAAAATACCCCTGAGACCTTAGTTGTTATGTCTCTGTGATAATTATTACGAGACCATACATTACCATCTAACCGAAACACAAAAGTGCTGAACACTACCATGTGGCTGATAGATTAGTCATAGAAATAAGTAACAGTTAACAAAACATATTTTTATTAATATGACTAAAAGTTACATACCTACCTAGTTAATTATAAATTACATTTAAATATTTGTAAACAATATTCTGCATTAACTTTTTTGCTAGAGAAAGAATATACTTTCTAAATGCATATTATTATTATATTTGCCAAGTTCAACTAACGAATACTGTCAGAGTTTCATAAAATGAAATAAAGATTATCTTCGCGTTTTAACGATGCGTTCTAACATGTTATTGATTAGGCCCGTAAACTAGGTTAACTAGATCCT
The DNA here is from genome assembly GCA_036365455.1 of Macrosoma leucophasiata. NCBI lineage: Eukaryota > Metazoa > Arthropoda > Insecta > Lepidoptera > Hedylidae > Macrosoma > Macrosoma leucophasiata. The sequence continues at coordinate 3,322,222 of JAWQUS010000004.1, read as the reverse complement.
TAATCAAGTTTGGTGGAATCCTACCCAAGTAACAACTCAGTGAACAATCGCTGGCCACAACAAAACACATCTGGCTGCCGTGCTACGCTCATTCAAATGATAATTAACTAAAACCATTACTTATTTGTATAATGACAGCGTTATCTGTTTCCTTCTAAAATAATACTAATGAGCAGATATGTCATTGTTGTAAGACATGGTTGTTGTATGAAAGTTATTATCTGAATTTTAAAATCCCGTTGTGTTTCAAAATTACATTTGGTGTGACTTCCAAGTCAAAGCCTTCTAATTCGATTTTTTTTTTTATGTCATTGAAGTGGCATGGCAACAAGCATGCAGTTCACATTGATGTTAAGTGATGATTGCAGCCAATAGACACCCACACAAAGACCAATGTCAAAATGCAGATGCGTTACCACTCCTGAGGTGTAAGGTGTTTTGCCTCTGTGCCGGAAATTACAGGGCCGTACATTACCACCTGACCGGAACACGATAGTGCTGAACACTACCATTTATATTAGGTAATGCAGTGGTGTTTACGCCCACGAGCTCCTTCACTAGAGCTCTACCACCATAAATTGTAGTCGTTGCTCTAGTATTCAAACTCAAGGGCGTAGACATCCCCGTTCTTTCTTATCTGTCATGTTAATAAATGGTTAAATTCAGCGCTAATATATTCAAGTTAGTAAAGTTACTGATTATATATTTTCTTAAAGAAAAATGGAAAGAAGAATTTGACTTCAGGCGAGACTCGAACTCGCGGCTACTGGGAATCTAGTCCAGCCGCTCTCCCAACTGAGCTACCGAAGATCACACCCAAGTTGTCAAATCTTTCCTTCACATTTATTGCATACTGTGGCCTTATGGTGGCAGTAGCGACATCTATTGCCAACAATGCTAGTTTGCTGTTAGGCAACCGGTGTAATAAATTTTGCAGTTTATTAAATATCGTAAAGAAATCGCTTTTACCCTTGCCCTTGACAACTTGGGTGTGAACTTCGGTAGCTCAGTTGGAAGAGCGGCTGGACTAGATTCCCCGTGGCCGCGAGTTCCGAGTCTCGCCTAAAGTCAAATTTTTCTATAAAAATATATTTCACTAGCATGTGTTATTGCGAAAAATAATATAAAGTTACTGGTTGCTTGCGGAATCAGATAATATAGGTTAAGATCCCGCTGCAGAATTATTTCGTTCATCGAGATACGCTGCCATGCTACCTATTTTTAATGCATATTTATTATGTATAAAGTATAATGTTTACTAGGTTGCTTATCAATATAATAGAGCTTACATAGCGGCCTTCTGCTCGAAGGCCGAAGGCCGCCAGCACCGTAGTTGGAGCTCCACAAACGGTAGAAATAGATCAACCCAATTTAAAACAATTGAAGGGTAAATTAAATAGATATTTATAAGTGGACTGTATAAAAATACAGCGTTGCTACATGGGCAGTAGTGGAACAGCACATGTTTGAAACGCAAGCTCATCGCTATGCAGACTCGTACTATAATAATTAATAAGTTTGAGGTTTTAACAATTTGCATACAATGCCAGGCGTCTGGACGCGACCGCGTTCTCAAATGATGTGTTTACGAAATCAGTTTCAACTACTAGTAGAGCTTTCAACGTCGCAAGTTTTCGTTCTCTGGAACTTCATTCTGCATGTGGTATTGATTCACCAAAAGTGTACTTACTTCAACAAATAACACACATTACACTGACCTTAGCTTCAAAACACTAATGTACAATTATTTTGCGATATCATTCGCACATGAAAAAAGCATTATATTTTGGTTCGGTAACTCGACCTTTTAATTTCATGTTTACTTGTGTAAATAAAGGTATGTAGGTATATGACGAAACCCTTCCTAATTTCGTGTGAATGGATTATTATATATTTTATATTTGAAAATAGCATAAATTTAATTTTGGAAATGCAAGGCTTCGCTAACAATGAATACCTACCTAAGCTAAAATAATGTTGTGTACACATCAGATATGGTGTTGATACATTTATATTTTTAAAATTACTATTTTTACTTTAGAAATGTTTCAAAACGTTTTCGACAATAACCGAAAACTTTGTAGAATGATTTAAAGAACACAAGATAAAAACAACTAAATACATTTCAAAACATTAAATCATCACATAAAAGCTCTATATCAAGCAGTTTATGATCCGGTAGAAATTATAAATCTCTCAGTCATTAAATAAAGTACCACCGATAGCTGTCTATGCTCAAAGTGATGGTTTGATAACAGTTAATGGCGTGCTATCCATGATTTAGTATATCACTATAATGGGAGCAACAATTAACTATAATCATAGATAATTGGTATAAAAAAACGTGTTCACTAATCCGGTATTCAAAGGTTTAAAGTGATGTATCATTTGATTTCCTTGGGTCTATCAAAAAGAAGCATGGAATCCGTTTGGATGATCTGAACTCATAACAAAATCGAAATTATTTAAATGAACGAAGAGTTTTTATTTTATCTATTAGCCATTCTACTTACTTCACCTTATATCATCACACATTAGTTTGTTAAAGATAGTTTTCATCGTAGTGATATTTTTAATAGTATTGTTTTAGTTTGTATTTATTATTCGCTTTAATTTATTTTATTTATTACAGACGTTTCATAATAGGTGCTTGTAATCCTAAATGGGTAAATAAATTTCTGATTCTGATATCTGGAGTAACGTTTTATTCTGATACTCGATCCAATTTTAATAAATTGTCTCGTACACATATATCTCACTTATGTAAATAAACAGCCGATAGTTAATATCTACTGTCGCTTTAGGTCGATATATATCTTTTCGATAAAATTGTATCAAATATCGGTCTATAAATCTCATGGATTCCACTCGTTAAATTTTCTTCCAACTTGAATAGAAAATATTTAACTATTTTATATCAAAAACTAAATTTCAATTTCAAAAGCGACACAGTAATTGGAATTGTTCAAAATCGGTTAAATCAAATTAAAATTTACATTCAAATTTAATTATTTTTTATCGTTTTAATCGTAAATTTATCCGTCTTCACTGGTTCCTTTTGCATAGATGTCCTTCAATAATCCTTTAAAAACATAATTAAAATCGTACCTAATAGTATCATCTGCGTAGTTACAAGTATTATGACGAATCAACACAGAAAAACTAGTACATATCTATTTATACTGGCAATCAAGACCCCTTGCATCGTCGTCGAGTTTAATTGTTGTTAAGTACTTAATCCTATCTTCTGACTACCGGTGTAACTGTTATAACTGGTTTCTGTGACTGGACAAATAATTATTGTGATTTAAAAACCCTGGTCTTAAGTAACGAGTACGTGGAATCTAAATTCAATTACGGATAATTTTAATTTTTCTCTTTAGCTGATTGATAGTTATTGCGAAATGGTTTCGAGGTTATGATTGAAATCGCTGATATTTCATGCAATATTTTTGATTTTATCATTCAGTATCGGTTAAATATATTATTATATTTTCATACCATGTCTTTATTTTTTCATTTTATTTCCGTATTATGTATATATTGACTACATAGGTGTCGTAAAAAACTTAGATCGTCAAAAATATTTAAAAAAATATTTGAACTTTTCAAATTAATTCTGTTGTAGCACAGCGCGAGGAGACGCTAACTGAATAAAAATTACGTAAAATAATTATCGTATACATATAAAAATACTGTTACACCACCTTTTTATAAGGTGTGGTCATTCTCACATCTCTTGTCACCAAGTTTTAATTCCATTACATCTCTGTTAACTTGATTAATCATCTTATTAAATACTTAAAACGTGTTTATGAGATTAAACTCATCTGTAGCAAACTTGATCGTGTCAGTTTGGTCATCAACAATTCTTTTCAGAATCATGCTCAAGAATTGTGTTTCTCGATTAATCAATTTATTTGTATTTGTGTAAAGTCATTGGTCATTCTATTGGAAAACAAGTAAGTGATTCGACAAATCTATTCATTGGGAATTGACCATGGGTATTGTGATACTTGATCCATGGGAATTTTGGGCCCCAATGTTTACCAAGTTTCTAATCACCTGTCTTTGATTTTAGATAGAAATGTCTCTGTATTGTGTGTTTACTGTGTTTCAAGTTTTAAAAACTAATGTGTCACATAAAAAAGTATTTTGAGTTTTTGTTGTATAATTTTATATCACTTCAACATAAAAGACATTAAAATGATGTTTAAATATGGTGTTACAGTATATCATTCATTAAACTTTCACAGATACATATTACACATAGTCAACATAGTTTTGTAACATTGTCTTAAAAATACTGACACTGCATTAAATATGTTAATTAGACATTAAACCAATTCGAGAAAAGTCTCATTTCTTCAAAGAAATGATTTGTAAGAAGTTATTTTTGAATATGCATTTAAACGAGTACATAACATGAGAGGAGTTTCTATTCATATTAGATAGTAATGGCAAGTAATCTTTAATACATAGATCCATATCTTTTACCTTCAGGAACATCAATGCTGGTCCAATGAGCCTCCGGCTTTTTGTAGATAACCATAAGCAGCAGTAATCACTTGCCATTATGGATTTTTAACTATTTACTACTTTAGTGACATAAAATCATTTCTGAACAACATAGGTAAGTAAATTCAATTGAGACATTTTCTCATTTCATTCGTTACGAAGATCCTATCGAAGCTTGATTTACGAGTCATAAACCTGACCGTTTTATGACATTCAAGTGTTTGATGTTCAAACACCTATGGTACAAAGTATTAAATAGTTTATTTAGTTCAAGGTTTTATTTTATTGCAGCTAGAGATCGTCTTAATGATTTATGTTTGCAAAAACGTTAAAAAAAGTTATGAGCTTTATCTTGAGCTTTACGAGCTTTATGCTTGAGATTATGATCTTTACACTTCTAATGGTCTTGTACTCGTCAGTATTTTGTATTTTTTTCTTTCTTTGTAAAATTATAGTACTGACAACAGATTTTAAGAAGGTTGCATTATTTCTTTACCGTTGTCACCTTACAACGCTTTAGGTTCGAAACGCAAAAGAAGATTTTTAATTAATAAAAAAACAAAACTCTTTTTTGTTTTTTCAAACGGAAGAAATAAAATCGGAATCTGAGATTCTAAATTCCTTATATATTTCTGCACTCTTTTTTGGTTAAAAATGAAGAAGGGAATAATGTTTTCAGACAATCTTAACATAAAAATGTTTTCATTGAGAATAAGAAACTGGGATACAAACATCTTTATCTATATACTAGCTGACCCGTCAAACTTAGTATTGCCTCAAAATGAAATATGTCAAAGGTTTGATAGATACGGACTATTTGTATGGAAAAATTAAATTGTAGTTTTTACTATTCTTCTATTCCCCTTTAATTTTTTCATATTTAGACACAATAATTGAGTACTTATTAGTTTAAAGCACACAATACTGTCACAACGATGTCCGACCAAATAGAGAAAATACATTTACATGACTAGTACAATAGTTTTGAAGCTTTGACTACAATTTTTTGGTCCCAAACGCACATAAACAAATCTTACTTTTCGAAGCTGAACACAAAATTGGTTCAGACGTAATCCCGTCTCAATTACTTACCTATCTCAAAGGCGTCGTCACAGAGCACGCAAATACAAATTATACTACGACCCAACCACGCATTATCTAGCTCTTACCTGTTTATTACACACGCATTAGCAAAGCACCGCAGCAGTGTTGAAATCAGTAATAAACAGTTTTTGTGATGTAAACTAAGGAGTTGCTTATTGCTTGAACCTGCAAGTGTTTTGGGACAAATTTAAATTTTAAACTTTTGTATTAGCTATCGTTTGCTACACACCATTTATGTATTTGTAAAGTATCTCTTAACTTTATGACGACTGATTTATATAAAATTAGTATCTAGACAGTAGTAACGTTAAACAAATTACAATGCGCATAAACTTTTCAATTTTACATTTACATGAAAAGTACGAAAAGACATAACCTAAGATAATCGTGCCACAATCAGGAAAGAGCCACTACAATTTGTCACAGCGTCAACGTCTCAACAAATGCATGAGCCTTCGACAAAAAACAATAAAATACGCGCATATAAACAAAAAAGCGTATATATTATTGTATAGTCAGCTAGAGACACCTGTGTTACGCAGCCAACTTGAATAAAGAGAAAAAAAATCTCGTATCAGCCTGCATTGAGATAGAATAGTATGGATCGGCTTTAAAAATAAAACTATTCTATTCTTATTTATATTGGAAGGTATCTGGAATATCAAACTTGAACTCAAAACTAATAAGTCTATGTGGTGCCAATTTTATTAAGTGCTTTGGTAGCTTGTAGTACCTTAACCATTTTTCTAGGTCTCTTAATTAAATACTAGGTTTATTCAAAAGTGTTAAAATGTTATTTTGATATTTCTTAAAATTTGCTTCATAAATTATTATGTTTACCTTCATCTTATTATTATTTAGGTATGTATTCTTTTTACCGTAACTCAAAACATGGAATACTAAACAAGTAATAATTATCTCAATTTTTCATCGAAAAGTAACATCATACACATTTAACTATATTTTTCGTGCGTGGAAATAGATGTGGGTGTAAAAACATAGTCACTTTTAAAAAATATGTTAGATACTTACGTAAAACTGTCTTATACACTCGTAAATATTATTCCTGAATAAATTAAACTAGATTTCATAGAATTTAATTTTGCTAACCTTCCAGCCTATTTATCAGCATCTCTAAATTTTCTAACTTCAAATCAAGAATAACTCAACACTAAAGTATGCAGTGGTATAGGTACCTGCCAATTTTAATTTTTGGCATACAAATAATCAAAATAAGCACAGACTCTTAGGTAGGTAGGTCTTAGTAGGTATAAAAATCAGTCAGAAGAAAACAAGAAAACATTCATACTTCAAAATGTGGATCTATTAAAAATGAAACGTACAATACACCGCATGCGCATGAAAAAAGGAAAAACTTGATACATATTTAAACCAAGATCACTCAAACACGCACAGCATAATACACAAAGATTATTAAGGTTTAAAATAATAAAGCCACGTGTAACCGCCATGGAAACAATAGCCAATAGAACCGGACACTACTTGTCTTACGTAACATAAAACTTTGCGTATTTGCGGTCAAAAACCGCCGCATCCACATTATGCTGAACGTTGCACTCTGAGTGAGACGGGTACACATCACCGTCCCGCTCCCTCAGCGGTCTGGTTGCACGTGTGCCTTGACAAAACGGGTTTCGCTCGCGGACGGCGCAAGATTTTATTAATTTGTGTTCCTTATATTCCGTTGGCTCCTCGCAACTCTTAGTGCCCTGGTACTTCGATCATCGATCTCATTGATAACAAATTGCTCGGCCTTTGTTCTGTCGCTTCCAATATCGATGCAGTCTGTTTTTTCGTGTACAATCTGGCACGCTTCTATTTCCCTGGTGTTAGGTTTAGAAGTAGGGTATTATATCATCCTAGTATGTTCGCAACTCGATTTGGCAACGTATCAAGGATCTGCTTGGTTTTTATGATTGCCTTGTGAAACCTAGGTACAAACAGTCATAATAAAAACTTATACATACTGAACTAATTGAACTTTCAGAACATAATTTAGTAGGAACAACATTTACTTAGTTTTAGTAATAATTAAGAATCTAATAACGTTCTATAATTAAATACACACCTATTCACAAAATATTGCCTGCAATTTATAAGCTAGCAGGAAATAGTACCTGAACTATCCCGCATGGATTTGTAAGTTTTATTCAAAGAGCAACAAGGGCCACCGGCCGCGGCGGACCGGAGGGGAGTAGCCATATGCAGGCGTCCGATCTGTCAAAGTACAAGACCAAATAGTCCTATGCCTGTCGTCCAGATATTTAAATTTGTGCGTGAAATTGTTTAAGTGTGAGAACGATTGGGTCCCAAATTCAGACAGACGATGAAATGCCAGCGAGTGCATCTCTATTATTGTATCTAGTACATACTGCAGTTCGTTGTTCTTTAATACCAGTCTAAGTCCGATTATCCTAATTTTCGATTATCCGAATCGACCCAATTCATTCGGATAATCGGCGTGCTACTGTATCTATATATCTACAAATTCTTAATTTTTAGTTTCAAGGTACCATCATTACCTATTCGCATGTGTTTACACAACAAAAACATTATTAAAACTTACATTATGTTGGGGACTCGTAAATCTATTTTTACTGCGTGTACTTCGCCTACGTTTAAATTTTGCGTGGGTTGGATGATGTTTCATCTGTTGGTAACTTATGCTGACCTGGTAATTTTAAACCCTAGGCTTAACTGTGTCAGTCGCTTTATAATTAAAAGCCACTGCTGCTGGGTCTTTAAATTTTGCGTGGCCTGGAAAATGTTGGAAATTTATGCTAACCTAGTCATGTTAAGCCCTAGGCTTAACCGAATCAGTCGCTTAGAGACAGAAAGCCAATGTGGGTAGTATTGGGTGCGATATCAAAACGCGTTAAGTTTCAGCTGCGCAAATTTAGGTTGAGGCAAGTAAAAAGTTTCTTAACTTTTTACTTGCCTCAATGTGCCTCAATTTTTTTTGTGTAAATGCAACAACTGTCATTATTAGTTTGTGCAAGCTTAAAATATGACCGCCATAAGAGACATATGTCATGTATCGGAGCAAGGGTGTAGGCAGCACCGCATCAATTACTCTACTTGACTCGTTTTAGATGGTGATTTAACATGTAACGTGTCTGCATTTTTAACTCTGGGTTTTATATAGATGTTTCTAACCTTGCAGTAGTTTCAGTGATTCAGTTATCATCCATATGATTTGCGTGAATACATGTTTTTTTTTTTTTGGGCGCGCATGACCTCATTTCTGGTGTAGATTCCAAACGATCTACTCGGTTAAGCGATACGGGCGCGGTCGGGTGTGTGATGGGTGATCGCTAGTGGCAAATTAAAATGCGCGTGTCCGTGCTTCGGAGGGCACGTTAAGCCGTCGGTACCGGTTGCTATCGATAGAAAGCAGTCGTTAATCCTTGTCGGAGGCCTTATGAGCGGTTTGAATACATCCGATAGCGGGTTGGCCACTTACCCTTATCTCCACCAACCCGCATTAGGGCAGTGTGGTGGAGTAAGCTCCAGGTATCCTCCCAAGAAGGGGAGAGACTCGTGCCCAGCAGTGGGACGTATTAAAGGTCGCCATTATTATTATTATGCAATTTTTTGAAAATATCAAATTCAAGGCAGTGGCTCACGGCATCAGTGTCCATATTGTCAATAGGCTCATCCTCGTATAACAAGAACTATGTCTGGCCCATACATTTAATATATTACACGATTTTATTCAAGAAATGATCTGACCACAAAAATTAATCCCGTAATTTTGTTTCAGAACGTCCCTACTCCGAATCAGACATCGAGACCAGACCACCGCCAGCACCACAATGCCGTCGTTCTGCATCATCACCCCCCCTCACTCTCACCCTGGACTCTGACCTAGAAGACGACGTGTTCGTCAGTCCTAGAACTGACAACGGGAACGATCCATTTTCAACGAGAAACTTGGAGATATTTCGCTATGGAAGTCCTAGAACCCCTGCTGGTGTTCTGCTGAGTCCCAGGAGAGAGAGATCCTTCACTTTTGCGTCAAGTGAGAAGCATTGGCGGGATAAGGGTGGAACGGATGTAGCTGATGGTGTTGAAGACGCTGATGTGGTAAGGATGTCTTTTTTTTATTTACCATAAAGTGCTATAATTGATGGTGGTGCGCAATTTATTTATGAGTTATTATCGTAGATGAATGATATATATATGATGAATCTAATAACAGTAGGTTACTGTCTGAATTAGACCTCCTATTACCTATATCCTTAGTTTATTGTGGATTATAAATGTGGTGAAATCAATATATAAGATATAAGAAGCGCGCATGGCACCGCGGCTAGTGTAGATCGGAAGCAATCTACTAGGTTAAGGGATACGGGCGCGGTCGGGTGGGTGATGGATGACCGCTAGTGGCAAATTAAAATGCGCGTTTCCGTGTTTCGTGGGGCACGTGAAGCCGACGGTCCCGGTTGCTATCGATATGTAGCAGTCGTTAAACCTTGCCGGGGGCCTTATGGGCGGTTTGAAAACATCCGACAGCGGGTTGGCCACTAACCTTTATCTCCACCAAGCACCCGGCATTGGAGCAGCGAGATGGAGTAAGCTCCAGGTCTCCTCCTAAGAAGGGGAGAGACTCGTGCCCAGCAGTAGGACGAAACAAGGGGGAGAAATCAATAAATTTAAATAATATTTCTTATTTTAATACTGAACAATATTTTATGTTAAATTCTACGTGGATAAAGTCGCATGCAGAGCTAGTCTAAATTAAATATGATTATGAAAACTGCATCCAACTCTGTTTAAACGTTTTAAAGAAGTGCTTGAAGGATTTTTTTTGCTGAAATAATTTCTTCTCAAACAATTACGCACCTACCTTTATTTATTTTGTATTCTTATTCTTTACTAGCTGTGCTCGCAACTGACCGGGCCGCTCGGCGTCGGGACGCCCAGCGATAGTTTAGGTACTACTCGGCGTCGGGACGCTGGGCGTGGGACGCTGGGCGTCGGGACGCTCGGCGTCGGGACGCTGGGCGTCGGGACGCTGGGCGTCGGGACGCTGGGCGTCGGGACGATGGGCGTCGGGACGCTGGGCGTCGGGACGCTGGGCGTCGGGACGCTGGGCGTCGGGACGATGGGCGTGGGACGCTGGGCGTCGGGACGCTCGGCGTCGGGACGCTGGGCGTCGGGACGCTGGGCGTCGGGACGCTGGGCGTCGGGACGATGGGCGTCGGGACGCTGGGCGTCGGGACGCTGGGCGTCGGGACGCTGGGCGTCGGGACGCTGGGCGTCGGGACGCTGGGCGTCGGGACGCTCGGCGTCGGGAAGCCCAGCGTCCGGCGTCGGGACGCTGGGCGTCGGGACGCTCGGCCTCGAAGCCCAGCGTCCGGCGTCGGGACGCTGGGCGTCGGGACGCTGGGCGTCGGGACGCTGGGCGTCGGGACGCTGGGCGTCGGGACGCTGGGCGTCGGGACGCTGGGCGTCGGGACGCTGGGCGTCGGGACGCTCGGCGTCGGGACCCTCAGCGTCGGGACGCTGGGCGTCGGGACGCTCGACGTCGGGACGCTCGGCGTCGGGACGCTCGGCGTCGCGACGATGGGCGACGAGACGCTGGGCGTCGGGACGCTGGGCGTCGGGACGCTGGGCGTCGGGACGCTGGGCGTCGGGACGCGGGGCATCGGGACGCTCGGCGTCGGGACGCTGGGCGTCGGGACGCTGGGCGTCGGGACGCTGGGCGTGGGGACGCTGGGCATTGGGACGCTGGACGTCGGGACGCTGGTCGTCGGGACGCTGGGCGTCGGGACGCTGTGCGTCGGGACGCTGGGCGTCGGGACGTTGGGTGTCGGGACGCTGGGCGTCGGGACGCTGGGCGTCGGGACGCTGGGCGTCGGGACGCTGAGCGTCGCGACGCTGGGAGTAGAGACGCTGGACGTCGGGACGCTCAACGTCGAGACGCTGGACGTCGGGACGCTCGGCGTCGAGACGCCCAGCGAAAAAATATGACTGTTCAGTATCTACCCGGACGAAGTTCGACCCGACGCTCGGCGTCTGGACGCTGGGCGTCGGGACGTTCGGCGTCGGCACGCTCGGCGTCGGCACGCTCGGCGTCGGGATGCTTGGCGTCGAGACGCCCAGCGAAAAAATATGACTTTTCAGTATCTACCCGGACGAAGTCGTGGGCGCAGCTTGTTGGGAGTATTGTATACGCTAGAAAATCCGCAAGTTTAATTTCTACAATACATAATTTGTGAAAATGTGTGCTTTCTAGCTATCACTATTTATGGTATGGTATGGATACAGGCTGGTGACAGACAGACGGACGGATAGACAGACAGACAGACAGCGGAGGATTAGTAGGGTCTGTTTTTATCTTTTGGGTACGAAACCCCCTAAATGATAGAACTAAGATACAGAATAGCTTAAAATTATTCGATATGATTCTTTAATAATAAAATAATAATCTTTAATTAAAGTGCACAAACACACAGACAAACAGACATTTTTCCGCGATAAAAAGTACCCAGTGTTGTGCGCCAAAGGTTAAAGTATAATCATACCAAGTTTCATTGTAATCGGAAAGGTAGTTTTTCTGTGATGCTTGAACAAACAGACAGACAGACAGACAAAACATTTTCTAATCACATATTTGTGTTCGGTATCGATCTAGTAACATCCCCTGGTATTTATGTTTTCAATATGTTTAATGTACAGAATTTACACTTCTACAGTTTTAATATAAGTATAGATTTATGTTTTCCTGCCTAACACTACTATATTTTCCTCATCAAATCCATTCAGACTTCAAGCTACTCCACAACAATTACCAACAAACATTGCCATTAATTGGTAATAGATGGCGCTACTGCTACCATAAAGCAATGCAATAGATGTGAAGGAAAGATTTGACAAATCGGGCAGGGCTTCAGTAGCTCAATTGGAAGAGCGGCTGGACTAGATTCCCAGTAGGTCGCGAGTTCGAGCCTCGCCTGAAGTCAAATTTTACTTTCCATTTTTCTTTAAAAATAAAATAAACATTGCCATCATTGAAATGTAGCTCAACTACATTTTGCTTGCTCAAATTTGTGCAACTCCTATTATTATTTAATTTAACTGCGCATAAATTTAACATAATGCTCGTAATATAGGTACTACACTTTAGTAAACACCACGAATAGATATTATACAGATTTATGATGAATTATGACGACAGAACACGAAAATATTGTGCAATATTGCAATTAAATAGATTTATATTTTAATCTGTTTACAAACAGCAGTCCTGGATTTCTTCGAAACAGTAGGAAAACAACCATAATAGTTCATAGTGATGATGAGTAAATATTGCAGCCTACATATGCCTATCTTCATTTTTTTTTGTTTTTTTTATGTAATGAAAGTGGCAAACAAGCATGCAGTTCACATTGAGGTTAAGTGATGACTGCAGCCTATAGACACCCACACAAAGACCAAGGTCAAAATGCAGATGCGTTACCACTCTTGAGGCCTAAGGTGTACATTACCACCTGACCGGAACATGATAGTGCTGAACACTACCATTTAGCGGCAAGTATATTAGTTAATGCGGTGGTGCCTACGCCCGCGAGCTCCGTCACTGGAACTCTACCACCAGTTAAGTTCATTCATATTTGTTACTCGCCCTAAGTTGAGGTTCGCATCCTCATCACCTCGGGCAGTCAGTTAAATATTTAGGCGGAGAGCCATTCCTACTCGCCACTTGCCAGGTGAAGTAATTCTTAGGTTTTCTCAAAATGCAATCATCATAGATCCGATAAAAAATAAATTGCTCTTCATCAGACCTTAGCAGACCCCAGTTCTATTGCATCAGCAATCACATAAGTATATTAGGTATACTTATACCTAAACCTTTTAGTCATATTCTCAGTGACATTGAGGATTACACATATTTTTTAACTATTTTGAAAGCAAGTAACAGAACCTTAAAATAGTATGCTGCACAGTAGACAGTAAATAATTATATCTTAATACCATAAAATTTAGTTTAATTATTAACGGCACTATAATAAACCTAAGAGATAAAAATCATCAAACAGTTGTTCAAAATGTTGCGCAGTTAAGCAAATACATAAAACTTATTATTATTTCATAATAATATAAACAAAACGGTACACTTGCAATTATGAAGCCATGAACTTATGCTGGACGATTAACGTTCAGCGGATTGTAATATTTTTTGTATCGCTGGTTTGTTTTTACATTCAACTTTACCTACACAGTTTACGATATTTGATCAGTTTCAGGTTATTCTCAAAAAAATTACCATCTGCTAATTTAAAATAGTTATGCAAATCATTAACTTGAAAGCACAATCGCAGCTATTTTGCTCACGTGTTTTTTTATATAAATTTTTCCTTTTTTTTTTATAAATCCACTCCCTCGTACCCTTTTAACTTATTAAGCAGCAGAGATTTACCGCTAGAGCCTAGCAAGTTTTAAAATATATTGGCTATGTCTATCTCTCATCAACAACTTAGGGGCCGTTCAAGTATTACGTAAGCACTATGGGGGGGCGGGGGAGTCTTTGCTCTGCTTATTTTGGATGACATGGGGGGTAGGGGAGTCTAGATGATGATTACGTCATCGGTAGTTATTTACTTATTACATCAGTAAAATTTAATATCTATCCTAAATCTATTTTCTTATTTCTAAAATTATAATTAAAATATAAAAAAAACAATACAATAATTGAAAAATGTTTACGTAAGCATGGGGGGAGGGGGTAAGAACTTTGCTTACTTTTGCTGACAAGGGGGATGGGGGGGTAAAGAATTGTAATAAATCTGCTTACGTAATACTTGAACGGCCCCTTAGTCGTTTTTATTCTAAATTATTCTTATTATGGTATGTATTTATAATTATCTACTATTTTTCTGGTGGTAGATCTACAGTGACGGATCTCGCGGGCGTAGGCACCACCGCATCACATAATATACTTGCCGCTAAATGGTAGTGTTCAACACTCCTGTTCCGGTCAGATCAGCAGGTAATGTACGGCCCTGTAATTTCCGGCACAGAGGCATAACAACTTAGGCCTCAGGAGTGGTAACGCATCCGCATTTTGACCTCTGATCATTGTGTGGGTGTCTATAGGCTGCAGTCATCAATGTGAACTGCATGCTTATTAGCCACTTTCATTACATAAAAAGAACTATATAAATGTAGCCCTCGTTAGGCGAATTACTAAATAAAAGGTACAAATTAATAGGCAGGGTTATTAAAGTGAGAATCGGTAAATTATTCATAAATCCGCTCTCGCCTACGCTGCCGGCTCAGATGATCACAGCAAAGTGTTTTTCTAAAAACCAGCACGTGCCTTTGTTTTGACCGACTGACTCACGAGTCGATGAACCACGGACAGATAACTAGTTTATGCGTTTGCGGTTATTCATTAAAACGTATTATTGGATTTGTTTTAGTTTTTTTTTATTCGACGTAATAGGTATTTCAGTTTATGCCTAAAGTTGTAAAATGAGAATTGGGTTAAGCGTTTGCGGTTGGGTTTGCAGAGTGATCTCTGCTATAAAAGGTACCAATACTCCCTTATTCATAAACGTATTTTAGCGAAAGTGTTGCTAATCTCTCCTTTGTCTTTTTTTATCCTGCACATTTGACAATGCAACTGACAAATACAAAGCATTCTAAAGCTAAAACGTATGTAATGTACGTTTATGAATAAGGGGGGTAGTATTAATTTCTACTAATGGAAGAGGTGCAGTATTAAAACTCTAGTGCTCTAGGGCAAAGGCGCACACTACCGCATCGTCCCTATCCATAGAGCAACATCGGAGGGGAGTAGCCATATGCAGCCTTTCCCCTCTGTCAAAGTATAAGCCCAAATGGGCCTATAACTGTCGCCTAGATGTTTAAATGTGTGCGTGAAATTGTTTCTGTATTTTGTTAAAGTCAAGGTGTGAGTTTCGTAATAATAGACGATTTTTGTAGGGTGCGTGTGTGTCGCACGCATTTCCCCCCGCAAAAAATTATAGACTGTTTTGCATCGGTAATGAACGCTATGGCTACTTACTCCCTTCCGGTCCGCCGTGACCGGTGGGCCGCGTTGCTCTATGTCCCTATCAGCCCGCAAGTGGTAGATATTAATTGATGATTGAAACCTGAAAGTACCTACATATTTTCAACATTATGCGCAAGAGACATTCAACTTGTAGGTACTTTCGCACTGGTAGTTTATATAATGTGTGTTGTCACCGCATCACAGGAAGTCCTTATAAAATACGGATCTTCATAAGATACTCTTTAAAACTTATTCACGTAGTTCATACGAGTTCGTGGGCAATTATTGATTTATTGCATCAATTGACAAGGGCAACCCTTGATACGTCCCACTGCTGGGCCCGAGTCTCCCTTCTTGGGGGGAGGCCTGGAGCTTACTCCACCACGCTACTCCAATGCGTGTTGGTGGAGATAAGGGTAAATGGCCAACCCGCTGTCGGATGTTTTTAAACCGCCCATTAGGCCTCCGACAAGGTTTAACGACTGCTATCTATGGATAGCAACCAGGACCGACGGCTTTACGTGCCCTCCGAAGCACGGAAACGCGCATTTTAATTTGTCACTAACGGTCACCCATCACACACCCGACCGCGCCCGGATCGCTTAACCGAGTAGATCACTTCCGATCTACACCAGCCGCGGGGCCATGCGCGCTTCAATTGAAATGTATTGATTTAAATTAAAACATTTCTGCTCGACCTATAGGTGCAGATTGGAATGTCTAGTCGATAAATATAAATAAATAAAAACCAAACATAATTTCTGTATGTAAAATAAAGTAAAATCATCGAAATCGTCATTCACTTGACGCTTATGAAACGATGATCAGAAGTAGGTAATTAGGTAGGTGATGGATCTACAATGTTGAGCTAAGTGCAGTATTAATAATGTCTGTTACATCACTAAGAAACGATATTTTATATTTATAACAGTAGGGACTTGAGGGTCCGACCGGTCCGGGTCCGGATCTTATCCCACATAAACTGTGGAAATTAGTATTAATATACAAACATACAATTACTTGACATAATAATTGTAAGCGCCTGAACTTTTAAAAAAGCAATATACGGATAGGCGTCACCGTTTTATACCTAGGCGCATAAAATCTTGTATGCACTGATAGATTTGGTACTAAAATTGTTTCTGAAGTAGCACTAGCGGATCATTTTAATGAAATTAAACTTCTGGTCTGTGTTTTTTCCAAATGGGAAGAAGGACATATGCGAACAGATACTTACTATTCTAAGCTGGTTTAAGATGAAAAAAAATGTACTGAAATCCTATTTGACTGATTTGTAGTCATATTCTGTATCTCAGTGGCAATCAATTTGAATGCAATTTTTCAGTACATAGCTGTTTTCCTACGGTAATCGTAATTATCACGTTACGTCAAAACAGCTATGTAAGTACCTACCTACCTACTGCAAAATATCTATGAAAATGATGATAACCGAGATATATAATACACCTTATGAATTCAATTTCTTTTCGAAAAAGATACATTTGAACGTCATATGATTAGACAGCTCGTGATAATTTTTACTGGTGGTAGAGCTCCAGTGATGGAGCTCGCGGGCGTACGCACCACCGCATTACATAATATACTTGCCGCTAAATGGTAGTGTTCAGCACTATCGTGTTCCGGTCAGGTGATAATGTACGGCCCTGTCATTTCCGGCACATAGGCATAACACCTTAGGCCTCAGGAGTGGTAACGCATCTGCATTTTGAACTTGGTCTTTGTGTAGGCGTCTACAGGCTGCAGTCATCACTTAACATCGATGTGAACTGCATGCTTGTTGCCACTTCCATTACATAAAAAAAACTCGTAGAAAAACCAATCATCTAAGAAATTTTAATAAAGTTTTTAATCTACTGTTTCACATAATGTAA
Source organism: Macrosoma leucophasiata (assembly GCA_036365455.1). Classification (NCBI taxonomy): domain Eukaryota; kingdom Metazoa; phylum Arthropoda; class Insecta; order Lepidoptera; family Hedylidae; genus Macrosoma; species Macrosoma leucophasiata. The sequence goes on along the minus strand of JAWQUS010000004.1, from coordinate 3,304,663 downwards.
ACAAATGGAATATTACTGTTAATGAAATCCCTTTTACAATCTTTTTCTTTTCATCGCCCCATCAATATAGAATACAATTACATCGTTAATGCAACAGTAAAATAAAATGTGCTGACTGACTCCCAAATTAAATGATTCCAATACATTTTACGTTTAATAAAGTTCGGCACTTGTGTTTTTGTTATTGGTAACTTAGTGTGGCGTAGGCTTTATTGTTTACTGAAAAAGGGTTTTTTACGTAATAAAGTGGTTAAGTGATGACTGCAGCCTTTAGACACTCACACAAATATCAAAATCGAAATGCAGATTCGTTACCACTCCTGAGGCCCAAAGTGTTATGCCTCTGTACCGAAAATAACAGGGCCGTACATTACCACCTGACCGGAAACCGATAGTGCTGATCACTACCGTTGGCAAGTAGTTATATTAGGTAATGCGGTGGTGCCTACGCCTGCGAGCAGATATTTTCTAATTGAATTCATAACACAAAGATATTCATATTTTGGTGGTAGAGCTCCAGTGACGTATATAACCATCAGGACAAAAAGATATCAAGTTTTTAAAGTGCTCTTAGGAAGCTGCCATCCCTAACAAGGAAATCAGTATAGTCGCATATTTTGCTGTATTTTATATAGATTACATCGCTAAGATATATTTAACCTAAATTGACTGGATGCGTTTCACCAACAAACCCTTAATCATTTTATAATACTTCGCACGTTTCTTCATCCCTTTTCAACACCTTAATTAAGAAAAGGACACGAGATGTATAAGCTCATCAGGACATGATAGCGAAATTTACTCACCAACAGATGTGAACACAACTTGGCACGAAGCCACAAGTTTATTTTTGATCGTTTGAATAACTAGAAGTTCCAGGGTGATAAAGTACTTAGTACTTCGATGGAAATACTGGATATACTGGCGTTAAATCAAAAGTTAAATTGGAATGCTTATTCCTGCCAATTTTTAAAACAATCTCTTCAACTTCTTGGACTTTAACTTTATTCAAAACTATGCCTTTAAACATGAGGTAAATGCTAAGATTTAAAAATGACAATAATGCCATGCTGTTCAAATTAATGGTGCATAACATCAGCTTGAAGACATTTTCAGAAAAACTTTAAGTCTCACCTTAGGAGCGTTTCCTACCTTTAGGCCTAAGCAGTTTATTGCCGACACTGCCGATTCGATTTGGCTTATCATTCCTTTGTATACTTGGATGCAACTTATATTTTCGTTATCAGTCAGTCGCCCCCTTGCTTTGTTGTTATTTTACTATCTACTTTTACTATTTTATTTCTATCTACCAGCACCTGATGGTTAATCGTTATGTCGTGTATTTTTTTTATGTAATGGAAGTGAGCTCCGTCACTGAGCTCTACCACCAGTGAGAATTGAGAGTGTATTCCGCTAGGTATAAAGCTCCTTAAGTGGATCGATCTATTTATCTTTTGGATTTGAGAATATGAACATTAAAATCAGTATTGTTATCGAAGTAATCTTTGAATTTTGCTGACTCCAGACACATTTATACTTCACCCACTTTATTGTGTCCCCCGCTCGTGTTTAATAATAAGATGCACTATGCAACTGCATGATATTAATTTATATGATGCGCTTGCGCAATCATCGCTCGTAAAACTATTTTAGACTGCACACTTTGTTTTTGTTCTGACGTTAATAGGTCAATGGACACGTGTGATACTTTTTTTCTATTTCGTTCATATATGGGTTACGTTTGAATGATGGTTGAAGTGTTTTTGTTCCGTGTATTAATCTATGTTTAAACAGGCAAAAACAAAACAGTTAAGAATCACCGACGACGATGTTTGTCAACCTATTTTATTTTTTACTAGCTGTGCCCGCGACTGTGTCCGCATTTTTTTTATGATTTTTCAGTACCTACCCGGACCAAGTCGTGGGCACAGCTAGTATAAAAGTAGCCTACGTTACTCCTTATTACATAAGCTATCTGCCAGTGAAAGTCCCGTCAAAATCGGTCCAGCCGTTCCCGAGATTAGCGGGAATAAACAGACAGATAGACAAACAGACAGACATACAGGCAGACAGACAGACAAAAATTATAAAAAATGTTGTTTTGGTATATGTACCGTGTATACATACATATACATTTAGTACAAAGCGGTTATTTTTGTATTACAAACAGACACTCCAATTTTATTTATTTGTATACATTTGACAGCGCTAATAATAGCCGTTGTAATAATGAATTAAAAATAAAAACAAGTAGAAATAATATGTGCGGTTCATTCAACGACAGTTATATTCCTATGAATTGAGTCCAAAAAGTAAAGAACAAATAAATAAACAACCTCTCACCAGTCTCACCCTAAACGCATATACTCTCCCCGTTCAGTCGTGGGTAAAAATAAATAATAGATAAGCCTTCTCCACACTAGTAAGTTTTTCAAAGATGATTTTCCCCAGAGTTTAGTGTGAAATAAACTTATTTTAGTATTTAGTACGAAATTAATTGCCCCACAAAACAATGTTAGGGGCTGTCGAGCTTAAACTTTATTGGATGGTTTTCATGACTGTCGAGATTACCGACAATGATTCACTGTGTCAAAGTTTATAGTTGCTTCCGCTTTTGACTTCGCGCTATTTTATTCGGGTTCCGTAGACAAGGAACCCATATGGTTTCGCCATGTCGTGCAGATACTTTTTGTACTACATAGCTGTAAACCAAGAGCAAAGTGGTACAAAAGGAATATTTTTTTAAGTACAAGTGTTTTTTTTTCTGACGCTTTTATGGATTTGAAGAACTCATTGGATAGTTCTTTAAAAGCATAAAAGGTTGAGCAAAACCACAACAAACAGGGTACAGCTAGTTCTTTAATAAAATATAGGTACTCAATTTCTTAATTAAATCTTTGACATACTTGTCTTAAGGAGTGCATTTTTGGTGATGACAATTTGTTGTTGCTGTTAATGAATCAGAATCAGAATCAGAAACTCATTTATTCATTTAGGGTGACAGGCACCTCTTATGACACGTCAAAAACAAACAAAATAAATTAAAGCGAATAACAATTGATATACATGTCAAACAAGATAAAAAATATATGTAAAGTCAAGAATATCACTAAGATAAAACTAAATGTCATAAACTAATGTAAAAAGTATATCAGTAGAATGTCTCTTTTCCCCTTTACAAACTGATAACAAAGAGTAAAAAGAAAAGAAAAAGAGTCATTCTTTGTCATTCACCGGTAAGGTTCCAAAGGCCAATATGATCTGAGAAAAACTCAGTCGGCTCTTTTAAAAATATCTCTTAGGCATATTTTTACAATTTTCCATAATTTAAACAAGCTGAAAATTAACAATATAACATCAACATTACACTTTGATTATTACATTTAACACCTTTGTGGAGCTAGATCAGCATTTAGCCAAACATTTCTATCCTTGAGATAGTCCTCGAGTTTATAGTAAGCCTTTTTACATAGAGTGCGTTTAATTAATGCTTTGAATTTACCATCGGTGAGTTCAGCAATCCCGGCTGGGATCTTGTTATAAAATTCTACACTATATTTTAGGAAAGATGTATTAGTTTTCGCCAGTCGAAAACTTGGCAGAGACAACTTGTTCTTATTCCTCGTATTATAACTATGATGTGATGTATTATAACTAATGACGTATTATAACTAATGATTTGATAATATATGTATAAGAGATTGTTCATTTAATTTGAATGTAACGTATTAATGTTTTAATGTGAATTTATTTCAATAGTTTAAGGATATGCATAATATTTTACACACCATTGTTATGGTAGAATGTTATAGTTTCATTATTTTCGTTACCATACTACCTCTACCTTTTTCTTTTATGTAATGGAAGTGGCAAACAGGCATGCAGTTCACATTGATGTTAAGTGATGACTGCAACCTTTAGACATTTACACAAAGACCAAGGTCAAAATGCAGACGCGTTACCACTCCTGAGGCCTAAGGTGTTATGCCTCTGTGCCGGAAATTGCATGGCCGTACATTGCCACCTGACCGGAACACGATAGTGCTGAACACCACCATTTAGCGGCAAGTATATTAGGTAATGCGGTGGTGCTTACGCCTGCGAGCTCCGTCACTGGAGTACTACCACCATTGAACCTACTACATTTTAGTAAAAAAAATATTAAGATTCAACCATTTTTCGTTAAATGTAACACATATTGTGAAGTTATAATCATAAAAGTGAAATTTTCTGCATTGGACCTCTACTACCATTAATTGTTACTACCTTCATGACAAAAAATACCTAAGAACATAATAAAATGTTTGAAAGAAATCAAGGCAATCTACAATTCTACGATAAGCTCAAAAATCACGAAAGTGTTTTAATATTATTTTTTCGAATAATACCTACTCGAGAGTGTTACTCATGATATGATTCATGAAAGCATTTTCAAGGATACGTCCTTCAAGCTCTAGCCATGGGTTATCAGATATTTTATCAAGGATTTAAAACTTGCCTTGTCTTGTGATTTTTTATGATTTGAAGTGGCAAATAAGCATACAGCATTTACTGGTGGCAGAGCTCGAGTTGCGGAGCTCGCGGGCGAAGGCACCACCGAATTACTTAATATACTTGCCGCTAAATGGTAGTGTTCAGCACTATCGTGTTCCGGTCAGGTGGTGATTTACGGCCCTGTCATTTCCGGCACAGAGGCATAACACCTCAGGCCTCAGGAGTGGTAACGCATCTGCATTTTGACCTCGGTCTTTGTGTGAGTGCCTATAGGCTGCAGTCATCACTTAACATCAATGTGAACTGCATGCTTCCCTGCCACTTCGATAACATAAAAAAAAATACAGTTCACAGTGATGGTAATACTATAACCCATAAAGATCTACATAAAAACCAGTGACTTCAATGTACAGTAGGTACCCACTAAAAAATATAGCAAATAGAGTTTAGGAAAGAGACAATCGGCTAGTTCCGACTTTGTAGAGCGTTGTCACTGTTGCACACTGCTACCATAAGCATTGGCAGTTTTTTTATGTGATGGAAGTGGCAATCAAGCATGCAGTTCATATTGATGTTAAGTAATGACTGCAGCCTATAAGATACAGATCAAGGTCAAAATGCAGATGCGTTACCACTCCTGAGGCGTAAACTGTTATGCCTGTGTGCCGGAAATTACAGGGCCGTACTGACCGAAACAAGATAGTGCTGAACACTACCATTTAGCGGCAAGTATATTAGGTAATGCGGTGGTGCCTACGCCCGCGAGCTCCCTCACTAGGCTCTTCTACCATAGAACCTCATGTTTTGAAGTCGATCAATATCCAGCCGTAGACAATAAAAAAACAGGAGAATTACGAAAACTATGGCGTTCTTATCTGCAAGATTGATAAAAAGCCTCTGATTGAATTTCCAAAATAAATAGCGTTAAAACAAAAACAGTGTTCAAAGCGGATTAAATGCACCAATTTCACAAATTACAATTACAAATGCGTCTTAACTCATAATCCCTTACAATTTTTGTGGAACTTCAGCTTTTATGTGATAACAATATAATTAATTTCAAGTTAAATAAAATCCGTAAGCCCTCAATGCATAGAACGGAAATAATTAAGATATAGCAGTAACTTCGAATGCATTTTGATAGATTAGAAAAAATATATGTTTATTTCGGAACATTACAACGGTTGTCTACAATTTTACACCCCTTGGTATGGTTTTATGTATTTGAAGTGGCAAACAAGCATGCAGTTTATATTGATATTAAGTGATGACTGCAGCCTATAGACACTTACAAAAAGACTAAGCTCAAAGTGCATATGCGTTACCACTCCTGAGGCATAAGGTATTTCCGCTGATGGTAGAGCTCCAGTGACGGACCTCGCGGGCGTAGGCACCACCGCATTACCTAATATACTTGCCGCTAAATGGCAGTGTTCAGCATTATCGTGTTCCGGTCAGATGGTAATGTACGGCCCTGTAATTTCCGGCACAGAGTCAAAACACCGTAGGCCTCAGGAGTGGTAACGCATTTGCATTTTGACCTTGGTCTTTGTGTGTGTGTCTATAGGCTACAGTCATCACTTAACATCAATGTGAACTGCATGCTTGTTTGCCACTTTGAATACATAAAAAAAAGGTGTTATGCCTCTGTGCCGGAAATTACAGGGCCGTACATTACCACCTGACCGAAACACGATAGTGCTAGTGTTGCACACTGCTACCATAAGCATTGACAGTTTTTTTATGTGATGGAAGTGGCAATCAAGCATGCAGTTCATATTGATGTTAAGTAATGACTGCAGCCTATAATATACAGATCAAGGTCAAAATGCAGATGCGTTACCACTCCTGAGGCCTAAACTGTTATGCCTCTGTGCCGGAAATTACACTACCAGGAAAGAACACTACCATTTAGCCGCAAGTAGGTATATTAGGTAATGCGGTAGTGCCTACGCCCGCGAGCTCCGTCACTGGAGTTCTACCACCAGATATTATTAAAGTACTGTCCATCGACTTTCTTTCGCTCAAACGCACACACGCACTCGTGGAATGACCTTGTACGTGTGTGTGTAACAATAAACTGATGCACTACGCATCGACAACTGTCACAATATAGTCACGCGTCAACGTATAATTTTGTGTTTTTGTCCTGGTAAAACTGTGTATGTGTGGTAAGTATAGTAAGATTGTTAGTGTGCTGTCGTTTTGTTTATTATTATTTCGCGCAAATGAAGCGCGCATGGCCCCGCGGCTGGTGTTGATTGTAAGCGATCTACTCGGTTAAGCTTTACGGGCGCGGTCGGGTGTGTGATGGGTGACCGCTAATGGCAAATCAAAATGCGCGTTTCCGTGTTTCGGACCCGTCGGTCCCGGTTGCTATCTATAGATAGCAGTCGTTAAACCTTGTCGGTGGCCTTATGGGCGGTTTGAAAACATCAGACAACAGGTTGGCCACTAACCCTTATCTCCACCAACCCGCATTGGAGCAGCGTGATGGAGTAAGCTCCAGGCCTCCCCCCAAAAAGGGGAGAGACTCGTGCCCAGCAGTGGGACGTATAATGGGATGCCATTATTAATATGTAAAATGATTTGAAATATTCAAAAAGGCCAATTCATTTGTAGACGACTATCCACCGCATTATTGTATCACACACTCTATTCCCGTACCCAATGATTCACAGCGGGAGAGCTACAGAAAATGCACTAATACGCAATACTCACTTGATACTCTGTGTAATTAAAAATAGGCAACAGTGCAAACAGTTCAGTGGAGTATGTAGGTAACGCTAAATTAGACAAGGTTGCAAGTGATTATTGTTTTGTTTTGTAGAAACATTCAGCGAGGATGGAAGATTGAGTGCATAGTTTATTATTATTCTTATGCATTGATGACAGTTTGTATAAATTTGTGATTGTGTTGATTTATGATCTAAATATTTAGCTAAATTTGAATTACTCTAAATATCTTGTACTTACTTATTTATAAGTGGGAACTATTAAAACGTAATTCAAATTGAAGTCCTAAATTTCTGCACTGATAAAAAATTTACTTATAGTCCGGGAGGTAGCGTTGCATTTTCGGCAGTGATTTTACGCCGATTGCTTGCCATGTCCTACCATAGATCTCGAATGACTCATAACTGAACCAAGAATCTCTTCCAGACAATCTTTGGGTTTAGGAAACTGCGTAAATTAAAGTAATAGGGGTGTACTAATAAGTGAATGTAAAATTGTTGCTTACAAACAAATATTAATATAATAAAACTAATAATAGGCAACTATTAGGTGATCAGGACTTAACTCGACAAGGGAAAGATCTGGGTAACGTAATGATCGTAGAGTCATTTTTGAATGTTACAACTGAATTAGCTTGTCGAATTTCAAAAGGAAGCAAGTTTCATACGCGGATAGCTTCCACCGTGAAAGATTATCTAATAGACTTGGCGCTAATTGGTGGTATTCAGCACAATCGTGTTCCGGTCAGGTGGTAATATACGGCTCTGTAATTTCCGCCACAGAGGCATAACACCTTAGGCCTCAGGAGTGGCAACACATCTGTGTTTTGACCTCTGGTCATTGTGTGAGTGTCTATAGGCTGCAGTCATCACTTAACATCAATGTGGACTGCATGCTTCTTCTCCACCTACCTTACGTAATAAAAGATCACAAGTGTAAAAATATTTTTCTTAACCTTTAGCTGTACATAATAAATTTAAATATAAATAAATAGGTTTTGGACGAAACACAACAAGGCGACACGCCAAACAAACGACAAAAATGAGGTTTTCTATACACGCGTAAAATTGAAATGATTTTCAAGCATTTTCCGTCCCTCCGTCAATTCCTTTATGAATATTAATGGAGAAATGGAGAAGAAAGGACAAGGAATAAAAAGGAGTCGTCAGTGATCCTTGAAAAATACATTTTGGAAAGTAATCGGTGATATGATGTCTTCAATGTTAATATTTGAGAGTGTCCTTTACCTTTTTTTTATTCACGATTTCGTTAATCATTTGGATTATTGTACAGCCAACCGTCCTTTAATGGATTAGATATTCATATAAATATGCCGATACAAATACCCTAGGGACGTAAACAGGACATTTTTTTTCAATCGGTAGGTAGGTATAATATTGTCAGTGTTCAGGGTTCCGTAGTAAACAAGTAACCATTATAGTTACGTCTGTCTGTCCGCGGTTTAGCGCAAAAAATTTAGTACTTGAAATTAGGCACAAGTATACACCTTAATCACGCCGACAAAGTGGTAGAATAAAAACATGAAAAATAAAATTATTTAGGGTAACTCCCCTACATATAACGCGCGGATATTTTTTCCGTCTCGTTTTCTATATATAGTGTGGAATATCTTTGGACAGGTCTTTTAAAAATGTTAGGGGTGTCCAAACATAATTTTACATTTTTTTTTTTAATTGTGTTGTTGCTGTTGTTAGAAATTCAAACGTTCGATAGTAGTAACTACGTACAACGAAATCAAAAGGAAAACTATCACACCTAAGTTGGCTTTACAAGTTGGCGAGTAGTAATAGTCGACCAAATGTATTTATGTATTTTACTCGAAAATTTTAAATAAACTAAAATATTTTTTTTTTATTACATTATTCAAACCCAAAAACTACGGAACCCTACATTGCGCGTGGCCCGACATGCACTTGACTGGTTTTTTATGTAATGTAGGCGGCAAACAAGCATGTTTATGTTTAATGATTACTGCCGCTGGTTTACTACGAAACCCCAAAAACCTTAGAATATTTCAAAATATATGTCATTATATTTTAAATAAGTGCTTAAGAAAACCAAGTAAAAAATATTACAATATCAGTATGTAATGAGTCACCTAAACATAACTCCTGCTTTGAACTCAGAACACTACATTCAGATCTCTATTAACACTTACTTACCACTAGTGCCACTCTAAAATCATCGTATGACGTCACAACCATGACGTCATACTAACGAGCTTGCTGAAGGGCCTCCTGAAATTATAATGCGTCGGTCATACATGCGAGAGCTCCGCGTTCGCGATTACGTAGATATTCCACTTGTTACCCGTTATTCACAACTAGCACTGGAAGGGAACTATTTCACCATCAGTTTGTTTTGCTGCCTTTTATACATATTTTTTTTTTTTGTAAATTTTACTTAAGACCTTAAAAGATAGAAATATTTGCGTCTATTATGAAAAGGATTATTGCGTTGGAGATAATCTACATATTATATATCATTGTAATGAGTAAAAAAAAAAAAAACAAACGTAACTTCACGCCTGTAATCCCCGAAGGGGTAGGCAGAGGTAAATGCATGCATTCAAGCATACATGCAAACACCCACGATTCGCCGGTTACGTTTTTGGCCCATGTAACAGGTGGCGAGCCTGTTGACATCTCCGGGCACATTACCAAACTTCAAGGTACTGGGAAATTTCCAGAAAATGGAAAAATCCCAATAGAACCAGAGATAATGGACTTTACACCATCATCTCTGATAACCCCCTACCTGGGAATCGAACCCAGGACCTCAGCGTAGTAGTAGTGGCCTGCTACCACTAGGCTACCGAGGCAGTTAATGAGTACTTCACAAAAAAAAGTATCATGCTGAAGAGTTCGTTTGTTTGTTTGTTTGCTTAAAGGCGCTAATCTCTGGAACTACTAGTCCGATTTGAAAAATTCTTTCAGTGTTAGATAGCCCATTTATCGGGAAAAAGTCTTTATATAACATCACGCTAAGATGAATAGGAGATAACATGAGGGTAGGTGACATTGCAACCGCGAGAAGTCGGAGCGGGCCACTAGTTAAAATACAAAAACATAAAGAATCTTATACCTATATTTCACTATCGCATCCGTAGTCCATACAACTGAATCCTTTTCTTCAAAGCACCCTTCTTCATAACATGTTTTACCTCCAAGTTTTTCCTTTTCCACTTCCCGCCTTTTTTCGTAGCAAGCGTCTCGGATGATTGCTCCGCCGCTTACGAGTGTCTCCACAATGGGATGGCATTTTCTTTTTAATCCCTTATCTTAAAGTCGAGCACTTTTCAGGGGTATATTTAAATGAGTATATGCAAATTGAATGTTGAAAGGATACATGTGTATGGACGTCTGAGAGGTATCTTTGTTGAGGTGATGGGATGAGTGGATGAAGAATTTGGTAATGAAGGTTGTAAAAAAATTAATGTTGGGGGACTTCATCGAGTTTTCAATTTTGGACACAAAATACCCCATCTGAATGCAATATAATGTCAGTGAACATTAGAAATTAAAGAAAAAACGGAAAGAAAAATTTGACTTCAGGCAGGAATCGAACCTGCGACCTCAGGTTAACCAGTCCAGCCGCTTTACCACTAAGCTACCGAAGTCCCAGAAAGCGGCTGGACTGGTTATCCTGAGGTCGCAGGTTCGATTCCTGCCCGAAGTCAAATTTTTCTTTCCGTTTTTTTCTTAAAGTTCACTCGCATGTGTTATTGCGAAAAATAAATAGTACATTAAAATGTCATCTCATTATTAATTTTTCCAATTATTTATGTAAATAGAGCAATTCATAATAATATAAAAGACACATAACTCCTACATTAAAAAAACAAAGAATGAAAATAAAGTTTAGTCACATCAAAAATATCATGATTTTGACATGCACTGGTGGTAGAGCTCCAGTGACGGAGCTCGCGGGCGTAGGCACTACCGCATTACCTAATATACTTGCCGCTAAATGGTAGTGTTCAGCACTATCGTGTTCCGGTCAGGTGGTAATGTACGGCCCTGTAATTTCCGGCACAGAGGCACAACACCTTAGGCCTCAGTAGTGGTAACGCATCTGCATTTTGACCTTGGTCTTTGTGTGGGTGTCTATAGGCTGCAGTCATCACTTAACATCAATGTGAACTGGAAGCTTGTTTGCCACTTCCATTTCATAAAAAAAAAAAAGAAATGAAAGATACGCAAATATAAGCGAACGAATAAGTATATACGCCTTCGTTTGTGTTACTTTGTGAATTTTGAAATTTTAGTAGGTTCCGCAATTTAAAAATATAGATAGTCGTTATTGTTGGTGCAGCCATGATTTTAAAAACCTTATAAGTTATAAAATCATTATGAATAATATTATTATAAAGTAAAATTAAATTTTTAGCCAAAGACAAAGACCCTTCAGATCTCTTCACGTTTCACCCGAGCAAGACATTTACAGCTTTTTTGTCAGTAAATTCTAAAGTATCAAAAAACAAAACCAAGAACAATGCTCTCGGACTCGATGGCAGACTCAAGGAAGCTGGGTTAGACGTTGTGAAAAGGGAAAACGGATCGAAAATAGAGTAGAAAAAAATCGAGACATCTCTACAGGCGACGGGTCTCAAGCCCCGAACCTTCAAGTCGGTGGATGTACGTCACATCGCTTAGAACACTCCGGATTAGACAGCTTTATACAGTGTGACTTTTGTGTGACAACAAAACTTAAATAAATTAGAAACTATTCGTTAAAGCATGTTGTTTATTAATTACACACACATTATACACACATACATTGTTAGATTATAGTACCATTTGTGTTAGCAAGGTCATAAAATGTTCAGTTACAGCAGTGATTGTCTTAATTAAGACAATTCGAACAGTTCTGAACCTGTCGAGTGAATAACTAAGTATAATAGTTATAAAAAACTAAGTAGCCTATGTTCTTTCTCAAAGTCAGTTCTATCTCTGTACCAAATTTCATTAAAATCGGTCCAGTCGTTTGGAAGTGAAATGGTAACAGACAAACAGACAGACATACAGAGTTACTTTCGCATTTATAATATTAGTAGGGAAATAGACATCAAGTATTTGATGTATGTTGTTGCTAATGTAAATTTTGAGGAATTTGTTGAACAGGAGAAATCGCCGTATAAAGATAACACTGCATTTCAAATTATATTAAAAAAATGAATGACTGAGTTAATTCTTTTTGCTACACGCAATACATTGAAGTTACTATAGATTTTCTAGAAAATGAAATCACAATACTCAAGTTATCAATATTGATAATACCTGCATGAATACAATAGTAATTTACAAACGCATTAACATTTTCCAATAGGATAATAAGCTACAATTTGCAGCTAAACATTGCCAAGTATTATTCATGACCTTCACAGTAATGTGTAGTAAGCATTTAAAGAAATATAAGTACTGTAGAGCTTAAACAAATGCACAATATAGACTTGGCAAATTATCAAAAGCGTTATTCAATTCTGGTTATAACACCTGCATGTTAATGAGTTTGTTATAGTTAAAATTAAATATAATCTCAATTGTTTCTATTATCTGTTTTCTTGTTCATATTTGAACTATAAAATTTGGATTTCATAGGTTTGTATTTCTTAATTATTAATTAGAATTCTTACTTGCACTTGTATTATACCATTTTCATAATATCAATAATTTATACAAGACAGTGTACATTGCAAAATTGTTGACTATGTTCATTTTCAAATCGTAAACTTCTCTTTATTTTATTGATCGTAAGTGTAATTAGTAGAATTACCTACTTATTTTCTGTAATGTTTTTTCAGCTTCTTACATTACAATCTATCTTGCATGATTTTTAATTATTTTTACTTAATAGTTCGACAAAATAGATTGCAATTATAGTCTTATTTCCACCACTTATTTTCTCAACTCTTATTTATTTTTCGATAATTTTAACTTTTTTCTCTGTAGCATAAGAATGAACCACAATATTTTAAAGTATAAAAACGTGGATTGCAACACGGTGTAAGATCATTCCGAAGCTTTGTTTCGTCTCGGCGTGCCGTATCATTAACTCGGAGTGGATGCTAGATTTTTTTGACTTTTTAACGTTAATCCTTTTTTTATTTATGGAAAAGCTGAGTGGTGTCAGCGCACTCATGTTTGAGTGGTGTCGCGCTAACGCTCAATATCTGCTGATTTCGCGTTGGTATTAATTAGGTTTTTTATAACGTCGCCTCTGGCATTTCTTCAATGACGTTTTCGGATTTGTTTTTTTATTTTTTGGGTGGGATTATTTGTTTTCGTTATTCAAGTATAGCGTTGCGAAATTGAAGTGGAAAGGAGAGAGGAAAAATGTTTTGTAAGTCTGACAGTTGTAGGTATAGAAGAAAACATGGTACTTATGGAGTCTATTACTAAATTTCAGAATTACAATAGATACATCTACTTTTCACTTAAATTACTGATTTTACAAGGATAATCTGGTTTCGAAAAAAATTTTAATAGGAAATATTGACGATTGGAATTTAATATAAAATCCAGTTATTGATGTAAAAATGTCAAATTACACGTTTTTACACGACACGGATGGACGGACAAACATGGCGAAACTATAAGAGTTCCTTGTAAGCTTAGAAACCCTAAAAATGTGAAGTAGTGTTTTTGATGTTTTATAACACACGATAAACAATCCGAGCCAGTAAATAAAGATTAGGTACAGAATGTAAAAAAAATAGTAACTTCACGCCTGTAATCCCCGAAGGGGTAGGCAGAGGTAAATGCATGTATTCAAGCATACATGCAAACACCCACGATTCGACGATTACGTATTGGCCCATGTAACAGGTGACGAGCCTGTTGACATCTCCGGGCACATTACCAAACTCCGAGGTACGGGGAAACTTCCATAAAATCGAAAAATCTCAATAGAACCAGAGATAAAGGACTTTACACCATTATCTCTGATAACCCGCGACCCGGGAATCGAGCCAGGAGCTCAGCGTGATCAGTAATGGCCTGCTACCACTACGCTACCGAGGCAGTTACAATATGACATGTATCTTATGTTACATTTGTTTCTCATACGATAATTCCAAACATAATGATATGAGCTTTCAATATGAAAGATATTACATTTCTTTCTTAAACCTATACTGCTTTTACTTTAAAAATTTTGATAACAATAAGAAAACATATTACATGTAATTTCAAAAATGTATACAATATCACAGATCTTTGAAGCAAAACTAGTGAAACAATAGTGAAAAGTGAAAAATAATATCCAATTCAAAGGATTGTGGTTAGCAGAACAATATCCTGTAGATCCTCTTACCTTTTGTATTTGCTTGTTCCCATGACAACAGGTGGGAAAGGGTTACATCTAATACTGCAAGAATAGCTGAACGAATTCTGTTTTAATTAACCCTTTTGTGCTAAAGACATTTTTTGTATCATTGTAGATGTCCGTTATGGCTTGTTTTTATATTCCGCATAACTATTAATGAGTTTTTAGGAATCCAAAATATGGTTATGATCACATGGGTATTCAAATTAATTTTTATTCAGTTCATTAATGCAGATTAAGTTTTCTGTAATGTTTTCTCAAAAATTTATAGAGTAGAGAGTAGTAAGAAATAATTATCTTTATAAACTGTAAATCATTAAAAATAATAACGATTGATATATATTTAGGAAATGCTTTTTTTAAGATAGGTACGTTTCGCAAGTAGGGACTCGTACAGAAAAAGGGCTTGTGGCAAAAAAAAAAATATAAATGCCAACTCGGGTAGG
Source organism: Macrosoma leucophasiata (assembly GCA_036365455.1). Lineage (NCBI taxonomy): Eukaryota > Metazoa > Arthropoda > Insecta > Lepidoptera > Hedylidae > Macrosoma > Macrosoma leucophasiata. The sequence goes on along the minus strand of JAWQUS010000004.1, from coordinate 3,289,640 downwards.
TACATGAGGCAATCTTACTACTATTATAAATGTGAAAGTATGGATGTTTGTTGGTTTGTTTGTTGCTCAACCACGCTAAAGCGACTGGTCGAATTTAATACACAAGTAGAGTGTCTATGGCTGTAACAATTAGGATTTGTTACTCCGTTCAGAGGTTCCTAAGGGAATTTTTAAGAATACGCGGACATAGTGGTTCCTAAGGGATTTTTTAAGAATACGCGGACATAGTTGCCTGCTCAAGTTAGTAACCAAATAAATATAACAGAAAGTGTTCCAATACTAAACCTTGAGGAACCCCAAAATGAAATTTCATTTTTAATCTCAAGCATGCATAAATTATGTGCGTATTCCATTGACAATAGATCCACCTTTATATTTTCTTTCCGTCCGATTTCATTACGATATGTTTAAAAAATGGCCGCATTTTATTTGCCGCATCTTCTTTGTGCGTTTGATATCTTATTACAAATATTAGATCTGTATTCAAATTGGATTTATGAGTTCTTTTGATGTTTTATTGGGATTGATATTGGTGTCTTTATTATGGTGTATCTGCATTGAAGTAGGTATAATATGAAGAATGAAAAATTTGCTGATTTTAAAAATAAATCTTGCAATAAATACAATAATATCAATCGGAATGTTTTTATAACAAACTAGCAAGATCCGAAATGATACTTCATGAGTACGAAAACCACAGTTTTTGTTTAATTTTCATCTACTGAACAAATATTAATTTGTTACAATAAATATGAACGATAAGAGTTTCTTTATATCTCTCGCTTTGTTTAATAACTATTCTGCAATTGATTTTAGTTTTTATGTAACCCAACTCTTTCGAACAGCGACCAAGAAAAGCGTTCTTTACAGGTATGAATGACCATGATTATGATTTTAGTATATCAATTATCCTTTTTCAAAAACATTTTATTATAGATGTTTTTTTTAACGCAGAATTTTTTTATTTTCTATATAACAAAGGAGGCAAATAATCACATTGATGTTAAGTGATGACTGCAGCTTATAGATATCTACACAAACAGCAGACATCTAAACGCAGATGCGTTGCCATCCCTGAGACCTAAGTTATGCCCTTGTGATAGTTATTACGGAGCCATAGATTACCATCTAACCGGAACACGACAGTCCTGAGCACTACTATTTGGCGCCAGATGGATTTGGTAATGCCTAGATGCCTACACCTTCGAGCTCCTGCATTGGAACTCTACCGTAATTTTCATAATTATCTCATAATTTATTTGAAATTCAATGATTTCTCAATAAACAAAATAAAAATAATATCGCAAGCATATAAACTGATCACGAAAAATCCATTCAGATTTGGCGAGCATTTACTTAAAAACTCACGCCATTTGAATGTCAAAATCACCTCCGTGGAAAAAGCCGAAAAAAAAAGGTATGAGACATCATAATTTGAAGTAAGATAAAGATAAAAAGACGCGAAAGATTTCCCAGGTGCATTGGCTGTATCTATTTACATTTTATACTCGTTTCCCATCAGATAAGTGACGAGGGTAAATTGTATGAATTTGAATGGTGTAATTATTGTGGCGAATTCAATGCGTCAGATTTGAAGATTTTTTCGAGTTCTCTCGAAACCATTATGCGCAATGACAAACGATGAAGCAAGAAAGTAACTTATTTCTTACCATTAATGTTAACTGTATGCTTGTTTGCCATTTCATGACAACATTTTGGTAGGTATAATTTTTGGCCTGTACCCGCGAGCTTAGTCACTGGAGCGGTACCACCAATATCATGAAACCACGTTTATCTCAAACCTAAAAAAATATTCAAATAGATTCAATCAATCATGTATTTATTTGCATAAAATGTAGGTAAATTACAGAAGTTGAAAGAGATAATTTGTGACCTTATACATTTTGTCGAAAAAACGACGTGCAAATTTTGTGATAAACAGTGATATAAACAGTCCGACAATGTTATAGCGAATATTACGAGTGAAATTAAATAAATATAATTATTTCTGAATTTATGAATAATAAAACATACATTCTAATTTTTCATAGGTAACATACATTTTATATTTTATTTAAAGAAAAATGGAAAGAAAAATTTGACGTCAGGCGAGACTCGAACTGGCGGCCTACTGGGAATTTAGTCCAGCCGCTCTCCCAATTGAGCTACTGAAGTCCTGCCCGATTTGTCGAATCTTTCCTTCACATTTATTGCATTGCTTTATGGTAGCAGCAGCGCCATCTATTGCCAACTATGCTAGTTAGGCAACCGATATAATAAACTTTGCAGTTTATTGAATATCGTTAAGAAGTCGCTTTTACCCTTAATAATTAACAGCAGCACGTGTTAATGCGAAATAATATAAAACAACATAGTGTGCGAAATAATATATACAACAACTAACAACAACAACAATGAGACTGGTCGATTCTTCTTCTTTATTATAGTAGGTAGTAAATAATGTATAGGTAATACAATGAATTAAGAATAATAAAACAAAAATTGATAAAAACCATAACTTTAACATTTTTTGGTTCAACCGAGCCTTTGAAAAGTTAATAAAACATTTGCCATCATTCACAACGTGCAGATTTGTTTCCTTCATATCATACGGAGTTTATTTGTCATAATATTTTTATACGTAACGCATTTGTGATGAAATATTTTTTACGCAGTCAAAAATACTAAACGCTTTATAGGGTAACGTTTTTACAGTCAAATGGGGAGATTTTACGCATATGTGTTTATGTTAATAACGTTTTAACTTCGTACTGGTGTAATATTCAATATTGGAGATATGATATTTCAAAAAATACTACGGTTTTTATCATATGTGTGAGCAACACGTTAGAATTTGAGTATTGAATTAAAAAAATACTGGTGGTAGAGCGCCAGTGGCGGAGCTCACGTAGGCGTAGGCACCACCGCATCACTTAATACACTTGCCGCTGAATATTCCTATCGTGTTCCGGTCAGGTGGCTCTGTAATTTCACAGAGGCATAACATCTTAGGCCTCGAAAGTGGTAACGCATCTGCATTTTGACCTCTGGTCTTTGTGTAAGTGAATATAGGCTGCAGTCATCACTTAACATCAATGTGAACTGCATGCTTGTTTGCCACTTCCATTACATTAAAAAAAACCACATCTACATAAAAGCTAGAGGTTGAACTTTCATGCATTTTGAAATGCAGTGGCGTTGGCACCTCTGAAAATTATAGTTGTTATGTCTCTGGCATAGTTAGGTATGGGGCCATACAAATCCAGAAGCGATGCGAAAAATTACCCCACTCACTATTGAAGAAGTATTGTGAACTATATTTTGCTTCTACATTGTTCAGTATCTACCCGGACGAAGTCGTGGGCGCAGCTAGTATAAAAGTAGCATGTAACTCTTTATTACATAAGCTATCTGCCAGTGAAAGTCCCGTCAAAATCGGTTCAGCCGTTCCCAAGATTATCCCCAACTAACAGACAGACGGACTGACTGACAGGCAGACAGACAGACAGTTATTTATTTTGGGGGTTATATAGTGTGAAATTCTTCGTTTTTCACGCATAAAGATAACTGATACAGCTGTTACGGCAAATTTGGTATGTCCATTTTTTCTAAATCATTAATTAATAAGCAGATAAATATATGCTGTGAAACTTGAAAAATAGATTTAGAAGGAATATTGCTTTCGATAACTATTAGCTGGACGATGAAATACACTATATTGTATGGCCCGTAATAACTACCACAAAGACATAATAACTTAGGTCTCAGGGGTGGCAACGCATCTGCATTTTGACCTCTGGTTTTTGTGTAGATCTCTGTAGGCTGCTATCATCAGTTAACATCGAAATCAGCAATCATATACGTTACATATGAATGAAATGTAGGCATTTTATGAAAGTAGCAAACAAGCATGCAGTTCACATTGATGTCATGTGATGACTGCAGCCTATAGACACCCACACAAAGACCAGAGGTCAAAATGCCGATGCGTTACCACTTTTGAGTCCTAAGATGTTATGCCTCTGTGCCGGAAATTACTGGGCCATACATTACCACCTGACCGTAACACGATAGTGCTGAACACTACCATTTAGCGGCAAGTATATGGTAGGTTTTACTGGTGGTAGAACTCCAGTGACGGAGCTCGCGGGCGTAGGCACCACCGCATTACCTAATATACTTGCCGCTAAATGGTAGTGTTCAACACTATCGTGTTCCGGTCAGGTGGTAATGTACGGCCCTGTAATTTCCGGCACAGAGGCATAAGACCTTAGGCCTCAGGAGTGGTAACGCATCTGCATTTTGACCTTGGTCTTTGTGTGGGTGTCTATAGGCTGCAGTCATCACTTAACATCAATGTGAACTGCATGCTTGTTTACCACTTCCATTACATATAAAAAAAAAAAAAAAAAAGGTAATGCGGTGGTGCCTCTACCACGTAGGTAACTGTTATTTCTGGAAATAGACCGCGTATCGTTTTAAGGTTTTTCTCAATATATATTTACATTCAGCATCCCCACGGTATAAAAACCAACCCCCACTCGGAGCGTTATTGTAATCTTCGTAATAAAAAGGATATTAAATTTAAGACGCACGTTTTTTTAACGGCATGGATGTGTGTTTCATATCGGTTGTTACAGACGACTATTTGAACACGTGGAGTTTGGCCTAAGCCTGATATATACTTTTGAGTATTTTTTTTTACGTAAGTTATGTATCTTCACGCCAGGTTCCTAACAGGGTAGGCAGAGAGTGTAGAGCCTCATCTATATTCATCATTCTCTTCATACATGCACGGCGATTCCTAAGACTTTTTAACCCACCATCAGACAGTACTCGACCTGTTTGGTTATGGTAGGTCAGTCTCGGCCTTCCTGGGCCTCTTCAACCATCCACATTCGCATAACATCTGTTAAGGCATTCGCTCATTCGACATTCTTTCTACATGCCCGAACCATCGGAGCATGCCTTTTTTTCATTTTTACACCGATACTCTCATTCACACAAAGCCTCTTTCTCATATTTTCACTACGAACGCGATCGGTAAGCGATACACCGCAGATCTTTTTTTACCTCTTTGTGTATTTATCATCATCATGCCTGGTGGTTGAACCTCAGTGTAGGTAGGTACTCGATGGCGTAGGCACCACCGCATTGCCTAATCTATCTGCCGCCAAATAGTAGTGTTCAGTACTATCGTGTATAGTTTTGAAGGTAATGTAATTTTTACTGGTGGCAGAGCTCCAGTGTCGGAGCTCGCGGGCGTAGGCACCACCGCATTACCTAATATACTTTCCGCTAAATGGTATTCAGCACTATCGTGTTCCGGTCAGGTGGTAATGTACAGCCTTGTAATTTCCGACACAGAGACATAACATCTTAGGCCTCAGGAGTGGTAATGCATCTGCATTTTGTCCTTGGTCTTTGTGTGGGTGTCTATAGGATGCAGTCATCACTTAACATCAATGTGAACTGGAAGCTTGTTTGCCTCTTCCATTACATAAAAAAATGTATGAATTTGTAATAACTATCATAATTTGTACTAACTAAGAGGTCACTAAAGTCTCTTGGGAGCAACGCATCTATATTTTGACCTTTATTTTTTTGTATAGATGTCTACAGACTGTAGTCATCACTTAACATCAGTCGAGTCCATTCGAGATGCTCCTGAAACTCCACTAGATATCCCGGTCCGAAGACAAGTCTTTATTTCCTTTTTTTTTAATTTCAAAATTCACTCGCACGTGTTATTGCAAAAAATAAAAACAAATTAAACTTAAATAAACTTGTACTATCTACCAAGACAATAAAAACATTACGACATAAAATTTCTTTTTTCGTTTGACTATCACCAGATTTATAGGGAACTTACTTTATACTCAATGTTATCATTTATAGGCTTCTTACAGGAGTCTCATAAAAAAACGAAATAAAAGATTTGTAAAAATTAAACTCTCAAAGAAACCCCTTATCTGTCGGATAAGGCATTATAATTTTTATTATTGTTTTAAACCCGCCATTTTGCTTCGAATTTTAAAAAGCATGAATAAAACCTGCGTAAAGTTTCCGTGTTTTAGGGTTCCGTATTCAGAAGATACTGACCTAAGGACTCAAGTGATAAAAACCCCATCCGTAGGTAGTATTTCGGAAATGTAACCTAAGTTTTTTAATGTATTTGAAGTGGTAAACAAGCATGCAGTTCACATTGATGTTAAGTGATGACTGCAGCCTATAGACACCAACACAAAGACCAAGGTCAATGTGTAGATGCGTTACCACTCCTAAGGGTTTAGTCTAGGAATGACTGATTCGCGAAAACACTACCATTTAGAGGCAGATTGATTAGGTAATGCGGTGGTGCCTACGCCATCGAGTTCCTACCTACACTGAGGTTCAACCACCAGTCATGATGATGATAAATACACAAAGAGGTAAAAAAAGATCTGCGGTGTATCGCTCACCGATCGCGTTCGTAATGAAGATATAAGAAAGAGGCTTTGTGTAAATGAGAGTATCGGTGTTAAAATGAAAAAAAGTATGCTCCGTTGGTTTGTTCATATAAAAAGAATGTCGAATGAGCGAATGACTTCAAAAAAAAGATATTATGCGAATGTGGATTGTGATAAGGCCCAGAAAGATCGAGACTGACCTACCATGACCAAATAGGTCTACCACCAGTAAAACCGTACCTACCGTTACTCGTAAACGAGTAAACGTCATAAAGTTGATTCACTTAAATACTCGATAAAACGGAACCCTACATTACGTGTATCCCGACACGCAGTTGGCCGTGTTTTACTATAAAAACGAGGAGATGAGTAATAGAGATTGTGCCTTGCAATTACGTTTGCTCATAAATGTTGACATAAGTTGAATTATATTACACATTATGTTTTTTTTTATAACGGAAAAGTCTTTACAATGCTGTGATTCATTTAAAATTTAAGGGAAAGCACACATTTCTGAATGGGCGCACAAATGGGCTCTTCCTGTTTTATTTTTCGTTATATTTGTAACAATCAACATTCTTATTTTCTTTGATTGACTATCTTTGTTTACATAGTCTGTATATTATTAATAACAGATTACTTCGAGATATGACAGATTACAGAGCCAACATAATTGCTGCTTTTCGCCACCATGGGCGCTGCGATCGATTATATTACCCCCACTTAGTGCTTCGCACAGTCCACAGGCAAAAGTTCCGTAAGATTCAATAATTACTTATGGTATCTTGAGGTCTTGCAGACTGCTGCGGCTGGGATTTAATCTTGCTAAGTATGGGATCCCATGATGTTGATAATCGCCATCCATCTTCTCTATTGAAATTTGGGTGTTTTTTAATTTCAATAGCCTCGCGTACCATTCGTGGAATGGGTTTGTGTTCTCTAGCGAGTATTTGAATTTTATCAAACCGGATGTAATGGTTTGGCTTATCCGCTATGTGTTCACAGACTGCAGACCTCCCTGTTCTTCGGTTTTTGACATCAGCAATGTGCTCTTTAACGCGGGTGGATACAGCTCTCTTTGTTTGACCAATATATGAGAGTCCACAATCACAATCTAATTTATAAATGCCAGAATTTTGTAATGGAATATTACTTTTAATGGGTCTTAAATACTGATGAATCTTTTTATATGGTTTGAAAACTGTTTTAATGGAATTCTTTTTTAAAATGTTGCTGATTTTATCTGTGACACCCTTAACGTAAGGTAGTATGGCTGGTTGTCGTTCTACTGTAGGTGGTTTCACGCGGCCTCTGTGACGGACGGGTGGTACATGGAGCTTGTTGTTATGTAGCACCTGGCGTAGGTGCTTCAGCTCCCCCTGAAGATGGTGGTCGTCACAGATGCCTCGTGCTCTCTGAAATAGAGATGAGCCAACGGCAGATAAATGTGCCGGGTGATGGTGTGATTCACCATTAAGGTACCTATCAGTATGGGTAGACTTCCTAAACACAGTGTGACTGAGTGTGTTATTGGTTTTTCTAATTAATAAAGTATCTAAGAAGGCTAATTTATTGTCCTGTTCCAATTCCATAGTGAATTTGATTTTATGGTGTATGGAATTGAGATGTGAAAGAAAAACAGAAACATTATTGCTATCCAATATGGTGAATGTGTCATCTACATATCGTTTATAAATGCGAGGTGTTATGGTTGTAGTGCTCAGGGCTCTCTCCTCAAAGTCCTCCATGAATATATCGGCGACTATGGGAGAGACTGGGGAGCCCATGGCAACTCCGTCTATTTGTAGGTAGAATTCCCCATTCCACATTAGATAGCCAGATGTCAGGCACCATTCAAGTAGTTCTGCATATTGACGGGGCATATTGTGAGCAATTAGCTTTCTTTTAACAATCTCGACACAATCCTTAACCGGTAAACATGTAAATAAGGATTCAACATCGAAGCTGAATTATTGTGTTAATCCTGAACGCTACGCAAGGCGTTTACGAAATCGATGGAGGTAGCTACATATAATTTTTCAAACTTCTGTCAGACAAATGTCACCTCAGTCTGCCCGGGACCACGGAAGCTGAAAAGCGACCGAAACGTCGGGTTGATTTAAAAAATCATTTTAGTTTAATATACGCGAGATAAATCCGTAAAAATAGTTTTATTTCAATGAGTGTAGCTCGCGAAAACCTAAGAACATATCATGTTATGAATATTATCCTGAGAAGTGAAGATTAATTAGTAATAATTAGGGAAAATATAGTTATGGGATATTACCTAGCAGTGTCTGCGACCTTAATTTTAATTTAATTGCTCGACATTCGGCTTTTTGCTGATCAGTTAAGTGTTTTTATTATTGAAATATTAAATCCAACACCCTTTTTTGTTTTTATTTGTAAAAAAAATCCCTAGATAAAATAGCTTTTAGTTTTATTTTCTCGTTTATTTTTGTAATTAACCGGTTGGGTAATGTCAGTGGTATATTTACACAATAATTAATTTGATTTTTATTTAGAAATGGTCACCTTTAACGTTTTCGTAGGTTTTTTTTTTGGGAGTGTTGTATACGCGAGAAAATCCGCAAGTTTAATTTCTACAATGGTCACCTTTGTTAAATGCCTAAAACATTCCTCTGAAAACATAAAAAGAAAAGAAACTGTAACCAGAAAAGTGATCACAATAAGGATCGCCGTAAAGCAAACGATATAACTTTTTAGGGTTCCGTACCTGGAAAGGCGAAAAACGGAATCCTTAGAGGAGAGTTGTCCGTCCGTAGATCCGTCTGTCAAGACCTGTATTCTCCGGAACACATGGAGATGTTAAGCTGAAATTTATATCAAATATCTAAGCCAACGCAATCAAAAAACACAGCCGTTTATGCCCCAAATTGCCGCAAATTTTCGAAACTTGCAAAGAAATCAAAACCTACAGGGTACTTCCCGTGAACTCAAAATCTTGAACTTTGGTTCGAAGTAACGTTTTAAAGCACAAATAAAGGAAAAGCTGCTGAAACCGTAAATTTTTAGATACATCATATTTTATAATAAAAATATTTTTACTTATCCTCTGTAGGTTACGAACGAGGTAAGGTACGAAACCCTCGGTGCGCGAGTCCGACTCGCTCTTGGCCAGTTTTTTTTCTCACCTTGCACCCGATAATAAGGTAATAAATATTAACAATCTGACATATACCACCAGAACGAATCATTGATTTATATTGGATAAGCAGTAAAAATTAATGCCATCACAATATCCTCTCATTTAGCTGTTTAACAGTCGATTAACGCTTTTTAACGAGACTCCATTTTTAAATTATGTGATAAAATGAAGTGGGTATTTTAGGTTTTTATTTGCTGTTTATATTTCGTCTTATTCGGATCTTCTTAATATTTTTATAACAATTTATTAAATATTCTTGATTGCAAACGACCAATTGCAATGTTGTGAAAAGGTGTGGTGGCAGGTTCGATTCCTGGCCGAAGTTTAATTTTTCTTTCCATTTTTCTTTCCATTTTTTTTTTAATTTCTAAATTTTTTCATGATTTTGTGATATTTACAACACTGCTTAATAATTACTGCTATCCATGCGTGTTTCTGCTTGTGGTAGAGTGGCAGTGTATGAGCTTGTGAGCGTAGGCACCACCGCATTACGTGACCTATCTGCCGGAAAACGGTAGTGTTCAGCACTATCGTGTTCCGGTAATATAGGTAATAACTATCATGGAGACATAACAACTTAGGTCTCAGATTTGGAAACGGATCTGCGTCTTGAGCTCTGGTTTTTGTGTACATGTTCTTAGGCTGCAGTCTTGTGAACTGAATGCTTGTTTGTTATCGATACAAAAAAAAATGTAAAGAACAAATTCTTATTCGGTATTTCAATTCCATCATTATCTAACAAACTAACAAGAAAAATTGTTTCGGAAAACTCACTATAAGTACTCCAAAACTAGAGTATACATAACATACATAGAGTATACATTACAGACGTCGGAAAATACCATCAGTGATCTGCGTGCCGAATTAATTTCATTACGTTCGGTATGCATGTCAACCGACGCCTGCAATGTTAACTTGAGACGCGGGGCGCAAAACGCATCGGTCGGTAGTTTCGAGTCGGCTGATTGCAACAGTAAGAATTACCGGCGAATGTCGTCACGCCGCGCGATGTGCCGCGCCCGCGCCCCGCCGCGCCCCGCCGCCCCCGCTGCGCCTGTCCCCCCGCCGTCGCACGGCTGCACGTCGACTCCTCGGCGAGGATATGCAGCTGCCGCTGCTACCGCCGCACCTTCATCTAAGCGGCCTGTAGCTTTGGAGAAGAAGCCTGCTGCAGCCTTGCGTTCTCGTAAGGGTCGGTGTGACGAGGAAGGGTTCACGGTGGTGCAGAGAAAGAGAAGGAAGCCCGTCAACCGCAATCTTTGTGGTACGGCGCCGACTGGGGCAAAACATTTGCTGCGTCCAGCTACACCATCGACGCCGTTGTACGTGTCCCGATTGCATTGGTCGACAAAAGTTGAAGAGGTGGTGGACTACAATAAAGACCAGATTCACGCTTAGAGTCGAGCGATTGGAATCTCGCCATAAAGTGAACTTTAATTCCTTTTTGGTAAGAGTACCGACTGAACATCTACCGACTTTTTTGAAGCAAGAGTTCTGGCCGCAGGGAGTCGTGTTCCGCAAATTCCGGGGACAACTGCCTGCCGATAAGCCGCGCATCACGTCGCCGACAATACGTGATAAATAGTGTTAGTGTTAAGTGATATAATATGTATGTTAGTCTTTAAGGTATATATTTTATATGGGCCTACTGTTTTATTTTAAGCATTGTTGCCTGAAAATAAATAAATAAATAAAATAAATACATAACTAGAACCACAGATAAAAAATAGTCAAAACAATATTAATGACCGGAACCATTACGACTGTATTCATGCGATAGTAAAGCAAGAGCGTTACGGTAAATATATTCCCATCTATAAACAGTTTACGACACTACGATCCACGCACGCACCAACGTCACATGAATGGGATCTAACTTTATTATCCCAAGCGATTAGCCAAAATCCTTACGACTTGACCGTAAATAATCTGTGTAAAATAAAAAATAATAAAAAAATACCGCGCAAAAAAGAGAGGGAAATATGAAAAAAGAATAACTCAAACTTTTTTATTGTGACGCGTTTATGCGGCCAGACATTTTTTTAGTGATGCGACACGCGCGCCGATACGGCTCGATATTTTTTATGATCACATTTAATTTATTTGTGCTGTCGTAAATGTCGATTTGGAGCATCGATGCTCGTTGTGCTCTGAGATTATTATTTGTTGCCCACGCGGTTTTTAACGACGCTGTTACAAGATTGCTTCGCGATTCCATCCGTATGTCTTTTACGAAGTATGTTATTGACCAATAGTATTATCTATATACGAGTATTTATATCTATTATATCTTTACTCTATGCAAATAAATAAAATCGGAGTGTCTGTTTGTAATATAACAATAACCGCTTTTTACTAAATGCAATTTTTGTTTGTCTGTCTGTTTGTTCTAGCTAATCTCAGGAACGGCTGGCCTGATTTTGACAGGTGTTTAATTGGCAGATAGCTAATGTTATAAGGAATAATTTAGGCCGCGTCGATACTGCAAATATATATTTTTTCTTAATTCTACGCAGACGGATTCGCGGGCAGAGCTGATATGAAATAAAGCACAATTACAAACACCTAAAATTCATATGAATCATTTCTATAGGACAAAGGGTCTAAAATGTCGAATGAAGCCCTGTTGGGTACTGTGACAGCTCCAATGTTGTTTAGGTACCACGTGTCGAGAAACCTGAAGGAGGTCGCATTCCTAAGTAACTCATGTAACCTGGTAATATTTCAGTTATGAAGAAAGAAGAAAGAAATTGTGTTAAATATGATTGCTGTGTTTAAAAGGTTTCATACAATGAGCACGAGCAAGGTTCGAAAATAAGTCTTTGTTTTCGAACTATACCTAACTTAGATATGATAATAATTCCAATCGCTAAGTGTTACATTACTTCGGTTTTTCTAAAATAATAGCTTTATTTTTAGGATATTGATTACAAAAAATCTAGAAATTAAAATATTTATAAATGATTATTTTTTAAACGTCACCACGGAGCCTTTTATGTACAAGGGTTGTGCTTTATTATTTTTTACCCATGTTTACTATGTAGGTTATTAAAGATTATACGTTAACTTTTATATCGGTCAAACGTAAAAATCGCCTTAAACCTTATCTCTTTTCACCGATTGCTATAGAATTCATAGTTCCAGTCATAAAACTTCGCAATACGCTAGATAAAATCTTCAAGTCGACAGTTTCTTTTATTATCAACTGCAAACGTCAATGTTACGATTCTTCAGCCAATACATACAATGTTGATATAATCATTTAACAGTAATGAATATATTGAGCTTTAATTTTTTGTGTATATTTACTTAAGTTAATATACCCACTTCCAATGATATTCTCTGAATTGGAAGTTTATTTATTTTGTTTATAAGCTAAATTACAAACCATTACGGTACTGCAATTAAATAAAACACAATAATGACAGTAAAAGAAAACAACAGTCAAACAAAACTACACAAGCATGTGTTAATGCGAAATAATATCAAACAGTCAAACAAAATTCAAAATGAAACAAATTAAATAAAAAATACAAAACCTTTAATTAAATTACTCTCCGCAATCCTATACATACGCAGTTTCTGTGAATTTCGACAAGCTGCAATTAAAAATGTCAACATAATTAGCTATCACATTTATGGCTTATAATGCTTATAATAATCGCTACCGTTAAATATATATTTTAACTGTACCTAAATAAAAACCATAATCAGAGAGTATACATTTAATAATAAGTAACAATTTAAGCATTAAATTCACAACAATGTTAAATAATGATTGCAGCTTACAGATATCTATACAAAATGCAGAGGACAAATTACAAGTGCTTTGCAATCTTTGAGTCCTTAGTTGTTTTTGTCTTTGTAATAGTTATAACAGGTTATATTTTAAGAACGAAAAAAAAACTGTTTCGCGTTTATATAATTATTTACTTTCGTTTTCAAATTGCGTTTCGTTAAATTAATTTTTGTTCCCCTAATTTTAATTACCTGGGCTCAAATGCCCATATACTAATAACTTATTGGTACGTGCTTTATTTCATTGTAGCATGTATCTACTGAAATTTATATTTCGTACAGAAACAACGAGAACGACTAGATAAGCTAAAATAATACAACGCTTCAATGGGCAACATTGTGAAATTCAATTTCGACGCTAAGATAAACTGAAACGAGCGCATTCGAAACATTCATAATAATAATATCGATATCGAGCTATCTACGTTTTATGTCGATAGTTTGGTTCAGGATGACATTGCAAAAAAAGTATTAACCCGGTGCACTGGTACCGCACTAATTTATTTTTTTAAATTGCCAAAGTGAGTTTGTGCGATCGGTCTTTGTTGAAATGAATTGACGTTTTTTGTGTTTGTTATTATTTCGAGTATTTAATTTAAGATTAAAAATTGTTGTTCAATGCAAGTGTATAAATAAGGTTGTTGATAAAGATCTGAAATTTCAGAAAAACTAACTTTTTTACTCTTTTGCAATATAAAAGGCCTGTAAAGTAAAAGTACCAAATGGAACAAATTTAATGACAAGTAGAGCTGAATCACAACCCGGGCAAAAGTCATTAATGTTAATAACTAACATTTAACCACGTAGGTAAACTATTTGCAAAGAACAATTGCACTAAAATTACTTTGCTATGACTTTCTGCTTGAATTTAATTAAATCCCAGACTAATAACAACAGTTCAATAATTCAAAATTCAAACACGCTTCCATTTTGCTGCGGAGCGAAAAAGTATTGCGAAATTAAATATAACTCATTTCACGACTCTTTTCATAAAACCTCTTTTCTTGTAGCGACACTGTAAATAACCTGACAGATTGCTTCAATTTCAGTCAGTCAAAATCGAACGCTATGTAGCTAGAGGTAGAGTACAAAATTGAATGTAAGAAAATAGGTTTTCAAGTGCCCGGATCGGTATCGAGTGAAAATTATCTGCCCCAATCTCTTTGAACCGATTTGTCGTGATTCTTTTGTTCCGCTTCAAAGGTATTTTTGCGTGTCTTATTATTACGCTCGCGCGGTTTCAAAGAACTTTAGTAATGTTTGCTTACCTGTTCGATGTCTATAAATTGAATATTTAATATTGCATCTATGCTTAATCTATTACTTATAATAAAAAGAGGAAACATTTGTGTTTTTGTATGTATGTAATGTATGTAAAAATTCATCAGCACATGAGACATAAAACCAAGTTGGAGGACTAAAAAACAGAGGGCCACTTAAAGGTTCCCACTTATGGAAATAATATAAATAAAAGTGCACGTAAATAAATACTGAGAAGTAAACATGTTCAATATCTAAGTATATGATATTTTTTTTTATGTAATGGAAGTGGCAAACAAGCATGCAGTTCACATTGATGTTAAGTGATGACTGCAGTGGATAAATGTTAGTTATATACTATTTCGTATTTGTTTGGAGAGCAAATATGACTGAGGTTGATATCAAAGGTTTGTTATTTCTTGTGATAGGTAACGTATTTGATGTCAATGGTGAGTAAATATTTATTGACAAAGACCCTTTCAAACAAGTGGAAGCAATACAGTTATGTATTATTTCATTATTCAGAGGCAAATAGATAAAACATGCCTATTGGATACCTATAGGTAGATGTTGACAGTCGGCCTGAAAATGTCTTTGCAGTTTATCTATACTACTACAGTTTTACTATTTTTGTCTGTCTGTCTGACCTCCAGCGTTGTAGTAGTAGAGTACAGATATGATATTCATATTTGTACTGTGGTAGTAGAGGCCTGCTACCACTAGGCTACCGAGGCAGTTTATAATTATATTTTTATTCGTATTAAGTTACATCTTAATATATATAAATCTCGTGTCACAATGTTTGTCCTCAATGGACTCCTAAACCACTTAACCGATTATAATAAAATTCGCACACCATGTGCAGTTCGATCCAACTTGAGAGATAGAATAGCTTACATTACGCTATGACTAATAGGAGCAGAGCAGCGCGGGCGAAGCCGGGGCGGGCCGCTAGTTATTATATAGGTATTTAAATATAACGGTGCAATACCATGATATTTATATAATAATATTACTAAATACTCACTCACTTTCACTGGTGGTAGAGCTCCAGTGACGGAGCTCGCGGGCGTAGGTACCACCGCATTACCTAATATACTTGCCGCTAAATGGTAGTGTTCAGCACTATCGTGTTCCGGTCAGATGGTAATGTACGGCCCTGTAATTTCCGGCATAGAGGCATGACACCTTAGGCCTCAGGAGTAGTAACGCATCTCCATTTTGACCTCTAGTCATTGTGTGGATGTCTATAGGCTGCAGTCATCACTTCACATCAATGTGAAATGCATGCTTGTTTGCAAAAAAACTGCACTTTTATTGCATAAAAAAACAGTATGTAGGTAAGAAGTATAGGTTTTCTAAGATAGTCTAGTTGTTTAATTCATAGGATTTTTTTAAATCAAACATGACTTGGCCTCACACTTGGGCGTTTTTTTTAACTTTTGTTTAAGAAGCTTACAAAAGATGAACTGATGCCTACGATAAGAAAGATATATTCTTTTTATTATTAGTATCATTTGATTAGCCCATGCTACGATAAAATTTGTTTCTTTTTATTTGACAGTTCTTAAGCAATTACCGCTTTTATGTCAGGCAAATAAAAAACAAAATGAAAAGTATTGTATTCCGGAGGGTAGATTCCGATTTCCAGTATCCCAATTTAGCTATTTAGGGTCCCAAACGGCCAGAAAGAAGGAAACCCTTATGGAATCCCTCAATTCTCTATGTGTCTGATAAAAATCATTTTAACTGTGCATTAATATTTATCCAAATTCAATAACAAATCCTACTACGATGTGAAATTAAAAAGAGTAGTGATATTACTTAGTTTCTGTTACCTTTTATGGTCATTACAACCGACAGGATACTTTCAATTGGCTTAATTGATACAAGTCAAGGAAAAACTATGTACAAAATACTTTTTTTTATTATAGAAAAAAATTTAACCTAATGAAATTATTTTTATTATATTTTTTTGCTGTTGTTCTTCTTAAATTATTATGTATTAATTTTCTGACTTTTTTGGGCTTCTCGTGTATATTTAACTAATTATTAGATAGATAAACGAAGGAACATAGATATCTACAAAAAAAACACAAACTTTGCAGGTGGTAAATCGACAAATTTAAGTTTTTCATTTAACAATGAAAACTTAGAACTGTATTTATTTTATACGGATCCCTTGCTATACACTATTGGCGACTCGCACTTAGCGGGATTTTTTTATTTACTTTTAAAATTGTATGCAAATGTAAATGATTCTTTGCGATTGATGCCTCCTTAGATTATCAGGTAGGCGAGTAATATCGTCTCGTTCCCTCTTATTTTATTTTGTGTATATCTTGCTTTATCGGTGTAATTTGTCGACCGCGAATTCAATTTGGGTGAGTATAATAAAATTATACAGATCAGGGACGTTAAAGCGATATTATGTAAGAGGATTTTATTTTTCCTAATTTTGAATGGCGTGGGGTGTCTTTGTACCTGTGGTTTGTAATCCCTTTGAATTTGGAACTGTGCGATTGTGCTGCCATCTGTCGAAGTGTGTTACAAATGCAACACGTAAATTTAAAGTAATAATTGGGTATTAGCTTTTAATAAGTACTGCACTGACGGTTAATTGTGAAACCACACTGTGGAAGGTTAATATAGATACATATAGGTATTATGTATAAATTATAATAATAAATCCAATCAACATATTTCATTTGTACACATGATATGTTGTCATCAATCCGCCCACGCAATTGTTGTAAAAATAAAAAAAAAGTAGTTTACAGGGGTGACATGACATAATACGTTTTTTTTTTTTTATTTTTAACAGATTCCTTAAATTAGGTTTATTTTTTACATAGAACATAACAAAATAGGTGTAACTAAATTTTCACATTTATACCACCAATTGTCATTTATTTATAAAATAAAATATTCAACTTTGACTTTATAAATTAAATAAACAAATATTTTACTAGATTTTAAACCACATAGGTTTCTAAGTCTACCAATAATCGTCAGAGATAACTATGTTAATAATAAGAATGACTAACAGACATTTAAATCAGTGAAGGATATTCTAAATCCAAATAAACTAAATTGTATCTAGGGCGTATTGTGATCATAAATATTAAAAGCATTAGCACTCAGACTGCTTTATAGTACTACGATAGTGTAAACGGTTCGATAGTTGATTTTATTGACTGAAAACGTCAGTGCTCTACCACGTAATTGATATATCTTTAGAATTTCTGATCTTATGAATATATCTGTATGTATCTTCACGCCAGGTCCCTAACGGGGTAGGCAGAGAGTGTAGAGCGCCAGACATCCCGGTTCTGACAAACCTCTCGTGCCTCGTCTACCTTCATCATTCTCTTCATACATGCTCGCCGATTCCTAAGACTTTTGACCCCACCATCAGACAGAACTCGACCTATTTGGTCATGGTAGGTCAGCCTTGGTCTTCCTGGGCCTCTGCAACCATCCACATTCGCATTGTATATCTGTTTAGTCATTCGCTCATTCGACATTCTTTCTATATGCCCGAACCATCGGAGCATGCCTTTTTTCATTTTTACACCGATACTATCATTCACACAAAGTCTCTTTCTTACATCTTCATTACGAACGCGATCGGTGAGTGATACACCGCAGATCTTGCGCAAAGATCTCATCTCGACCGCGTTCAACTTACTTTCATGCTCTTTCCTGCATACCCAGCTCTCGCTTCCATATGAATATATCTAATTATTTTAATAAGTAGGTATTACACTTTTTTATCATTTACTAGCTGTACCCTGCGCACTTTGTTACGCCACCAACTAAAAAATGACAGTGGCGCCATCTGTCGAATTTGCCAACTCAGAAACCTACGTGGCCTCATGCACAACAACTTTGCTTAAAATCATCACATGATCAAATGCGTAGTTTACGATTCTATAAAGGACATAGGGGCCGTTCAAGTATTACGTGAGCACTATGGGAGGGCGGGGTCATTGCTCTGCTTATTTTGGATGACATGGGGGGTAGGGGAGTCTAGATGATGATTACGTCATCGGTAGTTATTTACTTATTACATCAGTAAAATCTAATCTCTAACCTAAATCTATTTTCTTATTTATAAAATTATAATTATAATATTAAAAAAAACAATACATTATTTGAAAAATGTTTACGTAAGCATGGGGGGAGGGGTAAGAGCTTTGCTTACTTTTGCTGACAATGGGGATGGGGGGGTAAAGAATTGTAATAAATCTGCTTACGTAATACTTGAACGGCCCCATACAGACAAACATTCATTTTTATATAGGTAAGACAAGAAGGTTTTGATGTTTTATAATATGACTTTGGTAGCTTTATTGATAGAGTGACTGGACTAGTGATCTCAGGGTAGCGGGTTCCAGTCCTGCCTGAAGTAATTGTTCCATTTCCATTATTTCGTATAAATATTTCGTTATGCCACTTTGATGGAAATTACGGGGCCGTGTATTACCCTACCCGTACGTATATCGTGAACCTTACCCGATACACGATAGCGCTCAACAGTACCATTTAGCAGCAAGTAAGTGAGGTAACGCGAAAGTGCCTTACTGGTGGTAGAGTTCCAGCGCAGGAGCTCGAGGGCGTAGGTACCTCATATATCTGCCGCTAAATGGTAGCGTTCAGCACTATCGTATTCCGGTTAGATGGTAATGTATGGCTTTAACTATCACAGATACATGACAACTTAGGTCTCAGGGGTGGCAACGCATCTGCATTTTAAATTCTGGTTTTTGTGTAAATGTCTATAGGCTGCAGTCATCAATGTGACCTGAATGCTTGTTTGCCACCTTCGTTTCATAAAAAAGTGCACGAGCTCTACCAATGATCTCTACACTCAGCAAAGTAGTAGAGCTGCAATGAAGCAGCCAGTTGGTTTTACAACAAGCTAGCAATACACATTTAAAAAAAAAAAATATGTTAACGTAACGGAACTTCACGCCTGTAATCCCCGAAGGGATAGTCAGAGGTAAAAGCATGGCATTCAAGTAAACATGCAAACACCCATGATTCGCCGGTTACGTTTTGGCCCATGTAGCAGCAGGTGGCGAGCCTGTTGACATCTCTGGGCACATTACCAAACTTGGAGGTACTGGGCAATTTCCAGAAAATGGAAAAATCCCAATAGAACCAGAGATAAAGGACTTTACACCATTATCTCTGATAACCTCTTACCCGGGAATCGAACCCAGGACCTCAGCGTAGTAGTAGTGGCCTGCTACCACTAGGCTACCGAGGCAGTTTAATATGTTAATGTACACGAAATATTAAGAATTTTATAAGCACAGAGTCTTAAATACTTAAGCATATATGTACTTCTGCCATTTAATATTTCGATTAAACATAGATTCTACTCCGTTGTTCTTCGTACTCCCCTTTTAACAACCAAATTCTACGTATCGACTAGAAATCGAATCTTTAAATGCAACCATAATACACGGAATACACCCCACACAATAAAAACACCATTCAAATTATCCTTACTATAAAACAAGTAAGTGTATCACTCACTTGAATTACCTCGGGGATATTTATATTGAACGATTTCTTTCATTGTTCTGAACGTTGAAGAAGCAAGTAGAGGTGAATTTTGTTTGCATTTGTGCATATATGGATGGTGTATGGTACACAGTTCGCTATTCGTGATTTTTTGGCCTATATAATAAGTCTCAACTTTTCTTGTGAATAAATGATTATGATTATGATTGCCACATTTCGTGGATGACACCTTTAGTGGCTTACCCGTACGCTTAGAACTGTCAAATCCCATACTGTAGGTACTGACAGTTCTAAGCATACTTTGCTCAAAGTAAAGTCGTAGTGCGGTCTGTGAATCTCAACACTATGTCTCCCCATTTAAACGAAACGAAACGAGTTAAATAATTATTTCATATTTATCATTACAAAGTTAGTAAAATTTAAATAAAATAACATAACGAAATAGTAAAAATATGTAAGTATTTTCTTTTGTTTAGATCTTTATAAATATATATTTAGGATATATACAAAAATCAATAGCTGTTCGTTAGTCTCGCTAAAACTCGAGAAGGGCTGGACCGATTTGGCTAATTATGATTTTGAATGATTTTTGGAAGTCCAGGAAAGGTTTAACAGGTAAGAAAATATGAAGAAATTGAAGGGAAATAGTAAAAAACACAATTTCATTTTTCCATACAAATAGTCCGTAGGTATCTATCAAACCTTCGACAAATTATTTCATTGCGAGGCAACACGAATCAGCTTGTTTAGGATAAAAAGAATAGCGTATATTGTATGGCCCCGTAATGACTATCACAGAAACCGAACAACTAATGGGTGGCAACACATCTGCATTTTGACCTCTGGTCTTTGTGTGAGTGTCTTAACATTTAACATCAGTGTGAACTGCATGTTTATTTGCCACCTTTATTAAAATACTGTGGATTATGGGCACATAAAACAAAACACTGTAACGAGCTAACATTTAAGTTTAATCATATCTCTAAATTACACGTTATTTAGTTGAAATTTACGATTAGAACAATCAATTAAACACATCCAAAAGAATCTATAGGAAGCTATTTTAAGAGAATCGCATGTCTAAAATCTTACATTTCACTTACATTGTAGCTTCAAATAAATGAAGCATCTACAAATTATCAACAAAATACCAAACCTTTATCACAATGACTCACTGGAATCGTGTCGTAAACGAATCGTACACGCGAAATGGCACTGCGAAACTCGCGCACTAAAATTTATGAGGGCATTGTTTTATTAATATCTATAAAAAGTACTTCCAAGTAAAGCTTTAGGTAGCTCGTTTATGGACCTAAGTTTATTACTTGCTTAGATTTCTCATTTTCTTTATACACAATTTTAAATTAATTCTATCATAGTTATAAACAACCATTTCTATTGCATTTATTAACAACAAAATAAATGTTTATATTGCCATGCATATCCGAAGAGTTTCTGGGAGATAGCTGCTCTTAATTTTATTATTATTATTTATTATCCTGGAGCCGTATTAACATCTTAATTTTATTTCTATTATTATTTATTATCCTGGAGCCGTAATAATAGCTTAATTTTATTATTTCACTGGCAGGATTTTGTATTAAGATTAATATTATATCCTGGATAGAGCATCAACTTTTAGTGCTGTTAATTAATTCAATGGCGTGAAAAAACTAAACATGGAGAGAATATTAATTTCACTTCTCTAAGTGATAAAGTGGCAAACAAGCATGTAATTGACAACTGCAGCTTATAGACATCTGCACAAATCTAAAGGTCGAAATGCAGATGCATTGCTAACCCTGAGACATTAGTTGTTATGTCTCTGTGATACTCGTAGTTATTAGCCATACAGAGTGTACTAAAATATCATGTTTTTATGTTATTAAAGTGACAAACAAGCATGCAGTTCACATTGATGTAAAGTGATGACTGCAGCATATGCTGCAGCTGTCTGTCTGTCTGTCTGTCTGTCTGTCTGTTTGTTCCGGCTAATCTCTGGAACGGCTTTACCGATTTTACGGGACTTGCACTGGCAGATAGCTTATGTAATAATGAGTGACTTAGGCTACTTTTATACTAGCTGCGCCCACGACTTTGTCCGGGTAGATACTGAACAATCATAAATTGCAACGCGAAAGGAGTCGCGGGCACAGCGAGTTTTTAAATAAAATTGTCAATATTACCTATAATATTTTGCAAAAACGGATTTAACAGTATTGACAGTTGACCACGTTTTCTTTACCGAGAACGTTTATACAGTATGAATAAATTACAACAATGATTATGGCGTGCCAAACAATATTTTGAAAAATACACAAAAGAGTGTTCGTATAAATTTGTCTAAAAGTTTGTGAAAAATTAATATTAACGTAACTTCGTAACTTCACGCCTGTAATCCCCGAAGGGGTAGGCGGAGGTAAATGTATGCATTCAATCATACATGCAAACACCCACGGCCGCCGGTTACGTTTTGGCCCACGTAAAAGGTGGCGAACCTGTTGACATCTCCAGGCACATTACCAAACTTCGAGGTACTGGGAAATTTCCAGAAAACGGAAAAATCCCAATTGAACCAGAGATAAAGGAAGATAAATTTACACTTTTATCTCTGATTACCCACGACCCGTGAATCGAACCCAGGTCCTCAGCGTAGTGGTAGTGGCCTGCTACCACTAAACTACCGAGGCAGTTATATTAATATAATTTTAAACTAATTCCTACAATAATTTCTATTTCAGACCGACGCAGTAACGGAGCCATTCACGCCGAAAGAATCCGAAAACTCCATCTTCTCATCAATAATACCCGACAAACTCTCCGGTTCAATCTGCACAGCTGTCATTGTCGTCCTAGGCTGGAAGCTTCTCTGTAACAAGCGGTGAATATCCAATGTAACCCGTTAGGCCATTCTCACGAATAACGCGTGCAAGAATAATTCTGATTATTATTCTTCACCACGCTTCCAAATTATACACGTCTATCGAGTTATTGTCGAATAACTTTCATATAATAGACAACGATTTGTATTTGTATATTTATCAAACGCGCATTTTTGTATTGTAATTAATGTTATAAAAAAAATGTAGTGATTTTTGTATATTATAATGGTTGGTATTGGCTGTCCGTTGCCGTTAATGCGATTTTTATATGATACACCTTTTTGTACTTCTATGCCTTCTCAAGGTTATCCGTTTAAGGGTTCTCATGGAAGTATGAAATAAAGGCTTTATACTAAATAGGAAGCAACGTCAATTAGACTTTTCCGATATGTGCTCACTTTCGGTAGTGTACTTTTTATAATTATTATAATGGGACTGAATAAGAATATACGAATATTATGGTGTTCTTCGGTGTTCTTACGATTAGAGAATTCTACATTCTAAAAGCTGTAATTTATTTTTGAAAATTGGCTGTAGATATTCTTAAAATAAAGTCGATAACATTTAAGGTAGTATACTCACTAGCTTTTCATTGGTAATATATACGAAATTTATACCAAACATTCAAATATCTAAGTAAAATATTGCAAGTTTAACTTTTGAAAAGTCATTTGCAAGTATTCTTGCTTACCAAATTGTTTTGTAATTGTAATTATAAATTGTAAATAAACATGCAATTACCAATTTACGAGTATCCTAATAATGTTTTGAATAAAATTATTCTACTTGTAATTTAAAATTACCTACTTCTGAGAAAGCATAACGATGATACGTGTGAACAAAATTATTAATTTCTTTAACTACATAGGTACATTTTTAAAGTATCCAAGATTATTTTAGTAACATATTCAAGGGTATTATTTTAATGACATATTTTTATTTCTACAAGATAAGTAAAAAGATGTAAAACTATGGTTACTTCATTTTCACTATTCAATGTACCATATAATGGCTTGTGTCTACAACACGTCATGTTTTTGCTACGTTAATGGAAGTTTCACGTTGAAGTAATTACCCATTTTCAAATTCTTACAAAATAATTTAAAGTAAAAATTGAAAATTATAATTAAAACTGTTCGTCCTAGTAATTTCCTTCTAAGTATAATTTAAGTGAAACCTGTAAAACGGGCACTTATTTCTTTAAAACAATGGAGCGTTATCTAAGTATAAACAGTACGAAGGACCAGTAGAGTTGAAACTAAACATAGATTTTATTTAAAAAAAAAAAAAACAACATCTGTTGCCCCCATAAATTGTTCCAAAGAGAGCAACCTAAAATTTATCATCGATTGATCTCATTTATATTATTTTTGTAATAAAAAATGTTTATTTTAAACAATATCGTAGTATTTATGCTTAGGCCATCTTAGTACGGTTTGTGCCAAGTTTCAAAGTTTATCAGAGAAGGTCTATTTTAATATAATTGATTAATTGTAAATAAATTATTTAAGTATAGGCTCCGTCGCTTCTATTCTCCGAGTTCTTGGTTTGAAGATTTTTTTACGAGTGTCCATTACACAGAAATCTATATAACAGAACAATAGAAATAGCATGTGGCTAAAAAATGGTCGGAAAAGCATGTCGCTGGTTTGTTTATTCACTACTACCTACACAACTAGATACGCTTTCAAATAAACATCGGTAATGAAAATACTATTTAAAAAGTTAACCGTAAAAGCATTCTTGAAGGTTCAAAGTAGATTCTATTAGGTACCTTGGTTAGCTTTGTGTAAATGACAAGATTGGACAGATCACAGCAATTTGGCGTCGAAAACTGTCGAAGCGACACCAATTTGGGACGATGAGTTAACGCAGTTCTATTGTCTTCTTATGTAGATTTCTGTGGTCCAATATAATTAGATGTTTTAACGGTAAATAATTGGGTAATCCGAGATTGTGATTGCGTATTCCTCAATTTAAGTTATATCGAATTACACATTCGTTCAAAGAATCGACTGGGCTCGTTACCGGAGTAGAAATGGCTCTTATTAGTAAGCATAGAATAAAATAGTATTTTTTGTAAAAATAATATTGTATTAGTTTTTGCTAGATGATTATTTCTTTTTGTTGGAGGCTTTTCATTTTTTTTTTTTTTGTGAAGATTATGAGTCAATTTAACACAGTTAATATTAAAAAGACAAGAAAAAAAAAATATCCCAAAAATTCTGATTTATAATCAATGGGAACAAACTGCCTATGGGAACAATTTTTCAATTATTTTTCATAGCATATTTTGTTTTAGTGTTTTATTTTAAGGGATAACAAAATATAGAGAAGGATGTGTTCAAATGTGATATGTATTTATTTAAGGAAACAATTAAATAGAAAAAAAAAGTTTTCCGAATGATCTCTTGGAAACTCTTATTTGTCATGATTTGCAATTTTGCGCTAGCAGATATAATATTAAGTAGATATGTTAATAAACAAAATTTACTAACATTTTCCTAATTTTCTTTTGCTTGTCTAAACGAAATAATCAACTATTTGCTAGCGCTGATGCAAATAAAACTGAGGCAGTATAAGAGTTTTGTATATAAATTAAAATTGGTATGCTTGTAGCTCTTTATAAGGTTTGTAGTGACATTTTCTAAATTTCCATGATTAATGCTTACATGACAATTAAATATAAGATTGCGTAGATGATGAAAGTACACAACTGTTTCACTTTGTCGAAGATACACAATCTTAAAATTTTTTACAGGATATTTTCATGACGACAGAAAACAGGGTTTTTTAAAAACTGATCAGCAGCTTTTAAAGTAGGATGAATCAGTTTTTGCAAAGCTAGAATATATTTATTGCGTTTCTTTCAACCTTCTTTTGAATATTCTTGTCATATACCATTTCGGGACCTTTAATAATTGTGTGGATCTTTTAAAATTTATTCGAAATCGATGATAATATTAAAAAAAATATATGTTCGTCCTGCGCCATAATTCTGTTTTTTACAATTTTTACCAGTCATTATGCCACCAAGCTTTATTTTTTGAGAAATATTTTGATACTTTCGTCGTCTACGTATATCGACATAAAACATGCTTACTGCTATTCTATAACATGACTATAATATCAAATATAATAATACTGAATTCTAAGCAATATGAATTGTAATTACTCATAGTTCGTAAGTTTCTTACTACCAATTCTTTTCTAAATTAGTTGTTTTGCGGCACCGCACTATTAAAATTATTATTGGAATGTCTTCTGTCAATTAATTATATAAAAGGAGATTGCCCAAGATGTAAGGCTAGAAGGGCCTCATTTAAAAAATGTTCTTGCCTATAGCAGAGAATATGTAATTAGTGACTTTTGAAATGTTCTATATGAAATTTTTTTTTTTTTTAACAAGATTTTTTTTAGTTTTTTATTCATATTTAGGAGATTTTTACATTTTTGTGACATAAATTGAGGTTATTACTATTAAGTAAAAACTTGTTACTTTCTTCCTGGACCTTCGCAATTTTAATTCCGCTCAGTCGGTCATGGAAATAATAATATTGTTATTAAACGCATAATTAAAAAAAAATACGATTTCAGAATTACATTTCTTTGGACACACGAGGGTCCAATTTGGGCTTTCTCCTTTGCCAATGCTTCATAATATTTTATTCGACACTAGTGATTTTTTGTAACTTAAATCGACAGCCTGTATATTTTAGTGGTTAAGCTTAGTAAATTAGTTTTTAGTTTCTTTTATTAGTTAATTAAACAAGTCATACCAAGTGGCTTACATGTAATTTGTGTATTTTTAATTATGTTAATAGATTGTAATATTATTTTGAGATCAACTGCCAATTGATTTATTGTGTCTTGTTTTTTATATTCTTTATTTAAAAATAATATAATTTTATAGATAAAATGTTGTGTTTTATTTGTTTAATTCTCTAATTTTATAATCTTATTCATCATATTATGTACTTACACGATCATTATCTTATTTTTTAAAGTGATTATCTGCCTGCATAATCCATATACCGACATATAATAAGGCAGTAAAATTGGAGTGTCTATCCATTATCTAAACATTTTTCCAAAAAACGAATAGAGGACGATGAAAGAAGAGTAACAGAAACAAAAAAAAGATCAATTTTTGCAATTTTTGTCTGTCGTCGAAATTTAGAGAACAATGTAAATTAAACAATAAATACCTTAATAAATAATTATAATATTTAGATACGTATTGCGTATATATATACATATAATACATATAGGAATATGTACAAAATACATAAATTATATATATATATATATATATGTATGATATATATATATATATATATATCTAATATATATAATTATATATATATGACAACGAATTACTAATCAAAAGAATGAAGAAGATCAAGAAGAGAGTAAGAGGTGATCACGCACCTTTCGCTTAAAAGTAGATTTGCTAGCTGATTTACGGATGTCAAGGGGCAGCTTTTATGTGTATGCATTTACGCTGGATCCACACGTTGGCCCCAACGTTGGCTGCTGACACGCACCGGCCAATCACAAACGCGCATCACTCACTCCAACGTTTTTTTTTTTTTGTAATAAAAGTGGCAAACAAGCTTGCAGTTCACATTGATGTTAAGTGATGACTGCAGCCTATAGACACCAATGACCAGGGGTCAAAATGCAGATGCGCTGCCACTCCTGAGGCATTAGGTGTTATGCCTCTGTGCTGGAAATTACAGAGCCTTACATTACCACCTGACCGGAACACGATAGTACTGATATGTTCTTAGGTTTTCGCGAGCTACTCTCATTGAAATAAAACTATTTTACGGATTTATCTCGCGTATATTAAACTAAAATGATTTTTAAAATCAACCCCACGTTTCGGTCGCTTTTCAGCTTCCGTGGTCCCGGGCAGACTGAGGTGACATTTGTCTGACGATAGTACTGAACACTACCTACCATTTAGCGGCAAGTATATTAGGTAATGCGGTGGTGCCTACGCCCGCGAGCTCCGTCACTGGAGCTCTATCACCAGTCAAAGTTGGCGCCAATTCAACAAACAACGTACACGGGACAACGTGTGGGGCCGGCCTTACCATGGAACTGTATTCTGATTTGTCACTTACATGTCCTATAACAAATGAAGAACGCTGTTTTTTCCACTGTGTTCAAGCCTTTATTTACTAAAGACTCCTTCTGAGTGCCTAGTGCGAGATTTCGCTCCTTCAATTCCATACAAATCTGCGTTTACTCTTACGCGATCGAATTCGCATAATATCTCGCACTAGGCACTCTGTTGCAGTCGGGTAAAAAGAACGCCAATCTAAATCCGTCTAGAAAACTTCAGAGCCATCTTCGGCACCATTTTAAAAACAAATTACCCCCATCTCAAACTCAGAAACTCATATGAGTTTAAGCACTATCCATCTAAGTTACAAAGGCGCAAGTTTAGAAGCGATCGAACTTAATGTGGTCAGTTATAGTTGATGTATTTCACTTAGAATAAACTTGGATGGTTTTATAACTTAGTTGAGAGTTCTTTCGTGAGTTAACAATGGTGGATTATTGCAAGAAAGAAAAACAGTTCAGTGCAAGATGAGTAAGATGAGCTCTTATGATAGCGAGTTCTTACTATCTACTTTTACAATAGAAATAAAGGAAAACTTGTCGACCTCTTTTAATTATTTTCTTGTTTTCACGCATTATGTATAATTATATAAACTACTTCACTATACGTCAGTTTTATGTTTTTTAAGATTATGTTCCTATCTCTAATGGAAAAATTGAAACCCTAATTACCTACTACTAGTCTATCTGTCTATCTCATATGATACATGAAAGAAAAACAGTCCAATGCAAGATGAGCCTGTTGATATCTCCGGGCACATTACCAAACTCCGAGGTATTGGGATACTTCCAGAAAATGGGAAAATTCCAATAGAACCAGTGATAAAGGAGAGAAGATTTATCCCAGAAGCGAAACAGTTAAAGCTTAAAAAATAAACATATTAGGCGCGGCACAGAGCGAGCAGCCTCGCGGCATTTGCCGCGCGAGGCAGTTCGCTCTGTGTGGACGTGCCTCAGTAAGCGCGAGTGACCGAGCGCCTGAGCCATCTAGCCATCTAGTGTCTACACGTCCTGTAGAGATAATCACGTCCCAATATATCGAACAATCAGTATATGTAAGTTCCACCAAATAACCAATTATTTTCAGTGACAGAAATAAATCCTACAAATAGGCTGAACATCAATTAGATACATTCCACAATTACCCTCATATTACTAAAATAAACAAACTATTTTGGATTATGTTTGACCTAAGCTAATTACTGAGGTCGACTTTAAATTAATTACCTCTAACTCCTAAGTAGTTTTAGAGTCGGGACGTGACGACGGTGACCGCCCCACCACCCACTAAACGAGGAGTAAACCGAACAATGGCCAGTCAACTCATTCCAGTAAGCGACAGTAAATACAATAACACCAAAATACATATTTGTCCGCTAAGGACGCAGAGTCCATCATATTTGACAGATAACACTGATTTCCAACCTGGGAATAGAACACGGGCTCTCAGCATAGCAATAATGGTCTGTTACCACTAGACCACCGAGGTATTGACTATATTAAATTTAGACACATAAGATTATTCTAATGACCCGTGAGAAAATAATTACTGGCGCAGCAGGTAGCTCAACGTAAAACGTGTCGATTAAATTAAACTCAGGGATTACTCCATTCGACACCCTAACTTAAAATGGTTACGCATGGGAGATTTTTTTAAAGATAAAGGAATATCGGATATTTGTGAGTGTGCATAACTTTCTTTTTCATACTGTTTGTTGTTTTTTTTTATGTGATAGAAGTGGCAAGCAAGCATGCAGTTCAGATTGATGTTAAGTGATGACTGCAGCCTATAGACACCCACACAATGACTAAGGTCAAAATGCAGATGCGTTACCACTCCTGATGCCTAAGGTGTTGCCTCTGTGTCGGAAATTACAGGGCCGTATATTACCACCTGAACGGAACACCATAGTACTGAACACTACCATTTAGCGGCTAGTAGTCTAGAGCTCCATCGTAACAGATCACCACTAGCAGAGAATATGTAAATACTATGTATAGAATGGACACTTCGACGTCCCGCCCGATTTCCCTGCATCACCCAACCACCTCCCCTCTTATGGGCGACGGTTGGTATTTTCTACGTGCTACGTACACAAGTGCACGTGTAAATACCACGTCACTGATTGATGTCAAAATTCCATACAAACGCTTAATTAGTCTCTATTACACAAATAGAGACAAATTAAGCGTTTGTATGGAATTTTGGCGGAGTGTCCGCGGTGTGCCACTAGCGAACCCAAACAGACTACGGTACCCAAACTTTCACACATTATTTTGGAATAAACATATTCACATTTGAATGTATTCAAATGTTCACCTACGAATTTCCATATATATTTAAAACCCGAATTCATTACAATTATTTCGTCATCATCCCTCAATAACAATATGCATATCAAAAAGATTGGCATCCATCAAAAATCCAATCCTACCGCAAAAATTGAGCGACCGGCTGCCGAAGCGGTACAACTCGAAAATCGTCATTTTTGTATACAGCCACGCACTATTAGGTGTCGTGAAAAAAAAAACAAACAAATAAATGTCATTTGAAATTCAAATTCCTTTTGCTGTCGAATCATTTATTTGCATATAGACAAGGTGCGGATCATCGATCATCTGATAATTTCAATACTGTCGAGTTATCTACGGTGTGATTATCGCTCGGGGTGAGTTTTATTTGTTTGTTCTCATGAACTTAAGTGAGAGGAACTTTCGGTGTTGAGATTGAGAATAAACTTACGTAGAAATGATAATTGCATTGATACAAGCAAAGTATAGATTTTGGGGGCATGCTGAAGATTCTTCGCAGTCACAGCATTATGAAAAATGTTCATAACGTTCTGTTCTGAATTATATGGTTTTTTTTTATGTAAAGGAAGTGGCAAACAAGTATTCAGTTCACATTGATGTTCAGTGATGACTGCAGCCTATAGACACCCACACAAAGACCAAGGTCAAAATGCAGATGCGTTACCACCCCTGAGGCCCAGGGTGTTATCCCTCTGTGCCAGAAATTAAAGGGCCGTAAATGTTTTTGATGTATTTGCCAAGCTTGTGCCGTAGATCCCAAACCAAATCCGTAGGTACCTATATTTACCTACTTTTTAAGTAAAAAAGAACCATAGGTACTCGCTTACATAGGTCTACCCACGAAATAGATAGGCCTAACCTCCAGTAGAGATATTAAAAAATTTTTTTTTTGGAAAATGAGCACAAGGTTTTCCGCCAAGTATGATTAATTTATCTAAAACGCGGTCAGGTAAATACAATAATATATTAATGGGGAACGGCGTCTCGCGATAAAACTACCGCCACCGCATGCCTAACGTGCGGATTATGGCATATACTCTACTAATGACGTACAACACTGACAGAGAATATGTAATAAATAATACATATAGAATGGACACTTCGACGTCCCGAACGATTTCCCCGCCTCAACCAACCCCCTCCCCTCTTGAGGGCGACGTTTGGTATTCTCTACGTGCTACGCACACAGGTGCACTGATTGATGTTTGTGTAACAGAGACCAAATTAAGCATTTACATGGAATTTGCATGGAATTTTGCATGGAGTGTCCGCGGTGTTACAGTGGTGAGGATATATTTGGAAGGCTTAGGGTGGGATTCACAGACCGCACTACGACTTTACTTTGAGCAAAGTATGCTTACAACTGTCAGAAATGTATGGGTTTTGACAGTTCGAAGCGTACTTTGCTCGAAAGTAAAGTCGTAGTGCCGTCTGTGAATCTCACCCTTAGTCCAGCGGAGAAAATCTCTCGGCTGAAGAGATGAATGAAAATTATTTTTCATTAATAGAAATAGCAAAAGTTATGTTGTTCACTCTACTAAAAACATTTTTACTCATGGCAGAGCTTTAATGACGGCGCTCGCGAACATAGGCACCACCGCATTACCTAATACAGGTACTTACCGCTAAATGGTAGTGTTCAGCACTATCGTGTTCCGGTCAGGTGATAATGTACGGCCCTGTAATTTCCGGCACAGAGACATAACACCTTAGGCCTCAGGAGTGGTAACGCATCTGCATTTTGACTTTGTCTTTGTGTGAGTGTCTATAGGCTGTAGTCATCACTTAACATCAATGTGAACTACATGCTTGTTTGCCACTTCCATCACATAAAAAGAAATTCTTACCACATCGATTAGAACAACCTCACGATAGTACTCGTACATTAATGATCTTATCGATCCACACAGATTCAGATAATTATAATGATTTGCATGCTATCAACGTATTATCACATCTGATCTATAATGAGGGAATCGTATACTATGCAACTAATCAATTTGCAATTAATGCGAAACGCATCTGCGATATGGAAGTCAATAATAATTTGTGGTGCGATTTGTTGTCATTGGTCCATCAATCATAGCTAATCGTTCTGCGTGAAATCGTATCAGAGTTTAGAGGTTGCAGTTCTTTTGTTTGGATTTGTTTCCTACATTATTGTAATAAAACTAGTTTTCGGATTTATCTCGCGTATATTAAACTAAAATCTTAAAACTAAAAAAGCTTAAACTAAAAGGTGAAAAGCGACGGAAACGTCGGGTTCGATTTTATATAATTTAGTTTAATAAACGCTAGATAAATCCGAAAACTAGTTTTATTTGATTGAGTGTAGCTCGCGAAAACCTAAGAACATTACTCATACCTTCCAATTCGAAAGAATAGTCGAAGAAATAGTCAAGATATGCTAGCTAGTAATGTACCTAGTGCATTACCTAATAAATGGTATTGCTGCAAGTTATGTAAAACTAGCTGTTGCCTGCAACTTCGCTCGCGTGGATGTCGTTTAAAAATTAACCTATGTTCTTTCTCGAAGTCAACTCTATCTCTGTACCAAATTTCATTAAAATCGGATCAGTCGTTTGGACGTGAAAAGGTATCAGACACACAGACAGGCAGACAGAGTTACATTCGCATTTATAATATTAAGTAGGGATTAACGTTCAAATACAGGTCATGTACCTAGTTTACCAAAGATAAGTCAAGGCTCTTCGGCATCGCCGATGATTTTAGAAGAGGGAGAAGAAGTGCGCTTTATGCCAGGATATTTGGCTCTCACGCTCTCTGCTTACCCTATAAAGGACTTAGCGTAAAAATACGTAGACATTCTTATCATTTTTACTGATACTATTTATGTTAAAACTGATTGAAAATTAGTCTTACATAGATCTACTAAAGGTTATTTATACACACAGTGCTTTTCAACCAACTACCTACAATGTGGACGTATTTAATCTCGCCTGTTCGAGTTCGAGTCTCGCCTGAAGTCAATTTTTTCTTTCCATTTTTCTTTAAAATAAAATATATTTCACAAGCATGTGTTAATGCGAAATAATATAAAACAATTATTAAGGGTAAAAGCGACTTCTTTACGATATTCAATAAACTGAAAAGTCTATTATATCGGTTGCCTAACTAGCATAGTTGGTATTAGATGGCGCTGCTGCTACCATAAAGCAATGCAATAGATGTGAAGGAAAAATTTGACAAATCGGGCAGGGCTTCAGTAGCTCAATTGGAAGAGCGGCTGGACTAGATTCCCAGTAGGTCGCGAGTTCGAGTCTCGCCTGAAGTCAAATTTTTCTTTCCATTTTTCTTTAAAAATAAAATGTATTTAATCTAGGTATGAATTCAAAACCATCAAACGTATCGAATATACCAAAGCTGTAAACACAAAAATATAAAATCGCGTCCCGACATTAACGAATTTTTGCGACAATAACAAACCTTTATGTAGGAAATCCTCTTTTCATGCACCTTGTGGCTATAAAAGTTGAAAAAAAAAAAACATTTGCGAATCATAAAAACCACAATACAACGGTATTGTGGTTTATTTGTTCGAAGCGGTGACGGGTCGTATGTAAAATTGGTGCGAAATTGAAAAACAAATTTGTTACATATTGCTTTTTTGATTCGAGCGTCATATGGACCGGGATAGGGTGTTATTCTTGACGATTGTGGGTTATTTTAAAACGAATATATTCATTCCAACACTACCTCTTACCTCTTCTTAACGTCTTATACCGGGGTTTTAATCTAGATTGTAAGCTATTATATGTATGTGTATTATTTCAACTGTAGGTATGCCTTTCATTCGTCTTACTACTATTAGGTATAAATGTGAAAGTTTTTTTTTTTTATGTTATAAAAGTGGCAAACAAGCGTGCAGTTCACATTGATGTTAAGTGATGACTGCAGCCTATAGACACCCACACAATGACCAGAAGTAAAAATGTAAATGCGCTGCCACTCCTGAGGCATTAGGTGTTATGCCTCTGTGCCGGAAATTACAAAGCCGTACATTACCACCTGACCGGAACACGATAGTGCTGAACACTACCATTTAACGGCAAGTATATTAGGTAATGCGGTGGTGCCTACGCCCGCGAGCTCCGTCACTGGAGCTCTACCACCAGTAAAAAGTGTGGATGTTTATTATTTGTTTGTTATTTTATCACGTTTGGACCGATTTCGATGAAATTGTTGATACAGGTATATACTAACATATAATAGGACTGTATATAATAGGACTGTAACACATATAATATTTTTATTTAGGTCAGAAACCTAGATAATATTTCACCCGCGCGAAGCCGAGGCCGACTAGTTCATTTATAATTTTGACATGTTTTACGTTAATTAAAAACAATATCTTTTGATTAAAAAAAAAAACAATTATAAACAGCATGATTCAACAGACATTTTGCTTATCATAAGCAAATAACAATGAGAAAAAAAACATTTACAAAGTTTTCATGTTTTAATTAAATTATCCTTCGCGTTGCACACATTTAAAAAAGAATAAGAGAAATCTCTATGAACGCATAATGAGAATAATGAGATATAAGAAAAAAAAAGAAACGATACGAAAAAACCAAGGGATCAGAATAAACACGAAGGGGTTGTCATACATCGCGTTACTTGATTAAAGCTGTATTACTGCGGGAACCACAATGGACAGGATTTTTTTTTTTTTGAGTTACATTACTTTTGCTTTGGTCGTTTGTTTTTGGAAAATTTGAATCCGTTAACGATTGGTTTTGTTGCTTTATTTTGTAGATTTACCATTACTGTCATGATAATAGGATGTTGAATACCAGGGTAAAGTTCAATAAGGCCATGAAATAGGGAAAGTGATAATATAAAATCGTTTTTAGGGTTCCGTAGTAAACAAGGAACCCTTATAGTTTCGCCGTGTCCGTCTATCTGTCTGTCTGTCTGTCTGTTTGTCCGTCCGCGGTTTAGCGCAAAAACTGTTAGTACTAGAGACTTGAAATTTGGTACAAGTATACACCTTAATCACGCCGACAAAGTGGTAGAATAAAAACATGAAAAAACATTTTTTAGGGTAACCCCCCTACTAGTAACGGGCGGATATTTTTTTTTTATTTTCGATTTTCATATTGTGAGAGGTATCGTTGGATAGGTCTTTTAATATTATGGGTGTGCTTACATCATTATTCGATTTAGTTAACTGTTCGTGACTTATTAAGTCTTAAAGTGCAAATTTTCGTTAGACTCAAGTGTGTCCCCCCCCTACAGGCTAAACGGTTTTTGTTAGAAATTCAAACGTTACGGCGATAGTAGCTAAATATAACGAAATTAAAAGGAAAACTATCACACTAAAGTTGGCCTTGCAAGTTTGCGAGTTATAGTCGACAAAGTGTATTTACTCGAAAATTTCGAATAACTCTATAGAAAATATTTTTTTTTTCATTACATTCATTACTCTGTATTTACGGAATGCTACACTGCGCATGGCCCGACACGCACTTGATCGGTTTTAATTTAATAAGTGCACAGGTATAAAAGCGCCTATATTTGAGGAAATACGGTCGTGAAGTTATGTTTCTGATTTTAATATTTGTGGTCTTTACGCAGAAAATTGTCTAATCGACGTTTTCCGATGTTTTTTGCATCATTCCCAACAATTGTACCTAATACAAATTTTAATACACCTTAAAATTATAATAACGTATCAAAATTTAATGTATTACGACCCAACAAGTAAACATATGTTTTACTCAGTTAACTAAATGTTCATCATACATAACCTGAGTACGAGTCGATTTTTTGTGTGATGAATATGGCAAACATGCATGTAGTCGACATGGATGTTAAGTGATGACTACAGCCTATGGACATCTATACAAAAACTAGAGGTCATAATGCAAATTCGTTGCCACCCCTGAGTCCTTAGTTATTCTGTGATAGTTCTTACGAAGCCATACATTACTAACTAACTGGATTTGGCGGCAGATAGATTAGGTAATGCGGTGGTGCCTACGCCCTCGAGTCCCTACACTGAGACTCTACCACCAATAATTTGCTATAAATCTATTTTGTGTTTTTTTATGTAATGGAAGATACAAACAAGCATTCAGTTCACATTGATGTTAAGTGATGACTGCAGCCTATAGACACTTACACAAAGACCAAAGTCAAAATGCAGATGCGTTACCACTCCTGAGGCCTAAGGTGTTATGCCTCTGTGCCGGAAATTGCAGGGCCGTACATGTTGTCTTTTCTTTGTTATCTACGTTTTATGTGTCTCGCTGTGTGTCAAAATAAATGTTTCTATGTTTCTATGTTTCTACATTACCACATGACCGGAACACGATAGTACTGAACACTACCACTAAGCGGCAAGTATATTAGGTAATGCGGTGGTGTCTACGCCCGCGAGCTCCGTCACTGGAGCTCTACCACCAGTAAGTGTATTAGTCTGTCAGGCCACGAGCCAATATTGTCCTCCTGATCCGTGAGAGGATTAATTAATTATTCACTTTTATACAATATACACAAGCGTATCCAATAGAATAACTTAGTGCTTATATCGTGACACTGGATTACCTCAGGACATACCGTCAGTAAATTCATAAATGATACCTAATACCTCAAAACACGCAACCCCAACCCTCAGACATTTACATCGATATTGAATGTCCAGCGCTTATTCTGACTACAATCAAGGGATGGTTTTACATTACATAGATTAGAGAGTTGTAGAAGGACAGTTAAGTTTAAATCTTATTAAGTCATCGAGAGTAAAACTCCTTAAACTTTTTACTGTTATACGTCTATTATGTATTTGAACAATGAAATAAATGTTTTATTTTGTTCCTCATTACCATTATTGTATGCTGATGAATAGTGATTGCCACAATGATATCCACATTGAACGGTTCTTAGCTGCCCTCATCCAGCGATTACCTGTAGGTAATCGTTGGATGAGGCATCTTCACCGGCTAGGTTCATCTAGTGGCGCCATTCGAGAACTTTTCTGTCCCAACGGCTGACAGCTTCCTATAGATAGGTAGGTACATATAATGATCATTCAGTAGTATTCGAAAAAATATTCCTTCAAGGATTATATTAAAACAAAACAACCTGATCGCTGACCATTGATTTGGGCTCAGAGAAGGACATTGTACCGTGGAATAAGAACATCGCGTTGTACGCGAGCAAATCTGATTAAGGCTTGTAGTCGATGATAAATAAACTTAGGGTATCAGATTCAATCCTGTGAATAAAATTAATAATATTGTGTTTATTTTTCTATTGGTGAGGCTTTTCCTTGAAGCATCTTCAGTGTTCGATAAATAGTCCGATCATTGTCTCGAAATTGCAGTATTAGTCTCCTTTGCAAATATCACTCCCATTTAATGAATTTATACAGAAGTCAGTTCTGCGAACACTATAGGTATATAATCTATGGCCAAATACGAATATCATTAAGGCTTCCTATTTGGAGCGGAGCAGCGTGTTTAAGTGATATTAGAAGCGAATGTACGCGCGTCATGATTGATTCCGGCAATTTAGATTCTGCGACGACGTGGACATGGCGACGTGCCGAATTAGTGTTAGATAATGTGTTCGGCCACCGCCGACTGGATGGTGACGGTAATTGATGGTTATGTGGTGTCTAATGGCGACAGTGTTAGAAATAACTTAACATCAATGACTATATTAAGTACCTACATTTTTATCTAACAAATATTACAAAGGTTACAAGCGTGCAGTACATCCCCCTTATTCATAAACGTATTTTAGCTAAAGTGTTGCTAATCTCTCCTTTGTCTTTTTCTATCCTGCACAATTGTCAGTACAAAGACAAAGCATGCTATAGCTAAAAAGTATCTAATGTACGTTTATGAATAAGGGGGTAAGATTTTAAGTG
Source organism: Macrosoma leucophasiata (assembly GCA_036365455.1). NCBI lineage: Eukaryota > Metazoa > Arthropoda > Insecta > Lepidoptera > Hedylidae > Macrosoma > Macrosoma leucophasiata. The sequence goes on along the minus strand of JAWQUS010000004.1, from coordinate 3,251,201 downwards.
AACACTTAGCCCTCTAGTGGTGGAGAATATTATAAGTAGGTATGTATCATCACGCCAAGTCCCTTACAGGGTAGGCAGACAGTGTGGAGCAGCAGATATCTCGGTCCTGGCACACCTCCCGTGGTTCTTCTACAGACTTCTCCTAAGACTTTTGTCCCCCACCCTCGGACAGTACTACAGTTATATGTGTTTAGTCAATCGAATGAGAATATTTTATTTTGCGACGTATACTTTAATAGGTGTTCGGAATATTACGACATTATCCAAAAGATTAACCCCCTTATTCATTAACGTACATTAGCTAAAATACGTTTATGAATAAGGGGGTTATATTCCCTATCTATATAGAGGTATATAAAAATCAATTGCTGTTCGTTAGTCTCGCTAAAACTCGAGAACGGAAGGACCGATTTGGCTAATTTTGGTTTTGAATGATTTTTGGAAGTCCATGGAAGGTTTAAAATAAAAAAAAATAAAAAAATATGAAGAAATTGGAAAAAGGGAAATAGCAAAAAAACATTATTTCATTTTCCCATACAAATAGTCCGTATCTATCAAACCATTGACACATTATTTCATTCTGAGGCAATACGAAGTTTACCGGGTCAGCTAGTTATCAATAAAAATAAAAATGTATACCTAATTTAACTATAATATTAGCCATTATCTGCCCACAAATATTAAATTCTTTACAAAATATTAATAAATTAATAACCATAACCTCTAAAACCGCGTCCACACGTGCCGAGATCAGTAATCTAAGGTGAGGTGCACAATGGGGCTAATTTTTTGACACGTGTCAATATTAATAGATCTTTTATCACGACTCATCGTCTGTGAGAAAAGTTTAATGGATTTGTAAATTTTTATTCATAATATGAAGAGGTATGGGAGTTCTTTAATTATAAAAATATAAAAAACAAAAACGTTACGTAACTTCATGTAATCCCCGAAGGGGTAGTCAGAGGTAAAGGCATGCAATCAAGCAAACACGCAAACGCCCATGATACGCCAGTCACGTAATTGTATTTTTGAATATTCCTTCTCGATGGCTCATATTTTTTACATTATAATGGCGGCATACAGGCACCACGCAGATTAATGATAAGTGCAAATGCAGATGCATTGCCACCACTTAGTTGTTTTGCCTCTGTGAAAGAAATAACGGGGTCATACATAACCATCTAACGGGAACACAATAAAGCTGAACACTACCATTTGACCTGATAGCAGAAAGATTAAGTAATAAATACACTCTCGAGCTTTGACATGATAACATGAAGCAGATACGATTGCTTCATGTTATTGGTGGTAGAATTTTATTTGAGCATTTTTTTAGGCAAAAAGCAAGCTTGCATTCTTAAAACGGCTGCCACACACCGCTGGACCTACTGGCTCGTTATATACTTTTTAAAATAAAATAGGTATACTAGTAATAAATAAAAAACCGATGTGTAATGCTAAAACACAAAGCAATTCATACCCCTATCTATTTCAAATCCAATCGCAACAAACAATGATGGAAAACTACGTATAATCAAATATCTAATGACCGTATTTAAGAATTTATTCCAACCCAACGCTTTTGATTTCCACTAGCGCCACGTGGCGGCCACGTGTGGAAACTAAGACGCCATATTTGAAAATCGTTCATTGTACATAGACCTTTACTTGGTTTTTAAACAATACGATAGAGGGATCACTGGGAATTGGGCGAATTATCAATCATTATGACAAGCATTTGAATTTGGAATCGGATGTTTTTTTAATGATACCTATGAGGATGTTTTTGTTAAACGAAGGAATAAGGTTTGGGAAGGCATATTTTGTAAGTAGATATTTATATTTACCATGGTTGGTTCACATACTCGTAATTTATTATTTTTTTAATAATAATTAGCGTAGATTTTGAAATTATTGCTCGTGTTAAATATCTTCAAAGTATTCAATGATTACTTTGAAGATATTTAACACGAGCAATAATTTCAAAATCTACGCTAATTATTGTGATTGAAGCGCGCATGGCCCAGCGGCTGGTGTAGATCGTAAGCGATCTGCTCGGTTAAGCACTACGGGCGCGGTCGGGTAGTGTGATGGGTGACCGCTAGTGGCAAATTAAATGCGCGTTTCCGTGCTTCGGAGGGCACGTTAAGCCGTCGGTCCCGGTTGCTATCGATAGATAGCAGTCGTTAAACCTTGTCGGAGGCCTTATGGGCGGTTTGAAAACATCCGACAGCGGGTTGGCCACTAACCCACCCACCTCCACCAATCCGCATTGGAGCAGCGTGGTGGAGTAAGCTCCAGGCCTCCCCCCAAAAAGGGGAGAGACTCGTGCCCAGCAGTGGGACGTATAATGGGTTGCCATTATTATTATTATTATTATTCAATGATTTATAATTTACTACTGATAGAATCTCAAGAGCGTAGCTAACATTACGTTACCTAATTTAAATTATGTTCAAATTGATTGTAGGTATTCCGGTTGGGTGGTAATTTATGAACTTTAGTTTTTTCTTATTGTTTGATGTTTTCATTTTTCATAGAGTCATAAGAGAGGCTTTATAACATATGGAAATGGGCAGTTGATGAGTAAAAACAGAAAATAATACGTAGTTAAGGTTCTGTTTTATTGAAATGATCATAAAAAACATTTCAAAAGACAAGGGGAAAAAATGGAAGGTTTTAAAAAAAAAGAATATTTTGAGACCCATAAAATGTTTTTCCTATGCTTAACATAATTTCATCTCGCCGGAATAAAAAAAATAAATATAAAGATTTAGTGTGATCGGCTTTTACTGTTGGAAAACAATTTTTATTCCGGTGTAACAATATGAAAAATAGCAGGAAATATTCTTTCGATTCTCCAGGATAATAGAATAGAACATTTCCAAGATGTTTTATCAAGACCTGTTACCACTTTTTTTACAAATCAATGAGGACTGACTGACAGTCTAACAACACTCGAAAATGGAACTTGCCATGATTTTTTAAATTTCTACGCAAACAACGAGAATGTGAACAGGGCATAATGTAAAGATGATTTCAAACAATACCAGTAATTGGGTCCACAATGCGATGGGTGGTTCTGTAATCCCTGAATTGTTTAGCCAGTGGTGTTGATGACGTATTATTGTTCAATCGAGCAAACAGAGGGTAGGTACATGATTATACTTAAACTACGTTTTTTATGTGGCAAACGTAGGTTTTCATTATCATATACATAGAATGAAAACTGGTGGTAGAGCTCCAGTGACGGAGCTCGCGGGCGTAGGCACCACCGCATTACCTAAGATACTTGCCGCTAAATGGTAGTGTTCAGCACTATCGTGTTTCGGTCAGGTGGTAATGTACGGCCCTGTAATTTCCGGCACAGAGGCATAACATCTTAGGCCTCGGGAGTGGTAACGCATCTGCATTTTGACCTTGGTCTTTGTGTGGGTGTTTATAGGCTGCAGTTATCACTTAACATCAACGTGAACTGCACGCTTGTTTGCCACTTCCATTACATAAAAAAAAAAAAATGAGTATGGTTTATATCAAAATTAAATTTTAAATTTTCTCTGTTGAGATGTCAACAGGCTCGCCACCTGTTACATGGGCCAAAAACATAACCGGCGAATTGTGGGTGTTTGCAAGTATGCTTGATTGCATGCATTTACCTCTGCCTACCCATTTGGGGATAACAGGCGTGAAGTTACGTTTTTTTTTTAATTCTAAATATCGAACTCATCACTGGATACTGAAATACTATTCGCTGAATGTAGAAGAGGCACATGAGCTTTTACTGGTGGTAGAGTCCTCTAGTGACGGAACTGACGGGCGTAGGCACCGCTAAATAGTAGTTTTTAGCACGCTCGTGTGCCTGTCAGGTGGTGATGTATGGCCCTGTCATTTCTGGTACAGAGGCATAAGACCTTAGGCCTGAGGAGTGGTAACGCATCAGCATTTTGAATTTGGTCTTTGTAAGTGTCACTTAACTGTGTCACTTAACATAACACTTAACATCAATGTGAACTGAATGCTTGTCTGCCTGCATTACACAAAATAAGCTGCTTAATAAGCAGTATACCTGCCTACCTCGGATGAGATGGTGTTAAGATTTTGTTTGTAATGTTTTTTCATGTTATAAAGATGGCAAATAAGCATGCAGTTCACATTGATGTTAAGTGATGACTGCAGCCTATAGACACTTACACAAAGACCAGAGGTCAAACTGCTGATGCGTTGATGAAACAGACTCCTGAAACAGTATTATTACGAGTACATATTCTTACTTACTTACTTACTTGCCATCTAACCTAACCCGAACACGAAAGCACAACGAAAGTGCATGCACAAAAATGTAATATACCTACCTACCCAAATAAATTGACATTCGTATTTCCAGTAATCTTATTACCGTAAAAAAAAAGTCCACAACGCAGACAGCATCAAATATCAATTCATCCTTTAATTTCCCCGCAAAAATCATAATCAGCGTAACACGGAACGTGTTGAAAAAATAAAAAAAATCGACAAGATGGGCCCTGACGGGACCGTTGTAACTTGAGCTGCGATTTCAAACGAAATGCCCCTTTCGTACGTAATTTTCTATAGAGCTGGATATGTAGAGGTCTTGATAATATGGGCAGCCAGTATTAATGGTATAGCGACGTGAAATTTAATCTTGCCCGCAAAAAGTATTGAATGGTGGACAAAAAGGGGTTTGATAAATGGTCAGGCTGGCTACTTTGATTCAATGTAAGACTTGAGTCTAGAATCTAGATAGAAATGGTTAAGTATTGTCTAGTCTTAGTAGGTACTTGCATACAGGTAAGATATTTGTTAAAAAAAAAGTAACTATGCCTGTAATCCCCGAAGGGGTAGGCAGAGGTAAATACATGCATTTAAGTATACATGCAAACATCCACGATTAACCTGTTGACAACTCCGGACACATTACCAAACTTCGAGGTACTGACAAATTTTCAAAAAATTGAAAAATCCCAATAGAACCAGAGATAAAGCACTTTACACCATTATCTCTGATAACCCTCTAGCCCGAAATCGAACCCAGGACCTTTTCGTTTACTATATAGTGTGGGACATCGTTGGATAGGGCTTTCAATGTTAGGGGTGTGCTAATATCATTTTTCGATTTAGTTAGAAGAAGAAGAAGAGAAGAAGAAAGAACATTTATTTGCAACAATGTTACACGAGAAAATATAATAATAATAAATAATAATAATGGCAACCCATTATACGTCCCACTGCTGGGCACGAGTCTCTCCCCTTTTTTGGGGGGAGGCCTGGAGCTTACTCCACCACGCTGCTCCAATGCGGATTGGTGGAGGTGGGTGGGTTAGTGGCCAACCCGATGTCGGATGTTTTCAAACCGCCCATTAGGCCTCCGACAAGGTTAAACGACTAAATATAAATATATATAAATATATTTATATAATAGGTCTAGTAGAGGAAAGTAAGCAAATATGGGCTACCATTTTGTTTTTGCCACAAAAATAAAAAACTATTAAAAAACTAACCATTTTTTGTTGTCAAAATAATCAGACATACGTTTTTAAAGAGCTAAGTAACAATTATATGTTCTTAATATTATAATATATTATTATATTGAGAATTAAACAAAATATTAAATTAGACGCTAAATATGGAACAGGTACTCAAATATGGGTTACTAATAGAAATATGTACGGCCCTGTAATTTCCGGCACAGAGGCATAACACCTTAGGCCTCAGGAGTGGTAACGCATCTGCATTTTTACCTCTGGTCATTGTGTGGGTGTCTATAGGCTGCAGTCATCACTTAACATCAATGTGAACTGTATGCTTGTTTGCCACTTTTAAAACATAAATAAAACTATATAATATCTACTACGAAAATAACAATTATAAATGTTTATCTTAAAAGAGATCAAATCACTTTAGTAGATGGAAGATCACTTAATTTACTTACAAATACCACTTAATTTACCTACTTTAATCATTTGTTATTTATCCCAAGTTTTCCTTGGTGCTTTTGAATGTGTTGGCGCCATTCTGAAAAAATATAAGTAGGTACTTTTAGAACGACATAAACAACCACTTAAATATTATACATATACAGGTAATACCTAAGTATGTATATTATACAGTAATAGCCCATTTTCGAAATTCTTAACTAAAATAAATTTGATCCTGTACTTTACAAATTATATATAGCAAGCAATAAATTGAGTGAAAATCATAAAATTAAACTTATATTCAGCAATAAAATAAATAGTTACAATGTTTAGACCCAATTTTCTTTAATCAAACAACACATTGATACGTACCTCCGAAAACTTTTCGACAGCAGCAACACAAGAATGGCCGACACTGGCGACAGCTCGCGCGCAATTGACGAGAGTGAGTGAGTGAGATGTTAAAGCGAATGAATGCGATGGACGATCGTCGTTTTTGGCGTCTTTCGACTGTAGGTTTTTGAGAATTGCTTGTAGCCCGTATTAAAGCACTAGCCCACATTTACTTACTTTCCTCTATTTTACATTGCATCGTTACAAATTGGTCCTAACTCAGCATATGCTGGTTGAAGAACAACCAGCGCTGGTCTTCCGTTAGGACCTTTAAGTTTCGTCATATACGTATATAAATTAGTAACAAAATATTTAACAAAACAACAAAAAAAATAATAAAAATAATACAATTTTACAAAAACTTTTTAAGTAGTAACATTACATACACAGGAGAAAAAAAAATTAAAATGTGACAGCAATGATTAACTGCTTGAAAAAAACACAAATGACTAATGTCAAATCATTAAATTAACCTTTTCAGTTTTCTAACCTAAAACTGGTAAGGGTACAAAAAAATATTTAAAAAAAGTATTAAACATAAAATTAGCTGCTTTGAAAATTACCACTTGCAATGAAATTAACGCTTACACTTGAAAAAAAAACTTATAAACATACGAATATAATAGGTTGGGGAAAAAGTCTTTTCGCATTATAGTATGTATGAACTTGTAATAAAATCTCTTTGGCTGTAGTATTTGTATCTGGCTGGTCTTGGTATCATTGAAAGTTAAAATTTTAAAGAACATAATTCCAAATTCAAATTAGGCAAATGTGTGATTTTCATTTGCTTTTCGTACTGTCAAGATGAGTGAATCTAATGAAGAAATTCGATACATTTTAAAATTTTAATACAAAAAAGGTAAAAATGCCGCGAAAAAAATTTGCGATGTTTATGGACCTAGTGCAGTGTCTGTGAGAGTAGCACAAATCTGGTTTAAGCGTTTTCAATCCGGAAATTTTGATGTCAAAGATGCACCTCGCTCTGGTCGCCCTATTACGGATAAAATGGATGCCATTTTTGAAAAAGTGGAGCAAGATCGACATATCAGTAGTTACGACGTAGCTGAAGAACTGAGAATTGATCACAAAACAGTCTTGGCGCGTTTGAAAAAAACTGGGTACAAAAAAAAGCTCGATATTTGGGTACCTCACGAGCTCACTGAAAGAAACCTAATGAACCGTGTACTCATTTGTGATTCTTTATTACGACGTAATGAAACCGAATCATTTTTGAAGAAGGTGATAACTGGTGATGAAAAGTGGATCACGTACGACAAGAACGTGCGTAAAAGGTCGTGGTCAAAGGCCGGTCAGGCTTCACAGACTGTGGCGAAACCCGGGTTAACCTAATAAAGTGATGTTGTTTGTGTGGTGGGATTGGAAGGGCATTATTCATTATGAGCTATTACTCTTTACGATTCTGAACTCTACTGCGAACAACTGATGAGATTAAAGCAAGAAGTTGAGAGAAAGCGGCCGAAATTGATCAACAGAAGGGGTGTGGTGTTTCATCATGATAACGCTAGACCTCACACATCTATAGCCACTCAGCAAAAATTAAGAGAGTTTGGCTGGGAGGTGTTAATGCATCCGCCGTATATTCCTGACCTTGCACCTTCAGATTTCCACCTGTTTCGGTCTCTTCAGAATTCTTTATGCAATGTTAGGTTAACATCACGAGAGGACTGCCAAATCCACTTGTCGCGGTATTTTGATGATAAGTCCCAAAATTTTTATAGCAATGGGATCATGTCCCTACCTACAAGATGGCAAAAGGTTATCCAACAAAATGGTACGTACATACTTTAGTTAAATTTAAATAAACTATATTAAAAAATGTTTTGAATTATCTTAAAAAATGCGAAGAAACTTTTTCCCCAACCTATATATATATAACAATATATCAATTTGTTGTGACTGGTGAAATAAAATAGTAAAGAGTTTCCTGTTCGTTGGCACTTGTAGGTGGCTAAAATAAATTAAATTTAAATACATATACATATTTACTCACACAAAAGTTACTGTTCATGACTTATTAAGCTTTAAAGTGTCAATTTTCGGTAGTCAAGTAGAAATTCAAACGTTACTGTAATACTTAGTGGCTACATAATAACAAAATTAAAAGGGAAACTATCACACCAAAGTTGGCTTTACAAGTTTGCGAGTAATAGTCGACCAAATGTTATACTTTAAATTTTTAAAGAACTCCATAGAAAATATAACATTTTTTTTTTTTATGTAATGGGCGTGGCAAACAAGCATGCAGTTCACATTGATGTATTGATGTTAAGTGATGACTGCAGCCTATAGACACCCACATGAAGACCAAGGTCAAAATGCAGATGCGTTACCACTCCTGAGGCCTAAGGTGTTATGCCTCTGTGCCGGAAATTACAGGGCCGTACATTACCACCTGACCGGAACACGATAGTGCTTAACACTACCATTTAGCGGCAAGTATATTAGGTAATGCGGTGGTGCCTACGCCCGCGAGCTCCGTCACTGGAGCTCTACCACCAGTTAAATTTTTATTATTACATTAATCAAACCTAAAAACTACGGAACCCTGCGCGGTACACTGCGCGTGGCCCGACCCGCACTTGACCGCTTTTTTTTCTAATCGGTCGCGGAACCCTGAGAAATCCACAATACTCCCACAAAAAATATTGATTATAATGCAACCCTTTAGGGTTGTTTTAAAAGATGCATGGGCGTGCATCCATCCATCACAAGTCTTATACCGTGGCATTATACTATAATTAGGCCCGGGTTCGCTCACCACTGCCACGTGACCATTGTTGGACCTCAAATTATGGTTGGTTTCGGTGGTGGATTACTTTTTATGATGTATAAAATATTAACTATTGTATAGGTAATTAAATACGTATATATAGATCTATACATAACTAGTTGACCCGGCAAACAGAATGAAATAATGTGTAAAGGTTTGATAAATGTCCATATCTATTTGTATGGTAAAATAAAATTGTGGTTTTGACTGTTTCCCTTCAATTTCTTCGTATTTTCTTAGCTTATAAACCTTCCCTGGACTTCCAGATATCATTCAAAACCAAAATTAGCCAAATCGGTCCGATTTTGGAGCCGTTCTCGAGTTTTAGCGAGACTAACGAACAGCAATTGATTTTTATATACATAGATAAGATAAGATATAATAAGACGGTAAAAATCAAGTCTCTGTACATTAAATATTTTTCTAAAAAACTGATAGGGGGCGATTAAAGAAGGTTAACAGTAAATTTTCTAACTGGTGGTAGAGCTCCAGTGACGGAGCTCAGGGGCGTAGGCACCATCGCATTACCTAATATACTTGCCGCTAAATGGTAGTGTTCAGCACTATCGTGTTCCGGTCAGGTGGTAATGTACGGCCCTGTAATTTCCGGCACAGAGGCATAACTCCTTAGGCCTCAGGACAGGAGTGGTAACGCATCTGCATTTTGACCTTGGTCTTTGTGTTAGTGTCCATAGGCTGCACTCATCACATTATTAACATCAATGTGAACTGCATGCTTGTTTACCACTTCCATTACATAAAAAATAAATTGTACAGTAATCGAGTTTTTATGAAAATAAATTACATATACCATTTAGTTACATGAAATCTCAATAGATGGCACTGACTTATTGAATGTAGTTTCCATAGGTCACGCGAAAAGCGATCTACACGCGGGCGGAGCCGCGGGCAACAGCTAGTCTCCTTATAATATTATGCGTTGATGTCACTAAAGATTTAACATAATCTTAAGCTACATAATAGATATAATTTATTTTTTATGGGTAGAAAGGTCGTAAGCATTTTGGCCAAAATTGAGTTAATTTTACAATTTTTTCATCAGGTTTTTTTGCTCTGTCGATCTGTATAATACCTATACCTACTAAATGCAGAAACTCGCGCAGAAATGGTAAATACGACCCAAAACTCGGTCATAGTCACTTAAATAAAATAAATTTTCAATGTAAAAGCTGAATGTTTTTTTTTTGTAGTTTTGATATGATGCAACACAATGAACATAATTTAAATATATATAACTAGGCACCCTAGTACCTATAGTACACCTAATAACATAGAGTATAGCTTGATTCTAAAACCTAGCCACAAATACATTATTACTGCTGAAATTAAATGTAATAATAATCATAGTATGAATCGTAATAACCGAGATGAGCTTTGAGCTTTTATAAAGAGAAAACTCTAAACAGCGCCATCTATAGCAAACATATAAAACTAAAAGGAATTGTTACAGTCGGTAGTACCTTATAAGTACACTTATTAAACGATAGAGGGCAGCAAACAGTAAAATACATAGATTCTTATACTAGGTAAAACATTATTATTTCTGAAAATGATATAAGTACCTACTTATTGATTTAAAATATATCTTCGATAAAAAGGTAGCTACTTACTAATCAACACCTTCATTTTATAAATAAAATAAACGATGTAGATAAATAAGTACCTGCTTCTAATTTGTCTTTAAAATTGATTTAAAAAAAAATAGTTTATATCCCTACTAGGTACGTACGATGCACATTTTTTACAATCGAATTATCTTTTAACAACAAAACAATTCAAGACCTGTGTAAATATGAATAATTCATAAAAACCCGTGATCCTTCGTAATTTTTTATGTGGTTCTTAGAAATGGATTGGTGGGTTCTATCTACTACCACTTATTAAATATCAAACATAATAATTAAATATGTCCTAAATAATTGATTAAATATGAAATCACTTCCACAAAACATCTCTGCACCTTCGAAATCCCCATAATTCTTAGTCATGGGGTAACTTGTCCCTTGTAATCCTACAAAGGTCTTAGATATCTTGCCGTTCGTAAAAGAAAGTATGGAACATTCTGTTCTGATAGGCAGGTACCTATTTTTATTATTAAGTATTTTTGGACCATCATTTATTTTATTTTGTTTACTTTGACATATTAATCAACGTATCAGTTGTTATTCGCTTTAATTTTATATTTGTAATTTGACGTATCACAAGCAAATTCTATTATTTCCAAGTGATTAAATGAATTTTTGAGTTTGAGTTTGATACAGATAGGTATTATTAATATGAACGTAATAATAACACGTTGTCATCTGCTTAGTTTGTATTTTATACTAGCTGTCCCCGCGACTTCGTCCGCGTGAGAATTTATGATTATTCAGTATCTACCCGGACGAAGTCGAGGGCGAAGCTAGTATAAAAGTAGCCTAAGTTATTCCTTATCACATCAGTTAACGGTAATCAATGAAAGTCCCGTCAAAATCGGAGACACTCTAATTCTATTTATTTGTATGTAGGTCAGGCCCCTCTTCTCCACTAGGCACTATGGGCACGTGCCCAGGGCCCCGCAATCGATCGGGGCCCCCTACTCGATTACAAAACCACAAATAACATATGACTAAAAAGCTACTCTACTTTCGCCCGAAAATTAAAAAAAAAAATAACTCGCCCATCTCCAAATTAAAAACACTTAAAAATGAATTAAGAAGTATAATGACTCGGGTGAAATTTATCAGTTTGTATCGACATTAGCGTCGATAAAATGTGATATGCTCGAAAATACAGAGTTTGAGATGTGATTAACGATTTTGCTTGATTAGAATCTAGAAGGATAGTACCTCTTCAATCAGCATATATATTATGTATTAGCTGACCCGGCAAACTTCGTATTGCCTCAGAATGAAAATATGACATGTGTCAAAGGTTTGATAGATACGGACTATTTGTATGGGAAAATGAAATGGTGGTTTTTACTATTTCCTTTCAATTTATTCATCTTTTCTTACCTTTTAAACATTCCCTGGACTTCCAAAAATCATTCAAAATCAATATTAGCCAAATCGGTCCAGCTATTCACGCGTGATGCCGTGACCAAGGAAAACGGGTTGCATTTTTATATATATACCTAGATGTGTAAAGACTAATCGTAGATGCAAGTTACTAAGCCCGGGTTGCACCACGTCTTTTGTTAAAGTCAAAGTTATTGTAACATTTCACATCCCTCTCTAACTTTAACAGATTTCTGTAAGCAAAGTTTTCTTGAAGCATGTGTTAATGCGAAATAATATAAAACAATTATTAAGGGTAAAAGCGACTTCTTTACGATATTCAATAAACTGAAAAGTCTATTATATCGGTTGCCTAACTAGCATAGTTGGTAATAGATGGCGCTGCTGCTACCATAAAGCAATGCAATAGATGTGAAGGAAAGATTTGACAAATTGAGCAGGGCTTCAGTAGCTCAATTGGAAGAGCGGCTAGACTAGATTCCCAGTAGGTCGCGAGTTCGAGTCTCGCCTGAAGTCAAATTTTTCTTTCCATTTTTCCTTAAAAAATAAAAATATATTTCACAAGCATGTGTTAATGCGAAATAATATAAAACAAAGATGTGAAATGTTACAATAACTTTAACTAGTCGTGGTGCAACCCAGGCTATGTGTTAATTTACATTATTCATCATGGTATCTGTTACCTATAGAGAAATAAAACTAAAGCTCAAACTTTGCTTAAGTTTGATCTTTGTTTATTGTAACAAAATTGTATGTATGTATCTTCACGCCAGGTCCCTAACGGGGTAGGCAGAGAGTGTAGAGCGCCAGATATCCCGGTTCTGACAAACCTCTCGTGCCTCGTCTACCTTCATCATTCTCTTCATACATGCACGCCGATTCCTAAGACTTTTGACCCCACCATCAGACAGAACTCGACCTATTTGGTCATGGTAGGTCAGTCTTGGTCTTCCTGGGCCTCTGCAACCATCCACATTCGCATTGTATATTGTATAACAAAATTGTGTGAGGAGTATATTATGGTCATGGGGGCCCCATTATCCTAATGTGCTCAGGGCCTCTAATAGGTGAAAGACGGCCCTGATGCAGGTAAGTATGTATGTATGGATGTATGGAGATAAAAGTAGCCTAAGTTACTCCTTATCACATCAGCTATCTGCCAGTGAAGTCCCGTCAAAATCGAAGACACTCAAATTCTATTTATTTGTATGTAGGTAAGTATGTATGTATGGAGATAAAAGTAGCCTATCAGAGAAAATGGTGTAAAGTCCTTTATTTCTGGTTTAATTGGGATTTTTCCATTTTCTGGAAATTTCCCAGTACCTCGAAGTTTGGTAATGTGGCCGGAGATATCAACAGGCTCGCCACCTGTTACATGGGCCAAAAACGTAACCGGAGAATCGTGGGTGTTTGCATGAATGCTTGAATGCATGCATTTAGCTCTGCCTACCCACATAGATAAATTGCCGCAAACCATTCTATAGCTGATGTGTATCTCAAATTAATAACTTGCGGATTGAGGGGCTTTTAGCGCGTTTGACACGACGTAGTGTGAAGGGTCCTTTGATGGATTAATATTGGTATAAATCTCTTCTCATTGCTTGGTCTTATGTCTCTTTAGGAAGTTTCATATATTTTTTAATGTTATGTAAGTGGCAGTCAGGCAGGCAGTTCACATTGCAGCCTACAAACACAAACACAAAGACCAAGGTCAAAATGCAGATGCACTGCCACTTCTGAGGCCTAAGGTGTAGGATTACAGATTTACGAATGAATTTAAAACAAAAAGAACTTGACATTATGGTAACTTGACATTTTTTTTTTTTTATGTAATATAAGTGGCAAACAAGCATGCAGTTCACATTGATGTTAAGTGATGACTGTAGCCTATAGACACCCACACAATGACCAGAGGTCAAAATGCAGATGCGCTGCCACTCCTGAGGCATTAGGTGATATGCCTCTGTGCCTGAAATTACAGGGCCGTACATTACCACCTGACCGGAACACGATAGTGCTGAACACTACCATTTAGCGGCAAGTATATTAGGTAATGCGGTGGTGCCTACGCCCGCGAGCTCCGTCACTGGAACTCTACCACCAGTAAAGACATTTTGAGAATTTGGAATTTCGGGAACTTGACATTACGAAACCGCTGACATTTTGGGAATTTGACGTTATGGACTGAAACGGGTGTTATTTATTTATTTATTTATTTACACTTTAATGCACTCAGTACATTAGGCGGGCTTAATGCCACAAGGCATTCTCTGACAGCCAACCTTTGGATAGAAGAACAGCGTTGTGGAAGGTGCAAATGGTTATTCTTAAATACAAAATGTAGTACATAATTTATCGTTTACAAAAAAAATAAAATATCGTACATTACATAGAAATAATATATATATATATATGCACGTATAATATATATAAATATATATGTTATTTAATTACTATACCTGCATAAAATAAATAAGCGACGAAAGGATACTGATTCATTACAATAGAAGTTAAGACGACAAATTCAAAAAGTGTGGCCGCAATTTCCTCTTGAAAGTGAATTTACTTGGAGATTTGCGAATGTCAACGGGCAGCGTGTTCCAGAGTTTAATGGATAAAAACAGTGAAAGAATTGGCCATGAAGCCGGACTGGTGAGAAGGTATATGAAGAATTAAATTTTCCGATGAACGGAGACAATAGTTGAGAGAATCGCCCAGAAAGTTGAAATTACATTTTAGATAAGTAGGAGAACAAGGATCATTGATAATAGAATAAAGTAAACAGAGCATCCTTGCGGACCTTCTCTGCGGGATGGGAAGCCAGTTAAGCTGGGATCGAATGAATGTTATGCCTCAGTGCCGGAAATTACACTGCCGTACATTACCACCTGACCGGAACACGATAGTGCTGAACACTAGCGTTTCGCGGCAAGTATATTAGGTAGGTAATTTTTTTACTGGTAGAGTAGAGTTCCAGCATAGAAGCTCGAGGGGGTGGATACCACCATTTGACGGCAGATAGATTAGGAAATGACCTAATCTATCTGCCGTCAAATGGTAATGTTCAGAAACGTAACGTAAACTTGTATGGCCCCGTAATAAATTTCACAGAGACAAAACAAATTAGGTCTCAGGGGTGGCAACGCATCTGCAATTTGATCGCTGGTCTTTGTGTAGGTGTCTATAGGCAGTCATCACTTAAAATCGATGTGAACTGCATGCTTTCCCATATTCATTACCAACAAAAAAAACCTTTCAAAACAACAAAAAATTTACTCAACACAATTCATCAAATCACATCACACATTGATACGTTCACAAAATCGATCCCAAATTCCCATCCTCCTCGACCACATCCCACAAGTATCGATTTGCACAATCGTTTCTCGACTCGATTCTCTCGTCGCCGGACTCGTGTATCGATTCTTCATCGAGTAGTGACGTCACTGAGAGCAGAGTGGAGTCGGTGATGTTGATTGTATCACCTGCATCACCTGTCTCTGGCTTGCTTCTTGTTGTGCCTAAAGTCTTGATAAAGAATAAAAAACTTTGCTGATATAAAAGGAAAATCGAAGTCTGGTGCAGATATTGCCTGTTGTTAGGATCAAAAGAGACCAATAGTGATTAAATTTAATCAACTGCGTCAGCCATTAGTTTTTAGAAATTAGATAAGTGATGTGAGGAAAAGAAAAAAACCGGACAAGTGCGAGTTCGACTCGCGTGGTGAGGGTTCCGTAATTTAAATAAATATTTTCGAAAATATTACAGATTTAAAATGCAGGGACATAGCGGTTACGGTGGTACCGGGATATATTGTTTATATTATTAACAATTCATATTATCAGTTTATATTATACCGGGTAATATTATTAAGAATTTTCGATTTAATTTGAATACTCAAACTTCTTATAGGTTTTCCAGTATAGGCAAAGAACTATTTTCCACTTTTTTTTCAAAATTTTAAGTTCAGTTGTTTTGGAGATAGGGGCGGGGGAAATGGTCAATTTTCGTTTTAATTTTCTGATTGTTCCCCCGAAAGTGGCCCCCCTGTTTAAAATTTATTATTTTGCTTGACGTGTTCGTCTTTGGGTCACCAATTTACATATATTCATCAAATTTCAACTCAATCGGTTGAGTAGTTTCGGAGCAAATTGGCTGTGACAGACGGACAGACAGACAGACAGACAGACGCACGAGTGATCCTATAAGGGTTTCTTTTTTCCTTTTAAAGTACGGAACCCTAAAAAGTGGCCAAGTGCGGGTTCCGTAGTAACAAGTAATTCTTATAGAAAGTTTTATTTACTATTGGGATTATTCCATTTTCAGTAGGTAAGACGCCAGTGCCACACTCGAAGATTGGTAATATTGACGGAGAAGTCAATAAACTACCCACGGTGTCCTTTTTTTTATGTAATTGTAGTGGCAAACAAGCATGCAGTTCACATTGATGTTAGGTGATGACTGCAGCCTATAGACACCCACACAAAGACCAAGGTCAAAATGGAGATGCGTTACCACTCCTAAGGCCTAAGGTGTTATGCCTCTGTGCCGGAAATTATAGGGTCATACACCACCTGACCGGAACACGATAGTGCTGAACACTACCATTTAGCGGCAAGTATATAAGGCAATGCGGTGGTGCCTACGCCCGCGAGCTCCGTCACTGGAGCTCTACCACCAGTGAAAATTCCGTGTCTGGAAATATTTATATTCGTAAAATTCATCATCACTTCAGCCGAGAGACGTCCAATGATGGACAAAGCCTTCCCCTAAGGCCCACAAAAGTGTTGCGCGTCGAAATGGAAGCATCGCTTGGCCGGCGGTTTGGCAATTGCAGTTGTTTGGCCGACATTGTCCGGTTGTTAACTGCACTAGCGGAAGAATTCTTCTCCACGAGAAGGCAATGGGGTCGTCAAGTCCCTATGCCTTCGCAAATAAGGTATTTAAATTACGAAAAACAGTTTCAAAAACGAATTCTCACATCAATAATTGCCATGTGCAAGATTGGCACCTCCAACTTGTAAGGTTTGATCTGTTGAGGCTCTTCGTCTAGGTACGAGTAGTCGCTTGGTGACTGCCAGTTTATCTAGAAAAATATGATATATGAAAATGTAGTTACTGAAAAAAAAAAATACGCTCAAACAAAACAAAAAAAACTGGTTGCCTGTAAAGCCGGTTTTACGGGCGAAGATTTTACGTGACAACGTCTTTTTCTCGGTAGAAAGGCATTCGCCGGTCCGGCAGGCCTCTCTCTCGTTCGGTGACTCATCGTTACGTTACCGGGCGTTACACTTTTCCATGAGTGACTCCGAGCCGCAACCTAATTTAAGACGTTGTCACGTCAAAAATAAAACAGAGTTGCCTGTTTGCATGAGCGAGTAGTTTGTTGTGTGTAACCAAAAAATTATGCCTCTTTGGAAACACACAAGGACCCTAAAGGGGTTAAATAATATAAAACGCGTTGACATACTTACGCTTATATTGCCGCTAATGGGCTAACTGAACACTAACTCTGTTATATCATATCTCACTAAAATCTGTAATTATTAGGATGAAAGATAGTATATAAATAATAGAATAAGTATGTACCTATGTTTTTTTTTTTTTCTTTTAAATGAGTATTGTTATTATTTGAATAGGTATAAATTTAAGTTATACGACAGACGCTTTGCTGACGTAATTTAGGTCCTTTAATTCACAAAACCGGCCCCAATGGAAGACCAGCGCCGCTCGTAAGATCGGTTTTATGCTGAATTTTGTAACAACCTTGATTTTGTGTTCTTAGTTTTAGTTTTTTTTTTTTATATGTTATTGTTGTTGTTACAAATAAAGTTTTTCTATTCTAGTTTTCTATTCTATTCTAACTCTGTCGATAGCGCTATCGTGTTTCAGTCAGTTGTTATGTTATTAATATACCTACGACTCCGTAATTTTACGCAGTTTTTTTACGTAACAAAACTGGCAAACAAGCATGAAGTTCACATGGATGTTAAGTGATGACTGCAGCCTATAGACATCTATACAAAACCCAGAGGTCAAAATGTAGATGCGTTGCCACCCCTGAAAATTTAGTTCTTATGTCTTTAATAGTTATTACGGAGCCATTCATTACCATCTAACCGGAACACGATACAGCTGAACACTACCATTTGGTGACAGATAGGTAATGCGGTGCCTACGTCTACGTAGCTGCCTACGTCGAATCCCTACACCGGACCTCTACACAGTAAACAGACTAAACTGGCACATTATTGAAAAGAGCTGAATACTTTCGAACTTTACCTATGAAGTTATGTTTTATTTTTCACAATAACACATGCGAGTGAATTTAGAAATTAAATAAAAAATGGAAGGAATAAAACATTGACTGGACTGGTTATCCTTAGGTCACAGATTAGTTTCCTGCCCGAAGTCAAAATTTTCTTTCCATTTTTTCTTTAATTTCTACCTTTGGAGCTTTACCGATAGAAAAATTTATATCATAATTTGTTGAATACCTTTCTTAACCGCCATTTCTCGAGAAATTCATTAGTTTGCCTCAAAGCTTCTCTGCTCTCTTGAAGTAGCTCATCTATATGTTCTTTACCGCGGAAATGCTTGTATCTGTTCAGAAACTGAAAACAAGATCATAATTGATACCAGCGACCCGCGCTGGCTTCGCAAGTGTGGGATTTATTATATTGTGAGGACGCGCCCGACTGCTTTGACAAAAACCGAGATATCTCGGTAAATATAAGTACAATATTGATAAATTATAAACCTTCCTCAGAAAACCCTCTTTCTAACATTTTAAACAGGAACAAAATCCGTTCACAACTTTTAGAGATCAGATTTTTTGAAACATAAATTCGCGCCTGTAATCCCCGTAGGGGAAAAAAAATTATAAATTTATTATTATTATTTTCATTTTATTAATTTTTTTATTTACACTTTGTAAAAACCGCGTATATGCGTTTTTGCGCTTTTTCAGGAAGTAGAAAGAACTGAATATCTCTGACCCTACTTAATAACACAGAAAAAATGATTTCGTGAATGACATTCTGCGAAAGTGACATTTTGCGAAAATGACTTTCTGAGAAAATTACCTTTTGCGAAAATGACTTTCTGGGAAAGTGACCATTTTATTCGAGTGGACGTTTTGCGAAAGTGACGTTCTGCGTCAAAACCAATAAAATGAATGCATTCAAGCATACATGCAAACGCACGATTCGCTGGCTACATTTTAGCCTATGTGGCCAACAGGTGGCGATCCTATTGACATCACCGAGCAGGTTACCAAACTCCGCGGTAGTTGGGAAACTTACAGAAAATGGAAAAATCTCAACAGAACCTGAGATAAAGGAATTAACACCGTTATTTCTGACAACCCCCGACCTGGCAATCGAACCCAGGAACCCAGCGTAGTAGTAGTGGCCTGCTACCACTAGGCTACTGAGGCAATTACTTTTCTCATTCTAACTCGCCGCCATAGTAAGGCCAAGTAACATGAACTCCGTCAGAAGAACAGTTAAGTTTATGCTCTAATCCTCAACAACCAGCTGCTTCGCTTCTGCTCGAATAGACTTGCTGACGAAACAGTAGACTTAGCAGTTTATCCTAGGGACCTATCCAGGAATCCACCACGAGTTAAAAATTATCTAAGCACCCCAGCAGTTCAAACTGTCATCATTATCACTTCAGCAAGAAAGACGTTTACTGCTGGACAAAGCCTTCCCCATAGACGCCCACAACAGTGTTGTGCGACATTAGGGGAGAATATGCCATAATCGCCACGCTTGGCAGGCAGATTGGTGATCGCAGTGGCGGTAGTTATATCGCGGGATACTGCCGCCAATCCCGTGTTGTTTATATTTGCTATCGCCCTATTGGAATGGTTTGACGGCCATTATTCGGTTCGGTTGGTTGATTGGGTCATCATACCTCGATGGCTTCGTTCAAACTTTATTTCCTAAAAATACGTTTATCTTTTTCCTTTCCAACTCACCGCCATAGTAAGACCAAGAAACAGGAACTCCGTCAGAAGAACAGAAAAGCTTATGCTTTCATCCTCAACCACCAGCTGCTTCGCTTCTGCTCGAATAGACTTGCTGATAAAACAGTAGACCTTGCAGAAGATCCTCAGGGTCCCATCCACGAATCCATTACCAAGGACGTAGTCGACTAAGAACAAACTTACAAATATACTGCTGTAAGTCATCACGTTTAATGCTTCAGCAAGCATTGTGGTCGAAGGAGATTTGGGTGTTGAATGGTTCAATTACATTTTTACACTCTAATAATTTTCTTCCTTGACTGATTTACTTGACATTCAAAAAGTTGGTTTTACATTGATGACAGTTGGAATTGTGCTATTTTGACAAATTTGTCTTGTGTCTTCCGGAAGCGGCGTTGCGTCGTCGATGGTCTTCCGCAAGTAGATAATAAATCTATGGTCTTCCGTTAGCTCCTAGGAACACTAGGTTAGCTCGAAACACAGACCAATCATCCTTCCTTCCTTGCTCGAAAGAATATTTAGATTTCTTTAAGATGAACGCACGCAGATTATCCTAGCCAAAGGTGCGAAACGAACCGAAGGCAAGAAGGCTTCGCACAATGATATTTGTACCGAAAGTAACGACTGCGCTGAAACAATTGACCTCGCCTAAGTAATCGTCAATAATCCTTTCTTTCACACTGTGACGTGAAAATTGTGAGGATCTTCTGTTTTGCATCGGTAATAAACGCTATGGCTACTTACTCCCCTCCAGTCCGCTGCGACCGGAAAGTACGGCCCAGTACCACAGAGGTATAATAACTATAAATAACTTTAACCTTAAGCTGCATTGTGTCGTTGGTGGGAGTAGCAAAGCATCGACAGAGAAAACCTCAGATTTTACTTTTGTTTTTTTTTTGTTTTTAAGGAAGGTGGCAAACAAGCATGCTGTTCACATTGATGTTGAGTGATGACTGCAGCCTATAGACATCTACACAAAAACCAGAGGTCAAAATGTAGATGCGTTGCCACCCCTGAGACCTAAGTTGTTACATCTCTGTGATAGTTATTAACGGTGCCCTGTATATGTATGTACCTATATTTGTTTTTATGTAGTGGAAGTGGCAAACAAGCTTGCTGTTCACATTGATATTAAGTGATGACTGCAGCCTTTAGACATCCACAAAGACCAAGTCAAAATGCAGATGCGTTACCACTCCTCAGGCCTGAGGTGTTATGCCTCTGTGCCGGAAATTGCGAGGCCGTAAATTACCACCTGACCGGTACACGATAGTGCTGAACAATACAATTTAGCGGCATGTATATTAGGTAATGCGGTGGTGCCTACGCCCGCGATCTCCGTCACTGGAGCTCTACCACCAGTATACGTAGTATACAATGTATTTATTATTATCTGGCGCCTTACACTCTCTGTCTGGCACTCACTTCTCTCACTCTCACTTGGCGTGAATATTTAAACTTAAATTTATTTTATTTGGCAGTGTTTAGCAAGTCACCTAGCAGTGCAGGAGCGTCCTTATTTCCAATTAACCTGCATGGAGCTCAAGTTAATCGTTGCCATAGCAACTGGCGTTACCATAACAACCACGTCAACAATATTTGAAGCCTTTCAATTTCAGTATTAGGACTTGTTTAGGACCAAATCCAAAGCAATAAAAACATCTGAAAATGGTAAGATTTTTCAAATCATTGTTAAATTTTAAGCTGAGAATCTATTACTACTTAGGTAAATTGGGGTATACAATATGTAAGAAAAGTTACTTAGAGTTATTAGCCATTCATACCTTTCACCAATATGTTTTTGAGATCTGTGTGAAAAGTGAGCGACTAGGCTCAATTGGATTAAATTCATGAACTAGACTTACCTATAGTTAACTTTTTAAATGATGGTGACGAAAGGAATTCAATATTACAGTAGTCAACTGTAGTATGATGTTATAACTGAGTATCATCATGGTCATGAATCTAAGCATCTCAGCCAGCGGGCTCGACTAGCCGTACATAATGCTGTACTTACTCCAACGCTTTTATATGGAAGCGAGAGCTGGGTATGCAGGAAAGAGCATGAAAGTAAGTTGAACGCGGTCGAGATGAGATCTTTGCGCAAGATCTGCGGTGTATCACTCACCGATCGCGTTCGTAATGAAGATGTAAGAAAAAGACTTTGTGTGAATGATAGTATCGGTGTAAAAATGAAAAAAGGCATGCTCCGATGGTTCGGGCATATAGAAAGAATGTCGAATGAGCGAATGACTAAACAGATATACAATGCGAATGTGGATGGTTGCAGAGGCCCAGGAAGACCAAGGCTGACCTACCATGACCAAATAGGTCGAGTTCTGTCTGATGGTGGGGTCAAAAGTCTTAGGAATCGGCGTACATGTATGAAGAGAATGATGAAGGTAGACGAGGCACGAGAGGTTTGTCTGAACCGGGATATCTGGCGCTCTACACTCTCTGCCTACCCCGTTAGGGACCTGGCGTGAAGATACATACATACATTATCATGGTATTATCACTTAACTTGTTCTTTTTGGTGTGGTGTTATGTTGATACTTCACCTTTTTTATATAAGATTTTATAGCAGACATTTTATTATTAAAGTCTATTATAGTGCTGCTACTCATTACTTATTACATATCCGCTCGCTTGCCCAAGGGGGTCCGCGCGCAACGAGCCTTTGCCCCGGCCCTCAGCGCGTGCCTACCTCAAATGTCCCACGAAGAAAAACGTGACGACCCTACTTTGCCCCGCCATTTTTTGCGCCGTCAGCGCCCGGTTCTGGTTTCATAAAATCGATTCTTGTGACTCAATTTGCTTAAAAAAATGTCAAGTATTATATATATTTATGTTTATTATGAAACTAGCTAAACAATGTTATCTTTTGTTTATCAAATTACGACTTTGGTGCAGAGTTATGCTGTGCTAAACTTAGAAGTAGGGCGTTTTGAAGCTCGTCTTGTACACAAATCACTATACTAGTCTACTTGTATTCAAAAGCTCATAACTCAAAAATAAAAGCGATGACATATGGTTTTTATTCTTTGATTATGTTATCAATATAATAAATAATAGAATAAGAAAAAAAAATGATCACTTGTTCATAGATATTTATTATTTAAAAGGCCTTTGTTTCCATACCAATATCTGGCGCCGCCTAACTGGAGTGAAACGGAACGTTTTTATTTTTTTTCTTGACTTTTGTCTATGGCTTGGATGCTTGACTGGTTGTGTGTGAAGGGGAAATTTCACGAAGAAACGGGACAATAAAAACAAATTAGGCCTTTGAGCGATAAAGACGGGTAGAATCAGCTTTTTCGACGGCGGGAGCGATGTTAACCACAGGTTAACATGGTCATAACTGAGTGAAATGCAATGTCAACTACCAGTTATTACGGGCAAAGCCGCCTTCAAGGTTATGTTGACTACTACTTGACATGGTCGATTCTAAATTCTCGATTTGTTAACTACTAGTTGACACGGGCAAGCCAGCGGATAAAGCAAATCCAATGAAACCTGATACATTAAAGAATAACCAATTATAAAAAAGTTCTGTCGAAATAATATCGACGCTTCACGGCCTATAGAGCATTTGGGTTATTGATAACTTTTATCTAATCCTTTTAATATCGAACGTACTGAATAGGCAGTACTCGGTAAGAACAGCAATTTTATATTTATAATAATTATTTTATACAATGTGAACTGTGATACTTAGTATGTTCTTAGGTTTTCGCGAGCTACACTCATTGAAATAAAACTACTTGCTTACTTAAAAAATTACAACCCAAAATATTTCATTACAGGCACCAAAAGGCGGAAAGGGAGGCGGTAAGAAAGCGCCAGGTTTGTACAAGACACAAAAACTGTTTTGTTGTATTATTTGAGACATAAAAATAATGTCTTTAATTTTTTACAGCGATAGTTATAGATGGAGTAGACACGTCAGAAATGACTCGAGAGAAACTCGAACAGTTCACTCTACGCGTCAAAGAAGAATTGGACAAAGAAAGAGAAGAAAGAAATTACTTCCAACTAGAAAGAGACAAAATAAGAACATTCTGGGAGATAACGAGAAAACAACTCGAGGAAGCTAAGGCGGAACTAAGAAATCGGGAACGAGCAACTGAAGAAATACAGGAAGAAAATGAAGCACTTTTAGAGACTGAAAAACAGAAGATTAAACATTTGAAATATGAACAACAGGCGGCTGCAGCTGCTTTACGAGCAGAGAATCTTGTTGCTTTGAAAGCAGCTAAAGAAGAGCATATGGAACAAGAACAAGAGCTTTTGAATGACAAAAGAACATTACGACAAGAAATGAGAGAGAAAGTGCTGGCTGCACAGGATGAATTGCGTAGAGCCAAATTGATACACGCTGAAGAGCTATCAAAAGCACGCGAAGAGTTCGAGGAGAGAGCTCGTCAAATAGAAGATAAAGCTGAGAAAAAACTACAAGAAACTAAAATAGAGTTGGCTATAAAGCACAGAACAGAAATAGCGGAGGTCGAAGAAAGGAAAAATAAGCAATTATCAGAATTGATCGCTCATCACGAAAAGGCGTTCTCCGATTTGAAAAACTACTACAACGATATAACTTTAAATAACTTAGGTAAGTTCTATTGTCCAATTCTATTTTAACAGTATAAAATAACGTGGGTAAGACCCATAGTGATATTACTGATATTAAATATAGTAGCTTACGCTGTATTTATTGGCATTAGCCTGCTATGTTTGATCCCCAATGTGGTAATAGATGATATTTAGATTTTTCAAGTAGAGAAGAACGGAGAAGGATGTAGGACTCAAAATATAACATAGATATAAATACCTGGTTGACCGAGCTTCGCTCCGTAGCGATTTTTGAAAATGATATTTAGTATGAATTGCATACTGAAGAAATATGAATAAAAACAATTGATTTTTTTGGTCTAACCTCAAATCAAACACTTCTTCTTTGCTAAAAATACGACTAACGTTAGTAGACTAATGGTTCTTCTATTCATCAATAGATGGCGTTAGTCGTCGGTTATGAAGAAAATTTATTATTAACTTGGAACCGAGCTTTTCTTGGACCTGGAACCTAAATAAATCGATTTCTTGACCCAAAAAACCCCTAATCTGTAAGTTTCAAGAAAATCGTTGGAGCCGTTTCCGAGATCTTGATTCTTTATATATGTACAAGAATTGCTCATTTAAAGGTATTAGATAGATAATATGCATCAATTCAGCCGAAGGATATCCATTGCTTATAAAAAGCCTTTCCCAAAGATACTTATACATTGCTGTTCGTCATTAGAGGAGAATATACCATAATCGCCACGCTTGCTATGCTGATTGGCGATCACAGTGACGGCAGTTTGATCACTGGATACTGCTGCCCAAACCGTGTTATTATATTTACTACTATAAAATGGTTTGACGCCATAGTTTTGACAACACAAGCAGAAGAAATATTCTCTAGTGGACGTTGGAGCCATCACGTCCCGACGCCCTAGGTATACTCCTGCATGTAAATATATTATACTCTGCCTCTTTGGAGTTATTTCCAATATCTCTATTCCAACTTCAAGGTTTGATCAGCAGTCTGAAGCAGCAGATGGAAGATATGCAGAAGATAAAAGAACGAGCAGAGAAAATAGCAAGAGACGCAGTCGCAGAGACTAAAAGCTTACGAGAACCTTTGGAAGCTGCAATCGTCGACAACAAGGAGCTCAAACGACAGATGTCTAATTATGATAGAGATAAGGCTGCTTTGGCTGTGAGTATGATTTAATAAAATTTTAAATACTTATAGATATAACATTTAGTTTATATAGAGAAGGTAAAAGATATATTGGACAGACGTCGGCTATTTTCTACTCTAAAGAGCATTGTCTCTTTCGTACACTACCGACTCGTATGTCATGTTTGTCAACCATTTTGATCAGATTTTGACCAATGGCGCACTATCAGCGCTTATGTAAGCAGTGTGTAACAGAGACGCTCTACGAAGTCGAAACTAGCCGATTGTCTCTTTTTTAAGCTCGATGTCGAATATTTCTTGGGCAGTACTGTACACTGACAGATGACATGTATCTAATAACAAGATGACACGTCTCAATCATAGCATTTTTTAGCTTATTTTCTTACCTATTTTCTCTATTGCAGCTTCGTGAAGATCCAGTTTCACTTTACTTTTTTAGGGTTGCGGACTCAAAGGGTAAAAACGGGACGCTATTACCGGAGCATATGTAATAATACTACGTACAGATTGGACACTTCGACGTCCCGCCCGATTTCCCCGCATCACCCAACCTCCTCCACTCTTATGGGAGACGTTTGGTATTCTCTACGTGCCACGCACACAGGTGCACGTCACTGATTGATGTCTGTGTAATAGAGACCAAATTAAGCGTTTGTATGGAATTTTGGCGGAGTGTCCGCGGTGTGCTATTACTAAGACTCCGATGTCCGTCTATTTATCACCAAGCTGCTATATATGTTAGTTTTAAATTATTAAAAAATAATATAATATCGGATCTAATAAAAGTTTCGTTCTTACCTTTTTGATGCCTGGAACCTAAATATGTATTGACAGTCACCAAAATTAAAAAAAGTTGGTTTGTTTTAAATAATTATGTAAAAAAAGCTGCTGTACCAAATTTTAAAAATTTCTTCCTCTCAAAAGCCGTATCAGCAAGATCAGCGACTTCATTTCATATTACAGGCAAAAACCAAACAATTGGCATCACTCGAGAAACAGTTCGAGGTGATGAAGTGGGAATACGAAGTGTTGCAAGTCAGATTCGACCACGTGCTTAAGGAACGGGACGAACTGAAGGCAAGGTTCTCGAGGGCGGTGCTCGAGGTGCAGCAGAGGGCGTCTCTGAAGACAGCACTCTTGGAGGCCAAGTTGAAGAATATGGAAGGAAGAGATTTAGGGCCGAAAGAAATACATGTAAGTCTATATAAATACATATACGTATTTATGTATGTATCTTCACACCAATGGTTTCGATTCGGTTATCGATTCTGAACAAACTAGTTTCAGGTTGCACATTCAATCCTGTTACACGTTGTATAATTTTAATTGTATTATTATTAATTATTAGAAATAGAAATAGAAATAGAAAATATTTTTATTTCGAATAGATCTTTACAGATACTTTCAAAACGTCAATAAATCATAAACTACCTAGAGCGAATAACCATTACATATAGTAAAAGCAAAATCATATATTAATAGTAAATTAAAAATTAAAATTTAAACTATTTGGTTAAAACATAATAATCATAAAATTTTTCAATTCCTTCAATGATCATAAATGAAGAAAAAGAAAAACTTATTCGTCAAGATCAATGTTATTCACTTAGCAGAGTTCCAAGTGCAGTCACTACTGAGAAGAACTCCGCTACCCAACAAACTCAGTAAGAGCTTCTTTAAATGAGAGCTTAAATCTAGTACAGATAGATTATCGTGAAAAATCAAATAATGTCAACGTCCATAGCATAGATGCAAATAAACTGCTATCTACTAAATGTGATGTAGCCCCTGCAAACCAGAACAGACCAGTCCCCACCAACAGCACCCGTTCACGAGTATGACGCATGTGACAGCCATTGCCCTCCTCGACCATTTTAGAGGGAAGTGAGCAACCCGCCACACGACGCCGCCAAAGACAAAGACATTTAAGCGTGCATGACTGTTCCGGATATGCATACGGCTAAATAAAAGATGGAATTAATTGGTATACACCCGATTTGCAAGAGTACACATATTAATTTCAATGTTTGTTGGGTTGAAAATTTAAAACAAAAACCGTTTAACGTATATTATGCCTCATAGGTAGGTATGTTATGAATATGTTACCTAATACAATATTATTTTTCTAGGATCTATTAAAATTGAAAGACACGCAAGTGGAGGACCTTCGATATGAGGCTGCGAGACTTCGGAAGGCACACGATGATCTTTTGGCAACGTATGAAGCAAAGTTGGCAAAACTTGGTATACCACTGGAAGAGCTTGGCTTCAAGTTAGTATTTGCGCCATCTATTAGGAGAATATTGAACTTGTTCGAACGAACTCTAACTATGACACCAAAGTAGCAAATTAGCTACAAATATGGTCTCAACGCTATCTATTAACGTTTATTAAAAGCTTGTAATAAGATGGTTTTTGTACTTGGTGACAAGTTCTATAAATTATTAATAGATGTCACTATGCGGGTAAATAAAGGACAAAGGACAGACCCATAAAAATTATGTAGTGTAGTTGAAGGGGTGAAGGACAACACCCCCACACTACCTACCTATCGCGCTTTCATTTTATATTGCAATTAATAGGTAGCAGTAGCATAAATAGGGGATGTAATAAAGTTATTTTTGTAATCCACCCCAGGATTTTTTTTCTTTTAAATAATAAAATCTTACCTACTATTCTAAGTATAATAAAATCGTAGGAAAAATAAAACTGTACATAGAACATTTTTTTAAAATAATATATGGGGCGTGATAGGATACCGAATCCAAAAACATAGTTTTTAGATTTTTTGTCTGTTGTTCTGTTTGTCTGTATGTATGTTTTGTTTTTATGTTATGGAAGTGGCAAACAAGCATGCAGTTCACATTGATGTTAAGTGATGACTGCAGCCTTAAGACACCCACACAGAGACCGAGGTCAAAATGCAGATGCGTTACCACTCCTGAAGCCTAAGGTGTTATGCCTCTGAGCCGGAAATTACAGGGCCGTAAATATTATGTATGTCCTGGATTAACTCAAAAAATACTTACCTACTACATAGATTTACTTCAAATTTTGCATGAATATTACTTACAGGTCGGGTCAACATATAAGCTACATATTATCACGCTATCACCTACGGGAGAGGAGCTGTAGAGTTTTCACGAAGACGACATAGCGGGCAGCAGCTAGTATAAAATGTAAAGCATAAACAAACAAATGACTTTGACTGGTGGTAGAGCTCCAGTGACGGAGCTCGCGGGCGAAGGCACCACCGCATTACCTAATATACTTGCCGCTAAATGGTAGTGTTCAGCACTATCGTGTTCCGGTCAGGTGGTAATGTACGGCCCTGTGAATCCCGGTACAGAGGAGGAAATAAAAAAAAATAAAATAAAATAAAATACGCTTACATTCACAGCCAGTAGGTATAAACCTGTGTCGTGGGTGCCGTTGTGCACATACAACACATATATACACAAACACTCAGACCCGAAACAATTATTATCTGTAGGCCATACAAATATTTGTTCCGGTGCGGGGATCGAACCCGCGATCCCTCGAATCAAACGATGGTTTCGCACCGCTGGACTAACCGGGTCGTCAAATAATGCGTTACCACACCTTAGGCCTCAGGAGTGGTAACACATCTGCATTTTGACCTTGGTCTTTGTCTATAGGCTGTAGGCATCACTTAACATCAATGTGAACTGCACGCTTGTTTGCCACTTGCATTAAATAAAAAAAAATTTTTGGTGCAACCAAACTAGGATTTTATATGAACCTTAGTAGAACTTAGTAGAACCTTGAATTATTTTTGAAGAACTCTAATGTGATCTTTATATTTACAGACCTCTAAAAGCAGTGGCAGTAGCGGGGATGAACCCAATTGTGGGTCAAGGACCCGCCGGCTTAGTCACCAGAGATCCTGTTTGAAAGCTTCAGGTGGGATTTTGATTGGTTTGCCGACGGTCGCCAGCAATTAATCGCTCTGAAAAATTATGTTTACCAATATCGATTTTTTACGTTTTATCTTATCTGCCTAAAAATGTGAATATTGTAAAGAATATAATGTGCCGTAAATCATGCTGGCATTGAACTTTAAAATACGTTCAATGCCAGCAGGATTTACGGTCTTATTTCGTAGGTAGAAAATATTTTTTCAAATAGAATTTGAGTGTGTAAAAATAAAACATAGGTACCTGTCTACTTGTTTTTTTATTGATCCATATTGAATCAAGTTATTTAATTTTTAAGATATTTTTTTACTAGTAAGTGTTGCCCATAATCGGTCTTGGTCTTGCAGTCTTGGCCTTGTTCTTGCATTTTTGCAAGACCAAGAGCAAGACTGCCTAATTTTAGCAAGAGCAAGACCAGACTACTCTCGTTGGTCTTGCTCAGTCTTGCTCTTGGTCTTGGTGTTGCAAAAATGCAAGAACAAGACCAAGACTGAAAGACCAAGACCGATTTTGGGCAACACTTTTTTATGTAAAGTAGGTGGCAAACTAGTATGCAGCTCACATTGAATACATTGTATCCAATTAACTATGGGGCCTTTTTAATCATAACAACTTCTTTTGCATTTCATCATTCAACCGGAAGACGTCCACTCCTGGACCAAAGCCTTGAAAAGCCAAACCCAAAGATTGCCACAACGAACGGTCCTGAACTCCTGAGCCGCCCTCATCCATCGATTGTCCGCAACCTTTTCCTGTCAATCCGAACATGTGTTGTTCTAACTTCAAAATATGGATATATATATTTTTTTATTTATGGCATCGCTTTTTATGCATATTGCCAGTGTCGAGTAAAATGATATTTCGCATTCGTAATGTGCAACGTAAAAGTCAGAGTCAATAATTCGAGTAAAGCTATGGCTACTTTACCAAAACATTTACAATGAAGTTTTGGAGGCAACCCGAAAGAACGTGTTTTCGCACTGTTATTTTATTTCACTATGCACGAGCACTGAAATAAGCCTATATCAAACAAAATA
Source organism: Macrosoma leucophasiata (assembly GCA_036365455.1). Classification (NCBI taxonomy): domain Eukaryota; kingdom Metazoa; phylum Arthropoda; class Insecta; order Lepidoptera; family Hedylidae; genus Macrosoma; species Macrosoma leucophasiata. The sequence continues at coordinate 3,220,344 of JAWQUS010000004.1, read as the reverse complement.
CCACCAACTTTATTTAATATAACGCAAAAATACACCAAGAAAATGAAATAAAATAAGAGCACCACACGCATCTTTCAAGCTTCCTGACAAAACTCACTAAAATATCTTTTGCTAAAAATAGTCGATGTTCCCTTCTTAACTTCTGTGGACTCACTTGAGTCACCTTTGTCTAAGTGTCTCTTCAAAGTGGTTTAGGAAACTTATGTAACCTAGCACATTTGTTAAGACTGATCTCGTTATTTCTGTAATCATTTCACTAATTTTCTCCTGTCCATTTATAATATGTTTTACCAGTCATCTGTTACAAATAAGAATGGGACAGTAAAATGGATTCATTTTAATGGGTTTGACATGGGTTCATTTTAACCAACTCTCTGGGTCCATTTATCGAACAGGATAAATAAACTAAAATAATAATAATAACCTTTAAATACCAGCTATATATTACTATACCATGCTTATATACCAGAATAATAAGATTTTTCAATACAAAATTCAATCGTTTTAACTCATAGCGGAAACAATATGGCCGATATGCAATGAAGTTAGGTGCGTATCACTTGGTGTTGAAATAAAGAAAGGAGATGTTGCGAGCTCGGCTCTGGTTGGTACACGTCCTCAAAAAAATGGGTAAATTAAAGAAGAATCCGAAAAAAATACAATTAATTTATTCAAGAATATATTTTAGAGTTACAACCACATTTAATTCAAACGATTTTATCATTTTCAACCATGTTCAACATGGCGGCGATACAGCCGACGCTTGGGATAGTACCTATGTAGATAAAACAAAACTAATGCTATCTGGATCTTACTAGTGCATCACATATTATCAAAAAAAAACAATGTATCGAATCGATCAATTTAAAGAAGCACCGATGATCTTTTTAAAATTGGAAATCGATTAATAGTATTAACAGATAAAATCGATTTCGATAGTATTTAGAAAATATTACTTTTTTCTCCATGTACTGTATAACAAAAAACAAACAGTTTAAAAAATGAAAATATCAAAATGACATCGCCCGCCATATTCTCTATGTTGGTTTTGAGTTGCAATTCTAACTGCAAATAATGTTTTGTAACTGCAAACAAAGCTAAATAAGTGAAAATATGCAGTAAAAAACGTTTTTATATTGATTTTGCCTGTTAATGATATTGTGTACAATACATGGCCGGAGGTCCATACATTTTTGCAACATCTCCTTTAAAAAATACTTTTCGAGATATGATGGGGTCCAATTTAGTTGCAGGTCCAATATACTCTATTTTCCCCTAATGTTTATTTATTTATTATTTTTTTATGTTATAAAAGTGGCAAACAAGCGTGCAGTTCACATTGATGTTAAGTGATGACTGCAGCCTATAGACACCCACACAATGACCAGAGGTCAAAATGAAAATGCGCTGCCACTCCTGAGGCATTAGGTGTTATGCCTCTGTGCCGGAAATTACAGAGCCGTACATTACCACCTGACCGGAACACGATAGTGCTGAACACTACCATTTAACGGCAAGTATATTAGGTAATGCGGTGGTGCCTACGCCCGCGAGCTCCGTCACTGCAACTCTACCACCAGTACAAAACAAGTTCCTACTTTACTGCGCGTGTGGTTCTTGGTATAGACCTTTGACTTAAAATAGCCACACAAAAAGCCATCCCATAGCCTAGGGACCAATTCTAGTCACAAAAACGAGAGAATTCAGTGCTAGATTTTTTCGAAAAATTGTTCAACGATGAAAATCCATTTATTGATCCTTAGCGTTCAGTTGTAAAATTATTCGTTTTTAAATGACAAGTGAACTTAACCGCACCAATGATGGAAAATTTAAATCTTGCGTCAATTTCGGGACATCTTTGAATCCATAGATTTATTATCTCATGTTTGAATCCGTCTCCTTTCAAAATATTTCTATCGTTACAAAGCAAAATGATTTCAAAGATCAGTTGTTATAATATTCAGTTATTCATAAATGTTACATGTTACCTTCAAAACTGGCAGCTCTGAACGAACACGAAAGGTCATATTGAATAAATGAAACAAAGATTCGAAGCCAATAAATGTATTATATTTACTACTAACCTTCTTCATTTATATATTTATATACAAAACGATCATAAGGCAACAGTTCCAAATTAATGAAAAATGCGTTACGATGAATTTTTAAATCGCGTTCGTTTAGCAAACATTTTGCGTAGTTTTTTTACAAAATTGCGATTTTAACAGTTAGCGCGTACTTCATCGATGTGATTTCCCGTTTTACATTTTGAATGCTCAAATGTAAATTAAATCTAATTTTACTAATATTATTTATTGTTTTGTCACATTATACTGTACAAATCGTAATACTTTAGCTACATTCTCATAAATTTCTCATTTTTTAAATTTTGAATGATTGATGACTACTATTTTTAAGACTATGTGATACATAATTAAAATTATGACGTTAATTGTGTATTATTAAGTGACCAGGAATAAAATGACTTGTTTATTCGATGTTATGAAATTCACGATTCACAAAGCACGCGTCTAACTGGTACAAGCAAGATTTACTAATAGTTTTGCACTTAAATCTATTCTCTTTACATCACACTAGTTTTCCTCCAAAAATAAGAACTGCCAACAATTGAAAAATATATCTAAGTGGACTCTTTACGAGATATATATGAATATAATTCAGTACTTACTTTTCATATGCGCAATCATTAACAGGGATAAGAAATATAAGTTGGTGATACAAAATGAATAAGTCACAAAAATTGTCCAATTCAAAACAAAGGAATGCCAAATACTTTCTATAAATTTAAAAGGTCGCATAATTTTTTCTTCATTGTCGGTTTAATAAAGAGCTGGGACGATACAATTCACGTTTTAATACTTGATAATGAAATGAAAGTAATACATAACATTTTCTACGATGTTTCACGACAGACTAATAACGCTTGTGCCCATCTACCGTCTATATACATATTTTTAGTAGTAGTTGGTGTTCGATATACACTAGGCACATGTTATTGCAACTTAATTTATTTCATGGCGGATTTTATACATATTACATGTTTATTTTCAAATTATATTGAAGTGGGATCTAGTATTTTTATTAATTTGTTAGCTTCTCTACAGCTGACTTTATTTCTTCATCGATCTATGTTATTTCATATCATGCAGTGATTTCGCTTACTCAGTTTATAAACTTTATCATTAATTTGACTAATTTGTTAGGTATTGGAATATCAGAGGTTGACTCTTTGACTTCAGTCATCATTATTACAATAATTGTTTCAAACTTCAAAAACTTTATGAATTGAAGCTGACGTTGTTTTGGAAAGATAAATATTTTCCAGATACTTTCAAAACTTTTCCCTTAGATTAATAAGACTCAGTTTAATTGATCAATCACATGGAGCTCATTTGGTACAAAGTGTATGATCCCAATTCAATATCCCACAGTTCAAGATCTACACAATTCATATATCTGTATCTTATAAGTTGCACGTGGATTAACATTATCATCGTAAGCCTTCAAAAATGATGTTTTCTAAACCACTCTGCCATTTCTGGATTTAACTATGTATGTCCAAAATAAATGAAATACATAGAATTTTCTACCTACATGATTTGTGTAACTTATTTTTATTAATTTCCATGACAGTATTAGTAATTTTATTATGAAAAAAATATAGCACGATGAGGCACGACTAATTTCAACGCATTTACAATATTAGAAGTGCAAAGTGAGCTTAAACGCTTAAAGCTTAAATAGAAGTAAATGAAATGGACAATAATTTGTTTGAAGAGTCACAAAATAGAAGGCGATAAATAATAAATACGTTATACTGTGTAAAAGAATGATTATTTCAGTATTTTGGCAGTGATGAGTGGTTAGATTAGGTCGTTTTTACGAGTACATAAATGATCTGGTGACGTAATTTTATATATAATATATTTTTTAACTTGTGTTATAATGAGAGAAGTCATTTTCAAATATTATTTCGTAATATGAACTACTATATGTATTTTTAATACATGCACCGTGAAGATAGGGAACAACAATAATATTTTTTTTAAGATACATAACAATACATTTATATAGGAAATTATTTTATAATATTTAAATTAAATACGTCAGATATTCATTCTTTTACTTATTAAGGGTAATAGTGTATAACAGTAACAAGAATAAAGCATTTATCACATCGAAGCACATGTTGAATTACTTATTATAAAACAAAGTGATACACAGTTAATATTTTTACAATAAAATTGTTTAAACACATAAAAATGTATTCGTTCCAATTTTAGTTTTACTCTGCATATTTGTAAATAAAACTAACATTGTACTTTCACTTATGGCACAACCAAAATTCAGCCATTTCGAACAAAATGATAGGGATTTTATTTATCTAGAAAATAATTTGACTTATTCATTACAGCGTGATATTGACAATTGCTTTTCAATTACTACTACCTATCTATTACGATGAATAATTGATGAATAATACATTTAATACAATAAAATAAAATACATGTAATATTTTCTCGCTTGCTACAATATTGATGAAAAAATACAAATTAAGTATAACATCTGTATATTTAGCCAAGTGCCAGCAAAAATTGAGGTATTTTAAAACTTGAGTGAATATATAATTTACTTGACAGTATATTAAAAATAAAGCAGGATCATACAAATAAGGGTGATCTCATTGATATTTTACCATTTCTGGCTCTTGTGTGAACAAGAGCTATAACACAAGAGCCAGTAATGGTAAAATATCAATTGATAGTCTTGCACTTGCCATCTTAAGAAGCCTTAAAAGTTCAGCATGATGGTTGAAGATAATTTTCTATTTCATGGTTGAGGTAAGCATTTTGGGCAACCGATGTGAACTTACTGGACATTATTCATGGGTAGACCGTTATTCACGGCCTTGTTAACAGTATATAAGCCTTCCAGATTTACTGCTCAATTTTTGGGAACAGTTACTCAACACATACTAAATTTTTTTAAAGAACACTTCCCAAAAATTTCATTTTATTTCTCAGTTAACACATTTTTTGCAAAATTTATGGATTCTTTTTATTGCACTTCACAAACAAAGATTTGAAAACTTCAGCGTACCTAGATCCACATCTCTTAACAAAAGTCAATACAGTAACAGGTTTCTTTGAAGTAATGTCACAAAAGTAAATATTTTTATGTTATATGATTTTTAGCAAGACACAACCAAAATTGTATGTACTAAGTTATTTTGATAAATGAAATAATAAGAATCCGTGGATCAAATACACTCCAAACGAGACGTGTTATCAAAATACTTAATGATACTAAATACAGTTATCAATTTAATATTACCAAGTGACGTACGTATTCTCTTAAAATTTAATAATTCATCAAATATTTATTTATTTTATTCTACTTTTATAGGTGTGCGTGAGATTTTTTTGCAATTTCTAACTATTCTTAACTTTCTCACAGTCTAAGCGGCCTTATAAATTTATTTTTTTGTTTTCTTACATCAATAAAATGATTTTATAATTATTTATAGAAGTCAACACTTACATCGATACAAGAAATAAAACATATTGCTTATAATTTATTACTTGCTTTAATCAATGATGAATACAAAATAAATGATTATCGTAAATAATAAGACAAAACAATTTTCGAAAACAACTTACTTTTTTTCCAAAAAGAATTCGACTTCACAAATAATATAACAAAAGAAAATATATAGTGTTATTTCGCCAATGCCTTCTCATATTAATCTAGAATATGCAATATTCACAAGCCTTTTCGTTATTTTTATATTAGAAATGAAACATTAATTATATAACCATCGATTACAACCATGGGAACTTAAGGAAGCGATCACACGGTAAATACAGAATTTGAATTCATTAATACTTACATCAAATGGAATTGAAACAAAGATTGAAAACAAAACTAATTTTGGCTAATATTCACATAACATAGAATTAACAGAGACATTGAATTGAAAAGATGATTTGTCTTAACTTCTATAAGTTACATATTTTTTCTAACTTAAACACATTCAAATTAATTTCTAGTTTTTGTCGTTTCTATTGAAATTCCTTTTAATTTTGTATTTTTATTGCGTTATGATATTTATAAAAGAACTATCGAAGTATTATAGTGAAACGAAACGTGATCAGGAAAATTGTGAAAATAATTTAAGGGTGAGATGTATCAAAATTAGTGATGTGTATGAGTAGAAACATTCGCCTACTTTGCATGCGTTTCAAATAGAGAATTCTTATTTTAAATACCCCAAAAGAATGGAAAAACAAATACAAATCTAATGACATTTGTAACAAAATACGTACAAACGTTCTTCTATCGTATAGATCGGTACGGATTGCTGTGGACAACGTGTTGATGAATTTTTTAAAAACTGAAGGCACGGGACGGAAGAATCGATACTGACTACAACGGCTTGGGACGTTAATGTGGTTCCGATATTTTAATAATTGTAGCTAAGCCCTATTTTAAACGCGTTCCTGGTATCATGACAATTATTTTTAGGTTAACTATGAATTTTATATGAATTTGCGGCCTTATACTGAAATATAATTCCTTTTTATGTTAGATTTGATTCTAAGGTCGTTTCTGTCATTTTAATCTGCTTTGTTGCTACAGTAATGTCTTTAAGTCCTTGCTTATTTTTCAATTTTCCGTCGTATTTGTTGTTTTTCCATTTCAAAATTTTCCTTCTAAATATAAACAAAAAAATACGTTTTTATTCAATGGGTATTCAGAATATTTTATTATATTTATTACTAATTCTTTTCATGTAGGTCTAATTCTTTTAATTTATTGATTTACTATAATTATTTACTGTGGACTTGAGTGTGTGAGTTGACATAATCTTATTGGAATCATGACGAAGTACTAGTTATTGTTTATAGCATCGAAACAATTTTAAATATTTTCTGATTGTTCATCATTACATTACATTCAGTACTTATTGTTGCGCTAAAACATCACCATACTGGTTGTGTTCAGTTCCATTTGTTATATATTAAATATAAATAAATGAATAAAACTATAAACTATTCTTATTATCTAAAAATATATTGTGACTTGTACTGATGATATTTGCAATGACAGTTTTTTTTTAAATAATTACTTATGAATCGATGTATTTTATAATTTTGTCAATATATTTCTGCACTAAATATTTCTCATCTTCTATTTTGAATGCTGCATTAACTATTGCCCAAGTTTAACAATGAATAAATTTAATATATTGTTTAATAATATAATTGTAAATAGCTTGCGTTTTCTTGCAATTATTAATTATATTTAAGAATGTTTTTTATTATTATTAATGTACTTTTTTAGCACGCGTGCAATTTGACACGATCAGCATACGAGCGTATTAAAATCTTATTTTTAATTTATTGTAGGAGATAAAATTTTCTTTTTTATATCTAATAATAATATAAAATGTTTTTTCGTGACAACATTTTTAATTATCTTCAATAATCCATAGATTTGAGCAATTTATTCTTTCAAAGGAATATACATTGAACTTGCTCGATTTATGCAAAAAATGTTTAAACATTTTCAATATATTAACAATCACACATTCGCATTCAAGACATCAATGGACGTTTTATTGGTTATATTATAGTTAATACTACGTAATTATGAAAGTGAACGTAGTAAACTAAAAGTAAATCATGAAACACCTTTTATTTCTAAACATAAAGTGAGACAGAAAATTCGCTGTCTTATAGTAAGCAAAGCGATACATTTGGAAATTATCAAAAATTCACACATTATAGTTCAGAGCAACGAATTTAATTCTTTACCCCAAACGGTTAAAAAAGGGAGTATGTTGTCACGAAAAAAATTCAATTAATTTTTTTTTATTTCACAACGCGTTATAAAAATCTTTCTCGCTCTTCTCCTAGTTCACTCTTCATTCGCAACTTCATCTACTTCACCATTCTTAAAGCGAAGCTTGACCACGTGATCAAAATTATATTCTCAAAGTTCATTGAAATGTTCACCTCATTTCGTGATGCACTCTGTATCCAAGGCCTCTTCAGGATCCCTGTCATCTGGAACAGATTGAAATTAATTGTAAAAAACATTTTTGAAAAAATATGTGTGAGCTCGTTATATTTAACCGTTATAAGGCGATATCAAGGCATTCAGTTTATAAATCTCAACTGTTTTAATATTCTAATTGCTTATTTTTAATTTTATAGTTTAATATTCAGTGATCAGCTGTATAATATATACAATATATACAATAATGTTCAAAAAAATTTAAGTAAATAGAAAGAGGAATTTGATTTCGAGCAGGAATCGAACCTGCTACCTCAGAACTAGTTTAGCTGCTTTATTATTAAGCTACCGAAGCTCACATCCGACCGTCGAATTTATGTTTCCGTTTTTTACTTAACCGACTAACACAGAACCTGTGAACGACATCTATTGTCAACATATTATTAGCTATACAAACGATATGACTTTTAAGACTCGGTATAATTGTAATATTTTTATTTGTTCACAATAACACACGGATCAATTTAGAAATTAAAGAAAAGATGGAGAGTAAAATTTCAGGCAGGAATCGAACCTGTGACTTCGGAATAACTAGTCAATAGATGTCATTCACCAATCCCGAAATGGATAAACAAAGAAGGGAAAAGAAATTCAACTCTCAGATGTGGACTTCGGTAGTTAAACGTTACCTAAAATTTTAACTTGAATTTGTTTTTCGATAAATATTTTTATGTGAAAAGAGAAATTAAGTTTAACTTCTTGAATATAGATGTATTTCAGCAGCGTTTAGGAATGAAAAATATTTCTGACCATTTTAATTATAAAAATATCAATAAATCTTCAGGAACTATTCCGCAAATATTTCAAATAAATTATGTAACGTCCTTTGATTATATAGTCCTTAACATTGTTATTACTAATCGAATTATCATTAGTAACTATATTCCCATAAAATGGTAAAATAAGCATATATCTGATATTTATCATAAAGCTATTGCAAATAGGTAATTTTAATAGTATATCAATTATAAGATAGTTTTCGCTAAGCACTTTTTGACTTGTTATTCGTTATCTGACAATGTAAATAATACTTAAATTACTTTTAAATACATATACTGTTATAATCCTTTCTGATATTATTACATATTGTATATAAATATGCCTAGAGGCATTAAGTCCGCCGTATGTTCGATATGCATAAAAGTGTAAATAAATAAATAAATAAATAAAAATAAATATTCATTTTCTTAAGTGTGCAGATTATAGTACTCTATTCATATAAAGCATGTTTAACTTTAACCCCTATATTAGATATATAATTAATACTATTAATCTTTGGTTTTTGAAGCTCTGTGCAGAATGAGGGATTTTTGTGCAATAAAATATCAATATTAATGCGCTGTACAATAATGAACTCTACGTGTACTGTATAAAGCCGACGAAATAAACGTACCTCCACGTGTTCATTAGGCGTTCACGAAAGATGACTTGGTCCTGTCGAAATAATATGATTTAAGTCTGTTTTAAGGTATAAGAAATTGTTTTTAATGTTTGTTTGAAATTGATGTATAGATAATATCAAACATGGGGAATTCTAACTAATCGATTTCGTAATACAAAGATTTGAATTCATCTGTTGTTATAAATTCTAAAAACGATGTCTGTATTCGTGTGATACTAGATTTTGTTAATGTTCTTTTACTATTATTACATGTTAAGTAAGTTTAACTAAAATCTGAAATGTTGCACAAAATTTTCTACGTATGAATATCAAAATAAATTTAAATCCTACATGAATTACCAATCACGTAACCTATCAAGGATCCTTATCCTGTACCTAATATTCTGTTTTTATGTCTTAGTAGACAAGTAATCTTGGTATCCATTAAAGTGTGCATTGAGTGTCAGAATCTGTTGTATCTAAGTAATGGTTGGGGAAAAAGTCTTTTCGCATTATAGTATGTATGAACTTGTAATAAAATCTCTTTGGCTGTAGTATTTGTATCTGGCTGGTTTTGGTATCATTGAAAGTTAAAATTTTAAAGAACATAATTCCAAATTCAAATGTGTGATTTTCATTTGTTTCTCGTACTGTCAAGATGAGTGAATCTAATGAAGAAATTCAATACATTTTAAAATTTTACTACAAAAAAGGGAAAAATGCAACGCAAGCCGCGAAAAAAATGCAGTGTCTGTGAGAGTAGCACAAATTTGGTTTAAGCGTTTTCAATCCGGAAATTTTGTTGTCAAAGATGCACCTCGCTCTGGTCGCCCTATTACGGATAAAATGGATGCTATTTTTGAAAAAGTGGAGCAAGATCGACATATCAGTAGTTACGACGTAGCTGAAGAACTGAGAATTGATCACAAAACAGTTTTGACGCATTTGAAAAAAGCTGGGTACAAAAAAAAATCTCGATATTTGGGTATCTCACGAGCTCACTGAAAGACACCTAATGAACCGTGTACTCATTTGTGATTCTTTATTACGACGTAATGAAACCGAATCATTTTTGAAGAAGCTGATAACTGGTGATGAAAAGTGGATCACGTACGACAAGAACGTGCGAAAAAGGTCGTGGTCAAAGGCCGGTCAGGCTTCACAGACTGTGGCGAAACCCGGGTTAACTCGTAATAAGGTGATGTTATGTGTGTGGTGGGATTGGAAGGGCATTATTCATTATAAGCTATTACCACCAGGCAGGACTATCGATTCTGAACTCTACTGCGAACAACTGATGAGATTAAAGCAAGAAGTTAAGAGAAAGCGGCCGGAATTGATCAACAGAAGGGGTGTGGTGTTTCATCATGATAACGCTAGACCTCACACATCTATAGCCACTCAGCAAAAATTAAGAGAGTTTGGCTGGGAGGTAATGCATCCGCCGTATACTCCTGACCTTGCACCTTCAGATTTCTACCTGTTTCGGTCTCTTCAGAGTTCTTTATGCAATGTTAGGTTAACATCACGAGAGGACTGCCAAATCCACTTGTCGCGGTATTTTGATGAGAAGTCCCAAAATTTTTATAGTAATGGGATCATGTCCCTACCTACAAGATGGCAAAAGGTTATCGAACAAAATGGTACATACATACTTTAGTTAAATTTAAATAAACTATATTAAAAAATGTTTTGAATTATCTTAAAAAATGCGAAGAAACTTTTTCCTCAACCTATATATTGATATTGTTATGTGTACGATATATTTATTCAAATGTTCACTAATCGCTACTTCCTAACATTATGAACAATCCAATTTAGTTAAAAATCTAAATCCAATTTCACACTGTTATAATAAAAGCATCAAAACGTTAAAGTGAATGAAATAGCTTACCCAGACAGCGAAGCAGAGTTCGAGATGGGAGGGCTGTTAGATTCAAAGCCCTCTTTTGGCTTTTCATTAGCCAACTGCATCTTTAACTGATGCCCGAAACAAGCCAAATCTTCCCTGAATGTGTCAGATCCAGGCGTTGTTGGTTTTCCATCGTCACCAGTTGCCATAGCCTCTGCATCACTCTGCAGTGGCGCTTGCTCCGATTCATCCTCAGTATTATAGATCTTAAAATATGCAAACGTCAAATAAATAACAGAAATTATGAACGACGGTATAGGTATCGCCATGGCATAAACCAAATTCAGGGTGTTCTGCCACATATCCAAATCGGTGATGACTAAACCTGGGTCTACTCGGCTGTAGTAGCAAGTGTAATTGGTGCCGAGTGGCCTATATTTTCCATAAAAAATGGTGCAATTTAAGATAGGTGGATAACCACACCCTTTCACATTAGGGAACAGTCTTGCTCCAGTGAAGTACCATTCAGAGTCATTTCCTTGCAATCCCGTTGGGAATGGATCAGGTAATTCCTGTTCCTCCATCTCTGGGTAATTTTTGTCACTTGCGGCTTCGTAGTTTTCGTAGTCGTAGTCTTTTCTGAGAGATCTCTCAGCTCGTATAAGAGTTTCGTATTCAGTTGCTGTGATATTAGGCGCGTATCCCAGTTTATAGTTAACTCGAATTTGGGTACATTCGTAAAGGTCTTTTGTGCAGCCCTCTCTGCAAGAAGCCCAAGTACAATTGCTGGCACCAACAAGATGCTTGACTTGAGCTGTCACGCATAAAGCACCGACTGGATCGAATTGCATAAATATAGTTGTGAACGCCGGCTCAATGACGAATGGTACTAAAAAGAGGAAGGCGAAGAGACTGAAAATTCCGAGTAAGACGAACGATGCTGTTGTGTAGAATAGAAGTTTCTCGAGAAACGTTGGGGGTATCGGCAGTTTTTCTTCGTCGGCCATTTTGGCGTGAGCTCGTTATAAACGACCATAGCGCTTGTTTCAGCTTGGCTCGGTCATTTCAAGCAGTGTCTGGTTTTACACTGAATGCTTTACATGTGATACATTATCTTTTGTATCATTCACATCTTTATCTAATCATTGTAAAGGCTGGTTTACTGCTGCAGCGACTGTAAAATGTGAGTATTTACGTTTTTAAATTAAATTTGAAAATATTCCAAGAGTATTTTAGATTTCTGTGACGATCCAATGATAAGCTTATTAACTATTAAAAAGTCTCGAGGCATTCCTACAAAATTAAATATACATGGGCATTCATCATCATCATCATCATCATTCCAGCCGAATGACGTCCACTGCTGGACAAAGCCTTCCTCAAAGACAACAGTGTCGTGTGTCATTAGGGGAGAATATGCCATAATCGCCACGTTTGGCAGACGGATTGGCGATAGAAGTGGCGGTAGTGTTAATCGCGGGATGAGCAAGCTGCTGCTCATACCGTGTTGTTATTTTTTAAAAGGCATTTCTAATTGAAAGTAGTTGCATAATTAATTGTATAATCTAATAACCGCGTTCATCCCGATGCTATTAAGTTAAACTAAGCAATATCGATTAGGATACCAGTTCCCTTTAAAACAAGGAAAATCTTGTTACAAATACCGTTCACGTATATTTAATATAGCTCTGTAATTGGCTGGAAACAGCCACAAATCATCGCCAGTAACGAGGGGAGCGAACATATTTCTTCTCTGGCTACATCAAAAATAATTATGATCGGCCGTTTTCGTAGACGAAGGGTTAGTGGGTTTTCTGAGATTCGCCTTATTTGGATTTTACTGTTGGATGTTGTTACATAAATCTTGAATTGAAATTAGATACGAGTAGAGTAACTCTAGGAGTTCTATAGATTATAACTTTTTTATGTAACGAAAAAAAAAAAAAAAACCTAACTTCACGCCTGTAATCCCCGAAGGGGTAGGCAGAGGTAAATGCATGCATTCAAGCATACATGCAAACACCCACGATTCGCCGGTTACGTTTTGGCCCATGTAACAGGTGGCGAGCCTGTTGACATCTCCGGGCACATTACCAAACTTTGAGGTACTGGGAAATTTCCAGAAAATGGAAAAATCCCAATAGAACCAGAGACAAAGGCTTTTTCACCATTATCTCTGATAACCCCCTACCCGGGAATCGAACCCAGGACCTCAGCGTAGTAGTAGTGGCCTGCTACCACTAGGCTACCGAGGTATGTAACGAAGTTGGCTAAGAATCTTGCTGTTCACGTGGAAGTGAAGGTGAAGATTGTAGGCTGCACTCATAATAGGTATATACCTATAATAATAATAATATAATAATGGCAACCTTTGATACGTCCCACTGCTGGGCACGAGTCTCTACCTTTTTTGGGGGCAAGCCTGGAGCTTACTCCACCACGCTGCTCCAATGCGGGTTGGTGGAGATAAGGATTAGTGGCCAACCCGCTGTCGGATATTTTCAAACCGCCCATAAAGCCTCCGACAAGGTTTAACGACTGCTATCTATCGATAGCAACCGGGACCGATGGCTTAACGGGCCCTCCGAAGCACGAAAACGCGCATTTTAATTTGCCACTAGCGGTCACTCATCACACACCCGACCGCGTCCGTAGTGCTTAACCGAGTAGATCGTTTACGATCTACACCAGCCGCGGGGCCATGCGCCGCGGCCATATACCTATAATAATAGTCATTTACACAAAAACCAGAGGTCAACATTCAGAAGCGTTGTCATCCCTGAGACCTTAGTTGTGTTGTCTGTGTGATAGTTATTACTGGGCTATATATTTTCATCTAACCGGAACACGAAAGTGCTGAGCGCTACCATTTTGCAAAGACATTTGGCATAGATTGGGTAATGCTTTACTGGTGGTAGAGCTCCAGTGACGGAGCTCGCGGGCGTTGGCACCACCGCATTACCTAATATACTTGCCGCTAAATGGTAGTGTTCAGCACTATCGTGTTCCGGTCAGGTGGTAATATACGGCCTTGTAATTTCCGACACAGAGGCTTAACACCTAATGCCTCAGGAGTGGCAGCGCATCTGCATTTTGACCTCTGGTCATTGTGTGGGTGTCTATAGGCTGCAGTCATCACTTAACATCAATGTGAACTGCATGCTTGTTTGCCACTTTTATAACATAAAAAAAAATGCGTTTTAACCTACGCTCCCGGGCTCCTACACTGGGACTCTACCAGACTATTTTCTTTCCATCTATTGCCAAATATCGTATTATCGTTATTCTAGATCCTTCTTGATGCCATTTTTCAATAATTATAGTCCAAATAGACCCTGTAGGTACATGGACACCTTACGTCCTTACAATTTAAAATATGTAACATTTGATTGTTTTATTCTCTAAATTACCAGCCGTTACTGGTTACTTAAACCTGGCATATACAAATTGTGATGGAAGAGGCCACAAAAAAAGTGATTTTAACTTTAACATTTACCGACTCTTATCGGTAAATCCTAAGATTTACTGTACTCGTATTTACTGTTAAAACTAAAGATTAACCAACACGCACTTAGACAGTGACAACACTCAATAGGGTAGTAGTAAGTAGAGCTCCAGTGACGGAGCTCGCGGGCGTAGGCACCACCGCATTACCTAATATACTTGCCGCTAAATGGTAGTGTTCAGCACTATCGTGTTCCGGTCAGGTGGTAATGTACGGCCCTGTAATTTCCGGCACAGAGGCATAACACCTTAGGCCTCAGGAGTGGTAACGCATCTGCATTTTGAACTCGGTCTTTGTGTGATGTCTATAGGCTGCAGTCGTCACTTAACATCAATGTAAATTCCATGCTTGTTTGCCACTTCTATTACATAAAAAAAAATCATCTAGCAACAATCGCCGGATTTCTTCCTCAAACCTGCATCGCTGAAGCTCCGATTTCAAAATGTGTTTCAATAGTCGTCTAATTATAAGTGCGATCGTGAAAGCATAAAATATAAAGTGGTCCCAATTAGCGGTAATGGAAACCGGGAAAGCGGATGTGGGTATGTTCATGCAAGCCGGTAGGATGGGATGGCGAAAGTACTCAATCCAAACTAATATTATTGCCAAAATGACTGCGAATGTTTGTCATGCTTCTTATTAGGTTAGTTGAAGCACAGTAAATAGATACAAACAGTATGGAAACTAAGCCCATTTTATAAAATACTAGCGGCCCGCCCCGGCTTCGCCCGCGCTGCTCTGCTCCTATTAGTCATAGCGTAATGTAAGCTATCCTATCTCTCAAGTTGGATCGAACTGCACATGGTGTGCGAATTTTATTATAATCGGTTAAGTGGTTTAGGAGTCCATTGAGGACAAACATTGTGACACGAGATTTATATATATTAAGATTTACCTACACTCCATTGAAGCAACAGGGTTGTCACTATTTTTTTTAAATAATGGTGTTATTATTTTTGCATTTACTGACGTTTACTCAATCGTATTGGGATATTGACTATTTTTTTTATTGGTTACCCTGTAATAGTATTGGATAAATAAATACTATTTGTCTTTGAAACATTAGTCCAGCGGTGCGAAACCACCGTTTGATTCGAAGGGTCACGGGTTCGATCCCCGCACCGGAACAAATATTTGTATGGCCTACAGATATTTGTTTCGGGTCTGGGTGTTTGTGTATGTGTTGTATGTGTACAACGGCACCCACGACACAGGTTTAATATTTTTTACATACATAAGTAGTTATAAAAAAAAACAAACATATACGATAAGAAATTAAAAAATAGTGCGCCGCCGGCAGCGGGAACAGGGTCCAAGCTATCGGTGGTTAGGGTCACGGAGACAGGAACCTCCTCACTATACGTGCCGTGCCGAGGAGTACCGCCTTCTGTATTAGACCCATGATCCAACCTTGATCTTATTATTATTATAGTTTTAAGCACGGCAGACAGTTTAATTTTGATATAACTTGTAGATCTTTGTTTTTTGTTTCGTCTTAAAAATAACAAAACTGAGTGCTAATTACTTGGGTGATTTTTATAGTTCTAACGAGAGTACAATCTGTGAAATACTGCAACGAGTTGTCGAGACCGGGCGAGTTTCTCTTCCCCTCACCCGCTCGGGTAAGCAGGATAATAAATAGCCACCCCGACGAACTTCGTATCGCCTTAGAGGTATAAACAAATTAACTGACCAAAAAATCGAAAAAAGAAAATCTTGAGAATCACCCTTACCATTAAGGGAGATAAAAAAAAACTACAACCGATTCTCATACACACAAAATTCCATAATGATCGGTCTAGCCGCTAAAGAGGAGTATTGTTACAAACACTGTTACACGAGATTTAAAAAAAAATATGTTAGATATTATAACAATACATCATTCTGGCCTTTCAAAATCACCAGGAAGTTTAAAAACGATAGCTCCGGTTTTGATGATGCAGAGTTCAAACAGTTGTATACCACGCAATACGCTCATGGAATCTTTAAAACACTCTTGGAAATAAAAACAAATCGCAACGTGACCGCTCGTCTCGACGCGACACTCGCTACTGTAGCACTGCGAGAACCGCTTAGAGGCCTCGTAGATGTGCATGTTTGTGTGAGTGTGCCGTTTTGAACGCTTTGTATGAAGAAGAAGAAGAAGAAGAAGAAAGGCGTTTATTTGGCGCTTAACCGAGAAACACACCAAGATTATACAGGTTGAAAAATACAAACAATTGATTTTAAAACAGAAACACCACAAACAATAATAATAGTACACAGGTACACAAAGAAAAAAAAAGGAGACAGAAAAAAACAAAGTAATTTCCTACTTAGGTATAATAGTAATTATGTGTCGCACGGCTGCGCCAAAATGGTCTCCAATTCAGCATACAAGTCAGGCGTAACGCCTGACGCTGATTTTCAATTGGAACCAGGTGATTGGATTCACGGAGGTCAAAAAAAAAATCTAAAAATCAAGTACCTACAGAAAAATAATATAGAAGACATAAATATAGGTAGGTAAATAGTAATAACTAATAAATATAAAATAAAGATTTTTCGTACAATATACATATTAATTAAAATACTTAAACATGTATGTAGTTACTTTACTGCTTACAATCTATTTACTGTGGTTGAAGGAACTGCAGAATCATTTCGTTCATCCAGATATGCTGCAACCCTATTTTTTACGCATATTTAAAATCTAGAGAATATCACTATCTATCCACTAGGTCTATCAAAATGAGGCCGTTTTATCTTTAACAGCCAACATCTCTTATTTGCGGCCGATTTAATTTAACTCTCGTATATCATAGTTATAAAAAAAAGCTTTAATTTGATGTATAAATAATACATGTACGTACGTTATGGACGTAAAAAATTATCGGGGCGGAACGAAAATGAAAAAAAAAAAAGGAAAAAAGTCTTTATACATATTGCCGTGAAGTGGACGATATTGTATTGAAAAAATATTTCCCAAAAAAATATTTAAAAAAAACTTGCGGCCATTTTTTGACAGGCAACGTAGTGGATATGTATACTCTAGCTAGCTTATAAATATGCGTAAAAAAATGGGTTTGCAGCATATCTGGATGAACGAAATGATTCTGCTGTGGGATCCTAACATATATCTGCCGCCAAATGGTTGTGTTCAGCACTATCCTATTCCGGTTAGTAAATAGTAATGTATAGCCCAGTAACCCGGCTTATGTTCATTTATTGTGTGCACAAAAGTTTAAACAAATTTTGAATTTACTCCAGCGCATCCCATTAACACATAACAGATACCTTGCACCCTGTTCACTACCTCCACCAAATCTAAGATTTTCATAAAATGCCGAAGGCTTAGGGCTTCCGCCACGAGCTTGCCTCGCATCCAAATCGTGAGAATTTTGGATAGGAGCTTTGATTGGGTAGGGTTCACTTTACATCCTCTCTGATATTCATGAGAAATTTTTCACATCCATTTTTGAAAGAATGAAGTTATAAATGTTTTTGAAAAGGGCGCGGCATAAACGTCATGAATCAACAGCGTGTTAGATATTCTGAGAGCGTGTAAAATGTGCCCAAACAATGCTCCTATCCAAAATTCAGACGAAGCGGAAGACGAGTAAGATCGTCGCGTCCTTTTGATTTTTTATAAGGGCTACCTTTCGTGCGCTGCCCTATATACAAACCTTAGATTTAGTGGAGGTAATCAGCTTGGTTCAAGGTATCTCCCATATCTTAATCTGACGCGCTTGAGTAAATGAAAAAATACTATCCTGGGCTCCCCTACCTATAAAGGGTTTCGCTGAGCGTGACAAAATGTGACAGGAGGGGACGGGGGGTCCACGGCAAGGTGACGTTCGCAGTTCATTAAAATATTTTAAATTAATATTTCGTTAAGACCATTTCTGATTTTAAAAATGTCATATTGAGGGGAGTCTTAGTTTTTGAGACGTAATATTTTTAAGGATCACAGATAGTGTGTCACAGCGTGACAATAGGAGGGGAGGGGGTCAGCAAAGATTTATTTTAGCGTGACGGATTTTATGGATGGCCCCTTAGCACGTCCATTAATATAACGTTTTCAAAGGCATTTCCAATTATTATCTATTTACCACGGCTCAACCTCAAGGGACAGCATTATTATTATCACTATCATCATAATCTCACTTACGAGATTGAGGTTAATGGGCCACCAGTGTATATTTCATCATTCATCATTTTTTGGGACAAAATTAAATGCTTCGACTTTACTTCACGCTACTCTATTGCTTGATTGATCGACCAATAAATAAACGCCAGAAGTAGCAACATATTTGGTGATTAGTCCTATGATCGAAGAAAGGAATGTTTGCAATCGTATAGATTTAATGATTTTAAGTTTATAGTGAGTTTTGAGTCCGTTTACGCGGTTAATCCGGAGTCATCGGAACTCCCAAATAATCTGGTGGAGGATCAAGTTACGTACAAGATGCCGGTGTCAAGAAGAAAGGAACATCTCATGACCATATCACGTGCGTCGTCAGGAACAGTAATCAGACCTGTAGGCCGTTTGCCTATCGACGTTGCTGCTGACATTGCTAAAGTTGAGATAAGATGACGTCATTTCGATCCGCCTAACAGAGGTCTAACAGCAATACACGGTGCCCAAGATCGCTAGCAATGTCGAAGACAATGAACGAATGAAATTTCTTGCATTTGACAGAAAACTACGTCCGCCTAACTTTTTTGGGACCCAATACCAGCTATCATGACCGCTATCATTGCTGTCAAATTAACGAGTATACAAATTAACACGTTCGTTTTCTTTAGACTGTGCAAATATTACGTGTGCCATGGTACAGTCTTCAAATTGGTGAGTTGGTGAATAGCTTGCACATTTTTATAGAGGTGTGATCTATTACCAAAATTTTGGAGTGATTAGCATACTATATTTCACGGTTGAGATCCCGCCTGGTGTGGATTATTTACACATCCCACAAACAATCAACTCAAAAAAACAAATAAACAATAAATTTATATAACTACAAAATATGAACACCGAAGTTATATTTTTAGGAACAAAATATTTTTGTACCTAAAAATTATATTGGTTCATCATACTTCGCTTCAGTTATGTTTTTTTATCTTGAATTTATCTCTACAGATTGAAATCTTAATTGAATCTAAGCTCATGGTCTCTACGTTATAGCAATGAAATTATAATAATTTAATGACCCTAACCGAGGGACTTTTGAAGTACTTATGAACTTATAACATTTAATAAACATTGCCCATATACATTTTATTATTATATACTAGTTATTGCCCGCGGCTCCGCCCACGTGTAGGTCGCTTTTCGCGTAACCTGTAAAAACTACAATACAATTATCCAGACCTATTATAGACTTAAAGCAGAAAATATGTAATAATACTTGTAACCTAATTCTAAAGAATATTCAGCGTATGCCCACATTCAATGTGATTATTTTATTAAAATTCAATAGAGACTGCAATGTGTTTTTGTCTTTATTGATATAGATAAAACAAAGTATAAATTCTAGCTGTATCTAAATTAAATACGTTTATGAAGGTAAACCATATTCAACTCTTTCAAGCCGTGCTTGAAGTATATTTTCAATTGAACAGACAGACAGACGGACAGACGGACAGACGGACAGACGGACAGACGGACAGACGGACAGACGGACAGACGGACAGACGGACAGACGGACAGACGGACAGACGGACAGACGGACAGACGGACAGACGGACAGACGGACAGACGGACAGACGGATAGACGGTCAGACGGTCAGACGGTCAGACGGTCAGACGGACAGACGGACAGACGGACAGACGGACAGACGGACAGACGGACAGACGGACAGACGGACAGACGGACAGACGGACAGACGGACAGACGGACAGACGGACAGACGGACAGACGGACAGACGGACAGACGGACAGACGGACAGACGGACAGACGGACAGACGGACAGACGGACAGACGGACAGACGGACAGACGGACAGACGGACAGACGGACAGACGGACAGACGGACAGACGGACAGACGGACAGACGGACAGACGGACAGACGGACAGACGGACAGACGGACAGACGGACAGACGGACAGACGGACAGACGGACAGACGGACAGACGGACAGACGGACAGACGGACAGACGGACAGACGGACAGACGGACAGACGGACAGACGGACAGACGGACAGACGGACAGACGGACAGACGGACAGACGGACAGACGGACAGACGGACAGACGGACAGACGGACAGACGGACAGACGGACAGACGGACAGACGGACAGACGGACAGACGGACAGACGGACAGACGGACAGACGGACAGACGGACAGACGGACAGACGGACAGACGGACAGACGGACAGACGGACAGACGGACAGACGGACAGACGGACAGACGGACAGACGGACAGACGGACAGACGGACAGACGGACAGACGGATTGACGGATTGACGGACAGACGGACAGACGAACCGACGAGACGGACAGACAGACAGTTTAACATTAATGAGCGTATCGATATCGATATAGGCAACTGCCTATGTTGCCTATACTTAAATCCAGCACTGTTCAGAACTAGATACTTCTCAAAGAACATTAACAAAATAACCTCAAAATTAACACGAACACAAAGGCACGAGCTAATGGTAAAATATGCAAACGATTTTCCAACAATACCTATCTGGAAATAAACATGGCCCCGGTATTCCAGCGGTCGTCTGGCCGGAATCCAGACCAAATATTGATTCCGTCTAGAATTATCCCGTCAAACCTCATTGGTATGACAGGTATGCTAACAGTATGACAATATATACAATCTTAATACATATAAATTACGCGTCACAATGTTTGTCCGTGATAGATTTCTAAACTACTTAACCGATTTTAATTACACTTGCACACCGTGTGCAGTTTGATCCAACTTACCAAATATAATAGCGTACATCTCAATTTATAGTTGCAATATAATGTAAGTAGCTAAATATCACCCGTGCGAAGCCGGTGCGGGCCGCTAGTAACAATATAAATTATTACCCATATCGTATTCCATAACACCTTAGGCCTCAGGAGTGGTAACGCATCTGCATTTTGAACTTGGTCTTTGTGTGGGTGTCGATAGGCTGCAGTCATCACTTAACATCAACTGCATGCTTGTTTACAACGGAATATTACTTCAAATCTCATACGAAATTCAGCAATTTTTTTCCAGATTTTACGTTATCCTAACTGATCACACTACCTTACCATCACACTGTAACGTCAGGGCAATGTAACCATTATTGAGGTGGCAACACCTCATTAATGGTTACATTGCATTGGTATAATATAATATCCTACCAAACAATGTTGGATTTAATTCCTATGGAAATTTTTCCTAGTTTTTACGGGACTAACGAAAGATATTACCTATATACAGGGTTACAGGTTAAGTCGACCTATTCCCGTTAAGGGCGTGTAGTTTATATTGTTTCTGTCTGATTTGTCTAAGAAACATCCCATCCCAAATCTAACCGTTTTCGAGATATTTAAATTTAATTGTTTTTAATAAAAAATGCCCGATTTTCTTAGTTATTTTGAAATTTATAAGTCTTATTATTACTGTTAGTCGATTTTTGCATGTAAAATAAGATGTTTTATAACCACAAAAACCAAAATTTTACATAAAACGAATAAATAATTCGTTGCAGACGTTCTAAACTTATAAAAAGGAACATAAAATTCGAAAGTTAATTTTTCTTTCAAGGATATTAAAAAATAATAATATGGTGCCTGTCTTGCAAATGTGCTTAATAATGCACGTTTTGTCAGCTATCCAACGAGGTATAACAATAATAGGGTGTTAATAAAAATTCTTAGAAAAAACTATGTTGCGTGCCCTCAGGTAGCATTTCTAACGCTTTCGCCAATTGTCCTTTAGGGTTAATGCGGTGTGTGCGAGTGAGACACTTTACGATTTATGCAGGTGTGAGTTACTAAAATAATGTGCAAGTACTGCACTTTGGGAATGTAACATGTTTTGCGCAAAACAAAACATGTTACTAGACTAAGTTAGTCTGCTTATGTGATTCGTCCGTAGTAGATGCGATATTATTTTGTTCTCTGTTTCTTACTTAACTTGGCTGAGTTTCTGGACTTTTTCTTTTAATTCCTGACTGCTGTGCTTGATGTGTGACAATGCTAGTGATGCTTCAATTCATGTTTGGCTTTGTTATATCCTTTCACTTGACGTAATAATATACGCTAAAAGAAAGCTATGCAAGAAATTAAGTAAGAGATTACGAAAGAATAGACTAAGTAAGTACATATGAACAACTAGCATGCTACAGGCGGCAAATACTCTAACAAAATGAAGTCGTTATAGACCCTTAAAATTCTAAATTTGCTATCTATCACGAAAATATTCTTACAATCAGTTTGAAAAAGAAAGATAATATATCCATATGAGAATACTCCATACAGGAAAACAGCTTTTCAAATCATAAATCGATTAAAAAGGAACAAAGAAGACCGCATAACGCATGAGGTGACGTGTTCACGTAGAATGGACGTTTATCGCGATCATGTGGTGGACAATGCTAGTGATGCTGTTCATGCTTGGCTTTGTTGTATAGTCCTTTCACTTGGTGCAAGAAAACACGCAACAGTTGATACAGATTTAATGTTTGACAGGAAGATCGGGAAAGAAAATGTTATGTTATGCAGGGAAGATAACGAAAAAAGCATGTCAGCATCCGGCTGCACAGGCGGCGTAACACTACTACACTGTGAATGTAGATGGATGCAGATTCCAGGCTAGTTCACTTTGACCAAATAATTTAACTACTGTCAGAAGGTGGGGTGAATAGTCTTCGGAATCAGCGTGCAAGCGTGAAGAGAGTGATGAATATAGAAGTACGAGTGGTACGCAAGAACCGATATTTGACGCTCCACGCTTTCTGCCTTCCCCGTAACAGACCTGACATGAAGATACTAGTACATACATACATACTAGGTGTAACATTTTGAAAAAAAATACGCAGTGCCTACTGCTACCTAAAACTTATGGAAAACCTGTAAGAAAAAGAGTAAAGGGTAGTTTAGAAAATTTCGCAACAGTTCGTAACTCTTTGAATACGATATTCTTGCTTTAAGTGTTTTAACAAATACGTAAAGTATACTGATATTGGTACTAAGTACCTACTTCCGGCTTGTTTGCCTTTTTTTATGTAATGGAAGTGGCAAACAAGCATGCAGTTCACATTGACGTTAAGTGATGACTGCAGCCTATAGACATTTACACAAAGACCAAGGTCAAAATGCAGAGATGCGTTACCACTCCTGAGCCCCTTGGCCAGAAATTACAAGGCCGTGCATTACCACCTGGCCGGAACATAACATTTAGCGGCAAGTATATTAGGTAATGCGGTGGTGCCTTCGTCCGCGAGCTCCATCACTGAAGCTCTACCACCAGTAAAGCCTCCTTCGTTACACAAAAAATTGAATAAATTAATCTATATAAGATAGGTATCTATATATAGGATAGGATCTGGATGAACGAAATGATTCTGCAGAGGGATCCTACCCACTGCAGAATCATTTCGTTCATCCAGATATGCTGCAAACCTAATTTTTATGCATATTTATAATCTAGAGACTATATATCCACTAGATTGCCAATACAAATTTGGCCGCAAGTATTTTTTTTTTTTTTTTGGGAAAGATTTTTTTTACTTGTTTTTTTAATAAAATATCGTCTTCTTCACAGCAATATGTATAAAGACTCTGAAAAATTACGGCTGCCGTTGCGCACTTGGCCGCCCCTACATATTTTCGTTCCACCCCGATAACTTTTTACGTCCATAATGTACATGTATATGTATTTATATGTATATCAAATTAAAGCTAATTTTTTTTCTCATTATTATGACGTACAATGAAATGGGCCGCAAATAAGAGTTGCGGGCAGTTAAAGATAAAAAAAATAATTAAAAATACTTCCAGCCAAATTTTGATTGGCAACCTATATAGATTCTCTAGATTATAAATGTGCATAAAAATTAAGTTTGCAGCATATCTGGATGAACGAAAGAAATGATTCTGCATAAGGATCTTAACCTAAGACGCCATAGAATGACCAGAGAAATAAGTTGCTGCAAACAAGCTGCAAAAAAAGACCACGATTTTTATCAGATACATTAGTGTGATGTTGAACAATGATTGGATTAGAGTGCATAATACTGCAGTCAATCCCACTTGAATCCATTTATCAAATAGGCACAAACACAAATGCACTCATTATAACCTTAATCCCCTGGCTCTGAGCTCGGCTTTGATAATATGGACGCGTTCCAAAATTTGATATAGAGCTTCACTGATTTTTTTTTATTTATGGAAGTGGCAAACAAGCGTGCAGTTCACATTGATGTTGAGTGATGACTGCAGCCTATAGACACTTACACAAAGACCAAGGTCAAAGTGCAGATGCGTTACCACTCCTGAGGCCTAAGGTGTTACGCCTTTGTGGCGGAAATTGCAGGACCGTACATTACCACCTGTCCGGAACACGATAGTGCTGAGCACTACCATTTAGCGGCAAGTTTATTAGGTAATGCGGTGGTGCCTACGCCCGCGAGCTCCGTCACTGGAGCTCTACCACCAGTAAAAAATTTAACACTTTTGAAATCATTACTGGTGGTAGAGCCCCAGTGACGGAGCTTGCGGGCGTAGGCACCACCGCATTACCTAATATACTTGCCGCTAAATGGTAGTGGTCAGCACTATCGTGTTCCGGTCAGGTGGTAATGTACGGCCCTGCGATTTCCGGCACAGGGGCATAATACCTTAGGCTTCAAGAGTGGTAACGCATCTGCATTTTGTCCTTGGTCTTTGTGTAAGTGTCTATAGACTGCAGTCATCACTTAACATCAATGTGAACTGCTTTCCATTCGAAAAACTTACTGGTGGTAGAGCTCCAGTGACGGAGCTCGCGGGCGTAGGCACCACCGCATTACCTAATAAACTTGCCGCTAAATGGTAGTGTTCAGCACTATCGTGTTCCGGTCAGGTGGTAATGTATGGCCTTGTAATTTCCGGTACAGAGGCATAACACCTTAGGCCTCAGGAGTGGTAACGCATCTGGATTTTGACCTCGGTCTTTGTGTGGGTGTCTATAGGCTGCAGACATCACTTAACATCAATGTGAACTGCATGCTTCTTTGCCACTTCAATTACATAAAAAAATTAAAAAAAAAGTTCTATATGGTGGAATTTAGAAGGGATGAGAAACTCCTCAGATGAGAATCGGATCTAATTTCAGTTAGTAGTTGAGTACATCAACTTGTAATGATGTTATGATAGATTTAAGATTGACTAATAAATAAATGAACTTTGCACAAAAATGTCGTATTGAAGAAGATAATTAATAACGTTTTATTACACCATAGAATTTACAGATGTTTTGTCGACATGTGACGTCAGTATGTTCAGCATTTTATGAGCTATTTTATTCATTTCATAACTCGAAACCATAGAGCAACACGGGCCACCGGCCGCCGCGGATGGACCTGGGGGAGTAGCCATAGTGCTTATTACCGATGCCAAACAGTCTGCCATTTTTTGCGGGGGGAACTAGGTGTGATACACACACACACTACAAAAATCGTCTATTACTACGAAACTTACACCTTGACTTCAATAAAATACATAAACAATTTCACGCACACATTTAATCATCTGGGCGACAGGCGTAGGACTATTAGGGCTTGTACTTTGACAGAGGGGAAAGCCTGCATATGACTACTCCCCTCCGGTCCGCCGCGGCCGGTGGCCCGTGTTGCTCGCAACTTTTTGAATCGTTATACATTCAAAAGTATTCAAAAATACATATCAGCTGTATTCAAAATTCAAAGACAATATCAATCTCCTTTTCTATTATATTTTGGAGTCATAATAAAACTACAGCCAAGCGGGAGAGCTAGGTTCGATCTCCGGGTCGGGCGGGGGCTATCATAGACAAAGTTATTTTCTTCTCACGCTTGTGTTATTGCGGTGAGTAATTTAAAAAAATTACTGGTATTTCATATCTGGTGCTATTGAGATTTTTCCATTTACTGAAAGTTTCCAAATGCCACCCCCGGGGTTTGGTAAAGTGCTCGAAATGGCAAAAATTACCACGCGAAGCGTGGGTGTTCGCATGTATGCTTGAATG
Source organism: Macrosoma leucophasiata (assembly GCA_036365455.1). NCBI lineage: Eukaryota > Metazoa > Arthropoda > Insecta > Lepidoptera > Hedylidae > Macrosoma > Macrosoma leucophasiata. The sequence goes on along the minus strand of JAWQUS010000004.1, from coordinate 3,193,319 downwards.
CATGCATTAACCTCTGCCTACACCTTCGGGGAATACAGGCTGTTAAGTTTATTTATTTATTTATTCAATCTTTATTGCCACAACATATAAAACATATGAGCAAATGGCGGACTTAACGCTAAAAGCGCTAAGTTTAACATCCCTTTACTTATATCGTCAGTCAAACCAGATTTGGAATATTCAATCGCGTACTAATTTCATTTCAAACAACTAACATCAAAGACTTTTGTAAGATTACGTCTTATGGCGTACTTTACATCTCTAAGGGTGGAGCTCAACAAAATTCGAAACGATTTTAACTCAAAAGTTGAGGTAAGTTCCAAGTCAAGTTGGGGTATTCTTTGTGGTGTGGTGATGGAGAGGTTACCTACTTACTTATCTAAGATTCAAACTAATATTTACCACTTTAAACCATGTAAATACCTACGAGCTGGTTGTATCAACTGTTTAATTTTATTGTAAGAAAAATTTGACTTCAGCCAGGACTTGAACAGATTCCTGCCACCCTACTCGGTTAAGCACTACGGACGCGGTCGAGTAGTGTGATGGGTGACCGCTAGTGGCAAATTAAATGCGCGATTCCGTGCTTCGGAAGGCACGTTAAGCCGTCGGTCCCGTTTGCTATAGATGGATAGCGATCGTTAAACCTTGTCGGAGGCCTTATGGGCGGTTTGAAAACATCCGACAGCGGGTTGGTCACTAACCCACCCACCTCCACCAATCCGCATTGGAGCAGCGTAGTGGAGTAAGCTCCAGGCCTTCCCCCAAAAAGGGGATAGACTCATGCCCAGCAGTGGGACGTATAATGGGTTGCCATTATTAATGCAATGCTATAAAAATGCGAAAGAAACATTCTAGTCATGAGCAGACTTCGGTAGCAGTTGATAGAGCGGCGGGACTAGTGATCCCAGTGGTCACAGGTTCAAGTCCCGCCTAAACCGCCACTTTTCATTAAAATACTTTCACACATCATCGCGACATCATTACTGCAAACATTATTGGCATTAGATGTCGTTGTAGCCCGACTGAAGTCAAATTTTTCTTTCAAAGTTTTATCTTCACGCTACGTCCCTTACATGGTAGGCAGAGAGTGCGGAGCACCAGATATGACACACCTTCCATGCTTCTTCTACCTTCATCATTGTCTTCATACATGCACCCCGATTCTTAAGGCTTTTGACTTTTTTACGATTACGTGGGCTGTATATTTTATAAGCACACACTTTCTCCTTTTTTTTAGAGTTCCATAGCCGAAAAACGATATATGAAATACTCTATACCTGCTTGGAACTGAAGATAAAAAAAACAATTTTCATCAAATCTATAAGTATGCGTGGAATGTCTAAAGTTGTGTCTTCACGTCAAGTCCGTTACAGGATAGGCAAGAGTGTGTAGAGAGTCAGATAACTCGGTCCTGACACACCTCTATCAATGAAATGTTGGCACAAAACTCCAAGTACGGGAGATGCACACTACTCTGGTCGTGCAAATGCCTCTCGGATACTTATCGAGGAAAGCAAGACTAGACTTGTGTCTGAAGTCGAGCACTCTCTGGAGCGGGTCTCGGACTGGGGTCGACTCAACTTAGTGCAGTTCAACCCCTCGAAGACACAAGTCTGCGCATTCACCGCTAAAAAAACCCCATTCGTTGTAGTACCACAGTTCCAGGGCACTCCGCTTGCCGTTGGTAAGAGTATCGGTATCCTGGGCGTTGACATATCGAACGTGGTGCAATTTGGGAGTCACATTGAGTGTAAGACCAAGTTGGCATCCAAAAAACTAGGGGTGCTTAACAAAGCGAGGCAGTATTTCACATCGGGGCAGCTATTACAGCTTTATAAGGCACAAGTGCGGCCCCATCTGGAATACTGCTCTCATTTGTGGGCGGGTGCACCCAAATACCAACTTGGTCCACTCGACTCCCTACAAAGACGCGCCGTTCGTATTGTTAACGACCCAGGACTAACAGACAGGTTCGAACATCTGAGCCTGCGCAGAGACGTTGGGAGTCTACGCGTTTTATACCGTCTCTACAATGGCGAGTGCTCTGTCGAACTGTTCGACATGGTGCCACCGTCTCTTTTCCTACACCGCACTACCCGCCGAAGAGAGAAGTTCCACCCTCACAAACTGGACACTTGGCAATGTTCAACGGTGCGGTTCTCACGTTCGTTTTTGCCCAGATCGTGTAAATTGTGGAATGAACTTCCCTCTGAGGTGTTCCCTCGGTGCTACAATATGGGGTTCTTCAAAAATGGCGTCAATAGAGTCCTTCAGGGCTGGCAGCGCGTTGGCGACTCTCCTGGTGTTGCAAATGTTCATAGGCGACGGTGACTACTTTCCATCAGGTGGCCCGTCTGCTTGTCTGTCAATGCTTTGACATAAAAAAAAACCTCCCGTACTTCATCATTCTCTTCATACATGCACGCCGATTCCTAAGACTCTAGAACCCACCCTCAGACTCCCTATAGTAGGTATAGCCTATAGCCTATATATAAACATCAACATGAAACCAGAGATTTCAATGTAGATGCATGGCTACTGCTTACGCGTCAGGTGTTATGCCTCTGTATCGGCATTTATAGGACCGTAAATTACCACACTTTTTACTGGTGGTAGAGCTCCAGTTACGGAGCTCGCTGGCATAGGCACCACCGCATAACCTTAAATACTTGCCGCTAAACGATAGTGTTCAGCACTATCGTGTTCAGGTCAATATACGGCCCTGTGATTTCCGGCACAGAGGCATTAGGCCTCAGTTCAGGAGTGGTAACGCATCTGATTGCAACGCATTTTGACCTTGGTCTTTGTGTGGGTATCTATAGGCTGCAGTCATCGCGTAACATCAATGTGAACTGTATGCTTGTTTACCACTTCCATTACATAAATAAGGAGGAAGTAGATTAAGTTACACTCAGTTATGCCTGATGCTTACAAAGTAATAAAGCTAGTAGTAATACTTGTAAATTATTCTCTATACTTAGCAGTATCAACAAACAGAGGAATAAATTAATTGAATTGTGCGGCAGTAGGTAATGCCGTAAAACATTGTTTTATTCAAATATCTGTGGACATAACCTAATGGGGAATTAATTGGTTCACTTTATTGCCCCATCAAGGTCACAGTTTGGGGCGAATATAGGACGTATTGGAGCAGTAAATTATTTTGATATAAATAGATTCAATATTGGTTTCCTTGTCGTTATATTTATTGATGACGAAAGTTTTTATGTGGGAAGATATAAATAGAATATAAACATTTTATATCGTCGTATGCTACGAATAAAGGCGCAAAGAACTGCAAAAAGGCAACTTTTAGGAGGAAGATTTTTAAATATTATGTTAAAATTAATTGATGCTTTTGCCATGTTAACATTTCAATGAATACTAAATTGTTCTAAAATTAATGAAAGTTGTAAATGAGACCAGAGAATATGTAATAATATTACGTATAGAATGGACACTTCGACGTCCCGCCCGATTTCCCCGCATCACTCAACCTTCTCCCCTCTTATGGGCGACGGTTGGTATTTTCTACGTGCTACGCACACAGGTGCACGTGTAAATACACGTCGTTTATTTTGTGTAAGAGAGACCAAATTAAGCGCTTGTATGGTATTTTGGCGGAGTGTCCGCTGTGTGATGAGACTATTAACTCAATATTTCCGTAAAATTTGTCCCTTACATTTTTATTCTTTGGGTTAAAATGTATTGTACTAGAAAATTGTACGCAGAATAAAGCCACAAAAGCGATAAGGGCTAACAGCTCTTCATACTAGTACCATACGACTACGCCGTCGAATAAAGTCACTGATGCAATAGCGCCTTTTTCTACGCAGTTCCTAGAATTACCTTATAAACAATAAATAACTTTTATTACCTACTTATTACGACTAATTCTCTTAACGAAATTGGGTCTTTGCATGTTATAATCTTCATTGCATCAAACACTACGCGTAATCAATACCTAAATTTTCAAAATCATATAATTTTATAATTTCTTCGGACAAGAATAATGCCACTGTGACTGTTGTGGCTGTTTTCTTCGAGAAATTTGGGAGAAGGCAATAGTGGTAATAGATACATAGTTTTATATTAAATAACAATAAAGTTCAATGTTATGAGCTGCGTTGGTAGTAAGAATAATGTTTGAATAAAAAAGTATGAAGAATAAAATTATGAAGAGTGATAATTATGAACACAAATCGGTAGTAAAAAAAAGAATAGGATTTACAATTTTATGTGAGCCAATATGGATCCAAAATTTTTATGTTACTTTCATGTCATTTTATTTAATTTTATAAAGCATCATAGATTAAAAATTTTCAGAGTAGAACACATGAGGTTATTAGATATACTCTAAAGTACTTATGGACCGACATGATTAAAATATTTTATCCTGATCTGTTTATAATATAAGGTAGTTAAACATTTTGTTATTGTTACTTGAACAATGATTTATCTTAATGACTAAATTAGAATATTCTTAATAAAGCCGGCTCTACACTCGCGTGTGACGTTACGCCATGAATTCACGGGTGATAATAAGTAAATGAATAACATTGGGTCATGCAAGGTCAAACGTATTTTTCGCCATTCTCATTCGCGTGAACGAAAAGGCGAGAACAACATCTACACTTGTATTTTATTTAAAGAAAAATAGAAAGAAAAATTTGACTTCACGCGAGACTCGAACTCGTGGCCTACTGGGAATCTAGTCCAGCCGCTCTTCAAATTCAATAGTCAAATTTTTCTTTCCCTTTTTCTGCAAATAAAATATATTTCACAAGCATGTGTTAATGCGAAATAATATAAAACAATTATTAAGGGTAAAAGCGACTTCTTTACGATATTCAATAAACTGCAAAGTCTATTATATCGGTTGCCTAACTAGCATAGTTGGCAATAGATGGCGCTGCTGCTACCATAAAGCAATGCAATAAAATTTGAAGGAAAGATTTGACAAATCGGGCAGGACTTCAGTAGCTCAATTGGAAGAGCGGCTGGACTAGATTCCCAGTAGGCCGCGAGTTCAAGTCTCGCCTGAAGTCAAAATTTTTCTTTCCATTTTTCTTTAAATAAAATATATTTCACAAGCATGTGTTAATGCGAAATAATATAAAACAATCTACACTTGTGTCGCAGGCTTTCGCGGCTATTCGCACCGCGAGTGTAGAGCCGACTTTACATATTTTCAACGTGCGAACCAAACCAAAAAAGAAATGTCTATTTGAATAGCGAGTAGAAATGAATAACTTGATTGATTTGAAACAGTTGATTTTAAATAGGTATAACGAAAAAAGGTAATGGAGAGATTATTTTGAAACAAGTCTTGGAATAAATTAAATAGTGAAGCTCTAATTGAATCGGGATATCAAAGCTTCAGTATTTACAATGTTAGTAATTGAATTCTATAGCCTTAAGGCACAAAAGCTAGGGAGAGTAGCGATCTTAATACAGATGCCGGAAATCAAGGGGAACCCTTCAATTTAGCGACAGATACATTTTGTATGTAGGTTAGGAGTGAAGACAGGACAACAAAACAAACAAGGGTAAGAGTGTAGCTCTTGAGCACCGTCTTTGGAACTCTGTCATTATGTCACAGGTCATTTACTTAAGTTTTTCTTGAATAATTATTGTTCAAAATGTCTCTCAACTTCCATTGGCAGTTCAAGTTCGTGGTGCCACTTTTAACGGGAACGTACACGTAACCGAGCCGAACACATCGAACGAATCGAAGTCAAGGAGGCTTTGCACATATATATACCGTATCGAAAGAATCGACCACGCCTGAAAATGAAAATAATGAAATCGTTTTACCATGACACCTGTCACACAAAATAAAAAACTATTATTCGTGTAAATTGTGATGGATCTTTGATGATTGTGATGGATTTTACAGCTCTCCGTTATTATGTACTAATTTAATCAAAACAATGAAGAAGTTTCAGGGGTCAAGAGTCTTAGGAATCAGCGTGCATGTATGTAGAGAATAATGAATATACAAGCACGGGAGGTGTGTCAGGACCAGGGTATCTGGCGCTCCACACTCTCTGCCTACTCCGTAAGGGACTTGGCGTGAAGATACATACATACATACACACCAGAAGTAGTCTATTTGAGCATTGCTCTGTCTTACTCAACATATAGAATGTGAGCCTATCTGTCGAGTCGACAGCATAATAATTATCGAAACAAATATCTGTTGGCCATACAAATATCTGTCCCGGTGCAGGGATCGAATCCGCCACCCTTCGAATCAAACGGTCGTCTCACACCGCCTAATCTGATGACGTATTCCGAATTTGTGTCCGATTTCATTAACAGAATTCTAAAATTAGTTTCCTTCAACTCGTTCGTTTCCGATAAATGTGCTTTCACTCTTAAACTGTGCGTTGTACTTTACATAACAGTTAGTTGTCCGAAGTTGAATGTGAATTAGTATTATAATCTATTTAATAATACATAAAAATCAATTGCTGTGCGTTAGTCTCGCTAAAACTCGAAAACGGCGGTACCAATTTGGCTAATTTTGGTTCTGAATGATTTTGGAAGTCCAGGGAAGGTTTAAAAGGTAAGAAAATATGAAGAAATTGAAGAGAAATAGTAAAAAGCACAATTTCATTTTCCCATACAAATAGTCCGTATCTATCAAACCTTTGACACATTATTTCATTGTGAGGCAAAACGTTGTTTGCCGGGACAGCTAGTTTACAATAAACATCTTCAAATTTGCTGTCAGTATAAAATATTAATTATCGGAATATTGCTCCATGAGACTTAGCCTGGGTTGCACCAAGATATTCAATACGGAATAGGCATATCAATAGATCAAAGATTAACAAACTCTACCACCCTGAATTAGTCGCCCGTAAACCGTAGCGAGGACTTCTGTCAAGTCATCCACAACATTACTTACTCCTCTTGTATAAATATACCTACAAAGGAGGTGAAAAAAAAACACCCTAAATAAATGAAACGTTCCAGAAATTAAAAAAAAAAGGTCCGAACGTCCTGACGAATTGAGAACCTCCTCTTTTTTTTGAAGTCGGTTAAAAATAAAAATAGAGAAAATAGAGTTTAAAATCACAATTTATGTTTAAAACATACCACTGATTATCTTATTTATATCAATGAATAATAATATTTATTAGAGCCATATTGAATAAATACAGGATGTACCTACTTATTCAAAATACCGATAGTTTTATAATGATATTGTAAAAGCCATGTGTGTTGCAGATTGCAACAATAATTACGGAAAACGAATCAATTACGATCAATCGTAGACAAATTTGATTGTAAATACTACCTAGGGGGTAGTACCTAATAGGTACGTTTCCTAGAAAACCTAGGCCACAAAGGTAGCTACATTAAAACTATTGCATAACCTTACTTCAGCGTAAGAAAACTTATTGACGTCACGAATAATATTCGAATCGTCGAAAATCGTTCGAAACTAAAAAAATCGTTATTGAATGACAGTAAACAATAAATATAAATAAGAATAGGTTCTATTATAATATGTATCACATAGCCGAAAATCGAAAATCCGTTTATGTAACACCGACACGCAATATTTTTACTACTAGTAAATTATGACATAAAATTTTTAACCATCAACGCTTTTACTACAAGAATTAGCCGTTACTCATTTGATTTATTGCAGTAATGACTCGACACTTTTATTTGTTTTTTTTTTTAACGTAAAAGGAAAATCCTTAAACAGCCAATGACATGTGGTCTGTAAATGGAACGTACAAATACGTGGTGCAAACCAAAAATAGATGTCAGGGTGTAAAGTAAACCAGCCTTCACAATTCTCGCTGAACAGTCTTCACGTTAAACCAATCACGGGGTGGTAATGACCTAAAAATTTCACTGTATTTTACACACTAGTTTATATTCCATTATGTTCTCATAAAGCGTATTTCTAAATGTTCTTGCACGTCTATTTTTCAGACGTCGGCGCGAGCTCGCGTCTCGGTCACAACTGGGCGCAGGCTACATATTACCTCGTATTGGCACTTGATAACCCTCTATCTACAAATAAGACCCCCATTTGGAAATAAAATTAAAAAAAAAAAAATTTAGGCTGAATACGAGATGAAAGATAAAATTTTTGAAAATGAATATTTAAAATGAAAAATCCCCTGGTAATGACATTAAAAAAAAAGTTTTTTTTTTTATTTTTGAAATTAGTGTCAATGGCATAAAAATGTATTTTATTTTCCTTTTGTTGCTTTTTGAAATTAAAGTCTTTGGAAATATATAAGTGAGCTTCGCACATTTGAGTGCGCGCGTCGAGGCGCCGGGTCGATACAGCCGTGTCATGCTACGGCACTGTATGGCGACAGACAGTCTTTCTTGTTTTACAATTCTAAGGCTGTTCGAGGTATTGTCGGATTTTCTTTGCATATAAGAAAAGCGTACTCCTCTCTGTGTTGACGCAATCAGCTACGAGTTTTAGAATTAAAGCTTTTACTGCGAAGGTCAATCACTACCTAGATATGAAAAACGAAAATCGATTTTCGATTTGTTTTTTTTTTTCATAAAACTAATGGCTCGGCCTTGCGTCCAATTGGAATGTGGCCAATATTTTAGCCAAAATGTTTCAAGTTTCGCTATATAGATTATGTGTTTTTTCAGCTTTAAAGCAATGTTATTGAGAGCTTTCTGTACGAAACGGGCTCATGTTATTTTTGATGGCCAGTATTTTTGTATGTTCTATAAATAATAATATTATTCATGGTAAACATACTCCGGGGACCTTTGAGATAGAGTTTAACATATTTTATCTTTTTCTGTCCGTTGCGGATTTTATGATTCATCCTTGAGCCGTGCCCTTAAAAAAACTTTACAATTATCAAAAGTATGTTCGCTGGTGAATAAAACATCATTAAATAATAAGAAAGTTAATTAGGTAGGAATATTATCTATATTTGCTTAAATTAACAATAATATTGTGCTACTGGTGGTGTAGCTCCAGTGACGGAGCTCGCGGGCGTAGGAACCACCGCATTACCTAATATTAATTTCCGCTAAATGGTAGTGTTCAGCACTGTCGTGTTCCGGTCAGGTGGTAATGTACGGCCCTGTGATTTCCGGCACAGAGGCATAACACCGCCTCAGAAGTGGTAACGCATCTGCATTTTGACCTTGGTCTTTGTGTGGGTGTCTATAGGCTGCAGTCATCACTTAACATCAATGTGAACTGGATGCTTGTTTGCCACTTTTATGACATTAAAAAAAAAGCCTAGTTGTGCCCGCGACTTCGTTCGCGTGCTAATTTATTATTGTTCAGTATCTACCCGGACGAAGTCGTGGGCGCAGCTAGTATAAAAGTAGCCTAAGTTACTCCTTATTACATAAGCTATCAGCCAGTGAAAGTCCCGTCGAAATCGATCCAGCCGTTCCCGAGATTATCGGGAACAAACAAACAGACAGACAGACAGACAAAAATTGTAATAAATGTTGTTTTGGTATTATATACCGTGTATATAATACCAAAACAACATATGCATTTTGTAAAAAGCGGTTATTTTTATATTACAAACAGACACTCCAATTTTATTTATTTGTATAAGTATATATGTATATACTACACGCGCACGTTGCTGCGAGTTGAGAACCCTCTCTCTCACTTTAGGGTGAGTGAGGGTTGGAAAAGAAGGTAACCGCCTCAGCAGTCTACTAGTAGCAGGCTACTACTACTACGCTGCGCTGGTGTCCTGGATTCGATTCCCGGATCTATACCTAAGATAACGGTTTGAAATCATTAATCTTGGGTTCTATTGGGATTATTCAGTTTTTTAGTAGTTTCCCATTACCTTTTTTAAATCTATCTACATATATATGTAAAAATCAATTGTTGTTCGTTCGTTTCGCTAAAACGCGAGAACGGGTGGACCGATTTGGCTAATTTTGGTTTTTAATGATTTTTGGAAGTCTAGGGAAGGTTTAAAAGGTACGAAAGTTTGCCGGGTCAGCAAGTAACTTATGAACACACGCGTTTACACTCATTTTACTGATTTTATGAACCAGGACGTCACACGATATAGATATTGGGTAAAAACACTTTACACCTTTTTTATGTAATGAAGGTGGCAAACAAGCATGCAATTCACATTTTTTTTTTTTTATGTTATAAAAGTGGCAAACAAGCGTGCAGTTCACATTGATGTTAAGTGATGACTGCAGCCTATAGACACCCACACAATGACCAGAGGTCAAAATGCAGATGCGCTGCCACTCCTGAGGCATTAGGTATTATACCTCTGTGCCGGAAATTACAGAGCCGTACATTACCCCCTGACCGGAACACGATAGTGCTGAACATACTTGCTACCTAATATACTTGCCGCTAAATGGTAGATTTAGCGGCAAGTATATTAGGTAATGCGGTGGTGCCTACGCCCGCGAGCTCCGTCACTGAAGCTCTACCACCAGTAAAACATTGATGTTAAGTGATGACTGCAGCCTATAGACACTCACACAAAGACCAGAGGTCAAAATGCATTGCCACCCCTGAGACATAAGTTATTATGTTTATCACAGTAGTTATCACGGGGCCATACATTACCATCTAACCGGAACTCGATAGTACTGGACACTACCATTTGGCGGCAGATAAATTTACCTCGGAGTTTGGTAATGTGCCCGGAGATGTAGACAGGCTTGCCGTATAACGTAACCTGCGAATCGAGACTGTTGGCATGTGTGCTTAGTAATAATAATGATGGCAACCCATTATACGTCTCACTGCTGGGCACGAGTCTCTCCCCTTTTTGGGGGGAGGCCTGGAGCTTACTCCACCACGCTGCTCCAATGCGGATAGGTGGAGGTGGGTGGGTTAGTGGCCAACCCGCTGTCGGATGTTTTCAAACCGCCCATAAGGCAACGACACATAACAAGGTTTAACGACTGCTATCCATTTTTTTTTAAATACGCTTACACTCACAGCCCCACAGTAGGTATAAACCTGTGTCGTGGGTGCCGTTGTACACATACAACACATACACAAATACCCAGACCCGAAACAAATATCTGTAGGGCATACAAATATTTGTCTCGGTGCGGGGATCGAACCCGCGACCCTTGGAATCAAACGGTCATCTCACACCGCTGGACTAACCGGGTCGCCATTGATAGCAACCGGGACCGACGGCTTAACGTGCCCTCCGAAACACGGAAACTGAAATGTGTGCTTATACGTATGCAATTATCTGTTTTAAAAAAAAAGATACGCTTACACTCACAGTCCCACAGTAGGTGTAATGCTGTGTTATGTTTGCCATTGTACACATACACATACAACATGTACACAAATATCCAGACCTGAAACAAATATCTGTAGGCCATACAAATATTTCTCCCGGTGCGGAGATAAAACCCGCGACCCTACGAATCAATCGGTCATCTCACACCGCTGGACTAACCGGGTCTTCAGTTTCCTTTATACACGGTACATATACCAAAACAACATTTTTTATAATTTTTGTCTGTCTGTCTGTCTGTTTGGCGGGGCTAATCTTGGCAACGGCTGAACCGATTTTGCCGGGACTTTCACTGGCAGATAGCTGATGTAATCAGGAGTAACTTAGGCTTACTTTTATACTAGCTGCGGCCACGACTTCGTCCGGGTGGATACTGAACAATCATAAATTCTCACGCGGGCGATGTCGCGGGCACAGCTAGTATGAAATAAATGAATAAACTGAATAAAGTGTTTTATTATCGAACGAAATCTGTTTTTGCAGCTGTTGCATTCGCCGTTTCGCTTGTTTTATTGATTTAATAAAAATATTAACCAAGTTTCGGAGCCGTGCCTCGATGCCAAGTTGGCTTTGCAGCTATGAACCGTTAAATTTTAATGGCAAATTATTTTAGTGGGAATGAAAATTTATTTTTAGTTTCAAATTAGAGTCACTTTTTACTAATTTTGTAAGTATTTTTCAAGTATACAGTTAACTTTTTTTATGTAAGGGAGGTGGTTAACAAGCATGCAGCTCACTTTTTTTTTTCAGATTTATAATGGCATCGCTGTTACGCATATTGCCAGTGTCAAGTAAAACGATATTTCGTATTCGTCAGCAGCGTAAAAATCAGAGTCAGTCTATCAATTATCAGTCAAGTCAGTCAGAGCGACAGTCAGTAATTCGAGTAAAGCGATGGCTACTTTACCAGAACATTTACAATGAAGTTTTGGAGGCAACTTGAAAAGCCGTGTTTTCGCACTCTTATTCTATTTCACTATAAACGGGCATTGTAATAAACCTGTAACAAAGAAAATGTCATCAACTTTATTTAATATAACTAAAAAATACACTAAGAAAATGAAATAAAATATATGCCTTTTTCAAGGTTACCCCAGCTCACATTGAGTTTTTTTATATCATAAGGTTGACAGGCAAGCAGACGGGCCACCTGATGGAAAGAAGTCAGCGTCGCCTATGAACATTTGCAACACCATTGGAGTTAGTTTGCAGCCCTAAATTTGATGATAAATGCAGCCTGTAAACGTCTACGCAAAAACCAGAGGTCAAAATGCAGATGCGTCGCCCTTGAGACCTAAGTTGTTAGGTCTCTGGTAGTTTTTACGGGGCCATACATTACCAAATATCCGGAACACGAAAGAGCTGAACACTAATACTTCGCGGCAGATAGATAGAAGGTAATGCGGTAAGGTAAGCTCCTACATTTGGATCTCTACCATCCAGTAAAAGATTACTTAAGCAAAATATTTTTAATCTTATTCGTCCCATTTATTTGACACTTTTTAACAGACGGCATAAATCAGCCTTTTGAGTTGTATCTTTAATGTTAAATAATGTAAATTTAAAAAAATCAATTAGGTACTGCCTTTAAAAAGGTTCAAAGGAAGAGTATTATTATAAGATTGAAAGAATACTCTTACTTTTTACTGAAATTTCAGTAATTATACCTTTAGACTGTCAGTTTCATCAAAGGAAGCTTTCAAGTAGTTTTTATAAGCAAATGATTTCATTTGAATCAAATCATATGAATTAGGTGTAATTTAATTTTACTGGTGGTAGAGTTCCAGTGACGGAGCTCGCGGGCGTAGGCACCACCGCGTTACCTAATATACTTGCCGCTAAATGGTAGTGTTCAGCACTATCGTGTTCCGGTCAGGTGGTAATGTACGGCCCTGTATTCAGGCACAGAGGCATATCACCTAATGCCTCAGGAGTGGCAGCGCATCTGCATTTTGACCTCTGGTCATTGTGTGGGTGTCTATAGGCTGCAGTCATCACTTAACATCAATGTGAACAGCATGCGTGTTTGCCACTTTTATTACATAAAAAAAAAAAAAAAAAAAAAAAAATTAGGTACTAGCAGCCCCGACGAACTTCGTATCGCCTTAGAGGTATAAAAAAGTGATATGTCCAAAAAATAATGTTTGGGGAAAATCACTTTTACGATGTAGGAATATAAAAACTAGACTACAACCGATTCTCAACAAGTATAGTATTCAACAGTAAATATTGTACATCGACCGTAGGATGGACACTTCGGTTTATTTCGGGTTTGTAGGGCTTTATCTCTTTCGCACCTAACTTATATGTCATTTGTCGACCATTTTGATTAAGTTTTGACCAATACCGGACTATAAATGCTAACGTAGGCAGAATTACCCTCAGTTTTTTTTTTTTAATGTTATGGACTTGGCAAACAGGCATGCAGTTCACATTGATGTTAAGTGATGACTGCAGCCTATAGACACCCACATGAAGACCAAGGTCAAAATGCAGATGCGTTACCATTCCTGAGGCCTAAGGTCTTATGCCTCTGTGCCGGAAATTACAGGGCCGTACATTACCACCTGACCGGAACACGATAGTGTTGAACACTACCATTTAGCGGCAAGTATATTAGGTAATGCGGTGGTGCCTACGCCCGCGAGCTCCGTCACTGGAGCTCTACCACCCGTAAACCCGATTGTCTCTTTCGTAGGCTCGAAGTGCAATATTTATTGTTTTTTTATATATATAATGGCATCGCTATTACGCATATTGCCAGTGTCAATTTAAACGATATTTCGTATTCGTCATAAGCAGCGTAAAAGTTAGAGTCAGTCGGTCAGTTATCAGTCAGTCAGTCAGAGTTACAGTCAGTAATTGGAGTTTATTCGAGTAAAGCGATGGCTACTTTATCAGAACATGTACCACCTACCACCACAACAGGTGCCACCGTCTCTTTTCCTACACCGTACTACCCGCCGAAGAGAGAAGTTCCACCCTCACCGACTGGACACCTGGCAATGTTCAACGGTGCGGTTCGCACGTTCGTTTTTGCCCAGAACGTGTAAATTGTGGAATGAGCTTCCCTCTGAGGTGTTCCCTCGGTGCTACAATATGGGGTTCTTCAAAAGTGGTGTCAAAAGTGTCCTTCAGGGCTGGCAGCGCGTTGGCAACACCCCTGGTGTTGCAAATGTTCATAGGCGACGGTGACTACTCGTCTGCTTGTCTGTCAATGCTTTGACATAAAAAAAAGCATTTATAATGACGTTTTGAAGGCAACCTGATAAGCCGTGTTTTCGCATTGTTATTCTATTGCGCTATACACGGGCACTGTAATAAACCTCGTCATCACCATCATCATCATCATCATCGTGGGCGCAACTAGTAAAAAAGTAGCCTAAGTTACTCCTTATTACATCAGCTACCTACCCGTGGAAGTCCCGTCAAAGTATCCGACTTTGACACTCCAATTCTACTTAGTTGTATGTAGGTATGTATATATGTATGGATGTATGGTGATAAAAGTAGCCTAAGTTACTCCTTATCACATCAGCTATCAGCCAGTGAAAGTCCCGTCAAAATCGGTTCAGCCGTTCCCAAGATTAGCCCCGCCAAACAGACAGACTGATGTTAAGTGATGACTGCAATAGACACCCACAAAAAGACAAAGGTCAAAATGCAGATGCGTTACCACTCCTGAGGCCTAAGCTGTTATTCCTCTGTGCCGGAAATTACAGGGCCGTACATTACCACCTAACCGGAACACGATAATGCTGGACACTACCATTTAGCGGCAAGTATATTAGGTAATGCGGTGGTGCCTACGCCCGCGAGCTCCGTCACTGCCGATCTACCACCAGTATATGTTTATAAAAAAACTACATCCATCCTATCCAAATTCATTAAGACTTTTATCCATATTTCTCAACCCCAGAAATTACACGTACTTTAAAACAAATATCTCTAATTATGAAGCTACGACCCATTTCAAGCACTAGCCGGTGGTTTCAGAGAGGTTTTAGTTTTAAAAGTGGAACGCCGCTGAAACGAATCGTCAGTACCTACATTCGCTTTTATTTAATTCATGTAAAATTACGTAATTCTGGATCAAAACCTGTAAAATGTCAAGGTAAGTACGACTGAGTAATTAATGTGTTTGAGTGGCAAGGTTGCATACAGTTAATCGATGCTTTTTTAAATATAATGAAGGTGCTAATCAAGCATGCAGTTCACGTTGATGTTAAGTGATGACCGCAGCCTAGAGATTTTACCATTTTCTGGAAGTTTCCCAGTACCTCGAGGTTTGGTATTGTGCCCGGAGATGTCAATAGGCTCGCCACCTGTTACATAGGACAAAAACATAACCGGCGAATTATGGGTGTTTGCATGTATGCTTGAATGCATGCACTTACCTCTGCCTACGCCTTCGGGGATTTCAGGCGTGTAGTTACGTACACAAAATATAAGATTTAATATCAGTAAGCGAAACAATAGAATATATTTTGGACCTTCTTGAATAATTTACGGCTCAATTTTTCTTAACAGTATTTTGGTCTAAACTAATATTATAAAGAGGAAAACTTTGTTTGTTTGGTTATATTGAATAGACTTAAAAACTACTTGACCGATTTTTTATTATTTTTCTCTTTTCGAAAGCTACAATATCCACGGGTAACACAGGCTATAATTTATTTCGGAAAAAGTAGGGTTCCGTAAGATATTTGGGTTTTTCGGACACAAGGTGCAAAAATCAACCAGATAACTTACTTATTTTTTGTACGCTGCCTAAACTATAAAAGATATGGAGGAAAGCTTTAGGCTTATCTATTATCATCACGCTAAGACGAATACGAGAGAGTAGATAACATTGTGACCACACGAAGCCGGGGCGGGCCGCTGGTAGTGGATATACAAACATACGAGATGGCTTTCAGTAACATAGCATTTCTTTTGTCTTGCTATTTCGGTATCTGTGGCCACTAGCAATCGATCGTACTGCAGTCACATATTGCTGAACAATATAGAACTAGGCGTCAGTAAATGAATGTAGGGAAGTAGGTGCTTTGAAAAATTATTATAATCGACATTACCGCGAATTATGGGCTAATGTTTTATACAGCAATGCAGTAGAACGCAATATTCCGTGTCGTTAGGGGTCGTTCAACCCTTTATACATTGAAGTGACGTCGTTATGTGATAAGCGGAGCGAGTAGCGGGTTATTGAACGATGAATTATCTTTTGTCATGTAAAGGTGGTGAAGAATACACTTAAAAAAAAGGAAAGTAAAATATATTTATTTGGATAATAAAACAAAACAGAAAAACAAGATAGAAACCCAAAAAAAAAGAATTAATACAAAACAAACCTTAAATTAATAAATTGTCCAAAAGGGTCCCCAACTCAGCATTGTACTGGATTAATAACCCGGCGCTGGTATTATGTTGGGGCCTTATTATGTGACGCTATGGATGCCCAACTGCTGCCAATATAGAGATAAAAAGAAAAGACAAAAGTAAAAATCTCTCATGCAAGCTAGAGTTCAAAATGCGTAATATGTTATGGCATTCCTGGGTCATAAGTTGTTTTGCATTGTGATAGTTATTACGGGGCCATAAACTATCATTGAACTGGAATCTTCGTCATTAATTAACTAGAGTGCCAACAGTAAAACTCTACTACCAGTGTTCTATTTCTTGACATAGTTTCAGTTTTTCTATATACCTAGACAGTTTTGTACATTACAAATAAAAAAAAGCTCTATCTGATACACTCTCATGACCAGATCTCTGAGCCGATTATGGTAACATTTAACATTGAGGTAGTTTGGATCCTAAGAAAGGACACGGGCATTTTTTGTGTCAAAGCCACGTATACGAATTCATGAAAAACAGCATGATAATTACTTATTTCAGTAAAATTAAACACCTGCGTTTGTTAAAAATAAAATATCGCATATAAGCGGAGACGTGTGAGCTAAAAATCGCTCTGCTTCTTACAAACGTGTAATCCTTATACGTTCGCGTTAAATTATTGGAAGTACTATCGATCCGGACTTTTTATTTAGAATGATTAAGTACATGAAAATTATGAATGTAGAAGAAGGACGGCAGGTATGTCAAAACCGGGTTATATGGCGCTCCACACTCTCTGCCTACCCCGTGAGGGTTCCGGCGTGAAGATACATACATACGTACACATTGGCTCCATGCACGAGTTGCACACTTGCACGCACTTATCTGTACTTCAAACCCAGGCCTTCAGGTCCAATTGGCCTACTACCTGTAATGAATTCGTAAGGGCAATTCTAACCAGTACCTACTTATCGAATGACGTCACATTCCATGAGAAAATGCAATAAGGTTGAGGTAAGCGTCCCAACAAAGTAAAGAAAATATTATTAGTTTGAAAGGTTATGCCTTAAATCTCGTGAATCTATACCTTCCTCTGCGCTGATATTGTAGGTACAAAGGTATAATTTGTATTTGTAATATTTTTATTCGCAATATCACATGCGAGAAAACTTTATAAAATAAAGAATTTGAAATTAGACTTTGGGCAGGAATCGAACTTGCTATCCCAGTCCAGCCGCTTTACCACGAAGCTACCGAAGTACCACACCGATACGTCAAATTTTGCTTACCCCTTTTTGATTTTTAACCGATTTAGAGTCGGTGAACAACATCCATTCATAACTAATTAATAGCTATGCAACCGATATGGTAGACTTTGCAGTTTATACACGGCAAAATTTGACATATCGGTGGGGGCCTTCGGTAGCTTAGTGGTAAAGCGGGTGGACTAGTTATCCTGAGGTCGCAAGTTCGATTACTGCTCGAAGTAAATTTTTTCTTTCCTATTTTTCTTTTTTTTCTATAATTTGTATGTTATATTCGAAACTATTCAAAAGAGAAACGTCCACTGCTAGTCAAAGTCACAGTAGAAATATCAACAGTATGGAAACTACGTACAAAACGTTGAAACGGCACACTCACACAAACATACGCATCGACGAGGCCCCTAAGCGGTTCTCGCGGTGCTGCAGTAGTGAGACGCACGCTACTCGAGCGTCGATGCGCATGTTTGTGTATGTGTGCCGTTTCTAACGTCTTGTACGTAGTTCCCATACTGTTCATATTTGTACTGTGTCAAAGTCCTCCCTCAAAGAATGCCATAACGAACGGTCTAAGGCTGTCTTCAGCTATTTCACCAGGTCATCGGTCCAAGCGAAGCTTGCATATGTTTTGCCTTCCTTAATGTCCCCTGCCTACTGCCATTTGAGTTTCGCTATTCGATTGGCTAATTTATCTGTTCTGACCCCTGAGGATATGGTTTTTGGGTTTGATAGTATGTACGGGGTGGACAGAGAGTGTGGAGCGCCAGATATTCTGGTCCTGACACACCTCCCGTGCCTCATCTACCTTCATCATTCTCTTCATCCATGCACGCCGATTCCTAAGACTTCTGACCTCACCATCAGACAGAACTCGACCTATTTGGTCGTGGTAGATGTTTTGGTCTTCCTGGGCCTCTGCAACCATCCACATTCGCATTTTTTTTGTAATGGAAGTGGCAAACAAGCATGCAGTTCACATTAATGTTAAGTGATGATTGTAGCCTATAGACACCCACACGAAGACCAAGGTCAAAATGCAGATGCGTTACCACCCCTGAGGCCTAAGGTGTTATACCTCTGTGCCGGAAATTACAGGACCGTACATTACCACCTGACCGGAACACGATAGTGCTGAACACTACCATTTAGCGGCAAGTATATTAGGTAATGCGGTGGTGCCTACACCCGCGAGCTCCGTCACTGGAGCTCTACCACCAGTAAAACATACCTAATGTTGTTAAGATTTATGTAGGGAGGCTGCCTGCAAGAGGTGATGCTCTAATTTTAATTAACCCTGGATACTTCAGTACTTAGTATATTAGGAGTAGTAATATAATATAAATATAATAATAATAAAGCCCATTTATTTCCAATCCACAAAAGTTATAACATGTGTATATTTCAAAATAATAAATCCTAAGTATAACAAGTTTCTTTTTTTTTCCATATGTGTTTGTTTCGTCTATTTTTCTAGGGCGCCCTCTTTTCCTTTTTCCCTTTGGTCCTTCCCATAAAGTCGTTTTTAACGTCCATCTACCATCTGTGCATCTTGCCATATGTCCTGCCCATTGCCACTTCTGTTTCAGTGCAAATTGCAAAGCGTCTATAACTTTAGTTTTTTGTCTTATTTTTACACTTTTTACTTTATGCAATCTTCTAAACTTCAGAACGCTTCTTTCCATTGCTTTCTGGAATGCTACTAATTTAGATTTTAGTTTTGTATTGTATGTCCACGTTTGGCACCCATAAGTTAGAGTAGGCAAGACACAGGTATCCAAAACAATTTTCTTCAAATGAAGGGGAAATTGGCCTTATACTATTTCCTTCAGAGACTAAAACTTTTTCCAGCTCATGTTGATACGTCGCTCGACCTCTGTTTCTTCATTTTTGTCTTCGAATGATAATAGTTTTCCTATGTAAATGTAATTGTTCACATAATCGAGTAGTAATATACTGTCTTATAAAATAAAACAAAGTTAGAAAATAAGCTTTATTTGTCATAACACATTTGAAATACTCGCATTGAGATTCTTACTGTTCAATTATTAAATTAAATATTTACAATATTATTTTAATTTAAAATCACAATGCTCAATTTAAATAATTCACAGATTTTCGATTATTTACAAGCTCTGACAAGCAGACATTATTATCAGAATTTTAATAGTTATAATTTTAATAATAATATCAGAGTTCTTAATATGTTTAAATATAGTAAATTTAACTTTTGTATGGGTTACTTTTGGACCTCACAACTTTTACTTATTCATCTCAAAGTCTCAAACATTGATGCAGATTAATAAATAGCTATACTTATTTAGGTAAGAAGTTATACAATTTGAATGGCTTTAGATATTAAAGAAAAGAAAAATTTGACTTCCGGCAGGAATCCAACCCGCAAGCTCAGGATAACCGGTCCAGCCGCTTTTCCACTAAGCTGCCAAAGTCCGATATCCAAGCGTCGAATTATTTCTTTCCCTTTTTTATTTCGTAACCGACATCCATTGATTATTTATTTCAAACTTCTTGCAAAAGTTCAAATCAATTGAATTTTACAAAAACTAATAACCAGAAAACTGCAAATATAAAGGGTTCTACTTAATATATCAAACTATGAATGATCGAAATTTTAATTTTATTGTGTCACTAAAATTAAATACACAACCAATTTATACTATAATATTAAAAAGAGGAAACATTTTGTGTTTTGTATGTATGTTTGTAATGTTTTCACACAAAAACTGCTGGACCGATATGAAAAATTCTTTCACAATTAGAAAGCTGCATCTTCACTGAGTGACATAGGCTATATTACATTCACTGCATCCGTGCAAAGCCGGGGCGAAGTACTAGTATTAAATAAAAAATAGTGAGGTCCTTTACGTGATAAATCATTGTGCCCCTTGTATTACATCTTAATAATACTAATGTAAGAACACTGGTTTTAAGTATTTTAAATTAATTACATTACAATAATATTGTTATATTAAATACGCATTAATATCACATAAATATGGCAGACACTGAATGATGTTCATTAAAAGCCCCATGCTGAGATAGAAACATACAGTTTAATCATTATAAACTAATTTACCCCAAAAAAACTCATGGTACCTACATAACATTTTTTGGTACATGAAAAGGTAAAGAAGAAGAAACAAACTAAGTGAAAGAAATAAATGTTTATTACGTAATTCATAATAAACGAAACAGGTTTACCTGCCAACAACAAAAAAAATCGCCCAATAACGTATTCAAGCAGTTTTTACTCGTCCAACTTGGATTGGCCAACTTTTTTAAAATGGTTATAGTCATCAAAGTCGCTGAATTATTTTTGAGGGGAATATGAAATCTTACTCATGGATTAAAAGTATGCTAATGTGCGTATTGTTAGCTTTAAAAATAATAATAAACCAACTGGCCAATAAAATCTATTTAGGTATGTACTGTTACGTCTAAAATATAAGACACTGGTGAGGCATCATTTGGTTTCCGGCTATATTTTTTAAGTCAGCAAATTATATAATATAATAAATACTAAGTATAACAAGTTTTTTTTTTCCATATGTGTTTGTTTCGTCTATTTTTCTAGGGCGCCCTCTTTTCCTTTTTCCCTTTGGTCCTTCCCACAAAGTCGTTTTTAACGTCCATCTACCATCTGTGCATCTTGCTATATGTCCTGCCCATTGCCACTTCTGTTTTAGTGCAAATTGCAAAGCGTCTATAACTTTAGTTTTTTGTTGTTTAGTGTTTTGTGTTAGTTGTATTTTTACACTTTTTACTTTTTACTTTATTTTTTAAGTCAGCAAATGCTTTTATTAACAGCATCATTGTTATTTGAACTTAACGAGATTAATACTTTATAGTTCATAATTTTTATAACATTACAGATATTTAACATTACTTATATTGGTGAATGATGATTTTGTTTTTGTACTGTCTTTTTATAGTTCTCCTCTTCTAGGTATAATGCAAATCTTTAAAATACAAATTATTACTTCACATTGAATAATCTGTTATATAAACTGTAACTAACAATATTAATAGTAATTTAACTATAAATAACAACAATAAAACTTTTTTTATAAATTAAGTCCCCGGATCTATTTTACTGGAGGATTAATTAACGTAATATTGGGTACAGTGACATAAATTAAAAACTAAGATATAACCGTCCATTTTAATTGACATTCATTTATTAATTTAGGGTACGCCTAAAAATTAAGTCTTGCCAGGTGTTACTTTTTACGACAGCATCGTAACTGATTACTTCAAAAAGTAATCAGTTACGATGCTGATTATATTAATATCTAAGAATGTACAAAAAAAATATTATAATAAAAAAAAAACAAAAACAATTAAAGTAATTTAAAAAAACACAAACAAATACGTATAAAGCTCTCTTGACTGACGATGCGCCACCGAAGCCTTTGAATCCCAGGGCACCCAACGCCGACCTGCATGGCAGGCCAGAAGAAGTCGCAGCAGAGGAGGCCAGCCCCGGTGCTGATTCCGCGCCGCGCGCTTCGCGCGCGCTACAGTCAACTGATGGTGATGACTTTTGACATTAACGGAAGATTAAAATGGTTTTGTTAAATAAAATGATAGAGGACTACGAATTAATTTCTCTTTTTTTACTGTGATAAAATTAACAAACCCAATTTTTTTTTTTGAGGCTCTAGTTTTATTAACTAATTATTGAGATGGATTGAGGTGGGCTTGAGAGTGTTAAAATGAAATGCTCATTTTATTTGTGCTGATTAAAAACTAAATCATCATATTGGATAAAAGTATAATTAAAAATACTTCATTGAATTAAAACTAATTATAAAACGCGTATAGTCGTGTATGAGAAATAAATCCGAAAACTAGTTTTATTTCAATGAGTGTAGCTTGTGAAAACCTAAGAACATACTAATTTATGAAGGTAGATGAGGCACGAAAGGTGTGTCAGGACCGGGATATCTAGCGCTCCACACTCTCTGTCTACCCCGTTATGGACCTGGCGTGAAGATACATACATACATGCTAATTTACTTCATGTACTCGTAATTTTTTTTGGTTGTTGGGATGAGTAACATGCAAAGTAATTTGTTTTTGTGATATGAGATTTTTTCATTCTTGTCACTGGAGAAAATTTCAATTATTTTAATGAAATTCAAACATAATTAAATTATTATAAATGTAACAATATTTGGTGATATACATCTCTAAATAAATATAGATACGCTTATAGTCTAATTTTTTACAACAAAAACGCTCGAACTTTTATAGCGTATACAAAATGTTTGGATTGAAATAGCGATGATTTAAGAACACATCTCATTTTAAGCATTTTGTCGACAATTAAATATTACGTCACGAATACAACAAAGAATTTTGTCGGAAAAAAAAAATGTTGAACGATAATGTTTATTAATTAAAAATAACTTGAGAGCTAATTATTTTTTTATGTAATGAAAGTGGCAAACAAGCATGCAGTTCACATTGATATTAAGTGGTGACTGCAGCCTATAAACACCCACACAAGGACCAGAGGTCAAAATGCAGATGGGTTACCACATCTGAAGCCTAAGGTATTGTGCCTCTGTGCCGGAAATTACTGGGCCGTACATTACCACCTGACCGGAACACGATAGTGCTGGACACTACCATTTAGCGGCAAGTATATTAAGTAATGCGGTGGTGCCTACGCCCCTTTTAAAATAATGACAAATTAATATGTTTGTTATAAATAAATTTGGAATATCGCTGCCTTAATCCCAAACACATTGTGCATAATTATAATAAATTTATATTATTTCATAAAAGTTACAACTAACCGGCCTAACTCCATTTAGAATCAAGAGACGCTTTTTTTCATTTTATACGTTTTTTTTACATTTTTGATGTTCAAATTTGCAAAAGCTACGCACGTCATTTAGATCATTCAATACTGTCCAATTTTATTCCTTAATTTTGAATTCTGTCAAAACAATATCCAATACAGACAAATAAATATTACATCGGTACACTAACGTTCATACATTCTAACTCATGTTGAATAGAACCCTCATTCATATCATTAAAGCTTTAAAAATATGCATTGCGTAAGCATTGAGAGTTGACGCCGTGACGCACTGACGCAAACGTTTGACTTGGTGTCGCAGTTTGACGCGTTGACGCACATTGACGTTTGACGCGGGGTCGCGTCGCTCGCGTCATTAGAGTTGCGTGTAACCCGAGCGGGGGGAGGTGCGGCGGCGGGCGGTAGTCGCTCGGCGTCAGAACACGTCGTCACTTGGGTCATCATCCAGTTCACATAGTAGTTTGCTGCTGTAATAGATGATGTAGATGTTCAGTATATTGAAAGTATAATAATTATCACAAATGTTAAAGCTGCTGTATTAATATCATTTAAATGATTTCATAACTTGATTTGAGTCGATATAGTAAAACATTTTACAATTAGCAACGTACAAACTAAAATTTATCTTTTTGATTTAGTCTTGGAAATTATACCACAGTCTAAAGAAAACGTACGTGTTAATTACCTAACACCTGGCCTTAAGACTCAAGTTTAGTTGACATTCTAAAACATAACGCTAGTTAAACATTTCAAGAGTTTATTTGCAATTAAACCTAAATAAAGTTAAAAAAATTAAAGTTTTAAAGTCTGACAGAAAAAGATTTAGGTTGCAAAAAGTATTGGGCATCCCAAACTGCCGATGACTTATAAGACGAAAGAAGCAAAGCATGGTGAATCAACACACTATAGATTTCGGTCTAAATGAAGATGCTTTAGTATAACGGTTGCAAGTGTGGTTTAGGATAGAATGAGAGAGGCTACGGTTGAAGAGCTGTGACGCAGTACTATATTTTGAGTGCTTTTAAGTTACTTTTTGCCTTTGTTTCATGTTAGTTTCATCTTTTACTGTATTTTCACTTGCAAAAGCTTGAATACTAATGAAGTATTAAAATAATATTTCAGCATTATAAAATGTTCAGAACTAACATTTTGATTTGCTTATTCTTTTATTATTACTTATCTTAAATTCTAAATACGAAATTTCTATAAAATGTTTCAAGCAATGGCCTCTAACTCCAAATTATACAACAATTTCAAACGTCCTTACTGATTTACTTACAAATAATTTATTGTATTTACTTTCAAAAATTTGATGCTAGCTATAAAATTAATGATTTATTTGTATAATCCAGATATCATCATTTTATAATTATTCTTTACAAATGTGTAACATGAAACAGCTACTAACATGAAAGACAAGGCGTGAAATGGGAAATTCATTGGAAAAGATCGTACACTCTTGGTGCAATGTCCAACATAAAACGTACTTGCAAATAATTATATTCCAATACAACTATAGCAGATACTATGATGGTCCATCACCAAACTTGAAACCGCTATGGGGCCTGCAAGTTTAGGGTATAAGCATGTATATTTCATCGAATTTGAAAAAAATATCCAATTATCATCACCTAATTGTACTTTTACCAATGATAGATTTAACTTAATAAAACTGTTTACATTGATATTCAATGTATTCTTATCTAGATTAATAAAATAAAAGTGATTACGATAAAATTTAAAAATTCTGTAATTTGGAAAAACTATATTTCTGCGGTTTACTGATTTAAGGCAATTTCGATTCATGGTGAATGAAGCTCGATCTGTCATTGTTGAATTATTATTTGTTATACTCACTCTTCTTTACTCGTGAAGGATTCGGCGTGAACCCGTCTATTACAAGCTCTGTCGCAGCAGCGACAATGCCAGTACGCGAGCACACTTAGGCTGAAGATAAACACAGCTGTCGGCAATACTAATGCCAGAATAAGTCCTCGCACTGTTGAATCCCATGAATATCGAGCTACGACTAAATCTGGTCGAGTTAAACTGTAGTAGCAAGGAAAAGTCTTTGGCGCATCCCTTCCTGCATATTCTCGAGCAAACACAGAGCAGTTCACTCTTGGTGGATATCCACAACCTTCAGGGTTTATGAGGAAACGCAAACCAGTCTCGTCCCACTCTTTGGGCACCGGCTCCTCTTCAGTAAATGGTCTCCTTGCCAAATTAACTCTGATCTTATGACATTTTGTATGCGCAGTCGTACAACCTTCTCTGCATGATGCCCAAGTGCAATTTGTTAGAGTTTCAGCGTGAACGTGTTCTAATACTGAGCATATTCCAGCTTCTGGTACGAACTCGGCCAAGATAGTCTGTATGGCCGGTTCAACCACGAATGGAATGAGGAATAAAAATGCAAATACTGCGAGTATAGCTGACGTGCCGAGGCAGAGCGATGTGTAAAATTTAAATCGCTCAAAGAAGTGCGTCAGTAGCTGTTCCCTCGTTGGCTCCAATGGCTTAAATTCTGGGCTGCCTGGTTCAGCTGATCCGCCCATTGGTAACGTTGACCTTTCGGATGCAGCTGGTGACAGGCTTGCCCGGGATCTGCTCATAGTCGACATTGAGGGTGATTATGCAGCAAACATGTGAAGTTATTAGTCGTCTCTTAATGAGCTAGCCGGTCCCTCGCAAAGGAGGGGAACGCCTGGAAAGGAGAAATTATAAGATTAGATTAAATACATACTTGTACTATTTATTTTTCGCAAAACACGAACATTAAATTACATGCGAACTTTAGAAATTAAAGAAAAAACTTCGGTAGCTTAGTGGTAAAGCGGCTGGACTGGTTATCCTGAGGTCGCAGGTTCGATTCCTGCCCGAAGTCAAATTTTTCTCTCCGTTTTTTCTTTAATTGGATACTACACCGCATTACCCAATATACTTGCCGCTAAATGATAGTGTTCAGCACGATCGTGTTCCGGTCACGTGGTAATGTACGGCCCTGTAATTTCCGGTACAGAGACATAACACCTTAGGCCTCAGGAGTGGTAACGCATCTGCATTTTGATTTTTGGTCCTTGTGTGGGTGTCTATAGGCTGCAGTCATCATTTAACATCAGTGTCAACTGCATGCTTGCTTGCCACTATCATTACATAAAAAAAATACTAGATAGTCGCATACATGTTTAAATAAATGTCTCATATAACGTTTTAGTAATTTTATGATACAGTTGCGTCGACTCAAGTTTGAAATTTTTTACTTTAATAAATAATGTCCGTAAATTAAAAAAATATATATTGTAGGTTTAATTTCGTGGTATCAAAGCGTAAAAATGTTTTTTTTTATCAAGAAGAAAGCTGAAATTACTCGTTAGCAATACCTATATACCTCAATGTCTATAAAATGTCATGTTTATTAAAAAATAATAATATTTATGGCTTGCATTAGCACTGATAACATAAAACACAGTACAGATGATTTTAAATCAACAATAAGGGTCCGAAAAATTACCAACAAATACAAAAAACCTGGTGTCGTTGAAAAAACGGTAACTAACGTTGGTATTTAACAAGAAACTACCAAATATATTATTATTAAAGGTACAAATCTTAAGGTCACTAATCACCATTACACATTATACACATTTCACATATTACCATATCGTTTATTCCAATTTGGTAACCAATTAAGACGACATAATAAAAACAAGAACGTGAAACAAATAACTGCTTGATTTATAAATTCAGCCCCGCGTGCAACAATCGTACTTTAATAAAACATTCATGGTACTGAAAACTTGTCACGAAGCAGCCAAGGTCACTCCTGGAATTGAAACTTTGAGACTTACATAATCTTGCGTGTCGAGTATTCGTCACGATTTTTTGATACTACTGCATTGCAAACTTTAGTAGGTACATAATTGTTCGGCTAAATAATAATTATTAGTGA
Organism: Macrosoma leucophasiata; assembly: GCA_036365455.1. Classification (NCBI taxonomy): domain Eukaryota; kingdom Metazoa; phylum Arthropoda; class Insecta; order Lepidoptera; family Hedylidae; genus Macrosoma; species Macrosoma leucophasiata. The sequence goes on along the minus strand of JAWQUS010000004.1, from coordinate 3,165,644 downwards.
CCTACTTTTGATAGAAATCAAGGCCATATTAACCGTCGATACAAGGTTACACTATAAAGAGAGCATTTACATAATGACTGTAATGACTTCTTCTTTGCACACAACAATGATATAAAAGGATACAATACAAAAACAATGATATATAGGATTTGTTAAGAATTTTAGCAATATTAATCAATAAGCTCACGTGACTGATCTCAGAGTGGAGAAACAGGATCATTCGGATGCAATTGCAACTCCGCTTGTCCAGCACCGCACCCCTTGAATCTCATCTTTGCGTCATCACCAACCTCTATTGTCCTTTGACACAGCATAAGCGTAATACACGATACCACCACCAACACAGTAGGTAATATCAACGCTACGATAAACTGACGGTAGGTGGCGTCCAAATCGAACCTCGCAACTACTGTATCAGGGTTATTCTCGGTGTAAAAGCAGGGGAATCTGGCCTTAGCATTATGATCAGTGCCATCCCTACCATAATCTTTGAGGAACTCTTTGCATTCGTCAGCGAGTGTATTTACACAACCTTCCAAATTGATCATCAATCGGCTGTCGTTTGCCAAGGTTAACTCTACTTCCGATGGGGCAATCAATCTATTTGGTGCGGCCTTAACAGTGTATAAATATTGCAAGTATGTGAAGTTTGTCAAGTCGGAAATATCTGTGCGAGGCAAAAGTGCTGCATTTATACAATCGATAGCAACTACACCATTTGTTCCGTTATGAACAGCGTGGCAAGAAAGCATAAGCACTTCTTCCCCTGAATCAGTCCAGACTACTTCCCCACCATCTTCTTGAGCCAGTTTTGCACATCTAGCTAAAAATACTCTATCACCACTCAAAACTATAACGTTCTTATTCCTGGTAGGAATATCAACGCAGCGTCGATCGCAATTGTACGGTGTTCGTATTTTTCTACAAGTGCCTCGATTACAAGAAAACAATCCGTGGACGTCTATACAAGTGATCTTCCCTCTTCTCCCAGAACATTTTAATGGTGGATCTGTTTCTCGAAAAGCACACTCGAAGGCGTCTGTGATATTAATGCACTTTCCTTCTGTGCAGTTGAATGTGCCTGTAAGATTTCGACATTCGTCACGGATGCAATGGTATTTCTTCGCGTTTTCTTGGTCTATCCCATAACAGGTCTTATTAGCAGCACTTCCACATTCTGACAGCAGTAAGGAAGAGCCGTTCTTTCTAACGTTCACGTAGATCTGGATGCAAGCACCGGAGGTCTTGCTCAAGCACCATTCACCACAGGAACCCCAATCACAGTTTTCTTTGTTGACTGCTCTTGTTGTTGTGCACATAATCGGTGTTGGGTCGATGCCTGAAGCGATGGCGCGAGTATAAGGCATATAAATCGCAACTGTCAAGTACACTATAGCCACGCAGCTGAGCACAGCTGTCATTTGACAGACACATATTGTCCCGCATATTTTTTGATCCTGCGGTGGTATTATAAGGTCCTCAACGGGTGTAGGCTTCGGCATATCGGAGACTTGTTTCGAGTTCGTTTGACCACTGACGTATGGTTGGTGGACCGCGCATGTGCAGTGGACCGATCGATCGGACGCAGTGCAGACAACCCCCTAGTGTGCTATTTTTTTAACGATGTCAACGTCCTATATCACATTAATATTTAATTTAAAATGAGAATACGCTATAAACAAACTATGATGCATTAATTTTAGCCAATAAAAATATAATCTAGTATTTACCTTCAAAAAAGCAACACTGTATCTATTAGCGGTTAAGACTTTTCGTATTACACAATCGGTAATTATAGACAATTTATAGAAATATTCACACGTTTATTGATCATAATTAATAGCTTTATGAAGCACTACACACCTATTATCACTACTTTCTACTGACTTGACATTAATAGAAAGACTTGCTTTAATGTTTTACTAAACAAATTGTACATCAAATTTGTCCATTTACATTACAACTCTATCAAATTTGAAAGTACTCCACGCGGATTCGCAGTTGTGATAAATGTGGCTTATTGTTTTTGTTACTATAACAATGACGGTTTTGGTTGGTAGTAATGGTTAATTTTATATTTGAACCTCATAAAAAGCTATTTAATTTAATCATGACCCATGTTTTAACAACTCCAAATTAAAATAAAAATAAAACAGACCAAAATTTTGAAGAGATACACTTACCTCAACAAATATCAGCAAAAATTGTTGTACATAATTATAATTATTTTTAACTATCACACACGAATGAGTTTTTTACTGGCAAACACACATTAAGGGATATTTGGAATAATCACTAATATTATAAAAAAATTGTCCGCATTAAATTTTGTCGTGTTTTGCTTGTATGGCGTGAAGTTGGCAGCTGCGCAATGCGGCTGGTTTCCGTATCAGGCTGAAGTTAACTCCAAGGTTGGTGCAAGATTGCTGTGGCTTTAGTCAGATACTCAAAGTTACACTTCTATTTGAAATATGCCTTTATGTTGTTTAGTTTGTCGAAAAACGTTTATATAGGGCTTTGCCTACGTATGGTATTTTAGATATGCTTAAATTGAAAAACAAAAAAAAATTACATTTAAATATATTGTACCTACATAGTCAAATCAATTCTATTTTAAAAGACTTTTTTCTAAGCTTGACATACCTTCCCATGGTTTGATATTTTTTTATTTGATTTGTTTAATGCGATGTTCATGGTAATGCTATTGTTACGTTTCACACGGTTTTGCAAAAAGATATTTTCCAATTTGTTTAAGTGACATGAAAAAAATTACTGCACATGTAAGCATCATTTCAAGTTTCATACATCATAGTAATTTGTACATATTTTTTTTAAAAAAAAACGGAGATAGGAATAAAAATAGTCTTTCCTAACAACTAAAACTATCAACTAATACTAAAACTTCAATTTTTCAATTTTTTATACCGGAGAGTTCAAAATAATTTAAATATAAGGAAATGTTGTTTAAGTTCACTGTGTACCTTTTTTTTCTTTTTTCTGACAAATCTTGACATGATCCTTTGGGCAGTAGGTCACCAATTACATTGCCCGAATTAAATATTATAAAAATAACTTGACAACTGCCTACTAATACTGAAAATATTTTTGGAATATTATTACGAGTATCATCGTCATTGTTGCGCGCTGTTATATGCCTATCAATGTAAGTTTATTATTAACATTGCCAATTTTGCAGATACTAATATCTTGTGACTTACGAACTCACAAGAGTCAAAAAGCAACCACTGGTGGTAGAGCTCCAGTGAAGGAGCTCGCGGGCGAAGGCACCACCGCATTACCTCATATACTTGCCGCTAAATGGTAGTATTCAGCACTTTCGTGTTCCGGTCAGGTTTTAATGGACGGCCTTTTAATTTCTGGCACAGAGGCATAACACCTTAGGCCTCAGGAGTGGCAACGCATCAGCATTTTGACCTCTGGTCATTATGTGGGTTATAGGCTGCAGATGCATCACTTAACATCAATGTGAACTGCATGCTTGTTTGCCCCTTTTATTACATAAAAAAATTATGAAATGTTTCTTTACCTTTTAGGTAGGTATACTAATATTATAAAGAGTATAAGATATATTACAAGTTCTACTACTAAATCTCTTAACAGCATTTTAATCTACTATTGAACCTACGTATACATAACAATATATCGTCATTCCTTTCTCGCACTAGTTAAGGACTAGTCTAATTATTGTCGCATGGATATCCGCAAAGCGAATTGCACCACCTGGGTTGCAGATAACACTCGTAGGTGCTCCGGGTATATTGAAGAAGATAAAATAAAGAATTTATTTATTTAAAATATTGTTTTTTTCGTTTATCGTCACACTGTAATAGGTATATGGTAAACAATTTTATATCATGGTATACAATTCCAAAAAAAAACGAAAAATATAAGAATAAAATTACAGCAATATATTTTGTTCTTTTGTTTCTCAATTCCAATTATAGATTTTGATTTGAAAATTGTCAAAAATGAGATTTGTTTTAAATTAAACCCTGCTTTTTTCTGTGCTATTTTAAAATTATATTTATTGCAACGTTATAACAAATACCAACGTAAGTAATTATAAAGCTTATGTGTGTATCAGGAAAACGAATAATACAAACACTCACTTGAAAATCTAATTCACATTTTTTAATTAACATGAATAATTAATAAATCGCTTTACCCATTTGAAAATATGACAACTTCGTAATTTTTTAAAAATTAAAACCAAATATGCACGTCAACTTCGTTTATTTTTAAAATTAAAACCAAATATGCACTTTCGTTAATTTTAATAAAATTTGTGAGTGTTTTTAAACTATACTTTACAACAAAAAAAAACGCTTGTTAAGCGGTATTTTACAAAACATAATTTACATTTTTAAATACCAATCACTTCAAACTTACCGCTTTTCAAAATTTTAATATACATGTTCACTTTTAACTTAACCAGTGTTTACATGATCACGGCACACGTGCTTTAGTCCTAGTTAATTCTGACGTATAATCCGTGTTTACATGAATCCCACTTGTTTCAACCGCACAACGCATGCGCCATCTAGTGCCAAAACTTCTTTAATATTTACTTGAGCTTGCAGCGTTTTCATCGACCTTTTTTACTGTCATTGCAGCTTTGTCTGTCCGTCTGTTGTTCGTTAGAAGGTGAAAGTTGGTTGGCCGAGAGTTCATTAGCTAATTGAATTGGAGTGCTTCACGTATTTTGATTTTTGTAAGTGCGGAGGGAATGGATTCCACTTGGTAATAAATTAAAATGTCGTCAGTATCTGTCTATCTGTGTATAAGCTAAAAAATAAATCAGATTCTTTGCTAGGTACATATAAAGTATGCACTTATAGGTACCTACAAATTTCGTTCGAGCATTGAGTTGGGTATAGCAGAATAGCTTTATTTTTATTTACTGGTGAACTACTGGCCTGATTTGAACAATTTGTTTGGCCTTTCAGTGTTAAATAGCCCATTTATCGAGGAAGGCTTAAGCACTACGGGCGCGGCCCGTAGTAGCGTAACCGAGGAGATCGCTTACGATCTACACCAACCGCTGGGCCATGCGCGCTTCGACTAAAATTAGTTTTCAATACTTTTAATTTCAATACATTAAAAATCTTTAATTTAATTTCATCACCACCGCTATTAGAGTGGCAACAATGTAAGGTAAAAAGGACATAGCAATACTGGTCGAACGCCCACCGATGCGCCCCTGAAATTTGGGGCGCATCGGTGGGCCGTCGCTCCATCTCGACCCCGAACGCCGGCACTGCATTTAAATAAGAAGCGTAGGGACGTATCGACCCACCGCCCACAAGTGGACGAGAATTCTACCGCTAGTGCAGTCAGTCAAACAAACAATGGCGATCAAACTATTCCAATAGAGCGGTAGTAAGTACAAAAACGAGCAGAACAAAAGCGCGCTTGGCCCCGCGGCTGGTGTAGATCACAAGAGATCTACTCGGATAAGCATTACGGGCGTGGTCGGGAGTGTGATGGGTAACCCAAAGGCAAATTAAAATGCGCGTTTCCGTGCTTCGGAGAGCACGTTAAGCCATCGGTCCCGGTTACTATCGATAGATAGCAGTCGTTTAACCTTGTCGGAGGCCTTATGAGCGGTATGAAAAACATCCGACAGCGGGTTGGCTACTAACCCGTATCTCAAGCAATACGCATTGGAGCAGCGTGGTGAAGTAAGCTCCAGGCCTCCCAAAAAGGGGAGAAACTCGTGCCCAGCAGTGGGACGTATAATGGATTGCCATTTTTAAGTACAATAACTACTGCCACTGCGATTGACGATCCAAATACCAATCGAAGAAATAATGGCATATTCTCCCCTGATTCGCCATAACAATATCATCAGTTTCGTTATTTCTCACTTGAAACTCTTTCTAAGACCATTGACTTAAAGTAATCCCTACTAGTCCCTACTAAATAAATGCGAAAGTAACTCTATCTGTCTGTCAGTCTGTTACCTTTTCACGTACAAACCACTGAACCGATTTTAATGAAATTTGGTACAGAGATAAAGCTAACTTTGAGAAAGAATATAGGCTACTTAAAGTAACGTAACTTCACGCCTGTAATCCTGGAAGGTGTAGGCAGAGGTAAATGCATGCATTCAAGCATACATGCAAACACCCACGACTCGCCGGTTACGTTTTTGGCCCATGTAACAGGTGGCGAACCTGTTGCCATCTCCGGGCACATTACCAAACTCCGAGGTACTGGGAAACTTCCAGAAAATGGAAAAATCCCAATAGAACCAGAGATAAAGGATTTTAATGCGTTATCTCTGATAGTCCACGACCCGGGAATCGAACCCAGGACCCCTAGCGTAGTAGTAATGGCCTGCTACCGCTATGCTACTGTGGCAGATAACGCTATACCATAGAGTAACGCGGCCCACCGGTCGCGGCGGACCGGAGGGGAGTACTTTGACAAAATACAGAAACAATTTCACGCACACATTTAAACATCTAGGCGACAGGTATAGGCCCATTTGGGCTTGCACTTTGACAGAGGGGAAAGCCTGCATATGGCTACTCCCCTCCGGTGATGCTCTATGCGCTATACAGACCCGAAATAAGTCGAAGTCTCATTCCTAGGCTCGATGTGTAATATTTATTGTTGAGCACTGTAATTGTGTTTATAAAGTACTTAGGTATAATGGCATAAACTGATAAGTAGCATCTAGAATAAGTTCGACAGAACCGGCGGGAATTGACGATGCGTAGGCGCATGCTGGTAAACACCGGTGTGCAAGGTTGGATCAACTTTGTGATTAAATTAAATAGGTACATTGATTAAAGAATGACACAATAAGGAGAGGACACAATGCTCGTACACTGTGATAATAAAATTGTAGCTGTACCATTTCAACTAAACTTTTTTTTTTGTAATGAAAGTGGCAAACACCCATGCAGTTGCACATTGATGTTAAGTGATGCCTGCAGCCTATTGCAGCATCTGCATTTTGACCTCAGTCTTTGTGTAGGAGTCTACTTTCACAAAGACCCAGGTCAAAATGCAGATGCGTTACTCCTGAGCCCTAAGGTGTTATGCCTCTGTGCCGGAAATTACAGGGCCGTACATTACCACCTGACCGGAACACGATAGTGTTGAACACTCACGGGTAGGTAGCTGATGTTATAAGGAGTAACTTAGGCTACTTTTATCTTCATACAACCATACATACATACATACCTACATATTGCCTACATACAAATAAATAGAATTTGAGAGTCTCCGATTTTGACGGAACTTTCACTGGCATATAGCTGATGTAATAAGGAGTAACTTAGGCTACTTTTACACTAGCTGCGCCCACGACTTCGTCCGGGTAGAACTGAACAATCATATTTTTTCTCACGTGAACGAAGTCGCGGGCACAGCTTGTACAACATATAATTGAATGTCGCCTATTATGTCCCCATATGGATAGCAATAAAGATATTAAAAATAAACCGGGCAAGTGCGTGTCGGGCCGTACGCAATGTAGGGATCCATTTTCCAGATACATTTAATAAGTAGATCGACTATTTCTCGTAAACTTGTACCCCCTTATTCATAAACGAATTTAAGCTAAAGTGTTGCTAGTCTCTCCTTTGTCTTTTTCTATCCTGCACATTTGACAATGCAACTGACAGAGACAAAGCATTCTATAGCTAAAACGTATCTAATGTACGTTTATGAATAAGGGGGGTAGAGTCAACAATTTTGCGATAGGTAACATCATTTTGATAGCCACTTTTAATTGCATAACTCCTCTGACGTGACGTGATTATTACAATAAATTTAAAAAAAAAGCAATTTTCTGCGTAATGGCTTTGAAATTGAAAACGCCTATATACCTATTGTATTATCTCACTAAATTTGTGCACTGAGGGGTTTATTCTGTACAATTCGTTAAATGCAGTCATTAGGTATTTAGCGCTGATATCAGCCACCTACACGATATGTACGAAGCCAGTAAGTACTAGTGTAAAAGATCTTCTTCTTTGACCCTTGACGTCATTGTTAATTAAAAGTAAATCAAATAGGTACCTAGTTGATACAATTAAATGGGATTTTTTAATGTATTGGAAGTGGCAAACACGCATGCAGTTCACATTGATGTTAAGTTATGACTGCAGCCGATAGGCACCTACACAAAGACCTAGATCAAAATGCAGATGCCTTACCACTCCTGAGGCCTACAGTGCAGATTTTTTTATGTCATAAAGTTGACAGATAAGCAGACGGGCCACCTGATGGAAAGTAGTCACCGTCGCCTATGAACATTTGCAACACCAGGGGAGTCGCCAACGCGCTGCCAGCCCTGAAGGACTCTTTTGACGCCATTTTTGAAGAACCCCATATTGTAGCACCGAGGGAACACCTCAGAGGGAAGTTCATTCCACAATTTACACGATCTGGGCAAAAACGAACTTGCGAACCGCACCGTTGAACATTGCCAAGTGTCCAGTCGGTGAGGGTGGAACTTCTCTCTTCGGCGGGTAGTGCGGTGTAGGAAAAGAGACGGTGGCACCATGTCGAACAGTTCGACAGAGCACTCGCCATTGTAGAGACGGTATAAAACGCGTAGACTCCCAACGTCTTTGCGCAGGATCAGATGTTCGAGCCTGTCAGTAAGTCCTGGATAGTTAGCAATACGAACAGCGCGTCTTTGTAGGGAGTCAAGTAGACCAAGCTGATATTTGGGAGCTCCCGCCCACAAATGAGAGCAGTATTCCAGATGGGCCTTATAAGGCTGTCGTAGCTGCCCCGATGTGAAATACTGCCTCGCTTTGTTAAGCAGCTCTAATATTTTGGATGCCAACTTGGTCTTACACTCAATGTGACGCCCGAATGTCATGTCAATGTCAATGGCCAGGATACCGATGCAGCTATTTTCTGCCAAATGGCTATCAAGCGGTTTACTGGTAGCAGAGCTCCAGTGACGGAGCTCGCGGGCGTAGGCACCACCGCATTACCTAATATACTTGCCGCTAAATGGTAGTGTTTAGCACTATTGTGTTCCGGTCAGGTGGTAATGTACGGCTGTGTAATTACCGGCACCGGTTTTTTTTATTTTTTCTCACATTTATACATATCATACACACAAAATATGATCAAAGGCCGCAGGGGTCAACGTAACAACAAATAAATCAATGGCTACCCAGACGTTTATTGTATTATGTTGTTAGAGATCGTTTGCAAGCAATTTAGCTGTTAACACGGCGACTCACCATCACCACATTAGGTGTTCGCTGGTCCATATTGTGGTATACACTATGTGGTTATTTAGAAGATACAATGATAGTGTTCCTACACTCCTTTTTTATGTTACGGAAGAGGCAAACAAGCATGCAGTTCACATTGATGTTAAGTGATGACTGCAGCTTATAGACACCCAAAGTCAAAGTCAAAAAACAAAGACCAAGGTCAAAATGCAGATGCGTTACCACTCCTGAGGCCTAAGGTGTTATGCATCTGTGCCGGAAATTACAGGGCCGTACATTACGAGTACACAACGAACGTTTCCCTTGTACTACCAACTTATTGATACGTAAGATGATCAATCATTAAAACTTAGTTTTACTTAATTACCGTTTTTGCTAAATTAAAATGATCGGAAAAACAAGCCAAAAAAAAACTGAAGAGAAAAGAGAATGGCATTAATATTTCTAATGAAATATTCGCACCCCTCAAAGGAGAATGATACTGATCCATACATTTCTGGGCCTAGGGCCCAGAATTAATACTGTACAAATTATGTCATTTTCAAATGACTAATAAATAAATAATTTGAAATTCGGGCAGTTTTTTCATTGCCAGTAATTGAAGTAGGTATATATGATTAAGTAAAAGTTGTACTGTGTGATGGGTTAACCAGTAACGACTTTACTAGCCCAAAATTACCCGTCTCCTTTTCGTAATGACAAAGCATGTAGGTATTTATAATGTAAGTTTCAAGTATGCACGAACAAATAAATAACGCGTATGCTTAATGTCAGCTATATTTAGATGCATTCTAAAAATAACATCAACGAGGTTCTGAGGAACATAGTTCTTTTGTTTTTAACTTTTTAGGTTCATAGCTCACTACAGCCGCCCGGCACCCAACCAGCACCGCCTTATTTTATGGCGTCCACTTGTTGTTTTGACGAACGACGCGATGTTACTTGTGAAACACTCGCAGACCACGCGCGGTCCACTTGGGAACAGCGGGTTGGCGATGCAAAGTCAATGCAAGGCAAGCTAATGGTCACCAAGTGGTCCATTCGCCGTCCGCGCGTGTACCGCGCGCCTAACGCGCGTTCACGGTTTTCAGCGGTCGAGGCGGTACGAAGCGGAGTTGATGTAATGAGCGCAGACCGCTCGAGGCGGTCGGGCGTTGGTCGGGTACCGGGTGGCTCTAGTGAGCTATGACCCTAAGTCGAGCCAGTTCATTTCGTAGAAGTCGTGAGTTCAAAATGGATAAAGTATAAAGACTGTAGCAAAAAAATGATTTTTAAGCATGTGATCATATTAACAAGAATAACAAATCTTTTTTAAGCATCGTAGTTCGGTATTGTGGTTTGTATACAAATAACCATTTCTAATGTATGTGCTCAGTTAAGTTTATTTTCAATTTTAATTCAATCAATAAAAAATAAATCATATACTTGTAGATTCTTAACTGGTGGTAGAGCTCCAGTGACGGAGCTCGCGGGCGTTGGCACCACCGCATTACCTAATATACTTGCCGCTAAATGGTAGTGTTCAGCACTATCGTGTTCCGGTCAGGTGGTAATGTACGGCCCTGTAATTTCCGGCACAGAGGCATAACACCTTAGGCCTCAGGAGTAGTAACACATCTGCATTTTGACCTCGGTCTTTGTGTGGGTGTCTATAGGCTGCAGTCATCACTTAACATCAATGTGAACTGCATGCTTGTTTGCCATTTCCATAACATAAAAAAAATCACTCTTAATATATAGGGAGAGTCTGGTATATTGAACTGCCTGATAAATTGTACCACCTCAAAATTTTACACTTACTGTAACTTATTTTCTTTTCTGGCAACACGAAACTGAGCGCTGACAGCGGCCTCAACTACTTGTCTTTTTGTAACGGCCTCCGGAAAGTACATTCGTTTTTAGAGAAAAAAATGTGTTTTGAGAGTCCTTCATACAAATTTTGGAGTGTGTAGCTAAGGAGATTACAAAGTGAAAATGTAGCTAAGTTACAATTTTGTTATATTTTTTATTGGTTAGATCTATAATCACCGCTTCAACCATAGCGTTGCGAACGTACTATGTTCAGCGGTTATTTTGTAAGAAATATTTATTTTTGAAATCTCTTAGTTTGGTAAATTGTACCACCAGCAGTTGTTTTATTTGTACTGGTACAATTTACCCAACTTGTTGCTATATTTATTATTTTATATTTTTTTTAGATTGATGATGACCATAAATAGTATTATAAAACGGAAGAAGGAGGTTTTGGAAAGATATTGTTGGCTCTTAAAAATAAGGAGATGAGCTAGAACCCCATATCTGAAACGAATTCGCTTTCAAAACCAACAATTTAACGTCATGCCAGAATGCGAAATAAGTTGAGGGTCAAATATTGACAAGACAAAGTACGTTCGTTGTTGTAAATGGGTTCACGGAACCTGTACATTGAATCAAGATATTTACGAAATTCTTTATACTATTATAATATGGTAAAAGAAAATAAAGAGTTTGATCTCAGTACATAAGTAGATAAATAAATAATTGTTGACTAACGGAAATAATATTCTAAAGTGATTTATTCTATTTTTATACATTATTGAATTTATGCAGAATAATGTATTTAAGTTTGATAAATGTTTTTTTTTTGTTGTCTATAATACATTTGTTCTTTTGTCACATTATGACAGTAATATTGAAGAAATTTGATATTTCATCAGCATTTTTTCATTAATAATTAAAATGTAATCAATTTATTTTGACTATTTATTAAACCTCTTTATTTTCATTTATTATCATGTTAATAAGTCTCTTAAGTCTTGGTGGTACGATTTACCTAACCTGTGGTACAATCAATCCGACTAGTTGGGTAAATTGTACCGAAGGAAAGCCTTCAGGGAAACGCATATTGGGTGAAATCCGAAATGAGTATGGTGTTGAAGTTGCGGCGCATGTTAAATGAGATTCTAAATTATGTGAATCAAGATAAAGAACTTATTTAAATTAATATCAAAAAAAGATATTTTGCAAAATCTGAAAACTGGTACAATATATCCGACTCTCCCCTATGTCTGTCTGTCTGTCATTTTTGTGAAAACCAAGTACGTAATGGTACTTCTTAAGGTTGTGTATTAATATGAACTGCATGCTTGTTCACCGTTGTTATTTGGTGCTGCCATATCCTTACCTACATTGCACTTCGAAATATAAGCTTCATCAGGTGTTTTCTCAGAGATTTTATATGGAATTCTCCAAGAATCATTCAAGACAGATAGAGGGTTTTTTTTATGTTATCTAAGTGGCAAACAAGCTTGGATTTCACATTGATGTTCAAAGTTCAAAGCCCAAAGTTTTATTGCTTTCATGTACATGGTTAAGGTGTTATTTTTGGTAATTTGTATCGACATGATATAGGTCGCGCCAGGTAAAAAGAACGCTGGCGGTCAAGCTGCGCAATAGACGATTTATCGATCTATTTGGTGGTATGAGGTGCGGCGTTTTCAATCTGCCTACCAATACACGAAACCGCAAGCGAAAGCTAGATCAAAAATAAACCAATAGGGTAACTAGTACTTTCGTGCGCGAGTGTACCGATGCGCGAACACATCCCTTCTACTTTCTTCCAGCGTTCTTTTTACGTGGCGCGACCTATACCCGTCGGGCGTGGCAATTATCATAGTTATATATTATTATTCTATATCTTAATCATAATACTTAGGCATTTTAATTATGAGTGAATGTGAAACAGAAAATTGAGTAAGTATGTGAATTTCGTCAATTTTAATGAGTACGGTTGTCACTGAAAAAATCACTCAGGCTGTAATACGATTTTTCTATTAAAAAGTTTTTATGACGTTATAAACACATTAAAGTTAGGTTGGGTCTTAATATCATTAGGAAGGTGATTATAAATTCATAATGCACTTACGTACGGACAACACTTATACAGCCAATACAACGCGCCGACGCATTTTGCGCCGCGCCCGTCCCTGGTCCCGACCCTATCTCCGGCCCCGCGAGGCCGATGACATTCCGGTTATCACCAACCGAATGGAGTAGAGCGAAAGTTGCACCGCCCATAATCGCATATGTCTCATATGTCCCTCCGCAACGTCCTAAGCCGAGGCACGGACCCGCATGGGTCACCCTTAGGCAGTTGCGCTAACGTTTTTGCTTAGGCTGGAGCGCTTTCTGCGCTCGCCGATTGCCCGGTGAAGTAGACCAGTGCCGTCTCGAGACAGGCCGCCGACACAAAGCCCGACCTAAAAAAAAAAAAACACTTATATATTTCTAATCTACTGGGCAGACTTAAGTTATTAGCAAGTTGCTTTCTAACTGAGTAATGGTTTTGTTGTTTAAATGTTAAGTGATGACTGCAGCCTAAAGACACCCACACAAAGACTAAGGTCAAAATGCAGATGCGTTACCACTCCTGAGGGCTAAGGTGTAATGCCTCTGTGCCGGAAACTACAGGGCCGTACAAGCGGCCGTACGTCCCAGAGCTTTGTCTGTTAATCTTATGATGTAAAAAAAGAACAAAAGCCTTCTTAGTTCTCACATTCTATTCATATGCTACAATCAACAGTAGTAGTCAAACCATTCCAATAAGCGAAAGTAAATACAATTTCGTTGGATGGTCAGCGGCATTGCGCGATAAATAATAATAATGGCAACCCTTGATACGTCCCACTGCTGAGCACGAGTCTCTCCCCTTTTTGGGAGGAGGCCTGGAGCCAGCACTCTGCTCCAATGCCGGTTGGTGAAGAAACGGGTTAGTGGCCAACCCGCGGCCGGATGTTTTCAATCCGCCCATAAGGCCTCCGACAAGGTTACATGACCGCTATCTATCTATAGCAACCGAGGCCGACGGTTTAATTTGCCACTAGCGGTCATCCATCACACACCCGACCGCGCCCGTATCGCTTAACCGAGTGGATCGCTTCCGATCTCATCGTCGTATCATCATTGAATAAATAATGCAAATACATTTTTTACTGATAGGTACTTTCAGAATTTAGCATTCAAACGATGAAACAAAAAAAAAACCGTTTAAGTAGATAATAAATATGATAGCAAATTTACCACCTAGTGTGCACCCAATACCTAAGAAGAGTAACACAAGCTTATCCCAGATCATTCCAGAGCGACCCACGCTATGGCCAGGGATCGTAAACATTGTTCATGGTCAAAGTTATTATGATAATTTAAATTAAGGGCTAGAAAATTTTACTTTATCCTAATTGTACAGTCTTTTATTATTAGCTTTTCTGTAGGAAGGTACCAACATTTTTTTCATAAATGAAACCTCAGTTTTTAGATATTTTTGTAGTTATGAACTGTAATTATCCTAATCAATATCCTGACCTATCTACCACTAATTGGTAGAAAAATGTTTTCCTGGTAGATAATAATAGAACGGCCCCGGAGACACACAGAGATGCAAATAACCATGTAACTTGCGTAATGCGTTACGCATACTCACCCTTGGAGAGAGGGGTGGGTTATGTGGGACTCCGGGATAGGATATCCGTCTACCCACTAAAAACCCCTGGGTGGTCTGACTCGTCCGGTACCGGGCCAACGACATATCCAAACACCTCTTCCCGAGACGTCTCTCCACCACAGCAGCGAGTGGCGGGCAGAGTCACACCAAACGCCGCTCGCTCTTCGGGTTTCTCTCAACCACCGGATACTGAGCCCTCCCGCCACGACAAGGCAGAAACACTCGGGGGGTATACCTACCTACACCAATGCTATATGTGTTGTGTGAGGTCTCAATTGTTTTTTTTTTTAATTATTTCTTTAAAATAGTTATCATTATCATGGTCAAGAGTTTCGAATCATTGTGCATGTATGAAAAGAGATGTAGAAGAGAATGTTTGAATGAATTTATATACCTATATAAAAAATCCTTTTACTTAACAAGAAATTAACTAGAAATTTAATGAAAACAGTTGACAACCCCTGTAATAAAGATCCCAATCTGATTAGTCCTGAGCAAGCTAGCTATAAAAGTAGTGAGGTCGGCGGTCCTGGTACAGTGCACTCAGCTCTCAATATGAAGGCGTTCATTGTTCTTGCTATTTTCTTCGTTGCCGCTCAGGTGAGATATTAAAATGTTTATTAATCTGCAAAAAAAAACTGAAAATAATTCTAAAGGCTAATTAAACAAATATCACCAGTACCTAATTGTAAAACCTTTTGTTTTAAAGGCGAAAATTGTAACGGAATGATATTCAACAAAAATAAAAAAAAAACTTTAATTATTGATATTTTAATGTAGACCAGGTAACACCGTGAATTGTATAAAAAAAGAAAGAAAATATTTTTGACTAAGAATAAATTTAAATATAAAAAAAAGAAAAATGTTTTTGAATAGATCTTTACAGATACTTTCAAAACGTCAAATTACTTAGAGTGAATAACTTAACTAAATTATTACGTACAGTAAAAGTAAAAACAGATATTAATAGTAGATTAAAAATGGAAAAAAAAACTTACTTAAAATGGGTATTAATAAACATAATAATAAACATATGGGGCGATTCGTCCCGCGGACCGAAACGCCCCAACACCCCTTAAAATATCTTTTTCTTTCAACTCCTATGTCCTTATATGTGGTTGTTTAGCACAAAAAAGAACATAGGTACATACGTGTCGAATAAAGAACCTTCTCCTTTTTGAAGTCGGTTACAAATAATGCGGTGGCCATTGCCAAGTCTTGGGTTGAGTTTTATCGGAAACCATAGAGGTAGCGTTAAAATTCTATGGCGGGAACCTTGAAAGAGGCGTGTGGTGCTCTTATTTTATTTCGTTTTCTTGGTGTATTTTTGAGTCCTATTAAATAAAGTTGGTGGCATTTTGTTTGATATAGATTTATTACAGTGCCCGTGTATAGAGAAATAGAATAACAGCGCCAAAACACGGCTTTTCAGGTTGCCTCCAAAACTTCATTGTAAAATGTTCTGGTAAAGTAACCATCGCTTTACTCGAACAACTGACTTTGACTCTGACCGACTTTGACTGATAATTAACTGACTGACTGATTCTAACTTTAACGCTTCTTTTATACGAATACGAAATATCGTTTTACTTGACACTGGCAATATGCGTAATAGCGATGCCATTTTGAATTAAAAAAAAAGTTTTGGGCCAAGATTTATTAACTCATTACATTGCGCTTTGAAATGACACGATGAAGGAGAAGTCGGTTAATAAGCTGAATACTTGTCCTCAGGCCCTGACTGACGAGCAAAAGGAGAAACTGAAGAAACACAGGTCCGAGTGCCTTACGGAAACAAAAGCTGAGGAGGCATTGGTTAACAAACTCAAGACAGGAGATTTCAAGGTAAGCGGCAAATGAAATATATTTGGTAAAATTCTATCTTCCTATTTTTCTTTACTTTCGAAAAAAAAACTACATCAAAATTGAATATATACAGATACAGGTACATTTTACACTTCTCAATAATAATATTTACACCTTAGATATGGTAACGTATTTTTTTCCTGCTAATAAATCAATTACGATCTTTTGTGTCTTCATTCTGAAATGGAAAACTTGGTGCACTTATATCTTCTTACCCCCTTATTCATAAACGTACTTAAGATACGTTTTAGCTATAGAATACTTTGTCTATGTCAGTTGTATTGTCAAATGTGCAGGATAGAAAAAGACGAAGGAGAGATTAACAACACTTTAGCTAAAATACGTTTATGAATAAGGGGGTAAATTTTTGTTTACTTTAGAAAAAAAAACATCGAAATTGATTATATGCAGGTATATTTTACATTTCTCAATAATAATATTTATGCCTTAGATGTGGTAACGTATTTTTTTTCTGCTAATAAATATGTACAGCAGATTCCCAAAATATTTTCGTAATCTCAATTACGATCTTTTGTCTTCATTCCGAAATTTACAGTTCTTTTTGCATAACTTCCTAAGCATCTTGAATTGAGTCAGATTTGAATTACTCTATAATCAACGTAGGTCAGTCTTAGCAATTTTCAAGTCTATCAACCGTCTACATTCGCAATTTACATCTGATACGTCATTCTCTAATTTAACGTTTTGTCTTCTTTCCTTTGAATCATTTATCTCTGGATATTCGGATTTTTCCATTTCCTGAAAGTTGCTTAGTACCTCGAAGTTTGGTAATGTGCCCGAAGATGTCAACAGGCTTGCCACCTGTTACATGGGTCAAAACATAACCCGCGAATCGAGTGTTTGCACGTATGCTTATATGCATGCATTTACGTAATTTACCTCTGCCTACCCATTCGGGGTTTATACACGTGAAGTTACTTTTGACGTTCTTTATATTTAACTCCGCAAAACGCATATTAATACTCTGTTTCTAGGAAGGCAAGTGTCAGTGTCCAAAGCTACGTGAAATGATATTCGGTTTTGTTCCAGACCGAAAATGATTCCCTGAAGAAATACGCGTTCTGCATGTTGGTCAAGTCGGAGTTGATGACGAAAGATGGCAAGTTTAAGAAGGATGTCGCTCTCACTAAGGTTCCCAACCCAGGTCGGTATGAACATGGTCTTTGTACACTTATTCTATGCCAAGAGTGACTCTTCAAGCTTAAGATGTGAAACGTCCACAAAATAACTATATAATAAGCAAATCATAAAATATCTGTGACGTCTTACTTTCATAACAGTAAAACAGTATTTTGGGGATATAAAGTCAGCTCTCTGGTGTATTCACTTTGAATCATAACTACGTGTTTCTACTACTGAAATCAATGCTTCACTTTTTCAGTGGCACACAGTTAGGAAATCTTGACCTAACCAATATTTGGGATCATTAATTGATGTCTACTAATTGCTTGCTACGGCATTCGAATGTTAGTGACTTATCGAAACGCTATCAACGGATGGAAAGTGGTTTTCGTCGCTTAAGAACGTTCGTAAAACCGTGGGTATTATGAAGAAGTAACCGTCCGTGAAAAACGCCGTTCGTTACTACAGCCATTTTTTATGAAACTCTAATGTGATATCGAGAAAACACCTTAAAGCTTCGAATTATTTCGCAGCTTAGACTGGTTGGAATACTCATGTAAACTGGGCAGTGACTTATAATACAATATTTACTTTCTTCAAGGATAGTCGACTGTTTAAGCTAGCGACTACCACACACAATGTACTATCAGTAGAACTAACAATCTCTTACACGTTTCAGCTGATAAACCAACAGTAGAGAAGTTGATCGACACCTGCTTGGCCAACAAAGGCAACACACCACACCAGACCGCCTGGAACTACGTGAAATGCTACCACGAGAAGGACCCCAAGCATGCCATCTTCCTATAACTCCACAACATGTCAAGGACCCTCAACCTCTGGGTGTAAAATTGGTCTTACAACTTATTCTGTAATGTTACTGCCAACACGAATTTAGTTTGGAAATTAAATGCCGTTTGAAATTAAATTTTTTGTGTTATTTTGTACAACTAGTTTTTTTTCTACATAATTTTCTTCTCTTCTCATATTAAGAAATATTTGTGTCACAATAAGTTACCATATTCCTCCGAAACGGCTACGCCGATTGATATTTTGTGTCTCTATTGGGTCTGAGGATAGGTCGACATCTATTTTTCATATCCCTAAGTGATAATGATGATTCTCCAGTGATGAGGGTGACTCTCCACAAATTTTCTTTTTCGATTTCTTTGACATTTAATACCTCTAAGGCGATACGAAGTTCGTCGGGGCAGCTAGTTATCAATTGAAACGTTACCTTTACTACCAGCGTGCCACGACTTGTTCCAAACTTCTTTAAAACCTTGATAGAGATATATTTTCTACGGAGAACAGGTTGCTACAGGCTTAACCATTAAAACTAGGGAACAATTTATTTAAAAGATTTTTTTTTCACATGGATATTAAGTGATGCCTGCAGAATATAGACCTCTACACAAAAACCAGAGGTCCAAATGCAGATGTGGTGGTTCCACATGGTGGATCCCTTGAGACCTTAGTTTTTATGTATCATGGTCGCTCACTATGGGCCTCATAAGAAGGCTCAAGGTCACTCAGAGAGCAATATAGAGGGCTATGCTCGGAGTTTCTCTGCGAGATCAAATCAGAACCACCGAACAGCGAAGTTCAAGTGGCAGTGGGCAGGGCACATAGCTCGCAGAACTGACGGTCGTTGGGTCAGAGTTCTGGAGTGGCGACCGCATACCGGAAGGGGCGTGCATTACCACCTGACCGGAACACGATAGTGCTGAACAATACCATTTAGCGGCAAGTATATTAGGTAATGCGGTGGTGCCTATGCCCGCGAGCTTCGTCACTCGAGTTCTACCACCAGTAGCCAATATATTGCAGTATAGGTGTAAACCTACCGCTTCAGAGGGGTACATGTTTATAGTTATGTTTGTTGATGAAAGGTTGTTTCCCGTAAACCGTATAAACAAAGGCTTAGATGAAGTGGATTTATAAACACTGCCATAAAACATGCTCAGTTCACAATGAAAGGAGTTCAAGTGCTCTTGTGTCTTACGGTTTTCATACATGTTCGTATTCTTTATATTTGTTATGTGAGAATGGTGGCAGACAAGCATCCAGCTCATATTAATGTTGAGTTACCTATGACTGGGTATAGACACACACATTATTATGTCTCTGTGATGGTTACTACGGGGCATATAGCAACACTGCCTCGGTAGCCTAGTGGTAGCAGGCCACTACTACTACGCTGAGGTCCTGGGTTCGATTCCCGGGTAGGGGGTTATCAGAGATGATGGTGTAAAGTCCATTATCTTTGGTTCCATTGGGAATTTTCCATTTTCTGGAAATTTCCCAGTACCTTAAAGTTTGGTAATGTGCCCGGAGATGTCAACAGGCTCGCCACCTGTTACATGGGCCAAAAACGTAACCGGCAAATCGTGGGTGTTTGCATGTATGCTTGAATGCATGCATTTACCTCTGCCTACCCCTTCGGGGATTACAGGCGTGAAGTTACGTCATATAGCAACACGGGCCACCGTTCGTGGCGGACTGGAGGGGAGTAGCCATAGCGTTTATTACCGATGCAAAACAGTCTGTAATAATTTGCGAGGGGGAAATGCGTGCGACACACACGCACACTACAAAAATCGTCTATTACTACGAAACTCACACCTTGACTTTAACAAAATACAGAAACAATTTCACGCACACATTTAAACATCTAGGCGGCAGGTATTTTCCTTGGGCTTGTACTTTGACAGAGGGGAAAGCCTGCATATGGCTACTCCCCTCCGGTGTTGCTCTATGCTACGGGGCCATACATTACCATCTAACCGGAACACGATAGTGGTGAACACTACCATTTGGCGGCAGATAGATTACTGTCTTCGCCCTCAAGCTCCTACACTGGTACCTCTACCACTAGTTAAAATGCTACCAGTTAAGATGCTATAGAAAATTAAAAAAAAAATCGAACTAATTCTAATTTCAAACTAATTCTTCAATTTTTCAGAATATTTTTGTGGAAGCGCAATGCTACCACCAAGTTAAATTACAGTGTATCGAAGATACGAAGGTCAGCCCCAAACTAGTGCAAAGACTTAATGGCAAGAATTGGAGATCAGTAGTAAGTAGACCCAACTGTTGGAGGTAGCAGGTTGAATGAGAGAGAGGCAAGAAAATGTATGGATGGTAATTTTTTAAGTTACGAAGGTGGCTAACCAGCTTGCAGTTCAAATGGTAAAGTGATGACTGCAGCCTATAGACATATTATATATTTTTTGCTGGTGGTAGAGCTCCATTGACGGAGATCGCGGGCGTAGGCACCACCGCATTACCTAATAATATTAATATAAATATACTTGCCGCTAAATGGTAGCGTTCGGCACTATCGTGTTCTGGTCAGGTGGTAATGTACGGCCCTATCACTTCCGACACAAAGGAATAACACCTTAGGCCTCAGGAGTGGTAACGCATCTGCATTTTGACCTTGGTCTTTGTGTAAGTGTCCTGCAGTCATCACTTAACATCAATGTGAACTGCATGCTACTAAACCACTTCCATTAGGTACATAAAAAAAAGTCAACATAAAAAGCAGAGGTTAAAATGCAGATATGTTATGTCGACCGGAACACGATAGTGCTGAACACTACCACTTGGAGGCGGCCGTGCCTACGCCATCACATCTCTACAGAGAAACTCTACTACCAGTGAAAGGTGTGAAAGGACCGAGATATTTGGCACTTCATGCTCTTTGCCTACCTCCTGAATGAATTGGCTTGAAGATTTTGGGCAATATTATATTAAAGATAATTATGAATTCAGAAGAAGTATGAGAGGACTTAGACAAGTTTCTCAGAGAGTTTCTGGTGGTAGCGTTCCATTGTAGGAGCTCCAGGGCGTTGGCACCACCGCATTACCTAATTTATCTGTCGCTAAATGGTAGTGTTCAGCACTATCGTGTTCCGGTTATATATGGCCCCATAATAACTATCACAAACACATAGTAACTAAGGTCTCAGGGGTGGAATGCGTGTTAGCATTTTGACCTTTGGTCTTTGTGTAAGTGTCTATTGGCCTCAGTAGTGTTTTTTTCAGTAATGTAGGCTTTGAAACTCTGAATTTAATGAAATTTTGAGTTTTAGTTTGAGTTATCACTTAACACCAATGTTAACTGCATGCTTGTTTGCCACCTTCATGGCATAAAAAAAGTTCTCAGCACTCCGTTATACCCTACCCTGTAGGACCATTCATTACGCACGAAGAAAATATTATCTATTTTCTTTACCATTATGTCGTATTTTCCAGAAAGAAACTGCCGCTTTGAAGAGATGGGCACTATGCGTGTTGAACAAATACAACATGATGACAAAGGGGGGAGTGTTGAGGCAAGATGTGGTGCTGTCTACTATTCCCCCTGCTGGTAAGTTGAATTATGTCCGGAAGATGTCCACTACAGTACAAAGCTTTCCTCAAACACGCCTACAACTGTGGGTTGCGCGTCATTAGGAGAGAATTATGGAGTCTTATGAAGCAGAATTATGGGGAACTGTAGCAAATTCTAACCTGGAAATCATAAAACGCTTCCAATCAAAAGTTCTCCGCATTATAACTGAGTAACTGACGCTCCATGGTTTGTTTCCAACTCTCAATTACACCGAGATTTGAAGATACCAACCAACAGTGAAAGATATTTTTTTAATAAATTAAAGTCGTACTTTCGTCGCATGGAGAAACATCCCAACGAACATGCTTGCAGATTGATGAAGCCCATTCGCGTCTTTAAACTCTTAAAAAGGAGAGCTCCCCAGAACCTTCTCCCGTCGTAATAAAACACTTCCTTGAAGATTCTACTTTGTATATAGATGCACCACTGGGCGTATACCATGCATGCCTACACTGAAATGTCTATCCATCAGCTCAATTCCCAAATGAGGATTTCAGAAATAAAGGAGATAAAAAAAATTGGAGAGAATATTCCATAATCGCCACGCTTGGCAGGCGGATTGGCGATCGCAGTGGCGGTAGTTTTATCAAGGAACCCTGCTGCCCATCTCGTGTTGTGATTTGACTAACGCCAGAGAATATGTAATAATACTACGTATAGAATGGACACTTCGACGTCCCGCCCGATTTGCCCGCATCACTCAACCTCCTCCCCTCTTATGGTCAACGGTTAGTATTTTGTACGTGCTACGCACACAGGTGCGCGTGTAAATACACGTCACTGATTGATATCTTTGTAATAGAAACCAAATTAAGCGTTTGTATGGAATTTTGGCGGAGTGTCCGCGGTGTGCTAACGCTCTATTGAAATGGTATGACCGCCATTGTTCGGCTGACCGCACTAGCGGAAGAATTCTCCTCCAGTTGAAGGCGACGGGGTTGTCACGTCCCCACACCTGACGTCACATAACTAACTATACCTACCTAATGTACAAACACTTAATTGTAAACAACTGGAGCCGCTGCATTGCGATGATAGATCGTAGATTTGTCGAGTTTTACACATGTACCCACATAACGTATTGTATTATTATACATTTTATTTATCCGCTTACCGCACAGCAGTTCCTCGCTGTTGTACCTATTTATTAAAATTTTAATAGTTTTGTACGTTTATCTAGTTTTTATGAGGTCGGTACTAACATCCAGGACAAACCCCGTCGGTTTCTTGTGTGTTCTATAATGTTAAGTCTTACTGTATGAAAACGAAATAAATAATACATGGATGCTAAGTGAATATAGCGTATTGACAGACATTTCGGTGCAGATGGTTGCCACTTACGAGACATAACTACATTAATTTGGTAGTTGCTAAAAAACTGGAAAATAAATGGACTAAACATGACTATTTAGTGCCAAATTCTGTGCCAATCAGTAAGTTATCATTGAAACCGAAAGATGCCCTAACTGACAAAAGCTTCCGTCAAAGATTGCCATAACGAACGATGCTCGGCCGCCCTAATCCAGCGATTGCTTGCAACCTTCACCAGGGCGTCGGTCCACCTCATTACGAGAACTCGTCTTCCCCAACTGCCGTCCGATTCTTCTAGCTATGTGCCTTCGGTTACTTTGGTTCATCACTAAACCTGGGTTGCACCAAAATATTTGTTGAAGTTAAAGTTAATGTAACATTTCACATCCTTCTCTAACTTAAACAGATTTCTTGAAGTTAATATGGGGTTCTTCAAAAATGGCGTCAAAAGAGTCCTTCAGGTCTGGCAGCGCGTTGGCAACTCCCCTGGTGTTGCAAATGTCCATAGGCGACGGTGACCACTTACCATCAGGTGGCCCGTCTGCTTGTCTGACAACTTATTGACATTCAAAAAAAAAAAAAAAATTAGAAAAGGATGTGAAATGTTACAATAACTTTATCAAATATTTTGGTGCAACCCAGGCTTTGTCACCAGCAACTTTTTTACTGGTGGTAGAGTTCCAGTATGAGGGCTCGAGGGCGTAGGCACTACCGCATTACCTAATGTAGGTATCTGTTACCAAGTGGTAGTGTTCAGCACTGTCGTATTCTGTACCATAAATATGGCTTCGTAAAAACGATCACAAAGACATAACAACTTAGGTTTCAGGGATGGCAAGTAGTGGCAACGCTTCTGCATTTTGACCTCTGGTTTTTGTGTAAATGTCTATAGGCTGCAATCATCAATGTGAACTGCATGCTTTTGTCACCTTCATTACAAGAACGTCAACAACAATACACTTTATTGAACACCAGTAAAGAATACAAAGAAATACACAAGAGTTTTTTTTTTTTTTTTTTAATTTATGGCATCGCTTTTTATGCATATTGCCAGTGTCAAGTAAAACGATATTTCGTATTCGTAATAAACAACGTAAAAGTCAGAGTCAGTCAGTCAATTTATCAGTCCGTCAGTCAGAGTCACAGTCAATAATTCGAGTAAAGCGATGGCTACTTTACCAGAACATTTACAATGAAGTTTTGGAGGCAACCCGAAAGAACGTGTTTTCGCACTGTTATTCTATTTCACTATACAAAAGCACTGTAAAAAGCCTATAACAAACAAAATGCCACCAACTTTATTTAATATAACTCAAAAATACACCAAGAAAATGAAATAAAATAAGAGCACCACACGCATCTTTCAAGCTTCCCGCCAAAACTCTCACACAATAGAGTTACAAAGTATACAAGAGGCGGACCTTATCGCTAGATGAGCGATCTCTACCAGACAACCTTTGGTTAGAGGAAAAGATGTTAAAGAGTAGGTTAGGTTAGGTTAGGCTATAAATTTAATTGCTGTTTACCTACAAAAGCAATTAAATGTTTATCAGTTGTACCGTTTTCAGAAAGAACCAGAGTAGAAAAAATCATCGATAAATGCCTGTTCAAGAAAGCACATTCACCTGAAGAGACGGCCTGGCATTACATGAAATGTTTCCACAATAACGTACCTAAATATGCTATTATTTGATAATTTAATAGAAAATTAAACAAACTTACAATCGTGTGTTTAATTATAATAATTATATTATTTATTCCTACTCTAGGTAATTCCATTACTTTTTTTATTGTTGTTGTAAAAACAAAAAACTGTTCCTACGAAGATGTAGCGCAGGGAATCGTCAATTTGCGCCTGTTTCCATAATAAATATCTCTAACTTTTATGTAAACTTAAATTGTCACAAAAAAATGTTAAAGAGCCTGATAATATCGATTTTTATTTAATTTGAAAATAACTTATAACATTCAATTAAAAATAAGTTAAAGAAATATAGGTAAACGTACTTTTAAAATGTAATAGAAAGTCATTGAATAACCCACTATATTTTAATATTGTTAACAGCGTCCTCTGTTGGAAATTATTGGAAACACGATCGCACAACGCTTCTTCGTGACTTATTAGTGAACTAGACCTGCCAAATGCCTTACCTTTCGTTTATAATAGTATAAACATTTTCCGATAGATGAGTCTGATTCGAATATGAAAAATTAATCGGTTAAAACACAAACTTTGTGTTTGAGACACAAAGATTTTTAAGTTATTACTTTATTACTTCAATTTAAAAATACAAATATTAAGGGATGGGGGCATACAACTTACCTATTCAATATAGTATCCTAAAATAAGTACTTAAATAAATGGTAGAGCGGATATGTAGGTACCTAACTATCATCAAGAAAATTCATCACATCGCCGTCATTCTGCAGCAATGTTCCCAGAAGGCTAGCTTTGCCACGTTGAATGGCAATGTTTAATTTTATAATCAAGGCTTTGGCCAGAGGCCAGCCCTCTGGTCACAGGAAGCGTTGATTTAGCGTTTAATTTGTTATCATTGGTACAACTGTTTTCTGATCAATCATCAGGTATAGTAGGTTCCTATAGATAGATATACCTACCTATAGGAACCTACTATACATGTGGCTGTTTCACATAGGATACCTAGGTACCTTTTATACCGTTCAGAATTTTTAAATAGGTACTTAGATCCTTACATTGTTAAAACGGATGCCGATGCATAATACTAATTAAGTGTTTCAAATGTAGGTAGGTAGTCGACTTCAGATATAAATACCTGCCGGTATTTATATCTGAAGTCGACGCGGACAGGGTCGCGGGGAAAAGCTAGTACCTAACTTATATGATCTAAATAGGTACCTAGATGCGATTACTGTTCAAGTATTTTCAAAACACATTAGTAGGTAGGTAGGTAGGTAGGTACGTAAAATGTTAATCATTTTACGTTTTAATAATACTTCATATTATAATCAGATCAAATATGAAACTTGATCATGGAATAAAATTAGAAATCATTTAATTATTGTCACCACGTCGCTTGCGTATCTGCAAAAAAACGGTCAAGCTAGCTATACTCACAGAGGCAGGGTTCCGTAATAGGTAGAAAGTAAAATAATATAAAACAATGACTAAGGGTAAAAGCGACTTCTTTACGATATTCAATAAACTGCTAAGTCTATTATATCGGTTGCCTAACTAGCATAGTTGACAATAGATGGCGCTGCTGCTACCATAAAGCAATGCAATAAATGTGAAGGAAAGACTTTACAAATCTGGCAGGACTTCAGTAGCTCAATTGGAAGAGCGGCTGGACTAGATTCCCAGTAGGCCGCGAGTTCGAGTCTCGCCTGAAGTCAAATTTTTCTTTAAATAAAAGATAGTAAAATACCTATTTACTTTTCGAAATCTACTTTAAGTAGGTAGGCAGGTATCTATTATTATTCAGAGCAGGTTTATAAGCTTTAAATTTACATTCTATTACACGTAATGAAATTTGTAACTTTTACCTCAAAAGCAAGTAGGTATGTTTTAAGGTTACAAATGTGGCGGCGCATCGCGATCATGACAGAGACAGAAAAAGTGACCGATACATAACCATGACCACTCTGCCAAGAGTGCACGACTAAAAAGAAGAAAGATGGCCTTTGGAACTCTGCTGGTGAAAGACAAAGAATGACTCTTTTTCTTTTCTCTTTAGGTACATACTCTTTGTTATCAGTTTGTAAAAAAAAATGAGACATTAAACTGAGATACTTATTTACATAAGTATTTTAAATTTACTTTTACCTTAGTGATATACTTGATTAAACATACATTTCTTATATTGTTTGACATGTATATCAATTGTTATTCACTTTTCACGGGTGGTAGAGCTCCAGTGATGGAGCCCGCGGGCGTAGGCACCACCGCATTACCTAATATACTTGCCGCTAAATGGTAGTGTTTAGCACTATCGTGTTCCGGTCAGGTGGTAATGTACGGCCCTGTAATTTCCGGCACAGAGGCACAACACCTTAGGCCTCAGGAGTGGTAACGCATCTGCATTTGGACCTCAGTCTTTGTGTGGGTGTCTATAGGCTGCAGTCATCACTTAACATCAATGTGAACTGCATACTTGTTTGCCACTTCATTTACATAAAAAAAAAAAACTTTAATTTATTTTGTTTTTGACGTGTCATATGAGGTGCCTGTCACCCTAAATGAATAAATGAATTTCTGATTCTGATTCTGTCAGTCACAACTGACTGTAACGATGGTTCATTTGAACTTAAATTCTTGCTCGCGGATCTCTAATGAATATGAAATATTTACAAGGTGTTTTTGTCGCACAATAACCGCCACACCATAGATATAGTGAATTTATAAATATTGACTGTTTGTATTCATTAATTACAGTAGCACCCAGCAAAGAATATTGCGAAAAGACAAGAGAAAAGACAAAGAAACGAAAGAGAAGAAGAGCCGCCTCAAATCCCTTGGTTTATGCAAAGTAATGTTAACAGATGTTTTATTATATTAGCGCATAGGTTACGTTCTAGCCACTATCCCTCCAATCAGTTTGGATTTTTAATGAGGAAAGTAGCTTCTCCCAACTGTGATGTTTGTGGTACGAGGGATGATGTCCATCATATACTCGTAGAATGTGTAAAACTTGTAAGAGAAAGAGAATTATTTATGCAAATACACAAAATCAATAAGTATGAAATGAAATAGGAGCAATAGCAGCTTTATTAGGACAACGGTTTAGTGATGCAGCAAAATCATTATTAAGTATTATATCATTACATAAATAAGTGTCTTTCTCAATGAATTTTTACTGGTGGTAGAGCTCCAGTGACGGAGCTCGCGGGCGTAGGCACCACCGCATTACCTAATATACTTGCCGCTTAATGGTAGTGTTCAGCACTATCGTGTTCCGGTCAGGTGGTAATGTACGGCCCTGTAATTTCCGGCACAGAGGCATAACACCTTAGGCCTTAGGAGTGGTAACGCATCTGCATTTTTACCTCTGGTCATTGTGTGGGTGTCTATAGGCTGCAGTCATCACTTAACATCAATGTGAACTGTATGCTTGTTTGCCACTTTTAAAACATAAAAAAAAAAAAAAAAAAATGAATAAGTGTATTATATTGTACATTAGGTTATGATGGGGCTGACGTATCCTCCAGTGGACAAAAGTCTCCAAATAAAGGAGATGTTGCAAAAATGTATGGACCTCCGGCCATGTATTGTACACAATATCATTAGACAGGCAAAATCAATATATAAACGTTTTAAATGCATATTTTCACTTATTTAGCTTTGTTTGCAGTTACAAAACATTATTTGCAGTTAGAATTGCAACTCAAAACCAACATGGCGAATATGGCGGGCGATGTCATTTTGACATTTTCATTTTTTAAATTGTATTTTGATAATATAGTACTTGGAGAAAAAAGTAATATTTTCTAAATACTATCGAAATCAATTGATGCTAAGTGTCGGCTGTATCGCCGCCATGTTTAACATAGTTGAAAATGATAAAATCATTTGAATTAAATGTGGTTGTAACTCTAAAATATATTCTTGAATAAATTAATTGTATTTTTTTCGGATTCTTCTTTAGTTCACCCATTTTTTGAGGACGTGTACGAACCAGAGCCGAGCTCGCAACATCTCCTTTAGATTAAAACAAAAAAAGAGAAGAAGAGCACGTTATTTCTGCTGCACACTGCTTACGTAAGCACTGATAGTCCAATATTGGCTAAAGCTTTATCAAAATCAATTCATTAAATATCAATTTTTTTACTGGTAGTACAGCTCTAGTGTCGGAGCTCGCGGGCGTAGGCACCACCGCTTTACCTAATGACCTAATATAGGTACTTGCCGCTAAATGTAGTAGTGTTCAGCACTATCGTGTTCCGGTCAAGTGGTAATGTACGGCCCCGTAATTTCCGGCACAGGAGCATAACACGCTAGGCCTCAGGAGTGGTAACGCATCTGAATTTTGTCACTGGAGTTCTACTACCAGTCAAAAAACTATGCCATAATCGCCACGCTCGGCATGCGGATTGGCGAACGGGAAGAATTCCCTTCCAGTGGAAGAAAAGTCTTCCGCTAGTGGGCGGTGGGGTCGTCATGACCCGACGCCAGCTGTAGGTACTCTACGATACTGTATGTAAAACGTAACTTCACGACTGTAATCCCCGAAGGTGTAGGCAGAGGTAAATGCATGCATTCAAGCATAATTATTTAATAAGCCCTGTACCTAATATCCGGCACAGAGGCATAACACCTTAGGCCTCAGGAGTGGTAACGCATCTGCATCTTGACCTTGGTCTCTGTGTGGGTGTCTATGTTTGGGCAGCAGTCACTTAACATCAATGTGAACTGCATGCTTGTTTGCTACTTCCATTACATAAAAAAACAACTTTTTGCAAGCACCCAGGATTTTCCGGTTACGTTTTTTGGTCCCATGTAACAGGTGGCGAGCCTGTTGCCAACTCCGGGCACAAACCAAACTCCGAGGTTCTGGGAAACTTCATGAAATTTTAAAAATCCCAATAGAACCAGAGACAAAGGATTTTAAACCGTTATCTCTGATAGCCTCCGACCCGGGAATCGAACCCGGGACCCCCGGCGTAGTAGTCGTGGCCTGCTACCACTACCCTACTGAGGCAGTTACTGTATGTATCGATGGAATATACGAAAAAAAAAATGTTGAGAAACGTTACCCTCTACTGCGCGCCACCCGACACACGCTTGACCAGTTTTTATATTATCTATCATTTTACATCACGATCGTGTTATTTCTCGTAAAAGAGATAGAATTTGATTTACAGTTTTTGTGTAGATGTTAGATTGTAGATATCTGCGGAATTCAGTTACAATCAATGAGCACAACTTTATTTGCCACTTTCATAAGTATGAAGAAATATGGTAAGTCCATAGATCCATTCATTTGTACTGAAAAAAATAAAATAGGTATACCTAAGTTACATAATATACTTGCCGCTAAATGGTAGTGTTCAGCACTATCGTGTTCCGGTCAGGTGGTACTGAGTACCTATCTGATGTTCTTGAGTAATTTTTCACCTTAATTTTTGAAAAAATCAAATGTTATTGAAAAGTGCGCGGCATCAACGTCATGGGTCAAGAGCGTGTCAGATATTCTGAGAGGTTGTAAAATGTGCCCAAACAATGCTCCTATCCAAAATTCAGACGATTCGGAAGATGAGGAAGATCGTAGCGACCTTTAGATTTTTTTAAGGGCTTCCCTTCGGACGCTGCTCTATTCCTATACAAAATTTAGATTTAGTGGAAGTAACCAACAAGATGCAAGGTATCTCCTGATCAAGCGACTGGCGGGCTTCGAGCTGGTATTTGGCCAGCACAAAAGTAACGGCCTGATTTAGTTTAAGTTTGGAATAATTATCAAATTCAAATTCAAATGTTTATTGCAAGTCACATAAAATAATTACAAAGTTGCCTTAAATAACATTCCATGTGACACCCCGTAGGGCATCGCAAAACAGGATTTGTAGACAAAACTTTCAAAATTTAATATTAATAATAACAGATGCACTCTCAACATTTTAAACTAACAGTAATAACACATCGGTGGTATATTCACAATAATATTATAATTTAATACAATAATGTCAAAATAATATTTATGTCAAATAATACAATGTCAAAAATGCCTACAATCAGTCAATAATAATTAGTCCATATCTTTTAAAAATTCATTTATATTATAATAGCATTTTTTAATTAGGTATGATTTTAATTCTTTTGTAAATAACATATTTTCCTCAATATTTTTAAGTTTGTTTGGTATATTATTATAGATTTTAATGACCATGGAATGTGGGCCTGTTGAAATCATATGTATTATGAATTGATAAACGATTTTATGATAAACCAAAACACGTTTTTCCATTTTATAATATTACCATCAACTAGGCAGGTCATTATAAAACCTACATAGTTATAATATGACCATAGATAACATAAACGATGTGGACAATGTACTGCAGTGTTAGATGTCATTGCAGATTATAAAATTGTTGTGCCCTAGTTAACTTAAATACCTGCGGTAGTACCTAACTAGGTTTTTGCAGTTATTTTTTATTTAGGTTCTGTGCTTCGAAAGAAAACAAAGGAAGCCTTATTAAATCACTCGTGCGTCTGTCCGTCTATCACAGTCATTTATGTACCTACCCACCTCGAAGGTAGTGGGCCAATTATAAAATTTGTTAAAAGGAGATGTTGCAAAAATGTATGGACCTCCGGCCATGTATTGTACACGATATCATTAACAGGCAAAATCAATATAAGAACCTTTTTTCACGTCATATTTTCACATATGTAGCTTTGTGTGCAGTTACAAAACATTATTTGTAGTTAGAACTGCAACTCAAAACCAACATGGCGAAAATGGCGGGCGATGTCATTTTGACATTTTCATGACATTTGGCAAAAAAGTAATATTTTCTAAATCGATTATTTTTGTTTTATCACCATCCCAAGCGTCGGCTGTATCGCCGCCATGTTGAACATGGTTGAAAATGATAAAATCGTTTGAATTAAATGTGGTTGTAACTCTAAAATATATTCTTGAATAAATTAATTGTATTTTCGGATTCTTCTTTAATTTACCCATTTTTTGTGGACGTGTATGAACCAGAGCCGAGGTCACAACATCTCCTTTGATATACCTACTTAGGTCGTTTGTCTAAATAATAAAGGACAAAGAGAAAGCTAGCGAGAGAAATGAAGAGATCCATGAGTCTGTAGCGTCCACTACATTAATTCGCCTACTAGTGGAACACAGACGAAACCTCGCAGTACTCTTCTAGTACGGTAGATGGCGAGTCAATCGAATTACATTGCACATACCAAGATTTCTGAAGAGTTGCCATTTATACAACTTCCCAGCGTCCATCGTTGGGCCGCGGCCCACCATGCGCTAACACCTGGCTAGGTCGGAGGATCCTCCCTTTTTGTCGGAGGAACAGGCCCGCAGGTCTACCACCTTACCTCTACAAGTCCGGTATGAGAAGCAAAGTAACTGACATATATTTTATTTTAAAGAAAAATGGAAAGAAAAATTTGACTTCAGGCGAGACTCGAACTCGCGGCCTACTGGGAATCTAGTCCAGCCGCTCTTTCAATTGAGCTACTGAAGCCCGATTTGTCAAATCTTTCCTTCACATTTATTGACTTGCTTTATGGTAACTGACATAGCCCAAAATAGCGAAACTCAAGTGACAGTGGGCAGGACACATAGCTCGAAGAACCGACGGACTGCAGTGGGGACAGTAGAGTAGTTTTCGAAGGCGCGGCAAATGCCTCGCGAGGCTGCTCACTCTGTGTGGACGCGTCCGACACTAGATTTCGCGCGGGCTCGGGCGGGTGCTAACTGAGGCACGTCCACACAGAGCCATCGCTTACCGGTGAAGGTTGGGGGCTTACCAGGCAATCGCTGGATGAGGGCTACCCAGTTGGAGCGTTGGTTGTAGCAATCTTTTCAAAACTTTTGGGAGCCTTTTGTCCAGAAATAGGAGTCTTTTGGCTGAAATGATGATTATGTGATACTAGGTAATACGCAATTTTAAATTAAAATAAAACAAAAATATTTATTAGATTTTTAAGTAGGTAGGTACATTATATAGCAGGTACTGTGCTAATATTATATCAAAAATTAAATATAATAGGAACAAAGGTTACATAAATCATCTATACACATAAATTAAACTGGAGTGCCTGTTTGTATGTATCTTCACGCCAGGTCCCTAACGGGGTAGGCAGAGAGTGTAGAGCGCCAGATATCCCGGTTCAGACAAACCTCTCGTGCCTCGTCTACCTTCATCATTCTCTTCATACATGCACGCCCATTCCTAAGACTTTTGACCCCACCATCAGACAGAACTCGACCTATTTGGTCATGGTAGGTCAGCCTTGGTCTTCCTGGGCCTCTGCCACCTGTGTCTTTTTGTAATATAAAAATAACCGCTTTGTAGGAGCTCGTGGGCGCACCACTCTGCCTCCTAATGGTACCTACTTAGTGTTCAGCACTATCGTATTCCGGTTAGACCAGTGATTCCCAAGGTGGTCCATATAGACCCCCCTGGGGTCCATGGGAGACTCGATGGGGTCTACGTACCTATATGCGTAAATAAAAAAGGGATAGGTAAAGGGTATAGGGAAAGTGATATAAATGTTAGCAAGGAGGTCCACCGAAACCAGAAAAAAAAATGAAAGGGGTCTACAAGAAAAATAGTTTGGAAACCTCGGGGTTAGATGGTACCTAATACCTGTATGGCCCCGTAATTACCTGTATGGCCCCGTAATTACCTGTATGGCCCCGTAATAACTATCACAGAAACATAACAAGTTAACAACTAAGGTCTCAAGGGTGGCAACGCATCTGCATTTGACCTCTGGTCTATATGTGGATGTCTTAGGCTGCCAGCATCATTTCAATCTGAACTAAAAAATAGTCACACTAATAGGTTTTTTTTTATGTAATGGAAGTGGCAAACAAGCATGCAGTTCACATTGATGTTAAGTGATGACTGCAGCCTATAAACATCCACACAAAGACCGAGGTCAAAATGCAGATGCGTTACCACTCCTGAGGCCTAAGGTGTTATGCCTCTGTGCCGGAAATTACAGGGCCGTAGGTACATTACCACCTGACCAGAACACGATAGTGCTGAACACTACCATTTAGCGGCAAGTAGGATATTAGGTAATGCGATGGTGCCTACGCCCGCGAGCTCCGTCACTGGAGCTCTACCACCAGTGAACCTACCGACATATTAATATTATCAACGTAACTTCACGCCTGTAATCCCCGAAGGGGTAGAGGTAAATGTATGCAATCAAGCATACCTACATGCAAACACCCACGATTCGCCGGTTACGCTTTTGGCCCATTAACAGGTGGCGAGCCTGTTGACATCTCCGGGCACATTACCAAACTTTGGGGTACTGGGAAATTTCCAGAAAATGGGAAAATCCCAATAGAACCCGAGATAAAGGACTTTACACCATTATCTCTGATATCCCATACTCGGGAATCGAACCCGTTAATATCAGCGTAAGTAGTAATGGCCTGTTACCACTAGGCTACCGAGGCAGGTAAATTAATTGTACCTACTAGGTATTTATTTTTCGCAATAACACATGCGAGTAAACTTTTGAAATTAAAGGAAAAACGGAAAGAAAAATTTGACTTCGGGCAGGATCGAACCTGCGACCTCAGGATAACGAGCAAAGAAAGAAAAGCGGCTGGACTGGTTATCCTGAGGTCGCATGTTCGATTCCTGCCCGAAGTCAAATTTTTCTTACCGTTTTTTCTTTAAATTCTAGGATTTTTTAAAAATTTTTTATGTAGTTGAAGTGGCAAACAAGCATGCAGTTCACATTGATGTTAAGTGATGACTGCAGCCTATAGACACTTACACAAAGACCAAGGTCAAAATGCAAATGCGTTACCACTCCTGAGGCCTAAGGTGTTATGCCTCTGTGCCGGAAATTACAGGGCCGTACAGTACCACCTGACCGGAACACGATAGTGCTGAAAACTACCATTTAAAAATTAAAAAAAAAAAAAATGTTTATTTTATAAATAAACAATTTTTTTTATATTTTTTTTATTTTTTATTTAGCGGCAAGTAAATCAGGTAATGCGGTGGTGCCTACGCCCGCGAGCTCCGTCACTGGAGCTCTACCACCAGTAAAAACATAAGAGATTAGACTAGACTTTAGAGATTAATTAATGTTACGTAATACCTACCTACCTATTATCTCTTCCGTCAATAATATCCTCTAAGATCTTCAAACAAACCTATTAGGTTTAATAGGTAAGCTCCGATCTATAGGTACCTGCAACCAATTTGAAATAGTAAAAAAAACAGTTCCCTTTTTAAAATTGGTTATCTTTTTTTTAAACATCCAAACAATGCCAACAATGCATTCGGCCAATTTTAAAGTTCGAATTCGAATTCTACATACTGCGGCCGCTCCGCCCATATCTGCACCCGGATTGGCTACCGGTCCGCATGTAATGAATGTAGTGAAATATGTTTATCTCATTCTATCTTAGTCGATTATTACTTGAAGCATATACTTCTCGCTCCAACTCGTAGATTATTACGGTTAGAGATTATACAAAGTTGACTGTTAATGCGCTTTTTCTAAGCGTTTTCGTGTGTCATTTTAAGGTTGTTCATTCTGTGGCGTACCAATCATAAAGCAACTTTATTGTCTGCTAATAAAATTCATTTTTGTGTATTCTTCTCTGTCGTATACTACGTTGTTTTGAGTGTTATTTTTAAACGCTACCGTTTTTTCGCCAAATGTAGCAATCGCCATAGTAACTTATAATGGCGGACATTTTTTTTAATTTTTAAATTCTGAAAACGTACCTCGTGGCCCGGTGTTAATAATTACAACGTTATCTTGATTCAGATAAACAGTTTCACATAGCTTATTTGGCCGCTGTCCTTCCGTTCATATAGGTAACATTCTAACGTAGCTACCTACCTACTTACCTACCTATCTATCTGCCTATGTATTTAAGTAAGTTTTTTATGAAATGGAAGTGCAAACAAGCATGCCGTTCACTTTTTTTTTGCAGTTCACATTGATGTTAAGTGATGACTGCAGCCTATAGACACCCACACAAAGACCAAGGTCAAAATGCATATGCGTTACCACTCCTGAGGCCTAAGGTGTTATGCCTCTGTGCCGGAAATTACTGGGCCGTACATTACCACCTGACCGGAGCACGATAGTGCTGAACCCTACCATTGAGCGGCAAATATATTAGGTAAGGGGTAATACGGTGGTGCCTACGTCCACTTGTCTCTACACTGGGACTCTACCATCTGTAAAATATGAATGTACCTAACAATGTACCCAAACAATGAATGTACCTAATGAATACCTAAAGAAGTAAATACCTATAAAG
Organism: Macrosoma leucophasiata; assembly: GCA_036365455.1. NCBI lineage: Eukaryota > Metazoa > Arthropoda > Insecta > Lepidoptera > Hedylidae > Macrosoma > Macrosoma leucophasiata. The sequence goes on along the minus strand of JAWQUS010000004.1, from coordinate 3,129,233 downwards.
AAAATCAAAACATGTTTTAATTTTGAATTAAGTATAGGTAGTCAACGGAAATAATGGTAGGGGCGCACAAGAGGGGATTTTTGAATTTACACTAGCTCGTCAAATTAACATCTACCTGGCACCCTGTTCAGTACCTCCACCAAATCTAAGATTTCCATAAAGAGCCGAACCCTTAGGGCTTCGGCCACGAGCTTATCCCTTTAGGTATTAGGTAATTAGGTACATTCATTGTTTAAGTACCATATTATATCTAATTTAAAATTTTACAGATGGTAGAGTCCCAGAGTAGATACTCGAGGACGTAGGCATCACCACAGACCTTAGATTTAGTGGAGGTAACCAACAGGGTGCAAGGTACTTATCTCCCTTGACTTACTTTAGTATTCAGGCAGGACTTCAGTAGCTCAATTGGAAGAGCGGCTGGACTAGATTCCCAGTAGGCCGCGAGTTCGAGTCTCGCCTGAAGTCAAATTTTTCTTTCCATTTTTCTTTAAAATAAAATATATTTCACAAGCATGTGTTAATGCGAAATAATATAAAAACAATTATTAAGGGTAAAAGCGACTTCTTTACGATATTCAATAAACTGAAAAGTCTATTATATCGGTTGCCTAACTATCATAGTTGGTAATAGATGGCGCTACTCCTACCATAAAGCAAGGCAATAAATGTGAAGGAAAGATTTGACCAATCGGGCAGGACTTCAGTAGCTCAATTGGAAGAGCGGCTGGACTAGATTCCCAGTAGGCCGCGAGTTCGAGTCTCGCCTGAAATCAAATTTTTCTTTCCATTTTTCTTAAAAAAAAATATATTTCACAAGCATGTGTTAATGCGAAATAATATAAAAACAATTACTATAATATTGTTAATTTTGCATCGGATAAGCGATTTATAACTTTTAACACGTAGCGTTAAAAAATTAATTTATCGTGAACAGTTTCTATAAATTATATTTCTTACCTATTTATAGTTTGAAATATAACACTGCAGGTGCCTAATGACAAAAAATAGTTTATGTATTTATAGGTAATATTATTTATTTAATACTAGCTGCCCCGACGAACTACGTATCACCTTAGAAGTAAAAGGTATAAAAAAATGAAATGTCCCAAATATTTTGTTACATCACCCGTATTACTGGATGGATGGAGGATGAAAAATAGACGAAGACAGATACACCTACATATATAGATATAAGATAGATATTAACTACAACAATATTTCCAAACATAGAAGAACTCATGATAGCGATACCAAATTTAATATACCTAAGTACTTCAGTTGATGCAATACCAATGCAACACATCTAATGGATCATTTTCCTCACTATGAATGAGAATAAAATGATTCAATTCCCTTCGCGTCTATAATATCCATAGTAATCACATTATAAGCATATTTCTGACTCGTGAACTGACCTATTGATACCTTTCAATTTGAAACTCATAAGTTAAGAAAAAGTTACGATAAGCATAAAGCCACAATTTAAAATAAATTGAAGATTTTTATGAAAATAATCTAATTAAATGTAATAAGTATAAATGTTGCGCATCATACAACATGATAATAGACAGACCAATAACCAACACATAAGAGGGTTTTGGCAGGAACCTTGAAAGAGGCGTGTAGTGCTCTCATTTTATTTCATTTTCTTGGTGTATTCTGGAGTTATATTTAATAAAATTGATGGCATTTTGTATGATATAGTTTTATTACTGTGCCCGTGTATAGTGAAATATAATAAGAGTGCGAAAACACGGCTTTTCAGGTAGCCCCCAAAACTTCATTATAAATGTTCTGGTACAGTAGCCATCGCTCTACTCGAATTACTGACTGTGACTCTGACTGACTGACTGATAATTGACCGACTGACTCTTACTTTTACGCTGCTTATGATGAATACGAAATATCGTTTTACTTGACACTGGCAATATGCGCAACAGCGATGCCATTATATTAAAAGAAAAAACATGACAATAGAAATAAAAGTTCAAAGTAGCTAAATTATATTCTCCCCCAGTCATGTTTGCTTTAAACATTATTCTGCTAATTGTTTTGTTGCGTTTGTAAAGGATTATTTACTACCTATCCAACATGTATCAAAACAAAGAAGTCTAAAGAAATCCTACATCACTATTAACTGTGGCTTAACAGGACCACTCATTAAAGTACCTAAGCCTTAATCACTCTTCAGCACGATTAGGTTAACCCATCACTAAATTGTATCCACCCAAAAAAATATAAGCACACGTCAGCTAGAACTAATTGTGACGTTCAGTTATTTTTATCGACAACTACTGCTAATTATCGATGATCATTTATGCAAAGTCGATATAATTACTCACGTTCCTAGTATCAGGTACCTACTTGGTATTTTTTTTCGTAACGAAGAGAAAATCTTGGATTGCATCGTCGGTTATGACGCTTCATTAGGGTTGGGCTTCATGTTTTGATTTATAATTATTGAACAAACATTTTTGTAACAAATCATTTATTAGTTATAGATTATAATACTTAATTAAGGATTAGAACAAACTGACTCATTAAATAGAGTCAGATAGAAATTGTAAAGTGATTTTTTTTTTTTTTTATGTATTAAAAGTGGCAAACAAGCATGCAGTTCACATTGATGTTAAGTGATGACTGCAGCCTATAGATACCCACACAATGACCAGAGGTCAAAATGCAGATGCGCTGCCACTCCTGAGGCCTAAGGTGTTATGGCCTCTGTGCCTGAAATTACAGGGCCGTACATTACCACCTGACCGGAAAACGATAGTGCTGAAGACTACCATTTAGCGGCAAGTATATTAGGTAATGCGGTGGTGCCTACGCCCGCGAGCTCCGTCACTGGAACTCTACCACCAGTAATTGAAACGAGGAAGAGATTGATGTTAGATACTCCAGAAAAATAGGACAAACTCTAATGAATACGAGTATAACAGTAAGCCTGGGTTGCACCACGACTTTTGTTAAGGTTATTGTAACATTTCACATCCTGCTCTAACTTAAACAGATTTCCTTAAGTTAGAGAAGGATGTGCAATGTAACAATTACTTTAAGTTTAACAGATGATGTGGTGCAACCCAGGCTAAATGTGGAAAAAACCAGAAGGTGTTTGTAAGCTGATACAATAGACAGCATATTTATCATGGAGACTGTGTTAATTTTATTTAGCTGAACCTATAAATGGAATCTTTATTCGAGAGTATCCTATAGTCTAACGCACTCGATAAACTGACAAGATCGTATAGAACGTTGAATTGACTGTATTTATTTTATTTTATTATGTATGGTATTGGGTAGGCAAAGAGTGTAGAGCGCCAAATATCCCGGTCCTGACAAACCTCTCGTGCCTCGTCTACCTTCATCATTTTCTTCATACACGCCGATTCCTAAGATTATTAACCGCACCATCAGAGAGAACTCGACCTATTTGTTCATGGTAGGTCAGTTATTCTATTATCTATTATTTTATTGTTCTTATATTAATTCTAAGTCTCAGTCGTAAGGTAAGGTACACACATCTTTTTGAACATACACAACTAGTTGTCAAAATTGAATTACTGATCCCTGATGCGCTGAATTTTATAAAGATAAGTAGTAATTTTATTTTATTATATTTTAAATTAAATTTACTGGATATATACCCAACACTGAAGAAGAGATTACATAGCATATTTTATTTAAGTTATAATAAACCACTTCTCATTAGCTTAATCATAGCCTGCTCAAATTATGTATTTATAGATATAACCCAAAATATCTTTACGATATTCACACATCTTTCTCTAATTTTCATAAACATGGTCAATATTTACGAAAATTACGAAAAACCAAAAGTATTAACTGGTACCAATGAATTTCTCAACAACATAATCATCATTCGCTTTCATTATACAAACGAGGATGCGAAAACAGACATGCTTAATGACGAAATTAGCAAGATGAACGACAAAATCGTCATTACACATTTAAAGACGAGCAATGTGAAAGTAAGCATAAAAGATGATAATTCCTTTTTTTTTCAAGAAAACAAATTAATAATAGAACGAATCCAGTTCTAGCCCGTTCAATTACAAATTGTAGAAACTCAAAGGTGCATTGTAAGGAACCAAACGTATTCAACGGTCCATTTATGGGTATAGCGAGCATAACTCGTATAAATTGCTAATGTTAATCATGCATGCCGACCGGTAAATTGTTATTCGCGTTTGGTTTGTATGCTATTGTCGCTTGTTTTTGTAATTCACAGTTTTTTTTTGTGATGGGGAAGTTTTTTTCAAAGACTTTGGAGTGAGGAAGCGGCTTTGCTTATTAGGGTCTTTTTGTACATCTTATTTGTTTAGTTAGACTTTCGGGTCCATATGTCTACATAACTCTGATCTTTAGTTGTTAATTTTTCTCATGTTTTTTATTATTTATTAGCACTAACACACAGTTCAGTTACATTTCGTATTTATACCATAGTTGAACCATTGTTTTTTTACCTTGGGAAAATGCGTTGCGCATACCTACCCTTGGGGAGAGGGGTGGGTTATGTGGGACCGGAAAATGACATCCATCTACCTATTAAAAACCCCTGGGTGTTCCGACTCGTCCGCCATCAGTGGCGGGGTCACGGGAACACATCCACGACCACATCGGTGGCTGTTCGTTGCCGAGCCCTCGGAGCCTTACGGCTCCAACCAACACTAGTGGCGTGCGGAACACCTGCACGCCGGCCAGCCATTCGGGCGACGGACATCCCCTAGTTCGACGCCCGAAAAGCCCGACCACTCACAACACCAGGGGTGCGACTGCCTATCGACATTGCTATTGTCGTTGTCATTGCTGTCAAATGTTCATGTCGATTTGTAGCTCCTTTAAAAGCAGTAGAGATAACAAGCGAGCAACAAGCGATAATGGTAGATTATTTTGATTATTATTGTTTAGTTAATAAAGTAGAGAATTGCGTGAATGGAGCGTTGGGTAAGCTGCTAGAATCGAAACATCTCAGCCAGCGGGCTCGACTGTACATAATGCTGTACTTACTCCAACGCTTTTATATGGAAGCGAGAGCTGGGTATGCAGGAAAGAGCATGAAAGTACGAGTAAGTTAAACGCGGTCGAGATGAGATATTTGCGCAAGATCTGCGGTGTATCACTCACCGATCGCGTTCGTAATGAAGATGTAAGAAAGAGGCTTTGTGTGAATGATAGTATCGGTGTAAAAATGAAAAAAGGCATGCTCCGATGGTTCGGGTATAAAGAAAGAATGTCGAATGAGCGAATGACTAACCAGATATACAATGCGAATGTGGATGGTTGACGAGGCCCAGGAAGACCTACCCTGACCTACAATGACCAAATAGGACGAGTTCTATCTGATGGTGGGGTCAAAAGTCTTAGGAATCGGCGTGCATGTATGAAGAGAATGATGAAGGTAGACGAGGCACGAGAGGTTTGTCAGGACCGGGATATCTGGCGCTCTACACTCTCTGCCTACCCCGTTAGGGACCTGGCGTGAAGATACATACATAGTTAAAGTAAAAATCGACATGAAAATTTTACAGCAATATCATCGACAATAGCAATGTCGATAGGCGGTCGCACCCCAGGCGTCCCAAGAGTTATTGATTTGAATTAAACTATCCTATTCAAGTTGGAAATCAAAACTTCATTATACCTACTCTCACGATAACTTTGCTAGTGAAATAAAAATAAATTACACATTCGTAGAAAAAAACTACATCCTTAAAAATCGACTAACATATTTTAATTACATAATTAGTCGGCTTATCTTTGTCTATTTGACTTATCTGGTCCGACCAGTTGAGAAAGATCTCTCAGGAATAGGAGTCTGTACATTTTGTACAGATCAAAAATATTTTAAATTTTATATCTCGAAAGTACAGTTTTTGGCGGGAACCTTGAAATTGGCGTGTGGTGCTCTTAATCTATTTCATTTTCTTTGTGTATTTTTGAGTTATATTAAATAAAGTTGGTGGCATAAATTTGAAATAAATAAATAAATTGACTGACTGACTCTGACTATTACGCTGCTTATTACGAATACGAAATATCGTTTTACTTTACACTGGCTCTATGCGTAATAGCGATGACATAAAATTCATAAAAAAAACTCGAAAGTAATGATACTAGCGGTAAATAGTCTTTAACGTGGTGAAATTACGAATTAGAGAAAATGTTTGAGGATCTGCAAGATCTAAAGGAGACGTTCCAAAATGTATCATGGAGCTTGGGCCCGCACCTCGTAGTATTCTTCTCTCATTGTTGTTTTGACGTGACAACGTCTTAAATTAGGTTGCGGCTCGGAGTCACTCATGAAAAAGTGTAACGCCCGGTAACGTAACGATGAGTCACCGAACGAGAGAGAGGCCTGCCGGACCGGCGAATGCCTTTCTACCGAGAAAAAGACGTTGTCACGTAAAATCTTCGCCCGTAAAACCGATTTTACAGGCAACCAGTTTTTTTATACCTTCAATAAAACGTAAATATTTTTCAAAAACAGGAATGTCATTGTAGCAATATGGCCACATATTGTTATCATACAATATTACATTCTAAGTACCTATAAACATTTCCGACAAGTAAACAACGAATATAATTATTTTTTTGAGTTTATTTCCATGCTTCTACTTATTTTTCTCTATCTTTTGATATAGTAGTGTACAAGGTGTTGTGTGGGAATCGTGGACTTTGTCCTGTAATTCGAATTCCCTTTCTTTCTTTCATTGCTAGACTTAGACTTGGCTATGTTGTAATAAAATAATACTTACATATAATTGATAAATTTATTAATTTTCGGTACTTATAAAAAAGTTTCAAAAAAACGATTATTTATTTACGCCATTCGATTTTAATAAATATGCACTTAATTTAAACCGCAAATACTGAGAAAAACTGGTTGCCTGTAAAGTCGGTTTTTTCGGGCGAAGATTTTACGTGACAACGTCTTTTTCTCGGTAGAAAGGCATTCGCCGGTCCGGCAGGCCTCTCTCTCGTTCGGTGACTCATCGTTACGTTACCGGGCGTTACTCTTTTTCATGAGTGACTCCGAGCCGCAACCTAATTTAAGACGTTGTCACGTCAAAAACAAAAAAAAACAGCAGACTCTTAAAAATATCCACTTGCTTGGATAGGTCCCTGGATTGGAAAGGTCAATTATAGTTGGTCGGATGAGTATGTTGTATCATTAGTAAATACGCACGACGAATCGTTCGGTTCGGCCCCTTTGATGTGCAGCGGCGACTACAATGAATGTAATTGGTGTGGCAAGCGTGATCTTTGGTTATTTTTAACCGACAGTGCGGTTTAAAGTTTGGTTCGAGTTCTATTTTTTATGTTATGAGAGCGGTTAGTTTATTTAACTGGTGGTAGAGCTCCAGTGACGGAGCTCGAGGGCGTAGGCACCACCGCATTACCTAATATACTTGCCGCTAAATGGTAGTGTTCAGCACTATCGTGTTCCGGTCAGGTGGTAATGTAAGCCCACGGCCTCAGTAGTGGTAATGGATGTGCATTTTGACCTTGGTCTTTGTGTTTGTGTCTATAGGCTGCAGTCATCACGTAACACCAATGCGAACTGCATGCTCGTTTGCCACTTCCAATACATAAAAAAATCTCTAATTCTTAGGTTTCTGCTTCCGTCTTTCCGCAGTCTACCTCAGAGACTCTTTGATCTAGGGAGCTTATTTTTATGTATTAAAGGTGGCAAACAAGCATACATTTCACATGTATGTTTACATGTTAGTGATGACTGCAGCCTATAGACATCGACATAAAATCCAAAGGTCAAAATGTATATGCGTTTAGAAGAATGGTCGATCAATTTATAAGATACTTGGAAAACGGAACCCTATATTGTACGAGACCTGATAAAGATTATGAAATTCAGAGTAAGGACTTGCTACACGGCACGGTATTCAGGGTACGACAGCAAGGGTCAGGGTAGTGTAATAACATTTCGGGAGTTAGGGCCCTAATTAGGGCGACCGGAGCGGCCCGTGTATTTGTACAGCGACCGGATAGTGTAATAAGCGGTAACCCGGCGCGAGGCCACGCCCACCCTTTCTGCCGGACCCTGAATACCGTGTCGTGTAATATAAAGCCATAAAATAAAAATTGCCCTTGATTCTTGTGGTAAGTATCTACAATTTCATTTTTGCACCGAAGTTTTTTTTTCCGCTTCTATTAGGTATTCCCGACACAAAGCCCACAAAAGAGCCTCGACCATTTTGAAGGGAAATGAGCAATGGCTGCCACATGTGTCATACTCGTGAACGGGTGGTGATTGTGGGGTCTGCTATGATTTGCGGGTGTTATTTTCTATAATTATATAATTCATGTTGATGGGTATTTGCGTATGTGTGTATGTGGTAATATTTATATGCCACGGACATTTATATGTCATGACATTATTATAATTATGTCTGTCGTCAGCACGGGGTCCAATTTGAACCCCGGACCTTTGTCAGGCTTGCGCGGGGACATTGGGGGTCAAACACGTAGAGGCCCTTTCGAGAATTTTGATCTACTTTGTATTGGGTTATATTCGGCGGGACCTCTCTCTGGCTGCATCAATAGGTAATACAGACTCAGACAGACCCCGCAGAATATATGAGACTACGTATTGTAATGAAAAATGACTTGCCAAACTTTGGGCTATGTGGGTGAACTGGGGGGATTAGCTGGCTGGGCCTATGGGGTGAGATCCGGCACCTGCCTATATTCAACAGCTGACATTATTATTAAATCCTACTTTAGGCAGGTGGTGACTCGCTTCTTTTTGGTGGGCCCCCAAACAGCCAACCCGATGGTCGACGGGGGGCAACACTGGCGAGAGAGTTTGGGGGTGTCGAGAGGTGTGGGACCGGTTTCACCATCACGAGCGAGTAATCTCGAGCTCGGATATATGCCTTATATGGATATATTATGCCTTTAGACACTTCCACCCCCGAGGGTATGACTCTTTCAGAAATTTTGACAACAGCCTATTATCTAAATTTCTGCAAATGCCATACCTCTAGCGCCCCACTCTGACCGGCCAATGAAGGCAAGTCAGAGGTGAGAGACCTGATGCTCTGTCCGGCCGTACCTCTGTGTGGCGGTCGAGGCGGAACCCAGTTCTCTCGAGATGATGGTAGGGGGTGGTGTCGCTACTCACCAACAGCTCGCCACAAGCTGCTCTGCCCACTTATTATAATTATTATTATCTTTATTCTATTTTTATTCTATTATAATATTTGTATTAAATCAATGGTTCTGACAAAAGAGCAACACGCTGAGTTTGTTGGGTTGTGGAGTTCTTCTCAGTAGTGCCTGCACAACACTTAACTTAAGTGGTCCGCCGTACCGAATCCGGACGTGTGTTACAACTATTAAAATTGACATGAATTAATAAACAAAATTACCTGTCACCGGTTAATAATGTCCGGTTAGTAGAAAATACGTCCCACTACTGAGCACGAGTCTCTCCCCTTTTTGGGGCCTGGAGCTTACTCCACCACGCTGCTCCAATGCGGGTTGGTGGAGATACGGGGTTAGTAGCCAACCCGCTGTCGGATGTTTTCAAACCGCCCATAAGGCCTCCGATAAGGTTTAACGACTGCTATCTATCGATAGCAACCGGGATCGACGGCGTAACATGCCCTCCGAAGCACGGAAACGCGCATTTTAATTTGCAACTAGCGGTCACCCATCACACAGTTAAACGAGCTTCAATTCAAAAAAAAAAAATTACCTATCTATAACAATAAAAACAATGTGCATTGTCGTCACAAACTTAAGTTCTACAGCCATTAACATTTTTAAAAACCTATAAATTTGCATGACTGAATTATTTATCTTGTTCTGTATAATACAAGCGGATATTCTTAATATATCGTTATCAAGTTGTCCGTATGTCTGGTAACAATGCATTGGATACAATAAAAACGTTGGTGAAATATTTTTTAATTTACATAATGCTTATATTCATTGGATACCCTTACATTGTGTTGTCTAGCTATTTGATTTCATAGGTCTCTTGCAGCAGGCCTTGATATATGTTCTAGGGTTTAATGAATACAATAGCCATGTGTCTGACCCTTGAAACATAAATTATTATTTAACATTACTAAAGGAGTAACTTTTAAGCAATTTCATTGCTATCATTTTATATCTTGATTTATGATTAAAAAAATGTTGCATAAAATGTCCAATACATCAGAATCAGAAACTCATTTATTCATTTAGGGTGACAGGCACCTCTTATGACACGTCAAATACAAACAAAATAAATTAAAGTGAATAACAATTGATATACATGTCAAACAAGATAAAAAAATTAAGTAAAGTCGAGAATATCACTAAGATACAACTAAATATAATAGGTATGCTAATGTAAAAAGTATATCAGTAGAATGTCTCATTTCCCTTTTACACTTTACTTTATAGGTAAGTAATATCACCCATCGACATCCACACCACGCTTCACTTTGCTTAATCATAATGATTTTATCATTTCATATTAAAAAACTGTCATTGTCTACTGTCTTGTAAAATTCTAAGTTAGCCTTAACTCAGTTGCAATTCTCAATTACGCAGCTGTAAATCATTGTGTCGATTGCAATCTTGACATTCATATTATACTTTTGTTTTGTTTCTTATACCTACCTACCTAAAAAATCATTCAAGCGTTGGATCCGAGCAAGTGACGTTATGAGATTCAGTTCATTGTAACTAGCAATTTACTTTCTTATGTACCGAACTTTACTGGAGGTAGAGCTCCAGCGTTGGACCTCGCGGACGTAGGCACCACCGCATTACCTTATATACTTGCCGCTAAATGGTAGTGTTCAGCACTATCGTGTTCCGGTCAGGTGGTAATGTACGGCCCTGTAATTTCCGATACAGAGGCATAACACCTTTGGCCTCAGACGTCGCATCTGCATTTCACCTCTGGTCTTTGTGTGGGTGGCTATAGGCTGCAGTCATCACTTAACATCAATGTAAATTGTATGCTTGTTCGCCACTTTCATTACATAAAAAAATGTGCTTAATAATGTGTTTAATACTCAATGCTTATTCAAAAAAAAGCGTGAAATTACGTTTTTTATAAGTCCGCGAGTTTAATGTCACTGATCCTTAATACAATTAATTAAGACAGAGACCTTTAAACACGGGCATTATCCGAAGACGTTTTTTTATTCCTTTTGAGGTAAGAAAGGGGCAAACCGGTATTGAGTATTGTTTTGAGTCAATTTAGGGTTAAGTGTATATGCTCTCGATTCCCTACAATGGTAGTAGAGTTCCAGCGTAGGGATTCGAGGGTGTAGGCACCACCGCATTACCTTATCTATCTGCTGCCAAATGGTAGTGTTCAGCATTGTCGTGTTCCGGTTAGATGGTGATGTATGGCCCCGTAATACCTATCACAGAGACATAACAACTTAAGTCTCAGGGGTGGCAACGCTGCATTTTGACTTCTGGTTTTTGTCTAAGTATAAAATGATGGAAAGTGTTAATACACGACACTGATTGATGTCTGTGTAGAAGATACAAAATTACGAAACTATAAGGGTTCCTTGTTTACTACGGAACCCTAAAAAAGTCTCCTGATAGAGGAGGATATGCTATAATCGCCACGCTTGGCATGCAGATTGGCGATTGTAGTGACGGGAGTTTTGCGCAGGACACTACGCTATTACGATTTCTACCGCTTCATTGAAATGATTTGACCACCATTGTTCATTTAACAAATTATGTTCGGTAATAAACATTCGATTTTTTTTTCAATACGCTTACACTCACTGCCTTGCAGTGAGTATAAACCTGAGTCGCGGGTGCCGTTGTACACATACAACACATACACAAACACCCAGACCCGAAACAAATATCTGTAGGCCATACAAATACCAATTTGTCCCGGTGCGGGGATCGAACCTTCAAATCAAAAGGTCATCTCACACCGTTGGACTAACCGGGTCGAGCTTTAGTCCAACAGTAGACCTTTTCGGCTCAAATAACGATGATTATGAATGACCAGAGCCTTGAAATATATCCAATGAATATCCAGCCCTTTTATTTATTTATTTACTCTTTTTATGCACGAAGACGGTGTACATAAAGGCGGACTTAATGCCACTAGGCATTATCTCCCAGTCAACTTTTGGGTTATGAAGAGAGCGACGATGTAGGTGCAAAACAGGTCTAAATTTAGAAATTATGAGTGGAAAATGATTTGATCAAATAATTATATTAATAAATATAGTACATAAATAGATATATAATAAAAATTACATATATACAGCAACTATACATATGGTATATATAATATATACACAAACACATACATACAATTTAAATCAAATATTTTAAGGAAAATCCAACGATGAATGCCAAACGTTTTATGTCATACGTACAACTGCAAATACACGTACATATTAATCATCTGTAATCAAATTACTATCGGGAGTATGTAGTAACTTTGTTTACTGGTTTCCTTCATAATCACATATCTTCTTCGTTTCAAGCACCACAATTATCCTAACATTGCATACATTAAAGTATTTTCGAGGCAAAGGTGCAAACTGTTTCATTATGACGTTGTCGCGTGCTGTTCATGGAATCAGTCGATTAAGATGGGTATCGAGTGACCGTTATAACTAACCAGAGGTTCATATTATTATGCATTTAATTTGATGGTGTTATGCAGGATGAAGCGAGCATTTTTTAAATTAAATCAAGGTGTTAATTCCAGCTTTATCACGAAAATTTTTGATGATGTATGGTTCTAAAATCCAGAATAAAAATTCGTTGCTATAATAAAAATGTTTGTGAACCAATCTATAAAAATCTTTGTTGATTTAGTTGAACTAGTTCACTAATGTTTCATTCTATCCCACCAATGTCCAATTAATAGCATCGATATTCAGGTACCGAAATCGGGAATAAACTGATACCAGGAAGTTTTGAAATGGCTTTGGACTATGTCGAATTCAGTACTATCGCCTTTTGCTGGTTATATAATCATAATATATATAGTCAGGTATAGTTATAGGGCTCTGTAATTTTTACTACAGATTAAACAATTAAGACTCGGTTTTTTTCAGTACCTACTTAGGTATATAGATGTCCATAAGCTTCAGTATTCACATAGCATAGCACCTATATGAAAAGCATGATTAAGAATTTAAGTAAAATAAAGTCACTTTTTTACTGGTGGTAGAGCTCCAGTGACGGAGCTCGCGGGCGTAGGCACCACCGCATTACTTACATTGGTAGTGTTCAGCACTATCGTGTTCCGGTCAGGTGGTACTGTACGGCCCTGTAATTTCTGGCACAGAGGCTTAACACCTGAGGCCACAGGAGTGGTAACGCATCTGCATTTTGACCTTGGTCTTTATGTAAGTGTCTATAGGCGGTAGTCATCACTTAACATCAATGTGAACTGTGTGCTTGTTTACCACTTCGATTACATAAGAAACTAACAGATTTTTTACAAGTACATATATCAATACTAACTGTGCATGCGACTTCGTCCACGTGAGAAAAAATAGGATTGTTCAGTATATACCCGGACGAAGTCGTGGGCGCAGCTAGTATAAAAGTAGCCTAAGTTACTCCTTATTACATCAGCTATCTGCCAGTGAAAGTCCCGTCAAAATCGGAGACGCTCAAAATTCTATTTATTTGTATGTAGGTTTGTATGGATGTTTGGAGATAAAAGTAGCCTAAGTTCCTCCTTATTACATCAGCTACCTACCCGTGGAAGTCCCGTCAAAGTCGTATACACTCCAATTCTACTTATTTGTATGTAGGTATGTATGTATGTATAGATATTTGGAGATAAAAGTAGCCTAAGTTAGTCCTTATCACATCAGCTATCAGCCACTGAAAGTCCCGTCAAAATCGGTAGAGCCGTTCCCAAGATTAGCCCCGCCAAACAGACAGACAGACAGACGGATATTACAAATAGACCAATTTTATTTATTTGTATAGATTTATTATGGACATATACAACCTAAAAATTCTGTGAAAATTTTAAGCGTCTACTTGCCAGCGTTATTATTATCGAGCAAAAAATATACGAAACAAACACGGTTATTGTATTCCCTTAACATTTTCATTTTCTTATTTTTAGTAATTAAAATAGAGAAATACATAATTTGTGAAAATGTTAGCTTTCTAGCTATCACTATTTATGAGATACAGGCTGGGGACAGACAGACGGAGGGACGGACAGGCAGACAGACAGCGCAGGATTAGTTATCCGTAGGGTCCGTTTTTACCTTTTAGGTACGAAACCCCCTAAAAGATAGAACTAAGATATAGAAAAGCTTAAAAATATTCAATATGATTCTTTAAATTGACATAACTTTTTTATTTCTGAACCGATTTCTGAACCGAGTTAAGTGAAACTTACCATAATATATTAATGAAAATCGCAAATTGAATAAGCCGTTTCTGATATTAGCGTGCACAAACACACAGACAAACAGACATTTTTCTGGGATAAAAAGTACCCAGTGTTGTGCGCCAAAGGTTAAAGTATAATCATACCAAGTTTCATTGTAATCGGACTGGTAGTTTTTCTGTGATGCTTAAAAAAAACAGACAGACAGACAAAAAATTTTCTTTTCACATATTTGTGTTCGGTATCGATCTAGTAACAACCCCTGGTATTTATTTTTTCAATATTTTTAATGTAATTTACACTTCTACAGTTTTATTATAAGTATAGATTAGCCAATAAATATTATTGGCTGCAATTTATGCAGCCAATAATATTTGGTGCAGTTTTATTTGCGAAAAACACGAATGACTTAGCCCATGACGTTTAAAGCCGTCCAAAGACAGGCGGCACAGGAAATCGGTCTGGTTTTGCAACAATTCCGCTTATCGTGGTGTACTGTCGGCAAAAAACGCCAACGTATTTAAATAAGTTAATTAAATACAATGCGCACTTTAATAATGTAAAATTAAATGACACTTTTGATGCGTTTAAATGTGGGCATTGTATTTCTTTTGTTTGCACTTTATAACCAGTTCGAGAAAGACGGCGGGTTTCGTCTGCGTGTATGGAATAAAATGAATAAAAGTAGAGATCACAACTTTTAAAAATCATTATTACAAACGCCTTGTCTTGGCGTTAAATATACTGAACCGCGCTCCGTCGCGTAGCACGTAGTGTTACGCGCATAAGGGTTCCATTTTTTCTTCTGAGGACCCCAACGTACACGGATCATAATTTAAGCTGGAAGACGTCTACTGCTGGAAAAATAGCAGGATGTGCTAATATTTCATACTGGGCATGCGGATTGGCCATTGCAATGAAGATTATTTATTTTTATGTAATGGAAGAGGCAAACAAGCATGCAGTTCACATTGATGTTAAGTGATGAGTGCAGCCTACAGACACCCAGACAAAGACCAAGGTCAAAATGCAGATGCGTTACCATTAGGCTGGCCTGGCAGAGGCATAAGGTGTTATTATACCTCTGTGTCGGAAATTACAGGGCCGTACATTACCACCTCACCGAAACACGACAGTGCTGAACACTAGATACAATTTAGCGGCAAGTATATCAGGTAACGTGGTGGTGCCAACGCCCGCGAGCTCCGTCACTGGAGCTCTACCACGAGATAGTTTTATCGCTACTTACCATCGTTCCGCGATGAAATATCCGCCATTGCGATAGGTTTGATTGTCTACACAAGCGAAGGAGTTTTCCTGGAGGTGGTCGGTAGGGGGTCTTCACGACTTCATAAATAGTTTATTAAAAAATCAACTCACTTTTCTGCCTCTGCCAAGGAGAAGAGCGACTGAGTATTTCAAAAGTCTAAGAACCGTCCGAAGACAACTTTAAAAAAAAATCTGTAGCTACAGTCACATTATTCCTAGTTGTCACCAAAGTAAAGTGCAGACGCGGACAGTCAATAAAAATGTCACTTTTCTGTCGACCATACTAATTTAATAACCGAGTATTATTTAGCATGTTGGCAATGTTTAGCGCAAGACGCAATGTGATCGGTCAATACGATTCGATAACACCTAAAAATTTCTTGACATCGCAATTGTACTAATTATGACCTTTTTTATTTCCACCTTGCTTTTAGGTGACAACATCATTTCGAATTTAATAGGTTACTACTGGGCTATAAATTATGTCAACTTAAGATATCTCTTGAGCCGCAGTTGGCTGATATCGACCACAAACAATATGAAATCAATTGTCTTATTTTTCTCGCGAGCTGACGGGTTAAGGGTAGCCCTCAATAATTGACCTATTTTATTGCGGCATTTGTACGATATTCAATGAAAGGTTTGACGCATCGGTTGCAAAGCTACCATTATTTTTAGCAAATGCTGTCGTTACCGCTACCTCGAGGCAGTGTAATAAGACCTTAAAGAAATGTAAGACAATTAGGTCTGCCTAAGACTAAAGAGAAGAGTGACTGAGCTAGTATTTTGAAGTCTGTCCTATCCAAATACAAATTTGAAAAAAAATCTGCAGCTATCGCGTGATCGCAAATAAAAAGAGTCACTTTTCTGCTAAACTTACTAATTGAATAACCGAATATTATTTAGCAAATCGGCAATGTTTAGCGCAAGACGCAATGTGATCGGTCAATACGATTCGATAACACCCAATATTTTTTGGACATCGCGATTATTATAATTATGAATGAACCTATGTTTTCACCTTGATTTTTCATGTAGGTAATGCATGAAATTATGTATTATTGTCAGTTTGTCTTCATCATCTGAACTCGAAACTTATCCGACTGCTGCGAGGTGTGAGACAGAGAAATATATTCTGGACTGGAACGGACTCGGCATCAGCATCGTGGCTGAAACCCTAGAAGATCTTAGCCTCACTAAAATGAATATGGACCTGATGAAGATCATGTCAGATGTCCCATTCCTGATACAGTTCAACGCATCCTCGCAGTTGTTGAAAATTTTGTATACCTGGGACAAACAGTCCAGTCAGGTCAGTCCTACTTCGAAAAAGAAGTCAATCGCCGAATTCAACAGTGTTTTGGGAAGCTACGATACATCTTCTCGTCCAATTTACCACAGTATCTCAAGAAAACTCTTTGTCCAGTGTGTGTTGCCAGGGACGACATACAGAACTGTACTTTGGACCTCAGATAAAGGTTCAAAGTCACCCAGAAAAAAACAGAAAGAGCTACGCTTGGAGTTTTGCGTGATCGAATCATAAAAAAGGAGATCCGCACGAGAAACAAAGTACCAACATAGCCCTTCGAATAGCGAAACTCAAGTGGCAGTCGGTAAGAGACATAGTTCAAAGAACCGACGACGTAGTTGCAGAAGAGTTTTGGACTGGCGATCACGTACCGGAAGACGAAGCGTAGGCAGGTCAGGACTTCCTGGGGCTCTGCCACAATCTACATTCGCACTCTACATTATTATCAGTTTTATCATGCACTCATCCGACATTCTTACTTTTTTTGGAACTTTCCCATTTTATTTTTACATCGATGCTCCCATTCACACAAAGCTTTTATCTGTATTACGAACGTCATCGGCGACGCGATTATTATTTAATACCTTAACTGTTTGCCACCCTCTTCTTCTCAGTCGTTCACTCTTGGCAGAGTGGTCGTGATTATGGGTCTCTCTGTGTAGACTGCAGCCTTCGCGATTGCTCTCCACCGGTCTCCATGTGTGGCACTGCGGCTACACTCTGTGATGGAGGAGCCAGTTGTGGTTTTTATAAGATCAGTGACCTTACCTGATTGGGGACTGACCCCGTGATCTTTTGCATTCCACTTGCCCTTGTACTAGTCGCTCCATAGAGTGGGGGTTACGGGTGACGTGACCAAAGAACTTGAGGACTCTTAATTGGACAGTCGACGAGAGCCTTTGTGTTATTTTAAGTTCTTTAAGTATGGATGCGTTTGTTCTATGGGCAGACCAACTTATCTTTAGAAGGCGTCGTTAGCACCACATCTCTAGGGCAATCTCGAGGTCAATCTCGAGGCCAATCTTCCTCCTATCTTGAATACTAAGCGTCCACGTTGCTTCATAAAGAAGATAGGAAAGACTAGGCAATTCATTGCCACATACAATACAAAAAGAAAATTACGTTATTTTTTATTAATTTTCCCTTTAACAACCCTTTCGACTGCATCCAAAGACCTTGATCAATATGTTATTTAGCATCATGAAGTCCCATAATAAGAATAATTTCATAATAAAGCCATGTACAGTCGCATCGATAAATATCGGGATGTTAAACTTTAAAACTTATACATTAAACACTCATCCATTTGGAATATATAAATATTTATGGTGCACAGCGTATAATATTTTGACGTGCACTTGACAATATTATTTGTTTTTGTTTAAAGGAGAAAAAGTGATAACAGCTGCTTTCTACATGTATTAAAGTTAAGGTGTATATTTTCTATACGTATGTACTAAGGCTGAGTTGTATCATCTTACTTTAACTTTAATAAACTTGTTAAAGAATCGGTTAAGTAAAAAATGAGTTGCACTATTTGCAAATTGTTAAAATGACGTCACAACTTTAATTGCTAACCGAACTTACCGAGCTACGCTGGTTAATGTTAAAGTTAACCCCAATTTTCTGCCAGATAGTGAGGAAATCTGTCAACTCTGACAAATTATTAGAAAAAGTGGGAACTCAAAAGAGTCGTTTAGGGCTGGCAGCGCGTTGGCAACTTCCCTAGTGTTGTAAACGTTCCACTTTCCATCAGGTGACCCGTCGCCTTGTCTGTTAATCTTTTGACATAAAATAACCTTCCAAGCATATTTTTCCCTAATGAAGCTCGACACTGTTGTAAGTAACTTTGAGGAAGGTCTAGCTGTAAACGTCTTTTGGCTAAAGAGATCTCTAATTTAACAGAAACTAATTATTATCGAAGCGCGCGTGGCCCCGCGGCTGGTGTAGATAGGAAGCGATCTACTGGGTTAAGCGATACGGGCGCGGTAGGGTGTGTGATGGGTGACCGCTAGTGGCAAATGAAATGCTCTTTTCCGTGCTTCGGAGGGCACGTTAACCCATCGGTCCCGGTTGCTAGCGATAGATAGCAGTCGTTAACTAAACATCGGAGGTCTTATGGGCGGTTTGAAAACATCCGACAGCGGGTTGGCCACTAACCCTTATCTCCACCAACCCGCATTGGAGCAGCGTGGTGGAGTAAGCTCCAGGCCTCCTCCCAAGAAAGGGAGAGACTCGTGCCCAGCAGTGGGACGTATCAAGGGTTGCCATTATATAAATACTAGATGTAAACCCAGCTTCGCTCGGGTGAAATGTGATTCATAATACACATCTAGGTGTAAAATGTAGGTAGATATATCTGTAGTCATCCGTTCTCAAGGAATATTAAGGGTATAAGCAAGACATAGATTCGTATAGCTTCGTTTATTGTGTTGCAGAAATATAATAAATAAAAACTGCAAAAGTTTTTACACAAATATTTTTTTATTTGAAATCAACAAAATAAATTATGTAACAAAACATATTTATAATTTTTAAGTTTTATTCTCTGTAAGCCTCTTGTTACAAGCACTCAGTCTTTTTTCTACTTTGGCAGGTAGATAGGTAACTTACTTATTTTATAAATAAAAAACCGGTGAAGTGCGTGTAGGGCTCCGTAATTTTTAGGTTTGAATAATGTAATGAAAAAAATAAATAAATATTTTCTATGGAGTTCTTCAAAATTTTCGAGTAAAACATACATTTGGTCGACTATTACTCGGAAACTCTTAAAGCCAACTTTAGTGTGATAGTTTTTCTTTAAATTTGGTTATATGTAGCTACTATTGCCGTAACGCTTGAGTTTCTAGTTTAACAACCGTTTAGTTGGTAGAGGGGACAGTTGACTCTAACGAAAATTGTCACTTTAAAGCTTAATAAGTCGCGATCGGTTAAATAAATCGAAAAAGTTTAGTAGCACATCCCAAATATTTTTGAAAGACCTATCCAACGATATCTCACACTACATAGAAAACGAAAAATAAAAATTTATGCACACGTTACAGGTAGGGGAGGTAGGTACCATAAATAATATATTTTTATACGTTTTTATTTTACCACTTTGTCGGCGTAATTTAGGTGCATACTTGCAAATTTCCAGTCTAATATCAATCGTTTTTGCGCTAAACCGCGGACGGACAGACAGACAGACAGACTATAAAGCTTCCTTGTTTACTACGG
This sequence comes from Macrosoma leucophasiata, assembly GCA_036365455.1. Taxonomy (NCBI): domain Eukaryota; kingdom Metazoa; phylum Arthropoda; class Insecta; order Lepidoptera; family Hedylidae; genus Macrosoma; species Macrosoma leucophasiata. Next base: position 3,109,035 of record JAWQUS010000004.1, on the reverse strand, counting down.
CACCCTAAAAAATAAAACTGTTGTTCTTTATTCAAATAGGCTAAATCAAAATAAGATTAGGAAGTAGGTATGTAAATTGTTAATTATCTGCAAAAATATATTACATTCAATGAATAATGTCTTATTGTGTAGGTCGTTTAATATTTGATAAGTCATTTATTATTATTTATCGGGTAGGTATAGCTGCACATTTGCATTTGCTTGCAGTTTCTTGCAAAGATTTTGCCGTTACAAAAATTGCATGTCACTGGAAGTAAATAAGTAGGTACTTATTTTATTTTTTTAGTGAAATAGAATAACAGTGCGAAAACACGACCTCTCAGGTTGTCTCCAAAACTTCATTGTAAATGTTCTGGTAAAGAAGCCATCGCTTTACTCGAATAACTGACTGTAACTCAATTGACTGACTATATATACTAACTTTATCGCTGCTTAAATAAATACGAATACGAAATATCGTTTTACTTGACAGTGGCAATATGCGTAATAGCGATGCCATAATACAAAAAAAAAACTAAACGACATTTGAACTAAAAACTATTTTTATTTTATTTTAAAGTGGCATCGCTAATACGCATATTGCCAGTGTCAAGTAAAATATCACATAAAAAAAAATGTTTAACTACTTGTAAATAATAGAATTTGCTTCAGGCACATTCACAAAGAACTATGACTAGTTCTTTATGAAACGGAACGTTTATCAACTACCCAAGATGGCGACTGCGGTTTGTTTGTCAGTGCCATTAAAATTTAACGAAATTCTCCATAATCCGAATTTTGCGGATACATGTTCTCGACTCAGAATAATAATTTTTTTACGATCTTCAATTGTAAATAGGTTTCGATCGAGTCTACCGTGGACCTGCACGAAATTATTAATATAGATATTATAACTATCATCTTTATTCTGCTTCTGATCTACCAGTTACTTTTTACTGGTGGTAGAGCTCCAGTGACGGAGCTTGCGGGCGTAGGCACCACCGCATTACCTAATATACTTGCCGCTAAATGGTAGTATTCAGCACTATCGTGTTCCGGTCAGGTGGCAATGTACGGCCCTGAAATTTCCGGCACAGGGGCATAACACCTTAGGCATCAGGAGTGGTAACGCATCTGCATTTTGACCTTGGTCTTTGTGTGGGTGTCTATTATAGGCTGAAGTCATCACTTAACATCGATGTGAGCTGCATGCTTGTTTGCCACTTCCATATCATAAAAAAAAACGTTAACACCAATGATTAACAGGTGTTACCAGCCCTTTTTCGTATTTGGAAATTTAGATGAAGTTTAATGTCATAGCCTTTTACAATTATTTATAAACCGATGATACGCGTTTATAGTCAATACCAAATAAGCGGATGAATGTGTTAACTACTTGTCACAATTTCATTAATGTGTTGGTTATGTTTTTTTCACTTCTATAATTTGATCTTTTTGAAAAATAAGCAGTGTAACTGTACTGTTAAGGCATTGGGTAGATGTATATTTTTTGCAAGTGTAATAAAAATGGGAAATTAAATGTAGCATGCGAAATGCAAAAAAAAAAAATTTAAAAAATCTCATGAAAAAAAAAAAACTTTTGGAAGACTTGCAATTTTAAATCATCGTTTCAATTTAGTTTGACAATGGTCATGGTACATTATTGTTACCGCTGTCATTTGTACAATTCGTAGGCCTCAGAAAGTGTCAACGCCTTTGAAACCTTAAACTTCAGGAGTGGTAACGCATTTGCATTTTGACCTTGGTCTTTGTGTGGGTGTCTATAGGCTGCAGTCGTCACTTAACATCAATGTGAACTGCATGCTTGTTTACCACTTCCATTACATAAAAAAAAAAAACCTTTTGGCTTTCTTACCACGACAAAAACAGTTTAAAATACGTACTGATATAGGTAACTTATCAATTTTAGCAACATTGAAATAAAATGAATATAAAATGATAATAATATTTAAACGGTGTTTGTAAAGTTAATAATGAATATGCATAAAATTTGATGCCGGTTATAAATTTAATAAATATATGGTTAAAAAACTTATTAACTAAGTTTAACATGGCAAGGTTGATTAAACGACTTGATACATACTGAATATAGATTGGCATGGGAATACATTACTTACCTTATTTTTTTTTTATTTAATTGAAGTGGCAAACAAGCATGCAGTTCACATTGATGTTAAGTGATGACTGCAGCCTATAGACACCCACACAAAGACCAAGGTCAAAATGCAAATGCGTTACCACTCCTGAGGCCTAAGGTGTTATGCCTCTGTGCCGGAAATTACAGAGCCGTACATTACCACCTGACCGGAACACGATAGTGCTGAACACTACCATTTAGCGGCAAGTAAATCAGGTAATGCGGTGGTGCCTACGCCCGCGAGCTCCGTCACTGGAGCTCTACCACCAGTAACAATTAACCTATTAATAAAAATTAAAAGTCCCATGGTAATGTGTGACCCTGTAATTTCTGGCACAGAGGTATCACAACTTAGATCTTAGAGTCGCAACGCATCTATATTGAAATATTTGGTTTTTATGTAATAGATGTATATAGTGTTACTTGCCATCAATGTGAACTGTAAGCTTGTTTCCCACTTCATGACAAATAAAAATGTGAAAGTGTGCCTGTCTGTGACGCTATCACGACTAAATCACAACAGCTTATATGTGTCTTCACGCCAGGTCCCTAACGGGGTAGGCAGAGAGTGCAGAGGGCCAGATATCCCGGCACCTGACATACCTCTCGTGCCTCGTCTACCTTCATCATTCTCTTCATACATGCACGCCGATTCCTAAGACTAACAGCGATGTAAGTATATAAAATTAGGAAAGAAAATAATTGAAAGATAATGAGAGACTAGGATGAGATTCACAGAATTTTTTTTCTTTAAAAATAAAAATATATTTCACAAGCATGTGTTAATGCGAAATAATATAAAAAACAATTATTAAGGGTAAAAGCGACTTCTTTACGATATTCAATAAACTGAAAAGTCTATTATATCGGTTGCCTAACTAGCATAGTTGGTAATAGATGGCGCTGCTGCTACCATAAAGCAATGCAATAGATGTGAAGGAAAGATTTGACAAATCGGGCAGGGCTTCAGTAGCTCAATTGGAAGAGCGGCTGGACTAGATTCCCAGTAGGTCGCGAGTTCGAGCCTCGCCTGAAGTCAAATTTTTCTTTCCATTTTTCTTTAAAAATAAAAATTCACAGAATTATTAATTCACTACGAATTAACTTTTAGCAAGCCATAGAGCAACACGAGCCACCGGCCGCCACAGCAGTCCGGAGGGGAGTAGCCATAGTGTTTATTAACGATGCAAAACAGTCTGTCATTTTTTGCGGAGGAAACTACGTGTGATTGTGTATCACACGTAACACACTACAAAAATCGTCTATAACTACGAAACTCACACCTAGACCTTAACAAAATATACATAGAGAATTTCACGCGCATTTTTAAACATCTTCGCGACAGGCGTAACTGCCTCGGTAGCCTAGTGGTAGCAGGCCACTACTACTACGCTGAGGTCCTGGGTTCGATTCCCGGGTAGGGGGTTATCAGAGATAATGATGAAAAAGCCTTTATCTCTGGTTCTATTGGGATTTTTCCATTTTCTGTAAATTTCCCAGTACCTCAAAGTTTGGTAATGTGCCCGGAGATGTCAACAGGCTCGCCACCTGTTACATGGGCCAAAACGTAACCGGCAAATCGTGGGTGTTTGCATGTATGCTTGAATGCATGCAGTTACCTCTGCCTACCCCTTCGGGGATTACAGGCGTGAAGTTACGTACGTACGTACTTTGTCAGAGGGGAAAGCCTGCGTATGGCTACTCCCCTCAGGCACACCGCGGACACTTCGCCAAAATTCCATACAAACGCTTAATTTGGTCTCTAATACACAGACATCAATCAGTGACGTGTATTTACACGTGCACCTGTGTGCGTAGCACGTACAAAATACCAACCGTCGCCCATAAGAGAGCAGGAGGTTGGGTGAGGCGGGGAAATTGGGCGGGACGTCGAAGTGTCCATTCTATACGTAGTATTATTACATATTCTCTGCCTCCGGTCCGGTATGCAGCAAACTATGCCAGAAAATATGTTACTATGCTAGACTATGCTTAGAACTGTCAGTAAAGTATGAGTTTTTACAGTTCTAAGCATACTTTGCTGAAAGTAAAGTCGTAAAGAGGTCTGTGAATCTCAGGGTCAGAGTCAAAAATGAGGGAATTAAAAAAAAGCAACAAATTATATTAAGTGTTTCTTGTAAATGTCTATAGGCTGCAGTGAAACAATGTAATATAGGAAAGCTCCAGTCACCACTTATCATCCATGTGAACTGCACGCTTGTTTGCCACATTCGTTAAGTATATAAAAAATGACATATTTAAATGATTTTTCAACACCTCCCTATTCCTATAATTTAAATGAATACCTACTTGACATTTAAATATACCCATATTTGGTCTAAAACCACATCTAATGAGGACGGTAATATCATAAAAACATTTTTTTTTCAAAGCGTTTACCAATTAGTGTCTGTTTAGCTCCATCACGCAATACATTATGTTCAGCTTAATAAAACTGGTTCAGGTGGAGTCGGGCTCACGAACCGCGGGCTCTGTACAAAATTAAAGTGATGATGATAAGATAAGCTGGATTGAAAGACAAACTTAATTTTGTAGTGAGAGAAGGACATACATCAACTCGGCCCACCGGCCGCGGCAGACCGGAGGGGAGTAGCCATAGCGTTTATTACCGATGCAAAACAGTCTGTCATTTTTTGCGGAGGGAAATGCGTGTGACACACACACACTACAAAAACCATCTATTACTACGAAATTCACTCCTTGACTTTAACAAAATACATAAAGGCAGGGACGGTCCACCGCGGACTTCCTGTTCTGGGGGCCTCCAAAGGTCGACTGGTCGCTGGGAATCTTGGAAGATTTGTAGAGCGCTTACGGAGGTAAATGACGATGTGCCGGCAATTACAAGGCTGTACTTTACAACCTGACTGGAACACGATAGTGCTGAACACTACCATTTAGCGGTAAGTATATTAGGCAATACAGTGGTGCCTATGCCTGTGAGCTCCGTCACTGGAGCTCGACCACCAGTTTATTGATACTATTACTTATTTTTTGGACTGATTGTGTCAGTGGAAGAGTCTCCTACGCCAGTGGGGCGGTGGGGTGCTTAATTTTATTATAAGAGGTAAGTATTCGATATAATTTTTAACCAGGTAGGTATGTCTACACGTTGCCGGAAAAAAGGATCTTGATAGACAGACAGTATTTCAATTCGGGCAAACATCTGAGCCTGCGCAGAGACATTGGGAGTCTGTGCGTATTGTACCGTCTCTGCAATGGTGAGTGCTCTGCTGAACTGTTCGACATGGTGCCACCGTCTCTTTTCTTACACCGTACTACCCGCCGATAAGTTCCACCCTCACCGACTGGACACCTGGCAGTGCTCAACGGTGCGGTTTTCACGTTCGTTCCTGCCCAGAACGTGAATATTGTGGAACGAGCTTCCCTCTGAGGTGTTTGCTAGGTGCTACAGTATGGGGTTCTTTAAAAATGGCGTCAAAAGAATCCTTCAGGGCTGGCAGCGCGTTGACAACTCCCCTGGTGTTGCAAATGTTCATAGGCGACAGTGACCACTTTCCATCAGGTGGTCCGTATGCTTGTCTTCAGACATAAAAAATAGACGTTCAAAATTAATATTATAGAGGTCCTTTTTTCGTTAGTTACAGAACTCTAAGAAGTAATAAGAAGTAGCCACATAAGCGCTTTAATTCGTGAAATATTTACATTCCGAGCGCGGTTCTGCGCAGCGCAGATGCACTGACATCGTTCACTTGTCAATTTGACACTTCAATACAAATACTCGAGCATTCGGCTTTTGTCGGTTGTTTTTTTGCGGCTAAGGCACGTGGCTCGGCTCGCACGCATTTTGTTCTTGTTGGAGATACATTGGGTTTTTTAATAAGAATTATATATCAATAAAATTGGTGAACTTAAACTTTTTGATAATACCTAATGAATTATATGTTTCATTATTCATATAAAACGTAACTTCACGCCTGTAATCCCCGAAGGGGTTTTTTTTTTTTTTCTCCTTTGTATAATTAAACAAGAGGAGTAAGTAATGTTGTGGATGACTTGACAGAAGTCCTCGCTACGGTTTACGGGCGACTTAAGTCAATATCAAGATGAAAGGTGAGTATAGAGTGGGTTAGGTATGTATTTTGAGTTTAGTTATTATGTGATGATATCTCATGTATTGTTGAACTGCTTTAAGGTGTTGACAATGTGTTTAGTGAACTGATTGAATGTGTTACTTGTACTTTCTTTTTGTAGGATGCTTTCTAATTTGAATGGGTCTATATTTGCCGGCAGAGGTAAATGCGTGCATTCAATCATACATGCAAACACTCACGATTCGCCGGTTACGTTTTTGGCCCATGTAACAGGTAGTGAGCCTGTGGCCATCTCCGTGCACATAACCACATTCCGAAGTACTGGGAAACTTCCAGAAAATGGAAAATCCCAATAGAACCACACATAAAAATTTAATCTGCTATCTCTGCTAGCCCCCGACCCGGAACTCGAACCCAGGACCTCCAGCGTAGTAGTAGTGGCCTGCTACTACTAGGCTACTGAGGCAGTTCAATATATAAATAGTTTTTACAAAACCAAATAGTCCTATGCCTGTCGCCCAGATTTTTAAATGTGTGCGTGAAATTGTTTATGTTTTTTGTTACAGTCAAGGTGTGAGTTTCTTAGTAATAGACGATTTTTGTGGTGTGAGTGTGTGTCACACATATTTACCCACACGAAAAATGTCAGACTGTTTTGCATCGGAAATAAAAGCTATGGCTACTCCCCTCCGGTCCGCCGCCACCGGTGGGCCGAGTTGCTTTGTGGTGTGTTGAGTTTTTAAACGTAACTTCACGCCTGTAATCCCCGAAGGGGTAGGCAGAGGTAAATGCATGCATTCAAGCATACATGCAAACACCCACGATTCGCCGGTTACGTTTTGGCCCATGTAAAAGGTGGCGAACCTGTTGACATCTCCGGGCACATTACCAAACTTTGAGGTACTGGGAAATTTCCAGAAAATGGAAAAATCCCAATAGAACCAGAGATAAAGGCTTTTTCACCATTATCTCTGATAACCCCCTACCCGGGAATCGAACCCAGGACCTCAGCGTAGTAGTAGTGGCCTGCTACCACTAGGCTACCGAGGCAGTTTTTAACATAGTCATTAATTTCCGACACATCATTAGTGATTCTTATAAAATCCTTAATCTACGTATACATCCATACAAATAAATAAAATTTGAGTGTCTGTCTGTAATATAAAAAATAACCGCCTTTTACTAAACGCAAATGTATGTGTACGCGGTTCATATACCAAAACCACATTTTTTACAATTTTTTGTCTGTCTGTCTGTCTGTTTGTTCCCGCTAATTTCGGGAACGGCTGGACCGATTTTGACGCAATTTTGGCAAAACTGGCAGATAGCTTATGTAATAAGGAGTAACTTAGGCCTTTATACTAGCTGCGCCCACGACTTCGTCCGGGTAGATACTGACCAATCACAAATTCTCACACGGACGAAGTCGCGGGCACAGCTAGTGATAAATAAACATTTTGAGTTATGATGGGGCCGTACATTAGCAACTATCCGGAACACGATAGTGCTGAACTATTTTGCGGCAGACAGATAAGGTAATGCGGTGGTGCCTACGCCCTCGAACTCATACACTGGAACTCTACCACCAGTGAAAATGATGATATTTAATATTTCTTTAGTTTTTATTTAAGTTAAAATTCACTTCATTAAAATTATCATTATCAGCTGGACTTTCAAGCCTTCAACTTTGAGTGCATTTTAAATTGTAACTAGGATTGCCTACTATACTACTAAAAATTGTATTAAGTATACAACTTTTGACTACATTTTACTGTTGAATCTAAAAATACGTAATTGTTTTATATTATTTCGCATTAACACATGCTTGCGAAATATATTTTATTTAAAGAAAAATGGAAAGAAAAATTTGACTTCAGGCGAGACTCGAACTCGCGGCCTACTGGGAATCTAGTCCAGCCGCTCTTCCAATTGAGCTACTGAAGTCCTGCCCGATTTCTCAAATCTTTCCTTCACATTTATTGCATTGCTTTATGGTAGCAGCAGCGCCATCTATTGCCCACTATGCTAGTTAGGCACTTAAAGAAAAATTTGACTTCAGTAGCTCAATTGGAAGAGCGGCTGGACTAGATTCCCAGTAGGCCGCGAGTTCGAGTCTCGCCTGAAGTCAAATTTTTCTTTCCATTTTTCTTTAAATAAAATAAAAATACGTATTCATTTATTGATTTAGTGGTTATTTGATGTTTAATATTCGTCTCAGACCTAACTGGATTTTTGTAAAAAAATAGTGGCAACCCTAATTGTAACCGACTTATAAACAACGCATTAATAACGGCATTAACGCTTTTAAAGTTTTGTTTTAAAATAATAAAATAGAATCCGCAGATGTTAAACTAATTCAGTCATAAAAACAAACAAACAAACATTACTCACTGACTACAATAAAAAAAACTTAAACGTAACTTCACGCCTGTAATCCCCGAAGGGGTAGGCAAAGGTAAATGCATGTATTCAAGCATACATGCAAACACCCACGATTCGTCGGTTACGTTTTGGCCCATGTAACAGGTGGCGAGCCTGTTGACATCTCCGGGCACATTACCAAACTTCAAGGTACTGGGAAATTTCTAATAAATGGAAAAATCCCAATAGCACCAGAGATAAACAACTTACACCTTTATCTCTGATAACCCCCTTCCCGGGAGGTTTATTAGTGGCCTGCTACCACTAAGCTACCGAGGCAGTTTAATAAAAAAAAAATGTTCGGTAATACAAAAACAATCAAATGTAGATTTTGTTAACAACTGCATAAAGTGCAGTCCCATGTGTACAACCTAACCACTTATTAATTCATATGCAATTAATGATCGAATGTGTATTAATGTTTAGGAATGATTAAATCATTTTACAAGTAATTAACCATTCAAAATGTAGTTGTTAATTGATAAGGGGACAAATGTGATATTAAGTCGTCTAGTTTTTCATGTCAACGTCATTTATGGGTTTTATTTTATGTAATGAAAGTGGTAAACAAGCACGCAGTTCACATTGATGTTAAGTGATGACTGCAGCTATAGATACCCACACAAAGACCAAGGTCAAAATGCAGATACGTTACTCCACTCCTGATAGTGCTGAACACTAACATTTAGCGGCAAGTAGGTATATTAGGTAATGCGGTGGTGCCTATCCCCTCGGAGTGCCACCACCAGTGAACATGCTATAATCGCCACGCTTGGCATGCGGATTGGTGGTGTCCAGTTAGCTAATCTCAATTGAGATTGGGCGACGTTATCGAAATTCTGTCTGAGATCATTAGTAGACCTACTGCCCGGTGAAGTAGACTTGTGTCACCTACATGTATTAAAAAAAAAAACTAAATAAAATTAAAAAAAAAAATTGATCATTATTTAAGCAGCGTTTAAAGATCATATTGAAAAGGAAACTGAAAACTTCCTTAAAATATTTATGAATTCATTTAATAATTACATTTAAAGCAGTTTATATTTAACTAGCTGTTGCTTGCGGCTTCGCCCGCGTGGATGTCGAAAAGTAGCCTATGTTCTTTCTCAAAGTCAGCTCTATCTCTGTACCAAATTTCATTAAAATCGGTTCAGTCGTTTGGATGTGAAAAGCTAACAGACAGACAGACAGGCAGAGTTACTTTCGCATTAACAATATTAGTAGGGAAGTAGGGATAGTAGGAATGAAGTAAATATCGCGAAGTAATTAACTAATGGGTAATTCTAGCCATCGAACCGGTATACCGGTCTTTATTTCATTCCCTCTTACGTTTCGCACCGCTAAGTTATAGGTTACGATTATAATGAAAAAAGAAACAAACATCATTAATCATTTAATAAAACTTCAGAACGAAAATACGTTTTCCATAGACCAACATGCGAAGGTTTTAAAATAGATTATTGTAAGTTTTTGCCCCGAAGAACTTCGCATCGCCTTAGAGGTATAAAAAAATCACAGTATATTATACATCTTAAGGATTTCACCTACATTATCATAATATAGTTCAGGAGATGATAAGAAGGGAAATAGATATCTTTTTTCCTGCGGGATGCAGGACGAGGTATTTATTGAACCGCTTAAAAAAGGCGAGTATCGGAAAACGGAACAGGATTGATATACTCTTAGTTCAAATGAATTGACTTAGTAATTGTCGTTCGGTTCCGCAAATCCGTTGATCACGCCGATGATAGGATTCATTTGATTTTTTTTTCAACTTCAGGCCCATGGCTCTAACAATAATTATTCTATGGCAGAAAGACGTTTGTCGGGACAGCTAGTCATGTACGAAGGTGACATTGAAAGTTTTTTATTTTATTTTTTTTTTTTTTCTCTTTATTATGAAAGTTTTTAGAACTGGCCACTTGTAAACAATGTAATAAAATAAATTGTTTACATTTTGAAAATGGAACTCTATGCTAAAATTATTGAGTATGTATTTCATTCATTTGTCATTTGTTTTACGCTTTGGCGGCAAATTGAAAATTGTCTGGGCCACGTCAGCATGAATAAAATTGAAGAGAGGACGAAGAAAGTCGAATAGAGAGGCGTCTACTGGTGGTAGAGCTCCAGTGACGGAGCTTGCGGGCGTAGGCTCCACCGCATTATCTAATTTACTTGCCGTTAAATGGTAGTGTTCAGCACTATCGTGTTCCGGTCAGGTGGTAATGTACGGCCCTGTGATATCCGGCACAGAGGCATAATACCTTAGGCCACAGGAGTGGTAACCCATCTGCATTTCGACTTTGGTCTTTGTGCGGGTGTCTATAGGCTGCATTCATCACTTAACATCAATGTGAACTGCATGCTTGTTTGCCACCTCCATAACATAAAAAAAAACATATATGGAGGCATCGTTTTTTTTGAAGGAGTGGTCATTACGCGACAATTATTTTAGAGGATCAAAAATCAGTTACTGCATAGTGGTACACTACCAATTGTTTGCCCCTTATCTTGGAAAAAGTTTGGGACACATGAGCTCGCAGTATGATTCTTCTTCACCACGACAACGCCTCGTCGCACACCGCCAGGCGAACGTCCGACTATTTTACGATGTTAGACGTGGAATTACTGGGTGCACCTTGCGATTTTTATTTATTCCCGAAAATAAAGGAAACACTTCGAGGAAAACGTTTTATGGGCGCCGAGGAAGCAGTGGCTGCGTTTCAAAATGCCGGCGAAGAGACCCCTCAGAACGAGTGGGCAAAGTGCTTTTCTCGGTGGTACCACCGAATGCGCGATGTATTGATGTGAATGGACGCCATTTTGAAAAGATGTAAAAAAACTTATAACTTGCTAGTTTGCTCCGTTTTTGATTTTCTAAGAACTTTTAGTGTGGCTCTCGTATAAAATGAAAATATATTTTTTCTTCCTTCGATGCCTTCTTTTACTCTCGCAGAAAAGGTCAAAGTGATCATAACTTGTTGAATATGACCTTTCTAATTCATAAATATAAATATGATAAGATCATTTTTTTATTTATTGCACTTTATAAGCATAATACACTGCGAAGATATTTATTTATTTATCAAATGCTAACTCACTTAATATGTCACGATATATTTAGCTTTGAAATTAAATTATGATATCTGTAACATATAAATTCCAGCAACTTAGATAGAAGATAGAAAAAGAAAATATTTTTTTTTATTGTAAAAGTCATAGAGCAACACCGGAGGGAAGAAGCCATATGCAGGCTTCCCCTCTGTCAAAGTACAAGCCCAAATGGGCCTATACCTGTCGCCTAGATGTTTAAATTTGTGCGTGAAATTATTTCTGTATTTTGTTAAAGTCAAGGTGTGAGTTTCGTAGTAATAGACGATTTTTGTAGTGTGCGTGTGTGTCGCACGCATTTCCCCCCGAAAAAAATGGCATACTGTTTTGCATCGGTAATACACGCCACGGCTACTCCCCTCCGGTCCGCCGCGACCGGTGGGCCGCGTTGCTCTATGGTAAAAGGATACCTACTCAACTTCTGGTTTTGTAATCCGAAGGGGTAGGCAGAGGGAAATGCATGTATTCATGCAAACATCGACGATTTGCCGGTTACGTTTTTGGCCCATGTAACAGTTGGCGAGTTGATTATTGATTGATGATGATTTAGATAAAAATAAAAAAGTTTTTTAATTTTTTGGCCTCGTAGTTTTGCCTTAATTTAGGAGAATAACTTATACATTTTTTAGGGATTACAATCCCTGAGGTTGACTTACTCGTATTACTTATTATACCTACCACTAGCTTCCGAAAAGGTAAAGCGGCTGGACTACTTATTCTGATGTCGCAGGTTCAAATTCAAATTAAAATTATTTATTGCGTTATGTCATATGGGTGCATAGGTGGTTTTGTACAATGACACCCTGTTAGGGCATAGCAACATAAGAGGGGAAACTTATGTTGTAAGAGAAAAGTTAAATATTATACGATTCGATCCCTACCCGACAATTTTTTCCTTGTACCTAATTCGTTTAAATTTTAAATTCATTGCGATGGTATCCAATAGAAATAAATCTGTCAAACTATCACTATCAAAATATCGATAGCTAAAAAGACAATTAATTTGAATGAGGAATAAAAAAAAGATGACAAACTTATTCCAATGAATTACAATAATTGTTATTTTTATTTACACAAATTTGCATGTACGTATGGTTTTATGTACGTTTATGCTGACAGGCCCTGTTTGAACAATGGTGCGCGTGTGCATGCGCATTGCAAGTTCATACATTTTTTTACGCTATCTTCATCCGACATCTGTTTTGTAGTTCAATGTTTATTGTCCTTTATTTCGATACATTTTTTTTAATTGTACACCAATTCCTTATGAAATAGATGGAGTTTTCTAAATGTAACTACTAACTATTATTGTCCCTATTAATATTATAATTATCCCATATGTAAGCCTAATGTTTGTGGCGAAAAATAAAGTTCGTTTCTATTATTCTTATATTATAACTTCTTCACCACCCATGATCAACAATCTTTTTTAGGGAAGGAAAAAAAAGGAGGAGGTTCTCAATTCGTCCGGATCTTTTTTTTAAGTATTTTTTATATAACCATGTTGGCAAACAAATATGCAGATCACATATATGTTAAGTAATGACTGCAGCCTATAGACATCTACCCATAAACCAGAGGTCAGAACGCAGATGCGTTACCACCCCTGAGATTTGAGTTGTTATGTCTCTGTGATTGTTATTTTTTTATGTATTGAAAGTGGCAAACAAGCATACAGTTCACATTGATATTAAGTCATAACTGCAGGCTGTAGATACCCACACAAAGACCGGAGGTCAAAATGCAGATGCGTTATAACTCCTCAAGGCTAAGGTAATATGCCTCTGTGCCGGTAATTACAGGGCCGTACATTACCACCTGAACGGAACACGATAGTGCTGAACAATACTATTTGGCGGCAATTAGGTAATGCGGTAGTGCCTACGCCCACGAGCTCCGTCACTGGAGCTCTACCACCAGTAAAAACTTATGGCGCCAAACTTTTTGAGACGCTTCCTAGAGCGGTAACTATTTCCTATGTTCATTACTATTGACCTACATGTGCTAGATAGGGAGTGGCCTGTCTGCCATTCTTCTAGACTTCTGGAACCATGCTACAAATGGCAGTGCCCTTGGTAGCATGGTTCCAGTTTCCAGACGTCAATCTACCACCCATAGTTACATGACAGATGACACACAAATGTCAAATATCTGTCAAATCCGTTTAAAAACAGAACCTGCTGTTTGTTCTTAGTGTCTTCCTATTAATCTCGTTCTACATAATAATGATTTTCTTCAACCGGCTCCTTCAATGCGTGACAACACCATCTATAAAGATAAACTCTGACATAATTGTTTCAATTTCTCATCTATTAAAAATTATTATCGTGTTCCGGTCAGGAGGTAATGTACGGCCCTGTAATTTCCGGCACAGAGGCATAACACCTTAGGCCTCAGGAGTGGTAACGCATCTGCATTTTGACCTCGGTCTTTGTGTGGGTGTCTATAGGCTGCAGTCATCACTTAACATCAATGTGAACTGCATGCTTGTTTGCCACTTCCATAACATAAAAAAAAAAGTAAAGTTACCAGGCATGCTAATGACACAGTCAGGCCGCTTTCAGGAAGCTATTTATTTAGTTCCCTCATACATCCTTAACTAAGGGCCGCCCTTTATATCTAAAAGGTGTATTTATCGCTTCTATTTATAAGCGATATTTATTATTTATGCGATGTCAGTTGAAATTATTGGAGTTTATGACTTTTATTAGGTCGGGTTAAAGTTAAAAAGTTTTAAATTGAGTTTTATAATGTTGAAACGGCATTGTGTTCGCCTACTAAGTTATGAAACCGTCATTGTAAATATGTAGAATGAATAATTACAAATTGAGTAAAAACAGGTAGGTAAAATGCGAAACAGGCTTATGATCAAAGCCTGTTTCGCATTTTACCTACCTGTTACCTACCCCTATATAAATAAATAAAATTGGAGTGTCTGTTTGTAATATTAAAATAACCGCTTTTTGCTAAATGCATATGTATGTATACACGGTACATATACCAAAACAACATTTATTACAATTTTTGTCTGTCTGTTTGGCGCGGCTAATCTTGGGAACGACTGGACCGATTTTGACGGGACTTTCACTGGCAGATAGCTGATGTATTATGGAGTAACTTAGGCTACTTTTGTACTAGCTGCGCCCACGCCTTCGTCTGGGTAGATACTGCAAAACCATATTTTTTCTCACGTGGACGAAGTTCTGGGCTCAGCTAGTATAATAATAGGTATAACATAGGTACATAATTTTGTGCGAATAATTTTGAAAACGTATGCCTCAAAAAACATTAATACTCATTTAAGGATGGAAGATGATCATTTAGCAGGCAATAGGGTACCGTTGACATTCTTTGCCACGGAACTACGGAACCCAAAAAGGACCATATTGACATAAAAAAAATTACACCGCTATCTACGGCAGGAGAATATTATACAGGTAAAAGAAACTTTTGTTTAATGCATATGTTTTACAGTTATCTATTTTTAAGGAAATCGATTAAAAATGCATTTAACATTTGATAATTCGATAGCGTGTCGCCGCTTTCTATGACTGTCAGTTTGATAGATGTCAATACGACATGTGAGTTTACCGTTTGACATTTGGCGAAACAGAGCAATGGTCATAACTCCATTCAGCCATTAAGTAAACATCCGCGGGCGAAACTCGGTAACCGATAAACAAAAAAATATCGGACAACGAAACAACATTGTATTTATTATTTTAATTTATATTTCACTTTGGCATCGAGACGTCGTGTGATAAAAATGGATATAATTAAGATATTGATTGCGCATAATTGTGGTGCGCAGGTGCAAGTTACGCGGTACGAATTCTAAATGGGAAAAAGGAAAAAAGTGACTTGACCGCGTGGCAGTATTATTGAAATCGACCTGGCTATGTGAATTAATCGGTCCAATATGACCTAAATTAGATTTTTTGAGACAATTTACCTGGACGTTATTTTGATCGTAAAAGTTGAATAATGAACCGTTATTGATATAACTCCGTCTGACGGAGCCATTTTCTCTTTTTGTTCGTCTATAAAATTAGTCAGCAAATGGCAATTAATTGGAATGAGAATTAAGGGTTTTATTGGAGTCCTTGAGATGAATGCTGTCATAAAGTTTCATTGTATGTTCTTGAATGAGATTGAAACAGCATTTGATGTGAACAAAAACTTGCATATCACATTAATTCGTACAAAAGGTTATACATAGTTGTAAGAATAATGCTTTTTATTCATTGGATAAGTACATCAAAAATCTATTTCGTTTTTATATTAAAATGGAATCGCGCATGGCCTCGCGGCTGGTGTAGATCGGAAGCGATCTACTCGGTTAAGCACTACGGGCGCGGTCGGGTGTGTGATGGGTGACCGATAGTGGAAAATTAAAATGCGCGTTTCCGTGCTTCGGAGGGCACGTTAAGCCGTCGGCCCCGGTTGCTATCGATAGATAGCAGTCGTTAAACCTTTTCGGAGGCCTAATGGGCGGATTGAAAACATCCGACAGCGGGTTGCCACTAACACTTATCTTCACCAACCCGCATTGGAGCAGCGTGGTGGAGTAAGCTCCAGGTCTCCCCCCAAGGAGGGGAAAGACTCGTGCCCAGCAGTGGGACGTATCAAGGGTTGCCATTATTATTATTATTATATAATAAAAATACATTAATAGATTCTTTTTAACTTATATAGGTACCTACAATGGCGGCAAATTACAATTCAATCTTGCACTCCGAGATAGGTAAAACCTGTGTTTCAGAGTTCAATATTTCCTCCCTTTCTGTAAAACTTAGTATGAAAAGAAATAATAAATACCTAAACGACAGTTGAAATAAAAATAGAAGAGAATTTTAAAGACAATAATATTTTCTTAAATGCTAAATTTATCACGCTCTTACATGTGTTAGTGTATGTGTTTTCTCTTTGCGTGCGCATGTGTTTGTGTGTGTAATATGAAAATATATTTTATTTTAAAGAAAAATGGAAAGAAAAATTTGACTTCAGGCGAGGCTCGAACTCGCGACCTACTGGGAATCTAGTCCAGCCGCTCTTCCAATTGAGCTACTGAAGCCCTGCCCGATTTGTCAAATCTTTCCTTCACATCTATTGCATTGCTTTATGGTAGCAGCAGCGCCATCTATTGCCAACTATGCTAGTTAGGCAACCGATATAATAGACTTTTCAGTTTATTGAATATCGTAAAGAAGTCGCTTTTACCCTTAATAATTGTTTTATATTATTTCGCATTAACACATGCTTGTGAAATATATTTTATTTTAAAGAAAAATGGAAAGAAAAATTTGACTTCAGGCGAGACTCGAACTCGCGACCTACTGGGAATCTAGTCCAGCCGCTCTTCCAATTGAGCTACTGAAGCCCTGCCCGATTTGTCAAATCTTTCCTTCACATCTATTGCATTGCTTTATGGTAGCAGCAGCGCCATCTATTGCCAACTATGCTAGTTAGGCAACCAATATAATAGACTTTTCAGTTTATTGAATATCGTAAAGAAGTCGCTTTTACCCTTAATAATTGTTTTATATTATTTCGCATTAACACATGCTTGTGAAATATATTTTATTTTAAAGAAAAATGGAAAGAAAAATTTGACTTCAGGCGAGGCTCGAACTCGCGACCTACTGGGAATCTAGTCCAGCCGCTCTTCCGAAAGCGACTTCTTTACGATATTCAATAAACTGAAAAGTCTATTATATCGGTTGCCTAACTAGCATAGTTGGCAATAGATGGCGCTGCTGCTACCATAAAGCAATGCAATAGATGTGAAGGAAAGATTTGACAAATCGGGCAGGGCTTCAGTAGCTCAATTGGAAGAGCGGCTGGACTAGATTCCCAGTAGGTCGCGAGTTCGAGCCTCGCCTGAAGTCAAATTTTTCTTTCCATTTTTCTTTAAAATAAAATATATTTCACAAGCATGTGTTAATGCGAAATAATATAAAACAATTATTAAGGGTAAAAGCGACTTCTTTACGATATTCAATAAACTGAAAAGTCTATTATATCGGTTGCCTAACTAGCATAGTTGGCAATAGATGGCGCTGCTGCTACCATAAAGCAATGCAATAGATGTGAAGGAAAGATTTGACAAATCGGGCAGGGCTTCAGTAGCTCAATTGGAAGAGCGGCTGGACTAGATTCCCAGTAGGTCGCGAGTTCGAGCCTCGCCTGAAGTCAAATTTTTCTTTCCATTTTTCTTTAAAATAAAATATATTTCACAAGCATGTGTTAATGCGAAATAATATAAAACAATTATTAAGGGTAAAAGCGACTTCTTTACGATATTCAATAAACTGAAAAGTCTATTATATTGGTTGCCTAACTAGCATAGTTGGCAATAGATGGCGCTGCTGCTACCATAAAGCAATGCAATAGATGTGAAGGAAAGATTTGACAAATCGGGCAGGGCTTCAGTAGCTCAATTGGAAGAGCGGCTGGACTAGATTCCCAGTAGGTCGCGAGTTCGAGTCTCGCCTGAAGTCAAATTTTTCTTTCCATTTTTCTTTAAAATAAAATATATTTCACAAGCATGTGTTAATGCGAAATAATATAAAACAATTATTAAGGGTAAAAGCGACTTCTTTACGATATTCAATAAACTGAAAAGTCTATTATATCGGTTGCCTAACTAGCATAGTTGGCAATAGATGGCGCTGCTGCTACCATAAAGCAATGCAATAGATGTGAAGGAAAGATTTGACAAATCGGGCAGGGCTTCAGTAGCTCAATTGGAAGAGCGGCTGGACTAGATTCCCAGTAGGTCGCGAGTTCGAGCCTCGCCTGAAGTCAAATTTTTCTTTCCATTTTTCTTTAAAATAAAATATATTTCACAAGCATGTGTTAATGCGAAATAATATAAAACAATTATTAAGGGTAAAAGCGACTTCTTTACGATATTCAATAAACTGAAAAGTCTATTATATCGGTTGCCTAACTAGCATAGTTGGCAATAGATGGCGCTGCTGCTACCATAAAGCAATGCAATAGATGTGAAGGAAAGATTTGACAAATCGGGCAGGGCTTCAGTAGCTCAATTGGAAGAGCGGCTGGACTAGATTCCCAGTAGGTCGCGAGTTCGAGCCTCGCCTGAAGTCAAATTTTTCTTTCCATTTTTCTTTAAAATAAAATATATTTCACAAGCATGTGTTAATGCGAAATAATATAAAACAATTATTAAGGGTAAAAGCGACTTCTTTACGATATTCAATAAACTGAAAAGTCTATTATATCGGTTGCCTAACTAGCATAGTTGGCAATAGATGGCGCTGCTGCTACCATAAAGCAATGCAATAGATGTGAAGGAAAGATTTGACAAATCGGGCAGGGCTTCAGTAGCTCAATTGGAAGAGCGGCTGGACTAGATTCCCAGTAGGTCGCGAGTTCGAGCCTCGCCTGAAGTCAAATTTTTCTTTCCATTTTTCTTTAAAATAAAATATATTTCACAAGCATGTGTTAATGCGAAATAATATAAAACAAATATGAAAATATAAATTTCAAGTTTTTAAACAATGAATTTTAAGCTTTTCCGCCACAATCGAATGTCTTAACTTAATCAGCTAAGTATCGGAAGACGTATGTTTTTATTATGTAACAGAGGTGGAAAACAAGCATGCAGTTCACATGTATGTTACGAGATGACTGTAGCCTACAAATGTCTATATAACAACCAGATGTCAAATGTAGGTGAGTTTTTGCTTAATTTGATCCCCGTTAATTGGTGGTGTTCAACGACACAGTTCAGGAGTTATACCTCTGTGCTGGTAATTTTTACACCAGTAACCACCAGTACCACCAGGTAGAGCTCTAGTGCCGGAGCTCGCGGGCGTAGGCACCACCGCATTACCTAATGTACTTGCCGCTAATTGGTAGTGTTCAGCACTATCGTGTTCCGGTCAGGTGGTAATGTAAGGCCCTGTAATTTCCGGCACAGAGGCATAACACCTTAGACCTCAGGACTATAGGTGGTAACGTATCTGCATTTTGACCTTGGTCTTTGTGTGGGTGTCTATAGGCTGCAGTCATCACTTAAGATCAATGTGAACTGCATGCTTGTTTGCCACATACATTACATAAAAAAAATAACAGGACTGAACATTACCACCTGAGCGTTGAACACTACCAGTTGGTAGCAAGTAGCCTACCATCAGTGAAATGTCTACCATGTACCGTTTATGACAACAATTTTGTTGTTCGAAACATTGGAAAATGTTTAAGGCTGCAAGTGTAGCAACAACACATCTGCTTCAAAACATCTGTTGTTTATTGACAACTAAAGACTGTGTCTCATTAGCATGAAATGTATACTTTCATGACATTTAGAAAAAGTCGTGGCATATGCGAAACAGTGAAAGTTACGAAAAATGTCATTGAAAAAAAAAACAAAACCGCCAAGTGCGAGTCAAGTCGCGCGTAGAGGATTCAGTTCAATTATTATTGAGAAATTTCTTATATACCTAATTGTAAGTGCTATTTATTTTTCGCAATGACACATGCGAAGTAAACTTGAGAAATTAAAGAAAAAACGGAAAAGAAAAATTTGACTTCAGGTTGGAATTTTACGGCCAATTATAGGTGAGAACCGTATTACTATATTTTTGTCGGGATTATGTCCTCTCGCCGAAAATTGTTTGGTCGATTATCGATTGCCAACTAACGTTTCGCAGAATTTTATTTAGCCGAATATTTGGTATTAAATTCAATTAGATAACTCCACACCCTCAAAAATGACTCTTGATAGACAGATGGACAATAAAGTGATCCTATATAGGAACCGTTTTATTTTGAAGTACGGAACCTTAAACATGGAAGTCTATATTTAGAAAAAGTTCGGCAAAAAACTAGTTAGTGTCTGATTAAGCATTCCTGACTTCGGACCTATGTTTGTGTCACTTAAAGTGGACAGCTCGCTGCGGGTGGCGATCACTCATGTATAGGACTTGACAGTGCAATAGGTGATATTTACACCTTTGTTTAAACAAAGTTGTATGTATGATTTTATCGGTCAAATACTTGGTGGAAAGAATTTTTCGACATCTAAAAAAAAAACGTAACTTCACGCCTGTAATCCTCTAAGGGGTAGGCAGAGGCAAATGCATGCATTCAAGCACACATGCAAACACCCACGATTCGCCGGTTACGTTTTTGGCCCATGTAACAGGTGGCGAGCCCGTTGACATGTCCGGGCACATTACTAAACTTCGAGATACTGGGAAATTTCCGGAAAATGGAAAAATCCTAATAGAACCAGAGATAAAGGACTTTACACCATTATCCCTGATAACTCCCTACCACACAGGACCTCAGCGTAGTAGTAGTGGCCTGCTACCACTAGGCTACCCAGGCAGACACAAAGAGCAGTCAAAATGCAGATGCGTTTTTTTTTATGTAATTGAAGTGGTAAACAAGCATGCAGTTCACACTGATGTTAAGTGACGACTGCAGCCTATAGGCACCCACACAAAGACCAAGGTCAAAATGCAGATGCGTTACCACTCCTGTTGCCTTTACACCGTAGTTGTTATGTCGCTGTGATAGTCATTACCGGGCCATACCTTACCATCTAACTGGAACACTACCATTTGGCGGCAGTAAGGTTAGGTATTGCGGTGGTCTCCACACTGAACTCTACGACCAGTAACATTATACAAATAAAAATAAAATTAGCAATAAAATAATACTTCAAACTCAAACTTAAAAATTTATTTAATCAGTTGGAATTAACAGATTTTTTTTTATATTTAGAGAAAAATGGAAAGAAAAATTTGACTTCAGGTGAGACTCGAACTCGCGGCCTACTGGGAATCTAGTCCAGCCGCTCTTCCAATTGAGCTACTGAAGTCCTGCCCGATTTGTCAAATCTTTCCTTCACATCTATTGCATTGCTTTATGGTAGCAGCAGCGCCATCTATTACCAACTATGCTAGTTAGGCAACCGATTGCTGCTTCAATTGGAAGAGCGGCTGGACTAGATTCCCAGTAGGCCGCGAGTTCGAGTCTCGCCTGAAGTCAAATTTTTCTTTCCATTTTGCTTTAAAAATAAAATATATTTCAGGCATGTGTTAATGCGAAATAATATAAAACAATTAACAGATTTTGCTTGTGATAGGTCAAATTACAAATATAAAATTGAAGCGAATAACATCTGATACGTTGACTCATTATTCCCATTATTATATTTCCAATTTCTTGCCGTTGCTTTTTTTTATATATAATATATTATATTGCCATCGCTATTATGCATACTGCCATTGTCAAGTAAAACGATATTTCGTATTCGTAATAAGCAGATATTAGAGATAACTATTTAAAATCCTTTATCTCTGCTTCTATTGGGATTTTTCCATTTTCTGGAAGTTTCCCAGTACCCCGGAGTTTGGTAATGTGCCCGGAGATGGCAACAGGTTCGTCACCTGTTACATGGGCCAAAACGTAACCGGCGAGTCGTGGGTGTTTGCATTTATGATTGAATGCATGCATTTACCTCTGCCTACCCCTTCGGGGATTGCAGGCGTGAAGTTACGTAATAAGCAGCGTAAAAGCAGTAAAAATCAGAGTTAGTCAGTCAATTATCAGTCAGTCAGTCAAAGACACAGCTACTTTACCAGAACATTTACATTATATTAAGTACTAGCTGTTGCCCGCGGCTTCACCCGCATGGATGTCGTTTTTTAAATAACTAAGTAGCTTATGTTCTTTCTTAAAGTCAACTCTAACTCTGTACCAAATTTCATTAAAATGGGTTCAGTCGTTTGAACGTGAAAAGGTAACAGACAGACAGATAGACAGACAGACAGAGTTACTTTCGCATTTATAATATTAATATATATAATATATATATATATATTAATATTATATAATATACATATATTAATAATATATAGTATATATAAAGTAGGGAAGTAGGGATTAACTTTGTTTTTCTATTTGTTGGTGTACAATTTCGTGTAAAATATTTTTTATCCCTCTTTATACTGTGCTTTGGTAGAACTTCTTTATTTGTACCATTTCATTTTGAATTATTTTTTCGTAGAACTAAGTATACAAAATTATCACACAAAGAAACATTCTCGCATCAGTGAAGTTCAAAAAAATAACTTTATTAATGTAGAATTTATGTTTTCTTAAACGCCGTACGGACATTATAAATCTTCGGTAGTACATGTAAATGTCATATTGGCTCGGAATACGAAATTATTAATCGCATGTGTTCCTCCGACTTATGTTACTGTGCGGCTGATCATTCATGAAATCAGGCAAATTCAGTAAATGTCCAAACATTAGTCATATACCCCTCTTCTCTGTCTTCTCTTCTCTATATATTTATAATTATCGTGTCACAATGTTAGTTACTAGACCGGAGGGGAGTATCCGTAGCATTTATTACCGATGCAAAACATTCTGTCAATTTTCGCAGGGGAAAACTTGTGTAACGTACACAACACACAACGAAAATCGTCTTTAACTATGAAAATCACACCTTGATTTTAACAAAATACATAAACAATTTTACGCACACATTTGAACATCTCGGTCGGTCCACTTGGGCGTGTACTTTGACAGAGGGTAAAGCCTGCATATGGCTACTCCCCTTCGGTCCGCCGCGGCTGGTGGCCCGTGTTGCTCCATGGTTACCATTCTCCTTCGAAACGGCTGGACTGATTCTCATGAAATTTTGTGTGCCTATTGGGTAGGTCTGAGAATCGGCATTTTTTAAATGCAATTAAGGTGGCAAACAAGCATGCAGTTCACATTGATGTTAAGTGATGACATAGTTACCTATAGACACCCATACGAAGACCGAGGTCAAAATGCAGATGCGTTGCAATTCCTGAGGCCTTAGTTATTAGGTATGTCTCTGTGATAGTTATTACGGGGCTATACATTACCATCTAATACACTTAGTGCTGAACACTACAATTTTTTATTTTTGTATAATTTTTATACTTCTGAGGCAATACAAATTTCGTCGGGGCAGCTAGTTATAATATTAAACAATGACAACTTTTTAAATGTTCATAATTCATTTTGGATTAATTTTTATGTTCAAAGATTATTTGATTGTTTTCAGATTAAACAAGAAACATCGTTAAATCTAAAAACAAAGCTTGAGTTGTCTAGTGGTAGCAGGCTACTACTATTATGCTGGAGTCCTGGGTTCGATTTTCGGGTCGGGAGTTACCAGACGTACCTAAACATGTAAAATCCTTTGAGATAAATTAAAGGATCTATTGACATTTTTACATTTTCTGGAAGTTTCCCCTCGGGGTATGGTAAAATACTTGTTACAAGGACCTAAAAGTAACCGGCCCATTGTAGTGTTTGCAATTGCAATATGCAAACCCCTGTCTACCGCTTCGGGGATTACAGGCGTAAAGTTAGGTTTTTATATAAAACCTAATGTCATATTTAACACATTGTTATAAGAAAGAGAGAGAAAAAATAATGTCTGAAATGGATAGTAATGTAATTAAAGTAGGATTGTTTCAAAGTATTTTATCGGAGCCATGTAGTGAAAAAGCGAGATTAGTTTATGATTTTGTAAACAAGATGCAAAGACGGTAATTTTTCTCTCTCTTCTTAATATACGATGGGTCTGACATGGTCTCGCTAGATTAAAAGCCCATAAATGAAAAGAAAGATTTCAAAAAAGCTTTGTCATAATTACAATACGTCTTTCTATTAAAAGTCCATTTACAAGTAGTTGAAGTCGATAATTACTTATTTTGTTATCAATCGGTCGTCGATTTTCAAAAACTATTATTAGTCGTTGAACAACATTCTCATCGTATTTGCAGGCTGTAGACTATAATGTCGAAAATAACCTAATTGTTGTTATTGAGTGACAGATGCTAAAATAATTGGTATCACCGCGGGCTGTATGGACTCTTGAATTTAAACGGATAATCGTTTGGAATATAAATTGAATGTAAATTGTTAGTTTTTGTGCAAGTAACATACACGTACTAAAGTTTATGTTGATATGAGGTCACTATAGGACATTGACCCTTAGAAAATAGGCTTCCATGTATATGTGTTTAACTCCTGAGGGCAGAGATACTGTGTATTTTTTGGGTGATAGAGGCATACAAATCTCTTATTGTTGGGAATACCATAGACACCAGCGACGTTTCAATCTACTCAGGAATAAATACTTTGTGTTTGTTTTATGGATTTAATTTAATCAATGTACCTAAGGTATAGATCAACTGGGTGAAAGGTACTTATAGAATGTTTTGGATTCAACTTATTCGTTCTCTCTCTCTCTCTCGCCAGTGACAAGCCACACGACGCGCGAGTCTGCTGTGTATGCGTACATTGTTTTGTCGTGTTTTAGTTATTTTTAATATTTTTAAAACTAAAAATTGGACTGTGAAAGTTATTCATGTGAAGATTAAGAGGAACTTCGTTCCAATCGGGTGTCCCACATGTCACCTCAGACAGTTTTTGTTTGTGAAAGATTAAATTATTAGAATAAAATATAGAGAGAGTTGCTTAGGCGGCAAGAAATTGTCGAATTTTATGTTCCCAAACTCTCCGACAAACTTTCTGTCTGACGCTAGTACTCGTAGTAAGCGTGATCATATTATAAAGATGTCAATATATTTTTTTACTTTAATTACTTATAAATAATAAAAAAATAAAAAAGCCTTTTAATTCTTGCTTGCATATACATAAAATAATTATAAGCAATTTTTAAATTTTAAGAATAGCAGATAATTTATGAAATTGTAATAAAATGTATAAAAAAATTGTAATAATTCGTATTAAGATTAAAATTAAACAAATGACTATTTCATATTTTACTTAAATGGACTTCTAAATAAAATAAAAATTCCATCGTCAATCAACAAAATAAAAAGATTTAAAAATATGTAAAGTAATACATTTGTGTTCCTATAATAAAAATTATATAAAATATTTATTTTTGTCCTTAATAGACTTTTATAAAATCACCTAGTACCAAAGAGCAACGTGGGCCACCAGCCGCTGAGGCGGATCAGAAGGGAGTAGCCATAGCGTTTATTACCGATGTGAATCAGTCTGTTATTTTTGCGGCGGGAAATGCGTGTGACACACACACACACTACAAAAATAGTTAATTACTACGAAACTCACACCTTAACTTTATCAAAATACATAAACAATTTTACGCACACATTTAAACTTCTAGGCTACAGGCATAGGATCAGTTGGACTTGTACTTTGACAGAGGCATGGCTACTCCTCTCCGGTCCACCGCGGTGAAAGCCTGCGGCCGCCGGCCGGTTGCCCGTGTTGCTCTATGCTAGCACTATTTGGACCTCGCAATTTTCTTATTAAGGTTCTGTGAAATATGCGAGTCTCGCTTCAAACGTACGATAACGTCAGAAGTCATTTATTTTGTATGCATAGATACCTATAGGTTGCAATATTTACTGATCAAAAATGTAGATTGTGGTATGAAACAAATATAAAAAAACTCATCTAGACATAACTTATACTGCCTGATTTCTCCGTCTAACCGCAACATTATTCACCCTGATCAAATATTTTTCTTGAAAGTAAAATACTGGCAATGTAATTAAACGCATTACTGCACTTTAATTGTTTATACTCGGTTACATGGCAGTGATATTTCTCTTTAGGAATCCATTGTTCGAATCATACTGGAACTGTGGTGGGGAAGATCAAGGGGGTAGGCCACAGAAATAAAAATAAAATAAAAAAATAAAATAAAATACGCTTACACTCACAGCCCCACAGTAGGTATAAACCTGTGTCGTGGGTGCCGTTGTACACATACAACACATACACAAACACCCAGACCCGAAACAAATATCTGTAGGCCATACAAATATTTGTCCTGGTGCGGGGATCGAACCCGTGACCCTTCGAATTAAACGGTCATCTCACAACGCTGGACCAACCGGGCCGTCAAATCAATAACCATTAATATTTCTATGGTGTAGGCACTACTGCAGACCCTAATCGCAAATGTCTTATGTGATCCCCTACATCGCCCGAAGATCAGACACGCAGGTTCGATCCCCGCACCGAGACAAATATTTGTATGGCCTACAGATATTTGTTTCGGGTCTGGGTGTTTGTATATGTGCTGTATGTGTATAACGGCACCCACGACACAGGTGACGACACAACCTACTGTGGGACTGTGAGTGTAAGTGAAAGTTTTTTTTTAATATATTTTGTAAATGTTAATGGCCACAATATCTATCACAGGGACAAAACAACTAAGGTCTAAGGGTATTTGTGTAGGTGTCTATAGGCTACACTTAACATCCATGTGAACTGCATGCTTGTGTGACGTGATATGTGATGCATTTTTATGCAATGATGGTCATTGCATATAAGTGTACAATACAAATGGACATATTTGTCAAATTTATTGCCATAAAAGAAAATTTTCCCATATCGAGAAAAATGTTTGTATCAATAAATCACATACGGAACTGTTACAAAAAACCTGGGTCACGCATAACTGGACCCGCTCTGATTTCTATTGGGGCTCATTTGCATATTAGAAACAACAGTTACAATTACAATCTATATCGGTTTGCGGGGGCTCTGACGGTTATTATGATAATTTTTTTTTATTGCAAGTAAATTTGCAAATGGACGTGCAGTATGAGACCGTTGTGTCTTTATATTATTTTGTACATTCGTAAACAAGTATATGAACTCTAAATATTGTAAAACAAAGTCCACAACCGGATCTGTCTGTTTGCTCATGCGGTTTGCACTAACATTATAGTATATTGTTTCTACTGGCGGTAGAGCTCCAGAGACGGAGCTCGCGGGCGTAGGCACCACCGCATTACCTAATATACTTGCCGCTAAATGGTAGTGTTTAACACTATCGTGTTCCGGTCAGGTGGTAATGTACGGCCCTGTAATTTCCGGCACAGAGGCATAACACCTTAGGCCTCAGGAGTGGTAACGCATCTGCATTTTGATATTGGTCTTTGTGTGGGTGTCTATAGGCTGCAGACATCACTTAACATAAATGAAAACTGCATTCTTGTTTGCCACATTCATTACATTCAGCAGAATTACTGACGTAAGACCGTTTGGCTCCATTATTTACGTATTTATTTATTTTATTCAAAATTTGTAGACGGTTATACCATAAATTGTAGCAATATTAAGCCAAATCATCCCTATGTTAGGAAGAATTCTTCGATCGCGTGATGTGACTCGCCTCAATTTACTTATTTCGGCTGATTAGTTTCACAGAACAAAATCCGTCCGGTGGCTACGGTGGGATAGGAGAGCTGTGGAGTCGTCAATGTTTTTATAAGGCTTGTATCGTTTTAATTTTTTCTTGTTTTTTAGGGTTCCGTACCTTAAAAGGAAAAAAGAAACCCTTATAGGATCACTCGTGCGTCTGTCTGTCTGTCTGTCCGTCTGACACAGCCAATTTTCTCCGAAACTACTTGACCGATTGAGTTGAAATTTGATGAATATATGTAAATTGGTGACCCAAAGATGAACACGTAGAGTAAAATAATAAATTTTAAACTGGGGGGCCACTTTTTGAGGGTAAATCAGAAAATAAAAAAAATCGTAAACTGTGTCGTGTTCATATCAAATGAAAGAAGTTGTTGTCAGCATCTCAGATATATTTTTTTTATAATTTTTGCATAAACAAATTTGAAGTTATTTAAGAAAAACGACGAAAATTGACCATTCCCCCTCTCCTATCTTCGAAACTACTGAAATTAAAATTTTGAAAAAAATGTGGAAAACAGTTCTTTGCCTATAGATTACTGGAAAACATATAAGAAGTTTGAGTATTCAAATTAAATCGAAAATTCTTAATAATATAACCCCCCCTGCCCCCCACCGTAACCGCTATGTCCCTGCATTTTAAATCTATAATATTTTCGAAAATATTTATCAGAGATAAAGGACTTTACACCATTATCTCTGATAACCCCCTATCTCGGAATCGAACCCAGGACCTCGGCGTAGTAGTAGTGGCCTACTACCAATAGGCTAGCGAGGCAGTTTAAAAAAAACAATGTCGTTATGATTACTAGTATAATATGAGAAAAAACCTAAGGGTGCCCCCCCACAAAACTGCAATGCGATGCAATACGACGCTGCATCGCAGAAAATTGCTATGCGAGTTGCTGCGATGCGATTCAAGTGGTCATACTTTCAACATGTTTTACGAAATCGCATCGCAGCAATTCGCATCGCAAGTCTCTGCGATTCGGCATCGTATCTTTCGTTTGTATGGGCGCTCTAAAACCCATCCAAATAATAGAAACATTTAAATGGTCAAACCAAGAAAAAAAATCCAACAAGCACCCATAGCTTTTGGATGCCAACTTGGTCTTACCTACACTCAATGTGACTCTCGAATTGTACTTCGCTCGATATGTCAACGTCTAGGATACCTTTTAAGGATATATTTTAAATCATTCACTATAGGTAGCTTGTAACCTGAAAATAATATAATAATGGCAACCCATTATACGTCCCACTGCTGGGCACGAGTATCTCTCCTTTTTGGGGGGAGGCCTAGAGCTTACTCCACCACGCTGCTCCAATGCGGATCAGTGGAGGTTGGTGGGTTAGTGGCCAACCCGCTGTCAGATATTTTCAAACCTCCGATAAGACCGCCGATAAGGTTTAACGACTGCTATCTATCGATAACAACCGGGACCGACGGCTTAACGTGCCCTACGAAGCACGGAAACGCGCATTTAATTTGCCACTAGCGGTCACCCATCGCACTACCCGACCGCGCCCGTAATGCTTAATCGAGTAGATCTTAAGATCTACACCAGCCGCTGGACCATGCGCGCTTCTGACAACTGACAATATAATGAAATAAATACTCGAAGTTTGAAGTTTATCATTCCAAAGATCGTCTACGAAAACCATCATACATTTAATCATGTGTCTAGTTTTATTCCTTCGCCTTATCCCAAATTATAGCACTTTCCAGAATCCGAAACAGCCCCCGAATATAATTAACCAATATCCAAAAAGCCTAACCAATAACTGCTTATTAATATAATTTAGCGAGACGCCATGCTTTTTTTTAAAGTCCGCTCCACAGCTTTACAATATTTTAGTCTCATTACATTGTCAATAGAAGATTAGGGATAAATCCAATTTTACTAAAAAAAATGAAGTCCATATTAAGTCTGTTTTTGTACGTCCGCCTAGCTACAGAGAATTACTGCCGCAAGACAAAATACAATTAGGTTAAAATACGTTGTAACGTGAATCGAAATTTAATAATTGGTTCAGTATTAATTCAATGATTGATAAAAAAAATATTTGTGGTAGTCTTGGAAACGCCACTTGGGGTTAAAACAGTAAAATGGTAACACAGCGTTAGTTATATTAGGTGTGTCATGGAAGGAGTCTTCTGGCTTATAACTACTATTTTTTTTACTCACTTGGAAATAATAAAATTTTCTTGTGATAGGTCAGGTTAATATACAAAATAAAATCAAGTGTCTAGCAATTGATATGTTGATTAATATTTCAAACTAAAAATTTATATATATTTTTAAGATTTGCTTTGGTTTGACGACCCGGTTAGTCCAGCGGTGTGAGATGACCATCTGATTCAAAAGGTTCGATCCCCGCACCGGGACAAATATTTGTAGAGCCTACAGATATTTGTTTCGGATCTGGGTGTTTGTGTTGTATGTGTACAACGGCACCCACGAGCTGGCTAGGGCTGTGAGTGTAAGAGTATTTTATAAGGTTTATTTTGGAATAAACACACTTACCTAATAGGTATTCGACGGACATGGTGATTTTTTTATGTAACAATGGTGCCAAACATGCAATTCACATGGATGAAGTGATGTCTGCAGACTATACATCCACACAAAACCTCGAAGTCACAATGCAAATAAAAAGGCTTACTATAAAATCGAGGACTATTTCAAGGATAGAAATGTTTGGCTAAATGCTGATCTAGCTCCACAAGGGTGTTAAATGTAATAATTACGGTGTAATGTTGATATTATATTGTTAATTTTAAATTTGTTTAAATTATGGAAAATTGTAAAAATATGTGTGTATCTTCAAGCCAGGTCCCTAACGGGGTAGGCAGAGAGTGTAGAGCGCCAGATATACCGGTTCTGACAAACCTCTCGTGCCTCGTCTACTTTCATCATTCTCTTCATACATGCACGCCGATTCCTAAGACTTTTGATCCCACCATCAGACAGAACTCGACCGTTTTGGTCATGGTAAGTCAGTCTTGGTCTTCCTGGGCCTCTACACCCATCCACATTATGCCTAAGAGATTTTTTTAAAAGAGCCAACTGAGTTTTTCCGGCAAGTTTTTCTCAGATCATATCAGAACTTTGCCGGTGAATGACAAAAAATGACTCTTTTTCTTTTCTTTTTACTCTTTGTTATCAGTTTGTAAAGGGGAAAAGAGACATTCTACTGATATACTTTTTACATTAGCATACCTATTATATTTAGTTGTATCTTAGTGATATTCTTGACTTTACTTAAATTTTTTATCTTGTTTGACATGTATATCAATTGTTATTTACTTTAATTTATTTTGTTTGTATTTGACGTGTCATAAGAGGTACCTGTCACCCTAAATGAATAAATGAGTTTCTGATTCTGATTCAAATGCGTTGCCACCCCTAACACCTAAGTAGTTACGTCTTTGTGATAGTTATTACGGGGCCATACAATTAAAATAATAAATAATAATGGCAACCCATACGTCCCACTGCTGGGCTCGAGTCTCTCCCCTTTTCGGAGCTTACACCACCACGCTGCTCCAATTCGGGTTGGTGGAGATACGGGTTAGTGGCCCCGTTGTGGGAGGTTTTCAAACCGCCCATAAGGCCCAAATTAAATGCGCGTTTCCGTGCTTCGTAGGGCACGTTAAGCCGCCGGTCCCGGTTGCTATCGATAGATAGCAGTTGTTAAACCTTGTCGGGGGCCTTATGGGCGGTTTAAAACATCCGACAGCGGGTTGGCCACTGACCCGTATCTCCACCAATTCGCATTGAAGCAGCGTGGTGTAGTAAGCTCCAGGCCTCCCCCCAAAAAAAGGGGAGAGACTCGTGCCCAGCAGTGGGACGTATAATGGGTTGCCATTATTATTAAGCTATTGCATCTACTTCTATCGAAGGCCTTGAGCGCGGGGACCGAATCCAGAAATTCCGTAACGAAAAAACCTCACGCTCCCCACTCCGACGGGCACGGAGGTGAGGCTTGAAGGCCGTGCATTGTCTAACGTCGTTTCTTTTCGGCAGTTTTCGACACGGTGTTTGTGTGCGTGCAACTAGACGTATTGTACGACTCTTCGAAGCTCGCACGAATCGAGACGAGCTGCTCCGAAATCGGACGAATACATAAGCAGCTGTTTATATGTATTGTAAAATAATAAAAATATTTCAAACAAATAATAACATTTTTATTTAATGAAAGAAAAAAAATTGTTTTCTTATCTTATCGGTCACCACGCTCAAAAACTGTAACTTGAATTAATATCAAACTTGAATTAATATAAAAAATGAAATACTGTATAAATAAAATAAACAAATAATTATAATTGCATAAGTTTATACAAAATGCTATGCAATTGCTATGCCATAGCTTTACCGCGGCAGTCCCCGAGTGCCACACGTCGATTTTTTTTATTAATTTTAACTAATCTTATTCGCCATCACGATGATCGTGCCTGAGGCCTGCAGCTTTAATTTAATCAGCCACCGAGGCGGCTAGAGTTACTTCTACAATTATTAAACGCCTTGTAATTTTGACAAAAACTACATCCGATTAGCAAAGAACGGTACCCTTCAAACGTTTACCCATATCACATTTTTTTGCAAATCCTCCACGGTACCCCAAAAACTGTCGAACAAATTCGGACCTGTAGATTACAGATAATAATATGCATCGAAATTTTGATTGACAGTTCTTTAGTCAAAGCATTTCGGCGATCGCTTTGCCGAAAAGTAAAAAAAAATATAATAAAAATTTTCGGTACGAATTAGCGAGCGATTAGTGGTGAAATTTTGTGGCATATGCTCGGTCGGTATTTCGAATTTCATTGTCTCGGATATTTCGATAATTCGTTCTTCGTTTTTGATCAAATTTACACTGTCTCCGCGTCACGTTGCTATATTGTCTTTGGTTAGCTAAAATAAATGTATTTTACTGAAGTTGAGAAGCGCGCATAGCCCAGCGGCTGGTGTAGATCGTAAGCGATCTGCTCGGTTAAGCACTACGGGCGCGGTCGGGTAGTGTGATGGGTGACCGCTAGTGGCAAATTAAATGCGCGTTTCCGTGCTTCGGAGGGCACGTTAAGCCGTCGGTCCCGGTTGCTATCGATAGATAGCAGTCGTTAAACCTTGTCGGAGGCCTTATGGGCGGTTTGAAAACATCCGACAGCGGGTTGGCCACTAACCCACCCACCTCCACCAATCCGCATTGGAGCAGCGTGGCGGAGTAAGCTCCAGGCCTCCCCCCAAAAAGGGGAGAGACTCGTGCCCAGCAGTGGGACGTATAATGGGTTGCCATTATTACTTAAGTTTTACGGGTGGTAGAGTTGAGGGGAGTAAGTACCGCGTTCATAGTGGTAGAGTTCCAATGTAGGAGCTCAAGGGCGACCATTATCTAATCTATCTGCCATGAAATGGTTAGTGTTCAGCACTATCGTGTTCCGGTTAGATGTGGGCGTCGTAATAATTATCTCTCTTCTTCTCTATACGAAGTTACTATCCATATGAATTGCATGCTAATTTGCCACCGTTCTTTTTTATGTCACGAAAATGGCAAACAAGCATGCAGTTCACATTGATGTAAAATGATGACTGCAGCCTATATAGACACCTACACAAAGACCAGGGGGCAAAATGCAGATGCGTTACCACTTCTGAGGCCTCAGGTGTTATGCCTCTGTGCCGGAAATTACAGGGCAAGCCTTACCTTACATAATAAAAATATTCGATTTAGATACTAGCTGACCCGGCAAACTTCGTATTGCCTTACAATGAAATAATGTGTCAAAGGTTTGATAGATACGGACTATTGGTATAGGAAAATGAAATTAAATGTAGAGATTCCCGTGGGAATGAGTGATTTTCCCGCAGTAAAATGTTGGCCTAAATATTGACCAGGCTTAGTATCTATACACCACAAAAAGTTTCATTCGAATCCGTCCAGTATCTTTGGAGATTAGCCTGGACAAAGGGACAAACAGACAGACAAAAAATTTAAAAATCATTGAAAAGTGTTCTAATACTATTTTAACATCGCCCCCAATTGGTTTTTCGTAAATATATACAATTTACAGACACGCGGATCTTACTTAGTATTAGTGTGGTCCGACATCTTCGAAAGTAAATTTACTACTGAAGCAGTCAACAGAACTGTAAGCATTGAGCGCAGATCGCGCGCCGAGTGCATTCACTATACAAGCCTCGCATAAGTTTGCTCTAAAGAGGCGCACCAAACTATTGCAGTACCTGCATACGTGCAGCGCATGCGCAGCTCGCGAGCCGGTCGGGAGCTGCACATTCAAGGCACATCATTAGATGTGTACGCACCCTAATAGAAGTATTGATCTCGCCGGAAGTTGCCAGGAGTAAACTAGTACAACCTTCAGTCGACAGATGTCACCGTAAACTTTGCTCGATTACCATTCTAAATTCAAAACATGGAATTCGTTTAGTTGGTTCGTTGTTTTATTTAAATTTCTTTATGTTATAGGTAGAATAATACTAAGAATACATTTTGGAGTTGAATTCTTTAGAGGTTTTTATATTTCAATGCTTTAGATTTAACTTCGTAACTTCATGACTGTAATCCGTTTTTTACTGTCTACAACGGCGAGTGCTCTGCTGAACTGTTAGATATAGTGCCACCGTCTTTTTTCCTACACCGCATTATTCGCCGACAAGAGAAGTTCCACCCACACAGGCTATACGTATGGCAGTGCTCAACGGTTCGGTTTTCAAGTTCGTTTCTGTCCAGAACGTGTAAATTGTGGAACGAACTTCCCTCTGTGGTGTTTTCCTGGTGCTACAATATGGTGTTCTTCAAAAATAGCGTCAAAAGAGTCCTTCAAGGCTGGCAGCGCGTTAACAATTCTCCCTGGTTTTGGAAATGTTCATATACGACGGTGACCACTTTCTGTCCGATGAACGGTCAACTTGTGTGTGAACCTTATGGCATAAAAAAGTGGCGTATTTCGAACAAGCCACTAAACGGAACCTTGCATTTTTTTATGTTATGAAAGTGGCAAACAAGCTTGCAGTTCACATTGTTGTTAAGTGATGACTGCAGCCTATAGACACCAAGACTAAAGGACAAAATGCAGATGCGTTACCACTCCTGAGGCCTAAGGTGTTATGCCTCTGTAACGGAAATACAGAGCCGTACATTACCACCTGACCGGAACACGATAGTGCTAAACACTACCATTTAGCGGCAAGTATAATATGTGATGAGGTGGTGCCTACACCCGCGAGCTCTGTCACTGGAGCTCTACCACCAGTAAATGTAGTAATAGAATGGTTTGTTACTAAAAAAGCGCTGTAACTAGCTTGTTTTACAAAACTGTATTCACAATTGTCAAATCACATCACACTATTACCTATATAAACAGGTAGCATATCCGCGAGGCGTAGGTAGTGAACTATAAAGCGTTATGATTTATGAACGCCTCCACCTCTGCCCACCCCCTTTGTGACATCCCCGACGTAAATCACTAACGAATTGCCGAAACTCACGCATTTTACGAATGTCTACTCAGATTGCGGACGGGTCTGATTCATAAGCGGAAGCGGTTTTAGATTCGACTTTTAATGAATTAAATTATAATGGTAGTCGGATCGGTCGTGTCTATAGTTTTGGTTAGATTTGGTCCCGACATTTCTTCTGGTCAAAAATAGAGGTAAAACACCTTAGACCTCTGGAGTGGCTACTGCGTTTTGTTGTTTGTTTTTTCGGTAGTTTTTTATAGTATAGTAATAGTCATTAACCATTCATGTATAATATATCCTTGTTTATTGCAACCTTTTTTAAATGGGTAGAAAAGAAAATACTTAAATGTGGTTAGCTACTCTATTTCATTTGGATAATGGTAACATTACCAGTAAAGCTGTACAAAAGAATTAATGGCATTCTTCATTAAAAATTAGCTCCTGCTACGTTTTAAAATTTGAAAAGAATAATGCAAAAAAAATTAATAAAATTTCTAAAAGTGGAGATTTCAGTAGCAATGTCTGATACATAACTATACATTACCAACTAATCACACTTGTTGTAATGTGGTAGTCGAAAGTGTTGTCTATATATTAGTGTTAAAGTTGTTCTTATCAAGCTTAAAAGGTTTGTTGGTTTTAAAACTAGTCGATATTTTACGTACAGTACAATCCACGTGAACTCATTTATACAAATGAAATCAAAATGAATGTGAATCCATCAATAGCCCAAAAAACGCATTAAAACCTAAAAACCTTCAGTTTTAAAAACAATATAGTCTACAACAAAATTTTTGAATTTTTTTTGAAAAATAGTGTCTATATTGAAAAATCCTTTAGGAAACGCCGAGAAACTTACTTGCCTGACCAATGTCTAAGAGTGATCAAGTTCGAATAAAAAATATATTATTTCACCACCTATAGTAGTGAAATAATATATTTTTTACTAACAACTAAGTACATATTGTAATAACCTGTTTTTTAAGACCTTTATTGTATCTAGTACGGAAAGAAACTACTATGACTATGATTATTAACGAAGGTGACAAACTGGCCTAGTTAACATGGATGTTAACTAAAAATATCTGCTACATAAAACATCTACACAAAAACCAGACGTCAAATGCAAATATATTCCCACCCCCGAAACCTTAGTTGATATGTCTCTGTGATAGTCATTATAAGGCCATACATTTTCTACTACATTAACACTTCTTTTGCCAGTTTCCTATAACTTACACCAAACGTAACGTAGTGAAATTTTAGGGACAAGTGTCCATAAAAATTGTATTATTTTTGTTTTATTGTTTGAATGTAGCATAAAAATTATACCTAGTTAACGTATGAAGTCACCATTTATATTAAAAATTCGGTGGTTTTATATCGGTATTTGAATAAGGTGGGGTTGGGAGTGGTTGAATGGTAAAACATAAATTATATTTAGGGTTCTGTATATTTCATCAATTAAAATATTATATTGGAATGAAGAATATGGAATAGATGTTTACAACCAATAATGTGAGATGTTGCTTGGTGTCCAAAAATCTGAAACTCCTAATTTTTTACAATTTTTAGGCAGGCCAGCGGTTTGCGCGCGCGACGGTCACCTGTTTTTTTTATGTAATAAAAGTGGCAAACAAGGATGCAGTTCACATTGATGTCAAGTGATGACTGCAGCCTATAGACACTTACACAATGACCAGAGGTCAAAATGCAGATGCGTTGCCAGGTGTTATGCCTCTGTGCCGGAAATTACGGAGCCGTACATTGCCACCTGACCGGAACACGATAGTGGTGAACACTACCATTTAGCGACAAGTATTAGGTAATGCGGTGGTGCTACGCCCGCGAGCTCCGTCACTGGAGCTCTACCACCAGTAGAAAAGGTCAACTGATGTCCAGGTCAGGATTATTACCGCACATAGCATGCGGGCTTTTGGTATCGCATCCCGATTTCCCGGTATTGCATTCCCTAGACACGAATAGTATCTATAGGTACCTACAGGACTAATTGAATATATCCTGCCTGGCTAGTCCAGCAGCGGAGGTCTTTCGGCTGATACGAGAATTATTGCACGCCGTATTATTTACTTACTAACACCCTGAAATATGAAGAACATTTCAACTAAGTCCGACAAAAAACTGACTTACTGAAAATAACTTGAAGATTGATGTCAATAAAACAAAATTGATTCAGTTCTACAACAGGAAAAGAAAAATCGATGGACTCTGTAACTTCGTATCTTCACGCCTGTTATCCCCGAAGGGGTAGGCAGAGGTAAATGCGTGCATTCAGGCATACATGCAAACACCCACGATTCGCCGATTACGTTTTGGCCCATGTAACAGGTGGCGAGCTTGTTGACATCTCCGGGCACATTACCAAACTTCGAGGTACTGGGAAATTTCCAGTGGAATGGAAAAATCTCAATAGAACCAGAGATAAAGGACTTTACATCATTAGGTATCTCTGATAACCCACGACCCGGGAATCGAACCCAGGAACTCAGCGTAGTAGTAGTGGATGAAATCTGTGTTACGTATAATAATGAGAAAATTCATGAATCTCATGATATAACTTCTCTAGGTATTAAACCACAAATCAATATTTTTATTAAATTATCTAAGTAAGTAATTAAAATCAAATCATTATATAATCAATCTTTAAAACTAAAATATTTAAAGGTGATCAATGTAATGTTAATAATAAATATTCACGAGATAAACAATCATATTAGGAATTTATTTTACTATCCTTCAAGCATTTGAATATATTGAAGCTCCATTTACAATTGCAGATAGAATTTATCGATCAACATTTTTTATAGCAACTGGATTTCTATAAAGGATTATCCTTTTTTTAGAAATGGCAACTTGATCAACTTACAAAATGGTGCATCTCCATTAATAGAACAAATTATTTTTTTTCCTAGACTCCAATTGTTCATGGAAATTGCATGTAGAGTCAGTAGCAAACCCAACAGTTTTGTTTATGCACTGTAGAAGTCGAAGCGCGCATGGCCCAGAGTAGATCGTAAGCGATCTACTCGGTTAAGCACTACGGACGCGGTCGGGTAGCGGATGGGTAACCGCTAGTGCCAAATTAAATGCGCGTTTCCGTGCTTCGGAGGGCACGTTAAGCCGTCGGTCTCGGTTGCTATCGATGGATCGCAGTCGTTAAACCTTGTCGGAGGCCTTAGGAGGGCGGTTTGAAAACATCCGACAGCGGGTTGGCCACAAACCCACCTCCACCAATTCGCATTGGAGTAGCGTGGTGGAGTAAGCCACAGGCCTCCCCCCAAAAAGGGGAGAAACTCGTGCCCAGCAGTGGGACGTATAATGGGTAGCCATTATTATTATATTATTACTGTGGAAGTTAGCCCGTATTAACAACTGTAGGACTGCTCTTTTAGCTTATCACGGACACGATGCTTCTCTACTGCGCTATGACGTGGTAATGGAAATGGAGGAAATGGAGGAATTTCTAAATAATTGATGCTTTCCATATTATACAAAATTGTTCAGTGTCTATTTAATTTATTATGTGTTTTTGATTATTATTAGTGGTTATTCACTCTAGGTTAGTTTAAAAAAAAATGAAGATGTAAAAGTGCTCTCCAGGAGCCTAATTACATGAAATAAATGAATAAACTGAATAAACTGTTGTGGGGCAATGCTGTTAATGTTGGTGAACTTTTCATAATCCAAAAAAAATGCATACGCGCTATCTTTAATGAGCCG
The DNA here is from genome assembly GCA_036365455.1 of Macrosoma leucophasiata. Classification (NCBI taxonomy): domain Eukaryota; kingdom Metazoa; phylum Arthropoda; class Insecta; order Lepidoptera; family Hedylidae; genus Macrosoma; species Macrosoma leucophasiata. The sequence goes on along the minus strand of JAWQUS010000004.1, from coordinate 3,069,817 downwards.
CCCTATAATTCGTGTAGACCTTACTTCAAAAAGTATAGATTGTTAACGTTACCGTGCTTATATATTTTGGAGTTGTGCTAATTTGTTAGAAATCCTAGACACTTACCTCCTTATTCATAAACGTACATCAGATACGTTTTAGCTATAGAATGCTTTGTATTTGTCAGTTGCATTGTCTAATGTGCAGGATAGAAAAAGACAAAGGAGAGATTAGCAACACTTTAGCTAAAATACGTTTATGAATAAGGGGGTTATTCATTAAGTTCAATGATAAATACAAATATGAGTCACGACATTTTGTACGACAGTCATGTAAAGTCGAAGGTACAATGTCTAAATTCATACTTTACCACTGTACAAAACTGGAAACTAACCTTCTTTTTTTATCATTATGGCATCGCTAATACGCATATTGCCAGTATCAAGTAAAACGATATTTCGTATATATTTAAGCAGCGTCAAAGTTGGTATAACAGGTAAGTATCAAGTATATAAGTTATCAAGTATGTCAGTCAAGTGAGTTACAGTCAAGTTATTCGAGTAAAGCGATGGCTACTTTACCAGAACATTTACAATGAAGTTATGGAGGCAACCTGAAAGGTCGTGTTTTCGCACTGTTATTCTATTTCACTATACACGGGCACTATAATAAACATATATCAAACAAAAGGCCACCAAATTTATTCAATATAACTTAAAAATACACCAAGAAAATGAAATAAAATAAGAACACCATACGCCTCTTTCAAGGTTCCCGCCAAATCTCCTAACCTCCTTATTCATAAACGTACATTAGATACGTTTTAGCTATAGAATGCTTTGTCTTTGTCAGTTGCATTGTCAAATGTGCAGGATAGAAAAAGACAAAGGTGACATTAGCAAAACCTTAGCTAAAATACGTTTATGCATAAGGGGGTTAGAATATAATTTCAAAAACCACATTCATTTCTACACTACAACGCGGAACCCACACATATTTTCTTAACCGGTTTCCTTAACAAAGTAATTATTGTGTTAATATTTTAGGTAATTGTGAAAATGTTCGAAGGTCGAATGAAACACTAATTGGGTGCTATGTAGGTTAGGCCGATTCTTGTTGTACTCTATTTACTTTGAATGTACCATTCGTATGATTTATTCAAATAACCATAATTTGTATTATAACAATTAGTTCGCTTTTCTTTGATGGAATTGTGGTAGCGCTACACTAAGCCTGGGTTGCGCCTAGTGTTGCCCAAAATCGGTCTTGGTCTTGCAGTCTTGGTCTTGTTCTTGCATTTGAGCAAGACCACACTGCTCACGTTGGTCTTGCTCAAATCTTGCACCGTCAGTCTTGTTCTTGGTCTTGCTAAAATTAGGCAGTCTTGGTCTTGGTCTTGGTCTTGCAAAAATGCAAGAACAAGACCAAGACTGCAAGACCAAGACCGATTTTGGGCAACACTCGTTGCGCCACGATATTTGCTAGAGTTAAAGCTATTGTAACATTTCACATCCTTCTCTAACTTAAAGAAATCTGTTAAAGTTAGAGAGGGATGTGAAATGGTACAATAACTTTAACTTTAACAAATAGGTTCTTTTTTATGTAATTGAAGTAGCAAACAAGCATGCAGTTCACATTGATGTTAAGTGATGACTGCAGCCTTTAAACGCACACAAAGACCAAGGTCAAAATGCAGATGCGATACCATTTCTGAGGCCTAAGGTGTTATGCCTCTGTGCCGGAAATTACAGGGCCGTACATCACCACACGGAATAGATCGATAGTGCTGAACACTACCATTTAGCGGCAAGTAGGTATATTAGGTAATGCGGTGGTGCCTTCACCCGCGAGCTCCGTCACTGGAGCTCTACCACCAGTAAAAAGTGTTATGCTCGGCTTATTCCTGCGAGTTAGTATGAGAGGATCCGCATGAGAACCAAAGTAGCTGACATAGCCCACCGAATAACGAAACTCAAGGGATATCTAGGGCAGAGAATATATAATAATACTACGTAGGTAAACTCGTAGAATGGACTCTTCGACGTCCCGCCCGATTTCCCCGCATAAACCAACCTCCTTCCCTCTTATGTGCGATGGTTGGTATGTTCTACGTGCTACGCACCTTGTGCGCGTAGCACGTAGAAATACACGTCACTGATTGATGTCTGTGTAATAGAGACCAAATTAAGCTCTTGTATGGAATTTTGGCGGAGTGTCCGCTGTGTGACCTAGGGTAAAACTGGGTATTACACTTTTCTTAAAATAGAAATAAAACAAAAAATATTTAAGGACAGATTTGATTTGATTATTATTATATCAACAGTTTAATGTAATAGGAGCAAAGGTTACTTAAATAATTTAAAAAATAAATTAACTACATGTGGGACGTTTTAAAAGTAGCCATGAGAGTTTTGGCTGGGAACCTTGAAAGATGCGTGTGGTGCTCTTATTTTATTTCATTTTCTTAGTGTATTTTTGAGTTATATTAAATAAAGTTGGTGGTATTTTGTTTGATATAGGCTTATTACAGTGCCCGTGTATAGTGAATTAAAATAACAGTGCGAAAACACGGCTTTTCAGTTTGCCTCCAAAACTTCATTTGGAATGTTCTGGTAAAGTAGCCATCGCTTTACTCGAATTACTGACTGTGACTCTGACTGACTGACTTGTAATTGACCGACTGACACTTACTTTTACGCTGCTTGCGAATACGAAATATCATTTTACTTGACACTGGCAATATGCGTAATAGCGATGCCAATATATTTAAAAAAAAAAAGTAGCCGTCAGCTAAAATGCCCCAGTGTAGGAAAAACGTCTATACAGTACAAAACCCATGCAACCACCCTGAGCAAACCGTGCATTACCTTCTTAATTAATGCGGTGGTGCCTACGCCCGCGAGCTCCGTCACTGGAGCTCTACCACCAGTAAAACTACTACTTAAATATTGTTTTTTTTATGTAATGGAAGTGGTAAGCAAGCATGTAGTTCACATTGATGGTAAGTGATGACTGTAGCCTATAGACACCCACACAAAGACCAAGGTCAAAATGCAAATGCGTTACCACTCCTGAGGCCCTAAGGTGTAATGCCTCTGTGTCGGAAATTACATTGTTCTTAATTAACGTAACTTCACGCCTGTAATCCCCGAAGGGGTAGGCAGAGGTAAATGCATGCATTCAATCATACATGCAAACACCCACGACTCGCCGGTTACGTTTTGGCCCATGTAACAGGTGACGAACCTGTTGCCATCTTCGGGCACATTATCATACTTCGGGGTAACTTCCAGAAAATGGAAAAATCTCAATAGAAGCAGAGATTAAGGATTTTTAACCGTTATCTCTGATAGACCCGACCCGGGAATCGAACCCAGGACCTCCAGCGTAATAGTAGTGGCCTGCTACTACTACGCTACTGAGGGTGTTCTTAATTAAATATCTCAAATCTGTCTTTTAATAAGTATTTTTGATTTATTTTAATTTAATTAAAAAAAAAACTACCTAATAGGATAAAACTAGACAATACGCCAGTTATCCAGTTTTACCCTATTACCTACCTCTTCAGTGTGAGTTGTTATTATGATTTTTTTAAATTGGTCATTTTTATCTTAGTTGAAAACTTTACTCACTACATTTAATTACTTATCTTGCGCACTCAGAAATTCAGGTCATTCTAATGTATAAATTATTTGTCTTATCTCTATAAAAAATGTTGAAGCGCATAAAAATTGTAATTAACAAGGGGTTGGGGTGACCGACGGCGCCGACGGCCGAGGGTAAAATGCGAATTTTCGCCCTCGCCGCCGGCCATCTTGTTACGTCATCGCACAGGGAACGTATTTAGGACACGTGAAAAATAGCATTTTCTTTTAATTTTATAAGCCGAAATAAATAACACAAAAACATAACACATTTTTAAACTGTTTTGTTCATCGGTGAACAATAAAGATGCACAACATAAAATGCAATCAGAACTTTATTTTACACTTACTTAAATATAAAATTAATAATTTGTACGTGTGCAGTAAAAAAAACCGTCGCGAATCGGACAAAAGAAACCAAGAACCAATTAAATTTCTTATCAGTGAAACAGACAAAGAAAAACATAATTGCCTATGATATTTAGAGACGTCAGTACATTTCAGAAGCCATCGCAGAATAAAAACCGATACCTTAAAAATAAACGACCGGTGAAAAAAGTATAGAAAAAGCGCGAACGAGAGCGATTGTTTTGAAAAATAAAATAAGGTCAATACGTCCCAGCGTGCGCTTTGAAAATGCCGTGGCGGTGGTGATTGGTGGGTTTTAAGTGGTGGGCGGGGTATGTTTAGGCCACGCCCCGCTCCGTTAGGGGTCTTTGTGGGTAAACTGGCAAACCACTTCATGCGTTCGGCCGCAGCGCCACGCGTCCCACAGCGCACGCGCTTGTAAAAAAACAAACAAAATTGAAAAAAAAATAAGATTGCGTTCAACCATCTGACAATGTGTGTAATAATAGTGTAATGACTGAATTAACACCAGTGATCAGTGATTTAGTAGAAACAAAAAGTGTGTGAGTGTGTTGCTGGCATTGACGTTTTGAAAAATCAAATCTTCCAATTAGAATTCTTGCTTAGATAGCTCAAGTGTATCTTCCAAAATTTAAAAATCGTAATTCTGTTTTAAATAACCTTAAATTAATAGCCAATCCGTGTGCAATATACCAAAAATTTTAAAAATAAAATAAAGTAATTTCAGTAAAAAAAATACAGTGAAGAATATCTGCAAACGTAAATTATTGTATTAGATGTAAGCATAAAGAATAAAGCTACAGATTCCACACAATAACAACCAGATGCAGTAAATCGATAAATCAATAAACAGGGTCAAGCAAAATCGGAATCTTCAAATTACATCTTGTCTTATTAATCAATACACAATGTGTGGAACCAATACAATGTTGTTAGGACCTAAAAATCAATTGAGAAAATGTCAATAATGAATGTTGATAATAAAATTTATTTCAATCGGGAATACAAAGTGAATCATCAACTAACTGTGCACTAAAATCATCCAAACTTTCCAAAAATTTTGCTGCAACTCGGTTTTGAGACCAACCAACCATTATCCAGTTATTCTGTGTTAAATCGTTGGAAATTCAAAGTGGACGCCAGGAGTTTATTTAGCAAATGACAAATACAAAAGTGGGTGTGAGGAGTTGAGAGGTTTAGCACGGTGTCCTGTCAGCCGTCAAAATAGCAGCGGACTCGAAGCTGCAGCTGTGCGGCTGGGCAGGGCAGAGTGGCTACGCACTTGAAGGCGTGGACTCCACCCTGCTCCGGCCGCCGCAGCCACACTCCAGCCAGCTGGGCACCGTGTACGCCACTAAGAGACGACGGAGGAATGGAAAAAGGTAAGCCGACGGTACAGAATATCCTGGTATTCCTCGAATTACAGGTACCTTTGTATCAGCAATTTTTTTTTTTTTAATTTATTTATTTTTTTTTTAATTTTTTAATAAAAACAAGTGTTCATATAATTGGGTGTGGGAACTCTTCTTTTAAGTTGTAGTAACTTGGGTTAGAAGAATCCCCTCTCAGCTGCGGTGTTTCACAGTATTAAACAGGTAATAAACTTATAAAACTAAATTAAACTTATAAAACTAAATTTCGAAAGCACTTTGATCACATGGAGTACATGATTATAACTACTTGACACGAATCAATTTTAGTATTACTTAATAATATTACTTTAAAGAGACTACTTAGATAAAGGTCTGTAAAAGACGAAATGGACATTCTACTGATACATATTTAAATTATTTAAGTATATATAGTAAACTATTTACTTGGTATAATATACATGTATTTATTAACAATGGAACTGTATATTACAGGTGTTGACCTTTGTATCAGCAAAACTAATAAGACTTGAGTTGGGAGTCGTAGATATGCTTGAATTTTGAAATGTTTACCCTAAGTTAAACAATAATCTTGCAAAAAATTATGTAATGCAAACAAATAAACACAATGATGAGATTAGGACAAAAAAATTGCACTTACTTTAAGACACCCATATTTTAGTAGTTCCTATAACTTAATCAAGATTTTAAAGAAAATATGAAATCTAGAGCAAAAACGGAATGTGGAAGAGATGAATCACATTTAGCAACATGTTATTAAAGGAGTTGTGGAGGAACGGATGGAAATGTTCTTCCGACGAAAAGGGAGGTTCCTTCGATTAGGCGAGGTGCTACAGAGTAACCTATGAATAGTTTGCAAAGCGGCACTGATGGGCAAAACTAGAACCCCTAATTGTACAGAATGTAACGTTATTGAAGATGCCTACCATATTATAGCAAAATGCGTACGGAATGAACCAGAAAGAGTTGCGATTCATATCCGTTGCAATATTAATTTAAAACAAGTAGTAGCTCGCGGGCGTAGGCACCACCGCATTACCTAATATACTTGCCGCTAAGTGTTAGTGTTCAGCACTATCGTGTTTCGGCCAGGTGGTAATGTACGGGCCTGTAATTTCCGGCACAGGGGCATAACACCTTAGGCCTCAGGAGTGGTAACGCATCTGCATTTTGACCTTGGTCTTTGTGTGGGTGTCTATAGGCTGCAGTCATAATTTAACAACAATGTGAACTGCACTGCTTGTTTGCCACTACCTTTACATAAAAAAAAGATTAGATTTAGGTGTAGGCCTCCTCGATGGCCACCTGTCACGATTCGGTGCTTATTGGAGCCATTTCTTCACTGCCACCCCAGCTATATCATCCGACCATCTCTTGTATGGGCGACTAACCCTTCGTTTCCCTATGGGGCCTTTATATATGACCGGCCCATCGACACTTAAGTTTCAGGGCTTGGGTGAGCGCATCCTGTATGTCTGTTTCTTTTTTGTGTGTGTGGCAAACAAGCATGCGGTGCACATTGATGTAAAATTATGACTGCAGCCTATAGACCTAGGGTACTAAGACTAAGGTCATAATGCAGATGCGTTACCACTCCAGAGGCCTAAGGTTATGTCTCTGTGCCGGAAATTACAGGGCTTTACATTACCACCTGATCGGAACACGATAGTGCTGAACACTACCATTTAGCGGCAAGTATATTAGGTAATGCGGTGGTGCCTACGCCCGAGAGCTCCGTCACTGGAGTTCTACCTACAGTAAAAAGTGTTCTTTTTCTTGTACTAAACGAGGTATTCTAGTAGGCGGGAGTAAATACTATAACGCGGGATGGACCGCAAGCCTGGCGCCATTGCGATCGTCAATTCACTTGCCAATCGTACCGACTATGGTACCTATATTCTCCTCTAATGACGCAAAACACTGTTGTCGGCATCTTTGGGGAGAGCTTTCGTCCAACAGTGGACTTTTTTCAATCATCTGTGTAAAGCAGACAGTTCACCACTAAGTCACCCATACGCACTCCCACATCCATCAACTTCACCCTCTGGAGGCATTTGTCCAGATATATAATAAACAGCCTAGACGAAAGCACGCAACCCTGTCTGACACCGATGTTAACATCAAACCAGAGTGACATGTTACCATCTACCCGCACACATGCTTGACAGCCCACATGCGTGGACTGTATTGCACGGAGCAGACTGCCATCAATACCATACTCTGGCAAAATGTCCCACAGCTCCTTTCGTAATACCCTATCAAACGCCTTCTCCAAATCCACAAAACCGCAGAAAACCTTCTGGCTCACAGCCAGATGCTTCTCTACGATGTTGCGGAGGGAGAAAACTTGATCCATACATCCTCTTCCAGTTCTGAAACCACCCTGTGCATCCCACAACAACCCGTCGGATTTCTCTTTCATTCTTCTTTCTAAGACTTTCTCATACACTTTAAGGTAAGTATATTATTAAATCATTATTAAATTCTAATGTACATTTTTATACTGGGTATGCGTAAAGTTGTACCTACTTAAATTATAGATAGTTAACAAACATTAAGCATTTTAAGCCGCCGAAGAATAAATTAATTGAAATAGTGATATAATTTACCAAATAAAATTTATAAGCATTTTTAATGATATTGCACGAATGTGTAATATGATGTACCTACATGTTTCAATAATGAATAGGTTAATTTCCACTCTTGAATAATGAAAAGTGCTTGCCAATTAAAATAATAATATACAGTTATATTTATACCTAGCTAGTAGAATAGAATTATTCGATGTAAATTTGAAACAACCCTATGTATGTTTATTAAAATTATATAACAATTATTAAAAATACGTTATTTGGTTATTATCCTCCACTCCTGTGTGAATTATTTATTAGAGTTTTAAAAAGTTCATTGAATGCATAGCCACAATAAATATAATTAAATAATAAAAATATTACCTAAAATACATATAATTATATGAAAGGAGTTGGTGATTCCGTAGATTTGGCTGTACCTACAGCTACTACAGGTACATCGTTAGAAAAAACGTACAAAGCTGTTTTAAAAATAACAACATGCACTTTACATTTTCGATATCGTTGTTAATAAAATTTTAAAAATATTATTTTTATAAATTTTTCGTTCATTTCCATAACACGAATCGCAAAATTAATTATAACAGTGTAAGCAGGTATCTACTGGGATCGTTAAAATATATGCTAGCGTACCTACGTTCATTCTTATTACTTTTTAATCAAGAATTAAAAAAAATGTAAATGACCCTAATCGCAATGATCACCGTCGCTACACATCTGGCCACCATATGTTTCTGGTCATGTGAACTTAGAACCCCATCATACGTACGTAAACCCCCATATATCACTCGTACAAACCCTACCTTATTTTTTTTAAAACATTCGTCAGTATAATAATATAATGAAGTTTTAAAAAAAAAATCTCTCAATTACTTATCAACTGATAGCAAGCAGCAAGTACCTAGGTAAATCGGTTTTATGAAAAAATCGCATAAATTATGGATATAAAATAGTATTTGTATTTTTTGAATTCACGCTAAATCTCTTGCGGGATAGTCAGAGAGTGTAATGGGCCTAATATGCCGGTTATTGCCGGTCCTTACACACATCCCTTACTTCTAGTTCTTCTGCATTCATCATTCTCTTCATACATGCACGCCAACTTCTAAAACTCTTAACCCCGTCTTTAGACAGTAGGTAATTGACCTTTTTGGTCAAGGCAGGTCAGTCTTGGTATTCCTAGGCTTCTGCAACCATATACATTTTAATTCATGTAAATTATATTATCAATATCATGGCCAAATTTCCTACCTAATTAGGTAAGATTTTCTTTATTCCTCCCAATGTAATTAACAAAAAAATAATAATTTAAAGGTATTTTATCATTTCTTTTTCATTGTTTTGAATAACTGTGAGTAGGTGGGTATTACATTTAAGTTATATTATACACAGAGCCACTCTGAGGGCGAGATTCACAGACCGCACTACGACTTTACTTTGAGCAAAGTATGCTTAGAACTGTCAGTACAGTATGGGATTTGACAGTTCGAAGCGTACTTTGCTCGAAAGTAAAGTCGTAGTGCGGTCTGTGAATCTCGCCGTGAGTGTGAGATTCACAGACTGCACTACGACTTTACTTTGAGCAAAGTACGCTTACAACTGTCAGTGCAGTATGAGTTCTGACATTTGGAAGCGTACTTTGTCTATGAATATCACCATGAGTGTGAGGTTCTCAGACTGCACTACGACTTTACTTTGAGCAAAGTATGCTTAGAACTGTCAGTGCAGTATGAGTTTTGACAGTTGGAAGCGTACTTTGCTCCACGTAAAGCCGTAGTGCGGTCTATGAATTTTTACCCTGAGTGTTCTGTAGCGAATTTCTACTCAGTAGTAGGTTACTGCTCTTGGAACATAGCTAAGTGGTTGACTTTATAATGACCAACAATTTTTTCCTTTATCTTTATTTCATTTGTGTTCAAACAGGGAAATTGAAGAATTTATGACCAATTTATTATTTTTATTTTACCATTTTAATTGACTGTTTCTATGATAGTTCATACCATAAATGCTCATAAATTCATAAATGCTCCAAGGAGCTTAATGTAAGAAAAAATATTTTCAATTAATTATGTCTTTCAGTAAATGTAACATTTTTTCGAACAATGGGTAATGGTAGTAGGAAATAATCAACTGCAATATTTTCTGTCAGACAAATTACACTTCAATCTGCTCAGAATCATGGAAGATTGAAAAAAAGCTACCGCATTGTTACTGATGTTAGAGTTTCAAGTATAGTGCTTCGAGCGCGTAGGCACCACCGCATCACTTAATCCATCTGCCGCCTAATGGAAGTGTTCAACATTATGGTGTGCCAGTTACATGCTAACGTATGGCCCCGTGTTAACTGTCATAGTTGTTAACTTAGGTCTCAGGGGTGGCAACGCATTTGCATTTTGACCTCTAGACTTTGTGTAAGTGTCTATAGGGTGCAGTCATCATTTAACATCAATGTGAACTTTATACTTGTCTGCCACCTTCAAGTACACCGTAGTTCACCTGCCGTATCACGCCGTATTACGTCGAAATCGAGTAACTAACACACAAACATTCAAACTTTCGCATTTGCCAAACTCAAACCGGACCTACAAAATCTATATTTTTTTATGTGAAACATATTTTCACAGTTCCGCCGATATAATATCCAACAATTAAACCGATATAAAGTTGAGAATCGTAACAAATCGATTTGCGTGAATAATATGAAAACATCAAAAATTTAACTCGATGGCTTGTCATTTGCATCTGCATTTTAGAGGAAAATGAACCTTATGGTGGGTGATTAAAGTTTAATTTGAAGCATGTGTTGCTGTGCTTTAAATTGGGCGTACATTTGATAAGTTTAACTGGAAGTGATCGAATTTAATCAAGTTTAACCGTTGAATGTGAGGTATTCATAATAATGGAACAAAAAATGGTAATTTAAAATTAAAAAGACTGAATTTTCATATTACAAAGCTCAAAACAGGATGAAATTTTTGCTATCTATCTATATTTACAAATAGAAAAGGCATTTGCAGAAAATATTGAAATTGATCTAATGTTAGTTCACATCAAATTTCGACATAAAATAGAATTGGGATTAATACATAGTGCATAGGCATGAACACCGAATTACTTAGATCCCATTAAATAAAAGTAAACCCAAAAAGATAAAATATATAACTTTCTACAAATGGAAAGTAAAATAGTCAACAAAATGAAACAGTTTTCGCATACCTAACATAAAAACCAAAGCATAAAATACCTCGTAGTGTCTTACGGCTGTGTGTCTAACGGCCGATGCTAGACGCTGGTTTTCACCTTGTATTTGATACACTTAAGAAAAAATAAATAAGTACGCTTATTTCGAGCAAACCATTATATTACTTGGCACAACCAGTCATTCCACTTATACCTACAATACCTCCATAACTTTAAAATACGCAATAGGTATTCAGTGAAATTATACATTTTAGCCAAAATACTAATTTCGATCAAACTCATTAAACACTTGCCACATCCAGTTATTCCTCGAAACAATACCGTTCCGAATGGTGCGTTCAAGAATTAGTCTCGGCCTATTATATTGATTCGATTACTAATTTATGGGGTGAGTAATGGGCGTTATATCGATACATCGGAATCGATTGTTGCCGTGAATTTGTGTGACGATGATTGATAATCATGATAACGGATTTTGAATGCGATGGGTGATTTTTGAGTGGGGAGGATGTGTTTGATTGGACAGTTTCAAAATAATCTCTCTTTAATATCTGCTTCTTAATAAATGCCCGACTAATAGAGAGATTTTGCTCGAGATTTTCAGAACGTGTAAATTGTGGAACGAACTTATCCACACATAAAATACTTATCAGGTGTTCCCTCGGTTCTACAATTAGAAGTTCTTCAAAAATGGCGTCAAAAGAGTCCTTCAGGGCTGGCAGCGCGTTGACAACTCCTCTGGTGTTGCAAATGTTCATAGCCGACGGTGACCACTTTCCATCGGGTGGCCCGTCTGCTTGTCTGTCACTTTAAAACATAAAATAGACTGTTGATAGGCTTATACTTAACAGCCTATATATCTTCACGCCAAATGTCACTTACGGTCCCATCAGAACAGCAGCGCTGTAGTGCCAACTACAGCAACAAGCTGAGATGGGTACAATTTTTTTGGTCTGACACATGCATCATACCGTTGTGTTAAGTTGTCTTCTCTGTTTTTATTATTATTATTTATTTATGTACTTAGTGATGTATTATGTGTGTCAAAAAATAAATTGTATCTTTCTTTCTCTCTTTAAATCGCAAATCAAAGTATCCCAATAAAAGTTTGAGCAGTATCAAAATTATTAAACGTTAAGTATTTATCATCGTCATTGAATTGAACACTGGCATACCCCCTTATGGGGAGGCTCTAGTCCAGCCAAAGCCTCCCCATAAGGGATATGCCATAATCGCCAAGCTTGGCATGCGAATTGGCGATCGCAGTGGTAGTTACCTATATCGCAGATTGCTGCTACCCATCTTGCTTTATTGCACTCCCTACTGCCACATTGGAATGATTTGATCGCGACCGCGATGGTCGACCTCACCGTCCACTAGTGGAAGTTTTTTTTTTAACTATAAAAGAATTCTTCCACTCAGCAATGGCATAGTTCGGTCAACTGAACAATGGCTGTTAAACCATTCCAATGGAGCGGTAGTAAGTGCAATAACGCAAGATGGGCATTAGCGTCCTGCGATAAAACTACCATCACTGCGATCGCCAACCTGTATGCCAAGCGTGGCGATTATGGCATAAAATATCTCTTATGATGAGGAGCCTTTGGACCATCCGTGGATATTTTTTGCCTGACATGATGATGAAGATGATGATCCTTATAAAATCAATATAAAGTGCACTTTTTATCCCACCCCCTGATCATAAGAACAAGAATAAGAATAATTTAGTTGTTCAAAATGTAGGTTACAATGATGCTAAAAGGGATAGATGTGGTGACCCTATCTATACATTTTGCCGCGAAACGACGTACAAAATTTTTTTACAATATTATCTGACATTTATATCTTTCTTACCATAATAAAAAAAAGAAAGAAGAAGAAAAGAAAAGAAAACATTTGTTTGGACAGCACAGAGACATGACGATGCAAATTGCCAGACAATTAGGTACACAGGTACAATTAAACAAAAAGCAAAAACAATAAGAATTAAAAAAAAAAAAGAGATTAAGTGTCACGGCTGGTCCAAATGGGAGCCCAGATCAGCTTCATGTCAAGTCGATAACATCAATCGACTTGACGCTGATTTTCATCTGGGACCCTGGTGTTTCACGGATGTCAAGCAGATCAAACAAATGTAAATTAATAATGGTTAACAATATATACTTACATATTTTATCAGAAAAAAAAATATAGTTAATATAGTTAATATAATTATACATCAATTTTTATTATACCATACATACAAATAAATGTTTACAATGAATATTTTTACATAATATACTTATATTACGTATATAAACCGATAGTGTTAAAATATAGTAAACATATACATATTATTACGTACCGAGTATAAATAACAATTAATATTAAATACTAAATGTCACGTGACCAAATTCGTGATGAAACTACACAAATAAATAATACCGTATTTCACAACCCGTCGATATAACTAACCCGTCAACTGCTGACGGTGTTCAAACGACCATGACGCGGGCCAATTTGTGTTCAGCAACCATAATACACCATAACAACTCATACTGTCACGCGTTTGACACCTGCTTAGGGTTAATTTGTGATACGACCTATTAAGACATATATTTTTAAAAGTCGGTTAAGATGTTATGAATTATTATAAATTAGGTTAGTTGCGGCTCTGGTAGAAGTTAATAAATTATAATAGGTTGGGGAAAAAGTCTTTTCGCATTATAGTATGTATGAACTTGTAATAAAATCTCTTTGGCTGTAGTATTTGTATCTGGCTGGTTTTGGTATCATTAAAAGTTAAAATTTTAAAGAACATAATTCCAAATTCAAATTAGGCAAATGTGTGATTTTCATTTGTTTTTCGTACTGTCAAGATGAGTGAATCTAATGAAGAAATTTGATACATTTTAAAATTTTACTACAAAAAAGGTAAAAATGCAACGCAAGCCGCGAAAAAAATTTGCGATGTTTATGGACCTAGTGCAGTGTCTGTGAGAGTAGCACAAATTTGGTTTAAGCGTTTTCAATACGGAAATTTTGATGTCAAAGATGCACCTCGCTCTGGTCGCCCTATTACGGATAAAATGGATGCCATTTTTGAAAAAGTGGAACAAGATCGACATATCAGTAATTACGACGTAGCTGAAGAACTGAAAATTAATCACAAAACAGTTTTGGCGCATTTGAAAAAAGCTGGGTACAAAAAAAAGCTTGATATTTGGGTACCTCTCGAGCTCACTGAAAGAAACCTAATGAACCGTGTACTCATTTGTGATTCTTTATTACGACGTAATGAAACCGAATCATTTTTGAAGAAGCTGATAACTGGTGATGAAAAGTGGATCACGTACGACAAGAACGTGCGAAAAAGGTCGTGGTCAAAGTCCGGTCAGGCTTCACAGACTGTGGCGAAACCCGGTTTTTCGCAATAAGGTGATGTTGTGTGTGTGGTGGGATTGGAAGGGCATTATTCATTATGAGCTATTACCACCAGGCAGGACTATCGACTATATAGATTCTGAACTCTACTGCGAACAACTGATGAGATTAAAGCAAGAAGTTGAGAGAAAGCGGCCGGAATTGATCAACAGAAGGGGTGTGGTGTTTCATCATGATAACGCTAGACCTCACACATCTATAGCCACTCAGCAAAAATTAAGAGAGTTTGGCTGGGAGGTGTTAATGCATCCGCCGTATAGTCCTGACCTTGCACCTTCAGATTTCCACCTGTTTCGGTCTCTTCAGAATTCTTTATGCAATGTTAGGTTAACATCACGAGAGGACTGCCAAATCCACTTGTCGCGGTATTTTGATGAGAAGTCCCAAAATGTTTATAGCAATGGGATCATATCCCTACCTACAAGATGGCAAAAGTTAATCGAACAAAATGGTACATACATACTTTAGTTATATTTGAATAAACTATATTATAAAATGTTTTGAATTATCTTAAAAAATGCGAAGAATTTTTTTCCCCAACCTTATTTTTTTTAAATGAGCTACTGTATTACCCAAATTGAAATTAAAATCTTAATTATAGTGACGTAAAAAAGCAACCGAAACATGGGGTTGATTTGAAATTGTTTTAAAATACACGCGAGATATGAAAATCTGAAAATTTGTTTTATTTCAATGTGAAATAGTTTTATGAATTTAAATAAAAATAAATTTTTACTCTTTGTTCTCTACTACACACAAGAATTTAAAAAAAGACCAAAGAAAGCCAAGTAAAGTTAAAATATATTTTGAAGATTTTTTTTATGTAAAATAATTGGTAAACAAGCATGGAGTTCACATTGATGTTAAGTGATGACTGCAGCCTAAACCCACATAAAAACCAAAGTCAAAATGCAGATGCGTTACCATTCCTGATGCCTAAGATATTATGCCACTGTGCCGGAAATTAGAGATATATAGCAAGTATATTAGGTAATGCGGTTGGTACCTATGCCCGCGAGCTCAGTCACTGGAGCTCTATCGCCAGTAAAAAAAAAAATAGTAGAAATTTGACAAAAATCGAAAGAATAATCGTCAATATATATATATATATATATATATATATATATATATATATATTGACGATTATTATATATATATATATATATATATATATATATATATAAATATATATATATATATATATATATATATATATATATATATATATATATATATATATTGACGAGTATGAGTATTATAACCGCCGGTATTATAACCAAACACCTGTAATACCTACTAGCCGTAATGAAAACCACCTAATTTTCAATAATGTTTGTACTAGCTGTTTTTTTTTAATTTAATAAGCTGGCAACCAAACCACACGCGTTGTAAAATTAATGAAAGCCCGGTGCTAAAGTGCAATGCTGTAATTAGAGCTGGTAATGAATAATGTTAATTTTTTCGCCCCCTGTCGGTGGGGGGTTAACGTATGTTATAAGCATTTGCATTTTTTTTAATATCATCAGCAGTGGCAAGGCAAACAAGCATACAGTTTACATTGATGGTAAGAAATATTGTAGCACATAAATATCTGTATGAAACAAGAGATTTCAATGTAGATGCGTTACCACTCCTGAGGCCTAAGGTATTATGCCTCTGTGTCAGGAAATTAGAACTGTATAACCCCCTGTTCTCAACTATACTTGTGATAGAGATCCAGTGACTGAGCTCGCGGGCGTAGACACGGCCGCATTACCTAATATACTTGCCGCTAAATGGCAGTGTTTAGCACTATCGTGTTCCGGTCTGGTGGTAATGTACGGCCCTGTAATTGCCGGCACAGAGGCACAACACGTTAAGCCTCAGGAGTGGTAACGCATCTGCATTTTTACTTTGGTGTTAGTGCGGGTGTCTATAGGCTGTAGTCATCACTTAACATAAATGTAAACTGCATGATTATTTCCAACTTCCATTACATTAATAAAATACAATGTCAACGCATCTGACTTCTAGATTTAAAAATAAAGTATTTGTATTTTTTTATGTAATGAGGGTGGCAAACAAGCCTGCAGTTCACATTAGACATCTACATAAAAACCAGAAGTCGAAATGCAGATGCTTTGCTTCTCTGAGACCTAAGTTGTTATGTCTCCGTGATAGTTATTACTACATGTCATAAATTACCATCTAACCTGAACACGATAGTCATCATCATCATCATCATTTCAGCCAAAAGACGTCCACTGCTGAACAAAGGCCTCTCCCAAAGAATGCCACAACGAACGGTCCTGGGCCGCCCTCATCCAGCGATTACCCGCGACCTTCACCAAGTCATCGGTCCATCTTGTGGGAGGCCTGCCCACGCTTTGTTTCCCGGTACCTGGTCGCCACTCTGGAACTGCTCTTTCCCAACGGCCGTCAGTTCTTCGAGCTATGTGCCCTGCCCACTGTCACTTCAGTTTCGCTATTCGGTGGGCTATGTCGGTTACTTTGGTTCCCATGCGGATCGCCTCATTTCTGATTCGGTCTCGCAGAGAAACTCCGAGCACTCCATTGCTCTCTGAGTGACCTTGAGCCTTCTTATGAGGCCCATAGTGAGCTACCACGTTTCAGTTCCGTATGTCATCACTGGCAACACACACTGGACAAAGACTTTCTTCTTCAGACACTGATACTGAACACGATAGTGCTGAACAGTAAATACCATTTGGCGGCAGATAGATCAGGTAATGCGGTTGTGCCTACGCCCTCGAGCTTCTGCACTTTAACTCTACCATCAGTAAAATTTAAACAGGACTAAACAAGTACAACTTATTTATAATCATAGAGCAACACGAGCCACCGGCCGCCGCGGCAGACCCGAGGGGAGTAGCCATAGGGTTTATTACCGATGCAAAACAGTCTAACATTTTTTGCGGGGAAAACTACGTGTGATACACACACTACAAAAATCGTCTATTACTACGAAACTCACACCTTGACTTTAACAAAATACATTAACAATTTCACGCACACAATTAAACATCTAGGCGACAGGCGTAGGGCCATTTGGGCTTGTGCTTTGATGGAGGGGAAAGCCTGTATTTGGCTACTCCTCTCCGGTCCGAAGCGGCGGCCGGTGGCCCGTGTTGTTCTATGTTTATAATAAATGTACAAAATCATGAATAATAACAACATAACCTTTGTATCCCTGGCGTGTCGACTTGGCGATTGCATCGTCCAGCGATACACATCTTACGCTAAGGTTATGTGTTATCAGCTTGTTGCCAAGGGACATCGACCCCTGGACGGTCTCTGGGGGATGATTGTCCTTTCAACTGCTTTAGTGTAAACTAGAGTTTAACTTCAAATATATTTACTCGTATGTTACAGTTATAAAAAGCGGCCAAGTACAAGTTGAACTTGCGTTCACAGGGGTCCGTACAATTAATGAATTGCTTATGTTATCATTAATATCATAATACATAAAGTTTGTAAACTGCCTCGGTAGCCTAGTGGTAGCAGGCTGCTACTACTAAACTGAGGTTCTGGGTTAGATTCCCGGGTAGGGGCTTATGAGAGATAATGGCGAAAAGTCCTTTATCTCTGGTTCTATTGGGATTTTTCAATTTTCTGGAAATTTCCCAGTGCCTCGAAGTTTGGTTATGTGCCCGGAGATGTCGACAGGCTCGCCACCTGTTACATAGGCCAAAAACGTAACCGGCGAATCGTGGGTGTTTGCATGTATGCTTGAATGCATGCATTTTACCTCTGCCTACCCCTACAGGCGTGAAGTTACGTATAAAGTATGTAAATTTATACAGTAATCTATATGTTACTAATTTCTAAATTTCTTCATAAAATTTTAGGCGCAGTCGTTTTGGATAAAAGGAGAGTGTAACATATTATTAATGTAGGTAGTCGATCTTCGTGTTGTGGTGATTTACCCTATACTAATAAAGTCAGTCGTAATCCAGCAAGCTGTAGTTTTACTTCATGGTGGCAGCGGTGGGACAACATAAGACGTACAGGGCAGCTTCACGTAGGGCTCGTGATCTTATAGGATCGATGTTCCATAAATAAGTTATCTACTAGATACATTATTAAAATTTGTGAGACTGGTAAAATTGTACCTTAATTTAATAATTGTTTCTGAAACTTTATTACGCATATACATATATAATTCAGTAAGCATAAATATTTAATTATATCGGTAACGGTGTGATAAGCACTTATGCATTTGTAATAATGTGTTTATTTAAAATACTTGTCAACTTGTAATTTAAGAAATAGGCACTAAGTGTTATGTAATGCTTTACTGAAAACTTTCTATTATACTTTTAAGCTTTTATTTTAAGGGAAAGATGTAACATATTATTAATGTAGGTAGTCGATTGGTACTGCAATGGAACTGCCTCGGTAGCCTAGTGGTAGCAGGCCACTACTACTACGCTGAGGTCCTGGGTTCGATTCCCGGGTAGGGGGTTATCAGAGATGATGGTGTAAAGTCCATTATCTGTGGTTCTATTGGGATTTTTCCATTTTCTGGAAATTTCCCAGTATCTTGAAGTTTGGTAATGTGCCCGGAGATGTCAACAGGCTCGCCACCTGTTACATGGGCCAAAAACGTAACCGGCGAATCGTGGGTGTTTGCATGTATGCTTGAATGCATGCATTTACCTCTGCCTACCCCTTCGGGGATTACAGGCGTGAAGTTACGTTACGTAGGTAGTCGATCTTCGCGTTGTGGCGATTTACCTTATACTAATAAAGTCAGTTGTAATCCAGCAAGCTGTAGTTTTACTTCAGAGAGGAATGGTCAATTTATGACTATTTTCTTAGTGATTGCATCGTCCAGCGATAGACAACCGCAGTAGTCTGCAAGACCTCAAGATACCATACGAAGTCATTTTTGCGTTTATCCTGAACGCTACGCAAGACGTTTACAAAATCGATGGACGTAGCTACATAATAATATATTTTTTTCAAAATGCTGTCAGAAAAATGTCAACTCAGTTTGCCCGGGACCACGGAAGCTGAAAAGCGACCAAAACGTCGGGTTGATTTTAAAAATCATTTCAGTTTAATATACCTACGCGAAATAAACCCGTAAAAATAGTTTTATTACAATGAGCGTAGTTCGTGAAAACCTAATTAGAGACCTACATAGGACATAACAAACATAGATTTTATAAAACATCATATTTTATCGCATCTGCATTTTTACCTCTGGTCATTGTGTGGGTGTCTATAGGCTTCAGTCATCACTTAACATCAATGTAAACTGTATGCTTGTTTGCCACTTTTAAAACTTAAAAAAAAACATTTTAGTTTAATGGACGCGACATAATTTGTAAGTTTTTTTTGTTTTAATATCAGGTATACGATCCCCTTCAGCCGGTTCAGAAAAATGAGTAGGTATGTGAAATTAATGTAACGTGTGAATATTGACTTATTAAAACTATAGCTAATTAGGATATAAAACATAAACGAATAAAATAAAATAAGTCTATTTCCCTGGATATAGGTATATTTAAATCTTTTGATACCGCCTACCGATACGAGTATCTAATTAGTCTGACAACTACACGACTTACAAGTTTTCAACAACTGATATTAAAATCAAGTACCTATTCAAAAAAAAAATCTGCGACATTTTAAGAAACATTTATATTCTTTGTTCTTATGAGTAGTAAAGTTATAGTTGTAGCTAAATAGACGTGTTTATTACAATGCTGTTCAATTATTAACATAATTGCCAACATAGAGGCATAAACCTCAGCTTTGCCTCAGAAGTGGCAACGCAGTCTGGAAGACTGGTGGTAGAGCTCCAGTGACGGGGCTCGGGGGCGTAGGCACCACCGCATTAGGTACTTAATATACCTGCCGCTAAATGGTAGTGTTCAGCACTATCGTGTTCCGGTCAGGTGGTAATGTACGGCCCTGTAATTTCCGGCTCAGATGCATAACACCTTAGGCCTCAGGAGTGGTAACGCATCTGCATTTTGGCCTTGGTCTTTGTGTGGGTGTCTATAGGCGGCAGTCATCACTTAACATCAATGTGAACTGCATGCTTGTTTGCCACTTCCATTACATAAAAAAAGAAACAAGTTCTTGCCACTCCCGAGGTCTCTAGGTCTCTATGGAAAATTACAGGCTGCACCTACATTGCCACCTGACACGACTACGATAACGCTGAACTCCAGGTATCTGAAAGTAGATAGGTGATGCGGCGTTGATTACGTCCTTTAGCTCTGTCACTGGAGCTCTACCGATACAACCTCCAAATCAGAACAAAAGGTTTAAAGCGAATTTTTTAATCACAAGAACTTACCACGCACGTAGATTCGCGAGCGGCGTCTAGCTTTATAATAAAGACTAGCTGTTGCCGCGGCTTCACCCGCGTGGATGTCCTTTTATTATCCTGAATTTTCTTTGCTATAAACCACACGGAACCCGAGACCTTTCCAACGAATGCAAAACCGTGGAAATCGGTTGGTGCATTCTGGAGTTATAGCGTCAGGAAGGAAAACCCGACTTATTTTTATATAATAGAAGATGTACTTACAATAAAACATCCAGAATGTAATTTAAAAATGCCAATAAAAATATAACCGATTATCTGTATTTGCATAAATGTCATCGCGCGTTAGAGAACCGACAGCGTTAACCCTTTAATGCATCAATTAAATGCATGTCATAATTCCACATCAATAAAGTGGGTCCAAATTGACTTTGAGCTCAATTGGTTTAACGGCAATAAGCAGGTGGCTATATCAACCCTGCACGGCGGTAGCGTTTGATTTGAAAAGAATTTCGCATGGGTATTTTTAGCCCCACGGTTTTATGTTGACCTTTGTAATATTGAGTGTTAATTACATCGAGAAATTATATGCGCTACTTGTTTAAAGTTTGTCTGTTTAAGCTTTATTTTTTATTTCAAAATTTATGAAATAAAACATTTAGTAGCTTGAATTGAATAAATGCATTCTGTATACATTTTTTTTTTAGACTCCTTTACAGAACTTTATATGTTTTAAGATACATACTTAACGAATGGCTTAAGGAAATAATTATTTCGTAACTTCACGCCTGTAATCCCCAAAGAGGTAGGCAGAGGTAAATGCATGCATTCAAGCATACATGCAAACACCCACGACTCGCCGGTTACGTTTTGGCCCATGTAACAGGTGGCGAGCCTGTTGACATCTCCGGGCACATTACCAAACTTCAAGGTACTGGGAAATTTCCAGAAAATGGAAAAATCCCAATAGAACCAGAGATAATGGACTTTACACCATCATCTCTGATAACCCCCTACCCGGGAATCGAACCCAGGACCTCAGCGTAGTAGTAGTGGCCTGCTACCACTAGGCTACCGAGGCAGTTTAATTATTTCAAAAATAAATAAATATTTCTGTACCTTATAAATAATATAATAACGGCAACCCTTTATACGTCCCACTGCTGGGCACGAGTCTCTCCCCTTTTGGGAGGAGGCCTGGAGCTCACTCCACCACGCTGCTCCAATTCGGATAGGTGGAAGTGGATTGGATTGGATTGGAAATTTCAGTGATATGAAATAAATAAAAATAATATATATACATATGTATATTATTTCACCGTTATACATTATAAGCTTATTTTTATTTTCCCCTTCTCATTGCACTACATAAAATATTTATTCACTACCCAAAGGTTGACTGGGAGAGAACGCTTTTTAGCATTAAGTTCGCCGCATGTACGTAATTGTGCAAGAAATAATAAATAAATGTTGAATAAAGAAGCTTAAGAACTACTTCATATTAAATAGACAAAAAATGTCTCTTATAACTTGCAAAATGCATTTATTCACCTAAGCCCCGAGCAATCAATGACTAGCCTTTGATAAGTAAACTATTCATTATCTTTATTTAATGAGGTGTCCGGCTTAAGTATCATTTTATTAATGGATCTAGTAACTTTGTAGTTAGTATTTTACGTTGTACAATTGATGGTATCTTTGTTTGATATTATTTCGCATTTACACATGCTTGTGAAATATATTTTATTTTTAAAGAAAAATGGAAAGAAAAATTTGACTTCAGGCGAGGCTCGAACTCGCGACCTACTGGGAATCTAGTCCAGCCGCTCTTCCAATTGAGCTACTGAAGCCCTGCCCGATTTGTCAAATCTTTCCTTCACATCTATTGCATTGCTTTATGGTAGCAGTAGCGCCATCTATTACCAACTATGCTAGTTAGGCAACCGATATAATAGACTTTTCAGTTTATTGAATATCGTAAAGAAGTCGCTTTTACCCTTAATAATTGTTTGATATTATTTCGCATTTACACATGCTTGTGAAATATATTTTATTTTTAAAGAAAAATGGAAAGAAAAATTTGACTTCAGGCGAGGCTCGAACTCGCGACCTACTGGGAATCTAGTCCAGCCGCTCTTCCAATTGAGCTACTGAAGCCCTGCCCGATTTGTCAAATCTTTCCTTCACATCTATTGCATTGCTTTATGGTAGCAGTAGCGCCATCTATTACCAACTATGCTAGTTAGGCAACCGATATAATAGACTTTTCAGTTTATTGAATATCGTAAAGAAGTCGCTTTTACCCTTAATAATTGTTTGATATTATTTCGCATTTACACATGCTTGTGAAATATATTTTATTTTTAAAGAAAAATGGAAAGAAAAATTTGACTTCAGGCGAGGCTCGAACTCGCGACCTACTGGGAATCTAGTCCAGCCGCTCTTCCAATTGAGCTACTGAAGCCCTGCCCGATTTGTCAAATCTTTCCTTCACATCTATTGCATTGCTTTATGGTAGCAGTAGCGCCATCTATTACCAACTATGCTAGTTAGGCAACCGATATAATAGACTTTTCAGTTTATTGAATATCGTAAAGAAGTCGCTTTTACCCTTAATAATTGTTTGATATTATTTCGCATTTACACATGCTTGTGAAATATATTTTATTTTTAAAGAAAAATGGAAAGAAAAATTTGACTTCAGGCGAGGCTCGAACTCGCGACCTACTGGGAATCTAGTCCAGCCGCTCTTCCAATTGAGCTACTGAAGCCCTGCCCGATTTGTCAAATCTTTCCTTCACATCTATTGCATTGCTTTATGGTAGCAGTAGCGCCATCTATTACCAACTATGCTAGTTAGGCAACCGATATAATAGACTTTTCAGTTTATTGAATATCGTAAAGAAGTCGCTTTTACCCTTAATAATTGTTTGATATTATTTCGCATTTACACATGCTTGTGAAATATATTTTATTTTTAAAGAAAAATGGAAAGAAAAATTTGACTTCAGGCGAGGCTCGAACTCGCGACCTACTGGGAATCTAGTCCAGCCGCTCTTCCAATTGAGCTACTGAAGCCCTGCCCGATTTGTCAAATCTTTCCTTCACATCTATTGCATTGCTTTATGGTAGCAGTAGCGCCATCTATTACCAACTATGCTAGTTAGGCAACCGATATAATAGACTTTTCAGTTTATTGAATATCGTAAAGAAGTCGCTTTTACCCTTAATAATTGTTTGATATTATTTCGCATTTACACATGCTTGTGAAATATATTTTATTTTTAAAGAAAAATGGAAAGAAAAATTTGACTTCAGGCGAGGCTCGAACTCGCGACCTACTGGGAATCTAGTCCAGCCGCTCTTCCAATTGAGCTACTGAAGCCCTGCCCGATTTGTCAAATCTTTCCTTCACATCTATTGCATTGCTTTATGGTAGCAGTAGCGCCATCTATTACCAACTATGCTAGTTAGGCAACCGATATAATAGACTTTTCAGTTTATTGAATATCGTAAAGAAGTCGCTTTTACCCTTAATAATTGTTTGATATTATTTCGCATTTACACATGCTTGTGAAATATATTTTATTTTTAAAGAAAAAGCCTTTAAAAGATGGTATCTTTTAAAGGCTGTAGGCATTTGTCTTGGGTTTCCGGTCATGTTAAATTATGAAGTTCAGTCGCTTAGAAATAACTGGTTTATAAAGACTTCAGTTGACAAAGTTGTGTTAACTTCAGATTAGAATAAATGTTTTTTTTGTCTCAAAACATTAATATACATATTCACTTAGAATTAAATGAAATTTTAAAAAAAACCTACTCTTTCAGTGAATAATTTTCTATTATTATAGCCGATTTTAATTAAATTACATTACCGATGAAGCGCGCATAGCCCCGCTGCTGGTGTGGATCGGAAGCGATCTACTCGGTTAAGCAATACGGGCGCGATCGGGTGGGTGACCACTAGTGGAAAATTGAAATGCGCGTTTCCGTGCTTCGGAGGGCACGTTAAGCCGTCGGTCCCGGTTGCTATCGATAGATAGCAGGCGTTAAACCTTGTTGGAGGCTTTATGGGCTTTATTTGAAAAACCACCTACAGCGGGTTGGCCACTAACCCTTATCTCCACCAACCCGCATTGGAGCAGCGTGATGGAGTAAGCTCCAGGCCTTCTCCCAAAAAGGCGAGAGACTCGCGCCCAGCGTGGGACGTATCAAGTGTTGCCATTATACATAGCTGGGAAAATCGGCTGTGACAGACAGACAGACGCACGAAAGATCTTATAAGGCTCCCGTTTTTCCTTTTGAGGTACGGCACCCTAAAAATGTTATAAACAATAGAATATCTATTTCTAGTGCTATTATAAACATCTGCCCTTCCACGTATATGCTAATTAACTCTCATTATAATTATTAATAGATTAAAATATGATTAAAAAACAATGATAAACAACCAATATAAAACGTGTATTGAATACAAATCATATATTGGATGATCGGATCTTCTAGAACAGTGGTTCTCAACCATTTTTCAATATGGAATACTTTGAGAAAACTGAATGTTTGATTAAAATAATACAAGACCAAGTACAGTACCTACTAAAACATTGTTGTGTACCTAAGTTTATAATACCAATTTAAGCATATTATCACTTACATACTATTCAGCACGGGAATATTTTCGTAAAACCCTGTGACATTATGGTTTAATTTCATAAATCAAAATGGGTAATCAAGGACAGTAACAAACAGAGTATATTTAGATTCTGGAGTATGTAAACTAAATTTAAAACTTATAATTTTTCTGCAGCCTCATTAAACAAAATACCTAAATAGCTGTACGACGTATATTTAATCAAAGGGTAGAGCATCTATATTCATTATAATAGGTTGGGGAAAAAGTCTTTTCGCATTATAGTATGTATGAACTTGTAATAAAATTTCTTTGGCTGTAGTATTTGTATCTGGCTGGTTTTGGTATCATTGAAAGTTAAAATTTTAAAGAACATTATCCCAAATTCAAATTAGGCAAATGTGTGATTTTCATTTGTTTTTCGTACTGTCGAGATGAGTGAATCTAATGAAGAAATTCGATACATTTTAAAATTTTACTACAAAAAAGGTAAAAATGCAACGCAAGCCGCGTAAAAAATTTGCGATGTTTATGGACCTAGTGCAGTGTCTGTGAGAGTAGCACAAATTTGTTTTAAGCGTTTTCAATCCGGAAATTTTGAAGTCAAAGATGCACCTCGCTCTGGTCGCCCTATTACGGATAAAATGGATGACATTTTTGAAAAAGTGGAGCAAGATCGACATATCAGTAGTTACGACGTAGCTGAAGAACTGAGAATTGATCACAAAACAGTTTTGACGCATTTGAAAAAAGCTGGGTACAAAAAAAAGCTCGATATTTGGGTACCTCACGAGCTCACTGAAAGAAACCTAATGAACCGTGTACTCATTTGTGATTCTTTATTACGGCGTAATGAAACCGAATCATTTTTGAAGAAGCTGATAATTGGTAATGAAAAGTGGATCACACACGACAAGAACGTGCGAAAAAGGTCGTGGTTAAACCCGGCTTAACTCGCAATAAGGTGATGTTGTGTGTGTGGTGGGATTGGAAGGGCATTATTCATTATGAGCTATTACCACCAGGCAGGACTATCGATTCTGAACTCTACTGCAAACAACTGATGAGATTAAAACAAGAAGTTGAGAGAAAGCGGCCGGAATTGATCAACAGAAGGGGTGTGGTGTTTCATCATGATAACGCTAGACCTCACACATCTATAGCCACTCATCAAAAATTAAGAGAGTTTGGCTGCGAGGTGTTAATGCATCCGCCGTATAGTCCTGACCTTCAGATTTCCACCTGTTTCGGTCCCTTCAGAATTCTTTATGTAATGTTAGGTTAACATCACGAGAGGACTGCCAAATCCACTTGTCGCAGTATTTTGATGAGAAGTCCCAAATTTTTATAGCAATGGGATCATGTCCCTACCTACAAGATGGCAAAAGGTTATCGAACAAAATGGTACATACATACTTTAGTTAAATTTAAATAAACTGTACTAAAAAAAGGTTTTGAATTATCTTAAAAAATGCGAAGAAACTTTGTCCCCAACCAATATAACCCATATCGTTATGGAGTCCAAACATATACTTTGAGAATCGCTGATCTAGATGTAAAATAAAATACATAATATTATGTAAATTTATATAATGTTATATATATATTTTATTAATTATAGGTAGCGAATAAGTAATTTTGTAGCAACACTCCTATTTATGAATGAATTAAAAGGTTATCGCGGAATATATTTATCAACATAATGTCTATCGGGCAATCATAAGCTAATTCTGTTTATCAATACAAATAAATAAAATTTGAGTGTCTGTTTGTGATATTAAAATAACCGCTTTTTACTAAATGCATATGTATGTATACACGGTACATATACCAAAACAACATATTTTACAATTTTTGTGTCTGTCTGTCTGTTTGTTTCCGCTAATCTCGGGAACGGCTTTACCGATTTTGACGGGACTTTCACTGGCAGATAGCTGATGTAATAAGGAGTAACATAGGAGTAAACTTTATACTAGCTGCGCCCTTCACTTCGTTCGGATAGATACCTACTGAACAATCATACATTCTCACGCGGGTAAAGTCGCGGGCAGCGCTAGTCATAAAATAAACGTTATTAATATCTTTGATCAGTCTTCTTGCACTGATGAATGTGAAATGTTACAATAACTTTAACTTTTACAAATATCTTGGTGCAACCCAGGCTTATATTTTTTAAAACTTGAAGTATAATTTATATTATAAAGAAATTGAAGTATCATACACGTATTGATCCAGACTAATCCAGTATGAGAAGGTAACTCTAAATTACGTTAGCCTACTATTGAAGTGTTATTCCAATACAAAGGTCAGTGTCACTTTAAGGTCATTAACATGTCAGGCGTAAGGTCATACCCATTAGAAACTGTCTACATATTTCTTGTTAGTTAATACGAACATTTCTCTAAACACTGAAACATTCGAATGAAGGTGAGTATTTTTGAAACAAAGGGGTTTTGTGTTCTCTTCAAACCATAATATTAACGCTTGTATATCGCTGAAAGGGGTATGCAGCGATGTATACTCGGATTCACGTATACCTACTCTAGATATAAATAGTTAAAACAGTTAAAAAAGTAGAGAAATTACATATTATTATTTTATTCTTTTTTTTATGTAATGGACGTGGCAAACAAGCATGCTTTAGACACCCACACAAAGACCAAGGTCGAAATGCAGATGCGTTACTACTCCTGAGGCCTAAGGTTTTATGCCTCTTTGCCGGAAATTACAGGGCCGTACATTACCACCTGACCGGAACACGATAGTGCTGAACACTATACCATTTAGCGGCAAGTATATAAGGTAATGCGGTGGTGCCTACGCCCGCGAGCTCCCTCACTGGAGCATTAGTAAGAATTAAAAAAAAAATGTTTTTAAATTCATGAAAAATTCTTCTTCTTGGGATGCCTCTCCGACTGGCGAAGGTTGGCGGTCCATATGGTATATTACTATTCTGCCCGGTTTCTGGCGAGATGAAACAACTCGGCTGCCCTTGCTATTCCCGTTCACTCCCGGATCTTACGAAATCAAGATTTTCTTCTTCGATCAACGTCGTCGCGTTATGCCCATTATAATAAGTAGAGATGCGCCGAATATTCGGTTCGTATTCGGTATTCGGCATATTCGGCCAAATTATTCGGTTTTGGTGCCGAATATATTCGGTTTGAATATTTCTATTTCATTGGCTACACGACACGGTATAAAACTACAAGATAAATATTCTTATGTTATTTTATAAGCCGAAGAAATGAATAGACCCGAGTGAGCAACACTTTGCTCACTCGGGTCTATTCATTTCTTCGTTCATTTACATCGCTGCATTCGGTGAAACCACCGAGAAAAGCACTCTTTTCTCGGTGGTTTCACCGAATGCAGCGATGTATTCATGTAAATGGACACTATTTTGAAAAGATATAGCTAATAAAACTAACAACTTGCTGGTTTGCTCAGTTTTTGATTTTCTAGGAACTTTTAGTGTGGCCCTCGAATGACAAAGAATGCCGGTGAATGACAAAGAATGACTCTTTTTCTATTCTCTTTACTCTTTGTTATCAGTTTGTAAAAGGAGAAATCAGACATTCTACTGAAATACTTACTTTTACTTACATTAGTATATTATTTTTAGTTTTATCTTAGTGATATTCTTCACTACATATATTTATTTAGCTTGCAAATTGACATGTATTTCAATTGTTTTTCACTTTAATTTATTTTGTTTGTTTTTGACGTGTCATAAGAGGCGCCTGTCACCCTAAACATAGAGCAACTAGGGCCACCGGCCGCGGTGGACCGGAGGGAAGTAGCCATAGCGTTTATTACCGATGCAAAACAGTCTGTCATTTTTTGCGGGGGGAAAAGCGTGCGACACACATGCACACTACAAAAATCGTCTAGGAAACTCACACCTTGACTTTAACAAAATACAGAAACAATTTCACGCACACATTTCAACATCTAGGCGACAGGTATAGGCCCATTTGGGCTTGTACTTTGACAGAGGGGAAAGCCTGCATGTGGCTACTCCCCTCCGGGGTTGCTCTATGACCCTAAATGAATAAATGAATTTCTTATACTGATTCTGACATGGCCACTTTTTGTTGTTAGACGGTCTGCAAGAGTTCACGTTTCTGTTTAAAACAGTATATACACAAACCTTACCCAAGAATGACTCTATCTATTGGTGAAAACCGCATGACAATCCATTCAGTAGTTTTTGAGCTTATCGTAAACAGACAAACACGGCAGAGAACTTCGTTTTATAATAAAGGGTAGATCATAGAAGATGTATAAATAGATAGATCTATAAGGTATAACACTTAAGTTATAAGCAAACTACCGTTGTGATACTGATAAACATGTCAACTAAGTCCATAATATAAATTAAGTTTGTTCGGACAAGTAATTATTTTTAATTGTCCCGCAATTACAAAAATATTTCTTGTCAGATGTGCCTTATGTTGTAGAGTCATATTTAATTTTTTAAAGGTGTTTGTATCGTAAATTAAACCATCTTAAGGGAAGACATGTACAGAGTTCAACAATAAATATTGCATATCGAGCCTAGGAAGGAGACTTCGGCTTATTTCGGGTCTGTAGAGCGTTATCTCTTTCGCACCGTATCTATTAAACGTTTGTTAACCATTTTGATCAAGTTTTGACCAATACCGGACTGTCAGTGCTTACGTAGGCAGTGTGCAGCAGAGATAACGCTCTACGAAGTCGAAACCAACCGATTGTCTTTTTCGCAGGCTCGATGTGCAATATTAATTGTTGAGTTGTGTATATGACTTGATTATTATGAAATACTAGCTGACCCGGCAAACATCGTTTTGCCATACAAATCATAAGGCCATTGCCGCAAATTGAAAAAGAAAATGACTAAATGGCGTGAAAGAGGATCTCCCACTATCGGTGCAAGCAACGCGTTTGAAAAACATTTATTTCACGCACGCAATTTTTGAGGCATCTTCTAAGTTTTATGTTAAGCAAAGTCTCCCGCCACGTCTGTTTGCAATATACTGAAAGAGGAAGAGATTACTGCACGAATTTTCATGAGGTATTCACCGATAGATAGAGTAATTCATGCAGAAGGTTTACGTATATCACACTATCACACTTCAAACTTAATAGGTATTATAAATATGAAACATTCTTTGTTTCGATGTTCGTCCGTCAATCACGCCAAAACTAACGAACGATAATTGATGAAATTTGTTTTATAGAGAAGGTATTAGCTAACCTAGATTATAGGATAAATTTTATCTCGAAAAAATGAAAAATGTAGCTGTGGGATGCCATGGGATGATTTGATGAGTTTCCACAGGTTACGCGAAAAGTGACCAACACACAGGCGGAGCCACGGGCAACAGCT
Organism: Macrosoma leucophasiata; assembly: GCA_036365455.1. Taxonomy (NCBI): domain Eukaryota; kingdom Metazoa; phylum Arthropoda; class Insecta; order Lepidoptera; family Hedylidae; genus Macrosoma; species Macrosoma leucophasiata. The sequence continues at coordinate 3,038,934 of JAWQUS010000004.1, read as the reverse complement.
AGTAATATAATAAAGTTTTGTGTAAATTAATTAGAATAGAATAGAATTAGAATATCTATAACATTAAACGTTGAAAATATCGTGCGTCGCTCAAACCGGGATTCGTTTGAATTTAGTTTTTTTTTTGTGCGGCTTTGTATGACGATCGACGTATAGAGTCTTCTTATCCTTAATTAAACAAATATAGATTTTGTTACAACTATAAAAGGTGTATGATCGAATAGCCAGTTCTTTGACAATACCTACCTAAGCATGGATGTTTTGATGCAATATTTATGGGACATAAACAAGAAAAATGTACCGGTACATACATTTGCAATGTATGTGTGTAAATGGTCGTAACTCGTTTTAAATATGGTCCGTTCAAAACTAATTAATATGTAGGAGTGCAGGGTAAAGACATATAAATGGTATGTCATAACTGACTGTTTTACTGACTGGAGGTAATTTATGAGTAGTTACGATTTTAGTAAGCAATTTAATTACAAAAAAGAAATATGGGAATAGAGCTCAATTTTCAACTGTTGAGCCCGAAATTTGCCAAACATTTCAAAATTATAGTTTGCAAAATTGAATAACATTAATTCAATTTTGCAATATATATTAAAACCTTTTGAGGGGTTCGCGCTTCAAAATAGCGGCCAAGTGCGAGTCAGACTTGTTCAAAGGGTTTCAGAGATTTTTTTAACTGATGGAAAAAAATAAAATAAATAGGTATATTGAATTCGTGCGCATTAAAACAATTAGAGTTATTAAAAACACTTCATAATAAATAACGTGCTCTTTAAAGTGACATTGAAATTAGCGCGTAATTTAAACAGACTGTAGTAATATTAATTTAAATATACGGTAAAAAATCAATGGTGGTAGAAAGACTTGAATCGTCATAGCATTATTCATGAAATATTGCACATTGACCATACGAACGAGACATCGGAAAATTTCGGGTATGTAGAGCGTTATCTCTTTCCGGCACAGAAGCATAATACCTTGGGCCTCAGGAGTGGTAACGCATCTACATTTTGACCTTTGTCTAAGTGTGGGTGTCTATAGGCTGCAGTCATCACTTAACATCAATGTGAACTGCATGCTTGTTTGCCACTTCCACAAAAAAACAAAAAAACCTGCTAGACCTGGCAACTATAGCAATCCTCCCCTAATGACGCAAAACACTGTTGCCAGCATCCTCGGGAAGGCTTTGTCCAAACTCAAAATCAAAAATATATTTTATCACTTGGAAATAATAGATTTTGCTTGATAGGTCAAATTACAAAATCAAAATTAAAGCGAATAACAACTGATACGTTGATTATGTCAAAGTAAACAAAAATAAAATAAATAATGTTCCAAAAATACTTAATAATAAAATAGGTTTCAACAAAATGTTCCATACTCACTTTTACAAACCGCAAGATAAGCCCACGTTACTGAGTAAAACCTGCCAAAACAAAACTCAGTAGGATCTATGTTTAGTAATATCTGGTACAATGCACATTAATTCTACAAAATTATTGTTTAAAGTCTTGTGGAGCTAGACCAGCATTTGTCCAGCTATAGACATCTTTCAGTTGATATGATGATCACTGTATTTATATTTGCGTGTGAATATCGCACCTAATCGCGATACCTAAACGCGATAAAAACGCGTCACATATATCGCATCAAGCACACAATAGCGATATGCTACACCTTTGTAATTGATATAAAAAAATGTTCGCACCGCTCGAGATGTAGGGTACTTACCAGAGAATGCCTTTTTTTATTTGACATGTGAACAGGGATGTCAAAGATATATTTTGCTTCATAATGCTCTTTTATGGAAATCTGCATTCCTTAAAGATTTATTAAGCGCGGAAACTTTACACTTGTTGAGGTAAATGCATGGTAAAAGCATACATACAAAAACCTAGGAGTGTATGGAACTGCAGAAGATGTGGGAATATCATCTTCTTGCTGAATGTTCTATTTCTTTAGCCATAATTGCGGCTTATAAGACGACCACAAACTATTTTTCACTTGTACATATTGCTAGTAGAGTTCTAGACATAGACCTAGTGGGTTTAGGTACCACTGCATTGCTTAATTTCCTTGCTGCTATGATGCGACCCGTGATATCCAGTTCAGAGATATATATAATAATAATGGCAACCCTTGAAACCCTTGACGAAGTCGAAACTAGCCGATTGTCACTTTCATAGGCTCGACGTGCAATATTACTTGATGAGCACTTGCACATCGAGCCTACGAAAGAGACAAGCAACTAGTTTCGATTTTTTAGAGCGTTATCTCTGCTGTACACTGCCTACAACCGGTAGTGTAAGCAACCGTAGTCCGGTATTGGCCAAATCAATGAAATTAGATGAATTAGATTGCCAAAACCCACTGGCCCCTGAGCGTTCGTTTAGACTCGTGGACGGTCAGGTGACCGTCGTCCAGCATCATCCATTCATTGTGCATTCGCCCGCCGAGCGCAAACTTAGTGAGAAAAAACCGTTAAAAATGCCAAACTGTTCAGTGTTTTGGTGTAAAAACCGAACAGTAAAGCAAACTAAACCACTCAATAGCATTACTTATCACCGGTGTGTCTTACTTTTGTTATTTTATTAATTAAACACGATATCACATCGTCTATATCAAATTTATCGTGTCAAAACAGGGAGTACTGCCAGCTAACTCATTTACACGGAAAACAACGGACATCTAGATTTTGTAGTATAATCACGTCTTATACTCGTGTACGAACTGATAATACGCCATTTTTGTGACGTTTTGTGGGGCGAACATCTTTGGGTATCATAATATCTTTGGGTCAAAACTTGATTAAAAATGTCGACAATCGTCAGATAGGTAAGGTGCGAATGAGATAACGCTCTACAGACCCGAAATAAGTCGAAGTCTCCTTACTGACGTCGATGTGCAATATTCTAGTTGAATACTGTACATCTGTTTGCCACTTTGAAGACATTAAAAGAAAATGTCCCCTTTTTTAAAAAAGGATTGCGTTGTTATATGCTGCTCTTAGATGCGCGACAATAATTTCTAAGAATAATAGAAATAGAGTCATCAATTTCAAGTGACGCAGCCCTACAAAAACGAAAATTGAATACGAAAAAACGGAATTCATACCGATCATTGGCTGATAGTGTGATAATTGTGTCTTTGACGGCATAATTGTGGCTTATAAGACTACCAAAGGCCGTGCAAATTGCGGCGACGTGATCATATGTATTAAATAGTATCAACCGCGATAATAGATATGAAGAATTTTATATGATGACATTTTTACTTTGGATTAATTGGTCACGGTTGTGTTGAGACGTGACTGACGAGTTCCATTTAATTCAAATGTTAATTGTTAGTAATTATATTTTGCTAGTAAACGATGCATCAACTTGCACTATAATATAGTTTTATGGCTTAAATTTATAGCTTGATTTGGGTTTATTAGTGCTGAGATTTCATTCATTTTCATTACACCGCATAGGTGTAATGAAAATGAATGAAAATCTAAGTATATATCAGTTTGAAAAATGACTTCGAATTTACTTCTAATAACATAAATTTCGACATAGAAGCCATCCTTAAACAAATTTTTAAAATATTGAAAAAAAAAATTGTAGAAATCTTTTGCAATTTACTAACTTTTTATGTAACTTAGTTGGCAAATAACCATGCAGTTCACATGGATGTTAAGTGAAAAAGACATGTCATGATAGTGCTGCTATTGGGATTTTTCCATTTTCTGGAAGTTTCCCAGTACCTCGGAGTTTGGTAATGTATCCGGAGATGGAAACAGGCTCGCCACCTGTTACATGGGTCAAAAACGTAACCGGCGAATCGTGGGTGTTTGCATGTATGCTTGAATGCATGCATTTACCTCTGCCTATCCCTTCGGGGATTACAGGCGAGAAGTAATAATAGTGCTGATTAGATGGGCGGTGGTGATTATCCCCTAGAGCACACAGGAACTCTACCAAACTTCTGCAGGTCCTCTCATTTGAGACAATTATTTAAAAAAAAACAAAGACTAAGCTAAGTAAACTAAAAGTACGTACCATTAATATTTAAGCAATGAAAAACCAGACCTTCAAATATCCTGAACATTTAATTTTACGAACACAGATGGCCGAATACTTAAACGTCACTCAATTTTAAGCAACCCTCAAATGCGCGCTATCTCTATCGTTTGAACGTGTTTTATAAAGACAGAAGACTTTTAAGTCCCACTTAGATTTAAGTGACGTTTGAGTATTTGGCCGAGAGTGTACTAAATTAAAACCGAAACTAAGCTCACATAGAGATGCAGATAATAATTGCATGACCTAACAGTCTAGAATTCTGACTCATCGGGAATAAAGAGCAACATTAATTAAACTTACACTAATTTCTGTTTAAAAACTAATTGATAAAACTATATAATGCTCATGTCTTTACCATATATTTTATGTAGATAATGAAGGTGGCAAACAAGCGTGCAGATCACATTGACTGCAGCCTATAGACACCCACACAGAAAACCAGAGGTCAAAATGCGTTGTTACCCCTGAGACCTAAGTTGTTTTGTCTCTATGATAGTTATTACGGGGCCATACATTACCATATAACCGGAACACGGTAGTGCTGAACACTACAATTTGGCGGCAGATAGATTAGGCAATGCGGTAGTGCCTACGCACTCGAGCTTCTACACTGGAAATCTACAACTAGTAATAATATACAAGTAAGTAACAAAGTCTTTTTTGTTGCGAATTTTTTTTTTTGTAATAAAAGTGGCAAACAAGCATGCAGTTCACATTGATGTTAAGTGATGACTGCAGCCTATAGACATCTACACAATGACGAGAGGGCAAAATCCAGATGGGTTGCCACTCCTGAGGCCTAAGGTGTTATGCCTTTGCGCCGGAAATTACAGGGCTATACATTACCACCTGACCGGAACACAATAGTGCTGAACACTACCATTTAGCAGCAAGTATATTAGGTAATGCGGTGGTGCCTACACTGGGAGCTTGGACACTGGTGCTCTACCACCAGTAAATATGGTATATAAACAAGCTTAATTATTACTATATTCTTACTGCTATTAGAGCTCCAGTTTACCTAACCTATTTGCTACCAAACAGTAGTGTTCAGCACTATCATGTTCCAGTCAGTCTATATCCAAAACTCATTAACTTTCTCGTTTCTCGCTTATAAGGAAAACAACAGACAGACACATTTAAAGAAAGAAAACATGTTGCTTCTAAGATGTTTTTTCCTGGCGTACCTACCACATTGCGCGGCGCGGTCATATCATATTGGTATTGTACAGAGAGCGATATTCAAGCTATAATTAGAGATGAACATATAGCGTAGATAATAATTTCAAGGAGTCGAAGTACTCTCAGAATATATTTAATTACCAATCCTAAAAATACGTAGATACAATAAGATATTGTATTTGATATGTCACACACTATAATAAATACGTAGTTACTGCAGCATCTGGAGAATCACCAGTTGAACAGTGACCACCAACATGGCTTTCGACATGACAGGTCAGCTGGTGATCTTTAAGTGGAACTCACGCAGCGATGCGCATAAAATTTAGATAACAGTGGAGAAGCTTTAGCTGGGAGCCTAAATTTCGCTAAGAATTTTGAACAGATCTGGCACAGTCTTTTGGCACGGTTTCCCTGAGAAGCTTTGTCATTGGACAGTCAGCTTTTTGCCAGAGAATCCCATTAAAGTTCTAGATGATGGACGAAGCTCTGACTAGCATGACATAGAGAGTCTTGTGGTACACTTATAAATGTTAGTGGTCTGTTTTGTCAACGATCAACGAATCTAGACACACTCAAAAACTAGAGTCTCTGCAGAGATTTTTATATTTTAATTTAAAATATTTTCGTTTCATGTATGTTACTTAATTTGGTCACTGATTGCCATATCTCAACTCAATCGGCCCGGTGCTTTCAGAGGAAATGTGTTGGTTGAGGCAATGACTGTTGGACAAACAGACATATGAACCAGACGCACGAGTAACCGTATTAAGATACCGTTTGTTTCCTTTAAGGAACGAAATCCTGAACAATTATGTGAAATTAGTACTACTAAAACTAGGTGCCTCTGTAGGCACCTAGTTTAAATTAACTTGAATCAAAATTAAGGTGACTAGTTAACTGTTTAACTAGTCTACCTAAATTTTGATTCAAGTTAATTTAATCAAGACCAATATATTTTTTATTGTGGCCTTGAGTTTTGTGTTTATTCAAATCTATTGATCTATTGAATCTATCTATTGAATTATCTACTTATGACAAGACAAGTATCGCGTCATAAGTATCATGAATCGTAACGCAATCTCAGTACAACCCCAGGCTAAAGCCCCCCGAAGCGTGACGTGGCCCATAGCTGCGGTGAAAATTGCAGAAAATTAATTCATTTATACTGGCGTCGGAGCGCGTGTGCGCTGGCCTTTATCTGACCGTTTTATACATTATACACACCTTAGTGATTGCAACGACCGAAAGAAATATTATGATTAGTTCAGATATGATATGAATACGGCTGCTTCAGTAGCAGGCCACTATTGCTATACTGAGGTAGCCTTACATCCCTGTGTTGTAGAGGCGATATGAGTTGAGGTGTATTGAGATTTTTCCATTTAATAGTGACCCAAGATGTTAGCTAGTGCCTTGGGTTTTGGTGATGTTCTACCTATCACATGGGACAAACGTGACTGGAGAATCTTGGATGATACATACTTGCAGTATGCCTGAATGTATATGTTTACCCCTGCCTAACTGTCGCGGATTAAAGGTAAAGTTGTAACTTGTGTTCAAATATGATAAACTTTTATAAATGAAATAATATAGAAAATTTGATTATTTCCAATTGATTTAATGAATATTTGAACAGTTACCGAAAACAAACAATTGTGACAAGGTACTCGCTCATCTAAAATATAGACAATGAATAGTTATTTTTTGCACTCAATCCATGGCGATTCAAAGAAACGTCACTCATTCATATTCCTTAGTAAATAAAAAACATATATTTTCCATTCTAATTGTAAATTATTCGAATAAGAATTGGCAATATTTTCAAATATCTCAATCAAGATTCACCAACGCAAATCAGATTTTTTATATCCACCTGTTATCGCATAGGTGTGGTTGTGACACATAGGGATGTAGACGAGGTCGGCAATGGAGCGTAGTTTATTGTTACTGGAAATAACTGTTAGTTATAATTAACTTAAACTATTAATTACAAATCGAACCGTAAAATAACCGTACGTTACGGGTTTAATGTCTTTAGAAAGATCGAAATGCAATTTTTAGTAAAACTCTTATTAAGTTAAAGGCACGCAAATAATAACAAAACGAATTCCATTTGTTTTTCTGGTGGTAGAGATCCAATGGCGGATCCAATGATCCGTAAGCACCAGCGCGTTACCTTATCTACTTACAGCAAAATTTATATAGTGCAGCGCTATTCTTAGTAGTATTCTTTTTTTTATGTAACGATTTGCACAAGAAGACGATTGAAAAGAAGCATTCAGTTCACATGGATGTTAAGTGATGAATGCAGCTTATAGACATCCACACAAAAACCAGGTGTTAGAATGGACTTATGAAAGCGGCACGTCTCGAGGCGGCATCACCAGGCAATCGGCGAGCATCTGCGCTCACATCGGCCCTCCAGCCTAAATAAGAAGTTAGCGCAACTGCGTAAGGGAGACCTGTGGGTCCGAATCTCGGCTTAGGACGTTGTGGAGGGACGCACAAGACATATGCGATTAGGGGTGGTGCAACTTTCGCTCTAATCATCGGTTAGCGATAACCGGAAAATTACCACGCGCGTCGTGCTAGGTTCGGGGTTAGGGCGAGCGCGGCGAGGAAAGTAATGTGCCCAAATCCATTCGTTATAAGGGACAAATTTAGGGGATCCTTTGCGGTCGCTGATTGTCCGAAATAAAACGGCCTTCTCATAGCAAACCGTCTACAAATGCCCAAATACCTAACCAAAGCATCGGACAAAAAAGTATTTGAATGCTTGCAAGTAGCTATACACGAATGCTTATTTTATTTCTGCCCAAAACCCAGGGGCAATACTCTTTTCTAACTTTTAAGAGATCTTTTCTGACAATGACAAACAATAAAAACTACTAATTTCACTTAATTTTCAGAGCTCAAACAACAATATTTCACGCGGCTAAGCATTAAGCATGTTTTATGCTAATTCTAAAATTAATCGCAATTGCCTTGTATCCGAACACTAAGTTCGTAATGCGACTCAATTCATTATTCTCTTTATCATTATTAACTGATTTATGTAAACGTAATCATTTCAACCGTCTGATAACAAAGATTAAAAATTTATTGATTTCTTTCTTTTTATTTATTTGATCTTTAATGCACAAAGTAAGTACATTAGGCGGTCTTAATGCCGCAGGGCATTCTCTACCAGTCAACCTTAAGGTGGTGGGACATGATAGTGAGGGTGCAATTTAAAAACCTTTAAGAGATAGAAAAAAACCTTTAATAGGTATAAAGAAACAGTTAAATACTTACATATATTGTGTCATAGCCAAATGTATACTTAAGATATTTATTCAGAAGAGTATATTAAACTTAAGTAATAATATAAATAGTTATAAACATAATTAATATATTATATACATATATATAATTATATTATAAATACTTAATAATGAGACAGTGAACAATAAACATTAGGACAATGATTGCAAAAAATATCGTTTCCGTTTGAACGACACTTTTTAAATGTCTTCATCCCTAATTTGGAGAATATTTTATGTCAAAAACGTTCACAGACAAGCAAGCGGGCCACCTGATGGAAAGCGGTCCCCATCTCCTCTGCCGAAATCGTGCCAATTTTTTTCAACGAGTGTCCCTCTGAATTTAATACTACGGAGGGAATCTTCGGCGTTACAATATGGGATTCTTGAAAACTGGCGTCAAAAAACTCCTTCATGGCTGGCAGCGCGTTTGCAAATGTTCATAGGTTCATCAGGTGCCACGTCTGATGGTCTGTCAGCCTATTGACAAAAAATGTCTGGCCATTTGAAATACCCAGGACAGTGTCGACGCACTGTTTAAGACTTCGTTGACGTTGGTTTTGAAGAACTCTACATTGTAGCGCCGAAGGAACACATCCATAGGAAAGTTTTTTTCTTTTCCTCCTTTGATGAATAAAGATTTTACCGGTGAATTGAAAATTTTATTTTTTTTGTGTGAAAATTTTCCATTCAAAAAATATTTCGAACCCGAACATCATTATTATACCTTAAAATAAACCTATTCTGACCGATTCATATTACGTACGCTAACGAAACGACCAATTAGTGTAGCTCAGGAAAACATTATAATCCCTACTAATATTATAAATGCGAAAGTAACTCTCTCTGTCTGTCTGTCTGTCTGTTACCTTTTCACGTCCAAACGACTGAAACGATTTTAATTCGACTTTGATAAAGAACATAGGCTACTTTTTAAACGACTTTCACGCGGGCAGAGCCGTGGACAACAGCTAGTCACCTATATGTTATACACAGAATCAATGCTTGTTATGGGTAACACTAATTACTTCTTTGTAAAGGAGATGTTGCGAGCTCGGCTCTGGTTCGTACACGTCCTCAAAAAAAGGGGAAAATTAAAGAAGAATCCGAAAAAAAAAAATTAATTTATTCAAGAATATATTTTAGAGTTACAACCACATTTATTTCAAACGATTTTATCATTTTCAACCATGTTCAACATGGCGGCGATACAGCCGACGCTTGAGATACTGCCTATATATTTATAAGACAAAGCTAATGCTATCTGTATCTTACTAGTGCATCACATATTATAAAAAAAAACGATGTATCGAATCGATCAATTTAAAAAAGTTCCGAAGAATGTCTTTATATTGGATATCGATGAGTATTGAGTTCTTAGTATTAACACATGAAATCGATTTCGATAGTATTTAGAAAATATATCTTTTTTCACCAAGTACTATTTAATCAAAAAACAATAAAATAAATGGAAATGTCAAAATGACATCGCCCGCCATATTCGCCATGTTGGTTTTGAGTTGCAATTGTAACTGCAAATAATGTTTTGTAACTGCAAACAAAGCTAAATAAGTGAAAATATGCAGTAAAAAGCGTTTTTATATTAATTTTGCCTGTTAATGATATTGTGTACAATACATGGCCGGAGGTCCATACATTTTTGCAACATCTCCTTTAGCTTTGTATTAGATAATTTTTGTCATTCGTTTATTTACAGGCGTTTTTTTTAGTTCGCTACAGTACACATTGTTACAAATGCATTAAGTTATTTCTTTCATTTCTATCTAAACATCAATATGTTGGATATATATGCTATAAAATGCTTTTAAACTGCCTCAGTAGCGTAGTGGTAGCAGGCCACTACTATTACGCTGGAGGTCCTGGGTTCGTCGATGCCCGGGTCGGGGACTATCAGAGATAACGGTTTAAAATCCTTTATCTACGCTTCTGTTGGGATTTTTCAATTTTTTGGAAGTTTGGTAATGTGCCCGGAGATGGCAACAGGTTTGCTACCTGTTACATGGGCCAAAACGTAACCGGCGAGTCGCGGGTGTTTGCATGTATGATTGAATGCATGCATTTACCTCTGCCTACCCCTTCGGGGAATCTATTCGTGAGGTTACGTCATATATGCTATATCTAACCTCATAATTATCAAACACCCTTTACACGACTCTTTAAGGCAAGTTGCACATATAGGTATTGTTTTCAGACATTGAACGATTGCTCAGACAATGTTCACACACAAAAACCGATCATTAATACAACTATCGCATCTCGACTTACGATAAACATATCTTCTTTGCAATCTTATGTTATTTTTTATCAATTCCTTTCAACTGCTTTCTAATTTCCATCAAGTGTTCCAAACTAATTCAAACTTTATCTCACCCAATTAAAGTTCAGATTGATTTGACACGATTTGTTGCAATAATCTTGGTGAATAGAGTGTACATTAATCATACGAAACCAAATTGTTTCTTCTAGTTCGCGAGCAATGTGATTTCAATCGTGTTTCTTTTGTTTAAAGTTCAATTTTGAGGTTATAGATTTAAGGTGAGGTATAGAGATTGATATTTAAATGGTTAAGAGGTAAGTGCCTTTCACTCGTGTGGTGTTTTGATTAAAATTGGATTATAATTGTGTGTCCCACGCGGCGGCAATCCGTGGCATTGTTTCTAGCGTTTAGACGGTCAGGCGGTTTCCTGCTATTACCAGCCAGTTTTCTTGGTTCATGGGAGTGTGAACTGAGGTGTTTGACTGTAATTGTCGCTTTTTGACTGTCGATGAAACCTTTGAATAGTTGTTTCCGTCCTTAATTCGCCAGTATTTTTCATCGGGATCATTTGTTTCGGGGCAGGCCTAGTATAGGATTCGACTTATTAGTTCTCTCTCTCTCTCTCTCTCTCTCTCTCTCTCTCTCTCTCTCTCTCTCTCTCTCTCGACAGTGACAAGACACGCGACGCACGCCTCTGCTGTGCATGCGTACATTGTTTTGTCGTGTTCGTGTGCATGTAGTTTTAGTTATAGTGTTTCGGTCAGGTGGTAATGTACGGCCCTGTAATTTCCGGCACAGAGGCATAACACCTTAGGCCTCAGGAGTGGTAACGCATATGCATTTTGACCTTGGTCTTTGTGTGGGCTATAGGCGGCAGTCATCACTTAACATCAATGTGTACTGCATGCTTGTTTGTCTCTTCCATTAAATACGTAAAAAAAAATGTAATTTTATGATAAGGCGGAACGGAGTTCGCTGGGCCAGACAGTAGAAGACAAAGAAGATTCACAAATGTGATGAAACATTAATCAGATTTTCCCCTTTTTTCAAATTCTTTTTTTATGTCTGAAGGTTGACAGACAAGCAGACGGGCCACCTGATGGAAAGTGGTCATCGTCGCCTATGAACAATTACAACACCAGGGGAGTTGCCAACGCGCTGCCAGCCCTGAAGGACTCTTTTGACACCATTTTTTATGAACCCCATATAACTCTTAAAATAATGATGATAGTGTAATCAAATCTATATCTATACAAATAAATAAAATTTGAGTGTCTGTTTGTAATTTAAAATAACCGCTTTTTACTCAATGCATATATATTTATACACGGTACAATAACAAACACAATTTTTTTTTACAATTTTTGTCTGTCTGTCTGTCTGTCTGTTTGTTCCCGCTGATCTCGGGAACGGCTGGACCGATCTTGACGGGATTTTCACTGGCAGCTAGGTTATGTAATAATCAGTAACTCAGCCTACTTTTATACTAGCTGCGCCCACGACTTCGTCCGGGTAGATACTGAACAATCATAAATTCTCACGCGGACGAAGTCGCGGGCACATCTAGTATAAAATATGAATAGTCGATACATAAAATGTATTATAAAAGGTTATTGTAACGTATGGGAAAGGAAAGTTTCACATGTAGTAGAATTCACTACATTGATCAATGTTATGAAAATAAGTGGTAAAAATTAATTTTCTTATTATTGGTGGTAGAGCTCCAGTGACGGAGCTCGCGGGCGTAGGCACCACCGCATTACCTAACATACTTGCCGCTAAATGGTAGTGTTCAGCACTATCGTGTTCCGATCAGGTGGTAATGTACGGCCTTGTAATTTCCGGCACAGAGGCATAACACCTTAGGCCTCAGGAGTGATAACGCATCTGCATTTTGATAGGTGTCTATAGGCTGCAGTCATCACTTAACATCAATGTGAACTGCATGCTTGTTTGCCACTTTCGTTTCATAAAAAAAAACTATCACAGATGATATAACTCAGGGATGACAACGCATCTGCATTTTGACCTCTGATTTCTGTGTAGATATCTTTAGGCTGTTTTCATTAGTTAACAACCATGTACCTACATTGCTCAACAATAAATATTGCACATCGAACCTAGAAGGCTTCGGTTTATTTCGGGTCTGCGTTATCTCTTTTGCACCGTACCTATTTGACGTTTGTCGACCATTTTGATCAAGTTTTGACCAATAATGGACTGTCAGTGCTTACGTAGGCAGCGTGCAACAGAGATAACGCTCTACGAAGTTGAAACGAGCCGATCGTCTCTTTCGCAGGCTCGATGTGCAATATTAATTGTTGAGTACTATAACTGCATGCTTGCTTGCCACCTTGGTTAGATTAAGAAAAACATCAGAATCAGAATCAGAAACTCATTTAATCATCAGTCACCTCTTATGACACGTCAAAAAACAAAATAAATTAAAGTGATTAACAATTGAAATACATGTCAAACAAGATAAAAAATATATATATAGTCAATAATATCACTAAGATAAAACTAAATATAATATACTAATGTAAAAAGTTTATCAGTAGAATGTCTCATTTCCCCTTTACAAAATGATAACAAAGAGTAAAAAGAAAAAGAAAAAGAGTCTTTCCTTGTCATTTCTTAGTCTTTGTTGCACCAGCAGAGTTCCAAAGGTCAATATGATCACTGGGAAATCCCAATAATACTTACATTGCGACCCAGGGATCAAAAAAGGGACGAACTCATCGTAGCAGAAGCACACCGCGGACAGGCCGCCAAAATTCCATACAAACGCTTAATTTGGTTTCTATTACACAGACTTCAATCAGTGACGTGTATTTACACGAGCACCTGTGTGCGTAGCACGTACGAAATACCAACCGTCGCCCATAAGAGGCGAAGGGGTTGAGTGATGCGAGCAAAACGGGCGGGACGTCGAAGTGTCCATTCTATACGTAGTATTATTACATATTCTCTTGGCAGAAGTTAACCTGATACCAGAGCAACAACGCTTTCAAGACTAGGCTTTTATTAAGTTACTGTCTGATCCAATAAGAGTCGTTCTGCCATACAAATCATGTTAAAGCCATTGCCGCTCAAAAAAACTAATAAAAAGTCCCATTATCGGTGTGACAAGCTGTTTTTGAGTTTACCACGAACAGACAAACAGACAGATAGACGCGGCGGCGGACTATAACATACATGTATAGATATAGAAGTTGAGATCTCGTCTTGCCCACCAGCGGTATAAACACTAACCCTCGCGGATCTACTTTTTTTTACAATACTATAAACTAATTTACCGCTACAACAAAATGAAATGATGCGTAACCGAGCGGAGTCGCGGCAAAAACTTGTACAATTTAAATAGCATACTGCAACAACAGTTCTGTTTGTACGAGCATAAACAGGAAGTTTAATCGTTTATTGATGAAGTGGTTAGCATAATTCGAATAGTTAAGACCACCTAGGTAGAAAAACAAATGGTCGAAATATGGTTGTCAATGCAATTTTTTTTTATGTTATGGTAGTGGCAAAAAGGCAAGGCAAGAAGTAGCGGGTCGTGGTCCAGTACCATCGGAGAAAATCGGACAGACGGACAGGCACTGTTTTACTGGTGGTAGAACTCCAGTGATGGCGCTAGCGGGCGTAGGCACCACCGCATTACCTAATTTACTTTCCGCTAAATGGTAGTGTTCAGCACTATCGTGTTCCGGTCAGGTGGTAATGTACGGCCCTGTAATTGCCGGCACAGAGGCATAACACCTTAGGCCTCAGAAGTGGTGACGCATCTGCATTTTGACCTCTGGTCATTGTGTGGGTGTCTATAGGCTGCAGTCATCACTTAACATCAATGTGAACTGCACGCTTGTTTGCCACTTTTATTACATAAAAAAAAATCAAATTCCAACTCAATCGGTCCAGTATTTATCGTCTGGCTGTGACAGACGTACAGGCAGACAGACAAACACACACGAGAGATCTTACAAAGGTTTTTTTTTATTTTCCTTTCAAGATTCTGATCCCTAAAAAACTCACACTGGGAGCACTGGAACTCTACCACCACTAAAATGCAATATATTTCGCTATCACCTTGAATTAGGAACCCCAAATGATAATGTAGCTGTAGACGTCTTTAGGTAGCTTATAACCCGACAATACAAAAGTGTCCTTGTAGACCAATTTGAAATAAATGAATTGGCACCACCGCATTACCTGATTTACTTGCCGCTAAATGGTAGTGTTCAGCACTATCGAGTTCCGGTCAGGTGGTAATGTACGGCCCTGTAATTTCCGGCACAGAGGCATAACACCTTAGGCCTCAGGAGTGGTAACGCATTAGCAGTTTAACCTTGGTCTTTGTGTGGGTGTCTATAGGCTGCAGTCATCACGTAACATCAATGTGAACTGCATGCTTGTTTGCCACTTCAATTACATAAAAAAAAAAATTAAAAAAAAAACCAAAACCAAAAAGCACCCAGAAAAATAAATTGTCCGCAAAAAAATACTCGCCACCCAGATCTTAAAGAGGGCATTAAAATTATTAGCCGACCATTAAAATGTGTATGTTTGACATTTAACATGCAACATCTGCTCATAATCAGTAACTTTACCTTTATATGCGCCGTCGGGGTGGGCAAATGTGTGATAGGTTTGTATGTAGCTTATCTTAGTTGTAGTAATGTTTGGCCCCGTATTAACTATCACAGAGACATAACTTAAGTCTAAGAGGTGGCAACGCATCTGCATTTTGACCTCTAATTTTTATGTAGATATATTATAATATACATTTTTTATTATGTTATGGACATGGTTAACAAGTATGCAGTTCATATTGATGTTAAGTGTTGACACCCACACAAAGACCAAGGTCAAAATGCAGATGCGTTACTACTCCTGAGGGCTAAGGTGTTATGCCTCTGTGCCGGAAATTACAGGGCCGTACATTACCACTTGACCGGAACACGATAGTACTGAACACTACCATTTAGCGGCAAGTATATTAGGTAATGCGGTGGTGCCTGCGCCCGCGAGCTCCGTCACTGGAGTTTTCATTGTACTCAAAGGTGTATTTTCGGAAAAAAAAAAAATATATTTCACAAGCATGTGTTAATGCGAAATAATATAAAACAATTATTAAGGGTAAAAGCGACTTCTTTACGATATTTAATAAACTGCAAAGTCTATTATATCGGTTGCCTAACTAGCATAGTTGGCAATGGATGGCGCTGCTGCTACCATAAAGCAATGCAATAGATGTGAAGGAAAGATTTGACAAATCGGGCAGGACTTCAGTAGCTCAATTGGAAGAGCGGCTGGACTAGATTCCCAGTAGGCCGCGAGTTCGAGTCTCGCCTGAAGTCAATTTTTTCTTTCCATTTTACTTTAAATAAAATGTATTTTCATTTCATAGCTTAATCTTTGGAGGCAAACTTTAAAATGCCACAATTATTTCAATAAGTCGCTTTACTCCAATAATCGTGCATACTATTGAACCGACAATTACAAAGTAGCCACTAAACGATACCCAAACTCCGAATAAGGGTCAGGCCACAACATTGCGACCCACTCTATGGCCGAGAATTACTGAACATAACACTTTATTTTGAATAACAGTTAAAGATTCAGTAACAGCAACTTTAGTTTAAGGAGTTATTTCCATTAGCTGGATGAGGGCGGCCCAGGCGGCCCAAGACTGTTCATTGTGAACTTTGGGGGAGCGCTTTGCCTTTGTCCGGTTAAAATGATGATTATGAGATTTCCAGTTCTGTGAATATTTCAAGCTTCACAACAAACGTGAGTTTTGTTTTTGCTAGATATCAATAACGGTAACAGATTCGTTATTATGGGAGCCCCTCTTTAACCAAGAGACTTATAACCTCGCACTTAGCTTGGGCATTTTTACATAATCTTCAATGTAATTTTTTCTTTAATTTTTTTACTTAGCTTTTTGCGATAAAATCTATGCGTTGCGTTAACGCAACTGCGTCGCGCGATGCGTCGTCGATCGTCGTGTTGTGGTCTCGTCCTAAAAGAAAAGGGAACTAAAAATAACTAACCCATACAAACGTAAGTTCATAATTGAGTCTTATTATACCGCATCAAACAAATGTTTTGGAATTTGTTCCACGAAATCTATACGTAGCGTCGGCAGCGAAATTGTACTGTATAATGACCCCTATTATTTCATTTCGTTATTTTTCGTTTTTGCTTTTTTTATTTTAGTTGGATTTTGAGTAGGTTCAAGTAAATTTGAAGATTAAATTCATGTTCGAATTTTAGACCAACTTCGATATTTAAAATATTTTTTTTTTTGTATAAACATCATTGTGATGAGCCTATGTGATAGACTATATAGATATATAATATACATTATCCCAATACCATTCCTGTATTGGGATAATGTATATTATAATATATACCTATACCCCAGACAAGTTCCACGTTCATTATATCAAAAGACAGAGAAAAATATGTACAATGATGGAAAAATATTCAAAAAAATATTTGAATCTTTTTTTTTTGTCGGAAATATCTATTTATTTTATGTAATTTTTGTATGACTACAATATGTCACCATATTGTTATTATGATATTCTTGTTTTTGATATTTACTTACGCCAATTAACTGAAGGTAAAGTAAAGGATTTGAATAGCTGAAAATGATTTAGTATTTTATGCTTTCTCTGTCAATATAGCGTACAAGATGCGGGCCCAAGCTCCATACATTTTGGAACGTCTCTTTAGTCAAAGTTAGAGAAGGATGTAAAATTTTTACATTAATTATAACAAATAGGTATGTTGGTGCAAATTAACCTTAGTTCATCAAATGTTTTATTGAGATTTATTAATCTAATTTATAAGTGAGTAACTATATATTAAAGATACGTCATTGACCAGAATCATACTAATATTATAAATGCGAAAGTTTGTATGTTTGTTGGTTACTCCTTCACGCAAAAACTGCTAAACCGATTTTCATGAAATTTGGCACACACATAGAGGGTAAGTTGGATTAACACATAGGATTTGTCCCGAAAAAAATGTTCCTGATGAATGCCATGGAATGATTTGATGAGTTTCCAGAGGTTACGCTGACGAAGCCGCGGGCAACAGCTAGTACAATTTATTTTAAACTAAAAACCACGCTTAGTATCTAAATCGGGTCATATATTAAAAATAATCATTGAAACATCTTAGAATATCATGTTTAATGATTACATACCTAAACAGTATAGACACGTGTTAATTAGTAAATATTTCATTCTAAAACCCACGTATAAATTATAAATAATAATAAATAATAAAATAAAATACGCTTACACTCACAGCCCCACAATAGGTATAAACCTGTGTTATGGGTGCCGTTGTACACATACAACACATACACAAACACCCAGACCCGAAACAAATATCTGTAGGCCATACAAACATTTGTCCCGGTGCGGGGATCGAACCCGCCACCCTTCGAATCAAACGATGGTTTCACACCGCTGCACTAACCGGGTCGTCAAAAACACAAAAAAAATAACGAAAACAGTTTTATAAGACTCTACTTTTTCGTTAATCCCACTTAAATTATCTTTTTCTTCATACGGTACATCCACACTTACCCACCCGCACCGGAGGCTATGTTCAAATGACTTATCATTATGTAATTACTATCATTGTCTGCACACACACACAGAGAAAAAGTACTCCAACATGGAGATTTACTCTTCGAATGTTAAATGATGAGGCCTGAATATGATTCATTCTATATCTTCAAAACCACAGCTTTCGGATATATATTTTAATATTCGGATACAGCGAAATTATAACTTACTTAACTTTGCATATAAAGGTACTGATGGTAAAAACATTGGGAACTTTTTCAGACTTATCCGAAAATGAAATATTAAAATATTAGTAACTAGCTGTTGCCCGCAGCTTCAGCCGCGTGCCGCGTGCGTATGCGTAGCCTATGTTCTTTCTCAAAGTCAACTCTATCTCTGCACCAAATTACATTAAAATCGATTCAGTCGTTTGGACGTGAAAAGATAACAGACAGACAGACAGAGTTTCTTTCGCGTTTATAATATTAGTAGGGATTAGATATTGTCGAATTATTTATTATAATTAATGAGCAACTGCGAGTCGTGGGTTTTGGTCATCGTTAAAAAAAAATCTTAATTCCGATCCACAACGTGTGATTTAAACATAAAATTAAATATAAATGACAGTCACAATGACAAATAACTGTTCCATTGAATTGGTGTATTAGTCAAAGGAACCGTTCGAGGAACTCTGATTCACTTTGTTAACCTCCTGATACTACACTCTCCCCTACTATACACAGTTCTTTTAATCGTATAACATTATATTAGGTACTTTTTGTTGGTAGTACCTACGGCAAAAATGATTGTTTTTTTTTTATAATTTCTTCGTTTCTTCAATTTTTAACCTTTCGTTTGGTCTTCTACAATTTCAAAACTAAAATTAACCAAATCGGTCCAAACGTTCTCGAAAAGAAAAACCGTCTTAGGAGAAACTGTTTTATTTTTCTTTATTTTTTGTTACTTGTATATATTTAGAGATAACTGCGGCTGACAAGCATGCTATTCTCATGATGGTAAAATGGTAAAATGTGAAATGGAGCCTATAGACGTCTACATAAGATCCAGAGATGTCAATGGAGGTACGTTGGAACTCCTGGGATGTACATTACCACTTTTATTTTCTGGGATGTACATTTAGCGGCAAGTAAATTAGATAATGCGAGCTCCATCATTAGAGCTCTACCACCGCATCAATTTCTCATTGTTATTTTGCCACCAATAAATCAATTCATTAAGACCTTAGAAAAGCGTCAACTGTTATATTCTTTGGAAATCGACAATTGCTCTTAAAACAGGACAATAGGAAGGAACGAAGCCAGGTTGTCAAACTAGTAGACAGTGAAATAAATCGCCAAACTCATTACTCGCCTCTTTGCGGTCGGTTAATTTAATTGGGTAAGTATTGTACGTAGTATCTCCAGACACCTTTATCTTTGTTTCATGGAATAGAAAAATGTTTGGAGTCATTTTGCTTATATTCTACGTATTTTATTGTTGGATAAGCAACGTGTTTGGATGTGTATGTCCATGAGCTTGAATTATTTATTTTCAAATGAATTTATTACATTCTTCTGACATCTTTGATTATGATGTTCATAAGCATCCGGTCGTGACCCAAATGATTAAATGATTTTTTACTTTTACTTTGACTTTGGACTGGGTACTAAACTGCAATTGACAGTTTTTTTTTTTCATTTCAGTGTTGACAAATTGAGAAAAAAGTTCAAAATCACCAATATAACAAAAACTTTTATTTTGACAACATACAGAACATCTTCCGACTAATGGTGTAACACGTGTTTTTATACAATACTTAAACAGCTTTTTGACGTGTTTAATAGAAAAAAAATTGAGACGAGTCACATTCAAACGTTTATTGTTGTAATATTTTACTATCGTTATGAATTCTATGGCTGTGCTATAACCATCACAGAGGTTTCGGGGGTAGCAACACATCAACATTTTGCAATAACATAATAAAATTAAATGCTTCCCATGCGAAGCCGGGGCGGGTCGCTAGTTATTATAATAAATTATACAAGTAAATATATATTATAGTTATATTTATAATATGTAATAATTTATACGAGTATATTGAAATCAATAAATTGTAAATTGTATTTAATGAATGACTTCTCCATTATACTATGTGCCGCAATTGGAGTAGGGAGGTAGCGTATTGGATTAGTATGAAGTAAGCCGGTAGATATTTTGAACGCAGGTGCTCGTTACTTAGTTTTATACTTCAGCTTGCATCTAATCGATGAGTGAATACTATTTATTGAATTCGCGAAATGTGAGTATGCATTGTTGAACGCTCCCAATACTGAGAGATGGTATCTGATGACTGGGTTTGGTAACCGTTATTATTTATTACTACTTACTATTTATTACATATTATTTACTACACACGAAAACTGGCGAGAAGGGCTCTCCCCAGGACAAGATCTGCAAAGGCCTGATGGGCTAGATGGGCCGTTGCAGACAAGACTTGTGCAAGTGGGATTTTATCTCTTAGCCTATGGAGCGTTGTGACTGTCCTCGCTCAAACAATGCAACACATGCTCCAATGCCCGCTCTGCCCCAGTTCTTGTACGTTGGAGGACCGCAAATGATGCAGCAATTACTGTGGCAAAATACTGGGCCATTAAAATTTAAGTCGAACTTCTGACACGAGAAGAAGAAGACTACTTACTGACCCGGCAAACATCGTTCTGCCGTACATAAATGTTAGGGCCATTGCCGCACTAATTATGAAAAGCGAATTGAGTCATTGCTTCCGCCATCGGTGTGACCAACGCGTTTGAATTAAATTTATTATCATGCGTGCTATTTTTTGCAATAACTTTTAAGATATGCATTTTTTCTCAAACTCTAAACCCTGAATTAGTTTTCTACAACATTTTACAACATTAAGGAGAAAAATATAAATTATACCAAATACAGAGTTAATTTAAATGAGCGCATCACCTCTCGCAGGCAGCATCTATGTAAAGAGGCTCGTAGAACAAAATGTTCTACGTATTATTAGGAATCTTGATAAATAAACCAAAAAAAAAATAAACAAAAATTGGCATTGGGGAAGTCTCCTAGAAAATTTGCAAAAATCCCAACAGCATCAGAGATAAAAGATTAATACACCTTTATTTCTCGTAGGCCGGGATCGAACTGAGCCCTGAAGCGCGCATGGCCCCGCGGCTGGTGTAGATCGGAAGCGATCTACCGCTATCTCTATCGCTTCCGATCTACACCATAGGAGCATAGGAGCAGCGTGGTGGAGTAAGCTCCAGGCCTCCTCTCAAGAAGGGGAGAGACTCAAGCCCAGCAGTGGGACGTAACAAGGGTTGTCATTATTACTCAACGCTGCAGCAGCGGCCGGCCACCACTAGTTTTCAGAGGCACAGAGGCAGGTCATATTTATAAAATAAAAAAAATTAAGCCTTATAAAATGCAAATTCACCTAAAATAAATAAACAAATTTATTTTAATTTTGAACGTAATCGCTGATAGTCTATTTCCAAGTCTTAAAATATGTCAACTGTATCCAATACGGTTTGTTAATACAGAAGCTACAAGCACTTGACTTTATCTCAAAACTCAAGTCAAGATCCAGTCCATCACCTCTTGAAAAATGAGTAAAAAAATTGGTTAAGCGTGAACCGTGCTCAGTTATGGGTGCCGTAGAAATAATTTTTATGAAATGCAAAATGTTTGAGTGACAGAGAGTTCTGCAAGTATCCATTTTCTTCAAACAAACCGATGAAGATTCCTTGATGTTTTAGTTAGAATTTATTACTCTGTACTAAGAAGTGGTTTATTTTTTTAATTGGTAGTATTCTCAATGACACTTATAATGCTCTAAAATTGGCTAAAAATGTCAATAAGCCCCATTTCAAGGGATTAATATAAAATAAAAAACACTGGTGGTGGAGCTCCAGTGTTCGCGGGCATACGCACCACCGCATTACCTAATATACTTGCCGCTAAATGGTAGTTCTCAGCACTATCGTGTTCCGGTCAGGTGGCAATGTAAGATCCTGTAATTTCCGGCACAGAGGCATTAGGCCTTAGGCCTCAGGAGTGGTAACAATATATGGCCCCGTAATAACTATCACATAAACATAACAACTTAGGTCTCAGGGGTGGCATCTACATTTTTACCTCTGGTTTTTGTGTATACGTCTGTAGGCTGCAGTCATCACTTAACATCAATGTGAGCAGCAGACTTGTTTGCCACCTTCCTTACAAAAAAAAATAGAAGATCCAATTTTTAAATTTCTCTACGGAACCCTAAAACGCCACTCGGCGGTCCAATACGATTTGACGTACAGATGTTAACTGTTTAATGACATGGAAAACTCTTCGGTTTAGTAATTCTATACCGGATCTTGGCTTATCGAAGACACTTTGCAGAACTAGCTCAATACCTTGGTAATAAGTCTGAATTTTGATTGCGGTTTTTTTTGCTTTGCAACTATTTTATTTTGGTATTTAAAGGCTTTGGTTTAAGAGCGATTTTGGTGTATATTTTTTTGTTGTGTGTACAGCAAAATGTTTAGTATCCGTTTACATGTAGTTTCGATGTCCAAAATTGTGTCGGCTCAGTTGAGCTTCGAGGAACATTGGTGTCGTGTCAATAAATCCTTGCCATAAACTGTTGTTGGCAAGTGTTACCAGGCTACTGCTACGCTGAGCTTCGGGTTTGATTCTTAGGTGGTAACGCATCTGCATTTTGACCTCGGTCTTTGTGTGAGTGTCTATAGGCTGCAGTCGTCATTTAACATCAATGTGAACTGCATGCTTGTTTGCCACTTCAGTAACATAAAATAAAAATGTTACAAGGCTACTGCTACGCTGAGCTTCGGGTTTGATTCTTAGGTGGTAACGCATCTGCATTTTGACCTCGGTCTTTGTGTGAGTGTCTATAGGCTGCAGTCATCACTTAACATCAATGTGAACTGCATGCTTGTTTGCCACTTCAGTAACATAAAATAAAAATGTTACAAGGCTACTGCTACGCTGAGCTTCGGGTTTGATTCTTAGGTGTTAACGCATCTGCATTTTGACCTCGGTCTTTGTGTGAGTGTCTATAGGCTGCAGTCATCACTTAACATCAATGTGAACTGCATGCTTGTTTGCCACTTCAGTAACATAAAATAAAAATGTTACAAGGCTACTGCTACGCTGAGCTTCGGGTTTGATTCTTAGGTGTTAACGCATCTGCATTTTGACCTCGGTCTTTGTGTGAGTGTCTATAGGCTGCAGTCATCACTTAACATCAATGTGAACTGCATGCTTGTTTGCCACTTCAGTAACATAAAATAAAAATGTTACAAGGCTACTGCTACGCTGAGCTTCGGGTTTGATTCTTAGGTGTTAACGCATCTGCATTTTGACCTCGGTCTTTGTGTGAGTGTCTATAGGCTGCAGTCATCACTTAACATCAATGTGAACTGCATGCTTGTTTGCCACTTCAGTAACATAAAATAAAAATGTTACAAGGCTACTGCTACGCTGAGCTTCGGGTTTGATTCTTAGGTCGTGGAGAAGACACTTACACTTGGAACTCTTTCACTGGTGGTAGAGTTCCATTACATTATTTTTCTGCTGCTAAATGGTAGTGTTCAGCACTATCGTGTTCCGGTCAGGTGGTAATGTACGGCCGGTGCCAGGGGCATAACACTTCAGGTCTCAGGAGTGGTAACGCATCTGCATTTTGACCTCGGTCTTTGTGTGAGTGTCTATAGGCTTCAGTCATCACTTAACATCAATGTAAACTGCATGCTTGTTTGCCACTTCAATAACATAAAATAAAAATGTTACAATGCTACTGCTACGCTGAGCTTCGGGTTTGATTCTTAGGTCGTGGAGAAAAGACTCCTACATTTGGAACTCTTTCACTGGTGGTAGAGTTCCCTTAAATAATTTATCTGCTGCTAAATGGTAGTGTTCAGCACTATCGTGTTCCGGTCAGGTGGTAATGTACGGCCGGTGCCAGGGGCATAACACTTCAGGTCTCAGGAGTGGTAACGCATCTGCATTTTGACCTCGGTCTTTGTGTGAGTGTCTATAGGCTTCAGTCATCACTTAACATCAATGTAAACTGCACTTTTTTATTTAGTGGAAGTGGTAAACAAGGACCTACACGAAGACCAAGGTCAAAATGCAGATGCGTTACCACTCCTGAGGACTAAGGTGTTATGCCTCTGTGCCGCAAATTACAGGGCCGTAGGTACATTACCACCCGACCGGAACACGATAGTGCTGAACACTACCATTTAGCGGCAAGTATATCTATTTGGTAATGCGGTGGTGCCTACGCCCGCGAGCTTCGTCACTGGAGCTCTACCACCAGTAGATGCATGCTTGTTTGCTATTTCCATTACATAAAAAAAGTTTAGTGGTAGCAAGCTACTTCTACTACACTGGGGTTCGATTCCCGGGTCAGGGACTATCAGAGATAACGGTGTGAAATCGTTTATATCGGGCTCACTTAGGATTTTTTAATTTTCACGAAGTTTCCCAGAACCTAGGAGTTCGGTAATGTGCCAGGCTCACCACCTGTTACGTGGGCTAAAACGAAGCTGGCGAATCGAGGGTATTTCGATGTATGCTGAGGACCCGGGTTTTATTCCTAGGTTTGAAAATTTTGATATCCCTTTGATGCAATGTACTCGGTCTAAAAAACTCTCTACACGCAATTTACTTTTAGGTAATGTTATGATAGTACGTATGTATGTATGCCTACCTTCGTCAGAGCAACGAAATATTTTAATTAAAAAAAAAAAAGTTTTAAGAATCATTAAATTACAGCCCAGTGACCTAAAATTATTATATCATGATGTTATTTATAATATTTTTTATTTACGGAACATCTTTCGCGTGGTTCGCCACGCGAAAGATGTTCCGTCCAGTACAAAACAAAATCGAAATCCATTTTTCATATATTAAAGCGAATAAACCAAATAATTTATCCCAAATTAACGAATAATGTATGGTGGCATAATAAAATCTAAGGCCAGTTCTATATTGAATGCAATCCCCCACTGCGCTTGCATAGCCGATACGATAATTGAGACATATATCAGTTGCAGTCGTGTATGCTGGGCTTATACGGCTCTGGACAAAAGTGAGTAAGTCTTATTATCAATATTTTTGGGCTATAATAAGATGAATGATGAAGGTAGACGAGGCACGGGAGGTATGTGAGGACCGGGATATCTGGCGCTCTACACTCTCTGCCTACCCGTTAGGGACCTGGAGTGAAGATACATACATACATACATACAAATTTAATAATAAGTTTTCACTTATTTTCATTATGTAATTTATGTATTGATGTTTACACCTATAACTGAGGTGTCACTTAGCATGATTTTTTTTAATGTTTATCTTATTAATATGTATCAGTGATCGCCTTGTTGGTGTGACAAATAAATAAATAAATAAATGTAATTAGTTATTAATACAAAAAAAATCATTACGTATTGGAGATGATTGAGTGATGAAATACTGTGCTAAACGCAGTTGACATAAATCTTTGAACGGGGTGAATAATTACGTATTTTTGAATACTAAAACAAATTCTGTATTTTGACCTTCGGTTTTTGTGTAAGATATCTATAGGTTGCGGTACTCACTGAAAAATATGACTGTAAATAATACGTTTATAATATTTGGTTTTATTATACTTATTAGATTTTTCGCAATAACATATATTATGCGAGTAAAATTATTTACAGAAAAAATAAATCTTCAGGCGGCATTTAAACCTGCGACCACTGGGATCACTAGTCCAGTGGCTCTCCCAGCTGAGCTACCTTAGTCCACAAAAAAAATTGCATATGTTGAACAACAATATTAGTATAATTCATAATACACGAAAAATATTTTACAAAACCTAAAATCACAATACTAGACTTACGTCGTTTCGTCGAGTGCTGCACCAATAAACACGTCATCGTTAAACGTAAGAAGCTATAAACAACGGAGCTATAATAAATAGTCAACGGATAAATAACGGACATGAAACAGATAAATAATCCTTTCTACTTACCCCGATAATCGGAACCTTGATGATATAATTGAAATCTTGTAAGCTATACAGTTAATTTTCAATTTTCTCCAGATAACGTATTAATATCTAAGTTTAGTTAGTATTGATCATTAATTATTTGTAGGTAGGTATTACCTCTGGTGGCTAGAAGTATCTAACTTTGAAACGATTGACTTTGAGAAAATACGGTGATAGAAACATCAATGTAATCTTCAAAGACTCAATGTCTACAAATATCCTGCTATTTTAGTTTCAACTGGCTGTGCCCGCGACTTCGCACGCGTGAGAATTTACGATTGTTCAGTATCTACCCGGACGAAGTCGCAGCTAGTATAAAAGTAGCCTAAGTTACTCCTTATTACATCAGCTATCTGCCGGTGAAAGTCCCGTCAAAATCGGTACAGCCGTTCCCAAGATTAGCCCCGCCAAACAGACAGACAGATAGACAGACGAAAATTGTAAAAAAAAATGTTTTGGTATATGTACCGTATACACGCTTTTTACTAAATGCATATGTATGTATACAGATACATATGCATTTAGTAAAAAGCGGTTATTTTTATAATTCAAACAGACACTACAATTGTATTTACTTGTATAGATTATAAAGATACATTTATTATTGTTTTATAATAATCATAAAGCGGTTCACAAAACACATCTTTATGTTGAGTTTCAAGAATGTAGTCCTCAATAGTTTTCGAGTACAAATGGCTGTGACATTCGGACGGATGGACGGACACACAGACAAGATGAATCTATAAGGGTTCTATTTTTTTACGGTTCCCTAAAAACATTAAACCATCACAATTATGACATCTCAAAATAATCGATGAACACACATAAAAATCTCAGGCACTTATAACTTACATATTTTGTATTTTCTAAATCCGGTAAGGGATCAACCTAAAACAAGTAGCAGTGCATTGCAAAATCAAGAATGACCTTCGAAAATGGGCTAAACATTTTAACATTATGAATTTAGCAAATAATAGTACGGTATGCGATCGACAAATTACCATATCTCATTGTTAGTTTCGACTCAGTAATTCTCGGTTGGACCCGCCGAAACGTATGTAATGATTGGTTTGAAGAAATTAAAGATTTTGCTTGCGAATTTAATATTAATACACTACGGGTTTTATGACGCTTAGTTGAGGCTTATCGATTTTGAACATAGTTTTTTTAATCATGGCAGAATGAAGTGGTAAACAGGAATGCAGTTCACATTGATGTTAAGTAATGACTGCAGCCTATCGACACTTACACAAAGAACATGGTCAAAATGCCGATGCGTTACCACTTCTGAGGCCTAAGTTGTTATGCCTCTGTGCCGGAAATTACAGGGCCGTGCATTACCACCTAACAGGTACATGATAGTGCTGCGTTGTAATGCGTTGGTGCCTACGCCCACGAGCTTCATCACTGGAGCTCTACCAACAAAAAAAAGGCAGTGGGACTTGAAACGGTGTCGGGACCCCTTCATCCTCTAATGGAAGAGAATTTTGCCGCTAATACATACTGTCAGTTAACCGAACAAACATTTCCATAGGGCGACAGTAAATAATTATTATATTTACTACAGGATGGGCAGCGGCGTCTCGGTATAAAACAACCGCCATTGCAAACGCTGTAGTGCCTGTCAAGACACTTCCACTAAATGATAAAGCAAGTGGTCCAAACCACTCATTTTTTACCACATACGCAAAACAGACCAGAATGTAAACAGTCAATAGTTTTAAAAACTAGATAAGACACTGCTTAAACCTTTTAAAACCATCTCTGTACCACCCAAAAATATGAACAATTTATAGCCTAATATCTCTGTAACAGAATCTTAAAAAATGCACCCATAAACCAGCCAGCTGTCACGAAAGATGAAAAGGCCAAGGTAAGCGAAGACGTCACAGACTTACATACGAAATCCTGGCGTGCCTTACCAAAGCTTGACCACGCATAAGCATGCGTGCGGTGCTTGCGTGCTAGCGTGAACAGTACACATAACGGCTAGACCTGCCCACGTGGCGCCGACACGCAAGTGACGTCCTGATAACTCTGTGTCAATGGATGGCGTGATCTTGCTGATTTTTAATCATGGTTGTATCGCGTGACCATCCTTTCGCTTATCGAGGATTTGCGGAAGGTCGTTCGTGTCTCCGAATTTTCCAGTCTACGTGAGAAACTTTAAGATTTTGCTTTACCAGATTCTTATATCTTCAGGCCGGTCAGTGATGACTGCTAATGATCAAAAGCCAAATATTCTATCAGAATATTCTGTCCCTGGCCCGTACCACCATCTCTTATAGCAGTCTTAATGCAATCTTACTTTGTTTTCACGTATGGCGATCAACGAAAAGTGAGCTTTAGAGCACTCTTATTAAAATCTATATTTGCCTTGACGTTTGATAAACGTCAAAACAAAGGAAGACCGAAATAAATCTGCCATAAGAGATGGTGGTAGTACCTCAGGAATTTTACTTTCAAAACATGTATTGATCCAACTGTCCTACGATAGTTTCTTGATGACATGCTTATCTCCGATACGTAAGTGTGACGAGAACCGAAATCAAAAACAGACAGGAAAAACCTAACTTCACGCCTGTGATTCCCGAAGGGATAGACAGAGGTAAATGCATTAATTCAAGCATACATACATGCAAACACCCACGATAAGCCCATTATATTTTGCTACATGTAAAAGGTAGATTTTGGGAAACTTCAAGAAAATAGAAAAATTCAATTTTCTAGTTCCTGACCCGGGACTCGAACCCAGCATCCCAGTGTAGTAGTAGTGGCCTGTTACTACTGGGCTACTAAGGCAGTTAACCAGGCAGGAACTTTTTCCTTAACAGTTTAACAGAAAACCAGACAGGAACTTTCTTTTAACAGCTTAAGACATGCCATGTCATGGGCTTTTACTTTCATTGCTTGTGTTCCCACTGTCTTGCGAAAGCCACTCTAAATGTCCACCACATGTGTTCGATACGCAAGATGTCCTGATAACTATGGCGTGAAGTCGCAAAACTTTAAATCATGATTGTGTCAGATGACCATCCTTTGTCTAACGTAGAATTTTCAGGTGTGTTTATATTTACGACTAAGGAAATCTTCGAGTTTTGCAATTGAGTATTAAAATTTCTTTTTGCATCTTCAGTAGAGGCTTCAATATTCCTTTACTACTGATGGTAGAGCTTCTGTTGCGGAGCTCGCGGGCGTAGGCACCACTGCATTACCTAATCTACATGCCGCTAAATTATAGTGTCTGCACTATCGTGTTCCGGTCAGGTGGTAAAGTATGGCCCTGTAATTTCCGCCACAGAGGCATAAGACCTTAGGCCTCAGGAGTGGTAACGCATTTACACTGAAATCTCTGGTTTCATGTCGATGTATATAAGCTACAGTATTACTTACGCTCACATTGATGTTAAGTGACAATTGTGAAAACGAAAATTAATTAAACGTAACTTCACGCCTGTAATCCCCGAAGGGGTAGGCAGAGGTAAATGCATGCATTCAATTATACATGCAAACACCCACGACTCGCCGGTTACGTTTTTGGCCCATGTAACAGGTGGCGAACCTGTTGCCATCTCCGGGCACATTACCAAACTCCGGGGTACTGGGAAACTTCCAGAAAATGGAAAAATCCCAATAGAAGCAGAGATAAAGGATTTAAAACCGTTATCTCTGATAGTCCCCGACCCGGGAATCGAACCCAGGACCTCCAGCGTAATAGTAGTGGCCTGCTACCACTACGCTACTGAGGCAGTTAAAAGTGAAAATTAATTAAAATATTTTAATTCATATGTATGTTAGTCTATAAGGTATATAGACATGGGCCTTTTGTTTTACCTTTACTCCCAATAGTTGCCTGAAATAAATGATTATTGATTGATAAATCTATCTACCGCCAAATGGTAGTGTTAAGCACTATCGTATTTCGATTGGATGGTACTGTATGTCCCCGTAATAACTATCACAGAAACATAAGGACTAAGGTCTCAGGGGTGGCAACGCATTTCCATTTGACCTCTGGTTTTTGTGTAGATGTTTATAAGTTGCAGTCATTAGGTACTTAGTTACATCATATATATAACATCAATGTGATCTGCATGCTTATTAACCATCTTGGTTACCTACATTAAAAAAAATGTAAATCGACATTATTTCAACCCTGTGATTCGACGAAGGGTTAAAGAGTTAGACCTGCATTTAGATTACGTATCCACCCACGATACTACAGTAATGCTTTGGAGTGATGTAAGAGGAGGGGGAGTAGCCATAGCGTTTTTTACCGATGCAAAACAGTCTGTCAATTTTTGCGGGGTGAAATACGTGTGTACACACACACACTACAAAAGTCGATTACTACGAAACTCACACCTTGACATTAACAAAATGCATAAACAATATCACGCGCACATTTAAGTATCCGGGCGACAGGCATAGGACCATTTGGTCATGTACTTTGACAGAAGGGAAAAGTTGCATATGGCTACTCACCTCCGATCCGCCACGACCGGTGCCGGTGGCTCTATGTTATAAGTTCACACACAAGTGGTATATTTTAATTTTACACTTCATGATATAGAAAAAAGATAAAGTCCTCCAGACCAAATTTCGGCCACGGCGGCTAATCTCAACGGAGACTAGCCAACTACTCGGAAGACATGCAGGTGCACTCTCTATTTCCTCACTCTCATGGCCCGATGGGACGGCAATCCGACACGCCCGGAGAGAGATCGGGCGCAGGACCAACGGCCTTACGTGCTCTCCGAGGCACGACCAGACTCCGCGCTACTACTGGGAATTTTCTCCCAAAAAAAAAGATTTTCCTGACCTGGGGATCGAACTCAGGACCTCAGGCTTCACCATTGCGATTGCGACCACTGAGCCAACGAAGCAGACTCTTCAACGAAGCAATAGTAGCCAACTACCCCTAGACTACGGAGGCAGTCAAATAATCTTCAAAGTTTATCATGAAATTTACCCATAAAAATAACAATGACCTCTACCGAGTCGCATTGCAGAATTTTTACCCGAGCTTTGTATCCAGCATTTGTTAGAGGGAGACGGCGATTGGAGAGAGGGAACAGGATGAGCCAAATGTGCTCTAGTCACGAACGTTCCGGGCCGCTAGGCTCAGCTGGTCGCGGGTTCGAGTCGGGTAGATGGACAGAGATAATGAGTTCACCCCTGGATTTTATTACATCGGTCTTTTCAGTGTTTTATACAGTTTTGTTATTGTTTTAATAATGTTTTAAGGAATTATGTGATAGAAAATAATTAAATTGGCTATCAAGCTTATCACGTAATTAATCATTAAGATTCTTATATACTTAAAGCTTTGGTTTTGTAAATACATCTATAGAGTAGATTATTGTAGGTACATTATAATGGAACTGTTTTTTAAGTTGTAAAAATAAATATAACTACGTTAAGAAAAACCGACTTCAAAACTGAAAAGTAAAAAATTATTAAATGTAATTATATCCTACCTATTATTTATATGTGCTATTTACTAATAGGTTTGAAGTCGGTGCCAAGCCTTTAACAAATAATTATATTTTAATCACTTAAATATGAATACGAGCAAATTAATACACTGAACAAAACGTAACCGGCGAATCGTGAGTGTTTGCATGTATGCTTGAATTCATGCATTTACCTCTGCCTTAAAAAGCCAAGAAATATTTCGGTATCCGGGTTAATAATGGCAACCCATTATACTCGTACGTCCCACTGCTAGGCAAGAGTCTCTGCTCTTTTTGGTGGGAGGCCTGGAGCTTACTCCACCACGCTGCTCCAATGCGGGTTGGTGGAGATATGGGTTAGTGGGCAACCCGCTGTCGGATGTTTTTAAACCGCCCATAAGGCCTCCGACAAGGTTTAACGACTGCTATCTATCGATAGCAACCGGGACCGACGGCTTAACGTCCTCTCCGAAGCACCGAAACGCGCATTTTAATTTGCCACTAGCGTTCACGCATCACACATCCAACCGCGCCCGTATCGCTTAACCGAGTAGATCGCTTACGATCAACACCAGCCGCTGGGCCATGCGCGCTTCTGTATCCGGGATGCTCTTTTTATTTCTCGTTTGTTACTTCAACAAGTTACTTAACATTAAAAAACCACTTTTAAAAATATTTTGTCATAATCTCTTCAAAAATGTACGTGAACAGAAACGTAGCAACGAAAAGGTCCCTTAAAACGTCATTGATAAATAGAAAGGAAATAAGGCAAGCAATGGATTCCAAACGGCATACAGGTTCGATATCTCAAGGCTCCGACGTTAAATCGAACGCACCCCGTCCTGAAAACTGAATAGGACGGCGATACACCAACATCCGGGTGGGAGAGAGATGGCGGGCACCACGCCCTCTTTCTTCTAAGGGTATTGTACATCAGGGTATATCTATAAGGCTTGGAGGCGTTTCGGTATCGAAAATATGTTGGCTTTTCCGGATATTTACTTCGCATTTTATATTGCTTGATGTCGTCGATTTTCGTTTGCCTTCGACAAGCTTTGTAATTTCAATTTGTAGATGGTTTATAGGTTTGTTTTTTAAATTTAGGTTCATATAATTTTGGCGGTAGTTGTTTAGTTGCTATTGGGATTTTTCCATTTTCTGGAAGTCTCCCAGTACCTCGGAGTTTGGTAATGTGCCCGGAAATGGCAACAGGTTCGCCACCGGTTACATGGGCCAAAACGTAACCGGCGAGTCGTGGGTGTTTGCATGTATGCTTGAATGCATGCATTTACGTCTGCCTACCCCGTCGGGGATTACAGGCGTGAAGTTACGTTGTTGAGTTGCCTTAATGACAATGAAATATGAATAAACTCATGTAAGTCGCTTTCATATACGTTCCACGACGAAGATTTAATTATCAAAAATAGTGGGTATCTAAAGACAGATAAGGTAGGTATACCTACTACAACAGTATTATCCGTTATTAGGGAAGAATATGCTATTGACGATCGCAGTGGCGGGAGTTGAATCGCAGGACACCGCTGCCCATCCCACGTTATTATATTTACTGTCGGCAAATAGGTACGCTACAATCGTTCTATTGCAATGGTTTGATCGCTATTGATCGGTGAATGACTGCACTAGCAGAAGAATACTCCCCCGCAAGAGGGCGATGGAATAATCTTAAAACTAATATCATATTAAAGTTTTTAAAGGGGTGAAAACAGGCCATTTGAAAGGGTGAAAGCAGGACATACTCAAAAATGGACAACACTACGTATATTTTCAAAACAACTCATAATTTCAAAGCCTAAGCCCCTCAACCCTTGTCTCCCCTTACACCTTTGACCGACAGACAGTGATACATTTTCAAGGGAATTTCGGTTAATTTAGTTTCAAAACGCCCCAGACGCGTGGTCTTTCAGACCCCACTATAAAAGCTTCACCGTCGCTGGATAATTACTGGTCACGCAACCCTTCAGTGTCCATTCAGAGCGGGGTTCGGTGGGGTTCACGAGGGGTACTTACCGAATCGATAGACCCTGGAGTTGGGTGGATAATTTTGTGATAACATTTGCTGTTTTGGATAGAATACCTGTGATGAATTATTTCAACCTACTTTTAAATTTCTATTTTCAGTTACATAATAATATTAGACGTTTCTGGAAACTTCGTTCACGTGCTATTTATTTTGCATGCATGTACGAATGCATGTATTTTCGGAGAGCGTGGGCAATATATAAGTTACCCACATTACGACACGAACAAAATATTTATTATCTTAACACACATACCTACTACTGAATTTTTAATCTCATGATGGTGGCAAACAAGTACGCAGATCAATTAAATAGTCAGTGAATCCTACAGTCATTTTTTTTTGTAATGAAAGTGACAAATACCTTAGGTTTCAGGAGTGGTAGCGCATCTGCATTTTGACCTTGGTCGTTGTGTGAGTGTCTATAGGCTGCAGTCATCACTTAAAATCAATGTGAACTGCATGCTTGCTTACCACTTCCATTACATAAAAAAAATTGTGAAACTCTACGACTAGGAAATATTGCATACTAGTGACCCGCCCCAGGTTCGCACGGGGGTAATTGGGCGTTGCCTGCATATTACGATTATTACGGCACCTACTAATCTACAGGGTTGCGAAAGCGGTTACTTTCCCATAAGCTGACCCTGCTGTGTCTACTTACTATCAACCCCAAAAATACAGGGGATATCTTAGGTAGCACCTACGTGCTTTAAAGAATTCTAAAATTTGAAAATGAGTACTAGTAATTATGTTTTTTCTTACTTTTTTCTTTCTAAAGCCGATGAACATCATCATTAAAGGAAACTCTTATGTTTCTGTCAGTAAAATAAAATAAAATACGCTTACACTCACAGCCCCACATTAGGTATAAACCTGTGTTGTGGGTGCCGTTGTGCACATACAGAAACACCCAGACCCGAAACAAATATCCGTAGGCCATACAAATATTTGTCCCGGTGCGAGGATCGAACCCGCGACCCTTCGAATCCAACGGTCATCTCACACCGCTGGACTAACCGAGTCGTCAGTCGATTTTTTGTATGGAAAATAGAGTGACTAATGAATTACTTGTCAGGCAGCTGTCTTCAAGTCTCTCACACCATACACTTTACTCAGTGCCAGCTCAAAAAATTCATTCATTATAGTTTTTCTCCGATAATGTCAAGGTAATGTTTATGTTGGATAATCACAATGAGCGTGCGAATATGTTTTTTTGAACACATCATGATATTGTAAATTCTTTGTAATGGTAGGGGAGCCTAAGGGGGGATTTTGCAATTTACTCCAGCGCGTTAGATTAAGCTATAGGAGATACCTTGCACCCTGTTCAGTACGTGAACTACATCTAAGGTAAGATTTTTTGATGTCAAAGGATTGACAGACAAGCCGACAGGGCCATCTGAAGGAAAGTGGTTACCGTCGCCTATAAACATTTGCAACACCAGGGGAGTTGCCAACAAGCTGCCAGCCCTGAAGGACTCTTTTGACGCCAGTTATGAAGAACCACATATTGAAGCGCCGGGGGAACACCTCAGAGGGAAGTTCGTTCCACAATTTGCACGTTCTGAGCAGTATCCAATCTGTGCGGGTGGAACTTCTCTCTTCGGCGGGTGGTGCGATGTAGGAAAGAAAATTAAAGGGCCGCGCACCTTAAAAAAATTCAAACGGTCCCAACAATTTCACTCATTTTCCGAATCGTCTGAATTTTGGATATAATTGATATTAAATTTATCTATAAGAAATTTCAATTCAATTAAACCAATACATTCGGGCCAAATATCTGTGATGACAGTCAGATAGACAGACGCACGAGTTATACCATAATAATATATAATAACCATTATAATATATAATATTATTATTATTTTCGCAACAAATGGCTGTGACGACAGTCAGACAGACAGACGCACGAGTTATACCATACCTAATTGAAATTACGTAATGTTTGTGATGTAAAATTAAAGGTTCCTTTTTCCCTTTCCAGGTACGGTACACTAAAAATGTTTGCGGGCTTGTTAGTTATGCCGCAAAACGAAGGATACCAGGTTTGCAAGTAACTACAGCCCTGATTGACGGCGTCGGGACGTGGCGACCCCATCCCCTTCTACATAGTAGAGGCAATGAGGTTCCGCGAGCTCCAGTGAAGGAGCTCGCGGGCGTGGGCACCACCGCATTACCCAATATACTTGCTGCTAAATGGTAGTGTTCAGCACTATCGTGTTCCGGTCAGGTGGTAATATACGGCCCTGTAATTTCCGGCACAGAGGCATAACACCTTAGGCCTCAGGAGTGGTAACGCATCTGCATTTTGACCTTGGTCTTTATGTGGGTGTCTATACGCCGCAGTCATCACATAACATCAATGTGAACTACAGGCTTGTTTGCCTCCTTTGTAACATAAAAAAACTACCTCTGATTTAAGAAGTCAGTTTAAAAATGAGTCCATTCAATACAGCTAATTTTATACCCACGAATTTACACATATCTGCAATAACTTTCTAATGAGAAATACAAGACCTCGAACGGTTGTTATTACGGACTCTTTTTTCACATTAATTAGTATATTAATTATGCAAATTTGTATGCGAATCCACAATGCTTTATTGCTTATAATCGGATAGATTGTTTGCCCGATAATTTATTGGGGGCAAGTTACAAACGACTGGCGGTTTCAACAACATAACAGTCTCCAGCAAGATATATAAAATACGTCTGTGCAACTACAGAATAGATCTTTATTTATCTATTCCGTGGGTGCAACGCATTCCGCAGTATGTTTTTTTTATGTTATGGAAGTGGCAAACAACAATGCAGTTCACATTGATGTTTAGTGATTACTGCAGCCTATAGACACCCACAAAAAGACCAAGGTCGAAATGCAGATGCGTTACCACTCCCGAGGCCTAAGGTGTTATACCTCTGTGCCGGAAATTATAGGGCCGTACATTACCACCTGACCGGGACACGATAGAGCTAAACACTACCATTTCGCGGCAAATATATTAGGTAATGCGGTGGTGCCTACGCCCGCGAGGTCCGTCACTAGAGCTCTGCCACCAGTAAAATCTGTTAAAGTTAATGTTGCTTTTAATGTTAAATTTGACCTGAATCATAAATTTAACAAAAATTTTGATGCAACCAAACCTTACAATACCCGCTAAGAAATAATGCACTTCGAGCTAATCGCTGCATACTTGAAAATGACAGTGCGGCATTGGTTTTTGAAATTTGAATCAAAAGTTTGTCAAACTACACATGGGTAGTGTGCGAAAAAGATAACGCTCTACAAAGCCGAAAAAAGCCGAAGTCTCTTTTCCAAAAGTCGAATTGATGGTACCTACATATGAATATGTTCCAGTCTAACTTCCACGAAACCACGATATCCACGAAAATCATCAATTCAAAAACTTTAGAAATGAGTTTGACCTCTGATTTTTATATATGTGTACGTATGTGTTCGTAATCTATTATATAAAAATAAGTCGGGTTTTCCTTCCTGACGCTATAACTCCAGAACGCACGAACCGATTTCCACAGTTTTGCATTCGTTGGAAAGGTTTCGGGCTCCGTGAGGTTTATAGCAAAGAAAATTCAGGATTATAAAACGACATCCACGCGGGCGAAGCCGCGGGCAACAGCTAGTCGCTTATCAATATGAATTCTATATTAGTTTGCAACTTTCAACTTTAAAAAATGGAAAGAAAAAATTGACTTCAGGCGGGACTTGAATCTGCGACCACTAGGTTCAGTAGTTGAGTCACAGAATAACTAACTTTCAATTGAGCTACCGAAGTCCACACCTGACTGTCGATTTTTTCCTACATATTTTGTTGCATTTCATTATGGTGGTTTAAGACCCAGCAGCGTTTAAAGTGCAGCGTTTAAGACCCGCCTGAAGTTAAAGATTTCTTTAAAGATTTTTTTAATGTTCCACTAGTTTGCCTTTTTTTATGTAATAAAAGTGGCAAACAAGCATGCAGTTCACATTGATGTTAAGTGATGACTGCAGCCTATAGACACCCACACAATGACCAGAGGTCAAAATGCAGATGCGCTGCCTTATTGGGAAAATTTCAATAAAAATAAACAATTTCTAATTGTTTGTCATTTTGAAGACATTAAAAAAAATAACTCGCTCATCGCTTGTTTTTGCAACACTACCATTGTATGTTGACCACAGACGATGATTACTGCAGGGGTAGATTTACTGAACAATGTTTAACTTTATTCTACCTCGCTCCGTTACTAAGCTGTTCCATTAATTGCTAGTTTGCAACTTGAGGCATAATTCGGTGACTACGCGAAGCCTTAATGAAGTTTAAAACAAAGTTTTAGTTCGTACTCGGATTTGTTTTATGATTTATCTTTGTTGTACATACTTACTTGTTGTTTTGCTCTATTATAACTGCTTATAGACCTGACTCGATCGTCAGAAATATAAAATATTTAGCGTTTCTTTGAGACAGGCTTTCGTGGAAGTAAGACTTTGTAATCCTTTCATATGCTCCAAACCTAATTTTTACGCAGCTTTATAATCTAGAGAACATAGGTTGCCTGTCAAAAAATGTAGGGATCCCGATATAGATCCCATTTATTTATGCGATGCCGTTAAAAAGAAAAAGCACAAAATGACTTAATTCAGATTCGCAATTTACCTACTATTGGTACCTACTACCGTCAAGAACAAGTCCACTTACTATATCCTACACATGGACACTTTATGCAAGGGTAGTAAAAGTAATATTTGATTGTTTCATATTATTTCGCATTAACACATGCATGTGAAATATATTTATTTAAAAAAAAAATGGAAAGAAAAATTTGACTTCAGGCGAGACTCGAACTCGCGGCCACTGGGAATCTAGTCCATAGGACTTCGGTAGCGGCTGGACTAGATTCCCAGTGGCCGCGAGTTCGAGTCTCGCCTGAAGTCATATTTATCTTTCCATTTAAAAAAAAAATAATGTTTGATTGGTAGTTTGGTAAGTATCCTGAGTGTACCGTAAGCAAATGGTCATTTAGCCTACCATCTTCTTGTTATTAAATTGCGAATCTGAATTAAGTCATTTTGTGCTTTTTCTTTTTAACGGCATCGCATAAATAAATGGGATCTATATCGGGATCCCTACATTTTTTGACAGGCAACCTATGTTCTCTAGATTATAAAGCTGCGTAAAAATTAGGTTTGGAGCATATCTGGATGAACGAAATGATTCTGTAGTGGGATCTTAACCTATTAGGACAAAACAGTTAAGGCAAGCGATTTGAGGACAGACATTGTAAATGATTTCAAAAGAGACCCAAATAAATAAACCAAAATCGAGAGATCACACTATCAAAGGTGGATGCAGACATTACGAGTTTTTTTTTTAAAGACCTATCCAACGATAGCCCACACTATATTGAAATCGAAAATAAAAAAATATGTATTTGCGCGTTACATCCTTACCCTAAATATATTTCATGTTTTTATTTTACCACTTTTTTGGCGTGATTAAGGTGTATACTTGTGCGAAATTTTAAATCGCTAGTACCAATAGTTTTGCGCTAAGCCGCTGACGGACAGACAGACATAAGGGTTCCTTGTTTACTACGGAACCCTAAAAAAGATTATATTATACACACGCTGTAAACCAATAAGTTGGGGGTAAAATAAAAAAAATATGATGTAAGTAATCAACTGCATCAGTATTTAAAACCCACATTAACAATAGCTACTAACTTTAATCACTGTTGCTGTCGAAGAATCATCTTGACCTTATTGATTGTTGATTACAAACATTCTTAGTTTTTTAGGGTTCCGTAGTTGAATGGCAAAATGGAACCCTTTATGTTAACGTCACTCGTGCATCTATCTGTCTGTCTGTCTATCCGTCTATCACAGCTTCCTCTGAAAGTACTGGGCCGATTGAATTGAACTTTGGCGCACATATGTAAATAAGTGACCCAGACATAGAAGTTTAATGTAAATAAATGAACTTTATATAGATTTATTAGATTTATAGCAATATTTTCTTTTTCTATTAGAAGATGCAAGAGAAAGTTTTAAAAAAAGCCAATTACAATGTGCAAATTACATGAAAGATCTAAATCTATATTTAGAATTGTTAAAAATCTCAATAATTAACAATTTTAAAAAAGGTAAATACCCCTGAAGTTGGGTAAGACCAGGCTGAACATCGTCGAATTAGTCTGCCCGTGACCACGGTAGCTGGAAAGCGACCGAAACTTCGGGTATAAAAAGAAGTTTGGGAGTGTTGCACATGCGAGAGACTCCGCATATATAATTTTTGCAATGTATGAAGCTCGTGAAAACCTGCGAAAACGTTACCCCTGGAGTTATTAAAAAATATCGCAGAATCACCATAACTCATATTCTTAAAGCTACTGGACCTAAAATACAGAAAATAAAAACACAAAATTGTCCTTTCCCCCTCACACTGAGATTTTTTTTGCATATATTGTGAGAAATCTTTTTAATAGAAGGTAAGGTAGTATAAAATGGTGATATGAACCCTGTGAATGCACTTCCGACTCGCACTTCACCGGTTTTTTTACATAGTTTTACAAGACAAAGGCATTATTCGTACTATTTATACGTCGATGCAACTGTGTCAGTAATTAAAATGATTAGATTGTGTTTGGTGCTAGTTGTAGCGAGTCGATAAGCGAAGCGGATTTCACGAGAGATATAAAAAGTACATACCTTCTATTCAAAAAGCCAAGTATGCACATACATTCTTGTATTCCATGTATGCATGCCCAGAACGCACATAATTGTACTGTGATATGATTTTTCTTCAGGAGTGGTCCCACTACCCTACAATTTGAGATTCTTCAAAACTAACGTTAAAAAATCCTTCAATGCTTGTACCAGGTTGACAACTCTCTAAACAACGGAAATCACTTTCCATTTTGTATTATAGCTCTTCTGAATTGTTTGTATTTTTTTATCCTTCATTGAGAAATATTAAAATACAGAATGAATGGTTTCATATTTATAAATTTTTGTAATAAATTTTGAGGCTATGATATGGTTTTGACGACCCAGTTAGTCCAGCGGTGTGAGACGGCCGTTTGACTCGAAGGGTCGCGGGTTCGATCTCCGCACCGGGACAAATATTTGTATGGCCTACAGATATTTGTTTCGGGTCGGGGTATTTGTGTATGTGTTGTGTGTGTAAAATGGCACCCACGACACAGGTTTATACCTAGTATGGGGCTGTGAGTGTAAGCGTATTTTTTTTTATAGGCACTCCCTCTTCTATAGGCAATTTTCTTGTCACAAAATGGTACTGTTTAGCTACCATGTTCCGATCAGGTGGCAATGTATGACCACGCAATTTATATAGTGACATAACAGTTTAGGCGTAAGGAGTTAGCAATGCATCTACATATATATTCTTTAAGTTTATATAGATGTAAGTAGGCTACAGTATTACGTACTTACCATCGATGTGAACTGTATTCACAACTTAGGTACTTAACAAAAAACATACTTTTCTCCGCTTAGAGAATTAACTTTGATTTTCAATTCGCTAATACTAAGACCATACCTTATTCAGACTGATTATGAATTATGTAAATTATAAACACTGAACCATCTTAGTTTGCATCATCACGTTTTTTTTTTTAAGTTTTCTGACTCATAATTTTTCTGCGCTATTTTGCTTTGAAGCGCTTAAAGTTATATAGTCTTAATGTCGTTAAGTAGATTAAGCATTAATAACAGAAATATCTGCTATCATATAAGATAGGTAGGTAGGATATGTATAAGATATATGTTTCCATGAATCTTGCTGAAACATTACCATGAAAACAAGTGATGGAGTGGCAATGTCGGAGCTCGAGAGTGTATGCACTACCGTATTACCTAATTTACTTGTTGCTAAATGGTAGCGTTCATCACTATCTTAGAGGTATGATAGCTCTAGTCTCAGTGGAGTCAAAATGGAGATGTACCCCTGAGTCGTGAGTAGTTTTACCTCTGTGATTGTTATTATGGGGCCATATATCATCATCTGAAACCGGAAAAAAGATATTGCTGATTGCTGAATACTAAGGAAAAAGATAGGTACTGCTGACAACCACTATTTAATTCTAATAGTCACACATAGATTAGATAAAACCTAACCTAAAAAAGCTCTTTGAGTCGTATATCTTTTGTTCGATATCTAAACATAATTTAGTGAATAAAGTAATCAAACCCCAGCTAAATCCTTTGAGCGGAGAGTGCGTTCACCTTAATTCAATCAACGTTGTTGCTAATCGAATAAGCCGGTTAACTTTGTGGGGAAGGGTTGCGACGCACACCGGGCGAGAGAAACGCTGACTCATAATTAGTATGTTTCAAAAAAATTTTAAGTCCCACTGCGGTGTAGCTGAGAGGATACATAGCCAAATCCGATACCGATCCTTATCGATCCTTACACTTCGTCGAGTAGTATCTGGAGGCCTACAATCAAGAGTCTTTGGAATTTGTATGCATGTATGAATAGGATGAATGTAAAAACGAGAAATGTGAAATTTCTCGATTTGGTAAATCGAGAAAAAAAATGATTATGAAAATATTATTATAAGATTGTTGTTGGAGTTGTGTCTTTTGAAAGTTTAAGTCATTTGGAATAGGTCCAGTATATTTATATGCAGTTTCACATTTGAGTTTCACTCTGTAGAAGCTAAAGGGATGACTTGTCAATGAATTTTAAATTCATACTTTAGCTTCACTATTGAAATGATTTTTACGTAGTAGATTTTTTCAGCGTTTTATTCCATCGCTATGCGTTGACCTTTAGTGCAAAATGCATTGCTGACTCGCCGGCGAATCCAATAGGTTTTCATTTAATATACCCCTTTTATTGGTTTAACTGGGATTTAGTTAGCTTATACCATTCACAGTGCGGTCTCATTAGCTTATAGCGATTTTGTCTTTGTTTATTTTTTGTTCAACTTAAAAGACACTGATAGTTCCTAAGACCTACAGTTTCAGTTTTCAGATTAACCAACGAATATGTTGGAATCTGATTGAGCTACTATCAATATTTAAACTGTATTTCCAAAACTAGCTTTGAACCGCTTGCAATTTGAACCAATTTGAATATAGCTACATCTAATTTACTGTGGTTTTAGAGAGCTTTAGGTGCAGGCATTGTCTTACAAACCTGCCGATAAACTGTCGTTTTCATTG
Organism: Macrosoma leucophasiata; assembly: GCA_036365455.1. NCBI lineage: Eukaryota > Metazoa > Arthropoda > Insecta > Lepidoptera > Hedylidae > Macrosoma > Macrosoma leucophasiata. The sequence continues at coordinate 2,995,737 of JAWQUS010000004.1, read as the reverse complement.
TAGTGGTTGTAAACGCAATGCCCAAAGACAAATTTATTATAGTCACTGAAATCTATACTAATATTATATATACATACTAATATTATAAAGCTGAAGAGTTTGTTTTTTTTTGCTTGAACGCGCTTATCTCAGGAACTACAGGTCCGATATCAAAACTTCTTTCAGTGTTAGATAACCCATTTATAATCACGCTAAGATTGAAATAACATCACGCTAAGATGAATAGGAGAGGGTAGGTAACATTACAACCGCGTGAACCGGGGCGGGCCGCTAGTCTTTCTGTAAACTTATTTCACTGCCATTAGAACCACTATTTCTTGTTATGCTCACACAGTTCTAGGAACGTTATTCATAAGAAATTTCCTTTTTTTTCCAATCCTACATTAACCCCTTTATTCAAGGAATTTTCATCTCATTATTACTATAACAGCCAGCAAAGAAAAAACATTCTGCCATGTAGGTAACCTTTGCAACATTGTCTACCCTTTTCGTATTGGCTGTCATGTGATTATTGAAACTTGTATGTATAAATGTCACGCCTTCAGCAAATAATTGTTTAAAGAGATTACACAACAAATCGTGTTAAACGCCACACCTACACAGATAAGTCGGTGATAATGCGTGTTTCAAACAGAGAACACGCGGCGTGGCGTACAGCAATTGGTTCATAATTTCAATGGCTGTTTATTCAAATTCATCTATTGGTTCAAATTCTCCAATGAGAGTTTGTTGGTGGTAGAAATGTTAGAAGGATAACTTTGGAGCTATCGTTGTTAGGTTTCAGGTCTAGTTTTCAATTTTATCTATTTAGCTACATTGTAATAATAGGAACAAACGAATCGTATTGGCTGGAAGAATACTGAATCCTGATAAATGATCATGCATATAATATCAACAGGGGAACAGAATGATTGAAGATATAATGCACTGCACAACTCTAATGTTTTTGTTAAGGACGTTACCTTGTCAGTCTCATATTAAAGCATTTTGCTCTTAAAGATATACCTGCGGTCGAGAACACTTCCAGGAAAAAGTAGGGCGGTACGAAACTGGCAAGATGATGTCATAATCGAATGCTAAACGAAAGCATTAGGGTTAGGCGGTCGGCCCCCTGTTCAGTTAAGACCATAGAGCAACACGGGCCACAGTCCGCCGCGGCGGACCGGAGGACCGGAGGGGAGTAAAAATTACATAGCGCATAAAAATTACAGACTGTTTTGCATCAGTAAATGCAAAACAGTCTGTAATTTTTTTGCAGGGGGGATTACGTGTGATACACACATACACACTACAAAAATCGTCTAGTATTACTATAAAACTCACACCTTGACTTTAACAAAATATGTACATAAACAATTTCACGCACACATTCAAACACCTGGGCGACAGGCGTAGGACCATTTGGGCTTATACTTTGACAGAGGGGTAATCCTGCATTTGGCTACTCCCTTTCGGTCCGCCGGTGGCCCGTATAGCTCTACGGTAGACAAGTGTTAAGACATATGTTATTCAGGTGCGTTAGGATGTTTTTTAAGTTATGAAGGTGGTAAACAAGCATTCAGTTATCATGGTGAATTAATACCTACTGCTGCATATAGATTATCGATCTACAAACCTGAGGTCTAAATTGAAGCGGAGGGGGAGATTTCAGTGCCATATAGGGTGGCTTCAAAGATTTGTCGTGTGTATTCAATAGAATATTTAATACCTTAATAATAATTTGACCTATCACATCTTATTTCAATTCAACCTATCACATCTTATTTCTATTCAATTGAATCTCTAAACTACTATTTAATTTGTGTAAAAGACAATGCGTATGCGCAGTCCGTCAACTGAACAATAACGGTCCAACCATTCGAACACGGCGGTAATAATAACAACAATGCGGGGTAGATAGCAGCATCCCGGGAGCATACTACCGACGCAGTGATCGCCAATCCGTTGGTCAAGAGTAGTGAATAGGGCATATAAGAGGGTTTTGTCCAACAGTGGGCAGCTTTAACAGAAATTATGTAATTGTTTTATATTATTTCGCATTAACACGTGCTTGTAAAATATATTTTATTTTTAAAGAAATATGGAAAGAAAAATTTGGAAAGAAAGCTACCATAAAGCAATGCAATAGATGTGAAGGAAAGATTTGACAAATCGGGCAGGACTTCAGTAGCTCAATTGGAAGAGCGGCTGGACTAGATTCCCAGTAGGCCGCGAGTTCGAGTCTCGCCTGAAGCCAAATTTTTCTTTTCATTTTTCTTTAAAAATAAAATAGAAATTATATGACGGTAGTTGCTCTTATACAATTTTAAAAGCTACCAAAGTTAAATATTAAGAATAGGTACTACAATCCTTGTTTTTGAAAATGTTCTGTATCTTTTTAACATTGCAACTCTATGAAACAAAAATTATAAAACATACACTTTATTGAATTAAATAAATCAGCCTCAAAATTATTTAGTATTCCAGTCTATCAAACGTTGCATTTCTGGTGATTTAAAATGAAAGGTTCAGTCGGGTGTTTTGTTCGTGGAATCCCAACAATGTACGGTTAAGAGGAACTTCACATTGCGGTACGAAGACGTTGCGATACACATTAATGATTTTTAAGGGGATCCTAAAAAATATTTTCTGGTATTTTTTGTATTTATAATCTATAACATGTCATTTTAATTCCGGAGTCTTTCCTAACATCTGAAAAATACTAAAATACAATGTTTAACTTTTTATTTCGGAGAGCTAAAAATATTTCGAATGTCAGGCAGTGTTCTTCACTTGATAATATTTAAAGGCTATTTAAAGTATAAATGACCATCAATGTGAACTGTATATAGCATTCTAGTATTAGGGCTAAGATGCAGACAGACCAAAACGGTTCCTTGTAGCCCACAGAACCCTAAAAAGAGTTTAAACAACATCTTTAGTCCGTTAACAGGTTACTCTTGACGTGATATTAGATATTTTCTTTAATAACGATTCTAAGAAGATACTAGTAATAGGCTACAATTTGTCGCATATTTTCTCTTTGATTGCATACTTACATAGTGTATTTCACTGAAGCGTATAGTTTGCAAGTAGAAGAAATGCATAACAAGTTAGTTAACAGTTAGATTTTTCCTCTCAAGCTCGGGCGAATGTCCCATTTATAAACAACAAAGCTATAAACACTATCTGACTGCTGCTAGAAATATAATAGTTTTGAAGAATAACAACATGTTATATGTTTTATAACAATTATAAATAAAAAAAAAGAATTAACACAAAATCATGAAATACCAATAATAACGATTTACGAATTATTTTATCTAGAGTCGGTGACACTGAAATCAATAATGCAGTCCGACGATAACGTAAAAAAATGACGCGATGATATACATTTCGTATTAACCAGTGAAGTCAGGAGCAATATTTTTAAAGGGAAAGAATTTCTTGTAGAACAATGTTCTAAGTTTATGGCTTGCGAAATTGACGACCAGAAATCAGAACAGCTTGCTTGCAAATTATCTCATAGAACAAAGTAACGTAACTTCACGCCTGTAATCCCCAAAGGGGTAGGCAGAGGTAAATGCATTCAAGCATACATGCAATCGAGCCAATGCGAGCCTGTTGACATCTCCGGGCACATTACCAAACTTCGAAGTACTGGGAAATTTCTAGAAAATGGAAAAATCCCAATAGAACCAGAGATAAATGACTTTACACCATTATCTCTGATAACCCCCTACCCGTGAATCGAACCCAGGACCTCTGTAGTAGTAGTGGTCAGCTACCACTAGGCTACCGAGGCAGTTAATTAACTCCATCTTACTTTACAGGAAGTTAAATAAATACGCTTAAAGTTGGGAGTCTAATCAACTGTCACACATAATTTTTTATAACAGTTCAACGTATTTAACAAAGGTCATTGTCCAAAACGAATTTGAGACATTGACACAAAAAATGCTATAAAAAAGTGCTAGGCCAGTGTACAATCACCCCTACCTCCATATCGAGTTTCAGTACTACTGTTTTAGCCCGACTTTTTTGCGGTGGGATCTCAAATCGAGCGTGCATTTTGTTTTATTTGTTTGCGCGAAATTGGGAAGAATTAATTAAGCATGTGCCGTGTTTTAAGACTGTTTGGTATCTCTGTGATTTACACTCCTTGTTGTCATGTTGGTATTTTATTAGTAGTTAATGGCGTTTCAATGTTTTGAATTTGGATAATTATTATACCAATTGCATAATTGTAAGCTTAAAATTAATTACAAAATCAATATTACCAAAATGCAAATCTATTTATTCCATCTCCGTACCCGTCCTCTAATAATGCTGCTATTGCTTACTTCAGAGGTCAATAAAAAATAATAGTTAGTAATAATTATAATGTATGACAGAAGAGATTGTCAAATGTCAACAAACTGAGGTACAAATAAAAGGAGAGATTGAAGCCTTGAAGTCTAGTCGACCCACGAGATTCAAATCTTTCAAGTTACGCGTACCTGCCAAACATCTGTAAATGTTCCTCATGCCCGAATTCTGGCCCGAAGGCGTAGTTTTCCGAAGATTTTGGAAGTCAAGACGGACGCCTCAGAAATAGACCAGTAGACTTATTTATATTGTATATTATTAATATAATTTTATTGTTTACTTTGTATATGTTTATAGTATGATATGGGCCTTAGTTGCCTGCAATAAATGATTCTATTCTATTCTAATAATAAATACTCTTTATTGCCACCAAAAGTATAAATCAACACAAAAAAAAAACTTTTATGTTAATGCCAGTTTTTATAAATTACTATCTCAACACTGTATTATTTTCATTTTAGTGACACCAAAACTAAATGATTTTATGTGTTATTATTGGTACATTTTGTATTTATTATGTACCTTTTTAGTTTTGGTCCATAATTACAGTAAAATATCATGTATGTATCAATTATTCACTTCAGAGTTGAAAGTTTTGAGGTTATCGATCTACAGGTACAAAAAAGCAACAATCCAACTCAAAATTTAAAATATCTTTTTAAAAAAAATAAAGTGTTTTTGAAATATTTTTTATTAGATATAGGTATGAGAGGTAATGCAATTTTTCGTCGACGGCACTCTATACCTACTGCTCGATTTTTTTGATCCTAGCGGTAGTATGTTATATGTGGTCCATCAAAATACTAGTTTATGATTAAAATAATAGTAGTGTACCTACAAGGTATCATTACAGACCGCCTCGGGCGTCTTAATATAGTTTTAATGATGCACCTCATTGTGATGTGCTTTGCTTTTTAATTTTAAATCGACTTTAGCTCACATTAAGGTCGGATATGACATTTCATCTTGTTTTGTGTCGCCAGGTATATATCATTCGCCATATCTAGGGTTAAATAATGCTGTTAAAAATATGGCCCTGTGTATTTTCGTGAGAGCGGTGACTTGAGAGCTTCCACTCCACATTTTTTCTTCAGGTATAAAAAAAATATAAAAATACGTTTTAGGGTAGGTACAATATCTCAAAAGTAAAAATGGAATACTTGTAACATAGTAACATTTTTATTTTTAGCTTATTTTTTATGACATGTAAGTAAATGTAGTAATTAAAGAGAAAAGTTAGTCGGGCAGATATCGAAACTGCGACCTCACGATAAACGCTGTCCAGCCGCTATACCACTAAAATACCGAAGTCCCACACGTGGGAACGTTCACCTGTCACCCATGACAAACGATCAGAGAGATAGATACCTACGTACATAAGTAATCTTTGTAAAATATACCTTTATTTTATAGTCGATAAGTAATAAGTCACATTATTTTATTGTTGAGTAGGTACTATAATTTTCATTTACACACTCGTTTATTAGATGAATTAAATTTACAGTAATATCGTAAAACTGTATTAAAAAAATATATTAAATTAAACTAAATACTATACCTGATCCTATTCACTATAAAACTACAAGTAGATACCTACCTACAAGTCTGTACACACAAGTCGCGTTAGATTAAAATGTATATTTTCAAGGTCAATTTTGTGAAAATTAAATAAAAAAACCGGACGGCCACCTTGCATTCACTTTCTTGTTTTATTTTTTCAAATATAACAATTTTTTTTTTTTTTTCTCAAATTGAACTAACCTAAATTTAACTACAACGCGGCATTGCTGGTGGAATTCTTTATTTAGTGAGCCACACTAATCCGTATTCCAATCCATTAATAGCACCAAAATCGGCAGGCGATTAATGTTAACCCTCCAACGCTCACGGTATTTAAAGGGCATTAGATACGCTCGTGCGGTCACATTGTCCCAACACCACTTACCTGTTAACTGATACCCTTCGGTACTATTCAAGTATTTGGTACGGAGTTTAATGTTTGTATGTTGGATTTCAATTGGATTGACATTAGTTTTATATGGATTTTGCATCTGTTGGAACAAAAATTCCATTAATACGAGTAAATAGACTCGTGTTACGTAATGTAGCGATATTTCTGGTAGTAGAGCTCCAGTGAGCTCGCGGGTAGGTACCACTGCATTACCTGATCTATTCGTTGTTAAATGGTAGTGTTCAGCACTATCGTATTCCGGTCAGGTGGTAATGTTCGGTCCTATTAGAGAGACACAGAGGCATAAATCCTTAGACTTTACTATACCTACCTATTAATATTGGGATGTTTAAACAAAAAATAACGCAACGTCTTACTTACATCTGCCTTCAGGCAGTTGACAGAAATAATTCTATCCAATAATTTGAGATAGTAATCTAGAGTAAGTATTCTAGAGTAAGGTTCTGTAGTCGATGGGTTGTAGACTAAAAGTTCAATTATCTGCGTAATAAATCTACCGCTAGATGGCACTGTTCAGCACTATGATTGACAGAAAAATATCCGGCATTAAATACCTTACCTTAATTTATGTACCAACACAATCCATGTAAGCAGACACATACACACTCACATTCTCACATATTACAGAAGCACACTCACTGACTCACTCACGCGCACACACACACACACACACACACACCCACACGTTTATGAATATCTATACTAATGTATCTTTTTTTTTATTTTTTTAAATTATTCTTTTATTTTAACTTGTTTAAACAAAATTAGCTTTTAATCATTGATTGCAAGGTGTCGCAATATTGCTTGTAAACGCGGAGGAACACTGACTCTCATATCACAGATTATTCTAGTTTGAGAGACAGGGGTCCACAAGTGTAGCCCAACTTGATTAGCCCTTAGCTTCATCTCTGTAACCTAGATTGTATTATCACTATTTCACTAAGATGTCAATACGTATGGTTCAAGTTCCAAAACTTACTTATTACCTACTTCGACCCTCATCGGCAGTAAAACCTACTTTTGTATCATTGTAGAACTACTTATCTATAATGAAAGCAAAACTCATTATTAAATCATTATATAACCAGAAAAAGAAGTTAATCAATCAATATATGACAAGGTATTTAAAAAAAAATGTATTGTTCAAATCTAGTGAGTCGTCAAAACATAAGTTATTGTTTTTTCAATAATTATGTTTACCTTGCCCTAATATATGTGGGAACATGATAAATTATTGTAATTAAGTATTAACTAACAATTATCTGCAATTGTGTGGCTCGGATGTAGCCATTTCTAGTTTTCAAGGTTTTTTTTTATTGTCGATTACTCATAACTCTACTTTATGCTGGCGCAATAAATACTTAGTGGGGAATAATGCATACCTATTGAACTCACTAGGTATGCATTATTGTATTGTGGAGAAACGTATTTTTTATTTATGTAAATTTTATAACCATTCAATAGAGAATTGTGCCCGATAAGTTAATTTTTAGAATTATTTGTAAGTTTAGTTTTTTTTTACAAATTTTCCGTCACAGTTGACCAAACTGAACAGAATTCAGAAATATTTAAAAATTGTAAGTCCCCATCAATATACATTTTTTTAATTTTAATTATTTATCTCGTCTGTTGTATAGCAGCCACCACTATATATTTATTCTATTGTTTTTAAAAAATATTAAAAACAGAATAAAATAATATGATGCAGATGATGTATTTATGCCGTTTTATCTAACAGCAACAGCAATTCGTCACCTGTGTAAATTTTAATTACTATTTCACCTTTATTTACTTGTCACACCGAGAGTGGCAAATAAAATGTAAGCTGAACATAAAGGAACTACATACAGCGCCGATTTGCAAATCACCGCGTCGCACAAAAAGCCCCAAATATAAAATCACAAATAACTCATATGCATTGAGTCGACAATAAAAGTATTGTCTGCTAATCCAACCAACCCTAAACAGCGATCCCCTCGTATCAGTGTCGGGACAAAGAGACCCATATTGTGTTTTGACAGGAGTTAATGTCGAGGGGTCTGATGACTCTACCTGTCGGGGTACGATGCACCCCAGGAGACTGCACGCGCTGTGGGGTTGATTTCAATTTGATTATTGACCATTTTATATATTGCGATGGGTAAGTGTATTACTTGGTACTTATGTTTCCTACTGATAGTTTTTTTTTTGGATACTCATGGATAGGATTGTCTTAGTTTTTTTTCGCAATAACGTATGCGAGTGAATAAAAAAAAAATAAAGAAGAAATAGTCTCGGGGCAGTAACCGAACCTGTGACTTCACGATAACCTTAGCTCCAGTAGTTCAGTGGTAAGGCGGTTGGACTGGTTATCCTGAGGGCATAGGTTTGTTCCCTGCCCGAAATCGAATTTTTCTTTTCATTTTTTCTTTAGTATCTAGGATAAACGTCGTACGTTTATCTAGGACAGACTGTCAAATAATTAATTATGTTTACTTACCTATAAAATATCAATAGCCATAGGTAAACATACTATCAAAAATTAAGTGTAAATGTTTACATACCTATGTCAAGACTGAGGCATGTCTCCGATATAAAAGATTGTCGTAAAGAGACTCGTGTTCAGCACTATCGTGTTCCGGTTAGAAGGTAATGTACAGCCCCGTAATAACTATCACAGAGACATAACAACTAAGGTCTCAGGAATGGCAACGCATCTGCGTTTTGACCTGTCGTTTTTGTGTAGATTCTAAAGGGTATATTCATCACTTAACATCAATGTGAACTGCATAAAATAGAAATAGAAAATATTTTTATTTCGAATAGATCTTTACAGATACTTTCAAAACGTCAATAAATCATAAACTACCTAGAGCGAATAACCATTACATATAGTAAAGAAAAATCATATATTAATAGTAAATTAAAAATTAAAATTTAAACTATTTGGTTAAAACGTAATAATCATAAAATTTTTCAATTCCTTCAATGATAATAAATGAAGAAAAAGAAAAACTTATTCGTCAAGATCAATGTTATTCACTTAGCAGAGTTCCAAGTGCAGTCACTACTGAGCAGAACTCCGCTACCCAACAAACTCAGTAAGAGCTCTTTTAAATGAGAGCTTAAATCTAGTACAAATTATCGTGAAAAATCAAATAATGTGAACCTCCATAGCATAGATGCAAATAAACTGCTATCTACTAAATGTAATGTAGCCCCTGCAAACTAGAACAGACCAGTCCTCACCAACAGTACCCGTTCACGAGTATGACGCATGTGACAGCCATTGCCCTCCTCGACCATTTTAGAGGGAAGTGAGCAACCCGCCACACGACGCTGCCAAAGGCAAAGACATTTAAGCGTGCATGACTGTTCCGGATATGCATACGGCAAAATAAAAGATGGAATTCATGCATGCTTGTTTGTCATCTGAGTTACAAGAAAAAAGAAGTTAAAACTGAACTAACGCCTCGATGAGCGCTACAACTAAAATATTTGGTTATTGTATTTGACGACCCGGTTAGTCCAGCGGTATGAGATGACCGTTTGATTCAAAGGGTCGCGGGTTCGATCCCCGAACCGGGACAAATATTTGTACGGCCTACTGTGTACAACGGCACCCACGACACAGGTTTTATACCGACTGTGGGGCTGCGAGTGTAAGCGTATTTTATTATTGACGTGACAACGTCTTAAATTAGGTTGCGGCTCGGAGTCACTCATGAAAAAGTGTAACGCCCGGTAACGTAACGACGAGTCACCGAACGAGAGAGAGGCCTGCCGGACCGGCGAATGCCTTTCTACCGAGAAAAAGACGTTGTCACGTAAAATCTTCGCCCGTAAAACCGACTTTACAGGCAACCAGTTTTTTTTATTATTATTCTATTATTCTGTATTGTTCCTAGCCTAAAACACATGAAGATAGTAAATGACATTCTCGTTACCAACGTCACATGTCAAACAGTACGGCAATTACCTATCCATCTGCCATGCATTTGCATAAACGGTCAAGCGCAATCAGGATGATGCGGTCCAATTTAGTGCAATTGCATACGATTTTATGTAATTCAATAAGCACAGCTATTTAAACTTTGTGACCCGTACACATTGGAGTAACGGAATAGTTCTTTTTTGCTTCCGTATATCTATTTCTTGAACAGTTACAACTTTATATAATTGGATTATAATGTTATGATTATATGTTTGTTTTTGCTGGGTTTTTGAGTATGAAAAGGTTCGTGTCAGATGATTTTTGTTCGAGGTAATTTTCTTGAAAGTGTACAGTTACAGTAGGCAGAAAGAAAGTGTTTCTAGTTAATTAAGTGTTTTTTGTTTTTAGTTTAAGTGTTTTAAGTGTTTTTAGTTTCTAGAAAGTGTACAGTTTTACTGGTGGTAGAGCTCCAGTGACGGAGCTCGCGGGCGTAGGCACCACCGCATTACCTAATATACTTGCCGCTAAATGGTAGTGTTCAGCACTATCGTGTTCCGGTCAGGTGGTAATGTACGGCCCTGTGATTTCCGGCACGGAGGCATAACACCTTAGGCCTCAGGAGTGGTAACGCATCTGTATTTTGACCTTAGTCTTTGTGTGGGTGTCTATAGGCTGCAGTCATCACTTAACATCAACGTGAACTGCATGCTTGTTTACCACTTCCTTTACATAAAAAAAAAAAAGGCTTAGTAGCCTAGTGGTAGCAGGCCACTACTACTACGCTGGAGGTCCTGGGTTCGATTCCCGGGTCGGGGGCTATCAGAGATAACGGTTTAAAATCCTTTATCTCTGGTTCTATTGGGATTTTTCTATTATCTGGAAGTTTATCCCATACCTCGGAGTTTGGTAATGTGCCCGGAGATGGCAACAGGCTCGCCACTACATGGACCAAAAACGTAACCAGCGAATCGTGGGTGCTTGCATGTACGATTGAATGCATGGATTTACCTCTGCCTACTCCTTCGGGTATTACAGGCGTGAAGTTACGTTTTAGTTACAGTAGGTACTTGTTATCTATATTGATGATGTCCATCATTCTTGACATTTTACACTTATTATAAGACCGTTATCATCCTAGTAAGTAAAAAAATGCCTAAAACCTTTTCACTAACGTCAAAACTTGGCTTAGTTAATCCACAGTCTAAATCAGTGATTCCCAAAGTGGTCTATATCGACCCCTGGGGGTCTATGACAAAGTGAAAGGGGTCGGCGTAAGCGAAAATAAAATTTGGGGGTCCATGAAATGAAAATGGGGGTCCACGATAATGGATCTCAACACATACACTGATAGTACCAATTTACTTACATCATACCAGTGATTCCCAAAGTGGTCCATCGGAGACTCGATGGGGGTCTACGCAGGCGTGAATAAAATTTGGAAATATGGAAAGAAAGAGAAAGAGAAAGAGAAACATTTATTTGACACACAACGAGACACATAAAACAGACATAAAACGTAACAGGTAACAGAGAAAAGACAACACATTTTATAAAAATTAATACATACCTATACACGTAATATGTGTCTCACGGCTGCCAAAAAGGTGTCCTGTTCAGCAAATGTCAGGTACCTTCATATAAATCATATGGGAATGTGATATAATTGTAGCAAGGAGGGGTCCACGGAAACTAGAAAAAAATTTAAAGGGGTCTACAAGAAAAAAATAGTTTGGGAACCTCTGGTCTAAATCAAATGAACATGTTGCTAATATGTACTAGTTTGTAAGACCCTCAGAGTAATAAAGTAGTAGTAGAAAGGTTATTCGTAGAACAAGCAATGGAATTGTAAAAAAATATTGGTATAAACTATTTTCGTATAGCAGGCAGCTTTAAGGTACGATTCCGAACTCGGCAGCAGTGCTGTCGCTGCAATGTCGCGTAGCTCGGCATGTTATCTAAACTTATATTATAAAGAGGTAATATTTTTTTGTTTGTTTGGTTGTTTGTATTGAATAGGCTCAATAACTACTGGACCGATTTTAAAAATTCTTTCACTATTCGAAAGCTACATTATCCACGGGCAACATAGGCTATATTTTATTTTGGAAAAAATAGGGTTCCGTAAGATATTTGGGTTTTTCAGACACAAGGTGTTAAAAATCAACCAGAAAAGTTACTTATTTTGCGTACGCTGCCTAAACTATAAAAGATATCGAGGAATATCTTTTACAGTTTATTTCACTATTCGAAAGCTACATTATCCACGGGTAACATAGGCTATATTTTATTTTGGAAAAATAAGGTTCCGTAAGATATTTGCGTTTTTCAGACACAAGGTGTTAAAAATCAACCAGAAAAGTTACTCATTTTGCGTACGCTGCCTAAACTATAAAAGATATCGAGGAATATCTTTTACAGTTTATTTCACTATTCGAAAGCTACATTATCCACGGGTAACATAGGCTATATTTTATTTTGGAAAAATAAGGTTCCGTAAGATATTTGGGTTTTTCAGACACAAGGTGTAAAAAATCAATTAGAAAAGTTACTCATTTTGCGTACGCTGCCTAAACTATAGAAGATATCGAGGAAGGCTTCAGGCTATATCTATAATCATCACGCTAAGACGAATAGGAGAGGGTAGGTAACTTAGCACCCGCGCGAAGCAGGGGCGGGCCGCTAGTAGTAAATATGACAACAGTCATGGTGTCATTAAGCCTTTAATATTTACAAAATCAAGAATGGGTGTTTGGTGTAGTTGAGTTTTGTCGATTATTGAGACCTCAGCCTTATATTTTTTTGTTGTATTTTTGACTATGATCATGTATGACTTACTATTGTGTGTAGGTACTTGTTTTTGTGTTTTACTACATTCTTAGCATAAACATAGTACAGTTGCAGTATCAACTTTACAACAATCTGGTGTTAATGATGTGACGAGAGGTATGCTTGTTTCGCACTTTTATGTAATAAAAAAGGATTTTACACACAATAAACGTTTCCCATACATGAAGCCTTGAGTAGAATAGAAATGTGCGTAATTTATACAAGAAAAATCGTCGGAAAACACTCATTCCGGCGAAGGCTGCGCGCGATCATGCGTGAATGCTTATGATATTGGCATACTTAATTTTGCTTGGCATATATGCCCAACGATGTATGAACATAATTTCGACTGTGCAATCAGAAATCGACCTTATCTCAAAACATGAGAGAGCAATTTGAAATGGCATTGATGCGTTCTTTATGACTTTTAGATGAAGCTACCAAGTTTAGTGACAGCGTAAGCGCCGCGAGTTGCCATTTGAATTTGAACCTTAGACGAAGCATTTATGGCGTGTTTCCTCTAGCGTTTGTTTCAAGTTGTATTATTTCAGTGGTTGTGTCCTAAATTCCCGTATTCGATTATTCAATTACTGGCTGCATTGAAGGCTGTGATGCATTATGCATTTTGTCTGATAGTATTTTTTCCTCAATTTTCCGAATAGCACATCTATTGACGCATCTACCTGCTGTTGATCTTTGCATGCCAACATAAACCCCTGGCTTTATAGACATCATTTTCCGAAGTGTACTGACCGTATTATGATACATATGAGTCTTAGGTTTAAAGATCTTTATTTAATCTCATACAAACATATAAGTTCTTTTACAATGAGACTTAAAAATTAATAGAATATAATGTTTACACCTCTGGCACTTATAAAACTATTTAGTATTACAACCTCCTTTTCTGTTCCTCACTTCTTTGTTATCAGTTTGTAAAAGAGGAAATGAGACATATATATATACTTATATATACATAAGTGTATCTAAATTTATTTTCAGTGACATTCTTGATTCTCGATTTTTACAGTTACAAATCGTTATGTATATCTATTGTTATTCACTTTAATTTAACTTAGTTATTAATTTCTGACATAAGTGAAAGCTTGAAATCCTAAATGATAAATAAACAGTTTGTAACAAAATGTAGCATTAAAATAGTGATTTACAATTAGGCAATACACAATTTAAGTTTGTTTTTAAACATTGCAAAGTCTTCATTAGTCTTCATCATCATACTCTTCCTACTTCCTCGCGGGCGTAGGCACCGCCGCATTACCTATTTTTTTAAAATTTACCTACCAGATATCCCGGTCCTGACATACCTCTCGTGCCTCATCTACCTTCTATTCTACTATTCTTACCTAATATACTTAGGTAAGAAGAGTTAGTTCTTACCGCTAAATGGTAGTAACAGCACTATCGTGTTCCGGTCAGGTGGTAATGTACGGCCCTGTAATTTCCGGCACAGAGGCACAACACCTTGGGCCTCAGGAGTAGTAACGCATCTGCATTTTGACCTTGGTCTTCGTGTAGGTGACTATAGGCTGCAGTCATCACTTAACATCAATGTGAACTGCATGCTTGTTTGCCACTTTTGCCACTTGTTTGCGGCTGGTGTAGATCGGAAGCGATCTACTTGGTTAAGTGATACGGGTGGGACGGTCGGGTGTGTGATGGCTGACCGCTAGAGCCAAATTAAAAAAATGCGCGTTTCCGTGCTTCGGAGGGCACTTTAAGCCGTCGGTCCCGGTTGCTATCGATAGATTGCAGTCGTTAAACCTTGTCGGTATTATGAGCGGTTTGAAAAACATCCGACAACGGGTTGGCCACTAACCCTAATCTCCACCAGCCCGCATTGGAGCAGCGTGGTGGAGTAAGCTTCAGGCCTCCTCCCCTTTTTGCGTCCAGCAATGGGACGTATCAAGGGTTACCATTATTATTATAACTACATATATTTATATTTATGGGTGTTTGTTTAGGTACGTGTTGTGTGTGTACAACGTCACACTCGGTACAAGTTATTAATTGTGGTGCAAGTGTCAGCGTATTTATTTGTATCCTTATACTCCGCTTACCCCTACGAGAAAAACAAGCGTGAAGTTACGTCTTCAAACCATTCGGAATATTTCACATCTATTTCGAACGTTAACCATAAACAAAACCTTAACCCGTCGTTCATCGACCCCTCTAATTCGTTTATAATTGTGCCCCACAGACGCGAGTAAATATAAGCGTAATGTTTTGACCCGACATTATCATATTTGGGCTAGCTTTTTTTTTGTTTCTTGGACGGCTGAATTGGTATTGTGTCTTGGTAATGTAAGTTGATGGTTGTGTTTCTCTAATGGGATACGCAGAGGTTTGCATATGCATATATGAGTACATATACGACTTGCAAATAAATTATGGTCTATGAATTAATAATTTAAAAAAAATACGCTTACACTCACAGCCCCACAGTAGGTACCTGTGTCGTTGGTGCCGTTGTACACATACAACACATACACAAACACCTAAGCCCGAAACAAATATCTGTAGACCAATACAACTATTTGTCCCGGTGCGGGGATCGAACCCGCCACCCTTCGAAGCAAACGGTCATCTCACAGGGTCGTCATATTCGTCGTCGTCAATTGTCTCTTTATTATTCATAAATTACTTAACACCGTAAGTGCCTACTCTTTCTCAGTAAAAAAAATCCTGAACCTGAATCGAATCCTCACAGCTTAAAAGTTGTAATTTATTAAGGGTATACAGAGAGTAGGGCAGTGGTAGGTAAATGCATACATAGGTACATACCTATAACGACGGTCCCTATAGGCACCACCGCATGACCTAATGTATCTGACATTAGGTCATGCGGTGGTGCCTACACTTTCGAGCTCCTATTGGAACTCTACGTAAACGCAGAACTCACTCTTCTCTCGGATCTCTTTTTGAAGAACCGACAGTATTAATAGGGACCACGGAATAGATAAATAAAGATGGAATGGTAATGTGGGTGTGGCAAGCGTACGGCAACTATGCGTGAACACACACAGTTCGGCAGATCCATTCGTTCGCCGCTCGTAGTGTCGTGTAGACTGCTTCGAACGACGCATCTCTTGGTAAAATACCATGTAGTGCCAATTTTAACATGTAATATGAAATGTCAGACCTCAAGTATAAAGTGAGGAGGTATATCTTTTCATCGGTAAGTCACAAATAACATTTATTGTTATAATACTTGCAAAAAACATATAAATATACAAAGGAATATGAATATTCGAACTTAAACTGCATTATTTCAACGTTACTGCTAGCGAATACATTGTTCGTTAAGCACTCGCTCAATTAACGCTATTACTGTCTCCGCTTGCAATGTACAGCATGTAATGCGTCCGCTACACTTCGACTAGTTTATTGGTGAGTATATTGTTGTGTGCGTGCGAGTGTTTATTGCCTGCGGGCGTTACATCTTAGTATGCAAACTTACGCAAACGAATAGCTGCCCTGAGGATTAATGTGTGGGTGATTGTCGAGATGGTGTTACATTTGTGTAAGAAATTGCACGGTGGGAGAAAAGCGGCGACACTGGTTCTAATACTAAATTGAAGCAAAGGCCTTTCCATCCTTATTTATCTATTCCGTGATAGGGACCGCCAAATGGTAATTTTCAGCACTATCGTGTTCTACGGTAAGATAGTAAGGTGAGCTGAAATGGTCGAGCCATTTAGCTACAGGTTGACAACATAGTATGTTCTTAGGTTTTCGCGAGCTGCACTCATTGAAATAAAACTAGTTTTCGGATTTATTTCGCATATATTAAACTAAAATGATTATTTAAAATCGAACCCGACGTTTCGGTCGCTTTTCAGCTTCCGTGGTCTCGGGCAGACTGAGGTGGTATTTGTCTGACAGCAGTTTGAAAAATTATTATGTATGGTTGGCGATTGTCACCAACATGGGATCCAATATTCAGTAGAATAAAAGCCCAACCGCAACAGTTTGTAAGACAATTAGTAACTTTTGTGTTAATCCTGAACGCTACGCAAGACGTTTGGGAAATAGATGGAGGTAGCTGCACATAATAATTTTACAAACTGCTGTTAGACAACATACCCAAAGCTATTAGGTATAGCTAACTCCTAGCTCCTTCACTTACGCTTTATCAAGCTCATTTCTGTCATCGATCACAAGACACGATATCAGTCGTGACTACTAGGTAAACATAAAGACGTCGGAGCTAACCACAATTAATTCGAAAACAGTCCACATGGACCGCGGCCCTTATTCGTGACACGGCCAAGATTCGTTTTCGTTAGCATGCAAGCCTCGCATGTCTGCGAACACGCCATTCAGATAGTATGGTCAATGACTCGGTAGTTATGACGAGCCGCCTAGGGCGTTATGACGCCCTGGTACAATGCGTGTTCTTGCGCTTACCGTTTGTTTAGGAAATGAGAGGAAAACTTAGCATTGAACTAGCTTTACGTGAATGAGAACTGTGTTGATTGAACGGGATGGAACGATGGTGGGAAATGAGGCGCCTACAATATTATGGCGTCCTAGTATAATGCGTGTCACACACACGCATATTCAAGGCAGGAATTAAATAAATAACTCTCTGTCTCTGATACACGTTGCTTTGTGCAAAAAAACCATGTAGGTACGTAAAACGTAGACCCCAAGAGATTTTTGGGTTACACTTTGCGACAGATTAAGATATGGAGGAAACGTGCAAGGTATGTCTCTGTTGAGTAGGTATCTCCAACCAATCCCGAGATCAGAGAATGTAGATCCACACCCTTAGGTGTTCAAATTTTCATAAAGCCGCCACCAGTTCCGTCTCTGTTCGTCCGGCCTTTGGATAGAAGCTTCGATTGGGTAGGTTCATTCAACACCTTCTCGGGTATCTGAAGAGACCTTTTCCAAAGTGCAAAAATTTAAAATTATTTGAAAATGTCCTCAGGTATATCAGATACTAAGAAGGGATGTTAAGTGAAAGCGATCAAAACTCCCATTTAAATTCTGACGATTTATATGAAAACCGGTCCTTTTTTACTTTTTGAATAAAAGGAAACGGCTCACGGGCTTGAGCCTCAGATTTGTCGGAGATACTGAACAGGATGCAAGCTATCCTCCACAATAGCTCAGACTAACCCGCACTATAATATAAATCCAAAAATCCTCTCTTGGGATACAGGAGTAAGGGTACTAAAGCACCTTTTACTGTAGAGCTGCTGACGAGTGACTATTGTGGCTGTTAATTTAATAAAAATATCTTTCCCCAAAGATAGATCTCAGGCCGTACCGGATTGAACTTCGGCATCCCGTAGGCAGAACATGTGGTGGAGGCCTTCAAATCGTTTGTGGTTAACTGAAAGTTTCTATTAAGGTCAAGTTAAGGAAGAGGGCAACTGAATAATATATGTTGGCTAACATACAATTTATTCAAAACTAGCGGTAACCTGCGCGAGTTCGACTCGCGTGGTGAGGGTTCCGTACATAATCTAAATTTGAATACTCAAACTTCTTATAGGTTTTCCAGTAATCTATAGGCAAAGAACTATTTTCCACATTTTTTTCAAAATTTTAAGTTCAGTAGTTTCGGAGATAGGGGGGGGAATAGTCAATTTTCGTCGTTTTTCTTAAATAACTTCAAATTTGCTTATGACAAAAATTATAAAAAAAATATGTCTGAGATGCTGACAACAACTTCTTTCATTTGATGTGTCAAACGACACAGTTTACGATTTTTTTTTATTTTCTGATTTACCCCCCCCAAAAGTGGCCCCCCTGTTTAAAATTTATCATTTTACTTGACGTGTTCATCTTTGGGTCACTAATTTACATATATTCATCAAATTTAAACGCAATCGGTTCAGTAGTTTCGGAGAAAATTGGCTGTGACAGACGGACAGACAAACAGACAGACGCACGAGTGATCCTATAAGGGTTCCTTATTTCCTTTTAAGCTACGGAACCCTAAAAATGAAAGTGGCGCCATTTGTCGAAATTGCCAGAAACCTTCGTGGGCTCATGCTCAACAACTTTGCTAAAGATCATTACACGATCAAATGCGTAGTTTACGGACAAAAGTTACGTTTAAAGGACATACACACAAACATTCTAGAATCTAGATTAAACTAGACGTACCTACAGGCTAAATTATTTATCCTCTGAGATTAACATTAATAAGTCTATTTCCCTCAAAAAAAAATTTTTTTTTCGTCTAACAGTTTGAAACAAAATTTGTTTTTACTGAGCCTTCATCGATTTTATTTGATTTTTTTTTATGGTATGGTGGCGGCCCCTTTCTAATGGCGGCAATAGGCAACTGCCTATGTTACCTATGCTTAAATCCGGCACTGATCCCATGCTAGAGCTTCTCACAACAGTGGTTTTTTTTTTAATGTTATGGCATTGCTGTTTCGAATATTGCCAGTGTCAAGTAAAACGATATTTCGTATTCGGAATAAGCTGCGTAAAAGTCAGTCAGTCAGTCAATTTATCAGTCCGTCAGTCAGCGTCACAGTCAGTAAATCGAGTAAAGCGTTGGCTACTTTACCAGAACCTTTAGAATTAAGTTTTGGAGGCAACCCGAACGGACGTGTTTTTGCACCGTTATTCTATTACACAGTCAGACGGGCACTGTAATAAGCTTATATCAAACAAAATGCCATCTAATATAACTCAAAAATACACCAAGAAAATGAAATAAAACAAAAGCACCACACGCCTCTTTCAAGTTCCAAGGTTCTCGCCAAAACCACACAACAGTGTTGTGCATCATTAGAATAGAAATCCCTACATAATATTATAAATGCGAAAGTAACTGTCTGTCTGTCTGTTTCCTTTTCACGTCCATACGACTGAACCGATTTTAATGAAATTTGGTACAGAGATAGAACTGACTTTGAGAAATAACATAGGCTACTTAGTTATTCATGAAACGACATCCACGCGGGCGAAGCCGCGGGCAACAGCTAGCTATAATTGCTTGGCATGCGGATTGGCGACCGCAGAGGCGGTAGTTTTATTGCCGGACGCTGCTTAATGCCCATCCCGCGTTCCAGTATTTACTACCACCCTAACAAACTATTAACTGACTGCACTATGCTTTATTATGCACTAACTTTTACTGGTGGTAGAGCTCCAGTGACGGAGCTCGCGGTCGTAGGCACCACCGCATTACCTAATATACTTGCCGCTAAATGGTAGTGTTTAGCACTATCGTGTTCCGGTCAGTTGGTAATGTACGGCCCTGTAATTTCCGGTACAGAGGCATAACACCTTAGGCCTCAGGAGTGGTAACGTATCTGCATTTTGACCTCGGTCTTTGTGTGGGTGTCTATAGGCTGCAGTCATCACTTAACATCAATGTGAACTGCATGCTTGTTTGCCACTTCCTTTACATAAAAAAAAACACTAATGTAAAAGTTCTAAGAGTTCTCTTCTACCAGTGGGCGGCAGAGTCGTTACGTTCGGACACCATCATACAACATTGTGTAAAAACTTGAAAAAGATTAATGAAGAGAGATTTCAAACAAATAAAAAAAAACGTAACTTCACGCCTGTAATCCCCGAAGGGGTAGGCAGAGGTAAATGCATGCATTCAATCATACATGCAAACACCCACGACTCGCCGGTTACGTTTTAGGCCCATGTAACAGGTGGCGAACCTGTTGCCATCTCCGGGCACATTACCAAACTCCGGGGTACTGGGAAACTTCCAGAAAATTGAAAAATCCCAATAGAAGCAGAGATAAAGGATTTTAAACCGTTATCTCTGATAGTCCCCGACCCGGGAATCGAACCCCAGCGCAATAGAAGTGGCCTGCTACCACTACGCTACTGAGGCAGTTTTCAAACAAACTAATATTTATTTGTATATATTTTTTAAATAATTCATAAGACCTTGAAAGAACTGGTCCGAACGTAATAACGTAAAGTAGGAACAAGTAAAATGCTGCATTGTTATATTGATCGGGTAAAAATATATGAAAAAACCTGCAAGACAACATAAGGAGATCCAAGTTCCAACAATTTTACTTTAAACATGATCATTTGTTTTAACATTGTAAGCAGGCATGAAATATCAAGAGAAATTGACATAAAATTGCATTATTTTACTGGTGGTAGAGTTTCAGTGTAGGGTTGCGAGGGATTAGGAACCACCAAAATTCAAAAATTCAAAATTCAAATCATTTATTTCAAATTGGTCTACAAGGACACTTTTGCATTGTCGTGTTATAAGCTACCTAGAGAGAATGACTTATAATAATAATCCAATAGGTACTAATAAATACCAATTTAATAATAATATTTAACCGATACGTGAATCATTAAATTTTTCAATTCCTTCATAGAAGAAAATGAAAAATCTGCTCGTCATAATCATAGTCATTCACTTAGCAGAATTCCAAGTGCAGGCACCACTGAGAAGAACTCCGCTACCCAACAAACTCAGCTTGTTGCTCTTTTGTCAAAACCTTAGATTTAATACAAATATTATTAAAATAAAATAAAGATAATGTGAACGTCCATGGCATATAAATATTTGCATATAAACACATACGCAAATACCCATCTACAGCTTAATATCGTGATAGAAAATAGCACCCGCAAATCACAACAGACCATTTCCCACAATCAGCACCCGTTCACGAGTATGACGCATGTGGCAGCCATTGCTCTCCTCGACCATTTTGAAGGGAAGTGAGCAACCCGTCACGCGACGCCGCCGAAGGCAAAGACATTACCTCCGTATTACCTAATCTATCTGCCGCCAAATGGTACCCTGGGTTGCAGCAAGATATTTTTCAAGGTTGTTGTAACAGTTCACATCCTTCTCTAACTTTAACCTATGTGGAATGTTACAATAACTTTAACAGATATCTTGGTGCAACCCAGTCTTAGCGTTCAGCAGTATCGTGTTCCGGTTAGATGGTAAATGCAGTTCGCATAGATGTCAAGTGATAACTGCAGCCTATAGACAATATATACAAAAATTTTTACTGGTGGTAGAACTCTAGTGACGGAGCTCGCGGGCGTAGGCACCACCGCATTACCTGATTTACTTGCCGCTAAATGGTAGTGTTCAGCACTATCGTGTTCCGGTCAGGTGGTAATGTACGGCCCTGTAATTTCCGGCACAGAGGCATAACACCTTAGGCAGGAGTGGTAACGCATTTGCATTTTGACCTTGGTCTTTGTGTGGGTGTCTATAGGCTGCAGTCATCACTTAACATCAATGTGAACTGCATGCTTATTTGCCACTTCAATAACCTTAAAAAAAAAAAAAAAAAATCAGAACCCAAAACGCGGATATGTTGCCACCCCTGAGAATTTAGATAAGTCTTTGTGACAGTTATTACATTACCATCTAACTTTACCATTTGGCAAACTCAAAAAAATATTTGTTCACTTGGAAATAATAGAATTTGCTTGTGATCAAACTACAAAATAAAAAATTAAAGCGAATAACAACTGATACGTTGATTAATATGTCAAAGTAAACAAAAATAAAATATATAATGGTCCAAAATTACTTAATAATAAAAATACGTATCAACAGAATGTTCCATACTCTCTTTTACAAACGGCAAGATACGTTAAAAGAGACTAGGTATACTTAGAATAATTTATATAACTACTTACGTGAAAAACTGCTAATGAAAGACCCATATGGTAATGCATCTGTCATGAAATTCACATAAAATGGAGTTAAGGAACCAATATAGCTTGATAAATTGTTAGACAGTATAAAAACCCTAATTTCCCACAATTATGAAAATACAAGGCATACCTTATTGGCGAATATTATTAAGGTCTTATTATTGTCTTTCATTATAGCATAATAATTATTTACGCGTGTCATGAAATAGAAAAAAAATTTTTTTTTAATTATAAAAAGGAGTTACAATAACTTCTTTTCATATTGACGATAATTGAATATTGCAGACCATCTTAACTTAAGCTTGAGGTTCTACATAAATTTTATTGCAACTTTTAACAAATATAGAAATTTAAGATCCTCAGTAGCCTAGTGGTAGCAGGCCACTATTAGTACGCTAAGGTCCTGGGTTCGATTCCCGGGTCGGGGGATATAAGAGATAACGGTGTAAAATCATTTATCTTTGGTTCTATTGGGATTTTTTAATGGTGGTAGAGCTTCAGTGACGGAGCTCGCGGGCGTAGGCAGCACCGCATTACCTAATATACTTTCCGCTAAATGGTGGTGTTCAGCACTATCGTGTTCCGGTCAGGTGGCAATGTACGGCCCTGTAATTTCCGGCACAGACGCATAACACCTTAGGCCTCAGGAGTGGTAACGCATCTGCATTTTGACCTTGGTCTTCATGTGGGTGTCTATAGGCTGCAGTCATCACTTAACATCAATGTGAACTGCATGCTTGTTTGCCACGCGCATTACATAAAAAAAAAATTTTTTTTGATTATCAGGAAGTTTCCAAGTACCTACTTACTTCGAAGTTTGGTGATTTGTCCGGCGATGTCAATAGGCTCACCACCTGCTACATGGGCCGAAGCGTAACCGGCGATCGTGGATAGTGGTGGGTGTTTGCTTGTATACTTGAATGCGTACATTTTACCTCTGCATACCCCTTCGGGAATTACGGGCGTGAAGTAACGTTTCTTTACTTGCGGGTTTGGTTTGACGATATTACGCGTTTTCACACCAATGATAGCACCCGCCTGTTTTTTTTTTATGTAATGGAAGTGGCAATCTAGCATGCAGTTCACATTGATGTTAATTAAGTGATGACTGCAGCCTATAGCCACATAAAGACGAAGTTCAAAATTCAGATGCATTACCACTCCTGAGGCCTAAGGTGTTACGCCTCTTTCCCGGCAATTACAGCGCCGTACATTACCACCTGACCGGAACACGATAGAGCTGAACACTATCATTTAGTGTCAAGTATATTAGGTAATGCGGTGGTGCTTACGCCCGCGAGCTCCGTCACTGGAGCCTTACCACCAGCTTTTTGTGCGGCAATAGCTTCAACATTTAGTGTATGGCAGAACGAGTTTCGCCGAGTCAGCAAGTCATGAATTATATATGGAAAGGAAATAAACCTACAAGATTTTTTACAAATTGTACAGTGAAAAAAAAAAAACATAGAAATTTACAAAAAATGTAATGTAGAAGGGAAGGTTTTTAAATTATAACCGGTTCAGAATCATTCCAATCATCATTTCCCTTGAACAGTCAAAAAAGATAAGATAAAAAAGCACCTATTAAATGTCCGTTAGAGGTCGTGATTATACATAAATGTGAGAAGTTCTTTTTTCTACAATGGTCAGTGAAACTATTTCGTTTACTACAGTTTAAGTTAACCGTACAGTTATTTCATAGGATACGAAATCAACAACCAACGGGATCATATGCCGTAAAGCCCGTAGAGAGTATTTTAAAATTCGCGTTTGTTCGCGACTACGTTCATGAACCTACCTACGTTTTAAGTTATTTAATTCATATACTTGAAGTCATCTTAATGGACTATTTTAATTTATTTGTAAACGTACGTAACTTAACTTCACGCCTGTGATCCCCGAAGGGGTAGGCAGAGGTAAATGCATGCATTCAAGCATACATGCAAACACCCACGATTCACCGGTACTGAACTTCGAGGTACTGGGAAATTTTCAGGAAAATGAGACCCCAATGAGACCAGAGATAAAGGACTTTACGCCATTATCTCTGATAACCCACGACCCGGGAATCGAGCCCAGGACCTCAGCGTAGTAGTAGTGGCCTGCTACCACTAGGCTATCGAGGCAGTTAAATGTATCTTGTATATATAGTGGACTTACACCTCCCGTGTTTCTTCTACATTTATCATTATCTTCATGCATGCACGCCGAAGCGCGCATGGCTCAGTGGCTGGTGTAGATCGTAAGCGATCTACTCGGTTAAGCATTACGGGCGCGATCGGGTGTGTGATGGGTGACCGCTAGTGGCAAATTAAAATGCGCGTTTCCGTGCTTCGAAGGGCACGTTAAGCCGTCGGTCCCGGTTGCCATCGATAGATAGCAGTCGTTAAACCTTGTCGGAGACCTTATGGGCGGTTTGAAAACATCCGACAGCGGGTTGGCCACTAACCCGTATCTCCACCAATCCGCATTGTAGCAGCGTGTTGGAGTAAGCTCCAGACCTCCCCCCAAAAAGGAGAGAGACTCGTGCCCAGCAGTGGGACGTATAATGGGTTGCCATTATTATTATTATATTAATGCACGCCGATTTTTGAGACCCATGACCCACTCTCAGATACTCGCAGTACAATTATTCCCATTGTAAACCGATTTTGAATTTTTCAGAATACTTTTTTTTTTCTTTACCAATAAAAGCAGAAACTATTTATTAGGATAAATAGGTACGAATGATAATAATTGTGAAACTAGCGAGTGAGTAATTGCGAATTCCCTCTGAGGTGTTGGCCCAATGGTCGCAATCACGATGTTCGAACCTGAGGTCCCGGGTTCGATGCCCGGGTCGGGAAAATCTGTTAAAATGTTTTTTTTTCTGTGAGGAAATTCGTGGAAAAAGCCCGGAGTCTGGTACTTGTGCCTCAGAGAGAACTTAAAGCCATCGGTCCTGCGCTCGATTTCGGCCCCGGTCGCGTCGGATTTCCGTCCCATCGGGCTAAGAGAGTGAGGGAATAGAGAGTGTACCTGTGTTTGCGCATACACTTGAGTACTATAATATCTCCAGTGCAGTTTGTTAATCTCCGTCACACTTCGACGTCCCGCCGCATTTGCCGGCATCACTCAACCCCTTCCCTTCTTATGGGCGACGGTTGGTATTTTGTACGTGCTACGCACACAGGTGCGCGTGTATAAAATACACGTCACTGATTGATGTCTGTGTAATGGACACCAAATGAATCGTTTTTATGGAATTTTGGCGGAGTGTCCGCGGTGTGCTCCGTTGAGATTGGTCGCTGTGACCAAAATTTGGTCCGGAGGTCCATTATTATTGTTATAATTCCTCGTGGTCTGAATGATTAGTTATTTAAAATGAAATCATATTTATCATACACAAAAACACATCAAATTATTTTTATTACTCATATTCAATCGATTTTCTTCGCTCCGAACTTTTTGTTGCACAATTTAAATTGTTAATCTTGTGTTGATGCAAAAAATAGATCAGATTTCTGAGATATTGTTCAATTATTATTATCAGTTATTCTTGATTGAACGTTCTGAAATGTCGTTTATTACATTTTCATATAAATCAAATTTTCGCAAAACAATTGAAGGTTAGATTTAATAATTTTTTTGGTATATTTGTTCACGCCAAGCATCATATGAGTTAGGCAGTGTGATTTTTTTGTACATCCAACATAACCTTTTTTACAGTTCCAGTGTAGGAGCACAAGGGCCTACACCACTTCTTCTGCTTTTTGACCGGTTTTGTATCGGTGTCTATAGGCTGCAATCATCGCTTAACATCTGTAATTCTATTTAGCGGTCCTTAGTGGTGCCAATATTGAAAGTTCTTGCGTGTTCAGAGAGTGGAGGATGGATATGAGTTGTCCATGTTGATGATCGCCATATAATACGGGATCGGGAAAAAGGCGGGTTGAGGTGCGAGCGCACGCTACTAAGCCTATGGGACAACTTACTATCAAACGCTAAGTTAGAGAATATAGAAAAGAAAAAAAAAGAAAGAAAAGAAAACATTTATTTGGACAGCACAGAGACATGACGATACATATTGCCAGACGATTGATACACAGGTACAATTAAACAAAAAGCAAAAACAATAACAATTAAAAAAGAAAAAAAAGAGATTAAGTTTCACGGCTGGTCCAAATGGGAGCCCAGATCAGCTTTATGTCAAGTCGATCACATCAATCGACTTGACGCTGATTTTCATCTGATATATATTAATACTAATATAAAGAATATGTAATAATACTAAGTTCAAGTTTGCGCCGTCAGCCTTTTCATATTACTCTCTACTCTCACTTACATTTTTACTGGTGGTAGAGCTCCAGTGACGGAGCTCGCGGGCGTAGACACCACCGCATTACCTTATATACTTGCCGCTAAATGGTAGTGTTCAGCGCTATCGTGTTCAAGTCAGGTGGTAATGTACGGCTCTATAATTTCCGGCACAGAGGCACAATACCTTAGGCCTCAGAAGTGGTAACGCATCTGCATTTTGACCTCTGGTCTTTGTGTGGGTGTTGATAGGCTGCAGTCATCACTTAACATCAATGTAAACGGCACGCTTGCTTGCCACTTTAAAAAAAAAAACTTAATAATGTGTCGCTGCAGAACCCTAAGAAAACAGAACAAATTCATAAACATCGATCCTTTAACAAGTCCTTAAATAAGCTACCTTATTAGATTTGTAATCCTCCCAAAATCCCTTGTAACACAAACCGACCCAACAATCGTATTACAGTAACGTCACTATACTAACTATCTAATAACTAGTTACATCGAGTTACATGGCAATCGATTATAACTTAATCGAGTTACGATTTATAGAAATAATCGGTCATTGATTTATTCGATTGCCACGCTTTTGTACTTCTAAAAATCGACTCTATTTCTTTTTAAATAAAGTATACATTCGTTTTTATTGGTGGGTAAGTATCAGTACAATTTGTAGCGGTGTAAAATCAAAGGTCTGGAACCGTATTTGATACCCACCTTTGAATAAATCAACAAAAGGGACAGCCGACTATGAGTAATGTTTAAATGTATGCAGTAATTTCTGATTGGAAAAACCATGGAGATTCTTCTTTTTTTTTTGTTTCACTTGAATTATACATAAAATAAAATAATAAAAAAAATATTTAGTAACAATGCAACAGTTGTGTTATGAAAACGATGAAATTTATATTTTTTTTCCTAATACAAGCAAATTAAATTGCTTAAAAGGAGATTCAAATATTGTAAATTTGTATTATGTAAATCCGATGTGAAACTATAAATATCTGCAAAAGTTGGCAACTGTGTCGCTCATGTACCTACATATTTAATAAGTCTGAATTCCAATTACCCACTAAATAAAAAAAGGTAACTTTTTTACAGATGAACTGAAATTGCGTTTAATATGTCAGCACTAACAATGAACATATTATGTTATATCACTATTCTCAGTTGTCAAGATACCATGATTCATATTATATCTAGACAACACAAAATATGATAATATACCTACCGAAATATGATTTAACATGTAAGTATCTAAACTTTACTCAACACCAGAACCTACTTACTTTCTATCAAATTTTGAAAGGTTCTCATTTAAAATTATTGTTCTCACAAATGTCGCATACTCTCGGTATTTTCAAAACAAAGTATATAAATAAATCGTTGTTTTATTCCGTTCACAGAATGTAACTTTCACGAAATCAACAAACAATAAATCCTGATTTAAGAAATTAGTTCGCATGCAATTCTTTGATTTATTTTGACAATCCAACAATTCAACTGTGTCATCGGAACTTTGCGCAACAAATCATAATTTTTAAGCGAATAAATCATTATATGTTGAAATTTGATGAAGAAAAATAAATTTAAACAACTTAATAACTTAATAAGAGTATTTTTTATGTTCTATTTATTTTTATTGTAATCACATTACACATTAAAAAAATAATAAAATAAATACCTAATTAAAAAAAATATTCCATTAAGCTTCGAAAACGAGAATAGCAATACTTTGCTAAATTGTAACACACAACAAAGGGTGCGTTAGTTTTTGAATCTGAACTAAATCAATTCAAATACTTGTTAACGAGCTAAACATTAATAATAATATAATAATGGCAACCCATTATACGTCCCACTGCTGGGCACGAGTCTCTCCCCTTTTTTGGGGGGGAGGCCTGGAGCTTACTCCACCACGCTGCTCCAATGCGGATTGGTGGAGGTGGGTGGGTTAGTGGCCAACCCACTGTCGGATGTTTTCAAACCGCCCATAAGGCCTCCAACAAGGTTTAACGACTTCTATCTATCGATAGCAACCGGGACCGACGGCTTAACGTGCCCTCCGAAGCACGGAAACGCGCATTTAATTTGCCACTAGCGGTCACCCATCACACTACCCGACCGCGCCCGTAGTGCTTAACCGAGCAGATCGCTTACGATCTACACCAGCCGCTGGGCCATGCGCGCCTCTAAACATTAATGTTTATCTTAAACAATGTACTAATGATTTCGTATAACTAACATAAGAATGTATGTATTTGAAAATATTAAAAATCCTTGAATCGTAAAATGTTCCTAACGGGTAAACATTTATTTGCGTAACGAGTATTCCACCAATAAAATAAAACTCAAAGCATTCGACTCTACAGTTTTCTTAATTCCACAGCTAATTTAAACTAACCTACGGACCGAGATGTGAACACAAAAATTAAGAAAACAAACACGTGAACATTGTGGTTAAATGTTAACAAATGATTATTAAAATGGCCGTTTAGAGATTATAATGTCCGTAATAATTCATGTATTTATAGGTTTTTTGGATCGATGACGGCGGTACACATTGAAGCACCAAGCAGTTCACATGGATGTTAAGTGTAGACTGTAGCCCATAGACATCTACGCAAAAACCAGTAGTCAAAATACAGATGTTGCCACCTCTGACACCTTAGTTGTTATGTCTCTCTGATAGTTATTACTGGGCCACATGTTACCATCTAACCGGAACATGATAACGCTGAACACTGCCATTTGGCGAGAGATAGATTAGATAATGCGGTGGTGCCACGAGAACCTACGCTGGAAATCTACCACCAGTAAAAATTTATTAAAATACTAGCTGTGCCCGCGACTTCGTCTGCGTGAAAATGTATGATTGTTCAATATCAACCAGGATGAAGTCGTCGACGCAGCTAGTATAAAAGTAGCCTAAGTTACTCCTTATTACATAAGCTATTTACTATTGAAAGTCCCTTCGAAATCGGTAAAGCCGTTCCCGAGATTAGACCCAACAAACAGACGGGCAGATGCAAAAAAATGGAAAAAAATGTTGTTTTGGTATATGCAGTTGTCTTGTGGGGGTGTAGGTACAACCTACATAATTTACTTGTTTCCACCTTCCTTAGATAAAAAAATCTTATAGATTTCTAAGACGCTGCCGATTGTGCTTCATGCTCACTAAGTCCTAGATTAAGCTATTATAGCGCTTTCACACAGTCAGATAGCATTTCGATTCCATACAGGATCTCGTTTGGTGGCATATAGGTACACATTCACATGAGCCTGTACCTGTCTATCGCTACGCAAAAGTGGGTGCAGCAAAAAACCGTTACCAAAACAATAATAGGTAATTAAGTAAAAATAGTATAAAATGTTTTTAAATTACATACCTACATACATACAATATGGGGTTCTTCAAAACAGGCGTCAAAAGAGTCCTTCAGGGCTGGCAGCGCGTTGGCAACTCCCTTAATGTTGCAAATGTTTATAGGCGACGGTAACCACTTTCCATCAGATGGCCCGCCTGCTTGTCTGTCAATCCTTTGACATTAAAAAACCTTAAAATCGTGACAATTTTCAATAATTAAATAAAACAATTGAACAATAAACAAAACGCAACAAACAATTGAATCATACCCGCGCAAAACGAACTAGAACAGCCCTTTTCAAAGCGCTTTTCCAAGTATTAAACGCAATGACTAATACCAAACTCACCTGCACCAACAAAAACAGATTAAATATGCAAATACGTCGTTATTATACACAATACTTACAATTCAGTTGGGAAAAAAGGCTGAGCAAAGCAAGCTTGCGCCTTATCCGCATAAGTTATGTTAAGTAAGTTCGCGTGACCCGCTACCGGAGTGAGGCGGGTAGAAATGACTGATGCAATACTTGCCGTATTGATCACTCTGTTAATTGGACTGAGCGGTTGTTAATACGGAAGATCTATTAAGTTATTTGTGTCTAAAATAACTTGATACTTCTTAAACACGTGAAAACAATTATATGTATTCATAGATTTCATGATTTATTAGGTATTTATATAGATTTAACTGGCTGTCATCAAATCGATACGTACATATTTTTTCATTTAAGTAATTCTCTCTTGCTGGCATCGGGACGTGGCGACCCACCGCCAACTAGCGGAAGAAATTTCTTCACCTGGAAGAGAATTCTTCACTAATGCAGTCAGTGCGACGGTAGACGCTTTCAATAAATTTATTTTTTTATGTTATGGAAGTGGCAAACAAGCATGTAGTTCACATTGATGCTAAGTGATGACTGCAGCCTATAGACACCCACACAAAGACCAAGGTCAAAATGCAGATGCGTTACCACTCCTGAGGCCTAAGGTGTTATGCCTCTGTGCCGGAAATTACAGGGCCGTACATTACCATCTGACTAGAACACGATAGTGCTGAACACTACCATTTAGCGGCCAGTATATTAGGTAATGCGGTGGTGGCCTACGCCCGCGAGCTCCGTCACTGGAGCTCTACCACCAGTAAAACAAAATTTAAACATTCCGTTGTTGCAGCATCAAACCACCATCAAAAGACGGTGTCACGAAGAGCAACCCCAGCAAACGGCACCGGGAACGGCTCAACGCGGAGCTGGACACGCTGGCGTCGCTGCTGCCCTTCGAGCAGAACATCCTCAGCAAGCTGGACCGCCTGTCCATACTCCGGTTGTCTGTCAGCTACCTGCGCACCAAGAGCTACTTCCAAGGTCAGTCTTCCATCTGTTTCTTGATACTGTACCTGTCTTCCAGCTAGATAGCTGGATAAAAGTAGAATAGAAGAATACGTAGGTGCGTACTAAGAACTATTATCAAGGCTAATTTTTTTACCTACCTCTCCAAACTGCACCTGTTTTCAACTACCTACGTTTTAAGGGGTAGGTACTTTCAGGGCCAGTGCTTTTACCTACCTCTCGAATTCGTATGCATTTTGTACCCATGTATCAAGATTTGCTTTCAGAGCCTAATTCTTTACCTCGTATTGAACAGGATTTTTCTTGATTTAGCTGCAAGTATTTTCAAGATTAGTTGACTATAATGGAACAACTACTCTTGAACACCATTTTTACGTTTATTAGCCTCTATTTTTACGTGGTCTACTGTTGATAACCGTTAAAAATAAGGACTTTTTCAAATTAGAGCCTAGATGACCTACTACGGTGCCGTAGCACCTTGTTCCATCAGTACGTGAAACAAAGCTAAGGTTTTTTGTATAATTAAAATGTTTTTATTGCTCATCATTACGTATTAACTGCCTCAGTAGTGTAGTGGTAGCAGGCCAATACTACTACCCTGTGGGTCCTGGGTTCGATTCCCGGGTCGGGGACTATCAGAGATAAAGGTTTAAAATCCTTTATCTCTAGTTCTATTGCGATTTTTCCATTTTCTGGAAGTTTCCCAGTACCTCGGAGTTTGGTAATGTGCCCGGAGATGGCAACAGGTTCGCCACCTGTTACATGGGTCAAAACGTAACCGGCGAGTCGTGGGTGTTTGCATGTATGCTTGAATGCATGCATTTACCTCTGCCTACCCCTTCGGGGATTACAGGCGTAAAGTTACGTATCATTACGTACAAAACAAAAAAAAATTAACAAAAACATAATTAATAACGAAAACCAATCAGATCAATCGATAAGCAAATCTAAAGCGGTATCGATTACCAACTTGCTCGATCATTTATGAATACAGACTGCGTTGCAATAAAGTTACTCGGATATACGCGTATCTGGCAACATTTATATGTAATCGAATACTCGGGTATGCTATACTAACCGCCAATCGTTTAATGGTTTTAACGCTGCGGTTAGTTATTGGGATGGTGTTACCGATGGTAGAATTAAAATACATATTCAGGATTAAAATATATAAGTATTGAGGATACGGTAGCATTCTCCATGTTGACAGAAAACTATAATAACAGGATTATGTGTCGAAAAGCAGAGTGTGGTAACGTACGGTCCTGTAATATCCGAAACAGAGGCATAATACCTTAGGCCTCAGCAGTGGTACGTAGTATTATTATATATAAATATATTCCCTGGTAGTGGTAACGCATCTGCATTTTGACCTTGGCCTTTGTGTAGGTGTCTATAGGCTGCAGTCATCACTTCACATCAATGTGAACTCCATGCTTGTTTGCCCCTTCCATTACAAAGAATTTACAATAATTGAACGCGTAAATTGTGTAAAAAACCTTAACCACTTTGCATACGTCCGCTACCAAGATATAATATATCATATGAGTTATTAATGCGTCTTATAATTTTATTCTGGACGAGTTTTTCGAATATAAAAATCAGTAGGGGGCGAACCGTATGTTTTATATTCGACAGTCGTGAGTTTAAGGTATCGCCAACGTTCATTGTAAATCGGTTAAAGGACTGTTGTGTACAAAACTCTTATGACTTTTTAATCTAGGACAAAGAACAATTTGCTTTGATCCAATATTCATTTATGGTTCACAAAATTTCATGAGCATTAGTAAAACTATTCACCTACGTCTTGGGTTAATAGACAGCGGTATACCATCAAAAAAACTGTCTGAGGTCTCACATGTGGAACACCCGATTGGACCGAAGTTCCTCTTCAACTTCTAATGAAACCCTTTCACAAGCCATTGTTTATTTTTTAAAATATTAAAAATAACTAAATTATGTACATACGTACAAAACAATGTACGCATACACAGCAGGTGCGCGCGTCGCGTCACTGTCGAGAGAGAGAGAGAGAGAGAGAGAGAGAGAGAGAGAATGAATAAGTCGAATCCTATACTCGGCCTTCCTCTCCGAGCTTTACGCACTATGGCAAAATAATCGTGAGGATTTTTCGTGACGCTTGCCTAGCCCCCTTAGCCAGCGTACTGCGTGATAAGGAGCTTCTTTCCAAAATAGTTCCAAAAAAAAAAAATTGAATAAGAGCCAAATTCATAAGCCCGTAAAATAGTTCTATTGCCATGTCTTTACACTTTTTCCTTAAAATCTTTAGGTACCTGCTCTTGGCGAAAATTTTGTAGTTCCATATTTATTTATTCGTAGTTCTCCAACCGTAATTGCACTATGCGGCGATGAACATTTAGTTTGAACCGGAAGATTCTTTTAAGTAACTATTATCAAAGAAAAATGGAAAGAAAAATTTGACTTCAGGCGAGGCTCGAACTCGCGACCTACTGGGAATTTAGTCCAGCCGCTCTTCCAATTGAGCTACTGAAGCCCTGCCCGATTTGTCAAATCTTTCCTTCACATCTATTGTATTGCTTTATGGTAGCAGCAGCGCCATCTATTAAAAACGTACATTAGATACGTTTTAGCTATAGAATGCTTTGTCTTTGTCAGTTGTATTGTCAAATGTTCAGGATAGGAAAAGACAAAGGAGAGATTAGCAACACTTTAGCTAAAATAGGTTCGTTTATGAATAAGGGGGTTAGAGTGTAGACATTTTTTATAACTTTTTTATAACTGAGACCAATAAAAAATTACTAAAGGTACGTCTAGTCTTAATCAAAGTACAACAACCTCGCTCAATGAGACTAAATGCGAATAAAAACTATGTACCTACACCTAACTAGGTCTCAACGCTAAGCGATAAAAAACATCATTAAACAAAGAATATAGCCAGCGATTGTTTTAATAATTACAGTCATAATATCATCACTATTGTTTTCATATGAAAATTGACTAGACGTACCTAATTACCTTTAACTGATTATTTAGACATCCATTATATGAAGGGAATAGGTACTTTGCGGTTGTATGTTTTATTTTTAAACTAGCTGTGCCCGCAACTTCGTCCGCGTGAGGATTTATGATTGTTCAGTATCTACCCGGACGAAGTCGAGGGCGCAGCTAGTATAAAAGTAGCCTAAGTTACTCCTTATTTCATAAGCTATCTGCCAGTGAAAGTCCCGTCAAAATCGGTACAGCCGTTCCTGAGATTAGCGGGAATAAACAGACAGACAGACAAAAATTGTAAAAAATGTTGTTTTGGTATATTTACCGCGTATACATAATAATAATAATAATAATAATACTCTTTATTGCACACAATAGAGAACAATACAGAAAAAACAATTAGGACATAAAGTACAACAGGCGGCCTTATCGCTAACAGCGATAAGGTACATACACACATGCATTTTTACATACATTACATACATGCATTTAGTAAGTAGCGGTTATTTTTATATTACAAACAGACACTCCAATTTTATTTATTTGTATAGATGACATCTAGTCTATGTAGTAAGTAATTACTGCACACCTGGACACCCATGCGCCAGCTAAATGCGTCTTGAAAATGAGATGACCATTATCTTAGAGTGTATATAAAAACAGTACATATGGGACAGAAACGTGGTCGCTCACTATGGTCCTCATAAGAAGGCTTAAGTTCACTCAGAGAGCAATGGAGAGAGCTATGCTTGCAGTTTCTCTGCGAGATCGATTCAGAAATGAGGAGATCCGCTTGATAACCACTGATGTGTATGCGATATGGGAGCACGAGTGAAACAGTCGGTAGCTAGTAACGCACTGATTTATTGACAGCCAATGACATACACTGCGGCATAGCCGCGCTATACAACTAGGTATACATATATAACAGTTACCGCCATAGCTCACTGAATAGCGAGACTCAAGGGGCAGTGGGCAGGGCACATAGCTCGAAGGGCTGACGATCGTTGGGGCAGAACAGTTCTTGAGTGGCGACAGCGTACCGGAAAACAAAGCGTAAGCAGGTTCCCCCCTTAATATGGACCGACGACCTGGTGAAGGTCGCGGGCAATGGCTGGATGAGGGCGGCCCAGGACCGTTTGTTGTGGCAATCTTTGGGGGAGGCCTTTGTTCAGCAGTGGACGTCTATTAGTTGAAATGATGATGATGAAAACAGTTTCATCTGCCTCGATGGTGTAGTTACTGTGAAATCGTAAGCCATTACCAGCAGTGGTGGATTTACCAACAGGCTGAGTAGGCTGGAGCCTAGAGCGGCAAATTTTAAGGGAGGCAGAATTAGTTGATAATTTTTTAAATTTCTATTTACAAAATTACCGTTAAAATTGATGATTTTTTAATAGATAGTTCTCAATGATGCTAACCATAGAAAAAAAGTTGATGTAAGGAGGATAATGAAGCATAAAACATAAAGTTGGAATTTTATTGATAGAAAATATAATTGATATGGTTGTAAACTACAATATCAAAATATGGGGGCGGCAAAAATTGAATAGCCTACCGACGGCAAATTTGTAAGTCCGCCACTGATTAGGTACCAGTAGAACTTGATTATGAGAACCTCAAAAATGTTTTTAGCATAACTTTAAATACATAGTTTTGAAATTATTTAATAGAATAGAATTTAATTTGGCACAGATTGGAGACATAGTCGACAGAGATTAAATTAATAGGCGTTTATTTATCTTTTTACTTTCAAATATTTTTTTTACTGAAATTACTTTATAACTTAAATTGGCCGGTTATTCTACATTTAGACTAGGCTCAACGTATATGATTATAACTAGGTACTAATAAAATTCGTTATACTAAGACTGTTCGCGATTATACCTCAAAAATGTCGATAATTCTAATTAAATCGATTGTTGAAGCATCGATTACTCGGCGCTCGATCCGTAAGGATTTCGCCGCGCCGCGGGACGCAGGACTAGAATCTTAACATGATAACTTAAATATGCGTAAAGTGCCATGGTTCTCTAGAGTATTTCGCAAAAAAAAGCAGAATTATTTCAGTTCGATTGCGATTTAGTAATCAGCCTTGTAGGGTCCATATAAGTATGGTCAAAGCTATGATATTATGTTATCAAAGCTATGGAGGATTAAACACAGGTATAAATAAGTACAAAATAAAAGAACTCTGTTTTTAGTTTGTCAATTTTGTCCTTTCATTTTGTATTTATGTAGTTTAAAATTTAAAGAAAACTCTAGCATGTATCATTGCGATAAATAAATAGTACATTATATTGTTTATTATTATTGTCGGGCTAAATTGAGTCAGAGAAGTTTTCATGCCCAAATAACCACTGCTTTTCGGGCAAACGTGTTCCTTCTTACTACATTCTACCTTAGTTTTCAGCACTGTACTGTACCCAGGGCCTTAATCTGAATGTCAGCGATGTACGGGACGGTGGCAATAGCAGTGCGTCCTAACGCATAGATTCTTAATGGAGTGAACAGAGGGCCTAGCCAAGTGTCATACGATTTCTAATCTAAGATTGCTAAGCGTTTGTGCCCAAGTCGCTCGTCCTGCAGGGGACGTTGCCCTGCATATCGCTAACATTGAGTTTGTATAGACATCTACACAAAAACCAGAGGTCAAAATGCAGATGTGTTGCCATCCCTGAGACCTAAGTTGTCATGTCTCTGTGATAGTTATAACGAAGCCATAGGTACATTACCATCTAACCCAGTGATTCCCAAAGTGGTCTATATCGACCCCTGGGGGTCTATGACAACATAAAAGGGGTCTGCGTCAGGAAAAAAAAATTGGGGGTCCATGAAATGAAAATGGGGGTCCACGATAATGGATCTCAACACATACACTGATAGTACCAATTTACTTACATCATACCAGTGATTCCCAAACTGGTCCATGGGAGACTCGATGAGGGTCTACGTAGGCGTGAATAAAAATTGGAAAAATGGGAATGTAATAATGGGATATAAATGTAGCAAGGACGGGGGTCCACAGAAACCAGAAACAATTGTAAAGGGTCTACAAGAAAAAATAGTTTCGGAACCTCTAATCTAACCGGAACACGATAATACTGAACACTACCATTTAGCGGCAGATGAATTAGGTAATGTGGTGGTGCCTACGCTCTCCAGCTTCGGAACTATAGTATAGTTCCAATGCAGAAAAATTTTCCGTATTCCGCAAATATTCCGTAAATTCCCGTAAAAATTAATGTAGTGTAAATATTAGGTTGGGGAAAAAGTTTCTTCGCATTTTTTAAGATAATTCAAAACATTTTTTAATATAGTTTGTTTAAATTTAACTAAAGTATGTATGTACCATTTTGTTCGATAACCTTTTGCCATCTTATAGGTAGGGACATGATCCCATTACTATAAAAAATTTGGGACTTCTCATCAAAATACCGCGACAAGTGGATTTGGCAGTCCTCTCGTGATGTTAACCTAACATTGCATAAAGAATTCTGAAGAGACCGAATCAGGCGGAAATCTGAAGGTGCAAGGTCAGGACTATACGGCGCATGCATTAACACCTCCCAGCCAAACTCTCTTAATTTTTGCTGAGGGGCTATAGATGTGTGAGGTCTAGCGATATCATGATGAAACACCACACCCCTTCTGTTGATCAATTCCGACCGCTTTCTCTCAACTTCTTGCTTTAATCTCATCAGTTATTCGCAGTAGAGTTCAGAATCGATAGTCCTGCCTGGTGGTAATAGCTCATAATGAATAATGCCCTTCCAATCCCACCACACACACAACATCACCTTATCACCTTATTGCGAGTTAACCCGGGTTTCGCCACAGTCTGTGAAGCCTGACCGGCCTTTGACCACGACCTTTTTCACACGTTCTTGTCGTACGTGATCCACTTTTCATCACCAGTTATCAGCTTCTTCAAAAATGATTCGGTTTCATTACGTCTTAATAAAGAATCACAAATGAGTAGGTTTCTTTCAGAGAGCTCGTGAGGTACCCAAATATCGAGCTTTTTTTGTACCCAGCTTTTTTCAAATGCGCCAAAACTGTTTTGTGATCAATTCTCAGTTCTTCAGCTACGTCGTAACTACTGATATGTCGATCTTGCTCCACTTTTTCAAAAATGGCATCCATTTTATCCGTAACAGGGCGACCAGAGCGAGGTGCATCTTTGACATCAAAATTTCCGGATTGAAAACGCTTAATCCAAATTTGTGCTACTCTCACAGACACTGCACTAGGTCCATAAACATCGCAAATTTTTTTCGCGGCTTGCGTTGCATTTTTACCTTTTTTGTAGTAAAATTTTAAAATGTTTCGAATTTCTTCATTAGATTCACTCATCTTGACAGTACGAAAAACAAATGAAAATCACACATTTGCCTTATTTGAATTTGGAATTGTGTTCTTTAAAATTTTAACTTTCAATGATACCAAAACCAGCCAGATACAAATACTACAACCAAAGAGATTTTATTACAAGTTCATACATACTGTAATGCGAAAAAACTTTTTCCCCAACCTATTATATTTTAATAATATTTAAACTTTACTGTAGGTACAGAAAATAAATGTGCTTAAAATATAATTGGCTTGTGTAACAAGTATAATTTTTAACGCAGTGTCGTTTGGAAATGGTTTAACACACATCCTACAGAACCCTAAAATGATTAAAACTCTTAGTACCAGTAGCGTGTAAATTATTGCGAATTTCTTAGAATGAATACGTGCGCACTGTTTGAATTATGGAGTGAAAATGTATACCTTTGTGGATCTCATGTGCGCAACGTAATGCCACTTGTTGGCAAATTAAATTATTTTATATGCCACTATTGGTCATGCACGTGGGAGCGTTTTCAACGCTAATGAAGCTAGATTTAGAGTAGAGTATAAAGCGATAATAACGAGTGTTTTTATGAAATGAATGAAAAACGACGTATGCAAGGCTTTTGGTAAAATATTTCTGTATTATAATGCCTAATAGCGCTTCAACACATGCTGAAGCGGCAAGCTGAAGGTCCCGGATTCGATTCCCAGGTCGAGAAAAACTGATATTGCCCCGTAATATAGGTAAGTTTTAACTAGCACAGAGACATAGCAACTAAGAATGTAGAAGAAATGCGGGAGATGTGTCTGAGAAGGATCTGGATATTGGGCGCTCCACACTCTCTGCCTACCCCGTGAGGGAGGGACATGGCGTGAATGTACGGCCTTTTATTTCCGGCATAGAGGCACCCTAGGCCTGAGGAGTGGCAATGTATCTGCATTTCGACCTTGGTCTTGTGTGGGTGTCTATAGGCTGCAGTCAGCACTTAACATCAATGTGAACTGCATGCTTGTTTGCCACTTCCATAACATAAAAAAAGATACATACATAATCACAATCATCATTTATTTACCACATTTTTTTATTTACATACATAACAACTAAGATCTCAGAGGTGCCAACGCATCTGCT
The DNA here is from genome assembly GCA_036365455.1 of Macrosoma leucophasiata. Classification (NCBI taxonomy): domain Eukaryota; kingdom Metazoa; phylum Arthropoda; class Insecta; order Lepidoptera; family Hedylidae; genus Macrosoma; species Macrosoma leucophasiata. The sequence continues at coordinate 2,955,561 of JAWQUS010000004.1, read as the reverse complement.
CTTCATCACTTAATATCAATGTGAAGAGCATAATTATTTGACGCCTTCGTTACATAAAAAAAAAAACCATACACAACACATGATAGCATCGTGCAACCCAGTCTAACCCGCTAATTGAATAAACAAAAGTTGCATTAACGAGTATTTAATAAACCGACCAAATTAAGCGAACTGAAAGAAAAGCCTTTTTCCTTAGCATGATGGATTATACAGGCTTATCAGAGATTGTGGTTTCCTATGAAACACTTGGCGCTTGGTAAATTACTAATTTGTCACAAGGCTTTGCTTATCGTTTCGTAATTGTTTTTCGAAATCCTGGGAAAGGCATCTGATAGGGAATTTAATTTGTTGGTGGGTGACGATCGTTTTCTGTGGAGATGTTAGGGAATGCATGTACTAGTGTGATCGCAGTGGTTAGTGTTGAGCCTAAGTTGGGGTTCAACGTTGCGTCTCTAGGTTTTCTTGGCACACATGTTAACTATTTCAAAGTATCATCATCGTCGTTACTGCTGAAAACGATTACTGTTGAATATTGCATTATTGCAGTATTGCATCATTTGGTCAGGGATGTTTTCGATTTCATAAGTTTTTCAGTTTTACCCTCAGAAGTAGGACAACCTTGTACATAATCTTGTTCAACCTTGTACGAAGATTAAGAGATGAGAGTGGGGGCTATACATTTGTAGCAATGGTTTTGGGACTCCATAACTACATACTGGTGGTAGAGCTTCAGTGACGGAGCTCGCGGGCGTAGGCACCACCGCATTACCTAATATACTTGCCGCTAAATGGTAGTGTTCAGCACTATCGTGTTCCGGTCAGGTGGTAATGTACGGCCCTGTAATTTCCGGCACAGAGGCATAACACCTTAGGCCTCAGGAGTGGTAACGCATCTGCATTTTGACCTTGGTCTTCATGTGGGTGTCTATAGGCTGCAGTCATCACTTAACATCAATGTGAACTGCATGCTTGCTTGCCACGCCCATTACATAAAAAAAATAATAATAAATAACTTGTATACATCTTTGATACGTTTTGTGTGAATTTCAACTTATCATGTCTAATTTTCGGAGGAATCAATAACCAAACAGTTCCGTATCTACACAGCGGTTACTAGGGCTATCGCGGAATACTGTGCCTGTTGTCAATAGACCCAATATCTTTACATTATTCGAAAAACATAACTGGCGAAACATGGCCGAAAATATCCCGTCGGTATTAAAAGGTGGAAGTAACTTTTTTTATCGAACTTTACGTTTAATCGTTCACTTCGATAAGCAAAACCTTACAATGTTTTCGTTGCACTGCGCGTAGCTAAATCGGTCTCCGATACCCATCGATAAATCCACGTAAAGGCATTAAATTAGCATTAGATCGATACGGTCTTCCGTACCGTGCCTGCTTGCGCCTGGTACAGCCTTGTTTACTTTATAAATGTATAGAATTTAGGACCGCCAATAGAAATATTGGGGAAGCATTTTTATGTTCCTATATACTTCTGCGCTCTTGGTAGTTTTGATTCTTTAGTTTATATGTTATGTGTATCGTTTGTATGTTTCAAGATTACTTGAGTCGCTGTTTTACTATTGCTACTTATTTTTGGAATAACAAATAACTGAAATATCTTAATACCTTTTCTTGAAGATGAAGAAATAGTAGGAGAGCCTATGAGAGAAGTAGTTACAGGAGAGGAGAAGATTTTCTCATTACCTCGAACGCGTCAGATTAAAATATGGGGTACAAGGTCTTCCTTTGCTTAATATCCCCACCAAGTCTCACTGCCGAGAGATACCTACTGTTGGGCAAATGTCCCCAAATATCTTGCCACAACGAATGGTCCTGGCCCGCCCTCATCCAGCGATTGCCCGCAACATTCACCAGATCGTCGGTCCACCTCGTGGGGGGCCTGCCTACGCTTCGTCCGACAGGCCGAACGGCCATCGGTTCTTCGAGCTATGTGTGTTCGTCCTACCCTCTGGTGTTTCGCTATTCGGTGGACTATGTTAATTTGGTTCTCATACGGATCTCTTCATTTCTGATTCGATCGCACAGGGAAACTAGGGGTTCAGCTCTCTTCATTTTATTCTGAATTTGCTTATTTAATATATAATACACTAGCTGTTGCCCGCGGCTTCACTCGCGTGTATGCTCTTTTCGCGTAACCTGTGGAAACTCATCAAATCATCCCATAGCATCCCACAGAAACATTTATTCGGGATATAAAGTATCCTATAATCTAAGTCAGCTAATACCCTATCTGTTTATCAAATTTCATCAAAATCCGTTCTGTAGTTTCGGCGTGATTGACGGACAAGCATCCAAACATCCAAACATTATTAGTGTGATAACTTTGAAAAAATCATTCAATATTTTATATTTTTATTTGAATGAGAATTAAATATGAAATCTGATAAAATTAATACTGGCTTATAAACTTTCTTGATTAAGAGATTTGAGACTTAATTTATAGCTGACCTTACTTTTGATTAGGTTTATGTTGATCTAGATTAGGTGTAAAACAAACTGAGTAAATCTTGGCTCAGGTCATAAAACTTAATATTAAACAAAAATGGATTGAAAAAAAAACAAGACACTTCACCAGTGCCCATTACCTCTGGACATGGGCACCAGTGGATATGGTACATATTCTAGCTGCCGCTAAAAGGCCGATGGCCGAGTTGGTCCAGTAATTTCCGGCACAGGGGCATAAGACCTAAAAATTCACTAAGGAACGCCTGAACGGGATAAAAAGTATACTATGAATTACAGTATACTTTACGTTTTTACAAAATTTCATCAAAATCCCTCCATCCGCTTTAACGTGATTGAGCAATAAACAAACATCCATACTTTCACATTTATAATTTATATATTTATAATTTATAATAATACTAGCTGACCCGCCAAACTTTGTATTGCCTCAGAATGAAAAATGTGTCAAAGGTTTGATATATACGGACTATTTGTTTGGGAAAAGAAATTGTGATTTTTAGTATTTCCCTTCAATTTGTTTATATTTTCTTACCTTTTAAACCTTCCCTGGACTTCCAAAAATCATTTAAAACCGAAATTAGCCAAATCGGTCCAGCCGTTCTCGAGTTTCTGCGAGACTAACGAACAGCAATCGATTTTTTTTATATATGTAGATGTATTGTTGGTATTCCAAAAGACATACGACTATCATAAACAGAATCTGAAAATTATTCACCTAGTAAAGTACAACCTAGTGAAGGTGGGTACATCTCATTACCAAGTGATTAAGCTAAGCCACAAGACTTACAAAAACAAAATAAATAATACCATTATTAGATTTGAAGTTAACAAACAAAACTACTATAAATGTATATTCATTAAATTTCAAAGTGGAATATTGTTCTAAGCAATAATCGTAATTTTTTACGACAACTTAGTACAATTGTAGAACTGAACCTGTCTGTATATTTGCCGAGTTACTGAAGCAGTTAGTGTGTATGCTAGAAATGCACGCACACAAGCGGAATGTTCATTGTAAACATTACTTATCTACAGGCGGCTCTGATTTGCACGACAGACGAAAATATGAAAAAAGATAAGTCAAATCTATGCTAATATTATAAAGCTGAAGAGTGCGTTTGCTTAAGCGCGCTCATCTCAGGAACTACTGCTCTGATTTGAAAAAATATTTTAGTGTTAGATAGCCAATTTATCGAGGAAGGCTTAAGGCTATATAACATCGCCGCTACTTATTTCATAAAGAGGAAGGATATCCTTCTTGTTTATGTTACTATACAGTTATAATAGCACGATGTTGGCGAACAAGTACACCTACAATTCATATTAATGGTAAGTGAATATTGCAGTTTACAGACATCTATACAAAAACCGAAGGTCAAAATACAGATGTGTTGCGACCCGTCGTTCAAGAAGTTTTGCCAGTGTATTAAAAAAATGCACGAATACATAAAATATTATTATATCGTAGGTGCTTACGATAGAATCTCGATATTTTTTTTCTATTCTCTAACTTCTTATAAACAACAAAAATACGCTCTATTTTTGTTGTTAAAAGTTTGTTGAATATAAATATCAGCCTGTATAAAAAAGGGCGGAGACGCCCGCCCAGACAAACACTCTTTGTACATAAGTACAAACAGAGCGTATCTTTACAAAGCCCTTATTTTGTCACTTGTTTGCGAACTCGTTTTTTTTTTATAATACCTATCAAATTATTTATTGACATATTACTTTAATGATAATTATCGCTGAACATACATAAAAAAAAGATCCGGACGAATGGAAAACCTCCTCCTTTTTTCGAAGTCGGTTAAAACATGTAGAGAAGGAATCTAAATATAGCTATTATAAACCTCAAGTTCATACTAGCTTTATAATAATGAGATACGAACATTAACCCGTTATTACATATTATTATCCCTACTTCTTCTTCTTATATTATGAATGCGAAAGTAACTCTGTCTGTCTGTCTGTTACCTTTTCACGTCCAAACAACTGAACCGATTTTAATGAAATTTGGTACAGAGATAGAGTTGACTTTGTGAAAGAACATAGGCTACTCCTTAAACGATATCGACGCGGGCGAAGCCACGGGCAACAGCTAGTAATTAATAAGAGGTCAATTGATGTCAACAGGCTCGCCACCTGTTACATGGGCCAAAACGTAACCGGCGAATCGTGGGTGTTTGCATGTATGCTTGAATGCATGCATTTACCTCTGCCTACCCCTTCGGGGATTACAGGCGTGAAGTTACGTTTTTGTTAAAACAGGATACTGTTAATTAGGTATCATCATAGGTGAATCAAAAATACACTAATTAAATGATATAAATAAACTTTTATCAGTTATTATGATAGTTTTACTATACTAACCAATTATTTTAATATTTTATTAAATACTTAATACTAAACGTCCGCCAAAAACAACAAAGTGCGTACATAAGTATAAATAACTGGTGGTAGAGCTCCAGTGACGGAGCTCGCGGGCGTAGGCACCACCGCATTACCTAATATACTTGCCGCTAAATGGTAGTGTTCAGCAGTATGTATGATTGGCAGGGAGGTAGTTTAGAGCCAGGAGAAGGACATAGAAGGACTTTTTATCCCGTTCGACAGCATATGATCCCAACCGATATGCCGTTTGAATTTAAAAGACTTCAATTTCCGATACGTCTTGCATTTGCCATGACCATCAACAAATCACAAGGCCAATCCTTAAAAGTTTGTGGTTTAAATCTAGAACATTCATGTTTTTCCCATGGTCATGTTCACGGGTTACGTGGCATGTTCACGGGTCGGAAGACCATCTGCGTTGTTTGTTTTTGCGCCTGATAATAAAACAAAAAATGTCGTGTATCACAAGGTACTTAAATGAAGAGCAACCTATGTACTAAAATACAGAAATAATTATGAATGATTAATGTAGGTATTTTTTTTTTTGTATTTTTTCCGCTTATTTATTGCCATTAAAGCGGAACAAAGTTTGCCGGGTCAGCTAGTAATATCTTAAAATAACAATAATCACAAAAAAATAAAAGAAAATAGAAACATTTTAAATTTATCCATTTTAAGAAGAAGTAATTTGTTAAGAATAAACTTGGCAGTCTTCCAAGTGCCGGTGTAAGAGGGGCGCTCGAGGGCGTAGGCACCTCTTACACCGGTCATCTATCTGCCGCCAAATGGTAGTGTTCAGCACTATCGTGTTCCGGTTAGATGGTAATGTATGGCTTCGTAATAACTACCACAGAGACAACAACTGAAGTGTTAGGGGTGGCGACGCATCTGCATTTTGACATCTGGTCTTTTTGTGGGTGTCTATAGGCTACAGTCATCACTTAACATCAATGTGAATATGTGAATAACTTCTTTGCCACTTTCATGACATTAAATAATAGTATGGAGAAGAACTCTGCTGTAGAATAAATTCAGTGTGGCTTTTATACATAAACACACATCTTGACGACCACACCCATACTTTTCGCCGTATTTAGCAAAAGAAAGTCTTAGTTACATAACTTCAAGATTGAGACACGAAAAATCGAAGCCAATCAGCCGACCCCATAGCTACCCCTTATGAAAAATCACCACAATAAAACTGCATCGAATATATCCCTTGGAATCCACCCAACCAATAGCTGGATAAAAAACCAAGGGGATGCCAGAGGGGCGAAATTACGGAGGGTAGTTTGTAAAATTCGCCGACTCCTTAGCGGGGTGGGGAGGGGGTAGAACAACCCTTAATGGCGGGATCGCGTGACAGAATTTCGGCAGTGACCTGAGTTGGCCCGTGAAAGTGAAAATATTTTTATAGAGCTGATGTTACCGTTAAATTATTTTTTAAATTGTATTCTGGTTGCAACACGTGGATTAGATTGCTAAGATTGAAAAAGACAAGGGCAATTCTTGCTTATATTTATCGTTGGTTACACTTGTAACGAATTTCTTCCTCGTCATAAATTTACTAGTATAAAATCGATTGATAAATAATATATTTTTTAAATTTAATTTTCATCTTTATTTGCAACTAAAATTGACACGGTTACTTAATATTAAATTAATCTAATGTTAGTAAACTAATTGATACACATTACTATATTTCTTCTTTTTTTGCTTTTTAACAGACTATTACAAAACTACAGAATGACGATACCGTAGAGTTCCATTAAATATGATAACTTTAGATCCATCAATCAGATAAGGACGGATATTTCGAAGTCAATTAAGTTATAAGATTTTTATATCAATCTAGCAATTCGTAGATTTTTTTAAAATCTGATTTTAGCGATAAGTATCAGGAGAAGACTCCCACTCATTTATCGGCCTTTCAATTTCCCCGCCTAAAAAAAATAATAAGAAGAAAAAAAAATACGACTAGTAGGATTTTTTTTTTTTTAATACCATTACACTCACAGCCCCACAGTAGGTATTAACCTGTGTCGTGGGTGCCGTTATATACAAACAACACATACACAAGCACCCAGACCCGAAACAAATATCTGTAGGCCATACAAATATTTGTCCCGGTGAGGGGATCGAACCCGCGACCCTTCGAATCAAACAGTGAATTCACACCGCTGGACTAACCGAGTCGTCAAAAACATATTTAATTATTGTTTGATCCTAGTGCATTCATTAAAACTCTGACTGACAAGAGGATATCATAAATTTCGTTTTCCGATATAAAATTAAAGCATTTTTTAAGAAATATAACATAATAGATATATTATGATCCTTGCGCTTAATATCAGACTCTATTCATCATCGTGACACCATAAATTTTGATTCAAGAAAAACATATATGATAAAACCATGCATTTGGAAATTAGCCGAAGCACACTGAAACTACCACAAACTTCACGATACTCAGTGAACAAAATCGCCGCATTAAAAAAAAGTAAGTAATATCAACTTTATAGCAATCCGCGCCGTCCCGACGTGCCACGGAAAATTTTATTATAACCAAATTGTGAGCGATATATTCGTAAATATTTTCGTATGCCACTTGTTTGTGCAGTTACATTTCACTACTAGCATAAACAGTTTTGTGAACAGCCATAGTTATATCGTACCTCCTTAGCGCAAGGTAATCTATGCGTTACTATATTAATAAACCTTTGAAATATCTTCCATTTATAATAATGTCCTCCAGACCGAATCTCGGTCATGGCGGCCAATCTCAACGGAGACTAGCCAACTGGGCGGGAGATATTATACAGCACAAATGTATGCGCAAACATAGGTGCACTCTCTATTTCCTCACTCTCATAGCCCGATGGGACGGCAATCCGACACGACCGGAGAGAGATCGGGCGCAGAACCGACGGCTTTACGTGCTCTCCGAGGCATGACCAGATTCCGGGCTTCTACTGGGAATTTCCTCACAGAAAAAACCCAATAACAGATTTTCCCAACCTGGAGATTGAACCCAGAACCTCAGGTTTCACCATCGCGATTGCGACCACTGAGCCAACGAGGCAATCTCCTTCCATTTAAGGACTTGAGAGCGTAAGCATCACCGCATTGTCTAATCTATCTTCTGCCAAATTGTAGTGTTCTGTACTATCGTGTTCCGGTTAGATGGTAATGTATAGCCCCGTCACGGGACTATACATTACCATAACAACTTAGGCCTCAAGGGTGGCAACGCATCTACATTTCGACCTCTGGTTTTTGTGTAATTAGATGTCTATTGGATGCAGTCTTCACTTAACATCAATGCGAGCTGCATGCTTGTTTGCGTTACATAAAACAAAAAAGTGGTGCTACGACTAGACTACAGAGGTAGTAGGTATATGAATGTTTAAACATAAAAAAATAAATACAATCTATAATAATAGCAACCCTTGATCCGTCCCATTGCTGGGGACGAGTATCTTCCCTTCTTGGGGGTAGGCCTGGAGCTTACTCCACCGCGCTGCTCCAATGCAGGTTGGTGGAGATACGGCTTGGTGGCCAACTCGCTGTCGGATGTTTTCAAACTGCCTATACGGCCTCCGACAAGGTTAATCGACTGCTATCTATCGATAGCAACCGGGACCGACGGCTATCTATCGATAGCAACCGGGACCGACGGCTTAACGTGCCCTCCGAAGCAGGTAAACGCGCATTTTAATTTGCCTATAACGGTCACCTATCACACACCCGACCGCGCCCGTATCGCTAAACCGAGTAGATCGCATGTGATCCACACCAGCCGCGAAGCCATGCGCGCTTCATATTTTTTTACTGGTGGTAGAGCTCCAGTGACGGAGCTCGCGGGCGTAGGCACCACCGCATTACCTAATATACTTGCCGCTAAATGGTAGTGTTCAGCATTATCGTGTTCCGGTCAGGTGGTAATGTACGGCCCTGTAATTTCCGGCACAGGGACATAACACCTTAGGCCTCAGGAGTGGTAACACATCTGCATTTTGACCTTGGTCTTTGTGTGGGTGTCTATAGGCTGCAGTCATCACTTAACATCGATGTGAGCGCTATGCTTGTTTGCAACTTCCATAATTTTTTTTCTGAATTTTCTTTACTATAAACCTTACGGAGCCTGAGACCTTTCCAACGAATGCAAAACCGTGGAAATCGGTTGGTGCGTTCTTGATTTATAGCGTCAGGAATTAAAACCCGACTTACTTTTATATAATAGATATTTAAATATATATATATACAATGTATTTAATTAATATCATAACTTTCGTTGACAGCTGTGTTCTCGCCTATTAACTACAAGTGCACCCACCGTGTTGTTCCACTGGCTTACAGCTCTTATCTGTTAGATGTTCACTCGTACACACATTGGAAAAAATGTATCTAGCGTACCATAGCGGCATCCGGCTGTGAGGAAAGTAAGCTGTTTTTGCCGTTTTGTGCACTCATTTCATTAATTTTCTACATAAGTCGGACACTTTATAAATCTGTAAATCTTTTCTAAATACAATAAAATGTGCTACAGGGGATTAAACTTGAAACTTGCAGCAGAAGCAATTTGCTACCAATTCACCATACGTATTAAAGGTTAAGTTTGTTTTTGTTTTATACTAGTAGCCCGCCCCAGCTTAACCCTCTACGCAATACCCTCTCCTATTCATAGTTTATAGCCTTCCTCGATAAATTGGCTATCTAACACTGAAAAAAAATTTCAAATCGGACCAGTAGTTTCTAAGATTAGCGCGTTTAAACAAACAAACAAACAAACTCTTCAGTTTTATAATATCAGTACAGATAGGTAATATATATTGTATATAAAAATGATATAGGTAAGTACTGCAACTGTACAGAATATTTTTGACACTTTTTATCCTTTAAAGTAATTTTTTATGTTCTGTTTTAGTTCTGCTTGATGTTAAATGATGACTGTCGCCTATAGACACTCACACAAAGACCAGAGCCCAAAATGCAAATGCGTTGCCACTCCTGAGACCTATGTTGTTATGTTTCTGTGATAGATATTACTGGTGGTAGAGCTCCAGTGACGGAGCTCGCGGGCGTAGGCACCACCGCATTACCTGATTTACTTGCCGCTAAATGGTAGTGTTCAGCACTATCGTGTTCCGGTCAGGTGGTAATGTACGGCCCTGTAATTTCCGGTACAGAGGCATAACACCTTAGGCCTCAGGAGTGGTAACGCATTTGCATTTTGACCTTGGTCCTTGTGTGGGTGTCTATAGGCTGCAGTCATCACTTAACATCAATGTGAACTGCATGCTTGTTTGCCACTTCAATTACATAAAAAAAAAAAAAAAAAAGGTTATTACGGGGCCACACATTACCAACTAACCGGAACACGATAGTGCTGAACGCTACCATTTGGTAGATAGATTAGGTAATGCGGTGGTGCCTACGCCCTCGACATCCTACACTGAAACGCGACCACCAGTGACAGCCATGTGGCTTTAGAGGTAATAGATGTCTGTTTTTTTTTTTTTTTTTTCAAACAAGCGTGCTGTTCACATTTATGTTAATTGATGACTGCAGCCTATAGACACCCACATGAAGACCAAGGCCAAAATGCAGATGCGTTACCACTCCTGAGGCCTAAGGGGTTATGCCTCTGTGCCGGAAATTACAGGGCCGTACATTACCAGCTGACCGGAACACGATACTGCTGAACACTACCATTTTGCGGCAAGTAAATCATATTTGAAAACATACAATTAAAAGCAAGTTACGTACGTGAAATGTTAATTTTCTTCAACCCCTATTACTATTGACATCCAGTAAAGTAATCAAATAAAAGTTATTTTTCTCCCCAAACGAGCTGACTAAAAACATTGTCGCAAGAATCCGAAGAGTAATTACATAATTGTACACTTCACAGTTTTCTCTCAGTTATTGCATGCTTTCTATCATAATTACGCGGCCATGTTATGCTAGATGTGGACCAATCGGTGTGTGGCGAGAAAAAAAAATGAAAGTTGGAAAAATATCCAATTAGTCGATTAGACATTGTGATAGCTATGGTTTTATTAACGGATCTGACTTCGTTCGGGTTGAACAATTATCTGTTTTAGTAGATATACCTAGATGCAATTGATATGATCGTGTTACCTTATATTACAAATGTGAAAGTATGGATTTTTTTTATGTTATGGAAGTGGTAAACTAGCATGCAGTTCACATTGATGTTAAGTGATGACTGCAGCCTTTAGACACCCAGACAAAGACCAAGGTCAAAATGCAGATGCGTTACCACTCCTGAGGCGTAAGGTGTTATGCCTCTGAATTGTTGGATGTTTGTTTGTTTCTCGGTCACGATAAGGCGGCTCGACTGATTTTGATGAAATTTTGTACACAGATAGAGTATATGTTTGTAACACAAAGGATTTTTTTTTATCTAATAAAAAAGGGAAACAAGCATACAGTTCACATTGATGTTAAGTGATGACTGCATCCTATAGACACCCACACAATGACCCGAGGTCAAAATGCAGATGCGCTGCTACTCCTGAGGCATTATGTGATATGCCTCTGTGCCTGAAATTACAGGGCCGTACATTACCACCTGACCGGAACACGATAGTGCTGAACACTACCATTTAGCGGCAAGTATATTAGGAAATGCGGTGGTGCCTACGCCCGCGAGCTCCGTCACTGGAACTCTACCACTAGTATAATATACTATTCATCCCGTTCAGGAGGTCTTAAGAGAATTCTTGTTCGAAGATATTCATTTTGTTGCATGTATCCGAACGTAGAACTTCGATAGATGGCAGCTGACGTTATGCTAAACCTTAAATAAAATAACAATTTGATAACAGTAGGACTTACTTGTAAATGACTAGAAGGTGCCGCCGTCTGCTTGTCTGTGAATCTTATAAAATAAAAATGGCAGTAAGCGTTATAGGTCGCGCCACGTAAAAAGAACGCTGGAAGAAAGTAGAAGGGATGTGTTTGCGCATCGGTACACTCGCGCACGAAAGTACTAGCCCTATTGGTTTATTTTTGATCTAGCTTTCGCTTGCGGTTTCGTGTATTGGTAGGCAGATTGAAAACTATATTACATAGAATAACATAAAATGAAATAAAAACACATGACGCGCAGCTTGACCGCCAGCGTTCTTTTTACCTGGCGCGACCTATACTATTCAGCGGAAAATTTCAAAATTCGCCTACGCTCATTTCCACTGCAACTCTATCACCACTGAAAATTAATTAATTTTAATGTTGCAAATTAATTTCAACAAGGCCATGTAATATTAGCATAAAGTCATTAAACCCGGCCCGTATCATATAAATTATGTTGATATGCCGTAAAAAATGTATGTAACCAACTCTCTGGGGTGCGTAAGGTAATGTAAACCGAAAAAGAGGTTTTACGGTTTATTTTTTTTCTGTTTTCATGGAAACTGAGAATGATTCATCATTTTATCAGCCGAAAGATATATATACTGATGAAAACACAAAGCCTCCCCATAAGGGGGATATGCCATTTTACTGGAGATAGAGCTCCAGTAACGGAGCTCGAGGGCGTAGGCACCACTGCATTACCTAATATACTTGCCGCTAAATGGTAGTGTTCAGCACTATAGTGTTCCGGTCAAGTGGTAATGTACGGCCCTGTAATTTCTGGCACAGAGGCATAACTCCTTAGGCCTCAGGAGTGGTAACTCATCTGCATTTTGACCTTGGTCTTTGTGTAGGTGTCTATAGGCTGCAGTCATCACTTAACATCAATGTGAAATGCATGATTGTTTGTCACTTCGATTACATAAAAAAAAAAAATGTCACGCTTGGCATGCGGATTGGTGATCGCATTGGCAGTAGTTTCATCGCAGGACGCTGCGCCCATATTGCGTTACTACACTCACTACCGCCCCATTAGAATGGTTTGACCGCCATTGTTCGAAGATCCATCGTCATCCAACGTCGCATCACTAATCTATATTTTCTGCATTTTGACCTCTAGTTTTTATATAGACGTCTATAGGCTGCAGTCATCGTTTATCATCAATGTGAGATGCAAGCTTGTTTGCCACCTTTCTTATATAAAATATAATAAAAAAAAACTGGGGTTCGATTCCTGGTTCGGGGGGGAAATTAGAGATAACGGTATAAAATCCTTTATCTATGAGGTTCTTTTGATTTTTCCTTGAAAATTGAGATTTTCTGGAAGTTTCCCAGTACCCCGAAGGTTGGTAATGTGCCCGCAGATGTCACAGGACCGGAGGTGTAAGAGTTGGCGAGCATAGGCTCGCCACCTGGTTCCACCGAATGGGCCAAAACGTAACCGGCGAATCGTGGGTGTTTGCGTGTATGATTGAATGCATGCATTTACTTCTGCCTACCCCCTCGGGGATTAAAGGCGTGAAGTTACGTTTTAGAGCATGAAAGTAAGTTGAACGCGGTCGAGATGAGATCATTGCGCAAGATCTGCGGTGTATCACTCACCGATCGCGTTCGTAATGAAGATGTAAGAAAGAGGCTTTGTGTGAATGATAGTATTGGTGTAAAAATGAAAAAAGGCATGCTCCGAATGTTCGGGCATATAGAAAGAATGTCGAATGAGCGAATGACTAAATAGATATACAATGCGAATGTGGATGGTTGCAGAGACCCAGGAAGACCAAGACTTACCTACCATGACCAAATAGTTCGAGTTCTGTCTGAAGGTGGGATCAAAAGTCTTAGGAATAGGCGTGCATGTATGAAGAGAATGATGAAAGTAGACGAGGCACGAGAGGTTTGTCAGTACCGAGATATCTGGCGCTCTACACTCTCTGCCTACCCCGTTAGGGACCTGGCGTGAAGATACATACATAAATATAAGTAACGTTTACGTACATTTAATAAAAAAACTAAGGTCTCAAGGGTGGCGACGCATCTGCATTTTGACCTATGGATGTGGTAAAAATATATTATTATATAGGCTGCAGTCATCATTTAAAATTCATGTGAACGTGCTCGTGCAGGTGGTGCTACGAAGGTAGCGAACCTTCGTAACTTAAAAAAACCTAATGCGTTCGTGCCTACCACTTCGAGCTTCATCACTGGAGCTTTACTACCAGTATAGGTGTATGTATCTTCACGCCAAGTCCCTTACGGGGTAGGCTGAGAGTGTGGAACGCTAGATATCCCGGTCCTGACACACCTCCCGTGTTTTTTCTACATTCATCATTCTCTATATACATGCATGCAGATTCCTACCATTACTACGAGTAGAAATCACTATACCTCGTTGACTGAACTTATCCACATCGTATCGCTGACAATATAATTATCATATTGTTATTAATTTTTCATTGACTGTATGTTTGAACATCGACAAATCCTATAGAGCAACACGAGCCACCGGCCGCCGCGGGGGACCGGAGGGGAGTAGTCATAGCGTTTATTATATTATAGATGCAAAACAGTCTGTCATTTTCTGCGGGGGGAAATGCGTGCGACACACACACACACTACAAAAATCGTCTATTACTACGAAACTCACACTTTGACTTTAACAAACTACATAAACAATTTCACGCACACATTTAAACATCTGGGCGACAGGTATAGGCCCATTTGGGCTGCATATGGCTACTCCCCTCCGGTGTTGCTCTATCACAAATCCACTTCATTAGTCCTAGACAAATGTCACTCTTACACAAATTACGTAAAATCCATCAACTTGTTATTATATATACATACCTTACTTTTTTCATATTAGGTAATTAGTTCTGCACACGGCTATTATTCATTAAACATCCGTTTTTTTTTAGTATTGTTAATTATGATAATGAGTTGATTAGTCGCTGAAGGTCACCACAAATATAATACACTAGCTGCCCGCCCGAGATTCGCGCGGGTGCATTGAAATACCTACCCTCTCCTATTCGTCTTAGCGTGATGATTATAGATATAGCCTAAGCCCTTGCTCGATATCTTTTATAGTTTAGGCAGCGTACGCAAAATAAGTAACTTTTCTGGTTGATTTTTTACACCTTGTGTCCGAAAAACCTAAATATATTACGGAACCCATTTTTCTAAAATAAATACCTGTAATAGCCTATGTTACCCGTGGATAATATATCTTTCGAATAAAGAAAGAATTTTTAAAATCGATCCAGTAGTTTTTGAGCCTATTCAATACAACCAAACAAAAAGTTTGCCTCTTTATAATATTAGTGTAGATATAATAACTTCACCCGTATTTTTGCGAAGGGTAGATACTAAATACTGAGTCTCCTCCGACCCTGTAATTTCCGGCACAGGCATAACACCTTAGGCCTAAGGAGTGGTAACGCATATGCATTATTCCCTTAGTCTTTGTGTAAGTGTATATAGGCTGCAGTCATCACTTAACATCAATGTGAATTGCATGCTTGTTTGCCACTTCCATTACATAAAATAAGTCTCACATTTCTGCATCAGATGGTGGCAAACAAGCATGCAGTTCACATTGATGGTAAGTGACTACTACAGCCATTAAACGTCTTCACAGATACTGGTGGACAAAAGCCTTGTTACTCCCGAGGCCTAAATGGTTTTAACTCTATGGCAGAGATAATGGGGCCATACATTAACATCTAACCGAAATACGATAGTGATGAACACTATCATTTGGCGACAGAGAGAGGCAATGCGGTGGTGGTGGCGAGCTCCATCACTAGAGCTCTACCGCCAGTGAAGTAGTTTTTTTTTATGTTATGGAAGTGGCAAACAAGCATGCAGTTCACATTGATGTTAAGTGATGACTGCAGCCTATAGACACTTACACAAAGTCCAAGGTCAAAATGCAGATGCGTTACCACTCAGGCCTCACCTGACGTGATATGCCTCTGTGCCGGAAATTACAGGGCCGTACATTACCACCTGACCGAAACACGATAGTGCTCAACACTACCATTTAGCGGCAAATATATAAGGTAATGCGGTGGTGCCTACGCCCGCGAGCTCCGTCACAGGAGCTCTACCACCAGTAAAAGTTTATCAAAAAGTTAATAAGTTTATCATATTTTATACCTTAGTTCACAAGTAAGTCACGATATTACTTGCTGCCAGGTTTGTTGGATACAAAAAAGAAAAGAAATCCACAGCGGACAAACCATTGTACCCAAAGGATTTATATCAGGGACTAGCTGTGCCCTCGACTTCATCCGCGTGAGAATTTAGGATTGTTTAGTATCTACCCGGACGAAGTCGTGGGCGCAGCTAGTATAAAAGTTACACCTTATCACATAAGCTATCTGCCAGTGAAAGTCCCGTCAAAATCGGTAAAGCCGTTCCCGAGATTAGCGGGAACAAACAGACAGACAGACAGACAGACAGACAAACAAAAATTGTAAAAAATGTTCTTTTGTTATATGTACCGTATATACATACATATGCATTTAGTAAAAAGCGGTTATTTTTATATTACAAACAGACACTCCAATTTTATTTATTGATGTATTGATTGTGTAAGAAAAATAATC
Organism: Macrosoma leucophasiata; assembly: GCA_036365455.1. Taxonomy (NCBI): domain Eukaryota; kingdom Metazoa; phylum Arthropoda; class Insecta; order Lepidoptera; family Hedylidae; genus Macrosoma; species Macrosoma leucophasiata. The sequence goes on along the minus strand of JAWQUS010000004.1, from coordinate 2,939,182 downwards.
AAATACGTATAATTTATAAAAGTTCTCCAATTAATTAAGTAACAAGTGCTATAAAGTAGAGAGAGGTGATCACAATCGTGTGCATTCGAATGAGACTGAGTCAAATTTATGAGTTTGTGGAGCGATGAGTGAGTCGTGCTCCTGCGCAGATCCAGTAGGTAGGAGCTTGAGAATTGTTTTTTTTTTGTTGCATGACTAAACATCATGGTGAGATCTGTAGGTACTTAATGAAAACAGTCTAAGATTTTGCCGGTATTCAAAAGATTTTTTTGTTTACATATTTTTATTAGTTTAGCTCAGGTTACGCACACAAAGTAAAAATAGTGTGGGTATTTTATTTATTATGTACTATTATGCATAGTTATTTTTTAAATTTAAGTATGTTTTTTTATATACATAAAACATATTAAATATTTTTACATTAATTAAATCACATTTTTTTTTTGTTTGAATTTGCTGTCTGACCAATAAATAAGGCCTACTGAGCCTACATTGTTATTTTTCTTTATTTTTTTTGGTTATATTTTCATGTGGTGTACAATAAAGAATATGTAATTATCTTCTTTGTCTTACTTGTGCAAATGACCATACTAATCTACTAGTATTGTTGCAATTTGTGCAACTTCTCAATAATATTTCAAGCGACTTATTAAAAAAAAAAAAATAGATAAATTAAGTGTAAGTGTTAAACAATGTCAAAGCTGCACGTTTCAGGACCTTTAAATTGCTGTCTTGTAAAGTTATATTGTAGCATTTACAACAATTTACACAAAACCGGTCAAGGGATAGAAAGTTTCTATCCTGGCAATATTAAAGTTATCGACTCAACCACTAGTGGTTCTCAAAATAATATTTTTAATCTGTTTCGAATCCGATATTTTTTTTAATGTTTTAATGTTTGGACACATCAGTGTAAAAAGAGGGAAAGAAAGAACCTGCCATGAATTATTGTAAGACAAAAATTTACCAAAAAAAAAAAAAAAACCATTTCCATTTTCTGGATTGAACTTATTAATAGAATATTTTTTAAGACGCTTTCACCCTTTTCAAAACAACTTATTAATGTGCTATTTAACTAGAATATCATCTCCCCAGTTAATATTTCCCAGAATAATCTAAAACGTAGTAAACTGTCTCACATTTCAAACTGTTATTGCTTCACCATTTCATTAGGCGAGAAAATTTGCCGCCTCTGCAAGGACGTACGTATACTATATTTAAGAGGCAGCCATATCCTCTTTGTCGTTTGTTAAGCTTTAGCAACGTCAGCTAGACTCATACCATATTGTGATATTATAAATATCATACGCATTGCAAAATAAATTGTCATTGCCTAATATATTTGGATCCTATCCCATATGGGGAGGCTTTGGTCCAGCAGTGGACATCTCATATGATAAACAGATATGATTATTTTTTGAATATATGCCATAATCACCACGCTTGGCATGCGGATTGGCGATCGCTGTAACGGTAATTTAATCTCAGGACGCTGTTGCCCGTCTTGTGATATTGCACTTACTACCGCCCCCTGTGATTTGACCGCCGTCAAATCACAGGCCGTTCATTACCATTTAAACGGATCACGGTAGCGCTGAACATTACTTCTATATATAAGCAGCGATTATAATACGTAATGCTGTGTTTCCTGCGACTTCGAACTCCAGTGACAGTTCTGAATCTCTACCATCAGCTAGATAATAAGTAACGATTTATGTAGTATTTTTTGTCAAATTTAGTCCATTTAAAACATTAGCCTTATAATGTTTTATCATGGTATAGATAATATTTAATAGTGCCACGGTGGTATTACTATTAAACCACTCTACCTAGAGGTAGACTGGAAATCCTAAATAATCGTCTCAGAATTTACGTGTAGGTATTCCTTGTGATTAAAAATACTTTATAGCTGATAGCAATAAATAAATCTGTAGTAGACAAAATATTTAGTAACTCTCAAGGGTAAATATGGTAGATTTATTTTTTTTAATTTAAATTGTGATGCGACAAACGCACTGAAGGAACCGAAGTTTAACAAGTAGCTTGTCACTGATAACAGGTATTAAATGACGGCGACACCGTACGGAGTCAATTTAATTGAGGTCCTGGTGTATGTTGCAACTTAAGACACCGATATACTTTATTCGGAGATAAATACTTCATAGTAGTTACTTAGGTTTTCAATAAGTTAAACAAAAAATTTGGGTTATGGTCAAAATGGGCAATACATACGCAAAAAATAATTTAAAAAGGGTTCGACTGTGGTACATTTTAATGCGACGTTTGAAAAATCTTTGGCCTCTAAGGTGCAGTGATTTATATTTATTACGTATTCTGAATAATCATGATAAGAAGAATAATAATTATTATATAATACAAATTCCTGAGATGCCAGTTCTTTTTTTAAATAAAAAAATGGAAAGATTATTTTATTAATTTCTAAAAATAAATTAAGAAACGCCTTCAAGATGTGTCTAAAACGTTATACGTCGCATTCCGTTCTTAAAATATTTTAAATATATTTAGATTGGGGAAAAAGTTTCTTCGCATTTTTTAAAGATAATTCAAAACATTTTTTAATATAGTTTATTTAAATTGAACTAAAGTTTGTATGTACCATTTTGTTCGATAATCTTTTACCATCTTGTAGGTAGGGACATGATCCCATTGCTATAAAAATTTTGGGACTTCTCATGAAAATACCGCGACAGGTGGATTTGGCAGTCCTCTCGTGATGTTAACCTAACATTGCATAAAGAATTCTGAAGAGACCGAAACAGGTGGAAATCTGAAGGTGCAAGGTCAGGACTATACGGCGGATGCATTAACACCTCCCAGCCAAACTCTCTTAATTTTTGCTGAGTGGCTATAGATGTGTGAGGTCTAGCGTTATCATGATGAAACACCACACCCCTTCTGTTGATCAATTCCGGCCGCTTTCTCTCATTTTCTTGCTTTAATCTCATCAGTTGTTCGCAGTAGAGTTCAGAATCGATAGTCCTGCCTGGTGGTAATAGCTTATAATGAATAATGCCCTTCCAATCCCACCACACACACAACATCACCTTATTGCGAGTTAACCCGGGTTTCGCCACAGTCTGTGAAGCCTGACCGGCCTTTGACCACGACCTTTTTCGCACGTTCTTGTCGTACGTGATCCACTTTTCATCACCAGTTATCAGCTTCTTCAAAAATGATTCGGTTTCATTACGTCGTAATAAAGAATTACAAATGAGTACACGGTTCATTACGTTTCTTTCAGTGAGCTCGTGAGGTACCCAAATATCGAGCTTTTTTTTGTACCCAGCTTTTTTCAAATGCGCCAAAACTGTTTTGTGATCAATTCTCAGTTCAAATTCTTCAGCTACGTCGTAACTACTGATATGTCGATCATGCTCCACTTTTTCAAAAATGGCATCCATTTTATCCGTAATAGGGCAACCAGAGCGAGGTGCATCTTTGACATCAAAATTTCCGGATTGAAAACGCTTAAACCAAATTTGTGCTACTCTCACAGACACTGCACTAGGTCCATAAACATCGCAAATTTTTTTGTAGTAAAATTTTAAAATGTATCGAATTTCTTCATTAGATTCACTCATCTTGACAGTACGAAAAACAAATAAAAATCACACATTTGCCTAACTTGAATTTGGAATTATGTTCTTTAAAATTTTAACTTTCAATGATACCAAAACCAGCCAGATACAAATACTACAGCCAAAGAAATTTTATTACAAGTTCATACACACTATAATGCGAAAAGACTTTTTCCCCAACCTATTATTTCGGAACATATTCGGTTGCTTCGGAACTGTTTTATCTATACATATTTAGCTATTGTAAATTAACCTTTCTACCTTCCTCAAATACTGCAGCTATCTAACATCAATGAAAACGACACCACAATACCTTCACATAACCAATTAACATGTTTCCCAAATAAAGTTTTACTTTTGAACAATTAAAATTGTTTATACAACGATATTTCTTCTCGATCGTCCCGATTACATTCCCAATTAAACAACAGGAGCCAGGAGATAAAATTAAAACTTAATTAAAAGTCCATAACGGATGAAAAAGAGGATAAAACAAGTTAACACGCGTTGAGAACGAGGCGTAAAAACGTTTTGTCACAATACAACGGCGTGTCGTCCGCTCGTGACTTGTCTTTTTTATAGTTTTTTTGCGCGACCGCTTTTTGCGAACACTTCGACTGCTTTATTTTTAAGTAACTAATACGGATTTCTTCATTAGATTTTAGAAAGTTCGGTTTTGAGCTAAGTATTTGGTGTGAGTATTGATTGATCCTAAATCCAGATAATAAGAATAATGGCAACCCATGATACGTCCCACTGCTGGGCACGAGTCTCTCCCCTTTTGGGGCTTGGAGCTTACTCCAGGTTCCAGGTTAGTGACCAACCGCTATCAGATGTTTTTAAATCGCCTTATGTTGCGGTATGGCTTCCTACAAGGTTTAACGACTGCTATCTATCGATAGTTACCGGGAGCGACGGCTTAACGTGCCCTCCCAAGCACGGAAACGCGCATTTTAATTTGCCACTAGCGGTCACCCATCATACACCCGACCGCGCCCGTATCGCTTAACTGAGTAGATCTTTACGATCTACACCAGCCGCGGAGCCATGCGCACTTCATAACCAGATACTTATGTCATAAATATTAACAATAGATTAAAATTCGGGGCTAAGTCGTTGAGTCAATTGAGCTTATCGACAAGATCCAAATATAAGGCGAAGTCGAGTTTCTTCTGATAAGCATAACAGTGTGTGTTGTTTTTTTTATTAGAATCAATTTTAGATGCTGCGTTACAAATACATAAAAAATAGCAGAGTTATTTAACGCGTCAAAAGTACAAAAACACTGTATTTTGATAGAATCAAAAACCCATAAATATAACTCCATAATGCATTGAAAATGGGATAAAACAAGTTAACACGCGTTATCAATAATTCTGCATATGCCATACCTTCAGCGCCTCACTCTAGGCCAATGAAAGCCACCCAGAAGCGAGAGACCTGATGCTCGGGACGACTATAAGGTGGACGAGGCAGAGCCCAGTTCTCTCGGAGGAAATCGAGATGATGGTGTAAGAAGGTGTCACTTCACTTCCCACCAACAGCTCGCCACTAGCTCGTCTTAGAGTTGTCTCATCTATAGGCTAATAGATTAGGAGTTCCAACCAAGAAGACACCCCTTCTAAGGGGGCGTAGAGAGATGTCAAGGGGGCCACAAACAAAACCAACGATACCAATGCATTTTTTCTATTTATTGAAATAGTATTTATTACTGGTGGTAGAGCTCCAGTGACGGAGCTCGCGGGCGTAGGCACCACCGCATTACCTAATATACTTGCCGCTAAATGGTAGTGTTCAACACTATCGTGTTCCGGTCAGGTGATAATGTACGGCCCTGTAATTTCCGGCACAGAGGCATAAGACCTTAGGCCTCAGGAGTGGTAACGCATCTGCATTTTGACCTTGGTCTTTGTGTGGGTGTCTATAGGCTGCAATCATCACTTAACATCAATGTGAACATCAATGTGGCCACAAACAAAACCAACGATACCAATGCATTTTTTCTATTTATTGAAATAGTATTTATTACTGGTGGTAGAGCTCCAGTGACGGAGCTCGCGGGCGTAGGCACCACCGCATTACCTAATATACTTGCCGCTAAATGGTAGTGTTCAACACTATCGTGTTCCGGTCAGGTGATAATGTACGGCCCTGTAATTTCCGGCACAGAGGCATAAGACCTTAGGCCTCAGGAGTGGTAACGCATCTGCTTTTTGACCTTGGTCTTTGTGTGGGTGTCTATAGGCTGCAATCATCACTTAACATCAATGTGAACTGCATGCTTGTTTACCACTTCCATTACATAAAAAAAAAAAAAGTAGAGGGAGCATAAAAGTATTGGTATTAACAGTTCAGAGATCCCGTTGACAAACCCTCGATATGACATTAGGTATATTCATTTACGTGAATTGATAGTACCTATAAAAGTATCTCTCAACATACGTTATAATAATATGTTTGTAGTAACACTAGTAACGTAGTAACCAATGCCGGATTAGCTATATAGCAGGAGATAGCAAATGCTACGGGCCCCGCGCTTTGGAGGGCCCCGCGCATGTGCCCAAAAAAATCATGTAAAATATGTAATACACCTTAGCTTTTTTTTTTTATTATTTTATTCATGACCATAGATACAAAGTCTTTCAGTCGTATACATATTGAATTTCACATTTCTTTAAATTAATGAATATCCTTAAGGAAGATGACGATGATTAAATGCTTCCATGAGGAATATGATGAGATGATGGGATGGCTCCAGTAAAGCGATGGGGACTTTACTAGGAGTTTTTACGAAGATTTGGAGGCAATACGAAAAATCACTTTTCACTTCATAATATCACTTTCTTACACTAGTGAACATTATCGAATGCTTTATGATAAAAATCCCACCATTTTTACACATAAAAACGCGACTATACACAAATTTCGAAAATAATATCACGCAGCGACACAGCCCTTTTCCGCGTTCCCGCCAAAACCCACACCTTAGCTATTCTCAAAGTGTTTCAAGTTGGCAATACCACGATACTTACAGGAGGAATCCCCTAATATTGTTTTCGATTCCTTTTCGTAAACGTTCTGTTTTATTTACATCCTTTTCGGTAGGCATTGTAATTCTAGGGCCCCACGGTCACATTTGCTGCACCCTGCACCGGCTTTATCCGGCACTGATAGTAACAGTTTTATTTCAACGAGTTTACGTCGAAATGATAACGAAAAGGAAAATATCTGTTGCAGGTATAGATCGAGAAGACACAGAAATATCTGTTTGTTTCGAAGAACAAAACGATAACATTATTTACAGAATCGTTTAAATTCTTCACCCGTATTACTATGATATTAACGAGAAAATGTAGAAAAGCATATTTCAGCGAATAGATACGATGAAGAAAAATTATTGCAATTAATGAGGTTACGCTACACTGGTATAAGTAAACATGTATTTATAAATCCTTGTACTGGCGTAGATTTAATGATATCTTTACAATAATTTATGTTTGCTCTTATAGTTGAGTTATTTGTTTATTTTTCAACTTACTTTCAAACTATATTTACACTTGCGACATCGTTCGATTTTTTTTATGTCATGAACGTGGCAAGCAAGCATGCAGTTCACATTGATGTTAAGTGATGACTGCAGCCTATAAGACCAGAGTTCAAAATGCAGATGCGTTACCACTCGTGAGGCCTAAGGTGTTATGCCTCTGTGCCGGAAATGACAGAGCCGTGTGTTACCACCTGACCGGAACACGATAATGCTGAACACTACCATTCAGCGGCAAATATATTAGGTAATGCGATGGTACCTTTGCCCGCGAGCTCCAGATCATTATTATAGCTATGATGGTGGCAAACAAGCATGCGAACTGCATGTACGTTTATAGTTGGTAAATGAATGAATACTTTAGACCAGTGCCGGATTTGGACCTCAGCGGCCCGTAGGCAGAGCGCGTGGTCGAGGCCCTCAAATCTGTTGAAGGTTTCTATTAAGGTCAAGTTAAAGAAGAGAGCAACCGAATCATGTTAGCCAATATCAAATTCATTCAAAATTAAACTAGAGGTATCTACAAGCTAAATTATTTTTCGTCTGAGTTCAATATTAATAAGCGTAATAATAATATTGTCAAAGACTGTTTCCCTAAAAAAAAGGTTTTTCGTCTAACAGTTTATAACAAAACTTAGTAATTTTTTGTCTCTACGGACCTTAATCGATATTTAAAAAAATGCGTTGAGGTGGTAATGTAGGGTCCCGTAATAACTATCAGAAACATAAAGACTCAGGTCTCACGAATGTCAACGTATCTGCATTTTGGCCTCTGGTTTTTGTGTAGATGTCCATAGGCTGCATCATTTAACATCCATGTAATCTGTATAAAAATAGAAAGCGAAAATTTGTTCGTTGTCATTCGAAGCATTTTTGCATCTGCAAAAAAGTGTGATTAAATTGTCGCAATGTTTCTCAATACACAGAAACATGAATAAACATAAATTGATAAATACCTATTTCTAATTAGTTTATTCTTCGCAAACTTCTTTACAACTGTCATGAATAAAATAAACATAACCAATGTTTATGTCACTACAAAATTATTTTCCAACACTTGTAATTTTGTACTAACTTAAAAAGGGGGATGTATTTGTAATTCTAATGGATCGATTACAACTATATAAGGTGATAGAAAACGGTTGATTTATTAATATCACTAACTGATAGAGCATGTCAAGCTTAAAACTTACTTTGTACGCACATTGTGTAGGTATTATTGTAACGCCTTTATGCTTAGCCAAACTCTTTTTTATTTTTATCTTTTTATGGATATCAATCAACGAACAAATATAACAGTCTGTTTAGATCACAGAAATATAAATAACAAAACAATAGAAGAGCCATTATCGCGTGAACTTGTCACCGCAAATTGGTGTCGCTGGCTGACAGTATTCGACACCAATTCGAGTGATCTGTCAAATCTTGTAAACACAAATCCTGGTAAGCGAAACGTTATACAATGTATTTTGAAGCCCTAACACAACGCATTTATAGTACTTATCCAAAAATAAATATTTCACATCGATACAGTACAAATATGAACAGTATGGTAACTACGTACAATACGTTCGAAACGGCACACATACACAAAGGAGTAGTGTGCGTCTCACTACTGCAGCACCGCGAGTACCGCTTAGGGGCCTCGTCGATGCGCATGTTTGTGTGAGTGTACCGTTTCAACGTTATGGACGTAGTTTCCATACTGTTCATTTTTGTACTGTGACATCGACCTTAGGAAGGAGACTGCGGCTTATTTCGGGTCTGTAGAGCGTTATCTCCTTCGCACCTTACTTTATGTGACGTTTGTCGAACATTTTGATCAAGTTTTGACCAATACCGGACTATCAGTGCTTATGTAGGCAGTGTGCAGCGGCACGGAATAGATTATTTATCTATTTCGTGTGCAGCAGAGATAACCACAGAATATGGAGATAACGCTCTAAGAAGTCGAAACTAGCCGACTATGTCGTTCGGAGGCTGGATTTGCAATTCAATATTAATTGTTGAGTATCTACCGTGCGGTTAATTTTTTTTTTTGATAGTATTTTAATTTCCTGTGTTAACTTGAGTACCTACTTAGTAATTATTCCTGTTCATAATAGTATACCTTTTAGCGGAAAGTGGATTAGTTAATGCGTTGGCTCCAACACTTTGGTGTTCCGATACTATGAAACTCTACCATAAATATTTAAAGTGCAAGTTAAAATGCAGGTTGCATTTAACTAAGTGAACAAAGCATATGAATTACCATAATAAAACAGTTAATGAAGTGTCTGGATTAATTGTAAACATTAACAAAGACTATCGATTAGTTATCGAGATATCAGCTAATCAACCTTGCGAGTTAAAATATATCATTGCAGCGAATAAATAACTGGTAAACAACATTTCATTAACCATATCGATTATCGAATAATCGAGCCAGAAACATATGCCGGATGGCAAACAACATTTTATTATCACTTTGTCCTTTAAAGAGTTATATAGCTATCGATATCGTATCTATTTATTAAGTTGCTTCATAAAAAATATGTTTTGAAAAAGAAACTTTTTAGGGTTCCGTACCTTAAAAGGAAAAAAGGAACACTTATAGGATCACTCGTGCGTCTGTCTGTCTGTCCGTCTGTCACAGCCAATTTGCTCCAACCTGCGAAACTACTCGACCGATTAAGTTGAAATTTGATGAATATGTGTAAATTGGTGACCCAAAGATGAACACGAAAATTGATCATTCCCCCCGTATCTCCGAAACTACTGAACTTAAAATTTTGAAATAAATGTGGAAAATAGTTCTTTGCCTATAGATTACTGGAAAACCTATAAGAAGTTTGAGTATTCAAATTAAATCTAAAATTTTAGATTATGTAGGAACCCTCACCACCTGAGTCGAACTCTCACTTGTCCGGTTTTTTGTTAAAACATTTCTGGCTTAAAAGTTCACCTTGATGGAGTGAAGAGCGTCCACACAAAAACACAAAAGGTCTCAACGCATCCGTTGGTTGACACTTTTGAGGCCTTATATTTAACTCCGGGAAACCTATCATGCCCGTTTATTCTCCTAGATCTAGTCCTTACTCCTATCTAGAAGAATAAACGGCGAGTTTGAGACTCACTAAGACCGGTGTTCCGACTCGTCCGCCATCAGCCGCCGACCGCCGGCGGCCTCTTGCTTTCGAGCCCTTCGGTTCCAGTTCTAACCAATGCTAGTGACGTGCACTCTAACCAGCTGGGGATTTCTCTACTATGCATCTAACAGCCCAATCCGCCCATACAAATTACAATACCGGCCTGGTGCTATGAGTGGTCACAAGACACCCGGGTGGAGGGGTTCACGGGCACACAGTTCAGGCTTAGGGAGCGCGAACGTCAAAGGAGTTCGATCCTTAGCCGCCTCCTCGCGGCTCCACCATGTCCCTACCTAAATATGTCAGGACCATCCTTAGGTGCCTGGGATAGGGTGCACCTTCGCACCTCGTGAACAACGGCAACCACGACAGGTTTATTTTATACTCATATCCCATTATCTATGGTTCTATTGGGATATTTCTATTTTCTGGAAGTTGCCCAGTACCTCGAATTTTTGTAATGTGCCCGGAGATAGCAACAGGCTCGCCACCTGTTACATGGGCCAAAAACGTAACCGGAGAATTTTTAAGTTCGACAGACAAGCAAACGGGCCACCTGATGGAAAGTGGGCACCGTCGCCTACGAACATTTTAAACCAGGGGAGTTGCCAACGCGCTGCCAGCCCTGAAGGACTCTTTTGACGCCATTTTTGAAGAACTCCATATTGTAGTACCTTGGGAACACCTCAGAGGGAAGTTCATTCCACAATATACACGTTCTGGACAGGAACGAACTTGAAAACCGCACCGTTGAGCACTGCCAGGTGTCCAGTCGGTGAGGGTGGAACTTCTCTCTTCAGCGGGTAGTACGGTGTAGGAAAAGAGACGGTGGCACCATGTCAAACAGTTCAGCAGAGCACTCACCATTTTAGAGACGGTACAACATACACAGACTCCCAATGTCTCTACGCAGGCTCAGATGTTCGAGTCTGTCCTGGATCGTTAACAATACGAACGGCGCGTTTTTGTAGGGAGTCAAGTGGACCAAGCTGGTGTTTGGGGGCTCCTGCCCACAAATGAGAGCAGTATCCCAGAGAGCAATATTCAGGTATAGACTATAATTTACAATTTTGCTTCAAAATTTAAACTAAGACAGTTGTTATTGGTTACTTTTACGTAGACCATTATTTATTGTTATGCATAGAAATTTGAACTCAGTCTCAAAAACAAGAAAGTGTTTACAACTTAATATAAATGCGGTTGCACACAGTAACCGCATCCATATCAGCAGCTGCAAGAGTCAAATGTTCATGAGTTATGTACGAATACACAGACACGCCTATACATTTATTAAATACGTTGTTTGCAATGAAACAAATATCTCATTGTGCAACATAGAAGTTTTTATAATTTACCACAAATTAAAAGAGGTACAAAGGATAATAATTAAAAGGGGTAGGTATCTTCACACTTTGTCTCTTTATAGGGAGCTAAACATTTCTTTTTTGCAAGCCTCCAGTGAATTATTTATATTTAAGACTCGTTTTAATCCTCAGAGGCAAAACGACTTATTGGCCTAGACCGTCTCAAAAGTGGACACGCATCTGCATTTAGACTAGGCATCGATTTTTGTGTAGATTTTTTTTTGTGAAATCGATGCGGCAAACAAGCATGCAGTTCTCATTGATGTGAAGTGATGACTGCAGCGTATAAACACCCACACAAAGACAAAGGTCAAAATGCAGGTGCGTTACCACTCCTGAGGTGTTAAGCCTCTGTGCCGGCAATTACATGTATGGCCTTATAATTTCCGGCACAGAGTGACGGAGCTCGCGAGTGTAGGCACCACGGCATTGCCTTATATACTTACCTACGCTAATTGGTAATGTTCAGCTCTGTCGTGTTCCGGTCAGGTGGTAGTTAATATAATCACTTAACGGCAATGTGAACTGCATGCTTGTTTGCTACTTCCAATACATAAAACAATTTTTTTTTTCAAATATGTAGGTAATTCATGAATAGAAACATAATTATTGAAAGAAGTATTTTAAAATGAAATACTTCACCCGACCAGCACTTATCGACACCTACCTATTAATGAGCCATTCTTAATGAATTTATTTACTCATTATTAAATGCATCTACAAGATAAAGTTGGTAATAATTTGTTAATTATGCTAATTAAATGTAATATTATCTGCAGTGGAGTGTTTTAAAGTAGTTTCCAAGATTACGTATAAGTAATCGATAGGTCGAGTTCTGTCTGATGGTGGGGTCAAAAGTCTTATGAATCGGCGTGCATGTATGAAGAGAATGATGAAGGTAGACGAGGCACGAGAGGTTTGTCAGAACCGGGATATCTGGCGCTCTACACTCTCTGCCTACCCCGTTAGGGACCTGGCGTGAAGATACAACAACGTATAAGTAATGCACAAACATACATGTTGTTCATCTGCTCGTTGTTCAAGATAATTGGTTTTGTTGTTATCATATTGTCAAATTCCATAATGGTAGGTTTCATCATCTTTTTTATGTAATGGAAGTGGCAAACAAGCATGCAGTTCTCATTGATGTTATGTGATGACTGCAGCCTATAGACACCCACACAAAGACCAAGGTCAAAATGCAGGTGCGTTACCACTCCTGAGGCCTAAGGTGTTATGCCTCTGTGTCTCTGGAAATTACAGGGCCGAACATTACTACCTGACCGGAACACGATAGTGCTGAACACTACCATTTAGCGGCAAGTATATTAGATAATGCGGTGGTGCCTACGACCGCGAGCTCCATCACTAGAGCTCTACCACACTATTATTATTAAATTTATCGAATGAGCGTTGAAAAGATATGAAGTTGCTTCTATTCATCATTTCACTAGCCGCCCGTCCTGGCTTCGCCCGCGCTGCTCCGCTCCTATTAGTCATAGCGTAATGATACATAGCCTTCCTCGATAAATGGGCTATCTAACACTGAAAGAACTTTTCAAATTGGACGAGTAGTTCCTGAGATTAACGCGTTCATACAAACAAACAAACTCTTCAGCTTTATAAACTCAGTATAAATATGAAAGCGACTTACGAATAGGATATAAAGAAGATACAAAAAATATTTGAAATTGGATTTAAAGCGCATGAAATAGAAAAAATAAAAAAAAACGTGTAAAAGGAAAAACTATTAAAAAATAAAGTTAACTTTGTTTAGTAAGAAAATAGTCTAAACTTGTTTTTCTTTATAAAACTGCTTAATTTAATATTGAACAATAATAATATAATTATTAGCATTATGTCAAGAAAGCTTTGGCACCTACTTAGCAAAAAAAAACTCAGAATATGCCTCAACAAAAAAAAAAAGAAAATCTAAATGTGACAGTTGCCGATCGGCCCGATAGTTGCAAGAACGTCGGAACACACACTCATTATCCTTTATCATTTAAAAAAGATAAACACTGAAATCCGTAATTTGATTTCAAGATGACAATCTCATTAATACTGGCCGATAACAATGACAGCTGATTATTTGCTGGCATTTCGTAAACGGTTCTTAATTTGAAGTTTAAAAAAAAAAAGAATGGACACGGTCGCGCAGCTGCCGGTGAAATTAAAAAGGGAATTTTCAAAGAAGGCGAATTAAAAATTAGCAATTAGGATTTCGCGCACCGGGCCTGTAATGACATCGGTATTGGCTGGTTGAAACCGGAAATAACCGGCGCAAGGAATTGTGAATATTATGCGCTTTTACTAGATTTTTTTAGATGCGTGATTTGCATAATAAGCAAAGGACGAGTTCCACGTTGGGCCCGCACCTTGTGCACAAATAGGTACGTAGCGTAGAATCATGAAAAAATACACAAAAAATAATTTGAATCGTTGTTTTTTTGACGGAAATATTTATTTTATGTACCTTATTTTTGTATGACAAGAATATGTTGCCATATTGCCACTATGACATTCTTGTTTTTGAAATATACTTCCAACAATAATAAAAGATTTGAATAGCTGAAACAGATTTAGTATTTTATGCTTCTTCTCTCAATATGTGTACAAGATGCGGACTCGAACCCAAGCTCCATACATTTTAAAACGTCTCCTTTAAGAAGATTTTGTTAATTTCCAACAATAATTTATTACGTAATTTAATCGATACATATTATAGCTATTTATCATAGGTATATCAATCGCTTATGTACTTACCCCCTTATTCATAAACGTATTTTAGTTAAAGTGTTGCTAATATCTCCTGTCTTTTTCTATCCTGCACATTTGACAGTGCAACTGACAAAGACAAAGCATTCTACAGCTAAAACGTATCTTATGTACGTTTATGAATAAGGGGGTTAATCTATAAATATAATAAAACAAATACCCCTGCCGCGTCTGTCTATCTGTTCGCGATAAACTCAAAGACTACTGCACTGATTTTCATGCGGTTTTCACTGATATATATATATAGTGACCTTCATAGAAGACGCTGCTTTAACTTATTGAGATATAACAAAACAATGTATCGTGGAATATTTTATCTTTGGTAGGTCTACAAAAAAGTTTGCGATATCATATAGGTAACTATATAACATATTTTTTATGGGTAAAACGTAATCGTAACTTCACGCCTGTAATCCTCGAAGAGGTAGGCAAAGGCAAATGCATGCATTCAAGCATGCATGCAAACGACCTCCAACCCACGACTCGCCGGTTACGTTTTAGCCCATGTAACAGGTGGCGAACCTGTTGCCATCTCCGGGCATATTACCCAATCCCGAGATACTGGGAAACTTCCAGAAAATGGAAAAATCCCAATAGAACCAGAGATAAAGGATTTTAAACCATTATCTCTGATAGCCCCCAACGCGGGAATCGAACCTGGGACCTCCAGCGTAGTAGTAGTTTTTATGGACAGCTTTACTAGAGAATTTATAGAATATAGACCCATTAATTGTTATTTCGAAAAAAAATATGACTTACCACGGCGTTATTTGAAATCTATTTAGACCAATACAAATAGTTTTAATCCTGATCAGGTTAAATACTTTTGTCACCTTAAAAATTCTTATAAATTGATCAATAAAATGTATTATAAATATTTTACGTCTTCAATAATGATCATAAAAACACTCCCAAAGGCAACAAACTCTCAAATAAAAGGTCTTACCATCGATGGTATATAAACAAGTACAATCAGCAAGAGAAACAAGCGAGCGACGATTTACGATCACTTCGCGCAATCAATGAGCGAGATATTTTGACATTTCATTAAATCGCCCGACATCTTCATATCTCGCTGTGGGTTATTTATGTTGCTGACTGTACCTCGGGGCTTGTTTGCGCTTGACCGCTCGAATGTTGCTCTATTTGAAGTGACAGTTCGATTTTAATGAAATAGTGCAGTAAAATTACCGTTCTCAGCTCGAGTCTTCCATTTTCAAAGGGTGACATAAAATGTTGATTTTGTTCAATTTACAAAATTTCTTTACTGTTCTAGTGGCAGAGGTTGAGAGCATAAGCACCACATCGCCAAATAATGTGCCGCCCAAGGCCAATTTTCAGCACTATCGTGTTCCGGATAATATGTTTTGTTTTGGCAGGTTTTTTCTCAGTAATGTGGGCTTTGGAACTCTGCCAGTGAATGACAAGGAATGTCCCATATTTTTTTGTTTAGTCTTATCTTGCCGTTTGTAAAAGAGAGTATGGAACATTCTGTTGATACCTATTTTTATTATTAAGTATTTTTGGACTATTATTAATTTATTTACTTTGACATATTAATCAACGTATCAGTTGTTATTCGCTTTAATTTTATATTTGTAATTCTATCACAAGCAAATTCTATTATTTCCAAGTGATTAAGTATGGCCACATAAACTATCACAGAGGCAAAATATCTTAGGCCTCAGGTGTGGCAACGCATCCGTATTTTGCCAGCCAGTATCTCGGAGTTGGGTAATGTGCCCGGAGATGGCAACAGGTTCGCCACCCGTTACATGAGCCAAAACGTAACCGGCGAGTCGTGGGTGTTTGCATGTATGCTTGAATGCATGCATTTACCTCTGCCTACCTCTTCGAGGATTACAGGCGTGAAGTTACGATTACGTTTTATCCATAAAAAATATAGTTACCTATATGATATCACAAACTTTTTTGTAGACCTACCAAAGATAAAATATTCCACGATACATTGTTTTGTTGTACCTCAATAAGTTAAAGCAGCGTCTTCTATGAAGGTTACTCTATATATATCAGTGAAAACCGCATGAAAATCAGTGCAGTAGTCTTTGAGTTGAACCAGATGCGTGGTATATATACTTGACACTACTAGATTTCGATTATTGGGTGAGGTAATATTTGACATTCATGACTCGCTGAGTGTTATTTGTATTCTAGGCTGGAGCGCCATCTGCGCTCGCCCATTGACAGATGAAGTAGACTAGTGCCTTCTTATGACGCGCCGCTTACATAATGATTTTTTTTGGAACGCAGAAAATATTTATACCTTTTGCTGACTGTACCTTGGAGCCTGTTTACACTTGACCACTCAAATGTTGCTCTATCCGGAGTAACAGTTGGACTTGAATGAAAAAGTGCAGTAAAAATAGCTGCGAGGTGACCATTCCTTGCTCCATTCCTACATTTTAATAAGGGTCACAAAAAATGACCTGCTCACTTTCACAAATTTCTCAGATGCTTTTTTGTGGTTTAATAATGAAAGGATGTATTTCTTAACCCGCTAATGCGCATTTTTACAAATGTCGACGCGTTAATGTGTAAAAATAATTGACTTAGGTATAAGTGTTAATTAATTAGTTCTTATATTAGTTCGAAGAATAGTGGCGTTGGCTTTTTAATGTTTTTCCAAAAACAATTTTCAAAGAATAAATTGTGTTTTACAGAACATCTTAGCAATCATTAAAAGTTTTTAAGATACAATGATTAAAAACTTTGCGAGTTGTGATATGAATCAAAACAGCTCATGTAAAGTTGTAGCATATTATGACGTCACAGCGTGGTAAAACACCGGTGAACTGTATGGTGAAATTAAGGTATTATAAAATATTTTTGTCAATACCAATGAAAAATCAATATAAATAGAGTAGACACCGGGATCAAACAGCCAGTTTCTTTTTAAATTGATTTGACGGATTTTACCTAATATACTTGCCGCTATATAGTAATGTTCAGCACTATCGTGTTCCGGTCAGGTAGTAATGTTCGGCCCTGTAATTTCCAGCACAGACAATTGACCTCTGGTCATTGTGTGGGTGTCTATAGCCTGTAGTCATCACTTAACATCAATGTGAACTGCATGCTTGTTCGTTATTACATAAAAAAATATATTAAGTAAGACGTTTTCACGTCAGCTGTCATGTTACTAAGGTAAAGTGTAGTTAATTGAATGCAATAAAATTGGAACCATGCTACCAATAGCAATGTCCTGTCTATTCCCTTAGTTTTTTTTTATGTAATGCAAGTGGTAAACAAGCTTGCAGTTCACGTTGATGTTAAGTGATGACTGCAGCCTATAGACACCCACACACAGACCAAGGTCAAAATGCAGATGCGTTACCACTCCTGAGGCTTAAGGTGTTACGCCTCTGTGCCGGAAATTACAGGGCCGTACATTACCACCTGACCGGAACACGATAGTGCAAAAGTACATGCACATATATATATATATATATATATATATATATATTTTTTTTGTATTATTTTCAAAGTCGTTTTATAAGTTTTCTTATTGTTATGTTGTGCTAGTTTGTTAACAAATTAAGGGAAGGAACATTCATCTGAGATACAGCTCACGCTACTTCAGATGATAGGGATGAATGTGATCTTTTTCTAGTACAATAAACATATTTATCATTATCATTATCATTTTAAAGGTCAATGCGTCAATACTCCAAGGTACTGGGAATGTGCCCGGAGTTTGGTAACTCCACTCCAACAATCATACATGCAAACACCCACGACTCGCCGGTTACGTTTTGGCCCATGTAACAGGTGACGAACCTGTTGCCATCTCCGGGCACATTACCAAACTCCGGGGTACTGGGAAACTTCCAGAAAATGGAAAATCTCAATAGAACCAGAGATAAACGTTTTTAAACCGTTATCTCTGACAGCCCTCGACCCGGGAATCGTACCCGGGACCTCCAGCGTCGTAGTAGTGGTCTGCTACCACTTGGCTACTGAGGCAGATTAACGATAAACAATAAACACCGCTATATACTCATATAATACTATATTCTAAAATTATTCAATGAAATGCGATGCACAGAAATACCGTTACACCTTTAGCACCACTCGGTTAATTATTTTTGCGCAACAAACGAAAACAATGACATTATCAAGAGTTATTACCACCTCACGCGCCATTATCGATTTCAATCAAAATCGATATTGATCGCAATCGATCGCTCGCACGAGCTGTATCCAGAAAAACGGAGTATTTGTGAACGATCTTTCCTATACCCGAGCTAATCTTATATCGACCTTACTTCCAATAGCCAAAGTACAATAAAAATTGAAGAAATAGAAATATACGACGTTTTAGAATTGATTTGTGTATGAGAATAATTCCATATCGATGTTAATAGCCGAAAGTTACGGCCGTAAGCGTATCGTACTTAAAATTGTTTTAATCGATTATATTTTAACGTTTAATATAATTGTGATCGGTTAATCAGTCTTTTTATTACATTGTGATAGGTCAGTGATCGGACAATCATAGGCAATGTAAGGCGTCTAGCAATAGTTTTTATTTAAATATAATAATAGAGGTTAGACTGGTTATCCTGCGGTCACAGATTTGATTCCTGCACGAAGTAAAATTTTATTATTCTTTCCATTTTTAATTTCCAAATTCGCTCGCACCTGTTATTTTGAAAAATAAAAATATGATACCGGGAAAACTTTTTTTTTCTTAACAAAAACAAATATATGCAAAGTAACTCCTAATCTATGGAATTTAACAACCAGGTAGGTATAACCAGGGAGCCCTTATTTCTTTTTATTCAGAGGTTATCATTCGTAAATATATTTAAATATTATTTCAAACCCTTATAGTTTCTGTCTGTCTGTCCGCGGTTTAGCGCAAAAACTATTGGTACCAGACACTTGAAATTTGGCACAAGTTTACATCTTAGTTACGCCGACAAGTGGTAGAAACAAAAAATGATTTTTCCCGACACGCACTTAACCAGTTTATTTTAAATACATTCATAATGAAAATTGAATTTTTAATAAATCATCATCATCATAATAATATCATCCGGAAGATGTCCACTGCCTATAATCGTAGTACGGCTCTGTAATTTCCGCCACAGAGGCATTACATAAGGATTTAGGTTTAATTATTGATAACACGTTAAGTTGGAAGAATTATGTCTGTCAAGTAAATCAACGAGTAATTATTGTACTGCGGACCCTCTATCGATTTAAACATTTCCTACCAAGTAGCACTAAAACTCTTTTAGTCCAATCACTTGTATTACCTATTATTGACTATGCAGATGTTTGCTGCTCTGATGCTTCACAAGATCTTCTCAACAAAATGGATCGGACTCTGAATAACTGTGTACGTTATATCTTCGGTTTACGTAAATTCGACCATATTTCACACTTCCGTTCTCAGCTTCAGTGGCTGCCTATTCGCGAAAGGAGATCCATTCGGATACTCTGCTTGCTTTTTTCTATTCTTACCGATCTTTGTGCACTTATCTTAGATGTAATTTCCAAATCCTCGGTGATTTACATTCCCTCAATCTTCGCTCCGCTGAAAATCTAATAATTCAAATTCCTTCTCACCGTACAGGTTTTTACTCTAATTCTTTTTGTGTTACGGCAATTAAACTCTGGAACGCGCTTCCCTTAGACATCAAGAAATCTCCTAGTAAATTCTCTTTCAAATGCAGGCTAAAAAACATTTTTTGGCCTCTGTGGATCCAAATCGTGTGTAAAATGTAATCATCACTATTTATCATATAACGTTACTTTTTTAATATATAATATTTATTTATATGTATTTCGTACTATATTCGTATGTAATATTGATATTACTTATATATATATATATATATATATATATATTTATTAATGTTACTAAATAGGTACTTAATATTATTATCTTCTTTATAATCTTTTCTTTTTCTATTCAATTTTTCATCAATAGTTTAATGCACCTTTTCGACAGATTCATTTAGCCCTAAGGATGGCTGGTAGAGAATACCACTAGGTATTAAGCACGTCTTATGTACATCAATTTGTGCACAAAAGAATAAATAAATAAATAAATAACACCTCAGGCCTCAGGAGTGGTAACGCATCTGCATTTTGACCTTGGACTTTGTGTAAGTCATCACTTAACATCAATGTGAACTGCATGCTTGTTTGCCACCTTCGTAACATAAAAAGAAACATATCATTATCTCTGCACTGTCCAAAGGAATAATTTCATCTCCTCAACAAATAAAAACAAAAAGCACACTGTACTTATCGACTGCATACCTAGCAACCATAGCAACAGTAAACAATAAAAACACACCCACTAAATACCGTAATGAGCCCAATGATTCACGTTCAAAAATAAATACTTTGACAAAGAGCATTTAAAAAGTCTCGTCCGTATAAACACAAAAAGTATCGAAGCCTTCTGAAACAGAAGTACATCAGATAGAGGGTGTTTTAATTGAGCTACACTCGTGTTTCTGATTTATGAGCTGGCCCCGCCAAAAGTTATTTTCATTTCGCGCCTGATGCTTGGGCGTGATATACGGATGTCCTGGATATACAACTGAATGGACTTGAATTGGACTAATCTAGAAATTAAAGAAAAAATTGACTTCGGGCAGGAATCGAACCTGCAAGTGTGTACGCACGTAAAAAGTTAAACTTCTTTAGCGCAACAATCCAAGATAGGTACCAGTTGGACTGAACTACTTCTTTAAGAACAAACCGCGAGTAGTTGATGAACAAAAATAAGATTTAAAAAGTGTGTACTAATGAGTAAAAAGTCTGCTTTAGCGTAACAATCCAAGAAACCAGATATAAAATAAAACGACAAAAAATTTGCAATTACAATTAGCAATCCCTTAGGCCACGAGAAAAATATGACAATTGATTTCTTAATGTTCTCGGACCCAATCGGATCCATTGCGGCTTGAGGCATGCAACTAACTTCAGACTGTTGCTTTTGTCTGTTGGTGTGCGCGCCCAGGGGTCGTTCATAAATTACGTAAGAGGTTTTGAGGACTAATTTGACCCCCTCTCCCCCTACTGTAAGACATCATAAGATTACGACTAGTCCCCCCTGCCCCTTAATAAGAAATTTTCGTAAGAAAAGATTTTTGTAAGATTCAATATCAAGTTAAAGAGATGAAGTACAGATGGCGCTATTCAATAATGCCAATTTTTAGCGCGAAAGTGGTAGAATTTTCAATTTCAAATCTTACGTAATTTTAGATTCTCTGACCCCCTTACCTATAGTAAGAAGTTATAATATTCAGTCAACACCCCCCCTCCCCTAAACGCCTTACATAATTTATGAACGACCCCCCATCGTACAAATTCATTCTCATCATTTTTCCAATCGCGTCAAAGGAAGTGTAACTTCAAAAACCAATTCACAATATTACTATACAAAAAAATAATTATTATTACTCTACAGTTAATTAATTTAATAAATCATTCACAATATAAGCCCGTGAATAAGCTAGATTATCATCAATTAACAGATACGGGTAGCAGGAATAATGCATCTTAGACTATCGGGTTCAACCACTGATGATCTATTTCTACTCCATTCGACGCTGTTTTGTCACATTATTTGCCACTTCCTTACCTACTTGGTACGATACATTGATACTTTTACAAATATTATTATTACTAACATATTTATACTATCTTTATCACTTGTGATATTTTTATTTTGTACAATGACACACAAAAATAATTGAAAAATTAAATTGTGAAATTAAAAAAAAAAAACGGATTAAAAAAACAAAGACCAAAGGTCTTGGAGTAAGAAAATTTACACTCGTAATTAAATAAAATATTAAAAACAACCGCAAATATTTTGAATTTATCATTAATCCGGGCAAGTCGTGTGTATCACGTCAAAGATCTTCACAGCCGATACAACATTGACATCCAGTCCCTTACCTTCTCGTTTCATTTTAACTCACGAATAAAATATTATCCTATATCGATGGTGTTTTCATCACCTCACCGTACAGGCGTGACGTTGATAAGATTAATACGTGCGTAATTTACATCAAGAACGACTTGGATCAGATGAAAATAAATTAGTCAATATTAGTCTAAGATCCGACCCTAGGTCGACCTTCACTGATATGTTCACCGAATGATACATTGTTTTATAAAATTTCATACATAAACAAACACGTCTTGCATGTACCTATTGCCTATCAAAATATGTTATCTATAGACACCCACACAAAGACCAAGGTCAAAATGCAGATGCGTTACCACTCCTGTGCGCTAAGGTGTTATGTCTCTGTGCCAGAAATTATAAGGCCGTCCATTACCACCTGACCGGAACACGATAGTGCTGAACACTACCATTTAGCGGTAAGTATATTAGGTAATGCGGTGGTGCCTACGCCTGCGAGCTCCGTTACTGGTTCGTCTCTGTGGTGTTATTATAACAGACCACTATTCCGGGTTCAATGCCCGACTCGGAAGATTACCAGTGTCACCCTCTGGGTTTGATATGTACCGTATAAAGTCGTCACTCGCATCGTCATAGTCATGCATACAATTTTCATCTGCCTATCCATTACGGAGAATGGTGTGAAGTTTCGTTACAGATCTGGTATTTTAATATAATTCATTATAAAACAAACACGAGGCAAATCGTATGGGTCCGACGTACAAAGGTTTAACTTGTGTTAAAGCGGACCTTTTTTCTGGAGGGAGCCGTGACCTGTCGGAGACTTCTGTCTTTTAGGGCGGGCTTATATGGTACTACTGCTTTCTTTAAGTAATGTGATTGATCTTATAATCTAAGGATAACTAATTCCCGGAAGGAGGAAATAATGGTGGATAAACTCCTCAGGTGTTATAGGTCGCGCCACGTAAAAAGAACGCTGGCGGTCAAGCTGCGCGTCATGTGTTTTTATTTTATGTTATTCTATGTAATATAGTTTTCAATCTGCCTATCAATACACGAAACCGCAAGCGAAAGCTAGATCAAAAATATACCAATAGGGCTAGTACTTTCGTGCGCGAGTGTACCGATGCGCGAACACATCCCTTCTACTTTCTTCCAGCGTTCTTTTTACGTGGCGCGACCTATACGTCTCTTTATTTTTGTAATAATGACATGAGAGGCCACAACCGCACTCTGATATATATTTATTGCAGTCTTTTCTTTTGTATATGTTATGTAATGGAAGTGGAAAACAAGCATGCAGTTCACATTGATGTTAAGTGATGACTGCAGCCTATAAACACCCACACAAAGACCAGGAGGTCAAAATACAAATGCGTTACCACTTCCGAGGCCTAGGGTATTATGCCTCTGTGACGGAAATTACAGGGCCGTACATTACCACCTGACCGTAACACGATAGTGCTGAACTCTACCATTTAGCGGCAAGTGTATTAGGTAATGCGGTGGTGCCTACGCCCGTGAGCTCCGTCACTGGAGCTCTACGACCAGTATCTGTATTTTGATCTTGGGTGTTTGTGTAGATACTTAGGTATAGGCTGCAGTTATATCAGTCCAGCCGCTTTACCACTAAGCCGCCAAAGCTCACTGTGTGCAATTAAATTTTTTCTTTCCCGTTTTTTCTTTTATTCGTAACTAGCTGTCCCGGCAAACTTCGTATTGCCTCAGAATGAAATGTGTGGCAAAGGTTTGATAGATACGGACTATTCGTATGGAAAAATGAAATTGTGGTTTTTACTATTTCCCTTCCATTTCTTCATATTTTCTTACCTTTTAAACCTTCCCTGGACTTTAAAAAATAATTCAAAACCAAAATTAGCCAAATCGGTTCAGCCGTTCTTGAGTTTTAGTGAGACTAACGAACAGCAATTGATTTTTATATATATAAAATTTCTGTCATAGAGGTAATTCTAAAGGTCTATACAATGCAGTACCACAATTATTAGATATATTTTCATTTGCATAGAACACAGGCCAAAATATTGAATATCTATTCAAAGATGCGTTTTCTTAACTACCAGGCATAAAATGCGTTACCAATTAAAAACATAGGTCATGGTTATATTGATGAACCGTTACGTTTTCACAATTTAATGCCATTTCAGGTTTATAGCATTTTGATGAGACCTATAATATTTAATGGTTCATATTTTATGCACGCAATAGAAATTGGTGTATGAAAAATGACAGTTCAAAGTAGTTACTACGTTTTTAGTGACATTATTTGAAGATATTTGTGTCTCCGAAGTAGATAATGAATCTATGGTCTCTCCCCAGAGGGGTAGGGCATGAATACAAGCAACTAGCAACCAAAAATTCGTCAGTTACGTCAGAGAAGATGTAATAATACTACGTATAGAATGGACACTTCGACCACAGTAAATAGTTTGAAATCTATTTACTGTGCTTCGACGTCCCGCGCGATTTCCCCGCCTCACCCAACCTCCTCCCCTCTTATTGGCCACGGTTGCACACAGGTGTTATGCTACCACCTCCCCATTGCAATGGTTTGATCGCCAATGTTCGGTTGACTGACTGCACTAGGGGAAATCTCTTCCAGTAGAAGAAAATTCTTCCACTGGACCTGTGCATAAGTACAAGAAAGTTTAAATATATATATTTTTTAATAACATAAGGTTCTTGTTTTGAACCTTATTAAAATGACAATCTAGCCTAAAAGACTAATAAGCAATTTTATGCTAACTGAAACTTCTAATGAAATTATTTCTAAGTAAATGTCCACTGCCACTTTCTTAGTATGTCTTAAGGGGAAGTCACTTTGTTCGTTTGATTATGCAAAATAAGTCACTAACACTAATTTTGTTTTAACACTACACTAACTCAAAATGTTTAGTCCTCTTAAGTCTTCTCACTAGGTTTCTGTTGTCGAGGAGCTGGATAGCCTCATTATTCACATGATGGTGAAGCCTTTTTTCATTGGCTTCGGCGTATTTTCTTATATCTATGAAATGCATTTTCAGGTCCCGATGGAGATCGTTATTGCGTACATACCAAGATTTTCATTCGTTTCAAATGAATTCCAAGGTGCATTTACAATTGTAAATACACCTTGGTATGTAACGATCTCCATCGGGACCTGAAAATGGTTCATATTTTATGCACGTAATAGATATTGGGGCATGAAAAATGATAGTTCATCTCTGAGCACTTTATTCTGGAAATATTGTATTATTTGTACATTGCTCTTTTTGACAGTTTAAATAAATAAATATTAATTGGTAATATGTAAGAGACCTCGTGTGAATGAGAGTATCGGTGTAAAAATGTAAAAAGGTATGCTCCGATGGTTCGGGCATATAAAAAGAATGTCGAATGAGCGAATGACTAAACAGATATACGATGCGGATGTAAATAGCTACAGAGGCCCAGGAAGACCAAGACTGACCTACCATGACCAAAAAGGTCGAGTACTGTCTGAGGGTCGGGTCCAAAGGCTTAGGAATCGGTGTGCATGTATGTATATCAGGACCGGGGTATCTGGCGCTCCACACTCTCTGCCTACCCTGTGAAAGACTTGGCGTGAAGATACATTAATTCAAATATTAATTGGTAATTAAAAATGAGTGCATAATTGTACCAGCGTCATATAACCCCAGCCGGTAACTCGGTGTGAAATCAGTACTCTGATAAGCTAACGACCGTTTCTTTGCTTGAATTCCTCCTGGCCCTATCAATTAATGGGCCGACGCAATCTGCAGCGAAATATACTCCGGGCCTTTGTTGGTTTTAAATTGATCACCGTTTAAGTCGGCTTCAAAAACAGGTGTTGAGTTTTGAGTATTTCATAAAGCGAATGTGGTGGAACTTGTCTTTGGAGCATACGGCTAACTACTCAAACGTCACTTAAATCTAAGTGGGACTTAAAAGTCTTCTGTCTTTATAAAACACGTTCAAACGGTTTATTCCCGTTGTCCCCGTGCGCCGTGTCCCCGTTACGGGGACAACGGGAAAGGAATTTATAGAGTTCCCGCTGTCCCCGTGACGGGGATATACAGCGCACATTTGAGCGTTGCTTAAAATTGAGTGACGTTTGAGTATTCGGCTATTAGTTTCTTAGAATCATTGTTTCAGCCGAAAGTTATCCCCTGCTGGTCTAAAGCCTTCCCACAAGGGGGATAATAATACGCAATAATAGCTTCGCTTGGCATGCCCATACACAACTGTCATACATTTCAATATCAAATGTGTACACATAATGATGATGAGTTGATCCATTTCAAGTAACGAGAACTATAAAACTGTATGTAATAATTATACTACCTCAATAGTAGGTAATCGAAGTTATTGACATCAATCATGTTAAACATCAATAACTTTAATGCAAAGCGCATCAATTTATCATAGCGAATATTTTTTTCACAGCTTAATTGAATGGTCCATGAAACTAGTAGTACATCGTAAAAAATATTAATAGCGGCTTAAAAATACAATAAGTAACGCTAGTCGTCAATTAGTATTAAAATGGTAACACGCACATCGTAAAAAGTGCACAATTATAGTAATTTGAAATTAACATCTATTACACCCCGCACGTCTGCACCGCGTGACAGCCGCGTATCAAGTGAGCCAATCTCGCGATTACACCCTGTGACGTTCCATTTCACGCAACTGACGCTCTGGCTGACAGTTGGCGTAACCGCATAGATAATTTTATAATCTGTTTTGACGAACGGAGTGTTTGATGTTACTATTTTTGCCGTATTGGAAAAAAATGCAACTATTTTATGATTTCTATTCGAAATACATTTAAAAGTTTTCTTCTTTATTAAACATCATGTTGACGAGCCAGTTGGTCCAGCGGTGTGTGACAACCGTTTGAATCGAGGCTCACGGGTTTAATCCCCGTGTCGGGAAAATTGTTTGTACGGTCTACAGATATTTGTTTCGGGTCTGGGTGTTTGTGTATGTGTTGTGTGTGTACAACGACACCCACGACACAGGTTTATACCTAGTGTGGGGCTGTGAGCGTATTTTATTTTATGTGTATATTAATACTTTAGTTTTGAATAAATTGCTACCTTCGGTTAACAAGGCAATAACTTTTCAAGTTTAGGCTATATAGCATTGAAATTCATTAATTCAGTACCGAATCGTACTAAGGACATTGACATCAGTCCATTAAAATATAGTATCTGTACTTCAACAACGAACTTAGAATTGGGCGAATCAAAAATGTTATCGATTAGTCTTTATTGATAACGTTTGATTCACGTACTTTGTGAACATTATAAATTAAACTGAAATTATTTATTGAAATAAAACTATTTTTACGGATTTATCTCGCGTATATTAAACTAAAATGATTTTTAAAATCAACCCGACGTTTCGGTCGCTTTTCAGCTTCCGTGGTCCCGGGCAGACTGAGGTGACATTTGTCTGACAGAAGTTTGAAAAAATTATATGTAGCTACCTCCATCGATTTCGTAAACGCCTTGCGTAGCGTTCAGGATTAACACAATAATTACTTATGGTATCTTGAGGTCTTGCAGACTGCTGCGGCTGGGATTTAATCTTGCTAAGTATGGGATCCCATGATGTTGATAATCGCCATCCATCTTCTCTATTGAAATTTGGGTGTTTTTTAATTTCAATAGCCTCGCGTACCATTCGTGGAATGGGTTTGTGTTCTCTAGCGAGTATTTGAATTTTATCAAACCGGATGTAATGGTTCGGCTTATCCGCTATGTGTTCACAGACTGCAGACCTCCCTGTTCTTCGGTTTTTGACATCAGCAATGTGCTCTTTAACGCGGGTGGATACAGCTCTCTTCGTTTGACCAATATATGAGAGTCCACAATCACAATCTAATTTATAAATGCCAGAATTTTGTAATGGAATATTACTTTTAATGGGTCTTAAATACTGATGAATCTTTTTATATGGTTTGAAAACTGTTTTAATGGAATTCTTTTTTAAAATGTTACTGATTTTATCTGTGACACCCTTAACGTAAGGTAGTATAGCTGGTTGTCGTTCTACTGTAGGTGGTTTCACGCGGCCTCTGTGACGGACGGGTGGTACATGGAGCTTGTTGTTATGTAGCACCTGGCGTAGGTGCTTCAGCTCCCCCTGAAGATGGTGGTCGTCACAGATGCCTCGTGCTCTCTGAAATAGAGATGAGCCAACGGCAGATAAATGTGCCGGGTGATGGTGTGATTCACCATTAAGGTACCTATCAGTATGGGTAGACTTCCTAAACACAGTGTGACTGAGTGTGTTATTGGTTTTTCTAATTAATAAAGTATCTAAGAAGGCTAATTTATTGTCCTTTTCCAATTCCATAGTGAATTTGATTTTATGGTGTATGGAATTGAGATGTGAAAGAAAAACAGAAACATTATTGCTATCCAATATGGTGAATGTGTCATCTACATATCGTTTATAAATGCGAGGTGTTATGGTTGTAGTGCTCAGGGCTCTCTCCTCAAAGTCCTCCATGAATATATCGGCGACTATGGGAGAAACTGGGGAGCCCATGGCAACTCCGTCTATTTGTAGGTAGAATTCCCCATTCCACATTAGATAGCCAGATGTCAGGCACCATTCAAGTAGTTCTGCATATTGACGGGGCATATTGTGAGCAATTAGCTTTCTTTTAACAATCTCGACACAATCCTTAACCGGTAAACATGTAAATAAGGATTCAACATCGAAGCTGACCATTGTTTCATTTGCTGATAGTTGTAGATGTTTGACTTCAGCAATGAAACTGTACGAGTCTTTGACATACGCTCTAGTGTGTCCCCGCAGTGGTGAAAGTACATGTGCCACATGTTTTGCCAATTTGTAAGTTGGAGTGTCAATTTGACTAACTATGGGACGAAGGGGAGCGCCAGTCTTATGTATTTTAGGGAGGCCATACAGTTTGGGTGGCTTTGGACAAGCAGGTAAAAGTTTTGGTACGTCAAGATCCAATGAATATGAATATTTATGCAGTAAATCGGTAGTCTTTTTTAATATACTAGAGGTGGGGTCTTTGTTTACCTTTTTATATGTGCTTTCATCCGATAACAGCGATAAGATTTTATCATTGTAGTCTGACGTGTCCATCACAACCGTAGCGTTTCCTTTATCAGCACGGAGGACGATGATGTCTTCTGATCGTCTCAACGTCGTCAGTGAGCGGAGTTCTTCACGAGACAGATTAGGTTTTGGTGGCCGGCAGTGTCGTAACGTAGACGATACGTCCTGTCGGATTTCCTCGGCTGTCTCCTTTGGAACTTGATTCCTAATGACGCAGTCCTCGACGTAACTGATAATCTCTTCGTACGGTATCCTCGATGGAGCTGGTGCAAAGTTTAAACCCTTTTCCAGCACCCCAATAGTCGAATCATCCAAAGTTTGTTTTGATAGATTGACAACTGCTTTGACGTTGACATTGACGGATGACTTGTCGTTGTCATGGGCTCCCCAGTTTCTCCCATAGTCGCCGATATATTCATGGAGGACTTTGAGGAGAGAGCCCTGAGCACTACAACCATAACACCTCGCATTTATAAACGATATGTAGATGACACATTCACCATATTGGATAGCAATAATGTTTCTGTTTTTCTTTCACATCTCAATTCCATACACCATAAAATCAAATTCACTATGGAATTGGAAAAGGACAATAAATTAGCCTTCTTAGATACTTTATTAATTAGAAAAACCAATAACACACTCAGTCACACTGTGTTTAGGAAGTCTACCCATACTGATAGGTACCTTAATGGTGAATCACACCATCACCCGGCACATTTATCTGCCGTTGGCTCATCTCTATTTCAGAGAGCACGAGGCATCTGTGACGACCACCATCTTCAGGGGGAGCTGAAGCACCTACGCCAGGTGCTACATAACAACAAGCTCCATGTACCACCCGTCCGTCACAGAGGCCGCGTGAAACCACCTACAGTAGAACGACAACCAGCTATACTACCTTACGTTAAGGGTGTCACAGATAAAATCAGTAACATTTTAAAAAAGAATTCCATTAAAACAGTTTTCAAACCATATAAAAAGATTCATCAGTATTTAAGACCCATTAAAAGTAATATTCCATTACAAAATTCTGGCATTTATAAATTAGATTGTGATTGTGGACTCTCATATATTGGTCAAACGAAGAGAGCTGTATCCACCCGCGTTAAAGAGCACATTGCTGATGTCAAAAACCGAAGAACAGGGAGGTCTGCAGTCTGTGAACACATAGCGGATAAGCCGAACCATTACATCCGGTTTGATAAAATTCAAATACTCGCTAGAGAACACAAACCCATTCCACGAATGGTACGCGAGGCTATTGAAATTAAAAAACACCCAAATTTCAATAGAGAAGATGGATGGCGATTATCAACATCATGGGATCCCATACTTAGCAAGATTAAATCCCAGCCGCAGCAGTCTGCAAGACCTCAAGATACCATAAGTAATTATTGTGTTAATCCTGAACGCTACGCAAGGCGTTTACGAAATCGATGGAGGTAGCTACATATAATTTTTTCAAACTTCTGTCAGACAAATGTCACCTCAGTCTGCCCGGGACCACGGAAGCTGAAAAGCGACCGAAACGTCGGGTTGATTTTAAAAATCATTTTAGTTTAATATACGCGAGATAAATCCGTAAAAATAGTTTTATTTCAATGAGTGTAGCTCGCGAAAACCTAAGAACATATCCTGAAATTATTTGTCGTTGTATGGATAAATAGTTACAAGTAAAAGTACAAATTCGGGCTTGTATTGTACACGAACGACTAAAACTACATTGTCATAATGGATGCATGACACATGGCACATGGACACATGGCACATGGACACATGGACACAAGGCACATGTACACATGGCACATGGACACATGGCACATGGATACATTGTACATGGACACATGGCACATGGACACATGGCGCATAGACACGTGGCACATGGACAATGACACATGGGCACATGGCACATAGACACATGTCACATGGACACATGTAACGCTAAATGTAATTGTTCTGACACTTCAGGTCAGGTTATTTAGCCCTTTTACTTCCGGACAGAACTCAGGAGTCCCAAGCAAGTAGATTGTAGTCTTTGGCTTTTATGTAGATGTCTATAGGCTAGTATTCACTTACCTACCATCAATGTGAAATGCACGCTTGTTTGCCACTTCATGACATAAAAGTGTAAGTATAAACCATCATTAAATTCGTTTTGTTGGACGCCTTAACTCCAGTTAGCTAGTTAGTCGGCAAGACTAACAATGTAAGAAGCTAATCCAAAACGTTGTTGACAGTCGTCAAGGTATTCGATTATTTGGAATTCAAATTAGAAATAAACACTCAAGAGACCGATATATCACTTACGTATTTAAAATATTCGAACCGTTCACAAAATTGTAATTGTAAATTTAGAATAAAGGGTCCTATAACTCTCAGGGATTCCCACAGGGCCCGTTGACAGCCAATGATTTAGTGCCATCTTGCTCCTTAATTAATACGAAACGTGGAAATATGGATATCTCGCTCTTTCTCGATGGTTTCCCAATCTTAGTTTGCCTCTGTCTTTTTCTCGCTAACCGTAACTGCGGTGTATTGAGACATCTTCCTTTGGCCGTGATTTATTTGGAGTCGTCGAGAAATTTTATCGATTTGTTTACTTTACGAATTAGTGGTAACTACAGAGCGCCTCACAATTTATGCTCTCCTGGTAATTCGATATGTAAATCATAGAATGTATTTCATACTCATTTTTTAATAAGATTGTGTTCAAAACGATATGATTTAAAATCGTTTCGCGTTATAAATAAGTACTGTTTCGATTTTTTTTTTCAAGTTGTTTTAACTTACTTTATGAGTTTATTTTGTTTTAATGGAGTGTTTATGGCGTCATCTACTGGGGTCTCACAATCAGTAGATAACTTTGTTTATCTTCTCTCTCTCTCTCTCTCTCTTGTGTTATGAGGAGCAAAATCAAGTTTAACACGAAAGTTGAGGCGTTACCCGCGATGCCATAAAGTAAATAGAGTAACTCATATTGCGCGATTCCCCTACGAGCGCTGCGACCGAGTGTTTCACTTCCCCTTAATTATTTTTATTTATTATTCTTACATTGAAAGCGCGCATGGCCCCGCGGCTGGTGTAGATCGGAAGCGATCTACATGGTTAAGCGATGCGGGCGCGGTCGGGTGTGTGATGGGTGACCGGTAGTGGCAAATTAAAATGCGCGTTTCCACGCTTCGTAGAGCACGTAAAGCCGTCGGTCCCGATTCCTATCGATAGGTAGCAGTCGTTTAACCATGTCGGTGGCCTTATGGGTGGTTTGAAAACATCCGACAGCGATGGCACTAACCCTTATCTCCACCAACCCGCATTGGAGCAGCGTGGTGGAGTAAGCTCCAAGCTTCCTCCCAAGAAGGGGAGAAACTCGTGCCCAGGTGTGGGACGTATCAAGGGTTGCTCTTATTATTATTATTTATTCTTCAGTTGGTTATTCACTCTAGGTAGTTTATGATTTATTGACGTTTTGAAAGTATCTGTAAAGATCTATTCGAAATAAAAATATTTTCTATTCTATTCTATTCTATTTTTACATTGTTCAATCAAGCACCTAATACAAAAATAACACCTTATCGAATCCAATTCGCTCATATCCATTTTCTTTTTTTGTGGTGATCATGATGCATTTTACACAAGCTATCATATTTCAGTGAACTTGTTAAATTAACTATTATGGTATCATTATAGACCCTTCATTAATATACAATTACCCACTTACAGAGTAAAGGGCAAATATATGTTGTACGTAAAGTGATCATCGCATAATACTTACATTGGACTTAATGATGACATCGCAATATTCTATACTCGGAATTTTAATTCGATTCCTGATTTGACATTTTCAGTGTTGCAACGTAATGACAACTGCTAAATAGTGACGTTGCGCAATTAATCGATACAAAAATGAAATATTTCTGAATAGATTCAATTCGTATAATTATCTAAACAACTACTATTTCAGCGTAGTAGTTTCATTTTTCACGTACTTGTAGGCGTTGCGGATCATTACTTTTTCGTTTTTTTTTCGTTGGGGACAATGTGTTTACGTCTTTTTGTGATGTACTTGGTTTGAGGATTCATTTTGATGGCGAACCGAAACAAATAAATACACTTAAAGTTAAAGAAAACTAGCTGTCTAAGGTCTTTTATTAACCGATTTCGAAAAAGAGAGGAGGTTCTCAATTCGTCCGGAACTTTTTTTTTTTTCATAAGTTTTGTTTTACTTATAATTGAAACAAAATAGTAATAAATAATTATTGTGAATAACATTGTATTTTCTTCAATTAAATCGATCAATAATTCTTAAAACCAACCAATATTATGATTCAAAAACATAAAATCGCGATTATTTATCGATTGTTGGATCCCTCTCTATTAGGTTAAATGTGGTATCATTATTTTACGAAATAACAGTAGCTAATGTCAAATCGGGAATCGAATTAAAAGACCGAGTATAAAGTAATAAGTGAGCTAGTGGGTAGGTAATAGTGGATACAAATCAAAGACAGATCCTGTTTTGAGATTTTCTTTTTATGTTACGAAGGTGACAACGAAGCTTGCAGTTCACATTGATGTTAAGTGATGACTGTAGCCTATAGACAACTGCACAAAAATCAGAGGTCAAAATGCAGTTGCGTTGCCACCCATGAGACCTAAGGTGCCAGTTCTCTGTGATAGTTATTACGGGACTATGCATTACTATCTAACCGGAACACGATAGTGCTTTACACTACTATTTAGCGGCAGGTAGATTAGGTAATGCGGTGGTGCCTACGCCCTCGAGCTGGTCTGGAGCTGTGTGTACTTTATACTGGTGGTAGTGCTCCAGCTCGTGGGCGTAGGCACCACCGCAATACCTAATCTGCCGCCAAATTGTAGTATTCAGCACTATCGTGTTCCGGTTAGTTAGTAATGTATGGGCCCATAAATATTACAGAGACATAACAACTTAAGTCTCAGGTTTGGCAATGCATCTGCATTTTGACCTCTGGTTTTAGTGTGTAGTATAGGATAGGCTTAAGTCATCACTTAACATCAATGTGAGCTGCATTCTTGTTTGCCACCTTAATTACATTTAAAAAATCGTCGAATCGTAGGTGTTTTCATGGATGCATTAACTCTGCCTACCCCGTCGGAGAATACAGGCGTTTTCAAATAAACGAAACTTAATGACGTCCATAATTTTTCGGTTTTCCAAGTAAGCAATTCACTTAAATTTTCGTATGAACTCAACGCATGAGTCACAAGGTATCAAAAATCGAGCAATCTACCCTTTATCTAAGGTTCTGTCTGGTATTAATTAGCTGAAAAGCCTTTGTGCGGGCACCCGTGAAAGTATTGTTGACACATACTTGACATGATGTCGTATATAGATTAAAAATATTCAAATATGGCGTCGAGGTTCTGGTAATATGAGCGATTGTGAGTCTTGGTTGAAATAAAAAAGCCGGCTGACGGAGAGAAGATTGAGAGTCGGACTCGCATTCATAGGTTCCGTACACATTTTTTCCACGATACTTTTAGTGTTGAAGACTTCTCATAGGTTTTCCGGTAATCTATAGGTAAAGGACAAGTTTGACCAACCAAGGGTGCACGCGATAAAACTACCGCCACTACGATCGCCAAACCGCCTGCCAAAAAAAATTTTAGCATATTCTCTCTTTGTTAAACGACTTCCAAAAAAAAGGAGGAGGTTCTCAATTCGTCCGGCTCTTTTTTTTTATGTATTTTCACCGATAAGTTGAGAACGCCTGTACCGATTTGGATAATTTTGGTTTTGTTTGAAAGAGTGTGCCTCACAGTTGGTCCCATTGTAACCATGTCAATGTGTGATGATGGGCTCCTGGAGAAATCGAGGGAACTCTTCAAATTTCATAGCACACTTGAAACATTTTCGATGTTTTTTATAATTATAATGTTCCGTGTCTTGTGGCCGTATACTTCACAGATGGGCCCATTGTCACCATGACAAGATGTGATGATGGGATCCTGGAGAAATCGAGGGAACTCTTCAAATTTCATAGCACACTTGAAAGGTTTTCGATATTATATAATGTTCCGTGTGTTTGCTTTTGGAAGGCACAATTTGATGAAGTGGAACTGATGATGAAGACTATATATGGTACCTTTTTAGTTGAAATACCTACTACTCTATTCTATTCTATTTTACTGTAGTGATACTAATAAAAGTTACACGTTTGTTTAAAACATTATTATTATAAACCGCGATTGTTCGAAAAACCTGTACCAATTTGGTAATTTTTTTGTTTGTTTTTGTTTGAAGGGGTGGGTATACCTTACAGGTAGTCCCATTGTCACCATGTCAAGATGTGATGGAATCCTGGAGAAATCGAGGGAAATATTCAAATTTCATAGCACACGACAAATAGCATTTTGACGACCCGGTTAGTCCAGCGGTGTGAGATGACCGTTTGATTCGATGATGCTGGAGGTGATTATGATGATGGAGGGGTGATGATGGAAGTGATGGTGATGGAGGGGATGATGATAGAGGTGATGATGATGATGGAGGTGATGATGATGAAAATGATGATGATAAAGGAGATGTTCATATTATTATGCGTGTCATGATCATCATCACCGTCATCATCATCTTCATCATCACCTCCATCAACATCATCACCACCACCACCATCACCATCATCAACATCACACTGTCAAAATAGCTAAAATAAACAAGTCTTGCAGTGTCCATATCAGTTAATTACACCACTAAAAAGCAAAAAATAAATTATTTTAAAATTAAAAAAAACCGCATTCAAAATAAATTAAAAAATGAATAGACAAAAAACATTAAAAAGCGAAAAATAAACTCAATTAGATCATTTCATTTTAGGGAATAAACACGTAACCTATTAATTATAATAAGACAATTACTTTAATATGGGCTACGTACCTACCTACTCATAGGTTTGAAGTCGGTGCCAAGCCAATAGTGCGGCCCGCGCGTTAGCATGAATGTTGTGTTGTTGCAGTGTTATCAAATGCGGCTATTTGAAACGCAGTGAAATAGGCTCTAAAATTTTTTATTTAACTTGGCACCGACTTCAAACCTATGAGTAGGTAGGTACGTAGCCCATATTAAAGTAATTGTCTTATTATAATTAATAGGTTACGTGTTTATTACCTTAAAATGAAATGATCTAATTGAGTTTATTTTTCGCTTTATAGTGTTTTTTGTCTATTCATTTATGTAATGGAAGTGGCAAACAAGCATGTAGTTCACATTTACGTTAAGTGATGACTGCAGCCTATAGACACCTACACAAAGACCAGAAGTCAAAATGCAGATGCGTTGCCATGCCACTCCTGAGGCCTAAAGTGTTTGGCCTCTGTGCCGGAAATTACCGGGCCGTACATTACCACCTAACCGGAATACGATAGTGCTGTACACAACCATTTAGCGGCAAGTATATTAGGTAATGTGGTGGTGTCTTCGCCCGCGAGCTCCGTCACTGTAGCTCTACGACCACTCTCATAAACTCAAATTTTGTTGATAGACGTCCATATTTATGTTTTTTTACTCAATCTACAACTATCAGCCCAGTTAACTTAACAACCAGTTAAGTGTAACCTTAGCAGTAAACGCCATAAGCAAGTGGCGTCGTTTGCCTGTAATCTTTAACCGCTAACTAAGTTTCATTTTATGGGTTCTCATCACGAACATTTTGTTTGAATATGTCGACTTTAGTCTTAGTGTGACTAGCAGACTTAAGTCCAGTTAAGGTTCTCCAAAAAAACTTACGTTATTCTATTGTTTCAATAAAATTATAGAAATGGCAAACTATTTTTTTTTTTTAAATACTGCCTACTTTTGTACAGATGTTGAGAGTACAGCTGAATCAGATTATAATATTCTACCATGACAATGGTGTGTAAAATCAAAGTAGAAATAAAGACATTTTTCTATTGAATTGCAAATAGTAGATATTATCACAGTCTAAGAACGTATGTATATAAATTATAGTTCAGTTGGTACATTTAGGAAACAACAGAGAAAGTCATAAAATTTACAATATTATTACTATTATTTTAAACATAACAATTAAATTTATTGGTTTTAATATAAAATTCTAAATACCTGTAAAATGTCATGATTTTGCATTTAACTTTGGATTTCAATTATTAAAGTCAAATTATATTAAAGTAATTATGTCAAGTTGTGTGATTAAATATGTCAAAAAAAAGAAGAAGTCCGAAATTCAGATTATTATGTCTCAAATTAATATTCGATTTACTAGGAAACAATTAAGTAATTACAGTTTTATTTTATTTGTCTTATATTCATTAATGTCATAAAAACAGTGCTGTTGCAACCATTGTGTCAGCCTTTTTTTGAACACTGGTAATCGCAATTGTTTAAAACTGTCCGGTAACTTATTTTAAACTCGAATGGCGTTAACAGATGCGTTTCTTTTAAACAATTCAATTCTG
This sequence comes from Macrosoma leucophasiata, assembly GCA_036365455.1. Classification (NCBI taxonomy): domain Eukaryota; kingdom Metazoa; phylum Arthropoda; class Insecta; order Lepidoptera; family Hedylidae; genus Macrosoma; species Macrosoma leucophasiata. The sequence continues at coordinate 2,901,290 of JAWQUS010000004.1, read as the reverse complement.
CATCTCGGAACGTGTAGTTTGAAACGATTTCTAACGCTACAATTTCTGCTAGTAGCATCCGATTGTAGTATAAAATTGTGTGGATGCTGCATTACAAAGACACAAAGTTCTCGGATGTGCATACAGGCTAAAGGTAGTATACGAAGTTTCTCGAATAAAGGCCTACAACTATCAACGCACCAAGCTCCGCAGATAGCTCTAATACATTTTTTCTGCTCACGGAATGCCTTGTCAATTGCAACCGAATTTCCCCATAATAGTAGTCCATAAGTAAGCACAGAGGATACTTATTCATGGTATGCTCTAAGGGCCGCTTCTGTTTGACGCAGTCTGACGCAGTCTTTTTAAAGCAAGGACGAACCTATCTAATTTGTCGCAAATATAGTCAATGTGTGTTTTCCAGTCGCAGTTTTTATCTATCATTAGTCCTAAGAATTTTATTTTGTCTATATTATGTTAGGATCCCACTGTCGAATCATTTCGTTCATCCAGATATGCTCCAAACTTAATTTTTACGCATATTTATAATCTAGAGAATACATTAGTATATACACTAGGTTGCCTGTTAAAAAAATGGCCGCAAGTATTTTTTTAATGTTTTTTTTTTTTGGGAAATATTTTTTTTTACTAATTGTTAAATCGAAAGGACCCGGTCGTCTCTTTCGTAAGCTCGATGTTGTATATTAATTGTTGAGTACTGTACATCTATTACGGAGCGCAATTTTTGTCTACAAAATATTAATAAAATGAAGAATTGCAAAAAAAAAAAAATTTTGTTCTCTAAAACAGCAGCTGATATACCTACCAACGATCACCACTATTCCAAAATCGTACCAATGACCCCAAGGTCAAATTGAGACCCGAACAAAACTAACAGTGGTAACAATTAAAAACGTACCACCATCTGTTGCAACGGTCCACCAATATGGCACGCGCGGTCACGGTAAGTCACCACCCTAGTGACCGTCCAAGCAAAAAAAATATCGTTAGGGGTCACAAAATGGACTTTCGGGTTTTAATGTGTCTGTTCCATCCTTGACTTTTTGTGTTGGGATGCATGATTATAGTCTTCGAAGTACATTCATTCACGCCTTTGATTCCACGAAGGGTAGACAGAGGTACTCACTCTATTGCATACAACAAAATCTTTAGTGTTGACCTTTACTATTGACTTTACCGCATTACATAATCTACTTGCCGCTAAATGGTAGTGTTCAACGCTACCATATTGTGGTTGGATGATAATGTACGACCCCGTAATTTCCGACAAGGCATCATCACATAACTTGTCACTCCTGAGGATCTACATTGAAATCTTTAGTTTTTACGTAGAAGTTTATAAGTAGATATTTATTTGCCAACATTATGAACTTTATGCTCATTTCAATTTCAATTGTCATCTGAATTTGAAACTTAATTTCGTAACATAATATCTTATGCGATTCTTGTAATTCCAAATGATAAATAAGTTTTTGATTTTAATTGTAATGAAGGTAGGTAACATGACCTCGCGGCTGGTGTAGATCGGAAGCGATCTACTCGGTTAAGCGAAACGGGCGCGGTCGGGTGTGTGATGGGTGACCGCAAGTGGCAAATTAAAATGCGCGCTTCCGTGCTTCGGAGGGCACGTAAAGCCGTCGGTCCCGGTTGCTATCGATAGGTAGCAGATATTTAACCTTGTTGGAGGCCTTATCGGCGATTTGAAAACATCCGACAGCGGGTTGGCCACTAACCTTTATCTCCACCAACCCGCATTGGAGCAGCGTGGTGGAGTAAGCTCCAGGCCTCCTCCCAAGAAGAGGAGAGACTCGTGCCCAGCAGTGGGACGTATCAAGTTGCCATTATTATGCAGCTCACATTAATGTTAAGTGATGTCTGCAGTCTATGGACACTTACACAAAGACCAGAAGTCCAAATGCAGATGCGTTGCCACCCCTGAGACCTTAGTTGTCATGTCTCTGTGATAGTTATTACGGGTCTATACTTAGTGTTCGGAATTTAAAATGTCCAGTTATGTTGTTTGAATTATCGTCGAAATAAACTCAATATGTCTCATGGTAAAATAATGACCAATAAACCAGTCATTGTGAAATTTATGTATGTACATTAATTTACATTTATCAAACATCGTCCTTAGCTTTAATCATGTTGCATAATAATTAACTACTTTTCTTTAATTTCTAAAGTTCACTCGCATGTGTTATTATAATAATAATAATGGCAACCCATTATACGTCCCACTGCTGGGCACGAGTCTCTCCCCTTTTTGGGGGGAGGCCTGGAGCTTACTCCACCACGCTGCTCCAGTGCGGATTGGTGGAGGTGGGTGGGTTAGTGGCCAACCCACTGTCGGATGTTTTAAAACTGCCCATAAGGCCTCCGACAAGGTTTAACGACTGCTATCCATCGATAGCAACCGGGACCGACTGGTTAACGTGCCCTCCGAAGCACGGAAATGCGCATTTAATTTGCCACTAGCGGTCACCCATCACACTACCCGACCGCGCCCGTAGTGCTTAACCGAGCAGATCGCTTACGATTTACACCAGCCGCTGGGCCATGCGCGCTTCCATGAAAAAATATTACAATTAAAAGTAGTTATTAAAGGAGCTTACGGAACGGGCGATATCTCAATGATATTGTATAAATCGGTTCAGAATCAAAGTGTCCTAAATCTGTTAAATCTACTGAAAGATGTATCTTTCCGATGAAAAACCACTCGCAGCTCTGAAAAACCGACAGATACGTAAATCGGCGATCGCAGAACATCTTTTGACCTCGGAGACCAGCCACTGGATAAACCTACATGGTCCAAAAATCCTCGCGACAGAACGCCATTATTACCCTAGGGTAGTACGAGAGGCGATTGAAACACAAAAACATAAATATAATTTCAATCGTGAAGATGGGTTTAAATTATCTCCGACATGGACTCCAATCATAAGCACATTACGGTCGCGCGATCTTACATCGGACTTATCGTCGGATACCGTGAGTGTTGTGTGCCGGCCTCACTAAAAATCGCGCTTAACCTGGAGGTTAGAAGAACACCGAGCCACCCGAGCATATTGACATCTTGCTGATACAACAGTCTACCCGCGACCACGGCTCGTGCAACCGAGCCGAAACGTCGGTATAAAGGTAAAGAAGTATATATTTTTATCGAGAATATTATCGCGTAACGACCCGGTTTTAAAAATTTGTGTGATAAATGTGAAACGCGAGTGTTTTAAAAGTTATAAAAACCACTAAGTCATGTCATTTGTATGTTGTTTTGTACCTGCAGTGACGAAGCTCGCGGGCGTAGGCACCACCGCATTCCTAATAGATATACTTGCCGCTAAATGATAGTGTTCAGCACTATCGTGTTCCGGTCAGGTGGTAATGTACGGTCCTGTAATTTCCGGCACAGAGGCATAACACCTTAGGCCTCAGGAGTGGTAACGCATCTGCATTTTGACCTTGGTCTTTGTGTGGGTGTCGGATGCAGTCATCACTTAACATCAATGTGAACTGCATGCTTGTTTCCCACTTCCATCACATAAAAAAAATGTAAATGGAACAATCTCAAAAACTATATTTGGACTTTTACTATCTTCGATTCAGGGATCGAACCCAGGACTACTAGGTACCATTAGATTACTGAGACAGTTAATGTAAAATAATAGCCCATAAACCAGTCACAAAAACTTAACGTTCATACATTAAACAATATACATTTTAACTAAAATAAAGGTTGTGTGACATAATTATTGAGCATTAATTTACTACTAACGACAATATGGCGAGTGTAAGGTAATTTTTAAACAAAAAAACATCCATTATAAATGCAATATTTCCTACTTTTATAGCCTCTCGGTACGAAACTAATGCATAAAAATTATCTACATGGTGGTCCTTTTATGTTTTGCATTTTTTTGCAATGTTAAGTTTTTTAAGTACACATTTTGGGTTTAAAATTGAAAATTCTATCCATTATTGACTAGTTAAATTAATTGCTTCATAGTCGTATATCATGTTTGTTTTAGTTCGTTATCTTAGATCATAATGGAGAAGTACTTTCTAAAGCTACTTAAATTTTATGTTGAAAAACAATAATCGGACAGACAGTGTGAATTTGTTAGTATATTAATATTTTTCTCTGAAGTTGTTACTTTTGGGTGAGACATGATAAAGAATTTTAGTTTTTTTTAATATAACCAAGATGGCATACGCACATGGAGTTCCCTAGGATATTAAGGGATGACTTCAGCCTATAGCAGAGGTTCACAAACTATTTTTTCTTGTAGAGCCCTTTCAATTTTTTTCTGGTTTCTGTAGATCCTTGCTACATATATATCACATTCCCACATTTCAAACTTTTATTCACGCCTACGTAGACCCCCATCGAGTCCCATGGACCCCAGGGGGTCTATATGGACCACTTTGGGAATCACTGGCCTACAGGGTTGCCACCCCTGAGACCTAAGTTTTTGTTCCTGTGTTTTTTATTTTTTATTTATGTAAACACAGTAAAATACATATTTGCCGATTAGCTTCACTCCCTTAAACCAGAGATGGTTTGTATGGATTGATAATTATTACGGTACCATACAATACCATCTAACCGCAACACGGTAGTGCTGAATACTACCATTTGGCGGTAGATACATGAGGTAATGTGGAGGTGTGTGTACATGTCCTAGAGCTCCTATACCAGTAAACTTTTTATTTCCTTTTGAAGTTAATTAAGAAAATTAGAATGAAAGTATTGTATTTAAAAAAAAAATTGTACTTACGAGTACTTAAGTTGTGTTTATCGATTAGGTGCCTACCATATTGTTTATGTAACTGTATACTAATTTCGTATCAACCTGGTCCTATCCATTGCGAAATTACTGAGTAAAAAAATGTTAGAAAATGGTAATCAACATTCATTTTAATCGTTGAAACTCACGCGCGTTCTGTAAGTAGTAAAACAGTTCTTAGAACAAATAGAGCATAATTTCCGAAACCCTAAATCTTATCTAATTACAATCGTAAATAAAATTAACCCTAAACCTACTGTCAATCATAAAAACTGGGTTTCCAGTATAATTCAACCGAAAAAATATCGGATAAGACGACGCGCAGATTAAGGTTCCGTATAAAAATACATCTTAAAATGAAATAACACTTTAATTACAGCATAGTTCAGTATGATAGTCAGTTTCAGTATCTTAATCGAGACGAGTGGCTCGAGACGAGAGTGAATTTACTTTTTAAGTGTTCCTACTAGTGAAGTTATTCACACAAAACACAAGTCCATTAAAAAAAGCCGCAGTGTATCTATACTAATATCATAAAGCTGAAGAGTTTGTTTGTTTGCTTAAACGTGCTAATCTCAGGAACTACTGGTCCGATTTGGAAAATTATTTCACGCTAAGATGAATAGGAGAGGGTAAGTAACCGCGCGAACCGGGGCGGGCTGCTACTATTTAATACTACCAGCTCGCCCCATCTTCGCACGGGTACAATGAATGTAATATAACCTATGTCACTCAGTGAAAATTCGGCATTCCAGTTGTGAAAGAAATTTTAAAATCAGTCAATAAGTTTTTACGTGCAAACGTTACAAACCTACATACAAAAACACAACGTTGCCTCTTCACAACATCAGTATGGCTATAAAAAGGTGTAGGTATATATATTTTTTTAATTGACTTTAGTCAGATTTGGTCGTATTTGCGATATTATGAATAGGCTGTCTTTCCAATATTAAGTTCGTGAGACCAGTTTGTTTTTCAAATAATGAATGACTGCAGCTTATAGAAATCTACACAAAAACAAGAGGTCAAAATGCAGATGTGTTGCCACTCCTGAGACCTTAGTTGTTATGCCACTGTGAAAGTTATTACGGGGCCATACATTACCATCTAAACGGAACATGACTGTGATGAACACTGCCATTTGGAGGCAGATATATAAGGCAATGCTGTGGTACCTCAGGACCATCGTCAAAATGCAGATACATTGCCACCCCTTAGACCTTAGCTGCAAAGCAGCTCTGATAGATATTACGGTACCATACCTACGCTGAAGACCTATGGAATCTTTGTCGCGAAACCCCGATCGGTCCGCAAATTACACGCCGCAAATGGACCTAGATTGGCCACACTCTCAAAAGACCTCCCGAACACATCCCTAGACAAGCTCTAGAATGGACTCCACAGGAGAAGAGGAAACGTGGCCGTCCCAAATACACTTGGAGACGTTCAGTAGCGGCAGAAATTAAGACTATCGGGCTGACATGATCCGAGGTGAAGCGCGCAGCCCAAGACAGATCGCGATGGCAGAGTATTGTGGACGCACTCTGCCCCACGTAGGGAAAATAGGACATTAAGTCAAGTCAATACCTACGCCATCACACTACTAGGCCTCTACCAAATTCAAATATAATCTCACCGGTCCATCGTCAAAGTTTGCCCAAGGAACCCTAAATAAAAAAACATCGCGTGACAAAACAATCCACAATTTAAATTTTCATTGCTTATCAATACAAACTCACTAAGCATGACGTACCAAGAAAATTTATAAAACGATTCGTCAACAATTAATTATTAATCACTAGTAATTACATTCGCGGTATGTAAATAGCTTGTTAATAAATGTGAAAGCATTGTTTGATTTTTGTATGTAATGTTTGTTTGTAATTAGGCACGAGATCGGAACGATTCGATTTCTTGCAATTTGTATTGAGAAAGAGAAAAAAAATTTTTTTTTGCCTATATTTATAAAAACTAGAGATGCATTGACATTTTTTTACACCACCTTCTCACCTGATGGAAAATGAAGATCAGGTCGAAGATGAAGCACGCTAGTCTACAGGGTACCTTCAGTCTAGACTTGAAAATTCCCAGATTATAGTTTTTCGGAAACAAAGAAGCCGGCAGAGTGTTCCATTCCTTGGCTGTTTGCATTATAAACGTAGAGCCGAAACGTTTGGTTCGAATTTAGGAACAAATCTACTGTATACGGATGATATGTCACCGTTCTCCTTATTGTCCTGTTGTAAAAGGGTATTAGGTTGTGCAGATTGCTTGCATATTCACCAACATGGATCCTATAAAAGATGGAAAGACCCGCCACTTTGCGTCGATGTTCGAGACTGAGCTGCTTGGTGCTGACTAGTTTTGAGTCACCAATTTATTTGAGAAGCACGCCGACCAACCTTCTCCAGAGCTTCGAGCTCATATTTGGACGATCCGTCCATAAGGTAGCAACAATACTCCATTTTTAAGATCCAATACGCCTTTTTAAGTCGTAACTGGATAATATTTTGTGTCTGTAACATATAGGTTAATTATAATAGGCCCTGTAAAATCCGTCACGGAGGCATAACACATTAGGCCTCACCGTAGGCTGCATTTTAACCTGTGGTTTTTGCATGTATAGGCTGCACTCATAACTTACCATCCATGGGAACTGCTCAACTGCAAGCACTTCACCAGAATTCATAAAAAATGTTTTTCTTACTTTCACCGAGCCTTTAGTTATTTATTCAAAAACCTACAAACATTACAAACCAACATATTTACAATAAAAAAATAATTAAACCAATAACACAATCACACGATAACTAATCAACTCCGATTTTCAATTCGCAGCAAAATAAAAAAAAATCACTCGTCGATACTCCATAATGACGATTATAATGGATGATAAAACCACCGAGTTCGATTAGTGAAGTATCGGAGGATATTATCGATAAATCGAGTAGATTGCCAGCTCGCTTATCTAGATGCCAGCGTACTTGCAAAACAATAAATCGAATTCTATAAAAAAGCCAGTGGTAAAAATGAAGATCAAAATATCGATACGTTAAAATTTATCGCCTGTATATTTATTTAACGCAAAATCGTTTTATAACCGAATGAATTGGAATTAAACAATATTAAATGCTTGCGGATTTTATCGATGTCGTAGGATGTTGGAGGTTAAGTTCAGTCTATACATTTGTATAACATCACCCATTTTTTTTCTTTTAACTTATGGATTTAACATGTTTTGCATTAGTTCACAGTTAGCCAGATATATTATGACCTGATTGCTGATCAAATCATAATCTTTTACGTCCGACAACACGTCCAAGTGTAATTATGATACTATACAGAACACAGCATTTTCTCCACAGAGGTCAGGTTGTATTGTGCCAGGATATTTCAGTAGGTCTCATGGCTACTGATGATGATCTTTCTTTCTTGCAAATGCACAGCTCACGGGATGACATTTTAAACTCATTTTATCAGAATTATTTTTAGAAATAAGGCCTCAGCAGGTTATTAATAGGTGTGAATAATTTTGGATTCTATCCGCCGAAATAAAAATAAAAATGAAAGTCAAAAGAATTCCAAAAAATTACAATTTACTCCAGTACACTTATATATTTTAGATCATTGTTAAAACTACACATTCTGGTCGATGTTTTACTGAAAACTGTAAGTCAAACCGTTGTGATTTCAAAGAAAAATAATAATTTAAGTTTTATATAATGTTAAATACGTATACTTTAATGTTTTTTTTTTATAGATACTGTTTTAGTAAATAGTATTTTAAATAATGGACTTCTCCATAAGAAAATCCACTTCGACGATAAATAAGTATCGACAATAATTCAATAAGATTGATGCGTAAAGTAAATAAAACTACTAAGTATTTATTGCTTAAATTTTTTATAGTAGGTACCTCGGCACTGATGTATAAATCATGGTCACAATTTGTTATGTTCCATTTTAAAAAATCTTACAAACGTCCACCGATGACAGCTAGCCGTGATTAAAATCACAATACATCATCGATCCGCATAATTTACTGCCTTCATCATCCATATTAATGTCACATGAATTATCGATAAATAACTTAGTTACTATCAACCGTAGTATCGGATTTAAAAATCGAGCCCAATAAAAGTTTATGTGACCTATTAGAGTCACGTAAATGGTTGAATCGAGTTCGATAACAGCCGGTTACATATCGATAGCTGCCATCTGTCACACGCACGTCACTACACGTGGTGGGTCACACGGCAGGTAAATTGGCGGGCTTGAGGTCAGGGTCTACACTTTTTAGAGTTTAATTAGTTGAAATTTATTTTAAAAACCAGGTAATTATAATTTAATTCAGTGTCTTAAACTGGCATATAAAACTGATTAATAAAAGTGATTTTTATAAAGTTTAAATTAAAAAGCAAGAATGTCGTGTGTATATATTTTTTATTTATGAATTATATTTTTCTTATATTCCCTGATACATCAATGTAATAAAGTCCAATTCAGTGGATATATCTTATAGATTAAGATCTAAGAGTCAGATATGAGTGAGCCGTACATACGTATTTCTAGTAGAGCTTCAGTGACGGAGCTCGCGGGCGTAGGCACCACCGCATTACCTAATATACTTGCCGCTAAATGGTAGTGTTCAGCACGATCGTGTTCCGGTCAGTTGATAATGTACGGCCCTGTAATTTCTGGCACAGAGGCATAACACCTTAGGTCTTAGGAGTGGTAACGCATCTGCATTTTTACCCCTTGTCTTTGTGTGAGTATCTATATCTAGGCTGCAATCATAACTTAACATCAATGTGAACTGCATGCTTGTTTGCCACTTTCAATACATAAAAAAGTACACATGCACACGTTGCACACAAACTCTGTCCCTCTAAAACTCTACCACCAGGAGAATCATTAAAAACACTACTACATATTCATGAACAGCTATTTTTTATTACCACTTATGTATAGGTACTACTATAGACTTTACTACATCATGACTTTCACTTTGAAATCTATAACATTGTAATTTTTTATTTTTTATTTTATGGCATCGCTTGTTATGCATATTGCCAGTGTCAAGTAAAACGATATTTCGTATTCGTATTATATGCAACGTAAAAGTTAGAGTTGTCAGTCAATTTATCAGTCCGTCAGTCAGTCACAGTCAGTAGTTCTAGTAAAGCGTTGGCTACTTTACCAGAACATTTACAATGAAGTTTTGGAGGCAACCCGAAAAAACGTGTTTTCGCACTGTTATTCTATTTCACTATACCTGAGCACTGCAATAAGCTTAAATCAAAACCAAACCAAAATGCCACCAACTTTATTTAATACGATATAACTCAAAAATACACCAAGAAAATAAAAAAAATAAGAGCACCACACACATTTTTCATGGTTCCCGCCAAAAACCAAGATTGTAATTAGAATAATTGATTCTATGCTTCACTATACAATTAATTATTAATCAGTTTATGTAACCTTTCATTACAATATGTATGTAATTAAATATCGCTCTCAACGCTTGTCAATCAGTGGATGAAAAACAAGGAGAATTGATTACTAGTTTGGAACCAACTCACATACATATTCTATGGAGGAATGCAGTGGTGTAATGTGTAATGTCACCGGCAGATAACAATTGATGCAAACTTCATATTGCCTCAGAATGAAAATATGACATGTGTCAAATGTTTGATAGATACGGACTATTTGTATGGAACAATAAAATTGTGGTTTTTACTATTTCCTTTCATCCTCATCTCTTTGCATCAACAATTTTTACTGGTGCTAGAGCTCCAGTGACGGAGCTCGCGTATACACTGAAAGCCGTCTGGTAACCGGGCTCGCAGAATATTTATGAATTACTTGAACCCAGTTTTGTTAATGAAGAATGAATAAAAAGCTGTTTGTTTGGTACACTGTTATTTATTTATTATTGTTATTTAATCTATATGTTTTTAAATTGTTACTTACAAATTATTATTACATGTTTTTTACCAATGTGATCCAGTGCCAAACTGTCAAGAAAACAGAGTCGTGAATATCAAATAGGTTCGAATGGTGACGATTACTGCTCCTTTTTTAATTTAATCTATACTTTACTTAATTACCTGTCCCCGGGCATGGTTATGCCGGTAACCCTAATCCTTTCTACAAATCCTTAAGATGGTACCTTAGTAGACAGCTTACGGAGGGTTCCAGTATTATCTACTCCACTAGGCTTCAGGGTAACCGGTCACACCCCGCATCCAGAGGTCAGTCAGAATCCTCCTAATTTCAGCATGCCTAAAATCTTCGGTATCTAATACCATAATTGGGGAAGGAAAAATATTCCAATAATGATCCGTACCTAAAATGTAAGGTGAGAATTCCCCATGTTAAATATACCCTATGCTAAATTATGAAACCTAACCAAAAGGAATAAAAAAAATGTAGGAAATATTTAAAGAAATAAAAAACCCGCATGAGGACTTTTCGCTAATATCTCATAACCGAATAAAGCCTCTGCATCCCAAGTCCTCCCGACATTAGGGAAACTGGCTGCAACAAACAACCCAACATGAAGTCATCACGCCATTTCTCAAATCGACATGTGAACGAGAAAATATCCAAAGATTCTTGAAGATCTTACCTCAATTGATGATAAAAAGCCTATTTAATTGGCATTTAGGCCATGATAGCAAAAATATTTAAGGCTTCCTGCCTTTTCATAATTTCAAGTGCGTCACCACTATCTAGTTGGACAGAGAAAAATCAAATAACCGATGACGTCTAATAACCTCTCAGACCTTCCCCTTTACCGGCCCTGGATTCGCGTCTTTTTCAGACTTTCAGCAAGAATTCTAATGAAATTCACCGAATAATATTTTAATTATGTCCTTGTCGTTATATTTAATATTTAATTTGGAATAATCGAAATTGTATTTTTAGACAAATTATAAGTATTAGATAAATTATGTATGTTGTCTTCATGCAGCGTAATTTTGGTGGCATTGATAATGATCGATTGCGGGAAGATGCATCCAAAATTGATTGGACAGTTATAGATAATGCGCGTGATATCGACGAGAAAATAAATCTATTTAATTCCTTGCTCACGCATCTCTTTGATATTCATGCACCCTTGCGTCCTGTCCGCGTCAAGCATCTTCCTGCCCCATGGTTGACTAACGATATTAAGGCATTGATTACTAAAAAGAATAACGCTAAATGTAAGTATAAACATAACCCCAGTGACACTAACCGAGAAAAATATGTATCCATACGAAATCGCTGCAATAAGGTGTGTAGGGATGCTCAGCGACGCCATGTTCATAATTCAGTTACTGACAAAGACCCTGCTAAGGTGTGGAGGTTTTTAAAGTCACTAGGAGTTGGCAAAAGTCGAAACACTTCCGAAACTATGTCGCAGATTTTAGATCTCAATTCACTCAATACACATTTCACGGCAGCCTCTGCTATAGATGGAAGCCTCAAAGCACATACATTACTTTCTTTGTCTCGTGCCGCTACTCCTGACTGTCCACTTTTTTTCTTTGAACAATTTACTGCTCGTGATGTTGAGAGAAATATTCTTGCTATTGACTCTGACGCAGTTGGTGGTGATATGATTAGCCGAAAAATGATCCTTCCGGTTTTGAATATTTTGAGCCCTATCATAACCTCTGTCCTTAACTATTCTCTCTCAAGTAGTACTTTTCCATCGGCCTGGAAAGATGCTCTTGTCATACCTGTGCCTAAAAAACCTAACCCGACATCCTTTAATGAGTATCGTCCTATTTCCATTCTTCCTTTCCTATCCAAAGTTCTCGAACGACTTATACATCAACAACTTAATTCATTCCTTTTAAAATTTAACCTCCTTAATCCTTTTCAATCCGGTTTTCGACCTGGACATAGCACTACCACTGCCTTAGTCAAAATTACCGATGACATCCGGCATGGTATGGAAAATCGACAGGTTACTGTGATGGTCCTACTAGATTTCAGTAATGCCTTTAACACTGTCGATTTTGATATCATGCTGGCCATTCTGCGATCTCTCAACATATCTCCGACAGTTATTGCGTGGTTTCATAGTTACTTGTTTGGACGCCGACAACGCATTCGTCTCGACGATAAGTTTTCTGCCTGGTGCGATGTCGTTGCTGGCGTTCCACAAGGTGGCGTGCTGTCTCCTTTTCTCTTCTCCATTTTTATTCATTCTGTTAGCCTTCATCTTACTTCTCTCTATCACCTTTATGCAGACGATCTACAAATATATTGCCAAACTAAGCTTGAAGAATTACCAAAAGCGATACAACTCATTAATGAAGATCTTGTTAAAATTTTTCAGTGGAGTAAAACTTTTGGTCTACAAGTCAATCCACTTAAAAGCCAAGCTATAATATTTGGTAGCTCTTGGTTATTAAAACGTATAAATTTCTCCAATTTACCACCTATCGTCTTTGATGGAACATGCATAGATTATTGCGACACAGTGAAAAATTTAGGAGTTCATATGGATAGTAATATGTCATGGTCTACACAAATTTGTAATGTCAGTAGGAAGATGTTCGCCGCTGTCAGTTCACTCCGCAGGATCAGGAACTTCTTGCCCACTGCCACTAAAGTTATGCTTGCTAAATCCATTCTTTTTCCTATCTTAGACTACGCTGACATATCTTATCTTGACTTAACACAGGAGCAGTTAAGCAGACTTGAGCGACTCCAAAATCTTTGCATCCGGTTCATATTCGGTTTACGTAAATATGACCATATCTCTGAATTTCGTAAACAGCTCAAGTGGCTTCCAATCCACCTTCGCAGGAATACACACATACTCTCTCTACTATACTGCCTGCTATTTTATCCGCATTATCCTATATATCTTAAAGAACGATTCCAATACCTTTCTCAATCAAACTCCCTCTTTCTTCGATCCTCTAACAACCTTCGTCTTATGATGCCTCCTCACTCCTCCTCTTTCTGTGCAAAATCTTTTACTGTCGTTGCAGTCAAGTTGTGGAATGCTTTGCCACTAACTATACGCCAAGCTCAGACATTGGCGTCATTTAAAAATCATCTTAATAATTATTATTTAAGCTTGGAAATATAATGAGCCATCCGATCGTAAGAATGCAGTATTTTATAATATTTATACTATATACTTGTATCTATTGTCTGGTAGGTACTTAATATTATATATATATATATATATATATATATATTTATTTATCTATGTATGTGTACGCATATATATTATATAATACATATCTTGTATATATATTTAGGTTTATGTATATATATATATATATATATAAATATATATGTTTGTGCTATTTTAAGAAATATATTGAATTGTAATAGTTTTTATTTCTTAAGTCTGTACACCCCTTGTTCTTTTAATTGATTGATGTCTCTTTTTCTATTTAGGTCGCCTGGAAGAGATTGCTTTAAGCAATAAGGCCGCCTATTGTGCATATATATAAAATTGTTTTTGCAAATTTTTGTTCTTATGTGTACAATAAAGAGTATTTATTATTATTATTATTATTATGTAATCAAACTATGCGTCGTATGGAATACGTGATACTATTGATAATGTTGACCTAGTACGGCGGTGATTAACTAGATGGCGTTGTGACCATTTTTTAAAACCAGAAAAAATACAACGTTACAACACCACCGCATTACCTAATATACCTACTTGCCGCTAAATGGAAGTGTTCAGCACTATCGTGTTCCGGTCAGGTGGTAATGTACGGCCCTATAATTTCCGGCACAGAGGCATAACACCTTAGGTCTCAGGAGTGGTGACGCATCTGCATTTTGACCTTGGTTTTTGCGTGGGTGTCTATAGGCTGCAGTCATCGCTTAACATCAATGTGAACTGCATGCTTGTTGCCACTTTGATTACATAAAACATGTTTCTATGGTAAAATAATAAACCCAACAACACATACAAGTTATGTTCAATTCAATTCAGAAATATCTACAAATATAGTCAAGCAAAATAATACCTTACAATGCTATAAATACGACCTATTTTACAAAGATTACATCTCCCCACAGCTAGGTTGCTGTGATTTGTCGTATAAGCCACACCCTACTCGTACATACTGGTAATTGAATCAATACTAGGTACTTGCTTTTATATTATTTAATACTAGCTGACCCGGCAAACTTCGTATTGCCTCAGAATGAAAAAATGTATCAATTTGATGGTTTGATAGATACGGACTATTTGTGTGGGAAAGTAAAACTGTGGTTTTTACTGTTTCTCTTAAATTTTTTCATATTTTCTTACCTTTCAAACCTTCCCTGGACTACCAAAAATCATTCAAAATCAAAATTAGCCAAATCGGTACAGCCGTTCTCGAGTTTTAGCGAAACTAACGAACAGCAATTGATTTTTATATACCTATTTATATTAGACTATTATTTTTATTAGATTAACTTGTAATTCGTCGCGGTTTCACCCGTAAGCAGGACACTTACACATTTTTGCTTAATAGTAGAGGTAGATTTATCGGTGGTAGAGTTCTCGTAATTCTATTAATTTGATTATAAAAACCAATCAACCAAACAATGACGGTGAAAACATTCCTTATTGCCTTATTGGAGTGGTTTGATCGTCATTGTATGTGGCATATTCTTCCCTAATGACGCACAACACTGTTGTGGGCGTGGGGGAAGGCTTTGTCCAGGAGTGGACGTCTTTTAGCTGGAGTGATGATAATAAATAATGGCAACCCTTGAAACGCCCCACTGCTTGGCACGAATCTCTCCCCTTTTTGAGGGGTAGCCTGGAGCTTACTCCACCACGCTGCTCTAATGCAGGTTGGTGGCCAACACGCTGTCGAATATTTACAAACCAGGCCTGTGACAAGAATTAACGACTGCTATCTAGCGGTAGCAACCGGGACCGACGGCTTAACGTGCCCTCAGAAGTGCGGAAACGAGGCAACCGAATTTTACCACTAGCGGTCACCCATCACACACCCAACCGCGATACCAGCTGCGGGGCAATGCGCGCTTCGGAGTGGTGATGATGATTATAAAACCAGACATTTTATTTCAAAATTAATTGTCCCCTAAATACCTATTATTGGAGTATGATTTGATGATCATCATAATCACTCCAGACGAAAAAAGTTCACAGCTGGACAAAGCCTTCCCCAAAGACGCCCACAACAGTGTAGTGCGTCATTAGGGGAGAATAGGGCTATTGGAATGGAGTATATGCCATAATCGCCACGCTTGGCAGGCGGATTGGCGATCATAGTGATGTTAGTTTTAAAGTTTAGGTATAGGGACGATTCTGCCCATCCTGCGTTGTTATTTTTACTACCGCTCCTTTTTAGGTCATGAAGTGGCAAACGAGCATGCAGTTTACATTGATGGTAAGAAATATTGTAGCCTATAAACATCTATATTATGAAACCAGAGATTTCAATGTACCTGCGTTGTCACTTCTCGAGGCCTAAAGTAATATGCATCTGTGCCGGAAATTATCGGTAAATTAGTGTCCAGTGGTCAGGTGGTAACGTACGGCTCTGTAATTTTCGATACAGAGGCACAACTAAGACCTCAGGACTGGTTACGCATCTACATTGCAATCTCTGATTTTTATGTATATATTTATAGCCAGCAGGATTTACTTACTTCCATTGTAAGCTGTATTCTTTTGCCACTTGCGAAATGTCAAAAAACCTGCATTAAGAATACTAGTTACTAGATTGCAGTACTTTAGCCTCCTTATACATAAAAGCGTTTTATTTATTTATTTATTTATTAGCTTTTTCACAATAGTACAGCACATTCATCAGAGTATATTGAGATCTTAAATATAATATTGTGACACCCCGTCAGGGCATTGCTATTTGTACACAGAGGACAAAGAATGCTTTTTTATTACATAATTAAATATAGATACTTTACAAATTATATTATATGCTTTCATTTTACAAAACTTAGAACTTTAATTACATTAAGTTCTACCTAAAGTTTTTTGAATATTTATTAACATTTGCGCGCATGGCCCAGCGGCTGGTGTAGATCGTAAGCGATCTGCTCGGTTAAGCACTACGGGCGCGGTCGGGTAGTGTGATGGGTGACCGCTAGTGGCAAATTAAATGCGCGTTTCCGTGCTTCGGAGGGCACGTTAAGTCGTCGGTCCCGGTTGCTATCGATAGATAGCAGTCGTTAAACCTTGTCGGAGGCCTTATGGGCGGTTTGAAAACATCCGACAGCGGGTTGGCCACTAACCCACCCACTTCCACCAATCCGCATTGGAGCAGCGTGGTGGAGTAAGCTCCAGGCCTCCCCCCCAAAAAGGGGAGAGACTCGTGCCCAGCAGTGGGACGTATAATGGGTTGCCATTATTATTATTATTTATATTAACATTTACATATAAGTATAATATTGACTCTCCTACTGCATTTATTTTATCACATTGCATAAAGTTAAAATAACATTTTAATACATATATTTTATTATTATTTATTATCATTAAAAAAATCCTGTATGTCGGCTATAGCTAAAGTGTTGCTTATCTCTCCTTTGTCTTTTTCTATCCTTCGCAATTGACAATGCGATTGATAAAGACAAAGCATACCTATTATAGCTAAAACGTATCTAATGTACGTTTATGATTAAAGGGGTTGGTCTTTAACGCACGTGTTAACCTTTGCATGTGTTTGTCCACAGTGGTCATGCACAAAGAGAAAGAGGAGATGCACGCACACAGACGCGACCACGCACACTACGACCACGCTATGCCGGACGGCGAAATGTTTCTACAGGTAAGATACTCTATAAAAAAAACCTTTTTTACTGGCGGTAGAGTTCCAGTGTTGGGTTATATACCGTGCCCTTACAGGGCGTCACCTGTACTTTTGTATTTTATATAAGATCTGACAGACCTGTGACATGCAATAAAATAAATAAATAAATAAGTGAAGGAACTCGAGGGCGTAGGCACAACCGCATTACCCAATCTCATCATATAAAGATGTCCACGGCTCGATAGAACGTAACTTCAAGCCTGTAATCCCCGAAGGGGTAGGCAGAGGTAAATGCATGCATTCAAGCATACATACAAACACCCACGATTCGCCGGTTACCTTTTGGCCCATGTATAGCCTGGCAAGCCTGTTGACATCTCCGTGCACATTACCAAACTTCGAGGTACTGGGAAATTTCCAGAAAATGGAAAAAGCCCAATTGAACCAGCGATCAAGGACTTTACACCATTGTCTCTGATAACCCCCTATCGAACCCAGGAGCTCAGCGTAGTAGTAGTGGCCTGCTACCACTAGGCTACTTAGCCAGTTGATCATTGTTTTTCTTATTATTTTTTTTATTTATGTAATGGAAATGGCAAACAAGCATGCAGTTCACATTGATATTAAGTGATGACTGCAGCCTATAGACACCCACACAAAGACCTAGGTCAAAATGCAGATGCGTGACCACTCTTGAGGCCTAAGGTGTTTTGCCTCTGTGCCGGAAATTACAGGGCCGTACATTACCACCTGACCGGAACACGATAGTGCTGAACACTACCATTTAGCGGCAAGTATATTATTGGCGTGACTAATACCTACAAATCATATTTATTCCAGGCTCTCAACGGTTTCCTCATGATCTTGACCTGTGAGGGGGAGGTGTTCTTCGCTACTCACAGCATCGAGAGTTATTTAGGCTTCCATCAGGTTAGTACCTTGGTTGTTATGTCTAAATTATATTTTCTTACGACTAGGTGTGAACTACGAACATGGCTGAACAAAATGGGTATATACTATGTAATCCAGTACATAAGCTTAGGCTGAGAGTTCTTTGCGCTCACCGATTGCCCGGTAAAGAAGACTACGATTGCCTAGTGGCATTAAGTCCGCCTTATGTATCGTTTTAGTGCATAAAAGATTAAATAAATAAATAAATAATTTTGAGACGAGTCTCTTAAATAGGTGTAATAAAAAAATATATATATTCAAATTTTTAAATATACTCACTATACATACACAAACACACAGACTCGAAATCAATATCTGTAGGCCATACAAACATTTGTCCCGGTAAGGAGATCGAACTCTTCGAATCAGGCGGTAGTCACACACCGCTGGACTAACTGGGTCGTCAATCCAATTGTCAATTGGACCAATCTTATTAAGCCAAGTTACAAACTAAATAGGTCGAGTTCTATCTGATGGTGCGGTCAAAAGTTTTAGGAATCGGCGTGTATGTATGAAGAGAATGATGAAGGTAAATGAAGCACGGGAGGTATGTCAGGACCGGGATATCTGGCGCTCCACACTCTCTGCCTACACCGTTAGAGACCTGGCGTGAAGATACATACATACATACATACAAACTAAATCACGAAACGTCATCCAAATCCATTCAGCCGTTTTCGGGTAATTGAGTAGGAAACATTCAAGCATATATATGTGCCAGCTTTCATATATTATTATGTATATCTCGTCAGCACGAGGTCCAATTTGAAGCTTGCGCAGGGATACGGATCCAACACGTAGAGGCCCTTTCGAGGATTCTGATCTACTTTGTAATGGGTTGCATTCGGCGGGAC
Source organism: Macrosoma leucophasiata (assembly GCA_036365455.1). Lineage (NCBI taxonomy): Eukaryota > Metazoa > Arthropoda > Insecta > Lepidoptera > Hedylidae > Macrosoma > Macrosoma leucophasiata. The sequence continues at coordinate 2,881,925 of JAWQUS010000004.1, read as the reverse complement.
CCACAGAGCAACACCGGAGGGGAGTAGCCATATGCAGGCTTTCCCCTCTGTCAAAGTACAAGCCCAAATGGGCCTATACCTGTCGCCTAGATGTTTAAATGTGTGCGTGAAATTGTTTCTGTATGTTGTTAAAGTCAAGGTGTGAGTTTCGTAGTAATAGACGATTTTTGTAGTGTACGTGTGTATCGCACGCATTTCCCCCCGCAAAAAATGACAGACTGTTTTGCATCGGTAATACACGCTATGGCTACTCCCCTCCAGTCCGCCACGACCGGTGCATAGACTAATATATAATACTGGAGACGGTGGGCCGCGTTGCTCTATGGCGGGACCTCTCTCTGACTATGTCATATAATCCAGATACAGACAGGCTCCACAGAATACATAGGACTATTGTAAATAGTAATATATATGTCTTTTTATTATCTACAGCTGCTTTAGACATTCCAATTCCAATACACTCCAATTTAATAAAGCTTTCGATTTTAGAACCCAACATATTATTATTCGTTTGAAACCATTACGAACCCTCCGCCCGAAACATAACACCAACACTCTAATAATATAAACTTAATTAATTACACCCATTCCCACAAAAATGTCCTAATTTCCCCCCGTCCCCGCATTAATCATAACATAATATATGACAGCTACGAATTCTCAACCGATGGCGCATAAAAATATTAATTACAGCGATAACTGAACTTAAAAAGGCTTTAACTTTTATTAAACTACCCCCGTTTATCGCTCGGCGAATATTAAGCGATAAAATTATCGTAAACTCCGGCCCCGATTCTAAGAAACCGCCATTTTGTTTTTTTATAACTTGTGCACACATTCGTAGTGTTAATATATTTTTTTATAATATGCGAACATTATTTTTTATGGAATCAATGCACGATATTCGTTGGTTTACGTGATCTGGTTTACAAATGAGTATTTGGGAAGAAGCTTGATCAGTCATAAAAAGTGGCCAAGTGCGAGTGGGACTCGCTCGTGAAGGGTACTAGTAAGTAATTAATGGTAGAATATTCAAAGAAATTTGCAGTTTTTCAAAATACGAGTACATCATATTCAAAAAAAAATTATGAAAGTGTCGTTCAAACTGAATTTTGTTGAAAGTTTCATTAAGAACTACAGCATATTTTTTTATAATTAGGAGTGTAGTTTTACCACTTTTGAAATGTCTGTTTTTGTTTGGAGTAAAACAGTTTTAGAAACCTTGATGACCCTAAAAATGACATAGACTACTTCTTGTGCCAAAATCAAATTGTACGCGGACAAAGCCGCGGGATATTGGTGGTGGTAGAGCTCCAGTGACGGAGCCCACGGTCATAGGCACCACCGCATTACCTAATATTCTTGCTGTTAAATGGTAGTGTTCAGCACTATCGTGTTCCGGAGTGGAAACGCATCTCCATTTTGACCTTGGTCTTTGCGTGAGTGTCTATAGGCTGCAGTCATCACTCAACATCAATGTGAACTGTATGCTTGTGTACCACTTCCATTAGATAAAAAAATACTATTAGAATGTAATAAATTTACAACCTAGTAATTACTATTAACTAACTGTGCCACAATCACTGCGATTCGATTCGCATTATTCATAGAAAAAACGACACAAAAAACTTCCGCATTATAACCTTACTAGTTAATGCTACGCATTACAGCTAATAAAGTCACAATGAAATATTGCTATCAGCCAAAAACCCCAATTTCGGTCCAATCCGAGCCCCCGCCATAAAACTTTCAGTTGAACACAATCGTATATAAATTTTACTCCAACCCCAGCGTTTCGCCTTTGTTTCGTTCTAACACCGAATCATTTGGTTACCTGAGTAACATTAATTGGCAAAGATTATGAATATTATAGAGAGGTGGAACGGAATAGAGTTCTTTCAATTTAGAAAAGGCTTTCAGATCTTAAACAAATCCGGGAACACATTTAGAGTTGTTTTAGGATTTTTAAGAATACGCAGCTACGCCTAAATAAATGCATTTTTCAATATATTCTTGCATTATACTCGGTGTCATGTACTTACGAAGAGAGGAAGTAGAAGAAGCACGGAAGGTGTTTCAGGACCGCGATATCTGGCCATCTACGTAAAAGACTTGGCGTGAAGATAATAGTAACTTTTATTTTACAAAGTCACACTTCGTTACCGATACCTTAAATTGTATAAATAATAATCAAAAGCTTTCTTTACTATATTAAAACAGAATGACTCCCAAGAATGATATACAGGAAAAAAATCAAAATTGTAAATACAGAACCCGTAAAAGGATATTAGATCTACGTACATTGTAAAAACTACTACTGCAGCTAGTCCAAAAAAATATCCCCTTAAGAAAAGATTTTTGTAAAGTAGCCGTTTCCTTTCCAGGATCTTGGATTATCTCAATTTCAAATTTTATTAAAATCGGTTCAGCCTTTTTGACGTGAAAGCGGAATGTATAGATATGCATTGAAAATATATCAGACATTTTCACATTTACAATATTAAGTAGGAATAGTTAAAATTAATGTATTTCTGAATACATGAGCTATTTATTTTCAAATATTTTGTTATACCACATTAAAGACAAGACGAAATCCATCATTACCTATTCACCAGTCTACCAAATTACTCTACGGTAAGCAGGGGTGGGTTGCGATTAAAATAAATCGATTTGGAAAATCATTAAATCGGCCAGGTTACTCGCCACTTCCTGATGGGCACGTGCCCTAGCTATAACGGCCAGATGTTGAGATTAAATGAACTTTAAAAGACTGATCACCCTTTGTTTAGTTTCCAAATAGTTTGAATAGCTTATTAATACTGAGCTTCGAAAAACATTGGATAGATCTTCTTCTTATGTAATAGAAGTGGCGAACAAACATGCAGTTCACATTGATGTTAAGTGATGACTGCAGCCTATAGACACTTACACAAAGACCAAGGTCAAAAAATAGATGCGTATGCGTGGGACGGATATACGGACGACATCCGGTGTGGGATGGACACGCAACAATTCACTTTGTTAGCGTTGTTGGACTTCAGCAATGCTTTTAACAACTGTGTAGATTTTGATATATTGTTAGCTGTCCTCCGTTCTCATAACATATCTCCGAATACAATTGACTGGTTTCGCAGTTACTTGTGTGGGCGCCGGCAACGATTACATACTGTTGACCGCTTCTCCACTTGATGCGCAACCTATGCCGGTGTCCTACAAGGTGGCGTGTTGTCTCCTTTGCTCTTTGCTATTTTCATTAACTCTATAGTTCACCGCATATCTTCTCTCTACCACTTGTATGCAGACGATTTGCAAATTTATGTACAAACTTCTCTCGATGATCTACCAACAGCATTCGTCAATTTTAATGAAGACCTCTTAAGTATTTTGAAGTGGAGTTATTCATTTGGACTCAAAATTAATCCGTCTAAAACACAGTTAATATTATTCGGTAGCTCTAGGCTAATACATAAGATTGACTGGGAGATATTACCTGATATAGTATTTGATGGCCACATCATTCCTTTTGTGGATACAGTAAGGAATTTGGGAATCACAATGGACAGATGTTTGTCATGGGCTCCGCAGATTAGCCAGGTGAGCAGAAAGATGTTTGCTGCGGTCCATTCACTAAGAAGGTTGCATCATTTTCTGCCCGTTTCCACGAAAATTGAGCTTGTACATTCATTACTTTTTCCCATCCTTGACTATGCCGATATCTGCTGTTTGAATCTAACACAGGAGCAATTACATAAATTAGAGCATCTTCAAAATTTATGCATTAGGTTCATATTTGGACTACGCAAGTATGACCATATTTCTGACTTCTGCAAACAGCTCAAATGGCTCCCAATCCATCTTCGCCGGAATACTTACGTTTTGTCGCTACTTTTCAATATTCTATTCAAACCACAATCTCCTATACATCTCAAAGAACGCTTCGAATACTTACACCTTTCCAATAACATGTTTCTCCGTTCTTCGCTTAACTTAAAATTAAAAACTCCATCTCATTCTTCTAATTTTCTAGCTAATTCTTTTACTGTGTCAGCGGTTCGTCTCTGGAATGCACTCCCCTTGTCTGTGAGGCAAGCTCAGACTGTCCAAACTTTTAAAAAACAAGTAAAGGATTACTATCTGTCACTTTAGCTTTCATTATACCTATTCTTACCACCTTCCTTCTTTTTCATGTACCTACTTATTTTTGTGTTTTTGTGCTTACTTATAAATGTATTTTAGTTTTTAGTAATTGTACGCCCCTATGTTACAAATTTAGTTATCATTGTCCTCAAATTCTGGTTGCCTGGAAGAAATTGCTGTGTAGCAATAAGGCCACCATTTGCTTTTTCTGTAGTTTTATGTAATTGTTAACTCCTTTGGTGTGCAATAAAGTGTATTATTATTATTATGTCTCTCGTCAGCACGGAGTCCAATTTGAACCCCGGACCTTTGTCAGGCTTGCGCGGGGACATAGGGGGTCCAACACGTAGAGGCCCTTTCGAGAATTTTGATCTACTTTGTAATGGGTTATATTCGGCGGGACCTCTCTCTGACTGCATCAATAGATAATACAGGCACAGACAGACCCCGCAGAATATAATAGGACTATTGTAATGATAAGTGATTCGCCAAATTTTGGGCTATGTGGGTGAACTGGGGGGACTAGCTGGCTGGGCCTATGGAGTGAGATCCAGCACCTGCCTATATTCAACATTTCACATTATCGAATCCTACTTTAGGCAGGTGGTGACTCGCCTCTCCTTGGTGGGCCCCCCAAACAGCCAACCCGATGGTCGACGAGGGGCAACACTGTTGAGAGAGGCTGGGGGTGTCGAGAGGTGTGGCCCCGGTTTCACCATCACGAGCGAGTAATCTCAAGCTCGGAGCGGGCTTCCCCGCCTTTAGACACTTCCACCCCCGAGTGTATGAATCTTGCAGAAATTTAGACAACAGCCTATTATCTAAATTTCTTCAAATGCCATACCTCTAGCGCCCCACTGTGACCGGCCAATGAAGGCAAGCCAGAGGTGAAATACCTGATGCTCTGTCCGGCCTCTGTGTGGCGGACGAGGCGGAGCCCAGTTCTCTCGGAGGAACTCGAGATGATGGTAGGGGGTGGTGTCGCTACTCACCAACAGCTCGCCACAAGCTGCTCTGCCCCCCGTATATTATTATTATTATTAATCCAGATCTATTGCCAACCCTGAGATCTAAGTCATATATTATATATGTCTCTGTGATATTTATAATAATAGTAATGGCAACCCTTGATACGTCCCACTGCTCAGCACGAGTCTGTCCCCTTCTTGGGGGGAGGGCTGGAGCTTACTCCACCACGCTGCTCCAATGCGGATTAGTGGAGATAAGGGTAAGTGGTTAACCCGCTGTCAGTTATTTTCAAAGACCTCCGACGAGGTTTAACGACTGCTATCTATCGATAGCAACCGGGATCAACGGCTAACCGTGCCCTCCGAAGCACGGAAACGCGCATTTTAATTTGCTACTAGCGGTCACCCCTCACACACCCGATCGCGGCCGTATCGCTTAACCGAGTAGATCGCTTCCGATCTACACCAGCTGCGGGGCCATGCGCACTTCTGTGATAGTTTCTGTGATTACGGGGTAATACATTACCATCCAATCGAAGCACTACTATTTGGCGACCGATAGATTAGGTAATGCAGTGGTGTATACGCCCTCGAGCTCCTACACTGGCACTCTACCAGTGTCGTGTTCCGATGGTATTGTATGGCAATAATTAAATATTTGTATTAAATTTATGGTGGCAGAGCTCCCGCGACGGAGCTCGCGGGCGTATGCACCTCCGCGTTACCTAATATACTTCCCCCTAAATGGTAGTGTTCAGCACTATCGTGTTCCGGTCAGATGGCAATGTACGGCCCTGTAATATCCGGCATAGAGGCATAACACCTTAGGCCTCAGGTGTGGTAACGCATCTGCATTTTGGCCTTGGTAGGCATTTGGGTGGGTGTGTATAGGCTGCAGTCATCATTTAACATCAATGTGAACTGCAAACTTGTTTGCCACTTTCATTACCTAAAAAAAATTGGCGACAGATAGATTAGGTAATGCAGTGGAGTACGCCCTCAAGCTCCTACTCTAGAACTCTACCAGTAACGTATTTCGATGGTAATATAGGGCAATAATTTAGGCCAGAGGCAAAAATATTTGGAGAAATTACGTAGGTATGCATATATTATTTACAACATTATTATTAACATTTTACTATAACAAGCCTTGAACCAGTAACAGATTAAATTATCAATACGTAAAATAGAACCCCAAATAAAAAACAATGGAAATCCAAAACAAGCCGCAACTAAGATGAATGATTAAAAAATTACTATAATTTCACCAACTCCCTATTCTATTTCCGAAACAAGGGTCAGAGATTAACTTCAAGCCTTCGCGCCAGGTGGCTTTGCATCGATCGCACACGTAATGGCCGACTGGCTGTGCGTAAAGAAACTAACCAGGTGTTTTATAAATGAAGTGAGTCCAACATTGTATGTAAAATTACGGATTAACTTAATACCTTGGATAGTTGTGGCACAAGATATACTAAGTCATTATTTTAATGATGCTCTCGCTGAAGTTTTTTGTCTTAATAGCACATTACTGTTGTCAAGGGTGTCACCAGTTGACCACCAAGGGGATGGACTCTAGGGTCTCAAGATTGGCTCTAGGGGGAGGCATGTTAAAATGAATGAAAGGAGTTGGAGTTAAGGCTACTTTAAACTCTATCTAATATTCATCGACCTTCTGTTAACGCTAGTACCTATCGTACCTATAAATTTGGAAATTAATATTATTATTTTTTGTTTCAATGAATGAACTTTTCTACTATTTAGTTTTCGCAATTACTTAAGAACTTAAGAAATTAAAGAAAAAACGGAAAGAAAAATTTGACTTCCGGCAGGAATGAATCCTGAGGTCGCAGGTTCGATTCCTGCCCGAAGTCAAATTTTTCTTTCCGTTTTTTCTAGAATGAACTTTTTTAAATTTCTTCTGTAAAAGTTTGTAACGGCGACACTAAAACTATTTAAAAAACGTAGTCTTCACGTTTTTAGGGTTCCATACCTAAGAAAAAGCCCGTATAAGATCACTTGTGTGTCTGTCTGTCCATCTACCACAGCCAGTTTGTTCTAAAATTACTAATGATTGCGTGATATCTTGAGACTGGATTAGTATATAGATATAACCAAACCTTATTCAATATTTCGACTGCTTTAAGTTATAGGCTTATAAATTGGTGCAAATCAAATAAAAAATATGTTGAAAAAAAAAGCTTTAGATTCATTAAATTATAATTGAAGTAGGTATGTGTACATAATTTATTTTTAAATAACGTACACGAGTAGTTAGGTTTTTTATGTTATAAAAGTGGCAAACAAGCATGCAGCTCACATTGATGTTAAGTGATAACTGCAGCCTATAGACACCCACAGAAAAACAAGAGGTCAAAATGCAGATGCATTACCACCCCTTAGGCTAAGGGTGTTATACCTCTGTGCCGGGAATTACAGGGCCGTACATTACCACCTGACTGGAACACAATAGTACTGAACACTACCATTTAGCGGCAAGTGAAATATAGTTTATTGCGTTGTTATGAACAGATTCAGATGTAAAAACTAATCGTAAGCATAAATGCGTGAATCAAAACGCAATCCAATCATCAATCATAAAAATATCAAACGCAAGAAACAAAGTTATTGCCAAAACAAAACAATAGCATATCAACAAAACATTGTGCCGTACCATAGCAACCCCCGAACAGGGAACAAAAAGCAATTACCAAACAAATCATCCTTCTGACATTTAATGCCGTCGCAATATGTTCGAACCCACATTCAAACATTTTCTGAACCCCATTTCTATCCACACAACTACCACGGTATAGTTTCGGGTATATGATTCATTTACATGTCAGTTGTAAAATAGGGGACCAAGTATACTGCCTTGAAAGACCCCATTGATTATCAATTAGTTTTGTACTCGCATCATTTGTTGTCGGCATATTATCCACACTGTTTATACAGTTCTTTGTTATATGACGTGTTAAAATCCATGGTCCGTCGTTACCCTTGAAAATAATCCGTATTACGTACTATAAGGGTTGTCATTAGCTTAGCTTAAATCGAGAATTAACATGTCCATCTTCGTTACAGATGATACTTTAATCATCAGCTCGAATCGATTTTTAGGGTCATTGATGGTTTATTGATTAACGGTTGAGTTGTGACTTGCTTTTTTTACCCTTATACGAGTAAATCTGTTTATTTTCCAATGATCATGTAACGTTTATCTTGTTTCAGTAATTTAATTGGAATTAATAAACGGCTTATTTATTATAGAGATTTTTTATCTTTATAATAAAGAACAGACTGGAATTTTTATATCATAGTACAATTACAATTCACACTGATAGTATTCGTGAATGAACACTGCAGACAACAAACACACTATTAAATACGTTGCTGCTCCTGAAATCTATGCCTTATGTATCTCACTAGCGGCGCGCCCCGGCTTTGCCCGCGTTCCTATCAGTCATAGGGTGATGATAAATGAGCTATCTAACACTGAAAAAACTTTTCAAATCGGACCAGTAGTTCCTGAGATTAGCGCGTTCAAGCAAACAAACAAACTCTTCAGCATTATAATTTTAGTATAGATATGATATTACCCCTGTAATGCACAATTTCGTTAGAATGTTAAACTGACTTTAACATTTCCTAAATAAATTGGCATACATTGCATTAGATGCATACTCAAGGTATTTTTAAAAATATTTACGGGTGCATAATATGTATTAACATTTGTATTTTGTTTCTAACAAAAGCATATTATTCGCTTAATAAGAATGCTTGTATTGAGAAGAAATTTAAATATTATTAAGAAATAATTATTTGTATTATACATATTATTATAATGAATACGAATACATTAGGTATTTAAATGTGAGCTTACGCATCAATTTTATCTTTTCAGTCAGACATAGTCCATCAATCAGTGTACGAGCTAGTACATTCAGAAGACAGGGAAGAGCTTCAGAGACAACTACTATGGAACTCCTTTTTGCCGCCAGAAGTAAACAATCTCACTCTACAAGATGTTCTTCGACCAGACCGGGCACATCTTCTGGAAAGGAGTTTCACTGTCCGATTTAGATGTTTACTAGATAATACATCTGGTTTCTTGGTAAGAAGGTATTTTCAAATTATGATAGATAAAGCATAAGTTTATTTAATACAATTTTTTACTTTTTTATAGCCTACTATGTCAGATTTTTCGATTTTGCAAGAAACATTAATTATCTACTTTTTAAGTTTGTTTTTAACTTAGTTTTTAACATTTATAAGTACCACACTACTACCAATCTCATAATTTATAAAAAACTAACTTTCTTACTCAGTCATAAAGTCTTCGCAAGGTTTTAGTAAAATAAAACTATTTTTATGGATAAACAACTGAATAAATGATAAAAATCACCCAATAGAAGGGTCTGTCAAAATATCAATTTAATAAATTTTCCCATGTTTTGAAATATTTACAGTGTCACCCTTTGATTTTGACAATGTAGCTAATTGTCAATAGTCTCGCTACTTATTACATGGGATGGGACAAAAATGGGGCGTCGTGAATGTTATCATGTATGCTTTCAAACATACAGGACATGCACACAATCATTGCATGCATACAGGAAATACAGGCGTTAAATTACGCTAATTACTTTTTCCATTCTCTTTATATTCTGTCATTACCATACTATTAAGGCATATAGTTTACAATGAAATAATATCTTCAACTGAAATAGATAATGTTCACAATTCAGCCATAACTTTCACAGAGGCTAGACATCCGAGGCCGGATAAAAGTCCTTCACGGGCAGAACAAGAAAACTGAGGAACCACCACTAGCATTATTTGCAATCTGCGCACCGTTTGGCCCTCCCAGTCTGCTAGAAATACCTCAGAAGGAAGTCATGTTCAAGAGCAAGCACAAGCTCGATCTCTCTCTAGTCTCTATGGATCAAAGGTAAGTATTGATATTGAAAAACAATTTATATTTTATAATGTAACTAGCTGACCCGGCAAACTTCGTATTGCCTCAGAATGAAATAATGTGTCAAAGGTTTGATAGATACGGACTATTTGTATGGCAAACATAATATTATGATTTTTACTATTTCCCTTCAAATTTCTTCATATTTTTTTACCTTTTAAACCTTCCTTGGATTTTCAAAAATCATTCAAAACCAAAATTATCCGAATCGGTCCAGCCGTTCTCGAGTTTTAGCGAGACTAACGAACAGCAATTGATTTATATATATTTAAATAGATTATAATTCATTATTAACTGATGAAGTTTCACTGAATGAAGTGATCTCGAAACAGAACAGGGCCAATATAGATTTAACTTAAAAAAAATATTAAAGTAAGAAAAATGAAATCGCCTCAATTGTATTATGCCTAAATTATAAATTCATTTTCTTGTAAACCTTTATAGTTACAAGAAATAAGTTCAAACACATGACTATAACTATATGAACTCTAATAATCATATTATAAATCAAAATCTTCTGGTCCAGCTATTACATCAATATCATCAGAACGAATTAACGCAGCTTTGTCTTTTAACTCATTCAAATCAAAGTCATCACATTCGGTCGTATTCAATCCACCAAAACCGATGTTTCCAGCGAACGCTTATTACAAACTGACTATAAACCCATTGGTCACAGTACAGACATCCATGGGTACTCAATTATACATTTTGTACGCAGCAAAATTCATTGGAAGTCATTCCTTTAAAGTTCCGCATTGCTGTAAATGAATTACGATTATTGATTTTTCTATTAGAACGATAACAATAACATTGTCTTATGGTGTTTCCTTGGATTTTGGTCTTGATACCTTCATTTAATCGTGATCAAACATGGAAGCGCGCATGACCCAGCGGCTGGTGTAGATCGTAAGCGATCTACTCGGTTAAGCGGTTGGGTAGTGTGATGGGTGACCGCTAGTGGCAAATTAAAATGCGCGTTTCTGTGCTTCGGAGGGCACGTTAAGCCGTCGGTCCCGGTTGCTATTGATAAATTGCAGTCGTTAAACCTTGTCAGAGGCCTTATGGGTGGTTTGAAAAACATCCGATAGCGGGTTGGCCACTAACCCACCCACCTCCACCAATCCGCATTGGAGCAGCGTGGTGGAGTAAGCTCCAGCTCTCCCCCCAAAAAGGGGAGAGACTAGTGCCCAGCAGTGGGATGTACAATGGGTTGCCATTATTATTAATCGTGATCAGCCTATTTTGATTAAGTATATTTTTTTATCATGAGGACATTCTGTTGATGTACCAAAGGTAAACTGTGTTTTTTTCGTTCCAGGGGTAAGATGCTGCTCGGCTACACGGATGCTGAGTTAGCCAACATGGGCGGCTACGATCTGGTGCATTACGACGACCTGGCTTATGTGGCTAGCGCTCATCAAGAATGTAAGTAATTTATTTATTTTTTTATGTGATAGAAGTGGCAAACAAGCATGCAGTTCACGTTGATGTTCAGTGATGACTGCAGCCTATAGACACTCACACAAAGACCAAGGTCAAAATGCAGATGCGTTACCACTCCTGAGGCCTAAGGTGATATGCCTCTGTGCCGGAAATTACAGGGCCGTACATTACCACCTGACCGGAACACGATAGTGCTAAACACTGTCATTTAGCGGCAAGTATATTAGGTAATGCGGTGGTGCCTACGCCCGCGAGCTCCGTCACTGGAGCTCTACCACCAGTAAAAAGTTTGTTTATAAGCAAACAAATATTTCACTGTCATAGTTTCACAAGCTTTATTTTTTAATTTTCCTATTGCTTGTGTAAAAGAAAGTGGATAAAACAAAAACTGTCTTAGAAGTCAAGTGGTAGCAGGCCGCTACTACTACGCTGGGATCTTGGGTTCGATTCCCGGGTCGGGGGCTACCAGAGATAAGTTTAAAGAGATAAATACCGCCCAGTTATAATTATTAACTATATATATATTATTTAACTGCCATTGTTCAGTTGACTGACTGCACTGGTGGAAGAATTCTCTTCCAGTAGAAGTAAAATTCTTCCGCTACTGGGCGGTGGGGTCGTCAAGTCCCGACGCCAGAATGTGAAGTGGTAGCAGGCCACTACTGCTACGCTGGGGTCCTGGGTTTGATTCCAGGATCGGGGGCTACCAGAGATAGGCTTAAAGAGATATAAATTCTGTTAGGTTTAAAGAGATAAAAATCCTTTATTTCTGATTCTATTGGGATTTTATCATTTTCTGGCCGATTCCCAGTATCTCGATGTTTGGTTATGTACTCGGAGATGACAACAGGCTCGTCGCCTGTAACACGGGACAAAACCTAACCGTGGGTGTTTGTATTTATACTTGAATGCATGCATTTACCTCTCCCTACCTCTTTGGACCCCCTCTAGGAATTATATTTGGGCGTGAAGTTACGTTTGAACAAAGAAGATGGGAATTACCGACATAAGACTAGCCAAACGTTAGTATCCAGTATAATCACGTATAATGGTGTTCCGAGTAGATGCCCCGAAATAACCTTCACAGAAACATGACAATTAAGGTCTCAGGTCTGAATACGATTCTAATCCATTGGGCGATGGGATCATCATGCCCTTATACCTCACCTTTTTTTTTTTTTTTTTTTTTATGTAATAAAAGTGGCAAACCAGCATGCAGTTCACATTGATGTTAAGTGATAACTGCAGCCTATAGACACCCACACAATGACCAGAGGTCAAAATGCAGATGCGCTGCCACTCCTGAGGCATTAGGTGATATGCCTCTGTGCCTGAAATTACAGGGCCGCACATCACCTAACCTTATAATAATGGCAACCCACTAAACGTCCCACTGCTGGGCCCGAGTGTCTCCCCTTTTTGGGGGAAGGCCCGGAGCTTACTCCACCACGCTGCTCCAATGCGGATTGGTGGAGGTGGGTGGGTTAGTGGCCAACCCGCTGTTGTTTTCAAACCGCCCTTAAGGCCTCCGACAAGGTTTAACGACTGCTATCTATCGATAGCAAACGGGACCGACGGCTTAACGTGCCCTCCGAAGCACGGAAACGCGCATTTAATTTGCCACTAGCGGTCAACCATCACACTACCCGACCGCCTAACCACCTAACCTTTTATTGTCAATTTATATGCAAATTTTATTTCAGTATTAAAAACAGGCGCGTCAGGGATGATCGCGTACAGGTTTCAAACAAAAGACGGACAGTGGCAATGGCTACAGACGTCCTCACGGCTAGTCTACAAGAACTCCAAACCTGACTTTGTCATCAGCACGCACCGACCGCTCATGTAAGTGTAATATAAATACAAAACACTACTAATGGTGCAGTTACTGGTTTCAGTGATACGATCACGTAGACTTAATCGTATTTCCATTTTTTTTTTTTTTATGTTTTTAAAGTGGCAAACAAATATACAGTTCACATTGATGTTAAGTGATGACTGCAGCCTATAGACACCCACACAATGACCAGAGGTAAAAATGCAGATGCGTTACCACTCCTAAGGCCTAAGGTGTTATGCCTCTGTGCCGGAAATTACAGGGCCGTACATTACCACCTGACCGGAACACGATAGTGCTGAACACTACCATTTAGCGGCAAGTATATTAGGTAATGCGGTGGTGCCTACGCCCGCGAGCTCCGTCACTGGAGCTCTACCACCAGTAAATCACCAACCACCTCTATCAATCTGCCGCAAAATAATCGTGGTCAGCACTATCGTGTTCCCGTTAAATGGTTATGTCATTTCGCCATAGAGGCAAAACTAGTTACGATGCATTGAAACCTGTTGCTTCTAAATAAGCTGCTAAGTAAATAAGTGGTAAATAGGAGTACTCCACTTGTAAAAATGTCTTGTTGCTATTTCCTGAAACAAGCTTTGTGAATGAAACAACTTTAATATCTACGTAGGAAACATTCAGCATTAAAGATGACCCAAATTAACCTTAAATGTTTATCTGGAAAGTGTAGATTCGAATATTATTTTGGCATGTTCTGTTTTATATAATAACTAGCGACCCGCCCCAGCTTTGCATACTCGTAGGTAGCATTTATTATATTGTGAAAACGCGGCCGATTTCTTTGACAAAAATCGTGATATCTTGGTAAATATAAGTACAATATTGATAAATTATATATATAAGCCTTTCTCAGAAAACCTTCTTTCCAACATTTTAAACAGGAGTAAAATCAGTGCACAACTTTCCGAGATTAGCGCATACATACATACAGAGAAAATAGACGACTTTACTTTATAATATGAAGTGAATTAAAGGAAAAGAAAAAACAATTAAACTCAAATAAAACCATTTTATTTCCAGGGAGGAAGAAGGGCGGGATCTCCTCGGCAAACGGACCATGGACTTCAAAGTTAGTTACCTCGACACCGGCCTAACCAGCTTATACTTCTCCGAAACCGAACAGCTATCCGGCTGCGAGTCCACCGTCACCACGCCCCCTAGAGCGGCGAGAAGATATAAAACCCAACTCCGAGACTTCTTGTCCACTTGTCGAAACAAAAGACGAGTTCCATCCACCCCAGCACCACCTCCAGTAGACTATCTAGCGGCGGACGCCGTAGCTGCCGCGTATACTAACCTAAATGGAGCGTATACAGCGCCTTACGGGGAATACCCCCCAGCTCCCGCTCTGCATTACGCCCCTCCCCCCTTAGACGATAGGTTCCTCACCGCGGATAACCTCTTCCATCAATATAAGCCGCTTTCCTACCATTACACCCCGTACGCGCCCAATGGCTTCCTAGAACCGGCCCCACCTCCCGGGTATGAAGTCGCTCCGCCTTACCATCGACCGCCTTCCAGAGAGTATACTTACGTCGACAGCACCGGAAGGTATATGAGTCCGGTGACGGGTCAAGAGAGGAGATCGCCTAGTGTGGTCGCGGGGCCAAGTCCGGGTGAGTCCAGTGGGTCCACGGAACAAGAGAGGATGCAGCAGACTCAGACGACGGAGATGCCGAGACAGACTGTGCTGATGTGGGGGGCCGGCGGGACGGCCCAGGAGGTGCCCGTGGAGTACTCGCCCCCGCAGGTTTGGCGTTACCATCCATCGCATTACCACACCGCTGAAGCGACCCAATGAATAGTATTAGCTTTGTGTGCAATTGATTAGAGTTGAGCTTGATGGGCCCGGCTGGAGTCTAATTGTAATTCGAAATTTAAAGGTTACTGTTTATAAATTTATCACTATAGTCACTGAAATATTGTAACCCTTGCGTCGTCATAAGACTGAAAAGGTCACATGTTTATTAATCATATACTTCTAGCTTGTATACAATATATTAAACTATATACAAGTAATGAGTATGAAGTTTATTTATAACCATAGCACAAAACGGATTTGTATGATAACAATATAAGAAATGGTTTCAAGTCCTTTATTATTTTAGCTAATTTTTCAAATGGATATTTTAATTAATTAGAGTTTCTCCGAAAATTATTTGCAATTACAATTGGACTTTCAGGATATTGTCAAGTAGTCAAAACCAACTACTATTTTATGAGAGCATTCCAAACTTGTAAATTTCGAACAAATTACAAATTAGAAAAAAATAGAAATATTATTTCAAGATTGATTTCCTTACATCAAGCTCTCTAGACAAAACAGGGTCTTTCGAATATCATGTAGATAATTTTTATTGTATATTTATTATACCTATTTACGTATGTTAAGCTATCCAAATATAACGATTTTAATAAACGAGTCGATTTTTGTAGTTAATTTTAAAATTTTCACGCAATGCAGTTTCACATAATAATAGATATTTTGTAAATATTACTTTTGTATAATGTTGAAAGCTTTAGCTTTGTTTAAAGTTTCCATTCGTGAGTGATCTTTTTTATAGAATTTGTTTTTACAAAATGGAGCAAAGCGGAGCATTCAATTTGTAAAGGGCTTAAATTATTTTTAAAAAATATCAATATTGTATTTTATTTAAAAAAATAACCTTTAGGTATTGAACAAATTGATCAATAAATCACAAAACCATTTTTCAGACATAATTTTTAGTCTCACTTCGATTTCTTCGCTTTGCTTCATTTGAAAGCGAAATTAAATTATTTTCAATTTAAAGAGCAAACATATCAATTACTTAACATAAAGGCACGCATAATATTATATACACTTTTACAAAGTTGCTGTATGGATGTCCCCGTAACTGTAAAGAATTATGAAAATACATACTGTCACAATGTAGTTAAAAGTATTTTTTATGGAATAAGCAAAATTTAGTGAGGTCTCATTATTATAAAAGTTTTTTCCTTTTTATCGTATTAAACGTATAAAATAATAATAACACACCGAGTGTCTAAAATTATTTTAGACATCGCGAGCTACACTCATTGACATAATAATTATATATTTATCTTTACGGATTAATTGTTCATTAAATTAATACCAAATACGCTTCAGGTAGTGTTATTTGCATGATTCCATTTTTCGATGGCTTCCCAGCGCCACCTTTGGAGTCTACAATGTGTCTTTAGATGTCAATAGGCTCGCCACTTATTACATGGAGCTATAAGTAACTGTCGAATCTTGGGTTTACATATAATATGCTGAATGCTTGCATTTACCTCTGCCTATAATTATAAATCAACCCGATTTTTGGTTTTAAAGTTGAACATGTACGGGGACATCAATACAAACCACTGCCATGCCAACGTGAAGCACTTTCTGTACATACACTCTTTGTGCCTTTCACTTCTAGAACTAGACTTCCATTACATATAACTAATATTACATTAATTGTGCAGTGACCGCCGTTGGCAGGGCAAGAAGGCGTCGCTCATCTTCCGACGTCACTAGCTTAAGGTTTAGATTTAGGGATATTGTGTTATGAAGAATGCTGTTTGGGCAATGACTTTGTGGAGCAACTATTACGTTTTCACCAGTTGTGATGATTTTATTACAAATTTTGCGCTTTATTGAAACTTGTTTTGTTAAATTACCAAAACTCTTTTATACTCCCATTCGAATGTGAAAAATTGGCTTGATATGTACATTTTGCATAAAGGAAGCAAATTACATATAGGTACTTCACAAATGTTTATATTAAATAGGAAACGACATAATCTAAATTAGTTCTTCCGTATCTTCTGAAATGTATACAATATGTTGTTTATCACAGTTACACAATACAAGTAGCTAACATCTGAATTTTAAGTACCATCAACATATTGTACAATGTATAATAATATATTGTGTGTGTTATTGAAACGTATATTGCAAAATTACCAAAACTCTTTTATACTCCCATTCGAATGTGCAAAATTCTTTTTCTCTCTGTTGTTTCTATTGTGTGTAAATTTCACTGTAAATTTGAATCTTGCTAATATTATGTTTAATTTATAATGTTTTTTTTTACTACTAAAGTTTTTAGTGTACTTTGTAACACAATATCGTAATTTCGTCTTCTTATTGTATGTATATTCCTTAAAAATAATAAAATTGTATTGTCCATACGGGTTAACCGAAAGTTTATTTTTGCATAATAATCGAGTCATTAAGCGATTTTATCTTCCATTAAATATTCCAATAATGTTATTTATAAAATATATACCCACTGTAAAATTATTTTATCATTTTATTTATTTTTTTAGATCTGAGACTTTCGTATCGTTCATGGCATTCGAATTGAAGATGAAATTGATATTTGATTTCGAATTCATACCTTATTAATAAAATAACTTATATGAAACTGGTAGAGTTTCAGTTTACCTGATGAATCTGCCGCCAAATTGTAGTGTTCAGCACTATCGTTCGATTGTGTCGTAATTAATGTATGGCTCCGTAATAACTGTCACAGAAACATAACAACTAAGGTCTCAGGGTGGGAACACATCTGAATTTTGAAATCTAGTTTTTGTATAGATGGCTTTAGGCTGCAGTCATAAATTAACATCCATGTGAACTGCACGCTTGTTTGCCTCCTTTGCTTCATAAAAAATTAAAGAAACTGGTTGCCTGTAAAGTCGGTTTTACGGGCGAAGATTTTACGTGACAACGTCTTTTTCTCGGTAGAAAGGCATTCGCCGGTCCGGCAGGCCTCTCTCTCGTTCGGTGACTCATCGTTACGTTACCGGGCGTTACACTTTTTCATGAGTGACTCCGAGCCGCAACCTAATTTAAGACGTTGTCACGTCAAAAACGAATATAAAATAAAACAGCAGTTCTTTTTAACTACTTCATTAAACATAGTACCAAAAATGGGCAACATATGACTTTTTTTTACGACGCAACGATTGTTGTTACAGTTAATGTAACATTTCACATCCTTTTCTAACTTAAAGAAATCTGTTAAAGTTAGAGAAGGATGTGATGTGTCACAATAACTTTAAGTTTAACAAATAGCTTGGTGCAACTTAGGATATTATTACTAAAACTGTCTTTGTCAAATCTGTTTGTTTTTCATTATCTTTAAAATTTTCTTCAGGTTCTAAATCATAACAATTTTGTACAATTAGCGTTTTATTTTTAACTAGCTGTGCCCACGACTTCGCCCGCATGAGAATTTGTGATTGTTCAGTACTACCCGGACAAAGTCGTGGGCGCAGCTAGTCTAAAAGTAGCCTAACTTACTTCTTATTACATCAGCTATCTGCCAGTGAAAGTCCCGTCAAAATCGGCCTAGCCGTTCCCTAGATTAGCCCCGCCAAACAGACAGACAGACGGACAAAAAAAATGTTAAAAATGTTGTTTGGTATATGTACCGTGTATTCATACATATGCATTAAGTAAAAAGCGGTTATTTTTATATTACAAACAGACACTCAAATTTTATTTATTTGTATAGATGTCATAAACTGTGTTATTGAATGTCCATGAACGATATTGAAATAATATTAAGAATATTGAATTATTGAAATTATCGAAATATTTTATGAAATTATTAAACTTACTAAAAATAGACGATACATGCTCAGAATTTTCTTTAAGATGTCATCCATAAATTAAAAATTAGGAAACTGACAATTTTGCTCTAAATTATCCATTTAAATTGTAAATAAATAACTAGGATAGACGCTTTAATTATTACATATTATGTATTATTTGATTCATTATTCATAATTATTTAAATGAACATATAATTAAGATAAAGATATCGAAACAATTTCTGTATTTATTTTAGTATAGCGTAATAATGTAATTAAAAGAAAATCAAATAAATTTTTCAAGCCACTGAGAGGTTGTTTTTTTATTCCATGCAGTACCTAGATACTTGCTCATGCGATACTCGCTAAGGCCCGTGACATTATTAATATTATACCTACCCACTTTAATAATTGAAGTAAATTATTTTTATCCCTTTGTGGTTAATAGTAGGTATAAATACATAATTATACTTACTTTTACTATAAAGTAAAATACCTACGTAAGTGATTTGATTTGAATTTATAATAAACACGTAAAACAAGTGTTAATGCGAAATAATATTAAAACAATTATTAAGGGTAAATGTGAAGGGAAGATTTGACATATCGGGCAGGACTTCAGTAGCTCAATTGGAAGAGCGGCTGGACTAGATTCCCAGTAGGCCGCGAGTTCGAGTCTCGCCCTAGGTCAAATTTTTCTTTACATTTTTCTTTAAATAAAATATATTTCACAAGCATGTGTTAATGCGAAATAATATTAAAACGTAAAACAATGTTTCAAGGTTTGGCCCTAAAATAAACGACACCTTTCTCGGCTCGGCTCCGTCAAACTTTCGGTTTTGCAAAAATCTTCAAAAAAAGTTGAGAATAACTGCTCTAGGTGATATAAAAATAGTTACCTATATACTAACTAACCCCCTTATTCATAAACGTATTTTATAGCTAAAGTGTTGCTAATCTCTCCTTTGTCTTTTTCTATCCTGCACATTTGACAATGCTACTGACAAAGACAAAGTATTCTATACCTAAAACCTATCTAATGTACGTTTATGAATAAGGGGGTTATTCTCTGATTTACCGTACGTATATAGACAAAAAAATGGTGGTGTTTTGCGTCCTTTTGGAGGAGTTTGTTTTACAACACTGTGACATTAGATTTAATCCACCTGAAACGGCCCGCCCCGGTTTCGTGCTGGTTCAATGTAGGTAGGTAGGCACCGTTGTACTGGTAAATTGATGTAATTTTTTGCTGGTGGCAGAGCTCTAGTGACGAAGCTCGCGGCCGTAGGCACCACCGCATTACCTAATATACTTGCCGCTAAATGGTAGTGTTCAGCGCTATCGTGTTCCGGTCAGGTGGTAATGTACAGCCCTGTAATTTCCGGCACAGAGGTATAACACCTTAGGCCTCAGGAGTGGCAGCGCATCTGCATTTCGACCTTGGTCTTTTTGTGGGTGTCTATAAGCTGCAGTCATTACTTAACATCAATGTAAACTGCATGCTTGTATGCCACTTCCATGACATAAAAAAGAAAATTCTATCATCAATTCCTACCAATGTATTATACGAGTAGTACTCTGTGTATTATAGTACTCTGTGACCTGTGATTCCTACCGATTCATTTGTTTAAAACTTTATTTGCAGCGCGTACGTAGGTAGATACCTACCTATGCTATCTATCGAGCTACCTGTTATCCTGTTAAATCGAGTGACCGTTATGTCAAGTGCCATAAGGCTTACATAGGGAAGGTTAATAATATTAATATTTATTTATGATCGTTTAGTTTTCTTAAAATATTTAATTAGCAGATAAGTATTGTTTGCGCAACTGTCTATTTTTTTTTTCTTTTATAAAAACTTTCTCCGAACACTTACTTTTATCACGTACCTATTGTTACAAAGTTACAAAGATGCGTATGAAGATAGGAACCAAAGAGTATAGGTACAAAATAATACAAATACTACGTAACCTAGTGCCATCTAGAGACGTACTATCACCTTTACGCAGCGCCATCTAGTTAACTTGTGATACACTGTTAACAGAATGGACCGAAGCACAAGCGAAGCACCTTCATTGGTACTTATTGTCCAATACTCCCGACAGATGACATTCTATCTACATATTAGTATAAGGGTATGTTTAATCTATGCTCAATAAATTAATACTCTACTTACTACTTCACTCTCTACAACAGTAAGTGGTTAGTAGTACTGGTAAAGAGAAATGTCATGAATCTATACAAATAAATAAAATTGGAGTGTCTGTCTGTAATATAAAAATAATAGCTCTTTACTAAATGCATATGTATGTATACACGGTACATATTATTATACCAAAACAACATTTTTTTTTCAATTTTTGTCTGTCTGTCTGTCTGTTTGGCGGGGCTAATCTTGGAAACGGCTGGACCGATTTTGACGGGACTTTCACTGGCAGATAGCTGATGTAATAAGGAGTAACTTAGGCTACTTTTATACTAGCTTCGCCCACGACTTCGTCCGCGTAGATAGATACTGAACAATCATAAATTCTCACGCGGTCGAAGTCGCGGGGACAGTTAGTTACTACTAGCAATTTTTTATAACAGAATAAAAATTTCTTAAAATATTTTCATAGTCATCTCATAGCTTGGCTACCACAGAATGGATAACTTATTCCGTGTTGGCCACCAAACATATTTACATAAATTTATAACTAATACAACAATCTTTTTAATTGCAAAAGTATGTAACGCAATAAATAAAAAATATTAAATAATTAATGATATTACTTACTCAAATGATTACAACTTTCCAACAGATAAAGAGTTGGATAAGATCTAGGAAGGAGTGGAGTGGAAGAGTTTTCTACGTAAAAACGTAACCTAACGTCACGCCTGTAATCCCCGAAGGTACCCCTTCTGCCTACCGGCAGAGGTAAATGCATGCATTCAAGCATACCTACATGCAAACACCCACGACTCGCCGGTTACGTTTTAGCCCATGTAAACAGGTGGCGAACCTGTTGCCATCTCCGGGCACATTACCAAACTTCGAGGTACTGGGAAACATCCAGAAAATGGAAAAATCCCAATAGAACCAGAGATAAAGGAATTTGAACCGTTATGTCTGATAGTCTCCGACCCGGGAATCGAACCCAGGACCCGCAGCGTAGTAGTAGTGGCCTGCTACCACTACGCTACTGAGGCAGTTTAGACTTACTTAGTCTAGAGTCTTCTACATTTGAAAATATATTAAATTATATAATAAAAAATATAATAAAAAATATATATATATAAAAAAATATACCAGCCGAATTGAGACCCTTCTCGTTTTTTTTGAACTCGGTTAAAAATAGTGGGAAGCTAAGTCCTACTTTTTTAGCTTGTTCTTCACACTAAAGTACTTGGCCGTGTTATACCTTTAAGTTATATTGCCGGTACAGTGTAACGAAAAAATATTCTTCACAACTGGTGAAGGGCGACAACCAGGATTTTCCCCAGTCGTCAACTGAACAGTTCAATGTAGATTAATATTATTATCCATTCTACACAAAGGCAAATACCTAATACTGGTGGCAGAGCTCTAGTGACGGAGCTCGAGGGCGGAGGCACCACCGCATTACTTAATATACTTGCCGCTAAATGGTAGTGTTGAGCACTATCGTGTTTCGGTCAGGTGGTAATGTACGGCCCTGTAATTTGCGGCATGGAGGCATAACACCTTAGGCCTCAGGTGTGGTAACGCATCTACCCTCACATCTGGCCTTTGTGTGGGTGTCTATAGGCTGCAGTCATCACTTAACATCAATGTGAACTGCATGCTTGTTTACCACTCCCATTACTTACATAAAAAAACCATTCGACACAAACGAAAATAATATACCAAAGTAAAGTTGGTAGTAAAGTGAATAGGCCAAGGTTGCTATAAATAAAATAAAATAAAAATTGTTTATTTTTGAAATAGATCACAAAGAAGATATACATGAAACTTAACTAAATAAAATAAGGGATGGTTTGTATTCGTACCTAAACTAAGTTGAACCTGTGTTTCAGGCTGTGCTAGTTCGATCCACGATCGAAATAATTTTTTTATTCCTATTTTTCCTTTAATTTCCTTTACTTTCACTCGCATGTGTTATTGCGAAAAATATACCCTATTATTAAAACTTAGTCCAAATTATTTTGCTTCTGTCACAGAAATTTCGGGCTTGTTGTTTTGCACCTGCAGTCCCATAACACGGTATTCTGATCCCCTTTAGTAAAGACAAACGTGATCTAATATCTGAGATCTGTTTATTAACACGGGCTTTGGGATGCCTGTGATCAGCGAACCACATGTTGAGAACCACTGCGCTAATTAAAAATATAACATGGATTAATGGGTGAAATCAAGTTTACTTACTAGAAAAATATGACCTACATTAAAATCGTCAGTAAAAATTCACACGAATTAGAGGCAAATATAAGTGCTATAATTATAATTAATTGATTACACTTCATGGACTCTGCGCATACCTTAGTAAATAGTAAAAGTTTGGACATGATTTTTTAACGCATATACCTATTAATTTCATAAACAATTACAAAACTTGATTTCAATCAAGAAAGTTTAATTAAACACTTATCTGTACTCGGATAGTTTTAAAATGAGTAGTTTATAGGAGTTGTTTTTTTTTTTAAATATGGAAATGGCAAACAAACGTTCTGTTCACATTGATGTTAAGTGATGACTGCAGCCTATAGACACCCACACAAAGACCAAGGTCAAAATGCAGATGCGTTGCCACTCCTGAGGCCTAAGATGTTATGACTCTGTGCCGGAAATTACAGGGGCGTACATTACCACCTGACCGGAACACGATAGTGCTGAACACTACCATTTAGCGGCAAGTATATTAGGTAATGCGGTCCGCGAGCTCCGTCACTGGAGCCCTACCACCAGTAAAAGTTGTGCTCAGCGTATTCAGTATACGCTCCGTATAGGTTAGGATCCCACTGCAGAATCATTTCATTCATCCAGATATGCTGCGAACCTTTTTTTTTTTATTTATCAGGGGAAAATGCGTTACGCATACCCACCCTTGGGGAGAGGGGTGGGTTATGTGGGACTCCGGACAAAGAGAAGACGTCCGTCCGTTGCCAACGCGCTGCCAGCCCTGAAGGACTCTTTTGACGCCATTTTTGAAGAACCCCATATTGTAGCACCGAGGGAACACCTCAGAGGGAAGCTCATTCCACAATTTACACGTTCTGGGAAAAAACGAACGTGAGAACCGCACCGTTGAACATGGCCAGGTGTCTAGTCGGTGAGGGTGGAACTTCTCTCTTCGGCGGGTAGTACGGTGTAGGAAAAGAGACGGTGGCACCATGTCGAACAGTTCAACAGAGCACGTAATCAATATTTTTTTTCCCGTTTTTTTCAATAAACTTTCGTCAATTTCACGGTCATACGTACCTATAAAGTATCTGAAAAATCATGGCTGCCGTTGCGCACTTGGCCGCCCCCACATATTTTAGCTCCGCCTCGATAAGTTTTTACGTCCATAACGTACCTACATGTATTATTTATTTATATATCAAATTAAAGATATTTTTTTCTCCTCATTAAGATAATAATATACGGGAGCCAAATTAAATCGGCCGCAAATAAAAGTTGCTGACTGTTAAAGATAAAATAATTAAATTGAAAATACTTGCGGCCAAATACTGAAAGGAGACCTAGTTGATATATATTCTCAGGAATATAAATATGCGTAGAAATAAGGCTTGCAGCATATCTGGATGAACGAAATGAATCTGCAGTGGGATCTTAACCTAGAAGTTTTGACGACCCGGTTAGTCCAGCGGTGTGAGATGACCGTTTGATTCGAAGGGTCGCGGGTTCGATCCCCGCACCGGGACAAATATTTGTATGGCCTACAGGTATTTGTTTCGGGTCTGGGTGTTTCTGTATGTGTTGCATATGTACAACGGCACCCACGACACAGGTTTATACCTACTGGAGGGCTGTGAGTATAAGCGTTTTTTTTTTAGGATTTTTTGACATTGCGGATAGATACGGCATCGTATTACCGGTGGTAGAGGTCCAGTGTAGGAGCTCGAGGGCGCATTACCTATTTTATCTGCCGCTAAATGGCAGTGTTGAGCACTGTCCTGTTCCGAATAGATGGTAAGGTAATGTATGGCCCCGTAATAACTAATCATAGAGACATAATAACGAAGGTATCACTGGTGGCAATTAACGCATCTGCATTTTGACCTCTGGTCTTTGTGTGGGTCTATAGGCTGCAGTCATCACTTAACATCAATGTGAACTGCAAGCTTGTTTGCCATTTTCTTGATATAAAAAAAATAGTTTTGTTAGAGTTCCGTAGACTACAAGGAAATCTTTTCGCTGGAGTTCGCGGATGTAGGCACCACCGCATTACCTAATCTACTTGCCACTAAATGGCAGTGTTCAGCACTATCATATTCCGTTCTTGTGAAAATGTACGGAACTATAATTTCCAGCACAAAGGCATGATACTTTAGGCATCAGGAGTGACAACTCATCTGAATCACATTGAAATCTCAGGTTTAAGTAGGTATTTATAGGCTATAGAATTACTTAAGATCAATGTAAACTGGAAGCGCGCATGGCCCAGCGGCTGGTGTAGATCGTAAGCGATCTACTTGGTTAAGCACTACGGGCGCGGTCGGGTAGTGTGATGGACCGCTAGTGGCAAATTAAATGCGCGTTTCCGTGCTTCGGAGGGCACGTTAAGCCGTCGGTCCCGGTTGCTATCGATGGATAGCAGTCGTTAAACCTTGTCGGGGGCCTAATGGGCGGTTTGAAAACATCCGACAGCGGGTTGGCCACTAACCCACCCACCTCCACCAATCCGCATTGGAGCAGCGTGGTGGAGTAAGCTCCAGGCCTCTCCCCAAAAAGGGGAGAGACTCGTGCCCAGCAGTGGGACGTATAATGGGTTGCCATTATTATTATTATAATGTAAACTATATGCTTGTTTGCTCCTTCATTCAAAAAAAATCAGCTAACAATACGACATTCAAATATTCATACATACGTAACATCGCGTAACAACTTTTTTCTAAACAAGTCTTTGAATTATCACACGGGTATAGTCACGAAGGAAAAGGATTAATCGTACAGTGTACCCGACTGTACCATAATACTGTTTTGTATGAATATTAAGCGATTATTAGATGTGAGAGCGGCTGCATGCCGGCGCGGATTAAAAATATTTCTATAGAGATGTTATTACCTTCCTAAAATAATGTATTTTTTTTTAATCTTTCTTAATGAAATTCTTCACTTTTGAACACATGTTCACGAATAATGTAATTGTTTGCTAGTGGCAGAGTTCTAGTGTCGGGGATTACGAGTTATTATCATTACATAATCAATCTACCGCTAAATGGTAATGTTTCGATTAGATGCACTTATTCATTTAGACGTGACAACGTCTTAAATTAGGTTGCGGCTCGGAGTCACTCATGAAAAAGTGTAACGCCCGGTAACGTAACGATGAGTCACCGAACGAGAGAGAGGCCTGTCGGACCGGCGAATGCCTTTCTACCGAGAAAAAGACGTTGTCACGTAAAATCTTCGCCCGTAAAACCGACTTTACAGGCAACCAGTTTTTTTATTTAATGTGTACCACCACTGTTACACATTTGTCTTTCTTCCTAGGACAAGAGTTATTTTGTCAATATTTGTTGAAACTTGATTTATGAAAACCTGCGAAGTCTGTAAGCTGTAAAACATAACCGGCGAATCGTGAGTATTTGCATGTATGCTTGAATGCATGCATTTACCTCTGCCAACCCCTACGGGGATTACAGTCGTGAAGTTACCTTTAGAAGTCTATCTCAGAATCGTTCTCATAGTAGGTATATTATTTGACGTTTCAATAACAAAGTGTGTAAAAAAACAATGAAGATTCGTGATCTATGTAATAAAATTAGATACTATTGACGTTAGTACCGTATAGCAACAGCAAGAAATTAGTTGCAGTAGTATTGAATAACCTATAAAACATATTGAGATAGGCTCTATTTGCTTATATTACGTGAAACTAAATGTTCGGCGCATGACTCTATAGTTGAATGGCTAAGTGGAAATCAAAATATGCTCTAAATTTTAATACAAGACATGTTGCTAAACGTATTTTCTTTGATCTTAATTCAATTTAAATTAATTCCACGTGCTTTCGTCGTAGAAATATTTCTAATAGATAATTAAAATGTAGAATAAACTATGGAGTCACTCCTCACCGTCCCCGTAGAATACGAGAAGAAACAAAGCAAATACAACAAAAACAATACTCTTTTTTTTTTTTTTTAATTTCATATTGCCAGTGTCAAGTAAAACGATATTTCGTATTTATTTAAGCAGCGTAAAAGTTAGTTTAATATAGTCATCAAGTATAATATGTAAGTATCAAGTATATAAGTTATCAAGTATAATATGTCAGTCAAGTGAGTTACAATCAAGTTATTCGAATAAGCGATGGCTACTTTACCAGAACATTTACAATGAAGTTTTGGAGGCAACCTGAAAGGTCGTGTTTTCGCACTGTTATTCTATTTCACTAGACACGGGCACTGTAACAAACCTATATCAAACAAATTTCCACCAACTTTATTCAATATAACTTAAAAATACACCAAGGAAATGAAATAAAATAAGAGCACCATACGCCTCTGCAACCATCCAATGCGAATGTGGATGGTTGCAGAGGCCCAGGAAGACCAAGGCTGACCTACCATGACCAAATAGGTCGAGTTCTGTCTGATGGTGGTGTCAAAAGTCTTAGGAATCGGCGTGCATGTATGAAGAGAATGATGAAGGTAGACGAGGCACGAGAGGTTTGTCAGAACCGGGATGTCTGGCGCTCTACACTCTCTGCCTACCCCGTTAGGGACCTGGCGTGAAGATACATACACCATACGCCTCTTTCAAGGTTCCCGCCAAAACTCTCAAACAATACACTTTATTGTACACCAGTAAAGAATACAAAGAAATACACAATAGAGTTACAAAGTATGCAAGAGGCGGCCTTATCGCTAGATTAGCGATCTCTACCAGACAACCATTGGGTAGAGGAAAAGATGTAAAAGAGTAGGTTTGGGGTGTACAGATCAAAATATAGAACAGAAAATAAATAATAATAAAATAAAAAAATAATAAAGATTTACATAGTAATTAAAACTTACATTTTTAAACACTTATATTTTTAAAGTGGTTACTAACAATTTTATTTTTGCTGAATTTCTAATAACTGAGTAATCAAAGTAAGTATGTTAAACTTTATTTATGACATCATTACAATAACGTACAGAATGCTCATTTCAAATAAATGTATTTAATTAATCGATTTATCAAATATAAATTCATCAAATAAAAGAGGTGGTAATATCATCTCTATAGGGAGCTGTCACAGCCGACTACACTGCAGTAATCTGTAGCCCCGCACAGCACTACTGAGCAAGCTTTCGAGCGATACCAACGTCTTCCAAACCGTTTAAACATTTTTATAAAAATTAAAAACTGTGTCTTTTCTGAGTGAGTGTAAAAATGCAGATTTGGGACGCACTCTCTTATATACTTTTGATGGTGAGTTTTTTTTCAATTTTTTTTTTTCAAAAAAATATGGTTTTAAGTCTGTCACTGTAAAAGCTCAAATATTTAAAAACGATAGCCATATCTGCACCACTTAATAACGGTAAATGCCCCGTTTGGTGGTTGGCAACGACCACGTTTCAGATCTCAAGCCATTTTATTATTCATCACTTTATTTAATAACTGCGGTATAACTACTTACAGTGGTTATTAAAAAAAATACACAATTGACCTCGTGATATGTATCTATAAAACGTAACTTCACGCCTGTAATCCCCAAAGGGGTAGGCAGAGGTAAATGCATACATTCAATTATACATGCAAACACCCACGACTCGCCGGTTACGTTTTGGCCCATGTAACAGTTGGCGAACCTGTTGCCATCTCCGGGCACATTACCAAACTCCGGGGTACTGGGAGACTTCCAGAAAATGGATGTTTCCCAGTACAGTAGATGTATCTATACCTACCAAAAATAATGTTTCTAGATTGTAGTACCACTTTTTACGTCCTATGTAATTTATAAATTAAAGAATCAATTACACCTATAAGATACCGAAATAAAACAAGAGATTTTAATTAATATTCGTGGTTTTTTCGAAAAATGATAATGTGCCCGAAGATGTCGAAGTGACCCTATCTCATGGGACAAAACGTAACTAGGTACCTATGTATGATTGAATGACATGTATGTATTTACCTCTGCCTACCCTATACAGGGTATACAGGCATGTAGTTACGTTACGTTACATTTAAAAAAACAGACTAAAAGAATTTGTCTAAATTTGGCCACTGTCACATAAAAAGAAAAGTAAAAAAAACATTATCTATCACAAAAGTAAAGCAAGACAATATCAAAATGCGACTCTTGCGTGTGCACCGTGCGTGTTTACAGTCGGTGTATTGACCGATTGTTTCTAATTCCATGTAAATCACCCACAAGATGCTTCTGGCGGTTTCTTAGCTAATGATAACATATATTTATATACAGGATGACATTTTTACAATGCGAACATTTTGATATTGCAAAAAAAATGTATTTGATGTAGCTATTTTTATTTGTCATTTTTGACTTTGTCTTAATCATAAGTCGCAGAACGTTTGTACACCTACTCGACAATTAATATTGCACATCGAGCCTACGAAAGAGAGGATCGGCTCGTTTCGACTTCGTAGAGCGTTATTTCTGCTGCACACTGCCTACGTGAGCACTGACAGTCCGGTGTTGGTCAAAATTTGATCAAAATGGTTGACAAACGTCAAATAGGTACGGTGCGAAAGAGATAACGCTCTACAGACCCGAAATAAGCCAAAGTCTCAAAATATTTATTGTTTTTTTTTTTAATGTAATGACATCGCCATTATCCGTATTGCCAGTGTCAAGTAAAAAATATTTCGTATTCGGGATAAGCAGCGTAAAATTAAGAGTCAGTCGATCAATTATTATCAGTCAGTCAGTCAGTCAGCGTCACAGTCAGTAATTCGCTAATAAAGCGATGGCTACTTTATTAGAACATTTATAATGACATTTTAGAGGCAAACTGAAAAAGTGTTTTCGCACTGTTATTCTATTTCACTATACACGGGCACTGTAATAACCATATATCAAACAAAATGTCATCAACTTTACTAAATATAACTCCAAAATACACCAACAAAATGAAATAAATTAAGACCACCACACGCCTCTTTCAAGGTTCCCGCAAAAAAAAACCCAATATTTATTGTTGAGCACTGTAAATAGTATTGTCACATGTAGTTACTAGAAAGTACTAGACAGTACACTCTTCTTGGTAGCAAGGTTCCAGTTTCTATAAGTCAATAAACCCCACTTTATCGTAGTAACATGACGTATGACGTGGAAAAGTCTTCTATAAATATATGTCAAATCAATTTAAAAACGGAATCGGATGTTTGTTTCCGGTGTCTTTTTTATAAAGGAGATATTGCAAAAATGTATGGACCTCCGGCCATGTATTGTACACAATATCATTAATTGTTTTATATTATTTCGCATTAACACATGCTTATGAAATATATTTTATTTAAAGAAAAATGGAAAGAAAATTTTTTGACTTCAGGCGAGACTCGAACTCGCGACCTACTGGAAATATATTGCCAACTATGCTAGTTAGGCAACCGATATAATAGACTTGGCAGTTTATTGAATATCGTAAGGAAGTCGCTTTTACCCTTAATAATTGTTTTATATTATTTCGCATTAACACATGCTTGTGAAATATATTTTATTTAAAGAAAAATGGAAAGAAAAATTTTACTTCAGGCGAGACTCGAACTCGCGGCCTACTGGGAATCAGTTATACAATTATTAAGGGTAAAAGCGACTTTTTTACGATATTCAATAAAATGCAAAGTCTATCATATCGGTTGCCTAACTAGCATAGTTGGCAATAGATGGCGCTGCTGCTACCATAAAGCAATGCAATAAATGTGAAGGAAAGATTTGACAAATCGGGCAGGACTTCAGTAGCTCAATTGGAAGAGCGGCTGGACTAGATTCCCAGTAGGCCGCGAGTTCGACTCTCGCCTGAAGTCAAATTTTTCTTTCCATTTTTTTTTAAATACAATATCATTAACAGGCAAAATCAATATATAAACGTTTTTTTCTGCATATTTTCACTTATTTAGCTTTGTTTGCAGTTACAAAATATTATTTGCAGTTAGAATTGCAACTCAAAACCAACATGGCGAATATGGCGGGCGATGTCATTTTGACATTTTCATGACACTTGGAGAAAAAAGTAATATTTTCTAAATACTATCGAAATCGATTTCATGTGTTAATAGTAATCGTTTTCCAATTTAAAGAAATTCATCGGAACTTCTTCAAAATGATCGATTCGATACATAGCTTTTTTGATGTTAAGTGATGCACTAGTAAGATACAGACAGCATTCGTTTTGTTTTATATACATAGGTACTATCCCAAGCGTCGGCTGTATCGCCGCCATGTTGAACATGGTTGAAAATGATAAAATCGTTTGAATTAAAAGTGGCTGTAACTCTAAAATATATTCTTGAATAAATAAATTGTTTTTTTTTCGGATTATTATTTAATTTACCCATTTTTTGAGGACATGTACGAACCAGAGCCTAGTTCGCAACATCTCCTTTAACCTCATTGGTAATACCGTTTTTACCAATATCTTCGGTTTTTACTAGGTATCATGGGATCACAGTTGACACAAAACATATTTCCATACCTTTATTTTGTCCATTCACTCACTATTTTGTAAAAACTACAATTTTGTTTTCTTCCAGTGTATGACTAAAGGGAACATGAATTATAACAAGAAATAATAAATAACAAGAAATCTTATAATTTAATTTTATCTTTTAATCTCATACAAAAATAGTTGACGGCATAATAATTCGCCACTATTAAATCGTTTCTATACTTTCTTTTCTATTTATCAAGTTTTGTTATTCATCTATATATATAAAAATCAATTGCTGTTCGTTACCGGCTGGACCGATTTGGCTAATTATGGTTTTGAATGATTTTCGTAAGTCCAGGGAAGGTTTAAAAGGTAAGAAAATATGAAGAAATTGAAGGGAAACAGTAAAAACCGCAATTTTATTTTCCCATACAAATAGTCCGTATCTATAAAACCTTTGACACATCATTTAATTATGAGGCAGTACGAAGTTTGCCGGGTCAGCTAGTCAACAATAAAATAAGATAGAATAGGAAAATATGAAAAAAAAAATTAATAACGTTCAATGACCCCTATTAAAGTACCTTTTTTTCGGTCATTGCCCGTGGTACACCTACTTAGTCGAAGTAGCAAACAAGCATGCAGTTCACATTCATGTTAATTGATGACTGCAGCCTATAGATAGATGACACCCACACAAAGATCAAAATGCAGATGCGTTACCATTCCTGAGGGCCAAGTTGTTATGCCTTTGTGCCGGAAATTACAGGGCCGTACATTACCACCTGACCGGAACACGATAATGCTGAACACTACCATTTAGCGGCAAGTATATTAGGTAATGCGGTGGTGCCTACGCCCGCGAGCTCCATCACTGGAGCTCTACCACCAGTAAAAATTGCATGCTTGTGAAATTCATAAATTAAAAATATTAATTAAAATAATCATTGCATTTATAAATAAAAATAATTGCTTGCTTCACTAGTGAATACAAAACTTAATATTCATCATTCCAAATAGACCGGACACAAGCAAAAATATTGAAATAAGAGAAAACAGTATTTTAGGGTCACATCTAAGCCAAAATCAGGGTCACTTTTCACATACATGCGTCACGTAGTCGCGACATTCGTGTGTGGTCACTATTTATGGCTTTTATGGCATTCATGGCTTTATAATAATGCTCTAAGACCATAAAAAACTGGTTGCACAAACAATGAAATGTGCTATTGTGTTGACTAAGATGCAGATATTTTGATGTCACGTTCGTTACTAGCAAAAAAATGTTTAATGGAGAGAATTTTACTGCTACAGAGGTTAGAAGAAGTAAGCCACTACCAGAGAATATGTAATAATACTACGTATAGAATGGACACTTCGACGTCCCGCCCGATTTGCCCGCATCACTCAACCCCTTCCCCTCTTATGGGCGACGGTTGGTATTTTGTTCGTGCTACGCACACAGGTGCTCGTATAAATAAATACACGTCACTGATTGATGTAAGTGTGATAGAAACCAAATTAAGCGTTTGTATGGAATTTTCGACATTGCTCGCGTCACTATCATGTTATTTTTTTTTATGTTATGTATAAGTGACACACCAGCATGCAGTTCACATTGATTTTAAGTGATGACTGCAGCCTATAGACACCTACATAAAGTCCAAGGTCAAAATGCAGATGCGACCACTCCTGAGGCCTAAGGTGTTATGTCTCTGTACCGGAAATTACAGAGCCTTACTACCTGACCGGAACACGATAGTGCTGAACACTACCATTTTGCGGCAAGTAAATAAGTTAAAGCGGTGGTGCCTACGCCCGCAAGCTCCGTCACTGGAGCTCTACCACTAGTAAAATTAGTCAGTTTAATATAATCAGTATGGTTGTCAGTCCCTCAGTCAGTGATGTAAGAGATTTTACAAAAGTTGATTTGTGATAATCTCACGAGTCTTTTCATTTGATAAGTAAGAAACTGTAATTTTAATTTTCATTAACTTTTCTAATTTACCTGCTATTAAGAAATAATTTGCTGACGTAAAAACCGACGTAAATGGGTACCCCCATTTGGATAACAACGTCTAAATTATAAATAACAGGACAAGAGATTTTTTGTGAGAGAGATTTCTGTGCTTTCAACATTTAGTTCAGAATAAATTGACTGAGACAGACAGACAGACAAATCATATAAGTGTTTAATATTATTTCGCATTAACACATGCTTACAATTATTAAGGGTAAAAGCGACTTCTTTACGATATTCAATAAACTGAAAAGTCTATTATATCGGTTGCCTAACTAGCATAGTTGGCAATAGATGGCGCTACTGCTACCATAAAGCAATGCAATAGATGTGAAGGAAAGATTTGACAAATCGGGCAGGGCTTCAGTAGCTCAATTGGAAGAGCGGCTGAACTAGATTCCCAGTAGGTCGCGAGTTCAAGCCTCGCCTGAAGTCAAATTTTTCTTTCCATTTTTCTTTAAAATAAAAAATAAATCTTATAAGATTTATTTATTTCCTTATAATGAACGCTAAAAAGTCAAAGACTTCATAAAATGTTCACATCTATTTCTAACTTACTTACTTTTTCGCTGCGATCCTAAGACCTAAATACATTTTACGAGACTGAGGTTCATCACTTTCTTTTAAACAAATTGTTAAAATTACTTGAACTTTCGCTTTTGAATAACTAACAACTTTGCATATTATACTACCATAAACCGTAACTTGCGTTTAAGTTGTAAAAAATTAATAATTACACCACTTTCATACCAGCTCTCCGATTTTATATGAAGTGAATATATTTTCTTATATATAAAAAATCGTTTCCATATTTTGGTTATACTAATATTTGTTTCGTCTGAGAACTGATGATGTACTGAGGGAAAGTAATTAAGCAATCAATTTCAAGTTTAAATAAATATTACTTATGTTCGTGAATTAATGGTAGTTTTAATAGTAGCAGTATGTTCATTTGATAGTAAATCGATTTTACAAATTATGGTTATATTTCTATCTTTACACCTTCATTAACACGCCTTTTTTAAATTGGAAGTTGAACCCATAAAGTATCACGGGACCACCGGCCGCCGCAGCGGTCTGCAAGGGAGTAGCCATATGCCTTATGCAGGCTTTCGCCTCTGTCAAAGTACGAGCCCAAATGGTCCTACGCCTGTCGCCCAGATGTTTAAATGTGTGTGTGAAATTGTTTGTGTATTTTGTTAAAGGTCAAGGTGTGAGTTTCGTAGTAATATACCATTTTTGTAGTGTGTGTATCACACGTAGTTCACCCGCAAAAAAATACGGACTGTATCGGTAATAAACGCTATGGCTACTCCTCTACGGTCCGCCGACTGGCTGCACTAGCAGAAGAATTCTTCTTCACAAGTGGGTGAAGGGTCATTAATTTAAAGCAAAAAAAAATGAATGAACATACAATCTTATACCTATTTTCCCACTAAACAACATAACCAGGAAAAGTAGGTCACTAAACTGAAACTCGAGCTAGCAACAAGTAATTTAATATGATACGTCGGAGAAAATTAGATTATAGCAAACGATTCCGATATTGATTTCAAGGTCAGTGGTATCAGCTTTCCTCTTGGATCGTGAACCAACT
Organism: Macrosoma leucophasiata; assembly: GCA_036365455.1. Lineage (NCBI taxonomy): Eukaryota > Metazoa > Arthropoda > Insecta > Lepidoptera > Hedylidae > Macrosoma > Macrosoma leucophasiata. The sequence goes on along the minus strand of JAWQUS010000004.1, from coordinate 2,846,543 downwards.
AGGCATGGTTTGCGGCTAACTGTCGGTTAGCGGATTATGAGCAAGTTCATAGTAGACTTGTCACTGTCCAGATTTGCAAAACCCAGCGCTGACAGGACCTCTAGCAATATGTCGCAAACTACATATAGGTACGTAATACCCAAGATTCACCGTTTACGTAACAGATGGTAAGCCTGTTGACATCTCCGGGCACATATTCTGAGGTAGTGGAAACTTCCAGAAAATGAAAAGACCCCAATAGAATCAGGAGTTGGCACTTTTATATCTGGTAGCGACCCGACACGGGAAAAACCCACGACCCCAGTTTTTAGGTCTGGATAATAAAATTGTAGTTTCCAGAGGTAACGTGAAAAGCGAACTACTCGCGGGCTAAGCCACGAGCAACAGCTAGTTTAAAATAAATGTCAGATATTTGTCAATTTAAATGTCCATTACAATATTTTTTTATGTAATGGAATGTAATGTGTTTATTTAATTTGTAAGTGTCTATAGGTTACAGTCATCACTTAACATCAATGTGAATTGCTTATTTGCCACCTGCCAACAGTCACTTAGTATTGATATTGTAGTCGAAAAATTGTGTCAAAAATCGACCACCAAGCTACCCTTGAATAGTGTTTTACAAATAGCTGGCGTGTAGATATTTATGAGACACTATAGCATGTAGGTACTCTAAAAGTGCTACAATATTTCAATAAATTTCATTGCTACAATAACTGCCTCAGTGGCGTAGTGGTAGCAGGCCACTACTATTACGCTGGAGGTCCTGGGTTCGATTCCCGGGTCGGTGGCTATCAGAGAAAATGGTTTAAAATCCATTATCTCTATCAGAGAAAATGGTTTAAAATCCATTATCTCTGGTTCCAATGGGATTTTTCCATTTTCTGGAAGTTTCCCAGTACCTCGGAGTCTCGTAATGTGTCCGGAGATGGCAACAGGTTCGCCACCTGTTACATGGGCCAAAAACGTAACCGGCGAGTCGTGGGTGTTTGCATGTATGCTTGAATGCATGCATTTACCTCTGCCTACCCCTTCGGGGATTACAGGCGTGAAGTTACGTTTAAAATATTTCAATTTGTTACTTAAATTCCTTGTCATCTTTACAAATAATAGGCAGGTACATACAATCACACAAATAAACGGTTTCATTAAGCATCATACACAGTCATTGCACCAGTTTCACCAACGAAAGCAGGGGAAAGTGTGAACTGTCCTATAATTACGCAATCATGTATGCCACGGTCAATGTATGGGAAAATTGAAACCGAATGGTCTACAACTCATTACAGTAGTAGCTACGTATCACGTAATATATTAACCGATTATGTTAGAAATAACTACAACATTAGCACATTGACAATTGATATAGTTGCAACAGTATTCTGGCGTCATCCGTAGTAGGATCCGCCAGGACACTGTTGCAATGTCCTATTTCTAATGAAGCCCTGCGATGAGCTTCACCCCGAACACATTCAACCAAAATATGGTATACGTCTTCCACTTTACCACATATACTACAATTAGGGGTATCAGATTGACTCAATAAGAATTTAAACTTATTAAATGGCACATGTCCGGAGCGAAGTCTCATCATTGTGACAAGTTCTTTCCTGGACAGGGCACACTCGGTCATCCATGGAGACCTCAACGGTTCCGGCTATATTGTTCTATACCAGATGCCACAGTCACGGGAACGTAGGTCAAAGAACTCCTTCCATAGTTCTACACAGTACTTTTTAACTATATTTATGGTATCAGAGTAGAATGGCAAGATGTCTACCTGAACTCCATCTGAGGTTGCTTCTTTCGCTAATTGATCAGCCATTTCGTTACCACTAAACCCTATATGTGCTGGTATACTTTTTTATGTTATGATTGTGGAAAACAAGCATGCAGTTTACATGGATAGTACGTGGCGATTTAAAGATGTCGGGGCGCTACGACTCGATTGCCCTCAAGTGGATGAGAATCCTCCCTTTTCGTTGACGGAAACTGCCACCCGTTCCACCACACGTATTATGGGCATTATGACATATTATTGCCTAACTAGCATAGTTGGTAATAGATGGCGCTGCTGCTACCATAAAGCAATGCAATAGATGTGAAGGAAAGATTTGACAAATCGGGCAGGACTTCAGTAGCTCAATTGGAAGAGCGGCTGGACTAGATTCCCAGTAGGCCGCGAGTTCGAGTCTCGCCTGAAGTCAAATTTTTCTTTCCATTTTTCTTTAAAAATAAAATATTATGACATATAATAAACTCAAGACTAAAAAAAATATTTGATCACTTGGAAATAATAGAATTCGCAAGTGGTAGGTCAAATTACAAAATTAAAAATTAAAGCGAATAACAACTGATATGTTGATTAATATGTCAAAGTAAACAAAATAAAATAATTAATGTGCCAAAAATACTTAATAATATATACTAAATAACTCTGTTTTACAAACGGCAAGACAAGACCAAACAAAAAAATATGGGACATTCTTTGTCATTCACTGGCAGAGTTCCAAAGCCCACATTACTGAGAAAAAACCTGCTAAAACAAAACTCAGTAGGGTCTTTTCAAAATATGTTCCTTAAACCAATAACCACGAAGATTTGTCTGCTTCGCTTATAAGCGTTGAGTTCGTCGCTTCATTGAATACATAAATTATCAACAAATCATAGGATAAATTAAATAAAGGCAAAAGAAAAAAAAATGGTTCATAATGCATTGAAATTAAACAACGTAGAGTTTGTGTGGGGTTGAGATACACCCCATAATGACACATAGCCAGGGGCGGATTTCCCTATAGGCCGAGTAGGTCCGGGCCAAGGGCAGCAAAATTTGGTCGTTTTCTTTAAGTAGTTGCCTACGCGCATACGTATAAAATCTCAAAAATATGTCCATATAGCATCTCGCGAAAAAAATTACGTGTATGGCAATTGCGATTATTAGAAGAATTAATTAAATCACTTACTAACTACCGTTTTTTTTTTTCATTTTAATTTCTATAGTTTATCAAATTTTTTATGCTTGCTTTACAGTACAGGGGGGGGAGGACAATCTTTCATAGGCCTAGGGCAGAATCACGGAATAGATAAATAAAGATGGAATGGTAATGTGGGCGTGGCAAGCGCACCTCAACTATGCCTGAACACACACAGTTCGGCCGAACCATTCGTTCGCCGCTCGTAGTGTCGTGTAAACAGCTTAGAACAACACATCTCTGGGTAAAAATACCGTTTTGTGTTATTTTAACACGTAAAATGAAAAGTAAGACCTCCAGTACATCGAGGAGGTATAGTTAAAAATATTTAATACCACCGTTACCCTAAAAACCCTAAAAACCCTTTAATAATTATTAAATTGAACTAAAACGAAAATCTTCACTAGTGTTGTGATTCAATATCGATATTTTTTTATGGTCCATATCGATATTTGTATAGTTACATATGTAGATTTTTTTAAATATGACAGTGGTGGATGGAACATTAGCATCTGAAACACTAAACTGTGCCGAATCATTTTATGCATCATTTGGAACATTCGGAACATTTGGAACATTGCGTCAAAGATATGAAATACAGATCAACTGCTATGTTCCGGGTGGTGTACCCGATGGTATGAAAGTGATAATAAGTTAATGTGACAATGTTTCATTATACTTTTATACAATTTTTTAAAAGAACACTCAAAACTGATTACTCTTCACACTTCATCGATCAGCAGCACCGCATTATATTAATATTTGTGTAGTTATATTAATATGTCTATAATTTACCTGCTGCTAAGTGGTAACAAACGGTGGTAGAGCTTCAATGGTAGAGCTTGAAGGCACACAATTATCATGTGAGTAATATGGGTATGGGATGTCAGTTAACCTATAATGATGGGTGTCAATTTTGTGGTTTCTTGGGGTGCTGATTACGAAAGAGGCAACCGTTTCCGGATCCAAGATGGCGGACAGACTTTTTTATCATAATGTGATATGGGTATCAATTTCGAGGTTTCTTGGGGTGCTGATTACGAAAATAGAATCCGTTTTCAGATCCAAGATGGCGGACAGACTTTCTTTTTATAATATTGATACCCATATCACATTTTGAAGAAAAAAGTCTATTTGCCATCTTGGATCTGAAAACGGATGCAATTTTCGTTATCAGGCCCCCAAGAAACCTCGAAATTGATATCCTAGTTTGAATTGTTTGTGTAGTGTCAATGTTAATGCGTGCAACTGGCGACAGCGGTTTCAATATGAAAATGAGTCTTTAGCCATTCTATCCTTATTTATCTATTCTGTAAATTGATGTAAAAAGAATATCTTTAACGATAAATATTGGAAATATGGGAAAAATCGAAATCAAATGAACTGCACGCTTGTTGGCCACTTTCATTACCTAAAAAACCACCTATAACTTAAAAAAAATATAAATTTTCTCCTATCGACTCTACTACATGAAACTTATAGCTCGTTAGACGTCTCGCTCTGTGATTCCAATAATGAGAACTGTATAATCTAAACAATTTCACTTTATGATTTTTATGCAATTAAATGGATTTAAATTTGTAGGTTCACAAAAAATATACATGACAACTTTTTAAAAATATAAATAGGTACATTATTTTTCCTTTTTCTATAAAATTGTACTTTTGTATGAAAAAATGCTAGAGAAATTACAGATCATCATCAAATATTTAATTAAGGTATCGTTGTCCCCATACGCCATGTTACCGTCATGGGGACAGCGGGGCCTGATTAAATTCCTTTCTCGTTGTCCCCGTGATGGGGACATGGCGTGTGTTTTTTTTGTATCAAGATATAACATAAAAAATACGTATAACCCTTAATTTTGCACATTCCTAGCACCAACTCTCATATATTATATTAACTCCATTTTTAATCTATTAGGCGGTACGAATTCCGTCGAGACCGCTAGTTATTTTATGAAATTGGTAATTATATCACAAAAAAACAAAGATACAAACATTATAATAACAATACATTCGCAACACTCTCACGACCAATTATTGAATGATTGAAGTAATAATTTCTCTTGATTCTGGGATCTTTTGTGCTGTTTCTTTGTGTGATATGGAATTAAATTGTTTGGTGTTGCGCGGTTGATTAACTGACACATGGGTTCTCGATCACCAATCCGCATGCCAAGCGTGGCGGTTATAGCTCCCCCTTATGGGCAGGCTTTTCTGCAGCAGTGGACGTCTTTCGGCTGAACAGGTCATGATGAATAGGCTCATTAGTGACATTATAAAGATACTGAAGTGTCTCAGTATCTTTAGAATACGGTCCTATAATTTCCGGCACAGAGGCATAACATCTTGGACCTCAGAAGTGGAAACGCATCTGCATTTTGACCTCTGGTCTTTGTGTCGGCGTCTATAGGCTGCAGTGATCACTTAACATCAATGTGAACTGCAAGCTTCTTTGCCAATTTCATTACATAAAAAACATATTTTTAATGTAATTGTAGTTGCAAATAAATCTGCTGTTCACTTTGGTGGCTTTACATTCCTAATATTTTCACTGGTGGTACATATCTAGTACTAAGTACATAATAAACAGTCAGTAAAATTATATTACTATACCATTACTGAGTGACTGACAAGAAAAACACTCAAAAACATTTTTTTTGTATCACAAAAGCACAAAGTAAAGTTTTAAATTAAAGTTGAGTTAATTGAACGTATTTCAATTTGCGATGCGCCGGCGCAACCGCGGTTACAGACCGCAAGGGGACAATGAACTCATTTACCTACTTCCGTCATAGGAAGCTTCCGTTTTGTAAGAGAAACATAAATTAACGCTTATAGTCTATATCATAAAAATAAGTCGGGTTTTCCTTCCTGACGCTATAACTCCAGAACGCACTAACCGATTTCCACGGTTTTGCATTCGTTGAAAATGTCTCGGGCTCCGTGAGGTTTATAACAAAGAACAATTCAGGGATAATTATTTATAAAACCACATCAACGCGGGCGAAGCCGCGGGCAACAGCTACTATTTTATGAAAAAAGTCATCACTTCAGTTAAAATAATGTCTCCTAAGGGACAAGCGCACCCCAAAAACAAACAAAAAAACAACAGGGTTGTTCGTCAATAGATGACAATGTGTTTTTACTGGTGGTAGAGCTCCAGTGACGGAGCTCGGGCGTAGGCACCACCGCATAACCTAATACACTTGCCGCTAAATGGTAGTGTTCAGCACTATCGTGTTCCGGTCAGGTAGTAATGTACGGCCCTGTAATTTCCGGCACAGAGGCATAACACCTTAGCCCTCAGGAGTGGTAACGCATCTGCATTTTGACCTTGGTCTTTGTGTGGGTGTCTATAGACTGCAGTCATCACTTAACATCAATGTGAACTGCATGCTTGTTTGCTACTTCCATTAGTTTCCAGTAGTTTTATCACGGGACGCTGCCCATTTCGTATTATTGCATCTAATTTAATACCATCCTATTCGAATTGTTTGATAGACATCCACTGTTCGTCGACTGCGCTAGCGGAAGAATTCTCCTCCAGATAGATATCTACACGAAAACCGGCTGTCTAAATGCAGATGCATTGCCACCCCTGAGGTATAAGCTGTTAGATCTCTATGATGGTTATTGGGTTAGGCCATACATTACCATCTAATCGGAATACTATAGTGCTGAGCACAACCATTTGGTGGCAGATAGCTTACGTAAGTGCAGTGGGGCCTACGCCCTTATTACTGGTGTTAGAGTAATAAAATACAGATTGTACGTACATGATAATGGTTTTAATTCAATCGGCGAACTCATCGCTAATCCGAAATCAATCAAATATTTCTTTTTTATTTTTTATTTTGCCGCTAAATGGTAGTGACCGGAACACGATAGTGCTGAACACTATCGTGTTCCGGTCAGGTGGCCGGTCAATGTACGGCCCTGTAATTTCCGGCACAGAGGCAAAACACCTTAGACCTCAGGGGTGGTAACGCATTTTGGCCTTGGTCTTCATGTGGGTGTCTATAGGCTGCAGTCATCACTTAACATCAATGTGAACTGCATGCTTGTTTGCCACTTCCATAAAATAAAAAAAAAATAAAATAAAAAATATGGCTTTTTATTACCACTCCATAATGTGCAACTATAACTGTGTACTGTCAACTATACAGTCAGTAAATCGATCGATAAATCTCAAATGAGCTGCCTATAACTTACTAGGGGCCCGCCCCGGCTTCGCGCGGTGCAATGTTGCCTACCTACTAAGACGAATAGGAGACTGTTCGTCTTAGAGTGATGATTATACATAGATATAGCCTAAAGTCTTCCTCGATATCTTTTATAGTTTAGAATAGAATAGAATAGAATAGAATAGAAAAACTTTATTTGTAACAACTTATAAAAACAAAAAACTAAAACTAAGAACACAAAATCAAAGTTGTTACAAAAAGGTCCCCAATTCAGCATAAAGCCGATCTTACGAGCGGCGCTGGTCTTCCATTGGGGCCGATTTTAGGCCGAGTTTAGGCAGCGTACGCAAAATAAGTAACTTTTCTGGTTGACTTTTTACACCTTGTGTCTGAAAAACCCAAATATCTTACCGAACCCGAAATAAAATATAGCCTATGTTACCCGTGGATAATGTAGCTTTCGAATAGTGAAAGAATTTTTAAAATCGGTCCAGTAGTTATTGAGCCTATTCATTACAAACAAACAAACAAAAAAATATTACCTCTTTATAATATTAGTTTAGATAACTTCATAGTTTCACTAAAGGGAAAGTAATTTCGTGTTAATGTATCTATCTAACCCGTATTTATTTTTCCCGTTCTCTTCAGTAATGATGGAAGCTAGACTTCTAATAAGAAGTTGCAAATTGATAAAAACACTCTTAAGAGTGTTTTTATGCCCTTGCTAATTATCGATCAACGTGTTTTCTAACTCTTTGATTATGATTGTAGAATCAAGTAACATAAGAGAGTATAATATCTAATACCGTATCTTGAACTACACTTATTTTTTGAAATTCGGCACAATGTTTTCGAAACAGTAATTGTCTCCTTGCAAAATTGTTTCTTTGCCCTACTGAGGACATTTGAGTCCTCAATAATTAATATTGCACATCGAGCCTGCGAAAGAGACGATCGGCTTGTTTCGACTTCGTAGAGCGTTATCTCTGTTACACACTGCCCAGGTAAGCACTTACAGCAGACCGGTATTGGTCAAAACTTTGTCAAAATGGTCGACAAACGTCAAATAGATACGGTCCGAAAGAGGTAACGCTCTACAGACCCGAAATAAGCCGAAGTCTCCTTCCTAGGCTCGATGTGTAATATTTATTGTATCATATTGCAAATTGCTTTTCTTTTCATCATACTCGTAGTTTTTACTGGTGGTAGAGTTCTGTTGTTGAGCATGAATATTATGTTATTGTTGAGCACTGTAATAAGGCGCGAATGGCCCAGCGGCTGGTGTAGATCGTTAGCGATCTACTCGGTTAAGCACTACGGGCGCGGTCAGGTAGTGTGATGGGTGACCGCTAGTGGCAAATTAAATGCGCGTTTCCGTGCTTCGGAGGGCACGTTAAGCCGTCGGTCCCGGTTGCTATCGATGGATAGCAGTTGTTTAACCTTGTCGGAGGCTTTATGGGCGGTTTGAAAACATCCGACAGGGGGTTGGCCACTAACCCACCCACCTCCACCAATCCGCATTGGAGCAGCGTGGTGGAGTAAGCTCCAGGCCTCCCCCCAAAAAATGGGGAGACTCGTGCCCAGCAGTGGGACGTATAATGGGTTGCCATTATTATTATTATATACTAGCTGTGCCCGCGACTTCGTCTACGTTGTTCAGTATCTACCCGGACGAAGTCGTGGGCGCAGCTAGTACAAAAGTAGCGTAAGTTTCTCCTTATTACATCAGCTATCTGCCAGTGAAAGTCCCGTCAAAATCGGTAAAGCTGTTCCCAAGATTAGCCCCGCCAAACAGACAGACAGATTTGTAAAAAATGTTGTTTTGGTATATGTACCGTGTATAGATATATATGCGTTTAGTAAAAAACGGTTATTTTAATATTACAAAAAGACACTCCAATTTGATTTATTTGAATGTAGATTTATTATGGAAGCTACAACTTAGGATCTAAAAATTCTGTGAAAAAAAGCGTCTACATTATAGCGGTAACAGAAATACATAATTTGTGTAAATGTTAGCTTTCTAGCTATCACTATTTATGAGATACAGCCTGGTGACAGACAGACGGACGGACGGACAGACGGACGGACGGACAGACAGACAGAAAGCGGAGGATTAGTTATCCTTAAGGTCCGTTTTTACCTATTAGGTATGAAACTCCCTAAAAGATAGAATTAAGATACAGAATAGCTTAAAAATATTCGATACGATTCTTTAAATTGACATAACTTTTTTATTTCTGAACCGATTCACATGAAGCAAACACTAAATGTTAAGTGAAACTTACCACAATATATTAGTGAAAACCACAAATCGAATAAGCCGTTTCTGATATTAGCGTGCACGAACACACAGACGAACAGACATTTTTCGGGGATAAAAAGTACCCAGTTTATTTATTTAATCGTATGGCAGTCTGTAGAATAGGCGAATACACACAAATTATAATTATATGATGATTTTGTGCTTGAAAATAATAAGTACTTATATACTTTGGAAAAGTAAAAGGTTAGTGATTGAACGCACCTTTACTACTTAATTATTATTAGGTACCTAATTATATATTTACAAGAAGCAACTTAAAATTCTGCATCGCTGGCTAGCTTTGGTAAAGTCTACATACAGATTTCTTAACCAATTGGCTGCGTCTTCAGTTAAGTTGTAGATTTCTTCTTTGGGTCCCAGGTAAAGTACCCAGTGTTGTGCGCCAAAGGTTAAAGTATAATCATACCAAGTTTCATTGTAATCGGACCGGTAGTTTTTATGTGATGCTTGAACAAACAGACAGACAGACAAAAAATTTTCTAATCACATATTTGTGTTCATATTTTTTCAATATTTTTAATGTACAGAATTTACACTTCTACAGATTTATTATAAGTATAGATTACTGTATTTAAATTTTACCGTGTATAATATTGCTTAACAATGACACACACATGGGATGGACAGCAGCGCCCAGCGAGACTAACACTAACCCGCATGTCAGTCGTGGCGATTATGGCTTATCCTCCCATTTGCTGCAAAAGAGCAATAGTTCTCAAACTTTTTGGAAAATTGAACACTTTGAAACACAAAAAACATTTGCGAAATTTAAACTGGAATCACATAAACGGGGGTTGTTGATGATGATCGGATGCCAGTTACGATTTTTTACATAGATGTTCATTCTTACAATAGAATTTGACACACTTAAACAGTCCTTACATCCGCCTATTGCTGATTTTTCCATACAATAAGTCCCCGGACAGTTATGCTAATAGCAGCGAAAGTTGCTGTTAGAAAATATAGAAAATAAAAACAGTTGTAGAATGCAAATTGGTTTTTTAATTTATGCGACCTTTTGATTTATGAACAGATGTGACTGAGAAGTAAAACTTCAATACTTAACTGACCTATTGATCTGGGTCTCATCCTCGTAGTAGTCCGAGTGCACCTAGACGTTTGCTTCAAAGACCGGCCACTGGTTATCTCACCTATTAAACACATTTTTTTTTCGAAAACTATATATATGAGGCCCTATACACTTTTTATGTTATAGTTAGTATGTTAAATGAATAAAAAATAGCCAGATGATTTAGTCGGGATTTAAAAAGAGCACGCGCGTGCAAAATTATTTTGCAAAAAAAATATTATAAGTCTATTTGAGATAATTCGATTTTTTTAGGGTATTATTTATAATTAATAAATAAGATTCTCAAAAGACAGATCATTCCGGTGGCACCTTCTACCTGCCAGGTGATCTAACAAATTATGTTTAGCTGCGACTGAGCAGTACTCTAAGTAAGCTGTAATATGAGACGAGAGCATTTATCGTCAGCTGTCTGCGTTCTTGCTTGACTCTTTACTAGTTACTACTGACTCTGCGAGGTAACGTGACTTACAATAGCCAATAGTTGGGTATCCATTTTCCATGTAGTACATTTTTAACTACTTGACTACAATAATTGAAGTTTTGTAGCTAAGCTGCGGGAGCTAATGCAAAGCGACTGGACTGCGTGACGCAGAGGCCGCAATTTCGATTCCCACCCGAGGTTTTTTTTGAAGGTTTAATTTTTTCTTTTCTATAAACTGATTTGCTATTTTTGTTATCATACAAACATTGATATCTACTCCACATTGTTCTTACATTCTCCCGTCATATATATCAACCTGTCCAATACTTTCTTTACAGTTAACGTAGCATAAAATGCACGCTAGTAAAATGGAATCTCGCAAAACATGTTCTGTAGCTAATGAGTGATCGTTTATAAAAATGTGATTTGAAACGTTGTTTCTATATATATATTTATTTCATAATGAACGTACCTATTTATAACAAAAAACAGACTTGGAATCAAATTTGTTACCTAATGGCTTAATTATAACTATCCTTTTTATGTATTTCGTGTCCTGTTCATATGAGGATTTAAAAAAAAAAGAACAATCTCGTGGCGACCGGTGATTTTTGGAGCAGTATTTGTATACTCTTTGTTTTGGAGAAACACTCCAAGCACATAACAACTTATATTTTCTCTTTTCCTTTTTTAAAAATCTTACTGAGGTCACACTTTATATCGTAACTCGTAAAATCTTAAAAGTCTCGTTTATCTCCCAAGACTTTATCAAGCCCATGAAAATATAAATAATAGTGATCAAACTTCAAACCTATTTTAATGTGCACCTCTCTTGTTTTTACAGATAACAGTAACAACGTACGCGCAGACAGAACACCACACGCAAGAACTATCAGACAAGCAAGAACGACACCTCACTAAACGAGATGCATCCATATTCCTTGACAACTTCGCGATGGAACCTATCTATAAGCATAATCCAAGAGTGATCTACAGACGGATCTCAAGACAAAAATACAATCCAAAATCCAAATATGGTCCTCCCAGAACCAAATACCGATCAATCAAACCAATTCGGAAACCTGTGAAAAAATACCGAAAACCTGTCGGTCCTAAGTATGGTCCACCAACCCATAAATCTCGTCCACCAAAGCCTAGGTATGGACCTCCAAAAACGCACAGCTATAAGCCCATTCATAGTCCTCCCAAGAAAACTTCATACCCGCAAATGCCAACACCGCACACCCAAATGCATTATTCACCAGAACCTGTAGGATTCGGCGAACCGCCTGCAGATTTCATGTCGGAATATCATGCTCCAAGGCCGAGTTACGGTGAACCACCAGTCAATTCTTACGGTTCTCCTTTAAAACCAATTGACGAATCGTATCCCACAGTACAAACGTTCCAGGATACAAGCGGCTTTGATAACCATGAATACAATAATTTCGGTCAAGACTTTAAGTCGTGGCAAAGTTTCCAAAGCGACAATGTAGACAATAATTACGCTTATTCAAAGAAACGTCCGTTATTTGTGACGCCTGAACCTGAAGTATTCGAAAATCCAACTTCACCGGATGAAGATTACAGTTTAAATTCGTATTCAGATATTTACAACAAATACAGAGAAAACAAAGAGCCTGAACGGCAAGAGAGAAGAAAAAAACCGTCAAAATATGTTGAAACTAAGACTGTAAAGCCTTGGAAAACTAGAACTACACCAGAGCCCGATGATCACGTATTTGTTGGAGGTCAATATGCAGAACCACCTGGTAGATATGTGCCAAAGTTCCAACCCAGTGCTCCAATGTACGAAGGTGAAGAAGAATTTAGCCCACCTAAAGTATTTTCTGATACCGATGTATCATCAGCAACTATATCACCCTACGTGAACTACAAAAATAGTAATATGGCATTCAGTCCGCAAAATTTAAATGATGCATTTAGTATAGTAGATAAATAAGTTAATTTAATCTTAACGTCTTAAATATCTGTGAAATGAAACGACATTTTGTGCTAAATTAGTATTTCTGTAATCTTGAAATTTGGTACAAATTTATTTATTTCTAAGTACATTTCATGACAGTATAATAATATCTTCTTGTAAGCACTTTGTTGTATTGCAATTCGTGTATTTAAGAAATAATTTTCATGTTATATGCGATTAGAATTAACTTTTTTTAAATAAAAATGGTACGTATTGTAAATAAAAACTAAGACTGTTGTGTGCAATACAATAAGCTTGTAATAGTTGTAAGATATGTTTAAAATAAATATTTTGATGAAAATACCAGCTCACTTGTTTTACCCTTCAGTAATATGACAAAAACAACTTTCTAAATAAAACTCAACTCTAAGAATGAACTAGCTAAAACTATCTTCAGAAACTTATACAAACGTAGTTCTATCAAAAGCTTAATAATAGTCTTAAGATTCATAACAAAATCATAGTACAATTTTACAATCTGAAGTACCTTACAAGCAAATATTTCTTATACCACTTTAAAGGAATCAATGAAGAAAAAAGTGTTACTTGAAATAAGTTTAATAGCATCAGCTATTTGTTTTTACCCAAGGTATTATTTTGTTTATCAATACTCAATAGTAAGGTCAATTAAGATTGGGCTTAATAAATACAATGTTGATTTCAAAAATCAACTTCACAACTGTAACTAACTGAAGTGAGCCTAACAAATTAAGAGTCATCCATTAGACGATTCGTGTGATATTCGTTTTACATCTTTGTTAAGTGGTATTTGATTTGCGATACGCTTCTTTCTTCTAGCATTACCACAAGCAGCTCTAGCAGCTTCTGAAGCGCAATGAGCAGCTTGTTTAGTAGCTTCACATTCAGCGCAGGCGCATTGTAACTTATGCTGTAGGTGAGCTAATCTAGCTCTTGCTTCAGATAAATTATGGAATTTCTCTTGAAGACCAAATTTCGTTTTGTCTAACACGCAGTGAACTGCCTTTTCTAGTTGCCCTGCCAGTTGCACTGCTTGCATCATCAATTTGTGCTGTAAGAAGATGTCCATTGCTAAATTTTAACCGATGGTACAACAACAATAAAACAATAAATAAAAAAACTTAATTTAAATGAAACAAAGAGTATTAATTACGAAAAATTTATTATCTATAAACTGTTTGATGTTTTTATAAACTGTTTGATGTTTTTTATCCACCACTCTTAGTCATCGTTTCTTTTTATGGACGCATTGCAAATATTTAACAGGAACTATCGCATGGATATACGTCGAAGCACACGATAAAAAGGTTGCAGCCACAATGAATGTGCACAAAGAAATACAAATCATTTTTTGTACATAAACCTTGACCGCCTCCTTCTCAATTCTTCCCTCAGTTTACCTTCGAAAAAGAAAAAGCAAAGTTTTCGAAGTGTAGTTGCATGGTAAAAGTTCTTCAACAATTACGACCAAACAAATTATTGTGCATTTTGGACGAACAGTTTAGTGAAAGACTTCGTAAAACTTTGATTTTCGATGCAAATCTGAGGGTAGGAATTGTTGAAGAAGAAAAAGCAAAACTCGAAGTATAAACAACAATATTAACTGAGTATTGGATGGATTCAATGTTTATCATTAATTATACGTAAAAACAATGTTTTTTTTTCGACGAGTAAATTCCTATCATCAATTGCATTATGAAATATATTATGTAGAAGTTCAAAGAAAGCCTACAAACCTCCTACTAGGTAAATATTGGAATACATCACATCAGTGGCGTTATAATAACCTTGTTACGCCACTGATGTGGTTTATTCCACTAAACAACCACCACACTATCTGATAAAAGTTAAAGTAACAAATCTTTGACCATGGTAATCGCTTTCACTATTTGTATTCAAGTATAATGAAAAGATATCAAAAGCGATTATGGACTAGGTTTAAAAAAACCTTACGTTTCATTGTACCATAGTAGAGAACTTAAGAATAAGCAATAAATACCTGAGCTGTAGCTTGCTGAGCGGCTAGTACAGCTGCGTTCACAGTAGCTTGCTGCTGGTGAACTGCAGCCGTATTTTCAGCGACCACCGCTTCAGCCTCTTTCACTTCTTGTTGCAGTTGTTCTACCACGGCTTGTTTGCCAACTAGTGCTGCTTCTGCTGCCTTAGCTGCTTGAAGCGCTTTTTCTGCTAGTTGGGTTTTGACCTGCAAGGATACTTTATCTCTTTTATATATCTCTGTTAGTAGCTTTATGGTTTTTTTTCTCGTGTTGTTTTGAAGAAAGAATCAATTACATTTTATGCTGAAGATTTTTTGCCTTTTTGCCCAAAATAGGGAGACATACACTGTCGTTTAGTCAGAACATGATACTGCTAAATATCTACTAGGTATATTATTTAGCGGCAGTCAGATAAGGTAAAATAGCCTGAAGTAATTGAACCAGCGACAAGTTTCACTAAAATATTATAGGAAGTGTTGTACATGATTGTATGCTTGTACCTATTGTGTATCTCGTGCCGTTACCATTCTGTATTGACAGTTCAGAGAAGTTAATAACAAGTCTATTTTGAAGCAAGAAAAACAAACAACTAACCATATGGGCAGCCTGTGCACCCGCTGCGTTCTGTGCAGCCTGCGCAGCCTTCGCCTCCGCCGCAGCCTTTTGTGCTATGCTACTTGCACATTTCCCTTTACAGTCTCTTACTACCGCCTGTCTACTGTCTTTCCCTTCTCTCTTCAATGGCTGACCCCACACTGACACCATCAGAATCAGCAACAACAGGATTCTCATTTGTGTTGAGCGTCGATTGCTCTTTTTTATCGAAATCACTACATAAGTTATTTTTTGTTCCTAGATTGGTGGATAAGAAATATCTCGTGAAACAAATCACTCTCCAAAATCTGTCACATTGACTTTTTGTCTATTTTAATTTAGGAAGAGTATTTCAAGAAGTATTTACTACACTCCATGCATTTCATGTATCAGATAATGTTATCGTAATAGGGCTCTTGTGTGTTTCTTGAGTATTTAAAGAACCTCGATATTTTCAATACAATTTCAAATTTTTGCACCATTATAATCTAGGTACATAACCCCAGGAAACCTCAATATAATCACGTTCCAGACACGACAGGTATAACAACTATAGTGCATCCTAAGCATACTGTGCGCCTACGCCCGCGCTTTTAAGTTCTTCAAGTACTAGTGTAATTCAAAGATCAAAAAATTTGAATTTAGTGTTTTTACAATCAATCAATTTTTGCAATTTAAATTTGAACTGCAAATTGAATAAATTAAATTGAAAGACAATATTTTGTTTCGTTCTTTCTACTTATTTTCATAGTATTAACGTACAGTGCCCTTCAATAAATAATGTTTCTATTGGGATTTTACCATTTTATTTATTTATTTAATCTTTAATGCACAAAGTAAGTACATAAGGAGGACTTAATGCCGCAGGGCATTCTCTACCAGTCAACCTTAAGGTAGTGGGACATGATAGTGAGGGTGCAATTTAAAAACCTTTAAGAGAGCAAGTATAAAGAAACAGTTAAATATTTACATATATTGTGTCATAGCCAAATATATACTTAAGATATTTATTCAGAAGAGTATATTAAACTTAAGTAATAATATAAATATCTTTAATACCTGATTGGTACATTAGGACAATGATTGCAAAAAGTATCGACGAAGTATCCGTTTGAACGAATTTTATGGAAGTTTCCCAGTACCTCGGAGTTCGGTAATGTGCCCGTAGATGTCTATAGGCTCGCTACCTGTTACATGGGTCAAAACGTAACCGGCGAATCGTGGGTGTCTGCATGTATGCTTGAATGCATTCACCTCTGCCTACCCCTTCGGGGATTAGAGGCGTGGAGTTACGAATAAGGTATTTCTCACTTCTTTCCTTTATATTTTTACTTCTTGTACATTGCCGTGACTTTTTGCTGGCGCTGGCGACATATATTTACAAAGAAAGAAGTAATCTTGACGTGATGATGTAACTGTCAAATAATATAAAAAGCAGGACAGATTTTTTTTTGGTTTTGTTTACAAGAATTAAATATGAAATTATGCTGTTGAATATTGAAATGAACTGCAGTATAGAGGCATAATCATCCTCTATACTTCGAAAACGATCTTAGAGAGGCATTTCAAGAAGCAGGTACTTTAAAAAAATCCTTATTATACGCAGTTATCTTTATTTAATCAATGAGATTTATGAAAATTTTACTAGTGGTAAAGTTTCAGAGTAGGTGCTCGAGGGCGTAGGTACCACCATATTACCGTATCTATCACAGAGACATGTCACCTGAGATCTTAGGAGTGACAACACATCTGCATTTTGACCTCTATATTTTGTGTAGTCTATAAGCTGCAGTCATCACTTAACATCCATAATATGAACAGCATACTTGTTAGGTACAAAGTGAATTTAAAAGCTTGTGGCCTCTCACGCAACATGAAATTGAGAAAAGTCAGAAAACAATGTTATTCTTTAACCGCCTCAGTAGCTGGGTTCGATTTCCGGGTTGGGAGACGAGAGAGAGAGAGAGACAACGATGTAAAATCCTTTATCTCTGTTTCTGTTGGGATTTTCCTTTTTCTGCAAGTTTCTCAGTAGGTACCTTGGAGTTTGGTGATGTGCCGGACGAATCGTGGGTTTTCGCATGTATGTTTGAATGTATGCATTTTTCTCTGCCTACCCCTTCGGAGATAACATGCGTGAAGTTACGTACGTTACGTTTTTTTTCAGATCATCACAGTATCAATATACATCGTCAATCACGGTGGCTAACACCTGAAAAATGATTTGCCTCTCTCTCTACGCCTTGATCGCTTCCACAGCTCTTCTTGCTTGTTTCCCCGTCTGCTACCGACAATTTGAGATGCAGAAATTCCTCAAGTGCATTAAAAAATAAACAATGATTATCTGCATGTCATGTTTGACTGCCTTGTTTGCTGCAAGCTGCATCGCCTGCGGACCTATTTTGCTGGATACTTACTGGCCCCTCAAGAAAAAAAAACGTGGCTGTAAAAATCCTTGTTGTTCTAAACGTTCAAACGACAGTAGTTAGCGGTGCAGTAATTAAATAATAAATGCATTGAAATACCATGTCGCGATTTATTTGATAATCTTAGAATAATCATCATCAGAACACCAGCGCTGTAGTGCCAACTACAGCAATCAGCTGTGATGGGTACCATTTTTTGGTCTCGCACATACATCATTTAACCGGCGATTCGTGGGTGTTTGCATGTATGCTTGAATGCATGCATTTACCTCTGCCTACCCCTTCGGGGATTACAGGCGTGAAGTTCCGTTTATTTACGTTGAAGTTACACATGCATCATACCGTTGTGTTAAGTTGTCTTCTCTGTTTTTATTATTTTTATTTTTCTTATTATTATTATTTATTTAGGTACTTAGTGATGTATTGTGTGTGTCAAAAAATAAACTATTTCTTTCTTCTTTCTATCATTAACATAATTTTTGTTGAATGTGTTCGGGGTGAGGATCATCGCCGCGCTCATAGATTTAATAAGTAGATAATAAATCTATGGATTTAATAAACTACTTCGTTGCCGCGCTTCACTAGAAATAGGACATTGCAACCATTGTATACTACCTACTCATTGATTGCAACGAAGTAGTATAATAAATCTATGATTGCAACAGTATCCTGGCAGACCTTACTACGGATGATGCCAGAATTATGTTGCTATATCAATTGGCAATTAGCTAACGTAGATTTATTACTATTTTTTTAAAATGAAGAGTTTTACTGGTGGCAAAGCTCCAGTGACGGAGCTCGCGGGCGTAGGCACCACCGCATTACCTAATATACTTGCCGCTAAATGTTAGTGTTCAGCACTATCGTGTTCCGGTCAGGTGGTAATGTACGGCCCTCTAATTTCCGGCACAGAGGCATAACACCTTAGAGGAATTATTCCCAGTTGCCCCCGCGGCGGTTGCCACCGGGGGTAACGCATCTGCACTTTGACCTTGGTCTTTGTAAGGGTGTCTATAGGCTGCAGTCATCACTTAACATCAATGTGAACTGCATGGTTTTTGGCCATTTTCATTACATAAAAAAAAAAACTAATTCATGCGAACTTATAGAGCGTCATGGTCTTTGACCAAGCTCTTTTAACGGAGAATTTAAAAAAATAACTCATAACTTCAGCGGAAAGACGTCCACTGCTGGACCAATTCAATCATGGCGATTACGGCATGTTTTCCCCTAATGATGCACAACCGTTGTGGGCATCTTTGTAGGGCTTTCGTTGAGCAGTCTTTTGGTTTAAGTGGTGATGATAATTTATAATTTACTTCTGCTACCTATTGCATGGATTTCAGCTGCCCATGTTGAGCGAGCTTCAATAGAACATTTTATTATGAACCTCGCTGTCCTAGTGACCCACCCATTTACTATATTGTTTATAGTTGGCCCTGTAGAAACGTAATGACTAAGATCTCAGGAGTGGCAACGCATCTGCATTTTGACCGCTGGTCTTTGTGTGGGTGTCTATAGTGTTACGTTTATTAAAATGACTATTAATAAAACAACCAATATTAGGTAGAAAAATTTGACTTCAGGCGAGACTCGAACTCGCGGCCTACTGGGAATCTAGTCCAGCCGCTCTTCCAATTGAGCTACTGAAATCCTGCCCGATTTGTCGAATCTTTCCTTCAATTTTATTGCATTGCTTTATGGTAGCAGCAGCGCCATCTATTGCCAACTATGCTAGTAGCATAGTTGGCAATAGATGGCGTTGATTCCCAGTAGGCCGCGAGTTCGAGTCTCGTCTGAAGTCAAATTTTTCTTTCCATTTTTCTTTAATAAAAATATATTTCACAAGCATGTGTTAATGCGAAATAATATAAAACAATTAATATTAGGTAGGTACTACAGTTTTAATAATTTATAAAATATCTACCTATATACTATGACTCTAATTATCCTATAACCTAATCTCCCTAACTACAATTAAAACTATTTAGGTAGGTACTACTCAGTAACTAAACTAATTAAAAATTTAAACCTAATCTTAATTTTTAATTAAATTGAGAAACTAAGTTAAAATAGGGCGTGGATCGACTATCGTTTGTTTGCACTGGTAGAAACAAATACAGCAACACTATCCTGCACTAGGAGCCGGTGACGGTGCTGCCGGTGCCGCTCTGTAGACCGTTGCGCGACGCGGGGAAGAATCTGACGTCACGCGAACAGGACAGCATCAACCCAGGTCGTTTTAGACCCAGAATAAAAACCCTGGAAATTCCCAAGGGTGGAAAATAAGAGCACGCTCAAATGGCATCACGTGTCCCCTACACGACCTTGATGGTTTATGAGATGATTAAACACAAAGCAGCCAGATGATAGTTTGCTATATGTATAGCCATTAGTAATCAATGATGTGGTCCTAGTGAAACAAATAGGAGGCAATGATAATATGAGCACTTAGAACCTACAGTGAGAATAAGTTACAAATAAATGCACAACTTACCCGAGATCGGGGTTATATTCCGCAAGTATATAGATATAGCACGAAGTACATACAGGCAAAAATAGTATAAGCACTAACGGCACATTAACTATTTGGCAGTAGATATAGGTATGGTGTAAAGAATTAGAGGCAAGTATTATTCATGTCCGATGTTCCAGCACGAATGTCATACCGCTGTCCTCCGCTCCGGCGAACGGTGGGCCCGTTCACCAGAACCGGTTCTGTCTACGCGCCGCTCATTTCATATCGCACGGCGTACGACACAGCCTAGGTTAATATTTTAATTACGTACCTTCACGCTTGGTTGCGCATCCGGTAGGCAGAGCGCGTGAGGTACTAAATCGAGCGACCAAATCTTTCAATTACAAATACGTTGTAACAATAGGCTGCAGTTATTATTTTACATCAATGTGAACTGCATGCTTGTTTGCCACTATCATAACATAAAAAAAGTTGAATTGTTTTTAGTTTTTCAGTTTTCTTATTATCCTTTTTACTTAAAAGGATAATAAAACGCAGTGAGCCCAGTAATCTACAAGTAGTATTCATTCATTTTATTTGTAATAATATAAGTAAACTGTTTTATTGAAACTGCAGCGGTCGACAATACCCTTAGCAATAGTTCACACACAAAAATTAAAATAAATATTAAAATTAAGTATAGGTGCAAAAAAAAAATATTGTTCATAGATATCTATCTAGTCCAGCCAGAGGTTAAATAAGTTCTATGAGTATCTGTGAAAGATGCAATTTACAATTGACAGCGAAAAAAACATTTTGAATTTAGAAGTCGACATAGAAATTTCAGTTGTCAGTTTGTCAGCAATATCAATTTCGACTGAATTTAACACAAAAATCATGAGCTTGAAATTATTGTGGAATTGCGCTAGAATCATCCTGATTTCAGGACTGTCTTTTGGAATTTAGATACCATCAAAATTTGGAATAGATCATGGAGATGTATTGAAGCTGTAAGTACATCTTGACTTGGTGTACCTATTTTCAATATCGAACTTGTGAGTAGACGATATGCAGTTGTAAACCTAAAGGCTGATATCAATAGCCAGTAGTCAAAAGGCAGCACGTAATACTTTTCTGTCTACATTAACAAGCCACACCCAATCTGCAGACTTCCAATATCGCTACTTTCAGTAATCAATGTTCCATAAAATTTCATGTGTGACGAAACAAACGATTAGAATTATAATACCCAGTTACGTGCTAAGAATTATGTTAGTTAGATTTGTTTTTCCAGTGACAAAAGTACAAAAAAGTCAATGATATCTGATTGCTTTAAAATTAACAATTTATTCTCATAAATTTTCTACATCTAACCTGGATCTCTCAGATGAATACTGAACTATACTACTTAAAAACTAAAACCCTTCGCTTCCGAGGGATCACCTATCGGATTTCTACCGTCATTATAATGTTACATGAATAAAATAAATCTTAACTCATTATCTTTTTCAGGTTCCAAAAGCAGTGTTTAATCCCATATGTTTTGCGTGCCACTGCTAAGTATAATAAGTGCTGCGACTTTCGTGATCTGCTTTCCATTCTGTGTTCAGAAACTCGTAAGTCGCAAGTGTTACTGCCCAACTATCCCAATCTGCCCTGATTGTGGGATGACTTACTGATACATTCTCAATACCTACTTTTTACATATTTATGTCCTTTTTAAATCAGTCGACTGTTTTTTGTTTATCTTATCAGGTGTAGTTTTAGGCTCATCAATTTACACAGAAACATTGTTTTTTGTTTTTTTAGTTAATCTTCTTTGTTATATTGTCAAAAATCATATTTGAATAGTAACTCTTCCGATGAGTTCCTAACATCAGACAAGATGATTTGTATGAGTTGTGTAACAGCTTTAGCAGCTATGGGTTTGATTGCGTGCGGACCTTTGGTTTGCGAACGATTTATGAGATGCTTAATGAAATCTAGCAAACGATAGCTCCATTGTATTTCATAATATCTGTATACTTAGACTTGGCTTTCATAATTTGTGATTTGTAATAAAGATTTCACGAATTCCCAATGTGTTGTATTATTAAAACATTATTATTATTTATTCTTTTTTACCAGAAAATCTACGACTATATGCGCAAAATTAATGAATTTGAAACTTCATAAAAAGTTCAATCGGATAAATTATACATTTCTGGGCCCACCTTTATATTAGCAATATGTATTTATATCAACATATGAAAAATTGATGAAAAAGTGGTCATTAAAATAAATGAATAAGCAGGCATTTAGGAAACATCGTTTTAATTCTAAACATCTAAAACATACACCGTAATATCACTTGACTGAATCCTCACAACTAGACTACAACATAAAAAATTGAGCAAATACGCAATTAACAACTTTTTACGTATCTGAGGGAAATAAATAAATTAACAAGATATTTATATATGACACTTAAAATTTAGTTATTGACTAAGATAAAAATTTGGACTATGTTCTCTCTCTAGATGAACTTCGATAAGCTTCGTGTTTTAGTGGAGTTACTATCGTGATAGCCTCTTTCTTAAATCTTTGACTATGTTTGCCTAAAATGGCTTGATCTAATTTTGCTATAGCGGCTGTAGGAGTCTGAAATTCTCCTACAAACTGGGCTGTTGATGTAGGTCTTACAATTTGCACCTTCTCATTATTAATCATTCTGATATCTTTATCTATATTTTCTGCACTTGATCTATAAAACCGTTTAACAGCTGGCGCATTTTCAGCCTCTTTTAATATAGCTGGGTCTATAACATCTATTTGATCGCTCAAAGTCTCCTGTTTTATAGGGTTAGTAATATTTTCTATTGGTTGTATTTCTTGCTTAATTATTTCTACTAAAGTTGAACCCGATGTTACTTCAGGTTTCTCAGTCGTTGTTCTTGATTGTGAAGTACTATTTTTTAAGATCATTCGTCGTCTATGTTTTCGTTCAGTAGAGTTTTCAGTAGATTTATTTTCAGTCGAAGTATTACTATCTTTGGTAGAGGTATTGTTGAAGTTTAAGTCTGCGTTAACGGTAATTAGTCTAAATTCACTGCTATCTGTTTCTTGGGAAGTCGGTGCTGGGTCTTTTCTAACATTTCTTTTCTCAGTAGCATTATTGTATTGTCTATTGCCACGGTATACTGGTGAACTAATGTTTACTACATATTCTTTTTTCTGGCTATGCCTTTCGTCAATAAGAGGTTGAGGTGTAATTATTTGCACTGGATCATTGTTCTGAGCGGCGGGCTTGGAGTCTTGATTTTCCAGAATCGTTATTGCTTCTTTTATTCCTTCCACGTCCTCTGGATTGACTGGACGCCCTGAAATGGAATAATTAAATATTAAACTGTTTTATAATAAAGTTATAGTTAAGTTACAGTTTTTTTTTAATATTTTTTTTTGTTCCGGTAGTCTTACATTACAGGTATTTTTTACAAACTGACGCTTTGATTGAATATTGAATTTGGTTGAATGTTGAATATTTTTCCATTTTGTGATTGTTTCCCAGTACCTCAGAGTTTGGTAATGTGCCCGAAGATGGCAACAAGCTCGCCATCATAATACATGGGTCAAAAACGTAACCGGCGAATCGTGGGTGTTTGCATGTATGCTTGAATGCGTGAATTTACCTCTGCCTACCTCTTCGGGGATTACCGGCATGAAGTTACGTTTTCTCATTAATGTGATATATAATGCTTAGTTATCATTAGAATTTAATGACAAAAAATATGATAATACAATACTAACCATCTTCGATCTCCTTCTTGTACGAAGAGAAGAAAGTCAAAGCCTTCATGAGCTGGTAGCTCTTAGACACCGGTATGTTGGTATCGTAGAGCTTCATAGTGTTCTTGCAGTCGACGTAGAACCACCAGTTGCATTTGAGGATAGTTTGGTCGAAGAGAGTGGATTCGGGGCAGAGGAAAGACTTCATCACGAGGCCGTCGTCTGTCAGTGCGCAGACATGGAACACCTGGAAAGTGATTAGTTAAGAAATTAATTAACTGTTTTGTAGGAGCCTGGATCTAAGAGATTGAGATGAGCAAGAGCATTGTATTTTATAACAGAATTCTAAATAATTGTGGTACAGTATGATCAAAAACATAAAAAAAAAGAGGTTAGTGACAAGTGGACGAAAACAGACATATTTGGAATACCAACCCAGATAGAGATGCCATTTATTCAATGCCTTAGATATTAAAAAAAAAAACCACTCACCATACAACCAAGACTTTCGTCGCCGTACAACCCTGGAAAGTATTTCTGATCGCCGCAATGGAAGGATGTGTCTGGAAGATCCACTTTGGACTGGAAGTGGTCGTCGAAGTTCTTCTCGTAACCCACGGGGTAGTACTCGCGGGGTGCATTCATTACTTTCCCAGATGTTGGATTTCTAGTTTTGAGTGATTTTTGATTAGTAATCGCACGGAACGTTCTCAGGACAAATATTATTTATGGGGATATGAAGACATAAACTATATGGAAAACAATTATTATATTTAAACAACTAACGTACATTTGAAGTATAAAGTTACACATTTACAACTATAATTTAACTAGCGGCCTACCCCGGCTACGCAAGGGTGCAACGTTACCTCTACTCTCCTATTCATCTTAGCGTGATGTTATATAACCTAAGGCTTTCCTCAATAAATGGCCTATTTTTTTTATTCGGACTAGTAGTTCCTGATATTAGCGCGTACAAGCAAACAAACAAACACTTCAGCTTTCTAATACATAGTATAGATGAAGGATCGTGGCAAGATTTGTACAGAAAATATGAAAAAAGGTACAAGGTAAATCAGACCTGAAACATTAATAATGGGAACCTCAAGAACGATTTCTGGTATTTAAAATATTTTAACTCTCCGGCATAAAAAGTTCAAATGGAACTTTTTTATAGAGTTCTTCTATTGTAGTTAGAAACACCATTTTTATTCCGTTGATTTAAAAATATTTGAAATACCAGGTAAAGATAATGTTTCTACGCTGTTTTACCTTGTACCTCTTTTTTCTATTTATTCTGTACAAATCAGTGTACAAAACTTGCCATTATTTTCCGAGATCAGATCCCGAGTTAAAGACTATTTTATGACCTCGATTTTCACGTGTTGTATAGCAACTATAATAAAATAATAATAATAACGGCAACCCATTATACGTCCCACTGCTGGGCACGAGTCTCTATCCTTTTTGGGGGGAGGCCTGGAGCTTACTCCACCACGCTGCTCCAATGCGGATTGGTGGAGGTGGATGGGTTAGTGGCCAACCCGCTGTCGGATGTTTTCAAACCACCCCATAAGGCCTCCGGCCCCCGAACGTGCCCTCCGAAGTACGGAAACGCGCATTTAATTTGCCATTAGCGGTCACCCACCAAACTACCCGACTGCGCCCGTAGTGCTTAACCGAGTAGATCGCTTATGATCTAAACCAGCCGCGGGGCCATGCGTGCTTCGATAGCAACTACATGAAATTATTAATTTGTGGTATTGTTGAAAAATAAAAGAAAATGAAACTCCATATTTTACCTCTTTGGTTTTTGATGTACTTGAGCCACTACAATCTCAGGCTCAGGCTCCAATTGGAAGACAGCCGGCTCCTCCGTAGTGGACGTTGTTGTGGTTGTGGTTGTTGATGGCATTGGTATGTTCGCGTACTTGCTCAACAGTTGTTGCTGTCTCAACGCTATCGCTGCTTCCACAGCTTCCATCGATATGTTACCAGCTTTAGCAATCTCAACTATCTTCGCATTTATATCCTCTTTGTTAAACTTCAACGTCGTATCATCCCCGTAACCAGTAATAGAGTTGTAATCGTCGACCTTCTTCGTATTGTACGCCGGATAGACGCTCGCCAGATCGTGGACTTGGTGAGGAACAGGGTCTATAAAGTTAGAAATAGGATTGGTGTTTTGGGTGAAAGAATTTTGCGGTACAGAATAGGCAGGTGGACGTGTGTGTGTGGATTCCTTGAGAGCTGGTGCAGGTATGATAGATATGGCTTGTGAAGGCATGGGAATGAATGGGTTGATTGTGGGTACTGTTATGATTCTTGGCGTTTCAACAATGATCGGTGACGGTGTGATCCTAAGAAGCTGTGGCTGATATTGAAATGCTGTCATTTGTGACACCATTTTGGATACGCTGTTGTGTGCATGTGGATGCTCACTTGCGTAGGCGAGTCCGGGGCCCTTCGACTGCGGAATTTGAAGCGGGGTGTAAGTATTCTTCGTTGAAGAGACTATTGGAAGGACTTTAAGAGTGTCTTCTTTGGGTGGCAATGGCTTGAACGGTGGGACGCCCATCGGCATTGGTTTCGCCATGGTTATCGTTGGTTTCGACCGGCTCATCATGTTTGGGGCTTCGATCGTTGGTCCTGGCACGACGATTGGCTGCATTGTGGTCGAGACCCGTCTATGTAGTGTGGATAATTTGTCCATCGCAGCCTGGTTCGGTCGCGCCACCGGTGCGACTGGTCGCATCATTATTCTATTCTGCTTGCCCCTTTTCTGAAATAAATAATAAGTCAATTAGTTTATGAAATGAAATTATTCTTATCTGATACGTTTCGTAAGTAATTCTGTTGTCTTTGTGAGAAGTGTATGTCAAAACAGAAAGATGAATGCTTTTGAAACCGCAGTTGTAAATATATAAAGATGTCTCGTAATTTTACTGTCGCGTTCTTCAACAGCATATTTAGCTCGTTTGGATACATTCAGTATTTACTACACTCACGCTACGTAATTATTTGTTTAATACGTTTTGAACATGAGATGAGTTGCGTTGCATGACAAATTAGTAATACGCAAGGCTCAGTGAAGAAGGTGAAAGTCGTAATTATTTTACGCAAGTTCCATTAGGATATTGCTCCACTTGTGGTGCAGCTACGACAGCCTTTGCTATTTTTTATATTTTTATTTTTTTTTGCAATTAGATAGCGTAATACACGATCTTGTAATTATAGACACAGGAGAAAATTTCACTCAAGTTTCTGAACCAGCTTCGTTACATAGATATGGCGATATCTGAATAATATTGTTATTATACTCGTAGTTTTACGGCAAACATCAATAACAAAAACACAAATCATCGGACCCTTGTAAAAATACATTGAAACTGTCAGTCACTATCTTACATATTAAAATTATATTCGCTGAATGTTAATTTTGATGCTTTAAGAATTTCCATTACCCACTCGTTTAGGGTGTAAGCTAGGTCCACTAGTTTAGGCTCTAAATCTTCTGTCCGTCAGCCATATCTATCGACTATAGTCCTAAAAGAATGAATTCTATTCAATAATTATATTTGAACCATTGTGCAAGAAAAGAGAGAGATTTTTTTCTTCCTAATTCTCGCCTTTCTTTGTACGGCTTGGAAACCTACCTCTTGCTTAACAGCCGGCCGACTGGAAGTGTCGACCAGGTTGGGCACGCCGTTCTTCAGACTGACCGACCTCCGTCGACTTGGGTCTAAGTTGGTGAGCGACTGCTCAAAGCCCAGCTCGTCCCCGAGGCTGAACCCTGAAATATACAATTATGATAAAGAATTCAATCAATTCCAGGGAACGTAGGGACATAGTTGACTTATCAGTGGAACATGTTGCGGAAATATCTTGTGTTGAGCTGGAGAAGCATATAATAGTGTGCGTTTACAGACCACCAAATTACCAAAACATCAACGTATTTGACTCCACTATGGAGGATGTATTGAAAAAAGCTTGTTCTAGTAAAAAATCTGTTATTGTATGTGGAGATTTCAACATTAATATTTTGGAAAATAGCTATAATAGTTGTAGACTATTGAATCTTTTTATGTCGTTCAATCTAAGTAATGTTTTTTTGGAACCCACTCGAGTGAGTCCAACCTCAGCAACTTGTATTGATAATATATTTTGTGATCTTAAATATTTAGATAAAAATATTGTTAACTGCATGCCTTCGGATCATAGCGGGCAAATAATGACTTTTGCCACTGCTAATAGTAAAAATATAACACAAAAAACATACAGACAAATAACTTCTGCTAAATTAAACTATTTTAATGACATGTTAACTAAAGAGTTATATGCCCAAAAGTTTGATTTAAATAGTGCAAATAATTGTTATGAGCAAATTTTTAAGGTACTTAATACACAATTTAATAAAACATTTAAAATTAAAACTAAATCTATCAAATATAAATTTAGTTTCTGTGATTGGGCTACAACTGGCATTCGTAAAAGTAGGGAGAGATTATTTGAATTATATGGCCTTAGGAATTGTATGCAAAATGAAAAACTTAATAAATATATTGCTACATATTCAAAAATTTACAAAAATGTGTGTCAAAAGGCAAAGTCTATATATTTGAGTAGGAAAATAATAAATGCAGACGATAAGATGAAGGCTACGTGGAAAGTAATAAATAGTGAAGCAGGCAAAAATAAACGGAGTGATGGTCGCGTGATTTTGGAGACATCTCAGGGTACTGTGAGTTCGAATCCTGACATTGCGCAGCACTTTGTAGAATACTTTGCTAAGATTCCCTTTGAAATTACAAAACCCTTAAACTCATCCTCTTTATTATCCATTGATATTCTGAAAAATAACGTAGAAGCTTGTACTATTCAATTTAGTCAATAACATCTTACACGAACAGCAATTTGGTTTTACAAAAGGACGTTGTACAACCGATGCCGGTGTTGCTTTATTAAAACATATTTTTGAAGCTTGGGAGGATTCACAAGATGCTATAGGTATATTTTGCGACCTTTCAAAGGCGTTTGACTGCGTGGACCAAAATACATTAATTGGCAAACTTGATCATTATGGACTTGAAAATAAAGCTCTTCAACTTGTTCAATCATACCTTAAGGATCGGGAACAAGTAGTTCAAGTGAATGGAGTAAAATCTCAAGGTGCAAAGACAGGAATGGGTGTCCCACAGGGCTCAATATTAGGACCATTTCTGTTTTTAGTCTACGTTAATGATTTACTTCATTTGATGCCTAATAGTATGCCCAAAACAATTTTATTTGCAGACGATACTTCAATAGTTTTTAAAATGAACAGACGGAATCCAGATTACGATACTGTAAATAAGGTCATAGGAGAAGTACATAAATGGTTTACTGTCAATAATCTTGCACTGAATAGTAAAAAAACCAAATGTATCCGTTTTACCCTCCCTAATGTAAAAAGTAAAGAAGGAGACATTTTTATAAACAATGACAAAATTCAATTTGTTGATGACGCTACCTTCTTGGGAATAACGCTTGACTCGAAGTTACAATGGGGACCACATATTAGGAAGTTAGCGAAACGTCTGAGTGCCGCAGCTTATGCTGTTCGAAAAATTAGGCAATTAACTGATATAGACACTGCAAGACTTGTTTATTTTAGCTATTTTCACAGTGTCATGTCCTATGGTATTTTATTGTGGGGTCGAGCGGCTGACATACAATCAATTTTTGTATTACAAAAGAGGGCCATTAGAGCGATGTATAACTTACGTAGTCGTGATTCTTTGAAAGAACTATTTAAAGAAATAAATATAATGACAGTCCCTTGCCATTACATCTATGAAAATATACTTTTCGCGAGGAAAAATCTACATCTGTTTGATAAAATCTCCGATAGGCATAGTTATAATACGAGGAATAAGAACAAGTTGTCTCTGCCAAGTTTTCGACTGACGAAAACTAATACATCTTTCCTAAAATATAGTGTAGAATTTTAAAACAAGATCCCAGCCGGGATTGCTGAACTCACCGATGGTAAATTCAAAGCATTAATTAAACGCACTCTATGTAAAAAGGCTTACTATAAACTCGAGGACTATCTCAAGGATAGAAATGTTTGGCTAAATGCTGATCTAGCTCCACAAAGGTGTTAAATGTAATAATCAAAGTGTAATGTTGATATTAAATTGTTAATTTTAAGCTTGTTTAAATTATGGAAAATTGTAAAAATATGCCTAAGAGATATTTTTAAAAGAGCCGACTGAGTTTTTTCCGGCAAGTTTTTCTCAGATCATATTGGCCTTTGGAACTTTGCCGGTGAATGACAAAGAATGACTCTTTTTCTTTTCTTTTTACTCTTTGTTATCAGTTTGTAAAGGGGAAAAGAGACATTTTACTGATATACTTTCTACATTAGTTTATGACATTTAGTTTTATCTTAGTGATATTCTTGACTTTACATATATTTTTTATCTTGTTTGACATGTATATCAATTGTTATTCGCTTTAATTTATTTTGTTTGTTTTTGACGTGTCATAAGAGGTGCCTGTCACCCTAAATGAATAAATGAGTTTCTGATTCTGATTCTGATACATATGAAAATATGAGGCGTTTAATGTTTATAGACAACAAATATATAAACATTTGATACTTGTTAAGAATATCTGGGAAGATGGTGTAGATTGTTTATGTGATGAAATTATTGATTTTTGATTTAATTGAGGTGGGCCATACTGTTGATTTAGGTACCGAGAAGTGACGGCCCACTATTCGGCCTGTTGGAGGAAAAACTTCTACTGCAAGAAAATTCTTCCACAAGTCCAGTCAATTAACCGAACAATGGCGGTCAAACCATTCCAATGGGGCGGTAATAAGTGCGATAACGCAAGATGGACAGCAGCGTCCTGCGATAAAACAACCGCCACTGATATCGCCAATCCGCATGCCAAGCGTGGCGATTATGGCATGTCTCCCTTATGAGGAGACTTGGTTCAGCAGTGGACAACTTTCGGCTGATTATGACGATGATGAATCTTTAGACACAGTCGCAGATCTAGTACTCTAGGAAGGCTGTGGTTATATTACTCGAAAATTTGCCCATTGTGAGATGGGGGTAGCCACGAGTAGCCCGCGAGCTCCAGTGACAGTGCTCGCGGGCGTAGACACCACCGCATTACCTAATATACTTACCCCCATTGTTGGGTTTTCTGACCGCAATGGTAGTGTTCAGCACTATCGTGTTCCGGTCAGGTGGTAATGTACGGGCCTGTGATTTCCGGCAAAGAGGCATAACACCTTTTTTTTATTCTCCGTTTAAAGAGCTTGATCTAAAACCATGACGCTCTCTGCATAACACCTTAGGTCTCAGAAGTGGTAACGCATTTCGACCTCTGATCTTTGTGTGGGTGTCTATAGGCTGCAGTCATCACTTTACATCTATGTGAACTGCATGCTAGTTTGTCACTTTCATCACATCAAAAAAGATGCTTTTGCCAGCCTCACGTGCCGACCAGCACTCTAAAGACTAACGTTTTCCCAGGTTTTCGAGCGAGCTTCATACATTGTAGAAATCATATGTATTTGCGGATTTTCTCGCGTATACTACACCCAACTTCTCTTTCTTACTCGACGTTTCGCTCGCTTTCCAGCTACCGTAGTCACGGGTAGTCTTAAGGGCAGCCACACAAATCGCAGGCAATCATGCGAGCTCGCAGATACGCGCGATCTATGCGCAATATCTCAAATATATCTCGCGATGCGATGCGAATTCGCGGTTTTATGTGGGAGCCCTAAGACTGCAGTACCTATTCATATTTTCGACTTTCATGACATCAGACCTTTTAGCTTACTTTATTCATCTGATGACACCGTTACCACATAGTGAAATCTCTGCAATACATAGATCTGCGATATATTAACCGGTTAAACTAAAATCAGGTATAAATGGTTATGGTATTATTTGTCCAACTTGTCACGAAAGATTGCATCACTAACTACAGAAGTGCCACTTCACTTGTAACTGGCGTCGGGATGTGACGACCCCACCGCCCACTAGCGGAAGAATTTTCTTCTATTGGAAGAGACAAAACTAAACGTAACTTCACGCCTGTAATCCCCGAAGGGGTAGGCAGAGGTAAATGCATGCATTCAAGCATACATGCAAACACCCACGATTCGCCGGTTACGTTTTGGCCCATGTAACAGGTGACGAGGCTGTTGCCATCTCCGGGCATATAACCAAACTCCGAGGTACTGGGAAACTTTCAGAAAATGAAAAAATCCCAATAGAACCAGAGATAAAATATTTTAAACCATTATCTCTGATAACCCTCGACCCGGGAATCGAACCCAGGACCTCCAGCGTAGTAGTAGTGGCCTGCTACCACTAGGCTACTGAGGCAGTTAACAAGTTAAGTTGGAAGAGAATTTCCACTAATGCAGTCAGTCTACAAATAGCCCTATTGGAATGGTTTCACATCCATTCTTAAAGTAGTAAAAAAACAACGCGGGATGTACAGCAGCGTCCTGCAATAAAACTACCGCCACTTCGATCGCCAATCCGCATGCCAAGCGTGGCGATTATGGCATATTCTCCCCTAATGCCGCACTACACTGTTGTGGGCGTCTTTGGGGAAGACTTTGTCTAGTGGACGTCTTTCAGCTGTAGTGATGATGATCCCTTCGGGGATTAATGGCGTGAAGTTACTTAACATAAAAATCAGCTTACCTAGACTAGCATGAGCTTTGATACCGCCTAAATTTCGTACCCTGAACAGACCGGACTTTTTGAAGGCGCAGTTGATTTTGAAGCCGAAATCTGACTCTAGGACGCATAGTGGATGGACGATTTCTGAAACAAAGAAAAGGGAATGTTAGAAGGTATATTCTAAGTACAATGTTAGCATACGAGTATCAAATTGCAAATTGCTTTTTTTTCATCATATTCGCAGTTTTTACTGGTAGAGTTCGGTGGCGTAGGTACCACCGCATTACCTAATAATTCTACCGCTAAATTGTAGTGTTCAGCACCGCATCTGCATTTTGACCTCTGGTCTTTGTGTGGTGGGTGTCTATAGGCTGTCGTCATCACTCAACATGAATGGTCTGTGGTTAGACCAAATAGGTCGAGTAGGTGCTATTTGAAATCAGAGTCTTCCAGCGGGGAGTGTGCGTTAAAAAACATCATACTTTTTTCGAAATGAAATGTGTCCGGTGAAGCAATAAATATAAATAATATTATTTAATGTGCGTGAAAATAAAAAATAACGTAATTCACGAATTTTTTTTTTTTTTTTTTTTTATCTCCATTTAAAGAGCTTGGTCAAAGACCATGACGCTCTATACGTTCACATGAATTACATTATTCATTTAAAAAAATAATTAAACAACATTAGACAATTGATATAGTTGCAACAGTATTCTGGCGTCATCCGTAGTAGGATCTGCCAGGACACTGTTGCAATGTCCTATTTCTAATGAAGCCCTGCGATGAGCCTCACCTCGAACACATTCAACCAAAATATGGTATACGTCTTCCACTTTACCACATATACTACAATTAGGGGTATCAGATTGACTCATTAAGAATTTAAACTTGAATTTAATTACATAGTTAAATAAAACAATAATAAACATGCATGCACAAATGCATGTTTATTATTGTTTATTTCGTACTTTCCTACGCTTCCGAAAATGTAGGCGCAAAGCCACAAAATCCAAAACGAATTCGTGGTTCCCGTTTAAAAAAAATAAAAAAAATACGCACGATTCAAATATTTTCGGAAAATAAAAACTTCTGAAAATTAAGTCAATTGATAATAATTTTAAAATAAAATTTTGAAATTATAATTATGAAAATGCCATGAAATTACATAAAATGTTAAGGACATTGAACGGCAAAAGAAAGTAGTTTCATAACATACGAATTCATGTTTCGTAATGCGACTGTAATGTATGCGGAATTCAAAAAAGGCTTATTCCGATTTCGGCTAAATTGCAAACGGTGCATTTATAATTTGCGCATTTTGTTGGATTATTATTTGTAGTATGTTATCGAATGTAAAAAAAAAAAAACGTAACTTCACGCCTGTAATCCCCGAAGGGGTAGGCAGAGGTAAATGCATGCATTCAAGCATACATGCAAACACCCACGATTCGCCGGTTACGTTTTGGCCCATGTAACAGGTGGCGAGCCTGTTGACATCTCCGGGCACATTACCAAACTTTGAGGTACTGGGAAATTTCCAGAAAATGGAAAAATCCCAATAGAACCAGAGATAAAGGCTTTTTCACCATTATCTCTGATAACCCCCTACCCGGGAATCGAACCCAGGACCTCAGCGTAGTAGTAGTGGCCTGCTACCACTAGGCTACCGAGGCAGTTTATCGAATGTAATGGATGTAATCGAATAAGTAGTTTAAGCGTCAATCGCAGACAAACACCGCGACACGTAATTTTCATATACAACGTGTAACATGATTAAATGTACAACTCGAAACTAGTTTGTTCAGAATTGATACTCGAATCGATTTCAAGCGTTAAAAATGCTTAAAATAGATAATATTTTGTCCCAAAATGAATTAAGGAAATTATGGTCACCCATTTGGTGAACCGAAAATGAGACAAGTTTATTAGTACTCGTTGAGACGTGCACTTTATTATAAGTTAGCTGTGCCCGCAACTTTGTTTGCGTGGAATAGTGGCTTTGGGACATTAGGCAGCGCTTTTGGATACATTTTGGTTAATTTTGGATCATAAACACTTTTGGGTAGCTAAAAAAATCTATTTTGCAGTAATGCTTCTCTGTACACGATATTAGACGTATGACCATCGGGGATAAAAGCACACAGGCTGCTAGGATTGCGAAAAATTGCTAATTATGTGTTTAAACGCGCAACCATCCTATGCTGAACCGTATTTTCGAAAATGCCTTTTAAACTTCTATGCATTTTTTTTTTTATAGAAAATTATTAAAACTTTTGTAAATTTTCAGTCAATTTTTAAACATAAAAGGTAGATCTATGCATAATATAAGCACTCCGTAAGAGCCGGCAGAAGAGATAAATTGAATATTAACGTTGTGCATTTTTACCCACTAATGCCACCACCACCACCGCCACCACTACAATCGCCACCAACCCCATCAACGCCATCACCATCACCAAACACCTGCGCCACCAATGCCACCACTGATACAAACGCCACCAAAACCTCCACCACCACCACAACCAATGCCACCAACGCCCCCAAAACTACCAACATCACCAACGCCACCAATGCCTCCACCGCCAGTAAAACCACCGCCAGCACCACTAACGCCACCAACACCACCACCAGAGTCACCAACAACACCAACGCCGCCACCACCACCACCACCACTACAAACACCACTAATGCCACCAACACCACTAACGCCACCACCACCACCATCGCCATCATCATAATAACATCCGAAAGACGTCCATCCGTCTCCGCTGGACAAAGCCTTTCCCAAAGATGCTCCTAAAAGTGTTGTGCGTCATAAGGAAAGAATACGCCATAATTGCCACGCTTGGCATGCTGAATGGTGATCATAGCGGAGATTGTTTTATGCCGGGACGCTGCTATGCGGTATGCTTAATGTTACTTTTAGAGAAAAAACCGGCCAAGTGCGAGTCGAACTCGTGCACGAAGGGTTCCGTACAAAAAATGCCATAAAAAATTTATGGATTTTTTTGTACGGAACCCTTTGTTTGTTGGAAGGTAATATACAACATAAGACCTAAAAATTCTGTGAAAATTTTAAGTGTATACTTGATACCGTTATTGATATCGAGCAAAAAATATACGAAAAAAAAACACGTTTATTGTATGCCCCTTGGACCCCTTAATATTTTCAGTTTCTTATTTTTAGTATTCAATTTTGTCGCTATAGCGGTAACAGAAATACATAATTTGTGAAAATTTTAGCTTTCGAGCTATCACTGTTTATGAGATACTGCCTGGGGACAGACAGCCGGATGGACGGATAGACAGGCAGACAGCGGAGGATGAGTAATAGGGTCCGCTTTTACCTTTTAGATACGGAACCCTAAAAAAGATCGATTCAGAATAGTTTAAAAATATTCGATATGATTTTTTAAATTGTCATGACTTTTTTATTTCTGAACCGATTGACATGAAACAAACAGTAAATGTTAAGTGAAACTTACCACAATATATTAGTAAAAAAATCGGACACAGACAAACATACATTTTTCCGGGATAAAAAGTACCCAGTGTTGTGCGCCAAAGGTTAAAGTATAAATATACCAAGTTTCAGCGTAATCGGACGGGTAGATTTTGTGTGATGCTTGAACAAACAGACAGACAGACAGACAAAAAAATTTCTAATCACATATTGGTGTTCGGTATCGATCTAGTAACATCCCCTGGTATTTATTTTTTCAATATTTTCAATGTACAGAATTTGAACTTCTACAGTTTTATTATAAATATAGATAATAATTTATGAAATAAAATAGTGAAAATTAATTTTATTACTAGCGAGTGTTAAATATACGCAAGTTATGCTACATCACATTGCGACAGTGTGCGTATGTAAGTAGGTTTGTGTTTTTGTGTAGGCGTAGGGTAAGCATGCGTAGGGTGTGCATACTGTTTGTACAAATTGAGGACAACTTATTTCTTAAACAAAAAATATTAAATACAAAAACATGTAATTTCAGTTTACGTATTATGATTATAACTCGATTATCTAATCGGAGTTTTTTTTTTTTTTTTATGTAATGGAAGTGGTAAACAAGCATGCAGTTTACATTGATGTTAAGTGATGACTGCAGCCTATAGACACCCACACAAAGATCAAGGTCAAAATGCAGATGCGTTACCACTCCTGAGGCCTAAGGTCTTATGCCTCTGTGCCGGAAATTACAGGGCCGTACATTACCACCTGACCGGAACACGATAGTGTTGAACACTACCATTTAGCGGCAAGTATATTAGGTAATGCGGTGGTGCCTACGCCCGCGAGCTCCGTCACTGGAGCTCTACCACCAGTAGAAGGAGTGTTGGGAAGTGTGAATTATTCCCATTACATGTGGTTTATTATTATTAGGAATAACACGAGAATTAAATTGAATCGAATATACCTTCAGAAATATATTCAACAACATTGCAATTGTGTTCATTCCTTATGCAATATAGTTGAATGTATGGACAGGTATATTCGCACAATCGACGCACAAAAAATGACCTTACTTCTTATGGATATCTTTGATACTAAAGAATTAGCCAGTGTGGTATTTTCAAGTTACTTTGAGATCATACCTAATTCTTTGCTTTCGATATAAAAAATTATGAAGACGGAATTTTGGGAGCCCTATTTGTACATTACGATCTTAAAATATGTACGTACAGTAATCAACAATTAATATTGCACATCGAGCCTGCGAAAGATACGATTAGCTCGTTTCGACTTTGTAGAGCGTTATCTCTGCTGCACACTGCCTACGTCAGCACTGACAGTTCGGTATTGGTCAAAACTTGATCAAAATGGTCGACAAACGTCAAATAGATACGGTGCGAAAGAGATAACGCTCTACAGACCCGAAATAAGCCGAAG
The DNA here is from genome assembly GCA_036365455.1 of Macrosoma leucophasiata. Classification (NCBI taxonomy): domain Eukaryota; kingdom Metazoa; phylum Arthropoda; class Insecta; order Lepidoptera; family Hedylidae; genus Macrosoma; species Macrosoma leucophasiata. The sequence continues at coordinate 2,808,743 of JAWQUS010000004.1, read as the reverse complement.
TCTCCTTCCTAGACTCGATGTGCAATATTTATTGTTGAGCACTGTAGATAACACTGATCATTCGTATTTAAGCGAAATATATATCAGATGAGGCTAATAAATCGATCACGGAAGCATAAAATATTTAGGTTTCAGGCAAAGCAAAACATCTACATTGTGACAAGCATGATTAAGTTTTTTTTAAATGTGGGTAACCAAGGTGACAAACAAGCGTGCAGTTCAGTGCAAGTTAAAATTGAGGTAAAAATGTAATACACAAATGTGAGCTACGGCTCTGAGATTGCTCTCAATAAAAATGCTAAAACTAATATAAATAATATTGCTATTATTTATATTATATTTAACTAGCTGGCCCGGCAAACTTCGTATTGCCTCAGAATGAAATAATGTGTCAAAGGTTTGATAGATACGGACTATTTGTATAGGAAAAGGAAATTGTGTTTTTTTACTATTCTTCTTCAATTTCTTCATATTATCTTACCCTTTCAGCCTCCCCTGGACTTCTAAAATCATTCAAACCCAAATCGGTTCAGCCGTTCTCGAGTTTTAGCGAGACTAACGAACAGCAATTAATTTTTATATATATATTAAGTGACGTGTTAGGTAACAATATATGACAAGTTTAATTATTTAGTATATCCACGTGTTAATTGCAAGTCAACGGAGTTAGCAAGGTCAAGTTTGTTTATAATGTTACGAAGTACATTAAATTACACTATAATTATGATGTGCGATGGCTTCGAGACGTGACGTGACTGATGGACCAAAGCCTCATAAGGAGGATATGCCATAATCGCCACGCTTGGCATACGGATTGGCGATCGCAGTGGCAGTAGTTTTATCGCAGGATGCTTCTCATATCTTGTGTTGTTGCACTTACTACCGCCCCATCGGAATGGTTTGACCTCCATTGTTTGGTGGACTGACTGCACTTGTAAAAGAATTCTATTCCAGTGGAATATATATATTGCTCAACTTTGGATGAAAGCACCACTAGTAATTTACCTAGGTGGCGACTCCTCCGAATAACAACACCACTTCGGATGAGTCGACCCCTACTATTTGTAAAGAGTGACATTTCATCCGCGGATAATATACATTTACGGATGAGTTGTCACCTAAGTCAAACTTCCGCTAGTATGCGGTGGGGTCGTCACATTCCGACGCCAGAGGTTCTGTTCTTAAGGATATCACAAAACGGAACTCCAATAAGAACGTGACGTCACCGCCATCTCAACCATCTCATCCATATAATGCGTCATATTATATGAAATTCACTTTCGCCGGTCATTGCTCGTTGGCAGTGTCAACAGTGACCACCCGCTCTGAATCATACCGGTTCGCCAGCCGGATGCCTTGGAGAAAGGCTGGCTTACTTTGTTTTGTAGCATCAGCATAAAACGGTTTTAATTTTTTTTGTAAAAAATGGACTATTTATGGTCCATTTAATTTTCCAAATTCACATAATTTTATTGTCGTTTTTAGAAACAAATAATTATGTACAGCTAAACTAATAAATAAATAATAATAAAATACGCTTACACTCACAGCCCCACATTAGGTATAAACCTGTGTCGTGGGTGCCGTTGTACACAAACAACACATACACAAACACCCAGACCCGAAACAAATATCTGTAGGCCATACAAATATTCGTCCCGGTGCGGGGATCGAACCCGCGACCCTTCGAATCAAACGGTCATCTCACACCGCTGGACTAACCGGGTGGTCAAACTGCTATTTAGTTATTATTTATTATCACAATATACAATTTGTTATTGTAGGAAATCAACTAAAAATGTTACAAAGTACCTTGAGAGCTATTTATAACATCACAAAATACCGGTACGGTTATGTTAAGTTAAAATGAGAAACAAAATAATGTGTTTGTTCTTTTATGATATTATTTTTCCACGACATTCGACATCGTATTTATGCAGCGTAGTGTGATGAAATATTAATTTTTACATCTCCAAATTTAATTTTAAAAATTCTTAAACACACAGTTAATATGATCACCAAACTTACCCTTACAATTTTTTCTTTAATTTTTTCTCTAATTTCTAAATTTACTTGCATTTGTTATTACAAAAAGTATAAAAATATGACAATAATCAAATTAATTAAGGACAAAAATAATCAATTTTTATTATATCTACGTTTTGTAAATCTAATATTATTTGATTTTTCGCTCAACTTGCTGACAGTAGTTTCTAACACGATCACACAGATAAACATTTCTAGATCCATTAATGTCACATTCTCTGTCAATTTATGTCGTCTGTTCATTTTATTTCAATTTTATTATCATAATAATATGTGTAGTGCCGATATATGAGTATTTATTAGATTGGTTCTTACAAATCAATAATAAAGTCTTGATACAATTTAATTCTAATTGCTTAGATTTCATTTTATGTAACAAAGGTGGCAAACAAGCATGCAGTACCTAGGTGATGACTGCAGCCTATGAACTGAACACAAGCATTTGTCGGCAGATATATTAGGTAATGCAGTGTTGCTACACCCTCGAGTCCCTACTCTAGAACTCTACCACCAGTGATTAAATTCGATTTAATTTTCTTGTTTTTTCTAACGGTACACCATTTGCACTTGTTACGCACTCACAGCATCTGACAATGAGCAAGACAATAATACATTACATGCTACGCTTATTATAATTTAACCGTTAACAGTTTCATAATTTTAGCAAGTCTTGTAAAAGAAAGTTGTACGGACATATCGAGAAATCGTGTGGGTTTTCGGAGATGGCATTTTTGATCAACAAAAGTAAAAACCACTTTTACATGACTAATTTGCATTATATGACGGGATTAAATAATTTTGTGTATAAAGGAAACAGGGTTACGTTGGTACTTATATTTATTTTTATAAAATTTTTCAACAGTAGGTAATTTTTTTTATTTCTATCCTAGCCAAACTGTTCAACAGTTTGCTGGTAAGTTGATGACTCAGTATTCCATGTTAACCGATTAACATGAAACAAACAGTAAATGTTAAGTGAAACTTACCACAATATATTAGTAAAAACTAAAAATCGGACACAGACAAACATACATTTTTTCCGGGATAAAAAGTACCCAGTGTTGTGCGCCAAAGGTTAAAGTATAAATATACGAGTACCAAGTTTCAGCGTAATCGGACCGGTAGATTTTGTGTGATGCTTGAACAAACAGACAGACAGACAGACATACAAAAAATTTTCTAATCACATATTTGTGTTCGGTATCGATCTAGTAACATCCCCTGGTATTTATTTTTTCAATATTTTCAATGCACAGAATTTGAACTTTCTACTTCTACCAACATAATTGTAACTGTATGTAGATTTAAATAGCCAACTACTATTCTTCAATGTTGATAGTAGATATGTGTAGTCGGCTGCCCAAATCGTAAAACTGTGTGTAGAACACTATATGATACCTACGTTTTAAATCAGATCAACATTTTCAAATACATTTTTTGACATTATTCATGAATAAAATAGACTATATTCAAATATTATTCTTACTTTTAATGAGTACTTATTTCTGTTTTAGATTTATAAACAGACAATGATAAATGTATATCAGATGTAATTAAATTTTAAGTAAGTCTATCGGTACAAGAACAAAGTTACAATAAACACGAAGAGATGTTCAAATATAGCATACTTCGCATAGATTGTTTGTTGTAGCTGGTCCAATGCATAAACACCGTACACGCGATTCGGTGATCAAGGTAGTCCAACAGAAGTCTGGTGAGAGTACTTTTGGGCTACTGATACGTTAAGACATGTAGTGCATTGTACTGTTTTATGCGTATAACTATTAGGTACACCCAAGAAGTTTTTGTTATAACCGTAGGTATATATCTGTTTCATGAGGGCAAATCGCAAAAAAAAATCGGACATAGACGGACTTTAACTTTTTTGAAATGAGTTACTACACCGAACCTATGGGTTTCAATATTAACTATCATAATGAGCAATTGAGGCTCCCGGATTTTTTCATATTTGCGTCACCTTTCCGGTGTGAGTGCATGATGCGCACAAAAACATTTGAATGAAATCGATAGCTTACTCGTTACCATTTATCACTGTTACAGTATTTTTTTAAATGTCATCTGACTTAGGAAGTTAAAGTAAAAACTTAAAATATTAAACATATCATAAATGAAAAGAAAAATCAAATCATAAAATGTCTTCATTGAGCCATAATTGCCCAGTTTCCCCTACAAATCACTGTTACCGGATAATCGATGTACAATGACGCGTTGCGGCCATTTCATGCCAATTTACCCACAATAACCCACGATTATGTATCCCATTGTTTAGATCGTAATGGGCTATACGTAATCTTGTCAATTTGTGCGTGTTCTGAATCATTATGGGTTTTTATTTGAGGTTTGTTAACGTAGCGTACGTTGCCACTGATTATTATTTGCGATACTTTTATTATTGACTTTCGCTTATTGTTTTGTTATATTAGGTAAAGTATTTTTTATATAATGTGATGAAAGTGGCAAACAAGCTCGGTAAACGAAACAAATTCCTTGTAAAATCAAAGTTATCTATGTTTTTTTTTAATTGTTATTTTTAACCATTGCCCTATGTGTACTAAAGTACTAGACTGGACATTCCCCTTGATAGCATGGTACCAGTTTTTTGCATACAATTACTGCACTTGCCCATAGTAACATGACAGCTGACGTGAAAACGTCATGCAAAATATCTGTCAAATCAATTTAAAAACGGAACCGACTGTTTGTTCCCGGTGTCTACTCTATAAATAATAATATAATAATGGGAACCCATTATACGTCCCTCTGCTGGGCACGACGATCTGGAGCGACTCTTTATATTTGACCACAATCTTTTAACACACTTTTATAAGCTTGAGTTTATGTAACGGAATCTTTGAGCATCATTTTCAACAATTTCCAGATGTCTGATTAATTTGAAACTTTTTTTCAGTATTTTTACCATTATTTTTTATAACTATTACTATTTTAGGAAGGTATCTTTCACGGTTACGTTTCAATATTTTTGCTAAGCTCCTCTACATAAACACAAAAGTAATGAACTTCGATCTAATTATTGAGGGTATGTTATTGCTACATATTTATATACGTATTATTTGGGCAATCATCTTGCTTAGAAAACACCAGTGATGATTGAAGAGTATTATTCTCGGTTAAACCCGGCAATAATCAGATCGATTTTGATTATTTTGGTGTGTCCTCTTTATTCATTTACGTAGATTTCGACATACAGTGAGAGCCCAAGCCACTACTCGATTCCAAAACAGGAAAATCTGCTGAATTTGCTAGTACTACATTTACTTCAAATGTATTCAATACGCTCTTTTATTTAAGGAAAGTCAGTTATCACAAGCAATTGTTTATTTTTCAACTTACTTAATTTTATTTGAATATGCAATAAAACGTGTATAATATTACATACGAATCAGCAACCGGTCTGACCACTTTCGTTTTCGACTCGAGAAAGTTTGGACGGGTCAGGGCTGGCGTGATCAAAATTATTCAAATAAGGGCTTTTAAAAAAGTGCACATTAAGTGTTATTTATGTAATAATGATGGCAAATAGGCATGCATTTGAGATTGATGGAAAATACTGCCGCCTATAGATATCTACGTAAAATCTGATTGCCTAAATGCGTTACCATCAAGAGGACTTAGCTTTATGAACAATACAACGTACATTAACACATTTAATTAATTTAAAGGACTGAATAGAAAAAAAAATACTTTTTATGTAACTATCACTATACAAAGAATTTTTATTTAACTATCATAGAAAGAGAAATAAATATTAAGCACCTAATATTAAATTAATAAAAAATATTCTTTTAAACTAAACAACAGCTAAAAAAACCAGGCTAACCCAATAATAACTATTTGAGGAAATAACAAGTTACTGAAATTCAATCTCGTTTGACCATACGTCACATTTTCACAATTTTTATTTAATTTCTATCAAAGTATCAATATTGGTAAATTTTAACAAAATTTTGCAATCACATAATTTTAAGTTCAAACGCTTGTCAACCATTAAATTAAGAAACCCGATACCGATATATAAAAACTCTAAATTATGACGATTACTATCGACACACTTCCATACGAAATGAGCGGCATATGTCATTTGAATTCATGCTGTTAGGAATTGATTTCGGAATTTTATAACGATTTAATCATATTAAAAAATGTTTATTACCCCTGTAACAGATGTGCTTACTATCACATTAGTTCAGCGCCTTGAAATGTTATTTAATATTTAGTAGGTAGGTTTTATGATTTCTCTACCACCATATTGAGGTGAACGTCATTATTAGCATGTTTAATTTTATTGTGAGCCGGCTCGGCGAATTTCGTATCGCCTTTGAATAGTGTTGTTTTCTATTTTTACAAATTTAACAGTAACTAATTTTAAAGTAGGCGTTACTAAAATGTTATCTTTTATGACACTCTAGCTGACCCGGCAAAGTTCGTATTGCCCCAGAATGAAACAATGTGTCAAAAGTTTGATAGATACGGACTATTTGTAAGGGAAAATGAAATGTGGTTTTTTACTATTTTCCTTCAAATTCTTCAGATTTTCTTACCTTTTTAACCTCCCCAGGACTTTCAAAAATCATTCAAAACCAAAAGTAGCCAATTCGGTAAAGCCGTTCTCAAGTTTTAGCAAGACTAACGAACAGCAATCGATTTATTTATAGATATAGATATCACATTACTACGACACCACAGCAGTGTTTTTTCATAATGAAGGTGGTAAACAAGCATGGCACTTGGATAGTAAGAGAATACCGCAGTTTATAGATATCTTCACTAAAACTGGAGGTCATAATGTCGATGTATTGCCATCCCTGGGGCCTAAGTTATTTCGCCTTCATGATAGTTATATGGGGCCATATATTATCATCAAAGCGGAACACGATAGTGCCGAACACTACAGATAAGATAAGGTTTCAAGGACCATATCGTTTAATTGATAGTAGTTTTTTTGCCGATCATCAAAATTGAGTAGCATCTATAATAAAGCAAATAGGTGTGCCTTGATAATTGATAACAAGGACTTGTATTACGAGGTGCTCAATAGAATAAAATATTCTTATCGTCGATGTATGCACAAACGTATATTCATACGTATACCATAAAAAAGGCATAAAATTATTTTTCTATTCAAAATTAATTTCGTAATTTTATATCGCTTTGAATTTGAACACAATAAAAATGTTTACAACCTCTGTAGGATCTATTACAGAGGTTGTAGGTCTCGCTGTCACATTAGTTCGCCGCCATAAAATGTTGTTTTTTATTTTATAAGTATTATGATTTCATTACCGCCTGTAAAACGTGGGCGCATGTTTTCTATTATTCTTTATATGAATACATCATATAAATCACATCATAATATTGAAGTGCATTAAATTATCATAGTATTAATATGGTGTTTGACAACACCACCGCCCACATGTGAAGAATGCCTTTTTTATATAACGTAGATGGCAAATAAGCATGTAATTCACATGGATCTTAATCCGTTGAATCAAATGCGGCCGATATCTGCCACGAACAATATGAAATTAAAATTGTGATATTTTTCTCGCGAGCTGACGGATTAAGCGATGACTGCAGCACAGACATCTAGACCAAAACCAAAGGTAAAAATTCAGATGCGTTACCACCCGTGAGAACTTAGCTGTTATGTTTCTGTGATGGTTACTACAGGCCATAAATTATCAACAGTACTCGGCGAGAAAACAATTAAAATACAGATGTGCCACCTCTAAGGCCTAAGTTGTGCTGTTTCCGTATTTGAAATCATAGCACCATTAACTATTCAATAACTAATCGGGACACTATAGTACTGAACACTACCATTTTGAGCCCAAAAGATTAAGAAATTAGTTCGAGTGTTAGACTAACAGTAAAAACCACAATCACGTGGTAGCTTTTTTCAATTATGATCGTTCTGAGTTGCGTCCCTAGGATCGCAAATATCTGCCATTTGTGCTAAGGCTTATCCCCTATTACATGGGACTCAAAAGCATAGCTGATCATGGATGATTTATAAAGAAAGAATTGCCGTTACTGCAGTCCTGAGGTAAGGCCCCCCAAAAAAAAGATACAAACAAATTATAGGTAAACAAAAAAAAAGAAACAAATACAAAAATAGGTCCTTATACTTTGACGTATGAATGTTCTGCCTACCATGGAAATTTAAAACAAGCGCAGAATTATGTTTTTATATAAAATTTCGGAATTTTATAGCACTTTAGAAATAAAAAATGTTTATTACCCCTGTAATAGATGCGCTGACTGTCACATTACTAGCCTAACCTAGAAATGTTATTTATTGTTTTGTACTGTGTTTCTCTGCCACCTTTTAAAGGTGAGCGTCAAAAGCGTGATTTATTATCTTTTAAAGAAATACATATTGTTATACCTATCACGTGAATAATAAAATATTAAAATGCATTACATTCTCATAGTACGATTATGGTTTGTGACGTTATAATTTTCATTTTTTTTTTTTAGTTATACTTCTATTGGCGCGAATAAGAAAATATTATGAGAGTGAATTTTTAGGACGCGCGCGTACCGCGACGGATAAAAGCGACAGTCTGAAGTAAGTTGCTAAACAGATTAATGCGACAGTCTGAAGTTAGTTACTAAACAGATAAAAACAACTTTCAGAAATTAGTTGCTAAACTGTTTTTGTCGTTTTATTTTATTATTGGTATATATTATTGTTACATATAGAAGTATAACTTAATGCGTGCTACATAAGTATTTAAACCAGTGTATGCACTCATTTGCTTCCACAAGTAAACGAGTAAAAAAGGACTCACTCACTCTTTCTTGCAGAGAAGCAATTTTAGCCTCTATAGACACACTGATAGTGCTGCAACTCATAATTGGCAAAATGATCATAGAGGTATCAATTTTCACTAGACACCCGATCTTACACAATTTCATTACTGACATCTAATATGATGAAATGTCATATTATACGTGTAGAGAAATGAGATGAGAAATTTGATGGCTATGTCATTAGCGTTGATGTCGACACCATAAAAATTATGGGGAAATGAGAAGATGGTCTTCTGAGTTAGATTAAGTAATTTATTTTTTTGCTGTGATGCATGCAAATTAGACGTTAGAAGAAGGTAAACCAAACCTCCTTTGATGGTAAATAAATCGTTTTTGAAGTGAAACATTAGCGGCGTTGTGCACTTTTTGGTCTGGGTAAAAAAATGTTAAACTTGCATCAGGATACGTGATCGAAAACACCTAAGACGGAGAGAGAGTAGACCGGCGAGGCGTAGGAGAGGAAGTATACCCCTCTCTTTCTCCCCTTACAACGTTAATATTCAATTTATGCCGACACTCCCGGACCCCCTGCAATCCCTTTACTTAAGAGTTCATAGAGTTTAGAAGTATTTAGAAGTATTTTTTATGCGAAAGAATCAAACGAGTTCTCAAATCTCGTGAGTTATCTTTGAAGATGCCCTGTACAAATAAAACAAATTAATATTAATACAATCCTTCATTCTACTATTTATATTAACCATTTGATTTGGTTGATACCATAAATCACATTCAGACTTGACTTCTCACGATTAAAATTTGATATTACCATTGTCATTTCAAATTAATTGAGTATAAATTATTGTTATATTTGATGAATTTGCTTAAATAATTATTTTAAATTTTATTTAGTTTCAGTTAGGTCATTATGTCCCGTCGTAAATAATTTTTGCAACATTACAAATTTTCAGAAGAGTCAATATAATAATATCTTGTTTGTATAATAATATAATTAGGCTAACAGGCGGTAAGAAGGGAAGACGTTATACCTACTGCAGTCTACAGACATCTACACGAAAAAATACGCTTACACTCACAGCCCCACATTAGATATAAAGTTGTGTCGTGGGTGCCGGTGTACACATATAACACAAACACCCGAAACAAATATCTGTAGGCCAAACATATGTTTGTCCCGGTGCGGGGATCGAACCCGCAACCCTTGAATCCAACGGTCATCTCACACCGCTGGACTAACTGGGTCGTCAAGAAGTGTAGATGCGTTGCCACCCCAGACACTCCCAGACCCAAGTTATTATTATTATTATTCATTTATTCAGATAAAAAAATCGTTTATTATTTGTTAGTAAGAGACTTAATAAACTAAGTGTTAATGGACAATCTAATAAAATTCATTACAATATTATCTATTAAATGTCAATTATACATTATTTATAATAAAGAAGAAGAACCGGACAGTCCCATATGTACACTGATCCAGTGTTTTCATATAGGACAGTCCGGTCTGTCAGCCAATACATTCAGAATGCTGTTTGAACTCCCACGTACTCGCCGCATCAGTGAAGCAATTCTGTGGCGAAGAATGACATGGAAACTGTTGACCGTAAACTCCGTAAACATACTTGATGCACTGCAGTGTTTTGTTATGTCTCTGTGATTGTTATGACGGGGCCGTACATTGTCATCAAACTGCAGCACGATAGTGCTGAACACTACCATTTTGCGGCAGTTCGATTAGGTAACAAAGTGATTTTTTTTTATACTCTTTGATTTACTCTTTGTTATCAGTTTGTAAAGGGGAAATGAGACATTCTACTGATATAGTTTTTACATTAGCATATTATATTTAGTTTTATCTTAGTGATATTCTTGACTTTACATACTATTTTTATCTTGTTTGACATGTATATCAATTGTTATTCACTTTAATTTATTTTGTTTGTTTTTGACGTGTCATAAGAGGTGCCTTTCACTCTAAATGAATAAATGAGTTTCTGATTCTGATTCTGATTCCTACGCCCTCTAGTCCCTACGCTGGATTTCTACCACCAGAGAAACATTCGTTTGATTACCATTTTAATTAAATTAAATAAATATATTTTCTACGTGTAAGGAATGTAGAAGTAACAATTACCGACTAACCTTGAACGAAAATCACTGAACTTCTACGTAAATTTTGTGTGAAATCTTGTGTTTTTTTCATTATTTCACAAAACACCATTAATCATTTACGCAATCACACATAAAATTTAGTGAATTGCAAACATTAGTGATGACCTTCAAATTATCTAAATACACTTCGAAATGGAAAGATATAATTAATCGTGTGATCAAATGAAGATATTATATTAAATACATGTAATTAACCTAATGAAAATATCAACAATTAATTTGAATGGTATTAAAACGTTTTGAAATAAGACATGTAGTTGTTAGGGTTAGCTTACCTTTTTTTAATGTTATGCATGAAGTGGTAAGCAAGCATACAGTTCCCATTGATGGTAAGGAATAGTGTAGCCTACAAACATCTACATGAAACCAAAGATGATGCATTGCGATGCCGTTCCTGAGGCCTAATTAGTGCTAATTACCACCTGACTGGAATACGATAATCCTGAACACTACCATTTAGCTCGGTCACCTGAGCTCTACTACCAGTAACCCTAACTTCAAAAGGAAAAAAAGAACCCTTGACAACTCGTGAGTCTGTCTGTATTTCCGTCTGTGACAGCCGATTTTCTGCGAAAATACTAAGAAATAAATTGGGGGATATGAAATTTTTTCTTTAGTATTTGAAGTTTTAAAAAAAGAGTATTTTAAAAATAGATAACAAACTGTGAAATGATCTCAATTTTTAAAATTATTTTTATGTTTTGAACTTATCTAAGAAAAAAGACGATAATTGTTAATTCCCCTTTATCACCCAAACTATTGCTTAATATTACAGGAAAACCTAATAGAAGTCCATGATGTTATTATCGTAACAAAGAAATTTTTTTCGTAACCAAACAATGGCAGTCATAAATAAATATAATAGGGCTGAAGTAAGTGCAATAACGCAGGATGCTGCCGAGCGTCCTGCTATTAAACTTTTGAACATGGCAAACATGCATGCATTTTACATTGATGTTAAGTGATGACTACAGCCTAGAGCTATCTACACAAAAACCAGAGTTCAAAATGCAGATTTGTTGCCACCCCTGAGACCGAGCAAGGTGGCGATTATGGCAAATCATATGGCATGCCAAGCGTGGCGATTATGGCATATCCCCCCATATAATCCATGCATCTTTGGGGCAGCCTTTTGTACAGAAGTGGACTTTCGGCTGACAAGGCCGTACTCCACTGTGCTCAAAAATGTATCAGTCAAAGTTCACCTCTAAGTACCGTCACATTATATTTTATAATTACCCATATTGTCCCATAACAATGACCTTGACATCCAGGTAAACAAACTGTTAAAGCCACTGTCATTACAAAGACATTAAGGTGCCGTGACCCGGTGATCTAATGCCCATAATGATGACTTAAGAACACTTATTGCGTGCGTAACTTGAGATCTGATCTTGTGACTCGGTTTCAGAGATACTCTTTAGATAGTGATTGTTACTAACCCGTTCCCGGACAGTATTTGAGTCACAATTAAAGTTTTAGGCTGGGTTGCACCAAGATATTTGTTAAAGTTAACAATTAATAGTAACAGTTAACAATAACAGTTAATAGTAACAGTTAGTAGTAACAGTTAATAGTAACAGTTGATAGTAACAGTTAATAGTTATGTAACATTTCACATCCTTCTCTAACTTTAACAGATTTCTTTAAGTTAGAGAAGGATGTGAAATGATACAATAACTGATTTCTTTAAGTTAGGGAAGGATGTGAAATATTACAATAACTTTAACTTTAACAAATATCTTGGTGCAACCCAGGGTTTGTTATAACGTCTGTAGTGTTATTTAATTGTGATTTAAATTTATTTGCAATTTAATGTGATTTAGGTAATCTCGTTACACTGTAAATTCATTATTTTTTATTTACATTGTAATTGTGTTTTTCAACATGTAACATGTATCTATTTAAATTAAAATGAACCATTCCAAATGTAGAAAGCAGTTACTTTCATTATTCAAATAAATATTTTTTTTAAATAAATTAATTACTTCAAACATCATTCATTTGAATATTTTCTTTGTTAAAAAAATCTGCATTTAAAGTATTAATAAAAATTAAACTGATGAGAATTAGTATCCCAAAGACTTTATTATTTAAATGACCACCCACTAAATTACTTTTTGGACATCGTGAATTTATCAAAGAAACTATACAAAAATGGAAACGGTATGTAATCGTAAATTACAATAAGCACACCACGTTTTGCCCATGCTACCAAATATGGGCCAAATTATAGCGCCAAATGCATTTTGATACATGAAATAATGAATTCTTTATATGGAATTATTGTTTTTTTTTAATAAACAAATCTCTTATATAGATCTCTTAAACAAACCTGTTATACAGTTTTTAGTTTTAAAGTGTACACCCTACCAACCTACCTATTTTTTCTTCGACTATCTCTTAAAAGACTAGGTTGTCTGGAAGAAATTGTTTTAAGCAATAAGACCGCCTAATTGTACTGTGTCCTTATGTGTCAGTTGTTTCTGTTATTCATGTTTATTTGGTGTACAATAAAGAGTTACTTACTTACTTACTCTTAAATGGAAATGCCATCTTCTCTTCGTGCCTATTGTGTACATAGTATTCGTGTTTTTTTAATTAGCTGTTAACACTAGCTGTAAATGACACAGAAACGTTAATACCTACGTCCTTAAATTTTTTTAATGACCCCTTGACGTCTTCCAGAAACGAAAGGGCCGGTTAAGAACTTCTAACCGGCTGACAAAACTACTTAGGGCAACTTTCTACTTTTGACAAAACAGGTAATTTTCTACGTTTTCGAGTTCTGCCATGAGCAAAATTTAAACTTTCCGCTTATTCATAAGTTTGTATGACTAATTCGCATAGAGTAATGGTCAATTCACCATATTAGTTCATAGTTACTTAGTTACATAGTTGCATCAGCTTACTTTAGCTTTAGCAAATTTGTTGAAGTACCAGAATTTTAACAAACATGTTGAAGCAATTGTTTTTATATTATTTCGCATTAACACATGCTTGTGAAATATATTTTATTTTTAAAGAAAAATGGAAAGAAAAATATGACTTCAGGCGAGACTCGAACTCGCGACGAAATAATATAAAAACAATTATTAAGGGTAAAAGCGACTTCTTTACGATATTCAATAAACTGAAAAGTCTATTATATCGGTTGCCTAACTAGCATAGTTGGTAATAGGTGGCGCTGCTGCTAACATAAAGCAATGCAATAGATGTGAAGGAAATATTTGACAAATCGGGCAGGGCTTCAGTAGCTCAATTGGAAGAGCGGCTGGACTAGATTCCCAGAAGGTCGCGAGTTCGAGTCTCGCCTGAAGTCACATTTTTCTTTCTATTTTTCTTTAAAAATAAAATATGTTGAAGCAAAGTTTAAAAAATTAGTTGCAACTGCAACCGGTCAAGTAACGCTAGTTAAAGTGATTGTTAACGTCAATTATCTGTCAGATATTGTTACTTCACTTGCAGTCCTGGTAATTTTAACAATGTCAATAATACGCTTGTACAACTCATGCTGCAGTTAAGCCAATGTTATACCTTATTGTTAATTTTGACAAACATCAAATTTTTGCCTCAGTAGCGTAGTGGTAGCATGCCACTACTATTACGCTGGAGGTCCTGGGTTCGATTCCCGGGTCGGGGGATATCAGAGATAACGGTCTAAAATCCTTTATCTCTGCTTCTATTAGGATTTTTCCATTTTCTGGAAGTTTCCCAGTACCCCGGAGTTTGGTAATGTGCCCGGAGATGGCAACAGGTTCGCCACCTGTTACATGGGCCAAAACGTAACCGGCGAGTCGTGGGTGTTTGCATGTATGATTAAATGCATGCGTTTACCTCTGCCTACCCCTTCGGGGATTACAGGCGTGAAGTTACGTTTATCAAATTTTTTACAAAAATATTTTAGTTCAATCGAACCATAACATTTATAACTCTGACAAATAAATATGTATCGAATAATTAACGAAAATACCAATAATAAATCATCTATCTTTAAATTAATTGGGCCATAAAATAGACTAATACATCCCTTCAGCTCCTCATTAACGGCCATGATACTTCCATTTCAATTCGGCCGTGGTGACGTCAAAACCAACATTCGCTAGTGTGCAAGGTCCCTTTCGTAATAGTCTATACGTTTTGTATATTTATACCTAATTATTGCAAATGACCATACGTGACGAGTGGTTTTGATACTTTTGTATACTTCACAATGAAGGAGATTGAAAAAAAATTCAGAAGCTTATTTATTTATATTTTTTGGTCTTGTTTTTCAGTTACCTACATGGGCAATTCGCTCCTAATTTTGGCCCATTTGGAAAAATCGAAGACTTTCTAACTATTTTTAATATCTGGTATCTGCTCTCTTTTTTTTAAGGTACGGAAAGTTTTGTTTTGATGAATGTTATTTTCAACTGCCTCAGTGGCCTAGTGGTAGCAGGCCACTAATACTACGCTGGGGTCCTACGTTCGATTCCCAGGTTGGGGGCTATCAGATAACGGTGTAAAATCCTTTATCTCTGGTTCTAATGGGATTTTTCAATTTTATGGAATTTTCCTAGTACCTCAGAATTTGCTAATATACACGGAGATGTCAACAGGCTCGCCACCTGTAACAAAACATAACCGGCGAATCGAGAATGTATGCATGTATGCTCGAATGCTTGATTGCATGCATTCGCCTCTGCCTACCCTTTCGAACATTACAGGCGTGAAGTAACATACGTATATTCATAACATCCAAGAATTTTTATTACAGTTAACATACACCAAAGTTATTGAGACACAAAATACGCAATCAAATAGACAAATCACTTCTAGGTCAATTAAAAATAAAAAAAACTTCACTCGTAGAAAACCGCACGAGTTTCATGTCTTCTTAGGTATTTAATTCTATGAAAGTTACGTATCGAACACGCAATGGAAATAGACTAGGTATATTGTTATTATAATAATAATGGCAACCCATTCTACGTCCCACTGCTGGGCACGAGTCTCTCTCCTTTTTGGGGGGAGGCCTGGAGCTTACTCCACCACGCTGCTCCAATGCGGATTGGTGGAGGTGGGTGGGTTAGTGGCCAACCCGCTTTCGGATGTTTTCAAACCGCCCATAAGGCCTCCGACAAGGTTTAACAGAAACATATTTCACGCACACATTTAAACATCTAGGCGATAGGTATAGACCCATTTGGGCTTGTACTTAGACAGAGGGGAAAGCCTGCATATGGCTACTCCCCTCCCGTGTTGCTCTATACTTTATGCTAATATAATTATAATATAAAGTTTGGACTTCGACATCCCGCCTGATTTCCCCTCTTCGTCCCTCTCCCCCCTTGAGGGCCAGTCGGATAAACTTCAACAGTGAGGTTGCAAGGGCGAACGAGCGGTCTATTTTTCCACCTGACCGGAACACCATAGTGCTGAACACTACCATTTAGCGGCAAGTATATTAGGTAATGCGGTGGTGCCTTCGCCCGCGAGCTCCGTCGCTGGAGCTCTACCACCAGTAGATTTAGACTTATTTCACGATTGTTTTAGGTTGATGTCTGTGAATTAGGTATGTATGTATGTATATATCTTCACGCCAGGTCCCTCTAGGTGTAGAGCGCCAGATATCCTGGTCCTGACATACCTCTCGTGCCTCATCTACCTTCATCATTCTCTTCATACATGCACGCCGATTCGTAAGATTTTTGACCGAACCATCAGACAGAACTCGACCTGTTTGGTCGTGGTAGGTCAGTCTTGGTCTTCATGAACCTCTGAAACCATCCACATTCGCATTGTAGTTATATCTGTTTAGTCATTCGCTCATTCAACATTCTTTCTATATGCCCGAACCATCGGAGCATGCCTTTTTTCATTTTTACACCGATACTATCATTCACTCAAAGCCTCTTTCTTACATCTTCATTACGAACGCGATCGGTGTATGTTGATGTGAATTAAGTGATTAGAATAAGCGTTTGTATGGACTTTTAGCTGAGTGTCCGGGGTGTGGCATGGGTAATGAAATGATGATCATGATTGATTGCAGGTCAGTTTGCCGAGACGTGGAACCGAACCTGAAACCTTCTCGACGATATTGTGTCAAACAATTATACAACGTGGTCACTCGCAAATGTCAAGTCGCGAAGGTTGATTGTAAATTGCGTAATTATCGTATGATTGTTTATTTCCAGTTCATTTTGTGGAAACACTGCCTTCCGTATGTATTTATGATATTAAACGTAAAATAAATTTAATAAATTATAGTTGTATGCTATAGAATTTATAATTATATGTATATTATAGAATGCATACAACTATAATTCATTATATTACCTAATATACTTGCCGCTTAATGGTTCAGCACTACCGTGTTCCGGTCAGGTTTTTTCCGGCACAGAAGCATAACACCTTAGGCCTCAGGGGTGGTAACGCATCAACATTTTGATCTTGGTCTTTGTGTGGGTGCTTACATGCTGCAGTCATCACTTAACATCAATGTGAACTGCATGCTTGTTTACCACTTCCAATACATTAAAAAAATCATATCTATATTACTTAATTATTTTGCAGATACATATTACACATAGTCAACATAGTTTTGTAACATTGTCTTAAAAATACAAACACTGCATTAATTATAAATAATAAACTGAATGAATAACGACACGTTCAACAATGTATACTTAAATAAAAAACACATTTAAAAGTCACAATATTAAAATTAACTATGCTAAGTCAAGTCCGGGGCCCCCACTCATTGTTCCCAGCATGCTAGCTACGTTTCCCCTCTGTATAACAGTGTAATAATTATCATCATTTCAGCCGAAAGACGTCCACTGCTGAACAAAGCCCTCCCCCAAAGAATGCCACAACGAACGGTCCTGGGCCGCCCTCATCCAACGATTGCCCGCGACCTTCACCAGGTCGTCGGTCCACCTCGTGGGGGGCCTGCCTACGCTTCGTCTTCCGGTACGCGGTCGCCACTCCAGAACTCTTCTGCCCCAACGGCCGTCAGTTCTGCGAGCTATGTGCCCTGCCCACTGCCACTTGAGTTTCGCTATTCGGTGCATTATAATTATGTAATGTATTAAATTGGGTATAATATACAAAGACGAACTATCTATATTACCTTATCCTTTCTTCACCAACTCAAACAAATTTGTGTTTTTTTTTGTACCTATAAAAAAAGTTTTCAAGATTCCCTACCTCAGATGGATAAAACGGAACCCTAACAAGACCCCCCTAAACATCTCACGTAATTAAAAGACGCCCCCTTATTAGCTACTAAACACAAGCATTCATATACTGGTGGTAGAGTTCCAGTGTAGGAACTCGAGGGCGTAGGCACCACCGCACTAATCTATCTGCCGCCAAATGGTAGTGTTCAGCACTATCGTGTTCCGGTTAGATGGTAATGTATCGCCCCGTAATAACTATCACAGAAAGATAACAACTAAGGTCTCAGGGGAGGCAACGCATCTGCATTTTGACCTCTGGTCTTTGTGTAAGTCTCTATAGGCTGTAGTGATCACTTAACATCGATGTGAACTGCATGCTTGCTTTTTTTTATGTAATGGAAGTGGTAAACAAGCATGCAGTTCACATTGATGTTAAGTGATGACTGCAGCCTATAGACACCCACACAAAGACCAAGGTCAAAATGCAGATGCGATACCACTCCTGAGGCCTAAGGTCTTATGCCTCTGTGCCGGAAATTACAGGGCCGTACATTACCACCTGACCGGAACACGATAGTGTTGAACACTACCATTTAGCGGCAAGTATATTAGGTAATGCGGTGGTGCCAACGCCCGCGAGCTCCGTCACTGGAGCTCTACCACCAGTATATTGCTTGCCACTATCATTACAAAAATAACACTTACGATACTCGATTATTAGATTTTGTCCATCAACCACAAAGCACAGGTTTTATCTCATTTTATAGTACATGTTAACCCGTTAAGTCAAGAGAAAATTATTACAATTGATTGTCAATTGTGTCTAGCCGCCGGCGGCTTCACGTTTCTTGAAGGATGAAAGAGAAAAATAAAGGAATACAATATATTTTTTGCATGAACTATCATCAAAGTCAGTGGTTCAGTATGTCAGCAATTTGATATGAAAAAATGTCTCCATTTCAATCGTGCCCATCAATTGAAGTCGTGATTCGAGTTCACATTAAGATCACGACGCCTCTGCAATACAATTGTTTATGCTATTGACCGATGTTAGTTTTATATACAGCGCCAACAAATGGAGAAATAATCGCGTAAAAGTTAATGTCTGGGTCATTTCATTTTATAAACTACATCATCTTTTATTTATATAAACTTGAACACTACGGTAAGACCAATACCTTCAAATTTCATGCCCTGTTTTAAGGGGATAAGGGCAAATTTCTAAAAAACAATTATGTACGTATTGTTTGTTAAGCTCAAAGAGTTCGCATATCGAGTTTTAACTTTCTACCTTGAAAATTGTAGAATGCTCCATACAAATTTCCACCTCCTATTTCAGGAGGGTGGGGGAATTTAGAGATGAATGATGATGATATGAGATGAAATTTGGTACAGAGATAGAGTTGACTTTGAGAAAGAACATAGGCTACTTTTTGTGAGGCTGTGAGTGTAAGCGTATTTATTTATTATAATTATTCTTTATCGTTTCATATAATCGTTCTATCGACCGTCGTCTGGTACATACAGGGTCAACAAATGAAGAAATGATTGCATAAAAGTTTATGTCTGGGTCATTTAATTTAACAAACGTTTTTGTTATGTCATGCAGTGGCATTCAAACACAGCTCACACCGATCACAAGTGAATACTGCGGCCTTTTAACATCTTTGTTATCCATTTTTTTTAAACATTTACTAGTTTTCTAGAGGAACTCCGTATCGCATAAATAGATTAAAAGTGGAGATACTATTTTTTTTTATCTCATGGAAGTGGCAAACAAGCTTGCAGTTCACATTGATGTTAAGTGATAACTGCAGTCTATAGACGTAGCCGTCCGCCTATCAAAATTGCTGTCGCCATTGCTGCCAATTTTCACGATAGGTGGACGCACCCCAGAGTTCAAATGCAGATGCGTTGCCCGTCCCTTAGACCTTAGTGTGTCTCTATGGTAGCCATTACGGGCCCTACGTATGAATGTGAATTGCCTTAGCAGCGGCTTTCGTAACACAAAGAACAGTACATCATTTTGTGAAACAATTCTTTTTTCACACCGAGTTCCAAAAAAGGCAATAACATTTATGCAGATCGGATGCGTGAGATCCGAAAACCGCTTGCTTCACACGATCTGCATTATGTGATAGTAATCTAAAATTAGCAAGGTTCTTCATTAGCATTAGAATTGCGGATATGCGGCTTATTATTGGATTTAGTTCCGTACCTGAAAAACCGGGCAAGTGCGGGCCACGCGCAATGTAGGGTTGTGTTTTCCAAGAAGTGCATTCACATTCATTTAGTGATATCCTTGATTATCAATTTTTGCAGTTTGTAAACAGACTTGACATGTCATTGAGCATCTTTTTTTTGTAATGCAAGTTGCAAACAAGCATGCAGACACATTGATGTTAATTAAGTGATGACTGCAGCCTATAGACACTAAGACCAAGGTCAGAATGCAGATGCATTACCTTTCCTGAGGCCTAAAGTGTTATGCCTCTGTGCCTGAAATCGCAATCCATTGACGACTACTTAGGTTTACTTGCTCGTTTACTTAAAAACGTTGCATAAAAAATTAGCATTCCTCAACTTTTACAAAAATTTACAAGTAAATATAAATATGCATTACTTACATCAACGAAAAAAGAACTGTGAAAGTACGAATATAAATTCATTTAAACGTAACTTCACGCCAGTAAGCCCCAAAGGGGTAGGCAGACTTAAATGCATGCATTCAAGCATACATTCAAACACCCACGATTAGCACTATTACGTTTTGGCCCATGTAACAAATGGCGAGCCTGTTGACATCTGGCATATTACCAAACTTAGAAGTACTGGGAAATTTCCGGAAAATGGAAAAATCCCAATAGAAAAGCTGATAACTAAAAAAGGTCGTGGTCAAAGGCCGGTCAGGCTTCACAGACTGTGGCGAAACCCGGGTTAACTCGCAATAAGGTGATGTTGTGTGTGTGGTGGGATTGGAAGGGCATTATTCATTATGAGCTTTTACCACCAGGCAGGACTATCGATTCTGAACTCTACTGCGAACAACTGATGAGATTAAAGCAAGAAATTGAGAGAAAGCGGCCGGAATTGATCAACAGAAGGGGTGTGGTGTTTCATCATGATAACGCTAGACCTCACACATCTATAGCCACTCAGAAAAATTAAGAGAGTTTAGCTGGGAGGTGTTAATGCATCCGCCGTATAGTCCTGACCTTGCACCTTCAGATTTCCACCTGTTTCGGTCTCTTCAGAATTCTTTATGCAATGTTAGGTTAACATCACGAGAGGACTGCCAAATCCACTTGTCGCGGTATTTTGATGAGAAGTCCCAAAATTTTTATAGCAATGGGATCATGTCCCTACCTACAAGATGGCAAAAGGTTATCGAACAAAATGGTATATACATACTTTAGTTAAATTTAAATAAACTATATTAAAAAATGTTTTGAATTATCTTAAAAATGCGAAGAAACTTTTTCCCCAACTATATGATAGATCCCGGGAATCGAGCCCAGGACCCCAGCGAAGTAGTATTAGCCTGCTACCACTAGGCTACTGAGGCAGTTAAAATTTATATAAAACATTCCGAATTCAAAAAAAATTACTTTTGAAATAATGATGTTGAAAAACATAAAATATAACGTAATGTTTCACTTCTGACTGGACTTGCCGAATAACTTGTCCATTTGTATGCAAACTCATCGCCTTCCTAAAGCGAACGAAGACGATGCCACCGGTGAAAGTGAGAACATCGAGTTAATAAAAATGGATGCGCAAATAAACATAACATCTCACTGAATATTTTATGATAATTATACTTGGAGAATGCAAAACACATTAATGTTGTTCAGACGTATTTAAATGCGCATACTTTTTGTGTGTATTAATTTTATTATGTAAGAAGAGCGCAGAATATTCGATCATTTGAATACTTAAATATATTTTTACTAGCTATTGCCCGCCGTTTCGACTCTTGAAAACACAGCTTTTTATTTCATGATAGGTGCAGGTACATACCTTTCGCTTTTGTATAAATAGAAATATCTAATATTGAAATTAATTTGTGTAATGTTGTTTTGGGAAATATTATTTTTAGTTTATAGAGTGATTTTATTTATATTTTTTTTAATATTGCAACTGCTTCTGTGTTGCATCAGATTTTTTTTTGTTTTAATTATTTATGGTTTTTTTTTGTTGTTTGTGAAATAATTGAAATTATGTAGTAGTATAATAATAAAATGCTTCTCAAATCATCTCATTCTGACATGGACATTGGACATAGTTTTTGTGAGGTCAGAACAACTGATTGGTTATAAAACTAATTTTAGTTTATTATTAACGAAACAAATTAGTTAAAATAATGTTAAATTTCAACATAACAATGGGTATGATTTATTTCAAGGCGAATTATAACAAAAAACAGGTTATTCACCTGTAGCACGTATCTAGAATGTTTATTTGGTATGTTTCAACATCTTATTTCTTGATTGACAGAATGCACTCTCCATAATTCGTGCGTCAAGATACAGAGTGTTCGGTCAAGGCCTCAAGGCTACCAGTTAAGTTATGTTATTCTGTAAGACGAAGTGAAAATGATTCTATAACAAATGGCGCTTTATATTTTGTTAACAACCACGAGAACATAGAAAAGTAGTTATTTTAGACCTACCTGATCAATCCCCATTGACTTTCTCGGGGGTAAAAATCGGAACATAAGAGTAGAATGATACTGTTTCATACATTTCTGGGCCCAGGTGTTAATACTGTACAAATTATGTCATTTTCAAATGACTATGAAATAAATAATTTGAATTTGGCATTTTTTAACCGAGTTCAAAAAACTAGAAGGTTCTCAATTTGGCCGGTATATATATATTTTATTAATGTATGTACGCGAATTTCGCCGAGATTTCGGGACCGATTTACGTAATTCTTTTTTGTTTGATTCGAAATAGTTTCAAATTGGTCCCATAAGAAATTGATTTAGATAGGCCCATCAGTTTTTATTTTATGAGCATTTTTTTACTTACTTTCACCTCAGACTAAAGGATTATGAATAGACGGCGAGTTGTCATAGTACAGTGCGTTGAATCTACTGACGTCCTAGATAGTCCTAATGCGCATGACAAGATGACAACAAGTGACAATGACACATTTACTCTTCGACGAGACAACACAGCTTATTTACTCCTTTGTGGATAATTTTTTTTTATTGATTTCGTATAGTCGTGTAATAATTTTGTATAGACACACCTAAACAATTTAAATTTTATCTAATTGTCACGAAGCTAAAAGAGTCAGATTTTACAAATTATACAGATGTGAACGTTAACCTAATTGGCAATTCAGCAATAAACTAAAAAGTATTAAATAAATATAACTACGATAAGAAAAACCGACTTCGAAACTGAAAAGTAAAAAATAATAAAGATTTAATTGTAATTTCAAACTACCTATTATTTATATGTGCTATTTACTAATAGGTTTGAAGTCGGTGTCAAGCCAAAATCACTAATGTAGGCATTTCATGGTATTAAAATGTAACTTCACGCCTGTAATCCCCGAAGGGGTAGGCAGAGGTAAATGCTTGAATTCAAGCATACATGCAAACACCCACCATTCGCCGGTTACGTTTTGTTCAGTGTATTAATTTGCTCGTATTCATATTTAAGTGATTCAAATATAATTATTTGTTTAAGACTTGGCGCCGACTTCAAATATATTAGTAAATAGCACATATAAATAATAGGTAGTTTAAAATTACAATTAAATCTTTATTATTTTTACTTTTCAGTTTTGAAGTCGGTTTTTCTTAACGTAGTTATATTTATTGAATTGCCAGTAATTGAAGTATATATTATTATGATCATGTAAATGTATATATTGTTATGTTCGACGACCCGGTTAGTCGAGTGGTGTGAGATGACCGTTTGATTCGAAGGGTCGCGGGTTCGATTCCCGCACCGGGACAAATATTTGTATGGCCTACAGGTATTTGTTTCGGGTCTGGGTGTTTGTGTATGTGTTGTATGTGTACAACGGCACCCACGACACAGGTCTATACCTACTGTGGGGCTGTGAGTGTAAGCGTATTTATTATTTATTTATGTAAAAGTAGGGTTAGATTGCTAATTGTTAATTAAATTAGAAAAGGTACTGTGTAATACTCAACAACTGCCTCAGTAGCGTAGTGGTAGCAGGCCACTACTATTACGCAGGAGGTCCTGGGTTCGATTCCCGGGTCGGGGACTATCAGAGATAACGGTTAAAAATCCTTTATCTCTGCTTCTATTCTGGAAGTTTCCCAGTACCACGGAGTATGGTAATGTGCCCGGAGATGGCAACAGGTTCGCCACCTGTTACATGGGCCAAAACGTAACCGGCGAGTCGTGGGTGTTTGCATGTATGATCGAATGCATGCATTTACCTCTGCCTACCCCTTCGGGGATTACAGGCGTGAAGTTACGTTTCGTTACTGTGTAATGGGTTAACCAGAAAGGATTGTTTTTTAATTACCTGTCTTCTTTAACTCGAGTATGTTGAGTGTTGTTACAAAATAACAGCATGGATACAATTCACACGATGAAAAGCATCGCAATTTCAATGGCCCACGAATTCAGTTGAAATCTTTTTGCTTGTGTAGTTTGAGATGTACTTTCAAAATGTTTAATGGACCAATTATACTTAAGTAGTATATATTTACAGGTACAGACTTTCTAAATTTAAAGTTCTGTCTCAATTATGGAATGAAGAAGAAAATAAAAAAAGAGTAACATCGACTCACGGGATCAATATTTGTATAGCTTACAGATATTTGTTTCGGGGATGGTTTTTGTATGCGTTGACTGACTGAATCATCATCCCTCCCTCAGCATGTGAAGCGTAACAGAGAGGGAGATGGTTCGGGGGTCGAAGATTTTTCTTCATTCCCCGGGTCTATATGCCCCCGAAGCATCGGGGGCGTGGTCGTTAACGGGATGCTGGCACGCAGGGAAAACTAGCTGAGGGAGGCCATATACACATTTGTTTTTTTTTTTGGGCATATCCTTTTATTCCCCCGCGCGCCGCTTACAATTGGTTAAAGCGATTAATATGGGCGATGGTAAGGGGCCACACGACCGCGTCGTCGCTTTGGCCTAGGCCAGACGTTGCAGCCGTGGTCCCGGCTAATAATAATAAGTGTACATTACGTATGAGCAATGTCACCCACACAGACAGGTCAGGACACAGGTCTGTACCTAGTGTGGGGCTGTAAGCGTGTTTTTTATTATTCGTCATTCTGTTTTTATACACGAGAATATTCCTTTAGTGCAGTCAGTCAATCTTATAACCAACCAATATTTTCTCCTTATAATTTACAACCATGTTGTGGGCGTCATTGCTGAAGCCTTTGGTCCTATAGTGGACGTTTTTCGGCTGAATAGATAATGAAATCGTCACGATTCAAGCCCTGAAATGTTCCAACTCGATTAGGAAGAACACAAATCAAACCATGTCTAGGACCCTCTGATTGCTTCACGATCCATTTCCAATGGTTTCACAAACGGACGTCCGAAATAGTTTATGTTTAACCTCGCGTGATCAAAAGAGAATACTAATTGGTCTGACTTAATCGTGGTATACATCCTCATCTGTTTTGCTTCAACGGTTAACGTGAATATTTGAGCTGGAAATGTATTCGTTCATAAAATACGTTCGCATGCAAGGGGGGGAGGAGTCTCGCTAAGCGTGACAAAATGTGACAAGGGGTGTGTGACAAAAACTGTCATATTCGGAGGGGGGTCTTTGATTTTGTTATATAATATTTTAAGGGGGATCACAGATAGTGCAATACAACGTGACAATGGGGGGAAGGAGTCAGAAAAGGCTTATTTTAGCATGACATACTTATGGACGGACCCTAATAGTGATTTGTTTAGTTAAACTAACCGCCTCTATAGTCTAGTGGTAGAATGCTACTTTCACACTGATTGTTCTTACAACATGGACTAGGAAACAGTAGTAAGCATTTTTTGTTAATAAGATGGTGAAATAAATGATGAAAGTTTGTATGGAGAATAAACAAATATCTATTTGACACGGACGAAGTTGCGGAACGAACGAATAATTATCATTCCTCCCTCCGCTCGTGAAGCGTAACAGAGGAAGGGGATGGTTCGGGGGTCGAGGAAGTCCTCATTCCCCGGGCCTATCTGCCCCCGAACCGTCGGGGGCGTGATCTATAGAAGGGGATACTGGTACGCAGGGTAACTCACTGAGGAAGGGAGGCCATATACTTTTTTTTGTTTTTTTATTACTATTTTTTTACTTTAAGTTGTGGGTAAAAGCTAATATCCATTCAATATCTGTACAGCACCCGCCAAGAAATATTGCAAATCGGGCTTAAGAAAGAGACAATTGCCTAGTTTCGACTTCGTAGAGTGTTATCTCTGTTGCACACTGTATGTAAGCACTGATAGTGCGGCAAAATTTGATCAAAATGGTTGACAAAACGCATACGTAATGTGTTAAAGAGATAAGAGATAATAGCCGAAATTTCGTTCCTCAAATTCATATTTCTTGCTGGGACTGTAAAAGTTTATTGTAACAAATATTATTTATTGTTTTATATTATTTCGCATTAACACATGCTTGTGAAATATATTTTATTTAAAGAAAAATGGAAAGAAAAATTTGACTTCAGGCGAGACTCGAACTCGCGGCCTAGTTTGGCAATAGATGGCGCTGCTGCTACCATAAAGCAATGCAATAAATGTGAAGGAAAGATTTGACAAATCGGGCAGGACTTCAGTAGCTCAGTTGGAAGAGCGGCTGGACTAGATTCCTAGTAGGCCGCGAGTTCGAGTCTCGCCTGAAGTCAAATTTTTCTTTCCATTTTTCTTTAAATAATAAATATTATTTAGATTTGACGTGTTTTACCTTCGGATCTCCATTATGGAATGTTATAACACTTTCAAGGTGACCTTGTAAAGTTGCGCAGGCGTTGTGTATTAAATTATGTGGTATGTGTAACATGTGCGATCAAACTATGGATTTGACCTTATAAAATGATTAGGCGATTCTCGGTAAGCTTTGTAAATATGTTTTTTTTTTTTTGAAAATATCAAGCAATTGGTGAAGAAAGCAGTCAACGTGCAGATACGTTGTCACCTCTGAGACCTAAGTTGCTATGTCGTTGTAATAGTTATTTCGGGCCCATACATACATCGCCAACTAACCGGAATACGATAGTGCTGAATACTACCATTTCGCAGAAGATAGATTACGAGCTTACTGGAACTCTACGTGAAAAAATCGTTTCAAATGTATTTAGTAAAAATAACTTTACACTAATATTTTTCGTCACTTTTTTTTTACTTCACTGGTGGTAGAGCTCCAGTGACGGAGCTCGCGGGCGTAGGCACCACCGCATTACCTAATATACTTGCCGCTAAATGGTAGTGTTTAGCACTGTCATGTTCCGGTCAGGTGGTAATGTACGGCCCTGTAATTTCCGGCACAGAGGCGTAATACCTTAGGTCTCAGGAGTGGTAACGCATCTGCATTTTGACCTTGGTCTTTGTGTGGGTGTCTATAGGCTGCAGTCATCACTTAACATCAATGTGATCTGCATGCTTGTTTGCCACTTCAGTGACACTTTTTATTGGACGTATGTAAACAGCTCGGCACGAGACGGCCGTTGTCTACTTCACCAGCAATAGACGAGTGCAGATGGATTGAGCAGCATACACAACTTCAGTAGGAGACTAGAGTGTTCCAAATTATAATAACATTGGACACATTCAATTTCTTAACTGCCTCGGTAGCCTGGTGGTAGCAGGCCACTAATACTACGCTGAGGTCCTGGGTTCGATTCCCGGGTAGGAGTTTATCAGAGATAATGGTGTAAAGTCCTTTATCGCTGGTTTAATTGGGATTTTTTCATATTCAGGCAATTTGCCAGTACGTCGAAGTTTGGTAATGTGCCCGGAGATGTCAACGGGCCCGTCACCTGTTGCATGGGCCAAAACGTAAACGGCCAATCGTAGGTGTTTACATGTATGCTTGAATGCATTTACCTCTGCCTACCCCTTCGGGGATTACAGACGTGAAGTTACATTTCTTAACTCTTTGGATTATGTCTTTAAAAATGTTCATCACTCTAGTTGAAAGACGTCCACAGCTGGACAAAGTCATCCCCAAACACGCCCACAACAATATCAGTGAGTAATTCGGAGAGAATATGCCATCATTACTACGCTTGGCAGGCGGATTGGCTGCTGCCCATTCCGCGTTATTATATTTACTACTGCCAGATTGGGATGGCTTGACCGCCATTGTTCGGTTGACTAACTGCACTAGGGGAAGAATTTGCCTCCACTAAAAGGCGATGGGGTAGTCACATCCCGACGCCTTCAAACGATAACACCCAATATTCACATTTGAAAAAAATTATGTAGCTTATTCTCCAATCGCGGTAGCAGTCGGGTGTGTGATGGATGACTGCTAGTGGCAAATTAAAATGCGCGTTTCCATGCTTCGGATGTTAAGTTAAGCCGTCGGTCCCGGTTGCTACTCGTATCGATAGATAGCAGTCGCTAAACCTTGTCGGAGGCCTTATGGGCGGTTTGAAAACATCCGACAGCGGGTTGGCCACTAACCCGTATCTCCACCAACCCGCATTGGAGCAGCGTGGTGGAATAAGCTTCAGGCCTCCTCCCAAAAAGAGGAGAGACTCTAATATGGGTTGCCAATATTATTATACTCTCCAATCGAACGGGTAACATCTAGATTAGCAGGAACCCTGTTCTCTCCTATATGGCCTCTATTCTATTTTTCTCTTTTATTTCCTCTATTCTATATGGCGAGTCATGGTGAGACATGACTCACCGTGGCAGTGTAATTATATTTTATTTAAATATTACTACACCATCCTCAATAATGGGGTTATTTGTTAACACCATACAAGGTCCATTTGCTCATGTATGAGAATTGTATGGAAAAAAATGCAGACATCGACATTTCACAAACCATCCGTTTCCCATCAATCAAATCTTTGGTAATCATCTAATGAGGTGTCCATTATTGCTACTGGATTAAAAAAATTTGGATGGCAAAAGTAATTATGTGGGGTTTAGTTTTGTTTCTGTTGAGGCTGTTGCTGCTAGGCCATTCGCACATTGGAATTTTTCGATTACAAAAATTTGCACCGGATCTAATTTGCACAAAAAATTATGTTTTGAAATATACTCGATAAATATTTATAAATGGCGCTTTTTTATGTAATGGAAGTGGCAAATAAGCATGCAGTTCACATTGATGTTAAGTGATGACTGCAGCCTATAGACACTTACACAAGGACCAAGGACAAAATTCAGATCGTTACTACTCCTGAGGCCTAAGGTTTTATGCCTCTGTGCCGGAAAATTACAGGGCCGTTCATTACCTGACCGGAACACGATAGTGCTGAACAAAGGCTGATTGGTCTGTGGCTGAACACTACCATTTAGCAGATAAATAAGGTAACGCGGTGGTGCCTACGCTAGCTAGTAGCGCTTGTTATAGAGAAGTAAAAAAAAACAATTTCGGTATATTAATATCCTAGTTATATGACCTCGTAATTTCTAAAACATATTCTATCATAGGCAAAACGTATAAGACCAACAGTACCCAACAAGATATGTTGCACATCGAGCCTACTAAAGAAGTAATCGGCTAGTTTCGACTTAGAAGCGTTATCTCTGCACACTGCTACGTAAGCACTGATAGTCCGGTATTGGTTAAAACTTGGTCAAAATGATCGATAAACGTCACATAAGTTGTGTGCGGAAGAGATAACACTCTACAGACACGAAACAAGCCGAAGTTTCTTTCCTAAGTACGATATGCAGTGTTTCTTGTTGGATGTTTGCGACTTGACATAAAAAACCACAAATTTTGCATTTCACGCAAATAGCAAAGTAGCTTCCGCTATTATAATATTAGACTTAACAAAGCAGAAAGTTACTGTTAAACTGTTTCACTTAATATTCCCATACAAATGATGTTGTATTGTTTTTCTAACAATGAATACGAGTGATGTGCAGGGAAAGCATCTCTATAGTCATTGGTATTGTCAATATTTACAACTAGAGAGCGGGCAATGCAGCGAGAGTTTGTTATGCATGTTTAACTTTTGTAGTATTGTGTGCGAGTCAAGCAGTTTCGAGCAATTGGCGAATAAAGGAGAATACACACTTTTCTGAGCCAAATCAAACGCGTCAAGTCTGTCACTGCATAAAGGGCAAAACGCATCCTTGAAAGATTGGACGTCCACGGAAGACCGATTTTTGTTTAATGTCAGACGCATGCTTCAGCCGCGGCTAACAGACGCGTACGATAATATGTTCGGCTCTTAAAGTGCTCTTATGGTCAAGTGGCTTGATAGTAGATACAATGAACCAACGGGTTTGGAAATGTAAAAATAATGTTGAATGAGAGAATTTCCAACAGATATATCTACGTTCAATCGTTCGAATTTGGAAGGACTTCAGAAAATAATAGTATAATTGAGAAGACGTCATCAGACTCGGTGCAAGCAATGTGGTCGAATCAATCGACGCGCCCGCATTCGTTAGAGTAACACGTGAGTTTGTCTAATTGATAGATTTTTTCGACGCGGTTGATTTTATCGGTGCAAGTATACGTGTGAGGTTCCTTGACTTCGATTTGGTCGGTGCGTCCAGTTCAGATAAATGTGTGTTCACCTTAAAGGTTCGTTATCTATAGAGTTTAAGCGTGCTAAACATATGCATGTGGAAGTAAGTATTTTCCGATGTACATATTTATCTATTCGGGTCCTAATGTACGCACACGTAACTTCCGACACGGAGGCATAAAAACTTAGGCTCGTTATCAATAAAGTTGGAGCGCGGTAAACACATGCTGTAGCAGTAAATATTTGCCGATGCACATATTTATCTATCTGCCGCAAATTGGTAGTGTTCAGCGCTCTCGTGTTCCGGTCAGGTGCTAATATACAGCCTCGTAATTACCGGCACGGAGGCATAAAAACTTAGGCTTCAGGATTGCCATCACATCTAAATATAAATATTTTTTGTAGATGTTATAGACACTTACCATCAATGTGATCTGTGCGTTTTTATGCCATTTTCATGACATATAAAAATCTCTTGTAAAATGTGAAAAATAAGGGATGAAAATTAGTATATGACAAACTACACACGTATGAAGTCGCAGGCTAAACCTATGTCCAATATTGCCAATCTTTCCACAATAGTGCTTTTAAAGTTTACAAGCTAACAATGTAATAATTGTTACTTCATAATACTTAATACATAGTTGCGGAACGAAATCTTAATGGCACCTTTAACATTTGCATCCAAAAGATTTAGTGACAACATAACTTTGCGTAAATGACGCAACTTCTAACGTTTGGGCTTTTCTAATTTATGCGTTATTTATCGTTTACGACATTGTTAAATATATTGGTGGAAAAACAAAATTTGGTAAATATATACAATGTAACAAAGACCAATTTTTATGCAACACCGTCGAGATCTTGCAAGCTGATGCGTTGGCAACCAAATGTGTTGTTGATTGGCAAAAATACTCTTTTTATGCTATGGAAGTGGCAAACAAGCATGCAGTTCACATTGATGTTAAGTGATGACTGCAGCCAGATGACACCCACATGAAGACCAAGGTCAAAATGCAGGTCCTCCACTCCTGAGGAAGGCTGAATAACACCTAAGGAGGTGTTATCCCTCTGTGCCGGAAATTACAGGGCCGTACATTACACCTGACCGGAACACAATAGTGCTGCACCTTACCATTAAGCGGCAAGTAAATTAGGTAATGTGGTGGTGCCTACGCCCGCAAGTTCAGTCTCTCGAGCTCTACCACCCGTTAAAAAAAATGCTCATGGGTCCCGCCTCATTAACTCTAACAAACTTAAGCACTGAACGTAGCACTGTTTTTAGGAGTGGAATTTAAGAGATAGAGATAGCTTATATGTTTATGTAAAGAAGCATACAGACAGGCATACAGCTCACATGAATGTTAAAATATAATAGGCTATAGACGTCTACACAAAAATCAGAGATCAAAATGATGCGTTACCACCCCTGAGACCTAAGTTGTTATGTATCTGGGATAATGATTACGGGGTCATACATTACCACCCAATCATAACACGATAGTGCTGAACACTACTATTTGGTGGCAGATTAAATAATGCGATGGCGTCTGCACTCTCGAGCTGCATCGCTGGAATTCTTCCACCAGTGAAAAATAATTTTCAGAATAAGGGCAAATTGGCCCCCTTATTCATAAACGTATTTTAGCTAAAGTGTTGCTAATCTCTCCTTTGTCTTTTTCTATCCTGCACATTATACAATGCAACTGACAAAGACAAAGCATTCTATAGCTAAAACTTGTCTAATGTACGTTTATGAATAAGGGCGTAAGACTCTAAGGAATGCAGATATAATAAAACTTAGAAAAGGTTGCGAATCACTGAACCGAGTTTACGATTGGTCCCAAACACAGTAAATATAGAGAGAGTGCAACGTACAAAGTCCTAACTGTATTGCGTAGGTTTTGTTTCGCTAAACGACTTCACGTCCCACTTTGTTTATTTGTAACCGGAATTAGGCACAGAACATCGAGAATATTATACCTAAACCACACCGCGGACACTCCAACCACTACCTGAAAGATGTCCAAAAAAGTGCTATCCGTTATTAGGGACGAATTTGCCATAATCGCAACCTTTGATTGAGTTAGGCGCCAGTAATGACTAACCTCAATATTAACCGTATAATAATTTACACTATAAACTGCCACTGTTTTCATAAATAAATATCAGCGTTATTTGTAATATTACATAACATGACTATCCCATAACTTTTAGATATTTTAATAATCGTATCGAATCAGGTATTTGTATTTGCGTATAAAGACGTAACACCCATACACACTGTGAAAATGTGATGTGACTCGATACTGTGTCATGTTAACACGCATGAAGCTAAAGCTGCAATCACATTATGTCTTGATGCATGTTTTGAGTATAATTGTTTGTTGTCCTAAATAATAAAGAAAATGACTAAAATTTTCTTTATTATTTCATTTTTTAAACAATAACAGTGTCCCAAGGGTATCTCAAACTAAATTCCTGCTTCCTGTTGAAATTCTACAAGCTAATTCAGTCGTAACATTCAAAAAACGACTTAACGATCATTAAGTTGCACAAGCGCGCATGGCCCAGCGGCTGGTGTAGATCGTAAGCGATCTGCTCGGTTAAGCACTACGGGCGCGGTCGGGTAGTGTGATGGGTGACCGCTAGTGGCAAATGAAATGCGCGTTTCCGTGCTTCGGAAGGCACGTTAAGCCGTCGGTCCCGGTTGCTATCGATGGATAGCAGTCGTTAAACCTTGTCGGAGGCCTTATAGGCGGTTTGAAAACATCCGACAGTGGGTTGGCCACTAACCCATCCACCTCCACCAATCCGCATTGGAGCAGCGGGGTGGAGTAAGCTCCAGGCCACCCCCCAAAAAGGGGAGAGACTCGTGCCCAGCAGTGGGACGTATAATGGGTTGCCAATATTAAGTTGCACAGATCTTTCCCTTGTCGAGTTAAGTCCTGATCGCCTAAAAGTTACCTAGTATTCGTTTTATTATTTTATTTTTTTTGTAAGAAATAATTTTAAATTTTCTTGCATACAGTACACCCCTATTATTCTAATTTACGCAGTTTCCTAAACACAAAGGTTTTCTGGAAGAGATTGCAGTTTTGTGATAAGGCCGCCTTTTTTATCGTCTATTTCTTCTTTTTTTGTCTCTTTAATGTAATGGTGTACAATAAAGTATATAAATAAATAAATAAATAAATACATCAAATTCATTATAGCATACCTCCAATAAAAAAGCTTAAAGGCAGAATTCAGTATTATTACGTTACGGTTCGTTGATTGAAAATTGTCCTGTAATATCTGGCATAGAGTGTATATTTGCGTGATGAAGACATACCTATATATATTTACGTCTACGTATATTTCAAATTAAATATTTTGATTACTCCGTATGAGCATTTCTGATTATTTATATAATTTATTTATTTTTTATTTAATTTTAAAATAGAATATGTATATTTTTATTAGTGTAAAATATCTTATCGCACAATATTTTCATAGTTAGCAAAGTGTGAGTCTGGCTTAATGCGTACCCAATTACAGAATTCTTCATGGTGTTGGCCACGCATTGTGTTATTATGAAATTATAACTATTACTTATGTTCTTATGGTTGTTTGTAGAATACAAAGGAAAATTATAACAATAAATAAATTATTTAACACGACGAGTATATTTATATTAATAACTTTACTATAATACATAAACGATTTTTTATAGATATATACGATTTTTTTACGAAAAGTGAACAACACTTTTTTAAAAAATCGTATATCTATCTATCAGTTTAAATGCGACAGGTTCCGAGATATGATTTTAAATTGTTGATATAAATGAAAATTTGATAAGGCATTAGGTTTTTTGAAGTTGAACAATCCTACACCCAATTTAATACATCAATATATCAAATCACCATTATCAGATATACATGAGTCCTTTAAGCCTCTGCGGTTAAACATAGGCCTCCATCAATGACTTTCCTGTCCTATTTTGGGCAGTCTACGTCTGCGTTCAATCGCACCCCGCTACCTTGACCAAAGGCCTAATTCTGGTAACGTAACTAGTCGTTATTCTCATGGTCTTGCTGTTACTAATGCGCACGGCCTATGTTAGAGCAAGACAGCGGAGCGACGCAATCGCGATTTAATGACAATTATAACTAAATACATTTCATTAAAAGGCCTCCTCCCAAGAAAAGGAGAGACTTGTGCCCAGCAGTGGGACGTATCAAGGGTTGCCATTATTATATTATTATTATAAAAAAAACGTAACTTCACGCGTGTAATCCCCGAAGGGGTAGGCAGAGGTAAATGCATGCATTCATGCATACATGCATACACCCACGATTCGCCGGTTACGTTTTTTTGGCCCATGTAACAGGTGGCGAGCCTGTTGACATCTCCGGGCACATTACCAAACTTCGAGGTACTGGGAAATTTCCAGAAAATGGAAAAATCCCAATAGAACCAGAGATAAATACTTTACACCATTATCTCTGATAACCCACTACCCGGGAATCGAACCCAGGATCTCAGCGTAGTAGTAGTGGCCTGCTACCACTAGGCTACCGAGGCAGTTAACAAATGTTAATAAATATTTACGGACCTCTCAAGATACGAACTAACACACACGACTCTTTTAATGAAATTATACATGTGGTAAACATACAATTATTGTGCACGTCTGTCATTAAGTAATGCAGTGCTATATCCATTAAAGAAAAACGTAATAATGAGGTATTTATGTTCAAGAAACATGTAATTTTAAGACGTGTGGCGTGTGCCTTCTGCCAACCCAGCTTGGGTTTGCTGAAGGTACACACCAATGCAATGTGATGGTACCTATATCTATCACATGAGAAGATTTGATTGCCCCTTTTGAATAAAAAAATAAAATACGCTTACACTCACAGCCTCACACTAGGTATAAACCTGTTTCGTGGATGCCGTTGTACATATACAACACATACACAAACACCCAGACCGGAAACAAATATCTATAGGCCATACAAATATTTGTCCCGGTGCGGGGATCGAACCCGCGACCCTTCGAATCAAACGGTCATCTCACACCGCTGGACTAGCCGGGTCGTCGAATACCCAGAAAATAGTACGATATAAATATCATGCAGCATTTCGACACAATTGAAATACTGCAAAGTTTTTCTTTGCTAAAATAGGAATTAGAATTATCGATCATACTCTTGTACAAACCCTCATCCACCATAAAACTCCCCACTTTTTATATTTTTTTTTATTTTAATCGCATCGCTATTACGCATATTGCCAATGTCAAGGTAAGAGTCAGTCGGTCAATTATAAGTCAGTCAGTCAGAGTCACAGTCAGTAATTCGAGTAAAGCGATGGCTACTTTACCAGAACATTTCAAATGAAGTTTTGGAGGCAAACTGAAAAGCCACACGGCTTTCTATTTCACTATTCTATTTACACGGGCACTGTAATAAGCCTATATCAAACAAAATACCACCAACTTTATTTAATATAACTCAAAAATACACTACGAAAATGAAATAAAATAAGCACCACACGCCTTTTCAAGATTCCCGCCAAAAAACCCCTGCTGTCAAGTTCTGTCTGAAAGTCTCAACTCCCCACTTACTTAAATAAAAAAATACGTAAATGCCGGAACACGGATATCATCTAAAAATGGTTGAATACACTGTGCCTACTTTCGAAAATCACAAGGGAAATGTTATGCTATTTTGTTTTTCTTTTCTTGTACAAAATTAAATTTCTTAATTTCAAGCAGTAAATATATTTACATTTTATTTTTAAAGAAAAATGGAAAGAAAAAATTGTCTTCAGGCGAGACTCGAACTCGCGACTTACTGAGAATCTACTCCAGTAATAATAAAAACAATTATTAAGGGTAAAAGCGACTTCTTTACGATATTCAATAAACTGAAAAGTCTATTATATCGGTTGCCTAACTAGCATAGTTGGTAATAGATGGCGCTGCTGCTACTATAAAGCAATGCAATAGATGTGAAGGAAAGATTTGACAAATCGGGCAGGGCTTCAGTAGCTCAATTGGAAGAGCGGCTGGACTAGATTCCCAGTAGGTCGCGAGTTCTAGTCTCGCCTGAAGTCAATTTTTTCTTTCCATTTTTCTTTAAAAATAAAATATATTTCACAAGCATGTGTTAATGCGAAATAATATAAAAACAAATATATTTACATCCTGCTGACAGACTGGGCTGATTAGAAATTCAATGCAGTGAATGTATCCATCGGTGACTCCGCTGGGTTTTACCGGTGACCAGTAAACAACTAGTAGGTACCTAAGTACTGAACTGAATTGGTAATAGTTTACCTAATATTATCTAGTAGGTACCTATTATACGTTTTTCGAGTAACATTTTGGTTTACATGTATACAAGACTGACCTACCATGACCAAATAGGTCGAGTTCTGTCTGATGGTGGGGTCAAAAGTCTTAGGAATCGGCGTGCATGTATGAAGAGAATGATGAAGGTAGACGAGGCACGAGAGGTTTGACTGAACCGGGATATCTGGCGCTCTACACTCTCTGCCTACCCCGTTAGGGACCTGGCGTGAAGATACATACATACAAATAAATAAAATTGGAGTTTCTGTTTATAATAGCGGTTATTTTTATAACAGCTTTTAACCAAATGCATATGTATATATACACGGTACATATACCTAAACAATATTTGTTACGTTTTTCGTCTGTCTGTCTGTTTGATTTTGATGGAATTTCACGGGTAGA
The DNA here is from genome assembly GCA_036365455.1 of Macrosoma leucophasiata. Taxonomy (NCBI): domain Eukaryota; kingdom Metazoa; phylum Arthropoda; class Insecta; order Lepidoptera; family Hedylidae; genus Macrosoma; species Macrosoma leucophasiata. Next base: position 2,771,116 of record JAWQUS010000004.1, on the reverse strand, counting down.
TAGCTGATGTAATCAGGTGTAACTTACTACTTATATTAACTAGGCTTCTTTTATACTAGCTGCTCCCACGGTTTCGTCCGGGTAGATACTGAACAATCATAAATTCTCACGCGGGCGAAGTCGCGGGCAGAGCTAGTATTAAATAATATTCAAATAATCATTTTATTTTTTTTTAAGAAAAATGGAAAGAAAAATTTGACTTCAGGCGAGGCTCGAACTCGCGACCTACTGGGAATCTAGTCCAGCCGCTCTTCCAATTGAGCTACTGAAGCCCTGCCCGATTTGTCAAATCTTTCCTTCACATCTATTGCATTGCTTTATGGTAGCAGTAGCGCCATCTATTACCAACTATGCTAGTTAGGCAACCGATATAATAGATTAAGTGAATTAACTGAAGTATCTAATAGATTAACTGATTCAATAAACTGAAAAGTCTATTATATCGGTTGCCTAACTAGCATTGTTGGTAATAGATGGCGCTACTGCTACCATAAAGCAATGCAATAGATGTGAAGGAAAGATTTGACAAATCGGGCAGGGCTTCAGTAGCTCAATTGGAAGAGCGGCTGGACTAGATTCCCAGTAGGTCGCGAGTTCGAGCCTCGCCTGAAGTCAAATTTTTCTTTCCATTTTTCTTTAAAAAAAATAAAATACATTTCACAAGCATGTGTTAATGCGAAATAATATAAAAACAATTATTAAGGGTAAAAGCGACTTCTTTACGATATTCAATAAACTGAAAAGTCTATTATATCGGTTGCCTAACTAGCATAGTTGGTAATAGATGGCGCTACTGCTACCATAAAGCAATGCAATAGATGTGAAGGAAAGATTTGACAAATCGGGCAGGGCTTCAGTAGCTCAATCGGAAGAGCGGCTGGACTAGATTCCCAGTAGGTCGCGAGTTTGAGCCTCGCCTGAAGTCAAATTTTTCTTTCCATTTTTCTTTAAAAAAAATAAAATACATTTCACAAGCATGTGTTAATGCGAAATAATATAAAAACAATCAAATAATCATGTTAAGCTACAACACGTGTTTAATTATTGATAATCATTATATCAGTGACCGAGCTCGTGGGCGTAGTCACCACCCCATTACCTATTAAACTTGCCGCTAAATGGTAGTGTTCAGCACTATCATGTTCCGGACAGGTGGTTATGTACGGCCCTGTAATTTCCGGCACAGAGGCATAACCTTGGTCTATGGTGGGTGTCTATAGGCTGCAGTCATCACTTAACATCAATGTGAACTGCATGCTTGTTTACCACTTGCATTACATAAAAAATAATTTCATTAATAATATTATTTAATGGCAGTATTCAGCACTATATAATCCCGAGCGTTCGATTATTGCTTCACGCAATTCTTGAAGATTTTTTACCCTCCGTCACCCCCATGTAACGTGCCGTAACGTTGTTATCTACCCCTCCTCCCAACTCCTACAACTTTACGTAGCACCCAAATACGCATTTTGACCAGTAAATTTTTAAATCCCTATTTTTTTATTAAAAAACAAAGAATGCGTAACAGACTTGCATGCTAGTTTGCCACTAGCATTACATTAAAAAAAAACAGATTGTCCCAACCCCACTTCCTGCCTCTGTAAGGCATCGTAACGTCTTACAAGAAAAATTCCACCAAAATGCGTTATGTGAACGCTCTCTAAACTGTTGTATTCATAGCTGAAGTCCACGCGGACGAAGTCGTTTGTAAAAGCTCGTGTCGCAATAAAAACTACTGCGAATATTTACTGTACTACCTAATGGCCTACTTTTACTTATACTCTGTAGCACATAATTATGAGAGAAACAATGAAGTTGTTCTTAATTTTAGATGGATTCTATGTTTCCAAAAATTATCAGATTAATAATTAATCTCAACCAAGATTAAATTAACGGTCCTCACCATAGAATTAAAAAAGTTCTGTGTGAAGTATTCATTCACAGTCTGTATTCTTTTATTTTTAAAGAAAAATGGAAAGAAAAATTTGACTTCAGGCGAGGCTCGAACTCGCGACCTACTGGGAATCTAGTCCAGCCGCTCTTCCAATTGAGCTACTGAAGCCCTGCCCGATTTGTCAAATCTTTCCTTCACATCTATTGCATTGCTTTATGGTAGCAGTAGCGCCATCTATTACCAACTATGCTAGTTAGTTTAGGGTTTTCTTTCCATTTTTCTTTAAAAATAAAATATATTTCACAAGCATGTGTTAATGCGAAATAATATAAAACAGTCTGTATTCTGCTATTATATCTATGCTAATGTTACAGAGCCACCATAGGCCTCAGGTGTGGTAACGCATCGGCATTCTGACCTTTGTCTTTGTGTGGGTGTTTATAGGCTGCAGTCATCACTTAACATCAATGTGAACTGCATGCTTGTTTGCCACTACGATTACATAAAAAAAAGAGCCGAAGAGTTTGTTTGTTGGGTTGAACATGCTAATCCCAGAGACTACTGGTTCTAACATAGAGCAACTCGGTCCATCGGTCGCGGTGGACCGGAGGGGAGGAGACATATGCAGGCTTTCCCCTCTGACAAAGTACAAGACCAAATGGTCCTATACCTGCCGCCCAGATATTTAAATGTGTGGCCGGTGGCCCGTGTTGCTCTATGGGTTCTAATTGAAAAATTGTTTTTTTTGTATATTGATAGTTCCTTGTTTGAGAAAGGGTATATACGTGCGGAGCGGTACAATAAAGAAAAATTAAAAACGGTAATTTACTTTTCTACGCTGAAAAAATCGCTGCCACTTCTAGTGGGTTTATCAATTTATTTGGTTGGGTGCAGGTAATCTCAAGAACATTCGAAATGAGTTTAATAGTCCATTTAACATTAGTCAAATAGGAGCGGAGCATCTAAAAAATACTATAGACACGAAAAAATAATATTTTCCTTTAGACAGCTTCCGTGTCGTGAACCCGTACGAAGCAGGGATGGACCGCTAGTCTTTATACGTATATTAAAGCGAAAGGTTACTCACTCATCAGAAACTACAAATGCTGTGAGAATCAAATGTTGCATGGTGGTTCTTTTTAGGACGTAGATAGGCTCACTAAGCCGGGATATTGCGCAATTCGTAAGTAATGTAATTGCACCCGAGCGAAGCCAGGGCGAACCGCTGGTAAAATAATAAAATCTTAGAAAGTGAACAACAGACACTTCTGTTGTCTCTTCTGTTCACGCTGCGATAATAACATTCAAATTGAGTATGATCCAAATTTTCTATTTGTAATGATAGTCATGCGAGCATTGTGTATGATTTATGACCGAGATTAATATAAAATTAAATAGGGAGTTCGAAAAATTAATGACGTGTTATTTGAACCCGTAAATTATTTTTTGAGTCTGTGAGAAGTGAAAGCGAGAAATGACATAGAAAACACGATTATTAATTTATCTTTCACCGTTTTTTTTTATTGTAATGGAAGTGGCAAACAAGCATGCTTGTTGCAAGCATGTAGTTCACATTGATTATAAGTGATGACTGCAGTCTATAGACACCCACACAAAGAACCAAGGTCAAAATGCAGATGCGTTACCACTCCTGAGGCCTAAGGTGTTATGCCTCTGTGCCGGAAATTACAGGGCCGTACATTACCACCTGACCGGAACACGCTAGCGCTGAATACTACTATTTAGCGGCAAGTATTTTAGGTAATGCGGTGGTGCCTACGCCCGCAAGCTCCGTCACTAGAACTCTACCACCGGTGAATTAATTAAAATCTTGCTCTATACATTAAAACGATTCTAGATCACTGTCAAGGTAACAATCGTGGAGTTATTTAAAAAAAAGCAGTATAATTAACAATGACTTTCCTGCCCCTGATACACGCACGTGTCATTACGGTGAAAGAAGGTGAATGGTCAACAATTGGAGCGGACCATACAAATTGACTGTGAAGCCTGACACCCATTCACCCATCGATCGGTTAATATTGTTTTCTTCCTTGTGTTTTCTTTTCTGTGTTTCAAGCATTTGTACGGAATAAGTTATTAAATAATAACTTTTAATAAAGTAAATAAATGCGGAAAAAATGGAATTCCTAAAAAAAACTGGGTTACTTACTATCAGTTCGCGGCAAGTCAGTTGAACCAAAATACTGGTTCAAAAAATAATGAAGAAAATGTTAGACAGCTTTAAATAAATAATAAAAATTCAAAAGGTAAAGTGATATATATATATATATATATATATATGTCGGAGAAAGAACGTTAATCTCGACATCATCATTAGTTGTTATGTGATTAGTGGGCGTCTTGAGGGTTAAATGCTAGCACAAAACAATAAGTCACTATTATCAGTCAGATTTAATCACTTTAACAGAATATCACTGCTTAACTTCAAAACTACTTGATATGCTTACACTCAAAACTCTTTGATATAATTACACTTTTAAACTTTTAAGTACAACGAGCAGCGGGTTCGCGACACCGATCTTACTTCGCCAATCAAATAGTACTCCACTGTCCAACCAAAGAATGATCCACCTCGATCAACAACGACACATTTTATAACCTCCGTTAACGGCGATCTGTCAGATGGCGCCTCGACCCCGCTCGAGGCCTACCCTCAACTCGGTAATGTACTTTTATAATACAATTACTCTTTAAATGAAATAATGATTTTAAACGATAACAAAATCTAACAAATTAAAATAATATTTTTAGCAAGGTATTTCTATAGCCTAGTACTTTACAGAACCAACAATAAACTTCTTGCTCCGACATATATATATATATATATATATATATATATATATATATATGTGTGTATGTAGAGAGGGTGGCTCCTTGCAAGAAGTGAAGTGCTAATTAAAATTAACCCTGTAGAAGTTATATAGTGGATTTATTAGTCACACTTTAATAGACGTATTTTTACACATGTAGGTACTGACGGATCCCCAAAACGTTTAGCAGTTTCACACATCTCGAAATATCGTCACTGTCTGCAATTGTAATAGCCTTCACTAATTACCACAAAACTGCAAGTTTTCGACATGGGAGTGGGACAAACCAACAAACACTTTCTCAATCGCTAATGGGTTATGTACATGTTTGTTTACGTGAGGTAGGTACATTGACATTGACTTTCGATCTCACTGACTTCATTTTTTTTTGTTTCTGCTTATTTTTTACGAGAATTTTAATCTTACTATACTAATATAAATGTGGAAGTATGGATGTTTGTTTGTTTGCTTCTCAATCACACTGAAGCGGCTGATCGGATTTCAATGAAATTTTGTACAGAAGTACCTAGAGTATATATGGCAGTTACACACACTGTTTTACTGTTTGTCCCGTTCGAGGTTCCTCTGGGATTTAAGTAAACGTAGACGAAATCGTTGGCAAAATTTAGTATTAAAATAATTGCCAATATAATTAATATGTTGAAAATATACTTCGAGTTCGAGTCTCGCCTGAAGTCAAATTTTTCTTTCCATTTTTCTTTAAAAAATAAAATATAAAAATTACATTCATTACTTTTTTTGTCGCTCTCTTCATAACCCAAAGGTTGACTGGGAGATAATGCCTAGTGACATTAAGTCCGCCTTTATGTACCATCTTCGTGTATAAAAAGAATAAATAAAATGAATAATAATTTATTTTCTATATGACATAAAATTAGCTACATCATACTGTTCTGTAACCAAGTATTTAAGATAATGTACCAGCACATGACTTATAATTAGATGCAATAAAATTAAATAATTCTTAATCTGTTAAATTATCATCAATCTTGATTTGTTGGCCTAATAATTACTTATATTGCCAACACTTTTGATAATAAGTCCTATGTAAAAAGTTATAAACGAGCTTTCATTAAGAATGCCATGATCTATACTTAAAAAAAAAAAAAACAAGAACCGGCTCCTCTGGTGAAAGCTAATAACTTCAATGGGAATTTTAAACATATAAGTGATATAAGTAAAATTAATTGATGAATATTTTAAAAGATTCCGTCATTATACTATATTTAAAAAGAGGTAAAGTTTCTAACTTTGTTTATTTGTTTGAGTGTAAGAGGAAATACTGATTCGAACATAAAAAATATTTCAGTTATATGAAGCTGCACTATTCAGGAGTGCTATAGGCTACCTATTTTTTTTATTTTGATAGAACAGAAGATTGTGTGAAAAATAATCCCTAGCCCTATCTTAATATATAAATCTCGTGTCACAATGTTTGTCCTCAATGGACTCCTAAACCACTTAACCGATTATAATAAAATTCGCACACCATGTGCAGTTCGATTCAACTTGAGAGATAGGATAGCTTACATTACGCTATGACTAATAGGAGCAGAGCAGCGCGGGCGAAGCCGGGGCGGGCCGCTAGTATATTATATATATAATCTCGTGTCACAATGTTTGTCCTCAATGGACTCCTAAACCACTTAACCGATTATAATAAAATTCGCACACCATGTGCAGTTCGATCCAACTTGAGAGATAGGATAGCTTACATTACGCTATGACTAATAGGAGCAGAGCAGCGCGGGCGAAGCCGGGGCGGGCCGCTAGTATATTATATATATAAATAATATTATAAATGCGAAAGTCTGTCTTTCTGTCTGTTACCTTTTCACGTCCAACCTAACCGATTTTAATTATATTTGGTACAGAGATAGAGCTGACTTTGAGAAAGAACATAGGCTGCTAAGTTATTTATAAAACGACATCTACGCGGGCGAAGCCGCGGGCAACAGCTAGTAGTAGATATATGTAAAACAAGTAGCAGAAAAGGGGGCGAGATGTGATGCTTTACTGGCGTGCGCTGACAAGACGATTTGGAATATACGAACATAATGTTAACCAAAAATGTTGGCCTTAAGAGTCCGTGGTACTGTATAGCTAGCTTTTATATTTTAATCACTACAATCGTATTTTTTGTTAAAAGAAATAAAGAAAATTTATGTGAATTTGAGATGTATTTTTCAGGATCTAAACATGAATCCTTATGAAACTAAGTTAATAATAACTAAGTTAAGTTACATTGTATGTTTTATGTTACGGTACGTACGTACGTAACTTCACGCCTGTAATCCCCGAAGGGGTAGGCAGAGGTAAATGCATGCATTCAAGCATACATGCAAACACCCACGATTCGCCGGTTACGTTTTGGCCCATGTAACAGGTGGCGAGCCTGTTGACATCTCCGGGTACATTACCAAACTTTGAGGTACTGGGAAATTACCAGAAAATGGAAAAATCCCAATAGAACCAGAGATAAAGTCTTTTTCACCATTATCTCTGATAACCCCCTACCCGGGAATCGAACCCAGGACCTCAGCGTAGTAGTAGTGGCCTGCTACCACTAGGCTACCGAGGCAGTGTTACGGTACTAAGTAATATCTAGTAGGTAATATATACAACAATCATCCTGTTATTAATTAAATAATCAGTAAGTTAAAGATTGCCACTCTATCGCATTAGGCATTCCCTGTAATGATAGCTGTGATGATTATGAATAAATAAATAAATAAAAAATAAATAAAAATATTTTTTTCATAATGATAATTTTCTGAAAATTAAGTTTTTACCATATAGTATGTTGCTTTGTGGCCTAATTTGGGACATAATTTAAACTAATTAATACGCGACTTTATCTTTCAATGATATCATCTCCAACCGATTGATACTTTATTAATATTAAGGTTCTAATAAAGTACCTGTTGCACACGTCTGAAGTGGCGGGCCGCTAGTTTTTGTATAAATAAATAGTATAAGAAGATATTTTTAAATCATGAAAGTTTTTCAACACTTGTCTTGGTAGTGGTAATACCATATTTCAACGTTTATGAAATATCGAAATAGCTGTTCTCCAGCTCAATCAATAGGTATTGCGAAAATTAGGACTTGAGATGCTTCTCAATTCCTAATTTTCGCACATATTGACACATACTAATAATAATCTGACAAAACACAATCTAAAACTTAGCACGTTTCATGTTGAAATGTATGGAAGCGCAAGTGATTGCTAAAGTGCAAAGGAGATGTTGCGAGCTCGGCTCTGGTTCGTACACTACCTCAAAGAATCCGAAAAAAATACAATAAATTTATTCAAGAATATATTTTAGAGTTTCAACCACATTTAATTCAAACGATTTTATCATTTTCAACCATGTTCAACATGGCGGCGATACAACCTACGCTTGGGATAGTACCTATGTAGATAAAACAAAACTTATCTTACTAGTGCATCACATATTAACAAAAAAACGATGTATCGAATCGATCAATTTAAAGAAGTTACGATTAATTTCTTTAAATTGGATTAGTATCGTTTATTGGTGGAATTTGTCAAAATGACATCGCCCGCCATATTTGCCATGTTGGTTTTGAGTTGCAATTCTAACTGCAAATAATGTTTTGTAACTGCAAACAAAGCTAAATAAGTGAAAATATGCAGTAAAAAACGTTTTTATATTGATTTTGCCTGTTAATGATGTTGTGTACAATACATGGCCGGAGGTCCATACATTTTTGCAATATCTCCTTTAGTAATCAATTGTGGAAATATTTTTTAAGCCATGAAGGTTCGAAATACATATGCAGTAAATATTGATAGGTGATAATTAAAATCTGAGGCACGTCATCATCATTACTCAAGCAGGACAAAGTCTTCCCCAAAGACGACCACAACACTGGTGTGCTTCATGTGGCGACTTCGTCCGGGTAGAATTTATGTTCAGTATCTATCCGGACGAATTCGTGGGCGCAGCTCGTATATTATACCTAAGTCATAAATAATATAGCCTTAGTTACTCCTTATTACATACGCTATCTGCCAGTGAAAGTCCAGTCAAAATCGGTCCAGCCGTTCATGAGATTAGCCGAAACAAACAAACAGACAAAAATTGTACAAAAGCGGTTGTATTTTTCTATTACAAACAGACACTCCAATTTCATTTGTGATAGATAATAGATGTAATAGATCACATTCCGAGCTACGCGACAAAGTCGCGGAAGCACTGTTGCGCGCAGCGGAGTTCGGAATCGTACCTTTATATTAATAATTGTATAATAATGGAAACCCATTACGTCCCACTGCTGGGCACGAGTGTCTCCCTTTTTTGGGGGGAGGCCTGGAGCTTACTCCACCACGCTTGTGCAGATACGGGTTAGTGGCCAACCCGCTCTCGGATGTTTTCAAACCGCCTAAGGCCTCCGACAAGGTTTAACGACTGTTATCTATCGATAACAACCGGGACCGACGGCTTAACGTATCCTCCGAAGCACGGAAACGCGCATTTTAATTTGCCACTGGCGGTCACCCATCACACACCCACAGCCCCCGTATATCGTTTAACCGAGTAGATCGCTTACGATATACACCAGCCGCGAGGCCATGCGCGCTTGAATCGTATCGTACGTTTACACACAGTTTTTATGTCGCGCTAACATGAACACTGCTACATCGTATAAAACATCGTGATAACCAATAAACAGTCGCATATATCTTCAAACTTCAAGGGTGAGACGTAGATGAAATGCAATACAAGCGATTATTGTTTTTACAATCCCACACTCGCGATCATTAGCATAGTCTGGCCTTGTCGTATGGCTAAGGAAAAATGGGACGGCTATAATTCTTATGTATCTAAAATTACGGTAAATTTATGTATGTTTCGTAACTTTGTATCAAGAGCAACATTTTTTAAATTCTTGATATAATAATATATTATTTATAGCATGAAAATGGCAAATAAGCCATAATGGCAATGGCAATTCATATTGAAGTATGGCCCTGTAGTAACTTATCACAGAGACATATCGACTAAAGTTTTAGAAGTGACAACGCATCTGCATTTTGACCTCTTTCACAATCTGTTTCTTAAATCTTTGTGTAAGTGTCTATAGGCTGCAGTTATAACTTGATATCAATGTGAATTTCATGCTTGTTTGCATAAAAAAACAATCGGTCCAGTACTTTCGGAGAAAATCGGCTGTAGCAGACGGACAAACAAACACTCGAGTGATCTTATTATATTAAGGTTCCGTTTTATCACTTTCAGGTACGGTACCCTAACAAACGCAATATCACTTTTTCTCTCTGTAAATTACATTTCCGAGATCTTTGAATAAATCAATACTTAGGTGAAACGTACTTAATACGTATAAGAAAATCAATCTATTTCTATCACAATCTGTTTCTTAATATCACAATTGATGGGCCCATTTGAGAACCTTCCTATTAGTTAAAAGGAAAGTTACCTAAGGCAGCGTTTCTCAAACTTTTTCGGTGATGGAACCCTTTTGAAAAGCGAAATTTTTGAAAAGGTTTCAGTCAGTCATGTCAGCGACATTTTAAAATTATTATTATTAAAGATTAGCTGTTGCCCGCGGCTTCGCCCGCGTGGATGTCTAAGTAGCCTATGTTCGTTCTCAAAGTCAACTCCATCTCTGTACCAAATTTCATTAAAATCGGTTGAGTCGTTTGGACGTGAAAAGGTAACAGACAGACAGACAGAGTTACTTTCGCATTTATAATATTAAAATAAAATAAATATAGTTAGTAAATATAGTAGGGATACTAGGGATTTATAATAAGTTATCATGTTACAATGGAAGTGTAAAGGTGTAATTATAATCAATATAAAACTGTTACGTTACTGAGTGAGTGACAAACAACGTAGTTTTGTAATATTTGTCGCTAGAAATTCAGAGAAAAAAAATCTAATGGGATGTATGAAACTGTTTCTTATTTTTCATCAATTGGTTGATATCAGGTTTGATCGAATAGAGTTGAAGTCTTATATCGGGTTCGTAATCGAACGCTTTAAAAACTCTGAATCAGAACACTGATGGATAGAAATGTACATATGTTTTCACATTATATCTTGTATTCTCGCAGAGATGGTGGGGCACAAAGGCTTTGCGGAGCCCCAGAAATCAGCGGAGCACACTTTGAGAAACGCTGACCTAAGGTATATCAAAAAGAAAGTGAACAGGGTTATTCTGGGTTATTGAAGTCAATTACAGACACAATATATTCATACATTTAAATCCATGACTTGGTACTACTATTGTTAGTTAATGTATTATTGGTAATTTTCTCTGCAGCGTAGTTATGGCTTAATGTTAACGCAATAAAACTGTATAGAAGCAATAATCTTCCTTTCGAATCTCAAGGTGTTTTTTCCTATAATGATGATAGAGACTGAAAAAAAATAGATAAGTATATGTCGTGCAATGTACAGAATAGGGATCCGCGGAAAATGTATCACTAGATATTATTTCGTTCATCGAAATATGCTAACATCTATTTTTTAAGCATTTTTATGATTTAGAGAATATACTTTAGTAGTGGTAGAGCTTCAGTGACGGAGCTCGCGGGCGTAGGCACCACTGCATTACCTAATATACTTGCCGCTGAATGGTAGTGTTCAGCACTATCGTATTCCGGTCAGGTGATAATATACGGCTCTGTAATTTCCGGCACAGAGGCATAACACCTTAGGCCTCAGGAGTGGTAACGCATCTGCATTTTGACCTTGGTCTTCATGTGGGTGTCTATAGGCTGCAGTCATCACCTAACATCAATGTGAACTGCATGCTTGTTTGCCACGTCCATTACATAGAAAAAAAAATTAATTTGGTTGCCTATCCAAATATGGCCGCTCGTATTTTTAATTAAATTACAATAAATACGCTTTGACGCCCTGTTTTGTGCAGATATCTGTGTCTATACGCTGTAGTATTCACTAACCTTCTAAGTAGCATGCTTGTATGACACCATTATAAAATAAAATAAAATATACGAGTCCCATTACTAGTGTGAATTAGCAGTAGCTTACATAGTCGATTAGGATCCCACTGCAGAATCATTTCGTTCATCCAGGTATGCTGCAAACCAATTTTTTACGTAACTTTATAATCTAGAGTATATATATCCACTAGGTTGCGTATCAAAATTTGGTCGCAAGTATTTTTATTTAAATTATTTTATCTTTAACAGTCAGCAACTCTTATTTGCGGCCGATTTAATTTGTCTCCCGTATACCATAATAATGAGAAAAAAATGCTTTAATATTTTTTTTTTATGTCAAAGGATTGACAGACAAGCAGACGGGCCACCTGATGGAAAGTAGTCACCGTCGCCTATGAACATGTGCAACACCAGGGGAGTCGCCAACGCGCTGCCAGCCCTGAAAGACTCTTTTGACGCCATTTTTTAAGAACCCCATATTGTAGCACCGAGAGAACACCTCAGAGGGAAGTTCGTTCCACAATTTACACGTTCTGGGCAAAAACGAACGTGCGAACCGCACTGTTGAACATTGCCAAGTGTCCAGTCGGTGAGAGGGGAACTTCTCTCTTCGGCGGGTAGTGCGGTGTAGGAAAAGAGACGGTGGCACCATGCCGAACAGTTCGACAGAGCACTCGCCATTGTAGAGACGGTATAAAACGCATAGACTCCCAACGTCTCTGCGCAGGCTCAGATGTTCGAGCTTGTCAGTAAGTCCTGGGTCGTTAACAATACGAACGGCGCGTCTTTGTAGGGAGTCGACTGGACCAAGTTGATATTTGGGGGCTCCCGCCCACAAATGAGAGCAGTATTCCAGGTGGGGCCGCAGTTGGGCCTTATGAAGCTGTAATAGCTGCCCCGATGTGAAATACTGCCTCGCTTTGTTAAGCACCCCTAGTTTTTTGGATGCCAACTTGGTCTTACACTCAATGTGACTCCTAAATTGCACTTCGTTCGATATGTCAACGCCCAGGATACCGATACTCTTACCAACGGCGAGCGGAGTGCCCTGGAACTGTGGCGCTACAACGAATGGGGTTTTTTAGCGGTGAACGCGCAGAACTGTGTCTTCGAGGGGTTGAACTGCACTAAGTTGAGTCGACCCCAGTCCGAGACCCGCTCCAGAGAGTGCTCGACTTCAGACACAAGTCTAGTCCTGCTTTCCTCGATAAGTGTCCGAGAGGCATTTGCACGGCCAGTTTGATATATAAATGGTACATGTACGTCATGGACGTAAAAATTTATCGGGGCGGAACGAAAATACGTAAGGGCGGCCGAGTGCGCAACGGCAGCCGTAATTTTTCATATCTTAATATATATAAATCTCGTGTCACAATGTTTGTCCTCAATGGACTCCTAAACCACTTAACCGATTATAAAGAAATTCGCGCACCATGTGCAGTTCGATCCAACTTGAGAGATAGGATAGCTTACATTACGCTATGACTAATAGGAGCAGAGCAGCGCGGGCGAAGCCGGGGCGGGCCGCTAGTTTTTTATACATATTGCCGTGAGGTAGACGATACTTAATTGAAAAAATAAATTTAAAAAAATCTTTCCACAAAAAAAATATAAAAAAATACTTGCGTCCATTTTTTGATAGGCAACCTAGTGTATAATATATATTCTATAGATTATAAATATGCCTAAAAATAGGTTTTCAGCATATCTGGATGAACTAATTGATTCTGCAGTGGGATCCTAACCTTTATGTTCCTCAGGGAGCTGATGGATTCCAATATTAGTGTTAACCTTAATGATTATCGATATAATGACTTCACACTATGCAAACGCTTCTATTAATGAATCAATAAATAATCAACACGCGGATAATAATAATAATAATAATTGGAAAATAAAATTGACCATCACATTTTTTTTTCATTGAAACTGATATCGTTATATATATCAACTCAACCATAATTACCTTTTTTTGTTTTTTTTTATGTTACGGAAGTGGCAAACTAGCATGAAGTTCACATTGATGTTAAGTGATGACTGCAGCCTATAGACACCTAAACAGAGATCGAGGTCAAAATGCAGATGCGTTACCACTCCTGAGGCCTAAGGTGTTATGCCTCTGTGCCGGAAATTACAGGGCCGTACATTACCACCTGACCGAAACACGATAGTGCTGAACACTACCGTTTAGCGGCAAGTATATTAGGTAATGCGGTGGTGCCTACGCCCGCGAGCTCCGTCACTGGAGCTCTACCACCAGTAAAAAGGTGGCTCTCCCTGTTTTTTTTCTTTTTTACGGGTATTTTGAAATTCAACGAAACTTCACGCCTGTAATCCCCGAAGGGGTAGGCAGAGGTAAATGCATGCATTCAAGCATACATGCAAATACCCACAATTCGCCGGTTACGTTTTTGGCCCATGTGGTGGCGAGCCTGTGAAATCTCCGGGCACATTACCAAACTCTGAGGTACTGGGAACTTTCCAGAAAATGGAAAAATCCCAATATAACCAGAGATAAAGGACTACACCAATATCTCTGATAAGCCCCTACCCGGGAACCGAACCCAGGACCTCAGCGTAGTATTAGTAGGCATTATTGTATAATCACAAATATTTAGTTCATTGGGTATTCCCAATCCATGTAGAAATATTTTTCTATTAAGTAATATAAAAATCAATAAACTTTTATAAGTAGAAAAATTAAAGAAATCAATTTGTACCCAATCGATCAGAAGCGTAAATCAAGTGAAGACATTAGTTCATGAAAAAAAATGTCGCAACTCAGCGCATTCCAACCGCAATGTGCAATACGGTCATCACAATACGATATACTGTAAATTGCATAGTTAGCAGTTGTTAACTAATTCGGATTCCCTGGGTTATTTTTATATGTAGAACTACTCGATTTAAGTCTGAGTTTGTGGGGATAACCTCAGTTTATTTTTATGTAAAGGAAGTGGCAAACAAGCATGCAGTTCACATTGATGTTGAGTGATGACTGCAGCCTATAGACACCCACACAAAGACCAAAGTAAAAATGCAGACGCGTTACCACTCCTGAAGCCAAAGGTGTTTTGCCTCTGTGCCGGAAATTACAGGGTCGTACATGACCACCTGACCGGAACACGATAGTGCTGAACATTACCATTTAGCGGCAAGTAAATTAAATAATGCGGTGGTGCCTTCGCCCGCGAGCTCCGTCACTGGAGCTCTACCACCAGTTCATAGTGTCAGCTGTTAAACAGAAGCGGATTACCTTGTGGCACACCGCGGACAGACACTGGGCTAAAATGCAAACGCTTATTCTGGTGATCTACTGCACATCTACACAGACATCAATCAGGACGTGTTTTTACCCGCACACCGCACACACACAGTTGCCCGCTCACAACTTTGAGCAGAGAATATGAATAATACTACGTATAGAATGGACACTTCGACCGATTTCCCCGCCTCACCCAACCTCTTCCCCTCTTATGGGCGACGTTTGGTATTCTCTATGTGCTACGCACACAGATGCACTGTGTTTGTTTTATTGATGTCTGTGTAATAGAGACCAAATTAAGCGTTTGTATGGAATTTTGGCGGAGCTTAGCTAAAATACGTTTATGAATGAAGCCGTAACTATGTAATGTTAATGGCTTTCGCATTCAACTGGATGATTTCATAAGTAAACATGATTCTATATTTTCTGTCTTTCTCTTATCTATTTTTTTATAATCAAAACTTAGGTTGAAAAGTTCTGTTTTCAACAGATTGCATCTGAAACGATTTTGTTAGAATTTACAAAAATTTGCGGTGATTAATATTAATTCGCACACATATTTCGCATATTAATGGGTAAATTTGTATAAGTTAAAATTTAAATCGTCTCATTTACGTGAACGCCTCAAGACCGACCAACTTGGACCTTGTGACGTCATCACCCTTAGCATTACATAAATCACTTCCCATTGCACAATCTAGGGATGGGTAAATGAAAAAAATATCGATATTTCGATGTTTTGCCCAAACAGCAGTGTGAAAATTATCGAAATTTAGATACATTTTAACCAGTTTTGTAATTATTTTTATAGAATTAATACAACTTAGCGTAATGGTAAAGCGGCTGGACTGGTTATCCTGAGGTCGTACGTTCGATTCCTGCCCGAAGTCAAATTTTTCTTTCCGTTTTTTCTTTAATTTCTTCTTCTAAAGCTTACCCGAATGTGCTTTTGCGAAAAATAAATAGTACAATTAATACAAGGTACGCGTTTAATTTTAATTTAAAAAAAAATATGTAACATAAACTAATATCGCATGAACCCAAACAATGTCGCGCGAACAGTAGTGATATTGTACAGCAAACAGATAAGGCAATAGACTGTTTTTTGTTTGTTTCAAATTAAAATTCGAAATGCTTGGGTATCTTAAAAATATAGATTTGTTTTGGTGTTAGACAAGTAATTTTGTAAGTATCTATTTATATCGAAAAATTTTCCAAAACATTCATAGTTGAATAGGTATATCGATATTATTTACCCAAACCTAGCACAGCCGCGACGGACTCGATATCAAGGTGATGCACTTGTAAATTATAGTATTTTATATCATGTTAAGCTCATGATATCCTAGTACTTTGTTCCCAAAATTAAATTTGTTTTTGGTTTTTTTTTGTTATTGTAGACTCGCAAGCAAACTCAACCTGTAGTTATTTTTATGTAGTGATGGTAGCAAACAAGCACGAAGTTCACATGGATGGCCGATCGCAGCCTTTTCTATACAAAAAAAACCAGTCAAGTGCCTTTCGGGCCACGCGCAGTGTAGGGTGCCGTAGTTTTTAGATTTGAATAATGTAATAAAAATAAAAAATATATTTTCTATAGTTGTTCAAAATTTTCGAGTAAAATACATTTGCACGACTACTGAGTAGTAGTCGCTAACTTGTAAAGCCAACTTAAGTGTGATAGTTTTCCTATTGATTTCGTTATATGTAGCTAATATTGCCGTTTGAACGTTTGAATTTCTAACAATAACCGTTTAGTTGGAGGGGGTCACTTTGAACGACGAAAATTGGCACTTTAAAGCTTAATAAGTCACGAACAGTTAACTAAATCGAAAAATAATATTAGCACATCCCTAACATTATAAAAGACCTATTCAACAATATCCCTAAATAAAAAAAAAACGTATTTTTATTCTACCACTTTATCGGCGTGATTAAGTTTTTTTTTCCTTATTTCGTGACGACAAACGCGTATGCAGCTCACTTTAGTGGTAAACAATTTACCTTTCAATAATCAAATCAAACTTAAGTTATTATTTTAAATCTATAATAACATGTTATACGTTTTATTTAAAGAAAAATGGAAAACAAAATTTGACTTCAGGCGAGACTCGAACTCGCGAAATAAAATATATTTCACAAGCATGTGTTAATGCGAAATAATATAAAACAATTACGAGTATTAAGGGTAAAAGCGACTTTTTTACGATATTTAATAAACTGCAAAGTCTATTATATCGGTTGCCTAACTAGCAAAGTTGGCAATAGATGGCGCTGCTGCTACCATATAGCAATGCAATAAATGTGAAGGAAAGATTTGACAAATCGGGCAGGACTTCAGTAGCTCAATTGGAAGAGCGGCTGGACTAGATTCCCAGTAGGCCGCGAGTTCGAGTCTCGCCTGAAGTCAAATTTTTCTTTCCATTTTTCTTTAAATAAAATATATTTCACAAGCATGTGTTAATGCGAAATAATATAAAACAATGTTATACGTTAATACAAGCCTTTATACCCGAAGGGGTAGAACAGAAGCATGTATTCAAGCAAACATACAAATACCCGCGATTCGCCGGTTACGTTTTGGCCTATGTAACAGATGGCGAACCTATTGATATCTCCGGATACCTTACCAATCTTCGAGGGCGTTACTGTGAAACTGAAAAATCCCAATTGCACCAAGGATAAAAAAATGTACCGTTATCTCTCAGGAATCGAGCCCAGAACCTCAGCGTAGCAGTAGTCTGGCAGTTGTTACCTATATTATACAAACGCAGTTATCCAATTACTTCGTTGTCTAAATTAAATTTGTTTTTTAATACACAAAAAAAAGGAGGAAGTTCGCAATTTTATGTTTTTTTTTATATTTCGTAACTGCACTTTGATAGTAAGCAATTACCTTTCAATAATCAAACGTAATTATTATCTTACCTAAAAAACAATAACTCCAAACACAGAGTCGTGGAGCCTTGGCTTCAGGGGCACATCAGGCATTAAAGCTTCCTTTATTACTATGTAGCAGGATTACTGGTGATAGAAATCCAGTGTCGGAGCTAGAGAGCATTTACATGAATATAATATATGTAATATGGCTACTGCTAACTGACTAAGCTACCGAGGTTAGCCTAGTGGTAGCAGACCACTACTACTACGCTGAGTTCCTGGTTTCGATTCCCGGATACGGGGTTATCAGAGATAACGGTGTTAAGTCCTTTATCTCTGGTTCTATTAGGATTTTTCAATTTTTTGGAAATTTCCCAGTACCTCGAAGTTTGGTAATATGTCCGGAGATGTCAACAGGCTCGCCACCTGTTAAATGGGCCAAAACGTAACCAGCGAATCGTGAGTGTTTGCATGTATGCTTGAATGCATGCATTTACCTCTGCTTACCCCTTCGGGGATTACAGGCGTGAAGTGACGTTTTTTTAATGTAATGTATGTTTCTTCACGCCAAGTCCTACTAAGCCTGGGCAAGAAAGAAAGAAATCTGTTAAAGTTATTGACAACTATCTTGGTGTAACCCAGGCTTAATCTATCTGCGGGCAAATGGTAGTGTTCAACACTACTATAGTGAGCTGGTTAGATGACATCGTAATTTCTCTCATTAATCCTGGAACAACAACGCATCTGCATGTAGGCGTCTAGTTTTTTGTAGACGTCTAAAATATTTACTAACCATTCATGCATAAAAAGTGGAGCACAGTAGCGCTGAAGATAAACCTTCAGCGATCAAATAGGTAATTTAAGCATAATGATATAATTTAATAAAAAAACATAAATTCACACTTAAAGAGGCATGACGCCATGATTCGGCAGTTTGGAATTGATCAATTTATTAGAGGTCGAACTACGAATAATAATGTAAAGAAATGTAACTAGCCAAAAAAAAATTACAGGGAAATAGACACACCGTAGATGGGGCTTGGACATGGGGCATGGGGCAAAAGGACACACAGCAGCGCGTCAGACGCGTGTCCTTACCGCTCGGTTACTGAAACCGTAAAAGATGTAACTAAGTAAATAACATTTAGAATTCTGTACAACCTTAACAATATGTGAAAAAAATCATGGATAGATTAAACAGTTTACATGTTGTGTCGAAAGGAAATCGAAATGATCCGTGGTTTATACGTTGCACGTTGCGTGTTCCTTTTTAGGGTTCTGTAGTAAACAAGGAACCCTTATAGTTTCGCCATGTCCGTCTGTTTGTCTGTCTGTATGTCCGTCCGCGGTTTAGCGCAATAACTATTGGTACCTACCAGAGACTTTAAATTTGGCACAAGCACCTTAATTACGCCGACAAAGTGGTTGAACAAAAACATGAAAAACAAAATTATTTAGGGTACCTCCCCTACATGTAACAAGCGGATATTGCTTTTATTTTCTTTTTTTATTTAGTGTGGGATATCGTTGAATAGGTCTTTTAAAATTTTAGGGGTGTGCTACAATCATTTTTCGATTTAGTTAACTGTTCGTGACTTATTAAGCTTTAAAGTGCCAATTTTCGTTAGAGTCGAGTGTCCCCCCCTCTAGGATTTAAATGGTGATTGTTAGAAATTCAAACGTAACGGCAATAGTAGCTACATGTAAGGAAATTAAAAGGAAAACTATCACACTTAAATTTGCGAGTAATAGTCGACCAAATGTAATACTCGAAATTTTTGAACAACTCCATAGTAAATATTAATATTTTTTTTTCATTACATTATTCAAACCTAAAAACTACGGAACCCTACACTGCGCGTGGCCTGACACGCACTTGACCGGTTTTTTTAAACTTGGCTGGACACTCCGCTGCGTGCCTAGATCATAAACAAACCTTTGACAACTTTATTCTATCTGTGTTATTAGCAACAAGTTATCACCTTACGAAAGCATCTGCAGTCAAAAGCCAACAATCAATATTCTACGGATTGCAGAATCTGATCGTAGAACAGATTATAAAATGTCAAGAGTAAAATAGAAAGTTTGTAGGCTGATATATTCATCGACTTCTAACATTGACCATCTTTATGATTTTCTCATTCTTCTCGAACCGACTACATATTTTTTTTTATGTAATATAAGTTCACATTGATGTTAAGTGATGACTGCAGCCTATAGACACCCACACAATGACCACAGGTCAAAATGCAGATGCGCTGCCACTCCTGAGGCATTACGTATTATGCCTCTGTGCCGGAAATTACAGAGCCGTACATTACCACCTGACCGGAACACGATAGTGCTAAACACTACCATTTAGCGGCAAGTAAATTAGGTGGTGACTACGCCCGCGAGCTCCATCACTGGAGCTCTACCACCAGTATAAAAGTGGTTTTGTGGTTCAATACCTTTTCTTAAACGGGAAAATCGTGGACTCCCATCGTCTTGGGTAACAGATGTTGGATATTATAAGGCCTAATCATTAAACCTCGGAGGTGTTCAGAATGGTCCACCCTCGTCGTTAGCGTTGGGATTATGGAAACAGATTGATATAATATCCCCCGCATTAATCTATACTTTATATTATAAATAGGAAACATTTGTGTTTTTGTATATATGTTTGTAAACGTTTTCACAGAAAAGCTACTGGACCGATGTCAAAAATTCTCAACACTAAACAACTGAATCTTCACTGAGAGATATAAGCTATATTACATTGCACCCGTGCAGAACCGAAGCGAGCCACTAGTGTAACATAAAATAGGATTGTCTACAAAATTTACTGATAGTCGGGACAGACGGGAGCAGAGACTGATGATTAATAATTAATAATTTTATCTGCCTACCAGTATTGTGGTTTTATTCCAGATACATTTTAGTAGGATGTAATAAATTTGATAAATAACATATTGATAAAAATATATAGTATATTTGTGGGATGATCCTACAAATATTGTTTTTTATCAATAAGTTCACAGATAAGCTGATGTGAGCGGGTGGTCCGTATACCTAGTTGGTGCCTTTATCGTTCCCTACGAACACTTGCACTATATAGATGAATTTCACGACAGTTAATTGTTTTTATATTATTTCGCATTAACACATGCTTGTGAAATATATTTTATTTTTAAAGAAAAATCGCGAGTCGCGAGTTCGAGCCTCGCCTGAAGTCAAATTTTTCTTTCCATTTTTCTTTAAAAATAAAATATATTTCACGACAGTTGTTGACAACACTTATGGCCGAATACTCAAACGTCACTCAATTTTAAGCAACCCTCAAATGCGCTATCTCTTTCGTTTGAACGTGTTTTATAAAGACAGTAGACATTTAAATACCACTTAGATTTAAGTAACGTTTGAGTATTTGGCCTTTAGTCAGAGAATATGTAATATTATTTTTTTTTTTTATCTAGTATGTAAAAGTGGCAAACAAGCGTGCAGTTCACATTGATGTTAAGTGATGACTGCAGCCTATAGACACCCACACAATGACCAGAGGTCAAAATGCAAATGCGCTGCCACTCCTGAGGCA
This sequence comes from Macrosoma leucophasiata, assembly GCA_036365455.1. Classification (NCBI taxonomy): domain Eukaryota; kingdom Metazoa; phylum Arthropoda; class Insecta; order Lepidoptera; family Hedylidae; genus Macrosoma; species Macrosoma leucophasiata. Next base: position 2,749,684 of record JAWQUS010000004.1, on the reverse strand, counting down.
TTAGGTGTTATGCCTCTGTGCCGGAAATTACAGAGCCGTACATTACCACCTGACCGAAACACGATAGTGCTGAACACTATCATTTAACGGCAAGTATATTAGGTAATGCGGTGGTGCCTACGCCCGCGAGCTCCGTCACTGGAGCTCTACCACCAGTAAAAAATAATACCTACTACCTAGTGACGCCGCTAGTTGTAAAGCCTAATTTAGTAGGTACCGTTACTAATAAAAACAGCTGAGTAAGTCCATTAGTTTAGCTTATTATTAGATTAGGCTTTAGCTTTGATCCCAAAACATACAATTAAAAACTTAAAAAACAAGAGGATCAAATTATAGAAACTGGTTTCCTAAACCCGTAAGATTTGTCCTGATTACAAACTCAATTTTTATCTAAAACCTCAGCCGCGACATATTCAGTGAAACCAAACTGGTTTAGTTGACAAATTGGTTGTGAATATATTAATACAACGGTGACTGATTCATTATCTTTCATACAGTCTGCCACATAGAAGGTCAATGGTTGATTTCCGTCATACGATATCAATTTTGTTGTAAAACACCTACTTTATGAAATACAAGCGGCTCGCCCCGGCATCGCGCGGTTGCAATGTTACCTACCCTCTCCTATTCATCTTAGCGTGATACATTGCTGACGCGATGAAATCCATTATAGATACTCACGGTCTAGGGCGAAAGACTTTTGTAGAGTTTAGAGGTGAAGTGTGAGACTTTTATTCAATAAGACATAGTGATGTTCCTTCTCGGTCACCGGAATACTTCCATGGCTCCGCTGGTGGCTGCCCAATTCTGGGAGCCAAAGTTCTGAATATCAACTAGTGGTGTGCGGAATACCGGTAAGCCAGGTCTTTTTTATGTACCGCCTCGTGGTACACGGTGAGGCGTAAATCGGGTTTTTATGTTTTTGTAAGAATTCGTCATGCATCATGAATGCTGAGATTCGTTCACGTGGTCTCGTCGTCCGGTCATCCATGCATTTACGATAACTTTTATTAGATGCATGTTAACAAAACGGCATCAAAAGAAACAGAACAAGCACGAACTTTTACCAAAATTCCATCGACAATGCACACCCAAACTTTATGTTAATGTATACGCGACAAAAATGTGTATTTCGAGAAAGCGGGGCCGACCGACGCAGTCCGCTGGCCTTAGTAATACTGTAATGATCTAGAGACAATGTAGAATTGAATGTGACAAAATAAACAATGATAATGATAGTCGTTATAGAAAACTGTTAGTTAGGCTTGAGTTGGTTGGGTTTTTTCCGATAAAACTTGCAGCTTTTATTTGTCTAGCCTCTACTGAAATGAGGTCTATATTATAATTATAAAGCTAAGAGCACACATACTTTCTTGGACGCCAAAAATCTCACGTTAAGTGACGAATAGGTGAACTATTGGTCTCTGTAATTTATTTCGACTTTATATGCAATAAAGTATCCTTAATTAATGAATATTATTAAAGATGTAATTTAGTTATCAGCTCATCAGTCTTTCTTTTACGTGTTAACGTAAATGAATCTATTTTTATGTAGAGGAGAATATCACTCCTTCCCAACCCGGACCAGGTGTTTTATACATGTGTTTGAGCTATAATAATAATATATGTATGTCTGTGAAGCGCGCATGGCTCAGCGGCTGGTGTAGATCGGAAGCGATCTACTCGGTTAAGCAATACGTGCGCGGTCGGGTGTGTGATGGGCTAGTGGCAAATTCAAATGCGCGTTTCCGTGCTTCGGAGGGCACATTAAGCCGTCGGTACCGGTTGCTATAGATAGATAGCAGTCGGCGGTTTGAAAACATCCGATAACGGGTTGGCCACTAACTCTTATCTCCACCAACCCAAATTAGAGCAGCGTGGCTGGAGTAAGCTCCAGGCCTCCCCCAAAAAGGGGAGAGACTCGTGCCCATCAGTGGGACGTATAATGGGTTGCCGTTATTATTATATTTATTATAGGAGTAGGCAGAGTGCGTGTAGTGCTAAATATTCCGGTTCTTACAAACACCTAGTGCATCATCGTTCATATGACTTATCATTAATGAATCATCACTATCCAATGTTAAGATTCTGTATAAGTGTATCTTTAATATGTTTAATTCACAGTTACCTAAGTGTGAAGTTATAATTATTTATTAATGTATATTCCATTCGATTATGTCAATCACGTTAAAATTTTTGCCGTTTATGCAACTACAATTTCCATTTTAAGTATCGATTACAAAACAGAAGTAAACTAGTAGAATAGTAAAACATTTGAGTATTCTAATTCAAATGACCTATTTCAAGTCACGATTATAGAAATTATTTTAACCTTCGGTAGAAGTGAAAATATTGCAACTTGAGTAGTGATGAATACTACAGTAAGTGTGAATTATGTATTATGATTTTTTTTTTATGAAAGTGGCAAACAAGCATACAGTTCACATTGATGTTAAGTGATGACAGCCTATAGACACCCACACAATGACCAGAGGTCAAAATGCAGATGCGTTACCACTCCTGAGGCCTAAGGTGTTATGCGTCTGTGTCGGAAATTACAGAGCCGTACAATGCGTATGATGCATATATATGAATGGTGTAGGTTACACAGTACACTTACATTTAAATATAAAGGACAAATTCGTTCATGTTTCGAGTAGGTAAGTAACTGCAAACTTACAATGCAATAACATGCTGCTCTTACTGGTGGTAGAGCTCCAGTGACGGAGCTCGCGGGCGCAGGCACCACCGCATTACCTAATATACTTGCCGCTAAATGGTAGTGTTCAACACTATCGTGTTCCGGTCAGGTGGTAATGTACGGCCCTGTAATTTCCGGCACAGAGGCATAAGACCTTAGGCCTCAGGAGTGGTAACGCATCTGCATTTTGACCTTGGTCTTTGTGTGGGTGTCTATAGGCTGCAGTCATCACTTAACATCAATGTGAACTGCATGCTTGTTTACCACTTCCATTACATAAAAAAAAAAAAACATGCTTATTATTATATCATCAAAAATAAGTAACAATTGTATTTGCGCTTATCACAATAAAAAAGTATCTGTAATTATTATTCTAATATTTAGTTCTAGCTTCGGTAGCCTAGTGGTAGCAGGCCACTACTACTACGCTGAGGTCCTGGGTTCGATTCCCGGGTAGGGGGTTATCAGAGATAATGGTGAAAAAGCCTTTATCTCTGGTTCTATTGGGATATTTCCATTTTCTGGAAATTTCCCAGTACCTCAAAGTTTAGTAATGTGCCCGGAGATGTCAACAGGCTCACCACCTGTTACATGGGCCAAAACGTAACCGGCGAATCGTGGGTGTTTGCATGTATGCTTGAATGCATGCATTTACCTCTGCCTACCCCTTCGGGGATTACAGGCGTGAAGTTACAAAAAACAATTTATAAACAGGGATTTTTTCGATCATTGGTAACATTGGGAGTCTAGACAGCTCAGACAGTTGTAGACTTCCAATGGTTAACTGGAAAAGAGCGCTTTTAGCGTTAAGTTTGTCATTTGTCAATAGGTTATATATATTGTGACAATAAGTGTTAAATAAATAAACTACACGTAAATCAAATCTTTAATTGTTATTTCATTTAATCAAAAAAAAGGTAAAATTTCCATAACCTTTAATTCTATACATAAAAACCTTCCATCAATTTCGACAAAAGAAAGCCATCAATAAATCCCGTCAATGTACTATCTGTGTCCACCTTTGTCTCAGTTGGCAGCGTAACCTTTGTGTAGACAAAAAGGGGTTATATGTCTGACCTCGGCTTATGCTATTACATGCAAAACACGCAGGTTTCTAAACTATTTTGACACCTTTTATGTTCATAGAAAAGAGAAGTGTTTTTTCTAAAAAATACTTTTAGCCATTAGTTGCAATCATTGAACGTAAGTACTTAGAATCGGCTTTTAAATGTACAAAAGAAAAGGTATCTGTACAAAAAGCATTATAACTCAAGCTAGTGTTTAATAAAGTGTATAGATAGTTGTAGTAGATATTGTATGGCCTACAGATATTTTTTTTTTTTTTTTTTTTTAATGTAATAAAAGTGGCAAACAAGCATGCAGTTCACATTGATGTTAAGTGATGACTGCAGCCTATAGACAACCACACAATGACCAGAGGTCAAAATGCAGATGCGCTGCCACTCTTGAGACATTAGGTGTTATGCCTCTGTGCCGGAAATTACAGGGCCGTACATTACCACCTGACCGGAACACGATAGTGATGAACACTACCATTTAGCGGCAAGTATATTAGGTAATGCGGTGGTGCCTACGCCCGCGAGCTCCGTCACTGGAGCTCTACCACCAGTAAAAAATTTGTTTCGGGTCTGGGTGTTTGTGTATTGTGTTGTGTGTGTACAACGGCACCCACGACACATTTTTATACCTTATTATTATAGGTGTAATAGTGTAATTAAGGTACACTGTTGTTATTTAGGGCAAAGACAAACAACAGAAGCATTCATTGAAATAATACTAGTTTTCGGATTTATCTCGCGTATATTAAACTAAAATGATTATTTAAAATCGAACCCGACGTTTCGGTCGCTTTTCAGCTTCCGTAATATATGTACGCGAGATAAATCCGAAAACAAGTTTTATTTCAATGAGTGTAGCTCGCGAAAACCTAAAAACATACTATAACAGGAGCATTTCAAAATTGCCAAAATCAATTTAAAACGTTTTTTTTAACATATAATATAGAATTACTATATGTTTTGATTAACTAAATTTGTAAATTAAACGTAAATAAATAAAATAAATATACCGATTAATAAAGTATACCGATCTCGATCAACCGCCTCGTTTGGCCAGTGGTCGCAATCGGGATGGTGAAGCCTGAGATCCCGGGTTCGATCCCCAGGTCGGTAAAATCTGTTATTGGGTTTTTTCTGTGAGGAAATTCCTATTAGTAGTAAGTACGGAGCTTCGGAGAGCACGTAAAGCCGTTGGGCCTGCGCCCGATCTCTCTCCGGTCGTGTAAGATTGCCGTCGCGTCGGATTAAGAGAGTGAGGGAATACAGAGTGCACCTGTGTTTGCACATACACCTGTCCGCTATACATCTAATCTAAACTAATATTATAAAGAGGTAATATTTTTTGTTTGTTTGTTTGTAATTAATAGGCTCAATAACTACTAGACCGATTTTAAAAATTCTTTCACTATTCGGAAGCTACATTATCCACGGGTAACATAGGCTATATTTTATTTTGGAAAAAATAGCGTTCCGTAAGATATTTGGGTTTTTCCGACACAAGATGTAAAAAATCAACCAGAAAAGTTACTTATTTTGCGTACGCTGCCTAAACTATAAAAGATATCGAGGAATATATTTTATAGTTTATTTCACTATTCGAAAGCTACATTATCTACGGGTAACATAGGCTATATTTTATTTTGGAAAAAATAGCGTTCCGTAAGATATTTGGGTTTTTCAGACACAAGGTGTAAAAAATCAATCAGAAAAGTTACTAATTTTGCGAACGCTGCCTAAACTATAGAAGATATCGAGGAAGGCTTTAGGCTATATCTATAATCATCACGCTAAGATGAATAGGAGAGGGTATGTAACATTGCACCCGCGCGAAGCAGGGGCGGGCCGCTAGTATACTATACAAATCTCCCGCGCATGCGCAGGCGGCCAATCTCCGTTGAGATTAGTCGCCGCGCCGTGACCAAAATTCGGTCTGAAGGATATTTTTATACCGATCTAAGAATTTCGTCTTCAAAATGAAGAACATGTTTTCATAAGAGTCAATTGGTCAATTTGTATTACAACTAAATTATTTGATGGGAATAAAATTTCAGAAACATAATATATGGTGACATTGCTCATAAATAATCATTACCGTATTAACTCATCGATATCTATCGCAAAGTATTTTCGACACGAAACCTGATCATTTCTAAAGAATGTGACGATATTTCTACTAATAAATATGTAAAGCTTATTAAAAAGTTGAATATCTACGATATTAGAAAAGTATTACAGATATATTATTTGTGACGAAACAATTGAGATTTATATAGATTAGATAGCCGCTGGGGCAGAAAGGTTCTCGAGTGGAGACCACGTATCGGCAAACGCAGCGTAGGACGTCCACCTGCAAGATGGACCGACGACCTGATCAAGGCTGCAGGCACCCGCTGGATGCACGTCGCTTCCGATCGGTCGGCATGGAGGTCCTTGGGGGAGGCCTATGTTCAGCAGTGGACGTCTTATGGCTGATATGATGATGATGATGATGAATTGAGATTTGATCAATTTTACTTCACTCATTATTCATAGCTATATATTTTTAAAGTTTTAAGGTTTATGAGTATCTTTATTGGCCCTTAACCAAAACACGATTAAACTGAAAACCATTTCAGGGTAGACAGATTATGTAATGCGGTGATCTGTGTGACTCACTCTCAGTGTAAAAGCGAACGAAAAACTTTTTTTTAACGTAGAGCTAGCGGAATCAAACCCACTAGAGTGTCCTGTTTAGGGGCCCTAACTCCCGTTTCTCGAAGACCAGCACTGGTTGTCCCTCAACCAGCACACGCTGAGTTAGGGACAACTTGTATCAAATATTTCTTACATACCTACTACATTCGTACATAAAGACGCGTTTTTTTCTTTTGTTTCTTGTTACAGACCTCTTCGAGATTTTTTTCAAATGGACAATTATTTTCCAAATGGTAACAAATATACAATCTTTACCTCTTTGCAACACTAAACCAAGCCTCCAACATTCCTAACCGCAAAAATAAATGACAGCTAAAAAGATAATATAATTAAGCCAGCATCTAGACCAGATCGAGGCCCGTGCTCTGACGTCTTATTGCAATACCGTTTAACAACTGAAGTTATGTTTTTTCCTTTGTTTTTTGATGGCGTAGACTCACAATTGAAAGGCAAGAAGGGGTCAGAGTAAGCTCGTGAGAATTAAAAAAGTACTAAACGAAATAAAGTGTTATAATTTCACAAGTGCTTTAAAAATGTTTTTGAAAAAAATTGGTGTCTTTTTTCGTTCCTATTCGCGATAAATTCACTATACCACCATATTTTATAGCGATCTCATTATCATCTTACTTTTATTTCAAACTGCCTCGGTAGCCTAGTGGTAGCAGGCCACTACTACTACGCTGAGGTCCTGGGTTCGATTCCCGGTAGGGGGTTATCAGAGATAATGGTGTAAAGTCCTTTGTCTCTGGTTCAATTGGGATTTTTCCATTTTCTGGAAATTTCCTAGTACCTCGAAGTTTGGTAATGTGCCCGGTGATGTCAACAGGCTTGCCACCTGTTACATGGGCCAAAACGTAACCGGAGAATCGTGGGTGTTTGCATGTATGCTTGAATGCATGCATTTACCTCTGCCTACCCTTTCGGGGATTACAGGCGTGAAGTTACGTTACGTTTATTTCAATAAAAGACAATATGCGTGTAATGCGGTGGTGCCTACGCCCGCGAGCTCCGTCACTGGAGCTCTACCACCAGTAAAAGAAAGCTTTGTATCGGTTCTTGAACGCGAGTCCAAGAACGCGAGTGGGTGAAGCAAGTAAACCACCAGCGGGTAATTGAATAAATCGAGATTGTGGATGGCTAGCCTCCACTCGTCAAGGCTAGTATCGAGAGCCCCTACGGCGACTCGCAAGAGTCTGGATTAGACATAAAAATCATGTAAAAGTTTATTAAAATATGCCAAGGTTACAATCGCGATTTACACAGCAAAAACAACATACATACAAACTAAAACTATTTAACAGAAAGGAAATCAAATCATCTAGGCCAGATAAGGAGCTAGTTTGACACCCGGTTTGTAGTCATGTGGTCATGCGCAAGTTTCTACGTAATGTTGTTTAAAAAATAAACACCATCTGTATGTAAAGAGCTTAAGACCTTAAGTTCTGTAAAGTTTACTTTTTTTATGTGATGGTAGTAGCTAACAATCATGCTGTTCACATTGATGTTTAGTGACGAATGCAGCCTATAGACATCTACACAAGAACCAGAGCTCAAAGTGCAGATGCGCGAGATGGCAATCTCTGAGGACTAAGATCTTTTTTCCTCTGTGATAGTTACTACGGGGCCGTACATCACCATCTAACTGGAACACGATAGTGCTGAACACTACCATTTGGCGGCAGATAGATTAGGTAATGCGATGGTGCCTACGCCCTCGAGTTCCATCACTGGAGCTCTATCACAAGTAAACTCCAGTAGTTTACTGGTAATAGAGCTCCAGTGTCAGAGCTCAAGGTGTAGATACAATCGGATTACTTAATATACTTGCCGCTTAAGTGTTCAGAGCTATCGTATTCCGGTCAAGTGGTAATGCGATGTAATTTCCGACTCAAAAAGCATAACAGCTCAGGCCTTGGAAGTGGCAACGCATATACATTGACCCCCTGACGACGTCTTGAGGTCAAAATGCAGATGCGTTGAGACCCCCTACCGCCCGACCTTTGAGACCTTAGTTATTATGTCTGTGTGATAGTTATTATGGGGCCATACATTACCATCTAATCGCAACACGATAGTGCTATACACTACTATTTAGCGGCAGATAAATTAGGTAATGAAGCGCGCATCGCCCAGCGGCTGGTGTAGAACGAAAGCAACATACTCGGTCAAGCGATACGGGTGCGGGTCGGGTGTGCGCGTCTTAAATTAGGTTGCGGCTCGGAGTCACTCATGAAAAAGTGTAACGCCCGGTAACGTAACGATGAGTCACCGAACGAGAGAGAGGCCTGCCGGACCGGCGAATGCCTTTCTACCGAGAAAAAGACGTTGTCACGTAAAATCTTCGCCCGTAAAACCGACTTTACAGGCAACCAGTTTTTTAATATGTAATGCAAGTGGCAAACAAGCATGCAGTTCACATTGATGTTAAGTGATGACTGCAGCCTACAGACACCCACACAAAGACCAATGCACCAGTGCACCAATGAGTATGATTGGTGGATATCAAACTTTTAACATTTTACTGGTGGTAGAGGTCCAGTGACGGAGCTCGCAGGCGTAGGCACCACCGCATTACCTAATATACATGCCGCTAAATGGTAGTGTTGTAGCACTATCGTGTTCCGGTCAGGTAGTAATGTACGGTCTTGTAATTTCCGGCACAGAGGCACAACACCTCAGGCCTCAGAAGTGGTAACTCATCTGCATTTAGACCTCCGGTCTCTGTGTAAGTGTCTATAGGCTGCAATCACCACTTAACATCAATGTGAACTGCATGCTTGTTTGCCACTTTCAATACATTGAAAATAAATGTTTTTTACATGGAAGAATGCGTGCTATGGATGCGAGCTATAGATGCTTTTCAAAGCGGATCTTCCTCGTACAGCTATATAGCATTGCATCGGTGGAAACCTGTTGTCGCTGGTGGGAACGGTCACATATTTTCGTAGCGTACCATAGCTGCATAGCACATCTTTGTGGAAAAGCACCCTTAAGCTTGATGTGACAATCGTGACTTACTCCGCTCAGCAACATACGAACAAAATAAAACTGTATACCTTACCGTTAGTGTTAGAAAGGAAATCAAAGCATCTAGACCGGTGAGTTGAACTAACTGAATTTGTTTTTTTAACAACCTTGTGGAACCTAGATCAGCATTTATTTATTTATTTATTTATTGGTAATCAAACAACGATACATAAGTTATATAAGTACAGAACAAAAAATCTAACAATATGGCCAATCAAGGATTACACTTAAAGTATGTATGTATCTTCACGCCAGGTCCCTATTAGCCAAACATTTCTATCCTTGAGATAGCCCTCGAGTTTATAGTAGGTAAGCCTTTTTACACAGAGTGCATTAAATGTTTTGAACTTGCTATCGGTGAGTTCAGCAATCCAGGATGGGATCTGGTTATAATATTCTGCACTATATTTTAGGAAAGATGTATTAGTTTTCGTCAGTCTAAAACTTGACAGAGACAACTTGTTCTTATTCCTTGTATTATAACTTTGCCTATCGGAGATTTTATCAAACAGATGTAAATTTTTCCGCGCTAAAAGTACATTTTCATAGATGTATTGGCAAGGGCATGTCATTACATTTATTTCTTTAAATAGTTATTTCAAAGAATCACGACTACGTAAGTTATACATCACTCTAATGGCTCTCTTCTGTAATACAAAAATTGATTCCATGTCTGCCGCTCGACCCCACAATAAAATACCATAAGACATGACACTGTGAATATAGCTAAAATATACAAGTTTTGCAGTGTCTTATCAGTTAATTACCTAATTTTCCTAACAGCATAAGCTGCGGAACTCAAACGTTTCGCTAACTCTTTTGAGCTCGCGGGCGAAGGCATTACCTAATGTACTTGCCGCTAAATGGTAGTGTTCAGCACTATCGTGTTCCGGTCAGGTGTTATGTCTCTGTACCGGAATTTACAGAGCCGTACGGCTCTGTAAATTCCGGTACAGAGACATAACACCTTAGGCCTCAGGAGTGGTAACGAATCTGCATTTTGACCTTGGTCTTTGTGTAAGTGTCTATAGGCCGCAGTCATCACTTAACATCAATGTGAAGTGCATGCTTGTTTGCCACTTCCTTTACATATAAAAAAACTCCCCAATATGTAGTCCCCATTGTAACTTCGATTCAAGCGTTATTCCCATGAAAGTAGCGTCATCAACAAATAGAATTTTGTCATTGTTTATAAAAATGTATATAACGTAAATAACGTAATCTTCTATATGTATAAAAATCAATTGCTGTTCGTTAGTCTCGCTAAAACTTGAACGGCTATACCGATTTGGCTAATTTTGGTTTCGAATAATTTTTGGAAGTCCAGGGAAGGTTAAAAAGGTAAGAATATGAAGAAATTGAAGAGGAATAGTAAAAAACACAATTTCATTTTTCCATGCAAATAGTCCGTATCCATCAAACCTTTGACACATTAATTCATTCTGAGGCAATACGAAGTTTGCCGGGTCCGCTAGTTCTTTATAAGTATCTAACCTAATCTTTAAGTTTTATATTTTATTTTTAAAGAAAAATGGAAAGAAAAATTTGACTTCAGACGAGACTCGAACTCGCGACCTACTGGGAATCTAGTCCAGCCGCTCTTCCAATTGAGCTACTGAAGCCCTGCCCGATTTGTCAAATCTTTCCTTCACATCTATTGCATTGCTTTATGGTAGCAGCAGCGCCATCTATTACCAACTATGCTAGTTAGGCAACCGATATAATAGACTTTTCAGTTTATTGAATATCGTAAAGAAGTCGCTTTTACCCTTAATAATTGTTTTATCTAGATTCCCAGTAGGTCGCGAGTTCGAGTCTCGTCTGAAGTCAAATTTTTATTTCCATTTTTCTTTAAAAATAAAATATATTTCACAAGCATGTGTTAATGCGAAATAATATAAAACAATCTTTAAGTTTTAATTCTCTCGCATACGTTTGCAAAACACAACAGAACAGTTACGATCGTGATTTACTACCAACTAGACAACTCAGTGGCATTCAAGAACTATCACAACGGAAAGGAAATCAAAATATCTAGGCCAGTTCGGGAGCTAGTGTGGCACCTGGTTTGTGTGTCGAGCGCATTGGAGCGGCGCAGGCGCAGGCCGGGCCGTTATGACAGCATTCTCGCCCTTCGGATGATTTTGGGGTCAAGTTTAATCCTTTTCAAGATAAGCAAAGAGTGGAGATAGTAGAATTAAAATGTGTTGTTGAGAACTGAGTATAAAAATTGGTGGGATTACCAATTTCTGAGTTTTCATATTTATTATAAACTAGTTGTCACGGCGAACTGCGTACCGCCATTTGATATTATTTCCTACCTAACCTGGCTAAGTCGGAGGCGCCGTGGTCTATACCTAGTTTTAGCTGGATATAACAGAAGTACGGCTACTTCGGGTATTAGCCGTAACATCAACATACTAATTTCTTAAATGTGAAAGTTTCTTTGTTTGGATGTTTGTCCGTCAATCACGCCAAAACTACTGAACGGATTTTCATGAAATTTGTTATACAGATAGGGTATTAGCTGACTTAGATTATAGAATACTTTATATTAAGAAAAAAGATTTATATGGAATGCCATGGTATGATTTGATGAGTTTCCACAAGTTACGCTAAAAACGACCTACACGCGGGCGGAGCCGAGGGCAGCAGCTAGTATTTAATAAGAAGATGATACTTGTAAAGGGAGCTTGTTACCGGATGACGCTACCATGGTTACTAGCAATAATGTCTCAATGGTACACATCTAGAGACGTTGAGAAACAGGATGCGCTTTATGCAAGTGAGGTCGGCTTTCGCTAATACACGTCACATTGCCATTGAAGCCGAATTGTTTTCTTGTTTATGCAGAACATAACCAACACAGTTTATTGTTTATACCTTCCACAGAAACTTGTTACTAGTTTTGCGGTGTGTTTGGTTTAAAGGTTTGAGGTGACATACATGTTACCCGTGCTTGTTGGCCGCTGCCTATCATTAACTGGTGGTAGAGCTCCAGTGACGGAGCTCGCGGGTGTAGGCTCCACCGCATTACCTAATATACATGCCGCTAAATGGTAGTGTTCAGCACTATCGTGTTCCGGTCAGGTGGTAATGTACGGCCCTGTAATTTCCGGCACAAAGGCATAACACCTTAGGCCTCAGGAGTGGTAACGCATCTACATTTTGACTTCGATCTCTGTGTGGGTGTCTATAGGCTGCAGTCATCACTTTACATTAATGTGAACTGCATGATTGTTTGTCACTTACATAACATTAAAAAAAACTTATTTTAAAATGTAAGTGAAGTTAGTAGGGGAGACCTAGGACAGTTGTGACAATTTTTACTTTAATGGCCATATCTCGGTCAAGAAACATCTTACAGTTATGATCTATGTTAATTAATGTAATTCCATTCCTTCTCGTTGCAAAATAATCAACAAAATTAATCGAAATGTTATAGTTTCTAAGAAAATCAACAAAAACAAAGAGAACTCCCTCTGTCACAACTCTCCTATCACCGAGGTAAGTTGTGACAGGGACCGAGATAAGTTGTGACAGCTTTTTATTTAGACTGTTTGATTATATAAAAGGACCATTACAGATAATACAAATAAAACAAACAATTTCATTTGCAAAAAAGTACTGATAATCATCTTTTAGTACATTAAATACCAAAAAAAAACATAACACTCATAACAAGAAATAATTTTAAAATTAGAGCAGTTGGGTTAAAATATTAGACTACAAGGTACAGAAGCGTTAGTCAGGGTTACAAAACAATAAAAAAAATATTAAAAAGTGGAAATTTGTAAAAACGGGAAGTAAAAATGCATTACAAGGTGTACATTTTCTGTATTTTTTTCCAAATGGTAATAATTTTTAAAATACATGACATAGATTTTTTTTTGTATTTTTCTGATAACTGTTATAACCTGACCTATCACCTAGTACCGGCTTGACGTCGCATTCTGGGACACCCTGTATGTATCTAAATATGGCACCATTTTGAGGAGGAAATGCTTTATTTGTACGGAACACTGTGATCCCAAAACCGGCTCGCACTTAGCCGCATTTTTACGGATCTATATATTTTAAACAGTAAAATACATGTTTCTCATATAAAACATGAATTTATTAACAAATATTTGCACATTTAAAAATGCTTCTGAATATAGAATTCGTTTGAGGTCAAATTCTATAAAACTAGAACGCAAACTCATTCTTTTAGAATGAATAGCGATATCATTTTCTGTTAGAAGATACCGTTATATTAATGTATTTTTTATACCATAATTAAATGGTTCTCTTATCATTTAACACCTATGTGTTTCGATCTTTAAAAGAATAATCTACGCATTTAAATACAGTTTTAATAACATTTAAAAAGTAACTACCGTTTTTTTAGATTTTTGTTAGGATTCCTGTTATATAGGGATACCTACTTACATTCATAATGATAAAGATGAGAAGTTTGTCTGTTTGACCGCTGTAATACTCGAAACTATGAGTTGTTTTTGGAAAAAAATGTGTAATAATAATATTGGGCGTGTCAAGAGATATTTTTAGAGGAAGCGCACGACCCTGTAACTTCCGGCACAGAGGGATTACACCTTAGGCCTCAGGAGTGGCAACGCATCTGGATTTCGACCTCTGGTTCTCATTGTGTGGGTGTCTATAGGTTGCAGTCATTACTTAACATCCATGTGAACTGCATACTTGTTCATCACCTTGATTATATAAAAAAATCAATGTACGAGCACCTATGGGCGTTACAGGTACTATTCTGAATCACAGGTAGAACTGCGTAGCACAGCTAGTCAGTTTTAAACGTTTTGAACGAATATCTTTGCGTATTACGGTCAATGCTGGTTCATTCTACTGGAAATAAAAGATTGATAATTTTTGGGACTCTGTACAAATTATACGATGTATTTTACCGTTAATAAATCTTTTATCACACATCATTTTTGAGTTTTATCGTTGAAGATTTTTTTTTAAACCGTAGATTAATGGATAAAAAAAATTCTCCTCAATATAAGTAAATCCGCTGTCTCTGAACACTGTTATTCACCATTTTTTTTTTAATGTAATGGAAGTGTAAACAAGCGTGCAGTTCACATTGATGTTAAGTGATGACTGCAGCCTATAGACACCCACACAAAGACAAAGGTCAAAATGCGGATGCGTTACCACTCCTGAGGCCTAAGGTGTTATGCCTCTGTGCCGGAAATTACAGGGCCGTACATTACCACCTGACCGGAACACGATAGTGCTGAGCACTACCATTTAGCGGCAAGTATATTAGGTAATGGGGTGGTGCCTACGCCCGCGAGCTCCGTCACTGAAGCTCTACCACCAGTAAACCATAGTATAATAGTTTGTAGTAGTTGCAGTTTTAAATTTTAAACGTATCATAAGACATTCTTTTAGTAGTAACACAAGTCCGGATTTGGTTCGGAGCGTACCGAATCCGCTCCGTACGAAATCCGGACGTGTGATAAATATTTTGACTTTGACTTTTAATATATCTATATATATATAAATCAATTGCTGTTCGTTAGTCGAGAAGGGCTGCACCGATTTGGCTAATTTTGGAATTGAATGATTTTTGGAAGTCCAGGGAAGGTTTAAAAGGTAATAAAATATGAAGAAATTTGAAGGGAAATAGTAAAAACCACAATTTCATTTCCTCATACAAATAGTCTGTGTATCTATTAAACTTTTGACATATTATTTCATTCTGAGGCAATACGAAGTTTGCCGGGTCAGCTAGTAATTAAATAATTAACATAACAGATGAAACAATTTTATTTATTTACAGCAAAATCTCATGCAACGACCAAAAAAGCGTAACATCAAATGTTGCGGTCAAAATGTTGTTTTAAAATGCGATTACAGTAATGTTATACGGCCTTGCGGTCGGCATTGGGCGAAGTAAGGAGGTTCTAATTCATGTTTGTAAATTAATTGCTCGCTTCCATATTCGATATTGCGTTAGGCCGTTCATTGTTGAAGGGGAAAGTTATAGTACGGTTGTAGAGTAAATATAGTTTTATCGGTTAGCTAGGGCTGTGCATTTTTTTTAAAGAGAATTTTTTTATTATCACTGACGTGACTGATATCTAAGTAAGCATAAGTTTTCCTGTATACAGATTAAATGGTAGAAGGTGAAGAACTACTTATAGTTTCGGAGACAAACGTGAAGGAGGGTAGTTTTTGGCCCATTCCCTTTCTTCATCAAAATTGTTCAGTTAATAATATAAAAAATATGATTTAGATCCTTACGATAACACTTTTTGCAATACTATTTTTTCTATATCTATGTAATAAAAGTGACATCCATATACCTATATATATTTTTTAATCTTATTTATTTGGAGGCTTTAGTCCTAAAAAGCCTCCAAATAAATATCCTCCAATCCTCCAAGATTCTCTTTCTTTTCATTACATGTTATGGGTCACTGATTTACATAATATGTGACCCGAATTTCAACATTTCAACTAAATCGGCTAAGTACATTCATAGGATCAGCTGGGACAAATGGACAGATAAGCAGACGAACGAAACGAACTTATAAAGGCTCTTTTTACGCGATAAAGCGAAACAGCGCGTTTTCGTTTAAAAATAAATCTCGGCTTCTAATAAAGCTTTTCAACCTAACCGCTTAATTTCAGCCTTTTACGCATCAATGGGTGAAATCCAATGCTAGAAAGTTGAAAATATTATATCGATCAAAAACTGGGTAGAAATGTCTACACTCATCCTGCGACCTAAAACGTGGATTGTGATCATAATAGGTTAAGCAGTCAAATCATTGATTCGTCTCAACTCTCAAATTCCCACGACTATGGTACCACACTAACGGCCAAACACTCAAACGTCACTCAAATGTAAGTGGGACTTAAAAGTCTTCTGTCTTTACAAAACACGTTCAAACGATAGATATAGCGCATTTGAGGGTTGTTTAAAATTGAGTGACGTTTGAGTATTCGGCAATAAGCTATTTATTATTCACTTAGATCGTGTGTTCGATTATTTTATGACTCTGACCTAGGACATACACTAAATACCTATATGTTTCAACTTGATGTCTGAATGGTAGAGGGTCAATTATTTTAAACCTGAGGTCTAGAGTTCAAGCTCAAGTTGGAAATTCAATTGAATAAGCAATAAATTCAGTAGCAGCCAATGAAATCAACTCTTGATTTATTTTTATTCAAATATTTTTTTTAATTTATGCATCGTAGTAGATGTTAAAAATACATTATAATAATAATATAATAAAGATTAGGATATATGGCGCTCCATACTCTGGCTATCCCGTAAAGGACTAGACTTGAAGATACTTTATATACTTACTACTTGGACATAAGAATATAATGACAAATGTCAATATATCGGCCATTAGCTTGTATGTATAAAGGATGCAAATATTAAATTATATGGCATCTATTAACAGATCGTTATCAGAAATATAACACATCTAATACCCAATTGGATTATGAATATACGTTAGGTATTTGATACCCAGATAACATGTAACCCATACATTAGACGACCCGATTAGTCCAGCGGTGTGAAATGACCGTTTGATTCGAAGGGTCGCGGGTTCGATCCCCGCACCGGGACAAATATTTGTATGTATGTATCTTCACGCCAGGTCCCTAACGGGGTAGGCAGAGAGTGTAGAGCGCCAGACATCCCGGTTCTGACAAACCTCTCGTGCCTCGTCTACCTTCATCATTCTCTTCATACATACACGCCGATTCCTAAGACAAATATTTGTATGGCCTACAAATATTTGTTTTGGGTCTGGATGTTTATATCTACTGTGGGGCTATGAGTGTAAGCGTATTTTTTTTATACATGGGTATATGGTTCATCTACACCTCTACCTACCACTATGAAGACATATAGTCTTGAAAATACGTGAACGTCTTTCATTAATGCATTTTAGTAATTTGTATTTTATAATAAAGAAAATCTGCGCCGACCACCCATTACTTTATGATTGCAATGGACCGATAAAAAGCCGTAAAAGTAAAGGTCATATTACGATTTTAAAAACCAAAAAAACCGGACCGCTAATAAATCAGAACCGGATCGTTAAATCACCGGGATCGCTTTCACCACACGAAAGCGTAACGCATCCTTGTTGAGAAAGTCTGTTTTGTTCGCTATTTTAAAGGTTCTGTCTGTGATTCCTTTGTTGTTGATAGACTAATACTTGAAGCCCCAGTGCTCATGAGCTGAATCAGAGAATTAGTATCTCAATCATTTTTTTTATGTGATTGAAGTGGCAAACAAGCATGCAGTTCACATTGATGTTAAGTGATGACTGCAGCCTATAGACAAAGACCCAAGGTCAAAATGCAGATGCGTTACCTCTCCTGAAGCCTAAGGTGTTATGCCTCTGAGCCGGAAATTACAGGGCCGTACATTACCACCTGACCGGAACACGATAGTGCTGAACACTACCATTTCGCGGCAGGTATATTAGGTAATGAGGTGGTGCCTATCCCCGTGAGCTCCGTCAATGGAGCTCTACCACCAGTAAAAATATGAGACTGTTGTGTTAAAAATTCACAATAGCAACGAACACTAATATTTAGCGATAAACCAAGTCCTTCGGTATTACCCGCAACCCTGAGCTCCTCCAATGAAGCTCTAACGTCAGTTTTGGCAAATTGCATTCTCAAATGAGATAAGGATACATAAATCAGAAATATGACATTGGAATAAATAGCTGTCAAGTAACATTTCACGTAGGATGTAATCTTAATTAATTTTGTAAATAAAATTATGTTGAGTCGCTGATATAATCATGTTACCTTAGATTTTTATGTGAGAATTTGTATGATTTTTTAATGTTATGAAAGTGGCAGACAAGCATGCAGTTCACATTGATGTTAAGTGATGACTATAGACACAAGGTCAAAATGCAGATGCGTTACCACTCCTGAGGCCTTTTTGTCATTGTTTTCTGTACTAATCTTGCCATTATCCTTTGAAGTGTAGGGAGTATAAGGTTACAAGAAGAAAGTAATTTTCCTAATTTCTATGGAAACGTTCAGAAAAAGTCGCAGACAAAAGATCGTTTATTAAATAAATTGATAATAGGTAAATAGATATTCCGGCATCACGCACCGAATCCAGATTGTAATCAAATCTTTTCTAAACGGAATCATTATCGAATTTTCTCATCTGAATCGGGTCAAGGGCGTTGACAGTTGAGTGACGTCAGCGGTTCTTTCACCGTGACATGGGTGCACCTGTATGTACGTACAGTCGGCGGCATTAATATGTGAACATGCAAAGAAAGTTCATTTTTTGTATGTTTCAGTACCTAAGTAGAAAAAACGAAACTGTTATGGATCATTTTTGTGTATGTATGTTTGTCTGTCAGTCACAGCCTCATCATCATCATCGATTTGCTTCAAAACGACTGAGGCAGTTACATGAATCGAGTTGGAATTTGGTACATATTAAATATAAATCAGTGATACATATATTATCGTACCTGTAGGTAAATAATTCACCCATAGATTACAAATAAAAAACAAATAAGTAAAAAAAAATATGGTAAAACTCAACTTTAACATAAACTAAAGGTATTCAACTGTTTAGGTAAAAACCTTTAACTTTACTGGTGGTAGAGATCCAGTGTTGGAGCTCGCGGGCGTAGGCACCACCGCATTATCTAATATACTTACCGCTAAATGGTAATGTTCAGCACTATCGTGTTCCGTTCAGGTGGTAATGTACGACACAGAGGCATAACACCTTTGCCCTCAGGAGTGGTAACGCATCTAATTTTGACCTTGGTCTTTGTGTGGGTATCTATAGGCTGCAGTCATCACTTAACATCAATGTAAGCTGCATGCTTGTTTACCATTTCCATTACCTAAAAAAAAACGTAATTATAGGTCGCGCCAGGTAAAAAGAACGCTGGCGGTCAAGCTGCGTGTCATGTGTTTTTATTTCATTTTATGTTATTCTATGTAATATAGTTTTCAATCTGCTTACCAATACACGAAACCGCAAGCGAAAGCTAGATCAAAAATAAACTAATAGGGCTAGTACTTTCGTGTGCGAGTGTACCGATGCGCGAACACATCCCTTCTACTTTCTTCCAGCGTTCTTTTTACGTGGCGCGACCTATACTAGATCAACAATCATGGATGATTTAGGGCGAGATTTAGACCTTTGGGAGAAGCTTTTATCCAGCAGTGGACGTCTTTCGGCTGAAATAATGATGATGATGATGATGAGGATGAGGATGATAATGCCGATGATGAGTGATGGTATACCCATCAGGTTAATTTAATTTTAGGAATTCCCCATAATAAGCGATAGTTTCTTATAATTACTAAATTGTTTATTGATAAGTGTAGAACGTTACTAACTAAATAATTACGAAATGAAGTGAATCAATTATCAACTTAATTTATACTAAAATATACCCAAATGATTTCCTTTCATTAATTTGACTAAATTAAAGATTACAAATTATTGCATATCAGTCATATGCTCGTTTGCCATGAGACGACACTTCATTAACTCAGAAGAGGTAGTAGAAGTGGTAGCAAGCTACTCCACTACTATGATGAGTCCTACCAATCCGTCCCAAAAATTGTAAAATTACAATTCAAAATTTCAAATTATAATGACTAATTGTTACGTATTACTGGTATTTATAATATTTTTTTATTTTAAAGAAAAATGGAAAGAAAAATTTGAGTTCAGGCGAGACTCGAACTCGCGGCCTACTGGGAATCTAGTCCAGCCGCTCTTCCAATTGAGCTACTGAAGTCCTGCCCGATTTGTCGAATCTTTCCTTCACATTGCATTGCTTTATGGTAGCAGCAGCGCCATCTATTGTCAACTATGCTAGTTAGGCAACCGATATAATAGACTTTGCAGTTTATTGAATATCGTAAAGAAGTCGCTTTTACCCTTAATATATGTTTTATATTATTTCGGATTAACACATGCTTGTGAAATATATTTTTATTTTAAAGAAAAATGGAAAGAAAATTTTGAGTTCAGGCGAGACTCGAACTCGCGGCCTACTGGGAATCTAGTCCAGCCGCTCTTCCAATTGAGCTACTGAAGTCTTTATAATATTTAACCGAGTTCAAAAAACGAGAAGGTTCTCAATTCGGCCGGTATATATATATATTTTTGTTATTCCAACTTCAATAAAACTAACTGTGACTAACGTGAAAAGCTATAACTAACAGGAATTAATAGAGAGTGTATCGTTCAGCGTAAAAAACGCGATGTCTCCGGAAAATGCAATTTTCTCCGCTTCAATTCACGCGGAGAACAGATTCACATTGTTATTGTTTAGAAAATTGCTATCGTTTTATTAATTAGATATGAATTCTATTGTAGTAAAAGTAAATTTACTTTTCCTTGTGCGCTGTTACAGGTTTTTATTGCTTTTATCAGATTAGCAGACTTTATAATGGCATCATAAGGGTTTTTTTTTTTCGAATCGAATAGAATCGGCCTTTGTCTTAAATTCTAAAAGAGCGTTCCCTCAGGCCGTCAGAAAAATATGACGGTTCATTTTTTATTGTTCTTGAACCCTATATGGCTCATTTTAAGGATTTAATCGATCGAGTTGTTACGGAAGAAAATAGGTCATAAAGTAAGAAATGAATATAGTCACATAATAAATGCCTAAAAATTTTAAGTTTTTTTGTTATACAAGTGACAAGAAAGCATGAACTTCCAATTGATGTCGAGTGAATACTGCATTATTATCTTACAACATAAGATTAGGTGTAAGGTAAAACAATGCACATGCGAAATCACTATAAAGGCTTTTTTATTTTTTGCATCTGCAACGGAAGGCACTGAATAGGTACATTCGTGAGAGGCAGATTAAATAGAGACATTTTAATTGATTCATTTATTACGACTCCAATTAATTGTAAATCAGATAATCAGGCTTGATTATTTCCTTGTCAACCGTATCAATAGAAATTGATTGATGACTTTTTAGTTTTCTTTAATCACTAAGATATATTTCATTGTAAAAGCAAATTTTTAAATATGTAGGTTTTGAAAGTTAGTTATAAACAGTAGTTTAAATTGCCAAAATTTTTAAATTATGTAGGTACCTATTTAAGAACAAATAGATGTTTAAAAGTTGGGGTTACAGATATGTTATATACACTGACGCAGACGGATTAAAATTCAGTGCACGCAAAATCTTGAAAATGCTCGTAAAAAGTAATATATTTGGTTGACATTGTAACAATTAAATTGTGATTCTGATGTAAGTCACAAAATACTGGTTCGGAAACTATGCCACCTTCAGTATACAGAAAACAAGTGTATGTTGCAAATATCCAACTTTTAGAGTGACTAAATTTACGCAAATTTGCATAAAAACATTTGGTAACTTTAAATTAATTCACATTATGTGAAATACCAATATATTTTCATTAATAAACATAAACTCACCAATAAAAGCGCTCAGAAGCAGCAAGCTGAATAAATGCGACGACTTCATACTTAAAAAATCCAAAATTCACTTTCACTTTACACTAATACCAACGATTTTAAGAATAACTACAATAAAACATAATGCCACTCACATCTCACTTAACTCACACGCGATAATAAAGTTATTGATAAAAAAATACGAGAATATTAACCTCAATTTTGACAGCTGCGCGTCTTACGATTCTGAAAGTCAAACGCCTACTGCGCACTGTCCGGCTTTGGCTGTCAGGTGCGTTGGGAACCTTTTACTCGACGAATTCGAAATTTAATCAATTAACCACCGAACCGTTATCATTCAATAGACATCTAAAGTTGATTG
Source organism: Macrosoma leucophasiata (assembly GCA_036365455.1). Taxonomy (NCBI): domain Eukaryota; kingdom Metazoa; phylum Arthropoda; class Insecta; order Lepidoptera; family Hedylidae; genus Macrosoma; species Macrosoma leucophasiata. The sequence goes on along the minus strand of JAWQUS010000004.1, from coordinate 2,727,359 downwards.
GGTTATAAGGTTTGCATTGTAGGTAATTGGACTAGACTTTAGGGTTATCAACTTGTTATAATAATATACTCGTAGAGACATTTCATTGTATTTTAAATTCTAAATTAAAAATTCACAATAATACATTAAATCAATACTTATGTTACTCTATTGTTGCTAACTGAGTCACTGATTGAGTATTTGTCTGAGAAAGTAAAAATTGACATTTAAGGTTCTTTTGGGAATTCACCAAAATTACCCCAAGTCAAAATTTACCTAAATTTCTATAGAAACACTAAATATACGCGAATAACGCGGTCCAAAAGTGGTGATTTATATAGGGCACCCTTTTCACAGTCCTTCCCTCGGAGATTGGTAATGTGCCCAAAGAAGTCAATAGGCTCCGCTACGTGTTACATGAGATCAAATGATAGATGAGCGTGTGTGCTTAAATGTAGGTATGCTTTTTGGCCATTCAGGAATAAGGGCGTGAGTTTTCATAATTTTCTGCCATGATTTTCACAGAGGCATAACACCTAATGCCTCAGGAGTGGCAGCGCATCTGCATTTTGACCTCTGGTCATTGAGTGGGTCGACACCCACTCAAGGTGTCTATAGGCTGCAGTCATCACTTAACATCAATGTGATCTGCACGCTTGTTTGCCACTTTTATTACATTAAAAAAAATTGAAATATGTCAAGTTGAAAATAATTACAAATTTTATTTTTCTGATCAACCAAAAAAATAACTTCAGTAAAAGGACTTCAGTAGCTCAATTGGAAGAGCGGCTGGATTAGATTCCCAGTAGGCCGCGAGTTCGAGTCTCGCCTGAAGTCAAATTTTTCTTTCCATTTTTTTTAAAACTAAAATATATTTTACAAGCATGTGTTAATGCGAAATATAATAAAACAAAAAAATAACGTTTTCGCAGGTTTTTGCGAGCTTCATACATTGTAGAAATTAAATCAGTCTGCCCGTGACCACGGTAGCTGGAAAGCGACCGAAACGTCGGGTACAAAAAGAAGTTTGGTAGTGTTGTATACGTGAGAGAACGCAAATTTAATTTGTACAACCAAAAACTATATAATTAACTGATAACCCTACAGGACAAGCAGCCATAGTGGAAATCTTTGGGTTTTATGTTAACATTGAACATATGAGTTCAATATCGGGCATTCATTGAAAGAGTTATTTTTAGGTAACCAAAATAATTAACCATGTAGCTTACAATGAAAAAAAATTTTATATATTGAAAAAATATTGTATTAACATTAACTGCCTCGTTAATTAATAATAATAATAATGGCAACCCATTATACGTCCCACTGCTGGGCACGAGTCTCTCCCCTTTTTGGGGGGAGGCCTGGAGCTTACTCCACGCTGCTCCAATGCGGATTGGTGGAGGTGGGTGGGTTAGTGGCCAACCCTCTGTCGGATGTTTTCAAACCGCCCATAAAGCCTCCGACAAGGTTTAACGACTGCTATCTATCGATAGCAACCGGGACCAACGGCTTAACGTGCCCTCCGAAGCACGGAAACGCGCATTTAATTTGCCACTAGCGGTCACCCATCACACTACCCGACCGCGCCCGTAGTGCTTAACCGAGCAGATCGCTTACGATCTACACCAGCCGCTGGGCCATTCGCGCTTCAGTTAATTAATAACGCGTTAGTTAATAATAGTACTAATTAGTAGTTTTTTTGATATAATTATGCTGACCAACAAGCATGCAGTTGATTTAGATTAGTGATTCCCAAAGTGGTCTATATCGACCTCTGGGGATCTAAGACTGAAAGGAGTCGGCGTAACCAAAAAAAAAATTGGGGGTCCATGAAATGAAAATGGGGGTCCACGATAATGGATCTCAACACATACACTGATAGTACCAATTTACTTACATCATACCAGTGATTTCCAAAGTGGTCCATGGCAGACTCGATGGGGGTCTACGTAGGCGTGGAAATATGGGAATGTGATAAAAATGTAGCAAGGACGGGGGTCCACAGAAACCAGAAAAAATTGTAAAGGGTCTAAAAGAAAAAATAGTTTGGGAACCTCTGATTTAGATGGTAAGTGAATACTGCAACCTAAAGACATCAACACAAAACGCACAAGGGCCGACCGCCTAACTCTAATGCTTTCGTTTAGCTTTCGATTATGACATCATCTTGTCAGTTTCGTACCGCATAAGTTATCCCTGGACGTGTTTGCATCCGCAGGTAGGTATATACTTAAGAGCAAACTGTTATACCTAATAGGCGGTATAAAACCGACAAGATAAAGTCATAAACAAAAGCATTAGAGTTATGCGGTCGGCCCCTTGGTCAAAATCCTTATATTTTTTCTTTTTTCTTATGTAATGGTAGTGGCAAACAAGCATGCAGTACACATTGATGTTAAGTGATGACTGCAGCCTATAGACACCCACACAAAGAGCAAGGTCATAATGCAGATGCGTTACCACTCCTGAGGCCTAAGGTGTTACGCATCTGTGCCAGAAATTACAGGGCCGTACAAAATAATAATGGAAACCCTCGAAACGTCCTTCTGCTGAGCACGCGTCTTTCCCCTTTTTTGGAGGAAGGCCTGGAGCGTACTCCACCACGCTGCTCCAATGCGGATTGGTGGAGGTGGGTGGGTTAGTGGCCAACCCACTGTCGGATGTTTTCAAACCGCCCATAAGGCCTCCGACAAGGTTTAACGACTGCTATCCATCGATAGCAACCGGGACCGACGGCTTAACGTGCCCTCCGAAGCACGGAAACGCGCATTTAATTTGCCACTAGCGGTCACCCATCACACTAACCGACCGCGCCCGTAGTGCTTGACCGAGTAGATCGCCTATGATCTAATTATCTTATAGTACCTAAAGGTCTAAAAGTGTACAGTAAAGTATATATAATAAAACAAATATTAAATTTCGTCTAGGCGTAAACAATTTAATAAATTCAACGTTTCGCCTCATACAAAAGACTTCAACGCGCACAAGTGAGATTATTGATGCATACAATTTGACTTTTCGTTTATCTTCACTAAACATATAGGTTGGGGAAAAAGTTTCTACGCATTTTTTAAGATAATTCAAAACATTTTTTAATATAGTTTATTTAAATTTAACTGCCTCGGTAGCCTAGTGGTAGCAGGCCACTACTACTACGCTGAGGTCCTGGGTTCGATTCCCGGGTAGGGGGTTATCAGAGATAATGGTGAAAAAGCCTTTGTCTCTGGTTCTATTGGGATTTTTCCATTTTCTGGAAATTTCCCAGTACCTCAAAGTTTGGTAATGTGCCCGGAGATGTCAACAGGCTCGCCACCTGTTACATGAGCCAAAACGTAACCGGCGAATCGTGGGTGTTTGCATGTATGCTTGAATGCATGCATTTACCTCTGCCTACCCCTTCGGGGATTACAGGCGTGAAGTTACGTAAATTTAACTAAAGTATGTATGTACCATTTTGTTCGATAACCTTTTGCCATCTTGTAGGTAGGGACATGATCCCATTGCTATAAAAATTTTGGGACTTCTCATCAAAATACCGCGACAAGTGGATTTGGCAGTCCTCTCGTGATGTTAACCTAACATTGCATAAAGAATTCTGAAGAGACCGAAACAGGTGGTAATCTATGGGTAAGGCAAGGTCAGGACTATACGGCGGATGCATTAACACCTCCCAGCTAAACTCTCTTAATTTTTGCTGAGTGGCTATAGATGTGTGAGGGTTAGCGTTATCATGATGAAACACCACACCCCTTCTGTTGATCAATTCCGGCCGCTTTCTCTCAACTTCTTGCTTAAATCTCATCAGTTGTTCGCAGTAGAGTTCAGAATCGATAGTCCTGCCTGGTGGTAATAGCTCATAATGAATAATGCCCTTCCAATCCACCGTCTGTTAAGCCTGACCGGCCTTTGACCACGACCTTTTTCGCACGTTCTTGTCGTACATGATCCACTTTTCATCACCAGTTATCAGCTTCTTCAAAAATGATTCGGTTTCATTACGTCGTAATAAAGAATCACAAATGAGTACACGGTTCATTAGGTTTCTTTCAGTGAGCTCGTGAGGTACCCAAATACGAGCTTTTTTTTGTACCTAGCTTTTTTTCAAATGCGCCAAAACTGGTTTGTGATCAATTTACAGTTCTTCAGCTACGTCGTAACTACTGATATGTCGATCTTGCTCCACTTTTTCAAAAATGGCATCCTATTTATCCGTAATAGGGCGACCAGAGCGAGGTGAATCTTTGACATCAAAAAGTCCGGATTGAAAACGCTTAAACCAAATTTGTGCTACTCTCACAGACACTGCACTAGGTCCATAAACATCGCAAATTTTTTTCGCGGCTTGCGTTGCATTTTACCTTTTTTGTAATAAAATTTTAAAATGTATCGAATTTCTTCATTAGATTCAATCATCTTGACAGTACGAAAAACAAATGAAAATCACACATTTGCCTAATTTGAATTTGGAATTATGTTCTTTAAAATTTTAACTTTCAATGATACCAAAACCAGCCAGATACAAATACTACAGCCAAAGAGATTTAATTACAAGTTCATACATACTATAATGCGAAAAGACTTTTTCCCCAACCTATTATGATGCACTGCGGTGTTACTATTGTTATACACTTCATAAAAGTGTTTATTTAAATCCAAAAATATTTTCTAAATCTGTTTAAAAGTTTTAGAGATAAACACTATCAAACACACATTTCACGGGCAAAGCAACGGCGTCTAATCTATGTTTTACTGGTGGTAGAGCTCCAGTGACGGCGCTCGCCGGCATAGGCACCACCGCATTACCTAATATACTTGCCGCTACATGGTAGTGTTCAGCACTACCGTGTTCCGGTCAGGTGGTAATGTACGGCCCTGTAATTTCCGGCACAGGGCAACCTTGTGTAATTTCCGGCACAGGGCAACCAGGTTGACCTCTGGTCTTTGTGTGGGTGTCTATAGGCTGCAGTCATCACTTAACATCAATGTGAACTGCATTCTTGTTTGCCACTGCCATTACATGAAAAAAATATATTATTTAAGTCTCAATTCCCAATAAAAATTTTAATGAACATTAATTTAAAGAGTGAATAGTCAATTAGGTATTTAAAATTGTAATTATCATCACATTACCTAATCTATCTGTCGCCAAATGGTAATGTTCAGCACTTTCGTGTTCCGGTTAGATGATATTGTTTTATATTATTTCGCATTAACACATGCTTGTGAAATATAATTTATTTTTAAAGAAAAATGGAAAGAAAAATTTGACTTCAGGCGAGACTCGAACTCGCGACGTACTGGGAATCTAGTCCAGCCGCTCTTCCAATTGAGCTACTGAAGCCCTGCCCGATTTGTCAAATCTTTCCTTCACATCTATTGCATTGCTTTATGGTAGCAGCAGCGCCATCTATTACCAACTATAGATGATATTGTATGACCCCGTAATTAATACCACAGACATATAATAACACCAATGGTCTCAAAGGTGGTAACACATCTACATTTTGACACCGGATTTTTGTAGATGTTCAGAGGCTGTAGTCATCACTTAACATATATTCATGCTTATTTACCACCTTCGTAAAATACATTCACATGCTGCAAGCCTTTTTAGCCTTTTTACCACCTGACCGGCACACGATAGTGCTGAACATTACCATTTAGCGGCAAGTATATTAGGTAATGCGGTGGTGCCTACGCCCGCGAGCTTTATCATTGGAGCTCTACCACCAGTAAAAATTGAGAAAATTTTGGCACACTGACTGAGGGTGAGGACAAAGGTCTTAGGGCGAGATTCACAGACCGCATTACCACTTTTCTTTGAGAAAAGTATGCTTAGAACTGTCAATACAGTATAGGTTTTGACAGTTCAAAGCGTGCTGCAAACCAAACGCAGGGCAGTAGCAGCGCAGGTCAGTAGCAGCGCAGGAGTCGGCACACTGAACGCAGCAGCAGTCTTCAAGCGGTTACAACGCGTGCCCGCGTTTAAGCCGCGTTCAGTTTGACGTGTGCGGCAGGCAGTACGCTGCAAGATGTCAGACGACACGGACTCGGATGAAGAAGAATTCATTGTGCTTCTGGCTCTTAGATGAAAAGAGAGAAAGAATTTGGGTTCATGATATTAATACAAGAAGAGAAGAATATGGGGAATTTCATCGTCTCTGCAGAGAGGTGGAAAAAAATCATGAAAATATTTTTTTCACATATTTTGAATATATGTGAAAAAATGTCCAAAAGTTCTTTTGAAGATTGCGAAAGACAGCTTGAAATCGGAAATCATACAAACATTTTATTTTTACGCACTAATTTGATTATCTTTTCACTGATATTCATCACGCCGGTGTAAAAAAATACAACAGTCGCCAACCGCTCTCGATGCGCTGCGCTGCACTGCCTCCGGTGGGTCGTGACAATATGACCGCTATAGTAATACAACAGCGCGGGCCCGCGCTCAAACTGCCCTGCGCTGCGCCTGCCCAGCGCTCGCGCCGCCTGGTTTGTCGTCCAGCAGTTGCAGCGCGGTGCGGCGCGGTGCAGTTTGAGCGCGGGCCCGCATTCAAATTTAGTGTGACGCAGTTCAAAGAGTTTCTTGTATTACAACTTGAGCGGGCCCGCGTTCAAACAGCGCTGCTACTGCCCTGCGTTTGGTTTACCCAAGCCTTTAGTAATATCGTAGTGTAGTCTGCGCCTCTAACACCCACGATTCGCCGGTTACGTTTTGGCCCATGTAAAAAGTAGCCTGTTGACATCTCCAGGCACATTACCTGACTTCGGGGTACTGGGAAATTTCCAAAATGGAAAATAGAATTCCAATAGAACCAGAGATAAAGGACTATACACTGATAACCCCCTACCGAGGAATCGAACCCAGGACCTCAGCATAGAAGTAGTGGCCTGCTACCACTAGGCTACCGAGGCAGTTACTTACGTTACGTTACAGTCCTTATAGTAATCGGCGTGTATGTATGAAGAGAATGCTGAATGAGGAATAAGTACAGAAGGTGTGCGAGGACCGGAACATATGGCGCTCCACACTTTCTGCCTACCCCGTGAGGAACTCGGCGTGAAGATACATACATACATACATTCATATTTCGATTACATTACTCGATACTTGTGTTTACTACTTAAGTTCTATCACACCGCGGACACTCCGCCAAAATTCCATGCAAACGCTTAATTTGGTCTCTATTACACGTACATTAATCAGTGACATGTATTTACACGTGCACCTGTGTGCGTAGCACGTAGAGAATACCAAACGTCGCCTGTAAGAGGGGAGGAGGTTGGGTGAGGCGGGGAAATCGGGCGGGACGTCGAAGTGTCCATTCAATATGCACTATTATTACATAGGTATTCTCTGGTTCTATTTAATTCTTTCGATTGCACTACTTACTTTATGTTTCAACACAAAATTACAGAACCAAACCTTGCTCTCTTGACCGATCAAATTACTCTTACTAATAATACTCTAGATCAAGTTTAAAACACAATTTATTAAATCAACTTGCTGTCCGTACGTGTCATTACAATTGCCTGAATTATACAGTTATCAGGTTAGTCATAGAGCAACACGTGCCACCGGACTCTGTGGTGGACCGGAGGGGAGTAGCCATATGCAGGCTTTCCCCTCTGTCAAACTACAAGTCCAAGTGGTCCGCCTGTCGCTTACATGTTCAAATGTGTGCGTGTAATTGTTTTTGTATTGAATTGAATTGTTTATGTATTTTGTTACAGTCAAGGTGTGAGTTTCGTAAAGATCGCGGAACCAGACTGGGCGTTGGCGATTTAACATAGCAATGACAGTATTAATAATAATAATGTCCTTAATAACCTGGCAACCCTCTTACGGAAAAATAACATTCCAATCTGCTCCGATTTTATACAATTTTATTTTGCACTCAGAGTTCTTATTTCTTTTAATAACAGTAATCAGTTACTTTATAAATTTAATACAAAATAAGTGCAGTGAATGATGATTTCAAGCATAACAAACTCTATAGATGTACAAAAATTGTAATGAAAAAATATGATGACAGACAGTGCAGTGATGACAAATACTGACAATAAACAAATCGTTAAATATGTACAAAATGCAGTGCAAATTAATATAAAACGTTACACGATGGCAACCAACACTAAAATCATGGAATGTTAACACGGGCCAGAGCCAGAGATGCAGCACGAGCACACCCACCACCACCAGACTCGTCGCTGAGCTCCGCCTCGCAGCCGCCGGACGCCGCTCGCATTGCGAGTGCTGTGTCATCGGCCGCTGCAGTTACGTCGAGCTCCAGCGACGAGTACTTCTCCCCGGCGCCGTCTCCACCACCTGCACGTCGTTGAGGGAGACTCCGGCCGCCGACTTGCTTAGGTCTTCGGGCCAACCGGTCCCGAGTGGGGTCCCCGCTGTCGGTGGTAATGTGCCGCGCATGAAATGGACACTGAAAATTAATGAAAACGTCATGCGCGCATATTTCGGAGCTACAGAGGGGGGAACCAACCTTACTGCGTATCGTAGCCGTATGCTGCCTCTGTTTCAGACCCTCGAACCATCAGTCAACGTGTCGATCCAACGTCTATCGGATCAGGTGCGTGTCATTCAGCGCGGACGCATGCTGGATGACAGTGTACTTGATCGGCTACGCACCGAGATGCAGGGTAACCGCTCAACCCCCGCCCAACCACTACCTACGCTACCGACGCAACGAAACAATAACGCGAATGCACCGAAACCCGATGATGGGGAGGAGGTAGACCAGGTAACAACTGTAAGTACCCGATGCATTGATCAATTGAGGAGCGCCTTGGAGCATGCTCTTGGTGAATATCGGTCCACTTTTCCCGCGGATAGGCCACGTTTGCCTCGGTTGCCCATGCATAAACGGAATGTGGCGCTAGTGTGTGCTCTGAATTCGCTGTTGCCAGACTACATTGACAACACCGAAATTCTCGGTGATACTCACTCGATCCTGTACTGCGCGGCTGTCGCGGTGTGGCGTGTAGCTTGTGTCAAGTAACCAAGTCCTGATACAGCTACGCGGCCGAAACCTACAACACAAGTCTGGCAGTGCCGGATCGAGCGGCGTATCGCTGAGGCCAGAGCACTCATTGGCAAGCTGATCTGCTTCAGGATGGGCAATACACGCCCAAGGGTGATGCGTTTTGTGAGGCGGGCGTTTTCAGGGACTGGAGTCAGCCCCCAGGACTATCCAGCTCGCCTCACAGAGCGCATTGACTTCCTGAAGCAGAAAGTTTATGCATGGGCTAACCGGATTAGGCGTTATAAAGAACGCGTGGACCGGTACGAACAGAATAGCATGTTCTAAGGTGATCAAAGGAGGGTCTATAGACTGTGGGAGCGGCCTGACCAAGGAGTGACTGACCGGGGGCGGCCGGATGATGACGCTATGCTTTCATTTTGGCGCAGCATCTGGTCGGAACCGGTCGGTCACTCTGAGGATGGCTGGATGCGGGATGTTGAAAGAGCGTGCGAACCAATACAAGAAATGAATGCCATAAATAATAGGTTCGGGAAAAAGTCTTTTCGCATTATAGTATGTATGAACTTGTAATAAAATCTCTTTGGCTGTAGTATTTGTATCTGGCTGGTTTTGGTATCATTGATAGTTAAAATTTTAAAGAACATAATTCCTAATTCAAATTAGGCAAATGTGTGATTTTCATTTGTTTTTCGTACTGTCAAGATGAGTGAATCTAATGAAGAAATTCGATACATTTTAAAAGTTTACTACAAAAAAGTAAAAATGCAACGCAAGCCCCGAAAAAAATTTGCGATGTTTATGGACCTAGTGCCGTGTCTGTGAGAGTAGCACAAATTTGGTTTAAGCGTTTTCAATACGGAAATTTTGATGTCAAAGATGCACCTCGCTCTGGTCGCCCTATTACGGATAAAATGGATGCCATTTTTGAAAAAGTGGAGCAAGATCGACATATCAGTAGTTACGACGTAGCTGAAGAACTGAGAATTGATCACAAAACAGTTTTGGCGCATTTGAAGAAAAGCTAGGTACAAAAAAAAGCTCGATATTTGGGTACCTCACGAGCTCACTGAAAGAAACCTAATGAACCGTGTACTCATTTGTGATTCTTTATTACGACGTAATGAAACCGAATCATTTTTGAAGAAGCTGATAACTGATAACTGGTGATGAAAAGTGGATCACGTACGACAAGAACGGTGGATTGGAAGGGCATTATTCATTATGAGCTATTACCACCAGGCAGGACTATCGATTCTGAACTCTACTGCGAACAACTGATGAGATTAAAGCAAGAAGTTGAGCGAAAGCGGCCGGAATTGATCAACAGAAGGGGTGTGGTGTTTCATCATGATAACGCTAGACCTCACACATCTATAGCCACTCAGCAAAAATTAAGAGAGTTTTTTTTTTTTTTTATGTAATGGGCGTGGCAAACAAGCATGCAGTTCACATTGATGTTAAGTGATGACTGCAGCCTATAGACACCCACATGAAGACCAAGGTCAAAATGCAGATGCGTTACCACTCCTGAGGCCTAAGGTGTTATGCCTCTGTGCCGGAAATTACAGGGCCGTACATTACCGCCTGACCGGAACACAATAGGGCTGAACACTACCATTTAGTGGCAAGTTTATTAGGTAATGCGGTGGTGCCTACGCCCGCGAGCTCCGTCACTGAAGCTCTACCACCAGTCAAAGTCCAAGTCTTTGGCTGGGAGGTGTTAATGCATCCGCCGTATAGTCCTGACCTTGCACCTTCAGATTTCCACCTGTTTCGGTCTCTTCAGAATTCTTTATGCAATGTTAGGTTAACATCACGAGAGGACTGCCAAATCCACTTGTCGCGGTATTTTGATGAGAAGTCCCAAAATTTTTACAGCAATGGGATCATGTCCCTACCTACAAGATGGCAAAAGGTTATCGAACAAAATGGTACATACATACTTTAGTTAAATTTAAATAAACTATATTAAAAAATGTTTTGAATTATCTTAAAAAATGCGAAGAAACTTTTTCCCCAACCTTATATTACAGAAGAAGACGTAGTCAATGCAGTCCGTCCGATGCCGAACTGGAAATCGCCGGGACCGGACGGACTGCATAATTTCTGGTTAAAGATGCTGCGAAGTTCGCACGCTCGCTTAGCAAACCAGTTTCAGTCATCTCTGGAATCAGGCTCACTCCCACAGTTTCTAACGACTGGTGTGACCCACCTGCTCCATAAAACAGGTAGTACTGCGGAACCCAAAAATTATAGACCAATAACTTGTCTACCGACGGCTTATAAGGTTCTTAGATCCATTCTGAGAGTTAAAATAACTAAACACATTGAAGACTCCTCCATCTTGTCTCTCTCTCGGAATGGATGTAGGAGTGGGTCCCGCGGTACTAAGGAGCTACTCCTCATAGACATGGCAATTAGCCAGCAGGTTCGTCGTAACCGAAGAGTCTGTCGACTTGCTGGATAGATTATAAGAAGGCGTACGATTCCGTGCCGTATACATGGCTCATGCGGGTCCTGGAGTTGTATAAAATTCATTCATAGAGAATACTTCCTGACCGCCGACGGAGAGATGCATCGGGATGTGGTGGCGGTCGACAGCGGACTCACCCCACTCTCTTTGGCTAAAAAGAACTGGCGCAAACCTGAGGTGCTCACGACTAGCGACCGCAGGATTGTATGGCAAGGCAAGGAGCTACTCGGGCGTATTTACCGGGCCCTCCATGGGCCCGATGTAGATTTCTTAGCTTCTGTGGCCTGGCTACGATTCGGTGACCTCTTTGGGGAAACCGAAGGTTTTGTTTGTGCAATTATGGACGAAATGGTAATGACCAACAACTACCTGAAGTTTCTCCTGAAGGATGGAACGGTCGACATATGTCGGGCATGCCATCGACCGGGTGAATCAATCAGGCATATTGTTTCCGGCTGTTCGAGTCATGCCAACGGCGAATACTTGCACAGACACAACCAAGTAGCTAGGATAATCCATCAGCAACTTACCTTGAAATACGGTCTTGTAGCCGCGGAGGTGCCGTACTACAGGTATGTGCCCGACCCAGTTCTAGAAAATGACCATGTCACGATGTACTGGGACCGATCTATCATCACTGACAGGACTATTGTTGCCAATAAGCCTGATATAGTGGTGATAGATCGCTCGGAGCGCCGCGTTATGATGATCGACATCACCGTCCCGCATGATGAGAATCTCGTGAAAGCCGAAAAAGACAAGGAAATTAAATATCTTGATCTGGCTCACGAGGTTGTCGCCATGTGGGATGTGGATTCGGCCATCATTGTGCCGATAGTCGTATCGGTGAACGGACTGATAGCGAAGAGCCTCGACCAACATCTCAAGAGGCTCTCCCTAGGTGGATGGATCAAGAGTCTGATACAGAAAGCAGTACTCCTTGGCACGGCACGCATAGTGAGGAGGTTCCTGTCTCTGTGTCCCTAACCGCCGGCAGCTTGGACCCTGCTCCCGCTGCCGGCGGCACACTATTTTTTATTTTTTTATATATATTTGTTGTTTTTTTTTTATACAGATATATGTAAAAAATTATAAAATAAGTTGAATCAATAAATAAGTGGAATAATAATAAATCTTTTTATTCAGGCAAATTAACCCTTATTAATTACATATTCACATACAGTTTTTAAAATCAGTATTGACCCAAGATTTTATATCTTCACGCCTGGTACGTAACGGGGTAGGAAGAGAGTGTTAAGCGCCAGATATCCTGGTCCTGTCACTTCTCTAGTGCCTCATCTACCTCCATCATTCTCCTCATACATGCACGCCGTTTCCTAAGACTTTTGACCCCACCATCAGACAAAACTCGACCTATTTGGTCATGGTAGGTCAGTCTTGGTCTTCCTGGGCCTCTGCAACCATGCACATTCGCATTGTATATCTGTTTAGTCATTCGCTCATTCGACATTCTTTCTCTAAGCCCGAACCATTAGAGCATGCCTTTTTTCATTTTTATACCGATACTTTCATTCACACAAAGCCTTTTTTTACATCTTCATTACTAACGCGAACGATACACCGCCGATCTTGCGCAAAGATCTCATCTTAACCGCGTTTAATTTACTTTCATGCTCATTTGCTCATTTGCCACTTCATCATTATCGTCATCACTCTAGCACTAGACTAGCGGCTCGCCCCGGCTTTCACAAGGGTGCATTGAATGTAATATAATTTATGTCACTCAGTGAAAATGCAGCTTTGTAATGGTGAAGGAATTTTTTTAATAGGTTTCCAGTAGCTTTTGTGTAAAAAGACACTCCTTTTTTCTATGTAATGGATGTGGTAAACAAGCATGCACTTCACATTGATGTTAAGTGATTACTGCAGCCTATAGACACTTACACAAAGACCAAGGTCAAAATGTAGATGCGTTACCACTCCTGAGGCCTCAGGTGTTATGCCTCTGTGTCGGAAATTACAGGGTCGTACATTACCACCTGACCGGAACACGATAGTGCTGAACACTACCATTTAGCGGCAAGTATATTAGGTAATGCGGTGGTGCCTACGCCCGCGACCTCCGTCACTGGAGCTCTACCACCAGTCAAAATTATTTTGATTTATTTTGTGAAATATTAAATGCAGTTTTTTATTTATAGATAATTAAACTAAATAAACTAATCTGCCTATTGCCGTCCACTGCTGCATGTCAAGCCAAGTTCATATTATTGTTTCACTTTACTTTCTTTTGAGTTTAATCTTTTACGACCTCATATTAGCGGCTGCAACCTAGTAAAGTATTTCAATGGCTGCAACTTATTTAGGAGAGAGACTGCAGCTATTCTCGACTCAGTAGAGCGTTTTCTCTTTCGCAGACTAGCTATGTGACGTTTATCAACCATTTCGATCAAATTTTCGACCAACGCCGCACTAATGCTTACAGGTGCTTACGTATGTAGTGCGCAACAGGAAAAACGCTCTACGAAGTCGAAACTAGCCGATTGTCTCTTTCCTACATGAACCAGATTCAAAGCAACACACTCAATAATGTTTAAGAATGACATTAATTAATTAACATTATAAATCCTAATTTATTCTAGAGTTGTCTATGTAGGATAGACAATAAAGCGTTTTAAGCTCGGCCACCAGATAGCCGCTTATAATTACCTAAACACGTTTTATGTTTTGTGGTTATCGAAGACATCCGAGACATTGCGTTATTTTTTTTGTTATAATGAAGGTGGCAAACAAGTATGCAGCTTTCATTGATGTTAAGTGATAACTGCAGCCTATAGACATCTACATAAAAACCAATGTTCAAAATGCAGATGCGTTGCCAGTTGCCACCCCTGAGATCTAAGGTGTCATGTCTTTGTGATAGTTATTGCGGGGCCATACTTTAGGTACCATCTAACCGGAACACGATAGTGCAGAACACTGCCATTAAGCGGCAGATAGATTAGGTAATACGGTGGTGCCTACGCCCTCGAGCTACTACACTTGGAACTCTACCACCAGTAAATGTTGTGTGGAATATGATAAATAATAATAAATTGACATTGATCGTTAGTGAATATTGTAGCGTATGGATAAAAAGGTAAGATAGTTGTAATACGAATAAAGACATCATATGTAACATCTATGACATTTTTAATTAATTTGAATATTTTATTGAAAATACCTATTAAAGCCTTAAGGTTTATTATATAATAACAATACTGTTTTCCAATATTAAATTGACATGATAATAATACATAAATGAAATGAAATCTGCTTCACGTTCAAATAGTTTTATGTAATTTTGCAATTTGAAATTTAAAATATGTACCTATAATTAAATTACTCGCCAACAATATTGCCATACCCAAGAGGGTTTCATGATGTACTTAGATAATTATTATTACCACCTTTACTAAACATCTCATGATTTATGCAATAAATTAATTGAATTGAATTGAATTGAAGAAGTTGTGCGGTCGGGAAACACCGCCAGAAACGATGTTCCTTACAAAAAATATAAAGAAAATTAAAATAATATTATAAACTCGGACGATTACACACAAAAAGAGGGAAAGTAGAGAAGGTCACTTGGACGACGGAACGCTTTTTCATTTTAGTAATAATAGTTATTCGGCCAATTTATAGTAAACTAGCTTTTGCCCGCGACTTCGTTCGCGTGGACTTCAGGTTCGTCCCGTCTAGTCTAGTAATAAGTAAGAAATACGGTAACTAAGCACTGCAGAGCCCTAATTTGTACGTGTAACTCCTAACCAAAAAGAAACCTGGCAATAACTAACCTTAGGCCTATATTACTTAAAGTAGGCGACCATACGTTTTTATCAAATCGCTAGTGCCTTGAAAATTCGCAAAACGGACACAACCGTCAACGACGTCTGCCCTCACGTGTCTGCCCGCGTTCGGGTCGCGCACTCAGCTATGAGCCACTTCTTCCCCACCGCACCTACCCCGCTCCCCCCACGCCCCGTTCGCCTGGCGCCGCTGCCGGTATTTATCACCGAAACGGTATTTATCGCCGAAATTGCTATGACTCTGCATTGTAAATCTGTGATATCTTCGAAAATATTTATTTAATTTACATGCTGTAAAAAGCCATATTGATCTTTATTAAATGCACAATGTATTTAAGATACTTAATTGGATAAGGATTAATACTGTATTGCTTAAAATCGCTTCGTAAATAAGCCATTATTTCTCGTACAAAGTAAAGGATAAAAAATGGTTATTGTGGGTTATTCCTAAGAGATAAACATATACCATCACGGACTTTTTTGTAGACCTTTTTAAGTTGTACAATACTGTAGTAAATTGTTTTGATCTATCTTGTAGGATTCAGTCAGCGTTTGCAATGTAAGCGCAAAAAATGTGTTTTTTCTACGACCTCACATTAAAAACCTCAAAAATTGCAGCCTATGTGTTATTCTGATGTATAAGCTATAGCCTATGTGTTATTCTGATGTATAAGCTATATTGTGGTAAAGTTTCATTCAAATCCATTCAGTAGTTTTTACGTGAAAGAGTAACAAACATCCATACATCCATACTTACAAACTTTCGCCTTTATAATAGTAGTAGGATTACGCTTTAGCGGTAGGTATACATAATGTTTTACGATCTATTCTCAGACTTACTTACTGAATACACACAAAAAAAGTGTTTCTTTTTACGGTCAAATTGTTTCTGAAGTGTTACATCACAAACAACGTGACACTGTTGTTATGGGTATACATACATACATATATATAGTACACATGTGTTTAAGGGTACACTAGCTGTTGCCCGCGGCTTCGCCCGCGTGGATGTCGTTTTATAAATAACTAATTAGCCTATGTTCTTTCTCAAAGTCAGCTCTATCTCTGTACCAAATTTCATTAAAATCGGTTCATTCGTTTGGACGTGAAAAGGTAACAGACACACAGACAGACAGACAGACAGAGTTACTTTCGCATTGATAATATTAGTAAGGATGAGAAAGATATGTAACGTTACGATTTCTCTCAGTTTTTTACCTTAAGTCGCGAACGGAAACCGCTAGTCGCTCGGCTCCAATCCATAGCCAAGAAGCACCTCAGGATAATTCTAGCAATTTAATGTTGCAACAATCAAGTGATTATTAACTCAACTATCCATTACATCTGTCAGGTGATTTGTTGTAATCGAAACAATTTTACTTTAGGCGTCGTAATTTCGCATTTGTAATTTAATTTGCTGCTCCAATTATTAGTAGTGTACCTAACCATTATCAGCATGTAAGTTGAGATTTTATTTGTAGGTCGTGCACGTACCTAACAAAGCGTGTATCCTCAGTGCTACAATATGGCCTATAAATATCTACCTATGTTAAACTAGAGATTTCAATGTAGATGCATTGCCACTCCTGAGGCCTAAGGTATTATGCCACTGTGCAGGAAATTACAGGGCCGTGTATTACCACCTGACAGAAACACGATATTGCTGAACACTACCATTTAGCGGCTTGTACCTACTAAGATTAGCTAATGCGATGGTGTCTACGCTCGCGAGCTCCGTCACTGGAGCTCTACCATCTGTAAAGTTCCCTTTCTTATTGTCTTTGGCTTTTGAGAAGTCAACCTTTTGACCTATAATAGCAAACAAAGATAGGTTCATATTATACGGAATATTTTTCTTAGAATGCTAGTGCCAAACCAGCTTTGCAGTTCACATTAATATTGTATGCCTGTCTGAATATACAGCTTATCTTGTACAGCGTATTTGAGTAAGTACAGACAGTAAGAGGTGAATTACATTGCTGATGCGTTGCTACTTCTGAGACCTACCTAAATTTCTTTAAACCTCTATGCCAGAAATGACGGGTCCATTCCATTCCATAATATCAGTGTATGGCAATAGATGGTCATTTGAAGGG
Source organism: Macrosoma leucophasiata (assembly GCA_036365455.1). Taxonomy (NCBI): domain Eukaryota; kingdom Metazoa; phylum Arthropoda; class Insecta; order Lepidoptera; family Hedylidae; genus Macrosoma; species Macrosoma leucophasiata. The sequence goes on along the minus strand of JAWQUS010000004.1, from coordinate 2,709,991 downwards.
ATTAAATAAATAATCATTTGGTAGTTCGACATTAGAACCCTGTTAGATCCATGACTAGTATAAAAATAAATAGGTAAAAAAAAATAGAATTAAAAAAAAAAAGAACATCCACAAGAACTGCCATCTAGTGATGATAAAGAAAAATAAATTGTAGTAGTAACAAGTAGCGCTGCTGTCACTGTCTTTATTGATGTAGTTCAAGTATGTATCAATAGATGGCACCGTTATGTTGTTTATTCTTCATACAAGATGTCGCAACATAGCAAAAAAATATGACCATTGCCACAGATAAAATATAGTACTATTACACACGAATGACATTTATTTTAAAAGTTTCAATCCATTCAAACAATTCTGAAAACTTGTTATAGTTTGAAATAATTTTTAAAATGCTTTCCGTCAATAATATTGAACTTATCAGAAATACATCGTAATGTACGAATTTAGATTACTGATCATTTCATATTTTTTATAATGACGCCATCTTCAGTTTTAATGTGATAGTTCGCCAATCGCCGTACGACGTTGGCAGTGAACGGAACGAAGCGCAGTCGTATAGATCGCTGGCTAGCCGTGTCGGGCTGAAAATAGTGAACGAAGTATGAGTTTTTGAAATATGTTCGAATAAAAAAGTGAACAGTGAGTGACTGTCATCGAGCAAGATGGTTGATGACGTGAAAGATATTACCGAAAACGCTGAAAGTAAAGGTATTATGTGCATTTAAAATCGATAACGTGCCGTTTTAGTGTGAAATGTGATCGGAATCGCCTAACCCTAAACCGCGTCGTGGCCCCACGTCGTGGGTTGGTGATCAGCTTTCGAGAATGTCCCGAATGGGTCGTGGTCGCCGCAATCCGTTGTTTTGTTTTTCATCTGCATTTGGGACGGCTTTTTGACGTCGTGGTATGTTCTATAATTAGCGAAACGCGTGCCAGACGGTTGGGAATGTGTAGGAATGTGGCAAAACGTTAGGACCTCTGTCATTTTGGTCGCCGTAAGCAGTATGCGCGCTCGGATTCCTATGTACCGTTATTTTGGTCGATATTTTCGCTTTTCCGTCTGCGATTTGCATCAATTCTTGGTTAATCACTCGGTCCGCGTATGATGTGTACCTTGACTCATTCGTGTCATTATCAAAATGATACTCTGACGTAAGTATTTGCATGTATTCTACACGTATACAACATATACTCTCACACATGGACATAAATGGCAAACTTTCTACGCTTATCTTATCAAATGATATCTAATTTTACATGCGCAAAATGCAATTTATGAAGTTTAAACAGAAACTGCACACAATATGAGTGACGTTTTGATGACATGGAAATCCTTTATTTTAAACACTTGGATCTATTTTATTTTTTAATATTATGGACTCTAGATGTAGGTATTAGAAAATAAATAACCCTTTGTATTATAATATACACCTTACATTGCATAATCTAATTGTGTTGAGTGAGTGCGAGCTGTGTCGGGCAAATATTTGCTTCAAAGTAGTAACACTGATATGTATGTTAAAGAGTCTAGTTTTAGTTAAGATATCTATTTTGTTCTCCACCAACCCGCATTGGAGCAACGTGGTGGAGTAAGCTCCAGATCTCCCCCCAAAAAAGAGGAGAGTCTCAAGCCCAGTACTAGGACGTATAATGGGTTGCCATTATTAATACTATTTATCTATTTTGTTGTATTTAACTTATTTTAGGTATTTATCTCCAAGTCAAATGTGCATGTGTAACTTTTGTTTGACGTTGCACACATAGGTAGTTACAGTATCTGAGACTAGTTTAGAAAATAATGATAAACGTTAAAACCATTGATGCTATTGCTAGCAGATTTTCTAAATCAAATATAATACCTTTGATCTCTTAACGATAAAATATGATAATTTCATATTTTTTGTTTCTGATATTGGCCAGGTTAAAGAAAAGCAACATTATCAGATTTATAAAGAGTTAGCTGACCCAGTAAACTTTGTACTGCCCTATGCTACTTCTTCAATATTTTTTTTCATACAAACCTTCCCCGGACAATAACAAACTCATAAAAGAAAGATTTATCCACATTACAAACATTTTGGTGATTAATTTTTATTTATTATATAGATTAGTGAAAGTATTCTTTTGAAAACGCTTCTGTAAATTGCATCTTCTTCTTTTATTAATAGGATAAAAACAAACACATTTTTCTTTTACCTATCTACTATCATACTATCATAATTTTAAAGATTATCTTAATTTTCGTTTCTGCTACAATAAATCAAATAGAAATGAATCCTTGTTTACCCATGGGATTATCAGATAAGATAACAAGTGAAAGATTTTGCGAATTAAAAACAGAAATAGTACCTGTAAAATACTGGCATATTTATTTAAGATATTTACCATCAAACTAAATATTTTGAATTACCTAAATTGATATTGTGCTAATTGGCAATTAAGACATTAAATAAAAAATGTAAAGAAAAATTTGACTTTAGGCAAGGTTTGAATCTTTTACCACTAAGCTATCAATGCCCCTAAAATTTTACTTTGTGCTTTGGTGGGTTACTGGTTAACCCTTCAAGGAATGTAAAGCTAGTCACAATTGAAAATCAACTGTCATATTTTTCTCGTGACGTGATGGGTTCAATCAATGCAATGCTTTATAACTACTATAAAAAATGATGATTCTAAGCAGTCAGAAGATTCTTTTAGATATGAAATATAATCCAGATAAGCAACAGGTTGGAATGGTTTCAATACATAAAGTAATGAGTCATTCGGCATTTATAAGATCATTACTTTCCTTGTTCGGCAAATCGCTTTGACAGGCATAGTTATTCAAGATCAGAATTATTCTATAAGACATGGCAAACTTATGGTAAACAGCTATAGCACAGGTTTATAGCTAACTTTGTAAACATTATGAAGTGAAATATCTGTGAAATGTGGTCTTTGTTCCATATTATCCCTTTCCAGGACATTATATGAGACACAATCAAAGTTTTATTGTTATAACGTCTATATTTTTGTACTGGTGGTAGAGCTCCAGTGACGGAGCTCACGGGCGTAGGCACCGCCGCATTACCTAATATACTTGCCGCTAAATGGTAGTGTTCAGCACTACTGTGTTCCGGTCAGGTGGTAATGTACGGCCCTGTAATTTCCGACACAGAGGTCTCAGGAGTGGCAACGCATCTGCATTTTGACCTTGGTCTTTGTGTGGGTGTCTATAGGCTGCACTTAACATCAATGTGAACTGCATGCTTGTTTACCACTACCATTACATAAAAAAAGGTAGGTTCTTGCTTCTGAAAGTTTCATCAATAAATATTAAATGGAAGTGTTTAGATAGGTAGTTCTACTAAATTAACTTGTAGTGGTCAATGGATCTTATCGGCATTCTCAAAAAAAGGCGGGCTCTGGACTCTTTAAGAGACACAGTTAAGTATTTTACACCAAATGTCTTAACTATCGATTATTAATTCCCTGTACGTAAGGGTTCGGCAAGGCGACCGGTTTTCGGGGCCCCGCGTATCGGGTGGTATCCCGCGACCTTACCGAGGTCATCGGACTACCTTGCGGGAGGTCCCATCACTACGGTTCAGCGATGCGCGACCGCCATCCCAGCTCCGACCGAATGTTATGTCTGTGTATTCTTTATTTTGCGTAACTTCACGCCTGTATTTCCGAACGGGTTGGCAGGATGAGCGTATCTAGAGATATCTGGTACTGCATTATACCTACCTATGTACAGCGATAATGATACGAATTTCAGCTTTAATTTATTGATAGTAAAAAATCTGGGCACAGAACTATTCTGGGTTGGCGCACCGGTTTCCCCTCTTCCTAGGCAGATATAAATGCATGCATTCAATCATGTTAATACAACGTCACGTTTTGTCTCAATAGGCGGCTAGCCTATTGACATCTCCGGATACATAACTACGCACGTGGTACTGGGAAACTTACAAAAAAATGCGAAAGCCCAAATGCACCCGGCTCCGGGATTAAACCCAGGACCCCAGCGTAGCAATAGTGGCCTGCTACCAATAAGCTACTGAGGCAGAGGTACTAATGTTTAATGATCCAAATTGTTCTCCCAAAGATCTACCGCACCCCAGAAAGATGCTCCACGTCGGAATTCGGATAATTTAATTTTTAAACTATTAATTACAACTATCTCTCTCGATCTGATTCCCTCGGCGACCATATTGAATCATGTTCCATTGACTAATGTGTATATATATTTTTTTCAATAAACAACACACCTAGTCAAGAATGCCTTATGTAAAGAAATGACTCACTACCGTGTAGGAAGACTTGAATTAGTATTCATATATGCGGACCATCGTACTTAAGCTATAAAATATCAAATATTGAACAGAATAGCTAGATTTGAATGGAAAATCTTCAAATAAATTACCTACCTATAATGAATAACATTTTTTCTGCTCTAAACATACCGATTTTAATTAGGTATTTAAATGTGATAAACAGGTGTACATTTTGAGAAAAAGTGAATGAATGCTTCCAAAAATGCCGCACAACCCTGTTGTGGGTATCGTTGGGAAGGCTTTTCTCCAACAGTGGCAGTCCTTTGGCTAAGGGAATGATGATGATGAAACAGACATCTTGTACATTCTTATTTATGGATGATACCACAAAATATGTACCACTTTTTGTCTGTGTTTTGTCCACGCTAACTTTTGAAGTCATTTTTTTTATGTAACGGAGGTGGCAAGCGTGCATGCAGTTCACATGGATTTTAAGTGATGCAGTCTGGAGCCTATAGACATCTATCTATACAAAACACAATAGTGCCTTACATTAGGTAAGGTGGTGCATACGCCCTCGAGTCCCTACACTGGGACTCTACCACCAATAATTAAAGAAAATATAGGTATTTTATGCAGTTCTTTTCCTAACATTGTCTAAATCTTGAATTTCAGTAATAATAATGGCAACCCATTATACGTCCCACTGCTGGGCACGAGTCTCTCCCCTTTTTGGGGGGAGGCCTGGAGCTTACTCCACCACGCTGCTCCAATGCGGATTGGTGGAGGTGGGTGGGTTAGTGGCCAACCCGCTGTCGGATGTTTTCAAACCTCCCATAAGGCCTCCGACAAGGTTTAGCGACTGCTATCTATCGATAGCAACCGGGACCGACGGCTTAACGTGCCCTCCGAAGCACGGAAACGCGCATTTAATTTGCCACTAGCGGTCACCCATCACACTACCCGACCGCGCCCGTAGTGCTTAACCGAGCAGATCGCTTACGATCTACACCAGCCGCTGGGCCATGCGCGCTTCATTATTTTTCAGAATTTCAGTATTTTTCAACAATCTCACAAATAAACGATTCTATAGAAATAGAAAATATTTTTATTTCGAATAGATCTTTACAGATACTTTCAAAACGTCAATAAATCATAAACTACCTAGAGCGAATAACCATTACATATAGAAAAAGCAAAATCATATATTAATAGTAAATTAAAAATTAGACGATTTATTAGATTTTTGTACGGCCCTGTAATTTCGGGCACAGAGGCATAACACCTTAGGTCTCAGGGGTGGTAACGCATCTGCATTTTGGCCTTGGTCTTCATGTGGGTGTCTATAGGCTGCAGTCATTACTTAACAGCAATGTGAACTGCATGCTTGTTTGCCACTTCCACTACATAAAAAAAAAAAAAAAAATTAGAATTTAAACTACTTGATTAAAACATAATAATCATAAAAAAATTTATATGTAATTGAAGGAATTGAAAAAGAAAAACTTATTCATCAAGATCAATGTTATTCGCTTAGCAGAGTTCCAAGTGCAGTCACTACTGAGAAGAACTCCGCTACCCAACAAACTCAGTAAGAGCTCTTTTAAATGAGAGTTTAAATCTAGTACAGATTATCGTGAAAAATCAAATAATGTGAACGTCCATAGCATAGATGCAAATAAACTGCTATCTACTAAATGCGATGTAGCCCCTGCAAACCAGAACAGACCAGTCCCCACCAACAGCACCCGTTCACGAGTATGACGCATGTGACAGCCATTGCTATTATTGTATACAACATGAAAACTAGGTACACATTGAAATCCCTACTAATATTATAAATGTGAAAGTAACTCTGTCTGTCTGTCTGTCTGTTACCTTTTCACGTCCAAACGAGTGAACCGATTTTGATGAAATTTGGTACAGAGATAGAGTTGACTTTGAGAACGAACATAGGCTACTTTTTGCCTCCTTATATTATCCCCATCCCCCTAAAATAGGGGATGGAAATTTGTATGGAGCATTTCACAATTTTCAAGATAGAAAGTTAAAACTCGGTATGTGAACTCTTTGAGTTTAACAAACAATACGTTCATCATTTTTTTTTTAGAAATCTGCCTCCATCCCTTTAACACGGGGGGTGAAATTTGAAGGTATTGTGCTTAAGGCAGTGTTCAAGCTGGAAAGCCAAAAATAGGTATGTGGACTCTTTGTTACTAAAAAAAACAACATTTGCTTATTATTGAATTATATTTTTTTTAGAAATCTACATCCCCTAAAAATGGGTAATGGAAATTGGTATGGAACTTACCGCAATTTTCAAGGTGGAATATTAGTGAACAGGCTTTTGGTACAAAAAAAAAAGATAAAGCAATAAAACAAATATTAATACTCTTGGCAAAAGATAAGAAGCAGTGATACCCATGGCCTTTGATGGATGGGGTCACAAATTTTTTAAAACGCGCTAACGCTGTCTTCTTGATCTGCACTTAAGTCGGAGCAGCGGCCGCGCTACCTTTGCTCTGAGTTAGACGGTTAATTCTACATTGATTATTTATTTGCTTTTGATTTTGTAATTGTATACGAAAATGTTATATAAAACTACTGTTCCTAGAGACTTAAAATTTGGTACAAGGGTTGCTTTCATGATGTATAAGAAAGGATTTTTAGAGATAAATATAAAGGACTATATGACAACAGGTATAAACATTTTGGATTACAATAAAAATTGGTCTGTGTAGACGAAATGGACAAATTCTGTCCTAAAGGGGGAAAATGAAGTGGTAATTTTTTTATGGAAAGTTTTTCATTCCTGAACTAAACAGTATAAAAACAGGCTCATGATTAGGAATTGTAAAAATGATCTATTTAAGTGAAATGGACAAGATTTCCCCTTAAAGCGGCAAAATGGAGGGGTACTGTTTGTATGGCATTGAGGTTAAAATTTGCGTGGGAATTTTGGTAGTTTAAGTTAGAGACTTGAAAAGTGATGTTCCAGTCTTTCTGTTAGGTATAAAAAAATAGGTACGTGGTTCAGTATTTTGCCACAATCACACCTAAACTTTCAAATATAAGGGGTTAAAATTAAATAGAGATTTCTAAGTTATAGACGTGATTAAGAACTCCACATATAGGTACGCGACGGGAAACTTGATTAGGACAATTCCATGGGATTGTAAGATTTAAATTATTTATAAAACGAGATCCACGCGGGCGAAGCCGCGGGCAACAGCTAGTCTTTTATAAAAATGCTTAATGCTTATTTATTTTCAAAATGTGTCTGTACTTAGAATTTATCTTTTTATTAATATCTACTAACAAGCTTCCTTCCTACATTTCCATGAACCCACAAAACATTTGTAGTAAATTTTTCGGGTCAGGTACCATCTCTAATTGGGCCTTTTTCACCAAGATTTACGCAAAGATCACGACCACGCCTGGGTCAAGGTTGGCAACATTACAATATTATTAACCTTCGCGTATTATTTTTTTTTTATCAAAACTCGTGTTTGCTTTCAATTTGATAACAAACTTTTATTTTAATTGTATTTTTTTTCGAAAGCTCATTTTATTTTCACAACTATGATCCATTCAAAAAACTTGGCAGAAATGGTAAACAACAATCCCTCGGTCACAAATTACGATATTCCGAAACATTCACACACGGCAATTGATTGAGTAGGTACACTAGTTTATAACACGTTAATTATTATACCTGTTACACATTGAATTCCACATAAAAACAGTGTAAATTCACTTTAGGCCGAATACTCAAACGTCACTCAATTTTAAGCAACCCTCAAATGTGCGCTATCGCTGGGATTAAATGAACAAAACAAGGATTGAGAACGGAATGTAATCCGATGTAAATGATGATTATTAAATTAATTTAATTTCTATGCAGGATTTACGAAAAACTGTTTTTTTTTATTTAAATAATCTCCGTTAATTAAAATACAGGTAAGTAATACATAAAATATTTCAAAAGAAAGTGAACTGAATGATATACATACATCCATAAAAAATCGTACACCTATTTTTTATGGATGTATATCATTCACTGGTGATCATTATCGTTGATATTCAAATCACTATTTCTAAGGACCTAGATCACTCAATCCACATCACATTTTTTTTCGGTGATATTTGTTTACCCTTTTTGCCAAGTTTATTTGAATGGAGTACACTAAGTAGGAAATGCGTTTATTCTGCCTATAACCGTAATATAATATGCAATCATATTTTTTAAGGTTACTGGCAAAGTAAATTAAATTCGATAGCGTGACAATTCATATATATAATAGTCTATCACTTGGAAAAGTAATTTACTTATCTTATCTAGACTTGTTCAGAATGGTATAATAGAGTTTTTCTAACATTTAATTAGGTGTTTTATATTATTTCGCATTAACACATGCTTGCATGCGAAATAATATAAAACAATCATTAAGGGTAAAAGCGACTTCTTTACGGTATTCAATAAACTGAAAAGTCTATTATATCGGTTGCCTAACTAGCATAGTTGGTAATAGATGGCGCTGCTGCTACCATAAAGCAATGCAATAGATGTGAAGGAAAGATTTGACAAATCGGGCAGGGCTTCAGTAGCTCAATTGGAAGAGCGGCTGGACTAGATTCCCAGTAGGTCGCGAGTTCGAGTCTCGCCTGAAGTCAAATTTTTCTTTCCATTTTTCTTTAAAAATAAAATATTTAATTAGGTGTCTTAATTCTTCCTTTTTTCTTGAATTAAATAATTCAAATACGAGGGGTAGGACTATAAAAAAATGTGATATCTAGGTCTAGATTTTTTCATGTGTTTAGACAACTGTATTAAAACGTTGTCATTGTCAATATAAAGATTATTCTCCTTTTACTTTTGCTCGAAACCTAAGTTGTGTCTTGCGATTGGAGACAAAATTTTTATAATAGGGGACTGGATCTCAATGTATGTATGTAACAAGTGGTCGATAAACGCCTGTAAATTCCTGCACAGAGTGATAAGGCCTCAGGAGTGCTCTCTTATTTCATGAGAGTAGATGTTTATAGGCTTATGTGTTACTTGTATTACCTTAGTCCTTAGGTACCATCAATGAAAACTGTATGCTTGTTTGCCACTTCATGACTTAAGAAACAGTCCAGTAAGTGACTAGGTCCTAGGTACCTACTTACTTAATTCTAAAAAAGTTGAATGTTAGGTTAAATTAAAATTGATGTAGATAGGCAGTTATTTTTTACTGAGAAGGTCATAGAGCAACTCGGTCCACCGTTCGCGGCGGACCGGAGGGGAGTTGCCATAGCGTTTATTACCGATGCAAAACAGTTTGTCATTTTTTGCGGGGGGAAATACGTGTAACACACACTCACACTACAAAAATTATCACCTACTACGAAACTCACACCTTGACTTTAACAAAATAAATAAACAATGTCACGCACACATTTAAATATCTGGGGGACGGGCATAGGACCATTCGGTCTTGTACTTTGACAGAGAGGAAAGCCTGCATATTGCTATTCCCCTCCGATTGGCCGCGGCCGGTGGGTTGCTCTACGGAGAAGGTACCTATAGGTACTCTGTTGGTTATTTAGAATATTTTTTCCATCATTTTCCTAAATTCAGATGCTATCAATATTTGATGCCATTCCAATTATAAGATATTGTTTATCGGTGTGAGATGACCGTTTGATTCGAAGGGTCGCGGGTTCGATCCCCGCACCGGGACAAATATTTGTATGGCCTACAGATATTTGTTTCGGGTCTGGGTGTTTGTGTATGTGTTGTATGTGTACAACGGTACCCACGACAGGTTTATACCTACTGTGGGGCGGGGCTGTGAGTGTAAGCGTATTTTATTTATTTATCTATGATGCCACTGCCAGATTCGTAATATTCATTTTGATCTACCTTCTTTCATCTAAATATAATCAATTTTTTAAGCTCTTTCTGTCTCAAATATTTACCTTCTCTAAGTTTTTTCAATCAAATTTAACGATTCGGTTATTCCAGTGGCGTGAGACGACCGTTTGATTCCAAGGGTCGCGGGTTCGATCCGTACCTCGCACCGGGACAAATATTTGTATGGCCTACAGATATTTGTAGGTATTTGTTTCGGGTCTGGATATTTATGTATGTTTATACTTACTTACCTAGTGTGGGGATGTGAATGTAGGTAAACGTATTTATTTATTTCTACAAAAAGTTTCAAATAAGTTTACATACTTATTTGATCATCATGTAGGTATTATGTATCTTCACGCCAGGTCCCTAACGGACCTGGGGGTGAACCGCCTAACGAAATCGTCGTCGAAGTCTACGTCGCTGTCAAAATCTTAAGTCAATTTATTCCTAATTTAGAAGCAAGTGTTAATCTGAGTAATATTCTTGCTTCCGTATGTGATAAATAAGAGATAATTATAGTTACATTATTGTTATTGCTTTTAAAAGAGGCATAAATTGAGATGAAAATTTGACAGCGACGTCGATTTCGACGACGATTTCGTTAGGCGGTCGACCCCCTGTTTGGTCATGGTAGGTCAGTCTTGGTCTTCCTGGGCCTCTGCAACAATCCACATTCGCATTGTAGGTATAGCTGTTTCAAATAAGTAAATAGATCAAATCAAGAAACTTGCTTAATAAATGTCAACGAGTAAAACCGCTCCGTGACTAAGTAGGTACTTGTCAAACTTTCATCAAAACGCTGCAATCGTTTAGAAATCTAGAAATCTTATTCAAATATCAGGAACAATTTCGTTTTTCTTAGAAAGCCGTTTAACGTCTATTGACATTGTGTGCATAAACTGCATACCTACCTAGTAAATATATTATGTCGAAACATCAGCGGATTCTTTTATTGCGTACTAGCTGTTGCCTGCGGCTTCGCCCGCGTGGATGTCGTTTTATAAATATCTAAATAGCCTATGTTCTTTCTCAAAGTCAACTCTATCTTTGTACCAAATTTCATTAAAATCGGTTCAGTCGTTTGGACATGAAAAGGTAACAGACAGACAGAAAGAGTTACTTTCGCATTTATATTATTAGTAGGGATAGTAGGAATTGGTTGGTTATGTAGTCAATAGGGGCAAATGTACGCACCTTAGCCTTTTCGACCTTAGGTACTATATTAACGCTAGAGAAATAAAAATGCATTAAGTTAGTATAAAGAAATAAAAATTGCAAATGCACATAAATTAATGAGACTGAATTAAAACCCTGAAGTTCATACAATTTTTGAGGGAGCGCCTGTGCACTATGAAATTATTTATAATACCCGTTTTTATTTTTCGGAATACCACATGCAATTAAATTTAGAAATTAAAAAGAATGGCAAGAAAAATATAACCTGCGACCTGAGGTCCAACCGCTTCACCACTAAGCTACCGAAGATCTTATTTTTCCAAAATACAGAGAATAAAATTATTGTGACATACATTTCTTTACATGGTTTACTATATGTATATATCTTCACGCCAGGTCCCTAACGGGGTAGGCTGAGAGTGTAGAGCGCCAGATATCCCGGTCCTGACATATCTCTCGTGCCTAATCTACTTTCTTTCTTTTTCTTTCTTTGATGGTTTACATGTTTCTAGGGAAATGTTGTTGAGCTTCATAGTCTGAATTGAAGCTCCATGAATTATTCGCTTCAATTAATTTATAACCCGTATTACAGTATCCAACAAGAAATATGGCCGATGTGCCACCTTAGGAAGGAAACTTCGGCTTATTTCGGGTCTGTAGAGCGTTATCTCTTTCGCACCTTATCTATCTGACATTAATATGTCAACCATTTTGATCAAGTTTTGACCAATACCGGACTATCAGTGCCTACGTAGGCAGTGTGCAGCAGAGATAACGCTCTACGAAGTCGAAACTAGCCGATTGTCTCTTTCGTAGGCTCGATGTGCAATATTTATTGTTGAGTAAGTATCTACTTACATGAGTGAACAAGATCTTCTGAAGTCTGCATGAATTGGAAGCCGGTATCGGTAACCGCATTAAATTACAAATTAAGGATTGCAGTTGCAACCTTAGATTCTAGAATTAGATTAAAACAAGCGCCCGCAGCTCGGTTTGCGTTGAGTAAAGAATTATCGTTTAGGTTTGTAGCGTCCACTACATTAAGGCGCCAACAAGTGGAATACAATGAAACCTTACAGTACTTGTCTAGTACGATAGATGGCGTGCAGTCAAATTACATCGCACATGCGAAGATTTCTCAAGAGTTGGCATATATACAACTTCCCAACGTCAACCGTTGGGCCGCGGCCCCCCAGGCGCTACCACCTCGCCTGGTTGGAGGATCCTCCCTTTTCGCCGGAGGAACACTTCCACCCGTTCCTCCACAGTGGTGAAGGAACGGAAGGCGCCAACTAGTGGAATTACAGGTTCTTCTAAATTAGTACTTTGATTTCCATTACCCTTGCTATTGGCATGAACCAGAAGTTTCTGTTTTCTGGTGTTTGATTTGCCATAATTTTACTGTTTTACGATACTTTATGTAACGAAATTACAAAATACTAAGTAAATATAGTAGACACAATTAAGAATGAAATAGTGAATGGTTAAAAAGTAGGGTACTCTTTGGATGGATTTTATTTTATTTTTGCAATCAAGGTTGTTTGCTAAATTGCTCGTTTGAGTCGCGCATCGATCTTGTGAAAAATGACACAAAAAAACTAGCTAATCAAATGAGAACGAACAATGCTGTTTGAAATATTAAAAAAAAAATAATTCAATCGTTTTATTTCAAATTTAAGGGCTTTTGCATTTTCGGGTTGCAAGCTACCTATTCTATAGTGAATGACAATTATCATCCAATAGGTATTAACGATAACCGGTTAATAAATAAAATTCAACCTTAAAATTTTTCCATAGAAGAAAAAGAAAAATCTGTTTGATTTTTTTTCAAGTTTACGTAGCATTTTCTCTGGATGAATAATTTGATGTGGAGTTGTAAGTAAGTGTTACCTTTTAAAAAACGAATTCAAAGGCTTAAGGTTGTATGATTTGCAATATTTTTTCCTCATGCCAACTTACGTAATAGTCGTAATACAGTCGTCTCGATCTGAACAAGATCGGACGGAAACATTGACATCGAAAGTCAGCCTCGAATTCTACAACATTCCAGAGTCATTATTCAATAGGACCGGTGTTGGCCTTGACCTAGTATATTGGAGCATTTACCCCTAAGATATTAGCCAATGCATATGCTAATGTGAACCAGGACCGTTCACTGTGACATTCTTTGGGGGAGGCCTTTGTTCAGCAGTGGACGTCTTTTGGCTGAAATGATGCTAATGTTGGCTTTATGGACGTGAGAATCCTAATATTTTATTCACTTAAGAATCCTTGTTGTCCTCAAACCGCTCAATTTTCTACTGGATCTGTTTTCGAAATATTCTCATTAGCATTTGTTATTGCTTCATTTTAGTTTCTGTAATCGTTTTTTGTTATCCTTTGTCGTCAAGTTATTTGGCGCTTCGATCTTATGATTACTCAAATCTTAATTAATCATACCTCTATATCTTAAGTTTAGTTAATAGGTATCTCTTTGATTCAATTAAGAATCCTCTTCCTCAAACCATTCAATTTTGTACTGGTTTTTTTTCAGTGAAATATTCTCAAGCATGCATTATTGCTTCATTTTAGTCTCTGTTATTATTGTCATCCTTTGTTGTCAAGTCATTTGGTGCTTCATTCTTATGCGGTCTGTGTCATTTTAACTTCTTTTGTACGATGTGGTTTCAACTTAAGAGACGTTTCAATTATTATTCATATACCTACTGTATGACAGAGTCGGTCCATTTCTGACCGGACCGAAGAGGAGTAGCCATAGCGTTTATTACTGATGAAAAACAGTCAAGTCATTTTTTGCGGGGGGAAATACGTGTGACACACATTCCCACTAATAAATCGTCTATTACTACGAAACTCATACCTTGACTTTAACAAAATATATAAACAATTACACGCACACATTTAAATATCTGGACGACAGGCATAGGACCATTTGGTCTTGTACTTTGACAGAGGGGAAAGCCTGCATATGGCTACTCCCCTCCCTCCGGTCCTCCGCGGCCGGTGGCCCGTGTTGCTCTATGGGTAAATGCGGTGCTGCCTACGCCCTCGAGTCCCTACACTGAAACTCTCCCAACCAGAAGTAAAAGTATGATGGTTTAAATCACGAAAATATACTTGTTATTATTAAAAAATTAAAAACTGATATCAACGCTGTTAAGATTTTGTCTAAAGAATTTGCAAGCTCGGCTTTGAAAATGCGGCATTTTGACGTGGAATCATTTCTATCATTAGCCTCAGATATTTCCATAATAATAGAAGCGGTAGTGCAACGACTTAGGTAATAAAATCTTATTACCTACATGAAAATGACAGCATCTTGTGAAACTCGACCTTGCCTTGGGTTCAGTCAACTGGATACGTCTGCCGGCAGGTTTATCAATTTGATCTCTACTTTATTGTTATTAGAGTTGAAATTGCGATGTAATCATCGCTCGTGTGACAAGCGGAATTGTTTTTTTTTTTTGTTTGTCTGGATTAAGTTCATGTTAGACTGGCGGGCAGCTGTGATTTCGCATTGGGTGCAAGTTTTTGAATCCCTTACTACGTGTGCGTGATAGTTACGAGATTTTTTTATGGGATGTAGGTCTAATTTTATACAGTCCTTAAACTGTCCGATATAATATCTACTACATTTTTGCATGCAAATTGTTAATGTAACAATCGTGATTTCAAATGTATGCTTTTCATTAGCATCATCAGATGTTTCGATATTATTATGAGTTTATTTTTCTTATTTTGCAACCGGAGGTTGGAGGTTTTATTCAAAGTGTTATGATTTCATAGTGATGTTTTTTTAATGATTTGGAAGTGGCAAACAAGAATGCAGTTCACATTGATGTTAAGTGATGACTGCAGCCTAAAGACACCCACACAAAGACCAAGGTCAAAATGCAGATGTGTTACCACTCCTGAGGCCTAAGGTGTTATGCCTCTGTGCCGGAAATTACAGGGCCATACAAAAGGCCCTATATCAGTTATCGTTATTTAAAGCTTCACTACCTACTGTTCATTTTTGATGCAAATTATCAGATCAATTTAAAATCTTTGCCTCTTTTGGATCTTTAGCGAAAGCGTGTTCTCTAACTGAATTTAAATCATTCTCAATGTCATGTCGACACCTTCCAGCCAGCCCTAAGACGAGTGGGTGTTTGCTATTTAGAATTTAACCTTAAACCTACGGATGAGGAAACATGCATATAAATTAAAACCCACGTCTTTGTTATGGTATATTGGGTGCAGTTGAATGTTATGATTTAAACAATAAATTTATTGATTTTAACAAAGCTTTTGATCGATTAGCTCATAAAAACTACGTTGTATGTTCTTGAGAGTTGATAAAATCGCTCATCGATAGAAAACTTTTTTTTAATATCGTTAAAAATGCTTAACCGGTGAAACGGTTTTTTTCTCTTTCGATACAATAAACGTTATTTTTGTAGTTGTTTCTGAGTTTTTCCGTTACAGTCATTAGAAAACTTACCTATTAGACACTGACAACTTTCTACAGGTGTTAATGTTTTCCCTATTTTAGTAGGTTTCCGTAATTAGGTAGGTACTATCAATGTTCAATATTTCCAGCCTGTTTCTAGCCGATAGCTAGGGATAATATTTCTGAATTCTGTCATAACTTCACAACTTGTTGTAATATATTTATTTTTCGCAATAACAATTAATTTCTAAAATTCACAACTTGTGTTATGCTTACACTCACAGCCCCACGCTGGGTTTAAACCTGTGTCGTGTGTGCCGTTGTGCACATCTAGACCCAAAACAAATATGTGTAAGCCATACAAATATTTGTCTCGGTACGGGAATCGAACGGTTGAAAGGGTCACGTCACACACCGCTGGACCAGTGGCTCGTCAATTATTTTTACTAAAACTATTAAGCTTTACTCAGAAGCTGTTAATAAACTTTAAATCAGGGATGTAAGGGAGCCCCATAACCGAAACTATCGGATATCCGATATAAAATAAATATCCGTAACCGAAACCGAAAAAGTTTCGGATATTATCGGATAGAGGCGTCTCACAAGCCACGCGAGAACTTTTGCATTATTTGTTAACTTCTGTTGTCGTCTTGTCATACTTGTAACTAACTCACTTGTGAGCAATTTAACATTCACGAAATTTGTTACTTTGAAATTCCTTAAAAATCCTTAAATGTATATCCGTAACCGAAATTATCCGATACCAACGGACAATCCGAAATAATTTCATATCCGTATCCATGTCCGGTATATTACAAATCCGTATCCAATCCGTATCGGAAATGCCATATCCATCCATCCATCACATCCCTGCTTGAAATATCGAATTGGTAAAGAAAACACTTGTTTATGTCGTAAACTCTACCTACGCAGATGTGGAAAAAATATTCAAATATCAACAGAACTTAACCTTACACTTTCGACTTTGGTTCTCCTCGATATTTGGTAATATATTGTACGTGGGATTAGAATTAATGCAATCTGTCAAGGGCAGTTAGACCCAAATGCTATTTTTATTTTACTGGTGGTATGCAGGTCGTAGGCACCACCGCATTACCTAATATCTGCCGCCAAATGACTCAAACCCAAAAATTGGTTTAATCATTTAGAAATAAAGGAATTTGCTTGTGATAGGTCAAATTACAAAATATAAGTTAAAGCGAATAACAACTGATAAGTTGATTAATATGTCAAAGTAAAAAAAAAAAAGATCCGGACGAATTGAGAACCTCAACCCTTTTTCGAAGTCGGTTAACAAAAATAAAATAAATAATGGTCCAAAAACAATTGTACTATTTGTTTTTCGGAATAACACATGCGAGTTTTTCTTAATAAAATAGGTATCAACTGAATGTTCCATAGGTACTCTCTTTTACAAACGGCAAGATAAGACTAAACAAAAAAATATGGGACATTCTTTGTCATTCAGTGGCAATGGTAGTGTTAAGCTCTATCATGTTCCGATCAGGTGGTTACGTACCTACCTGTTATTTCTGGACTAAACCATCATACCTTAGGCCTCAGGAGTGGCAACGAAAATCTACATTGAAATCTGTAGTTTCATGTAGAAGTTTATTGACTACCGTATCTTATATAATAATAATAATAAGCCTTTATTATTGAAAGTTTTACAAGCAAAATTCAAATCATTCCTGTGTGTCCTTTAGACACAAAGGCCTCCTCCAGACTGTCTCACCGTATCTTACTTACCATCAATGTAAACTGTATGCTTGTTTGTCTCTTGAAAAATATAACTATAAGGCTTTATGATCATCAACGCGTCTTAAGACCTTAAAGAACCCAGAGCTTCTCTTTACGCACAGTCGGAACTGGGTTAAGTGAATCCATGCCACTACAAACTGATTTGACCTAAAATTAAGAATACATTCCTTTACACTTATCAAAACGTGCTGTATATCTTATCAATTGGTGCAATATTCATAGATTTTATTTGTTACATGTAACCAGTCGATCACCGTACCATTTTTATGTACCTACTTACATCTCTATAGCAGTGATTCCCAAAGTGGTCCATATAGACCCCCTGGGGTCCATGGGAGACTCGATGGGGTCTACGTATATGCGTAAATAAAAATGGGATAATATGGGAAAGTGATATAAATGTAAGCAAGGGGTCCACCGAAACCAGAAAAAAATTGAAAGGGGTCGACAAGAAAAATAGTTTGGGAACCTCTGCTCTATAGGCTGCAGAATATTGCCATTAATCTGAACTGAAGCATTTTGCCACCACAATAACATCAAAACTGCCTCGGTAACCTAGTGGTAGTAGACCACTACTACTACGCTCATGTCCTGGGTTCGATTCCCGGGTAGGGGGTTATCAGAGATAATGATAATGGTGTAAAGTCCTTTATCTCTGGTTCTATTGGGATTTTTCCATTTTCTGAAAATTTCCCAGTACCTCGAAGTTTGGTAATGCGCCCGGAGATGTCAACAGGCTCGCCACCTGTTACATGGGTCAAAACGTAACCGGCGAATCGCCACCTGTTACATGGGTCAAAAAGTAACCGGCGTTGTCGCGGCTGCAATGCAGTAGTCCTGAAGTCATTAAATTTTTCTTTAAAAATATTCAATGCATCTTTAGATAGGATTTTTTAGTAAAAGAAAGCGGATAAACTTTTGTGACTCTTGTGTTTCATGAACCGTTTCACTTCAATGGTTCCAAGTACCTACCTATCTGTCACAAAAAGATAAATGTGTCGTTTGTGAAGGCAATCGAATCGATATGCAAAAACTGGAATCCGTGGATTAAGATAGGTAATCTTGGATCAAGCGTACCTATTTGGAGGTTGAGGAACACGTTCCATATATTTATTTATTAGTTGTTGTCGTTTGTTTCGGGGTGGTCAGAATATACATACCTAGGTATATATATTATATATATAGCTTAGTAAAGGGGGAAGGCAGTGCGAAGAATGTAATTTTTTTTGGGGGAGAGTGGCACTGTAGGTACTCGAAAGCGTAGGCATCACCGCATTACCTGATCTATCTGTCGCCAAATGGTAGTGTTACAAAAACCAGCGGTCAAAATACAGATGCCTTGCCACCCCTGAGGCCTAAGTTGTTATCTCTATGATAGTTATTACGAGGCCATACACTACTATCTAAGCGGAACACGGTAGCACTGATGTCTACCATTTTACGGCAGATAGATTAGGTAATGCGGTGGTGCCTACGCGCTGGAGCTTCAACGCTGGAACTCTACCACTAGTAATTGATGAGATGAAACCCAAAAGTGTAACTCTTATAATTTTTTGCCCAAGTTTCTTAATCTCACCGTCGGAGTTAGGTAGTGTGCCCGAGATGGTTTGTTTAACCGAGTTAAACGAAATTAATAATATTTTTTCCGAAGTTTTTTAATCTCATCGTCGGAGTTAGGTAATGTTCACGAAGTTGTTAGAAGGATCGCCACCACTAAAATTTGAATGGAACACCATCGAATCATGGCTGCTTGACTATATGTTTGATTGGAGCTCTACCTACCCCTTCAGGGGATACAGGCGTGAAGTTACTCCACTACACTCCAGTCCGTGTAGTTACTCGTAAATATTTATTGTTGACATTGATAGATTCAGCGTCCATCAGTTTGAAACGTTAACGCTGAATAATTCTTGTTCCAGTTCTGAGATAAAATATTGTTTTCGGGGTAGACAAATGTTTCTTTTGTGCATGTTTTTGGTCATGTCATTAAATATTCTAGCTCGCGAAAACCTAAGAACATACCTACTAAGTATGTGGTACTGAATATCGTTGCTTTTTTATGCGGTACATAGACATCCGAGACAAAATTATGGAGTAGACTTGTGTTGGTTACGCCCGCGAGCTCCGTCACTGTAGCTCTATCACCAGTGAAAACCTAGTGGTACCTACCCACATTAATTTTGTGGTAAATGTATTGTACGTTTGCCACAAATATAACGTAAATTTTCTATTTAGTCATTTATTTCACTGTTTCCTGTAGCATTTGCGTAATTTATAAACGATTTTGTGCAAAAAATATTTCTGAGAATCGAGCCTGTGTTACAAAAATCCATCATTCAGATCGGAGGACGATGCAAAAACTGCATTTTATTTTACAAGAAAATGGTGCGATGGTAGTAGCTAGCTAGATGACTGAACTTGCTTGCTTAGATTTTACCGATGAAACTAGCTAGGTTTTGGCCATCTAAGCTGGTTTAGATATGGTAAATCTAACTATCTTAGATTTAAGTGATGTCGCCGGTTTTATGGAACCAACCATATACACCTATTCCTATGTGCTATTAGTAGTAATAATGTAGTAGTGTAACGATTATCTTCGAAGTCATGTTGTTTTATTTTGATTAGAATAAACATCGACGTGTGTAGTCAAACCGTTCTAATAGGACGGTAGCAAATATAACAACGCAGGATGGGCAGCAGCGTCCCTAGATAAAACTACCGTCACTGCGATCGCCAATCCGCCCGCCAAGCGTGGCGATTATGGCTCCAGTAACAACTCACGACGCTGTTGTGGGCGTCTTTGGGGAAGGCTTTGTCCAGCAGTGGACGTCATTCGGCTAGACTGATTAATAAAGTCGCGTCCGAAAGTAAGTAGGTATGTAAGTATGTAACCAACATTGTAATATATCTGGGGTCATTTTGTTATTATAGCTCATTTACGTTATCATCAATTCAGATACTAGCTTAACTGCCTCGGTGGCCTAGTGGTAGCAGGCCACTATTACTACACTGAAGTCCTGGGTTTGATTCCCGGATCGTGGGTTATCAGAGATAATGGCGTAAAGTCCTGTATCTCTGGTTATATTGGGATTTTTCCATTTTCTGGAAATTTCCCTGTACCTCGAAGTTTGGTAATGTGCCCGGAGATGTCAACAGGCTCGCCACCTGTTACATGGGCCAAAACGTAACCGGCGAATCGTGGGTTTTTGCATGTATGCTTGAATGCATGCATTTACCTCTGCCTACCCCTTCGGGAAATACAGGCGTGAATTTATGGTTATTTACGTTATCATCGTTTTATGGAAGCGAGAGCTGGGTATGCAGGAAAGAGCATGAAAGTAAGTTGAACGCGGTCGAGATGAGATCTTTGCGCAAGATCTGCGGTGTATCACTCACCGATCGCGTTCGTAATGAAGATGTAAGAAAGAGACTTTGTGTGAATGATAGTATCGGTGTAAAAATGAAAAAAGGCATGCTCCGATGGTTCGGGCATATAGAAAGAATGTCGAATGAGCGAATGACTAAACAGATATACAATGCGAATGTGGATGGTTGCAGAGGCCCAGGAAGACCAAGGCTGACCTACCATGACCAAATAGGTTGAGTTCTGTCTGATGGTGGTGTCAAAAGTCTTAGGAATCGGCGTGCATGTATGAAGAGAATGATGAAGGTAGACGAGGCACGAGAGGTTTGTCAGAACCGGGATGTCTGGCGCTCTACACTCTCTGCCTACCCCGTTAGGGACCTGGCGTGAAGATACCTACCTACCTACCTACGTTATCATCAATTCAGATACGAGCTTAATAAAGTTGTAATAATAGAAGCATTCCATCATCGTGACCTTTCATTGTTTACTGTGCATATAATAAATAGCTATTGATCGGTATGTCATTGAATTGTGCCGGCATTCCTCCGTTCCCCGATTATTGATTTGTGTACACATGTGTGCAAGACACCGCAGGTTTGTCTGGACAAGGGAGTCTGGTATTTCAGACGTCTACGTACCTAGATAACCTGTCTATACCTATAGGTCAAATGGATAAAACCAGATCGTTGCCGTGATTTTACTGGTAGTAGAGTTCCAAGTGTAGGAGCTCTAGGGCGTAGGGACCAGCGCATTATCTAACCTATCTGCCGCTAAATGGTAGTGTTCGGCACTATCGTGTTTCGGTTAGATGGTAATAGGTATATGGCCCCGTAATAACAGAGACATTACACCTTAGGTCTCAAGGGTGGCAACTAGGGTTGCCACCTCTCCCGGAAATCCGGGGTTCTCCCGGATTCGAGCTCTAAAAATTGAAATCTCCCGTCTCCCGGAAGGAATATAGGATATACTAAATATTCCCGGAATAACAAGTTGTTCAGAAGTAATGACACGCGATGTCGCAATGGCTAAGAGCGGCGTAAATTATCGGCAGCATTCTTGCAGCCTTCTCGCCACTGTCTCGCCTCTGATGCCACTGCTCGCCAGTGGGTAGCTAGCTAGTTTCGTATAAACTGATTTGCGAGCGTCTAGGTACCTACTTTATTTTATTGTTTTTATTTCTCTTTATTTTACTGTCCATAAATTCAATGTTTTTTTTCTCCCGGATTTAGACACCTAAGAGGTTATAACCCTTGGCAACGCATCTGCATTTTGATCTCAGGTTTTTATGTAGATGTCTATAGGCTGGTTTCCCACTACTTTTTATGTCTATAGGGAAAAAAAAGCAGTGGGAAAAAACCGGCCAAGTGCGAGTTGGTCTCGCAAAAATCTCCTTCGTGTAATTTAATATTCTGTTAATATTTCAAGCGTCTTACCTGTTTCTGTTATTAATATCGAGCAAAAAAAAGTAAAAATGCTTAACGTGGACCATGTTTAGCTTAAAACCATGGACCATGTGGAAACGTGAACCATGTTTTGTTTCCAAAATTACCGGCAATAGCACCTGAGGAGACATTTTTCATTGAGAAGAGCAACACGGGCAACGGCGGCCCGTGTTGCTCTATGACAGGAAAAGATCACCGAAAATAACTTTCTTCATACAATTGAAAGTAATTCCCTCTGATTAACCCTCTGCAAGACGCCAATAAGCGCGGCTCCATTGTTTTTTCAACATTACTATCGATTTTTGCTAATTTTAACTGACGCCTTTTTATGTCGATTATTGATTTGCGTTGCATGTGTGCAAGACACCGCGAGCTTGTCTGGGCAAGGGAGTCTGTCCAGAAGTACCTAATAGTTATTGGGCTTAAAACTGTTTGTTGTTTAATTATCACTTTAGCCGAAAAACGTGTAGTGGATAAAGATGCCCAGAATAGTGTTGGTCGTCATTATGGGAGAATATGCCAAACTGCCTCGGTAGCCTAGTGGTAGCAGGCCACTACTACTACGCTGAGGTCCTGGTTTCGATTCCCGGGTAGGGGGTTATCAGAGATGATGGTGTAAAGTCCATTATCTCTGGTTCTATTGGGATTATTCCATTTTCTGGAAATTTCCCAGAAATGATCACAGAAGCGGCAGTTTCATCGCGATATAGTTAAGAGTTGCGTGTTCCATCCCCGATCCGAGATGGGTGAGGTTATGTTCAGCACTGTTCTGTTCCTGTTAGATGTATACATGGCCTCGTATTTTCTGTGACAGAGGCAAAACAACTAAGGGGTGGCAACACATCTGCATTTCTAATGGCAAAATTCTGACACGTCACTTAAATCCAAGTGGGACTTTAGTCACACCGCGGACACTCCGCCAAAATTCCATACAAACGCTTAATTTGGTCTCTGTTACACAATAGAGACCAAACTAAAACCAAACAGACATCAATCAGTGACGTGTATTTACACGTGCACCTGTGTTCGTAGTACGTAGAAAATACCAAGCGTCGCCCATTAGAGGGGGGGGAGGTTGGGTGAGGCATTTTAAGTTAATTGACGGTTGAGTTTAATTATGTCAATAGGTTGCAGTAGTCACAATTCATGTAAACTGCATGCTTGAATTAAAATGTTGTTTTTTTTTTGTTGCTCTGAATCACCTAGGTCATTGATTCCAATACCATGTTTTTAGCGACTGGAGCTGTCTAGTAGGCGTTGTTTCATATAATACCTACGTTCGTTACGATCGTTAACGATACCGGAATGGTAGGTATGCCTGCAGGGTGCTCATCTGAATTTATTCCGTATACCTACATAAATAAAATTTCGATATTATGGTGACCATAAATAAATGTTATTTTGGAAAACATGAACGCTAAGCTTAGGTAAGTAATGTTCAGTATTATACATTTTATCGATATTTCTGTTTTTACCGATATTGGTGGTGTGGGATCCGGACTCGGCTTTTGCTTATGATAATTTGGATTTGTGTTCCCATGAATTATTAAATACTCACTGTACCGGCAAACTTCGTATTGCCTCAGAATGAAATAATGTGTCAAGATTTGATATATGTATGATATATGACTATATGTATGGGATAATAAAATTGTGGTTTTTACTATTTCCCTTCAATTTCTACATATTTTCTTACCTCTTAAATCTTCCCTGGACTTCCAAAAATAATTCAAAACCATTAGGCAAATCGGTCCACCCGGTCTCGAGTTTAGCGAGACTAACAAACAGCAATTGATTTTTATATAAATAGATAATATAGGGCATTTTTGTGAGAAGCTTTTGTTCAGCCGTGGGACGTCCACAGCTGGACACTCCGCAAAAATGACTGTTTTGCATCAGTAATAAACGCTGTGGCTACTCCCATCCGGTCCGCCGCGACCGGTGGGCCGAGTTACTACCTATATGGTTTTACCAACAGATTCTTAAAAAAAATGAATTTGGAATTCGAAACTGGTTTACAATCAAACCATTTTTGAATTCCAAATGCAAAATTTCAATATTGTTGGTAATATTCTCGTCAATGAAAGTAAAACAGGTTAAAAATATCATTTAAATTGTATCCATTATGATCCATCTCGTGTACAAAAATAGCTTTGTAACATCTGCAACAGATGTGCTATGGACCAGTACCCCGTCAAAATTACAGGTGCGCCCATAAAAGAATGTCTACACAATGATTATTGTCTTGCAATGTTTTAAGTATTGATCAATGGTGTTTTATGGGTAGGTGGGTTTTATACGAAGTAAGCGCAATTTTGGATTAAAAAAAAAAATGATCCGGACGAACTGTGAACCTCCTCCTTTTTCGAAGTCGGTTAAAAAAGGGGCACTAAGTTTTGCTTCACGTATTAATATTGTGATAAAAAATAAAAGTTTGAGAACAAACTTTTTATTGGGGCTTAGCTTCAGTGACGGAGCTCGCGGGCGTAGGTATTACCAAATATACTTGCCGCTAAATGGTAGTGTTCAGCACTACTGTGTTCCGGTCAGGTGGTAATGTACGGCCCTATAATTTCCGGCACAGAGGCATAACAACTTATGCCTCAGGAGTGATAACGCATCTGCATTTTGGCCTTGGTTTTGTGTGGGTGTCTATAGGCTGCGGCTGCGGTCATCACTTAACATCAATGTGAACTGCATGCTTGTTTGCCACTTCCATTACATAAAAAAAACAACGATTATCTACTCACTATATTTTTATATGTAGGCTACATATAACATATAGGGTTGATGATACATTCGTGCTATAAACGTTATATTCACGCACTATCATAAAATCCGTGATTAACCAAAGTGGGTAACGTGATGGAACATGTAGGTCGAGCGATCGTTAAGGGCTTGGGCTATGACTGAAATTGGAACTTCGCCTTAATTGGTCCAAACGATACGATTTTGATTGGTATGTTAACTATGTAGTTTGAAGATTATTTTGCATATTTTGGCATGCGAAAAGAAAATATATTGCTTACAGTTTACATTGGTAGTCAGTACCTAAGTAGATATCTTGGTACATTTTTATAAAACCAAGGTGGTAAACAAGTATGCAGTTCGTATGGATGTTAAGTGATAACTACAGCTTAAACGCATCTACACAAAAACAAGTGTTTGAATGATAATATATTGCCATCCCTGAGACTTTAGTTATGTCTCTTTTTTTATATTTTATAAGTGAGGAATGTAAATAGCTTTGTTTTTTTTTTAATGTAATGGAAGTGGTAAACAAGCTTGCAGTTCACATTGATGTTAAGTGATGACTGCAGCCTATAGACACTCACACAAAGACCAAGCTCAAAATGCAGATGCGTAACCACTCCTGAGGCCTAAGGTGTTATGCCTTTGTACCGGAAATTACAGGGCCATACATTACCACCTGACCGGAACACGATAGTGCTGAACACTACTATTAAGCGGCAAGTATATTAGGTAATGCGGTGGTGCCTACGTCCGCGAGCTCCGTCATTGGAGCTACCATTAGTGTGTTATGTATCTGTGATAGTTATAACGGGGTCATATGTTACCATTTAACTGGAACATGAGGGTACTAAACACTACCACTAGGTGGCAGATAAATTAGGTAATGCATTGGTGCCTGCGCCCTAGAGTCCCTACACTGGCATTCTACCACCAGTCAAAACTAAAGGCCCAAAGCAGATCCGTTGCCAATGTCACTATTTGCGGTGGTGCCTGCACCCTTAAGACGTCTCTGAAGTTTACCATTTACCACCAGCAAATGTAGGGTTTTATGGGACAATTTCTTCAGCAACACACACTCGAAACTGGTACAACAGTCTAACAGAAATGTTTTTAATCGGCATGTGAGTAGTTCGATTCCCTACATCCTAAAATGACGTCCAGGACTGTGGTCTTTTTTGGAGTATGCCTTTGTCCAGCAGTCGGTAGACCTCTTTAGGCTAAAGTGCTGATGATGATTGAATATTATTTATATGGGATGCGAAGATTATTTTGCCACTTCTGTCGTAACACCTTTTGTGAAATTTGCAAAGAACAAATGCAAATATTTTTGATTGTAAGTAACCAGGTTTAAAGACATCAAACTGCATGAGGTGACCATTTGGTCAATCGGACAGTTCCCTAATACTACAGTTTTTTCCTGTTTTTTTTTATTATTTTTTTTTACGATTACACTCACAGCTCCACAGTAGGTATAAACCTATGTCGTGGGTGCCGTTATATACATATAACACATACACACACACACCAAGACCCGAAACAAATACCTGTAGGCCATACAGATATTTGTCCCGGTGCGGGGATCGAATAATAAAAAAATATAAAATAAAATTTCATTAAACATTTCTATTTCTATTTTTAATTTTAGAACACTGAATTTCAACAAACAAACGCCGGCAACTTGACACGATCCTGTTTTTGCAAGTTTTGTAGGTAAAGAAATCTATTAAGGTTAAGTTTTTTACTTTTTTAATTTCAGATGAAGTTAGAAAATATAAAAAAATAATATAAATAACTATGCCATAGGCTTTTATTTCATTTGCTTATCACGCCCTATTTTTTTCAAGACGGTAAAAAAAGTCACCCAGTATATATCAACTATTAACAATAAATTTCCTAATGAAATAAAGGAATGTGATAGCGTAGCAATGTTTAAAAACAAACTTAAATTGTGTATTGCCAAATTGTAAATCACTATTTAATGCTACATTTTTTTTTTCTTTTCGCACACGTTCTCAAAGTCAAACTGTTTATTTATCATTTTGGATTTCAAGCATCACTTATGATATATCAGAAATTAATAACTAAGTTAAATTAAAGTGAATAATAATAGATATACATAACGATTTATAACTGTAAAAATTGAGAATCAAGAATGTCACTGAAAATAAATTTAGATACACTTATGTATATATAAGTAGAATGTCTCATTTCCTCTTTTACAAACTGATAACAAAGAAGTGAGGAACAGAAAAGGAGGTTGTAATACTAAATAGTCTTATAAGTGCCAGAGGTGTAAACATTATATTCTATTAATTTTTAAGTCTCATTGTAAAGGAACTTTATGTTTGTATGAGATTAAATAAAGATCTACCTATATGCTTATTTAGAAAACACATTGATTTCATGTAGATAACACTAATTTACTTAAATGATTTGGAATATGTATCTGTTTCGTATAATGAAGTCATTTTAATATGAATGGTTTGTTTTCGATTTTTTCGTACATCGATGAATAATTAATATGAATGCCTATGTTCCGGCCCAAAAAATTACATTTCCATTTGGTAGCGTAACAAATATTATTATGAAAATCGAATTAGGTACGTGATTTGAACGCGAATTGCTTGTATATGGTATTTGTAAAAAATGACAAACATACGTGCAAATAGGAATCTGAAATTAAGTAAAATGTGTCTTTCGAACAATCACGATGTAAAATACCAAAAATTTTACGACATTTACGTTGTGGAAAACCATGTTTTAAGTTTGCAAATATTTAGAAGAACGTCCGCGGGATAAAAGCATTCCATAGACCAAGTTGCCTTTTGTTACCTACATTTAACTTAAGTGACACGGTTTTTACATTTCCAAAATGTAATTTATCATGTTTTCGTTGAACTGATCAAAATCTAGCCCTCTTGAGCTAGAATGGAATCTTGTTTTTCGGGGTAGACAGAGGCAAATGCATGCATTCAAGCATACATGCAAACACCAACGACTCGCCGGTTACGTTTTTGGTACATGTAACAGGTGGCGAACCTGTTGCCATCTCCGGGCACATTACCAAACTCCGAGGTAATGGACATTTTCCAGAAAATGGAAAAATCCCAATAGAACCACAGATAAAGGATTTTATACCGTTATCTCTGATAGTCCCCGACCCGGGAATCTAAACCCAGGGCCCAAGACCCCCAGCGCAGTAGTAGTGGCCTGCTACCACTACGCTACAGGCAGTTAATGTAGAATGGCGTAATCACCAAAAGGTTCCCTTAATAATTGTTTTATATTATTTCGCATTAACCACATGCTTGTGAAATATATTTTATTTTTAAAGAAAAATGGAAAGAAAAATTTGACTTCAGGCGAGGCTCGAACTCGCGACCTACTGGGAATCTAGTCCAGCCGCTCTTCCAATTGAGCTACTGAAGCCCTGCCCGATTTGTCAAATCTTTCCTTCACATCTATTGCATTGCTTTATGGTAGCAGCAGCGCCATCTATTACCAACTATGGAAGATTGGAAGAGCGGCTGGACTAGATTCCCAGTAGGTCGCGAGTTCGAGCCTCGCCTGAAGTCAAATTTTTCTTTCCATTTTTCTTTAAAAATAAAATAGGTTCCCTTAAGTTAAGGTAGGTTATTATTAACAAAGGATAACCCAATAACTGGATTGGAATAACTGGATCAATCATCAACACTTTCACTCACATGTCCGACTCCAATTCAACTAATATCTATAGTTTACGGTCAATAAAATCCGTTCTATGTATTAAACCGAAACGAAACGCATCAAGACTTGAAAGCTGAATTAAGAGAAAGGAGACTATTTGATGCTTGATCAGCGATCAAGACATGTTGATCTCTCGAATCTTCCGATATAATAAGAACGAAATGGAGCACATAAGCGTTTCTTTACAACCTGCTTTACTGCTTGCATTCTTATCTTAAGGATCAGATCAGGAGGCAATTATGATCCTATTGAAGTATGTACTTTCTTAGTTAATTAAGGGTGTTTTTCTGGGGTTTCTCATTTAAACCTATAGAGCTGTGATGACTGTCTGAAGTGTCTTTATGTTACACGCCCTTTAGAGTATCCTGCAAGTTATCAAATTATAGGAAGTCAACATTTTTTATAATTTTTAAGTCCACGCTGTATTTATGCATTCGACTAGCTTTTGCTGTTCCTGTAGGGTAATCTCTTAGTGATTCCCTTCCCCCAAGGAACAACCTTGCTAAATTTCAGGTATCCACGAACATTTGGCAGTTTCGGCAGTGTGTTGTTTGTCAGTAACCCAGTAACGAAAAAGTCTTATTAAATGTATATTGATTAGATATTAGCATACTGTTATTATTTAACGCAATGTACCACGAATTACAGTTAACCTGATTAACTAGGGTGCGTATACGCATAGTTGTCATAGATTAAATTGAGCGTGTCCGGTCTATCGATGGAATCCCATTGTGGTAACCGTGTCCCCTTGAAGTGCATTCTAATAATTACTAATTAGTTATAATGTCTTTGTAATTGTTGAGGGTTCGGCGATGAATTTGATTTTGACTGATATTCGGTTGGTATGGAAGCGTTCGAATTTTCGTGAAGTTCAAACTTCACATTCATCATCATACATGCCCAGATGTTGTGGGACCGTTGTGATGCAAGAGTTAGTTATGCTGCTCCAATACCCTATTCTATAAGGAAGTCTTAGAAACGTATATCCAGGACGCCCCGGATGATTATTCTCGTACGTCATGTTTATCACTTGGGCTTTCTTATTTCATGCGTCCCATTTGCGCGAGATAAGCTATTAAGACTAGGTATTGGAAGCAGTTGGAATGTTCAACGATATTAAAACTGTCCAAAATAATGCCTTGGAGTCTTTGATCATAGTCCACTAACGGGTGTATTCCATTGCAGAGGCCCTAGACCGAGCGAGATTAGCGCGCGAGCGGCGCGAGGCAGAACAGAGGAAGCGGCTGGACGAGCTGCGAGCGCACGCGGCGGCGGCGCAAGCGCAACGCGAGAAGCGCGACGAGGATCGACGGAAGCGACAGGCTGAACAGCGAGCGAGAGACGACGATAGGCGAACGCAGGTGAGTCTTATTTTTGTTAAATTGTTGCGAAAAAAGCTGCTATCCGTGTAGGTTACTCTCTAATTGATAATGCGTATCGCAATTACGCAAAACGTATGGAATAGAAGGTATGGATTGAATATTCAGGTGAAATGTTTTGTCCTGCTATGGGGGTCGTGTTATGATAAAGGTTGTAAAACACTGCGATAGAGTAGGTACCTATACCTACCGAAGGTGGGCTGTCGTGATGTCTCCGGTTATTTTTACTTCGGCTTCTTTATCAATTGTGTAGCAAAGGATGAACAATAGGACAATAGTGGACAATCGAGGAAATGAACGAACCACCACGATCCGTCTCATTACGCGTACGGTCCAGGATGATCATAAATAAGACAAATTCTTCGCTTGCTAGTATCACAGACAAACTAGATTCGTCCTAAATCTTTTCAGTGTTTTGCTGTATGCATAAATGCACGTACCTATTTACTAATTCATCGCGTTACATTATAATTTTTTACTTGTTTTAGAGACTCGTGCCCAGCAGTGAGACGTATAATGGGTTGCCATTATTATTCTTATTATACTTTTTTTTTAGATATTCAGGAATATGTCGATGTAGGCTACATTCACTTACCATCAATGTTTTTGCTACTTCATGACATACAAAAGCATTGCCGAGGAGCCACACTTATACAGCCCTGTAATTTCCGGCACAGAAGCATAACACCTTAAAAAAAAACATAGGTAAGGTGCGAAAGAGATAACGCTCTACAGACCCGAAATAAGCCGAACTTTCGTTCCTAAGGTCGACCTGCAATATTTCTTGTTAGATACTGTAAGTTTCCTATGACTAGGAGGTTAGCCAAGCGTGACGTTTAGACAAGTTGAATGAAGTATCGTCTTTCAAAGCAACGGTACCCGTCGACAACAGCCACTAAGTGCGCGCCAATCTGTAGTTTAAAATAAATCAGTCATCTTTTTAAACTCGTTTTTTTATGTAATAGAAGTGGCAAACAAGCATGCAGTTCACATTGATGTTAAGTGATGACTGCAGCCTATAGACACACACAAAAAACAAGGTCAAAATATATGCGTTACCACTCCTAAGGCCTAAGGTGTTATGCCTCTGTGCCGGAAATTACAGAGCCGTACATTACCACCTGACCGGAACACGATAGTGCTGAACACTACCATTTAGCGGCACGTAGGTATATTAGGTAATACGGTGGTGCCTACGCCCGTGAGCTCCGTCACTGGAGCTCTACCACCAGTAAAAGTTATGTACCAGTTATATTGCATTTTTATTTATGTTATGGAAGTGGCAAACAAGCAGGCAGTTCACATTGATATTAAGTGATGACTGCAGCCTATAGACACCCACACAAAGACCAAGGTCAAAATGCAGATGCGTTACCACTCCTGACACAAAGAATATGCTAATATCAACAAAACATACCACATTTCTTAAATCGGCCCGACTTTGACCCCAGCAATTTCGGCCTTCGGCTGAACTTTGGCCGTAGGACGACCGTTAAAAACCGAGCTGGTACCGCTCAAACATCGGAACACAATGTTGGACCGTTGCCATCGCGAGGGCTAAGCTCGGAGCTGGCTGAACTAATTAAGAGGCATTATGTCATGGTTCGCCGCGGCACAGCTGGTCTACTTGCCTTTTATATTTTAACGAAAGTTGCATGCTCCCATACAGTTTACAGTATTCAACAATTAATAATGTATATCGAGCCTACGAAAGAGACGATCGGCCCGTTTCGACTTCGTAGAGCGTTATCTTTGCTGCACACTGCCTACGTCAGCACTGACAGTCCGGGATTAGGCAAAACTTGATCAAAGTGGTCGACAAACGTCAAATAGGTACGGTGCGAAAGAGATAACGCTATACAGATCAGAAATAAGCCGAAGTCTCCTTCCTAGACTCGGTGTGCAATATTTATTGTTGAGCACTGTACGTTGATTGTAAGTAGATGCATGGAGGACATACATACAGTCTTGAGATATCATTGCAGATTCATTGCCACTCAATAGGCATAGCCGAGATGTCAGTATGGTCAATTTAGAAATTAAAGAAAGAATTGAAAAAAAATCGACTTTGAACAGAAATCGAAATGCGATCTAAGCTACCGCATCCCACACTTCTGTGCCCACACTATACAATGGTAAAGCGAGTTAATGCGACTTGACTGGTTATCCTAAGGTCTCAGATTCGATTCTTGCAAGAAGTCAAACTTTTGTATCCATTTTTTCTTTAATTTCTAAATTCACTCCCAAAATATGCCAAAAAATAAAAAACACAAACGCCAATCGTGCTTGTGGTTCAAATTTAATACATTATTAACGGGGTGCGGTAAATAACTGCGTGACGCTATAGCATTACATATTCTCTGGCAATAGTGCGCTGGTTATGAATAAAAATGTAAGCAAGATGTGCGGTCGATGGCTTTGGTGGTAGGTGGATAGGGAATTGCCAATTGTCTTGAAAATAATGTTAAGGCCTTAATATTTTGATAATTTCTCCTGCCCTTAAAAATCTAAAAAAAAAATTATGCCTTGATTTCCCATAGACTTATACACGATAAGTAAGATTGTAATTGTAATAAGATGTAGATCCTTTCATTCAGTGCTTTCAACTTTTTCAAAGAC
Source organism: Macrosoma leucophasiata (assembly GCA_036365455.1). NCBI lineage: Eukaryota > Metazoa > Arthropoda > Insecta > Lepidoptera > Hedylidae > Macrosoma > Macrosoma leucophasiata. Next base: position 2,677,156 of record JAWQUS010000004.1, on the reverse strand, counting down.
GGTACACTTGGCCAGACTCGAGGTCGTAAGCACCACCGCTCGATGAAAGCGTTCAGAACTACCGTGTTCCGGTACTTCCGATAAACATGGCTATGTGTAGGGGAGCCGCTGGTATTCTGGCACAAAGGGAATAGATTATTCTTCTGGTTATCATTAGAATACCTGACAAATGACAATAATAACAGCAAGGCGTATTATTTGTAAGTATGTGGATTGGATGTGGTCCTAACGAAAAGAAATATAATAAATATAAAATAAATAAAAAATCATCAATTGCGAGAACACCAAAAATAAAATCCAGTTTTTATTGCAAGAAGCATTATTCTCTAACGTGAAGTAGCGCGGTCGCATGCTACTCCACATCCGCAACGCAACAAAGGCGCCCGCGCCGGTAAGTCACCTCATCTGTGACGGCTCACTTTCACCGCTCCAGCTAATACTTACTTTTACGTACGATAGTGAAGATTAGAAAATGCGAAAGCGATATTGTTTGGAAACGGGAAACAACGCGTGTCATGGATTGTGGTTTTTTATTTCATTGATTGGTGGCCAGGGAATGGGTATATCTATAGAGCAACTCGACCCACCAATCGCTGCCGGAGGGGAGTAGTCATAGCGTTTAATACCGATGTAAAACAGTCTGTCATTTTTGCGGGGGGAAATACGTGTGACACACACTCACACTACAAAAATCGTCTATTACTACGAAACTCACACTTTGACTTTAACAAAATACATAAACAATTTCACGCACATATTTAAATATCTGGGTGACAGGCATAGGACCATTTAGTCTTGTACTTTTACAGAGGGGAAAGCCTGCATATGGCTACTCCCCTCCGGTCCGCCGCGGCCGATGGCCCGTGTTGCTCTATGGCTATATTGCAACGTGTCTCCAACTCATCATAGGTACTATAAAATGTCAGTCTATCTCTCGTCAGCACGGGGTCCAATTTAAAACCTGGACCTTCAGGTTTGCGCGGAGACATGGGTCTAACACGTGGAGGCTCTTTCGAGAATGTTTGATCTACTTTGTAATAGGTTGCATTCGGCGGGATCTCTCTTTACTGCATCAATAATTAATACAGACACAAACAGGCCCCGCAGAATACATGGGACTATTGTAATGATAATGGACTCGCCAAACTTTGGGCTATGTGGGTGAACTGGAGGGACTAGCTGGCTGGGCCTACGGAGTGATCCGGCACCTGCCTATATATAACATCTCACATCATCAAACCCTTAATCGTGTGGTGACTCGCCTCTCAGTGGGCCTCCCTAAAAGCCAACCCTATATTATGATTATAAAAGAAAATAGAAAAATCAAAAACCATAGGTCAAAATGTAGATTCGTTGCCACCCCTGAGTAACCTGAGACCTAAGTTGTTATGTGTAGATATTACGGGTCCATACCATACCATCGACAGCGGCGGCAGACAAATGAGGTAATACGATAGTAGGTACCTACGCCCTCGAGTCCCCAAATCTACCAAAAGTAATATTTTTATTTTACCTATAATGTAATATTTTAATGTTTTCACTTTACTGGTAAATGTATATTTCAGCATGCGTAAAGCCCTGAGGTCCTAAATAGTCCCAATGTACTATTTTATTACGGAAAGTGGATTTTTTTTTTATGTAATGGAAGTGGCAAACAAGCATGCAGTTCACATTGATGTTAAGTGATCATTGCAGCCTATAGACACTTACACAAAGACCAAGGTCAAAATTCAGATGCGTTACCACTCCTGAGGCCTAAGGTGTTATGCTTCTTGTGCCGGAACTTACTAGGCCATACATTACCACCTGACCGAAACACGATAGTGCTGAACACTACCATTTAGCGGCAAGTATATTAGGTAATGCGGTGGTGCCTACGCCCGCGACCTCCGTCACTGAAGCTCTACCACCAGTAGACCATTTTACATAGACAAAGCATTTGTGTTAAATGCGTTTCTATTTACAGCACAATTTATTTAACTTGCTTGTTATTAGATACATTATTAGTTAAACGTTGTTATTTCAAGAAAACCATTCAGAATGAGTAATCGTCAGAATTGGTGAGCAATTGTCTGCTAAGGTCGACCTTGTTTGTCCTGTTTATTGCAAATCGTGTCGGAAAATAATTGCTGAATGTCATTTTACTAATTGAAAACCAGACTGAAATTAGTATGCTATCTTAATCTTTACTGGTGGTAGAGTTCCAGTGACGGAGCTCGCGGGCGTAGGCACCACCGCATTACCTAATAAGTATACCTACTTTGCCGCTAAATGGTAGTGTTCACAGCACTATCGTGTAGCGTTCAGGTGATAATGTACAGCCCTGTAATTTCCGGCACAGAGGCATTACACCTTGTGCCTCAGGAGTGGTAACGCATCTGCATTTTGACCTTGGTCTTTGTGACTATAAGGGTGTGTATAGGCTGCAGTCATCACTTAATACGAGTATCAATGTAAACTCGCTTGTATAAAAAAATACTGGTGGCAGAGTTTCAGTGTAGCGACTTGAGGGCGTAGGCACCACCGCATTACCAAATCTATCTGCTACCAAATAGTGGTGTTTGTTCAGCACTATCGTGTTCCGGTTATATGGCCCCGTATAAACTTTCATAGAGACCACAACTAACGTCTCAGGAGAGGCAATGTATCTGAATATTCACCTCTGGTTTTTGTGTAGATATCTATAGGCTGAAGTCATCACTTAACATCCATGTCGTGTGAAACCTTTAGATACTAAAACCCATTCCACTATTATTCTACGCTGCGTATCAGGAAACTCCTTAAAGCAGTGCAGCGTAGCTTAGTGTTCTTTAAAGTTTTAACAACCACAACTGGTGATCGCCAATGTGCGCCGTCACCTTCACCAGAAGAATCTCCTTCATCTTACGATAGTCAAAGACTCTCATGGAAGAAGACCCCAAAGTCGCCATTTATGAGGGCAGTCTTATGCCCAATAGGTCCTTCAGGTCATAGAGTAACACGGGCCACCGGCCGCGGCGAGAGAGTAGCCATATGCAGGCTTTCCCCTCTGTCAAAGTACAAGCCCAAGTGCCTGTCGCCTAGATGTTTAAATGTATGCGTGAAATTGTTTATGTATTTTGTTAAATTCAATGTGTGAGTTACGTAGTAATAGACGATTTTTGTAGTGTGTGTGTAAGTGTCACACGCATTTCTCCCGGCAAAAAATGACAGACAGTTTTGCATCGGTAATAAACGCTATGGCTACTCCCCTGCGGTCCGCCGCGGCCGGTGGCCCGCATTGCTCTATGGGGCCATTCAAGTATTACGTGAGCACTATGGGGGGGCGGGGGGGTCTTTGCTCTGCTTATTTTGGATGATATGGGGGGTAGGGGAGTCTAGGTGTTGATTACGTCATCGGTAGTTATTTACTTATTACATCAGTAAAATCTTATCTCTATCCTATTTTCTTATTTTAAAAATTATAAATATAACATTATAATTATAATATTTAAAAAAACAATATATAAATGAAAAATGTTTACGCATGGGGGGAGGGGGTAAGAGCTTTGCTTACTTTTGCTGACAAGGGGGATGGAGGGGTAAAGAATTGTATTAAATCTGCTTACGTAATACTTGAACGGCCCCTAAGCTTCAGGCACAAGGTTTTATTTTGTTTGCAATATTGATTTATTTAGGTCAAACCTTGCAAGCTGAAGTAGAGCCACTTTATATGTAGCGTTGTCATCTCTACATATTACCTCATTGACAGCAATGTTTCTCCTCAACACTCAATCTGGTGATATGAGAACACTTACAATCTAATCACTTTCATACTTTCTTCGTGTGGCGTACATGACTGGGTGTTCGTGCTCATTTGCGTTGTAGCTTCGGCTGTATCGATAAAGTTATCTTCCGATATCAGAGATAGTGTTTTTGTTGATAATCTGAAACATCTTTTTTTTATATATTTTGCGGGATATATTGTGAAGAAGATGATTTTACACAGCCTATGTTATTGTTATGTTATCGCCCGAATGTCATCCTTGAGTTGGTTGACTGCTGGTGTCCACACAAGAAATTTATATGGATGGATTACTTAAGGACTTATTACACGGCACGGTATTCAGGGTACGATTGCAAGGGTCAGGGTAGTATAATAACATTTAGGGAGTTAGGGCCCTAATTAGGGCAATCGGAGCGGCCCGTGTAATAGTCCTGTGATTGAGTTAGGGCGCTGTCGACCGGATAGTGTAATAAGCGGCAACCCGGCGCGAGGTCACGCCCACCCTTTCTGCCGGACCCTGAATACCGTGTCGTGTAAACTCGTGTAGTAGCCTTTTAAAGTAGGTTAATTACATTTTATTATGGTTAATTGATGTTAGTCATTTGAAATTACAAAATACAAAATAGTTGTTTGGCTTTTCGAAAGCCCTCACGCGTTGCTGTCGGCGGATTCAATTAGAGCTTCTCGATTACGGTTACCAATTAGCACGCTTTACGGTAGTGTTGTCAAACTATCGATAGTTTTTATATATAAAATTCTATAATACTGTCAAGCTTATCAATTTAAATCATCGATAAAACCAACAGTGTCAAAATCATCGATATAAACTATTGACGGAGTGCATTATATAGTTCCTTATAGGTATCTGTCATATTCAACGTAAGTGTAAATACTTCGACTATTGATAATCTTCTTATACTGTATAGAAATCAATTGCTGTTCGTTAGTCTCGCTAAAACTCGGCGAGAAAAGAACGGCTGGACCGATTTGGCAAATTTTGGTTTTGAATGATTTTTGGAAGTCCAGGGAGGAAAAGTTTAAAAGGTAAGAAAATATGAAGAAATTGAAGGGAAATAGTAAAAACCACAATATCATTTTCCCATACAAATAGTCCGTATCTATCAAACCTTTGACTCATTATTTCATTCTGAGGCAATACGAAGTTTTCCGGGTCAGCTAGTAATATAATAATGAATTGATGGCATCAATATTGTTAATTATATTTTTTGTCTATAAATATCAATTGCACATTAAAACATGCTATACGATGGATATTATTGCAACTCATTTATATATTGTCACGTTTCGTGCTATCGATACGATCAGATCCATCTAGGCTTTATCGAAAGTGTACACACTGTCATGGCTCTTTTGATATTCTTGCTATCGGGCCGCTATCGATAATAGTTACTGTCGATAGACTATCGATCGGCAACACCAACACTATTTTACGGCGCTCGCGAATAAAGGTGTGAACAGATATGTGAAGAAAATACCATACATGTACTTGGCAGTGGCTAATTTAGCGATGAACGATCACTACCGCCTTTAATGGGTGAAATATAAATAGTTTTAGTTATGGTCTGGTGAGAAAGCGCTGAAGGTAATAAGATATCGTTAGAGTAGGAAAAATAAGTCGCAAACGATCTAGCTGAGAAATGTATTCTCAATGAGTGGAAGCTGATTCGGTTCAGGTTTGGCAATCGTGGAATATTTGCTGAAGTATAAAAATATAATAATAATTAACCTATAGGCAATATCTTCGAATTTATGTTTAAGCTATCAATGCATTATGCATTTGTATCAGTGAGTTTGTGACACCGCAGCTCCTGGTAATTTACCTTTTTTTGTTTCTTTTATCTGTAAAGAATACTTTATTGGTTATGATTAATTTTTTAATAATACTAGTTTCTTCTATAATATGTAAGTCTTTGGAAAAAAGTTTTCCGCCACGTCTGCAAGTGTGTTTATGTCTTAATGCTAATGTTAATCGATAGTGTTGTGTGGACTTTCATATCCTAGTCCCGTTACCGATGTAAGCTCTGATAGCCTTACTGAATACTACCATTCTCGTTCTCAATTAGAACACGTGCTTCATAATATTTCATATTGCTATCAGTTCTGTTTTACTGGAGGTAGAGTTCCAAGTGTAGGAGCGAGTGCGTAGACCAGGGACAGGAAGCGCTTTCCCTATCTTCATTTTTTGCGGGTAAATGATAGGTTAGAATATTTTTACCCTATAAAAACGCCTTACAATTTGGTTACCTTTCGATTGACTTACTCTATCATACGGAAAGCCGATTTTATTAAATTAATAGGGTTTCCCTTTAAATAAGTTGTTAAAACGTGCATTTTATGTTACCCTTACAAGAACCCTTTCTGATAGGGGAATATTTAAAAAACTGGATGTGCTAAGACAAGAACAAAAATATAGTCACACAAGGTTAAAGTTAAAACTAAAAAATGTATTATAAACTTCAATTTATTTACAAGCTTTACAAAATGTGCCTTTATAATTATATATCGTATTTAATTTAGTGTAGGGTTGATCTTGACAGCCGGTTCCAATGTCTCTACCAAAATTGAAGAATTGTAGCCGGCTGTTCGGATCAAGTCTTATTAACAGCTACGGTATAGAATAGTATAGAACTAAGTTTGCACCTTGCCAACAAACTGCTTCGTCAGTTTGGCGAGATTTTAGTTTAAAACTTTACTTGATTATGTACCTGTGGAAGATGAATTAAAAAAAAGTAAATTTAAAACTAGATAGGTACGTCTAACATTTAAAAATCCAAATCTTTTATATCACCGTAGTTATTTACCTTAAAAGGGTCTCTTAGATTTCTCTTCACGTATTATATTAAACATTCATCCTTTACCTGGCCGCACAAAACAACTCATTGATGACTTACCAGTATTTTCCAACATACCTAGGGTTGTCACTTGTCATCCTTTTTCGTCAAATTAAGATAAAAAATATTTGATAGCCTCATTTTGTATTACCTACTAAAATATTACTTGAAGCCCGAATCGAATGCGTTTGATACAAAAACACATGCTCTTTTGGATTTTTTACGATCATACTCAACTTACATCTTCTCGTTCAACTTATATCAGTTTCAAGACGAAGATTTTTATCCAATTATGATAAACGGAACTGAAACATAGTAGCTCTTTATGTGTCTCATTAGAAAGCTCAAGGTAACACTTGGAGAGAGAGGTGTGATCAAATTAGAAAAGAGGTTACTGCATGAGAACCAAAGTAGCCGGCATATCCCATAGAATAGTGATAGTCCAGTGGCAGTGCATGACGTAACACAAGAACCAACGGCCTGGGGCAAAACAATTCTCGAGTGGTGACCGCCACCCGCGTACCGGAAGACAACACTCCAGCAGAAGACGTTCACAGATGGACAAAGCCTTCCTCAAAGACGTCCACAACGAGGCTTGAATGGTTCATTAAGGCGCCGGACTGTCTGTCTGTCTGAGTTCTGCGGTCGAGTTCTGTGTTCAGCGTTCCCACCTGCCCACATAGCGAGCGGTCTAGAATCCAAAGTTCAGTACCCCTAACTCCAGTGATAACACAAAACATGCTCTTTTTCCTTATTTTGACGATTTTTATATTCCTCGTGTCTCAAATCGTAAAGAAAACGTTCGTTCAAACAAATTACGCTTACACTCACAGCCCCACAATAGGTATAATCCTGTGTCGTGGGTGCCGTTGTACACATACAACACATACACAAACACCCAGACCCGAAACAAATATCTGTAGGCCATACAAATATTTGTCCCGGTGCAAGGATAGAACCCGCGACCCTCCAAATCAAACGGAAAATTTTTTGTCAAATTTTTTTGACAAAAAATGGAACTCTGACAGACCGTGCCTTCACTTTGACCGCCGCGGTCAGAAAATGCCATAATCGCGTGGCTTGGCAAACGGATTGACGATCGCAGTGTCGAAAGTTTTGTCGTGGGACGCTGCTGCCCATCCCACGACTACCACCCTATTGAAAGGGTTTGACCGCAATTGTTGTTTTATTTACTGAATTGCAATCGAATTTCATACCTATACATACCTACGACACGTTATTAATTACGATTGACAACCCTATAACACCAGCCACGCAGCCTACGGTCATTACATAACTCGACGGTCCTTGCGCGATGATGTCATCAGCTCTCGAGCGTTTATCATCGTGAATGCGGCTAATATGACCATCATTCGTTCCATAAGTAGGTACTTAAATGGGACTTAACAACCTACTAGGTACAGTAGGTTGTACTGATACTACTGGGAACTGGTAGTTTCCCGCTGCTTTTTCTGTGTGGTCTTTAGTTTTGGCACAAAAAGTTAAGCATTTTTTAATGTTACGAAGGTGATCACGTGATAAGTGATGACTGCGGCCTATAAACATTACACTAAATCCAGAGGTCAAATTGCAGATGTGTTGCCACCCCTGAGACCTAAGGTGTTACATCTCTGTGATAGTTATTACGGGACCGTACATTACCATCCATAGAGCAACTCGGCCCACCGGCCTCGGCGGACCGGAGGGGAGTAGCCATAGCTTTTATTATCGATGCAAAACAGTCTGTAATTTTTTGCGGGGGGAAATGCGTGTGACACACGCGCACACTATAAAAATCGTCTATTACTACGAAACTCACACCTTGACCTTAACAAAATACATAAACAATTTCACGCACACATTTAAATATCTCGGCTACAGGCACACTTGGGCTTGTACTTTGACAGAGGGGAAAGCCTGCATATACTCCCCTCCGGTCCACCGCGCCCGGTGGCCCGTGTTGCTCTGTGTTACCATCTAACCAGAGCGCGACAGTGCTGAACACCATCTAGGTATTTAGCGGCAGATAGATTAGATTATGCGGAAGTGCCTACGCCCTTGAGTTTCTACCCTTAGGACTCTACCACCAATAATGGTATAGGTACCTAACAAGTACATTGTTATAATAATGTCATTGTCTACTTTGCTGCAAATACAAGAAAAATTCGCACTGACTAAGTAGGTGATGTATTGCTGGTTCTTATTGAAATCACCGTTTAACTCTACAATGCCACAATAGTATTCACACAATCACACCATTTTTCCACTCAAACGATCATCACGGCAGCAGGTGACCGGGTCACGCCTTATACAACGTCAATTATGAGGTCACGAGCAATCAAACGGAGTACAAGCTGACGTGCGCGTGCGCATCGCCTCTATAGTAATTTGTGCGCATATCTTGAAACCCTCCGCTATGTTATATTTAGACAGTTACATAGTATTGAGTGGCGATGAATGGCATGATCGTGACACTGCAGGAAATTTGGCTATAGAAAGAAAAAAAATTTTATGTCATGAAGTGGCAAACAACCATACAGTTCACATAGATAGTAAGTGTAAACAACAACGTAAAAACTAGAGATTTTAATGTAGATGTGTTGCCACCTTGTCACTTATGAAGTCTTAAGTTGTTATAGGTATTACCCCTGTGCCGGATATTACAGGGCCGTACATTACCATCTGACTGGAACGTTGAACACTACCTATATAGCTGTAAGTAGATTAGGTAATCTACTTACAGCTATATAGATAGTATTCAGTGGTACCCGCAAGTTTGGTGAAACCGCATGAAAATTCGTACAATACGTCTTTGAGCTTATCGCGAACAGCCAGACTGGCAGACGCAGCGGGGGACTTCGTTTTATAATATGTATAGAGGATAATGATGACACAACTTTGGAGAATTTCAGTCTATAAATATACAGACTACATTCCCTTCCAGTATTACGATCTCCACATTATATTATATATTTATATCATTACTACCTGACCCGGCAAACTTCGTATTGCCTGAGAATGAAATAATGTGTCAAAGGTTTGATAGATACGGACTATTTGTATGGGAAAATGAAATTGTGGTTTTTACTATTTCCCTTCAATTTCATCATATTTTCTTACCTTTTAAACCTTCCCTGGACTTCCAAAAATCGTTCAAAACCAAAATTAGCCGTTTTATTGTTCGTTAGTCTCGATAAAACTCGAGAACGGCTGGACCGATTTGGCTAATTTTGGTTTTGAACGATTTTTGGAAGTCCAGGGAAGGTTTAAAAGGTAAGAAAATATGAAGAAATTGAAGGGAAATAGTGGGGATGGAGAATATAAACATACTGACCTGACTAAACCGATGACTATAGAAACTCCTTAGCAAAGACTATTGATTCATTTTCTGCCAAACCATGTGCTTTATTTCATCACCCGCTCGAGTTCCCATCTACAGACGCCCACAAACACGAATAACATATCGGCTTATGGAAAGACACGCAGACAATACTTCCTAGATGTCCTGACTGGAGAGGCCTCCTGCTGATATAAATATAGATATTGCGGTATATGATACAGAATGTAACTATGAAAATAATATTTATGATTTCATGCTGAATCATTGCCACGTTCCGCTTAGAAAGGTTTTTAGAGCCAGTGAACGCATGACGTGTATGTAGTGTGCATGTTATTAATGTGTTTGTTAGGTTAGAGTTTTAATTTCTGTAATATTTTGTATGTAGGTATCTATGTACCTATTAGCGGTCCGCACCGGCTTCGCGCAGTTGCATTGCTATCTACCCTCTCCTATTAGCGTAATGTTATTAGCCTAAAGCCTTCCTCGATAAATGGACTATCTAACACTGCAAGAATTTTTCAAATCGGAATAGGTAGGTAGTTGTTTTTGAGATTAGCGCGTTCAATCAAACAACTGCTTGCTGCTTGCTTGCTGGCAGCGCATCTGCATTTTGGCCTCTGGTTTTTATGTAGATAGGTTGCAGTCATCACTTAACATCAATGTGAACTGCTCGTTTGTATGCCACCTTCATCACATAAAAAAGAGTCCGAGCATGGCTGCGGACAGTCCGTTAGACATGGTGAAACTATAAGGGTTAGTCTTATAGGCTACGGAATCCAAAAAAAAGCAGCTTGCAGACATTGAAAATAACAAGCTATTCCCTTGAGTGCGATTGAATTTGAAGTCTGTCTGTCGTCCGTCGCGTCGTTGTTATGTTACTAGCCACTTATATCAAATGATCAGGGCCTGTACTCTGACCTCTATTCAATTGTAAACCTAAATTGAAGCGAATTATATCGCTTGTCCTTATTTCTTCGCGGTCAGATTTTTATTTCGTAGGTATTTTCTATTTGTAAAAAATGTAACATCACGCCTGTGACTTGCACTTGGCCGCTTTTTTTTAACTGTGAATCTTCTCAAACCCAATACCTACTTGGTAATTATTACACTCTCTGTATACCCCATGAAGGACTTGGCATGATGATATATATAGGTACATACACTGATTTCATCAATGAAGTCCACTTTTTAATCCAACTTCAAAAAGATAAATGGTTAAACAAAAACACAAAACGCCACGCGCTCTAACGATCATTGTCCAAACACGAAAGTTAATGGCCCACGGAAACCGGAGTGCAGTGCATCAAAAATATTTCAAAATAACTCCTGCCGAGTTGTGAACAGAAATAACCACTTCCTTCAGGATCGAATGTGTCGCTCCGACGGTTATTGTTGGTGCTTCAGAATAGTTCACAAGTATTTGTGTGTCAAGAGTGAGTCCGGTGTCTGTTTTTGTTGTTGCATTCGTAATGCTCCATGGAAAGTGATTTTAGTGGCTGTATTGAATAATAGTCTTAATTTTATTATAATAAAAATGAATACAATGTCTCGATAAATGTAGTTAAAACTACACGCTTGTGACTAATAGTGTTTGAAATATCACAATTAAAAAATTTAGTTTTTTAATTGTGTTAGTTAGTTTTTTTATTGTTTTAGTTTATGGAATGCTCTAAAACGGATGTTGAATAATTGTGCGGGGCGTTAAAACTATGGAATTGAAAAATCCTTTTTAATTATGTGGTGAATGGGAGGATTTTTGTTGGTACCTAATACTTTCACCAATTGCGGTTTCTTCAATAGTTGGGGTATTAAAGATTGTTTCACTCTGTGCAAAGAGTATCCATGTTTCTTTTTTGAACCATCTCATTCAGTCAATCTTGGAACGTTTAAATAGATTCATATTATTTATTTACTGTATTTCATTGGTACCAACGGTCAAAGTGATACTTTATTTTTTTTACAAAGTGATTATCTATTCTATTGTGAAATGTCTTTATTAATTTATTAACATTTGTAATTAAAATCGTTTTATATTAAATACCTTTCGCGGTATATCACGTCGGTATACATTGAAATTCTGATGTTTAACTCCATTAATATATTTGGTGTCTAGCTGGCGGTTCGGAATACCTCGAATGATTTCATATTATACGTCTTAATTAATTAAAGAGTTCATAATGAGGTCATATTTCAGTTATGATAATTAATGAATGTTTGTGGATTCTATATTCTTGTCGGGCTACATGCAACATTATAATTTTAAGGACTAAACAAGTTCTGTTTGGAATCACATAAAAATGGTAAGAAATTATGTGCTGTTATTTGTGCATCGGCGAAAATGTTTTCTGATTTTCGTTTTTTGACTACGTATTTTAATTATTTTTTCTGTTTTTGATATTTGGTTAGATCCACCACTTTCTATTTTAACTATGCTTGACAGGTCACTTTCTTTGCAAAAATAACTCATATTAGATCGACAACTCCAGCTAAGTTGAAGCAAGCAAACTTAGCTGGAGTTGTCGAACGAATATGAGTTTATTTAAGCAGAAATCAATTGATTCCATAACATATGTACACGTGTACAATACATGCATACATATTCGTTGCCTCAGTTACGTTTCATTTGCATGTAATATGGGGTGAATCTATAGCCATTATGACAAATTCCTGAGGTTCCACGATGAATCGGCTTCAAAGGAAAATCCAATATGTTGTTTGGACATATACTATTATTAGGTAGATCGGTGTAAAAAACGTCGTGAATAGCCATTCTTATTACATTTACAACGAGTGATAACTGACAGTTAATAAACTCGTTTTTGTGGCACACATATCGATTGCTAGTAAACATAATGTAACATATATCCTCGCGACAGTAATTACTTCGATATTACGATTCAATATAGCTATTTAATAAAGCAATTTTAATTACGTCTTGATTCTTGTTTTCCTTTATTTGTATAATCAGGGATTTGTTTACATCTGTTGTTAAATACAAGCTTTTCTTTATCTATAACTATGAAAGACGACTTCACACCTTTGTTTCCTCCAAGGTTCTCTAAGTCGGAAGTATGGACGTATAAACATGCAATCATGCACATGCAATAAGTTACAGAAGCGAGACTTGAGACTGTTGAAATTGATCTTTACATTTCCAAAGTGCGAGGAGGGAGAGCGGGCACTAGTTTTAGGAGTTAAACGTAGCCGTAAACAATTTAAAATTTCAAAAAAAATTTAAAATTTAAAATTTCACCTCGACCTAGAAATTTAACCTGAAATCAGGCCTAGTAATGATGGCATACTTAATAACTTACTTTCCATTAAAATAATAAATATGTGTTACCATGCATTGGCTGATAAATATTCTTCATTAGTTTAGACTGCAAAATTAACATTACTTCAACCTTCCTTGAAATAAAACTATTTTTACGGATTTATCTCGCGTATATTAAACTAAAATGATTTTTAAAATCAACCCGACGTTTCGGTCGCTTTTCAGCTTCCGTGGTCCCGGGCAGACTGAGGTGACATTTGTCTGACAGAAGTTTGAAAAATTATATGTAGCTACCTCCATCGATTTCGTAAACGCCTTGCGTAGCGTTCAGGATTAACACAATAATTACTTATGGTATCTTGAGGTCTTGCAGACTGCTGCGGCTGGGATTTAATCTTGCTAAGTATGGGATCCCATGATGTTGATAATCGCCATCCATCTTCTCTATTGAAATTTGGGTGTTTTTTAATTTCAATAGCCTCGCGTACCATTCGTGGAATGGGTTTGTGTTCTCTAGCGAGTATTTGAATTTTATCAAACCGGATGTAATGGTTTGGCTTATCCGCTATGTGTTCACAGACTGCAGACCTCCCTGTTCTTCGGTTTTTGACATCAGCAATGTGCTCTTTAACGCGGGTGGATACAGCTCTCTTCGTTTGACCAATATATGAGAGTCCACAATCACAATCTAATTTATAAATGCCAGAATTTTGTAATGGAATATTACTTTTAATGGGTCTTAAATACTGATGAATCTTTTTATATGGTTTGAAAACTGTTTTAATGGAATTCTTTTTTAAAATGTTGCTGATTTTATCTGTGACACCCTTAACGTAAGGTAGTATGGCTGGTTGTCGTTCTACTGTAGGTGGTTTCACGCGGCCTCTGTGACGGACGGGTGGTACATGGAGCTTGTTGTTATGTAGCACCTGGCGTAGGTGCTTCAGCTCCCCCTGAAGATGGTGGTCGTCACAGATGCCTCGTGCTCTCTGAAATAGAGATGAGCCAACGGCAGATAAATGTGCCGGGTGATGGTGTGATTCACCATTAAGGTACCTATCAGTATGGGTAGACTTCCTAAACACAGTGTGACTGAGTGTGTTATTGGTTTTTCTAATTAATAAAGTATCTAAGAAGGCTAATTTATTGTCCTGTTCCAATTCCATAGTGAATTTGATTTTATGGTGTATGGAATTGAGATGTGAAAGAAAAACAGAAACATTATTGCTATCCAATATGGTGAATGTGTCATCTACATATCGTTTATAAATGCGAGGTGTTATGGTTGTAGTGCTCAGGGCTCTCTCCTCAAAGTCCTCCATGAATATATCGGCGACTATGGGAGAGACTGGGGAGCCCATGGCAACTCCGTCTATTTGTAGGTAGAATTCCCCATTCCACATTAGATAGCCAGATGTCAGGCACCATTCAAGTAGTTCTGCATATTGACGGGGCATATTGTGAGCAATTAGCTTTCTTTTAACAATCTCGACACAATCCTTAACCGGTAAACATGTAAATAAGGATTCAACATCGAAGCTGACCATTGTTTCATTTGCTGATAGTTGTAGATGTTTGACTTCAGCAATGAAACTGTACGAGTCTTTGACATACGCTCTAGTTTGTCCCCGCAGTGGTGAAAGTATCTGTGCCACATGTTTTGCCAATTTGTAAGTTGGAGTGTCAATTTGACTAACTATGGGACGAAGGGGAGCGCCAGTCTTATGTATTTTAGGGAGCCCATACAGTTTGGGTGGCTTTGGACAAGCAGGTAAAAGTTTTGGTACGTCAAGATCCAATGAATATGAATATTTATGCAGTAAATCGGTAGTCTTTTTTAATATACTAGAGGTGGGGTCTTTGTTTACCTTTTTATATGTGCTTTCATCCGATAACAGCGATAAGATTTTATCATTGTAGTCTGACGTGTCCATCACAACCGTAGCGTTTCCTTTATCAGCACGGAGGACGATGATGTCTTCTGATCGTCTCAACGTCGTCAGTGAGCGGAGTTCTTCACGAGACAGATTAGGTTTTGGTGGCCGGCAGTGTCGTAACGTAGACGATACGTCCTGTCGGATTTCCTCGGCTGTCTCCTTTGGAACTTGATTCCTAATGACGCAGTCCTCGACGTAACTGATAATCTCTTCGTACGGTATCCTCGATGGAGCTGGTGCAAAGTTTAAACCCTTTTCCAGCACCCCAATAGTCGAATCATCCAAAGTTTGTTTTGATAGATTGACAACTGCTTTGACGTTGACATTGACGGATGACTTGTCGTTGTCTATGGGTGTGTTCAGATTTGAATGTTTTTGACCCGTAACCGACTGTTTTTCTAATTTTTCGTATTTACTTATTTGTTTAATTTTGCAGTTATTTAATGTAAATTTTGCGCGTAAGTCGGTTTGTTCGTTACAATTTTGCCAATCTTCTATTTTTAATGTATTTTCGAGGGTTTTAGAGACTTCACTGATGTCGTGTTCTGTATGTGCGATTTCCGAACGGTTTTGTTGAATTAGCTGACATAATAATTTAGTACTTGCTTGGCGGAGGATGATGTTGCTCTTTTTGATGTCTTTTTTTGGAGCAATGCGCACACATACTGGTATCAGGTTGTTGTCTCTGCATCTCTTCAAAAACGTCAGGCCCGCCAACAACCGTGAGCGCCTGTTCTTCAGTTTCTCCAACCGCCGGATTTCAACCTTCCTGTTCTCGTTTTCTTCTCTGTTATTTCTTTTTTATTGTCCCCCCTGTCTCTTTCTCTTGTCATATCTGTCTCTGCTAAATCTGCTGTTCCTTTCACCTCTGTTAGTTCTTCACTGACTCCATAGAAAAAAAATAGACTTTAATAATCAAAGCAAAACACCACACGGGTCATTCTTATTCGTTAATCTCTAAACGTATTTACTATCGGCCATCTTATTTATTAGTCTTGTTATTTGCTAATTATGCTAATGTAATTCAGAAATACCATACCACACCAAGTATTCACTTCACATTTTGCATTGCAAACATCCAGTGTAGTTTCTGTTTCCTTCATTACTTCATTCCTGCCACACACGTTGTACGGTTCAGTTTTTTTTTGTCTATACTTAGCTTTTATTTCTGGCCACCCCGTGTTCTTTGTTTTTGTATTGTCATCGTTGGTGCGTCGTAATGATACATCTGATTTTAATTAGTGTAGGAACTGCTCTCGATAATGTCACACTGTTTTGAGAAGCACTTCAGTATCTTCAGTGGTGACAGAGATAGTAAGATGAAAGAAAACGTTGCATGATTAAGTGATGTTTATATTAAAAATTCTAGGTACGATAATTAAGAAGCGTCTCGTGACTAGCCCACTTGCACTGCAGTCAGTCAACGGAACAATGGCGACCAAACCATTTGAATAGGACGGTAGTAAATGCAATGATGTGAGATGGGCATCAGCGTCTCGCAATGAAACTACCGCCAGTGTGATCGTCAATCCGTTTTCCAAGCGTGGCGATTATGGCATAATCTCATTATTCTTTGCGAGAGCGAAATGCCATTCTACTAGTAAAGTATTTAGGTATACACATAAGTTAGGCATACAAAGGAATATGAATAGAAACTTGTGACATATATGGAAATATTTACTTTATACTTAAAGAAGTTTCTAGTGTGATTTTGGTGAAGTGAAAAAAAATAAAGATATTGCGAGTGAAAAACGTACTCAGTTTTTTAGAAATTATCCGCAGACTCGACCTTGCGGGAGCATCAACCCGCGATCGACCGGCACCAAACAGACGTTAGCTTTGTTCCTTATATATATTTGTTGCAAGTTATTGCAGATTTGACGCATTTTCTTGATTTTCACTGGTGGTAGAGCTCCAGTGGTGGAGCTCGCGGGCGTAGGAACCACCGCATTACCGTATATACTTGCCGCTAGATGATAGTATTCAGCACTATCGTGTTCCGGTCAAGTGGTAATGTACGGCCCTGTAGTTTCCGGCACAGAGGCAAAACACCTTAGGCCTCAGGAATCGGTAACGCATCTGGATTTTGACCTAAATCTTAGTGTGGGTCTTAAAGCTGCAGTCATCACTCAGCACTTAACATCAATGTGAACTGCATGCTTGTTTGCCACTTCCATTACATAAAAAAAATTGACTCCAACTTTACTGTTCTGTTGTTTCTTGTGAATTTCGCCATTCTTTTGTTTTGCTTATTCTAAATTCATTACCATTTACGCCTGTTGGATGTTGTCGAACCACGTCGTGCTTGATATACCTACGGAATGTGGCCAATGAGGTAATATATCTAGCGTAGACTTGGGTGACTTATCTCCATTGGACTTAACATCGGTGTTCTACCGCTTACGGCTTAGTTTTGAGATGGCAATGAACAGTGAAATAGCGGTCGTCCATGTGTAATGTTGCTCGATAACCACGATCGCTTTATGAACTATCAAGAGAACTGGCCGCTTGTACATATCTTAAACTATGTGTTATATTAATAAAGTACCTTTTTCATTACAATTATCATTGTGGATAAACTTAAGACAAAGAAAAAGTCGGCTCTCCAAGTCCTGACTATTTTATATAACCAAGATACACAAATATTATTATATATTATCCGCTAAAAGAACTGGCCGCTTAAACACATGTTAAACCATGTGTTATATTAAACACTTTGTTCGATTTATAGTAGTTGAGATAAACTTAAGAGAAAAAAAGTCATCGGATCTCCAAGCCCTTTGTCACCGACTTCCTATTTTAATCCAAGATACACACGTACGTTTTGGCAACGTTGACACAAGATTGCGTGCGAACGGCATTAAAAACAAACAAGCATCTGGCATTGAAAGTCGTCCTTGACACACTCGAGACTGGCCCGGTTCCGTCCGCCTTCCTGGTTGCCATTTGTCATATTATTATTAATATGTAGATCTTATTACTTTTGTTTGTTTGGACGAAGAATAATGACCGAAGTGATGCATGAGAGAAATATCTTGAGTTCAACAGATTTGGATGAAGCCTCCAATTTTATGTAACATCTGGCAATATAAACCGACCATGACACATTCAAAATTTACCCCTGGTCATCTGTCATGTATAGTTTCGTAAAGCCAGATTTGTATCTTCTCTTTGTTATGGAATTAATCTAGATGGAAAATGGCTTAAGCCTCAAGAGGAGCAACATATCGGGATTAAAGGCTCCAGTTTTAAGCAATACCTAATAATAAAAGTCGACCGTGACACACTATACTGGCCCGGTTCCGTCCATCTTCCTGGTTGCCATTCGTCATATTATTATGTAGATCTTATTACCCTTGTTTGTTTGGACGAAGAATAATGACCGAAGTGATGCATGAGAGAAATATCTTCAACCTCAAGAGGAGCTATGGATTTGGATTGAAACCTCCAATTTTAAGTAACATTTGACAATAAAAGCCTCGACACATTCAAAATTTACCCCAGGTTATCTGTCATATGTATGTATAGTTTCGTATTCCCAGATTTGTTTCTTCTTTCTTCTTATGGAATTAATGTAGATGGAGAATGGCTTGAGAGGAGCAACACATCGGGATTGAAGACTCCAGTTTTAAGCAATACCTAATAATAAAAGTCGACCGTGACACACTCGATACTGGCCCGGTTCCGTCCGTCCTCCTGGTTGCCATTCGTCATATTATTATGTAGATCTTATTGCTCTTGTTCGTTTGGTCGCAGACTGCTTACTAGTACTTATCAAAGAGTGATGTAGCAAAAAAAATTTAATATGTACAACATTAAATATGTACTTAACAATTGTTTTCCACTATTAGAGGGTAGGGTCTTCCCGTCCCTGCTCTCTCCTGTCCTTTTGATGCAACCAAAGGATGTTAGATTTATTTTAAGGGACAATATACTATATATTCCGTCTAACCTTAACTTATGTAATTCCAGGTAGAAGAACGCAAACGTGCAATATGGGAAGCGTCGATCTCGAGACGCGAAGCGCTCCTGCAACGCGAGCGCGACCGCACGGAGCGTTTGGAACGTGCGCGGGCCGCCCGCTCGGCGCCGCGGCCCGCGTTCGCGTTCGGTTCGTCCACGCCGCGGCTGCTCGAGCCGATCGACTCGGCGGGTTTCTTCTGGGCCGCGCGCAGGTTGGTTTATCGTTAGATCATGCCAGCTTTTAAAATTATGCTCTCTACCTCTCTGGTATCTAATACGACACGACCGAATAAACATAATATGGGGACCATTCGAAATCGTGACTTTGTAACTAAATTGATTTAAATTAAAGTGGGTAGGTTCCAGTTTGTTTAAATTACTTTACCTGCAAAACTATATATTGATTGATAGCACGACGAAATGGTTAAACCTTTAATGAGATTAGATACTTGTTTCGTGGCGTATTATTTATAAGAACGATTCGTTTATTGTATCTGATCGTTCGAATATATAAACAATCGTATTATGCTACTTAATTATTCATTTTAATTTAACGTTTGTTACACAATCGATATCACCGAGATAAAATTTGACTGACGATTGTGAGAAAATCAGTTAAATTGTCAAATATTTTTTAAACAGTCCCGACGTAATGATCGAACGAATATGGGTTTGCTTTGCTTTTTATTGAGTTAAGTCCCAAATATAGCGGGTGTTGGTTGATTCAGTACTTCAAGTGACAGTCCGTGAAAAAAAAGCGTATTTATTTCTATAATGGTTTTTTTTATCAAATCAAATCTTATAATTTGAAAATACTTCTTTATAAGTTAAAACAGGCACATTTATCTCTGCATTTTCTATTAATAATACCGCACAACCCAATCACAACTTACCCGGTTTCAATGAGATCTTATTACCGGTTAAGTTGTGTATTTGATCAAATATATATGGTACATACTGACCTGAAAAACGTATGTTCTAAGATTGCCGCATATCCATAATAATTCGAATCGTAATTTTAGAATTGTCTTAAGTTCTTATAAAATTTCCAAAGAAAAATGTATTTAAAAAGCTGGATCGATTTATTCATACATATTCGGATATTAGCTTAATTTCAACAGAACAGCTGTTAACCCGCTTACTGCAACAACGGCCTTATATTACAATATTTATTGATATTTTCTCCAAAAATTTTTATATAAGTACTTACCTACCTACATTTAATAAATCACATAGACAATAAATACGCTTTTCCTTATTTTACATAACGTAATGCCCCAGTGAATAACAGGACAACACGAACAATTATCGTTTTTTTTGCACTAATTATTTTTTGTTTTTCTACCCCCACCAGTACCAACCCCATAGATCAGATGAACTTTTTTGAATCACTGTAAGCAGTTTTTTTTGTTTATTATTTTGTTATGTTTTTATAACATTTACTAATTGTTTCTAGTTTGATTTTTATTAATATACTTAGCCGTTTTCTTGATTTTTTAATGTTTTGTACGATAATTTATCAACACGAAGCCAAAGCTTTTTAATTGTAAGTTTGTTTTTAGTAGTTTTTTTTTGTTTTTAGTTAGTGGTATTGTATGATCTTAGTAGTTATTGCTTGCGAATGTAATGAGTATCCAAAACTATGCATGTATTGTTTGTAGATATGTAGTTAGTAAATTTAGCATAGCATGGTGAGAGATTTCGACATGTGACTTTACTTTCGTTATTGTTATAATGTTTCCCTTCTTACTTTCAACACCTTTCATAATATTTTTGTGAGTTGTTAAAGAATCATATGATGGAATCATCCATACACTGATTTGTACAGACTCTTTAGAAGAAATATAGTTTGAAAATTAAAGAAAAATAAAAATTTTGACGATGTTTTCGATTTTTGTTTCCATTTTTCTTTAAATTTCAATCTTTATTTCTTAAGATAAGATTATAATTATGTAAACCGCAGTAAAATAAATATGTTTCTTTTATATCTGAACAGTATTAATTTTAATTTAAATTCGATCAACCTCTGCATTCCGCTTTTGCACGGTTAGCTCTTACTCATTGCCATAGTGTAGTTTTATTACAGAGTGTTGCATCTATTAAAACATGGACTGATGTAACTGGCCTTAGAATAGACAAACATTTTATCAAGTCAACTCATTTGTCCAAAGCCAATAAAATCAGTGCGTTTTATTTAATAGTGAATTCCTTAATTGCACAAGTTTTCCTCTTCATCATCTCAGCCGAAGGACGTCCATTGCTGAACAAAAGCTTCAATAAGGACCATAATCGCCGCTCTTGGCATATGGGTTGGCGATCACAGTGACCATTGTTTTACTGCGCGACGTTGCTGCCCATCCCACGTTATTTTATTAACTTTACTACCGCCATATTGGAATTGTTTGACCGCAATTATTCGGTTGGCTGACTGCACTAGCGGAAGAATTCTCCACTCCAGGGCGGTGGAATCGTCACTTTGCTACGCCTTCAGATATTTATTTATACCAATTTAGTTCGAATGAATACACACAGGCGGTCACGGGTCGGCCACAGATGTCACGCATAAACTTAACCACAGTTCACTCTGTTCGCACGCTACTCTGTGACAGGACACAGGACATCGTAAAGTGGTCGATGTCTTCAGAATACGCAATTACGTCCGAACGACTTACTAGACGGGTGTACTTAAATAATGCGACCTATATTGGCCGCGCTGTGTAAGTATTCGCGCCATTTACTTTTCGACGCCCTGTCAGCTATATACAGGGTGTCCTAGAAATCAACGATAAACCGTAAACGGGTGATAAACGGCCAAGTCATTACTGATATTAGAAAAATGTGAGAAAAAAATATTTGTCCTGTATTTTTAATATTATTAGGATTTAAAAAAATATCGGAAATACTCCTTAAGACTACAAATAAGTTTTGTTAAAAAGTAATATTTGTAGTCTTAGGACTTGAAAGATCATCACAGAATGACAGATTTTCCGACATTTTTTAAAATTCTTGTAATATGAATAATACCTACTTGACAGTTTTTTTTTTCACATTTTTCTATTAACTTGGCCGTTTCTATCACCCGTTTTCGGTTTATCGTTGATTTCTGGAACACTCTGTATAAAGAATGGGTAGAGCTCCAGTGACGGAGCTCGCGAGGGCGTAGATACCACTGAATTACCAAATCTCATTATCATCGTCATATCAGCCGAAAGATGTCCACTGTTGGACCAAAGCCCCCCATATGAGGGATATGCCCCATAATCGCCACGCTTGGCATGATGTGGATTGGCGATCGCAGTGGAGGTAGTTATATCGCAGGACGCTGCTGCCTCATAGTGCCTTATTGCACTTATTACTGACCCATTTTTTTATAAAATAAAAAAATAAAATACGCTTACACTCACAGCCCCACAGTAGGTATAAACCTGTGTCGTGGGTGCCGTTGTACACATACAACACATACACAAACACCCAGATCCGAAACAAATATCTGTAGGCCATACAAATATTTGTCTAGGTGCGGGGATTGAACCCGCGACCCTTCGAATCAAACGGTCATCTCACACCACTCGACTAACCGGGTCGTCGTTATGTAATGGAAGTGGCAAGCAAGCATTCACATTGTTGTTAAGTGATGACTGCAACCTATAGACAACCACACAAAGACCAGAGGTGAAAATGCAGATGCGTTACCACTCCTGAGGCCTTAGGTGTTATTTATTTATTTATTTAAACTTTTAGCACATAAATAATGTACATAAGGCGGACTTAATACCTAGTAATATTCTCTACCAGCCAACCTGTTATGTCTGTGTGCCGAAAATTACAGGGCCGTACATTACCACCTGACCGAAACACGATGGTGCTGAACACCGCCATTTAGCGGCAAGTATATTAGGTAATGCGGTGGTGCCTACGCCCGCGAGCACCGTCACTGCAACTCTACCACCAGTAATTGGAGCGGTTTTGACCGTCACTGTTCGGTTGACTCACTGCACTAGTGGAAGAAATTCTTCCGCTAGTGGGCGTTGGAGTTTTCACGACCCGACGGCAGCACCTTTCTATACTTGAGTCATTTACATAAGATCTTGTGTGTGATTTCCGGGTATTAACACTAGGTAATCTAAAAATATGCGACATGTATTAAAATTTTCCGTCAATAAACAGTGTGCTATCGATTTATATCTAATCGATTTCTCGAATATAAAGGGTAATTAAGAAAAAACTGCTGTAGGTACTCCACGATAAGTACAATTAGATAATGAAACTACCGCGCGTCGATAACAAAATTATCTAAATATCAATAATTTGTACAAAGCGTCATTCTGTCTGTTAAGGCGTGCGTAGGTGTATTTATTATATTCATATTAAGGTATTACTTTAACTCATAGAGCAACACCGGAGGGGAGAAGCCATATGCAGGCTTTTCCCTCTGCCAAAGCACAAGCCCAAATGGGCCTATACCTGTCGCCTAGATGTTTAAATGTGTGCGTGAAATTGTTTCTATATTTTGTTAAAGTCAAGGTGTGAGTTTCGTAGTAATAGACGAGTTTTGTAGTGTGCGTGTGGGTCGCACGCATTTCCCCCCGCACAAAATGACAGACTGCTTTGCATCGGTAATAAACGCTATGGCAACTCCCCTGCAGTCCGCCGCAGCCCGTGGCCCCTGTTGCTCTATGCTTTAAGTTTTACTGATTGTCTCATGGATTTCTACGAAAAAGTGGTTTTGACTATTATTTCCAGATATGGATAATGTTACGTAATCATTATATTAATATCGGTTAGGATTGACACGAATGTGTTCATTTAACTACTACCACTAACATTTATTTGGCGACAGATAGATTAGGTAATGCGGTGGAGTCTAACACCCATATTATAACCCCCTTATTCATAAACGTATTTTAGCTTTAAAGTGTTGCTAATGTCCTTTTCTATCCTGCACATTTGACAATGCAACTAACAAAGACAAAGCATTTTATGGCTAAAACGTATCTAATGTACGTTATGAATAAGGGGTAATACGTTACTCGAAACATTCCTTGACTAACACTCAGCTGAGGACACTTTATGGGAGACGCCTCGAAATCCATATTGTTTTTTTTGTATTTTGACAGTAACACATGTGTACGGATTATCATATAGATAATTTACAAAGTCTTGAAAATCCATCTTTATAGAAAAATATGGTGTTTAATTATAGTTCCAGACAGTTCCGACACGAAAAACTTTTCGAGCGCAAGAATATGGCTTAAATGTAAACACTCCTCAAGTTTGACAATTGCTTTCTTACCTCAAACGAAGGCAGAATTTCGAGTTGACGTTATTAGTTACAACTAAGAATACCAATGCCATTGAGTAAGGTTGAGTTGAGGTCGAGATAACGACTTAGAATATGGGTGTTAGCCTTCGAACTCCAATTGTCGGAGCTCAAGGCACAACCGCCACCGCTTCATATAATCTATCTACAGTTCAGCACTATCGTGTTCCGGTAAGACGGCCCGGTACCTGATAACTATGTCTACCAGAGACATTACAACTTAAGTTTCAGGGGTGGCAACGCATTTTGACCTCTGGTTTTTGTGTTTATTATGTCTATAGGCTGCAGATATCACTTAATATCGATTATTAACTCGATTCTCGAATAATTGGTTTTTGTGTTTGGTTATAATAAAATTAACGTGAATATGAATATGTACATTTTTCTATAATAGTCATGTCAGTAACTTCCATGTCAGTAACTTCTTAACTATGAATATAACTTTACAATGTTATATTATGTGAATTTAAAATGATTATGTGCTGTCGAAGGGGTTTCTGGTCATCCAAAACATTGTAAATTGGACTTTAACATCATACAAATAAGTCACTTACGTGACGGACCGGATATTTCTTCGATAGAACTTATTCTATCACTGGTAGGCACCTATTGTAAGTAAAAAAAATAAATCTAACGAAAGAATTGTAAATTAGAAGAGCGGAGCCCTCTGGCACAGGCATTTTACAATGCTTAAAAGGGGACTCCAGCCTATTTGTGTCATAAAACATTTTGTTAAAGAAATAAAGATTATTTATTTATTTATATTTATTTATATCCACGTAAAAAATACATACATTTGTGAAGTTAGACACAACATAAGAACAGCCAAAAATATCCAGCTTGAAAGTGAATTTCCAAAAAGACAAAGTAATAAAAAAGAACCGGACATATTATCCATTGTCCAAACTTCCGATAGCTTATCGTCACATCGGACGTTTTGTGAAATGGCGCAAAAGAGGACGGTCCACCGACCTGGTGACGTCACGCCCGTTGAAACAATAGCCTTAATTCGACGTGGCAGATTTCTGAATGATTGTTTTGCATAATGTCGCAAGCCGAAGGCATTTTAGGGTTCCGTACCTTAAAAAGTACGGCTTCGGGGCTTGACTACCCTACCGCCCGATAACGGGAGAATTCTCTTTTAGTGGAAGATAGTTCTTTCAGTAGTGCAGTCAGTCAACCGAACAATGGTGGTCAGACCATACCAATGAGCAGGGCATAAAACTACCGCCACTGCGATGGCATATACCTTAGGACCCTCCCCCCCCCGTCCCCCCTATTGGGAAATCTTTGGTCCGATAGTGGAAGTTTTCAGCTCTCACTGCGCGAGCGTTAATGCTGTCCATTTATCGAGTAAATATTTGGTGAGTCAATAAATAAATAATTCGTTATAGAACAATAAAAAAAATATTAATAATTAATTAACGTAACGTAATTTTCAAAACATTTTAAAAAACCTACGGAAGACACTAATTCTTTACCTATAAGTAGATTTTGTTGTAATATAACAAAAGATAAGAAGTCTATGGTATTTAAGGTACTTTAGAAACTCCACACTCAAGTGTACGGAACCATATGAACACAAGTCCGGCTCGCAATTAGTTTTTTATTCAGAGTCGCTGTGAATTTTAATGGGGTCAGCCATCATAATTTGTGTTTGAAAATAAAATAGGTACTAAATAAAGTGGCTAAGTTGCACAGTGATTCATACCTGACAGTTTGGTACGGGCAAAGAATATGTAATACTACGTACAGAACAGACACTTCGACGTCGCACCTGATTTCCCCTTCCTCAACCCGCACCCCCTGTTGTCGGCAATGGGAGTGTTGAATATGTCACAACTTTTAACCATTTCATGTAAAAGCGACATACAAATGTTATAAATTATACAAACTTTTAGAGAATTAGAACTTTTAGAGAATTAGATTTGCGACAACTTATTATACATGTCATAATGTTTGTTCAAAAAAGCAGTATTGGCGAAGATATTTTTAAATGTTCTGATTTCACCATACAATTCACAGGTGTTTTTATCACGCGTGACGTCAGAATGTTCAGTTTTTTCATGTCAAAGGATTGACAGACAAGTCAGTTATTTTCTATGAGCCGTTTTGAGTCAGTTTCACGACTGCTCCCACATTTTTATTATAGAGGTAAAAACACTTCGGCCCCAGCCTTCTTACTAAACATATGCATTCTGACATCTGGATATTTAGACCACTTACAATCAATATGAACTACATGCTTACCACTTTCATTTCCTAAAAATGACGTCGGGCATTAGTAAGGCTGCATTAACTGGGAACTATATTTCTTTTTGGTCCTTCGTCCCTATTGAATTCGCACCACAATTCAATGATAATTCGCTAATCACGTGGACAAATATAGTATGAGCGTATGAAATGTTATTCTGTTGACAGTAAAATGTAACACGACGTAGGAATTACACAACAATACACAAAGAGATACACGTTTAAGGCTGAATAAGCTTCTCACTTTGGAATGTCGGTACGCATGTTGATTTGCATGTTAGTTGTACATTTAGAAAAAAAGTAAGGAAATATAATACGATCGCATGTGTTTATGTACAATGTGAGAACTGCCAATTTTATTGTATCAGTTGATTAATGATTAACTAGCAACTAGTTATTGATGTCGTCTTTCGCCGTCATCCTAATTTAGTCTGTTTCAAAAACATTGGTGTTACACTTATTACTTATATACAAATATTTTTTCTCGTTTTCGAGATTAGCACGTTCAAGTAAACAAACTCTTCAGCTTTATAATATTCGTTATTGTAAAAAGATTATTCTTAAACGTGAAAAACTTTCGCTTAAGTGAGATATCATCCCACAGCATCTTAGGCGGTTAATAATAATTAAGGATATGAGTTTTAATTTTAGATTATATGCAGACTGATGCATTTCTTGATAGACGATAATTAATGGGTTCTATTTGCGATATATTTCAAGGAGTATGTTTGAAATTTTTATTTTTTTACGTAATAAAAGTGACAAACAAGCGTGTAGTTCACATTGATGTTAAGTGATGACTGCAGCCTATAGACACCCACACAATGACCAGAGGTCAAAATGCAGTTGCGTTGCCACTCCTGAGGTCTAAGGTGTTATGCCTCTGTGCCGGAAATTACAGGGCCGTACATTACCACCTGACCGGAACACGATAGTGCTGAACACTACCATTTAGCGGCAAGTACATTAGGTAATGCGGTGGTGCCTTCGCCCGTGAGCTCCGTCACTGGAGCTCTACCACCAGTAAAGATAGGATAGTTTGAAGGTTATTTACTTCTGTGTTATATATTTTTTAAAATTACTTAACAGTTTGCGTTTTCCGTTTCATATGATTAATATTAGTGAATGAGAGAATATTTGTATGTAAATTTTGTAGATTTTCATTTTGTCTTTCATCTAAACACGGCTAATTAATCAAACATTTGTCGCAGTATTTATGTATGATTTATTAAAAACCGGTGCCAATGAACCCAAATACTTTGTTCAGTGTAAAAATATCACCACCACATTAAAGAAACGATTCTCGTATATCAAAATTAACAAAGCAACCCAGAACTAGTTTTCATGATTTCTCTCTCTATCCACTTTCTCACATTTTGTTTAATTAACGGGATTTGTAATAATCTGAAAAAGTTTCTTTAAATTTACAATAATATAATTTGGGTAATATATGTCACTGAAACTAGAACAAAATCAGAAATCATAGTAAGTAGGTATACAGAACATTATATCAAAAATATTTAATTAGAAAATACATTAACTACTAGCTGACCCGGCAAACTTCGTATTGCCTCACAATTAAATAATGTGTCAAAGGTTTGATAGATACGGACTATTTGTATGGAAAAATAAAATTGTGGTTTTTACTATTACCCTTCAATTGCTGCATATTTTTTTACCTTTTGAACCTTCCATAGACTTCCAAAAATCATTCAAAACCAAAATTATCCAAATCGGTCCAGCCGTTCTCGAGTTTTAGCGAGACTAACGAACAGCGATTGATTTTATATATATAGATACAACGTTAATTATATCCGATACCGAAAATAACACTTTCCGTGGATATTGTTGTTTTTTTTTGTCTGAAAACCCAATGTGTTTTATGTTTCGTTGTAAATTATTTTAGCTCACAATTAAAATTTTGCTTGAAATTCCCTGCGTGCATTCTGTCAGTCATTCTTCAGTTCTTTTACGTAATAAATATTTGAAGACGAATATTGCAATGCCCCCTGCATGACTATGTCCGTAGCCTACCTAACACTAACCCAGCATTACCAACGTAACAGATCTGAAATTTACACGTGTGCTATGATGTTGCAGGGCGGCATCAACCACAAATGTGATGTTCGCGTCTGCGCCGCTCACTAGACGCGCCTCCGCGTTGCATCTGGACTCCTCTGACACTGACAATAAAGGTAAGATCATTTGAACAGTATGTGCCTTCACGCCAAGTTTTTTACTTTTTTTCATTGACCTGGGTCAGAAATCAACGATAAACCGAAAACGAGTGATAGGTCCAAATCATGATAGTTATCAGAAAAATGTGAAAAAAAATTGTCATGTATTTTTACTATTATAAGGATTTTAAAAAATATTGGAAAAACCGACATCCTACGATGATCCTTCAAGTCCCAAGACCACAAATATTACTTTCTTGTAATTTCTCCCTCTGTATTGTAGTCATGACTAACCCTACTTTTACTGTCATATTGTAGGTATGTATATTATATATGTATATGTATTGATGTTGGTTCACTTAGCTAAAATTGAATATTATGTATATATGTAGTCTAGCATTTTGGCTATTTATTGTTTTACTCGTCGTACAGGCATTGCCTGGCGGCTTGAGGTTCGTGATGCCACTAGGACCCACCAGAATATCAGCGCTGCAGCCACTGTTGCAGCAATCAGCTGAGGTGGGTGCCGTTTTTTTTGGCTTCCCACAACCAAATATATAATAGTATTTTTACTTGTTTTTAATTTTTATTATTGTTGTTGTGTGTGTGCCAAAAAAATAAATATTTTTCTTTCTTTCTTTCTTTCTAATTAAAATTTTAATAATATTTAAAATACATGACAAATATTGGGGCCGAGCAGTTCTCGAGTGGCGACCGCGTACCGGGAAACGAAGCGTAGGCAGGCCCCCACAAGATGAACCGACGACCTGGTGAAGGTCGCAAGCAATCGCTGGATGAGGGCGGCCCAGAACCGTTCGTTGTGGCATTCTTTGGGAAGGCCTTTGTTCAGCAGTGGACGTCTTTTGGCTGAAATGATGATGATAACTAATATTTTATTTTACATTTTTCTAATAACTGTCTGAAAAATGACTTGGCCTGACCCGTTTTCGGTTTATCGTTGATTTTTGGGACAGCTTGTATGTACTAAAGTACTAGACTGGACATTCCGCTTGATAACATGGTTCCAATTTTTTGCATACAATTACCTGCACTTTCCCATAGTAACATGACAGCTGATGTGAAAACGTCATGCAAAGTATCTGTCAAATCAATTTAAAAACGGAACCGGCTGTTTCTTCCCCGTGTCTACTATATATATTGACCTCATTGCTTTCTGTAATAAAGGTGGCAAACAAGCATGCAGTTCACATTGATGTTAAGTGATGACTGCAGCCTATAGACCCCACACAAATACCAAGGTTAAAATGCAGATGCGTTACCACTCCTGAGGCCTAAGGTGTTATGCCTCTGTGCCGGAAATTGCAGGGCCGTACATTACCACCTGACCGGAACACGAAAGTGCTGAACACTACTTATTAGCGGCAAGTATGTTAGATAATGCGGTGGTGCCTACGCGAGATCCGTCACTTTAGCTTTAACACCAGTAAAATACCACTAATTACCACAAATCCAGCGAAGCAGTGAATATTTTTATTGCTATAAATATACAATTTCATCTTGATACACGCTTATGAAAGTCGTGACTGCTCACAACGTTCTACACTATCTGTTGAATCTCCACAGATAGTGTGCAGTGATGTAACATTCCAACTATTTATAAGGTTGTTAAAGGATTTTCTATTTAATTTGTATTTTTTATTGCTGCCAAGGAATCATGATGTTTACAAGCTTGTGTGAGTTTAAATTGTTATTATATTTTAAATGCATTTTTTTCGGTTTTGATTGTACGAGCCAAGTTTTGAAATTTATCAGTTTTTTAACAACGATACGGTTAATCCAGCGGTGTGAGATGACCATTTGATTCGAAGGGTCGCGGGTTCGATCCCCGCACCGGGACAAATATTTGTATGGCCTACAGATTTTTGTTTCGGATCTGGGTGTTTGTGTGTGTGTTGTATGTGTACAACGCCACCCACGACACAGGTATATACCTACTGTGGGGCTGTGAGTGTAAGCGTATTTTATTTAGTTTGATTTTATTTTTTTATAATAACATAATTTGTGAATAAATATTTGTGTAGGTGTATGTACGGATACATAGAGGATACAGACGAGACATTAATTTGGAGGTATAGGTGTATTGTACACTAGCTTTTGCCCGGGATTTCGTCCGCGTGTACTTTACTTATCAGAACATTATGTTTTAATTAACCCCGTTGTAATTGGGACACGTGATGTATATCTGTGTGTATAGCAAGGTACTGAAGTAAACTATAGGTACCTTACAGTTGAAGTACATACTGTAACTTTGCTATAAATCTATTTCTCTATCTAATCTATATTTTGGTTGTACATTTTGTATGGATAACCCCCTCCATTGAAGTGACCAACTTAGCCCTTATAATTTTAAATTGTTACCCGTCATATTTTTAAGTCTAGAAAAGGAAGTCCATTGGAAAATCCTCCCGAATAAGTAGACACTTACTTCTTCCTTTATCTTTGCCGCAAATATATTTTTTTACCTGTCTTCCAATTTTCATACTGCTAAGTCTAGAAGCCAGATATGAGAACATTTCAATATAATAGAATACATTTAAATTTCACCCCTCTACTTCACTCTATTAGGAGTTGAATTCGACTTGAAGAGAGAAATCGACTGTGCGGTGATATAATATAAGTCAGTGAGTCGGGGTTGCCTTTTACAAATTATATCTATACTAATCTGTGGAACTACTCCGATTCCGATCTCCGAGTCCGATTTGAAAAATTCTTCCAGTGTTAGATAGCCTATTTATTATCGAGGAAGACTTTAGGCTATATAACATCACGCTAAGATTAATGGAGAGGATAGGTAACATTGCAAACGCGCGAAGCCGGGGCAGGCCGCTAGTGGATAAATATTAGAAATCTAGATAGTATTTATTTTACACGTAAATCCAAGGCTTTACGTTAAAATGTGATAATTTCTAGTTCAATCCACATTGTAATATTCTCCTGAGTCGTTACTTCTATACGTTAGTAAGATGTATAGTGCTAAATGGCCTTGGTAGTGATCGGAAAGATTATAATGTTAACAGTATACTTATGTGAATTGCTTTTTGTTTAAATGGAAATTATCATCTCCTCTTAGTTGTAGGTAAATCTATTATTTTTTAATACTTTAGTTGGCAAGTTCAATTTTTCGGCCAGAATAATTACCCCCCTTATTCATTCGTTTTAGCTATAATATGCATGGTTTTATACTCGGAATTTTAATTCGATTCCAAATTTGACAATTTCAGTGTTAGTTAGTGCGTAATGACAAATGCTAAATAGTGACGTTGCGAAATTAATCCATACGGAATTGAAATATTTCTGAATCGATTTATTTAGTTTGTAATTATTATCTAGTTTGGGGGAAGATTTAAAAAATATTGTAAAGAGTCTGTAAACCAATTTTCAGGCTTTAAAAACTGAAAAAATATCCCGTACCAACTATCACCTCCTCTCTTTGGGGGTTGAGCGCACATTTCCAAAAAAAAGTAAAATCTTAAGAACCCTTTACCTTGTTTTCTTTAGTATGAACTTTGTATTGCTGTAATAAAGTGCAAATTGACTCTTTGATGCATGGAACACACCTACATTGCTTAGACGACAGTGAGTGCTTGTAATTTTATATGAACATTATGCAATAGCAATAAAATTAAAATTGACTCTACGTTTTAGTTAGAAAAAAGAAAAGGGCTGTTTTTAAGGTTTTTCCGGCAATTATTATATTTTCTCATTATATTACCATCCTTGAAATTCAACGAACATTTGAAAAAAAGAATTGGCACATTTTGCTATTCATTTTTATATTTTAGATAATAATGTACGATTTCCGCAGACGAACCCGACCGCACACCGCAACCCATCTGGTCGTCGGTGGCCCGGCGGCGCACCGACCTGGTGCCCACGGTGCCCGCGCCCCGCGCCCCAGGTAGAGCGTACTCCATGACGCGCCTCGACAGGATCCACCGCCCCATGCAGCCCTCGCCCTCCATGCAGCACCTCAACAGGGCCCGTATGTATATCTTGAGTAAACGCGTTGGGTCGGCACTTGCGAAAAAAGCAACAAACAAAATGTTTAGAAAAATATCACAACAAACACTTTTTTGGAAAAAAATTTTTTTTGTAGAAATGTAAAAAAAACTAAAAATGTGCTTCTTAAAAAATGCCCTAGAAAACGTTATTCTAAAATTATTTTCTAAATTTTAATTATAAAAAAAATCATTAAGAAAAAAAAAATAGTAAGTACATAAGTACTTACTATTTTGAACTTTTTATTAAAATTAATTAAATATCTTACTTACATTAATTTTGCAAACTTCGTAGTGCATTCACTACTGATAAAGAACTGCTAAGATGCAGTTTTAGCTGATAATTATTATTTATTTTATTTTGATATTTTTTCTCTAAATTACCGAACCGTCGTCTTGTTTTTATCTTAATAAAAATTATTAAGGACCACTGTGATACAAGCCTAGCTTAGTGCAGGGTCCATTGTAAATGTTTATGCTTATGTAGGAACAATGTTTAATAAAGAATTAATTATATAAATAAATATAGAGTTTTATTTCATAAATATTTTAATAAACTACTACTTATAAAATTAAAATTCAATCAATAGAATAACACTGCCGTAATCAGAAAAGTTGCTTTTTTATTAAAAACAAGTGTCGATTCAACGTGAGAAGGTGCTGGTTTTCCGAAGCGCTTGGTTGGCGACGTCACTAATGCGGTATGTTCACTCACTTGGGGCTTAGCTTTCTATCTACCCTCTATTTACACTTAAGCTATCTACTGTCCTCTTAAAATTTACTTTTTTTATGTCCTCCGTTCTCTATACCCATACACATATAGGGCTAATGTGTGCCTCACTTTGGGGTAAATTTGTTATTAGTATAACCTAAGCTTAATTTTTAACATTGCTCTGTTTATCGTAATTCTTAAGCCGATTGTGTCGAACAACAGAACAATAAAGACACAAGTCTAAAATTATTTAAAACAGTCATACAGGCACGAACAAAGAACCTCTTCCTTTTTCAATTCTATTAAAAAGTGACAGGATGAATGTTTAATTAATTCAAAAAATCAAAATAAATTAAATATTATATATATTTTTTTAATTTATAATATTTTTGTACTTATATTGCGATATTGCTAACATAATAAGCAGCTTTAAAATGCTTTGAAGCAGTTTGCTTTTTCAGACAATTATGTTTTGTGATTGACAATATTATCCGAGTGTCGCTTTATATAGCGCAGGTTTTTACTAATGTATTGAAATAAATAAAGCAGTATTGTTTCAATACATTAGTAAAAACGTACATTTATAATAATGCTACTAAATTGTGATACAATTGTAACGGAACCCACTCTCTCAAAAAGGGGATTCTTCAGATAAAGGATATTTTCGAAGTCAAATCTAAATCAACAAGAATATAATATTGGCCAAGTGATGTCTAAAGGGACCCTACAAGTTGTTAAATGGTAGAAACCTTAAGTTCTTTAATAGAGGTAAGAATAAAATTAGAAATGTGATAAGATTATTAAATAGAACCCCAAAGAGTAAATTACTGAATACACAATACAATATTGGAGGGGAAGGTTAAGGAGCCCCAAACCATCGCCCCTTAGTGTGAGTACCAAACCAAGAATCTGTACTCTCCAGACGAGCTTGGAGTATATTTGGTAGATGAGCGTATAAATAACGCTTAAATAATTACCATACAATGATGGTCACATTTATAATCAAACTGTTGTAAAACAACAGATATAAAGGCAAAGCCTCAAATTGTAGATGATGTATAAAGACAAAGTCTTAATAAGCTGACAAAGTCAGTAAGTTGTAGTAGACTGTTGTAAACAACAGATTATATGGCATAAGCCTCAAATTGCAGGTATTGTGTAAGACATAGTCTTAAGCTGACAAAGTCAGTATGTGGTAGTAGACTGTTGTAAACAACAGATAAAGTGGCATAAGCCTCAAATTGTAGGTATCGTGTAAGACATAGTCTTAATAAGCTGACAAAGTCAGTAGATCATATTTCAATATTTATATAGGCCATTAACAGGCAGTCAGGTAAAATATACTCATTTGAGTATTCCAATGATGAGGTTGATATGTATATTATCAATCTTCACAGACACCGTTAGGCGCAGTAATTGTTGCAGTAGTAGATCATGATCATAATATGGCATAGCCATTAAGTTGTTATACCGTAAACATAGTTTACTCATTCTGACATAGTCAGTAAATAAATATTTCAGGCAATGTCCTGTAATTATGGTTTAACCATATATGAGTATTACCTCATTGTATATTGTCAGTATCTGACATCGCAAATAAATGCAATATTGTAGTTTCCATAAGGTAGGTGCATAACACACAATAAATGTAGCGGTTCCATGACCGATCATCGCAACAAGGCGGATAATGATCTGTTGATCATATTATAATATTAAATATGTGTTGTGTTTGTTCTGAAGTAACACCTCTTCATCCAGATGGATATTATCTCCAACGTTAATGGAATCGACCTATAAGATAATGTATAAGTCAAAGCAAAACCAGACCCAAGGTACACCACAGGTGAAATTACAGCACCACAAAATAACATTTGCTAGGGGCTCTGCCCATTATCGCAAGAACAGGTAGTGTGTAACTCACAGCGCACAGGTACTAGCAAGCCAGACAACGTCGATGAGGATAGGCCGACCCACAACTGCTGATACCCACAGACTAGACCAAAGGTACACTAGGCGGAGACCGCGGAGACTACAAGACTACAAAAATAATATTTGCTAGGGCTCAACCCATTATCGCAAGAACAGGTAGTGAGTAGCTCCAGTATACAGGCCAGCTGTCAATAAATATGTTTTAAATATTCCAAACTGAATGTCGAAAGTATATGAACAGAACATACAGAACAGTATAATGTATCAACAATACAGGTGTGATATTTATAGTGATTACCTGTATTGTATTTATATAATGTTTATGGATTTATACATAAACCATGTATTCTGCACACTGCCTTTAGGCAAAACCTTATTAGGTTTCCAGATTCAAATGAGTTTTGTAGATCTCTATAAGTAGCAGATTATTATAAAATATGTTTAGTGTTGGTTGTTCTGAAGTAGGTACTACTACGTCCAGATGATAGTAAAGAAGAGTGTAGGTGTGGAATCGACCCATAGTACCCAAGTTAATGGTGTAGGTCGACCCACATAAGTTGCTAGCGCACTAGACCAAGATACACCCCAGGGAGTATACATCACCACAGTGTTTTTCAGGCTTGGCCCTACTTGTTTTTTATGTGATAAGTAACTCCAGTGCACTGGCATAGCCGCGGGACAACGTTGAGTGTCTTTCAGTCCTGGACGTCAGAAGTGATGTATGTAGCGAAGGAACGAGTCCAACGCCCCAACAAACCAGGTGTGTAATGCGTGTATTGTGTTAATAATAATAATGGTAAGTTCATTTTAATCCAGAGTCAATAATCGATAATATCGTTGTAGATATCATTATTCAATAATGACAACTAAAACGTCCATACTTATTTGCAGCCAATAATTAGTAAATATTTATAGACCAAAGTCAGTATATGATAAAACATATATATAAAACATAGGTATAAAACATAGGTATAAATTAACTAACAATGTCTATAGGCTAGATGAATTCTCATTACTTACTCGCAGTAACAAAGTATGTATATAAACAAACACCAAAATGTTCAAATTGATTTAAATAATGTATGTTGAACATTGATGCGGTAATATTTCAATAAAGTATTAATTAATCTCAGCTTCATTGTCAATAAAATAATATTCATCTTATATGAATGCAATACAGCACTAACTGTGTAGTATTAATATAATCTACACGTTCCTTATTGTTATATGATCAATAACTCCAGCTATGCAACAACCACCTTGCTTTGTGATGCTATTTATCAGATTATAATAATACACATAAGGAATATGTCAATTAAGACAAACTATTTAAAATAATATAATTACTCCAAGCTTATGGGAAAATAGAAATTAAAAACCAATCGGTTAAATATTTACCTACCTAAAATGACTAACAAACATAGCGTGGGAACACTAAAGTAATAAAGGAGAATTTTATTACTTTTCAAACTAAAGACGATGACCAGATGTTTGTACTTCCGCCTTTGTAGTGCGAACCCATAATCGTTAAAAATAATAAGCCTAACATTACACAATAGGTTCCTATTGTTTAACTCGAAAGTTAAAGCCATTTAGTTGCGAGAAATACACCAATGGACCACGTGTTGAACTGTTCATGTTGAAGACAATAGATAATCCATTGTTTTTTTATTTACGGTTATTATGTCCAGTTCTCTTTTATGGTCGACACATTTGCTAGCCATGCCTACCTCTAAACACTTGAGACAATATGCGTGGGAATTCTAGAGAGTTCCAAATATCTTTCTTATTATTGGTCCAGGAAATTGAATCCTGCATCATCAATACCTTTACTCACAAACAACTAGGTAAACTATCCTGATGAAATAACGTCCACTGACCATTTACTTATGTACGAACATCGAAGTTCGTTTAGCTGTAACCCTTTACATACATATAAAATACTCCTCATTAGCACTAATATTAACTGAATCGAACAGTTAACTTCAGTGTGAATATAATTTGTACATTCTTGAAATTATATACATAGAGTATGACTTTTAGTAGATAATTATTAAATTACCTACTACTCTATCGAAATCTACATACACCTATTTATTTGACAATTTACCAATATTATTACTAATGTAACTGAATCGAACAGTTTACTTAGTAAGTATTTCCTTAGATGTATTGTATATAATATTTTTATTAATTTGTCATTTTTAATATTATTACAAATACGACTGATTAGATAGTAACACTCTAATTGACCAGGGAATTGAACCCATAGTAATTAGTAATAACTTAAATCACACATTGTAAATATTTAATGACCAGTAAAAGATCATTTTGACTGACAATATTTTATCAATCTGTGGATTCCTAGATTTGTAACCTCATGAAAGTAATAATTTCACTTTCATTAAATGATAAATAATAATAATCATCATCATAATCATTTCAGCTGAAAGACGTCAGTGTTAGACACATTCTAAATAAATAATTCTCCACCTTAATTACGCTATTCACTAATTATAATTATTAGGCAACCATCAATTATGTGAACTACCTTAAATAATGAAATAGTGATTGAAAACCGAAATAATATGTAGGTATTTCAGATTATCAATTCAAATATCAAAACATCATCATCAACATATATTCTATGACCTACATTATTAAACTGAGAGTATGAAGTGCCAAATATCTCAATTCTTAGTTTCTGTCTGTAGTATGATGCTATTGAAACATAATTACCTGCCTTTTATACTAACGTTATTAAACGATTATTATTTCTCTGTAGTGTAACGCTATTGAGTCACTATTATTTACCTATAGTTTATTCAGTTTGTCTGTAATACAATTTTATCAGAGAATATTATTATCTACCTATAATATAATGCTGTTGAAGCAATATCATCTGCCTTCAACCTAATAGTATCAATATTCTGCTATCTGCCTGTAGTGTAATGCTATCAAAATATATTCTCCTGTAATCTAACATTATAACAACACTAATACATGACTGTAATTTAACGTCTATCTGCCTGTAGTGTAGCACCATAAAAACACTAATATCCACCTATAATTTAATATATTCGGAACACTGTAATGAATACAGAAAATAATCTAAATTCAGACAAATTATTGAATATTAACTCACGGTTAGTCGACGGCTCCCCGCTCTGCTGGTTGGTGATAATGCGCTTACGCATTACGTGGTGAAGATAACTCGATCGCTAATTTATACCTATTTATTTCTATACACAAATGCCTATTCTAATAATTAAATTCCTGAAGATTCCTAACTTAAAATAATAGTAAACTACGATACGTTTCAATTAAGAGTGCTTTATACTGCGTGTAATTGTGACTAAACTGGTACAACGTATTATAATGTCTACTTCTCCTTTTCCTAATCTGAAAATATAATTTCTAGTAAAAGACCTCTGGTTTCACTATTGCATTTATACTACCTATGAATTCCTATCAAGTTTTGTTTAATTTAAATAAATGAATCTACTTTCTGTTCGCAAAACTAAATAAAGCTAATTTATATTGTAAGATTATATGAAGTACTTCATTTTGTATAAACACATCCTAAAAATCTCTCAATAAAAGAATAACCAGATAAGTAAATAAACATAAAATAGGTAACCCTCAGTGAATTTAGTATAAAGTTATCGTTATTAACTAATGAGTTAAAATATTATATGAAATTAGTGTAACCTATTTTATATTTAAAATAAAAATCACTCACCAAACGCCGCTACCACTACCTACTTTGCACCACCGTCCTAATCGTCGCCCTGGCTCTCTAACTACAACTGTCTCCTCTCTCTTTTTTTTTTTTTTTTTTTTTTTTTTTTTTTTTTTTTTTTTTTTTTTTAGGTCGGACTTGTGTAGGCGGCCTGTCTCGAGACGGCACTAGTCTACTTCACCGGGCAATCGGCGAGCGCAGAGGGCGCTCCAGCCTAAAATTTTAGCGCAACTGCCTAAGGGTGACCCATGCGGGTCCGTGCCTCGGCTTAGGACGTTGCGGAGAGACATATGAGACATATGCGATTATGGGCGTTGCAACTTTCGCTCTACTCCATTCGGTTGGCGATAACCGGAATGTCATCGGCCTCGCGGGGCCGGAGATAGGGTCGGGATCAGGGGCGGGCGCGGCGCGAAACGCGTCGGCGCGTTGTATTATTAGCGGTTTGTGCAGTGTGATTCTGTAATCGATTGTTCATTGCGGCGGTGGCCAACGTGGTCTCATCGTCCGGATCTTTTAAGACGTGCCTTGGACGTCTCCTTTTGGCGCGATCAAAAGGAGTGTATATCGCGGCCGCTCTGACCAGCGGATTCGGGTGGTGACTCGCCCGATCGAAATAGCGAGCTGAAGCTCGCTTCATAAACTGCTGGATGGTAGGCAGATTTGCGTCAATATGCAAGTTTTTATTACGTACGTACCAAGGCGCGCCTACGGCTCTACGTAAGAATCGGTTCTGCAAGGTTTGGAGTTTGCGAAGTATTGTCTTTTTCGCGTGGGCGAATACCGGGGACGCGTAACATAAAATGGGCCTTATGCAGGACGTATAGGCACGGAGTTTGTTCCGGGCCGATAGCTTGCTCTTTTTGTTTAAGAGACAATGTAGTTGGGACAACACGAATGCAGCCTTTGCGCGCGCTGCTTTTACATGTGCAGCGAAGGACAGATGCCGATCAAGCGTCACTCCTAAGTATTTGATTTTGTCCGTCCATGGGATGGGCTCGTCAAACATAAGGACTGGGGCTACGTTGGGTCTGGGAGCGCGGTCCCTTATGAAGAGTATGGCAGCGCTCTTGCTAGGATTTACCTCTATACGCCAGCGGCGGAACCAAGACTCAAGGTCTTTGGCCGCCGCTTGCAGGGCTTTCCTTATGATCTCTGGCTTTCTGCCAGAGACGTAAATAGCGGTGTCGTCAGCGTACATTGCCACCTGAACGCCGTGGCGGACAGGGATATCGCTAGTGTATAGCGTGAACAAGAGGGGGGAGAGTACGGATCCTTGGGGAACACCGGCTGTTATGGTGTGACGGTTCGAGAGGGTACCCTCGACTCGATATCGAAAGCCTCTGTCCGACAGAAAATCGCGAATGATGTGCACGATTTGGGTGGGCACTCCGAGAGTGTACAGCTTATATAATAAGCCGTTGTGCCACACGCGGTCGAACGCTTTAGCGATATCGAAGAAGAGGGCTCCCGTCATAATCTTTCTATCGAATTTACTGAGTATATGCTCAGTGATTCGATGTACTTGATGGACACAGGAGTGACGAGCACGGAACCCGAACTGTTCGTCCGGGATCAAGTGCCGCACTCGGGTGAAATCTAAGAGTCGAGCGTACACGACGCGCTCGTAAATTTTACTTAGAGAACTGAGCAGACTTATCGGCCTGTATGATGAGGCCTGGTTGCTCGGCTTACCGGGCTTTTTGAACCCGATAATTGTGGCCTCTTTCCACGCGGGTGGAAACATACTATTTTTAAACGCTGCGTTGAGTATCGCAGCCAAAAGGGCAATGAGCAAAGGGGGGAAGTTTCTAACTGTGCGATTGGAAATGCCGTCCGCACCCGGCGCTTTCCGCACTTTTAGACGCTTGATCAGGTCTGTCACCTCTGCGACTGTCACAGGTCTGAGAGGATCATCATTATTTTCGCTATTACCGATAGCGGTTTCATCGACTGGCGTGTCGGGAATGGGACCGGTTTCGCGCGGGGGGGTTGGCGGTCTCGCGTTCCTACTTTCGACTTCTAAGTTGATCTTGTCTAAATGATCGGCAGCTATCGGCATCGTACTTGGAGAGCATTGAATCTCGAGTTCGTTCGCCAGGCATTCGGACTTTTCGAAGTCATCGAAGGCTGGCGGTTGGTTAGGGCGAATGAGGGGAGGCATGGATGCCTCCATAGGGGATTTGAAGCATTTGAAAAGCCTCCAGTACTCTGTATGAGAGGGATCAAGGTCAATGAGCTTTTGCTCCCAGCGGTCGTTATAGACTTCCACCTTGCATTTCTTGGCCTGACGTTGCCAGTATCGCATGGTGGATTTTCTATCGGCCGTTGGGGCAGAGTAGTAAGCTCTGGTAGTTGCATTCCTTTCCCTCACTATCTCCCGTACGTGCTCAGGGATAACGGCGTGACTTGTCTCCTCTCTCCCGTCAACATCCCCTTATATATCGATCCTTTTTTCTGAATTTGAGATACGGTGGGGATGTGGCTATGCTCGCATTTTTTATGAGCGTCCTATGGTTCTCAACATACCTTACCAATAGTGTATCTCAACTATTTAGTTATGATACCTATAAAACATAGGTATATATTCATATAGTAATATGCAAAAAAAAAATATCTATCGTGCTTTGATTAAATTCTATGTGACGGCATATGGATGTCGTTACACAATACTGCTTTATTTATTTCAATACATTAGTAAAAACCTGCGCTTTATGACAGTAATACGTTTTAAAAATAAAAAGTAAAGTTGAAACACTCTTCTTTTTTTATTCTAGTTAGTATTTATGTATTTATTTTTACGGAAAGTTCTCAAACAAATTCAACTGGGTATGAAAACTTCAAAATTCTTAATTCAAGTTAAGTTTTTAGCTCAGTTCAATCACGACAAAATACTGGACATATTCAAAACTAAATTTCTTTTTAAGTTATTGATAAGATATTATCAAATGGATCTATTGGTTTCTCTTTCTCTCTCTTTTTCTCAATCTTCCTTTTTTGGGAAATGGTCTGCTTTTTAAGGTAAGCTATTGAAATATTTAGTGTACTGTAAGTCACTTTTTCACTTTTGCTAACAATATTTTGTGTATATACCTATTTAAGCTTTAGACATATTTAAGATATTTTTATACATAATTATTTTAAGACAA
Organism: Macrosoma leucophasiata; assembly: GCA_036365455.1. Classification (NCBI taxonomy): domain Eukaryota; kingdom Metazoa; phylum Arthropoda; class Insecta; order Lepidoptera; family Hedylidae; genus Macrosoma; species Macrosoma leucophasiata. Next base: position 2,634,744 of record JAWQUS010000004.1, on the reverse strand, counting down.
AAGAATTTTGTCATTCAAAAGTTTTAGAAAAGATAAGATAAATCTCAATAAGATGATGTGTGATGTGTACTTTTTACTTGTAACATTATTGTACGTAAATAATTTACATTATTCTTAAGAACTGCAGCGTCTTTGAAATGTATTTTTTATTATTATTGTTACCTACTGGTAAAAAGTTACTGCTGTTGTTACTACTAAATGTTGTTTTATTGGATAATTCATGAAATAAGTTATTCAAGGGCAGTATAGGTATAGTTTTTACCCCTGGTTTCCAATTTTCGTCACAGAAACAAGGTCAGGCGACACGACACCCGGTTCCCGACCCGGCAGCGCGATGTCCACAGCGGGCGTCGTCAGACGAGCGACGTCCCCATAGCATTCACAGGCGTTATTGCCCATGTCCCCAGTTTCATATTATTATGGATGTCTGAGGACTAGTTATTCACTTACAATCGCGGAACCATGTTTCTTTATCATAGGAATTACTTATGGGTATACGGGATGAGATGTTTTTTACAGATGTCTACGCTGCAGTTGTTTAAACTTACTTAAAAACGAATGTTATATAGGTACGACAGATCAGATAGTGTAGAAATAATTAGGTAATAGAAAAGAGAAGAGAAATAAGAAATAAATAGGTTGAAGAGGGCCAGGAAGACCAAGACTGACCTACCATGACCAAATAGGTCGAGTACTGTATGACGGTGGGGTCAAAAGTCTTAGGAATCGGCGTGCATGTATGAAGAGTATGATGAAGGTAGATGAGGCACGGGAGGTATGTCAGGACCGGGATATCTGGCGCTCCACACTCTCTGCCTACCCCGTTAGGGACCTGGCGTGAAGATGTGACATATGATGTATGCAACATACATATAATTTTAAGTCACCATATCATTGACGAAATGATTTATTAATTAGAGCAGTTTAGGTATAGTTTTTACCTCTTGTTCCCCAATTTCGGCACAGAAACAAGGTCAGGCGAGACGACCCCCGGCTCGCGGCCCGGCAGCGCGATGTCGACGGCGGGTGTCGTCAGACGGGCGACGTCGGCGCCGCGCCGCCCGCGCCCCGCCTCCATAGCCGGTACGGGCGTAAACACGCCGAGAGGTAATGTCGACTGTTGGGGGTTCTGCGATTGGCATGCACTTTTCGTTTTTTTTTGATGGGGCGACGACGTGTTGGCATCGTGTTTTTAATTGTAGGTATTTTTTATATTCGCTTAAGACTTATGAAATACATATTTTTAACGTAAATTGGAAAGAAAAATTTGACTTCAGGCGAGACTCGAACTCGCGGCCACTGGGAATCTAGTCCAGCCGCTGGCAGGACTTCGGTAGCTCAGGTGGAAGAGCGGCTGGACTAGATTCCCGTGGCCGCGAGTTCGAGTCTCGCCTGAAGTCAAATTTTTCTTTCCATTTTTCTTTTAAGAATATATATTTTACAAGCATGTGTTAATGCGAAATAATATAAAACAACCCTTAAGACTTACAGACGCACTGTATTTCGATTGCAGTTCGACTGTAAATGTGCAGCTGGAATGCAATTGGTATGGCTGCAATTGCAACTGCAAACCAATTCTGTAGCGCGATATCGATCGTTGTACAATAGGCGTGTTGTATAGCTTGCTGTCAGCGTGTAGTCTTTGGAACATCAACTGCAGTCCTGTAGTCAACGTGAGCTTGAAATGCGGTTCGTGTACAGCATAAATACGAAGTCGCATTATAGTTTTTTTTTTAGAAACCGCTCGAGTTGGTACCTTATCAATTACAGGAAAAATCGCAATTGCGAGCCGGCCACTTGTGTGAGTTCCCTTAAATTATATTATTATCACGCCGTTAAAAGCTACGCCGTACGCCGACCTCAGACTCATAAACGTTGCTTTGCCAACTAGTGTATACTAACCCCCTTATTCATAAACGTATTTTAGCTAAAGTGTTGCTAATCTCTACTTTGTCTTTTTCTATCCTGCACTTTTGACAATGCAACTGACAAAGACAAAGCTTTCTATAGCTAAAACGTATCTAATGTACGTTTATGAATAAGGGGGTTACTATATATTTTTTGCCTTTGAACGAAAAGGAATAAATTCCACTTTAGCTTCCGTTGTCCCGGGTGCACGTAGGTTTATTTAACAAAAGATAGTTTGAAATATACGTACACCAAACCCCCTCATTTGTGCCAAGTACAAACGACTACGTAAAAATCAAGTAAAAAATAAAACTAAAAATTGAATTTTTTGAATGAATTACCACGCGTGTTGTCTCCCAAACGGATTGATATACATATTTTTGTAAATCTTCGGGGTCATAGTTGGACCCGATACGTTACGTTACGTTGTGCGCAGTTATCAGATCCAGAAAACTTTGAAATTCACGGAGAACGGCTAGTATATTAATAAACTCGATGCCAATACGCCCACTCCCCGTACTTTCCCTTTTCGGGACTTTGGTTTGCTCGGCCTTTTGAACTGCAAGAACCTTCACCGCTTCACTACCCTACGGCTGGGAACTTCGATGGCTACACCTAACAATAGATCATTGGGAAGAAACTCAACTGTCGCATAAAGGAGGTCCCCAACGCAAATAACTTAAAATTTCAAACTTTATATTTGTACTAGCGGCCCGCCCCGGCTTCGCGCGGTTGCAATGTTACCTACCCTCTCCTATTCATCTTAGCGTAATGTTATGTAGCCTAAAGCCTTCCTCGATAAATGGGCTATCTAACACTGAAAGAATTTTTTAAATCGGATTAGTAGTTTCTGAGATTAGCGCATTCAAGCTAACAAACAAACTCTTCAGCTTTATAATATTAGTATAGGTAAGTAAATAGGTATAGTTTAGATTTACTTCACGACTACTGCCAACAAACTTCGTCATTTTTTTTTCTGTAAGTTTTCAGCTACGTTTTACGTTTTTATTACACTTATAAACGCGTCATATAATAATAAGTAATGAACTTTGTAAAAAAAAAATTGAAACAAACAGGTTACCACCCTCCATATTGTGATTGTTTTATATATGATTACGTTTCATCCCAATGTATTTATATATAGGGTAACATCCATTCATTGTCGTTCCCCAGTGTATTATTATCCAGTACGATATGGTAATGTAAGAGGTAATTTAGTGCTTGGGTTTGTGTAGTTAGTGCATGGTTTGTGTAGACTTCACATATATTTGTATTGTTTTATATTATTTCGCATTAACACATGCTTGTGAAGTCTTCACTTCAGTAGCTCAATTGGAAGAGCGGCTGGACTTCTGGAAGTCAAATTTTTCTTTCCATTTTACTTTAAAATAAAATATATTTCACAAGCATGTGTTAATGCGAAATAATATAAAACAATTATTAAGGGTAAAAGCGACTTCTTTACGATATTCAATAAACTGCAAAGTCTATTATATCGGTTGCCTAACTAGCATAGTTGGCAATAGATGGCGCTGCTGCTACCATAAAGCAATGCAATAAATGTGAAGGAAAGATTTGACAAATCGGGCAGGACTTCAGTAGCTCAATTGGAAGAGCGGCTGGACTGGATTCCCAGTAGGCCGCGAGTTCGAGTCTCGCCTCGCCTGAAGTTTTTCTTTCCATTTTACTTTAAAATAAACTAGTCTTCACTTTTCTTCGTGTGATATCTTAATTAGATGTTGGATACTATTTAACAAATAGATTGTAGTTACATACTAACAATTCTTATGTACAGTTGCGTGACATTTTCAATGGACAGACGTTTTGGTTATACCCGGAGTATGACCAAAAACCCTGTCCACTGAACATTCCCTTTTAAATCAACATTATGTTCATCAAGAAACTTTTGTCTGTGAGTTCGTAGAATTTGTTTATTTTTTTTTTATACAACTGTTTATAAAAAACTTCACTTTATCTTTGGAAAGTAACATTTGGTGATGTTCAGAACAATGAAGATCTTACAAAACTTCGGAAGTTCTTACAAATATTCGGCCAAAATACAAATAAAGTACTACTTTGTCTAACTGTCACGTGTGTTTCACTCAATGACAGCGATTTACTGATGGTAGTCGTACAGCTCCAGTGACGGAGCACTCATGGAGCTTTCGCACACTACCTATGTGACGTTATGATTAAATTTTGACCAATACCGCGCTATCAGGGCAAGATTCACAGACCGCACTACGACTTTACTTTCGAGCAAAGTACGCTTCGAACTGTCAAAACCCATACATTTCTGACAGTTCTAAGCATACTTTGCTCAAAGTAAAGTCGTAGTGCGGTCTGTGAATCTCACCATCAGTATCTACGTCGGCAGTGTGTGCAAAGATAACGCTCTACGAAGTTGAAACTAGCAAATTGTTACTGTGAGTTACTGTAACTCTGTTTTTGACAGATTTTTTTTTAATTTGGACATTAAAAAAAAACGTAACGTTCTAATTTTGTTCTGTCTAGATAACCAAGTGTTGTAAGATTTTAATTGCTCTGAACAATTTTGTGTACAGATAATACTTCAATCCTGTTCTATTTCATTAATAATGCAGAGCGGAAGAATAGTTTAGTTCTAGTACTTCTTAAGTATCAGTTTAGTTTAGCTCAAAATAAAAATATTTAAAATGTTTACTTTGTGAATGAAAAGAAATGAAAAAAAAAATCTTTTGTTAATAGTTCTTGTCATTTTGTACATCACTGTGGCTTGTATAATTATTTGGTATTATTATTTTTTTTGTTAAAACTATTTCAAGTGGGTATTATCACGTAAGTTCTTTAATGTAGTAGGCAGATAGTAGAGGTAGACGTATAGAATTTCAAGTATTTAACGTTGTGTGTAATGCTGTGAAATATTTTTTTTTTGTTTGGACTTATTTTATAGCACACAGGTTTTCTGTATTTTTAAAATATCTTTTTGTATTATTTGTTTGTTTACATGATTTGTTTTTTTTTTCTTGTCCAGTATTTGGTTTCATTACAAAAAAACTCATTTTAACATGATTTGTGTAAGAATATTAATTATTGTGCTTATATATCAACGGCAACCTAACATAGCAACATGTGTACTAATACAACTCTTATAATATATTTTGTATTTAATAAAATAACGATTTCCTATTAATAAAATAGCTTGGTGCGGTGCAGAATAATTCATTTGCAGAAAATATTCCGCTACTTTAGTTATATGACTCACAAAATGAAAGTTTGATTATAACAATAAAAAAGCGAATATTGTAATTGAATGCATTTACAAATTATTATTTTTACTGGTGGTAGAGCTCCAGTGACGGAGCTCGCGGGCGTAGGCACCACCGCATTACCTAATATACTTGCCGCTAAATGGTAGTGTTCAGCACTATCGTGTTCCGGTCAGGTGGTAATGTACGGCCCTGTAATTTCAGGCACAGAGGCCATAACACCTTAGGCCTCAGGAGTGGCAGCGCATCTGCATTTTGACCTCTGGTCATTGTGTGGGTGTCTATAGGCTGCAGTCATCACTTAACATCAATGTGAACTGCATGCTTGTTTGCCACTTTTATTACATAAAAAAAAAATATATATCACATGGTAACAACAACCTTAAAGCTTATAATTAAATAATAACATCCATATTTAATCTTTATGTTGTGTGTTTCATGTTGTTCATTTGCATTCATATGGTTGATGGGTATCTTTGTCATATTCTCCGATAATGTTTTAATAATCTGATAAACATTTATAAAACATCAATGATAATTTTATGCCATATTCCAAATTGACATTAAATTAAATGATTAAAAAGAAAGTTTGAATAAACATTAACTCAAATTAGACAGTCCGAAAAACAAATTACAGAAATAATGCCCGCCATTGATATAATTAACAGTAGCAAGGAAATAATCTGGGTGATGATTTTTTCTTCCGTAATAAATCAATAAAAATTTAAACGTAACTTCACGCCTGTAATCCCCGAAGGGGTAGGCAGAGGTAAATGCATGCATTCAAGCATACATGCAAACACCCACGATTCGCCGGTTACGTTTTGGCCCATGTAACAGGTGGCGAGCCTGTTGACATCTCCGGGCACATTACCAAACTTTGAGGTACTGGGAAATTTCCAGAAAATGGAAAAATCGCAATAGAACCAGAGATAAAGGCTTTTTCACCATTATCTCTGATAACCCCCTACCCGGGAATCGAACCCAGGACCTCAGCGTAGTAGTAGTGGCCTGCTACCACTAGGCTACCGAGGCAAAATTTATTTATAAAGAATATTAATTCTTCAATGTGATGTATCTGTGGAATGTTTACTATCCCTGTACGTCATAGCCCTATTTCATTTTTATAATATATTTATAGAACATGTCATCACCATGGAGTTAACATGTTATAAAGGGAATGGCGGTCCGATAAAATGTTGAAGAAAATTTTATTGAAAACCAGAGAATATTTAATTGTTACAAAACCTATGTAAAGAGGGAATTGTCAATTTAAATATTATCTTTAATCGTCGTTTAATAAGACAATTTACAGTAATTTTAAAAATTGCATATCTACAGCACAATAATCTAGAAGCATTATTAAACCTCTGAAAGAAAATGACAAAGATACAGAACGATAAAACCCGTTGCACGTCGTATAACTGGAGTTTCGCGGATTCGCCACAGGCGGCGACAGTTGCGGCAACTCGGCGGCGACCACGCCGTCCGTGTCCCGCGACGCGACCACGGTCGCGGCCGAGGTCACGAGGCGGGCGCACACCACGCCGCGCCGCCCCAGGCCACTCTCGCTGCATACAGCGCCTAAACCTGGTAAGTCGTCACTCTAGCCGAAAGACGTTCACCCGTGGACAAAGCCCGAAGACGCCCATAACACTGTTGCGCATCGTTAGAGGAAAATATGCTATAATAATCACGCGTATTTGTACTACCGCACCATTGAAATGGTTTGACCGCCATTGTCGGTTCTCCCCCGCTAGTGTCTATAGCGGGGGAGAACTCCCCCTGACTAGAACTAGAGTACACCTCCTCCTCCCCTCATAGTTTTAAACCCGGTAAGTACTATCAGGGAACTAGCCGCTTGGATACATGGGTACCTTATTCGATGGCAATAAAAGCTGCCTATATTTGATTGAAATTGGATAACCTAAGATACTAAACTTCCATAAGCCTATCCCCCCTCTACCTACTTTCAATAAAAAAGCTAGAAACTAGCTAGGTAATGTGCCCAGGAGGGCTCCCAAAGCCCCTTTGAAGAGCCTTATAGGAGCGAAGGGCGCGAGGGGAACCGGAGCAGTATTTATAGGGAATATAATATCAGAAGGGGGCGGGAGCTTCACGCACTAAATCCCGACTTCCCCCCGACCGCAGAGAGCTGGTTGAATGTAGAGATATTATTTGGGAAAAGGTAATGTGCCCAGTCCTTACTTCGGTAGCTTAGTGGTAAAGCGGCTGGACTGGTTATCCTGAGGTCGCAGGTTCGATTCCTGCCCAAATTTTTCTTTCCGTGTTTTCTTTAATTTCTGATTATATAATAGGCGAAAAGTTACGTTTTTTTTTTTAAATCTTAAATATCTTTTTTTTTCAGCCGCACCCATTGCGCCGGGTGAAGGCAAGCCGCCGCTACACAGAAAACCAAAGCCAGCCAAAGATCAGGATAAGGTGAGATATAAATAAAAAAAAATATACATTTTTTTTATCGTATAAAACTTTATTGTAAATGTTCTGGTAAAGTAGCCATCGCTTTACTCGAATTACTCTGACTGACTGACGGACTGATAAATTGACTGAGTGACTCTGACTTTACATTGCTTAATACGAATACGAAATATCGTTTTACTTGACACTGGCAATATGCATAACAAGCGATGCTATAAAATTAAAAAGAAATTCTTTGGTATTGGTCAAAAAGTCAAAACTTGATCAAAATGGTCGGCAAACGTCAAGTAAGGTCAGTGCGAAAGAGATGACGCTCTACAGAGCTGAAATTATCCGAATTCACTCTCCTATGTTCGATGTTCAATATATATTATCTTACGTACTGTACGTTTGTTGTTTTCATATTTTTTTTACATTCGTCTTATTATCTTGCATATCTGGCTTTTATAGGATTACCTTTAGGAACAAAATTTACCATATCTATGTATATTCATGTGGGATGGATGGCTGAATGACTTTGTTGTTATCTGTGTTAAGTTTGTGTTAGTCTATGTTTGTGTTGTTTAATCTGTATAGTGCGAAAGAGATGAAGGTATGAGGAAAGTATAAGGAGTGAGTGAGAGAACGAATGAAAGGACGTACGTAACAGGAGTTCGGTGCAAGGAAGACTAAAAGAGTGACATATAGACGGAGCCAAGTTTTGGAAAGAAAAATAAAGATTAATGTATTCCCTAGAAAAGTGATTTTGATTTCACAAGCCCGGACTTACATTCATGTAAAAAAAACGATGTATTTCAGTCGTCCCGCGCGATGTCGAAGTCGATGTCGGCGTCTCCGGGCCGCACGCTGTCCCCGTCGCCCGCCGCGCCGCTCTCCAAGGAGCCCAGCGTCGACAAGGAGGTGCACAAGGTCTGTACTCTGTGCCCAGCAGTGGACTTACACTAGGGGCAGTCGGGACTCATGCCCCGAAACTGAAAAAAATACATTCTAATCAAAATTGCTCAATATTTTGTAGAAATTAAATTTGCGGATTTTCTCGCGCATACAATTTTACTGGTGGTAGAGCTCCAGTGACGGAGCTCGCGGGCGTAGGCACCACCGCATTACCTAATATACTTGCCGTTGAATGGTAGTGTTCATCACTATCGTGTTCCGGTCAGGTGGTAATGTACGGCCCTGTAATTTCCGGCACAGAGGCATAACACCTAATGCCTCAGGAGTGGCAGCGCATCTGTATTTTGACCTCTGGTCATTGTGTGGGTGTCTATAGGCTGCAGTCATCACTTAACATCAATGTGAATTCTTCTATGGTCACGGTAGCTGGAAAGCGACCGAAACGTCGGGTATAAGAAGAAGTTTGAGAGTGTTGTATACGCGAGAAAATCCGAAATTTTAATTTTCTATCATCATGAACTTTACGACCTGTACAAGAAAGTCACCGACATGACCGACCGACGTTTCATCAATACATAGATTGTATTTGTGCGTGTATTCCAGACGAACGGGCCAACAACGGACAAGCGGCAAGTGAACGCGCAAGAGGTGACCGAGAAGCTGGAAGCGTTGCAAGTTGAGGACACCACGCTCGTCACAGTGCCACATGATACGGTCGGTGTTATTTTTTTTTTTTACATTCTGGAAGTGGCAAACAAGCATGCAGTTCACATTGATGTTAAGCGATGACTGCAGCCTATAGACACCCACACTAAGACCGAGGTCAAAATTCAGATGTGTTACTACTCCTGAGGCCTATGGTGTTATGCCTCTGTGCCGGAAACTACAGGACCGTACATTACCACCTGACCGGAACACGATAGTGCTGAACACTACCATTTAGCGGCAAGTATATTAGGTAATGCGGTGGTGCCTACGCCCGCGAGCTCCGTCACTGGAACTCTACCACCAGTAATAATACCTTTGTAATATTTTATTTGTATAACATTATAATAAAATACGCTTACACTCACACACAGCCGCACATTAGGTATAAACTTGTGTCTTCAGTGGCGTTGTACACATACAACACATACACAAACACCCAGACCCGAAACAAATATCTGTAGGCCATACATGTATTTGTCACGGTGCGGGGATCGAACCCGCGACCCTTCGAATCAAACGGTCATCTCACACCGCTGGACTAACGAAGTCGTCAAAATGTAAAGGTTGCTTAAAAATAAATACGTTTACACTTACATCCCTACACTAGGTATAAACTAAAGATGCCACGAATATTCGGCCATTATTCGGTATTCGGCCAATTCGGGCCCTTTCTTTAATATTCGGTATTCGGCCGAATACTCTGCACTATTCGGCCGAATACCGAATAATAAATCATGCAAATCGAATACATATCTTATTCAAGAATGCATTATTTTAATCACAAATGACTATATTAATACTAACCCCCTTATTCATAAACGTATTTTAGCTAAAATGTTGCTAATCTCTCCTTTGTCTTTTTCTATCCTTCACATTTGATAATGCAACTGACTGAAGCATTCTATAGCTAAAACGTATCTAATGTATGTTTTATGAATAAGGGGCTTAATATTTAAGGGGATTCTTTAACAGTAAACAATTGCGCTTTTCTGCATAAATAGTACCCGTTTCTGGAAAAAGTCTCTCACATACACATACACACGCTGCTGCCAGGAGATGATAGATAAATCTGAGCGAATTTCGTCAGGACTGGGAATGACTGCGTTTGCTTACTACCATTTGTATGGATCTCCCGTCCGATTAAGGCGAGCACTTTTCAAATAAAAATAAAGTTCATTTGAACACGGAACTTTATTCTACAACTAGCTTCATCGATTTGCAATGTCAATATTACCATCATATAATCAAAACATCATAATATTACAGGCAAACGATAACAAAGAGAACATTGATGTTCAGCAACGACCCGAACAGAAGCTAGAAGAGAATAGAACCGAAGAGAAGCCAGTAGAAGTTAAACAGGAGAAGAGGGAAGATAAGAGAGATGAGAAGAAGGAGCCATCGCTAGAGAAGACTGATGATAATGAAATGACAGGTAGTTTGAATATTTTTTTTTTATGTAATGGAAGTGGTAAACAAGCTTGCAGTTCACATTGATGTTAAGTGATGACTACAGCCTAGAGACACCTCCACAAAGGCCAAGGTCAAAATGCAGATGCGTTACCACTCCTGAGGCCTAAGGTGTTATGCCTCTGTGCCGGAAATTACAGGGCCGTACATTACCACCTGACCGGAACACGATAGTGCTGAACACTACCATTTAGCGGCAAGTATATTAGGTAATGCGGTGGTGCCTACGCCCGCGAGCTCCGTCACTGGAGCTCTACCACCAGTACAAAAGTTATTCTAGGTGGAATGCAACCGACTTTCGAAATGCAGTGAGGTCGAGTGCTTTTTTATTCATGTCTAAAGTTTAGTTATATCTAGACGAAAACACTTCCAGACTAAACTTAGGCGGTACAAAACTGACAAGATGATGTAATTTTTTTTTGTCTATAATTTATTAGGGACTTTGAGGAGTCATGCGACTGTGTCAGCCCCGTGATTGCTAATTATTGTCGCCTGATCAAGAATGTATAATATTACATATACCATTGCAAAGGATGGAGCGTTGGGTATGCTGCTAGAATCTAAACATCTCAGCCAGCGGGCTCGACTAGCCGTACATAATGCTGTACTTACTCCAACGCTTTTATATGGAAGCGAGAGCTGGGTATGCAGGAAAGAGCATGAAAGTAAGTTGAACGCGGTCGAGATGAGATCTTTGCGCAAGATCTGCGGTGTATCACTCACCGATCGCGTTCGTAATGAAGATGTAAGAAAGAGACTTTGTGTGAATGATAGTATCGGTGTAAAAATGAAAAAAAGCATGCTCCGATGGTTCGGGCATATAGAAAGAATGTCGTATGAGCGAATGACTAAACAGATATACAATGCGAATGTGGATGGTTGCAGAGGCCCAGGAAGACCAAGACTGACCTACCATGACCAAATAGGTCGAGTTCTGTCTGATGGTGGGATCAAAAGTCTTAGGAATCGGCGTGCATGTATGAAGAGAATGATGAAGGTAGACGAGGCACGAGAGGTTTGTCAGAACCGGGATGTCTGGCGCTCTACACTCTCTGCCTACCCCGTTAGGGACCTGGCGTGAAGATACAAAAAAAAATTGCAAAGGATTTTACTCAAAGGGTCAGCTAAGATGCTTTGGATTTCACCTAAATTCCTTAAATCTACATCATGCTCTTTTAATATTAAAGATCTTAAAGTAGAGCTCCGTTCACACTCCACCTCAATGTGGTACACATCCTCTGGCCTATCACAAGTGGTACAATTTGGCGAGTTCACTAGCCTCATTAGATAAGTATTGATGATGATGATGTCATAATTAAAAGCTAATAGTAGGGGAGCCCAGGGTGCTATTTTTGGATTTACTCGAGCGCGTCAGATAAAGATATGGGAGATTCCTTGAACCCCGCTGGTTATCTCCACTAAATCTAAGGTTCGTATATAAGGACGCGGCCGAAGAATAGTCTTAAAAAAAAATATAAATGTCGCTACGATCTTACTCATCTTCCGAATTGTCTGAATTTTGGATAGGAGCATTGTTTGGCCACATTTTAAACCCTCACAGAATATCTGACACGCTCTTGACCCAAGACGTTGATGCCGCGTCCTCTTCAAAAACATTTGATTCGTTCAAAAATGAAGGTGAAAAAATACTCAAGAATGTCAGATACTCAGAGAGGATCTAAAGTGAACCCCATCAAAGCTCCCATCCAAAATTCTGACAATTTGGATGCGAGGCAAGCTCGTGGCGGAAGCCCTAAGGGTTCGGCCTTTTATGGAAATCTTAGATTTGGTGGAGGTACTGAATTGGGTGCAAGGTATCTCCTATAACTTAATCTGACGCGCTGGAGTAAATTCAAAAATCCCCTCTTGGGCTCCCATACTATAAACGAAAGCATTAGAGTTAGACGGTCGGCTCCCAGGGGAGTTACCAACGCGCTGCCAGCCTTGAAGGACTCTTGACGTCAGATCTGAAGAAGAATATGTGGATATTTTAGTACCAAGGGAACACCTTATATAGTGTAGGAGCCCAAGAGAGGATTTTTGAATTTACTCCAGCGCGTCAGATTAAGAAATAGAAGAGATACCTTGTACCCCGTTCAGTACCTCCACCAAATCTAAGATTTCCATAAAGGGCCGAAACCTTAGGGCTTCGTCGACATGTGAGAGCAAATGCGGAGTAGGTTTAAAAAATCTGCTCCATAGGTTTTAAACACCACTCGCACAGGGCTCGTGACGGCCAATGCGAGCGTGGGTGTGTGCGGTGGGCTTAAGAACTGTGTCGCTCAGTCGTCGCGTGGTGTAGTTACAATTTGACCCAAGTTTTGCTTCAAGTGGTTTTACTGGTGGTAGAGCTCCAGTGACGGAGCTCGCGGGCGTGGGCACCACCGCATTACCTAATATACTTGCCGCTAAATGGTAGTGTTCAGCACTATCGTGTTCCGGTCAGGTGGTAATGTACGGCCCTGTAATTTCAGGCACAGAGGCCATAACACCTTAGGCCTCAGGAGTGGCAGCGCATCTGCATTTTGACCTCTGGTCATGTGTGGGTGTCTATAGGCTGCAGTCATCACTTAACATCAATGTGTACTGCATGCTTGTTTGCCACTTTTATTTCATTAAAAAAAAAAAAAACAAAAAGTCGATTTGAACGTATAATTTTTAGTGTAAATGTGTGTATTATTATGGTTTGTGTGTATATGTATATATCTTCACGCCAGGTCCCTAACGGGGTAGGCAGAGAGTGTAGAACGCCAGATATCCCGGTTCAGACAAACCTCTCGTGCCTCGTCTACCTTCATCATTCTCTTCATACATGCACGCCGATTCCTAAGACTTTTGACCTCACCATCAGACAGAACTCGACCTATTTGGTCATGGAAGGTCAGCCTTGGTCTTCCTGGGCCTCTGCAACCGTCCACATTCGCATGGTATATCTGTTTAGTCATTCGCTCATTCGACATTCTTTCTATATGCCCGGACCATCGGAGCATGCCTTTTTTCATTTTTACACCGATACTATCATTCACACAAAGTCTCTTTCTTACATCTTCTATTGTTATTGTGGTATAAAAAACATATGAATATTGGATATTGCAGCGTCGATGACGGCCCGCCGCATCACGACGGAGGAGGAGGCGAAGGCCGCGCTCGCCGAGCGTAGGAGGCGCGCCCGCGAGGAGCTGGAGCGCCAGGCCGAGCTGGAGCGCCAGAGGTAACCACACTGTATAGGAGACTAGCTGTGCCCGCGGCTTCGTCCGCGTGACTATTGCAGCGTCGATGACGCCCGCGAGGAGCTGGAGCGCCAGGCCGAGCTGGAGCGCCAGAGGTAACCACACTGTATAGGAGACTAGCTGTGCCCGCGGCTTCGTCCGCGTGACTATTGCAGCGTCGATGACGCCCGCGAGGAGCTGGAGCGCCAGGCCGAGCTGGAGCGCCAGAGGTAACCACACTGTATAGGAGACTAGCTGTGCCCGCGGCTTCGTCCGCGTGACTATTGCAGCGTCGATGACGCCCGCGAGGAGCTGGAGCGCCAGGCCGAGCTGGAGCGCCAGAGGTAACCACTCTGTATAGGAGACTAGCTGTGCCCGCGGCTTCGTCCGCGTGACTATTGCAGCGTCGATGACGCCCGCGAGGAGCTGGAGCGCCAGGCCGAGCTGGAGCGCCAGAGGTAACCACACTGTATAGGAGACTAGCTGTGCCCGCGGCTTCGTCCGCGTGACTATTGCAGCGTCGATGACGCCCGCGAGGAGCTGGAGCGCCAGGCCGAGCTGGAGCGCCAGAGGTAACCACACTGTATAGGAGACTAGCTGTGCCCGCGGCTTCGTCCGCGTGACTATTGCAGCGTCGATGACGCCCGCGAGGAGCTGGAGCGCCAGGCCGAGCTGGAGCGCCAGAGGTAACCACTCTGTATAGGAGACTAGCTGTGCCCGCGGCTTCGTCCGCGTGACTATTGCAGCGTCGATGACGCCCGCGAGGAGCTGGAGCGCCAGGCCGAGCTGGAGCGCCAGAGGTAACCACACTGTATAGGAGACTAGCTGTGCCCGCGGCTTCGTCCGCGTGACTATTGCAGCGTCGATGACGCCCGCGAGGAGCTGGAGCGCCAGGCCGAGCTGGAGCGCCAGAGGTAACCACACTGTATAGGAGACTAGCTGTGCCCGCGGCTTCGTCCGCGTGACTATTGCAGCGTCGATGACGCCCGCGAGGAGCTGGAGCGCCAGGCCGAGCTGGAGCGCCAGAGGTAACCACTCTGTATAGGAGACTAGCTGTGCCCGCGGCTTCGTCCGCGTGACTATTGCAGCGTCGATGACGCCCGCGAGGAGCTGGAGCGCCAGGCCGAGCTGGAGCGCCAGAGGTAACCACACTGTATAGGAGACTAGCTGTGCCCGCGGCTTCGTCCGCGTGACTATTGCAGCGTCGATGACGCCCGCGAGGAGCTGGAGCGCCAGGCCGAGCTGGAGCGCCAGAGGTAACCACTCTGTATAGGAGACTAGCTGTGCCCGCGGCTTCGTCCGCGTGACTATTGCAGCGTCGATGACGCCCGCGAGGAGCTGGAGCGCCAGGCCGAGCTGGAGCGCCAGAGGTAACCACACTGTATAGGAGACTAGCTGTGCCCGCGGCTTCGTCCGCGTGACTATTGCAGCGTCGATGACGCCCGCGAGGAGCTGGAGCGCCAGGCCGAGCTGGAGCGCCAGAGGTAACCACTCTGTATAGGAGACTAGCTGTGCCCGCGGCTTCGTCCGCGTGACTATTGCAGCGTCGATGACGCCCGCGAGGAGCTGGAGCGCCAGGCCGAGCTGGAGCGCCAGAGGTAACCACACTGTATAGGAGACTAGCTGTGCCCGCGGCTTCGTCCGCGTGACTATTGCAGCGTCGATGACGCCCGCGAGGAGCTGGAGCGCCAGGCCGAGCTGGAGCGCCAGAGGTAACCACTCTGTATAGGAGACTAGCTGTGCCCGCGGCTTCGTCCGCGTGACTATTGCAGCGTCGATGACGCCCGCGAGGAGCTGGAGCGCCAGGCCGAGCTGGAGCGCCAGAGGTAACCACACTGTATAGGAGACTAGCTGTGCCCGCGGCTTCGTCCGCGTGACTATTGCAGCGTCGATGACGCCCGCGAGGAGCTGGAGCGCCAGGCCGAGCTGGAGCGCCAGAGGTAACCACTCTGTATAGGAGACTAGCTGTGCCCGCGGCTTCGTCCGCGTGACTATTGCAGCGTCGATGACGCCCGCGAGGAGCTGGAGCGCCAGGCCGAGCTGGAGCGCCAGAGGTAACCACACTGTATAGGAGACTAGCTGTGCCCGCGGCTTCGTCCGCGTGACTATTGCAGCGTCGATGACGCCCGCGAGGAGCTGGAGCGCCAGGCCGAGCTGGAGCGCCAGAGGTAACCACTCTGTATAGGAGACTAGCTGTGCCCGCGGCTTCGTCCGCGTGACTATTGCAGCGTCGATGACGCCCGCGAGGAGCTGGAGCGCCAGGCCGAGCTGGAGCGCCAGAGGTAACCACTCTGTATAGGAGACTAGCTGTGCCCGCGGCTTCGTCCGCGTGACTATTGCAGCGTCGATGACGCCCGCGAGGAGCTGGAGCGCCAGGCCGAGCTGGAGCGCCAGAGGTAACCACACTGTATAGGAGACTAGCTGTGCCCGCGGCTTCGTCCGCGTGACTATTGCAGCGTCGATGACGCCCGCGAGGAGCTGGAGCGCCAGGCCGAGCTGGAGCGCCAGAGGTAACCACACTGTATAGGAGACTAGCTGTGCCCGCGGCTTCGTCCGCGTGACTATTGCAGCGTCGATGACGCCCGCGAGGAGCTGGAGCGCCAGGCCGAGCTGGAGCGCCAGAGGTAACCACACTGTATAGGAGACTAGCTGTGCCCGCGGCTTCGTCCGCGTGACTATTGCAGCGTCGATGACGCCCGCGAGGAGCTGGAGCGCCAGGCCGAGCTGGAGCGCCAGAGGTAACCACACTGTATAGGAGACTAGCTGTGCCCGCGGCTTCGTCCGCGTGACTATTGCAGCGTCGATGACGCCCGCGAGGAGCTGGAGCGCCAGGCCGAGCTGGAGCGCCAGAGGTAACCACACTGTATAGGAGACTAGCTGTGCCCGCGGCTTCGTCCGCGTGACTATTGCAGCGTCGATGACGCCCGCGAGGAGCTGGAGCGCCAGGCCGAGCTGGAGCGCCAGAGGTAACCACTCTGTATAGGAGACTAGCTGTGCCCGCGGCTTCGTCCGCGTGACTATTGCAGCGTCGATGACGCCCGCGAGGAGCTGGAGCGCCAGGCCGAGCTGGAGCGCCAGAGGTAACCACACTGTATAGGAGACTAGCTGTGCCCGCGGCTTCGTCCGCGTGACTATTGCAGCGTCGATGACGCCCGCGAGGAGCTGGAGCGCCAGGCCGAGCTGGAGCGCCAGAGGTAACCACACTGTATAGGAGACTAGCTGTGCCCGCGGCTTCGTCCGCGTGACTATTGCAGCGTCGATGACGCCCGCGAGGAGCTGGAGCGCCAGGCCGAGCTGGAGCGCCAGAGGTAACCACTCTGTATAGGAGACTAGCTGTGCCCGCGGCTTCGTCCGCGTGACTATTGCAGCGTCGATGACGCCCGCGAGGAGCTGGAGCGCCAGGCCGAGCTGGAGCGCCAGAGGTAACCACAATATGTAGGAGACTAGCTGTGCCCGCGGCTTCGTCCGCGTGACTATTTTTTTTGTTACGTAATGGAAGTGGCAAACGAGCATGCGGTTCACATTGACAAGTGATGACTGCAGCCTATAGACACCCACACAAAAACCAAGGTCAAAATGCAGATGCGTTACCACTTCTGAGGCCTTAGGTGTTGTGCCTCTGTGCCGGAAATTACAGGGCCGTACATTACCACCTGACCGGAACACGATAGTGCTGAACGCTTCCATTTAGCGGCAAGTATATTAGGTAATGCGCCCTACGCCCGCGAGCCCCGTCACTAGAGCTCTACCACCAGTAGAAATGTTTATGATTGTTCAATATCTACCCGGACAAAGTGGTGGGCTAGTATAAAAGTAGCCTAAGCTACTCCTTATTACATAAGCTATCTGCCAGTGAAAGTTCCATCAAAATCGCTAAAGCCGTTCCCGAGATCAGCCCCAACACAGAGACAGACACACAAAAAT
Source organism: Macrosoma leucophasiata (assembly GCA_036365455.1). Classification (NCBI taxonomy): domain Eukaryota; kingdom Metazoa; phylum Arthropoda; class Insecta; order Lepidoptera; family Hedylidae; genus Macrosoma; species Macrosoma leucophasiata. Next base: position 2,616,944 of record JAWQUS010000004.1, on the reverse strand, counting down.
GGCAAAAAATGATGTTTATATAATTATATGTACCATGACAGATATGCAGTTTATTAAATATTGTAAAGAAGTCGCTTTTACCCTTAATAATTGTTTTTATATTATTTTACACATGCTTGTGAAATATATTTTTAAAGAAAAAATAAAGCAATGCAAGAATTAATAAGGCAATGCAATAAAATAAATGTGTAAGAAAGATTTTACAAATCGGGCAGGACTTCGGTAGCTCAGTTGGAAGAGCGGCTGGACTAGATTCCCAGTGGCCGCGAGTTCGAGTCTCGCCTGAAGTCAAATTTTACTTTCCAATTTTCTTTAAAATATTAAATACTTAAGTTTTTGAACACTGAGCACACCTTCCTTACATAAAAAAAAATCTTAAATCAAGTATTATAAACTGACATTCATACCATTATCACAAACGTTACAACCAGGCTGCTTCGTGAAGCTGAAGAAGAGGCAGAGAGACAGCGCGAGGAAGAGGAGCGGCAACGTCGCGAGGAGGAGGAGGCGAGAGAGTTGGCCGCGCTGCAGAGACGGGTCGAGGAGGAGAAGCTCCGGAAGGCTATTGAGGTGTGTACATATATTATTATGTGTACATGTGTATATATTTGTGTCCGGCTTCCATAAACTACAAACGGAACGCTTGCATCATCATTATCGTTTCAGTTGAAAACTTATGTATTACTAGCTATGCCCGCGACATCGTTCACGTGAGAAAAAAATATTATTGTTCAGTATCTACCCGGACGAAGTCGTGGGCGCAGCTAGTATAAAAGTAGCCTAAGTTATTTATTTATTTATTTAACTTCAATGCACACGAATAATAGGCACATAAGGCGGACTTAATGCAACCAGGGCATTATCAAACCAGTCAACCTTCGGGTTGTAATGAAAAAGGAAGAATAGGTGCTGAGAGGTTACAATATATCCATATTAAGTACGTAGAGAATAAATACATAATATAAATAATAAAATAAATGAATAGAAAATAAACTGAATTCATAGATATGTAATATATAAGTATGTATATAACTATAAGAATATATATATATATATATATATATATATATATATATATATATATATATATATATATATATATATATACATATATATAAAAATGTATAAATATAAAAAATACATAGATATATACGATGTACAAGTCATAGATTAAATAGTTTGTTTACTTTTAAATTACCAACAAACATTAACTAGCAGATTTTAAAAAGAAGAAAGAGTTTAAGTTACTCCTTATTACATCAGCTACCTACCCGTGGAAGTCCCAAAAATTGTAAAAAATGTGGTTTTGGTATATGTACCGTGTATACATACATATGCATTTCGTAAAAAGCGGTTATTTTAATATTACAAACAGACACTCCAATTCTATTTATTTTTATAGATTAAAAAGAAATAGTTTTTGTAAATAAATACAACCGTCAAAATTCGATTTCGCTTCGCGTCCCGCTCTCGCTCTTGAATTTGACGTTGTGCAAAGCCAACTAATACAATCATTTTGCTCACGCCTCGCTCGGTTCGGCTCGGTATCGGCGCGCATTCGGTTTGCTTTCGCTTTTCTATCTGACTAGATTAAAAAATACCATACGTTACAAAATAAAAACGCCTACAACTACAATCGATAACCTCTTGCTATTTGTTCTTTGTTACAAATTAATAATTCACTGTTGATGACGATGTCGCGTTGTTGAACATATAAATAACATGTTATTATATTACAAACTAGCTGTTGCCCGCGGCTTCGCCCGCGTGGATGTCGTTTAATAAATATTTTTTGTGAATTTTCTTTGCTATAAACCTCAAAGAGCCCGATACCTTTTCAACAAATGCAAAATCGTGGAAATCGGTTTGTGCGTTCTGGAGTTATAGCGTCAGGAAGGAAAACCCGACTTATTTTTATATTATTGGTTAATAAATATGAAACCATCTCAAATATTATTACAATGTCGTATATAATTTTTATGGCCAATTTCGTATTTCTTTTGGAACTCATTATTTTTGTCGTGTACGTAGTATCTGTACGCACTCCCTACGACCCGTGGTCGATAAGTCATGCTCAAAAATTTCAAAATGACTTATCTCAAACCCAATACGTTCTATTCGCAGGCACAACAACAACTGGAACGCGAAGAAACTGAGAGACGAGTCCGCGAGGAAGCAGAGAGAGTCGCTCGCGTCAAAGAAGATGAAGAGAGACGGCGCGCCGCCGACGAGGCCGAGAAGTTGAGAAGGGAGGAGGCCGAACGGGAGGAGAAGGAGAGGCTCGCCAGGAAGCAACGCGTCGAGGCCATCATGGCGCGCACCAGGCTCAAGAAGGTTAGTATTATAATATGTGTTGTGTATGAAGTTGAGAAGGGAGGAGGCCGAACGGGAGGAGAAAGAAAGACTCCAGGAAACAACGCGTCGAGACCATCATGGCGCGCACCAGGCTCAAAAAGGTTAGTATTATAATATGTGTTGTGTATGAAGTTGAGAAGGGAGGAGGCCGAACGGGAGGAGAAAGAAAGACTCTCCAGGAAACAACGCGTCGAAGCCATCATGGCTCGCACCAGGCTCAAGAAGGTTAGTGTCTTTACCATCTTAATGTATCAATTAATAACGTTACTTTCACTCCAAAGATATTTCTTATAAGAAAGGAGACAATGAGCCACCCAAAACGAAGAAAGGCAGGTAATTTCGCCACCCATTGGGTAAAAAACTTTCTTTATTTTTTGCCCCAATCCTTTAATCAGAAAGAAAATACCAAAAGAAGTAAGATCATCGTGGCATCGCGCATTGGGCTCTAAAATATATTATACTTAAGGATTATTAAGGAGAAGAGATGTTAATTAACGTCGTTAACCCATTATACGTCCCACTGCTGGGCACGAGTCTCTCCCCTTTTTTGGAGGGAGGCCTGGAGCTTCTCCACTACGCTGCTCTTGGTCAATGCGGATTGGTGGTGGTGGATGGGTTAGTGGCCAACCCTCTGTCGGATGTTTTCAAACTGCCCATAAGGCCTCCGACAAGGTTTAACGACTGCTATCTATCGATAGCAACCGGGATCGACGGCTTAACGTGCCCTCCGAAGCACGGAAACGCGCATTTTAACCCGCCACTAGCGGTCACCCATCACACTACCCGACCGTGCCCGTAGTGCTTAACCGACTAGATCGCTTACGATCCACACTAGCCGCCGGGACATGCGCGCTTCATTCGCAATCAACTTAGTTTTGCAAAAACCTTATCACTAGGAGATTAAACTAAGCGCTTAAAGTAAAGGCTAAATCTATCCTAACGTTAGGGTTACCGTAACGTTTTGATAAATTATTAGGTTACCCTTTCTTTGGGTAAGACTTTCTACGGGATAATATGGCCGCAAGGTACCCTATCGTAAGTATAAAAATTTAAAGCGCTTTTAAAATTAGCCGCTAATCCGGTCCCTTGAAGAAAAAGCGCAAAAAGAAAGGCAGTGAAAGCGCGTACAACGTAAAAGGTTAGATATACATTATCATATAATATGCTATCACCAGCACAAAGATGGTTTAAGTTAAAAAAAGGCAGCAAAGGAGAAACCGATGCAATTAAAAAGCATTGTATTGTCATTTCGTAAGCCGATACTTCTTTTGATTTCCTTAACCTCATACTCAACGTCACTCTGCAGCAACAAGAAGAAGACAAGAAGCAGCAAGAGAAGGCGGCTGCGTCAGACTCCGCTCCCGCGCCCGCATCCGCGCCCGCCGCCGACAATGGCAACGCGAATACAGAGTTACAACACACTAGTCAGGTAGCTTTTTTAGAGTTCTGTAAATGTATAGACCTACCTCAAACGAAATTAAACGGAACCCATAGAAAACTTATCACTGGTGGTTTTTTATCTCCAGAGTGGCATCGCATATCTACATTGAAATTTCTGTTTACATGTAGATGTTAATAGGCTACAGTTGTCACTTAGCATCAATGAGAACCATATGCTTGTTTGCCAGTTCATAAGCGTGCTATAAAATAACTCTAGCATCTGTCCGTCTGTCATAGTAAATTTGATTTTAAACTGTTGGACCAATTCAGTTTAAGTTTGGCAAAAACTTTAACAAAGTGTGTTGTACGAAATTTTCCACAATTTTGAAAACCCCATATAGTAGCGCCGAAGGAACGCCTCAGAGCGTAGTTCGTCCCATAATTAGCACGTTCTTCGTTGAAATCGCTGGTTTTATGTAGATTTTCCACGCCCGTACCATGACTACCAAGACATCTCATTGCGATTCAATTTAGATGCCCAAGTTTTGTTTCATTAGTATTATGTGACAGTGCGTATGAAGGAACGAGACAAAGCAAATAGCGATTCAGTTTAGGATAACAATAAAAGGTCATGGTGCGGCCGCTGGTCGTTGTAATAAGAAAACATACCACACCATTATAATGTTACACTTCAAACAGCCTGAAGAGACAACACCTCAAGAAGCGAGCGAACCCCAACCGAGTGGGGTGAGCGAAGCGAGTGCGCCGAGTGTGGCGAGTGAGTCGAGTGAGGTGAGTGCGGCGAGCGAGCCGGTCGCGGCCAACAACGGGAACGTGGCTGACCTGCTGGGACTGTCCGATCAAAATGAGGTGCGTATAGTAAATATAATATACTAGCTAAACCCGCAAACTTCATGTTGCCTCAAAATCAAATCAAAGGTTTGACAGCTACTGAGTATTGGTATGGTAAAATCAAATTGTTGTTTTTAATATTGCCCGTACAATTTCAAGGGCCAGAAATTGTCAGGGTTAAAACCTTCCCTCGACTTCCAAAAATAATTCAAAACCAAAATTAGCCAAAACGGTCCAGCCGTTCTTGATTTTTTGCGAGATTAACGAACAGAAATTTATTTTTATATTGTATATTATGTATATTGATTGGAGTTAGTGGGTAAATGGTCGTTTTTTGTACTTTCCGATTGCAGCGATTCCAAAAAAAAACTAGGTACTAGCAAAACGACACTAATTTGCCTCCACAAAACATCAGCAAAGCGACATCGATGTGCCTCCACTTATGGTGATGTTGTCGCGTGTTTAGTTTATAATGATATAAAATGCGTATGTCGCTTTCACAGACTGAGGACAAGACAGCCGAGCAGAGCGTCAAATCGAACGACAACGGCCCCGAGACGAACAACGGGAACCACGTGACCGACGGCCACATATCCGCCTCCTTCATCCACTCGGAGCGGATGTCGGAACTGAACCAAGCCAAAATGGCCGACGTCGCCAAAATGGACGACTTCGCCACGCACAACGGCCACGGCGCACATCCGCTCACTTTGCAGAACGCTATATAAAGCGAGGTAGGAATTTTCGAATGATCTCTGCATACATATTAGCTGGAGTCCTTCGAAGAAGGGTGGGTCGATCGCGCGGGTTTTGGCTTAGCACGGATTTAAGTTAGAAATAACGCTTACACTCACAAACGTACGTACCGGATCGTGGGTGCGGTCATACAATAAAACATCCAGACCCAAAACAAGTGCCTGTAAACAGGAGAACATTTTTCGTGGCCGCATAGTATTGCACCAAAATTGACGCGCTTACTCGCTTCAACCAAAGCACGCGTCCTGTGTTAGAACAAGAAAGCAAAACAATTCACTTGCAATTGAGTTACGAACGTTAAGGTCCAGATATTTGTCGGGCATCGCACCTGCGACCTCACGCGTTACGAACTGGACTGATCGGGTTCAATCCAATATGTCATATTTATTTTTCCATCAGGGCCGGGGTATCTGGCGCTCGACACTCTACCTACCCCGTAAGGGACTTGGCGTGAAGATACATACATACATTTAATATGAAAATTGCTTTTAGCTGTGAATATATGCGAAAGGCGAAAGTGACTGGCATATCAAATATGTCCCTAATGACTACTTTGTTGTGAGTTTACAACATGACAGAAAGATCACTCTAAATATTAAGCAATGTTTCGCAAAACAATTCGTTTTAAAAAAACATCTGAACATTCTATATTCTTCGCTTTTATTAAATTAACTAGATAGAGGCTTTTAGGATTCAGGAATTAAATCGCTTAATAAATAACGGTGCCTTTAATAGCAAAAAAAATCGTTTCAATAGATCGGTGCTACGGTATAGCTTATTTAGATGTAGGCGTGAACGGCGAACGAATGAAAATGAATGGTTTTTCAAAAATACCTTCAGTCACACGTTCGTTTACATTGAAAGCGTACAAAATATTCATAGAATAGGTGTGATAGTGTTTAATCTTGATAAATACGTAGCTGTTGCTCCTCCGGAATAGTTTCTATTTCTACAAAATTATTGAAATAAAAAATATGACTTCTTAACTTCTATAAACTTGATACTGCCTGTGACATTTTAAAAATATTTTAATTAATGTCTCCACTTACAATGTATTAGATGTTGCTAGTGTTATAAATTTAAGATTGTCGGACGCACCATGTTATGGTAATAAAAAAATCTTAATTGTGTTTTTGAATGTCGATGAAACGAAAAAGCGACCGTAAAAAGAGATAGACAACAATTTAACGTGGGAAAAAGTGAGATAGGTAGCATACAGTGTTTCTTATGAGAAATTTAACGTGGGAAAAAGTGAGATAGGTAGCATACAGTGTTTCTTATGAGAATGTTTGACAGTTTTACTTATCCCATTGTGTGAATTGCACACAGGTTTTTTGTTTTAATATTTTTTACTTATAATACAAATGTGTAGATAAAGAAATTATTCTAGAGGAGTTAGCGTCCCTAAAATACCATTCCCAAAAGTTTAATCACTTGGATAATAATATAGTATCAAAATGTACATTTATTGATGATTATGAACTTATTCTAGCCAATATGTATGCAAGAGTGTTGGTGTCACGTGCTGTTTACACGACGTCGATGTCTCTTTCACACCACGGTGTATGAAAGAGATGAGAATAGCAATACGTTTGCGATGATAACCAAAATGGCGGAGTGAAATTTTCAACAAATCCGATAGATACTAAACTATGTGATGTTAACTTTTAGCAGTTAAATAAATAAATAAAAGGACTAATGTTATCTTGCTAGAAAACTAAATTAAATGTGAAATAGTTTGACATTATTTGCCGCTTAACAACTTACAGTCACTTAATATAATAATAATAATGGCAACCCATTATACGTCCCACTGTTGGGCACGAATTTCTCCCCTTTTATGGGGTGAGGTCACTTATTTTATAAAAAACAAATATAATAATGTGGGTATATTGTTATTTTCGTCGTGTAAGAGTATCGTGTACGTGCTGGTATATGGAATAATAATGTAATTAATAAATGCATTTATATAGCAATCCACGATTCTATTAAAAAAAAATACGAAAACATTAGCTTTTTAATTTGCCTAAGCGAAAATATAATTAACAAAACAAACATAATCACAGTTTAAAAATTGAAAAAAAAAAATATTTTTCGTACATAAACGTAACTTTCCTTGTAGGTAGAAATGTTAGAATCGGGGAGTGATGGGATTAACGTCATTAATGATTCATTATTTGTCTAAATCATTATTTGTTGGTATCATTAAATAGGTTGTGTATAGTTGCGCTGTGCTAATACAGTGTTGTATTACAATAATATTTTTTTTTTTTGTGTAAATTATAAGTTTTATTTATTGTGATGTTTTTTATTATTAAAATGGTATAATAATATAAAATCGGCTGTAGACGGGAGTTTGGCGACGTACCGGATTATGAGTGTTATTGCAATATGGGTGATGCAATAAGTCACAAACGGGCGAAATATCGATTGTTGCCAATCGATTCCTTATCAAAAAGTGACTAAATATCTTGATTAAAAGTCTGATTGTATGTATCATCACTTATGATACCAGTTAGCGGTTAACAAAACAAGCACCTTAGAAACTGGATTAAAATAGTCACGCAGAACAACACCGTAGGGTTCATTCAGACGATTATCACTTATTTGACGGTACCGTCGCTGCTGTCGACGTATAGACAATTAGCACTATGGTGCTCCCGTAGACGCGTCGCCGCGACAGCTGCCGTCTTAATGCGACGGCCGCCGCCAACTAAATGACGTTCGTCTGTATGGAGCCATAAGAAGCAATCATGCCCATTCCTAGATCATATATGTGATAGCATAGAGCAACACGGGCCACCGGCCGACCGGAGGGGAGTGGGTATAGCGTGTATCACCGATGCAAAACAGTCTGTCGTTTTTTGCGGCGGGATATTTGTGTGACACACACACAACAAAAATCATCTATTAATACGAAACTCACACCTTGACTTTAATAAAATACATAAACAATTTCAGGCACACATCTCGGCGACAGGCATAGGACCACTTGTACTTGTACTTTGACAGAGGGGAAAGCTTGCTGGCCATATGGCTACTCCCCTCCGGTTCGCCGCGGCCGGTGGCCCGTGTTGGTCTATGTGGGATAGTATCAGTACAAAAATTGGTGTAATTGATTTTTTTCAAAACACTTAAGGTTATTTCATATCTACGGAAATCAAGGGTGTTTCTGTGCTTGCCTGCGCGGTAAATATGAAAAGTGTATACAAATTGTATTGAATAATTGTTTTTTGACAATAACTGATTATGTCTGACACTCTCAATGTCTGTAAATATGAAATCATCTTTATGTTAGAGGATAGATAATATTACTGGTTTATCTCACGAAATAAGATGACAGTAGGGACATCTGTATCACTATTATGGTATAACTCTTTTTAACGGCCCTGTAATTTCCGGCACAGAGGCATAACACCTAAGGCCTCAGGAGTGGTAACGTATCTGAATTTTGACTTCTGGTCTTTGTGTAGGTGTCTATAGGCTGCAGTCATCACTTAACATCAATGTGAACTGCATGCTTGTTTGCCACTTCCATTACATAAAAAAAAACTGAAAACTATTTTAGTTTTCAGTTAAGAAGAGTTATTTACCCTAGGAAGACATCATTGTAGGGAAATATTAGAACAAATGTATCTAGTTTTTTTTTTTGTATTTATTGGCTATTATTATCTTCATTTACCGGTAATATTTTAAAAACGATTAATAGTTTTTACATACAAACTGGTAAATCTAAAAATTCCATCGCATCAATTGTTTTGAATGGTAATCCATTTTGAACATAGTCACGCAGAACTAGTAACATGTCTACCAGTTTTGTTTGCAATAACGTTGATACTTTATACAAAGGTTTAACAATACTATCAGATATTACCACTGTTAATGAAGTAAGATGTTATTGGTCAATCTTTGGTGATACGGATACATACATTTTTTCGGGTAAAACAAATTGTGACATGCAATTATTGTATGTATGATCAGTTTCACCCGAATACCAACGGACTGCGACAATATATATAAATATTAAATTAACAAAATACAATTTCTATTAATAAGTTATTTAAACAACATGCATAAACAATTTTTGTATAATATGTAGTTAGCGTTCAAAAATATAATCTATAACTGTTTTTTTTTTCTCTTTTGTACTCTGTCCTTTTCTTTCCCAACTAATAGGAATTAAACATTATATCCATTTTAGTATTCGTTTGACAGTAGATGTCAATTTAAGATTGAGGTTATGTTCGGGTGAAAGGTATAAATTAAAACATTTGTCCAATATTTAGGTAGATTGCGTGCTTGTGAATTATAAAATGGATATAAATGTCTTTTATGAAATATTGTCTATACCAATGCCTTGTCTACTCGATTTTCTAGTCTATGGCATTTGTCTAATCAGTGTTGCCACGTTACGGACAAAACATGAGATTGATGGATGTCATAGACAAGTCGAAATATGCCTAATTCGAAGTTGTTCGATGACCTATCGTTAATCAGTAGTTATTATAACAAATTATTATTACTATTAACATTGGGAACGTTCCTCCCAAAACTTGTATATTCCATATTATTTTTTATTCACTTGTAATTAATGTAATTGTTTCTTATTGTATATGCCCGTTCAATATAATTATTGTGGAGATGATATTTGTCCCATAAAAAGTATGACTACGCGTTAATAATAACGCAGTTCAATAATTTAAAAAATAGATACACGAATTCATTAAAAATTTATAATTGCACAATTGTTTAATGTTCGAATCCGTAATAATTAATTGAACAGGCATAGTATGTCACCTACACCGCCGCCGGCTTGTAGATAAAGTTACAACCTTTGCTAATCGTCCATTTTTTAATGTTTCTCTTGCAAAAAATCATGTAGTCGATACTGCATCGGCCTTATAGCAATTTTTCCTTCGATGTTTTAGGTTTTTGTAAGATTGGAGGTTTTATAGCTATGTGACAGGCCGCCCATTTTGCGGGGGTGTTGAAAATGTAAATTTTCTACTGGAAAGTATACCAAAAATATTGTATTGTTTTAGAAATGTATTTTGCGTCAATCGAATTTAAGTTGTATCATTATTATAAAATAATCACTTTAATATAATAATGCATGACATTTATGAAGATTTATATTTTTTAAATCGAAATACGTACGCCCGGGCGTCCATTTTGTGTAACGAAACAAAATGGCGGCGTGTCACATACATTTGTTTGAGTGTGTGCGCGTGTCAGTACATACGGAAAGATTGTTAGCTGTCATTAATATGAAACATGTATGTATTTATGTATACCACATTGAGACATGGCTTCTATGTACGTTCTATTCTATATTATGTTAGCAATCGATGGATTTATAAGGAGAAAGTTTTAATAAAAAATATTATGAAATTTATGTTATTATTTTATTTTAAAATATTCCTTTAATTTACATAAACTAACCGTGCTTATTCACAATTCCTCTGTTTTATAAAAACTGAAAACTATACAGTAGGTCAAGCGCCCACTGATGGCATGACACCGGACGGTACGCTTGAGCATTCCAAATCTTGAGGATGCCACAGGATCTTGTGGCACGAAGGTAGACCAACGTATTTTGACATGTTCGTTAATTCGGGTACTCCCGCTATCCACCGCTAGTGATTGCCTCCCTAACGAGATAGATCGAAACGCCTGTAAGCCTAGAAATATTTGTAGGTCTATTTGTAATTAGAGCAACACACTGGGTTTGTTGGGTAGCAGAGTTTTTCTTAGTAGTGCCTGCACTTGGAACTCTGCTAAGTGAATGACTATGATTATGACGAACAGATTTTTCTTTTTTTTTCTATGAAGCAATTGAAAAATTTGATGATTTCCATATCGGTTAAATATTATGATTAAATTGGTATTTATGAATACCTATTGGATTATTATTAAAAGTCATTCTCTCTAGGTAGCTTATAACCCTGACTGCCTCGGTAGCCTAGTGGTAGCAGGCCACTACTACTACTCAGAGTTCCTGGGTTCGATTCCCAGGTAGGGGGTTATCAGAGATAATGGTGTAAAGTCCTTTATCTCTGGTTCTATTGGGATTTTTCCATTTTCTGGAAATTTCCCAGTACCTCAAAGTTTGGTAATGTGCCCGGAGATGTCAACAGGCTCGCCACCTGTTACATGGGCCAAAACGTAACTGGCGAATCGTGGGTGTTTGCATGTATGCTTGAATGCATGCATTTACCTCTGCCTACCCCTTCGGGGATTACAGGCGTGAAGTTACGTTACGTTTAGCTTATAACCCGACAATGCAAAGGTGTCCTTGTAGACCAATTTGAAATAAATGATTGAATTTTAGGGATTAGTCGTAATTTGCTAAGTACGATAACCATCGCCTGACAAGGATCAGCCCTGCGCGTCATCTGGATTTCTGATGAGAAAAGTTACTCTCATATTTTAGATCTGATAGCCATAGTTTTGCGACCAAAATTGTTGGGTCTTATTTATTTTTGTAGTGGTGTTTCCATGACAACGGAAGTGTGTTTCCATGACGATAAAATTGTTAGGACGAATTCAATAAAGATGTATCTAGCGTATCTTAAATTGTAAATTGTACCTGCTATTTAATATATTTTTTTATGTAATGGAAGTGGTAAAACAAGCATGCAGTTCACATTGATGTTAAGTGATGACTGCAGCCAATAGACACTCACACAAAAACCAAGGTCAAAATGCAGATGGCTGATAGTATATGTACGAATACTCTATCAACTGAAAATGCGAACATAATAGAGAAACGGAAACCAATATATAGGTATATGGCAAAAAACGCATTTGGCCGGACTTTTAAAATAAAAATCTTCCAAAAGTGGCCTTGTATTACACGTCCGTGTTTGGGTCATAGAATTAACTGTGCCGATGAAATTTCCGGTGATTCAATACCATTCCAAATTAGACATTATTTGTATAGAGATAAGGCACCGAGTACCGGACATTTCTTCGATGGTACCTGCACCCACAACATTTTAATTCAATCGGCTCAGTGATTTTGAAGCAAATTGGCTGTAGACGGACAGACGTACTAGTAAATCACTAGTGGTAGATCTCCAGTGACGTAGCTCGCGGGCGTAGGCACCGCCACATTACCTAATATACTTGCCGCTAAATGGTAGTGTTCAGCACTATCGTGTTCCGGTCAGGTGGTAATGTACGGCCCTGAAATTTCCGGCACAGAGGCATAACACCTTAGGTCTCAGGAGTGATAACGCATCTGCATTTTGACCTTGGTCTTTGTGTGGGTGTCTATAGGCTGCAGTCATCACTTAACATAAATGAGAACTGCATGCTTGCTTACCACTGCCATTACATAAAAAAATCCTAAAGAGTATCAAAATTACACTTAGTCTAACCTAGGTATATCTACATAGTAGGATAGATACCTATCTATCCTACTATGTAGATATACCATAGATATATAATAGATAGTGTACCTACACTATCTATTTTCGTTGACACTTTTTTCTTAACGAAGGTGGCATCAAGTATACAGTTCACACGGATGTCAAGTGCTGAATGCGGCCTTTAGACATCTACACCAACACCAATGGTTTGTTTTGTTTTGTCCTCAGCGGTGCGGTTTTCGCGGCCGTTTCTGCCAACGTGTAAATCTTGTATCGAACTTCATTCTAAGGTGTCACACCGCGGACACTCCGCCAAAATTCCATACAAACGCTTAATTTGATGTATATTACACAGACATCAATCAGTGACGTGTATTTACACGTGCACCTGTGTGCGTAGCACGTAGAGAATATCAAACGTCGCCCATAAGAGAGGAGGAAGTTGGTTGAGGCGGGGAAATCGGGCGGGACGTCGAAGTGTCCGTTCTATACGTAGTATTATTACATATTCTCTGGAGGTGTTTCGTTGGCCATTTTTTGAAGAAACTTATATTGTAGCAGCATAATAAAAGATTCTTCAAAAAATGGCCAAAACTGTAACTGGCTGAGCTGCGCTGTTGACAAATGTTCATAGGCGACGGTGACCACTTTTCATCAGGTGGCCCGTCTGCTTGTCTGGCATTCTATTGACATAAAAAAGAGGTCAAAATGTAGATGCGTTGTCACCCCTGAGACCTCAGTTGTTATATCTGTGTGAAAGCTATTACGTTTTATTCAAACTGTCGAAGCTTTTAATTCAGTGAAAATATATAATATAATATAAAGGGAAACCTTGATACGTACCACTGCTGGGCACGAGTCTCTCCTTTTTGGGAGGATGCCTGTATCTTACTCCACCACGCTGCTCCAACGCGGGTTGGTGAGATAAGAGTTAGTGGCCAACCCGTTGTCGGATGTTTTCGGCCCCTAAGGCCTCCGATAAGGTTTAACGACTACTATCTATCGATAGCGACCGGGACCGACGGCTTAACGTGCCCTCCGAAGCATGGAAACGCGCATTTTAATTTGCCACTAGCGGTCACCCATCACACACCCAACCGCGCCGTATCGCTTAACCGAGTAGATCGCTTGCGATCTACACCAGCCGCGGGGCCATGCGCGCTTCAGTGAAAATACGTAGACAGAATCGAAATTAGGGTTCGGTTAGAAAATCAATCAGCAAAGATCGAAGACAATCAATTACAAGTGAATATTAATATTGTAATAGAAAACGATCTCAATCTAAAGTTAAATTGCCCGTTTCCAGAGTGAACGGTTCGACGCATTTCGACGGAATCTTTTTGTATTATGATTTGTGTTGATAAGGATATTGTCAAGAGTAGGCGGTTTAACGAATACAATGTGTAACGATAATTATTTAAAGTTATACTGATGGCAATCTTAGTGCGAGATTCACAGACCGTACTACGACTTTACTTTGAGCAAAGTATGCTTAGAACTGTCAGAAATGTATGAGTTTTGACAGTTCGAAGCGTACTTTGCTCGAAAGTAAAGTCGTAGTGCGGTCTGTGAATCTCGCCCTTATGGTGAAATTCACAGACCGCACTTCGACTTTACTTTGAGCAAAGTATGCTTAGAACTGTCAGTACAGTATGGGATTTGACAGTTCGAAGCGTACTTTGCTTGAAAGTAAAGTCGTGGTGCGGTCTGTGAATCTCGCCCTTAGACACGACATAGATACATTAATAATTAAAAAATCGGAATCTGGTGAAGTTCATACAGACATAATTCATCATTTTTACTGGTGGTAGAGCTCCAGTGACAGAGCTCGCGGGCGTAGGCACCACCGCATTAGCTCTAAATGGTAGTGTTCAGCACTATCGTGTTCCGCACAGGTGGTTATGTACGGCCCTGTTATTTTCGGCACAGAGGCATAACACAGGCCTCAGGAGTGGTAACGCATCTGCATTTTGACCATGGTCTTTGTGTAAGTGTCTATAGGCTGCAGTCATCACTTAACATCAATGTGAACTGCATGCTTGTTTACCACTTCTTTACATAAAAAAGACAGCGCCAAGTAGATTAGATAGGTAATGCAATGCCTACGCCCACGAGGTCCAACACTGGAGCTTTACTACTACCAGTAGTAAAAATAGCTTTACAATCTGCACGTTCTCGGCAGAAACAAGCGCGAAAATTGCACCGTCGAGCACTGGCACGGGTCCTATCTGTGGCGGTGGAACTTCTCTCTGGCGGGTAGTATGGTGTAAAAAATGAGACAGTGGCACCATCAAACATTTTAGCAGAGCACTACCCGGTATTCAATTGATTATTAGGCATTATCGAAACGGTAAAAGATGCAGAAGCTCAGATGTTCGAGATTATCAGTGAGTTCTGGGTCGCTAGCAGGAACTAATTTTAGTTCCTGTTAACGTTTTCAGCGCGTCCACAGGAACCGGGTCCTTACAAAAGTTAGGACCCGGTTCCTGTGGACCAACTTCTACTGGTGGTAGAGCTCCAGTGACGGAGCTCGCGGGCGTAGGCACCACCGCATTACCTAATATACTTGCCGCTAAATGGTAGTGTTCAGCACTATCGTGTTCCGGTCAGGTGGTAATGTACGGCCCTGTAATTTCCGGCACAGAGGCGTAACACCTTAGGCCTCAGGAGTGGTAACGCATCTGCATTTTGACCTTAGTCTTTGTGTGAGTGTCTATAGGCTGCAGTCATCACTTAACATCAACGTGAACTGCATGCTTGTTTACCACTTCCATTACATAAAAAAAAAAAAAAAAGTTTTTATTTGAGGGCTTCGCCCACGAACGACAGCTGTAGCAGCTGCTCCGATGTGAAACACTGCCTCGATTTCCTAAGCACTCCCAGCTTTTTGGATGCCAACTTGGTCTTACACTCAATGGGACACCCGAATTGCACTTCGTTTAATATGTCCACGCCCAGGATACCAAAATACCTATGATGAGTGGAGTGTCCTGGAACTGTAGCGTTACAGTGAATAAGGTTTTTAACGGTGAACGCGCAGACTTGTGCAGGCTTCGTACTTTAATAATGAAAAATTGTGTTTATATGCGCATGTTCACGCCGAATTACCACGGGGTGGGCAGTGGTTATAATATAAGTTAACATCCATAGGTATCATAGGTACCAATTAATGGTGTGAAGATAAGATTTGCTGCCTCAGTTCTACCAACAGTAATGATGAATACTACCAGGGGGAAATATATTATTGAGATTAGGGTTTTAAATAAATGGACATATAAAATTGACAACTGCGTTTTATTAATAATAAACGTTTTCAGTGTTTATAAATATAAAAGACATTTTGCCAGCCCTTGCAAAATGTAACGGACATCCAGTAGGTATCGATATAACTACTTATGGTTTATAGAAAATACATTTTTATTAAACAACAATAATCTTTTGAAATACTTAAATCATAAAATAACATTTAACATTTAGTTATATTGATTGATTATATCGCTAATTATAATTTTTGAGATCGATTTATAAATATGTACTATTTTTAATTCGTTATAACTAGTAACTGATTGCAATTTCTTCTGTTCTATCTAGTTTAAATAAAGTACTCTTTTGGTAATCTCAGGTCTATTTTAAAATTCTTCAATCGATATACAATACACAGTATGTTTTGTTGCATTAAACCTCGCGTATATCTTATTTAAATATATAAATCATTTGCTGTTTGTTAGTCTCGCTAAAACTAGAGAACGACTGGACTGATTTGGCTAATTTTGATTTTTGTAAGTCCAGGGAAGGTTTAAAAGGTAATAAAATATGTCTATTTACTGGTGGTAGAGCTCCAGTGACGGAACTCGCGGGCGTAGGCACCACCGCATTACCTAATATACTTGCCGCTAAATGGTAGTGTTCAGCACTATCGTGTTCCGGTCAGGTGGCCCTGTAATTTCCGCCACAGAGGCATAACACCTTACGCCTCAGGAGTGGTAACGCATCTGCATTTTGACCTTGGTCTTTCTGTGGATGTCTACAGGCTGCAGTCATCACTTAACATCAATGTGAACTGCATGCTTGTTTACAAATTGCATAACATAAAAAAAAATTGAAGAAATTGAAGGGTCATAGTAAATACCACCACTTCAGTTTTCCATACAAATAGTCCGTATTTCTATCAAACCATTATTTCATTGTGAGGCAATATGGAGTTTGCCGGGTCAGCTAGTAGTTTATAGTTTCTCGAAATTTCAATGGGGAATCAATGAGGTCAAGTAGAGGAAGAATAGACACAGGAGGCTGAACACGACACCAGTTAGTGTGTGCACTGCTGGAGTTTTGAACAAAATGTTTGCAACAGAATGTGCTACACTGTGCCTTTATCGTATCATTCGCTTCAAAGTAGCTATTTCGTTCTGTACCCACTCATTGCAAAAAAGGAAAATTAAAGTTCATTTCATTATAACAAATTTTAATATGGATGTGTTCAACCGAGTTCTCTTTAACCGAGTTCATTATTTCTTTATTTTCTTCATAAAATGGAATATTCAACTTTAAATAAAAAAAATATGTAAGTATATATTGATTCTGCCAGAATCGAGAGAAAACTTTACCGAATATCATGAAAAGTTTGACGCGTAAAATAACAGTTGACATTTAATTTTCTGAACATTCTGTGAAAACTTAGAAGAATACTGTTTAGAATAGTTACATACGTGATATCGAATATCGATATAATAATATGTTCAACTATTATTGTACCTACATGTTGTGTAGAGTGTAGAGAGTGTGTGTTATTTGTAATGATTGCAGTAAAAAAAAAAATATCTACCTAGTTTTTAAGCTGTGCGAACGTCCCTTTAACCACAGAGTACTTATTTAAACCATTGTTCATTTGAAGATTTAAATATAACAATAAATTCTATTAAAAGAGATGTATTTAAGACTATAATTTATTTGATAAATGACTAATATACAGGTACATCACAATGTCTGAGGCTTCACATCGACGCGTTTAGGGTCTAAAGTATACATAAGCTTTTGCGATATTACGGTACCTACAGCGATTTTGCTCTTTACAGGAGCCTACATAGGCATTTATTACTACGTAACTTAACGCCTGTAATCCCCAAAGGGGTAGGCAGAGGCAAATGCATGCATTCAATCATACATGCAAACACCCACGACTCGCCGGTTACGTTTTGGCCCATGTAACAGGTGGCGAACCTGTTGCCATCTCCGGGCACATTACCAAACTTTGAGGTACTGGGAAATTTCCAGAAAATGGAAAAATCCCAATAGAACCAGAGATAAAGGCTTTTTCACCATTATCTCTGATAACCCCCTACCCGGGAATCGAACCCAGGACCTCAGCGTAGTAGTAGTGGCCTGCTACCACTAGGCTACCGAGGCAGTTATTACCTTTTATTAATTTTACAACATAATTGTGAGAATCGCATATACGTACCTACAGCATTCGTTTTACTTAGTAACTACGAGTGGATACCTACTGCATGTAACACTCTTCAATTGTTTAACGTACTTTTGACGTGACAACGTCTTAAATTAGGTTGCGGCTCGGAGTCACTCATGAAAAAGTGTAACGCCCGGTAACGTAACGATGAGTCACCGAACGAGAGAGAGGCCTGCCGGACCGGCGAATGCCTTTCTACCGAGAAAAAGACGTTGTCACGTAAAATCTTCGCCCGTAAAACCGACTTTACAGGCAACCAGTTTTTTATGTAAGTTAGGTGGCAAACAAGCTTGCAACTCACATTGATGTTAAGTGATGATTGCAGCCTACAGACATCTACACAAAGAACGGTGGTCAAAATGCAGATGCGTTGCTACCCCAGAAACCTAAGTCGTTACGTCTCTGTGATAGCTATTGCAAGGCCATACATTACCATCTTACCAGAACACAGTACTACTGAACACTATCATTTAGCGGCAGATAGATTAGGTGATGCAGTGGTGCCTACCTAGTCTATCTGCCGCTAAATGCCTACGCCCGCGAGCTCCGTCACCAGAGCTCTACCACCAGTAAAACCTTTGTATGAAAATAGAAGAAGGTAATTAGGTACTATGAGCTGTT
Organism: Macrosoma leucophasiata; assembly: GCA_036365455.1. Lineage (NCBI taxonomy): Eukaryota > Metazoa > Arthropoda > Insecta > Lepidoptera > Hedylidae > Macrosoma > Macrosoma leucophasiata. Next base: position 2,598,143 of record JAWQUS010000004.1, on the reverse strand, counting down.
TAATTATCAGTCACATGGATGGGGCAGCAGCGTCACGATAAAATTACCACCACAGCCACAGTACAAATATGAACAGTATGTAAACTACGTACAAAACGTTCGAAACGACACACATACACAATTATGCGCATCGACTCGAGTAGCGTGCGTCTCACTACCGCAGCACCGCGAGAACCGCTTAGGGGCCTCGTCGATGCGCATGTTTGTGTGAGTGTGCCGTTTCAACGTTTTGTACGTAGTTTCCATACTGTTCATATTTGTACTGTGCCACAGCGGTGGATTACGGCATGTATCCCATATGATGCAATAAAGAGCCATCTTTGGGGGAGACTTACGGCCAGCAGTGGACGTCTTTCGGCTGAAATAATGATAATGGTCCAAGAGCTAGTGAACCCTCCGAGTAACCTTGGCCTTGTGAGGCTTGAAATTTAGTAGGGATGAATCATAACATGCTAAATACAAAAACCATCGCCTGGCAAAGAGCAACCCGTCACGTCATCTGGATTTCTGGTGAGTTTCTTAAGTTAATGATGCATTATTTGGTCTTTCCACGTGATACACATAGCATGTGATTATTCTCTCATATTATATGTTAGCAATACCGCAATATCACATATAGCTTGTGTATGCCTTATAGACAATAGAATAGCGCGAATCGAAAGCGCGTCAATGAAACGCAGAAATTCTTATATTGGATTATAAAAATAATATATTCTACAATCAGATTATCAAAATCCACGCTGTATCAATAATGATAAGAAATTTACGAGTAATCATTGATATATCATATAGCTATAGCTACTGTATATAATAAAAAAATATAAGTAATTTAATTAAGGTTCACTGAAAGTATTCTAGTTCAAAGTTAGAAGGCCTGAAAACACACAAAGCCAAAAATATATAGACAATTTAATTAAGTTTGCTGACCATGATAACTATTTGGTATATTGATAGTTATATTTAAAAGAAATGAAATGTCATGTACTATTATGATTATTCTCCATTCACATAAGCAAAATAAAAAAAGTTCTAGAAATTGCTGGGTGTCACTACCCAAAGTTATATAATGTTGTTATACAACAAATTAATGTCATTATATTTTTAGTATTTACAACGATTGTGTTCAATGTGTGGAAAATAATCAAAGAAAGATAAAGTTCCACGTTGGGCTCGCACCTTGTGCACTATATTAAAAAACAGATAAAAATACATAGAATCATGGAAAAATACTCAAAAAAATAATAATTTGAATCGTTGTTTTTTTTATCGGAAATATTTTTTTATGTAATTTTTGTATGACAACGCTATGTCACCATATTACTACATTCTTGTTTTTGAAATATACTTACGACAATTAATTGAAGGTATAATATACGATTTGAATAGCTGAAAATGATTTAGTATTTTATACTTTTTCTCTCAATATAGCGTAGGTACACAGTGGGCCTATACATTTTGGAACGTCTCTTTTAAAATTTGTTCAAGTAAAGAATAGAATTCTAGAAACAAGTGACATTTAGATATAAGTTGAATTTGATAAGAGACAGATTTAAAACAATATCTTTTATTGGTAAGATTATTTTTTAAATTACAACGTGGATTTTAATTTCTATTTTACACAGGAGAACTTTCTAGAATAAAGACTAGAGTTTAAACGCTAGAATAAGCCCTTTTCTATATATAAATTGGCAAGAAACGTATCAGTTTATTATAAATAGATATGTCATTAGTACACTAGGTTTTCTTGTGACTTAGTTCATTGAGTCTGTCTCGCTGCCGGAATCTGAAATAAAAGGTTTTAAAAAATTAATAAGTTTCTATATCATCACGATGATTCTCTATAACGATGAGTCCTATGTATAAGGGCCAAACTAACAATTTGGCCATTTTGACTTTTTTATTGTAAACGCATCTTATCGATATAATGAATCATGTGAGCTTAAAAAAACAAAAGATTTCTGCATAGAAACACGATATTTTACGACAGTATAACGGCATATGTACTCGTAACATTAATATAAACGTACAAGGTCCTAAGAGTAGTTAGAGAGTTATACGCGGGAAAATCCGGCGCGTTTGTTTATGTTTTGGACAAATCAGCCGATTTGACACTTATACTACGTAAAACGGGGCAACGGCCGCACTGTGATGAATACAAAATCTGATGAACTGGTCAAGTCAAATCTAACCTGCTTTAAGATCTCACATTTTAAAATAACGCAGTTTTGTGTGAAAGCCCGAAGACAAACAAGATCAGTTTTGATATATTTATTTATTTATTTTATTTATTTAAACTTTTGCACATAAATTATGTACAGAGGCGGACTTAATACCGAGTGGTATTCTCTACCAGTCAACCTACAAGCCAAAAAGAACTGACAAAGGTGCAATAAAGTAGGAGGGAAATTACATTTGAGAAACAAAGAATTATATGTAATGTAAATCATAATAACCTATCATAATTTAAAATATATTGATATAAATAAATACATATTTTAAATTATGATTTAAGTGAATTATATATATAAATATATATAAAATGCTATACATAATATTAAATGCATATTTGATAAAATAGATACAAGGATAGAAAACAATGATGAAAGAGGAAATGATGTTCAATTATTAATAGACGTTAAAAAGTTATGTTTTAGCCTGTGTTTAAACGATAATTTACTCGAAGCCTTCTTGATATCGAGGGGAAGCGCGTTCCAGAGTTTAATTGCAGTAACAGCAAAAGAATTGGAGTAAAAACCAGTGAGGTGAGAAGGAGTTTTAAATTTAAGATTAGCTGCGGAACGAAGATTGTGATTATGCCAATCGCCAAGTATTTGAAAATTGATTTTTAAGTAGTTAGGAGCACAAAGATCGTTAATGATGCTGAAAAACATACAGAGTATCTGAATTTATTTATTTATTTATTTATAAAAAGAAACATATAGTTTTACAAACATAATATGATGCAAACATAAACTTACTAGAGTTTTACCGTGCATCAGTGTCGTCGGTTACATTGTAAACTGATGAGAACAAAAAGTAATTATACAATAAAAAATAAGTTTCACTACATACTTCAATTTACGGAAACCTCCTTTCGCGGATCGGTAGCCATTTAAGCTGAGAACGATAATTGGAGATATGGTCATATTTGCGTAGCCCGAAAACGTATCTAATACAATTGTTAAGCATCCGATCCATTTTGTTTAAGTGATTTTGCGTTAGATCGGAGCAGCAAACATCTGCATAGTCAATAATGGGAATTGGAAAATTGGGAAAATTGGGAATTGGGGGGAAATTGAATTTATGAAAGTACTAGCTGTTGCCCGCGTCTTCGCCCGCGTGGATGCAGTTTTATAATCCTGAATTTTCTTTGCTTGTAGCAAACCTCACGGAGCCTGCGACCCTTCCAACGAATGCAAAACCGTGGAAATCGGTTCGTGCGTTCTGGAGTTATAGCGTCAGGAAGGAAATCCCGACTTATTTTTATATTATACTAGCTGTTGCCCGCGGCGTCGCCCGCGTGGATGTCGTTTATATAATATAATTTTATTTGCTTGAATACTATAATATAATTTGCTATAAACCTCACGGAGCCCGAGACCTTTCCAACGAATGCAAAACCGTGGAAATCGGCTCGTGCGTTCTGGAGTTATAGCGTCAGGAAGGAAAACCCGACTTATTTTTATATTATAGATATATGATGGCAAAAAACCATGCAGTTAAGAGATGTTTAGTGAATACTGCAGGTTGTAGATGTCTATATCAAGACTAGACGACAAAATGCAGATTCTTTTCCACCGTCTGAATTTTACACCGTGTAAATTACATGTTATTAATTACTACTACGCATTTTCAAAAAACTATTAAGTTTAATTCCAATATAGCTCGCTAAGACCTAAGAACACATTATTCTGTAAAACATCCATAAATGTTATCATTTCAGCCCTTCCCCGGCACTATCCATTTTCTAACGCAAACCGCTCAAGTTCCCGACTAATTACCGTCACATTAATAGGAAAGCTAAAACAAAGGCCTCACCGTCGAGCCATTTCTTGCCACGCATCCCGAAGAACCCCATCTGAGCCTTCCTTTTAGGCCACGGCCCGTTGTGGTCCAACAAAAACTTGATCTCTTGCACGCGACTGTTTTTCAAGTCCTTCTTACCACGGACCCCGATGAATTTTCCGCGAAAAGACAGGTCATATGGGCGTTTTTCCTGTATAGACTTTTTACCGCGAACACCGAAAAATTGGTGGATATTTGCACGTTTGTCCACTTCGTTTGTCATGTGTTCTTCTTCTCCATCTGAAGGTATAGCCTGTTCTGGTTCGGAATGCTGAAGTTTTTGTAAATATTCCGTTAATACTTCATTCAAGAACGGGTATTCTTGTCTGTTCGATAAGTCATCGGCAGTGTAATCAATTTGGCCGATAAGGGAGCCTCTTTTGGGCGAATAGTCAAAGTTGTCTGTGTATGGATCAGGGTTCCATTCCTTCTTGCCTCTCATGCCCATGAAACCCGTTGGCGCTCGTTTGTATTCGAAGTCTGTGTAATCAAAATCGTTTTTCTTTCCTTTGACACCGACGAAGAATTGGGGTTTGCGTTTGTAGAATTGTTCTATTTCGTTGGAGTCTGTGAACTTCTTGCCGCGCATTCCGACGAATCCTTGCGGGACTCTTTTGGCTACTTCTTGCGCAGTGACAGCATAGATCAGCTGCACTGCTATGATGATGAGGCAAGCTTTGGTTGACATTGTTGAAAGATCTGTAACAAATAAGTTAAAAGTAAGTCTTATTATTTAAAACAGAGGGTTAAATATCCCCCACGGTTTAGAGGCAGCAACTTAGTTATGAGTTTAGGTTGAATATAAAAATATTAATTTTAGGGATCGAATAGTTTACATTTACTACATGTAACAACATTCAAACTGAAATTCCCATTGTAGTAGTAACAACAGTGACAACAGTCAACAGACTAAAAAAAGGAAAAGTGTAGTCTTTTTTACTATTGTCTCCTATAACATGGACCTCAAAAATACTTATAAGTCATGGGTGAGGAGGAGGGACAAGCCAGTTCAATTGGTTTTTTTATGGAAGGCAGGTGGCAAACAAGCATACAGCTCACATTGATGTTAAGTGATGACTGCAGCCTATAGACATCTTCATAAAAACCAGAGGTCAAAATGCAGATGCGTTGCCACCCCTAAGACCTTTGTTATTATGTCTCTGTGAAAGTTATTACGGGGCCGTACATTACCATCTAACCGAAACACGATAGTGCTGAACACTACCATTTAGCGGTGGTTAAATTAGGTAATACGGTGGTGCCTACGCCCTCGAGCTACTACAATGGAACTCTACCACCAGTAAAAGTTTTTTAAGGGTTTAAAATTAGAACAGCGATCCTAGTAAAGTTTCTTTAATAAGATAGTACCTACAGACCTGAAGTAATGGTTTGTATAAGTATGAGTAAGTCCGGTTAAGGCAAGTTAATTTTAAAAGATTGAATTAAAAATCGAAAAACAAAATACGAATATATTCAATTTTCACTACAAATCTTCCTCCCGTTGACGTCCTCATCATTCTAATTCCAATAAAAATGGAGGAAAATGTCGTAATTTTCCGTTCGATTTGACCTCAAAGTTCGTGGCAACGAATCCAATTGGCATTCGATTATGTTTCTCTTAAAACATTTCATAATTATTACTCCATTAATTAAATTCGAGACATTAAGTCTGACCTTTATGACGTAAAATTAATTTCTTTTCGATGTGAACCGGGGACAGTACATAAACATAAACAGCTTTGAAAATTTTGCTATAAAATATTAAATAATTATCCCAATAAGTCAATTGTCTGTATTTTTATTTATTTTTTAATGTAATTGTGGTGGCAAACGAGCATGCAGTTCACATTGATATTAAGTGATGAGCAGCCTATAGACACCCACACAAAGACCAAGGTCAAAATGCATATGTGTTACCACTCCGGAGGCCAAGGGTGTTATGTCCCTTTGCCAGAAATTACAGGGAAATTTCCGGCACAGGGAAATTACATTACCACCTGACCGGAACACGATAGTGCTAAACACTACCATTTAGCGGCAAGTATATTAGGTAATGCGGTGGTGCCTACGCCCGCGAACTCCGTCACTGGAGCTCTACCACCAGTAAACTTTTCTCCTGGAAATAAATGTATGCAGACCACAAATTCAGAGCTTAATAGTTAAAAATTAAATGGGATGTTTTGTTTAGAATACCAAACAGAATTTACAAAGAATCAGATAGTCAATTCTACCAACGCGAGTCATTACCAATGCCGACTTAGGGTTACTTTTTACACTAAACTTGAGAAATTAAAGAAAAAACGGAAAGAAAAATTTGACTTCGGGCAGAAATTGAACCTGCGACCTCAGGATAACCAGTCCAGCCGCTTTACCACTAAGCTACCGAAGTACTTCGTTTTTTCTTTAATTTTTTTTTAATGTAATAAAAGTGGCAAACAAGCATGCAGTTCACATTGATGTTAAGTTATGACTGCAGCCTATAGACACCCACACAATGACCAGAGTTCAAAATGCAGATGCGCTGCCACTCCTGAGGCATTAGGTGATATGCTTCTGTGCCTGAAATTACAGGGCCGTACATTACCACCTGACCGGAACACGATAGTGCTGAACACTACCATTTAGCGGCAAGTATATAAGGTAATGCGGTGGTGCCTACGCCCGCGAGCTCCGTCACTGGAACTCTACCACCAGTAAAATTTCTAAACTTCGCTCGCATGTGTTATTGCGAAAAATACATAATACATTACACTTGAGTTCCAAGTTGTCATTTAGTCTCAATATCAAAGATTATGGTCCAGCAACACAATATTGTATATGCTTGCAGACTTGCAGAGGCCCCGGAAGACCGAAACTGATCTATCATGACCCAATAGATCGAGTACTGTCGGAGAATGGAGTCAAAAGTCTTAAAATCGGCGTGCATGTATGAAGAGAATGATGAACGTAGCAGAAGCACGGGAGGTGCGTCAGGACCGGGATATCTGCCGCTCCACACTCTTTTTGGCTACCCCGTAAGGGACTTGGCGTGAAGATATACATACATACAACACTGTGTGAGACGACCGTTTGATTCGAAGGGTCGCGTGTTCGATCCCCGCATCGGCACAAATATTTGTGTGGCCTACGGATATTGGTTCGGGTCTGTGTGTTTGTGTATTTGTTGTGTGTGTACCGTTGTAGTGTGCCGTAGTGTGCCGTTGCACCCACGATACAGGTTTATACCTAGTGTGGGTTGTGAGTGTCAGCGTCTTTTTTTTTAAATAATGCTGAAAACGACTATTTGGCTAGAGATAAATTAGGTAATGCGGTGGGCAGAGGATGCCCACACTGCCTTCGCCTTACCTGAGTATCGTAATACCATCATTACATAAATAAAAATCGCGTTCACCAGTTGCCGTACAATAACTGAATTTCCTATACTATCGTAAATACCATTAGGTTCCTTTAATTTATAGATGAAGAACACTTTTCTGTATTTTTTTTTATTTAAAGGCCCAGGAATTTTTGATATAAAGGAAAGGGAACTTCCAAATCACTTATGTTAAAATTATTCAAACAATATGTATGACAGACAGACAGACGAGGCACGAGAGATCTTATTTTTTCTTTTTATTCTTATTTTGTTTCATTTTCAAATTCTGAGAATATGCGGAACCCAAAAAATAGCACGTGCTTAACATCGTACAAAGCTAGCACGGCCTTTAAAACCCTTCAAGGTCATTTAAAAATACAATGTTTTCTGTAACGAAACATGACACACTTTACAAAGAAACTAAAAAATAATTAAACACTGCCTACCTCTTCGCACGAAGAGTGTCGTGCGAGCGAGACAGATATATGTAACTGTGTCGCGAGTAGGACAGAGAAGGGAGAACCCCTAATGAGGACCCATCCTATCAAAACTTGAAAGCTATTTTAAAGGCATGTGTTTATTTCCCAAGTTTCTTGTTAAACTATGGATGATTTTGAGGAAGTTTGGTACTAAAAGTAATTGAAATAGCTGTTATATTATGTGTAATTAGAAAGTAGTTGAATATTCGTGTAAAATTCAAATGAAATCTTTATTTAAATATGTTTTTTTGATAAATTAAACTGTCACGACGTGGTGTCAAGGGATACCTCTCCGAAAATAAATTTAAAATGTTGTATATATATGTACGAAAATGTTGAAAGCATAACTTTTAAACGACTGCACCAAATTGGATGAATCTCTTACTGGAGATCTTTTCTTGGTTTGTATGAAAAAAAAAAAAATAATAAAAATTTTTAAAGATTTTTAATTTTTAAGTTTCAAACACAGTTTTACGCAAATTATCAGTAATTGATGCTGTTAAATGTGCTACTCTACTGTGACGAATATCGTAGCACATATCCGCTATGCAACTGCTACGAATATCGTTTCACATATCCGATGCACAACTGCTATAGATATTGTAGCACATATACGCTACGCAAGCGCTACGAAAATCGTAGCACATATCTGTTTACGCTACTGCTACGTACATCCTAACTTAAATCCGCTCCGGAACCGCTATGGACATCCTAGTACATAATATATACATCCCATCTGCTGCGAACAGTCTAGCAACATAACCGTTATTTATTATGTGAAGCACCATCGTGAGGTCCAATACTCAGTAGAATTAAAGCCCAACCGCAACATTCTGTAAGGCCTTAAGATACAATTAGTAACATTTGTTTGATCGTGAACGTTATGCAAGACGTTTGCGAAATAGATGGTGGTATCTATTTCGCAAACGTCTTGTGACGTCTACAGAATGTTGCGGTTGGGCTTTAATTCTACTGAGTACTGGATCTCACGATGGTGACAATCGCTATCCGTCCTCTCTATTGAAATTTGGATGACTCTAAATCTCAGCAGTCTCGCACCATTTTTGGAATTGGTCTGTGTTGTGTAGCGAGTATTCGAGTTTTGTCAAATCACTATAGTGTGATGGGTGACCGCTAGTGGCAAATTAAATGCGCGTTTCCGTGCTTCGGAGGGCACGTTAAGCCGTCGGTCCCGGTTGCTATCGATAGATAGCAGTCGTTAAACCTTGTCGGAGGCCTTATGGGCGGTTTGAAAACATCCGACAGCGGGTTGGCCACTAACCCACCCACCTCCACCAATCCGCATTGGAGCAGCGTGGTGGAGTAAGCTCCAGGCCTCCCCCCAAAAAGGGGAGAGACTCGTGCCCAGCAGTGGGACGTATAATGGGTTGCCATTATTATTATTACTATATTTGTTGGTAATAAAAACATACAGCATTTTGATTTGACGACCACCGGGTCGTCAAATCAAAATGCTGTATGTTTTTATCAAATCAAACGGTCATCTCACACCGCTGGACTAACCGTAGTCCAGCGGTGTGAGATGACCGTTTGATTCGAAGGGTCGCGGGTTCGATCCCCGCACCGGGACAAATATTTGTATGGCCTACAGATATTTGTTTCGGGTCTGGGTGTATGTGTTTGTGTTGTTTGTGTACAACGGCACCCACGACACAGTATACCTACAATGGGGCTGTGAGTGTAAGCGTATTTTATTATTTATTATTATTATTTCTTAACTAAATTACTGATCTGTTTCTCAAAACAAGAGAGCTACACCTGGGCCCGTACCAAAGTTTTAATGTGATTCAAATTCGGTGGTGTCAAAATTTTGTTTCATTTATATATAACAGCGTGTATGATGAAACGAGACAAAGCTAATAGCGTTTCAGTTTAAGTTCGCAATACAAGCTCATGGTACATTGGTCTAGTTATAGAAATCTAAATCACATTGTCTTCTTAATTATATTTCTATGTGTAACTTCACGCCTGTAATCCCCGAAAAGTAATTCAAGCATACATGCAAACACCCACGATTCGCGGATTCCACATTAACAAACTCCGAGATACTGACAAATTTCCAGAAAAGTCCCAATAGAACCAGACATAAAGTATTTTAAACTGTTACCTCTGAGAGCCCCTGACCCGGGAACCGGACCCCAGCCAAGTAGTACTGGCCTACTACCAATAGGCTACTGAGGCTGTTTATTTCTGTGTCGCCCTATAGTTTTGTTAAAACCCCAAGGTTATCCAACCTGCTACTCTAAAGAGGGTTCAAAGGGTAAGTTAACTCTTAAACCCCTTTTATTAAGGAAACTTATTAAACATACCCCAAATAACTTTTTTATCGCGATCCAACCTTTTTTCATTTAAAAACTAAACTGTTACTTAAATTGTATCGACATCGAGCTTTGCGAGCTTTCCGAGGCTTAGATTGTAAATTTCCACCAAATTCTGAAGCTTTTACCTGCTAAGTGCTTGTGGTGAGAAATATTGCATTCGATTCTACGTCGTGTTGGGGACGATTGCAATATTTTGCCCTTTTTGAGGTGAATTTAATGTTTAAGACTTTGTTATAACGCGTGTCTATGCACACTCTTGCTTGATTTTTAGGATTATGTCCCTTGAAAGGAAAATGCCTCGGTAGCCTAGTGGTAGCAGGCCACTACTACTACGCTGAGGTCCTGGGTTCGATTCCCGGGTAGGGGGTTATCAGAGATAATGGTGAAAAAGCCTTTATCTCTGGTTCTATTGGGATTTTTCCATTTTCTGGAAATTTCCCAGTACCTCAAAGTTTGGTAATGTGCCCGGAGATGTCAACAGGCTCGCCACCTGTTACATGGGCCAAAACGTAACCGGCGAATCGTGGGTGTTTGCATGTATGCTTGAATGCATGCATTTACCTCTGCCTACCCCTTCGGGGATTACAGGCGTGAAGTTACGATACGAAAAGAAAATGCATGGTACCTTACCGGTACCTTTTTTTTTATGTAATTGAAGTGGCAAACAAGCTTGCAGTTCACATTGATGTTAAGTGATGTCTGCAGCCTATAGACACCCACACAAAGACCGAGGTCAAAATTCAGATGCGTTACCACTCCTGAGGCCTAAGGTGTTATGCCTCTGTGCCGGAAATTACAAGGCTACTTTACCTGGTGGTAGAGCTCTAGTGATTGAGATTGCAGACGTAGGCACCAGTGCTTTACCTAATCTATCTGCCGCTCAATGTTATTGTTCAGCAGTATCGTATTCCGGTTGGATGGTAATGTACAGCCCCGTAATAACTATCACAGACACATGAAAACTATGGTCTCTGGGGTAGCAACGCATTTTTTTTGATCACACATTGATGTTCTAAATCGTACTCTAAAAGGTTCTAAAAGGAATCTTTATAGATTCCTTTTATTTAGGGCCAGTAGAGGGTAAAATATTTTTTGTTTTTTTTTTGTCGCTATTTTTTATTACGCGCTTCACAGAATAAATACTGAGTGGAAAGAGGCGACCTGCGAGATCTCATACTTTTAATTATAGCGCTACAACCTTTTCCTTTTGAAACTATAGAATCAGAAACTCATTTATTCATTTAGGGTGACAGGCACCTCTTATGACACGTCAGAAACAAACAAAATAAATTAAGGCGAATAACAATTGATATACATGTCAAACAAGATAAAAAATATATGTAAAGTCAAGAATATCACTAAGATAAAACTAAATGTCATAAACTAATGTAAAAAGTATATCAGTAGAATGTCTCTTTTCCCCTTTACAAACTGATAACAAAGAGTAAAAAGAAAAGAAAAAGAGTCATTCTTTGTCATTCACCGGCAAAGTTCCAAAGGCCAATATGATCTAAACTGATTAAGAACTAAACTGTTCTCAATTTGTATCAACTTGGAGTTCGTCAAGCGTTCCCTGGTTTACATTGTAAATCTTTAACAAATTCTGAAGCTTCTACCTGCTAAGTGCTTGTGGTGAGAAATGGGTATATTAATTAATAATCAAGAATGTCATTGACACTAAAAATACCTTTATGTATATATTTATGGATATCATAGAGCTCCAGTGAAGGAGCTCGTGGGCGTAGGCACCACCGCATTACATAATATACTTGCCACTAAATGGTAGTGTTCAGCACTATCGTGTTCCGGTCAGGTGGTAATGTACGGCCCTGTAATTTCCGGCACAGAGGCATAACACCTAATGCCTCAGGAGTGGCAGCGCATCTGCATTTTGACCTCTGGTCTTTGTGTGGGTGTCTATAGGCTGCAGTCATCACTTAACATCAATGTGAACTGCATGCTTGTTTGCCACTTCCAATACATAAAAAAATCAATAGAATATCTCATTTCCTCTTTTACGAACTAGGTACATTACATATCTTACAACATAATAAAAAGTTAAATAAGCCAAAACTTTAGAAGGACTAACTCTTTTATTTTTTTATTTCAAGACCTAAATAACTTTCACGATTCAACGTTTGCCCATTTCAAAACTAGTTTTCACTTAAATTGTATCGACGTTGAGTTTTGTAAGTGTATTCCGAGACTTGTACGGTATATTTACCCTGAAATAATGGATTCGTTTCATTCTGTACCTACTCGGTGTACAGTTTACTAAAAAAAGGCATAGTCCAAGGATTTACGTATTTTTTTTTAATTAAATATAATTTGAATACAACCAGGATGATTTTTTTTTTATTATATGTTATGGAAGTGGCAAACAAGCATGCAGTTCACATTGATGTTAAGTGATGACTGCAGCCTATAGACATCGACACCAAAAGACCAAAATCAAAATGCAGATGCGTTACCATTCCTGAGGCCTAAGGTGTTATGCCTCCGGCAAATTACACGGCCGTACATCACCACCTGACCGGAACACGATGCTGAACACTACCATTTAGCGACAAGTATATTAGGTAATGTGGTGGTGCTTACGCCTGCGAGCTCCGTCACTGGAGCTCTACTACCAGTGAAAAAAAAATTGTATTGCTCCCGATTTTCCCCATTATTGATTATGTAGATGTAAGTTATCAGGTTCTACTCGTAAACGAGATGTTCCCAACAAACAGGACTAACAAATCAATAAAGCAATCAGCTTAACCTTTTGTCTTCCTAAAATTAACCATGTATCTTTTCAATCTAAACTGAATTGACTTTGTATTCGATAGTGGAAGTTAAACACGATATCCTTCAATCCTATCCCTCTTCAATAAGTTAAACTACTACTACTAGCTACATGGTAGTATACAGTAATATCGTGTACCGGTCAGGTGGTAATGTGGAACCTGTAATTTCCGGCACAGAGCCACAATAAAACCGTACAATTTTACTGGTTGTAGAGCTCCAGTGTTGGAGCTCGCGGATGTAGGCACCACCGTATTACCTAATTAATATACTTACCGCTAAATGGTAGTGTTCAGCACTATCGTGTTTCGTTCAGGTGGCCCAGTGGTAATGTACGGCCCTGTAATTTCCGGCACAGAGGCATAACACCTTAGGTTTCAGGAGTGGTAACGCATCTGCATTTTGACCTTGGTGTTTGTGTGGGTGTCTATAGGCTGCAGTCATCATTTAACATCAGTATGAATTGCATGCTTGTTTGCCACTTCCATTATATTCCAAAAATATATGTAGTATAATCAAGATATACACTTGAAAGTTCGTACAAAATGCAACGCCAGAATCGCTTAACGTGTAATAAACAAAAATCGGATTTTTAAACGGTTTTCGGTCATGTCGAGAACCGCTCGACTTTTACCTTTCAAGTTTTTATGTGAGTGTATATTCGCATAAGTTCTGTGATGATGTGTTATTGTTTTAGCATACGAATTGTGGTACTCAAGCATGCAGTTCACATTGATGTTAAGTGATGACTGCTTCTTATCTACACTTACACAAAGACCAAGGTCAAAATACAGACCTTACATACGGCCGTACATTACCACCTGACCAAGTATATTAGGTAATGCGGTGGTGCCTACGCTCACGAGCTCCGTCACTGGAGCTCTACCACCAGTAAAATATTTTATATTTATTTACTAGTGGTGGAGTTCCAGTGATGGGTGTCGAAGGCGTAGGCACCACCGCATTACTCAATCTTCGCAAAATGGTAGTGTTCAGCACTTTCGTTTTCCAGTTAGATAGTACTTAATGTATGGCCCCGTAATAACAATCACAGAGCCAAAAGATTTTAGTCTTCTGAGGTACATTGTACATGTCATCTACATTTTGACCTCTGGTCATTGTGTAGATGTCTATAGGCTGCAGTCGTATGAAGAGAATGATACATGTAGAAGAGGCACGGGAGGTGTGTCAGGACCCGGATATCTGGCGCTCCACACTCTGCCTACCCCGTAAGGGACTTGGCGTGACGATATATACACAATTAACATATCTATTTCAAATTCAAACTCAAACTCAAAAATTCAGTTAATCACTTGGAAATAATAGAATTTGCTTGTGTTAGGTCAAATTACAAATATAAAATTAAAGCGAATAACAACTGATACGTTGATTAATATGTCAAAGTAAGCAAAATAAAATAAATAATAGTCCAAAAATACTTAATAATAAAAATAGGTATCAACAGAATGTTCCATACTTTCTTTTACAAACAGCAAGATAAGACTAAACAAAAAATTAATGTAACAATTTCTATCTATGCAAATCTCAGATGAACTTTGACACTCAATTATATGCTTAGGTATATGGAATCTGAAAAAGAAACAGTGTCGTTTAAAAGTAAGAAGAAAAATAAAACAAATGTAAGACATTTGCATTACAAACGTCTACATTTAATCAACTTCGATCAAATAGATCGACTTGTCTACTTCTAGTATGTTAATGAATTCAATTTCTTTTGTTAGATTTTGCACCTGGGAAAACGAAATCTTAGAGCAACAGTTTGTTTCAGAGACCCTTTTTAAGCCCAAAATATCGTATCCAATACAATGAATGACATATCACTTTAAAAAGTACAGTCCCTAGTTTTTTGCATAAATTATTGCGACATTACAACGAAGACACGAAGAAATTTGACTTCAGGTGAGACTCGAACTCGCGGCCTACTGGGAATCTAGTCCAGCCGCTCTTCCAATGGAGTTACTGAAGTCCTGCCCGATTTGTCAAATCTTTCCTTCACATTTATTGCATTGCTTTATGGTAGCAGCAGCGCCATCAATAAACTGCGAAGTCTATTATATCGGTTGCCTAACTAGTATAGTTGGCAATAGATGGCGCTGCGGCTGGACTAGATTCCCAGTAGGCCGCGAGTTCGAGTCTCACCTGAAGTCATTTTTCTTTCCATTTTTCTTTAAAATAAAATATATTTCACAAGCATGTGTTAATGCGAAATAATATAAAACAATCAATAACAAACACGTTCAAGTACCAGTTAAACAAAAATGAGTTGCACTATTTGAAAATAGTCTTAAATGACGTCATAACTTTAATTATTTACAGTAAGAGTAACAGCCCAAGATGCATTTATCTATTCTATCAAATGATGTAACAATTTAACTTGTTACTTTGTTAAAGGAGATGTTGCAAAAATGTATGGACCTCCGGCCATGTATTGTACACAATATCATTAAACAGGCAAAATCAATATAAAAACGTTTTTTACTGCATATTTTCACTTGTTTAGCTTTGTTTGCAAAACATTATTTTCAGTTAGAATTGCAACTCAAAACCAACATGGCGAATATGGCGGGCGATGTCATTTTGACATTTTCATTTTTTAAATTGTATTTTCATTATATAGTACTTGGAGAAAAAAGTAATATTTTCTTAATACTATCAAAATCGATTGATCCCAAGTGTCGGCTGTATCGCCGCCGTATATATAGTTGAAAATGATAAAATCGTTTGAATTAAATGTGGTTGTAACTCTAAAATATATTCTTGAATAAATTAATTGTATTTTTTTCGAATTCTTCTTTAATTTACCCATTTTTTGAGGACGTGTACAAACCAGAGCCGAGCTCGCAACATCTCCTTTAGTTACACCATGCAACGCATTTCGCAGGCATTGCTACGGTTAATGCTACTGTCATTGTTAAATTTTGACAAGAACTTTAACATTCATCAATTACTGCAGTGATGAAACCGCACTAATAGATTGTGGTAAAACAGTTGGATAGAGTAGGTTAACGCAACAAAATTATAAAAGTACTTTTTGATAAAACAGATTTGATAACGTTCAAATATATACATTTAATGAATTGCGGTCATATTTTAACCACTGAGTGGTGACTGGTATCCATTAATATCATAGAGCGATGGCAGGTAATATTCTGGGCGACTCGTTCATATGTACACGAGTGATTTTATTTTGTTTTAAATGGTTTTTTTTTCTTAAACTCAATAGTTTAATTGGAAAAGTGGTTAATGTATTTCGATAATAACCTGACCAAACTTAATCTTTCTCCGTAAGTGTAAATTTCGCTCGCGATTATTAAAAAAAATATAAAGAGTCAATAGAAAATAGTCTTTACAATATTTTTTTATTGCTGTACAATGACATTGTGTAGTATATAATTTAGTAATTGAATTTTGAATTTTTGATGTCTTAATGGTAAGTAACGACATGGTGCTGTATTAAAGTGGGATATTCCTCGAGCTTTGCGTTAAAAAGTTTCAATTCGAGGAATATAATTCGTGAGTGAGTTTTAACTCATATTTAAATACATTCGCAATTCTCGACGCACACAATACGCGATTAAGATGGTTCAACACTTAAAATTGAAGAATAGAACACATCAACTTGCGATGATGAATTAAAAGAGTGTGTTCATAGGTTAGGAACACATCAGTATAGTAATATTTTTTTGCTCAATTCTCCTTTCATTCTTTCAAACTATTGGCTCGAATAAAATACAATACAAAAAAAGTAAACTTAATCCCACAAATTACAATAAAGACAACATAGTTATATCTTATTAACTTACAATTCCCAAGGAACATAGAACCACTATTTCTTGTTACACAAATAAGGCTAACATAGCGTACGCATACAAATTTATGTCCGCAATAATACACAAAGCATTGTCCCTACGCACTCGTTCTGTAGCATTCGGGACACGTCGGGACCTTAATGAAAAACGTACAAAATGTGACCACGTGTTATTCAATGATACCAGTTAATGGCCAAATTGGATCTAGGAGGGCAATTAATAAAATGTTAACCAGTTAAGGTGTCTAAGCCGATAGTCTTTTGTGTTAATCTGTGGTTGAGTAATTTAAAAATGTTTGTGAACTGCCTCAGTAGCCTAGTGGTAACAGGCTACTACTGCCCCGTTGGGACTCTGGTTCACTCCTAAGGCCAGTGGCGGCATCAGAGGCATAATACATAATATAGAAATATGGAACAAACTGAATCGCGTAAGCAAAAAAAAAATAACGTCTTTACCCTCTATTTCCACGTGGCGCCTACTCTTACATTTGGTAAGAGATTTAAAATACTTATAAAGATTGCGCGAGCAAAAAAAACAGGACATTTCCCTCCGTGAGCTCTAGAAATCAAAACCTCAGTCGACCTGTGTCCCAGAACCGGATGCCTATGGCGGACTCCCCCCCCCCTCCTTTCCTTATACCGCCACTGCCTGAGGGTATTATGCCTCTGCCGGAAAGTGCATTACCACCTGACCGGCACACGATAGTGACGAACACTATCATCATAGATTATGTTATAATACTACGCTTAGAATGCATACTTCGCCCGATTTCCCCTCCTCACCCAACATCCTCCCCTCTTATGGGCGACGTTTGGTATTCTCTACGTGCTGCGCACACAGGTACACGTGTAAATACACGTCACTGATTGATGTATTACACAGACATCAATCAGTGACGTGTATTTACACGTGCACAAGATAGAAACCAAATTAAGCGTCTGTATGGAATTTTGGCGGAGTGTCCGCGATGTGCTATCGCATAGGCAAGTACATTAGATAATACAGTGTTCCTATCACCTCCATCACTGGAGCTTTACCACCAGTAAAAAATCGCGTTGCAACATCCGCATTTACCGTTGTATTGTTGTATGCTCGTTATTTCACATCAAAACACTACAAAGGACATAATACATTTCAACGCACCAAAGAACGGTGTTAAAGTGCCGGATTTTTTTGGAAATCGTAGAATTAATTGGGTGCCGAATGCACAAAAGACGCGTCATATCATTCGGGGGACCATTTCTTTGAGACTCACCCTCACTGGTGTTTCGATAGATGTCGGAATGTTTTATCAGTGGCATATCTTTATTTATTATTCTACATATTTTTTAATTATTTTCTTTTTGAATTTATACTTCTATTGGCGCGATTGGAAAAAAATACGAAAGATTTTTTTTTTACTTTTCTGAAATTTAGATAAAAATCTGCGCCCACGACTTTGTCCGGGTAGATAGATACTGAACAATCATAAATTGTCACGCGAGCGAAGTTGCGGGCACAGCTAGTAAAGATTATATTATTATGGAGACCAGTAGTGCTGCGGCAGCACTGCGGCGGCAGCACTGTTGCGTGCAGCGGAGTTCGGAATCGTACCTTAATCGTTCTGCTATGAAAACTTAAGTCGGACATTAATAAAAAACGGAGAGAGAGAGAGAAAAGAAATAAATCAACGGAAAATGACATGAAAAGTTATGGCATCCGTATTTTCCTGAAACAGAATTGAGACAATAGAAACCACCGAACATACATACATCATACACACAATAACGATTCTCACAATTCAAATTGTTTTCAGTTCTTTATAAATTATTGCAGTTCTAACAATGAGTTTGTTAGAAGAAAAGTAGTCCTTACAAACAAGTTGACCTGCAGGAAATTCGACGGTAAATAATCGGTGTTTTCAGTTATCTTATCTTATATATATACAAATCAATTGCGGTTCGTTAGTCTCGCCAAAACTCGAGAACGGCTGGTCCGATTTGGCTAATTTTGGTTTTGAATGATTTTTGGAAGTCCAGGTAAGGTTTAAAAGGTAAGAAAATATGAAGATATTGAAGGGAAATAGTAAAAACCACAATATCATTCCCATACGAATATTTTTATATTGTAAACGGGACTTAATCGCGTACTATTTTAATCGAAGTATACTAGTAGACTACTCGTGACCACGGCCGTCGCATTACGGCCGAAACGTCGAGTGTCGAGGTAAATACTTCGATTAAAATAGTACGCGATTAAGTCCCGTTTACAATATAAAAATATGAATACAAATCGTGAAAGTTTAAAACAATTAATCGTTAACCCATACGAATAGTCCGTATCTATCAAACCTTTGACACATTATTTTCATTCTGAGGCAAAACGAAGTTTGCCGGGTCAGCTAGTACCAACATAAAGAAACACTTACACTCACAGCCTCAGAAAATAAATCTATGACATATATGACAAAAAAACAAATCCTTACCCACGACTTAGGTATATACCTAGTGGGGGCCCCACGACCCAGGTATATACCTAGTGGGGGCTCCACTAGGTATATACCTGGGTCGTGGGTAAGGATTTTTTTTTGTAATGGCAGTGACAAACAAGCATACAGTTCACATTGATGTTAAGTGATGACTGCAGCCTATAGACACCCACACAAAGATCCATCAAAATGCAGGTGCGTTACCACTCCTGAGGCCTAAGGTGTTATGTCTCTGTGCCGGAAATTACGGCAAAATTACGGAAATAAACGGCACATCCTTAATCGTGGGTGCCGTGGTACACACAGCAGACCCAAAACAAAGGTACAGGGTACAGGCATCGAGCCTTCAAAGTTTAAACAGTCGTCACACCCTGGACCAACTGTCCTGACCTCTGACCTCGTCTATTCCTTGACTCAGACAACAAGCCCGTGACCTCAGGTCTAGAAGTAGTACAGACTAAGCTAACGAATTCTCCAATCTCTCTACTAATTTCGAAATTCAAATTCAAGATTGGTTACCCAATCTTCACCTAAAATCAACACGTACCTACTTCATGATAGTACCCTACGCAAAATATTCCTATAAAAATACCTATTTCATGGAATTGAGATAATTTGAACTCAGAATGTTATGGGAGGACGCGGTGCGTATACAAATATATTCAAATAGAACTAAATTAAAGGATAGACATTTTATTTTAACGAATGTTATATTGGTACTTTTTTGCTTATTTATGAAAAAAATACAAGTTTCTCGGTAACTCGCTTAATTCCGTTATAACTGCATTAATAATATATTTTTACGCATTTATCTCGCGTATATTAAACTAAAATGATTTTTAAAATCAACCCGACTATTGTGTTAATCCTGAACGCTACGCAAGGCGTTTACGAAATCGATGGAGGTAGCTACATATAATTTTTTCAAACTTCTGTCAGACAAATGTCACCTCAGTCTGCCCGGGACCACGGAAGCTGAAAAGCGACCGAAACGTCGGGTTGATTTTAAAAATCATTTTAGTTTAATATACGCGAGATAAATCCGTAAAAATAGTTTTATTTCAATGAGTGTAGCTCGCGAAAACCTAAGAACATATCATTAATAATATAACCCGTTCATAATTAAGGAATTATTGTAGTAAATATTTATATATATGTATGTATCTTCAAGCCAGGTCCCTAACGGGGTAGGCAGAGAGTGGAGAACGCCAGATATCCCGGTTCTGACCATAGATTTATTATACTACCTACGGTCTGACACACCTCCCGTACCTCATCAACATTCATTATTCTCTTCATATATGCGCGCCGATTCCTAATACTTTTTTTATGGAATGGAAGAAGCAAACAAGCATGCAGTTCACATTGATGTTAAGTGATGACTGCAGTCTATTATAGACACTTACACAAAGACCAAGGTCAAAATGCAGATACGTAACTCTCCTGAGGCCTTAGGTGTTATGCCTCTGTGCCGAAAATTACAGGGCCGTATATTACCACCTGACCGGAACACGATAGTGCTGAACGCTACCATTTAGCGGCAAATTTATTAGGTGATGCGGTGGCGCACACTTTCACTGGAGCTCTACCACCAGTAATTCAGTAAATTAAGTAGCTTACTTCTGTCATAACTGCATTAACAATATGACCCGTTTATAATTAAGGGATGATTTTAATAAATATTTTATATGATACTCGTAGACTCATAAAAGCACAGTCATAAATCTCTTATAGTTTTTGTTATTATTGTATTAAATTTGCAAAGTTTTAGTAAAAGCTATAAATAAGTATAAAAAAATCACTCACGTGCAGTTTCTACCTAAAACTAGTTACCTACGTATGTAAATGTGGGCTTGAAAGCATATAGTAAGTAAGTAAATATTCTTTATTGTACTGTACACCAGTAATGTTCAATAAAAACAAAAATAGAAAAAAAAAACAAAGTGAAAGTACAATCAGGCGGTCTTATCGCTAAAAGCGATCTCTTCCAGACAACCTGTCGGTGGAAAGAGAAATGTTAAATTACAGAGGCAGGGTGTACATCAAATTAAGGACAAACATTGTGAATAAATAAATAAATAAATAAATAGAACATTTCATAAATATATAAACCTAATTAAAACACAAAACTGAATAATATTGCAATAGGAATGATGATATTAAGTTAAAGAAGCAAAGTAGTAGTCAAAGAGTCGTTTTTTAAACGACTCAAGAGTCTGTGCTTGCCTTATGTTTAAGGGCAAGGAATTCCACAGTCGTACAGCAGTTAC
The DNA here is from genome assembly GCA_036365455.1 of Macrosoma leucophasiata. Lineage (NCBI taxonomy): Eukaryota > Metazoa > Arthropoda > Insecta > Lepidoptera > Hedylidae > Macrosoma > Macrosoma leucophasiata. The sequence goes on along the minus strand of JAWQUS010000004.1, from coordinate 2,576,548 downwards.
TGTAAAAGAATTTGCAACGAAGGAAGAAGAGTGACGAGGAATTTGAAGAAGTAGATTTTCTGAGGATCGTAGATAGAGAGGATTTGATTGGCAAAGGTAACTGAAATGATTTTTAAGATAGTCAGGAGATTGTGGAACGAATAGAAGACAGTAAAGAAGAGAGAGAATATGAGTATTCCTGCGAAGACGTATTGGAAGCCACTTGAGCTCAACACGAAATTGAGAAATATGGTCATATTTGCGTAAGCCATATATGAACCGTATGCAAAGATTTTGGAGGCGCGCATATAGATACACCTATTTAAAACTCTACCTATATCTTCAAGGAAACAGCCGTGAAATTACCTTCTAATGACGTCTATAGAGTTAATTAGTTTAACCACCATAAGAGACCATTAATTAATGGGTCGCGGGAAGTTACATTAATTTATGTTAAATTGAAATATTAATAGTCATCTATTTTCAACTATCACTATGTTCAATTTCGGAGTATTTTCTCTTCTGTAACGGATGTGACGTCAGCCGCAGCCCCCGCCAGCCAAAGCCAAGCCGCCATATTGTCGCCGCCCCTCCCGCCAAGCAAAACAGCCAGCCATTTGGAGGGGAAGTGTCAATATAAGCCATAGCCAGCCATTATTCTGTCTATTTTCTTGTGAGACGCATCAAATATAAGTAACTTGTCGAAACTCTGTCCGTTTAATTTCTGCTCCGTAATATTCAGAAGTGGTATGAAGCGACGTCACGCCAGACTGCAAAATCGCCGGCCTCCGGACGCATCATCATCATCATCAGAAGAAGATGATAGTTCACCACCAGCACGGACGCTACTCAAAAACCTGCTGGAGAAAGAAGTCAACAAGGCACTACATGATCTTCAAGATGAGTACCATCCCTCGAATCGCCCAAAAGTACATCGCGCAGCTTCATTGATACCTGAATTCGACCCTGATAGTGAAGAATGCACAGTACAAGGCTGGATAAGAAAGATCGACCAGATCGGTTTGATTCACGGATGGGACGATGCAACCAAATCATTTTATTTGCAAGATAAATTAAGAGGTCAAGCTAAGAAGTGGTACAACCGCCTAGAAGACTACGATTATACATGGGAAGAATGGAAGCAGATGCTGTTGCGCGCATTTCCTAAGCATCGAGACTACGGAAATATGCTTGAAGAGTTGCTACAAAGAAGAAAACTACCCTCTGAGACAATGACAAAATATTATCAAGATAAAATCGCCATGTGCTTCCGGTGCAAGCTGTCCGATAATGCTAGCGTGTCGTGCATTATTCATGGGTTGCCGCTCTCGTTGCAACCAAATGCGCGAGCTTTCCAATGCCAAACGCCAGGAGAGCTTTACGAAGGATTTTTATGCACACTTGACGATTACCGAGTTCTACCCGACACAAGATTCCATAAAAATTCCGTGAGCAGACCACACCCTTTATTGGACAAAAAGCAAGCCCCTGCCAACCCGGAAACAGATCCATGATGTCCGCGATGCAAGAAAACTGGCCATTTGCTTCGTGACTGCTCTCTACCCGACATGCGCGCATGTTACAAGTGTGGAACAAAAGGGCATATTGCACCACGTTGCCCTATGTCGCCTGCAACCGCTAGAGCATCTACGTCATCGTCCGACAGTAGCATCAAAGAAGTAAATATACTTAGACCCTACAATGAGATATATAAGAAAATTGTTAAAATTAATGGCGTTCACTTAAAGGCATACATCGATACTGGAAGTCAGGTCAACGTATTGAACGATAAAGTAGCAAGTGCTTTGTCCCTAACTGTCAAACCTACGAAGGTAGTCTTGAAAGGATTTTCCGGCGGATTATCGAACAGCCTTGGTGAAGTTCAATTTGAGCTGGAAATTGATGGCATAACAATGAACTGTCACGCGTATTTGTCTAATATCAAAATGAATGACGTAAACTTATTGATGGGGCAGCCTATAATCAACAGTGAAGGTGTGACGTTGACCGTCAGTCAGGGCGTTGCCAAGCTTCATCATACTCCAGACAGCATTTGCGAAATCGACGCAATTGAAGAGAATGAGCGATTCGAAGTTACCACTGCTAATGAAGAGCGATTGATGCCTGGCGCCTCGATTATCCAAGTAAGAGTGCTGGGAAATAAAGCAAACAACAACGTGGTAACGCCGCCTCGACACTTCGAGCTACAAGGCGTGTCTTAATCTCTTCCTGCTACCCTGCTTTGTGGCGAGGATGGCTACATTAAGGTCGTCAACATGGGCCGTGACGTCATCGTGTGGCCGCCGGGAGAGGTCTTGACACGTGCTGCAAGCTGCGAAGAGCCACAGCCAGACAGCCAGGTATTGTGCCTTTCTGATAACTCTGCCTTAAATAATGCATTCACACCTAAGCCAACCATAGCCACTGATTCTTGTGTCGGAGGTGTAGCTTTAGATAAAATACAAATTGGACCTATCAATGCCAAAGAACGTTCAGAATTAATAGCCTTATTATTACGCTATAAACATTCTTTTGCCACCAGTACTAATGACTTAGGATGTACAAATTTAGTTAAAATGAAAATCAAGCTCACTAGTGATCAACCCGTGTATCGTCAACCTTATAGACTGTCTCTTAGTGAACAAACAATAGTTAAATCTAAAGTAAATGAATTATTAGAATCTAGCATTGTCAAAGAATCGGAATCCAATTATGCTTCACCAGTTATTTTAGTTAAAAAAAGAACGGTGACAGTAGAATGTGCGTTGATTATCGTGCCCTAAATTCTATGACGATAAAAGATAGATATCCATTGCCAAATATAGACGAGCAAGTATCTAAACTAGCAGGCAAGCGCTATTTCACCAGTTTAGATATGGCCCAAGGTTATCATCAATTGTTAATAAGTTCCGAAGATACACACAAAACAGCATTCGTAACACCACAGGGTCATTTTGAGTACACTAGAATTCCATTTGGTTTAGCAAACGCACCTTCTGTTTTTATGCGGTTAGTAAATAAAATCGTAGAATCTGTGGGTAGAACGGAAAATTTACAGAACTTACAATGTCAAGTTACTCAAACTGAAGTACTAGCGTTTCTTGATGATTTACTCCTAGCTTCTAATGATGTGAATTCGGGCTTAAATATTTTGCAAACTGTTCTTAAAAAACTCGAATCAGAAAATTTAAAACTCAATATGACCAAGTGTTCATTTTTGCAAAGTGATATATCCTATTTAGGTCATGAGATATCAGCAAAAGGTATTAAGCCCGGTGAATCTAAGTTGTCAGCAGTATCACGGTTTCCAGTACCTAATAATGTACATGGTGTGCGTCAATTTATCGGATTGTGCAGTTATTTTTGTAAGTTTATTCCTAATTTTGCCGTCATCGCTCGACCTTTAACTGATTTAACTAAAAAGAACGTGTCGTGGATATGGCGGAGTGAACAAACCGAAAGTTTCGAAAAACTTAAACAATTTTTATGTTCTAAGCCGGTGTTAGCTTTGTACGACCCTAACCTACCTACAGAAATACATACTGACGCGTGCAAGTTAGGTATTGCTGGCATATTACTGCAGAAACAAACAGATGGTACGTTGCGACCAGTGTTATACTTCAGTAGAGTGACAAGTAAAGAGGAAAGTATGTATCATAGCTATGAGCTTGAAACTCTCGCGGTGGTAGAATCGTTGCGCCGTTTTCGCGTGTATATTGTCGGTAAACATGTAAAGGTAGTTACAGATTGTACCGCCGTGCGCGCAACGATGACCAAACGTGACATCTTACCGCGGATAGCTAGGTGGTGGCTCTTTATTCAAGATTATGACATAAGTGTAGAGTATAGACCGGGTGATCGTATGAAACACGTTGATGCACTTAGTAGGCACCCAGTTGATACAATGAACATTAATCGTTTAGAAGTAAAAGATTGGTTTTATACAGTGCAATGTCAGGACGACAAGATAAATACGATTACTAACCAGCTCAAAAGTAACGTGGCTGGCTCTGACATCAAAAATAATTTTGAAATTATCGACAGTAAGCTTTACCGGAAAACTATAAATGATAATCGTTTAGTTGTCCCGAGTTCTGCTAGGTGGAAGATCTTGCAAATGCACCATGATGACATCGGTCATGTTGGTTTCAATCGTTGTGCAGAATTAATTAAAACTGAATACTGGTTTCCTAAGATGACGAGGTTTATTAAAAAATACGTAAGTGCATGTCTTCATTGTGCATATGGCAAGGGCATTTATGGTAGAAAAGAAGGAACATTACATCCGATTCCTAAACCTACTGAACCTATGCGTATGGTTCACATAGATCATATAGGCCCTTTTTGTCGAACAAAGAAAGGGTACCAGTATATGATAGTCATGACAGACGCTTTCTCGAAATATGTGATTGCTGAGCCTAGACGTACTGTCAATTCCATAGAAACTATTCGTACATTACGGAAAATATTCAGCCTGTTTTCATTTCCTGACCATATCGTAACTGATCATGGTAAAGCATTCACGAGCAGAAACTTTAAGCAATTCGCCAATGACAAACAATTTAGGCATACCTTGAACGCTATTGCATGTCCGCGTGCCAATGGTCAGGTTGAGCGTACTAACCGGACTATTTTAGATGCGTTACGAGCCACTGACCCTAGTGAAGCTTCTAGCAACTGGGCCAACTCGATACCTGATATAATTTGGGGTATTAACAATACTGTTAATGATACCACCGGTTACAAACCATATAATTTGATGTTTGCTCGCGCTGGCAGATCGGTATGTGACGTCTCAATTCCAGGCGGTGTATCTGAACCTGTAGAGTCTCGTCGCAAAAAAGCTACTGCTAGGATACAAAAAGCCAGTGCTAAGATGAAAAGAAATTTCGATAAAAGGCGAAAAACCGCTCATATCTATAAAAAGGGAGATTTTGTTCTATGGCGACAAGCGCCAACAAGCAGTGCAACCAAAGTAAATACGAAATTAGATGATCTTTATTCTGGCCCTTATGTAGTAACTAAAGTTATAGGAAAAGATAGATATCGCATAAGGAGTATAAAGGGATTACGCGGGTATAAAAATTTTACTGGGTTAGTGTCGGCAGACGCATTGAGACCATATAAGAGCGTTGTCCCCATGTCCGATAGTGCTAGCAGCTCTGACGAGCAACTTGATACCGAAGATTTAATAGATTTATTAGAGAGCTAATCATTGTCGTTGTTCCCGTTTCGGGAGCAACTATTTCAGGATGGCCGAGTGTAACGGATGTGACGTCAGCCGCAGCCCTCGCCAGCCAAAGCCAAGCCGCCATATTGTCGCCGCCCCTTCCGCCAAGCAAAACAGCCAGCCATTTGGAGGGGAAGTGTCAATATAAGCCATAGCCAGTCATTATTCTGTCTATTTTCTTGTGAGACGCATCAAATATAAGTAACTTGTCGAAACTCTATCCGTTTAATTTCTGCTCCGTAATACTTCTGTTGTGGTAAATAATGATTTGAAAATGATTTAACACGAATTGTCACTTCACGTAACACATTTTCAGATCTGCAGATTTATTTTAATGTAACGAAGGTGCAGTTCACATTGATGTTAAGTGATGACTGCAGCCTATAGACATCTACACAAATACGAGAGGTCAAGATGCAAATGCGTTGTTACCCCTGAGACGTTAAGAGTTGTCTTTGTGATGGTGCTATACTATACATTACCATCTAACCGGAACATGATAGTGCTAAAATTGCTAAGAACTAGGTACCATCTGGCAGCAGATAGATTAGGTAATTCGGTGGTGCCTGAAAGTTCTAATTATCAACACGGAATACTTATCAATGGATATCGGTCACCGGCCTCAAACAAGTTGTAATCAAAAGAGAAACAAAATTTTAATTTTTGGACAAGGGCTCCGGCAGCCAATACAATACCTCTGAAAACCTACATCCGAGAATAGAAAAGTCGCTGGTCTATCAAATCACGCCCGAGTCAACACAGTCAAATGTCCAATCCATTTTTGTCTTTTAAATCTATAATACACAGAACAAACCATATTTGTCTTCCAAATCTTTGAAACAATAACCCTGGGCAGAAAATATGTTATAATACTACGTATAGAATGGACACTTCGACGTCCCGCCCGATTTCCCCGCAGTTTGAAAAATTATTATGTGCAGCTACCTCCATCTATTTCGCAAATGTCTTGCGTAGCGTTCAGGATTAACACAAAAGTTACTAATTGTATCTTGAGGTCTTACAGACTGTTGCGGTTGGGCTTTAATTCTACCGAGTAATGGATCCCATGCTGGTGAAAATCGCGAGATAAATCCGAAAACTAGTTTTATTTCCATGAGTAACTCGCGAAAACCTAAGAACATACTATAATAGTAACATCGTAATCCCACTAACACAATGTTAACAAGAAACGCATTATACTCAAGTTTGAAGCTTAAATCTGCGCAAAGAATTTTAAATTCAAAGTTACTTCGCATAGATATTAATAACGCAAGTTAAAATTAAACTGTATGCCAAGGATGCTTTAAGTTTCAACTGTGATGCATTATTGCAATTTTTCCTACAAAATTAATTTATGTACGACCCTCTGATGTAATATGTTCTTGCTTCGTGACGGGAATTATTTATGACTTTATTTGAAGCAAGACTCCGTTATTTTTGAGTATAACACTGATAAACTACGGGTGTTGATTTAAATAAAATTAAAAAAGGGGCTCTACCACATACGACTTTGTTCGTCTGGCGACATATCGACTGTCGTGGATGTCGTATGAAATATCTTGTACACTATTAAAAATGGCAATGTTTGGATGTAGGACTTCCGCAACTTAGTTGTAAAGTGACTGACTAAAGTGTCAATTTTTCTTTTCCATTTTTTTTCGTCATCAGAATACAGGACTTCGGATTTAGAAAGTTTTGGTTACTGTCTTGTATAAATAAATGAAACGTTATTCCACTAACACAAAGTTAACAAGAAACGCGATATAATCAAGTTGGAAGTTTTAATCCGCGTAAAGAATTTTAAATTCAACGTTACTTCCCATAGATATTAAAATCGCAAGTTAAAATGAAACTGTACCTCAAGGACGCTTTAAATTTCAACTGAGATGCATTATTGCAATTTTTCTAACGAAATTAATTTATGTACGACCGTCTGATGTATTTAATATGTTCTTGCTTCGTGACGGGAATTATTTATGAATTTATTATAAGCACCACACCGTTATTTTTGAGTACAACACTGATGAATTACGGTTGTAAGAACAATTTGAAAATGTGTTTCAGTTTCGTATAGTACCCACCACATACAACTTTGTTCGTCGACGACATGTTGTCTGTCGTCCGTGTCATAAATAAAATACCTTCTGCGCAATTGATTTGTGCACTTCACCGAATTTCATCGAAGAGGTACGCAGAGGTTTATAATGCAAACTCAGGTAAGATGTCAAATCACTCTTGTGTCTACTTGTCTGTCCGTCAGTCACAGACAATTTGCTTCAAAACTGGCCTGGTTTTTACTGTTCCAATGTTGAAGCTCGAAAACGTAGGCACTACCACATGACCTAGTCAATATGGCGCCAAATGGCAGTTGTATTCCGGTTGTATGGTAAATGTATGACTCCGTAAGAACGATTTCACCATGTCGCTATATTGCGAGCACACAGTGCTCAAAATATGCGTTCCTGTTTACGTTAGTGGAACGGCAATTTCAGCGGTCGCGGTCAATTAGTGGAACGCAGCCATTGTAATCGCAAATACAGCAAAGACATAGCTTAAGGCCTTAAGTAGGGTCAATTGCCTAAATTCGTACTTGATTTAAGTCAAATTCTATCAAAAACTGTTAATTGAATCCGCAATATAGAAATACACGACGACAGACAAGGATTCAATGAATACTTTTAATTGAACAGAATGTTAAATTTGCTTACCCCTTTCAGAAAAAACCATTTCAAAATTTCCCCTTTTTTGTCTTAAAATGCAAATGTTCTCCAAAACGGCACAGTCTTTTTGCTTAGTTTTTATTGCAAAAGAAAAGGCTTTAAATTACTCACAGTTTTAATTAAGAGTTTTATTTATTTTGATGTTATTTATTAACGAAAATTAATAAAATGTCGAAATTTCCGTGCATGAGCGCGAGCCTTTTCGTCACGCCATACTGTAATCTCAATCATTGTCAGTTGGCTAGTCGGCTGCGGCCCTTTGTGAGGGGAGGATGTACAGCGCGCTGCCGAAATAAAACTTACATATTTTGGGATGTTACTGCGAAGTTATGAGTAAAACCTGTAAAAAAATATGTATTACTATACAACACGAGTGTTTACGGACTTAAGATTTTACTAAATAGTGGCTATCGCCTATGTTTTTGTGCGAATTGATGTCTTGTTGTTGTCAAAGAATATAAATACATTGACAATATTAACATTGCAACACGGATAGTTGACGTAGAAAAAGAAACACAAATGAATTGAAGGAGTATTTAGTTGATTAAGTACTCTTTAATACTAGTTATACCTACGTGTAATTTACCTACATTGTTACTTACCAAAATTATATTAGTAAGTAAGTGGGTATAGAAAGTGGTTTTATTTTGTGTAAGATATAATAAAATTAATTTAGGTATCTACAGATTTTTTTCAATCTTACTATTATAAGTGTGAAAGTATGGATGTTTGTTTGTTTGTTGTTCAAATCATGCTAAAGCGACTGAACGGATTTCGATGAAATTTTCTTTACAGGTAGAGTATAAATATAGTTTACAGGTGTGTTCACAGGTAGGGGACGATTTTTTTGGCGGTAGAACGAGTGAGAAAAAAAATATTTTCACCAGTTCGACGGTCGAACAGATGAGAAAAAAAATATCTCAATTCGATGATCGAACTAATGGGAATAAAGGTCGTTCAAGAGTACCTACGGGTATTTAGACCTGAAGTCCACGCGGACGAACTTGCGAGTATAAGCTAGGATAAAAGCCTTGAAAATATTCGCTACAGACGTGGGGAGCGGTATTCGCTCCAGTATTTTGTATGAAGTTCCGCGACTAGAGTGGAACATAGTTGGTACAGCGGTATTGTATTGTTAAGCGGTATTGTTTCGCTTGTTCGGCGAAATAAGTACCGCCTGTCCGGCGAAACAAGTTCCGCCAGACCATAGTAAAATAAATGATTTACTTGAAATAAGACTAGTAAAATAGTGAAATAAAAATAGTAGTCGAAATAAATTCAAAATGGCGAACACAATTTTTTTTTCTTGAAAAAGTGATATGGGTGTCAATTTCATTATTTCTTGGGATGCTGATTTCGGAAATGGCATCCATTTACAGATCCAAGATGGCTGACAGATTTTTTTTTAATAATTTGATATGGGTATGAATTTTTAAGTGTCTTGGGGTGCTGATTACGAAAATGGCATCATTTTTCAGATCCAAGATGGTGGTCGCATGTTCTTTTCAAAATATGATTATAGGTATCAATTTCTGGATTTTTTGGGGTGCTAATCACGAAAATGACATATTTTTCAGATAATTTCAGTAATCAGCACCCCAAGAAACCTCGAAATTAACACCCATATCACAATTTGGAAAAGTTATTACGTCCGCCACCTGGGATCTGAAAAATGATGTCGTTTTCGTAATCAGCACCCCAAGAAACCTAGAAATTGACACCCATGTCATATTTTCAAAAAAAATCTGTCAGCCATCTTGGATCTGCAAATGGATGCCATTTTCGTAATCAGCACCCCAAGAAACCTCGAAATTGACACCCATATCACAATTTAGAAGAAATGTTTTACCCGCCACCTTGGATCTGAAAAATGATGCTGTTTTCGTAATCAGCACCCCAAGAAACCTAGAAATTTATACCCATGTCATATTTTGAAAAAAAATCTGTCATCCATCTTGGAACCTGAAAATGGATGCCATTTTCGTAATCAGAACTCCAAGAAACTATAAAATTAAGACCCATAGAAAAAATAAATATTCTGTCCGCCATCTTGGATTTGAAAAATTAGTACCTCAAGAAACCGTAAAATTGAAATTCATATTATTATCACATTTTCGAAAATTAATTATCTCCGCCGTTTTCGATTTGAAAGGTCGATTTGAAGATACCATTTTCGTAATTATCACCTCAAGGAACCCTGACATTGATACTCACATTGCTTACGTACTATATCGCTTACAGTAGGTACCATTTAGTGAAACGTAAATTGGGAAATGCGGTGGTGCTCGCTCGCCCTGGAGCTTGGCAACTGAAGCTCTACCACTGTATACCTTACCAGAACATGATAACGGTGGACATGGAGATTATCTTTTCAACCAAGTACAGCGAGTATCCGCTAGATCGCTCAAATTTTGACAAATATATGATGAGCTCCGTTTTGCCAAGGTCATTCAGGCTACTTAACCCCTTATGTAAGTATGTAATTTGCTGCCGACTCGATAGCCAGGTGGATACCCGCCAATCTGAAGATATCTCAATAATTTATTGTAATGTCGATGAATGGAACGTCGCAGCTCATTTCATTTTTTATTACGACGCCATGTCGCCTAATCAATTTCGAATCCTCTCAGGTAATTTCGCCTATTGTCGGATAGAATAACAGTATTGAGAACGTTTCTGATATTGTCTAAAATTTCAATTACATTTTAATATGAATAAGTATATTTTTGTGAATTTTTTTGTAGAGATTTTTTTTTGGATAAAATCAGATATCTGATATTCATTCTAGAGTTGTTATTTCTTAATTTCGCTAATTTCTTCGTGGAGTATCTATTACAGATTTAATGTATTCTTTAACTATTTTTTTTGCTACCTCACACATGTATTATAAATAGTATGTAGGTATAAAGCTTTGTCGTGGGTGCCGTTGTACACGTGCAACACATACACAAACACCCAGGCCGGAAACAAATATCTGTAGGTCATGCAAATATTTGTCGCGGAGCGGGGATCGAACCCGCGACCCTTCGAATCAAACGGTCATCTCACACCGCTGGACAAACCGGATCGTAGATCGATCGTGATACTGTAATAGGGTTCCGTTTTTGCAACTTATCCACAGAATCCTAAAAGGAGCTGGTTTGACTAGACCGTAGATTATCCAGTATTAGGTTGAGGAAAAAGCATTTTTTAAGATAATTCAAAACATTTTTTAATACAGTTTATTTAAATTTAACTAAAGTATGTATGTACCATTTTGTTCGATAACCTTTTGCCATCTTGTAGGTAGGGACATGATCCCATTGCTATAAAAATTTTGGGACTTCTCATCAAAATACCGCGACAAGTGGATTTGGCAGTCCTCTCGTGATGTTAACCTAACATTGCATAAAGAATTCTGAAGAGACCGAAACAGGTGGAAATCTGAAGGTGCAAGGTCAGGACTATACGGCGGATGCATTAACACCTCCCTGCCAAACTCTCTTAATTTTTGCTGAGTGGCTATAGATGTGTGAGGTCTAGCGTTATCACGATGAAACACCACACCCCTTCTGTTGATCAATTCCGGCCGCTTTCTCTCAACTTCTTGCTTTAATCTCATCAGTTGTTCGCAGTAGAGTTCCTTCAGAATCGATAGTCCTGCCTGGTGGTAATAGCTCATAATGAATAATGCCCTTCCAATCCCACCACACACACAACATCGCCTTATTGCGAGTTAACCCGGGTTTCGCCACAGTCTGTGAAGCCTGACCGGCCTTTGACGTACATGATCCAATTTTCATCACCAGTTATCAGCTTCTTCAAAAATGATTCGGTTTCATTACGTCGTAATAAAGAATACACGGTTCATTAGGTTTCTTTCAGTGAGCTCGTGAGGTACCCAAATATCGAGCTTTTTTTGTACCCAGCTTTTTTCAAATGCGCCAAAACTGTTTTGTGATCAATTCTCAGTTCTTCAGCTACGTCGTAACTACTGATATGTCGATCTTGCTCCTCTTTTTCAAAAATGGCATCCATTTTATCCGTAATAGGGCGACCAGAGCGAGGTGCATCTTTGACATCAAAATGTCCGGATTGAAAACGCTTAAACCAAATTTGTGCTACTCTCACAGACACTGCACTAGGTCCATAAACATCGCAAATTTTTTTCGCGGCTTGCGTTGCATTTTTACCTTTTTGTAGTAAAATTTTAAAATGTATCGAATTTCTTCATTAGATTCACCTTGACAGTACGAAAAACAAATGAAAATGACACATTTGCCTAATTTGAATTTGGAATTATGTTCTCTAAAATTTTAACTTTCAATGATACCAAAACCAGCCAGATACAAATACTACAGTCAAAGAGATTTTATTACATGTTCATACATACTATCATGCGAAAAGACTTTTTCCCCAACCTATTATTAACAAAGCTACGAGGTTTAAATTAAAGTCGGGTTTCAAGTTAAGTGTTTGAATGGGACATTTGAATTGGTTTTGTGAAGTGCGATAGCAGAGAATATGTAATAATACTACGTATAGAATGGACACTTCGACGTCCCGCCCGATTTGCACGCATCACTCAACCCCTTCCCCTCTTATGGGCGACGGTTGGTATGTTGTACGTGCTACGCACACAGGTGCGCGTGTAAATACACGTCACTGATTGATGTCTGTGTAATAGAAACCAAATTAAGCGTTTGTATGGAATTTTGGAGGAGTGTCCGCGGTGTGGCGATAGTCTTAAAGTAGACGCGACGGTGTGAAAGGTGAAAAAAATCATTTAAGATTATCCAATGACTACAATAAAATACTAAACACTGGTGGAAGCGTCCCAGTATAGCAGCTCAAAAGCGTAGGCACCACCGTATTACCTAATGTATCTGCCGCTAAATAATAGAGTTCAGCAGCGTGTTCCGATTAGAGGGGTTTACTGGTGGTAGAACTCCAGTGACGGAGCTCGCGGGCGTAGGCACCACCGCATTACCTAATATACTTGCTGCTGGTAATATTCAGCAATATCGTGTTCCGGTTGGGGGTAATGTACGACCCTGTAATTTCCGGTACAGAAGCATAACACCTTAGGCTTCAGGAGTGGTAACGCATCTGCATTTTGACCTTAGTCTTCGTGTGGGTAGACACCCACTAGACTGCAGACTTAACATCAACGTGAACTGCATGCTTGTTTGCCACTTTCATTAGACAAAAAAAACATTGCAACTACTAAGCTATAATATTTGAATATCATCAATATGAAACATTTCGTAGTTAAATCATATTTTTCAAATCGCATTTTTACTCTTTTAATGCAGCATTGAAAATTATCTCTGGAATGAGGTTGCCATTTAAACTTTTGTTCAGTTATATAAAGTCATCGAATTTATAACCAAAGTTATAGAAACAGGTTTTTTCGTATTTGTTTTTGAGAAATAATTACATTTGTAACGCGCATTATTTACAATTTGTTGAATAACAATACGAAATTATTTTACCGTATTCGCCGTAGCACAATCGTAGAGTTGTCGTAGGCGATACCATTGGTTACATTTTGCCGTAGTATTTGTCGTAGCATAGTCTTAAAGGCATGTTCAGACATTGTGCGGCATGAGAAGCGCGCTCCGCTCATTGCGTGCTTCGCAATGTGTGGATGTTAATATTCATGGTGAGCTGACTGATTGCACTCGAAGAAAAATTCAGTTAATTCAGTTTAGTTTATTCATTTATTTCATATTCCTGGAGAGCACTTTTACATCGTCATTTTTAAACTAACCTAGAGTGAATAACCACTAATAATAATCAAAAACACATAATAAATTAAAAAGAAACGAAACAATTATGAATAATATGGAAATAATCAATTATTTACAAATTCCTGCATTACCCCATTTCAAAAGAAACTGAGAAAAGAATTAATTTGGTCGTCATAATTAAAGTGGCAGACACTTGACAGAATTCCAAGTGCAGTCAATACTGAGAAGAATTTCGCCACTGAAGAAACTCAGTACAGCTCTTTTGAATTTAAACTTAAATCTAATACAGTCTGTGATTACAAAGTACAGGTTTTCAAAATAGCCTGGAAGCGTTTTTTTTTGTGATGGTTGTGGCAAACTAGCGTGCAGCTCACATTGATGTTAAGTGATGACTGCCGCCTATAGACACCCACACAAAAACCAAGGTCAAAATGCAGATGCGTTACTACTCCTGAAGCCTAAGCCTGACCGGAACACGATAATGCTGAACACTACCATTTAGCGGCAAGTATATTAGGTATTGCGGTGGTGCCTACGCCCGCGAGCTCCGTCACTGGAGCTCTACCACCAGTAAAAGCGATCGTTTCAATCCCATGGTGTGGTGTCATTAAGATAATCACACGTTTTATAACAGTTGCATTCTCCTCTACTAGCGGGCAGTATAATAGTGGCGTTGGGGCGTGACGACCCACGCCCCAACGCCACTATTATACTTAAAAACTACATTAAAAAAAGTAATAAGTCCCATGTAAAAGTAAACCATTATTACTGCAGTAAGTAAAACTGATTTACATAAGCGGAAACCTCTATTTCCAAACTTACATTTCAGACAAGAAAACTAATTTCAATCATGAAGAGTAAATATGAGAAATAATTACTTGGATCCCAGTTACTGTTGAAACTTGAAACTGAATAAAGTTTTACAATCAAGAGTTAATATTTCAATCGAAAGGAAGAATGCACTCGAGTAATAATTTCTTCGATCCACAGACGCTTACTCAATTGCCTTACACAAAAAAAAAAAAAAAGGATTACCTTCGTATGTAACACCTCTATCAAGTACTTTATTTACGTAAAAAATGTTACCTTACGATAATGAACTTGTTGAGCACTCTATCAAATGGCAGATACTGATAAACTGGCAATCGCTATGATTTAGCATGTAACATTGACCGTAGCCTCATATCTTTCAAATAATATACGCACGCCACTTAAGCCGTACTGTCGCGCACGAATATAATATCCTAAATACTTATGCGTCTTCTTTGGGCATACTCGTAGATAAGACATTTTTATGTCATGGGGCAAACAAGCATACAGTTCATATCGATGGTTAACAGACATTACTGAGGCCTCTAAAGATCTACATAAAGCCAGAGTTTTATAACTCATGAAGTGAGTTCACATTGATGGTAAGATAAATAAAACTACAATCATTTTAGTCCATAAAAATTTCTACAGAGATTTCTATGTAGATATATTACCACTCCTCAGCCTTATTCTGTTTCTGTGCGGAAAACTACAGCGCCGTTGCCGATATATTATAGAAGTTTACTCTTTTGTTGACATAATACAAGTCGTCGCCCTGTGGACGAAGGCACCACCGCATTACCAAATAAATAATAATAATAATGGCAACCCTTGATACGCCTACTGCTGGGCACGAGTCTCTCCCCTTCTTGGGAGGAGGCCTGGAGCTTATTCCACCACGCTACTCCAATGCGGATAGGTGGAGATAAGGGTTAGTGGCCAACCCGCTATCGGATGTTTTTTTTTGAAACCGCTTTTAAGACCTCCGACAAGATTTAACTATCGATATCTATCGATAGCAACCGGGACCGACGGCTTAACGTGCCCTCCGAAGCATGGAAACGCGCATTTTAATTTGCCACTAGCGGTCACCCATCACACACCCGACCGCGCCCGTGTCGTTTAACTGAGTAGATCGCTTCCGACTTACACCAGTCACGGGGCCATGCACGCTTCATTACCATATATCTACCACTAAAAGGTAAGCATTCAGCCTGTTCATGTTCCAGTTAGATATTTATGTATGACCCCGTAAACACTGTCATACAGGCAAAACAACTTAGGCGTGAAAACACATCTGTATTTACCTCCGATTTTGTGTAGATGTCTATTGGCTGCAGTAACCATTTACCATTCAAGTGTACTGCAAGATCATTAACCGCCTTCAAAATTAAAAAAATATACAAAACTGATCAAATTTTTCAAACACTTTTCTACTTTACTATACACGATAACACGCTATTACAAGATAGTAATATCAGCTTACAAATTCGGCCATGTTTGTTTTTATTAAAAAGCTTTATATTGCTTTTGTAAAATATGATGTGGCCAACACTAATGGACGACAGATGCATTATCCGTAATCGACGAAGCTATCTTAATGCGTTTTTGGGATGCTTTTTACTATTAATCCCTTTTGAACTTGTTGACAAAGCTTTATAAGGTTATAATGTACTTTTGCGCCATGTTACATTGACCTGTGATATTTTATAGCAATAAAAATATCGTACCTACATTAAGTAATATAATAAGCTATATTTATATGTAAGGGCTCTTTCAATTTATGCGTTTTGAGTCGGACCGCTGCAGTGCCGAAGCGATGCGTTTGGCGCACGGACGGTCATTTGTTTTCATACAAAACGAACGGTTCGACAACAGGTAACAGTTTGGCGTTGTTCCTGTTGTCGAGCGTTCGCGGTACCGCACTATACAACGTGTAACAGGATTGAATGTACAACCCGAAATTAGTTGGTTCAGAATCGATAACCGAGTCGATTTCAGACATTTTTGATATAGGTAATATTTTGTCCCAAAGTTAATTCCAATTAAGGAAATTATGGTCACCCATTTGGTGAACAGTCAATACAAACGAAAATGCGACTAACGTCTATCCAAAAGAAAATGCTAGTCTCAACAAGTAGATTAGAACTCGTTGAGGCGTGCTTTTTATTATGAATAATAATTAAAAAATTAATAATGGAAAATAAAAATTAATCTTATTACTAGCGAGTGTTAAATAAGGGTACGCAAGTTACGATACATCACTTTTTTCGTGTTTTACGTGTGGCCGTAGGTAGAGGTAGGGTAAGTATGAATAGGGTGTGCATACTGTTCGTACAAATTGAGGACAACTTATTTCTTAAATAAAAAAATATTAAATACATAAACATGTAATTTCAGTTCATGTATTACGATTATAACTCGATTTTCTAATTGAGGTGTTCGATAGTGTGCATTATTCCCATTACATGTTATATAGATTAGTTCTTTCCCAAGGACTACTATATAGAGTAGTCCTTTCTAATCTATTTTGGTACCAGATTTCATCAAAAGCAGTTCAGCAGTTTAAACATGATACAGTAACATACTAATAGAGTTACTTTCGCGTTCATAATAGATATGACGGGGATGGAGAACATAAACATACTGACCTGACTAAACCGATGATTATAGAAACTCCTTAGCAAATTATTGAACATACCAAGTGTTATTGATGTCCATCAAAACCACTGGGTATGTTTAATAATTTGCTAAGGATATAATATTATGAAATTACTACTTTTTTTTTTTAATTATCGACCCTGTATTAAGAATGATGTTCGAACTGTTGGCTCTAACTCAATCACATAAACGGGTACGAGATATCGTCTAACCTCAGCAAGTAATACAACCTCGCCGAAAAACATTCACGTACTTACAAAGATGAGTTACAAGTTTGGGTGTTGTTGATATGATCATGTATCGCAAAGGGCGATCGTGGATACTATCGCCGAAATGTATTGAATTGATCCGAATATTACTTTGAGCTTGAGTTTTTCTAATCCCTAGTTTGCACACACATTAAGCATAATGATGTTTCGCAACTCGTCGCATAAAATATGTTTTTTTTTAAGGAATGGAATTGGCAAACAAGCATGCAGTTTACATTGATGTTAAGTGATGACTGCAGCCTATAGACACTTACACAAAGACCAAGGTCGAAGTGCAGATGCGTTACCACCCCTGAGGCCTAAGGTGTTATGTGGCCTCCGTGCCGGAAATGACAGCGCAGAATTATTGCGATATGTCTTGTTGGTGCTTGCGTTCGCACTGGTCTCAAACCTATAATTTTAGTGAAATATCTCAAGATTTGTTGTTATCTGTGCATTGACATAAAACATGTCTTTTATTCATGTTTGTCTATGTCAGATTTACACTCAGGGTATTGGATCTTGTCCACTACCTATACATATGTTTCGTGTTTACCAGATGGTTCGGAAAACTTAAAAAACTCTAAATTAGAGAAATTGTATGATTTGTATAGATAGCGACAATACAAACGTCAACTTAGATAAATCTATAGGTAAACACCAAAGTAAGATCCAATACCCTGAGTGTAAATCTGACAACCTAATCAAACAACATGTTCCAGGGGGAACCTTGAAAGAGGCGTATGGTGCTCTTATTTTATTTCATTTTCTTGGTGTATTTTTTAATTATATTGAATAAAATTGGTGGCATTTTGTTTGATATAGGTTTATTACAGTGCCCGTGTATAGTGAAATAGAATAACAGTGCGAAAACACGACCTTTCAGGTTGCCTCCAAAACTTCATTGTAAATGTTCTGGTAAAGTAGCCATCGCTTTACTCGTTTTTTTTAGTTATAACTTGATTGTAACTCACTTGACTGACATATTATACTTGATAACTTATATACTTGATACTTACATATTATACTTGATGACTATATTATACTAACTTTTACGCTGCTTATATAAATATGAAATATCGTTTTACTTGACACTGGCAATATGCGTAATAGCGATGCCATAATAGGAAAAAAAAAAACATGTTCCAGGACTTCCTATTGATAAAACTTGTCGCAATTCAAGCCTTTTGATTTGTTGCCTTGTGTTTTGCTTTTCCTTGTTTCTTGACACATTATCAAGAAACAGGTATTTTAAAATGTTTTTATGCGAATGTTTTTAGGCATGTAGGTATTTTTTTAACTGATCATTTTCACTTTATTTTGCATTGACAGACAGATAAGAATAATCGGATTATCTTTTCTGGTGGTAGAGCTCCTGTGACGGAGCTCGCGGGCGTGAACTAAAATCTTTTTAAATGATCTTCTTTCTCGGAATCATAAGTGTAGTGGAAGAACTCCAATGTAGGATCTTGAGGGCGTAGGCACCACCGCATTAGATAATCTGTATGCTGCCATATGGTAGTATTCAGCACTATCGTGTTCCGGTTACATGGTAATTAATGGCCCCGAAATTCCTATCAAAGAGACATAACAACTTAGGTCTCAGGGGTGGCAACGCATCTGCGTTTTGACCTCAGGTTTTTGTGTAGATGTCTGCAGTCATCATTCAACATCCATGCTTATATGCCAGTATTGTTACATGAAAAAAACTGCTACTAAAATGTAAGTCCAATAAAGACCGTTTAAAATAAACCATGAGTAAACCCATAAAACAATTTGTATTCAGTTCTTTGCAGTGCACTTAAATCATAAACTTGACTCACGGTCACTTTATGTGCGGGTTGACAACTGGTTTTATGACTGCTTTGATAGCTACATACACTCACTGTCAACGGGTTTATGTGTGAGTTTAATTTTATTATCAAACTGCCTCGGTAGCCTAGTGGTAGCAAGCCACTACTACTACGCTGAGGTCCTGGGTTCGATTCCCGGAAAGGGTTATCAGAGACAAAGGTGTAAAGTCCTTTATCTCTGGTTCTATTGGGAATTTTCCATTTTCTGGATTTATTTCCCAGTACCTCGAAGTTTGGTGTAATGTGCCCGGAAATGTCAACAGGCTCGCCACCTGTTACATGGGCCAAAACGTAAACGGCGAATCGTGGGTGTTTGCATGTATGCTTGAATGCATGTATTTACCTCTGCCTACCCCTTCGGGATTACAGGCGTGAAGTTACGTAATTTTATTATATTTCTAGATTCGTTTAGCGTAACCAGAGGTCAAAATGCAGATACGTTGCCACTCCTGAGACATTAGGTGTTATGCCTCTGTACCGGAAATTACAGAGCCGTACATTACCACCTGACCGGAACACGATAGTGATGAACACTACCATTTAGCGGCAAGTATATTATTTTATATATTATATTATTAGGTTATAATCTATAATATAAAAATAAGTCGGGTTTTCCTTCCTGACGCTATAACTCCAGAACGCACGAACCAATTTCCATGGTTTTGCATTCGTTGGAAAGGTCTCGGGCTCCGTGAGGTTTATAGCAAGAAAATTCAGGAAAAATTTCAACGCGGGCGAAGCCGCGGGCAACAGCTAGTATAATATATAAAATATTATAAATTAGGTAATGCGGTGGTGCCTACGCCCGCGAGCTCCGTCACTGGAGCTCTACCACCAGTAGCCTGTTGCTCCTATAACTATTATTATATGGATTACAGTGGTTCTCGTATTGCCAATTATTATTTTGTATAACACATATATTTTGTGTATTTATATTATTATAGTACTATATTGTTTTCAGTAGGTACACACCTAAGTAGTTAGTGGAGAAACGAATCTGAACTGAGAATTTGCCTGTGTGAAGTTCAGAGTACGGTAAACTTTGAACTACCTCGTGGTTCTAACTTAGAGGAAGTTAGAGTAACTGCGAGTTAATTATTTAACAGGTGCAGTAGCATCACTAATACATACCATTTTTTTTATTAATGAGATACAGAAAGAATGTCTAATGAGCCTATTGAATAGAATACATTGCTGACTAAAATACACGTACAGATGTGTCTTTTTAAGTGGCGTAAAAATAAAAATAAAACCGGCCAAATGCGAGTCGAACTCGTGTTTACAGTGTTGTATTACAGTTTTTTTCTTCATTAGTCTTAATACGAGGGTGGATCCAAAAGTTCGAAGCCCGACCAAGAAAATGAAAGAAAAGTGGGTCTAATTTTATTTTTATTTTTCGACATAGTCTAGCTCAACACACTTCTTCCACCTGAACTGCAACTTGTTTATCCCCTCGAAAAAAAAAGATTCCGGTCGGCGAAATACTCGTTTACTGCGACTATCACCTCATCTTTGGTCGAAAATTTCGAGCCACCCAAATGTTTTTTTAAATTTGGAAATAAATGATAATCTGAGGGGGTTAAATCCGGCGAATGAGGTGGGTGGGGCAGCAATTCGTAGCCACAATCATGGACATTGTTTCAACCGAAGTGTGAATTGTCTTTATGGAACAAAACTTTCTTACGCAACATTCCCGGCCTTTTTTCTTTTATTTCTTCTCGTAGTCTTCGTAAAAGGTTACAATAATAACTAGAATTAATAGTTTGACCTTTCGGTAAATAATCTACAAAAATAATGCCCTTCGCATCCCAAAAACAGAAGCCATGACTTTGTTAGTCGACAAAACGACTTTAGCCTTTTTCGGTGTAGGTGAGTCAGATCTTTTCCACTGTTTGGATTGTTGCTTTGATTCAGGAATATGGTGGTGAACCCAACTTTCATCCATGGTAACAAATCTAGACAAAAAGTCCTCGGGATCAGTCTCAAAAAGTTCCAAACAGTCTCGCGAAATTGTGAATCGAACTCGTTTTTGTTCAGCTGAAAGCAACCTCGGGACCCAGCGAGCAGAAACCTTATGGAATCCCAATTCTTTCGTTATTATGTGTTGCACCCGGCCATAACTAATGTCTGTTGTCTCAGCTATCTTACCGATGGTCAAACGTCGATCACCCAGTACGAGATCACAAACTTTATCGATGTTTTCTTTCGTGGTAGAGGTTGTAGGCCGTCCACTCCTAGGATCATCGTCAATGCTCTCACGACCGCGCTTAAACTCAGCTACCCACTTCTTGACACTGGAATACGATGAAGCAGACTCCCCCAAAGTGCCCACCATATCTTGATGGATGTCTTTTGGCGATAGGCCTTTTTTATTGAGGTACTTAATGACTGCACGATGTTCAATTTTCTCCATTATTGAAAATCGCGTCAGAATGCTTCAAACAAATAATCACAGAAAATTTATATTGTGCAGTATCGGAATGAAACTGCGCAAAATAAATCAATAGAAGACATACTAACAAATGACGGTAAATTTAAAAAGATGTCATGTCTCCTTGTAGTTTGGGCCACGAACTTTTGGATCCACCCTCGTATCATTTGTTTTATGAAATGGAAGTGACAAACAAGCATGCAGATCACATTGGTGTTAAGTGATGACTGCAGCCTGTAGACACAAAGACCAAGGACAAAATGCAGATACGTTACCACTTCTGAGGCCTAAGTAGTATATACTCGTATATATATGGCGTAGTACTGAACACTACCATTTAGCGGCAAGTATATAGGTAGGTTCAGCACTATAACAGAGACATAACACCTTAGGCCCCAGAAGTAGTAACGCATCTGCATTTTGACCTCTGGTATTAGTGTGGGTGTCTATAGGCTGCAGTCATCACTTAACATCAGTGTGAACTGCTTGCTTGTTTGCCACTTTCATTACATAATAAAGTATACAGTTTCCTTCTTTATAATTAACCAACATGAGATTTATCCGTAAAAAAGTTGAGTTTCAAAATCATAAACATTGTTAACTAACCAAGTTGGTGGGTAACAAAGTAAAGAGTAAAGATTTTATGCACTTGAAAGTTTATAAGAAATCGCTTAACTTGCAGCACCGTTTTGCAATTCAGTTAGTGAGTGAGTGTACTGCGACGCAACAAGTTCAGATAACTTACCCGTTTATACGGTAATGATTTTAAAATGGGTAAAGGAGGATTTAATATCGAGGTGCTAGTTCCGTATATGAATCTATTTTTAGCACAACGTACCATTTTTATAGAATAGAATAGAATACAAAATTTTATTTTAAAGAAAAATGGAAAGAAAAATTTGACTTCAGGCGAGACTCGAACTCGCGGCCTACTGGGAATCTAGTCCAGCCGTTCTTCCAATTGAGCTACTGAAGTCCTGCCCGATTTGTCAAATCTTTCCTTCACATTTATTGCATTGCTTTTATGGTAGCAGCAGCGCCAACTATTACCAACTATGCTAGTTAGGCAACCGATATAATAGACTTTGCAGTTTATTGAATATCGTAAAGAAGTCGCTTTTACCCTTAATAATTGTTTTATATTATTTCGCATTAACACATGCTTGTGAAATATATTTTATTTTAAAGAAAAATCCTGAAGTCAAATTTTTCTTTCCATTTTTCTTTAAAATAAAATATATTTCACAAGCATGTGTTAATGCGAAATAATATAAAACAAGAATACAAAATATTTTTATTTCGAATAGATCTTTACAGATACTTTCAAAACGTCAAGAAATCATAAAATACCTAGAGTGAATAACCATTACATATAGTAAAAGCAAAAACATATAACGAAAACGTACACTACTCGTTTTAACTAATAAAACATAATAATTACAATTTTTTTCAATTCCTTCAATGATGATAAATGAAGAAAAAGAAAAACTTATTCGTTAAGATCAAAGTTATTATCAAAGTTGCATACCTCAAAAAGAAAAAACTAAACCTTTATTTTGGTTGTTTATCGAGATAAATAAATATTCTCCCTATCCGTATTTTTTCAGCAAATCTTTCTTGAACATTAAACTAATGAGAAACATAGTATTTGCAAGGTTTTTTAAACTTACTGTGCAGATTTTTCATTGTCAAACCAAATGGATAATTTGCATCTCAAGAAAAACAAGCTATCAAATTATAAAATACGAGCAAGGGGTGAGCAACAACGACGGCTATATTCATAAAAATCCTTTTTACTTACATCTTTGGAACGTTCATTACATACATTTTTCATGTATTAAGTCTTTATTGGAGCTGGTTAAATGGCAATGTATTTAAATACCTTATACTTGTGAGTATTCTGTGTAAGTGATGTATGTTTGCTGTACTCACCGCACTTTTTTTTACTGGTGGTAGAGCTCCAGTGACGAAGCTCACGGGCGTAGGCACCACCGCATTACCTAATATACTTGCCGCTAAATGGTAGTGTTCCGGTCAGGTGGTAATTTGCGGCCGTGTAATTCCCGGCACAGAGGCATCCTTAGGCCTCAGGAGTGGTAACGCACCTGCATTTTGACCTTGGTCTTTGTGTGGGTGTCTATAGGCTGCAGTCATCTCTTAACATCAATGTGAACTCCAAGCTTGCTTGCCACTTTATTTAAATAAAAAAAAAACTTGTAAATCTTTAATTTATACATAAAAAGACTAGGAATCGAATGTCTTTTGTTACAAAAACATTGTTTTAAATATTTAAAAAACATTTTGCTTTTTCCTTAAAGAGATTTAAAGCGGAGGCAAACGGGGCCATACATTACCATCTTAAATTTTGTAAAATTAGACGTATCGGTGTAGGACTTCGGTAGCTTAGTGGCAAAGTGGCTGGACTGGTTATCCTGAGGTCGCAGCTTTTACTTCTAAATTTTTCTTTCCATTTTTAGGGTTCCGTAGTAAACAAGGAACCGTTATAGTTTCGCCATGTCCGTCTGTCTGTCTGTCTGTCCGTCCGCGGTTTAGTGCAAAAACTATAAGTACTAGAGACTTGAAATTTGGCATAGGTGACTTGTGACTTTGACTTAATCACGCCGACAAAGTGGTAGAATAAAAACATGAAAAAAAATATTTAGGGTAACCTCCCTACTTGTAACGCCCAATTATTTTTTTTAATTTTCGATTTCCATATTGTGTGGGGTATCGTTGGATAGGTCTTTAAAAAATATTATGGGTGGCCAAACATCATTTTTCGATTTAGATAACTGTTTGTGACTTATTAAGCTTTAAAGTGCAAATTTTCGTCAGACTCAAGTGTACAGACTAAACGGTTATTGTTAGAAATTCAAACGTTACGGCAATAGTAGCTACATATAACGAAGTTAAAATGAAAACTATCACACTTAAGTTGGCCTTGTAAGTTTGCGAGTAATAGTCGATCAAATGTATTTTACTCGAAAATTTCGAACAAGTCCATACAGAATATTTATTTATTTTTTTCATTACATCTCTTACTCTGTAACTACGGAACCCTACTCTGCGCGTGGCCCGACATGCACTTGACCGGTTTTTCTTTAATTTCTAATGTTCACTCGCATGTGTTATTGCGAAAAATAAAATATAGCAATTACCATCTTACCATCAACACTACCATTTGGCGGCAGATATGTTAGGTAATGTAGGTACAATGAAAATCTACCACCAGGAAAAAAAAAAAAGATCTTTGATAATATTCTCGTATTGAAACTCAATATTACAACAAAATTAAATTGTATCAAAATAATATTAAAGAAGGCTGCCGAGATTCACAATCGCAACATCTGTTAAAACATTTTACTGGACAAAACCAATTTAGACATTTTTATGTACATTTTTATTACAGTGAGAAGTATAACACCTGTTGAACCCTAAAGGTTACTCGTGCACGTCAGATTCAATATCTTAAAATAATATAATATAGGCTTTTTAACATCTGTAAACCTTTATTAAACTTAAAGCTTTAACTTTTAGATCTATCTATACATCTATACAAATAAATAAAATTGGAGTGTCTGTTTGTAATATAAAAATAACCGATTTTTACTAAATGCATATGTATGTATATACACCAAAACAATGTCTGTGTCTGACTGTCCATTTTTGTCTGTTTGTTGGGGCTAATCTCGAGAACGGCTGTACCGATTTCGACGGGACTTTCACTGGCAGATAGCTAACGTAATAAGGAGTAACTTAGGCTACTTTTATACTAGCTGCGCCCACGACTTCGTCCGGGTAGACAGTGAACAATCATAAATATAATAAGTCGTGTTTAATACATTCTCAGCTCAGTATACATCCTTGTGGAACCCTGAACTAGCTTGTGCTGGCAGATTCAATAACTTGTAACGAGCTAGTGACGGCCCCTTAACCTCGGCCAACTTTTCACAAACTTTGTATTTATAGTTCATGACGTTTTATAAAGCGGATCTTAAGTGAAACGAAGTTTAAATATAATAAGAACTGGTGAATTCACTGGTGGTAGAGCTTCAGTGACGGAGCTCGCGGGCGTAGGCACCACCGCATTACCTAATATACTTGCCGCTAAATGGTAGTGTTCAGCACTATCGTGTTCCGGTCAGGTGGTAATGTACGGCCCTGTAATTTCCGGCACAAAGGCATAACATCTTAGGCCTCAGGAGTGGTAACGCATCTGCATTTTGACCTTGGTCTTCATGTGGGTGTCTATAGGCTGCAGTCATCACTTAACATCAATGTGAACTGCATGCTTGTTTGCCACGCCCATTACATAAAAAAAAAAAGAACTGTTTTTTTAGTATTTAATTTAACCCAACTTGCATCTACTTAGCTCATCAAATTTATACACGTTAGACTATCATCTTATCTATACATCTATATCTATCAATACAAATAAATAAAATTGGAGTGCCTGTTTGTAATATAAAAATAACCGCTTTTTACTAAATGCATATGTATGTTTATTCACATTATTTCATTTATACACGATACGAGTACCAAAACAACATTTTTTACAATTTTTGATTGTCTGTCTGTCTGTCTGTCTGTTTGTTAAGGCTAATCTCGGGAACGGCTTTACCGATTTTGACGGGACTTTCACTGGCAGATACCTTACGTAATAAGGAGTAACTTAGGCTGCTTTTATATTAGCTGCGCCCACGACTTCGTCCAGGTGGGTACTGAAGAATCATAAATTCTCACGCGGACGAAGTCGCGGGCACAGCTAGTATTATCTAAAATACTACTAATAACCAAAACTCTCAGGCGGAAAAAGTTATTAAAACATATTTTGATATCTTAATATTATATTGGATCAATTAATTGTTTTATATTATTTCGCATTAACACATGCTTGTGAAATATATTTTATTTTTTAAGAAAAATGGAAAGAAAAATTTGACTTCAGGCGAGACTCGAACTCGCGCCCTACTGGGAATCCAGTCCAGCCGCTCCACCAACTGAGCCACTGAAGCCCTGCCGTCCTATAAACCTGTGTCGTGGGTGCCGTTGAACACATACAACACATACACAAACACCCAGACCCGAAACAAATATCTGTAGGCCATACAAACATTTGTCCCGGTGCAGGGATCGAACCCGCGATCCTTCGAATCAAACGGTCGTCTCACACCGCTGGACTAACCGGGCCGTCAAAATATTGGGTACTCCTATTCATTGGAATCCTTCGCAATCCGAATATAATTATTTCTACCGTTTGATCACATTTTTCTGAATGGCAACCACACTTCCAGGCCATTAAACACGGCAAACATACACACAATAGTGTTCACAAATACAGCGACACTGAAAAATGTAACGCATTCAAATGTACAGTGTCACGGATAACATTTTGAAATATGGACGTGCGATAGTATCGCGGCCGAATGTCGATACATTTTGGAGCAACCTGTATGTATGCTTTTTTAAACGTTATGGCACAAGCTGAAAGCTTTTCATATATTATTATTTTGGCTTTTCATTTAGTCATGGATATTTTGTTGGGCATCAAAACAACGATGACCATTAGATATTTTCATTTGTATCTTTCTGTTGGTATCAATGTCAAATGGTAATCTTTCTGCACCTAATCAATAAGAAAGCGATACTCAAATTTTTAAATAAAATTATTTAAAAAAGTTATTTATTTTTATTGATTGAATGATTCGAAAACTAACAAACAAAGGAGATGTTGCGAGCTCGGCTCTGGTTCGTACATGTCCTCAAAAAATGAGTAAATTAAAGAAGAATCCGAAAAAAACCAATGAATTTATTCAAGAATTTAATTTTATCAATTTCAACCATGATCAACATGGCGGCGATACCAAAAGAAGCGTCGTTAGAAGAGAATATGCCATAATCTTCTTTACTGGTGGTAAAGTTCCAGTGTAGGAGCTCGAGGGCATTGGCACCAATGCATTAGCTAATTTATCTGCCGCTAAATGGTAGTGTTCAGCACTATCGTGTTCCGGTTAGATGGTAATGTACGGCCCCGTAATAACAATCACAGAGACAGAACACCTAAGGTCTCAAGGGTGGCAACGCATCTGCATTTTGATCCCTGGTTTTGGCACCAATGTGTATTTGTAACATAAAAAAAAATCACCACGCTTGGCAAACGGACTGACGATAGCAATAGTACCTAATAGTTTTACCGCGGTAGGCTGCTACCTGTACCGCGTTTGCCTATATCCCGCGTTATAGCATTTATTACTGCCCTATTAGACCATTTTATAAGTAGTATTAAAAAAACAAAAAAAAATCTACATTTCCTCTGAAAACCAAGCCCAAAACATAAGCCCATTCGACCTCAATGAAAAAGCCACAAAAGAAAGCACATGCACATCGTTCAACAACTCCACCAAATTCATCATATTAATAAGTACACTTAAACAGTTTAATCAGACAAAGTTAAAAAAAAGAATACGCGCAACCAGATCAAAAAATAACAATAAAGTTGCGTTGCAATACACTCGCGAGAACTTTGTTGTGTATAACCAAAAAAATATGCCTCTTCGGGAACGCATTAGGATCCGAAAAGGTTGAAAAAAAAACTGTAAAACTTACCCGCATATTCATAAACGTATTTTAGCTGAAGTGTTGCTCATCTCTCTTTTGTCTCTTTCTATTTTATGCAATTGACTATGCAATTGACAAAAACAAAGCATATTATTACACTAATTTATGAGCAAAAGGGTTAGTACCAGGTTGCCGTCTACATTATATGAAAGTAGTTCAAAAACAAAGATTATCGCTAACCAATGAGATAAATATGTAGGTAATAATAATATGTATGTTGTGTAAGTACGTATTTAAATTGTTTTTTTTTTATTATTTTTAATGGTATCGCTGTTACGCATATTGCCAGTGTCAAGTAAAACGATATTTCGCATTCGTCATAAGAAGCGTAAAAGTCAGAGTCAGTCGGTCAATTATCAGTCAGTCAGTCAGAGTCACAGACAGTAATTCGAGTAAAGCGATGGTACTTTACATGAACGTTTACAATGAAGTTTTGGTGGAAACCTGAAAAGCCGTGTTTTCGCACTGTTATTCTATTTCACTATACACGGGCACTGTAATAAACTTCTATCAAATAAAATGCCCTCAACTTTATCCCTACTTCCATACTTTAATATTATAAATGCGAAAGTAACTCTGTCTGTCTGTCTGTCTGTTACCTTTTCACGTCCAAACGCCTGAACCGATTTTAATGAAATTTGGTACAGAGTTAAAGCTGACTTTGAGAAAGAACATAGGCTACTTTTCGACATCCACGAGGGCGAAGTCGCGGTCAACAGCTAGTTTAATATAACTTAAAAATACACCAAGAAAATGAAATAAAATAAGAGCACCACACACCTCTCACAAGGTTCCCGCCAAAACCCCTAAATTGATTTGACAAATATTTATCACTTGTAGTGATAGCCTCGATTTTATTCTTAAAATGTAAAACAGGAGCACATTCTCCCATTTATAATATACGTTATGGAATATTCGGTAATGTTTTCATGAATAAATTTTGTGTAATACTTCTTATAAATTCAATATCTCATGTATATGCAAAAGGAGTGAAACGTTGGAAGTATTAAACGTTTCGTGATATACTATGTACAATACCTACTTGATTAAGAATCATCTTTAAATATAAAAATCTATTGCTGTGCGTCAGTATCGCTAAAACTCAAGAACGGCTATACCGATTTGGCTAATTTTGGTTTTGAACGATTTTTGAAAGTCCAGGGATGGTTTGAAAGGTAAGAACATATGAAAAAATTGAAGGTAAATAGTAAAAACCACAATTTCATTTTCCCATACAAATAGTCCGTATATATCAAACCTTTGACACATTATTTCATTCCCAGGCAATACGAAGTTTGCCGTCAGCTAGTTTAGTATAAAAATAAGTTGTAAGAAAATTACTCTGTGAAGTCTATTAACATTCAGCTCTCTTTATATAAAAAACACAATTTCCCGTGTTATGTTTAATACCACTTCTTATAGGTTGGTTTGTAATTATAAATTACACAGTTCCAGGTAGAGACCTATTTTACGCCTTTTTTGTAATGAACGCGCCCAGTAGTTGCGTCTATTTTCTTTAATAACTTCAAAAGTATGAATTCATGTAAAAAAAATATCTTTGAAATCCTTATAAAAAGACCCTAATACCTGCAGAATATATCACACTATAGGTATGGTTTATAAACTCCATAATTTATTGTACAAAAATTGCATAATGATTAAAAATCACTTATTTTTGTTACATTTTCATGTTTGAGTTACTTATTTACCTACATTGCTTAATCTATTTGCCGCCATGGCAGTGTTCAGCACTTTCGTGTTCTAGTTAGATGGCAATGTATTAATAATAATAATAATGGCAACCCATTATACGTCCCACTGCTGGGCACGAGTCTCTCCCCTTTTTGGGGGGGAGGCCTGGAGCTTACTCCACCACGCTGCTCCAATGCGGATTGGTGGAGGTGGGTAGGTTAGTGGCCAACCCGCTGTCGGATGTTTTCAAACCACCCATAAGGCCTCCGACAAGGTTTAACGACTGCTATCTACGATAGCAACCGGGACCAACGGCTTAACGTGCCCTCCGAAGCACGGAAACGCGCATTTAATTTGCCACTAGCGGTCACCCATCACACTACCCGACCGCGCCCGTAGTGCTTAACCGAGCAGATCGCTTACGATCCACACCAGCCGATGGGCCAATAACTATCAGAGAGACATAACTACTAAGGTCTTACGGGGGGGCAACGCATCTGCATTTTGATCTCAGGTTTTTGTGTAGATGTCTATAGTCTGCAGTCATCACTTAACATCCATGAGAACTGAACGCTTGTTTGCCACCTTCGTTACATAAAAAAACTTAGTGGACTATTCACAAGCTTTTATTCGTATATTTTTACTCAGCCTCTTTGTTCTTGCGTAGGTAATCATATTACTTCTACCACATTCTACCACCAAGCAACATGACTCGAAAGACACCACAATTGCCAAAATGCATGCAGCTGACAACGGGTTGGCCACTAATCCTTATATCCACCAACCCGCATTGGAGCAGCGTGGTGGAGTAAGCTCTAGGTCTCCTCTCAAGAAGGGGAGAGACTCGTGTCCTGCAGTGGGACGTATCAAGGGTTACCGTTATTATTTATTTAACTTCTATGCACATAGAAAAGGTACATAAGGCGGACTTAATACTACAAGGCATTATCGACCAGTCAACCTTTGGGTCGTGTTGAAAATTTAAAAGCTGCTGACAGTGAGAATGTTTCATATAATACGAGTATTTGAAATGGCTACTTATTAAAATGTGTATACAACATACTAACCCTCTTATTTATACACGTACATTAGCTACGTTTTAGTTATAGAATGCTTTGTCTTTGTCAGTTGCATTGTCAAATGTGCAAGATAGAAAAAGACAAAGGAGAGATTAGCAACACTTTAGCTAAAATACGTTTATGAATAAGGGGGATACAATATTTAAAAAATATATTGTTATATAAATATAAAGTACAAGTCTTTCATTAGACAGCTGTTATATGTGCCGTAATTAACCACGAGTCATATTCATGCTATAAGCAATAGGGAAAGTCAGGAGAATTCAGAGTGCATATGCAGCTGTTAACCTACCTATATATATATATATAAATAATAAACATTATTATATTTGACGTACTCACATTTTCGAACATAGTAATTAACCACTAGCGAAACCTAAATGTTTTTTGTCTCCAAATAAATAGGTAAGAGATGCAAACCGAATCAGTCTGGGATATCTAACGTTGTTACCCGGTGAGATTGCGGTCGCCGACGAATTAATATTTTTTTAACTGGCCAGGCGGAAAGAAACATTTTAAATTCGAAATTAACCACTTGTGAGGCACGCAATTAAATACAAGTGCTTCAATAGTTTTGGGTGGGAAATTAAAGTTGTACTCCTGTGTATGCTCTGTTCATATTTGGTACAAACGGTAATATATTACCGTTTGTACCAAATATAAACATATCCTATATAAAAATTTCAAAAGGAGATGTTGCGAGCTCGGCTCTGATTAGTACACTACCTCAAAAAATGGGTAAATTAAAGAAGAATCCGAAAAAATACAATTAATTTATTCAAGAATATATTTTAGAGTTACAACCACATTTAATTCAAACGATTTTATCATTTTCAATATGAATATTATTGGAATTTGTCAAAATGACATCGCCCGCCATATTCGCCATCTTGGTTTTGAGTTGCAATTCTAACTGCAAATAATGTTTTGTAACTGCAAACAAAGCTAAATAAGTGAATATATGCCGTAGAAAACGTTTTTATATTGATTTTGGCTGTTAATGATATTGTGTACAATACAATACATAATTTTTGCAACATCTCCTTTTACAAATTTTTACTGGTGGTAGAGCTCCAGTGTCGGAGCTCGCGGGCGTAGGCACCACCGCATTACCTAATATACTTGCCGCTAAATGGTAGTGTTCAACACTATCGTGTTCCGGTCAGGTGGTAATGTACGGCCCTGTAATTTCCGGCACAGAGGCATAAGACCTTAGGCCTCAGGAGTGGTAACGCATCTGCATTTTGACCTTGGTCTTTGTGTGGGTGTCTATAGGCTGCAGTCATCACTTAACATCAATGTGAACTGCATGCTTGTTTACCACTTCCATAACATAAAAAAAAAAAAAAAAAAAAAAACAAATCTTTTGCGAGTCGCCCCCGACGCGTACCAAGTGTGGACTAATGTGACTCCGATATTCTTCTATTAGTGTATGTGCGTGTGTGTGTGTGTGTACCTTTTAAACCTTCCCTGGACTTCCAAAAATCATTCAAAATCAAAATTTGCCAAATCAGTCCCGCCGTTCTTTAGTTTTAGCGAGACTAACGAACAGCAATTGATTTTTATATGTATAACATAAATTAGATGATAGTTCATATGGAGGTAGATAGATCAAGTAATCCAGTGCTGCCTAGAACTCTGATACAGAAACTCTACCACCAGTAAAATATGTATTTACGTAACTCAAGAATCGCACCAGAGATCAGAGCAGTGTTATTTTATTCTTCTGAATTTTGTTGAAATATTAATGTTTATTTTGAACGGGAAAATATCATCGTGTCATTTGATACTAACTTGTATAAAATAATATGAAATTGAAACGATGATACGGGATAGATCAATATTATCGTACCTTTGTTATTCTCGTATAAAAATATGAACATTTTACTGATTGAAAAAATATGAATCTATATTGCTGTATTCATATTTCTAATGTAACATTATGCCTTTATTCCTTGAAGGGCATAGGCGAATGAGTGCTTTCAGGCATACATACAAAAACATATATAGAAAAAAAAAGTGTACGTCAGCTCCGATGCAGACGGGCGTTTACTCGGTGTGCGTAAAGGGTTCGCTAATGCGCAGCCGAATGAAACACGTCCGCTCAGTCGCAGCCACAGAGTACTATAATACATAGTCGCAGCGGTCGGAAAGAATCGAGCGTAACGCGTAGCGCCCCAACTTTCGTGTTACACTTTTTTTTAATCTTATGGAAGTGGCAAATAATCATGCAGTTCACATTGATATTAAGTGATGACTGCAGCCTATAGACACCCACACAAAGACCTAGCTCAAAATGCAGATGCGTTACCACTCCTGAGGCCTAAGGTGTTATGCTTCCGGTAATTACAGAACCGTACATTACCACCTGACCGGAACACGATAATGCTGAACACTGCCATTTAGCGGCAAGTATATTAGGTAATGCAGTGGTGCCTACGCCTGCGAGCTCCGTCACTGGAGCACTACCACCAGTATTAAACACAACACTTGAGGTTACCTCCTCATAAAATTTCCGTACAGGGCCTTATAGCTCGAATAGTACTCCAAAAAAATTTCCGATGGCGGTACGCAGCTCGTCGGGTCAGCTACTTTAGGCTATAAATTAGAGATGCCACGAATATTTGGCCATTATTCGGTATTCGGCCTATTCAGCCCCTTTTTTTAATATTCGGTATTCGGCCGAATACTAGCCACTACTCGACCGAATACCGAATAATAAGTCATGGAAAACAAATACCAAATATTATTCAAGAATGCGATATTTTAACCACAAATGACTATATTAATGATATTAATACTTGAAATCTTCCAATAGTAAGTTGCAATAAATAAAAATAAATTTTTTTTTTGGCATTTATTGACAGTAAACGTATGCGTTTTTCTTCATAAATTATCCGCTTCTGAAAATAGTCTCTCACCATAGACACTACAACCAGGAGAAGATAAATAAATCTTAGCGAATTTCATCAGGACTGGGTATGATTTTACGTTTGCTGACCACCATTTGTACGGGTCTGCCGTCCGATTCAGGCGAGCAGTTTTCAAATAAAAATCAAATTCATTTGAACACAGATTTTTTTTTTACATTTTTCTTCATCGTTTTGCTTATTATTTTATACACACGTCTGTGGTCGAATATTCGGTCATTCGACCGAGAGGGAAGCCCAATATTCGTTATTCGGTTATTCGGCAAAATAATTATTCGTGACAACTGTAGAGGTCGACCAACCAACCCAAGAAACCCGCCTGCAGCACTGTCTCAAACACTATCCCTGATTTCCATGTTCTTTCATCATAATAAGCCTTAGAACTTATCATTGATCTAGCTTATAGCATTTAAATGACAATGGGGACCTTCGTCAAAGGTTATTTGAATCGTGTGACGAAATATTACAATTATTTGGCTATCTACATCCCTTGGTGATGCCGTCTTCAGAATTGTAGGGCGACCAAAAGATGCTGAATATGTTAATTTTAAATTTTATACAGAGTATAGAATATTTTTTTGTATGTGAAGAAGGTGTGTTACGTGATGACTGCAGCCTATAGACGTCTACACAAAAGTCAGAGGTCAGAATGCAGATGCGTTGCCACTCTTGAGACCTAAGTTGTTATGTCTCTGTGATAGTTATTACTGGGCCATACATTAGGCCACCCCGGTGCCGGGCTCTCCAAAAATAACCAAAAACCAAATCGGTTGAGCCGTTCTCGAATTTTAGCGAGACAAACGAAACGTAATTGACTTTTAAATAATATATAGATTAGAGAACATTGAAAGGTTAGATTTGATACGAAAAATAAGATCTTAAAGATGTTTGGTTTTCTATTATTTTCACAGGTGTCAGCGATAGGTATAGGCGATTGTCATCATAGCGGCCATCTTCCCTATGGAAGGTAATGTTACGAGCGAACAGTGGCTGATTATATATGCATGCATTAACCTTTGCCTACACCTTCAAAGAATACAGGTGTGAAGTAAAGTTACTCATTTATTGTTTTTTCAATGAACGTTTATTATATAATTCATATTTTGTTTCAGTACCTCATACAATCATATCTTGTGGTTACCTTAATGCCTTCCTATAATGACATTAATCCGTTCTTTGAAAGCAGAATTTTTCATACATTTGGCAATAATGTTAATCTACATATCGTTGAGATTATCATATTATGAATAATAAAAAATTGTCTATGAAATCTTATTTAATACCTCAAGGGAGTCACATTCTAAAATATATTTTGTCTTCACTTAATACTTAATGTAGGAGGAATCTAAAAACGAAATGTTAACCGATTCAAGTGAGTCTGTTTATATGTAATATATATATGTAATTTCTTTAAATATTTTGCTTTATTATTTTATGTAATGGAAATGGCAAACAAGCATTCAGTCCACATTGATGTTAAGTGATGACTGCAGCTTAAAGACACCCACACAAAGACCAAGGTTTAAATGCAGATGCGTTACCACTCCTGAGGCCCAAGGTGTTATACCTCTGTGCCAGAAATTACAGAGCCGTACATTACCAGGTGGTAATGTATGTCCGGTCAGGTGACCGGAACACGATAGTCCTGAACACTACCATTTAGTGGCAAGTATATTAGGTAATGCGGTGGTGCCTACGCCCACGAGCTCCGTCACTGGAGCTCTACCACGAGTAAAATATATTTTTTTACTTATTATTGATTCGTTGAAATAAAACTATTTTTACGGATTTATCTCGCGTATATTTTAAAATACCGATTTTAGTTTAATATACGCGAGATAAATCCGTAAAAATAGTTTTATTTCAATGAGTGTAGCTCGCGAAAACCTAAGAACATATCTTATTATTGATTCGTTGAGGGAGGCCTTTGTCCAGTAGTGGCCAACCCTCTGTCGAATGTTTTCAAACTGCATATAAGGCTTCCGACAAGAAGGCCGACCGCCTAACTGAAATTAGGACGTTACCTTGTCCGTTTCGTACCGCCTACTAAAACATTTTGCTTTTAAGTATATACCGGCGAAAGAAAACACTTGCAGGAAAAAGTTAGGTGAAACTGATAAAATGCTGTCTAAACGAAAGCATTTGAGTTGGACGGTCGGCCTCAAGGTTTAACGACTGCTATCTATTTATAGCAACCGGGACCAACGGCTTAACGTGCCCTCCGAAGCACGGAAACGCGCATTTTAATTTTCCACTAGCAGTCACCTATCACACACCCGACCGCGCCCGTATCGCTTAACCGAGTAGATCGCTAGGCCAAACAAAGAGAGCGGTTTTACCAGAATTAAAGAACATATTGCTGATGTCAAACACCGTAGAGCAGGGAGGTCTGCAGTCTGTGATCACATAGCGGACAAACCAACTCATTATATTCGGTTTGATCAAATTCGAATACTCGCCACAGAACACAGACCAATTCCAAGAATGGTTCGCGAGGCTATTGAGATTAAAAACATCCAAATTTCAAAAGAGAAGATGGTTGGCGACTGTCACCAACATGGGATCCAATACTCAGTAGAATAAAAGCCCAACCGCAACAGTCTGTAAGACCTCAAGATACAATTAGTAACTTTTGTGTTAATCCTGAACGCTACGCAAGACTTTTGCGAAATAGATGGAGGTAGCTGCACATAATAATTTTTCAAACTGCTGTCAGACGATTACCACCTTAGTCGGCCCGAGACCACGGAAGCTGAAAAGCGACCGAAACGTCGGGTTTGATTTTAAATAATCATTTTAGTTTAATATACGCGAGATAAATCCGAAAACTAGTTTTATTTCAATGAGTGCAGCTCGCAAAAACCTAAGAACATACTATATTTTGTTAAAGTCAAGGTGTGAGTTTCGTAGTAATAGACGATTTTTGAAGTGTGTGTGTGTGTCACACGTATTTCCCCCCGCAAAAAATGACAGGCTGTTTTGCATCGGTAATGAACTCTATGGCTACTCCCCTCCGGTCCGCCGCGGCCGGTGGCCCGTGTTGCTCTATGTTCCAATTTAAAGCTCGCACGTGTAGTTAATTTAACATTATTAATTACCCTTATCATTTCAGTTAATGGAGACAAATGCAGATGGCTACAAACAAAACTGTTATCTTATTTCCGACGGCCGCTGCAATCTATCATCATGAATCAAACTATGAAAGTTTACTATCACTTTAGTTGCTTTGGTATTCCAAATTTTAGGGCAATTAGGATATAAGAAAGGGTAACATAATGTTTTAGGTATACAAAAAAAAATTGTTACCCGTTCGTTTATTTCCGAAACTACGAGGCAATTTTTTAGCATAATTCGAAAAAAAAACATACACTTCTCATCAAAAAAATCGAAACACCTTGCAAGTTTATGTTTTGTAAGAATTTTAACGAATTCTGTATATTTAAAAATAAAATATTTAATATCGTTTTATATTGCATAATAAGAGGTTTTAAAATCCTAATATTGATATTCGAAATTCAAACATAAGTTTC
This sequence comes from Macrosoma leucophasiata, assembly GCA_036365455.1. Taxonomy (NCBI): domain Eukaryota; kingdom Metazoa; phylum Arthropoda; class Insecta; order Lepidoptera; family Hedylidae; genus Macrosoma; species Macrosoma leucophasiata. The sequence goes on along the minus strand of JAWQUS010000004.1, from coordinate 2,539,035 downwards.
GTGTTTTATTTAATGAGTCATTTTTACCCTCTATGGAGTATGGACGCAATAGATAAAAAAGCACTCATTATTGAAAAAAAAAACTACGTAATGTTTATTCAATAACTTGGGTTAGCAGAAATCCCCGAGCTGCTTCCATGTGGTTTTTCTTTTTAAACAATGGATACTACTACCATTGGGACAGATGATATATATATGAGTACGGACATACAAAAGATTTTGACCTATTGACAAAGTCCTCCCTTTTAGAGTTGTTTAAATAAAACTATCTATAGGGATATGTCCCTCGTGAGGTACGCGAGATGAATATAAACTAGAGCGATAATGTTTTGATCGCTTTGGAGTATCCTGGCTGTTCAGTGCAGAGATGACATTTGTCTAAGAGCAGTTTAAAAAATTATACGCTACTGAAAATATTTTGGTAACGTTTATTTATTTATCAAAAAACACTATTATCATTACAGGAGCACCCAATGCGATAATGTGCAAAATACAAAATTACAATAACGTGAGACAATTAAATAAAAACAATTCGAGAAGTTAGGAAATTAGGAATAAGGGTTAGGTTTTGATGGTAGCAAACAAGTAGTTAACAAGGATGGTAATTGCATATAAGCTGAAGACATCTACACAAAAATCTAAGTTCAAAATGGAGATACGTTTCCACCCCCGGTTGTTTTGTTATTTATTTATTTACACTTTAATACACTCATTACATAAGGCATGCTTACCTTAATACCACAAGGCATTCTCTGACAGTCAAGCTTTCGGTAGTGGAACAACAATGTGGAAGGTGCAAATACAAAATCTTAACAAATATAGTAGTTTGTTTAGAAATTGCGGGGCCCTACATTAACATTACCATTTTTTCTAAGAACACATTATGAACACGAAGACGAAGCGTAGACAGGCCCCTCACGAGGAGTACCGACGACCTGGTGAAGGTCGCGGGCAATCGCTGGATGAAGGCAGCCCGGGACCGTTCGTTGTGGCAATCTTTGGGAAAGGCCTTTGTTCAGCAGCGGACGTCTTTTGGCTGAAATGATGATTATGAACACATCTTCTTTATATCAATACCAATCAGTCCAGTTATTTCACAGCACTTTGAGAAGTTACACATAAAAGATTTCGACCTATTGATAAAGTCTTCCCTATTAAAGTTGTTTAAATAAAACGATGTTTACGGATATGTCCCTCATGAGGTACGCGAGATGAATACAAACTAAAACGATAATGTTTTGGATCGCTTTCGAGGCAGTGAGCTGACATTTGCTGACATGCCAAGACATAGATTGTCTTGAAACGATGTGCATTTATGAAGATAATGATTAATGTAGATGTAAAAGAAGCACGGGAGGCATGCCAGGACCGGAATATCTGGTCGGTGTCACCAATCTGCACTCTCTGCCTGCCCCATGAGGTATTTGGCGTGAAGGTACATACATACGTACATAAAACCTTTTCAATGAGTCAGTTTAAGCATTCCAGGGCTTTAGGGGTAAGTATAAAAGATTTCGATCCATTGATAAAGTCTTCCTTTTTAGAGTTGTTTAAATAAAACTATGTTTACGAATATGTCCCTCATGAGGTACGCGAGATGAATATAAACTAATACAATAATGTTTTGATCGCTTTCCAGTATCCTGGGGCACTGAGTTGACGTTTATCTGATAGTGGTTTGAAAAATTGTACGCAACTGTATATATTTTTAAAAGGAGATAGTAATGTGACAGTGACGTTTAATGGTGGTAGAGCTCCAGTAACGGAGCTCGCGGGGGTAGGTACCACCGCATTACATAATATACTTGCCGCTAAATGCTAGTTTTCAGTACTATCGTGTTCCTATGTGATGACTGCAGCCTATAGACACCCACACAAAGACCAAGGTCAAAATGCAGATATGCAGATGCGTTACCACTCCTGAGGCCTAAGGTATTATGCCTCTGTACCGGAAATTACAGCGACGTATATTACCACCTGACCGGAACACGATAGTGCTGAACACTACTTACTACTTTACTACTACCATTAGCGGCAAGTATATTAGGTAATGCGGTGGTACCTACGCCCGCGAGCTCCGTCACTGGAGCTCTACCACCAGTAAATTGGCGATTTTTAAATGTACTACCAGCACTCACAAGCAACTAGCGATATAATTGCAGCTAAAAAAGCCCAGCCACATTTACTGCCGTTTGACGGCGCGTCGTAAATCCAATAAATATTTTGTTGAGTTTACCTCGAAGCGTAAACTGACTATAAAACGAGTATTCTAGCTCTGTTATATTTTGTTTTATCGCTCCTGAGGTGTACCCGTTCATTCTTATTTGATTTTACAACAGTTTTCAATGATCCCTTGTTGCTTTTATTTATTTGTCGGCGTTATTGTCGACGGGTTGAGGAATAATTGAAAATAAAATTTAAGGCATTTAACTGAACAAATTAGCGATTTAATGTGTCTTGAAATGAACAAAGGAGATGTTGCGAGCTCGGCTCTGGTTCGTACATGTCCTCAAAAAATGGGTAAATTAAAGAAGAATCTGAAAAAAATACAATTAATTTGTTCAAGAATAAATTTTAATGTTACCACCACATTTAATTTAAACGATTTTATCATTTTCAACCATGTTCAACATGGCGGCGATACAGCCGACGTTTGGGATAATACCTATGTAGATGAAACAAAACTAATGCTATCTGTATCTTACTAGTGCATCACATATTATCAAAAAAACGATGTATCGAATCGATTAGTATAGTATAAACACATAAAATCGATTTTGATAGTATTTAGAAAATACTACTTTTTTTTTTTCTCCAAGTACTATATAATCAAAAAATCTATTAAAAAAATTAAAATGTCAAAATGACATTGCCCGCAATATTCGCCATGTTGTTTTTGAGTTGCAATTCTAACTGCAAATAATGTTCTGTAACTGCAAACAAAGCTAAATAAGTGAAAATATGCAGTAAAAAAAACGTTTTTATATTGATTTTGCGCAACTTAATGATATTGTGTACAATACATGGCCATGTACAATACATTCCATACATTTTTGCAACAACTCTTTTGTATATATGTAGAATACTACTAATTAACACGTTCGTTTTCTTTAGACTGTGATTCTACTTTGCCACTTATTAAAAAAAACAAATTGAAAAGTTTAAACTTACAGTAGCTGCTGAATTTCACTGCCGTGACTTGATGATTATAAACAATAGTAAAATTATCAAGTCTTGCACTGGTGGTAGAGCTCTAGTGACAGAGCTCATGGGCGTAGACACCACTGCATAACCTCTATCTGCCGCCAAATGGTAGTGTACAGCACTATCATGTTCCGGTTAGATGGTAATGTATGGCCCAGTAATAACTATCACAGAGACATAACAACTTAGGTCTCAGGGGTGGCAACGCATCTGCATTTTGACCTCTAGTTTTTATGTAGATGTCTTAAGGCTGCAGTCATCACTCAACATCAATGTGAGCTGCATGCTTGATTGCTACCTTCCTTACAATAAAAAAATATATAAAACACTCCAACTCATAAAAAATTGCGTTATTTATAAGAATGTTAAACTGTTATCAGAATACCAGACAATGTTACAGATTACGGTTATAAAAACTTTAAGATCGTTTGGCGGCTGCATGTTAATAATCCCCTCGGTTACATTTATCGAGGTGCGGCGGGACTTGGCTACTTCGTAAAACAAACTCAACGCCTGTATTCTCTAAAGGGGATAGAGCGTCCACACAAAACTTGCGATGCGAATTGCTCCAATGCGATTTCATCTGACATTGAAAGTATGGTCAACTAAATCGCATCGCAGCAAATCGTATCGTAAATTTCTGCGATGCGTCAATGTAGGGGCGGCTTAACCTATAGCAGAGAATATAATACTACGTATAGAATGGACACTTCGACGTCCCCGCCCGATTTGCTCGCATCACTCAACCCCTTCCCCTCTTATGGGTGATGGTTGGAATTTTGTACGTGCTACGCACACAGGTGCACGTGTAAATACACGTCACTGATTGATGTCTGTGTAATAGAAACCAAATTAAGCGTTTGTATGGAATTTTGGCGGAGTGTCAGCGGTGTGCCTATAGTGCAGAGTGTGCAATGCACGCGGGCGCCGCCGTCTCAGGGAGCGCCGCGGCGCTCCTGTTACGACGGAAAAGTTATAGCCGCGGGGGGCGCTAGGGTTTCATTGCACACGGGCGCTACACCAGCTAGAGCCGCCCCTGCGGCGTCGCATCGCATCGCAGTTTTGTGTGGCCTTCCATAAAAAGGCGGTACACTTTGATTATGAGTAACTTATGTATTTTTAAATATATTATCTACTCTTTTATACTACCTAATATTTTAAAGAGGAAACATTTCTTTTGTGTGTATGTTTGTACGTTTTCACCCAAATTCTACTGGACAGATTTCAAAAATTCTTTTACCACTACAAAGCTGCATCTTCACTGAGTGAAAGTCTACGAGAATATTACATTCATTGCACTAGTACAAAATATTTAGTTATTGTTTTTATATTATTTCGCATTTACACATGCTTGTGAAATATATTTTATTTTTAAAGAAAAATGGAAAGAAAAATTTGACTTCAGGCGAGACTCGAACTCGCGACCTACTGGAATCTAGTCCAGCCGCTCTCCCAATTGAGCTACTGAAGCCCTGCCCGATTTGTCAAATCTTTCCTTCACATCTATTGCATTGCTTTATGGTAGCAGTAGCGCCATCTATTACCAACTATGCTAGTTAGGCAACCGATATAATAGACTTTTCAGTTTATTGAATATCGTAAAGAAGTCGCTTTTACCCTTAATAATTGTTTTTATATTATTTCGCATTAACACATGCTTGTGAAATATATTTTATTTTTAAAGAAAAATGGAAAGAAAAATTTGACTTCAGGCGAGACTCGAACTCGTGACCTACTGGGAATCTAGTTCAGTAGCTCAATTGGAAGAGCGGCTGGACTAGATTCCCAGTAGGTCGCGAATTCGAGTCTCGCCTGAAGTCAAATTTTTCTTTCCATTTTTCTTTAAGAATAAAAATATTTAGTTGTTTCATAACATTTTTGTTCATCAGAACGACCACTTTTATCATCATCATTATTTTCAGTATCATACAATATTAATCTGTGGTCTTACTTATAATTTGCAGCAGATTTATTCTGTTTTGAGGTATCACGGACGTAAAATTAAAGTATATATAAAAATACGAATGCTATAATGTTTACAGTGCTCAACAATAAATATTGCACATCGAGCTTAGGAAGGAGACTTCGGCTTATTTCGTGTCTATAGAGCGTTATCTCTGTCGCACCGTACTTATTTGATGTTTGCCGACCATTTTGATCAAGTTTTGTCCAATACTGACCGGACTGCCAGTGCTTACGTAGGCAGTGTGCAGCAGAGATAACGCTCTACAAAGTCGAAACGAGCCGATCGTCTCTTTCGGAGGCTCGATGTGCAATATTAATCGAGTATTGTATTTTCATCTTGCCGTTCATCTCATGAATCGTCGTCATCATTCGCCCACCACAGTAAAATCTAAGCAACCAAAAGATTACCAAGTAAACCAAACACACACAAACGGACCTTTATTATGAGGTTACGTTCAAAGAAACTTCTGATTTTCCTGTCTGTTTAGAAGTTGACTTGTTATCCTGTCATGGGTCAGCGCTTTCCCTTTACTTTCTGAATGAGTACAAATGAAGTTTGTTGTTATTTTATGTGATTATTTTGCTGACAAAAAACTAAGATTGTAAAATAATTAAAGTAGCAAAATATAAAGAGGTCCGTTACCACTCCACATCCACCATAGAGAAACTCGGCCCACCGGTTGCGGCGCACACTACAAAAATCGTCTATTACTACGAAACTCATACCATGACTTTCTCAAAATGCATAAACAACCCAGACATTTAAACGTGTGCGTGAAAGCACACATTTAAATGTCTGGGCGACAGGCATAGGACCATTTGTTCTTGGTTTTGGTCTTTGGTCCATATTGTGTATTTATCTTTTTCAAACTGGTTCAAATCTCTACATTATTATTGTACTTACTTATAATAGCACCCATATACCTATAGCCTCCAAAAAGGAGAGAGACTCGTGCCCAGCAGTGGGATGTATAATGGGTTGCCATTATTATTTATTATTATTATAATAAAAAAATAAAGACACAAAGACCATGGTCAAAATGCAGATGCGTTACCACTTCTGAGGCCTAAGGTGTTATGGCTCTGTGCCAGAAATTACAGGGCTGTACATTACCCCCAGATCGGAACACGATAGTGCTGAACACTGCCATTTAGCGACAAGTATATTAGGTAATGCGTTGGTGCATACACCCGCAAGCTCCGTCACTGAAGCTCTACCACCCGTGAAATGCGCATTCATTTCACGGGTGGTAGAGCTTACTTACATAAATAAACGTATTCAATTAATCCGTGTAGAATTTAACAAAATTAATATTGTAGAAATTAAACTTGAGCATTTTCTCGCGTATACAATACTCCCAAACTTCCTACACCCGACGTTTGAGTCGCTTTCCAGCTACCGTGGTCACGGGCACACTAATTTCGACGAACCACCAACAGTTGAAAGACAACCGGCCTTACTACCTTATGTCTTTGTTGAAAACCAGCGTCAGGTACCTTTTATATGAAGGTACCTGACATTTGCTGAACAGGACACCTTTTTGGCAGCCGTGAGACACATATTACGTGTATAGGTATGTATTAATTTTTAGAAAATGTGTTGTCTTTTCTCTGTTACCTGTTACGTTTTATGTCTGTTTTATGTGTCTCGTTGTGTGTCAAATAAATGTTTCTTATCTTATCTTATCTTATGTTAAGGGCGTTACGGATAAAATAGGTAGCATACTGAAAAAGTCGTCAATAAAGACAATTTTCAAACCTCACAAGAAACTACACCAGTATTTAAGACCTATAAAGTGTAACATTCCTTTGCAGGATGCCGGTATCTATAAACTGGAGTGTGATTGCGGACTTTCGTACATAGGACAAACAAGGAGGCCTGTATTGACCCGGGTAAAAGAACATATAGCCGATGTCAAACACCAACGAACCGGAAAGTCTGCAGTTTGTGAACATCTAACGGACAAACCCAACCACTACATACGTTTTGATAAGGTTCAGATAATATCAAAAGAAAATCGTCCTATCCCACGGATGGTCAGGGAGGCTATTGAGATTAAAAAGCATCCAAATTTCAATAGAGAGGATGGTTGGCGTTTGTCGACGAATTGGGAATTATATCCAAATTGAAATCCCAAACTAGTAAATCTGCAAAACCACGAGATACGGTTAGTAATTTTTGCGTGAATCCGGACCGTTATGCCAGACGCCTCAGAAACAGGTGGCGCTAGCATGACATGGCAACGTAGTTTTCAGTAATTTCTCGATAGATGGCGCCACTAGTAGTTTACATCGCACTAGGGTTGTGTTCCGTCTCAGCTATATAAGACCAGGCTGAACATCGTCGAATTGGTGTGCCCGTGATCACAGTAGCTAAAAAGCGACCGAAACGTCGGGTGTAAGAAGTTTGGGAGTGATGTATACGCGAGAAAATCCGCAAGTTTAATTTGTACAATGTATGAAGCTCGTGAAAACCTACGAAAACGTTAAAATTATTATTCAATATCTACGCGAATAAAGTCGTGGGCACAGCTAGTTTCATAATAAGTATAGATATACCTCTTTGTACCTAATGCCCACTGCAGCTCCTTCTAGTCAGAACCTGTGACTGACTTTTAAGATTTGGTAAGAAAGTTTACTGAAAACTGGTTATCCAAACACAAAGTGGACTTTATTAGGGAGATACATTCAAAGTAACTTCTTGTTTCCTGTATTAAACTTGCAAATCAACTAGTTCAGGAGGTTCACTTGTTTCTTCACGGGTGAGCACTGTCCCTTTACTTTCTGAGTTAGTAGCTACAACTAACTACGTTTCGCTGGTTTTTTTGGTTTGGCTCGGCATAACCATGCCTTTTAATGTTAGTATCTCACTTTTAGGGTTCCGTAGTAAACAAGGGAACCTTAAAGTTACGCCATGTCCGTCTGTCTGTCTGTCTGTCAGTCTGCCAGTCCGCGGTTTAGCGCAAAAACTTTTGGTACTAGAGACTTGAAATTTGACACAAGTATATACCTTTATCACCCCGACAAAGTGGTAGAATAAAAATATGAATGAATGAATGAAATAAAATTATTTAGGGAACTTCCCTTACATGTAACGTGCAAACATTTTTTTTAATTTTTCGTTTTCTATAAAGTGTAGGATGTCGCTGGATAGATCTTTTAAAAATGTCACGGGTGTGCTAACATCATTTATGGATTTAGTTAACTGTTCGTGACTTATTAAGCTTCAAAGTGCCAATTTTCGTTAGGGTCAAGTGTCTCCCCCCCCCCCCTTTTTTTTCAACGGTTGTTGATAGATATTCAAACTCAAACGTGACGGTAATAGTAGCTACATTTAACTAAATTAAAAGGAAAACTATCACACGTAAGTTGGCTTTACAAGTTTGCGAGTAATTGTCAACCAAATGTAAGTTAATACTCGATATTTTTTAACAACACCATATTCATTACATTAATCAAACCTAAAAACTACGGAACCCTACACTGCGCGTCGCCCGACACGCTCTTGACCGGCTTTTTCTCTTTATGTGTACGTATGTTGTGTGGTACGAATAAATGAACTATTTTTCTATCTGTCTATTTTAAAAAATATTTTGACGTCGGACGGGAATCGAGCCTACCTTTGGATAACTAGCCAGTCGCTGGTGGCCTGTTATTCCGTAATTTTAAAAATACAATACGAAGATAATCTTGATTTAAATTAATCATATGCCTTGTCCGCTACGAATGGACTACAGAAATTCCGTTCATAAATGCTAAATGCGGTTAACCGGACTTATTTCCGGAACGGGCAACCGGTTTGGGAATTTCCGGATGGCGGTGAGGTTCTAATTTGTGTTTCTTTAATTATTGCTACCGATGTGTACGAAAATGGGAATTATTTTGATGCGATTTTCTTTATCTTTGGAAACGATGGTGAATTGTATACTGCGTGACTGGTCGGACATGTTTAATGGGACATATAATGATGAATAGTTATATTATTATGAATGATGATGATAAAATATGAAGAAAGTTAAATAACATAAATAACATAGCAATCCTTAATTTCTCGACCGGTTACGTGACTTTTTAGCGACTTTTTTTGAGTAAAGAAAGTCAAGTTTTTGAACATAATAATACATGTACCGTTAGTATGTTATAGGGCGCGCGTCAGAATGTCCATTTATTTTTGATTTTGCGGACCAAACCCTACCTGTTTTTGTATATATTTTGAAAGACAATCAGGTATCTACTGATCAACCTGTATTGATAAGTTCCTTCACTTACCGGTCTGGTATAGACCATTTATAAAGTTTAATGTAATGGCCTTTTTTTTCACTATCACGGGTTAAACCCCGAGTTTTATTTTTAGGCGTTAGTATTTAGGCGTTAGTATTTATTTTTTTCGGCGAGATCAAATCCAATAATCCACCGAATTATGGACTGCAATATAACAAATTTTGTATAATTTTGTAGGATTTTTCGCAACAGCTTTTTTGTCTTCAGATGGGACTTGAACCCGCGACCACCAGGTCCAGTCTCTCCCAACTGACTTACCGAAGTCCACATCCGACTGTCGATTTTTTTCCACATTTTCATCCATTGCCTTGGGGTGGCAGTCTTTATGATAAGTATTGTTCATAAAATATTATTTATATTAACGGATTGCTAGAATTTCCGAGAATCTTAAGGAAAATAACGCAGTAATGATGCTTTCTGCAAATCAGCGTGGGCCGTAATCATAGAGCAACACGGGCCACCGGCCGCGGCGGACCGGTGTGCCCTCCTTAGATGAAATGTCACGTTATTCTTGTAAGAATAATGTTGCATTTCATAAAGAACGATTTAGATGAAATGTCACATTATTCTTGTAAAGAAGCGATATTATATTTATATATATATATATATATATATATATCTATATATATATATATATATATCTATATATATACATATATGTCAATTGTATCTTTATTCTATTTATGTAATAAATGTGTATACATTTGTATGTACTAGTTATACTAAGTATGAATTATTATTATGCTCTGTATGTCTGTTGTATCGTAATACCGCCATATAACTTTCTATACTAGTAATGGTTTAACTGGTAGAGAACGCTCTTAGCGTTAAGTTCGCCATTTGTAACAATATTGTATGTATTGTGACAATAAAGACTTAATAAATAATAAATAAATAAAACAGTCTGTCACTTTTTGCGGGGGGGAAATTTGTGTGACGCACACCAACAAAAATCGTCTATTACAACGAAACTCACATAGACTTTACCAAAATACATAAACAATTTCACGCACACATTTGAACATCTCGGGCCCACTTGGGTTTGTACTTTGACAGAGGGGGAAGCCTGCATATGGCTACTCCCCTCCGGTCCGCCGCGGCCGGTGGCCCGTGTTGCTCTAAAGCCGTAATGATAGCGTGGTACAAAAAACTATCACGCAAGTAAGCAATTGCTACGTCGTATGTTACAGGAAACGTGTTTTCGAGAGAGAAAGCGAGTCGATATCACACTAATATGGATAAATAATTTCGTCGTTACAATATATTATTATATCAACCCCTAAAGTTTTGAAAAAGGGGATGAAATGTTGATGAAAGTTGGTATGAAAAATCTAAATTGCTTAACCGATTTTAATGGATTTCGACACAAATGTTCGTAGTTAAAAACCCAAGGTATATAACATAACTATTACAGGGTATTAAAACAGCTTGTTAAGTTGAGAACTACTTAATGTTTGCTTATGTATGTTTATATAAACATAGGGTATAATTTTTTAAAACTTTGCTATCCCTCTAATTTTTTTTTTTATTTATCTATTTATTTCAGGCAACAAAATTGATTTTAATTAAACAACACGCCCATATATATGTAAAGAAATACTATTTCTTTCTTCGCACTCTGTGTGTTTACATACCATGAAGTTTGGTTATAGTTTTTAACTTTTTAATTGTCTGATTTTAAAGAAGAAACGAATTCAGAATGTCAGATGACAGATTTAAATACGAGTTGATTGACAATTGGATAATCAATGAAAATTTTAATATTATATTATTTTATGTTTTAAAAGTGAAAGAATAAACTTTCATTGTCGTTTCTTCTTTACAGGTTTGAGTTCATATTGTTTTATATTAACTAAATAAAATAGTCTCTGTATAAAAAAAACTAACAATAAATCTTCTTTACAGCAACACAAGGTTTATTTCTTTCATGTAGTAAAACAGTCTTATAAAACGACAATTTTGTTTATAAAAAGATGCAAATGGAGCAGTTACGTTTTGAATTCACGATTTTACCGGCGAATGATGGAAAATCTAATGTTTGTTGTGTAACCTCAATCACAACTAAAGATGAAAAAAAATTTGCTATACCAGAGGAATTACAGTCTGTTGGATTTCACGAAGAATTAATTGAGACAGCCGTGTACAACAAAGTAAAAAATAGTTTAAAGAAAAGACATCAGACACGAAGAGTTTGGATAACTATGACAGATAAATTACGAGAAATTTACATAGATGCTGATGGTAACTTACAATTTGGAGAACAATATCTGGAGGAAATTGAACATAACCGAGCATCTGAAGAACAAATTAGAGATTCGAATTCATTGGAAGAAATGTTTACAAAGTTAATAGAAAATACACATGATTTAAAAAAACAGAATCTGAAATATGTCGCAGAGAAGTTTGTGATTGAGAAATTTACGAGCAAAAACTCGAATGCAAGGCAATGGATTGACATTTTTGAGAGAGAATGTTCTCGCTTCGGTATTATGAAAGATGAACAAAAAATTGAGATTCTCCGACTATTTATGGATAAAAGTTGTGTTGATTGGTACAGCTCAATGATTATAAAATTAACACTCAACTCAGAGTGGATAGTTTGGAAAGAAAAGTTGTGTGAGTCATTTGCAAACCAAAACTGGAACCAAGTGACCTATGCATTGTTATTTAAATATAAGGATGGTTCATTAGTGGACTATGCCATTAAAAAGGAAAAACTTTTATTGGACATGAGAAATTCAATTGATACAGGTACACTGGTGGATCTGATAGCGGTAGGTTTGCCAGGTTTTGTATTAGAGAAGATAAATAGAGAAGCAATGAACGATACAGTATGTTTATTCAATGAGGTGAGAAAGTATGAACATTTGGTAAATAAAAATAGGAATGGAACGTACAGAAAGTATGAAAATCAAAGGATAAATATTACAAATGAAGGACGTTATCCATGCAAAATATGCGTAAAATTAAATAAAGGGGTTCGCTATCATTCCGAAGCTGCATGCTGGTTTAGAGTTAGAGAAGATGATAAATTAAATAAAAGATATATTAAACATGTAAATAATTCAGTGATTGAAGCAGAGTTAAATGAAACAGAACAAAAAAACTAGTAGTGACACCATTAATTAAGATCAAACTACTGTTAAATAATAAATTAGAAATTTATGGAGTATACGATTCAGGTTCAAATGTATCTCTAATTAATTCCAAATTACTAAAACTAAATACAAAAGGACATAACTCGAATGAAGAAAATATAGTAACAATTAATGGTGTCCAAAAAACAAGTGGTTTGACAAATTTAAAAATAAAAATTTTTGAAATAGAAGAAAATGTGGATGTGTACATCATTGACGAACACAAATTCAGATATGATTTCTTAATAGGATTAGATATGATAAAGAAATACAAGCTAGTACAAAATGAGGAGTTAAAAATAACTCAGAAACAATACTTACATGAAAAGAATAGTAAAAAAATGGAGAAAAAGATAGACGAAGGTGAAAATGAAGGTAATAAATATGAAAACGAAAACAAAATTAATTTTAATGAACATATCAAAGAGGAGGAATTTGAAATAAAGGTTGGTCATTTAGATGATGATAAAAGGGAAGAAATAAATAAGCTAATACAACAATATCAATCAGTTTTTGCCAAAAACAAGTATGACGTGGGAATGGTTAAAGGATATGAAGCAAGAATAGATTTATTAATGGATAAATACTGCAGCAAGAGGCCATACAGATGCACTATAGAAGACAAAAAAGAGATAGCAGAACAAATAGCCGAATTATTGGATAATGCGCTTATAGAAGAATCTTATAGTCCATTCGCAGCACCAGTAACTTTGACATTTAAAAAGGAAGAAAATAAAAAATCAAGGCTCTGTATAGACTTCAGGGATTTAAATAAAATTGTAGTTCCTCAGGCTCAACCCTTCCCATTAATTGACGATTTAATGACAAAAACAAGAAATTGCAAATTTTTTACAAGCTTAGACGTTAATTCAGCTTTTTGGTCTATACCTCTACGAGTAGAGGACAGGAAGAAGACAGGGTTTGTAACTCAAGAGGGACACTTTCAATGGACTTGCCTACCATTTGGTTTGAAGACTGCTCCAGCAATATTTCAAAGAATATTGTGTAACATACTTAGAAAATATAAACTAACCGATTTTGCTGTCAATTATATAGATGACATCCTGATATTTTCAAACTCATTTGATGAACACATAAGTCACTTGAAACAGTTACTAGAAGCAATTCAAACGGAAGGATTTCGACTAAAATTTATAAAATGTACATTTGCATCAGATTCGGTAAAATACCTGGGACATATCATTCAATATAATTCTATCCAACCACTGAAGGACAATCTCATTTCGATAAAAGAATTTCCAGTACCAAAAACCCAGAAGAATATTCGACAATTTTTGGGAAAAGTAAACTTTTACCATAAATATATACCAAGGAGCGCAATAATTCTTGACCCATTACATAATTTGCTAAGAAAAAATCAAAAGTTTGTTTGGTCTGAAGAATGTCAAAATGCGTTTGAAAAAATAAAGAGTCTCTTGTGTTCACAGCCAATACTAGAAATTTATGATCAAAATCTACCAATAAATATTTATACTGATGGTTCTCTGCTGGGTGTTGGAGCAATTTTAAAACAAGTACAACTAGATGGTAAAGAAAAACCAGTAGCCTATTTTTCAAAAAAACTGAATGGAGCGCAAAAGAAGAAAAAGGCAATATATTTAGAATGCTTAGCTATTAAAGAAGCACTAAGATATTGGCAGTACTGGCTGATAGGTAAATCGTTTACAGTCTACACAGACCATAAACCATTAGAACACATGAACTTAAAAGCTAGAACAGACGAAGAACTAGGTGATTTGACTTATTACCTTTCACAATATGATTTTAAAATCAAATATTCCCCTGGAAAAGATAATTTAGAAGCGGACTGTTTAAGTCGGAATCCTGTATTAGAACCAGAGGATAATCTAGAAGAACAACTGAAAGTTGTGAACTTAATAACATTAGAAGATATTGTAATAGATCAGAATCAAAATAAAGAAATACAGAGAAACAATAATAAAATAATCAAAAAACACAATTTATACTTCAAAAGAATTAGGAACAAAGAGAAAATAATAATAACAGAAGAATTCAGTATTAAATTTATAAAGCGAATACATGAAGATCTATGTCACATTGGAGTGGGACAAATGCTAACGACTATTAGTTCACTGTACGCAACAAAAAATTTAACGAAAAATATTAAAAATGTTTGTAGGAATTGTGAAATTTGCATAAAAAACAAAACAAGAGGACAACACAAATACGGATTAATGTCATATTTAGGCCCAGCGACAAGACCCTTTGAAATAGTATCAATAGACACAATTGGAGGTTTTGGTGGTTCTAGATCAACCAAGAAATACATACATCTTTTAGTGGACCACTTCACTAGATATGCATTTATTATAACATCAAAAACCCAGGGTGCACATGACTTTATAAAGCTAATAAATAAGGTCGCTGAAACCGAAGAGATTGGGATGCTCCTTACCGACCAGTATCCTGGAATAAACTCTAAAGAATTCAAGAAATTCCTTACTGACAAACAAATAACAATAATTTTTACAGCAGTGAATGCACCGTTTTCTAATGGCCTAAATGAAAGGTTGAATCAAACGATAGTTAACAAAATTAGATGCAAAATCAATGAAGATGGAGAAAACAGAGCGTGGACTACAATAGCACATGAATGTGTAGAAAAATACAATCAGACTAACCACTCAGTAACTGGCTATGCACCATGTTATTTGCTATACGGAACAGATGTTAAGGTTTTACCAAAAGAACTACAACAAGGAGGTATAAATAGTGACTGGATCGAAGATAAGAAAACAGCGCTTAATAATACCTTGAAATCACATTACTATAACAAAATGAGGTATGATAGGAATAGAAAACAAAGAGAATTCAGTGTGGGAGATCTAGTATATATAGAAAATGGGAATAAACTAAATAGGAAAAAGCTAGATGAATTGAGAATTGGACCATATAAAATAATTAAAAAGAAATCTAATACAATTTACGAGATAGATACAGGACATAGAAAAACAGAGTCAAATCTTTTTCATATCACAAAACTAATTCCAGTACAGATAACAGAGGATGAGAATGTGCAAGTATCAAATGGAGAACTGGAGTGAAAATTCACGGGTGAATTTTCTTCCCCATGGGGGGAGATGTAAAGAAATACTATTTCTTTCTTCGCACTCTGTGTGTTTACATACCATGAAGTTTGGTTATAGTTTTTAACTTTTTAATTGTCTGATTTTAAAGAAGAAACGAATTCAGAATGTCAGATGACAGATTTAAATACGAGTTGATTGACAATTGGATAATCAATGAAAATTTTAATATTATATTATTTTATGTTTTAAAAGTGAAAGAATAAACTTTCATTGTCGTTTCTTCTTTACAGGTTTGAGTTCATATTGTTTTATATTAACTAAATAAAATAGTCTCTGTATAAAAAAAACTAACAATAAATCTTCTTTACAGCAACACAAGGTTTATTTCTTTCATGTAGTAAAACAGTCTTATATATATATAGGTATACCTTATAAAGCAACATGCATATTAAAATATATTATATTATATTTTCAAAAATAATTTTAACAATTCTTTCCTTTTTGATACCAGGATTATTTAGCAGTATTTTCGTGTCACTAATCCCAGAAAATCAAATTAAAACTATCTAGATGTGAACTCGATAACCGAATCGTCAGAATGAAGTCAACCCTCTCAAAAGCGAGTGTTGACTAAGTACTCCAAAGAGTCGATGTTTTCAAGACCTGATCGAAACGTTTTACCTGAACAAACAGTTCGTGTATAGTTCTTACTTCGTTCAATTGAGTTAAATTTAGTATGCTATGTTGGTAATGCTAAAAACTAAATTGGGCCGGACATATCGCGCGTATTCAAGACCAGAGATGGAGTGCAAATATTATCCATTGGTAACCACGCGACAAATTACGATCAGTAGGGCGACCAAAGAAAAGATGGAGCGACGACATAGTGGAGGCAGCAGGTGCTACCTGGACCCGGATAGCTCAGGATCGTAGCACTGGTAAAAGGCCTCCTCAATGCATATTGAGGAGGCCTTTTACCAGTCATAGGTTCCCGAATAATAGAAAAATATATATATCTTTTAATGTAATTCATTTTGTAATTTTTATTGTAATTTAGGGTAAATAAAAGCTATTTTATTTTTTATTTTATTTTATGTTGGTAATGTATAAAACATTAACGATGGTGGGAAGCAACTGCAGCTCACATGGATGTTAAATGATCTCTGCAGACAGTGGATATGTGGACAAAAACCAGAGGTCAAAAAGCAGATGCGTTGCCACCCCTGATCTAAGTTGTTGTCTGTGTGATAATTAACTATTACAGGGTATTAAAGCTTGTTAAGTTGAGAACTACTTAAGGTTCGCTTCTCAATATTCTACAGTCCCGTGACAGTGGAGTCCCGGACAGTGGAATGGGTTCGGTTCCCAGATTGGGAGGATGAGTTCTATTGTATTTTTAGAACGTAACTTCACGCCTTTAATCCCCGAAGGGGTAGGCAGAGGTAAATGCATGCATTCAAGAATACATGCAAACACCCACGACTCGCCGGTTACGTTTTGGCCCATGTAACAGGTGGCAAACCTGTTGACATCTCCGGGCACGTTACCAAACTTCAAGGTACTGGGAAATTTCCAGAAAATGGAAAAATCCCAATAGAACCAGAGATAATGGACTTTCATCTCTGATAACCCCCTACCCGGGAATCGAACCCAGGACCTCAGCGTAGTAGTAGTGGCCTGCTACCACTAGGTTACCGAGGCAGATTATATTTTATAATTCTATAATAAGAATTAAGCAAAGCCTAAAACAAAAACCCATTCAGAATCCATTCCAACGCATTATTAAACATTTTAACACGGGTCACTTAGAACTTGTTAGCAAATGCCAGGTAGTTGAGAATTAAGCAATTAGCAGCGTAGGGTTAAACGAATTACATGGGATAATAACGTTTGAGTGTTCGGTTTTAATTTTTATTACGTCTCAACCCGTTGTTCGCTGACACTAAAAGGTCATTTTTACCGGACGATGTGTACTCGTAATGTCGGTATTTTATGAACGATTCAGTCTAGAGAAGTGCTTGTGATAGGTTTATGTTCTTTTATTGCAATCTATAATTTAAGTTATTGTGGTTATAATTTTACGTACCTATCATTGAAAGATCAGTTTCAGTACAGAAACTGATGAATATTTAACCTAACACAATTTTAACGTCCCGGTTAGTCCAGCGGTGTGAGATGACCGTTTGATTCGATAGGTTGCGGGTTCGCCCCACGCCGGGACAAATGTTTGTATGGCCTACAGACATTTGTTTCGGGTCTGGGTGTTTGTGTATGTGTTGTATGTGTACAATGGCACCCACGACACAGGTTTATACTTACTGTGGGGCTGTGAGTGTAACCGTATTGTATTGTACTCACTCAGCCGAAAGGACGAAATGCTCCCCTTAAAGATATGACATATTCTCCACGCTTGGCATGCCGAGTAGTCGATCGTAGTGGTGCCCATCTCGCGTTATTATATTTAATTTTAATGTCTACTGCTCTGTTAGAATAGTGAGCGATTTTTCGGTAGACTGACTGCACTAGCAAAAGAATTCTCCCTCACTACTTTTTAACCGACTTCGAAAAAAGGAGGTTATGAATTCGTCGGAATCTTTTTTTTTTAACCTTATAAGAGTATATTTTAAAGAAAAATGGAAAGAATTAAAATATATTTCACAAGCATGTGCTAATGCGAAATAATATAAAACAATTATTAAGAGCAAAAGCGACTTCTTTACGCTATTTAATAAACTGAGAAGTTTATGGTATCGGTTGCCTAACTAGCATAGTGTGGCAATAGATGGCGCTACTGCCACCATAAGGCAATGCAATAAATGTGAAGGAAAGATTTGACAAATCGGGCAGAACTTCGGTAGCTCAGTTGGAAGAGCGGCCGGACTAGATTCCCAGTGGCCGCGAGTTCGACTCTCGCCTGAAGTCAAATTTTTCTTTCCATTTTTCTTTAAAATATATTTCACAAGCATGTGTTAATGCGAAATTATATAAAACACTTATAAGAGTAGTAATCGGGAAATAAAATTTGTTCGATACATCATGTCACGCGGCGATAAGCATTTTGTATAGAACAATAGATTTCTTTTTTTGTCGCTCAAAGTGGGCCCCAAAGACATACCCTTAAAAATTTTAAAGTATCTCACAAATAATCATGTGTAGAATAAAACATATTTTAACAACTCAGTTTATAACATTACTCAGTTTATAGTATAACTCGGGAATTCCGGTTCCGGCGGTCAAATTGATAACATGTACGTCAACGTCGTCCGAGGATTTTAATCGTAAAATTGTGTTTTAAAGTGACATTTTTGTGCTGTGAAATGTAAAAACATTAAAACGAAATTCATTAACCACTAATAATAAAAGAACAAAGGAAGAGTGTTAAAATTCGTGCGATAATTGTTGAAAAAACACCTGAACTATAACCTAAAATTAGTCACGGGCATAGACCATAGACTCGTCTCAGTTTAATACCAACATTACGCCAGTGCGACAGGGACTTGATAGTTGACAGTGTCAACAACAGTGCTGCCACTTAAGAAAAATAAAAGCTACCAACCAGTGATACCACACACAAAACAAAATTTCCCTAGTCATGGATAAAAACATGGAACTACTTCTAAACAAACTCGACGAGAAATTTAGAAACCAAACCGAACTCATAACTGGTGGTAGAGCTCCAGTGACGGAGCTCGCGGGCGTAGGCACCACCGCATTACTTAATATACTTGCCGCTAAATGGCAGTGTTCAGCACTATCGTGTTCCGGTCAGGTGGTAATGTACGGCCCTGTAATTTCCGGCACAGAGGCATAACACCTTAGGCCTCAGGAGTGGCAACGCATCTGCATTGTGACCTTGGTCTTTGTGTGGGTGTCTATAGGCTGCAGTCATCACTTAACATCAATGTGAACTGCATGCTTGTTTGCCACTTCCATAACATAAAAAAAAAAAAAAAAATAACACATTCCGTAACTAAGAGCGTCATGGAAGCTTTAGACGAAAAAATAAAAACTATCATGGAGGAAAATACAAAACTCAAGGACAAAATTTCAGAACTTGAATTTAAACTTAAAAGAGCAGAGATAGAAAAGAGAAAAAACAATCTTGTCTTTTTTGGAATCAAGGAAAATATTAAATTCGAAACGGAATTAGTGGACTTTATCAAAGAAATAATCGTGGATATGGGAGTTCATATGGATAGCCAAGAAATTATCAAAGTATATATAATTGGGCAGAGAACTGTAAATAAAACCGTCCAGTGGTAGTCACCATCACAACTCAATGGAAAAAACATCTTATACTGAAATATAAGCCTAACCTTCCACAAGGCGTCAACATAAAAGAGGACTATCTCAAAGAAAGTTTGCTAAACATGACACACTCCAGACATGCCGTACACAACCCAACAAAACAATGGGGAATTCCTTATCAAAACTCAGCAAAGAACTATTAGAAACTGGTACAATAGATGTAAAAACAAGTTACAACAAATTACATAATGAAATTACATGTCAAAGAGACCAAAAAAGGATGCAACATAAATACAATTTAAGCAATTCAACACTACAACTTATAAAAGATAGAAAAAGTTTACTTGACTGCAAAATAAGGGAACAGAACATCCAAAAAATAACTCACTTAAGCAAAAATATCAAAGAAGGCATCAGAAAGGATAGGAAAGTCAAAAGGTTGCAAACCCTAGAAAAACATATAGCGAGGACAGGAGGGACAAGAAAAGCTCTAAAAGAACTCCGAGAATCAAACCAATGGATCCCGAAATTGAAAAACAACCAAAAAAACGTAACAGGACGAAAGAACATAAATAATATAGCTACAAAATTCTACCGCAACTTATTTTCCAACCAAAACACAACTACACATGTAAGTCGAGATACCCTAAACTATAATCAGTTCTTAGTGAAGCCAGAACCTGACATAATACTCAGTGAAACTAGGAATGCCATACTAAGCCAAAAGCTAGACAAAGCACCAGGTCCCGATAAAATAACAAACGATGCTATCTTATGTACAACTGTGTTTACTGTATAATTGTAAACTGTAATAAGCAAATAAATACATTATTATTATTATTATGTCTCTCGTCAGCACGGGATCCAATTTGAACCCCGGACCTTTGTCAGGCTTGCGCGGGGACATGGGGAGTCCAACACGTAGAGGCCCTTTCGAGAATTTTGATCTACTTTGTAATGGGTTATATTCGGCGGGACCTCTCTCTGGCTGCATCAATAGTTAATACAGACACAGACAGACCCCGCAGAATATAATGGGACTATTGTAATGAAAAGTGATTTGCCAAACATTGGGCTATGTGGGTGAA
Source organism: Macrosoma leucophasiata (assembly GCA_036365455.1). Taxonomy (NCBI): domain Eukaryota; kingdom Metazoa; phylum Arthropoda; class Insecta; order Lepidoptera; family Hedylidae; genus Macrosoma; species Macrosoma leucophasiata. Next base: position 2,518,041 of record JAWQUS010000004.1, on the reverse strand, counting down.
CTGGGGGGACTAGCTGGCTGGGCCTATGGAGTGAGATCCGGCACCTGCCTATATTCAACATCTCACATTATCGAATCCTACTTTAGGCAGGTGGTGACTCGCCTCTTCTTGGTGGGCCCCCCAAACAGCCAACCCGATGGTCGACAGGGGGCAACACTGTTGAGAGAGGCTGGGGGTGTCGAGAGGTGTGGCCCCGGTTTCACCATCACGAGCGAGTAATCTCGAGCTCGGAGCGGGCTTCCCCGCTATTATGCCTTTAGACACTTCCACCCCCGAGTGTATGGCTCTTGCAGAAATTTAGACAACAGCCTATTATCCAAATTTCTGCAAATGCCATACCTCTAGCGCCCCACTCTGACCAGCCAATGAAGGCAAGCCAGAGGTGAGAGACCTGATGCTCTGTCCGGCCGTACCTCTGTGTGGCGGACGAGGCGGAGCCCAGTTCTCTCGGAGGAACTCGAGATGATGGTAAGGGGTGGTGTCGCTACTCACCAACAGCTCGCCACAAGCTGCTCTGCCCCCTTATTATTATTATTACTGAGAGGAACCGTAGAAGAACTGGTCCCCATTTTAACCAAAATTTTCAACGGCATCCTGAGATCGGGACAGGTTCCCGAACAATGGGAGACATCCCACATCATTCTCATACATAAGAACTACAGACCATTAAGTATGATGTCTAACATATATAAAATTTTCTCCAAAATTATCATAAGCCGATTAAGCAACACACTTGATAAAAACCAACCAAAGGAACAAGCTGGCTTTAGGAAAACTTCTCCACGATAGATCATATTCACACAGTCAAGCAAATTATGGAAAAATACAATGAGTACAACAAGCCGCTATATATGGCTTTTATCGATTATTCTAAGGCATTTGATAGCATTAGCCACACAGCCATATGGGAAAGCTTACAAAACCAGGGAATCCCGACAGTGTACATAAACACCATTAAAAACATTTAAAAACAATTATTCCAATAGTAAGGCAAGTATACAACTAGAAACCTTGGGGGAGACATTCCAAGTAAAGAGAGGCGTCAGACAGGGTGACCCAATGTCCCCAAAGCTATTCTCGGCGGTACTAGAAATATATTTCGAAAGCTAAACTGGGACCAACATGGATTAAATATCGATGGACAAAAACTAAACCATCTTGCTGATGATATTGTTTTGTTTGAAGAACAACCAGGGATCCTAGAAGAAATGATACAAGATCTAAATAGAGAGAGTGAGAAAGTGGGCTTAACTATGAATATAAACAAAACGAAGCTATTAACGAATTCAAACAAATATGAAATAAAAATTAACAACCGACCTGTTGAATATGTAAATGAATATATCTATTTAGGACAAGTCATCTCACATACAGACACAACAAAAAAGAAATTAAAAGACGAACAGCTAACGGATGGAAAAGATATTGGTCACTGAAAGAGATTATGAAATCCACAGATCTTAGTATTGGTATCAAAAGGAAAGTCTTCAATACCTGCGTTCTCCCATGTATTACATATGGGTGTGAAACCTGGGCTCTTACGAAACATCACAGAAACATGCTAGAACACTGCCAAAGAGCTATGGAACGAAGTATGATAGGTACTAAGAAACAAGATAAGATACGAAACACCGTCATAAGAAGTAAGACAAAAGTCACGGAAGAAGAAACAGAGGAAGACAAAGCAAAAGATGGGAAGATGAACTAAAACTGACCGCAGGCCCAAAATGGAGAAGGGTTGCTAGAGACAGAGTACAATGGAAATTGTTAGAGGAGGCCTTTGCCAAGAGGCACATTGAACTCAGAGATATTTTATAACTAAAGAGACAACCACAACACAAAAGAAAGAAGAAAGCCGTTCATATTTAGAATAAAACATATTTTAACAACTCAGTAATCCAACAGTCAAAGGGTGGATTTCAATTAGTGTGAACCTTACTTGAAATCATGTAGACCCACCCCAAGTGTCCTACAAAATAAACCCGGGTATAAGAATACAATGATCGGGTCAAGTGTCATCTCTCTGGGGAAATGACCGCACCTCAATACACTTTTAACGTCCCTCATATTTTTGGAATCGACACCTTATGCAATTTATATCTTTACTTGTGTTAAGGCTCTAGTGAGGAGTGTATGATATATATAACACTGACACAAATAAATAAATACGCTTACACTCACAGCCCCACACTAGGTATAAACCTGTGTCGTGAGTGTAAACAACGACACACAACACATACCTACACAAACACCCAGACCCGTCACAAATATCTGAAGGCCATACAAATATTGGTCCCGGTGCGGGGATCGAACCCGCAACCCTTCGTATCGAACGGTCCTCTCACACCGCTGGAATAACCAGGTCGTCGAATAAATATTTTTAAATATTATACAAGCTGACCCGGCAACCTTCGTATTGCCTCAGAATGAAATAATGTGTCAAAGGTTTGATAGATACGGACTATTTGTATGGGAAAATGAAATTGTTGTTTTACTATTTCCCTTCAATTTCTTCATATTTTCCTACCTTTTAAACCTTCTCTGGACTTCCGAAAATCATTCAAAACCAAAATTAGCCAAATCGGTCCCGCCGTTCTCAAGTTTTAGCGAGTCTAACGAACAGCAATTGATTTTTGATATATCTGGCCCGGTAAGATATCACCGGGCCAGTTAAAATATTTTTTCCCATGTGGCCCGGTGCCGGGCCAAGTCACCGGGCCAGATGGGATACAGCCAAAAAAGACTGGCCACTTCGTGGAAAGTGGTGGGTTACAATACCAAGAAGAAATTCAACGCTCGGATGTGGGGCTCAGCAGCTCAGTGGTAAAGCAGCTGGACTGGATATCCTGAGGTCGCAAGTTAATATATATTGTATGCCTTGTATCCGTATTTCGCCGAGTAGCTTTCCCTCACAAACACAATTGATTGGACAAATTGCGATGTTCCGGCATTCAGGACAAATGTGCAATAATAAAAAAAAATTGCTCCATTCCCAGAACGTCTTGTGTTATTTTATTTTTTTCGTTATGAAATCCCTGTGATTCTATTTAATGACATAGAGGTATACATTCTCCGTTCAATTACAAAAAACAGGCTTTTTGTTGTAAAAATAACAAGTAACTGGTGATAGAACTTCAATGACAGAGCTCGGGACTGGGTATATTATCCATAAAAGATAGATATGCCTTTGCGGACTTTCTTGTAGATCTAACAAAGAGAAAATATATGTTTTTTATTATGTTATGAAAGTGGCAAACAAGCATGCAGTTCACATTGATGTTAAGTGATGACTGCAGCCTATGTGTTACCACTCCTGAGACCCAAGGTGTTATGCCTCTGTGCCGGAAATTACAGGGCCGTACATTACCACCTGACCAGAACACGATAGTGCTGAACACTACCATTTAGCGGCAAGTAAATAAGGTTATGTGGTGGTGCCTACGCCCGCGAGCTCCGTCACTGGAGCTCTACCACCAGCTCTATCTCCAATATGTAACGTTAGTTCGTAATTTCCGTCGCCACAAGGTGTCGCGAGATTTACTGATTTCTGCGGAAATGGACTGGAAGGCTTGACGTACACATGTTTGTAAATATTAGCCATATACTGCATGTTAAATATTAGCCATATACTGGATGTAAAAAACAAGAATATAAATAAACTAGCGGCCAGCCCCGGCTTTCCAATGGTGCAATGTTACCTACATAACTACGAGTACTTTCATAGTAAAATTTTGCCTACAGCACTCCTGAATAATGTAGCTTTTTGATCGTGAAAGAATTTTCAAGATTGGATATATAAACAAACAAAGGTACAAACTTTACTAATAATAATACATATAGATATAGATAAATAAGTGTCCGACCGTAAACCGGTGGTATTCTGTACCATAATAATATTACAAACATATTAAAGTACTTCTTGTGTAATCATTTTCATTTATTTTTCTCACTTCTAACTTCTAATTGTTTTTCTCAAAAATGGTTAGTGTTATGAAAAAATGTGTAAGGACAACTTTTGTAGATAATTGCAAGATATCCAATTTTTTTGACATATTTTATCATAAAACTAACTAATTCGCTAAAAAATTCAAAAATCCCATTTTTGCAACCTTTGACCTTGAATAAAAATGTTTGCAGTCATCGGATCGATGGGGACTTTTCACAAATTCATAATTATGGTGTCCCAAATATCTATATAAATTTTCAGCTTTCTGGTATAATTACCAGGTTACCCCTATTTTTGGGCTTGGATAGTGGTCACTGTTATGGACATTTTAACATTTGCAACATCTAACTTAACTAAAGGTTTGATATGTGGTGCGAATCCAAAAAAGTGACCAAACCATACATTACTTTAAAAAAAACACTGCTATGACACACGGATGGACCGTCAAACAGACATGACGAATCTATAAGTTTTCGTAAAGTAAGTTCATTTGACTACGGAACCCTAAGAAGTATCCAATCATCATGACAATATACAACTGCGCTTACAACAACATGCAATTTTTTTATGTTCAAATGCGGTAACTTATAAACGGTCTTAAATAATTTTATTCAGATTATATGTAAGTAAATAAGAATGTTTGTCCTCCTAAATAAAATAAGATAAATAAAATCATGTGAATTTGGGATCAAAATAAAAAAGTGTCCATAAATGCAGTGTACGTCGAACTTTATCGAGATTCCATTGAACTTGTACCATCATTATTGGCAAGTCACAGACGTAGGAGACCGATTTGCAATCCATTTAACATTTGAATTATTAAGTGGTGTTTATCGACACATAATTGTTGGCACGTGAAGCGTTAGCTAAAGGATTCTATAAATTGATATGATTGTAACAAACATAGAGCAACACGGGCCACCGGCCGCGGCGGACCGGTGGGGATAGCCATAGCGTTTATTACCGATGCAAAAAAGTCTGTCATTTTTTGCGGAGGGGAATACGTGTGACACATACACACACTACAAAAATCGTCTATTACTACAAAACTCACACTTTGACCTTAACAAAATACATAAACAATTTCACGAACACATTTAAACATCTAGGCGACAGCCACAGGCACACTTGTGCTTGTACCTTGACCACACCGCGGACACTCCGCCAAAATTCCAAACAAACGCTTAATTTTGTCTCTATTACACAGACATCAATCAGTGATGTGTTTTTACACGTGCACCTGTGTGCGTAGCACGTAGAAAATACCAACCATCGCCCATAAGAGGGGAGGAGGTTGGGTGATTCGGAGAAATCGGGGGGGACGTCAAAGTGTCCATTCTATACGTAGTAATATTACATATTCTCTGATTTGACATATGGCTACTCCCCTCCGGTCCGCCGCGGCCGGTGGCCCGTGTTGCTCTATGGAAGCAAAGAAACTGTTGATCTGTCAGAAAGTTTTCCAGATATAATTTGGCAACGGATCAATAGATTTCTATACAGTTCTACGCAGCATCTAGAAAATAATTCCGGTTGGCCGCCACACAGGCCTCCCCGCGCTCCCTGTCCCGCTGCCTATAGAAAATTCCATAATTAAAATGTTCTTTCTTTTCTATATTGCGCTCGTGGAAGCCGAGGCGGGTCGCTTATAATTAATTCGCGCGATTCGCGAAAGCGAATTCTGTCTGTCAATGAAACGTCCCTAAGTGAACAGTTCTGTCGGCGAGTCTCTCAAAAATTGTCCTGTTGGCGATTAGTCCAAAGTAGAAACGACTACCGGAGAATGCTTGCAGGTTCCTTCCTGCCCCTTAGGGTGAGTCCATAAAACACGTCACGCTAAAATAAGCCTTTTCTGACCCCCTGACAACAGGAGGGGCCTATTGTCAAGCTGTGTCACACTATCTTTAACACCCCTAAAAATATTACGTCACAAAATTACCATTCCTGAATATGTATTTTTTTACATAGTCGTAAAACTATTAAGATAGAATTTGTAAGAAAAAAATTGGAGATCTTGCAACTATCTACAAAAGTTTTACTCACACTTAACTTTTTTTGAGAAAAAACAATTACTAAATTTCGTCCCACCACAGGAAGTTTTTTATAGTTGTTTACAATCCGTTAAAATTGATAATGAAGAATGTCACGGAGAATAAATATACATTTATGTGCAATTATAATATAAGTTTATCAGTAGAATGTCTCAATACCTCTATTTCAAAAATTTTGTGTGAAATCCCTAGGGGTATTTATGTCTTAATAATCATTATTTTGAACTTTTAGGGAAAATAGCTTTAAGCGATAAGTGGACCAGTGTCTATAAAAGTAACATTAAACAAGAAACATTATCAGCCATGAGGGTGTCTTTTGAAAGATAAATTCTTTTTAAAACCTCCCGAAACTGTAGACAGATAATTATGATTATTTCTTCTTTGGATTCTGTACGTTATACGATTTTGAATAGTTACATATATTTTTTAATACAAACTTAATCAACGACTCTAAATACTTTTTTATGTAACGAAGGTGGGAAACAAGCTTGCAGTTGACATGGGTGACAAGTGGTTTTTACTGGTGGTATTGCTCCAGTGAAGGAGTGGTTGAGCTCGCGGGCGTAGGCACCAACGCATTACCTAATATACTTTCCGCTAAATGGTATTATTCAGCACTATCGTATTCCGGTCAGGTGGTAATATACGGCACTGTAATTTCCGGCACAGAGGCAAAACAACTTAGGCCTCGGAAGTGGTAACGCATCTGCATTTTGACCTCTGGTCTTTGTGTCAGTGTCTATAGGCTGCAGTCATCACTTAACATCAATGTGAACTGCATGCTTGTTTGTCACTTTCATGACATAAAAAAGTGAAGACTGCAGCCTATAGACATCTACAAACCAGAGGTCAAAATGCAGATGCCTTGTCAGTGATAGTTATTTAATTGAAGTGGCAAACAAACACCTACACAAAGACCAAGGTCAAAATGCAGATGCACGTTACCACTCCTGAGGCCTAAGGTGTTGAGCCTCTGTGCCGGAAATTGCAGGGCCGCACATTACCACCTGACCGGAACACGATAGTGCTGAACACTACCATTTAGCGGCAAGTTTATTAGGTAATGCGGTAGTGCCCACTCCCGTCAGCTCCGTCACTGGAGCTCTACCACCAGTAAAAACGAAAAAACGATAAATAACAGATAAATTAACGATAGTACCACGGAATTATCTGTTCTGTGGATAGTACCGAACACAAACATTTACCTAAAGGAGATGTTGCGAGCTCGGCTCTGGTTCGTACACGTCCTCAAAAAATGGGTAAATTAAAGAAGAATCCGAGAAAAATACAATTAATTTATTCAAGAATATATTTTAGAGTTACAACCACATTTAATTCAAACGATTTTATCATTTTCAACTATGTTAAACATGGCGGCGATACAGCCGACACTTGGGATCAATCGATTTCGATAGTATTTAGAAAATAATACTTTTTTCTCCAAGTACTATATAATCAAAATACAATTTAAAAAATGAAAATGTCAAAATGACATCGCCAGCCATATTCGCCATGTTGGTTTTCAGTTGCAATTCTAACTGCAAATAATGTTTTGTAACTGCAAACAAAGCCAAATAAGTGAAAATATGCAGTAAAAAACGTTTTTATATTGATTTTACCTGTTCAATGATATTGTGTACAATACATGGCCGGAGGTCCATACATTTTTGCAACATCTCCTTTACCTTATTAAGGGAACAGCGACATCTTAACGATATTGTAATAAACTGTAAAGTCTATCATATCGGTTGTATAGCTATTTATTAGTTATCAATGGATGTTGTTCACCGACCCTAAATCGGTTAAAAATCAAAAAAGCAAAGCAAAATTTGACGCATCGGTGTGGGACTTCGGTAGCTTAGTGGTGAAGCTGATGGTTATTCTGAGGTCGCAAGTTTAATTCCTGCCCAAAGTCATTTTTTTTTGCGTTGTTTTAAATTTCTAAAGTTTACTTGCATGTGTTATTATGATGCGAATAATAAATAGTACAAAACACTATCATTTAGATCTATCACACTATCATAAGTGCCACCGAGTTAGTGGCACTAAAAATATATTACACAAACACCACACATTCCTCTAGTGTTTTTCTAACTATCAAAAAGCGTGTCAGGAACTAGTTTGCCCAACTTTTAAATATTTAAAACGATAGAACTCACACCCATCAGTATCTACACAAAGCGCTTGTCACGCTTTTGTTGAACTGTTCCACACTCAGCGCTTTAGCGACACATCTGAAATATTCAAACTTGTTGTAAAAACAGTTGTCAGTGTTAACAATACATAAAAGTGTTTTAGATACGATGAAACTGGGAAATATATATGAACTAGCTGTCCCGGTAAACTACGTATTGCCTTAGAATTCCATCAGCCATCTGCCGGGCTAATTTGTGAGTCTAAAATATATACGGTGCCACCCAAATGCATTACAAAAAAATCGTTCAAATCGGTGAAGCCGTTTAAAAGGAGTTCAGTGACATACACACGTACACAAGAATTACGTAATATTTTTTATGTAATGGAAGTGACAAAAAATAATGCAGTTCACATTTATGTTAAGTGACGACTGCAGCCTATAGACACCCACACAAGGACCAAGGTCAAAATGCAGATGCGTAGCCACTCCTCAGGCCTAAGGTGTTATGCCTCTGTGCCGTAAATTACAGGGCCGTACATAACCACCTGACCGGAACATGATAGTGCTAAACACTACCATTTAGTGGCAAGTATGTTAGGTAATGCGGTGGTGCCTACGCCCGCGAGCTCCGCCACTGGAGCTCTACCACCAGTAAAGTACCAATAATATATTAATATATATTTCTGAATGATACTCAGACTAGTAAAATAAATGTAGGTACGTTATCGATGTAAACTACTTACATGTAGTAAACTACCCTCCGTATTTCCCACTACAGTTCTAACGTAGCTACAGTTAAGAACGAAAATTAAGTTAATGACTTGTATAGTTAAGCGGACACATTCGCCAATTTACTGATCAAGCGATAGCTTAACCAAACAGACGCGAGTTCATCACGAAAGTTGTCACTGCATCCATTTGCATAGAATGTGTAGATGGAAGTGAAAATCGTGTTAAAAGTTTTCAGTTTCTCCAATTAGTTCTTCTACAACCAGTTGGTTGTAGGTTATGCATGTAGTCAACTGGTTCTTGGAAGCATTATTTAATTAAACTGGTGATTTTTACCGGCATTTTAATTCCGGGCGTATACACCACCGCATTATCTAAACCAGTGATTCCCAAAGTGGTCTATATCGACCCCTGGGGGTCTATGACAAACTGAAAGGGGAATGCGTCAGCAAAAAAAAAATTTGGGGGTCCATGAAATGAAAATGGGGGTCCACGAAAATGGATCTCAACACATACACTGATAGTACCAATTTACTTACATCATACCAGTTATTCCCAAAGTGGTCCATGGGAGACTCGATGGGAGTCTACGTAAGCGTGAATAAAAATTGGAAATATGGGAATGTGATATAAATGTAGCAAGGACGTCCACAGAACCCAGAGAAAATTGTAAAGGGTCTACAAAAAAAATAGTTTGGGAACCTCTGATCTAAACTATGTAGATTACGTTATGCGGTGAACATACGGCAGAGCTCTCACACAGAGCTCTATCACCAGTACAATGATTATGTATTTTTTTAATTATTTTAAGACTGATCAAAGATTAATGTAGGTAATGGCCGATTTACATTATCATAGTGTTTAGTAGAGTATTGAGTACAACTTGAAAGGCAAGTTCTTTATTGCTTTAGTGCGCTGCGAGTGAACGTTTAGATTTCTTCCTGTAGAGTAGGTAGGTATCATTTCGACGCACGGTAACTTTTTACGTCCATAACGTACATGTATAATTTATAATATATATCAAATTAAAGATATTTTTTTCTCATTATTATGATATACAGGAGCCATAATATTGAGAAAAAATGGGCCGCAAATAAGAGTTGCTGGCTGTTAGAGATAAAAAAAATAATTTAAAATTGTTGCGGCCAAATTTTGATAGGCAACTTAGTGGATATATATTCTCTAGATTATAAATATGGATAGGAATTAGGTTTGCAGCATATCTGGATGAACGAAATGATTCTACAGTGGGATCCTGACCTATTACGTACACATCAAGCATCCGTAACGATGAATTGTTAACCCGTTTTTAATCACAAATAAAATTTACCTAACTTGAAACAGGTTATTTCATAATTGGTGACATTATAAATGGCGCAAAGGATTATCTCGAAGTGCCGGAATCAGCATGAGTTAACTTTTAATTCACACGCCAAATTAACCCGCGATTATTGAATCAACCACAATCGTACCAACTCGTACGAATTAATTAATGTTGGCACGATGACGTGCGAGGTGACAGTCTTTTCTGAACTTGTGTTAATTATGCATAATGTTATAACAATTGAGTTTAAACTTTGATTGAAAAGGATGCTGCGAGACAATTATAATATGTACAGTGCTCAACAATAAATATTGCACTATTTTATATGTTATCGAAGTGGCAAACAAGCATGCAGTTCACATTGATGTTATATGATTACTGCAGCCTATACTGCAGACTAACACAAAGACCAAAGTCAAAATGCCACTCCTGAGGCCTATGGTGTTATGCCTCTGTGCCTGAAATTACAGGGCCGTACACCTGACCGGAACACGATAGTGCTGTAAGTATATTAGGTAATCCGGTGGTGCCTACGCCCGCGAGCTCAGTCTCTGGAGCTCTACCATTAGTGGAAAAATCGAGCTTAGGAATGAGATTTCGGCTTATATCGGGTCTGTAATGCGTTATCTCTTTCGCACCGCACCTATTTGACGTTTGTCGACCATTTTGATCAAGTTTTGACCAATACCGGACTGCCAGTGCTTACACAGGCAGTGTGCAACAGAGATGACGCTCTACGAAGTCGAAACGAGACGATATTTGTTTCGGTGTTTGTGTATGTGTGTACAACGGTACCCACAACACAGATCTACACCTAGTGTGGAGCTGTGAGTGTAATCGTATTTTATTTAATACTATACATTCAACATACAGAAAAAAATGTATTCAGCAAATAAATGTTTAAAAAATCATTAACTATTACCATCGACGACACAACGCCGCTTCTCACTATTACTAACAATTATGAATAGAAGCTTAATTCGTATAATGATTTATTTATAGACTTTCTCTAACTATAATTCGTCTGATTTTGACAAATGAGATATAACTGGAAACGCTTAAATCATCCCCGGATTGAAGGCTATGATTTAATGACCAAATATAAAGGACGGACTGAAACTGGCCCGGGGTATGGGCGATTAGTTAATACGTATAATATAATTTATGTCATTAGCATTAAATGTATTGAGACAATGATGTATAAGATCGAATTGTAAAACGGAGTCTGTGGGCGTTACCTTAATCTACGTTAGAGTTCCCACCTGTTCGGATTCTGCCACGACAGTCTCGATTTCGATGATATCGTCTCGCGTCCCGGCGTGCTATCTCCCCACGTCCTTTCCCTTCCCGCACGGCGTCGCCAATCCGCAAGCCAAGCGTGGCGATTATGGCATATCCCCTCTTATGAGGAGGCTTTTCCGAAAGAAATCCAGCAGTGGACATCTTTCGGCTTTCGGCTAATGTGAGCTATAGATAAAAAAACTATAAAAATTCTATGAGATTTTTGAGAATACTAGCTGTCCCCGTGAGAATTTATGATTGTTCAGTATCTCGGACAAAGTCGTGGCCGAAGTTAGTATAAAAGTAGCCTAAGTTACTCCTTATTACATCAGCTATCTGGCTGTGAAAGTCCCGTAAAAATCGGTGAAGCCGTTCCCAAGATTAGCCCCGCCAAACACAAACAGATAGACAAACAAAAATTGTAAAAAATGTTGTTTTGATATATTTACCATGTATACATATGCATTTAGTAAGAAGCGGTAATTTTAATATTACAAACAGACACTCCAATTTTAATTATTTGTAAAGATGAAGAATAAGTTATCTGGGACTCTATGAACGCGAGTCCAAATTACAATTTGTTTGCTGAGTTTATTGGGTAGCGGAGTTCTTCTCAGTAGTGCCTGCACTTGGAACTCTATTAAATGAATGACTATGATTATGACGAACAGATTTTTCATTGTCTTCTATGAAGGAATTGAAAAATTTGATGATTCACGTATCGGTTAAATCTTATTATTAAATTGGTATTTCGTAATACCTATTGGATTATTATTCTATGTCATTCTCTCTAGGTAGCTTACAATGCAAAAGTGTCCTTGTAGACCAATTTAAAATATATATTTTTTTTTAATGTAATGGTAGTGGTAAACAAGCATGCAGTTCACATTGATGTTAAGTGATGACTGCAGCCTATAGACACCCACACAAAGACCAAGGTCATAATGCAGATGCGTTATCACTCCTGAGGCCTAAGGTCTTATGCCTCTGTGCCGGAAATTACTGGGCCGTACATTACCACCTGACCGGAACACGATAGTGTTGAACACTACCATTTAGCGGCAAGTATATTAGGTAATGCCTACGCCCGCGAGCTCCGTCACTGGAGCTCTACCACCAGTATGATTTAATATATATATTTTTAATTTTGAATTATTTATTTTTTCAGTGGGATAGAGCTCCAGCTACATGCAAATCGAAGTAAATCCTTCGACAATTTCATCTACATTCATAGTTGTTACATTGTAGATGTAATAGCGTTAGGCCAACGAGAAATGAGGTATCACGTCACATAGTTGAACATCCGCAATATTGTACGTGTAATGGACTTGCCAAACTTCATCTACCGAGCTAGATCGCTGTGATAACCTGAACAGCCATGTTGGAATGTATATTGCAGCCCCAATTAAATAAGAGTACAAGCCATTTTTTGTAAACTAAGATTTTTAAAGCTACGGACATCGGATTCTTAAAAAATTTCTTTATAATCATTTTCTTACTTAAATACCAGAGATTTTTTATTGTAATAGAACAATTAAAAGTATATAAAGAGTGATTGAACTTTTTTCCTGAATATGGGTTGCATTTCTCGCTTCTACGGACTCTAAACAATAATAATATTGATGACTAACAAGAACAGATATATGTATGTGTAACCTCAATGTCCACCCTGATAGTCCATTCTAAATATTCCTAGTCCTATTTCATTTCCTATCTATATATATAAAAATCAATTGCTGTTCGTTAGTCTCGCTAAAACTCGAGAACGGCTGGACTGATTTGGCTAATTTTCGTTTTGAATGATTTTAGAAGTCCAGGGAATGTGTAAAAGTAAAAAAAAAATGTTTTATATTATTTCGCATTAACACATGCTTGTGAAATATATTTATTCTTAAAGAAAAATGGAAAGAAAAATGTGACTTCAGGCGAGACTCGAACTCGCGGCCACTGGGAATCTAGTCCGTTGGAAGAGCGGCTGGACTAGATTCCCAGTGGCCGCGAGTTTATTTTTCTTTCCATTTTTCTTAAGAATACATAAAAAAAAGGAAATTGAAGGGAAATAATAAAAACCACAATTTGCCGCGACAGGTAGTTTTTGATAAATAGTTTCAAAAATTACTACAAACAAACATACAAACTTTATTTCTTTATTATCAGAATAAAAGAAAATAAATGAGAAGCTTTGTAGTCAAATATCATTGCATAGTGAAATATTTGTACAATATCGAAATATCAAATTGACCGAGACGAATGCAATAGCAATGCATTGAAGATTCGACTTAGCGCTCCATTCGCGGTTTGTCGAGCGCGACAAGCATTCACAGGGTTATTTGAGACACTCGTAAACTATATGTCAGAGATCTGTGAATGTGTTTAACCTCAAATGTTTGCTTGATATTGTTGAAAATATATCTTTTTGTTCAACTGAATGGCAAAAAACGGAATCCTTAAGATTAATCATGTCTGTCTGTCTGTTTGTCTGAATACGGAATAAACGAAATTATAGTTTACATTAAAAATAACATTTTTACTGGTGGTAGAGCTCCAGTGACGGTGCTCGCGGGCGTAGGGACTACCGCATTACATAATATACTTACCGCTAAATGGTAGTGTTCAGCACTATCGTGTTCCGGTCAGGTGGTAATGTACGGCTCTGTAATTTCTGGCACAGAGTCATAACACCTTAGGCCTCAGGAGTGGTAACGCATCTACATTTTGACCTTGGTCTTTGTGTAAGTGTCTATAGACTGTAGTCATCACTGAGCATCAATGTGAACTGCATGCTTGCTTGCCACTTCCTTAACATAAAAAAAAACAAAATTAAATAATTCAATTAATTGAATAATATGTCAGAACGTTAAATATTGAAAAGTATGTTTTATTAGGTTCAACATTAGTACCTAATAATTATTTATTTGACATACATGATGTCAATAATAATATCAATAATCAATGGTTACTAATTAAAGTTTGCGCACAACTATGCACCTACGATACTGCTACGCATTAATACAGAAATAGATTTAGACGATTTTAGGGCTGTATTACTTGAGAACCTTCTGCCTTCCCCTGTAGGATTCACTTCTGCGCTACACCTACGCTCACTGATGGCAACCTATGCACCTACGATCACTACTACGCACCTGTACTCTTTGCTACGCACCTACGCTCTTTGTTACGCACTTAGGCTCTTTACTACGCACCTACGCTCTTTGTTACGCAATTACGCTCTTCACTACGCACCTACGCTCTTTGTTACGCACTTACGCTCTTTACTACCCACCTACGCTATCTACTACGCACTTACCTACGCACACTTGTTCGTAATTACGCTTACTACCACACACCTACGCATACTACTATGTATCCACCGTACACTTTTACACACTTAGGCTCCTTTCATTCTGCAGCGTCGTGTCGCCGGTCTCGCCACACGTGCGTTTTTGTACACGCAGTACAAAAACGCTACCGGCAAGCACGCGACACAATGAAAGCCAATAAGGAGCTTCATACAAATTGCACCGGTCGCGCGCGTACGCGACCGGCGACACGCTGCAGAATGAAAGTAGCCTTAGGGCGTGCATTTGTTAGAATAGTCTGTATATTTCGCAGTACACGTACGAAACCAGCCGCAAACATAAACAAATTAAGCATCCGTTACTAGTCAACCGATACTGTTGTTACAAACAACAGTTGTCCTCAATCGATGTTGTGTTAGGCTCACGTGTTTTTGTAAGCTGGTCAAAGTTTATGATCGCTTATATTAAGATAAACATCTTTGTAATCATGTTTGTTCTGAGATAGGAATTTGTATTGAATGTAAACTATTCAGTAGAAAAACATGGATTGTTTTGTCTAGATCAGCTCTAATATGAAAATTAGCTACAATGGAATTTAAATGACGATTTCTTTTACTATTTACAATACCGTATTTATTACGTCTAAAATACAAAAAAAAATATTTTTTTCTGTGATCAAAATTATTATTCAAGTCAATCGTCAACAAAGAATGCATACGTTTTGGCAATTCGCGCCGGTAAATTGCGACATGTTATGACGTCACAACGTGGTACAACACGTTTCGATGTGAGGTACCTATTCTCCCCAAGTTCATCCTATACAGGTTGAGTAAAACTATTTCAAATATTGATTGATAAAAGCAAATATTAAACTTAGTTTCCGGAGTCGGGTGTCGAACCCGCTAAATGAATACGATAAATATATCCTGTATTTTTATTTATAGCAGGCATAAAATATGCAACTTTACATAATACATACTGTATTAAGTAAAGTTGAAAATATGCATATTATTTATTATTTTGTTTCTCCATCTACATTTTTAAGATATTAAGTTACAAACATCTTATTTACGGATGAGTATTCAGGTTAAGGATATTTTAGTATTAGGTTGCTTAAATGGTATGAATTATTACCACGAAACAAACTTTTTTTTTGCCTTTTCCCTAATATTCTTCACTACCAAAGCAAAATTTTTTTACCCAAAAATTAGATATTTAGGATTAGAATTTGTTAGGATTATTTTAGGTTACATAATGTAAATTATGATAACGGAACAAAATTTATTTTTTCACCTTTATATTAAAATCCCTCTTAAAACAGAACACCTAATATCTTCACAATCAAATGAAAACTTTACGAAAAAGTTAAATTTCATGTAAAAATGTTGCCAAGACGAGTGGAGTGCTTATCCTGTGAAAAAAATATCTAATTTTTTTTATGTTAGGTATGTGGCAAACAAGCATGCAGCTCACATTGATGTTAAGTGATGACTGCAGCCTATTGACACCCACACAAACACCACGGTCAAAATGCAGATGCGTTACCACTTCTGAGGCCTAAGGTGTTATGCCTCTGTGCCGGAAATTACAGGGCCGTACATTACCACCTGACCGGAACACGATAATGCTGAACACTACCATTTAGCGGCAAGTATCTTAGGTAATGCGGTGGTGCCTAGGCACGCGAGCCACGTCACTGGAGCTCTACCACCAGTAAGTATCTGGCATTACCCAAACCAAAGTTACGAGGGTTCAAAAACGACGAAACGTTTCGAGAAAAGGTAGGTAGTGCCTTTGTGCTTCGCTTGGCTCGTCTTGGCGGGGGCACTACCATGCCCCCAGATCCTCACCAGCACCGACTAAATACGGCACGAAAGAGAATTACTGCGAGAACTGCCCAAAGATGTTACAATGATTGATTTAATAATTTAATCCCCGTAATTCTGAATATTCTTTATTCTTTTGAGGATAAGCCGCGAGTTATAATTTATTGGTGTTAACTTTAGATTTAAGGGGGTTGTAAAGTAAGATTTTCTCTTCGTTGTTGTAAACCTTATTTCTGAAGCAAGTGATGTCAAGTTTGTTCTGTAACTTTAACTTATGGAATAATCTATTAGCTAAAGAATAATGTTCAGCGTTGCCATGCTCCAGTCAGATGGTAATGCACGGATTTGTTATTATTGATACAAATACAACATCTATTATAGTAATTCAAGATTCAGTTTATTCATTTATTTCATATAATTAGGCTCCTGGAGAGCACTTTTACATCGTCTTTTTTTTAAAACTAACCTAGAGTGAATAACCACTAATAATAATCAAAAACACATAATAAATTAAATAGACACTGAACAATTTTGTATAATATGGAAAGCATCAATTATTTACAAATTTCTCCACTTCCCCATTTCAAAAGAAACTGAGAAAGAATGAATTTGATCGTCATAATAAAGGTTATTCACTTGGCAGAATTCCAAGGGCAGTCAGCAGATGATAGGTTACTAGGTATACAATAACAAGTCACGGAGGAGAGTTATAACTGTCTAGCTGCTTGGAATAATTAAATAAGTAACCGCGAAATGATAAATAATAACAAGCAATAAAACTTTACTGTAGAATAATAGAAGCAATATAATATACTTAATATGAATACAAAATGAAAAACTTAACTTCACGCCTGTAATCCCCAAAGGGGTAGGCAGAGGTAAATGCATGCATTCAAGCATACATGGAAACACCCACGATTCGCCGGTTACGTTTTGGCCCATGTAACAGATGGCGAGCCTGTTGACATCTCCGGGCACATTACCAAACCTCGAGGTACTGGGAAATTTCCAGAAAATGGAAAAAGCCCAATGGAACCAGAGATAAAGTATTTTAAACCGTTATCGCTGCTAGCCCCCGACCCTGGGATTGAACCCAGGATCTCCAGCGTAGTAGTAGTGGCCTGCTACCACTAGGCTACTAAGGCAAAATAAAAAAGTTCAGTATATTAAGGGCGGCTACATGAAATTGGGATCGCATCACAGGAACTAGAGATGCGAATTCCTGCGATGCGAATCAGGTGACCTTACGTCGGATTAGGGTTTCTGCTCGAGACTTCTCGAATTCGAGACAACTCGAGAGTTTCGCCTCCATTCGAGACGAGAAATAAATAGCCAACTCTCGAGACTCTCGAGTTCCGGCGAACACGAAATGTGCTAAAGTCAGGCTCGCCCTTTTGCCGCTTTTACCAATGAAAACGTCACCCGCGCAATACAAACACGTGCAGCGGACTTCTTATTTGCACATCCACCATTACATTTAGTCAGTCTCCAGCTCGGACCGCTAAATAAAATTAGTGTAAGTGTTTTGTGGTTAATTCATCATCATCATCATATCAGCCATAAGACGTCCACTGCTGAACATAGGCCTCCCCCAAGGACCTCCATGCCGACCGATCGGAAGCGACGTGCATCCAGCGGGTACCTTTAGCCTTGATCAGGTCGTCGTTCCATCTTGCAGGTGGACGTCCTACGCTGCGTTTGCCGATACGTGGTCTCCATTCGAGAACCTTTCTGCCCCAGCGGCTATCGGTTCTCCGAGCTATGTGCCCTGCCCATTGCCACTTCAGCTTGCCTTCGCCTACGGATCTCCTCATTTCTGATTCGATCCAGTAGGGAAACGCCGAGCATAGCCCTTTCCATTGACCGCTGAGTGACTTGGAGCTTTCGTACGAGACCCATAGTGAGAGACCACGTCTCGGCACCGTAGGTCATCACCGGCAAAACGCACTGGTTAAAGACTTTCGTCTTCAAGGACTGCGGGATGTTTGACGAGAAAAGATAAGATAAGATAAGAAACATTTATTTGACACACAACGAGACACATAAAACGTAACAGGTAACAGAGAAAAGACAACACATTTTCTAAAAATTAATACATACCTATACACGTAATATGTGTCTCACGGCTGCCAAAAAGGTGTCCTGTTCAGCAAATGTCAGCTCCGCTCAGAAAACGCTCCTTAACTTCCCGAACGCTGCCCAGCCGAGTTGGATTCGGCGAATGACCTCTTTCTCGAAGTTCGACCTGCCTAGTTGTATGGTTTGTCCTAAATAGACATATTCGTCGACAACTTCGAGGATCGAGTTCCCAACGGACACTGGAGTGGGCGATACAAGGTTATTGAACGGCTGACCTTGGTCTTATCCATGTTCATTTTAAGGCCCATTCTTTGGGACACTCAATTGAAGTCTTCGAGCATTGTGCTGAGATCTTTCAGCGACTCTGCTATGACTATAATATCGTCGGCAAACCGAAGGTGAGTGATGCATTCGCCGTTGACATTGATGCCTAGTCCTTGCCATTGCAGGAGCTTGAAGGCGTCTTCCATTGCATTGGTGAAGAGCAGGGGTGAAATGACATCTCCCTGTCTTACTCCCCTCTGCAATGGAATCGCCCTCGTGCATTGGTCCTCTACTCGGACTGACATGGTGGCGTTTTTATACAAACACTTCAACACTTCGATATACCGATAGTCAATGTGGCAACGCTGTAAAGACTGCAGCACAGCCCATGTTTCAACCGAATCAAAGGCTTTCTCATAGTCCACGAACGCTAAGCATAATGGCCGGTTATACTCCTCGGACTTCTGTATAACCTGCCGCAGCGTGTGTATGTGGTCTATGGTACTATAGCCTTTTCGGAAACCGGCTTGTTCGGGAGGCTGGAAGTCATCAAATCTGCGAGCGAGACGGTTCGTGATCACCCTCGAAAACAGCTTGTAGACATGGCTCAGAAGCGAGATGGGTCTATAGTTCTTCAATAGGGTTTTATCACCTTTTTTGAAGAAAAGCACCACCACGCCTCTGTTCCATGCTTCTGGCGTAGTACCTTCGAATAGGACGGAATTAAAGAGCTTCTGAAGGACTTTCAGTAACGGTGATCCACCCGCTTGCAGAAGCTCTGTAGTGATTCCGTCCTCTCCAGGCGCCTTGTTGTTCTTAAGCTGTTTGAGGGCCATCCTAATCTCGTACAGGCTGATGTCCGGGATATCTTCGGTATAGTGTCGGGTTAATTTGGCTCTCGGGTCTCTAACCAAATCAGAGGCAGGTTGTGCGACCGAGGTATATAACTGCCCATAGAACCTCTCGATCTCCCGCAATACCTCAGGCGTAGTCGACGCTAAACTGCCGTCCTCTGTCTTCAGCTGCATCAGCCGGCTCTGTCCAATAGACAGATCCCTTGCAAACACTTTGGAGCCCTTGTTTCTCTCAATCGTTTCCTCAACACATTTTGTGTTGAAGGATCTGATATCGTGCCGCAAGGACTGTTGGATCTGTCTATTAAGTTGCCGGTATTTTTCAGCTTCATCAGAGGTCTGCAGTGTCATTGAGCGTCGTTCTGCCATAAGGTTGAGGGTTTGATCGGTTAGTTTTTGAGGTCTATTTCGTCGGCGAGTTTTAAAGCATTTATACCCCACCGACTGGACAGTTTCTACCAACCTGTCATTCATATCGTCCACTGAGATGCAATCCTCCAGGCAAGCAAAGCGATTTTTCAATTCGAGCTGAAAGCTCTCGGGGTTTTGTATGTGAGAAATAGTAGGTCGGAGCGTAGACTTCATTAGACGAGATCTTTCGATCTTGATGTTTAAATTCAATGTGCCCCTAACCATTCGGTGATCACTTCCGGTTTTCACCCTGTGAATCACGGAGACATCATTGAATATATGTTTCTTGTTGGTCATAATGAAGTCTATCTCATTTTTTGTGGAACCGTCGGGGCTCATCCAGGTCCATTTCCTATGAGGCGGCTTCTTGAAAAAGGAGTTCATCATAAAAAGTTCCTCCTTCTCCAGAAAATTGGCCAGCCTCTGGCCCCTAGGGTTCCGATTCCCACATCCAAATTGCCCCACTCTCAGCTCATTATCACATCCCTTGCCCAGCTTTGCGTTGAAGTCTCCCATTACAACAGTGAAATAAGTTTTGGAAGTATGTATGGCCCTACTTATGTCCTCATACATAGCTTCCACCTCGTCGTCCGGGTGTGCCGAGGTCGGTGCGTATACCTGGATGACCTTCAAGGAATATCTCTTGGATATTCTGAGTATCAGGTACGCGACCCTACTCGACACACTCGTGATGCATTCAATGTTGTTAACGAGAAACTTGTGGACGATAAACCCGACACCACCTTGGGACTGCTGGTCGCCCTCCCGGTAGTAGAACAAGTTGCCAGACTTCAGAGTTATCATGTCCTCTCCCTCTCTACGGACTTCAGATAGATCTAAGATGTCCCAGTGCAACTTGTTCAATTCTTCTTCCAGCTCAGCAATTTTCTCGTCTGTCCTTAACGTGCGTGTATTGTATGTTACCAGTGATAACCTACGTCGGTTTTCCGTTGTGCATGCCGAAGTCGTTTGACGGAAGCGACTCACCCGGAGATTCTTAGCACCCCTGGCTCCAGAGCTCGACCAGCGCCCGTCTACGCCAGTTTTGCTAGTTTTGCCGCCGGGCACTTGGGGCCTTTTCCTCGTCTGCATTTCCATCTTGGGGGGGTTTAGACCATAACCCGCCACGCTGGTCCAGTGCGTGTTGGCAGGTCGCCAGAGCCTCGTTTGTTGTATAGCAGGGTGCACCACGTGCAGGTGAGGTTGGCTTGGGTCTCGATGGTGTTGGTTGAGACCCCTTACACCCCAAATGTAAGTTATATAGTTATATAGTTAGTAGTTATAGTTATTGTATTGTGGTTAATTCATGAATAAGTTATTCATCTCATTTTCAGTGCAATTTACATTTTCAACGAAAGACTCGAGAGTCGAGACAACTCGAGAAATAAAAGTCGAGAATTCTCGAAACTCGAGAAAAAAATGAGACGAGAAACCAGAAACCCTACGTCGGATGAAATCGCACCGCAGCAATTCGCATCGCAATTCTTGCGATGCAACGTCGCATCGCATCGCAGTTTTGTGTGGACGCCCTAAGAAAATAATACCTACCCTAAAATTACAGAAAAAACATACAGTTTTACTTGAAGTTCTGATCTTTTATTTTTTATTCATACATGTATGCATGTGACAATTGAATGTGGATAAAACTAAAATATTAGTATTTGGAAGAGATGAGCAGAGAACAAATGCAAGGGTAGTAGTAGATGATGCAGTGTTAGAACAGGTGGATGAAATTGTATACCTTGGATGTGCTTTTAGCAAGGATGGTAGGTACACCACTGACATAGAAAGAAGAGTGCTTGCTGGAAATTGCGGGAATGGAGCGTTGGGTAAGCTGCTAGAATCTAAACATCTCAGCCAGCGGGCGCGACTGGCCGTATATAATGCTGTACTTACTCCAACGCTTTTATATGGAAGCGAGAGCTGGGTATGCAGGAAAGAGCTTGAAAGTAAGTTGAACGCGGTCGAGATGAGATCATTGCGCAAGATCTGCGGTATATCACTCACCGATCGCGTTCGTAATGAAGATGTAAGAAAGAGGCTTTGTGTGAATGATAGTATCGGTGTAAAAATGAAAAAAAGCATGCTCCGATGGTTCGGGCATATAGAAAGAATGTCGAATGAGCGAATGACTAAACAGATATACAATGCGAGTGTGGATGGTTGCAGAGGCCCAGGAAGACCAAGACTGACCTACCATGACCAAATAGGTCGAGTTCTGTCTGATGGTGGGATCAAAAGTCTTAGGAATCGGCGTGCATGTATGAAGAGAATGATGAAAGTAGACGAGGCACGAGAGGTTTGTCAGAACCGGGATATCTGGCGCTCTACACTCTCTGCCTACCCCGTTATGGGAGCATGAGATAGCGTTTATAAACACATTCTTCATTACAAGACGATTTCTCACAATATCACATTAATAATATCTCATTACTTTTACAGTCTTCAAGCTTAAAATAATTTGCCTTAAAAACGAGCATTGTTCCGGTTTTCCTTAAAATTGTAGAGTGAAATTCTTTCGTAAAAAACTTTCGTATTTGCTAATTAAGGTGGACATTCCACTCCGAAACGACTGCCCTTTCTTGATGAGAACAGATATCTGACTGCATTATATTTTACAACGACTTACTTATTATTCAAATCGTAAAGAAAATTTACACAACTTGAGTGTTTGAAATCTCTATTATTTCGTAAAATTATCTTTTCAATTTTTTTACTGTTTCGGTAGCCTTGTGGTAGCAGGCACTTCTACTACGCTGAGGTCCTGGGTTCGATTCCTGGGTAGGAGGCTATCAGAGATAATGGTGTAAAGTACTTTTATCTCTGGTTCTTTTGGGATTTTTCAATTTTCTGGAAATTTCCCAGTACCTCGTAAGTAAAGTTTGGTAATGTGCCCGGAGATGTCAACAGTCTCGCCACCTGTTACATGGGCCAAAACGTAACCGGCGAATCGTGGGTTTTTGCATGTATGCTTGAATGCATGCATTTACCTCTGCCTACCCCTTCGGGGTTAACAGGCGTGAAGCGTGAAGTTACGTAATTTATTTTACAATATCATAGTTTTTTAATTACTTGTCATGAAATGTTGCACATCAAGTTTAGGAAAAAGTCAATCGGCTAGTTTCGAGTTCGTAGAGCGTTATCTCTGCTGCACACAGCCTATGTAAGCTTTAACATGTGAATATGTGTCATAAAAACAATTATCAATTTTAACACTCTAAACTTTAGAGGGTACCTATTATCTGGATTTATGTGAAAATGGGGTCTTTTTATATTGTGTTTTATTATCAGTAAGATAGTGAGTCCTTATTGCGAATGATAACAGGCAATATTTCTTTCTTTCATGTTTAAAAAAACTTATAGGTATTAAGTATTTATCCTATTCAAATTATAAATGCGAAATTATGTGAGTATGAATGGATGGATGGATGGATGTTTGTTACTCTTTCAGGAATCAGCTGCTGCTAAAGTTTTACATAAATTAGTCAAGTTTGTATTAAGATCTCGGAGTTTCTAAATAAGAATAAGGTACAACCATCCTTTGATTATATACACGTGTATAAAATCAAAGCAACCATCATACATATTTTAAACCAGGTCGTTACGCCATTCTATTTTGGATAAAAATATACTTTTTACCTTCATACCGACGGTACCGACCCGATTTAAATTGTGGTTAATGTGAAACGCATTTTTTTATGTACATAAGATATTAAAATTATATTTAAATTAGGTATAATGTAAATACAAGGAAGACGTAATCACTTTTTCGTACACCAGATGGTTTAACCGAAAATAAACAGATAAAAACCACAACGGGCAAATTGAATATCAATTATTTTTGAAAAAGTGTAGCTAGCAAACCTTTGTACCTATAGTGGCAAACGAATATTTTATACGTGTTTCATAAGCCAAAAAAAAAAAAATCCTAAAATATCAAATATTTACAGTAAATTCATATAAAAAGTAACACACAAAACGAATGCAAATATCGAAATTCCCGCTGCCGTGGTAAATAGTAAATCTCATTCAATATCAAATAGTGCAGTGTGACTGCAAAAGGCAAATGGTAACCTTTTTTTCAGTTACACCTACCAAACTCGCAGCTTTTATTTTTAAACGATTCAATACTTTGATATATTTTATGTCAAGTTGATTATTTGTCACAGAACAGTACGGATTTATTTCCTTTTTCTGTACACGTTTATGATAAGCGAATGATCTAGACATCTACATAAAAATACTTTAACGGCCTCGTTAGTCTACCCCTTCGGGGATTACAGGCGTGAAGTTACGTACATAAAAAAAACCGACCAAATGCGAGTCGGACTCCTTCACATGATTCTGTATTATCATATTTCCCATGTCGTCATAAATAAAGCATAGACTTTTAATAGTTTTCCTGTAACTTTTAGATAAATAATTGATCCCTTGAAAGACTAAAAAAAAGTTTTCACTTTATCGAAAAAAGTCTAGGTTACCGATATAAAGGAGGGATTTGTAAATTTTCATCTTTTTTTACAAAAAGGTCTGTTCTATGATAATTAAAAATAATATTGTTTTATGAAATGAATGCTTATTCTCTTTTATTTATCACCTAAAAGCGGCCTCTATATTTGAAATTCACTTATTTTATACGATCATGTTTGTGTGACTAATTTTCAATAAATCACAGGGCACTGATCGAAACGCCAAGGATTCTGGGAATCTTCGAAAAGGGAAAAAGACCAATAACACTAACTTAGTATTGAAACCGAGACCTCAAGGTAGCTGTAGTGGCGTGCACCACAGCGCCACTGAAGTAGTTAGAAATAGAAATAGAAAATATTTTTATTTCGAATAGATCGTTACAGATACTTTCAAAACGTCAAGAAATATAAAATACCTAGAGTGAATAACCATTACATAAAGTAAAGCAAAATCATATATCAATAGTAAATTAAAAATTAGAATTTAAACTACTTAGTTGAAACATAATAATCACAATTTTTTTCAATTCCTTCAATGATGATAAATGAAGAAAAAGAAAAACTTATCGTCAAGATCAAAGTTATTCACTTAGCAGAGTTTCAAGTGCAGTCACTACTGAGAAGAACTCCGCTACCCAACAAACGCTTAAATCTACTACAAATTATCGTGAAAAATTAAATAATGTGAACGTCCATGGCATAGATGGAAATAAACAGCTATCTACTTAATGTGATGTAGGTCCTGCAAACCAGAACAGACCAGTCCCCACCAACAGCACCCGTTCACGAGTATGACGCATGTGACAGCCATTGCCCTCCTCGACCATTTTAGAGGGAAGTGAGCAACCCGCCACACGACGCCGCCAAAGGCAAAGTTAAATAATTTATTAATATTTTATACTTCAAACAAGTATTTTAATACTTCAAACAATGTAGATACACAGTAAAGGCCGTCAATACCGCCTTTTGTTGTAAGCTACAGTCTAATAACAATTTGCATAATATTTTTTGATACAGCCATCCGACCGTAAAATATGTAAATCGACGCCATTTGACCGCATAAAGCACAAATACAATTTTGTCCTTTCCTGATTTTGTCTTATATTTTTAAACGAATTAATTATTTAAGTGCTGCGGTGGATTAATGGGCTGGGCGTCGGGACGCTGGGCGTCGGGACGGCGGGCGTCGGGACGCTGGGCATCGGGACGGCGGGCGTCGGGACGGCGGGCGTCGGGACGCTGGGCGTCGGGACGACGGGCGTCGGGTCGCTCGGCGTCGGGACGCTCGGCGTCGGGACGCTCGGCGTCGGGACGCTCGACGTCGGGACCCTGGGCGTCGAGAACTAGGCGTCGGGACGCTCGGCGTCGAGACGCTCGGCGTCGGGACGCTCGGCGTCGGGACGCTCGGCGTCGGGGTGCGGGGCGTCGGGACGCTCGGCGTCGGGACGCTCGGCGTCGGGACGCTCGGCGTCGGGACGCTGGGCGTCGGGACGCTCGACGTCGGGACTCTGGGCGTCGGGACGCTGGGCGTCGGGAGCTAGGCGTCGGGACGCTGGGCGTCGGGAGCTAGGCCTCGGGACGCTAGGCGTCGGGACGCTAGGCGTCGGGACGCTCGGCGTCGGGACGCTCGGCGTCGGGACGCTCGGCGTCGGGACGCTCGGCGTCGGGATGCTGGGCGTCGGGACGCTCGGCGTCGGGACGCTGGGCGTCGGGACACTCGGCGTCGGGACGCTCGGCGTCGAGACGCTCGGCGTCTGGACGCTCGGCGTCGGGACGCTCGGCGTCGGGATGCGGGGCGTCGGGACGCTCGGCGTCGGGACGCTGGGCGTCGGGACGCTAGGCGTCGAGGCTCGGCGTCTGGACGTTGGGCGTCGGGACGCTCGGCGTCGGGACGCTCGACGTCGGGACGCTGTACGTCGGGACGCTGGGCGTCGGGACGCTCGGCGTCGGGACGCTCGGCGTCGGGACGCTGGGCGTCGGGACGCTGGGCGTCGGGTAGCTCGGCGTCGGGACGCTCGGCGACGGGACGCTGGGCGTCGGGACGCTCAGCGTCTGGTCGCTCGGCGTCGGGACGCTCGGCGTCGGGACGCTCGGCGTCGGGACGCTCGGCGTCGGGACGCTCGGCGTCGGGACGCTCGGCGTCGGGACGCTCGGCGTCGGGACGCTCGGCGTCGGGACGCTCGGCGTCGGGTCGCTCGGCGTCGGGACGCTTGGCATCGGGACGCTCGGCATCGGGACGCTCGGCGTCGGGACGCTCGGCGCCGGGATGCTGGGCGTCGGGACGCTCGGCATAGGGACGCTCGGCGTCGGGACGCTCGACGTCGGGACGCTCGGCGTCGGGACGCTCGGCGTCGGGACGCTCGGCGTCGGGACGCTCGGCGTCCGGATGCTGGGCGTCGGGACGCTCGGCATCGGGACGCTCGGCGTCGCGACGCTCGGCATCGGGACGCTCGGCATCGGGACGCTCGGCGTCGCGACGCTCGGCGTCGGGACGCTCGGCGTCGGGACGCTCGGCGTCGGGACGCTCGGCGTCGGGACGCTCGGCGTCCGGATGCTGGGCGTCGGGACGCTCGGCATCGGGACGCTCGGCGTCGCGACGCTCGGCATCGGGACGCTCGGCGTCGTGACGCTGGGCGTCGGGACGCTCGACGTCGCGACGCTCGGCGTCGGGACGCTCGACGTCGGGACGCTCGGCGTCGGGACGCTCGGCGTCGGGACGCTCGGCGTCGGGACGCTCGGCGTCGGGACGCTCGGCGTCCGGATGCTGGGCGTCGGGACGCTCGGCATCGGGACGCTCGGCGTCGCGACGCTCGGCATCGGGACGCTCGGCGTCGTGACGCTGGGCGTCGGGACGCTCGACGTCGCGACGCTCGGCGTCGGGACGCTCGACGTCGGGACGCTCGGCGTCGGGACGCTCGGCGTCGGGACGCTCGGCGTCGGGACGCTCGGCGTCGGGACGCTCGGCGTCCGGATGCTGGGCGTCGTGACGCTCGTCATCGGGACGCTCGGCGTCGCGACGCTCGGCATCGGGACGCTCGGCATCGGGACGCTCGGCGTCGCGACGCTGGGCGTCGGGACGCTCGACGTCGGGACGCTCGGCGTCGGGACGCTCGGCGTCGGGACGCTCGGCGTCGGGACGCTCGGCGTCGGGATGCTTGGCGTCGGGACGCTGGGCGTCGGGATGCTGGGCGTCGGGACGCTCGGCGTCTGGTCGCTCGAAGTCGGGACGTTTGGCGTCGGGACGCTCGGCGTCGGGACGCTGGACGTTCGGCGTTTGTTTTTTTATGCATTGCCACCCTTGCGAACTTATCACGGGCCATACATTAGCGTCTAACACAATAGCGCTGTTCAGCGCTAGTATAAAAAATATTTATTACATTTTTCATAAATTATGCCAATTTGAAAACTACGGAACTCTATACTGCGCGTGGCCCGACATGCACTTGACCGGTTTTTACATATATACTTTCAATTGATTATTTAACCTCCGAATCCAAATTACCAATAATTATTCGTCCCTTTTGTCGATGTGCAGCGACTGTGTCGAGCAAAATAAACTGGGCTT
Organism: Macrosoma leucophasiata; assembly: GCA_036365455.1. Classification (NCBI taxonomy): domain Eukaryota; kingdom Metazoa; phylum Arthropoda; class Insecta; order Lepidoptera; family Hedylidae; genus Macrosoma; species Macrosoma leucophasiata. Next base: position 2,489,806 of record JAWQUS010000004.1, on the reverse strand, counting down.
CGTAAATAATTGAAATAAACTCCACTTCATCCGCCATATTTTATTCATTGGAATGCCATAGCGTTTTTACGGCCGTGCATACTTGTTGATTTTGTGTACACGGGTTTTAGTAAAAAAAAAATCTCGTCTTACGATTCGTTTGATGGGAAAATTTAATTGTTTAAATAGAAAACGAAATATATTCACCAACTAGCTGTGCCCGCGACTTCGCCCGCGTGAGAATTTATGATTGTTCAGTATCTACCCGGACGAAGTCGTGGGCGCAGCTAGTATAAAAGTAACGCTTAAGTTACTCCTTATTACATAAGCTATCTGCCAGTGAAAGTTCTGTCGAAATCCGTTAAGCCGTTCCCGAGATTAGCCCTGCCAAACAGACAGACAGACAGACAAAAATTGTAAAAAATGTTGTTTTGGTATATGTACCGTGTACACATATGCATTTAGTAAAAAGCGGTTATTTTAATATTTCAAACAGACACTCTAATTTTATTTATTTGCATAGATGTATAAATAACTTGTGAAGGTTTTTTTTCTATGTAATGAAGGTAGCAAACAAGCATGGAGTTCACATTGATGTTAAGTGATGACTGCAGCCTATAGACATCTACATAAAAACCAGAGGTCAATATGCAGATGCGTGGCCACCCCTGAGACCTAAGTTGTTATGTCTCTGTGATAGTTATTACTGGGCCATACAGTAGCTAGCAGGTGTGATTCAAAATGTAAACAACCTAATTCCAATTAGGCACCTGTTTTGGCATAAGCACCACCTGCTTTTGCGCAAACACCACCTGATTTGGCACAAGCACCACCTGTTTCACCTTAAATGACGCCTACTCATCGACTAGGCTGATTGGTCTGTGTGCCTACTATATTTTAGACACTAACAGTACCTACTTCATATTGTCAATAAATTATTAAATCAAATAAACAGAATACAAAAGCGAGTACATTTTTGGAATGGCGAATAATTTTTCCTGTACTGTTTTTATAGGAAAAATACAAAACATTAATTTATTATACTTTATAGTATTTAAGGAATATTTTTTTCTTTCAGTCTCTTATTATTAAAAGACTGAAAGAAAAAAATATACACGAAGAATTTTCATGATTCTAACTAGGAAAACAATATACTTTAAATGTGATTTTTTTAATGTAATGGAAGTGGTAAACAAGCATGCAGTTCACATTGATGTTAAGTGATGACCGCAGCTTATAGACACTTACACAAAGATCAAAGTCAACATGCAGAGGCGTTACAACTCCTGAAGCCTAAGGTGTTACGCCTCTGTGCCGGAAATTACAGGGCCGTACATTACCACCTGACCGGAACACGATAGTGCTGAACACTACCTTTAGCGGCAAGTATATTAGGTAATGCGGTGGTGACTACGCCCGCGAGCTCCGTCACTGGAGCTCTACCACCAGTAAAAATTATTCTTTGTATAACATTACAAATTTTGTAGTAAGTGCAGAAAAGCGAGTTATGGGTAGACAAGTCAAGGCCAAGACAAGGTTAAAAACTTAAAACTAAAAATGTGTGTTAATATACCCTTTCTCATTTAATATTAATGGCGCACGAAAACAGTTAGGTTAGGATCCCACTGCAGAATTAGGTACCTACTTCGTTCATCCAGATATGTTGCAAACCTAATTTTTACGCATGTTTATAATTTAGAAAATATATCTATACCCATTATTTATTCATATCATTATTTATTTTATTTTGTTTACTTTGACATATTAATTAACGTATCAGTTGTTATTCGCATTAATTTTATATTTGTAATTTGACCTATCACAAGCAAATTCTATTATTTCCAAGTGATTAAATGAATTTTTGAGTTTGAGTTTTTGAGTTTATAACAGCCGGCAACTCTTATATTCGGCCGATTTAATATGGCTCCCATATACCATAATAATGCGAAAAAATAGCTTTAATTTGATAAGTATATAAACAATACATGTACGTTATGGACGTAAAAAGTTAATGGGGGGAAAATATGTGGGGGCGGCCAAGTACGATATTTCATAGAAAAAACAAGTAATAATTATTACTATTTTTTTTTCCAAAAGAAATATAAAAAGACTTGCAGCTAATTTTTGATAGGCAACCTAGTGGATATTTATTCTCTAGATTATAATAATGCGTAAAAATTAGGTTTGCAGCATATCTGGATGAACGAAATGATTCTGCAGTGGGATCCTAACGTAAAAAATATCGTAAATTGTAAATACTTCCACGTATTCGTGCATAAAAAAATTGATTAAATATTCAATTGGATAGAAAGTGCTGCATAATGAAAAGACATCAACGCGAGCGATGGGTAAAGTCCACTCATTTTTATTTGAAGCTAGTTTTCTCATAGCTTATTTAGACTGCGCGCGGAAGTGAATCAAGCTATTGGGTTTTTTTTTATGTAATGGAAGTGGCAAACAAGCTTGAAGTACACATTGATGTTAAGTGATGACTGCAGACTATAGACACCCACATAAAGACCAAGGTCAAAATGCAGATGCGTTATCACTCCTGAGGCCTAAGGTGTTATGCCTCTGTGCCAAAAATCACAGGGCCGTACATTACCACCTGACCGGAACACGATAGTGCTGAACACTACCATTTAGCAGCAAGTATATTAGGTAATGCGGTGGTGCCTACGCCCACGAGCTCCACTGGAGCTCTACCAGCAGTTTATATGAAGAGATTGTTTATAGGAAGAGGCCGAATGCTACCCTCTGAGTTTGGTAAAATGCCCGGAGATGTCGATAGACCCGCCACCGTAACAGGCGAATCGTCGGTGAATGCTTGTATGTTGGAATACACCATCGCGGACATTTTTGTTAATCTATAAAATAGAAAATACCCCACCATACATAGTTTTATTATAATACCTTAAACAGATAAAACAGCGCCTTCGATTAAAGAAATGGCTTGATTTTTCAGGATAACGTAACTTCGTGCCTGTAATCCCCGAAGGGGTAGGCAGAGGTAAATGCATGCATTCAATCATACATGCAAACACCCACGACTCGCCGGTTACGTTTTGGCCCATGTAACAGGTGGCGATCCTGTTGCCATCTCCGGGCACATTACCAAACTCCGGGGTACTGGGAAACTTCCAGAAAATTGAAAAATCCCAATAGAAGCAGAGATAAAGGATTTTAAACCGTTATCTCTGATAGTCCCCGACCCGGGAATCGAACCCAGGACCTCCAGCGTAATAGTAGTGGCCTGCTACCACTACGCTACTGAGGCAGTTTTTCAGGATACTTCCAACATTTATCTTAATGCTTCAAAGAAATATACACAAAACCTTGAGAATGTATACACATACAAATGGCACTCATTTGTTTTTTAAATAACAGGTAAGTTGACCAGTAATGTTTCTTTACGTAGTAAACTGCCTCGGTAGCCTAGTGGTAGTAGGCCACTACTACTACGCTGAGGTCTTGGGTTCGATTCCCGGGTAGGGGGTTATCAAAGATAATGGTGTAAAGTCCTTTATTTCTGGTTTAATTGGGATATTTCCAATTTTTTTTTTGGAGATTTGGTAATGTGCCCTGATATGTCAACAGGCTCGCCACCTGTTACATGGGCCGAAAACGTAACCGGCGAATCGTGGGTGTGTGCATGTATGCTTGAATGCATGCATTTAGCTCTGCCTACCCCTTCGGGGATTACAGGCGTGAAGTTACGAACGTTTTTTACATAGTTAAAATATTTTTTTAAATTTAATTGATGTTTTGATGTATCTAAAAAACTTGTAACAGATGAGATATTAAATTTTCTGTAAAATAGTACTTGTATTATTATATTTCACCAAAGAAAAAACTGTACCAGAGCATGGCTCTGGTTTAAAAAATATAAACATTAGTTAAAAAACATCGTGTACTGTCCGCGACCACGGCTTGAACGGCGCGCAGAAACGTCGGAATAAAGGTAAAAAGTGATTTTAACTAATATTTATATCGCGCCACAACTCGATTCGTAAAATCAGTAAAAACGTGTACTACTTTGTGTTCTTCATGAAAAAAAATTTTGATTAAAGATATTTGTACAAATTAAATTTGGGCTACACATTCAAAATAATAATATGTAAATATAATTAAGATCCACACTTAAAATATTAGAGCTATGAAACATTTTTACATTCAAATATTGACTTAGGGGGCAATTCACACATAATATCACATTAATTAATTTGACACAATCATGAAGAGACATGACACAAGAATGTCGAATGAGCGAATGACTAAACAGATATACAATGCGAATGTGGATGGTTGCAGAGGCCCAGGAAGACCAAGGCTGACCTACCATGACCAAATAGGTCGAGTTCTGTCTGATGGTGGGGTCAAAAGTCTTAGGAATCGGCGTGCATGTATGAAGAGAATGATGAAAGTAGACGAGGCACGAGAGGTTTGTCAGAACCGGGATGTCTGGCGCTCTACACTCTCTGCCTACCCCGTTAGGGACCTGGCGTGAAGATACATATACACAATCATGATTGTTTGGAGTTATAGTTTCACCTAGTTTCACATACGTTAGTTTAAAATTAATTTATTTTTTGGCGATTAAAAATTTATCGAAGATTTAATATGTTGGTATTAAGTTATTTAGTAACCATAAAAACAATAAAAACACGATGTTGATGAAAATGTTACCGTAGGAACCGCAAAAACCCTTAAAATTTTCCAACATGACCACATGTTTATTCTCTTATTGTTATCGTAAATTTTATAAATTTTAAGATTAATGTACAAACCAACCAGCACAAAACTGCATTTCAAAAAAGATTTTCCGTAAATTGTTACCTAAAAGTTTGTACATCTATCAATAATATCCTAAGAAAACAAAGCTGAATAATTCCACCGCCAAACGTTCAATACAATAATAAATACTCACCTTATTCAAGCAGACAAAAAAGATCGAACCACCAAAAAGTTCATAACTTCGATCGCGACTCTTTCGAACGACAGCCACGCAGTTAATCGTGCGGGAATCCTGAACAACTGAAGGAAATCGCGCCAAAACTGCTCTACTTACAGCATCAGCCGACCAATCACAACGCCCCGACGCCTCCGCGCAAATACACCCACCAATCACGGGAAAGATCACACACTTAGTGCATTAATAGGTTTTCCATGTCCCAATGTAGCTTTTAATTGTAATTTGTTTGTTTTAAGATAATGGTTAAATGTTACACGGATCATCGATTCTGGTTTTTTCCTTGTGTGCATTTCCTGTTCCTATATTTTATGGGCAATAAAATCAAAGACATAATCCATACTTTAATTGGACTGTGCTTGGAACTCTAAATTTGATGATCTTGATTTGACAAATAAGCTTTTCTTTTTCTTCATTTATCATCATTGAAGGAATTGAAAAATTTTGTGATTATTGTATTTTAACTTAGTACTTTTATTTTTAATTTACTATAAACATGTTTTTGCTTTTACAATATGTAATGGTTATTCACTCTGTGTTATTTATGATTTCTTGACGTTTTGAAAATATTTGTAAAAATCTATTCGAAATACAAATATTTTCTTTCTTTCTTTCATTGCCTATTATCTGTGTTCTTTTTTTATGTAATGAAGGTGGCAAACAAGCATGCAGTTCACATTGATGTTAAGTAATGACTGCAGCATAGACATTCAAACTAAATCAGAGTCAAAATGCATTCAATCAATTATTACAGGCCATACATTATCATCTAACCGGAATATGAATATGATAGTGCTGAGTACTGCCATTTGGCGACAGATGGATTAGGTAATGCGGTGGTGCCTACGCCCGCGAGCTCCGTCACTGGAACTCTACCACCAATTATATTTATGGTAAGTTATTCACACTGCAAGCGTTCTTTTCATACATGTGCAATATTTATTAGATATTAGCTTGTACTATTTATTTTCGCAGTAACACATGCTAGTGAACTTTAAAAATTAAAAAAGAAATGTATGTATCTTCACGCCAGGTCCAGTAACGGGGTAGGCAGAGAGTGTAGAGCGCCAGACATCCCGGTTCTGACAAACCTCTCGTGCCTCGTCTACCTTCATCATTCTCTTCATACATGCACGCCGATTCCTAAGACTTTTGACCCCACCATCAGACAGAACTCGACCTATTTGGTCATGGTAGGTCAGCCTTGGTCTTCTTGGGCCTCTGCAACCATCCACATTCGCATTGTATATCTGTTTAGTCATTCGCTCATTCGACATTCTTTCTATATGCCCGAACCATCGGAGCATGCCTTTTTTCATTTTTACACCGATACTATCATTCACACAAAGTCTCTTTCTTACATCTTCATTACGAACGCGATCGGTGAGTGATACACCGCAGATCTTGCGCAAAGATCTCATCTCGACCGCGTTCAACTTACTTTCATGCTCTTTCCTGCATACCCAGCTCTCGCTTCCATATAAAAGAAATGGAAAGAAAAATTTGAGTTCGGGCAGGAATCGAACCTGCGACCTCAAGATAACCAGTCCTGCCGCTTTACCACTAAGCTACCGAAGTCCCACACCGATGCTACCGATCTAATTTTGCTTTCCTTTTTTTATTTTAAATCGATTTAGGGTCGGTGAACGACATCTTGATAGCTAATTAATAGCTATACAACCGATATGATAGATTTTGCATTTTATACTATATCGTTAAGATGTCGCTGTTCCCTTAATAATTGTACTATTTATTTTCACCGACCCTAAATCGGTTAAAAATAAAAAAGGGCAAGCGAAATCTGACGCATCGGTGTGGTACTTCGGTAGGACAGTGGTAAAGTGACTGGACTGGTTATCCTGAGGTCACAGGTTCGATTCCTGCACGAAGTCATATATTTTTTTTAAATTTCTAGATATTTAGCTTTTGGCTATGGAAGCGTTTGCGTATCCTTTAGTTATCGGGGCATAATAATATTATAATATATGATTCAAGATTCAAAATTCAGTCAATGTCTTGGAAGAATAAAATATTATTATGACTAATATTGGCACATCGTTGCGCTTTGGGTTACATTATAGCATATTTATTAGGAATCCCTATTTGTTTAAAAATGTAGTAAAGCCTATGTCACTCATGCAGATCTAAATTCTAATGACGAAAGACTTCAGAAATCAGTTCAGTAGTTTTTGTGTGAAAACATTAAAACATATAAACAAAAAAACACACCTTTTCTCTTTATAATATTCGTATAGTTTACATCCATTTAAAATGCGAGAGAAAGTACTAGAAGCATATAATAAGACTAAAAGAGCATCTCTGGAGCTCTACCATCAGTAAAAATTGCAACCACGTTCTGGGACAATTCGATAGACATAGCAAAATAACAAAGCGTAAAATAAAACTAAGACAGAAAAAAAAAACAAAGTTAACATAAATCTTACAAAGTGGTTGAATGTAATAGTCAATATTAAGTAAATCTTGTCCATTTCACCAAATTGCTTTGATCAGTGATACTCAACCTTTTGTGTCCGTAGGTTTTTTTTACACCGCACTACCTAATATACTTGCCGCTAAATGGTAGTGTTCAGCACTACCGTGTTCCAGTCAGGTGGTCATGTACAGCCCTGTAATTTCCGGCATAGAGGCATAACACCTTAGGCCTCAGGAGTGGTAACGCATCTGCATTTCGACCTCGGTCGTTGTGTAGGTGTCTATAGGCTGCAGTCATCACTTAACATCAATGTGAACTGCATGCTTGATTACCACTTACAACACATTAAAAAAATTGATGTCAAGTGATGACTGCAGCCTATAGACATCTACACAAAAACCAGAAATGTAAAATGTAAATAGAATGTAATTTGTTTGTTAAGCTAAGTATTAGTGTGTGTGTGTGTGTGTGTGTGTGTGTGTGTTTGTGAGTGTGAGTTACCTGTGTCTAGTCCTACGATAATTAATCTTGGAATCGGTTGTCAATTGATCTTACTCAAATGAACCACTAGACACAAGTGGATGTAAGTAAGTTTAATGTGAAATGGGTATGCAACATTAGTATATAATTAAATTATCTTAAAGGATGCATCAACTTTTCAGTTTCATCATATGTCAATGATTTCAGCCATAAACTTACAGTTCTTTTGCAAGTATACTTATCCAGAAATTATTTGATTTATTATTGAAAGTTATTACATATTCTCTGGCGATGGTGTCTACGGTGTGCCTTATTAAGTGGAACCATTTTTTTAGTTATTCTTTACATTATTATTCGTGGACCTCGTCGTATAATAAGCTGGCGTCTAGGACGACAAGTCATGGCATGCCGCGGAACGGTAAATCAAAAAATATTTTGCAGTACGAAGATAGACGAACCTTCGTCCCGTTCCTTTGTTCGGGCGCTCGCTCTAGCCGCTATGATTGCCACCCGAACGAGCTAGATTTAATGTAGTTTTTATATACTTAGCACTCTATTTTCCTTAATGCAGAATAGTATAATATGTGCGTCTCACATGCTCCAATATTCTGCCGTGGCGTCTTGTTGAAAGTCACGACGTGCCACAGGGTCCTATACAGGACATGCCGCGTTATATCACCCCACAAGAGCATTAGACTTACACGTAAAATAATGTATTTTTTTTATGTAATGGAAGTGGTAAGCAAGCATGCAGTTCACATTGATGTTAAGTGATGATTGCAGCCTATAGGCACCCACACAAAGACCAAGGTCAAAATGCAGATGCTTTATCACTCCTGAGGCCTAAGGTGTTATGCCTCTGTGTAAGGTAATGCGGTGGTGCCTACGCCCGTGAGCTCTGTCACTGGAGCTCTACCACCTGTAATTATTATGACTGTATCATTGAAATAAGGTCGAAAATCATTTCTTCTCGAAATTATTCTTTTACCACGCTATACCGTACCTATTTATACAGAGATATAGTATAAAGAGATCGGCGAGCCGCATGTTCAGTATAACTGGCTGAGATACTAAAGCACTAATATTGTTTACGCCAAAGATGGCCTTACACGAATCACATTTACAATGACACAATTATGATTCGACCCGTGACCCTCTGAATTGTATAATAAATTCGAAAATGTTTGCTTGATCAATAATGACGCATAATAATGTAAAAGCGTGCAAACTGGACACAAATTAAATTGTACATAAATCTTTTTAGTAATTTATATTTATTTAGCTTGTTTACATAAACTATTTCTTAAACTATGCCATTTTAAAGACCAACCTGTAAGCACGTATTAGTTTGAATTAAAAAAAACTAGTTTCGATTGAAAGTGTGGAGGAATCTCCCATAGTTTTTATTCATTTTTATTTTAGTACTAAATTCACAATGCGGTTCAGAGAATACATCTGCCAAACAAATTTAAATGATATTGTCTCAATAGGTTCCGAATAAATGGGTAGAGAAGTTAGTAGAGATTGACTTCTCTACCTTTTTATTCTGTGACATTACTAGAAACTTGAAAAAAATCAAGCGTTGCTCTCAATTAAGGAGATGTTGCGAGCTCGGCTATGGTTCGTACACGTCCTCAAAAAATGGGTAAATTAAAGAAGAATCCGAAAAAAATACAATAAATTTATTCAAGAATATATTTTAGAGTTATAACCACATTTAATACAAACGATTTTATCATTTTCAACCATGTTCAACATGGCGGCGATACAGCCGACGCTCGGGATAGTACCAATATACATAAAACTAAACGAATGCTATCTGTATCTTACTAGTGCATCATACATTATCAAAAAAAAAATGATGTATCAAATCGATCGGATTAAAGAAGTTCCGATGATTCTTTTAAAATTGGAAATCGATTAGTATAGTATGTATGTATGTATCTTCACGCCAGGTCCCTAACGGGGTAGGCAGAGAGTGTAGAGCGCCAGACATCCCGGTTCTGACAAACCTCTCGTGCCTCGTCTACCTTCATCATTCTCTTCATACATGCACGCCGATTCCTAAGACTTTTGACCCCACCATCAGACAGAACTCGACCTATTTGGTCATGGTAGGTCAGCCTTGGTCTTCCTGGGCCTCTGCAACCATCCACATAGTATAGTATTAACACATAATATCGATTTCGATAGTATTTAGAAAATATTACTTTTTTCTCCAAGTACTAAATATAATAAAAAAATAATATAATAATAAAAAAAAAACAATTTAAAAAGTTAAAATGATATCGCCCGCCATATTCGCCATGTTGGTTTTGAGTTGCAATTCTAACTGCAAATAATGTTTTGTAACTGCAAACAAAGCTAACTAAACAAGTGAAAATATGCAGTAAAAAACGTTTTTATATTGATTTTGCCTGTTGATGATATTGTGTACAACACATGGCCGGAGGTCCATACATTTTTGCAACATCTCCTTTCCTTATTAATCTGTGATGAGCGATATCCATTTCATGAACGAGGATATAAAATATAAACTTTGACCTACGTTTACGCTCAAAATATAAAGCGTAAACTCTTAATATAATTAAAACTTTTCTTCAAAGGTGACTACAAAACTCTGCAACATCGATTCTATAATTTAGCCCGCGGCCAAATCATCCATATTTATTGTCAGTTTTCTTCGAAGCTTTGAGCCATTCAATTTCATAGCAAACAAAGTGATATATAAACAAAAAGTTTAATTTTTGTTATATTGAAGCTCACCTAACTTGAATTACCTGTCATAGTTGTGAAATGAATACGTGCTACGAGTATATTACATTTCGTAGCGGTGCTACGGACAAGTTCTACGGCGTAGCGATTGGTACAATTTGGCAACAGTGTTATTTCAATCGGTAGTTGTGGTAGAACTTTGAATGAAATTAGTTGTAGCTGCGAACTAAGTATTAACTCTGTTTGGTTGACGATGACAACCAGTATAATGAAACAAATTTACTTTCTGGTTTAATTTTAAGTTACAAAGATGAAGGCAAACAAGCATACAGCTCACATTATGTGATGACTGCAGCCTAAAAGCTATTCTATCTACACAAGACATCCATTCTCTTTACTGGTGGTAGAGCTCCAGTGACAGAGCTGGCAAGAGTAGGCACCACCACATTACCTAAGGTACTTGCCGCTAAATGGTAGTGTTCAGCACTATCGTGTTCCGGTCAGGTGGTGTATGTCCCTGTAATTTCCGACACAGAGGCATAACACCTTAGGCCTCAGAAGTGGTAACGCATCTGCATTTTGACCTTGGTCTTTGTGTGGGTATCTATAGGCTGTAGTCAACACTTAACATCAATGTGAACTGTATGCTTGTTTGCCAATTCCATTACATTAAAAAAATCCACTTAATTTACTAATTGAAATATTCCACAAAATATAAACAGTAGCAGGTAATTATTTGAAGAATTACAGGCACAAAAACTGTATAATGAGGATACGACGTGCTTCTTGAGTCTCATTTTCAGGCAATCGGATATATTATATAAACTCGGGTATAAATAATTTGAAATATCAAAAATAATTTGTTAAAAGCATATTCCATGATAGGACGTTGGATAATTCCTTTACAGTCAGGCCACGTATGTCCTCACTAAGCCTCCTGAGACCATCAGTCGTAAACAGTAATTAGTCAGTTATGTTCTCTCCAACGTACGTATTCGCAAAAACAGTAAAGTGGACGGATAATCGTCGAAGTAAATGTTTTAAGTTTAATAATATTATTATTCTACTCCAATTTTAAAGTAAAAAATACACCTATAGAAAAAAAATCACTTTCAATATAACGGGAACAGTTATTGAGTGGCGACTGCGTCCTGGAAAACGAAGCGTAGGCAGGCCCCACGAGGTGGACCGAAGACCTGGTGCGGCGGGCAATCGTTGGATGAGAGCAGCCCATTCTTGTTTACCGTTCACTGTGGCAATCTTTGGGGAGGCCTTTGTCCACCAGTGGACGTTTTTGGCTGAAATAATGATGATGATGATGATAACGGGGTCAGTTACTTCCAGCTTCATTTGTGTTTAATATACCTTCGCTTGATTAATCCGTCAAAATATACAGTTCAATGATTTTCACGACTATCTTAGAACCAAAAAGTTTTACCCAATTTTTTGGAAGCATCAAGATATCCTAGAACCCTAAAATTGAAAAGCACTTGATTTAATTAAAATTATTTTCACTCTCAAAAGAAACGCGCGTGCCTGTTATCAATATTCACCCGTATGTCCTCACCTCTCACATGACCGCCCGGGACCGTCAATTGTACAGTAATTGGACAGTAATTAGCAATGCGACCAGTTTGCTACAATCAACGCTGTTTGCCTGAATGGATTTTAATTTGTTCGAACCATTCGTTAGCGGTTTCAATGGCGATGAAGTGGGACAATTTGTCAATTGGTGTGTGTTTTATTATGTGATAGACGTGCTGCAGCTGGTTCAGTTGTTTGCAATGACCGTTTTATAAGATACCGTTTTAGAAGTGAGCCTCGTCGGCTCAGTGGTCGCAATCGCGTTGGTGAAGCCTGAGGTCCTGGGCTTGATCCCCAGGTCGGGAAAATCTGTTATTGGGTTTTTCTGTGAGGAAATGCCCAGTAGTAGCCCGGAGTGTAGTCGTGCATCGGGGAGCACGAAAAGCCGTTGGTCCTGCGCCCGATCTCTCGCCGGTCGTGTCGGATTGCCGTCCCATCGGGCTATGAGAGTGAGGGAATAAAAAGTGCATCTGTATTTGCGCATACACTTGTGCACTATAATATCTCCCGCGTAGTTGGCTAGTCTCCTTTAAAATTGGCCGTCGTGACTGAAATTCGGTCTGGAGGACATTATTTATAAGAGAGGTCGTGGGTTCGATCATTCTGGGACAAATATCTCTATAGCCTATAGATAACTGGTAGCAAAGTTCTAGTGTCGAAATTCGAAGGCGTAGTCTCCATGGTATTCTGGTCTGCCGCCTAATGGTAGTGTTTTCAACTAACCTGTTCCAGTTACGTAGTGATGTATGGCCTCATAATAATTGTCACAGAGACATGAAACCTTAGGTTTTAGGGCTGGCAATGCATCTGCATTTTGACCTCTGGTTTTTATGTTGATGTCTATAGGCTGCAGTCATCACTTAACATCAATTGGAGCTGCATGCTTGTTAGGAATCTTAGGTACTTACATATAAACGAAATAGTTAAGTTGAAGCAAATAGTTTTAGACAACAAAGGTCTAATGAAACTCGCTGCAACCTGGAACTGTATCTAATAAACGCGAAAGTAAAGATATCGAACAAATGTCCTGTACATTCGGCAGCACAAGTTGTACACCACCACCCTTATAATAATAGTAATAATGGCAACCATTGATACGTCCTACTGCTGGACACGAGTCTCTCCCCTTTTTGAGGGGAGGCCTGGAGCTCCATTACGCTGCTCCAATGCGGGTGGGTGGAGATACAGGTTAGTGGCCAAAGCTCTGTCTGATGTTTTCAAACCGCCCATAAGGCCTCCGAAAACGTTTAACGACTGCTATCTATCGATAGCAACCAGGACCGACGGCTTAACGTGCCCTCCGAAACACGGAAACGTGCATTTCAATTTGCCACTAGCGGTCACCCATCACACACCCGACCGCGCCCGTATCGCTTAACCGAGTAGATTGCTTGCGATCACACCAGCCGCGGGGCCACACTCAACCCTTATTTTTTCCAATGAAAAATCCTTTCCCTCACATTGCCTATCTGTATCTATACCACAGATAGATAATGCGGTGGAAAAAGGTTATTTTTGACCAAGATTTGCTTATTACATTTTTTTTATGTAAAGAAGGTGCAAACAAGTATGCAGTTCACATTGATGGTAAGTGATGACTACAGTCTATAGACACCTACATAAAGACCAGAGGTCAAAATGCAGATGGGTTGCCACCCCTGAGACCTTAGTTGTTAAATCTCTGATAAGTAGTTGTAGTAGCACGGAAGACATAGTTTTTTTTTTCAAACGTAAAATTTTATACATTAATGGTAGTATGCAAGTATTTACACATTCTTAAATCGCAGGTAATAGATTCAGGTACATTACCAAACGCCTTTCTAAATCAGGGTTTCCAATCCATCTTCTCCCCTTATGACGCACAAAACTATTGTGAGCAACTTTGGGGCATGCTTTTAACTCAAAATAAACATGAGTAACTTGAGCGACCCAGATATAATTTGAAAACCGCCTTTAGAACTAAAAATACAAAGGGTATTTATTTAAATACGCATAATCGTGAATTCCAGGTTGGACGTCTGTCCATCTGCGGACAAGAATTTAATTCAGGGCGTTTCAAATTAGACTACAGTTCGTGTTTTGTAAAGAAACAGCTTCAATTAAGATTTACTTAACACTTATTAAAAAACCATTGCAATTTCAAACTTGTCAAATATATATATTTTTTTAATTGTATCTAATCAAGTCTTTCTAATAGGCGTGTATGAGTGTCAATAAGAGAGCTGACCTGGCAAACGTCGTGCTGCCCTACTGTACTTTAAATATTTTTAGGCATTAAACATACTGAACTTTACGTGAGCGTTTTTATGTGAGCATTGCGTTTGAATTTTATGTTTTTGCGCACTATTTGCGACCACTTCTGAGATATTAATATTATAATAATGCGCAATAGAAATGGTCAAGGTAGGTACTTGACTAAAGGTGAGGAGACGGCTGGGGAAGAGGTGTATGGGTATGTCGTTGGCTCTGCACCCTATTCCCAGCCGCCTAACAGTGGTCCCGCCGTCGGATATGGACGTCGTGGGGAGAAGGCTGGGGAAGAGGTGTATGGGTATGTCGTTGGCCCTGCACCCTATCCCAGTCGATCGATAGGGACGTGGTGAAGTCGCGGGGGGGGCGCTGACACTCCCACTTCTCCGGAGCCGGACTGTGTGCCCCTGGACTTCTCCACCCGGGCGTCTTGGGACGTCTGGCGTTGTGGGTGGTCGGGGCAGGGACATTTGGGCGCTGGACTAGGGGAAGACTGTCGCCTGAATGGAGAGGTCCCGGGCTGGCAAGTATTGGTTGGAGCCGAAAGGCTCCGAGAAAGGCTCGGAAACGGGCAGCCGCCGGTGGGGTCGCAGATGTGGGCGATGGTGTTTTAATGGGTAGACGGATATCTTTTCCCGGAGTCTTATATAACCCACCTCTCTCTCCAGCGGATTGGCCATCTCAGCGGCGATAGTTTTATCGACAGACGCTGCCCATCTTGCGTTATTCTACTTACTACCGCCTCATTGGAATAGTTTGACCACTGTTCGGTTGACTGATTGCACTGGAAGAATTCTCTTCCAGAAAATTCTACCGCTAGTTCGCGGTGGACTCATCCCGATGTCGTTACCAATTTTTCGATACTTTTTTTGTAAGTTGTACTTTATTAACACACACGTTGCCCGCCGTACACGAAACAAATAGAAATATTGTGTTCATTGTTGTTAGAAGAGATACCCTGACTATCGGGACACATTGTTTTGTCGAATAGCAAGATCTGGACGACAAATTCTTGATTCCTTTTTAAGCCTGAGGCATGGTGTACAAGATCTGGAGGCTTACCTTAAAACATTTTTGTTTACTTTGAAAGAAAAGAAAGAAAAAAAACATTTATTGGTGCAGTCCCAATACCAATATCAGGTACTGCATTCATAAAAAAAAAATAGAATAAAATAATAAACATTTACACAACAAATACGTTACACAAAAAAACATTTTAAAAAAGGGTTGACAAAAAAAAATACTTAGACCTATTTAAAAAGTACCTAGTTAGAGTAGAAAATAAGAAACAAGATCCCACGGCTGCACCAAATAGTTCCCAGTTCAGCATTATGTCAAGCCGAAGCCCGACGCTGGTTTTCAACTGGAAACTACTCGGTGGGACACGGATATCAACTTTCGCTCAAGATTCGTCATAGTTATGTTAGCACTATCATGTTTCGGTCAGGTGGTAATGTACGGCTCTGTAATTTCCGGCACAGAGGCATAACACCTAATGCCTCAGGAGTGGCAGCGCATTTGCATTTTGACCTCTGGTCATTGTGTGGGTGTCTATAGGCTGCAGTCATCACTCAACGTCAATGTGAACTGCACGCTTGTTTGCCACTTTTACTACATTAAAAAAAAAAAAAAACTGTAAAATCAGGAGAGATGGACTGATAAATTTTTATATATAAGAAGAGAATAATTTTTTTTTTAATTAGTGGTCCGATTCTCTTGTTTGGTATGGGAAAGATATACTAAAGGTACTTTTTGTAACTTATCAATTATTACCCGACATCAAAAACATAAAGTTGGTATAACACCAACTTGAGTATTCATTGCTTACAGAAATATAAAAGATATTGTTTGTTTCGTGTATTTCGTGTTTCGTGTGATCGTATTGTCGTTCTTGCTAGCAGGATCAGGCGTTGAAATGATTACCTACTTACGAAGTTGGTATAAAAGAACGTATAATTCCCTTTTAACAAATTACATTACATCAGCTATACTCTAAGTGTGTTTAGGGTTCCGTGATACCTCTGTCGGGGTTCCGTAAGAATGTAGAAAAAAAATCAAAACACCTCTCTCTGGTCGCTCCGCGGCCGCACAAAACGCTATGAACGTTATTTATTTATTTATTTGTATTTGAAGAAACATGTGTTACAATAGCTGGTACAATACCTCATAAGTTTGGTATCAACAATTTTATACTTGTACAACCCGTTCGCTCTAAGTTTGCCGGTCTGTGGAATGCGCGTACCCTCCCCCACGTGACAACAAAACTTACAATGTGTCATAGTTTAACCCAAATATGTACGTACACAATTTCTATAGTTACAATTAAATAAAAAATATTTTTATATTATGTTTTGCTGACGCTACTTTTGGAACGTCATACCTATCGCCAGCGGCAAACTTAAAACGAGCGGGTAGTATACTTGTGAGCGCGCAGTCTCTTTGATAAAAGCCGCCTCTGAATTAGACGCTATAGTTGTCAACAAGCGACTTTCGACTCTAACTTCAAAGGATAAAGTCGATATTGTTTACAACGCAATTTTTATATTTCTGTTTTTATTTTTGCTTTTTGTTTATCAAAGGTGCCAACTCGAGTATTTTCGAGAATATTTGAGATCGAGTCTAGGACTAAGTATAAAAGAGGCGATCGCGCGTCGCGCGTCGTCAGTTGACGATTAGCGTTCGGAGCGTTAGTTACGAACGAAGTTACTACCTACTTACAAGCTCGCTAACGAGAAACTAGTGTTCATTGTTTTACTGCCTGCTATATTATGTTGTCTCAGTTTTATACATTTCTTCACTGTAGGTACTAAATTTAGTCTCTTATACGCAGTAACGAGTTATGTGCATTATTTAAACCTCACTATCCTGACGTGTAACATTATAAATAAAGAAGAATGGAACGTTGGCTTAAAGGCGTTAAACGTGTTGTAACAACATCTTCTAATGACGCTGAATGTTCAAAAGCAGTGCGCGCGAAGAATATAGCAATCACCGATCCAGAAGATGATGCCACGACGTCAAGACTCGCCGGTTTCAAAGACGAAAAGAAGGAAGTATGATGAATCTTATATCAGTTTCGGATTTGTTGATTCCAACGCCTCACCTCTCTGCATGTTCTGTAGTAAACTGGTTCCTTATAGTTCCATGGCACCTGCCAAATTGCGCCGACATTTAGAAACTGTACACCCCGAGTCTAAAGACAAGAATAAAGAATTTTTGTTCGCAAAAATGATCAGTTATTACAAAGTCAAAAAAATATGATGCATGTAACACAAACTATCAACGAAAAGGCCACGGAGGCATCATATTTAGTTAGCTATCGTATTGCACAAGCAGGTGAAGCGCATACTATCGCTGAGAAATTAATAAAACCATGTGTATTATACATAACAAAATGTATGCTCGATGAAAAATCTGCAAAGCATCTTTCTACTGTTCCGCTATCAAACGATACTGTTTCACAACGAATCCATGATCTGGCAAGCTACGTCAAACAAGAACTAGTTACACGTCTACAAAATACACGATTCGCCTTGCAAACGGACGAGTCGACTGATGTCGCTGGTTTGGCTATCCTGCTGGTTATTGTGAGATATCCATATAAAAGTTCTTTTGAAGAAGACATGCTTATATGTTCATCGCTGCTTACAAACACTACCGGGGAAGAAATTTTATTTTTAATATAATAAATATACTATTGAAGAAAATAATCTCAGTTGGAACAATTGCATTGACATTTGTACAGATGGGGCCAAGGCGATGACAGGTAAAACAGCAGGAGCAGTGTCACGAATGAAAAATAAGCGCCTAATTGTAGTTCCAGTCATTGTATTCTGCAAAGACAAGCACTTGCGATGAAGCAAATGCCGTCAAATCTAAAATTAGTAATGGATGAAGCGGTAAAAATAATTAATTTTATCAAATCACGACCACTACAATCCCGAATGTTCTCATTATTGTGTGAGGATTATGGCAGCAAACACAAAATACTGCTGCTCCATACAGAAGTGCGATGGCTGTCTCGGGGTAAAACTTTAACAAGGCTATTTATTTGAACTTAGAGCTGAGTTACAAATGTTTCTTTCAGCAGATACTTCTTTTAATTTGAAGGACCGTTTGTATGATAAAACTTGGTTGTTCCGATCGTCTTCTAAGGCGGATATCTTTAAAAAACTCAACGAATTGAATTTATCGTTGCAAGGTAAACAGACAACAGTGTTTCAGGCCTATATTGACTGGCAGAGAATGCTACTTAGCATTAAGTCCGCCTCATGTTACATTTTTGTGCTTGAAAGTATAAATAAATAAATAAATAATAAAATAACCGCTTTTAAAAGAAAATTAGATTCTTGGATCATTTGCATTGGTAAGAAAGAAATAGAAAGCTTTACGTTACTCAGTGAGTTTGTTAGCGAAAACGAATCTAAAATGTTTGAAGAATTGGTCCTATATCTCAGTTCGATGCGCGCATCTTTTGAAAAGTATTTTCCCAAAGAACGCAATACAAAAATTAAAGTGAATTCATGGATTCATAATCCTTTTTTACCCAACTTGGAAAAGCCTGAAAACATGTCAAACGAGATATATGAATCTCTTTTAGAAATGTCTTCAGACACAAGTATGGAGTCACTGTTCAAAACGACGCCTCTCAATGATTTTTGGTGCAGATTCCAAGATGAATATGCAATGCTTGGCCAAATGGCTCTGGATATTCTTCTCCCGTTCCCAACTACATATTTGTGCGAAA
The DNA here is from genome assembly GCA_036365455.1 of Macrosoma leucophasiata. Lineage (NCBI taxonomy): Eukaryota > Metazoa > Arthropoda > Insecta > Lepidoptera > Hedylidae > Macrosoma > Macrosoma leucophasiata. The sequence continues at coordinate 2,470,648 of JAWQUS010000004.1, read as the reverse complement.
CAGGATTCTCTACCTACGCAGCCACGAAAACAAAATATCGCAATAGACTGGACGCCGAAGCTGATATGAGACTCCAACTTTCTTCCATCAAACCTGATATCAACCAATTGATGAAAAATTAAAAACAGTTTCGTACCACCCACTAGTTTTTTTTTTCTTTTTTAATGTTTTCTATTATTGTCCTTGCCAAGTGGTGAAGTAAATAATAATTAGTAACTGTTATATTGTACTTTTATTATACTGATTAATAAAAATTACACTTATAAAAGCAATTGTTTTATCGTAGGTTTCCATCAAGTATTTCGATTCCCAAAAGGGTTCCGTCATTTAAAAAGTTTGAGAACCACTGCATTACATAAACGAGTAGTTAAATCGTAGGTATACGGGTTTTTAACGAGTGAGCGATTAATGTGCAATTTTGAAATTTGTCGTTCATTGGTCGGCGCGAACGGAGATCGGTGAACGAGGAACCATATTCGGACGTCGTTCATTCGTATAGCCGCGGTAACAGATATTATGGTCCAAGAGAGACATAACCCTCCGAGCACCGTTGGTCCTGTAAGGCTGGAAATTTTTGTAGGGATAGATCATAACGCGTCAAGTACAAAAACCATCGCCTGGCAAGGATCAGCCAGTCACATAACCAACCCCACATTTTTGAAAATATAAAAAAAAACTTGAAATTTTTATATAATTTAGTTCATATATAGTAAATATTAAAAAAAAATAACAGGCGATTTCGATGAGCACAAGTGCCTGCCAGGCGAACCGAAAGGTGTGCTATATGTATGAATTAAAAAAAACTTTGTTCTGTAAAGTTGAAATTTATATAGGTGTTTGTCTAAGATATTTGAAGTAAGTAGGTTCAATAACAGGCGGTTCTGGATAGCATAAAAAATCGGTTAAGTGCGAGTCAGACTCGCGCACAAAGTGTTCCGTACAAAAAAAATGCTCAAAAATTACGTTTGTTGTATGGGAGCCCCCCTTTGATGTTTACTTTATTTTTATTTAGATATTTCTTATGAAAGATAATATACAAATCAATATTCTGTGAAAATTTTAAGAGTCTACCTGCTACCGTTATTACTGGTGATGTTACGCGCTAGCTATTTTTCACTCTATTTACAATATTAACCTTCTTTAACAGCCCTTATTTGCGACCAGATTTAATTTAGCAACTGTATACCATAATAATGAGAAAAAAAATTGCCTTAATTTGATATATAACTAACTAATGTACGTTATGAACGTAAAAACGTTTCCTTGATCATACCTGTTTACACCTGGCTGCGAAGAGGTGCGACCAAGTGCGCAACGGCTGCCGTGATTTTTTAGAGTCTTTACATATATTGCCGTGAATTGGTCGATATTTTATTGAAAAAACAAGTCAACGAAATTTTGTCCCAAAAATGAAAAAATAAAAAATTATTTAAAAATACTTGCGGCCACATTTTTTAGGCAACCAAGTGGATTTATATTCTCTGGATCATAAATATGCGTAAAAAATGGGTTTGCAGCATAAACTCGATTAACGAAATGTTTCTGTTATGGGATCTTAACCTATAAAAAGTATTAAATAAATATAACTACGTTAAGAAAAACCGACTTCAAAACTGAAAAGTAAAAAATAATAAAGATTTAATTGTAATTATATACCTATTATTTATATGTGCTATTTACTAATAGGTTTGAAGTCGGTGCCAAGCCAAAATCACTAAAGTAGGCATTTCATTGTATTAAAACGTAACTTTACCCCAGTAATCTTCGAAGGGGTAGGCAGAGGTAAATGCACGAATTCAAGCATACATGCAAACACCCACGATTCGCCGGTTACGTTTTGTTCAGTGTATTAATTTGCTCGTATTCATATTTAAGTGATTAAAATATAATTATTTGTTTAAGGCTTGGCACCGACTTCAAACCTATTAGTAAATAGCACATATAAATAATAGGTAGTATATAATTACAATTAAATCTTTATTATTTTTTACTTTTCAGTTTGAAGTCGGTTTTCCTTAACGTAGATATATTTATTTTTAAATGTAAATTTAAATAGAAAAAAAAAAATTAAATCTGCCGCCCCTTAAAATTTGCCGCCCTAAGCTCCAGCCTACTCAGCCAACATGAAAAACAATTGCTAAGTCCGAGTCATTTAACATCTAGGCTTAACCTACATATCTACTAATACTTACAGACCAATAACCATGCTAATACCATATATAAACTCAACATCCGTAACCCTTTTTTTACCCTCCCTATCCATAATTCCTACGAATCAAGAAGGTTCTATAGTTTATAGTTAACCCAACAGATGTCTCTGTCTCTTAGTTTCAACTTTTTATTTTATGCCTGTGTTATTTTATTCATCATTAGGGATGTATACCATTTTATTTATTTCTGTGTACTAAATCATTAAATATAACAATAATTTCCTTAAAATTGCCTAATTAAAGAATTTATAACTATTCTGTGATCTTTTTTAGTCTGTGAATCAAAGGAATAGGTAGTGCTTGACACAAAATATCATACTATGAAATATCTAATACTGTTACTAAACGTTGTTTTATAAACGTTACTGTTGATGATATTAATATGTAATACTTATCTCAAATTTAAAATGATATCTGCACTTATATTGTTAAGAATAATATTTTAGTCATTTTCTGCTATAAGAACATATTTGATAACAATTAAAAATAAATCTAGATTTAAAGTGCTTATTATAGTAGAAACACAGATTTCAGTTATTATTTTTTTATTAATAACTTAACTTATATAAGCTTATCAGGACTTTCTAAAGTCAATAAAAATGGTTACATACACCATTAACCAAAATAAACAATTGAAGGCTCTTTATTTAAAAAAAAAGTTTAATTCAGTTCTTCCTCTTTTATTACTAATTGTATTAAAAACTAACTAGGTATATTGTTTTTTTATGTCATATGAACGACAAACAAGCATACAATTAACATTTAATTAATCGTAAATGAATACGCTGTAGCATAAAAACATCTACTTAGAAATAAAATAGTTAGTTGTCGTCAAGACCAAGACTATTGAAACTTAGAACGCTCATAATATAGTATGTAATACTATAGCTTGAAACTGCAAGCTTGTTAGTCTGTAGATGTTTATGATTTAGAAGGCATAGCTGGTAGTAGTGTAAGTTCGATCACGTGAATATTATTATTGGTAGGTCTGATCGTTGAGCTAAGACTATTTAATTTTGTATATATAATGTAAGTATTTATATATTACGTAGTGTAAATATATTTTAGAGCCCTAGTAGTTTTCATGAGGTAAGTAAATATTTTAATGCAGATGTGTTGTCTTTCCGGTACATAAGTAGCAAAGTAAGCAAAAAGTATATTCACAGGTTCAATAAATATTTGATGTCGATAAATAACGGTATTTAATATCGATACTAACGCGACAGTTTCTGTTATTATCTGAACACCACTAGTCATCTGTCAAACTGCTTGGCTTGGAGTCATGTCAGAATTGTTTGGATTTCTGTTTGTGTGAAGTTCTATTTTTGTTTCCTAATACTTAAAAATATTTAAAATAGAAGATAAAGTGTATTCCTAAAACATCCAAGCAGTTTAACACTCAGGTATGTATGTTCCTATTTAGATCCGATCATTAAAATTGACTTTTAGGTTAAAGTTTGGTAGCGGCATTTTGTCGACGTTTTTACGATTAATCTACACGAGATCGAGCTTGTTATGTGCTTCATTTTGACTGTAATTCGTTACATAGTTATTCTATCAACGGCGCGTATTATGTAAAGTATATTATTTGCTATTCCAAGAAAAACATCTTATATACAAACAATACGTTTATAACACCATCATCATACAAACTCACGATCAACAGAAATATAAAATGTTTGATATTAGTCATTTAGTACTCATTGATATTCCCGCGTATTTTCATCGCGAACATCAATTAAGAGTGGATATGTGAAAAACTGTGCATTAACTGTGTTATGTGAACCATGAAACAAAATGTACCTATCCATGAAAACTTGCACCGTTCCAGGCATGGCCAACGACAATGACGCACCTCTACCCGAAGGATGGGAGATGAGAACGAGCCGATCCACCGGTATGACATACTTCTTGAACATGTACACCAAAAAGTCGCAATGGGAGAGACCGGAAACCTCTGCGGACCCTGGTGAGATCAGATGCAGCCACATTCTGATTAAACACAAGGACAGTAGACGTCCATCTTCGTGGCGTGAAGAACACATAACTAGGACTAAAGAAGAGGCCTTAGAGCTGTTGAAGAAGTACCGTAAGGAGATTGTGTTTAACGATGCCCAATTTATTGATATTGCTACAAAGTTCTCTGACTGCTCATCAGCGAAACGAGCTGGAGATCTTGGATTATTTGGCCGTGGACAGATGCAAAAACCATTTGAGGAAGAAGCCTACAAATTAAAAGTGGGTCAGCTGAGCAAACCAGTGGAGACTGAATCTGGTTACCATGTTATCTTGAGAACCGTCTAATTTTTATAATAACATTAATTTAAATCAACAATCATCAAAGTGGACTATAACTCGTAAACCAAAATGATTTGACTAATTGTTGATGTAAATATAATTTTCTATCAACTTTCAAAATATTCAAGTGGAAATTGTTTTCTAATACTTAGATATAAATATTATGTAAGTGCTATGATTTTTGTCTTCTTAAAATTAATAAATATCTAAGTTTCATACTTTAATGTTTCATTACTTTGGATTTTTTAAGGAAAACAAGCCACGTTTTTAAAATGTGCTTACTTTATGAATGTCAAAATGCACCTTTAGAATTGAAGTGGCATATTTTATTACTTTAAACTTCAAACTATGTAATCTATCAAATTTACCGAATAATTTCTAAATGATTAGATAGATAACGTGTTAAACGATTAATAACTACCTTAAAATTATTAATAATTTGATAGATTACATGTTTTTAAGTTGTTTGAAGTATAAATGTAGGCTATAAGTCTAAGCTGCAGTCATCACTTGACATCAATATGAACTGCATGATTTTTTGCCACCTGCATTACATAAAAACTTACGTTAACGATAGACTGACCTATAAGGCCTCAATCTGGATATTGGGATATTGCCATCTAGTTCACTAATAAGAATCTATACGTTAGATTGCGCCTCTCTCACCTTCACATGTAATATACATATAATTAGAAGCATTATACTTTTTTTTTTCCTCATGATCGGTTTAGGGAAAAAAAAAATATGGTCAGTTTAAAATTTACTCAAGTACTGCTTCAAAACTTAAACAGAGTTGAATGCGGGTTACTTAAACGTATTAAATTTAGATAAAACTAGAATTTCTACATTGTTTTATCGATATCAATAAAGACAAAACACACTGCAGTCTATTGATTGAATTTTAATAAACCATCACGTTGAATGTGGGCGTATAATTTAGTTACATATAATCTCAATAGATGGCGCTGACTTCCGAACTGAATAGGATACTTAATAAAGAATTAACTGGGTTTAAGGTCTATTATAGTAGGGAGCCCAGGATGCTATTTTTGTATTTTCTGGAGCGCGTCAGATTAAGAGAAATATCTTGCACCCTGTTGGACCTGTTGGTTACCTCCACTAAATCTATAGTTTTTATACAGAGCCGCACCTTAAAAAATTCAAAAGGTCACTACGATCTTACTCATATAGATAGGTACATTGTTTGGACACATTTTACATCCTCTCAGAATATCTGACACGCTCTTGAGCCATGACGTTGATGCCGCGCCCTTTCGAAAAACATTTGATTCTTTCAAAAATGAAGGTGAAAAATTACTCAAGAATGTCAGATGCTCAGAGAGGATGCAAAGTGAACCCAATCAAAGCTCCCATCCAAAATTCTGACGATTTGGATGCGAGGTAAGCTCGTGGCGGAAGGTCTAAGGTTTCGGCCCTTTATGGAAATCTTAGATTTGGTGGAGGTACTAAACTGGGTGCAGGGTATATCCTATATCTTAATCTGACGCGCTGGAGTAAATTCAAAATTCCTCTCTTGGACTCCTCTACTATTATAGGTCTGGTTAATTGTAGTTTCCACAGGTTACGCGAAAAGGACCTATAAGGTCTCAAACTGGATGTCGGGATGTTGCCATCTAGTTCCCTTCAATAAGAATCTAAGCGCCTTCACACCGCAGATCGCTGCTGACATCCATTGAGCACACAACTTAACGGATCATGGCAAGATTTGTACAGAAGAAATAAAAAAGGCATACGAAAAAAAGAGTTGTAAATAGTATTTAGGTGTAAAAAAATTACTGGTGGTAGAGTTCCAGTGTAGGAGCTCGAGGGTGTAGGCACCACCGCATTACCTAATCAATCTGCCGCTAAATGGTAGTGTTCAGCACTATCGTTTTCCGGTTAGATAGTAATGTTAAAATTTCCGGCACAGAGGCATAACACCATAGGCCTCAGGAGTGGTAACGCATCTGCCTTAATCTTTGTGTGGGTGTCTGGTGCAGTCATCACTTAACATCAATGTGAAGTGCACGCTTGTTTGCCACTTCCATTACATAAAAAAATATTCTTTGTTCAGCAGTAGCACTCCATACTGAAAAAATATTTTAAATACCAGAAAATGTTCATGTTCCCTGGATGATATTTCAATGCTGTTTTACCTTGTAGGTTTTTTTCTGTATAAATCAGTATATGGAACTGACCATGATTCTTTAAGCCTAGGTTAAGCCTAGGTCCACCAAGACATTTGCTAAAGTTAAATTTATTGTGACATTTCACATCCTGCTCTAACTTTAACAGATTTCTTTAAGTTAGAAAAGGATGTGAAATGTTACAATAACTTAAACAAATATCGTGGTGCAACCCAGGGTAAATACTAAGATATCTTACCACCGCACGTAAACAGGCGCTTTATTAACCTTATATGCCTTTGATGAAAATCAAATCAAAAAATTTTAAAAGTAAATGTGGAATAAGAAAACGAATGAAATAGTTTATTTAGAAATAAATTAAATTCAATTTATCAATAATTTATTACATTAAAATGGCGCATTAAATAACATTTTAAAGACATACATTGAATCTCAATTTTTCCTACAATACCTGCACTTTCAGTGGTATTTTATGGTAATTTGAATGCCATACATAATTATGGTATAAGAGATTTAAAATTATATTGAGAATATCAACATTCAATATATTAATTCAACCAATAGATGTGGGGACATAAATACCCCTAAGCAGTTGATATAATAATAAGCAAACTATCATCAGCTAGTGACAGAATTGTATTAGATTATGCACTGTACCACATAGAAGGGAAGCCCAAGATGAGGTTTTTGGATTAACTCGAGCGCCCTGATAATCTAAGGGTGCTCCAAATCTAAGGTTTCTTTCTATAAGGCCTGTAGACGTTAAATTTTTTCAAAAAGTTACGGACTTCACTTCCAATTCGTCTGAATGTTGGATAGGAGCTTAGTTCGGGTACATTTTACATTCTCTCAGAATATTTGATGCATCCTTGACACATGTTATTGAGGCTGTTATCTTTCCGAAAAAGACTGCCATCCAAGTCATTCCTTTCTAAAATGTAAGCGAAAATTACTGAAAGAAAGTTAAATGTACCCGTTTAACATATATATTTATAGAACTCCCATCCAGAATTCCCCTCTTGAACTCCTCTACCAACAAGAAATGTGTTCAAAGTTTTCAATGGTTTTTAGTACAATAATGATATCACTCCCTGACGATAATATACCCGCAGTCTATCAATATAATAATAACTCGTAGCAGCAGATGTCTTCGACGAACCCAGCCATTTCGATGAAGACGGGCAAAAACATTTTTTTACAGTTTTCTCTTTAACTTTGGCTTATTAGACTATGGCACTTACATAATAAGCTACGTCTACACGGAATATTCTTTAATTTAGGTATCACGAACCCTTCCTAATCTGTTGAGGTTGAATGCAAATAAAATCCATGGTCAGTGTCGTCATTTAAACTGGCTTGGCTTCGTCGTTCTCCATGTTTCTGATAAGGACTATCGTGTCCAAAGCGGAATCCTTTATGTTTTGCGATGCAGGTGTCCAGATCGGTCCGATTATGGGCGGCGACCGTTTTCCTCCCCAGGCGCTGAACTTGACTTTCCTCTTTCCGTCTTTCTTCAAGTTGATGTCCAAATAAGGATGTCCTGACTTGAAAAGCCGAGGCATGGTTTCGAGGAACCTTTTAAACGGTAACGCGTCTCTCATGTTTCTGTCATCCATGTTGGTGCTCAGGGCTAAGATCTTGATCGGATGTCTCTTGTCCAAAGTGGGTATGAACTGATAACCAGCTGCATCCAGTTTCTCACCGTTAGGAGAATAATTTGATACGATTCTGGTCAATTCAGGAACGGACGCGGAGAATATTATCTTGGAACCCTTCGTGCCGGGCTTGTAGATCATTTGGCCGCTTCGTTTCCCTCCCCACGGATTGAACCGTACTCTCTTGGGCATACTTGGTTCCCTAATGCTAGCTGTTCGCTTCCACGTCCACATGTGCTCGGACGTTGGGCTGTTTCTCTTCCCGCCCCACGGACTGAAACTCTTCTTCTCTATTGTACCTATCAAGCTTACATCCGTGGCGTTTTCTTCGGTGCCTGCGTACCCCTGGACTATGAACGGAGACCCCGTTTCATCGTTTCGTATGTATATTGTTTTATCTAAATCAGATACGGGTTCCCAATGTTCCTTTTCTTCTTCTGCGGTTCTTCGTCTCCTCATTAGGTTTCCGATTTCTTGGTAGTGATGGTTTTCGTTTTGGAACGTTTCATAATCGTTTCTCGATTCGGGTAGGTGGATGTAGTTGAGGTAGGGCAGCGGTGGGTAGTGGATGGACGAGTCTTCAGGATCCAGGACGGCCTCAGCACCGGGGCCCGCAGTGTTTATGTACTGGAGACTCGCGGAGCCAATCCAGGAGAAGGTTATGAAGAGCCAGTAGCAAGACATTTTCCTGGAACAGAAATTTAGGATTATTTATTTTTGATTGTATTATTATATGATCAACCGTCTCGGTAGCTTTTGTGGTAATCGGGTTTGTCTAAACTCTCGAATAATTCCGGGATTCTAGGATTTTTCCAATGCAATAATTTTCCAGTGATATTCTAGAAGTTTAGTAATATGTTTTTGTGTCTATAGGCTGCACTGTTCACTTGCCATCAATGTGAACTGCATGCTTGATTGCCAATACAATAACTTAAAAAAATAGTAGGCATTATACGAGTCTACCTGCACATTGGTCGATAAACAAGATAAGAATGTTTTTTTCAGCAACAACTTAGACTAAATACAGAAGGTAACCTAACAAACCTCCTTCATTAGTTTATTGCATCTGAAATTCTGTATTGAAAGCATCTATAAATACTGTTATTTTTAAAAACTCGAGTCGGTATCGGCAACTTCCTGAGGGTATTTGCATATTTGCCGAGAACAAAATTCCGAAGTAAACAAACGTCTTGAAACGGAAACGCGGTTGTTGATAAAGACGGTACTTGGAGAAAATAAGAGAAGCGTCTTGGTTTTATTCTAAATAAAAAATAAGCTGTCTAATAACTCGGACACATAGGCACACAAAGGTTCCGTACCATCGGGTAATATTTAAAACTATTCAATAAATAAATAAACTATATTTACAGATTCATCCCACGTAATTAAAAAAAAATGTTTTTAAAATCAACCCGAAGCGGACTTTAAAAATAATTTTATTGTCATATATCTATCTCTACTAATATTATAAATGCGAAAGTAACTGTCTGTTACCTTTTCACGTCCAAACGAATGAACCCATTTTAATGAAATTTGGTACAGAGATAGAGCTGACTTTGACATAGGCTACTTAGTTATTTATAAAACGACATCCACGCGGGCGAAGCCGCGGGCAACACGAGTATAATAAAGAGTAAACATTTGTGATTTTGTATGTATGTTTGTAACGTTTTCACACAAAAACCACTGGACCGATTTCAAAAATTCTTTCACCATTAGAAACCTGCATCTTCACTGAGACATAGGCTATACCTATTAAGTACATTAATTGCACTTGTGCAACGCCGGGGCGAGGCTATACTCGTTCCTAAATATTAACCCCCTTATTCATAAACGTACATTAGATACGTTTTAGCTATAGAATGCTTTGTCTTTGTCAGTTGCATTGTCAAATGTGCAGGATAGAAAGAGACAAAGCAGAGATTAGCAACACTTTAGCTAAAATACGTTTATGAATAAGGGGGTTAAAGTTTTATTTCAATGAGTGCAGCTCGCAAAACCTAAGAACACGTCAATCAGTCACTGAATCTAGATTTATCTTTGCGAAGTAATACGAAAATAATAATAAATTCATTTACAATTGCAATAATGTTAGCATAACAGTGATGTACCTACTCAGCATATTTTTGCATTTATTAATTATTCAATGATATCCTTAACTTATTACAACAATGTTTTTATATCTAACATAATAATATGTTATCGCTGAGTTGTCGAAGAACAACTTGTGTTATCTTAAGAACTTTCGACCGGAGTTTCTCTTTTAGCGAACTCTAGCTTTTAAAGGTCTAACAAGAAATTATATTCCTTCATTATCATCACCCTTTTCTACTTATTAGGGACCCATATTTTATATTAATGCACGATATGTATTTTATATGTTACTTTTTTCGTTATCTATGTTTATATTTAGGGAACCCTGATAAGCATACCCTAAAAACAATTATTAAGGGTAAAAGCGACTTCTTTACGATATTCAATAAACTGAAAAGTCTATTATATCGGTTGCCTAACTAGCATAGTTGGTAATAGATGGCGCTGCTGCTACCTTAAAGCAATGCAATAGATGTGAAGGAAAGATTTGAGAAATCGGGCAGGGCTTCAGTAGCTCAATTGGAAGAGCGGCTGGACTAGATTCCCAGTAGGTCGCGAGTTCGAGTCTCGCCTGAAGTCGAATTTTTCTTTCCATTTTTCTTTAAAAATAAAATATATTTCACAAGCATGTGTTAATGCGAAATAATATAAAAACAATTATTAAGGGTAAAAGCGACTTCTTTACGATATTCAATAAACTGAAAAGTCTATTATATCGGTTGCCTAACTAGCATAGTTGATAATAGATGGCGCTGCTGCTGCTACCATAAAGCAATGCAATAGATGTGAAGGAAAGATTTGACAAATCGGGCAGGGCTTCAGTAGCTCAATTGGAAGAGCGGCTAGACTAGATTCCCAGTAGGTCACGAGTTCGAGTCTCGCCTGAAGTCGAATTTTTCTTTCCATTTTTCTTTAAAAATAAAATATGTTTTGTGAGAATGTGGATAAAACTAAAGTATTAGTATTTGAAAGAGATGAACAGAGAACAAATGCAAGGGTAGTAGTAGATGATGCAGTGTTAGAACAGGTTGATGAAATTGTATATCTTGGATGTGCTTTTAGCAAGGATGGTAGGTACACCACTGACATAGAAAGAAGAGTGCTTGCTGGGAATTGCGTGAATGGAGCGTTGGGTAAGCTGCTAGAATCGAAACATCTCAGCCAGCGGGCTCGACTAGCCGTACATAATGCTGTACTTACTCCAACGCTTTTATATGGAAGCGAGAGCTGGGTATGCAGGAAAGAGCATGAAAGTAAGTTGAACGCGGTCGAGATGAGATCTTTGCGCAAGATCTGCGGTGTATCACTCACCGATCGCGTTCGTAATGAAGATGTAAGAAAGAGACTTTGTGTGAATGATAGTATCGGTGTAAAAATGAAAAAAGGCATGCTCCGATGGTTCTGGCATATAGAAAGAATGTCGAATGAGCGAATGTCTAAACAGATATACAATGCGAATGTGGATGGTTGCAGAGGCCCAGGAAGACCAAGACTGACCTACCATGACCAAATAGGTCGAGTTCTGTCTGATGGTGGGGTCAAAAGTCTTAGGAATCGGCGTGCATGTATGAAGAGAATGATGAAGGTAGACGAGGCACGAGAGGTTTGTCAGAACCGGGATATCTGGCGCTCTACACTCTCTGCCTACCCCGCTAGGGATACTTTTGCATTGTCAGGTAACCATAATTATACGTAAACGTAACTTCACACCTGTAATCCCCGAAGGGGTAGGCAGAGGTAAATGCGTGCATTCAAGCATACGTGCAAACACCCACGACTCACCGGTTACGTTTTACCATAATTACCTATATCATTTCAATTCGATCATCCCACTACTTTCAGCGCAAATGGCTGTGACTGACAAAGAAAAATTCGACTTCAGGCGAGACTCGAACTCGTGACCTACTGGGAATCTAGTCCAGCCGCTCTTCCAATTGAGCTACTGAAGCCCTGCCCGATTTGTCAAATCTTTCCTTCACATCTATTGCATTGCTTTATGGTAGCAGCAGCGCCATCTATTACCAACTATGCTAGTTAGGCAACCGATATAATAGACTTTTCAGTTTATTGAATATCGTAAAGAAGTCGCTTTTACCTTTAATAATTGTTTTTATATTATTTCGCATTAACACATGCTTGTGAAATATATTTTATTTAAAGAAAACCATACAGTCTCCAGTCTACGCTTGGTATCTCGATCTGACAAAAGCATTTGACCCGGTATCATATAATAAGCTATGGCAGAAATTACAAGGTGATACGTAGGTTTTTTTTTGTCATGAAAGTGGCAAACAAGCATGCAGTTCACATTGATGTAAAGTGATGATACACCTACACATAGACCAGGTGTCAAAATGCATATGCGTTACCACTTCTGAGGCCTAAGGTGTTATGCCTCTGTGCCGGAAATTACAGAGCTGTACATTACCACCTGACCGGAACACGATAGTGCTGAACACTACCATTTAGCGGCAAGTATATTAGGTAATGCGGTGGTGCCTACGCCCGCGAGCTCCGTCACTGGAGCCTACGCTCGTACTAGTAGGAACGTAATGGTCATCACAAGTTTTTTTTTAATAACACCAACTTTCTCTCTACGCCTGTGGTTTGTTTCAATATTAAGCCTGGTTTAACATCTAATCTAAGTTTAAATGTACAAAACGGTTTACGTATTTTAGCGTCCGTCGGGCGCCGCGCGCCGGAGGCTTTCCCAAGTTAATGCTTAACAGCTGAAAGTTACTTAGGTATGAAGAAAAAATGTTGTTTTGTGAAAATGTTAATTATTCGCGCGGTTGCTTTCGTCTTTTTTCGGGAGAATATAAGTGGGTTTCAGTAATTAGGTGCTAGCCGAATCGGCTGATTTTTTACATGTACTTTATCACGGAATCACACAGTGTACCGGAGTGGTTGATGGTTAAAAAAGAGTGATGAAGTGAATTCGGATTCTTGTCTACGGGGTTCCCTACAATTTTAAATTTACTATGTATAAATTTCCTATTTTACTTAAATACTAGACTTACAGGTTTTCCTGTTAGCGTAAAGAATTGATTTTAGGATTTTTTTCACTATCCCAATAGTTTAGACACGAAAGATCTTATAAGGGCTCCGTTTTTTCCTTTTGAGATGCGGAACCCAAAAAACGTAACCTCACGCCTGTATTCTAGTAGTAGTTAATAGTATAGGTAATAGGTAGCAGGTCACTACTACAGCGCTGGGATCCTGGGTTCGATTCCCAGGTCGGGGGCTATCAAAAACACTGGTGTAAAATCCTTTATCTTTGGTTCTATCGGGATTTTTTAATTCTCTAGAAGATTTCCAGTACCTCGGAATTTGGTAATGTGCTCCGCTATGTCTACAATCTAGCCACCTGTTACATGGTCCAAAAGGTACCCAGCGAATCGAGGGTGTTTGCATGTATACTCTAATGCATGCATTTATCTCTGTCTACCCCTTCGGATATTACAGGCATGAAGTTAGTATTTATTTTTACGTAAATGTTTGGTCCCAAATAATAATGAGTAAGCTTTTGCGAATTTCGCTGAAAATACTAAAAAATAAAAGCGCAATCGGTGGTTTTTGTTTTCATTTTTAAATGCAAAATATAATAATTATTCTAACATATTACTTCATGCTTTGAATAAAGTCCTCGATCGTCATGAAGCCGATCCAATAGCCTACTACCAACACTCGCGGGAGCCGCCATTCTAAAAACAATAATACCATTAGAATCAGTCAATATTTGAAAAAGGAACTTCAAAGCGAATTTAGGGATGATGTAGTTAAAATATCCCTTTTTGTCTCGAGCGTTCATAATTGTGGATGGCTAGTGAATTGGAATAATAGTGGTTGGATTGTTTTGCTTTTAAAACATGCATTTACCTCTGCCTACCCTTTCGGGGATTACAGGCGTGAATTTACGTAAGTCATATACTTTTTTATAATTAACGATATTATATTTTTTAACTGCCTCAATATTCTAGTGGGTACTTATGCTATGCTATCCTAGGGTCGTGAGTTTGATCTCCGGGTGGAAGGTAGGTGTACTTCGAGGCTTTAGTTGTTTTGCCTCTTGTAGTTATTACGAAGCCAAAATTCTTTTAAAAGTATCATTAACATCCGTTCATTCGTTTTCCCTTAACATTCCACTCCGTGATTACAAATGGAGTGACAATGGTTACAGTGATATGAAGAGTGCATCAAATCAGGTTGATTTCGCTTCCCACACGTCAGCGCTGCCTTTTGGAAACAAAACCGGGAGGATTTTCCAACTCGGACATTCTGTTTCGCTTGATATGCGCTGAAATTACGCGTCATATACGAGTACCTACAGAAACACAGATAGATGTTTCTGTAATTATTCCTTTACTTCTCTGGTTCATGTAGATGTAGGCAAAACATTTTTTTAAGTCATGAAGTGACAAACAACCATACAGTTCACATTGAGGGTAAGTGTATTATTGTAGGAATATTATGAAGAATATAGCAAGTATTTAATTAAACGTGTAATTTATTTTAGCAGATCTTATTCATACAGTTTTGACAGCGAGAGAGAGAGGCGACCCCTTACGACAAAAATGGTAAACTTTTTGGTTGCGTTCCAATTCTTACAATTATGTAGCCTTAAAACCAGAGATTTCAATGTAGATGCGATGCCACTCCTGTGGCCTAGGCTCTTATGCCACTGCGCCGAGCGTAGAGCCCTGTAATTTCTGGCCACCATCATTATCTCCTAACTGAAACCCGATAGTGCGACACAAAACCATTTGGCAACAAGTTAATTAAGTAGTACGGTGGTGCCAAATCCCGCGAGCTCCGTCCCTGGAGCTCTACCACCGATAAACGTATAACCATGCAAAAAAGTTCTTCGTGAATAGAAACATGAAGATACGGTACAAATTAAATAAGTATCATTCCAAACAGGAACCTAAACCCATTCTCAAGAACCAAATTCTTATTCCTTCGGTAATACCGATTTCTGACCAAATACTTTGAGCAACTCTCCGCAATTTCATTTGAGAAATTCGACAGATTTTCTGAATACTAATACTGACACACAACTATCTGAGAATCTGATTCTGATAAGTATTTAACCCCAAAACTTTAAAACTTTCAATTACATTCATGATGCCATGGGGAAGAGCACATAGCTCGAAGGACCAATGGAAGTTGGAGCAAAAATATTTTTGAGTGACGATCGCGCACCGAAAACCGATGTTTTTTTTATGTAATACAATACAATACAATAATTATTTATTTGAAAAAAATATGAAAGTTTTACAAAAATGTCTTAATATTTACTTAATATTTAACAAATTTTCATATTTTGGTTGCATGAACTAGGTAAAACCAGTGTTTCAGGCAACCCAAGACAACCCAGTGTTTTTAATGAAGGTGGCAAATCAGCATGTAGTTCACATTGATGTTAAGTGATGACTGCACCCTATAGACATCTGTAGAGAACCAGAGGTCAAAATATAGATGCGTTGCCACCCCTGAGTTAATACAAAGGAAAGAAAATAACGAGAGAAACTAAATTAAGGGTATGTTTATGTGAAGCCAAGAAAAATGGCACCCATCTCAGCTATTTGTCGTAGCAAGTGCACACGTTGATTAAAAAACGTAAACGTAACTTCACGCCTGTAATCCCCGAAGGGGTAGGCAGAGGTAAATACATGCATACATGCAAACACCCACGATTCGCCGGTTACGTTTTGGCCCATGTAACAGGTGGTGAGCCAGTTGACATCTCCAGGCACATTACCAAACTTTGAGGTACTGGGAAATTTCCAGAAAATGGAAAAAACCCACTAGAACCAGAGATAAAAGACTACACCATTATCTCTGACAACCCCCTACCCGGGAATCGAACCCAGGACCTCAGCGTAGTAGTAGTGGCCTGCTACCACTAGGCTACCGAGGCAGTTCACGTTGATTAGTAGGGGGAAATAATCTTTACAAGACAGACAACAAAGTTATTTATAAGTTTCTCTTTTCCCTAAAATATATGGTAACCTTATTATTTAAATTTTATAGTCCATTTTCCAGTATCGCTTGTAAATAGGCACATAACTTATGAATGTAAAAAAATCTCGCACGTAGGTGCGGATAACGGTATAAAGGTTTTTCCGAAGTGGAAGTATGTTTACCTACTTAGTTGCCTGATATTATAAAAACAGGAGAAAAATGAAAAAATGGGCCTTGTGTCGAACCACAGCGAGATGTTTGGTGCTGTACGTGCCGCAGGATGTTGATAGGATTATAGCATATAACGTTATCTCATTATATGACAAACTTTTGCAATGTAATATTAGCGACCCGCCTGGCTTCACGCGGGTGCTATATGCTTACTTACGTTGGTAAAACGGTATCTTTTCACAAAAAAAAATGTGTTCCCAAAACGGGACGCTATTACCAAGACTCCGCTGTCCGTCTGTATATCCGTCTATCTCTCTGTTCGTTTGTCAGTCCGTCCGTTACCAGGCTGTATCTCATGAGCCGTGATAGCCAGACAGTTGAAATTTTCACAGATGATGTTTTTCAGCTGCCTTTATTACAATAAGAACGCTTTTAGTTACTTGAAATATGCACAGAATATTTAGTTAAAAAATATATAGATAATGGTACTGAACACTTCGTGTGCGTGTCCGACTCGCACTTGACCGGTTTTTAATACTTATTAGTAACATAATTCGAATACATATTGACGGATGTTTTTATACACAAAAGAGCTGTCTACACGGGCGAAGGGCACATTGCCGCTCGGGGATACTTTGACCTCACGGTGCGGCGCGCTTTTTAGGGAAATACATTTTCTTATCGTTGTTACTATTAACTTATTAGACCAAATTGCTTTGTGTTAGCGACAAATATTTTCTACTTTAAATATCAGAGATGATAGATGTGTCTTTTGATAAGGACTAATTAATTAAACAGGCAAAAATGGACCATATAAGCTAAGTATCCAATTTAAACATAAAGCTGTGGTGGACTATTAACGCTTAACCACGCGATGTAAGCAATTTCTCAAATATTTTTTTTTCAGCTTGTTACTGGAGTTTTTGAACGGATCCCTTATTAAGTAGATAAAAAAACGTAGGTAACTTCACGCCTGTAATCTCCGAATCCTAAACATGCAAACACCCACGATTCGCCGATTACGTTTTGGCGAGTCTGTTGACAACTCCGGACACATAACCAAACTTCGGAAACTGTCAGAAAAGGGCAAAACTCCAGGACCAGAGATAAAGGATTTTACATCGTTATCTCTGATATGACTGATTATGACTGATATTACTGATTATGACCCGGAAATCTAAGCCGGACCCCAGCGTACCTAGTGGTAGTGGCCTGCTATCACTAGGCTGCTGAGGCAGTTTGATTGAAACACCCTAAATCACAGAAAATTGAAAAGGAATTATAGATATCTTTTACGAAATACGCCGTAAAAATCAACTGAGCTGATCAAACGAAAGTAAAAACAGAAGTTATTAAGACGATTCTATGGCGTTATCTCGACCCAATTATGTGGCCCCTAATTACATAGGATCGGAAATAGCAACACCTTTTGTATGTGAAACGGATGGGAGTGATATGAGATACACAATACGTCAATACCGTGGATCAAAAGATGCAGTTAAGTAGGTTTGAATGGTGTGGAGGCTGGAAGGTTTTGTTGTTTCCATTTGTAGCAGTTCTGTTAAAACCCTAATCAAGAATGAAGTGAAGGTTTGACGCATATCCATAGTTTTTATTCTTTCAGTTTTTTAGAGTTCAGCACCTTGAACGTAAAACCAGAATCAAATCTAATTACATTTCTAGTGCGTCTGGTTGTCTGTCACAGAAAATCTGCTCCAAAAGCACTGGACTGATTAAGTTGTCTAAGCGCATTCTTTTTTGCCATCCTCAGTAAATTAAAAAAAAATTATAAGGATATTTACAGAAACTGACTAAAATGCCGTACATTCGAGAAAATTTTAAAGAAACTATATAAAGGCATCTTTTACGGAATACGCCGTAAAAATCAACTGAGCTGATCAAACGAAAGTAAAAACAGAAGTTAAAACGATTCTATGGCGTTATCTCGACCCAATTGTGTGGCCCCTAATTACATAGGATCGGAAATAGCAACACCTATTGTAGGTGAAACGGATGGGTGTGATATGAGATACACAATACGTCAATACCGTGGATCAAAAGATGCAGTTAAGTAGGTTTGAATGGTGTGGAGACTGGAAGGTTTTGTTGATTCCATTTGTAGCAGTTCTGATAAAACCCTAATCAAGTTTTCACGCATATCCATAGTTTTTATTTATGCAGTTTTTTAGAGTTCAGCACCTTGAACGTAAAATCAGAATCCTAATAACATGTCTAGCGTGTCTGGTTCTCTGTCACAGAAAATATGCTCCAAAAGCACTGGACCGATTAAGTAGACTAAGCGCATGCTTGTTTGCCATCCTCAGTAAATAACGTACGTTACTTCACGCCTGTAATCCCCGAAGGGGTAGACAGAGGTGAATGCATGCATTCAAGCATACATGCAAACACCCATGACTCGCCGGTTCCGTTTTGGTAACAGGTTGCGAACTTGATGCCATCTCCGGGCACATAACCAAACTCCGAGGTACTGGGAAACTTCCAGAAAATGGAAAAATCCCAATAGAGATAATCCCAGAGTTAAAGGATTTTTAAACCGTTATCTCTGATAGTCTCCGATCTGGGAATAAAACCAGGACCCCCAGCATAGTAGTAGTGGCCTGCTACCATTACGCTACTGAGGCAGTTTTGCATGTTTTACGGAATTCGTCTTAAAAATCAACTACAACTGAGCTGATCGAACGAAAGTAAAAACCGGAAGTCATTAAGATGACTCTATGGCGTAATCTGGACCCAATTGTGTGGCCCCTAATTATATAGGATCGGAAAAAGCAACACCTTTTGTAGGTGAAATAGATGGGTGTGATATTAGATACACAAAACGTCAATACGGTGGATCAAAAGATGCAGTTAAGTAGGTTTGAATGGTGTGGAGGCAGGAAGGTTTTCTTGTTACCATTTAGGTATTATCGTGACCAGGCCTAAGTTTAGAGAAAGAAGTGACTATTTCGTATCCATACTTTTCATCCTGATTTTAAGGGGTTCCGTAGCATATTATTTTACTAATGGTAAAGTTACAGTGCAAGATCTATCGGCCGCCAAAGCTGGTAGTGTTCAGCACTATCGTGTTCCGGTTAGATGGTAATGTATGGCCTCGTAATACAGAGACATCACAGACTATCACAGAGACATAACAACAATAAGGTCTCAGGGGTGGCAACGCAACTGCATTTTGACCTCTGGTCTTAGTGTGGGTGTCTATATAGGCAGTCATCAGTAAACATCAGTGTGAACTGCATCCTTGTTTGCCACCTTCATTACATTAAAAAAGGAACCCTTGTAGTTTCACAGTGTCCGTTCGTCCGTCCGTCTGTTCGGACTGTCCGTAGCATAGCTCAGAGACTGAGTACTAGAAAGCTGTAATTTGGAACGAATATTATTAGTCATGCCAAGAAAGATTTTTGGAGATTTTTACTGATAGTTCTTCAGTGTTGAATAAATTGAAAAGAATATAACGATAAATATTGAAGGTGTCGGAAAAATCAAGCCGCCTGGTAGCTTTCATCGAAGACGCTACCTTTATTATATTCTGAAATATAACAAAACAATGTATCGTGAAATATTTCCTCTTTGGTAAATCTACAAAAAGTCCGCGATGTCATATATCTGCCATCATAAAAAAAATAATAATAAAGACTATCGCCGCTGAATGAAATTCAGTGCCATCGTGTAGCTCAGGCCTTAGGACAATAAGGATGCGTTGCCAGTGCAACGCATCTTTATTGATCTTGAATCTCTAGTTTTATCTTCCAGCTACAGTATTGACCATCACTATGAACTGTATTTTTTAATGTACCTAATGAAAGTGGTAAACAAGCGTGTAGTTCACATTGATGTTAAGTGATGACTGCAGCCTATAAACACCCACACAAAGACCAGAGGTCAAAATGCAGATGCGTTACCACTTCTGAGGCCTAAGGTATTGTGCCTCTGTGACGGAAATTACAGAGCCATACATTACCACCTGACCGGAACACGATAGTGTTGAACTGCTTCCATTTAGCGGCAAGTATGCCTACGCCCGCGAGCTCCGTCACTGGAGCTCTACCACCAGTAAAAAAAATCAACAAATTCACTGTATCCTTCTTTACCGCGTTGATGATACTATAACAAAATTAATTTTCAATCTTTTGCCATAGTAACAGCCTATAAATAAAGATATACCGAAAAAGCATGATGGTTTAATGTTATAATGAATTCCGAAAGATTTGAGTAAACTCGACATTATTGAAAAACGATAATTATTTCGCTGTGTTAATAAAACTTTACATCTGCCACCCACGAGCTTGAAAAATTGAAATGGCATGGCATCGGCTCGGTGGCGCACTGGTTATATTTACTTATGGTTTAGCTGTGCCCGCGACTTCGCCCGCGTGAGAATTTATGATTGTTCATCTACCCGGACGTAGTCGTGGGCGCAGCTAGTATAAAAGTAGCCTAAGGTATTACATCAGCTATCTGCCAGTGAAAATCCCGTCAAAATCGGTCCGGCCGTTCCCAAGACTAGCCCCGCCAAACATACAGATAGACAAAAATTGTAAAAAATGTTGTTTTGGTATTTGTACCGTGTAAACATACTTAAGCATTTAGTGAAAAGCGGTTATTTTTATATTACAAACAGACACTCCAATTTTATTTATTTGTATAGATTTAGATTTTATAGGCACCACCTATTTATAGGTTAGTGTTGAACATAGAGCAACCGCGGCGGACCGGAGGGGAGAAGCCATATGCAGGCTTTCCTCTCTGTCAAAGTACAAGACCAAATGGTCCTATGGCTGTCGCCCAGATATTTAAATGTGTGCGTGAAATTATTAATGTATTTTGTTAAAGTCAAGGTGTGAGTGTCGTAGTAATAGACGATTTTTTTAGTGTGAGTGTGTGTCACACGTATTTCCCTACGCAAAAAATGACAGACAGTTTTGCATCGGTAATAAACGCTATGGCTACTCCCCTCCGGTCCTCCGCGACCGGTGGGCCGAGTTGCTCTATGGTGTTGAGTATTAACACACCGCGGACACTCCGCCAAAATTCCATACAAACGCTTAATTTGGTCTCTATTACATAGACATCAATCAGTGACGTGTATTTACACGTGCACCTGTGTGCGTAACACGTAGAAAATACGAGTACCAACCGTCGCCCATAAGAGGGGAGGTGGTTGGATGAGGCGCGGAAATCGGGCGGGACGTCGAAGTGTCCATTCTATACGTAGTATTATTACATATTCTCTGGTATTATCGTGTTCATATTAGATAGTAATTAATGGTCCCATAATTACAACAACAAATACTCTTTATTGCACACCAAAATAACATTTATACAAAAAAAACACTTAAAAAATGTGTGATACTAAGGGCGGCCTTATCGCTAAAAGAGCGATTTCTTCCAGGCAACCCAAAAATCGAAAGAAATACTTAAAATTAAACTGGCAGGGTGTGCTACAATAAGTACTGACAGTATGATAAAAAAAAAATAGAAATTGGAAACGACAGTGAACAATAGCAAATAAAAATACATAATAAAGAAAGAAATATATACACATAACATTTAAAGAGAAGAAAGATAATGGGCCTTAACTTGACGTTTGAAAGTTTCATCGTAACTTCACTCCTGTAATCCCCGAAGGGGTAGGCAGAGGTAAATGCATGCATTCAATCATACATGCAAACACCCACGACTCGCCGGTTACGTTTTAGGCCATGTAACAGGTGGCGAACCTGTTGCCATCTCCGGGCACATTACCAAACTCCGGGGTACTGGGAAACTTCCAGAAAATTGAAAAATCCCAATAGAAGCAGAGATAAAGGATTTTAAACCGTTATCTCTGATAGTCCCCGACCCGGGAATCGAACCCAGGACCTCCAGCGTAATAGTAGTGGCCTGCTACCACTACGCTACTGAGGCAGTTAGTGAAAGTGAAAGTTTCAATAGTCTGAATTTGTCTAATAGTGTGGGGTGTGGAGTTCCACAAACGTACAGCTTCGACAGAAAAGGATTTGGAGAAAAAACTACTACGATGTAAAGGGATATTTAAACGCAAAGCTAAAGAGGAACGGAGGGACCGGGATTGGGAAAGGTGTGAAAATTCAAAGATATCTTTTAAGTAAGTGGGGCTTTTAGGATTAAATTACTATCACAGATGCAAAATAACGTTATACCTTAGACGTGGCAATGCATCTGCATTATGACCTCAAGTTCTTGTATCCATTTTTCTATTAAATCTGTAGTATTTAGTTATGAGAGTGTTCATATGAACTACACGCTTGTTTGCCATCATCATAAAATAATTAAAAAAAACTGTTCCTACCTCTTAGTTCTTGGGTTCCATTGAATGTAATAAATCCAATAATCTTAATTATTATTGGCTTTATTCCATTCAAGAACATTACCAGTGAATCCTCCAGAGATGAAAATCATAGACTTCTTTATCGAAATATGGCCAGCAGGTGGATTCTAAAAATGTGTCTTGGATAGGTTTTTTTTATGTAATACAAGTGGCAAACTTGCATGCAGTTCACATTGCTGTTAAGTGATGACTGCAGCCTATAGATAGACACCCACACAAAGACCGAGGTCAAAATGCCGATGCGTTACCACTCCCGAGGCCTAAGGTGTTATAGCTCTGTGCCGGAAATTACAAGGCCATACGTTACCACCAAGTATATTAAGTAATGCGGTGGTGCCTACGCCCGCGAGCTCCGTCACTGGAGCTCTACCACCAGTAAAAAATAATTACCGTGTTTTACCGTAAAATTGCTACGGTTTTAGAGATTTTTTATGTAAGGTAGATGGCAAACAAGCATGCAGTTCACATTGATGTTAAGTGATGTCTGCAGCCTATAGACACCCTCACAAAGACCGAGGTCAAAATAAGAATGCGTTGCCACCCTTGAGACTTAAGTTGTTATTTCTCTATGACAGTTATTACGGGGTATATGAGTATTACCATCTAACCGGTACACGATAGTGCTGAACACTACCATTTAGCGGTAGATAAATTAGGTATGCGGTGGTGCTTACGCCCTCGAAAGCCTGCACTGGAACTCCACCACCAGTAAAACTTGATAATCCAATTCACGTTTACTGTGAACGCTTTTATATGGAAGCAAGAGCTGGGTATGCAGGAAAGAGCATGAAAGTAAGTTGAACGCGGTCGAGATGAGATCTTTGCGCAAGATCTGCGGTGTTCCACTCACCGATCGCGTTCGTAATGAAGATGTAAGAAAGAGACTTTGTGTGAATGATAGTATCGGTGTAAAAATGAAACAAGGCATGCTCCGATGGTTCGGGCATATAGAAAGAATGTCGAATGAGCGAATGACTAAACAGATATACAATGCGAATGTGGATGGTTGCAGAGGCCCAGGAAGACCAAGGCTGACCTACCATGACCAAATAGGTCGAGTTCTGTCTGATGGTGGGGTCAAAAGTCTTAGGAATCGGCGTGCATGTATGAAGAGAATGATGAAGGTAGACGAGGCACGAGAGGTTTGTCTGAACCGGGATATCTGGCGCTCTACACTCTCTGCCTACCCCGTTAGGGACCTGGCGTGAAGATACATACATACATACATACGTTTACTGTCTATAGTAGGCGAGAATTTATAGATTTTTGGCCCAAAACTGTAAAAGGTCTTCTGCAAAAACAGTAATTTCCGTAGCATTGGCAACACTTGGTTGCATTTTCAATGATTTCCTCTTTAGTTCGTTTTTTTTTTTTAATTTCTAATATTTTTAGAGGCTTTTCTCATAATGGTATGTCAGCCCCATCTTACCCTTACCTAAAGCTTCAATAACAATAATTTAAATAAATCATAGATAATTTTAGCTGATATTTTTTTCTTTGCTGACTCTCCTATCTACTCGGTTAAGCATTACGGGCGCGGTCGGGTGTGTGATGGGTGACCGCTAGTGGCAAATTAAAATGCGCGTTTCGTGCTTCGGAGGGCACGTTAAGCCGTCGGTCCCAGTTGATATCGATAGATAGCAGTCGTTAAACCTTGTCGGAGGCCTTATGAGCGGTTTGAAAACATCCCACAGTGGGTAGATCACTAACCCGTATCTCCACCAATCCGCATTGGAGCAGCGTGGTGGAGCAAGCTCCAGGCCTCCCCCCATAAAGGGGAGAGACTCGTGCCCAGCAATGGGTCGTATAATGGGTTGCCATGACTTATCTAGTTAATTTCTTTAAAAAAATGTTGACCTATTGAAATAAGTACGAGCATAAGTTTTGTTTACATGTCGACAGTCAAAAAAATATCTGTGTTATTGGTTGTCAAGGAAATATGGCGGAAATTCGTAATTTAAATGAATTGTAAATAATGTAAGACCTCCAATTAATACGAGGCTTTGTTGCACCTTTTACTGGTCGCCTCAAATTTAATTAAAATTTAAGAAGAAATAACAATATTTTAACGGTTAACAAATTATTTTGATTTATGGGAACAGGAAAATATCGTTTTTATATTATTTCGCATTAACACATGCTTGTGAAATATATTTTATTATAAAGAAAATTGGAAAGAAAAATTTGACTTCAGGCAAGACTCGAACTCGCGGCCTACTGGGAATCTAGTCCTAGGACTTCAGTAGCTCAATTGGGAGAGCGGCTTATCGTACTTAACACTGCACTCTTCATCCTATCAACCTAACTTGGCTATATATAGTAGGAAAGGTTAAATAACTCTATTCTTTAAATATCTTTAAATTTGTTCCAAAAAAAAACATGTTGTAGTTATATTTATATTTTTATTTATATATATATTTATCTGTTATTTTGGTTTGAATTTTTTTTTTTTTTTATTTTTTTTTCTCTCCGCAACTTTTGATGCTCTCTTTTACAACCCTAAGGTTGACTGGCAGAGAATGCCTTATGGCATTAAGTCCACCTTATGTACACATTTTGTAATATGTGCATTAAAGATTAATTAAATAAATAAATAAATATTTCCTAGTTCATAAATGTTAATAAAAAGTCTGGGAAAATTAAATTATTTAGGATACCTCCCCCTACATGTAACGCACGGATATTTTATTTATTTTTAGTTTTTTATATAGTGTGTGATATCGTTAGATAGGTCTTTCAAAAATGTTAGGGGTGTGCTAACATCATTTTCCGATTTAGTTAACTGTTCGTGACTTATTTAGCTTTAAAGTACCAATTCTCGTTAGAGTCAAGGGTTCTACACCAACTAAACGGTTGTTGTTAGAAATTCAAACGTTACGGCAATAGTAGCTACATATAACTGAATTAAAAGGAAAACTATCACACCTAAGTTGGCTTTACAAGTTTGCGAGTAATAGTCGATCAAATGTAATACTCGAATTTTTTTAACAACTTCATAGAAAATAATTTTTTTTTTCATTGCAATTATCAAACAGCAATTATCATTGCAATTATAAAAGCAATTATCATTGCAATTATAAAACTACGGAACCGAATACTGCGCGTGGCCCGACACGTACTTGGCCGGTTTTTTTATTAAACCGATTTGTGGGTCGGGTAATATCTAAATTTACTCGCATGTGTGCAAAAATCCGAAAGTACAAATATGACAAATGGATAAATATACCGGATATCCGGTAGTTTCGGTAAAGATGACGGCATTCACCATCCCTATCTAAAAAAAAACAATGTAAGACAAGACTGTCTTACATTGATTTTTTTTACTAGACAGTATCGAGTTTGCATTTAAACCACATCATAATCACACCATTCGTATGGAAGATTTAGTTGTCATGTACTAAAACCGCTGTTGAAATAAAAATAAAATAGTGATAAAAGCCTTTATTCTATCATTATAATAAATATTAAAATTATAGTGACAATTTCGAAACTCAATGTTTGAGGTGACTAAAATTTAAATATTAATTCTTTCGTCAACTTCACAAAAATATAAGTTAAAATTATTCTTATTTTTAAAAAATACAGACAAGATGCGGAAATCCCCTGTTAATAATGTTTAATAATGTATTTTTGTGCGTAAAATAATTACATAACGCAAATAATATAATTTTACCATGTATGAATTTGGATGTATATGTAAAATAGCAGAAACTATTTACGATTTACGATTATATTCGCATTTAAATTGTGAATTTACTTGGGTTTCATTTTCCATTTGGAACAAAAATAAAAGTTTTATAAAAATTTTATGGAATTATCTCGCGTACTATGTATATTAGTACTACTAAAATACTAAACTAAAATAATTACTAATTACTCAATACTAAACTAGTATATTAAACTAAAATAATTTTAATATCAACCCGACGTTTCGGTCGCTTTTTAGCTTCCATCAGTAAAAATAGTTTTATTTCAATAAATGTAGCTCGCAAAAACCTAAGAACACATCATATTGGAATAATATTTAACATAAATTTAAATATAATATTACCTAATTGTGGATAGATCATTTGACCTACCTAAAAGAGTCATAAATGACTTAAAAAACATTTGAGCCTGTCTGAAATCGAGTTTAAAGTGATAAAATGAACAGTCCTACCTTGTCAACGCTCACAGCATCCGGAAAATCACTGGTACACATACACACTTTATTGTATGACAATTGAGTGTGTATCGATAGACAGTTGGAAGTGTTATGGTGTTGGTGGTCCGCGCCGTTGGTTTATATAGCGAGATGATGCTGTACCTTGGCTAGCGTCAGCAAAAACGATCACATTAATATTTTTAGGATATATTTTTTTTTGCTTTGAATATATGCATGGTATAATACTGGTGTTAGAGCTTTAGGCGTAGGCACTGCCTCATTACCTAATATGCTTGCAGCTAAATGGTAGTGTTCAGCACTATCGTGTTCCGGTTAGATGGTAATGTACGGCCCTGTAATTTCCGGCAGGCATAACACCTTATTCCCCAGGAATGGCAACGCATCTGCATTTTGATCTCTGGTTTTAGTGTGTGTGTCTATAGGCTGCAGTCATCACTTAACATCAATGTGAACTGCCTGCTTGTTTGCCATTTTATTACATAAAAAAAGAGTCGCAGCCTATACATTAAACAAAACACCATATCAATATAAAGACATGTTCTCACCCTTGAAACCTAAGTGATTTTGCCTCTGTGAGAGAATTACCTGACAATACTAATAAATAAAAATGTTATGAATATAGAAGAAGCACGGGAGGTGTGTCAGGACCGCGATATCTGGCGCTACACACTCTCTGCCTACCCCGTAAGAGACCCGTGAAGATACATGTCATGATTATGAGTATAATTTTTGACTGTAACACTGTTTGTTAACCCAAACAGACAAAGTCGCGGACACCAGCAAGTTGAAAAAAAAATTCTATTACTTTTTTAAAATTTTAATCACCTATGGGGTGATTAAAATTTTGGTACCTAATATCTATTATCTATAAATTAACTTGAACTGTCCCCTTCCACAAACTGAAAACCCTTCTGACGAACGCAAGACATGACATTCCATAAAATGTTACGGCTTAAGTAATCATTTGATTTTAATGATCATGGTTAGCGAAGGCTGGGACCTTAAGTGTAGGTCCTGAGTAACGGCGGTCTGCGCAGGCGGAATTAACGGCGCATTAAACAAATGTTCGACACGTTTGAACATGTCCGGAGTGCGAGCGGGCGCGCACATCTCAAACTTACCCACTAAGGACATGTTCGAACGCGTAAATCCGCTCCGCAAACCGCAATACGCGGTCCGCCGTCACTCAGGACGTACACTAAGGGATGATAATTATAACGAGACCGTATAATATCATCAAAACGGAATACAGAAGTGGTGTGGTGTATTTAGACTGATATCAGTATATAGTGTAAAATGAAGTCGCCCTCCGCGTCTGTCTGTCTGTCATTTTAAAGCGGATTTCACAATCATATACAGTATCTAACAAGAAATAATGCACATCGACCTCAGGAAGCGACGTCGGCTTATTTCGGATCTGTAAAGCTTTATTTCTTTCGCGCCTTACCTATTTGACGTTTGTCGACCAGTTTGATCAAGTTTTGACCAATACCGGACTATTAGTGCTTACGTAGGCAGTGTGCAGCAGAGATAACGCTCTACGAAGTCGAAACTAGCCGATTATCTCTTTCGTAGACTCGATGTGCATAATTTCTTGCTAGGTACTGTACACGTATTGTTTAGAAGGAAATCATTCATATTTTCACTTATTTATAAATTTCACCCGTGCGAAGACGGGGCGGGTCGCTAACACTATTTAATTATTATTAGCGTCGAGGTCTAAATAATGTTTGCTATATAACTCTATGGGCTTTAGTTGTCACATACGTTGACCCATATCATAATTATATATACTGTAAGTACAGTGCTCAACAATAAATATTGCACATCGAGCCTAGGAAGGAGACTTCGGCTATTTCGGGTCTGTAGAGCGTTATCTCTTTCGCTCCGTACCTATTTGACGTTTGTCGACCATTTTGATCAAGTTTAGACCAATACCGGACTGTCAGTGCTTACGTAGGCATTATGCAACAAAGATAACGCTCTACGAAATCGAAACGAGCCGATCGCCTCTTTTGCAGGCTCGATGTGCAGTATGAATTGTTGTGTACTGTTTAAATGTTTCAATGCATATAGAACCTTGTCTTATTTTTTATATTCGGAGGTAATTATATTTTGAAATCGGTGAATTTTCTTTAGGTTTTCAAATTAATAGTTCAAAGCGTATGCATATTGATGCCAAATCACATCTACCTAATACTAAGGGCATCTACACACAGACAGACGTATGGACGGACTTAAGTTACTATATCGGTTAAATCTATACTATACTTATTATATTATTTTATTATAATTACAGCAACAAAAAATAATCTTTATTTAGTTTAATCTTTAGTTTATTGTTTCTTTATTTAATCTTTAGTTTATTGCACACCAAAAGAACATGTATACAAAAAAACACTTAATAAATATGTGATACAAAGGGCGGCCTTATCGCTAAAAGAGCGCGATTTCTTCCAGGCAACCCAAAAATCTAAAGAAATACTTAAAATTAAACTGGCAGGGTGTGCTACACTAAGTACTGACAGTATGATAAAAATTGGAAACGACAGTGAACAATAGCAACTAAAAATACATAATAAAGAAAGAAATATATACACATAACATTTAAAGAGAAGAAAGATAACGGGCCTAATTACGTTATCATTATTATCTATACTAATATTATAAAGCTAAAGAGTGTGTTTGAACGCGCTATTCTCAAGAATTACTAGACCGATTAAAAAATATATTTTAGTGTAAAACAGCCCATGTATCGAAAAAGGCTATATAACATTACGCTACACGGACGAAGTCGTAGGCACAGCTAGTTGCTTATAAAACTTTGATGTAGCCGTCGAATACTTGGTGTACTCAAAAAATAAATCTTGAATATTTATAATACAGGCTTCACGAAACTCCCACGACAATTCGGCGTGATGTGTTGCTTTCAATATGTTCGTTAAAGTTTCATAGCGTTGATATAAAGATCGGCTAATAATAAAAGTAAAAAGACACGGCATTCTGAATGACGCTGTAGCTTCTGTCAGAGACACAACATATTTTTTTATGTATGGAAGACGGTAAACAAACATGCGACTCACATTGATGTTGAGTGATGACTGCAGCCAATAGATATTTACACCAAAACCAGGGGTTAAAATGCAGATGTGTTGCAATCCCTGGGACGTTTTTTTTTATGTAATGAAAGTGGCAAACAAGCGTGCAGTTCACATTGATGTTAAGTGATGACTGCAGCCTAGAGACACCCACACAAAGACCGGAGGTCAAAATGCAGATGCGTTGCCACTTCTGAGGCCTTAGGTGTTATGCCTCTGTGCCGGAAATTACAAGGACCTAAAAAGTTTATGTAAACTATAAATTACGTCTGAGGCTACAGTAATGATTTCAGCTGACCGTTCATCCCTGGATAAAGGCCTCCCCCAAGGATATCCTTTTGCATGATATAATCGCCACGCTTGGCATGCGGGTTGGCGATATCAGTGGCGGTAGTTTTATTAAGGAACGACATGCTGGTGGTAGAGCTCCAGTGACGAAGCGCGCGGGCGTAGGCACCCCTGCATTACCTAATATACTTGCCGCTAAATGGTAGTGTTCAGCACTATCGTGTTCCGGTCAGGCGTAAATGTACGGCCCTGTAATTGCCGGCTCAGAGGCATAACACCTTAGGCGTCAGGACTGGTAACGCACTGCATTTTGACCTTGGTCTTTTTGTGGGTGTCTATAGGCTGCAGTCATCACTTAACATCAATGTGAACTGCATACATGTTTGCCACTTCCATAACATAAAAAAATCAGTATTCACTAATATTGCACATCGAGCCTGCGAAAGAGACGATCGGCTCGTTTCGACTTCGTAGTGCGTTATCTCTGCTGCACACTGCCTACGTGAGCACTGATAGTCCGGTATTGGTCAAACTTGATCAAAATGGTCAACAAACGTTAAATACGGTACGTTGCGAAAGAGATAACGCTCTACAGACCCGAAATAAGCCGCAGTCTCCTTCCTAGGCTCAATGTGCAATATTTATTGTTGAGCACTATACAATTATTAAGAATACATGCTTGTCTTTCAGTTTCGTGATTTATAAAGAGTAAAATATTTAAAGAAGATTTAATAATAGTCAATAAACAAAGATTATTCGTTCTATTTCTTAGTAATCATTATAAAATGTTATATTCGTTTGTTCATAATTATAAATTTCATTAAGTTCTGCTGGGATTTTGGCCCTTGAGAACCTTGAGGGAGGCGTGTAGTGCTCTTAGTTTATTTCATTTTCTCGGTGCATATTTGAGTTATATTAACACGTTCACTATCCTCAAGCAGACACAATAGTTAAAACAATGCAAATGGACACATGTGGTACATGGGACATGGAATGGGTTAAATAAAGTAGGTGGCATTTTGTTTGATATAGGTTTATTACAGTGCCTGTGTAAAGTGAAATGGATTAACAGTGCAAAAACACATCCTTCCAGGTTGCCTCCAAAACTTCATTGTAAATGTTCTGGTAAAGTAGCCATCGCTTTACTCGAATTACTGACTGTGACTCTGAGTGACTGACTGATAATTGACTGACTGACTCTGACTTTAAATGCTTTTACGCTGCTTATTATGAATACGAAATATCGTTTTACTTGACACTGGCAATATGCGTAATAGCGATGCCATTATATACAAAAAAAAAGAACTGCTGTGACCTCTTTCTAACAGCAAGCTGTACGCATACCGTAAAACTAGTGTTGTAATATTTTGACCACAAAGTTAATGCAGCGGTGTATGCGCTTGATCTAAGAGGTTCGTTCCTGTCTCGGGTCCCGGTATTAATTGTGTGTGAAGCTTTGTGCGTATTTTTTTATTATTTGTGACTATTGGTTTTTATTTATTTTTTTCATTAAAAAAAAAACATTTTAATTTTATGATATTATGTATACTTTACACCTGTAATCCCCGAAGGCGTAGGCAGAGGTAAATGCATGCATTCAAGCAACGTAACCAACCAGTCGTGGGTGTTTGCACCCACGACTGGCTGGTTACGTTTTGGCCCAGGTAACAGGTGGCGAACCTGTTGCCATCTCCGGGTACATTACCAAACTCCGAGGTACTGGGAAACTTCCAGAAAATAGAAAAATTACAATAGAACCAGAGATAAGTACCTACCATGTTCAGCATACAAGTAATACCGGGCCTATCTCGGATACGTAAACACTCTCGTATCGGATATTAGGGCTAAGTTATTTCGTAGCACGTAGCAGTGCTACGGAGGCTACGGCGACCTTTAATGTATCTGTTGCTCGCTTTATGTGTAAACTAGCAGTGCCCGCGACTTCGTCCACTTGAGAAAAAATATGACTGTTCAGTATCTACCCCGACGAAGTCGTGGGCGAAGCTAGTATAAAAGTAGCCTAAGTTACTCCTTATTATATCAGCTGTCTGCCAGTGAAAGTCCCGTCAAAATTATAGACACTCAAATTCTATTTATTTGTATGTAGGTATGTATGTATGTATGGTTGTATGGAGATAAAAGCAGCCTAAGTTACTCCTTATCACATCAGCTATCTGCCAGCGAAAGTCCCATCAAAATCGGTCCCGCCGTTCCCAACTGATACTGAAACAGATACTGAGAACAGATACTGAACAATCATAAATTCTCACGCGGGCGAAGTCGCGGACACAGCTAGTTACAAATATATGTTTTCGCTGCTATCCCTACAATAGTGCAACCAACTGTTGAATTGCAATAGGGCATTTGTACCGCACTGTAGGACGAAATGTCTCTGTTGGCCGTGTTTCATATTCATTAGTTTGTTGTGCTGAAATTGTTTCCTTTGCGCCCTCGACGCTTTGATGGGGTGTTACCTAGACTACGTTGTTATAGGTAGACATTGTTATAGGTATACGTTGTTATAGGTATACGTTGTTATAGGGCGCCATCACTTTGCCCGCCTTCATATTTCTTGCGTTGTTCTTTGTAGTTTTTAATACCTTGCCGGGATGGTTACAGACCAATTCTGCTTTTCTGAGATCTCAACTTTAATTTCCAGGACGGAGATGATGTTGGGTTTTTTGGAAAGTATCCTAGTGACTCCCTCTTAGATTGGTTATATACCCGTGAATGTCAATAGGCTCGGCATTTATTAGATGACTTTCACATATAATATACCTGGCGAAACATAACTGTTTTTAAGGTCTTTCCATATCTACAGGCACCGCGTGTTAGAGATATAATTTTCTTACATCTCATATAGCTTAGAGTCCCACTGCAGAATGATTTCGTTCACACAGATATGCTGCAAATCTAATTTCTACGTATATTTATGATCTAGAGATTATATATCTGCTAGGTTGCCTATCAAAATTGTATCGTACAATCCGTAATCGTATAAGTGTCGGCCGAATTTTCGTAAGATCTTACAAATATTTGTCAGATCTTAGTTGTTCTGAACAGTCCCAATGTATCGAAGAATATTTTTTGATCATCATGGATCATGAAAAACGACATTTATTTACACAGATTCACACACAACTCAGCAGACATTGAGCGACAGATACTAACGTGTCTACAGCGGTAGCTATGGAAACTACGAAACAAATATTTTACGGAAAAAATATTTTCTTGATAGTCATTGATTATGACACGACACGCTCCATGTCTGCAGATATCAAACGACCTTTCGTCAAGTCAAAAAAAAACCTTCGATACAGTTTGTAGTTTTGATGACCCGGTTAGTCCAGCGGTGTGAGACGACGATTTGATTTCTTATTTTTTTACGCATATTTATAATCTAGAGAATATATATCCACTAGGTTGCCTATCAAAAAATGGCCGCAAGTATAGAGGCCGCATAGAGGTTCGATTTTATATTCTCTTTGGTTATGTTTGCGCCATGAAATCCATGACGTTTCTGATGTCAATATACGCATAACCGCGCGCGGCTCGTGACTGTCGTTGGCCGCGCGCGTCTGTCGCGAGCCACGGAAGCAGTTCCATACATTTTCATACAGCATCTATAGTCGCGCGCGGCCGCGATCGATCGCGACCTACGGAATTGCACCTCAATATACTGTGTCTATTGTCGCGAGCGGCCGACGACAGTCGCAAGCCGCGCGCGGCCACGATCGATCGCGATGAACGGAATTGTACCTTAATACATTTCGTATATATATGTGTATGTATCTTCACTCTAGGTCCCTTACGGGGAAGGCAAAGATTTTGTCGATTCAACAAATTAACACTTACTCCCTACCCTACAGGACCTTAGCACACAAATATCAGAGACCTCTGACCACCTCACCCATAAAATCACCACACAAGCTTTCGTTGTTCAGTTTAATTATAATTTCTAATAAAAGTTAGCCACTTTTTGTGTCCGTTTTAATATTATTAACCAACTTACAAAAAGGCGGAAATTGACAATTCGTCGGACCCGTCCGGCTACTTTGAATAATATTAGGTATATTATGTAAGAAAAATACGCTTTCCCTCGGAAAATTATGGCGAATTGTTATAAAACGTTATTTTAATTCATATATTATTATGTACCTAATAAACAACTGCTGAGTGAAATAAAAACGGATGGTGGAGCTCCAGTGCCGGAGCTTGCGGGCGTAGGCACCACTGCATTACCTAATCTACTTGCTGGTAAATGGTAGTGTTCAGCACTATCGTGTTCTGGTCAGGTGATGTACCTACGGCCCTGTAATTTGCGGCACAGAGGCAAAATACCTTAGGCCCCAGGAGTGGCAACGCGTCTACAATGAAATCTCTGGTTTCGTATAGATGTTTATAGGCCACAGTATTACTTACCATCTATGTGAACTGTACGCTTGTTTGCCACTTCATGGCATAAAAAGCGGGATTGATGTTTTGGACATGAGTGTTGATTCATGATAAACGTAAAATTTAAATAGAAATTAGAATTTTGTTCATGTTTTATTTTTAGTAAACTAGTTTTGGCTAGTCAACTGGACTGCATGTCTGTTTGTTCATCACAAAATGAAAGGGCCTGTATATTTGTCACGGTGGCTCATCTCTAGAAGGCCTTTACGAAACCTAATGACCCGGGTTTAATCCCCGGGTTTCGGCTTAATACCTAAAATAGATAAAATAAAAATAAAATTCACTCACATGTGTTATTGCGAAAAATAAACATATTACATTTTATTTTAAAGAAAAATGGAAAGAAAAATTTGACTTCAGGCGAGACTCGAACTCGCGGCCTACTGGGAATCTAGTCCAGCCGCTCTTCCAATTGAGCTACTGAAGTCCTGCCCGATTTGTCAAATCTTTCCTTCACATTTATTGCATTGCTTTATGGTAGCAGCAGCCATCTATTATCAACTATGCTAATTAGGCAACCGATATAATAGACTTTGCAGTTTATTGAATATCGTAAAGAAGTCGCTTTTACCCTTAATAATTGTTAAGGGTAAAAGCGACTTCTAATGCGAAATAATATAAAACAAACATATTACAATTATTAAAGTCACGGCGAGATCTTAACGAAATTTTATAAATTACAAAGTCTATCATATCGGTTGTATGGGTATTAATTAGTTATCAATGGTTGTCATTCACCGATCTTAAATCGGTTAAATTCAAAAGCTAAGGAAATTTTGGCACTCGGGGCTTCAGTAGCTTAGTGGTAAAGCGGCTGGACTGGTTATCCTGAGGTCGCAGGTTCGATTCCTGCCCGAAGTGGAATTTTCTTTTCCCAATTTTCTTTAATTTCTAAAACCAACAGTAATTAGTATATAGCACCTAAATACAGCTTTGTAATCAAAATAAAATTTAAGAAGCTTTCGTTAATGTTAAAATATTACCGTTTTCATAAAAAAGTTAATCGCGATTACACAGATTTCAAATGGAGGCTTGGCAGATTAAAGTGACGTTTATTTTTCAACGCTAACTCGAAAATAGACCCATACAAATCTGTAAAATACTCTTTCTTGTGTTTTTTCATGTAATTAAGGTGGCAAACAAGCGTGAAGTTAACATAGATGTTAAGTTATGACTGAAGCCTACATAGACATATAAGCAAAAACCAGATTTCAAATGCAGATGTGTTGCTACCCCTGACGTGACGTTTGTCGACCATTTTGGTCAAGTTTTCACCAATATCGGACTATCAGTGCTTACGTAGGCCGTGTGCAACAGAGATAACGCTCTACAAAGTCGAAACTACCCGATTGTCTCTTTCGTAGGCTCGATGTGCAATATTTGTTGCTGTGTATCTAGTACTGTAGAAAAATTAATATTGCCAAAACGCGCTTTTCATTAAATTATCGATCAGTTTGCTTGAATTTTCTTTCATAAAAACTTTTGCTATGTGTTTGTTATTGATACCCCTAGTTTGCACTAAAAACACCAAACATGATGATGTTTCGCAACTCGTCGCATAAAGTATGTATTGCGATTAATGTCTTGTTGGTGCTAGCGTTCGCACTGCTGTCAAACCTATCATTTTAACATGATTTTATGTGAATGTTTCATCAATACAAACTCACGGTTAGGAGACAAACACAACAAAAATAACTTACGAAATCGGACCAGGCAACCACACGTGATGCCCTGATCAAGGGAAATAGGTATTCATTTTTATATAATATGGGGTTCTTTAAAACTGGCGTCAAAAGAGTCCTTCAGGGCTGGCAGCGCGTCGGCAACTCCCCTGATGTTGCAAATGTTCATAGTCCACAGTAACCATCGACGATGGAAGAGAAGCTATGTTGTGTGATCGATGAAGGAAACCTTCCACCAACCCTTGTCGGTCTCAACCCTTTGACATAAAATATTTAAAAAATATAGTAGGTACTTTCTTTTGATGTAGAGCGAGATTAAACAAAAAAACATTCATCATTTCAGCCAAAAGACGTCCACTGCTCAACAAAGGCCTCCCCCAAAGAATACCACAACGAACGGTCCTGGGCCGCTCTCATCCAGCGATTGCTCGCGACCTTTCTCCAGAGCGGTCCACCTCGTGGGAGGCCTACCTACGCCTTGTCTTCCGGTACGCGGTCTCCACTCCAGAACTGTTCTGCCCCAACGGCCGTGGAGTTAAAAAAAAACGTTAGGGAAATCCAAGATGGCTTACATATACTTGTTTCTGTTAGTGTTTTCTCATGAACATCTCATAACTCGTCTAAAGGAAATGCTGCGCATAGCTCTTGTGCTAACATCTCATTGTTTACAGATTGTTATCTTTCGAGAATGCATTTTAAGAACTACGACATTGATGCTTCTGCTTTTTGTTATTGTAATTAAAAATCTGTGTTCCCTCACATATTCTGTGGTAAGTCTCAATTTGGGGATTTTTTTTGTTCTAATGGAAGTGGTAAACAAGCATGCAGTTCACATTGATGTTAAGTAATGACTGCAGCCGATAGACACTTAGACAAACACCAAGGTCGAAATGCAGATGCGTTACCACTCCTGAGGCCTAAGGTGTTATGCCTCTGTGCCGGAAATTGCAGGGCCGTACATTACCACCTGACCACTACCACTACCATTTAGCAGCAAGTATATTAGATAATGCGGTGGTGCTTACGCCCGCGAGCTCCGTCACTGGAGCTCTACCACCAGTTTATTGAACTTCTAGTTTTCAAGTAGATATGATTAACTCTGTATTAGTATTCGAATACTATCAATGTAAACTATATATTTGTTTATCGCGTAACATAAAAAAGAGCAAGGTTTCATTTCATCTAAATGTTCATATAAAAATGACCCGTAAACCAATATAACTTAAAGTTCGATATCCTAAGATAGTAGTTTACTTGTCGCAAGGGAACCTCTATGTTTCCTCGTCTATTTATTGTTCGCAAAGTGCTACCTAAGTGGCGTAAAAACACCCACCTTGCATACTTAATAGTAAAATATAAGCTTTTACCCGTGACTTCTATCAGAAAGCCTACTTCTTGCGAAAGGTTCTGCTAAAGGGTTACAACGATCGGAAAACCGGTGATATCAATGCCTAATATATCGGTTGTTTTTTTCGATTTTTTTTTTTTTATATAATGAAAACGGCAAACAAGCGTGCAGTTCACATTGATGTAAAGTGATGACTGCAGCCTATAGACAAACCAACACAAAGACCAGAGGTCATAATGCAGATGCGTTACCACTCCTGGGGGCTAAGGTGTTATGCCTCTGTGCCGGGAATTACAGGGCCGTACACTACCACCTGACCGGAACACGATAGTGCTGAACACCACAATTTAGCGGCAAGTATATTAGGTAATGCGGTGGTGCCTACGCCCGCGAGCTCCGTCACTAGACCTCTACCACCAGTAAGATCGATAGACAATATCAATATCGCGATGTATTAAATATCAGTCAGTATGTCAGGACTGGGATATCTAGCGCTCCACACTCTTGGCCTACTCCGTAAGGGATTTGGCGTTAAGATACATACATACAATTTTAAATTTACTTGCATTAGTACACCCCTAATATTCTAATTTACACAGTTTCCTAAACCCAAAGGTTGTCTGGAAGAGATTGCAGTTTTATGATAAGACCGCCTTTTGTATCGTCTATTTCTTCTATTTTTTTGTCTCTTTAATGTATTGGTGTACAATAAAGTATAAAAATAAAATAAATAAAATAAAATAAATACAATCACATATTAATTATGGATGATTTTGAATGCAGCGATAATTTCGTAGACTCGGCAACTTGAGTGAGTAGGAGTAGGCAAATGCAAACACGTATTATCTATACCAGTGACTCCCAAAGTGGTCTATATCGACCCCTGGGGGTCTATGACAAACTGAAAGAGGTCGGCGACAGTGAAAAAAAATTTGGGGATCTATGAAATGAAAATGGGGGTCCACGATAATGGATCTCAACACATACACTGATAGTACCAATTTACTTACATCATACCAGTGATTCCCAAACTGGTCCATGGGAGACTCGATGGGCGTCTACGTAGGCGTGAATAAAAATTGGAAATATGGGCATGTGATATAAATGTAGCTAGGACGGGGGTCCACAGAAACCAGAAAAAATTGTAAAGGGTCTACAAAAAAAAATAGTTTGGGAACCTCTGATCTATACCAATACTATAAAGCTGAAGAGTTTGTTTGTTTGTTTGCTTGAACGCGCTAATCTCATGAACTTTTTTTTACTGGTGGTAGAGCTCCAGTGACGGAGCTCGCGGGCGTAGGCACCACCGCATTACCTAATATACTTGCCGTTAAATGGTAGTGTTCAACACTATCGTGTTCCGGTCAGGTGGTAATGTACGGCTCTGTAATTTCCGGCACAGAGGCATAACATCTAATGCCTCAGGAGTGGCAGCGCATTTGCATTTTGACCTCTGGTCATTGTGTGGGTGTCTATAGGCTGCAGTCATCACTTAACATCAATGTGAACTGCACGCTTGTTTGCCACTTTTATAACATAAAAAAAAAAAAAAAATGAACTACCTGTCCGATTTGAAAAATTCTTTCAGCGTTAGATAGCCCATTTATCGAGGAAGGCTCTTACTATAACATCTAATATGAATAAGAGAGGGTAGGTAACATTGGAACCGCGCGAAGCCGGGGCGGGCCGCTAGTGAGATTATAAGATTCGCCCGTTATGTTTTGGCACATTACCGAACTTTGAGGGTGGCACTGTGATACTTACAAAAAATGAAAATAAGAGGGTTCCGTAGGTACAGTGGACAAATTTCTTGTACTATCTCGTATACTATAGATTTTATAGGTTTTACTGTAATTACTAGGTATATACAGTAAAACGTTTTACTGGTGGTGGAGCTCCAGTGACGGAGCTCGCGGGCGTAGGCACCACCGCATTACCTGATTTACTTGCCGTTAAATGGTAGTGTTCAACACTATCGTGTTCCGGTCAGGTGGTAATGTACGGCTCTGTAATTTCCGGCACAGAGGCATAACATCTAATGCCTCAGGAGTGGCAGCACATTTGCATTTTGACCTCTGGTCATTGTGTGGGTGTCTATAGGCTGCAGTCATCACTTAACATCAATGTGAACTGCACGCTTGTTTGCCACTTTTATAACATAAAAAAAAAAAAAAAAATGAACTACCTGTCCGATTTGAAAAATTCTTTCAGCGTTAGATAGTCCATTTATCGAGGAAGGCTCTTACTATAACATCTAATATGAATAAGAGAGGGTAGGTAACATTGGAACCGCGCGAAGCCGGGGCGGGCCGCTAGTGAGATTATAAGATTCGCCCGTTATGTTTTGGCACATTACCGAACTTTGAGGGTGGCACTGTGATACTTACAAAAAATGAAAATAAGAGGGTTCCGTAGGTACAGTGGACAAATTTCTTGTACTATCTCGTATACTATAGATTTTATAGGTTTTACTGTAATTACTAGGTATATACAGTAAAACGTTTTACTGGTGGTAGAGCTCCAGTGACGGAGCTCGCGGGCGTAGGCACCACCGCATTACCTGATTTACTTGCCGCTAAATGGTAGTGTTCAGCACTATCGTGTTCCGGTCAGGTGGTAATGTACGGCCCTGTAATTTCCGGCACAGAGGCATAACACCTTAGGCCTCAGGAGTGGTAACGCATTTGCATTTTGACCTTGGTCTTTGTGTGGGTGTCTATAGGCTGCAGTCATCACTTAACATCAATGTGAACTGCATGCTTGTTTGCCACTTCAATTACATAAAAAAAAAAAAAAATTACCAATTTCAGTATTTCTTTCAAAATAATTACATAGTTCTTAACTGTATACTGTTACTGGTGGTAGGGTTCCAGTGTAGGAGTTCGAGGGCGTTAGCACCACTGTATTCTATCTGCCGCCGAATGGTAGTGTTCAGCACTATCGTGTTCCGTTTATATGGTAATGTATGGCCCGTAATAACCATCACAGAGATATAACAACTAGGTCTCTGTTTGTGTGGGTGTCTATAGACTACAGTCATCACTTAACATCAATGTGAAATGAGTGTTTGTTTGCCACCTTCATTACATACAAAAATATTGTCTGTATAATGTATAATACATAGTCTGCGATATAAAGGGGTATAATAAAACTGTTAATTTTGGGCTATTTTGTTAAATTAAGAACGTCAAACAATTTTTTGTACTTTTTCCAAATAAATAGTATTTTTAAAAAGTACAAAAAATTGTATAGCCTTATATGTATTGCACAAAGGACATATTTTTTTTATTCTTCCCCTAAATGTGGCCCGTATACTTTGAATTATGTTTTTAATAAATAAAATAATAAAATAAAAATTGTTTATTTATAAAATAGATCACAAAGAAGATATACATGAAATTTCTTAACTATATAAAATAAGGGATGGTTTGTATTCGTACCTGAACTAGGTTGAACCTGTGTTTCAGGCGGTAGAGTACTTCACTATATTGTGTCAGTTTAATGTCAGACACCGGCGACACACGAGTTATCTTAAAAGTTTTTCGTTTTTTCAATTCAGCTACGAAACCCTAAAAAGGGATAGATACACGATCGATCCCGTCGCACTCTAAACACGATCATCAGTAAGTGGTGAGCCTACCGGCTTGTTTTCATTCAATCAGCCAGCCTCAGGTGTTTGTGGCCATAACTGCTCACTTTACCGAGTTAGTGCAGTTTTTTTAACATCCTCTCTATTTAATGTCGACGGAGGTGGAATAATAAGGATTCGATACGGGTTGCTTATTCAATTTACGACCCGGTTAGTCCAGCGGTGTGAGATGACCGTTTGATTCGAAGGGTCGTTCCCCGTACCGGGACAAATATTTGTATGGCCTACAGATATTTGTTTCGGGTCTGGGTGTTTATGTATGTGTTGTATGTGTACAATGGCACCCACGACACAGTTTTATACCTACTGTGGGGCTGTGAGTGTAAGCGTATTTTTTTTTTTTAATTGTTATAAGTAATGTAGGTCTCTAGTATCAAAGATTAATTTTTAAAGTTCTTCAGCTGTCACAGCCATTTTCTTCAAAACTACTGGGTTTGAGTTAGATCGAGTTGAAATAGCATAGCATAAACAAATGGCGTTGTTTAGTAAAAACCGTTACCTACTTATCTTTCCTAAATTCACTATTTCAGTGATCAATATATTCACATTTTAGACCAGAATAGGGTGGCTGGCTGGCGTGCAGGTGTTCCGCACGCCACAAGCGTTGGTTAGAGCCATAGAGCAACACGGGCCACCGGTCGCGGCGGACTGGAGGGCCATAGCGCTTATTACCGATGCAAAATAGTCTGTCATTTTTTGTGGGGGGGGGAAATGCGTGCGACACACATGCACACCAAAAAAATCGTCTATAACTACGAATCTCACACCTTGACTTTAACAAAATACAGAAACTATTTCACGCACACATTTAAACATCTAGGCGACAGGTATGGGCCCATTCGGGCTTGTACTTTGACAGAGGGGAAAGCCTGCATATGGCTTCTCCCCTCCGGTGTTGCTCTATGGTTAGAGCCGAAGGCCTGTGGAGAACTCGTAAACGAGCGGCCGCCGGTGGGTCGTGGATGTGTGATAGCGTGCCCGTGACTCTGCCACTGATGGTGGACGAGTTGGAACAACAAGGGATTTTTAGTGGGTAGTCTTGGTCCCTCATAACCCACCCCTTTCTCTTACGCACACCCAGCGTAACGCATTTTCCCCTGGCAAAAAAGGTAGGTAATGTGGTGACGACTAGTCTTGAACGCCGCCATTTTGACAATTCTCGAACCTAATACAAGGTGTATTAGGTACGACACCTCGTCAAGTTACTATAGACGTCAAATTTTATTACAGTTTTTTTTTTTCATTCTCCATTTAAAGAGCTTGGTCAAAGACCATGACGCTCTATACGTTCACATGAATTACATTCTTCATTAAAAAAAAATATTAAACAACATTGATATAGTTGCAACAGTATTCTGGCGTCATCCGTAGTAGGATCTGCCAGGGCACTGT
The DNA here is from genome assembly GCA_036365455.1 of Macrosoma leucophasiata. Classification (NCBI taxonomy): domain Eukaryota; kingdom Metazoa; phylum Arthropoda; class Insecta; order Lepidoptera; family Hedylidae; genus Macrosoma; species Macrosoma leucophasiata. The sequence goes on along the minus strand of JAWQUS010000004.1, from coordinate 2,427,665 downwards.
TGCAATGTCCTATTTCTAATGAAGCCCTGCGATGAGCCTCACCTCGAACATTATTGCAGTTAGACACATAGAAAACATGTCTGAATACGCTAACTTCCATATAGACTTTATACATTGGTTGCAGAAAAAACTCAAAGTTCACACGAATTCGCTGATTACATCCCCGAATAACACGTACAATATGTAGAAATATGATGCCTTTACAACGCTGTAGGTATTACGCACTCGGCGACGCGTCCCACACATTTTATGGTAGTTGAGCTCACGGCGCCGCGCCTTATGGAAAATACATTACCACATCGTTCCCACGTGTAAATTATAGAAATTGACTTACACGGAACTTTATATATCCTATCCTGTCTTTCGGCTGGAGTGATGGTGATGAATTGGACTATTAAGATTTCGAAAAAAATCTTACTTGGGCTATCCTACTACCCGATAGTAGGGGGTCCCTTTTTCTGTCACAATTTTTTTTTTTTTTTTTTTTTAATGAATAATTGAAGTGGCAAACAAGCATGCAGTTCACATTGATGTTAAGTGATGACTGCAGCCTATAGACACCCACACAAAGACCAAGGTCAAAATGCAAATGCGTTACCACTCCTGAGGCCTAAGGTGTTATGCCTCTGTGCCGGAAATTACAGGGCCGTACATTACCACCTGACCGGAACACGATAGTGCTGAACACTACCATTTAGTGGCAAGTAAATCAGGTAATGCGGTGGTGCCTACGCCCGCGAGCTCCGTCACTGGAGCTCTACCACTTCAAGTCAACTGCCAAAAAATTAAAAGTGGTCTTTGAAATTTTCGTTAAATGAAGCGAAGTTTAAAAAACTGAGTAGGTGATCGCTTTGTTTACTTTTTGCAATATCCATTTATTTTTTTGTTTTTTATTTATTTTTCGCAATAACACATGCGAGTGAGCTTAAGAAATTAAAGAAAAAAAACGGTAAGAAAAATTTGACGTCGTGCAGGAATCGAACCTGCGTCCTCAGGATAACCAGTCCAGCCGCTTTACCACTAAGCTACCGAAGTCCCAACTTATAGTACAAATATGGTAAATTTGTATGGAGACAAAACGGATGCTTCCTACTTACTCTGCTTCGTATACCGTCCCGATATTAAACTTTGCCCGTCTAATCCGTCCACAGCCGCATTGTGTTGGGCACAGTTCAAGTTTTATTGTTATTGCTTACAATGTTGACAGTGTTCTGCTGAATTTTACAGAATCTTCAAGAGTTTATGTCTTTTAGATCAGCTGATCGTAATACGAGTTTTTTTTATGAAAGTGGCAAACAATCATACAGTTCACTTTTATGAAAGAAATAAAGAAAAGCGTTTGGTGTGTGAATTCCCTGTCTTTAGATATCTATATATTTCAACTAAAGGTTGTATTTCATAAACTGTGATATCTAGGCAGTTCAATTTTTTTCAGATGAGGTACATGTGTTTTTTTTTAATGTAATAGAAGTGGACAACAAGCTTGCAGCTCATATCGATGTTAAGTGATGACTGCAGCCTATAGACACCCACACAAACACCAAGGTCAAAATGCAGATGCGTTACCACTCCTGAGGCCTAAAGTGTTATGCCTCTGTACCGGAAATTACAGGGCCGTACATTACCACCTGACCGGCACACGATAGTGCTGAACACCATCATTTAGCGGCAAGTATATTAGGTAATGCGGTGATGCCTACGCCCGCGAGCTCCGTCATTGAAGCTCTATCACCAGTAAAAGTGTTGCCGTTATAGAAACTATAACAATAAATAAAATACGTAATATTCAAATGGGCGCTCATACAACAAACGTGATTTTTTGCTCGATATAATATTAATGGTATAGGTCGCGCCAGGTAAAAAGAACGCTGGCGGTCAAGCTGCGCAGTAGACGATTTATCGATCTATTTGGTGGTATGAGGTGCGGCGTTTTCAATCTGCCTACCAATACACGAAACCGCAAGCGAAAGCTAGATCAAAAATAAACCAATAGGGCTAGTACTTTCGTGCGCGAGTGTACCGATGCGCGAACACATCCCTTCTACTTTCTTCCAGCGTTCTTTTTACGTGGCGCGACCTATAATGCGGTGGTGCCTACGCCCGCGAGCTCCGTCATTGAAGCTCTATCACCAGTAAAAGTGTTGCCGTTATAGAAACTATAACAATAAATAAAATACGTAATATTCAAATGGGCGCCCATACAACAAACGTGATTTTTTGCTCGATATAATATTAATGGTAACAGGCAGGCGCTTAAAATATTTTCAGAATATTTAGTTATATATTCACTTTAAAAATAAATTAATAAACATATTAAACTACCTCAGTAGCCTAGTGGTAGCAGGCCACTACTACTACGCCGGGTTCCTGGGTTCGATTCCCGGATAGGGGGCTATCAGGGACAATGGTGTAAAGTCCTTTGTCTCTAATTCTACTTGGGCGAAGTTTGGTAATGTGCCCGGAGATGTCAACAGCCTGTTACACCACCTGTTACATGGGCCAAAACGTAACCGACTAATCATGGGTGTATGCTTGTATGCATTTATGCTTGAATGCATGCATTAACCTCTGCCTATCTCTTTAGGGATTAGAGGCGTGAAGTTACGTTTTAAAAATAAATAAGTACAAGGGGGCTCCCATACAGGAAATGTTTTTTATAGATAACTTGCTGTTGCCCGCGGCTCCGCCCGCGTGTATGTCACTTTTCGCGTAACGTAACACTCATTAAATCAATGCTAGCTTTACCTTAACACCTGGTTTTAAGTTTGTTATGAATGTATTTTCTTCTTTTTTTATTTTAATAAATGATTGATTGATTGGTTGATTGAAATCATCCCACAGGAACATTTTTTCGGGATAAAAACTATCCTATGTGTTAATCCTAGTTACCTAGTTAGGTGTGTGGCAAATTTCATGAAAATCGGTTTAGCAGTTTTTGCGTGTAGGAGTAACAAACAAACATACAAACTTTCCCATTTATATTATTCATCCGATATATACGATGGTACGGAGCCCTTCGTGCGCGAGTACCAGTCGCACTTGGCCGGTTTTCTATTAATATTACACATTATTTAATGTTCAACACTCCACCCACGAGACTATGCCCTTCGAGCGCAATTGAATTTAGTGCAGTGTCGTATGTCACACCCTACAATTCGCATGTTAATTTTACTACATTCCATGTCGTTTGTTACAGATCGCCGCTCATACCACGTGAAATGGTGAGTGATGTTATACGTTGTTAATGCTTAGATGTTAGATCCATTGGCGAGTAGATTTTTGACCTGATAACGTTTAGTCGATGAACGCCGCGCCGGAATGCACGAAAATATGTCACGTTCCGCCTGAGCCGAGCGTGCACGTGAGAGCGTTGTAAAGCGATAGATTGATATATGTAATTAACGTCATGTGGCCTACGCTTTTGAGGTCCATTCCTAAAGCTATCACTAGCCAAACCTATCATAATCTATTTTATTTTTAAAGAAAAATATATTTCACAAGCATGTGTTAATGCGAAATAATGTAAAACAACTATCATAATCTTCTATACAAATAAATATGTGTATAAATGTTTATGTTTACACTGTACATACACCAAAATAAGATCTTTTACTATTTTGTAGGTATATCTATTAGTTCCGGCTAATCTCTGAAATACCTGGACCGATTTTGAACAGACTTTCACTGACAAATATCTGATGCAATAAGAAGTAACTTAGGCTTAACTTCTTTTATTTAGAATTATATTAAGTAATCTATAAAAGCTGCGAACTAAACGTAAGTCAATGACAATCTTAAAAACTTGTTGATTGTCCATTTTAAAAAATAAAAAAAAACGTTAGCCATCTCATAATAAATTTTATTAAATAATCAATGATAATGATAATGTAAGGTATTAAACTATTAACTGCGCGAATCATGACTTATCTATTCATCAATGGATCAATGACTTTACATCGGTATAGCACTGTTTCCATGTTCAAGCGTGTGTAGTGAAATGGGCTTAAGATATGATCTTGAGAAGTGTTTATATACTTAAGCAGATGTGGCTTAAGTCACTGCCCACGACATCGCGGGCCACGCAATTTGGACAGGAACAAATCCATATATATATCCACTAGCTTTTGCCCGCGACTTCGTTCGCGTGGACTTCAGGTTCTTCCCGTCTAGTCTAGTAATAAGTAAGAAATACGGTAACTAAGCACTGCAGAGCCCTAATCATAGGCCTATAGGTAGCTACTGCAGTATGCTCCTATAAACTACATTTAACGATCTTTTTCCTTCAGCATAAACATGCAGATTCTTCGCTTTGGAAACACGTGAGCAAGCCACATAGAGCTGACCGTGAGAAAAACATGGCGTGCCCAAATGTAGGCCTGCTACCTTCAAGGTTTGACCCTGCGATTTGTTGATCGTCATTGAAAATGCGACTTTTAATGGCAAAACGGACACAACCGTCAACGACGTCTGCCCGCGTTCGGGTCGCGCACTCAGCGATGAGCCACTTCTTCCCCACCGCACCTACCCCGCTCCCCCCACGCCCCGTTCGCCTGGCGCCGCTGCCGGTATTTATCACCGAAACGGTATTTATCGCCGAAATTGCTATGACTCTGCATTTTAAATCTGTAATATCTTCGAAAATATTTATTTAACTAGCTTTTGCCCGCGACTTCGTTCGCGTGGACTTCAGGTTCGTCCCGTCTAGTCTAGTAATAAGTAAGAAATACGGTAACTAAGCACTGCAGAGCCCTAATCATAGGCCTATAGGTAGCTACTGCAGTATGCTCCTATAAACTACATTTAACGATCTTTTTCCTTCAGCATAAACATGCAGATTCTTCGCTTTGGAAACACGTGAGCAAGTTACATAGAGCTGACCGTGAGAAAAACATGGCGTGCCCAAATGTAGGCCTGCTACCTTCAAGGTTTGACCCTGCGATTTGTTGATCGTCATTGAAAATGCGACTTTTAATGGGAACTGCAGGCGTTTAAAATTGAATGGCAAGTTGTTGGGTATAATTGGGATGCGCGGAGGCGACCATACGTTTTTATCAAATCGCTAGTGCCTTGAAAATTCGCAAAACGGACACAACCGTCAACAACGTCTGCCCTCACGCGTCTACCCGCGTTCGGGTCGCGCACTCAGCGATGAGCCACTTCTTCCCCACCGCACCTACCCCGCTCCCCCACGCCCCGTTCGCCTGGCGCCGCTGCCGGTATTTATCACCGAAACGGTATTTATCGCCGAAATTGCTATGACTCTGCATTTTAAATCTGTGATATCTTCGAAAATATTTATTTAATTTACATTCTGTAAAAAGCCATATTGATCTTTATTGAATGCACAATGTATTTAAGATACTTAATTGGATAAGGATTAATACTGTATTGCTTAAAATCGCTTCGTAAATAAGCCATTATTTCTCGTACAAAGTAAAGGATAAAAAATGGTTATTGTGGGTTATTCCTAAGAGATAAACATATACCATCACGGACTTTTTTGTAGACCTTTTTAAGTTGTACAATACTGTAGTAAATTGTTTTGATCTATCTTGTAGGATTCAGTCAGCGTTTGCAATGTAAGCGCAAAAAATGTGTTTTTTCTACGACCTCACATTAAAAACCTCAAAAATTGTAGCCTATGTGTTATTCTGATGTATAAGCTATAGCCTATGTGTTATTCTGATGTATAAGCTATATTGTGGTAAAGTTTCATTCAAATCCATTCAGTAGTTTTTACGTGAAAGAGTAACAAACATCCATACATCCATACTTACAAACTTTCGCCTTTATAATAGTAAGTAGGATTTACATGCTGTAAAAAGCCATATTGATCTTTATTAAATACACAATGTATTTAAGATACTTAATTGGATAAGGATTAATACTGTATTGCTTAAAATCGCTTCGTAAATAAGCCATTATTTCTCGTACAAAGTAAAGGATAAAAAATGGTTATTGTGGGTTATTCCTAAGAGATAAACATATACCATCACGGACTTTTTTGTAGACCTTTTTAAGTTGTACAATACTGTAGTAAATTGTTTTGATCTATCTTGTAGGATTCAGTCAGCGTTTGCAATGTAAGCGCAAAAAATGTGTTTTTTCTACGACCTCACATTAAAAACCTCAAAAATTGTAGCCTATGTGTTATTCTGATGTATAAGCTATGGCCTATGTGTTATTCTGATGTATAAGCTATATTGTGGTAAAGTTTCATTCAAATCCATTCAGTAGTTTTTACGTGAAAGAGTAACAAACATCCATACATCCATACTTACAAACTTTCGCCTTTATAATAGTAGTAGGATAGATCCATAGATACGAACATATGGCAGCAAAATCATGTTATCCTCTCTTAGCGCCGCCAAACACCTCCCGAGGAACTTGCATGGCAAATTACAATTTTCTGCTGTAGTTATGGCTGTGCATTATCTGTCAATCACCCAGTCACGCAATCACTCAGTCAGTAACGTAACAACTAGTTTCGACTTCGTGGAGCGTTATCTCTGCTGCTCACTGCCTACGAGCGCTGATAGTCTGGTATTGGTTAAGACTTGACACATGAAAAAATGGTCGACAAACGTCACATAGGTTAGGTGCGAAAGAGATAACGCTCTACAGACCCGAAATAAGCCGGAGTCTCCTTCCTAAGCTCGATGTGTAATATTTCTTGTTTGATACTGTAGTATATAACCTTGGGAAATTAATATTTTTTTGCTTCGCAAAAACTTTGTCACTTCACATGGCATAAACTAAAAGAATGAAAGAATTCACAATGAAAGGAGATGTTGCAAAAATGTATGGACCTCCGGCCATGTATTGTACACAATATCATTAACAGGCAAAATCAATATAAAACGTTTTTTACTGCATTATTTCACTTGTTAAGCTTTATATGCAGTTACAAAACATTATTTGCAGTTAGAATTGCAACTCAAAACCAACATGGCGAATATGACGGACATTGTCATTTTGACAAATTCCACTAATAATCGATACTAAACGACTTCCATTTAAAAAAAAAATCGTTTGAATTAAATGTGGTTGTAACTCTAAAACATATTCTTGAATAAATTAATTGCATTTTTTTCGGATTCTTCTTTAATTTACCCATATTTTGAGGAAGTGTACGAACCAGAGACGAGTTCGAAACATCTACTTTAAAAAAATATCTTGGCACGTTGTAAAGGAGGTTCCACTAATGTGATACGTCCACTTATGTTGACTGGTGACCACGTGTGATGAGTAAAGCGGCCAACCGTACCGAATTGTGTGGGACAGTCCTAGCTTTTTAGGTAGTGTCCCGTAATGTCCCGTATTCTTGAAGAAGTCGAGAAGACCGCGCTGCACAACATCCTATTGATAAACAGCAAGCCAAGAACTGATTACCAGGACCAAGTCCGAGTCCAAGTCCCTACTAGAAAGCCGACAGCAATTACTCCCCCACTCGTTCACAAAATGTTCCAATGTCTACTCGTTTTCTAGAAAGTTAATGAGTTAGCTAAGCTTAATGACAAGAAGAGTGGGGAAGGTTGAAAAACGCTGGAGTGGTTTTATGGTATCTTTAATTTTTTGTACGAAATTTATGGCCTAACACCTATATTCTAAGACGTTTTATTTTTAAAGAAAAATGGAAAGAAAAAATTGACTTTGTAATAGATGGCGCTGCTGCTACTATAAAGCAATGCAATAGATGTGAAGGAAAGATTTAACAAATCGGGCAGGGCTTCAGTAGCTCAATTGGAAGAGCGGCTGGACTAGATTCCCAGTAGGTCGCGAGTTCGAGTCTCGCCTGAAGTCAAATTTTTCTTTCCATTTTTCTTTAAAAATAAAATATATTTCACAAGCATGTGTTAATGCGAAATAATATAAAACAATTTCTAAGACGTTACTCGAAACATTCCTTGACTCACACTCAGCTGAGGACACTTTATGAGGACGCCTCGAAAGCAATATTACGTACTAGATGTATTTTGACAGTAACTCAAGTGTACGGATTATCATATAGATAATTCACAAAATCTTAAAAATCCATTTATATAAAAATAAGGTATCTAATTATATTTCCAGACAGTTCCGACACGAAAAACTTATCGAGCGCAAGAATATTGCGTAAATGTAAATACTCCTCAAGTTTGACAATTGCTTTCTTACCTCAAACGGAGGAGAATGTCGAGATGACCATATTAGTTACAACTAAGAATACCAATTCCCTGTAGTAAGGTTGAGGTTACGGCTTAGAATATGGGTGCTAGACTTGTCTATCACCAACTAATTTCCTTTGTTATACACCAGAAATTCAAGTTTTGCTCCGACGGTGACTGCCCGCTCTGGGCGTTGGCAGCTCTGCACGCGTTGAGCACCCTCCCAGCGCCCATCTTCAGATCACTTCTGAAACATGTCGTGGAGGAACAGCCAGTGAGTATTTCATTTTATTCTTTGAGGCAACTTAACTGCTTTGGTGACGGTGGTAGGAAACTACTGTTATGAGATTTTGGGAGGGATAACAGTTGCCAACAGTTATTTTATCGTACTGTAACACGCAGGCGGCGCCCAGTACCATACTAGTACCATATTTGGAAGGGAAGGTCTTCCTATAGGTCTAGGTCTTTTATTTTACTTCTTCCATAAGATATTTACTGGTGCTAAAGTTCTCTCGTAGTAACTATAACAGAGACATAACAACTAAGTTCTCAGAGGTGGCAACGCATCTGTATTTCGACCTCTGGTTTTTGTGTAGATGTAGGCTGCAGTCATCACTTAACATCCATGTGATCAGCGTGCTTGTTAGTCACCTTCGTTACATGAAAAAAATCGACTCAATTGACCCTGTCATTTCTAGTGCTCCTACTCGTTTTTCCTATAAGAGTTGTTGAAATTAGAAAATGAATCCTTCTTAAAATTAAATTCACAGATAAGACGTCACTCAATTTCACCCAATAAGAATATCATTGCATCAGACAGTTAGAAGTTAAGTATTACTAAAGTGCCTAAAGCCGTTTTCAAACACATAAATCAATGATCGAACTCTGTTCAAGTACTTCGCAAAACAAACTCTGAACTCGTTTCGAGATCTTTGGAATATTGACGTTCCTTATGAGTGTTGTAATTACGTATGAGTGACGCCATGGCGTTAGCGTGAAGTTTGTGTATGTTTTTTAAGCCTTGAAAGTGAAAAATAAGCAATTTTGGGCTGGCAGCGCGTTGGCAATGTGACGAAGGCGACGGTAACCACTTTCCATCAGGTGGCCCGTCTGCTTGTTTGCCAAACTTCAGACATTAAAAAAAAACATTTGACTCCAGAAACAGTAGGTATAAGGTTTTTTATTCGCCTTATATGTTTACTGTTGGTAGAGTTCCAAGTGTAAGGCATAGGCACCACTGCATTACCTAACCTATCTGCCGCTTAATGTTAGTGTTCGGCGCTATCGTGCTCCAGTTAGATGGTAATGTATGGCCCCGTAATGACTATCACAGAGACATGACACCTTAGGTCTCAGAGGTTGCAACGCATCTGCATTTTGGTTTTTATGTATATGTTGCATGCTTGTTTGGGTGCCAGTTTTGGGTGATAAAGTAAAATAAATCACATAGTAATTATGTGACTATGTGTAGGTAAGTATATTTTGTGACATATTAAATAAAAGAATACTATTACCTATTCTTTATCTCTGAAACTACTGGATCTATAATTTTGATTTAGAAGTTTATGGCATTTAAGGTAATGTAGGAAATCTCTCAATTGCGCGGAACCTTCTATGCGCATATTAACTCACACTTGACTACTTTCTTTTTCGTATTTTTTGAACCTGAACCAAAAACCTGAGCTAAAAACACAGATGCATAACTCCCCTGAGACCATAGGTGAACTCTGTGATAGTTATTACGGGGCCATACATTACTGAACACGATCATGCCGAGCCATTGCCGAACATTACCATTTGGCGTCAGATAGATTAGGTAATGCAGAGGTACCTTCGCCCTCGACACCCATCACAGGAACTCTACCACCAATTGCGATATTGCCAGTTTTATCTTTATCAATTTCTTTAGTGGTTGTTCCTGTATTTTTCTTTTTAAATATGAAAATTTGAACCATTATAGACTTGTTATTGTTTATACGCCCTCAAGCTCTCCATAGTTGCATCTTCGAAGTCTCAGATTCAGAGAAACGTTAACAAAACTTTTTTACTGGTGGTAGAGCTCCAGTGACGGAGCTCGCGGGCGTAGGCACCACCGCATTACCTAATATACTTGCCGCTAAATGGTAGTGTTCAACACTATCGTGTTCCGGTCAGGTGGTAATGTACGGCCCTGTAATTTCCGGCACAGAGGCATAAGACCTTAGGCCTCAGGAGTGGTAACGCATCTGCATTTTGACCTTGGTCTTTGTGTGGGTGTCTATAGGCTGCAGTCATCACTTAACATCAATGTGAACTGCATGCTTGTTTAAAACCTACATTACATAAAAAAAAAAAAAAAAAAAAACAAAAACCGAACTTTCAACTCATTACCATAAGCACCCACGCGAATCTTATTTTCTTTGCTTGTGTAGGCCATGGGAAAACAAAGAGCATCGCTCGCAGCTCGCACTTACATTTTGGTTCTCTCGTCTTTGTTTCGCGTTAAACTAATAATAGTGTAATGGAATATAGTCGGCACGCGTCTTGTGTTTTTTGGCGTGTACCTATACCAATTTCTGGGTAGGAATAAAGGACACCTATATATTAAGTGCCGTAATATGTAATCGGTGCCGTGTATGCCGTGCCCGGGTGCCAACCATTAGCTACGCCACTATTAAAATGGTTTTTACTTTTATGTTAAATAAGGCCTTTGTTTTGGTTAATGTAAGAGATAACGCTCTATAAAACCCAAAAATCGTACGGCGCCTTTCGCGTCCAATATAATAATGCGTGCAGGATTTTGATGGGACTGTCTCGTTTCTGTAACGCATCAGGGATGTTTGCTGAAGCTCGTGTCGACTGTTTTTATACGACAATGAGAAAACAATGCGGGCCAGCCCTAACATTATCCTGAACTGTATTTCAAGCAGGTTGGATTGTCTATATGTGAATCACTGTTGCAAGCTATCCACCTCTGACTGGACGAGGAGCAGTGATTCACATAGTGATAGTGAAACTCATTTAAGTTTAATTTTAGAACAGGACTACTAACATAGAATTAAGTAATATTGTTGCTAACACTATGATGAGCCTTGTTATTAAATAAATAAATAATAATAAATAATAAAATCGTAGGCTCGATATGCAACATGAATTGTTGAGTACTGAACCTCTGCCTGTCTCTCTGAACACTAGAGTTGAGGATGGCTACGTCAATCGTACCAAAACTTCCGAACTTTACCATTTGAAATCTACCATCAGCCATCAGTAAATCCGACTGTTCTTTTGCAGGACGATGGAATTATGGAAATACTTAAAGACACCAGTTTATGTGAGTACTTTATTTATTGTACTGTACTTGTATTAACATTCGTAACGTAACTTCACGTTTGTAATCTCCGAAGGGGTAGACTGAGGTGAATGCATGCATTCAATCATACCTACATGCAAACACCCACGATTACGTTTACGTTTGTTCGCCGGTTACGTTTTTGGCCAATGTAACAGGTGGCGAGCCTGTTTACATCGCCGGGCGCATTACCAAATTCCGAGGTACGGGAAACTTCCAGAAAATGTAAAAATCCCAATAGAACCAGAGATAAAGGATGTTACACCGTTATCTCTGATAGTTCCCGACCCGGGAATCGAACCCAGGACCCCAGCGGAGTAATAGTGGCCTGCTACCAATAGGCTATTGAGGTAGTGAACACAGTCATAATGAATGTATGAAAATAATAGATTTCTGGCGCGCCATGTTTCACACCGCGGACACAGGTACATGAACTGAAATTACATGTTGATATATTTGATATTTTTTATTTAAGAAATAAGTCGTTTGAAGAAATTTGTACGAACAGTATGCTCACCCTATGCATACCTACCCTACCTCTACCTACCGTTACATATAAAACACGAACCGATTTAACACTCGCTAGTAATAACATTAATTTTTATTGTCTACTATTTATTTTTTTGAATTATTATTTATAATAAAAAGCACGTCTCAACGAGTTCTAATAAACTAGTTGAGACTAGCATTTTATTTTGGATAGACGTCAGTCTCATTTTCGTTTGTATTGACTGTTCACCAAATGGGTGACCATAATTTCCTTAATTGTAATTAATTTTGGGACAAAATATTACCTATATCAAAAATGCCTGCAATCGATTCGGTTATCGATTCTGAACTAACTAGTTTCGGGTTGTACATTCAATCCTGTTACACGTTGTATACAGTTGCTCGCTCGTATCCTCAGTGTACGAGGCTGCCAGACTGGTACCCAAGGGGCTTGCGGGCTGCAAGAGGGGAAATCAGTCGGGACGTCGAAGTGTTCATTCAATACGTAGTATTATTACATATTATTATTATCTGCCTTGACACAATAATGTGAATCTGGCAGCTGTCCCCGCCAGCCCCCAACTAGGACTCTGTTGACACGACTATCTTTGATCTATCACGTAGATTGACTACTTACTGAAGGCGCAACTTCTGCCTTATCCTTCCCAGCTTCTCGTGACGAATGCGCTCGCGCCGCGGCAGTGTTGCGCTGGACCCTGAAACAAGCGCACCGATGTTCCTGCAGCGGGGTCCAACTGGCCAGGGACCTGCTCGTGTTGGGCGTGCCCCGGGCCCACGCCTCGGCGTTAGCTGAAGCAGCTGATGCGGGCAGAGAAGCGTACGAGACCCATGTCAAGGAGCATGGGTTTATGAGTGAGTTTATAATCTCTCTTCTTGTCATTATGGGTGAGCAGTGTCCAAAGTAGCTTTACTGGTGGTAGAGTTCCAGTGTAGGAGCTTGAGGGCGAAGGCACCACCGCATTACCTAATTTATCTGCCGCAAAATGGTAGTGTTCAGCACTATCGTGTTCCGGATAGATGCTAATGTATGGCCCCGTAATAACTATCACAGAGACAGAACACCTAAAGTCTCAGGGGTGGCAACTGACAACGCATCTGCATTTTGACCTCTGGTTTTTGTGTAGATGTCTATAGGCTGCAGTCGTCACTAAACATCAATGTGAACTGCATGCTTGTTTGCCACTTTTGTTACATAAAAAAAGCTAAATAAGTAGGAAAGAAGCTTGTGAGGGTCACCCCTGTAGTCTATGAGTAAGTTGATGTTTCGTTATATAAATGGAGTTGCAGTCTGGAACTCTACTACCGGTGAATGAACCATGCCTACTGGAACTTCCAGTGTAAGAGTTCGAGGGCGTAGGCACCATCGCATCACGTAATCTATCTGCCGACAAATGGTAGTATTCAGAACTATCGTGTTCCGGTTAGATGGTTATCATCTAACCGGAACACGATAGTTCTAGTTTAGGCTATACTAGAACTACCGTATAGCTCCGTAGTAACTATCACATAGCCATAACAGCGAAAGTCTCAGGGGTGGCAACGCATCTGCATTTTGACCTCTATGTGTAGATGTCTATAGGCTGCAGTCATCACATAAAAAACCTCAATTATCTACATATTGCATATTTTTCGAAATTACGATGTAGATATTTAATGCATAACTTAATGCATAACTTATTTAATGCATTTATTCATTAAAAACCTTCGATATTTCCTACTTATTTCTCCAAAATTTAAAAAAATACTATTTCCAACAAAGAAACTATGTCAACAGTTAACAACTGGTCCTTATTTATTTTCCAGTCAACAAACTGATAGACGTCAGTGTGTCCCAAGGGCCCGAAGGCACGGTGGACACGGTCAAACTGACTCTCACGTCCGACGAGGCGTACACCGGCGAACAGAAAACAACCGACTTGTTAATCGACAGATCACAAGTCAACACACTTGTTGAAGAGTTGAAGAAAGCTTACGACAAAATGGCGGATATAAATGAGGATACGAAGTAAACTACACAGCAACTAAATTTGCGTTTACAACACTCCCAAACTTCTTCTTAGACCCGAGCAATAAGCTCGCGAAAACCTGCAAAAACTTACACTTACACTGTTTTCCCTCAGGCCACCAGAAAAATATGACAATAGATTTCTGATTGTTCACTGAAGCAGCAGATGTACCCTATAGGGTCCATCTGCTGCTTCAGTGGCCGATTTCACCATCGTAATAAGACGCGGTCTACGTTCTTAAACGAGTTTAATAACACTATTTGGCTTTCACCGACGAAAATTGTTCGTGATATGGTTGAAATTGGATGAAAATTTTAAGATAAAACGTGTTTTATTAAACGCAGGTCTCCGAGCAAATGGTGAAATTCGCCCTAAGTAGTCAAGTGGTAGCAGGCCACTAGGCCACTACTGCTTTTCTGGGATCTTGGGTTCGATTCCTGGTACTGTTGGTGGGTAGATAGATAGTGGTATTCTGTGCTACCCTCATATTAGTAATTAAAATAAATTTAAATTTATCACAGTCCCACACTAGATGTACTGATAAGTCTGTATCGTGAGTACATACACGCACAACACATACACAAATACCCAGACCCGAAAAAAAATTGTACCATACATGTATTTTTTCCAGTGCGGGTATAGAACTCGTGACCCTAGAATCAAGCGGTCGACTCACACTCCTGGACCAACTGGAACGTTTTCCAGAATTTCCAGTAGATGTCAATATGTTGGCCACCTATTATACGGAACAAACATAACTGAACAATTAATATTGCACATCGAGCCTGCGAAAGAGACGATCGGCTCGTTTCGACATCGTAGAGCGTTATCTCTGTTGCACACTGCCAACGTAAGCACTGACAGTCCGGTATTGGTCAAAACTTGATCAAAATGGTCGACAAACGTCAAATAAGTACGGTGCGAAAGAGATAACGCTCTACAGACCCGAAATAAGCCGAAGTCTCCTTCTTAGGCTCGATGTGCAATATTTATTGTTGAGCTCTGTTTAAAGGTGCTATTAATAAGATCAAGGTCAAAAGTTTTAAGAAGCGGCGTGCGTGTATGAAGAGAACGTTGAATGTAGAAGAAACACGAGTGGTGTGTCAGGACCGGGATATCTGGCGCTCCACAATCTCCGCCTCAAACATACATTATACATTTCACAAGCATGTGTTAATGCGAAATAATATAAAACAATTATTAAGGGTAAAAGCGACTTCTTTACGATATTCAATAAACTGCAAAGTCTATTATATCGGTTGCCTAACTAGCATAGTTGGCAATAGATGGCGCTGCTGCTACCATAAAGCAATGCAATAAATGTGAAGGAAAGATTTGACAAATCGGGCAGGACTTCAGTAGCTCAATTGGAAGAGCGGCTGGACTAGATTCCCAGTAGGCCGCGAGTTCGAGTCTCGCCTGAAGTCAAATATTTCTTTCCATTTTTCTTTAAATAAAAATATACATTATACATTTAAATAGGTTGATCTACAATAATGATACTTCTTTAGGTTAAACTGTACCTCTATACGCAAGTTATTCATTAAGTATTAAAGCATTCCAACAACAAATTTTGGGGTTTCCTTTTAATCTTTCCACAGGATATAGCATTTTCTATGATAGCGACACTGAAAGTAAGCTCCGAGGAGCCCTGGGGCTCCGAAAAGCATCTGTCGAGGCTCCACAACAGAATCTGTGTTAATGAAACAACAGCATGCATAAAAATGGTAGTGTTCACCACTAACGTGTTTCGGTTAGATGGTAATGTATGGCTCCGTAATAACTTTCACAGGCAACCAACTCACTAGTAGCAGAGTGCTAGTGTAGGAGCTCGTGGGCGTAGGCACCACCGCCTTACCTAATGTATCTGCCGCTAAATGGTAGTTTTCAGCACTATCGTGTTCCGGTTAGTTGGTAATGTATGGCCCCGTAATAACTATCAGGCTGAGGCTACAGTGGGCAGCGATGCGACTGCAAGAGCGAATCAGAATGTACTACATACAGTGGTGATTAAGTGCGAGATTCACAGACCGCACTACCTTACTTTGAGCAAAGTATGCTTAGAACTGTCAGAAATGTATGGGTTTTGACAGTTCGAAGCGTACTTTGCTCGAAAGTAAAGTCGTAGTGCGGTCTGTGAATCTCGCCCAAGTGTAGCCGCATACGGAAGCATTCATTAAGTTGTTTTATTCGCTCATAGGTCGCTGTTCGCGTTGCGGCTTAATGAAGCCTCGGCCTTAAATATATATGCTGCAGGGTGCATTTATCACTTAACATCAATGTGAACTGCGTGCTTGTTTGCCACTTTTGTAACATAAAAAAAACTTAGATCTCAGGGATACCACGGAGTACAAAAATAAATAACAAAGTAATAGCCAATAATAAGTGTTGGATAGACTTTATCCTGAAACAAGCGAATACGTGGAAGAGAAAGAGAAAAAAAACAAATGTAATTGTGATGATATTATTATCAATAATTTTATATTAACAGTCTCATTAACACACAGATGGAACATTAATTTCCGATTCAGACGCAATTTATTCGAAAATAGATTATTTGAAAATTGCCATTTGCTTTTGCCCATCTAAGGGGCCGTCCATAATAATACGTTCGCATACAAGGGGTCCACGCAAACGTAACGTTCGCAGTTCATTAAAATATATTCAATTAGTATTTCGTTAGACCTTTACTGATTAAAAAAAAAATTATGTTCAGATTTTTGTCACGTAATATTTTTAGGGGGTTGGGGTGTGACACGGCGTGACAATAGGGGGGAGGCGGTCAGAATAGGCTTATTTTAGCGTGACGATTTTTATGGATGGCCCCTAAAGATGTAAACGATACCTCTATTATTAAATATCATTGTTATTTACAATTTCAAACCATGTATTGATCTTATATCAAAAGTTTTTTATAATAGATATTTATTTTTGTCTTCACCTAAACCGTAAGTATTGAATACGAGATGTGATAATACTACGTATAGAATGGACACTTCGACGTCCCGACTGATTTCCCCTCCTCACCCATCAACCTCACTTGAGAGCCAGTGGGATAAATTTAAACAGGTTGCGAGCGGGCGACGCTCTATTTTTAGTTAATTTGGTCACTTATTCTTATTACTTATTTCACGATTGGTTTTAGGTCATAACCCTACATGGTACATTTCTCTGTGCGCATGTTAAAACACGTCACTGATTGATGTCTGTGTAATAGGTAACCAGAATATGCGTTAGTATGGAATTTTAGCCCGAGTGTCCGGGGTGTGCTATCAGACTTCACGTAAATTTTCATACAACAAAAAGGCATTCAATGCATTGTTTAAAGTACATATAAAATAGTTCATTTATTAAACACACACATAACAGTTCAAGTCCATTCGGTAAATGCAAAGCCAAAAAACTTTGATCATTACTACTTATTTTTGACAACAATAGGGTTTTTAATATGTCTCGATACATCAATTTTTTATCCCTTAACTCAGTAAATATACATCCAAAAAACATAAATATATGTATAGTTATTCGTTCATTTATTTAACACGCACATGACAGTTCAGTCCATTCGGTAAATGTACATCCAAAAAGCGTAAATAATTAGTACTTAGCGAGACCCTCGAATCTGATACCAGTCCGTCCGTATCATACGCGTTGTCGCCATATATTTTCGGAAACGTTCGCAAACGCGCAAAAAAATAGTACAGAATCGTATCGAGTCGTATCTAGTCGAATCGAGTACGTATCGAGTACATATCGAGTCTCTGTCGCATCGCATAATTGTTTAATATTAAGGACAATAGGGTGAAAAAAATATCGATGTTGTCTTGTTGATATTTTTACGACACATTCATGTTTTCATCCCAAAACACATAAAGCCAACATAATCAGTCTAATGTTCCACCTTATATCATTACATTAAATAACTAATATACATTTATTACATATACAAAACAACACAACATTCCTGTATCAGAGGATCAGGTGAAGTTTAACAATCTCTGCTCATGGGTGGACGTAAATCACTCCTAATAACCCTAATATAAAACAGTTTTATTTTGGATTTTCTACATCTTTTGATATCATGTTGCTTGCACAGCGCAATAGTAGCAATATATCACTTTCTTATTTACAAACACAATATGCGTACGCCGTTATCTCTGAAACTACTTCTATTATAAATAAGGTACTTTGTGACTGCATATAATTGATTCTCGCTTATTACTGTTATATTAATTGTATTTCTTATTATACAGGGTGTCCCAGAAATCAACGATAAATCGAAAAAGGTTGATAGGCCAAGTCATGACAGTTATCAGAAAAATGTGAAAAAAAATATTTGTCATGTATTTTAATATTATTAGGATTTCCGGGACATCCTGTATATACAAAGGATTTCACTGATTTGTACCTTAGTAATGGTTACGTATCGTCTGAGTGTTGTTACAAACAAAGCCAACGCATTTAGCAACTTAGCAAAGCTGTACTGTGTTATTTCATTTATTGTTCCAATCTGCAGACTGGTATATATAACTTAGTCTTTTCAGTTTGCTTGGGCACAATTTTCTTAGGCTTGCACTTGACTCAGGTGACCGCAACAGATCTTTTTTTTTTCATAATTGTTTTACGGCAACGGATTCAAGTCCTTAACAGCCAATCTTCAGTATTTTTTATCTTTATTTCATATGATAATGAATATCCATATGGAAGATGACGATGATTGGATGCTTCCATGTGGAATATGATGAGATGGCTCCAGTAAAGTGATGGGGACTTGGGGATTTTACGAAGTTTTGGAGGCAACATGAAAAATCACTTTTCACTTCATAATATCACTTTCCTACACTCGTGAACGTTATCGAATGTTTTATGATAAAAATCCCACCATTTTTACACATAAAAACGCGACTATACACAAATTTCGAAAATAATATCACGCAGCGACATAGCTCTTTTCCGCGTTCCCGCCAAAACTCTCCCCGCAACAGATCACCGAGGCAATGTGGCCACAGCCTCACTTGTCACGTATCTTCTCCAACAATTTACTAATATCCTGACTACCAGCCGGAGCCGGGGTGGGTCGTTTCAATTTGTGTTTTGCCGACAATTTTATAGGTTTTAACTTTGGCACAGGGAACGTGTCGAGTTTGGAATGACCACCCAGACCGTCGTAGGAAATATTCAATTCTGATGTATTTTGATTTTCGCGCGCAAACTCCATTTTGAGCGGTTGTTTTTTGTGTAGGATACTTAATTTCTGGCTTGCTGGTGCACTGTCGCTCCTCTTCATTACTGCGTTTCTCGCTGAATTCAAGATGGCGAACTCTGATGGCTGCAAAGAAAAACAGATTTGAAGCTTTAAAAACTTATAGAACAGTTATTTACTGCAGCTGAGCATGAGGTGTGTCTGAATAAAATAAATATGATAGAATTGAGATATTTGGTACGAAAATAGTCTATTAAAATCGAAGCGGATGCAAGTCACGGGTCGAATAATAATTGATACTAGACTGTTTCTTTTTGAGAAAATTCTCAGCGGCGCGCAGTGTTCTAAAAGTGTAAAAATAAGTTTTAAATTAGCTCGTTCGGGCGATCTCAGCCACTAGCAAGCGCCCAAACACGTATCAAAACACGTTCGTCTACCTTCGTGCCACAAGACCTCGCGAAATGCCACAGGATGATTCTTTATGCGTGCCGTCCGTGCCATGCCGCGGCCATGCCTCCGGTGGGCGCCGGCCTTTAGGATTGTAATTATAACTTTAAGCCTAAATTAAACCTTAGGGTTATAATTTAAAAGCGCTCTTACTGAGTTTGTTGGGTAGCGGAGTTCTTCTAAGTAGTGACTGCACTAGGAACTCTGCTAAGTAACTTTGATCTTGACGACTAAGTTTCTTTTTTTCATTTATTTATTTATTTATTTAATCTTCCAAGCACAATAAAAGTACATGAGGCGGACTTAATGCTAGGTAGCATTCTCTACCAGTCAACCTTAAGGTAGTGTAGAAAAGTCAATATGGTAGTGCAATTGAAAATTTCGCGAAAGAAAAGAATAAGGCAGTAAGTATAATAAACTTACATTAAACTAAATAGCCTAATGATATATATTATGATATAAATACACATATAAATACATAATAAATAAATATATATATAATATACATACATAATAATAATTTAGTAAAAGAAAGACGAATTCAATATTGTAAAGAAAAGAACTCAAGGCATCTTAAGATAATAGTCACGGAGCTTACGTTTGAAAGTGATTTTACTAGGAGCTTTTCTTATATCCACGGGTAGCGAATTCCAGAGTTTTATTGCCGAAACTGTGAAAGAGTTTGCCATGAAACCGGTTTTGTGTGAAGGAAGACGGAGAGCAAGATATTCCGATGAACGGAGACTAAGAGTGTGAGAGTCGCCCAGAATTTGAAAATTGAGTTTTAAATAGTCGGGAGCATTAGGATCGTTAAGGATTGAAAACAATAAGCAAAGCATCCTGACAGATCGTCGTTGCCGGATGGGAAGCCACTTCAGTTTATTTCGGTAAGACGATATGTGATCATATTTTCGGAGTCCGTAAATGAAGCGAATACAATTATTTAAAATACGATCCAATTTATTCAGAAGTTCCTGGGAAAGATCCGGAAAGCAGACATCAGCATAATCAAATTATTATTATTATTAATTTATCATCATTGAAGGAATTGAAAAATTATGTTATTATTATATTTTAACTAAGTACTTTAAATTTTAATTTACTATTAATGTATGTTTTTGCTTTTACTATATTATTATGTAATGGTTATTCTACTGTACTGTAGGTAATTTATGATTTCTTGACGTTTTGAAAGTATATGTAAAGATCTACCATTGCACTCTCTGCCTACCCCGTTAGGGACCTGGCGTGAAGATACATACATAATGTAAAGATCTTTAAGAAATAAAAATATTTTCTTTCTTTCTAACAGTCGGTCACCTTGAGGTTGTGGTTAGGTAGCGGATGCGAAGGGTGTCTCTGCAGGGCGGCCAGCGCCAGGCTGCTCTGCCTGAGGCTCAGGTACGGGGAGTCCGCGTTCTCTATCCTGTTCACCATGCTGCTCTGTTGGGAGAAAAATATCATTATTATAATAGACGGTTACGCAAAAGGAAAAGATTCTTTATTTACAGATTCTGTTAGTACGTCAGACAAAAATATATGAGAGATCCCTTGTATTATTGAGCACCTCCACTTAATTTACACTTACATTATAATGCCGTACCCGAAAGACAGCTATGATTAAGTTCACGTTCTCAGAATTTAATGGGAATTTTACATTCACATGGACCTTAAGCATAATTAAAAGAATAATTTAAGCATATTTATAATCTTTTATATATTTAGAGGAGATTATAATTATATCCACTATCAAAAAATGGAAGCAAACATTTTTTTTAAGAAATATTTTTTTTTTCATTATGATATACGGGAGCCAAATTAAATCGGCCGCAAATAAGAGTTGCTGGCTTTTAAAGATAAAATAATTGAATTAAAAATACTTGCGGCCAAATTTTGACAGGAAACCTAGTGGATATATATTATCTAGATTATAAATATGCGTAAAAATAAGGTATGCAGCATTTCTGGATGAACGAAATGATTCTGCAGTGGGATCCTAACCTATTTGAGTGGGTTCACTTATTTATTTATTTTATTTATATTTTATATTAATTACTACAATACGAAATTCAAATCCCCTCAGAGTGTCTGACACCTTTCACCTTTCTGACACATTTTTCACCTCCATTTTTGTATGTATGTATGTATCTTCACGCCAGGTCCCTAACGGGGTAGGCAGAGAGTGTAGAGCGCCAGACATCCCGGATCTGACAAACCTCTCGTGCCTCGTCTACCTTCATCATTCTCTTCATACATGCACGCCGATTCCTAAGACTTTTGACCCCACCATCAGACAGAACTCGACCTATTTGGTCATGGTAGGTCAGCCTTGGTCTTCCTGGGCCTCTGCAACCATCCACATTCGCATTGTATATCTGTTTAGTCATTCGCTCATTCGACATTCTTTCTATATGCCCGAACCATCGGAGCATGCCTTTTTTTCATTTTTACACCGATACTATCATTCACACAAAGTCTCTTTCTTACATCTTCATTACGAACGCGATCGGTGAGTGATACAAAGCAGATCTTGCGCAGATCTCTCCATTTTTGTCATTTTCGTAAAGGTCACCATCAACATCATGGGTCAAGCATGCATCAGAAATTCTGAGAGGATGTTAAATGTACCCGAATTAATACCCCATCAAGAATTCCAACAAATCCGAAGAGGGGTAAGCTCGTGACGCCTTTTTGAAAAGTTGCCTTACAGGCACTACCTTAAATAGAGAGCTTATTGTTGGGGATATTCAAAAAAGCGCAATGTTGAAAAAACCATCAAGCCAGGCGAACGAGTTGCCGAGAAATCTTCGGCAAGGACATAACACTTCAATTCAATCAATCAATGAATCAATTTATTAATTGCCAACATGTACATATAATATACATTACATTAAAGGTCTCACTTACCAGACTTGTGTTGCTCTCATTCAAAATAATGGCATCGTTGAAAGAGGGTTCAGAGTCAGGTTCCAAGGAAGGTCGCATCAATTTGGGACTCTTCTCACATTCGATAGACATGTCCACCTCACTAGCTTTCCGTTTGCTCTTCAACGCCTGATACTTCTGAAGCACTGATGTAATCTTGTCTTCTGCAAATCTGGTTGAACATGGATATTATTTATTTAAAATTGCACATATTTAATTTTAATGTTCATGTGTCAACATATGGCTCTTAGAAGTGGTCACTCTCTGCCAAAATAATGTGCCATACTGTGCAGCACATTTTATTTAAAACTGTGTGCTTTGTGTTCATTCAACATCTGTTTCCACAGGTAAGGCTGTGAGTTACTTTTGTATGGTCACAGTGCAGCATACGTACGTGAACATACTGTGATGGAAATTGTACATGTTTCTGGGGGATCCTCCGGTGTTGCCCCCAAAATCGTACAAACAAATACTATATTTATACAGATAAAAAATACCATAGTATACAATTACAATGAATAACTCTGTACAAAATCTGTCCATGATTCTTTTAAATAATCGAGGAATGTCATAAATAAATTAACAGTCTCCTAATTTATGTATGCGCCAGATTAAATCTTCCTTAAGTATTACAAACGGCCAATACGCTTAATCTTTACTTCTATACTAATAACATAAAGCTGAAATTCGTTTAATGAACTCACTAATCTCAGGAACTGACTGGACCGGTTTGAAAAAAATATTTTAGTGTTAGATCCATTTATAAAAAAAATACGCTTACACTCACAGCCCCACAGTAGGTACAAACCTGTGTCGTGGGTGCCGTTGTACACATACAACACATATACAAACACCCAGACCCGAAACAAATATCTGTAGGCCATACAAATATTTGTCCCGGTGCGGGGATCGAACCCACGACCCTTCGAATCAAACGATGGTTTCACACCGCTGGACTAACCGGGTCGTCATTTATCGAAGAAGGCGTGGGCACAGCTAGTATATGATATTTGGGATAACTTACATCAATTTAGCTTGCAAATCCGCAACAGTGTTCTTCATGTCTTGCAGTTGAGACCTCAGACTCTGGATACGATCTCGCGACTCGTTTTTTTTACTTTCAGACTCGCAAAGCGCCCTGAACATAAAGGATTGTTGTGTCAAGGGAATCTTACATATATTTAATTCATTTATGTAACGAAGGTGGTAAACCAGCATATTTATATAACTACTAGCTGTTGCCCGCGGCTTCGCCCGCGTTGAAATTTTTCCTGAATTTTCTTTGCTATAAACCTCACGGAGCCCGAGATCTTTCCAACGAATGCAAAACCGTGAAAATCGGTTCGTGCGTTCTGGAGTTATAGCGTCAGGAAGGAAAACCCGACTTATTTTTATATTATAGATTGAGAATTAAAATTATTTATTTAGTTCTATTTTTTATAATAATAAATCAATTTAATGTAATTTTCAGCACAGAAGCATAACACCTTAGGCCTCAGTAGTGGTAACGCATCTGTTCTGGTCTTTGTGTGTGTGTCTATAGGCTGCAGTCATCACTTAACATCAATCTGAACTGCATGCTTGTTTGTTACTATCTTTACATAAAAAAAGAACAAGCGGGTTGGGGCGGAGGGGGGGGGGGGGGGGGGCGTTTGTGAATCACCAGCTATGTTACCTTTTGAGTGCAGTCGCGAATGTGGCCATGGTCCTCGCATCCGAATACCCTTCGAGCATCTGTTCCACTTCACTGCTCGTCGCATTCAATACTTTCTGTAAACTGAACATAAAAAAACTTTTAATCTAGACAAACTTTGTTTTTTTTTCAGTACAGAAGATCTCTGCAACTTCCTGAAAAGTTCTGCAACTTTTTAAGATCAAATAAGTCTCATGGGCTTTGGGCCGGGTTCGATGCAATGCTTTTTTTGGCTACTTAACAACTAAGGCAGTCTCTTTTTAACAATGTTAATAAAAATAACTAATATCAGAAGTTACTCACCCATTCAATGTTTGTAGATTTTTCTTTAAGCTCTCGTTTTCTTCTTTTAATCTGTTGGTCTCTTTGTTTTGTATTTTCACATAATTTAACTGCTCCTTGAGGGCTTGTATCGCTGATTCTCTTACTACTAATGTTTTTTCTAACGACTTTAAAAGCTCGCTGGAATAAGGACACAACATAAATTTTAAAGAAATTAAATAGATTAAAACATACCACTCCATTTTTTACAGCCCTGCAGAAATTGCAATTTTAAGCCTCAGCTTAAAATGTTATGCCTCTGTGCCTGAATTTTAAAATTACAGCACAGAAGCACAGAAGCTATGATCCAGGGACCACGAGCTCTGATCCAGTGAGCGCGAGCTATGTTCCAGTGATCATTAGCTCTGATTCAGGGATTGCTAGATCTGATCCAGGGAGCGCGAGCTATGATCCAGGGATCGCTAGCTCTGATCCAGGGGGCGCAAACTCTGATCCAGGGATCAAGGGCTCTGATCCAAAGAGCGCGAGCTCTGATCCGGGAATCGCAAGCTGTAATCAGATTTTAAATAATTTTTTTAAGAAGTCAAGATCGGTTGTGCTTTCGCCACTGCATACTTGTGGAGAGTTTCTTTAGTCAGCCAACCGAACGGGATTCGGAATCTCTGGATCAGGGCTGGCGATCCCTGGATCAGGGCTGGCGATCCCTGGATCAGAGCTCGCGCTGCCTGTTTCAGATCTCGCACTCCCTGGGAGTGAGAGAGCGAGCCGATCTTGACTTGAAAAAATTCAAAATCTGTCTTACAAAAATGTAACTTACGCATTCTTCTGAACTTCCTCAGTAGCTACAGCCAACTTTTTGTTCTGCTCGTCAAACTTGGAGTTGTGTTCCCTCAGCTGCAGTTTGGCGTCGTCGAGCCGGGACTGCAGCGTCGTCACGTCCTCCCCCGAGTTCTCGTTCGATATTGTTGGGTATAACCGGAACATTGTCTTGTCCGTCACTTTGTTCCGGCATTGTGGACATGATTTCGATCTGATCGTTGAAATAATTTACGTTTAAACGCAGAGCTCTAGGAGCGTCGCTGGGGGGAGAGAGGCAGTAACGGCCTAGAGGGGGGGGGGGACGCGGCAGGAGTGATCCGCAACGGGCCTCCGGTTCCGAGTGCCTCCAAAGATGAAAGATTTGTAAAGCTTAAGGAGGGATATGTCGTTTTATTTGTTGCTCGCGCATTTTTATTGATGTGTATTTTAGAATTTACCTACTGTACCAATCTACATACCATCCAGCCCACCACTGGAGAGAGGCAAGAGTCCCCCTACCCCCTACCTAGAGATATCTGTCATTCCTTTACCATCTTCCCTTAGATTGTTACATGGTGTAATTTTAAATCTTTAGCCAAGCTATTTTTCTTTTCAAAATTGTTTATTTAAAAAAAAAATAAAGACGTGTGGCACTCGGGGACTGCCGCGGTAAAGCTATCGCATTTACATAATTATCTAAAATTATGCAAAACAAAATAAAATGCAAATGAAAAAAAAATTGGAAAATGAAACAATAATTTTCTATTAATATTTACCTCTTAATTTTCCATTAACTGCCTCGGTAGCCTAGTGGTAGCAGGCCACTACTACTACGCTGAGGTCCTGGGTTCGATTCCCGGGTAGGGGGTTATCAGAGATAATGGTGAAAAAGCCTTTATCTCTGGTTCTATTGGGATTTTTCCATTTTCTGGAAATTTCCCAGTACCTCAAAGTTTGGTAATGTGCCCGGAGATGTCAACAGGCTCGCCACCTGTTACATGGGCCAAAACGTAACCGGCGAATCGTGGGTGTTTGCATGTATCCTTGAATGCATGCATTTACCTCTGCCTACCCCTTCGGGGATTACAGGCGTGAAGTTACGTAATATTTACCACTTTTTTAATATTGAATGGAAAAACAAACAATAAAATGAACAAAAACAATCTTGGCAGCGGTGGGATTCGAACCCACGCCTCCGAAGATACTGATCGGCCACGCTACCCACGAGGTCAGACGGCGAAATTATACATGACTTTCTTTAAATGAGTTTAAAATTTGTAATCCGGAACGTCCGGTTTTTTTGTTACGGAATTTCTGAATTCGGTCCCCGCGCTCAAGGCCCGCGATAGAAGCTATGCAATAGCTTAAAAAAAAACTAATTATTAGATTAGGTCTTTTTTAACCTATAAACAAAAGATTATATTTATTAATTTGTCAGGCCGTGAGAAAAACAATAATATGACAAATGATTTCTAATTGTTTGTGTACCGATATTGGTCCAACTGCAGCCTAACAAGTTAAGATATAGTATTAACCGGTTCACAGTCCCAAAATCAGACACAATTGTTTTAACAATTAAACAGCCCATTTACGGGCTGTGGGACTGAGAACCGATAAACTAACATACCTAGCTATCCACTGAGATAAACAATGGTGGTGAAAAATATGACCGCACTGGGTGACTTGGATGTTTTCTGTCCCATGCACCAAGTCACTGCAGATTGTGCACAGGATATGCATTGTAGGTTTCTCACTAGAACAAACACATTGCAATATTTTTATTTTTGGCAGTAACACATGCAAGTGAATTTAAAAATAAAAAAAAATGGAAAATATTATTTGACTTTGGGCAGGAATTGAACCTGCAACCTCAGGATGACCAGTCCAGCCGCTTTACCACTAATCTACTGAAGTTCTTAACCCAACCCACATTGTGGACACTCCGCCAAAAATTCCATACAAACGCTTAATTAGGTCTCTATTACACAGACATTAATCGGTGACATGTTTTTACATATGCACCCTTATTTCTAAATAAGTAATACATTAACAATTAATTTTATGGTACTTAATTTTATTGTGGTTAACTGTCCCATGCCACTACCATTTTTCTTGGTATCCGTGCAAATCAATGTATGGAGCCTGCTGTGAAATTCTGATTCTCTACAGTTTTATTAATTTATTTATTTACATTCTGGAAAAAGAAGAGTAGCCAGGTCCAGATAGAACAACAGGTTGCGGGCAATTGCTGGATGAGGGCGGCCTAGGACCGTTCACTGTGGCAATCTTTGGGGGCGGCCTTTGTCCAGCAGTGGGCGTCTATTGGCTGAAATAATGATGATGATAATGATGATTTATTTTGTACACTTGTACACCTAAATCAGTATTTATAATCTTTTTCATAGGCATTAGGCATAAACCTGTGTCGTGGGTGCCGTTTTATTTCTTTTGATAAAGTAAAGCATTATTAATATCTATTTAGATAGTACAATAGAAAAACGAAAAACTAACCTACCTTCAGTTGAATCTGTAGCACTAAATGTAACGCTTTAACTTAATTATATCATATTCCTAAATTGTTGCAGCAACCTGAAAGTTATTCTAAATTAGAAACCTTCCGTTTAGGAACTTTAGCAAGCCTATCTTAATTCTTAGAAACGAACAAGTCCTAAAATTATAAATAACAAAGTTTATCAAACAAACCTCAACTTTTGAAGTTGTACCTACCTACCACAGACCACCAGACCACAGCAGCCACAGACTACAGAACAATAACATTTATTTTTTTATATTATGGCATTGCTATTACGTATATTGCCAGTGTCAAGTAAAACCATATTTCGTATCTATCATAAGCATTATCCAACGTAAAAGTCAGAATCAGTCAGTCAAATTAGTCAATTATCAGTCAGTCAGTAATTCGAGTAAGGCGGTGGCTACTTTACCCATTTTTACCAAAACATTTACAAAGAAGTTTTGGAGGCAACCTGAAAGGTCGTGTTTTCGCACTGTTATTCTATTTCATTTGATTTCATTATAAACAGGCACTGTAATAACCTATAACAAATAAAATGCCACCAACTTTATTTAATTATAACTCAAAAATGCACCAAGAAAATAAAATAATCATATTCATTTATTCACAAGAACATAGTACATATTACATTTTTTTTTTTATGTAATGGAAGTGGTAAACAAGCATGCAGTTCACATTGATGTTAAGTGATGACTGCAGCCTATAGACACCCACACAAAGACCAAGGTCAAAATGCAGATGCGTTACCACTCCTGAGGCCTAAGGTCTTATGCCTCTGTGCCGGAAATTACAAGGCCGTACATTATCCACCTGACCGGAACACGATAGTGTTGAACACTACCATTTAGCGGCAAGTATATTAGGTAATGCGGTGGTGCCTACGCCTGCGAGCTCCGTCACTGGAGCTCTACCACCAGTGGAAATGCTTCGGTTTATGTTATTTATAATAATGGCAACCCACCATACGTCCCCTTGCTGGGCACGAGTCCCCCTTGTTGCGGGGGAGGCCCGGATCTTACTCCACCATGCTGCTCCAATGCGGATTGGTGGAGGTGAGTAGGTTAATGGCCAGTCCGCTGTCGGATATTGTCAAACCGTCCATAAGGCCTCCGACAAGGTTTAACTACTGCTATCTATCGATAGCAACGGGGACCAACGTCTTAACGTGCCCTCCGAAGCACGGAAACGCGCATTTAATTTGCTACTAGCGGTCACCCATCACACTACCCGACCGCGCCCGTAGTGCTTAACCAAGTAAATCGCTTATGATTTACACCAGCCGCCGGGCCATGCACACTTCATATTATTTATGCGATATTATAATTTAACTTAATTTGTCAAATTAATAATTATTAAATATCAGAAATATCTTCTAAATTGAAAACTCAAAATGTAAATTGCTAAGGTACAAGAAACGATAGAAAATAAAACATAATTAATCATAAAAATATATGTCATGTTTTTTCAATGTCATCCAAAAATCCATTGCGAAATACTTTTCTTAAAATTATCTATTTACACTTGAACAATTTATAATATGGTTGGGCAGGCCATTATAAATGTGAATAGACATACTATACCTAAACATTTTTCTTCTGTAGATATACTCTAGCTAGATGGTGGTCTGTTTAAGAAATCTTTATATATATCTAGTTGATCTAGGATAATATTCAATCCCCCGAGGGTTTCCGCCTTGTTGTCTCACACCGGCGAAGCCAAGAGGAACCCAGAGAGAGAGCGGCGTTTGGCGTGGCTTTGTCCTCCACTCGCTGCTGTGTTGAGTAGACGGCTAAGGAAGACGTGTACGGGTAGGTCGTTGGCCATGCACCCTATCCCCAGCCGACTAGCGGTGGTCCCGTCGTCAGATGGGGACGTGGTGGGGTGGCGGCTGGGGAAGAGGTGTGTACGGGTATGTTGTTGGCCCTGCACCCTATCCTCAGTCGCCTAGCGGTGGTCCCGCCGTCAGATAGCGACGTGGTGGGGCCGCGGGGAGGTGGCTAATGGTCAGTTCATCCCAGACACTCCCGTTCCCCCAGGGCCGGACTGTGTGCCCCAATGTATAACTTATATTACTGTAAAGTTTCATTCAAATCCGTAGAGTAGATTTTTCGGAAAAGAGTAACGAAAAAACATCCATCAATCCATACTCATAAACTTTCGCATTTATAATTTAGTAGTAGGATTTATTTGCGTACGATAATACATTCATTACCGTACACACACCGTTTCGCACCCAAAATATGGTACGCCCACATAATTACTGCCCCCTACGATTCTGAAATTTTCGATTCACGATATAACATATTTCGACGTGATTGCTCTTCCACAGCGATTGCTAAGACCGATGGTGGAGGTATATTAATCGCTGTGAAAAAAGAAATTAATGTAGTACGTAATTTCTCGTGCGAAACTTGTATCGAAGATTTGTGGTTGACGTTAATGCCGTGTAAAACAAACAATAGAATTATTAATATTTGTTTATGATAGTTGCCCCCGGACATTCCGCAAGGTTTTCTAAAATTGTTTTATGATAATGTTCACAAAGTAATTTTAAATTCTATTGACAACGAAGAATTTTTATGTATTGGTGATTTTAATACCCCCGGTTTGTCTTGGTCTAAAGAACTTAATACATCAGTGATGATGGCCAGTCAGCCACATGACAATAAATCTATATTATTGCATGATACAATGGCTCTTTGTCAGCTTCGTCAGTTTAATCATATTGCAAACATGAATAATCGTATCCTTGATTTAGAACTAACAACTTTTGATGTTCAAGTCTACGGTGCAGAACCTCTAAGCCGCTTAGACAATCACCATCCATCGATTGTAATTGATTTTGATTATAACTACACGTTAAATACTAAAACTCTGAAAACTAGTACGAATAAACGTTTAAATTTCTATAAACGTAATTTTGAACTGGTTAGGTATGAATTATCACAAATTGACTTGCACTCCGACCTATCATTTGATGACATAGACATGGATGTTGCAAAATTTTATGAAACTATAATGTAAATCATTATGAATAATACACCTTTTTCATCTCATAAAGACGATGGATACCCCATCTGGTTTAGTCCCGCTCTAAAACGATATATTGACAAAAAATTTAAATATCATAAGCTATACAAAAAATTCGGCAACCCGATTATGATCAATTTTCATTTTATAGGGCCAAAAGCAAGGATATGATAGATACGTGTTATAAAAATATTGTTTCTATTACTGAAGACTCCTTAGATGGTGAAAATAGTGACGTCAACGCATTTTGGAAATTTATTAATAGTAAGAAGGGCTCTGACTCCATACTTGCTCTCCATAACTATGAATTATGAAAATATTTCATCCTCTAATCCGTTTGACATCTGTGAGTTATTCTCTGAATATTTCAAGTCTGTTTTCGAAGAGGACACTACCGCTTTTCACTCTTTCGTACCTAAAAAGTCGCAGGTCAATACTCCCAGTAGAGTGTTCATTAGTTTATCTAGCATAACTAATAAAATACGAAAGTTAGATAAATCGAAAGGACCCGGTCCTGACGGTATACCGGCTCTATTTGTTAAAAACTGTAGCAAAGAGCTTTGTCTGCCGCTACAGATTTTATTCAATAAATCTATTCACAGCGGTAAGTTTCCGACGGCTTGGAAAGTTGCTCATGTTGTGCCTATTTTCAAATCTTGGGATAAGACTAACTGTAAAAATTATAGGCCGATCAGTATATTATCCTGCTTTTCCAAATTATTTGAAAGTGTCGTGTATGATGATCTTTACAATCACCTTAAGTCCTATCTTAAGCCCGAACAACACGGATTTGTGGCTAACAAGTCTACTACTTCTAATCTTTTAGAATATAAAAATTATATATGCGCTGCTTTTGCTAGGAGAGGCCAAGTAGACTCCATCTATACAGACTTTGCCAAATCATTTGATAAAGTGAATCATGTCATACTTTGTGCAAAGCTAGAAGGATTAGGCATTCACGGTTGCTTACTTCGGTGGATCAACTCTTACTTAAACTACAGGAGTCAACTAGTAGCATTGAAAGGCTATCTTTCCTAGCCAGTAACGATCCCATCTGGGGTGCCACAAGGCAGTCACTTAGGGCCCTTGCTGTTTGCGCTTTTTATCAATGACCTAGTTGGCTGCCTGTCTTGTCCTTGCCTTCTTTACGCTGATGATCTAAAGATCTTTACTGTTGTTGACAGTAATGAAGATGCAGTTAAATTACAAAGAGATTTGAATTCTTTAACGGCCCGGTGTCACCTAAACAAAATCCAATTGAATGTAAGCAAATGTCTAATTATTAGCTTCACTAAGAAAAAACAAAAAATCATCTTCGATTACAAAATAAATGATAAATCTCTTCAACGAAATCATTCGGTGAAGGATTTGGGTATAATCTTTGATGATTCTCTTACGTTTCACAGTCATTATAATTGTATCGTGGAACGAAGCTCTAGGCTACTAGGTTTTATTTCAAGAAGCACAATACATTTTAAGAGACCGAAAAGTTTTATATATATTTATTATACGCTAATACGCAGTATACTTGAATTTAATTCCTCCATCTGGTCACCGTTCTATAAAAATCACAGTGACAGAATTGAGAGTATTCAGAAATTTTTTCCCTTCAAAACCGCAGAATATATTATGATCTTAACCTCCTTCACAAGATCTCTTCACACTCTACTTTATAGTCGCCATCGCTCCTTACTCAAATAAATATAAATACCAGATTTAGATCTCGGAATCGTAACTTTAATATATTCACCTTGCAAGTGTTTAAAAATAATATCTCTATTTCAATCCCATAGTAAGAATGTGTCGCCACTACAATAAAATTCTTGTCTCTAACAGAGACATTGACATCTTCCACCTTAACTTGCACCAATTCCAGAGGCAAATAAAAAATCATCTGAGTGAAGAATGTGTGCTTGAATATCATAATAATGAAATGTAATAACTATATTTATAAATTAAAACTATAAGTTTTTTTGCATGCGAAGCAAGTGAAGGGAGTCATATGGGAATCCTGCTTAGTTCAGTCATAAGCTGTGACTGAAGGAAATAGAGAAAATAATGCAGGAATATATTTCAGGACACAAAAGAGTAAAAATACGTACAAAGGTATAAAACCTTACGACACTTTCCTATAAACTACGTTGGTAGTTGTTCTGCCGGGCGCCAAAATGTAAAGAGAGTCAGGACTGGTGACAGGACTACCAAGCGACGTACCCGTGTGAGAAGCAACTCGTCCTGAGGTTAACACCCGCTGACCTCAGTGTCTGCCCCTGCGACTTATTGATGGTCATCGCGAAGCAAACATTCAACTGTACGGTTAAACTGGAACGTGAAGTTATGAGGTATAAGGGGAATGCGTGGTATAAATACTGCCTCACCAATGCCACAACCCGTAAGAATTTCCGCCTCAATGGTGTGTCTGTGGAGCGAGATGGATTTAAGGCGGGTCGGGTAAGTTCCGAAGAAGCATAATCAGGACACCTACCTTCAGCTTGATGGTATGCGATGGAAGTCCGCTTGCTGACAGGAAGTTCAGAAATGCCATGGAATAATGTGTGGCGTCATCTTGCTCGACGACAATATTTATGGAGGTGTAGACCACTTCATTTCCTATTAATGGCTGCAGCCTGATCATTTTTGGGCGTCAAAATGGCCCGCTCACACACCCAAAACGTTGTATCTGATGTCCCTGTAGACACCGATAATGAGTTCTTCTAAGCTGGATACTTCTCTGCCGGAAGACTCTGGAAGCACCATCTGTCCACCTCTCTCTTCTGGTAGAGTGCTTTCGCGAAGACAGAAGGACATCAGAAAATTCTTGAGCACGTGCATTGTCGCTGAGCCGAGCTCTCATATTAATGGTCAAGGGCAGCGTGCGAACTCGTTAAGATCGTGACAACAAAGCATTCACCACGGGAAGCGTTTGCCTGAAATCGCCAGTGAACAGTAATGTGACACCACCCACTCAAATGTTCGTTCCTGCGGATGTCCTGCCGGGTTCTGTCCAAGGCCTCAACTGCCTTTCTATTGGCCCTCGTACACTCATCCTATACAATCAGGGAGCAATCCTTGAGCACGTGTCCCTTATCGCTATTACATGACACACCAAAAAACAGTCGTTTCGGCGCTCTCTAAATGTAAGGGAATTTTAAACATGAAGCAGTGTGGCAGCAATTCTCGACGCTACAGCAATAGCAATTTTGCCTTGCCTCATGACCTCTGCAAGTATGTCAGTGGTAACAAATGTTTTTCCTGTTCCACCAGGAGCATCCAAGAAAAACATTTTACCCTGGTTATGCGCAACGCTTTCAAGGACAGTATCATAAATTTGTTTTTGCTCTGAAGAGAACAAAGTGACATGGTCATTTCGCCCGGATCGTAATTTGTCTCAGCGTTATACTCCCAATTTTTACGGTCTTGATGGGGAAGATGATTGGGGAGCTGGTAACCCATATTTGATAGTTCAATCGGCGGTGGAAATTACCACATCTTGAAATGAACTAAGACAGGTGTTCAGCATGCGTTCATTAGTTACTTCGACTTCATCTCCGGTAGCACGTGTCTCAGAGCTCATAGAAAATCTTCAGACAGATGATGGCGATACTTCTCCGTCACTGATGCTTGTCTCCGCGAGGGTGTCATTCCAGTTTTGGTCACCGTCAAGAAGGTGACGTGCTACGCAGGCTGCGCGGTCAGTGGGATACTCCACGCCATCAAATGTCCTCAGAAAAGCGAAATACGTTGGGCGTCGGACCGTGTGAAGTAACAACCGCAGGCAATCTCGGTTTCGCCATTATTTGGATGCACGATACCTATTCACCTTATCCAATGCGGTGTCCTTGAAAATTCTCGGATATTCATGCGAAATTTGAAGCCAGGACATACATACAGACGAACAACAACAGACAAACAAACACTATATTTAGCTTCGATATCGATAGTAGATCACGCCCCAAATATTCTTTAAAACAAAAAATCAATGTACAGTTTCGACTTTTCTACGATTTTAAAGATTCACAGCTCTTCCCCCGTAGGAGATAGCATGATAATATGTAGCCTATATGTTGACCGGACCGGTTAGTAATATTCATGCAAAATTTGAAGTAAATCCATTTAGTACTTTTTTAGTTTAGCCCGGACATACATACAGACAAACAGATAAAAAATCTGAAAACTCTATTCTTGGCTTCGATTTTTATTGTAGATCAAGTCCCAAGTATTCTTTTAAAAAATATTCAATATTTCAATCGTCTTTATTTTCTTACGATTTTATTA
Organism: Macrosoma leucophasiata; assembly: GCA_036365455.1. Classification (NCBI taxonomy): domain Eukaryota; kingdom Metazoa; phylum Arthropoda; class Insecta; order Lepidoptera; family Hedylidae; genus Macrosoma; species Macrosoma leucophasiata. The sequence continues at coordinate 2,392,485 of JAWQUS010000004.1, read as the reverse complement.
AATGTAGAGATTCCCGTGGGAGTGAGTGATTTTCCCGCAGTAAAAAGTAGCCTAAATGTTTGCCAGGCTTAGTATCTATACACCACAAAAAGTTTCATTCGAATCTGTCCAGTATCTTCGGAGATTAGCCTGGACAAAGGGACAAAGGGACAAACAGACAAACAGACAAACCGACAAACAGACAGACAAAAAAAATTAAAATGATTGAAAAGTGTTCTAATACTATTTTAACATCGCCCCCAATTAGTTTTTCGTAAATATATACAATGTACAGACACACGGATTTTACTGTTTTATTATAAGTAAGTATAGATGTTCAATAATTAATAAAGTAGGATTCGATAATGTGAGATGTTGAATATAGGCAGGTGCCGGATCTCACTCCATAGGCCCAGCCAGCTAGTCCCCCCAGTTCACCCACATAGCCCAAAGTTTGGCAAATCACATGTTTTATTACAATAGTCCCATTATATTTTGCAGGGTCTATCTGTGTCTGTATTAACTATTGATGCAGTCAGAGAGAGGTCCCGCCGAATATAACCCATTACAAAGTATATCAAGGATGCAAAGTATATCTTGAAAGGGCCTCTACCTGTTGGACTCCCCATGTCCCTGCGCAAGCCTGACAAAGGTCCGGGGTTCAAATTGGACCCCGTGCTGACGAGAGAATAATAATAATAGTATTTTTATACTGTTTTTCCAAATTGTATTTAAATTGTTTGCAAATTTTCTCATAAATGATTGAAACACAGAAAACTTTAAAAAATTGTAACGAAAAAAATTTTTTTTTCATAAAAAATTAATTTTATTTTATGTAACCTATAGGCATGCATGTTTTGGATTACAATTTAGATCATTACTTTTATACAAACTCCTGAATGTTAAATGAAATTGTTATCTGTTTTGTGTGCTATATTGATAATAAATAAATAATTATCGTACGGTTGGCAGCACAGACTTCAACTTCAACCCATTTTCACATCTTCAGAAGATGGGTTGAAGTTGAAGTCTGTGCTTTTGAAGTTTAGAGACAGTATGATTGAATGTTCTACTACTTCTACCAGATGTTCCAAAAATAAGTCTTCAGAAAATATTGATATTAAAATCTATTTGTTAGGTATCCGTAAAACGGAGTGTATGACAGTGATAACACTCTTTGGATAACACTGACAGACAATTCTGACATTTCTATCGACCAGCTGTGAAAGGCGAAAGTGTTGTGTTCGTCTATGAGCGAACGGAATTATTCATAAAATCTTTCATTTCTATAAATAAACAACTGTGAAATTTATTCCAATTTAACGGAGGCGCTTATAGGTGCTGTATTTATGTCAAACTGCGTAATACGTACAGCAAAAATACAGCGGAATGAAGATGTTTACAACCACATTTAAATGTTTATCCCCGATTCGCGAAGTGAAATGAGTTTGGAACAAGACTGAAAGACTGATATTTCGGTACTGATACTGATCGGTACTTGACACTATTCTTTGTGATTGGGTGTCGATAATTTGGCGTGAAAATGATAAGGTTTTGGTGCGTTGGTTGAAGGCAGTTGAAGGTTGTGTTTTAGTGTGTATTTTGTGTGTTGTGTTGTCGGGCAGTGTGATAATGCCGGGTAAAATTAAAGTGAAGGTGTTGGCGGGTCGGAACCTGCCGGTGATGGACAGGGCGGGGGATACGACTGATGCGTTCGTTGAGATTAAGTTCGGCGGGGTCACACACAAGACCGACGTGTGCCGGAAGTCGTTGAACCCTCACTGGAATAGCACGGAGTGGTATCGCTTTGAGGTAGGTCCTTGGCACCGATATATATGTAGATATTTGTTACCTTACTAAAATAAATTACGGTAAAACTTTCCAACAATTACCGTTGGTTTGTGGGGGTAAGGGGGGAGGGGGGGAGGGGAGGGAGGCAACCAACCCCCTTATACCTCCCCCCTCAGGTCGAAACCCCAGATTTTAGGAGATATGCTATAGCACTGATTCCATTAAAAATACTCCATTTTGAAGTAAGAGGGGGGCTTTAGGGCATGATAAATGGTGTGAAGGAGGGTGTACCCTTCCCTCCCCAATACTACACTCCTCAATCTACAAAAAACGCGTAGTTTTAAAAGAAAAAAAAAATTGTCGCTTGTATTTCCTAAACAACAGTTTGGTTCTGGCGCTTCGCCGGCCGCTGCCGCGGCACGCTCGCTTCGCTCGCTCGGCTCGCGCGCTGTTTTTACATATACAACCTAACCTAACCAACTCTTCATGGGAAATATGGGTAGGAGACGCCATGGTAGTCACTCGTTGGAAATCTTACAGGAGTACGTGAAAACGATCTCAACTGCTAGGGCAACAAACGCTGACTGACAATTAACTTGACACAGCTGTCACTGCATGTAAAACAAACAAAATGGCGTCCGTTGCGTTCCGTTCCAAACAAAGTAAAAACGAATTTGTATATTTTATGTGTAAAAAAAGTAAAAATATACCGATAATATGTTCTACAGAAGTTATTATTTACACAAAACATAATGAATACTTATAATAGAACAATATTAATTATCGAAATCGAAAAATACGTAAATAAGTAACATGGTATGAAATAGAACTAAATGCCTTTGATGAGTAATGAAACGTTTTATGTCAATGCTGCCACCAGACATGACATATAAACAAACTTAAAATGGCGATCTAGTCGATTTGTATGGAAATTTTGAAAAAATATATCTTAAGAACTGTGCATTTTCGAAAAGTAAAACTTCACAAAACGCTTTATATTTACGAGTACTATCTTCAAAAAAAAAATGAACTTCCTAATCGCTGTCAAGCGTCGGAACGTTTAGCCGCGGTGCCACTGGTCACTAGGGCCCGTGTTTCTAAGAGGGGAAATGTCCTCCTTATGAAACACAACCTACTTGTATATGTATAACTTGAGAACTACTGACTTTTGCAAAACATACTTGACGTTGTTTAGGTTGGTCTCAACTTGGGCTATCATCCCACATACAGTTGGTTTTCTTGCTGGGTAACCTACCTAGCAAGAAATAATGCAATTTATAGCCTACAGAAGATAAAATCGGCTGGTTTCGACTTTGCAGTACCTACACACTGCCTACGTAAATGCTATTTTTTTTTATGTCCTGAAAGTTGTTAACAAGCATGCAGTTCACATTGATGTTAAGTGATGACTGCAGCCTATAGACACCCACACAAAGACCAGAGGTCAAAATGAAGATGCGTTATCACTTCTGAGGCCTAAGGTGTTATGCCTTTGTGCTGGAGATTACAGGGCCGTACATTACCACCTGACCAGAACACGATAATGCTGAACACTACCATTTAGCGGCAAGTATATTAGGTAATGTGGTGGTGGCTACTTATAGTCTGATATTGGTCAAAACTTGATCACAATGATTGACAAACTTCACATAGGTGAGGTGCGAAATAGATAACGCTCTACGGACCCGAAATAAGCCAAAGTCTCCATCCTCTGTGCAATATTTCTTTTTGGATATTGTAGCTTTATACTACAAACCTTATACCTATTTATATTTGAATAGTTTATGATACCTCATTATTTCTCGTCACATTTCAATTCCAAAGCAAACACATAGTACAACATATCTCTCAGCAGATTGTTTATTTTCATAAACAAATAGAAACACGCTGAAATTCAGCGAACGTGCGTCCAAGGTCATCTTGGTATAATATTGGCCAAGTTTTAATCGCGATTAGCTATTTTTATCTTGTGTCTGCCGGCAGTCTGCCCCATCTGTTTATTTTTCCAGAGTGACATTTATTACTTAATTGTATTATTTATCAAAAACTTAAGTTGTCTTACTTGGTGGCTGAGTGAACTGTGGAAAGAGCGACTTAGCTAACAGCAGCTGTTAGACAGCAGCTAACAGAGTTCCAGCGACGATTCTCGAGGGCGTAGGCAACACCACATTACTCAATCTATCCATTGCTAAATGGTACTGTTCAAACGCTTAATTTGGTCTCTATTACACAGACATCAATCAGTGACGAGTATTTACACGTGCACCCGTGTACGTAGCACGTAGAAAATACCAACCGTCGCCCATAAGAGGGGCGGCTGTTGGGTGATGCTGGGTAATCGGGCGGGACGTCGAAGTGTCCACTTTATACGTAGTATTATTACATATTCTCTGGCTCTACATCTAAATGTAGACCTCACATGCATTGAAATAAGCATTTGGTTCTTACGTAGATGTCTATAGAAAGGAGAACTCACTGTAAACTGTATGCTTGTAGGCCAAAAAGTACCTAGTTAATTGCTGGTAGGCTGAGGGATCAATGTTAGGTGCGATTCTTATGTCAGAGATTCCAGGATAGATCCCTGAATGAAGGAGTAAAGGATAGATCGGTTGGTGGTTGAGATTCGTCGACAATATCAGTAAGAGGCCTCATAAGAAAGTTCAAGGTCACGCAGAGAGCAATAGAGTAAGTACAATATGCTGTGTGTTTCCCCGATCGAATCGAATTGCAATGAGGAAATCCGCAAACCAAAGTTACCGACATAGCCCATTGAATAATTAAGAATTCGATTACAGGTAGACGAATCAGAGCTGCAAGATGAGCCACTACAGCTGCGTCTGATGGACCACGACACGTATTCTGCGAATGACGCCATCGGCAAGGTGGTCATTAGCCTAGCTCCGCTGCTCGCCAAAGAGGCTAACAATGCTAACAATGCTGCACCTGGAGGTGAGTCGTCATTGACTTATATACAGCAGTCTATTTATATATATCTTATCTATTTATATGACGAAACACTTAAAAAGTGCAACCCAGGGACATTTAATCAGACCGCACAACGACTTTGGGCTTATTGTCATTGTATTTTGACAACCCGGTTAGTCCAGCGGTGGTAAACCATCGTTTGATTTGAAGGGTCGCGTGTTCGATCCCCGCACCGGGACAAATATTTGTATGGCCTACAGATATTTGTTTCGGGTCTGGGTGTTTGTGTATGTGTTGTATGTGTACAACGGCACCCGCGACACAGGTTTATGCCTACTGTGGGGCTGTGAGTGTAAGCGTATTTTATTTATTTATTTATTATTATTGTCAATGTAGACTGCTTTGATGATTAGTAACTGCAATAATATTTAAATCTATGAACAGGTTGATTGAAAAAAGACTCCAGTAGTAGCCTTCTACTCTCCCACGTCATCAAGGTAGTCACTATACAAAAATATGTCTATTCATTTGGACAGGAGCAGTGATGTCGGGCTGGATCCCTGTGTTCGACACGATGCACGGCATCCGCGGCGAGCTGAATGTCATCGTCAAGGTGGAGCTGTTCTCAGACTTCAACAAGTACAAGACTTCCAGTTGCGGCGTACAGTTCTTTCATTGTGAGTACTAGGAATTGTATATTTCCATTCGATGTATATGGTTTTTTTTATGTCTGATGGTTGACAGACAAGCAAACGGGCCACCTGATGGAAAGTGGTCACCGTCGCCTATGAACATTTGCAACACCAGGGGAGTTGCCAACGCGCTGCCAGCCCTGAAGGACTCTTTTGACGCTATTTTTGAAGAACCCCATATTGTAGCACCTAGGGAAGTTCGTTCCACAATTAACACGTTCTGGGCAGGAACGAACGTGAAAACCGTACCGTTGAGTACTGCCAGGTGTCCAGTCGGTGAGGGTGGAACTTCTCTCTTCGGCGGTGTAGAAAAAGAGACGGTGGCACCATGTCAAACAGTTCAGCAGAGCACTCACCATTGTAGAGACGGTACAACACTGATCCTGAGTCCTGGATCGTTAACAATACGAACGGCGCGTTTTTGTAGGGAGTCAAGTGGACCAAGCTGGTATTTGGTTGATGGCAATGTGACTCCCGAATTGCACTTCGTCCGATATGTCAACGCCCAGGATACCGATACTCTTATCAACGGCGAGCTGAATGCCCTGGAACTGTGGTGCTAAAGGCAATGAGTATCAGTTCCCCCAACCTCAAGTCCAAGCTTCTCAAGCAAGCCAATGAATGCTTGGTCATTGTATCATGAAGAGTACAACTAATAATGTTATTAGTAATAACATATTCTCATGAATAATTCGTGTATCCTTATCCTTTTAAGGTCCTATGATACCGCCCGGCTACCGAGCGACAGCCATCCACGGCTTCGTTGAAGAATTGATCGTGAATGACGACCCTGAGTACCAGTGGATCGACAAGATTAGGACTCCGCGGGCGTCCAATGAAGCGAGGCAAGTCGCCTTCATCAAGCTCAGTAATCAGGTATGTGTCCATTGTAGAATGCGAAGAAGGATTCTTCATTGATAATAATAAATAATTGGAATAGTCCCATGTATTCTGCGGACAGGGTTGGCAACCGTCCGGTTTTCGACCGGACTGTCGAGTTGACGTTATTAGTTACAACTAAGAATACCAATTCCATTGAGGGAGGTTGAGTTAATAATCTATCGATATAAGTCGCTTTTACCCTAATATTATTAAGGGTAAAAGCGACTTCTTTACGATATTCAATAAACTGCAAAGTCTATTATATCGGTTGCCTAACTAGCATAGTTGGCAATAGATGGCGCTGCTGCTACCATAAAGCAATGCAATAAATGTGAAGGAAAGATTTGACAAATCAGGCAGGACTTCAGTAGCTCAATTGGAAGAGCGGTTGGACTAGATTCCCAGTAGGCCGCGAGTTCGAGTCTCGCCTGAAGTCAAATTTTTCTTTCCATTTTTCTTTAAATAAAATAGGTTGAGTTAAGATCGAGATTACGACTTAGAATATGGGTGTAAGTTGTTTTGCATAAAATATGTGATAATTATGTTGTCAATTGTTTTAGGTACAACGTCTAGTGGGCCTGAAAGCGGCCGAGTTAGGCGCGAATGCAGTGGTCGGTTATCAGCAGGACTTCGACTTGGAAGGAGAAGCGGGGGTCGTCGCGAGGGCTATTGGTAAGTTTTTTTTATAGTTAGTAGTACGGGAAGGTTAGGCTACACCATTTTATAGTATAGTTACTTTTTTATGTAATAAAAGTGAAAAACAAGCATGCAGTTCACATTGATGTTAAGTGATGACTGCAGCCTATAGACACCCACACAATGACCAGAGGTCAAAATGCAGATGCGTTACCACTCCTGAGGCGTAAGGTGTTATAGCCCTGTGCCGGAAATTACAGGACCGTACATTACCACCTGAACTGAACACGATAGTGCTGAACACTACCATTTAGCGGCAAGTATATTAGGTAATGCGGTGGTGCCTACGCCCGCGAGCTCCGTCACTGGAGCTCTACCACCAGTGTAGTTAATTAGGACAATAGTGTTTCAATTAAACAGTTGAGCTATTGAAATTATATTCTTATGTACATTTGGTAATTGATTATTGTTTACCACCGGCCCGCCTCGGCTTTACACGGGTGCAATGTTACCTACATCACTTCTATCATATTAATATATATATATATATAGCCTATAGCCGTCCTGGAGAGTGTAGCTTTCTGATTGTGAAAGAATTTTCATGATCGGTTCAGTATTTCCGAAGATTAGCCCCTACAAACAAACAAACAATCAACGATACAAACTTTACCTCTTTATAATATTAGTATAGATATGTTTGAATTTCCGTAGGTTTTTATAATATAAATATGCGAAATTGAATAATAATTACATTTTTAATTTTAATTATACTAGATACTTCGCAACTGTCTTGGTGATATAATCAATTGATGCATTTATTAATGAAAAATTTACTAAGTGCATATATAATTACTACTAACATAGACCCTAAGTTTTATTTATTACTAACAATGAACTGTGAATTGTTAGCAATAAATAATAAAATAATAATAAGGAAAATATATGTTCAGGTACGGCAGTCAGCATTACTGCTCTGCCTACACCCAGTCAGCAGACGAATGCGCCACCTTGCACACAGCAGTGAGTGTCCATTCTTATAATAAGAAAATAGGACTTTTACCTTAAAAATTAGCACACACCCACGATTCGCTTGTTAATTTTTTTTTTTCATAAAACTCATAAGAACTCAATAATTTATTGTACTATCTATTTTTCGCAATAATGCGAGTAGTTCGGTAGCTTAGTGGTAAAGCGGCTGGACTGGTTATCCTGAGGTCGCGAAATTTTTCTTTCCGTTTTTTCTTTAATTTATTAAATCACTTGGAACTAATAGAATTTGCTTCTGTTAGGTCAAAATACTAAATATAAAATTAAAGCGAATAACCACTGATACGTTGATTTATATGTCAAAGTAAACAAAAATAAAATAAATAATGGTCCAAAAATACTTAATAGTATAAATAAGTATCAACAGAATGTTCCATACTCTTTTATATATACTACTGGAACTTCAACACTCGAAATTGCAAAATTAAAATACGTTTATTTGAGTCCACCATCTATCTCTATGCATAAATAGAATAAATAAATAATAGGGCATAGGCAAGCTTAATGACATCCATAAAGCATACTGAATTCCGTTACTGCGAATCGGAATCTTCTCAGTGCATTCCTAGCCAAGTTGAGTAGACTAGACTCAATTGGTGACGCTATAGAAATTGAAACAAATATAGGGAAATGTCTTGTAATCATCGAACAGTCACGTGATATATCGATGACGACCCATCGGTTTGTTTCGTTTCCTGTAACGTTAACGGTTGTAGCTAATCACCATGGCTAAGGGGACTGGAAAGAACCAGTATTACTAAGAGTGAGTACAGGGACTTGATGATTTTTCGCAATAGCTCTGAAATAAACTTGGTAGGAAATAATATATTTCTATGTTTAATCGTTGAAATTATGAGTTTGTACCTTAAAAAGAATGATAAGATGTGGATAAATTTAAACCCAGTTGGGTTCCTACTTGGTATAGTACCTAGCAAGAAATATCGAGCCTACGAAAGAGACAATCCGCTAGTTTCGACTTCGTAGAGCGTTATCTCTGATGCACACTACCTACGTAAGCACTGATAGTGCGTTATTGGTCAAAACATGATCAAAATGGCCGACAAACGTCGCATAGGTAAAATGCGAAAGAGATAACGCTCTACGGACCCGAAATAAGCCGAAGTCTCCTTCCTAAGGTCGATGTGCAATGTTTCTTGTTGGGTACTACATACATACAACACTTATTAATATTAATTTTATTACAAAGTCATTCAAACGCCGGTGCTATACGTCAATTATGTGCAATAGATGTTGACTCCGCTGTTATTTATGTACGTATATTTTACAATAATAAAATCCACTCATGAATATATCTTTTGCATGGTGTGTCGTGTTTTCACATCTAAACAATTAGACAATTAAAACAAATGTTGGACATTTTGGCGACTGACAATGAGAGTGTGACAGATTTGAACGAATATTACCAACACCATCAAGAAGAATTGCAAAAAATGGTTAGTATATTAAATCCAAAGACACCAAACCTTTTGGATGGACCGGACAATATTGACGACGATGAAAAAAGTATTGAATCAAAAAGACCCGGTGCAAAAAATTATACAGATAATTTGTCTATATATCAAGAAGATATTTCTCGCAAGAGCTTAAGACATTTGTCTGAGGATCAAATCGATTTAAATAGACTCTTAAATCGAACTGAAGACTACGATTCTGATTCATCCGGGCCGTTGACAAAGATAAAAAAGATTAAGAAAAGCCTATTCACTAAACGTTTTGTCAGACGTCCGCGTAAAGAGAAAATGGATGATCAAATATCAATAAAGTCAAATTCCTCTGATATATCACGTATTTCCTTAAGCGATATTAAAAATGAATTTAAAAAATTGAAGCGATTGAAGAAACCAAAGGTCGTTAAAGTCGCAAATGCTGAGAATGAAGGCATCGGTATGGCGTCGATATTAGCTCGATCTGTGATCCATGCGCATACAGGTTTAGCTGCTATCAATGAGAGCCATGATGCAGAACATTCGCCAGAATCTGTTGAGAGGAAAACTAGTGAATTTGAGCCAGCTATAAACATATCTGATGACGATAGAAGACATGAAGATATTAAAAATATCCCAGAAATACATTGCTCTTCTCTAGAAAACATTAAAAGCGATGATGTAGTTGAGACTCGTGAACGGAAAATATCTGAATCCTGTCCAACGACTCCTATGGTTGGTAGAAACGAAAACCTTTTGAAATTACCCGCCGAAGACTGTTATGGATCAGTTTCTTCCGCTTTATCTGCTGATAGCTCAGAAATATATTCTAGTTCTGAAGAAGATGATTACAGTTATGAAATAAAACCCGAAGAAGAGCAATCAATTGAAACTACTAGCTCTGTTGTTAAATCGGTATTAAGTCACGACGTAGATCCAAAATTCATCGCTCAAATGGATCGTAAACTAAGTGTTATGGGAACACCAGAAAATATTAACTACAAAAATGATATGGAACGAAATATCCCTGAAGTAATTACTTCGAGTTCGACCGAAACAGATGATTTGAATGAGATCGCCAATACAGATGGACAAAATGAACCGCAAACAACGCAGAAAACTGACACGTGTGTACCGAAACCAAATCACCATTATATAAAAATTCACAACCCGTTCGCTCACAAAAAGGTTTCGAAGAGCATTAGTGCCCCTTCCTCTCCGGTCGATCAAAAAGGCTTTGTATATCGCTCCTCCAAACGAATCAAGCGTCAACTATCGAAGATTACCAAAAGCAGCATGATTAAAAGCTTATCTCACTACTCCTTGCTACCCAAAAAAAAGCATGCCGAGCCCAAAGCTATGAGCCAACCTGGTTCCGCTTCTGACGTCACTTCCAAAGCCCCCAGCGATACAGTTTTAGGGTCTCCCTTTTTATCTTACACCGATCTGATGAGCTTAGATAAGGAGGGGCTCGCAGCAAACAATCGTCTGCATAGGAGCGATGAGATGGGTATAGCTAAAGTGTCTATGTATATTGGTTCCGAACCAGTATCTAGAGCTTCATTTAGCGGCCACTCCCATAGAGATGACCATCATTTTCACGAGCACAAGCCCAAGAAAGAAAAGCTGACTGTGAAACCAACCGGACTACTACACACAGCTATGGAAACGATATTAATCGATAAGGTGCAATCGTTACTCATACCCACTTCACCCGATCCCGTCAAAAGTAAAGAGGAGAAATTCTTTGACGATGTTAACGAAAAGTTAGGCAAAGTAGAGGAAGATAGGAACGCGATCAAAAGCCTCGAAGAAAGCAACGCTAAACACAAGAACGAAAGAAAGTTTATACGTCAGGATAGCGTAGAGTCGACCGAACCGTCGTCGCGGAAAATGTCCAACGATTCTAACGTCATTCCATGCAAATTAACTCTAAAATCGCCCGTCCTGCAGAAATTCCATCCCATACTTAGCGGACCTAACTTAGAGACCATACCATCGCTAGAGACGAGTTTGGAGCGCGCTGAGAGTTTAGATGTAGAGGGTGTGGAGGAGACTAACAGTGCTAGTGTGTGTGGTGACTCGCATGCAGTGTGCGGTGTTGACAGGAGCGAGCGGGAGAGAGATAGGTGTGAGAAGGAGAAGGGGTCGCCGAGGCACGCGCGACACGAGTCGTATGGCAAGGACCCGCTGGCGGCGACACTGGCGCTGAATTCTTCAATTAACTCCACTTCCACGCCTATGGGGATTCATAGGAGGTCGTCTGATTCCGATCTCAGTGTTACGCCTAAAGGTAAGATTTATATAATCATCACTCCAGCTGAAAGACATCCACTGCTGGACAAGGCCTTACCCAAATATGCCCACAACAGTGTTGTGCGGCTTTAGGGGAGAATATGCCATAATCGCCACTCTTGGCAGGCGGATTGGCGATCGCAGTGGCGGTAGTTTAATCACGGGACGCTGCTGCCCATCCTGTGTTGTTATTTTTACTACCGCCCTATTGGAATGGTTCGACCGCCATTGTTCGGTTGACTGACTGCACTAGTAGAAGAATTATCTTCTAGTAGAAAAAAATCTTCTGCTAGTGGGCGGTGGGGTCGTCACGTCCCGACGCCAGAAAATTTACATAATGTTATTATATGAATGAAATAGTAATACTTTGATCTGAATTGTTCGTGTACTTCATAAGTCGATTTGATATGTTTGTCATGCTTTTGAGGATTGTATTGTATGTATGTACAGTCGTTGGATATGTGTGCCTTTTTAGGGTTCCGTAGTCTATAAGGAAGGCTTGGCGTTGATATTCGAGTCCATAACGACCATAATGTTAATATTGTTTAAAAAAAAGGATACCTACACACTTTTATATAATAATGTTGTCAATTGAACTTACAAAAATATAAAATATGTTAGACATACGTGAATATATTTCCAGGAAATTCCTTAAACACGTCAGCGGGTAACACAGGGAGCGGCGGTGGCGCCATCCTGCGGCCGTCAATGAACAGCAACAATTTGGAGATGCTGGAGTATCCGTTTTTGACGATGACGGAGTACCCGCCTGGTTTTATTGTTCATCTCGGTATTTAGCTTTTTTTAAGCATTATTATTTGATTTTTGTACCATGAGTTGTTCAATTATTTTTATAAAAATGTTATTATAAGTCGTAGAAGGCCGTCCATAACGTACGTCATGCTAAAATAACCCTTTTCTGATCCCTCTCTTCCTATTGTCATGCTGTCTCACACGTATCTGTGACCTCCCCTAAAAATTTTTCTTCACAAAACACTCTCCCCATAATACGTTTTTTTTAAATTAATAATGGTCCAACGAAATATTAATTTAAAATATTTTTATGAACTGCAAACGTCACGTTGCCGTGCATCCCCCGTCACATTTTGTCACGCTCAGCGAGACTCCTCCCCCCTTCTATGTGAACGTATTTTATGAATGTCCCTAGACATAAGTTTAAGTTACGATACTTAAACTTACGTATAGGCCGTTGTTATTATTAATTTAGTATTATAATTGTAAAAATGAATCTGTTAATAAATTTATTTATATTTAATTTTATACATAATAAAATGTTTGGTTTTAAAGTTATCTAGTAACTAATTTAATAAATAAATGTAATGTACCAGATCCTAGATTAAAATGAGTTTTCAATACCTTTCCAGGTGGGACAGTGTGCGCGCGATCAGTGAAGTTAGTGGACAGCGGGGAGACCGCGGGCCGCGCGGGCTGGTGGGCGGAGCTGCGGACGGAGCTGCGTGCGCACGCGCGGGCCCTGCGGTGTAACGCCGTGCTCGCCTACACCGAGCGCGCCGCTGTACGGTCAGTTATCACGCAGTATATAGACGTAGACGTGTGCGCATACACACGAGTTTTCGCGAGAAATATATACAATATGTAACAGGAATAATGCACACTATCTAACACCTCGATTAGAAAATCGAGTCATAATCATAGTACATGAACTGAAATTATGTTTATATAATTAATATTTTTAATTAAGAAATAATTTGTACGAACAGTATGCACACCCTATGCATACTTACCCTATCTCTACCTGCGGCCACACATAAAACACTCGTGTTTACATCACTTTTTTTCGGTTCACGAACCGTAACTCTCGTACCCTTATTTAACACTCGCTAGTAATAAGATTAATTTTTATTTTCCACTATTTTATTTTTTAAATTATTTTTTATAATAAATAGCACGTCTCAACGTGTTCTAATAAACTTGTTGAGACTAGCAATTTATTTTGGATAGACGTTAGTCTCATTTTCGTTTGTATTGACCAAATTTGAGACCATGATTTCCTTAATTTTAATTAACTTTGGGACAAAATATTACCTATATCAAAAATGTCTGAAATCGATTCGGTTATCGATTCTGAAGTAACTAGTGTCGGGTTGTACATTCAATCCTGTTACACGATGTATAGAAAACACTTTCTTTCATAAAATTACTTGTATAGGGATGGCAATTATTACTCTCTTTACTCTTTGTTATCAGTTTGTAAAAGGGGAAATGAGACATTCTGCTGATATACTTATTTACATTAGTATAATATATTTAGTTTTATCTTAGTGATATTCTTGATATATTATATTTTTTATCTTGTTTGGCATGTATATCAATTGTTATTCACTTTAATTTATTTTGCATGTGTTTGACGTGTCATAAGAGGTCCCTGTCACCTTAAATGAATAAATTAGTGATACAAAAATAGATCGATTCTTGTAACAATTTGAACCGAAGTGTCATAAATCGATTTATGATTAAATCGACATTTAAAAGATCGTATACGATTAATCGATCTATTTTATAAACATTCAATCACGGATAATAAATGAGCAAAAAAAGTGTTGTTTTCTCTTTACCGTATGCTTCCTGTCTCATTTTCTCCTAGTTTAAAAAAAATTGGGGTTCGGTTAAGTTAATCGGTCTTTTCATTAGTTATTGGAACAAAAAGATTGATGCTCGATTTTCCAGCGTATAAAATCGATCCAGTGCTGTGAATCGATTTAAATAATTGATTTATTCGGTCCAAAAGATCGATCCGATTAATCGGTGTCAGATCGCCATCCCGGACTTAAAATAAGTATGTTAAGCAAGACTTTACTTATCTTTTTCGTCCCAATAAGTGTGATTGTACAATTTTCTATAGGGTTCCTTCAATTACGATATTTCAGTGAGGATCTGTGCGTGCTATCCGTGTCGGGGACTGCGGCGATAATTAACTTGGACTGCGAGTTCGTAATGGACGATCATTCGATAACAGGTAAAATTATGCTTAATTATAATATATTTCGTTCATATTTATGTAATGTTAAACTGTCATGTAATAAAAAAATATTTATTTAACTTTTTGATGACTTGCGGATTCATCCATATCCGCAAGTCATCAAAAAGTTAAATAAATATTTTTTTATATTATGATGTGGTAAACAAGCGTTCATTTCACATTGCACACAATGTGTACAACGGCACCCTCGACACAGGTTAATACCTACTGTGGGGCTGTGAGTGTAAACGTATTTTATTTTTATTTATTATTCTAAAATGTCATCTGTTGTCCTAAAACGATCGGGATCAAGCTATGTCTGAACAGCAATGTACTGAAGTGGCTATCGAAATCAACGGAGATACATAGTACGCCTTCTATTGATACGTAACTTCACGCCTGCAATCCCCGAAGGGGTAGGCAGAGGTAAATGCATGCAAACACCCACGATTCGCCGGTTACGTTTTGGCCCATGTAACAGGTGGCGAGCCTATTGATATCAGCGGGCACATTACCAAACTTCAAGGTTCTGGGAAACTTCCAGAATATGGAAAAATCCTAATAGAACCAGAGATAAAGGATTTGCACCGTTATCTCTAATATCCTCGACCCGGGAATCGAACCCAGGACCCCAGCGTAGTAGAAGTGGCCTGCTACCACTAGGCTACTGAGGCAGTTAATTCGCCTTCTATTGATACGTTTAATATTACAGTTGGCAACACAAAGGGCTCGGAGGAGTTGGAGACGGAAGCGTGTAGCGTGGCTCACGTGCCCTTCTCTCCGGGCGCAGGACCTTACAAGGCTGAACTTACCACTTGCAGCGGATGTCGGTGAGTTTATCTTATAACCGACAGCGACCCGGGGTGCTACCGCCTATCTGTATTGCTACTGACATTCTGTATTGCTGCTTTTCTTTTCTTTTCTTTTTACTCTTTGTTATCAGTTTGTAAAGGGGAAATGAGACATTCTACTGATATACTTTTTACATTTAGTTTTATCTTAGTGATATTCTTGACTATACATATATTTTTTATCTTGTTTGACATGAATATCAATTGTTATACACTTTAATTTATTTTGTTTGTTTTTGACGTGTCATAATAGGTGCCTGTCACCCTAAATGAATAAATGAGATTCTGATTCTGACATTGTCATTGCTGTCAGATTTTCATGTCGATTTGTAGCTCCTTTAAAAGTAGTATTGATAATCTGATTGATGTTCTCGTTTTCGTAGGAGATAAACTAATGGTAGATTATTTCGATTATTGTTATTTAGTTAAAGTAAAAATCGA
Organism: Macrosoma leucophasiata; assembly: GCA_036365455.1. Lineage (NCBI taxonomy): Eukaryota > Metazoa > Arthropoda > Insecta > Lepidoptera > Hedylidae > Macrosoma > Macrosoma leucophasiata. Next base: position 2,376,500 of record JAWQUS010000004.1, on the reverse strand, counting down.
CTTCAAAATTTGACAGCAATGACAATGTCAGCAGCAATACAGATAGGCGGTAGCACACCCGGCTCGGTATCGCACTGGTGAAAACTGTTTGACCGAAAGTGATTTTCGGTTGCGTGTAAATTTTAATTTGTGGTAGCTTCTAAAATAGGTATTTCGTAACTTCACGCCTGTAATATCCGAAGGGGTAGGCAGAGGTAAATGCACGCATTAAAGCATACATGCAAACACCCTGATTCGCCGGTTATGTTTTGGCCCATGTAACAGGTGGCGAGCCTGTTGCCATTTCCGGGCACATAATCAAACTCCGAGGTACTGGGAAACGTCCAGAAAATTGAAAAAGCCCAAGAGAATAGAAATTTAAGTGTGCTCCAGTGACGGAGCTCGCGGACGTAGGCACCACCGCATTACCTAATATACTTGCCGCTAAATGGTAGTGTTCAGCACTATCATGTTCCGGTCAGATGGTAATGTACGGCCCTGTAATTTCCGGTACAGAGGCATAACACTTTAGGCCTCAGGAGTGGTAACGCATCTGCATTTTGACCTTGGACTTTGTGTAAGTGTCTATAGGCTGCAGTCATCACTTAACATCAATGTGAACTGCATGCTTGTTTGCCACTAACATTACATAAAAAAGAAATAAAAATAAAAAAACAGAGATAAAAGATTTTGAACCGTTGTCTCTGATAAATAACTATAATAAATAAATAAATAATTGTAAAAATAGTGTAAAATAAGTACAAAGAATTACAAAATATACTAGTATCTACTTAAAATGTAACAAAGTTTCATAAAATGTAACAAAGTTTCAAATTAACATTGCCTGAACTAGGTAAAACCTGATAGCCCCCAACCCGGGAATCGAACCCAGGACCTCCAGCGTAGTAGTAGTGACCTGCTACCACTAGGCTATTGAGGCAGTTGTAAATAGGTACCCGTTCATAGAATTCATTTAAATAAAATTAGGTTAATTACAATCTGTACTGGTGGTAGATTCCCAGTGTAGGATTCTAGGGCGTAAACCCAACCGCATTACCTAATCTATCTGCCGCCAAATGGTAGTGTTCAGCACTATCGTGTTCCGGTTAGATGGTAATGTATGGCCCCGTAGTAACTATCACAGAGACATAACAACTATGGTCTCAGGGGTGGGCACGGATCTGCATTTTGACCTCGGGTTTTTGTGTAGATGTCTATTGGCTGCAGTCATTACTTAACATTAATGTGAGCTGTATGCTTGTTTGTTAACTTCGTTACATCGTTTACTGGTGGTAGAGCTCCAGTGACGGAGCTCGCGGGGGTAGGCACCACCGCATTACCTAATATACTTGCCGCTAAATGGTAGTGTTCAACACTATCGTGTTCCGGTCAGGTGGTAATGTTCGGCCCTGTAATTTCCGGCACAGAGGCATAAGACCTTAGGTCTCAGGAGTGGTAACGCATCTGCATTTTGACCTTGGTCTTTGTGTGGGTGTCTATAGGCTGCAGTCATCACTTAACATCAATGTGAACTGCATGCTTGTTTACCACCTCCATTACATAAAAAATAAAAAACATAAATAAAAATACTGGGATCCTGGGGGTTCGATTCCCGTCGGGTCGGGGACTGTAGGGTATATCCTTTATATCTGGTGCTATTAGCATTTTTTCCATTTTCTGGAAGTTTCCCAGTGCCACAATCGGAGTATGGATAACGTATCCGGAGATATCATTAAGATCGCTTGGCGGACCTGTTACATGGGCCAAAACGTGACCGGTGAATCGTGGCTGTTTGCATGCATGCATTCAGCATGTATTTACGTCTGCCTTCTGATTCTGATACGTCTGCCTACCCTGCCGCTTGTTTGCCAATATCATGCTCTAAATCAATGCCGTATAAAACCATAAAACCGGTGCGGAGCCCGTAGCAAATGTGACCAGGCGGCCCTAGAGTTACATAACCTACTGAAATTTAGAATGTAAATAAAACAGAACATTTACGAAAAGAATCGAAAACAATATTAGGGGATTCCCCCTCCAAGTATTGTGGTATTGTCAACTTGCAACATAATAATCTTAATATATATAAATCTCGTGTCACAATGTTTGTCCTCAATGGACTCTTAAACCACTTAACCGATTATAATAAAATTCGCACACCATGTGCAGTTCGATCCAACTTGAGAGATAGGATAGTTTAAATCTCAAACTATAGTCGCAATTTTAATTTATTGCTAATTATTTGTCTATTATTATTTGACAGTCACAATTATCTGTTAACTCCAAATGATTCTAACAGATGTCGATACCTTTCGACTGGGTTGAGTAAGTAATCAATAGATGGCGCTGCTATGGTAAATCAACAAACATGTCATATTAGCTACATTTAAACAGCATAATTTTTTTTTTTAAACAGCATAATTACTCCGTGTTGTTGACGCCATTTTTTTATTTTGTACCTATTGATTTCTGCTTAATATCAAGTGTAAGAACATTTTAATTAATTGTGTTCAATGTACTTCCCCGTACTCCAACGTACTTCAAATCTCAATCCAGTGAATTTGTATACCAACATCAACATTTTCGTCTTTGTTCGTAAATAATTTAATTGTATTAAAGGGTTATAGTAGTAGAAAGTCAAATGGAGATCACCAATTTTTTTTACAAATACCATCTGTGTGAAATCATAGTGGACTCCGTGACTGATGTTCTCTTATTGTTCCTCTTAATTTGTTTACTATAATGTAATTTATCAAAAACTTTAGCCACAGCAACGCGTGGCCGGGTCAGCTAGTATACCTATATAATTACAGTGTGGCCAACGCTCACTTTGAATTACATATTTTTAGGTGTAGGTATTACACATTTGTGGTATTTTTGGGCACAGGCGCGGGGCCCGTAGCATTTGCTGCCTCCTGCTATATGGCTAATCCGGTACTGCCCTAAATATGTTGTTCCAATCCGTGTGTCCAGCCGAGCGCGAGTGCCGGCCGTGTTACTGGCGACGTGCTCCAAGCCAAACAAGCTGCCGGCGTTCCCCAAGGCGGTCACAGTCACCGCCGTTGGTGAGTATTGTATTTTTTCATCAACTTCAAAACTAATAAAGAAACGAAAGAAGAGATGTTTATTTTGTTATTTCAAACTCGCGACCTACTGGGAATCTAGTCTCGCCTGAAGTCAAATTTTTCTTTAAAAATAAAATATATTTCACAAGCATGTGTTAATGCGAAATAATATAAAAATAATTATTAAGGGTAAAAGCGACTTCTTTACGATATTCAATAAACTGAAAAGTCTATTATATCGGTTGCCTAACTAGCATAGTTGGTAATAGATGGCGCTGCTGCTACCATAAAGCAATGCAATAGATGTGAAGGAAAGATTTGACAAATCGGGCAGGGCTTCAGTAGCTCAATTGGAAGAGCGGCTGGACTAGATTCCCAGTAGGTCGCGATTCGATTCTCGCCTGAAGTCAAATTTTTCTTTCCATTTTTCTTTAAAAATAAAATATATTTCACAAGCATGTGTAATGCGAAATAATATAAAAACAATGTATAAAGTTATGTGTATAAAATTGAAGAAGTAGTTTATATACATTTGAAACAAATGTAACTATTGTAAAAGGAAAATATTTACTATTATTACTGCTGTTTAAGGAATAATAAAGCTTTATTATTATGTCTCTCGTCAGCACGGGGTCCAATTTGAACCCCGGACCTTTGTCAGGCTTGCGCGGGGACATGGGGGGTCCAACACGTAGAGGCTCTTTCGAGAATTTTGATCTACTTTGTAATGGGTTATATTCGGCTGGACCTCTCTCTGACTGCATCAATAGTTAATACAGACAAAGACAGATCCCGCAGAATATATGGGACTATTGTAATGATTAGTGATTCGCCAAACTTTGGGTTATGTGGGTGAACTGGGGGGACTAGCTGGCTGGGCCTATGGAGTGAGATCCGGCACTTCCCTATATTCAACATCTCACATTATCGAATCCTACTTTAGGCAGGTGGTGACACGCCTCTCTTTGGTGGGTTCCCCAAACAACTGTCGAGAGAGGCTGAGGGTGTCGAGAGGTGTGGCCCCGGTTTCACCATCGCGAGCGAGTAATCTCGTGCTCGGAGCGGGCTTCCCCGCTATTATGCCTTTCGACACTTCCACCCCCGAGCGTACGGCTCTTGTAGAAATTTGGACAACAGCCTATTATCTAAATTTCTGCAAATGCCAAACCTCTAGCGCTCCACTCGGACCGACCGATGAAGGCGAGAGACCTGATGCTCCGTCCGGCCGCACTTCTGCGGGGCGGACGAGGCGGAGGCCAGTTCTCTCGGAGGAGCTCGAGATGGTGGTAGGGGGTGGTGTCGCTACACACCAACAGCTCGCCACGCTCTGCCCCCTGACGATCGTTACAATGACCCCAGCGGCCCGCGGGCGGCGCGCGGCGGGCGGCGCGGAGGCGGGCGCGCGCGAGCTGTCGGACCAGCTGCCCTTCCTGGAGTACGAGCTGCACAAGCTGCTGCTGGCCAAGCTCCGCATGCAGGTATCGTGTGCGACTTGTGTTTGCCCGCGACTTCGCCCGCGCGTCCTTTTAATCCTATGTATAACCTACGTTACTGTAAAAGTTTCATCCGAATCCATTCAGTATTTTTTTCGTGACATCCATCCATACTCACGAGCATTTTATTTATTAACAAAAGTTTTTTTTTAACTTATCGACGTAACATATGTGTCTATTATTATTCACCATAGTTTAAAATATATATTAATGTTGTAACATAACATAAGCGATTCATGTAATCCCAAATGAAAAAATAAACTTTTTGACTTTTGACATTTAAGAAAGTGGCAAACTAGCATGCGGCTCAGATTGTGTTAAATGATAGGCTGCAGTCATCATTCGGGCCACACCCACACAAAGACCGAGGTCAAAATGCAGATGCGTTACCACTCCTGAGGCCTAAGGCCTAAGGTGTTACGCCTCTGTGCCGGAAATTACAGAGCCGTACATTACCACCTGACCGGAACACGATAGTGCTGAGCACTTCCATTAAGCGGCAAGTATATTAGGTAATGCGGTGGTGGCTACGCCCGCGAGCTCCGTCACTGGAGCTCTACCACCAGTAAAAACCAGTTGTTTACGAAATGTCACATTATTCTTGTGAAGAGGCGATAAGCACTTATATTTTCAACATAGAGCGGCAAGGAAACGTGCGATTGCCCGTTGTGTGTCCTTTTTATAGCCCGCCCACGGTGTGTCTCTTTATGTGGAAAAGTTTTTTTATTTAACTTCAGATTAGCGATTGCAGTGGCCGTACTTTTTACACGATTTTAGCCTGCCCATCTTGCGTTATTGGACTGACTATCGCCACACTGGAATGGTTTGACCACCATTCTTCGGTCGTCCTGCCCTAGAGTGGTGGTAAAGTAGTGGGCGGTGGGGTCGTCATGTCCCGACGTCGACGTGGACAATTTTTTTTTATGTAATTGATGCGGAAATCAACCATGCAGTGCACATTGATGTTAAGTGATGACTGCAGCCTATAGACACCCACACAAAGACTAAGGTCAAAATGCAGATGCGTTACCACTTCTGAGGCTTAAGGTGTTATGCCTCTGTGCCGGAAATTCCAGAGCCGTAAAATTTGCCGGCCAATATTGATATTGTGGAGGAACGGGTGGAAGTGTTCCTCCGACGAAAAGGGATGATCCTCCGACCAGGCGAGGTGGTAGCGCCTGGCGGGCCGCGGCCCAACGATTGACGTTGGGAAGTTGTATATATGCCAACTCTTGAGAAATCTTCGCATGTGCGATGTAATTCGAATGTACGCCATCTATCGTACTAGACAAGTACTGTGAGGTTTCATCTGTGTTCCACTAGTTGGCGCCTTAATGTAGTGGACGCTACAATATAATATAATGTGTCGTCAGGGTGCAAACGCGGTATTCTCGCTGCAAACTCAGATAGCGATCGGCGAGCGGTGCGTCATGGCGCTCGCCAGCGGCACCGCCGTGCGGCTCGCCGTGTTGCCGCCGCCCTCGCCGCCCAAGATCAAGGTACGTCAATAAGCTCCAGTTTCACTCTTCAATTGTATGTATGTATGTATTTATTTATTTAACTTTATTGTAAACACAGAAATGTTGTACAAAAGGCGGACTTAATGCTACTAAATGGCATTGTCTACCAGTCAACCTTTGGGTGAATAGAAAACAATGAAAGGCGCGTAAAACTTATAAATTAAATAGTTAATTATAAAGTAAGGAAATAACCTACGAATAAATATTACACTATATAAAATATATATCTATACATATAATATACATAAATAAATACATAATATACAAACATACATATTATAAATATACATCGATATGATTGAGAAGAAAACGGCATATAATATAATGATAGCAAGAAGAGATATTTTGATTGTCTATGATGATGTTTTTAAATAAAAGTTACGTAGATTACGCTTGAATGACAACTTGCTCGGAGCTTTTTTGATGGAGGCGGGAAGCGTGTTCCAGAGCTTGATAGCTGTGACGGCGAAAGAGTTGGATAAAAAGCCAGTACGGTGAGAAGGAATTTCTAAAATGAGATTATCCAAGGAACGGAGGTTGAGATGATGAGAGACTCCAAGAAATTTAAATTTACGTTTGAGATAATGAGGAGAGAGTGGATCGTAAAGGATAGAGAACAGTTGACAAAGAATCCTAATGGATCTTCTTTGCCGGATGGGAAGCCAATTAAGTTTGGCACGGTATGAAGAAATGTGATCATATTTACGGAGAGATTTTTGTATCTTCACACCAGGTCCCTAACGGGGTAGGCAGAGAGTGTAGAGAGCCAGATATCCCGGTCCTGACAAACCTCTCGTGCCTCGTCTACCTTCATCGTTCTCTTCATACATGCACGCTGATTCCTAAGACTTTTGACCCCTACCATCAGACAGAACTCGACCTATTTGGTCATGGTAGGTCAGTCTCGGTCTTCCTGGGCCTCTCCAACCATCCACATTCGCATTGTATATCTGTTTAGTCATTCGCTCATTCGACATTCTTTAAATTGTAATACCGTAATACCCCAGACTTACGCGATAGGTGGCACCAAGCGATAGCAGCGTAAGTCGGAGTTCACCTTCGCACCTATATAAATACGTTGTTAAAATACTCATTTTTTGATCTCTCGGATGACATAATTATATGTTAATCAATAATTTATAAGTCCTGAAGTTTTTAAAGTTTTCACTTCTGCCACGTATGAACACAATTTTTTCTTTTAATTCAAAAACATACAGTGTCCAAATAAAAAATGTTCAACACACCTTAATATTTTACCTAAACACATAGAAAAAGAAACAAACTATAACCAACATAATATTTTATACGCAACAGGAAATAACCCCCTTATTCATAAACGTATTTTAGCTAAAGTGTTGCTAATCTCTCCTTTGTCTTTTTCTATCCTGCACATTTGACAATGCAAATGACAAAGATAAAGCATTCTATAGCTAAAACGTATCTAATGTACGTTTATGAATAAGGGAGTAAAAGTTAAGTATTTTTAATCAAATATAAAGAGGCATACGTCGCGCGCCTATCGAGACGTGTGTCGATATAAATTTTCTCAAGCAAATATTTTCTCACCATAAATATGAAAGTCTAGTGTACAGTGCTCATCCAGAAATATTGCAAATCGAGCCTATGAAAGTGAAAATCGGCTAGTTTCGACTTCGTAGAGCGTTATCTCTGTTGCACACTGCCTACGTAAGCACTGACAATAGTTCAGTAGAGCACTCGCCGTTGTGAGACTCCCAACTTCTCTGCGCAGACGCAGATGTTCGAGCCTATCAATGAGTGAATACTGTACGCGCCTTTAAAACTACATCGGTTCCAATAATTTTAATCAAATCAGCTGAATCACAGCTATATTCATATTGTTATCTTTCAGGCTTCAGAGAACGACAAAGATGCTGCGGAAATTCAGAAAGCTCTCTACGAAACATTCTTGGCTAATAAGGCTGCTAATGGATATGATGTGGGTGAGTCTACGCTAAACTAAATGAATCAAAAACGTAACTTCACGCCTGTAGTCTCCGGAGGGGTAGGCAGAGGTGAATGCATGCATTCAAGCATAAATGCAAACACCCACGATTCGCCGGTTACGTTTTGGCCCGTATCACAGGTGGCGAGACTGTTGACATCTCCGGGCACGTTACCAAACTTCGAGGTACTGGGAAACTTCCAAAAAATGGGAAAATCCCAATAGAACCAGAGATGAAACCTGGTAATCGAACCCAGGACCCCATCGTTGTAGTAGAGACGGTCACTAAATCTACTACCAAAATAAATCAATAATCATGAATGTAATTATGTATTTTGATTGTTATAAAAAAATTGGAAAGAAAATTGACGTGGAAACACATTTGTATTTTGGCTTCTGGTTTTTGTGTAGTTGTCAATACGCTGCAGTGATCACTAACATCCATTTGAAGTGCATGCTCATTTGCCACCTTCGCGTTACATAAAAAAAAGTTAGCCTTTTATACTGACCTCAGTTATGATGTGGATTAGATTATTTAGCCGACGATATTTCTTCACCTTCATTTTTATGCCATGAAATGTATACAAGCATACAGTTCACATTCATTTTGCCATTCAAAATCTCAATGGATCGAAATGTTTCAAATGAAGGCAATCATGGAGTGTTTGAAAGATTTTTGATGTTTGTTCAAGGGCCAGAACATAGTTCAAACGGTATTCTGCCAGAAGTTGAAGGCGAGGACTTACCACCTCTAGACCTGTGCGCAGACAAGGACGCATGCGTTCTTGAGTTGGATGAAGCTGAAGATGTAAGTGGCAATTTATGTATGATACTATTTACTGGTGGTAGAGCTTTAGTGTTGGAGCTTCTGGGCGTAGACACGTCAAATAGTAGTGTCCGGTTAGATGGTATTGAATAGTTTGGTAAAAATACTGTGATAAAACGTGTTAGACTGCGTGGATATTGCAATCTTGTATTCCGGATTCGTTTACAGTTACGGATAGAAAAATCGGTAATTTTTTAGTTCGGTTAATAATAATACTGAACACTACGTTCAGCACTAACGTGGTCCGGATAGATAGTACTGTTTTAGAGCTCCAGTGACGGAGCTCGCGGGCGTAGGCACCACCGCATTACCTAATATACTTGCCGCTAAATGGTAGTATTCAACACTATCGTGTTCCGGTCAGGTGGTAATGTACGGCCCTGTAATTTCCGGCACAGAGGCATAAGACCTTAGGCCTCAGGAGTGGTAACGCATCTGCATTTTGACCTTGGTCTTTGTGTGGGTGTCTGCATGCTTGTTTACCACTTCCATTACAAAAAAAAAAAAAAAAACTGTACACGTTGCTGTGATAAACCGTGTTATTTAGACTGTGCGAATATTGTTATCCTTTATTCTGGATTCGGTTACGGTTATAGATCGACGATAGAGCCTAAGCTGCGTTGTGTCGTCGATGCGGTTACATAATACACTATAAAGAAAGGAAATATTTTCATTTCGAATCGATCTTTACAGATTACTTTAAAAACGTCTAGCAATCATAAATTACCTACAGTGAACAACAGTAACTATTAAATACAGTAAAAGTAAAATCATAATTATATTAATAGTAAATTGAAATTTAAACTCCTCACCCCCTCCTTCCTTCCCTCCTTCCCCCCTTTTTCTCCCTGCCCTATCTTCACCCCCTCCTTCTTTCCTCCTTCCCCTTTTCTCCCTTGCCCTCCACGTGATCACCCCCCCCCCCCCCCCCCGGCCCGGTGTGCAGGTGGAGACGGCGCGCGCGCTGGCCGTGCGGCGCACACACATGCAGGTGCTCACACACACACACACGCCGCACCACGCGCAGCCGCATGCCTTCACGCAGGTACGTAGATACTTTATACACCACTTTCCCTGGTGGTACGGTTCCAGGGATGGAGCTGGTGGGCGGAGCTACCATCCAGAGAGCAACACGGGCACAGTACAAATATGAACAGTATGGAAACTACGTACAAAACGATCGAAACGGCACACTAACACAAACATGCGCATCGACGCCCGATGTAGCGAGTGCCTCGGTACTGCCGCACCGCGAGAACCGCTTAGAGGCCTCTTCGATGCGCATGTTTGTGTGAGTGTGACGTTGTAACGTTTTGTACGTAGTTTCCACACTGTTCATATTTGTACTGTGACAAGGGCCTCCAGCCAGTAGACTTTCCCCTCTGTCAAGCACAAGTGATCCTATACCTGTCGCCGAGATGTTTAAATGTGTGCGAAAAATTGTTAATGTATTTTGTTGAAGTCAATGTATGAGTTTCGTAGTAATAGACGATTTTGTAGTGTGTGTATGTCACACAAATTTCCCCCTGCAAAAAATGACTGTTTTGCATCGGTAATAAACGCTATGGCTACTCTCCTCCAGTCGGCCGGTAGCCCGTGTTGCGTGTTGCTCTATTTTCTAATTTTGACAGAGACATAACAACTCTTAGATCTCAGGAGTGGAAACTTATCTCCATTGGAAGTATTGGAATCTCTGGTTTTTGCGTAGATGTCTATAGTAGCTGTAGTCATCATTTAACATCTTTGTGAGCTGCAAGCTTGTTTGTCACCCACATTATACAAAAAAAAGTGCAAGTATATTTTTTAAAACAATATTTATGTTATCAAAAGTCTGATAATAAATTATAATTAAACTGTATTTCACTCAAACACTGAACTTCAATGAAATAAATGAAGGCATATCTGTACAACTCCCTCAGTAGCCTAGTGGTAGCAGGCCACTACCACTACGCTGGGGTCCTGGGTTCGATTCCCAGGTCGGGATCAATTAGAGATGAGGGTATAAATCCCTTATCTCTGGTTTATTGGGATTTTTCCATTTTCCGGAAGTTTCCCAGTACCTCGGAGTTTAGTAATGTGCCCGGAGATGTCAACAGGCTCATCACCTGTCACATGGACCAAAACGTACCGGCGAATCGTGGGTGTTCGCATGCATTTACCTCTGTCTACCCCTTCGGGGATTATAGGCGTAAAGTTACGTTTCTCTGTACATATTTGTACATACAGGTGTGGCGTGCCCGCCTAGGCTCGGTGTCGACGGGGGCGGAGCGCCTGGCCGCGCGGGCCCTCAGCGGCGCGGCCTACAAGCTGCGGCGCCTGCAGCCCGCCGCTCTCACGCCGCCCACCTTCCACCTTGAACTGCCCGAGGTAAGGATTGGAATATGTTGAAATATGCATGAAAATGTTTACAGAAACGCTCCGTCTATGCAGGCCGAGAGGAAGGCCACGCATGATCATTGAACTGCCTGAATTAGTTCGTAATATGCAAAAAATATGTTGTTTGCTGAACTGAAGGGAGTGTGTTCGACGCTTCCAAACTGCGGTGGTTAGTGACATTCACCTCTAACTGTCTTAGAACAGTATTGGAATAAATAAATGTGAAGGAAAGCAATGCAATAAATGTGTAGGAAAGATTTGACAAATCGGGCAGGACTTCAGTAGCTCAATTGGAAGAGCGGCTGGACTAGATTCCCAGTAGGCCGCGAGTTCGAGTCTCGCCTGAAGTCAAATTTTTCTTTCCATTTTTCTTTAAATAAAATAGTATTGGAATAAATTAAAGAAAAAACGGAAAACAAAATTTTACTTCGGGCAGGAATCGAACCTGCGACCTCAAGATAACCAGTCCAGCTACCGAAGTCCCACGCCGATGTGTCAAATTTTGATTTTTAACCGTTTTAGGGTCGGTGAACGACATCCATTGATAACTAACTAATAACTATACAACCGATATGATAGCTATTAGTATAGTTCAATTCCTGCCCGGAGTCAAATTTTTCTTTCCGTTTTTCTTTAATTTCTAAAGTTCACTCGCATGTGTTATTGCGAAAAAAAAATTACAAGTATTGGAATATAGAAAAAATATATATACAGTAATTCTCTTCAGTGCTGCAGCTGCAAAGGTTCACAGTAACTGGTGACTTGTTATCTTCAGGGATTAAGCAATTTCCTTACAGAGACATATTTGGGTCCGTCCGAAAAATAATATATGGACATTACTTTCGAAATTATATAATTAGATTAAGAATAAGAAACATTTATTTGACACACAGCGAGACACATAAAACAGACATAAAACGTAACAAACAGGTAACAGAGAAAAGACAACATAATTTCTAAAAATTAATACATATACACGTAATATGTGTCTCACGGCTGCTAAAAAGGTGTCCTGTTCAGCAAATGTCAGGTACCTTCATATACAAGGTACCTGACGCTGGTTTTCAACAGGACCCTTAGTGAGTGAACCACGGATGTCAAATTTATAATAAAGTATAATTGTACTAATACATATACAAGGTACATACATACGTATATAATACCGATAATAAGCCATTAAAATAACATACTTAATAAAACGATAAATGTAATACATACTAGTAATATATGATAATCTGCCCTATGTTGCAGGATGAAATCCAACTAGTAGTATCGGGCACAGCGATACCTCTCCACGAGACGAAGCGTCACGAACACGAGCACAACAGTTCACACGAAGAGGACGATATCTTCGCGCTTGACGAAGAACAGAATAAGAGCAGCGAAGATGACTCTCATAAGTCTAATGGGCAGGTGAGTTTTGGGACAGTTTTGGTAATTGCTAGCCATTTTACCTTTGCCATTTAGTATTCTTTGGGTCATTGAGACATTACATCGAAAGAAAAGAAATCAATTTACCACTAGTGTTTATCAATATGTTGTGAGGGCTCGGTTTTATTTCGTTGGCACCTCACAAACAGGGACTCCCACAAGCATAGAGCAACACCGGAGGGGAGTAGCCATATGCAGGCTTTCCCCTCTGTCAAAGTACAAGCCCAAATGGGCCTATACCTGTCGCCTAGATATTTAAATGTGTTCGTGAAATCGTTTCTGTATTTTGTTAAAGGTGTGTAGTATGTGTGTCAAGGTGTGAGTTTCGTAGTAATAGACGAATTTTGTAGTGTGCGTGTGTGTCGCACGAATTTCCCCGCGCAAAAAATGACAGACTGTTGCTGCGACTGCGCGTGTCAGCACTCAACCTTGGGGCCAACGTGTGGATCCGGCGTAAGATAAAAATAAATACCTATAATAATAATACAATAGCAGCTTTATTCGCGGGGTATACGTTCCGTAAATATGCCGCGAATACAGAAATCGTGAATATGGAATGGCAATTTGTATAGAATTATAGGGGATATGTTCTTAGGCGGCGCACTAAAAAAAAAAACACAAAAAAACAGTTTAATTTACCATACATTTTGTTAAGTTACATAATATCTTCAGGTTCAGGCAAGGGTCCAATCGTGGCAGCATTCAATAATATACCTACTTTATGTTTTGAGTAACAAGTTTGTTTTATCTAAATTTTCAGTTTGTTTATATACTTAAAATAAAAACACTGACCGCGGCGAAGGCGACTTTACCTCAAAGGAACCGTCCAACGAAACAAACAACGCCGTTAGCTTTTGGAAACACAATCTAGGCATAGTTGTAATAAGATCTTTTTATTTATCTCTTGATGTGTTGACAACGAATACCGAATGTTTTTTTTTTTTTTTTATGTTATAAAAGTGGCAAACAAACATGCAGTTCACATTGATGTTAAGTGATGACTGCAGCCTATAGACACCCACACAATGACCAGAGGTCAAAATGCAGATGCGCTGCCACTCCTGAGGCATTAGGTGTTAAGCCTCTGTGTCGGAAATTACAAGGCCGTACATTAATTACCACCTGACCGAAACACGATAGTGCTAAACACTACCATTTAGCGGCAAGTATATTAGGTAATGCGGTGGTGCCAACGCCCGCGACCTCCGTCACTGGAGCTCTACCACCAGTAAAAATTATTTGGGGACATGTACCGAAGTACCGATTCAATCCCCGAATAAAGAAATCTTATCCCGCGAATATAGGACTTGAGTCGCATTTTTTCAATCCGCGAATGGTGGAAACGCGAATGAAGGAAGCGTGAATAAAGTACACTGTATACTAATGTAGGTAAGTATATCAGTAGAAGTGAAGGCGCCTTAGTGAAGCGCGCTTGGCCCTGCGGTTGGTGTAGATCGTAAGCGATCTAATGGATACGGGCGCGGTCGGGTGTGTGATGGGTGAGCGCTAGTAACAAATTAAAATGCGCGTTTACGTGCTTCGGCGGGCACGTTTAGTCGTCGGTCCCGGTTGCTATCGATAGATAGCAGTCGTTAAACATCGTCGGAGGTATTAGGGCGGTTTGAAAACATCCGACAGCGGGTTGGCCACTGACCCGTATCTTCACCGACCCGCATCGGAGCGGCGCGGTGGAGTAATCTCCAGGCCTCCCGCCAAAAAGGGGAGAGACTCGTGCCCAACAGGGGGACGTACAATGGGTTGCCATTATTATTATATCAATAGAATGTCTCATTTCCCCTTTTACAAACTGACAACAAAGAGTAAAGAGAAAAAAAAATGGATTTGGAATTATGGATAATCCCCAATTCGCAGGCCTGCAACAACTGTACCAGCAACGGGCCCACGTGCGGCAGCTGCCCCGGGGGGGGCCCCGCCGGGGGGGCGGCCGGGGGGGCGGCCGGGGGGGGGCCGGGCGGCGTGTCCCTCAGCACGGCGAGCGGCGCGGGCGGCCGGCGCTCCGCCCGCCTGTGTGCCCTGCGCCTGCTGTTCGTGCGGGAGACCACCGCCGTGAGGGAACAGGGCGGACTGAGTGGCTTCCTGCATACCTTCACGTGCGAGGTAAATAATACTTGTAGTCACATTAAGCCCCTGTCAAACGTAACTGCGAACCGAACCGAAAACATGGAGAATGCGAAACGAAGCGGGGACGTCAGACTGGGGTCAGCGAATCGAACTCGTGGCGAGAAATCGTTTTACTCTTGTCGAAGACAATGAATATTGGGAGTAAACAGTCAATGGTTCGCTTTCGCTTCGGTTTATTCATTTATTTCATATAATTAGGCTCCTGGAGAGCTCTTTTACATCGTAATTTTTTTCACAAGCCAGTTGATACAACCGACGCCTTTGGTCGACGTTGCGATACCGCACCGTCGACGCGTTATATGACCGCGCTCTAAAAGTATGTAGCAATTATTATTAATACTATGCTAAAACGGATTTTCCACACGATTTACTTATCAATGCACTAGGGATCCTCCACCATATTCTCTTATGTGTTCAGGTGCTGGCCATCGTGAGAGCATACACTTCAGCGCTGGGTGGTAACGCACTCACTTCTTTCTACATCACACAACTCATGCTGCAAGACAATGCGCACAAGAATCAGGTATGGTTTTTGTCACTTTTACAGGCTCTTAGGATTTCCCACCTCAAATGAAAGAACGCAACCCTTATAATATCACTCGTGCGTCTTTCTGTCCATCTGTCAGAGCTATATTCTCCGAAAGGACTGGATCGATTGAGTTGAAATTTGGGTATACACATGTATTTGGTAACTGTTAAGAATAAAAGTAGAACCATTAGAACTAAATGGCATTTCATTTATTGACATCTAAAAAAGGGTGAGGAAAAGAGCCAATCATCTATCGATCTCTTTCTTACTCCCATCTCAGGTCAAAAGCTAGAATAGAGTGAACGGTTGATTATGGTTCTGTAGCGTCCACTACATAAGGCCCCATCTAGTGGAACACTGAGGAAACACAAAGTACTTGTTTAGTACGGAAGATGACGTATGACCGAGTTGCATCGCACATGCGAAGTTTTCGCAAGAGTTGGCCTATATACAAGTTCCCAACTTTACCCGTTGGGCCGCCAGGCGCTATCACCTCGCCCAGTGGGAAGATCGTCCCTTTTCGTCGGCGAATGAAACCCGTTCCTCCACAGTTATTTATTCTTGCTCTCCTTCTATACTTTAGTTGTTGTTCAGAGACTTGCACTGATACATACTAAATGTGTTAATTCTTACTCTTTTTCAGGGTCAATGCCTCTTGTCGGTCGGTGGTGACGTAGTTCATGTGACGTACTAATTAAATTCGTTATTAAATTCTTAATGTATGTACACTCTCAAAACAAATGAAAAACCTGTAAACCAATCATTGTCAATATTTCAGTAAAATTACTAGATCATTTGCACACGCATATAGAACGGCTGCGAACTCCAACTGTAGTAACTTGAAAGTGTATTTTTCGTGTCTGTTTATTAAAAAATTTCTAGATAATATTGTCTTGAAAATTATACAATGCACACATTGTATTATATTACAAACAACGACATTAAAGGGAAACTAGAACGGCTAAGTATACTCAACAACTTAACGTGTAATAGTCAATCCGTTTAAATATAATGTACTTGAAAAAACGGAACCCTATATTTTTTTTTTTTTTTGTTTTTTATATACCCTTACACTCACAGCCCCACAGTAGGTATAAACCTGTGTCGTGGGTGCCGTTGTACACATACAACACATACACAAACATCCAGACCCGAAACAAATATCTGTAGGCCATACAAATATTTGTTCCGGTGCGGGGATCGAACCCGCGACCCTTCAAATCAAACGGTGGTTTCGCACCGCTGGACTAACCGGGTCGTCTCAGTACGAGTACGAGTTACGACATTGCACATGTCGCAACTCGTACTTGGCCTGTTTTTTTTCTGATAACTCCGACCCGGGGATCAAACCCAGGACCTGAGCGCAGCAGTAGTGGCCTGTAACCACTGGACTACTGAGGCAGTTAACATCATAGTGAAACGATTATTATTTTTGCAATTCAAGGTAATAATTTACTTAGACGGGCTATATAACTTTTGAAACACTCGCCTCGGTAGCCTAGTGGTAGCAGGCCTCTACTATTACGCTGAGGTCCTGGGTTCGATTCCCGGGTAGGGGGTTATCAGAGATAATGGTGAAAAGTCCTTTATCTCTGGTTCTATTGGGATTTTTCCACTTTCTGGAAATTTCCCAGTACCTCAAAGTTTGGTAATGTGCCCGGAGATGTCAACAGGCTCGCCACCTGTTACATGGGCCAAAACGTAACCGGCGAATCGTGGGTGTTTGCATGTATGCTTGAATGCATGCATTTACCTCTGCCTACCCCTTCGGGGATTACAGGCGTGAAGTTACGAAACACTCGCGTTTACCACTAATTTCACTGATTTTACGAACCGGGTCGTGCCGAAACGAATATCTATATCGCGTCGCGACCCGGTTTGTAAAATTAGACGGGCTATTTGAAATTGACATTGATTGTTTTATGGTTCTTCTCTGAGAGACACCAATTTTCTTGTTCATATTCATTTCTTTTGGTGTCTCTCAATAGCCCCAATGTGATATGTTCTTAGGTTTTCGCGAGCTACACTCATTGAAATAAAACTATTTTTACGGATTTATCTCGCGTATATTAAACGAAAATGATGCCCCAATGTTGTTATTATTAAGGCTATGATGTTTACTAACTGAGAGTATCGGTACATTTGTACTTAAAAAGTTTAACTGTGACATTTGTTTCCAGCGGCATATCTGTGTTGTGTCTATCAATTGTATTTATTGTAATATTGTAGTAAGTGATTTTATTAGGATGGGTGGGAATTATCTCATCCGTATGCCGAATAACATTATGGTCTTTTCAAAGAATTCCAAGTAAATTAGAATAGGTAGTTTTCAGTCTTCTTCACGCCTGCAGTCCCCGAAGGGGTAGGCACAGGTAAATGCATGCATACAAGCATACATGCAAACATCCTCGATTCGCGGGTTACGTTTTGTCCTATGTGCGGTGGCGAGCCTGTTCACTGACATCTCCGGGCACATAACCAAACGCCGAGATATTGGGAAACTTTCAGATGGAGAAATCCCAATAGAACCAGAGATAAGGGTTTTCAGTTTTGTACAAAACACTACTTATATTATTTAATCTAACTCTAAAATATACGTAAACTTTTTCATGGTTTAATGAGAAATCCCCCAGCACCTCAAAGTAAAGAAGCACTTGATCGCTTCATTGGGGTGCTGTATTTAAAAAGTTGCCGAGTCATTTGTCATTAAAGTTACATACGTGTAGAATTGCCATTCATTTGTGAATAAATAATTAGTAAGAGATTTATAAAACTTAAAAAGCAAATATTAACAGTCTTGATTAGATAATTCAAAGCAGTAGCAGATTAAGAAGGGTAGAGAATGGGCTTAATCTCCATATTAAATCCCTCCCAGAATCATCGGCATCTTCTCCAGCTATCCTACACGCAGTTTCAGTGTCCAATTCTTGCCATCAGCTATGCCAAGCTAATGAAAATGTTGAATACGTCAAAGGCTCTAAATACGTGTGCCACCCATCCTAATAACAATATTTAGAGTATTTACTAACGGGAGATGGCATTGTAGGGCGACCCCTATAAAAGGTACTAGAGCGAGCCTACCCTTTGTATAAATGCCGCATTACCAGACGAATATTTGTTATCGCGCAAAACAGACGTTTTTTTACCTTTTAACGAAGCGGCGGAGTAAGGCGGGGGGGGGGGGGGGGCGGTGTCTCACGGGCCCCTGATGACCTAAAACTGTGACGAAGTGAACACATTGAAAAGACCATCGTAATTTCAAAACAAACCGAAATTTCGCGATAGCTTAATTGCACGTGAAAATGGAAGTGGTTTTAATTGTAGCAAACCGCACGTTGTGTAGATAAAGTCCTTTGATGTGCGATAGATCACCGACCGCCGCGCGAAGAGGATTTGCATGTCGCGACAATCTTTATCGTAATAGCGGGAAGTATATTTTTATGTAATGGAAGTGGCAAACAAGCACACAGTTCATATTGATGTTATGTGATGAATGCAGCCTATAGACACCCACCCAAAGACCAAGGTCAAAATGCAGATGCGTTACCACTCCTGAGGCCGAATACTACCATTTAGCGGCAAGTATATTAGGTAATGCGGTGGTGCCTACGCCCAAGAGCTCCGTCACTGGAGCTCTACCACCAGTTATCGCGATATTGATGTCGTAGCATAAAAAAGTATGCATATTTTGTTTGCAAGCGTATTTTTTGACGACCCAAGTTAGTCCAGCGGTGTGAGAGGACTGTTTGAAACGTAACTTCGTAACTTCATGCCTGTAATCCCCGAAGGGGTAGGCAGAGGCAAATGCATGCATTCAATCATACATGCAAACACCCACGACTCGCCGGTTACGTTTTGGCCCATGTAACAGGTGGCGAACCTGTTGCCATCTCCGGGCACATTACCAAACTCCGGGGTACTGGGAAACTGGAAAATGGAAAAATCCCAATAGAAGCAGAGATAAAGGATTTTAAACCGTTATCTCTAATATCCCCCGACTCGGGAATCGAACCCAGGACCTCCAGCGTAATAGAAGTGGCCTGCTACCTCTACGCTACTGAGGCATATTTGTATGGCCTACAGATATTTGTTTCGGGTCTGGGTGTTTGTGTATATGTCGTACACGACACATGTTTATACCTAGTGTGGGGCTGTGAGTGTAAGCGTATTGTTTTTTTTTTTACTGTCTCATGCGTTATTTATTTCATGACTCATTTTAGGCGTGTATACCAACTGGATGCTTACATTTTGTTATTCTGGACAAACTTAGTTGTACCGAGCTCATGGCGTCTCCTATTAGCTAAATACTCTAAGTAACAATAGCATATAAGATAATAATGAGCGTAAAATGACTGTACTTAGCGTGTGACGCCCAAGTATCGAAATCAGTGCAATTTAATGTAAGTCAAAACGAATTTAGACTTTGTTTTTCTGTATGTACCTAACACTTTGTCTATAAATTATAATAATTCGAATTATAATCGACTTCCATATTTAATTGAAGAAATAATCAAGTCTTCAGTTTTGATTTATAACATTTTTAATTCAGTTTTAATAAATATTTAACGATTTTATAATGTCTATATTCTATGTCTATTGTCTATGTTCTATATTCGTTGTAGGCATCGACCATAACCAAGGTTTTGATGTTTGCAGATAAGTGAACTCGTTGGCAAAAATATAATTGTTAATTTCCCAAACGAAATCTTTTTAAATATTTTATCTATACTAATATTATAAAGCTGAAGAGTTTGCTTGTTTGCTTGAACGCGTTAATCTTAGAAACAACTGTGTCCGATTTGAAAAATTCTTTCAGTGTTAGATAGCCTATTTATCGAGGAAGGCTTTAGGCTATATAACATCACGCTAAGACGAATAGGAGAAGGTAGGTTTTATTGCAACCGCGCGAAGCCAGGGCAGGCCGCTAGTATTTGATATTATTTCCAACGTATATCAAATAATCGAATATTTATCATGCCAAAATCTATCCATGTCGCCCCATTATAATTTTGTCAAGGTTGCTACTAACTTGTTTTATATTATTTCGCATTAACACATGCTTGTGAAATATATTTTAATTAAAGAAAAATGGAAAGAAAAATTTGACTTCAGGCGAGACTCGAACTCGCGGCCTACTTGGACTAGATTCCCAGTAGGCCGCGAGTTCGAGTCTCGCCTGAAGTCAAATTTTTCTTTCCATTTTTCTTTAAATAAAATATATTGCTACTAACTTGTATTTGTTTTACACCTAATTCACGAATCACTTTTGCCACTTGCCCTCGTAACCATGGAAATATTATACATAGCTCTCTTTCATAGGCTGGTGCGGATGCAGACTTTTGCTCATGAGGACGGGAGGAAAGGCAGGAATTTTGGTCGTACTTATAATAAATTCATCCCGTTATGTATTTCTTAAATAATCCAGACTACAACTTGCTTACTTAACTACTTGTTAAATTTAACTAAGCGCCCGTATTGTCCCTTAGATGTATGGGCTGGTATGTATTAATAAAAGCATTATGCATACATGCATATTTAATAATGCATTGAATATTCATCCGCACATTCACTTTAATTGGAATAACTTCTGAAGTATCCTCTGGTAGCGCCTGAAAATATTCACAATCTGATAACTCAATAATCCCGGGATCTCAAACCAATTTGTGAATTAAAGATTCATCATTATCATTTTAGCCAAAAGACGTTTACTGTTGAACAAAGGCCTCCCCCAAAGAATGCCACAACGAACGGTCCCGGGCCGGCCTCACGCAGCGATTGCCCGCGACCTTCACCAGGTCGTCGGTCCATCTTGTAGGAGGCCTGCCTACGCTTTGTTTTCCCTTATGCAGTCGTCACTCGAGAATTGCTCTGCCCCATCGGCCGTCAGTTCTTCGAGCTATATGAGCCCTGCCCATTGCCACTGCTATTTGTCAAAAAATTATCATGCCCATGCCGTATGACAAAAATCCATAAATGTCGTAAATGTCTAATAAAATGCTTTATTCGTACATAGTATTTTACTTCCTCTATGTCCCTCTCCTTCTTAGTTAAGAATTTATTTAGAATTGCTTCTAAAATTGTACTGCATCCGCATCTGGTCATAAGATATTATGTGAATTTGTGTTATAATATAATATATTTCTTGCCATACATAGGTGATGTTTCGAAAATTGTATTTAACAGTTTTTTAACTATTTCATTGATATCGTGGTTACTACTAAACTAACATTGAAATGATGTTACTATGTCGTAAAGTTTTACATTTGCGAATTTCGAAGTAAAATGGATATAAATATATTTTCAAAGAGGTATCCATACGAAGTATTGTACAGGGATATATTTGGACAAAAGCATCATAAGACTGGACCCAGAAAAGTTTAACTTGTGTGTGTAGAACTACAAGGCAACATTTTTTCGGTGTTACTACCATAATAACATATCTAAGAAAAAATTGAAAGAAAAGTATATTTAATAAATATTACTCAATTTTAAGCTAATATTTTAGACTGTAAATTACAGTTAGTACCCAGCAATATTGCACATCGTGCTTAGGAGAGAGACAATCGTCTAGTTTCGACTTCGTAGAGCGTTATCTCTGTTGCACACTGGCTACGTAAGTACTGATAGTATGGTATTGGTCAACATTTTATAAAATGGTTGACAAACGTCACATAGATAGTGTGCGAAAGAGATAACGCTCTACAGAGCCGAAATTATCCGAAATATCTTTCCCAAAGTCGATAAGCAATATTTGTTGTTGAGACAGTAGTTTTCATGGAGACCCGTAAAAACACAATGAAAATTTTGGAGTAGTAACCATATATTAATGACTAATATCCTAATTTGTAGAATAAGGATCGATTGGTTTTGTAAATATTGAAAGGTGAATCGGTGCTAGATATTTTTGAATTGTCCCCTTCATAACACTGTTTTGCGGTTTAGGATTAGTTTAATTATATTTTTTTATTGTTTTTATCTAACCTAGATTAATTTGTACAAATACAATGACTGTCTAAGGAATGCTAATTAATGTTGCATCAAAATATTCCTTAGCGCCCTAACGCACTAGCGTTTAGCCGCGGGAGCGGGTAGCCGCGCGGCTTACCGATTTTTCAATTTATATGCAACAGCCTGTTAAGTATAGTGCGTACAATAACAGGCGGTTGCATATTAAACTGTAAAAGCGGCTACCCGCTCCCACAGCTAACCGTTAGTGCGTTAGGGCAATAAGATGTACATAATAATTTAGAGCATGAGTTTTATAGAAGACATAAAGTTCAAAATATGAAAATTGAGATGGAAATGTTGGAAAAATTTAATAGTGCTCCATGTGACGAGGGAGTGAAAGAGAAACCTAATGGTGCTTTACTTTTAAGTTACTCTACTTTTGAAGAATTATACACGTTCTCTCTTCTTATTTTTACTTTACAAATTATCTTTAAATGAAATTACTGGTATGCCTAACGAGTTGCTATCTCTTGACAAGTCAGATTTTGAAAAATATCATACTACACATGTATATGCTTAGACCGATTCTGTGAGTAACGCTCTAATGATCTCATCTCACGTAATTAAAGCACTCCCCCCCCTCCACACCCTCACTCTAACATGCAATATGGTTGTGTCCTAGGTACGAAATATACTTTTTATCGTATCATATGAATGTTTAATGTAAATAGAATGTAAAAGAATAAAATTAATAAAAAGTTTAGTTTTCTGAAATGACGAAAAACAGTGACAAAAAATTAACTGAAAATCATAATAATTTCACTTTTAGAATCTTTATACAATTTGAAACAACTTAGTATGTCTATCGACGTGAGACAAAACTTAGTATTGACGAAAATATTAAAAAAAATATTTATTTCCCTATTCAACTCACCGGTGTCGTGCAGGCTGTGACCTGTGACATCATAACGCGCTGCAATTTTTTAAGGGCCGTTTTGAGTCATTTCACCACTCCCAACGTCGTGCGTTCCCCGTGGTCACAACGATGTGAATCGTTACATGTTAACAACGACTACTTATTGACAATATGCCTAAGACAAGAAGTATTTATTATTATTAATTATATATTATCCAAAACTTTTTGTAAAACAAAAAAAAATGTCATCATCCCAATATTCATACTTGCATAACAAAATCAACACGAATGTCGTGGGACACAACCCTTTTAAAAATATAAAATGAAAAAAATTATCAAAACGCACGCAGGAACCGCGTGAGTTTATAAGATATATTATTGAGGATTGTTTTTATATTATTTCGCATTAACACATGCTTGTGAAATATATTTTATTTTTAAAGAAAAAATTGACTTCAGGCGAATTAGCATAGTTGGTAATAGATGGCGCTACTGCTACCATAAAGCAATGCAATAGATGTGAAGGAAAGATTTGACAAATCGGGCAGAGCTTCAGTGGCTCAATTGGAAGAGCGGCTGGACAAGATTCCCAGTAGGTCGCGAGTTCGAGCCTCGCCTGAAGTCAAATTTTTCTTTCCATTTTTCTTTTAAAATAAAATTATTGAGGATTTTTAAAATAAACCACAAACTGTTTCTCTGAACATACAAAGTTTGCCCACTTGCGACTTGTACTTTTTTTTGTTCTGTGTATGTACGAGTATGTAACTTCACGCCAGGTAGGGACCTGGTCCCTGATCCTCGTTAGGGAACGGGGTAGGCAGAGTGTGAAGCGCCAGATATTCCGGTCCGGTTCGGTATTGTTCTGTGGTTATAAAGAAAAGAGGTACTTCCGTTAAGTCCCGTTGCACTATGTTGGACTTAGTAACTTGTTAAACTACCAGCAAATCAGTACACAAGTAGAATTGTCCAATTGCCCAATTGCGGGTAGAGAAATGTCAGTTTGTACTCAAATGAACTTTATGTGATGGGAATAAAAGCTAAGAATGTTTGATTGTTTTTTTGCGTCAGTTCTTTGATTGTACGTTAGACATTGTTTTCAATTCAATTTCTTGTACATTTTTATACTTTGTTACTCTTTTGGGGACAATTGATGGATGTGTGTAGTGAACCGCCTGATTTGTATTTTTTCTAATATTGATTTTTCTATACATATTTATGTATACTGATGGTGTGAAATAAAGTTCTGTGAAAAGATATATTTGTTTAATTATCTGTACAGTTTTTACGACTTCAACTAGGTACTAACAAACATGTTAAAATCTACCGCATTGTCATTTACTTAGGTTCGGTTACACGGGTTGTTCGTCATCTCGCCCGACAAAGACTCGCAGGATCGGGCGACAGAAATATGAGGTAAATTCAAAAGGTGCCAAGTCGCCCGATCGTGCGAATTTTCGTCGTGCGAGATGACGAATAACTCGGTTACACCAAGCTATTTGTTAAAGTCATCGTCTTCTTAAAATTTTACATCCTTCTTCAACGTTAACAAATATTTTGGTGCAACCGAACCCAAAAAGTCTGAGGCATCACATGTGGGACACCCGATTGGAACGAAGTTCCTCTTCAACTTCTAATGAATCACTCACAATCCATTGTTTAATTTTAAAAAATAAATCTACATACATACGAACACGACAAACAATGTACCTACGCATACACAGAAGACGCGCGCGTTGCGTGGCTTGTCACTGTCGAGAAAGAGAGAGAGAGAGAACGAATAAGTCGAATCTTATACTCGGCCTTCCCCATTTCCGAGTGCTACGCATAGCATAAGTGTCGCAAGGAATTTTCGTGACGCTCACCTAGCCCCCTTAGCCAGCGTACCGCGCGATAAGAAATATCTTCATTGAAATCTCTGGTTTTTATGAAGGTGTTTAATAGACTACAAACATTATTTGCTTACCATCAATGTAATCGGGTTTTTTTTGCCACATTCATAACATATGAAAAAACATCTCCAGGCCTCACAGATACCTAAACGGAACCCGTAATTTAATGTTGTCAACCCGTCTAGGAACAACCCAAGCTTATAAAAGCGTGTTAAAAATAAAGAGCGACTTTCATGATAAGGTAAGAAATCATTGGTTTTTGACTGATATGAGCAAGGCAGAAAATACTTTAATCGTGCCATTTTCATATTCCATGAGTATTATTGTATCTGCTCAAGAATGAATTATACCTATTGCCTTATTGTGCAAATTACGCTCATTTGGCTGAATTTTTTAGTATTCATGGAGGCATATTTCAAGCGGGAACAGCAAACCGGTCGTAGAAACGAGTAAGATCTTTAGCAGCTGTTTTGTAGAAATAAATTAGGTCATAACAAATGTTATACCTACGACCTAAGATACGATTATTGCACTTTATGCCTATTGCTACCTCCAAAACGTGCTAACTCCATACTAACGAGCATGCAGTTTACATAGTATGTGATAAACTGACTTCTGGCACCGTGCTATCAAGGGAAGTGTATCCCGTCTAGAGTGTCTAGTACTTTAGTAGGTACATATAGGTCAAAACAGTTCGCCTGTAATTTGAACGCACTTTGCCTAGTAATGATGACAGGGTGTATGTCTTCTACTCATATCAAACGACCCATTGTTGTCTTGAAATTGAAAATTGTATTTTATAATTACGATGTTCAATAATTTAAATCAATTCAGTTCAAATATAACAATACGCATGGTGTATTTAAAAAACCATCAGGAGTTACAAGTGTTATCGAGCACATTACCTAACTCCGAGGATGCTTAATCCCTACTAGATGTTCTCAGGTAATAAAAAAAAAATGAGTCAAGGATCTAGACCTGAGACTTCAGATCAAGGCAGTAAATTTCAGTTCAGTTGTGTGGGAGATTTTGATGGGTTTGGTTATAAAAAATCGCTCAGCTTGTCACAAATATGTATTTATTTATATTTATTTAAAACATTACAATATTATTTTTTACGCTTATCCAACGAAACGTGACGAAAAAATGTTGACAACAAGATTGTAACCTTAATCTATTAATACTTGTAGCGATAAGTACATACCAATAGCCTAATCTACATTCATTTATTCAATTTGGAGAGAGAGGTTTAACACGTCCGCTCTTGTCGACGCCCGGGATGAAAATGGCAAATCGTCGGATAAAAACTAACTTACACCTAAAAACATAAGGTACTAATCTTAAGGAACTCTTAGAAATGTTTTGGACAAAATAATAGAATATTATGCAGGTGGTTAATTATGTATCTCAGGCCTCGTCGCTGCGTTTTGGTTGCGGTTTTCTTGCGGGGGTGCGGCGTTTCCGCAGCGATTGCTGGACGCGTCAGCGGCGACGACCGAAACGCAGGAACGAGTGCACGACGTCTTGTCGCTTCATGCCGGTGTCGAGGAGTTGAGGGTAATCCCGGACCAGAGCTGGAACAATTGAAAAAAAAACCAAATTAGTTTATATTATGTCATGAAGCAGCAAACAAGCATACAGATCACATTGATGTTAGGTGATGACTGCAGCCTATGGACACCCACGCAAAGACCAGAGATCAAAATGTAGATGCGTTGCCACCCTTAAGACCTTAGTTGTTATATCTCTGTGATAGTTACTAGGAGCCATACATTACCAACTAACCTGAACACGATAGTGCGATCGAGAAAGGAAAAAAAACAGGAAAAATACCTTGATATTCTGGCACTTGTTCACCAGCCGCTTCAGCATACAGTTCGAGGAAGGTGTTTAGTGCTTGGCAAAACCTCGCGGCGCGTGGGTCGTCTTCTGCCGCGGCCGCGCACAGTTGCGCCGGCGCAGCACGAGCGCCCCCCGCGCACACCGCCACGATAGCGCATAGCAACGCCACGCGACACGCTTCTGAACTGCTGCAGATTGAGAAATTAGCATTCGTTAATTATTGTAACTTCGACCCTTTAGCTTGCTTGGAAGTAGTATTACAATTTATTAAAGTTTAATAGAGTCTATGTCTATGACTGACGCGATATACACGCAGTTATGCCGCAAACAGTTGAACTCCGGTTACACTCTCGTTGAGTCATCTATCGTCGGTGTCGATAGGCGAATAAAATAGCAATGTTTATAGATGTGTTGCAAAAAGGGAGAAATAGTATCTCGTACTTGGCAATACCAATGAGTCACGAGCCAGGCTTTTGGATTATTAAAACTGCAACTTTACAATGACAGACGATACATTTGCAAGTTTTATCGTCGAGCCGTAAAACCGTGGCCTTACTCGCTGTACAATCGGCCGATCGGGCCCTAAACGACAAGTAGATAAGTAAAATCTAACCCCCTTATTCATAAACGTAGGTACATTAGATACGTTTTAGCTTTGGAAGTCTTTGTCAGTTGCATTGTCAAATGTACAGGATAGAAAAAGACAAAGGAGATATTAGCAACACTTTAACTAAAATACGTTTATGAATAAGGGGGTAAGTATTTTATTTCTCTTTGGAAGATTTTTTTTACTATTTATTTAATTTTTGTTGGACTTGTAACAACTTGATGGACTGAGACTTCGAATGTTTTTTGTAGAGGCTGCTCTATTCAATAATTTTGAGAACTACTTGCCTTAAAGTTATAGGAAAAAGTAATCAGTTGCGCAATATGACATACTCGTACATAATTAACGTTCGTTATTACACAATGAACCGCCACGTTTATATTAACGAAAGCAATCAATTACGAAGTAGGACGAACGAATTGGGGGTAATTTACAAATCGGGTCCGGTCTAAATTCGAACGTACTCGTAGTATAATCGAATTTTGTCTCGCGGTCAAATGGTCATGTCGCCTCACTGCTTCTCCGTGAATTATGTCGCGTTAGGTAAGTTTGTCTTTTCACTATCACATTCGTAATAGGTAATTGATTGCTTTGGTAATGGTGTGTTTGAGGAAGGTAAAGATCGTGCTATTCGTGCTTCATACCTGAATGACTCTTGATGAGTTTATTTATTCCATTACTACTTTTTTATGTAACAAGGTGGCAAACAGGCAAGCAGTTCACATGGATGTTAAGTGATAACTGAAACCTACAAGTACACAAATACCAAAGGTCAAACGAAGGATGCGTTGCCACTTTTGAGACCTTAGTTCTTATGTCTTTAAGTGATTGTTATCATTGTTATTACGGGGGCATAAGCCCGAAACAGAGTTTTGCGTCATTCTGGGGAAAATTTCCATATCGTCACGCTTGTGCGGATTGGCGATCAGAGTAGCGGTAATTTTATCGTACGACGCTGCTACCCATCTCACGTTATTACATTTATTACCGCCCTATTCAAATCATTTCACTGCTATTGTTGACGGATTGCATTAGCGGAAGAATCCTTCTCCAGTGTCAAAATTTACGCGTTGGGACGCGTGACGTGGTGCTCACGCGTCCCAACGCCTTCCTTTCTTTAGAACAGTTTAAATTTTGTCAAACTTTGTGCATGATGGTGCTTAGCTAATACTTATTTCAATCCTGATCATTTTAGTCATTTTACTAAAAGAAACAGCTTCGTTCAAGTAGGCTTTTAACAAAATACTGATCTAAAATCCCGATTCCCGACATTTGATCAGAGTGCGCACCGACAACACAAATATATTTGTGCAGAAATGCGATTTGCCCAAGCTTGTTACGGCGTAATGTGAGCACAAAGGGATGGAGCTGTATGGCGCGCTATTTACAAATGGCACAGTGGGTTTCGTTATGTGGAATCAGCTTAATCTCTTTCAGATATCATTAAAAGTAGACTGCTTCTAAACTATACAGACCGTTTGTATTCTATATATATATATATATATGTAATGCTAATGCTATTAAAATTTGTAAATAGGTAGACAGGATAGCGTCCACGATTAAGGCCGATGGTGATTCAAGTTTTAGACATACCTTATATTTCTCTATTCATAGCAACAGGAATTTAAATTTCAAATATGGTATTCCGCGGTAATGCGGTGGTGCCTACGCCCGCGAGCTCCGTCACACGAGCTCTGCCACCAGTGAAAAAAAGGTATTTGATAGTTACTATACTAGCACTTATAAAAACGTACAGAAATGGGATTTGTCCACGCTCGTTACGGACTAATGTGAGCACAAAGGCTATCACAAAGGGATAGAGCAGCATGGCGCGCTGTTTTCAAATATCATAGTACTCGTAGTTGGCTTCGTTATGTGGAATCAGCTTTAAATCTCTTTTGTAGATCTTAGATAGGCCGTTTGTCTGTTCCTAGACTTTGCTTTCTATTTAGTTTGTGATTTGTGCAATGTTATGTTTTATTTTCAAATGGATAGGGTCATAGAATGTCAAGCTAAGAGGTATCGTAATATATATGTAAGTAGTAGAATTTTTTTTTTTTTCCTCTTTTGTATAATTAAACAAGAGGAGTAAGTAATGTTGTGGATGACTTGACAGAAGTCCTCGCTACGGTTTACGGGCGACTTAAGTCAATATCAAGATGAAAGGTGTGTATAGAGTGGGTTAGGTATGTATTTTGAGTTTAGTTATTATGTGATGATATCTCATGTATTGTTGAACTGCTTTAAGGTGTTGACAATGTATTTAGTGAACTGATTGAATGTGTTTCTTGTACTTTCTTTTTGTAGGATGCTTTCTAATTTGAATGGGTCTATATTGAGCATATTGCATGTGTTTATGTGAGTGTAGCGAGCGTTACTGTAGCGAGGACAATCAGTTAGCAGATGGTGGATGCTTTGAATTGAAGTGTCATCACAGGGACATTTGTCCGAGGGAGTGATTTTCAATCTATGGAGATATTGTTTATGGTAACCGTGCCCGGTAAAAACTTGAGTGAGGTGGAAAGCAGCAGTAGTAGTAGTAGTAGTTTTCTTTAAATAAAATATATTTCACAAGCATGTGTTAATGCGAAATAATATAAAAACAATTATTAAGGGTAAAAGCGACTTCTTTACGATATTCAATAAACTGCAAAGTCTATTATATCGGTTGCCTAACTAGCATAGTTGGCAATAGATGGCGCTGCTGCTACCATAAAGCAATGCAATAAATGTGAAGGAAAGATTTGACAAATCGGGCAGGACTTCAGTAGCTAAATTGGAAAAGCGGCTGGACTAGATTCCCAGTAGGCCGCGAGTTCGAGTCTCGCCTGAAGTCACATTTTTCTTTCCATTTTTCTTTAAATAAAATATATTTCACAAGCATGTGTTAATGCGAAATAATATAAAACAAGTAAGTAGTTGTTTTTTTATTAATCACCTACATACCAAAACACGCGTATTAATTTTCGTTCTTTTCAATATCGCAAATAGTTCTTTGTTGTTGGATTTTACTATTTTACATAACGTTACTGTTACTAAGTAAATTTTGAAAAAATTGCGTTTTTCAGTTTTCAGTGATTTTTTTTAAACGTAATCATAGTCGTATACGTAAGTATAGTATTTTATTATTAGTATTTTCAGGTTACTAAGGGAGGCGATTTTGATGTTTCACTAAAATTTTTTTCGCCGCGACAACACGTGGCGGTATAAAGCTAAGTAAAATAAACAAAAAAAGAAGAAAAGAAAATAATTTAAAAATTATGTAAGTAATAAAAATACAGTCCTCGTACTGAATTTTGTTAAACAAAAGGCTTATCGCGTCTAGAATGTTTCAAAGAAACCACGACTTAACTGTTATAGGTATCTTCACTTTTATGATATGTTTTATAAATTATTCATTCAAACATTACGAGATGTTTGCTATATCCTTTCCTATCCCTGTTTATATTGTGTTACGGATTTTATTCCTAACGGTATTCGAATATGAAAATATAATTAAATTTTTTACTCGTAAACGTTGGATTGCATTTGGTTCTTTACAAAAAAACTTTACAAAAAAAGTATTGGACAAAGATATAATTAGATAAAATGGTCAATTGATTGTTATTTCGGCCCTGTAATTTCCGGCACAGAGGCATAACACCTTAGTGACCTTAGGCCTCAGGAGTGGTAACGCATCTGCATTTTGACCTTGGTCTTTTTGTGGGTGTCTATAGGCTGCAGTCATCATTTAACATCAATGTGAACTGCGTGCTTGTTTGGCGGGTTCTGTGGCGTATAATTAGAAAATTCTTTTACTACCCTTAAATTCATCACGATCAATTTTAATACAAAAACCTCTAAGTTTTGTTTATATATATATTATACAAAAACCACTTAAAATTTAAGCTGCTCTTTCTCGATCTATCTAACCAAAAGATTTCGGACGGTTTTGTATTCCAATGAAATCATATTACAATAAAAGTCTATGGTAACACAAAACGGCACGTCGAGGACACAAGACCAATATATTGCTTTTATTTTATGTCGTATTGTTTTTCTGATATGAAAATAGTTGGTCGACAAACAGTATGTATTTATGCACGATTCGCATACTTGAGTTTGGGAGATTCCTCATTTATTATTCTGCTTTTTTGCGCGCCGAATAAATATAAGAAGCATTACAATGGATGTATCTTTCGTTGTACAATTATTTACGCACATCGGAGTTGTAAAAGTTTATATTATTTTTCATTTATTGGTAGTAGAGCTTCTTCTTCCGTTATTGCAGACAGTCAACGGAACAATGGCGGTAAAACCATTCCAATAATAATGGCAACCCATTATACGTCCCACTGCTGGGCACCAGTCTCTCCCCTTTTTTGGGGGGAGGCCTGGAGCTTACTGTACCAAGCTGCTCCAATGCGTATTGGTGGAGATGCGCGTTGGTGGGCAATCCGCTGTCGGACAATGTTTAACGACTGCAATATATCGAAACAACCGCAACCGGGACCGACGGCTTAACGTGCCCTCCAAAGCACGGAAACGTGCATTTTTAATCTCATTTTTAATCAACACTAGCTGTCATCCATCACACACCTTACCGCCCGTAGTGCTTAACCGAGTAGATCGCTTATGATCTACACCAGCCGCGGGGCCATGCGCGCAACTATTCCAATAGGGTAGTAAAAATAACAACGCGGGATGGGTAGCAGCGTCCCGCGATGTAACTACCGCCACTTCAATCGTGAATCCGCCAGCCAATCGTGGCGATTATGGCATATTCTCCTCGAATGACGCACAGCACTGTTGTGGGCGTCTTTGAGAACGGCCTTTTTTATGTAAGTGAGGTGGCAAACAAGCATGCTGCTCACATTGATGTTAAGTGATGACTGCAGACATAGACATATACATAAAACCAGAGCTCAAATGCAGATGCGTTGCCACCCCTGAGGCCTAAGGTGTTATGCCTCTGTGCCGGAAATTACAGGGCCGTACATTACCACCTGACCGGAACACGATAGTGCTGAACACTACCATTTAGCGGCCAGTATATTAGGTAATGCGGTGGTGCTTACGCCCGCGAGCTCCATCACTGGAGCTCTACCTTCAGTAAAAGTACCTAATCCTAAATTATAAATAAACATTTTAACTAAATGTGTAGTTTTTTATTTCTTCGCAAGAACGCATAATAATATGAATGAAGTAATAAAATAAAGTAAGATGGTAAGAAAAATATCACTATGCGGAACTTCGGTAGCTTAGTGATAAAGCGGGTGGATTGGTTACCCTCAGATCACAAGTTCAATCTCTGCCCGAAGTCAATTTTTTTGTTTCAATTTTTTCTTTAATTGGTTTAGGTACATAAAATAGAGTTTGATACTACAATAAGTATGTTAACATAAAATACAACGAACTCTCAAAACAGTTTAAAAACTCCGTTACAAAGTTTGTGAAATACCCAATGTAGCAGAATAAGAAACACCCTTCTAAACAAACAGACCGACAAGAATATTAAGTGTCCTCCCACTCAATACGGCTTGAGCTCACGTACTCTGTTGCGTATTTTTAAATGACGTTTTGGAACACCCTTTAGCTTAATTTCGGACTTCTGAACTACGCCAGCCTCAGTAGCCCAGTGGTAGCAGGCCACTTCTACTACGCTGAGGTCCTGGGTTCGATTCTCGGGTAGGGGGATATCAGAGATAATGGTGTAATGTCATTTATCTCTGTATTTAATGGGATTTTTTCATTTTGTGGAAATTTCCCAGTACTTCTCAGTTTGATAATGTGCTCGGAGATGTCAACAGGCTTGTCACCTGTTGTGGGTCTAAACGTAACGCCGGCGAATCGTGGGTGCTTGCATGTATGCTTGAATGCATGCATTTACCTCTGCCTACCCCTTCGGGAATTACAGGCGTGAAGTTACGTTTGAACTACGCCCTTGAGGTCCAGAGCTCCAGTATAGCAGCTCAAGGGTGAAGGCACCACTGCAATACCTCATCTATCTGCCGCCAAATGGTAAGGTAATGTTCAGCACTACCGTGTAAATCGTGTTCCTGTTAGCGGGTAATGGTAATATAATAAATAATAATAATAATGGCAACCCATTATACGTCCCACTGCTGGGCACGAGTCTCTCCCCTTTTTGGGGGGAGGCCTGGAGCTTACTCCACCACGCTGCTTGGTGGAGGTAGATGGGTCAGTGGCCAACCCGTTGTCGGATGTTTTCAAATCGCCCATAAGGCCTCCGACAAGGTTTAACGACTGCTATCTATCGATAGCAACCGGGACCGACGGCTTAGCGTGCCCTCCGAAGCACGGAAACGCGCATTTTAATTTGCCACTAGCGGTCACCCATCACACTACCCGACCGCGCCCGTAGTGCTTGACCGAGTAGATCGGTTATGATCTACACCAGCCGCCGGGCCATGCGCGCTTCCATGGTAATGTATAAATGTATGGCCCCGTAATAACTATATCAGAGATATAACAACAAAGGTATCAACTTTTTGACCTCTGGGTTTTTGTGTAGATGTCTATAGGCTGCAGTCTTGCTTAACATTCATGTGAACTGCATGCTTGTTTACC
This sequence comes from Macrosoma leucophasiata, assembly GCA_036365455.1. Classification (NCBI taxonomy): domain Eukaryota; kingdom Metazoa; phylum Arthropoda; class Insecta; order Lepidoptera; family Hedylidae; genus Macrosoma; species Macrosoma leucophasiata. The sequence continues at coordinate 2,342,404 of JAWQUS010000004.1, read as the reverse complement.
ACCTTTATAACATTAAAAAATCTAGTAATACGAGTATCTGCACTAAGCTGCAGAAATACTAAGAACTTCTTAGATTCGGAACCCCAAAAACAGTTGATATAAAAACATCCAAGGCGAAAAGTGTCTACCACCAAAGAATAAGCATCGATTTCATTATATATATATATATATATATGTTATACGTAGAGAGCAATGAAAATAAAAGTTTGAAAAATATATTTTTATGGTGCCTTCCCGTAATTTTTTTCTCGCGTACTCCATCGTTTTGGATATCAATGAATAGGTCTTTGTAAAATATTGTGAGCTTGTTAAGAACATTTCCCGATATCGTGATTTGTTTCTGAAATAATGCTTTTTAGTTTGACCCAAGTGTCTCCACTCCCTACCGAAGGAAAGAACTACTAGGAACCCTAAAAACAGTTGATAAAAACATCCAAGGCGAAGAGTGTTTACCACCAAACATTACGCAAGTAATAAGCATCGATTTAACTTGCAAAGCGTCTTATAAACCATATCGTTTTCGTAATTATCCGGCTTTCGAGTCCTTTGAGAGACGACAAACAACCAAATCTCCTCTAATCTGTTTGTACTGACAATGTCGATACTAAAATTTTGTATAAAGTATGTTTGGAGAATTTATCTTATAATACTTTTTACAGTTTTGTAGCCTATCCCTTTTGGTTTCGCCAGGTTCCATAGCGTATAAGAGGGCCTCTTATACTTTAGCATGGCTCAAAGACTTTTATTACAAGGAAGCTTAAATTTCGGCCAAATATAGGTAGGTGCATGTCATATATGTAAACTATGCGAAGAAGGCAATAAATTAAAAGTTTGGAAAATATTACGGTGCAATTTTTTCCATGCTCGTGTTGGATATCATTTAATAGATCTTTGTAAATATTGTGAGTTTGCAAAAAAACATTTTTCGCTTACGTAATTAATTACTGAAATATTAAGCTTTAAAGTGCCAATTTTCTTTTGAGCCAAGTATATCCACTGAGAGGGAGACCCCCGTGGGTGCGAACCTTATGCGTTGCGGAGGGACATACAAGACATATGCGATTAGGGGCGGTACAACTGTCACTTTAGTCATAGGTTGGTTACATGTCCGCTCGTTTGTTTATCCGTTCACAGCTTAGCTATGAGAGTCCTACGGCCAAATACTCAAACGTCACTTAAATCTAAGTGGGATTTAAAAGTCTTCTGTCTTTATAAAACACTTTCAAACGATAGAGATAGCGCACATTTGAGGGTTGCTTAAAATTGAGTGACGTTTGAGTATTCGGCCATTAAGGAGTCTTATGGTGAGATTCACAGACCGCACTACGACTTTACTTTGAGCAAAGTATGCTTAGAACTGTCAGTACAGTATGGGATTTGACAGTTCGAAGCGGACTTTACTTTGAGCAAAGTATGTCAGTGGTTCTAAGCGTACTTTGCTCAAAGTAAAATCGTAGTGCGGTCTGTGAATCTCGCAGTTAGTATTATGGTGGTGGTATGACAAAGTGGTTTTTCCGCATGAATGCACATTAGACATGATTTTACTGGTGACTGGTGGTGGCTCTTGTGACGGAGCTCGCCGGCGGTGGCGTGACCGTATTACCTACTCTTGACTTTAGACAAGCGGTTCCCTGACTGTAGATACATACTTTAAAAGGGGAAATGAGACATTCTACTGATATACTTTTTTCATTAATATATTATATTTAGTTCTATCTTAGTGATATTCTTGACTACACAGCATATATTTTTTATCTTGTTTGATATGAACTCCTAATTATCTTAAGAGTCGTTTTAGTTACCTATGCCTATCCAATTCTCTCTCCCTCCGCTCTTCTGAAAATCTTCTTCTTCAAATTCCTCTTCACTCCTCTTCCTTCGTTTCTAAATCTTTCACAGTTACGGCAGTGCGTTTGTGGAATTCACTGCCGTTGGAAATACGTAAAGCACAGACTCTTCAATCATTCAAAAAACAGCTGAATGAGTACTATCTCAGCGAAAATACGAGTAATGTTTAATGTTCATCGCATCGTTGTGGTTATATGTAAGCTTCAAATTATTATTATTGATAGTATTATGTATGTATTTATGTATTTATGCAATATAAATGTATTAGTATTTACTACTTTAGAGAATGTACACCCTACTGCTGCATTATTAGCGATGATTCTCCTTCCACCTTAAGGTCGTCTGGAAGAGATTGCTTTCAGCAATAAGACCGCCTTATTGTATTGCCTACTATTATTATAATAGCATCTGTATTTCCTACAATTCTGGTGTACAATAAAGAATATTCTATTCTATTCTATTCTATTCTATGTATATCAATTGTTATTCACTTTAATTTATTTTGTTTGATTTTAACGTGTCATAAGAGGCGCCTGTCACCCTAAACGAATAAATGAGTTTCTGATTCTGATTCTGAAATTAAAACGAGACAGTTTCGACGTCGACCATTATCAGGTCAAACAAGCTATTTTTCAAAGTGATTCCATGCATTGTAATTTGCCGCACGTATTCGGTTTGCTCTGATTAAACCGACGAGTCCAACTGGTTTGCTTTTTGCCACCGGCCACAGCGTAATGACGAAATAATTTTAGGTATTCGAACCTGTGATGCTTTTCCGAGAATTCTTATAAATTGGATTTACTGTGGTTACTAACATAACCTTCCACGGTGTACCTAGGTCGTACGTCGTACCTACTAACCAAATATACATAGACACTTACGTTCATAGAAAAATGTGCGACATACAAATGTTTTGCACACAAAGGATACGACAAACAAGTATGCCATATTATTTCTAATGTAATTGAAGTGGCAAACAAGCATGCAGTTCACGTTGATGTTAAGTGATGACTGCAGCCTATAGACACCCACACAAATACCAAGGTCAAAATGCGGATCTGCTACCACTCCTGAGGCCTACGGTGTTATGCCTCTGTGCCGGAAATTACAGGGCCGTACCACCTGACCGGAACACGATAGTGCTGAACAACTACCATTTAGCCTACGCCCGCGAGCTCCGTCACTGGAGCTCTACCACCAGTAATGTACATTGATGGAACCCATGTGAAAGTCTCAACCCATAGCCAATGGTGGCCAGTAGAACTTGGCCGAACTGAGAACTACGTCCGTATTTTTAAACTAGTATCTACTAGAGATCACTTGAGATTCGTAGCAAAACGATCTTAAGCTTTACCTTTAAGATCGTTTTCAGCGATCAAATCACTTTGGTTGTAATGTATAAAAATAATAGGCCTAAGAAATGGCATCGCATTCTATAAAACATGTTATTGAATTATTCCTAGTAGCAACACTTTCCTCAGAGATGTGTCTACGAGGAAAATGCGCGCTTTCACTCCTGTTAGATACACTTTTGTACAGGACAGTAAAACAGAAAAGTGTTAGCGTTAAAGATTTATGTATAAGCTGCAGTATAATAAATCTGCAAGCATATTTTGCCACTTTCACTATTAAACTCTAAACCATATCATTTTTCATGGTATCAATATTGAATTGAATATAATTTATTTAATGCCTCGGTAGCCTAGTGGTAGCAGGCCACTACTACTACGCTGAGGTCCTGGGTTCGATTCCCGGGTAGGGGGTTATCAGAGATAATGGTGAAAAAGCCTTTATCTCTGGTTCTATTGGGATTTTTCCATTTTCTGGAAATTTCCCAGTACCTCAAAGTTTGGTAATGTGCCCGGAGATGTCAACAGGCTCGCCATCTGTTACATGGGCCAAAACGTAACCGGCGAATCGTGGGTGTTTGCATGTATGCTTGAATGCATGCATTTACCTCTGCCTACCCCTTCGGGGATTACAGGCGTGAAGTTACGTTTCATAATTTATTTATTTGCTAAGAAGGTAACATTTAATTGCCTCATTAGCCTAGTGGTAGCAGGCCACTATACGCTGGGGTCCTAGGTTCGATTCCCGAGTCGGAGGTTACCAGAGATAAAGCTGTAAAGTCCTTTATCTCTAGTTCTATTGGGATTACTCCATTTTAAGGAAGTGTCCCAGTACCTCGGAGTTCGTTAATGTGCCCGGAGATGTCAACGGGATCGCTACCTGTTACATGGGTCAAAACGCGATGAACCGTGGGTGTTTGCATGTATGGTTAAATGCATGCATTTACCTCTACCTACCACTTCGATTACGGACGCAAAGTTACTTTACGTTTATTTGCTTGAAATATAGTACATAAGATATTCAGTACACAATAAATCTTTCTCTCATATTTCACTACTTAATTGGGATGCAAATCACATGATAAAGGAGACGGGTAATTTTGGGCCCGCACAATCGTTACTGGTTAACCCATTCCCCAGTATCTACATTTTGTAATATGGTTTACAATTAGCAAACTAACCCAACTTGATCATAAAATATATACTTCAAAGGCCAGTAAGCCTTTCAAAAAATGCCCTAATTTCAAATAATTTATTTAATTGTCATTTGAATTTTTTTTTTTTTTTATCTAATAAAAGTGGCAAACAAGCATGCAGTTCACATTGATGTTAAGTTATGACTGCAGCCTATAGACACCCACACAATGACCAGAGGTCAAAATGCAGATGCGCTGCCACTCCTAAGGCATTAGGTGATATGCCTCTGTGCCTGAAATTACAGGGCCGTACATTACCACCTGACCGGAACACGATAGTGCTGAACACTACCATTTAGCGGCAAGTATATTAGGTAATGCGGTGGTGCCTACGCCCGTGAGCTCCGTCACTGGAACTCTACCACCAGTCAATTGGGGGTAATTTTTTTTACCCGTGGTACACCTATTATGAATTGGGTGTACCAGGGGTAATTACATCTTTCTGTTGTCCACCTAAGTTCACCTAGATGTTCCAAGGGAAATATATGTTTCCCGTGGTCCACCTGTATCAGTGTTAGTGTAGAATGTACTTTCACATTGTTAATAACATGTTTTGTCGGGTTCTTTTCAGTCTCAAATCGTACTTCAACTTTTTGGAACTAAAGGGAATCATGTTTTCTAAAGAGATGAGTGTAATGCACAGCGTAATACGATTAAATATTTTTGGAATCGAAACATATGGGTTAGGTTATGTTAGAACGAAGCACACATCGCATGTACTAGAAACATAATCTAGAATTTAAAATTATTATAAAAATTAAAAAAAAACCGCCTTCAAAAGAAATTAGAATCTGAATACACAAAAACATTAATAAGCGAAAAATAGACTCAATTAGATCATTTCATTATACGGGGAAAAAACACGTAACTTATTTATTATAATAAGACAATTATTTTAATATGGGCTACGTGCTTACATACAAGGTGACAATAGGATGGGACCTTACAAAAAATATATACATATTTAAATTGGTACCTACAGGCGTTTTTGAATGATCGCGGTTTATAATAACATTGTTTAAACAAACGTGTAACTATTATAATTAGTAAAAAGTAGGTAGATATTTCAACTACGAAGGTACCATGTAATATAGTTTTTATCATCAGTTCCCACTTCATCAAATTATGCTTTCCGAAAGCAAAGACACGGCACATTATTATTTTAAAAAATACCGACAACCTTTCAGTGTGCTATGAAATTTGAAGAGTGCTCTCGATTTTTCCAGGATCCCATCATCACATATTGACATGGTTACAATGGGACCTGTGAGGTAGGTATATCCTTTCAAACAAAAACAAATATCCAAATCAGTAAAGGCGTTTTCAAATTATCGGTGAACTTACATAAAAAAAAGATTCCGACGAATTTAACCGTCTCCTTTTTTCGATGTCAGTTAAAAAAAATCCGACGAATTGATAAATTTCTCCTTTTTTCGAAGTCAGTTAAAAAAATCCGACGAATTGATAAATTTCTCCTTTTTTCGAAGGCGGTTAAAAACCAAAAAGAAATTAAATTTGGAAGTTCTTTATCTGTATGAATTAGCCTTTTCTTCACAATTGAAAATTGTTAGGTGGACCACGGGCAATACATTCCGCTGAACTATCTAGCAGGTGGACCACCGGAAGTAAAATTTACCCTTGGTACACTTAACTCACAAGAGGTGTACCATAGGCAGAAAATTTTACCCCTGGTTCACCCAGGTGGACTAAATAGGTGTACCACGGGCAATGACCGGATTAAACAAACTATTCAAATAGTCATAAAATTCCAGTTTTTGAAATGAAAAAACTTTTTCCAACCTTATAAGTCTTTTATCAAACTTTCAAACGCTTTTAAATATTTAAAACTGTTATTCATGCAAAAACAAACTAGATTTTAATCACACCCTTTAATGACTAACCAAATTGACCTCTTTTGTGGAGATTCCTTTGTCCCTATTAATTCTTTGAAGGTCACGGAATTTAAAACGTATTTTGTAATGTTACATTATAATTATAAGCTATTTTCTACTTTGTGAACGAACGGATATTATAGCGACCACAATTTGATATCACCATGGCACGTTTTAACAGGGTTGGTAAATTAATAGAGATTATTTAGATCTAAGAAAAATAAAATTTTATTTTATCTAACACGAAAAGGTAGGTAATAATTAGATTTAACATACGGTGTTGTATAAAGATTTTCATTTTTTATGTCGGTAAGTACTTATATCTAATATTATTTTTCAAATGTGTGTTGACACGGTAAGAATTGATGAATGCTTTGCTTGGTATATATTTTATAGACATTTTTATTCGCTTCAGTGAAGTAAAACTTTTTAAAATCATAACATGATATAAGATTTTATTTTGACAACCCTGATGGCTACATAGAGTAATAAGGACACTGAATGTAATTGCGAAGGTTCCCGGCTTATATTAAACCACAAGCGACTCCCGAATACACAATGCTCTATTAGGGACTATATTAATAAAACTGCAGCTCTGTACAAAGCTAAAGTGGGATGCTAATGTTAAATCATAGTTTTTATAAAACTTGAAATGTAAGGACAGGTACAATTCGCGGCAAGTAAGCTGACAAAAATGGCGGGGCAAAAACTAAAAAACATTAGACAGATTTAATTATATAAAGGTAAAATAATTTCATCGTATTTAAATATGTTTATATTTCTATGAATTGTGAATTTGAGGCGATATAAGTAAATTTAATAAAATGGATAACGAAATAAAGGCTAACTTAGATATAAGCATGCCGCGCATTGTAAGTTCTAAATTGTTATCAATTATATGTGCTCAGTTGCCAGCCTAAAGCAGTTATGTCTTCACGGCAATTACAGAGCCGGAGATAGATTACTTGACCGGAACTCGATAGTGCTGAACACCACCATTAAGCGGCAAGTAGACTATGAGAAAGAGATTTCGAGACTTCGAGAAAGAGGTCAATCGCCGAATCCAACTCGGTTGGGCAGCGTTTGGGAAGCTACGATACATCTTCTCGTCCGACTTACCGCAGTGTCTCAAGAAAAAGGTTTTTGACCAATGCGTTTTGCCAGTGATGACTTATGAGACAGAAACGTGGTCGCTCACTGTGGGCCTCATAAGAAGGCTCAAGATCACTCAGAGAGCAATGGAGAGGGCTATGCTTAGAGTTTCTCTGCAGAAATGAGGGGATCCGCATGAGAACCAAAGTTACTGACATAGCTCACCGAATAGCGAGACTCAAGTCGCAGTGGACAGGCCACATAGCTCGAAGAACTGACGGCCGTTCAGAGCAGTTCTTGAATGGTGACTGCGAACCGGAAAACGAAACGTGGGCAGGCCCCCACAAGATGGACCGACGACCTGGTGAACGTCGCGGGCAATTGCTGGATGGGGGCGGCCCAGGACCGTTTGTTATGGCAATCTTTGGGGGAGGCCTTTGTTCAGCAGTCTTTTGGCTGAAATGATGAGACTCGATGACATACTAGATAACGGGTATCGAAAGTTATTTTCAATCGGAACAACAGTCTAAGAACGTATTTATCGGAACTGGCGATGGCCAGTGTGTCATATTAAGCGACGTCACACCGACCATGACCGGTGAAAAGCATCAGAAGAAAAAGAAATGTAAATCCTGGTGTCGACTACGGCTGAATCGAAGCGCGTCATTTGAGTCACAATTATTTCTACTGCTTCATCGTGATTTCATCCGTGTGATCTTTAGTGGTTTTAGCACTTAAAGTTGTATTTTTTTTATGTAATAAAAGTGCAAACAAGCATGCAGTTCACATTGATGTTAAGTGATGACTGCAGCGTATAGACACCCACACAAAGACCTAGGTCAAAATATAGATGCGTTATCACTCCTGAGGCCTAAGGCCCTGTAATTTTCGAAAATTACAGGGCCGTACAAAAATATAGTAAGGCGGCATAAGTAAGGTGGCCAATTTTTTTTTTTTTTTTTTTATGTAATGGAAGTAGTAAACAAGCATGCAGTTCACATTGATGTTAAGTGATGGCTGCAGCCTATAGACACCCACACAAAAACCAAAGTCAAAATGCAGAAGCGTTACCACTCCTGAAGCCTAAGGTCTTATGCCTCTGTGCCGGAAATTACAGGGCCGTACATTACCACCTGACCGGAACACGATAGTGTTGAACACTACCATTTAGCGGCAAGTATATTAGGTAATGCGGTGGTGCCTACGCCCGCGAGCTCCGTCACTGGAGCTCTACCACCAGTAAAAAAAATCTAAAATCTCAATGCAGAACATTTTATGAGTGAGCGAGGGGGAGTTGGCAGTGTTATTAGAGGACCTTACGGGATACTTTTACACCACACCTACATAGTAGGTATATTGTTATTTTATAATTTTAAAATATAAAAAAAACAAATTAAATAATTATTCTTGTTTTACAATTATTAAGAGACAACAACAAGAATAAATTAATTTGAATCCGACTAAGAGTTTTTTATACCGAAATTGATACGCATAATGCGGACCGGTTGGTCACCTTACCTATGAACCTTTTTCTCAGGATTCACACTAACTCACTGATTTAGAGAACCGTGGTAGAGTTCCAGTGATGGGATTAGCGGGCGTTGGCACCACCGCATTACCTAATCTACTTGTAGCTATAGGTAGTGTTTAGTACTATCGTGTTTTGATCAGCTGTAACTTCAGGCACAGAGGCCATAACACCTTAGGGTTCAGGAGTGGCAGCGCATCTGCATTTTGACCTCTGGTCATTGTGTGGGTGTCTATAGGCTGCAGTCATCACTTAACATCAATGTGAACTGCATGCTTGTTTGCCACTTTTATTACATTAAAAAAAAGCTGTTAATATACGGCTCTGTAATTTCCGGTACTGAGGCATAACACCTTAGGTGAGGCATGGGAACGCATCTGCATTGTAGTATTACTTACTACTCGTATTAATGTAAACTGTATGCATGTTTGCCATATCGTGACATAAAAAAATAACTCAGCGGTTTGATCGTCAACAGACAGACAGACAGAAAGACAGATAATCAGCGATAAATAGCGCAATATTTATCGCAGGGCAGTATATGTAGCGATCCGAGACTTGTCGTTAGTGGGTGAAGTTTTCGACTCGCTGTTTTTTTTTATATATGTAATGAAGTAATGAAAGTGGTTATCAAGCATGTAGTTCACATTGATGTTAAGTGATGACTGCAGCCTATAGACACCCACACAAAGACCAAGGTCAAAATGCAGGTGCGTTACCACTCCTGTAGGCCTCACCTACGCCCGCGAGCTCCGTCACTGGAGCTTTACCGCCAGTAAATGATAGGCAAACTTCTTCGATTTGATGCGACTCGGCGAGACAGGTAGATGGCGGCAAAATACCGACCGAGTGTGTCATCGAGACGTAACGTCACCATGACCATTGATAAGTAAAGAAATAAAAAATAAAAATACCGACCGAGTGTGTCATCGAGACGTAACGTCACCATGACCATTGATAAGTAAAGAAATAAAAAATAAAAATACCGACCGAGTGTGTCATCGAGACGTAACGTCACCATGACCATTGATAAGTAAAGAAATAAAAAATAACAATCTACATTGCCTAACTAGCATGGTTGGTAATAGATGGCGCTACTGCTGCCATAAAGCAAGGCAATAAATGTGAAGGAAAGATTTGACAAATCGGGCAGGACTTCAGTAGCTCAATTGGAAGATCGGCTGGACTAGATTCCCAGTAGGCCGCGAGTTCGAGTCTCGCCTGAAGTCAAAATTTTCTTTCCATTTTTCTTTAAAATAAAATCTACATTCTACAGGCATGAAGACACCAGGAAAATAAAAATAAATACAGGCGAATTGAGAACTTCTCCTTCTTGAACTCGGTTATAAATAACTTTGAATGCCACTTTTTCTGTAGTAATGTTCAATGATCTCACGAGGAGAGGAACTGGTTTATTTATTAGGCAGACTTTGCTAGGTATTATATTAGGTATTATTTTTATGTAATGAAAGCGGCTAACAAGCCTGCAGTTCACATTGATGTTAAGTGATGACTGCAGCCTATACACACCCACATGAAGACCAAGGTCAAAATGCAGATGCGATATCACTCCTGAGGTCTAAGGTGTTATGCCTCTGTGCTGGAAATTACAGGGCCGTACATTTTACCTGACCGGAACACGATAGTGTAAAACACTACCATTTACCTGGAAGTATATTAGGTAATGCAATGGTGCCTACGCTCGCGAGCTTCGTCACTGGAGCTCGTTTGCCATTTCAATAAAAAAAAAACTACAGATTACGTCTATGGAAAAGTATTTCCGACCGGAACTGTCCCGGGATTTACCCAAACAAGTCAAGTGACGTCACATTGACCATGACCAGTGAAAAAACACACAAAAAAGAAAGAGTTAACATACGGGAGACAGGCAGCGGTTATTTAAATGCCTACATCTTACATTTTTTCAAATGTCTAAAAAACAAAACAAAGAAAGTGCGGTCGAGGGACTCTTGTCAGGAATTAAGTTAACAATTATAATATGTCATAATATGCCATAATCGCCACTCTTGGTATGCGGATTGGCGATCGTAGATTGGCATCCTGCGTAATTGCATTTACTACCGCTACGTTGCAATGGTTTGACCGCCATTGTTCGGTTGACTGACTGCACTAACGGAAGAATTCTCTTCTAGCGGCAGAAAATTCTAGTGGGCGGTGGGGTCGTCATGCCCCGACGCTAGCGTAGGTAGTAGTTGGTACTTCTATGGCATAGAGAAACTCGGCCCACCTGTCACGCGGGACCGGAGAGGAGTAGCCACAGCGTTTATTACCGATGCAGAACAGTCTGTCATTTTTGCGGGGGGGAATACGTGTGACACACACTCACACTACAAAAATCGTCTATTACTACGATACACACACCTTGACTTTAACAAAATACATAAACAATTTCACGCACACATTCAAATATCTGGGCGACAGACATAGGACCATCTGGTCTTGTACTTTGACAGAGGGGCAAGCCTGCATATGGCTACTCCCCCCCCGCCCTATCCGCCGCGGCCGGTGGCCCGTGTTGCTCTATGTTTTACTGGTGGTAGAGCTCCAGTGACGGAGCTCGCGGGCGTAGGCACCACCGCATTACCTAATATACTTGCCGCTAAATGGTAGTGTTCAACACTATCGTGTTCCGGTCAGGTGGTAATGTACGGCCCTGTAATTTCCGGCACAGAGGCATAAGACCTTAGGCCTCAGGAGTGGTAACGCATCTGCATTTTGACCTTGGTCTTTGTGTGGGTGTCTATAGGCTGCAGTCATCACTTAACATCAATGTGAACTGCATGCTTGCTTACCACTTCCATTACATAAAAAAAAATAAAAAAAATGTCCTATAGTATTTAATAAGAAACAATATTGTCATTAATTGATTTCAAATCGAATGTGCCAGTAATTTTATGATTTATAGATCAGGGTTTATTTATAGCTTTAGTGTTAATTATTTTGATTAATAGCATTAATATTACATCACTGGGCAGTAACATACAGAACAAATAGATAATGAATTAGATAACTATTTTATTACCAACTAACTCTTGCCTGCGACCTCGTCCGCGTGGGCTATGTGTAATATCAAATCTCAAAAGGTTGATTTTTGCAAGAAATTGTCTAGGCACAAATAAAGGTTTCTTTAATTCCAAAGAAACAGGACTTTTAACTATTATTATTGGAAACTATAAAGATCCCTCGTATTTTTTGTTTTTGTATCACCTATGTACAGATGTAGTTTTATTATAAACATGGAACATAAATAAATTCAATTGTTTGTTTCTCTTCTATGCGGCGAATTAAGATGAAAAATGCACCAGTTGTTAAGTTAGACCACGCAATAAAACTGTGAATACCTCTTCTAATTGCACTCAGTGGTTTTTCTGTGTTACGCTTACAAACATACAGACAAATAGACAGACAGACACAGTAAAAAATAAAGTAAAAATAATTTTGGCATGTACCTACGGACCCTATGTAGACTCTTAATTATTTCTTAATTTTTTTTTATGTAATTTAAGTGGCAAACAAGCATGCAGTTCACATTGATGTTAAAAGATGACTGCAGCCTATACACACCCACATGAAGACCAAGGTCAAAATGCAGATGCGTTACCGCTCCTGAGGCCTAAAGACTTATGCCTCTGTGTCGGAAATTACAGGGCCGTACAATACCACCTGACCGGAACACAATAGTGCTGAACACTACCATTTAGCGGCAAGTAAATTAGGTAATGCGGTGGTGCCTACGCCCGCGAGCTCCGTCACTCGAGCTCTACCACCAGTAATTCTTTAATATCTCTACTTGACTATGTCTGTACCTATGTACAGACATAGTCAAGTTACGTTTTTTTATACGTAAATAAGCTGTAGATGGAATAGTACCAGTAAGACACTACGTATTTTTGAGTCGACGATTTCAAATCAGCACCTGGTAGAGCTCTCTACTGATGGAACTCGAAATTAATCGTACAACTAGCGACAAAAAGTTGAAATAGTGCATAACCTCCTTAAATGGAACAGTCTCAACCTACAGTAAAACATAGGAGATTCATTGCAGGGATTGTCATTCTCTAGACCCAAGATTATTTGCTCTGAACCAAATTTTCGCTAGTGGTAGAGCTCCAGTGACGAAGCTCGCGGGCGTAGGCACCACCGCATTACCTAATATACTTTCCGCTAATTGGTAGTGTTCAGCACTATCGGGTTCCGGTCACATAATTTCCGGCACAGAGGCATATAACCTTAGGCATCAGAAGTGATAACTCTGGTCTTTGTGTGGGTGTCTTTAGGCTGCAGTCATCCCTTAACATCAATGTGAACTGCATGCTTGTTTGCCACTTTCATTACATTAAAAAAACAATAATTACGAAATTCCTTAATTCATCATAAAACCGGAATACGATATCGCTAAAAAATTTAGTATAATTCCGATTATTCAACAGATAATGGATTGATAGATACATAGGTATCAGAGCACGCACTTTCTCGAATTAAATATAAATGTAAATTAAGAACTGAACGTTTCCCTCAAAGTTCAACGTCCTTAATGTTCAAGATGATTTGAAGTTGCGCAAGCTTGCTACATGACCATAGAGGTCATGACTAACCGGATGTCAAGTAGTTCAAGTTGAATTTTATTAAGATATTAAAGGTATTTTTCCTTAGCTGTTCTTCGGCAGATTTGGGATAACGGTACCAATGAATTAACGGAACTTTATTTACTCTGTGCCTTAGCTTTGTTGTTTATTTGGACTTATGAATTAGCTCCCGAGACCGCCTTATCCATTGGCTAGTTGCATAGAGCAACACGGGCCACCGGCCGACCGGAGGGGAGTACCCATAGCGTTTATTACCGATGTAAAACAGTCTGATTTTTTTTCCGAGAGAAATTCGTGTGACACGCACACACACACAACAAAAATCGTCTATTATACGAAACTAACACCTTGACTTTAACAAAATATATATAAACAATTTCAAGCACACACTTAAACATCTCGGCGACGTGCATAGAAACACTAGTGCTTGTACTATCTTTATTGCCACAAAAAAAATGCAACAGTGCTTGTACTTTGACAGAGGGGAAAGCTTGCATATGGCTACTCCTCTCCGGTCCGCCGCGGCCTGTGGCCCGTGTTGCTCTATGGCTTGTGGCAAGTGCGAATGGGTCTCGGTCTAAATAATTAAGACTGCCTAAAGGAGTACCTACTCCTTAATCCGTAGGTGAGGTCCAAAAAATTGCGTGAAGCCCAAAAAATTAAAGGTAGATCGATGTGAATAGTTCTTAGGGCAATTTATTTTGACACAGCTCACAGTAAAGAAATCTTTCCGGTAATGATATGCTAACGAAGTTATTTTTTCGTTAACTTTATATAAAATTGTGATTGTTAAACATAGAGCAACACGGACCACCGGCCGGGGCGGACCGGAAGGGAGTAGCCATATGAAGGCATTCATCTCTGTCAAAGTACAAGCCCAAGTGGGCCGAGATGTTTGAATGTGTGTGTGAAATTGTATATGTATATTTGAGTTTCGTAGTAATAGACGATTTTTGTTGTGTGTGTGTGTGTCACACAAATTCCCCCCGCAAAAAAATACCGAGTGTTTTGCATCGGTAATAAACGCTGCAGCTGCTCCCCTCCCGTCGGCCAGTGGCCCGTGTTGCTCTATGTTGTTAAATGTCTCGTATCACATTATATGAAACTTGAACTTAATTGGGTTGAAACGGAGAAATGGGTGTTTGTATACTTTGTATACATTTACGTCACGTCTTCGGGGAATTTGGGAAAGATAGGCGTAGTTTAAGGTTTTTAACGTTATAAAAGCGTCAAACAAGCTGATCGCTATGCACAACATGTAACAGGATTAAATGTACTACAACCCGATACTAGTTTAGTTCAGAATCGATAACCAAATCGAATTCAGGCATTTTTAATATAGGTAATATATTGTCCCAAAATTAATTACAATTATGGAAATTATGGTCACCTATTTGGTGAACAGTCAATACTAACCAAAATGAGACTAACGTTTATCCAAAATAAAATCCTTATCCTATATCCTTCTCCCAGTTCTTAGCTACCTCCTTAGAAAATTTTCGGCCAAATCGGTTCAGCCGTTCTGGATTTATAAATAGTGTAACAACAAGACTTTCTTTTATATAGGATATATTATAAGATAATGAATAAATATAACTACGTTAAGAAAAACCGACTTTAAAACTGAAAAGTAAAAAATAATAAAGATTTAATTGTAATTATATAATAACTATTATTTAATAGGTTGGGGAAAAAGTCTTTTCGCATTATAGTATGTATGAACTTGTAATAAAATCTCTTTGGCTGTAGTATTTGTATCTGGCTGGTTTTGGTATCATTGAAAGTTAAAATTTTAAAGAACATAATTCCAAATTCAAATTAGGCAAATGTGTGATTTGTTTGAAATGTGTGATTTGTTTTTCGTACTGTCAAGATGAGTGAATCTAATGAAGAAATTCGATACATTTTAAAATTTTACTACAATAAAGGTAAAAATGCAACGCAAGCCGCGAAAAAAATTTGCGATGTTTATGGACCTAGTGCAGTGTCTGTGAGAGTAGCACAAATTTGGTTTAAGCGTTTTCAATCCGGAAATTTTGATGTCAAAGATGCACCTCGCTCTGGTCGCCCTATTACGGATAAAATGGATGCCATTTTTGAAAAAGTGGAGCAAGATCGACATATCAGTAATTACGACGTAGCTGAAGAACTGAGAATTGATCACAAAACAGTTTTGGCGCATTTGAAAAAAGCTGGGTAAAAAGAGAAGCTCGATATTTGGGTACCTCACGAGCTCACTGAAAGAAACCTAATGAACCGTGTACTTATTTGTGATTCTCTATTACGACGTAATGAAACCGAAACATTTTTGAAGAAGCTGATAACTGGTGATGAAAAGTGGATCACGTACGACAAGAACGTGCGAAAAAGGTCGTGGTCAAAGGCCGGTCGGTCTTCACAGACTGTGGCGAAATCCGGGTTAACTCGCAATAAGGTGATGTTGAGTGTGTGGTGGGATTGGAAGGGCATTATTCATTATGAGCTATTACCACCGGGCAGGACTATCGATTCTGAACTCTACTGCGAACAACTGATGAGATTAAAGCAAGAAGTTGAGAGAAAGCGGCCGGAATTGATCAACAGAAGGGGTGTGGTGTTTCATCATGATAACGCTAGACCTCACACATCTATAGCCACTCAGCAAAAATTAAGAGAGTTTGGCTGGGAGGTGTTAATGCATCCGCCGTATAGTCCTGACCTTGCACCTTCAGATTTCCACCTGTTTCGGTCTCTTCAGAATTCTTTATGCAATGTTAGGTTAACATCACGAGAGGACTGCCAAATCCACTTGTCGCGGTATTTTGATGAGAAGTCCCAAAATTTTTATAGCAATGGGATCATGTCCCTACCTACAAGATGGCAAAAGGTTATCGAACAAAATGGTACATACATACTTTAGTTAAATTTAAATAAACTTTATTAAAAAATGTTTTAAATTATCTTAAAAAATGCGAAGAAATTTTTTCCCCAACCATATATGTGCTATTTACTAAAAGGTTTGAAGTCGGTGCCAAGCCTTAAACAAATAATTATATTATAATCACTTAAATATGAATACGAGCAAATTAATACACTGAACAAAACGTAACCGGCGAATCGTGGGTGTTTGCATGTATGCTTGAATTCATGCATTTACCTATGCCTACCCCTTCGCGGATTACAGGGGTGAAGTTACGTTTTAATACAATGAAATGCCTACTTTAGTGATTTTGGCTTGGCACCGACTTCAAACCTATTAGTAAATAGCACATATAAATAATAGGTAGTATATAATTACAATTAAATCTTTATTATTTTTTACTTTTCAGTTTTGAAGTCGGTTATTCTTAACGTAGTTATATTTATTTAATACTTTTATTTATTGCTGCATTGCCAATTAGATTAATGTTCACATCTGTTAAGTTTGTAAAATCTGCTCTTTTAGCTTCATGACAAATAGATACCTAATTTAAATTGTTTAGGTGGTTCGATACAAAATTATTACACGGCTATACGAAATCAATGAAAAAAAATTTTAGTCTGAGGTGAAAGTAAGTAAAAAAATGCTCATAAAATAAAAACTGATAGGCCTATCTGAATCAAATTTTTATGGGACCAATTCGAAACTATTCCGCATCAAACAAAACAAGAATTACGTAAATCGGTTCAGAAATCTCGGCGAAATTCGCGTACATACATAAAAAAATATATATATACCGGCCAAATTGAGAACCTTCTCGTTTTTTGAACTCAGTTAATAAACTGAATAAGAAATAAAATAGTGGAAATTAATCGTAGCGAGTGTTAAACACACACAGGGTACACAGGTAACTCTACATCACATTAAAAAAGAGTGCGTGTGTAGGTAGAGGTAGGGTAAGAATACATAGGGTGTGCATACTGTTCGTACAAATGGGGACAACTTATTTCTTATATAAAAAATATCTAATACATAAACACGTGATTTCAGTTCATGTATTAGATTATAACTCGATTTTCTAATCGCGGTGTTAGAGAGTGCGCATTGTTACCGTTACATGTTGTATATACAATAAAACTACAGACCTGCCCCGGCTTCACACGGGGTTTTTTTCCCATTATTGCAACGGGATTTTTTTTTCATACAGTTACCAGAGTTGCTAGTGAAGTATCGACATCTGACAAGTTATAACATGAACAAAAACTTTAACCGGCGCCGCTCGGTCGGTTATAGGTAACAGTTGAAGTTATGACGTCATTTAACTGTTCAAAATGCTGCAACTCATTATTAGTTTAACCCATTCCTTGTCCCATTTTAAACATAATAGTTTAAACAATGCATTTGCTCACACGTGATTCATGGGACGGGGAACCGGTACTACAACAGATATGTTAAAACTAAAGTAATAAGGTGCAACCCAGACAATGAGTTTTAAATACAAAATTTGATATTTATAAAAAAAAATCTTCATATAAAACAGAAATCTTCTTAATTTATGATAATTAAATTTCTGTACCTAATAAATTACGTGACCCAATAATTAGTCATATTTATTTATCATAATCTAAACGAGACAATTAATCGACGAATATTTTACGAGTAAGTTGTAAATAAGATAATTTATGAACTAATTTTATTCATAAATCGTATGATTATGGTTGAAAATAGACTAGAGACGCGGACACAAATCACCCACTTGGTGGGTTCCAGTCTACGTAAAATAATATAATAATGGCAACCCTTGTCTGTCGCACTGCTGGGCACGAGTCTTCTACTCCACCGCGCTGCTCCAACGCGGGTTCGTGGAGATACGGGTTAGTGACCAACCGTCGTGTCGATCCCGGTTGCTATCGATTGGACCGACGCGACACCTTAACGTGCCCTCCGAAGCACGGAAACGCGCATTTTAATTTGCCACTAGCGGTCACCCATTACACACCCGACCGCGCCCGTATCGCTTAACCGAGTAGACCGCTTCCGATCTACAGCCATGCACGCTTCGGTTTCGACTTTGCCTTGATAAAATGGAAATTAGATAAAAACACAACTTTAACTCTATCTAGAAAGCCAGACAACATAAAAGAGACGAAAAACAGACTTCATTGTGGCTTATTTTCCATGTCACTTCATTATTTGGACGATTTTCACGATATTATCTCGTTATACAATGTGCAAATTCAAAGTAATTTTGTTAAGTTTAGGAAAATTTGCGCTCGTTAAAACTGTTGTTTTAACGGTGTGTAACATGATTAGACATTTTTTTCATTGAATATATGTAACTTATATTTTTTTTAACCAATGTGGCAAACAAGCATGCAGTTCACATGGATGTTAAGTGATGATTGCAGTCTATAGAAATCTACACAAAACCAGAGGCCAACATGCAGATGTGTTGCCACCCCCTGAGAGCTTAGTTGTTACGTCTCTCTGATAGTTATTACGGGGCCATACATTACCAAACTGAAAGACGATAGTGTTGAACACTACCATTTAGCGGGAGATAGATTAAGTAATGCGGTGGTGCCTACGGCCAGCACAGGAACTCTAACACCTCTATCAAGAATACAATTCATTTTAAACTTCGTCTGATACTCTTTTTAATAAAATAGGCAGAAAATACACCTAACTTATGTATATTTCCAAACTAAAATTATGTTTTCATATTCTTATCGGATTTTATAAAATTCTTGCTTTTAAAAGCACAATTTTCATTTTCTTTTTTTTTAACTGCCTCGGTAGCCTAGTGGTAGCAGGTTACTACTACTACGCTGAGGTCCGGGGTTTGATTCCCGGTTAGGGGTATCAGAGATAATGGTGTAAAGTCCCTCTAAGTTATCTCTATTGGTTCTATTGGGATCTTTACATTTTCTGGAAATTTCCCAGTACCTCGAAGTTTGGTAATGAGCCCGGAGATGTCAACAGGCTCGCCACCTGTTACATGGGCCAAATCGTAACCGGCGAATCGTGGGTGTTTGCATGTATGCTTGAATGCATGCATTTACCTCTGCCTACCCCTTCGGGGATTACAGGCGTGAAGTTACGTTTTTTTTTCACTAACTTATAACACTTAAATTCTTAATATGTCATAATCAATTTATTTATAATTCTATGAAGGTATTTATCTATGTCATACTGATATCTTTAATTTAAAAACCAACATAGAAAATTTAAAAAATACTTACTTAAAAATCGTCATTAAAATATAGCTTCCAATTGAATCAATAAAACCACTGTTTCCAAACTCTTGCACTCACAATTCATCGTAAATAAATATACAATTAATAATACATAATAATACACCATACAACAATTAAATCTAACCTATATCTATTACGATCCGCAATAAAAATAGTGATGTCTGTAACTATTTATAGATTTATCGACAGTTGAATGACATTATCGATCTTCGGATGAGCAATGCGCGCGCGGCCGAGGTATACTGGAGGCTGGCGTGGGATACGCATCAATTTATCTTGAGGAGCGATGCCACTGAGATTTTAGAGATGCACTTTCTTATCGATGAGTAATGGTGAATTGTCGATTAGTGGACGAATTTAGGGGAAAAAAATTCACACTCAACGATTATAGCATAATCAATTTTCTAAAGGAAGAAAATTATTACCGATTGTAGTAAGATTAGACATTGCTATGTTATCATCCAGATTACATACCTACTTGTTAAGGAATTGGTACAGTAAGTAGTATGTATACTATACTTTTACGTATAAGAAATTATACTTTTAAAGATAAGTAGGTAGGTATTATTTTGTCATATTAAAACAACGAAGCACAACGTACACTGGATAGAAATAAAGTGTAACAGCTGTAGGTAGTAAACTTTATTACTATACTACTACTATCTAACTCCATTCAAATTGTCTTTAATTACAGTATAAACAAAATCGTAAGTAGTAATAATCATCTATCCACTGGTAAGTAAATTTTCCGTCAGTGGGTTCTATTAAATTTGGCGAAACTTTAGTTATTAAATTAAACGGTCATTTGATTTAGAGGTGCAACATATTTCATTTCGACGGCTTTAAACTGCAACATTCTTTTTCTTCCACCTTTGTCAACAAAACGTCTCTTAATCCAATGCCTTTAAATTTTGAGCTGGACTAGTAGGTTTCTCTATTTATTCGCATTATTCGTATCCAGCTTCACGAGCTTAACAAATTAATAAAATATTTTTGTAATTACCCGTTAAATGTTTATCTACTTTTATATCGATATCGATTGAACTGAGAAAAACAACACTAGAGTGTGCGTACGTGCATAATCACACGTAAATGATCTATAAACGCACAATAATCTACGCACATTTATTTGCAATGTCTTTTACTATTTGCTAGCCAAAATAAACTGCACTAGACTTTAATGCATTGTTTTAAGATTCATAAAAGCTCGAAAGATCGTGGTAGATGCAATAAGCTTATCTTCGAGATCATGCCAAAGTATTTTCGACTTATTCGCAGTGGTAATAGGGTAGCTTTGTGCTTGAAATATGTTAATTCGTGGTCTTATTTGAAGCTCGGAGAAGTAATTGGATGCGCATCGCTTGAGTGCAATTTTGCAAATTGTTTTAAGATTTTTAATTTAACAATGGGGTGTTCCTATAATTTTTATTGTTATATACATATAGTTAGTAGTTGAAGCGTGCATGGCCCAGCGGCTGGTGAAGATCGTAAGCGATCTGCTCGGTTAAGCACTACGGGCGCGGTCGGGTAGTGTGATGGGTGACCGCTAGTGACAAATTAAATGCACGTTTCCGTGCTTCGGAGGGCACGTTAAGCCGTCGTTCCTGGTTTCTATCGATGGATAGCAGTCGTTAAACCTTGTCGGCCTTATGGGCGGTTTGAAAAACATCCGACAGTGGGTTGGTGGGTTAACCCACCTCCATCAATCCGCATTGGAGCAGCGTGGTGGAGAAAGCTCCAGGCCTCCCCCCCAAAAAAAGGGGAGAGACTCGTGCCCAGCAGTGGGACGTATAATGGATTGCCATTATTATTATTTATTATTATACATATAGTTTAAAGACATTATACAGAATATAGGAACAAAAATTCTGGTCTCCTACAGTCTCCATTTATACATCGTGCACTCTATATAAATAGTTGCTAAGGACTTATTTTGTATAGAAAAAAAAGTAATATTGGGTATTATGAAAACTTTATAGTTAAAATGTAAAAAAAAATTATAAGAGAAGAGTCACTGCAAGGATTTATTTTAAACTATATTTATGTAATTGTTTTATATTATTTCGCATAAACACATGCTTGTGAAATATATTTTATTTTTAAAGAAAAATGGAAACAAAAATTTGACTTCAGGCGAGACTCGAACTCGCGACCTACTGGGAATCTAGTCCAGCCGCTCTTCCAATTGAGCTACTGAAGTCCTGCCCGATTTGTCAAATCTTTCCTTCACATCTATTGAATTGCTTTATGGTAGCAGCAGCGCCATCTATTACCAACTATACTAGTTAGGCAACCGATATAATAGACTTTTCACTAGACTTTTGACTAGATTCCCAGTAGGTCGCGAGTTCGAGTCTCGCCTGAAGTCAAATTTTTCTTTCCATTTTTCTTTAAAAATAAAAGATATTTATGTATTTAAAAAAATGTCACTCAACTATGCAGCTCAAACCATAGTAGGTAGGTAGGTACTGTATTGGCGAAAAAAAAGAGGCCCGCAGTTTTTGAGTTTACGCTTTACAAAATAAAAATATGTTTTCTCTCTTAATATACCTACCTGTAGATATGACATTTAATTTTTGTTTTACATGTTATTAAAAAAAAACACTGTTCTTTACTTTTGAATCTTCGAATACAGCCACAAATGTATAGTCGAATAAAGGCAGCAGCTTTTATAAAAAATCTTAACCCGACACCATTGACACAAGAAAATGTAAAAGCTAAATGTACCAATTAATGGGTCAGAGTGACCGCAGCACAGTTTAGTGTTGTGTTACAGGTGACACGGCTGAAACATTGGCTCATAATTACAGAGGGTTGGATTGCGAAAACCAGTCTATTTATGAAAGAAATTGGCCAAGAATAGATTCTTAGGGCGAGATTCACAGACCGCACTACGACTTTAAGTAAAGTCATAGTGCGGTCTGTGAATCTCACCATTAATGTTCGGAGGCAATGATGGTATTTATAAGCTCATTGTTCGGAGGAGTCCTTTATCTTCTTATCGACCTGTATCAACCTGAGTCATAATCTCGACCTGTCTTTATTTCTGACCTTTGACACATTACTTTTCTTGTCTTATTTGTTTATTTAATCTGAAAAATGTAACAAATGGAGGATCTAACGATTAAAGCACTCTCTAGCAATCAACCATTGGTAGTAAACAGTAATATAGTATAACGCTAAATAAGTTTTTTTTTATGCAATGGAAGTGGCAAACAAGCATGCAGTTCACATTGATGTTAAGTGATGACTGCAGTATATAGACACCCGCAAAAAAATACCACGGTCAAAATGCAGATGCGTTACCACTCCTGAGGTGCCTAAGGTGTTATGCCTCAGTGCCGGAAATTACGGGGCCGTACATTACCACCTGACCGGAACACGATAGAGCTGAACACTACCATTTAGCGGCAAGTATATTAGGTAATGCGGTGGTGCCTACGCCCGCGAGCTCCGTCGCTAGAGCTCTACCACCAGTAAAAAGTATATTTGGTAATGCGGTGGTACCAAAACCTATTTACTTTTACTGGTAGTAGATTTTTAGCGAAGCAAAACATTGATCATATTTCGATGTAACATATTGGAAAGCTTTCAGTACTAAATGCGTTATGTTTGACTGATGACATGACGCTACGCTCGGATAAAGATTGAAGTCGTGATCGTGTTCCAATTAACCTTAACAGCTCTTTTAACGTATACCTAATAATATTTTTATTTGTACAAAATTGGCATTAAATTCACATGGTCGGTACTAGTGTTGTCAGGTGTCCCGATTTGCGCGGGACGTCCCGATTTTCAGGGCTCTGGGGACGCGTCAAGATTAACACCTGATCGGGACGTTAAATGTCGCGATAAATCAATTATCATCATTACCTTAACCGAAATACGCCTACCGCTAGACAAAAGCCTGCCTAAAGATCAATCATGTTTGGGTCCCGAGGCTTTTGATACATCAATAAATGTATTAATTGGCTTGCTTTTTACTGTCCCGATTTTTACCCCTTGGTCCCGATTTATTTTACCTACTGTCCCGATTTAAAACAAATCGGACTTGGCAACACTAGTCAGTACCTAAGTGAATACTGGATAGACATTTACATAAAGACAGAAGAAGGTAGGTATAGTTGGTATACGAAATTTTTGAAAACAAATTTAGAAATCGGTTCATTAGTTTTTGTGTGAAAACTCTACAAACATACATACAAAGACACAAATGTTTCCTCTTTATAATATAAGTATAGGTAAGACAATAGAAGCCATGATTGCGTGACCTTGTCTCTACAAATTGGTGTCGCTTTGACAGTATTCGACACCAGTGATGTGTTAAATCTTGTCATATACTCAAATATCGGTAAGCGAAACGTAAAAGATTGTATTTTGATCCTTCTCGAACGCATTTACGGTTAAATTTTTCTTGAAAATATATTTTCGAGTGCTTTCGTAGTTATAATTTATTTCTTCTACAAATGAATATACAAACAAAACAGGCGACATGCTTGCAAGACCGTTTTAGCAACAAGCGTTTTAATTTTTTTATGTCTGATGGTTTACAGACAAGCAAACGGGCCGCCGCGACCGGTGGCCCGCGTTGCTCTCTGTACAAAGCGTTTAATTACATCCCCAAGAAAACCCAAATTGCCTCAGTGTACACACACGGTAGATTGTACAAATTGTTTGAGGGTTACAAATCTGGAAGGCAATATTAACTGAACAACGAGACACATGAGGATTACGACAATATCCCGATAGAACAGAAACTACTGCATTCGTAAGTATATTTAAGTAATTTTACTGGCGGTAGAGCTGTAGTAACGGAGCTCGCGGGCGTAGCACCACCACATTACCCCTATCTGCCACCAAATGGTATTGTTCAGCACTATCGTGTTCCGGTTAGATGGCAATGCATGGCCCCGTAATAACTATCATAGAGACATAATAACTTTCACATAACTCATGGGTGGCAACGCATCTGCATTTTGACCTCTGGTTTTTGTGACCGTCTATACTAGTCTATAGGCTGCAGTCATCGCTTAACATCAATGAGAGCTGCATGCTTGTTTGCCACCTCACTAACATAAAAAGTCCTTTTTCTTATTTTCCATCCTGATCCGAAGACCCCAGCGCAGTAGTGATGGCCGGCTACCTCTAGATTACTGAGGCAGTTAATCTTTTAATGCAATTTGTTTAACACTTTAATTATTTCAATAATAAAACATTGCTAATGAAATTCAGCATCGTAGAATAAAACTAGCGTCTAGTTTCATTAATAACCGCTTTATCCCAACTTTTATAGCGCAAGAATATTGTCTTCGGATGTAGCTTGCATTTTAAATGAGAAATAGCGTATTACCCGCCATTTATTAAAAAAATCTTTGCATAAATTTATTTCATTTTAATCATAATATATAATATAAATATCTATTCACAGATCTACATGATTCTAAATTGGTTTAAATCAAATATTGTACAACATGTTATTCGGTCCACAGCATATTGCTCTAAATTAAAAAATATATATTTGCACGAGTACTGTGACAGCGCGGCAAAAAAAAACGCGGTGACAGATGTCAAAACAAAAAATATTTTCGCACTCCCTTTGAGGCGCATCCATCAAACTGCAGTAAAAGGTAACTAGTATTTTCCGCACGCTTTTCGTTTTATTCTGCGATATATGTCACGTTAATGAGCTGAACACGAAATTAAACATTTGTTCTTTTATTTTTAATCTGTGCGCTGCGTCCATGTTTGATTAAGCCTGAACGTATAGCATTGAAAAATAAAGGATTAAAATACAGCTTTCATAGCTGTTGCAATTGTGTTTTTTATGGGACTATAGTATTTTTTGTGTGCGACTGCCTCGGTGGTAGTTGTAGACTCTACGACAGGTCCCGTGTTCGATCCTTGAGTCGGAGCTCCGTACCGCCCTCAAAAGTAGTACCTATGTAGCCCTAATTTCTTAGAGGTCAAACTACATAATATTTTCTATGCAAAATTTCATAGAAATCGATTTAGACTACGAAAGCCAGAAAATATTGTAGGTAACTCCGTAGAATTGATTAATGCCATAACACAAATAAAATATCGCTCTATTACAAATCAAACACGGTATAGAGTCACTGAAAAAGATTAAATAGGTCTTTAAACAAAATCTTCAAATACTTTTGCAATGTCTTGATTTGTACAAATTAGATACACATATAAACAGTACGTATCGGATACAAATGGTGTGTCGCCAGGTGGGACAAACACTGAATCCAATAATGTCTGGCAAATTGTGATTGAAGATCGGCTGGAAATGAAGATGCTTTGGCTTGTAAGCTGCTATACGTGTCGATTGAAAATAAACTGGTCAAGAGCGATGTGGATTCAACGCGGTAAGATCTAGTTAGTTAAAGGAATTGTTCTGTATTTGTATTTTATTGTGGGGTCGAGCGGCTGACATACAATCAATTTTCGTATTACAGAAGAGAGCCATTAGAGCGATGTATAACTTACGTAGTCGTGATTCTTTGAAAGAAATAAATATAATGACAGTCCCTTGCCATTACATCTATGAAAATATACTTTTCGCGAGGAAAAATTTACATCTGTTTGATAAAATCTCCGATAGGCATAGTTATAACACGAGGAATAAGAACAAGTTGTCTCTGCCAAGTTTTCGACTGACGAAAAAACATCTTTCCTAAAATATAGTGTAGAATATTATAACAAGATCCCAGCCGGGATTGCTGAACTCACCGATAGTAAATTCAACACATTAATTAAACGCACTCGATGTAAAAAGGCGTACTATAAACTCGAGGACTATCTCAAGGACAGAAATATTTGGCTAAATGCTGATCTAGCTCCACAAGGGTGTTAAATGTTATAATTAAAGTGTAATGTTGATATTATATTGTTAATTTTAAATTTGTTTAAATTATGGAAAATTATAAAAATATGCCTAAGAGATATTTTAAAAAGAGCCGACTGAGTTTTTCCCGGCAAGTTTTTCTCAGATCATATTGGCCTTTGGAACTTTGCCGGTGAATGACAAAGAATGACTCTTTTTCTTTTCTTTTTACTTTTTGTTATCAGTTTGTAAAGGGGAAATGAGACATTCTACTGATATACTTTTTACATTAGTTTATTAAATTTAGTTTTATCTTAGTGATATTCTTGACTTTACATATATTTTTTATCTTGTTTGACATGTATATCAATTGTTGTTCACTTTAATTTATTTTGTTTGTTTTTTGACGTGTCATAAGAGGTGCCTGTCACCCAAAATGAATAAATGAGTTTCTGATTCTGATTCTGTTTGCAATGTGTATTCGAATAAATTGAACTCTTGCTAGTTATAAGTAGAGTCGTCAATGAATTTGAATTTTTGTCAATGGCGTAGACCAGCGTTTTCCATTTGCCGAGTCGCGACCCGGTACCCGGCCATCAAAATAAAATACCGGGTCGCAAAATTCCCCGCTTTGTTTAAAAACATTACCTATTATACATCCTAAATATTCTTAATAAATGTGAATATCAATTTTACATAATTGAATCAGCTTAGGTTTAAACATATTATGTGGGTCACAAAGGGGCAGTGTGAAAATTACCGGGCCATGACAGTACAATGTTTGGGAAACGTAGACGATTAAAGAATACTTGATATTCAAAGATTTGCTTTATCCCCTAAAACCTGTATTTTTTTTTTTTTTTATGTAATAAAAGTGGCAAACAAGCATGCAGTTCACATTGATGTTAAGTGATGACTGCAGCCTATAGACAACCACACAATGACCAGAGGTCAAAATGCAGATGCGCTGCCACTCTTGAGACATTAGGTGTTATGCCTCTGTGCCGGAAATTACAGGGCCGTACATTACCACCTGACCGGAACACGATAGTGATGAACACTACCATTTAGCGGCAAGTATATTAGGTAATGCGGTGGTGCCTACGCCCGCGAGCTCCGTCACTGGAGCTCTACCACCAGTAAAATAAAAATACCTATCTAGATAAAAAATAACTATCTGTGTAAAATTTCACATATTTACAATTTTAATTTTTTATATGTTATTAATCTAGACATAGATGTTTTTGAGTATGTTTAAATGAAAAAAAAGGGATGTTTTCGCATTTAAATGCAAATATGTAACTCGTACACATCGCCTAAAGGGTCACTTTCGTTTTTAAATTGCTACTGCCTATCTTGCGGCTTGGCGGCATATTTGCATATCAAAGAAACATTTTTTTCCCCATCTGGAGATTATTACCCTTTTAGCTAAATCCTTCGTTTCACGGTACACAATTTAGACATGACGTTGACACTTGAAAACTTTGCTCGCATTTTGTACCTCTATATTTTAATGAAATGAAGTTTTGCGGTGTTACTAATTACAGAGTCGAAACAGGGAACACCGAATTTTATGTTTAGGCATTTTCGGCAGCTTGTGGGAAGTGACATTCTAGCAGGAAATATCTTTGTTATATTTTTTAGGAATGTTTTAAGTTGGTGGGCAGTAGAATAAAACTATTAAAGTAGTTAAAACAGGTCTGTTCACTATTTTTGAAGATATATCTTCTTCTACTGACGCGATTGAAAATAATTATAAGAGTTAATTTTTACGATGCGCAGGTGCACCGACAGACAAAAGCGACAGTCTGAAGTTAGTTGCTGAACAACGCCCCGGCTTCGCACGGGTTAATGTTAGGTACCTACATTATCTACTACTATCATAATAAAATATAGCATAGCACTCCTGAATAGTGGAGCTTTCTGATTGTGAAAGAATTTTCATGATCAGGTCAGGATTTCCGAAGATTAGCCCCCACAAACAAACAAACAAAGTTCCAAACTTTGCCTCTTTATAATTTTAATATAGAAAGTATAGATTTATAAGTCACTGGGCGCAATTTCAAATTAGTGATGGATAATGGACGGCCATGATAGATGGTCGAAGCTATAATACATAATACTTAATCTATATATATAAAAGTCAATTGCTGTTCGTTAGTCTCGCTAAAACTCGAGAACGGCTGGACCGATTTGGCTAATTTTGGTTTTGAATGATTTTTGGAAGTTAAGGGAAGGTTTAAAAGGTAAGAAAATATGAAGAAATTGAAGGGAAGTAGTAAACACCATAATTTTATTTTCCCATACAAATAGTCCGTATTTAACAAACCTTTGACACAGTATTTCATTGTAAGGCAATACGAAGTTTGCCGGGGCAGCTAGTATCTATATTAATGTATTTGACCTATACTTTAGGTAAAGAAGTGTTATATAATTGTTACGATTACGATCACTTACTGCTACTAATTAAACCACTGCACTGATGTTCGAACTCATTTACTGTGGTAGATTCAAAATCTTATACCTAGTAATTGTACAACAACAATAAAATGATGTAAATTACCCCTGTCGACATCTATTATTCTTTAAGGAGAAACATATAGTATACAAAGGAATTTGGCGATCCTTGGTGCAATCTCTAACAATAATTAAAACTAGCTGTACTTACCTACATTCGCCTCGAAACGTTTAAAATTGTATTTGATTTATTTTATTCAATATCTACTTAATATAACAAGTAAGTAATTAAAAATTTCGTCTAATTTGTGTCATCAGCCAATCAGCGTCCGAAAATTAGTAGTCAGCCGGGCGCATTTCCAAAAAGTGACAGATGACAGTCGGCCATGATGGATAGTGACGCCGCATTATGCCAGGGCACGATCGCGTTCAGCCTTGTTAATTACTACTCTGCAACTAATTACTTGTTACGAATAAATATGTAAATAAGGAGGCCCAAACGAAGCTTCCAATTTTAAATTGCATTTTGTTGGTTTCGGATGTATATTTTTAAACCTGATTGGTGTGGCTGTTTGCTTATTCTTTTTCTAACTTTTTCTATGAGTACAAGAGAGGTACTGTTTTCCCGAGTTTTGGCGGGAACCTTGAAAGAGGCGTATGGTGCTCTTATTTTATTTCAACTTCTTGGTGTATTTTTAAGTGAAATTGAATAAAGTTGGTGGCATTTTGTTTGATAAAGGTTTATGACAGTGCCCGTGTATAGTGAAATAGAATAACAGTGCGAAAACACGACCTTTCAGGTTGCCTCCAAAACTTCATTGTAAATGTTCTGGTAGAGTAGCCATAGCTTTACTCGAATAACTTGACTGTTACTCACTTGACTGACATACTTAATAAGTAATTGATTGACTATAATATACTAACTTTCACGCTTCATAAATAAATACGAAATATCGTTTTACTTGACACTGGCAATATGCGTAATAGCGATGCCACAACTTAATTTTAAAAAAAGAGGTGGGTATATGACATGTGTAATATGTACAACCTTTGTAAACTATACATACGTGTTTTATTAATAAAAAAAAATACTAGTTGTACAGCTACTAAGCTGTAATTGTATTTTTTGTCTTAAATAATTTAAAAGAAAACATCGTTTAGATTGCTTCGACCTGTTTTTGCAAAAATTATTGTTTTTGTTAAATAGGAGGCTTAAAAATTACTCGGTATGAGTAGGTACTTATATAGGTATGCTTTTTGCACTTAGTCTTTTATCTATTTCCGCGTATCCCTTCCGCAGAATATGGGCGTGAAGCATATAATGTTCAAGGCTTTATTATATGTAATAGATTACCTACGTGCAAGTTGTCACGCACCTATATTATTGCGTCTAAAATTCATTAGTATTGTGTGATGTTCAATGAGGCTTTATAGACGAAAGATATAACCCATAGTCATTTATTAACAGTGATAAGAAATATAAACGATTCACTGTTCTCATGCACAATGCTTACCTATATTATTTATTGGCTATAGAGTTTGCAAATTAACAGTCAGGAGGCGAAGGTCGAGATGTCCTATGTCATAATTACATAATAATATACATAACCCAAACTTCTCTTCTTTGGCATCTTCTTTTCCCATTATTTGGGGTCGGTTTTCCTCACTTTCCTGCGCCAGGATATTCACAATGGGTTCTCGACTCTAGCAATTGTGCTAACTTGAGTTCTCTCTCGATTTTGGACCACCAAGTCTATGGCGGGCGGCCTTTGTATTTTTTCTGTTCTGGCCTAATAAGTATTAACCAATTTTTCCCCAAACAATGGCTCAAATATATTTCGAAAGACTACATATTTCAGCCATTTGGAGTCACAATCCAAGTCGATTTATTTAAGGACATCTCCAAACGTTTGGTCGACGCTTGATGTGACTAGAGAGCTTGTTTAATTATTCGCACAGATGATTGGTCCTGCCATTCAACATGGTAAACGTGGCCAGCCTTCTAGGCACGTTAACACGGGAGTAAATTTTATGGCATTTTAAATTCAAATTATAAGTTTTTAAACGAACGTTACGCATGACGGTTAAGCATTACGCAGTCGGGTGTTTGTTTGATGGGTGACCGCTAGTAGAAAATTGTAAATGCGCGTTTCAGTGCTTCGGAGGGCGGTCCCAGTTGCTATCGATAGATAGCAGCCGTTAAACCTTGTCAGAGGCCTTATGGTTTGAAAACATCCGACAGCGGGTTGGCCACTAACCCGTATCGCCACCAATCCGCATTGGAGCAGCGTGATGGAGTAAGCTCCAGGCCTCCCCCCAAAAAAGGGAAAGAGACTCGTGCCCAGCAGTGGGACGTATAATGGTTTGCTATTATTATTATTATGATTATAAATGAACTAATAAATATATATGAAATAAATAATTTCAGTAATTACTGGTTTCATGGTCACTATTTTTTGCTTTACCTGATAACTCGGGTTCGATACCCTCAAAACGCAATATCTCTTCTATTCGAGGTTAGATTCCCGATATAGGATTTTTACCTATTTAGAGAAGTTCTGAATTGCCCACGGCAATAGTAATTTCGAAATATATTCTATATTATCTCCCGCATTACACCGTACACCTACTTCCACGAGCGCACAATTAAGTATACATTCACAATCTCATGTATGCCTATATCGTTGTCAAAACTGAATGTTATAGTCGCCAAAAATAAAGTATGTTTTTTTTTTCGTCAGTTGGCAGACAAGCAGACGGGCCACCTGATGGAAAGTGGTCACCGTCGAACATTTGCAACACCAGGGGAGTTGCCAACGCGCTGCCAGCCCTGAAGGACTCTTTTGACGCCATTTTTGAAGAACCCTATATTGTAGCACCGAGGGAACACCTCAGAGGGAAGTTCGTTCCACAATTTACACATGAATTTACATATAGGTTGGGGAAAAAGTTTCTTCGCATTTTTAAAGATAATTCAAAACATTTTTTAATATAGTTTATTTAAATTTAACTAAACTATGTATGTATGTACCATTTTGTTCGATAACCTTTTGCCATCTTGTAGGTAGGGACATGATCCCATTGCTATAAAAATTTCTATTTTATATTGGGACTTCTCATCAAAATACCGCGACAAGTGGATTTGGAAGTCCTCTCGTGATGTAACCTAACATTGCATAAATAATTCTTAAGAGACCGAAACAGGTGGAAATCTGAAAGTGCAAGGTCAGGACTATACGGCGGATGCATTAACACCTCCCAGCCAAACTCTCTTAATTTTTGCTGAGTGGCTATAGATGTGTGAGGTCTAGCGTTATCATGATGAAACACCACACCCCTTCTGTTGATCAATTCCGGCCGCTTTCTCTCAACTTCTTGCTTTAATCTCATCAGTTGTTCGTAGTAGAGTTCAGACTCGATAGTCCTGCCTGGTGGTAATAGCTCATAATGAATAATGCCCTTCCAATCCCACCACACACACGACATCGCCTTATTGCGAGTTAACCCGGGTTTCGCCACAGTCTGTGAAGCCTGACCGGCCTTTGACCACGACCTTTTTCGCACGTTCTTGTCGTATGTGATCCACTTTTCATCACCAGTTAGTTATCAGCTTCTTCAAAAATTATTCGGTTTCATTACGTCGTAATAAAGAATCACAAATGAGTACACGGTTCATTAGGTTTCTTTCAGTGAGCTCGTGAGGTACCCAAATATCGAGCTTTTTTTTGTACCCAGCTTTTTTCAAATGCGCCAAAACTGTTTTGTGATCAATTCTCAGTTCTTCAGCTAAGTCGTAACTACTGATATGTCGATCTTGCTCCACTTTTTCAAAAATGGCATCCATTTTATCCGTAATAGGGCGACCAGAGCGAGGTGCATCTTTGACATCAAAATTTCCGGATTGAAAACGCTTAAACCATATTTGTGCTACTCTCACAGACACTGCACTAGGTCCATAAACATCACAAATTTTTTTCGCGGCTTGCGTTGCATTTTTACCTTTTTTGTAGTAAAATTTTAAAATGTATCGAATTTCTTCATTAGATTCACTCAGGCGAGACTCGAACTCGCGACCTACTGGGAATCTAGTCCAGCCGCTCTTCCAATTGAGCTACTGAAGCCCTGCCCGATTTGTCAAATCTTTCCTTCACATCTATTGCATTGCTTTATGGTAGCAGCAGCGCCATCTATTACCAACTATGCTAGTTAGGCTAGTTAGGCTAGTTGGTAATAGATGGCGCTGCTGCTACCATAAAGTAATGCAATAGATGTGAAGGAAAGATTTGACAAATCGGGGAGGGCTTCAGTAGCTCAATTGGAAGAGCGGCTGGACTAGATTCCCAGTAGGTCACGAGTTCAAGTCTCGCCTGAAGTCAAATTTTTCTTTCCATTTTCTTCAAAAATAAAATATATTTCACAAGCATGTGTTAATGCGAAATAATATAAAAACAATTAGATTCACTCATCTTGACAGTACGAAAAACAAATGAAATTCACACATTTGCCTAATTTGAATTTGGAATTATGTTCTTTAAAATTTTAACTTTCAGTGATACCAAAACCAGCCAGATACAAATACTACAGCCAAAGAGATTTTATTACAAGTTCATACATACTATAATGCGAAAAGACTTTTTCCCCAACCTATTATGTTATCATAATTTGTATTATATGTTCAACTGTGTAGTTATTAAGGTTATTGTAGCGATACATAAATAAAAATTTGCAGAAGGATAAGTGTAGTTACTATTAAAGTCCGTTACTTTGCAAAACTATATTGTACTGCATTCTAGAATCCAAATATTTTCTAACGTTCCAAATTGAAGTGGAACCAATCGTTGCGCGATTTCCTAGGGGATGCCCCGTCGATCCCGCTCCGCAAACACTTAATAATCTGTAATTGACATTTCATTTCGTATTTCATAAAAAATACATTGTTCTATATCGCATTCTTTGAGGTCTTTTCTCTTTTTAGGTTTAAATTGTTGAATACTTTTTATGTTTGTTCCTTTCTATCCGATCGATGAGAAGTTAAATGCGGGATAAGTTTATGTTAAGACATTTTAAGGTACAAATATGTATAGGTATAATACGAAATTGACGCTGTAGGAATAGATAAGTATACGAACTTTAAAACATAAACTGCATGCTTGTTTGCCACTTCCACAACATTAAAAAAAAAGAAATGTAATTCTACCGCCGCCGCCGCCGCCCGTGCAGTCCAGCTGTCCAGGCAGTCATGTGACTGTTACCTTTATTTACAGTTCGCGACGAGCCGAATTTCATGATGCATATCGGACGGGTGTTTCATAATATATTCGTAAGGTAAAAAAGGGGTGTCTTTATTTAACACAAAAGGATTGTTTTCTTGAAAAAAATATCGTAATATTTTATTTTTTGCAATAGCACATGCGAGTGAATTTAGAAATTAAAGAAAAAAATTATAAATTTGACTTTAGGCAGGAAGTCAAATTTTTAGCTTCTATTCTAAGGACTTCTAGCTTAGTGTTAAAGCTGCTGAAGACTGGTTATTTTGATTTCGGAGGTTCGATTCCTGTCTGAAGTAAAAATTTTCATTCCATTTTTTATTTAAATTCTAAAAAAAATATCGTTAGATAAAATAAAGAATTCTAAATAGAATTACTAAAAAAAAGAAATCTCTAAAATGCATATTTCTTTGTTCTTTGCTGCCGTTCATATGACAATCAGTTTGATTATTTGTACGCATTCAAGCGTATTTACGCACACAAATTGCTCTTTTATCATTATTTGAACCAACATTTTCGAACAATCAAAAATTATTATTTCGATTTTCATAAATTTCCGACTTTTAGGTAATCATGTGCGAGATTGTATTTGATAAAACCAATTTCACTGTTTTCAGCTTTTCGTCAAATTACCGATTACCAAATTGTGCGATAACTGACGAGTAGTTCAGATAGTTACAATTTGAGTAAGTTAACGACTGAATGCCACATGAATACGAATTATGACCAGGGTTGCCAACTATTCCAGCCGCCATAACCGGACAACAAATTAAATCTGATCATACTTGGTCCAAATGAAAAAAAAAACAAAGTAGATATTAATGAAAAAGTTTTTTCTTTGAGGTTGATTCTTTGGGTTATTACTTTGTGCAGTGGCAACATTTTAAAATGTTTTTCCTAATCTAGGGTAGAGCAAGCAAAAGTTCCAAGTTTCTCTTGGAGCTTTTGTGTGTTTAAAAAGGTAGTTTACTCAACAACTGTCAACAAACCCCTGAAGATGATCGGGTGATCGAAAACGGTTGGGTAAAGTGATTAAATAGTAAAAAATAAATTCTAGTGGAATCCCCATCCGCCGCTACTTCAGTTTCACGCTTCTACGTCGCGCGTTACGTTCATAATAGATACTTGCTGACCAAATTGAATCCGCTCGGAAGTAAGCGACCTGACCCAACAATTCCTTCAAAAACCCAACAGTCCGGTCGAAAACCGGACGGTTGGCAACCGTGATTATGACTCGACCCCAAAACTTTACGTCTGACTTTTATACTGAGTTATAGGCTACAAGTTAGACACATAATCTACATGTTTAGTGTCTTGATACTTGAAAGTGTCTAGTATAGACAAATGCATACGTATTTTACTCATACGATGTCTTGAAAAGTAAAAGATATGACACATAGGAAAGTGAAAAGAGTTTCTTCTTTGGTTTTTCCCTGATTTATGCCCATAATAACTATCACAGAGACATGACACCTTAGGTATCAGGGGTGGCAACGCATCTGCATTTAGACTTCTGGTTTTCTATTATTGTTTGATTTTCTATCATTTGATTATTTCGATTAATGTTATTTAGTTAAAGCAAAAAACGACATGAAAATTTGACAGCAATGACAACGACTAGCAATGTCGACAGGCGGTCGCACCCCAGGCGTGTCTCTTAGTATTTTGTTCTACTGTAACTGTGAATAATATAGTTGTACACTTAAAAAGTATAAAACAATCATTTAAGTTCTTATTGAACCAATAGTACCAATACAATTGTTGTTTGAACTTACCTCCTACCAAAGAACTATTACAAGAAATGACCTTTCCTATCCCTGAACCAATCAAGAATAAGTAACCAGACAATATCAGTATCCTAAAATCAAGCGACCAACGAAACCAATCAGTCAAACCGATATTCAAGTAATACCAAATGTTATCGAAAAAAGAAAAAAATAATTGGAAGTCGCCGGCAATTATTTAAACAATCCCCCAACTGAAGGGTGAAAGACAATTAATGTCTTGTCTTAAACCAATATTCGGCAAAATGTCTGTAAATGTTGATTATCCGCAGAGGTCACGTGAAAGGAAAAAGGTTGCACGTAGGCACAATTTTCAATGGGATTCTTTATTGGTAAAGAAGGAAAATTATTTTCTTTATTGTATTTTTATGCTAACCCATGCGAGAATTACGAAGATTATAATAAGAATGGAAGTCGCGCAGGACTTGTACTTGTTATCACTCTATCTATCTGTCTGTTTGTTCCGACTAATCTTGGGAACGGCTCTACCGATTTTGACGAAACTTTCACTGGCAGATAGCTTATGTAATAAGGGGTAACTTTTATTGATGAATTATATATTACTAGCTGTGCCCACGATTACGTCCGCGTAGATACTGAACAATAATTTTATTAAATTTTACATAAAAAATTGAGAAAAGTGTCTTAGTGACGCTGAAATATCAACACATTCTGCACAATCCTGTCGTAGGTACCAAAAAGATATTATAACTAAAATTGTGAAAAAAATCTATCTACGGCCATCATCATCATCACAGCCAAAAGACGTGTAGCGTCCACTTACATTAAGGCGCCAAGTGGAACAGAGACGAAACATCACAGTACTTGTCTAGTACGGTAGATGGCGTATCATTAGCGCTATCACCTCGCCTGATCGGAGGATCCGCCCTTTTCGACGGAGGAACACTTCCACGTAGGCGTGGGCGAAACGTCTCACCTTTGTGATTGGAACATTAGCATCTGAAACACTAAACTGTTCCGAATCTTTGTATGTATCATTTCGAACATTTGGAACATTGCGGTAAAGATCTACTGTGGCTAAAGTCCAAAACAAACAACTCAGCTCATAGAAGCAAAATAATGCAAACGAAAAACGCTCTTAAATTATTCGTCTTACCAACGCCATAGACGTTATTATTACGTGTATAAGGTACTGTATAAGCACAACGGAATACGTAACAAAATATCATCTCATCTCACTTGCTTAATATTGTATTGTTATCTCGCTCTTTCGCTTCGCTAGCTGATTCAGATTCAAATGTTACAAATGTCAAGTGTCTCGGTTGCGGTCATGCGGTCACACTCCATCACATAAGCGACATGAACGCGTTAAAAGGAGAGCAATAATGTTCGAGTTCCAAATGTTCTAAATGATGCATTTGAAATATTATTGATGTTCCAATCTTTCGGAACATCGAAATGTTTCGGAACAGTGAATCAGAACAGTAAAGAGTTACACACGTCTACTTCCACGTCTTCCAACCGTTCCTCCACAGACGTCAACCAACTGATTTGGCATGCGGATTGCCAATCGAAGTGGCAGTAGTTTTATCATTCAACGTCCCCGACCATCATTGTTCGGTTGAACAATGATAATCGGGGAACTAGCGGCTGAATTCTTCTGCTAGTGGGCGGTGGGGTCGTCACGTCCCTACATCGATTTATTACGAGTAAAACGCGGAAAATACATATAGAATCTTTATAATTCGGTCGTAAGTATGCATTATCTTTGAAGATTCAAACGCTCCCTTGAGTTCAAATGGATAAAGTTTACAATGATGGAGATTTCTTTTTTATTATCTATTCTATTTGTATGTTTTGTTTATTTGCTACGTTTAAGGAGGGGTGAATAGGTATGCCCAAAATCTTTATTAATGACTTTTAAAACACTCGCGTTTAACACTCATTTCACTGGTAAAATCAGTGAAACCAGTGAAGTGAGTGTTGAGATTTTTTTAATGTAATGAAGGTGGCAAAACAAGCCTGTAATTTACATTGATGTTAAGTGATGACTGCAGTCTGTAGTCACTCACACAAGGACTAGAGGTCAAAATGCAGATGCGTTACCACCCCTGAAACCTTAGTTGTTATGTCTCTGTGATAGTTATTACGGGGCTATACATTACTACCTGACCGGAACACGATAGTACTGAACACTTTCATTTAGCGGCAGATAGATAAATTAAAAAATTAAAAAATATTTTCCGTGATTTTTAAGCTATGATGATCATGAATCACAAATTAAATTTTTTTAAGTAAATTTAAAGTGATAGTCTAGATTTTTCTAACTCAAATTATCATTTAGCGGCAGATAGATAAATTAAGAAATTTAAAAATATTTTCCGGGATTTTTAAGCTATGAATAGAATAGAAGAATAGAATAGAAAATATTTTTATTTCGAATAGATCTTTACAGATACTTTCAAAACGTCAATAAATCATAAACTACCTAGAGCGAATAACCATTACATATAGTAAAAGCAAAATCATATATTAATAGTAAATTAAAATTTAAACTATTTGGTTAAAACATAATAATCATAAAATTTTTCAATTCCTTCAATGATAATAAATGAAGAAAAAGAAAAACTTATTCGTCAAGATCAATGTTATTCACTTAGCAGAGTTCCAAGTGCAGTCACTACTGAGAAGAACTCCGCTACCCAACAAACTCAGTAAGAGCTCTTTAATGATGATCATGAATCACAAATTATTTTTTTTTAAGTAAATTTAAAGTGATAGTCTATATTTTTCTAACTCAAATTAAGAATGAACATTCATTTCATTTTTGGAATTGCACCACATAGAATTAAATTAAGTTTGTTGAAAAATTGTTAAGTATTTACTTCCATCATGGCTTTTTTTTGAAGAGACATTTAATAATATTTTTTTTCTTTTCCCGCTGTTGTTTGTAAATTATAGAAATTATTAAATGCTAGAACCCGCATAGGCTATAAAATTGCTTGGCTAAAAAACGTTTTGCACGTAATAATTCGATATCGAAACAAATGGAACAGACCCGTCAATGACGATTTTTGCAAGTGACACTAATTAATAAACGCATGGTTACACATTCGATGACAGTAACTACCCATATCTACTGTGTTACCATTACCGTGAGTTTGCATTGATGAGACATTCAAATAAAAACATGTTAAAATGATAGGTTTGACAGCAGTGCGAACTGCGAACACTAGCACCAACCAGACATTCATCGCAATACATACTTTATGCGACGAGTTGCGAAACATCATCATGTTTAATGTTTTTAGTGCAAACTAGGGGTTACTTAAATTGCTCCAACAATTAAGGAAAAAAAAATTAAGTGCCATGTCTTTGTTTCAGGTTCCAGATACAAAATTTACCCATGGGATCCTAATAAGTATAGATTAAATAGATTTAGCTACACTTTCATAATATTTTTCTCTCAAAATATTTTTTACTATTACAAATGAAACCAAAAAAGTAAATAAATATTTCATACATTCACATACATAATAACACTTTAATCTGTATGTGAATGTATGACTTTAATCTACTGGTGGTAGAGCTCCAGTGACGGAGCTCGAGGGCGTAGGCACCACCGCATTACCTAATATACTTGCCGCTAAATGGTAGTGTTCAGCACTATCGTGTTCCGGTCAGGTGGTAATGTACGGCTCTGTAATTTCCGGCACAGAGGCATAACACCTAATGCCTCAGGAGTGGCAGCGCATCTGCATTTTGACGTCTGGTCATTGTGTGGGTGTCTATAGGCTGCAGTCATCACTTAACATCAATGTGAACTGCACGCTTGTTTGCCACTTTTATTACATAAAAAAAAAAATCTTTTTTTTACATTTGAATAAAGTTATAACCATAAATTGATGCA
This sequence comes from Macrosoma leucophasiata, assembly GCA_036365455.1. Classification (NCBI taxonomy): domain Eukaryota; kingdom Metazoa; phylum Arthropoda; class Insecta; order Lepidoptera; family Hedylidae; genus Macrosoma; species Macrosoma leucophasiata. The sequence goes on along the minus strand of JAWQUS010000004.1, from coordinate 2,302,525 downwards.
TTTAGTAATTGAAAACTTTGTTCAAGTTCAAGGTTTGATTAATTCAAGTCTCCTGTATTATGCTACAAAAAAGGTTGTTTCTTTGATTTATAAAATGAATTTTACTTCAAAAGCTTTTAAATATCGTCCACACGCAATAGTCTGTGGTCGTCCACATGTTTGGTACTATAACAGTGGCGGACTAAGGTAATCAGTGGGCCGGGGCTGCATTTGGAGACCCTCTGTCTCCGCGTATAATAATCTCTTACTTAAGGACTTAAGTATCAAGAAGAACGTTTTTCACTACCTACCCAACAGTTATTTCACTTATACTGAAAAATACAGCTACCAATATTAGACCTAGAAGAACGTATTAAAATTGGCACTGCTTTGTATTTTGAAAGAAAATTCCTGAAAATTGTTTCTTTTTTTTTTGTCATCACTCCACTTGGCGATTCCAGTGGCTGTAGTATTAACACGAGATGCTGCTGCCCATCCCGCGTTATTATATGTTGCCAAGGTGTAGTACAACCATATTGATTGGATCGAATCCGCAAGTGGAAGCCTAGTATTACTAGTATTTTTACTTATCTATCGATATTATTTAATTACTACAACAAAAATAAAATTATATATTTAATTTAAAGAAAAATGGAAAGAAAAATTTGACTTCAGGCGAGACTCGAACTCGCGGCCTACTGGGAATCTAGTCCAGCCGCTCTTCCAATTGAGCTACTGAAGTCCTGCCCGATTTGTCAAATCTTTCCTTCACATATATTTCACAAGCATGTGTTAATGCGAAATAATATAAAACAATAAAATTATATGTTCATTATTAACATTACAGCGCGATGTTCGAATTGGAAAATGTATAAATTTTAAATGCGATACTCGTATAACATGATTGATAATATTTTGAACGCTGTTTGAGAGCTGTTCCGCTAGAATAAAATAAATTACTCAACACATTAATATAATATTTTGCAGTATTTTCATTAAATCAAATATACTTAATAACGTTATCTACTACTAAATGCTGCTCGCGACTTTATCAGCGCGATCGAATGCTCACGATTAAAAAAGATACTTATGTGTAATGGAAGTGGCAAACAAGCATGCAGTTCACATTGATGTTAAGTGATGACTCCAGCCTATAGACACCCACACAAAGACAAAGCGTGGTCGTCAGGTGGTAATGTACGGCCCTGTAATTTCCGGCACAGAGGCATAACACCTTAGGCCTCAGGAGTGGTAACGGATCTGCATTTTGACCTTGGTTTTTGTGTGGGTCTCGATAGGCTGCTGTCATCTCTTAACATCAATGTGAACTGCATAATTGTTTACCACTTCTATTGCATAAAAAAAAACCCGACAATTAAAATGCAGGTAAACTCTAATTTGGCAAGTGACGACAACACGATGTTGTTGTTACACGATCTAACGACCAATTTACTCGAATTCGCTGCAGCTTAAATTTCAGACGGATAAGGCTCTTTTACACTGAGATTTCTTAACACTGTACCGTACTCAACAATAAATATTGCACATCGAGCCTACGAAAGAGACAATCGGCTAGTTTTGACTTCGTAGAGCGTTATCTCTGCTGCACACTGCCTACGTGGGTACTCACAGACCGGTATGGGTCAAAGGAGATGTTGCAAAAATGTATGGACCTCCGGCCATGTATTGTACACAATATCATTAAACAGGCAAAATCAATATAAAAACGTTTTTTACTGCATATTTTCACTTATTTAGCTTTGTTTGCAGTTACAAAACATAATTTGCAGTTAGAATTGCAACTCAAAACTAACATGGCGAATATGGCGTGCGATGTCATTTTGACATTTTCATTTTTAAATTGTATTTTGATTATAGAACTTGGAGAAAAAAGTAATATTTTCTAAATACTATCAAAATTGATTGATCCCAAGTGTCGGCTGTATCGCCGCCATGTTTAACATAGTTGAAAATGATAAAATCGTTATAATGAAATGTGGTTGTAACTCTAAAATATATTCTTGAATAAATTAATTGTATTTTTTTTAGGATTCTTCTTTAATTTACCCATTTTTTGAGGACATGTACGAACCAGAGCCGAGCTCGCAACATCTCCTTTGATCAAAATGGTCGACAAATGTCAGATAGATAAGGTGCGAAAGAGATAATGCGCTACAGTCCCGAAATAAGCCGAAGTCTTCTTCCTAAGGTCGATGTGCAATATTTCTTGTTGGATACTATAAAGTTGCAAAAAGATTTCAACTGTGAAGTTATATACTCGTATATGCTTATGAATATGCTTATAGCTTTTGTACATTTTCTGACAGAAACGTTTAAAAATGAAATAATGATTATTTAACACATAGAGCAACACCGGAGGGGAGTAGCCATGTGCAGGGTTTCCCCTCTGTCAAATTACAAGCCCAAATGGGCCTATACTTGTCGCCTAGATGTGTACATGTGTGCGTGAAATTGTTTCTGTATTTTGTTAAAGTCAAGATGTGAGTTTCGTAGTAATAGACGATTTTTGTAGTGTGCGTGTGTGTCGCACGCATTTCCTCTCGCAAAAAGGACAGACTGTTTTGCATCGGTAATGAACGCTGTGGCTACTCCCCTACATGATTTTGCCTGCTACGTAAGGAACTTGGCGTGATAAAATATTTAGAAGGCTTCGTAAAGAGAAGGAAAGATTCAGTGTCATGTAAGTAGGAAAAAAAATAAGGAGCGTTTTAACCGCTCAGTGTAAAAAGAGCCTGCCATTGTTTCCACCTGCTAATGGGATAATTTCGCTTTGTTTAGGGAGCCGTTGACTCTAAATGTTGTTTTTAAGGTACCGTCTGATTATCATTGGATATATAAACGAAGTTATAGAATTACCAACTGAGTAACTGAAGTAACGATCGTTTTGTTCTTGTTATCTGGATTTTAATGATTTTTTATATTGAAGTATAAATATCTTTAAAGAGTTGGGTAGATATAATAATATATTCATGCAAATAATTAATGTGATCTTTAAAAGAAATCAGTATCATATACAAACAATGATACCGATGAACTTTATGGATTTCTTGTGTAGAATTCTGCCAGTTAGTAGAATTTTGACAGTTGAGAGAAGAAGTCGGTCGACTATGCAATAACTTAAGAATCAACCTTCGCCCCGGTTACACTTGTTTGAGTCTACGTATATTTAGGGCGAAAATTTTAAGCTTTATTTTACGGATTTCCTTATAAATTTGTGGAAGTCCCATTATCTGTCTGAGACTGTAATTCTTGTGGGAATATTGAGAATAGAAAGGGTAATAACAGTGCGAAAGTATTAACATACTTCGAATTATTTAATTAATTCAATCTATAGTATGTTCATAGGTTTTCGCGAGCTACACTCATTAAAAAAAAACTAGTTTTTGTATTTATCTCGCGTATATATTAAACTAAAATGATTATTTAGAATCGAACCCGACGTTTTGGTCGCTTTTCAGCTTTTATTTCAATAATCCAATGTATTTAGACTAACGTAATTAACAAGTTTTTTTCTTATCATCTTTTTAAATTAAATATCATTAATATCGATTCAGTCGTTTTGACTTGTAAATGCAATACAGGTATAGACAATATGAAAACAAAGATAAAGATAAACTCGTACCCCCTTATTCATAAACGTACATTAGATACGTTTTAGCTATAGAATGCTTTGTCTTTGTCAGTTGCATTGTTAAATGTGCAGGATAGAAAGAAACAAAACAGAGATTAGCAACACTTTAGCTAAAATACGTTTATGAATAAGGGGGGATGCATTTAGGCAAATTCACCGAAGATCTGGTTTTAATATCTAAGTAGAATTCTGCCTTTGTCAGTGGAGAGAAGAAGACTGTCGACTAAGCAATAACTTAAGAAACACCCTTTGCCCCAGTTTCACTTGTTTGAGTCTACGTATATTAGGGGGAAAATTTTATGCCTTATATTACGGCATTCTTAATAAATTTATGGAAGTGGTAGACCAACCCATTAACTGTCTGAGGCTATAATGCTTGTGGGAATATCGAGGATGGAAAAGGTTCTGTAATTAACATACTTTGAATTATTTAACTAATCCAATCCATTTAGACTAAGGTTATTAATTAACAAGTTTTTTTTTATCATCTTTAAACGGTTTCTTTTTTCAATTTCCATTACATTCGCACTTTTATAGATCATTGTAATGCTAGCTGTTTCACTCGCATATTCTTTAGTTTCGGTTTACCAAAAGTAGCCTTTATCGCTTTCCTAGGATTCATACTGCCGTTCTATTAAATTTCATTAATATCGGTTCAGCCGTATTGATTTCAAAAGTGACACCCTTTCTAGTGATCATCTTTGTAAAATAACCAGTATTACTTAGCGGGTTAGGATGTGCAAACGCAAAAAAATGGGGAATAATTCCTTTTTTTTTGCTCGTCCGCCCCGGGTGCGATACGCCAGTGATAAACACTTCCACTTAGTGGCAAGTAGATTAGGTGATGCAATGGTATCTAGGCCCATGAGCTCCGTCACTGGAGCTTTACCACCACTAAAAGTTAATTTAATTTCAGCAATAAAATACATTTCACAAGTATAACAAACAGGTTTTTCTTTTTATTTCACGATGTAATAAAGTCGAACGCAACAGGTACAGAGAAGCGGGCTTTTAATATTTTTATGCAAAGTTAAAACGTTAAATGCTTACACTGTAGAGCAGTGTTGCTAAACTATCGATAGTTGCGCTATCGATAGTTGACCTCGAAAAATAGTCGATAGCGCGATAGTACTATCGAAAATATCGCCATGCTGCAATGGATTCATTACCCCGTATTCCAATGTGAGATGGAATCCATTGAAGTTTAACACAAATACATTGTTTTTCTAATAAATTGATACAATTTAAGATTTCAAAAGCTATCGATCGACCTCTGGAAGCAGAAGAACATCGAGCTACATGTTCTAATGCACTTTTACAGTCAGAAAAAATAATTACATTCTTAATTTCATTACTATCGACATATAACAAAGCCCGGAAGATTGCAATCAATTCCAATGTCATGATACAAATATTTGAATTATTAATTTGATACAATTTTCTATGATTTAAGGTTTGGTCATAAAAAGCAGCCCCTAGTCCGTCATCTCCCTTAGACCCATCCGTAAATATTTTATGCCACCCTCGATACTTGTCGGTCAATTCCATTAATATCTCATTTTTCAAAATTATCTTTCTTACGCGTACATTTTGCGTCAAGTTGTAATGAGTGGAGAGCCAGCGATTGCGCTCCTATGAAACGAAGTTTAGTACAATTCCTAGCTCTGTATTCAATGAGTGCGAAAGGAAAACATCGACACAGGCCGGCGCGTGAAACAGAACATCTTGTATGAGAAATTAGCCTAATGCGGAGCGCCGCTCACACGTGATCACGTGACTTTGCCGAACCGCGGCGCCTGCAAGTGCGCGGGCATAATACGCTGTGTTGTTTTTGCCGTTTTATGTATACAAGCGAACGTGTCGGCTTCGTCAGTTATTTTGCAGTTTTTCTTTTAAATAAATATCTAAAATGAAATGAGAAAAGAAGTAGGTACGTATTTTTTTGTGAACCTCCACAAAAAAACGCCAAGAGCCACCTATGGACTAAGCCATGAGATACTTGATTTTTTTCAATCTCATTGTAAAAAATATTAAGTTGATTTCATGACATTTCTGTTCATCAGTATGATCAGTAGGTATATGAATTATGTCGAATCGTCTCATCCATCTGTTGCTAAATTATTCTGTGTGAAGTGGCACAGTGGCCCCGCAACACGCAACAGGTGTTTTGCTCGAATCAACAGACGGGAGAGACTCGACAAAAACCATTAACCACAGACACAATATCAATGAATAGAAATTTGAACTTGAATAAGCATCGACTGTGTGAATGACTTGTTTTTTTTATTTATGAAATAAAGTCATACGGCGTCATCCCCAAAAATTTTTTTAAGTAAATCCGTGCATAAACGATTCATTGTATAAAATAATACTTGAGATGGGATGAGAATACCGACATATTTTCTATAAATTTATTTTAGGAGGTTAGCCTTAAAAGGTAGTATTTTTTAGACGTTTATTGAAAAACAAAGGACATTGTTCGTGTCAAAATCGTCGTATTACGTTTATTTCATGTTCACTTCACTTATATATAATATGTGATAATTCCAAAGTTTATTACACATAGCTTGTTATACGACGGTTCGGATCTACGAGTCGTGTTCCCTAATAATAGAACTCACGGAACATCTAAAGTTATTTTATGTAGATACCGGTGCTTGCAGTTTTAACTACGTTTTGAAATTGTTTCCTATAGGGTCGTTATACCATATCAGAATAAGTCCGCTCGGTGGAGACTTTCCTTCCAATGCGTGCTCTTAATACATCTTGACGTATTTCGGCCATATTATGAGAAGAGGAAGAGAAGTTAAAGAAGCGCGCATGGCCCCGCGGCTGGTGTAGATCATAAGCGATCTAAGCGGTTAAGCATTACGGGCGCGGTCGGGAGTGTGATGGGTGACCGCTAGTGGCAAATTAAAAATTCGTGTTTTCGTGCTTCGAAGGGCACGTTAAGCCGTCGCTCCCGGAAGCTAAACCTTGTCGGAGGCCTTATGGGCGGTTTGAAAACATCCGACAGTGGGTTGGCCACTAACCCGTACCTCCACCAATCCGCATTGGAGCAGCGTGGTGGAGTAAGCTCCAGGCCTCCCCCCAAAAAGGGGAGAGACTCGTGCCCAGCAGTGGGACGTATATTGGGTTACCATTATTATTTATGTTATTATGCGAAGGGGAAGAGGCAGTCTTGAAAAATTGGTTCTTGAATAGAAATGGAATGCTCCAAGTGAGGTACCACCTTTACAAATATTAATTCTAGAGATTCAGAAACGATACTGTGCTGGTGCAGTTGTGAATTGGATGACTCTCCCGATCGAGGAATTGATAATTATTTTTATAAAGGCCGAAGGCAGTGGCTCCATCGATACATAATGCCTGATAGAAGAGGCTTGCCAACAATAGACATAACTTGTGATATGTGTATGTGTGTTTATATACCTCCTTAAGGAAATACTGTATGAAAAATATTCTCGAATTCCTTGTCATCCTATAAGCTTTATTAATCCAACCTGTCGGAAACCGTATATTAAATAATTTATTAGATTTATAATTTACTAGCTGTGCCCGCGACTTCGTCCACGTGAGAAAAAATATGATTGTTCAGTATCTACCCGGACGAAGTGTGGGCGCAGCTAGTATTAAAGTAGCCTAAGTTACTTCTTATTACATCAGCTATCTGCCAGTGAAAGTCCCGTCAAAGTCGGATACACTCTAATTCTACTTATTTGTGTGTAGGTATGTATGTATGTATGAATGTATGGAGATAAAAGTAGCCTAAGTTACTCCTTGTTACATCAGCTACCTACCCGTGGAAGTCCCGTCAAAGTCGGATACACTCCAGTTCTAATTATTTATATGTAGGTATGTATGGATGTGAAGAGATAAAAGTAGCCTAAGTTATTCCTTATCACATCAGCTATCTGCCAGTGAAAGTCCCGTCAAAATCGGTCCAGCCGTTCCCAAGATTAGTCCCGCCAAACAGACAGACAGACAAAAATTGTAAAAAAAGTTGTTTTGATAAGTATATGTACCGTGTATACATACATATGTATTCAGTAAAAAGCGGTTATTTTAATATTACAAACAGACACTCCAGTTTTATTTATTTGTATTGATATAGATATAGATGTGTAGATGTATACATTTATTATGGAAGGTAATATTCAACATAAGACCTAAAAATTCTGTGAAAATTTTAAGCGTCTACTTGCTACCGTTATTATGATCGAGCAAAACATATACGAAAAAAAAAACACGTTTATTGTATGCCCCCTTGGACCCCTTAACATTTTCCCTTGTCTAATTTTTAGTAATCAATTAATTTTAATCGCGGTATCAGAAATACATAATTAGTGTAAATGTTAGCTTTCTAGCTATCACTATTTATGAAATACAGGCTGGTGACAGACGGACGGACGGACAGACAGACAGACAGACAGCGGAGGATTAATTATCCGTAGGGTACATTTTTACCTGTTAGGTACGAAACCCCCTAAAAGATAGAACTAAGATACAGAATGGCTTAATATTATGATATTAGCGTGCACAAACACACAGACAAACAGACATTTTTCCGGAATAAAAAGTACCCGGTGTTGTGCGCCAAAGGTTAAAGTATAATCATACCAAGTTTCATTGTAATGGGACCGGTAGATTTTCTGTGATGCTTGAACAAACAGACAGACAGACAAAAAAAAATCTAATCACATATTTGGATTCGGTATCGATCTAGTAACATCCCCTGGTATTTTTTTTTTAATATTTTTAATGTACAGAATTTACACTTTACAGTTTTATTATAAGTATAGATGAGAGCCGAGTACGTTTTGTGGTACTTTGGATATTGATCGAGCATGAGAAACAAAATGGTGGAATTATTTAAATAGAGATTTACAATAAAACAAAATAGTACGTTAAATGTTTTTCAAAGCTTCCGAATCTCAAATTTGGAAGGTGGAAGTCAGTGGAACTCTTAGAGGATAACTCATGTTTTTTTTCTATGTAATGGAAGTGGCAAACAAGCATGCAGTTCACGTTGATGTTAAGTGATTTGCAGCCTATAGACACTTACATAAAGACCAAGGTCAAAATGTGGATGCGTTACCACTTTTGAGGGCTCTGTGCCGGAAATTACAGGGCCGTACATTAACACCTGACCGGAACACGAAAGTGCTGAACTGAAAGTTAATAAACTGAATTAACTACCATTTAGCAGCAAGTATATTAGGTAATGCGGTAGTGCCCGCGAGCTCCGTCACTGGAGCTCTACCACCACTAAAATGTGTCGGTGTCAGTTTATCGCAGCCAATTTGTTTCAAAACTACTAAGCCGATTGAATTGTTTGTCACAAAATATATGTAAATCAGTAACCCAAATATAGACGTGTATCCGTACCGTAAATTAAACACAATTTCGAATTTGATGCTGTGTGAATGCGATGATAGGGATTCTACCCACCCAACTCGGTGATTAAACCATAGAACAATGCATTTAATTGGACAAGTAAATTATCATTTACTGGTGGTAGAGCACCAGTGACGGAGCTCGCGGGCGTAGGCACCACCGCATTACCTAATATACTTGCCGCTAAATGGTAGTGTTCAGCACTATCGTGTTCCGGTCAGGTGGTAATGTACGGCCCTGTAATTTCCGGCACAGAGGCATAACACCTTAGGCCTCAGGAGTGGTAACGCATCTGCATTTTGACCTCGGTCTTTGTGTGGGTGTCTATAGGCTGCAGTCATCACTAAACATCAATGTGAACTGCATGCTTGTTTGCCACTTCCAAAACATAAAAAAAAAAAAAACATTTCAAACCGAAATATGTCTACTGCTGGACCAAAGCCTCCCCATAAGCACACCGCGGACATTCCGCCAAAATTCCATACAAACGGTTAATTTCGTCCCTATTACACAGACATCAATCAGTGACGTGACTGCACATGCACCTGTGTGCGTAGCACGAAGAGATTACCAAACGTCGCCCATAAGAGGGGAGGAGTTTGGGTGAGGCGGGGAAATCGGGCGGGACGTCGAAGTGTCCATTCTGCACGTAGTATTATTACATATTCTCTGCCATAAGGTACCCATTAAAAATATTGCACATCGAGCCTACTAAAGAGATAATCGGCTAGTTTCGGCTTCGTAGAGCATTATCTCTGCTGCACACTGAATACGTCAGCGCTGATAGTCAGGTATTGATCAAAACTTGATCCATATGGTTGACAAACGACACATAGGTAAGGTGCGATAGAGATAACGCTCTACAGAACCGAGATGAGCCGAAGTTTCCTAAGGTCGATGTGCAATATTGTTTTTGGATACTGTTTTTTTTATGTAATGGAAGTGGCAAACAAGCATGCAGTTCACATTGATGTTAAGTGATGACTTCAGCCTATAGACACCCACAGAAAGACCAAGGTCAAAATGCCAATGCGTTACCACTCCTGAGGCCTAAGGTGTTATGCCTCTGTGCCGGAAATTACAAGGCCATACATTACCACGTGACCGGAACACGATAGTGCTAAACTACCATTTAGTGGCAAGTATATTAGGTAATGTGGTGGTGCCTACGCCCGCGAGCTCCGTCACTCGAGCTCTACCACCAGTAAAACCGGTGTTTGTGTATGTGTTGTATGTGTACAACGGTACCCACGACACAAGTTTATTTAGGTTGTTGTTAGAAATTCAAACGTTACGGCGATAGTAGCTACATATAACGAAATTAAAAGGAATACTATCACACTAAAGTTGGCTTTTCAAGTTTGCGAGTAATAGTCGACCAAAAAACTTTCTTACCCGAAAATTTTGAAGAAATATAGTTTTCTTCAAATTTCGGAAACAAATTTTTTCTTTACTTTATTCAAACCTAAAAACTACGGAACCCTACACTGCGCGTGGCCCAAAACGCACTTGACCAGTTTTTTATTTTTGGTTTTCTGTGTACAAATCTTTTATTGGAGGTTTGTCGGGCACCTTGAAAGAAGCGTGTGGTGCTCTTATTTTATTTCATTTTTTTGGTGCATTTTTGAGTTGTATTAAATAAAGTTGGTGGCATTTTGTTTGATATAGGTTTACAGTGCCTGTGTATAGTCAAATAGACTGGTGGTAGAGCTCCAGTGACGGAGCTCGCGGGCGTAGGCACCACCGCATTACCTAATATACTTGCCGCTAAATGGTAGTGTTCAGCACTATCGTGTTCCGGTCAGGTGGTAATGTATGGCCCTGTAATTTCCGGCACAGAGGAATAACACCTTAGGCCTTAGGAGTGGTAACGCATCTGCATTTTTACCTCTGGTCATTGTGTGGGTGTCTATAGGCTGCAGTCATCACTTAACATCAATGTGAACTGTATGCTTGTTTGCCACTTTTAAAACATAAAAAAAAAAAAATTGCGAAAACACGGCCTTTCCGATTGCCTTCAAAACTTCATTGTAAATGTTCTGGTAAAGTAGCCATCACTTTATTCCAATGCCTGACTGTGACTCTGACTGACTGTTAAATCTGGTAATTGACTGACTGACTGACTGAATTTTACGCTGTTTATTACGAATATGAAATATCGTTTACTTGACACTGGCAATATGCGAATAGCGATGCCATTATAGAATGCTCACTTCCCTCTAAAATGGTTGAGGAGGGCAATGGCTGCCACATGCGTCATACTCGTGAACGGGTGCTGTTGGTGAGGACTGCTCTGTTCTGGTTTGCAGGAGCTACATCTCATTTAGTAGATAGCAGTTTATTTGCATCTATGCTATGGACGTTCACATTATTTGATTTTTCACGATAATCTGCACTAGATCTGATTCTAAGCTCTCATTTAAAAGAGCTCTTACTGAGTTTGTTGGGTAGCGGAGTTCTTCTCAGTAGTGACTGCACTTGGAACTCTGCTAAGTGAATAACTTTGATCTTGACGAATAAGTTTTTCTTTTTCTTCATTGATCATCATTGAAGGAATTGAAAAATTTTGTGATTATTATGTTTTAACTGAGTAGTTTAAATTCTGATTTTATACTTAATATTAATATATGTTTTTGCTTTACTATATGTAATGGTTATTCACTCTAGGTATTTTATGATTTTTTGACGTTTTGAAAGTAGCTGTAAAGATCTATTCGAAATAAAAACATTTTCTATTCTATTAATTACAAACTAGGATTTTACCTAATCATGTTTCATGGAATTTGAACCATCACGATTTCGTCTTAAAATCAACGACCGAATAAATCTAAACAAAAAAAACGAACTGGCCGCCTTAGAAACGTTTAATTTCACCAACTTTGTTTTGCCGCATTCCAAGTCTGATTTAAAGCGAGAAATGTAATTAGTGGATAGAATTTTTCCTTTTTTTTATCATCTAAAAGGCCTTTCATGGTTCTCCTTTCACAAGATGTGATCTTGGATTAGGGACTTGTAATTTTTACTTTTAAAATTTTAAAGTAGACGGCTAGTTTAGATGTGTATTTTATTAAAAAGTCTAACCCCCTTATTCATAAACGTATTTTAGCTAAACGTATGTTGCTAATCTCTCCTTTGTCTTTTTCTATCCTGCACATTTGACAATGCAACTGACAAAGACAAAGCATTATATAGCTAAAACGTATCTAAAGTACGTTTATGAATACGGGGGTAAGTGATTATTTTTTTATGTTACGAAGGTAACAAACAATCATGTAGTTCACATAGATGTTAAGTGATGACTACAGTCTCACCTACACAGAAACTTAATGTAGTCAAAACGATCAGCACGGCACATTGACCGCTAGTTTTGGTGTTCTATAGGCTGCAATAAAAATGTTTGCCTTTCCTGCACCATTATGAGATCACCGACATCACCATATACGACAACAGCTGAATAATCTATTAGAGCTCCGTAGCCTCGAAAAAGTTGTCTTATGATAATTTACAGTACTCAACAATTAATATTGCACATCGAGCCTGCAAAAGAGACGATCGGCTCGTTTCGACTTCGTAGAGTGTTATCTCTGTTGCGCACTGCCTTCGTAAGCACTGACAGTCCGGTATTGGTCAAAACTTGATCAAAATGGTCGAGAAACGTCAAATATGTTCGGTGCGAAAGAGATAACGCTCTACAGACCCGAAATAAGCCGAAGTCTCCTTCCTAGGCTCGATGTGCAATATTTATTGTTGAACACTGTAGTTACAGAGGGCTGTTACTTTTTGAGGCAAACTAGCATGCAGTTAACATTGATGGTAAGTAATATTGTAGCCTATAAACATTTATATGAAACCAGCAATTTCAATGTAGATGCGTTGCCACTCCTAAGGCCTACGGCATTGTGTCTCTGTGCCAGTAATTATAGGGGCGTAGATTAACACCCGACTGGAACACGATAGTGTTGTAAGTAGATTAGGTAATGTCGTGCCTACGCCCGCGAGCTCCATCGCCGGAGCTCTACCACCAGTAAAACTTTGTAGCTGATGTTATGTTACCCTAATAACTGATAGAGCTGTGGTCTTTTAAATCTCGTCATACAACATAATGTATGGACTTATATTCCTTTGAACTCGGCTCAATCCTAAAGAAACTATATTTCTTTTGAACCTAAGACAATACACGTAATGTGTATTGTCGAAACAACGAAACAACCACTTTTTATAATAAAATATTTATTCTGATAAGGAACCGAACCTTACCTGTTATGTTAAGCAACGTCTCAAGTTTTTTATCATAACAAACTGAATTGTCTTAGTACGAAATAATGATAAAGAGGAAATTTTGAATATAATTATGTTCCGAATGCTTAAGTTTTAAATTAAAGTGTTTTCAATAATAAATTACAGATGGAATTTCACTGGTAGTACAGTTCCAGTGATGGAACTCGCGGGCGTAGGTAGCACCGCATTACGTAATATGCTTGTCGCTATATGGTAGTGTTCAGCACTATCGTGTTCCGGTGGTAATGTGCGGCTCTGTAATTTCCGGCACAAAGGCATAAAAATTTAGGCCTCAGGAGTGGTAACGCATCTGTATTTTGACCTTGGTTTTAGTGTGAGTGTCTATAGGCTGCAGTCATCACTTAACATCAATTTGAACTGCATGCTTGTTTGCCACTTTAACTACATAAAAAAAAGACATTTCGTAAAAAATAATGATTTTTGCTTTTAAATATTTTTTCTATTCGACTACGTTTAAAAAGATCAATAAGTTCGAGAGTTATATCCTACTACAGATACATATATTGTTAAGATACTTGCTAAGATTTTGTTTATAATTAGCTAGGCTTAAGACATCTAAAAGAAAGAAAAGTTTTTTGAAAATTAAAAAATATAGTTTCATATAATTGCGAAACTTTCAAAATTATTCTGTAATTTTAATGACAATCATGCTAACTTTCAAAACTAGGCTTTATTTTATTCACATTTGACTGCTTTAATGTTTAAGACCTTAAACTGAACATTCTAATTGAATAAGAGAGAAAAAATAGGTACTCATTGATGTATAATTTTTGTACGTGCATTAAAAGTTTTATATTAATCATCTTAGTGTGAGTAATAATATTTATTTATGTATATAAAAAAATCAACACGCAAAGGTAAAAAAAAAATTAAATACGTTTATTGTATTTAATTGTTTAAATAATATTAACTTCTACAATCGCCGATCTAAACTTTTATTTGTAAAATAATATTTTATTCCGTTTTATGCAAGCCATTAGTTGCATTTTATAAAGTTTATATTTTTAATATTATTTCTATACGATAAAAAAAATTGAGTTCATTTCTGTGTGCTACAGCACTCGCACGTTTTTGAAGAAAAATGTGAAAATATAAAAAATATATATTTTAAAAACTTACCCGAAAGCCATTGTGATTTCTTCGGTGAGTGGTGCTACGGCTACGAAGTGCTACGTGAATGCCGGCGTAGCCGCGTAGCACGCTTTATATTTGGGAGTGAGTGTACCCGCCCCCCGCGTCGCCCGCCAATCGCCTACGTTTCCACACTTGATGAAAATTTATTGTTATTTCTGTGTATTTTTTTTATTTGTTTCCGTAAATAAACACCGTTGTTGCAATTAAATGCTACTTACCTGGAATAACTGAAGAGACAACTGAATAAATGCATTTTTTACTAGAAGAAGTATTTTTTATAGACAACGGAAAAAGGGAGGTGCTATAATTTTGACGTGCATATCTGTATGTCTAATGGCATCGGAATGTGACGACCCACCGCCCACTAGCGGAAGAATATTCTTCCACTAGAAGGGAATTTATCCGTTAGTGCAGTCAGTCAACCGAATAAAACCATTCCAATGGGGCGGTAGTAAGTGCAATAAAGCAAGATGGGCAGCTGCGTCTTGCGATAAAGCTATCGCCACTGCGATCGCTAATCCACATGCCAAGCGTGGTGAATCAGAATCAGAAATTAATTTATTCATTTAGAGCAGTGATTCCCAAAGTGGTCCATATAGACCCCCTGGGGTGTATGGGAGACTCGAAATAAAAATGGGATATATGGGAAAGTGATATAAATGTTAGCAAGGGGGTCCACCGAACCAGAAAAAAATTGAAAGGGAAATAGTAAAAAAAAAGAATAGTTTGGGAACCTCTGATTTAGAGTGACAGGCACCTCTTATGACACGTCAAAAACAAACAAAATTAATTAAAGTGACTAACAATTATTATTGATATACATGTCAATTTACAAGCTAAAAAAATATATACGAGAAGAATATCATAAAGATACAACTAAATATAATATACTAATGTAGACAAGTAATTATATCATTAGAATGTCTCATTTCCCCTTTTACAAACTGATAACAAAGAGTAAAGAGAAAAGAAAAGTAAGTAATTTCCGGCACAGAGGCATAACATCTTAGGCCTCAGGAGTGGTAACGCATCGGCATTTTGACCTCGGTCTTTGGGTGTCTATAGGCTGCAGTCTTCACTTAACATCAATGTGAACTGCATGCTTGTTCTCCACTTCCATTACATAAACAAAAGAAAGAAAAAGAGTCATTGTTTGTCATTCGCTGGCAGAGTTCCAAAGGCCAATATAATCATGGTGATTATGGCATATTTTACTGGTGGTAGAGCTCCAGTGACGGATCTCGCGGGCGTAGGCACCACCGCATTACCTAATATACTTGCCGCCAAATGGTAGTGTTCAGCACTATCGTGTTCCGGTCAGGTGGTAATGTACGGCCCTATAATTTCCAGCACAGAGGCATAACACCTTAGGCCTCAGGAGTGGTAACGGATCTGAATTTTGACCTTGGTCTTTGTGTGGATGTCTATAGGCTGCAGTCATCACTTAACATCAATGTGAACTGCATGCTTGTTTGCCACTACCATAACATAAAAAAAATCCTCCTGTTATGGGTTTACTCTGAATATCTATCTGTGATATCGAAGATTCCAATCAAGTGGATCGATTTTAGTGCGTTTTCATTTATCCAATCGAGTATAATACTTGAAAGAAGTAAGAATAAAATAAATAAATAATAATTGAAATATATGAGAAAGATACTCACTGTGACTCACTTCGACGACCCGGTTAGTGCAGCGGTGTGAGATGACCGTTTGATTCGATGGGTTGCGGGTTCGATCCCCGCACCGGGACAACAGACCTACAGATATTTGTTTCGGGTCTGGGTGTTTGTGTATGAGGTGTATGTGTACAACGGCATCCACGACACAGGTTTATACCTACTGTGGGGCTGTGAGTGTAAGCGTATTTTATTTATTTTCTTTATACATATTAGCGGGTATCCGGCGCGACGAAGCTTGGGTCAAATATTGAAGAACCAACAGACACATTAAAGAAAAATGGAAAGAAAAATTTGACTTCAGGCGAGACTCGAACTCGAACAGCCGCTTTTCCAATTGAGCTACTGTAGTCCTGCCCGATTTGTCAAATCTTTCCTTCACATCTATTGCATTGCTTTATGGTAGCAGCAGCGCTGGACTAGATACCCAGTAGGTCGCGAGTTCGAGTCTCGCCTGAAGTCAAATTTTTCTTTCCATTTTTCTTTTAAAATAAAATATATTTCACAAGCATGTGTTAATGCGAAATAATATAAAACAGACACATTAAATTTATATACTTCTTTAATCGCTTGTTTGTGTGGGACTCTTATTTTTTTTGTTTTTTCAAGATTCTAATTTTTTTTTAAATTGCCCAAAACAGAGCTGGGATATCAACATGTCTGCATGTATGAAACAACGACGCTGTCATTCAATTTTCATTTCATTCACTCGAGTCGCATTGACACGGAAATTACCTGTTGTGTTTTGTAGATACATTTCCGTGTGTTGGTTAATCCTTGATTGATCTTTTAGTCTTTCAGTTCAATTAACGCTCACGAGTTGCTATTTAAAACGTAACTTTACGCCTGTAATCCCCGAAGGGGTAGGCAGAGGTAAATGCATGCTTCAATCATACATGCAAACACCCACGACTCGCCGGTTACGTTTCGGCCCATGTAAACAGGTGGCGAACCTGTTGCCATCTCCGGGCACATCACCAAACTCCGGGGTACTGGGAAACTTCCAGAAAATGGAAAAATCCCAATAGAAGCAGAGATAAAGGATTTTATACCGTTATCTCTAATATCCCCTGACCCGAGAATCGAACCCAGGACCTCCAGCGTAATAGTAGTGGCCTGCTACCACTACGCTACTGAGGCAGTTAAATGCTATTTAACGTTATCAATTATATATATAAGTGGAAGACGTATACCATATTTTGGTTGGATGTGTTCGAGGTGAGGCTCATCGCAGGGCTTCATTAGAAATAGGACATTGCAACAGTGTCCTGGCAGATCCTACTACGGATGACGCCAGAATACTGTTGCAACTATATCAATTGTCAATGAGCTAATGTTGTTTAATTATTTTTTTAAAATTAAGAATGTAATTCATGTGAACGTATAGAGCGTCATGGTCTTTGGCCAAGCTCTTTAAATGGAGAATAAAAAAAATATGTATATATATATATACTGGGTGACTTTTTTTACCGTCTTGAAAAAAATAGGGCGTGATAAGCAAATGAAATAAAAGCCTATGGCATAGTTATTTATATTATTTTTTTATATTTTCTAACTTCATCTGAAATTAAAATTTCATTAAACATTTCTATTCATTATTCTATTACCTACAAAACTTGTAAAAACAGGATCGTGTCAAGTTGCCGGCGTTTGTTTGTTGAAATTCAGTGTTCTAAAATTAAAAATAGAATAATGAATAGAAATGTTTAATGAAATTTTAATTTCAGATGAAGTTAGAAAATATAAAAAAATAATATAAATAACTATGCCATAGGCTTTTATTTCATTTGCTTATCACGCCCTATTTTTTTCAAGACGGTAAAAAAAGTCACCCAGTATATATATAATAACATTATTCTTATTTTTATATCTAGATACTTATATATGTAAAAAGTATTAGAATACACCATCACGAATAAATGAGAGGAATAGTAACAAAAATTTTATTTGTGGTAGAGCTCTAGTGACGGTGTTCACGGGCGTAGGCACCACCGCATTACCTCTATCTGCCGCCAATTGGTAGTGTTCAGCACTATCCTGTTTCGATTAGATGGTAATGTATACCATAAATAAATAAAAATAAGATACGCGTACTTACACTCACAGTTCCACATTAGGTATTTTAAAAACCTGTGTCGTAGATGCTGTTGTACACATACAACACATACACAAACACCCAGACCCGAAACAAATATCTTTAGGCCATACAAATATTTGTTCCGGTGCGGGGATCGAACCCGCGACCCTTCGAATCAAACGGTGGTTTCGCACCGCTGAACTAACCGGGTCGTCGATGTATGGCCCTGTAATAATTATCACAGAGACATAACAACTTAGGTCTCCGAGGTGGCAACGCATCTGCATTTTGACCTCTGGTTTTTGTATATATCTATAGGCTGCAGTCATCACTTAACATCCATATGAGCTACATGCTTGTCTGCATGTTTGCACGAAGGTCATGTTGACCGGTTGTGAACAACGGCTTGATCGATTGTTAAGATTTTTTTATGTATCAGTAGGTCTGAAAATAAGTCTATTTCTGAAGTTATACTTCACACCTTAAATGCACAGTTTTAGCACAGCTAGTATTATAAAAAAAATGTTTACGATATCGTATATAGGTAGTTGTACCACTGTTAACGATTGACTGTCACTCCCTGACCTCACAATAATTAGTGAACGCAAGTATAATGGGTGACACGCTGTGTTTACGGCTGTACTGATTGAAATGGGCCCCAAAAACACTTATCGATGTACGCATATGGATCTGTGATGTTACTGTTTCTGCCAACTTTTGGTTTCGTGATACGTATAGCTTTAACCCGCTTATTTGTCTGTCTGAGGATAATTTCTAGAAAATGAGTTCATGTGGTTCGTGTACTAATGTATATTTTATTAATTTTACTCATATAATGAATATGTGTTGCGCGCATGGACCGGCGGCTGGTGTAGATCGTAAGCGATCTACTCGGTTAAGCACTACGGGTGCGGTCGGGAAGTGTGATAGGTGACCGAGCGCAAATTAAATGCGCGTACTTCGGAGGGCACGTTAAGCCGTCGGTCCCGGTTGCTATCGATAGATAGCAGTCGTTAAACCTTGTCGGAGGCCTTATGGGCGGTTTGAAAACATCCGACAGCGGGTTGACCACTAACCCACCTCCACCAATCCGCATTGGAGCAGCGTGGTGGAGTAAGCTCCAGGCCTCCCCTCAAAAAAAAAGGGGAGATACTCGTGCCCAGCAGTGGGACGTGTAATGGGTTGCCATTATTATTATTTATTATAATGAATATGTATTAACTGCCTAGCTGGTAGCAGGTTACTACTGCTACGCTGGGGCCCTTTTTTATGTTATGGAAGTGGCTAACAAGCATGCAGTTCACATTGATGTTAAGTGATGACTGCAGCCTATAGACACCCACACAAAGACCGAGGTCAAAATGCAGATGCGTTACCACTCCTGAGGCCTAAGGTGTTATGCCTCTGTGCCGGAAATTACAGGGCCGTACATTACCACCTGACCGGAACACGATAGTGCTGAACACTACTATTTGGCGGCAAGTATATTAGGTAATGCGGTGGTGCCTACGCCCGCGAGCTCCGTCACTGGTGCTCTACCACCAGTATAACCAGCCCTGGATTCAATTCCCGGGTAGAGGGCTATCAAGTGTGAAATCCTTCATTTTTCGTTCTATTGTCCATTTTCGGTAAGTTTCCCAATACTTCGGTAATATTAATATATCCGGAGATGTAAAAAGGGAAATGAAACATTCTCCTGGTATACTTACCGACATTAGTATATCTATATCATCATATAATGGCAACTAAGTATTACTATTGTATTACTTTTGGTAGAGCTCCAGTGACGGAGCTCGCGGGCGTAGGCACCACCGCATTACCTGATTTACTTGCCGCTAAATGGTAGTGTTCAGCACTATCGTGTTCCGGTCAGGTGGTAATGTACGGCCCTGTAATTTCCGGCACAGAGGCATAACACCTTAGGCCTCAGGAGTGGTAACGCATTTGCATTTTGACCTTGGACTTTGTGTGGGTGTCTATAGGCTGCAGTCATCACTTAACATCAATGTGAACTGCATGCTTGTTTGCCACTTCAATTACATAAAAAAAAAAAAACTACAACCTAATTTTAAGATCTTTATGTATCTATATTAGTGATATTCTTGATTATATATTTTTAGTTTGTAAATTGACATATATGTCAATTGCTATTCGCTTTAAATAATCAATAATAAAAAAAATATTTTGTTTGTTTGAGACGTTTTATATGTGCTTGTCAGCATAAATGAATAAATAAGTTTCTGATTCCGATTCTGTCAACAGGCTCGAGACAAAACGCAACCGGCGAATCGTGGGTGTTTGCATGTATTTTTGAATTTACCTCTGCATACCCCTTCGGGAACAACAGGCGTGAGTTACGTGCGTTAATGAATATTGTGGATGCTGTCATCCTCTTTCTACTGGCTCTACCAAGCTCCAAAATCTCGTAGTCAAAATTATCTCAAAGTCATTCAGTCAGTAGAAAATAGAATCGCAATATATGTCAATAATGTATTTCAATACACCTCCACTCTAAGCACAGGTGAGACCAATCGTTGACAAATCAAGACTAATGAAGACAAGTGACACAAAGTGTGACGCACTCTCCTGGCCACTAGTTCGTATATTTCCTGACTCCCGGTCCATTCCGGTATACCATGACCTTTGCAACCGTAAGCTGAATTGCTAATGCTTTCTCTCTTCTTCATACACGCTATCGTATAAGCAAATAAAAAAACGTAACTTCACGCCTGTAATTCCCGAAGGGCAGAGATATTTTTTTAAAAGAAAGCTTCGTGATCATTACCTGAGGATGCTTTGAGTTATTAATACTTTCCTCACAGCTATCTTCTGCAGTACCTTATATATTATGTATTATTTATATGTAGTAGTAGTATATAATATAACTTATATAATGTATTAGAATATTACAGTAGTATATGCCTATATATTTATGTACCTGTATAAATATTTTATCGCCTTTCTTAAAGAAGAAAGGCGATAGGAGTGGGCCTTAAAATGAACATGGACAAGACGAAGATCATGTCAAATGTCCATGTTACACCCACTCCTGTTATGGTCGAGGGTACTACACTCGAAGTTGTTGACGATTATGTATACCTGGGACAAACGGTCCAGTTAGGTCGGTCCAACTTCGAGAAAGAGGTCAATCGCCGAATCCAACTCGGTTGGGCAGCGTTCGGGAAGCTACGGTTTATCTTCTCGTCCGACTTACCGCAGTGTCTCAAGAAAAAGGTCTTTGATCAGTGTGTGTTGCCAGTGATGACTTATGGGACAGAAACGTGGTCGCTCACTATGGGCCTCATAAGAAGGCTCAAGGTCACTCAGAGAGCAATGGAGAGAGCTATGCTTGGAGTTTCTCTGCGAGACCGAATCAGAAATGAGGAGATCCGCATGAGAACCAAAGTTACCGACATAGCTCACCGAATAGCGAGACTCAAGTGGCAGTGGGCAGGGCACATAGCTCGACGAACTGACGGCCGTTGGGGCAGAGCAGTTCTCGAGTGGCGACCGCGTACCGGAAAGCGAAGCGTAGGCAGGCCTCCCACAAGATGGACCGACGACCTGGTGAAGGTCGCGGGCAATCGCTGGATGAGGGCGGCCCAGGACCGTTCGTTGTGGCATTCTTTGGGGGAGGCCTTTGTTCAGCAGTGGACGTATTTTGGCTGAAATGATGATGATGATGATAAATATTTTAATAATATACCTTTTATTTTTTTTTGTTTTGTTCTTTTTTCTTGAATGCTCTGCACCATTTATGTTTTCTTTACAACCTAAAGGTTGACTGGCAGATAATGCTATATAGCATTAAGTCCGCCTCATGTAACATTTTTCTTGTGCACATGAAATAAATAAATAAATAAATGCATGCATTCAAGCATGCAAACACCCACGATTCGCCGTTACGTTTTGGTCCATGTAAGAGGTGGCGAGCCTATTGACATCTGCGGGCACATTACCAAACTTCGAGGTACTGGGAAATTTCCAGAAAATGGGAAAATCCCAAAAGAACCAGAGATATATGACTTTAAACCATTATCTCTGATATTCCCCTACCCGGAATTCGAACCCAGGACCCCAGCGTAGTAGAAGTGGCTTGCTAACACTAGGCGACTAAGGCATTTAAAAAAAAATTGTCAATTCCTAAATATCATCGTAATATATGTTTTTTTTTTAAGTAACAAAGGTGGCAAACAAGCATGCAGTTCACATGGATGTTAAGTGATGACTGCAGCCTATAGACATCTATAGAAACTACAGATCAGATGCAGATGCGTTGCCACCCCTGAGACCTTAATTGTTATGTCTCTGTGATAGTTATCTATCTATCTATATCTATATATATATATATATAAATCTTTAAGAATTGCTGTTCGTTAGTCTCGCTAAAACTTTTTGTGGTAACATTTGGTGGTGGTAGAGCTCCAGTGACGGAGCTCGCGGGCGTAGGCACCACCGCATTACCTGATTTACTTGCCGCTAAATGGTAGTGTTCAGCACTATCGTGTTCCGGTCAGGTGGTTATGTACGGCCCTGTAATTTCCGGCACAGAGGCATAACACCTTAGGCCTCAGGAGTGGTAACGCATCTGCATTTTGACCACTGGTCTCTGTGTGGCTGTCTATAGGCTGCAGTCATCACTTAACATCAATGTGAACTGCATGCTTGTTTGCCACTTCAATTACATAAAAAAAAAAAAAAAAAACTCTAGAACGGCTGTACCGATTTGGCTAATTTTGGTTTTGATGATTTTTAAAAGTCCAGGAAAAGTTTAAAACGAAAGAAATATGAAAAAAATTAAGGGAAACAGTAAAAACCATAATTTTATTATTCCATACCAATTGTCCGTGTCTATCAAACCTTTGACACATTATTTCATTGTGAGCCAATACGAAGTTTGCCGGGATTGCTAGATAATAATACATATTAACTGGAACACGATACTGCTGAATACTATAATTAGGCGTCAGATAGATTAGGTAAGGCGGCGGTGTCTTCGCCCTGGAGTCCCTATAATAGAACTCTACTACAAGTTAAAAGTGTACAGGTGCTTTCCTAGCTTAACGAAATTGGGTTAATATTAATATAACTTTACGCTTGTAATCCTCGAAGGAGTAGCCAGAGGTACCTAATACTAGTCAACATTTAAACGCTGGTGCGATGATTGTATTTATTTATTTATTCTTTTAGCACATAAGAAATGTACATAAGGCGGACTAAATACCTAGTGGTATTCTCTACCAGTCAACCTTAGGGCCAAATAGAGCTGTCGAAGGTGCATTATATAAAGAAATTTTGAATATGGTGAAAACAATTGTTACTTAAAAATAAATTAATTTGTATATGATTGTAGTGTTTAAAGTAGTTTTATCTCAGTATGCTAATGCCCATCTCGCGTTATTGCACTTACAACTTCCGCATTGGAATGGTTTGACCGCCATTATTCGGTTGATTGGCTTGCTACTAACATATATGTATATGTTGCGCGTACCTTATTATATATAGTTCTGCTGATGGTAGAGCTCCAGTGACGGGGCTCGCGGGCGAAGGAACCACCGCATTACCTAATATACTTGCCGCTAAATGGTCGTGTTCAGCACTATCGTGTTCCGGTCAGGTGGTAATGTACGGCCCTGTAATTTCCCGCACAGAGGCATAACACCTTAGGCCTCAGAGTGGTAACGCATCTGCATTTTGACCTTGGTCTTTGTGTAGGTGTCTATAGGCTGCAGTCATCACTTAACATCAATGTGAACTGCACACATGTTTGCCACTTCCATTACATAAAAAAAAACATGACGTCCTATTACGATGATATTTAGGATTTGAATTTTTTTTTTTAACTGGCTCAGTCGCATAGTGTTAGCAGGCCACTACGCTGGGGTCCTGGGTTCGATTCCCGGGTAGGGGAAAAAGTATATATAACATATTATTATATTTATCCCGGTGCGAGGATCGAACCTGCGACCCTTCGAATCAAACGGTCATTTCACACCGCTGGACCAACCGGGTCGTCTCATGGAAGAATTAATGTAAACTTCATCACACAGCTGCAGTCATGAAAATGCATATTAAATTCTGGTGTTTAATACAAACTATTTAAAAGTTTACAACTCATCCCAATTAGTGTCTTGTTTGTTTCATCCAAAATATGAATAAACTCAAAGTTTAATGCAAATGCTTAAGATATTCTGTGTGAGTCGCATCGGAGTGCACTAACTTTGTTACTCCAATGAAAGTAGAAGGGATTAACTTACAAGACTATAATTTCTTAACTTGGATAATTAAGAATATTAAAGGAGATTTTGCAAAAATGTATGGACCTCCGGCCATGTATTGTACACAATATCATTAACAGGCAAAATCAATATAAAAACGTTTTTTACTGCATATATTCACTTATTTAGCTTTGTTTGCAGTTAGAATTGCAACTCAAAACCAACATGGCGAATATGGCGGGCGATGTCATTTTGACAAATGCCACTAATAACCATATTGAAAATGATAAAATCGTTTGAATTAAATGTGGTTGTAACTCTAAAATATATTCTTGAATAAATTAATTGTATTTTTTTCGGATTCTTCTTTAATTTACCCATTTTTTCAGGTACTGTACGTACCAGAGCCGAGCTCGCAACATCTCCTTTAATCTAAAAAGTAAATTCAATTACTGTATTTTGGTGTCGTGACGTGACGACCCACCGCCCATGGTGGAAATCATCATTATTTCGCTAATGCTGTCAATCCACCGAACTATGGCTGTCGAACTATTCCTAGTAGGGCGCTTAAAAATACAATAACGCGGGATGTTCTGCAGCGTCCGCGTTGTTATATCTCCTACCGTAAGGTGGTGATGATCGTAATACATATAACAAAAAAACGATAACTTTGTCATTATAATAATAAAAATAATAAATCGCGTGAAAGCCGAAAAAGACAAGGAAATAAAATATCTTGATCTGGCTCACGAGGCTGTGTCCATGTGGGATGTGGATTCGGCCATCATTGTGCCGATAGTCGTATTGGTGAACAGGCTGATAGCGAAGAGCCTCGACCAACATCTCAAGAGGCTCTCGCTAGGTGGATGGATCAAGGGTCTGATACAGAAAGCAGTACTCCTCGGCACGGCACGCATAGTGAGGAGGTTCCTGTCTCTGTGTCCCTAACCACCGGCAGCTTGGACCCTGCTCTCGCTGCCGGCGGCACACTATTTTTTAATTTTTTATATATATATTTGTTGTTTTTTTTATACATATATATGTAAAAAAATATTTAATAAGTTGTATGAATAAATAAGTGGAAAAATAATAATAAAATACGCTTACACTCACAGCCCCACAGTAGGTATAAACCTGTGTCGTGGGTGCCGTTGTACACATACAACACATACACAAACACCCAGACCCGAAACAAATATCTGTAGGCCATACAAATATTTGTCCCGGTGCGGGGATCGAACCCGCGACCCTTCGAATCAAACGATGGTTTCATACCGCTGGACTAACCGGGTCGTCGAATTATTATCAAGGCTTAGTGACCTCAGCAACGTTATGAGTAATAGTCGATTAAATTTTAAAATGTACTTCGAAAAAACTAAACCCTACATTGCGTATGTTCCAACACGCATTTGGCTGTTTCTATTTTAACACCAGCGATTTTTTTTAATGTAATTTAAGTGGCAATCAAGCATGCAGTTCACATTGATGTTAAAAACATTCTAACTATCTAAGTATTTTTAATTCACTGCAATAATTCTGCGCAACTTTCTTCAAAATCATGTACTAAAAATATTTGAATGAGTCAGGGGTTAAGTGATGACTGACCACACAAAGACCAAGGTCAAAATGCAAATGCGTTACCATTCCTGAGGCCTAAGGTGTTATGTCTCTGTGCCAGAAATTATAGGACCGTACATTACAGTGCTGAACACTACCATTCAGCGGCAAGTATATAAGGTAACGCGGTGGTGCCTACGCCCGCGATTTCCGTCACTGGAGCTCTACCATCAGTAAAAGCGATATTTATTAATCCCTATATAAATAAACAGGATGTTACATGAACACCATTGTAGTTACGTCACGTTAAATCTACGAGTATGTTAAACATTATCAAGTGGTGTCATAAATCCATTAACTAACAGGTGATAGCGTGTTTACCGCTAATCGATTGACTGTCAAGTGATAATGACTACCTGTTCTGATTAACGCTAGGTTTTCTATAAATCACTTAACCTCTCTACATGACTTATTTATAACTTATTTATAACGACGACCCGGTTAGTCCAGCGGTGCGAAACCACCGTTTGATTCGAAGGGTCGCGGGTTCGATCCCCGCACCGGAACAAATATTTGTATGGCCTACAGAAATTTGTTTCGGGTCTGGGTGTTTGTGTATGTGTTGTATGTGTACAACGGCACCCACGACACAGGTTTATACCTACTGTGGGGCTGTGAAAAAAAAAAACCAAAAAAAAAAAAAAATCTGATCTCTGCTAATATTATAAAGCAAAAGAGTTCGTTTGTTTGTTTGTTTGCTTGAACGCGCTAATCTCAGGAACTACGGGTCCAATTTGAAAAAATCTTTCAGTGTTAGATAGCCCATTTATCGAGGCTATATAACATTACGCTAAGATGAATAGGAGAGGTAGGTAACATTGCAACCGCGCGAAGATGCGGCGGGCCGCTAGTTAAAAAAAATAAGTATATACAATATAAGTATATTGTACTAGCGGTAACTGGTGAAAGATTTTTTTTGAAATCGGTCCAGTAGTTTTTGTGTGAAAATATTACAAATATATACAAATGTTTCCTCTTTCAACCCGACGTTTCGGTCGCTTTTCAGTTTCCGTGGTCTCGGGCAGACTGAGGTAACATTTTTCTGACAGCATTGAAAAATTATTATGTGCAGTGTACCAAGTATTTGTGTACTCTTTGCAGTGTCCCTGACCTGACCTCCATCTATTTCGCAAACATCTTGCGTAGCGTTCAGGATTACATAGTAGAGGAGCCCAAAAGATAATTTTTGTATTCACGTGTCAAATTTAGGTCCGTATCAGGACCTCGAGACCTGCTTAAGATGATCTGAACCCGTCAATACTTGAGAAAAATATGAAAATTGATTTCCAACTGTTCCATAGCCGCCGCCGCTTTTACGTTCCTTGTAAAGTTAAGATCACGTTTTTACATACTTAACGTCTTTTTAATGCCGTGTTCTAGTATTGAGATCTATAATATAATATATTATATTATATATGATAGATATGATATTATATAGCTCAGATATGATAGAGATAGACAGTCTTAAGTCAGTATTAATATAATATAATATATTATATTATATTAATACTGACTTAAGACTGTCTATCTCTATCATATCTGAGCTGTCTATATAAGGTCGCGCCCTCAGGCCAGCTGTTCAAATATTTCAAAGCTACCACGTACACAATTAACTTCTAAATCGTCAGACTTTTGGATTAGGATCATCTTTTGAGTACATTTAACACTCCCTTTTAGTATCTGAAATGCTTGAATAGTTTTACTTATAAAAAGACTCAGTGGCAGCGCGAGACTTATGGTGAGATTCACAGACCGCACTACGACTTTACTTTGAGCAAAGTATGCTTAGAACTGTCAGTTTAGTATGGGTTTTGACAGTTCAAAGGCGTACTTTGCTCAAAGTAAAGTCGTAGTGCGGTCTGTGAATCTCACCCTAAATCTTAACGTGCAAGGTATATTTTGTGAGGCTCTCGGCTAAGTTTCTTGAAATTGAAAGCGGAGTTTGTGAACGGGGGGAGGCTGCTCCTTTACACCGTGAGGCCGTGGGCAGTGACCGCCCACGGCTTACGCCGTCTCTAAAAAGACTCTTTGTATAGATATTTATTGTAGGTTTTGGCTCATCATCATCATCATCATTTCAGCCAAAATACGTCCACTGCTGAACAAAGGCCTCCCCGAAAGAATGCCACAACAAACGGTCCTGGGCCGCCCTCATCCAGCGATTGCCCGCGACCTTCACCAGGTCGTCAGTCCATCTTGTGGGAGGCCTGCCTACGCTTCGCTTTCCGGTACGGTTTTGGCTACACATGAAATATTAGAATAACAAACTATTAAAGTATCTGAAAAAAATATAAACACATTATTTATTTAACATGCCTTTACAATATACAGTCTTGAAATTAATCAATTAATATATCGTTTATGCATGCATCAAAAAATCCACATCGAAATCGCTCTGCGGCAATGTTGGGACAGTGCAATGAGGGCTGGCAGCATTGCCACGTTGAATAGCAAGGTTTATTCTCTGGCCAAAAAATTGTATTAAAAATGTAATACATTTGTTAATTCTATATACTACGTTCGCCGGAATAGCTAGTTTTTAATAAACAGGCTAGAGCTACGCCGTATCTACTTAAGGCGTATGATGCTACGCCACGGCATTTGTAACGCAGATAATACGTCTTTTAAGCAGATTAAAAGATGGCTGGATATCACACTCAATGATACTGTGAACTGTTTCTTAGCTTCTATACATATTACAAGCTAAGTAAGCCAATTACAAGAAAATGTTAAGTAAAAAACGTATTCATATTATACAATACATAGCCCGAGATAAATACATTTTTGTAACATCTACTTTTCTTTCCAAAATGCATGAAAAAAACGGACTTTACTGGTGGTAGAACTTGGAGCTCGCGGGCGTAGGCACCACCGCATTACCTAATATACTTGCCGCTAAATGGTTGTGTTCGGCACTATCGTGTTCCGGTCAGGTGGTAGTGTACAGCTTTATAATTTCCGGCACCGAGGTATAACATCTTAGGCCTCAGGAGTGGCCGCATCTGCATTTTGACCTTGGTCTTTGTGTGGGTGTCTAGATAGGCTGCAGTCATCACTTAACATCAACGTGAACTGCATGTTTATTTGCCACTTCCATGACATACAAAAAGTATGTGTGTGTCAGCTCCGACGCACGACGATAGTTCACTCGGTGTGGGCAAGGAGACCGCTAGTATGCGACCGAGTGAAACACGTCAGCTCGATCGTAGCGCTCGCGGGAAAATCGCGCATAACGTCTCAAATTTCCTGTAACACTTGATTTTATTCATCATTAAATTTCCGTACGGAGGCCTTATAACAAAAATAGTTTCTAAAAGAAGTACGTAACTTCACGCCTGTCATCCCCGAAGGGGTAGGCAGAGGTAAATGCATGCATTCAATCATACATGCAAACACCCACGATTCGTCGGTTACATTCTTGGCCCATGTAACAGGTGGCGAGCCTGTTACCATCTCCGGGCGCGTTACCAAACTCCGAGGCACTGAGGAACTTCCAGAAAATGTAAAAATCTCAATAAAACCAGAGATAATGGGTTTTAAACCGTTTTCTGTGATAGCCCCCGACCCGGGAATCGAAACTAGGACATCCAGCGTAGTAGTAGTGGCCTGCTACCACTAGGCTACTGAGGCAGTTCTAAAGGAAGTAAGCTCCAAAAATACAATCAAATTACGTCAAGAGCCTTCGAAGAAGGGGTGCTAACATTTATTGGCATCCTTCGGAATGCGAAATATTTGATATCAGTGATAAATACGAACGCAACTTTATTGCTAATATGAGAAATATAATGCACCTAATATCGTCGAGTAGCTGGTGTGGAATGCAGATCGCGATTAATTTTTTTGTATATCACTGAATAGTTGAAATTCCATCGAAAAGCTTCGGTTTCCTGGTGTAATACAAAATTGTTCAGTGTCTATTTAATTTATTATGTATTTTTGATTATTATTAGTGGTTATTCACTCTAGGTTAGTTTAAAAAAAAATGACGATGTAAAAGTGCTCTCCAGGAGCCTAATTATATGAAATAAATGAATAAACTGAATAAACTGAATAAGTTATATGTATATTATTGATTTATTCAGTACATTTTAAATACACTTTTATACAATAAGTACCGCACCACGAAAACCTCACAGGGTTTATCTGGGCGCCGGTGAGCCGCTAATTTTAGGCTTAGTAGTACCTTTTTAATTTATTACAGAAATATTTATGGTTTGTACTATACATCATTTGCAAATCTGTAGGTAGTAGTATTTAAATAATGAGGTATTAGATAACTTATCACTCTAGTCCCATAGAAGTTGTTGCTTTTTGGCAGAATATACTTGTTTCGATTTATGAGTGTTCTCATGTATAAAGGTCTTATATTTTCCACGAGAGAATCTAAGTTATTGTTTTCAGACAAAATTAAGTATTCAATTTTTTATACACACACATAATATTAAAATATTCGAACAACTTCCTTGCGTTATTTTTAGTTTTATTTAGTATATGTTTAGGCGTTATAGTTTGTAATATTCTTAATTGCAATTTGTATATGGATTCAATATAAGATGTGTATGTTCTGCCATAGCTACTTAATCCGTAACTTATAACCGAATCTGCCAAGGCCATATAAATGAGTCTTAATATATTGAAATGCAATTTATGTTTCAATACATAAAGTTTACTTAGAACCGATCTTAGTTTATTACATACATGATCTTTATGCGGGCCCCAGCAGAGCCGGTTATCAATCACTAGACCTACATATTTATGTCTATCAACTATTTCTATAGACGAACAATTACATACATTATTTAATGAGTGAGAGTGTAGGCAAGCGTGTACATGGGACTTAATGGAAGGTGAAATATTTGTATGGTTGTGTGACGAATGAATGTGTACTATTTTGTTTTTTTGTGAGTTTATGACAAGACCGTGATCATGCGCCGATTTGCACAGGTTGTTAAAGTTTGTTTTTAGTAAATTTTGGGCCTCATAAATATTTTTATTAGCCACCAGGAGGCATGTATCATCTGCGAATTGGCAAACGGGGGTCCCTTACTTAAAATATTGCTCATGTCGTTTACGTACAGAAGATATTCGGTCGGACTTAATATAGAACCTTGTGCCGTGCCTTTAGTGGTCAAGATCTTTGAACTAAACTTGTCTTTGATTTTAAAAGTCGTATTCTATTACTGTGGTAACTCATTAACAATTTTAAAAGAGGGCCATGCACTCTTTTAAAATTGTTAATGAAAAGCTTTACTGAAATCAATAAATAACGCTAATACATGCATTTTTTTATCTAGACATTTATTAAGTTCATCAGAAAATTTACTTAGTAGTTGGGTGGTGCATTTATGTTTCTGAAAACCATATTGATTTTTACTGATAATACTATTTGATTGAAAGATTTATAGGTGACCAATTAAATAATTATTTAGTTGGTCACCTATAAATCTTTCAATTATTTTATCTAATGCCGATAGAATTGTATTGTAGAATTGTACCGCGAGCGCGAAGGAAATCCCTTTGTGTTCGTCAAAGAACCGACAACAGGCGGAACGCAGCTGAGCACGAACGAAATGCTCGCAGCGCGCTCGTTCGAGGCTTTTAAGTGGGTCCACACTAGACGAATTGTGTTCGGCTCATGCTCGGCTCTCCTAGCGTAGACGCACCTTAATGTCATCGTAACCTGGACTTTTTTTTCATTTAGATTTTTAATTATAGATTTGAAAGTTTCTTCATGCGCCGCATATATTCTTATCGATCTATCGGGCACTGACTCGTATGATTTTCTATCCAATAATGGTGTATTACAAAAATCACAAATATTTAAAGCACTTTCTTCGAATTCATTCGCGAAATTATTTGCTAATACAATAGGATCTAATTTATTACGGGGCCATATATTACTATCTAACCGAAATATAGTAGTGCTGAACACTACCATTTGGCGGCAGATAGATTAGGTAATGCGGTGGTGCCTACGTGTTCGAGCTCCACATGGCAACTCTACCACCAGTAAAAATGTTCGTCTGTTCATTTTAATTTAATGATAGGACTTAAGCTGCCTCGATTTTAAATACTACTAGCTTTTACCCGTGACTTCGTCCGCATGTACTTAAAAATTCTTTGAACGGTATATAAAAAATATCCTATATGTTCCAACCACAATTATATACTCTACATGTGTGCAAAATTTCTTAGTTTAGTATTTTCGACTCAAGAACGCTTTGAATTTCACCATTTTTTTAGACCAAACAAGTCTTGATGCACTTAGTAGTCGCTCAGATAAAATAATTTGTCTCACTGCTCATCCAATAATTACACATCCCTTGTAATTAAAAGTAAAATACAGTAAAAGACCCTATCGCGTCAGTGAGCAGTAATTATAAATAATGAGGAACGAATTATGTGCATAGTTATCCTCGTAGATATCATATTACTATTCCGATTTATGATAATCATGGTAATTCTCTGGCTTTTGGTGATTTCATTGACACCACCCGCTGGTGTCATTGCGATTTGAAATTAGTTCCTATTCAAGTTTTTTTTTATGTTAGTGTAGTAGTAACATGCAAGCAAACATGCTTGTTTGCTTGCATGTTAGTTAGTTAGCTCAAATTAATGTTAAGTGATGACTGCAGCCTATAGACATCAACACACAAACCAGAGGTCAAAATGCAGTTGCGTTGCCACTCCTGAGACCTAAGGTGTTATGTCTCTTCGATAGTTATTATGGAGCCATTCTAACGGAACGAACGAACGATAGTGCAGAACACTACCATTTGGAGGCAGATAGATTTGGTAATACGGTGGTTTCTTTTTTTTATGTAATGGAAGTGGCAATCAAGCATACAGTTCACATTGATGTTAAGTGTTGACTGCAGGCTATAGACACCCACACAAAGACCTAGATCAAAATGCAGATGTGTTACCACTCCAAGGCCTTATGCCTCTGTGCCGGAAATTACAGGGCCGTACATTACCACCTGACCGGAACACGATAGTGCTGAGCACTACCATTTAGCGGCAAGTTAAATAGGTAATGCGGCGGTACCTACGCCCGCGAGCTCCGTCACTGGAGCTCTACCACCAGTGGTCTAGCTCGGTCAGTATGGAGTAACATATTTACGCCTGTTTTTCCCTAACAAAGGAACCCTAAATATCTGTCCACTGACAGGTGACCTTCTAACATTAATAAACATGGAATCTTATATTTTCTCACTACGTTTCATACAATTTAAATGTTATTATTGTATGGTGATTGCGTATTCCGTCGGTGCGTACGTTATCATTTATATTATATTACACTATGAATATAGACGGACGATTTGTAAGATTAACCTCAATAGTGATAGGAAAATGCGTGATGTGAACAATGCTTAAGATACTCGTATTACGCAGATTGAAGTGAAACTTCTGTAATAATCTTAATATATATAAATCTCGTGTCACAATGTTTGTCCTCAATGGACTCCTAAACCACTTAACCGATTATAATAAAATTCGCACACCATGTGCAGTTCGATCCAACTTGAGAGATAGGATAGTTTAAATCTAAAATTATAGTCGCAATTTTAATTTATTGCTAATTATTTGTCTGTTATTCTTTGACAGTCACAATTATCTGTTAACTCCAAATGATTCTAACAGATGTCGATACCTTTCGACTGGGTTGAGTAAGTAATCAATAGATGGCGCTGCTATGGTAAATCTACAAACATGTCATATAAGCTACATTTAAACAGCATAATTACCACGTGTTGTTGACGCTATAAATTTTTATTTTGTACCTTTTGATTTCTGCTTAATATCAAGTGTAAGAACATTTTAATTAATTGTGTTCAACGTACTTTAACGTACCTTCAAATTTCAATCCAGTGAATTTGTATACCAACATCAACATTTTCGTCTTTGTTCGTAAATAATTTCATTGTACTAAAGGGTTATAGTAGTGGAAAGTCAAATAAGATCACCAATTTTTTTTACAAATACCATCTGTGTGAAAAAGCATAGTGGACTCCGTGACTGATGTTCTCTTATTGTTCCTCTTAGATTGTTTACTATAATGTAATATAACAAAAACTTTAGCCACAGCAACGCGTGGCCGGGTCAGCTAGTATTAACTATAAATCCGAAAGTCTGCGTGTCCATGTCTGTGATACTTTCGACGGTTTGAAAGATTTTTAAAAAAAAGTATGTACCCAGGGTTATAAAACTTGAAATAATACGGCCAATGTGGTGTAAACTACTTTCTTTCAAAAATAAATCATAAAACGAAAAATAAGGGACAAAAGTTTAATGTATCCATGAATAATTTAACTGACAGTCAGTTAAATTGATTGTAAGGGACAGAAGTTTAATGAAGGCACCCATGAAAAATTTAACTGACTGAAATGATTGTAATATTTTTATTTTTCGCAATAACACACGCGAGTTAACTTCATAAATTAAAGAAAAAAGGAAAAAAAAACTTCGTACAGGAATCGAACTTGTGACCTCAGGGTAACCAGTCCAGCCACTTTAGCACTAAGCTACAGAAATCCGACACCAATACGTCATATTTAGCGGTCCCATATTGATTTTTAAGCGTTTTAGGGTTGGTGAACGACATCCATTGATAACTAATTAGGTAATACAACCGATATGATAGACTTTGCAATTTATACAATATCGTTAAGATGTCGCTGTGCCTGAATTTTGGCACAAATATAGATGATAACTTAAGGTTAAACAAAGGGAACTTTTTGATTTTCATGGGGCTCTAATAGGTGATGACTATTAGGAGTTCCACGCTGTTTTTTACGCATTTTTTAATTTTTATTTTAAATAGTTAAAGAAAGTAGAAAAAAGTTTACAAGAGATCAGGATTCAAAGACTGTAGTAGGGAGACACGTAAGATAGTTGCGAAATGGATTAAATAAAAAATTACTAATTCGTGGGGACATTGGGATAATAGGCATTTATAAAAGAAAGAAGGCATATGATTTACATACCTACATTGTTCAATCCGAAAATTCACCACATCTCAACATCCATGCATCAAAATAAACACTTTACATAATGAGGCCATAAAAATTCTGCGGCTCCGTATCTTTTAATCAAACTCATATATATTTTTTACTATTGTAATACTAATCTTATTTTAAAAAAGTGTGGAAGGTGGAAAGATAAATTTTTCCCTTTTTGTCATAAGATGAACGTTTTTACATAAAACAACAGGCTTCCCTTGAATCTTTGTGGGGATGAATCGATTAATTTTTAATTTACCTCAAAGGTGATAGCTGAGTTATTGGATGGAAGGTAGAAACACCAGTGGTGACTTTTATTATAAAGATTTTCTTGCTTAAAAAACGTGGAAAGACGTTTTCTATTTTTTCGGCAAGGCGATAAAGTTTCAAGTGGATTAAGCGTGACCTCGGCGCAAATATAAATATTGACAAGCCTCACAAAAGATTAAAGGCAAAAACAATACCTATTTATAACTACCGACCCATTCGGGCTTACCGGAAGTGTTTGAATTTATTGAAATAGATTTGGTTTTCATTCGACATTTTTTTTTTATTTAATTATCTTGCGATCGGCTTTTCAGCCCTTAACAGATGTGTTGCAGGAGTTCATTGGCACGAGAGTATCTTATTAAGTCAGGTCTGTTAGTGAACAAGGTCCCATATGTGCTGTCTCTTAAGTCTTCTGGAATTCGAATTATAAGATATTTTTACTCAAAGAAAGTTGGAAACAAGCATGCATGCAGATCACTTCGGCTTAACCTAATTTTACACCTGTATTCGTCGAAAGTCGAAATGATATGCCTTATCATCTGTGTATGCCCCATGACATTGTAGAATCATAGGTACTCCTGTTACTCAAATAAATTAGCACAATCCGGACCTATAAGACTGAAACGATAATTTTTCATCAATAGTTAAAAAATCAGCGTCTATAATCAGCAAAACAGTCTTCGGAACATTATATTAAGAAATATTATGATAACAAGAAAGAATACTTCACAACATATCCTACAATTTCCATTTCTATAAATCCAATCGCGGAAGGCCGACACTCTGGTATACAAAGTTGTACGGTCAAAGTTCTTGCCACTGACAATACCAACAAGGAGATGCCTCCCTGACTTCTCTGCAGAGTCCAAGGTGCCATTACAAACTAAAGGTCCTCCCGAATCACCTCTGGAAACATCAGTGAACGCCGAATCCGTGCAAATAAATTCATCCATGTGCATCTCCCACAAATACGAGCACCGCCATCTTGATAAAGTGTGGATTGGTGCCAAAAGTAGTACAGGTGAAATGGCGGCGTTCAAACCATACCCTACTCTCCCATACCCAGCTGACACACAAGTATCCGGGTAATCTGTTGTTCTATTGGCAGGAATGATATAGTCTACGTTGTTGGTGAAATTCCAGGGTTCATTGACAATCACCAAAGCAATATCAGCGTGTGGGAATTGGAAATTATGGTGTAAGACCAATTTTTTGATACTCCGCCACTGAATTTCATCGGTAACGGTGCGTCCAGAGTGAATTATGCTAGTATGTTCATCGCCTGCAACAATTCTTAGGAGATAGGGCCGTTTCGCATAGTAAAAGTTGCGACCTTCGAAGCAATGAGCAGCTGTTAATACCTTCCGATCGCCTATAATACTCCCACCACACAAATTTTTCCACACTATTAGTTCTTTACTATACCTACGTGATGCTTCTTTAATTGATACTATGAAAGGTACTTTTTCATTTGGTACTGGTTCGCCGTTGACGATTGTCGGTTTCATGCGGACTTTGGAATATTTTAAAGTAGTTATTACTCTCCTGTCTGGCTCACAGTGTATTTGAATGAGCATTGTTAGTGAAATTAGAAATGTGATACGCATTCATTGGATATTTAGAATTTTGATTATCTTACTATTCAGAACCTCAGCTCAGAACTATGTCTAATGTCAGTGTGATGACAAACGTAGTATTTGTATACTCTTTGGACAAATAATCGGAAATGTAGATTATAGAATAATGTAGTCTTAGTTTAGTCTCTATATTCAGAAGAAGGTTTTGGTTATAAAATATTTTATCTATCTGTTCATAGTTTCGCCGTGGTTTCGCCATGTCCTTGCGTTTATCCGTCTGTCTGTCTACAGTTGTGCTCGGATACTAGAAAGTTATAATATGGCATGAATATACATATTAATGCAATACCTAAGCATAGTAACCACGGAACACTGATATACAAAAAATGTATATCAATGCCACGGAAGCTGAAAAGCGACCGACGTCGGGTTAGTTTATAATAATCATTTTAGATTAATATACGCGAGATAAATCCGAAAACTGTTTTTATTTCAATGAGTGTAGCTCGCGAAAATCTAAGAACATACTACAATGGAAGTGGCAAACAAGCATACAGTTGAAATAAAACTATTTTTACGGATTTATCTCGCGTATATTAAACTAAAATGATTTTTAAAATCAACCCGACGTTTCGGTCGCTTTTCAGCTTCCGTGGTCCCGGGCAGACTGAGGTGACATTTGTCTGACAGAAGTTTGAAAAAATTATATGTAGCTACCTCCATCGATTTCGTAAACGCCTTGCGTAGCGTTCAGGATTAACACAATAATTACTTATGGTATCTTCAGGTCTTGCAGACTGCTGCGGCTGGGATTTAATCTTGCTAAGTATGGGATCCCATGATGTTGATAATCGCCACCCATCTTCTCTATTGAAATTTGGGTGTTTTTTAATTTCAATAGCCTCGCGTACCATTCGTGGAATGGGTTTGTGTTCTCTAGCGAGTATTTGAATTTTATCAAACCGGATGTAATGGTTCGGCTTATCCGCTATGTGTTCACAGACTGCAGACCTCCCTGTTCTTCGGTTTTTGACATCAGGAATGTGCTCTTTAACGCGGGTGGATACAGCTCTCTTCGTTTGACCAATATATGAGAGTCCACAATCACAATCTAATTTATAAATACCAGAATTTTGTAATGGAATATTACTTTTAATGAGTCTTAAATCGTCTTAAACGTCGGGTTGATTTTAAAAATCATTTTAGTTTAATATACGCGAGATAAATCCGTAAAAATAGTTTTATTTCAATGAGTGTAGCTCGCGAAAACCTAAGAACATATCAAGCATACAGTTCACATTGATGTTAAGTGACGACTGCAGCCTATAGACACCCACACAAAGACCAAGGTCAAAATGCAGATGCGTTATTTATTTATTTATTTAACTTTATTGCACAAATACAATGTTGTACAAAAGGCGGACTTAATGCAACTAGAAGGCATTATCTACCAGTCAACCTTTGGGTAGAGTCGAAAACAACGAAATAGGCGCGGAGATCTTAAAAAAAAACAATTAGGGGAAATTACTTAAAAATAAAATACTTATACAAATTGTAAATACTTAATATTTATACTAAAAGATAATAGTATATTAATACAGGATACATATATATAAATAGATATATATATAAATATAGATATATATAAATATAGATATATATAAATAAGTACCTTTATATACACCACTTCATAGGCCTAAGGTGTTATACCTCTGTGCCGGAAATTACCTACAGGGCCGTCCATTACCACCTGACCGGAACACGATAGTGCTGAACACTACCATTTAGCGGCAAGTATATTAGGTAATGTGGTGGTGCCTACGCCCGCGAGCTCCGTTACTGGAGCTCTACCACCAGTAAAAGCTACCAATTTTTAGGAACCTAGAGACACTATATTTTTCTAATTACATTACCTACATAAAACATCGATTTTTATTCGAGGAATAGTTTATAAAAGCATGGGTCAGTTTAGGTTTAGGTGTGATAATTTATATACATACATAATTACAAATGAAATAATACGACTAATAAGCTATAAAATAATTATTTATTCAATCGTATTTTTATAAACAATAAATCATCTATGAAACATAGTTCGATATTAAATATCGTTACATAGTAGGTGTGTTACACAGTGAATTGTATCAAA
Source organism: Macrosoma leucophasiata (assembly GCA_036365455.1). NCBI lineage: Eukaryota > Metazoa > Arthropoda > Insecta > Lepidoptera > Hedylidae > Macrosoma > Macrosoma leucophasiata. Next base: position 2,263,475 of record JAWQUS010000004.1, on the reverse strand, counting down.
TTTTTGTATACCTAGTCCATTCCTGCGCCTTCAAACAGAATATTGTTATTCCAGGGGGAAAGCCATCATCTCTTACAGCTATATTTCACCGGGACAACATGGCGGCGCAAACTTATTTCAATTTCACTTTGTTTTGACTTATAAAAAACGTCAAGGCAAATTTAGATGATATTAGGACTATAGGATTCTGATCAGAGATGGTGGCATGACCCCAGTACACTTTAAAAAACAACACTGACTAGCAGGCAACTAATATGCAGCCTTTTCGCGGTTTATAACTTCGGTTCATAACTTCACGACTGCAGTTCTCAGCGGGAAAAACAGCTTTGAATCACCAGTTACTTTTTCTGTCAAAGATATTAGATGAATATACTATACTGGTGGTAGAGCTTCAGTGACGGAGCTCGCGGGCGTAGGCACCACCGCATTACCTAATATACTTGCCGCTAAATGGTAGTGTTCAGCACTATCGTGTTCCGGTCAGGTGGTAATATACGGCCCTGTAATTTCCGGCACAGAGACATAACACCTTAGGCCTCAGGAGTGGTAACGCATCTGCATTTTGACCTTGGGCTTCATGTGGGTGTCTATAGGCTGCAGTCATCACTTAACATCAATGTGAACTGCATGCTTGTTTGCCACGCACATTACATAAAAAAAAAAAAAATGAATTAGATTGCCAATACGCACCGGCCGCTGAGCGTTCGTTTTGACTTGTGGACGGCCAGGTGACCGTTCCCGCTCACGCGTCAAGCATCACCCATTCATTGTGATTTCGCCCGCCGAGCGCAAACTTGGCAAGAAAAAACAGCTAAAAATGCCAAATTGTTCAGTGTTTTAGTGTAAAAACGAACAGTAAAGCAAACTAAACCACTCAATATCGTTACTTATCACCGGTGAGTCTTAATTTTGTTATTTTATTAAGTTAAACAGCCTTTTATATTTTCACGGCAAGATAAGCTCCTCCCACTTACAAATGGTTGAAGCGGTTTTCATTGAAAAGCGTGTGTATTGTCAATCTATTCTTATAATATCTTTGTTTTCTGTAATAATTACGTCCTATATTACCTATCTACTCTGAGAATACTACTATAGACATTTGCATAAAAACAAGTGTATTTAGTAGAATTATAAATGCATTGCCACACTTGAGGCCAAGCAAATTAGCCGGAGATCTATTGAATTGGACATTGAACACTATCTTGATAAAATACAAGGGTATGTAATAGGTACAATATGTAAGAAATTAATAAATGCAATTGAATGTACAATTCACCGTATAATACAAATATTTATTACTACTTAATCTATATTACACAACTTTATAAGACTTGACACATTGTCATTGAAAACTAGAGATGAAACGGATATACGGTTACTATCTGGTATCCGGCCTATCCGGCTTAATACCGGATAGTGAGTCAACAACCGACCGGATACCGTCATGTAATGCGATATTGGGCTGAATATCCGGTAGCTGGATATCCGGCACTCCTGCCTCGTAGCTTTCCGAGTATCCGGTATCCGGTCAAACCACTATCCGTCTCATCTCTATTGAAAACTTTCGAGCATAAATAGTACTTTTAGTAAAACAATAAAATAAATATCTGTCCATTATTCCAAATTCCATAAGTTCACAATGACCCCAATTTTATAAAACTGACTATTAATAGCTGTTTTATTTAGTTCATACTCACATATATCCACAGTAATGACAGCTAAGATTTCAATCTCTAAACTCGGGTATTTTTGGCGGTTTGGGGAGATTTTTATGGATTGAGGGACTTGAGTTCATTAGCTTCTCTCCCACTCAGGATTGACTATCAATTGGACTAATCTATCGAATAACGCGGAGTATCTTCTTCGTCCCGATTGGAAAAAGAACCTCATAAAACTTATTCCCCGGGCATCACATCAGGCTAGCAGTTGTCTACTACTGCAGAGCGATCGAGGTCATTATAAGTATCTATATGTAACCGGGTGTCACCTTGGAAATGACGTACAATATCGCTTAGTACCATTTCTGAAACATGACTATTCATAACATTTACAAATTTAATGAATTGTTAGGACAATACTATAAATATACTCCCTTATTCATAAACGTACATTATATATGTTTTAGCTATAGAATGCTTTGTCTTTGTCAGTTGCACTATCAAATGTGCAGGATAGAAAAAGACAAAGGAGAGATTAGCAACACTTTAGTTAAAATACGTTTATGAATAAGGGGGTTAGTGTTTGAGGGAAATCCTCCATTTTTAATTTTATGTAACAGAAAATTTGAAATTTTCGAAATCATGTATATTTAATCCTATCACTTTTCTGATCTCAATATAGGATTTTTTTCTATTACATTTATTTTATAATGCACTAGCTGTTACCCGCGGCTTCAGCCGCGTGGATGTCGTTTTATAATCCCGAATTTTCTTTGTTAGAAACCTCACGGAAATCGGTTCGTGCGTTCTGGAGTTATAGCGTCAGGAAGGAAATTTCGACTTATTTTTATATTATAGATGTCAAGGTAGCCCAAACAATTACACGCATTTGAGGCTTAACTTTATCGATTACACATTTTGGGAAACGATCTGAGAAAAGTATAAGACACTAGCTGACCCGGCAAACTTCGTATTGCCTCAGAATGAAATAACGTGTCAAAGGTTTGATAGATACGGACTATATCTATGGGAAAATGAAATTGTGGTTTTTACTATTTCCCTTCAATTTATTCATATTTTCTTACCTTTTAAACCTTCCCTGGACTTCCAAAAATCATTTAAAACCAAAATTAGGCGAATCGGTCAAGCCGTTCTCGAGTTTTAGCGAGACTAACGAACAGCAATTGATATATATGTAATTTTAAATTTCTATCTTTAATATAAAAAAGTCGGGTTTTCCTTCCTGACGCTATAAATCCAGAACGCTCAAACCAATTCGGGAATTCCACGGTTTTGCGTTCGTTGGAAAGGTCTCGGGCTCCGTGAGGTTTATAGCAAAGAAAAATTCAGGAAAAAATATTTATAAAACGACATCCACGCGGGCGAAGCCGCGGGCAACAGCTAGTTATATATATATTATCGAAATTTAAAATTATATGTAGCTGTTAACAATAAAGTTTAGGGTTATAGTTCGCTACGGCCACCCGGCACCATCGCCCGACCGCCACGAGCGGTCTGCACTCATTACATCAACTCCGCTCCTCGCCTATCGCCTCGACCGCAAGCCGTCAACGCGCGCCGGATGGCGAGTGGACCACTAGCTTCTACTAATAATCATCATTCCTCTCTCCACGCGTGAAACGTAATAGAGGAAGGGGATGGTTCGGGGCCGAGGTGTAGCCCTCCTTCCCCGGGCCTATCTGCCCCCGAAGCGTCGGGGGCGTGGTCGAATTGGGGGGATTGTGGCACGCAGGGCAACTCGCTGAAGGGAGCCATTCGTTTTTTTTTTGTTTTATTCTTTTTTCCACTAGCTTGTCTTGTGTTGACTTCGCATTGTCAACTCGCTGTTCCCAAGTGGACCACGCGCGGTAAGCAACATCGCGTCGTTCACCCGTGGTCCACCCGTCGACAACGAGTAGACGCCGTAAATCGAGACGGTGCAGGTCGGGTGCCGGGTGGCTGTAGTCAGCTATGACCCTTATAGATAGCTATGATTCTAACCCTCTTATTCATAAACGTATTTTAGCTCAAGTGTTGCTAATCCCTCCATTGTTTTTTCTATCCTGCACATTTGACAATGCAACTGACAAAGTCAAAGCATTCTATAGCTAAAACGTATCTAATGTACGTTTATGACTAAGGGGGTAAATGTTCATAAACATTTGAATTTCTAAAACAGAAGGGTCCTTCCAAGAAAGTTAGGTAAAATCATCCCAAAATATCGTAATTTATGAAACAAATGTACAGTCAAGAGCCTGTCCATACAAAAAATGTTTTAGCCCATTTATAAATCAATGCAAAAGTATACTTTCGCAGTTAACCATTATAAATGATAAATAACAGTTTTGTTCGCAATATCAAATATAATTTCATCTGTAAGTACTTACAATTAGTCAATAACGTTGTATTACTAACATTTTACAATTATATTTAAATTCCATAAAAATGAGGTTGCGCGTCATATGTCAAAAGTATCCTTAACACTAATTTAACTATAATACTATAAAATACTAAAATGCATAACTTACATATTCATAAGTGTTTTCATTAAACAAAATCATAATTTGGGACTAATTTGGCATATTATGATCAATATCATAAACATAAAGAAGAATAATAAAGTCTATGGTCAAAATATAATCTACGTACCATATAGGAATGTAAGAGAACACATTATTATACACTATTTGTCTTGCAACTGCACGTAATTCGCGGGGAATAGTCCGTAGGCACCTTTACACAGACCCTGCCACCAGCCTTCGTCGATCTAGAAAGAAACGTTATTTGTGAGCTTCGGCAGAGGATATATAATAATACTACGTTCGTATTGTTAACGACCCAGGACTTACTGACAGGCTCGAACATCTGAGCCTGCGCCGAGACATTGGGAGTCTATGCGTGTTATACCGTCTCTACAATGGCGAGTGCTCTGTTGAACTGTTCGACATGGTGCCACCGTCTCTTTTCCTACACCGTACTACCCGCCGAAGAAAGAAGTTCCACCCCCACCGACTGGACACCTGGCAATGTTCAACGGTGCGGTTCTCACGTTCGTTTTTGCCCAGAACGTGTAAATTTTGGAATGAACTTCCCTCTAAAGTGTTCCCTCGGTGCTACAATATGGGGTTCTTCAAAAATGGCGTCAAGAGTCCTTCAGGGCTGGCAGCGCGTTGGCGACTCCCCTGGTGTTGCAAATGTTCATAGGCGACGGTGACTACTTTCCATCAGGTGGCCCGTCTGCTTGTCTGTCAATCCTTTGACATAAAAAAAAACGTATAAAATGGACACTTCGACCTGATTTCCCTCATCGACAACGAGTGGACGCCGTAAAACGAGGCGATGCCGGTCGGGTGCCGGGTGGCCGCAGTGAGCTATAACCCTTAAGAAGCACAAAATAAATTAATATAATTATACAACATGTAACGGGAATCATGCGCATATTTAAACACGTTTATTAGAAAATCGAGTTATAATCATAAAACATGAACTGAAATTGCATGTTTAAGTATTCAATAGTTTAATTTTAGAAACAAGCTGTCTTCAATTTGTACGAACACATAGGGTGTGCGTACTGTTCGTACAAATTGAGGCATGCTTACCCTATCTCAACTTGCGACCGCACACAAAACACAAACCAACTCACACACGTACACTGTCGCAATGTGATGTAGCGTAATCGGCGTACTCCTATTAAACACTCGCTAAAAAAAAAATCATTTTCATTATTTTATTTCTTAAATTATTATTATAATAAAATGCACGTCTCAACGAGTTCAAATAAACTTGTTGAGACTAGCATTTTATTTTAGATAGACGTTAATCTCATTTTCGTTTGTGTTGACTGTTCACCAAATGGGTGTCCATAATTTCCTTAATTTTAATTAATTTTGGGACAAAATGTTACCTACATTAAAAATGCCTGAAATCGATTCGGTTATCGATTCTGAACAAACTAGTTTCGGGTTGTACATTCAATCCTGTTACACGTTGTATAGTATAAAATTGGCAAAGATATAGCGAGTGCGTTACCATGACAATGTTGGTGATGAGATCACCCGGGTCGAAGGAGATCTCGTCGGGCGCGGTGGCCTGGAAGTCGTAGAGGGCGCGCGCCGTGTACCCGTCCTCGTCCTCGTCCGCCCCCCCGCCCCCGGCGCCCTCCCCCTCCCCCTCCCCCTCCCACCCCACCGGCGACACCACGATCGTGGGCTGACGGACCACCTGCGATACGAACAAAGAGAAAACACTTCGACGTCTTTGTCGTTGTGATTTGAAGCGAGTCGATGAAACGAAAAGGCAACAGTAAGGAGAGACAGACGCGTAAATTCATAAGATTTAACTATTTCACGTAGTCATCCAAATTAACAAAGAAAATCCTAATTTTGATTCTAGTTCTGAACCGAAAACCTAAAGATAGTGTCCATCTTAAGCACTTCTTATAATAATAGATGACAAAGTCGAAATATCTTCTATTAATACTCTTAAACATTTTTTTGAGAAAACTACTGCAATTTTCTACATTTTCATCAAACGTAATAAACATTAACAACCAATAATGAGAGAGATCATATGGCATGTGCAAAAGTACAGCGATTCCCAAAAACACAGTGTGTAGATTCGATTTTAATTTTAAATTTTGAAAATGTAAGGCCATACCCGTCGCGCGATAAATATATCGCCACTGCGATCGCCAATCCGCCTGCCAAGCGTGGCGATTATGGCATATTCTCCCCAAATCACGCACAACACTGTTGTGGGTTACTTTGAAGAAGGCATTGTCCAGCAGTGGTCTTTAAGCTGGAATAATGATGATGATGATGATTTTAATGTACGGCCCTGTAATTTCCGGCACAGAGGCATAACACCTTAGGCCTCAGGAGTGGCAACGCATCTGCATTTTGACCTTGGTCTTTGTGTGGGTGTCTATAGGCTGCAGTCATCACTTAACATCAATGTGAACTGCATGCTTGTATGCCACTTCTATAACATAAAAAAAAAAAAAAAAAAAACGAAGGCCATACCTCTTCCCTCTCCCTCTCTTCGGGCACCTCCCTGTCCTCCCTGGGGTCCCCGACGAGCGTGACGTCGGGCAACACGACGTGCGCCAGCTCCTGCGCGGCGGGACTTAGCGGCGGACTAACCGGCGTGGCGGCGGCCGCTACGTCCGCCGTCTTCTCTGCCGCCTTCACGGGCTCCGGGTTGGATTCCTTCTCTTTTGCTAACCTCTCTTTTTCCTATTGAAAACGTCGTAAGGGGTGGTGAGTGTAGACTGTATATTATTAGGAGGTTCTTTAAAGTTTGATGATGTATGGCACTGATTGACAAGATCTGTTATATTGTTAGGGTTAATTAACCGGTATTCATCGAATACTCATGCTATTCACTAGTATGGACGGGTGCGCGGGACATGGAAAATAGGAAACCAATTTTATTTAAATCAAATTTCGAACTTATGTTAATGTAACATCATGACTTATATATAAAAATCAATTACTGTTCGTTAGTCTCGCTAAAACTCGAGAACGGCTGGACCGAGTTGGCTAATATTGGTTTTGAATTATTTTTGGAAGTCCAGGGGAGGTTTAAAAGGTGAGAAAATATGAAGAAAAACATTTTATTACAGTTATAAAAACGAAATGATAGCGATTTTCTTTCTATACGAAATCTTTACACGAAAACTTTATTAACCGGTATTTTTCGAACCACTTCCGAGCCCTGGTAAAAAATTATAAAGCGAGATGGGCAGGAATGTGCTGCGATAAAACTACGGCCACTACTACACTGCTTTATGGCATATTCTCACTTTACGACGAACAACACTGTTGTGCGCATTGGGGAAAGCTTTTGGCCATCAGTGGAAATCCTATTGATGCAAATGATTTTATTAATAATTTACCTTTTCGGAGAGACTTTTATCAAGTTGCTGTCTTTCTTGTCTTATCCTCTGCACTGATTGCTTCGCTTCCTGTGAAATAATTATTAATTTAAATTATACTAGTTGCCCCAACGAACTTCGTATAGACTGCCTCGGTAGCCTAGTGGTAGCAAGCCACTACTACTACTCTGAGGTCCTGGGTTCGATTCCCGGGTAGGAGGTTATCAGAGATAATGGTGTAAAGTCCTTTATCTCTGGTACTATTGGGATTTTTCCATTTTCTGGAAATTTCCCAGCACCTCAAAGTTTGGTAATGTGCCCGGAGATGTCAACAGGCTCGCCACCTGTTACATGGGCCAAAACGTAACTGGCGAATCGTGGGTGTTTGCATGTATGCTTGAATGCATGCATTTACCTCTGCCTACCCCTTCGGGGATTACAGGCGTGAAGTTACGTTTTTTTATAAGAAAAAAAAATATCAAAAAAATTGAAAAAAAGAAAAAAATCGGTGAGAATCACAATAATTACCCAGGAGTATGAAAAGTAGATGTTGGCTGATTCTCAAACCTACCCAATAGGCACACAAAATTTCATGAGACGCGGCTGACTGGTTTCGGAGTATGTTAACTAATATTGTGGCACAAAAAATTGAGATCCTTTTCGATTGAAAAGATTATGTTGATCGCAAGTTAAGCCCTTTCATATTAACATACCTGTTCTTTCTCCTTGGCCATGTTCTCGAACTTGGCCCGTATGGAAGAGGGCTTGGCCCCGCCGAGGTCCGGTTTGGTCTTGGCGTATGTAGTGCCCACCTTCTCCGAGCCGGCGTCGAAGCCCACCGCACACGCGTCCACCCTGTCCGTCTGAACACCGAACTTGCCACCGAAACCCTGTGTAGTATTTGTAAACATTGACTCGATCTATATGTACTAAGGTCGACGAGACACTCCCTTAGTTGCACCACAGTCTAAAGAAAACTCACGTGTTAATTACCTACAGTCATCCAACGAACGTGTAATGTCAGAGCAATCGTGCGGGGCGCGCGGGGCGAGGGACGGAGGGGGCGGTACCAAGTAGCCCATACAAAAACTGTCAACTACTTGGTACTGAGTGATAAGGGGTGCGAGGTCTAAAATTTATTTAACTTAGTTTTTGGAAAAAAGATATTAAAAAAAATTGTTCATATCTTTACTTTAATATTTATTCTAATTTTCATTTATTAATAATGTCTGTTTTATTTTGTACTTAATGTACCTACATACTTCAGTTGAAACGAAAAAATTTTTGTAGAAAAACTCTGGATATTTATATAGCCAAAACGTGACCGGCTCATCGAGGACGTTTGCATGAATGCCTACCCCGTCGGGGATTACAAGCGTGAAATTTTAAGGATTTTCGTTATATGTTCAACTTAAACTGACGCGTTACAAACAACGTAAATTAAAACCAAAAACGTGACAACCTTAATGAATTTGCGTTTTAGGGATGAAGGCGGCATATTGTGAAACTTCAAAGGCGATAAACTACTGTATGTACTCATACTGTGGTTGCACGTTCAGTTTGCAGAAGTCAATCGACTACTATTTCACTTAGTCAAATATTAACATTAAATGTCCAAAGAAAATTCATAGCAAAGTCCGCACAGCTGATACACACCTTCTTGTGGTCCACCTGGCTGGCGTGCGCGGCCGCCTGCTCCCGGTGCTCCCAGCCCACCGCCGAAGCGTCCTGTCTGTCCGTCTGCACGCCGAACTTGCCCCCGAAACCTATGGCGTAGTCTATAAGCAAAAACAGATTTTTTAAATCAATTTTGAACTCTGCCAATGAAGGACTAAGAATGTCCCATATTCTTTTGTTTAGTCTTATCTTGCCGTTTGTAAAAGAAAGTATGGATCATTCTGTTGATACATATATATTTTTTTTTTATATAATGGAAGTGACAAACAAGCATGCAGTTAACGTCGATGTTAAGTGATGACTGCAGCCTATAGACACCCACACAATGACCAGAGGTCAAAATGCAGATGCGCTGCTACTCCTGAGGCATAAGGTGTTATGCCTCTGTGCCGGAAATTACAGGTCCGTACATTACCACCTGGGGTGCTACCGCCTATCTGTATTGCTGCTGACATTGTCATTGCTGTCAAATTTTCATGTCGATTTGTAGCTCCTTTAAAAGTAGTATTGATAATCTGATTGATGTTCTCGTTTTCGTAGCAGATAAACAAGCGATAATGGTAGATTATTTCGATTGTTGTTTATTTAAAGTAAAAATCGACTTTAAAATTTGACAGCAATGACAATGTCGGCAGCAATACAGATAGGCGGTAGCACTCCTGACCGGAACACGATAGTGCTGAACACTACCATTTGCGGTAAGTATATTAGGTAATGCGGTGGTGCCTACGCCCGCGAGCTCCATCACTGGAGCTCTACCAGCAGTAAAAAGTCATTTTCTATCTTGCACATTTGACAATGCAACTGACAAGGATAAGACATTCTATAGTTAAAACGAATCTTATGTACGTTTATGAATAAGGGGGTTATTGTATACCTACTTGTTTTCGTTATATGCATGCATTCAAGCAATAAGTATTTTACCTAATATACCTACTTGCCACTTAATGGTCATCACTTAACATCAATGTGAACTGCAAGCTTGTTTGCCACTTCCATTACATAAAAAAAAATTAAATTGCACACATGCTTTTATATTTGATTTAAATAGGTGTTTTATTTTAGGAATACCTATTTTTTCAGGTTATAACGTTTATTGTGTTTTCGGCTATACACCAAATAAACGTATTTTCTTTCTTCCTTTCAACTTAATGAACCGCCCACCGACTCACCGGTCTGCGAGTGGTGTGTCGCGGCTTCCTCGCGATGGTCCCATCCGGCGGCGGAGGCGTCTTGCCTGTCGGTCTGCACGCCGAACTTGCCGCCGAAGCCCACCGAATAGTCGGTCTGTGACGGGTGCTTCACCACTTGCTCTTTGTGCTCCCACCCGGCCGCACTCTGCGGGGATGATAGGGATGTCAAATAAATATTGTGTTTAAAACGTGAGAAGACTTATCTCATTAATTTAGAACGTGTAACAGGATTAAATGTACAACCCGAGACTAGTTTGTTCAGAATCAAAAACCGAATCGATTTCAGGCATTTTTGATATAGGTAATATTTTGTCCCAAAATTTATTACAATTAAGGAAATTATGGTTACCCATTTGGTGAACAGTCAATACCAACGAAAATGAGATTCGTGTGTTAGATAAGGGTATGCAGATTACGCTACATTGCATTGCAACAGTGTGGGTGTGTGAGTAGGTTCGTATTTTTATGTGCGGCCGTAAGTACAGTAAGAAAAGGTAAGAATGCATAGGGTGTGAATACTGTTCGTACAAATTGCGGACAACTTATTTCTTAAATAAAAAATATTAAATACATAACCATGTAATTTCAGTTCTTGTATTATGATTATAACTTGATTTTCTAATCAGGGCGTTAGGTTGTCCGCGATGGACTCCTAAACTACTTAACCGATTTGAATCAAACTTCCACACCGTGTGCGGTTTGATCCAACTTAAGAGATAGGATAGTTTCTATCTATCTTAATTTATAATCGCATTATCATTTTATTGCAAACTATTTGTTTACTATTGGATAGCCACGATTATCTATTAGCTCCAAACGATTCCAACAGATGTCGATGCCTGTTGACTGGATTGATCAAGTATTCAATAGATGACACGAATATCAAACACTTCAACCACAGCAACCCGTGGCCGGGTGTGCTACCGCCTATCTGTATTGCTGCTGACATTGTCATTGCTGTCAAATTTTCATGTCGATTTGTAGCTCCTCTAAAAGTAGTATTGATAATCTGATTGATGTTCTCGTTTTCGTAGCAGATAAACAAGCGATAATGGTAGATTATTAAAGTAAAAATCGACTTTAAAATTTGACAGCAATGACAAATAATGCCCATTGCTGTCAAATTTCCATGTCGATTTATAGCTTCTCTAAAAGCCTTAGTGATAATCTGATTGATGTTCTTGCTTTCGTAGGTGATAAACAAGCGATTATTTAGTTAAAGTAAAAGTCGACATGAAAATTTGACAGCAATGACAATGATAACAGCAATGTCGCTTGGCGGTCGCACCCCTGGTCTGCAAGTAGCTTATAGTTCTTAAGATATTATTATTATAAAGATTCAAAACTTTGCTAGGCATTAAACAACTCAAAACGCCTTATACAATTACTGGACATTATTTATGACGGAACTGAAATCGCAACTACTTATACGTTGAGCTACTGAAGTCCTGCCCGATTTGTCAAATCTTTCCTTCACATCTATTGCATTGCTTTATGGTAGCAGCAGCGCCATCTATTGCCAACTATGCTAGTTAGGCAACCGATATAATAGACTTTGCAGTTTATTTAATATCGTAAAGAAGTCGCTTTTACCCTTAATAATTGTTTTATATTATTTCGCATTAACACATGCTTGTGAAATATATTTTATTTTAAAGAAAAATGGAAAGAAAAATTTGACTTCAGGCGAGACTCCATTTTTCTTTAAAATAAAATATATTTCACAAGCATGTGTTAATGCGAAATAATATAAAACAATTACTTATACGTATTTGAGAGCAAATCTCAATGTTATTTAATTCAACATGTATAATTTTAATTTATATAAGTTATCTAATATAACTATTCATTGTTATTAAATATAATTATCTAATTCATATAAATATAGATTTTAGAATTAATAATAATTAATCCGTATTTTATAATTAAGTGAGCTTACTTTAATAATTCATAGACTTTCACTTATCTATGCGAATATGTACATGAACAAGCGCATCTTATTTGTTCAACTGGCTGCAGAGCGCCCAAAATACAGGCTCCGCCTAGTTTGGGGTTCGATGGAAAATCCAAACCGAACCAATGCTAGCCTTACCTTACCACCTTGTTTTAAGTGTGTTATGAATGTATTTTATTCTTTTTTTATTATAATAAATGATTAATTGATTGATTGATATCAATTTACAGTAATCAATCATCCATTTCACTGGTGGTAGAGCTCCAGTGACGGAGCTCGCGGGCGTAGGTACCACTGCATTACCTAATATACTTGCTGCTAAATGGTAGTGTTCACCACTATCGTGTTCCGGTCAGGTGGTAATGTACGGCCCTGTAATTTCCGGCACAGAGGCATAACACCTTAGGCCTCAGGAGTGGTAACGCATCTGCATTTTGACCTTGGTCTTTGTGTGGGTATCTATAGGCTGCAGTCATCACTTACCAGTCTAACTGCATCCATTATATTACCATTTAGCGGGAAGTATATAAGGCAATGCGGTGGTACCTACGCCTCCGAGCTCCGTCACTGGAGCTCTACCACCGGTAAAAAATCGATTCATAGCCGTATAAAACAAATAAAACATAAGCAAAAGCAACCTTATCAACGCGGTCAGTCTGCACGCCGTACTTGCCGCCGAAGCCTCGCGCGTAGTCCTCCTGGGACTCGTGCTTGGGCACCGCCGCCACGTACTCGTGCCCCACCGCGCACGCGTCCATACGGTCTGTCTGTACGCCGAATTTACCGCCGAAACCTGCGCAACACAATGGACCAACAAAAATAATATAGCTTTTGTAACCGCATACAGACGGTTGTGTGGGCGTGACTCCAGCCTATAGACACCCACACAAAGACCAAGGTCAAAATGCAGATGCGTTACCACTCCTGAGGCCTAAGGTGTTATGCTTCTGTGCCGGAAATTACAGGGCCGTATAGGTCGCGCCACGTAAAAAGAACGCTGGAAGAAAGTAGAAGGGATGTGTTCGCGCATCGGTACACTCGCGCACGAAAGTACTAGCCCTATTGGTTTATTTTTAATCTAGCTTTCGCTTGCGGTTTCGTGTATTGGTAGGCAGATTGAAAACGCCGCACCTCATACCACCAAATAGATCGATAAATCGTCTACTGCGCAGCTTGACCGCCAGCGTTCTTTTTACCTGGCGCGACCTATACCTGACAGGAATACGATAGTGCTGAACACTACCATTTAGCGGCAAGTATATTAGGTAATGCGGTGGTGCCTACGCCCGCGAGCTCCGTCACTGGAGCACTACCACCAGTAAAATTGTCTTGATCAGTACTGAAACAACGTTAATAGATCGGAGGTTAGTGTGCCCGGTCAGGTGCATTCGCGAGTCTGTACCTACTAATAGTGGTAACATACGGCCGGATTCGGTCCGGCGGACCGTCTCCGCCGTTCAAAGCGGACCGCATCAGACCAAATCCGCTATCGCTACACACGACCACATTTGGTTCGGAGCGTACCGAATCCGCTGTCCACTCCGTACCAAATCCGGACGTGTGTTACGACTATAAGAATAAGAAGAATGAATCCACACGGATCCGTCGGACGCGGGACTTGTGTGCAGTTTGGTTGCGTATCCAGTTCCAATTCTAAACACAGGTCGAACCTATCTAATCTCTAAAATCTCTATCAAGTACTATCGACGTACCTTGAGAATAATCCTTCTGCGAGGCGTGCTTCTCAGTTTTGCCCACGTAGTCATGTCCCACCGCCGACTTGTCCATTCTGTCGGCTTGAACGCCAAATTTTCCACCGTATCTGGAAGAAGCATAAGGTTTGCAAAACTTAGGGCATTGCGGAGAGACACATAAGAGATAACATATTTACTGGTGGTAGAGCTCCAGTGACGAAGCTCGCAGGCGTAGGCACCCCAGCATTACCTTATATACTTGCCGCTAAATGGTAGTGTTCAGCACTATCGTGTTCCAGTCAGGTGGTAATGTGCGGCCCTGTGATTTCCGGCACAGAGGCATAACACCTTAGGCCTCAGGAGAGGTAACGCATCTGTATTTTGACCTCTGGTCATTGTGTGGGTGTGTAGAGTATATATCACTATCAGGGCTGTAGTCATCACTTAACATCAATGTGAACTGCCTGCTTTTTTGTCCCCACTTTCGGTTTACGGATTAAAATTAAATCTCTTTCCTAACTATATGCTTACTGCTACTATTGCATGGCATACAAAAAACTCTTACCCGAAAGACGGTTTAGGGCCTTCCTCATATTGCTTCTTTTTCGACAATTTGTCAGCCTCGAACACCTCTTCTCTAAGCTTGGCCATACTGTAACAAATTGCATAAAATCGTCAATTACATCGGGAAGATTCTTATTTTAAGCTAATTTTGTGTATCTATATGTACTAATATTATAAAGGAGAAAAGTAGGTGAATATAATTTAGACGACCCGGTTAGTCCAGCGGTGTGAGATGACCGTTTGACGGGTTCGATCCCCGCACCGGGACAAATATTTGTATGGTCTACAGATATTTGTTTCGGGTCTGGGTGTTTGTGTAAGTGTTGTATGTGTACAACGGCACCCACGACACAGGTTTATACCTACTGTGGGCTGTGAGTGTAAGCGTATTATATTTTATGTATTGTACGTCTGTTTGTTAGGCAAAAATTTTAAAAATCTAAACCAATTAATAAAATTGTTGGACCTAAACGCTGAGTTATCTGAATCAACAAAACTAGCGGTGTAAAAATCGAAAATGGAAAATAAAACCCCCAAAATTTGTTGCTATTTTCTTGCTTATTAGTTGCCATACTACTGTACGAACCGCGATTTCTCTAAGATGGCGAGTATGGCGCCCCCATACCATATTTTTTAAGCATTAAATGTAAATAATCATATATTTACAACCTAATTACTTACACCTATGTACAATAAATAATTGCATTTTACGAGCGCTGCGGTCTTCTATCACAAATCTACACTATCATGTTTTACTTGATAGTGTGGATTTGTGATAGTGTTTGTTACGTTTTCTATCTGTCTATTGATTTAATTGACTTTTTGTTTAGTAATTAAACCCTAAAATCGCGAAAAAATATGAGCTTTTTCATACAAAACTTAAAATGTTAAATCGTATGAAAATTTATTTTTTGCAGAGTAGATACGTTCCATAATGAAAGACTGAAAGTTGTTCAGATTGACCGTCTGAAAAAACGGTTTTCAGATTTTGCGCACTTAACACTACACCCTATACCTATAACAAAAGCTGGAGCCACCCCAATTATAATCACCAGGAATCATCACTGTATTGTATGCTTGTTTATCACTTCATGACATAAAAAAATACCACCGCATCTGGTTTTGTTCGTCATGGTTTACGATATTCATCTTACGCCAAAATGCGTACAACGTCCAACAAGAAATATTACACATCGAGCCCACGAAAGGGACAATCCGCTAGTTTCGACTTCGTAGAGCGTTATCTCTGCTGCAAACTGCCTATGTAAGCACTTATAGTCCGGTATTGGTCAAAACTTGATAAAAATGGTCCACAAACGTCGAATAAGTACGGTGCGATAGGGATAACGCTGTACAGACCCGAAATAAGCCGAAGTCTCCTTCCTAGGCTCGATGCGCAATATTTATTGTTGAGCACTGTAATGTCCTGTCTGATATTGGTGCATTGCCCTGCTTTTATTAGCAATAATATATAAATAACCCGTCCGAGAGGATATAAGTGGGCGTGTAAAGTTTTCGCACGAATTGGTATTGATTACGTTCTCGGAACTTATTTCAGGAACCATTCGCGACATACAGACAACAAATCACCCAATTTCTCACAAAAAGAAATGCAAAAAGTGGCCGTTTCTTTAGACATATTTGGAGTTCCACGCTCACTGCACGGTATATTTCTCGCAAATATAAGGTAATTAATTTAAACTGAAAACAGTCTAAAGAGTCTAAACATTATCCCACTCCCATGTCTTTAAAGTAAGACACATTTTCCTTGTATAAATTTAACACATTAGCATTATATGCAAAATTTAACCGCTTAATATTACTACAAAGAAGATCTGCTCTTTTTTGTTCATAAAAGTTGATATAGAGCAGTGATTCCTAATGGAATAAAATGGTGGTATGAATAAAAATTGGAAATATGGGAATGTGTTAAATATGTAGCAAAGGAAGGAGATCCACCGAAACCAGAAAAAATTAAAAGGGGTCTGCAAGAAAAAATTAAATCAATTTAATTAACGGCCCTTAGGCCTCAGGCCCTCAGGCCTCAGGCCCTTACACAACACCTTAGGCCTCGGTAACGCATCTGAAATTTGACCTTGGTCTTTGTGTGGGTGTCTGTCTATAGGCTGCAGTCATTACTTAACATCAATGTGAACTGCATGCTTGTTTGCCATTTCCAATACATAAAAAAAAATAGTTGAGAACCTCTGATATAGAGCAATTAAGTAAATAACAACAAAACTTTTGATGCTGCTGCCTATCCCGTGTGCCTATCCTGATTCAATAGCGGAAGAATTCTTCTCAACAAATGGAGCGTGGAATCGTCACGTCCCCGCATCAGTGACAAAGATGGATTTTGTCCATGCTCGAGCCCCAAAAACAATTTGCCTCACTCAATAGCCTCCACGTGTCTGCCGGCAGGGCCCCAGCGCTGCTCCTGCTCAGTGACATCATTCACGAAGTCTGGGTCGGTCTCCCAGTCGTCGGCCTCCGCCGGCGCGGGCGCCACCACGTCCGTTGATGCTTTCCACATCTGTAGATAACACAATATTTTAACAGCAGTTGTCAGCAATTTTTTTTATTACATACATGGACAAAAATTTTTTTTAGCCACAGAACGGTCTCCTGCAGTAGGATGCAGGTACACAAAAAAAATTCTTCACGTGACAGGTGTAATGATGGCACAGACCAATCAGCCTTCCTCTGGTTCCATAGTCGATGAATGATGGTGACAAGCAAGCATGTAGCTCACATAGATGGTAAGTGAATACACAATCTATAGATCCTGTATAGCAAGAACGTTCGGAAAAGTGGTCCTTAATCTGTCAAGGAACGTAAGGCCACCGGCGCCCAGACACAATTGAATTTCAATTGTCATATTCTTCTCGTGTCTGGAGGGTTTAAACACTGTCTTCATACAGGCACTCCGATTCCAAGGGCTCCTTACCCCACCTGCATACAATAATCCACATATTTGATCAAGGCAGGTCAGTTTTGTATTCCTAACATTGGAGGGGCAATCATCAATGCAATTCAATTAGCATTTAAATATATGTTTTATCATTTGTGACATACAAGTAATTAGCGTGTATTATTTGAAACTTTCACAATGTTGACAAATTATGGATTAAGTAGTAGTTGAATGTTGACCAAATACTATTTTTCAATCAGATTTTTTCAGATAATTTTATAATCAGATTAATGCATAAAATTATATATTGACTACTTTTGTAGTACATGATGGCAGATCATTGCTGAGTAGCAATGATCTTATTTCGGCAATTATCTTGAAAATTACCAAACAAATTGTCTATAGTAATAAATGAGTATTTCCTGAGTAAACAAAAACTTACATTGAGAGATCCTCACAGTACAGTTACGGACCACTTTCAATCACGAAACAATAATTCAGAATAGTTCGCTTCAAAACAATACAATGAGTCATAAACCTAAACCACAATAAAGAATTGAATTGAAGTTATTTTTGTTTCCAAACAAGGAACTCAGAATTTGGCTTAATCACCGGGTCTTATAAATAAAATACGACACTTCTATTCACTACATTCACTACAAGGTAACTACACTCATTTATCATAAATTCATATCGCTTTATCTAGGGCTCTGGTAAGATAATAAGCGAAATAAAATTCGATCACACAACACGTAATTGGTCAGAAATTCGTTGTTTTGAAGCATATAAACATGATAATTATTAGAATAGAAGTTAGAAAGTGAATGTTAGTACATGCATGAATATTATAAGTGGGTAAAAGAGGTGAAAATACCTTAGTGGAGCCGGTTTCAGTACGCTGCACCAAAATAGGTGTCACTCACTACGGCTCTTAGTAGGAATTCACAAATTATACATTCAGAGCTAATATCTAAACAACTTATATGAAAACGTTTACTCTAATTTCATTACAGGTTAATTATTTATAACACGGAATCATAAATTAACTAAAATCCGGCGGGGCACCAATATATCGATGCGTCACTTCGATTCGATGACATTAGAAATGTCACATTGAAATTGTCAAATGCTTATCTGTCATTTTTTTTTTTTTGTTATTATGGCATCGCTATTATGCATATTGCCAGTGTCAAGTAAAACGATATTTCGTATATATTTAAGCAGCGTCAAAGTTAGTATAATATCAAGTATATTTAGTAAGTATCAAGTATATAAGTTATCAAGTATAATATATCAGTCAAATGAGTTACAGTCAAGTTATTCGAGTAAAGCGATGGCTACTTTACTAGAACATTTACAATGGAGTTTTGGAGGCAACCTGAAAGGTCGTGTTTTCGCACTGTTATTCTATTTTACTATACACGGGCACTGTAATAAACCTATATCAAACAAAATGCCACCAACTTTATTAAATATAACTTAAAAATACACCAAGAAAATGAAATAAAATAAGAGCACCATACGCCTCTTTCAAGGTTCCCGCCAAAACCCCCTATCTGTCATTTTCATAGAATGTAAAATGTATACATTGGTATGTTTGTCAGAAGTAAGCGATACAAAAGAAGTAATCCAATTATCTGAGTTGGCCCCTGTTGCACTATGTGTTCAGCACTCTCGTGTTCCGGTTAGATGGTAAAATATGGCCCCGTAAAAACTATCCTATAGACATGACACCTTAGGTCTCAGACGAGGCAACGTATTTGCATTTTGACCACTGGTTTTTATGTAGATGTTTATAGGCTGCCGTCATCAATTAACATCAGTGTGAGCTGCATGCTTGTTTGTCACGTTCATTACATTGAAAAAAATAATGCTGGTAGAATTGCAGTGTAGGAGCTCGAGTTTTTTTTTTCTCGCACGTTCTTTTTGATATAGGCCAGAGGCTACGTAGACACAGGAGGGTTGCTCGCACGTTTTTTGTTCTTTAATTTAATTTAGCTATATTGTTTGAAAGGGCGTCACAATATTCTAGACGCTACCCAGACTACATGGCCACTCCGATACTGGGCCTCTAAATGCCTCCCCGGACCTCTGATGAACTGAATCTAGTCCGCCACTGTCTAGTCTGCCTGTCAACAATTTAAGTTTAATTTGTCATTTGTCCGACCACACATTCGCCGAATAGCAGGTAATATTA
Source organism: Macrosoma leucophasiata (assembly GCA_036365455.1). Lineage (NCBI taxonomy): Eukaryota > Metazoa > Arthropoda > Insecta > Lepidoptera > Hedylidae > Macrosoma > Macrosoma leucophasiata. Next base: position 2,243,752 of record JAWQUS010000004.1, on the reverse strand, counting down.
TAAAATATGTTAAGTTATTAGGCACAGTCTAAAGAAAACGAACATGCTAGTTACCTGTATGTATTTTGCAATATTTTAATCCCAATGAAATCATCATTAAAAACATATTCGGTAAGTACCTACCTACTTCAAGTTGTAATAAATTAAAGAGAGTGTAGAATGAACTGGAATTTGGACCATTATCTAATAAATATTCAATGCTGCAATGTCAATAATCTTTAACCTTTTCGCTTCAATTTGCGTGTAATAATTTAATTCTATTGTTTTTTAGATGCCATTTAACTAAATGGCCAGGCGCCAACGCCATTTAACACGTCATATATACCACACCTATTGACTACTTGTGTTTACTTTTTGTCGTAATTATCGATTACGTCTCATGTGCTTAATAATTGTATACTTACCTAATGTTAAAATTAAATGAGCAACTGAATAGGTATTTCAAGGATAAGTTTCTAAATAACGAAATATAGTGCAGCGTCGATTATCCAGTAGTAACACACGCTCGTATTTGGTACGGCGGACCAAATCCGCTTGCCAAATCCGTTCTCTCTACACTTCTAACTTTTTTGCTTAGGCTGGAGCGCCTTCTGCGTTCGCTGATTGCCCGGTGAAGTAAACTAGTGCTGTTTCGAGACGTCTACAAAAGTCCGTAAAAAAAGAAAAGGAGCGGACAGTTGCACGACAGTTGCATCACGTACGCCTTCAAGTGCACACGTTTGTCATTGTGTCTTTGGACTCAAAATGTATGGTGGTAGAGGCAACACTTGCGGACCGGAGGGGAGTAGCCATATGCAGGCTTTCCCCTCTTTCAAAGTACAATCCCAAGTGCCTATGCCTGTCGCCTAGATGTTTAAAAGTGTGCGTGAAACTGTTTGAAAAAATTACAGACTGTTTTGCATCAGTTATAAACGCTATGGCTCCGGTCCGCCGCGACCGGTGGCCCGAGTTGCTCTATGCAGCCACCACGTAGAAAAGGAAAAAAGGAGAGGATGGGCGAAACAATGTTTAAGAGAACGCGATCAATTTTGTCCGTGATTTTAAAATAAATCTACGAATGAACCGCGTTACCTTTAAAGTGAAATCTGTTATTACAAAAAAATGCTAAGAGAAAGTCTATTTCTGCTTTCTTGGCTTCCGAACACAACTAGTCGTAGTTGATACGGCCGGAGCGTCCACACGTCCAGATTTGGTACGGAGCCGATAATGTCCGGTCTGCAAACAGAGCGAACCGAGGCTGACTTGATTAATAGTATGTCCGCTGGACTTCTCCAATGACGGCCATAATTGGTTCAGACGCGTACCGAATCCGTGGTCCGCTCGCACCAAATCCGGACGTGTGTTTCTACTAGTACTTCGATCAATCGAACGACTGCATATCCTAAATCTTAATAGATTAATTCGTATGTAAGTTACTTCCAAAACTATTTAAAAATACAACCCGTTGGCTACTATCAAGTAATGTTTTCAGCTGTTTTGTTTTTTAATTTCTTTTTAACTGTTAATTTACAAGGACAACTGATATAAAATCACGTAAAATCAGGTAAAAATAAATAATATATTTAATTTAAGTATGCATGTACTTATTTCACATTACTTAAAGCTACGTTGCATAAAATAATTAACTAAAAAATATAAACAGTAAATAAAATAAATAAATTTTGCACATCTACGTCTACGAGTCTACAAGTTTCGACTCCGTAGAGCGTTATCTCTGCTACACACTATCTACGTAAACATAATACCGGACGGTATTGGTCAAAACTTAATCAAAATGGTTGACAAATGTCACCTAGGTAAGGAGCGAAAGAGATAACGTTCTATAGACCCGAAATAAGCCGAAGTCCTTTTCGTAAGGTAGACATGCAATTTTTTTTTTGGATATTGTAATTTAAGTAAGTTCACTCAAAGAAAGACCAAGCTATACCAAAACAATCAAACAAAGGTACCTTTCATTATTTTTTTATTTTATAATAAAAAAATAATATAGGTATGCAACCTGACCTCTCATTGACTGTACCATTTACCGTTACAAAATTAAAACAATAACCTAAGTACCTATATTTAGAACATAAGATTAGATACATTTAATTAAAAAAAAGTAGGTAGACAGATATTATGAAAATGTTAAACTCATCCAAATTATGTAATTCATTTACATAATTTGGATTAATTTAACAACAAAAAAAAATATTTTGGATATTTTCATACCTAATGCATATAATTTTGCATTGCATTGATAAAATATATCATTCTAATCACTTTGTATTAATTAATTCAACTTAAAATTAAAAACTTAACTTCAGCGTTGTATCTCCCAAGGGATAGACAGAGGTAAATATGCAAGGTAGAAATGCATGCATTCAAGCATACATGCTAACACCGACTATTCGCCGTTAAGTACGTTTTGGCCCATGTAACAAGCCTGATGACATCTCCGGGTACATTACCAAACTCCGAGGTACTGGGAAAATTCCAAAAATGGAAAAGCTTAATTAAACCAGAGATAAAGGATTTTACACCGTGATCTCTGATAGCCCACAACCCGAGTATCGAACCCAGGCCCCAGGTGTTATAGGCAGCAGTGGCCTGATACCACTAGGCTACTGAGGCAGTTAAAATTAAAATTCTAAATTACCGCTACTCTTTACTGCAGCTTTCAATACATTTAACTAGCTACAGATGGCGTATTATATAATTAAATTTATTTATTTAATTCAGATATTAAAATCCATACAGAACAATAATAATTAAGATACACAATAACAAAAATGTACAATATTCAATTGAGAACCTCCTCCTTTTTGAAGTCGGTTAATAAAAATAAATTTAAAATTTTACTAAGTAATGTCAAATTATTAAAATAATAGGAATATAAAATACATAGGTATACAAAATTTTAAAGTGTCATTATGAAAAAAACTTAATAAATTTACACATAATTAAAAACGAGCAAATAAATTGAATAATAATACATTTTAAATATACGATGAGCCGCTACCGTGCATTTTCATCCACCCTTAGAACATAGGAGAGTCCCACCGCTCGGACAATACCTAATGGATACTGTTCCAGCTTTTCCGTAAACGCTTTGATAGCGAGGCGCACCGTTTCCTAATAAAAGCTTAAAAATCATCAGTGTGCGCCTCAGGAAACGTAGTGGAAGCGCTACCGCTACTATTATATGACTCGATTATCATTAGATACTTGTTCATTGTCACGAATATAACCTACAAACATAGAGCAACACCGGAAGGGAGTAGCCATATGCAGGCTTTCCCCTCTGTCAAAGTACAAGCCCAAATGGCCCTATACCTGTCGCCTGGATGTTTAAATGTGTGCGTGAAATTGTTTATGTATTTTGTTTAAGTCAAGGTGTAAGTTTCGTAGTAATAGACGATTTTTGTAGTGTGCGTGTGTGTCGCACGCATTTCCCCCCGCAAAAAATGACAGACAGTTTTGCATCGCACGCTACGGCTACTCCCCTCCAGTCCGCCGCGATCGGTGGGCCGCGTTGCTCTATGCCTACAAATCGTACCCTCTTAAATACCTACGTAGTTCTAATTGGATTTTGTATTTCAAGTCATTAGTGCAGATAAAGGAGATATCTACTATTAATTTTTCTTTGGTGGGTTATGATTACTTATGACACATCATCCATGCCAACAACATCCTTCCTCATACAGGACTGACTCCACTGCTCGTAAATTAAACTCGCAACGGTATTATGGTACATTTTCAACAAAATGAAAGAGGTTAAACTTGGAGGAGATCATAGAGCAACACGGGCCACCGGCCGCGGCGGACCGGTGGGGAGTAGCCATATGCAGGTTTTCCTCTCTGACAAAGTACAAGCACAAATGGTCCTACGCCTGTTGCCCAGATGCACAGAATTTAGCTATTCTGTGCCCAGATGTTTAAATGTGTGCGTGAAATTGTTTGTATTTAACAAAATACATAAACAATTTCACAGTCAAGTTGTGAGTTTCGTAGTAGGAATAGACAATTTTTGTAGTGTGTGTGTGTATCACACGTAGTTCTCCCGAAAAAAATTATAGACTGTTAACTGTTTTGCATCGGTATTAAGCGCTATGGTTACTCCCCTCCGGTCCGCCGCGGCCGGTGGCCCGTGTTGCTCTTTGGAGGAAGTACTCAATAGAGAACAAAATACAAATATCTTTATATCCTAATTTAACGCGCTCAAGAATCTTAATCCAAAAATTACACATGAATTACTATGTAATATATAATATTCTTATATACTAGATATCTCCTACTTTATTAATAAGACGAGCGATAAAAATATATACCTACCATTGGTTCATTATTTACAAATTACTTAGTTGTTGTTTATTGGAGTGGTATAATGATGTAATATTAACTAAAGACGTATGAAAATCACAAATATCTAGGAACTACGACAATATGTTAACTACTTAAAGACAATAAATAACTATTAGACCATAGCACAATCACATTTAAATAAATGTACGGCCAGGGAACTAGCCACATAACCACACGGGAACCTAATAAAGTGGTTATAAAAGCTATATTCGCTAGATTTAGGATAAGCGGAGAGTTCCGTGACTGTATATATAATATGTAAGATCGAATCAGAAATGAGGAGATCCGCATGAGAACCAAAGTTACCGACATAGCTCACCGAATAGCGTGACTCAAGTGGCAGTGGGCAGGGCACATAGCTCGAAAAACTGACGGCCGTTGGGGCAGAGCAGTTCTCGAAGGGCAACCGCGTACCGGAAAACGAAGCGTAGGCAGGCCTCCCACGAGGTGGACCGACGACCTGGTGAAGGTCGCGGGCAATCGCTGGATGAGGGCGGCCCAGGACCGTTCGTTGAGGCATTCTTTGGGGGAGGCCTTTGTTCAGCCGTGGACGTATTTTGGCTGAAATGATGATGATGATGATATATGTAAGTAATTTACTAGGCATAAACGCAATACAGCACTTGAATACACGATCCGAGTCAGATTCCCTCACTACCTTCTAAAATAGCCGAGGAGAGCAATGGCTGCCACATGCGTCGAACTCGTGAACGGATGCTGAAGGTGGGACTTGTCTGTTCAGGTCTGCTGGTGCTACGTTTTACTACAGTAGAAGCTCTTTATTCGCGGGGTACATGTTCCGTAAATAGGCCGCGAATATAAAAATTGTGAATAAGGAATAGGTAATTTACATAGAATTATACGTTCCTAGGCGGCGCAATAAAAAAAACAACATAATGTTAAATTTTTAAAAGAGCTCCTCCTGAGTTGGTTCGGTAGTGGAGTTCTTCTCAGTAGTGACTGCACTTGGAACTTTGCTAAGTGAATAACTTAGATTTAGATTTTAAAGAATATATTTTTCTTTTTCTGCTATTTACTACAGAAGGAAGGAATTGTTTTTTTTTTTTAATATTTTAACCGTAAGATTTTATCGCTATTTTAATTTACTTATTGTCTGTTTTACATAAATGTATGATTTAGTTATTCATTCTAGATACAGTACTGAATAATTAATATTGCACATAGAGCCCGCAAAAGAGACGATCGGCTCGTTTCGACATCATAGAGTTATCTCTATTGCACACTGCCTACGTAAGCACTGATAGTCCGGTATTGGTCAAAACTTGATCAAAATGGTCGACAAACGTCAAATAGGTGCGGTGCGAAAGAGATAACGCTCTACAGACCCAAAATAAACCGAAGTCTCCTTCCTAGGCTCGATGTGCAATATTTATTGTTGAGCACTGTAATTATCTTTTCGAAAATAGTTATAAAATCTTACTCGAAATCCCTACTTAATATTATAATTGCGAAAGTAACTCTGTCTGTCTGTTACCTTTTCACGTCCAATCGACTGAACCGATTTTAATGAAATTTGGTACAGAGATGGAGCTGAATTTGAGAAAGAACATAGGTTAGTTATTTATAAAACGACATCCACGCGGGCGAATCCGTGGGCAACAGCTAGTAAAATATATTTTCTTTCTATCTTGGATTACGCAATATGGGCAGCAGAGCGTCCGATAACACTACCCCCACTGCGGTCCAAAATCTGCTTGCCAAGCGATAATGGCATATCCCCCTTATGGGGAGGCTTTGATCTAGCAGTGGATGTCGTCCGGCTGAAATGCTAATGATAGGTATTAGGATTTTTTTCAAATGTAATGTTAGTGGCAATCAAGCATGCAGTTCACATTGATGTTAAGTGATGCTTGCAGCCTATAGACACCTACACAAAGACCAGTGGTCAAAATGCAGATGCGTTACCACTCCTGAGGCCTAAGGTGTTATGCCCCTGTGCCGGAAATTACATGGCCGTACATTACCTGACCTGAACACTACCATTTAGCGGCAAGTATATCAGGTAATGCGGTGGTGCCTACGCCCGAGGGCTCTATCACTGGAGCTCTACCACCAGTCAACTACCAGCCAAATAACACCAGGTAAATAGGGACACAGGAGCGAACCACGAAGATCGGCTTTATGCTGAATATTGGGGACCTTTTTGTAACAACCTTGATTTTGTGTTCTTAGTTTTAGTTTTTTATGTTGTTGTTACAAATAAAGTTTTTCTATTCTATTCTATTCTAAAACTGACTGACTGGGACCTCAAGTGTAGTGTGATGTACTATAATATACAAGTTACGCGAAAAGCGCCCTACACGTGGGCGGAGCCGCGGTTAGCGGCAACAGCTAGTTTGAAATGTTTCTTATGTTTCTCAATACATTTATTACAAGAGTGTAGTGATAGTGTATATCCAGCAGTGGACGTCTTTCATTTGAAATGATGATGATGGGTATTAGGTAAATAGGTACACAGGAGTGAACCACTAAAACTAACTGACTGAGACCTCAAGTGCAGTGTCATGTACTATAATATAAATTAATCAAAGCTTAAAGTATTGGATCTGGTGCGTCAATGGCGTAACCCAGCTTCTGCAACGCTATTTTTATTTCACCGAACACTGAGGCGTCTTCGATAGTGGCGGGTAAGTTGACGAGTTGCGATCTGGCGAGCTTGGCGATAGCACCGCGTAACGCCTTCCCTGATCGAGTGCGAGGTAATGCGGGAACAGAGACGGCTTTTCTGAAGGCTGCGATCGGTCCGATTAAATGTCGGACGAGACCTATGAGTTCTTGTGTTACCGTGCTCTCTGCTACCATTTCTTCATCTGCAAGAAGAACATTGAATCAGAAATGAGGAGATCCGCATGAGAACCAAAATAACCGACATAGTCCACCGAAAAGCGAACAAGTGGCAGTGGGCAGGGCACATAGCTAGAAGAAAATACACCGGAGCCATCCTAAATCTATTTGCTTTAGGATTACACGAACGCAGCCCAATGGGTGTAGAATATAGATATTAATTTATAGAATATTATTAATTGATTATTATTAGTTTTCATTTAAACATTTTTATAAAGCGACGCATGTCATTGCCATACGATTAAATAAATAATAGCTAGAAGAACTGTTACTGATGGCCGTTGGGCCAGAAGAGTTATCGAATAGCGACCGCGTACCAGAAGACGAAACGTAGGCAGGCCCCACCACTAGGTAGACCGACGACTTGGTGTAGGTTGCGGGCAATCGCTGGATGAGAACGGCTCAGGACCGTTGTGTTGTGGCCATCTTGTAGATTCATAGTAGCATTTTAAAAATCTCTAGGGGAGAGAGGCTATAGTGCTCAATCCTTCTGTGTCCGCCAACTGACAAAGAACTGACGACCAACAAATGCCAAATAACAACCAACAAAGAGTTGGTTAATGGATACTTGAAAAGAACTTATTATATACATAGAGCAACACGGGCCACCGGCCGCCGCGGCGGACCGGAGGGGAGTAGCTATAGCGTTTGTTACCGATGCAAAACAGTCTGTCATTTTTTGCGGGAGGAAATACGTGTGACACACACACACTACAAAAATCGTCGATTAGTAGGAAACTCACACCTTGACTTTAACCAAAAAACATAAACAATTTCACGCACACATTTAAACATCTAGGCGACAGGCATAGGCCCGAGGAGAAAGCCTGCATATGGCTACAATTTTTCTATTAATGTATAACGTAACTTCACACCTGTATACCCCGAAGGGTTAGGCAGAGGTAAACATCATTCTCGATTCGCCGGTTACGTTTTGGCCCATGTAACAGGTGGCGAGCCTCATCTCCGGGCACATAACCAAACTGAAAAATTCAGAAAATGGTAAAATCCCAATGAAACTCAAAATAAAGGATTTTACACCGGCTGATAGCTCCTCGATCCGGGAATCGAACCCAGGCTTCAGAGTAGTGGTAGTGGCCTGCTACCAGTAGACTACTTAGACAGTTTAATGTATAAATAAATGAATTACCATCTAACGGCGGCCGCATCACATATAGACACAACGGCACGTCTCCTTTAGTGGGGTCAGGGGCACCCACTACGACTGCATCGGCCACCCTCGCGTGCTTCAACACCACGTCTTCCAATGCCGCTGTGGACAGCCGGTGACCAGCTACGTTGATGACGTCATCAGCCCTTGCCACCACCCACACGGCACCTTCCACGCTTATCCACCCTGCATCTTGCGTGTCGTAGTAACCCTGGATAGAATTTTTTTATGTTTGATGAAAGATGTACGGCCCTGTAATTTCAGGCACAGAGGCCATAACACCTTAGGCCTCAGGAGTGGCAGCGCATCTACATTTTGACCTCTGGTCATTGTGTGGGTGTCTATAGGCTGCAGTCATCACTTAACATCAATGTGAACTGCATGCTTGTTTGCCACTTTTATTACATAAAAAAAAAAAAAAAATGTAAATCAGAATCAGAAACTCATTTATTCGTTTAGGTTGACAGACACCTCTTATGACACGTCAAAAATCAAAAACAAACAAAATAAATTAAAGTGAATAACAATTGATATATATTTCAAACAAGCTAGTCAAGAATATCACTAAGATAAAACTAAATATAATATGCTAATGTAAGTAAGTATATCAGCAGAATGTCTCATTTCCCCTTTTACAAACTGATAATAAAGAGTAAAGCGTAGTAAAGTGGCAAGCTGAAGATCACTGTCGGTAGAGCTCTAGTAACGGAGATCGCGGGCGTAGGGACCTGTTCATTACCTCTATCTGCCGCCAAATGGTAGTGTTCAACACTAAGGTGTTTCGATAAGATGGTAATTTATGGCCCCGTAATAACTATGTTAGAGACATAACAACTTAGGTCTCAGGGGTGGCAACGCATCTGCATTTTGACCTCCGGTTTTTGTGTAGACGTCATCGCTTAATATCAATGTGAGCTGCAAGCTTGCATGCCACCTTCCTTACATAAAAAAATCATCTCTCCAGTCGAAAACCTTTTTACTGGTGGTAGAGCTCCAGTGACGGAGTTCGCGGGCGTAGGCACCACCGCATTACCTAATATACTTGCCGCTAAATGGTAGTGTTCAGCACTACCGTGTTCCGGTCAGGTGGTAATATACGGCCCTGTAATTTCCAGCACAGAGGCATAACACCTAATGCCTCACGAGTATCAGCGCATCTGCATTTCTGGTCATTGTGTGGGTGTCTATAGGCTGCAGTCATCACTTAACATCAATGTGAACTGCATGCTTGATTGCCACTTATCTATACAAATAAATAAAATTGGAATGTCTGTTTGTAATATTAAAATAACCGCTTTTTACTAAATGCATATGTACGTATACACGGTAGATACATATACCAAAACCTGTGTGCCTACGCCCGCGAGATTCGTCACTAGAGCTCTACCGCCAGTAAAATTAAACAGTTTATATAATGTCAATAATGCTTGTACAAAAACGCAGTTGACATTGAAATAATGATTATTTAACTACCGTGCTAATTTAATGAATAATGAGGGAGTGCAAAGTTCCTACGATGATTGAATATTATTAAGATTGTAAATAACAATTAGGTTATATTAATTAAAGTTCAAAGTTTACCAAGCACGTTGATTTTACAAGATATGATATAAGCATAAGAAATGTATATTAATTATCTAAACAAGATAAGTTATTTTTCAAAGTTCTTAATTATGAGCAATACCTTGAGCGTAGTAATATGATGAGCTTCGTCTGTTAAAATGATTACTGGTGGTAGAGCTCCTAAACTTGCCGCTACATGGTAGTGTTCAGTTCAGCACTATCGTGTTCCGGTCAAGTGGTAATATACGGCAATGTATTTTCCGGTACAGAGGCTTAACACCTTAGGCCTCAGGAGTGGTAACGCATCTGCTTTTTAGCCTTGGTCTTCATGTGGGTGTCCATAGGCTGCAGTCATCACTTAACATCAATGTGAACGGCAAGCTTGTTTGCCACTTCTATTACATAAAAAAAAAAGTTTTGCCTGCCGAAACTATTATCTCTATTTTTTTTTATGTACCTAATGAAGGTGGTAAACAAGCATGCATTTCATATTGATGTTAAGTTAGTTCTTTATTACTGCAGCCTATAGACAATAATGAAGATGTGTTGCCACACCTGAGCCTGAGACCTTAGTTGTTATGTCTCTGTGATAATTATTACGGGACCAAACAGTTGCAAAAATAAAGATTAAGCCTGGTTGCACTATGATACTTGTGATAGTTAAATTAAACAGTAATTGTAATATTTTTATTTTTGATACGCAAATCAAAAATATGCTTAATAGTAGGCATCTATTTTCATTTTTGATATTTTCTTAAAGGAGATGTTTCAAAAATGTATGGACCTCCGGCCATGTATTGTACACAATATCATTAACAGGCAAAATCAATATAAAAAGGTTTTTTACTGAATATTTTCACTTATTAAGCTTTGTTTGCAGTTACAAAATATTATTTGCAGTTAGAGTTGCAACTCAAACCAACATGGCGAATGTGGCGAGCGATGTCATGATTTTGACATTTTCATTTTTTAAATCGTTTTTTGATTATATAGTACTTGCAGAAAAAAGAAATATTTTTCTAAATACACTATCGAAATCGATTTCATGTGTTAATACTAAGAACTTAAACTAATCGATTTCGATCGCCGCCATGTTGAATATGGTTGAAAATGATAAAATCGTTTGAATTAAATGTGGTAGTAACTCTAAAATAATAGGTTGGGGAAAAAGTCTTTTCGCATTATAGTATGTATGAACTTGTAATAAAATCTCTTTGGCTGTAGTATTTGTATCTGGCTGGTTTTGGAATCATTGAAAGTTAAAATTTTAAAGAACATAATTCCAAATTCAAATTAGGCTAATGTGTGATTTTTATTTGTTTTTCGTACTGTCAAGATGAGTGTATCTATGAAGAAATTCGATACATTTTAAAATTTTACTACAAAAAAGGTAAAAATGCAACGCAAGCCGCGAAAAAAATTTGCGATGTTTATGGACCTAGTGCAATGTCTGTGAGAGTACCACAAATTTGGTTTAAGCGTTTTCAATCCGGAAATTTTGATGTCAAAGATGTACCTCGCTCTGGTCGCCCTATTACGGATAAAATGAATGCCATTTTTGAAAAAGTGGAGCAAGATCGACATATCAGTAGTTACGACGTAGCTGAAGAACTGAGAATTGATCACAAAACAGTTTTGGCGCATTTGAAAAAAGCCACTCAGCAAAAATTAAGAGAGTTTGGCTGGGAGGTGTAAATGCATCCGCCGTATAGTCCTGACCTTGCACCTTCAGCTTTCCACCTGTTTCGGTCTCTTTAGAATTCTTTATGCAATGTTAGGTTAACATCCCGAGAGGACTGCCAAATCCACTTGTCGCGGTATTTTGATGAGAAGTCCCAAAATTTTTATAGCAATGGGATCATGTCCCTACCTACAAGCTGGCAAAAGGTTATCGAAATAAATGGTACATACTTACTTTAGTTAAATTTAAATAAACTATATTAAAAAATGTTTTGAATTATCTTAAAAAACGCGAAGAAACTTTTTCCCCAACCTTATAGTCTTGAATAAATTAATTGTATTTTTTAAAACTAGGAAGAAAAGCAAGCTAATATGTGGTTCAAACAACACTTACAGGATAAGACTCGAAGTATGTTTTCTTGAATCTTTCATCAGACTGCCACAGTGTCGAGGCGAAGCCCGGAGGCAGCGGTAACTTGGCTACTAATCTGCCCACCTCGCCGGGCTGACATTCTGAACCATCTTCTCTTAGAGCTCGCACTGTTAATTTTAGATGCAAAAATCATGGCAAGATTTGTACAAAAAATACGTAACTTCACGCCTGTAATCCCCGAAGGGGTAGGCAGAGGTAAATGCATGCATTCAAGCATACATGCAAACACCCACGATTCGCCGGTTACGTTTTGGCCCATGTAACAGGTGGCGAGCCTGTTGACATCACCGGGCACATTACCAAACTTTGAGGTACTGGGAAATTTCCAGAAAATGGAAAAATCCCAATTGAACCAGAGATAAAGGCTTTTTCACCATTATCTCTGATAACCCCCTACCCGGGAATCGAACCCAGGACCTCAGCGTAGTAGTAGTGGCCTGCTACCACTAGGCTACCGAGGCAGTTGTACAAAAAATAAAACGTTTTAATATGCGAGTGTGCTGTGGATCTCAGGTTTTTTTTTCATGTAATGAAAGTGGCAAACAAGCATGCAGTTCACATTGATGTAACGAGATGACTGCAGGCTATAAACATCCACACAAAGACCAGAGGTCAAAATGCAGATGCTTTACCACTCCTGAGGGCTAAGGTGTTATGCCTCTGTGCCGGGAATTACAGGGCCGTACATTACCACCTGACCGGAACACGATAGTGCTGAACACTACCATTTAGCGGCAAGTATATTAGATAATGCAGTGGTGCCTACGCCCGCGAGCTCCGTTACTAGAACTCTACCACCAGCATTTTTTTTAATATGCAAGTGTGCTTTGGGCCATACAACTGAAGTTAAACTTCTTTAGCTCCATCTCTACTCCGACCGTTCGCTTCTCCCAATCATGCTTTTCGTGAAGCTCCCACATTCACCAGCTTACTCCCCAACTCAAGCGAGCGTAAAGAAGTTTAATTAGTTAAATTACAAAAATATCGTAATTGTTATATGAGGCCGAGTGCGATCCTCAGGTCGGAAAATGCTGTTATTGGGTTTTTCTATTAGGAAACTCCCAGTAGGAGTCTGGTACCAACCCTTTTTTATTTTTTTACGCGGTATACCCTTAGGTCCACCCGTCGTCTAGGGGCAAAGATAGTGACTCGTACTCACTAAAACCCCGCGGTGTTCCGACTCGTCCGCCATCAGTGGCGGGGTCACGGGAACACATCGCAACGCACACATCCGCGACCCCGCCGGCGGCTGCTCGTCTCCGAGCCCTCCACAGGCGCTCTTTGGCTCCAACCAACACTAGTCGCGTGCGGAACACGCGCACGTTACCCAGCTTGGGACCTTTCTCCATTCGGGCGACGAACACCCCTGCCTCAGCACGTTAAGCCGTTGGTCCTGAACACGATCTTTCTCCTGTCATGACGGATTGCCTGCCCAACGGGCTATGATAATAATAATATTATAATGGTAACCCTTGATACGTCCCACTGCTGGGCACGAGTCTCTTCCCTAATTGGGGGGAGGCCTGGAGCTTACTTCACCACGTTGCTCCAATGCGGGTGTTCTCAAACCGCCCTTAAGGCCTCCGACAAGTTTTAACGACTTCTATCTATCGATAGTAATCGGGACCGACGGCTTGACGTGCCCTCCGAAGCACGGAAATACGCATTTTAATTTTGCCACTAGCGGCTACCCATCACACACTAGACCGCGCCCGTATCGCACAACCGAGTAGATCGCTTGCGATCTATACCAGCCGTGGGGCCATGCGCGCTTCTAACGGGCTATGAGAGTGACTGAATAGGGAGTGTGTTTGCGCATACCCTTATGCACTATAATATGGTGTTACTCCTGCGCAGTTGGCTAGTTTTCATCAAGATTGGTCATCGTGACCGGAATTCGGTCTGGAGAACACGATTATCCTCATTTAAACGTAACTTCAAACGTAACTTCACGCCTGTAATCCCCGAAGGGGTAGGCAGATGTAAATGCATACATTCAATCATACATGCAAACACCCACGACTCGCCGGTTACGTTTTGGCCCATGTAACAGGTGGCGAACCTGTTGCCATCTCCGGGCACATTACCAAACTCCGGGGTACTGGGAAACTTCCAGAAAATGGAAAAATCCCAATAGAAGCAGAGATAAAGGATTTTAAACCGTTATCTCTGATAGTCCCCGACCCGGGAATCGAACCCAGGACCTCCAGCGTAATAGTAGTGGCCTGCTACCACTACGCTACTGAGGCAGTTCTCATTTATACACAGTTATACGTATTTTGTGTATTTTTACACACATCATTATAATTTAGGGAAAATAACTTACTGTCATAGCCTGGTACAGGATAACCAGCAGAATGTGGTGGCACAGCCTTAATACCGTACCCCAGGCAGGCAGAAGTGATGGGTGAGCCCGCTTCGGTCTGCCACCAATGGTTCAGGACTGGCACGCTGAATATCCTCTCTGCCCAATGCTGAGAATTGTTTGAAACTATCAGAAAAAGTTGATTACACTGTTTTATCATAACCTATCGGTCTTGGACGCTATGAATTTTATTGTTCCCCTTTTTACGACAAGTGGGAGAACGGAAGAGTATGAAGTTTAGCATAGTTAAACAAAACATGGAGAGGGTGTGCGAAAAACTGATATTTAGGTATATAAACTTGCAGTCCGCACCGGCTTTGCATGGGTACAATTTAGGTACTAACATAATACTGCAACTATAAATTGAAAAGGTTTCGATAAAAATCGGTTAAGTAGTTTAGAAAACAAACGTGATTACGTGAGGAATTCTTTGCGAATTTTCATTATCTCCGCTCCTCCTGGTGAAATGTCGTGAGATCAACCCCCTTCTGGGGGACGAACTCCCAATTTCACATATACTCGTATGTTGCCAAGATCTCCCCTCTCCTCTGAGTGGGATTAGATGCGATTGGGCTTGACTCCTTCTCCCCCTTAAACCTCCCACGTAATTATGAACGCCTAACTAAGAAACTACGAAGCAGTCTATACAACATGGCTTTCGGGTCGTATTCGGATACCAACCGTGCTGATTATAGCATTTTTCTGTATAGTTTATTCTCCCATAATGTATGTATGTATGTATCTTCACGCCAGGTCCCTAACGGGGTAGGCAGAGAGTGTAGAGACGATGACAATTCTCTCATAATGACGCATATAACGCGGTTGTGGGAAAGGGGAAGACTTTTGTCTATTAGTAAACGCCTTTAGGCTCATCCGTATTTTTAAATAAGTTTATATTAATAGTTGGTACACACGTCCGGATTCGGTACGGCGGACCGAATACGCCGACCGAATCCGCGCGAGCGGACCGTATCGGACTTGATTAATAATTATTATTACTATGTCCGCCGGACTCCTCTACACAGGGCCAGATTTGATTCGGAGCGTATCGAATCCGCTGTCCGCTCCGTACCAAATCCAGATCCAGACGTGTACTACTATAATGCCGTAGGGTCGTCGGTGCCGAAACTAGTCTAGATTTAGGGCAAAGTTTATATATCATTAACAGGATCGAAAGAACAATTATATACATTTTCGTGTGTGTTT
This sequence comes from Macrosoma leucophasiata, assembly GCA_036365455.1. Classification (NCBI taxonomy): domain Eukaryota; kingdom Metazoa; phylum Arthropoda; class Insecta; order Lepidoptera; family Hedylidae; genus Macrosoma; species Macrosoma leucophasiata. Next base: position 2,228,125 of record JAWQUS010000004.1, on the reverse strand, counting down.
ACGAATACATTTCAAAATACCTTAGACGTTCCTCGGAACAAAGGCCAAGCTGGGGCGCATTCAATAGAATATGATTAACATTTCAATTGTTACACTTACGTACCTTTAAACGAATACGGTGGAAAAAATGGTTCACGTGTCTAAAATAGATACAGGAAACCACATGACCTTTCTCCTTGCATCTATGATAAAGGTATTTTGAGCTATTTTCAAAAGTTTCTTTTTAATATTTATTTACGTACTTGGTTTATTGAAATACGTGTTTTTTTCTTCCATACCGGTCTTTGTCTATTACAGTTGGCAAAAAATACACCTGGTTTACTTTTCCGGGTCCACCGTGACCCTTCTTGATTTTAATAAAGAAATAGACAGGTATGCTAAATTCGTAACGTTTCGCTACGGAGCGTAGTCAAAGGATCTACGTAAAATGATCATAGAGTAACTAGTTTGTAGAGCGTCAGCATCTCTGCATATTTTAAGATCGGTAAGGTAAAGAAGAGAAAGAAAGCTGATTATGATTAGTCTGTGGGTAAATCAGATCTTACGTAGTATTTGTATACTCTTTGGTAAATCAGATAGATTAAAATAGTTATAAAAAAGTGTGTGTGTCAGCTCCGACTAGTGTTACTGATCAATATACTAGCGATAGATCTAATTTTTAAGATGCAAGATACTAGTTATAATGTAACGTAACTTCACGCCTGTAATCCCCGAAGGGGTAGGCAGAGGTAAATGCATGCATTCAAGCATACATGCAAACACCCACGATTCGCCGGTTACGTTTTGGCCCATGTAACAGGTGGCGAGCCTGTTGACATCTCCGGGCACATTACCAAACTTTGAGGTACTGGGAAATTTCCAGAAAATGGAAAAATCCCAATAGAACTAGAGATAAAGGCTTTTTCACCATTATCTCTGATAACCCCCTACCCGGGAATCGAACCCAGGACCTCAGCGTAGTAGTAGTGGCCTGCTACCACTAGGCTACCGAGGCAGTTATTTTTAACTTTATTAATATAATTTATAATGTAAATTATATTAATAAAGTCAAGGTGTGAGTTTCGTAGTAATAGACGATTATTGTAGTGTGTGTGTGTGTGTATCATGTCAGACAGATGACAGACTGTTTTGCATCGATAATAAATGCTATTTCTACTCCTCTCCGGTCCGCCGCGGCCGGTGGCCCGTGTTGCTCTATGATTACCACCCACCGACCGGAACACAATAGTACTGAACACCACCATTCAACAATTGGCAAGTAGATTAACCAATCTACTCCAATTCGGTGGTGCTTCCACCGCTGGAGCTCTACCATCAGTAAGATGATGATGTGATGTTATGTCCTAGTCAGAAAATTATGAGTATCTATCAATGCAAAGAAGTAAACATTTGCATTACGGTTCTTAATTCTTTTTATGCGTAACTAAACCATTCGATGTATTTAACTAAACAGTTAAGTTGATGTCACGCCCTGTAGAATAATTTGAATAACATAAATATTTAATCTATCCTTTACCCATCAACGTCACAAAATAAACAATGACGATGAAGACGTAATAAAATGTAATGAAGTAAAGTAATTACTTAAATCGTTAGTCAAAAAACAGCGTTGTTATTTCTTCAGAAATATCAGAATACTCAATACTCAATACTTTATTGCACCATAATGTACCTACAACATTAGCATTAGGGACCCTGTTGGGCATCGCAATGTAGGAGAGAGGAGGATTTATACAGAATTAAATACCTAGTACTTTAACTTATACATTATTTATTTCACTTATTTATTTAAAACCTTATTTCCAATTTTTTTACATATATAAGTATCAAAAACAAATATATATATAAAAAAATAAAAAATAGTTTGCCGCCGGCAGCGGGAACAGGGTCCAAGCTACCGGTGGTTAGGGACGCAGAGAGAGGAATCTTCTCACTATTCGCGCCGTGTCAAGAAGAACTGCCTTCTGCACCAAGCCCTTGACCCAATTTCCCAGCGAGAGCCTCTTGAGGTGTTTGTCGAGGCTCTTCGCTACGAGTCCGTTAACCGTGACGACTACCGGTACAATGACAGCAGAATCCACGTCCCACATGGCGACAACCTCGTGGGATAAGTCAAGGTATTTTATTTGTTTATCCTTTTCAGCCTTCACGAGGTTCTCATCATGAGGGACGGTAATATCAACAATCATTGCACGGCGCTCCAATCGATCTATCACCACTATATCAGGCTTATTGGCTACAGTAGTCCTGTCAGTGATGATAGATCTATCCCAATACATTGTGACATGGCCATTTTCAAGTACTGGGTCGGGTGCATACCTGTAGTACGGCACCTCCGCGGCCACAAGGTTGTATTTCAGGGCAAGTTGCTGGTGGTTATTATTATAATTATTATTGTACATAATTATAATTTTTCAGGTAATGTACCTATGGCTCTGATATTTGACATGTGACACCTCAGACAGTATTTTCTTGATTATGGGACTTTTTTTAAATTTTGTGTTTTCTAAAATAAAGCATAAGAAAATACGTATAACCATATAATATAAAATAATAATATTTTCACAAGCCCCCATTTCTTAATAGCAGAATTAGTATCCCCACTTTTCATCTATAAGGCGTACGTACACCGGGACAGCTATTATATATGTATGTATGTGTCTTCAGGCCAGGTAACTAGGTCAAAAACCACAGCGAGATTCCCCTGCGTACCAGCAACCCTACAAGGATCACACCCCCTACGTTTCGGGGGCAGATAGGTCCGGGGAGTGAGGAAGCCTCGATCCCCGAACCATCCCTCCCTCTGTTGCGCACTACGCGCGGAGGGAGGGATGATGATTAGTCAATCAGAGTGTGGAGCGCTAGATGTCCCGGTCCTGACATACCTCCCAGGGGCGGATTTTCCTACAGGCCGAGTATGCCCATTTAAAAAAAAAACCACCAAATATTGTTGCAACCTAAATTTGGTCGTTTTTTTTTTAAGTTGCCTACGCGTATTTGTGTAAAATCTCAAAAATGTGTCCATATAACATCTCGCAAAAAAAATACATGTATGGCAATTACTATTATTAGAAGAATTAATTATATCACCTACATACCATGACCAAATAGGTCGAGTTCTGTCTGATGGTGGGGTCAAAAGTCTTAGGAATCGGCGTGCATGTATGAAGAGAATGATGAAGGTAGACAAGGCACGAGAGGTTTGTCTGAACCGGGATATCTGGCGCTCTACACTCTCTGCCTACCCCGTTAGGGACCTAGCGTAAAGATACATACATACATAATTAAATCACTAACAATCGTTTTTTTTTTTCATTTTAATTTAATTTCTATAGTTTATCTAATTTTTTATGCTTTACAGCACGGGAAGGGGAGGGGGGCGCAATCTTTCAGAGGCCTAGAGCAGCCAACGTATCAAATCCGCCCTTGATACCTCCCGTGCCTCATCTACCTTCATCATTCTCTACATACATGCACGCCGATTCCTAAGACAGCTAGTAACCTTATAATAATTAACTTACTCTAGTTTCTTGATCGCAATGTTCGCCAGCAATGAAGACAGTCTTGAGTGACTTGTTGCAATACCTCCTCGCGTATTTGGCGGCGGGGTCGGCTCGCTTCAGCACGCGAAACGCGGTCGGTATGGTGAACAGAGCGTTCACTCGGTGTTGCTCTATTATTCTGGGGAACATATACTATAATAATAATAATAAATTTGTTTATTGACAAAAAGATAGTTACATCAATTTATATGTTGAATCCATAGATTCCCGAACTAATTTTCACTGTATTTCGGGAATCAGTGGCTTCTCCTGTTTATAACATGATTTTATGTCATAGAATGTCCCAAATAATATATAATATATACTCAACAATTAATATTCCTACGAAAGAGACAATCGGCTAGTTTCGTTCGTAAAGCGTTATCTCTGCTGCACACTACCTATGTAAGCACTGATAGTATTGGTCTTAAGTTGATCTAAATTCAGATAAAGTAAGATGCCAAAGAGATTAACGCTCTACAGACCCGAAATAAGCCCAAACTCAGACGAAGATTAATTCCTAAGTTCGATGTGCAATATTTTTTTATTGTTGGTTACCCGTAATCAAAGGGTAGGTAAGTGGTAAAAACGGGACTCTATTACTAAGTGCGAGATTCACAGACCGCACTACGACTTTACTTTGGAGTCTTATGGTGAGATTCACAGACCGCACTACGACTTTACTTTGGGCAAAGTATGCTTAGAACTGTCAGTGCAGTATGGGATTTGACAGTTCGAAGCGTACTTTGCTTGAAAGTAAAGTCGTAGTGCGGTATGTGAATCTCACCCTTCTACCGCCTACATACCATAACCAAATAGGTCGAGTTCTGTCTGATGGTGGGGTCAAAAGTCTTAGGAATCGGCGTGCATGTATGAAGAGAATGATGAAGGTAGACGAGGCACGAGAGGTGTGTTAGGACCGGGATATCTGGCGCTCTACACTCTCTGCCTACCCCGTTAGGGACCTAGCGTAAAGATACATACATACATAATTAAATCACTTACAATCGTTTATTTTTTTTCTCACCCTTAGGGTGAGATTCACAGACCGCACTACTTACTTAAAGCAAAGTACGCTTAGAACTGTTAAAACTCATACTATACATACTATACAGTTTTAAGCATACTTTGCTTTAAGTAAGTAGTACGGTCTGTGAATCTCACCCTAAGACTCCGCTGTCCGTCTGTCCGTCTGTTGAAAGGTGTATGTCATGAACTGTGATAGATAAAGATAGAGAGTTGAATTTTTCACATTTAATGTATTTCTGTTACCGCTGTAATAACACACTAAAACAGAAATAATATTTAAGGGACCTATACAGCAAATATGATTCTTTTGATAGATATTAACAACGATAACAGATTGATGCTTGAAATATTTACAAAATGTTAAGAGGTTTACCTACCAATTGTGCAAAATCACTAAAAATAAGTAATTCAATTAAAGTACAATAAATGTAAAACATTAAAATGGCCGTGACCGACCATTATGATATCACCTTCGAGTTGACCTAAAACCTGTGAATTGTATGCTAAAAGCTGTTACAAATCGTTTAAAGTACTTTAAAGAATCTAAAATTGATATTATTTTTATTGTTCTGTTAACTTTTTGTTCTCAAATTTTTGCCAGGTCTGCTGTCTCATAATTTGCAACTCCAATTATCATTATTTTTATGTAATGGAAGTGGCAAACAAGCATGCAGTTCACATTGATGTTAAGTGATGACTGCAGCCTATAGACAGCCACACAAAGACCAGTGGTCAAAATGCAGATGCGTTACCACTCCTGAGGCCTAAAGTGTTATGCCTCTGTGCCGGAAATTACAGGGCCGTACATTACCACCTGACCGGAACACGATAGTGCTAAACACTACCATTTAGTGGTAAGTAAATTAGGTAAAGCGGTGGTGCATACGCCCGCTCCGTCACTGGAGTTCTACCACCAGTAAATTATTTCTGTACTTTTATATCCCATTAGCATGTCACTTTCCATGATAAAAACATATTGATTTCATACATAGAAATCATCCCTATTCAAACTTCAGCCATAATAACTTACCTAAAAGCAAAATACACACCTGAAATACTGTCCCGGATCCGGTGTCCTGTCCGGTTTCCCCTCGTACAGTATCGACGTGAGGCCAGCAAGTAAGGGTCCGTAGCAGATGTAGGAGTGTCCGACCACCCAGCCGAGGTCGGAGGCCGCCCACCACACGCCGCGGCGGAGGCCGTACACCGCGTGCATGGACCAGCACAGCGTGGCTGCGTGGCCGCATGGACGTTGCACCCCCTTCGGGGCGTCAGTTGTACCTTACCAATTGCAGAGAATATGTAATAATAGTTCGTATATAATAGAATAGACACTTCAACACCTTTTCTCAGATCATATTGGCCTTTGGAACTCTGCCGGTGAATGACAGAGAATTACTCTTTTCCTTTTCGTTTTACTTTTTGTTATCAGTTTGTAAAGAGGGGAAATGAGACATTCTACTGATATTCTTTTTACATTAGTATATTATGTTTACTTTTTTTTTCTTTTATTTGAACATTCCTAAAATCAAATTGTACAATTTGAACTACATCAAAAAGCCTGAAGAGGTTTGTGCTGATGCAGGTATTCGTTCAACATGTAAAATTCATAACAAGTAGGTACAGTATTCCGTCTTACCAACGGATACAATGTAAGTAAATACAAATTTACTGTGTAAATGTTGTGTTTAGTTTTGTGTTTTGTTTGTCACTTAGTTTTATCTAAGTGATATTCTTGACTATACGTATATTTTTTTATATTGTTTGACATGTTTGTTTGTTTTTGTCGTATCATAAGAGGTGCCTGTCACCCTAAATGAATAAATGAGTTTCTGATTCTGACGTCTCGCCCGATTTCCCCGCCTCACGCATCACCCCCCTCGAGAGGCAGTTGAATAAGCTTCAACAGTGAGGTTGCGAAACTGCGGCGAGCGAGCAGTCTTTTTTAGTTACTAATTTCACAGTTAAATTCGCACTGACCGTGCGACGACTTATTTCACGATTGTTTAAGGTTATAAACCCTACGTGCTACATTTCTATGTGCGCGTTTACCCACTGATTGTGTCTGTGTAATAGGTAACCAGAATAAGCGTTTGTATGGAATTTTAGCCGAGTGTCCGGGGTGTGACAATGATACTACTTTTGAGTGCGCTACCTATAGAGAAAACCCGGAAAAAACTTTTTCGTCTATTCCCTAATTTATCCGCCAGGCAGTGCGATTACGATATATTCTCCCCTAGTGACGCACAGCCCTGGGGCAGAGAATATGTAATAATACTACGTATAGAATGGACACATTGACGTCCCGCCCGATTTCCCCGCCTCACCCAACCTCCTCCCCTCTTATGGGTGAAGTTTGGTATTTTCTACGTGCTACGCACACAGGTGCACGTGTAAATACACGTCACTGATTGACGTCTGTGTAATAGAGACCAAATTAAGCGTTTGTATGGAATTTTGGCGGAGTGTCCGCGGTGTGCCCGGGGGCCGACCGCCTGACACTATGCTTTCGTTTAGCTTTTGATTAGGTATGACATCATCTTGTCATTTTCTTGCCGCCTAACTTTTTCCTGGAAGCGTTTTCGTCCGCAGGTAGGTACCTACAGTTTTTTTATGTTATTGAAGTGGCAAACAAGTATGCAGTTCACATTGATGTTAAGTGATGACTGCAGCCCAGATGCGTTACCACTCCTGAGGCCTAAGGTGTTATACCTCTGTGCCGGAAATTACAGGGCCCTACATTACCACCTGACCGGAACACTGTGTGAGTGCTGAACACTACCATTTAGCGGCAAGTAAATTAGGTAAAGCGGTGGTGCCTACGCCCGCGAGCTCCGTCACTGGAGCTCTACCACCAGTAAAAACCTACCTAAGAGCTAAGAGCAAACTGTTTAAATAGGCGGTACGAAATTGGCAAAATAACGTCGTAAACGAAAGCATTAGAGATAGGCGGTACGAAACACATTTGCAACACCAGGGGAGTTGCCAACGCGCTGCCAGCCCTGAAGGACTCTTTTGACTCTATTTTTGAAGAACCCCATATTAAAGCACCGGCGGAACACCTCAGAGGGAAATTCGTTCCACAATTTACACGTTCTGGGCAAAAAGGAACGTGAAAACGCCGTTGAGCACTGACAGGTGTCCACTCTTAATATTTTCATATATGCGTTACTTACCTGATGTATACAAAATATACAGAGGTTCATTCGCTTCAACTGATACACATGGCACTGGGTCACTCTTCAGAGCCTCTTGCCAGCAGATATCCCTGTCTCTCTCTAGCTTGCACTCCAACACCCGATGTCGTTGGTATATTATACAACAGCGCGGCTGGTGCGAACTCTGACATATAGCTTCGTCTAAGATGTCTTTGTATCTAAAAAAAATAAAACGGTAAGGAGATAAGTAATTTTAGTCTATAAATATCCTCATAAAAAATAAAGATTTCAATGTAGATGCCTTGCCTTTCTTGATGCCTAAATTGTAATGCCTGTGTGGCGGCAATTACAGGGCTGTACATTACCACGTGAACGGAACACGAAAGCGTTGAACAAATATTAGGTAATACAGTGGTCCCTACGCCCGCGATATCCATCACAGGAGCTTTACCACCCGAAAATGGCCAGAATTGGCCCCGTAATAACTATCGCAGATATATAACATCTTGCGCCTCAGAGTGGCAGCACATCTGCATTTTAACCTCTGGTTTTTGCGTAGATGTCTATATATAGGCTGTAGTCATCACTTAATATCAATGTGAACTGCATGCTTGTTTGCGACCTTCGTTACAAAAATAAATAGTAAAAAGTAATCAAATAATTAACGGTTTTATCATACACATGCAAATTAGATATTTCGTTCTATAATTAGTATAAAATATCAAATTATATTTTAATGATGAACGATGCATCAAGTCGGGGTTTTTTTGTGTTCTGGGTAAATAACTATAAGCATTTGTTAACATAAGAACTCAGTCTTAATGATTATTAGTTTATGCCACAAATTATGGAGCCATCATTTATTATCATATTAAAGAAAAATCCGGCAAGCGCGAGTCGGATAGCGCACGAAGGGTTCCGTAGGTTACTTATGAAAATGCAGCGACAACAGAATGAGATATCGATGTAAAAATGGCAATAAATCACGTTTGTTGTATGGGAGAAAAAAAATAATTAAAAAGGCCGATTCAACCGCTGCTAAAAACTGATTTCATAATTCGTGAAATTCATATGTAATTCAGCATTTTTTCATTTGGAAGACGTCCATTCCTGAACTAAAGATCATGATTGCCTCATGATTGCCTTCACAACAAACGGTGAGACTCCTTGTGGTCGGTCCACCTTGTGGCGACCACTTGACCCTTTTTCCCCAACGGCCGTCGGTTTTCCGAGCTATGTGTCCTGTCCACTGCCACTTGGATTTCGCTATGCCGTGGGCTTACACTACTTTAGTTCTCATGTGGATTTCCTCACTCTCCTCTCTCTTCATTCGATCTAGCAAGGAAACGTCGTGCACAGCTTTTTATTTTTTTATCCCTTTCAGCGTGGCTTTGAGCGTTGAGCCTTGCATTGCTCGTCATTTCTTATGCCAGGATAATGATCGATCAACATTCTCCCCCATCAACCTCACTAATACCAAATTTACAATTTGATAGAGCTGTGACCACTTTCCCCACTTTTCCATTTTAGGACTCGATGGCAGTGCAAAAAAATGCATAAAAACACTGTATTGAGAAAACATGTCTTAGATTTTTTATACGAATGTGCCCATTGTCCCCATTAGAGCACGGCACGATTTTTACAGTACAAAAAAATATCTACTTCTTCCTTTGCTTTTACTTTCAAAACGAAGATTTTTTTTATTTTTCTATGGCTGCTTTTGATTAGGACGGGTTAGATGGATTTAGAGGACTGTGAGATTAGTTTAGTACAGTGCTCACCAAGAAATAATGCACATCGAGCCTATAGAGCGTTATCTCTGCTGCACACTGCCTACGTAAGCAACCGTAGTCCGGTATTGGTCAAAACTTGATCGAAATGGTAGACAAACATCAAATCGGTAAGGTACGAAAGAGATCTACAGATACACTCTACAGATATCCGAAATAAGCCGACGTCTCTTCCTGACGTCGATGAGCATTATTTCTTGTAGGATACTGTAGGTAGTTAAAAAGTCATTTGAAAAATATATTCTCACCTGACAATTTTGTTAGGCTCCACTCCGCAGCTCGCTCCAATGATCACAGTAGGCTCGGCGTGTTCTATTCTAGTCCTCAATTCTCTAGCAGCGAAACCTACATTGATATAAAAGCCCTTGTTAAGTTCACGCAAATCTTAGATGCCTCTTGAAGTTAATTATAATTCGCTGCGATGAAAGTGATTGTAATAACGCGGGATGTGCAGGTGTTTAGTGGTGGTAGAGTCCCAGTGAAGGAGCTCGCGGGCGTAGGCACCACCGCATTACCTAATATACTTGCTGCTAAATTATAATTATCAGTAGAAACTTAATTACTTCAATAACATCAATGTGTATTGCGTGTTTCCTTGCCATCTTCCTTCCCAAAAAACACGTCCCGCGATAAAACGACCGCCTCTGCCATCGCCAGCCCGTATGCCAAGCGTGGTGATTATGGCATGATGCAATAGCGTACGTTTATGGTACCTACGTAATAGCAGTAGAGGTTTTCTCCAAAGACACTGGACCGATTGATTTGAAATTTGGGGCAGACTTTTGTCCAGCGTTGGACGTTTTTAGCTGAAATTATGATAATGATGTGACATAAAGTTGATTTTAACTGACATCAAAATAAAAAAAGATAAGAGAGATATATATACGTAACGTGATCATTTCAAAATAATATTTTTAAAAATGACCGAGATTTGTCTTTACAAACAAACACATTGAGCAAACTGAGGGCAATGTTAACTTACCTCCGAAGACAACAGAGTGGACGGCGCCGATTCTGTTGGTGGCCAGCATAGCTATCACCGCCTCCGGTATCACGGGCATGTATATCAGCACCCGAGACCCACGGGTCACTCCGAGAGACACCAGCTTGCCCGCTATCCGGGATACCTATTGGACAAAACAAACAATATTTTGCAAAAATGTGCCACCGGTAGCTGTCGCGCGCTTCAGCCACTTTTGTAACAGTGTCAGAAGCTTGCGACGGCCACCGGAGTTCGGAAGCCGCAACACTTTTTAACCCGCTCCCTGCTGCGCAGTCTTACAATGACACGGAGTGTTTGCTCGCGATAATAATAAGACGACGTAAACAACGTCGTCGGATATTGGATGCACCCAATTTAAACTGGTCCCTCAGTAAAACAAAATGTTTGAAAAAGTTTGTTAAGTGGCTGTCGCTGGCCACCAGTGGCTGTGGTCGGTGGCCCGTTTGCGCAAAGCTTAAGAGGAGCTATTTCAGGATTTCATAGTCTACAGGGAACCATTATAGTTTCACCATGTCCGTCTGTCCGCAGCTTACTTAACAGTCCCTAAAGCTGTAATTGAGCAGCCTGAAAAGCTGGCCTTATACAGGTTACGCAATGGCGGACTAAGGGGCGGTCCGCCACGGGCCTCGGTTCTGGAGGCCTCCAAAGATCGACTGGTCGCTGGGAATCATGAAAGATTTGTACGAGAGAGAGCTTACGGAGGGAAATTTCGTTTTATTTTGCTCGCGCATTCTTCTTGATGTGTATTTAAGAATCCGTAATCAATCGTACTTGGGAGGAGGGGGAGGGGGGGAGCAATATGTGCGTGGGCAGGGGCCCCCACATTTCACTTCATGAACTCTTTTTTCTTTTTTGCTCGTGCGTCCGGCTACTGGGCCTCCAAATGCCAAATGCCGCCCCGGGCCCCTGAAGACCTTAGTCCGCCACTGAGATTACGCCTAGTTATGGGCTGTGAGTGTAAACGTATTTTTTTATTATTGAAATCATTTTCCTACCTGATCTTGTAGCTCCAAGTACGTGAACCTCCGCACGGTGTCTGTGAGTGGTGAGTCGTGGACCAGAGCTATTTGGTCTCCGCGCCCGGCCGCTACGTGACGGTCCAAAGCATTGTGGCATACTGACATCTCCCCGCCTACCCACCTGTTCCAAAATCATATTTAGTTTAATAAAATGGTATTCTAAAGACGTTGTCTATTGTTGACTAGCGGACACGGCCCTATCATATCAGCCGAAAGACGTCCACTGCTGGACTAAAGCCCCTCCAAAAGGGGGATATGCCATAATCGCCACGCCTGGCATGCGGATTCGCGATCGCAGAGGTGGTAGTTTTATCCAAGACGCTGCTGCCCATCTTGTGTTATTGCACTCACTACCGCCCACTGGAATGGTTTGACCGCCTTTGTTCGGTTGATTGACTGCGCTAGTGGAAAAATTCTCTACCGTAGAAGAAAATTCTTCCGCTAGTGGGCAGTGTTCGGAAATTGAAGGGAAATAGTAAAAACCACAATTTCATTTTTCCATACAAATGGTCCGTATCTATCAAACCTTTGACACATTATTTCATTGTGAGGGCAATACGAAGTTTGCCGGGTCAGCTAGTTTTATATAAATGTCTATAGTTAATAATAAAATAAATACTGTTCTAAATTACTAACCATTTAGTAAAAGGAGGGTTGCTGTCGTCGAGAACATGATCCCATGGTTTGGTCCACTCCAGTTCGTTGCCCACCTCCGCCCAAAAACCTTCGGGGTCCCTCAAGGATCTCGCATGGGCCTCTAGATATTCATCTGTTACGCCACTTTCACCTGTTGAAAAATAATTACAAATATGATGAGTGTTGATTATGAAAACTTGTGGAATAAAAAATATGTATACCTATGACCCTATACCGTCACCAGAGGTCAAAATGCATTTTGACCTTGGTCTTTGTGTGGGTGGTTACAGACTGCAGTCATCACTTAACATCAATGTGAACTGCATGCTTGTTTGCCCCTTCCATTACATAAAAAAGAGGCTGCCTGCAAAAGGTGATGAGCTAATTTAAATGAACCCTGTATATGGATTGATTTATTTATATCGGACCCTATAGTAGGAGACATACTGAACCCTCCGAGTAACGTTAGCCCTGTAAGCCTTGACATTTTTGTAGGGATGAATAAGTACCTACAAAAACCATCACCTGGCAAGGATCAACCCGTCACGTGATCTAGATTTCTGATGAGAAAAGTTATTTCCATATTTTAGATCTGGCTCGATTGCAACCATTTATGTTGCATATTAAAGTTTAATTTTGCGTGTTCGGATATTTGAAGAAAATCACGATTTGTTTACTGCAAATGAGCGACTCAATCGTATATCAAATAGCAGGCTAATTGATGTACAATTTACATTACATGATATGCTCGATACCATAATTCGTCCTAACAATTTCATCGTCATGGAGACACCACTCCAAATATAAATAAGACACAACGAATGGTCGCAAAACTATGGCTGCCAGATGTAAGATAATATGGAAGTAACTTTTCTCATCAGAAATCCTGATGACGTGACGGGTTGATCCTTGCCAGGCGATGGTTATCATACTAAGCAGCTTATTATCTCTACAAAAAAACTCTAGGTTTACAGGCGTTCCGATGCTCGAAGGGTTCACTAGCTCTTGGACCACAGGTGTATTCCGTGCATCGCGATCGATGGCGGCCGCGCGCGGCCTACGACCAAAGAGTATACAAATCCTACGACTGTCATCAGCCGCGCGCGACAATAGATGCAGTATGAAAATATATAGCAACGCTTCCGTAGCCCGCGACAGACGCACGCGGCCAGCGAATGTCGTGAGCCGCGCGCGGCCGTGCGTATATTGACATCAGAAACATCATGGATTCCATGGCGCAAACATAACGAACCACTATGGTGAGATCATTTTACCACTGCAACGACTAATTTCGAAATTTTCAAGACATAGGTTAAGATCCCACTGTATAATCATTTCGTTCATCCAGATATGCTGCAAGCCTAATTTTTACGCAACTTTATAATCTAGATAATATATATATATATCCACTAGGTTGCCTATAAAAAGGCCGCAAGTATACTCATTAACACACAACAACCATACATTATCATACTACACATTGTACATCTATTGTCGCGCGGTCGGCGACAGTCGTAGGCACCGCGCCGCCGCGATCGATCGCGATCCACGGAATCGCACCTAACGACTTGACGCATGTCAGCACAGTTATTGTGTATGTAAAAACTTGACTTACCTATTAGCTACCGTCGTCGCCTCCTCGCCGCATCGCGTGTCACATTGTTTATTGTAATCGAATCGAACACAATGAAACACGTGTGTAACAATTAATGACTTGATATCTACGATATCACATTACATGTTTTTTTATTCGTATTACGTCTCTAAACTAACGGAATAAATAAATAAATTACGCTTATACTCACAGCCCCACACTAGCATAAAGGTATTCGCACACTACACCGACTAAACGCCAATCCAATACCCTTCCAATTAGAACTAACGATTCGGTATCAACGAGTCGTCAACTAGACGATCAACGCATCGGTCAATAGTGGACAACTTAACGTCAAAGAGTCGTGCGTCAGTGCGTCGACAACGAGTTTGAAGTGCGTTGCCAACCAGATTTAATTTTATCAGTCATTACTGGAATTTCATCTTGTTTGGCAAAGACTGGGCAATGCGTCGCTTGCTAGCCGTAAGCATATTGTCGACTGGTGCCCAATTCGTCGACAACAAGGGCAAACGGATCGGTGATAGTCAGTAGATGAACAACGTGTGGACCACGCGTCGTATGCGCGTCGTGTACCTTTAGGTTACAAGTTATCAAATTCACTCTTAAGTTTCATAACATAAAGCTTACATTTCAATGCCATACTATGAGTTGAGTTGGAGTTGAGTCGGCGTTGAGTTGGTGTAATGTGCCAAGACTTTTTTTTTGAGATGTTAAGCGATGACTTGATGACTGTAGCCTATAGACACCCACACAAAGACCATAGGTCAAAATGCAGATGTGTTTCCACTTCTGAGGCACATTACCACCTCACTAGAACACGATAGTGCTGAACACTACTATTTAGCGGCAAGTATATGTAATGTGTATATAGGTAATGTGGTGGTGCCTAGCTATTGTCTTGCTCACTACTATTAGGTACCTCGGATTTAACACATTTATCTCTGTTTGGACCCATGATATCAGCGTAGCAGTAGTGGCCTGCTACGAGTACAACTATAGTACTGAGGCTGTTAATTATATATTGATGTCGTCTAAAAATATATTCGTACCTTTAGTACTCATAGACTGAGCTCAGATACGGACAGACGGACGGACATAGCGAAACTACCTATAAGGGTTCCCTGTAGACTACGGAACGGAACCTTAAATCTGAAGACCTCAAAAAAAATCGGTATTGATACTGGAATTGAAAAAGTCCGGTATTCGGAAAACCTATAAGTAGTAGGGAAGCCCAAAAGATTTTGGAAGTATTTTTTAATATCCAACGCGCCCGTTGAGCCGGTCTTAATTTTTTTTAAAAGGTCGCTACAATCTTTTTTCTTTTCGAAATCGTCTGAATTAAAAAATTCTGGATAAAAGATTTGTTGGCCATATTTTAGACCCTCCCAAAATATCTGATGCGTCTTTGACGCATAATTTTGATGCCGTGCCATTTACGGAAAGATTTGATCATTTTAAAAATGGAGGGGAAAAAATACTCAAGCACGTCAAATACAGCTACAGAGAGGATGTTAAGTGAACACAATTAAAGCTCCCATCTAAAATTCTGACTATTTGAATGTGAGGCAAGGTCGTAGCGAAACCCTAAGGGTTCGGCCATATACAGGTTTAATTTAAAATAGCGCATCATCTCTAACAGGCAGCCTCTCTACATCAATCCCAACAACATTTGTTCTACGTTTTTTACAAATCTTGTTAAATCACAAAAAAAATCAAAAAAATGTTTGCAAAAATTTAAAATAGCATTGCCGCTGCTGCGTTACCCTACAACCCGCCTCGCTGCTCGTAGCGATTAAGCCTAGGCAAGGTGCGTGGTGTAGCATACCAACGCTCAAAATGCCAGTTCAGAGGCAAAAATAATTTTGTATGTGAAACTTAAATTTTAAATTTTAAAAAGTCGTTGTATAAAATATATTCTCTAGGTTAGGTATAAATATGCGTAAAAAATAGGTTTGTAGCATATCTGGATGAACGAAATGATTCTGCAGTGGGATCCTAACCTATTAACTTTCACTCTATGTGTAGCAACTCCTTTTACCGACTTCAAAAAGTAGGTTTTATGATCCTGTAGGTACTTATGTTTTTTTTGTAGATATGTTACCAATTTTTTTTCGTACTAAAAGTGGCAAACAAGTGCAGTTCACATTGATGTTAAGTGATGACTGCAGCCTATAGACACCCACACAATGATCAGAGGTCAAAATGCAGATGCGCTGCCACTCCTGAGGCATTAGGTGTGATGCCTCTGTGCCGGAAAAATACAGAGCCGTATATTAACACCTGAACGGAACACGATAGTGCTGAACACTACCATTTAGCGGCAAGTATATTAGGTAATGCGGTGGTGCCTACGCCCGCGAGCTCCGTCACTGGAGCTCTGCCACCAGTCAAAAAATTAGGTATACTCCGTCTTAAATATAAATATTCCAAAAGTATGACGTGCATTGCTTATTGGGATTAAATCTATAATTATTATGTTATTTTTCACTTTTTAATGATGCGAGTATTTGGTTTCATTTGTCGGTATTTTCTTGCAAATGGTTTTCATTTGTAACGGTCGATTTATTTTTAGTCATGTGTGAATAAAATATTTAAAAAAAATCGTTTACCAGAAGATGTCGTTTATTGGGTAACGTTGGGATTTTAGGAATAAATACCTAGACTTTTTACTGAATTTTCAATAAATAAATCATATAAAAAATCCTGTATGTATAAAAGTGAACGTCCATAAAAAAAATAAAATGACACAATCGTTTGAAAATGGTATGTGATTTCAATAAAAAATATATATTTTACATAAATAGGTACCTACACCACCACCATCACTAGTGCCTGTATATGTAATCTATTTAAGTTCCTTTGCTTACTTAAAAACTATAATTTAAAAAAAAACTTACCATAACTTTCGATGTCACTGGCCGAAACGAAAGCATTTTTCTTCAATTCACTAATCGACGATTCAAATTTATTCTTTTCTATTTTCGAACTGATGGCATCGGTTTCTTGGTACATTTTCAAATTATAAATTTAGAAAACGGAAGTATAGATCATGGAGTTTTTTTTTCGTCCCTACTTGAGAAGGCACATGAACAAACTGAACTACACTACAGTGTCCCACTGTAAGTCGCAACAGAATTAATTTACATCACATTGTATTCTTCAAGAAATATATACCTACGTATTATACTTTTTATAAGTCATCAATAATTATATCGGCGTCTGTAATCAATTGGTGATAATTGGGGAATATAACCTACCTACTGCCTCATTTCCATATATTTCATACAACATTTTATAACTTATTATTATATAGATTTATAATCCTATTATTTATGTTTATTGGTATATCTAAAAGAAGGTACAAAAAATATATAAGAAGATTATGTCTCAGTAATTTATTATTGTAATTGTGCTTATATAGTGAAACAGGTTGCCGGTACCGATAAATCGGTACGAATCGGTACCGATCGATGCAGGTAAGTCTGTCTGCAGTGACGGTTTTTTTGCTTTTGGAAAGTGTTCACATTATAAATAATAATAAATAAAATATCGTTTATTGCTGTAGCCAAAATATTACAAAACAATATGCGTTGCTGAGATCCTCTTTTAAGTAAACATGATTACTTGTGCCAGAGGATCTCGCTCTTCCACGAATCATTACAAAATGGTTACAGGTCGTGTTAAGTAAGTAGGTACTTAAATTAATTTAATTTAAACAATAAAATATAAAAAAAAAAAAAAATAAGTAAATATTACATTACCACACGCAATATGTTTCTGAGTTCCTCTACTGTTAACTTCAGCAAGTTATATTCACTTCATTTCAAGTATACACAATAGCACAGTCGGTACACAATATTAAAGTTAAAATTACTGGCACATTCAATTAGATAAACATTGCTATCTAACATAACTTTAACCTAATATTCGTCAAACACGATCTTTTAATGGATACAATACATATTAAGCGATTAAGGAAACAAGTGTTAGTAGGGACTTAATGTTTTACTATTTTACTTAACGTAAGGTAGAAGCATTTTTTTTTATCATAGCTTTGTAGGTACTCAAGCCCGCCAAGCGCGGAGCCATTCTATGCTGTCAGAGTGTGTGAGCGCGTCATTCAAATGTGTGCATTGTATAGTCCAGGAGGTAGCGTCAATATGGTAAATGTAATAATATAATCAGTATTTAAAGTTATTTTAGAGTAGTAGGATTAATTAGTATATAAACGATTTTTTTTTTTTTTTACGTTTAGATTAAACAGTATATTATATGTACTTAGAGGTTATCAGTTTTAACCTCTTGAGCTGCAGTAAAATATGACAATTGCTTTCATATTGATTGTGGACGATAGCGTCTTCTATTACGACGATATAAATAGAATATTTTCACTTCCGTCATAAGTAAGATTTATAAGCCACTTATGTAGTATATTTTTACATTCGTAATGAGTTTTTTGGTACAAACCTAATATTTTATTTAATTTGTTGTAAATATAGGCGGATTGTCTTTCATATTGAGTACTAGCAAACTTAGTTTTAATTGATTTGTAAGGAACCACTATATCACTTCTTCTTTTTCTACCCATAATATCTGGATAATACGCTAGACTTCTGTGTACTTTTAAGACTATTTGAACGATGTATAATTTTCTAATCGATAGTAATTGGCTTAAAGTATAAATTTTGTCTGTTGGGTAGCGGGAGGACTTAAAGTACATATTTTTAATAAGTGCTCGTTGTGCCCTCTCAACTTGTATGATTTTTGATTTAGCGGCCCCACCCCATACGTTAATACAATAGGATATAAGAGACTGTGCTAATGCAACATATATCCGTCTCAGTAGTGGCACTGATGCGATATGTCTTAAAATTTTAAAAATGTAAGTTAATTTTCTTATCTTATTACTGATTAATTCTATTTGTGGAAACCAACTAAGACGTTGATCTAACATAATGCCTAAATACTTTATGGAAGAAACTTTGTTTATTATGGCGCAGTTGCAATGCACAGTATTTATTGGACAATTATGCATTATTATTTGGAAGTTATTGTTGGGTTGAGTTCGATTGTATATGGTATAGCACATATAATGGGTTTTGGATATATTGAGACTGAGTTGATTCAAATTCAGCCATTTTGCAATCTTAATCAGGCCTTGTTCTGTGTCCTCACGAACATTTTTCCATGTATCATTTGAAAAGACGACTGCTGTGTCATCGGCGTAGCAGATGATTTTGTGATTTCCATCTAATTTAATATTACACAAATCATTTATATAAACAAGAAACAAAGTTGGACCCAAAACGCTGCCCTGGGGGACGCCATAATAAACGTTTTGTTCACTACTCACATATTCTCCAAGTTTAACTGATTGCATTCTATTGGTAAGGTAATCCTTAAAAAGTTTTAAAGAATTATCTCGAATACCTATGTTTTCCAGCTTTTCTATGAGGGTGGGAATATGAACGGTGTCGAAGGCTTTTTTTAAATCAAGATATACAGCTAAACATTTCTTTCCACGATCTAATTCACCTGCAATGAAAGAACTCAAGGCAGTGACTGCATCTTCAGTTGACATGTCATTTCTAAACCCGAATTGAGAGTCGGATAACAAATTAAATTTATTTAAATAATTTTTTAATCTCTTATTTAAGATCTTTTCCACAATTTTTGAAATTGCAGGAAGAACAGAGATAGGTCTATAATTGTTGACGTCGTTCACATCACCACTCTTATAAACAGCTGTAACAATAGACTTTTTTAATGCCAAAGGAAATACACCATTTCCAAAACAAAGGTTTATAAGATGAGTAATCACAGGAACAACCTCAAATTTGGCTAATTTCAGGAAACTACTTGGGATGCTATCCCAACCAGGGGCGCTATCTGATTTTAAGCTCATTATAGTATCATGCACCTCCCAGTGATCAGTTTCCAATAGATAAAAGGAATTTAATACAGCTTGTTTATGATGTTTTGATGAATCAGAACCGTTTGCAGTAACTATATTCTCGGCAAGTTTTTTGCCTATATTTGTAAAGTAATGATTTATAAAATTTACTGAATCGCTTGGTGAAGACTTAATATTAAGAAGTTTCATATTATCGTGTTTTTTATTTGTATAAGTAAAGGACCGAACAGTTTTCCAAAGCATTTTATTATTTTTTGTAGAATTTTGTAGTATTTCTCTTTCATATTTTCGTTT
This sequence comes from Macrosoma leucophasiata, assembly GCA_036365455.1. NCBI lineage: Eukaryota > Metazoa > Arthropoda > Insecta > Lepidoptera > Hedylidae > Macrosoma > Macrosoma leucophasiata. The sequence continues at coordinate 2,208,125 of JAWQUS010000004.1, read as the reverse complement.
AAGTTTCTTTATTAAATTATTACAAAAGTTTCGGTATCTTTTATATGTAATTTCAAATATCTTGTTGTATGGATCCGTTTTACATTTTTTTTGTAATTTGTTTCTGTGTCTTATACATCTTAAAATACCTGTAGTGATCCAGGGCTTTATAACCCGTTTGTTTTTAGTGACACGTGATGTCACAGTATTGTCTTTAAGTGCCTCAGAGATTTTGTTAATTAAGTGTTCAACTACTATGTTTGGATCATCACAGAATAATAATTCTGCCAAATTGTTTTTTTGCAAAGTTTTAAGAGCTTCGCTAAAGTTAGTTATTGTCTTGCTTTTGCTGGTGTTGTTTTTACAATTGTTTCCTGATAAGTTTAAGTACAGCATTAAATGATCGGTGACTGAAGTGTTCAAGACGGCAATTTGAGCAGTGAGTTTATTTTTATCAAGTTTTAATATAATATGATCCAGGCAGCTACTTTCTCGTGTAGGATAAATATGCCCCGGAAGCATAGCATGCGTAGAAAGCATAGTTAAGTACTGATGTCGATTTATGCATTCATAACTTTGTTCATTATCTCTTATGATAAGATTTATATTAAAATCTCCCGTTAAAACAATATTTTTGCATTTATTTATAGTCGTAAGATGGGAATCGAGGGAATCTAAGAAATCAGAAGCATTTCTGTTCGAGGGTGATCTATAAATGCCTAAAATAATGCATTCATATGTTTCTATTTGCACACAGGACGCATGAACGAGTTTTATTTCCTTAATATTGATTAACATAACGTCATTGCTAACATAAACTACCACACCATCATTTTGGTTGAGGTGGTGGGTAGTAGCAAACTCTGTATAATTCTGTATTGTGGGTAAGGGTATATCCGGATTTAATCGACATTCAGTTAAAATGATAATATCGGGTTTCATCTGTGTCATATTGAGAGTTAAATTTAGATCTTCTATATTTCGGTTTATGCTCCTAATGTTTTGAGATATGATATTGAGACTTTTATCTTTAATGGGAATGTTAGTAGTAAGATCTTCAATATCACATTGAACAGTTTCTGAAATTTTAATTTCATCTATTTCATTCACAATGTTTTGGTCTTTTTTAGACATTTAAAAAAATACAATGAAATAAAGTCACTACAAATCGGTGATTCATGTAAATAACAAAGATTAAGTTACGATCCAATAAAATTACTATACTTCTGCGTGCTACCGAATAAATAACAATACAAACGATAATTTGTGCATTGTGTGAGATGTGTGGTCTAAATAAATTTTGGTAAAATAATAATGCATTCAATACTTTAAGCAAATGTGTGGTTTTTAAATCAACAAAAAATAAATGTGAAAGAGAAAATGACAGAAAGAAAAATATTAGTCATGCGGCATTCAACAAATTCTGAATCTGTTCTTCCGAATGTATAGAAATAACAGGAGTAGTTTCACTTTTTCTTACATACACACGTCCATAAGAAGTCCAGCAATACTTATATTGATTTGATTTGGCAAGATCTCTAGCAAGATAAAACAAACGGGAGCCTTTAGTTGTAAGTTGTTCTGCAACAAATATAGGAGTATCTTCATTTTTTGTAAAACCGAGGTGCTTTGCACATAATTTAGCCTTATTTTTGTAGTTAAATGTTTTGCTTAGCTTGAGCACTTCCACTTTTTGAAGAGTCGAGTTCAGTTCTACAACGATCGGAGTGTTGCTTTGACTATCTTTCTTTGCGCGCACTCTGTAAATATCTTTTATATCGGTTTTATTTATGTTACAGTTTATATTTTTGCCCAAGTGCTTTACCATATTTATCAAGTCCTCCTTAGATTCAGTATTATATTTCGGTACATTCTTTATTTCAATGTTAGTCTTCCTCTGAGATCTCTGTATATCTTCAATTTTATTTTCTAATACTATTATATATTCCTTATCTTTTTTTGCCAAGGCTTCAAGGTGATGCATTTTTTTGTTAAGCTCCTCGTACTGGTCCATAAGCAGCATAACAGACTTTTCAATATTCCCATTTGATTGTTTAAGTTCTTTTAGAGAATCACATAAGATTTTTTTAAAATCCTTCTCTTGCTCTGCCATCATATTCCTCAACATTCCCTTTATCTCGTCTTTAAATGACTGAAAGTCAACATCAACGTCAACGTCTCTTTTCCTCTTTCCACGTAGATATACATAACTGGGAGGTGTGGTTTCAAAGCTTTGTCCCACTAAATTTATGTTACTATCACTCGCAGATTTGTCGAGTACACTATGTTCCATTGCAGTCTCTGATGTTAACTTTGACATTGCGTTTGCAAACAGTACTGTAGACTCTTGGTCTATATACTATCAACGTAGTTCTGACGTAGTGATGACCGCGATACAAATATACCTTCCTTCTCTGTCGCACACTCGCGAAATAGACGCTGCGTTCCTTATGGGTGCCTGGTACTTCCCTCTTTAGTTTTGATAAATAAATTTACTATTTATTTGCTTGTAAAGTTAACTAACAAAATTAAATGACACGGATTACACGTCTTGACGCTATTTCGATCCAAAGGGAAGAGGAATATATATGCAGGAAGAAAGAATAGTGACTGTCTCTAATCCTGACTTCCTAATATTATACATGCGAAAGTAACTCTGTCTATCTGTTTGTCTGTTACCTTTTCACGTCCAAACGACCGAACCGATTTTAATGAAATTTGGTACAGAGATAGAGCTGACTTTGAGAAATAACATAGGCTACTTTTCGACAACCACGCGGGCGAAGCCGCGCCCAGCGGCTAGTATTTACTAAAAGAGAAAAAAATATGGGTCTTTAGTGATGGTAGAGATCCAAAAGCTCGAGGGTGTAGGCATCACCGCATTACCGAATCTGTCTGCCGCCAAATGGTAGTGTTCAGCACTATCGTGTTCCGGTTAGATGGTAATGTATTACCCCGTAATAACTGTCACAGTAACAATAACTAAGGTTTCAGGAGTGGCAACGCATCTGTATTTTGACCTCTGGTCTTTGTGTGGGTGTCTTTAGGCTGCAATGATCACTTAACATCAATGTGAAGTGCATGCTTGTTTGCTACCTTCATTACCACCTATCTTTTGAGTTTGCGTTTGAGTTTCAATGTTAAATGAAAATATATCGTATAAAAGTATGAAAATCCGTAAGTAGAAATGTACCTTACATTTCTATTTTTATATTTAACTAAAGGCAATCAACGCCCACTTAACTTTTTTACTAGAGCTCCAGTGACGGAGCTCGCGGGCGTAGGCACCACCGCATTACCTAATATACTTCCCGCTAAATGGTAGTGTTCAGCACTATCGTGTTCCGGTCAGGTGGTAATGTACGGCCCTGTAATTTCCGGCACAGAGGCATAACACCTAATGCCTCAGGAGTGGCAGCGCATCTGCATTTTGACCTCTGGTCATTGTGTGGGTGTCTGTAGGCTGCAGTCTTCACTTAACATGAATGTGAACTGCATGCTTGTTTTCCACTTTTATTACAAAAAAAAAAAAAAAAACTTAAAATATTTAATTTTGCTGAAAGGCTTCTAAAGTGAACCAATAATTCGTTAATCACGTAAAACATACTTTTCCGATCTTAAACATACAGTTATGAGAGATAGGTAACTATGGATCATTTTCATACTAATAACAAAGTTTTGGGCGTTATTTATAATAATATGTTAACTATCGCCCCGTTTAATAAATCATATGTTAAACGCAAACAATGAAAAGAAATTAGGATAAAAAATAAAAAGAAATTAGGATACTAACATTTAGGTAACACGAAACTAGCAAACTTCTTTTCAAACTGGAAAGAACTTTGAAATTGTGATTATTACAAACTTTTCACAAATATGCTTACGTCACACATAAACAATCTTAATAAATAACAGAATAAAAGCTATTTAAATGAAAATGAAACATTATTTTTATTCCTATATTGGGCGTTATTGAACCAAATGTGGCAATGGCGCCCTGAGGTACCTACGATAACAATAACACCCTGTAGTAGAATACCGTCCATTGGTGGTAAAAACTACATAAAGATACATAAAAGTTAGTCTTACTTTTCATGAGATCAGTGCCGGATTAGCCATATAGCAGGAGTAGCAAATGCTACGGGCCCCGCGCCATTAGGGGCCCCGTGTCTGTGCCCAAAAAAAAACACAAATATGTAAAAAAAAACATAAATACACCTTAGCTATTCTCAAAGGGAGCGTTGACCACTAATTATATAGGTACCTATATTATTATATTGCAAGTTGGCAATACCACAATACTTACAGGGGGCATCCCCTAAATTTGTTTTCGATTCCTTTTCGTAAATGTTGTTTTATTTACATCCTAAATTTCAGTAGGCAATGTAACTCTAGGGCCCCATGGTCACATTTGCTACGGGCCCCGCACCGGCTTTATCCGGCACTGCATGAGATCTGTCAATACCTAAATCACATCATTATTATTACTTTATTATTGTTTTATATTATTTCGCATTAACACATGCTTGTGAAATATATTTTATTTTTAAAGAAGCCGCTGACGGACGGCGCTGCTGCTACCATAAAGCAATGCAATAGATGTGAAGGAAAGATTTGACAAATCGGGCAGGGCTTCAGTAGCTCTCTTGGAAGAGCGGCTGGACTAGATTCCCAGTAGGTCGCGAGTTCGAGCCTCGCCTGAAGTCAAATTTTTCTTTCCATTTTTCTTTAAAAATGAAATATATTTCACAAGCATGTGTTAATGCGAAATAATATAAAACAATTATTAAGGGTAAAAGCGACTTCTTTACGATATTCAATAAACTGAAAAGTCTATTATATCGGTTGCCTAACTAGCATAGTTGGTAATAGATGGCGCTGCTGCTACCATAAAGCAATGCAATAGATGTGAAGGAAAGATTTGACAAATCGGGCAGGGCTTCAGTAGCTCAATTGGAAGAGCGGCTGGACTAGATTCCCAGTAGGTCGCGAGTTCGAGCCTCGCCTGAAGTCAAATTTTTCTTTCCATTTTTCTTTAAAAATAAATATACTTTATTATTCCACTCAATTATTCAAGTACATATTAAATATTTTTTTACATAAAGGTATAAGTTACTAAAAAAAACCAAATAGGTATATATAAAAAAATAAAAAATAGTGTGCCAATGGCAGCGGGAACAGGGTCCAAGCCGTCGGTGGTTAGGGTCACAGAGACAGGAACAGGACCCTTGATCCAACTTGAGCCTCTTGAGATGTTGGTCGAGGCTCTTTGCTATCAGTCCGTTGACCGTGACGACTATCGGCACGATGATGGCCGAATCCACATCCCACATGGCGACAATCTCGTGAGCCAGATCAAGATATTTAATTTCCTTGTCTTTTTCGGCCTTCACGAGATTTTATTACTTTTACTAGCTGTGCCCGCAACTTTGTTTGCGTGGAATAGTGGCTTTGGGACATTAGGCAGCGCTTTTGGATATACATTTTGGTTAATTTTGGATCATAAACACTTTTGGGTAGCTAAAAAATCTATTTTGCTTCTCTGTACACGATATTAGACGTATGACCATCGGGGATAAAAGCACACAGGCTGCTAGGATTGCGAAAAATTGCTAATTATGTGTTTAAACGCGCATCCATCCTATGCTGAACCGTATTTTCGAAAATGCCATTTTAAACTTCTATGCATAATATTTTTTTATAGAAAATTATTATAAACTTTTGTAAATTTTCAGTCAATTTTTAAACATAAAAGATAGATCTATGCATAATATAAGCACCATGTAAGAGCCGGCAGAAGAGAAAAATTGAATATTAACGTTGTGCATTTTTACCCACTAATGCCACCACCACCACCGCCACCACTACAATCGCCACCAACGCCATCAACGCCATCACCATCACCAAACACCTACGCCACCAATGCCACCACTGATACAAACGCCACCAAAACCACCACCACCACCACCACAACCAATGCCACCAATGCCCCCAAAACTACCAACAACACCACCAACATCACCAACGCCACCAATGCCTCCACCGCCAGCACCACTAACGCCACCAACACCACCACCAGAGTCACCAACAACACCTATGCCACCAACGACACCAACGCCACCACCACCACTACAAACACCACCAATGCCGGAGGGCACGTTAAGCCGTCGGTCCCGGTTGTTATCGATGGATAGCAGTCGTTAAACCTTGTCGGAGGCCTTATGGGCGATTTGAAAACATCCGACAGTGGGTTGGCCACTAACCCACCCACTTCCACCAATCCGCATTGGAGCAGCGTGGTGGAGTAAGCTCCAGGCCTCCCCCCAAAAAGGGGAGAGACTCGTGCCCAGCAGTGGGACGTATAATGGGTTGCCATTATTATATTTATTATTTATACTTGATACCGTTATAGATATCGAGCAAAAATATACGAAAAACACGTTTATTGTATGCCCCCTTGGACCCCTTTACATTTTCATTTTCTTATTTTTAGTATTCAATTTTGTCGCTATAGCGGTAACAGAAATACATAATTTGTGAAAATTTTAGCTTTTTAGCTATCACTGTTTATGAGATACAGCCTGGGAACAGACAGACGGATGTACGGACAGACAGGCAGACAGCGGAGGATGAGTAATAGGGTCCGTTCTTACCTTTTAGATACGGAACCCTAGAAAAGATAGATTCAGAGTAGTTTAAAAATATTCGATATGATTCTTTAAATTGTCGTAACTTTTTTATTTCTTAACCGATTGACATGAAACAAAAACAATGAATTTTCAATGTACAGAATTTGAACTTCTACAGTTTTATTATAAGTATAGATTATTAACTGTTTTCAAAAAAGAGAGGCGGTTTTTCAATTCGACCGTATTCATCGTAATTCGTCGCTTTCGTCTGGCCATCATTGAAACTCGCTCTTTTTCTCCTCTGTGTCGTCGTAGCGAGCTAGCATAGAGCAACACGGGCCACCGGCCCGGAGGGTAGTAGCGTAGCAATAGCGTTTAATACCGATGCAAAACATTATGTAATTTCTGCAGGGTGTGCAACAAAAATCGTCTATTAGGGGAAACTCGCCTTATTCGTACCACATAAGGAAAAATCGCCATATTTTAGGAATTCAATAAAAAAAAAACGTTTTTCAATCAATTTAACTTTTATTTAGTTATTCTTTTGTAACAAATATTACTTATTTCAATATAAACCTAATAAACTTCTGAGACAAAAACAATATAAAAAAACTCAAAAAAAGTACGATTTAGGACCATTGATCTTAAATCGTACTAACATATTCTTAAATCGTACTTGAGATCTTATAATTAGAGTAAGTAATAACGAATCACATTTTTATTAAAACCTATGTGTTTACACTTAAATAAATCTAATCTTAATAAATTTGGCGTATGGTTTTTGCCAATTCTTGACAGTCATCACAGTTAAAACCATTGGTCTTTTCACTGGTTCCTGCACAAAGTTCATGCACCCATTCCATACAATTTGTGCATTGGATCATATTTTCCTTCATGTCCTCATCATATATTTTACAGTACCAACTTCCATTTTCATCTTGTCTCTGTTTTTTACATCCTTTTCGTGATTTTTTAGTACTATCCTTCGCGCCTAGATTCCTCGATACGTTTTTCTTCTTCGATTCGGATATTTTATTCTCGAGATCTTTCTTATACGGACTTCCTGTAAGAACATAGGCGCCTGAATTATATTTTCGCGTAGCCATGATTACCTTTAAAACAAAATAAATAATTTTATTTTTGTTATCCTAATTCGTACCGGTACGAACTGAGCTAAGACCTGGAGTACGAATTAAGCACAAAGAACAAAGCCATTTCAAATTTGCCGCGAAAAAAATTGACAGTAGTTGGGCGCCAGTACTTACAATTTTAATTTAGTCAAACATATTTACAATTGGATTATATTCAGTAAAACTGAATATTCACGAAGCTAGTGAATAAATATTCTTATGAAATGGATCAAGAAATAACATGAAAATAGTGAAATTACTTACATTTCAAATATTTCCCAAATCAAGAGCGACAACGCGTTGTACTTGGATACGTGACACAAGGCGTACTAATGGTTCCATTTTATGTCACTCGTGTCGCTACTGCTACCATTAGTTCAGAAATATTGGTGTGGTACGATTAAGGAGCAAGTACGAATTAAGCAAGTTTCCCCTACTACGAAACTCACCCCTTGACTTTAACAAAATACATAAACAATTTCACGCACACATTTAAACATCTCGCTGATAGGCATAGGATCACTTGTGCTAGTACTTTGACAGAGGGTAAAGCCTGTATATGGCTTTTATACTCCCCTCCTGCTCTATGCGAGCTAGAGACTGGCGCAAAGTTTAGGCGGACAATTTCACTCAGGGTCACAGAACTATCAAAACTTAGGGTGAGATTCACAGACCGCCCTACGACTTTACTTTGAGCAAAGAACGACTTAGAACTGTCAAATCCCATACTGTACTGACAGTTCTAAGCATACTTTGCTCAAAGTAAAGTCATAATGCGGTCTGTGAATCTCAAAATCAGACTTTACTAACAGTTCTTAGCATTCTTTGCTGAAAGTAAAGTCGTTGTGCGGTCTGTGAATCACACCCTCAGTGGCATTTAAGTTTTGCGCGTATTGTACATATTTTTATGAAGTTATGCAAACTTTATAAATTGTGAGGCGAAGAAAAATTTTTTTTGTTAGATATCTATGCCCGGAAAGTTTTTTTTTTATTCTGTTGAGTAAGTTGCTCAGGTACGTATAAGTAGGATTAGAGAATAAAAATAATAATATAGGTACGTACTATACATATATAAAAAAGTTCCAAAATTGTGAAATTCTATAAAATTAAGTAGGTAGGTACTTAGATGTTTAAATGAACTCACCCAACGACTAAAGAGTATTTAACTACCTAATACTGTATTTAAAACCTTTGATATTTTGTTAAAAATGCCGTAAAGAAATTGATACCTACTTAGTGGATTTTAAAAAGTAGGCGTTTATTAAGTATTCCATTCGCTTTATTTTTTATGGTTTGATTAGTTTAAGTACTTAATTCGAATGAATGGCAAACTTTTTTACAAGTCTGACATCGCATCATCTGACATGACATCGCATCGTTCCTTTGCCTCTACTTTAAGTTTAGGTACCTAACAAAGGTGGTAAAAACAAGCATGCAATTCACATGGATGTTAAGTGCATATACATTCTTAAAGTAATTTTCAAGTTTGGGCACTCATATGTAGTTTAGTATGTTCACATTTTTATATTTTGTCTGCCTGACACATGTGCACCTACTTACCAAAGGAGAATGATAGTAGGTATAAAATATAAAAGAGACCTTTAAAATTAATAATTTGAAATTCGGGCATTTTTTAAAATTAAGTAGGTATATTTAGTAATTGAAGTATTTGGGTTAGATTGCAAATTGTTAACTATATTACAAAATGTACTGTGTGATGGGTTAACCAGTAACGATTTTGCGGGTCCAAAATTAACCGTCTTCTTTCAACTCAATCGTTTCAGTAGGGTGTCAGACAAACAGACAAACAGACGCACGAGTGATCTTATAAGAGTGCCGCTTTTCCCTTTTGAGGTACAGAACCCTAAAAACCAAACATTTGACTAAAAGACCTAATTGCGTTGAAGATCTTACCTAACTAAATCAAAGCCTTGAAAAAATGCGTGCAATTAAGGTTTCCTAGTATCAATACTAGTAACAATAAATGTCTAAAACTCGAAAACTACTCGAATCCACGATTTAATACGTTTACTGTAAGTATGACAGTTAGCTACATTTCGTATTCCTGTATTTGAATGAGGGACCTATGAACTCAATGAATTATTGAAACGTTCGTGTATTGAAAAAATATGGTTTGACGCATCGGGATAAAGAAAAAAAATGCTCGTATAGATTTTATGACGTGTTCTTATATAACTGGCTCAGTAGCATAGTGGTACCAGGCCACTCCTACAACGCTGGGGTCCTGGGTTCATATCAGAGATAACGGTCTGAAATCCTTTATCTCTGCTTGTATTGGGATTTTTTCATTTACTGTAAGTTTCCTAGTACCTTAGAGTTTGTATGTCCAGAGATGTCAATACGCTCGCCACCACTCACGTACATGGGCCAAAACGTAACCGACAAATCATGGGTGTTTGCATGTTTTTGTGAATGTTTGTCTGCCTTTGCCTACCCCTTCGGGGATTACAAACGTAAAGTTACGTTTACTTATGTTACGTTTCTTGTAACATGTTCGTGAAAGTGTCGTGAAAAACAAAATAAAGTAGGCAGGTTCATCAAAAGAAAGAAAATTTTCACCAAGTTCGGTGAAAAGGATTTTTTAAATGGTAGACGAAAATTTAAAAAAAAAACAAAAAGAAGTTAAAAAAATGCAATAATTATACAAAGTTGTAAGACCTTTAACTTTTTATTACACCTTTTTCATTTAACTTTTTTGTATACGACTCGTTTCAGGGTGGCAAAGCAATCAAGTACATTTAGACCTCTGGTTTTTGTGTAGACGTCTATAGTCTATAGGCTGCAGTCATCACTTAACATATATGTGAACTGCATACTTGTTTGCAACCTTCATCACATAAAAAAAGGGTGGCACTGGGTAACTGCCGAAAAATTACAGTATGTACTCTCGACCCGGGGATCAAACCCAGAACCACACGGTAGCGGTAATGACCTTGTTACCTACCACTAGACTACTGCGGAAATTTTACGTTTACATAAACATACGTGTTAAAATTAATGAATCATGAAAATGTATAATGTTATGGCCCACATAATGGTTTTCCATTGATAAATGATTAACCGGTAAACAGAGAAATAGTGAATTATTTGAAACAATGATTTATATGTTTTTGTTACTGCGTAAGTTTTTTTTAATGTAAAACATTTTGTGATTACAATGCAATTCATTTTATTATTTCAATTCGGTAAATACGTGTTATTACGTAATTATTACGTAATTGTTTTTTATATTATTTCGCATTAACACATGCTTGTGAAATATATTTTATTTAAAGAAAAATGGAAAGAAAAATTTGACTTCAGGCGCGACTCGAACTCAGGTTCGAGGGTTCAGGGGTTTGAGTCTCGCCTGAAGTCAAATTTTTCTTTCCATTTTTATTTAAATAAAATATATTACGTAATTACCTACTAAGCGACATCAGTATAAAGGTACTTCATTAAATTAATTAGTATGTACATATCTACTAATTAATCCAGTACATCACAATTTAGTACATTATATTGGTAAGCATGTATACTAACGTATGTAAGTAATAGGTATGGTATTCGTAATACTCTCACTATTAAACTTCAATATGAGGGGACCTAGTAGGTACCTATCCTCCCTTAGTCCCTACTCTTTCCCTAGGTAGAGGTAGGAGGACATGTATACTAACCTTTAAATTATGTAGGTACCTACTTCGGTAAGCTCCTACCTAGGGTAAGGTACTTTGGTAGGCGCCTACCTAGGGTAAGAGTAGGATAGGGATTTAGGGAGGGTAGGGAGGTGCACCCTATTACTGAAGTTTATTATTGAAAGCATCACAAATATTATAGACTGTATCTAATATCATACCTATTTCAATAGCAGTAAAGTGTTGATACTCCTCATATTTTATTTCTTATGTATTTAATGAAGGTAGCTAACTGCTATTCAGTTCACATGAATGGTAAGTGAATACTAGAGCCTAATCAGCCTATAGACGTCTACACAAAACCCAATCAAAATACAGATCCGTTGCCCCTGAGGTCTAAGTAAGTTGTTTGCCTATATGAATGACTAGCGACCCGCCCCGGCTTCGCGCGGTTGCCATGTTACCTACCCTCTCTTATTCATCTTAGCGTGATGTTATATCACTATCTAACACTGAAAGAATTTTTCAAATTGGACCAGTAGTTCTTGAGATTAGCGCCTTCTAGCAAAAAAACAAACGAACGCTTCAGTTTTATAATATTATTAGTATAGATTACGGGGCCATTCTGATTCAGTTACTGGTGGTAAAGTGTTCATTTGAGCCATTTGAGGGCTTAGCCACAATAGGCCCCATGTTACGGCCCTGTAATTTCCGGCACAGAGGCATAACACCTTAGGCCTCAGGAGTGGTAACGCATCTTCATTTTGACCTTGGTCTAGTGTGGGTGTATATAGGCTGCAGTCATCACTTAACATCAATGTGAACATGCTGGTTTGCCACTTCCATTACATAAAAAAATAGGCAATAGGTAGGTGCCTACCTAAAAACGAGGAATTATTTCAAATTATTTCTGTTTGTTTTTCAGTGTTGTCTGATTTATCACACCAATACGCCGTAAAGATAAATGGGGAATTCGAATTAGGAAAACAAATACAACAGTTTGTTTCCAAACTTTTCCATGCCATATTTGATGACGCAAAAGTTCAGTTTCCCGAAAATTTATATCAAGGCATTAAAATGACTGAAGACGCATTTTTAATGGATGACGACGTGTCGAAGCATAAGAAACGGTTATTTACAGACAAACAACGCAAGAAAAATATACCCTTAAATAACATTAACGTTAGATGAAGATTCTCATGCATATTTAATATAAAAAAAATATTGTAGAAATTAAACTTGCGGATTTTCTCGCGTATACAACACTCCCAAACTTCTTACACCCGACGTTTCGGTCGCTTTCACGTGGTCACGGGCACGGGACGGGACGTGGGGACGGGCGTGGTCTGCCCGTGACCACGGTAGCTGGAAAGCGACCGAAACGTCGGGTGTAAGAAGTTTGGGAGTGTTGTATACGCGAGAAAATCCGCAAAATTAATTTCTACAATGTATGAAGCTCGCGAAAACCTACGAAAACGTTAAAAAAAAATTAATAAATAACAATTTTAATACATATATTTTTTATGTAACAAAGGTGGCAAACAAGCATGCAGTTCATATTGATGTTAAGTGATAACTGCAGCCTATAGACACTCCCAAAGAGACCAGAGGTCAAAATGCAGATGCGTAGCCACCCCTGAGACCTTGGATGTTGCGTCTCTGTGATAGTTATTACGGGGCCATACATTACCATCTTAACGGAACACGATAGTGCTGAACACCATTTAGTGGCAGATAAATTAGGTAATGCGGTGGTGCCACGCCAGTAGTAAAAACCAGTCAAATAAAATATTCTTTCTCCATTCCTATCTATGTTTATCTTTTCTTGTCCCTATTTAATCATAAATCATTAATCATATATTGAAACAAAAATAACACATTTACTTCACCTTGTATCACTATAAAAACGAAAGCAAGACGTTATTGTTCAGCGGGTTAAAGATTGCTGTTTGCTGTGTCGTTGATTGAACAAAACCAGCATTACATCAAAATCGGTCCAGCAGTTTAGGAGAACTTTAGACACATAAGTATTATATACCCATACAAAATGCTAAACCCATTTTGGACAAAATAAAACAGGTATATACATAATAACACTTTATTTTTTATATTTAAATGAATATCAGTGTGTAATACAATGTGGTACATCTTGTAACTAATTTTTTACTAATACGATTAATCTGTTTTGAGCATGTAAGGACACCCTCACACGAGCGATTTTTGTATGAAATATTCTAAGTCATATGAATGAAATATTCACAATCATCAGAACCAGCTTCTTTCGGGTTACACAAGGAATAAAAACAAAACATAACGCAATTTTAAGTCAAGTAAGTCGTTATGTCCATCCAATATTCCATCTACAGACTATTAGATTCGAATGTTGATTTTAAAATTGAGTGACATTTCAAATATCGGATGTTAGTTGAAAAAGCAAAAGATAATATATACACCGTCTAATTAGGTTAATTTTAGAACGTGTCATGACCCATCCAGTCTCATCTCAGCCATCATCGCGAGGCGCCTCCTAGAGGCTCACTAGTCTTGGCGAGAGGGCTAGCCATTCACACACTCGATTTATTCAGTTGATTTACCTCCCCCATCCGCTCCAAAAACCGACCCCAAACTGGAGCGACAGCAAAGCGAGGAAAGAAGACAGGGACACTCTCGTACTCGGGTTCCCTTATGTAGCCTCGTGAGTCTGGATGGGACATAAGTCCTGTTTGAAAAAAAAAAAGTTTAACATACAATTTCCATGTTGATTAATACACCAGATTCCGTTGATAAACATTTCAATGCTAAATACGTTGAAATGTGGAGTCATTAACCCTAGAATGAAGTTTTTATTTAAAGGGTAGGATAAAAATTGACAATCGACAGATTTTTTTTATTCCTATTTTTTAACCGCTAGTGTGTCTAACGCCTTTTTGATGATACAACGCCTGTGTGTATAAAATTAAATCATGGCATAGGCGTAAATTACAAATTTTGAAAAGTTTTTTACAATAACATTAAACGGATATCAATAGCAAATGGTCAAATCTTTCGTATAGACGCAAGCCTGTAAAATTACCATTATCTAGACCTTAATATTAACAATACATGCGATTTTTATGCCACAGTAGACTACAGTATATCAATTACTATTCAAAACTAAATTGACTTTTGCCCGCACTTATACAAACGAGGAATACAAAAAAAAAACAAAAATGAGGAAGTAAAAAAAATACAAAATAAATAAAAAAAACTTTTATTAACGAAATGTTAACATTAATTAAATTGAATATTTACAATCAACAAAATATAATTTAAATGTATAATTATACATTAATAAACAACATACAAATGAGAAATAGGCCCCGATCCCGAGTGCGATTACGCATTTTGTATAAAATCTAAGGCGGATAGGGTATTCGCCTATTGCAGAAATTAAAATCTATTTGAACAATTCAACGAAATGCATTTTACAATTACATATTTTTTTACATATATGAAAAATATTATATATTTTTTGGGGCAAAAAAAAAAAACTACATTATAATGAGTGAATTCGAGACTGCTTGATAAATTGTTTTGTTGGTATGTATGGAATGATATGCCTATATCATTCCAATTCAATGACATTGTAGGCAAAGAGTACTAAGTAAAATACGTACTACTTTGTATAGACAGATTTCGCTTTCAAAGCTTTCATTGTATAACAGCGAAACGGGATACAATATGGTCGATTTTGCGAATTTATTATACACCAATACTTTGTCGGATCACTAATATTTACTATAAAAAAACATTACTATGTTTTACTTCTCAAACAGTCTAAATATTCACGCACTATAGAAAATGGAGATTAAGAAACATTATGTATTTTATTTATATATTATGTATACTAAATACTTGAAGCAGTATTATAATTTATGTTCTCAGCGATATTATTGCATTTTATTATTAGTTAACGCGAAAATTGTTTATGGTAGAAATATTAAGATACTATATTTTTGTGTAAAAATATTCGGTAGACCGTAGGTAAGTTTTTTAAATAAAAGCCTTAACAATTGTGTATCCATTGCATATTTTTACAAAAAAAAAAGGGATAATTTTGTCCCATCGTCCATTTCATAGAGCAAAAAGGACAAGGTATTTTGTCATATTTTTTTCCATACATATATGTATTTACCATAAACAATTTCGACACTAACAATACAACAACAAAAGTTCAAAATTACGTAAGTAAGTGTACTTATAATTACGGAATATTTCTGGTGCAATCGTTACAACATGATCTTTAGAAAATCCCCCAACTTAACAACTAGGTATTAATTTACTAGAACTTGAATACTAGTGTTCGCTTCAAACACCACTGGCTTTTCACTAAACATTCAAACATCACCATATTTTGGGGCTTTTCTCACTACTTACTTCAAGAGACTAAATTTGATCTCACATAAAAAAAATCTTCCAGTTTGTTTATATGTTGATTTGAGTTTTGTTTTACATTTTTCATATATTTTATAATTGATGGATCGATATATTGGATGGATTGAAATAATAAATGAATCCTAAACAATTTTTGAACTCTAGACGCAGCTTTGTGTATAATCAAGTTTCCTATCGATGCGTGGTTACTGCGAGACTAGAAAAAGAAGTGTCAGCACCAAAAAAGTCACCCAAGTATACAATTTCACACTATCCTCAGCCAGCGGTGTAATGAAGATATCTAACTTACAATGAAATACGAATAGGCAGAATATACTACAGATTAGATAAAAAGTAAAGTGTCCACGCCGTCTCCTTGTGTCGAGCATATACCGACACGCGCCGGCATATAGGGCCTCATACACAATTATAAATTTAGTGGGATATGTTTTCTAGCAATATTTTACTTCATATCATTCATTCAAGTTGATATTTTGTATGTGTATTTAAAAAAAAAATCAATCAGTTTCGAATAAAAAAATAATTTTATTAACTACTAAAGAACTTATTCGCAATGTAGAATGACAATGTAATAAAATATTTAACACAAGGTAAAAAAAACTTGTGATGACGATAACGGAATAAATGAATGTGAAAGGAAACAAAATCCCATCGAGTACATTTAACGAAACGAAGAGGATCAAAATATTACAGGGACATGGAGTATGTGAACAGCGACAACGGATCACGTTAAATTTAACGGAAAGGTAGATAAGCCCAAAGAAGCAGGACAAAGTATCTTTGAACCGAAACAAATGATACAAATTACTAGTGATGCGCCGAATAGTGGTTTCACCGAATAACCGAATACCGAATATTATTCGGTTTAACCTATACCGAACCGAATATTCGGCCGAATTATTCGGTTAACCATTTCATTGTTTTGCCGCATAAACTTACGCGGTTCTTACATGTCGCTCGCTAAATAGCCGCGTCTACACCGGAAGCATGCTCGGGCGAGGCAGCCTCGTAAGCGAAATTCTTGGTCAGTGACAGGCAGTGTGGACGTGCATCAGGGTTGTGGGCGCGCGGTGCCGCGGCCGAGCATGTCTCGGAGCCGAGCCTTGCGGCGGTGGTAAGGCGCGCGAGCTCTAAGGCACCTCAGTGTGTGGTGTGCGTTCATGATGCGTTCGGTGGGGACGGTAGGATCATAAATAATAATAATAATGGCAACCCTTGACACGACCCAATGCTGGACACGAGTCTCTCTCCTTCTCGAAGGGAGGCCTGGAGCTTACTCCACCACACTGTTCAAATGCGGGTTGGTGCAGGTAAAGGTTAGTAGCCAACCCGCTGTCGGATATTTTCAAACCGCTCATAAGATTTTTTATCTTGTAGTTATATAGATACCGTGTCGTGTAGAAAAAAAATAAATATTCGAACCGAATATATTCGGCACCAAAACCGAATAATTCGGCCGAATACGAATAGTGGAAATGATGCCGAATATGCCGAATACCGAATATCAACCGAATATTCGGCGCATCTCTACTAATTACCGAACACGTTACACGTTAAGTTTAACGGAAGGGTAACATTATAATGGAAACCAAAACCTAGTAATTGTAGCGCAGCTATACGATTGGAAAGACTATGAGCACTATTCACAGACTACGCTAAGATTCTACTTTGACGAGTCGAGTTCGAACTTTCAACGCTTATTTTGTTTAACAGACGTGTCAATACTCATACTTTGGGCTCACATCTTTACTAAATAAAGAATAAGTAAAATAAATAAGAGAAATGATCACATCGTCATCATACTAAGACGTACCACTGACTATTGCAGTGGACAGGGCAGTTATTTATCAGGTCAGTCTGGCCCTGGATCAGAGCGAGACGACATATATTAGATATAACAAAACAGAAGTAGGTACAATTTCGACAAAAATAACCTCGCTCTACCGTGGTCAATAGTAGTGGGCGTTGAATGAACGAACAGTTTTTTTAGACTGTTTCTTGGTCGTCGACTGATAAACTAGTTTACTGTTCAACGATAAACTATTTTACCAATAAACGGCGCGACGCGCGCGACATAATGTATGTTTGCCGTTTGGGTTTTATTGAACTAGACGATCAACGTCAACTATGAAACGTTTCCGTTTCGTGGCGACGCTCGACGCATCGCGCGAACCGAGCAAACGGCAACAATGCACGATTACAAGCGCATAATATGTTTAGCAATCGTTGATCGACGCAAACAACATAATCGACTAAGTCGACTAATAAACTAGTCGAAAAATAGACTGGTATAAACTGACGTAACGTTGACGGTAAACGGTAAAACGTTATCAACATAGTCGAATAATATCACGATATAAAATAGTCCAAAAAAAACGAGCATTGAAAATTCGACTCCTAGTCAAAGTAAAGACATAGCAAGAGATATTGCATCGAGCCTACGAAAGAGACAATCGGCTAGTTTCGACTTCGTAGAGCGTTATCTCTACAGACTCGACTACAGTTCGACGATCAGTGCGTAACACACTCCCTTCGTAAGCACTGATAGTCCGGTATTGATCAAAGCTTGATCAAAATGGTCGACAAATGTCATATAGATAACTAGCGGCCCGTCCCGACTTCGGACGGTTACAATTTTACCTACATTATTACCGTCATAATAAAATAAAGCCTATAGCATTCCTGAATAGTGCAGCTATGGAATGAACTTCCCTCTGAGGTGTTCCCTCGGTGCTACAATATGGGATTCTTCAAAAATGGCGTCAAAAGTCCTTCAGGGCTGGAAGCGCGTTGGCGACTGGCGACTGGTGTTGCAAATGTTCATAGGCGACGGTGACTACTTTCCATCAGGTGGCCCGTCGGCTTGTCTGTCAATCCTTTGAGACATTTAAAAAAATATATTTCTGATTGTGAAAGAATTTTCATGATCGGTTCAGTATTTCCGAAGATTAGCCCCTACAAACAGAAAAAAATTACAAACTTAACCTCTTTATAATATTCGTATAGTGCGAAAGAGATAACGCTCTACAGACCCGAAATAAGCCGAAGTCTCCTTCCTAAAGTCGATGTGCAAAATCTTGTTGAATAATGTACAGTCTGTGAATCTTACTCTATGAGACCGGTTGTAACGCATCGGACTCACGGAGACGGCGGCTCGTGTGTAGCAACTCAACGGAGGTCGGGGTTGTCGTTGATCTGTTTCTTGATTCGCACCAACATGGTGGTGTACCATTGGTCGAGGCGCGATATGCTGTCGTACGTCTTCACCGCCTCGGTGAACGCGTCCACGTTCTGCTCTTCCAAATGTTCGATTAGTTCCTGGGGACAAATGAGAATGTTGAAATTAAGAATGGTATTGCCAGTGCCGTGACTACTATATTTTGCCATCTAACACCTCATTGGACACCTTTTCAGGCCAGAATTACCTAGGATTTTTAGGCATCATCCTCCACCAATCCGCATTGGAGCAGCGTGGTGGAGTAAGCTCCAGGCCTCCCCAAAAAGGGGAGAGACTCGTGCCCAGCAGTTGGACGTATAATGGGTTGCCATTATTATTATTTATTTAGGCATCAGTTTATGAAAACTTGGATCCGCTGCGCAATGTCTGGAGTCACCCTCCACCGTTTCGCATGCATACAGCACAACGTGTATACATTGAAGCGAAAAATTTTCAACTTGAGCCTCCGCCACACCCCGGACGGCGGGACGTCGTAATTTCCATTCTTTTCGTATAGAATGGACATTACGACGTCCCGCCCGATTTCCCCGCCTCGCCCATCACCCCTTCCCCAAGAAGCAGTTGAATAAATTTCAACAATGAGGTTGCGAGCGGGCGAGCGTGTGGTCTATTTTTAGTTAATTTCGTCACGTAGTCAGTGCGACAACTTATTTCACTATTGTTTTAGGTCATAATCCTCGTGCTACATTTCTGTGTGCGCGTGTACTGATTAATGTCCGTAATAGGTAATCAGAATAAGCGTTTGTATAGAATTTTAGCCGGGTGTCCGGGCATACTATTACATATTCTCTGCCTCCGCGTCAACTTCCTAGATTGCCATATGGGGTCGTAATTGTGCAAAGCAATAAGGCAATCTTTAGGGGAGGTTATTGTCCACCAACGTCTTTCGGGTGAAAGGATCATGATGATGATGTCTGGTCCATGGTGGCTTAAATGTTTTTTTTTATGTAATAAAAGTGGCAAACAAGCATTCAGTTCACATTGATGTTAAGTGATAACTGCAGCCTAAAGACACCCACACAATCACCAGAGGTCAAAACGCAGATGCTTTGCTGCTCCTGAGACCTAAGGTGTTGTCCTTCTGTGCCAGAAATTACAGGGCCGTACATTACCACCTGACCGGAACACGATACTGAACACTACCATTTAGCGGCAAGTATATTAGGTAATGCGGTGGTGCCTACGCCCGCGAACTCCGTCACTGGAGCTCTACCACCAGTTAGAACAAGATGAACAATTGGTACTGACCTTGACAAGCTTACACTCCCTGGTGTCGGCGAAGGCTGGGTACAGCTGGCAGTACTTCTCGAGCGCGTGCTGAGCGTTGAGTATGTCGACGCACAGGTGGCAAAGCGCCGCGCGGAACATGTACTCCTTGGCGCTGTATTTGAGCAGACTGTTGTCCAGGGACGACTTGGCGATCTGTGCACGATAGAAAATGCTGCTGACATTTGCTGAACAGGACACCTTTTTGACGCAGCCGTGAAGCACATATTACATGTAGGTTTGTAGTTTTGTACCTAATAATTTTAGAAACTGTGTTTTTTGTTAGCTACGTTTTATGTCTATTTAAGTATGTGTCTTGTTGTTGTGCCAAATAAATGTTTCTTTCCTTTTCGAATCATAATTTTTAAAACAAAGTGAAAAAAAAAACAGTTGTGACACGCCAGGGGGCCGACCGCCTAACTCTAATGCTTTCGTTTAGGACGTTATCTTGTCAGTTTCGAAACGCCTATTAACATTTTGCTCTTAAGTATATATATACCTGCGGACGAAAGCACTTCCAGGAATAAGTTAGGCGGTACGAAGATAAGATGATGTCATAATCGAAAGCTAAACGAAAGCATTAGAGCTAGGTGGTCAGCCCCCTGGTAGAAGTGAAACCTTCTGAATGTTGGTGTTGAGGATCTTCTGTTCATCAAATAATTTAGCCTTGATTTCGAGTTCCAATGTATATTTTCTTAAAAATACATAGATAGTAGATTATTCGTAGGTAACTGTTTCGTTCATCCGTAAAAGAAAGTGTATACGACCTCCCTCAGCTAGTTTTTTCTACGTGCCAGCATCCCGTTAACGACCACGCTCCCGATGCTTCGGGGGCAGATAGGCCCGGGGAATGAGGAAATCCTCGACCCCCGAACCCTTTGTTACGCTTCAGGTGCTGAGGGAGGGATGATGATTTGTCAGTCAGAAGTAGAATGCGGAGCCACCCCTTTGCGGCCCGCCACCTTTCCGCCGAGTCGCCTGCGCCTGAGCGCAATGTTGCTAGTGTTGCGTAGTGTTGTTCCTCGAACAGTTGACTTCAAGATAATGAGACGAATGACAAAAAATAGAGAAAGAACTCTACAAACGGATAATACGTACACGTATAAAAAACGCCACGGTTGTTGTGATGCGTTTTCTGAAGATTTGTACCTCCTACCTTTTTTTCTGCCCACATTAAATCTTATGAATTTATGTGTTTTGTCTCTTTTTACTGTCGCTTTTTCGTTTCATCGACTTTCTGATCTTTGAAAATTTATTACAAACGTTGCTCACACCGATGATGGGTCGCGCTTGATGTTTATTTTTCATTAGTTATGAGGCAATGGCTTTAATATTTAATGTATGGCAGAACGACGTTTGCAGATGGGGGGACCAGCTAATATCCTACAAGAGCACAAGTGTGATAGCGTCGCAATCATACCTGTTCATATATCTGTATGGCCTTGTCGTAATGCTCGAGCTGCGCGGCATACTGCGCCAACTTCAGCATACATTTGTTGGCCGAAGACGTGGACTCCTCGCCGCGGAAGTAGTCCGCCGCTTGCTCGTAATGCTGCATCGCTCGCGCTAGATCCACGCACTCAGTCTCGTACAATTCTGCTATGTTCTGCAATGATAAATTCATCAAGTTAAATTCGGCAAGCGGCAGAACGGCCGCCGGCGGCAGGATTCAGGTACACAAACTTTTTTTCGGCGTGGAAAGGGGTCGAGATTCCTTGTTTTTCTATGTTATGAAACATAGAAAGGAGGCTCGGTGGATCTTCGCACGGCCGGGACTGGATAGTGGACCCGGAACCTAAGGTCTAAGGGTGAGATCCACATACCGCACTACGACTTTACTTTCAGCAAAATACACTTAGAACTGTCAAAACTCATACTAAACTGACAGTTCTAAGCATACTTTCCTGAAAGTTAAGTCGTAGTCTGCGAATCTCAATCAAAGCTAGATGCTTGCGGCAAGCCTAGCAAGCCAGACTCGTGGGGGTAGGCTGGGCCCGGCCGGCAAATGTCATCTCGACTGTATGGCCAGTCTGACGTTGGAAATATAATACAAATACATCGTGATGAATACTGCAGTTTTGGATGCATGCTTGCCACCTTCCTTATAGGTTCCCACTGCAGAATAATTTCATTCATCCAGATATACTGCAAACCTAATTTTTAGCAATATTTATAATCTAGAGAATATTATATCCACTAGGTTGCCAATCAAAATTTGGCCGCAAGTTTTTTTTTTGAGATGAATTTTTTTACATGTTTTTTAATACAATATTGTCTAGTTCACGGCAATATGTATAAAGACTGAAATCACGGCTGCCTTTGCGCATTTGACCGCCCCTACATATTTTCGTTCCGCCCCGATAACTTTTTACGTCCATAACGTACATGTATTATTTATATATATATCAAATTAAAGGCATTTTTTTATTATTATAAACGGGAGCCAAATTAAATCGACCGCAAGTTGCTGGCTGTAAAAATAAAAAAATATGCATGAAAGTTAGCTTTGCAGCATATTTGGATGAACGAAAATCAGGAGTGGCAATGCCAAAATAACAAGCAAATTTTATTGTTTGGAAATGAATTATAAGAATGTATCTAGACAGTATAGTATACAGTGTTGACATAGCATCGATGTTCAAGCTGAAATTAATCTTCAGTGGAAATATTTTATTCAGAGCGTCTATAGGTTTTGACTATAAATGAATCAGGAGGAGCGCGGAGGAATATGTTGCAGTTGTACGCTTTTATCAGGCCAACAATGAAACTAGCTCTTTCTTGTCTATGCGGTCGTCGCGAAATGATGCTGTCGCAAAGTTTACGCGTACTAATAGGGTGAATACAGCGACAGCTGATCTAAACATCGGTCGTAACTCCATAACTTCACGCCTGTACTCCTGAAGGAGTAGGCAGAGGTAAATGCATGCATTCAAGCATACATGCAAACACCCACGATTCGCCGGTTACGTTTTGGCCCATTTAACATGTGGCGAGCCTGTTGAAATCTCCGGCTAATTACCAAATTTCGAGGAAAATTTCCAAAAAATGGAAAATCTCAATAAAACCAGTGGAAATAAAGGAAAAATAAACGACTTTATCTCTGATAACCCCCTACCCGGCAATCAAACCCCGGATCTTAGCGTAGTGGCAGTGGCCTGTTATCACTAGACTACCGAGGCAGTTTAAACTTCAGTCAATAATAAAATACTTACTTGATGTTGTTTAGCGGCAACAGTGAACCGTCCCATATCAGTGTAGATCTCGATGGCTTTCAGTAAACACGATACGGCCTCTGAACCAAAGAAAATATCACGTCACAAATAGAAAAAAAAGATTTCGTGATTTTTAAGAGACACATGAATTCTTTCAGGCGTTGGTGGTAATAGAGTCCTAACAGCACATTGTAGTGATTATAATCCTGAATTCGGGTTTGATGCTCAGATCGATAAGTGTTATTTGATATTATGTGATGACTGCAGTCTATAGACACCCACACAAAGACCAAGGTCAAAATGCAGATGCGTTACCACTCCTGTGGCCTAAGATGTTATGCCTCTGTGCCGGAAAATACAGAGCCGTACATTACCACCTGACCGGAACACGATAGTAGTGTTACCATTTAGCGGCAAGTATATTAGGTAATGCGGTGGTGCCTACGCCCGCGAGCTCCGTCACTGGAGCTCTACCACCAGTAAAAATTTAATTTTCTTCATTCATTATTCTTTATTGACTAGCCGAAATCATAGTTTATCAATTAAAATTATCAAACATAACAATATTGTAATTTTGATTTTCTTTTACAGCGTCTTTTTGATATTGTTAGCTACCATGGGTAGGCCATGTCAAAATCTGCTAATAATAACTTCTACTGGTGGTAGAGTTCCAGTGAAGGAGCTCGAGGGCGTAGGCACTAGTGATGTAACGAATATCAATTTTAATACATTCGCGAATGCGAATATCTGCCGTTGATATTCGCGAATGTGAATATTCACTTTCCAATTTGGCGCCATTTGTCTATGGCTTTATTTTGCACGCATTTGTCATTGTCATTTGTTTTTCCGAGCATTGTCGAGCCGATCCGAATCAGGCCGATGAATGTTGTTTACTTTACGAAAGATTGTTAGCAGAAATACGAAAAATTTGAGGTTAGAGTAGGTTTAATGATTTTTTAAGATGAGTAAATCAGTCTCTAGTGAAATATTATGGACTTATTTTACGTATAGTATAATAAGTTGAATAGTGCAATATTATCTTGTTTGATAATAATATTTTCACTTCATTAAAAGATGATAATTTTTTTGTCTTAATAGGAAGTAGATTTTTGTTAGAACTTTAACTACATTAGGAGAAGAACATGTGTGATAATTATAATTCCTAGTGTGTATTTTGTTTTTATCTAAAAAACGTTTTATAACTTAATGACTTAATGGTAAGTACAATTCCCTGCCAGTCAATATTCTTCTCTTAAACTTTAATCAGTGTTTACATTAATTTTCTACTATTTTGAACTTCAAGTAAGAGAAGAATATTGACTGGCAGAGAATTGTACTTACCATTAAGTCCGCCTCATGTTACATTTTCCAAAGACGTCGACTGCTGAACAAAGGCCTTCCCCAAAGAATGTCACAACGAACGGTCCTGGGCCGTCCTCATCCAGCGATGGCCCGCGACTTTCACCAGGTCGTCGGTCCACCTCGTAGAGGGCCTGCCTACGCTTCGTCTTCCGGTACACGGTCGCCACTCACACACAGTTGGATTCGGCGATCGACCTCTTTCTCGAAGTTAGACCGATCTAACTGGACTGTTTGACCCAGGTTGATGCCGAGTCCGTTCCAGTCCAGAAGCTTGAAGACATCTTCCAAAGCATTACATCTCCCTGTCTCACACCTCGCTGAAGTTGGATAGGACGAGTTCTGATCCTGAAGTCGAACCGACATAGTGGCGTTTTCGAACAAGCTCCTAAGCACCTCGATGTATCGGTAGTCGACTTGGCACCTCTGGAGTGACTGCCCAAATCTCGACCGAATCGAAGGCTTTCTCATAATCCACAAACGCTAGACATAGGGGCTGGCGGCTATTCTCTTCTATCTTCTATCCACATACACCTGCCGCAGCGTGTGTATGTGGTCTATGGTGCTAAAACCTTTACGGAACCCGGCTTATTCGGGAGGCTGGAAATTGTCGGGTCTACGAGATGTACGGTTCGTAATCACTCTCGAAAACAGGTTATAGACGTGACTTAGAAGTGCGATGGGCCTGTACTTTTTAAGAAGGGTATTGTCACCTTTTTTGAAGAACAGTGCCACCACACTTTTTTGCCACGCCTGTGGCGGTTTGCCCCCAGATATGACGGAATTAAACATCAACTGAAGAGCTTCTAATACTGGCCTTCCGCCCGCTTTCAGGAGTTCAGCAGTGATTCCGTCATTGCCCGGTGCCCTGTTGTTTTTGAGCTGTTTGAGAGTCGTATTAATCTCGTCTATTCTCGTACTAATCTCGTCTGGTACACTATAACTTCGAGATATATATATATATATATATATATATTATATATATATATATATATATATATATATATATATATATATAATAAATAATCAGGGAGTTTGATGGCGAAACAGAAAAAAGTTAACAGAAATCTTTACCTGGCAGATAGCTTTAAACGTCAGATAACTGTCTGTATGATATTGTCAAAATATTAAAAGAAACTAGTATTTCTTCGTTTAGGTAATTTACCTTTTTGTTATTGACATCTTAATTATTTTTTCTTATGTACATATTCGCATAAATTTTGCGAATGCGAAATACGCGAATATTCGCGAATGCGAATGCGAATATTCGTCGTAATACATCACTAGTAGGCACCACCGCATTACCTAATCTATCTGCTGCCAAATGGTAGTGTTCAGCACTATCGTGTTCCGGTTAGATGGTAATGTATAGCCCTGTAATGGGCGTCTATAGGCTGCAGTCATCACTTAACAGCAATGTGAACTGCATGTTTGTTTGCCACCTCCATTGCATAAAAAAAAGAATTAACCAGCGCCTCTTAGACGGTGGTAACAGTTAACAGTTAAATATAGACGTAAACGTAACTGCACGCCTGTAACCCCCAAAGGGGTAGGCAGAGGTAAATGCATGCATTCAAGCATACATGCAAACACCACGATTCGCCGGTTAAGTTTTGGCCCATGTAACAGGTGGCGAGCCAGTTGACATCTCCGGGCACATTACCAAACTTCGAGGTACTGGGAAATTTCCAGAAAATGGAAAAATCCCAATAGAACCAGAAATAAAGGCCATAAAGAGGCTTTACACCATTATCTCTGATAATCCCCTACCCGGGAATCGAACCCAGGACCTCAGTGTAGTAGTAGTGGCCTGCTACCACTAGGCTACCGAGGCAGTTAAAGATATGACGTCAGATAACAATTTTTAAATGGTGCAACTCATTTTTTGTTGTATCTAAACTATTCTTTTGTTAACTACGTTTTACGTTACTGCGTAGTAACTTTAAAATTCATGGAACCCAGATTAAAAATACAATTACATTAATTATAATGTCAAATAAATGTAGATGCATTTAACAATACATTCAAATACTGTATGTGTTTTCTGAAATAAGGTTAGTAGAAAACGATGAATTCTCTCGAAACACCGAACAACTTTAATCAGGAGTACGTAATTAATGTATGTATGTATCTTCACGCCAGGTCCCTAACGGGGTAGGCAGAGAGTGTAGAGCGCCAGACATCCCGGTTCTGACAAACCTCTCGTGCCTCGTCTACCTTCATCATTCTCTTCATACATGCACGCCGATTCCTAAGACTTTTGACCCCACCATCAGACAGAACTCGACCTATTTGGTCATGGTAGGTCAGCCTTGGTCTTCCTGGGCCTCTGCAACCATCCACATTCGCATTGTATATCTGTTTAGTCATTCGCTCATTCGCTTTAGTCATTCGCTCATACGTAATTAAACTTTTCAATATGTATAAATCAGGCAATTGCCTTGCCTTGATTACATTTTTTGCTTTAAATCTTTTAAGTTCCTTTTGTTTATGGACGTAATTTGTTTAATACTTGTAGTTTTGGCAATTGTGTAGCTTTTTTCATTAAATTAGCAAAGGCACTAACCGACAGTTCATGACAATACGTATGTGTTTTGTTTACTGACTCTTCAAGTGCAATTTCAAAAGTGTGCACTGTTGAAACTGCATTTAAGTCGGTTTACACCAACTAAATATCTACGGCTCTTTACGGCGTTTTGTCACGTAACTAGGCTTAGTATACAAGGAGGATGACACTGGAAAATTTCTATTAAATGGAAAAACCCCAATAGCATTTAACCCACGACCCGGGGCTCGCCTGCTACCCTAGACCCTAATAGTTAAGATTTATTTTACACAGGGTTATCTATCATGGATGGACGCTTAAGGTAACAGACGGCGCGGCGGGTAGTGTGCGACTCTTAGGCCCGTATTAATGGATAGATCTCACTCCTTGAGACGATCTTAAGAACACGTTTTTCCATCCTTAACGGGAACTTAATGCAATGTTCCGGGACTGAGATTTGTCTATTAATACGGAATACGGGCTTTACTCACTCAAATCCTGTCCATATTCAGCGATGGTGTCACGAGTTTCTTATAACATCCGCGACCTTACCGGCGTCCATAGAGGTACACGGGAGGGGAGTAGCCATACGTTTTTCCCTCTGTCAAAGTCCAAGCCCAAGTGGGCCTATGCCTGTCGCCCAGAGGTCTATGCGTGAAATTGTGTATGTATTTTGTTAAAGTCAATGTACGAGTTTCGTATTAATAGACGATTTTTGTAGTGTGTGTATGTCACACGCATTTCCCTCCGCAAAAAATTACAGACTGTATTGCATCGGTAATAGACGCTATGGCTACTCCCCTTCGGTCCGCCGCGGCAACCGGTGGCCCGTGTTGCTCTATGCCGGTGGCCGACTGCAACCGGGCACTGGACTAACTGGCATATGGGTCTCCGGACGGTAGACTCGGTTAGTGGGACTGTGACAGAGTTCTATTTGCAGGCAAGACAATCATCATTTCAACCGAAAGTCGGCATACCCTTAAGTGGAGACTTTTGTTTAGTAGTAGCAAAGTAATAGGTAAAGTAGTAATAAGCTATAATCGCCACGCTTGGCATGCGATTTGAAGATCGCAGTGGCAGTAGTTTTATCCCGGCACTAGGACATGCGGTTGACTGACTGCACTGACGGAAGAATTCTCCTCCATCATGCAGTGGAGTCCTCACATCCCTCAGACAATGTATAAAAGATACTTACCATTAGCATCACACTTCTTATAGCAATTTGACGCGTCGACAAAGTTAGTGGCAGCGTCGTGGCGAACGCCAGCCTTCAGGTGTAGTTGCGCCGCGCTGCAGAAAGCTTGACCTGCCTGCGCCCATTTCTTGGCCATCTTGAAAAGATTCGCCGCCCGGAGATAGCAGTCTACGGCTTCTTCTACTTTGGATGATCCACTGTAGTAATGAATAGAAAAAAATATCTTCTTAAGAATTTCTTGAAATTCAATGTAAATAAAATGTTCTGGTGGGTACTCCATTAACGGAGCTTGTAGGCGTAGTACTATTATGGTCCAGTTGTGTGTATGTGCCTAGTCTATAACGGGGTAGGAATCAGAATCAGAATCAGAATCAGAAACTCATTTATTCATCTAGGGTGACCTCTCAATTTATTTTGTTTGTTATGACACGTTAAAAACAAACAAAATAAATTAAAGTGAACAACAATTGATATACATGTCAAACAAGATAAAAAATATATGTAAAGTCAAGAATATCACTAAGATAAATGTAATAAACTAATATAAAAAGTATATTAGTGGAATGTCTCACTTCCCCTTTACAAACTGATAACAAAGAGTAAAAAGAAAAAGATTTATAGGAATGGTCCAGTTCAGTGGTAGGTAATATACAACATATTATTAAAAGCAATGCATCTACATTAAAACCTGTAGTTTTCATCAATGTGAATTGTATTCCTATGTGCCACTTATACAACAAAAATAAAAAAAAAAAAAATTGTAAAATATGTATTAAAAAATTTGGAGAAGTTTCATGTCATGTGGAACATTGCAAATTGAATTTTACCAATGTACAAATACAGAACTGAAGTGACAAACTGGACATTTCTTTATTAGTATAAAGTAGTAATTCAGTAAAATGCCCACTAGAACCATCGTTGGAGCTCTACCACTAGCAAAAATGCTAATGCCTTCTCACCCATACAAACGGAAATGCAGCAGACTTGTCGCATTTTTGGTGTGGTTTTTATTATTGTTTGAAACACATCACTTTGTTGTCAAGTATAATAATAAAAGAAAAACATAAACAATAGCTCAGTTCGGTAATATACTTAGTACATTGATATCAATTGGCCCTATTTCAGCATTATGTTGATTTAAAACACCCAGCACTGGTCTTCTACTAGAACCACTTTATTTTATACTAGTGGCACACTGTGGACACTTCGCCAAAATTCCATACAAATGCTTAATTTGGTCTCTATTACACAGACTTCAATCAGTGACGTGTATTTACATGTTCACCTGTGTGCATAGCACGTAGAGAATACCAAACGTTGCATCATAAGGGAGGAGGAAGTTGGGTGAGGCAGGGAAATTGGGCAGGGCATCGAAGTGTCCATTCTATATGTATTATTACATATTCTCAGCTAGTGGCTCGCCCCAGCTTCGGTAGTGCAATGGATGTAATATAGCCAATGTCACTCAGTGAAGATGTAGCTTTATAATGGTGAAAGAATTTTTGAAATTGGTTAAGTTGTTTTTGTGTGAAAACATTACATACAAGAACAGAAATGTTTCCTCTTTATAATATTAGTACCTATAGACTAGTACTACTAAATATGTTGGTAGGATACACCATTTTTAGCCCAGTGAGTATTTTGAATACCAGAAAACATTTGAGCTATTCTTAATTTTTAAATTATACATTTCTGAGAAATTCTTATATTAATCTATAATATAAAAATAAGTCGGGTTTTCCTTCCTGACGCTATAACTCCAGAACATACAAACCAATTTCCACGGTTTTGCATTAGTTGGAAAGCTTTCGGGCTCAGGGAGGTTTATAGCAAAGAAAATTCAGGAAAATATATCTTTAAAACATATATTTTCCTGAATTTTATAGACATCCACGCGGGCAACGGCTAGTATTTTATAGATATCTAATATTCAGCTATTTCACCTTAGTACCTTTTTCTGTTCAATATATTTGAACATAAGCAATGTAAAATTGCCACAATTCTGAGCGTCAATTAGCTAAGTTAGTTTACCCTTCAAGGAACGTAATCCTGCTGGTAGCTAGACACAAATTATTGAAAATTTTACTGCCCTGTAATTTCCGACACAGAGGCATAACACCTTAGGCCCCAGAAATGGTTACGCATCTGCATTTTGACCTCTGTGTGGGTGTCTATAGGCTGCAGTCATCACTTAACATCAATGTGAACTGCATGCTTGTTTGCCACTTTCATTACATAAAAAAATCAACTGTCATGTTTTTCTCATGAATTGATGGGTCAAGAGTGTAAAAATGTTAAGTATATGATACATTTAAATGCTTTTCATTTTTATTAAACTTTTATACCAATCATTCTGTAAAATAAAACAATCTTGACTATAATCATGACTCATGATAGTTTACGAATGATAAACAAAAATTGTGAGATAATGACCTAAGAGCAAATTGGGAATGACTAATACAGTAACATGCACCAGAAGAAATCCACATCTGTAAGGATTTTACACAACCCTTGTCTGACACATTTCTGTGTATATGTCTGTGTGAATTACACACCAGTTTCTTTATTTTAGCAAAGAATACATAATGTGGGAGGAATTTTAAATTAAAAAGTTACTAAGACTAATCGGACATGTAGGTATCGAGATTGTAACGGTTCATGATAGTCTTAGAATACGTAAAAAACGAATTGATAAATAATAGTATTTAAACTAGATTTTATCCAGTACTAGTGATGAAATTAGAAAATAGATGGATGGAAAATTATCTGTACACTGTTGAATTTACAATAGATGTGATAATTAAAGAGTTATGGAGAGAATAAAACGAGAGTCATTGTCTTTACCCGAAAAGTGATCCCAGGAACGTTTTTGATGTACTCAGCTTCTTTTCAGCGTCCGCCATCAACTGCATAGCTTTTTGTTCATTGTCTGCCATTTTTAGGGCTTTTTACACTAAGCACTAGGTTGTTTTTTATATATTTTTCAGAAATTTAACAATTTATTGACAAAATGTCGTCACTCCTCTCGACTGCGAAAATCCGTCGCTGTCATCGATTGGTTTGGTGTTGCCGCATAATTATTTAAAATGCGTTCACGTTGGCTTAATTTTCGTGAGTAATGCGTTCTATTTAAAAATTGAGCCCTTTACATACATTCTTATGAAAATTATTAATTGTGTTTTAAATTATATCCTACGAAATAAGTACTGAGTTCGTTTTTTTTAATCAATTTATTTGTGATCCTCTTAATTGAAGCATGTAAACCCATAGATTTATTATCTTATTTTAAATCTATGTGTAAACCTGATAAGAAATACATAGTTATCCTGTTTGTCCTACAAACGGGGTGACTTTACCTTTTTGTAATAGTTAGAGATATTTTCGAATATTTATTTATTGATTGGAATTACTTAACGAACTTATTCTATTAAATTAAAACGTTATAATTAAGTATACATCAACATACACGACATGCATGCACTTCTCGTGAAACTATCATCTTAAGGTCTTGTCGAGAGACTCTGCCACTGGAAAGCCAGCTTTCTATCTGAACGTTTTATTATACAGGTCTTAGTTGACGGGCAACGCTCAGACAGATTACCAATTAATGCTGGTGTACCGCAAGGCTCTATGCTACCTCCTACGCTCTTTCTTTTGCTTAACAATGACTGATGAAATATCGGAGCAAAATGGCTATGCGGATGGCAGTTTGGGAGATGGACACTACACTAGCTGTGCAAATGTCTGTCGAACGCTTATCGAGGAAGACTTATGTATGTCTGAACTTCTGAAGTCGAGCACTCTCTAGAGCGGGACTCGGATTGAGGTAGACTCAGTTCACCCCCTCAAAGACAAGTCTGCATGTTTACTGTTTCAAAATTCCTATTCATTGTAGCACTATAGTTCCAGGTGATTTATCAAACGATATGCAATTTGCAATTCGGAAGTCGAAGGCAGAGATGGCATCGAAAAAGCTTGGAGTGCTTTAGGCTTACGATGAACTTGTCGTAGATTCGAAAGCTGGATCTGGCCATGTTACTTGGAAGGACTCGTAGAATGGCCCCGTAGCACACTGCGGACACTCCGCCAAAATTCCATACAACGCTTAATTTGGTCTCAATTACACAGACATCAATCAGTGACGTGTATTTACACGTGCACCTGTGTGCGTAGCACGTAGAGAAAACCAATCGTCGCCCATAAGAGGGGAAGGTTGGGGGAGGCGGAGAAATTGGGCGGGACGTCGAAGAGTCCATTCTTTACGTAGTAATAACTATCATACAGACAACTATGGTCTCAAGGGTGGCAACGCATGTTAACCTCTGGTCTTTGTGTGGGTGTCTATCATAGATATAATATACTACTTCGGTGTCTATAGGCTGCAGTCATCACTTAACATCAATGTGAATTGCATGCTTGTTTGCCACCTTCACTGATTTCTTATATGTAGCAAAAATTACAAAATAAAACAAAAATCAACTTTAATTATTTATTTATTGTATGTTTATAGATATAATCAATCGCTACTATTTGCGATTCAACAACACACATACACAACTTTTGAAAGCTTCAGTTGGTTTGTTTTCTGACCGAAGTATAAAACTAGAAGTTCAGCTATTAGGCAGAAAACACTCCATTTCTAACAAAAATATATGTTTTTCCGTTACATACTTGTGGTTACATTTTATTATCTAGCTTTTTTTTCATTACATCCCTTTATGTTACGGACTGGCCGATTAATCTTGTTTAAAAATGAGTTTGTATTGAGAACTCGGCTTGATCCTTAATTAACATTTCAACTTAATAGTGGTAACCCTAAAACGTCAAGTTTAGTCCTCAGGTTTAATATAAAGATGCCTAGAATTATTTTTCAACTGTATGTAGATATGATGTCCAAAGAGTATACAAATACTATGATGTCTTGTGAGATCAATAAAATGTAACCCCATTATTACTTTTACAGCATAATAACGCTATACAATAATATTTGACACCTAGTAAGTGCTACGATTAATAGAATATAAGACTAGGGTTTACTTTTAACTTCGGTCCTTCTTGTGAAATGCTCTCTATTTTAGACTATACTCATACTTGTGCGGTCTGTCTACGGTGTATGTAAAAAAATGTAATATAATAATTATCAAAAAGAATGTCAATGTACAATTCATAACTTCTAGCGGTGCCTTTTAAGGACATCTCTATACATTCGGTTTTAGAATTGATAATTGTGTATACATGATTTGTCGAGAAGATGATTGCAATACTAAGAATACATAGCTAAGTGAAATAGTTATAAATTTATTTAATTTTGTTATAATATTGTCATTGGAACAAGAGGTATGATGTTATTAGAAATGTAGTGAAAATGGCTAAATAATTACAATAGGAGAAAATAAGCAAATATATGTAAAATGATAACCAAATAAAAAACAAAAAATAAATCTTAATCAATTTATTTAATTCATAAATAAACTAAAATTGAATATCTAAAGGCACGAAAGAGCTAGCAAATAACACAGTAAGGTATATTTACATAAAAAAGAAATCCGTTAAGATATTGATAATAAAATGTACAACTTAGATGAGTAAAATAATTCATAAAATATCTACCGTTGTTTATCAGCTTATACAAAATCAAAACACTAGTCTACAGAATCATACTGTATCAATTCAGTCGATTCCACTTCACATCACAGTAAAAATTGACAAATAATAAACAGTATGGCCAACGGAAAAAATCATAAGATGGGTTTGTTACTGGCAAGCCCCAATTCATAAGACGAATTTTATCTATCTACACAATATTAACGGGAAACAAAATATTGCACAAATGTATGCTTTCATTTAACTGCAAATAATATAATAGAATATTGCAAATGATATTATATACCATTAATGAAAGCTCAAATCAGTACTATGCATAATATTATAGTATACTACATTAAAACTGTTACGATAATTTTGTTAAAATTATGAAATGTATTATTTGAAACAGTTTTGTATCAATAATATCAAATCATCTCAGATTTTTATGTGAAAACAAGCACTATGTACTATGTAAACATCTATTTATTTACAAGTACCGATGTGACAAAGGTATTTTTCTGAACTCAAAGCAAACTTATTTAATTTCTACTCTTAACAATATTCTTTAACAGGCTACATAATATTTATTTATTGTTGATTACAGACATCTTTATATCTAAAACGCGCGTTGGACAACGCGTTGAAAGATTGATAATGTTGCCATTTTTAAAAAGTTGTTTATTTATTTTCAAATGGCAACATTAAAAATAACGATAACGACACACAGATAATACATGTTTTTGAAAAATAATTAATTAATAATTTTAATACTTACATATTTTTGATTGAACGCAGTCTTTTAAGCGAAATTATATGCCGATTGGCAAAAGGCTTATGTTTTAAGTGCACTAAATCATATTGAGCGGGCGATTGTATATGTGTTTTACAAATGACAGGCCACAGATTAATACAAAATGAGGTGCAAAAATAACGTGACTTATTTCAGTGTCTTCGTGGAAACAAACAAACAAGACTGAGAGTCCCACTGATTAGATAACTGCGCGTAATTAACTACAGTTCATAACGACCGATCGTTAAAAAAACAGAGATGACAAATGCCGTTAATAAGTTGAATATAGTGTAGTTCTTTCATTATCCAAATTTTGATATTCTGAACGGTCCAGCCGCGTCCGACTTTCAAAAAAACCCACGATCGGTCGATATTCATATCGTCAAAGCTCTGCGAACACAGTAAGCACCTAGTCCATATATTCACAATAGCCATACAGTATAATATACACCCGTAACACCTAATTTCGTAACAATCTAATGCAATAACTACTATAAACATTAATTTCCAAAGGACGTCGTGATATCAATATTTGTATGAATTAGGCGTTTATAACATAAGGGTAGTTCTCATCATTCCTTTCTAATGACTACGAATTTTCTGCGTCAGAGCATCTACTATAGAAGACAACGACCATTGGAAAGTTTTCTTTACAAAGATTACGTGAAGATATGGAGATAACATTTTTTTTATTTATTTTTTTTTAATCTGAAAATGCATTTTCGATGGAAATTGCCTTTTCAGCTTTACACTACACGATAAAGATTTTCGTTTATACACATTTAATATAAGAGATATAATAATTAGTACATGGGACTCATCAATGAGTAACTACATGCATCAACCGTTTTTGTAATGGTATTGCTTAATAACAAACATGAATCCAATTTATATCATACAATTTATAGTACAAGTAGTGAGTTAGCATCGAATAAATTAGCTGGAAGTTTAGTATTTTAAACATTAAAATAGGTTACTATGCAGTATTTTTGCTAAACTTCCCTGGACATAATGATATATTCCCACAATACATCATAAATTTCATTACAAAAATGGCTGAGTAAAAATCAATAATATAATAGAATAACTGCTTTATCTCAATTTCTAAACATAAATGCTGACTACGCCCAATGGTAGGAATGGCAAAGCAATTATAACAGATATTTCAAACTATCGCTGAAGTTGCCATAAGCAAATATACATGCATTTGTAACACTATGTGTACACATTAAGATAATAAACTGTCTGAAATGGAATTCGAATTCTTAAACTGTCAACCAAAAAACAATCTCCTGGTTTATCGTTTACATAAAAAAACACATTTTAAATACAATTAATAATTATTTTATTGCTATGGCAACCCCATCAACTGGCTAAGAATTATGATTTCATTTGTACATATATATGGAATGTGATTACGGTTGAATATTCGCAAATAAATTATATTACACGCTACGCACCATTTCATAAGATAATTTCATTCAAAATAATACATTATGATGTGATACGATTAAATTGTATATTTTTACTAATGTATTTATGTTCTAATTTATTTTCATAATAAGCTTATAATCTTCCGCATTTCGTAGGAAGTTATTGTTGCAAATATAATTATGACTTGAAATATTTAAAAGAAAACAAAACCTAAAGCATCATTCAAAATTCTATTTGATTAATTAAACATAACACAATACAAAATATAATAATGAAAAATCAAATTTATTGTCGATTAACTTGTTTATTTGAACTGAATCTTTATACCGAGATCTTTTAAAAATGAAATTGAATTATGTGGCATTACTAAACGTTTATAATGCCAATATCATTGATCAACTCCAACGTCCGTTGTTTGAGAGTGTAACAATTATATTAACAAAAAATAAAAGAATTTTCAAACAAATCATTAAATAAATATAAGTCTATGTTATCGCCGAAAATTTTAATAAATCAAATAGTGATTTGCAAAACGGAAGATAATTTTATTGCAATAAGCAAGTGTAAGCAAAAACATACATTTATTTAAGGGTAATATGTTTTCAATAGCGTAATTTTCTAAAATACGCGACATAAACAAAAACAAAGTAATAAACAATTATTAAGACAACATATTTAATAATGCCATTATACTTCACACTGATATGAAAGAGGCCATAGAGACATGATGTTCCTAGTTAGACGTTGCTATCTCAAGACATTTGTTTACGCCTAGTTTATCAGCCCGCCGGCGGGCTTTCGGCGCTTGACACTTGGACTGACATTGTATAATGGACTGGCAACACTCCTCCTACAACAAAACATTTTCCGTCCAATAGTAATGTTAGCGACGATATGAGAATCCGAATGTAAAATTTGATAACGATCATAAAAAAAATACCAGAAAAATAAAATCTAGAAAATAATATTCTACCTACCTGGTATCTAAGTCAGCGTCCAATGGTAACCGAAGTGATCTAGTCTTATTTGATTCGTTGCTTAAAACGAAAACCTCCTGTTTTATCTAAAATTAGTTTAACATGGCCTCTAGATTTTGACAGTTATGATATTTGATTATTATTTCATTCGATTCGAAAACAGAGATGTTTCACTGTTTACATTTTTTAGTGGTAACTTATATTCAACCTTAAAATACGCGCAATAATGTTGATCCTTTATGCTATATATTTGCAGTACCATAACTTATGGACCATGAGGAAGAAAAAATATTTTTCTGGGAGTCGTAAAGGCTACGGGCAACAAATTAATAAGACCAAATCACCATAATGCTTTTCAATCAATCCTTAATTAAATATCGTATATACAGTAACACTAGGCGCCCGGTGCAATTTCTGTTCTCGGTGTAGACAAAAAGAGGGGAATTTTAGAACGAAATTGCCCAGAAATAGTCGAAGGACCATTTTAGCTGTGACATCTATCAATCCTGGATTCTAGGATATTGGCCACGCACGAAATACTCCTTCAAATTTGAATCTCACCTGCTCTTTATAAACGGAAAACCAGTATAATTTTGAAGTAACATAAAATATACGCGTAACAACGAATAAGCCAAGATTACTGGGAGATAATTTCATCTAATTTGTGCGTGCCAATACTCAGGAGATATTTGCCCACGCCTTCAGCAATTATATCCGAGACTATCATATCGAGACTGTCGCTTTATGGATTAAGCTTCAATCAAACCGAATATACATTAACTCACTTTTACTTTGAGGTTCTAAAAATAAAAAAAAGTACCTAAACATCATCTAATAACAAACATGTGATTAGGGAAAACGACTAACCTTTCCATAATCAGAAGTTTAATCCAAAAAGTTTGAGAATCTCGAATGGCTATGTGTGTTTAACTGAACTGGTTCGTAGTAGCGGGCTGTGGCGGCACGGGCGGTCTCATGGGTTGAATGCCACCCATTGGCATCATGGGTGCACCCATGCCCATTACCATGCCCGGTTGCTGCTGAAATAGATGGAAGTTTTGGTTTAATATTGGCTAATGTCTAACAAGTGGCACAAAGAATTCTGCATAATTTCAGGGCTTAAAATAAGGGACATATGTACTACGAAAGTATGGTTATTTAAAAATATATATCAAATTTGAAAAATATCACAATAACATTTTCAAAATTGGATTTTATATAACTTGTTTCTTAATAAAATACATTAACAATTTTTGAAGTATACAATACATTACGTAATAAGTTATATTTTTATATCTAAACTGTGATTCTCTTACGACTACATCGAATATCATTTTGCTCAAATATAATAGTTAAGTCACTCTCGTTTGAGGACAATAAATTATAAATAATTATTACTGATAAGTTATATCATTTGACATTTTGAAAGTAATAATTTTGTTTGATTCAACTTTTGGTAAAGATAACCCCCCCCCCTTATTAGTAAACGTACATTAGATACGTTTTAGCTATAGAATGCTTTGTCTTTGTCAGCTGCATTGTCAAATGTGCAAGATAGAAAAAGACAAAGGAGAGATTAGCAACACTTGAGCTAAAATACGCTTATGAATAAGGGGGTACATGTTTAGACAGATTAGATATATTATAAAAATCGTCAACACATTTCACTTTTTATTTCGTTTGTACTTACATCATCGTTTAACGATTCTTAATTTAAAACAAGGCTTTACAGAACATTCAGAAAATGGGACAGAAGTTAGGAGCATAAAACAAGGATCACAAGCATTCAAGATCACAGACAAACAACAGTTTTATATCAATATTTTATTCAACTATGCGACACGAAACTTCTATGGCTCGGATATCATCTATTCGCCCTTTATATGTTTATCTTCTATCTCTTTTCGTCAGCCAGGAATATCGTCAGTTTGAGCGAGATATGGACATATTTTAATGACGTATAATAGCAAAACCGCAATTCTCATAATAAAAACATGATAGTCAGGAAAGACATAAATATTAGAAAAAGGGCGGATAGATGTACTTCAAGTCATTCAACCAAAACTAAATAAAATTTGAATATTGGCAAGTTACATTTATTTGTCCAAAAAAAAAAAACTTTAAGCCTGTTTTACCTATGAATATCTTAATCTCTCACGGATCGGGAGGCCAATATTTGCAGAGACACAATTGAAATCAATTGTCTTATTTTTCTTGTGGCCTGACAGATGAACCCCTATCAGATTACCCGGCATTTGAAATATTTATATCTAACTGAGAGAAAAAAAAAGGGTTTACTAAGAATAGTAGTATATATTAAACTTTTTATATTTATGTTACATATTACATCGGTGTTTCTTTTTGAATGTATGTACGCGGCATTTGCATTCGCATTGAGAGCCCTCAAGCCAAAATTAATTTACACAACTGCCCAAAGGAGTTTAGTAAATTTTGAGCTTAGCTAAACCCCTTTGGGCCCGCGGGCTGTGCAACTTTCGCTCAAGTTATCGGTTGGTAGAAACCGGCATAGTGACACGCGGGTCGTGCTAGGCTGGCGGAGACCCGCGGAGGGCATGCGCGGCAGCGCTAGAGTCGGGTATTTGTACTCTTTTGTTTTTTGTAAGTATTTTCATTCTGGTAAGATAAAATTATTTTAAGCAAAGGAAAATGATCTTTTCGTTTCTCAAAACAATATTTGATTATTGTTTTACTTTGGCAAATCGTCAAAGTAAAACTTTTTTTTACATTTTTATGTACAAATCTTGCCATGAGCCTTTGCGCAAATAAATTATTTTATCTCCCATTATATTCCGTCTTTAAGTATTCGATAGAAGATAGTTTCTTATTTGGTTTTGTTTATAGCAAAGTTTCGAAATCGTCTCAGTGTATCGCCAACATGCGCTCATGCATGTATGGTGCAATCATTATCGTTATTAGAGACTGAAATAAACTTGTTTTTGACAATAACAGAAAACAAACCACAGTGCACACATTAAATATATCTACTAGTGCCTTAATTAAAATCGTACAGGTAAGATTATTACCTACCATTACCATACACAATTGTTGACAGATTTTATCTAATGCTAAAAATTAGTTTTGTAACTAAAAATAAATGCATGAGTGTACTAAAGGAGAAGGGGTAAGAAGTGTACACTAAAAGCAAAAAGGTGGTAAAAATAATAAAAACTGGGCGACTTACCACGACATAATGCGGGGGGTGGTACGTATGGGGTAATGTATGAGGCAATTGTGGGAGTTGCATGCCGGGACCCTGTAAAACGCAAAATAAAAGGGGATGCTGGCATGCTACTGGGCAGAAAAGAAATTATATGCACAAAGAAATAAAAATACTAGCAAATTAGTTTAGTTCAGTAGACCTTTAAATTGTTAGATTGTAGATAATATTGGTGATATATGATATAAAATAGGTGAATATAATCAAATATTGAAAAAGTCCACGTATTCAAATCCTTTATATAATTATTTCATAATATGTAGGTACTACATCTAAGAGAATTATTAACTTTGAAAAATTTTATGCCTTAAGTGCAACATAGCTGACTACTTATCACATAATTTAAGTAAATAAATATGAGGTCCAATTGGTCGAAATCAAGTTTGAATTCTGTAATCCCGAAGTTCAATTAGTTTAAAACATTCGAAACGATACTATCGAACAACATGGATTGTATCTTGTAAATTAAATGTCTACCGAAATAAACTTGTAAGTATTTAATAAACAGAAAATATACAGCGTCATAATAATTATGTAATGTAGAACTAGCATAAAACAAATAGTTTTAGCGACAACGAAAGCAGGAAAAAAAGAAAGATGGAGAGTGATAGACATCCTCCTGTATATAATATCTTAAAAAGAAACAAAAAGTAGGTCTAGCCGTTCATTCTGTCTCAGTGGTGAAATTTAATGAACTAAATGTTATTCATCCTACAAATCTATCCTATAAATAAGATTAT
Source organism: Macrosoma leucophasiata (assembly GCA_036365455.1). Lineage (NCBI taxonomy): Eukaryota > Metazoa > Arthropoda > Insecta > Lepidoptera > Hedylidae > Macrosoma > Macrosoma leucophasiata. The sequence goes on along the minus strand of JAWQUS010000004.1, from coordinate 2,166,738 downwards.
ATATTTAAAAAGATAAATTGTTTAAAATTTTGATCAGCTCTTTTAAATATATGTAGTAATATGTAGTAGGAATGGCAATAAAATATACCTCCTACATTGCACAACAAATATGGGTTGACCACAAATTCAATTAACGGTAGAAATTTGCGCCCAATTTCATCAATCAGTAAAAATTGTAGTTAATTATTGATTGACGAAGTCTCTAATAAATAATCAATTTAAAAAACAAAAATGCTTTAACTAAAGAGTCTCATAACGAGAGACAGAATTATGACAAAATTTGGCATTTATATAAATGCGCCTTTACAGTCTAGACTAGGATGTGTATATATTTCATAAAATGAATTATCCTGTTTCAGGTCGTCCCTACTCGGCTTATGATCAAGGGACAAGAAGTTTGAAAACTATTTTTTAACAAACATCACAGACATTAGCTTGTTCACTTGTTTGCTTGTTAAACAGTGAAGTATTTAATATAATATATAACTTAAATTAGACCAACATTTGGTATAATCTGTTTTCCATAGACAAACATTTTTTTAAATTCTCCTACAAATCGAAATTAAGTTAAATCATATGCTATCTATTTTTGTAACCTTCTTTTATATATCATATGCAACACAGAGCACGGAATACATTATTATACATTACAATGAAAACCGAAAAAAAAGCATAGTAAGTATCTGCAAGAAGTATTAGATTAACAAATGGAGGTGTGCCAACATTATTTGGGGCTTAAGTCTCGTAACAACTTCAGTAGTTGATTCGCACCTTGAAAGACGCGAGCACTTTGAACGAAACAATGTTGGTGTTTTCCTTAGTATTTGGTGAACTCAATGAAACGCAGCCTTCTCGTCCCAAGTTTAATGCGGAAGACGGATAATTTGACAATTCACATTGACACAATGTTGCTATTCAAAATTGTATGTTTCCAACACACTTTCTTTAACCAATAGTAACTTAAAAGTATTGGTACAGGCCAGCGAACTATGTGGCCGCGGGAAATGGCCGTTTGACCACATGAGAACCGTATGTAGTGGTAATAAAAGCTATATTTTGATTGAATTTTTATATTGATAAGCTGAGGGTTCGCTGATTGATAATTGTGACAAAGTGATCATACTATTTATTGTGAAACTTCGTTATTGACAGGGTTCGGAGGAACCCCTCGGAACCCCGATTAAAAAAAAACAGTTGTATGGCCTTTTTATGAGAACTAAACCCTCGATCTTTGCTTGTAAGATAAATATATGATACATGATTCGGTGCTCTGTTTGCACGTCAATTCCTGTGTGGTACTTACCATTGGCCGGTATCCAGCGCCGGTGGTGGCCTGTATCGGTTGGGGGCTCCACGGCGCGCCGGGCTTGCCCGCGTTCTTCGGCGAGCTCCACTGCATCGGTCTATACCATACGGTTGGATTGGTGCATGCGGAATCAACGTTCAGTTTGCTTTGGTATTTTAATTATCTGCTTGTGATATCAGTTAGGTATTTTCTTTAAGCAACGAGTTATTTTATTTGATTTTTATATTTGCTGGAATTTATTTTATCGGTTGACACATGATATTTCAACCTTTCGAAATTCGACTAAGTATGTTCTTAGGTTTTCGCGAACTACACTCGACATAAAACTAGTTTTCGGATTTACCTCGCGTATATAAAACTGAAACAATTATGAAATTCGACTTTTTAAGGGTTTTTTTTTTAATATTTTTTTGTGATATTAGACGACACGAAAGAAATTGTCCTTTTTATGTTTGACTATTTTGCAATTTTGTGCGAAAAAGGACACTTATTAAAAATCAATAAGATTGTTCAAAAATAGAAATCGTGTCAAATCGGACATTCAAATCGGGACTAAAGGAAACGTAAACGTAACTTCACGCCTGTAATCCCCGAAGGGGTAGGCAGAGGTAAATGCATGCATTCAAGCATACATGCAAACACCCACGATTCGCCGGTGACGTTTTTGGCCATTGGACTAAAGGAAGTGTTGGTATAGTCTGCACTACTCTGCACCAGATATAATGGTGCGATAAGAACTAATAAAATATAATGTCATGTCCAGCGGGGTGTGATGGCCACTTGAACCGGGATTGTGATCACCGCACCATGACAAATATTTGTATGGTCTGGTCTACAGGTGTTATGGTCATGTGTATCTACATGTTAATGGTTCCGGTAGTTTATGTGTGTGTACAATGCCGCCTATGACATAGGCTTGACCTAGAGTGAAACAGTGAATTAAGGCGGTATTTAAAAGTTTTTATGTATTTAATTTATTCACCTCCACAAAAACTGAACACGATTCTAAATACCAAAAAAGAACACACGTGAAAGCATCTACTTTTTAAAAATCGATACGTGCTTAGCTTGTACTACTTTTCATGCAAACTGTATCAATTAGCAAATCTAAAAAAAGGGTGAGTGTGAATTATAATGTACCGTTATTAAATGCTAAGTTCTTTAAAGACTGTATGACGTAATCGTAAATGCTTATTGTAAATGCTCGGTTGAATTACAAGTCGATTGTCACTATTAGTATATTTTGTCTGGTAAATATTCTCAGATTATATTAACCATGGAAACTTCCCTTTAATGTACCTCAAAGGCTAACGAATAATATGGAAACATCAAATACAGTAGCAGCAGTAGACCAATTTTTATCGTCCTGGTACTTAATCTTATTTATCAGTTCTAGTGTTGCGTTAATGTCAATTTATAATTATTGTAGTATAGACATCTTGAAAAGTCTTTGCCCTAAACTTGCTTTATTGTAAAATCTCAAATGTTTGACAAATATCGTAGTTTTTAAGAAAATAAATGTCCCATAATTATTTATTACTCTTTTCGAGTAATTTTTGAAGTGGATTTGTTTCTGTTATGTTTGATAGATGCTTTCACGCATGATTCACACGTGAGATGCATTCACCATTTATATTTTTTTTTTACTATGCTAGGCCAATGTAAACTGTAAATACTATTGCTTTAAAATGATAATAGACTGGCGTTTGTTCGAATAAATTGACAATAACAACTACTGCACGTTGCGTTAATATGAGCTGAGTAATAATGCAACGTGCAGTTGTTATATTGGCGTACACGTTACATTCACATTGCGTATAAAGCCTAGTTAACGTATACGCTGAACAAACGCCAGCGTTTTGAGATTTTAGCAATTATTTCTTAATTGGTCTTTTTAGCAAACAAAAGAAAACTTCTTAAGGCTATGTATATTTAATTGAAATTAATGAAATGCATTTCACACGTATTAAAAAAATATTAAAATCATGGCAATCCACTTCATTCGACAGTATGGATGGATATATAAAGTTAAAATGGGATATAAACAACTTGTACGAAATTAATCAGCACATAAAATTTATATTTTTATTTTAATCTATATCAATCCGATAATGCCAATAGGCGTTTCACAAATCAGCTTTAAAATTGTCTACCGTGTCTAAACTACTAAAACGCAATAACATTTTGCCTTTACTAATACTGTAACAGCTCCCACTAACCTAGTTAATTAGAAATACTGATTAGTTGCAGGCCAATTAATTTCTTACACGTTGTATCAAACGGATACTGTCTGGAATCTTTAAGGAGATCGTATAACATATAAAGATGAGGATCTGTTGCAATAATTAAGTAAACTAGCCACATCTCAATACACATAACTCGAGATAAATATTAGACTTTTATATTGAACTTTGTCGTAAATAGATACTGTATGCGGCCGAGATTGGTTTTATAAGTTCTTAAAGCTAGCTTGCTATTCTAAACAGCATTCATTTTCATCCCAGTTATTGAAAGATAAACTGTCCTACAAACAGCTTTTAAAAAATAACTCATGCTTTATTACAACTTAAGTATATTAAAGAAATAATGATATAAAATTATTATTATGGAGTTGCAGACAAGTGTTTGAAACCATTAAAAAGATACAGCCCTGTTTGACAGACGGCTGCCCTTAGAATCAACAGGGTATTGTCAGCACCCTTTGCGTTGCACAGTAAATACGATTAAACCACGTTGTTCTTCGCAGGGGCAACCTAAAATAATTACAACTACAATAATAATTATTAGTCATAATATAGTTCTACTCACTTCTGAGCCGTGGCAGTTTTGTTGATTGTGAGGTTATTGGCGAGCTGAGCGAGTGATGAATCAAGGTCGCCGGTCAACACTTTGCCAGGTTGCTGCGGTTGCTGTTGCCCTGTTAAAGATGGCTGGGTTACGATTGTCGTTGTGGTGGGGTTGAGATGATGTAGCGAATAGCTTAGGTTGATAATGAGCAATTTTATAGATACTATCGATTCGTGATATGTAGTCATATGAGTTAAGAAGTTATTTAATAAAATGATATTTAATTTTGAGGTTCAACTGATCTTGTTAAGTTTAAATTCAACATAACATTTAGCACGAATCGAGACAGCCGAAAGCTATGCTGAATAAACTGTAATAAACAACAAATTGTTTCCAAATCATATTTATGACAAAAAAAAAACAAATAATAAAATTAAACACATAACTCAAATAAAATTAACTTATACATTACATGGTACACATGCAACTGCTGTCATTTATTGTGAATTATTGATAAATACAAAATGAATTACCTACAAATAATATTGAAATGAATTATATACTGGTAGTAATTTACTACTGCTGTATGAGTAACACAAAAGATAGCGTTAGCATGAGAAAACACAACTCACGGAGTTACTCTCGTTCAAGAGTTATATGAGTGGTAAATATATGAGAGATGTTGTCACTGGAGATATCGATAGTGGACAGAGAAAACTCGTCTTTAACCCAATTTTCGATGAAGTCATATTAGCTTATCTACGTTGAAGTGTCAATAGCTCCTAACTAACAGTAATATACCACGACAAAATCTTTTAACATATTTTAAGGTATTCGGACATTACATCGACTCAACGCCGACTCAACTCCGACTCAACTCACATTATGGCATTGAAATGTAAGCTTTATGTAATGTTGCGAGTGAATTTGTCATCTTCTAAGTTAAAGGTAAAGTAGTACTACTAAGTAGACGCGTATACGATGGGTGGTCCACGTTTTGTTCACCTATTTCAAGTTGACAAATTCACTCTTAAGCAAATAACATAAAGCTTACATTTGAATGATATACTGTAAGTTGAGTTGAGTCGGCGTTAAATCGGTGAAATGTGCGAAGAGCTTTAAAATTCATTTCATCATTCATTACAAGGTAACCGCGCGGTTAGCGGCTTTTACAGTTTAATATGCAACCGCCGGTTATGTATAGTCACAGTGTATAGTGCGTACAATAACAGGCGGTTGCATATTAAACTATAAAAGCGGCTAACCGCTAGTGCGTTAGGACGCTTAGGCTCTATTGGCACTTCACCGTCGTAATACATCAATAGCTATGTACAATATACAATGTTAATTAGTGACAAAGGTTCGCGTGTGCCAGGTACTAAACTAAAATTTAGAAAAAACTGATTAAAAATTCACGGCGAAAGCTTGCTGAAAACAAAAGCAACGTCGAACGGCAGCCGGCAAGGCAACAACTTCTAAACGGATGGATGTATTAGGAATAGATTGAGGTAGAAACTAAAACAGGTGGTACGAACATTATGGTTTAGTCATGGAGACAAAATAAATATTACGGCAGTTGTAGATTAATTGAGACATAGTGCCAATTGGTCCGCTAAGGCACAAAACCAACCAACTGAAGACCAATATTTGAGTACAAATTGAAATTATACACTAATTGAAAATTTAAGAATACACATAAATCAGACATCTGACAAAATTATCGCTGCCCCATTGAACCAGATTTTGTCATTTTGGAGGGCTGTAAATATAGGGCAGCGATTGAATTTTAAAAATAGATTTATTGTTATAAGACATAAAGTTATAATTGAATATGATTTCGTGAGTAGAAAACAAACACGCATATTGCACTAAAAATAACACATTATATATTTCTGATACAATATTTTTTTAATTAATCTATCCCTAAACGTCCACAAAACACAAATCGAACCCATAGAGGCCATCGGCATCATCGGCTGGCGCGCGGGCGACCCAAACATCATCGGCTGGGACATCGGCATCGACATGACGTCACCGAAACCTTGCGACGCCATCGGCTGGGGCTGCTGCGTGATCGGCTGTTTCGCCGGAGAACCCCCGAGGGACATTCTCATCACATCCTCAAGGTCGTCGAAGGCCGATTTGGGGGGGTTCGGTGGAGGGGGTCGGGCTGGGGACGCCGTGATCGGCTGGGGGTCTCCCATACCCATGAACGGGTTCGCAGCTTGCACAAGAAATGTTCAATATTATACACGACGTTTTAATATACAGAAGATATAATACAGATAATATAACCCTCACCAATATAATTTACATTAGAGAAACCAGCGAAAGAAAGTGTTGCCATGTGTATTTAAGATAATTATGTTATTTATTTCCGAGAAAATAACGCTCAAAAGGTTCGGGACTGACAATAATAATTATTAAATTGCAAACGAAATTCCGAAGTTAACTTACTGAAACGAATAAATGAAATATTAGTTACGGACTACATGAACCTGTGATTACAAATAAACGTAAGAGGCTAAATTAGAGCGGTTTTAGATTTTCTAATTCAAAAATTCTCATACAAGTGGCAAGGTTTGCGATTTTTTGTACGTTTCGCGATGTTGCATTTAGGCACTCGAAGTTAAAACCTGCAATACGATCTCGCATTAAGTTTGAAAAAACTCATCAAATCATACATTAGATACTGCAATCAATAACCAAAGAATTATAATTGAACATTTTTTTTCTTCAATAGTCAAACGAACTATCAGCCCCAAAACTTCTGGAATGTGTTAACTTTAAATATTTTTGAGATTCAAATTAGTTCTTTCCAGTAACACATTTTTATCCATAGAGCAACACGGGCCACCGGCCGCGGCGGACTGGGAGTAGCCATAGCGTTTATTACCGATGCAAAACAGTCTGTCATATTTTGCGGAGGGAAATGCGTGCGACACACACGCACACTACAAAAATCGTCTATTACTACGAAACTCACACCTTGACTTTAACAAAAAACAGAAACAATTTCACGCACACATTTAAACATCTAGGCGACAGGTATAGGCCCATTTGGGCTTGTACTTTGACAGAGGGGAAAGCCTGCTTAAGTCTACTCCCCTCCGGTGTTGCTCTATGTTTTTATCAGTGTTTAATTCAATACGCATGGCAACCCCGTATCTAACTAAAAAGCGCCTCACCTGTGGTGTCAGTATTACTGAATACGTTAGAGAAGTTAGCGTCGGAGACGAACGTGTTGTTCTGGGTGGCGGGCGGGAAGAACCCGTTGCTTTGCTGCGCCCACATCGGCTGCGCCGGCGGCGCGGGTTGCGGCGCCGCTATAAAGTTATACCAGGTTGCTTTCTTTCTTTTTTAAGGTATGTTTTTTGATGATTTGTATGAGAATGCTTCAAAATGAAGACTGGTTTTACGGCTAATCGCTGTTTTGATTTAACAGTTGATTTATTTTATACATAAATTTTCTTATAAACGCCACATAGGTTGCGCGACTGGAGCGGGTAGTGATATCGTGCCACTATAAAGTGATTATAATGCTTTTTCGAATAGATAAGTTTGTTTTTTAATGAAAAAAAAAAACTGATATTCGCGTGAGATAAATGCTTTTGAAGGTTAAATTATCCGTATTTTAGTTGTTTTTTTTTCGACAAGTTTTGAACAGTAAAAATGCCATGATAAGATCTTTTTTTATATACTATTTTAATTTTAATTGGTCAACATCTGCTTATCTTTTAACATTCAGCATTACTGAATACGTTAGAGAAGCTAGCGTCGGAGACGAACGTGTTGTTCTGTTTGGTGGGTGGGAAGAATCCGCTGTGATGCGCTTACACCGCTATAATACGAGACTGCTTTCTGTTCTTATTTTAAAAGATTTTTTAATCTTTTGTGTGAGAGAAATTGCTTTAAAATAAATACACTATTTAAGATAAAACGCATTATGCGTACTTATAAAACATGTATAGGGTTTATTTATTTTTGTATTTTACAATATCATACATACAGCTCCGCGCATTTTCACAGAACATTTCTTCGTACCATAGAGGTACATCAATTTTACTTGGAAATACTTTTTTTTGTTATTTACCACGCGCATGTAGGTATTTTTTTAAGTGTACTTATAATATAGTGGTGCTAGAGTACAATATAATGTTACCATCCCCAATAAGCGAGGGATGTGCAGTATGGTACAGTGTAAGACAGTGAAGCGTGAGATACCCCAAGAGTGTTGTTTGAACAAACAAATAGATTTATACTATAATATTTCCTAAGAATGTTATTTCTCCAAAGTTTAAAAAAAAAATCTCTTTGCTATATACATTTTTTGTTTCTAATAAATAACATAAAAGTTGCTTCCATTAGACACTTTCAAGAATAGATAATGGTGCACATGCGTCACAGAGAAGGAGAGAGAGAGGACTACGAAGAAAAGAGACGAGAGAACTGCCAAGCGTACCAACATTCGCAACTGAATCGCTGATGCTTTATCTCGTTTTATATATTAAGCGCCATCATATAGACAAATGAAGTTTGCAGTAAATTGAAACTTGACTGTAAGACATGGTGCGAGCCATAAGTGAGATACATAGATTCAAATTCAACATAGGTCGTTATTGTGAATACCAAATCGTCTTACGACAGCAACGGAATTAATTAATTGCGAGTTATTTACGTAACTAGCAATTTCAGAAAACATAAGAAGATATGGGATGAGTTGCTTCAAATTTTATGACTCATTAGAAATTCACATTTCATCAAAATTTAGCTTTTCAATGTGCAATCTCCATTAGAGAAAATACATTAATTATTTGTGTTTTTATTAACTTACTCTTGGGGTACCTGTTTCAAGGCTATACATACAGCAACTTTAAAATATAAAAAAAATGTTACTGATCATAGTCGATGTATATATTGCCGGTTTTAGGTTTAGTTATAATGTAATCAAATCTAATGACTCGTCGTAAAGATTTTATGTTTTAACTGTATTCATCATTTCATTCTATTTTTTTATGTTTTGGAATTGGCAAACAAGCATCCAGTTCACATCGATGTTAAGTGATGACTGCAGCCTATAGACACCCACACAAAGACCAAGGTCACAATGCAGATGCGTTACCACTCCTGAGGCTGAAGGTGTTATGCCTCTGTGCCGGAAATTACAGGGCCGTACATTACCACCTGACCGGAACACGATAGTGCTGAACACTACCATTTAGCGGCAAGTAAATTAGGTAATGTGGTAGTGCGCGAGCTCCGTCACTGAAGCTCTAACACCAGTAAAAAAAATGTGAATTGTGAATGCAGTCAAAATATTTAGTTTTGTAACGTTACTCTATATACAACATTTATATAAATTATTTTAACTCGTCGCACACCAGACAGCTGTAATTTGTAATCAGAATATTTTACACTGTGTACAGTTATTGTTACATTTCACATCCTTCTCTTACTTAAAGAAATCTGATAAAGTAAGGGAAGGATGTGAAATGTTACAATAATTTTAATATCTCTGTATTACTGGTGGTAGGCGGTGGTGCCTACGCTCCAGTGACGGAGCGTAGGCACCACCGCATTACCTAATATACTTGCTGCTAAATGGTAGTGTTCATCACTATCGTATTCCGGTCAGGTGGTAATGTACGGCCCTGTATTTTCCTGCGCGACTGGAGCGGGTAGTGATATCGTGCCACTATAAAGTGATTATAATGCTTTTTCGAATAGATAAGTTTGTTTTTTAATGAAAAAAAAAAACTGATATTCGCGTGAGATAAATGCTTTTGAAGGTTAAATTATCCGTATTTTAGTTGTTTTTTTTTCGACAAGTTTTGAACAGTAAAAATGCCATGATAAGATCTTTTTTTATATACTATTTTAATTTTAATTGGTCAACATCTGCTTATCTTTTAACATTCAGCATTACTGAATACGTTAGAGAAGCTAGCGTCGGAGACGAACGTGTTGTTCTGTTTGGTGGGTGGGAAGAATCCGCTGTGATGCGCTTACACCGCTATAATACGAGACTGCTTTCTGTTCTTATTTTAAAAGATTTTTTAATCTTTTGTGTGAGAGAAATTGCTTTAAAATAAATACACTATTTAAGATAAAACGCATTATGCGTACTTATAAAACATGTATAGGGTTTATTTATTTTTGTATTTTACAATATCATACATACAGCTCCGCGCATTTTCACAGAACATTTCTTCGTACCATAGAGGTACATCAATTTTACTTGGAAATACTTTTTTTTGTTATTTACCACGCGCATGTAGGTATTTTTTTAAGTGTACTTATAATATAGTGGTGCTAGAGTACAATATAATGTTACCATCCCCAATAAGCGAGGGATGTGCAGTATGGTACAGTGTAAGACAGTGAAGCGTGAGATACCCCAAGAGTGTTGTTTGAACAAACAAATAGATTTATACTATAATATTTCCTAAGAATGTTATTTCTCCAAAGTTTAAAAAAAAAATCTCTTTGCTATATACATTTTTTGTTTCTAATAAATAACATAAAAGTTGCTTCCATTAGACACTTTCAAGAATAGATAATGGTGCACATGCGTCACAGAGAAGGAGAGAGAGAGGACTACGAAGAAAAGAGACGAGAGAACTGCCAAGCGTACCAACATTCGCAACTGAATCGCTGATGCTTTATCTCGTTTTATATATTAAGCGCCATCATATAGACAAATGAAGTTTGCAGTAAATTGAAACTTGACTGTAAGACATGGTGCGAGCCATAAGTGAGATACATAGATTCAAATTCAACATAGGTCGTTATTGTGAATACCAAATCGTCTTACGACAGCAACGGAATTAATTAATTGCGAGTTATTTACGTAACTAGCAATTTCAGAAAACATAAGAAGATATGGGATGAGTTGCTTCAAATTTTATGACTCATTAGAAATTCACATTTCATCAAAATTTAGCTTTTCAATGTGCAATCTCCATTAGAGAAAATACATTAATTATTTGTGTTTTTATTAACTTACTCTTGGGGTACCTGTTTCAAGGCTATACATACAGCAACTTTAAAATATAAAAAAAATGTTACTGATCATAGTCGATGTATATATTGCCGGTTTTAGGTTTAGTTATAATGTAATCAAATCTAATGACTCGTCGTAAAGATTTTATGTTTTAACTGTATTCATCATTTCATTCTATTTTTTTATGTTTTGGAATTGGCAAACAAGCATCCAGTTCACATCGATGTTAAGTGATGACTGCAGCCTATAGACACCCACACAAAGACCAAGGTCACAATGCAGATGCGTTACCACTCCTGAGGCTGAAGGTGTTATGCCTCTGTGCCGGAAATTACAGGGCCGTACATTACCACCTGACCGGAACACGATAGTGCTGAACACTACCATTTAGCGGCAAGTAAATTAGGTAATGTGGTAGTGCGCGAGCTCCGTCACTGAAGCTCTAACACCAGTAAAAAAAATGTGAATTGTGAATGCAGTCAAAATATTTAGTTTTGTAACGTTACTCTATATACAACATTTATATAAATTATTTTAACTCGTCGCACACCAGACAGCTGTAATTTGTAATCAGAATATTTTACACTGTGTACAGTTATTGTTACATTTCACATCCTTCTCTTACTTAAAGAAATCTGATAAAGTAAGGGAAGGATGTGAAATGTTACAATAATTTTAATATCTCTGTATTACTGGTGGTAGGCGGTGGTGCCTACGCTCCAGTGACGGAGCGTAGGCACCACCGCATTACCTAATATACTTGCTGCTAAATGGTAGTGTTCATCACTATCGTATTCCGGTCAGGTGGTAATGTACGGCCCTGTATTTTCCGGCACAGAGGCATAACACCTAATGTCTCAGGAGTGGCAGCGCATCTGCATTTTGACCTCTGGTCATTGTGTGGTTGTCTATAGGCTGCAGTCATCACTTAACATCAATGTGAACTGCATGCTTGTTTTCCACTTTTATGACATAAAGTAGTAGTGCTGAAATTATCTAATTATATAATAATTATATAATTATCCTATTTATTTAACTCCGTTTAATTTAAAAGCGTTTTTTAAGGGATTCTCTGAAAATTAAATTGAGCAAGTTATAATAAGTTAAACCTATATACGTTATCGAATAAGTCGCCGGTTGCAAATTGGACGTGATCGACCGGACATTTCTTCAAAAGTACAACTGAGAAAAGGTGGATTACTCAATTTTTAATAAACTTTAGTAATTATTCATGAAACATAATTTTATATAGCAAATAATAATAGACTTTAACTTGTAAGATCTGACAATATAACTTAGTTCTTCGGGTCGGCGTGTAAATGTATGGATGCATACATTTATCTTAAGCAGACTATTTTTATGCGAAGCCAACTTGTTTCCAGGGTCAATCAATCAACTTGAACCGAGCATATAAACTTAAAAAAAAACTGGGTATACTATTTTTATATTATTTTTCGCAATAACACATGCAAGTGAAAAATATACTTTTTTTTAAAGAAAAATGGAAAGAATATATGGATATACTATTTATTGTTGATACATTCCACTTACCACCAAACATATCGGCGAAGGGATTGCCAAGCGAAAGTAGATCGTCGGACGCCTTGCTGGTAGTACTGGCGGTTTCGCTCGGAGCGGGTCCGAATAGATCCACGATGGACTGAGTCTGTGAAGGCGGGGCCGCGGTGGATAGGAACGGGTTGTTCGCCGCCGAGTTCGTTGGGGATTGCACCTTGTTCTGTTGGAGTAGGGTTCAATTTATTTCTGTGTTTATGGTTTTACGCAATAATATAAGTCTAAAAGTGAGAGAAACGATTTATCCGCTGTGGAGTTTGATGGACAATGCTCCTTGTTCTGTTGGCGTAAGGTTCAAATTTATTACTATTTTAGGCAATAATATAATAATGTATAAGTGAGAGAAACTGGTTTTTTGTTGCCGAGTTTATTGGGGTACATGCTACATTTTATTGACATATATTTTTAACTTGTCAACAAAATCAAGTCGTTGATTCGTCGGTTTTAAACCGACCGCATCACTCCAGCTGAGTCCAGCCGAAGGACGATTGCTGGGCCAAGCCTTACCCAACATAGAGCAACACCGGAGGGGAGTAGCCATAGCGTTTATTACCGATGCAAAACAGTCTTGTCTTATTTTGCGGGTGGGAAATGCGTGCGACACACACGCACACTACAATCGTCTATTACTACGAAACTCTCAACTTGTCTTTAACAAAATACAGAAACAATTTCACGCACACATTTAAACATCGAAGGTGACAGGTATAGGCCCATTTGGGCTTGTACTTTGACAGCGGGGAAAGCCTGCATATGGCTACTCCCCTTCGGTCCGCCGCGGCCGGTGGCCCGTGTTGCTCTATGTTCCCCAAAGACGACCATAACAGTGTTGTGCGTCATTAGGGGAGGATATGCCATAATCGCCACGCTTGGCAAGCGGATTGGCGATCGGCGTGGTGGTAGTTTTACCGCGGGACGCTGCTGCATATCCAGCGTTGTTATTTTTACTACCCGACCGCATAAAAACCAGAACATCTGAATACAATATACTTCATATATCGAAACTTATTATGTAGAACACATACAACACTTAAATATGATGACCGATGAAATGAATGATGCCCCAAACATTTGCGACCTATGATATCAAACAATGAACGCGCAATACCAAACCATTCAGACGGAATTCCCGAATAAGAATAACAGATGAACATAAATATGATGATATTGATGACTCTTTGTGATACGAGTACAATACAATACAACAGACAGTCTGAACCCAATAACAATATTCTGGATGACATATTAGCATTTCCATGTTCGCCCTTCTCGCAACAAAATAATCTGATCATGATGAAACTTTACTGTGAATTGTGTACAATGCGGGAAAGGAATAAAATATCCCGGAATCCTCCGGAAGAAACGAAACAATCTTCCCCTGGTATATTGAATAGTTAAACAACTGTATTGCAGGGCCGCCGTTTGAGCTACTGATATTATTATGTACAGTACCCATCAAGATTACTGGTGGTAGAGCCCCAGTGACTGAGCTCGCGGGCGTAGGCACCACCGCATTACCTAATATACTTGCCGCTAAATGGTAGTGTTCAGCACTATCGTGTTCCGGTCAGGTGGTAATGTACAACCCTGTAATTTCCGGCACAGAGGCATAACACCTTAGGCCCCAGGAGTGGTAACGCATCTGCATTTTGACCTTGGTCTTTGTGTGGGTGTCTATAGGCTGCAGTCATCACTTAAAATCAATGTAAACTGCATGCTAGTTTGCAACTTCCAAGACAAAAAAAAAAGAAATATTACTTCTAAAATATTATTTATACTTGCCCTGTCATAACTATCACAGAGACATAACAACTAAGGTCTCAGAGGTGACAACGCATCTATATTTTGACCTTTGGTTGTTATATGCAGTGCCAATTCCTGATTCCTCAGTTGTTGAGCCTCTGTGATAGGAATCATGGTGACTTGTAAAACACACCGCTAAGTTAATTGGTAAGTATATTTTAAATATATGTCGGAGCAAGAAGTTTATTGTTGGTTCTGTAAAGTACTAGGCTATAGAAATACCTTGCTAAAAATATTATTTTAAGTTAATTTGATTTGTTAGATTTTGTTATCGTTTAAAATCATTATTTCATTTAAAGAGTAATTGTATTATAAAAGTACATTACCGAGTTGAGGGTAGGCCTCGAGCGGGGTCGAGGCGCCATCTGACAGATCGCCGTTAACGGAGGTTATAAAATGTGTCGTTGTTGATCGAGGTGGATCTTTCTTTGGTTGGACAGTGGAGTACTATTTGATTGGCGAAGTAAGATCGGTGTCGCGAACCCGCTGCTCGTTGTACTTCAAAGTTTAAAAGTGTAATTATATCAAAGAGTTTTGAGTGTAAAATTAAGCAGTGATATTCTGTTAAAGTGATTAAATCTGACCGATAATAGTGACTTATTGTTTTGTGCTTGCATTTAACCCTCAAGACGCCCACTAAACACATGACCACGAATGATGATGTCGAGATTAACGTTCTTTCTCCGACATATATAAAAAAAATTGGTACATCACGCTGGCTGTGTTACGAGAAACATTGAATCTGATTTTTTTTTGTTCAAATAATTGCTATTCAATAGCACATTGGGCACTGCAATTGGGCACTTTACGGAGTGGTAATAAATTGTATGCTATAATCGATAAATTTTGGATAATCAACGTGTCCCTAATAGTACGTGGACTTTTAGATTGATTACCTTAAAAGTATAATAATAGGTTGGGGAAAAAGTCTTTTCGCATTATAGTATGTATGAACTTGTAATACAATCTCTTTGGCTGTAGTATTTGTCTCTGGCTGGTTTTGGTATTATTGAAAGTTAAAATTTTAAAGAACATAATTCCAAATTCAAATTAGGCAAATGTGTGATTTTCATTTGTTTTTCGTACTGTCAAGATGAGTGAATCTAATGAAGAAATTCGATACATTTTAAAATTTTACTACAAAAAGGTAAAAATGCAACGCAAGCAGCGAAAAAATTTGCGATGCTTATGGACCTAGTGCAGTGTCTGTGAGAGTAGCACAAATTTGGTTTAAGCGTTTTCAATCCGGAAATTTTGATGTCAAAGATGCACCTCGCTCTGGTCGCCCTATTACGGATAAAATGGATGCCATTTTTGAAAAAGTGGAGCAAGATCGACATATCAGTAGTTACAACGTAGCTGAAAAACTGAGAATTGATCACAAAACAGTTTTGGCGCATTTGAAAAAAGCTGGGTACAAAAAAAGCTCGATATTTGGGTACCTCACGAGCTCACTGAAAGAAAACTAATGAACCGTGTACTCATTTGTGATTCTTTATTACGACGTAATGAAACCGAATCATTTTTGAAGAAGCTGATAACTGGTGATGAAAAGTGGATCACGTACGACAAGAACGTGCGAAAAAGGTCGTGGTCAAAGGCCGGTCAGGCTTCACAGACTGTGGCGAAACCCGGGTTAACTCGCAATAAGGTGATGTTGTGTGTGTGGTGGGATTGGAAGGGCATTATTTATTATGAGCTATTTCCACCAGGCAGGACTATCGATTCTGAACTCTACTGCGAACAACTGATGAGATTAAAGCAAGAAGTTGAAAGAAAGCGGCCGGAATTGATCAACAGAAGGGGTGTGGTGTTTCATCATGATAACGCTAGCCCTCACACATTTATAGCCACTCAGCAAAAATTAAGAGAGTTTGGCTGGGAGGTGTTAATGCATCCGCCGTATAGTCCTGACCTTGCACCTTCAGATTTCCACCTGTTTCGGTCTCTTCAGAATTCTTTATGCAATGTTAGGTTAACATCACGAGAGGACTGCCAAATCCACTTATCGCGGTATTTTGATGAGAAGTCCCAAAATTTTTGTAGTAATGGGATCATGTCCCTACCTTCAAGATGGCAAAAGGTTATCGAACAAAATGGTACATACATACTTTAGTTAAATTTAAATAAACTATATTAAAAATGTTTTGAATTATCTTAAAAAATGCGAAGAAACTTTTTCCCCAACCTTATAAAATACAATATTATACAAATAAAACGTAGATTTACATAACATAACCCAAAAGCAACCATGGACAACCCCGAACAACCCAAGCACCATGTGGCAAGTTCAGAGAAAAATTTTCCCAGTTCTTACTAGAACATCTGACATCTCCGATATATCTTCTTCACCGGTCCACTCCTCACCTTGCAATAATTGAACCTGTGGAATTGTGTGCCAATTTACCCTTCATAAAGAATATAACGATGTAAGTCAATTGTCTAACCTTCTCTCGTCAGCACGGGGTTCAATTTGAACCCCGGACCTTTGTTAGGCTTGCGCGGGGACATAGGTTCAACACGTAGAAACCCTTTCGAGAATTTCAATCTACTTTGAAGTGGGTTGCATTAATCGTGACCTCTCCCTGACTGCATCAATAGTTAATACAGAGACAGACAGGCCGCGCAGAACACACGGGACTATTGTAATGAGAATTGATGTGCCAAACTTTGGGTTATGTGAGTAAACTGCGGGACTAGCTGGCTGGGCCTATGGAGTTAGATCTGGCACCTGCCTTAATTCAACATCTCACATTATTGAATCCTACGTTAGGCCTACGACCAAAATTATGCTCGTGCTGGCATCTTTATAATTAACACTGAAATGTGATTTTGACTGAAACACGTTTTACCATAACAGAGCGCGCCTACCGCGCTTGTGAATTGCTGACTATATAATGTAATCTACACCAATATTATAAAGCTGAAGAGTATGTTTGTTTTTATTTTTAAAGAAAAATGGAAAGAAAAATTTGACTTCAGGCGAGGCTCGAAGTCGCGACCTACTGGGAATCTAGTCCAGCCGCTCCGGATGGCGCTGCTGCTACCATAAAGCAATGCAATAGATGTGAAGGAGAGATTTGACAAATCGGGCAGGACTTCAGTGGCTCAATTGGAAGAGCGGCTGGACTAGATTCCCAGTAGGTCGCGAGTTCGAGCCTCGCCTGAAGTCAAATTTTTCTTTCCATTTTTCTTTAAAAATAAAATATATTTCACAAGCATGTGTTAATGCGAAATAATATAAACAATTAGTATGTTTGTTTGTTTGGTTGAACGCGCTAATATCAGGAACTACTTGTCCGTTTTGAAAAATTATTTCAGTGTTAGATAGCCCATTTATCGAGGAAGGCTTTAGGCTATATATCATCACGCTAAGATGACTACGAGGGTAGGTAACATTGCAACCGCGCGAAGACGGGGCGGGCCGCTAGTTTGAGATAAGGCGCGTTGGTTTTTATTCTTTAAAAATTGTCGAATTGCAGTGTTCTTAGCTAAAAAGCAGCTGTTAAAAACTTTTACATAATGTTGCTGCTCTCTATACTGTGATTTACTTAAATGTGTCATTAGCTGTTCTGCCATCGGGTACTCTGCCAAGAGTACAATCTACGCTATGTCAGTAACCAAAATGCCTCACTAGCCAAGTGTTAATCACGTATTTTGCATTTTTTTGCCAAATTATGCAAACAATGCAAAACATCGCATTGAACAGAAGTTCGAAGCGCATCCTAGGAGAAGTTGATAAAAAATATACAATGGATGGCGCCACATACAAATTTTGGGACCCCGAGCAAAGCGTTCATCAGGGACACGACTGTCTATCGATATTGCGGTTGACATTGTAATTGCTATAAATTTTCCACGACAATTTATACTTCTTTTAATAGCAATAGTGATAATCAGACTGATATTAAAGTTAGAGAAGTAAGTGAAATGTACTTTATATTTATGTATTTTTTATATATGGCGGACTCAATGCCACTAGGCATTCATCTGACAGTCAACCATGGGGTTATGCGACAAATTGTCTAGGGTGCGGGAGCAAAAGAAAAAACAAAAAGTACTATCTAAGTATGATATCAAGTATAAAACAAAATAAAAAATATATACTGAGAAATAAAGAGTTCTAACCTTATACTGATTCATGGCGGCCTCCTCCTCAGCCAAGGCCTGTTGTCTGAGCGAGTCGTCGATGAAGAGCGAGCCATTGGAGTTGTCGAGGCGGCTGGAGGCGGCCGCGTTCCCGAACGACGACGACGTCGACGACAGTGCCCCCATCACGCTCGCCACGTTCTTTTGGGCGCTGGAAAACACGAGTTAAATATCACATACTAGCCTCTAGAACACTAGAACTACCTAAGAACACATTGTCAACACCTTAAAGCAGTTCAACAATACATGAGATATCATCACATAATAACTAAACTCAAAATACATACCTAACCCACTCTATACTCACCTTTCATCTTGATATTGACTTAAGTCGCCCGTAAACCGTAGCGAGGACTTCTGTCAAGTCATCCACAACATTACTTACTCCGCTTGTTTAATTATAAAATAAAATACGCTTACACTCACAGTCCCACAGTAGGTATAAACCTGTGTCGTGGGTGCCGTTGTACACATACAACACATACACAAACACCCAGACCCGAAACAAATATCTGTAGGCCTTACAAATATTTTTTCCGGTGCGGGGATCGAATCCGCGACCCTTCGAATCAAACGGTCATCTCACACCGCTGGACTAACCGGGTCGTCAGAATTATACAGAGAGAAAAAAAAAAACCTAAGAACATACTATACTAGCCTGTGTTGACCGCCGATTCACTAGCGTGGATGTCGTTTTTGAAGTGAGAAACTGCGGCCACTGCTACAGTGCTGTACTTTGGAAAATTTCCTTTCAATATAGCTGACAGTATACTGCCGCATGTCTGGTGTCATGTGGAAGTGTATGACGTCATAGCTGACGTCATTTCTATACTGTGAGCACTGGAGCTTTCGAGGTTCAGTGTTCTCAGTGGTTTGATCACGTGACCAATCTGTCACAATTGTTTTATTTATTTATTGTTACTGAAAGATTCCATCGAAATAAGGAATGGAAAATTAGTAGAAATTGTTTTTAATGCATTGTGGAACCAATCTATACTAATATTATAAAGAGGAAAACTTTGTTTGTTTGGTTGTATTGAATAGGCTCAAAAACTACTGGACCGATTATAAAAAATCTTTCACTATTTGAAAGCTACATTATCCACGGGTAACATAGGCTATATTTTATTTTGGAAAAAATAGGGTTCCGTAAGATATTTGGGTTTTTCAGAAACAAGGTGTAAAAAATCAACCAGAAAAGTTACTTATATTGCGTACGCTGCCTAAACTATAAAAGATATCGAGGAAGGCTTTAGGCTATATCTATAATCATCACGCAAAGACGAATAGGAGAGGGCAGGTAACATTGCACCCGCGCGAAGCCGGGGTGGGCCGCTAGTGTTTTATATAAAAATAAATTAACTTAAGATATGTATACTGGACAGTGTTCCATTATAAACAGTGAACAGTAGCAAGTGCTGTCAAATAAAACGGAATGGCTTCGCAGTACACTGTACTGACGTCACAGATTAAGGTACATAGCCTTAATTAATGCCCGTTGACTTCGTCCTCCCAACCTCCCCATGGTTTGCATATTAGCTTCACAGAATCACTGCTCCCGTCTGAGGAGTCGCAGTTTCCAACCAATATTTTATACGAGGCTCCATCCCCACATCTCTTTTACTCTTTGTTATCAGTTTGTAAAGGGGAAATGAGACATTCTACAGATACACTTTTTACATTAGCATATTATATTCAGTTTTATCTTAGTGATATTTTTTATCTTGTTTGACATGTATATCAATTGTTATTCACTTTAATTTATTTTGTTTATTTTTGACGTGTCATAAGAGATGCCTGTCACCCTAAATGAATAAATGAGTTTCTGATTCTGATTCATCCTCCCATCATTAAAGTACGTATGGTCAAGCGACCAGTTCCCTAATAGTAAGTGGCGATTTGTATACTGGCCGAAAGGACAAGGTGGCGAGACTTTGATAATAATGAAAAAAAACTTGTTCACTTTGCTATACCATCGAAAAGACCGCTCCTTGTTAAAAAAAAATTCAACCCTTACTAATACATACCTGGCAGTCTGTGTGGGAGTATTGGCAGCTGAACCCTTCTTGCCTTCGAGCGAGGCGAGGTGACCTTCGAGCGCATCCAGAAGGCTGCTCGGAGCTTTCGTCAGGTCGGGGATGTCGCCCTTGTCTATACCCACGTTTTCTGCTACCTGGAGGGCAGTGATCAAATTATCAACCCCAAAAGAGTCCTAGGACACTTTTCTATAGAACCTTCTGCATACACAAAATTGTTCTAGGACTCTGTTTATTTTTATATATTAGCAGCCTATATACACCTACAGAAAAAGCAGACGTCAAAAGGCATATTTGCTGCCACTCCTGAAACTTCCGTTTTTTTTGCCTCTATGATAATAAATCTACCACATTAACATTAAGTCTCCATAATGCTACAGTAATATCCATCTCAAAGAGAAGACCTAAATGGATGAAAGTAGAATATTATTATGTGCATTACAGTAGGATAAAAGTAAAACTGTTTTTACGGATACATCTCGCGTATAATCGAATAAAATGATTTTTAAAATCAACCTGACGTCGGGTCGCTTTTCAGCTTCGGTGTTCCCGGGCAAACTGAGGTGACATTTGTATGACAGCTGTTGGAAAAAACTATATGTAGCTACCTCCATCGATTTCTTAACGCCTTGTGTAGCGTTCAGGATTAACCCAAAAATTACTTATGGTACCTTGAGGTCTTGCAGACTGCTGCGGCTGGGATTTATTTTTTCTGAGTATGGGATCTCATGCTGTTGATAATCGCCATTCAGCAGCGTCCCGCGATTAAACTATCGTCACTGCGATCGCCAATCCGCCTGCCAAGCGTGGCGATTATGGCATATTCTCCCATAATGACTCACGACACTGTTGTGACGTCTGACGTCATTCGGCTGGAGTGATGATGAGGGTGATATGCATTACAAGACCACTCACTTTCAAGAACTCTCCGACCCTATCCATTCTAATGAGGAATTTCTTATAGAGATCGAGAGCATCCCGACAGTTCTTCTTGTTCATATCGAAGTACTTCTCCAGCAGGTTGATAATGCCATCGTTGTAGCAAGCGAACAATCTGTTGACATACAATCACACTTTAATAACTCGGTATTTTTTTTGTAATCATCGCAATCAGAGGAAAATATATGATTTTAGTTTTATATTATTTCGCATTAACACATGCTTGTGAAATATATTTTATTTTTAAAGAAAAATGGAATTAAAAATTTGACTTCAGGCGAGGCTCGAACTTGCGACCTACTGGGAATCTAGTCCAGCCGCTCTTCCAATTGAGCTACTGAAGCCCTGCCCGATTTGTCAAATCTTTCCTTCACATCTATTGCATTGCTTTATGGTAGCAGCAGCGCCATCTATTACCAACTATGCTAGTTAGGCAACCGATATAATAGACTTTTCAGTTTATTGAATATCGTAAAGAAGACGCTTTTACCCTTAATAATTGTTTTATATTATTTCGCATTAACACATGCTTGTGAAATATATTTTATTTTTAAAGAAAAATGGTATATATGATTTTAACTCTCTAAAACTTAGCTCAAGCAGACTTCCCCACCGCAGACTCTTTTGTAATTTTAGCGCGTTCGGTTGCGATACTGCCAGGTTTTTGAGAAGTTCCATCATACGAAGCGATTACTTACTTCCAGATCCAAACTTTACTGAAGAGACGTATCCTATTAGAAACGGAGTCTTTCAAAAGATGCCATTACGTTACACGCGCTATAAGAACGTTAAATTCTATTATTTCGAACACTCAACATTTCTCTAGCTTCAACACACCTATTGAGATCCCTGAAGAGCAACATGAAGCACATGTTGATGGCGCCATTGGTGAGGTAGTCCGTCAGGGTTCCTCATAAGGATAGGTCATATTAGCTCTCTTAATCTAAGCCTTAACTAGCAAACTTCCCCATCGCACTCTTTCGTCATTTTAGCGTGTTCAGCTACGATACTGCCAGAGCTTTGAGAAGTTCCATCATACAAAGCGATTTCTTACTTAACTTTATACGGATCTTATTAGAAACGGAGTCTTTCAAAAGATGCTATTAACATTACACGCGTTAAAGGAACGTTAAATTCAACTATTTCTTACACTCAACATTTTTTTTTCTGTAAAGAAGATGGCAAACAAGCATGCAGCTCACATTGATGTTAAGTGATGACTTCAGCCTATACACGTCTACACAAAAACTAGAGGTCAAAATGCAGACGTCTCTGTGATAGTTATAACGGGGCAATACATTACCATCTAACCAGAACAGGATAGTGCTGAACACTACCATTTGGGGGCAGAAAGAGGTAATGCGATGGTGCCTACGCCCGCGAGCTTCGTCACTAGAGCTCTACCACCAGTATAAACATTTCTCTAGCTTCATCAACATACTAATGAGATCCCTGAAGAGCAACATGAAGCACATGTTGATGACGCCATTGGTGAGGCAGTTCGTCAGGGTTCCTCATAAGGATAGGTCATGTAAGCTCTCTTCTACCCTAAGATCTACAAAACTTCTCCACAGACTCTTTTGACATTTTAGGATGTCCAGCTGCTATTCTGCCAGGATTTGAGAAGTCCCATCATATGAAGCGATTACTTACTTCAAAATCCAAACCTTACCCGAGATGTATCTTATTAGAAAAGTAGTTTTTTAAAAGTTGCCACTATGTTACACGCGCTAAAGGTACGTTAAATTCAATTATATCTTTCACTCAATATTTCTCTAGCTTCAACATACCTAATGAGATCCCTGAAGAGCAACATGAAGCACATGTTGATGACGCCATTGGTGAGGTCGTTGGCTGTGCAGTCGAACTCCAGCAGCCCGTCCAGCTGCGCTTGTAGCACCGGCAGTGTTTTGAGAAGTTTCTCAGCGTTCATCATACGAAGGGAGCCCTCCTCCTTACTGTAAAAAATCACAAAATATATACATATAATTGGGCCCGGTTTAGTGCGACGCGGATGTCCGCGGCGGATGGTAAAGTGTACGAAGCATATACAGCGCGTTCAGTGCAAGACGGATTGTCCGCGTCGCTTAGTGCTATAGGTTTCGCACATTTTACCATCCGCCGCGGACATCCGCGTCGCACTGAACCGCGCCTAACTATTACGAAATTCGGACTTAATTCTTTTGTAACACTAGGAGATAAAAAAATATTTTCATTGGTACTCACCCCCTCTTGACCTTGCAGAAGTCAAAGGCAACAGTCCTGTACGACAGGGCCTTCTCGTTCAGGTATTTGGCATACCGCCTGATGAACGGGGACATGTCATACCCTGGACACAAAGAAAATTATAACATTTTGCCCGTAGACAAGGTTTTCAGATTTAAATTGTATGCCAATTAAAACTGGAGACGATTGAATAATAATGCCGTGGCATTACTAAAATGCCGTTAACCTACTGAAGGTCTGAATGTGTTTTACGTATCTCGATTGACATAATTTCGCTAGCCACTTTGCAGTACATTGCTGCTTTAACGTAATGCGACAATAACTAACATTTTAGGAAAACTGCAATGTACTACAAATTGGCTTTCAAATCGATGGCCAGCGAGTTACATCTATAGAATACACCTACATCAATAAATAAAAAGTTCAATTTTGACCAGACGACGCGATTAACGGCATCTTAGTTACCTACCACGGCAGATTTCTTCATATAGTTTTTCAACTGAATATTTCAAATGTGACGAAAATTATAAAGCAATACTTATCCTGGGTTGCGCCGAAATATTTATTTAAGTTAAATTTATTGTAACATGTCACTCTAACTTAAACAGATTTCTTAAAGTTAGAGAAGGATGTGAAATGTTACAATTACTTTATCTTTAATAAATATCATGGTGCAACCCAGGCTTATGTGTTTAAATTGACATACAAATAGATCTACACATTTAAGATCAAATAATAAAAAGCTCTGTTTTATTCTGACAGAATCACTCTTCCTTTTCAAGTTTTATTATATTGATCCATAAACGCATGTCATCAGCAAAACACAAAAACGCAACAATACCACAAAAGGCAACACCAACTATAACAAAAATCGGATCTCTTCCAGCGATACTTGAGTGTATTTTGGAAACTTAAAGAAATTTTGCAATATGTACCTTATTAGAGACTGGCAGGACTGAGAGTTGATTAATTTTAAAAATATTAATAAAATAATGCTCTACATAAAGGTACAAAAATAATAGTTAATGGTTACTTTTAATTTAAGTTTTGCTTTTAAAAATATTTCCAGTTTACATCACAGTTGACGCCCACTAAATTACACCAGGAGCTGGGTAAGTTTGCAATTTAAGTGGTATAAATCCGAAATTATAGTTTATACCAAATTTTGTTCATTTCATTTGACATATATTTGCAATCTACTTACTACTAATTGTTTTATATTTCCTTCCCTAGAAAAAAATGACGGTGATCCTATCAGTCAATCATCTTGCAAGAAAATAGCAGTTGCATTCTGAACCTACATAACTGCAATATTAAATTATAAAACCTATTCTCAAATATCAATATCGAATTCAATACAGTCAATTGCTCAAAAAAATGTTTAGCGTCATTATTCTATTAAATAGTTAAAAAAAATATATCATTTCCTAATTATAACATACAGTTTTGCAAGAATCAGCAAAAACATAACTCTCCAATCACGGGAAGAGACGACTTTTAGTCGACAATACAAATAATTAAAAAAAACACCGTGCATGAACTAAGCGTGTTATCTAGGCAATAAGTGAAGTGCGAGGACAATGGGGTTGTTGCTATACGTGTCAATGTACAACTATCGCTATTAGAGTCATAATATAAAGCGTCCAAGTTAACTTGAACCTTAAAGTCCTAAACAGTGCATGGTGGATGGGTTTCATGTTAACTTTGACGATTACAATTATTTTTCTTACAAGAAATATACATGCTACCATTTTGATTTGTTAATGCATTTGTAATATTCGAAAATATTGTAAACTTTTCTGAATTGTCACAATTTTCTACTATTCTTTCGAGTGAAATTATTTTAAGAGTTCCCATTATTTTATTATGTTTGAAATCTAAAAGGTAGCATTTCTATAAGATATTGTAAGCTTCTTCAAATCGACTTTAGATCTTGAAATCTAAATGTGAATCTTCAAATAAATCAGCAGAATAAAATCTATTCGATAAACAAGATTTTTTTTTGTAGATAATGTCTTTTTCCAGTGATTTCTCGTAAAGACATGAATAATAATATTATAAATCAAAATATTGAGCAATATATTAAGCTAACATTCAATGCTTTATTTAATGCATAACAGAACACACATCCGAAATATGAATTGAAGTTTACAGTATCACCAAAAACACGTTCGATTGATAAAAAAAAGGGCGTCTAACCCCATTCATCAGTATCAGGTTTTCTCGTGATAGAAGATACGAGGAACACAGCAAGCACATAAATTCCTATAAACATTATTTATGTATAAAAGCTGTAGTTAAAATATTTGTTCGCCATCATAACATTACTGTGATAATAATTTATTATCATGATAATATTGTGATGACCCTAGATCTCTTAGACTAGTCTAAGAAGAAAAGAATGAGAATGTCGGTAATCTATCCATTATAATTACATTCAATTGCCCTAGGCTATAAATATAAAAACAATAGCGAGAAATCACACATGAATTGACAAATATTTGTAGTAAGTAACACTTTGATACAATTAAAGCCTATAGCGATAGAAATAGACTTAGCTAGCTGCGAAAATTATTAATTGTTTGAATGTCATGTTTTCCAATCAAATGTAACTACTATTGAACATGATGATCATTAACAATCTTTAAAGAATAAATGACTACTTTCACTGGAGCTATCACTCAGATATTGTCTTTTATCGTTCTATGATC
Organism: Macrosoma leucophasiata; assembly: GCA_036365455.1. Classification (NCBI taxonomy): domain Eukaryota; kingdom Metazoa; phylum Arthropoda; class Insecta; order Lepidoptera; family Hedylidae; genus Macrosoma; species Macrosoma leucophasiata. The sequence goes on along the minus strand of JAWQUS010000004.1, from coordinate 2,140,203 downwards.
TCCTTATATTTCTACTGCTTTAGAATTTTTTTGGCCTTCTTTTTTTGTTCTCAGTCCAAGTTTCAAGTCAATTTCAATTTAACCATTAGCAATTTTCGCATCTAAACACTTGTCTATTTCCTTGTGCAACCACAGTGCAAACAAAACAGTCATAAGCGCGGTGCAACAACACAATGCGTCGTTTCACTCACCGATCCGGGCCCCGGCCGCGCCTTCCCGAAAGCGATAGGAAATTGAAAATTCATTAGATTTGGAAAGACATTTTGAAATTCTAAGGAAATCAGTGGTCTTTGTGATGTGTTGAAATAAAACTATTTTTACGGACACTCACAGTTTAGAAGAAAAGTAACGTTTCGTATTTCAAACTCGGGACATACATATTCTTTGAACATACACGGAAAGATGCTGGGTTGCATCAACTTACTTTAATAGTTAGAAAAATGTTAAAGTATGTAACCGGTAAGCAAAACAAAGTGCACCATTTGAAAATTGTTAAGTAACATCATATCTTTAACTGTTAACTGTAAACGTCCAAGAGGTGAATTTATTGTTAATGTCAATTATCTGTCAGATGTTGTTATTTCACTTGCAACATAATTTGTATATAAATATATTTTAATTAAATTAACGTGATGCTGGCAGTTAAGCCTACAGGCGGTTGCCATTAAAAAAAAAAACGCTGGTGCAACGTATTTCGCAATAACTGTTAATGTTGTTGTTTTAGTGTTAATTTTGACTTAAATGATAACTCTAATCATTACTGTGGTGCAAAGTAACCTTATTATTGCGAACTTATCTCAGCAGGATTACGCTCATAGCTACCACAGAGTTCTTCAAAACGTCAGAAGAAACTTACGGAATAAACAGTATTCAAGATCTTCAGTTTTTGGATAAGACATAAGAAGCGAATAGTAATTCGACATTCTTACTACAGTCGTTTGTAACATAAAGTAAACATTACTCTGCTAGTAAAATAAGTACCCGACTTGCAGAACAGCGAAAGTGTTTAACAGCTATTAAGTCTAAATATTGGACGAACTTTTTTGTAGGTCTTATGTAGGTAAACAATTTTTATTGACATCAAAGTATTTCTTTTTATATTGCATGAACCGATATTTAAGGTCGAACTGCCTTTTGCTGCCTCGTTTTAACCATTGCACGCGGCACAAAGAGCAAGACAGCAAACCGATTCAACGACTATTATGTTACGAGAATTCGGTTCATGGGAGTAATTCATATCTCCAATGTGACAAGTCAATCCATTCTTGAAAATAAAAATAGCTTTAATAACTTGGCAATAGAATTTAAGATTCTTATTACATAAGAACAATAATCGTGACCTTTTCTGTCTTTGATCGGACCACAAGCCATTTAGTCAGCAAATTGATAGGTATGAGATGTACAACTGGAAAAACTAGTATGAATCCAGTTTGTAACATAACACAAACAATAAACACTATTATTAAATAACACTACTAATATATATATATTTAATAACACTACACTATTTTTTATTTACATTTTATGTTTGTGATGAAAATATTTGTACAATTTTATTGAATTTTTATTTTGGAATTAGCACAATTTTAACGATTAATACAATTTATACTTAATCAACCTTATACTGGTACAAAAACTCCAATCTCGAAGTTCGAGGGCGTATTCACCATTGCATTACCTAATCTATCTTCCGGCAAATGGTAAGCAGTATTCAACACTACTGTGTTCCGGTTAGTTGGTAATACCTATCACAGTGACACTTGGCTTCAATGGAGGCGAAGAAGAATAACGCATCTGCGTTATCACCTTCGGTTTTTATGTAGATGGCTTCCGGCTGTAGTATTGGCTTACCATCAATGTAAACTTCATGCTAGTTAGATACACCATAATATCATGCAAAAATCTTAACATACGTAGTTACAATTAGAAAGACTGATTTATTGTAAGCATGTACTCGGTTTATTGACAAGGGACGGTATGGTTGGAATTCTTTTCAAATTTATTACAATTTTTAAGTACTTTAAGTATTTCTAATTTAAATGAAATGAATAATACATAAAAATTATTAGTAGCTTCATGTTTAATTTATGTACGTCAGACGTGTTTACAGATTTCCCTACATTGTACACAAAACATTGCAATATTACGATAACGTACTAAATAAACTAACTATTCGTACCTATAGAAAAAAACTCCGAAGAACGGACGTTGAGTGTTTATCTTTTCAATTAATTTTCAAGTAATATTTATTACTGTACTGATATTGTATTGTACTGATATTGTAAATTGCCTCATGCAAACGTTGTATGTTTTTATTATTATTTAATTTGTTTATTTTAATCTGTTTTGTGAACCCTGTAATTAATTGGATAAGTGTTAAGACTTAATTGAATTGTTAATAGAATAAGAAAAATACTTTCGTTGAGAAGTCTGATCGTTATTTCATGTTGGTAATTTAACTAATACAAAAAGCTAGCATTTTAGTCGCATGTTATAATAATGTGATTTATTTCTGCTACTTACGAATATTAGAAACCTGATAATGTATGTATTTATGTATCTTCAGCCAAGTGCCTTACGTAAAACTGATAAGAGAGGTAAAATTTTGATAAAGAACATACTCGTATACCTATTTGTTAAATGTCAAACATTTTAATACATAAAAATACATCATTTAGGTAGGTCACGTAAAAATTACAACTAAATTAAACTGTCGAAAGAACACAGTCATCATAGATCATAGTAAACTATGCTATGCTACACTCAAACACGTCTGACGTATCTAAACCTAAAGTTGTTATGGGGATACATTCTGTAATGTATGCATTATTACAGTTCTCATGTAAACAAAGACTTTCACTCTTATATACGTTCTTAGACTGTGCTACTACTTATTGTACTATCTACTATTCTTTTCATTACATTTTCACGTCAATTGTGTGTGGTTTAAATTACGTTTTGATCAAATTAATTAAATATGAACATACGATGTTAATATATTACTTTGAATGTTCATAAGGCATTTATTTTTAATAATGATACTGGAGCTCGAAATGACCATGCTTTGGAAAAGATGCCTTTATATTATGTGTAAATTCATTATGACATCGACCGCCACAACCGACACGACAAAATATAGGTAGCGTGCGGGCGGCACGTGAAAACTGCGCATCATAATTAATTCGTAACGGAACAAAATTAAAACATCAACAAATCAGAACGAATAATAGTACGATGAAAAAAACTAGCCAAGAACGTACCAGATACGCGTAGGTTGAACTCCGTAGTTCACAGTTAATTCAGTTTAGAGTGATCAACGTTACAAGTACTTACAAGGTTTTTATAGCATGTATTATATAATACTCATGTAGTTAATGAAGATTATAACAAGGCTATTGATTAAGTGACAGTTATTTATTTCTACGTGAATATATTGATGTGCATATGTTCGCTGAAATTTGTGTAAATCATAAATCATTTTTGTAGAAAATATTACAATGACTTGCCATAAATTAAGGACATCTGTCTTTTTATCACCGATAACAAAAGACAATGAATGGAGTTCCACAGGGTTTTCATATTGGCCTTATTCTTTTTTTAATTTTATAAATGCTATTACTGTCACGCACGTAAATTTTTTGGCAGATGGTATGAACTCATATCGATCTTATATCCATCCAATAATGGTAACAATGATTGTTGAGAAAAATTGCAGTTTGTTTAATTAAGTTTAAAACTTCAATTAACCTGTCTATAATATCTTCAATCACGAGTTTATTCAAGTAAATATTTCGTTTCACTTATGTAACCGTTTCGTGCAAAATAATATTATTAAAGCTGGATTTTCGGTGCTATACTAACAACGGTTGAAGGTCAAATTGAAGACCGATCGAGCTGCAATTGTTCTACTGCGGAACCCAAAAGTAGTATCGTGCGTAATCACAGCAGTGCCGGCTACGACACGGAGGCGGGACGAGGTCGGATCGTCGACCCCAAAGGTCATCGGTCAATACCACCGCAATTACAGCAATACGGCGCCAACACTTGGCACGACGCTCGTGTTCGCGTATGACGCGATTTTACGATGGGTCCCGAACAAGTGATGTGCCGAAGCGTATAGTTTTCTTTTGTAAGACTTTATTTGGGTTAACGTAAGTAGCATTTGGAACTGTTATTTTTTATCGAATGATGGTGGCAAAAAAGCACGCAGTGAACATGGACAATGGTTAAATGAAAATGCGTTGCCATTTTTGAGGCCTAAGTTGTTTTGCCTGTGTGATAGTTATCATGGGCCATACATTACCAATTACCATTCGCCTATGTTAAGTTATAATAGGCCATACATTACCATCTTACCAGAACACGATAGGGGCTCATGTTCTGGTTACATGGTAATGTGTCCAGTGACGGAGCTCGAGGGCGTAGGCACTACCGTATTGGCTAATATAGTTTCCGCTTAATAGAAGTGTTAGGTGTGTGTGTTTCGATCTGGTAATAATGTAGAGCTCCGAAATTTTCGGCACGGAGGCATTACATGCAAGGCCACAGGAGTGGCAAGGACATTGAAATCTTCGGTCTTTATGCTTATTGGCTATAGTACTCACTTACCATCAGTATGAACTATATGCTTGCTTGCCTCTTTCATGTCAAAATAAAGTGGTTTAAACTCTCACTCTCTAGAAGTGTCTGTCTAGGATATTTAAGACTACAAATATAGGATTATAGCTGGCGCCTTGAATGTGCCAAGATTAAACTCTCGTAGGTACAGCAAATTCAGAATATAGAAAGAAACAACTTCACACATCTGTATTCCTGAAAAGGGGGAGTCACAGATAAATAAATAAATAATAAAATAAAATACGCTTACACTTACAGCCCCACAGTAGGTATAAACCTGTGTCGTGGGTGCCGTTGTACACATACAACACATACACAAACACCAAGACCCGAAACAAATATCTGTAGGCCATACAAATATTTGTTCGGGTGCGGGGATCGAACCCGCGACCCTTCGAATCAAACGGTGGTTTCGCACCGCTGGACTAACCGGGACGTCAAATAATATATAATAAATGCACACACAGTTATATACCAACGTCAGTTACATTTTAGGCCCCGTCTAAATAGAGGCGAGTGGCGAACATATTCACTGGGCGCATTGCAAAACTGGAGCAAGGAGCAAGCTAGAGGGTGACAAGAGGCATTTTACCTAATGGGAAAATCCGGACTTAGTACTTCCGGGAATCTATCCTGGGATTTCAACGTAGCATTAAAAGCGTACATTCACTAGATCACTGAAGCAGTCATAATGTCAACACCAGTCATAATGGCATCGCTATCCTTCAATTTAGGAGGGCTGACTTTAGAGGGACAGGTTGGCTCTTGGGGAAGGGAGGGAGGGAAAAGTTTATGTATTTAAAGCTGCCCGTCCCTGTCACCTACTGGCGCCCATAATCAACACCTGAACTATAAAGAAAAGAATGCTAGTCCACGAACGACAGTAGGTACCACCTAGGAATCAGGGAAACAAAATGAACAAATTCATTCCTTCTTTTAATTCAAATAAATATACTCTTCCCTTCTTTTAATTCAAATAAACATTATTTAATTTCATATTTTTTTACTGGTGGTAGAGCTCCATTGACTGAGCTCGCGGGCGTAGGCACCACCGCATTACCTAATATACTTACTTGCCGCTAAATGGTAGTGTTCAGCACTATCGTGTTCCGGTCAGGTGGTAATTAATGTACGGCCCTGCAATTTCCGACACAGAGGCATAACACCTTAGGCCTCAGGAGTGGTAACGCATCTGCATTTTGACCTCGGTCTTTGTGTGGGTGTCTATAGGCTGCAGTCATCACTTAACATCGATGTGAACTGCATGATTGTTTGCCACTTCCACAATATAAAATATATATATATATATATATATATATATATATATATATATATATCTTTAGAGAGACAAACATGTCTGATATAAAATCTCACTTGAACCGCATTCAACCCATGTGCTTACGGTATTGCATAACGTCGTCTGTGCCCAGCCACTACTATTGTCGCTTAAAACATCGGAATCGTGTCGCGACCTAAATAGCCTTTTTATTGGCAACCGCTTTGTTTTCAAATGGACGACTCCACAACTATTCTTCTTAGTTTCGACTACTTTCGACAACAGATGTGTCCTGCGATTATTACCTTATTTTTTTTTTACCTTCAGCCCATTGTACGCCTTCTTTGCGCGTGGGATTGGCTTTACTTTCAGAGCCCTTTGCGCTCGGCGATTGCGTCATCTGCATCTCATAAAATCTTTCTGCCGTTTAAGGGTGTTAAACGTTGGTGGTTATATCTCAATATTAAAAGCCTAACTGCCCTTTCTGCCGCCTAAGTACTATATCAAACTTAATATTTTCAACTTTACTTTATCTTTACATGGTATTAGTATATTTATTATAGTCACCCGAATAATAGCGGTAAAATTGCCGCCACTTCGATTGCCAATCCGCATGCCAAGCGTGGCCATTATGGCATTTCCTCCCCCCCCCCTTGCTTATGAGACACAACCCCATCGTCATCCGTACGATCAATCCAAACAGTTCGCTTTTTCGCTATATTCGTGGTCTCCAAATATCGTCCTTGACATCTTAAGTAACCTTAACCAATAACCTAGACGCTTTAAAATTTACCGCTTAACAAAACGACGTCATAAATTAATTATTACTTAAACGAAACCACAATTAACACGTATATCGCAATGTATTTACTAAACTGTTAAATGGCGCAGATCACGAACATTCAGTATTCGAAAACGACTCGATTGGTTCGAGAACTAGAGTTAAACTAGCATAAGTTCAGATTTTAATATCCCTATTTAATTTGTATTGTTAAAGGAAGTGCTTTTCTCTACGTTTTGTGTTCATTTTATTTGTGGCATTTGTATTAGGTATTGGTAGTTTCTGTAAGATTCAAAGCTATTTAAATTAATCGATTGTTACATATTTTTTATTTTCCAATTTATTTGGATATTTGCACTGAGACAAATATTTTAAAGAATTTATTAAATTTAGGATTTGTGTGATTGCTGCAATTATTCGACCATACAGAAAGAATGTCGAATTCGAATAAGCGAATGATAAAACAGATATTTAATGGGAATGTTTATGGTTGCCGAGGCCCTAGAAGACAAAGTTGTTTAGCTTCATCCGAAAAAGGTATATATATATATGAATGCCATCAAATAGAACCCGAGGTCATTTGTCCTAATCAATTGTACACTTACAAGCCTAGAACTGCCAATTGACAACATTTCAAATTTGACACGACCCTAAAAGAAAAATACCGTTTCTTTATTTTTCTTTTCTGAGTTCAAATATATATTTTTTGTATTCTTTTATTTCTTAATTTCTGTGAAAAAAAATAAACTGAAAAACATGTGATGACGTCACTTATATGGTGGAATGAAGTAGTTACCATTGCTTATCTTTAGATGAAACCATTATTGTTACATACTCTGTGGCAAGATGTGTCAAATTGATACGGATACGTAAATGTCAAAGTATAAAACTAGGAAATAGGGATGATGACCTGAGATCGATTAATCGGAAAAGCGATCCTTAGGAACCAAAAAATCGATTCTTATTTAAATAATTATAATAATTTATTTAAATCGATTTACAGTACAAAATTGTAAAAGTACAAAATTTCGAAAAATGGTTAAACACGGGTGCCCTAGCTTTGGATTTTCTTTTGAATAATGTAATTAAACATGTAGGTTAAAAATATGAAATGTTGTCAATTATAATTAGGATTTTCTCAGGATGTACTCTGAAGATCTTCTTCTTCTTCTCGTGTCAGCGGTTTGACTTAAATTCATTTAAATTTTATCGGCCCAGTATTTTGCCACAGTAATTGCTGCATTATTAGCGGTCCTTAGGTCCTCCAACGTGCAAGACCTGGGGCAGAGCGGGCATTGGAGCAAGTGTTGCATTGTTTGAGCAATCGCTCCACAGTCACAACGCTCCATATGCGGAGAGATAAAATATACACTGAAGATAAATGAAGTACTTCATGATGAGATGCGATGATTAGGGAGATTCTGCAATGAAGACCTAGTGCATCGTCTGCATAGAGATGATAGAGAGAAGATATATCACGGCAAACAGAGTTGATGAAGATAGCGAATAATAGAGACAACACACCACCTTGTGGGACACCAGCAGTAGTAAGTAGCACACCAGACCGAGAAATTATCTATATAGAAATATCTCTATAGAATTTTGCCTGTATGCGATGCCGGTGTTCGTACAAGTTATTGCGAAACCAGGCAATTGTCAGCGGTTAAAAATATTAATTATAATATAATTATATAATTTAAGATAGGGTCGCTACCAGAATACTAAAGTCAACAGTATTAAAATCATTACTAAAATCTAGCGATTTATGAAAATACATAGTGTAATTTTATGAATCGAAATATGTGCAATCATGATACGTAGAATTATGAGCCATAAAAAATAATTGGACAAAAATAATGCGACTTTGAAACAAACTTTCATTCCCTATATAAATTCTATGTATGTTATAGATTACATTTTCATTATATGTATAGAATATTTTACTAGTTACTTATAGTCGAAATTCAGTGATAGCCAATGTAAATTTTAAAACTGCAATCTCCCTTTTCATAACATGCGAGTCGACCTACCACTTCTATTTTCGCTTGTCTCTCGAAATAACACCGCGTATCGATCTTCACACTTAACACGATTTTTAAGTTTACCTGCACGTGTTGTTTCGTCAATATGTTATGTACGCCTTTGAAATTGATAGTAAACACACTAAACATGTACCTCGCGTTACTTTATATTTTTAGCTATGCTTTTGGCAATATTTCGCCGAGTGACGTCACAAGGCTGATTGAACAGTCTGTCCATGACCTAGCAAGTGACACAATACGTGTTATGTATTGTTAAAAAGTGGACAGTAAGTATTATTTTTCTACTTTTAGCAAGGAATGATACGTTTGTCATATCACTCATAACTCTGTAAAGTAAAAAATATTCAATCATTACTATTGAATAAGGATCCATTTCAATTCCACGTTTACATCAATATCATACTATTCTGTGTCACGAATATTTGAATTGAGAATATACTTTGGTGTTTTAAACAAGGAATAGTCAGTGGAAATGGCTAGAAGACTTTTTTTTAATACAATACGAGTACAAACGGCAAGCTACAGAGGCGAAATGAAGCCACAACCGATTGAAAAATTGAACAATTTCATGAACAATCTCATCCGTAATACCTAAGTATTTGTTTTTGTATGTTATTATTAATATCTAAGCAAAAAATAGTAAAATATTGATTTTTTTTTTGTTATTTTCCTGAAATCATCGTCTAATATCAGAGTGCATTTCATGCAAATTTTAAGGTGTGTCGTTTCCACGTCGTCAGTCAATATGAAACTACGTGAAAGTGTGGTAAATTAATTTCTGCAGTCCGGAACCCTACAACCAACGGGAGTGTCCTATCTAGTACTTAAGTATACAGGGTGTCCCAGAAATCAACGATAAACCGAAAACGCGTGATATAACCAAGTCATGCCAGTTATCAGAAAAATGTGAAAAAAAAAATATTTGTCATGTATTTTTAATATTACTAGGATTTCAAAAATATCGGAACAAACCGACATCCTGCGATGATCCTTCAAGTTCCAAGACCACAAATATTACTTTCTTGTAATTTCCCCCTCTGTATTGTAGTCATGACTAATCCTTCTGTAAACTACAGTCTATAATTAAAATCCTAATAATATTAAAAATACATGACAAATATTTATTTTCACATTTTTTCTGAATACTATCATGACTTGGCCCTATCACCCGTTTTTTGTTTATCGTTGATTTCTGGGACACCCTGTATATAGGCCAATATCTTACATTAATATTTTATAATAATATGTTCTGTGCACTAGAATTTCCTTGTACAATATAATTATATATAATTAGAACAACGGAAGGCCGTTTATAGAAGTCATTAATACAATGTTGTTTAAAATATAAATTAAATGAAACAAAAGTAATAATAATACATACCTTGGACCCCGCTTTTGTCTAAGAAATTACTTAATTGAAACGTTGAATTACTCGATGCTAGGTATTGTGTGAATCTCTGAAAACAGAAGAAAAACATTGGTTAAACAATTTGTTTTTGGAGTTTATTTCATAGAAACGATTTGAGTTATAAGGCTCGGTACGGAATTTTTAAAAATAAATTATAAAAGCAAAATTATTTACTATTATTTTTTTAAATTTATTTATTAAGATTTGTTACACATAACAACATATGAAAATTAAATGTATCACGAAAGTTGAAGGGCAACGCGCGATTCCCCCGCGATGTATAATCGTGATGTAATGAAGTCAAGACAATCAAGCATACAGGGACCTAATTCTATTAACGTACCTGTCATTGGATCGGGATTCAGTCGCTTCGCACCAAGACTCTAAACCAGTGATTCCCAAAGTGGTCCATATAGGCCCCCTGGGGTCCATGGGACTCGACGGGGGTCTACGTAGGCGTGAATAAAATTTGGAAATACGGGAATGTGATTTTTTTTTAATGTAATAATAGTGGCAAATAAGCGTGCAGTTCAAATTGATGTTAAGTGATGACTGCAGCCTATAGACACCCACACAATGACCAGAGGTCAAAATGCAGATGCACTGCCGCTCCTGAGGCATTAGGTGTTATGCCTCTGTGCCGGAAATTACAGAGCCGTACATTTCCACCTGACCGGAACACGATAGTGCTGAACACTACCATTTAGCGGCAAGTATATTAGGTAATGCGGTTGTGCCTGAGCCCGCGAGCTCCGTCACTGGAGCTCTACCACCAGTAAAAAAATACATGTAGCCCCTCCTTGCTACCTTGTCCACGGAAACCAGAAAAAAATAATATAGTTTGGGAACCTCTGCTCTAAACCAAAACCACAATCATTTCGTTCTTATAAGCAAAATAAACCCGTTTATCTACACACGGCATAATTATTGTTACTTCACCATCTATGAAAACAAGTCCAATATAGTACGTTCGAAAAATTAACCGATATCCGAGCCTTGCCTGCCACCACTAATCCACCGAGTTCAGTGAATTTTATTTATATGATAATTCTGACTACAGCTATATGGATCTTATCTTGTTTTCCAGTTATAGTTTATTCATAAATGGGGCCAGAAAGTATTTCACATTTCATGCAAGCACCGCTATTCATTATTCTGTGCCGTCACGCGTCGGAGACGTCCCGTTTGCGTCTCGTCACGTATAATTGCTTTTCCTTGTCCATATCGTACGCACATTGTATATTATCGTGTTCGCTATACCTAGTTTTGTTTGAAAACAATATGTTGTAAGTTACGAATTATGTTCTACGAAGAATTATTGCAAACAGAGTAGAGACGCTACGTATAGCAGGACATCCGATTGGGGTGGGCTGAGGTACAATACCTACAATTATTTTTTTGTGTTATTCCCTACTGTATAAAACGGGAAAATATCACATTAATTGTATGGGAGCCCCCTTTAATTATTTATGTTCAATACGAGGCTTACTGATATAATGTGGCCTTTCTGGAAACTGAATTTGTGAGCGGGTGGAGGGTGGGGGAGTGATCATACGACCAAGTACCGGTTTTGGATTTGTTCCTTTGCATCACGAGGCCTTGGAGTGTGGCCCACGCCGCATTCGCCACCTCTGGATGTGTGGAGGCAAGGAACTGCTATTAGTCCAGGAGGAATCGGCGCATGAGTACCGAAAACTATTCCACCTCAATTTTTTTATGCGATCCTCTTTAAATTGTCCTACTGATGATATAAATGCATGTTGCCATGGGGCAACCCCGTGCCATATTGTTTAAGCTGAAATTGTTGTTATTTTTCAACCGGACAATTTTTTTTTATATTCTTTATTGAAATACGAATAAAAAAAGTCCTATGACTTTTCACACGATAAAGTTAATATTTTTAGAGACATGAATTTTTAAAGGTTCGAAAAATCTCAAATTTTGGGTCCTTTTGACCCATGAAAAATATATAAAAAAAAAATATATATAAATATTTTTTTTTTAAATTCAATACAATAGTTAATAATATTCTTAATAGAGACTCTTAAAAATTTTATTATTTATACCTGTTTTATAATTATTAATTTCACGCGCTCACAAGTATGCGCCGCTTACCTTTAAGTATATTAATAATAATATAAAACGGTATTTGAACATTTTTTTTACATAATTATTTATTTATAAATAATTATGATTAAAACCTAGGAGATGACACGTTATAGAAAAATAAAATGTTGAAGAATATTTTATTGAAGATAAGAGAGAGTGTTAAATTGTTATAAAACATAATTATTATAATAACATAAAGAGGGAATTGACAATTCAAATAATAACTTTAATTGTCGTTTCTTTGATTTTTCAGAGCAACACAATAGTTTAATTTGCAATTCCCAAAAAGGACTATAAATTGTCTTATATATATACCTAATTTTTATTATGCGATCCTCTTTAAATTGTCCTACTGATGATATAAATGCATGTTGCCATGGGGCAACCCCGTTATTTTTCAACTGGTCAATTTTTTTTTAATATTCTTTATTGAAATACGAATAAAAAAAGTCCTATGACTTTTCACGATAAAGTTAATATTTTTAGAGATATAAATTTTATATATATATATAATATATATGTATGTATATATATATATATACGATAAAGTTAATATTTTTAGAGATATAAATTTTATATATATATAATATATATATATATATATGAAAAGTGAAAAGTCATAGGACTTTTTTTATTCGTATTTCAATAAAGAATATTAAAAAAAAATTGACCAGTTGAAAAATAACGGGGTTGCCCCATGGCAACATGCATTTATATCATCAGTAGGACAATTTAAAGAGGATCGCATAAAAAAAATTAGGTATATATATAAGACAATTTATAGTCCTTTTTGGGAATTGCAAATTAAACTATTGTGTTGCTCTGAAAAATCAAAGAAACGACAATTAAAGTTATTATTTGAATTGTCAATTCCCTCTTTATGTTATTATAATAATTATGTTTTATAACAATTTAACACTCTCTCTTATCTTCAATAAAATATTCTTCAACATTTTATTTTTCTATAACGTGTCATCTCCTAGGTTTTAATCATAATTATTTATAAATAAATAATTATGTAAAAAAAATGTTCAAATACCGTTTTATATTATTATTAATATACTTAAAGGTAAGCGGCGCATACTTGTGAGCGCGTGAAATTAATAATTATAAAACAGGTATAAATAATAAAATTTTTAAGAGTCTCTATTAAGAATATTATTAACTATTGTATTGAATTTAAAAAAAAAATATTTATATATATTTTTTTTTTATATATTTTTCATGGGTCAAAAGTACCCAAAATTTGAGATTTTTCGAACCTTTAAAAATTCATATCTCTAAAAATATTAACTTTATCGTGTGAAAAGTCATAGGACTTTTTTTATTCGTATTTCAATAAAGAATATAAAAAAAAATTGTCCGGTTGAAAAATAACAACAATTTCAGCTTAAACAATATGGCACGGGGTTGCCCCATGGCAACATGCATTTATATCATCAGTAGGACAATTTAAAGAGGATCGCATAAAAAAATTGAGGTGGAATAGTTTTCGGTACTCATGCGCCGATTCCTCCTGGACTAATAGCAGTTCCTTGCCTCCACACATCCAGAGGTGGCGAATGCGGCGTGGGCCACACTCCAAGGCCTCGTGATGCAAAGGAACAAATCCAAAACCGGTACTTGGTCGTATGATCACTCCCCCACCCTCCACCCGCTCACAAATTCAGTTTCCAGAAAGGCCACATTATATCAGTAAGCCTCGTATTGAACATAAATAATTAAAGGGGGCTCCCATACAATTAATGTGATATTTTCCCGTTTTATACAGTAGGGAATAACACAAAAAAATAATTGTAGGTATTGTACCTCAGCCCACCCCAATCGGATGTCCTGCTATACGTAGCGTCTCTACTCTGTTTGCAATAATTCTTCGTAGAACATAATTCGTAACTTACAACATATTGTTTTCAAACAAAACTAGGTATAGCGAACACGATAATATACAATGTGCGTACGATATGGACAAGGAAAAGCAATTATACGTGACGAGACGCAAACGACGAGATGTATATATATATATATATATGTATATATATATATATACATATATATTATATATATATATAAAATTTATATCTCTAAAAATATTAACTTTATCGTGAAAAGTCATAGGACTTTTTTTATTCGTATTTCAATAAATATTAAAAAAAAATTGACCAGTTGAAAAATAACGGGGTTGCCCCATGGCAACATGCATTTATATCATCAGTAGGACAATTTAAAGAGGATCGCATAAAAAAAATTAGGTGGAATAGTTTTCGGTACTCATGCGCCGATTCCTCCTGGACTATATTGCTTTTATGCTCTTTAACGTTTTTGACTTGCCTTGTCTTCCGCTTCTGACAGCAATAGAGATAATCTGACTGTCGTTTTTACTTTAACCTGTCAGCTCACGAGAAAAATATGATAATAGATTTCAATTGTTCATACGCCGGTCTCGCGTGTCTATAATAAGTGTGAGGGTAATAAGCGGCTTTAAAGCGATAATGATAATCAGATCGCTTTTGCTGTCATAGGTGGCACGAAAAGACAAGATAAGTTAAAGAGCACAAAAGCGATTCAGTAAGGCGGTGATAGCGCCTGGTGGGCCATGGCCCAAAGATTAACGGTGGGAAATTGTATACAATTGTATATAAGGCAACTCATATGAAAACATTGTAAGTGCGATTCAGCGAGTCATTCGTCAATTTTCAGCTCAGCTAGTAGTCGTGGTTCATTTTAGTTCTAGCTACATCTGTGATCCACAAGACGGAACCTCATGCAAAAAAAAAACTGTAAAATCAAAGGACTGCTATTAAGTATGTACTGCAACGCCTGTGTTAGGAGGCCCTGAACTTTCTTGCTTATTTAAATTATGATCTGTGAAGAGATATTTGGATCAATATTTGCAAATTGGCCCAAACGAAAAATCTTTTGAGAAAAATAAATGTTAATTGCAATGTGCGTTCCGAAGCTTGTCTAATTTCAATAGGATTATAAAGATATTTGCAAACTGCCATGACAGGAAAATGATATATCGACAGGATAATAACAACCCAAATTTATACCAAAATATTTACTGTGAAATAATGTGACCTTGACCAAATAGGTCGAGTTCAGTAGTAAGTAGACTAGATTTGAGCACGTCTAATGCCACTAAAATTATAATACTTAATTTAAGAGCCTTTCCTGGCAATTCTTTTCTGTTTCGTGCGGAAAAAATTATAACGTGATATTTGGTGAGACCCCATTTCTTCCCAAAGTAGGCACTTAAAGTTAGATGAGATTCGTCCACCCCCTAAATATCTCACGAAACTAAGGAACGCCCTTATACAAACTCGCGTTCAGATTAAGATGATCCTAAACCTTTATACCAATGTAATTTTGTCGGAGGTCCTCCAATCATGATGTTATCTTAATCAAAACGACCACACGCCGGGTCCAGCCACCAGGGAGCAAATAGAAATGACCTTAAATGTGTGATTATTAAGTACGAAGACGTTATACCAAAAGGTTATTAACATGTCCATGTGCGCATGTAGTTTTAGGCACACTTTAGAATATAAACTTAAAAGAAAAAACGGAACCCTTATAGGATCACTTGTGTGTTTTTTTAACTGTAAACAAACATGGACGCACAACGTAAATAATTTTTTCGAGCAGGAATCGAACCTGCGACCTCAGGATAACCAGTCCATTTTAACGATATTGTTCAACCACCATTCCAATAAGGCGATAGTAAATATAATAACGCTGCATGAGCAGCACCATCTCGCGATAAAACTACCGCAACTGCGGTCGCCAATCTGCCTGCCAAGCGGCATTATTTAAAGCATATTCTCCTTTAATGACGCACAACTCTGTTATGGGCGTCTTTGGGGCAGGCTTTGTCCAGCAGTGGATGTCTTTTAGCTGTAGTGGTGATGATGATAAGGCAATCTCACAAAATGGATGGAGCCTGTACATGGGAATCATTTTAAAGAAATACTTCCAATTCTGAACTCTCGGAGAAATCGTATTGATTTATCCCAATCAAAAAATTCTTACTATCATTCTCTGAACAAATGCAAGCCCAGTTTAGCCCGCTCCAATTCTGAACTCTCGGAGAAATCGTATTGATTTATCCCAATCAAAAAATTCTTACTATAATTCTCTGAAGAAATGCAAGCCCAGTTTATCCCGCTCCAAACGAATTATACCTCCTTAAATGTATTAGTATAGATTGGTAATGCACGATGTAGTACTACGTGCGCGACTTAAATAACTGTCCTTTATTGACACAAGTGGATAGATTGACGACACTTTAAGTGTATGGTACGGGCGATACTGGTGTAATAAAACGTATAACACGATAATATTCCCAACGGATTAAATGGATTTGTGTTTCATAACGTACCTCCACGCCTGTGATCCCTGAAGGGGTAAGGATTAAAGTATGTATAGGGTATACATACATGCAATCACCCACGTTTTGCCAGTTACTTTTTTCTACTGGTAGAAAGTCTTCCACTAGTGCAGTCTGTCAACCGGACAATGGCGGTTAAACCATTCCAACGGGACGGTAGTAAGTGCAATAACGCAAGATGGGCAACAGCATCCGGCGATAAAACTACTGTCACTGCGATCGCCAATCCGCATGCCAAGCGTGGCGATTATGGCATATCCCCCTTATTTTAGGACAAGCCTTGGTCCAGCAGTGGACGTCTTTCAGGTGAAATATGATGATACCTCATCATCATCATTATTTCATCATCGAAAATCTAATTATCGTATTAGCTTTCTTAACAATGTCAATAGCTATCGATATACCTACTACCGTCGAACCCCTGCATTTCTCACCTGCATTGTTATGTTAACTGCTATAAGCCATTACTCACCTCGTTGCCGTATGCGAGTAGATGATGCACGGTGATAAGGGCCTTGTACACCACAACCCAGTTGGTGTTCTGGGTACGCTCGACGAGCAGGTTCGCCAGCTGCGGTATCGACACATTCGGCTCGTTTGTGCAGTGGACTAGATCTGGAAAAGAGATGGTATGTTTAGTCATACATAACTTCACACTCCTGACGGTGATGGAGCTCGAGAGGGTAGGTATAGATAGTTAGTTACCAGCGCCGGGTTTTTTATCCGGCACAATGCTAAGTTTGGATCTTTTTGGGCAATTTTTCCAATGTAGTTATTTCTGGTTATATTTTGCATTCACCTATTTTTATTATAATTTTTACCACTGTTCTTTTTTATGTTAACCTTATGTGTGGAATTTTGTCCAAATAAATATTTCTTCTTTCTTTCTTTCTTTAGAAGCACACTTTCGCGGTTATTTATCTAAAGCGGTTTGCAACACATTGAAAACAATTGTTTTATATTATTTCGCATTAACACATGCTTGTGAAATAAATTTTATTTTTAAAGAAAAATGGAAAGAAAAAATTGACTTCAGGCGAGACTCGAACTCGCGACCTACTGGGAATCTAGTCCAGCCGCTCTTCCAATTGAGCTACTGAAGCCCTGCCCGATTTGTCAAATTTTTCCTTCACATCTATTGCATTGCTTTATGGTAGCAGCAGCGCCATCTATTACTAACTATGCTAGTTAGGCAACCGATATAATAGACTTTTCAGTTTACTGAATATCGTAAAGAAGTCGCTTTTACCCTTAATAATTGTTTTATATTATTTCGCATTAACACATGCTTGTGAAATATATTTTATTTTTAAAGAAAAATGGAAAGAAAAAAGTGCAGTTCACACGAAGACCAAGGTCAAGATGCACATGCGTTACCACTCCTGAGGCCTAAGGTGTTATGCCTCTGTGCCGGAAATCACAGGGCCGTACATAAATCAAAATGACTTCAACGAATCAATCGCGTTATATTCTGACGTGACAACCTCTTATAAATCGATAAACGCCGGCTGCAGGCATGAAAAAGTGTCACGTTCCGCCTGCTCTGAGAAAGCAAGCAAGAACGCGGAACAAGCGAGAGGCACGATCGGCCTAAGCGTTCGGTTAGTAGCGCTTGTTTTTCACATTTCTGAAATGATTATGTCTGCGTTACAGTACTCGTATAATCAGAGAATATGTAATAATACTACGTATAGAATGGACACTTCGACGTCTCAACTAATTTCCCCTCTTGTAGCCCGCACCTCCCCTTGATTACCTACTTGCGTGGACGAAGTCGCGTACAAGAGCTAGTGCATAATTTGATGAATAGTTTTTTTTATGTCTGCAATACTTTGTTGTTATGCTCGCTATAGTGGATGTAATGTAAACACATGAATACACTTTACCAATCATATAACTTATTTGTATACCCGCATCGCAATGATGAATAGTCAAAGTGAAAGATAACATAAACGAAACGGAAGAGCAACCAGTGATTGTCCAATTAAATTAAAATAGATTAGATACGGGATAACATATCGGCCATATAATAATAAATCCGACATTATTTTAAGGATAATTGGCACTGGTGAATATCTTTCATTGGGAATGTCGCATAGAGCAACACGGGCCACCGGCCGCGGCGGACTTGACAGTAGCCATAGCGTTTATTACCGATGCAAAACAGTCTGTATTTTTTGCGGGGGGAAATGCGTGCGACACACACGCACATTACAAAAATCGTTTATTACTACGAAACTCACACCTAAACTTTAGCAAAAACCAGAAACTATTTCACGCACACATTTAAACATCTAGGCGACAGGTATAGGCCCATTTGGGCTTGTATTTTGAGAGAGGGGAAAGCCTGCATATGGCTACTCCCCTCCGGTGTTGCTCTATAGGAATGTCGTAACTGCCATTTAGCATTCTTTACATAACATTGGCGTCGGGACGTGACGACCCCACCGCCCACCAGCGAAAGATATTTTTTTCTACTGGAAGAAAATTCTTTCACTAGTGCTGACAGCCAACCGAACAATGACGGCTATTCGACGGGCGGTAGTAAGTGCAATAACGCAAGATGGACAGCAGCGTTCTACGATAACACTACCGCCAGTGCGATCGCCAATCCGTATGCCAAGCGTGGGGATTATGGGAATTATGGGGAGAATGGTCTAGCAGTAAGCATCATTCGGCTTATAATTAAGATGGTGACATAACATCTTTAAAAAAAATCTGTATTTTTTTTTATAAATACCTACAATAAAACTAACAGAATAACATACTTATGACATGCACATGAATCGCGATGGGAACGATCAGGGCTTCATTGTGATATTTTTATGAATATTACCACCTGTGTACACATGATATGCAATAAAATACTTGAACTTGAATGTGTTAAAAATATTCCAATAATAATATTTAACAACAAATTAAAAAAAAAAACTTACAACAAAAAATAAATCTCCCCTCAGTCACGGTCAATAACCGCGCATCATTACGGCATTACACACCTCGCGACAAACAATATTAAAATAATAGCGAAATAGAGAGCAAGTGGAAACAACGCCCCAAGGCCGCTTATAGCCCCCACTGACGATCAGTTAAACTGATCAGTCGGACTGACGTAAAACTAAAATTTGATTGTCAATGGCGAATCATAAATCCACAGTTTTAACTGAAGACGCGGCCGGAATTTTTCCGTATATTTCATAATCCAACCAGTGTTGCCAACTTAGTGGATTTTCCACTAAAGTTGGTGGTTTCAATCGCCCATTATTTTGGTCGGCTAATAATAGTACGCGTCAGATATTTTATTAGCTGAAAAAAACTTTTTTTTATGATATGAAGTGGAAAACAAGCATACAGTTTACATTGACGGTACGTAAGCCTGTAGCCAATAAAGAACAACACGAAACAAGAGATTTAAATGTAGATGCGTTGCCACTCCTGGGGTCTAAGGTATTATGACTCTGTGCCGGAAATTGTGGTGCCGTACAACACGTATCAGTGAATATCAGTTCGTACTAATAAATAGCTTCATTTTGTTGAGCGTTATATAACGGGTATTTGATTACGGTCGAATGGACCATGGACAGGACATGGTCCATTTGAAAGCTATCAAAAAACGTCTACGTCCCAAAGGACTGTAGGGACGCGATTTTTGTACCTACTTATTGTATGTTCATAAATAATCTGAATACGACGGTCTAACAAAACGAAGTAATATATTTTATATCACATTATACTAATATATTACAAGAGAACTATTAAATACAAGTAATATATATAACTATTTATTATATACATAAAAACGTAACGTAACTTCACGCCTGTAATCCCCATAGGGGTAGGCAGAGGTAAATGCATGCATTCAAGCATACATGCAAACACCCACGATTCGCCGGTAACGTTTTTGGCCCATCAACAGGTAGCGAGACTGTTGCCCTCTCCGGGCACATTATCAAACTCCGGGGTACTGGGAAACTTCCAGAAAATTGAAAAATCTCAATAGAACCAGAGATAAAGAATTTTAAACCAATATCTCTGATAGCCCCGAGCCGGGAATCGAACCCAGGCCCAACAGCGTAGTAGTAGTGGAAATATTATATACATAATAAATAGTTTTGTATATTTATATAATACATAACTATTTATTATATTCTATTAAACTAATATATTGTAGCCAAAAAATAGCATAACGTTGTAACGAGTTATCGATAAATAGCCGTTTAGTGGTTTTCTGGCGATTTTAAAGGGTGAATCTGGGGAAGAGCTGACATAACTGTTGCCCACACTGAATCACACTGAATCCAACGGTCAAGGTCAAGTGTCAACTAAGGTAGGTACGGCTAATATCGTCCACGTTTTCAAATTTCTTGATTTTAATATTTGAATTGATTATTTCAAAAACAACATAAGTCACATTGAATTAACTTAGCAGCAGTTTTTAGTTAAACGAACATTGAAAACATACATGTATGTAGTCATAATTTTGTTGTTTTCACAATAAAGGTGAACATTTATATTATGTTATTTTTACATTAATTCTAGAAAAAATGGGTCTAGCATTAATAAATGAAAATACGTATACGTAGTAACCTATTTTCATTTATCTCACTTTACTTTTTTATTAAAAAAAAAAACATACAAAAATTGTGTTTACAACTCTTCAATCTCTTCTGTAGTCGGTCAAGAATAAATAGTGTTATAAAAATCCATAAGGGCTCCCAGCCCACGTCCGATAATCGGTGACCGATTTTTTGTAGGACGAAAATAGAACGTACGGAGAGCTATACTGCAACGCCCACGTCCAACAAAAAGTCGGTGAAAAATAAAATCGGTGCATTCCGACCGATAATCGGTGAAAAATGGAACGTTCGGAAATGTATGCGTCAACGCACACTACTCACCGACCCACCGACAATCGGAATAGTCTAAGAGCCGGACCTAGGTCGACCTGCATCTATCTGTTTACCGAATTAACCATTACACATTAGCATCAGTTCAATTTGACATTAGCTTCAGTTCGTGAATCTAGTTGGCGTAAATCGTTTGGAGTGACGCCACAGTTTTATGACAAAAGTTTACGAAAAATTGACCGTCAATGGGGGCTATTAGTTGAGGCCGAAGTGCAAAGTAATGAAACGAAAACAATCATTGTTACGTGTGAACTTGACCTAATAAGGGTAAACAATCGAACCACGAGTTTCGATTGTATGAGAAGTTTTATGCGAATATGTACGAGATTTTCTTATATTCTATATATATAAAAATCGATTGCTGTTCGTTAGTCTCGCTTGAACTAGAAAACGGCTGGACCGATTTGGCTAATTTTGGTTTTGAATTATTTTTGGAAGTCCAGAGAAGGTTTAAAAGGTAAGAAAATATGAAGAAATTGAAGGGAAATAGTAAAAACAACAATTTCATTTTCCCATACAAATAGTCCGTATCTACCAAACCTTTGACACATTTTTTCATTGTTTTTTCACTGTCATACAAAAATTACATAAAATAAATATTTCCGACAAAAAAACAACGATTCAAATTATTTTTGAGTATTTTTCCATGATTCTGCGTATTTTTCTCTATCTCTTGATATAGTATACAAGGAGCGGGCCCAACCTGGAACTTCTCCTTTGTACAATAATACCTATTAGGTGTATTAAAGCTTATGCTGACAAATGATGGTACAGTGAGTTTACCATGATTCATGATTAGCTTGTATTTTATGCTCCTAAAGGCAAATCTAGTGACTTTTTTCGGAAAAAAATATTTTGGGAAATTGCAATGAAAGTTTTCTTAATTAGTAAAATCCAACTGGCATGGAACAGACAACTTAGAAAATTTTCGATATTTTCCAATGCAATAACATAAAATATTTTCATTACATCAACCTCATAGCTAACTAACTGCCTAGTTTTATGCCACCAAAAATTTTACTTTGTACGGTTTATGCTGAAATCAAATTTGTAGATTAGGTAATATTTATCTTAAATAGATGTGAATTTACCAAGTTTATTAACTTGATTATCACACCTATTGCTTACAATTTTTGCTGTCCTTGATTTTCCATCGAAGTATCAATAACACTTCTCTAAAGTCGCTAAAATAACCAATTCAAAAATTCTTCAAGATTTTGCCGAATCTGATAACCAGTATTTTGACGAGCCAGTTGGTCCAGCGGTGTGTGACGACCGTTTTAACCGAGGCTCTCGGGTTCGATGCCCGCACCGGGACAAATATTTGTATGGCCTACAGATATTTGTATCGGGTCTGGGTGTTTGTGTGTTTTAGAAATTAAAATAAAAATCCTGAGGTCGCAGGTTGGATTCCAGCCCCAAGTCAAATTTTTCTTTTCCTTTTTTCTTTAATGTCTAAAGTTCACTCGCATGTGAAATTGAGAAAAATAAAAATATTATAATTGTTTGTGTATGTGTTGTGTGTGTGTACAACGGCACCCACAACGCTGGTTTACATCTAGTGTAGGGCTGTGAGTGTAAGTGTATTTAATTTATTTAAAAAAAAGGAAAGTAAAAGTGTTAGAGGAAAATGCGTTTTCACACAATAATAATCACAGCTGTGAAGCCATATCTGCAAATTTAGGTTGACACAGTCTAATTTCGAGGATATTCCTGGGAGACACGGAGGTGGTGCGTGAGATATTACAGACTCAAATTACAAGGCTCCCATAGGCGCGAAGCCGACCTCACAAACATTGCCAACGTTAAGGTACACCATATTTTTAGAATTAACATATTTTGATCAATAACAACAATATCTATTTACAACTGTGTCCCTTTATATGCTGTCTTCGATTGTCCATCGAAATATTAGACTTACGTAACTTCACGCCTGTAATCCCCGAAGGGGTAGGCAGAGATAAATGCATGCATTCAAGCATAGATGCAAACACCCACGATTCGCCGGTTACGTTTTGACCCATGTAGGTAACATGTAGCGAGCCTGTTGAAATCTCCGGGCACATTACCAAACTTCGAAGTACTGGAAAAATTCCAGAAAATGGAAAAATACCAATAGAACCAGAGATAAAGGATTTTACACCATTATCTCTGATAACCCGCTACCCGGGAATCGAACCCAGGACCTCAGCGTAGTAGTAGTGGCCTGCTACCACTAGGCTACCGAGGCAGTTAAAGTCCAAGGTTCTGTCCCATCTGACGGCGAGTATGAAAGAAACATGCCTTCAAATACTTCCATAATAAATAAATAAAGGGGATAAAGGGGGGAAGGGGGCGTCTGCGGCGGTCCGCCACGGGCCTCCGGTTCTGAGGGCCTCCAAAGATCGACTGGACGATCGCTTTTTTCGTGTATTTTAGAATCTATCTACCGTATCAATCATACGGGGGGAAATTACTTCATGACTTTTGTTTTGCTCGTGCGTCTCGCTTATGAGCCTCCAAATGCCAATTGCCGCTTCGGGCTCCTGATGACCTTAGTCCGCCACTGCACAGGTATGTTTGGTTTGGCATTGTCCAATTATGAGGATATTCCTGGGAGACACTGGGTCAGTTATTATTTACCATGCTCGCACGGTACACCGTATTAGCAGTCTAAAAAAGAAAACTAACATGATCATTAGATATTTATTTAAATAAAAATCAACTGCTGTTCGTTAGTCTCGCTAAAACTCGAAAACGGGTGGACCGATTTGGCAAATTTTGGTTTTGAAAAAGGGAAGGTTTAAAATGTAAGAAAATATAAAGAACTTGAAGGGAAATAGTAAAACCCACAATTTCATTCTCCCATACAAATAGTCGGTATCTATGAAACCTTTGACACGTTATTTCATTCTGAGGCAATACGAAGTTTGCCAGGTCAGCTAGTCATCAAAGGTTTTTTTACAAGGGTAAAAAATGTACAAAGATAAAACAGCGTATCTACTGAACCAACTTCCACAACACCGGTTACAATAGCCAGCCGCCATAAAACAATAGTTTACGAGGTCCGACAATAACATTACGTTCTGATTGAAAAAACTTGCGTTGTTTCATTTTATTACATGTTCTATTAATATACAGCGCTTAGGAAAGTACAGTATCCAATATTATAAATATTTCGGGTCTGTAGAGCGTTATCTCTTTCGCACCATACCTATCTGACGTTTGTCGACCATTTCGATCAAGTTTTGACCAATACCGGACTACGGAGCGGAGCCGGAGTGTGCAGCAGAGATAACGCTCTACGAAGTCGAAACTAGCCGATTGTCTCTTTTGTAGGCTCGATGTGGCAATATTTCTTGATGGGTAGGTACTGTAGGATCTACTACGGAATACGTACTCGGTCGTCGAATAAAAAGAAAATAAAAATCTCTTTATGCCTGTATTCGCCAAAGGAGTTGAAAGAAAAAAAGTTTATTTTGCGTAAAGCCGAAAAAAAATCAACACGAAAAAAAAATCCTTGAATATATCGACAAAATATTCGTAACAAAACATCCGAAAAACAGAATGAAAAGGCAGAGTTAAGTCCGATACTTCTCAAACAGTTGTGTTTTGCTCCCCGTGTAAGTGGGTGAAGAGCCTCTTTACAGCGGGTACCTATAATACCGCTATAATCTATAATCCGCACAAGCCACTCGGAATCTACTCTTATGAAAAAAAACATGATACAAGCAATTCCTTAATTCGGACACCTCAGGCTGAGTGATTAGTAAGGTCAAATAACATGGTTGCAAGTGTTGCAACGCGCAACGCGTAGAAGGTCAAAAGTGTGCAAAGATCTGTGCCAATGCTTTTATCTGCCGCCAATAGGTAGGGTTCAGCATTCACGTGTTCCGGTTAGATGGTAATGTATGGTCCCGTAATAACTATCACAGAGAGATGACAACTAAGGTCTCAGGGGCGGCATTGCTTGTTTGGCAACTTCAATACATAAAAAAGATACAAGAGCATAAGTGTTGACACCAACTTCCATAACACAGTAGCTAGCCGCCATTCAACAATTTCGTTTTGAATTATTAAACGTTGTTTCATTTAATTAAATGTTTCTTATCCGTCTTTTGACTTTTATTCCGGAGAGTTAAAAATATTTTAAATACTAGAAAATGTTCTTTGGGAGACTATATTTAAGGGCTGTTTTATTGTTTTTTTCTCATTTTTTCCGTACCAATCTTGACCTGTTCCGTTGAAAAAAAAAATCATCCAAATCGGTGAAGGCGTTTTCAAATTATCGGTGAACATACATAAAAAAGATCCGAACGAATTGAGAACCTCCTCCTTTTTTCGAAGTCGGTTAAAAATAACATGATTTGCCTGCCTGATTCACGAAGCATAACAACTATTGAATTGCATCTGAATAGATTTGCTTTCTTGCTCTAACATACGGCGCATGCCTAAGTTGAAGCAAGCAGACCCATCGATTTCGTTCAGATTGAAAGACTACCATGTTACGAGAAAGCTTGTTCGCATGTTTCGAGACATAAAAACAACAGTTCTGCTTCAATATTCCATGAATTACTTTACCATTGCAATAACCATTTCGATAAATTAATATTACAATCGCACAATACTCCGCAATTATATTATTATTCATTGGCAGTTCTTCGCTCCTTCGCCCATTTATTAATCCCATCGTCCTCGAATATTATCTTCAATTATGGAATAGGAATTGAAGAGAGTGACTTAATTGTTTTCATATCTATGTTAACTGCCTCGGTAGCTAAGTTTTGATTCGATTCCCAAGTCAGGGAAAGCAAAATATTTTTTTAACAAACCTCAGAGAAAGAAGGTTTTCATTTCCTTGAGATCTTTATTTGAGTTTTTTTTTCGTTACAAATTATTTACACGAATACCACAGAATTTCTTGAACTTGCCCTTAGTATAATGTCACATAATGTATTTTAAGGCTTATTTTATTGATTAGGTAAACAGAATTACGTGATATAATATTTATATTTTGTAAAAGCTTTGCCCCTTGTCCCACAATGTCACATTTCGTTCACCCTCTCTACCTCCTAAAGCAAGATGTAATTTATGGATGATACCTACTTTACTTAACTCTGGATAAGAGCCGCAAGTTATTGAGCCTACCAATATTTAATGGTTTACTAAATTTTAGCCACCGCAGTTGGAAGACGTCGTTCGGAAATGTAACAAAATCTTCATAAATTGTCACCTAACAAATCCTAATCCTTTCCAAGAGTTCATGCCATTAAAGTTGACAGTTTGTGGCAGCTGTGACATAGGTTTGAATCAGTAATGGATTTTACATCGGAAGATTCCCTAATTTCGATCATTGCTAAAACAGGTACCTAAACACATGATAGATTTTGTATCATGAAATTGTTGTAGTATTCACACTTTTCACATTGATAAGGGAATAAATACTGCAACTGAAGATAAATTTATACTGATTTTAAGGAACTGAGCAATATAAAAATAAACACATTTTTATGAGTCACTTTTTAATGTAGTGGAAATGTTTGACGTAATCAAGAACTTAGACTATGTGTTAGCATAGCACATAAATTAATAAATACGAACCATAGCCTTAATATAACATTAAAAGAAAAACGTGAGAAACAATAATTTCTTTGTTAACACATAGATTTCTTTTGTTTACACACGCATATCGTGTCAAATATCCATGTAACACTCACTCTTATTATGTTTGAAGGCACTACGCTCGAAGTTGTGAAGATTATGTATACCTGGGACAGAACCGGCCAGTTAAGTGGCCAACTTTGAGGAAGAAGTCAATAGCCGAATCCAACTCGGTTGGGCAGCGTTTGCGAAGAACACCAGTGTGACCAGTATTGCCAGTAATGACGTACGGAATTGAAACGTGGTCGCTCACTACACATAAGAAGACTCAAGATCACGCAGAGAGCAATGGAGCTATGCTTATTTCCCTTCGAGATCGAATAAGAAATGAGGACGTCCGAATGAGAACCGAAGTAGCCGACCAAACAGAAAAACCCTGGTCGCAGTGGACGGGGCCCACGGTAATTCGATGCTTGCGCATTTCCATGTGCCCTGAACCGGTGGACTCTTTGAACTTCAACTCTACCTACAAGATATGGATCGAAACTTGTAACACTACCAACTATTAAATAGCGTGCGAGAGAAGTTACACAAACGCACACAGTAATCCGATTATTCAATCACTTTACGCGGAGTCGAGTCTCGTACGCGGTTTTCCTTGGATTTGTAATTACTTCATTATACCATTATTTGCATTTTCTGACTGTGACTCCGTGGCACCATCGACGTTTGGGAATGCCCGATAAACATAAATTCACGAGCTATAGTCATTGAAATAGAACAATTTTACGCATAAAATTTATCAGACGCCAGACACAGTCTGTCAGAGACTACAGAAGCTGGAAAGCGACCGAAATGTCGTGTTGAAATGATATAGGCACAGGCACGCCTGGCTATGATATGGGACCAGTGGTGGATGCACATTTTTTAGTAGTCTGATCCAGTTAGGAGCAGGATTTGTAGGGTAAACATTAAAATACTAATTGAGATTTGTAGTGGTTAGATGATGATGATATTATAATGCAGCTCGGTAATAGTTTTATAGGCTGTTCGGTAAACATATCGTTTATGGTACAATGCGGAATGAAGTCCGGTTGCCATGTGCGGCGGAATTATGCGCAGACCGACCCTATATTGGTGTTTCGAGAAGTAAACATACTTTTTTTCACTGCCATCTCATGGCTAACTAGTCAAGTAATGATGGAGTATTATTTCGAGTAAAGTATTCTGTTAACGGGGAT
Organism: Macrosoma leucophasiata; assembly: GCA_036365455.1. Lineage (NCBI taxonomy): Eukaryota > Metazoa > Arthropoda > Insecta > Lepidoptera > Hedylidae > Macrosoma > Macrosoma leucophasiata. Next base: position 2,111,855 of record JAWQUS010000004.1, on the reverse strand, counting down.
ATATTCTTTTTTTACGTAAAGGAAGTGGCAAACAAGCATGCAGTTGTGAACTGCATGCCTGTTAAGTGATGAATGCAGCCTATAGACACCTACACAAAGATCAGGTCAAAATGCAGATGCGTTACCACTCCTGAGGAGGCCTAAGGTGTTATGCCTATGTGCCGGAAATTACAGGGCCGTATTAATTAAAACCTGACCGGAACACGATAGTGCTGAACACTATCATTTAGCGGCAAGTATATGTATAGGTAATGCGGTGGTGCCTACGCCCGCGAGCTCCGCCACTGGAGCTCTACCATCTATTATGTAACAATAGAGCTAATCTTAATACTTTAATAAATAAAAAAATTAAAAAATAATGGTGGCGTCGGGACGTGATGACCCACGGCCATCTAGCGGAAGAAAATTTCTTCTATTGGAAGATTCTATTCTTTCACTATTGCAGTCAGTCAACCGAACAATGGCGGTCGAACCGAACCAATGGGACGGTAGTTAGTGCAATAACGCAACATGAGTAGCAGCATCCTGCGATAAAACTACCGCCTCTGTGATCGCCAATCCGCATGCCAAGCGTGGCGATTATGGCACATCCCCCTTATGGGGAGTATGGTCCAGCAGTGGACATCTCCCGGCTGATATGATGATGGCGTACCTACGATACACAGTAGACATTGCAAAGTACAACACAACATTTTCATCATTAGTCCTAACGCGCGGGCCGCACTATTGGCTTGGCACGGACTTCAAATGTATGAGTAGCTTGGTGCGTAACCCATATTTAAGTATTTGTCTTTTTTTTATGTCATGAAATTGGCAAACAGGCATGCAGTTCACATTGATGTTAAGTGATGACTGCAGCCTATACACCCACACAAAGACCAGAGGTCAAAATCGAATGCGTTACCACTCTGAGGCCTAAGGTGTTATGCCTCTGTGCCGGAAATTACAGGGCCGATTATTATAATTAATAGGTTACGTGTTTATTCCCTTAAAATTAAATTATCAAATTGAATTTATTTTTCGCTGTTTATAACTAAAAATATCCAATATCTTTCAAGTGTGCTTCTTTGAAATTTGAAGAGTTGACATGGTTACAATGGGACCAACTGTGAGGCACACCCTTGCATACAAAAATAACATAACATAGTAGGTACCTACTGCAAAGATCCGGACGAATTCAGAAACTCCTCCTTTTTTTGAAGTCGGTTAAGAAGACATATCCATCAGTGTATGAAACAAAACTCGAAATAAATACATGACAGGATAGGGGTGACATCTATATAAGCTACGCTCGAAGGGGTCATGTTGTTGTCAAAGTAAATTACTAGGCAACTACCTACGTGATTCACTCCTTTCCCCGATACAAGGGTACTGGTATTCCAGGAATCATACTTCAATTTATTCATGCGAGCAATCTACTGTCATTTCGTACGTTTATTATACTTTATTACTTTGATATTCAATTTATTATAATAGGCTAAGGAACATGAGAAAATATACAACCCTTGTTTTATTGTTTAACCCTTTACCACCTAGCATCTATTTTTGTCCTTTAAGCACCTACGTGCGGTCATGGAGACCGCTGTTAGACTAATGCGTGTATTTTGTGATATATGATAAGAATTTGAAGTTCAGTTGAATAAAATGCATGTGTATCTACTAATTTGCTTTATTCAAGCACCACAAATTAGCAAGAATAATTTAAAAAGTCTAACAAAAATGGAAAATATCTTAGGAAATAATAATTTTGGCACCAAAATCAACTATACTAAGAAAATGAGATCTTTATTTTATTTTATTTTATTTTATTATTTTTGGAAAGCAGACAGTGAAAGTATAACTGCATACAAATATAATAGTTAAAGCTATACACCATTTAGGAGCTTTCGCATATAACATCTGTAACACAAGGCTCTTGATTAGCAAAGTCTGACAAACAAAATAAAAAGTTTTTACAAAAAAATTTAAAAAGCGAAACTTATTCATTAACATAACTAAGTAGTAACAGATACATTCTAAGGAAATATAATTAAATCATGCAGGCAGTTCAGTAATAGCGTTGAACCAGTCTCTGGTTATTGCATTACGGAAACAATCAGGCGAAGAGTTAAATAAATCAAGTTCGTGGTCGGGAGTCAGTCTATTTACGTAGTTTGCAGATCGTATAAAGTACGCATTTTTCCTATAATTAGTACCATATGTTGGAACATGTAAAGTAATATTTTTATGCTGTTCTCTTACAGATTTAATAGGTATTTTAAGACTAATTTTAGAGAGTAGACTCGGAGAATCTACTCTCGATTGAGCTATTTTTGTAAAGAAAACAATATCAGAAATTTTTCGTCTTACTTCAAGAGGCAAAATATGATGTCTACTACATCTTGTTTCATAGGTATCATCGAATTGATTACATTTAAATTGTAAATATCTAAGAAATCGTTTTTGAATGTTTTCAATTCGAATAATGTAGACATTGTATACTGGGTTCCATATTTGCGAGCAATACTCAAGAACACTTCGGACGTAAGAACAATAGAGCACTTTAAGCGGCTTAATAGAGTGAAATTGCGAACACGTTCGTTTTATAAATGCAAGGGATTTATTTGCTTTTTTAACAATTTTGTCGATGTGGTTTTCATATGTTAATTTCGAGTCATGAGTCACACCCAGATCTCGGATTTCAGAAACCCTCCTTAGTTTTATTGTACTGATAGTGTAATCATAATTAATAATATTTAATTTTCGGGAAAAAGAAATTGTAAAACATTTATCAATATTAAGATCTAATTTATTGGACGTACAATAGTTTTCTAATCTAGTTAGGTCTTCTTGTATTAAAAGACAGTCTCTAAGCTCATTTATTTTTTTGAATATTTTCATATCATCAGCATAGAGTATGAATTTTGAGTATTCAAAACAGGAGCCAATGTCATTGATAAAGATGTCAAATAGCAAAGGCCCCATCTTAGAACCTTGGGGCACACCAGATGGTACTACAATCCAAGAAGAAGAGTAGCCGTTAACAACAACCTTTTGTGTACGGTTCTGGATATAAGAGCAGAACCATCTAAATAAGTTGCCATGGATTCCGGCAGCGAGAAGCTTCTGTAATAAGATACAATGATCAATTCTATCAAATGCTTTCCGATAATCAGTAAATATTGCATCTACTTGTCCTCCTGTATCCATGTTCAAGGTAGTGTAATCAATAAACGACACGAGATTAGAGGTGGTAGAACGACCTTTAACAAATCCGTGTTGTTCAGGAGCCAAGGTGGGTTTCAAAAATGTATATAGTTGTTCGTGTACTAAATGTTCAAGTATTTTGGCAAATATACAGAGCTTAGATATTGGCCTATAATTTTTTACATCGTGCTTATTACCGGTTTTGAAAACCGGGGTTATGAGAGCAGATTTCCATATCTTAGGTATAACACCTTCCCGAATGGATCTTTTGAAAAGGATAGTCAATGGTTTAGTTAAATGAGTGCTACATTTAGAAATGAATATAGGGGAAATTCGGTCAGGTCCAGCTCCTTTTGTTAGGTCAGTGGTCTTCAATAATTTAAAAATTGATTCTGGATTAATATAAATATCATTTAGCGCGAAAGACGAGTTACTATCGGATTGATTAATATTTTGACAATTGGGTGTTGTTGAATTTAGAAAATTAGATTGAAAATATTCTGAGAAAAATTCACAAATAGTCTCCCCTGTGTCAGACGATTTATCTTCAAAAATGAAGTGGGGAGGGAAACCATGATCACCATTTTTATTTGACTTTATAAAACTCCATAACATTTTCGGATTATTAACGATTGAGGTTTCGACGGTCTCAAGGTATTCAGTATAACAGGATTTTTCTAGGTCCTTAGCTCTTTTACGGAGCAGAGAAAAGGTATCATAATCGTATGAATTGCCATAAATGTTATACTTGTTTAAAAATTTAAATTTTTCTTTGAGCACTTTTTTTAATGCAGTAGAGTACCAAGGTGGAAATTGATTAGGGGTGACCACTTTATGTGGTACATATTTATTAATTAGGTCATAAAGGTGGCTGTAGAAATTATCTGTAGCTTCATCTAGGGAACAGCCAAACAAACAACAGTCCCAATCAACTTTGCTCAAATTTGAGTTAATTTCATCAAAATTGGCTGATTGGTAAAAATACTTAAGACGCGATTTATTTTTTAATGTTTTAAATTCAACGGAATTAATAGTAAATAACAGTGACTTATGATGGGCATCTTCGGGCACCAAGGGATCGTCGGAGGCACATAAAGTTAAATCAGCATTACTCAAAACCCAATCCAACACTCTATCATTGACATTAGCACAGTTGTTATATTGATTTAAGGCAGAAGCCGAAAGACAGTCGAAAAAATAAATTTGAGCATCACCCCTAATACCCGAAGGCTGAGATATGTTACAATGGTCCCAAGTCCACTGAACATCCCCCATATTAAAATCACCCATGACAATAATTGTGTCTTCAGGACAAGAGTCAGAAATATACGATAATTTGTCTGAAAAATTTGTTAATTGAGAATTGAAACGAAAACCGAGCTTTTCATCGCATAAATACAGTGAGCAAAGGTGGATTTTTCGGTGACTACCTTTACTGTTGTTACAGTTCACTGTGACCCAAATGTCCTCAGCGGATGAGCTCCACTCTGGTCTATGCATGGCCTTAAAATCGCGGCGTACAGCTATCAATACTCCACCACCATATGACTCTTTGGTGGAAGCGTAATTTCGATCACGCCGCCAAACTAAATACCTACTATCAAAGAGCTCACTGTCGCTTATACCTTCCCACAACCAAGATTCTGTGATAACTATGACATCGTAATTATTGAGTAATAAATTCCTTTTAAAAATACTAGTCTTAGTCCGAAGTCCTCTCACATTTTGGTAATAAAGCTTTAGTTGAGAAGCCATTGGAAAACATCAAACATGATAATAGTAAAGCTATATAGCTTATGAATAATAAACAACAAAAAATACGTAGCGGAACACATAGTATGTACACGAAACCCAGCAAAATACCTAGTTTCAATCAAAATTAAAAAACGGTTAATATAAAGTAAGCAAAAAATAATTGCGTAAATTGCATTAAAACACAGCGCAAAATTGCAATAAACGAAAGCAAATAGAAATATAAAAATGTAATGAAATATTTTTAAAGGAGGTATAGAAAAAACAAATATCTCTGCACAGTGTAGCATAGCGACCGAAGACCCGATACATGTTCCAAATGCCCAGTAACTACAGCTCGACCAAGCGTACACGAATATGGTCATTATTGCATCTTTAGCTAAAGCAATTGCATACGAAAAGAGAATGAATTGTAGCGCACTTACGTTTACAAACCGGTTACCGATCCTCGAACAAAAGACTGCGTTGTTGAAAGCGGTTCTCAAACTTTGTGCATGATGTAATTGAACGGCACTATTAAAAAATATATAATAAAATATTAAAGATTTTAGGTAATTTTTTTTAAATCGTTTTCTTCTCTGATAAAAAATACAGGCGATGTATCCGATTTTCTTGCCATTATTTTGCTATGCTTCACCCATATATACTGGAAGTTCTTTTCTTTGGCTAGGATTTTAGCTCTACTCAACAATGTTTTGTTTCGCTGGGTGAGGTGATCGTTCAGGTAGTAGTTTCCAGTTCTGTCAGTGAATCCGAGATCCGATAAACTGGCTTTTTTCTTACGTGCTGACGCAATTAATTCCTCCTTCCTGTAGCGATTGTTGAAGGCGACTATGATCGGTTTGTCTGTGTTGGGGACTCTAGTTGGTACACGAGCGATATAATTTATTTCCTCTTTTTTTATTGTGACGTCACACACCTGACCGATTTTAAGTGCAATGTCATAGAGGTTCTCGTTCTGCCTTAATGGAATACCTCGAATTTCAATATTATTTGCTCTGGCCCACTGATCACGATCATTAAGCTCTGTAAATAATTTCGTGATTTTATCTTGAAGAGCAGGAACTTCATCAGCTACTTTTTCAACATTGCACAGTCGACTTTCCAGATTTTTTATTGATCCGGAAAAGTCTCCGATGAGTTGGTGCGCCATCTCTATAGACTCCTTTAGGGTGGAAATCTCGTCCTTAATACTTTTCACATCATTGACAAGGGCTGCTAGTGGAGTAAGTTGAAACGCAATTTTGTTTAACTGCTCTTGCATGCTATCTAGTTGGGTGGGCTGAGGTGAGCTACCCGCTGGGACTGGCTTGCACTTCGGGCAGCGCCAAGTGTTCCTCCTGTCGCCTAATTTCCTGTAGCCTATCTCCGAAACTCCAGAACACGGGAAATCGTATTGCTTTCTACAAATACTGCAAGTGGGTCCGTCCGTATGTTGATCTCCACAGCTTGCACACGTAAACATGTTTAGGCAAAGTGAATGTCGTATTGATAGAAATATGTAAAAAAGTTTGAGAATAACTGGAATCAGACCGATGCGGCACAAGCGTGTGTTCAATAGCAAAGTCTGACGACGACTGTATCATAGGGAACCTTAATTTTGCACTTCTTTTTCTAATTTCTAATAATTAGAATCAACAAAAAAAGTAACCAAACAAGAAAAATACAAAAAATATTTAAAACAAAACAAAATTGCAATGTTATTACTATTTCTATTAGAATTTTTCGCGGCAGCTACAGCTAATTTTTTTTGAGCACTCCATACAAGTTGGCACTTTACACACAAAGATGTTTTGCGTTTCTTTTCTGAATCAGACGTGAAGCATGTTTTACGTGCTTCAAATTTTTCAGCATCAGAAGTGCTTCCATTATCTGCAAGATACGGCGAATAGAGTTCTTGATGTTCCTCGGAATATGATCATTTTTTTGCGACGTTCCATGTGTGGTTAATCATTTATCTTCCTCGGCCTACCACTAGACTGCAATCTCGAAAGAGGAATATTATCTTCTGACGAGTCACTATCCTCTGGTGACCTGGATGGTGGTTGAGACCTGGATGCTGATTGAGACCTGGATGCTGATTGAGACCTTGTTGTTTATCGAGACCTGGATGCTGATTGAGAACTGGTTGGTGATTGTGACCTTAAAGAGACTGATTCCGTGAACTATTTTGTTCGTCATCACCCTCAATTTCAGACTCGGCTTCACATTCTTCAATCTGCACTTGGTCGACGTATACACCAGGTTCGACGTTGCTGCTATCCTCGCCAGAAATGTCTTCTTCGTCCGAGATCTCTTGCTGAAGCCATCTTTAGATATAGTCATTATTTTTATTCATTTTGATACTAAAACAGCAAAAATAAATTAATACCAAAAAGTCACACAACCACCTACGTGAGGTCACGGAGACCGCTCACGGAATATTTTTACTTACCCCGGCCAAACGCCTGCACGTACGCTAACGCCAAGCGCTAAGGCGATGCTGATCGGTTTAAAGGAAAAGTACACGGACGCACCGTAAAACACGCCATCCACACGTGGAAATATTTGAACTTGAAAAATCGTAGCGGTCTCTGAGACCGGTGGTAGGTGGTTAAGGGTTAACGTAAGTAATTGTGATTTGGAGATGTTTTTTTTTTGAGTAAATTAGAAAAATAATATTCTACACTGTGATATTGTCATATTGTTCTTTAAAATAAAATATATTTCACAAGCATGTGTTAATGCGAAATAATATAAAAACAGATATTGTCATATCAAATAAAAACCTATAGTAAACCTATACTCATTTTTTTTTCATAATAAAAAACAAAGTTGAACCTATATAAGAAAATATTTCTGTCTATCGCCCTGTAATACAAATGATCAAGAAAATTTTTTTAAAGGTAAACCTTTACATATACTACCTATAATAGAAAAACCTATAAAAAATCAATGGTAAGTACCTATTAAATTACCTTTTTTATTCAAGTTTTTTGGAGGCTTTTCCCTAGTGGTTTGATATCCCCATATTACCCTAAACTATGTATTACAAGCCGAACTGGAGTTTCGTTCTCTTTAACTGCCTAAGTTGTCTGCCGGGTTTGATTCGCGGGTCGGAGATTATCAGAGATAACCGTGTAAAATGCTTTACCTCTGGTTCTCTTGGACTTTTTCCGTTTTCGAGTTTGGTAATGTGCTCGGGGTTGTCAGTAGGCTCACCACCTGTTACATAAGTCAAAAACGTAACCAGCAGATCGAGAGTGCTTGTATGTATGCCTGAATGTATGCATTTACGTCTGCCTACCCCTTCGAGGATTAGGTACAAGTTACATTTCCCTCCTCCAAATTATTTGCCGATTATAGGTATATCATGAAGGTGACAAAAGAGGTATACGAACAGTTCCTATTCCTAATAAGGAATAGAGCAACACGGGCGACCGGCGCCGGGTCGGAGTTACTCTTCGATCTTCGATCTACGTAATAAGGCATACAATGAGGTAAATTAATCCTACATCCGACAGAGGCCTATAAGAATTCCCCCCGAAAAGTTTATTGTGTAACGTAATCAACGTTCCAGAATACGAACGATTCTTGGCAATGATAGCTTTCTATTATACTCGTTTTACGTCCGAACCATTATTCACGTAAGTTCAACTTACACGTTTAGGCCTTCGCCGCACTGAACGGAAATTCCGTCGCCCATCAGTAGCGAAATTAAGTGTTATTTGTTTTGGTAAATTTATTTAAAGTTTGTTTCATTTTTCTTTTTTGTATATTCTTTATATAGACTTTTTTCAGTTCACGATCGAGTTTTGGTGCGGGATACTTGTGCGACTGTGTTATTATGATACATTTTTAGCAGTTATAAATAATGTAAATACTTTCATGTAGTAAAAAAGGAGCTTGTCTATTCGCAGGATATATAGAGTACCTATAGGTAATAAGGCATAGAGCAACCCGGGCCACCGGCGCCGGGTCGCAGTTGCTCTAGGTAATAAGGCATACAATGAGATAAATTAATAATACATCCGAAAGAGGTCTGTAAGAACTCCTCCCGAAAAGTTTATTGTGTAACGTTCTCAACGTTCCAGAATACGAACGATTCTTGGCAATGATAGCTTTCTATTATACTCGTTTTACGTCCGAACCATTATTCACGTCAGTTCAAGATACACGTTTAGGCCTTCGCCGCACTGAACGGAAATTCCGTCGCCCATCAGTAGCGAAATTAAGTGTTTTGTTTTTTCGGTATATATATTTATTCAAAATTTGGCTCATTTTTCTGTTTTGTATATTCTCTATAGGTATTAAGTGAAAGACTTTTTTCAGTTCACGATCGAGTTTTGGTGCGGGATACGTGTGCGATGTATCCTGTAATGTCCTGTATGTGGTGGGTGTCATCATCATTTCAGCCGAGATACGTCCACTGTTGTACAAAACCTCCCCCAAAGATCCCTGTGTGTGTTGTCCATCATGTGGGGCACCTCGCCAATTTGGCGGACAGTTTGTCGACGCAATTGTCGTTCAGTATGGCGTAAACCTTAGGGAGTGTTTACTTAGTGATATTTCTATCTCAAATATTTTCAATCGATTCCCAAGGGTCGGTACTAAGGTTGTTTGATGGTTTTATTTGGTAGTATAGGGTATAAAAGGTCCGTGAGGGCGTTTACAAAAACGTTGCTAACTCGGTTATAACAAGTTTTTTTTTACTCGGGGAAACCCTCATGGGCACCCGCCGTCGAGAGGAAAAAGCCGGCGGGTAGTGTGAGACTCGTACTCACTAAAACGCGGTGTTACGACTCGTCCGCCATCAGCGGCGGGGTCACGGCAACACTTATGCACACATCCGCGACCCCGCCGGCGGCTGCTCGTCTCCGAGCCCTCCATAGGTTGATGTTGATTGTGCGGTACACGTGCACGCCACCCAGCTTGGGACTTTTCTCCATTCGGGTGACGGACACCCCCAACTATCTCCCCACCACGTCCTCATCTAACGGCGGAACCACCGTTAGGCGGCTGGGGATACGGTGCAGGGCCAACGACATACCCATACACCTTAAATAACTTCCCCAGCCGCCTCCTCACAGGACTCCCTCGCTGGGCTCCTCTTAGCTTCGCCGGTGTGGCTCAATCCACCGACTACTAAGCGCCAGCCACGACAAGGCGAAAACCCTTGGGGGGAGACTAAGGTAAACTTATCATGACCAAATAGATAGAGTACGTGCTGTCCTAAGGTGAGGTCAAGAGTCTTCAGAATCCGTGTGCTTGAGCGATGAATGGATAGCGTCCACTACATAAGGCGCCACCTTGTGGGACACCGGGGAAACAAAGTACTTGTCTAGTACAGAGGTGGCGTATCACCGAGTTGCATCGCAAGTTTTCGCAGAGTTGCGTCAGGCGTTATTACCTCGCCTGGTCGAAGGATCCTCCCTTTTCGACTGAGGAACAATATCAAAGCCCATTCCTCCACAAATTTAACGATTTCGCAGGTTTCGCGAGCTGCACACATTGTGGAAATTATATTCGACTGTTGTTGACTGTTGATCAGTTTGCCCGTGAACATGGGAGCTGGATAGCGACCAAAATGTTAGGCAAGTGAATAATAACTACCACAAAGGTATAATAACTTAGGCTTCATGGGCGGCTACGCATTTGCATTTTGACCCTTGGTTTTTGTGTAGATATAGATATAAAAAACCGGTCAAGTGCATGTCGGGCCACGCGCATTGTAGGGTTCCGTAGTTACAGAGTAAGAGATGTAATTAAAAAAATAAATAAATATTTTCTATGGAGTTGTTCGAAATTTTCTAGTAAAATACATTTGGTCGACTATTACTCGCAAACTTGTAGGGCCAACTTAGGTGTGATAGTTTTCCTTTTAATTTCGCTATATGTAGCTACTATCGCCGTAACGTTTGAATTTCTAACAACAACCGTTTAGTCTGTAGGGGGGGGACACTTGAGTCTAACGAAAATTTGCACTTTAAAGCTTAATAAGTCACGAACAGTTAACTAAATCGAAAATCAATGTTCCCACGCCCATAATATTATTAAAAGACATATCCAACAATACCACACTATATGAAAATAAAAAAAAATATCCGCGCGTTACTAGTAGGGGAGGTTACCCTAAAAAAAATTTTTTTTTACATTTTTATTCTACCACTTTGTCGGCGTAATTAAGGTGTATACTTGTGCCAAATTTCAAGTCTCTAGTACTAATAGTTTTGCGCTAAACCGCGGACGGACAGACAGACAGACAGACGGACATGGCGAAACTATAAGGGTTCCTTGTTTACTACGGAACCCTAAAAACCTCTACACGACCGTGAAAATTCGCAAATATCATTGCCACGAGACGAATGTAGAAGAGGAAAGACAGATATTTAGCGATCCACGATCTCTTGACTTGGGGGTGAAGATTAATGCATAATTAAAACACAATCATAATCAACAACAGAGCACATGACATAACATTAAAAAGCTCGTGTAATCGAACCCGCGACATCCCAGCACGCGATATCAGTCGATAACGCAGGAAGCACTGTCTGTTTATCGTGTTTCACACAATCATGCCGGCCGACCAGCAGTGCCGACATGTGTTCTTGTTCCTAACTTGATATAATGTTGACGATGTGAAGTTAGTTGTGAGTTTGTTTATCCTTCAACGATATTTTAGGGTACCATCCAGACCTCTAAAGAAAATACCGGCCAAATGCAAGACGGACTCGCAGCCAGGCTGCCAAAAGAAAGCCTGAGAAAACCACTAACGGTCGAATATTCCGACGTTAAGCATCCCTAAAAATAATCTATCTCTGTCGTCTGCACCTGTTTTATAGAGACAAAAGACTTTTAAGTCACACTTAGATTTCAGTATTTGGCCGAAAGCCACAGAAATAAGCAAACAAATTAAAAACTTAGGTACAGTAATCATAGGGCAACAAGAAATATTGCACATCGACCTTAGGAAGGAGACCGGCTTATTTCGGGTCTGTAGAGCGTTATCTCTTTCGCATCTTACCTATGCGACGTTTGTCGACCATTTTCATCAAGTTATGACCAATACCGCATTATCAGGGCTTACGTAGGCAGTGTGCAGCAGAGATAACGCTCTACGAAGTCGAAACTAGCTGATTGTCTCTTTCGTAGGGTCGATGTGCAATCGACCTTAGGAAGAAGACCGGCTTATTTCGGTTCTGTAGAGCGTTATCTCTTTCGCATCTTACCTATGCGACGTTTGTCGACCATTTTGATTAAGTTTGGACCAATACCGGACTATCAGTGCTTAAGTAGGCAGTGTGCTGCAGAGACAACGCTCTACGAAGTCGAAACTAGCCGATTGTCTCTTTCGTAGGCTCAATGTGCAATCTACCTTAGGAAGAAGACCGCCTTATTTCGGGTCTGTAGAACGTTGATTCTTTCACACCTTACCTATGCGACGTTTGTCGATCTTTCTGATCAAGTTTTGACCAATACCGCACTATCAGTGCTTACGTAGGCATTGTGCAGCAGAGATAACGCTCTACGAAGTCGAAACTAGCCGATTGTCTCTTAGGTGGGCTCAATGTGCAATCGACCTTAGGAAGAAGACCGACTTATTTTGGGTCTGTTGAGCGTAATCTCTTTCGCACCTTACCTTTGCCACGTTTGTCGACCATTTTCATCAAGTTATGACCAATACCGCATTATCAGGGCTTACGTAGGCAGTATGCAGCAGAGATAACGCTCTGCGGAGTCGAAACTAGCCGATTGTCTCTTTCGTAGGCTCGATGTGCAATCGACGTTAGGAAGAAGACCGGCTTATTTCGGGTCTGTTGAGCGTTATCTCTTTTGCACCTTACTTATGCGACGTCTGTCGACCATTTTGATCAAGTTTTGACCAATACCGCACTTTCAGTGCTTACGTAGACGGTGTGGAGCAAAGATAACGCTCTACTAAGTCAATTGTCTCTTTCGTAGGCTCAATTTGCAATATTTATTGCTGGGTACTTACTTAAGGTAACATTAGACACGTATTTAGGCAAACCAGACGCTCTAATGACTCATAATCACAACCAACCGGTATCGATTCATGAATTCACCAGATGAATAATTACATTGTATTTGTTATGCGACACCTATATATTTCATTGTATTTATCACTTGTACAAATGTACATTTAACTAGTTGGGCGCCCCGGTTACGCATGCGTGAGATTTTATAATGAGTCACAATCCTAGGGAAGCACCCCATATCTCAGTCCACTGTTATGATTATTTTGTCCAATAAGATTTAATTATTTTACTTTTAACTGGTTCAGGCAACTGTATGTAGCCTATGAAAATCTACATTAAAATTTAAAACCATAGTTTTCAATGTAAATTGCGGTGCCACTCCTGAGGTCCAAGTTGATGTACTGGAAAGTACAGAGTCGTACATTACCAGATGACAGGAACAGAAAAGTAGTCGTGAAAATGTCCTCTACCTCCAACATCTGATGGTCTCCTATTTACTGGTGGTAGAGTTCCAGTGCAAGAGCTCGATGGCGTAGGCACCACCGCATTACCTAATTTATCTGCCGCCAAGTTGTTCAGCACTATCGTGTTCCGATTACACGGTAATGTATGGCCCCGTAATAACTATCACAGAGACATAACAAGTTAGGTCTGAAGGGTGGCAACGCATCTGCATCTTTTGTGTTGATGTCTATAGGCTGCATTCATCACTTAACATCAATGTGAGCTGTAAGCTCGAAAAAAATCGGATCTCTACCAATAGTTAATTATTGTCTAAATTCGATTGGTGTAAATTGGGCAATGCAATTTTTGCAATCTATTCATAATGTTTAAAATCTAAGAGTCTTGTGACATAATAATATGGATACGCGATTGCCAATCTCTACTGACCATAATATGACGATCTAGGTATGTTGAAATAAACAAAGTTCATAGCGTCTGTGTGCGAAGGACGTTATTTACTAGTTTTTTTTTTATGCAAGTTAAGTAAGATAAATTGAAATGCTTCGGTCCAGAGTAGGGTTACCAGGCGTCCGGATAAAGCCGGACATAGTTACGCTTTTGATTCCGTGTCCGCTCAAAACACAGATTAATTAGGGTATGTCGTCGAAGGACCAAAATAAACGATATCCAGCTTTTGTTAGGCTTTTTACAATCTCAAACGAACGCCGAGCACAGACGAATGCTTCTGGCGCTGGTGTACAGCCTTTTTATACAAATGTCCGGTTAAACTTTACCGACCTGAATCCAGGGGTAGCAGGCCACTATTCCTGCTGAAGTTTATATTCGATTCCCAAATTGGCTAGTTGGTGTTTATTTCTTAGATTATTGTATTTTTCGCAATAACACAAGCGAACGGGGAACATTTTTACAGATGGTAGAGCTCCAGTGACGGAGCTCGCGGACGTAGGCACCACCGCATTACCTAATATACCTACTTGCCGCTAAATGGTAGTGTTCAGCATTACCGTGTTCCGGTCAGGTCGTAATGTACGGCCCTGTTATTTACAGCGCAGAGGCATAACACCTTAGGCCTCGGGGGTGGTAACGCATCTGCATTTTGACCTCTGGTCTTTGTGTGGGTGTCTATAGGCTGCAGTCATCACTTAACATCAATGTGAACTGCATGCTTATTTGCCACTTTCATGACATAAAAAAAATTTAAATAGGATTTTTTTTTGCGAAAACTTAATACGAAATTTGACTTTAGTAGCTTAGTAGGTAGAGCGACTGGGCTAGTGATCCAAAGCTTGCAGGTTCAAATCCCACGACAATATTATAGGGAATTGTCCTCGAAAATCGCCGAGGAGGGTAAAGGCAGCCACATGCTTACTTGTGAACGGGTGCTGATGGTGGGGACTGGCTGTTCTGGTTTCTTGGTTTGGTCGGACGAAAAGATGTATAGTAGCTTCCCGAACGCTGCGCAACCGAGTTGGATTCGGTGATTGACCTCTTTCACGAAGTTGGACCGACCTAATTGGACCGTATGTCCCAGGTATACATAATCGCCAACAACTTCGACTAGTACTTACCCTCGAACATAACAGGAGTGGGTGTAACATTGATATTTGACCATGTTCTGACATGTTTCACTTCACTGGTGGTAGAGCTCCAGTGACGAAGCTCGCGGGCGTAGGCACCACCGCATTACCTGATTTACTTGCCGCTAAATGGTAGTGTTCAGCACTATCGAGTTCCTGTAATTTCCGGCACAGAGGCATAACACCTTAGGCCTCAGGAGTGGTAACGCATTTGCATTTTGACCTTGGTCTTTGTGTGGGTGTCTATAGGCTGCAGTCATCACTTAACATCAATGTGAACTGCATGCTTGTTTGCCACTTCAATTACATAAAAAAAAAAAAAAATGTTATTTTTAAAGCCCACAGGTTGGAGGCCCTACTGAGGCTATTGTGCATTGTGCCAAGATCTACCAACCAGGGTCTCAGCCATGACTACAATATCATCTGCAAATCGGAAGTGGGATAAGTACCTACTCGCCGTTAATGTTGATGCAGAGTCCTTTTCAGTCCAGAAGCTTTAAGACATCTTCCAATGCAGCAGTGAACAATTTCGGAAATATAACATCTCCCTGTCTCACATCTTGCTGCAGTTGGATAGATTAAGATAAAAAATAAAATCCCTACTAATATTATAAATGCGAAAGTAACTCTGTCTGTCTGTCTGTCTGTTACCTTTTCACGTCCAGACGACTGAACCGATTTTAATGAAATTTGGTACAGGGATAGAGCTGACTTTGAGAAAGAACATAGGCTACTTAGTTATTTATAAAACGACATCAACGCGGGCGAAGCTGCGGGCAACAGCTAGTTACAAATAAGTATTTACAGATGTGGTCTAAGTTAGAGGGTAAACCTAGTTAGAGGGCTAGATATGGAAAATTGTAAAAAAAATCCAAGTTTATTAGGTTAGGTTATTTCCATGCTTTATGGAAAATTGTAAAAATATGCCTAAGAGATATTTTTAAAAGAGCCGACTGAGTTTTTCCCGGCAAGTTTTTCTCAGATCATATTGGCCTTTGGAACTTTGCCAGTGAATGACAAAGAATGACTCTTTTTCTTTTCTTTTTACTCTTTATTATCAGTTGTTGTGTTGTAAAGGGGAAATGAGACATTCTACTGATATACTTTTTACATTAGTTTATAACATTTAGTTTTATCTTAGTGATATTCTTGACTTTTATTTTTTATCTTGTTTGACATGTATATCAATTGTTATACACTTTAATTTATTTTGTTTGTTTTTGACGTGTCATAAGAGGTGCCTGTCACCCTAAATGAATAAATGAGTTTCTGATTCTGATTCTGAGATAATACCGTAGTTTAGTTAATTAGTCAGCTATAGTGACAAACCTGAACCCTTGTTCTCCATAATTAAATTTTAGTCTTCCGAATTGTAAAAAACAACAATAGCACAATATGAAGGTCAAACCATTTACTTACTGTCTCTTGAAACATGCTGAAATAATTGCAGGTAAAACACCTGTGCATTGTTTAAAAATATTAAACAACATTGTTACAGACTCGTACTGCATAAAATCCAAGCATGCAGTTCACATTGATGTTAAGTGATTACTGCAGCCTAGAGACACCCACACAAAAGACCTAGGTCAAAATGCAGATGCATTACCACTCCTGAGGCCTAAGGTGTTATGCCTCTGTGCCGGATAATTACAGAGGCGTACAATACCACCTGACTGGAACACGATAGTGCTGAACGCTACCATTCAGCGGCAAGTATATTAAGTAATGCGGTGGTGCCTACGCCCGCGATCTCTTGCACAGGAGCTCTACAACCAGTACACATTTACAAGTGTTTAGTAAAATCAAGTGCATAAGCACATTAGATAGCTTTATGTTTATCTCTATATCCTGCCAAAA
Source organism: Macrosoma leucophasiata (assembly GCA_036365455.1). Taxonomy (NCBI): domain Eukaryota; kingdom Metazoa; phylum Arthropoda; class Insecta; order Lepidoptera; family Hedylidae; genus Macrosoma; species Macrosoma leucophasiata. Next base: position 2,095,042 of record JAWQUS010000004.1, on the reverse strand, counting down.
TGGAAATGGATATACGTACAACATTTTATAAAAAGTAGTTCAATGAATTTTAATCTCCATCTTCATTGGACAAAAAACACCTACCACTTTGGATACATCCTCTTTGCATAAATATGTAAACCAATCTTATCAAGTCATCTCAGTTAAATTGGAGTACATTAAAAACTGTTCAAGAAAATTTTAACCTTTTTATTCCAAATTAAATCTGTAATTAAACTTCAAATGTGAAACTTTAAAACATTAAATTATCCCCAGAAAATAAATTACCTTCGACTTTTGGATTAAAATTAGTTACCTATTTACCTTATTACAAATGTATGAACAACAAGCAGATAATATAACATAATATTAGGTTGGGGAAAAAGTTTCTTCACATTTTTGAAGATAATTTAAAACATTTTTTAATACGGTTTATTTAAATTTAACTAAAGTATGTATGTACCATTTTGTTCGATAACCTTTTGCCATCTTGTAGGTAGGGACATGATCCCATTGCTATAAAAATTTTGGGGACTTCTCATCAAAATACCGCGACAAGTGGATTTGGCAGTCTCATGATGTTAACCCAACAATGCATAAAGAATTCTGAAGAGACCGAAACAGGTGGAAATCTGAAGGTGCAAGGTCAGGACTATACGGCGGATGCATTAACACCTCCCAGCCAAACTCTTTATTTTTGCTGAGTGACTATAGATGTTTGAGGTCTAGCGTTATCATGATGAAACACCACACCCCTTCTGTTGATCAATTCCGGCCGCTTTCTCTCAATTTCTTGCTTTAATCTCATCAGTTGTTTGCAGTAGAGTTCAGAACCGATAGTCCTGCCTGGTGGTAATAGCTCATAATGAATAATGCCCTTCCAATCCAACCACACACACAACATCACCTTATTGCGAGTTAACCCGGGTTTCGCCACAGTCTGTGAAGCCTGACCGGCCTTTGACCACGACCTTTTTCGCAGGTTCTTGTCGTACGTGATCTACTTTTCATCACCAGTTATCAGCTTCTTCAAAAATGATTCGGTTTCATTACGTCGTAATAAAGAATCACAAATGAGTACACGGTTCATTAGGTTTCTTTCAGTGAGCTCGTGAGGTACCCAAATATCGAGCTTTTTTTTGTAACCAGCTTTTTTCAAATGCGCCAAAACTGTTTTGTGATCAATTCTCAGTTCTTCAGCTACGTCGTAACTACTGATATGTCGATCTTGCTCCACTTTTTCAAAAATGGCATCCATTTCATCCGTAATAGGGCGACCAGAGCGAGGTGCATCAAAATTTCCGGATTGAAAACCCTTAAACCAAATTTGTGCTACTCTCACAGACACTGCACTAGGTCCATAAACATCGCAAATTTTTTTCGCGGCTTGCGTTGCATTTTTTCCCTTTTTTTGTAGTAAAATTTTCAAATGTATCGAATTTCTTCATTAGATCCACTGATCTTGACAGTACGAAAAACAAATGAAAATCACACATTTCCCTAATCTGAATTTGGAATTATGTTCTTTAAAATTTTAACTTTCAATGATACCAAAACCAGCCAGATACAAATACTACAGCCAAAGAGACTTTATTACAAGTTCATACATACTATAATGCGAAAAGACTTTTTCCCCAACCTATTAATTCTGGGAATTGTGTATAAATAAATTATTAAAAACTACACATATGCATATGCACCAACTTTGTTAGGTATTGAGTTTTTGGACGACATTTCTATTAGGAAAAGAGTATTGGTATATAACAGGGCACTAAATTTTATCTCCATGGCTGGACTAAAGCCCTCCCTAAATATGCTCACAACAGTGTTGCGAAAAAGAAAAATCATAATCTCTCTTGGCACGCCAATTAGCAGAACTTTTATTGCTGCCTTTACTACCCTATTGGACTGCTAATGTTTGGTTGAATGGATGCACTAGTGGATTAATTCTCCACATGTGGACAATGGGGTTGTCACGTACCAATGCCTAAAATTTTCTCTATCTGTAATTTATCACATGAAATACATTTTTGCACCTCAAAATGGTTTATTCATATTCTTATGCTGATAATCACTAAGAGATAATATTCTTTGTAGATAGTAACATTGTTTGCAGTTGAATAATGCCAATGTCATTGACTTTTGAATACAGACATATTTTAGCAAATTTTTATCTACATGTATGAATTTTAAAATCTATTTATCTCATTGGCAGTAGTGCTCAAGTAATGAGGCTTGATGGTGGCCACCACCATATTATCTGATTCTTCTCGATCTAAGTAGAAGACTGAAAAGGAATAGTATTTCTTAATTTCTTGACAATCGAGGAGACCTTATTGTCTGCATAACAATAAAAAATCACTTGTCATATTTTTCTAATGAGCTGATGGGTTAAGACTCCAATGAAGAGATTTCTAACATAATGAAAGGTCATCAGACTCTAGATCAGTCTAAATAACAAACTATTGATATTCATTGGATATATTTCCCGATTCCACCACTAAGGATTATCCTAATTAGAAAAACCATGTATTATAATATCTCTAACCGGATTTCTTTAACTGACCATGAGCCAAGCTGTAGTTACCTGTTATCAACTTACTAAAGGTGAGATACACAGATCACACTATGACTTTAAACGAACTTTGTTCAAAGTTCGCTTAGAACTGTCAAAACTCATAATTTACTGACAGTTCTAAGGGTGAGATTCACAGACGACTTTACTTTGAGCAAAGTATGCTTAGAACTGTCAGTACAGTGCTTGAAAGTAAAGTCGTCAAGGCTCCGTCCTTAGTCCCATTCTTTATAACATCTACACCTATGAGTTAGAGTCCTGTGTTTCACATCCCTGTCAAATTCTTCAATATGCTGATGACATGTTACTTTTTGTTTCTAATCCCTGTATAATGAAAGCTGCTGAGGCAATGAATCTTTTTTGACTTCTTTGAGTGAATGGCTCGGTGCTAATGGTCTGGAACTGTCCATGGCTAAGAGTACCGTGGTGATTTTTACAAGGAAACGATGTCTTCCGGCTGTTGATATACGAATTAACAATTCCCCGTTCCCATTAAAGATAACGTTAAATTCCTATTCTGGATTTACATCTTACTGGTAAATTACACTGTGAGTTCATAGCTGCAAAATGTGAGAGAAATATGAATATACTAAGATGCTTAGCCGGGGTTTGGTGGGGGGCTCATCCCTTCTGTCTTAAGCTCCTTTATAAAGCAATTATTAGAAGTGTTCTCAATTACGGGTCATTTTTGTTGGACCCGGCAAATAAAGCCGGGCTCAGGAAACTTGACCGGATTCAGTCCAGAGCACTTCGCATCGCAATAGGTGCCATGAAGTCCAGCCCAATCAATGCTCTACAGGTTGAGTGTGTAGATCCGCCACGCAAAAAAAAAAAAAAGTAAAGTCGTAGTCCGTGAATTTCACCATAAGTATACTTTGCTCAAAGTAAAGTCGTAGTGCGGTCTGTGAATCTCACCCTAGGTCAGAGAGTTAACTAAAGTCATACAACACAAACGTACAATGTATTTGTTGATATTATGTATTGTTTATAGACTCCTATTGAGACAATGCCTGATAATGTAAATAACATTTGAGTGCAAATGATGGGCGTGCTATAATTTCGACATTATCATCGCGAATATAGCGTGCGTGCAATACGTTCAACGAAGTACCCACACAAGTGCAGTTTTTTTTTACACTGAAGCTATAACTCGTCCCTCGGCTGTCGTGACATAATAGTGAATGTATGTCGGATTGCAGTAACGCCGTGAGACAAAATTATGTAAAGCGCATCATTGGAATTTACCGACACCGGTTCGGACGGTGCAAACGCATGAAGACATAAAAATCACCAGCCATTTGGATTTATGTATCGACCAATCATATGACCAAAGTCATATCCCAATAAAGTATACCAAGTAAAAGAACCGTAATATTCACGTATAGATAGTAACAATACTCACAATCTAAATGTTTCTTTTTAGGTGCAATCATTTCTTCGGTTGTAGCTTTACACACAGATTTTGCTAATCCCTGCCCCGCGATACTGTGGCGAGCGGCAAGGAGCCTGTCGTTTATGGTTTGCCCCGCCATCCTCACGTTCAGTCCAGACATAAACTAATTATATACACTCCAAAACACTTATTTTTGCTTTTTATCAAATTCACAAAATTATGTAGGACGATGACGGGTAAAATATGTCACCGCCCCCCCGACTGGCACAATACTAAATTCAAGATGGCGGCTAGGGAACGAAGAAAATGTTGCCAGTTATAGTTGCCACAACGATAGAAACTGTCTACGACCACAGACCATTAACCAATCTACGACAAGCAACGTCCAGTGTTATACAGCTTGACATTTGACATTGATTGTCTATGGTAAGCTGTTAAAAAGTGACGCCCAAATTGCCCATAAATCAAACACGATGACATGATTAAAAATTGCTAACTAAACAATAATTAAGTATGGACGTTTACAATGAAATTTGCTTCAATAGCGCGCAAGAAGCGCGCATGGCCCGGCGGCTGGTGTAGATCGTAAACGATCTACTCTGTTAAGCACTACGGGCGCGGTCGGGTAGTGTGATGGGTGACCGCTAGTGGCAAATTAAATGCGCGTTTCCGTGCTTCAGAGGGCACGTTAAGCCGTCGGTCCCGGTTGCTATCGATAGATAGCAGTCGTTAAACCTTGTCGGAGGTCTTATGGGCGGTTTGAAAACATCCGACAGCGGGTTGGCCACTAACCCCAACACCTCCACCAATCCGCATTGGAGCAGCGTGGTGGAGTAAGCTCCAGGCCTTCACCCAAAAAGGGGAGAGACTCGTGCCCAGCAGTGGGACGTATAATGGGTTGCCATTATTATTATTTATTACAGTCTGTCACTTTTGCGGGGGGAAATGCGTGCGACACACACGCACACTACAAAAATCGTCTATTACTATGAAACTCACACCTTGACTTTAACAAAATACAATATTATTTAAACAAATCATAGAAACAATTTCACTCACACATTTAAACATCTAGGCGGCAAGTATAGGCCCATTTGGACTTATACTTTGACAAAGGGGAAAGCCTGCTTATTGCTTCTCCCCTCCGATATTGCTCTATGACCACGCGTCGATGTGAATGTACACACATGCATATTATGTGTGTGCTGTGTGATTTGAGAATACTTCCTTTTTCAGTAAAATGTATTGGTGTAACTTATTTTTTTTTATCTGATCTGGCTTTTGGTAAAATATAGTCAACTTAGAAATAAAATCAGAATAAGTATTACGTGATCCTTTTATAATTTTATATACATAGGCAGGCTATGCAAGTTTCAAGACTGGAATTAAACGACTTCATTACGAATACAATGATCTTTACAAAAAAGCAGAAAATAATTTAAATTGTTGCTCACGAACCTCAATTTACAATTACTCATATTTTTCGTATCAAGATATCGGATCAAGATTTTTAATCCAAATTGTCTATGCTTGATATATGCAAGTGTGGCTATTGCTTAAGTTAAAAATAACTCGAGAAATCACCACAGATTATCTAAAATATGTAGTAGAGAGAGAGAGAGAGCGAGAAATGTTAAAAAAATATAAGCTATTGTCTTTGGTTTTTTGTTAAATTTTTACTGTTTTTGCACAATTTCTCATCTGCTACCACCGATTTTGCCACCAGATATTTGTGAAATTATACAAAAATATCAAATAATACTGTAGTTTTACAAATGTTTGTATAATCTTGACTGCATACACAAAATGGAATAGTAACGCGGCTCTAAAACCAATCGTTTGCTAGAGCAGATTACAGTGTTCCGTGTGTTGTATTAATTATTTCAACAAAATGGCTAAGAAAAAGAATCACAAAAACAAAACTGCGAAAAAACCTGAGCCTGCTGCTACTGAACCATTAAATACCGAAGTTCTAGCAGCTCTATCGTCTATAAACCAGCCTGTATTATTGAAATTGTGTAGGCTATGTGAATCAAAAGATGGACCATTCTTGAACATATTTGATGCTGATAAAATTACCGCTAAGAAAATAGATGACGTGATGCCTTTTACGGTAAGGTTCTTTTTGTTTAATGGTTATAATTTATGAACTGCCAACGTCCTTTCAAATGTCGATAGCTTCTGCTATAACAATTTCCATATATGGATTATTGCCGATGTTGGCTTTCATTGCACCAATACCCACACTGTTTATGCCGTAAGGGGGTTGATGATACTAGTTTTTCTGTATATGATATCCTTTACAGCGGTAATAATAGCTAATATCTTTCATAGAGGATTCTGTTCGGAAAAAACATCTATAACCATGGTTTTTCAATAAGATATCATGACAAACTCAACAAAATTTTCTAAAATAATCATTCAGATTAATTACCTATGATAAATAAATATAATATGCTTACACTCACAGCCCCACACTAGGTATAAAACTGTGTTGTGAATGATTTTGTACACAATAATGTACTCGTAATGTGTAATGTAAACACCCAGAGCCAAAATAAATATCTGTAGGCCATAAAAATATTTGTCTCGGAATGGAGTTTGAACCCATTACCCTTTGAGTCAAATGGTCTTATCACTTCGCTGGACTTGGTCATCAACTCTTTGTATGATGCTGTCTATGCCTCATAAGTTCACTCACCTGCAGTATTCACTTAGTACTTGGTTGCCACTTCAAGTACAGGGTAATAGAATACAGACTGTTTCTCTTTGAAAAAATGTTGGGGCCCAAATTCTTAATTCAATCCTGAGATTGATATAAGGAGTTGCTGAAGAGCTTGTATGATAACACTACCAAGTTGATTCACCTTCACAATTAGAATTTGTAACCTATCCAACTGCAGCGAGGTGTTCAGACAGGTAAATCTTATATCTCCGAAGCTGTTCACCACTGCATTGAAAGATATCTGCTCCTGAACTGGAAAGGACTTTTTTTGTATGTAATGAAAGTGGCAAACCAGCATACAGTTTACATTGATGTTAAGTGATGACTGCAGCCTATAGATACCCACACAAAGACCAGAGGTCAAAATGCCGATGCATTACCACTCCTGAGGCCTAAGGTGTTATGCCTCTGTGTTGGAAATTACAGGGCTGTACTCAGCCTCAACATTAACAACGAATTTGTCACCCATCTTCGATTTGCGGATGATATCTTAGACATGGAAGACCTTGGCTTTCAATGGCCTCTGCAAGGCTTGCCAATAAAAGGGTGTTAATCATTTTAAGATGGACAAGATGAACATCATGTGAAAGTTGGAAGAACCAATAGCTGTTGGCCATTGGTTCATTAACTAAAATTATACTAATATTATGTAGAGGACACATGTGTTTTTGGATGTAGTACACATACAATACTGCATCCTTTTTTTTAACCCAAACAATGATCAAATCTGATTATGGCTTATGGCCGATGGCAGATAAAATGGCGAAAAAAAAACTTTTTTAAAACTTCTTTCACTGTTACAAAGCTGCAGGTTCACTGAGTGACATAGGCTATATGAAAATTGAACATTTTCAAATACAAATAAATTTTGAATATGATTTATCATCATATCAGCCATAGGACGTCCCCTGCTGAACATAGGCCGCCCCCAATCACCTCCATGCCGACCGATCGGAAGCGACGTGCATTCAGCGGGTACCTGCAGCCTTGACCAGGTCGTCGGTCCATCTTGCAGGTGGACGTCCACGCTGCGCTACGTGGTCTCCACTCGAGAACCTTTTCTGCTCCAGCGGATATCGGATCTCCGAGCTATGTGTACTGCCCATCGCAGCTTGGAGATCTGCTTGGCTATGTCAGCGACTTTCGTTCACCTACGAATTTCTTCATTTCTGATTCGATTCAGTAGGGAAACGCCGAGCATAGCCCTTTCCATTGAACATGATTACAAATACATATTAAAATGTGCATCATTATGATGAAAGTATAGATAACATGCTGTCCACATGAATACTAGTACTTTAACATTTTTTTTAATACTCAGTACATAATTTAAAATAGTATGTATATTTCATGTTAAAATTAATTGTACATAATATACCTTATTTCAGATAGCAGAAAATGATGATCTGCCACACAAGATCTGTTTTCGTTGTTCAGCCAAGGTGGAGGAGCTACACGAATTCATACAAAAATGTATTAAGACGCAAGAAAACATGCGCCAAGAATTAGGTAAGAAAGGCCCACTTGCTGTTAAAACTAAGCATAGGGCGCTTTGGGAGGAAAAGTTGAATAAGTCAAATATATCAAATGACGATATCTGTGACGCGTTGATAAAAAAAGCCATGGAAGGTATTAAAGACATTCCCCTACAATCTTTTCCAAAGGAAGATGACACACCTTTATCTAAGGTTAAAGTAGAGAAGTCAAAAGAAACAGCCACTAAAAAAGCAACTAAAACAGAAAGTAAAGTTGAAGAGCCAGAGGTTCCTCAAAAAGAAGTAGCTGAAAATGATGAAAAGTTGGACAATAAACCACCGACTAGATCATCTCGTTCTAAAAATGCAGAGCCTTTACTAAGTGGCCTCGTTGAAACCTATAAAAATAGAAAAGCTTCAAGTAAAAAGTTGGCAGAACCAGAGAATAAAGCTCAAGTTCCTACTGAAAACACACCGGTAACGTCAGAAAAAGAATTGACTGTAAATAAGTCTGTCCCAGAAGTTACTCCTCCCCCACCTATCAAACAAGAACCAAAACCAGCATTTAATATTATGGACCATGTTAGTATGATCAAAGTCAATGGTGTTGGAATACTTTTTCAATGTAAATTATGTAATAGAAACTTTTTGAAAAAAGAAGTTGTTATGTCGCATGCCTGTGCAAAAAATTCAACTCCAAAAGTAGAAATCCCCAAAGATTATGGACCCCCTGAGCCTCCAAAAATTCCTCTGGTAAAATACATAAATACAAAGACAGAAAATTCTGTTAAAACTTCATTGATATCTAATGAAGAGCCGATCGAAATAGATGACGATAGCGCACCATCGCCAGTAACCGTTTGTAAACCAAAACCTAAAATAGGCCCAGCTAGTAAAGTAAAAAATAATCCTGAACCAGAAATCACCGAACCTCCTCAGACACCATTAAATACTAATACTATTTCAAATTCAACACCTGTAGGAGCACCAATAGTACATTTCCCTTCTTTGCCTAGCTTAAATAGTCGATATAAGCTAGTACCTGGTCCAAATAATACATTTACGCTGGTTGAAGAACAGTATCAAGCACCTGTTCCACCTGAACCTGTCATTCAAGATAATTCAAATGCTGCAAATTTCATCCAAAAGTCTACTATAGAAAAAGCCTCCAAACTTATTTCATCCAAAGTTAGCGAGTCGCGTGATCTTGATAGAAAAAGCAAAAAGAACATTCCACCGAAACCAGCGCCACAATCATCCAGACAACCATACCCAGTTGGCTTGTTCAAAACTGTGACATCAAACAGCACTATTCCACCGCCGCCAGAACCCGCCGCATTTACAACGCCAGCTATGAAGAAACAATCATACACGATCGTACAAACAGGCAATCCTAGCAAACTGTTAATATCCACCAAACCTCAGGTGCCAGTTGACGAGGTTCCTAAGAAGAAGTCTCGTAAAACTTCAAAACAAGTTGCGCAAGTTCCTCCTGAACAGTCTGCAGAACAACCATTTTCTGTGACTTTAGAGGATACAACTCCACCGAAGGATCCTGGTTTCTTCACCTTCATAAATGTAGATCCACTTTTACAACCTTCATATGTTTTGCCAACCGACAACATTATTCAAGAATCCCAGATCACAACATCTTCATCAGTTGTTAATGCAACTAAAATTAAGCAAGTTGCTGAGAGTAAAGATAAAGATAAGGATAAAGATAAATATTCTTGTAATATGTGCGGGGATAAATTCACTAGGGAAAAGAAATTGCTCACTCACATACAATCGCATTACAATCAAATGGATGCGGAAGATGAAAAGCGTTTACAGAAGGTCCCAGTGAGAAAACGAGGCCGTAATTCTTAGAAGTGTTTAAATTCCTGAATCTAAGATTTATGATGAACCTTAGAATTAAGTAAACACGTGGAACAATTTTTTGTGTATGTCTGGTGGTAATATTTTTATGAATTACTGTTTTTGTGGATTACAATTTTTAGTTTTTACCTTATGTAGGTTGGGCGTGATGTTGACCCACAAGTTTTTTCATGAATCATTAATTTATGAGCGTTTTTTCGTATGCTTTATTGATTATATTTGATTTTTTTATTGTCATGTTAATTTGCTAAATTGAAGAGTAGGTATATAGACAGTCTGACAAATTTTCGCTTTCGAGAGTTGTGTATTATAGCTGAAAGCAATTGAAATATGTTTAATGATATACAATTTATCGTTTATCTATACTGGAAAGTTTACACGTTCATTTATTTCCTCTGAAATTGTATTAAAACAGGTTTTCATTTTAAGTGTCACATCAAAAGGGTATTTGTCTAACTTTTTCAAGTGTGACACAACTAGGTACTCTGATTAAACATTTTAAACTTTCAACTTGCAACATTCTCTTACCCGACGTTTCGGTCGCTTTCCAGCTGCCATGGGGACGGGCTGTCTGCCCGGGGGTATATTGTATACGCGAGAAAATCCGTAAATATAATTTCTACTGTGTATGAAGCTCGAAAACCTGCGAATATTTGAGTATTTTCTATAGCAAGTGTAAAAACAGTAAATATAAGGGCTTAGGCTAACACAACTTTAGACTTTTCATAGAAAATAAGCATAAATGTGCTTAAGTAAAATATAATGTATATTATTGTATCTATGCAATGATGTTTCACGAATAGGTGCGTTTGCGTATGATGACAAAAGAAAAGAGGGTAATTGACCTCAATACTATTTTTTATACAACGTGTAACAGGATTAAATGTACAACCCGAAACCAGTTTGTTCAGAGTCGATGACTGAATCGATTTTAGTCATTATTGGTAAAGGTAATATTTTATTCCAAAATTAATAGGAATTCAGTAAATTACGGTCACCCATTTGGTAAAAAGTCAAAATAAAAGATAATGAGACTTAACGTCTATCCAAAATAAAATACTAGTCTCAACAAGTTCATTAGAACTCGTTGAGACGTGTATTTTATTATAAATAATAACTTATTTATTAAAATGCACGTCACAACGAGTTCTAATAAACTTGTTGAGAGTAGCATATTATTTTAGATAAACGTTAGTCTCATTTTCGTTTGCATTGGCTGTTCACCAAATGGGTGACCATAATTTCCATTATTGTAATTATATTTGGGACAAAATATTACCTGCATTAAAAATGCCTGAAATCGATTCGGTTATCGATTTGGTTATCGATTTTGAACAATCTAGTTTCGGGTTGTACATTTAATCCTGTTACAGGTTGTATTTAATGGCAGATTTTGATAATAGCTTACCCTTTCGAATAGGACTGGTTTACGTTTTTGGGGCAACAAGGTTAATAATAGGCAAGACAGACTAACAGCCGGTTCCGTTTTTAAATTGTTTTGACAGATATTTATGCGAGACTTTTTCACGTCATCTGTCATGTTGCTGTGTGAAAGTATGGTAAATTGACTTCTGAAAACTAGAACCGTGCTACCAAGGGGAGTTCCTGTCTAGTAGTACTTTAGTTCATATAGGCACACCGCGGACACTCCGCCAAAATTCCATACAAACGCTTAATTTGGTCTCTATTACACAGACATCAATCAGTGACGTGAGAATACCACACGTCTCCCATAAGAGGGAGGAGTTTGGGTGAGGCGGGGAAATCGGGCGGGACCTCAAAGTGTTCATTCTATACGTAGTATTATTACATATTCTCTGATATAGGTAAGGATAATAATGTTTTGGAGTAAAAGGAGATGTTGCGAGATCGGCTCTGGATCGTACACGTCCTCAAAAAATAGGTAAATTAAAGAAGAATCCGAAAAAAATACAATTAATTTATTCAAGAATATATTTTAGAGTTACAACCACATTTTATTCAAACGATTTTATTATTTTCAACTATGTTAAACATGGCGGCGATACAGCCGACACTTGGGTTCAATCGATTTTGATAGTATTTAGAAAATGTTCCTTTTTTCTCCAAGTACTATATAATCAAAATACAATTTAAAAAATTAAAATGTCAAAATGACATCGCCCGCCATATTCGCCATGTTGGTTTTGAGTTTTAATTCTAACTGCAAATAATGTTTTGTAACTGCAAACAAAGCGAAATAAGTGAAAATATGCAGTAAAAAACGTGTTTATGTTGATTTTGCCTGTTTAATGATATTGTGTACAATACATGGCCGGAGGTCCATACATTTTTGCAACATCTCCTTTACGTTTCACTCGCCTATTCGTGAAACTTCATTGTATCTTTGTTGGTGCATGAACATTTCGTTCATAATTTTTATATAAAATACATTTTGGTAAAACTAACACTTTTGTTATACTACCAAAAATTTTTTATTGTTTCAGAATCAGAAGCTTTAAATGTTCTTTTTTGTTTTGATTTGGTCAATGTGTATCATTTATTACTTAGTCTTATAAAGGCCAAATACTGTAACGTCACTCAAATCTAAGTGCGGCTTTGAAGTCTTTTGTCTCTATATAACACGTGCAAACGACAGAGATAGCTTATATTTGAGGGTAACTGAAAATTAATTGGCGTTTGAGTATTCGCCCATAAGTGTGTTAATTATATTATATATCTACGTTAGATCTTGACAAATCTCTTGTATTACATGATATTCATGTACTTGGCAACATTCATCCTCTATGTATTAAAAAAACTGTATCAAAATTTAGCAGAAAAAAAATAAGTAAAGACGTTTTATTAGATTTATTAAAACAGTTTTAATAGTGTTTCGTATATTTTATGTTGTAATATTCAATATTGTTTAACATTCCGGATTGATAAATCTTTGAAAGTAGTTTTATATGTATCAAATATGTATTTTATCAAAATTATTGTAAGATGTGACTTAGCTAAGAGATAATAACGCCTTAACATTCCGGTGGTTAGTTGCAAACAAAGAAATTTAAATAACAAGGCAATACAAATGTCATGTTTTTTTATGTAAGTGGAAAACAAGCATACAGTTCACATTGATGTTAAGTGATGACTGCAGCCTATAGACACCCACACGGAGACCAAGGTCAAAATGTAGATGCGTTACCACTCCTGAGGCCTAAGTAGTTATACCTCTGTGCCGGAAATTACCTACGGGCCGTACTTTGCCACCTGAGCGGAACACGATACTGCTGAACAAGCGGCAAGTAAATTAGGTAATGCGGTGGTATATACGCCCGCAAGCTCCGTCACTGGAGCTCTACCACCAAGTAAAAATGTTGCTAAAAACAGTCGAGAAAGCATATCGCCGCTTTGTATATTCACTACTACATACACGGATAATAACTGCATAGTCAAGTCAACACAGGTAAGTAATGCAAACACTATTTAGAAAAATTGAGCCGTAAATACGTTTTGAAGGTTCAAAATACAGTTTATTACGTTTCGCTTACCGACATTTGTGTATATGTCAAGATTTGACAGATCACTGAAATTTGTGTCATTTGGCGACAAAATGACGCGATTATGGCACTTCTACTGTCTTGTTATTTTGATGTCTGTGGTTGGAACTCGTGAAAAATTGACATAAAAAAATCTGTTTGTATCTTTTTCAAATTGCTATCAATACATAAAATTATTATTCATGTTGTTTATTAGATATTATTAGAAGTATTTTATAAGTTATATCAGCGAACTGGCGACTTGATCATATGGAAACTTATGCGGTGGTAATAAAAATATATTTATTTGATCGAGTTAGAGTCGATATTTGTTTGATCGAGTCGTGGTAGAGTTTTGTGTGGGAGCTCGAGGTAAGGCCGCATTACCTATCTGCCGCCATATGGTAGTTTTCAACACTATCGTGTTTCGGTTGATGGTAATGTATGGCTCCGTTATTACTATCAGAATCGAAACAACTTAGGCCTCTGGGGCAGAAACGCATTTTGACCTCCGCTTTTTTATAGTAGCTATAGGCTGTATTCACTTACCATTCACGTGCACTGCATGTTTGTTTGCCACTATCATTAAAAAAAAACATCACATGTATAGCACGGTCAAAACTTAATGCCACTGAGTGAAGTGACGACACAAAAACTACGACGATAGAGAGTGCTAGTTTCAATATATACATACATACATATATATATATTTACCCCCTTATTCATAAACGTACATTAGATACGTTTTAGCTATAGAATGCTTTGTCCTTGTCAGTTGCATTGTCAAATGTGCAGGATAGAAAAAGACAAAGGAGAGATGAGCAACACTTAAGTTAAAATACGTTTATGAATAGTATATTATCCTGATGGAAATGATAGTCCTCGGCAGATAGATTATGTAATGCTGTTTTGCCTAAGCCCTCTAGCACCCACAAAACCTCTACCACCAATAAATATATATTAGCTGTTATTATTTCCATTATCCTGATGGAAATGATAGGCCTCGGCAGATAGATTATGTAATGCTGTTTTGCCTAAGCCCTCTAGCACCCACAAAACCTCTGCCACCAATAAATATATATTTGCTGTTAATAACTTTCAATTATGACATCATCTTGTCAGTTTCGTACCGCCTAACTTTTTCCTGCACGTGTCCGCAGGGGTACATTTAAGAGCAAAAGATTTTAATAGGCGGTACGAAACTGACAAGATACTAAACGAAAGAGTTAGGCGGTCTCTCCCCAGGTTTTTGGGGTCACATCAACAAAAAATTAAATGCGTATAATGTAATGAGTCTCTGTTATCATATATTAGTTTATAAGTGATTTTTGTATGACAAACGCTGATTTACTGTACATTAAGTGAGAACATTTAACTAAAGGTTATGTTTGAGTGTACACCATTATTAATTTTACATACGAAGACTCGACGTTTATAGAAACCTGTAAATATTTGAATACAAATATTAATAGTATTTCGTTTATTATTTCAAAATTTCGCAGTAATATTTTAATCAAGTCACTTTTGAGGAGACTTAATAGGTATCACTTTTGTGGAAGGTATTTCCTGTATCATCATTTCAGCCGAAAGACGTCCAGTCCTGAACAAAGCCCTTCCCCAAAGATTGCCACAACGAACGGTCTTGGGCCGCCCTCGTTCAGCGATTGACCGCAACCTGCATCAGGGGACCGACCGCCTAACTCTTAATGCTTTGATTATGACATAATTTAGTCAGTTTCGTACCGCCTAACTTTTGCTTGGAAGTGTTTTCGTTCGCAGGTACGTTCAGTTTATGGTAAGTTCAGTTGAAAATAATCTACAGAAAGAAGGGACAGGCAGCAGCATAACTAATGGGTAGACAAAAATGCTATATTTTTCTGGATTAGAATTAAAACTCCGATTCAAGATGATTCATTTATTTATTTCTCATATAATTAAGAACAGATAAGCCATATACTTAGATCAAAACACATATCTAACGGAGATCAAATATACTTTAGTATTATAGATTTTATTTACTCTTAGATATCTGACGCAAGTTAAAATTATAATATATTATTTATTTTACCCTTAAGTCTCTTTTACGCTACCTACTTGGTTATAGAAAAATGGTCTGTACAGGCGAATATTTTGCCTTTTTTTAACTCCTCCTTATTACCTACATTACATACGTTTTAGCTATTAGGTATATGCTGTTTTTGTGAGAAATATTGTCAATTTCGTAAGATAGAAAAGGACAAAAGAGGGGCTAAAATATACATTTATATTAGTGGATTAAAGTTTTCAAAACGTTTTAAAACCTAAAGTTAAAAAACAACTAGAAAAAAAAAAAAAAAATAACAAATACATACTGGAACTAGTGTGGGACCGTAAATACCTAAATATTAGATGTTCTTAATCTAAGATTAAGAACATCTAATATTTTATCACATATCGCGATGAAAAATATTAACATATTAATAATTATGTAACTTATAGGTATAGGAGACCACCTTTGAGTAGGTACCTACGTCGTTTTTTTATTTCGATATTTTTTTCTCACTGGTCCAAAAAACTTCGGCTGTACAGACCAATATGAACTAGGTATGGAAATATAGGTCACTACTGGAAGGTAAGTAAAGTTATTCCACAAATAGACCTGCTTCATTCAACGCAAGTCTATTTGGGAACCAGGCTTGGAAAATGTATTTCATGTAGATTTATATCAGATACAACTTCTGGCAAATACAGGCTCGCTTTTTTAGATCTTCAATAATTAAGTATCTAAAACTGTGTAACTCCTATTTTGTTACCTTCCTTTAAGCAACCTTTTTGGACTTCATCCTTACTTAATACAAAGATGTAACATTCTTACCTATTCAATACAATATATGATTTTGTATTAAACTTCCTCATTTTACAAATAAATGCAAAATACGATGGTACCTAGATAATGCTTCAGTAAATGTTGGCGCGCACTTTTTTTTGTACAAAAGATATCAAATGTTTTAAAACACCGATTCAATTTAAAAAACGTTACAGCTTTCTTTAACCTAATTTACACATTTCTCATTTCAAGAGATTAATTTGATTTTCATTAAGTGCATATTAAAACTCGTTTTATCATAATCCCAAATGACTTCATGATTTCATGAATTACAATTACACGGTTAATCAATAATTCGTTGTCTTCATAGCCCGCATTTGACAAAAGTGTTTGTTAAGACGACACCAAGAAGATAAATTTACCACAAAACGGAATAGAAATTGATCTACATTTATTATATAATATAATATTATCAAGTATTTTAACACGTACGCTAACATTTATTAAAATCACAATAATTTTGATATGTTTGCGTTGACAGCACCTTAGCCAATTGATATGTATCACGACTAAAGTTACTAAAAGGGTCTAAAAATGTTTCGTTAACGCTACAATACCGATTCATATTAAAATAATTGTACTTTATCTACTACTGATTACAATAGTTTAATATATTCTAAAACTAACTAAGTTAATGATATGTATCCATGGTCCTACTCTGGATTTTTCCAAAAGCCAGATATAAAGCGCATGCATTCTTTATAATGTTTCTTATCATATTTTATCTAACTAGAGACAACTTCGACTTTTAGCTTTATATCTCGCTTGTAATGGACATTTTACGTTTCAATGGAGTCGCCTCTGACCTCATTTAGGGGTAGAATTTGGAATAGTAAGCTACGAATAGGGCGACATTCATTCGCACATTCTTCAAATACAGTGTTATGAACGGTTGTGTGAAGTGTACAAAATATAAATAAAGATTTTGCAAAGAGTTTTAAATGCCAGCTTTGGGTTTTAGCAATAGAAATAGGTAGGTAATCGATTTAGATTTAGAAACAAATTCTATTTGTTTTTGAAAGCCTGTCAATATACGCTTAAACTATTAATTAAAATTAAAATCTTTATTATTACAACAACACACAGACAGACGCGAGTAATGTCCGTTCATAACATCTGCTACAATTTCATAACAGTTTTATTTATCTAAGAAAGCTTTACAAAAATATACCTAGCCTACGGCATCCGAAAATTAAACTTTATACTCTAACGGTACCATTATTCTACATGATCATGAGAGTTGAGTCAACGAAATCCGGTAAATCCGATCATTCGATTGGAATCGGGTCCACGTGGCCGGTTGTGGCGGTCGATACCAAAGGAACGAAAACAACCACGCATCATTCTCTCGGGAACTAGAACGAAGAATTAATTCCTCTTAAACCTGAAGGAATCGTAGGGAAGATAGCTGTAGAATGAGGAGCTTATGGGAGCGAATTGGACGACGTGGTAGTATTCAGAGGCAGACTCCGGCGCTATTCAGTCGAGGAAGCCGGTGTTCACCAGCTTCTCGAGGAAGAACTTCACGTCTCCAAGCTCGCTGTCCTTGATGCCGAGGGATTTGAGCATCCCCAGGTCACCGTTCTCGACTGCCATGAAAACGGAGCGGAGATGCTCTAGATCAGATCGCATGAGATGCAGGGCAGCCCCAAAATCTTCGATCGTTTGCGATTCTGGAAATAGTGAGGTGTAAACATTAATTTTGTGTATTTTGGAGTGCTAGCTTTTGAATCAAAACTAGTTTTCGGATTTATCTCGCGTATATTAAACTTAAATGATTATTTAAAATCGAACCCAACGTCTCGGTCGCTTTTCGGCTTCCGTGGTCTCGGGCAGACTGAGGTTTCAATAGAGAAGATGGTTGGCGATTGTCACCAACATGGGATCCAATATTCAGTAGAATAAAAGCCCAACCGCAACAGTCTATAAGACCTCAAGATACAATTAGTAACTTTTGTGGTAATCCTGAACGCTACGCAAGACTTTTGCGAAATAGATGGAGGTAGCTGCACATAATAATTGCACATAAAATTTTCAAACGGCCGTCAGACAAATACCACCTCAGTCTGCCCGAGACCACGGGAGCTGAAAAGCGACCGAAACGTCGGGTTCCATTTTAAATAATCATTTTAGTTTAATATACGCGTGTTAAATCCGAAATCTAGTTTTATTTCAATGAGAACAGCTCGCGAAAACCTAAGAACATACTATGCTAGCTTTTGCTCACGAATACGTAATACCTATTCAAACTTTAGTTCCTTATCTTTGACGCTGATGGATCGAATATTAAAAAAACCTGAAACACGTGTTTAACTAAAATTAGATAAGATTGTGCATTCTTAAGCAAATCCATATAGGTACCTAATTCTAATCTTCCTCCATACAAACTGACTCCTTATTACTCCATCTTTATATAATAACACAGCTCGGGCGTGGTAACGCATCTGAGTTTTGACCATCAGTTTTCGTGTAGATGTCTATAGGCTGTAGCCTGCAGTGCCGATTCTCTTACCATCAATGTGGACTGCATGTTTGTCACCATCATTACCTACATCAAAAGCTCTTCTTCTTCTTGTAAGACGTTTCCTTTTTTAATATTAAGTATACCTATATTACCTACAGTTTCCGAGATGGTGCATCTAAAAACCCATCAAGCAATTTTACTGGTGGTAGAGCTCCAGTGACGGAGCTCGCGGGCGTAGGCACCACCGCATTACCTAATTTACTTGCCGCTAAATGGTAGTGTTCAGCAGTATCGTGTTCCGGTCAGGTGGTAATGTACGGCCCTGTAATTTCCGGCACAGAGGCATAACACCTTAGGCCTCAGGAGTGGTAACGCATCTGCATTTTGGCCTTGGTCTTCATGTGGGTGTCTATAGGCTGCAGTCATCACTTAACATCAATGTGAACTGCATGCTTGTTTGCCACTTACATTACATAAAAAAAAAAAAGCGAGACGAAAATTTTGCATAATTGCCCAATTAAAGTTTAATTTGTGTGAAATTATCCACAAACTCACCAGAAAGAGCGATAGCGACCTTCTCGACACCGCCGAGAGGCTCCAGCGCATCTCTCGCCTTGCTCCCAAACAGCTTCTCCAGGTAGTTTGGGCCGTGGGACGCCAGGAGCGACTGAAGGAATGACGCTGTCTCTTCAACTGGTGGGCGTTTGGCTGAAATATAAGTACGGATGGGTTAAAACATTGCAACTGTTTACCTGTCAGGTATTTTAAAATAACACCGTGTTTTTTTAGGTACACGATTCACCATCTTATAATACTTAATACATAAACGAATACGAAGGGGTAGGCCAGAGTAAATACGAATAATCAAGCAAACAGGCAAATTCGCTAGAGTAACGTTTACTCCCTTTTTTATGTCTGAAGGTTGACAGACAAGCAAACGGGCCACCTGATGGAAAGTGGTCACCGTCGCCTATGAACATTTGCAACACCAGGGGAGTCGCAAAGTCTTTTGACGCCATTTCTGAAGAACCCCATATTGTAGCACCTAGGGAACAACTCAGAGGGAAGTTCTGGGTTCTGGGCAGGAACGAACGTGAAAACCGCACCGTTGAGCACTGCCAGGTTGGACACCTGGCAGTGCTCTGTCGGTGAGGGTGGAACTTCTCTCATCGGCGGGTAGTACGGTGTAGGAAAAGAGACGGTGGCACCATGAAAAACAGTTCAGCAGAGCACTCACCATTGTAGAGACGGTACAACACGCACATACTCCCAATGTCTCTGAGCAGGCTCAGATGTTCGAGCCTGTCAGTAAGTCCTGGATTGTTAACAATACGAACGGCACGTTTTTGTAGGGAGTCAAGTAGACCAAGCTGGTATTTGGGGGTGTCTTAGGTCTAGCTTTCTATAAGTAAGTATCTAGCCCATTTCCGAGCAGAAGAGGTAATTTAACTCCAAGGGGGGTATTGAGAAACTTCTATGAAAAAAAAAAACAATTCAGTAAGCTTTACTGGCGAATTACATATTTTGGTAGATGTATAATGTTTGTATCTTCACGCCAAGCCCTTTAAGGGGTAGGCAGAGAGTGTGGAGCGCCAGATATCCCGGTCCTGACACACCTCCTGTGCATCTTCTACATTCATCATTCTCTTCATACATGCACGCTGAATTTGCATTGTACATCTGCTTAGTCATTCGCTCGTTCGACATTCTTTCTATTGAACCATCGGAGCATGCATTATTATAATAAATAATGTTTATTATTTATTATTAGATATTTAGAGGTATAATAATACAGCTTCCTATCTCGTCGATGAATGTAGGCGTGAAGTTACATATAAAACACAATATACTGACAGTAAAAAAATACTTTAATTACTTGACTTTTTATACCAAGTTGCTAAGCGAGGTAAATAAAATTGTTAGGGCGCAGCCTGTTCCCAATCGAGATGATTGACTGACGAATATCCGCAAAATCGATTGAATTAGGTTTCAGAATTAGATCACGTAAACAGTTTTATGTTTCGAGGGCATGTTTACTTAATAGACTTTTACCTAATTAGTATCTATTAGCTTGTTACAAAAGGTCATTCGATAATTTACGTAGGTATGCGCGTTAGGGAGGGTAATACTTACCTTTTTAGGGTTCCGTAGTAAACAAGGAACCCTTTTGTTTCGCCATGTCCGTCTGTCTGTTTGTCTGTCCGTCCATCCGTCCGATAAAAAAACATGAAACTTAAGTTGGCTTTACAAGTTTGCGAGTAATAGTCGACTAAATGTATTTTAATGTAAGGTAATATACCACATAAGACTGGTGGTAGAGCTCCAGTGACGGAGCTCGCGGGCGTAGGCACACTAGGCACCACCGCATTGCCTAATATACTTGCCGCTAAATGGTAATGTTCAACACTATCGTGTTGCGATCAGGTGGTAATGTACGGCCCTGTAATTTCCGGCACAGAGGCATAACACCTTAGGCCTCAGGAGTGGTAACGCATCTGCATTTTGACCTCGGTATTTGTGTGGGTGTCTATAGGCTGCAGTCATCACTTAACATCAATGAACTGCATGCTTGCTTGTCACTTCCATAACATAAAAAAAAGCTAAAAATTCTGTGAAAATTTTAAGCGTCTACTTGCTACCGTTATTATTATCGAGCAAAAAATATACGAAAAAAAAACACGTTAATTGTATGCCCCTTGGACCCCTTAACATTTTCATTTTCTTATTTTTAGTTTTTTTTTCTTTATAGCGGTATCAGAAATACATAATTTGTGAAAATGTTAGCTTTCCAGCTATCACTATTTATGACATACAGACTGGAAACAGACAGACGGACGGACAGACCATCAGACAGACAGCGGAGGATTAGTAATCCATTGGGTCCGTTTTTACCTTTTAGGTACGAAACCCCCTAAAAGATAAAACTAAGATACAGAATAGCTTAAAACTATTCGATATGATTCTTTAAATTGACATAACTTTTTAATTTCTAAACCGATTCCCATAAAACAAACACTAAATGTTAAGTGAAACTTACCGCAATATATTAAAACCGCAAATCGAATAAGCCGTTTCTGATATTAGCGTGCACAAACACACAGACAAACAGACATTTTTCCGGGATAAAAAGTACCCGGTGTTGTGCGCCAAAGGTTAAAGTATAATCATACCAAGTTTCATTGTAATCGGACCAGTAGTTTTTCTGTGATGCTTGAACAAACAGACAGACAGACAGACAAAATTTTTTTTAAATCACATATTTGGGTTCCGTATCGATCTAGTAACATCCCCTGGTATTTATTTTTTCAATATTTTTAATGTACAGAATTTACACTTCTACAGTTTTATTATAAGTATAGATAATGTTTCCGTTTGTCCTTTTTAAGTGTGGAACCCTAAAAAAAAACAATTTTGTTAATGTAGGAAGTAAAAAATATTTAGGTACCATAGCTGAATATTTTACTCCTACGTTATACATGCCCTTGGGACCAGAGTTAAAGTTTAAACCAACTCAAATTACATTAAAATTTTAACCGTTAACCCTTTTATAAAACAAAGGCGTGTTTACCGAGACCGTCTTGGACGTAGGGTACAATGTACAATTAATTTTAGGGGTAAAACAATATTCATTACACCTTTTACGGGCATTGTTGGATTGCCAGTTAGATATCGAAATAATCTTTCGTTGTTGCGACAATCATGACTATGAAAACTTTATTTCAACTGATTTCGTTAATTTTGAATGATCTTTTAACTGCCTCAGTAGCCTAGTGGTAGCAGGCCACGACTACTACGCTGGGGTCCTGGGTTCGATTCCCAGGTCGGGGTATATTAGAGATAAGGGTGTAAAATTCTATATCTCTGGTTCTATTGGGATTTTTCTGAAAATTTCCCAGTATCTCGAAGTTTGGTAATGTGCCCGGAGATGTCAACGGTTCGCCATCTGTTATGGGCCAAAACGTAACCGGCGAATCGTGGGTGGTTAGCATGTATTTTTTTTTATGTAATGGAAGTGGCAAACAAGCATGCAGTTCACATTGATGTTAAGTGATGACTGCAGCCTATAGACACCCATACAAAGACAAGGTCAAAATGCAGATGCGTTACCACTCTTGTGGCCTAAGGTGTTATGCCTCTGTGCTGGAATTTACAGGGCCGTACATTACCACCTGACCGGAACACGATAGTGCTGAACACTACCATTTAGCGGCAAGTATATAAGGTAATACCACAGTCTAAAGAAAACGAACGTGTTAGTAATACGGTGGTGCCTACGCCCGCGAGCGCCGTCACTGGATCTCTAACAGTAGGGCTAGAATATGTACCCATGTAGAGTATGAATGCTTGAATGCATGCATTCACCTTTGCCTACCCGTTCGGGGATTACAGGCGTGAAGTTACGTTTTTTACGTTTTATATTAAAAGTTCAAAGTATGAACAAGCAATTGGTTTATATAGGTACCTACTTAATAAACGTTTGATTTTTTTTGTGGTAAAATCACGTCCCGTTTGAATTCAATATTGAAATGTTTATGAGGTCTTGTGCGAGGTAGAGTTACTCTGACTACATTTCATGTCGAGACCGCGTCTAAGCGTACAGCCTTAGTAGACGCTTAGGCGGTGTGTAAAGTGCAGAATATCTAGAGGAAATGACTATTTTATTATGAACTGAAAAACAAGCATATTGTTCACGTTGACGGCTATTTTCGGCACTGTAGAGCATTATCTCTTTCGCACACTACCTGTGTGATGTTAGTCAACTAGGTATATATTTAAATAAAAATGAATTGCTGTTCGTTAGTCTCACTGAAACTCGAGAACGGCTGGACCGATTTGGCTAATTTTGGTTATGAATGATTTTTTGTTAGTCCAGGAAAGGTTTAAAAGGTAAAAAAATATGAAGAAATTGAAGAGCAATAATAAAAAAAACAATTTCCACAAATAGTCCGTATATATCAAATCTTTGACACATTATTTCATTCTGAGGCAATACGAAGTTTGCCGGGTCAGCTAGTCCATACATTTATACATATATATAATAATATATATGAAAATCAATTGCTGTTCGTTAGTCTCGCTAAAACTCGATAACAGCTGGACCGATTTGGCTAATTTTGGTTTCAAATGATTTTTGGAAGTCCAGGGAAGGTTTAAAACGTAAGAAAATATGAAACATTTAAGGAAAATAGTAAAAACCACAATTTTATTTTCCCATAGAAATAGTCCGTATATATCAAATCTTTGACACATTATTTTATTCTGAGGCAATACGAAGATTGCCGGGTCAGCTAGTTTTTAATAAAATTTTGTCCAATGGCGGACTATCAGTGCTTACGTATGCAGAGTGCAACAGAGATAGCGCTCTACGAAGAGCCTAACCGACTGTCTCTTCCCTAATCTCGATGTGCAATACTTAATTTCTAGGCGGGTACTGTAAGTTGTTTTGCCTCTACCTCTTTTTACTGGTGGTAGAGCTCCAGTGACAGAGCTCGCGGGCGTAAGCACCACCGCATTACCTAATATACTTGCCGCTAAATGGCAATGTTCTGCACTATCGTGTTCCGGTCAGGTGGTAATGTACGGCTCTGTAATTTCCGGCACAGAGGCATAACACCTTAGGCCTCAGGAGTGGTAACGCATCTGTATTTTGACCTTGGTTTTTGTGTGGGTGTCTTTAGGCTGCAGTCATCACTTATTGTCAATGTGAATTGCATGCTTGTGTGCCA
Source organism: Macrosoma leucophasiata (assembly GCA_036365455.1). Classification (NCBI taxonomy): domain Eukaryota; kingdom Metazoa; phylum Arthropoda; class Insecta; order Lepidoptera; family Hedylidae; genus Macrosoma; species Macrosoma leucophasiata. The sequence continues at coordinate 2,070,461 of JAWQUS010000004.1, read as the reverse complement.
CTTCCATTATATACAAAAAAAACCTACTTGTAACTGAACCATATATTACCGATCCCCACCCGAACACGATAATTCTGAACACTACAATTTCGCGGCGGGTGTTAGGAAACAATACCAGAAATAAAAACGTAACTTCACGCCTGTAATCCCCGAAGGGGTAGGCAGAGGTGAATGCATGCATTCAATCATACATGCAAACACCTACGACTCGCCGGTTACGTTTTGGCCCATGTAACAGGTGGCGAACCTGTTGCCATGTCCGGGCACATTACCAAACTCCGGGGTACTGGGAAACTTCCAGAAAATGGAAAAATCCCAATAGAAGCAGAGATAAAGGATTCTAAACCGTTATCTCTGATAGTCCCCGACCCGGGACTCGAACCCAGGACCTCCAGCGTGATAGTAGTGGCCTGCTACCACTACGCTACTGAGGCAGTTCCAAAAATGTTCCCAAAATTCTAACGGAAACAAAGAAATTGCGTACAAAAACGAATTACAATTACAATCACTCTCACTTGATTGCCCGCCACGCTAAAGCTCTTGTAATCAGGCCACCGGCTAAATAAACAGACTGGGTAGGCTTTGCTTTAGAAACCAAATAACGTTCCATATTCAATTGGCAACTTCAAAGGGTCCAAATTTGATTATGTACATAATATTAATATAATATTTGCGAATCGTGTCTGGTAGAGTGTTTATCAGGACGTGATGTGTTCTTGAATAAATAATTATTGAGTATTCTCGGCATGTCATTGTCACTCTGTCCGTCACTCTAGACAGAGTGGCAGTGGTGGACTGAAGTCATCAGGGGCCAAGGGTGGCATTTGGCATTTGCAGGCCCAGTAGACTGACGCACGAGCAAAAAAAAAGGTCATGAGATAAATTTGAGCCCCGCCCACGCGCATTTGCGTTAGAAGTGCTTCACAACCCGAACAACTGCCGAGTTTGTAGGTTCTCTTGATGTTCAATCACGCCGCCGTAAGTAACATCTCACTTGAATATACAAGTGCGATATTTTTTATCAAAATATATCAACCAATGTAGAGTAATCGACTGTTATTTTATTATTAATTTAATAATGAATAATAATACTTAGACTATTTTTTGTACTTTAGATACTCTCTGCCTGCCTTTTGATTGATTTGATATACGTTCATAATAAGATAGGATATAATGTCAAGAATAAGATAGGATGTCAGTTTAAACAACCTTCATCTTAAATTTGGGCCCAAATTAAGCAAACTTTTCTACCAGAGGAGCTACAATTAACATAAATGTAAGAGTTAAAAAGCGATTATCATTTTCGTAAAGCTTTGAAATTTGCCGTATTATCGTTAAAAGTACTTTAACCTTAACATCTGCAAAGTTGTCGAGTTTGTAGATTTTACGCTTAATCGCACCATTAATATACATAATATCCCGTTAATATAAAATATGCGAAAGATTTTAGGGAATCTAAAAAAAACTGTTAAAACCAGAGGCATGCAGTTCACATTGATGTTAAGTGATGACTGCAGCCGATTGACACCCACACAAAGACCAGTGGTCAAAATACAGATGCGTTGCCCCCATTGAGACCTTAGTTATTAGATCTCTATGATAGTTATTACGGGGCCATACCACATTACCATCTAACTCCGGTTAGATGGTAATGTATGGCCATACGGTACCATAAACCAGCACGGGCTACCGGCCGAGAGGCTACCGGAGAGGAGTAGCCATAGCGTTTATTACCGATGCAAAACAGTCTGTCATTTTTGCGGGAGGGAATTTGTGTGACACACACACGCACACAACAAAAATCGTCTATCACTACGAAACTCACACCTTTACTTTAACAAAATACATAAACAATTTCACACATTTAAAAATCTCGGGCCCACTTGGCCCACTGGACCGGCTGGACTGACCGGAGAGGAGTAGCCATAGCGTTTATTACCGATGGAAAACAGTCTGTCATTTTTGCGGGAGGGAATTTGTGTGACACACACGCACACAACAAAAATCGTCTATCACTACGGAACTCACACCTTGACTTTAACAAAATACATAAACAATTTCACACATTTAAAAATCTCGGGCCCACTTGGGCGTGTACTTTTGTAAATTTTCGCCGCGGCCGGTGGCCCGTGTTGCTCTATGGGCGGTACGACGTTAGCCGGGTCACTATTACCGGCAGTTTAGGAATAAAAAACATACCTGCCGTGCAGAGTTTGGAGTCTTCGTCATATCCATCAATACAGTCTGGAGCTCCGTCGCACAGGTACTGGATGGAGATACAGTGTCCGTCTACCGGACACTTGAAAGGCTCGTATGGGTGACAGTATTCTGGAATAAATAGAAAAATACCATTTAAAAACTATCAGAGGTGTAAACCTGACAATGCAAAAGTGTCCTTGTAGACCAATTTGAAATAAATGGTTTGAATTTGAATTAGAATTTGAACATGTGGGATACCCAATTGGATCGAAGTTCCTCTTCAACTTCTAATGTATCACTTTCATAATCCATTGTTTATTTTTTATCAAGTACCTATGTATTAAACTTAACTAAATCTACATACACACGAACACTCAGAGAGAGAGAGAGAGAGAGAGAGAGAGAGAGAGAGAGAGAGAGAGAGAGAGAGAGAGAGAGAGAGAGAGAGAGAGAGAGAGAGAGAGAGAGAGAGAGAGAGAGAGAGAGTACTAAAGATAGTTCGAAATCTAAAATCAGGCACGGATCCTGACCCAAAAGAAGGTGGCAGATTTACTTAATAATCTGCCAAGCTCGAGTCGTGTTTATGAAGCCCACTTTAATGACGTATACGCAGTCACAGAATGTTCTCACTTTTTCCGAATATGAATCGGAGAAGGGACGACGCAGCGTTTATTGTTGTTTTTTATTTAGGCACGGTTTTTTATGTTATGAAGTGACAAACAAACATACAGTTTACATTGACGGTAAGTAATATAAATCTACATAAGACTGGAGATTTCAACGTAGATGCGTTGCCACTCCTGAGGTCTAAGGTATTAAGTAGTAGTATTAAGGTTCTGTGCCGGCAGTTACAGGGCCGTACATTACCGCTTGACCGGAACACGATAGTGCTGAACACTATTTACTATTTAGCGGCATGTAGATTAGGTCGGGGTGGTACCTACGGCCGCGAGTTCCGTCTCTGGAGCTCTACCACCAGTAAAAGTGTGGTGGCAGAAGAATATAGCACAGAGGCATAACAACTAAGCTCTCAGGAGTGGCAACACATCTGCATTTTGACCTCTGGTGTGTAGATGTTTATTGCAGTCATTGCAGAATCGCATGGTTGTTTGCCCCCTTCATTAAATAAATAAATATATATTGTTAATAAATACGTGCCTACTTCTTACAAGAATTACTAAATTACGCTACCTACTTGAATATTATTTTACTCCATATGTTCCATCTAATCCACGGAGTGATCTGTTAGATCACAATCTAATGTAATACCTATTTGGGAGTACCTGGGACCTTTAATGGGAGCTTATTTACGGTAAAGGCACACCGCGGACACTCCGCCAAAATTCCATACAAACGCTTAGATAATTTGGTTTCTATTACACAGACATCAATCAGTGACGTGTATTTACACGCTCACCTGTGTGCGGAGCACGTACAAAATACCAACCGTTGCCCATAAGAGGGGAAGAGGTTGAGTGATGCGAGCAAATCGGGCGGGACGTCGAAGTGTCCATTCTATACGTAGTATTACGAGTATTACATATTCTCTGGTAAAGATGAGTGCCTCAATACACTCAGTAATTTTCAAGATTCCATGTAATTTGAACAAGGACATCAAATAAACCGTTTTAAAGTATTCATCAATTCTTATCAATGTTTTCTTAAGATGTTTTTTTCAAAATACCACTTTTTCATAATAATAAAATAATAAGTTTTGAAGTAATTGAAAAGGTGTAAATTGACGATTTGACCATCTCCGGAACTACTGGGCCTAAAATTAATTCTCTCAATATGCATAAAATTTAAAATTGTCTCAAATATTTTTTTCTCGAATACTTATCAACGTCTTCCCCTCGTCTGTTGATTGTCCGCTCAGCGGACATATTTAAAATAAGCGTGTCTGTGGCGTGTCCCCGTAGCGGACTTTCAACAGACGGTTTAAGTGACGTTTACCTTGCATTTGTTTAGTCGTATTATAACGTTTGAATGGTGTTTTTCTCTTTTGCACAAATGAAAAAATGGTATCAAAAATAGTACTGTCGCCCTCACACTTATTTTTTAGCATATTATCCGAACAAAAAAAGATGAAATTTCATGTTTTGAATGATGACAAGTTCAGTCAGTACTTCACCAGTGGTTGACGGGAATTGACGCGTTATATAAAATTACTATCTCCGAGTTTTGTTGGGTTCTGCTGAATAAATAATGGAACCGTAAGTAATATTCCTTTTTATTTCCTAACATGGTTACATTCTTTACATTTTAAAGTCAAAAACAGTCTTTGAACTAACGTCCATGTCATTCTCGAAATATGTGCGTGGATTTCGTATTGTCTTTTTGAATGAAAAATATATCAAAACCCAAATAGACCTTTGTAATTAGATCACTACTTTAATGAACTTCAATCAAACTATTACAAAATATGTGTATTTCAGTCGCAAATGCGAAAATTCCGACCTCAAAGAAAACAAGACACTCAATGTCCCGCTCCGGGACATTTAACAGACGGGCTTTTACGTTACAAAATGGCTGCCGTACTGCCGGCTACATAGTATGGATACGACTTTTGAACTACATATTGAATTTTTTTAATTCGTTCTTTCTTGTTGTTTTAGTTAATTGTTTTTTTGGTGTTTGGCGCCAGTGATTAATTAGTGACTTTCTTTATATCGATTTGATATATTTTTTAATTCTTTAAAGTTTTTTTTTATTTACTAATTATTTAATGCCATTAAATATTATGTAATTTGGAAGCGTGCATGGCCCAGCGGCTGGTGTAGATCGTAAGCGATCTGCTCGGTTAAGCACTACGGGCGCGGTCGAGTAGTGTGATGGGTGACCGCTAGTGGCAAATTAAATGCGCGTTTCCGTGCTTCGGAGGGCACGTTAAGCCGTCGGTCCCGGTTGCTATGTGGTTTAAGAACTTTTATTTTCTCAAAAGAATTACATCAATTCACTTACTGAGAAAAAACTTCTAACATGTAAAACAAAAAACATGATGAGTACAATTATTAACATTTCTATTGGTTACAAACAAATAATATTTTGGTTTCGGGTACATTTAAAATAAAACAATACAATTGTGGACAGTTTTGCGTACTTGATCGAGCAACCACAGATACAAAGTGCGCTGAGCGTAGTTTAATACTAGATATGTCTATTTACATTTAGTGGGAAATTTGCAAATATGTTGGGATTTTAAGTTAATTTGGATTAATTATAAGAATATATATATACTTATAAAGTTTTTAGCAGTTAATATATAATACCAACTTAAAGTATTTAAGCGTATAATGTTCACCATCTAATATTAACTGACATGCTGACTTATTTATTTAATTTTATTAATTATTGTGCCTACAGTATTATTTTATACCTATATTTCACAACTAATTAAACAATATCTGCTGTCGATGGATAGCAGTCGTTAAATCTTGTCAGAGGCCTTATGGGCGGTTTGAAAACATCCGACAACGGGTTGGCCACTAACCCCACCCACCTCCACCAATCCGCATTGGAGCAGCGTGGTGGAGTAAGCTCCAGGCTATCTCTCCCCTATAAAGGGGAGAAACTCGTGCCCAGCAGTGGGACGTATAATGGGTTGCCATTATTAAATAGTATAAAATAAGAAAATGAAATTGAAAACTTCCAAAACGCGCCGCCATTGGTCGAGACGAAATAACACTTTGTCTGGTGTTTTTTTAATACTATTTTTGTACTTAGGTACTATACAATACTTGTAAGATGGCTTTTTTGCTTCTTCCATGATATGTAAAGCAATTAAAATTGAAATACGTATGAAGTAAAACAAAAGTTTAGAGTAAAAAACACTCGACGTGTGTTGTGACGTCACAACACACGTCAAAATGACGGCGTTTGAAGAGCTTAAAATTACTCAATGTTTTAAATTTCACTTTGCAAAAAAACTTTAATATTTTCAGGCCTATTTATAATTTTTCTACGATATATATAAGTAAATGATTAATTTAAGATGAAATCAAAATTTCATGAATATTCCCTATTGTCAAATTGCACTACCTGCGCACGCGAGTCCGCGGCGCACTTGGCCGCTTTTTAATAGCATTAGAGTCCATAAAAACAGATAGGTACTAATAATATGACGGAATAAAATCACATGACCTTTTGTTAAGAACAAAGAGAAATTTAAGTCTTTAAACCGTCTGCGTCGGGACTTTTATATCACTTTGACAAACTCAATTTTGCCCCGTAATAGTTAAAGCTTAATTGGAAGTTAGTAATAGGGGTCGAATAAAAGCGATTACACACTTGACGAAATTCCAAAAGGGATTACCAACTCCTTGAGCCGTTGGAGTGGTAAGTTTTTATTCTTAGCTTCTTTTTATAGATTCTTGTGGAAAAGAAAAATATAGATATTAAGAAAAATGTTTTCTTTGTAAATGTTGTTCTTTGGAATTCTTTGAACACATTCATTGTCCGAAAAATGGACATAACGCTTCTTTACAAGAATAATGTGACATTTCATATAGAACGATTTAGATGAAATTTCACGTTATTCTTGTAAGAATAATGTTGCATTTCATAAAGAACGATTTAGATGAAATGTCACATTATTCTTGTAAAGAGGCGATATTCTCGAGTAGTGAAGTTGTTGTCGGTTTCGAACGGAGTCGCGACGCGGTATAGAAATTGGGTAAAAACACTACTTTAAACCTTTATGCCGACGGTTCAACTTTTAAAATTCTGATCAGATGTCTGTCTATGTAAACTCTTTTATTAATCTACACATCAGCTTTTTTCATTGTTTTGTTTTATTTGTAGTTTATAGCATTAATTACATTAACATATAATGAACGTGACTTTGATAAATGACTATTTTATTTGAAATTTAACTGTATTAGGTAATCTCCAATCCAAGCGGCACAATTTTCTCCACACAACGAACAACTCGCCCCAAACGCGGGGTTGAATGTTCCCTGCCGAAATTTAGCAAAAATATACCTGTAAAAAAAACTATTTAAATATTGGCACATATTACTATACTATTACAGAGACCGATAAAGATTCTATAATATATTCAAATATCAAATATGAACTTTATAATTTTCGTCATATAATTCCATGTTATTTGAAAATCGCAACTTTCAGCCCCGTCCTTCCCTAAGGCTTCTACCATTTATTATACGGATACTAAAGTGACCTAGTTTTGCATAAATATATACTTAGAAGATCTTTGTGGGTACCCATTTAGAAAAGTTATTCCATTTACAAGAATACATTTAATTACGGAAGGCGGTTTGCAGTGTATTCTGTCGCCAGAGGAACAATTTAGCTTTAATTAAGGCTACGTGTTGAAGTGTCTAGTAGTCGACGTAAAGTGTGGCCAAAGGAAACCTAACTAGGTTTCCTTTGGCCACACTTTATTAATACTTATGCGATGTTTTAAGTTCTTTGATATTAAAATATCTACAGTGCTCAACAATAGATAAATATCGAGCCTAGGAAGGAGGCTTCGGCTAATTTCGGGTCTGTAGAGCGTTATCTCTTTCGCACCGTACCTATTTGACGTTTGTCGACCATTTTGATAAAGTTTTGACCGATACCGGACTGTCAGTGCTTACGTAGGCAGTGTGCAATCAGAGATAACGCACTACGAAGTCGAAAAGAGCAGATCGTCTCTTTCGCTGGCTGGATGTGCCGGAAATTACAGGGCCGTACATTACCACCTGACCGGAACACGATAGTGCTGAACACTACCATTTAGCGGCAAGTATATTAGGTAATGCGCCGTCACTGGAGCTCTTGCACCAGAAATAAAAGATGTGTTAAATAAAAGGTCTAAAGATATTATGATTAATAATACGTAGGCTAAATTTAGAACCATATTTTTACAATTTAACAACTAATGCGCACTCCCAAAAACAATTTGATTTCAATGTTTTGATCAACATTTAATTTAAATGCAAATAATTATTTACCAAATATAAATGGACTCGGATAGCCAAAAATTAAGTTGATAACTGTACTGCAATTAATTTCTGGCTATCCGAGTCCATTTGTATTTGGTAAATAATTATTTGCATTTAAATTAAATGTTTTAAATACATTGAAATCAAATTGTTTTTGGGAGTGCGCATTAGCAGTTAAATTCTAAAAATATGGTTCTAAATTTAGCCTACGTATTAATAATCATAATCTTTTTAGACCTTTTATTTAACACATCTTTTATTTCTGGTGGTAGAGCTCCAGTGACGGCGCATTACCTAATATACTTGCCGCTAAATGGTAGTGTTCAGCACTATCGTGTTCCGGTCAGGTGGTAATGTACGGCCCTGTAGTTTCCGGCACAGAGGCATAGCACCTTAGGCCTCAGGAGTGGTAACGCATCTGCATTTTGACCTTGTCCCAGTCATCACTTAATATCAATGTGAACTGCAGGCTTGTTTGCCACTTTCATTACATAAAAAAAATAAAAAAAAGGTCAGACGTAGTCCCGTAGGTCGCAGACCCTGTTAGGTCAATTAGTCACTGATTTTCTGATTTACATATTACGTTTACAAAATGTCAACTCAATCGGCCCTTATGGTTTCGAAGCAAATTTACTGTGACAAAGGAACAGATACGTATTATTTCTCCTTTTTATTCACCACTTTTTTAATGACATGTACCTATTGAAGGTGGCAATAAAGCTATAAGTACTTATATTCTGCTGTAACGATGCCTATGTATTATAAAATAGGCATCCTAACGTTAATATTCATCTACCCATCAGCTTTTAAGGTACCTAATGTCTGTAGCTTAATAATGGCAACCCATTATACGTCCCACTGCTGGGCACGAGTCTCTCCCCTTTTTTTTTTGGGAGGAGGCCTGGAGCTTACTCCACCACGCTGCTCCAATGCGGATTGGTAGGGGTGGGTGGGTTAGTGGCCAACCCACTGTCTCTGTAGCTTAATTAAGCTTAATTATCTGGATGATAATGTGACGCTTCTACAATAAATTATACGCATAATAAAGTGACATAGTTTCTGCATTATTACAGTAACTAGATCTTTGTGGATACTTTGAAAAAGTTATTCCATTTACTGGAATACACCTAATTACGGAACGCGGTTTACAGTGTTTCCCGTCGTCAGAGATACAATTTGCTTTAATTAAGGCTTCGTGTTCGTGTTGTTTGTTTGTTTGTTCGTTGCTGAAGTGTCTAGTATTCGCTGTAAAGGAGTGTGGCCTGTGTGACCAATGGAAAGTAAAAGATCAATGCTCATTTACTCGAATTAAACGACGATTGTTAAGTTATTCACAGATTTATTTCACCAAGCCATTTCGAGCAATTCACAAGTATGTAATCGAATACCCTCAATATCACATCCCTTTTTGTAAACGTCAAATAGACATTTCAAATGTTCGTTTCTGTGTTGTCATACTCAAATAATGTTTTAGTATAATTTAATATGTTGCGAAAGGATCTGAAACTAACTGAATATAATAATAATCTATGATATGACGATGAATGCATATTACATAATAATTAGTAACGAATTATTACATCTTAATATAATATCTTAGCTAATTAACCTTACAAAAGCTAGATCCTTAAATTAAGATGTTTCGAGTTCTTTTAGATGCCTCTTGGTTATGATTGATGCCTATTCAAATAGTGTGCTGTAATCTTAGCCTTTTGTTTTTTTCTTTTGTAATATATCTTAGCAGATAAATAGTTTATTGACATCTGAAGCCTAAAACTAAATTATATAATGTAACGAGAAGAGCAGAGCTACCCACCACAAGCTATTATACATGCTTACTGGGTTGGTTCTGGCCACTGTATTAGTCATGTTAAAGAAATAAACTATTTTTATTTTATTATTATTTATAAAAACTTCTGCGTGGTTTTAGAAATATTTTTATAAATTGATCTAAAAAATAAATATCTAATTAAAAACTATCGTTTACTAATATTTATGTAGGAGCAGGATGCATTTATAATGAAATGGTGTAAATGGTGACTTCTGGCACTTTCTTTCTACTGGTATATCCAAGGTCTCTAGCAGAATTCAACTCCGTCGGATTTTATGTTATTTGATCACTATTTTATGATTATTGCACTCGCGCCCGTTCGCACCTTGCCCGATTTTGTGTTCCAAGTAAATAGTAGAGATAGGTTAGGATTCCACTGCAAAATTATTTCGTTGGCCGCAAAGCCCGCAAATAATGAATGGCCATATCTTGATAGGCAACCTAGTGGATATAATAATACATTCTCTAGATTATAAATATGGGTAAAAATGAGGTTATCAGGTAGCATATCAGGATGAACCAAATAATTCTGCAGTGGGATCCAAACCTAAGATGCCAATTGACATTTGGAGACATTAAACTTCCAAACTTTGAGTGCCACTTATATTTTTACTTTCCCAATTCCGGTGATAAAACTAAAGTCTGGCATTCACAGCAAGACGAAGGAGCCAGTTGTTAAATCGATACAAAACACCCTAATATTTTATGAGAACTTTGTCTGCTTTTACTGGTGGTAGAGTGCTGATGTAGGGACTCGAGGGTGACACCACCGTATTTATACCTAATCTATCTGCCGCCAAATAATAATGTTCAGCCCTATCGTGTTCCGGTTACATGGTAATATAAGGCCCCGTAATAACTATCACAAAGACATAACAACCAAGGTGTCAGGGGTGGAGACATATCTACATTTTTATATCTTCTATCATTATTATTATCTCTACGGTCCTGTAATTTCCGGCACAGAGGCATAACACCTTAGGCCTCAGAAGTGGTAACGCATCTACATTTTGACCTTTGATCTTTGTGTGGTGTCTATAGGCTGCAGTCATCACTTAACATCAATGTGAACTGCATGCTTGTTTGCCACTTTCATTACATAAGAAAAAATATTTTCTTTATTTAACTGCCTCAATAGCGTAGTGGTAGCAAGCCTCTACTACTGCGCTGGGGGTCCTGGGTTCGATTTCCGGGTTGGGGACTATCAGAGATAACGGTTTAAAATCCTTTATCTCTGGTTCTATTGGGATTTTCCCATTTTCTGGAAGTTTTCCAGTATCTCGGCGTTTGGTAATGTGCCTGGAGATGGCAACAGGTTCGCCACCTGTTACATGGGCCAAAACGTAACCGGCGAGTCGTGGGTGTTGCATGCTTGAATGCATGCATTTACCTCTGCCTACCCCTTCGGGGATTAAAGGCGTGAAGTTCCGTTTTTTTTCTTTATGTAGATGTCTATAGGCTGCAGTCACCACTAAACATGTGAACCAGGGTAAGAGAAAAGCGTTTTTTTTTTTTGTAATCATGTTGGCACATAAGCGTGTGCCAACTTGATTACAAAAAAAATAGATTTAAAGAAGAAGTTTAAAAGGCGGGAATAACAAAATGAAGTAGGAGGGCACTGGTCGTGCGGAGATAATAGTCATTTTCTCCGCGTCACACGCCTTAATGAAACTGTTGGGCCGAGATTGTGCCTCCTGCCGGCGGTTAGGGTATGTGCACATAGATGAAATGTTTATGTCATTGTAAAACCGCGTCAGGAGTACGACAATGTTGAAGATAATGACTTCTGATAGGTACCCATATCTTCATCATTCTTATAGGTGTCGGGATGTGACGACCCCATGGGAAGTGGAGGATAATACACACACACACACACACACACATATACAGGGTTATTTGTAACCAGCGCATAATTATTAAAGGGAGGCTTTGGCTCATGAAGACTAACACTTTTGTTGTACAACTTTTTCTAATTCAATATTTTTTTTACCATACAAAAAATAATAAATAGAATTTGCAGTTCTAATACTTTACAACTTCACGTTACGTAAACAACTGACGGCTGTACCTATGTAAAAATATACCTATGTAACGTAGTGCTAACAATTGATAGAAGTCCCATTTGAAACGATTTTATTTCTTATCATGTGATGTACTGCGTTTTGGCAAAAGTCATAGAACAAAAGTTGTTAGCCTTAACGTACCTAACTCACCTTTGACGATTTATGCGTAAGATATATTTAACCCTGTATATATACATTTTAATTATTCATAATCATGTAGGTATATAAACTTAAGTTAAATAAAATGTTACTACTTTATCTCGAAATGTTAAATGTTTATTATAAGTCCTTACTTATATTACTTACTTTATTTTACGTGCAGCAGCAGACATCTTTCAGCTAAAATCATGATGATGATATGTAGGTACATGAAGTTTAATACAGGAATATTACATGTTAAAAAATTAAAATCGGACTTATTACAAATTTCATCTACTTGTAGCCAACGCTCAGCGTTTGTTAACCCCAAGAAACGCAGTGTAAAACAGGCTGGGAGTTTAAAGGGATAAATATTTTAATGAATAATTTTATGCGTCTAATTATAAGCTTCTCATTAACTGGGGTTGTCGGTTGGTACATTTATCTTTGTACAAAATCTTGGAAGCGGTTTTGAATTTGTTCTAATTAGTTATATTCGCGAGTCAGTTGCCGAAATCGAGACCAGTCTACGCCCTCGAGCTCTACCGGAACTCTCTCACCAGTAAAAAATGATGTATTGACACTTAGTTAATGTTATAAATAACATTTTTCTTTAATACGTCTAGGTACACTCACATTCACACACTAGGTATAAACCTGTATCAGAGGTATCAGAGCGATATATAGTTTTTTTATGTTATGGAAGTGGCAAACGAACATGCAGTTCACATTGATGTTAACTGATGACAGTGCAGGCTATAGACACCCACACAAAGACCAAGGTCAAAATGCAGATGCGTTACCACTCCTGAGGCCTAAGGTATTATGCCTCTGTGCCGGAAATTACAGAGTCGTAGGTACATTACCCCCTGACCGGAACACGATAGTGTTGAACACTTCCATTTAGCAGCAAGTATATTAGGTAATGTGGTGGTGCCTACGCCCGCGAGCTCCATCACTGGACTAAATTATATTTTTCTTTAATATGTCTAGGTACACTCACATTCACACACTAGGTATAAACCTGTATCAGAGGTATAAGAGCAATATATAGGTCAAAGCCAAATAGTGTATGTTTGCTTTTTTCTATAGAAAATATTTAAAAAAATACACAAGTTATCAACCCAATCTGAACGTCCCCTAAGTTTAGCGAGCGGCTAGGGGCCTGTCGATGGGGCCGGCTAAATGTAAATCCTGGATTAATGGCTACCTGACTGTAAAGATAAGTAGAGAAGGAACATTTTTTACGTTTTATAGCCATAGATTACAGTTACGTATGCCCGATATTGAGGGATTGTCAAGCCTGCAAGAATTGATAAGCAATGAAATACGCAAAGAGAGATACGGCTATCGATTGGTTCTAATTTACGACAAAAATACACTTGCGAGCTTAAACTGGAATCACATAAACGGGGGTTGTTCAATCAAATCATATTTATCAATTTTCATGCAATAACATTTAAGAATCAGAATCAGATTCAGAAACTCATTCATTCATTTAGGGTGACAACAGGTACCTCTTATGATACGTCAAAAACAAACAAAATAAATTTAAAGTGAATAACAATTGATATTCATGTCAAACAAGATAAAACATATATGTATAGTCAAGAATATCACTAAGATAAAACTAACTCCCCTTTCAAACTGGAAAAGAAAAGAAAAAGAGTCATTCTTTGTCATTCACCGGTAGAGTTCCAAAGGCCAATATGATCTGAGAAAAATAAACGTAACGTAACTTCACGCCTGTAATCCCCGAAGGGGTAGGCAGAGGTAAATGCATGCATTCAAGCATACATGCAAACACCCACGATTCGCCGGTTACGTTTTGGCCCATGTAACAGGTGGCGAGCCTGTTGACATCTCCGGGCACATTACCAAACTTTGAGGTACTGGGAAATTTCCAGAAAATGGAAAAATCCCAATAGAACCAGTGATAAAGGCTTTTTCACCATTGTCTCTGATAACCCCCTACCCGGGAATCGAACCCATGACCTCAGCGTAGTAGTAGTGGCCTGCTACCATTAGGCTACCGAGGCAGTTAAAACCTGTTATCTGAGATAAACCTGTCCAAAAACACTCAGAAGATGGTATATCACTTAAAAGGTTATTATTACTTTTTTTTATTTCTTTGATTTTTTAATTAAATTTTAGGAATTAGTACTACAGGTCGACTTCTTATCCGACTTAAATCAAACTTTGCAAACGTGTGCAGCTTGATCCAACTTGAAAGATAGGATACCTTACATCGGGCGGGCCGCTAGTGATATTATAAAGTATTATACCTATATTTTAAAGTAAAGTATTATATATTAAAGGATACATGCAAAATGAAACGCCACGTAAAAATCGAAACTCGTTTATCTAAATATCAGTGAAGTCGGCAATCTCAAGTAAATTGAACCTTTCCATTTACTTGCAAATGTCGACCATGTATTAGAATTTATATAGACAATAAACGAGGGAAGGGACTCCGTCTATCTACTGTAAGTGATACCCTTTTCCTAACGGAATAGGATCGAATAAATAATATGTACGCTATTGAAATTTATACGCGTTTAGTGTTTCATCTTTTTTGAGTGTATGAATATATAAATACGTATGTGTATGTATCTTCACGCCAGGTCACTAACGGGGTAGGCAGAGAGTGTGGAGCGCCAGATATCCCGGTCCTGACACACATCCCGTGCCTCGTCTCGTCTACCTTCATCATTCTCTTCATACATGCACGCCGATTCCTTAGACTTTTGACCCCACCATCAGATGTAGTACTCGACTTATTACCTAAATACCTAGATGTTCTGCGTAACCTTTGCCTAACCGTTGGTACACCGCGGACACTCCGCCAAAATTCCATACAAACGCTTAATTTGGTCTCTATTACACAGACATCAATCAGTGACGTGTGCGTAGCACGTACAAAATACCAACCGTCGCCCATAAGAGGGGAGGAGGTTGGGTGATGCGGGAAAATCGGGCGGGACGTCGAAGTGTCCATTCTATACGTAGTATTATAACATATTTTCTTCCGTTGGGTGAAATATAGGTTATGAAGTTATGTTACATATTTTGTGTTCACAAAGTGTCAAACAAAAGGATTGATAACAGTTATTTTTTACGTCATGTTATGGCAAATAAGCATACGTTACACATTCATGGTTCATAAGCAGGGCCGTAGAGTACCAAAGGAACACGACAGTGCTGAGCGCTGCTACTTGCGGCGGTGCTTACGTCCGCGAGGTGCGTTTATGGAGCTCTACCTTTTTTTTTTAGACCGCATTCCCAATCCTGCTCCAGAGAGTGCTCGACTTCAGACACAAGTCTAGTCCTACTTTCCTTAATATGCGTCCGAGATGACCCTGCGTCCTTATAACGCACAAAACTGTTGTGAGCGTCTTTGGGAAAGGCGTTGTGATGATGAACATGTATTTTTTTTTGTATTTACTTTACCTTATAATAATAATATACTCTTTATTGTACAACAAAGGTTAAAAACAAACAAGACATTAAAAAATTGCACAATTGGCGGTCTTATCGCTAAAAGCGATCTCTTCCAGACAACCAGGTGGAGGAAATTAGTTACGTAAAACAAGGAGGGGGTGTACGGGAACATATACAACGTGTAACAGGATTGAATGTACAACCCGAAACTAGTAAGTTCAGAATCGATTACCGAATCGATTTCAGACATTTTTGATATAGGTAATATTTTGTCCCAAAGTTAATTAATATTAAGGAAAATTATGGTCACCCATTTGGTGAACACTCAATACAAACGAAAATGAGACTAACGTCTATCCAAAATAAAATGCTAGTCTCAACAAGTTTATTAGAACTCGCTGAGACGTGCTTTTTATTATAAATAATAATTTTAAAAATAAGATAGGGGAAAATAAAAATTAATTTTATTACTAGCGAGTGTTAAATAAGGGTTTGCAAGTTACGCTACATCTTATGTCACTTAACTTTTTGGGTTTGTGTTTTATGTGTGACCGTAGGTAGAGGTAGGGTAACTATGCATAGGGTGTGCATACTGTTCGTACAAATTGAGGACAACTTATTTCTTAAATAAAAAATATTTAATACATAAACATGTAATTTCAGTTCATGTATTATGATTATAACCCGATTTTCTAATCGACGTGTTAGATAGTGTGCATTATTCCCGTTACATGTTGTATAAATAAATTAAAAGTCATATAAATAATTTTATAACTACATTTTATAGTATACATAAGTAATATATAGATATCTATAATAATATATACCCATCAAGAAATATAGGTGGAAGATTATCAAAATCTATTTTGTGTATCAACCGAGAGCTACCAATAATAATAGCCTGACTTTTCACTGGATTTACCTGTAGACCATAAGCTTTACTCCATTTCGAAATTTTAGTAAGGTTACAATTCATATTTTGTATGGCTTCGTGTAAGCCGTCAAGGCCAGATTGTACATAAAGCTGCAAATCGTCTGCATATAAGTGGTAGAGAGAAGTTAAATTACTGCTGATGGAATTAATGAAAATAGAAAAAAGAAGGGGACAACACGCCGCCTTGCGGTACACCAGCAGCGACATCGCACCACGTGGAGAACTGATCATCCACGCGTACGCGCTGCCGGCGACCAAACAAGTAATTATGAAACCAATCAATTACCGCCGGAGATATGTTAAGAGAACGAACCTATTAAAGTAAAATATGATTATAAACTAAAAAAAAATATGTTTAGGTTGATGGTAAGCGATTTTTACCGATGGTAGAGTTCCAGTGTAAGAACTCGAGGGCAGAGGCATAAGAGACCTCATTTTACACTTTGAACACCATGAATTAAAGAGGTCTCCTGTCCTCTGAGGAGGTGTACACAAAGGAGTGTACACGCTTTTTGGTAAGCGCCCGTCAGATGTACCTACCTACTATGACAATGCGCGCTCAACGCAATGAAGAGCGCCTAATGTGTACCCGGTATTGATCTACGGATGTTCTTATCTTCTATATACCTATATAAAAATCAATTGCTGTTCGTTAGTCTCGCTGAAACTCGAGAACGGCTGGACCAATTTGGGTAATTTTGGTTTTAAATGATTTTTGGAAGTCCAGGGAAGGTTTAAAAGGTAAGTAAATATTAACAAATTGAAGGGAAATAGTAAAAATCACAATTTATTGATTTTCCCACTCAAATAGTCCGTATTATTATATCAAACCTTTGAGACATTATTTCATTCTGAGGCAAAACGAAGTTTGCCGGGTCAGCTAGTATATATATAAAAATCAATTGCTGTTCGTTAGTCTCGCTAAAAGTCGGGAACGGTTGGACTGATGATTTAACTAATTTTGGTTTTGAATGATTTTTGGAAGTCCAGGGAAGGTTTAAAAGGTAAAAAAATTGGAGGGAAATAGTAAAAAACACAATTTACTTTTTCCATACAAAGAGTCCGTATCTATAAAACCTTTGACACATTATTTCATTGTGAGGCAATACGAAGTTTGCCGGGTCAGCTAGTAATAATATAAAAGGGTTTTTTGATCTTGTAGGTTAATGATTGTAGAGGTAGTTGAGGTCAAGCGTGAGCGCCGGCACAAACAGCGAGTAATTGACGGGTTACCTGATCTCTTGGTGTGGTGTCCGTAGAGGCGATTGAGGTCAAGCGCGAGTGCCGGCACCAGCACCGCCAGCGCTGTCGCGCAAGTCGCCACACGCCACAGAGACATGCCTGCAACAACAAAATACTTGATCAAATTATCTTTTTAATTAGTTTAACATCTCAGGCTTCAGCGATGTCCACTGTGATCTAGGGTATTATGTCATTTCAATTTCAACGTGAAAGGTATTGTTTGCTACGTTTAATGTCTGCAATACAGCACCCAAATTCTAATTCAACAGGTCCACGGGACTCTACTTTAGTGACTCAGACTTGTGGGCAAGGTCGGTAAAAAAGTGGAGAATCAATAAAATCATTACATAAATTCGTTATGAAACTTTAATTAAAAACAAATACATTTACACAACACATCACAATACATCTAAACGACAGCCATTCAAGTGCGATATTTCCCAATACGAATGAAAAGATTAGAGAGACTACTGAATTTCTGTTCAGTGTTATGTTTCAATTTGTTGTTCCAACTCACTCACCCCAAACACAACAACACAAATGTGTTTTCTCTTGAAAAAAAGTGTTGGATCTTCACAATTCATGGTTGCAAAGCATGCTCAATGATTCTTGTTCGGTAAACAATATAACTGACAGGTTGAAGTCAGTCTCAAATCAATTTGGGCTTTTGATATGCATTGTTTCATTCGGTTAAATTCATGCCTTCCAGTCCCACGAATCCCGTGGATCCAGCAAACTTAGTCTCGCAAATGCGATCAAGCAAAATATGCGCCTCGCGAGACCGCTGTCCATATCTATGTTCATGATGTAAAGCAACCTTGTCATCAAATCGCTAGCCAAATGTCACGTGTTCTACAGCATAAACACACTACAGAACAGTATTGATCGAAGCCATGAAGCGTTATATTAATCGGTGTGTTGTGTACTCCATTTTGCGGGTAAACACTGAATCTCTAGCGGGTTCTACGCCGAACTAATTAAAACTTTGCGGTGCACTCTCAAGTTGTGAGTTTAAAACTGTTAGAGGTACGTAGAGACGCGTTAAACATTTTCATAATCATAATGCTTTTAGAGTATCAGTTAAACAAAGGATTTTTTTATGGATAAGCTGCAGATAGAACTTGATTTTGTTGGTTCGTTGGAATATTTTCATTTACATGATGACCTACAGTGCCGAGACGTGGTCTCTCACTATGGGTCTCGTGCGAAAGCTCCAAGTCACTCAGCGGTCAATGGAGAGGGCTATGCTCGGCGTTTCCCTAGTGGATCGAATCAGAAATGAGGAGATCCGTAGGCGAACTAAAGTCGCTGACATAGCCAAGCAGATTTCCAAGCTGAAGTGGCAATGGGCAGGGCACATAGCTCGGAGAACCGATAGCCGCTGGGGCAGAAAGGTTCTCGAGTGGAGACCACGTATCGTCAAGCGCAGCATAGGACGTCCACCTGCAAGATGGACCGACGACCTAGTCAAGGCTGCAGGTACCCGCTGGATGAACGTCGCTTCCGATCGCTCGGCATGGAGGTCATTGGGGGAGGCCTATGTTCAGCAGTGGCTGATATGATGACATGAAGCGAGCAACGAATGTAATCTTTCATATTAGGTAAGTAAAAAAGAAACATGACTTCACAATTGCTTCTTCCGAAAGTTAAAGCAATGTAATACATATTTAGGAACATCTGAAATTCATCAATTACATTTTATGAAGCACATATTATACAGGGTGAGGTATTCACTATAAACATACAAGTTATCATTAATATTAATAACCAATTTCATATTTACGATCATCTTAACATTAATGATATAGGTGGAGGTATATCGGTTATGGTTATGGAGATATAAATACATACATACAATGAATACATGTGTGATAAAACAGTGCATGTCTTGTTAAAATATAGTTACATCGTCAAAGCTCAAAACATACGTAGTTATCCATAATTATGTTATTTTTATTTTATATTATTTTTCGCAAAAACACAAGTTAGTGAAATATATTTTTTTGAAGAAAATGGAAAGAAAAATTTGACTGCAGGCGAGACTCAAAACTCACGACCACTGGGAACCTAGTCCAGCCGCTCTTCCAACCGAGCTACCGAAGTCTACGCCTGATTGGTCAAATTTTTCCTTCACATTTTATTGCATTGTCTTATGGCGGCAGTAAACAGTAGCACGGTATCCAACAAGAAATAATGTACATTTATTTATTTATTTATTTAAATTTAATGCACACAAAAGGTACATAAGGTGGACTTAATGCTACAAGGCATTATCAACCAGCCAATCTTTGGGTTGAATTGAAAACGTAAGATAGGTGCTGATAAAAAGAAATGTAGTAATACGAAACTACATTTGATATATTTATACATACAGCGTGCTATAAATATAAGAATATAGCAATCATACAAAACACACATACATACATACAAAATAAAAATATACGTACATATAAAATATGATGAGAAATATATATATATATATATATATATATAATATATAAATATAATGTCCAAGTCTTAAGAATGAAACGAGAATAAACATACCGTACATCGACCTCAGGAAGAGACGTCGGCTTATTTTGGATCTGTAGAGCGTTATCTCTTTCACACCTTACCTATTTGACGTTTGTCGACCATTTTGATCAAGTTTTGACCAATGCCGGACTACGAATGCTTACGTAGGCAGTGTGAAGCAGAGATGCACACTGACTACGCTGCAGTGATGACTGCAGCCTATAGACACTTACACAAAGACCAAGGTCAAAATGCAGATACGTTACCACTCCTGAGGCCAAAGGTGTTATGCCTCGGTGCCGGAAATTACTGGGCCGTACATTACCACCTGACCGAAACACGATAGTGCTGAACACTATCATTCAGCGGCAAGTACCTAATAGGTAATGCGGTGGTGCCAACGCCCGCGAGCTCCGTCACTGAAGCTAAGATAAAAAGTAAAATAAAAGGTAATACAATGACTTTAACAAATATCGTGGTGCAACCCAGACTAACACTATTTATCACGTAAAGTATTTATGGCTTCTTTCAGCAAGAAAATAGAAGATAAAATCACAAAATGTTACAAAAAAATCCGTGTAATATATAGACCAACTCGCGTTTGGAGATCTAAAAGAAATGGAACTACTTCAGGATTATATCCTAAGTAAGTCTCGAGTGGGAAGTCTTGAAGCGCGCATGGCCCAGCGGCTGGTGTAGATCGTAAGCGATCTGCTCGGTTAAGCACTACGGGCGCGGTCGGGTAGTGTGATGGGTGACCGCTAGTGGCAAATTAAATGCGCGTTTCCGTGCTTCGGAGGGCACGTTAAGCCGTCGGTCCCGGTTGCTATCGATGGATAGCAGTCGTTAAACCTTGTCGGAGGCCTTATGGGCGGTTTGAAAACATCCGACAGTAGGTTGGCCACTAACCCACCCACCTCCACCAATCCGCATTGGAGCAGCGTGGTGGAGTAAGCTCCAGGCCTCCCCCCAAAAAAAAAAAAAAAAAAAGGGGAGAGACTCGTGCCCAGCAGTGGGACGTATAATGGGTTGCCATTATTATTATTATTATAAGTCTCGAGTCATCTTAATCGTATAAGAAAGATGTTCCCACAGAAAAACGACGCACTATATGAATTACTAGCGGCCCGCCCCGGCTCCGCGCGGTGCAATGTTGCCTACCCTCTCCTATTCGTCTTAGCGTGATGATTATACATAGATGTAGCCTAAAGTCTTCCTCGATATCTTTTATAGTTTAGGCAGCGTACGCAAAATAAGTAACCTTTCTGGTTGATTTTTTACACCTTGTGTCTGAAAAACCCAAATATCTTACGGAACCCTATTTTTTCCAAAATAAAATATAGCTTCTGTTACCCGTGGATAATGT
Source organism: Macrosoma leucophasiata (assembly GCA_036365455.1). Lineage (NCBI taxonomy): Eukaryota > Metazoa > Arthropoda > Insecta > Lepidoptera > Hedylidae > Macrosoma > Macrosoma leucophasiata. Next base: position 2,048,785 of record JAWQUS010000004.1, on the reverse strand, counting down.
AGCTTTCGAATAGTGAAAGAAGTTTTAAAATCGGTCCGGTAGTTATTGAGCCTATTCATTACAAACAAACAAACAAAAAAATATTACGTCTTTTTATTATTAGTTTAGATAACACAACGTTAATTTCTGTACAAGGGTCTGTAGGGCTATTTATCTCTGAGAGCTGACTAATGAGGACGACACGTATTTGGTAGAGCATATTTTGCTAGCATGAAAAAAGTGTACCGGTCTCTAAGTAAATTGGCTTGGGTGGTTTTTGTGAGCTCGCTAGGGTTGGTGCTTGCAAATACTAGGATCATAGAATCGTCGGTGGTAGAATTCTTTTATCAAATATTTGTTTCTTTCTTTCGAAACCTCCCGTGGCAGATTGAGCAGAAAATTGATCGGTGCGTCATGCTCATTTAAAAAAAATGGTTTCTTTTTAATATATCTTACTGGTGGTAGAGCTCCAGTGACGGAGCTCGCGGGCGTAGGCACCACCGCATTACCTAATATACTTGCCGCTAAATGGTAGTGTTCAACACTATCGTGTTCCGGTCAGGTGGTAATGTACGGCCCTGTAATTTCCGGCACAGAGGCAAAAAACCTTAGGCCTCAGGAGTGGTAACGCATCTGCATTTTGACCTTGGTCTTTGTGTGGGTGTCTATAGGCTGCAGTCATCACTTAACATCAATGTGAACTGCATGCTTGTTTACCACTTCCATTACATAAAAAAAAAAAAAAAAAATATCCAGTTGCGATAAATCCATACAAGTTTTATGTGTGCATATGTTACAGCTAATACCTGAAGTACGGTTACACTCAGTTCTAACCAGCTAAAACTAGGTATGGCAGGTAGCCGTTGGTTAAACCTAAGTGTAAGTAATGTAGATTTATTCACGGTTATTACTAAGCCTGAGTTTCAACAAGATATTTGTTAAAGTTATTATGACATTTCACATCCTTCTCTAACTGTAACAGATTTATTTAAGTTAGAGAAAGATGTGAAATGTTACACTAACTTTAACTTTAAGAAATATCTTGGTGTAACCCAGCCTAAGTGTAGCCGGTTCAACGGTTTTTTAAAATGTTACTGAGTATCTGCAAAAAAACAATACAACCCTTTAGCTGGTTTGGAATTTTAGATAGAGAAGAAACAATATCCTCACCCATAATTTATCCTAAAAATATGATCTTCGACAACCCTAACATGAAGCGAAATTATTTTCGGACGCCATTTTCAGTGAAAGGTCACTAAATTGATTAATCACTGATATTAAAACGTGACTAAATTTACGATGAGCTGAGGACATTGTTCCATTTATATTTAATACTTGTTTTCAGTAAATTATTTTGTAAAAAAAAGTAACTTCACGCCTATAAACCCAAAAGAGGTAGGCAGAGATAAATGCATGCATTGAAGCATACATGCAAACACCCCCGATTCGCCGGTAACGTTTTTGGCCCATGTAACAGGTGGCGAGCCTGTTGACATCTCCGGGCACATTACCAAACTTGGAGGTACTGGGAAATTTCCAGAAAATGGAAAAATCCCAATAGAACCAGAGATAAAGGACTTTACACCATTATCTCTGATAACCCCCTACCCGGGAATCGAACCCAGGACCCCAGCGTAGTAGAAATGGCCTGCTACCACTAGGCTACTGAGGCAGTCAGAGGCATATTCTATCAAAATTATATCATTTACTGCGGTCGGTGCGTTCCCCTAGGCAACCAAGCCATTACAGTTGACCGTGGCTATTCCGGTCGATATTAATTTGTCAAGGGAAGCGCTAACATCGAGCAGGATGGGCCGACTACTTACTACAAAATTGCTAGTTAGCCTGTTATGGCTAACTCACATTTAAGCCCAGTTCACATGAGCTTAGTGTTAGGATAATTTACATAATATCATATTTTAATATTAGTTGATTTGATTCTGTTTGTTCCTTTACGACCCTACCTTGGTGTGGCGAGACTACAGACCGACACTCAGTCGCTAGCAGTTGAGGTAAAATCACCTCTCTATAACTTGTCGATTACAAAAAAGTGCCTAGTTATAAGAAAAAGTCAATAAAAGTTGTTAAAATTGTGAAGTTGTGTTTGAGTTATTGCATGAGCCAATATTAGTCATTTATGGTTAGTACTTGTTTGGTGTAACGCCCGCGAGCTCCATACATTTTGACCTTGGTCTATGTGTGGGTGTCTATAGGCTGCGGTCATCACTTAACATCAATATGAACTGCATGCTTGTTTTCCACTTCCAAAACAAAAAAAAACTTGTCACAAACATACCAAGTCAAGATGTTGAGGGTGGTCCTGTCACCTTCGTTGTGACAATCTTTGGAGGAGGGTATTGTTCAACAGTGGATGGCTGAAATGATGATGTTGAAACATGTTGAATAAGTGAAACTACCAACGCAGTAATAAAAATAAATCTCAAATGCTTTATAAATAAAACAAGTGTTTGGGTGTGTGAACTCTTCTTTTAAAGTGTAGAAACTTGTGTTAGAAGAATCCCCCGCTCTTAGCTGCGGTGTTTCATAGTATTAAATAGTGTAAAGAACCGAACTAGCACTAACAGCACTTAATTTTACGGTGACGATCAAAATTCAACTGATTCCCTCTTACCATTGACAAGCCCATTTATACCCCCAATTACTCGACTTTGTAAACAACATTCGAGTCGTTATCTTTACAATAGCCAGCAGGTGTGATTCAAAATGTAAACAACCTAATTTTCAACTAGGCACCTGTTTTGACATAAACACCACTTGCTTTTGCACAAACACCACCTGATTTGGCACAAACACCGCCTGTTTCACGTTAAATAATGCCTACTATATTTTAGGCACCAACATTAGGTAAAATATTATATATGATAAGTGACTCATGAATTCCAATAGCACGTGTCCTCTGACCCGGGGATCCTATTGAACAAAGAGAATAAAGACCTACTACCACTAGACCACCGAAGCAGATATTCAGAAAGTGCCTACTTTTATCAATTAATCGAACAATTCAAACGAACTGTAGGGAACAAAGATTTTATAGAAACTTTCTCATTGTCATACTTATCCTTTGCTTCATAAAAGAGCCTATTATTTTCAACTTATTAACTATATAGCTTTTATTTGCCAGGAAATTGCCTGTCGTTGTCGACACGGAACGGTGTGCGAATATACAATGCATAATAAAAGGGAGTGTAATCGTAGGGGAAAATAATTTTATTTACAGGTATTTGCGGTAGGTATAATATTGACTGAAGTTTTCATCAAAAATGGCTCACGCGGAAGTAGTCGCGGGCACAACTAGTAAACACTTAAAATCTGAACATAAAAAAAACTATGATGCGATTAACTGTTTTTTCTGTTTAGAAGAAACATTGTCACAGTATGTGAATGTGACGCGACTAAACTATCTGTGATCACTAACCACAATTCCTCAGAGACGATTCTGTCGACGCTACATCTGTAATCAAGTCGACCACAACGCAATTATGCGACGACCGCTCCCAGCCTCACGTTTTGATAAGCAAAGGTCAGTGAATAATGCTTGTTCAAGCGTTGGATCCAACGTTGTTCAAATGATATTACAGTGTGATTTGCTTGGATACTCCCGAGGGTTATAGTTAGCTATTATTCTTACACGGAAATATTACTTTGAGGGTATGTTCCGACATGCGCTCGGCATTTACGTCTTACCCCCATATTCTAACCCTCGTATTCATGAACGTACATTAGATACGTTTTAGTTATAGAATGCTTTGCCTTTGTCAGTTCCATTGTCAGTTGCATTGCAAAAAAAGACAAAGGAGAGATTAGCAACACTTTAGCTAAAATATGTTTATGAATAAGGGGGTAAGACGTTACTCGAAACATTCCTTGACTCCTTTATGTATATTTCCAGACAGTTCCGACACGAAAAACTTATTGCGCGCAAGAATATGGCGTAAATGTAAATACTCCTCAAGTTTGACAATTGCTTTCTTACCTCAAACCATCGACGACACAACGCAGCTTGGTTCTCTCGTCGATGCCTCAAACGGAGGCAGAATGTCGAGTTGACGTGATTAGTTACAACTAAGAATACCAATTCCCTAGAGTAAGGTTGAGTTAAGGTCGAGGTCACGAATTAGAATATGGGTGTTAAATTACAATTTCTTTTCATTTTTATTTTAATATGGAGAGAATCTTTCAATGATATAATTACAGTGCTCATTAAAAAATATTGCACATCGCGCCTATGAAAGTGACAATCGGCTAGTTTCGACTTCGTAAAGCTTTATCTCTGCTGCACACTGTTGGTCCCAGAGATATTGAACCCTCCAAGTACCGTTGGCCCTGTAAGGCTACAAATTTTTGTAGTGATCAATCATAACATGCTAAGTACAAAAACCATCTCCTGGCAAGGATCAACCCTGTACGTCATAAACCCCTATATTTTTGTAAATGTAAAACTTAACTGCCTTGGTAGCCTAGTGATAGCAGGCCATTACAACTACGCTGAGGTCCTGGGTTCGATTCCCAGATCTCAGAGGTTTCCCAGGGGTTATCAGGTATCATTTATCATTATTTATCACATAATGGTGTAAAGTCCTTTATCTCTGGTTCTATTGGGATTTTTTCTATTTTCTAGAAATTTTCCAGTACCTCGAAGTTTGGTAATGTGCTAGGAGATGTCAACAGGCTCGCCACCAGTTACATGGGCCAAAACGTAACCGGCGAATCATGGGTGTTTGCATGTATGCTTGAATGCATGCATTTACCTCTGCCTACCCCTTACTATATTTTTATTTAATAATTTGTTATGAAAAATAATAAACAAATTAATACCACCCAACACACCAAAAACAACCCCCCGCGCGAAATTTTCGAAGTATAAATATTGTTAGTGCCTAAAATATAGTAGGCATCATATAAGGTGAAACAGGTGGTGTTTGTGCCAAATCACGTGGTGTTTGTCCAAAAGCAGGTGGTGTTTATTGCAAAACAGGTGCCTAATTGGAATTAGGTTGTTTACATTTTGAATCACACCTACTAGCTAGTTATGTTAACCAGACCCCCAGCGTTGCATCCTAGAATGGTAACAGTGCAAACATAAAGTGCATGCTTGCACATTAGAGTTGCGAGAAAGGATGGATCGCCATGATATAGTTTATAGATATCATATTTCTTTTAAATTAGCTTTAAGATTTAAAAGACACTTCTGTCACTAGCATCGTGCAGTATAGTCGCTCTAATTATTTGATATTAAGAACTTAGATATAGAATCTTTGTAACACATATCGTACAAATAAATTATAAAATATATTTTTTTGTCTGTCGCTCATCGCTCTCATATAAGTGGCGCAGCCGGAGCGGATTTTTAAAGTTACGATAGCTGTATCTGTACTCGAAAAATTGGTACAAAAGCTTATATTCGTCGGAAATCCGAAATCGAACCAAATAAATTACTTAAAGGGCGCAGCGCAGGTTAAATTGTGATTGTGGTGTGATTGGAGAACATGGCTTCGAGTGGTTGGTAAGTAGACCTCTTTACTGTCCTATCTTGATCCTGTCTATTCCACAAACCATTTTTAGTCAGATTTTTAATACTTTTGGACGAAAATTGCCGGAATATTTACTATCTGATTCTCCTAGTATTAAGATTGAATTGTGTGTTAAATATTTTATTTGTGTTCTATTGAATATCGATTGAATTTTGTGTTTCTTTGTTATAACTGTGTTTCTGTATTACTTACACATTTTAGTTTGTGTGATTTATAATATTTTAGTGTTAAAATGGAACAAGTCCAATTAATACCGAACGAGATTTTAAGTATTATCCCTAGATATGAGGGTGAAGGAAAATTACTTAATTTCTTTATTAAAAAATGCGAATACGTGATAAATAATTTCCATGGCCGGGGCACCCCTGCCCAAAATACATATATCTTCCAGAGTATCACTAGTAGATTGACAGGAAAGGCCGCAATTTTACTAAGCGAAAGAAATGATATTGACGATTGGGAACAATTAAAATTATTGCTCACTCAGCATTTTGGTGATCCTAGATCCGAACAATGTATAGCCATTGAGCTAGAAACTTTAAAGATCAAACAAGGTGAAACTTATTCAGATTTCTGCAATAGAATACAATGTGTTAGGAGTTGCTTGCTTGCTAAAGTAAACCTACTAAGGGACGAAGGCGTTAAAGCCGCCAAAATGATTATTTATAACGACAAAGCCTTAAACGTTTTCCTATACAACTTACCTTCAGACTTGATAAGAATAGTCAGGCGCCATAATATCACTACGTTAGAAAATGCATTAAGTATTGTCATGGAGGAGGTCGACTTTATGTCTCAATATAGTTCTTATCACGGTAAACCAAATAATTCACATGTTAAAACCGTTCCTCAACAGCCAATAACTCAGAGTAATAATTTTAAATTCGGCATACCGAACCAGACAGTTCCGGTATATACACCTAAATTAAACCAGGGTTTTGTACCAAATAGATTTAACACAAATATTAGATTTGGAACGCCACAACAACCGCAATTCAAATTCGGCATTCCAAATGCACAAAATATCAGACCTCAATTTAACAATGTTGGTCATCGACCTTTCCAAAACCAACATGGTCAATTTAAGTTTGGCATTCCTAATTCATTGCAAAAGCCATCGTTGTTCAAGGACACTGACGTATCAATGCGTACAGCCCCTCAAATCAATAGAAATAACAACATAAGGGTTTCTTCAGACGTATTTTATAACAACGAAGCTTCTAGTTCATGTGAAGAGCACTATGACGATAGTAACAATTATTTACAGTGCGATGAATCCCCTGGATATCAAAATTATGATTGTCAAGCCGATAGTGACAATCAACAGCAAGTAATTGAGAGTATAAACAATGATGAAAATTTTTGTTCAATAGCCTCACAGAGTACAGACCAAAAGTGATATCATTAAATTGCGACAGTCTCCTAAAATTACCACACATTTATATCCCGGAAATTGATGCCAGGTTAATGATTGATACAGGTAGCACCAGATCGTTCATTAGTCCAACTAAAGCCGAACAATATTTTACTGATTATATTTACAATGAACCTTTCGAGGTAGTAAGCACACATGCACGTAGTAGGCACGATAAAGCTATATTAATACCGCTATTAAAATCATTCAAATGTACAGGGCAACATACATTCTATATATACGATGTAGACAAACGCTATGATGGATTGATAGGCGCCGATTTATTAAAACAACTAGACGCTACAATAGATATGAAAAAACAAATCTTGCGAACACGTAATGCAATAATACCGATTATGTACAGTCCACCTTACGAAATCCATTTGGATCCTCGTACGGAGACCCGTGTCAGAATTCCCACGGATCTGCCTAACGGTGAAGCAATAGTAAATTTTCAAGATTTTGGGAATGGCGTACGAATGCCATCCGCCCTTGTAAAGTGTGTTGACTCATTCGCTTTTACAGTTATTCAAAATATATCTGAGGCAAAAGTGACGTTGACGTTTAATAAACAACTTCCCGTTACAAAACTCCAATGTGAAGTCTGTGAAGCGAACAACTTAAGCGACACTAGCAATATAGATATAGATAGTTTATTAATAGAGAACTTAAACAAGTTACGTTTAGATCACCTCAATAATGAAGAGCAAAAATATATATCCGATCTTTGTTACGAGTTTCGAGACATTTTTCATAGCGACGATATTCCCTTAACATATACAGGACATGTAAAACATAACATACGGACTAAACACGAAGACCCAATCTACGTAAAGCCGTATAGACATCCCCCTATCATCGACGAGGAGATACAAAAGCAAGTCGATAAATTATATAGGAATAATATTATTGCTGAATCTCATTCTCCCTGGTCAGCTCCCGTACATTTAGTACCGAAAAAGTCAACTGATAGCGAAAAGAAATATAGGCTTGTTATAGACTATAGACGCCTTAACGAAATCACGATTGACGATAAATATCCCATACCTAACATTACCGACTTATTCGACAAATTGGGCAAGTCCACATATTTCACTACGCTAGATCTCAGTAGCGGCTATCATCAATTTGAGGTAAATGAAGAGGATAGGCACAAGACCGCATTCACTACCAAATCCGGACATTACGAATTTTCACGGATGCCGTTCGGTTTGAAAACGGCACCGGCTACTTTTCAGCGAGCTATGGACAGCATCCTGAGAGGGTTGCAGGGTATCCACTGTCTAGTCTATCTCGATGATATCATTGTGTATTCTTCAAGCTTGCAGGAACACATCGAAAAGCTCAGAAAAATATTCGAAAGGCTTAGGGAAACAAATCTTAAAATTGCATTAGACAAATGTGAATTCCTGCGAAAAGAAGTCCTTTACTTAGGGCATGTAATCACTAAAGACGGTCTTAAACCAAATAGTGACAAAATTGAAGCTGTACTCAAGTTTCCGTTACCACAGACACCTACCGAGATCAAAAGCTTTTTAGGTCTCGTAGGTTATTATCGAAAATTTATCAAGGATTTTTCCAAAATAACGCAACCTATGACCAATTGTCTGAAAAAGAAAAACAAAGTAAAAATAGATCAGTCTTTCATTAATTCATTTGAAACTTGTAAAGAGCTGTTAACCAATGCGCCGTTGCTACAATTCCCCGATTTTGCTAAACCCTTTGTGCTCACCACAGATGCGTCAAATTACGCTATAGGAGCCGTATTGTCGCAAGGACAAATAGGTTCGGATAAACCAATCGCGTACGCCAGCAGGACGCTTAATTTTTATTTATTCATTTGATTCAGATATTACATCCATAATTTGTTAGTAAAGTTGAAAAAGCACTTAATATCTATTGTTAATAAATACAATCAATACATTAAATTATTATTATTAAATTATTATATTTTAAATTATATAAAAATCAAGAATTCAATAATATGTAGGATGTCAAACAAAAACAAATTATAAAAATGTCAAAATTAGTTAGGCCTGTAAAGTCCTCGAGTGTGCATCTGTATATAATGCGTCATTACAGGACCGTAACTGTCCACTACAGCCTTCAGAATGCTGTTTGAACTGCCCCGTATTCTACTTACGAGTGACGCACAACGTTTACGCATAATTGCATAAAAATCATCTATATGACCTTCTGCGAACATGGTTGACGCACTGCAGTACCTTGGCAGACCGAACAGCATCCTAAAACCGTTATTATATTGAACACGAAGAGCATCATATGTCCGCCGTGTATAACGCACCCAGAGACTGCAAGTGTAAAATGACATACAGTAGGCTCTGAATAGTGTCTTCTTAACGTCACTTGTACACTGTGCAAATCTTCGAGCTATCATATTGCAGCGGACAGATAACGCTCTTCGTTCCCTCTCTATATCGACATTGTCCTTGAGGTTCTCGGTGACCCAATGACCAAGGTATTTAAATTGCTTCACAACTTTAAGAGGAGTACCTGAGAGCTTTATAGGTGGCAAGTTGGTAACATCACAATTTTTACTTTCAGCTTTAAATACTAGTACCTCGCTTTTACTAACGTTATACCTAAGCCCATGGGCCTCCGCGAACCTCTCACATAAAAGGACCAATCGTCTTAAAGCACTGATTGATGGACTAAGTAACACCATATCATCGGCATATGAAATATTGTTAATACAGACACCATTAATATGGCATCCAATATTAGTATTACTCAGATCCACAATCAGTTTGTTAATATACAGGTTAAAAAGGCCAGGGGACCCAATTCCACCTTGTCTTACACCACAATCTAGGCCATATGCCTGCGAAAAAGCTCCCGCCCACCGCACTTTGTTAGTTTGATGACCATACCAGTAAGTTAATAGATCAATGACATCATCAGCTACCGTGGAGTCTTGTCGAAGTTTTTGCCATAGTCTGTCATATTGGACAAGGTCAAAAGCCTTCGACAGGTCCAGAAAACAGGCGTAGACTGGCGTTTTCCTATCAACATAGTATTGAACAGTATGTTTGAGAGACAAAATAGCACTTTCAGTAGAGAGGCCGGGTCTGAAACCGAATTGGGCATCATGAAGTTTGATATATTTGCTTAAATGTCTTTCAATCAGACTATCCAGTACCTTAGCAAGTATTGTAGCTAATGAAATCGGTCGGTAATTATTAACATCTGAAGCATCACCAGTCTTGTTCTTAATGACTGGTGCAACAACAGTATGTATAACATCAGGTGGTAGATATGAGTGGCTTAAGCAGAGCGTATAGAACATAGCCAATAATCTAGGTAAATGCACTCCAGCGTGTTGTAGGTGCTCCACACTGAGACCATCATGTCCTGGAGACTTCCCTCTAACCATTCCCTTTATTACAGAACGGACATCGTTAGCGGATATTTTAAAGTTATGTTTCAGGTCACGATCAAGAGTACCAGTATCTTTGGCACACGATTGCAATGTAGAATTTGATGCCGGTTGTACCTTAAAGTGGCTACTAAATAAATTAGCTATATTCTCTGCACCCTGTACATTAGCAATACTCACGGGGAGGCTCGTTTTGTGATGTAAGTTCTTGGTATGTTTCCAGAAGCCTTTGAAATTTTTTGTGGTATGATTTTGAGCCAATATATCCAATTTAATATTATCCTGATTTTTCTGACACCAGCGTAACTTATTTTTAAATATTTTACGCGATTCAAACATTTTGTTATAATAGAAGCCAGAAGTCGGTTTGCCGAGTAAATACCACATTTGAAAATCTAACCTAGCCCTCACATGAGCATCTCTAACATGTTTATTCCAGCCGCATATATATTTATGTTTATGTCGATTTCCTCTTGTGTTATTGTAGCTAGATACAGCCGCCTCAGATAATACCGTTACAATTTTATTATATAAGTTATCTAACACAGCCCTATGACTTAAATCTTTACATAAACCGTGATCCGGACAATATTTTAAATCAACAGGAAAGTCAATATCTCTTAATCTAGCATAACAAATATTACTGTATTGATCTATTTGACAGCGATCTGAATGAAGCTGAAACGCGGTATAGCACAATAGAAAAAGAGTTATTAGCCATAGTGTGGGCCGTGAAACATTTTCGACCATATTTGTATGGTAGAAAGTTCACGATCTACACTGATCATAGACCCTTAGCATGGTTAGGTTCAATTAAAGACCCAAGTAGTAAATTAACCCGATGGAAATTAAGATTAGAAGAATTCGACTATGATATAGTGTACAAAAATGGTAAACAAAATAGCAACGCAGATGCACTTTCGAGAATTAAAGTAAATGCAATAGGCCAATCAGAAAACGAATCAATGATCGTTAACATAGACGAAAAGGAAAGGGACCTTCAAAGGTATTTAGAAAGTATTACTGAAGAGATTTCGAGGTTAAATCACACAGGGACCCCTCAGAGTCCAATTAATATTTCATCTGATTCCGAAAAAACCGTGAGTGTCAAATCATTGCCAGGACGACGTTCACCTTATTCTATTCCGTCGCTTTCCGAATCGACAATCACTGCATCAGAAAGACCAGACCAAAGTGGTAGCAGTACAGAGACCGCGCACTCAGCGGATGATATAGATACCGATGGTATCCCCATCCTGCATGAGGCTATCGATACTAAACCTCAACAAATATTAGTATATACATGGAATAGAGATCATATTACAGTTAAAGATTTATCCGAAAATAGGCAAAAGATTTTAGAGGTACACATGCCATTAAACAGGTTAGACCTTATTAAACAATTTTTGAAAGAGTATATCAGGCCAAAAATTAAATATTTCATATACTTTGAGGATAAAACACATAGGAAGGAATTTAGCGAAGCTGTTATCAGTTTATTTAGGCAAAATACAGTAAGGCTTATTGAATGCACCGAACGAGTAATATCCGTTAGTGACGAAAACGAACAGCGTGATATTGTTTTAAAATATCACCATGGTAAAACGTGTCATCGTGGTATTAGAGAAACCTTAGTACACTTGAAACGAACATATTATTGGCCGAATATGGAACAAACAGTTGCTAGTATAATTAATTCGTGTGATGCCTGTAAAGCTATGAAATACGATAGAAAACCTTTAAACCCTGTGTTACAATTAACACAGACACAAACAAAACCCTTCCAAGAGTTATTTATAGATTTATTTTCAATAGAAGGTAAATATTTCCTAACTTTAATTGATGCTTTCAGCAAATTAGGCCAAGCGATCGAAATTTCAAATCATAGCACACCAGAAGTAGTTCGGGCATTGATAAAGTATTTCTCATTTTACGGAACACCAAATAGAATTAGTTCTGACCCAGGTTCAGAATTCAATAATAGCCTTATGTCCGAAATGTTAAGCTTTTATAAAATATCATTGCACCTTAGTACGCCACATAACCCCAATTCTACAGGGTTAATAGAAAGATTTCATTCAACTATACTAGAAATATATCGTTTAGCAAAGTATGAACAAAAGATAACAGATGCCAGTTCAGTTATGACCTATGCGGTGATGGCTTACAATCAAACCATTCATTCATCTACTGGTCTTACACCCTTCGAGGTTGTATTTGGTCATACAGAGTCTAACGATACATTTAATGTACATTTTGATAAGCAATATACACAAAATTTGGTTAAAGAACATTGCAAACGTACTAGACATCTATACAGACATTTAACGGACAAAATGACTCATGCAAAAGAACAAGTAGTAAAGAAACGCGGTGGAGAGAACGCATTTAACATGACACAAGGAAAGGAAATTTTTATTAGGGGCGTTAATAATAGAAGGAGTAAAGATAAACCCAGATATACCAAAGCATTAGTGACAGATAATATTAATAGAAACGTAGTCCCAGTTACAATTCGCGGAAGAAATAGTAGAGTTCATATTAAAGATATTAAACGTCCTCCACAGGTGCGCAATCCTGCTTCTAGTACATTCGACCCTCAGCCAGGCCCTTCTACTAGAGAAGATTGACAAGAACCCAGGATTGTTACCAGTAAAAACAGGTCGTGCTCTAATTCAGTATGACAAATGGACAATAATAAAAGTCATAGATTTAGAACTCATTCATTCTGATCTAGAAATTAACATTTTGAAACTCAACGAATTACTTACAAATGTTAAACACTGCATAGATTTTAATGATACCGAACTCTTTAATGTGATAAGACAGGTTAATTTCATTAGGAATAGAACAATAGAAAAGTATAGTCAAATAGTTCCAATGCGGCGTAGCAAAAGAGGATTAATCAACCCTCTAGGCTCAGTGATTAAATTCATAACTGGAAACCTTGACAATGATGACGCAATTAAGTACGATCATCTTATTAATGAACTTTTAGCAAACCAAAATGCATTGGATAAAAAGATGACGTTGATTCATGAAGTAGTGGGGACCGTAGAGCATTTTGCTAACGCTACACATAGCAATTTTATACAGATTTCTCAAAAACTCAATGACATGGAAGTTCTTGTTAATAAAACGACGAGCATTCAGTATTTAATTACATTATTTAACCTTTTCCTGCATAACTTTCAAACTATATTTATAACTTTATATGAAATCGAAACTGCTATAGCCCTTGGTAGACTTAATACATTACATCAATCTATTATTGATACTACTGAATTATTTAATCTGTTAAAACCCTTAGAGAAATTTGTTAAATTGCCTTATGTAATATCGCCAGATAATATTTATAATATTGAAAAATGTATAAATTTAAAAGCATATGTTAAGCGCAATCAGATGGTATTTATTTTGGATATTCCGATAATTGAAAATCTCAGTTACACGTATTATAAAATATTCCCACTTCCTATATTGAATCCTTTAAACCAAACCTTTATAATCTTACCCAAATACCCTATCCTTTTGGTAAATGGGTCGAAAACCATGTCGCTCGCACAGCCCTGTCAGGAACTAGAAGACTCCCTGTACCTGTGCCGTGAAGACAATCTGCAGTCTCTATTAGTGGACGAATGTGTCTCTACATTAGTGACGTTCGCCGACAACGTGACCTCGTGTAAGCCACTGCCAGTGAACATAAAGGACATTAAGTTGGAACCTGTTGGAGCTAATCGATGGATACTATTCACTAAAGATAGAACAGTGATGGTGAAGAACTGTAACAATGAACTTACACGCTACAACGTGCAAGGAACCTACTTGCTGCACTTGGATGATAATTGTGAAGTAACCGTGAAACAATTTTCCTTGAGAAAACGAGTTACGTATGAAAATGGGACTTCATACCATGCCGTGCCCGTAATTGACCTACCCGAAGTACCACATTCAAGGACTATCGCGAATGTTCCAGCATCATACTTCGATGACGTCGACATCGCGAAACTCCACGCATTATCTTATGCTTTGGCGAAAAACGATTTGCAGCTGAAGAAAGTGATTAATGCAGAAAGTGTCAGTGTAGGAACAATAATACTGTACATTATTTTAATTATAAGTATTTTAACTTTTACTTTTTACAAATGGTGTTTTAAGAAAAATGTATTTCGCTTTAATCGAAATTCTCAAGGTAGCAACCCTACCGATAATTTCGATACTTGCGCGGGAGGAGTTATGTTAACCAGACCCCCAGCGTTGCATCCTAGAATGGTAACAGTGCAAACATAAAGTGCATGCTTGCACATTAGAGTTGCGAGAAAGGATGGATCGCCATGATATAGTTTATAGATATCATATTTCTTTTAAATTAGCTTTAAGATTTAAAAGACACTTCTGTCACTAGCATCGTGCAGTATAGTCGCTCTAATTATTTGATATTAAGAACTTAGATATAGAATCTTTGTAACACATATCGTACAAATAAATTATAAAATATATTTTTTTGTCTGTCGCTCATCGCTCTCATATAAGTAGCTATTATATAGTAAATATAACGACTCGAATGTTGTTTACGAAGTCGAGTAATTGGGGGTAGAAATGAGCTTGTCCATGGTATAAATTGGCTTGTCAATGGTAAGAGGGGATCAGTTGAATTGTGGTCGTCACGGTGAAATGAAGTGCTGCTAGTGCTAGTTCAGTTTTAACAATATATATAAAATAGTACTTGAAGACTGTCATTTCAATTTGTTTGCTTTCATTATGAAAGGGTTCGTTCCCTATAAAATAACCATTCCTTCACTTATCACTTACTATCAAATAAGGTCAGCGATATTTTTTACAGCCCTCTTTTGTGAGCAACATTGATGTACTTTTTACCTGCGAGTCTGTTCGTGTCAATTTCGTGATGTATTAGAAAATTCTTGTTATTTGTTTTGTGGGGAAAAGCGAAGAACATAGTATTTCGATTTATATTGAGAAATGAATCAACTTTTAATTTCCGGTACAGGTATATTAGGTATTTTACTGGTGGTAGAGCTCCAGTGACGGAGCTCGAAGGCGTAAGCACCACCGCATTAGCTAATATACTTGCCGCGAAATGGAAGTGTTCAGCACTATCGTGTTCCGGTCAGGGGGTAATGTACGGCTCTGTAATTTCCAACATAGAGGCATAACAGGAGTGGTAAACGCATCTACATTTTGACCTTGGTCTTTGTGTCAAAAAAAAATTACATATGTAGCCTACAAATATTTTCATAAAAAAGAATTAAATAAAAAATGGGAAGCATAATTTGATTTCGGGCGGGACTTGAACCCACGGCGACTGTATCAATGTATCAATAACCCAGTCTACCTACTAATCTTCCAACTATCGCGGACATTTTTGTAGGTCTACCAAAGAGAAAATATTCCACCTTACATTGCTTTGTTATATCACAAAAGATTTAAGCAGCGTCTTTGATGAAAGCTCCTAGGCGGCTTAATTTTTTTTTGCGGGAAATCACTGAGTAGTGATGTCCTAGAACCGATCGTTGTGGCAATCTTTGGGGAGGTTTGACCAGCAGTGGACATCTTTCGGCTGAAATTATGATGAAGAATGACATACACACACACACACGGACACTCACACATACACACACACACACACACACACACACACACACACACACACACACACACACACACGCTCCTAAATCATCCTAGTAATTGATCCCAAACCATCCCACTATTTTCCTTTCATAACAATGATTTGTTTTATATAATGCGACTTTGGTATTTGAGATAAAACACAACACCTAAACTTCGAAACAAACATTTCTACTTAAATCGAAGTTTAAGATTTCATTATATACTGAGACAATTGGTATTTTAAGTCAATAAAGTTTTTTTATTATTATTTCACTAATTTATTTTTAAACTTATTTAATATTTTTTACATATTTAAGTTAGTAACAAAAACAAAATATAAACTTAACTACACGCCTGTAATCCCCGAAGGGGTAGGCAGAGGTAAATGCGTGCATTCAAACATACATGCAAACACCCACGATTCGCCGGTTACGTTTTGGCCCATGTAACAGGTGGCGAGCCTGTTGACATCACCGGGCACATTACCAAACTTCGAGGTACTGGGAAATTTCCAGAAAATGGAAAAATCCCAATTGAACCAGAGACAAAGGACTTTACACCATTATCTCTGATAACCCCCTACCCGGGAATCGAACCCAGGACCTCAGCGTAGTAGTAGTGGCCTGCTACCACTAGGCTACCGAGGCAGTTTAAAAAAATATATATAAAAAAAATAGTTAGTCGCCGGCAGCGGGAACAGCATCCAAGCTACAGTGGTTAGGGACACAGAGAGAGGAATTATTATTATTATTTTTGGCGGCAAATAAATTGATGTATACATTTATGAGATATATCACCAGTGCAAATGAAGTTAATCATATTTATCTCAGTCATCCCCCGAAGGGTACTCTAGGGATGTATCGTTTATTGCGGCAGTTGTAGCAATGGTACTGCATTACCAGAATACACGCGATTTCTATAAGTTACAACCGCGTTAACGCTATGTCCGCCAAGGGAAATACGAGTATTATATCAATGATTTAGTCAGCGAATTCAGCAAATACAACTGAAGCAAAACCAGCCAAGACCGTGTCAGACACAGGTTCCGCTTACAGTAGAACATTTTCTAAGATGACGGAACGTTGAAGAACGAGTCTAATTAGCCGTAATAGTTTTCTTTTAAAATCGTCATATACCTATATATATTTTTTTATGTTATGGAAGTTGCAAACAATCATGCAGTTCACATTGTTGTTAAGTGATGACTGCAGCCTATAGACACCCACACACAGACCAAGGTCAAAATGCAGATGCGTTACCACTCCTAAGGCCTAAGTTGTTAAGCCTCTGTGCCGAAAATTACAGAGCCGTACATTACCACTTAACCGGAAAAAGTGCTGAACACTACCATTTAGCGGCAAGTATATTAGGTAATGCGGTGGTGCCTACACCCACGAGTTCCGTCACTGGAGCTCTACCACCAGTAAATATGCTTTCTGTAAATTCAAATTTACATCCGAATGTTACCGTTTAACTGTCGCTAAGTGTCCCGACGTCAGGCGGCCCGGCGCCTAGCGTCCCGACGCCGGGCGTCTCGGAGGCGAGCGTCTCGACGCCGAGAGTCCCGACGCCGAGCGGCCCGACGCCGAGCGGCCCGGCGCCGAGCGTCCCGACGCCTAGCAGCCTGGCGTCGAGCGTCCCGACGCCGTGCGTCCCGACGCCGTGCGTCCCGACGCCGGGCGTCTCGGAGGCGAGCGTCTCGACGCCGAGAGTCCCGACGCCGACCATCCCGACGCCAAGCGTCCCGGCGCCGAGCGTCCCGGCGGTGAGCATTCCGGCGGCGAGCGTCCCGACGCCGAGCATCCCGACGCCAAGCGTCCCGGCGCCGAGCGTCGAGCGTTCCGGCGGCGGACGCCTAGCGTCCCGAAGCCGAGCGTCCCGACGCTGGGCGTCCCGGCGGCGAGCGTCTCGACGCCTAGCGTCCCGACGCCGAGCGTCCCGTAGCCGAGCGTCCCGACGCCGGGCGTCCCGGCGCCGATCGTCCCGGCGGCGAGCGTCTTGAAACCGAGCGTCCCGATGGCGAGCGTCCCGGCGCCGCTCGTCCCAACGCCAAGCGTCCCGACGCCGAGAGTCCCGACGCCGAGCGTCCCGACGCCGAGCATCTCGACGCCGTGCGTCCCGGCGCCGTGCGTCCCGACGCCGAGCGTCCCGACGCCGAGTGGCCCGGCGCCGAGCATCCCGACGCCGTGCGTCCCGACGCCGAGCGTCCCGACGCCGAGCGGCCCGGCGCCGAGCGTCCCGACGCCGAGCGTCCCGACGCCGGGCGTCTCGGAGGCGAGCGTCTCGATGCCGAGAGTCCCGACGCCGACCATCCCGACGCCAAGCGTCCCGGCGCCAAGCGTCCCGGCGGCGAGCATTCCGGCGGCGAGCGTCTCGACGCCGAGCGTCCCGACGCCGAGCATCCCGACGCCAAGCGTCCCGGCGCCGAGCGTCGAGCGTTCCGGCGGCGAGCGTCTCGACGCCTAGCGTCCCGAAGCCGGGCGTCCCGGCGGCGAGCGTCTTGACGCCTAGCGTCCCGACGCCGAGCGTCCCGTAGCCGAGCGTCCCGACGCCGGACGCCCGATCGTCCCGGCGGCGAGCACCCATGGGGTATTTTTTGATGTTGGTGCCAGATACGTAATATTGCGTAGTATAGCATTTGTATGGTGGACACCGATTTCGATTTGACGCTAACCTTTGGCAGTCAATGGGTTAAAAATGTAGATTTATAAACATTGATTCAATTTTCGAAATAGTTCTCGTTTCGAAGTTTAAATTAACAACTGTTACTGGCTGCAATTGTTATCAAAATTTCACCGACAAAAGTTGAATTTTCGTATTCGGCCAACACCGCAAAGATTTAAAATTCCCTTTCACGTTCCGTGTTTTAAAATTAGACTTCATTTGAATTTAAAAAAAGGAGTGTTGTTTTTCTTAATGTTAGCATTGGAAGAATAATTAAGAATAATTAATTAAATAAGAATTTTCACTGGTGGTAGAGCTCTAGTGACGGAACTCGCGGGCGTAGGCACCACCGCATTACCTAATATACTTGCCGCTAAATGGTAGTGTTCAGCACTATCGTGTTCCGGTCAGGTGGTAATGTACGGCCCTGTAATTTCCGGCACAGAGTCATAACACCTTCAGCCTCAGAAGTGGTAGCGCATCTGCATTTTGACCTTGGTCTTTGTGTGGGTGTCTATAGGCTGCAGTCATAACTTAAGATCAATGTGAACTGCATGCTTGTTTGCCACTTCCAAAACATTAAAAAAAATAAAATCGCATATTTTCAGCTTTAATTATAATTGAATATGAAATTAAATAGGCCTTCCTTGGGGGACTTTGATATTTTAACGTAATGGAAGCCATTTATATTCATAACATTTATTGTGACACATAAGTCACATAAGTGTTTGTTAAACCGCATTTTATCATCTAACCGAAAAACAGATTTCCGAGACGCTGAATGCTGCTTTGAAATGACTTAAGGCAACATTTGTAAAAGTAAACCACTACGTTATACATTTAAACAATAGGTTGGGGAAAAAGTCTCTTCGCATTATAGTATGTATAAACTTGTAATAAAATCTCTTTGGCTGTAGTATTTGTATCTGGCTGGTTTTGGTATCATTGAAAGTTAAAATTTTAAAGAACATAATTCCAAATTCAAATTAGGCTAATGTGCGATTTTCATTTGTTTTTCGTACTGTCGAGATGAGTGAATCTAATGAAGAAATTCGATACATTTTAAAATTTTACTACAAAAAAGGTAAAAATGCAACGCAAGCCGCGAAAAAAAATTGCGATGTTTATGGACCTAGTGCAATGTCTGTGAGAGTAGCACAAATTTGGTTTAAGCGTTTTCAATCCGGAAATTTTGATGTCAAAGATGCACCTCGCTCTGGTCGCCCTATTACGGATAAAATGGATGCCATTTTTGAAAAAGTGGAGCAAGATCGACATATCAGTAGTTACGACGTAGCTGAAGAACTGAGAATTGATCACAAAACAGTTTTGGCGCATTTGAAAAAAGCTGGGTACAAAAAAAAGCTCGATATTTGGGTACCTCACGAGCTCACTGAAAGAAACCTAACGAACCGTGTACTCATTTATGATTCTTTATTACGACGTAATGAAACCGAATAATTTTTGAAGAAGCTGATAACTGGTGATGGAAAGTGGATCACGTACGACAAGAACGTGCGAAAAAGGTCGTGGTCAAAGGCCGGTCAGGCTTCATAGACTGTGGCGAAACCCGGGTTAACTCGCAATAAGGTGATGTTGCGTGTGTGGTGGGATTGGAAGGGCATTATTCATTATGAGCTATTACCACCAGGCAGGACTATCGATTCTGAACTCTACTGCGAACAACTGATGAGATTAAAGCAAGAAGTTGAGAGAAAGCGGCCGGAATTGATCAACAGAAGGGGTGTGGTGTTTCATCATGATAACGCTAGACCTCACACATCTATAGCCACTCAGCAAAAATTAAGAGAGTTTGGCTGGGAGATGTTAATGCATCCGCCGTATAGTCCTGATCTTGCACCTTCAGATTTCCACCTGTTTCGGTCTCTTCAGAATTCTTTATGCAATGTTAGGTTAACATCACGAGAGGACTGCCAAATCCACTTGTCGCGGTATTTTGATGAGAAGTCCCAAAATTTTTATAGCAATGGGATCATGTCCCTACCTACAAGATGGCAAAAGGTTATCGAACAAAATGGTACATACATACTTTAGTTAAATTTAAATAACCTATATTAAAAATGTTTTGAATTATCTTAAAAAATGCGAAGAAACTTTTTCCCCAACCTAATATATACATTATTAGCTTTTACTTACCACTTCATCCGCGTTGACTTCAGTTATAAATATCGGTATTCTTGAACATGTAAACATTGACTAATAAGCGATAGTTTTTCTTTTTTTTATGGCATCGATATTACGCATATTGCTAGTATCAAGTAAAACGATATTTCGTATTCGTAATAAGCAGCGTATAAATCAGAGTCAGTCAGTCAATTTATCAGTCAGTCAGCCACAGTCACAGTTAGTAATTCAAGTAAAGCGATAGCTACTTTACCAGAACGTTTACAATGAAGTTTTGGAGGCAACCTGATAGGCCGTGTTTTCGCACTGTTATTCTATTTCAATTTACATGGGCACTGTAATAAACCTATATCAAACAAAATGCCACCAACTTTATTTAATATAACTCAAAAATACACCAAGAAAACGAAATAAAATAAGAGCACCACACGCCTCTTCAAGGTTCTCGCCAAAACTCTAAGCGATAGTTATTTACCGGTAAGTCCTTCTGTTGTAAAATTTTCAATTAACGTCAATCATGACGTCAGCTGTCAGCTGTCATCTGTCATCTGTCATCTGTCTATGAGTCTACGTTCATGCAGCAGCCATTGTAGTCGGCAACTTTTTTGTGTATGTTAAGATCTATTTAAAAATTACTTAAGGAACCTTTGAACGGGATAAAAGTATCCTACGTGTAATATCCGTATATAGGGTTACCTGTGTACAAAATTTCATCGAAATTCTTCCAGTCGCTTAATCCCTGAAGCCGCAATGGACCCTATCGGGTCCGAGAACAATAAAAAATCAGTCGTCATATTTTTCTGGTGGCCTGAGGGCCTGAGGAGGTGGAGTGATTGAGCAACAAACAAACACCCATATTTTCTCATTTATAATATTAGTAAATCGTGTAAATCACAGACAGCGATTTCGTAGATTTTTGCTGCCGTAGCAGTCCTAGCGCCTCGTAGCAGGTATACGATTTCGTAGCAGTCTATGCTACGGATTTAAAGAGACCAACTGTGAGACGAGCTAAAATATTATATGACGAACTACATCCTATTAATTATATCTTAATAATTTTAAGAAATGTAGTTAAGCCAAACAATGGATCTATGCATATAGACACACTGTGGGTGGGACATAAAAAGGACACACCGCAGCGCGTCAGACTATTGCACGTTTCCTTGCTGCTCCGAATGCTTGAATGCGGGAAAGAGCCGAGATGAAATGCTTAAGGTGACTAAACTGTTTAATGTGATAAGGTTTAAAACTGTTTTGGTATAAACAGCATTGTAAGTTACCAATATTTTGAAAGATATAATGGGTAAAGTAAGCTATCCATAAAAGATATGCCATCGCGGAATTTTCTGTACTGGTGGTAGAGCTCCAGTGACGGAGCTCGTGGGCGTAGGCACCACCGCATTACCTAATATACTTGCCGCTAAATGGCAGTGTTCAGCACTGGTGGTAATGTACGGTCCTGTAATTTCCGGCACAGAGACATAACACCTTAGACTTCAGGAGTGGCAACGCATCTGCATTTTGACCTCTGGTCATTGTGTAGGTGTCTATAGGCTGCAGTCACCACTTAACATCAGTGTGAACTGCATGTTAGTTTGCCACTTTTATTATTTTTTTTAAATAAAAAATTTTTAAAAATCTACCGATTAGAAAATATTCTACCATACGAGTACATTGTTTTTTAAATCTCAAAGGTTCGGTGTACATACCTATTAGTGAAAACCGCATGAAAATCAGTGCAGTAGTCCTTGAGTTTATCGCGAACAGACATACAGACACACAGACTTTGTGTTATAATATGTTACTAACTCGGCCAATGCCCTCAAGTTTCACGACTTAAAATTTACCACAACCAAAATATATTTTGTAAGAAAGTTAAAATTTATTGGCATTTAAAACAGCCGAGAGACCTATTTATTTTAACAACCTGCAACAATCGGGGTACTAACTCACGTATAATAAAAACTTGGCGAATTTCCTCAAGTTATTTTGTTCAACGTAAAATGAGGGATATCTTTGAGATTTTCCAGACAGGTATAGTACCTTGTTAGAATGTTTACGGTGGCGGAAGCGGCAGTTTGGTGAATAACAAATGAACTGTTTGTCTCGTTTTACTGTTCTATCACTCTTCAACTTTGATTAATTATCTAAGGTTACAAATAATTAACCTTTCTGAGACTCGAACTCGCGGCCTACTGGGAATCTAGTCCAGCCGCTCTTCCAATTGAGCTACTGAAGTCCTGCCCGATTTGTCAAATCTTTCCTTCACATCTATTGTATTGCTTTATGGTAGCAGCAGCGCCATCTATTACCAACTATGCTAGTTAGGCAACCGATATAATAGACTTTTCAGTTTATTGAATATCGTAAAGAAGTCGCATTTCCAGTCTCGCCTGAAGTCAAATTTTTCTTTCCATTTTTCTTTAAAATAAAATATATTTCACAAGCATGTGTTAATGCGAAATAATATAAAACAATTGTTCTATCACTCTTCAACTTTGATTAATTATCTAAGGTTACAAATAATTAACCTCTCTGATTGTTCCTCTTGAAATGATAGTAATTATGTTAGGATCGTATATACGATATAAAATTGTAAATATTGGTGGACTCGTTTTGGAGGAGTTTACTTACTAATACGAGTCATGGTATGATATGATGTGACATGATATAATAACGAGTACATATATGCAACGTGTAACAGGATTGAATGTACAACCCGAAACTAGCTTGTTTAGAATCGATAACCGAATCAATTTAAGGCATTTTTGATATAGGTAATATTTTGTCACAAAATTAATTACAATTAAGGAAATTATGGTCTATTATTATTATTGCATTGACTCTTCACCCATTTGGTGAAGAGTCAACAAAAATGAGACTAACATCTGTAGGGACAGCCCTACTATACCTACTAACGCATCGAGAAACACTTCTTATAACAAGGTGGTCAGAGTCAGTCGCGCTGTTAGGTAGAGCTCACTCGGCTTAAGATAAAGTGTTTAAAAATAGTATTTGAAATATTGCTGTAACCAGGTTCCGTGAATAAACTTTATTTATTTTATATACCACTATTATTGGAGTGCCTCACCTTCTACAGTTAGAACATATATAACCACATAACCATACTACATCTAACATTACTTCTAAAACGTCTATCCAAAATAAAATGCTAGTCTCAACAAATAATATAAAACAATTATTAAGGGTAAAAGCGACTTCTTTACGATATTCAATAAACTGAAAAGTCTATTATATCGGTTGCCTAACTAGCATAGTTGGTAATAGATGGCGCTACTGCTACCATAAAGCAATGCAATAGATGTGAAGGAAAGATTTGACAAATCGGGCAGGGCTTCAGTAGCTCAATTGGAAGAGCGGCTGGACTAGATTCCCAGTAGGCCGCGAGTTCGAGTCTCGCCTGAAGTCAAATTTTTCTTTCCATTTTTCTTTAAAATAAAATATATTTCACAAGCATGTGTTAATGCGAAATAATATAAAACAATTGTTCTATCACTCTTCAACTTTGATTAATTATCTAAGGTTACAAATAATTAACCTCTCTGATTGTTTCTCTTGAAATTATAGTAATTAGGTTAGGATCGTATATACGATATAAAATTGTAAATATTGGTGGACTTAAAGAAGTCGCTTTACCGATATAATAGACTTTTCAGTTTATTGAATATCGTAAAGAAGTCGCTTTACGATATTCAATAAACTGAAAAGTCTATTATATCGGTTGCCTAACTAGCATAGTTGGTAATAGATGGCGCTGCTGCTACCATAAAGCAATACAATAGATGTGAAGGAAAGATTTGACAAATCGGGCAGGGCTTCAGTAGCTCAATTGGAAGAGCGGCTGAACTAGATTCCCAGTAGGCCGCGAGTTCGAGTCCCGCCTGAAGTCAAATTTTTCTTTCCATTTTTCTTTAAAAATAAAATATATTTCACAAGCATGTGTTAATGCGAAATAATATAAAACAATTGTTCTATCACTCTTCAACTTTGATTAATTATCTAAGGTTACAAATAATTAACCTTTCTGATTGTTCCTCTTGAAATGATAGTTATTAGGTTAGGATCGTATATACGATATAAAATTGTAAATATTGGTGGACTCGTTTTGGAGGAGTTTAGTTACTAATACGAGTCATGGTATGATATGATGTGACATGATATAATAACGAGTACATATATGCAACGTGTAACAGGATTGAATGTACAACCCGAAACTAGTTTGTCTAGAATCGATAACCGAATCAATTTAAGGCATTTTTGATATAGGTAATATTTTGTCCCAAAATTAATTACAATTAAGGAAATTATGGTCTATTATTATTATTGCATTGACTCTTCACCCATTTAGTGAAGAGTCAATGCAAACAAAAATGAGACTAACATCTGTAGGGACAACTCTACTATACCTACTAACGCATCGAGAAACACTTCTTATAACAAGGTGGTCAGAGTCAGTCGCGCTGTTAGGTAGAGCTCACTCGGCTTAAGATAAAGTGTTTAAAAATAGTATTTGAAATATTGCTGTAACCAGGTTCCGTGAATAAACTTTATTTATTTTATATACCACTATTATTGGAGTGCCTCACCTTCTACAGTTAGAACATATATAACCACATAACCATACTACATCTAACATTACTTCTAAAACGTCTATCCAAAATAAAATGCTAGTCTCAACAAGTTTATTAGAACTCGTTGAGACATGCATTTTATTATTACAGTGTAAGTGTGTGAGTTGTTTTGTGTTTAATGTGCGGTCGTTAGTAGGGGTAGGGTAAGTATGCACGCATAGGGTGTGCATACTGTTCGTACAAATTGAGGACAACTTGTTTCTTAAATTAAAAATATCAAATTGAACATGTAATTTCAGTTCATGTATAATGATTTTAACTCAATTTTCTAATCGAGATGTCTAACAGTGTGCGTTATTCCCGTTTCATGTTGTATAGATACCAAGTTGAATACGAGTATATGAAGAGTTTGACCAATACGTAGTTACAACGCATTTAATATGGGTCTAGTTAATAACAGTAATTTTAATGTACGTATTTTTAATTTGTAAAATAATTGAACAATTTGTAAGATTTATTAAAGCAATAAAATAATTTACAACAGAATAATTAGCCCCACGCAACCTTTACAACGTTTAGACTGAATCTGTTATTTTAATGTGCAATTTTGTATTGATATTTCGATGGGTCCTATATACTGGATGACTTTTTTTACCGTCTTGAAAAAAATAGGGCGTGATAAGCAAATGAAATAAAAGCCTATGGCATAGTTATTTATATTATTTTTTTATATTTTCTAACTTCATCTGAAATTAAAATTTCATTAAACATTTCTATTCATTATTCTATTTTTAATTTTAGAACACTGAATTTCAACAAACAAACGCCGGCAACTTGACACGATCCTGTTTTTGCATGTTTTGTAGGTAAAGAAATCCATTAAGGTTAAGTTTTTTACTTTTTTAATTTCAGATGAAGTTAGAAAATATAAAAAAATAATATAAATAACTATGCCATAGGCTTTTATTTCATTTGCTTATCACGCCCTATTTTTTTCAAGACGGTAAAAAAAGTCACCCAGTATATGGGCCAAAATGCAAAATTGCAACTTTACAGGAGAGACCTCCAAAGTTTATTATTATTAACGACCCGGGACTTACAGGCTCGAACATCTGAGCCTGCACAGAGACATTGGGGGTCTGTGCGTTTTATATCGTCTCTATAATAGTGAGTGCTCTAACTATTTGACATGGTGCCACCGTCTCTTTTCACACCCTCACCGACTGGACACCTGGCAAAGCTCAGCGGTGCAGTTCTCACGTTTGTTTAAAATAACAATGCGAACAAGTATTAAACTATATTTCTTTACTTTATTGGATACCCATAACAATTTCTGTTATTTAAAAATGTGAGATCTTAAAGCAGGTTAGATTTGACTTGACCAGTTCATCAGATTTTGTATTCATCACAGTGCGGCCGTTGCCCAGTTTAACGTAGTAGTATAAGTGTCAAATCGGCTGATTGGTCCAAAACATAAACAAACGCGCCGAATTTTCCCCGTATAACTCTCTAACTACACTTAGGACCTTGTACGTTTAAATTAATGTTACATATGCCGTTATACTGTCGTAAAATATCGTGTTTCTATGCAGAAATCTTTTGTTTTTTTAAGTTCACATGATTCATTATATCGATAAGATACGTTTACAATAAAAAAGTCAAAATGGCCAAATTGTTGGTTTGGCCCTTATACATAGGACCCAACGATTTATTATCTACATCATTAACTAGCTCAAACGAGTTTTGGCGGGAACCTTGAATAAGGCGTGTAGTGCTCTTAGTTTATTTCATTTCCTCGGTGCATTCTTGAGTTATCTATAGTTAATATTATAAAGCTGAAGAGTTTGTTTGTTTGTTTGAACGCGCTTATCTCAGGAACTGGTCCGATTTGAACAGTATTTCAGTGTATTATTTGTTATATACCTGAGCAGCGTGGGCGAACCCAGGGCGGGACGCTTGTATTAAATAAAGTTGGTGGCATTTTGTTTGATATAGGTTTATTACAGTGCCTGTGTATAGTGAAATAGAATAACCTATAACAGCCTTTCAAGTTGCCTCCAAAACTTCATTGTAAATGTTCTGGTAAAGTAGCCAGACTGACTGACTGACTCTGACTTTTACTGCTTTTACGCTGCTTAATTCGAATACGAAATATCGTTTTACTTGACTTTGGCAATTGGTGTAACAGCGATGCCATTTTTACAAAAAAAAACTAGCTTAACCGGCAAACGTCGTTCTGCCTATGCCAGAAAAAAAAACTAGCTTATAGTTTTTTTTTTCCCCAAAAAGGGGAGAGACTCGTGCCCAGCAGTGGGACGTATAATGGGTTCTCATAATGATTATTACACAAATATTTGTCCCGGTGCGGGGATCGAGTCTCTCTCTTCCATAAATAAGCAAACACAAGAAAAAAGATAGGGAAAATACTATTTTCTATATGTACCATTTATACGAAACATAACAGTCCAAGCGCTTGAAACTCCGATTTCAACAGCAAATATTTAGAATCACGCTCAGTATTCAAGACGACATTATACAATATAGCATCAGTTAAGCACTCGAATCACGCAAAGATTTCGAATCACGCTCAGTATTCAAGACGACATTATGCAACATAGCATCAGTTAGGCACTCGAATCACGCAAATGCTTGGATTTGTCTGGTTAATGTACCTACTGTTTGTATTTCGTTGTGTTCGCATCTTATGTACAATGGGGATGTTGAATAGAAATGATGTCACTACTTTTATCATTTCATATGAAAGAGACTTGCAAATTTATCTTTCTTCTATCTATATATATAAAAATCAATTGCTGTTCGTTAGTCTCGCTAAAACTCGAGAACGGCTGGACCGATTTGGTTAATTGTGGTTTTGAATGATTTTTGTTAGCTGGACTAACAAAAATAATTCAAAACCAAAATTAAAAGGTATAAAAGGTAAGAAAACATGAAGAAATTGAAGGAAATAGTAAAAACCACAATTTAATTTTCCCATACAAATAGTCAATATCTATCAAACCTTTAACACATTATTTCATTCTGAGGCAATACAAAGTTTGCCGGGTCAGCTAATCGGTTATAAATGTATGTATGTATGTATCCTCACGCCAGGTCCCTAACGGGGTAGGCAGAGAGTGTAGAGCGCCAGACATCCCGGTTCTGACAAACCTCTCGTGCCTCGTCTACCTTCATCATTCTCTTCATACATGCACGCCGATTCCTAAGACTTTTGACCCCACCATCAGACAGAACTCGATCTATTTGGTCATGGTAGGTCAGCCTTGGTCTTCCTGGGCCTCTGCAACCATCCACATTCGCATTGTATATCTGTTTAGTCATTCGCTCGTTCGACATTCTTTCTATATGCCCGAACCATCGGAGCATGCCTTTTTTCATTTTTACACCGATACTATCATTCACACAAAGTCTCTTTCTTACATCTTCATTACGAACGCGATCGGTGAGTGATACACCGCAGATCTTGCGCAAAGATCTCATCTCGACCGCGTTCAACTTACTTTCATGCTCTTTCCTGCATACCCAGCTCTCGCTTCCATATAAAAGCGTTGGAGTAAGTACAGCATTATGTACGGCTAGTCGAGCCCGCTGGCTGAGATGTTTAGATTCTAGCAGCTTACCCAACGCTCCATTCACGCAATTCCCCGCAAGCACTCTTCTTTCTATGTCAGTGGTGTACCTACCATCCTTGCTAAAAGCACATCCAAGATATACAATTTCATCAACCTGTTCTAACACTGCATCATCTACTACTACCCTTGCATTTGTTCTCTGTTCATCTCTTTCAAATACTAATACTTTCGTTTTATCCACATTCAATTGTAAGCCTTTCTCCATACAATCCTCTTTCATGACTGTGACTAGTGCTTGTAGCCCAGATGGTGTAGAGCTAACAATTACAGCATCATCTGCGTAAAGCAGACAGTTCACCACTAAGTCACCCATACGCACTCCCACATCCATCAACTTCACCCTCTGGAGGCATTTGTCCAGATATATAATAAACAGCCTAGACGAAAGCACGCAACCCTGTTTGACACCGATGTTAACATCAAACCAGGGTGACATGTTACCATCTACCCGCACACATGCTTGACAGCCCACATACGTGGACTGTATTGCACGGAGCAGACTGCCATCAATACCATACTCTGGCAAAATGTCCCACAGCTCCTTTCGTAATACCTTATCAAACGCCTTCTCCAAATCCACAA
Source organism: Macrosoma leucophasiata (assembly GCA_036365455.1). Classification (NCBI taxonomy): domain Eukaryota; kingdom Metazoa; phylum Arthropoda; class Insecta; order Lepidoptera; family Hedylidae; genus Macrosoma; species Macrosoma leucophasiata. The sequence goes on along the minus strand of JAWQUS010000004.1, from coordinate 2,019,182 downwards.
AACCGCAGAAAACCTTCTGGCTCACAGCAAGATGCTTCTCTACGATGTTGCGGAGGGAGAAAACTTGATCCATACATCCTCTTCCAGTTCTGAAACCACCCTGTGCATCCCACAGCAACCCGTCGGACTTCTCTTTCATTCTTCTTTCTAAGACTTTCCCATACACTTTAGCTGCCAAACTGATCAAACTGATCGCTCGATAGCTGGTGCAGTCCATACGTGAACCCTTGCCTTTATACAAAGGCACGATGACCGCACACCGCCAATCCTTTGGGATTCTTCCGGACCTCCAGCAAAGGTTGCACAACACCCAGAAAGAATCCCAAAGGGCAGCACCACCATATTTGATCATTTCGGCAGAAACCTGATCAATACCCGCAGCCTTACCACATTTCAAACTTCGTATCGCCCTTACAATCTCATCTATTGTTATATCCTCACAAGCCGGCACCGTCAAGTCAGCAACTTCGGCGTCAGGGTTGTGAGCATAATCATACATTTCCCCATAATACTCGCTCCATCGTTTTAACACATCTTGCGTGTTCTCAAGAATGTCACCCAACTTAGATTTTATTCTATTCATTCCAGAAACTGGAGAAGAGCTTCTAGACTTTTTCACCTCCCTCCAATAGAGTTTGATGTTAGTCTCAAAGCTCTTCGCCAGTCTCTCATCAGCTTCCACTTTATCTCTCTCACGCTTTTCATTCACTAAAATCTTGGTGTCATTCTTGAGCCGACGGTAAATTTCTCTCTTCTCATCTCTCATACCATTATTCATTTGCAAAGATGCTACATAATCCAGCCATGCTTTCTTCTTTCTTTCAACGGAGTCTTGCACCTCCTTGTCCCACCACGCATCCCCTTTCAAGGATTTGCGTATCTTTGCATAACCACATACTTCTTTCGCAACTTCCACCATACTATCTTTCATAACTTGCCAACATTCATCCACGTCCAAGTCCGTAAGACAAACCTTGTCTAACTTTTCACGGACTTGACGTTCATACACTCTCCTTGCACTAATGTCTTGTAACTTTTCACTCTTTATTCTTTCAAGTCCTCCGAAAGGCACACGGACACGCCAATGTCGCCATTTCTTGAACAGACCCCTAAACCGGCTTATTACCAAGTAGTGATCTGTATCAAGAGTGGGACCTCTGTAGGCTCTAGTGTCCATCAGGCTCTTCCGAAGACGACTATCAACCATGATCAAATCAATCATACTTTTTTGTTCATTCCTCCTCCATGTATACGTGTGAATGTCCTTATGACGGAATTCTGTGTTAGACACAAGGAGACTTCGTTCCAAGCATAAGTCAAGTATCAGCTTACCAGCATCATTTACTCTTCTATCACCATATGGACCTAGAACGGCCTCGTATCCTGGCCGCCTGGTCCCGACCCATCCATTCAAATCACCACACAAAATTACCCTTTCACTAGCTTCAACCATATCGAGAACTTCTCTTGTAGATTCCCAAAACTTCTCCAGGTCTTGGGTCGTCGCTGAGCTAACCGGTGCATAAGCTGCTACCAAAAACACCCTAGTGACGCCCAATTTAATTCGGACCCAGATTAGTCTCGGGTTCACCAAACCATAATCTTTCACTCCAGTGACTAAACGAGAGGACAGAAGGACGCCCACCCCCGCGCTGGCATGATCGCTCTGTTGCACACCTGCCCACAGAGCCATCGCGCCACCCGGGAGGTCTTCGACCTCGCAGCCCTTTCGTTTAGTCTCTGTTACACACAAAACATCCAGGCGTCTCACACTCATTACGTTCGTCAACTCATTCATCTTCTCACAAATTCCACCTCTCACATTCCACGTGCCTATCTGGCACTCCCCACTCCTCGATCCGCCGTATCGGGCCCGGCGTGACAGGTGGCGGTCCCCATCGGTTATAAAGATATATAAAATATGAAAATTGAAGTCGAATCGTAAAAGATAGAAAAACTTAAAAGTGGAGTGAAACTGTTAAAAATAAAGTTACTTGAGGGTGGCAAAGCATCTGCATATTGACCTCCAGTTTTTGTGTAGATGTCTATAGGCCGCAGCCGTCAGTGTCGTCACTTACCATCCATGTTAATTTTGTGGATCTAGAATGAAAGCTGGTGTAATTTGGAACTGATCAGAATATAGGATGGTAAAGTTCCAGTGTCAGAACTCGAGAGCTTAGGCACCACCACCTTACCTAGCGTGCTCCAGTCAGCACATAGGCATAACACTTTAGGTCTTCTGATTTGACGCCATTACACAAAACAATACGAACTGTCTTTACACTTATCTATATTTAAAAAAAAAACGTTTTAACGTCCGGTCTTTTTAAACAATTTAAAAAGTATCTTAACAAGAAAACTTATTACGTAAAACATTAAAGTATTCCTTACAGTAAATGAACCGCGCAATATTGTTTCCATAACTTTTCAAGTTAGATGCCGACGTCGAATAAAATGTTTCTTAGAAACGGCATTCATTTCTGTCGCCGTTTTTTTAATTTCCCATTAAAACAACAGAAACTCAATTTCATAATTAAACACGGCTTGTATTTTTTTCTTTAAGTCTACATCGGTTTTTAGCACGAAACTTTTTAGATTCAGATCGCTGTGCTATTTTTAGGGTTTCTAATAAAATAGTATTTTGTTTGTATTTGAGTTAAGAATATCCTTCTACGTTAAGAAAACTGGTTATAATGACGTTTGTGCTAAAATTAGATGTTTAGGGTTCCGTATCTATAAAAGAACAAAAGCCTTAAGATATAATCTTTGTGTCTGTCTGAAAAACGTAATTTATTTCCGTCGCCGTTTTTTTATTTCTCATCAAAACAACAGAAACTCAATTTTGTTATTAAGCACGGCTTGTTTTTTTTTTTTCACGGTTTCGAGCACGAGACTTCTTTAGATTGAGATCGGTGTGATTCTTCCTAAGCCAGGTTATCCTCGTATACTGTCGTGTTTGGAAGCAGATGATATCTGTGTTTTTGGTAAGTATAAATATGTTTTTTCCTAATTCTCATATCTTGAAAGCAAGAACACATTTTACATTTATGGTGAAAGTCGCTTAAAGAAGGGTAGCCAAATATAACTTAATAACAACAGCATAATTATTGTTTTACCGCCTTATTCATAAACGTACATTAGAGACGTTTTAGCTATAGAATGCTTTGTCTTTGTCAGTTGTATTGTCAAATATGCAGGTTAGAAAAAGACAAAGGAGAGATTAGCAACACTTTAGCTAAAATACGTTTATGAATAAGGGGGTTAAAGTTTACACTCAAGGAGGATGGGCGACACATTTTACTGCTTTCGAAGTGTGTATCAAACGATTGACTTTCAGAATAAATGGTGTCAGAAATCTAAATATCATTTTCAAAGATCAATCGATACATTACCTAATATACTTGGCGCTAAATGGTAGTGTTCAGCACTATCGTGTTCCGGTCAGGTGGTAATGTATGGCCCTGTCATTTCTGGCACAGAAGCATAACACCTTAGGCCTCAGGAGTGGTAACGCATCTGCATTTTGGCATTGTTCTTTGTGTGGTTGTCTATAGGCTACAGTCATCACTTAACATCAAAGTGAACTGCATGCTTGTTTGCCACTTCCATTAAGTACATAAAATACATTCCCCATATCTGAGACAATAATTTCAACTCCCTAGCCATCACGGTTCATGTGATACAGCCTTTGGACAGACCGACAGATAATTAAAAGAACAGATGGACAGCGGAGTCTTAATAGGGTCCCGTTTTTACCTAAAGCGATTTTAATAGTTAAGGCAACGCGAATTTGAAACTTTGTCACATTTTAAGTAGATACTAGTATATTTTTGTAATATAATACATTGTTATAATTTTACAAATAAACAATTGATTATTTTAACGTAACAACGTAACGTAACGTAACTAACGCCTGTAATCCTCGAAGGGGTAGGCGGAGGTAAATGCATGGATTCAAGCATACATGCAAACACCCACGATTCGACGGTTACCACCAACAGGCTGTTGACATCTCCGGCCACATTACCAAACTTCGAGGAACTGGGAAATTTCCAGAAAATAGAAACATCCCAATAGAACCAGAGTTAAAGGACTTTATACCATTATCTCTGATAACCCCCTAGTCGGGAATCGAACCTAGGACCTCAGCATAATAGTAGTGGACTGCTACCACTAGGCTACCGATGCAGTTATATATATACACATAGGTATTTAATATAATTATTTAATTCACCTCCAAGTTATTGCTTTCCCCATCATTGTATAGTCTGCCATAAATGGCAATCTACTCCGAACTTAATACATTGTTTGCACGGCTTGGCAAGCTTTCAGCCGAGTGACGAGACTTGAATTAATTCTGCAAGGACTACATAACCTAAACTAACAACGTGTTTATGGGTCACATGGATCGATTTTACAGCTATAAAGCATAGCGTTCGTAGATTGGCTTAAGTTTTGTTATATATTGTACTTGTAGCTAAGGTTCCCACTGCAGAATCATTTCGTTCATCCAGATGTGCTGCAAAGCTAATTTTCACGCATATTTATAACCTAGAGAATATAATATGTATCCACTAGGTTGCCTATCAAAATTTGGCCCCAAGTATTTTTAATTAAATTATTTTATCTTTAACAGCCAGTAACTCTTATTTGCGGCCGATTTAATTTGGTTCCCGTATATCATAATAATAATGACAAAAAAATTGCTTCACATTTTCTTACCTTTTAAACCTTCCCTTTACTTCCAAAAATTATTTAAAACTAAAATTAGCCAACTCGGTCCAGCCGAGTTTTAGCGAGACTAACGAACAGCAATTGATTTTTATATCTATAGATAGATTAATCTATAGATATAAAAATCAATTGAATGGTAATAAAATGTGAAGGAATTGAAGGGAAATATTAAAAACCACAATTTAATTTTTCCATACAAATAGTCCATATCTATCAAACTTTTGACACATTATTTCATTGTGAAGCAATACGAAGTTTGCCGCTTCAACTAGTTTGATATATAAATAATACGAGTATATGTACGTTATGGATATAAAAAGTTACCGGAGCGGAACAAAAATATGAAGAAGGGGCTAAGCTCGCCACGGCAGCCGTGATTTTTCAGTCTTTATACATATTGCCGGGAAGTGAACGATATTTTATTGAAAAACAAGTAAAAAAAATGTCATTCCCAAAAAAAATATTAAAAATACCTGTGGCCATTTTTTGATAGTGGATATATATACTCTAGATTATAAATATGCGTAAAACTTAGGTGTGATGTGATTTCATGCTAGATAGTCTGCTTGTATCAATTAAATTATTGAACAATTCAAGATATAAATTTGTGCAATAAAATTTCCTGTATCAATCAATATATCTACCAGCAGGTTTGGCCTTAGAAATGACAACAAACAATCGTCTCTATATGAATACATGGCATAAGGCATCTTTCCACGCCTTTTCATTTCAACCATTGGTTTTTATTGTCACTTTAAAAGAAGTTGTTCTACTTTCTGGACCATCCCGGGTGTAAATGTGTTCGTTCGCCATCCAAAACGAAATGGCGGCGCGGGCAATGCATTTAGATTGCCTTAATAAGTGTTTAGAGTTGACAGTGGACAGTCTCGAGATGTTTGCTTGGATTCTCTAGAATTTCTGTGTCAGTTTATATATTTTGTTTTTTATGTTGTGCTCTTTGTGGACAAGTGGAAGTCGGGTTTGTGAAAAGTTCAATGCCTTGTTGATTGCTTTCAAAGGGTACAAAAAGATTATTCTATCATTGAGTAGAATTTGATTACATACGTGCCTATATTCAAAGAAAATGAAATGAAATAGTAGGTACAATTTTATTGACTTGCCAAATTGTGAGTGAACTTTTGAATAATTGATATTCAAAAGTTCACTCACATAGCCCAAAGTTTGGCAAGTCAATTTGAATTAGCTAGTGATGCAGTCAGAGAGAGGTCCTGCTGAATGAAACCCATTGCAAAGTAGATAAAATTTTTGGAAAGGGTCCTACATTCTTAGCCCATGTCACGTAGCGCTATATTATGTTCTGAATTGTGCAATAATATAACTGCTGCTAGCAGACTAGCTACGGTACGGTGCTGAGACTTGGACACTGAAACAGGATGATCGACGCCGAATTGATGCTTTCGAGATGTGGTTCTGGAGGAAAATGCTCGGAATACATTGGACGGAGCATCGCACTAATATATCGATCATAAAATATCTCAGAATACCTATGAGACTCACCATCATATGCCTGCGAAGAAGCTTTGAATTCTTTGGTCACATTGCCAGAAAGAGAGGTGACAACTTTGAAAAGACGCTACTAACTGGGAAAGCACCGGGGAAAATACCCAGGGCCAGAAGCCCACTACGATGGTCCGACCAAATTCGCTCCACGTTAGAAGCCACATTTTGCCAAGCCATCCACATCGCCGAGGATAGGACGACATGACGTAATATTGTCCAATCGAGAGTTATTCGTCGAGGTCACGACCCTCAGCATCGAGGACACACGACGCAAGGAGGGAGGGAGGAGGAGCAGACTAGCAGCACCAATTCACCGGTAACCTAACCATTTTCTTCGGGTACCATTTTAGTAGAACGATCCTAAATCTGTCGATTGTAACAAGTGCTTTAACCTCAAACCCAGGCAACAACAAGTGCAATATATAACAAAACTTAAGCCATTTACGAACTTGACAGCCATAAAATCGATCCGTTTGATCCATAAACACGTTATTAGTTTAGGTTAGTCCTTGCAGAATTAATTCAAGTCTCGTCACTCGGCTGGAAGATTGCCTAGCCGTGCAAACAATGTATAATGTTCGGAGTAGAATGTCATTGACGGTGGACTATACAATGTAGGGAACATAGAATTTACCCTAAATAACAATATATATGTATGTATCTTCACGCCAGGTCCCTAACGGGGTAGGCAGAGAGTGTAGAGCGCCAGATATCCCGATTCTGACAAACCTCTCGTGCCTCGACTTTCATCATTCTCTTCATACATGCACGCCGATTCCTAAGACTTTTGATCCCACCATCAGACAGAACTCGACCTATTTGGTCATGGTAGGTCAGTCTTGGTCTTCCTGGGCCTCTGCAACCATCCTCATTCGCATTGTATATCTATTTAGTCATTCGCTCATTCGACATTCTTTCTATATGCCCGAACCATCGGAGCATGCCTTTTTTCATTTTTACACCGATACTATCATTCACACAAAGTCTCTTTCTTACATCTTCATTACGAACGCGATCGGTGAGTGATACACCGCAGATCTTGCGCAATGATCTCATCTCGACCGCGTTCAAATTACTTTCATGCTCTTTCCTGCATACCCAGCTCTCGCTTCCATATAAAAGCGTTGGAGTAAGTACAGCATTATGTACGGCTAGTCGCGCCCGCTGGCTGAGATGTTTAGATTCTAGCAGCTAAATAACAATAAAAATTACAAAATTAATTACATTAAAAGATATATATATTTTCGTATTATTCGGGCACCCATGACTGGTAAAAGGCCTCCTCCATGCATAGCCATGTGCTACGATCCTGAGCCATCCGGGTCCAGGTAGCACCTGCTGCCTCCACTATGTCGTCGCTCCATCTTTTCTTTGGTCGCCCTACCGATCGTAATTTGTCGCGTGCGTACCAATGGATAATATTTGCACTCCATCTCTGGTCTTGGGTACGCGCGATATTATACTACTTTATAAATCTATGGTAGGGAAACAATAACCTGTAGGTGAATTATATAGGGTTAATTGAAGTTAGCGCATCTATTGTATATCTATATCATTTCTTCTCGTTCTCCAGAGACCGCGCTCGCGGTCGTAGGCACACTAGGCACCACCGCATTATGGTAGTAATATACTTGCCGCTAAATGGTAGTGTCCAGCACTATCGTGTTCCGGTCAGGTGGTAATGTACGGCCCTGTAATTTCCGGCACAGAGGCATAACACCTTAGGCCTCAGGAGTGGTAACGCATCTGTATTTCGACCATGGTCTTAGTGTGGGTGTCTATAGGCTGCAGTCATCACGTCAGTCACTTAACATCAATGTGAACTGCATGCTTGTTTACCACTTCTATTAAAAACCTTTTGCAGGCAGCCTCTCTACATCGATCCAAACAACATTTGTTCTACGACTTTTTACAAATCTGAACAAATAGCCAAAAAAAAAAACAAATATTTTTTTTTAAAGTTCAAAAGAGCATTGCCGCCGCTGCGTCACCCCTCAACCCCGCTCCCCGCTGCACGTGGCTATATTTTGCCTAGGCAAGGTGCATAGCATACCTACGCTCAGAGTAAATGCCAGTTCAGATGCAAAAAAAATTGTATGGGAATCCTAAAATTTAAAAACTAAAACAAAACGTAACTTTACACCTGTAATCTCAGAAGGGGTAGGCAGAGGTAAATGCATGCATTAAAGCATACACGCAAACACCCACGACACGCCGGTTGCTTTTTGGCCCAGGTAACAGGTGGTGAACCTGTTTTGCATCTCCGAGCACATCACCGACTTCCGACATGCTGAGAACCTTCAGAACAGAAAATGGAAAAATTCCAGTAGAACCAGAGATAAAGGGTTTTAAACCGTTATCTCTGATAGCCCCCGACCCGGGAATCGAACCCAGGACCTCCAGCGAGGTACTAGTGGCCTGCTACCACTACTCTACTGAGTCGTATAAACGTCGTAAATTCATGAAACATCCATAATATTTGCTTAAGCTGTATCAAAGTAAAATTGTAAGTTTGATTTTTAATATGATTAATTTTATTCTGTTGTTTTAGTTCATTCTAATACAGTATTTTTTATTATTGTAACCTATTAATTTCACTACGTATCTGTTTAAAATTTACTAAAACGTACTACGAATAATGAACAATTATGAATATTTGTGTATCACCTACTCGTTTCGGGAAATACAAGGTTATGCTGCCATCCTAAATTATTCACATCACTCTTAATTCCCTTCACCACAAATTCCTTCAAACTTCCCTCATCGTCGGCTTTACCTACGTCGGCGTCGATTCGTCCCGAGCATTACTCTTCATTAGGCGTACCCCTCAGTAAACATGGGTTACGTGGCCTGATATATGACGTCACGGAATACTAACTAAACCGGGTTTGGGTGAAATTGAACTTGAATTGAGATTGAAGCTTGATTCTGTTGCTAATGAAGTACTTACTACTAACCCGAAACAGAGAACATGTAATAATGCTACGTATAGAATGGACACTTCGACTACCCGCCCGATTTCCCCGCCTCACCCAACCTCCTCCCCTCTTATGGGCGACGTTTGGTATTCTCTACGTGCTACGCCCACAGATGCACGTGTATCACACGTCACTGATTGATGTCTGTGTAATAGAGACCGAATCAAGCGTTTGTATGGAATTTTGGCAGAGTGTCCGCGGTGTGGCCGAAGGCTCGTGTTCAATCGGCTTGAGAGTAATGGTTTTGTTTAAACATTTCCGAGTGGTGAAAATTCTTAATGGCACTTGCTGAGTATGGTGATATGTTCAAACCATGCCAATAGCAAGGACGTCGCCAGGCAAGGATTAAGAAGGGGGCAGCTGAGGTATAGGGGCAGACATATTGGCTCTAGAGTGGCCAGGTTAGTACCTACGCTTATGGCACATATCAGTCTTTTCTGTAAATTGTGCTGTATTTTGTCACCCCTTGGCATCGCCCAAGGCCAATAGGCTTGGAAACTTTGGCGATTCCTTATGATACTGATGTAGAGGCAATTTGCGTGTTCAGGAATGAGGTGATTACCAATATGTCACATATAACAGAATTATTTCAATCATATTTTATTTTTAAAGAAAAATGGAAAGAAAAAATTGACTTCAGGCGAGACTCGAACTCGCGACCTACTGGGAATCTAATCCAGCCGCTCTTCCAATTGAGCTACTGAAGCCCTGCCCGATTTGTCAAATCTTTCCTTCACATCTATTGCATTGCTTTATGGTAGCAGCAGCGCCATCTATTACCAACTATGCTAGTTAAGCAACCGATATAATAGACTTTTCAGTTTATTGAATATCGTAAGAAGTCGCTTTTACCCTTAATAATTGTTTTATATTATTTCGCATTAACACATGCTTGTGAAATATATTTTATTCTTAAAGAAAAAAATAGATGGCGCTGCTGCTACCATAAAGCAATGCAATAGATGTGAAGGAAAGATTTGACAAATCGGGCAGGGCTTCAGTAGCTCAATTGGAAGAGCGGCTGGACTAGATTCTCAGTAGGTCGCGAGTTCGAGTCTCGCCTGAAGTCAATTTTTTCTTTCCATTTTTCTTTAAAAATAAAATATATTTCACAAGCATGTGTTAATGCGAAATAATATAAAACAATTATTTCAATCATATTTCGTAATCAATTTAGATGACTTAGGTTCGGTTGTAACATAATATATGTTAAAGTTATTGTTAATGTTGGGCGTTGGTATCTGCGACACAGTTTATACTACTGCAGGTATCATCGTTTCCCTTATTAATGTATCGCCTTTCTGTTATTCATTCCAAATAAAGATTATATTATATTATATATGTAAAATTTTACATCCTTCGTCATACCATGAATCGATGATCGCGATTCGTGGTATGACGTCGCGCACGCGTAAATTGTCCGCAATTCTCCGTAACTAGCGCTCAACGGATACATGGACCGGATCCGCTCAACGTCATACCATGAATCGCGGAGAGGTTAAGTTAGAGTAGGATATAACATTTTACAAAAACTTTACAAATATTCTGGTGCAACCGAACTTTAAATGTGTGAGTGTGCGTCACTAAAATAATGGGACAGTTGGAGAGCAAACGCAAACAGAATTATGATAATGTTAAATATCGTATAAATATTATAAATGCGAAAGTTTGTTTGTTTGTTTGTAACTCCTTCACGCAAAACAGCTGAACCGATTTTCATAAAATTTGGCACACACAGAGAGTAACTTGGATAACACATAGGATTAACATATAGTTTTTATCCCGAATAAATGTTCCTGTGGGATGCCATGGGATGATTTGATGAGTTTCCACAGGTTACGCAAAAAGCGACCTACACGCGGGCGGAGTTGCGGGCAACAGCTAGTTCATTCATAATTGTAGGTTAAATTCATTCTTAGTAAATGTATTTCTTAAGAAAATAAGTACTCCGACCCAATCCTACAGAAAATACTGAATAGAATAGAATATATATAGGTAAATACATATAATATGATGTCATAAGAGGCTGTGTAAACAGGTTTCGCATGAAGCGTAATTTGAAATAAGATGGAGTCTGCGAGAGTGTATCTTGTATTAATGAGTACTTTGCTGATGTCTTGTGTTAATGAACAGGGCTTTACACTACGGAGAGCTTTAACATAATTTACTGGTGGTAGAGTTCCAGTGAATTTTTAGGCATCACAGCATTGCCTAATCTATCTGGCGATAAATGGTAGTGTTTAACGCTATCTTGTTCCAGTTAGATGGTAATTTGTGGCTCCTGATAGCTATCACAGAGGCATAAGATTTTAGTCCTCAGGGGTGGCAACGCATCTGCACTTTGACCAAAATCAAACTCAATAATTTATTTAATCACTTGGAAGTAACAAAATTTGCTTGTCAAATAACAAAATATTAAATTAAAGCGAATAACAACTGATACGTTGATTAATATGTCAAAATAAACAAAAGTAAAATAAATAATGGTCCAAAATACTAAAAATAGAAAATAGGTATCACAACGACAAGATAAAACTAAATAAAAGAATATGGGACATTCTTTGTCATTCATTGGCAGAGTTCCAAAGCCCTGAATTACTGAGAAAAACCCTGCCAAAACAAAACTCAGTAGGGTCACCTCTGGTTATTGTGCAGATGTCTATATGCTGCAGTCGTCACCTAGCATCCATGTGAATTGCACGCTTATTTGTCACCACCACCACAAAAAAATAATACACATTTTACAGCCCCTTGTGTGGGAAATTTTATATTATCCTGTTTAGTTGTTGTAACTCCTACACACCGACCGATATCAAAGGTAACAGATGACAGCCAGTCGGTACACAGTGTAATATAATAGCTTGACAAATTTCCATATAACCGCCCACCGAATCCCGGTAAATATCTTGTTGATAAAATTTGCTATTCCCACGCACACAAACCCACGATAATGGAGAATAATTACGTTTAGTCGAAATGTCATGTCTGTTTCTTAATCTTTTGTCAGAGTTTTTGCCTAACAAAAATAATGAGGACGTACATGATCAATACTTTACCATATCATCATCATCACTCCAACCGAAAGACGTCCACTGCTGGACAAATCTTCCCCAAAAACGCCCACGACAGTGTTGTATGACATTAGGGAGAATATACTGAATGGAAGTGCGCATGGCCCCGCGGCTGGTGTAGATTGTAAGCGATATACTCGGTTAAGTGATACGGGCGCGGTCGGGTGTGTGATGGGTGACTGCTAGTGGCAAGTTAAAATGCGCGTTTCCGTGCTTCGGAGGGCACGTTACGCCGTCGGTCCCGGTTGCTTAAATTGATAGCAGTCGTTAAGCCTTGTCGGAAGCCTTATGGGCGGTTTGAAAACATTCGACAGCGGGTTGGCCACTAACCCGTATCTCCACTCCGCATTGGAGCAGCGTGGTGGAGTAAGCTCCAGGCTTCCCCCCAAAAAGGGGAGAGACTCGTGCCCAGCAGTGGGACGTATAATGTGTTGCCATTATTATTATATACCATAATCGCCACGCTTTGGCAGGCGGATTGGCGATCGCAGTGGCGGTAGTATTATCGCGAGACGCTGCTGCTCATCCCACGTTATTATATTTACTACCGCAATGGTTTATATTATACTAGCAGCATTTCTCCTCCACAAGAGGGCAGTGGGGTCGTCACGACCCAACGTCTTATTACCACACTAATATTATAAATGTGAAAGTTTCTTTGTTTGGATGTTTGTCCTTCAATCACGCCGAAACTACTGAACGGATTTTGATGAAATTAGCTATACAGATAGGGTATTAGCTGGCTTAGATCCCTATCTGTATAACCCTATAGGATACTTTTTATCCCGAAAAATGTTCCTGTATAATACCGTGGGATGATTTGATGAGTTTCCACAGGTTACGCGAAAAGCGACCTACACGCGGGCGGAGCCGCGGGCAATAGCTAGTTTGTAATAAGCGAATGTAATAAGCAGTCATTCCACTTGCAAGCCTTATACAAACATATGCAACAAGCATAGAAGAAGGAAAGTTGATTGGTCTGTGGTCTGGATATGCATTAGATGGATATGACTTTAATTTAAAACAAGTACATACACACCCCGTATTAGGAGTACTAATTCGTAATATTATTAAATTCGTATAAATTCCACGCCAATCACTATATTCCATTACATAGTAAAGTTCCACATACATCAACTTTGCTTGTTAAAAACTGTGCAAAAGTTACGCAATAAAATAAAAATCTGACGCCACCAACAGCCCATTCTCATAAATAACGTTTTGCTGACAGTTATTCAGTTTGGAGTTCAATCATTGCGCTATTACTTTGTAACTGCGGACATATTGAAATGTATACAGCCACCATTTATCGGGACTGTTCAAGCACTTAACGTTTATATTGAAAACATAATAGGTTTGCAAAGAGTATTGGATTTTAATACAATTTACTTTCCGCTTTGGGGGAGGCCTTCGTTCAGCAATTAGCGGCCCTGAAATGGCATAGAGGCATAACACTTTAGGCCTCAGGAGTGGTAACGCATCTGAATTTTGACTTTGTTCTTTGTGTGGGTGTATATAGGCTGCAGTCATCACTTAACATCAATGTAAACTGCATGCTTGCTTACCATATCCATAGAATAAAAAAATGACATCATTCGGCTGAAATGATGACCATCTGATCAAAATGAGAGGTCAAAAGATAAAACTGAACAAAATTTCTTGATTTTTATTCTACTTGTTTTGGATAATGGACTTAAAGAGAAGACATGTGCAACAACACCATAGAAAGAGAGATCCTATCACTGTAATAATAGGTTCAGTTGTCTGTCTAAGCCGTCAAGCTCTGACTGTATGTGTTTATATGCAAATATTTATATGCCATGGACGTTCACATTATCTTTATTTTATGAATAGTATTTGTATTAAATCTAAGGTTTTGAAAGAAGGAAGAGCATCGAAAAGAGCATCACACTGAGTTTGTTGGGTAGCGGAGTTCTTCTCAGTAGTGCCTGCACTTGGAACTCTGCTAAGTGAATGACTATGATTATGACGAACAGATTTTTCTTTTTCTTCTATGAAGGAATTGAAAAATTTGATGATTCACGTATCGGTTAAATATTATTATTAAATTGGTATTTATTAATACCTATTGGATTATTATTATAAGTCATTCTCTCTAGGTAGCTTATAACCCGACAATGCAAAAGTGTCCTTGTAGACCTCTAGACCTATCCTTGTAGAATTTGAAATACATGATTTGAATTCTGAATTTTTAACATCTTAGGCCTCAGGAGTGGTAACGCATCTGCATTTTGACCTTTGTGTGGGTGTCCATAGGCTGCAGTCATCACTTAACATCAATGTGAACTGCATGATTGTTTGCCACATCCATTACATAAAATAAAAAAAAATCTACACAAAAACCAAGAGTTCAAAATGGAGATGCGTTGCCACACTTGAGATCGTAGTTGTTATGTCTCTGTGATAGTCATTACGGGGCCATACATATTACCATATAACCACCACCAGCACCATAGTGCTGAACACTACCATTTGGCGCCAGCTAATGTGAGTGGTGCCTATGCCCTTGAATCCCTACCACCAGTAAAACTGAGTATACTACTGTGCTCGGAAATATACTAATGTGCACGAAAAAATTAGTAGGCTCGCCAACTATTACCCCACCCGAAAATTCGGGGTATTTACATGAATGCATTTATTTACCTATCTCTTTATCCCTAAAGATACCTATGATCCCACATAGGATTGAAGATACGTTTTATGTTATATTACTTAAATTACTTTTATTTTTAAAGAAAAATGGAAAGAAAAATTTGACTTCAGGCGAGACTCGAACTCGCGGCCTACTGGGAATCTAGTCCAGCCGCTCTTCCAATTGAGCTACTGAAGTCCTGCCCCATTTGTCAAATCTTTCCTTCACATCTATTGCATTGCTTTATGGTAGCAGCAGCGCCATCTATTGCCAACTATGCTAGTTAGGCAACCGATATAATAGACTTTTCAGTTTATTGAATATCGTAAAGAAGTCGCTTTTACCCTTAATAATTGTTTTATATTATTTCGCATTAACACATGCTTGTGAAATATATTTTATTTTTAAAGAAAAATGGAAAGAAAAATTTGACTTCAGGCGAGACTCGAACTCGCGGCCTACTGGGAATCTAGTCCAGCCGCTCTTCCAATTGAGCTACTGAAGTCCTGCCCGATTTGTCAAATCTTTCCTTCACATCTATTGCATTGCTTTATGGTAGCAAAAGCGCCATCTATTGCCAACTATGCTAGTTAATGCTTAGTTAAATTACTTTGCAGGAAACAATGTATATACACAAATAGAAACATTACACTGCATTAGTAACAGGTAAAGAAGCGGAATAACACAAATGGTATTGGCTTATACAACTTATACGCCTCTCTGGAGATCGTCAATTTTGTATCGGCACTATTTACTTATTGCTCGCAGATTTCCCGGCGGGAAGCGACAGAGTGATTTTTATGATTTTTATATAAGTGAGATAGAAAATAGGAATGCAGTGTTATGTAACAGGGACAGAGCTTGACGGCTTAGACAGACAACTGAACCAATTATTACAGTGATAGTATCTCTCTTTCTATGGTGTTGTTGCACATGTCTTCTCTTTAAGTCCATTATCCAAAACAAGTAGAATAAAAATCAAGAAATTTTGTTCAGTTTTATCTTTTGACCTCTCATTTTGGTCAGATGGTCATCATTTCAGCCGAATGATGTCATTTTATTATTTTATGGATATGGTAAGCAAGCATGCAGTTTACATTGATGTTAAGTGATGACTGCAGCCTATATACACCCACACAAAGAACAAAGTCAAAATTCAGATGCGTTACCACTCCTGAGGCCTAAGGTGTTATGCCTCTATGCCATTTCAGGGCCGTTAATTGCTGAACGAAGGCCTCCCCCAAAGCGGAAAGTAAATTGTATTAAAATCCAATACTCTTTGCAAACCTATTATCTTTTCAATATAAACGTTAAGTGCTTGAACAGTCCCGATAAATAGTGGCTGTATACATTTCAATATGTCCGCAGTTACAAAGTAATAGCGCAATGATTGAACTCCAAACTGAATAACTGTCAGCAAAACGTTATTTATGAGAATGGGCTGTTGGTGGCGTCAGATTTTTATTTTATTGCGTAACTTTTGCACAGTTTTTAACAAGCAAAGTTGATGTATGTGGAACTTTACTATGTAATGGAATATAGTGATTGGCGTGGAATTTATACGAATTTAATAATATTACGAATTATGTGAACAAAAAGAAGCGCGCATGGCCCCGCGCCTGGTGTAGATCGTAAGCGATCTACTCGGTTAAGCATTACGGGCGCGGTCGGGTGTTTGATGGGTGACCGCTAGTGGACAATTAAAATGCACGTTTCCGTGTTTCGGAAGGCACGTTAAGCTGTCGGAATCAATACTCACATTCACATCGCTGCTGCGGTTCCATCACATCAGTTTGGTGAGTCTAACAAAAAACTGTTACCCGTAGATGATCATCACCATCACTTCAAGACTTCTCCAAGGGCGACCTCAACAGGGTTGGGCGATAATAAAAATAATGGCAACCCTTGATACGTCCCACTGCTGGGCACGAGTCTCTCCCCTTCTTGGGAGGAGGCCTGGCGCTTACCACCACGTTGCTCCAATGCGGGTTGGTGTAGATAAGGGTTAGTGGCTAACTCGCTGTCGGATGTTTTCAAACCACCCATAAGGCCTCCGACAAGGTTTAACGACTGCTATCTATCGATAGCAACCGGGACTGACGGCTTAACGTGCCCTCCGGAGCACGAAAATGCTAATTTTAATTTGCCACTAGCGTTCACCCATTACACACCCGACTGCACCCGTATCGTTTACCCGAGTAGATCGCTTCCGATATACACCAACCGCGGAGCCATGCGCGCTTCGGCCAGGTTGGGCGATATTTTGGGGATATTATGCTATAGCGACGCTTGACATGAGTTAGCGATCGCAGTGGTTGTAGTTTTATCGCGAGACGCTGGTGCACCACGTCACGTCCCGCCCGTCCAGAACAAATACTTGCGTGCTAGGAGCATAAACTCCTCGCTGTACCATCTACTCGGACGCACTGCACACGTTGCAGGATCGCACACGCTAACTCCTTTATTCCGCGCGTGCTCTCAGCCCTCTGTGCTCTATTGGATGCCTTTCCCGACTTCGACTTGTATGTGGATGGATGGAAGGCTGTTGTGAGTGTGTGCTTGCAGTTCAGTGGAATCCTCTGAACAATACCAAATCCTATGTTTTTAATTTAATTTCGTGTATTTTTTTTTGTTTTGTTTTGTCATGTAGGTATATAGAGTTAGTTTGTGTATTTGGATTTGATGTCCGTTGTATATAAATAAATAAAATTGCATTTTCTACCGACGTATTCGAATGAATTGACTCTAGTTTGGTTGACTGACTGAGCACTAGTGTAAGAATTTTGACTGCATCAGCAGAAGGATTCTCCACTAGTCTAGTGGTCAGCAGGGTCGACACGTCCCGACGCATTTTACCTAAATTACACACTTTCCTTTATTCAATCACCCCAAAGACGCAAAATATTCATGAAAATAATTCCAAGCAAAATTTTCCATACGCAGTAAGCGGCAATTTCGAACGGATTATGTTCTAATTGATTTACATGTAACATAACCTTCGGTTTCAACGAATTTCACGTTCGGAAGCAATTTAATGAATATTGTATTAGCATGAAAATAGGAATAAATAAATGTTGATAACACACAGCTTTTGGTTTTCTGTAGACACGTATTTTATGTTACGTAGGTAGAGAACAGAAACCAAGACAATATCTAGAAATTCCGAAAAACGGAAAGAAAAAAATGACTTGGGGCAGGAATCGAACTTGCGACCTCAGGATAACCAGTCCAGCCGTTTTACCACTAAGCTACCGAAGTCGCACACCGATTCGAAAAATTCGACGCCGAAAATTCGTAGCCGACATAGTCAACATAAAATCTAGAGTAATGATATCTAATAAATAAAAGACTAACAGATTTTTTCTGATTATTATTAAATACCAAATATTATCTCTAGTTTGAGTCCAAGGCGATGTATAAGTAGGCAATATTGTTTTTTTTTCAGTTGAGTTATATCTCAGTGCCATTCTTGTATTAAGAAATGTCCAATGAACACAACATTACCATCTAACCGGAATACGATAGTGCTGAACACTACCATTTAGCGGCAGATATATTAGGTGATGCCGTGGTGCCCATTCCCTCGAGCTCCTACACTGGAACTATGTCACCAGTATTTCTTTAATGTCGGATGTCCTTAGGTTTTTGCGAGCTGCACTCATTGAAATAAAACTTTTTTAGGGATGTATCTTCCGTATATTAAACTTAAATGATTTTTAAAATCTACTTGACGTTTCGGTCGCTTGTCAGCTTGGGGGCCTACCCAAGTGTCAAACGATTTCCAATCTGCTATTGCTAACGCTTAAGCGTTTGAAATTTGTAAATAGTCGCAAACTCGAAAAAGCTTCAAGGGAATTGAACGAAATGCCGCTGACATTGAATTTTTGGAAGCCAACGGCCAGTTTTGACAAGCGTAATCTATGCAATCGGCCGCTTGCTAAGCGGACGCCAACACCTTGGAGAAAACGAATAAAATGGCCGACTTCAATCAGCTGTTTAGTCAAATGGACAATTGCGATAGTTGAAAGTCGTAAATACCTGTTCAATTTTTAAAATGCTTATGCTATTGTTATTTCAGAATACTCAAACCATCGACAATACAACGCCGCTATGACAAACAGATAATGTGTGGTCCTAATAAATTTCGAGGTGGATTTTACAACATTATAGACCCTCATTTGCAAGTCAAGTTTATTTTTAAACAATTTTAAAATTAGTTGACTGCTAGTGAAATTCGCTTCGCTTGCTGATGTAATCTGTCGATTCTTATGTCAAACCTATAAATTTTTATTCCTTTTCCGTAGCGAAAACTGAATAGATTGGGATTACGTCTAGGCCCGCAGACTGTGATGACATTTGTCTGACAGGAGTTTGAAAAAGTATATTAGATGTGTAACTAAATCGATTTCGTAAACGTTAATCTTTTTATGTGTCGTTTTTTACATTTAAATGAACAATTTTATTCTTTCAGCTTATCATAAATATATGTAAATTTCAACAAAATAAATAAATCCTTTAAATGTGTAATGTTGTTCTCATAAAAGTTTATTTTGCAACTTTTTTTTTGAGTTGCTTATGACCGTAAATCGGCAAAGGAAAGGTGCAAACATAGTTTAAACGTTCGAAAACAGTTTTATTTATTTATTACAAAAGCCTTCATGAGGGTTGTACAAATGTTTTTATATGACCGCAAACATTGTGATACCTCATAATAAATTCTTACGCAATATATTACATTGTTTGTTTTACCTTTACGACTTCAATGATAGTGAAATATATTTATTTTGTAGTAGGTACAGTAAAATATAATACTGTTTTTGTACAACAAACAGTAGAGTAGATCAAGTATCTGCACTGTTTAGAGAAAAATAACCTCAAATCGATTAAATAATAAATAATATACATTATTTATTCCCCAAAAGAGTTAGTTACGTTATATATAAAATACGTGTTTTGTGTAGATTTTTTTTATGTAATGGAAGTGGCAAACAAGCTTGCAGTGCACATTGATGTTAAGTGATGACTGCAGCCAATAAACACCCACAAAGATCAAGGTCAAAATGCAGACGCGTTACCAATAGTTACCACTCCGGAGGCTTAAGGTGTTAGCCTCTGTATCGGAAATTACAGGGCCGTTATTACCACCTGACCGGAACACGATAGTGCTGACTAAAAACTACCATTTAGCGGCAGGTATATCAGGTAATGCGGTGGTGCCTACGCCCGCGAGCTCCGACACTGGAGCTCTACCACCAGCGAGAGTTTAGGCGATAGTAGATGTCTATAGGCTGCAGTCATCACTTAACAGCTATGTACTGCAAGCTTATTTGCCGCCTTTGTTACAAAATACATTGTATTTTGATTTAAGGCTCCCCCACACAGGAGCGTTATTATACGTCGATTGCGATATCTGTTTTCAGTACATTTTGTATTAGGATGGTCATCACATCACACACTGCTGCGATAATAACGCCGCAATTGAAGTAGGACGTTGTGTTTCTCCGTCCTGCGATATTCCGATATGAGTTCTAGAATGTTTTGTATCAGGACGCAAACAACCGTACACACACCTGCGATAATAACGTTAGTACTTGTAGGACGTTTGGTTTTATCGACAGTTTGAGAGTGGTTACATGACTGTATGAGTGTCCTTAAAATCTTTTCTATAATATGGATAATCATATCATCAGATGAAGAATGCTTATTACTAACAGAAGCAATGGAAGATACTAGCATCTAGCATACCTGAGAGAGATGGTATAATAGTGCCGTCGCGGCGCGGCGCTCTCTCGTAAGAAATATCGGATACGAGAGAAAAACGCAGCTGTGTGCCAGGAATGTAGGAAGAATCGGGACGCATTATCGCAATATCGCATGCGATACTATCGACCTATATAACGCGCCTGTGTGGGGAAGCCTTAACTCCACCCCGAAAACAAGAAATATACATTTGGTTCCAGTCGCACGTGAATTCTGAACTAGGTTATATAAATATAGCAGGCAACTTGAAATATCTAGCGAGCTGTAACAGCGTATCGATTTCATATCAATTTATTCACATATTATATTATACGCTGACTGTCGGCTACAGAAAGGTTTAGGCTGGTAAATATAGATTTATGTTGCTGATATAACTTGTGATATTGAGAATTCCTAAGAGAGAAGCTTAGAGAAGGACCTAAACAGTTATTAAAGTTACTGTCATTGTCAAATGCAAAAACAGTGTAGCGTCCACTACATATGACGCCACCTAGTGGACCACTAACGAAACACCAAAGTACTTGTCTAGTACGAAAGATGGCGTATCAATAGAATTACATCGCACATACGAAGTTTTCTCAAGGGTTTAGGGTGATTTAACTGCCTCCGTAGGATAGTGATAGCAGGCCACTACTACTACATTGAGGTCCTAGGTTCGATACCCGTGTAGGGAGTTATCAGAGATAATGGTAAAGTCCTTTATCTCTGATTCTATTGGGACTTTTCCATTTTCTGGAAATTTACCAGTACCTCGAAGTTTGGTAATATGCCTGGAGATGTCAACAGACTCGCCACTCGCCACGTGTTACATGGGCCAAAAACATAACCGGCGAATCGTGAGTGTTTGCATGTATGCTTGAATGCACGCATTTACCTCTACATACACCTTCGGGGATTACAGGCGTGGCCCGCCAGGCGCTATCACCTCGCCTGGTCGGAGGATTCTCCTTTTTTATTGAAGTTTCCCGTTCCTCCACAACACAACAGTAAAATTGACTTTAGCAGTTACTGCAGAATGCGTTGCACCAACGTATTTTCACATTCTAAGCCTGGGTTGCACCACGACATAAGTTATTTAAATATAGTTAAATTCATAATATTTAAAGTTACAATAACTTTAACTTTAACAAATATCGTGGTGCTGGGTTGCACCACGATTGGGTTTAGAGTTATTTAATGCAATGACATTAAATAACTCTAAACCCAATCGTGGTGTATCAATTTGTACTCGTATTTTACATTGACTAAGTTATTATCAAATTGGCGTATTGTATATTATATTTTTTTATAGTTACATATACTAGTGAATTTCAAGAGAAACTTTTTCAAAATATTACATTAAAAAATCATCATCTTCATCATGTTTTTGGACAATAATCTAAATTTTTAAGAGGAAACTTCTCATAATTTATGGAATATTTTTCTAAATTTGTACAAAAAATTTGTAACATTTTAGTTTTATCTTTTTTTTGTGAATCAAAATTGTAATCTATAATTAATAAATATCAATTTTGTATACTAACCATCAAACATATAGCGTTGATGGTAAATAAATAACTGCAGCCTACAGACACGATGTATACGTTTTTTTAAACACTTTACATATACGAGTATGTGAGTCATAAGTAGTTTCTGTGATGTGTATGTTTATCTACAACCTTAGTGTACACGTGGCTTTACTAAAACGTCAAATATTCCAAGCACGTTCCATTTCCAAATGTGCGCAACGCAATTACAGATTCATGAAACAAATATTGGAACTGTTATCAATGTTTAAAGGTCAGGCCAGACAGGGGGAGCGGGCAGCGTGACAGGTGGCGTGATGTCTTCCATAATATATACAGTAGGGTTTTCGCATACCCGACATTTTTTAATACCCGGGTATCGGGTATTATTTTTTCATATACCCGGATATACCATACCCGGGTATTTACAATTTTTACAGAAAACTATACAATTTTCTTATAATAAAATTATGTTTTATATTACGAAAGAGTGTGTGTAGTAAGTATGTCAATAAGTCCCTAACTTAAAGTACCTACTAATCAATCACACAGTTAAACAGTTCGAGTGGAAATACCGTCTTGTGCAACCAAGCGTGCAACAAATTCGAAAATTTTAGTAGAAGGTAGAAAAAAATTGTAATCCGTCTTTTTGGAACTAGGCTTAAACTTTGTTCTGATTCAGGTTGGGAAAACGATGTCAATGGCACTTTCTTTTTCGCACGCAAAGTTCTGTTTTTGAAAGAAAGAAAGAAAGAAAAAAACACTTTATTGATACAGTCGTGAGAACCTGCGACACAATAAATTCACACAATTTTTCGATCTTTATTTTATGTTGGTGCTTTATTCAAATGTTTCAATAAAACGCTTGTTGAAGAACCTTTAAGAGATGATATTTTTGGGCATATTGCACACTGTACTGATTCCTTATCCTGTATTTTTTAAATATTTTCACACGCCAGATACAGATCTATCCATTTTGCCAGCGAAAAGTAAACCATCGTTTAGTAAAATTTTATAGGTCCACTAGATTAATTTTTTTCTTTTCTATTAATAACATTTTATTCAATTATGCCTTCACTGAACATAAGCGTACAAATTAGCGTATTTCAATACTTATGAAAACATAACTTTCAAATCAAACTCCAATGAAACAAAAACAAAACAGCGACGCAAACAAGTACGTAATACATATTTTATTTTTAAAGAAAAATGGAAAGAAAAATTTGACTTCAGGCGAGACTCGAACTCGCGACCTACTGGGAATCTAGTCTAGCCGCTCTTCCAATTGAGCTACTGAAGCCCTGCCCGATTTGTCAAATCTTTCCTTCACATCTATTGCATTGCTTTATGGTAGCAGCAGCGCCATCTATTACTAACTATGCTAGTTAGGCAACCGATATAATAGACTTTTCAGTTTATTGAATATCGTAAAGAAGTCGCTTTAATTGTTTTATATAGCATTAATGCGAAATAATATAAAACAATTACCTAATACATAACCAAGTTTTTCTAAAAAACTACACCTTCTTTAGATTTATTTTTATCGTATGTGTGCACATTGGCTATTAAGTACTAGATATTATTTTTTAGACGTTACTTTGTAGTAATTTTCCGAGGATTTTGATGAATTCTCTAAACAAAGTGGGTGCCCGGGTACCCGGATCTGGCAGTGAAATAATACCTGAGTACTAAAAATTCATATACCCGGGTAGAAAACCCTAATATACAGTGCTTATCAAGAAATAACGCACATCGAGCCTATGAAAGTGATAATCGGCTAGTTTCGGCTTTAGAGAGCGTTATCTCTGCTGCACACTGCCTACGTAAGCATCCGTAGTCCGGTATTGGTTAAAACTTGATCAAAATGGTCGACAGGCGTCAAATAGGTAAGGTGCGAAAGAGATAACGCTCAACAGATCCGAATTAAGCCGACGTCTCTTCCTGAGGTCAATGTGTATTATTTCTTGTTGGATACTGTACATTACAAGCTGCTCAACGTCGCATCAACGGCGCCCCGTTCCTACCACACTACGCTCGCTGTTTGGCCTGACCTTTATACTCTAAGGTCCGAATCTAGATACTCACCTCTTTACATCTGCTTGCCAGGTAGCCATGGATGTTTATACGTAGGCAATCTTAGACCTATTTTAGGTACCTATGTGTTTGAAACTTTTAGTTTCAAATACATTTTATTGGTTAACAAATGGCTGAAACTTGCAATTTCTATGAACATATTTTGATGAGGCAGAGAGGGAACAAGACGTGTTGTTTATGTATTTGATAAAAAATATATAAACTAACTATAATAATAAACTCGCAAATAACGTCGCGTTGACGGTGCCCCGTTCCTACCACACCACGCGCACTGTTTGCCCTGACCTTTAGGACCGGAGTCTGAGGCGTTCAGGTTGATATCCTTTTATTAATGAATTGCTTACTGGAATATTTAATGTCTATGAATAAAGAGGTGATATTGTCCATTTATTTTAATATATTCTGCCTGCGACTTTGTCCGCGTAGAATTCATAATTTTTTTTCACTAAATTTTGTAGGAATCCCTAAGTGGTGAATGACAAGGAATGACTCTTTTTCTTTTCTCTTAACTCTTTGTTATAAAAAAAAAACGTAACGTAACTTCACGCCTGTAAACCCCGAAGGGGTAGGCAGAGGTAAATGCATGCATTTAAGCATACATGCAAACACCCACGACTCGCCGGTTACGTTTTTGGCCCATGTAACAGGTGGCGAACCTGTTGCCATCTCCGGGCACATTACCAAACTCCGAGGAAACTTCCAGAAAATGGAAAAATCCCAATAGAAGCAGAGATAAAGGATTTTAAACCGTTATTTCAGATAATTCCCGACCCGGGAATCGAACCCAGGACCTCTAGCGTAATAGTAGTGGCCTGTTATCACTACGCTACAGGTAGTAAAAGGCGGCTCTTTGTTATCAGTTTGTAAAAGGGGAAATGAGACATTCTACTGATATATATTATTTATTTACATTAGTATATTATATTTAGTTTTATCTTAGTGATATTCATAGTATGTTCTTAGTTTTTCGCGAGCTGCACTCATTGAAATAAAACTTGTTTTCGGATTTATCTCGCGTATATTAAACTAAAATGATTATTTAAAATCGAAAGAGACCGAAACGTCGGGTTCGAAATCCGAAAACTAGTTTTATTTCAATTAGTGATATTCTTTACTATATACATATATACATTTTAGCTTGTTTGACATGTATATCAATTGGTGTTAACTTTAATTTATTTTGTTTGTTTTTGACGTATAATAAGAGATGACTGTCACCCTAAATGAATAAATGATTTTCTGAGTTTGATTCTGAATTGGTTTCAGAAAAAAAAAAAGTTTTGTACCGTTCCAGTGCCTCAAATCTTCGTCTGAAACTCATTACTGTTAATCCCAGCCTGACAGTAGTGAGTAAGTAAAACCTTGTTACATCAGAAGTGTAACAAACATCTTATTTTCATTACACGTTTTCCGGGAAAATATACATAAAATAGGGAAATTCCGAGCACGTTCCATTCACAAATGTGTGCGACACAATCACAAATTCATGAATCGAACGGTGTGGAAATATTGGAACTGCTAGAATCAACGTTACAGATTTCTATCCATTAATAATTAGAGATTGGAATATTCAGAAGTATTGTCAGCATCATATATATAAAAATCAATTGCTGTTCGTTAGTCTCGCTAAAACTCGAGAACGGCTCCACCGATTTGGCTAATTTTGGTTTTGAATGATTTTTGGAAGTCCAGGGAAGATTTAAGAGGTAAGAAAATATGAAGAAATTGAAGGGAAACAGTAAAAACCACAATTTTATTTTCCCATACAAATAGTCCGAGTCTATCAAACGTTTGACACATTATTTCATTCTGAGCCAATACGAAGTTTGCGGGGTCAGCTAGTATCTAATAATATCCTGTTGTTTTAGCAAAGAAAATAATACATTAAAGGACATAATCATTCAGGATTCACTTAATAAACTAATCCAGGCGGCCGCTTAAGCGTGATTGAGCAACAAACAAACACGTATTCTTTCACATTTATAGTAGTAGCAGAGAATATGTAATAATACTACGTATAGAATGGACACTTCGACGTCCCGCCCGATTTCCCCGCCTCATCCAACCTCCTCCCCTCTTATGGGCGACGCTTGGTATTCTCTACGTGCTACGCACACAGGTACACGTGTAAATACACGTCACTGATTGATGTCTGTGTAATAGAGACCAAATTAAGCGTTTGTATGAAATTTTGGAGCGGTGTGGTAGTAGTGAGATAATATTCACGTAACTTCACGCCTGTAATCCCCGAAGGGGTAGGCAGAAGGTAAATGCATGCATTCAATCATACATGCAAACACCCACGACTCGCCGGTTACGTTTTGGCCCATGTAACAGGTGGCGAACCTGTTGCCATCTCCGGGCACATTACCAAACTCTGGGGTACTGGGAAACTTCCAGAAAATGGAAAACTCCCCATAGAAGCAGAAATAAAGGATTTTAAACCGTTATCTCTAATATCCCCGACCCGGGAATCGAACTCAGGACCTCCAGCGTAATAGTAGTGGCCTGCTACCACTACGCTACTGAGGCAGATAATATTTAATTTTAAAATGCATAAAAATAATTGTACTTCTTTCTATTCTTTGTGAATCTCATGAATTTTCCAACCATCTTGTATAATAACTTTTAAAACACTCGCGTTTAATCTTGTATGAGCCAGATTTTAACGTTTACAAAAGAATAAACAAGCTGGTTTTTCCTTACGACGCTTTGGTTCCAGGAAGGAAGGAAGTCTGAAATGTAAAAGGCATGCTGTTAGAATTTTCCTTCATTCTTCTCTTTATGTCAAATATTTCGTATAGAAATAATAATATGTTACATGAAAGGGATGGTATTAATGGTATCCTTACGATGATTCTAAGTCTTTTAATTAATAATTGATGTTTAAATTTTTTTTAAGTATGCACTTGTTTCGTGATGACTGCAGCCTATAGACACCCACACTAAGACCAAGGTCAAAATGCAGATGCGTTAGCACTCTTGAGGCCTAAGGTGTTATGCCTCTGTGCCGGAAATGACAGGGCCGTACATTACCACCTGACCGGAACACGATTGTGCTGAACAACTTCTATTTAGCGGCAAGTATATTAGGTAATGCGTTGGTGTCTACGCCCGTGAGCTCCGTCACTCGAGCTCTACCACCAGTCATATGGCTGTCTGTCAACTCTGACATAGTAAAAAAAACTGATTTTTTTAATATGTACATCATTACGTGTATACGTTTCTGAAAAACCTGAAATAGAGGGTTTTTTATGTAATGGAAGTGGCAAACAAGCATGCAGTTCACATTGATGTTAAGTGATGACTGTAGCCTATAGACACCCACACAAAGACCAAGGTCAAAATGCAGATGCATTACCACTCCTGAGGCCTAAGATGTTATGTCTCTGTGCCGGAAATTACAGAGCCGTACATTACCACCTGACCGGAACACAATAGTGCTGAACACTACCATTTAGCGGCAAGTATATTAGGTAATGCGGTGGTGCTTACGCCCGCGAGCTCCATCACTGGAGCTCTACCACCAATAGTTGACAATGTAGATGTTTTAATGCAAAACACTTTATTCAATTATGTAAAAAGGATGTTTAAGTAACTTTGTTAGTCTCTATGAAGCTCGTGGATGTTCCAATCATATTGCTCGAGCTTGCTGGCTTCCTTAGCATGTTTTAAAAGTATGAAAAACTGGCGATTGCACAGTTCTAGGAAGAAAAGATTTTTGCATTGCAAGCGCTGTATTCCTTTCCTTATTTTTCTTGTTAAAACATTGTAATTAGATATTCTATAGTCAGTGGAATATTTTATCAAAGTTTTACCGGTATCTTTTACAGCGTCTTGATAATGTTTTATATAGTTTTTCCACGTCTTTTTTCTTTGCTACGTGATTTAAATGTGTAAAATTATAGTTTCGAGAATAACTTCGGATTAGTAGATTTACGAATAGTATGTATTGGATGATCTAGATACTTCAAGTGTTAGGAGACTCAAAGAATCATGGCAAGTTTCATACATTGATTTGTACAAAAAAAGTTAGAAAAAGGAACAAGATAAAACTGATTAGAAATATTATCTAGGGAACCTAAAAAACATTTTCTGGTATGTAAATTATTTTTAAATCACCGGAATAAAAAAAAAATCGTCTTTCCTAACAACAGTAGAAGCACTCCATACTAAAGTTCAATTCAAACTTTTTATTCCGGAGAGTTAAAAATATTTTAAGTGTCAGGAAATGTTGTTTAGGTTCACTAGATAATATACTGTTTTACCGTGTAACTTTTTTTCATTTTTTCTGTACAAATCTTGCCATTATCTTTTTGGATTGGGATTCTTTTAAGCACGTACGTGATACCTGACCCAGGATTTTGCGAAATTTGACCCCAAAGGGTGTGGTTTTAGGATTGATAGTATGCACGAAACGGATACAGCTAGTCGGTTTAAGCGAAAATACCCGTGTGCGCAACCCTATAGATAAGTACTGTATTAGGTAATTAATATGTGTTTTTTTTTTATTCTCGGCTTAAAGAATTTGGTCAAATACCATGACGCTCTATACGTTCACATGAATTACATTAGCTCATCACAACATTAGCTCATTGACAATTGATATAGTTGCAACAGTATTCTGGCGTCATCCGTAGTAGGATCTGCCAGGACACTGTTGCAATGTCCTATTTCTAATGAAACTCTGCGATGAGCCTCACTCCCACATTCAACCAAAATATGGTATACGTCTTCCACTTTACCACATATACTACAGTTAGGGGTATCAGATTGTCTCATTAAGAATTTAAACTTATTAAATGGCACATGTCCGGAGCGAAGTCTCATCATTGTGACAAGTTCTTTCCTGGATAGGGCACACTCGGTTATCCATGGAGACATCAACGGTTCCGGTTGTATTGTTCTAGGTTATTAATATGTTCTTGTTGTTTTCTTTAGACTGTGGTCTTCTTCTCTTGCGTTACACTCTTGACTGAGTGGTCGTGGTCGTATTTCCAGGTGTAGTTACTCGCTTCACAATCCTTCGCCACTTGTCTCGCCTCTTTGCCTTACTGGAGCATTCATGGAGTGGACCTCCCAGTGCAGATTTTATCTGGTCTGTCCACCTCATAGGCGACCTGCCTCTAGCACGTGCGTCCTCGACTCGTCCCTGCACTACTAGACTGTGGTATTAGTAGCAATAACATTGTGCCCTTGCGAAGCCGGGGCGGGCCGCTATTATAATTATATCAAAACTTATATGTTTTGTTATAAACACATATATATATATTATATACATATACATATATACATACATATATATATATATATATATATATATATATATATATTATAAGACAGTAAAAATAGTGTCTGTATAATATTATATTTTTCCAAGAAACTTATAGGCGATTAAAGAAGAGCAACAGAAACCAAAAATAAATTTTTTGGAATTTTTGTCTGTCTGGTACATTATAACTTCGAAACTACTCAATGGATTTGAACGCGGTTTTCGATGGTGGATTATTTATAATTAGGAGCGGTGAAAATCGGTTAGCGGAAAAAAAGTCATGGTCAATTGAAAATTTACTTCAAACACTGCATGAAATTAACTATAAGTCTAATAGACTTGTTAATAGGTCTGGATAGTTGTAGTTTCCACAGGATACGTGAAAAGCGACTTAGACGGGCTGAGCCGCGGGAAACAGCTAGTATTAAAATAAAACAATGCGCACGCTTGAAAGTTCCACATGTTTTAGAATGTTAAAAACTAAATTTTAAATGAAATTCACACGTACTTCGTTCTGTAATTACACAAAATACATTGAATTTATTCATTGCGAATTTCATGAATAATTCAAGTACTTTTGTTTCAAGGAATGAATATGAGAGTTTTTTCAGTTGAAGCTTGGTTTGGCACATTTTGTTTAATATTCCTAGTTTTTTTTTTAAGTAATAAAAGTGGCAAACAAGCGTGCAGTTCACATTGATGTTAAGTGATGACTGCAGCTTATAGACACCCACACAATGACCAGACGTCAAAATGCAGATGCGCTGCCACTCCTGAGGCATTAGGTGTCATGCCTCTGTGCCGGAAATTACAGAGCCGTACATTAGCACCTGACCGGAACACGATAGTGCTGAACATTACCATTTAGCGGCAAGTATATTAGGTAATGCGGTGGTGCCTACGCCCTCGAGCTCCGTCACTGGAGCTCTACCACCAGTGGTGGTAGAGCTCTACCACTAGTGTTTTTTTTCTTACTACTGGTGGTAGAGTTCCAGTGTAGGAGCTCGAGCACGTAGGCACAACTATTACCAAATCTATCTGCTACCAAATGGTAGTATTGAGCACTATCGTGTGCCGGTTAGGTGGTAATATATTGACCCGTAACAAATATCACGGAGACATAATAACTAAGGTCTCATGGGTGCCAACGCATCTGCATTTGACATGATGACCTCTGGTCATTGTGTCGGTGTCTATAGGCTGTAGTCATCACTTAACATCAACGTGAACTACATGCTTGTTTGCCACCTATTATGAGTATATACTCGTAGGTATACCCCTTGACATTCGTAAGTCTCCCTCTAAGTTTTCATTCAAACGAAAGCTCTATAGTCACTTCCTGGAATCGATGCCTTAGTTTTAACTTTCTGTCGTCCTATGCATATATATCTATTGTTAGCTGTTTTAAAAAAATGAGTAGAGGGTAGGGGAAGGTCTACCTATAAAATCGATTGTAGAAACGTCAGTGACACATTTCTCTTTTCGTATTATTCGCGAGCGGAAGCGCTGTCGGTTTGTGTTGGTGTTATTTGTGAATCGTTGCACGTTGGGTAAATAGAAAACCTTTGATTACTGTAAGTTCGAATTGTTCTTATTTTGCGTTTCAATTGTGAATTTGTTAAAAATCGATTAAAAAGATTTGTGATAAAGTTATTGCGTCAGCATTGTTTTTTTTTTTAACTTAATTAAAGCCTAAATTCTAATATCAGAAGTGGGATTGGTCCAGGCCTTCTGCTTCGACCATTCCGGCTCTCTGTTTAAAACCTATAGAACAATTCGAACATACCCTCGCCGTTAATATTTTTTCCATTTCGTGTTATTTTTGGTGAAATTTTGTGTACACGTGTGTGAATATGCCAAGTTCACGTAAATCGAGGAGCAGATCACGCCGGCACCGCCACTCGCTCGATAGGTTGCGTAGCATGTCGCGAGAATTACCCGTAGAACGACCGCGAAACTTTCGAAGTACCCGCTCACCCGCGTCGTTACGTACGTCGACAAACCCGCCGCGACATAGGGCTCGCAAACGTACACGAACGCCATCGGTACCGAGACCTAGGTCGCGTAGCCGTTCGCACTCACGAAATCAGTCGGCATCTCAAATAAAATCACACGCACATCAATCTTGTCCGAGAAGCCGCAAGGCTTCGCGTTTGGAGTCTCGCTCGAATAATAGACATAGATCAGTCAGCTCGCGTCCAACTATTGACAGCACATTAGGTACAATACTATCGAGACTAGACGCAATCGAAAACAATATTACCGCTCCGTTGCACTTACAGGGAAAACCCAATAGCGAAACTTCTACCACTACACAGGTTTTAGTTGATGCTATCCAGGCTATTGTCCCCGCGCGTTCTCAAAATTATTATGTGTCAAACTTTGATCCGGCAATACATAACATTGACGTTTGGTGTAATGAGGTTGACAGAGCGCGATTGTGTAATAAGTGGAGTGATGAGGAGTGTTTGTCGAGAGTTGCCAATTGTCTAAAAGGGGATGCCAAGTCATGGCTCAATGAATGGGTCACCAACGATAGATGTTGGAGTAACTTTAAACGCGAGTTTGTACCGTTGTGTTCGAAAAAATTAGACTATGCAAATATTCTATTTGAGACAATGAATGCAACCTCCGACAAGTACTCGTCGTATAGCGAATATGCACGCCGTACCCTTTTACGATTACGAATAGTCAAGGGACTGAGCGATGAATTAATGACTCTAATAGTTATCCGTGGCATTAACGATGCACAAGTAAGGGCCGCAGCTTCTAACGCTGACTTATCCACCGAAAGTATTGTTTCGTTTTTGTCCATTTATCAAAAACCTAATTTTGGAATAGTACCATCAAAAGGCCCGTCATCACAACAAACCAAAAAACGTTTCGGTGAACACGGGAATCGTCGACCTTTGAAATGTTATGAATGCAATCAACTGGGACATAGGTCATATCACTGTCCAAAAAAGAATAAGACATCTCATCCGGATAAGACTTGTGCGTTTTGTAAAAAATCCGGACACAGTGAAGACGTTTGTTTCGCGAAAGCCAGGTCACAGCAGCAAAAGCGGAACGTCAACCTATGTAGCGAATCCGCGAGTATTACTAACAATCGTGACGTAACTACCGCCGTTGTACAGGGAATACCAATAGATGTGTTAATTGACAGTGGAGCCCTAAACGTTTCTTTGATTTCTTCAGACGTATTAAAATACTTTTCATGTAATTTAAAACCGATCACGTGTACCCTGAAGGGATTGAGTGAACGCGAGATTTACGCCAATTCATACGTTACCCTTACATTAGAGTTCAGCGAAATCTCGGTAGAAGCGGACCTGGTTGTGGTACCACCTAACTGCATGTCTACTCCCATTATAGTAGGCACAGATATTTTAAACAGGGATGGTATAACTTACGTTAGGACTAGGGATAGACAGTATTTAACTCATTCTCCTACGTTAGAATCGAGGGTGAACACTGTAAAATCTTCTAACGACATACCGATTAGAACACCGCTTCAGGGATCGGAAAAGGACTGTTTAATTAGAGTTATCAATGATTTTTCGAATTATTTTATATCTGGCACCGCAACCACCACAGTAACTACCGGCGAGTTGCATATAAATCTCACCAGCGACGTGCCTATTGTCTATCGACCTTAGACCTAATTCTTAAACATTTTTGGTTCCCCGGCTTGAGGCAGTTCGTTAAAAAGTATATCGACCACTGTCTTGTCTGTATTTCTAAAAAGAGAGTGCCCCGAGCTCCTCTCCAAAACATAACGTCTTGGGGTAAGCCTGAAGTTCCCTTCTCCACTATCCACTTAGACGTTCTAGGCCCCTTGCCTGAGTCTAACGGATATAAATTTGTACTTTTAATGGTCGATGCATTTTCTAAATATACCCTGCTCTACCCTATATATAAACAGGACGTAAGCGAATTGCTAAGAACGGTAACAGAGGCCATATCACTATTCGGTGTTCCAAAGTTAATTGTGACAGACAAAGGTCGAATGTTTGAGTCATCCACATTCACTAAATTCCTGAGCGAAATAGGTTCTGCCATTCATTATATAACCCCGGAGATGCACCACTCCAATGGGCAAGTTGAGCGATATGCGCGCACCGTCCTTAACATGATCCGAATTGAGGTTAATCACAGAGCAGCTGCTTGGTCCGAGAGCTTGTGGAAATTACAATTAACTCTTAACATCACAAAACAGAGAACCACGCAGGTGTCCGCACTAAACTTACTCGTCGGTACGGATGCAACTACTCCAGTTATTCAGACTCTCATCCGTGACGTGGCTGCGGAGGATTCCGGGCCAAATAGAGAGGCGCGTCGTGAGCTACGTCGGCATCGGGCAACCCAGTTGCTACGGCGAAACCAAGAGCAACAAGATGCTTATGTAAATCAAACTCAAACTCAAACTCAAAAATTCATTTAATCACTTGGAAATAATAGAATTTGCTTGTGATAGGTCAAATTACAAATATAAAATTAAAGCGAATAACAACTGATACGTTGATTAATATGTCAAAGTAAATAAATTAATAATAGTCCAAAAATACTTAATAATAAAAATAGGTATCAACAGAATGTTCCATACTCTCTTTTACAAACGGCAAGATAAGACTAAACAAAAAAATATGGGACATTCCTTGTCATTCACTGGCAGAGTTCCAAAGCCCACATTACTGAGAAAAAACCTGCCAAAACAAAACTCAGTAGGGTCTTTTCAAAATATGTTCCTTAAAACTATTTTCACAATATGAAACTTATAACTATGTTTTACAATGTCAAGTACAATGCACATTCATTTCACAAAATTATTGTTTAGTCTTGTGGAGCTAGACCAGCATTTGTCCAGGCATCTCTATCCTTTAGATAGTCATCGAGTCTATAGTACGCATTTTTACATAGTGTGCGTTTAATACATGACTTAAATTTATTATCTGTAAGTTCAAGAATGTTGGACGGAATTTTGTTATAAAACTGTATACAACATGTTAAGAAACATTTATGTGTTTTCGATAGGCGAAAACTTGGAAATACTAATTTATTTTTATTTCTGGTATTATAGGTATGTATATCATTAATTTTCTTAAATAAGTGCAAGTTTTTCCTAGCATACAATATATTTTCATAAATATATTGGCAAGGGACCGTCATTATATTTATTTGCTTGAATAATTCTTTCAAGGAGTCACGACTATTTAAGTTATATATCGCTCTAATAGCTCTCTTTTGTAATATAAATATTGAATCAATTTCAGCTGCCCGACCCCACAACAAAATACCGTAGGACATGACACTGTGAAAGTAGCTGAAATAAACGAGTCTCGCAGTGTCGACATCCGTTAACTGTCTAATCTTCCTGACGGCATAAGCAGCAGAACTCAGACGTTTTCCTAACAGTTTAATATGAGGACCCCATTGCAATTTTGAATCAAGCGTTATACCCAAGAAGACAGCTTCACTAACAAATTGTGTTTTATCATTGTTGAAGAATATTTCCCCTTCTTTACTTTTGACATTTGGAAGAGTAAAACGAATACATTTAGTTTTTTTACTATTTAATGCAAGATTATTTACTGTAAACCAATTATGTACTTCTTGTATGGCTTTATTAATAGTATCATAATTTGGTTCTTTTCTATTCACTTTAAAGACCAGCGAGGTATCATCGGCAAATAAAATTGTTTTAGGCTCACTGATGGGCATCAAATGGAGCAAATCATTTATATATACTAAAAACAGAAATGGACCTAATATCGAGCCCTGTGGTACACCCATTTCTACTTTAGAGCCTGGTGATTTTACTCCGTTAACTTGTATTTTCTGTTCCCGGTTTTCTAGATATGATTTAATAAGTTGAAGGGCTTTACATCCAAGGCCATAGTGCTCAAGTTTGCACATTAACGTATTATGGTCCACGCAGTCAAATGCTTTTGAAAGGTCGCAAAAGATTCCTATAGCATCCTGCGAATCTTCCCAAGCTTCATAAATATGTTTAAGTAAAGCAACACCGGCATCAATTGTATTACAACCTTTTGTGAAACCAAATTGTTGGTGGTGTAAGATCTTATTTTTATTAAAGTGTTGCAGCAATTGATTAAGTATCACTTTCTCGAAAACTTTACTGATAACGGGAAGAACAGATACCGGCCTATAATTATTCGGGTCTTTACTATCCCCTGATTTAAATAATGGTACGACTTTGCTCAGTTTTAATAAATCCGGAAAGATTCCCTGCTCAGTACATAAATTAAAAATTGAAGATAAATAAGGCGCTACAGTACTAATAATCGATTTACACACTTTAATAGACATACCATAAATATCTTCAGTAGCTTTGTTTTTGAGCTGATTAAATGTGGATATGATTGTTTGTGGACTAATATGACTAAATGTTAATTTAATATGACAAGGCTCTACGTTCCTTTTAAGAATGTCAATCGATATCCCAGTAGAAGAATTTAAAGGTGCCGTAATTTTGAATGGAATATTAGCAAAGTAATCTTCAAAGTGTGTAGCAATGTCTAAATCTGAGCCTAAAATACCCTGTGGTGTCTCCAAAAGGACACGAGTTTCAGACCGCTTGTTTTTGCCCGTTTCACTATTTATTATTTTCCAGGTCGCCTTCATTTTATCGTCTGCATTTTTAATTTTATTGCTTATATAAATTGACTTTGCGTTTTTACATACACTTTTAAAAATTTTTGAATATGTAGCGACATACTTGTTAAAATTTGGATTTTGCATATAAGTTTTAAGACCATAAAGTTCAAATAATCGTTCCCTACTTCTTCGAATGCCATCAGTTGCCCAGTCACAAAAACTAAATTTACACTTTGCGGTTCTTGTTCTAATTTTAAAGATATTATTAAAATGTGTATTAATAGTATCAAAAAATTGTGCATAAAAATCATTTGCACTACTTATGTCAAAATTTTGAAAATATAATTTTTCTTTTAAAATATTATTGAAGTTATTCAATCTAACAGATGTTACTGGTCTATGTGTTTTTTCAATTTTGCTGGAAGGTTTATCTACTTCAAAAGTAATTGTCTGGCCGCTATGATCAGATGGCAAAATGTTAACAATATTTGTAGATATATATTTACATTCACAAAAGATATTATCTATACAAGTTGCCGAGGTTGGGCTCACTCGGGTGGGTTCCAAAAAAACATTGCGTAAGTTGAATGATTTAAATAGATTCAGTAACCTATTGCTGTTTGAATTATTTTCTAAAATATTAATGTTAAAATCACCACATACAATTACAGACTTTCTACCTGAACATAGTTTTTTTAACAAATCTTCCATAGTGGACTCAAACACATTCAAATTCTGATAATTTGGTGGTCTATAAACGCACACTATTATATGCTTATCCAGCTCAACACAAGAAACTTCTACAATATGTTCAATCGATAACTCAACTATGTCTTTACGTTCCCTGGATTTAATTGAGTTTTTTATCAAAATTAAAGTGCCACCATGTTGCATAACTTTTCTATTGTAACAACTAACAACAGAATAATTCTTATAATTAATCATGATTTGGTTTTCTTTTAACCAATGTTCAGTTAAACAAACAATGTCATACTGGAATTTCTCCAGAACTAGTTCTAATTCCAATAACTTGGAATGCAACCCTTGAATATTTTGGTGTAATACTACCAAACTGTTGACTTTATTAAAAGTGCAAATGCCAGAAGATACCGGTTTATTAGTATGTTCAATATTGGTAACTTCTTCTGTCTTAAAATCTAGTTTAAATAATTGAGAGTGCAACCCAAGACGCCTCCGCCAACACCAGTCAGCGAGGATGTACAGTTTGTATTTCCCCCCTGAGCCAGAGAATACTCAGAGTCCCTGGTGTTGGCAGATGTCATCAGGGGTTGGATGCTATTACACTCTACGTCATTCATAAAATTATTGGTAACACTTATGTTACTCTCTAAACTACTAATAGCATTTGCTATATTACATATAACATTGTTAATATTATAAGCTATCAGCGTAGCCAGTAATTTCCTATATTTTTTGGGAAGATACATAGTTTCCCGTGTCAATTTAAATCCACTAATAAACTTATTAGTGTCAAAATAAAATAATTTGTCACTATGACGACAAGTCAATGTATGAATTACATTGTTCAAATAATAAATACAATTATTTTCCCTTTGTGTCAATGATTCTGAGTAGGGAAATGCACAAACCATTATATTTTTAACATTCAGATTTAATAAGGTATCAACACCATCAACAATGTCCTTTTTTTTGAGACCTAAGCTATTTCCCAACATTATTATTAAAGTTGAATCACTGTCAATTTTTGTATTCTTAATTTTATTAATTATTTGCTTATATGATTGGTCAGGGTAGCAATGATTAATTATATTGCTTGTCAAATGATCCTTTAATAAGGATCCAAAACCTGATCCCAATCTATCTGAAAATAGCAATGTTTTATATGTGCCATCAATCTGAGTATTTGCAGATGTGTTCGGAGTAATGATTGTAGGCACAGAAGCTTTTGGACAGTGAGAACAAGTAATTAAATTGTTCTTAGTTAATGATTCATATCTCTCTGCATCTCGATAATCGAAACCGTCGTCCGCCTCGTAGTTTCGAGGTTGATGATTTAGTGTTTGTTATAAAATACTCTCAGTCAACAGGCAAGCTGGATCCCGGCATGCGAGGTCCATACCGTGTCTTACGCGTCCTACCGAGTGGGCGATACGAACTTCGCTTGCTAAGCGGATCTTACGGCAAGACTACACAGGCTGCAGCCCAGTACATGGTGCCGTGGCGAGGAGAATGGTGCCCTGATACTTGTGCCGCCTTCTTTTCTCGTGAGTATAATCAGGGTAGTCAGGTCATTCAGTAAGGGCGGACTGCGGGACGACCCTAGTGCAGCGGACTGCGGGACGCTTTGCACCCATGTGATGATGAGATACGAAGGGCGGACTGCGGGACGACCCTAGTGCAGCGGACTGCGGGACGCTTTGCACCCATATGACGATAACATACAGAGGACGGACTGCGGGACGATCCTATCGGCAGCAGACTGCGGGATGCTTGCCCTGTATGTGTCTGGTATGAATCGCGTGAATGGTGGTTATGTGAGGACAGTTTGTGTGAATTATGAAATATACCCCCGAAGCGTATAACTGCGCTAAGATGTAATCTGAATGATATTAAGTGAGATGATGAACGTTTGAGGGCCTCGAACGGAATATGTGCAAGAGTATAGGCAGATGTCTTAGACAACTCCTACACCTTGTTTTATGTTACAGGCGAAGACGCGGATACAGACGAGGACGATGGGTCAAGTCTACCAGATGCTGTGGATGACGCCGTGAAAGCCGGTCCATCACTTAGCACGGTACCTGAAGGAAGCAGGCACAGGGCAGCGCTACCAGATATAGGGGACGCGGCCGT
This sequence comes from Macrosoma leucophasiata, assembly GCA_036365455.1. NCBI lineage: Eukaryota > Metazoa > Arthropoda > Insecta > Lepidoptera > Hedylidae > Macrosoma > Macrosoma leucophasiata. The sequence goes on along the minus strand of JAWQUS010000004.1, from coordinate 1,980,141 downwards.
GGGCGACGCGTAGTCAGGAGAGGCCGTGTTAGCTGTTTTAAAAAAATGAGTAGAGGGTAGGGGAAGGTCTACCTATAAAATCGATTGTAGAAACGTCAGTGACACATTTCTCTTTTCGTATTATTCGCGAGCGGAAGCGCTGTCGGTTTGTGTTGGTGTTATTTGTAAATCGTTGCACGTTGGGTAAATAGAAAACCTTTGATTACTGTAAGTTCGAATTGTTCTTATTTTGCGTTTCAATTGTGAATTTGTTAAAAATCGATTAAAAAGATTTGTGATAAAGTTATTGCGTCAGCATTGTTTTTTTTTTTAACTTATTAAAGCCTAAATTCTAATACTATAATATATATTTATAATATATTTATAATATATTATTGTATATATTATCTATATACTGTATAAGCTATGTATATATTATTTATGATACGTAAATATAATAATTATATCTAATATATTTTTATCTTTTTATTGATTGTTAAATACAATTTATAATGTTTTTGTTTCTAAACAATACCTATTTCTTACTGTCCATTTAGTTTTTATTATTGCACCCCTACTATCAGTATCCCACTACCTCAAGGTTGACTGGTAGAGAATGCCCTATGGCATTAAGTCCGCCTTATGTACTAGGTGCATTAAAGTTTAAATAAATAAATAAATAAATAAAAAAAATATTTATTGTCACAACTATCAAAACGAGCTTGTGAATTCAAAATTTTTCAAAACTTTCTTTCTATACAACTGACCATCCAATTGTTTTATATTATTTCGCATTAACACATGCTTGTGAAATATATTTTATTTGCAATGCAATAAATGTGAAGGAAAGATTTGACAAATCGGGCAGGACTTCAGTAGCTCAATTGGAAGAGCGGCTGGACTAGATTCCCAGTAGGCCGCGAGTTCGAGTCTCGCCTGAAGTCAAAATTTTTCTTTCCATTTTTCTTTAAATAAAATATATTTCACAAGCATGTGTTAATGCGAAATAATATAAAACAATTATTAAGGGTAAAAGCGACTTCTTTACGATATTCAATAAACTGCAAAGTCTATTATATCGGTTGCCTAACTAGCATAGTTGGCAATAGATGGCGCTGCTGCTACCATAAAGCAATGCAATAAATGTGAAGGAAAGATTTGACAAATCGGGCAGGACTTCAGTAGCTCAATTGGAAGAGCGGCTGGACTAGATTCCCAGTAGGCCGCGAGTTCGAGTCTCGCCTGAAGTCAAAATGTTTCCTTCCATTTTTCTTTAAATAAAATATATGACCATCCAATTTCAATGTTAGCGTTAGACAAAAATAATCGATTGTTTATCTCAAGCCCCAGACGTGTCCAATCAAAGTGTGAGTTCCATTGTTATTCAAGGACTCGCCCCAATCTCCAGAGGTACGGGTACAATTCGAAATCAAGATTTGTGCGTGGGAGACGTAATTGATTGAACACATTTCGAAGTATTTCAAACATTGACTTGGGGCTTAACGTAAAGTTTGAGTGATTTATAGCGAACACTTTTCTCTGATTGATTTGACGATCCGGTTAGTCCAGCGGTGTGAGATGACCCTTTGATTCGATGGGTCGCGGGTTCGATCCCCGCACCGGGACAAATATTTGTATGGCCTACGGATATTTGTTTCGGGTCTGGGTGTTTGTGTATGTGTTGTATGTGTACAACGGCACCCACGACATAGGGTAGGTATAAAACCTACTGTGGGGCTGTGAGTGTACGCGTATTTTATTTTTTATTTTATTCCGAGAATCTGTTTGCCGTAAAGATTGTGATTGTATTTTTGTTTCCCGTGATGGTATACTAATACTGGGGGTAGCGCTTCAGCGATGGAGCTCACGGGCGTAGGCATCACTATATTACCTAATCTGTTTGCCACTAAATAATATTGTTCAACGCTCAACGCCTGTAATTTCTGGTACAGAGGTATAACAACTTAGAACTTAGGAGTAGTGAAATCAAACTAAAAATACTTTATTAATAATCCAAGTGTTCATATTTGGGAGTGGGAACTCTTCTTTTAAGTTGTAATAACTTGTGTTAGAAGAATCTCTCAGCTGCAGTGTTTCTATTAAATATATGTGATAAACGTATAAAACTAAATTACGAAAGCACTTTGATCACATAGAGTACATTTTTATAACTACATAACAGAATGAAATTATTACTAAATAATATTATTACAAAGAGACTACTTTGACAAAGGTCTGTAAAAAACGAAATACACATTCTACTGATATACATATTTAAATTATTTAAGTGTATAGTAAACTATGTACTTCGTATAATATATACATGTATTTATTATCAGTGACATAGTTGATCATATTTTTTATGTAGGTAACTAATGAAGGCGGCAAACAAGCCTGCAGTTCGCATTGATGTTAAGTGATAGCTGCAGCCTATAGACACTCACAAAGGCCAGAGGAGTAGTAACGCATCTACGTTGAAATCTCTGGATGTTAAGGAATTTTTTTTATGTCATTAGGTTTACAAACAGACGGGCCACCTGATGGAAAGTAGTCACCGTCGCCTATGAACATCTGCAATACCAGGGGAGTTGGCAACGCGCTGGCAGTCCTGAAGGACTCTTTTGACGCCATCTTTGAAGAACCCCATGCTGTAGCACCGTGGGAACACCTCAGAGGGAAGTTCGTTTCACAATTTACACGTTCTGGGTAGAAACGAACGTGAAAACCGCACCGTTGAGCACTGTAGATATTTATAGGCTATGTTATTCTCGTATATTTTATACAAAACACCTCTGAGAATCCCTTTATATTACAACAACTGAGTCGTATAGGTATGAAATTGGATAACTGGAACACGATACAGCGTGCGTTCAACAATACCATTTTAACGGTGGATAGATACCTATCTGTTGATACACGCTACGAGATTTATTGTTAACGTTCACAAGCTCTCTCACATGATTTTAAACGTAATAAATTCACATGTTGTAGAATTCTAATATACTCATGAACCTTTGGTTTATTAAATAATGCCGTAATATAAATAAATAAAGATACTTACACTTACACTCACAGCCCCACAGTAGGTATAAACCTGTATCGTGGGTGCCGTTGTATACAAACAACACATGCACAAACATCCAGACCCGAAACAAATATCTGTAGGCCATACAAATATTTGTCCCGGTGCGGGGATCGAACCCGCGACCCTTCGAATCAAACGGTCATCTCACACCGCTGGACCAACCGGGTCGTCGAACCATAAAATATCAAAATATATATAAAATATCATTATATTACTGCATTATTTAATAAATCCAGTTCCAGTTTGTTTCAGTTAATGGGTTAAATTTACCTCGTCCAAGAAAACATTTAGTCTGTATTTCATCTCGGAAAATAAAATAACAATAAACACATGAACACAACACTGAAACTAGAACCAAACAAAAAAAAAATGAAACAAAAACATGTAGTGTAGAAAATTCTCGTGTCATAGTGTGTTTCACTCTAGGTATTTTATATATTTCTTGACGCTTTGAAAGTATCTGTAAAGATCTATTCGAAATAAAAATATTTTCTATTTCTATTTCTGTAACAATACGTAACTTCACGCCTGTAATCCCCGAAGGGGTAGGCAGAGGTAAAGGCATTCATTCAAGCATACATGCAAACACTCACGACTCGCCGGTTACGTTTTGGCCCATGTAACAGGTAGCGAAACTTTTGCCATCTCCGGGCACATTGCCAAACTCCGAGGTAACTTCCACAAAATGGAAAAATCCCAATAGAACCAGAGATAAAGGATTTTAAACCGTTTTCTCTGATAGTCCCCGACCCGGAAATCGAACCCAGGACGTAGTAGTAGTAGTGGCCTGCTACCACTACGCTACTGAGGCAGGCAATACGAAGTTTGCCGGGGCAGCTAGTATCTCTATATTATTATTTCATCATCACAGAAAATAGAATAACAATACCAATCTTTACGTTTACGGCAAACAGATTCTCAGAATGACAACAACAGTGTTAGGAACAAATCACCCAATCTCAATACTAAACTCCAAGTCTAATGTTTGAAATACTTTGAAGTATATTCAATCAATTACGTTTCCCACGCACAAATCTCGATTCCAAATTGTCCCGTGCCTCTGGAGATTGGGGCATGTCCTTGAATAACAATTGATTTGACACGTCTGGGGTTTGAGTCAAACGATCGATTGTCTTTGTCCATCACTATCTTTATTATTTCATAGGGAGTTTTACTCTTACACCCATATTCTAAGTCGTAATCTCGACCTAACTTAACCTTACTCAATGGAATTGGTATTCATAACAACGTCAACTCGACATTCTGCCTCCGTTTGAGGTAGCAATTGTGAAACTCCAAGGTGCGTCACGACTTACCTTGATGTTTTACATTTACGCCATATTCTTGCATTCAATAAGTTTTGTCGCATCGGAACTGTCTGGAAATATTTTTTTTTGTATCTTCACGCCAGGTCCCTAACGGGGTAGGCAGAGAGTGTAGAGCGCCAGATATCCCGGTTCTGACAAACCTCTCGTGCCTCGTCTACCTTCATCATTCTCTTCATACATGCACGCCGATTCCTAAGACTTTTGACTCCACCATCAGACAGAACTCGACCTATTTGGTCATGGTAGGTCAGTCTTGGTCTTTCTGGGCCTCTGCAACCATCCACATTCGCATTGTATATCTGTTTAGTCATTCGCTCATTCGACATTCTTTCTATATGCTCGAACCATCGGAGCATGCCTTTTTTCATTTTTACACCGATACTATAATTTACACAAAGTCTCTTTCTTACATCTTCATTACGAACGCGATCGGTGAGTGATACACCGAAGATCTTGCGCAATGATCTCATCTCGGCCGCGTTCAAATTACTTTCTTGCTCTTTCCTGCATACCCAGCTCTCGCTTCCATTTAAAAGCGTTGGAGTAAGTACAGCATTATGTACGGCTAGTCGAGGAAATATAATTAAATTACATATATTTCAAAAAAATAGATTTTTTAAACTTTGTGAATTATCTTTATGATAATCCGTACACATGAGTTACTGTCAAAAGATTTTGGTAACGTCTTAGAATATGGGTGTTAGAATTTTTTCTGTTGTTAATGTCTGATATATATATATATGATGAATTAATACTGTTGACTATAGATATCTACATAAAAATAAGGGGTTCAATAGAAATAGAAATAGAAAATAGAAAATATTTTTATTTCGAATAGATCTTTACAGATACTTTCAAAACGTCAAGAAATATAAAATACCTAGAGTGAATAACCATTACATAAAGTAAAGCAAAATCATATATCAATAGTAAATTAAAAAATAGAATTTAAACTACTTAGTTAAAACATAATAATCACAATTTTTTTCAATTCCTTCAATGATGATAAATGAAGAAAAAGAAAAACTTATTCGTCAAGATCAAAGTTATTCACTTAGCAGAGTTCCAAGTGCAGTCACTACTGAGAAAAACTCCGCTACCCAACAAACTCAGTAAGAGCTCTTTTAAATGAGAGCTTAAATCTAGTACAAATTATCGTGAAAAATCAAATAATGTGAACGTCCATAGCATAGATGCAAATAAACTGCTATCTACTAAATGTCATGTAGCTCCTGCAAACCAGAACAGACCAGTCCCCACCAACAGCACCCGTTCACGAGTATGACGCATGTGACAGCCATTGCCCTCCTCGACCATTTTAGAGGGAAGTGAGCAACCCGCCACACGACGCCGCCAAAGGCAAAGACATTTAAGCGTGCATGACTGCTCCGGATATGCATACGGCAAAATAAAAGATGCAATATAAATACCATGATATATGAATATAAATACCAGATGTTGTACCTTTTTTCTTAATTACATTACAGTACATTACCGTGTCTGTTAATATCTTACCTGTACGAATTTCATATACGCATGTAATATCTACCTGTTATCATTTTAAACTGTATTTTGTTAGCCATTTTTACGACAAAAGTGCAAAAACAAAAACAGTTCGTTTATATTCCATCATGGAAAATAAAATAACGATCAGTGTTCGCTACAAATCACTCAATTTCTTCGTTAAATTGAAATACTTTGAAGTGTGTTCAATCAATTACATCTTCCAAGCCCAAATCTTGATTTCGAATTGTCCCGTGCCTCTGACTGACGCAATATAACAAAGGAATCCGCACTTTGATTTGACACGACTGGGGCTTGAGTCAAAGGATGAATTATCTTTGTGAAAAGAATTTGTGATCAGAAATTTGTGAAAAGAATTGAAATGAAACGCGCATGACCCTGCGGCTCGGTTATGCGACACGGGCGCGGTCGGGTGTGTGATGGGTGTCCGCTAGTGGCAAAATTAAAATGCGCTTTTGCGCGCTTCGGAGTATATTACAGAGACATGACACCATAGGTCTCAGGGGTAGCAACGCATCTGTATTTTGGCCTCCGGTTCTGGTGTAGATGTATATAGGCTGCAATAGGCTAAGGATCCCAAATTTAGAAGTCCGTGACTATATAAATATTATTTTATTTTAAAGAAAAATGGAAAGAAAAATTTGACTTCAGGCGAGACTCGAACTCGCGGCCTACTGGGAATCTAGTCCAGCCGCTCTTCCAATTGAGCTACTGAAGTCCTGCACGATTTGTCAAATCTTTCCTTCACATTTATTGCCTTGCTTTATGGTAGCAGTAGCGCCATCTATTGCCAACCATGCTAGTTAGGCAGCCGATATAATAGACTTTTCAGTTTATTGAATATCGTAAAGAAGTCGCTTTTACCCTTAATAATTGTTTTTATATTATTTCGCATTAACACATGCTTGTGAAATATATTTTATTTTAACGAAAAACGGAAAGAAAAATTAGACTTCAGGCGAGACTCGAACTCGCGGCCTACTGGGAATCTAGTCCAGCCGCTCTTCCAATTGAGCTACTGAAGTCCTGCCCTGTCCTGACTAGATTCCCAGTAGGCCGCGAGTTCGAGTCTCGCCTGAAGTCAAATTTTTCTTTCCATTTTGCTTTAAAATAAAATATATTTCACAAGCATGTGTTAATGCGAAATAATATAAAAACAATTATATAAATATTGATTTTCATTTGCCACATTTCAAAAGTAACTGACCAAGTCATAGTAAGTATAATGATGACGACCAAATTGGTCCAGCGGGTCGTGGATTGTGGACTAGCACTTGTCCGGTTTAGTTAGTTATGATTTTGCTTTTTAAAAAAAGTTATGCCAACTTCGAGCAAACTAAACAGTCACTTAGCGCTAAGATGCCGAATATCGGGCTACAATTTAAGGGCCACTTAATAAAGATAGGTGTTCCCTATGTATTGGTGAAAACAAAACCCGGTACTTAACTACTTAACTTTGTTAAGGGACTCTCTTAACTTACGAGTCGATGGTGAAAACGGGCATTAGTCTTAGCACGTAGTTTCTAAGATTTTGTGATGAGTGTTTTCTTTCGCTTTTATATAGATTAGAAAAATGTTCTTTTCCTTATCCACAAAAAAAAGCACAAAAAAACAACATTTTGTAGTCCGGGTTTCTAAGTAAAAACGCCTCGCCCGAACCCGGCGAAGTCGTTAAAGTTAATTTAATTAACGCGCGAAAAGCACTAGTTGCCGCAAACTAAACAATTTGACTTGCGGCCAAGTTGCCGTCAAGTTTGCTCGCCTAATTACATTCAAGTCTCTCAGTTTATTTGTGTTTATTTCAGACTGTACTTAATTTTCTTCTTAATGATTATTTTATTTATTTTTAGCGAGCCCGATTCATGTTTTTTTTATGTTACAAAGGTGGCATACAAGCATGCAGTTCACATTTATGTTAAGTGATAACTGCAGCCTGTAGACTTTAGTTGATACGTCTCTGTAATAAGTTATTACGGGGCCGTGCATTACCATCTAACCGGAACACGATAGTGCTGACGACTAGTGCTACTACCGTCAACTACTATTTAGCGGCAGATAAATTGTAATGCCGAGGTGCCTACGCCCTCGAGCTCCTACACTGGAACTCTACCACCAGTAAAATTATATTTGACACAAAAACCAAAGATCAAAATGCAGATGCGTTGCTAACCCCTGAGACCTTTTTTTAGGGTTCCGTAGTAAACAAGGAACCCTTATAGTTTCGCCATGTCCGTCTGTCTGTCTGTCTGTCTGTCTGTCCGTCCGCGGTTTAGCGCAAAAACTGTTGATACTAGAGACTTGAAATTTGGCGCAAGTATACATCTTAATCACGCCGACAAAATAAAAACTGGAAAAAAAATATTTAGGGTAACCTAACCTACTATATTTTTTTAAATTCTTGATTTCCATATAGTGTGGGGTATCGTTGAGTAGGTCAAAAATATGATGGATGCATGAATATTATTTTTCGATTTAATTAACTGTTCGTGACTTATGAAGCTTTAACGTGAAATTTTTCGTTACAGTCAAGTGTCCCTACCTACCAACTAAACGGTTGTTGATAGAAATTCAAACGTTATGGCAATAATAGCTACATATAACGAAATTAAAAGGAAAACTATCACACTTAAGTTGGCCTTGCAAGTTTGCGAGTATGTCGACCAAATGTATTTTACTCGAAAATTTCGAACAACTCCAAGAAATTATTTATTTATTTTTTTCATTAGGTATATTATTCAAACCTAAAAAGTACGGAACCCTATACTGCACGTGGCCCGACACGCACTTGACCTGTTTTATATGTTTACATTGGTAAACATATAAAAATCTTTGCCTAACTAGCATAGTTGGTAATAGATGGCGCTGCTGCTACCATAAAGCAATGCAATAGATGTGAAGGAAAGATTTGACAAATCGGGCAGGGCTTCAGTAGCTCAATTGGAAGAACGGCTGGACTAGATTCCCAGTATGTCGCGAGTTCGAGTCTCGCCTGAAGTCAAATTTTTCTTTCCATTTTTCTTTAAAAATAAAATATATAAAAATCTACAAAAAAACCACACATAATTACGACCGAATATGGAACCACCTTTTTAAAAGTCGGTTGAAAAGAAAACTCTTGACAAAAGAACTTCAGACACCGAATAAAATATGTAAACTGTTGCAGTCTATAAAGAAAATATTCTCCCACCATGTTTTTCTATATAAAACGTTTTGAAGGCTCCACAAGGGTATTATTTTGACAAAGGGTATCAATGAACAAAAGAGCCCTTGTCCTTGCCTTGGCATTGGAATATTAAAAGAATATTTTTAAGAGGCAACGTCTTATTTTGCCTTCGCAGGTTTCTGTGGTATAGCGAAAATGGAACGTTGTAATCTTTGTATTGAATAATATTTTATAAGTCCGAATATGTCAGCGAATTTCCTTCGGATAGTTTTCATAGGATTTCATGAGCGTATTGAAAGAAAATATTTATTATATTTTTAACCGACTTCAAAAAGGAAGAGGTTCTCCATTCGACCCGTATCTTTTTTTTTGTTTTGTGTGTATGTTACGCGATTTTATATTCACTCGTGGTAGAGTAACGGAGTTCGCGGGCGTAGGCACCACCACATTATCTAACGTATTTGCCGCTAAAAGGTAGTGTTCAGCACTATCGTGTTCCGGTCCGGTGGTAATGAACGGCCCTGTAAAATCCGGCATAGAGGCATAATAATTTAGGCCTCAGGAGCAACGTCGGTTGGATCGGTGGATGGTTAAATCTCTGGTTTCCTTAAGATGTTTATAGGCTGCAGTATTACTTACCATCAATGCAAACTGTTTGCTTGTTTGCCACTTCATGGCAAAAAATAAACAAAACTTATTCCTGTAAACGTAGTAGCATTCGTTGCAAAATAGAAGAGAACAGGTAATTCTCATTTAATTTAGTTATTTATATAGGTAATCTTTATGGAAATAAATTGCTCTATGCATATTAGAGAATTATTAATGTTGAAAGGTAATTAATGCAGAAACATTAATTAATTAATAAATGGGTTTAATATAAACAGATATCCGATACTCATTCATGGAAAAGGGTTTATAAATATTCATGAGTTATTTTCATATTCCACGCGCCAATGCTATTATGATTATGTTTACGGTTTCGTGTGTTGTCTTTTAAACTCTGCACCGATTATGAGCTAAATTTTAAATTATATTTCTTTTCATATTTTTTGCAATTTTTTATGTTATGAAGGTGACACACATGACCCGGGAATCGAACCCAGGATCCCAGGCAGCTTAGTAGTAGTGGCTTGCCACCACTAGGCTACTGAGGCAGTAAAAGAAAACTATATTTGGAAAATAAATGTAGGTGTAATTTCGCAAGCACGCTTAATCAATTGCTAAGAAAGAAAAAAATATTTTTTTGTGTAAACAATGCCTGGAGCTAATTGAGCCCCAAGTGATAGTACATTCAATAGAGTCTGTGAAGAGAATTACATGTAAACATACGTACTAGTGATTAGGGTTGTCGAAAGTATCGATAATTCAGAAGTTCAACATTATCGACACTTGTCGGTCGAATAGTATAAAATGCGAATATTGTGGTCATTCAGCTTCGTTTATATCGTTCATGAAAATAACGGAATTATGACTGTAGATATATTTAGATTATAATTTTGTATATTGTTGTACATAACTGCTGTTTCCTACAGTTGTCCACACACACATCACACTGTCCGATTGTAACCATGGTCGCTTTAAACATGACCATATATCTGAGAGATTGGAGCAATATGATAAGTACCTAGCCTTTAAAGCGTTTCTCAATCAAATGAACTAACAACAGAAAAATATGTAACATAAATAATATTTTTCCATTTGAACCAGCAATTTATGAGATTAACGCGATCAACCAAATAATCAAAACCTTCAGCATCGCTTACATTATATTATTACATTGTCTGATCGCAGACCTGGGGACCGACCGCCTAACTCAAATGCTTTCATGTAGCTTTCGATTATGACAATACCTTATCAGTTTTGTACCGCCTAACTTATTCCTGGAAGTGTGTTCGTCCGCAGGTATATACTTAAGAGCAAAAGGTTTTAATAGGCGATAAGAAACGGACAAGATAACGTAGTAAACGAAAGCCTTTCAATTAAGCGGTCGGCCCCCTGGTCCTTTTAAGCATAATCATTGCTATACTTCTACAGATTACTGTGTAAAGTTATAAATATACCTCTTTATTCGTAAACGTATTTAAGCTAAAGTATTGCTAATCTCTCCTTTGTCTTTTTCTATCCTGCACATTTGACAATGAAACTGACAAAGGCAAATTATTCTATAGCAAGACAAATCATTCTATAGCGAAAACGTATCTCATTTGCGTTTATGAATAGGGGGGTTAGCCTATAAAGTCTCCAGATAAATGGACTATGCATCATAAAAATATTTTAAGTAATTTCTTGAATTAGCGCTATAAATCTTATAAAAAATAAACTCAACTTCATCATAGTAAGTATGAATTTGTTATTTCAATAACTTACATTGCGTTGTAATCTTTAAAATATCGATAATTATATCGACATTTTTCCAAGCATGAGAAGCATTTCACAACCCTACTTGTGACGTTTTGTGTACGAGACGGTCGTTAGTTCGTTGTGCAAACATAACTAAATGGAAGTACTCTCGACATTTGCAGCAGCGTTGGCATAAGCTGGTTTTGAAATTATTTACTACAATACCTTAGGGAAAGTACAGGCGTTTTCCCGTATATGATATATGAATGTACAGAATATACTATTGATAGTATACTATTCCACCTCTACCTAATATACCACCGCATTACCTTATATACTTGCCGCTAAATGGTAGTGTTCAGCACTATCGTGTTCCGGTCAGGTGGTAATGTACGGCCCTGTAATTTCAGGCACAGAGGCCATAACACCTTAGGCCTCAGGAGTGGCAGCGCATCTGCATTTTGACCTCTGGTCATTGTGTGGGTGTCTATAGGCTGCAGTCATCACTTAACATCAATGTGAACTCCATGCTTGTTTGCCACTTTTATTACATAAAAAAAAAAACCACCCGTTGATCAACGTTTGGTAGAGCTGTGTAGTGTAGGGACTCCTGGAACTCGGGAAACTTGGAACCACAGCATTATTTATTCTATTCTTTGAACTAAGATAGATTAAGAACGTGCTAATCAATGGATCGTGTATCTGAAATAAATTGAAGTTAACTAATTTATCTGTCGTCAAATGTTAGTGTTCGGTACTATGGTGTTCCGGTTAGATGGTAATGTATGGCTGCGTAATAATTATCACAGAGACATAACTGCCTGGGTAATGGTAGCAGGCCACTACTACTACGCTGAGGTCCTGGGTTCGAGAGTAGTGGGTTATCAGAGATAATGGTGTAAAGTCCTTTATCTCTGGTTCTATTGGGATTTTTCCTTTTCCCGCGAGCTCCGTCACTGGAGCTCTACCACCAGTAGAGCTCCAGTGACGGAGCTCGCAGGCGAAGGCAACACCGCATTACATTAATATACTTCCCGCTAAATGGTAGTGTTCAGCACTATCATGTTCCGGTCAGGTGGTAATGTACGGCCCTGTAATTTCCGGCACAGAGGCATAACACCTTAAGCCACAGGAGTTGTAACGCATCTGCATTTTGACCATCACTTAACATCAATGTGAACTGCAAGCTTGTTTGCCACTTCCATTACATAAAAAATAAATCTTGACATTTCCCAGTACTTCGAAGTTTGGTAATGTGCCCGGAGATGTCAACAGGCTCGCCACCTGTTACATGGGCCAAAAACGTAACCGGTGAATCGTGGGTGTTTGCATGTAGGTATGCTTGAATGCATGCATTTACCTCTGCCTACCCCTTCGGGGATTACAGGCGTGAATTTACATAACAATTGATAGGTTAGGAACCCGCTGCAGAATTAATTTGTTCATCGAGATAATAATATGCTGCAAAGCTATTTTTTACGGTACCCGTTCATTTTACCGACAAACGTTTCAAACTCTTCATTACAGAACCAACGTTTCGCAACGATTTCGTTTCACATCTCAACTTTCCACAACTACATCACTACATAAACAATTCACTTTATTGAGTACAATTTGTACTCGTCAAATTACATCCAACAAACTTACCATACCCAGAGTATGTAATGTTTATGGCAGGCGCACCTCTCTATGTATTGTACCTAAATTACTAAATAACTTACCAGAACTACTAAAAACATCATTAAAAGTTAATAAATACAATCACAAGACTGTTCTGAAAAAATATATTCTACAATCGCTAAATACGGTTGAGACAATGTTTTAATACTAATATAATATATCATAAAGTACTTATTTTAACAATTACTTAATATATATCTAAAACAATAATTAAAGAATAAAAATAGAAAAATTATATGTATCGACGACATTGGAGCCACCTGTATATTCGTTGGGAATAAAACCGGTTATCATCGTTATTCATTGCAAACAGGCGCAACCATCGGAGTTGTTTACGTCACATGCGCAATATTGTATTAAATATTGTATTAACAGCCGCCTTTGATCGTTGAATGACAGTGATGACAGTATTATTATAGCTATGACAGAAGGTAGATACCTAATTATGTAGATTCTGTTGTATTGACCCTTACGGGGCAGGCAGATGTACAAACCTATTTATTGGAAGTTTTTGTTATAAAGCCGTTATTGATTAGCATTTAAGACGAATGGAAGTACCTTGACAAACCTATTCAAGGTTTTATGGTGCTTTTTGTTTTACACTGTATGTACTCTTTATATTGAAATAAATAAATACAAAAATACAAAAAAAGTACTTGGCAAACAGATTATTACACATCTATTCATTTCATAACTCATCACTTCATTAATAATTTAGTTGAAAAAAATATTCTCAAATTTTACGACATAGGTTAGGTCGAAGTTAGGTTGAACACCGTTCGGTGTTATGTTTTTTTTTGCAGACAGTATTAATTATTATTTTATTAATTTACGTAATCAAATGTGTGTGAAATAATTAGTATACGAATCCTTGAGTTGCGAAATGATACAATTTCGGAATTATATATTTGTGGAATTAATAGTGTACCTACAAAACGCTGGTTTTGAAATGAAGATTCGCGTAACGTTTGTCGGTGAAACATTAGTGAACCGTTTTTTACGCATATTCATGATCTAGAGCAGTGATTCCCAAAGTGGTCTATATCGACCCCTGGGGGTCTATGACAACCTAAAAGGGGTCTACGTCAGCGAAATAAAAAATTGGGGGTCCATGAAATGAAAATGGGGGTCCACGTTAATGGATCTCAACACATACACTGATAGTACCAATTTACTTACTACTACGTAGGCGTAAATAAAAGATGGAAATATGGGAATGTGATATAAATGTAGCAAGGAGGGGGTCCACGGAAACCAGAAAAAAATTTAAAGGGGTCTACAAGAAAAAATAGTTTGGGAATCACTGATCTAGAGAATATAATAATACGAGTATGTCCACTAAGTTTCTTATCAAAATATGATCGCTAGTATTTTTATATATATTATGTTTCAGGGGTGGCAACGCATTTCAACCTCTACTTTTCGTGTCTATAGGTAGCAGTCATCACACTCGTCGATTAAAATACATGTGAAGTGCATATTTGCTTATCAACTAGTTTAATGTGAATAAGTAATGAACTTAAAAAAAATGCAACTGGTGTAAGCGGTGACAAAGCATCTGCTTTTAGATCTGCATTTAGTGTATAAATATCTCAATTTGAAGTAGTAATTATAATTCAAACGAACTGCAATATCGCTTACCAACTGGGTAAGTATTATACGTAATGAATTTAAAAATAAACTACCAACACATAAATCTTTATATCCAGTTTTTATTGGTGGTAGAGCTCCAGTGACGGAGCTCGCGGGCATAGGCACCACCGCATCACCTAATATTATACTTGCCGTTAAATGGTAGTGTTCAGCACTATCGTGTTCCGGTCAGGTGGTAATGTACGGCCCTGATATTTCCGGTACAGAGGCATAACACCTTAGGCCTCAGAAGTGGTAACGCATCTGCCTTTTGACCTTGGTGTTTGTGTGGTTTGTGTAAGTGTCTATAGGCTGCAGTGATCACTTAACATCGTTGTAAGCTGCATGCTTGTTTGCCACTTCCATTATATAAAAAAATAGTTCTAAAAATTCTGTATTTCCTTTCGTGGCGCTTCGGAAACAAATCTTTATGTATTTTGTACACGTCGGATAATGTTAACATAGGCAATTTTGGCATTTCGCCAAACTTGTGGCCTGTGTCTGTATAGGTTTAACATGACTCTGTTAATCAGCATTTTATTGTCAATAGAACGATTTTATTGTCAATTGGGATTGAGTTTTATAGCGGTTGTTCTTTTTGTTTGGTACTAAAGAATCTTTTGTTGTGAGTATTGAAAATGAAAACCAACTTAGTATTTCATATTATAGTGAGGTTTTTTTTGTTCGTATTTGCCTGTGATGTTGGTTGTCTGGAAGAGTTCGCTCTCTGAGTGATAAAGCCGCCAGTTGTACTCCTATCTGTTTTATTTTTATTTATTTATTTATTTATTCTTTATTGTTACAAAATAATTGACAAATTATGTAACAAATGGCGGACTTAATGCTAAAAGCATTCTCTACCAGTCAACCATTGGTAGTATAGAGAAAATAGTAGGCGGTGTAACAAATAAAGATATTATATAATAGATAAATCTGATCTAATAATAGAATATCACATACAATCTAATGTTTTACTCACATACATATTATATGTTATGTTAATTCTTCATATATTATTAGTGTTGCGCGTCATTAGGGGAGAATATGCCATAATCGCCAAGCTTGGCTGGCGGATTGGTGGTTGCAGTGGCGGTAGTTTTATCGTGGGATATATTTACTACCGTCTTATAGGATTGGTTTGATCGCCATTGTTCCGTTAACTGACTGCACTAATAAAAAAAAATCGCCTTCGCTAGAGGGCGATGGGTCAGTGATAGGTTAGGATCCCACTGCAGAATCAATTCGTTCATCCAGATATGCTGCAAACTTTATTTTAAGCATATTTTCATATGCGTATTATCATTCTGGAATACTGCTCTCATTTGTGGGCGGGAGCCCCTAAATATCAGCTTGGTCCACTTGACTCCCTACAAAAACGCGCCGTTCGTACTGTTAACGATCTAGGACTTACTGACAGGCTCGAATATCTGAGCCTGCGCAGAGACATTGGGAGTCTGTGCGTGTTGTACCGTCTCTACAATGGTGAGTGCTCTGCTGAACTGTTTGACACGGTGCCACCGTCTCTTTTCCTACACCGTACTACCCGCCGAAGAGAGAAGTTCCACCCACACCGACTGGACACCGGCAGTGCTCAACGGTGCGGTTTTCACGTTCGTTCCTGCCCAGAACGTGTAAATTGTGGAACGAACTTCCCTCTGAGGTGTTCCCTCGGTGCTACAATATGGGGTTCTTCAAAAATGGCGTCAAAGAGTCCTTCAGGGCTGGCACCGCGTTGGCGACTCCCCTGGTGTTGCAAATGTTCATAGGCGACGGTGACCACTTTCCATCAGGTGGCCCGTTTGCTTGTCTGTCAACCTTCAGACATAAAAAAAAATATATTCTAGAGAATATAATATATATCCTATTTTGCCTAGGTTGCCTATCGAAAAATGGCCGCATGAATTTTTTATATTTTTTTCGGGAAATATTTTTTTAAATTGTTTTTTTAATTACATGTCGTTTACCTCACGGTAACATGCTTAAAGACTCTGAAGAATAACGTCTGCCGTAGCGCATTTGGCCGCACCTACGTATTTTCGTGCCGCGCCGATAACTTTTTACGTCCATGACGTTTAAGTATTAATTATATTTCAAATCAAAGCAATTTTTTTCTCTTAATTATGGTATACGGCAGCCAAATTAAATCGGCCACAATCGCAGTTGCTGGCTATTAAAGATAAAAATAATTTAATTAAAAATACTTGCGGCCAAATTTTGGTAGGCAACCCAGTGTATATATTCTCTAGATTATAAATATGCATAAAAATGCAGGTTTGCAACATATCTGGATGAACGAAATGATTCTGCAGTAGGATCCATACCTAATCACGTGCCAACGTCTTTGAGTCCAATTCAATTTATTTCAATTTAAGAATAATATAGGACTTTTCAAACAAAAAGAAATACTTTACTGGAACGAGGAAAATGTTATTCTGCAGGTTTCAATAAAGGTATGTTTTCGAACGAATTCCAAGAATCTATTTTAGCGTTCCACGGTCTCGGGGGAGAATCCAATTGGCGTTATTTTATTTTAACCGATAAAGAATCTCTGTGAATTTTAAAATAGTGGCTTAAAGTTACATTAAAGATATTTTTTTAATGTTATTCAAGTGGCAAACAAGCATGCAAGTCACATTGATGTTAAGTGATAACTGCAGCCTATAGATACCCACACAAAGACCAAGGTCAAAATGCAGATGCGTTACCACTCCTGAGGCCTAAGGTGGTATGCCTCTGTGCCGGAAATTACAAGGCAGTGTTTGGTTGTGGTTGTTTTCCCGTAGTGGGTCTTCTGCCGGCCACGAGTGTCTTCTCTTCTTGGGAGGAGGCCTGGAGCTTACTTCACCACGCTGCTCAAATGCGTTGGTGGAGAGAAGGGTCAGTGAGAAGGGTAAAACTGGTATAAAAATGAAGCAGGTTTTGAAATTAATTTTTGCCGATTTAAATAAAATACCGCAAACTCTACGTTCTCCAGAGACGGAAAATACAGAAATAGTTTCTCGAAATTCGTGCCGAAACATGCCTTTATTGAAACTTGCAAATAATATATTTCTCGACACATGAAGGTATATTTCGTTCCACCAATGCAGTCTGTCTTGGCTGTCAAAGAAAAGCTCAATTTATAGTCGCAACTGACTATTTTTTTTTGTGTCATGAAATGGCAAAGAAGCATATAAGTTCACATTGATATTTAGTGATACTGTAGTTTAAAGACGATTACACATATATATATATATATATATATATATATATATATATATATATATATACTAGCGGCCCGCCCCGGCTTCGCCCGCGCTGCTCTGTTCCTATTAGTCATAGCGTGATGTAAGCTATCCTATCTCTCAAGTTGGATTGAACTGCACATGGTGTGCGAATTTTATTATAATCGGTTAAGTGGTTTAGGAGTCCATTGAGGACAAACATTGTGACACGAGATTTATATATATTAAGATATATATATATATATATATATATATATATATATATATATATATATGTATCGTATATATATATATATATATAATACAACATTTTACAGACTTTTAACGGTTAAAAATCATACCTGTTTATTACCATCACTGCGATGCCACAAAAATGTGCTCCGGTGAACATGCCTATAAGCCACAAACGCCACTAAACAAGATCCTGCAGAAGACCGAAATAGCTGGTAAAAAAACAACTGCAATTTAGTCGCGACCCACACGTTGAAAAACACTGACGTAGCGTGATTAAGGTCTCGCCTGCACTTGAAACTCTGCTAAGTGAATGACTATGATTATGACGAACAGATTTTTAATTTCCTTCTATGAAGCAATTGAAAAATTTGATGATTCACGTATCGGTTGAATATTATTATTAAATTGATATTAATTTTACTATTACTGGTGGTAGAGCTCCAGTGACGGAGCTCGCGGGCGTAGGCACCACCGCATTACCTGATTTACTTGCCGCTAAATGGTAGTGTTCAGCACTATCGTGTTCCGGTCAGGTGGTAATGTACGGCCCTGTAATTTCCGGCACAGAGGCATAACACCTTAGGCCTCAAGAGTGGTAACGCATCTGCATTTTGACCTTGATGTTTGTGTGGTTTGTGTGGGTGTCTATAGGCTGCAGTCATCACTTAACATCAATGTGAACTGCATGCTTGTTTGCCACTTCAATAACATAAAAAAAAATGCCTATTGGATTATGATTGGATTAGTGTCCTTGAAGACCAATTTGAAATAAATGATTTGAATTTTTGCTTGAAGTCAAATTTATCTTTAGCAAATCATTTAGTAATAAGTATTAGTACGAGTAGTTGGACTAAGCGTGGATGACTTGGAGAGACGGGATAGAGAGCTTTTACTCCTCAGCCTTAACCCTGGATCCGCTACAGTTAATGTAGGTGTAGCGTCCACTACATTAAGGCGCCAACTAGTGGAACACATATGAAAACCTCACAGTACTTGTCTAGTACGGTAGATGGCGTGCATTCGAATTACATCGCACATGCGAAGATTTCTCAAGAGTTGGCATATATACAACTTCCCAGGGTCAATTGTAGGGCCGCGGCCCGCCAGGCGCTACCACCTCGCCTGGTTGGAGGATCCTCCCTTTTCGCCGGAGGAACACTTCCAACCGTTCCTCCACATAGGTATCTATAACAATATTTGCAACATAGTAACAAACAAGTGTTCATATTTCAAAATCAATAAATCCTCAGTTCTCTAGGGAGCTGGCAATCTATCACGTTGGGTCATAAATCAGCGCTTCAAGTAATAAGACTAATGATCCCTTCAATCTGAGTCGGACGGTTAATTAACGTCTGACAAGATTCTTTTACAGCTGGGAAGAAAATTCTTATACAGGGTAACATGGTTTTTCAAGGGGCAGAAATAAAATTTAAGTTACTAAGTTCGTTTCGTTCCGTTTTCAAATTTACCCTTTGGAGCCGATTTTTTTTTGAAAATGCAGATATGTGTTCAATGAGTAATGCTGCTTATGATAACTATCAGCTATTATCAGATAGTTTTAAATAAATTTGATGAAAAATGGTAGGTTATATCTATGCCATTGCATACATACATATGCAATGGCATAGATATAACCTACCAATAAAAATAAATAAGAGTTAAATTGGAAAACAATTCATCTCTATATATAAAAATGAATTGATGTTTGTTAGTCAGTACAAATCGAGAACGGCTGGACCGATTTATGTTATTGTCAGAGGCAAAAATCCTAGTAGGTATCTTATATGCCCCAAAATTCATAGTCACCTAGTGTGTAATGCATTGCCTCGTAATGTATATCGTCCTTTTAGATTGGACTTTACCAGGTAATACTGAATTGTAGTCACGAAGCTTCTATCTCATAGATTCGTTTTGTTTTCGTCGATTTCAAATTGATACTGAATAGTGTTTGATACGATGGAACACGTAGTATTGAAATATGAATACGAAATTTTATTCGAGATGAAATATGTTTATGAATGAATGCGATATATATACATTTACATTCTATTTGTATTATCTATGGTATAGATATGTTCGTCTCATATATCCATTTAGATATTTAGATACATATGCTGAAAGTTTCGAATAAGTCTGCCTACAAACTACGTACAGTGTAATTTCCGACACAGAGGCATAACACCTTAGGCCTCAGGAGTGGTAACGCATCTGCATTTTGACCTTGGTCTTCATGTGGGTGTCTATAGGCTGCAGTCATCACTAACCATCAATGTGAACTGCATGCTTGTTTGCCACTTCCATTACATTAAAAAATGTGTGACAATAAAGAGTTATTAAATAAATAAATAAAATATCCATTTTTTTTATGTCATGAAAGTGGCAAACAAGCATGTATTTCTCATTGATGTTAAGGGATGACTGCAGCCTATAGACACTTACACAAAGACCAGAGGTCAAAATGTAGATGCGTTACCACTTCTGAGGCCTAAGGTGTTATGCCTCTGTGCCGGAAATTACAGGGCCGTACATTACCACCTGACCGGAACACGATAGTGCTGAACACTACCATTTAGCGGCAAATATATCAGGTAATGCGGTGGTGCCTACGCCCGCCAGCTCCGAAATGTATGGCCCTGTAATTGCTGGCACAGAGGCATAACACCTTAGGCCTCAGGAGTGGTAACGCATCTGCATTTTGACCTTGTTCTTCATGTGAGTGTCTTTAGGCCGCTAGTAATGACTACTTAACATCAATGTGAACTGCATGCTTGTTACCACTTCCATTACATAAAAACAAATTGTGTGGTAATAAAGAGTTAATAAATAAATAAATAAAATATCCATAGGCTACTCTCATCACTTAACCACCCATGTTAGCTGCATGCTTATTTGCTACCTTCCTTACAAAAAAAGAAGAATTTCTGCCATTAGCGGGCGGTGGGGTTGTCACCCCGATGCCATTATTCATCTTAGTTTAACCTAAATATACAGTATATAATACCCGTTGAGTAATCACATACATGGCCTGAAAGCCCCAATGTTTACACTCGCAGAGCTATTAGGCTAGGATCACACTGCAGAATCATTTCGTTCATCCAGATGTGCTGTTAACCTAATTTTCACGATTATTAATAATCTAGAGAATATATATCCACTAGGTTACCTATCAAAATTTGGCCGCAAGTATTTTTAAGTTAAATTATTTTATTTAACTTAAAAATACTAAAATAATAAAAAATAATATTTTAGCAACTCTGCTGCCGATTTAATTTGGATCCCGTATGTAATAATAAGAGAAAAAAATTGCTCGTATTTGGTATATAAATAATACTTACATGTATAATACGTCATGGACGTAAAAAATTATCGAGACGGAACGAAAATATGAGGAGGCGTCCAAGTGCGCAATGGCAGCCGTGATTTTTCAGAGTATTTATACATATGGCCGTGAAGTAAACGTTATTTTATTGAAAAAAAAGTAAAAAACATCTTTCCCAAAAAAAATTGGGACATTTTTTTATAGGCAACCTAGTAAATATATATTCTTTAGATTATAAATATGCGTAAAAATTAGGTTTGCAGCATATCTGGATGAACGAAATGATTCTGCAGTTGGATCCTAACCTATATTTCCCATGTGTTCTCGGGCTTTAACGCATTATGATGAAAGGTCGTTGAGGCCTCACCCGAGGGGTGTTAAAATATGCTCCGTGATTTTACATACAAAATATTGTTACTTTTGCATTTAGTTTGGGTAGGATTGAGTTCAATAAACTACGTATCGTGGCCTTTTATTGTCAACCGAATGTAGAAGCTGACTGGGGAGAACGTGTTCAAACTGAGCAGGGCTCGGATACGAGTAGCCGCCTGCGAGATCGCGGGCTAACGAGTCGGAACACCGCGGAGTTTTACTGACTACGAGCAGAGAAAGTGTCCATTCTATACTACGTATAGAATGGACACTTTGACGTCCCGCCCGATTTGCCCACATCACTCAACCCCTTCTCCTCTTATGGGCGACGGTTGGTATTTTGTACGTGCTATGTACACAGGCACGCGTGTAAATACACGTCCCTGATTGATGTCTGTCTAATAGAAATGTATGGAATTTTGGCGCATTGTCCGCGGTATGCTATGAGTCCCACACTACCCACCGATCGCAATGACGAGACGGCGGGTGCCCATGAGGGTTTCCTCGCGTCAAAAAGGACACTTCCGCATTGTTTACCTACAGTCAAGTCACACCGCGGACACTTTGCCAAAATTCCATACAAACGCTTAATTTGGTCTTTTTTACACAGACATCAATCAGTGACGTGTATTTACACGCGCACCTGTGTGCGTAGCACGTACAAAATACCAGCCGTCGCCCATAAGAGGGGAGGAGGTTGGGTGATGCGGGGAAATCGGGCGGGACGTCGAAGTGTCCATTCTATTCGTAGTATTATTACATATTATCTGGTGAAGTGATGATCTTATATTAAAGCGTTTTCGGTTCCAGTAACATTGTTATTTATGGCGGAGCATTTTTAGTGGTAATGCATATTAGTTTGCATATGGGTTAAAATTAGTATTATTTGCCGATGTTACACGCTCGAGTATTCACTCATCACCAATGTCAAAGTGACATGACAGACATGACAGCTTGCCACTTTCAGTGGTTAAAATTCTTACTTACCTGCTGTACATTTCACCGTAGATATTGAAAGTATGCTATTATCTTTTTATAAAAAATAAACAAGGTTACGCTTACAACCCCACACTAGGTGGCTACTTTAAGTATAACATTCAAAAACACCCAGACTCGAAAGAAATATAATGTAGGCCATACAAATATTTGCTCAGTGCGGGAATCGAGCCCACAATCCTTGTTTCAGGCGGTCTCTACACACCGCCGGACCAACTGGTCAATGTAAATTGCAGGTTAACAACTAGCATAATATAAAAGGCCAAACATATCATTTTACTGGTAGAGCTCCAGTGAGGGAGCTCGCTGGCGATGGCACCACCGCATTACCTAATATTCTTGCCGCTAAATGGTAGTGTTCAGCAATATCTATCGTGTTCCGGTCAGGTGGTAATGTACGGCCCTGTAATTTCCGGCACAGAGTCATAACACCTTAGGCCTCAAGAGTGAGTTGTGTGGGTGTCTATAGGCTGTAGCTAAAATTAAAATAAAATTAAAAAGCCTTCTATTTCTTGTCACAAATGGTAGGTTAACAGATATAGGTTAAATTTAGGGTTATAATTAAAAATAATAAACATTCTTATAGTTTACATGCATTAATTAGTATGGTGCCTTGTTTTTTTTATTAGATGCTTTATATTTATGGGTAAGAAGCCCTCTCAACGGAGGGTAAAGGCCTCCTCCAAAGATGACCATTTTTCTCTGTCTTCAGCTACTCGCAACCAGTGTGAGCCTGCTATTTTTATAACATCATCTATCCAGCGCGTATATGGCCTACCTCTTTTCTACCTTTTTTACTTAACATCAATGTGAACTGCATGCTTGTTTGCCACTTGCATTACATAAAAAAAATAACAACCGGCCTATTGATTGTTATGGTATTTCAGGCTCGCATCAATTTGTCTCTCTGTTTAATTTTTCACAAAGTTCTCGCTTCTTTTTTTACTCAGACACCAATTTATTTCAAACAACGACTGTTTTGTTTCCGTTTGTGTATTCATGGCTTTGCCAACTGTCATTCGGATTATACTAAGCTTTGAAAGGATTCCAGAGGCGGTATCGGAGCCCTAACAATGGATATAAATGTCTATTATAAATAAATAATCTTGGGACTACAGATTTCCGTGTTCGAGAATCAAATTGTATTGTATTGTTATGTTTTGAGCTCAATTGTTATTCGTAGCTAAAACAAGTGTGATGCTGTTATTGAAGACAGTAAAAGCTTTGTTGTTGACGAAGATATCATTGTGGGTATGTCGAGGTGAGACCAATAGATAGTAATATACCTGTATAATAATGAACGTGTGAGATAAATAGTTATTGAAATATCAAATGATGTTATTATTATTTGAATATAAATTCAGCAAATGTTTTTCAAGTCAAATTTTTCTTTCCATTTTTCTTTAATAAAATATATTTCACAAGCATGTGTTAATGTGAAATAATATAAAAAACAATTATTAAGGGTAAAAGCGACTTCTTTACGATATTCAATAAACTGAAAAGTCTATTATATCGGTTGCCTACCTAGCATAGTTGGTAATAGATGGCACTACTGCTACCATAAAGCAAGGCAATAAATGTGAAGGAAAGATTTGACAAATCGGGCAGGACTTCAGTAGCTCAATTGGAAGAGCGGCTGGACTAGATTCCCAGTAGGCCGCGAGTTCGAGTCTCGCCTGAAGTCAAATTTTTCTTTCCATTTTTCAGCAAATGTTACTTAACAATATAAGTCTTTCACAGATACATATTACACATAGTAGTTTTGTAACATTAGTCTTAAAAAAACTGACACTGCATTAATTACAAAATTAAATCATAAACTCAATTAATAACGACATGTTCAACATAGAATACTAAAAATGACTAAAACCAAAATTTGAATTTTTAGAATATTAGTAGCTGTTGCCCCCAGCTTCGCCCGCGTGGATCTCGTTTTATAATCCTGAATTGTCTTCGCTATAAACCTTTTTGGGGTCCGTACCATTTAGCGGAAAGTACCTTACAAATTGAATTTTTGGTTGCAAACGTTCAGGATTTACGTGTCCAAAAAATGTGTATGTAACATACGTAGTATTCTCGTTAGCCTAACTACCGAATCGTCAAGCGTCTGTATTTGGCATTCCTTCAGTTTCACCGGTTTTGACATATTTCAAAAACCGCGGCGTGAAATTCGTGGATTTTCGGAGCGGAAAAATAATTTTCTATTCCGTTGCTAGGCGAAATTGGACGCAGATTGCCATTAGGCTGCCGCGTTGGCATCTCGCTACATTTTTCTTTTAGGATTTCAGACATTTTTGTATAACAATTCACGTTTTTATGCGTACCAATTTTCCGTTAACTAGCTGGTACGCTACTCGGGGTTAAGATACCTTTACTCGGTGATTTAGTATTATTTTTTTTTTTTATGTTACTGAACTTGCAAACAAGCATGCAGTTCACATTGATGTTAAGTGATGACTGCAGCCTTTAGACACCCACACAAAGACCGAGGTCAAAATTCAGATGCGTTACCACTCCTGAGGCCTAAGGTGATATGCCTCTGTGCCGGAAATTACAGGGCCGTACATTACCACCAGACCGGAACACGATAATGCTGAACACTACTATTTAGCGGCAAGTATTTTAGGTAATGCGGTGGTGCCTACTCCCGCGAGCTCCATCACTGGAGTTCTACCACCAGTAAAAATATTGTATAATAGTATTTGTTTTTCCGTCTTTGTTTTACAATAATACTACTGACTATCGTCTTATTGTCAAGTTACTATATGGCCCGATCAACTCCAAAGGCTGTAGCAGCATCCGAAGTAGATGATACTCATGGCTACGCCAGCCCTGACACAAGCAGGACACTACAGAAACCAGTGTTGCTCAGTGGCGTAACATGTTGTAGGTATTGGTAGCAAACATATGTGCAAGTCATATTGATGGCAAATAATGACTGCAGTCTATTCAGCCAGTCAAAATGCAGATGCGTTACCACCCCTGAGACCTTAGTTGGTATGTCTCTTTGATAGTATTAAGGGGGTCATACATTACCATTTGACAGGAACAGTGCTGAACACTACCACTTGACGACATGTGTGATATCGAGTTCAGAATCATCAGGTGCATTACACTTTTTTCCAGCATACCGGACAAATCTTAATGATTTTTGGTTTGCTTTTAATGTGCATATTTTGTAATTATTTCAAATAATAATAAAAAAACTAAATTTTCTTTATCAAAAACCCTGCTCAAAATGGCTAATATCAAGTTATAATGCATACGGTCAAAGGCTTTGTAGAAGTCCATTAGTTTCGGCTTTAGGAAGCTACTCTCGTATAGTCAAAGGAGAGTAACGCTTTATAAGTCCATTTTCATATAAAGTAATTCTGTTCGTGTATTCTGCGGTATAATAATTTGGTGTAGGAATAAAGTTCTATCTTTGTTAGTCTTTTGTTTGGTTAGTTAAATGTGAGTCCAACTCGCAGCCAGAAGGTTCTGTTGAATTATTATTTCCTATGTTACTATAAATACAGGCTTCTTATAGATTTTCGTGTAATAAGGCTAAGTTTCATCATCTTACTTTAACCGGTTCATCAACAAATTTGTTTGATAAGTAAAAAAATTAGTTGCAAGATTTGTAAATTGTTAAATCACATCATATATCATTCATCATACATCATATTAACTGTAAACCGTAAATGGCCGAGCTGCGCTGCTTAGTCTGGGTTGCACCATGGTATTTGTTAAAGTTAAAGTAATTGTATCATTTCACATCCTTTTCTTACTTTAACAGATTTCTTTAAGTTAGATAAGGATGTAAAATGTTACAATAACTTTAACTTTAACAAATGATTTGGAAATGTTAATTTTATTAAATTGAATGAATAAAGTTGACCTCAATTTTCTATCATCGTTTTCATTGATGGTATGTATTGGAATTAGACAATGTTTCAATAGTAAAATACTTGTTAGAATTGTTTATGAAACACGATTATTCACTACTGACACTTTAACATTGTAGAAGAGAGAGTTGCGGAGAGTGCAGCGCCTCTCGTGGCAGGAAAACAAAAACTTAAAATTGCGTTTACGAATACAGTGAGGATAAATTATAAACAACTTAACAAAATAATTTCTATTCAACAGTATGAAATGTTAATTTGAAATCATAAAGTAAAGCAAGGTAGTACTTCAGACCAACAAATGTTAACTAGTAACTTCTATATTTTTGTAACTCTCAAGCGCGAGGAATACTTGGTTGTGTTAGTACGTTTGGTATCGTATCTGTATACATGTAAATACTTGTGTGTAAATGAGAGCAAGCACGTGACTGGCCGCTACGTAAGGCACGCACACTGATACATTGTACATGAACATATTGCCCAATCTAAACCCAAGCAAACGCCGACCGCACTCTTGAATTTCAAGATCTATACTAACGCAGCAGTCAACGTAGAAATAAATAAAGTTCTTGCGTGTTGGTACTTTTCAAGAACGAGAATCGTAAACTTGTTTCCATGCGAGCTGAGCATTTGAAAAGTAAATATTACGACGTGCGAATTAACGACACTTAGGTACATTAACGTTTCACGTATGGCGTCGGTAATAAAATGCGGGTTTGTGAGGGTATTCATAAAATTAGTTTTATTATGCCCCGCCGGCGAAGCGTTCTCTTGGGGAGCACATGCTATGTATAATGTGGGCGGGTTGTTATAGTTCAATGTTCAATTGCTATGGCCTTTAATTGCAAGAAGGTTGTAAGGCTTATTACTTCTATTGGTGTTCGGATGGATCATTGGCAATGATGACCAATTGGGCGACTACCTATCTCTATTGCTTACGTCATCTTGTCAGTTTCGTACCGCCTTTTTTGCCTGCAAGTGTTTTAGTCCGCTGGTACATTCTTTAGAGCAAAATGTTTTAATAAGCGGTACGAAACTGATAAGATAACGTCCTCATTGCTTAAATCACTGTGTGTAAATCACTTTGTTACTGGTGGTAGAACTCCAGTGACGGAGGCGCGGGCGTAGGCACCACTGCATTACCTAATATACTTGCCGCTAAATGGTAGTGTTCAGCACTACCGTGTTCCGATCAGGTGGTAATGTACGGCCCTGCAATTTCCGGGACGCTTGGCGTCGGGACTTCTGGGCGTCGGGACGCTGGGCGTCGGGACGCTGGGCGTCGGGACGCTATGCGTCGGGACGCTATGCGTCGGTACGCTCGACGTCGGGACGCTCGGCGTCGGGACGCTCAGCGTCGGGACGCTGGGCGTCGAGACGCTTGGCGTCGGGACGCTTGGCGTCGGGACGTTTGGCGTCGGGACGTTTGGCGTCGGGAAACTTGGCATCGGGACGCTGGGCGTCGGGACGCTGGGCGTCGGGACGCTGGGCGTCGGGACGCTGGGCGTCGGGACGCTGGGCGTCGGGACGCTGGGCGTCGGGACGCTGGGCGTCGCGACGCTTGATGTTGAGACAAAATATTACCTATATCAAAAATTCCCGAAATCGATTCGATTATCGATTACGAACAAGCTAGTTTCGGGTTGTACATTTAATCCTGTAACACGTTGTATATAAGCCTACCCCGTTTGGGAAAAATCAGGCGTGAGTGAAATTATATTAAAACACTTTATTTTCTATTTGCATCTGACTATTCGAAATTTGATTATCTCACCCAAACTACTCAACGATAATCCAATTATCAGCTCTCAACCATACGTGATTATCAGCTTTCAATCAAATATTAATTGGCAATTAAATTGCCATTTCACAATCGGAATCAATACAATACGGTCTAATTGGTAAATAGTACATTATTCTGTGTTAATTAGTAGTGCGTTAGTATCACTACTGTTCATATTGTCCATAGGTTGACGATCGTTTTAGGCTAGATTGTTTTGATCTATGTTAGGCCTCTTTTATACGCCATGTTATTTATCCGTGCGGCATATTTGCCGTCCTATTATGCCGTCCGCGGGCCATATAGCATTAACAACTGTGCCTATGGCTAATTAATCGTAGATTTTCACGGCGAGAAAACGTGTGTGTACAAGAGGCCTTAGCCACACGCATATCCTCTCATATACAACTCCAGTTTTGTCCTCGCATCGATAACTTTTTATTATTTGGGTGTTTTGTACTATGGGTGTCTTAAACCAAGGTACCAATCACTCAAAAACGTATTCGGAATAGGATCTTTCGCGCTCCTGGCGCTCTACACTCCCTGGACTGGGCGTGACACATTTTTTTTATGTAATGGAAGTGGTAAACAAGCATGCAGTTCACATTGATGTTATGTGATGACTGCAGCCTATAATAGACACCCACACAAAGACCAAGATCAAAATATAGATGTGTTACCACTCCTGAGCCCGTATGGTCTTCCACAACAAACGACGCAAGTAACATGTTACCTCCCGCCCTTTTACCTCTGCTTCGACTCTCGCTCTCTGCTTCGAGCTATAATGCTCAAAGAGTGACATGAATTGAACGCAAAAATCAAAAATTGACATAAATTCTTACAAAGAAAAGTATATTCTCTATTGTTATAGTAACTTTTTACATATATCTTCTTATATATAAAATTCTCGTGTCACGGTGTTCGAACTTGAACTCCTCCGAAACGGCTGGACCGATTTTAACCAAATTTTGCATGCATATTCAGGAGGTCTGAGAATCGGCCAACATCTATTTTTCATAACATTTTTGGACATTTTTTTTTTAATTTTATAGGGCGATACGAAGTTTGCCGGGACAGCTAGTCTTATATATAAAATTCTCGTGTCACAATGTTTGTCTTCGTACTCCTCCGAAACGGCTGGACTGATTTTAATCAAATTTTGCATGCATATTCAGTAGGTCTGAGAATCGGCTAACATCTATTTTTCATAACATTTTTGGACCTTTTTTTTTAAAAATTTTCTAGGGCGATACGAAGTTTGCCGGGACAGCTAGTTTGCTTATATAAACAGACTAAAACCCATACCAAAATAAATACGAGCAATGGCCGAAATTGTCCAAGGAGATGATTATACATACATCGAACAATCCTAGAAGTACAAAATTTATAACAGAATTGTATAAAATACCAGACACCAGGTTTCGCATGGATGCACACTATTATCACATACATTTCATCACTTATAATAAACAAAATACTAAAAGTATTCGAATACGTATAATATAAATAATACCGTCATTTGTAACGATCGCAAAATGTCGTTTCGATAATCGTTTAATAGATGTTAAGGTCACACAAATGTACCGTTAAGCGTTAGTACCGGAAAACATCCTTGACTCTTGTGTCATTCGCCACAGCAAAAAATGTCCAAGTACATACCTGTACAGGCCTGTGGTCCCGTGGTACACCGCTTGTTGATGAATCAGGGAATGACAAAGAATGCGCCTCTGCCAGTGAATGACAAAGAATGTCCCATATTTTTTTTGTTTAGTCTTATCTTGCCGTTTGTAAAAGAGAGTATGGAACATTCTGTTGATACCTATTTTTTTATTGAGTATTTTTGGACCATTATTTATTTTATTTTTGTTGACTTTGACATATTAATCAACGTATCAGTTGTTATTCGCTTTAATTTTATATTTGTAATTTGACCATTCACAAGCAAATTCTATTATTTCCAAGAGATTAAATGAATTTTTGAATTTGAATTTGAATTTGTTATTGTACGCACTATACATAACCGGAAATTGCATATTAAACTGTAAAAGCGGCTAGCCGCGTGGCTACCCGCGCCAGCGGCTAACCGCTTGTGCGTTAGGGCGCTTTAATTGTTTATTTATTTGGTAGATAATGATTTTATAGGATAAATGGAAGGATTAACCCTTACCTCCTATTAGTAGAATCAAATCCATGTACATGTATGCACTCTAGCTTTATAATATGCAAATAACTTCGGAAAGAAGTAAGGTTAACAAATTCTGTGAATTAAACTCTGAAAATCATAAAAAATAACAAATGAAAGATTATGAAGAAGTAGTAGAGCTCTAATGGCAGACTGGCAGACTATAAAGATAATAGAAAATACCGCATCCCTATAGTATTATCAGTTGCTAAATCTTGTTCAGCGTTAGCGTGAACCAACTCATATCGGTATACGTATTACATGCTTACTGCACCTTAATAGCTCATAAAAATTAAACGATAATCGTTGTTAGCATGATTACAATTAATTAAGGGCTTCAAGCTACGCTAATCTTCACTTTAATTTCAATAATGCGTGCAAAAGATGAAAGTGTCTGTTTGTAATGTAAAAATAACCGCTTTTCCCTAAATGCATATGTATGTATACACGGCACATATACCAAAACAACATTTTAACAATTTTTGTCTGTCTGTCTGTCTGTTCGTTGGGGCTAATCTCGGGAACTACTGGACCGATTTCGACGGGCCTCTCACTGACAGATAACTTATGTAATAAGGAGTAACTTAGGCTACTTTTATACTAGCTGCGCCCAGGACTTCGTTCGGGTAGATAAGATACTGAATAATCATAAAATCTCAAGCGGACGAAATCGCGGACACATCTAGTTTTTTATAAAAATAATAGAGATATTTTTTTTAAAGAAAAATGGAAAGAAAAAATTGACTTCAGGCGAGACTCGAACTCGCGGCCACTGGGAATCTAGTCAAGCCGCTCTTTCAACTGAGCTACCGAAGTCCTGCCTGATTTGTCAAATCTTTCCTTCACATTTATTGCATTGCCTTATGGTTGCAGTAGCGCTATCTATTGCCACACTGTGCTAGTTAGGCAACCCATACAATAAACTTTGCAGTTTATCTTACCATTTTTCTTTAAAAAAATATATTTCACAAGCATGTGTTAATGCGAAATAATATAAAACAAATAATAGAGATGTTTAAATGTAACAAAATCCAAATAAAATGCCACGAATCTTAAGTGCTATTATCGGTATAATGTAAACCTAAGTAACAAAAACCGGACAAGTGCGAGTTCGACTCGCGTGGTGAGAGTTCCGTAATTTAAATAAATATTTTCGAAAATATTACAGATTTAAAATGCAGGGACATAGCGGTTACGGCGGTACCGGTTATATTATTAAGAATTTTCGATTTAATTTGAATACTCAAACTTCTTATAGGTTTTCCAGTAATCTATAGGCAAAGAACTATTTTCCACATTCTTTTCAAATTTAAGTTCAGTTTCGGAGATAGGGGAATGGTCAATTTTCGTCGTTTTTCTTAAATAACTTCAAATTTGTTTATGCAAAAATTATAAAAAAAATATAACTGACATGCTGACAACAACCTCTTGCATTTGATTTATCACACGACACAGTTTACGAATATATATTTTTTAATTTTTTGATTTACCCCCCGAAAGTGTCCAACAGGTGGGAAACAAGGGTTTAAAATTTATTATTTTACTTGACGTTTTCATCTTTGGGTCACCAATTTACATATATTCATCAAATTTCAACTCAATCGGTCGAGTAGTTTCGGAGCAAATTGGCTGTGACAGACGGACAGACAGACAGACGCACGAGTGATCCTATAAGGGTTCCTTTTTTCCTTTTAAGGTACGGAACCCTAATATCGTAAACTTTAATAACGTTAACCCTTAATAGGCACCGTTGATAGTTACTGATACAAAATATTGTGACACTAATCTCTAAAAAGATATGAAGGTTAAAGGTATAATACCGTTAAGTTTTAGTATGGCAAACAACTTTTCACCTTATGTACCTTCTGAACCAGGCGAATTATTAAAGAATATCTTAGTTAAACAATATTGAAATTTGGTGGAATAAAAAAGTTTCATAAATAGATATATTAGGTGATCCAGTGAGCCTTTGTCTTACATATATTTTTTTTTTAAATCATCCTAGATCCAACATGTATTTTTAGAGACAACTTCTAAGATGATTATAGGTACCTACGATATAATATATTATAATAATGTACATGAAAATTTAAGGTTAAATTGTCGCTTGTTATTTTTTAAATGTATTTTAAGGCTATAGCTTAAATATTCTTTAAATGGCAGAACGACCTTTGCCGGGTCACTTAGTGATAAAATGAAAAAAAAAAGGTTTCTAAAAAATCTCGCGTAGCTGACGTTGATAACTCCGGTACTGTCGAGTTTGACATAAAAGCGATCACGGCAGTTAATACCACAATTTATTATATTTTTTATTGTTATATGTGTATTCTAAGGCGTGGCCTTAAAATAATTTGACATTCTTTACATAGTAGAACGACGTTTGCCGGGTTAGTAAAAGATGTGTTGTGTCGTCGATGATTATAATAATAAAAACAGATTTCTAAAAGATCTTGCGTAGCCGACGTTGATAGCTCCGGTACTGTCGAGTTTGGCATAACGGTTTTGACGCAGAACGTCACTTTCGCAAAATGTCATCTCGAAAAAAATGGTCACTTTCGCAGAAAGTCATTTTCGCAAAAGGTAATTTTCTCAGAAAGTCATTTTCGCAAAAGGTCATTTTCTCAGAAAGTCATTTTCGCAAAAAGTCACTTTCGCAGAATGTCATTCACGTGACCATTTTTTTCGAGATGACGTTTTGCGATAGTAACGTTCTGCGTCAAAACCATCAAAACGACCTCGAGAATTCCGCAATAAGTTATACCTACTGTTAAAGTTCAGTGCCATAAAATATCGTTACCGTTTATATTTGAAACTACAGCCACATAACATGACATGCCCTAAGGCGAAATAATTCAACCATACCTCTATTAATCTCTTCCATTTCAAACCCATCCGAACTGTCGCGTCTCCCTAATGTTTCGAGACAGGCGTAATAAACTTTTGATAAGCCTATATTCCGTTTCTCTTGACTTCACTTTACTTTGATTAAGTTTTTTTGTTATTTAATATTATAACTGTTGACTTCACGTTGCGTATGGTTTGTTTTTGTTTCAATAAAGTAGGCAGGTTCCTTATTGAAAATGAACAGAACTTTTGTATAAGATTTACACGAAATTGCATTATATAATATTCTTAAACGATTTATATCTAAATACGTATTTTGTACAGCTAAGAGGTTTTTCGTTTGGTGTCAACATGCTACAGCGTGCGGCTGTTGTTTTGCAAACGGTTGGTCGGTTGCTGAATTGAAGCGATACAACCGTGGTTCGATGGCAATACCCTAGAAGGACGTTAGAGCGCCATTTGCGTAGCACATTTGTTTGAAAAAAAAAACAATTGCCCGTGTGTAGCACTACAATTGCGCTGCACCGCTACAGGCCGAAACCTAACATGTTATCAGGGATGCCGATTGCACGAGTGCATCAGCACCTATACAAGTCAAATTACGTGTGTTGAGCACCCAAGACCAGAGACACCAAAATCAGTACCGAATCAATTTTGGAGTATATAAAGTACGTAAAATAAAATATACATAATGTATCATCGACGCGATAGAAAAATTTGAATACGAACTTGAAAGCTAAGCTCGTCTTTCCTTGAACTAAGTGGAGGACTGGTGGAGTGAACCCCTAAACACACCCCTCCCCCAATAACTGGAGTTCCCTACTTTACTCGGGTCGCATTGATATGATCCTCTTAAACGAGTCATCAAATGGGCATGAATACCCATACGCTTGTATTTTAATTAACGCTTTCAAGAAACCTTAATAAAAATACTGCTATTTACAAACACTCATCGTAGACTTCCGCATCGCTTTCCTCCTGTGGTAACATGCCTAAATGGTGAAGTCTAACCAATTTTAAATATTGAATGGCAATATTTATCAATCCTTAGATCAAAGAATCAGCCTTCTGATCATGGGAAGCATCCGTTTTAGCAGGGAGTAGCCATATCAAAGTACAAGCTCTAATAGGCCTATACCTGTCGCCTAGATGTTTAAATGTGTGCGTGAAATGGTTTCTGTATTTTGTATAAGTTAAGGTGTGAGTTTCGTAGTAATAGCCTGGACTGAAGGGGAGTAGCCATATGCAGGCTTTCCCCTCTGTCAAAGTACAAGCACAAGTGTTTTTATGCCTGTCGCCTAAATGATTAAATGTGTTCGTGAAATTGTTTGTGTATTTAGTTAAAGTCAAGGTGTGAGTTTCGAAATAATAGACGATTTTTGTAGTGTGTGTGTGTGTGTGTCGCACGCATTTCCCCCCGCAAAAAAAATACAGACTGTTTTGCATCGGTAATAAACGCTATGGCCCCTCCAGTCCGCCGCGGCCGGTGGCCCGTGTTGTTCTATCTAAACATATGAATAATAATGTTGCTCAGGTATACATACAAAGTGTTACAGCTCCACTAGAGTGCGCGTAATGTTTTTCTAGTAAATAACTGTATTATTTTTGTGTGTACGTTGTTCGAGCAATATCGTGCTATTACAAGATATCGAGCCCTATTCACAAAATAAGATGAAGCAAAACTGTTTGTCTTGCTTCTTTTTATCAGGAGCACAATTCATTTGTAGCGTCCACTACATTAAGGTACCAACTAGTGGAACACAGATGAAACCTCACAGTACTTGCCTAGTACGGTAGATGGCGTGCAATTGAATTACATCGCATATACGAAGATTTCTTAAGAGTTGGCATATATACAACTTCCCAACGTAAATTGTTGGTTAGGCTGGAGCGCCTTCCGCGCTCGCCGATTGCCCGGTGAAGTAGACTAGTGCCGTCTCGAGACAGGCCGCCTATACAAAGCCCGATCAAAAAAAAAAAAAAAAAAAAAAAAAAAAAAAAAAAAAAAAAAAAAAAAAAAAAAAAAAAAAATTGTTGGGCTAAAGCGAAATCGGAAGTGTACGGTTAGAACAGAGGCATTTGGAGTGACCCCATAGTCTCTGCCGTACAAGTACTGACAGACAGACGTTACCTTAGGGCCCCTCGGCACATTAAGATTGGCCGAGGGTGATACAAGCTTAGGGCTCACCAATAGGACACACCCTCCTCGCCTATCCCGGCGAGGAGGCCGTCTCACCTCACACACCCTGCCTCCCGGGTTGTCCCACCCGGGAGGTAGGGATAATATCCCGCGTGTAATTTATAGGCGCGTCTATACACACAATTGCCCCGGGTTTGTTGTGGGTTCTTCCCGGGGAACGTGTTCGATAACCGAACCCTCCTGTTTCGTGCGTTTTTAGGTCGAGATAGGGATAAAAACCACCAAGTCCGCAAACAGGTGCGACCATTTCCCCCATTTCGCTGAGTCCTTTCGCCCACCACCGTACGGCCACTGCGCTCTTTGACGCAAGGGGCCTACAGTACTTCACGTACGCCCTCCCCGAGGAGAAGCGTCGTCGCGTAGTAATACGCAACATCCCCATTTTCCTCTTTCCCGAGGAAATTATGGCCGACCTCAAAGAGATCAAAGCCCTCCCAGTCCTGCAAAAACAATATTTATTTTACAGAACAATGTAGAATTTTTTTTTTCAAACCATTAATAGATATTTGATAACAGTGATTACAGTTATTAATCTGTACAAACGATTAAGTGGTTTCAGTAAGGGACGCTGGAGGCAAAATAAAATTATCTAAAATACGCTTGTCTGTTACCATAGAGCAACACGGGCCACCGGCAGCGGCGGACCGGAGGGGAGTAGCCATAGCGTTTATTACCGATGCAAAACAGTCTGTCATTTTTTGCGGGGAGAAATACGTGACACAAACACACTACAAAAATTGTCTTTTATTACGAAACTCACACCTTGACTCTAACATTCAAAATACATAAACATTTTCACGCACACGTTTAAACATCTAGGCGACAGGCATATGAACACTTGTGCTTGTACTTTCACAGAGGGGAAAGCCTGCATATGGCTACTCCCCTCCGGTCCGCCGTGGCCGGTGGCCCGTGTTACTCTATATCTGTTACTGATGTTTTGAAAATAACTTATTTAATTTTAGTAATATAGAGTTTCAACGGAGGAATTAATTCGTTGTTTAAATTGATACTATAGTAACGTTTTTCTATGTGAAATAAAAATTCTTGAAGCAAAATAGCAATATTTTTCTTAATTAGAAAATTGTATAACGAACAAGTTAGAAACCCTAGGTATGTTATTGGTGCTTGTTATTTTGAGATTTACAAAATACATTGGAAATTTCTCTTACAATTTCATTTTGTAACAAAAATTTAAAATGAACCTTAAAAGTTGTGGAAAAATCTTACCCTTTGTTGTATCTCTTTACGTGTTGCTCTCTTACCTGAAATCAAATTAATTTTTTTTATTAATATTACATTAAAGATATAAGGCGTTGAGAATTCTAAACGTCATAACTCACGACGTATTTGAATAAGTGGCAAACAAGCTTTCAGTTCACATTGATGTTAAGTGATGACTGCAGCCTATAGACGCATTTTGACTATGGTCTTTGTGTGGGTCACAAAGACCATGGTCAAAATGCAGATGCGTTACCACTCCTGTATCGGAAATTACAGGGCCGTACTTATAATTGATAAGTTCTTATATTTCCAATGACTACACTCATTGAAATGAAAGTATTTTTACGACTATGCAAGTAGGTGACTAATAATAAAATGATTTTTGTTAAATCAAATCAATGATGTAGAAGTAGTTGTGGACTACTGGTGGTAGAGCTCCAGTGACGGAGCTCGCGGGCGTAGGCACCGCCGCATTACCTAATATACTTGCCGCTAAATGGTAGTGTTCAGCTCTATCGTGTTCCGGTCAGGTGGTAATGTACGGCCCTGTAATTTCCTGCACAGCGGGCATAACACCTTAGGACTCAGGAGTGGTAACGTATCTGCATTTTGACCTTGGTCTTTGTGTCTATAGGCTGCAGTCATCACTTAACATCAATGTGCACTGCATGCTTGTTTGCCACTTCTATAACAAAAAAAAAAAGTTGTAT
This sequence comes from Macrosoma leucophasiata, assembly GCA_036365455.1. NCBI lineage: Eukaryota > Metazoa > Arthropoda > Insecta > Lepidoptera > Hedylidae > Macrosoma > Macrosoma leucophasiata. The sequence goes on along the minus strand of JAWQUS010000004.1, from coordinate 1,942,438 downwards.
TTATTTTTATTATCATTCACTGGTGGTAGAGTTCCACGTGTAGGAGCTCGAGTGCGTAGGCGCCATCTCAATGCCTAATCAGTGTTCAGCACTGTCGTGTTCCGGTTATATGGTAATGTATAGCTAAGTTCAATTTGTAACCGTATTTTCCAACCTTTTCGTATACCATACATTTTTATTATGAAAGTTCGTTCTACAGTTTACTGTTGGTAGAGTAAAATACAACAGATAAAATAGCTTTCATTGAATATCAGCTTTATCTGTCATTTGTCTTTGGGAGCGTCTGAAGACTCGGGTAAGACATCGGTGATTTATGTCTTTCTTGACACATGTGGGTGGGTAATAAAATAGAGAAAAATAGTCCTTCGAAACTATCTATTAAGGCAGATGAGTATCGGTTTTGGTCGATATGCTAAGGATTAATATAAATCCCCTTAATCATAGACGTATATAAGATACGTTTTAGCTATAGAATGCTTTGTCTTTGTCAGTTGCATTGTCAAATGTGCAGGACAGAAAAAGACAAAGGAGAGATTAACAACACTAGCTAAAATACGTTTATGAATAAGGGGGTTAGTGTTTTGGTTTCAATTTGAATGAACGATTTGTTTCAATTTGAATGGATATTTTGCGGCTGATATGATGATGATGAAAATTATCAGACATTAGACAGTTATCTATTTTTATTAATTTACTTACTCAATGAAAGCGCGCACGGCCCTGCAGCTGGTGTAAATCGCAAGCGATCTACTCAGTTGTGCGATACGAGCGTGGTCGTGTGGATTATGGGTGATCGCTCGTGGCAAAATTGAATTACGCGTTTCCGTGCTTTGGAGGGCACGGTCCCGGTTGCTATAGATAGACAGCACCTTGTCGAAGGCTTTATGTGCGGTTTGAAAACATCCGACAGCGGGTTGGCCACTAACCCGTATCTCCACCAATCCGCATTGGAGCAGCGTGGTGGAGTAAGCTCCAAGCCGCCTCCCAAAAAGGGGAGAGACTCGTGCCCAGCAGTGGGACGTTTCAAGGGTTGCCATTATTATTATCTATTATTTATTATACTTACTCAATAAGAATTTACTAATTGTCACTGCTATATGATACAACTAAAAGGTAACTTTCCCCTAAGGAGAATAAAAAAAAAATTAATGCATTCAAGCATACAACCCGGATACTGTTACATTTTGGCCCGTAATTTATGCGAAGCTTATTGATTATTCCGGGCATATTACCATTCTCCGGGTTGGAGATTAAATGCTTTTTTCTATTTTTCACCAGTTTCAACCATTTTCAGTTTGGTAAATTTCCCGAAGGTGTACCTATTGATATCTTCATCATTGGCGATCATCATCCAATAATAGTTTGGCGAATCTTACTGGTGGTACAGCTCCAGTGACGGAGCTCGCGAGCGTAGGCACCACCGCATTACCTAATATACTTGCCGCTAAATGGTAGTGTTCAGCACTATCGTGTTCCGGTCAGGTGGTCATTTACGGCTCTGTAATTTCCGGCACAGAGGCATAACACCTTAGGCCTCAGGTGCCAACAGCCTTAGGCCTCTTTGTATGGTTGTCTATAGGCTGCAGTCATCACTTAACATCAATGTGAATTGCATGCTTGTTTGCCACTTCTATTACATAAAAAATAATTTAAACAATAGCATGTATACTTAAAAACATGCATTTACGAGTACCTTTACCTATCTCTTCGCAAATAAATCGGTAGGCTGTTTTAATCAAAGCGTACCATATTATATGTTAGAGAAAGAAAACTAAGGAACACAGTTGCTATTTCACAACGACGCTTAAAGAATCAGCCCTTAGTAGTATCATACTCAGGATTAACGCGAAAAACACTATGGTTGGAGTCTGGTTTGTTAAAAATACTGTCTTATAAGTACGTTTATTTTCACCTCAGTTCATTCAGATCGCTTGAACCGTAACGCGGGATTATAATAAAAATGTAAATAAGTAAAAAACCTGAGATGAATCCATTATTAGAGATTACATCTTACTTTTATGTAGGTACCGGAAGGAATGCGGATACTATAAATAAACATGTTTTTATATTATTTGTTATTTAACTTAAATGTACACAGATAGATACATAAAGCGGACTTAATGGTCCTGCATGACACTATCAAGTGATAGAGATGTAGGTATACACCATTAGTTATTTAAGTAAGTTTACATTGAAATGCCTCGTGAGGCTGCTCGCTCTGTGTGGACGTACCTCGTCTATGAATAAAAAACTGTATATCAGTATATATAAACAATTATCAGATAGTGACAAACAAGCATGCAGATCACATCGTTGGTAAGTGATTAATAAAAAAATATGTGCATCTTTTACAGCAGGTATTTGCTTGAGCAGGGTGCGTTACCACTCCTGGAACCCACATCGTTTTTCGAATAAACCATATTTACATTTTTTTATGTGAAGATGGTGACAAACAAGCATGTACTTCACATTGATGGCAAATTAATACTGCGGCCTATAGACATTTAGGCAAAAACCGGAGGTCTAAATATAAATGCATTGCCACCCCTTGCGCCTAAGATATTTTTTCCTCTGTGTTAGTTATTACGGGGTTATATATATATATTTTATTTATTGGAAGTAGCAAACAATCATGCAGTTCACATTGATGTTAAATGATGACTGCAACCTATAGACACTTACACAAAGACCAAGGTCGAAATGCAGATGCGTTACCACTCCTGAGGCCTAAGGTGTTATGCCTCTGTGCCGGAAATTACAGGACCGTACATTACCACCTGACCGGAACACGATAGTGCTGGACACTACCATTTAGCGGCAAGTATATCAGGTAATGCGGCGGTGCCTACGCTCGCGAGCTCCGTCACTGGAGCTCTACCACCAGTTATAAGTATATTACCATGTAAGCGGTAGGCAATAGTGCTGAACATTTGGCGGCAGATAGATTAGGTAATGCGGTGGTTCCTACGCCCTCGAGCACTGGAACTCTATCACTAGCAAACATATATATATATATATATATATATATATACATACATATAATCGCAATCACAAACGTTATTTGCTTATGCGCCAGTGAATAAATTGATTGGATTGGGCTATTTCCAATATTTCAGCTAAATTTAACTTTATTTTCAATCCAGTCTTGTTGCTGAAAATATAACTTCATATTTACATTCAATTGGAAATTGATTTTATCGTTGAAATAAATATGAATTGGTTCAACTAACTTTAGGTTTTGAGTTTGTGTTTTGAAAATAAAATATCTTACTTTAGTCATATGAAATTAAATTCAAAGAGGTATACACACAAACTCGCATTTAAATATTTATGCTTACATTTTTTTATGTAATGGAAGTGGCAAACAAGCATGCAGATCACATCGTTGGTAAGTGATTAATAAAAAAATATGTGCATCTTTTACAGCAGGTATTTGCTTGAGCAGCGTGCGTTACCACTCCTGGAACCCATATCGTTTTTCTAATAAACCATATTTACATTTTTTTTATGTGAAGGTGATGACAAACAAGCATGTACTTCACATTGATGGCAAATTAATACTGCGGCCTATAGACATTTAGGCAAAAACCGGAGGTCTAAATATAAATGCATTGCCACCCCTTGCGCCTAAGATATTTTTGCCTCTGTGTTAGTTATTACGGGGTTATATATATATATATATATATATATATATATATATATATATATATATATTTTATTTATTGGAAGTAGCAAACAAGCATGCAGTTCACATTGATGTTAAATGATGACTGCAGCGTATAGACACCCACACAAAGACCAAGGTCAAAATGTAGATGCGTTACCACTCCTAAGGTCTAAGGTATAATGCCTCTGTGCCGGAAATTACAGGGCCGTACATTACCGGACTGGAACACGATAGTGCTGAAAACTACCATTCAGCGGTAAATATATTAGGTAATGCAGTGGTGTCTAGTGCGCCAGCGCCCGCGAGCTCCGTCACTGGATCTCCGCCACCAGTCTAAAATGCGTATTTATTACAATGATTTGAGACCTTTGCTCATCACATTATTGTCAATCCCCGAGGGTGTGAGTGCCAATTTAACCAACTTCCTTCGTTCATTTTAATTATATTAGGTAGTACTATTCCGCAATAAAGGAGATGTTGCGAGTTCGGCTCTGGTACGTACACGTCCTCAAAAAATGGGTAAATTAAAGAAGAATCCGAAAAAAATACAATTAATTTATTTAAGAATTTATTTTAGAGTTACAACCACATTTAATTCAAACGATTTTATCATTTTCAACTATGTTAAACATGGCGGCGATACAGCCAACACTTGGGATCGATCGATTTCGATAGTATTTAGAAAATATTACTTTTTTCTCCAAGTATATATAATCAAAATACAATTTAAAAAATGAAAATGTCAAGATGACATCGCCCGCCATATTCGCCATGTTGGTTTTGAGTTGCAATTCTAACTGCAAATAATGTTTTGTAACTGTAAACAAAGCTAAATAAGTGAAAATATGCAGTAAAAAACGTTTTTATATTGATTTTGCCTGTTTAATGATATTGTGTACAATACATGACCGGAGCTCCATACATTTTTGCAACATCTCCTTTGGGTATTGGGGTTATTCCATAGAGAAACACGAGCCACGATCCGGACCGGATGCGAGTAGCCATAGCGTTTATTACCAATGCAAAACAGTCCGTAATTTATTGCGGAGGGGACTAAGTGTGATACACACACACTACAACAATCGTCACTCACACTTGAAACTCACACCTTGACTTTAACAAAATACATAAACAATTTCACGCACACATTTAAACATCTGGGCGACAGGCCCGTTACCAGGACGACCATTAAACTTTGGGCTTGTATTTTGACAGAGGGGAAAGCCTGCATATGTCTACTCCCCTCCGGTCCGCCGTGGCGGCCGGTGGTCCGTGTTGCTTTATGGGTTATCCTTAACCCTCAGAGTTGCCCACACTATATATGTCAACAGGCTCACTACCTATTTATCATCATCATTTCAGCCGAAAACGTCTACTGCAGGACAAAAGCCTCCCCATAAAAGGAGAATAAGCTTCGCAACGCTTGGCATGCGGATTAGCGACCACAGTGACAGCATTTTAAATTTTTTTTAATGCACTTTCACTCACAGCTCTACAGTAGGTATAAACCTGTGTCATGGGTGCCGTTGTACACATACAACTGACAACAAATCTGTAGGCCATACAAATATTTGTCCCGATGCGGGGATCGAACCCGTGACCCTTCGAATCAAACGATCATCTCACACCGCTGGACTAACCGAGTCGTCAAAAGCCGTTATTTAAATAACTGGCGAGTACCTCTGCCTATGCCTTCGGGGAATACACTCGAAGTTATTTAATTTAAAGAGATCATGTATATGCATCGACAACACAACGCAGTGTACATGTTACCAATGGCTTCGCATTTAATTTGTGTTTAGATGTGTGTGAGGGAGAGAATACATAGCTTAATTCTGCACGTTTATTACCTCAAAACGACTATATGGTTTTGTCTCTCTCTGCTAATGTCGAAACACTGTTAAGCCAGTTGCAGGTTGATTTACACATGAATTACGATCATGTTGTTGTTAAGTAGGCATGACAACACTGCTGTACAGATTTGCTCGTATTGCACCGCGTTTATGATCATTGGGAATAATTACTCGTATTTTCCACTAATTGATGTATACACTACTACATTAATGTAGTCACTGATAGCAGGCCATTGCTGCTACACTGGGGTTTGGGGTTCGACCCTCGAATCCGAGTTTTTCGACGCCAGCCTTGGAGATTCATAACGTGCCCGTGATGTAAATAGGCTCGCCACTACAAGCGTAAATGGCGCAATTGACTGATTGTGCCGAATGTAACTGGCTGTAGCAGTAGTCTGTAGTCCCCGCTACTCCTTATAATGGCAACCCTTGATACGTCCCACTGCTGGGCACGAGTCTCTTCCTTTTTTGGGAGGAGGCCTGGAGCTTACTCCACCACGCTGCTTCAAGGCGGATTGGTGGAGATAAGGTTTAGTGGCCAACCGGTTATCGAATGTTTTCAGACCGCCCTTAAGGCCTCCGACAAGGATTGACGACTGCTATCTATCGATAGCAACCGGGGCCGACGGCTTCACGTGCCCTCCGAAGCACGGAAACGAGCATTTAATTTGCCACTAGCGGTCACCCATCACACTACCCGACCGTGCCCGTAGTGCTTAACCGAGTAGATCGCTTACGATCTACACCAGCCGCGAGGCCGTGCGCGGTTCAACCTCTAACGAGGCAGTTAATGTGATGATAAAAGAAAAGATGTTTTGAAAAGTCGTATACAAAATTTTCTTTAGTTAAAATAAATCTTTAATATCAATGCCTTGCATTTCATATGCGTGAGAGGGATTTTACTGGTGGTAGAGGTCCAGTGACGGAGCTCGCGGGCGTAGGCACCACCGCATTACCTATTTAACTTTCCGCTAAATGGTAGTGTTCAGCACTATCGTGTTCCGGTCAGGTGGTAATGTACGGCCCTGTAATTTCCGGCACAGATGCATAACACCTTAGGCCTCAGCAGTGGTAACGCATCTGCATCTTGACCTTGGTCTTTGTGTTAGTGTCTATAGGCTGCAGTCATCACTTAACATCAATGTGAACTGCATGCTTGATTGCCACCTTCCATCACAAAAGGGAGAGAATACAAATCTTAATTCCGTACGTTGATTACTTCGAACCAACAATATGATTTAGTCTCTCTGCTAATGGCGAAACATTGTTATGCCGGTTGCAGGGTGATTAACATAAATTACGATGTTCATGTTGTTTATTGCTAAGTAGGCATGACAACACTGCCGTGAACACTCGCATGCACGGAATAAATTCTGTTCTGTGCTCGTATGCATTTCGTCGCGTATATTGTTGGCAATGATTACTCGTTAATAATGGCAGATTGAAGTATTTTATACTAATAAATATATAATAATAATAATAATGGCAACCCATTATACGTCCCACTGCTGGGCACGAGTCTCTCCCCTTTTTTGGGGGGAGGCCTGGAGCTTACTCCACCACGCTGCTCCAATGCGGATTGGTAGAGGTGGGTGGGTTAGTGGCCAACCCACTGTCGGATGTTTTCAAACCGCCCATAAGGCCTCCTACAAGGTTTAACGACTGCTATCCATCGATAGCAACCGGGACCGACGGCTTAACGTGCCCTCCGAAGCACGGAAACGCGCAATTAATTTGCCACTAGCGGTCACCCATCACACTACCCGACCGCGCCCGTAGTGCTTAACCGAACAGATCGCTTACGATCTACACCAGCCGCTGGGCCATGCGCGCTTTATTAACATTGTTATGCCGGTTGCAGGGTGATTAACATAAATTACGATGTTCATGTTGTTTGTTGCTAAGTAGGCATGACAATACTGCCATGAACACTCGCATGCACGGAATACATTCTGTTCTGTGCTCGTATGCATTTCGTCGCGTATATTGTTGGCAATGATTACTCGTTAATAATGGCAGAATTAAGTATTTTATACTAATAAATATATTGCATTAATGATAATGATGAATTGATGATAATGTATGTAATGGCCCTGTAATTTCCGGCACAGAGGAATAACACCTTAAGCCTCAGGAGTGGTAACGCATCTGCATTTTGACCTTGGTCTTTGTGTTAGTGTCTATAGGCTGCAGTCATCACTTAACATCAATGTGAACTGCATGCTTATTTGCCACTTCCATTACATAAAAGGCAACCTGGTAGTGCAGCGAGAGAAAGGAGGAGCGGCAAACAGATTTAATATTCATTGATCTAAGAGCAGGGGGAGGTTGGATGAGATATCTATTCTGTCATGTTGACAGTATTATTGTCTCTATCTGAGGGCAGTCAACCTCGTCCTTCCTTGGCAGAAGGATCGGTCACAGTGGCGGTAGTTTTGTTGCGGGACGCCGCTGCCCATCGCGCGTTATTGCATTTACTACACGATCGGTTTGATCGCCATTTTTTCGGTTGACTGACTGCCTTAGCAGAAGAGCAGTCTAATTAGTTTAAATGTTGATCACAGTAAGTTTTAAAATGCGATTCATTAAATACATGGCTCCGTAATAACTATCTCAGAGACATAACAACTTGGGTCTCAGGTGTGCCAACGCATCTGCACTTTGACCTCTGGTTTTTTTTTCTTTATAAAATCAAAGTGGCAAGCAAGTGTGCAGTTCATATTGGTGTTAAGCGATGACTGCAGCCTATAGACACCCACACAATGACCAGAGATCAAAATGCAGATGCGCTGCCACTCCTGAGACATAAGGTGTTATGCCTCTGTACCGGAAATTACAGAGCCATACATTACCACCTGACCGGAACACGATAGTGCTGAACACTACCATTTAGCGGCAAGTATATTAGGTAATGCGGTGGTGCCTACGCCCGCGAGCTCCGCCACTGGAGCTCTACCACCAGTAAAAGTAAGTAGGTTTTGTGTAGACATCACTTAACATCAATGTGAACTGCATGTTTATTTTTCAACTCACGTTTTCTCTACCTAAGAAGCTTATGAAGACGACAAGGTAAGTTAATTTCACTATTATCCTTAGTTGGAATCTAATTGTAAAATATGAATATAATAACAGTAAATATCAATAAATGTCTGCTTCAGTTAATATAGCGTTCATTAACGGTATAACTTTCTTAGCAACAAGTTGAAACAACTATATTGGCGTATTCTATTACAGTAATTATATCGATATTAGAACTTTGCAACGTGACGGCTTCACAAAGGCTCAGCTTATTGGTTGCGTGATAATAATTTCAATTGACACGAACTATTCGTATATTCAATTCATTTCAACTTAGGACAGGTAGTAGTAGTTTTGATTTTCTTTCATGTTATGAAATGGCAAACAAGCATGCAGTTCACATTGATGTGAAATTATGACTGCAGCCTATAGACACCCACATAAAGACCAAGTACGAAATGCAGATGCGTTACCACTCCTGAGACCTAAGGTGTTATGCCTATATATGCCTTCGCAATACATTTACGAAAATGTACTGTATGTACGTAAAAATATTAGCGAATTTCCTAGTAGAGCTAATGATTATATGAATACTAGGAACAAACACAAGTTGTCTGTGCACACAACACGACTGCATAGGGTGAGTAATTCTTTTAGAGGTCAATCTATACGCTTCTTTAACAAAATACCTGAAGATGTTCAAAGTCTTTCGATTAATAAATTTAAGAAAGTTATCAAAAACGCTTATACATGTGCAACTATTATAAAACATGTGATTATCTTAATGACACTACACCATGGGATTGAAGCGATCGCTCCCAGGCTATTTCGAAAACCTGTACTTTGGATTTACAGACTGTATTAGATTTAAGTTTATATTCAAAAGAGCTGTACTGAGTTTCTTCAGTGGCGGAGTTCTTCTCAGTATTGACTGCCCTTGGAATTCTGCCAAGTGAATAACCTTTATTATGACGACCAAATTCATTCCTTCTCAGTTTCTTTTGAAATGGGGAAATGGAGGAATTTGTAAATAATTGACGCTTTCCATATTATACAAAATTGTTCAGTGTCTATTTAATTTATTATGTATTTTTGATTATTATTAGTGGTTATTCACTCTAGGTGAGTTTAAAAAAAAATGACGATGTAAAAAAGCTCTCCAGGAGCCTAATTATATGAAATAAATGAATAAACTGAATAAACTGAAGCAGTACACTACCATTTAGCGGCAAGTATATTAGGTATTGCGGGGGTGCCTACGCCCGCGATTTATTAAGAAAAAGTTTATATTGTAATTTTACTCATTAGGTAAAGTACTTTCTATATCAGTTCAAAGTTTTTTGATATCTGTAATAGTTACAGAATAATTGCCTGTGCACACTTAACGATTACAACCTGTATATAGGTCGCGCCACGTAAAAAGAACGCTGGAAGAGAGTAGAAGGGATGTGTTCGCGCATCGGTACACTCGCGCACGAAAGTACTAGCCCTATTGGTTTATTTTTGATCTAGCTTTCGCTTGCGGTTTCGTGTATTGGGAGGCAGATTGAAAACTATATAACATAGAATAACATAAAATGATATAAAAACGCATGACGCGCAGCTTGACCGCCAGCGTTCTTTTTACCTGTCGCGACTTATACTAATCACTATGACACATTCTACTGATATACGTTTTACATTAGTTTATTACATTTAGTTTTATCTTAGTGATTCTTGACTTTACATATATTTTTTATTTTGTTTAACATGTGTATCAATTGTTGTTCACTTTAATTTATTTTGTTTGTTTTTGACGTGTCATAAGAGGTGCTTGTCACCCTAAATGAATAAATGAGTTTCTGATTCTGATTCTTTATATCACTATCTGGTAACGCATTTGCATTTTGACCATGGTCTTTGTGTGGGTGTCTATAGGCTGCAGTCATCACTTAACATCAATGTGAACTGCATGCTTGATTGCCACTTCAATTAAATAAAAAAAAAAAAACTATCTGATGTATAAACTAATAATTTGTCTAATGAACATAAATTCAGATTTCAACCAAACTTTATCTATTCACCCTTAATTAAAGAACTTCTCTCTTATAATAACGTTCATATCAATAAACGCCTCAGTCAACGTACGGTTCATTAACAAGATAACTTTCTTTGGAACAAGTTGAAACAAATTCTGTACCGTACATTAGTTACTTTGAGATTAGAACTTCGTTATGTGACGCGTTTGCTTATCGCTTTTTTTTTTTTTTTTTTTTTATGTAATGGAAGTGGTAAACAAGCATGCAGTTCACATTGATGTTAAGTGATGACTGCAGCCTATAGACACCCACACAAAGACCAAGGTCAAAATGCAGATGCGTTACCACTCCTGAGGCCTAAGGTCTTATGCCTCTGTGCCGGAAATTACAGGGCCGTACAAAAGTTCGCTTACATGAAGATCATGGCAAGTAAGAACATGAAGAAAGAAAGACAGAAAATATTTTTAATATCGAAAAGATTTGTACAGATGCTTTCAAAACGTCAAGATATCATGAATTTACTACCGAGAATAACCATTACATATAGAAAAAGGAAAAACATAAGATTTTTTTTTTAAATACGCTTACACTCACAGCTCCACAGTAGGTATAAACCTGCGTCGTGGGTGCCGTTGTACACATACAACGCATACACAAACATCCAGACCTGAAACAAATATCTGTAGGCCATACAAATATTTGTTCCGGTGGGGGGATCGAACCCGCGACCCTTCGAGTCAAACGGTCATCTCACACCGCTGGAGTAACCGGGTCGTCAATTAGAATTTCAAGTACTTAGTTAAAATACAATTATAACAAAAATTTTCAATTCCTTCATTGACGATAAATGAAGAAAAAGAAAAACTTATTCGACAAGATCAAAGTGATTCACTTAGCAGAGTTACTGGTGGTAGAGCTCCAGTGACGGAGCTCGCGGGCGTAGGCACCACCGCATTACCTAATTAACTTGCCGCTAAATGGTAGTGTTCAGCAGTATCGTGTTCCGGTCAGGTGGTAATGTACGGCCCTGTAATTTCCGGCACAGAGGCATAACACCTTAGGCCTCAGGAGTGGTAACGCATCTGCATTTTGGCCTTGGTCTTCATGTGGGTGTCTATAGGCTGCAGTCATCACTTAACATCATTGTGAACTGCATGCTGGTTTGCCACAAGTTCCAAGTGCAGTCACTACTGAGAAGAACTCTACTACCCAACAAATTCAGTAAGAGCTCTTTTAAATGAGAGCTTAAATTTAGTACAGATTATCATGTATATCAAATTATGTGAACGTCCATAGCATAGATGCAAATAAACATCAAAAAGATCATGGTAAAGTAAGTAAGAGGAATAGATAGTAACTAAATTTACATTGTTTTATATTATTTCGCATTAACACATGCTTGTGAAATGGTAGCAGCAGCGCCATCTATTGCCAACTATATAAAGCATGCTTTATGGTAGCAGCAGCGCCATCTATTGCCAACTATATAAAGCAATGCAATAAATGTGAAGGAAAGATTTGACAAATCAGGGCAGGACTTCAGTAGCTCAATTGGAAGAGCGGCTGGACTAGATTCCCAGTAGGCCGAGAGTTCGAGTCTCGCCTGAAGTCAAATTTTTCTTTCCATTTATCTTAATATAAAATAAATTTACATTACATGTTTTAATTTGGATTCCGTGAAATATTGAACAAAAAGAAAACCGATATTTTATAGATATATTGAAAAATGTGATGTTACCCAGTAGTGCACTGAAACATCACATTTTTTCGTTTTTCAGATGTTTTTCAGTCTGGGTGTTTGTATGCGTTTTATGTGTACAACGGCACCCACAACACAGGTTTATACCTAATGTGGGCTGTGAATGTAAGCGATTTTTAAACCAACAAGTTGCACTCCGGGAGTGCCAGCAGAAGTGAAATTTTGAAGAAAAGTTGTGCATTTTTCGCTGCAGGGCGCTTGCGCAAAGCGAGAGAGAAAAATGCCTAAACGAAACAGCAGGCGCAAGCATAATAATATTTTCGCCGTGTAGAAGAAAGAGAGGGGGATACTTCCTCTCCTACTCCGCGCCGCGGTCTACACTAAAAAATGTTTTGAATTATCTTAAAAAATGCGAAGAAACTTTTTCCCCAACCTAATATTACAAACAGACACTCCAATTTTATTTATTTGTATAGAAAATATGTTCGTTATTGAACATGACCATATTGCCCATGGAAACACATACGTCACTAAACGGATCCTAAATTTTCAGTTCAGTCCCGAACCACGACCGAACGATACGGCTGTGTGAACGCTGCAACATCTCGACATCACTTTATTCCAACACCAAGAGATGTACGCAGCGCCGCGAATACTCAATTACGTACCACTCAAAGTAATGGGCTGTGTTTTGTTGGATATTTTTGTATTTATTTTTCATTAACCAAAGTGCTAGTCGTTATGAGAATTATGAAATATCAGCCAGCGCGAACATGAACTGAGATCGCTGTTGTTTTATGAAATTAAACGCTTTGATGATTTTTGTTTTTTTTTAAATAACGGAATGGTATTTTTTATGTTACTGTTATTTAAACGTATTATAAGTATTGAATTGCTAATGAAACAGTATTATATTGTCTGCTGCTATTATTAATAATAATGGCAACGCATTATACGTCCCACTGCTGGGTACGAGTCTCTCCCCTTTTTGGGGGGAGGCCTGGAGCTTACTCCACCACGCTGGTCCAATGCGGGTTGTAATGCAGGTTGTCGGATGTTTTCAAACCGCCTATAAGGCCTCCGACAAGGTTTAACGACTGCTATCTATTGATAGCAACCGGGACCGACGGCTTAATGAACCCTCCGAAGCACGGAAACGCGCATTTTAATTTGTCACTAGCGGTCACCCATCACGCACCCGACCGCGCCCGTATCGCTTAACCGAGTAGATCGTTGCCGATCTACACCAGCCGCGGGGCAATGCGCGCTTCACTTTTGCTCTTTTCTATTTATATTCTATTTAATTGCATATGGAATTTATTTTTGACCTACCATCATTATCATCTGGACAAGGTAGGCTGAAATGCGTTTGCGCTCGCGGATTGCGGTGAAGTAGATTAGCACTCGAGACAAGAGACACCTACGTTAGTCCAGTCAAAAAAAATCTGGACATAGGCCTCCTCAAAGATTGCTACAAGTAACAGTCCTGGGCCGCCCTGATCTAGCAATTGTCCGCGACCATCGTCGGTCCATCTTGTGGGGCCGGCCTACACTTCGTCTACCGGTACGCGGTCGCCATTCGAGAACTCTTCTGCCTCAACGGCCGTCAGTTCTTCGAGCTATGCATCCTGCCCACTGTCTGTCACTTGAGTTTCGCTATTCGGTGGGTTATATCGGTTACTTTGGTTCTCATGCGGATCTCCTAATTTTTGATTCGGTCTCGCAAGAAAACGCCGAGTATAGCTCAGTCCTTTGCTCTCTGCGTTCTATTTCAATTTGTTTTCTTTGTTAACCCGGGTATATGAACTTAGATAGCGTTGTTGGTTTTATAAATTAACTAGTGAATACTTGAAATAAGCATAATTATTTCGTACAGAATAATACTAGTATTTTGTTATTAAGTTGTAACTGAATTGAGAGGTTCTTTGCCCGTAAAACAGACGCGTTTGTTTTAAGAATATACAAGACCATATTATTAAGTGAATATATTTTTAGGTGTCCTTAGCCATATGGTAAAAAACGAGACCTATACAGATTCGTCACGTCTATCTGTTTGTCAGTCTGTCCGTTTGTTACAGCTATTATATTCCCAAACTATTAAGACTACATACTTGAAACTCGGCAGGTATAAGCATTCTGTGAAATGTTTTAGTATGTTTGTACAAAAATAAAAAATAGACGTCGTTACTTTTTTTTTTTTTTATGTAATTGAAGTGGCAAACAAGCATGCAGTTCACATTGTTGTAAGTGATGACTGCAGCCTATAGACACCCACACAAAGACCAAGGTCAAAATGCAAATGCGTTACCACTCCTGAGGCCTAAGGTGTTATGCCTCTGTGCCGGAAATTACAGGGCCGTACATTACCACCTGACCGGAACACGATAGTGCTGAACACTACCATTTAGCGGCAAGTAAATCAGGTAATGCGGTGGTGCCTACGCCCGCGAGCTCCGTCACTGGAGCTCTACCACCAGTAAAAACTGCTCTTCCAAGGTGGTAGACTTCCAGTGTAAGAGATTGATAGCGTAGGCACCACCGCATTACATCTATCTGCCGCCAAATGGTTGTGTTCAGCTCTATTGTATTCCGGTTAAATGGTAATGTATGGCCCCGTAATAACTATCATAGAGACATAACAACTAAGGTCTCAGGGGTGGCAACGCACCTTGAACCGTACATTCAATGACAAAGAATGTCCCTTTTTTATGTTATGGAAGTGGCAAACAAGCATGCAGTTCACATTGATGTTAAGTGATGACTGCAGCCTATAGACACCCACACAAAGACCGAGATCAAAATGCAGATGCGCTACCATTCCTGAGACCTAAGTTGTTATGCCTCTGTGCCGGAAATTACAGGGCCGTACATTACCACCTGATCGGAACACGATAATGCTGAACACTACCATTTAGCGGCAAGTATATTAGGTAATGCGGTGGTGCCTACGCCCGCGAGCTCCGTCAGCTTTTGTTTAGTCTTATCTTGTCGTTTGTAAAAGAGAGTATGGAACATTCTATTGATACCTATTTTAATTATTAAGTATTTTGGACCATTATTTATTTTTTGTTTACTTTGACATATTAATCAACGTATCAGTTGTTATTCGCTTTAATTTTATATTTGTAATTTGACCTATTATAAGCAAAAGCGTTCTATTATTTTCAAGTAATTAAATTGATTTTTGAGTTTGTCTATAGGCTGCAGTCATCACTTAACATCAACGACGTCGTACGTACGACGTCTATGTATCGACGTCGTACGTATGACGTGTCTTTTTGATTAAGTTCTAACTGAACAAAAAAAAATTTAACTTCTTAAAAATATTTTTAAATTTTTACTAGCAGTAAATTATTTAATCTGTATGATCTGAGCATAAAATAACTCATTATTACGTGACGTTATCGCATAAGTTTTGTAAACTTAGATTTAAAAATACATATTCAAGTTAAGGTAAATAAATGTATTTGTTTTTTAAAACTAACTGACCCCGCAAACATCGTTCTGCCATACAATGAATGTGACTTCAGCATGATTGCCGCACAAAAAAACAGGTGGGTGACATCGTCACTGTGAGCAACGCATTTGAATGAAATTTAATTTCATATGCAACATTTCTTACGACAACTTTTAAAATATTTATTTTAACTACATAATAAAGCAAATTTTCTATTATTTATAATAAAGTTTATACTTTATACATACATATGTAGTTACATATATTTAATTCTATTTATTTACATATATAGTAAAATATATATATATATTATATATTCCTACATATTTTACTTATGTTGTATGTATTTAGACATAGATATTTATTTTTAGAATAAAGCATTTTTAAGAAACATTTGGCTATATCATTCTTAAATTCATTTTCATTACTACCACTGCACTTTTTGATAGTTTTATTTGGCCCTAAGTTTGACTGGGAGAGAATACCATTTCGTATTAAGTCCGCCTTCTGTACATCATCCGTGTGCAAAAAGAATAAATAAATAAAATAAAGTGTATTGAAATAATGTGCATGAAATGCTTGAGGCAACAAAAGTATACAAGATGACAAAAAAAAAACGTTTAAAAAAAAAAGTTTGTTAACTAGTAATTGGATACAGCGCTGGCTTCGTAGCAAATCGTAGCTTAGTTCGTAGACTCGTAGCGTGCTACGAATGGCTACGTGACTTGTATAATATTTAATTAACACAAACGCCTTGTTAACATTTATTTTTTTTACTCGTGACTTTTCAAATTTGTCTTTTATGTTTCCTTTTTTTTTTAATGTCAGAAACGTGTCAAACAAGTATGCAGCACATATTGATGTTAAGCGACGACTGCAGCCTATAGACTACACAAAAACCAGAGGTAAAAGAGGCGGGCGTAGGCACCACCACATTACCTAATATGCTTGTCGGTAAGTGATAGTGTTCGGCACTATCGTGTTCAGGTCAGATGGTAAATGTACGGTCCTGTAATTTCCGGCACAGAGGCATAACACCTTAGGCCTCAGGAGTGGTAACGCAACTGCATTTTGACCTCTGGTCTTTATGGGGTCTCTGGTCTATAGGCTGCAGTCATAACTTAACATCAATGTGAACTGCATGCTTGTTTGCCACTTCCATAACATAAAAAAAAATTAATTGCTACGCCCGACGGTTATCATGTCGATACAAATTACCTAAAATAACACCTAAAAATGTACATGAAAGCAATAAAACTATGAACTTTGGACATGCTTGTTTGCCACTTTCATTACTATTAAAAAAACCAGGAGACTTCGGACACCAGAACTAAGTGCGTCACAAAATATGTGCCCAAATATTCATAAAGCGTTCATAACTAAGTCTGGTCGTATTTTAGTATTCAACGCGACCGGAGTTGAAATATGCCCATTATAGAGATGTAGATTTGCTCTTTGTCTAGATTTAGATATAATGTAACGTCTGGTTTGTGTTTAAATTTATATGTTCATATTTGTGAAAGCACGAGAGACTTATATTTAAGGTATTATGTGAGTTTTTTGAGTCACTTGATTGACGAGTACTTTATCTGGGACTACCAGTTAACTTTGATCTTGACGAATAAGTTTTTCTTTTTCTTCATTTATCATCATTGAAAGAATTGAAAAATTTTGTGATTATTATGTCTTAACCAAGTTGTTTAAATGCTATTATTAAATTGGTATTTTTAATACCTATTGGATTATTATTATAAGTCATTCTCTCTAGGTAGCATAAAACCCGACAATGCAAAAGTGTCCTTGTAGACCAATTTGAAATAAATGATTTGAATTTTGAATTTGCTAATTTTGAATTTACTATTAATATATGATTTTGCTTTGACTTTATGTAATGGTTATTCACTCAAGGTATTTTATAATTTATTGACGTTTTGAAAGTATCTGTAAAGATCTATTCGAAATAAAAAATATTTTATATTTATATTTCTATAACATTATGTATTTAAAACACAAGGTCACAAGGTCACAAAAAAAACAATACACAAATGTTTTATACATTTGTGTATTGTTTTTTTTTTGTGACAAGGTACCATTTAGGCGCAGTTTAGTGAAAAACACGCGTACAGGCGAAATATAAAATATTTTTTATTTCGAATAGATCTTTACAGATACTTTCAAAACGTCAATAAATTATAAAATACCTAGAGTGAATAACCATTACCTATAAATGGCGCCTAAATGGTACCTTGTCACAAAAAAAACAATACACAAATGTTTTATAAATTCTCACGCGGACGAAGTCGTGGGCACAGCTAGTTGTAAATAACAGTGAGGTACAGGTAGGTAGTTTGCTGTGGGAAAAAACGTAACAAATGTATAAAACATTTGTGTATTGTTTTTTTTTGTGACAAGGTACCATTTAGGCGCAGTTTAGTGAAAAACACGCGTACAGGCGAAATATATATAAAAACATCATCCGCTTAACTTCACCCCAACTGCCCCCCACGATTATCTTCTTGCATATCAAAAGGCTCACCCAAAACCACCCGTTTTTTCCCACAGCAAACGGCCTAAATATAAATCTTACATCTACTCTCTTTTGTGTACCTCACTGTTATTTACAACTAGCTGTGCTCACGACTTCGTCCGCGTGAGAATTTATAATTGTTCAGTATGTACCCGGACGAAGTCGTGGGCGCAGCTAGTATAAAAATAGCCTAAGTTACTTCTTATTATATAAGCTATCTGCCAGTGAAAGTCCCGTCAAAATCGATCAAGCCGTTCCCGAGATTAGCCCCGCCAAGCAGACAGACAGACAGGCAGACAAAATAGTAAAAAGTGTTGTTTTGGTATATGTACCGTGTATACATACATATGCATTTAGTCTTATGCGTTAGACTACTTTTATTCTAGCTGCGCCCACGACTTCGTCCGGGTAAGCACTGAACAATCATAAATTCTCACGCGAACAAAGTCGCGGGCACAGCTAGTTTATCATAAAAACATAAAAACATAAAAACATTTAACCAAACATAAAACTGAATAAAAGCGACGTATAAAGCAACTAGACCAAAAAATACAACAAAGTTGCTCGTACGCATTAGAGAGAACACTGTTGTGTGTAGTGTTGCCAGGTCGCTAAAACTAATAGCCGGAAATCATCAAGTTTTAACCGGACATTTGGGTAAAAAGGCCGGACACGTGTGATAGAAGCGTTCGGCTGTGCTCGGCGCTCGCTCGTTAAAGAAATGTAATAAGCCTAACAAAAGCCGAATACCGCATATTTTTTTTTATATATATTGTGGAAGTGGCAAACAAGCATGCAGTTCACATTGATGTTAAGTGATGACTGCAGCCTATAGACACCCACACAAAGACCGAGGTCAAAATGCAGACAGGCTCGAACATCTGAGCCTGCGCAGAGATATTGGTAGTCTGTGCGTGTTATACCGTCTCTACAATGGTGAGTGCTCTGTCGAACTGTTCGACATGGTGCCACCGTCTCTTTTTCTACACCGTACTACCCGCCGAAGAGAGAAGTTTTACCCTCACCGACTGGACACCTGGCAGTGCTCAGGTGCGGTTTTATCGTTCGTTTCTGCCCAGAACATGTAAATTGTGGAACGAACTTCCCTCTGAGGTGTTCCCTCGGTGCTACAATATGAGGTTCTTCAAAAATGGCGTCAAAAGAGTCCTTCAGGGCTGGCAGCGCGTTGGCAACTCCCCTGGTGTTGCAAATGTCCATAGGCGACGGTGACCACTTACCATCAGGTGGCCCGTCTGCTTGTCTGTCAACTTAATGACATAAAAAAAAAAAATGCAGATGCGTTACCACTCCTGAGGCCTAAGGTGTAATGCCTCTGTGCCGGAAATTACAGGGTCGTACATTACCACCTGACCGGAACACGATGGTGCTGAACACTACCATTTAGCGGCAAGTATATTAGGTAATGCGGTGGTGCCTACGCCCGCGAGCTCCGTCACTGGAGCTCTACCACCAGTTCATATTTTGACCGCACACGAAATCAAAAGGCCTAACTATGTCCGGCATTATCCGGACGCCTGGCAACCCTGGTTGTGTGTTACCAAAACAATTAGCTTCCTTTGGGAACGCCCTAGGACCCGAAGCGCCGAAAGGGTGGACCAAAAAAACCCCTACCCCTGTCAGATACCGCTATTAGACTGTTATTATAATTCGACCTACCCATTCCGGGGTACTCAGAATATGGTATTACCGGTAGAAGTAGGAATTTTTAACAACGACTATGCAAATTATAGTTTTACTCGAAAATCTTGTGATGTGGCATGTTTTAATCATTTAACATCTAAACAAATAAAGAAAATTGAAGTGTCTGTTTGTAATATAAAAATATCCGACTTTTACTAAATGCATACGTATGTACTCGTATACTCGGTACGTATACCAAAACAACATTTTTTACAATACTCTGTCTGTTTGTCTGTTTGTTGCAGCTAATCTCGAGAACGGCTGGACCGATTTCGACGAGAGCTTATGTAATAAGGAGTAACTTAGGCTACTTTTATACTAGCTGCGCCCACGACTTCGTCCGGGTAGATACTGAACAATCATAAATTCTCACGCGACCGAAGTCGCGCGCACAGCGTAACGCATATTATAAGATAGACTTTACGGCCCTGTAATTTCCGGCACAGCGGCATAACACCTTAGGCCTCAGGAGTGATGACGCATCTGCATTTTGACCTTGGTCTTTGTTTGGGTGTCTATAGGCAGCAGTCATCACTTAACATCAATGTGAACTGCACACCTATTTGCCACTTCCATTACATTAAAAAAAGATAGATAGCGCCATCGCCCCGTTCATTTACGTCCCTATCAGTGCAAACCCTCTGACAAGTGGTTAATGTGATAACATTATCCACTTGGTGATTCATTCACTGATTTATGACGATAATTTAAACCCTAGTAGTGGAAAGGTCTTAATGGACTTTTTATGCCCTTTTGTAGACTTCTATAGACTGCAGTAATTTACCATCGTTAAGGTACTGATAGACATGCTCATTAGTAACACGAGGCATACCACTAATGAGCATTGGCTCATTATTAGAAAAAGAACAAACAGACAGCTTCACCTCTATTAACAAGTATTTCGTATGGTTGCTAGTAATGAGCATGCTTTTTTTTATGTAATTGAAGTGGCAAACAAGCATGCAGTTCACATTGATGTTAAGTGATGACTGCAGCCTATAGACACCCACACAAAGACCAAGGTCAAAATGCAGATGCGTTACCACTCCTGAGGCCTAAGGTGTTATGTCTCTGTGCCGGGAATTACAGGGCCGTACATTATCACCTGACCGGAACACGATAGTGCTGAACACTACCATTTAGCGACAAGTATATTAGGTAATGCGGTGGTGCCTACGCCCGCGAGCTCCGTCACTGGAGCTCTACCACCATTAAAATTAATTAATTCGAGTATGCTCAAAAAGCAACAGCAATTTGATTTTTAAACATGCTTCCTGAGGCGCGGGTGAAAGGGGATATGCTTCGAGCACGTCTGAACATGTTTGCTTGCGAGCATGCTTTTTATCACATCTGTTTTGGCTTGGTAGTGTATCACATGAGCATGCTTTTAATAAGCATTCGTGTATGCACATTTTGAGCATGCTTTTTAGTGATCAATTAGCGTGCCACTAATGAGCATGTCTGTCAGTACCTTTCGACTTTTTTTATCTATGTAACTTCTATCTAGAAAATAAAATGATCAAATGACAGAGTAAAAAGAAGTAACAGACAACCATGGTGATTAAGTGGGAATATTGCCTCGTTAGTTTTGTGGTAATAGTCAAAAAAGCTCTCAGTTAAAATGAAATGAAATTCAAAAGAAATTTATTTATTTGAAAAAAAAAAATCAACAAACTGTTTAATTTTATTTTTAAAGAAAAATGGAAAGAAAAATTTGACTTCAGGCGAGACTCGAACTCGCGACCAACAAATCGGGCAGGGCTTCAGTAGCTCAATTGGAAGAACGGCTGGACTAGATTCCCAGTAGGTCGCGAGTTCGAGTCTCGCCTGAAGTCAAATTTTTCTTTCCATTTTTCTTTAAAAATAAAATGTATTTCACAAGCATGTGTTAATGCGAAATAATATAAAACAAACTGTTTAATTCCTAATTTATCAGGGAAGTCTTTATAGTAACAAAATTAAAATCAATAAAGACAATTTATATCACAGGCCTAAACAACACAAAGAATTAAATGAACAAAAAGAATTAATAAGTAGGATCTGTATCCAACATACCCATTAAAAGCCCTTTGACTTTGGAATACCTGCAACGGCGTGGCGGTGACAAGTGACAAACAGGTATATTTTCATTCCCTTTCAACCCTCGACCTCATTTACAACAACAATCGGGGATTTCCCGACGATGTTAAGTGACTCGACAACATTTTACACTTACAATAAGGCTTTTGGTAGATCTATGTATAAACCCGTCAGTTCGCGAGAATAATGATTTCAATTGTTCATTCGCCGCCGGCGGTCTCTCGTGTCTTGCCGGTTAAAAAAGTGAAGCAAAAATAGCGCAGACGGAGGAGTATGAAATTTTGCACAATCATAGTTTGTAGTTTATATGAAGCGCGCATCATCCCGCGGCTACTGTAGATCGGAACCGATCTACTCGGTTAAGCGATACGGGCGCGGTCGGGTGTGTGACGGGTGACCGCTAGTGTCAAATTAAAATGCGCATTTCCGTGCTTCGGAGGGCACGTTAAGCCGTCGGTCTCGGATGCTATCGATAGATAGCAGACGTTAAAGACCTTATCGAAGAACTAATGGGCGGTTTGAAAAAATCCGACAGCGGGTTGGCCACTCACCCGTATGTCCACCAGTCCACATTGGAGCAGTGTGGTGGAGTAAGCTCCAGCCCTCCCCCCAAAAAGGAGAGAGACTCATGCCCAGCAGTGGGACGTATAATGGGTTGCCATATATGGCCCCGTTATAACTATCACGGAGACATAACAACTTAGGAAGCTTGCACAAACCTAAGAACAAACTATGTATAGTATCCAACATTAAATATTGTACATGGACCTTAAGAAGGAGGCTTCGGCATATTTCGGGTCTGTAGAGCATTATCTCTTTCGCACATTTCCTATCTGACGTTTGTCGACCATTTTGATCAAGTTTTGACCAATACCGGACTACGAATGCTTACGTAGGCAGAGTGCAGCAGAAATAACGCTCTACGAAGACGAAACTAGCCGATTGTCACTTTCATAGGCTCGATGTACATTATTTCTTGATGAGCACTGCACAAATATAGCATATTTTATCAAACACCGACTAGATTTTCAGTGAACTTCGACATATGAAAAGAGTTTGTAATATAATATATACTACAATGTTAAATACATTGTAGGGCAGTCCAAAGGGCTCAGTAATTTAATAATGTAGACCCTTTTACGACCGAAACGAATGTATCTCGAGGCGGCAATATTTGAACGATCGCGTCACGTTAACCTGAGGGTAGTAAAATGTTTGTTGCATATGTGGTAATGTACAACCCTGTAATTGTGACAATGCATCTTTTTTTATGTAATGGAAGTGGCAAACAAGCATGCAGTTCACATTGATGTTAAGTGATGACTGCAGCCTATAGACACCCATACAAAGACCAAGGTCAAAATGCAGATGAGTGTTCAGAATAACCTAGGCTTCAGGAGCTGCCGCTCCTGAAGCCTAGGTTATTATGCCTCTGACCCGAATACGATAGTGCTGAACACTACCATTTAGCGGCAAGTATATTAGGTAATGCGGTGGTGCCCACGCCCGCGAGGTCCGTCACTGGAGCTCGACCACCAGTAAAAATCACTGATTTTTATGTAGATGTTTATAGGCTACTGCAGCATTTCCTTACCACGTACGGAAACCTGTATTAAAAGGCTTTGTAATATGTTTAACACGGCAGCACATATATTAAAAGTCCTTTTTATAAATGTTAAATACATTTATATGTAGGGCAGTCCAAAGGGCTTAGTAATTTTATACAGACCCTTTTACGAGCGAAGCGTATGTAGCTCGGGGCGGAAATGTTGAAACGATGACGTCAGGGTAACTTGAGGGTAGTAAACATATTGAGAGCAGATGAGACATTATGCTTGCTATACATTCTGGAATTAAACTTGACAATACAGAGACAATGTTAGTTTAACAAAATTAGAGTATTTTGGGTGGTTTCACCGACAAACGTTACGCAAATCTTCATTTCAAAACCAACGTTTTGTACGCTATTAATTCCACAACTACATAATTCCACAAATACATTTATGGGGTTCTTCAAAAATTATTATGGTATTGATGGCAGTCTGCTCCGTGCAATACAGTCCACGTATGTGGGCTGTCAAGCATGTGTGCGGGTAGATGGTAACATGTCACCCTGGTTTGATGTTAACATCGGTGTCAAACAGGGTTGCGTGCTTTCGTCTAGGCTGTTTATTATATATCTGGACAAATGCCTCCAGAGGGTGAAGTTGATGGATGTGGGAGTGCGTATGGGTGACTTAGTGGTGAACTGTCTGCTTTACGCAGATGATGCAGTAATTGTTAGCTCTACACCATCTGGGCTACAAGCACTAGTCACAGTCATGAAAGAGGATTGTATGGAGAAAGGCTTACAATTGAATGTGGATAAAACTAAAGTATTAGTATTTGAAAGAGATGAACAGAGAACAAATGCAAGGGTAGTAGTAGATGATGCAGTGTTAGAACAGGTTGATGAAATTGTATATCTTGGATGTGCTTTTAGCAAGGATGGTAGGTACACCACTGACATAGAAAGAAGAGTGCTTGCTGGGAATTGCGTGAATGGAGCGTTGGGTAAGCTGCTAGAATCTAAACATCTCAGCCAGCGGGCTCGACTAGCCGTACATAATGCTGTACTTACTCCAACGCTTTTATATGGAAGCGAGAGCTGGGTATGCAGGAAAGAGCATGAAAGTAAGTTGAACGCGGTCGAGATGAGATCTTTGCGCAAGATCTGCGGTGTATCACTCACCGATCGCGTTCGTAATGAAGATGTAAGAAAGAGACTTTGTGTGAATGATAGTATCGGTGTAAAAATGAAAAAAGGCATGCTCCGATGGTTCGGGCATATAGAAAGAATGTCGAATGAGCGAATGACTAAACAGATATACAATGCGAATGTGGATGGTTGCAGAGGCCCAGGAAGACCAAGGCTGACCTACCATGACCAAATAGGTCGAGTTCTGTCTGATGGTGGGGTCAAAAGTCTTAGGAATCGGCGTGCATGTATGAAGAGAATGATGAAGGTAGACGAGGCACGAGAGGTTTGTCAGAACCGGGATGTCTGGCGCTCTACACTCTCTGCCTACCCCGTTAGGGACCTGGCGTGAAGATACAACAACAACAACAACTTCAAAAATGGCGTCTAAAGAGTCCTTCAGGGCTGGCAGCGCGTTGGCAACTCCCCTGGTGTTGCAAATGTTCATAGGCGACGGTGACCACTTTCCATCAGGTGGCCCGTTTGCTTGTCTGTCAAACTTCAGACATAAAAAAATCATATGTATAATTTCGCATCTCAACGATTCGTATACTAATTATTTCGCAAACATTTGATTACGTAAATGTATAAAATAATAAATAATACTGTCAGCAAAAAAAAATACTTTTTATATAATATACTAGCGGCCCGCCCCTGTTTCGCGCGGGTGCAATGTTACCTACCTTCTCCTATTCGTCTTAGCGTGATGATTATAGATATAGCTTAAAGCCTTCCTCGAGATGTTTTATAGTTTAGGCAGCGTACGCAAAATAAGTGACTTTTCTGGTTGAAGTTTTACACCTTGTGTCTGAAAAACCCCAAGTATCTTACGTAACCCTATTTTTTCCAAAAAAAAATATAGCTTCAGTTACCCGTGGATAATGTAGCTTTCGAATAGTGACGATATCTTTTATAGTTTAGGCATCGTACGCAAAATAAGTAACTCTTCTGGTTGATTTTTTACACCTTGTGTCTTAAAAACCCAAATATCTTACGGAACCCTATTTTTTCCAAAATAAAATATAGCTTTAGTTACCCGTGGATAATGTAGCTTTCGAATAGTGAAAGAATTTTTAAAATCGGTCCAGTAGTTATTGAGCCTATTCAACACAAACAAACAAAAAAATATTACCTCTTTATAATATTAGTTTATCAATAGTTTAGATTTGAGAATATTTTTTCTACTAAATTATTTATGAAGTGAATAGATTTGTAATAATCTGTTGGCGAAGTGAATTATTTATGTAGTGACGTGGTTGTGGAAAGTTGTGAAACGAAATCGTTGCGAAACGTTGGTTTTGTAATAAAGAGTTTTGAAACATTTGTCGGTAAAACCTTTTGTGGGTTTTTTGTGCACGTGCCCCGGCGGTAACGGTATGGACCGTAAAATGACAGTACGGGTATCACCTTTTTCACCAAAATCTATCTAAAAATCACTACGGCAACAGCCGATAACTCTGCATTAGGGGTTCATAGAGAGCAGTCTCGCTGTCATTCTGTACAGAGTGCTCGAGTTCCTACTGTCTAACCTAACATGTTTTGTAAGAGCACTTTAGGTATACACACAGATACACAGGGGTAGTACATTTTTTTTAAATTTATTAATCTCTAAATATCCAGATGTGAGTTTCGTAGTAATAGATGATTTTTGTAGTGTGCGTTTGTGTCGCACGCATTTCCCCCCGCAAAAAATGTCAGACTGTTTTACATCTATAATCAACGCTATGGCTACTCCCCTGCAGTCCGCCGCGACCGGTGGCCCGTGTTGCTCTATGGTTTAGATAGATATTATTTACATTTCACTTTAAATAAGTCCGCATACTAGATTTTCACTTCCATGACTTAAAAAATACACTCCTATGAGGTCCTTTCACGGAAATATAGTCATTAACTCATTTTACGTGACGACCCGGTTAGTCCAGCGGTGTGAGATGTCCGTTTGATACTAGGGTTGCGGGTTCGATCCCCGCACCGAGACAAATATTTTTATGGCCTACAGATATTTGTTTCGGGTCTGGGTGTTTGTGTATGTGTACAACGACACCCACGACACAGGTTTATACATACTGTGGGGCTGTGAGTGTAAGCGTATTTTATTTATTATTATTTATTTAACATTGTGACTTTATTCTAATCAAATCACTAATGTGTTTCAGGTCGATTTTACTTCACTCGGGCAGTGGGCCAAGGCCGGTTAATATCGACGTTCCTAAGTATATTCAGACATAGGTACCTCAATAACTATAAATCTCAACTTAGTTTTGGACTGGTTTGGAGCTTAATTCAAAGCAACTACGTCGTATACTTGTCAGGATTGATTAGGTTACTGACAGAAAAGCGGTTTCCAGAATAGAGGTAAAATGCATTCATTTGAAGGTAAAAGGAAGCATTATTGTTTAATTTTGTCCATTTTACGTTTGTATCAATATCATTAGGGCGAAGTGATTTGTAGCTAACCAATATAATTATTGTAAAAAATATTTTGATGCTTTTATGACATAGGTATCAGTTCACTTGTGTGATGGGTGTTATTCATTTAATATCGAATCATCTTGAACTTAAATAGAATAGTCCCACTGTCGTATTTTCTCCTCTAAAATAATTTAATTATTTTTAATCGTGGATCGTGGAACCACGAAACCATTTAAAGCCTTTGACACTATACTGATTGAATGCAATCGTGGTAGAGCTTCCGTAAACGGAGTTCGCGGTCGTAGGCACCTACCATTACCTAATATACTTGCCGCTAAATGGTAGTGTTCAGCACTATCGAATTCCGGTCGGGTATTAATGTACGGCCGTGTAATTTCCGGCACAGAGGCATAACATCTTGGGCCTCAGGAGTGGTAACGCATCTGTATTTTGACCTTGGTCTTTGTGTTGGTGTCTAAAGGCTGCAGTAATCATTTAACATAGATGTGAGCTGCATGCTTGTTTGCAATTTCCATAACAATAAAAAAAAATGATCGCGCGCGTAAGTAGCACTGCATTACCTAAATTATTTGCCGCTTAATGTGCGGAAAATAGTGTAAATAGTGTTTAGATCAGGTGATAATGTACGATCCTGTAATTTCCGGCAAAGAGGCATAATTAATACCTTGGGTTTCAGAAGAGAAGAAAGCAACATCGAAATCTCTGGTTTCACGAAGTTGTTTATAGGCTACATTTCACTTACCATCAATGTGAACTGTAAGCTTGTTTGCCACTTCATGATATTAAAAAAAATTGTCTCTGAGTAAATTTGTTTACAGACGGGCGGATATAAACTCTAAAAAGGGGATGTATACACCTGTATACAATATGTAACGGGATAATGCACACTATCTAACACCTCGATTAGAAAATCGAGTTATAATCATAACACATGAACTTAAATTACATGTTTATGTATTTCATATTTTTTATTTAAGAAATAAGTTGGCCTCATTTTTTACGAACAGTATGCACACTTTGTACATACTTACCCTACTTCTACCCACGGGTACCCATAAAACACGAACCGAAAAAAAGTGATGTAGCGTAACTTGCGTACCCTCATTTAACACTCCCTAGTACTTAATAAGATTAATTTTTAGTTTCCACTTTTTTATTTTTTATGTTTTATAGCTTGTTGAGACTAGCAATTTACTTTGGATAGACGTTAGTCTCATTTTCACTTTTATTGACTGTTCACTAAATTGGGTGACCATTATTTCCTTAATTTTTACTGGTGGTAGAGCTCCAGTGACGGAGCTCGCGGGCGTAGGCACCGCATTACCTGATTTACTTGCCGCTAAATGGTAGTGTTCAGCACTATCGTGTTCCGGTCAGGTGGTAATGTACGGCCCTGTAATTTCCGGCACAGAGGCATAACACCTTAGGCCTCAGGAGTGGTAACGCAGTTGTATTTTGACCTTGGTCTTGGTGTCTATAGGCTGCAATCATCACTTAACATCAATGTGAACTGCATGCTTGTTTGCCACTTCAATTACATTAAAAAAAAATAATAATAATTAACTTAGGGACAAAATATTACCTATATCAAGAATGTCTGAAATCGATTCGGTTATTGATTCTGACCCAACTAGTTTCGGCTTGTATATTCAATCCTGTTACACGTTGTATAATAATATGTATATATGTATATATTGAATACCTAATGAAGTTGTTATTTATTCACCCTAACTTCTACACATATAAGAAACATAAAGTTAAGGGAGCGTCGTACAGTTCGTAGCTTAGATATTGCTTGCTGAAACTACACACGTGTCAGTAAACTCGATTTGATGAAACTGCTAGAGATTTTACCCGTTTGCATAAAGTTCTTCAAGGAGTTGTAGGAACATAATTATACACTAACCCCCTTATTCATAAACGTATATGAAATACGTTTTAGCTTTAAATGCTTTGTCTTTGTCAGTTGCATTGTCAAATGTGCAGGATAGAAAAAGACAAAGGAGAGATTAGCAACACTTTAGCTATAATACGTTTATGAATAAGGGGGTTAGCCTGGGTTGCACCACGACTTTTGTAAAAATTATTGTAACATTTCACATCCTTTTCTAACTTAAAGAAATCTGTTTAAGTTAGAGCAGGATGTGAAATGTTACAATAAATTTGACTTTAACAAAAGTTGTTCTGCAACCCAGGCTAAATGATTTTCTGTACACTTCAAAGTTTTTTTTTTTAGATGTGTACGTCTGATTCCATTGCAGAATTATTTCATCCATCCAGATATGCTGCAACACTTATTTTACGTATATTTATGATCTAGAGCAGTGATTCCGAAAGTGGTCCATATGAAGGGAAGACCTTGATGGGGTCCATGGAAGACTTGATGGGGTCTACGTATATGCGTAAATAAAAATGGGATAAATGGGAAAGTGATATAAAAGCAGGGAGGTCCACCGAAACCAGAAAAAAATTTAAAGGGGTCTACAAGAAAAATAGTTTGGGAACCTCTGATCTAGGGATTATAATAAAATATCCACCGCTAGACCGATGAACGATGCGATGTTACTTGTGAACGTAGAGTGACGAACGTAGAGAACGTAGTTAACCTCGCGTGGCCCACGTGGTACCGCCGTTGGCAATGCACATTCAACACAAGGCAAGCAAGTCGTCATCGAGTGGTATACTCGCCGTCCGCGCGTAGACCGCGCGCCGCCCGAGCGTTGACGGCAGAGAATATGTAATAATTTTTCTTACTTGGGGTCTTAGAGCTCCAGTGACGGAGCTCGCGGGCGTAGGCACCACCGCATTACCTAATATACTTGCCGCTAAATGGTAGTGTTCGTGTTCTGGTCTGTTGGTAATGTACGGCCCTGTTATTTCCGCCACAGAGGCATAACACCTTATGCCTCAGGAGTGGTAACGCATCTGCATTTTGACCTTGGTCTTTGTGTAAGTGCCTATAAGCTGCAGTCATCACTTAACATCAATGTACACTGCAGGCTTGTTTGCCTCGTCTTTTACATAAAAAAATAAAAAACTACCGACTTATTGAAATTTCAGTTCATGCAGTCAGTCCACCGAACCATTGTTCAGTGGACTGACTGCACTAGTTGAAGAATTCACTCCCAGTAGAAGAAAATTCTCCCGCTAGTGGGAGGTGACGTCACGTCTCGACGCCATCTTCCTTCTTATAACATAATAATAAGTCGTATTCCTCTCAAACGTGAATACATTTACTAAAAATAGTACGCAAAAGGGGCGCGTTCATAATTCACCGACGGTAAGTTACGCAACATTTTCAGATACGCAACTTTGATTTCCTACGAAGATTTACTGCTTAACCTTGACTCGGTACTTTGAATAATATATGTCTCCATATTTCGTTATCCATACGTGCTTCATACGTCATTTGTCGTGGGACAGACGGGTTCATAGTTTTTTATGTGTTCGGCGGCATCGTGTGACGGGTTGCTCACTTCCCTTCAAAATGGTCGAGGAGATCAATGGCTGCCACATGCGTCATACTCGTGAACGGGTGCTGATTGTGGGGACTGGTCTGTTGTGATTTGCGGGTGTTATTTTCTATCATGATATTAAGCTGTTGATGGGTATTTGCGTATGTGTTTATATGCAAATATTTATATGCCATGGACGTTCACATTATGTTTATTCTATTTAATAATATTTGTATTAAATCTAAAGTTTTAACAAAAGAGCCACACGCTGAGTTTGTTGGGTAGCGGAGTTCTTATACAAATGTAGAATTTTATACAAAAACCAGAAGTCAAAACGCAAAAGTGTTGCCTTGCAGGTGTAAGGCCTAAGTTGCTCTACGACACCTGGCCATACTTAAACATCTGCAGAATAAGAATAAGAGATTAATTTATCGACAAAAAAAAACATTCATCGTTTTAAATATTGACTCCATAGATTCTCGAACTAGTATTCACTCTGTTTCGGGAATCAGTGGCTTCTCCAGATGATATCATATTACAATTTTGTTGTATAATTTAATTAAATGTAATTAAGTAACTAGGTATCTATGTTCTGGGGTAATAAGGTAACCTTTGGATCTTACATAAAGACATACCTAATATACTTTTACAAAGTTAATCTAGGCCTCAGGAGTGGTAACGCATCTGCATTATGACCTTGGTCTTTGTGTGGGTGTCTATAGGCTACAGTCATCACTTAAGATCAATGTGAACTGCATGCTTGTTTGCCACTTCCATTACATAAGAAAAATGTGACTGCATGCTTGTTTGCCACTTCAATTACATAAAAAAAATGTCTATGTAAAATGCAAAGTAAGGACAAAATGTAAAGTAAAAGACTTCAGGCAGGGCATGTCACAATAATTGATACAATAATTCCCTAAGTAAATAATACATCACATAATTCTAAACTACATAATAACACCATCGCCCGGACGCGCAACATACACACACACACACACACTCACACACACCCACACTCACACACACACGCACCCACACTCACACCCACCCACACTCACACACACACCCACACCCACACCCACACCCACACTCACACACACACCCACACCCACACACACCCACACACACCCACACACACCCACACACACACACCCCCACACACACACCCCCACACACACACCTCCACACACACACCCCCACACACACACAAATACTTAAATAATGTTAATTGTTTTTGTTATTATACTGTAATTATTATTAATTTGTGACCAATGATTAATATTTACCAATAAGCCTGATGTTTCATCATTAATATAATAGATAATGTAAGTTTGTAATTAGAAAAGAGCGGGTTCTCCTAACACAAGCAAATTTTGATTGAAAGGAGACTCAATACTGAAATATGTCAAACTATGTAATTGTGTAATGGAAATAAATTATTGTAATTATTGTATTGTATGTCGATGTTACTCTTATGGCCGAATACTCAAACATCACCCAGTTTTAAGCAACCCTCAAATGTGCGCTATCTCTGTCGTTTGAACGTGTTTTATAAAGACAGAAGACTTTTGAGTTCCAATTAGATTTGAGTGACGTTTGAGTATTTGGCCGTAAGACATGATCAGGTTAATAAAAAATTACACGCAAAAGGGCGCGCCCATAATTTACCGACGGAAAGTTAGGCAACATTTCAGAGACTTTGATTTCCTACCAAGATTTACTGCCTACCGTTGACTCGGTACTTTGAATAATACATGTCTCAATACTTCATCATTCAAACGTGCTTCATAGTGCGTCATTCATCGAGGATAGCCATGTTTAAAGTTTTATATATGTATAAATTATTTGTAAAGGGGAAATGAGACATTCTACTGATATACTTTTTACATTATTTTATTACATTTAGTTTTATCTTAGTGATATTCTTGACTTGACATATATTTTTTATCTTGTTTGACATGTATATCAATTGTTATTCACTTTAATTTATTTTGTTTGTTTTTGACGTGTCATAAGAGGTGCCTGTCACCCTAAATGAATAAATGAGTTTCTGAATCTGAATCTGAATCTTCTGAATATAGGTCCCAATACCTACACTTATTTATGTATCAGTGTCAAAAATGTATAGCATTATTTTATGTTGTGAAACTGACAAATAAGTATGCAGCATTCATATGAATGGGAAGTGCGTACTGCAACCTCAATAAAGTTGCGTTGCATCTACACAAAAATCAGGGTCGAAATTGGTATTGGCACGAATATTCGGCCATTATTCGATATTCGGCCTATTCGGCCACTTTTTTATATTCTGTATTCGGCCGAATACTGGGCACTACTTCAAATCGAGCAATTCGCCAATTTTTGAGTCCGTATTCGGAAAATACTACTTTACTTTTACTTACTAAACTTTATAACATAACTAGCTGTGCCCGCGACTTCACCCGCGTGAGAATTTATGATTGTTCAGTATCTACCCGGACGAAGTCGTGGGCGCATTTTTGTCTTTAAAAAAATGTTGTTTTGGTATAATATGTACCGTGTACATACATAAGCAGTTAGTATACAGCGGTTAATTTAATATTACAAACAGGCATTCTAATTTTATTTATTTGTTTGGATGTATAGATAAATAAAAATATATAAATGCAATAAATTTCTTCTATCTCATAGTACTCGTGCCGTTTAAAGGGTTCCGTAGTCTACAAGGAATCCTTATAGTTTCGGCATGTCCGTATGTTATTTTTTTTTTAATTTTACTGTTCAGTATTATTTTGTGTCTACGCACGTTACATGACTTCTCATGCTGACGTCATGACGGCTGGGGGCGTGTCAGTCGTAGGAGCTGCTACGCCACCTAGCGACGACAATAGAAAAAGCAGAAGTACCGTTATGCCGCCTAGGTATCTAAGGACCTTCAATGGGCGAGCGTGGCTACTCCTACCGAATCTAGCTACCGAATCTAATTAACGAATCTCTGTTATATTTAATTTTGTATTACATTTTATATCAAAGTAATAAACATATAATCTACTTTAAACAAAGCAAAGTTATTAAAGAGAACCTGAAGCACCATTTTGAATTAATAGTTAGAATTCTTCCACCAATAAAACTTACATTGAAATTTAAAACAAAGTAATAAAGTTAAATAATTGTACGAAATAATCAATATACAACCTTAATGTACAGCTCAATATAGTTACATGTGAACAAATTTCAAGAGAAACCCGTGGAAGTTTCGTGGAAAGTTTAAATATAACACATCGTATTTAGTCCGGTCGGGTCGATAACGTTTATACCGACCGTCGGTCTGCCTGAATGTAATTTAACACAAATGTGTACCTTATATTATATGCACACAATATCCAGTGCCTGATCTAAGCATAGGCAACATGGGCAGTTGTCTATGGGCCGCCACCACACCAAAAAAGAAGTCGATAATGGCTCAGGCTCATAATAAACATAAATAACATATTTTTTACTGGTGGTAGAGCTCCAGTGACGCACCTTGCGGGCGTAGGCACCACCGCATTACCTAATATACTTGACGCTAAATAGTATTGTTCAGCACTATCGTGTTCCGGTCAGGTGGTAATGTCCGGCCTTGTAATTTTCGGCACAGAAGCATAACACTTTAGGCCTCAGGAGTGGTAGCGCGTTTGCATTTTGATCTTGGTCTTTGTGCGGGTGTCTATAGGCTGCAGTCATCACTCACTTAACGTCAATGAACTGTATGCTTGTTTACCACTTCATTAAATAAAAAACTTAGACTTCAGGAGTAGTAATGCATCTTCATTTTAAATCGTCGGTTTATACAGTCTGTAGTATTCAGTTACCGTCAATGCAAACTGTATTTTTAAGTGCCCCCAAAGAATAATTATAAATAATAATAGTAACCCATTATACGTCCCACTGCTGGGCACGAGTCTCTCCCCTTTTTAGGGGGAGGCCCGTGTTAAAACGTCTAATTACTATTCAATAGACATTACCAAAATTTTGTTTCATTGGTTTTATACGATAGCGCGTATGCAGAAACGAGACAAAGTATGGTAGCGATCTAGTATAGCTTCCCAATAAAAGGTATTTCCTGACTAGGGTCCCCATAGAATACATAATAAGGTGTAGTTAATAGTAATTAAGGTGTAGGAAGGGAAGACGGCAACATTAAGTGAATCCCTCACTAAATCCACTTATCTCATTCTGAAGACAATTTGTACTTGTGAATAGGGTAGGCTTTTTTGTTTTGTTTGTAATTCCAAAATGTATAGGAAATATATATTTGCACAGAAGAAGTTTGTTCGTTTGGGACCCGAAAACCTGAACTGGACATCGGCATAGACTTGTACCTTTCCGTGTTCCTTTTAACTTCGTTATAAATATTTAATCGGCATTTAATTTATATTATTTTTTTTTACATGTCCAAATACCATAGTTTAGCTGGATGAAATGCGTGACACTTAAATGTAACAAAAATGATAACTTACAAAATGAATATTTAGCTTTTTTTTAAGTGTAGAATATAGAAAATGTAGAAAGGTGGAAAAAAAATTATGTTCAGTGATGACTAAAGCTTATAAACATCTTCACAAAAACCGGAGGTCAAAATTCAGGTGCCTTGCCACCCATGAGACCTGAAGTTGTTGGTCTCTGTGATAGTTATTATGGTCCCTTTTTCACGAACCTAAAATTAGTTTGAAAGACCTATTCATTGACACCATACTATGAAACGCGCTAAAAAAATAAAAGCTGTCTGAGCTGTCACATGTGGGACCCCCGATTGGAACGAAATTCCTCTTCAATTCGTAATGAATCACTTTCACAATCCATTGTTATTTTTTTTTATTAAAATTAAATAAAACTTCATACACACGAACATGACAAGACAATTTACGCACGCACAGAAGACGCGCGCGTCGCGTAGCTTGTCACTGTCGAGAGTGAGAGAGAGAGAGAACGAATAAGTCGAATCCTATACTCGGCCAGCCCTCTCCGAGCGCTACGCACTATAACAAAAGTGTCGTGACGATTTCTCGTGACGTTCACCTAGCCTCCTTAGCCAACGTACCGCGCGATAAAGAACTTTGTTCCAATAACATCCCTCCCCTACACTAAAAGGAGAATGTACTCATGGCAAAATCAGAACTAACGCATCCATACTTCAAGAACTCGATATCAAGCAGCGTCTATCCTCCGTGGTTCAGTCTCGAATTCTTATGTTTTTCGGACACGTTTCGAGACGGTGTGAACACTCCATAGAACGCTTGACCGTCCAGGGAGTTTTCATCGGCAGAAGAGGACGTGGTAGATCTCCTATGCGCTGGGCCGACCAAATAAAAGCCGTTACTAAGAAATCGTTCTACGAGTGCACCCGAAAAGCATTGGTACGTGAGGAGTGGCGGCGGGTTGTGAAGCAAGCAACCAACCTTGAAGTGACAACCACGACGACTCTGGCAAGAGTTTAACAACTAAGAAGAAGAGACTCATGGCAAAATACAGCTTTGTAAGTCGCGGTAAGCTGCGGAGAGAGACGGAGGTATGGACGGTGTCTTATATTTTTATTTTTAAAGAAAAATGGAAAGAAAAATTTGACTTCAGACGAGGCTCGAACTCGCGACCTACTGGGAATCTAGTCCAGCCGCTCTTCCAATTGAGCTACTGAAGCCCTGCCCGATTTGTCAAATCTTTCCTTCACATCTATTGCATTGCTTTATGGTAGCAGTAGCGCCATCTATTACCAACTATGCTAGTTAGGCAACCGATATAATAGACTTTTCAGTTTATTGAATATCGTAAAGAAGTCGCTTTTACCCTTAATAATTGTTTTTATATTATTTCGCATTAACACATGCTTGTGAAATATATTTTTATTTTTAAAGAAAAATGGAAAGAAAAATGGTGTCTTATGTTTGTATTATTATCTTATTTCATTAATACCAGGTTCTGAGCTGTGCAGCCGAGCTGAAATATTAAAGTGATTGTACTTTTACCGAAAGAATAATTATCGCTACACGACCCGGATGACTGGTGATTTATGTTACAAAAAGTTCCGAATTTTGTTAACATTTTATAATAGGAGGTCAACAGAGTTCAATTAAAATACTCCATTTAAAGAAAAATGGAGAGAAAAATTTGACTTCAGGCGAGACTCGAACTCGCGGCCACTGGGAATCTAGTCCAGCCGCTCTTCCAACTGAGCTACCGAAGTCCTGAGCGTCAAGCTCAGTTGGAAGAGCGGCTGGACTAGATTCCCAGTGGCCGCGAGTTCGAGTCTCGCCTGAAGTCAAATTTTTCTTTCCATTTTTCTTTAAATAAAATATATTTCACAAGCATGTGTTAATGCGAAATAATATAAAACAATTGAAATACTCCAGTAAACAAGTAAGTTTTGAGTGTTTTCTTGTGTGATTATGATCTTGTGGATTTGACGACCCGGTTAGTCCAGCGGTGTGAGATGACCGTTTGATTCGTAGGGTCGCGGGTTCGATCCCCGCACCGGGACAAACATTTGTATGGCCTACAGATATTTGTTTCGGGTCTGGGTGTTTGTGTATGTGTAGTATGTGTACAACGGCACCCACGACACAGGTTTATACCTACCGTGGGGCTGTGAGTGTAAGCGTATATATATACATATATAGCGCAGTTCACATTGATGTTAAGTGGTGACTGCAGCTTTTAGACACCCACAAAAAGACCAGAAGTCAAAATGCAGATGTGTTGCCATCCTGAGACCTTAATTGTTATGTCTCTGTGACAGTTATTACAAGGTCATACATTTTTATAATTTACCTACCTATTAAGGTAGCCTACACTTATCCGAGTCGAACACGTTGAACGAATCGTAGTCAGGCCTCCTTGACTACGATTCGTCTACGATGAGCTCCACGACTGGAGCTTTACCACAAGTAAAGAACAAGACACTTCTAAATATGTATTTCTCACCAGGTAGATTGTTAAAAAATATAAAATTCAGCGCTCGTCACGCGAGTGTATTGATTACCGGCCGGTCGTTAGCCGCTTCATTGAGCTTTGATTTACGACAAGCTACAAGTCAATATACAGGTTGCACATGATAATACAACATTAAATTAAAATAGAAACACTGGTGACAGACATACTGGTGAACAGAAATATCATGACAACATAAAAGGATTTTAAGGAAGGAGGAGGAGGAGAAGGCTATAAATCCACCAATATCGTAATATCCAATCGTATATTCCAATGATATCGTAGTTATGGCTGAGACTCTGGAAGACCTTAGCACAATGCTCAATAGGGCCTCCCAACGAGTGAACATGGACAAGACGAAGCTCATGTCAAATGTCCATGTTACCCACTCCTGTAATGGTCGAGGGTACTACACTCGAAGTTGTTGACGATTATGTATACCTGGGACAAACTGTCCAGTTAGGTCGGTCCAACGTCCGAGAAAGAGGTCAATCGCCGAATCCAACTCGGTTGGGCAGCGTTCGGGAAGCTACGATACTTTTTCTCGTCCGACTTACCGCAGTGTCTCAAGAAAAAGGTTTTTGACCAATGTGTGTTGCCAGTGATGACATATGGGACAGAAACGTGGTCGCTCACTATGGGCCTCATAAGAAGGCTCAAGGTCACTCAGAGAGCAATAGAGAGGGCTATGCTCGGAGTTTATCTGCGAGATCGAGTCAGAAATGAGGAGATCCGCATGAGAACCAAGGTTACCGACATAGCTCACCGAATAGCGAGACTCAAGTGGCAGTGGGCAGGGCACATAGCTCGAAGAACTGACGGCCGTTGGGGCAGAGCAGTTCTAGAGTGGCGACCACGTACCGGGAAACGAAGCGTAGGCAGGCCTCCCACAAGATGGACCGACGACCTAGTGAAGGTCGCGGGCAATCGCTGGAAGAGGGCGGCCCAGGACCGTTCGTTGTGGCAATCTTTAGGGGAGGCCTTTGTTCAGCAGTGGACGTCTTTTGACTGAAATTATGATGATGATGATGATAAATCCACCACGACGCGAAGAAACCTAAATGACGCAGAATAATGTTTAAATAAGGAACGTTAACGTTACAATAACTTATTTGAACGGTAAAGTTATTTATTATAAAGTTGCGTAAGCTTACACAAATATAATTTATTTTAACTATTATTATTTTATTATGGGCTGGAGCTTACTCCACCACGCTGCTCCAATGCGGTTTGGTGGAGATACGGGTTAGTAGCCAACCCGCTG
This sequence comes from Macrosoma leucophasiata, assembly GCA_036365455.1. Classification (NCBI taxonomy): domain Eukaryota; kingdom Metazoa; phylum Arthropoda; class Insecta; order Lepidoptera; family Hedylidae; genus Macrosoma; species Macrosoma leucophasiata. Next base: position 1,903,582 of record JAWQUS010000004.1, on the reverse strand, counting down.
CCGGATGATTACAAACTGCCCATAAGGCCTCCGCCAAGGTTTAACGACTAACCGGGTCCGACAGCTTAACGTGCCCTCCGAAGCATGGATACGCATATTTTAATTTACGATTAGCGGTCACCCATCACACGCCCGACCGCGCCCGTATCATTTAACAGAGTAGATCGCTTCCGATCCACACCAGCCGCGGAGCCATGCGCGCTTCGCTTACTATCAATGTAAATTGAATGTTTGTTTGCCACTTCTTGTTATAAAAAATAGAAGCACAAGATAAGGGTACAGTTTTTCCTTTCGAGATACGGAACGCTATAAAACTATGGTACCACCATTAATTCGCAAAGAAAAAAAAGACACGTTATATTAAAAACGATAGAGAACCGTTGTAGATTGAGTCACGAAATAAGCACAAAGCGCAAATTTGCTGAGGCAAATTTTTCATGTCACATAATAAACCTGTTACTATGATGTGCTTTCAGAGTAGGGGTGTAGACGATATATCGATAAAACATCAACCTTGTAATTGAAAACATCAAGAAATATCGATGTTGCGATTACGATTGTAGAGTTCCAGTGTGAAAGCTGAAGGACGTAGAAACAACGATATTATCTAATGTATTTATCACCAAATGGTAGTGTTTAACACTATCGTGTTCCAGTTAGATAGTAATCTATGGAATATCACAAGGACATGACAATTCAGATGTCAGGGGTGGTAACGAATTTGTATTTTGGCCTTCAGTTTTTGTGTGAATGTTTATAGGCTGCTGTAACTAGAAGTGCGCATGGCCCCACGGTGAGGATCGTAATCGATCTACTCGGTTAAGCAATACGGGCGCGGTCGGGTGTGCGATGGGTTACCGCTAGTGGAAAATTAAAATGCACAGTGCCGTGCTTCGGAGGGCATGTTAAGCCATCGGTCCCGGTTGCTATCGATATGAAAACATCCGACAGCGGGTTGGCCTAGCTAACCCTTATCTCCACCAACCCGCATTGGAGCAGCGCGGTGGAGTAAGCTCTAGGCCTCTCTTCAAGAAGGGGAGAGACTCGTGCCCAGCAGTGGGACGTATCAAGAGTTGTCATGATTACATTATTATAATGTGAACTTGAAGCTTGTTTTTGTTGTCACTTCATGACATAAAAAAATATCGCAAAATAAGCCGACTTTTTAACCGACGACAAAAAGGAAGGAAGTTCTCAAGTCGATGCGTATGTATATATTATTTATTATTGTATTTATTATCATTAATCATCTACCATACTTTATAATATTATAAATTTGAAAATAAGAATGGACATAGGTCACTTTTTGTACCAAAGTCAAATAGCATACTTTGATTGTATACACCTCTAGATGGAGCATCTAAGTTCATAAGCGTCCAAAAAAATATCAGTTAACTGTTGGCTGATAGCTTCGTTCCGCTCGTTCAGTAGCGATACTGTCATTGTAACGTAAACACGTCCACATCTATGCTTTCATTATGACGATTTGCGCTATTAAAGTGTGCCGAAATTACTAAAGAAGAATTAAAACATCTAAAAACATTTCTTATTATCTACTACTTCTTATTAACTACACTTAACATAGTCCTAAATGTATCCCAGAATTAAATCAACAATTTTTAATTTTACGTCGAATTTGTACGATTCGTTGAACGCCATGTTTACTGTGTTGAGAAATATGATGATACAAAATAAAATCTATATAAAATATATGTTTAATATACCTATATTTATTTTAATAAAATTATTTTAATAACCCCGAAGGAAAAAGGTGGGTATCTGTTTATGGGTTTGTAAATACCCAACTAGTGGATTAATTCCAGATTTTGATTTTGTTCTTAAAAATGTATTTATTTATCTTTACGATAAAAGTAATTTACACTAAGAACAAATAACTAACAACGAATAACTTAAGCTAATACACGTACCAATACAAACAAAAAAATTAAAATTACTAAAAACGAATAACTAAAGCTACTGTGAGACGACCCGACGAATATCGTTATATTATTATGTCACACACAAAAATTGAACTCGACTTAAGCTAATTTTCCCTATTATTAGTGGAAAATGTCATAAGCAAGTAACATTTTCACCAGTTGAGTAGTGTGTCTAAAGCGAATAAAATATACATACTAGTGTGTGTTACACGCACACAAGGATTTTCGAATTGGGACATTGTTTTTGCAGCGTTTGTAAGGCGACGCTCCATCTAGACGTGTATATAATCAAAGATAGCACACAAAGTTGCAGAATACAGATAACAAAACATAAAAAAAGATCATTCAAATATACATTCCACCGGTGGTAGAGCTCCAGTGACAGAGCTCGCGGGCGTTGGCACCACCGCATTACCTAATATACTTGCCGCTAAATGGCAGTGTTCAGCACTATCGTGTTCCGGTCAGGTGGTAATGTACGGCCCTGTAATTTTCGGCACAGAGGCATAACACCTTAGGCCTCAGGAGCGGTACCGCATCTGCATTTTGACCTTGGTCTTTGTGTAAGTGTCTATAGGCTGGAGTCATCACTTAACATCAATGTGAACTGCATGCTGGTTTGCCACTTCCATTACATAAAAAAAACATATAATCAAACGTTATTTTAAGCCAATTCAGAAAAACTTCCATGTTTCGATGCATGGACGTTTATTAGTGATGTTTTACGTATCGATACCTATGGTTATCTATAAGATAAGCATCCCTATTTAAATATGAGGAACACGAATACACGTGTAACACGTTTTTGTCGCATTCAGACATGTTTCACGTATTATTATAATATTTTTACACAGAAAAGGTGATATACTATTGAACCTATACGTATCTATACTTAATATTATAAAGCTGAAGAGTTTGTTTGTTTTTTTTATGCCATGGAAGTGGTAAACAAGCATGCAGTTCACGTTGATGTTAAGTGATGACTGCAGCCTATAGACATCCACACAAAGACCAAGGTCAAAATGCAAATGCGTTACCACTCCTGAGGCCTAAGGTGTTATGCCTCTGTGCCGGAAATTACAGGGCCGTACATTACCACCTGACCGGAACACGATAGTGCTGAACACTACCATTTAGCGGCAAGTAAATCAGGTAATGCGGTGGTGCCTACGCCCGCGAGCTCCGTCACTGGAGCTCTACCACCAGTAAAAAAGTTTGATTGCTTGAACGCGCTAATCTCATGAACTACTGGTCCGATTTGAAATTCTTTCAGTATTAGATAGCCCATTTATCGAGGAAGACTAGGCTATATAACATCACGCTAAGATGAATAGGAGAGGGTAGGTAATAATAAAACCGCGCGGAGCCTGGGCGGGCCGCTAGTTTGTTATAAAAGAAAGTATAATAAATATTGCTTGAAGATAATAACGAACTACCTGCCTCAGTAGCCTAGTGGTAGCAGGCCACTACTACCCTGGGGTCCCGGGTTCGATTCCCGGCTCGGGGGATATTAGAGATAACGGTATTAAATCCTTTATCTCTGGTTCTATTGGGATTTTCCCATTTTCTGGAAGTTTCCCAGTACCTCGAATTTTGGTAATGTGCCCGGACATGTCAATAAGCTCGCCACCTGTTACATGAGCCAAAACGTAACCGGCGAATCTTGGGTGTTTGTATGTATGAGTGAATGCATGCATTTATTTAGGTAATGCCTACGCCCGCGAGCTCTGTCACTGGAGCTCTACCACCAGTGCAATACCATATGTATGTTTGATTGGAAACAAAGTAATACGACAACCCAATAGGACCCTCAAGCTTTTCTCCTGAAGCTGCTAAATTGACTATTTTTTTATTTGATAGAAGTGGCAAACAAGCATGTAGTTCACATTGATGTTAAGTGATGACTGCAGCCTATAAACACCCACACAGAGACCAAAGTCAGAACGCAGATGCGTTACCACTCTTGAGGCCTAAGATGTTATGCCTCTGTGCCGGAAATTACAGGGCCGTACATTACCACCTGACCGGAACGCGATAGTGCTGAACACTACCATTTAGCGGCAAGTATATTAGGTAATGCGGTGGTGCCTACGCCCGCGAGCTCCGTCACTGGAGCTCTATCACCAGTAAGACAACATATTACAATAAAGCATCTTCAAATATTTTATGAATTTACAAGTTTTATGACTGAGAAATATTTCAGTAAATCATTTAAATTATTCCTTTTTCCTACTTCCGATTTCAATTAAACAATAGCTGGGAAAATCTTTTAATGAACAAGTTCGCCGTTTTATTTTATTCCTGTTTTAATTTATTTCTTCCGCATTCTGAGTTTGTGCCGTCCTGCGATCTTTTGTAACTCCTTTTATCTTGTTTTAGTATAAATAGCATTAAAAAATTATGTCCTAAATTCACAAATTCTAATTTTAATTAAATAAAAGGGTAAAATAAATTAAATCGACGAAGAATTACCTAATATAATACTAATTATTTACTTATGTAATCTGAATAACCTATTCATTTACAGTAACTTTATTTTTTACCATATTTTTTCTTTATTGACTACCAATACTACTCAGAATCAGAATCAGAAACTCATTTATTCATTTAGGGTGACAGGCACCTCTTAAGAGACGTCGAAAACAAACGAAATAAATTAAAGTGAATAACAATTGATATACATGTCAAACAAGATAAAAAATATATGTAAAGTCAAGAATATCACTAAGATAAAACTAAATGTAATAAAATAATGTAAAAAGTATATCAGTACTACGCTGAGGGTCCTGGGTTCGATTCCCGGGTCGGGGACTATCAGAGATAACGGTTTAAAATCCTTTATCGCTGGTTCTATTGGGATTTTTCCATTTCCTGGAAGTTGCGCAATAGTGGTAATGTGCCCGGAGATGGAAACAGGTTCGCCACCTATTACATGGGCCTAAACGTAATCGGCGAGTCGTGGGTGTTTGCATGTATGCTTGAATGCATGCATTTACCTCTGCCTACCCCTTCAGGGATTACAGGCGTGAAGTTACGTTTACGTTTACAGTAACTTATCAAGCTATACCATTCACCTACATGAATCACCATCACCGTCATCATCATCTGATTTATAATGGTTTTCAGAGCTTCGTTATCTTCCCAATTCAACGTTAAAGTTTCGATTTTGGACTTAGTACATTAAATTTCATTTCTGAAAAGTTCATGTTATTTATTTGACATTCTAAGTTTCACTCACAATTTTACTATTATACGAGGATGTGTTTCTAAAAGTTAGGTTGAGCGTCGATATCAGTGTAATTGTGTACTATTTTAATCGAAGTATTTACATCGACACTCGACGTTTCGGCCGTAATGCAGTTAAGTACGCTATTAAGTCCCGTTTACAGTATAAAAATATGAATACATAAGTTTTACTGGTGGCAGAGCTCCAGTGACGGAGCTCGCAGGCGTAGGCATCACCGCAGTACCTAATATACTGGCCGCTAAATGGTAATGTTCAGCACTATCGTGTTCCGGTCAGGTGGTAATGTACGCCCCTATAATTTCCGGCACAGAGGTATAACACCTAAGGCCTCAGGAGTGGTAAAGCATCTGCATTTTGACCTTGGTCTTTGTGTGGGTGCCTTTAGGCTGCAGTCATCACTCAACATTACTGTGAACTGCATGCTTGTTTGCCATTTAAATTACATTAAAAAAAATAAAATCGTGAAAGCTTAAAACAAGATATCAGTGAGTTCAGAGACTTGGCTTTTCATGTAAAAATACGGCTTATTATAGCAAATCATTTAAATATACGAAAATACGCTTACACTCACAGTCCCACACTTGGTATAACCTGTGTCGTGGGTGCCGTTGTACACACACAACACATACACAAACACCCAGACCCGAAACAAATATCTGTAGGCCATACAAATATTTGTCCCGGTGCGGGGATCGAACCCGCGACCCTTCGAATCAAACGGTGGTTTTACAACGCTGGACTAACCGGGTCGTCAAAAATTTAAACAACCTCTGTCTCCGACTGCCAATTTTCATTTATCCTAAACGGCAAAATATTTAAATGAACAGGATATTCGTTTTATTTTCTTCCTGTTATAATTTATTTCTGCCTCGTGTAGAGTTTGTACCGTTCTTCGAACTTTTGCAACTCCTTTTTATCTTATTTTGGTTTATGAACTTTCGAATTTATGTTCTGTTGTTTATGACAATTTCATTATCTTCATAAAAGGGTAAACATGCATGACAAATACATACATCGGCGTGCATGTATGAAGAGAATGATGAAGGTAGACGAGGCACGAGAGGTTTGTCAGAACCGGGATGTCTGGCACTCTACACTCTCTGCCTACCCCGTTAGGGACCTGGCGTGAAGATACATACTTACATACATACAAATACATAATTTTTATGATCACGCTCGTGACGTTACCACTTCTGAGGTTTATGTGATTGTGCCTCTGTGCGGGAAAATACAGACCTCGAACATCACCACCTGAACGGAACACGATAGCACTGAACGCTATCATTTAGCGGCAAGTAGATTAGATAATGCGGTGGTGCCTACGTACGCGAACTTCGTTACTGGCACTCAGCTACCAGCAAAATAATTTAGACCTTTGATTTAAACCTCAGAGACCTCAGATGATGTCTCTCAGATTGATATGTGTAATTGATGTGTGTAAACTTCACTTACAGACATCAATACCTGAGAGAAATCATTGTATTTAACGTATAAATGTTAGCTGTCGATAAAAATTAGGACAAAAAAAGCGGAGATAAAAGCAGGATTTAGTTGTGAGTTTGTGAGCCAAACCGACAACATGTACTTTCGTTCACGAAATACGCTTAAAAATAATGAACAAACCACCATTCTCACTCACCCAAACAAATACTTAATGCGAGAAAAGTCGCGTACAAAACATTCAGAAGAGCTTTTATAGATCTGATCCAGAAAATACAAAGTCGTACATTACCATGTAACCGGAACACGATAGCACTTAACACTACCATTTTATGCCAGATAGATTAAGCAATACGTGATTATTACACCTTCAAGCTCCGTAGCAGAAACTCTATCAATCAGTAAGTAAATTAGAAACATTTTTTGCATTGAAAATAGTGCAAGATTTTATTATCGCGAGAACAGATTGTTAAGCTTGAAGTAACTGTAATCACACTTGATTCAATGGTTCCGTATTTAGCATGCAGCCCGCGTAAATAAGCAACCACTTGGTACAAGCCTCTGTAGTTAAAATCCCTTTGTTCAATTTTGCTTCGCCCAATAAAAAGTAAAAAACGGTACTAATTTGGAGCGGCACGTGATTCGAAAAATACGTTGTAACCAAACGATGCCTTCTGATTAAAATTTGCACAGAATAAAGCGTAAAACGCCATAAAGCGTCCATTGTTTAAGATATGAAATAAACTCACGTATTTAATCAGGAAAAAACGAGCGCAGCTTCCTACTTGTTGATTTCATTGCGCGCAACAGTTAACAGTATTTCTTTGTTTTAAAACAAGTACTGTAAAACTGCGTTCCAATTTCGGATGTAAAGTTTTATAAAATTTGAATGAGACAGCGATAAAACACATAAAAAATGTAATCACATCAAAATGTACACTATAGGCCTCTGAAAAGAACTTTATGGCAATGACTCACCTTCTATTCTGCCAATGTCGCGCCCGGTTGAATTTATCACAGTTATTTTTTTGAAAACATTCAAAGAATAAACGGGGTAGACGCGACGTCTGCCTTCCCAGGCCGTCGGAGCCACACTGCCATGAGCCATGAGCTGTACCTTTACCTGTTACTCAAGGGGCGGGGGTCGTAGGGATGGGACATGTACGTCATGTCGCTACAGCGTTGTAATGACGTGGTTGGCACTATTCCGAAATTGACTCTTCGATATTCAAATCCCAGAGGTTGTTACGTATACTAAATAGGTACATATAAAGCTCGTTGCTAATTGATATGTAAAGCTTAGGCTAGATTATACGACCTTTTTTGTTCGATTTGTAATTGGAACTCTGACGTGGTCTTTGATTATATATATACACGTCTAGATGGAGCATCTAAGTTCATAAGCGTCCAAAAAAATATCAGTTAACTGTTGGCCCATAACTTCGTTCCGCTCGCTCAGTAGCGATACTGTCATTGTAACGTAAACACGTCCACGTCTACGCTTTCATTATGACGATTTGCGCTATTTAAGTGTTCCGAAATTACAAAAGAAGAATGAAAACATCTAAAAACATTTCCTATTAACGGTAACTACACATTCCATAGTCCTAAATGTATTCCAGAATTAAATCAACAATATTTAATTTTACGTCGCATTTGTGCGATTCATTGAACGCCATGTTTACTGTGTTGCCAGTTTTTGATTTAAAATCTTCCTAGAGAAATATGAAGTTACAAAATAAAATCTATATAAAATATATGTTTAATATACCTATATTTATTTTAATAACATTATTTTAATAACCCCCCAAGGAAAAAGAGAGGTGTTCTAAGTTTGACGTGTGTATCTGTTTGTGGGTTTGTAAATTTCCAACTAGTGGATCAATTCCAGATTTTGATTTTGTTCTTAAAAATGTATTTATTTTTCTCCACGATAAAAGTAATTTACATCAAGAACAAATAACTAACAACGAATAACTTAAGCTAATACACGTATCAATACAAACAACAAATTAAAAATAACTTAAAACGAATAACTAAGCTACTGTGAGACAACCCGACGAATATCTTAATATAATTATGTCACATATAATGAAAAAATTGAAGTCGATTTAATCTAATTTTTGTTTTTATATTATTTCGCATTAACACATGCTTGTGAAATATATTTTATTCTAAAGAAAAATGGAAAGAAAAATTTGACTTCAGGCGAGACTCGAACTCGCGGCCTACTGGGAATCTAGTCCAGCCGCTCTTCCAATTGAGCTACTGAAGTCCTGCCCGATTTGGCAAATCTTTCCTTCACATTTATTGCCTTGCTTTATGGTAGCAGTAGCGCCATCTATTGCCGACCATGCTAGTTAGGCAACCGATATAATAGACTTTTCAGTTTATTGAAATTGAGTTCAAGTCTCGCCTGAAGTCAAATTTTTCTTTCTATTTTTCTTTAAAATAAAATTAATCTAATTTTCCCTATTTTTAGGGGAAAATGTCATAAGCAAGTAACATTTTCACCAGTTGAGTAGTGTGTGTAAAGCAAATAAAATATACATACTAGTGTGTGTTACACGCACACAAGGATTTTCGAATTGGGACATTGTTTTTGCAGCGTTTGTAAGGCGACGCTCCATCTAGACGTGTATATAATCAAAGGACGTGATAAACATTTTTAACAAGAGCTGGGTTTTGTGTTGCTGAAATAAATCTCTCGAAACTTAAGTCGTTTATAAAATCAGTAATTGATGGAAATACTGTTGTTTATTTTATTAAAAAGTTAGTATTGTGTAGACATCATTTTTGTTAAATTTTTTATAGATAATTGCCTCAGAAGTCTAGTGGCAGCAAGCTATTGCTGCTACTTCAGAGTAGCAGTAGTAGCCCACTACCCCAGGGTTCCTGGGTTCAAAGCCCGGAGTTGGGCACAACTGATTTTTTCATTTTCCTAATGTTTCTCAGTTGAAGTTTGATAATATGCCCGTAGATCAGTTCAGTGTTTCCAACACATAACACAAACTGTTAAGGGTTCAATACAATACCTACTATTGACATAGGTAATAATTACATGGAAATAGCATGTCATTGCTGATAGTGTCAAATAGATAATAAAATATGTAAGTATTTAAATGAATACGTTTTTTTAAATGAAATAGTCACCGTAAATTACTATTAATAATAATATTATTAAGTGATTTACTGTCTTGAAATCTAATTACTGAAAGTTATCCTTAATATTCATTAAAGGTGTAATTTATCAACATGACCCTTCTGTGAGTCGACCGTCATTCATGTGGGGATTGTCAAAGAATATATATATGCATCTTTCAATGACGTTAATGCCTATATTTTTTTATATATGTATAAAAATGAAATGATGCTTGTTATTCGCACTAAAACTCGAGAACAGCGACCGATTTGGAAGTTTTAAAATATTTGCAAAAAGCCTAGGAAATCATCCTAGGAGAACATGAAAAAGCATTAAGGAATTGTAAGTAAAATAATAGAAACAACAATTTCGGGTTGTTTTTCCGAGCGAACCGTAACAGGTGCGGGCGCCGCAGCGAGCAGTGGGCAACAAACTGGTTGACAAAATCAAAAGGAGCCACGATCCTCAGCAGTGTAGGATACGACTAGAAAGAGAGGTATTCTGAAACTTATAACTTGTTTGTGGTCAATGTTTCTGAACAAACCGCTATTCAGAGTACGTGGCGTGCAAAACGCTCCGCTTACTGATGTTGCCCCGCCGAACGCGCTTCTGGCTGCTAAGGCCGAAGGCCTGAACAGGTCGTTAGACAGTTTGTTTATTCCCATACAAACCAGAAGAAATAAATAAAATATCGTGACTAATATCATTATGCATAAAATATTTTATTTTTAAAGAAAAATGGAAAGAAAAATTTGACTTCAGGCGAGACTCGAACTCGCGACCTACTGTGAATCTAGTCCAGCCGCTCTTCCAATTGAGCTACTGAAGCCCTGCCCGATTTGTAAAATCTTTCCTTCACATCTATTGCATTGCTTTATGGTAGCAGCGCCATCTATTACCAACTATGCTAGTAAGGCATATCTGCCCATTTGACAAATCGGGCAGGGCTTCAGTAGCTCAATTGGAAGAGCGGCTGGACTAGATTCCCAGTAGGTCGCGATCTCGAGTCTCGCCTGAAGTCAAATTTTTCTTTCCATTTTTCTTTGAAAATAAAATATATTTCACAAGCATGTGTTAATGCGAAATAATATAAAAAAAAATTATGCATAAAATGTTTGCAAGTTTTATTAGGTAATACAGTTCGTAGCGTCGTAGCGCGTAGCTTGAAATGCTACGAAATCGTAACCATTGGTGTACCACCATCCACCACCATTAATCAGCACCAGCACCATCCACGCACCGTGAGCTAAAATGTAAGCGTATTTTTTTATTTTTTTTTTATGTAATGGAAGTGGCAAACAAGCATGCAGTTCACATTGATGTTAAGTGATGACTGCAGCCTTTAGACACGCACACAATGACCAGAGGTCAAAATGCAGATGCGCTGCCACTCCTGAGGCATTAGGTGTTATGCCTCTGTGCCGGAAATAACAGAGCCGTTCATTACCACCTGACCGGAACACGATAATGCTGAACACTACCATTTAGCGGCAAGTATATTAGGTAATGTTAATTTTATTTATTAATGAACGCTCTAGTCTCTATAAGTCTATGAACGTCTCCTCTGCACTTCATATAATCATTGATTAAGTCCATATTTCCACGTTAACATTTGCCCGCCTTAACGTATCCACTCCATCTCTATTACTCACATAGCGGTGTGCACATGTGTGAAAAGGACAGTATATTCCTGTCTACTCGTGAATGAAGATGTGAGAAGGTACAGGCTTTTGTAGACATTGTTATCTTCATTTTCTTTTAGCTGGGGTGACAATGTATTGTGTAATGATTGTGTACAGTGGTTAACACAGTTTCTTATTCGTACTTTCGTACGGACATTTTTTTATGTAATGAAGGTGGTAAACAAGCTTGCAGTTCACATTGATGTTAAGCGATGACTGCAGCCTATAGACATCCACACAAAGACCAGAGGTCAAAATTGCAGATGCGTTGCCGCTAAATGGTAGTGTTCAGTACTATCGTGTTCCGGTCAATGTACGGCCCTGTAATTTCCGACACAAAGGCATAACACCTTAGGCCTCAGGAGTAGTAACGCATCTGAATTTTGACTTTGTTCTTTGTGTAAGTGTCTATAGGCTGCAGTCATCACTTAACATCAATGTGAACTGCATGCTTGTTTGACACTTCCATAACATAAAAAATAATGCCAATGGCGATTCTGGCATATTTTTCCCAAAGTGAATTTCAACCCTGTTGTGGTCATCGTTATGGCTTTTGTGCAGCTGTGGACGTATTTCAGCTGAAATTATGGTACGTAACAGGTGATAACACGTGGAGGTTTGCATTTTAGGACAATGAAAATAAAATTTTATTTGGCGCTGAGCCAGAACGCATACAGGATACAATAAAACAAAAAAAACTGGTTGCCTGTAAAGTCGGTTTTACGGGCGAAGATTTTACGTGACAACGTCTTTTTCTCGGTAGAAAGGCATTCGCCGGTCCGGCAGGCCTCCCTCTCGTTCGGTGACTCATCGTTACGTTACCGGGCGTTACACTTTTTCATGAGTGACTCCGAGCCGCAACCTAATTTAAGACGTTGTCACGTCAAAAACAGAAGATTAAAGACAAGAAACAAAGTAAGTAAAAAACTAAAACACTTTTCACTGGTGGTAGAGCTCCAAGGACGGCGCTCGCGGGCGTAGGCACCACCGCATTACCTAATATACTTGCCGCCGTTCAGCACTATCGTGTTTCGGTCAGGTCATAATGAATGACCCTGTAATTTCCGGCACAGAGGCATAATGCCATAGGCCTCAGAAGTGGTAACGCATTTATATTTTGACCCTTGGTCTTTGTGTGGGTGTCTATAGCTGCAGTCATCACTTGACATCACTGTGAACTGCATGCTTATTTGCGACTTCCATGACATAAAAAAAAATGTAACTAAACTCATAGATAAACTCGATAGGTTCCTAAAAAATGTTGGGGAAAAAATGTTAAATTAACTCCAATAAATATAGAAATAATTGAATTTTTATTAAATAAGGGTTTATTATTAATCCTGTAAATAAAGGATATCAATGAATAAATAAAACCCCCTATAATAGCAAAAACAGCCCCTATAGATAATACATAGTGAAAGTGGGCAACTACATAATAAGTATCATGAAGCGTGATATCAATAGATGAATTAGCTAGAATTACTCCTGTTAATCCCCCTAGGCAACAGCAACAGTCAGGCTTTTTTTAAAGCTTCAAACATGTATTTATCGCCCACCCCTTCGGATAAAACAGGCGTGAAGTTACGTTTTAATTTGATCGAACACTAACCTAACATACCAAGCTCTACATACATGTGTGGGCTACTGTTCAATATTAATGTTATTAGTTAAATGTATTATTGTTATGTCGGACGTTGTTCTCAGATGGGCGTTACGGGTTCATCCTGTTACATTAGCTGATTAGAGCTGACAGCTATCATGAAGATATATATAAAAGTCAAACCACACTGCGGACACTCCGCCAAAATTCCATACAAACGCTTAATTTGGTCTCTATTACACAGACATCAATCAGTGACGTGTATTTACACGTGCACCTGTGTGCGTAGCACGTAGAGAATATCAAACGTCGCCCATAAGAGGGGAGGAGGTTGGATGAGCGTCGAAGTGTCCATTCTTTTTTTTTATGTAATGGAAGTGGTAAACAAGCATGCAGTTCACATTGATGTTAAGTGATGACTGCAGCCTATAGACACCCACACAAAGACCAAGGTCAAAATGTAGATGCGTTACCACTCCTGAGGCCTAAGGTGTTATGCCTCTGTGCCGGAAATTACAGGGCCGTACATGTGCCGGAAATTACAGGGCCGTACATTACCACCTGACCGGAACACGATAGTGCTGAACACTACCATTTAGCGGTGGTGCCTACGCCCGCGAGTTCCGTTACTGGAGGTCTACCACCAGTAGAGATCTCATTCTATACGTAGTATTATTACATATTGTCTGGCCCAACTACCCTGTTGCTTATTTATATCACAACTTGCTGTGGTATTCCAGCATACTAATTCATAGTTATAATATATACTTTTTTCGCAAATCAAATCAATGTGTTATGCTTGTCAATTTTGACTTTATACAAAAATCTAAAGAAAAATTTGACTTCGGGTAGGAATCGGATCTGCGACGTCATTATAACCGGCTTTTACCACTGAGCATCCGAGAATCGAATTTCCCTGTTTGATTTAACAGATTCGTTGTTGTTAAACGACATTCATTGATAACTAATTATTTGCTTTTTATAGAAATTCTTGTAAGATCTTTGACTTACCATTATCTAACTATATAATAATGGCAACCCATTTATACGTCCCACTGCTGGGCACGAGTCTCTCCCCTTTTTGGTGGGAGGCCTGGAGCTTACTCTACCACGCTGCTCCAATGCGGATTGGTGGAGGTGGGTGGGTTAGTGGCCAACCCGCTGTCGGATGTTTTCAAACCGCCCATAAGGCCTCCGACAAGGTTTAACGACTGCTATCTATCGATAGCAACCGGGACCGACGGCTTAACGTGCCCTCCGAAGCACGGAAACGCGGATTTAATTTGCCACTAGCGGTCACCCATCACACTACCCGACCGCGCCCGTAGTGCTTAACCGATCAGATCGCTTACGATCTACACCAGCCGCTGGGCCATGCGCGCTTCTATCTATATATTCTATCGCTATCTAACTATATTTAAACTAAAATGGTAAACTTCTAACATTAAAAGCTTCCAAATTCAAACTTCAGTTACAAATTGGCTTTCAACAACATTATTCAAGTATCATCCATTCTAAAATGCACCTTATGGCACTGAAATAGAATTTGCATTAGTTATTTGTATGTTCCTGTAGGTAAATCATTTCGGAAGTGGTGAGTGTAGTTCAATAAATGCATAATGCAATACACAAATTGCTCTAATGCCTGCTTTGAATATAAACCTTTGGGTTTATTTCTGAACATACATGAATTCTCCATAGTGTTATGAGGTAATGTAATACAGTATATATGTGTATGTATAATGCACGTATACTAATAATTATTATTAACTAGCTGACCCGGCAAACTTCGTATTGCCTCACAATGAAATAATGTGTCAAAGGTTCGATAGATACGGACTATTTGTATGGAAACATTATATTGTGGTTTATACTATTTCTCTTCAATTTCATCATATTTTTTACCTTTTAAACATTTTCTGGACTTTCCTGGATTTTATATGTAAGGCAGATGACAAACAAACATGCAGCTCTCATTAATGTAAATTGATGACTGTGGCCTATAGACCTTTACCACCCCTGAGACCTCAGTTGTTATATGTCCGTGATAGTTATTATGGGACCATACATTACCATCTAACCGGAACACGATAGTGATTAACACTACCATTTGGCGGCAGATTGAATAGGTAATGCGGTAGTGCGTACGCCCACGAGCTCCGTCACTAAAGCTCTACCTCTAGCAAAATACAATAGATATTTCAACATTACCTTGCTGGTGGTAGAATTCCAGTGTAGGAGCTTGAGGGCTTAGGCACCATTACCTGGTAACTGGTAACTTTAACAGAGACAAAAATACGCTGGTGCAACCAATTCTGCAGTGACGGAGCTCGCGGGCGTAGGCACCACCGCATTACCTAATATACTTGCCGCTAAATGGTAGTGTTCAACACTATCGTGTTCCGGTCAGGTGGTAATGTACGGCCCTGTAATTTCCGGCACAGAGGCATAAGACCTTAGGCCTCAGGAGTGGTAACGCATCTGCATTTTGACCTTGGTCTTTGTGTGGGTGTCTATAGGCTGCAGTCATCACTTAACATCAATGTGAACTGCATGCTTGTTTACCACTTCCATTAAATTAAAAAAAAAAAAAAAACTCTTATAAGGTTCGGTTACAACAAAGTATTTGTTAAAGTTGTTGTCAAATGTAACAAACAGTTACATTGACTTATAATAAACAACCACTTGAAACTGCCCACTAGACATGTGCAAAAACATCGCTTCGTTTTTATTAATTTTACCGGCTTTCGCTACGGTTTTGCACTCAAGTGAATGGGAAATTTATAATGATTATTTAATATTATTTCGCATTTACACATGCTCGTGAAAATATATTTTAGTTAAAGAAAAATGGAAAGATAAATTTGACTTCAGGCGAGACTCGAACTCTAGTCCAGCCGCTCTTCCATTGAGCTACTGAAGGACTTCAGTAGCTCAATGGAAGAGTCCTTCAGGGTTTTAAGTGCGTTGACAACTCCCCTGATCTTCCAAATGTTCATAGGCGACGGTGTCCACCCACCCCACCTTCCATCAGATGGCCCGTATGTATGTTTTTTACTGAAGGACTTCAGTAGCTCAATTGGAAGAGCGGCTGGATTAGATTCCCAGTAGGCCGCGAGTTCGAGTCTCGCCTGAAGTCAAATATTTCTTTCCATTTTTCTTTAAATAAAATAAATTTATAATGGTCATAATGGTCAGTAGTTGTTCATACAAAAGTAACCTCTATAATAATATATTTTAAAAAATAAGTTTGAAGTCACCCGGCGGTCTCTGCCATATAAGAGCTCGGCTGCGGTCAAAATTTACTCTCGGCCAATATCGGATCACTCATAGTCCGAAGGCAACCCCTCACGTGAAAATGCATGCGTGCGTTTATTATTTGGCAACCCTATAAGAATATGGGAACTGTGAACGTGGTAAAACCGTAGTGCGGTGTGTGAATCTCGCCCTTAGAATAAATTTTACAACTGTACGGGTAGAGGGTTCTCTGCATCCGAGGACAAGTTCACTAAGGCGAGTTTTTTTTTTTCATTTTAAATCTAAATTTTATTTGTCCAATCATGGTTTTTAGGATATAAAAACATTAAAAAACATACATACGGGCCATCTGATGGAAGGTGGGGTGGGTGGTCACCGCCGCCTATGAACATTTGGAAGATCAGGGGAGCTGTCAACGCACTGAAAACCCTGAAGGACTCTTTTGACGGAAACACCTCAGAGGGAAGTTCGTGTACTGAAATATATTTGGAGTTTTTTAATTTTATATACAGTTATATGTAATAATAATTATTTTCTTTTGAAATATTGAAAATAAATTATCCTTTCCAAATAATAAATTGTTCAAATTTTAATTATTTCCTTTTAAAGATCAGTATCTTTTCCGGTGGTAACGAAATGTCCATCACACGACGGAAAAACCAAAATGGCGCACGCGAAGCCGTAAATAATTTCGTTGAAAGGTTTTTTTCTTTAAACTGTGTCGTTTTAATACACTTAAGCGTTCATTATTTATTTTTAGTAATGCAATATGTAGTAAGCTTCAAAAGAAGGGCGATGTTCGTCTATTTAAAAATTGATATAACCTGTAAGATTTTTAACTACTCATTTCACTGAAATTGACAAAATCTGTGACCGAGCTCGCGGGCGTTGGTACCACCGCATTACCTAATATACTTGCCGCTAAATGGTGGTGTTCAGCACTATCGTGTTCCGGTCAGGTGGTAATGTACAGCCCTGTAATTTCCGGCACAGAGGCATAACACCTTAGGCCTCAGGAGTGGTAACGCATCTGCATTTTAACCTTGGTCTTTGTGTAGGTGTGGCTGCAGTCATTACTTAACATCAATGTGAACTGCATGCTTGGGTACCACTTCCATTACATAAAAAAAATCCTATTAGTATCCGAATTGCCGAAAAGCCGGGCCAGGCTGCTAGTTAATATCCCCCCCCCGTGGGTCTCCACCTTGTTGTGGCGGGGGCTCAATATCTGTTGATTGTCCCCATACCCGGGAAAGCCAAGAATCCAGGGAGAAAGCGGCGTTTGTCGTGGCTCTGCCCGCCTCTCATAGCTGGAGTGAAGTGACGACTGATGAAACGGCGTACGGGTAGGGCCCTGGGCCCTGTACCCTATCCTCGACCGCCTAACGATGGTCCCGCCTTTTTTTTTTATTGGATTTGGAGCCGAACTGTGTGCCCATGAACTTCTCCAACCGGATGTCGTGGGACGCCTGGTGTTGTGAGTGGTTTAAGCAGGGACCTCCAGGCGATTGACTAGGGGAAGTCCGTCACCCGAATTGAGAATGGTGCCAAGCTGGGTACTGTATCTACTCTACTTGCATCGTAGAGTCAAACGGCTTGGATTATCAAGTACTTGATAATCCAAGCCGTTTGAGCCGTTGAGAAGCCGCCAGCGGGGTCACGGACGTGTGTGTAAGTGTTACCGTTACCCCGATGACGATGATCCCGCAGCTAATGGCAGACGAGTCGGAACTCGAAAGTCCACTCGCCGTCCTTGAGGCGAGTGGACTTCCGAGTTCCGACTCGTGGTCAACCACTCGGTGACCACTTGCTTGCCTTGCGTTGACCTAGCATTGCCAACGCGCTGTTCCCAAGTGGACCGCGCGCCGCGAGTGGTTCACAAGACACACATCGCGTCGTTCACCCGTGGACTACCCGTTGACAAGGTACAGTTTAGTATAATTTGGGTACAGTTATTTGGTACAAGTTTTGTGACTATTCAGACATCTCTCACGCTATCCTGATATACATGGAGATGTCATATCTCCAAAACCGTTGTCTTCTAGTTTAGAACAGACTGAGCATCAACATTAACGGTGTTAAACCTACTCCCACCTCCAATTTTCGCATGATATCCATATGACCATAGTTATGGCTGGAAGACCTTGACACTAGGTCTTTTTGCTGAACCAACGAGTGGACGCCGTAAAACGAGGCAGTACTGGTCGGGTGGTTGCAGTAAGCTATGACCCTTACACTACCCGCCGTCTGTTCCCTTAGACAGCAGGCGTCCACATTGAATTTCCCTGCTCACAAACACTGATTAAAAAAAGAATCATCTGTTTAAAAAAAACAAAGTTTTATCCTGTTTTCAACTCTGTACACTTATCGTAGTCTATTACACATTTTTTTATCACGTCAATAATCAGCAATACCTTCTGACTTACTTCGTAAATCCGTTGTTGATACATATTATCTAATCACCACTAAGAAATATTGTTAACGAGGTTTATCCTATCTATATTACTAATTAATCAAGGAAATAAGAAGATAACATCAATTGTACAAAATATGTACAATAAGTCCATATGTATTCACGCCAAGTCCCTTACGCGGTAGGCAAAGAGTGTAGAGCGCCAGATATAAAAATAAGTAAAAGTAAGTATGTATAAAAGTAGAATTACTTGTGGTAGAATTACAGTGTAGGACATTGAAGACGTAGGCACCATCGCATTACCTAATATATCTGCCGCTAAATGGTAGTGTTCCGCACTATCGTGTTCCAGTCAGATGGTAATGTATTGCCCCTTAATAACTGTCACAGAGACATAACAACTAAGATTTCAGGGGTGGAAACGCATCTGCATTTTGACCTCTGGTCCTTGTGTGGATATCTATAGGCTTATCTATTTAACACCACTACATGATTGTTTGTCACCTACATTACATTTTCAAAAAAGTCCAATTAAATCTAACCAGGTGAAATAGGCACCTACAGGCTAATTGCTGACGAAATTTAAATTTTTAGCCTGGGTTGCACCAAGATATTTGTTAAAGCTATTGTAACATTTCACATCCTTCTCTAATTTAAAGAAATCTGTTAAAGTAAATTTTAACCCAGGCTCATTAATTGCTTGAGGTCCAGTTTAGTATAGTTTAGGTACAGTTATTTGGTGCAAATTTTGTGACTATTCAGACATCTCTCACGCCATCCTGATAGACATGGAGATGTCATATGTCTAAAACCGTTGTCTTCTAGTCTAGAACAGACTTGGCATCAACATTAACCTTCAATTTTCGCATGGTATCATAGTTATGGCTAGAAGACCTTGACACTAGGTCTTTTTCCTGTTTGCCCGCGGTCCCGGGCAGCCTAAGGGGACATTTATCTGGGAGTAGTTTCAATATTGATTTGCAGCTACACAAGGCGTAGAATTTCAGGATTAACGAAGCTGCAAATAATTTATGACATCTTGAGGTCTTACAGATTGATAAACGTAACTTCACGCCTGTAATCTCCGAAGGGGTAGGCAGAGGTAAAAGCATGCATTCAAGAAAACATGCAAACATCCACGACTCGCCGGTTACATTTTTGGCGCATGTAACAGGTGGCGAACCTGTTGCCATCTCCGGGCACATTACCAAACTCCGCGGTATCCAGAAAATGGAAAAATCCCAATAGAACCAGAGATGAAGGATTTTAAACCGTTATCTCTGATAGTCCCCGACCCGGGAATCAAACCCAGGACTCCCAGCGTAGTAGTAGTGGCCCGCTACCACTACACTACTGAGGCAGTAGATTACAGATTGATGCTGCTGGGATTTGATTTTACACAGCACAGGATACCATGATGATAAAAACCCCTATCCAGCGTCTCTATTAAAAGTTGGGTGTTTTTTTTTTAATTTCAATTGGTAGGTAATTCCAACTTCCAGAAAGAGGTTTAATCGCCGCATCAAACTCGGTTGGAGAGCGATCGAGTAGCTACGATACATCTTTTCAACCAATATATATTCAGTATCTTAAGACGAAGATATTTCATTAGTATGTTTTACCAGTGATTACACACGGAACCATAGAGCAACAAGGGCCACCGGCCGCCGCGGCGGACCGGAGAGGAGTAGCCATAGCGCTTATTACCGATGCAAAACAGTCTGTCATTTTTTGCGGGTGGAACTACATGTGAACACCGTGGCCGGTGGCCCGTGTTGCTCTATGCACGGATCTGAAACATGGTCGCATATCATAAGAAACCCACTGCTACTGCCCTGTTCACTGCCACGGCTATATCGGCTACTTCGGTTCTCATGTTGATCCCCGCATTTCTGATTTGATGTCACAGGGAAACGCCAAGCATAGCTCGTCGTGTTACCATGAGACTTCTCGGAATGGACCACATTTGACTTAGACATATCGCTCAAAGAACCGACAGCCGTTGGACAGAAGAGTTCTTGAGTCGCAACCGCGTATCGGAAAACGAAGCGTAGGCAAGCCCCCGACCGAGATAGACCGACGACCTAGTGAATCATAAGTACACAAGGTCGTCGGCAATAACTGGATGAGAGCGAACCAGGACCGTCCGTTGTGTTAATCTTATGGAGGAGGTTTTTCTCCATCAGTGGATTTCTCAGCTAAAGTAATGATGATGATGATGAATGATTCATTTTCACTAAATATCCTTTTAGTAATTAAATAACATTAATTGCCGCGTGGACTAAAAGGGTCACCTGACCGCTCCTTGGTCGAAGGGAATGCTAAGCGCCTGTGCAATTGTCAGTCTATTTCTTATAAAGTCTTTGCTACGAATATACATAGGCATTAATAACAACTAAAAGCAATGAAAGAACCAATGATCGAAGATTCAAATGTATAATTTTAAATTAAGAACTAGGATCCATACAAACATCATCACTCACACTCTCAGCCTTATCATTAGGAAGATAGAGTCTATTTTCACATAAATTCCGATGAAACATTAGTACAAAATAACATAAGTTAACATAAAAAAGTCAATGAGAGTCCAGAACTATTGATCAATATCAAATTAAAATTAAGTATCTCTATTCACATAAATGAGGATTAAAACCAAACCTTATTGTAACGTAATAAAGTCCATTTTACAATTCCGTATGTGTAGACGGGAATTTCTTCAAAACAGCGTGGTAAAGATTGTAGAACGCATAAACTGATACACTTAATATAACAAACAGAGATCCGCCAAACACGAAGCTTAGGAAGTGACCGTCAATCATTGTGGTGCCTTGGAGACTCTTGGCGTGACCTTGGAACAGCTCCTTGGTCCCTGATCCAGCTGCTTTCCGCTCTTCCATCATCCGTTTCATAGATGACAACCTCTCTTTTAGCTCGTCTATCGATTCGAGCATTTCCTCTGAATCTGAAATGAAGTTTCAATAATGATGAATATATGCTGTCATTTCTATCTATAAATATTAACTAGTTGTCTCCCGTGACTTCGTCCGTGTGGTATTTGGTCTCAGAATAAAAGTAGTCTACGTGTTTTCATTTGAACATTCTGTTATAAGCCTTCTCAAACTGTATTCCGCTAAACAATGTAAAAGAAATCTGTTTAAGTAATATACAGAATAAAATCTTGAGATACCTAATTTGATGAGGATAAAAAAGGACATGCATCATTAATTTGTTACAAAATGGGAGGTTATTGCCTTTTTATTGACTCATCAAGTAGAAAAGTATTTGTGTTTAGTCAAACGACTTTAAAAATTCTGGTATTTTTACAATTTTGTGACAAACTCGAATTTGGGGATCCAATTCTGATAAGCCTGGTCGTCTTGCCAATGTTCTTTATTAATGTTCAAACTACCTAATAAAACCCCTAAAAGTGAACTAAGTAAATTGACTTCTAAAACAGCTTTTACATCTATATATATAAAAATCAATTGCTGTTCGTTAGTCTCGCTAAAACTCGAGAACAAAAGAAGACAGGAAGATGGTGTGGAGTGGCTTGCAAATTATAATTCATTATTTTTGCCGTTCCGAGAATATTCTGAATAATATTTGAAGCTAAATATATAACCAGTGTATAGGTATATACTATAGTTACTCGTATATTTAGCTTAAATTGTTTTTTTGGTATTGTTTTAAATATGAACACTAATTAACCGACTTCGAATAAAGGAGGAGGTTCTCAATTCGTCCAAATCTTTTTTTTGTCAATTTAACTCAAAAGTTTAGAGTGTGTAATACACCTTTTTGAAAACGAAAACATTATGATTCATTGCAAATGTAATTTACCAACGAAAAAGTAGTTTAAGCCCTCTTGGTAGGGCATCAGAATTAATTAAAATTTGCATTGTGGCACGACGTAATTCGCAATTCCGGACATCCGGACTTCCGATCGGAACTGATTTCTTTAAAATACGCGTAAAAAATATCTAGACCGCCTATCGTGATGATTTCAACGACAATTACTTGCTAAATAAATGGTCAAATATTATTTTAGATAATTATTAAATAAAATGTCACAGATCAACAATATTACGAGTAAAGGTATCAAACACTACTTATGTAAACAAACGCTAATCACGTCACTATTCAATTCATCCTGGCAAGTCTGGCAACATTTAATACAATGACATTAGCACCTGTCACTACATTTAGAAAAAAAGTCACTAAAATGCAATCATTCACGAAACGTCATGAACTACGAACCTAACCTCGTTTTTCTAAACACACACATGTAAAACTAACAATAACACACACTGCAAAAAAAAACACAGGAAAAATACCTTGGTTATCTCTTTCAGAGCTCATATTTGTTGTAAACACACTATCTTTTGTTTTTGATAGCGCCTATCCCGGTTCCATTCGCGGAGTGGGTTTGCGCATGCGTGGACCAGTGGGATAGGTGGGATATATTGATCGTAACCGGGGAAGCCTAGCTGAAGTCTAGATGGGTAGGAGAAGTATCGATTGTATTACCTTTGCTGCTAATTGGTTGACGTGTCAGGTAATTGCGTTTGTAGTTAAATAAGTAGGCGTTTAATGTTAGTTCATGTTTCTATTGTTAGTTGTCTTTGTTCAAAGCACTATTGATTTGCTTTGAAATAGAATGCTGGCAGTATAGTGGTAGCAACAACTGCTCCGCTGGGTGGAGATGAAAACAAAACTACTCATCAATACAATACATACATATACAAAATTATAATTTTTTTTTCAAAACATCACATCCAAAAAGGAATACAATCCTGATAACAATAATTCTCTATCTCAAATTCTCAATACATAATAAATAAAAATAATAAAATAAAATACGCCTACACTCACAGCCCCACATTAGGTATAAAACTGTCGGTATAAAATCGTGGGAGCCGTTGTACACATACAACACATACACAAACGCTCAGACCCAAAACAGATATCTGTAGGCCATACAAATATTTGTCCCGGTGCGGGGATCGCACCCGCGACCCTTCGAATCAAACCGCTGGACTAACCGGGTCGTCAAAATGAAAATAATAATTTAAAAAAAGGAATTTCGTTATTTTATCGGAGTGCCATTTGGTTCTAGGTATCAATTATCTGGGGTGTAAGGGGTCTCAACCAACACCATCGAGACCCAAGCCAACCTCACCTGCACGTGGTGCACCCTGCTACATAACAAACGAGGCTCTGGCGACCTGCCAACACGCACTGGACCAGCGTGGCGGGTTATGGTCTAAACCCCCCCAAGATGGAAATGCAGACGAGGAAAAGGCCCCAAGTGCCCGGCGGCTCCAGGAGCAAAACCGGCGTAGACGGGCGCTGGTCGAGCTCTGGAGCCAGGGGTGCTAAGAATCTCCGGGTGAGTCGCTTCCGTCAAACGACTTCGGCATGCACAACGGAAAACCGACGTAGGTTATCACTGGTAACATACAATACACGCACGTTAAGGACAGACGAGAAAATTGCTGAGCTGGAAGAAGAATTGAACAAGTTGCACTGGGACATCTTAGGTCTATCTGAAGTCCGTAGAGAGGGAGAGGACACGATGACCCTGAAGTCTGGCAACTTGTTCTACTACCGGGAGGGCGACCAGCAGTCCCAAGGTGGTGTCGGGTTTATCGTCCACAAGTCTCTCGTTAACAACATTGAATGCATCACGAGTGTGTCGAGTAGGGTCGCGTACCTGATACTCAGAATATCCAAGAGATATTCCTTGAAGGTCATCCAGGTCTACGCACCGACCTCGGCACACCCGGACGACGAGGTGGAAGCTATGTATGAGGACATAAGTAGGGCCATACATACTTCCAAAACGTATTTCACTGTTGTAATGGGAGACTTCAACGCAAAGCTGGGCAAGAGATGCGATAATGAGCTGAGAGTGGGGCAATTTGGATGTGGGAATCGGAACCCTAGGGGCCAGAGGCTGGCCAATTTTCTGGAGAAGGAGGAACTTTTTATGATGAACTCCTTTTTCAAGAAGCCGCCTCATAGGAAATGTACCTGGATGAGCCCAGACAGTTCCACAAAAAATGAGATAGACTTCATTATGACCAACAAGAAACACATATTCAATGATGTCTCCGTGATTCACAGGGTGAAAACCGGAAGTGATCACCGAATGGTTAGGGGCACATTGAATTTAAACATCAAGATCGAAAGATCTCGTCTAATGAAGTCTACGCTCCGACCTACTATTTCTCACATACAAAACCCCGAGAGCTTTCAGCTCGAATTGAAAAATCGCTTTGCTTGCCTGGAGGATTGCATCTCAGTGGACGATATGAATGACAGGTTGGTAGAAACTGTCCAGTCGGTGGGGTATAAATACTTTAAAACTCGCCGACAAAATAGACCTCAAAAACTAACCGATCAAACCCTCAACCTTATGGCAGAACGACGCTCAATGACACTGCAGACCTCTGATGAAGCTGAAAAATACCGGCAACTTAATAGACAGATCCAACAGTCCTTGCGGCACGATATCAGATCCTTCAACACAAAATGTGTTGAGGAAACGATAGAGCGAAACAAGGGCTCCAAAGTGTTTGCAAGGGATCTGTCTATTGGACAGAGCCGGATGATGCAGCTGAAGACAGAGGACGGCAGTTTAGCGTCGACTAAGCCTGAGGTATTGCGGGAGATCGAGAGGTTCTATGGGCAGTTATATACCTCGGTCGCACAACCTGCCTCTGATTTGGTCAGAGACCCAAGAGACAAATTAACCCGACACTATACCGAAGATATCCCGGACATCAGCCTGTACGAGATTAGGATGGCCCTCAAACAGCTTAAGAATAACAAGGCGCCTGGAGAGGACGGAATCACTACAGAGCTTCTGCAAGCGGGTGGATCACCGTTACTGAAAGTCCTTCAGAAGCTCTTTAATTCCGTCCTATTCGAAGGTACTACGCCAGAAGCATGGAACAGAGGCGTGGTGGTGCTTTTCTTCAAAAAAGGTGATAAAGCCCTATTGAAGAACTATAGACCCATCTCGCTTCTGAGCCATGTCTACAAGCTGTTTTCGAGGGTGATCACGAACCGTCTCGCTCACAGGTTTGATGACTTCCAGCCTCCCGAACAAGCCGGTTTCCGAAAAGGCTATAGTACCATAGACCACATACACACACTGCGGCAGGTTATACAGAAGTCCGAGGAGTATAACCGGCCATTATGCTTAGCGTTCGTGGACTATGAGAAAGCCTTTGATTCGGTTGAAACATGGGCTGTGCTGCAGTCTTTACAGCGTTGCCACATTGACTATCGGTATATCGAAGTGTTGAAGTGTCTGTAAAAAAACGCCACCATGTCAGTCCGAGTACAGGACCAATGCACGAGGGCGATTCCTTTGCAGAGGGGAGTAAGACAGGGAGATGTCATCTCACCTCTGCTCTTCACCAATGCAATGGAAGACGCCTTCAAGCTCCTGGAATGGCAAGGACTAGGCATCAATATCAACGGCGAATACATCACTCACCTTCGGTTTGCCGACGATATTATAGTCATGGCAGAGTCGCTGGAAGATCTCAGCACAAAGACCTCAATCGAGTGTCCCAAAGAGTGGGCCTTAAAATGAACATGGATAAGACCAAGGTCATGTTCAATAACCTTGTATCGCCCACTCCAGTGTCCGTTGGGAACTCGATGCTCGAAGTTGTCGACGACTACGTCTATTTAGGACAAACCATACAACTAGGCAGGTCGTACTTCGAGAAAGAGGTCATTCGCCGAATCCAACTCGGCTGGGCAGCGTTCGGGAAGTTAAGGAGCGTTTTCTCGTCAAACATCCCGCAGTCCTTGAAGACGAAAGTCTTTAACCAGTGCGTTTTACCGGTGATGACCTACGGTGCCGAGACGTGGTCTCTCACTATGGGTCTCGTACGAAAGCTCCAAGTCACTCAGCGGTCAATGGAAAGGGCTATGCTCGGCGTTTCCCTACTGGATCGAATCAGAAATGAGGAGATCCGTAGGCGAACGAAAGTCGCTGACATAGCCAAGCAGATTTCCAAGCTGAAGTGGCAATGGGCAGGGCACATAGCTCGGAGAACCGATAGCCGCTGGGGCAGAAAGGTTCTCGAGTGGAGACCACGTATCGGCAAACGCAGCGTAGGACGTCCACCTGCAAGATGGACCGACGACCTGATCAAGGCTGCAGGTACCCGCTGGATGCACGTCGCTTCCGATCGGTCGGCATGGAGGTCCTTGGGGGAGGCCTATGTTCAGCAGTGGACGTCTTATGGCTGATATGATGATGATGATCAATTATCTTTCTTCAGGTTTAAGCAAGTATCACTCCAACTAGTTTCCGCATTGTAATGGTGGGAGGGCTTACTATCCCGTGGTCGCCATAAACTGGAGACGAGGAACCCAGCGAGTGAGCGGCGTTTTTTCGTGGGTCAGGTTTATAAAACAAAGAACAGTTCAGTTTTTTATATAAGGAAGGCGGCAAACAAGCATGGAGCCCACGTTGATGTTAAATGAAGACATATAGACATCTACACAAAAACCAGAGATCAAAATGCAGATGCGTTGCTACCACTGAGACCTAAGTTGTCATGTCTCTGAGATATTTATAACCGGGCCATACGAGTACATTACCATCTGACCCAGTGATTCCCAAAGTGGTCCATATAGACCCCTTGTGGGGTCTATGGGAGACTCGATGGGGTCTACGTATATGCGTAAATAAAAATGGGATATATGGGCAAGTGATATAAATGTTAGCAAGGGGGTCCACCGAAACCAGAAAAAAATTGAAAGGGGTCTACAAGAAAAATAGTTTGGGAACCTCTGATCTAACTGAAGCACGATAGTGCTGAACATCATTTAGCGCCAGTTAAATTAGGTAATGCGGTGGTACCTGCGCTCTCGAGCTCCTGCATTGGAACTTTACCACCAGTAAAAAGTTATGTTTCTTCTGGCTTAACCAAGTAACCTTGTTCAGCTTAATTAGCTTGACCATTATATCTTATTTTTATACTTTACTGAATTTCACATATTCTTATATGTGAGTCTGTTTCATTTGAATAGACTTCATCGTCATCACTTCTGCCGAAGGACGTTCACCATGCCAACACCTGGTTGGTTGGTGGGATGGTTGTGCATCTTTAGGGAGAATATTTCAGAATATACCATAATTTTTACGCTTGACAAGCAGATTGGCGATTGCAGTAGTGGTGGTTTTAACGCGCGTTATTGTTTCTACTACAACCCTCCTGGAATGGTTTGACCGCCATTGTAAGGTTGATTTGAATAGACTTACGGGTAAAGCAGCATAATAATATCAGCTGAAAGATATCCAAATCCTCTCCATACGGGGAATATGCCAGTAATTGGACGGCGGCCAATGCCATGCCACGGATTGGCGATCGCAGTGGCGGTAGTTTCGCAGGACGCTGTTGCCCATCTTGCGTTATTTCACTTTCTACCGCCCCTTTAGAATGATTTGGCCGGCATTGTTCAGCTGACTGACTGCACTAATGAGTTGCAAGCAATTCTCTTCCAGTTGAAGAAAATTCTTCTGCTAGTGGGCAGTGGGGTCGTCAGATCCCGACTGTGGGACATTGGCTATGTTATACTTACCTACTTGAGACTTGTAGGAAAAATGTATAGTGAAAAAGAAATATGAGATATGTAATAAACGTCAGTCTAAACCTAACTCTGGTCTTTGATTCACACGTATAAAACACCGACGCCAAGAAGAAAAGTAGCAAATATAAAAAAAATAACTGAAAATGATTAAACTTTTAATGAACTACACAAAAAATAACATTTATCCAACAACTTCAATAACCCAGTCGGTGTAAAATGAGACAGCGGTGTGGACGTAGGGAAGAGTCTCATTGTCGTAGGTTCCCTTAAACGAATTGATTCCAACAACAATGTCCTGGTAATAAAGAGGACCTCCAAGGTCTCCTTCATCAGCACCAGCGCCATCTTCAATGAGTATGCCGGAGCAAAGGATATTTTCAGGGATTGTTATCTCGGCTTCTTCGTAGATACCAGCGCAAGTTTCCATGTTCATTGTCACTACATCAACTTCTTGGAGTGTTGGGATACGCTCTCCCTCTTCCTGTTAAGAAAAAAATTGTACATTAACTCTTTGTCCGTTTTTGGATTCCATCACCAAAAGAAAAGAAAAAACCCTTTAATTAAAATAAAATAAAAAATGAGAACACTTTTAGGGGATGATGCAAATGACAAAGAATGTCCCATATTCTTTTATTTAGTCTTATCTTGCCGTTTGTAAAAGAGGGTATGTAACATACTGTGGACACCTATTTCTA
Source organism: Macrosoma leucophasiata (assembly GCA_036365455.1). Lineage (NCBI taxonomy): Eukaryota > Metazoa > Arthropoda > Insecta > Lepidoptera > Hedylidae > Macrosoma > Macrosoma leucophasiata. Next base: position 1,874,544 of record JAWQUS010000004.1, on the reverse strand, counting down.
TTATTAAGTATTTTTTGACCATTATTCATTTTATTTTTGTTTACTTTGACATATTAAGCAACGTATCAGTTGTTATTCGCTTTAATTTTATATTTTGTAATACCGATCAAAGCAAATTCTATTATTTCCAAGTGATTAGATAATTTTTTGAGTTTGAGTTTGATCTTATAATAATTCCAAGGATCAACAATCCAATACGACTTGATTATTGAACACGAAATATGTGTAGTCTGCTGATAGTTCATAATATTGCTCTTTGACCTTAGTTTTACGTCTTTGTTCTGTCTGATGGTGGGGTCAAGTCTTAGGAATCGGCGTGCATGTATGAAGAGAATGATGAAGGTAGACGAGGCACGAGAGGTATGTCAGGACCGGGATATCTGGCGCTCTACACTCTCTGCCTACCCCGTTAGGGACCTGGCGTGAAGATACATACATACTTACCTTAGGAAGGAGATTTCGGATTATTGCGAGTATATAGAGCGGTATCTCTTTCGCACCTTCACTATGTGACGTTTGTCGACCATTTTGATCAAGTTTTGACCAATACCGGACTATTAGTGTTTGCGTAGGCAGTGTGGAGCAGAGATAACACTCAACGAAGTCGAAACTAGCCGATTGTCTCTTTTTTAGGCTACTTCAGCAATATTTTTTATTGGGTGAGCAGTCTGTGACTTGATATTGAAATTGCTTGAACTTACTTTTAATAAAGCTCATGAAATTTTAAATGAAAACCAAAATATCCCTAAAATCAAAATAATACGATAGTATTTATTAGTGTAATAATTCTACACCGGAATAATACAAAGTGAAACTAAACTGAAACCTTTTCTATTACCATGAATCAATACAAGTTGTTAAACAAAGTTGGTTTAGTTATGCCGTCTGTGTCGAAGTGAAACTCACTCGCGATCATAATGAATTCTGGAAACTTCTGCACTGCTCAATTTGTTGAGTAGTTTTGCGAATTCAATTGGGGAAGCTAGAGCGTCGATGACTATACCAACTAATGCCTTTTGTGTGCTTAGCTTTTAGTGGATAATTTTGAGATAAAAGTGACAATGGATTGTAATGACGGAAAACAAAAGTAAATGGTCTTCTTTTTTTACCACAGTTTTGTAAAAGCACAGTTGCCGTTGACTAGGAATTATGTCCTTGAATAAACTTTTGTGTCTAGAATACACATAACCGTGATTGAAAATGCGTAAGACGGACACGTGGCCAGATTTGCATCCGCTTACTTTTTGGGGACCCAATGACAGCTGTCATGGTGGTGTTAATACTGGTAGTCGTATTGGTGGCGTTGGTGGTGTTGGTGATGTTGGCTACGTTGGTGACGTTGTTGACGTTAATGGCGTTAGTGGCGTTGGTGGCCTTGGTGGCGTTGGTGGCACTGGTGGTATTGGTCATGTTGGTGTCGTTGGTGTCGTTAGTGATGGTGGTGGTGGTGCAACAAAACAAAAAATACACTACACTATTATTGTTCAAGTTTTCACTTCTCTTGACACTCCCGGGGTGCAACCCGATGTTTTTTTCTTTTTAAGTATGTGTTTATCTCAAGAGAATTTACATCCTCAATGTAAACTGTCTACAAGTTTCACATAAACATTTGGATATAAAAATAGAAATGTAAATTGACATTTCTATATTTATGTCCAAATGACGTGTTGCAGTGGCAATGTGCCTGAGATGTGCATGTGTCAGGAGTGCCTTAAGGCTTTAGGCTTAGGCCTTAGGCTTCAGTTACGCCTATGTGTCGAAAATTTCAGAACAGCATATTACCACCGACCATGACGGGAACGCGATAGTGCTGAACAACTACCATTTAGCGGGAAGTAGAATAGGTAATGCAGTGGTGCCTACGCCCTCGACCTTCGGCAGTGGAGCTCTATTATTAGTGAATAATCATCGGGTATTATTTCCGAATTCCGTATACAACGTCAATAGAAAATAATTCCTGGAATTTTCATTATTTTCATCCCGGAGACACGCCCAGGTCCTCAGATTTGGTAGAAGTGGCTAATGCAACGCCATGAAATAAGATTAAAAAAGCAAATATTCTACTTACATCATACTTGGCCCACCCAGCCTGTACCGCCGGGAGGTTGCCAGGGATGTATATATTCTGGGTGATGATCCATCCTTGCTGCACCACGTTGGAGAGGGTCAAGGGGGTCTCAAGGGTGACCATGCTAATGTCACCGACACCGGTCTCACTGTCCCAGGTCGGGTGGTTGACGACCACAGCGACAACGCTGACGATGCCGCCGGTACCTCGATAGACGGATCCAGCGCGGATGCGACGGTATGTCGGACTGAAAAGTCTGGAATGATTGAAAAAACACATTTATATTCAATTCACTTTATTTGCATAAACATGGGTATAAATAATTGTTGTTACAAAATAAATAGTGGTTTCGCCTAGTTCCACCTGTTAAGGCATGCAAAATTAAGAGTTTACAATGTAGGTAATTATTAAACTATTATTTCAATAAATTTCATTAAGTATTTAAATAATCCTCATTTAAATTTCATAAGATAATTACTTATACTCTATCATCATTCATTAGCGGGTTGGTTACTAACCCGTATCGGAGTAAGCTACAGGCCTCTCCCAAAAAAACAGATAGACGATCGCAATGGCGGTAGTTTTATCGCAGGACGCAGCCGATCTTGATTTATTGCACTTAATACCGCCCCATTGGAATGGTATGACCGCCATTGTTCTGTTGACTGACTGCACTAGTGGAAGAATTCTCTACCAGTAGAAGAAAATTCATCCACACTAGTGGATGAATTTAAAGCTATAGATATATAGCTAAAAGTTTACTAGTTTGAACGCGCTGGTAGAAGTAGGAATACGAAAATATTTTTTGTGTATGATAACTATATTGATAGAGACGAACATAGATACTAACATCACGGTACAATCACTCGGAACGGGATTCATCGTCACGGACATCATTACAGTGAGGTTTTTATCCACCGCTGGATAAAAGCCAACACTCAAAAAAGCTGTCGTTATCCAGCGATAGCCCGTTTCTCGCTTCACCTCATCCCGCAGCAGGCTTGTCAACACTTCGTCTTCCATACGCGGTCGTTTCTAGGGAATCTTTTCACCCCAATGGCCGATGACGGTTGTTCGAACTATGTGAACTGCCTAATGCCAGAGTTTCCCTATTTGTTGGATGATATTAACTACTTTGGTTCTCATGCGGATCGCCTCATTTAGGATTCAATTCCACGACGTAATTATTTTTCAGACTGCAGCAACAAAGCAGGAAGCTAGCAAATGTTAGCGACTAAGATTTGGGTGCACCAAGATATTTGTTAAAGTTATTGTAAAATTTTACGTCTTTCTCTAACTTTAACGAATTTGTTACATTTAGAGATGGATGGAAAATTTTCCTGGTGCAACCGAACCTAAGATAAAAGATAGTACCTTATCACGAGTACTTTGTACACTGGTAAAAAAACCAACTGCCTCAGTAGCGTAGTGGTAGCAGGCCACTACTATTACGGTGGAGGTCCTGGGTTCGATTCCCGGGTCGGGGGATATTAGAGATAACGGTTTAAAATCCTTTATCTCTGCTTCTATTGGGATTTTTCCATTTTCTGGAAGTTTCCCAGTGCCCCGGAGTTTGGTAATGTGCCCGGAGATGTCAACAGGTTCGCCACCTGTTACATGGGCCAAAACGTAACCGGCGAGTCGTGGGTGTTTGCATGTATGATTGAATGCATGCATTTGCCTCTGCCTACCCCTTCGGGGATTACAGGCGTGAAGTTACGTTAAAAAAACCAACTTACTCGCCACTGAAGCAGTTGGCAGCAGACAGCATATGTCTGGAAGTGATGATGGTGGCGGCACAGCTCTGCGTCCACACGTCGCTGCTCACGTAGTTTTCTACCTGTACCAGCGAGGGGTAGTCTTCAAGTCGAGCCCCATCCTCTCTCAGACTCTTCGCTGAGACTGCGGAGCAGAGAGCTGGAAAACAAAATAAGTGATTGATATTATATTGGATTAGCTGTGCCCATGACTTCGTCCGCGTAATGTGGTGCTCGTATTATATAGTCTTTAGCCTTCCTCTACAATGGTGAAGGGCTCTGCTGAATATGTTTTATATGGTGCTACCGTCTCTTACCTACACCGAATATAGAAGTTTCAGTTTTTACCTACAACGTGCAAATTGTTTAACGAAATTCACTTTGAAGTGTTTCTCAACGCTACAATGTGGGGTTCTTCAAGAAGAGTCCTTCAGGGTTGGCAGCACGTTAGCAACTCCCTTGGTGTATCAAAATTTCGTAGGCGATGGTGGCAAGAACTTTGGATTAGTTCTTCAAATAAAGTAAACTTAGATAAATTTAAATCATGAAATTATGAATGGCGCGGAATAAGTCCTTTAAGTTATTTTCTTAGAACGACTTATTCCGCGCTATTTAAAATTTCTACTTTATTTCAATGAGTACTGTCTTTGCAAATGAGTTTTTGTGGCTCAAAATAATTACTTTATTTCAATGAGTCATGTCTTTGCAAATTATTGTTTCGACATAACTTTATACCTAAAATTTTAACTGCTTTTTAAATCACAAGCACTTTTTCATATAATATTACTTTTTTACATTACTTCACTATTAAAATTTCCATACCTCTGAAGCAAAGCGGTCACGTGAATGATCACCAAAGCCGTTGAAATTGTATTATCCATTTTCGAATAGCAAACATTAAAATTGTTATCAATTACCTGCCAGTAGAACAATGCAAATCCGGTGCGCCATTTTCGAACTATTTTGTATACAGTTAGAAGTTTTGTTTTTAAATAACTTTTTTATATTAATCCTTATCCGATAAATGAGATTGTCACTGGTACGTCATAATACAGACATTAACCGTATCTATTTATATTTGAATATCTTAGGGATATGCGGGTGTACCATTATTTTTAATTGCGAACCAAAATTGAATCGCTGTATCATTAGTTAGTCTTCACTAATGCCCAGGAAGACCAAGACCAAATGTGGAAGAAGCATGCTGCCGTCCTCTAACTAAAACTCCGGTAAGTGACAAAAGTTAATTTTGAGTTATGAACGAAAAACGCGGACAATAGTTCAAACCGTTGCTGTTTGATAAATTGTTGACTTAGACATTTGTTTATATACAGAAATTGCTTCTGTAGGAGTATTTTCATTATGCTACGCATTTAACTCATTTTAACTTGATTTAGCTTTCTAGTTACGTATTGCTTGAATTTTTAATTTTGCTAAACCAACCTAAAACAGAGTAAAGTAAACCTTTGCTGCGTTGTGGCTAAGGACTAGACCGGAAAACTGCGTTATAGTCAAGGAATACTTTGCTGGGTTTTTGCTTTTGCTGAAGATTTATATTATAATTTTTATGTTTTCCTTCGCTTAAAAGGGGTGACAGTGTTTTAGTTCAGCATATCAGTGGAAACACAGAATAAACTAAGTGATTTTAACGTCGTTATAGCTAAGTATTCATACAAAACTACGTTTTAGTTATGGATTTAGACTAATGTAATATTGATATGTTCTTAGGTTTTCGCGAGCTACACTAATTGAAATAAAACTATTTTTACGGATTTATCTCGCGTATATTAAACTAAAATGATTTTTAAAATCAACCCGACGTTTCGGTCGCTTTTCAGCTTCCGTGGTCTCGGGCAGACTGAGGTGACATTTGTCTGACAGAAGTTTGAAAAAATATATGTAGCTATTGAAATTGAAAAACACCCAAATTTCAATAGAGAAGATGGATGGCGATTATCGACATCATGGGATCCCATACTTAGCAAGGTTAAATCCCAGCCGCAGCAGTCTGCAAGACCTCAAGATACCATAAGTAATTATTGTGTTAATCCTGAACGCTACGCAAACGTTTACAAAATCGATGGAAGTAGCTACATATATTTTTTTCAAACTTCTGTCAGACAAATGTCACCTCAGTCTGCCCGGGACCACGGAAGCTGAAAAGCGACCGAAACGTCAGGTTGATTTTAAAAATCATTTTAGTTTAATATACGCGAGATTAATCCGTAAAAATAGTTTTATTTTAATGTAATATTATCGGGGCCTTAGCATAAACGAAGTTTAAATCCTTTATCATCTTTATTGTTAAGTGAAATCGACAAACTGTGTTCTAGCTAAGCAATGGTTACTGACATCTTTAAACTACAAAGTTGCTAAACGCATATACTTGCATATACTTTGCGTTCTAGCTAAATATTGCTATATAACTGCGTTTTTTTGACTTTATATCTTTAAAACTACAAAAGATACGAAAATGTTTCCAAGACAGATCGATAGATAATTTTAAACTATATTAGATACAATTAAACACGAAAATCGGCAGGGTGAGGGTTAGCGACGTTTTAGTTAGTGGAACGCAGCATGGAAGGTTTGTCAGAACCGGGATATCTGGCGCTCCACACTCTCCCTTACTCCATCTTATCTTCTATACTGATTTTATATATATGAAAGTCAATTGCTATTCGTTAGTCTCGCTAAAACTCGAGAACGGCTGGACCGATTCGGCTAATTTTGGTTTTAAAGCGCGAAGCCGGGGCGGGCCTATAGTTTTTTAATAAATCCGCAAGGTTGACCGGTTCAAAGCATTAAATCCGCCTCCTCATAGTACATTATAAGTGATAAAAAGTGAAAATAAATAAATATTACACTACGGAACCCAAACATATAATTCGACTTACGTATCAAAGACAAATTGAACCTATAAATACAAATAATTATGCGCATGGGTATTATTAAAATCAATTGAAACGTTTTAATTTATGACTCTTTATCTTTTGTTTAATCTATGGATTGATTCTAAACAAAATCGTAGACTTGCGGTCTTTTTAAGTAATATCCTTTCATGTTTTTCACTAAATTGAAATGCGCAGGACTAACTACTAATAATGTAATAGTATAATCCTATAATGGTTCCATTTTGGCATTTGGGGATCGGAACCCTTAATACACTAATCATTTGGACTGCATAGCGATATTTTGATGAAGTTTCTTCAAGTTCAAGTTTTTTATTGCTTATCATGACAAAGGTTATACAGATGGTAATGATATAATATGTTACAAGGTCATCATAAAGCCCACTTGGGCATAGTAATGTTTGGTACTATATTATTAAATACATTTTTTTAGATTTTCAGATGGTTTCTTAAACTTACTTTTAGGAATGATATCCATGAGTCACCATATTGCTTCCAGCTGAAAATCAGCGTCGGGCATCGGTCTTATGCGGAACTGGACGCTTTTTGGTGCAATCGTCAGACTCGTGAGACATTGTATATCATTATTAGTACCTCCTTCTATTTAGTCTAGTTACTAGGTTACATGTTAATTTGTAAGTAGTTAGGTCCTTTAAGTTTTGGTTCTTACCTACTTATTTTCATGATGTCTACCTTTGAGTCTTTCGACTACACCAATAAAATGTTTTTTCTTTCTTTCTTTCTTTACGAACAGCAGCTGTATTGTGTACATTGGCATCGCCAGGGGTTGCCAAGAATGTTTATTTAATTCATACATATAGCACACCTTTCGGTTCGCCTGGCAGGCACTTGTGCTCATCGAAATCGCCTGTCAATTTTTTTTTAAACTTCACTATAAACTAAGTCATATAAAAATTTCAGCCTTACAGGTTCCAGTTTATTTTATTTATTTTTTTACATTTTCAAAATCGTGGGGTTGGTGGCGTGACTGGCTGATCCTTGCCAGGCGATGGTTTTTGTACTTGGCGTGTTATGATTTATCCCTACAAAAATGTCCAGCCTTACAGGATCAACGGTGCTCGGAGGGTTCAGTATCTCTTGGACCATAATATTTGGCCATGTCTCACGGCTCCACCAAATAGATTCCAGTTCAGCATTGTGCCAAGCCAAAGCCCGACGCGGGTTTTAAGGCCATAAGTATATGTACCAAGTTACCAACCTGGCCACTCTAGGGCCAATCTGCCCTCCCCTATAGTCCAGCTGCACCCCTCTAAATCGTTGGCTGGCGACGCCTTGGATTTGGGTATCTCGGTTGACAAAAGTTATATGGGCATGTAGTAGGTACATGTCTGTGTTGACGTAATGAGTGATATTTTTAGGGAAACAGCAATGTACTGCAAAGTTTCTAATTGATTTCCACTGAGTTGTAGCACATGATTAGAAAGAAAGAAAAGAAATAAATACATTTATTTGCCTGACAATACACAACATACATACATAATATAACAGAAAAGAGAAAAAAAAAGAAAATTAAAAAAGAGGAGACAACTAGCAAACGGTATGGTCATGTGAAGCAAGGAAAAATGGCACCCATCTCAGCTTTTTGTTGCAGCAAGAGCTGCAACGCTGATATTCTGATGGGTTTTTTGATTAGAAAAAACCGATTATTTTTATTGGTACGTTTGTCAAAATTTATGAAAGTTTCCAATGCTCGCTACATGAGTCATTGATTCTTGAATTTATCACCGGATATCCACAATTAAATTATTAATAGTTTATAACAATACTTATTTTTAAATGTATAATTTTCTTGTCAGTTATTAAGATTACTTTATTTTTAACTTCCTCTAGGGATTAGTATTCAATTGTAAGTAGGTAGTTGAGCAAGTCCTATCCTAAAAAGCTGGCGACATTTGACTAGTATTGCTGAAGCATTGACAAGATAAGGTGTAATTATCGGGGAAAAGAAGAAGAAAGAAAGGAAATCATTTATTCAGAAAGAAAAACATTTATTCAGAAAAAGGAGCACATTGAGACATTAACAAATATATATATATACAAAAAGAACATTATACACAAGACAAAAAAATGAAAAATAAACAACAGTCACAATTAACACACGTGGTAGGAAGTATGTCTCAATGGGTTCCCAGATCAGCTTCATGTCAAGCAGATATGATCTACTTGACGCTGGTTTTCATCTGGGACCCTGTGCTCCACAGATGTCACTCAGTTAAAGGTGTCCCTGATACCACTTTATCTTTAAACATTAATAACAAAAAATATATATGAATAAAATATGTGAAATTACCATTAAGATATATCTACTTTATGTCTCTCGTCAACACGGGGTCCAATTTGAACCCCGGACCTTTGTCAGGCTTGTGTAGTAAGTAGTGGTCAAGAACACAAAACGAACGGAATGCGTTAGTATAATGACAACAAATTAAAAAGAATACGTTTATCACGGACGCACGACGCACAACATGGTATTTTTAATACATTCGGATTATGCACAATGACAATTTAGCTGTCATATCATAGACAAAAAGTTTGGTAATACATGCTTCTGGATTTCCCTTCCGTCTAATGCTAAAAAAATGTACTATAATAATAATAATAATGGGGGCAGAGCAGCTTGTGGCGAGCTGTTGGTGAGTAGCGACACCACCCCCTACCATCATCTCGAGTTCCTCCGAGAGAACTGGGCTCCGCCTCGTCCGCCACACAGAGGTGCGGCCGGACAGAGCATCAGGTCTCTCACCTCTGGCTTGCCTTCATTGGCCGGTCCGAGTGGGGCGCTAGAGGTATGGCATTTGCAGAAATTTAGATAATAGGCTGTTGTCTAAATTTCTGCAAGAGCCATACACTCGGGGGTGGAAGTGTCTAAAGGCATAATAGCGGGGAAGCCCGCTCCGAGCTCGAGATTACTCGCTCGTGATGGTGAAACCGGGTCCACACCTCTCGACACCCCCAGCCTCTCTCAACAGTGTTGCCCCCCGTCGACCATCGGGTTGGCTGTTTGGGGGGCCCACCAAGGAGAGGCGAGTCACCACCTGCCTAAAGTAGGATTCGACAATGTGAGATGTTGAATATAGGCAGGTGCCGGATCTCACTCCATAGGCCCAGCCAGCTAGTCCCGCCAGTTCACCCACATAGCCCAAAGTTTGGCGAATCACTTATCATTACAATAGTCCCATTATATTCTGCGGGGTCTGTCTGTGCCTGTATTAACTATTGATGCAGTCAGAGAGAGGTCCCGCCGAATATAACCCATTACAAAGTAGATCAAAATTCTCGAAAGGGCCTCTACGTGTTGGACCCCCCATGTCCCCGCGCAAGCCTGACAAAGGTCCGGGGTTCAAATTGGACCCCGTGCTGACGAGAGAGATAATAATAATAATGGCAACCCACTATACGTCCCACTGCTGGGCACGAGTCTCTCCCCTTTTTGGGGGGAGGCCTGGAGCTTACTCCACCACGCTGCTCCAATGCGGATTGGTGGAGGTGGGTGGGTTAGTGGCCAACCCGCTGTCGGATGTTTTCAAACCGCCCATAAGGCCTCCGACAAGGTTTAACGACTGCTATCTATCGATAGCAACCGGGACCGACGGCTTAACGTGCCCTCCGAAGCACGGACGGAAAAAATGTACTATAGTATTCTATAATCTTGCAATCTAAAGAAACTAGCGCCTGATTCTGTACTAACAACAATACGCGTATTTAAACATAGCGTCAAATAGTAATCAGGTTTAAAAATTCAAACAACGTATTGGTAACTGAAACTGAAACTAAAACTGCTTAATTTGCTACAGCCTTGAGACATGACAAAGGTAGGTAAGTACCTACATTTTAACTTAGGTACAACATGTTTAATTAAATTAATAAAAAAATGGTAGATATCTAAATAAAAATATTAAAAACAAACAAAAACTTATTACTAACACAGAATACCTAATAACGCCTAACTTACGTAAAACCCACCTACGGTATGTCTCACGGCTGCACCAAATAGCCGCCAGTTCAGCTTAAGCCAGTCCGGAGCCTGACGCTGGTTTTCAACTGGAGGCTGTCGGGTGACGTACGGATCCCACGTCCATTGCTGTTGGAGGAATAGTTAAATGAAGCATAACGGATATTTAAATAATTGTTACTGTGGATATCCGTAAAAATATCCATGCAATGACATGATTTTTAAAAAATATTTGATAAATACATAAAAAAGAAATAAGTAAGTTTTGATATATGTATAATAATAAACAAATAAATACGCTAACATACACAATAAATATATATTATTTACCATTTACACAATCATTACATCATTTATTTAATTAACACTATACATACGAGAACCTATAATTTATAATTAAATTCAACTAAGTGCATTATTATTTGTTCACAAAAATCAAACAATTGAGTCATTCATATTAATATTACCCTTTTTTTTTGTCAATCTAAAAGAAAGAGGCGGATCTGTTTTCGGAAAGAGTAAATAGAAGGTAGTTTACGTATTGGAGGCGGAATTTTCTTCCAAATTTTTGAAGCAGCATATCGAAACGTACCTGTGAAAGATACAGATCTGTGCAGTTGAATTGAAAGTACAGGGGGACCCTGCCTACTTACACATTCGCGTGTACTATATAGCCAGCTTAGCTTGTCATATAAATATATTGGTTCCTTATATTTTATAAGCCTGAAAAGCATACATGCCATGTGCAGCTTACGACGAGATTTCATTCTAAGCATTGAGTGTTGGTTTAAAAATTATTTTAAAATTAAAAATAAAACCGCCTTCAAAAAAATTCAAAACGGAATAGACGAAAAACACTAAAAAGCGAAAAATAAACTCAATTAGATCATTTCATTGTAAGGGAATAAACCCTTAACATTTTAATTATAATAAGACGTAACTTCTTCTTCACGCCTGTAATCCCCGAAGGGGTAGGCAGAGGTAAATGCATGCATTCAAGCATACATGCAAACACCCACGACTCGCCGGTTACGTTTTGGCCCATGTAACAGGTGGCGAGCCTGTTGACATCTCCGGGCACATTACCAAACTTTGAGGTACTGGGAAATTTCCAGAAAATGGAAAAATCCCAATAGAACCAGAGATAAGGGCTTTTTCACCATTATCTCTGATAACCCCCTACCCGGGAATCAAACCCAGGACCTCAGCGTAGTAGTAGTGGCCTGCTACCACTAGGCTACCGAGGCAGTTATAATAAGACAATTACTTTAATATGGGCTACGTACCTACCTACTCATAGGTTTGAAGTCGGTGCCAAGCCAATAGTGCGGCCGCGCGTTAGGGTTAGGACTAATGTTGTGTTGTTGCAGTACCTACTACGTTAAGTTATCAAATGCGGCTATTTGAAACGCAGTGAAATAAGCTCTTAATTTTTTTAGGTTTCAGGTAGTAGTAGGTACTGCAACACTACAACATTAGTCCTAACGCGGGGGCCGCACTATTGGCTTGGCACCGACTTCAAACCTATGAGTAGGAAGGTACGTAGCCCATATTAAAGTAATTGTCTTATTATAATTAATAGGTTACGGGTTTATTCCCTTACAATGAAATGATCTAATTGAGTTTATTTTTCGCTTTTTAGTGTTTTTTTTCTATTCCGTTTTGAATTTTTTTGAAGGCGGTTTTATTTTTAATTTTAAAATAATTTATTTTTTGCTTTTTAGTGGTGTAACTATTATTAGTATTAAGTATTACAGTAATAGTATGTAGGTATTTCAACTACGAAGGTACTATCTATAGACTTTATCATCATTTCTAGAGGCTAATAGCGGTTTCGAAAACTATCTAGGTATTCCAGTAGCAGTAGTGGTTTTTAGGCAGTCAAGCAAAAGGTTAATTCAAAGTGTAGTGATAAAACCCGCTATTGAGATAGATAGTTTTGTAATGTTTAAAAAACTCGCTAACCGCTACTGTAGTGATAAATTGTTTTAATAGGATCTATGGCTCTTCCTTTATGACGCACAACACTGTTATGGACATCTTCTGGAAAGGCTTTGTCCAGCTGTGGACATCTTTCGGCTGGAGTGGTGTTGATGATGGTGATGGTGGTGGTGGTGATGATGTTGATAGAGGTGGTGATGAAGATGGAGATGATGATAGACATGGTGATGATGGTGATGTTGATGAAGGTGATAATGAAAGATGATGATGATGATGACGGTGTTGATGACCATGACACGCATAATAATATTAACATCTCCTTTATCATCATCACTTTCATCATCATCACCTCAATCAACGTCACCTCCATCATCATCTTTATCATCATCATCACATCCATTATCATCACTTCCAATATCACTACATCCATCATCATTCCCTCCATCATCAACACTTCCATAATCATCACCTACATCATCATCACCTACATCATCATCATCTCCATCATCATCATCACAACCATCGTCATCACATGCATCATAATCACATCCATCATCACCTCATCCATCATCATCCCTTCATCATCATCACCTCCGTCATCATCATTTCCGTCATCACCCCCGTCATCATCATCATCATCATCACCTCTATCATCATCACCTCCGGCATCATCACCTCCAACATTATCACTTCCATCATCATCACTTCCAACATCATCACCTCCGTCATCATCACATCCATCATCATCACCTCCACCATCATCATCACCTCCATCATCATCATCACCTCCATCGTGATCACCAACATTATCATCACGATCATCACCTCCTATAAAAAATGTGGAAATACTTTCAAGTGTGTTATGAAATTTGAGTAGTTCCCTCGATTTCTCCAGGATCTCATCATCACATATTGACATGGTTACAATGGGACCAACTGTGCAATATACCCTTTCAAACACAAAAAAAATCATCCAAATCGGTGAAGGCGTTTTCAAATTATCGGCGAATATACATAAAAAAAAAAAAAGATCCGGACGAATTGAGAACCTCCTCCTTTTTTCGCAGTCGGTTAAAAAAGGCGTCACATGACTTCTAGGCGGTATCGTAAAACAGAAGCGCCGATCAGGAGGTATCAGATTGGTGCAATCTTGCTGCTGGCGTCCCACAAGGCGGTATACTTTCTCCTCTCTTTTTTTCTTTATTTATCGATCAGATCACATCTCCTCTTCATTGATTTTACCATCTGTACGCCGTTAACCTTCAGATATATACCCAATCTGATGTTTCTAATCTAGTTCTTGTCATCGCTAAAATAAATCATGACCTGCAGGCAATATCTGAGTGGCCATGTAGGTTCAGTAGGTATTTGTATGAAGACTGCCAAGTGCCAAGCCATTGTAGTCGGTAGCTTATATTTTATCAACAATCTAAACCTTAGCATTCTGCCACCTGTTTTATTTAATAATTCTGTCATACCATTTGCAAATCATGTTAAAGGTCTTGGGCTGCACATTGACTGCACATTAAATTGTAATTATCGCCTTGGCAAAGTTAGTCAAAATATCACTGCCTCATTGCGCTCCCATTTAAATACTTTTTTCCATACGGTATGAAAATTCTTCTGGTTCAGGCTCTTGTTCTGTCCATTATTGATTATGCAGATTTTTGTTTTCTAGATTCTTCTATTACTCAGGATCTTCTCAACAAATTGGATCGATAGTTCAACAACTGTATTCGTTTCATTTTTGCCTACGTAAATTTGACCACATCTCTCTTTATCGTACTAAGCTTAAATGGCTTTCTATCCATCAGAGAAGATCCTTACGGATGCCCTCTTTACTTTTTTCTATTATAAACGGATTTAATTTTCTGGGCATTTCTCATAATCTTTCTCTCCGTTGATCGGAAAATATGGCCTGGTAATACCTTGAAACCGCTCTGGTTTCATGTCGAATTAATTTGCAATATCTGCAATTAAACTCTGGAACATGCTGTCCCTAGACATTTGTCGGTAAATCTTATTTTAATCTCATTAGTAAAAAAACGGAAGCTTGGCAGTCATTACCTGAAATTATTGAGGTAGGCGGCTTTAAAGAGTTATCGTCTTATTATTACATATTTATTTAAGTATACGTTCCCCTATATATTTATATATTATTGTATTTATTTAAAAATCATAAGACTCCTTATTGTCTCATAATTTATGTTTCTGTAGGTTTTTTTTTTACATTGCACATTTGTTTTTTTTTATATTTTTTTATATTTCGCCTAAAGTGCCTGGTGCGTTAAAGTTTTAAATAAATATATCTGGAGCATATATTTATTTAAAACTAAGAGTGTGTGTGTATTAGAGTTAAGGATCCCAATAATCTTATATTATTGTTAAAATAACGCAATACAAAATAATTAACGACTATATATCTATCTCTTCCGTGGCCGTGCAGATATTATTTTCAGTGACAACGAGGAACGAGTGTGTTAGTACAGGCTAGCAACTAGTATTCGTATTTTTGGAGGTTACCTATATAATTAAATCTGACCCAATAATATTTATTTTCATTATGGTTTTATGAAACGCAACACAAAATAAATTAACTAATATTAAAAGACGTAGTAAAAAAGTAATTGCAACGATACAAACGGTGTAGGATGATAAAAGAAGATTGGATACCTTTATTTGTCCAAATTCGAACTTTGCGATGCATTGCTCACAATTATGAATCAACAATCTCCGAACCACAAGAAATAAATAAAAACAAAGTTGTGTAACAAATCATTTATTCGGAAAAAGAGAAAAAAACGTAACTTCACGCCTGTAATCCCCGAAGGGGTAGGCAGAGGTAAATGCATGCATTCAAGCATACATGCAAACACCCACGATTCGCCGGTTACGTTTTTGGCCCATGTAACAGGTGGCGAAAAAGAGAACATTAGCGATATAAGAAAACATTTAGTAATAACACAACAATTTAAAAGAGCAAATGATATGTTCTTAGGTTTTCGCGAGCTACACTCATTGAAATAAAACTATTTTTACGGATTTATCTCGCGTATATTAAACTAAAATGATTTTTAAAATCAACCCGACGTTTCGGTCGCTTTTCAGCTTCCGTGGTCCCGGGCAGACTGAGGTGACATTTGTCTGACAGAAGTTTGAAAAATTATATGTAGCTACCTCCATCGATTTCGTAAACGCCTTGCGTAGCGTTCAGGATTAACACAATAATTACTTATGGTATCTTGAGGTCTTGCAGACTGCTGCGGCTGGGATTTAATCTTGCTAAGTATGGGATCCCATGATGTTGATAATCGCCATCCATCTTCTCTATTGAAATTTGGGTGTTTTTTAATTTCAATAGCCTCGCGTACCATTCGTGGAATGGGTTTGTGTTCTCTAGCGAGTATTTGAATTTTATCAAACCGGATGTAATGGTTTGGCTTATCCGCTATGTGTTCACAGACTGCAGACCTCCCTGTTCTTCGGTTTTTGACATCAGCAATGTGCTCTTTAACGCGGGTGGATACAGCTCTCTTCGTTTGACCAATATATGAGAGTCCACAATCACAATCTAATTTATAAATGCCAGAATTTTGTAATGGAATATTACTTTTAATGGGTCTTAAATACTGATGAATCTTTTTATATGGTTTGAAAACTGTTTTAATGGAATTCTTTTTTAAAATGTTGCTGATTTTATCTGTGACACCCTTAACGTAAGGTAGTATGGCTGGTTGTCGTTCTACTGTAGGTGGTTTCACGCGGCCTCTGTGACGGACGGGTGGTACATGGAGCTTGTTGTTATGTAGCACCTGGCGTAGGTGCTTCAGCTCCCCCTGAAGATGGTGGTCGTCACAGATGCCTCGTGCTCTCTGAAATAGAGATGAGCCAACGGCAGATAAATGTGCCGGGTGATGGTGTGATTCACCATTGAGGTACCTATCAGTATGGGTAGACTTCCTAAACACAGTGTGACTGAGTGTGTTATTGGTTTTTCTAATTAATAAAGTATCTAAGAAGGCTAATTTATTGTCCTGTTCCAATTCCATAGTGAATTTGATTTTATGGTGTATGGAATTGAGATGTGAAAGAAAAACAGAAACATTATTGCTATCCAATATGGTGAATGTGTCATCTACATATCGTTTATAAATGCGAGGTGTTATGGTTGTAGTGCTCAGGGCTCTCTCCTCAAAGTCCTCCATGAATATATCGGCGACTATGGGAGAGACTGGGGAGCCCATGGCAACTCCGTCTATTTGTAGGTAGAATTCCCCATTCCACATTAGATAGCCAGATGTCAGGCACCATTCAAGTAGTTCTGCATATTGACGGGGCATATTGTGAGCAATTAGCTTTCTTTTAACAATCTCGACACAATCCTTAACACACACCATCACCCGGCACATTTATCTGCCGTTGGCTCATCTCTATTTCAGAGAGCACGAGGCATCTGTGACGACCACCATCTTCAGGGGGAGCTGAAGCACCTACGCCAGGTGCTACATAACAACAAGCTCCATGTACCACCCGTCCGTCACAGAGGCCGCGTGAAACCACCTACAGTAGAACGACAACCAGCCATACTACCTTACGTTAAGGGTGTCACAGATAAAATCAGCAACATTTTAAAAAAGAATTCCATTAAAACAGTTTTCAAACCATATAAAAAGATTCATCAGTATTTAAGACCCATTAAAAGTAATATTCCATTACAAAATTCTGGCATTTATAAATTAGATTGTGATTGTGGACTCTCATATATTGGTCAAACGAAGAGAGCTGTATCCACCCGCGTTAAAGAGCACATTGCTGATGTCAAAAACCGAAGAACAGGGAGGTCTGCAGTCTGTGAACACATAGCGGATAAGCCAAACCATTACATCCGGTTTGATAAAATTCAAATACTCGCTAGAGAACACAAACCCATTCCACGAATGGTACGCGAGGCTATTGAAATTAAAAAACACCCAAATTTCAATAGAGAAGATGGATGGCGATTATCAACATCATGGGATCCCATACTTAGCAAGATTAAATCCCAGCCGCAGCAGTCTGCAAGACCTCAAGATACCATAAGTAATTATTGTGTTAATCCTGAACGCTACGCAAGGCGTTTACGAAATCGATGGAGGTAGCTACATATAATTTTTCAAACTTCTGTCAGACAAATGTCACCTCAGTCTGCCCGGGACCACGGAAGCTGAAAAGCGACCGAAACGTCGGGTTGATTTTAAAAATCATTTTAGTTTAATATACGCGAGATAAATCCGTAAAAATAGTTTTATTTCAATGAGTGTAGCTCGCGAAAACCTAAGAACATATCATGTTAGAACGTACGGAACGTTAACTGCAAAATATATCCGGCGGTTGGAGAAACTGAAGAACAGGCGCTCACGGTTGTTGGCGGGCCTGACGTTTTTGAAGAGATGCAGAGACAACAACCTGATACCAGTATGTGTGCGCATTGCTCCAAAAAAAGACATCAAAAAGAGCAACATCATCCTCCGCCAAGCAAGTACTAAATTATTATGTCAGCTAATTCAACAAAACCGTTCGGAAATCGCACATACAGAACACGACATCAGTGAAGTCTCTAAAACCCTCGAAAATACATTAAAAATAGAA
Organism: Macrosoma leucophasiata; assembly: GCA_036365455.1. NCBI lineage: Eukaryota > Metazoa > Arthropoda > Insecta > Lepidoptera > Hedylidae > Macrosoma > Macrosoma leucophasiata. The sequence goes on along the minus strand of JAWQUS010000004.1, from coordinate 1,856,265 downwards.
GATTGGCAAAATTGTAACGAACAAACCGACTTACGCGCAAAATTTACATTAAATAACTGCAAAATTAAACAAATAAGTAAATACGAAAAATTAGAAAAACAGTCGGTTACGGGTCAAAAACATTCAAATCTGAACACACCCATAGACAACGACAAGTCATCCGTCAATGTCAACGTCAAAGCAGTTGTCAATCTATCAAAACAAACTTTGGATGATTCGACTATTGGGGTGCTGGAAAAGGGTTTAAACTTTGCACCAGCTCCATCGAGGATACCGTACGAAGAGATTATCAGTTACGTCGAGGACTGCGTCATTAGGAATCAAGTTCCAAAGGAGACAGCCGAGGAAATCCGACAGGACGTATCGTCTACGTTACGACACTGCCGGCCACCAAAACCTAATCTGTCTCGTGAAGAACTCCGCTCACTGACGACGTTGAGACGATCAGAAGACATCATCGTCCTCCGTGCTGATAAAGGAAACGCTACGGTTGTGATGGACACGTCAGACTACAATGATAAAATCTTATCGCTGTTATCGGATGAAAGCACATATAAAAAGGTAAACAAAGACCCCACCTCTAGTATATTAAAAAAGACTACCGATTTACTGCATAAATATTCATATTCATTGGATCTTGACGTACCAAAACTTTTACCTGCTTGTCCAAAGCCACCCAAACTGTATGGGCTCCCTAAAATACATAAGACTGGCGCTCCCCTTCGTCCCATAGTTAGTCAAATTGACACTCCAACTTACAAATTGGCAAAACATGTGGCACAGATACTTTCACCACTGAGGGGACAAACTAGAGCGTATGTCAAAGACTCGTACAGTTTCATTGCTGAAGTCAAACATCTACAACTATCAGCAAATGAAACAATGGTCAGCTTCGATGTTGAATCCTTATTTACATGTTTACCGGTTAAGGATTGTGTCGAGATTGTTAAAAGAAAGCTAATTGCTCACAATATGCCCCGTCAATATGCAGAACTACTTGAATGGTGCCTGACATCTGGCTATCTAATGTGGAATGGGGAATTCTACCTACAAATAGACGGAGTTGCCATGGGCTCCCCAGTCTCTCCCATAGTCGCCGATATATTCATGGAGGACTTTGAGGAGAGAGCCCTGAGCACTACAACCATAACACCTCGCATTTATAAACGATATGTAGATGACACATTCACCATATTGGATAGCAATAATGTTTCTGTTTTTCTTTCACATCTCAATTCCATACACCATAAAATCAAATTCACTATGGAATTGGAACAGGACAATAAATTAGCCTTCTTAGATACTTTATTAATTAGAAAAACCAATAACACACTCAGTCACACTGTGTTTAGGAAGTCTACCCATACTGATAGGTACCTCAATGGTGAATCACACCATCACCCGGCACATTTATCTGCCGTTGGCTCATCTCTATTTCAGAGAGCACGAGGCATCTGTGACGACCACCATCTTCAGGGGGAGCTGAAGCACCTACGCCAGGTGCTACATAACAACAAGCTCCATGTACCACCCGTCCGTCACAGAGGCCGCGTGAAACCACCTACAGTAGAACGACAACCAGCCATACTACCTTACGTTAAGGGTGTCACAGATAAAATCAGCAACATTTTAAAAAAGAATTCCATTAAAACAGTTTTCAAACCATATAAAAAGATTCATCAGTATTTAAGACCCATTAAAAGTAATATTCCATTACAAAATTCTGGCATTTATAAATTAGATTGTGATTGTGGACTCTCATATATTGGTCAAACGAAGAGAGCTGTATCCACCCGCGTTAAAGAGCACATTGCTGATGTCAAAAACCGAAGAACAGGGAGGTCTGCAGTCTGTGAACACATAGCGGATAAGCCAAACCATTACATCCGGTTTGATAAAATTCAAATACTCGCTAGAGAACACAAACCCATTCCACGAATGGTACGCGAGGCTATTGAAATTAAAAAACACCCAAATTTCAATAGAGAAGATGGATGGCGATTATCAACATCATGGGATCCCATACTTAGCAAGATTAAATCCCAGCCGCAGCAGTCTGCAAGACCTCAAGATACCATAAGTAATTATTGTGTTAATCCTGAACGCTACGCAAGGCGTTTACGAAATCGATGGAGGTAGCTACATATAATTTTTCAAACTTCTGTCAGACAAATGTCACCTCAGTCTGCCCGGGACCACGGAAGCTGAAAAGCGACCGAAACGTCGGGTTGATTTTAAAAATCATTTTAGTTTAATATACGCGAGATAAATCCGTAAAAATAGTTTTATTTTAAAAGAGCAAATGTTTAAATTAGACAGCAGTTGCAACGACCCAGTCGGTGTAGGAAGCCATGGCTGTGTTCATGCTGGGGTAGGTGGCGTTACCACAGCCGAAGCCCCAGGAGATGATGCCGACGACGATGTCGGTGAAGAACAGGGGACCTCCGCGGTCGCCAGCGCAGGCACCGCTGTTTGCAGCGGCCGTGCAGATCATGTTTTCAGTGACTGTACGAGGAATTAGCATGTTCGCATAGGTTTCCGCGCATGAGGCTCTGTTGATCGTGCTGACGGCGACATGGAGGAGCTCAGGGGATCTCTCACCTGGGAACTGGTGGAGAAAATATTACAATTATTTTCAGTTTTTGAAAAATTTCGCATCCGCAATACTTTTTTTTAGATATTTGAAAGTTACTTCACAGCTGTATTTTATATACCAGTTTCCTTGCTAAGCATTTTTGTGTTTTTGAAGCTGGCGACATTATCGGGCAATATGCGTTCAATAATTAAAATGCGTATCAACAACATTCAACAAAATGTAACTGCTGTATTGAAGAAAAAAGATAATTTCATCTCTGTATTTATTTTACTGGACGTACATGCATGTCATGCATACGTCCAGAATTTTCATTAGCTTACGCTTATTTTCAAGTCTCTAAAGTAACTGTAAAAAGTACTAAGGTGTAAGCAGACAGGTCATTGGAGTAGTTTGTGATAATTCATTAGTTTATTAATCGGGCGCATTACCAAACTCTGAGACTGCGATTACCAAATTTATGTAAGAAGGATCTTAAGGAATCTTCAAAGTACTACTTGTAATACTGGCCAATAATAATTCCCAATAATACGGCTGATATTTTTATGTAGGTAATGATGGTGACAAACAAACATGAAGTTCACATAGGCATTGCCACCCCTGAGGATGTTTTATTTCCGTTATTACATTACATAATCATCCAAACTAAACACGATAGTGCTGAACACTACAATTTAGCGACAGATAAATTTGGTAATGCGTTGGTACCTACGCCCCAGAGTTCCAACATTGGAACTCTACCACCAGGAAAGTCCATGATTAATTTTCAAAGACCAACTTATACTTACTGCAGGAATAGTCATGCCCCACCCAACCTGCACCACAGGAGCGTTATCGGGAACAACACTGCCTTGGGCAACGATCCTGCCCTGCTGGATAACGTCGGACAACACCATTCCATTCTCCAACTCAAGGATAGCGATATCAGCGTCATTGCCGAAATCGAAGAAGCTTTCTCTGAAGGAGGGGTGCTTGACGATCCGGCTTACGCTGTGGACTGAGCCGCCAGTGTTGCGGTAGCTGGTGCCAGCACGGACGCGGCGGGTGAATGAGAAGGCTGTGCTGGGAAATTGAAAAGATTATGATAGAAAATCGGTCAAGTGCGAGTTACAGATGAGAAATTTCCTATTTGTTACTTTGGTTTTAATTAGATGTGCACGAGTCTTTCCTCATTTCGGGGGGAGGCCTGGAGCTTACTCCAACACACTGCTCCAATGCGGGTTGGTGGAGATACGGTGTAGTGGCAAACTAGTTGTAGGATGTTTTCAAACCGCCTATAAGGCCTCCGACAAGGTTTAACGACTGCTATCTATCGATAGCAACCGGATTTAACGTACTCTCCGAAGCATAGAAATGCGAATTTCAATTTTGCCACTTGCGCCAACCCGACCGCGCCCGTATCGCACAACCGAGTAGATTGCGATCAACACCAGCCTGGGGACTATGCGCGCTTCAGTAACAATATTTGACAGGTATTTGACATTAGCTCCGGCGCCAGACGGTCTGACGACAACTGCCTGCAGATGGGCTTGCAGTGCTTAAGCGGTAACTCGGTAACCATCTCGGCCGGTTACAGTCAACAATTAAAGTTACATGATGTCATTTACAATCTGCAAATGGTGGCACTATTTTTTTACTGAAAGTAAGATTATGCAACCCAGCCTGGTATAAACTTACAGGTTACTGACGCATCCAGCTGCAGTCATAACGTATCTTGGTGTGAGGACAGTACCGCCGCAAGATTGCAACCACACACCGAAGACGATGCGGCTCTCGACGGCAACAACAGCGGGGTACTGCTCCACCGAGGTTGGGGTACCACCGATGATACGTTCCTCAGCCGATACAGCGCAGACAACTGGAAATTTAACGAACTTTGATTAGTTATTTTATTTGACTAGTTTTTTTTTTGTATTTTGTAAATGTACAGGAAAAATAAATTAATATCGTTCTTGAAGCCAACAGTCTATAACTAAGTTTTTGGATTTTTTTTTTTTAATTTTTCTTCTGTTTGTAGAGCTCCAGTGACAGAGCTCGCGGGCATAGGCACCACCGCATTACCTAACATACTTGCCGCTAAATGGTAGTGTTCAGCACTATCGTATTCCGGTCAGGTGGTAATGGACCGCCCTGTAATTTCCGGCACAGAGGCACAACACCTTAAGCCTCAGGAGTGGCAAGCATCTGCATTTTGACCTCTGGTCATTGTGTGGGCGTCTATAGGCTGCAGTCATCACTTAACATCAATGTGAACTGCATGCTTGTTTAGCATATAGACACCCATAAAAAGACCAGAGTTCAAAATGCAAATCCGTTGCAACCCTTGAGACTTTAGTTGTTCTGTCTCTGTGATAGTTTTTACGGGCCATACATTACCGTCTTACCGGAACACGATAGTGCTGAACACTACCATATGGCTGCAGATAGATTTGGTAACGTGGTAGTGCCTACACGCTAGAACTCTACCTCGAGTGAAAAATAACACTATTCAAAAAGTTGCAGTTTATGGAGAGACTCAAAGACTCATACAAAATTGTACTTGCTTGTGACGTCAAAAAGCAAACACCGTAATCACCTTATAAATCAATGAGGAATTCAAGAGATCTTGAAATATCTTCGTTATTTAAAGGTGGGAAACGAGCATGCAGTTCACAGGTGTTATAACTGCAACCTATAGACACCCACACAATGACAGAAACATGTTTTTTTTTTGTTTGCAATAAAAAAAAATAAAGAAAGACAATTAGTACTATAGTATAGGTAGCATACATTTAGGCAAAAAATCAGAGATTTCAATGAAGATGAGTAGCCACTCCTGATAGCCTAAGCTGTGATGCTCATGCGCCAAATTATGAGACCATATATTATCACCCGACCACAACGCGATAAAGTAAACACTACCATTCAGCAGCAAGGTGATCAGGTAATGAAGGCGAAGGTACTACCGCCCTCAGGCGATCAAAGGCTTACCTTTGAGCTTCGTCACTGTACCTTATCTAGTTTGTTATTAAAATGAGAAATATAGAATACCTGCGAACAGAACCAAGATTGAAGCCAAGCGCGCCATTGTGCTCGTTTGCGGTCACTGGATGTTTCACACAATACATTTTACCCTTTTATATCCAACGTTATCCGATATCAAAGCTTTGAACGAATGATGTCGATAATGCCAAAATATTTTAGAGATCTTTGCAGCATGTTTGGGAGTCCGATGGCAAAATTTGAAGCCTCTCTTCTGAAAGGGCTGAATTACTTCCTGTAATTTGATGGCATGATAGCGACAGAGATAATCAAAATATCGCCATTCCTTTTATTGACGGTAAAATGAAAGGGGAAAATGAAAGACGTAAACCAGGAGAAATGAGTTAGGCGGTCGGTCATTATTTGCAAATGTCACATGCCATTCCAATGAAAGTGGATTGCTGGTAATTTGAGAAATTTGTTGTTTTATAATTTACCATAAAAATAATATTTTTAAATTTACGGTCGGAAATGATGTCCAAACTACATGACTCGCACTTAGAGAGAGTTGGTCGAGAAAACTGACAGTTGGAGAATCGATGAGCGTACTACGAGCGCACGCAGTTTACTTGCTTCCAAACACATTGTGATGTTTGTAAAATGTTACCTTTGCCCTGAGTGTTGTTCTAGAAGAACAACACTGTACACTTATAAAGAGTTATACTCGGCCACCTATATGTTAATGAAACCACGGTTTATTAATCATTAATGAAAATACATTATAATTTTTTGTAGTAACTTCACTTTTATTTCCTACGCCACTGTTACGCATGGAGTTTCTTTAAATTATAAATCACAATGTCAGGCTCAGAATTACTTGAAATACTAATTTTAAATCACATTCATGATAATTATGTGATACCACATTGAAGTAGTGCACAGCTTATCAAATCGGCTTCCAGTATGTTATATCATTTTAAAGGTTATGGTTTAAAGGAGATGTTGCAACAATGTATGGACCTCCGGCCATGTATTGTACACAATATCATTTACAGGCAAAATCAATATAAAAACGTTTTTTACTGCATATTTGACAAATGCCACAAATAATCGATACTAGTCAATTTCCAAATCAAAGAAATTCATCAGAAGTTCTTTAAATTGATCGATTCGATACATCGTTTTTTTGTTTTGTTTTATCTACATAGGTACTATCCCAAGCGTAGGCTGTATCGCCATTCATTCAAACGATTTTATCATTGAAAATGATAAAATCGTTTGAATTAAATGTGGTTGTAACTCTAAAATATATTCTTTAATAAATTAATAGTATTTTTTCGGATTCTTCTTTAATTTGCCCATTTTTTGAGGACGTGTACGAACCAGAGCCGAGCTCGCAACATCTCCTTTGGAGAAATTCCATCCGAAACCATAGCAGCTTTATCGAGTACTTACAGGTGCGCCCAATGTGGGGACAATAAAAATTAATGAAAGGATAACTCCGTAACTGTATTTATTACACTATCAATTCGAACATTAGATTTTTTACTGACGATTTACAATTCAATTTCAAGTAGATATAACAAAACAGATTAATGTGTCATATGATTAAAGGCATCGAGTGGAATAGAGAAGAAACATAAAGTAAACAATAAGCTGGTTTCAAATACGATTGATAATGAATGAAGAGCTGAATCGCGATTATGAAATTATTTTAATTATTTCTTTTAAGACCCCTTCTCGAGCTTGACTATAGCAATGCATACCCTCATACCTATTCTCGCTCAAAAGATTAGATAGAGTGGAGCCGAAAAGTATGCAGAACCACAAGTACATATTGAATAATTTTTACCCACCTGGTGACGTCTATAGGTTAGTATAGCATAGCAAACAATTTTTCCAGATGTTTTTTTAACTACATTTTATCTGATAAGTAATAAAATTCCATGGTTATTAATCTATAGCTTTAGGAGGTTTGAGAACTGATAAGGTGTGCTAATTTCGTATCTCATTCATACTTATAATGTAAATAAAATGACTTGCGTTACTTGAAAGTAATAAATCTATTAAAATTATTTCTAATTAAGCTTTTGGTGTTTGGTTGAAGCAGCGCGGGAACAGAGCAGTCGTACTCCTGTCGGACTGTTGACTTTTTATTTGAAACTGAGCGTGTACCGACCTGAGCTAGGCCCTCACGAAGTAGTATCAAAAATGCAAATAATTCGATCCATATTTAGGGAGTGATTGCATTAAATCTATATAGGGCGCCCTCACAAAATCAGTTTTTTTTAATGTATAAAAGTGGCAAACAAGCCTGCAGTTCACATTGATGTTAAGTGATGACTGCAGCCTATAGACACCCACACAATGACCCGAGGTCAAAATGCAGATGCGCTGCCACTCCTGAGGCATTAGGTGTTATGCCTCTGTGCCGGAAATTACAGGGCCGTACATTACCACCTGACCGAAACACGATAGTGCTGATCACTACCATTTAGCGGCAAGTATGTTAGGTAATGCGGTGGTGCCTACGCCCGCGAGCTTCGTCACTGGAGCTCTACAACCAGTAAAAAATGACCATACTTTCAATATGTCAGACGAAATCGCATCGCAAATTCCTGCGAAGTCACTAACTCATCACGAAATCTCATAAACTAAAGTGCTAAGAGTTTTAAATTTTGCATGGGGGTGCTTTTAGGTCTTAGGGTGCTCACTAAGCCAAGATATTGTGGAATCCCAAAGTACAGGTTTACATTTTATGGCTATTTAGTGTCTATTAATGTATTAAATTATGTATACACTATTTGCTTAACTAGCATAGTGTGGCAATAGATGGCGCTACTGCCACCATAAGGCAATGCAATAAATGTGAAGGAAAGATTTGACAAATCGGGCACGACTTCGGTAGCTCAGTTGGAAGAGCGGCTGGACTAGATTCCCAGTGGCCGCGAGTTCAAGTCTCGCCTGAAATCAAAATTTTCTTTCCATTTTCTTTAAAATACTATGTATACATTTAATAAAACGCTAAAATAAAAATATGTTGTTTCAGAGACGACACGTATAATACCGCTGACATAGAGAGGAGAGTATTATCTGGAAATTGCATGAATGGAGCGTTGGGTAAGCTGCTAGAGTCTAAACATCTACGAGTAAACAGGCTCGACTAACCATAGATAATGCTGTACTTACTCCAAAGTTATTGTATGGAAGCGAGTGCTGGATATGCAGAAAAGAGCATGAAAGTAAACGCGGTTGAGATTAGATCTTTGCGTAAGATCAGCGGTGTATCGCTCACCGATCGTGTTCGTAATGAAGATGTAAGAAAGAGCCTTTGTGTGAATGAAATTATATGAAAAAAAAGGCATGCTCCTATGGTTCGGGCATATAGAGAATGTCGAATGAGCAAATGACTAAACATACGATGCGAATGTAAATGGTTGCAGAGGCCCAGGAAGAGTAAGACTGGCTTACCATGACCAAATAGGTCGAGTAGCCTGCTGTCTGAAGGTGGGTAAAAAGTCTTTGGAATCGGCGTGCCTGTAGGAAGAGAATATTTGTTTCGAGTCTGGGTGTTTGTGTATGTGTTGTGTGTGTACAACGGCAACCACGACACAGGTTTATACGTAGTGTAGATTTGCGAGTGTAAGCGTATTCTATTAGTTGTTTTTTTTATACAAATACCCAGTTTCAAAGTGTAAAAGTAAGTAGGTAAATCCCCATTTGGTAATCCCAATGTGTGCGGCCTATACTGCATCGTGTTATCAAGTGCACTGTGACAATGACAGATACCTACTACTAAGTCGACGGTATCATAATATATGAGCGCCGACTAATTGGGATTAGCAGACAATCTTATATAAATATTGTTACTGGGAGGTATTAACTATCTATAACTTATTATTATTTTTTCCTTTAAATCAATTATCAATGAATAAATTTACAACTTCAGTCAAGACGCAGCTAATTGGCTAAGAAATCTGAATGTAGACTTATAGTAATTTAATAATTTATGTATTTGTCTATTCTACAGAGTACCATACGATTAAATATCCAGTCTAGGGACTCGATGGCGTAGGCGATGTCCTCGATTTTCCAGGGTTTAGTATCGATTCGTTAGAACGATCTAGTGCTGTGAATCAATTTAAGTAATTGATATTTTCGATCCAAATGATCAATCTTCCGATTAATCGATCACAGGTCGCCATCCCCAATTTGTCCGGCTGTGCCGGAAATTACAAGGCCGTACATTACCACCTGACCGGAACACGATAGTGCTGAACACTACCATTTAGCGGCAAGTATATCAGGTAATGCGGTGTTGCCTACGCCCGCGAGCTCCGTCAATGGAGCTCTACCACCAGAGATTTTTCCACAAGTGCAGTCAATCAACCAAACAATGACGGTCAAACCATTCCAATAGGACGGTAGTAAATATGACTATTTGGGGAAAGCTTTGTCCAGCTGTGGACGTCACTTCGGCTGGAGTGATGATGATGACAGTACGAAATTTAACAAGAAATATTACACATTGAACTCAGAAAGGAGACTTCGGCTTATTTCGGGTGTGCAGAGTATTACCTCTTGCGCATCACACTTTTGTGACATTTGTCGACCATTTTGATCAAGTTCTGACCAATACCAGACTATCATTGCTTACGTAGACAGTGTGCAGCAGAGACACCGCTCTACTCTATCTCAAGCCAATCCCACCATACCGCATACCGTACCAACCCGCATTGGCGTAGCTTTTAAAAGAGCCGACTGAGTTTTTTTGGGCAGGTTTTTCTCAGATCATATTGGCCTTTGGAACTCTGCCGGTGAATGACAAAGAATGACTCTTTTTCTTTTCTTTTTACTCTTTGTTATCAGTTTGTAAAGGGGAAATGAGACATTCTACTTATATACGAGTACTTTTTACATTAACATAATATATTTAGTTTTATCTTAGTGATATTTTTGACTATACATATTATATATGTTTTATCTTGTTTGACATGTATATCAATTGTTATTCACTTTAATTTATTTTGTTTGTTTTTGACGTGTCATAAGAGGTGCCTGTCACCCTAAATGAATAAATGAGTTTCTGATTCTGATTTTGATTCTTGGTAGAGTAAGCTCCAGGCCTCCCTCCTCCAAAAGAAGGGGAGAGACTCGTGCCCAACAGTAGGACGTTTCAAGGGTTGCCATCATTTATTATTATTATGCAAAAAATTCAGGATATTCGAAACTGGAGATCGCTATTCATCAATTTTACTAAAAAAATTATACTTATGTTAGAATTTCTTTGAAAACCTAAATCACTCTTGTAATTTATTAAGTAGGTATACCTAGTATGATATCAGTAAGAACATGTAATAAAAATGCAATCTTGTTTGTAATAATTATACAATTTACACGTGGTAATGACATAAACAAATACCAATAAATCATTTAGTGCTTTTGAGCTCAATTGATAATGTAATTTATTAAGAAAGCCATTTTTTTTCATAACTAGCACGTTGCCTCGGCTTGCCTACGGCTAGTGCCAGGGACGACGTTCCTGTTTTTCAAAGATCTGGTAACACTGAAATCTATATAACATTTTTGTGGGAGTTTTGGCGAGAACGCGGCAAAGAGCTGTGTCGCTGCGTATATATTATTTTCGAAAATTGTGTATAGTCGCGTTTTTATGCGTAAAAATGGTTGGATTTTTATCATATAGCATTCGATAACGTTTGCGGGTGTAGGAAAGTGATATGTGATAGTGAAAAGTGATTTTTCATGTTACCTCCACAACTTCGTAAAATCTCCTAGTAAAGTCCCCATCACTTTATTAGAGTCATCTCATCATATTCCACATGGAAGCATCCAATCATCGTCATCTTCCATATGGATATTCATTATCATAAGAAATGAAGAAAATAATTACTAAAGATTGGCTGTTAAGGACTTGAATCAGTGGCCGTTTAAAAAGAAAAAAAAAAAAAATTTTTTTTTTTATTTCAATGGATTGACAGACAAGCTGACGGGCCTGATGGGAAGTGGTTACCGTCGCCTATGAATATTTGCAACATCAGGGGAGTTGCCAACGCGCTGCCAGCCCTGAAGGACTCTTTTGACGCCTGTTTTGAAGAACCCTATATCGAACCCTATCGAAACGTCTCAGATGGAAGGTCGTTCCACAATTTGCACGTTCTGGGCAGGAATGAACGCGCGAATCGGGCTGTTGAGCACTGCCAAGTGTCCAATCTGTGATGACCCATCATCAATATATCCCAAAAAAATCCAAGGGTGATATGGACCACTTGGCTTGCGGATCACTTTTCACCGCACTTGGCTTGCGGATTGGCGATCGCAATAGCAGTAGTTTTATCGAAGGACGCTGCAGCCCATCTTGTGTTATTGCACTTACTACCGCCCCATTGGTATGGTTTGATCGCCATTTTGCGGTTGACTGACTGCACTAGTGGGAGGTGAGGTCGTTCCGTCCCGATGCCAGCATTCCAATTTTGAAGTAAATGACATGTTTTCTTTTTTTTCATTTAACTAATTTCCAAGGTTACTACTTGACAGATGGCGCTCAAAATAAAAATATTCGTAAACATGTCTAAAATACCGTTTGAACTAAAGTTTAAAAAGTAAAAACCAGACAGGGGTGTATTATGTAATGGAGGATTCCGCTTTTTTATGTACCTAATGAAAGTGGCAAACAAGCATACAGTTCACATTGATGTTAAGTGATGACTGCAGCCTATAGATACTTACACAAAGACCACAAGTCAAAATGCAGATGCGTTACCACTTCTAAGGCCTAAGGTGTTATGCCTCTGTGCCGGAAATTACAGGGCCGTCGTATAAAGCGTATATGAAGCAACTTGAGGTCTGTCGTATTTATACCCTCAACCTCATAACGCTTGATAATATTTGTATAGGTCGCGCCACGTAAAAAGAACGCTGGAAGAAAGTAGAAGGGATGTGTTCGCGCATCGGTACACTCGCGCACGAAAGTACTAGTCCTATTGATTTATTTTTGATCTAGCTTTCGCTTGCGGTTTCGTGTATTGGTAGGCAGATTGAAAACTATATTACATAGAATAACATAAAATGAAATAAAAACACATGACGCGCAGCTTGACCGCCAGCGTTCTTTTTACCTGGCGCGACCTATATGTATGAATGTATGATATAAATTACGTAATCTTTAGCTCGTTTGATGTTTACTGTTAATGACATCATACACGCAGGTGATGCATTTCTCTAAAATCTTTGAGCAGACTAAAATCTTTGAACTGCCTCGGTAGCCTAGTGGTAGCAGACCACTAAGCTGAGGCCCTGGGTTCGATTCCCGGGTAGGGGGTTATTGGAGATAATGGTGTAAAGTCCTTTATCTCTGGTTCTATTGGGATTTTTCCATTATCTGGAAATTTCCCAGTACCTCGAAGTTTGGTAATGTGCACGGAGATGTCAACAGGCTCGCCACCTGTTACACGGGCCAAAAACGTAACCGGCGAATCGTGGGTGTTTGCATGTATGCTTTAATGCATGCGTTTATCTCTGCCTACCCCTTTGGAGATTACAGACGTGAAGTTACGTTTTTTGATCAGAAACGTTTGATAATATTTGTATGTATGGTATAAATTACGTAGTCTTCAGCTCGTTTGGTACTTAATATTAATGACATCATACACGCAGGTGTTGTATTTCTAACATCTTTTATCAGTAATGGCCTTATTACACGACACGGTATTCAGGGTCCGGTAGAAAGGGTGACCGTGGCCTCGCACCGGGTTGCCGCTTATTATACTATCCGGTCGGCAGGACTCACATCACACAAACATCTGCATCGACGCTCGAGTAGCAGTGACTCGGAGCTGCAGCACCGCGAGAACCGCTTAGGAGCGGTTTATGTGATTGTTCCGTTTCAACTTTTGTACGCATTTTCTATACTGTTCATATTTGTACTGTGACTGAATTAGGGCCCTGTCGACCGGATAGTGTAATAAGCGGCAACCCGGCGGACTAAGGTCATCTGAGGCCCGGGGCTGCATTTGGTATTTGGAGGCCCAATATCGGACTCTAAATGCACGAGCAAAAAACAACACTGGTCAAGCTTTAGAGGCCACTACAACCGGAGGCCAATGGCGGACCGCCCCTGCCCCCCCCCCCCCCCCTTCCCCCTGCCTCGTCCGCCACTGTTTCCAACGAGTAGGTAATATATAAGCTAACATAGTTGAAGTTACCTACATTTAAATTTTTTATTCAGGAGAGGTAAAATACTCTGTAGATTGGAATCAGTTTCTTTGAAAAATTCTGTAACAGCTCTGTGATATTTCAGCAGTAATAAGATTATGTGAACAGTGACATCTATTGAAATATATGAAGATTTCCACTAAATAACAGTCACTAACTGCTTAACCTGCCCCGTCCGCTATCAAATTCCGTGATTAATAACTAGATGGCGACACTTGTACATTACGAAAATGGAAATAAAAGTAGGCACATATTAATTATCTGCATTATTATAAATTATCTGCGTGAATACCTACCATTCAAAATACAAATCCTGCGGCTAAACAGAATAAATACTGATATGTTCTTAAGTTTTCGCAAGCTACACTCATTGAAATAAAACTATTTTTACGGATTTATCTCGCGTATATTTAACTAAAAATGATGATTTATTTATTTTTACATAATTACTACCTACTCGCCTACAGTGCAAGAAAATCAAAGACCTAGGTAAATCAGGACAAAAGACGGTCATATCGAAGGCTCGTACCGTGCTCGTACCATAATTAAATACGAATTAATGATTAAGGGTCAGAACATTTCGCCGGTTAAAAACCAGATGAACGTATCTACAATTTTGTCAATGTTGAGAAAACGCAATTAACTGAACAGAAATGGAGGTAATTTTCTCAACATTGACAAAATTGTAGATACGTTCATCTGGTTTTTAACCGGCGATTTATGTAAAGGCCGGCCAAGATCCATTTTTCAGGTATTTTATAGTTGAATGACTATTAAATAAATAAATAGGTACACTTACACTCACAACCCCACACTAGGTATACCTGTGTCTTGGGTGCCATTATACACACACAATACAAACACCCAGACCTGAAACAAATACTTGTCCCGCTGCGAGGATCGAACCCGCGACCCTTCGAATCAATTGGTCGTCTCACACCGCTGGACTAACAGGGTCGTCAAGTACTATTCGTAGGTACGTCTATTTTACTTGTAAAGTTGTAAGGGTTATTCGTCATTTCGCCCGACAAAAACTCACATGATTGAGCGACTTGGCACCTTTTAAATTTTAATAATATTTCCGGAATATAACAGTGCCGGAAATTACAGAGCCATACATTACCACCTGATCGGAACACGATAGTGCTGAACACTGCCATTTAGCGGCAAGTATATTAGGTAATACGGTGGTGCCTACGCCCGTGAACTCCGTCACTGGAGCTCTACTACCAGTTAAATTGGTGGTTATGTAATAGAAGTGGCAAACAAGCATGCAATGTGCGTGCTACCCGCTCCCGCGGCTAACCGCTAGTGCGTTAAGGTGCAGAGAAAACAGAACCGAAATCGATGTCCTAAGGCGATAGAGCAACACTTAGCGGAGTAGCCATATGCAGGCTTTCTCCTCTACCAAAGTAGTACCACTTGTACTTGTAGTACAAGCACAAGTGATCCTTTGCCTATCGCCGATATGTTTAAATGTGTGCGTGAAATTGTTTATATATTTTGTTAAAGTAAAGATGTGAGTTTCGTAGTAATAGACGATTTTTGTTGTGTGTGTAATAATGGCTTCCCTTGAGACCCTTCCCTCGTCGCACTGCTGGGCACGAGTCCCTCCCCTTTTTTGAGGTTAGTGGCCAACCCGCTGTGTTGTATGTGTGTGTGTTACACAAATTCCCCTCCGCAAAAAATGACAGACTGTTTTTCTTCGGTAACAAACGCTAAGACTACTCCCTCAGGTCGGCCAGTGGCCCGTGTTGCTCTATGATTTAGGCTAAGACAAAAGTATGTGTCAAGAAATGAACATAATTACTTCTTTTAAGTTAGTTTATCTTATCTTATATATATAAAAATCAATTGCTGTTCGTTAGTCTCGTTAAAACTCGAGAACGGCTAAACCGATTTGGCTAATGAATTGGTGATTTTTGGAAGTCCAGGGAAGGTTTAAAAGGAAATATGAAGAAATAGAAGGGAAACAGTAAAAACCACAATTTAATTTTCCCATACAAATAGTCCGCGGGTCAGCTAGTAGGATATAGAAAAAAAAGAAAATACTTATATAAATATTTATTTCAATTACCTTATAGTAAAATTACAACACTCAAACAGCGGTAGCAATGATCCAGTTGGTGTAAGGAGCAACAGCGGTGCTCACACCAGGGTAGGTCTCGTTAGCGCAGCCATGACCCCAGGACACAATGCCGACAATGATGTCTCCATAGTACAAGGGACCACCAGAATCTCCCTGGCAGGCGTCTTTTCCACCAACACCCAAGATACCAGCGCAGATCATGTTCTCTGTCACAGTACCTGGGTCAGGCAGGGTGAGGTAACGTTCTCTGCAAAGCTCTAAGTTGACGGTGAAGATGGTGACGTCTAGAAGAACTGAAGATGCTGATCCTCCTTGCTGTTGATAAAGCATACAAATATATATTTTTTACTGGTGGTAGAGCTCCAGCGACGGAGCTCACGGACGTAGGCACCGCATTACCTAATACACTTGCCGCTAAATGCTAGTGTTCAGCACTATCGTGTTCCGATCAGGTTGTAATATACGGCTCTGTAATTTTCGGCACAGTGGCATAAAACCTTAATTAAGCCTCAGGAGTGGTAACGCATCTGCATTTCGACCTTGGTCTTTGTGTGGGTGTCTATAAGCTGCAGTCAACACTTAACATCTATTTGAACTGCATGCTTGTTTGCCACGTCCATTGCATAAAAAAAAATATATATACATGTAAAGAAATACTATTTCTTTCTTCGCACTCTGTGTGTTTATTTACCATGAAGTTTGGTTATAGTTTTTAACTTTTTAATTGTCTGATTTTAAAGAAGAAACGAATTCAGAATGTCAGATGACAGATTTAAATACGAGTTGATTGACAATTGCATAATTAATGAAAATTTTAATATTATATTATTTTATGTTTTAAAAGTGAAAGAATAAACTTTCATTGTCGTTTTATAAGTCTGTTTTACTACATGAAAGAAATAAACCTTGTGTTGCTGAAAAGAAGTTTTATTGTTAGTTTTTTTTTATACAGAGACTATTTTATTTAGGTAATATAAAACAATATGAACTCAAACCTGAAAAGAAGAAACGACAATGAAAGTTTATTCTTTCACTTTTAAAACATAAAATAATATAATATTAAAATTTTCATTAATTATGCAATTGTCAATCAACTCGTATTTAAATCTGTCATCTGACATTCTGAATTCGTTTCTTCTTTAAAATCAGACAATTAAAAAGTTAAAAACTATAACCAAACTTCATGGTAAATAAACACACAGAGTGCGAAGAAAGAAATAGTATTTCTTTACATACATTTTACTGGTGGTTGAATTTCTAGTGTAGGAACTCGAGGGCGTAGGAACGACCGTATTATCTAATCTATCTGCCGCTACGGCTAAATGGTGGTGTTCAGTACTATCGTGTTGGTAATATGTGTCCTCTAACCGTAATAACTATCACAGAGACATGACCCCTTATGTTTCAGGGGTGGCAACGCATCTGAATTTGACCTTTGGTTTATGTGTAGATATCCATAGGCTGCAGTCATCACTTAACATCTATGTGACAAAAAAATATATGTACCTACCTATACACAAAGTATTTAGTAAAGGAAAAGTCGCTGGTTGAAAAAACAATCAGCGGCCAAAATACGAAAAGTGTGTGGGTCGTGGTCACCAAATTGTCCACTCGATCCTCGGCGAATGAATGTGAATTGACTCGTTCGCTATTCGGGTAATCAGCTAATTAATTAGGAAAAACATAGAAGTAAAATGTATAATGTTTTCACTAACCGAAGTGGCTCCCCATCCGGCGTGGATGACGGGTAAATTATCAGGAAGTACGGTGCCCTGAGCAACAATGGTGCCTGGTTGAATCGCCGGCGTATACGATAGGGGTTCGATAATTCTGATCACCGATATATCCCCATCTAAGCCTAAATCACAGCACCGGTAGCTCGGGTGGTTAAACTCTTGCTCTACGTAGGAGATAAATCCTCCAGTATTACGGTAGGTGGTACCAGCGCGGATGCGACGTAGGTCGCTGTCGTACAATCTGGAATGGATATAAAAAGAAAGGAAATAAGTAGACATTTATTTTTAAAATGAAAATAGCACATCATTGTTTTACTGCGCGCAGATGAAACTCTTAGAACTTTCTAGGAAGAGTCTGAGGCAATTTGATTTGGAGATTCGACGAGCAACCAGACAAAACTGCGTCGAACAGATCATGAATAAAATAAATAGAAATGCTTACAGTCCCGTGAAACAGTGTGCGGCGGACACCAAGTATCTACTGGTCAAGATATTTGCAGCGCAAGACTGTGACCACGTATCGGTCCATATACTCATGAAATCCACCTGCACGATGGAGGGATAGTTCTCAATGGTGGTCGGCTCTCCACCCACGATGCGGTTGGGGATGGTAGATGCCGAAACGACACCTGAAAATAATACGTTGTCTCTGTGGAGTATTGGCTTAAGTGACTTAGCAAATAACCGGTCAAGTGCGTGTCGGGCCACGCGCAGTGTAGGATTCCGTTGTTTTTAGGTATGATTAATGTAATGAAAAAATAAATAAATGTTTTGTATGGAGTTGTTCGAAAATTTCGAGTAAAATACATTTGGTCGACTATTACTTGCAAACTTGTAAAGTCAACTTAAGTGTGATAGGTTTACTTTTAATTTCGTTATATGTAGCTACGATTACCGTCACGTTTGAATTTCTAACATTAACAGTTTAGTTGGCAGACGGGGCACTTGACTCGAAAATTGGCACTTTTAAGCTAATAAGTCACGAACAGTTAACTAAATCGAAAAATTATGTCGGTACACCCCTAACATTTTTAAAAGACCTGTCCAAGGATATAATACGAAAAATCCGCGCGTTACATGTTAGGGAGGTACCCTAAAAATTTTATTTATCATGTTTTTATTCTACCATTTTGTCGGCGTGATTTAGGTGTATACTTGTGCCAAATTTCAAGTCTCTAGTATCAACAGTTTTTGCGCTAAACCGCGGACGAACAGACATACAGACAGTAAGACGGAAAAGAGCCATTTTTAGGGTTCCTTGTTTACTACGGAACCCTAAAAATGGCTCTATTCAATTCGGAATTAGGATTCCAAACTCAATTTTACCAAGCTCAAAATTAATTTAATTTTTACTATTTGTCTATTATTAGGTAATAAACAACACATAGCCCGAGGTCGATATTTTTTTAAAATATATCTTTTGACGTTTGATTATACCTATTATCATTAAACGTCAAAATTTGGGGACTTTTGTTATGATTAATTAGGTACATAATAATATCTTCCCAATTACTTATTCATTACTCTACTATTTTGTTTTTGGTTGAAAATTATCAAATAGTATAATGATAGGTCTGTTGGAAATAATTGTTAGAAATTCGAATATTGTAGAAGACTAACCTGCAAATAACAACAGAATCCATGTAAGTGCCGTCATCTTGGAGAAATATAAACTTTAAAAATAAGTGTCTCGACCGTTTTATAATATTTCCTTTATCTACCACTATCTGAATTTATGGTGTGTATTAAAGTTTTAGTAATGGAATCATCTTAACAAATTCGATAACAAAATTCCAAATACTGATTAGGTATCGGTATAAAATACAGAAATAGATTGAACTGTCACATTTAGTGGTACACTTAATTGGTACTCAAGGTCTTGGCTAGCAAGTGCTTGTACGAAAAGTTTCCTTCCATCACGTATCCGGTGTTCAATTCGAAAAAAAAAAGGTATTCGCTATCGAACAAGATAATAATCGGTAAAAAAACAATGGTTTGCACTCCGGGAGTGCCGCAGAAGTGGTAACTTAAATATTAACATGGTGCATTTTTTGTTTTGTTGCACTACCAACTCCATAAACGCCACTAACGCCACCAATACCACTAACGCAACTAAGACTACCAAAGCCACCAACGCCATTAACGCCACCAACTCCACCAACTCCATCAAGACCACCAACACAACCAAAACGCCACCAACGCCACCAAAAAAGCCACCAACGTCATTAACGCCACCAACTCCACCAACTCCATCAACACCACCAACACCACCAACACCACCAACGCCACCAACGCCACCAAAACCACCAATGTCACCAACGCCACCAACGCCACCAACGCCACTAACGCCACCAACACCACCACCACCACCGCCAAGACAGCTGTCATTGGTCAGGAAACTCTTTACTTATCCAAAATCAGTCAAATATAGCATTTCTTGTCACCCAATATTTATTATAAGGTGACGTGAGGTGAAGCGGCCAGTTGTTTCCAGTTTGTCTTTTTCGCTGGCAAAACTGGTCTAGCTAACAGCAGTTTTTGACTGTCCACCATAGCTAACAGCAGTTTTTGACTGTCCCATGTTTTAATAATTTTTATTATTTTAATTTAATTATAAATGGTATTACCCGGTATTCACTGAATACGATTCAATATATATCCCTGTAAAAACCGTATTTAATTGTGTGTAATGTAGTATTAATTAATGGTCGTCGGTAAGATTCACGAGTTGAGCCCTCAGGAAGCGCTGCATGATTCACAATCTTGTTCGGAGACTGGAGCCATCCAACTAATAGACAACGACTGGGCAACGCAGACATTGAAAACGGGTGCGGCATGAAGTACTCACCTCGGCCTCACTTTAAACAGCCGCTTGGATTTCGAAGAGCAGTTCGAGCGATTGTTGGTTTGCACAGACTGTTCTCCAACATCGGAGGACTTCGACAGGTAGTATGCCTCTATGCGGAGTCGTGTAAGTACTCTATCGTGAGCTTGACGACTGACAGATAGATAGTAATAGATACCCATGGATGTTAATTTGCTACTAAATTGTCAGCCACTATGAAAGTAATAATGCAATCCCTTGCTTTATACAAATAAAACACCTCTCCCAATCGGACTGTACATTTTTCCGGTATAAGAGATAGAGTTAGTTATAGGAGTGTTTTAATTCCTGAACAACTCCCGGAATTCGAAAATTTGCGGAAATTTGCAACATAAAAATGGCTGCAACTTTTAATTGCGTTGGTTTAGAAGTATTTGATATCATTTTCAGCTTAATGCTTGAACGCGTTTTTGAGAAACAGGATAACAGACGAATAACAAAGTGATCTTAAAAAGGTTCCATTATTTCCTTTCGAAGTACGGAGCCCTAAAAAGACAAATGATTTACTTCAAACAATTGTTAGCTACCTAGGATATATAATATTGTACCTATTAATTAAGCTAAGGTAAACAACAAACAAGACGACACACAAAAATATGACACAGTTATTAGGTAAAATAAAAAGGCCAGGAAAAGAAAGTCAGTACTAAAATTATTTATAAAAAAAATCTTAAAATAAAACTGAAATATCTACTCAAACAGCGATAGAAACGATCCAGTTGGTGTAAGGAGCAACAGCGGTGCTCACTCCAGGGAAGGTCTCGTTAGCGCAGCCGTGACCCCAGGACACAATGCCGACGAGGATGTCTCCATAGTACAAGGGACCACCAGAATCTCCCTGGCAGGCGTCTTTTCCACCAACACCTAATATACCAGCACAGATCATGTTCTCTGTGACAATACTTGGCCGAGGCAGGGTGAGGTAACGATCTCTGCAAAGCTCAAAGTTGACGGTGAAGATGGTCACGTCAAGAAGAACTGAAGATGCAGATCCTCCTTGCTGTTGATAAAGCATACATACATGTATAAATAAAGTATTTTGTATAGCCTAGAGAGAGAGGTAGAGTAGAGAGCTAGTCCTGGACTTACGTCCACTCGCAGTTGATGAGCAAACTGTTAAAGATCGTCACTTATGTGCGTGATTATAATGCTTAATTTAAGGTACTTATAGCTTTCGCGATTGATGCAGAAGAATATTAAAACTAAAATCAAAATAACACGTATACGTATGAATTGTCAATTCGCAGCGGGCGGGTGGGTAACTCAGGAGCCTCGCGTTGCATGCGAGCAAAGCGATCCGGTATATACACGGTAATGAGCATATTAAACCGCGGTACCGCGTGGTCATATAAACTTGACCTTATTGTCGAAAGAATAATAAAAAGACAATTAGTGAATCTGATTTTAAAAAGTTGCTATTGCCATGATTTTTCTGCCCATTTCCTCCCAATATTTGTGAATGTGCCTGATGAATGTCAATAGTCTCGTTCGCTACTCAGATAATCAGGCAAACATAGACGTGAAAAAGTATAAAAAAATATTTTAACACTAACTGAAGTGGCTCCCCATCCGGCGTGAATGACAGGTAAATTATCGGGAAGTACGGTGCCCTGTGCAACAATGGTGCCTGGTTGAATCACCGGCGTATATGTTAGGGGTTCGATAATTCTGATCACCGATATATCCCCATCTAATCCGAGATCACAGCACTGGTAGCTCGGGTGGTTAAACTCTTGTTCTACGTAAGATATTAATCCACCAGTATTACGGTAGGTGGTACCGGCGCGAATGCGACGTAGGTCGCTGTTGTACAACCTGGAATGGAAATAAAATGTGTAGAGTTTATAAAGGAAATCAAGTACAATTTATTTAAAATGAAAACAGAGCATCGTGTTCTTACTGCGCGACAATTAACGGCTTACAGTTATGTTATGGAATAGGGATTAGACAACGAGGGCTCAAATTGGATGTCAACGATCTGCAGGGCAACGGTCACACCATTTACTCAATTATTACGACCTAACCTGGCTAAGTCGGAGACGCCCACGGTCTCCATCTCGCCCAACCAACTCCGCAAGATGAAAAGGCTGGTAGTTAAAAGAATTATAGGTTTATTGTTGTGTCGGTGAAACATACAGTAGGTGAGACAGTGTGTTGTCAAAAGTGCCATATACCAAAGGTTCTGTAGGTGGTTCAACAAGTCCTTAGGTGAAATACTCTGCTGGGGAAACGGAAATAAATTAATCGTCCTGTCGACGAACAGTCCAATGGCAAATCGGTCGTAGGAGAACGATTGCCGGACCTGGTTAAAGTGAGCGGGTCAACGTTCAGGTCATTTAGCGATCGGACGGTAAGCCAGTTAATTAAAACTGAGGAGACTATTAGAAAAACTTACGCTCCAGTAAAGCAGTGTGCAGCGGACAACAAGTATCTACTGGTCAGGATATTCGCAGCGCACGACTGTGACCACACATTGCTCCATACGCTCATGTAATCCACCTGCACAATGGAGGGATAATTCTCAATGGTAGTCGGCTCTCCACCCACGATGCGGTTGGGGATGGTAGACGCCGAGACGACACCTGTAAAATAATGTGTGGTCTTTCAGTAATAAGTGCCTATGTGGTTCAACAAGCGAAACCGCAAGCAAGGCTTCGATATATACTCTGGACTTTTAAATTCAGACTTGTTTACAGTTTAATTCGGACTTGGAATTGTTATCCAAGTCCGAATTTAACAACACGTGATCTTTGTCATTGTTTCTGCATGCCGTCATGTCCGACTATATACCAATTTTTGTTAAATATCATTCATAAGTTATGTAACCTTAGAACCTCATTTTTCCATCTAAGCCTCGCCTTTTTTTAACGAGGCTTGGCATTCAGCCGTTTCTTTAGGGAGCAGAGCCGGGATATGAGGGACTTGAACCCTCTAAAACCACCACTGTGCCGATTTCAAGGCATGAAGGGTATCATCCGGGTACACTAAAAACACTGTTCCGGTTCCTCCCATAAAGCTCGTCCACGGGTCTCTAACAGCCTAACCTACCGAAGCCACAGAGGCATTCCCAGGTTCAATCCCTGCCCGAAGTTAAATTTTTCTATCCAGTTTTCTTTAAGTTCTAAATTCACTTGCCAGTGAATTTGCGAAAATTAACAACATTTTCCACTCAGAGATTGACACAGAGAATTTTTTTTAAACATGAGCATCATCGTGTTCCTTATCTATGGGTCGTGTCTACTTGGCAAGTCTGTCAGGTGAAGACACCTAGTCGTAGGGGCGTAGGTCTTTAGATGGCTAGTTGGCGGCCCAAACTTTTAAATATTACAAGACAAGTAAATAAAAAATATTTCATGCATTGTTTTGGATTAAATCCGTAGTGTAGTAGTAATGCGATGTCTGTGTTGCGATTTTACGCTTTTTATGTTGTGATTATTTTTCATTCGTTTTTTTTTTTTCATTTTCGTGTAAGGTTTTTTAACTGCCTCAGTAGCCTAGACAGCAGGCTACTACTACTGCGCACACAGAGGCATAACTTTCCGGCACCGAGGCATAACACCTTATTAGGCCTCAGGAGTGGTAACGCATCTGCATTTTGACCTTAGTCTTTGTGTGGATGTCTATGGGCTGCAGTCATCACTTACTCTACTCCATGCTCGTTTACCACTTCCATGACATAAAAAAAAAATACGGGGGAGGACTTTATTGAGAGTTTAGATTTGAGGAATAGAGTATAATGTAGAAATAAGTATTACAGATATACAATATAGGGCCTAAAGGCTTTAAACATCTTCTTTGACATTTAAACAGCCTAAATTTTAACGTTTCACGTTTTTGGGGACACTTTTTAAAACTGGTTAGGTACACATCTTCCAAATTACTTATTCGTTGCTCTACCTATGCTTTTTTGATAGAAATGATTAGACTATATTATAATAGGTATATATTTCGAATAATTTGTGCAACAAAATCGAGTATTCTAGAAGACTAACCTGCAAATAACAACAAAGTCCATGTGAGTGCCGCCATCTTGGAGAAATATGAAGTTTAGTAATAAGTGACTCGAATGTTTTATAACATTTATTTTATCTAACACTATCTGAGTTTATGATGTATTTTAATTTTTTACCAATGGTAGCATCATTACAAATTTGATAACAACATTTCAAGTACTTATTATGTAGGGACCGGTATAAAAATATCTCATGAGCGTAGTGGTAGGTACAATAGGGTAGCTTTTTTTTTCGCTTACACTTACAGCCCCACATTAGGTATAAACCTGTGTCGTGGGTGCCGTTGTATACATATAACACCTACAAATATTTGTTTCGGTGCGGGGATCGAACCCGCGACCCTTCGAATGAAACGGACATCTTTTTTGTTTTAATTGACGTAGTTCGGAAGTAATATGGATATGAAAAGTATATACATAAAAAATATTAAAATCGGTGCATTACTGTAGAAGAGTTTTAAAAATAAAAAAGTGAAAAATTTTAAAAAAAATAATAATTATTTTAAAAATAATTACAGTATTAGATGCCTCATACAAATCCTAACACCTTCTATACAAACTATTTACAAAAACGCAATATTAACGAAGATATTTTTAAGATTTCTTGAATTCGTCATTGATTTCATACTCAATAGCTATTATAAGACTAGTGGTTCCAATTACAATTTTTTTCCAACATTTCATATACCTCCTTTTTGAAATCACATTAAAAAATATTAGTCCAATGCCCTATTCATTAGCCTGACAAAAACAGCTCTCTGACGGAAATTGAAAAAAAAAAATATTTATCTCTCCCAAATACCTAATTAGGAGCTCCACCTCTTTTATTGGTGACGGACTAGAAGTTGACATAATTAGGTGGTGGCGTGGCAACAACTATCTATCGATGGCAACCGGGACCGACGGGTGAACGTGCCCTCCGAAGCACGGAAACGTGCGTTTAAATTTGCCACCCAGCACACACCCGACCGCGACCGTCTCGCATAACCGAGTAGATCGCTTGCGATCTACACCAGCCGCAGGGCCGTGGGCGCTTCATTCATAATTAGGTAATTGCTAAAATAAGAAAAATAAGATCATTGCTAAAAATATTTATTAGAATAACCTAAAAGTAAAGCTATAATACTCAAACAGCGACAGAAACGATCCAGTCTGTGTAAGGAGCAACAGCAGTGCTCACTGTAGGGAAGGTCTCGTTAGCGCAGCCGTGACTCCACGACACAAGACCGACGATGATATTTTGGTAGTACAAGGGACCACCAGAGTCTCCATGGCAGGCGCCTTTTCCACCGACATCCAATATACCCGCGCAGATCATGTTCTCTGTGACAAGATCCGGATCAGGCAGCGTGAGGTAACGGTCTCTGCAGACCTCGAAGTTGACGGTGTAGACGGTGACGTCTAGAAGTCGTGCAGATGTTGGTCCTCCTTCCTGTCCGTAAAGAATACATAACTATATAAATAACGTATTTTGTACATACGTTCCATAAGCGCACCGCTGTCACGCTAAACGAATTAGCTAAGAAATCAGAGAATGAGATGGCGTTTTAAGTAGGTAAAGTGAATAACTGAGAAAATTAGGATGGAAGAAGTCAAAGTTTTCTTTAAGATAATTGCGCAGGTAACTCAGATGAAGCGCGCATGGCCCAGCGGCTGGTTTAGATCGTAAGCGATCTACTCGGTATAAGCACTACGTGCGCGGTCGGGTAATGTGATGGGTGACCGCTAGTAGCAAATTAAATGCGCGTTTACGTGCTTCGGAGGGCATGTTAAGCCGTCGGTCCCGATTGCTTTCGATGGATAGCAGTCGTTAAACCATGTCGGAGGCCTTATGGGCGGTTTGAAAACATCCGACAGCGGGTTGGCCACTAACCCACGCACCTCCACCAATCCGCATTGGAGCAGCGTGGTGGAGTAAGCTCCAGGTCTCCCCCCAAAAAGGGGAGAGACTCGTGCACAGCAGTGGGACGTATAATGGGTTGCCATTATTATTATTATCATTAATGTGGATTGATTAGAATAAAATGTATTGAAAAGAAGAGACAAAACCTGTATGTATGTATGTATCTTCACGCCAGGTCCCTACATTCATCCTTCTTTTCATACATGCACGCCGATTCCTAAGACTTTTGACCCCACCCTCAGACAGTACTCGACCTATTAGGTCATGATAGATCAGTCTTGGTCTTGCTGGGCCTCTGCAACCATTGTACATTCACATTGTATATCTATTTAGTCATTCGCTCATTCGACATTCTTTTTATATGCCCGAACCATCGGAGCATGCCTTTTTACATTTTTACACCTATACATACTCTCATTCTTGGATAATCAAAAATAGAGTAAATAACGTAGTATAAAATGAAGAAGTGAATATTATATACTAACCCTAAAGGCTCCCCATCCAGCGTGTACAACTGGCAAATTGTCAGGAAGAACTGTTCCCTGAGCAATAATGGTGCCTGGCTGAATACCGTCCGTATACGGGAGAACGTGGATAAGTCTGATCACCGATATGTCCCCATCCAAGTGTAGATTACAGCACATGTAGCTTGGGTGGTTGTACTCTTGATCTACGAAAGAGAGAAACCCTGCAGTTTGACGGAAGGTGGCACCGGCGCGGATACGACGCCATTCACTGCGATACGAGCTGGAATGAAGGGAAAATAATGAATTTTAAAAAGAGAAAAACAGGATTTTTTCCATGTAATGAAGGTGGCAAACAAGCATGCAGTTTACATTGATGTTAAGTGATGACTGCAGCCTATAGATACCACAGATAACCTGCAATAGATACCGCATTCAGGGCAACCGACGCTCACAACACATTAGTGCATTTTGCTAGCATAGAACGCAATGCTCGAAATCGCGACGCTGCCTGACAGCCAATCACAGCGCTTTAGTTACGTCTCCCGCAACCCCCGCGTACCACAAAAAACGGTGAACACGAATCCGAACAAATATTCACTAATGCGGTATCTGTTGGAGGTGATCTGTGATAGACACCTACAAAGATCAGGTCAAAATGCAGATGCGTTGTCACCCCTGAGACTTTAGTTGTTATGTCTCTGTTGTGACAAGTTATTACGGAGCCGTATCATCTAACCGGAACACGATAGTGCTGAACACTACCATTTGGCGGCAGATAGATTAGGAAATGCGGTTGTGCCTACGCCCTCGAGCTCCTACACTGGAACTCTACCACCAGTAGATTTAATTCAAAACTAGCCCGTGTAGAATTTAACAAAAATATTGTTCAGTATATCTACGCGTAGTCGTGGGTGTCCACGACTACGCGTAGATACACCTACTGAACAATAATTACTGAATACTAGCTGTGTAGCTAGTATAATAAAATTCATAAATAAAAGTAGCACCAATCACTCCTTATCAGCCTTATTACATGGGCTATCTACCGGTGAAAGTCCCTACAAAATCGGTTCAGACGTTCCCAAGATTAGCTGGAACAAAGAGACAGACAAACAAACAGGCAGGCAAACAAAAATTGTAAAAAAAAATGTTTTGGTGTGTACCTACATACATACATATGCATTTAGTAAAAAGCGGTTATTTTTATGTAACAAACAGACACTCCAATTTTATGTTTAGATAGAAGACTAAATATGATATTTATCTATGCTAGCATTTGCCTACGTTTTCATCCATACAGCGACCAAGATGGTGCGTATATTGAATCCCATTTTAAAATCTCCAACCATCGTCTCTATTAAAATTTGTGAATGATCAGGTTTCTCAAAAGGACTCCCCTCTCCTCCTATAATAACATTCCCAGACGACTGGCTACATAGCCACACAGCAATGGCGATATATAATATTTATAAGTATGTAATACTGTTGTTTTATTTTATTTATTTATAATAAGTATTTCTAGTATCAGCACACCGCGGACACTCCGCCAAAATTCCATACAAACGCTTAATTTGGTTTCTTTTACAAAGACATCAATCAGTGACGTGTATTTACACGCGCACCTGTGTGCGTAGCACGTACAAAATACCAACTGTCGCCCATAAGAGGGGAAGGGGTTGAGTGATGCGGGGAAATCGGGCGGGACGTCGAAGTGTCCATTCTATACGTAGTATTATTACATATTCTCTGGTATTAGTACTACTCTTATTGCAATTTAATATAATTTGATTAATATTGAACAAATCACAATTCGAGGCCCCAACCGGTCTTTCAATCCGGCACATGCTGTGTTCGGGACCTATTTGGACCTTCTTAATTTAGATTTTATGCCTTCTTATTTTTGTTTGTTTGTATGCAATATATTGCATTGTTTATTTACGTCCAAATTATTTTTTTTCTCTCATTCGTTCACACCAACGTTGCGGTGTCACTGTACCAATACTAAACCGCTACTTGATACCGCAAGCAGCAAAAAAAGCGTTACCCGATGAACCGAATGCTCATGTCAAAGATTTTACTCTTCTAACATCTCTGGCTCATGTGAAAGAAGGATTATGAAAAATGATTTCAGAAAGCAGATGGAACTCCGGGCAGAACTGTCATCACCATCATTTCTGCCGAAAGACGTTGACTGCTCGACAAGGGCGTCCCTAAAGATAACCTCAACGAACGGTATTTATCCAGCAATCGCTGGATAAATACGGCCTAGGGGCCGTATTTATCCAGCGATTGCCCGCGAGCCCCACCAGGTCGTCGGTCCACCTCGTGGAATACCTGCCTAGGACCAGTCTTTCGGACCCTTCTCTCTCTTCCAGATTCTGGTAATCCTGATTGGGTTTTGGACAGATAGTTGTTAGGTATTTTAATAAATAGAAAAAGACTTACATTCCTTCAAAACAGTGTGCAGCGGACAACACGTATCTTGAGGTCAAAATATTCGCAGCACACGACTGTGTCCATGATCTGAGCCATTCACTATAGAATTCCACTTGCACGATGGAGGGATAGTTCTCAACGGTGGTCGCTTCTCCACCCACGATGCGGTTGGGGATAGTAGACGCCGAGACGGCACCTGAAAATATTATATCTTTCAGCAGTCTTAACCTACGTGGTTCAGAATTCGTAACACGACGCCTCCTTAATTTGAACCCCATTTAATCAAATAATCGTTATAGTAATTAAAGAAAAAAATGTAACTTCACGCCAGTAAAAAATGGGGCAAGTAGAGGTATGTTAATACATGCATTCACCCACGGTTGACCCGAGCTCATTGACGTCTCCGGATAATTATATTCGAAGGTGTCTACGACAGCGATGAACTATTTAGCGGTAGATTATACAGCTAACACAGTGCTGGTAGGATCTCATGATCTGCTGGTAGGGTTCTACCAATTGGGTGCATTGAGGTAGGCTAGCGGCGTGTTTTTATAAATAAAAGTCTCGCATGTTTTGAAGTTTTAGCACCTAATTCGTAGACCAACACGAAAGGTATAAGTATTTGATATAGACCACACTGTATGTTTCCAACTAGAAAAACTGGTAGATAATTATAAATATTGTTAAAATTTTTGCAATAACGCCAAGTTTTCTAGAAGACTTACCTGCGAATAACAACAAAGTCCATATTAGTGCCGCCATCCTGGAGGAATATAAACTACAATTGTGATGCAATAATAAGTGTCTCGAACGTTTTATATTATTTTCTTAATCTACTCTTAATCCAAAAAAATACGTATTTAATTAACCTTGCTGACAATGGAAGCATCAAAACAATAACATTGATAACAGTATTTCTTATAAAGATTAGGGATCGGTATAAAAAAAATTAAGCAGATTCAACTGTCCCAGAGGAGAAAGTTTGCTGGGTATTTTAAATAAAGCGATGCAGTATTTCAATTCGTGACAACGACTTTTTTTTATGTAATGTGTAAATGTGGCAAGCTCAGACACAACTACTTAGGAGGTACATTTAAAGTCGCCAACATCGTACAAAAGGAGCAGAATCGCTGAATCGCTGCAGGAGAATCGCTTACACTGGTCTGGACCAGAATAACAGCGCTCATTATGCGAAGAGATCCTAACCATATTATGACCAGAGAGATTCTGGAAATTGCAGAACCAAATGAAGATCCAGGATGCTCGCCAATGACATGGATGGGGATCATTAAAAAAGATCAGGACGAGGAGACTTGAACCCGAAATGACATAATTACGCCTAGAGTAGCGAAATAAGATTAGAATGGCCAACCGCCTGAGACTTCAGTTTGTTATGTCTGTGTGATAGTCATAACTGGGATGGCTCCGTTACACGGAATGGCACTGGTTCCGGTTAGATGCTGTCTGTCGTTTTTTGCTGTCTGTACCTACCCTCGAAGAAAATGCTTCCATCTCCACAGCCACCATCTGCACCGTTACACATTGGCACTGGGCACCTGGCAATTCGCACACGTGTATTGGCGTCGTCGTGTGGCGGGTTGCTCACTTCCCTCTAAAAAGGTCGAGGAGGTCAATGGCTGTCACATGCGTCATACTAGTGAACGGGTGCTGTTGATGGAGACTGGTCTGTTCTGATTTGCAGGAGCTACATCTCATACAGTAGATAACAGTTTATTTGCATCTATGCAATGGATGTTCATATTTTTTGATTTTCTTGATAATCTGTACTAGATTTTAGCATTTTAGCATTTAAAAGAGCTCTTACTGAGTTTGTTGGGTAGCGTAGTTCTTCTCAGTGGTGACTGCACTTGGAACTCTGCTAAGTTAATAACTTTTACCTTAACGAATAAGTTTTTCTTCTTCTTCATTTATCATCATTGAAGGAATTGAAAAATTTTGTGATAATGATAGATAAGTATTTTAACTAAGTTCTTTAAATTCTAATTTTAATGTACTATTAATATATGTTTTTGCTTTTACTATATGTAATGAGTGTGTAGATCGTAAACGATCTACTCGGTTAAGTACTACGGGCGCGGTCGGGTAGTGTGATGGGTGACCGCTAGTGGCAAATTAAATGGGCGTTTCCGTGCTTCGGAGTGCACGTTAAGCCGTCGGTCCCGGTTGCTATCGATAGATAGCAGTCGTTAAACCTTGTCGGAGGCCTTATGGGCGGTTTGAAAATATCCGACAGCGGGTTGGCCACTAACCCCAACACCACCAATCCGCATTGGAGCAGCGTGGTGGAGTTAGCTCCAGACCTCCCCCCAAAAAAGGGGAAAGACTCGTGCCCAGCAGTGGGACGTATAATGGGTTGCCATTATTAATGATTATTCACTGTAGGCTATGATTTCTTGACGTTTTGAAAGTATCTGTAAAGATCTATTCTATCTGTAAAGATATATTTCTTTCTTTCTGTAGTTTTTCAGCTTAATTAAGCGCAGATGAAAGTACCTCAATAAGTTAAGTCAAAAACTCAACAAACTCACTCGAAACGTAGTTCCTCGATTTTTCTAACTGGCGACAATGAGACCAATTCGGAAGAGCATCTTTCAAACCATACATTTAAAAATCGGCCTGAATTGATGTTTATATCGGTGAACATTCATAAAATACATAGAAAACAAACGTATAACCTCCTTCTTTGAAAATTTGGCTGCAGAACCTTACAAAAAGAAATAATTTCTGTGCAAATCATTGAACTACTCTTACGTAGTAGAATGAAAAACCATTTTTACATACCTACTTTTACCGTCAGTAGCACATTTATCTTTATCCGTTAACAACCGATTATCAGATGGTAGTATAACTCTGTAGTATTATGTAATCTACATCGATACGGGCTTTGAATATTGAACGCAATGATTAAGGGATTAATCCATTTATATAAGAACCAACGTACTTTGCATGAATGTACAATTACTACCGTTGCATAGGTACTTATACAATGTGAAGAGGCTAGACAAAAATAAATTAAAATACTGGTATAGTGAACAGAAGTATCATGAATCAAAATATTTTTTAAAACGTAAAAAGCAATCAAATTATCTCATAGCTTATCTACGACAGTCCTGCTCATTATAACTAATAATGTACCTGAATGATTAATAAAATAATTAATAGTAAAATATTCAGATGAGCTTCATAACAGATAGGTACAGAGTGTAATATCAGATAAAACAAACAAAGGCGTGCAATTTTATTTCTGCACACACACTTGGAGTTACGCAGGGTATACCTACTCAGATTTAATTACTATCGTTATGCCATAGCGACTCTTGACTTTCTCATCTCATCATATCAGCCATAAGACGTCCACTGCTGAACATAGGCCTCCCCCAAGGACCTCCATGCCGACCGATCGGAAGCGACGTGCATCCAGCTCAGGTCGTCGGTCCATCTTGCAGGTGGACGTCCTACGCTGCGTTTGCCGATACGTGGTCTCCACTCGAGAACCTTTCTGCCCCAGCGGCTATCGGTTCTCCGAGCTATGTGCCCTGCCCATTGCCACTTCAGCTTGGAAATCTGCTTGGCTATGTCAGCGACTTTCGTTCGCCTACGGATCTCCTCATTTCTGATTCGATCCAGTAGGGAAACGCCGAGCATAGCCCTTTCCATTGACCGCTTTCTCATCTAATAATTTATAATTCAAAATAACCACGATAAGATGTCAGCAGCATACAACAGTTTGAAAGTTACTTGCCGCTACCTGCATCGATTTCGTAGTAGTTAGTTCACCTTGCGTAGCGTTCAGGATTAACGCAAAATCGAATTCTAGTATCTTAGTCTCACATACTGGTACCGCTGGGATTTATCTAAACTAATATTATAAAGAGGTTTTTTTTTTTTGTTTGCTTGTTTGTAATAAATAGGCTCAATAACTACTGGACCGCATTTAAAAATTATTTCACTATTCGAAAGCTACATTATCCACGGGTAACATAGGATATATTTTATTTTGGAAAAAATAGGGTTCCGTAAGATATTTGGGTTTTTCAGACACAAGGTGTAAAAAATCAACCAGAAAAGTTACTTATTTTGCGTACGCTGCCTAAACTATAAAAGATATCGAGGAAGACTTTAGGCTATATCTATGTATAATCATCACTCTAAGACGAATAGGAGAGGGTAGGCAACATTGCACCGCGCGAAGCCGGGGCGGGCCGCTAGCTTTTTATATATTTTTTTAAAGTACATACAGGATTCCAAAATATTCCAGGATTTAAAAATTTAGATTTTTTTTTAATTTCAATAGGCTCGCGTATTCTTGGAATGGATCGGTTTTCTCTAACGAATATCGATACCACAACAAACCGGATATAATTTTAAAGCTTTTCCGCTATGTGTTCACAAACTGAAGAAGAAGAAGAAGAAACATTTATTCAGAAACAACAGCACATTGAGACATTTACAAAAAAAAAAAATATATGTATAAAAAAAGAACATTAAACACAAGACAAAAAATGAAAAATAAACAACAGTCACAATTAACACAGTTGGTAGGCAGTATGTCTCACGGCTGGTCGGAATGGGTTCCCAGATCAGCTTCATGTCAAGCAGATATGATCTACTTGACGCTGGTTTTCATCTGGGACCACGGATGTCACTCAGCTAAAGGTCCCTGATACTACTTTATCATTAAACATTAATAACAAAAAAAATAAATAAAATATGTGCAATTAATTATCATTAAAATATATCTACATTATTATTATTACTTAAACTTAAAATTAAACTACTTATAGTTTATTGACAATAAATAAATAAGTAATAAAGTGTAGTGTTTTTTTTTTTTTTGGAAGGCTTACTACCCGTGAAACGTACAGGACAGTACATAATAGGTTGGGGAAAAAGTCTTTTCGCATTATAGTATGTATGAACTTGTAATAAAATCTCTTTGGCTGTATTATTTGTATCTGGCTGGGTTTGGTATCATTGAAAGTTAACATTTTAAAGAACATAATTCCAAATTCAAATTAAGCAAATGTGTGATTTTCATTTGT
Organism: Macrosoma leucophasiata; assembly: GCA_036365455.1. Taxonomy (NCBI): domain Eukaryota; kingdom Metazoa; phylum Arthropoda; class Insecta; order Lepidoptera; family Hedylidae; genus Macrosoma; species Macrosoma leucophasiata. The sequence goes on along the minus strand of JAWQUS010000004.1, from coordinate 1,821,889 downwards.
TTTTCGTACTGTCAAGATGAGTGAATCTAATGAAGAAATTCGATACATTTTAAAATTTTACTACAAAAAAGGTAAAAATGCAAAACGCAAGCAGCGAAAAAATTTTGCGATGTTTATGGACCTAGTGCAGTGTCTGTGAGAATAGCACAAATTTGGTTTAAGCGTTTTCAATCCGGAAATTTTGATGTCAAAGATGCACCTCGCTCTGGTCGCCCTATTACGGACAAAATGGATGCCATTTTTGAAAAAGTGGAGCAAGATCGACATATCAGTAGTTACGACGTAGCTGAAGAACTGAGAATTGATCACAAAACAGTTTTGGCGCATTTGAAAAAAGCTGGGTACAAAACAAGCTCGATATTTGGGTACCTCACGAGCTCACTGAAAGAAACCTAATGAACCGTGTACTCATTTGTGATTCTTTAGTAATGAAACCGAATCATTTTTGAAGAAGCTGATAACTGGTGATGAAAAGTGGATCACGTACGACAAGAACGTGCGAAAAAGGTCGTGGTCAAAGGCCGGTCAGGCTTCACAGACTGTGGCGAAACCCGGGTTGACTCGCAATAAGGTGATGTTGTGTGTGTGGTGGGATTGGAAGGGCATTTTTCTTTACGAGCTATTACCACCAGGCAGGACTATCGATTCTGAACTCTACTACGAACAACTGATGAGATTAACGCAAGAAGTTGAGAGAAAGCGGCCGGAATTGATCAACAGAAGGGGTGTGGTGTTTCATCATGATAACGCTAGACCTCACACATATATAGCCACTCAATAAAAATAAAAAAAATAATAAAAATTAAAAATAAAATAAAAAATAAAAATTTAAATAAACTATATTAAAAAATGTTTTGCTTTATCTTAAAAAATGCGAAGAAACTTTTTCCCCAACCTTTCATATCATATATACATACACATATCCTTCAAAGAATAGACAGATCAATATCCCTGTCGCCCAACTCACATTGGATGTTGAACAAGTAATCTCGTAATCGTTTTTAAAAGTGTTTAAATTTGTTATTTGCCTTAGAGGTGGTGGTATGTTGTTCCAAATCTTGGATGCTGCGTACCTAAAACTACCTCTAAATGTGCAGAATTATGGGATGGAGTAGAAGGCTGCAAAGCACATCGGTTATTTGGTTTTTGACATTAGCAAGCTACCATCATTTTAGGATCATTTTTACTGATGGTAGAGCTCCAGTGACGTAGCTCGCGGGCGTAGGCACCACCGCATTACCTAATATACTTGCCGCTAAATGGTAGTATTCAGCACTATGGTGTTCCGGTCAGGTGGTAATGTACGTTCCTGTAATGTCCGGCACAGAGGCATGACACCTTCGGCCTCAGGAGTGGTAACGCATCTGCATTTTGATCATGGTCTTTGTGTGGGTGTCTATAGGCTGCAGTCATCACTTAACATCAATGTGAACTGCATGCTTGTTTGCCACTTCCAAAACATTAAAAAAAAATTAGGAAACCTATAATGTACTGTCAATTAGAAAGACACAAGGTATGCAGTTTTTCAAATAGATAGTCACCGACTTACATGAAATGGCATTCAGATTTTCTATTAAAATTTGTTCAGAAGCATTCTTCTGACATTTTTTAAACATTTCTAAGTGAATTATTACTGACTAGTGGCTCGCCCCGGCTTGGCACAGGTGCAATGAGTGAAATATGGCTATGTCACTCAGTGAAGATGCAGCTTTCTTCTGCAGTTTTTTTTACGTCACAAACATACATACAAAATCAAAAATATTTCCTTCATATTATTAGTAGGTATAGATAAATTGAAATGAGAGAGAACTATAGCAACAAGGAAGTAGGTCGCAAGGCATAATCTTATCTGTTGTTTTTGCTCCGTTTTATAAAATAATGACAAACAAACTATTGAAATAAAACTATTTTTACGGATTTATCTCGCGTATATTAAACTAAAATGAATACTACACTCATTGAAATAAAATAGTTTTATTTCAATGAGTGTAGCTCGCGAAAACCTAAGAACATATCACAAACAAACTACTTATGTCATACTACAGGAGTCTATAGAGGCTGTAGATAAAACTCTAATTCAAGGCTAGATACCTACTATGATAGAGAGATTGCCAGATAATATGTTCACCTCACCAATTAAATTCATATCACCCTCCCTTGAGAGCCAGTTGGATAAAGTTCAACGGTGAGGTAGTGAGGTTGACGATGACTTATTTCACGATTGTTTTATGTCATAACCCTACGTGCTATATTTCTGTGTGCGAATTTTAGCCGAGTGTCTATTGCTAACGGATATGAAATCGAACTTAGTACCTAGAGCGTCATGGTCTTTGACCAAGCTCTTTAAACGGAGAATAATCTCTGAAAGACCCTGGAAGAAGAAAAGCCTGCCCTGGGAACCGAACCCAGGTTCCTATCGTAGTAGTAGTTGCCTGCTACCACTAAGCTATTGAGGCAGTCACTCTTTAAGAAGGTTAATGGCAAGATAGGTACAAGGTGCAACAACCTCAAAAAAGGGCATGACATTCCGACCTTTGTGCCTTTTTAGGATTCCCTAGAAAAACGACAAAAACGGAATCCTTATAGATTCCTCATGTCCGTCCGTCATTCCGTCTTTTCGTCTTTCATCCTTTCCGTCTTTCCGTCTAGTGTTTTCCCATTCTTTCGTTTCATAAAAACCTATTCAACATCACAAACGCCTTTAAAAAGTAAATAGCCATAACGCGATTATGCTTACCAACAACATTTTTTTTTCAGATTTCTATTTTAGTGCGCGTTTCGTTATATGTAGCCACTATTGCCGTAACGTTTGAACTTCTAACAACAACAGGGGGGGGGACTTTTGGCTCTAACGAAAATTGGCACTTTAAAGCTTAATAAGTCACGAACAGTTAACTTAATCCAAAAATGATATTCGGACATTCATAATATTTTTAAGACATATCCCACACTATATAGAAAACCAAAAATAGAAAAAACATCCGCATGCTTCCTAAGAAACATCCCTAGTCCCTACTGTATGAAGAGACTTCGATCACCTTTCCCTTCCTCATAATAATCCCTTGACTAATATGAAATAACTGCACGGCACATAAACACAAGTCATAGAGCAACTCGGCCCACCGGTCGTGGCGGACCGGAGGCGTTTATTACCGATGCAAAACAGTCTGTCAATTTTTGCGGGGGGAAATCGTGTGACACTCATTACAAAAATCGTCTATTACTACGAAACTCACACCACATTTTTCACACCTGGACGACAGGCATAGGACCATTTGATATTATACTTTGACAAAGGGGAAATCCTGCATATGGCTACTCCCCTTCGGTCCGCCGCGGTCGGTGTCCCGTGTTGCTCTATGACACAAGTAATCAACGACTCATCAGCGCATTGCGTTGCATCTATTTATAATGTGTACTGATTCACGCAAATAGAAGCGCGTACGGACATGCCAATTTTAGTACGAACTATTCCATTTGAAAATAGAACAATGTTCACATGTATTTGGTAATATTCAGCAACTACGAAGAAGGTTAAGGACAAAGCCTTACTGGGTCTAGGTCGCCATAGCGACGTTGGCTTCGTATGGAAGCATCATCATCATCATATCAGCCATAGGACGTCCACTGCTGAACATGGGCCTCCCCCAATGACCTCCATGCCGTCCGATCGGAAGCGACGTGCATCCAGCGGGTACCTGCAGCCTTGACTAGGTCGTCGGTCCATCTTGCAGGTGGACGCCCTACGCTGCGCTTGCCGATACGTGGTCTCCACTCGAGAACCTTTCTGCCCCAGCGGCTATCGGTTCTCCGAGCTATGTGCCCTGGCCATTGCCACATCAGCTTGGAGATCTGCTTGGCTATGTCAGCGACTTTCGTTCGCCTACGGATTTCCTTCTGATTCGATCCAGTAGGGAAACGCCGAGCGTAGCTCTCTCCATTGACCGCTGAGTGACTTGGAGCTTTCGTACGAGACCCATAGTGAGAGACCACGTCTCGGCACCGTAGGTCATCACCGGTAAAACGCACTGGTTAAAGACTTTCGTCTTCAAGGACTGCCGGGATGTTTGACGAGAAAGCGCTCCTTATATAATTACGGAAGCAGTTTGTTATGAAATACATTTTTTGATGAAGGTAGACGAGGCACGAGAGTATGTCAGGACCGGGATATCTGGCGCTCTACACTCTCTGCCTACCTCGTTAGGGACCTGGCGTGAAGATACATACATACATTTTTTAATGTTATGATGGTGGGAAACAAACAGTTAACACTTAATACTTTTTAACAGTTAATACTTTACTACAGCCATGATACATTTGCTTTGAACTCACATAACTTGTATTTGGATTAAATCATTGTTTTTAATGCATGTAAACAATCATGCCGCTCACATTGCTGTTAAGGGTGGCCATACAAAAGTGCGATGCGATGCGACGCCGTTTCGCAGGCGATGTATTCGTGCGAACTTGCAGACATTTGCGATGCGATGCGAATTCGCAGTTATCTGTGTTGTGCCCTAAGTGATGACTGCAGCATATAGACATGTACACAAAAACCAGAGGTCAAAATACAGTTTTTGGTGGGATGTATTTTTACTGGTGGTAGATTTCCAGTGTTGCAACTCGAGGACGTGGATTATCTAACCTATCTGCCGTTAAATGGTGCCTAGTGTTTAGCGCTATCGTGTTCCGGTTATATGGTAATATATATGGCTCCGAAATAACTTTCTATCATAGAGACATAACAACTTCGATCTCAGGGGGCACAACGCATCTGCATTTTGACCTCAGATTTTTGTGTAGATACCTATAGGCTGCAGTCATCACTTAACGTCAATGTGAGTTGCATGCTCGTTAGCCACCTTCTTTAGATTAAAAAAAAAAAAATCTTTTATTTGCAGACTTGAAATGTTGCACGATAAACTCTGTTTTCCTCTGTATATTGAATTACAAACCCTATAACCGACGCCCGGCGCCATTTTGAAATAACAGCTAATTGCGCGCGCATTTCACGGCGTCAATCCAGCGTCGCCGCATTATTTATGTCCAGACTAATAAGCCAGGTGAATATAGCTAATTGTGCTGCGTACCTGTCATCGAGGTATGCCTTTGAGTGGGATTCGCACAGGAATTCAGTGTTTAGATGCTGAAGCTAGCTATTTAGCACATTAGGGATTCGAATTTTAGTTATTTTTAGAGGTTATGTTCTTATTTCAAGATGGCGGACTGGTTTCTTATGAATGCTAATGCTTAAAAGTTGATCTATTGTGTAGAAACAAAAAATCAATTGCTTTCATAGGAACTCATGTCCTGATGAATGTATATAAAAATAATAAAATAAAATACGCTTACACTCACAGCCCCACAGTAGGTATAAACCTGTGTCGTGGGTGCCGTTGTACACATACAACACATACACAAACACCCAGACCCGAAACAAATATCTGTAGGCCATACAAACATTTGTCCCGGTGCGGGGATCGAACCCGCGACCCTTCGGATCGAACGGTTATCTCACACCGCTGGACTAACCGGGCCGTCAATATATTCATATTTACAAATAAATTATTAAGCTAATTATATTAAGCACACAGTTCAAATCTTTGTATACGGTTCATATTTGGTTTAATATGACCATTTTTCTGAATTTCGTAAACGGCTCAACTGACTACCAATCCATCTTCGTAGGAATAGGTACCTACGTCCTTTTTTTTATCTACTGTCGGTATACTTTTTTACTCATATTATCCTTTATACGTTTATGAATTCGCGTCACGAGCGATTCAGCTTCAACTTGACAATAATAATAATATAATAATGGCAACCCATTATACGTGTCCCACTGCTGGGCACGAGTCTCTCCCCTTTTTGGAGGATACCTGGATAAGTCCATTGCAGAATGCCTGGATATAGAAGAAACCCTTCGACCACGGCATGATGGTCTGTTGTTCAAATTATGCAAATTGTAAAGTAAAAAATAGTTTTTAAAAACTGGCAAGCCCTTCAATATACGCCGATGACAGCATTAACGATGACATCTATGATCACAATAAAGAAAAACAGTCAAGGATGACGAGCTACCCACCTACAAGAATTTACAACCTACATTTCCCGAAGAAATAACAGGAGAAAGAATAAAAAACCGAACAGAATAAGTAAAAGAAATAACGCTTCATATTCAAAATAAACTAAATTCATTAACAACTAACTACTTACAATGGAAAATAATGTCGCTTACTCTCGTCAGATGTCTGTAAACGATGCGTTCAGTTGAGTGATGTGAAGAAGGGGGCGCCTCATGAATTATATCTACTGACTGTTCTGAATGACCCGCCTGGGCGCCAGGTACTGGTGGTTAATAATAGCGTTCGGTGTTTTCAGATTAAATATGACAGAGTTTGTTTGATTGTTACGTTTAGTGATTCAATAGTTAGGGCCAATTTCACGGTTCGCTCTGAGAACTGAACTCAATAAAATATCCATTAATTCAACTCACAACACCTTCGGTGCAACATCGATTAGGCACCTTCTATTTACAAACGGTATACATGGATAGACTCTACTAATTACAAATAATACCAGGTCATGTACTACCGTTGTGACCCAATAAGGCAGACGGCATAACCTACAATTAGACCACAATGGACCTTACCGATTACACCGGGCAATGACATTATAAGAAATAGACTAGAGCCAGGGCAATGGTTGAGCCGTATAACTGTGGGCGTCGGCATCTTGGTGTGCCGCCCGATACCCTTTGTTGTTGCAGCCGAGTGCCGAAGAAGCCCGCTGCAATAATCGCGAAGAGGATGAGAGCGCAGCAGGAGCTGGATGCCAACACCATGGTGACATGAGTCCACGGTGCCCACATCCTCCATCACAGCCGCTGCCCTGCAGCCACAGGGCAGAAGAAGCTGCAGCAGAGAGGGATGCCCCGGTGCTGTATCGTGAAGCGCGAAGACCAGTGATTGATTGAAGAAATAGACATTTATGTTTACTACACGCCTGTTTTTCCGCGAAGGGTAAGGCATAGGTAAATGTGTGTACACGTGGTAGCGATCCTATTAATATCTCCAGGCACATAACCAAACTCTGGTTGACATCATTCTGGTTTGAAATTACCATTTATCAGCATATAGATAAAAAATAGAAAAGCTCCTTCACCCATTTTTATGTGGTGGTACAAATCGCAAATGGTACAAATTGCAAAAACAAACACGTGTTTACCATTGATTTTCATTTTCGCACCATTATTATGGCGGAATGTTTACCTAACATGGCTGCGTGGGCTGTAGGACCCTTTGACCGCTAGGCACCGCCCCGTCGCGGTATTATCGGTCTATTTACTATAATGCCTTGGACCGGGGTTCGGTACCGTTAATTAGTGACCTTGTTTTCAGTGTGGTGTTAAATTATCCGCTAATTAATTCCGTGTGATTAAACGCACCAGGTGCATTATGGTTGGTTGCCCCAGAATGTGGGACGACATGACATTGTAATATTAGTAGCGTTTTTTGAAGAGTAAAGTTTTTTAGCGGCGCCTTGCAGTTTTTGCGATGGGTAAAAAATTATTAACTCCCGTCAGGACACGTGACTGATCGAAGATGCATTAGACGGACACGTGACCAGAATCGCATCCGCCTACTCGCATCCGGTCATGGAGATGGTCATGGTGGTGATGGTGGTAGTGATCAGTACGCGTTTAAGCAATAAGATACCAGCCATCGTTGGTGGAGTCGCCTTAATGGCGTTTGTGGTGTTCGTGGTGGTGGTGGTCGTGGTGGTGGTGGTCGTGGTGGTGGTCAGTACGCATTTTTGCAATAAGATACCAGCCACTAGTTTCTTATCACGTGGATCAAGATCTATCTGCTTAAAAGTTAGAAATTACAGAAATAATTTTGCTGGATCCTAACCAACCTTCTACATAAACCCAAAGTTATACGGAACCGTCAAGAATCGCTATTCTATTCTATATCAAATAATGTAATTCCTTTTTCTACAAATAAGAGCTTTAGTAAGGTTTCACCAAAACAGTTTTCGCGTGTTGATACTACAAATTCTGGCGTGTATTTTGTTAATGATAATAAGATTAGAGCGTTCGCTTTCTTTGTATCGTCTGTTTGCTGCCATTGACGTAATGTCACGATCAAGGATGGCTTCTGAAACGTGATTTGATAAACTTTATTTTAGTGCCTTGTGTTTACTAAATTTGAAGTGTAGTAAATTTATATTAATAACTGGCTGACCCGGCAAACTTCGTATTGCCTCACAATGAAATAATGTGTCAAAGGTTTGATAGATACGGACTATTTGTATAGAAAAAATTAATTGTGGTTTTTACTATTTCCCATCAATTTCTTCATATTTTCTTACCTTTTATTTAAACCTTCTTTCCAGGGAAACTTCCAAAAATCATTCAAAACCAAAATTAACCGAATTGGTACCGCCGTTCTCTAGTTTTAAAGAGACTAACGAACAGCAATTGTATATATATATATATATATATATATACGAATAAGATAGGGATAAAGCATGATGTTACTGTCAGCTAGTTTGAAATAAATGAAGATATGTACCTACTTCAAAAAAAATATTTTGATAAACTTTGGTTCCTTTTATAGGTATATTTTATATATTTATAACAACTACAATATAAAAATAAGTCGGGATTTCCTTCCTGACGCTATAATAAACTTAAAAGAGAGCAATGAAAATTCAATTTAAGTTTATACTTATTTTTAATACATCGTATCTCTCAAAAATACCCTGATTGAAACATTATACATCTCATACTTACAGGAAACCTCTCATCACATTTGACACCACAATGCCCTCATACTTACATTAACAAACAATGTCATACAATTTGTTTAGTTCAACAAACAGTGAAAAACGTGATACATTTTATCACCGGCATCGGTACACAATTAAATACGTGCATTTCAAATATGCTCTATGTAAACTTTAGTATCGTTTTTATCTTAATTAATAAAAAAATAAACAACGCGTGTTAGCGATAATATTTGTTCCCAATTTTTCCTGTTCTACTTGAATTTTTATCCACAGTGGAACTTTTCGAAACCTTTTTCCATAATTCATTTAGTAATGGAAGTTACATCAGAAGCATTACTGGCAAAAAACACAGGTGATTCGGGATAAAACTGAGATGTTTGAGTATACGTTCTGTCAGTTAAAGTAGCTTTTAGAACATTTTGTAACAAATGTTGTTGTTCTATCAACAGCGTGTTCAAATGTCGCATCTCCTGATCTATCTTCTTCAAATTGAAGGTCGTTTGATCGATCTTTTCTTGCATACCTCGAATTTCTATATTAAAGTTCTGATCGTGAGACGGAGCTTCATTCTTAAATTTCGATGAATATTTATTAGTGTGTAAAATCTCTTTCACGGATCGCCCACATTTTAGTTTGTTTAACTGCGCTAATTCATATGCCGCCATCATAATGTCAGTCGGCAGTCTCTTTTCATGCGGGTTCAAAGGCTTGACGCTGAGTATAACTTTACCGGCCTCTGGTGATACCAAGGCAGTCCTATAAACATACTTATGAAGACATCTCGGCAACCAAGCACTGAACATACCCATTTCAACAAACAAAATCAGTTTCGTTTGTCTCACCAATTTAGATAATCCAGCTGTTTTTCGAAGTCCTTGGATATCGTGGACAGCGATACCAACAAGCAGATTCATCAGTATAATAGTCACAAACATGAGAAATAAAATGAAAATTACTTGAGATGACAACTCGAATAACAAAGGTGGATCATCGTGCGTTGGGTCATTGATGAGAATATTCAAATTCAGTTCTCCGACCATCATGGACAATGTGCTGATAAAGCCCATTAATGGATTTGAAAACATTTCTTCATTAGGGAATACCACGCAAAAGCATATGGTAAAACCGAGTAATAGACAAATGTACGCTAATAATAGTTTTAAAAATTCAGCCAACACCTTCTGATACATGGCTACATAGTCACCAAACATTGGTAGTTGACCCATCATTAGCATAAGGTTTGTCCAAGCACCCAAGACTGCATATCCACCAACATGATTCTGCCATCCATAATCCTTTTGTATGTTATACAAAGAGAATACTGATAACAAGACAAACCACTCCATTAAATTTTCAAAAGTAGTAAAATATTGGTAAATACTAGAATATCCCGTAATTCCTGTCAATTTTCGAACTATTTCAAATGCTGTTATCGCAATCAATACCCACCTTTCAAATTCTATCGGATTCTCTTCTAAAATATCACCCAGTAATGATTGATTTTGACATAGTTCGTTTAATATGCCGTATTTTTTTGAATATTGCCCATTGCAAGTCTTAACCACGGCAGTCAATACGTAAGTCGATAAAAATGTTACAAACAGAAAACAAAATATTAATCTTGCTAAATAAAACTTTCTTATCTTGCGCCACTTCATAAACAAAAAAGCTGAACAAAGCGGATGTTGTAAGATGTCTTTTTGGCCTTCATCTATCAAACTATTCAAATACGTTATTTCACGGGGATAAGAATATTTCAATATCCTACCGAAGTCGAATTCAATCTGTACTTCTTCGTTACCTTCTGTAGAGCGGCTTAATGATATCCCATTATCCAAATTATGCCTCAGGATAGCTAATGATTTGGGTGTTTTCCTTACAATCACACTCAAAGCTGTATGACCTTTCTTAGATTTTGACGTGACGTCGGCGCCCAAAAAAATCAAAGTTTCCACGCACTGAGTCAGTCCATCCATAGCAGCGAGATGTAAAGGTGAATAACCATACTCATCTTTCTTGTTAACTTGAGCACCCCAACTTACAAGCATGTCTATAATATCTGAAGCACGCTCCGAACGACAAATAGCAGCATGTAGCGGAGTTCGCTTGTCATAATCTTCAGCATTCGCGTCAGCGTTTCCATCTCTTAAAAGCACTTCAACGCACTCTGAACTGGAACACCTGGCAGAGAGATGAAGAGCTGTCAATCCTCTATAATTCTTAGTATTAGCTTTAGCTCCTTCCGAGAGAAGTAGCTCGACGCATTCGGCGTATCCTTTAGTAGCTGCTAAATGAAGCGCAGTACATTCCTTGTCTCTCTGTTTAGTGGCTCCATTTACACTAATCTTTGTTTCTTTCAGTAAAAACGCAAGACATCGCTGTGCGCCAAGTTCCGCAGCCAAGTGCATGGCATTCAGTCCACCTGACGTTATATAGGCAGGATCCACTCCTTTTTCTATAAACAATTCCATGCACTCCAAAGCGTCGTTTCTTACAGCACAATGCACCAAGTTGTCTTCGCAACCAGCTCTCTGTACAACCCCATGTAATGATGCACCGTTCGCAATCAGTATTTCGGCCACTTGTAATGAATTGCCAAACGCAGCACAATGAAGTGGCGCGAAATATTTCGGAGCAAAATCCACGTCAGCCCCAATAGATAACAGGTAACCGACGGATCTACTGGCTCCACTGAATGAGGCTATATGTAGTGCTGTCAATCCAGCTGGCTCAGAATAATGTATGTCAGCGCCAGCTTCCAAAATAGCCGGTAGCAACTCATCGCGTGTCAAGAACGCTGCCCATAATAACGTTAAATTTAGCACAACTTCTGGAGCAGATGAAATGTGTTCTTCTACATTGTCGGCGGTTATCAAGCCGCATTCTAAATCATCGAAGAATCTTCCTGCACCTAGTGTGAGGGCTCGTTCACATAATGCTCTTCTGATCATGTCTTCCGTCAACCTGGCTTCAGGATCGGGTGCTAGGTAATCGAAGCTCTGGTACATATTGGGTGCATCTTCAGCAGGTGGTGATGGTCCAACGAATATGTATTCTTTGGCTTTCCCGAGCTCGTACGCTGACTCCAGAAGATCGATGTTTCGCACATGTCTGTAAGGTGGTTTTAGTGGAAATTCTTCGGGTTCTCGCGTTCTGGAGCTGAAACTACTGGTTAGACGAGATCTGGTGGGTGTTTGGACCGGCGTCTGGAGGGGTGACGGCCACCCCATCTCGCGGTAACCGAAGTTGTCCATGGTCGGATCGCGACTGAGGGCAGGCATCTTATCTTATCTCTGAGATACGCGAGATGATTACTTGACTAAGTGATTTATTGCCCTATTTTTAGTTTATTGCGCACGCTATAAATTGAGATTTTTAGCTGTTGCATTACTTGTATTTTTAAAGAGTTTGTTTGGGAAATAAGAAGATTGTAGGATTTAAGGCTAAGAAAATTGAATAAATATTTTGACATTTTCTATTACCTAGTATTGCCTTAGTAGCATAGTGGTAGTAGTTTTCAGTAGTCTGGGAATAATAGATATTTTTTTTTCCCATTAGGAAATAATTTAGCGGCATCGTCAGAGTTTGGCAATGTGCTCGGTGAATTAAATGTATTAAATAGAAGCAGCTATTTTGTTTGGTTCGTGATTAGCCACGATTCGCGGCAATACTAATGATACGATACAACACGATTATCGGTCAGTTCATGGGTCACAATCTTATTAAAAATTGCGCAAATGCGTGTACTGACCTTTTCCTACAGTCGAAGTATAATACTGGTACAAGGTTTTTTTCGCTCAAACTACATCAACCACGAAAACTAAATTTACAAACTTCATATCTAAATAGGGTAAATACCTGACTGTACAATAATTTTCCATGAAAAAATGACATTACTTCACAGCTATCTCGAGCAGTACAAACTGTATCAGCTAGAGTAAAGTATTTGTAAAAAGATAACACAGATATCATATTAGTTAATCGTTGAATAACATCTTGTTTATACAATACGGTTATTCTTCGGTAGCTTAGTGATTAGCCTCTGTTATTAGACTTGAACTCTACTTCTACTACTAGAGTCATGGAATCGATGCAGGGAATAAGTGACAATATTTTTTAGACCAGGCGATTTTTCTCTTTGAAGTTTAATGATTTCGAGACGTTGCAGGTTCGAATCCTATCTTTTTTTTTTGTGATGGAAGTGGTAAACAAGCATGCAGCTCACATTGATATTAAGTGATGACTGCAGACTATAGACACCCACACCACCACTCCTTAAGCCTAAGGTGTTATGCCTCTGTGCCGGCAAATACAGGGCCGTACATTACCACCTGACCGGAACACGATAGTGCTGAACACTACCATTTAGCGACAAGTATATTAGGTAATGCGGTGCTGCCTACGCCCGCGAGCTTCGTCACTGGGACTCTACCACCAGTAAAAACTTTTTTGATCTTAAGTATTTTTCCACTGCTTCTTTCATTATGATCATTTCAGTTTAACCTTCCCTAAAGATTTATAACGTAGCCGTCTTCGTAAAGTGATTGCCCGTGATTTTCACCATACTGATGATGTCGGTCCACCTCTTGGCGGTCATGCTCACGCTTCATTCGCCGTCATGCAGTCGGCATTCAAGGATCCTTTCACCCAAACTTTTTTTTTTACTGATGGTAGAGTTCCATTGTACGAGCTCGAGGCCGTAAGCATCACCGTATTCCGCATAACATTATTTATATGCCGCTAAATGGTAGTGTTTAGCACTATCGTGTTCAGGTTGAATGTATGGTCCCGTAATAACTACCACAGAGACATAACAACTTAGGTCTCAGGGTCATAGGTGCATTTTGACCTGTGGTCTTTGTGTGGGTGTACCATAGGCTGCACTCATCATTAAACATCAATTTGAACTACATGCTTGTTTGCCACCTTCATGAAATAAAAAGGTTTTCGGTTGTTCGAACTATGTGCTTCATTCAAAATACCGCACCGAAACCCCGTAGGCTGTAGCGATTACCGCGCAGGTCTGAATAGCGCTTTATGTCAACTTGATATTTCGCCATTCGGTAGACATCGGCTTTTTTTGTTCATATGCGGATCTCCTCATTTCTACTTCGAACTCGCAGTAGCCTAAGTTCGACAAGTAGATACGCTGTGAGACACACGTGAACAACAAACAACAAAGGATTGCAGTAGGAATTGTAAATATTTACCATCACTCACGGGAACTAGGTTGATGGACTGTCAAGAGCGGTAGTAAGGGGACGTCCACATATATTTTGTATTTTTAATAATAACATTGCAAATTAACACATCTTCATTTATGATAGTAATACCAACACTGTATTTGAATGGTAAGCATAACAAAAATAGATTATGTTTAAGGGCGCCAAGTCATTCTATATGGTGTAATATATGCATTGTTTATTATATTACAGGTGTAAATCTAGGACAGTAACAGATTTGAGCATACCTAACCAAACTGTCTCAAATATTTGTTATGAAAATTAGAATAATGAATCGGAGTTTGAGACGTAAATTGGTTACGGAACGTAAGGATATTATAACAAAGAAGACCTCCCAAAATTAATGGAGCTTGGGCCCACACTTTGTACACTGTATTGAGAGAAGAAGCATAAAATCTAGCTCAAATCTATTACTAACTAAATCATTTTCAGCTATTCAAATTGTTTGTTATGCCATTGATTAATTATCGTAAATTGTTGTATCTTCACGCCAGGTCCCTAACGGGATAGGCAGAGAGTGTAGAGCGCCAGATATCCCGGTTATGACAAACCTCTCGTGCCTCGTTTACCTTCATCATTCTCTTCATACATGCACGCCGATTCCTAAGACTTTTGACCCCACCATCAGACAGAACTCGACCTATTTGGTCATGGTAGGTCAGTCTTGGTCTTCCTGGGCCTCTGCAACCATCCACATTCGCATTGTATATCTGTTTAGTCATTCGCTCATTCGACATTCTTTCTATATGCCCGAACCATCGGAGCATGCCTTTTTTCATTTTTACACCGATACAATCATTCACACAAAGTCTCTTTCTTACAAAAACAATAATGTCATACCTAGTAGCAATATGGCGACATATCGTTGTCATCATAGAGCAACGCGGACCGGAGTCCGCCGCAACCGGTGGCCCGCGTTGCTCTATGGTTGTCATACAAAAAATACATTTTTCGCGTTAATTCCCCAGAACGTGCAAATTGTGGAACGAACGTCCCTCAGAGGTGATCCCCCGGCGTCACAATATGGGGCTCTTCAAAACTGGCGTCAAAAGAGTCCTTCAGGGCTGGCAGCGCGTTGGCAACCAACTTCGTACAAAACGTAACCACTTTCCTTCACGTGGCCCGTCTACTTGTCTGTCAATCCTTCGACATAAAAAATTTTCCGACAAAAAACAACGATTAAAATTATTCTTTGAGTATTTTTCCATGATTCTACGTATTTTTCTTTATCTTTTGATATGGTGTACGAGGTGCGGGCCCAACATGGAACTTATCCTTTGACAACAGTTTATAACAAGACTTTACCCCAGATGTTTGTTTACAGAATATAACTATCGCGTTAACTTTGTTGAGTGCCACTTAAGGTCATAGTCACACAAATAATGTTTCCATTTGATCGAAAATATTATGTAGGTACTGTAAAGTCGGGTCCACACGCAGTGACTTTTATCGACGCTGAATCGCTGGCGATTTATTACTTTTAATTATATTTTCATATAGGCCAGTGCCGATAAGTTTTGAGACTCAAAAAAAATGAGCCTTATGACATGTTATAAAATTTAACAATACAATTTTTGATCGTCAATTATATTCGCTTATTCATTGTCTTTAGTGGGTAGGTATATTGTTTTATACCATTAGAAAGTAGAGAATCCAATGAAAAAACCTTCTACCTGCACTACTTTTTAGGGCGGGTTCGTATAACCTGCCGACGATCTGTTTCATGCCCTGGTCGAGAGCTGATGCCAACATCCGAAGTCGCAACCGCTGCGTCTGGCCAAAGCTGGAGCGTGTGCGCAATTAAGATAATGTATGAGGCAGCGTGCGAAACTGAGCCCAGGAACCCAGCTTACTCGAACACACCCCTGATGCTTCGGGGGCAGATAGGCCCGGGGAAAAAGGACTGCCTCAAGCCCCGTTCCGCCCCCTACCCCCTCCCCCTACCGCGCTTCGCACGTCGATGCGGGTAATAAACATACAGACAGTGACTATCAATACGACCCGGTTAGTCCAGCGGTGTGAGATGACCGTTTGATTCTAATGGCGAGATTCACAGACCGCACTACGACTTTACTTTGAGCAAAGTATGCTTAGAACTGTCAGAAATGTATGGGTTTTGACAGTTCGAAGCGTACTTTGCTCGAAAGTAAAGTCGTAGTGCGATCTGTGAATCTCGCCCTTAGGGTTGCGGGTTCGATCTCCGCACCGGGACAAATATTTGTATGGCCTACAGATATTTGTTTCGGGTCTGGGTGTTTGTGTATGTGTTGTATGTATACAACGGCACCCACGACACAGATTTTTACCTACTGTGGGGCTGTGAGTGTAAGCGTTTTTTTTTTAATTTTATGTCAACTGCTATATGAATTACACAGAATATTTTTATTTCAACCTTAAATACCTATCCAAAATTAGGAAGTCTAACAAATATCTAATTAGATTTCTCAAACAAGATTGACCTAAAAACCCGAAGAACTTATGTCTAAAAATAATCTTTAATTTATGCCAAGACTTTCAAATCAGTATTAATGTCGATAGAAATTGCACACTAAGCTAAATAGACCGGGAGCTGTCAAACAATTTCTCCCTGCGGTCATGTTCGATATATCAACATTGCTAAGAGCATACCTAATTAAGTACACTCGATAATACGCACCAGTGGACACGGGGCAAGTTCAAGAAGTTTATATCGTACGATTTGTGTCGTAAAACGTATCGTACAGTGCTCAACAATAAATATTGCACATCGAGCCTAGGAAGGAGGCTTCTGCTTATTTCGGGTCTGTAGAGCGTTATCTCTTTCGCACCATACCTATTTGACGTTTGTCGACCATTTTGATCAAGTTTTGACCAATACCGGACTGACAGTGCGACAGTGCGCCGTCGAAATGAGCCGATCGTCTCTTTCACAGGCTCGATGTGCATTATTAATTGTAGAGTACTGTATTTTATCATTCAGTTATAAAATTATGTAGAATAGAATAGAAATAGAATAGAAATGACCGCATTACTGTGTGCCGCTAAATGTTAGTGTTCGGCATTATCGCATTCCGATTAAATAGTAATGTATGGCCGCATAATAAATATCACGGAGACATAACAACTAAGGTCTCAGGTGTAGCAACGATTCTGCAATGTGACCTTTGGTTTTTATGTAGATGTCTATAAGCTGCAGTCATCGCTTTTTTATGTAATGGAATTAGCAAACAAGCATGCAGTTCACATTGATGTTAAGTGATGCCTGCAGCCTATAGACACCCACATAAAGACCAAGGTCAAAATACAGATGCTTTACCACTCCTGAGGCCTAAGGTGTTATGCCGGAAATTACAGGATCGTACATTACCACCTGACCGGAACACGATACTACTACGGTGGTTCTACCCGAATCTACGCGTGCGTGTACAGGTCCTATAGCGGAGACGGGGAAACAGCTCGCTTGTTCAAGCACATCCAACAGGTGGTCGACACGGTACTTGCGCCGTATCCTTCTGCGGAGTTGGTGATTCTTGGCGACTTTAACGCACACCATACGAAATGGTTGAGCTCTCGAATCACTGACTTCGCTGGAAGGACTGCATATGACTTTGCGCTGGCTAATGGACTCACACAAGTCGTATCCGGGTTTACCCGGGTACCAGATGTCGAGGGCCACACCGCCTCTTTGTTGGATCTTCTGCTGATCTCACATTCTGCCAACTATCAGGTGGTGGTCGAGGCTCCTTTAGGATCCTCAGATCACTGCCTGGGACGCACGAAAACCCCCTTGTCGGTTCGGGCGCCTCTGCAGCGCTCTTCCACCCGGCAAGTGTGGCACTACATGTCAGCAGATTGGGATGGACTGAGGGAGTTCCTATCGCCCTACCTATGGAGGCAGCTTTGTTTCTCGTCGGAAGATCCGAGCACGTGCGCTGAAGCTGTAACCGATGTGATACACCAGGGTATGGAATGTTTCATCCCGTACTCTGTGGTATCCATTGGTGGTCGGTATTAGCCCTGGTTCGATAAGTCTTGTGCTATGGCTTCTAACCATAAGCAAGAGACTAACAGAACCTGGACTGTGGCTCACGCTTGCAAGGATCCCAATGCCTCCGACCTGAAGAGAGTACTTAACGCTGCCTCCAGGTCCACGAAGCTGCGGATAGCCAAAGCAAAGTCCAAGCATGTCGGTAGAGTTGGCAAGAAACTAATGAGGCATCCTCCCGGGAGCCGTGCCTATTGGTCTCTTGCCAAAGCTATCGAAGGGAACTTTTGTCGGTCATCTTGCCCACCACTGCGAAAACTTGATGATAGCCTAGCCCACACGGCAAAAGAGAAAGCCGATCTTCTGGGCAGCCTCTTTGCCTCAAACTCAACTCTTGATGACATGGGTGTCACAGCGCCTACCATCCCGCGCTGTGAAAGCTCTATGCCTGACGTCAAATTCTCTCAGAAGAACGTCAGGCGAGCGCTTTTATCCCTTGACATCAAGAAGTCGATTGGGCCGGACTCCGTCCCTGCAGTGGTGATGAAGATGTGAGCTCCCGAGCTTACCCTCGTTCTGACGCGCCTGTTCTCGCTTTCCTACGATCGTGGAAAGGTACCGTCTGCGTGGAAGACAGCCCTCATGCACCCGATACCCAAAAAACGGGATCGCAGTGACCCGGCCAATTACAGGCCTATAGCAATAACCTCTCTACTCTGCAAAGTCATGGAGCGTGTGATCAACACACAACTGCTGCAGTATCTAGAGGATCACCAGTTGATCAGTGACCGCCAATATGGATTCCGTCACGGTAGATCTGCTGGTGATCTTCTAGTATATCTCACGCATCGTTGGTCTCACGCGTTGGACAAGAGTGGGGAGGCATTGGCTGTAAGCCTAGATATTGCTAAGGCCTTTGACCGGGTTTGGCACAGGGCACTTCTCGCGAAACTTCCATCCTACGGTCTTCCCGAGAGGCTATGCAACTGGACAGCCAGCTTTCTGTCTGAGCGTTATATACAGGTCTTAGTTGACGGTCAGCGCTCAGACAGACTACCTATCAACGCTGGTGTGCCGCAAGGCTCTGTGCTATCTCCCACGCTTTTACTTCTGCATATCAATGAAATGTTGGAGCAAAACTCCAATTTTCATTGCTATGCCGATGATAGTACGGGAGATGCACACTACACTGGCCGTGCAAATACCTCTCGGACACTTATCGAGGAAAGCAGGACTAGACTTGTGTCTGAAGTCGAGCACTCTCTGGAGCGGGTCTCGGACTGGGGTCGACTCAACTTAGTGCAGTTCAACCCCACGAAGACACAAGTCTGCGCGTTCACCGCTAAAAAAGACCCCATTCGTTGTAGCACCGCAGTTCCAGGGCACTCCGCTTGCCGTTGGTAAGAGTATCGGTATCCTGGGCGTTGACATATCGAACGAAGTGCAATTTGGGAGTCACATTGAGTGTAAGACCAAAATGGCATCCAAAAAACTAGGGGTGCTTAACAAAGCGAGGCAGTATTTCACATCGGGGCAGCTATTACAGCTTTATAAGGTCCAAGTGCGGCCCCACCTGGAATACTGCTCTCATTTGTGGGCGGGAGCCCCCAAATATCAACTTGGTCCACTCGACTCCCTACAAAGACGCGCCGTTCGTATTGTTAACGACCCAGGACTTACTGACAGGCTCGAACATCTGAGCCTGCGCAGAGACGTTGGGAGTCTATGCGTTTTATACCGTCTCTACAATGGCGAGTGCTCTGTCGAACTGTTCGACATGGTGCCACCGTCTCTTTTCCTACACCGCATTACCCGCCGAAGAGAGAAGTTCCACCCTCACCGACTGGACACTTGGCAATGTTCAACGGTGCAGTTCTCACGTTCGTTTTTGCCCAGAACGTGTAAATTGTGGAATGAACTTCCCTCTGAGGTGTTCCCTCGGTGCTACAATATGGGGTTCTTAAAAAATGGCGTCAAAAAAGTCCTTCAAGGCTGGCAGCGCGTTGGCGACTCCCCTGGTATTGCAAATGTTCTTGTCTGTCAATTCGTTTGTCATAAAAAAAAAATTAAAAAAATAAAAACTTTGGTGCCGAACACTACCATATAGCGGCAAGTATACAGATATAGATAATTTATTGACAGCGTGTTAAAAGTAAGCTCCATGCCTCCCCCCAAAAAGGGGAGAGACTCGTGCCCAGCAGTGGGACGTATAATGGGTTGCTGTAGAGGAACGGGTGGAAGTGTTCCTCCGACGAAAAGGGAGGATCCTCCGACCAGGCGAGGTGGTAGCGCCTGGCGGGCCGCGGCCCAACGATTGACGTTGGGAAGTTGTATATATGCCAACTCTTGAGAAATCTTCGCATGTGCGATGTAATTCGAATGCACGCCATCTACCGTACTAGACAAGTACTGTGAGGTTTTCATATGTGTTCCACTAGTTTGGCGCCTTAATGTAGTGGACGCTACATTATTATATCACTCATTTATTCTTCTTCTTATTTAGGTTTTTTTTACATACATAAGATATAAAAAAAAACAAAATTGTGCGCCGCCGGCAGCGGGAACAGGGTTACTATTATTATATAATGCGGTGGTTCCTACGCCCGTGAGCTCCGTCATTGGAGCTCTACCATCAGTGAAAAGTGATCGCTTAGCATCCATGTGCACTGCATGCTTATTTCCACCCCTGAGACACCCTGAGACGTTAGTAATTATGTCTCTGCGACAGTTACAATGGGGCCATACTTACCAACTTACCGGAACACGGTAGTCCTGAACACTACAATTTGGCGGCAGCTAGATTAGATAATGCGGTGGTGCTCTGGAGCTCCTACACTAGAACTCTACCACCAGTAATTTCTCTGTGGAACTTAAGTATAGGCGTGTACTTCACGATTTATCGTTTAAAAGTCGTTTCGTCAGTGTATAAGCAGCTCTGCTTTCGTTATATTATACAGAGTGTAACAAGATTAAGGCATACAGCTGGATTATTGTCGAGTCTTTAATAGGCATCATGTGATGCGTCATTACAATTTGCAGCGTAGTGGAAATTTAAGGTCCGTAGGCAAGACTTCTTTCAAATTCTTTTATTATCATCATCTATCTCTTCATAGAAAAGAAAAAAAGGTAGAAAAGCTAAAAGAAAGAACGAAAGAGTTTTATTTATAACAGCATAATGTATGTATGTATCTTCACGCCAGGTCCCTAACGAGGTAGGCAGAGAGTGTAGAGCGCCAGATATCCCGGTTCTGACAAACCTCTCGTGCCTCGTCTACCTTCATCATTCTCTTCATACATGCACGCCGATTCCTAAGACTTTTGACCCCACCATCAGACAGAACTCGACCTATTTGGTCATGGTAGGTCAGTCTTGGTCTTCCTGGGCCTCTGCAACCATCCACATTCGCATTGTACATCTGTTTAGTCATTCGCTCATTCGACATTCTTTCTATATGCCCGAACCATAGGAGCATGCATATTTTCATTTTTACACCGATACTATCATTCACACAAAGTCTCTTTCTTACATCTTCATTACGAACGCGATCGGTGAGTGATACACCGCAGATCTTGCGCAAAGATCTCATCTCGACCGCGTTCAACTTACTTTCATGCTCTTTCCTGCATACCCAGCTCTCGCTTCCATATAAAAGCGTTGGAGTAAGTACAGCGTTACGTACGGCTAGTCGAGCCCGCTGGCTGAGATGTTTAGATTCTAGCAGCTTACCCAACGCTCCATTCACGCAATTCCCAGCAAGCACTCTACTTTCTATGTCAGTGGTGTACCTACCATCCTTGCTAAAAGCACATCCAAGATATACAATTTCATCAACCTGTTCTAACACTGCATCATCTACTACTACCCTTGCATTTGTTCTCAGTTCATCTCTTTAACAGCATAACTTTTAACAGCATAACAGCATAACTTAGTAACAATATCACATTAACCTAATGATTATTGTGTCATTGGTATCTTAACTTACTTTATTTTACTGGTGATAGAGCTCTAATGACGGAGCTCACGGGCGTAGGCACCACCGCATTACCTAATAAACTTGCCGCTAAACGGTAGTGTTCACCACTATCGTATTCCGGTCAGGTGGTAATGTACGGCCCTGTAATTGCCGGCACAGAGGCATAACACCTAAGATCTCAGGAGGGGTAACGCATCTGCATTTTCACCTCTGGTCATTGTGTGGGTGTCTATAGGCTGGAGTCATCACTTAGCATCAATGTGAACTGCATGCTAATTTGCCACTTTTATTACATAAAAAACGGTTCGTACTCGTATTTCTCCTGTAAGAGGACTGGAGCACTTGAATGACTCAGAAAAGCAACAATAAAATGTTTGGCATATTCTCATGTAAAAATGTGTCGATAAATAACAATTTGATTTGACTTCGTTGGAATGTTGACAGTCAAGTATCGATATCAAAATGTCACTCGCCTTGCATGCTGGAATGTGAACTAAATTGGAAAGGATTTCATTTCTTGTAAACGTTTTAATGTTCTGAGTTTTTATTTGAGCAAACGAAAGTGAAACTTATTCAGTTTATTCATTTATTTCATACTAGCTGTTGCCGTGGATGTCGCTTAAGTATCGTTCTTTCTCAAAGTCAACTCCATCTCTGTACCAAATTTTAATAAAATAGGTTCAGTTCAGACGTTTGGACGTGAAAAGGTAACAGACAGAAAGACAGACAGACAGATATTTTTTTTTAGGGGCAAGAATATTAGGTAATTCGGTGGTGCCTACGCTCGCGAACTCCGTCACTGGAATTGCCTTGTTTTTTTTATCAGTAGGTATGTCTATTTAACTTTGAAGGTAATGAATATCCTCAGCACACCGGTGCTAACGATCCGACATCCACGGTCGTCGGTTCGATGCCGCGCTCGGGTTCACCCGTCGGTTTCACTGTCACCGATCGCCGTGTTGATAAACTTGACATTGATACGGCGAATAACGTGGCTTTGGCCGCTTGTTTGTGTCTATTGCCATTGGGAGATGAAAAAAAAATAACACTTGCTGACCTGGCACCTGGCACGTTGTCCTACCATACAGTAAATTAAAACCATGGTCGTAAAATAAATCTATACAAATAAATAAAATGAGAGTGTCTGTTTGTAATATAAAAATAACCGCTTTTTACTTAATGCATATGTATGTTAACACGGTACATATACCAAAACAATCCTGACAGTGCAACGATTTTTACTATTTTTGTCTGTTTGTCTGTTTGTCCCCGCTAATCTCGGGAACGGCTGGACCGATTTTGACGGGACTTTCACTGGCAGATAGCTTATGTAATAAATAGTACCCCTCCGTGCAGCAGTCTTATCAGCTTATCGCGAACACAGACACATAGACAGACGCGTCGGGGGACTTTGAAAAGCTATGTAAATGATAAGGATACAGTTGCAAAACTTTGGATACCTATGTAGTTATTAATGCTATTATATTTGTTTTGTTTTATTGATATTTAGTTTAAACTATACCTGTCATATTATATTATTGACTAGCTATGCCCGCGACTTCGTCCGCGTGAGAATTTATGATTGTTCAGTATCTACCCGGACGAAGTCGTGGGCGCAGCTAGTGTCGAAGTAGTCTAAGTTACTATTTATTATATAAGCTATCTGCCAGTGAAAGTCCCGTCGAAATCTGTCCAGCCGTTCCCGAGCTCGAGTCGATTAGCCCAACAAACAGACAGACAGACAAAAATTGTAAAAAAAAATGTTTTTGCATATGTACCGTGTACCTATACATATGCATTTAGTAAAAAGCTATTATTTTTATGTTACAAATATACAACACTCCAATTTTATTTATTTGTACAGATGTATAGATATAGCTTAGTAGTTAACTTGAATGTAGCTCGCGATAGCCACATCAGCCACTCCATTCTCTATATACGAGTACCTATTATATAATTATGCATTAAAATCGATTTTGATTTAACGACTCGATACACTTTGCGATACGAAACATGTTGTTGAACATAAAAAGTTGTCCCTACAAAACATGAAGCCTGTACACCCTGACAGTGCATTGCGCACGCGCACCATTCTTAATAATGCAAGGTGGTTCTAATGTCGATAATTATAACTTCGATAATTGGATCGAAGTGACGAAATTATCGATATTCGATTTTATCGAAAATTTTATAAATGTGGATATAAAATTTTATAATTTTATGTCGTCAAAACATCTCTGGGCGGACATCTATGTGGTGTTAATTGTGATCGGTTTTTCATAATTTCAATCATAGATTGCCTATTATGATTTCAATTGTAACATATAATAATTGACCTACTTGATGACCCGGTTAGTCCAGCGGTGTAAGAAGACCGTTTGGCTCGAAGAGTCGCGGGTTCGATCCCGCATCGAGACAAATATTTGTATGGCTTACAGATATTCGTTTCGGGTATTTGTGTATATGTTGTATGTGTACAACGGTATCCACAACACAGGATATTATTACATATTCTCTGACACAGGTTTATAACTAGGGCGGGGCTATGGAGCTAAGCGTATTTTAATTAGATCAAAGTATGAAAAAGCCGATTTTTTTTCATATCTATTGTTGATAAAAACTGTAACAAAATTACATCGATATTGGAAAAAAATATAAACATCGATAATTCAGCATCAATTTCAACGGGGTTTCGATACATCGTTGTAACTCCGGGTACTACGTCTGAACGGACCAAAGAGAATGGACCATAGTCCATTCGGCCGTAATCAAAAAACGTCTACGTCCCAACGGCCCGGTCATAAAATAATATAAAAGTACAGTCACATACATGCGTAACAGTCGTATGGTTTCTACATTTTCACTACAAAATATTTAGATATTTAAAGTAGTATTTAATCTAATAGTTGTAATCTAAGTACACAAAATCGTTAACATCTTCGTTTCTAGTTGGCACGACTTCAGGTACCTAACTCAACAATGACCCTTTCTTATCAACCAATCACAAGCAGGCAGTATATCTGTTACGTCAGAGGAGTGGCGAAAAGAAGGTTCATAATAATATGCAATCAGTGTTTTTTAAGGTTTCGGAGTAAACAAGGAACCCTTATAATTTCGCCATGTCCGTCTGTCTGTCTCTCCGTCCGTCTGCGGTTTAGCGCAAAAACTATTGGTACTAGAGACTTGAAATTTGGCACAAGTGTACACCTTAATCACGCCGACAAAGTAGTGTAATAAAATCATGAAAAATAAAATTATATAGGTTTTTTTTAATTTTTCCATATAGTGTGGGATATCGTTGAATAGGTCTTTCAAAAATGTTAGGGGTGTGCTTACATCATTTAGTTAACTGTTCATGACTTATTAAGCTTTAAAGTGTCAATTTTCGATAGAGTCAAGTGTCCCCCCCCCTCTCTCTGCCAACTAAACGGTTGTTGTTAGAAATTCAAACGTTGCGGCAATAGTAGCTACATATAACGAAATAAAAAGGAAAATTATCACACCTAAGTTGGCTTTACAATTTTGCGTAGTATTAGTCCACCAAATATAATACTCGAAAGTTTTGAACAACTCCATAGAAAATATTTATATATTTTTTCATTAGATTAATCAATTGTACTATTTATTTTTCGCAATAACACATGCGAGTGAACTTTAGAAATTAAAACAAAAAACGGAAATAATAATTTGACTTCGGGCAGGAATCAAACCTGAAAAAATCGAACCGAAGCCAATTTTTCTTTAATTTCTACATTAATCAAACCCAAAAATTACGGAACTCTACACTGCGCGTGGCCCAACACGCACTTGACCGGGTTTTTTTTTATCAATATGTTTAAGCGCTTGATTATTTTTATATATGTATATATATGTATCTTCACGCCAGGTCCCTAACGGGGTAGGCAGAAAGTGTAAAGCATTGTTTTTATAAAGAAAAAAATTAAGACTTAAGTATTTCAATTTATAACTTTTGCACTCGAATGTACTCCATGTATACATTTGTTAACAATATTTTATGACCGGTCCGTTGAGACGTAGACGATTTTTGATTACGGCCGAATGGACTAGGGTCCATTCTTTTTGGTCCGTTCAGACGTAGTACCCGTAACTCCGACCATTCTAGTTCATATCAAATACGTCGCTCGTAATATAATTCTTTTGGACGTGACATTATTGAATAATGTAATTATCTGATTTAAAATTAAGACATGCCCTTATTAGAATGGAATTGTTTTGAGGTGATCATAATATCAAACCTTTTTTTATGTCATTAAGTTGACAGACAAGCAGACGGGTCACCTGATGGAAATTGGTCACGTCGTTGCCGTCGCCTATGAACATTTGCAACGCCAGGGGAGGGGAGTTGCCAACGCGCTGCCAGCCCTGAAGGACTCTTTTGACGCCATTTTTGAAGAACCTCATATTGTAGCACCGAGGGAACACCTCAGAGGGAAGTTCGTTCCACAATTTACACGTTCTGGGCAGAAACGAACCTGAAAACCGCACCGTTAGGCACTACCAGTCGGTGAGGGTGGAACTTTTCTCTTCGGCGGGTAGTACGGTGTAGGAAAGGAGACGGTGGCACCATGTCGAACGGTTCATCAGAGCACTAACCATTGAAGAGACGGTATATACGCATAGACTCCCAATGCCTCTGCGCAGGCTCAGATGTTCGAGCCTGTCAGTAAGTTCTGGATCATTAACAATACGAACCGCGCGTATTTGTAGGGAGTCAAGTGGACCAAGTTGGTATTATGGGGCATACCATAGATAGACCCATAGATGAGAGCAGCAGATTTGGGACCGCACTTGAGCCTTATAGACCTGTAGTAGCTGCCCCGGATGACTGCTGCCTATAGACATCTACACAAACGCCAAACGTCTTAATGCAGGTGTTGCCACCCCAGAGACCATAGTTGTTATGTCTCTGTGATAATTATTACGGGGCCATACATTACTATATAACCGGAACAAGATAGTGCTGAACACTACCATTTGGCAACAGATAGATTAGGTAATGCGAGTCTACACTGGAAGTCTACCACCAGTAAAAAATCATTTTAGTTTAACACGAACCAAAATTTGACATAGGAGTATTGTAAACCTGGCATTCCATTTAATGCCACTGTATTTTTGAACTTTGGTATTTATTTACAAAATTCATTTCAGAAGGTCGATCTTAGTGATGATGCATGGAAGTAAGAAAAACATTATTTGTACGTGTTTGTATTTTTATGTGTTAATATACAAATGAGGATTGTTTTTCAGGGAAATATTGCTTTCAGCGTGTTTATAATAAGGTAAGGTTGTAAACGGACATAAAACGCCCAAATGCACGATTACCTTTCTTCTAAGAGACTTTTTAAAACGAATGTATGTAGAAGATGGTACAGTATCAAACAAGAAATAATGCACATCGACCTCAGGAAGAGACGTCGGCTTATTTCGGATCTGTAGAGCGTTATCTCTTTCGCACCTTACCTATTTGATGTTTGTCGACCATTTTGATCATAGAACAAACCCCGGAGGGGAGTAGCCATATGCAGGCTTTCCCCTCTGTCAAAGTACAAGCCCAAATAGGCCTTTACCTGTCGCCTAGATGTTTAAATGTATGCGTGAAATTGTTTCTGTATTTTGTTAAAGTCAAGGTGTGAGTTTCGTAGTAATAGACGATTTTTGTAGTGTGCGTGAGTGTCGAACGCATTTCTCCCCGAAAAAAATTACAGACTGTTTTGCATCGGTAATAAACGCTATGGCTACTGCCCTCCAGTCCGCCGCGGCCGGTGGCCCGTGTTGCTCTATGATTTTGATCAAGTTTTGTCCGATACCGGACTACGGATGCTTACATAGGCAGTGTGCAGCAGAGATAACGCTCTATGAAGCCGAAACTAGCCGATTGTCTCTTTAATAGGTTCGATGTGCTATATTTCTTGATAAGCACTGTATTGTGTTTGACTGCCTCAGTAGAGTCAGTAGTCTAGTACAGTGGTGGCGGGATACTTAGAAATTAATGTGAGCAAGATACAATGATGTCATCATTAGATCCCAACTCGGTGCCAATGGAACCAACTTCGAAGTGTACACAAGAAATTTTAAAAATCGGTCCATGACTGATGGAGTAATCTGTGAACATACACAAAAAATGCATACATACCGTCGAGCATAAAACCTGCTTTTTTGATCTCAAAAAATATATAATATATAGCTATATAAAATATAAATATATTTTCCCGAAGAACACAATACAAAAATTAAAGTGAATTCATGGATTCATAATCCTTTTTTACTCAACTTGGAAAAGCTTGAAAACATGTCAAACGAAATATATGAATCTCTTTTAGAAATGTCATCAGACACAAGTATGGAGTCACTGTTCAAAACGACGCCTGTCAATGATTTTTGGAGCAGAATCCAAGATGAATTTGCAATGCATGGCCAAATGGCTCTGGATATTCTTCTCCCGTTCCCAATTACATATTTGTGCGAAACAGGATTCTCTACCTACGCAGCCACGAAAACAAATATCGCAATAGACTGGACGCCGAAGCTGATATGAGACTCCAACTTTCTTCCATCAAACCTAATATCAACCAATTGATGAAAAATAAAATGATGAAAAATAAAAAAACAGTTTCATACCTCCCACTAGTTAGATTTTTTTCTTTTTTAATGTTTTCTATTATTGTCCTTGCCAAGTGGTGAAGTAAATAATAATTAGTAACTGTTACATTGTACTTTTATTATGCTGATTAATAAAAAATACACTTATAATAACAGTTGTTTTATTGTAGGTTTCCATCAAGTATTTTTATTCTCAAAAGGGTTCCGTCATTTAAAAAGTTTGAGAACCATTGGGATAGGGTAATAAGCGGCAACCCGGTGCGAGGCCACGCCCACCCTTTCTGCCGGACGCTGAATACCGTGTCGTGTAATAAGACCTTATGCCAATTGTGCAAGCGAGAACGCAGAACAAGCGATAGAGTTGCACGAACGACCTCAGCGTTCGGCTTGTGAATCATCTACATACCTATATTCAATTCTTAAAAGTAGATAGGTATACATTTTTTCATCAATATTTTCTTATGGCGATATCACGTTAATATCTACTGTAAACCATCTTTACAGAGTTTACAGGCAACCCTTTTTTTTTCAATCGAATCAGAAATTCATTTAAGGTGACAGGCACCTCTTATGCCATGTCCAAAACAAACAAAATAAATTAAGGTGAATAACAATTGATATACATGTCAAATTACAAGCTAAAGAAAAAAATACATTTATAACACGATATTTTTTTTTATGTTCATGGAAGTGGCAAACAAGCATGCAGTTCACATTGATGTTAAGAAATGACTGCAGCCTATAGACACTCACAAAAAGACCAAGGTGAAAATGCAGATACGTTACCACTCCTGAGGCCTAAGGTGTTATGCCTCTGTGCCGGAAATTACAGGGCCGTACATTACCACCTGAACGGAACACGATAGTGCTGAACACTACCATTTAGCGGCAAGTGTATTAGGTAATACTATATAATTGTTTTTATATTATTTCGCATTAACACATGCTTGTGAAAAATATTTTATTTTAAAGAAAAATGGAATGAAAAATTTGACTTCAGGCGAGACTCGAACTAACTGCATAACTAGCATAGTTGGTAATAGATGGCGCTGCTGCTACCATAAAGCAATGCAATAAATGTGAAGGAAAGATTTGACAAATCGGGCAGGACTTCAGTAGCTCAATTGGAAGAGCGGCTGGACTAGATTCCCAGTAGGCCGCGAGTTCGAGTCTCGCCTGAAGTCAAATTTTTCTT
Organism: Macrosoma leucophasiata; assembly: GCA_036365455.1. Taxonomy (NCBI): domain Eukaryota; kingdom Metazoa; phylum Arthropoda; class Insecta; order Lepidoptera; family Hedylidae; genus Macrosoma; species Macrosoma leucophasiata. The sequence goes on along the minus strand of JAWQUS010000004.1, from coordinate 1,792,099 downwards.
TCCATTTTTCTTTAAAATAAAAAATACTTTATAATAAACTAAATACAATATGCTAATGTTAGTAAGTATATCAGTAGAATGTATAATTTCCCCTCATACTACTTATTGTAAATGTTATTATCGCGAAGCCCTGACATATGTTTTGATGTCCCTGGGGCTCCACAGAGCTCCGAGGAGCACATTTTAAACATAACTTATCTAGAAAAAAGGATAAAATACTAACAGTGCATTATAACTGTGGTAGCATTCAATTAACGGACCGTTTTAATTAAGTTGATAGAGATAGGAATATAGTTGAAGGGACAGGAAATAGAGTTTAGATTGTTATAATTAATATTAAATGATCGATGATACTAATGAGATTTAAAAGCGATTTAGGTTTGATGCAAAAAATATTCTGGATTGCATAGACTGAGAGATGGTAGCGGATTAGTTTTTTTTTTTTATGTAATGGGCGTGGCAAACAAGCATGCAATTCACATTGATGTTAAGTGATGACTGCAGCCTATAGACACGCACATGAAAACCAAGGTCAAAATGCAGATGCGTTACCACTCCTGAGGCCTAAGGTGTTAGGGGGGCCGTACATTACCACCTGACCGGAACACGATAGTGCTGAACACTACCATTTAGCGGCAAGTATATTAGGTAATGCGGTGGTGCCTACGCCCGCGAGCTCCGTCACTGAAGCTCTACCACCAGTGATCATGGTCAATCATGGTTGATCATCATCAAATATCATCACCTGGTGATGATATTTTTAATTTAATTGTAATATTTTTCCGCCGAATGATATGCCCGACGATATAGTACATCGGTATATCCATAGGCTCACTTACTATTGAATAGAACTTAAAAATAAAATTGTTTTGTAGTTATCAACGCATATTATTATGTTTTATATGTATGTATCTTCACGCCAGGTCCCTAACGGGGTAGGCAGAGAGTGTAGAGCGCCAGATATCCCGGTTCAGACAAACCTCTCGTGCCTCGTCTACCTTCATCATTCTCTTCATACATGCACGCCGATTCCTAAGACTTTTGACCCATCCATGTTTTAATTATATTAACCCCCATAAATGGCCCTGTAATAACACCTAAGGCAAGCATTTGGACTTTGGTCTTCGTGTAGGTGTCTATAGGTTGCAGTCATCACTTAACATCAATGTGAACTGCATGCTTGTTTGCGACTTCCATAACATAAAAAAAATAATAAGGAAGTCCCATAGAAATAATCAGTAGAGAGCTAGTTTTTCTTTGTTTATCTTTGCCTATACAGTAAATAGCAATTATGACCACACTATCTAAAAAATATTTGAAAATATTAATTTCAATTAAAAAAATATTTTCTCTCTTCGCAATATATGTAACCGTGAGATCAAAACACCTGTTCCAAATTTGTCACGAGCTCTTACACTAGACCTTAACGAGCATGTCACGGGCAGCTTCCGTTTGGACTGATTGGTTTGCCAGTTAATTATAAATGTTTTTTTTCTGTAATGGAAGTGGCAAACAGGCGTGCAGTTCACATTGATGTTAAATGATGACTGCAGCCTATAGACACCCACAGAAAGACCAAGGTCAAAATGCAGATGCGTTACCACTCCTGAAGCCTAAGGTGTTATGTCAGTGCCGGAAATTGTCTATAGGCTGCAGTCAACACTTACGATCAATGTGAACTGCATGCTTGTTTGCCACTTTTATTACATAAAAAAAATATAATCATTTTCGCCACGCAGTAGAAAGAGAGGGAGCTACTTCCTCTCCTACGCCGCACCGGCGGTCAACTCTCCCTCCGTCTTACGAATTTTCTACCACGTCACGTGTCCTGACGCGAGATTAACATTTTTAACCCATCACAAAAAGTGCCCGACAAATATAAAGAAGTTTTCACTTTAAATAAAAATGGTTTGTTTGCATCGTTACAAACACAAAGAAAATACCTACTTTGTGGCTTTGCAACAATATTAATGAAATGAAACACAGCCGAAATCAAAATTTGAATGAACTGCTGATTCGTGGCATAAATCAGTAAATGTAACGTAAATAAAGATGAATCCACAAAGATACACGATTCGGGAATTTAATTATCAAAACATAAATACGTTTGTACATTTACCCGAACACGCTGTATACAGTGTTCAATTCACAATGGCCGGTAGTGTAAACAGTGTTATTTCTGTACACTGTATACCACTACCCTTACTCTGGACATTGACCTTCCTTATAACTTTATTGCCACAGTTTAATTTTAACACAGATGTTAAACGCAAAAATGTTGATATTGTTTAAAATCTGGTTTTTACTCTTGGTAAAACACCAGTGAAACGCGCATGGCCCCACGGCTGGTGTAGATCTGAAGCGATCTACTCGGTTAAGCAATACAGGCGCGGTCGGGTATGTGATGGGTGACCGCTAGTGGCAAATTAAAATGCGCGTTTCGGTGCTTCGGAGGGCACGTAAAGCCGTCGGTCCCGGTTGCTATCGATAGATAGCAGTCGTTAAACTTTGTCGGAGGCTTTATGGGCGGTGTGAAAAACATCCGACAGCGGGATGGCCACTAACCCTTCTCCACCAATCCGTATTAGAGCAGCGTGGTGGAGTAAGCGCCAGGCCTCCCCCCAAAAAGGGGAGAGACTTGTACCCAGCAGTGGGACGTATTATAACATTTCACATCGTTATTGTAACATGTCACAGCCTTCTCTAACTTAAATAAATCTGTTAGTTGGCCTAGAGAAGGCTATGAAATGGTACAATTAACTTGAAATCTTGGTGCAACCCAGGATTAGTAGTGGTAGGCAATAACCGACCGACCACCACAGAGGGTTTGTAATAGGGTCCCGTTCAGGGACGGATTTCCCTATAGGCTGAGTAGACCCGGGCCTAGGTCGGCAAAATTTAAGGGGCAGCAAATATTTGGACGTTTCTTTTTTTAAGTAGTTGCCTACGCGCATACGTGTAAAATCTCACAAATGTGTCCATACAGCATCTCGCGAAAAAATTAACATGTATGGCAATTACGATTATTAGAAGAATTAGGTAATTAAATCACTTACTGTCTATCTGACTATCGTTATTTTTTTTCATTTCTATAGTTTATCTAATCTATCCCGTTTGTACCCTTTGGGTAGGGTACCCTAAAAACAAAACAAGGCATACATACTAATTAGAAAGACTTGTACGTAATAAAAAAGAAACAAACGATTGTAAATCGGTTTCCAATCAAGGCAAGGGCAAGTATTCCGACTCGCATTGTTTTAAAATAGAGTTTACTGCGTCATTCAGGTCAAGCCACACTTTTCAGTAATGCAACACAACTAAATAAAGATGTACCTAGATTACCTATCCATGTACGTGAGGCTACATCGTAGTGTTTAGTGGTAATATTTTCCTTTTTTGTGAAACGAATGTGGCAAACAAGCATGAAGTTTACATCGCAGTTTACTCGTGGTAGAGCTCCAGTAACGGAGCTCGCGGGCGTAGGCACCACCGCATTACCTAATATACTTGCCGCTAAATGGTAGTGTTCAGCACTATCGTGTTCCGGTCAGGTGGTTATGTACGGCCCTGTAATTTCCGGCACAGAGGCATAACACCTTAGGCCTCAGGAGTGGTAACGCATGTGCCAATTTGACCTTAGTCATTGAGTGGATGTCTATAGGCTGCAGTCATCACTTAACATCAATGTGTACTGCATGCTTGTTTGCCACTTCCAAAACGTAAAAAAAAACTTGGATGTTAAGTGATGACTGCAGCCTATTATATATCCAGACAACTACACAAAAACCAAAGGTCAAAATGTAGATTTGCTGCCATCTTTGAGACCTAAGTTGTTATGTCTCTGTGATAGTTATTACGGGGCCATACATTACCATCTAAGCGGAACCCAATAGTACTAAACACTACCATTTGGCGGCAGATAGCAGAGAATATGTAAAATACTATACTACGTAGGTATAAAATGGACACTTCGACGTCCCGCCCGATTTCCCCGCTCCTCCCCTCTTATGGGCGACGTTTGGTATTATCTACGTACTATGCAGGTGCACGTGCAAATACACATCACTGATTGATGTCTGTGTAATAGAGAACACATTAAGCGTTTGTATGGAATTTTGGCGGAGTGTCCGCGGTGTGCAGATAGATTAGACGCTGTGATGTTGCCTACGTTTTTGAAACCATCAGCTCGCGAGAAAAAATATGAGATATAGATTTCAATTAATTATTCATTCGCCGCCGGCGGTCTCTTATGTCTTAACGGCTTAACTCAAAAAGACATATTTGACATTTTACTACAATATATGATTTCATCATCGTAAGTGAAGTAATCCATTTCATCATCGTTACTTAATATATTATATTATCATTTAGGGCGTTGCGGGGTATAAAAAAAAAACAAATACATTTAATATTCCTCTGAGATTCTAAGCTATAGAATATTTTACCCAAAAACTGAAAGATTGCAATAAATAAAATATGTAGACGTGTACAAAAGACCAACCAAATGTGGCTAGCGCATAGCGTATATTATAGAGGAATAAAACCAAAGATTGGTTGGTCATAAAACCGTATTGGTAGGGTCGCGTGCCACACCGGCTGATTTTATGTGTTACACGTTTATTCCAGTCTTATAACCACTATAAATTTTCTATTAAACAAAGAACGTATCAAGAGAAGTTTATACTGCACAAACAAAGAGCTGAAACAAGAGCTGCTGCGCAGCCGCATATCGTTTCGGTCCCAAGTATGATCCTGTTAAAAAATCTTACTCAAAAAGTTTATCTAAGTATAATTTGGGATTACAAAAATATATATCACAAAATTAATTGTCAGGACCGGGATATTTGGCGCTCCACACTCTCTGTTTACCCCATAAGGAACTTGGCGTGAAGATGCATACATACATATACTTATTTATGTATATCAGTAAAATGTCTCATTTCTTCACTTACAAAGAGCCTAGAAAAAGAAAAGGAGACTTATTATCTATAAGTCGTACTAAATTACAGCTTTCTAGTACAAAGAGTCTCTGAGTGAGTACTGGACAGACGGACGAACGGACAAATAAGACAAGCAGACGAATCGACAAACCGAAAACCGACGAACCAACGAACCGACGAACCGACGAAACAACGAACCAACGAACCAACGAACCTCGAATGATAGTGCTGATCGATAAACCACGAAGGCTTAAATAGGTATATATTTGTTTTTGTTTAGCTAACAACTGTTTCTTTGTTTGGCATCGATAACTCATCAATTTACATTACCATTTAGGTATATGTTAGTTTTTCTCACTCATCTGATGCTTAGACAAATAAACCGATCACTGGCAACCAGTAACCAGACAGGCAAACAAACAACTTTATACACCTACGAACTGAGGAATGCAAAAAAAACTACTTTACACTATGAGTCATTTTGCGGATGCATTTCTTGAATATCGAAAGGAATATTCTAGAATCAATACAAGGTTATATCTTTATTTTTGTATTCGGATAAAATTAAAAAGCAATGGGCCCTAACTTCGTGCAGAATCTACCGACGCTTTGCAGCGCTTTCACACAGCCACGTACTGTTTCGGTTCCATGCCGTGTATGCACGTGTATGTGTATGCACTTTCATATGAGCACGGTTTTCACCCCGCCAGTCTCTCTCAAAAATCTTTTGAACCCAAATGAAATATATTACCTAGTTGTTGTTTTTAAATCTCTTAACTCAACTTATCATACATTATTTTATTTTTTTAAAGAAAAATTGAAAGAAAAATTTGACTTCAGACGAGACTCGAACTCGCGACCTACTGGGAATCTAGTCCAGCCGCTCTTCCAATTAAGCTACTGAAGTCCTGCCCGATTTGTCAAATCTTTCCTTCACATCTATTGCATTGCTTTATGGTAGCAGCAGCGCCATCTATTACCAACTATGCTAGTTAGGCAACCGATATAATAGACTTTTCAGTTTATTGAATATCGTAAAGAAGTCGCTTTTACCCTTAATAATTGTTTTTATATTATTTCGCATTAACACATGCTTGTGAAATATATTTTACAAGCATGTGTTAATGCGAAATAATATAAAAACAATTATCATAAATTGTTTTTTTTGTGTATTCAAAAAAATAACTTAAATAACTTTCAGCGTATCATAATCTTCATAAATGGGAACCAATTCACTCATTTTATAATTTGATCACTTTCACACACAAATCGAATAAGAACTGGGGAGATACTCATGAGAACCAAAGTAGCCGACATAGCCCACTGAATAACGAATCTCAATTGAGAGTGGGCAGGACACATAGCTCGAAGAACCGATAGCGTAGAAGAGTTCTCGAGTGATGACCGCGTACCGGAAGACGAAGCGTCAGTGGGCTCCCCACGAGGCGGACCGACGACCTGGTGAAGGTCGCGGGCAATCGCTGGATGAGGGCAGCCCACGACGGTTTGTTGTGGCAATTTTTGGGATGCCTTTGTCCAGCACTGGATGTATTTCGGCTGAAATGATGAAAATTGTTTCTTTAACCAAACAAGTCCATGTAAACCCCGATTATGACATGTACGTCAATAGAGAAATGTTGTTATGAATATGGCTTCGGTTCAGAATCACATGACGGAATTAATGTATGGTCAGAGAAATCTATGTTTTATAATAATAATAATAAAATGGCAACCAATTATACGCCCCACTGCTGGGCACAAGTCTCTCTCCTTTTTTGGGGGGAGGCCTGGAGCTTATCCACCACGCTGCTCCAATGCGGGTTGGTGGAGATACGGGTTAGTGGTCAACCCGCTCTTGCATATTTTCAAACCGTCTATAAGGCCTACGACAAGGTTTAACGACTGCTATCTATCGATAGCAATCGGGACCATCGCCGCGTCTGTTTAGCGTGCCCTCCGAAACACGCAAACGCGCATTTTGATTTACCACTAGCGGTCACCCATCACTTATAAACTTGAATTTATATATAGAAAGAAATAAATTAGGAATCAACATCTCATCAAGGAAAATATTGACGAATAAAGAGCACAAGAAGTACGGGAGGTTGTATACTTTGTATAATAGTCGAGATAGGAATTCACCATCTCAACCAATCCCCATATTTGTAAGGTTACATACGCTACAAGGCCCCCTGATATTTCGCTATGTCCGTCCTTCTTTTTTTTATCGAGGTCTAAATGCGTTTGCATTCGCCTCCTTCGGATGAAGAATCGGGCTATGATTAACTTGGACCCTCTAAAACTTTTCCGCCGGTTTTCATTTTGAGACTCAACCAAGGGTCATAACGTACGTAATCCCCTGGATTTGCCCATGTTAGACTACCAGAGAAACTCTAACTGAAATTGTAAATTTAGAGATATCTCAGAGGTTCAGGAGTGGAGTGGAGTGGAGAGGTGGATACCTCAAGGTCTTCAAACATTTTGACACAGGACCTACGGATGGATACGGTTTATGGATACTACCAACTGAATTCACAAGCCTAGTCGCCCTACGAAAACCACAAAGAAGGTAGAGCGACTGGGCTGACGAATTCAATAGATATCTACACAAAAACTTTAAGTCAATATGCAGATGAGTTGTCTAATTTTTTTTGTCTCTGTGGTAGTTATTACGGAGCCATTCATTACCATCTACCCGGAACACGACAAAGCTAAACACTACCATTTAACGACTGATAGATTAGGTAATGCTTTCGCTACGACTTCAAACTTCAAACTCAGACATTAAAACTCTTATACTAGTTATCACTCAGTACTATTATACATATACACCTCAAATACATTATTTTTGAAGTTAAACTTATTTTCCGATTTTATTTATAATCAACCCGACGTTTCCCCGAGTCTGACCGAGACCACGGAAGCTGAAGAGCGTCGGGTTGATTTGAATAATCATTTTAGTTTAATAAACGCGAGAAAAATCCGAAAAGTAGTTTTATTTCAACAAGAGCAGCTCGCGTAAACCTTAAAACATACACACATTATTAATATTATTATTGTCTAATTTCACGGTCTACGAAAACTCGGAAACTACCAGTGTTAATGGATCTAAGCCACTGTTAATCAATTCATCATGATCTAAGCCATTTTCAATCCATGTTATCTTTCGGTTGCGATATCAATAAGACATGGTATTAAATTGGTGTAAAAAAAATTAAAATAATATTTATAATTTTGTTGTATGTACGAGTATGTGAATTCAATCAAATAAATTATTTTAATTATTTTCAATTTAATAAGAATTAATGTATTTAATTTATTAATGTATTTTTATAATTCATTGATGTATTTTATGATAGCTATGTATCAATAGGGAATCGGACAACTTTTGAGAATGTATCTAAAATGATTCTTTATACGTTTATTTAACCATAAAAAATATTAATTTTATTATTTAAACATGTTAAAGTACCAGAAACTACACATACATTTTATAATTTCAAAAATGCCGCGTAAACTGTGCCGAATGACTCTGAACAATGTGACGTCAACTGTTTGAAATCAAAGTGAATCTTTTAATTCCATACGACTAACCAAGTGCAAATTAATTTGGTTTAATTTCGTATAACTTATTTTTCTTGTAAATAACGTAGAAAATATCCAAAAAAGAGCCAATAAATTTAAGTATCACTTGTATTAATTATTTGTTGTACAAACATATGACGTCACGTCCTGTGATTGATGTTTCGTTCAAGATGGAGCGCAGATAAAAAATATAAAAATTATTACATTTTATTTTGCAATTTAAAAATATAAATCATTAATATTTCACGAAAATATTTAATGAGTCATCGTATTACTTCACAAACATTCATTCTAATCATAGTTAACATTTAGTTTCGATAGCTGTCCGATTGCCTATTGCTTGTCTATCGCATTGGGTAGTCACCTGTGACAATAGATTTAAGTTGTGATAGGAGTTTTGGCGGGAACCTTGAAGGAAGCGTGTGGTGCTTTAGTTTATTTCATTTTCTCGGTGCATTATTGAGTTATACTAAACAAAGTAGGTGGCATTTTGTTTGATATAGGTTTATTACAGGGCCTGTGTATAGTTAAATAGATTAACAGTGCGAAAACACGGCCTTTCAAGTTTCGGCTTATATATGTTCTTATGTACCTGGCGATACATTACCATTTAATCGGATCACGATAGCACAGTATAGTGTGACGATAGTGCTGAACACTACCATTTGGCGGCAAACAGATCATATAATGCGGTGGTGCCTACGCCCTACGCCCCATACCAAGGAATTCCGTCGTATAATATGATATACCTAATATGCGTAATTGAGATGCCATTATACCTATAATAATAATAATCATGGCAACCCATTATACGTCCCACTGCTGGGCACGAGCCTCTCCCCTGTTTGGGGGAGGCCTGGAGCTTACTCCACCACGCTGCTCCAATGCGGATTGGTGGAGGTGGGTGGGTTAGTGGCCAACCCACTGTCGGATGTTTTCAAACCGCCCATAAGGCCTCCGACAAGGTTTAACGACTGCTATCCATCAATAGCAACCGAGACCGACGGCTTAACGTGCCCTCCGAAGCACGGAAACGCGCATTTAATTTGCCACTAGCGGTCACCCATCACACTACCCGACCGCGCCCGTAGTGCTTAACCGAGCAGATCGCTTCCGATCAACACCAGCCGCTGGGCCATGCGCGCTTCACCTATATATATACCTATATATATATTTATATATAATATATTTAAAAAAATTTTTTTTACAAATAATTTTTAATTTAAGACAATTTATATCCAAGCCGCCTTGACTAACCCCATTAACCCTTCATATTTTCTCGTGACTTGACGGGCTAAAGGTTCATAATAATAGTTTTGAATGTTAATTTCAATGCTTGATACAACATCTGGCAGCTTCTCCAAAAAAAATGGAGACATATTTTTTTATAATCAAAGTGGTAAACAAACATGCAGTTGACATGGATGTTAAGTTATGACTGCAGCCAATAGATATCTACACAAAAACAGAGACCGAAATACAGATGCGTTAAAACCACCTCAGTTCTTGTGTATCTGTGATCTTATGTACCTGGCGATACATTACCATTTAATCGGAACACGATAGTGCTGAACACTACCATTTGGCGGCAAACAGATTAGATAATGCGGTAGTGCCTACGCCCTACGCCCCTTACCAAGGAATTCCTTTGTATAATACGAGTATGATATAATAATATGTATTATTGCACGTTATCACCTACGTCAAACCCTCCGAAGAAATCCAAGTAAGTGAAATTTTTTTATTAATATTTTTAAGGCTCGTACTAACGCTACTGTCCGCAAAACATAAACAATCAACACAAGGAGAAGCCTAAAAAATACGACTTTCTGTTATTTCGTTGAAATTATGACGCTTATCTTAGCTACACTCATGTCGGTACAACTTTTAAGTCTATAATACTTATCGTCTAGACATCTAAACACAATCTAAATCATTACACGTTTATAGGATTATAATATTTATCATTTATAAACGTGTACGTATATTTCTCATTTTTTTTACCGACTTCAAATAACGGGGAACGTCTATGTTCTACTGCAAATTTTTTTTTTGCATGTTCACCCTTCATTTGTAAACCAATTTTAAAAATTGCAGTGACGACAATTTGTCTTCTAAGTAGAGTACCAGGGTCGAATAAGCCCACTTTATAGTTTACTTAAAACAAGTTAAAATATTTTTTTTTTATATATTATGGTAGTGGCAAACAAGCATGCAGTTCACGTTGATGTTAAGTGATGACTGCAGCCTATAGACAGATACCCGCACAAAGACCAAGGTCAAAATGCAAATGCGTTACCACTCCTGAGGCCTCTGTGCCGGAAATTACAGGGCCGTACATTACCACTTGACCGGAACACGATAGTGCTGAACACTACCATTTAGCGGCAAGTACATTAGGTAATGCGGTGGTGCCTACGCCCGAGCTCCGTCACTGGAGCTCTACCACCAGTACCATAAAATAATATCATAATGTGAATAGTAAAGAGTAATGTATGAAATTTGAAAATAATAAAGTATACTCAATTGGTGATATATAATATATAGGATATAGGTATACTGAATGAAAGCTGATCCCAGGCGGCTTGATTATTTCCGATACTCAACTTTTATCGTTATATTTCAACTAATTTATGCATAACTTTGACAAATTATATACACAAACCACATGAACCACTCTATCTATTGGTGAAAAGCAGTTTATCGCAAAAAGACCGGCTGACAGACATTCAGACAGACAGACGCCGCGGAAGACTTTGTTTTATAATATGTAGTGCTTGATTGTGATTTAAATGGCCAAGGTAAATCATCTGCTCCTCCTAAGATGGAAGAAGATGAGATGATCCAATTAAAAATAATAAAAATTGTTATCTGCAAATATTATTTAATTTTACTCTTTTCATATTTTAATTTTATAAGTTAAATCAGGTCTAAACCTAATGGAATTGTCACATCTCGTACGTATTTCGAACCTTTGGAAAACAAATATTCGTACATATTTTTATTACTAGGTTTTCCCGTGAATATAACTTCGGCTAATGTTTTAACTTCTTCCTTTTCCCTTGAACTCCAGTGAAAATTTAATATTTCTATAAAATGTTGCACAAAGTCATTTAATACACCTGAAATATCATTTCTTTTTCCTGAAGACCAGGTGTTAATAGCGCTTATAGTAGAATCAAGATGCATAGCCAGAATTTCATCACCATAAGAATTGAACGCTTTGTCTATCATATCCACAAGTATCCGAAATGCTTTAATTCTTTGTTTCATTTCAGTGCTCTTCAACTTGATAGAACTATGCCTTTTAATCAAAAGATTGTGGACATTAGAAAGTATCGTTTTTACATTTGATAAATCTTTTATGCACAATTCATTGAACTTTGAACCAACTTTTTCTGTCGTCTTTTTTCCAAGGACTTTTTCAAAAAATGAGTTTTGAACTTGAATGATTTGCATGGTTTTTGACAAACAATCATTAAATTTTTCATTTGATACATTAGTCATTGCACTTATTAATTTAGCAAAGTAATCGGAAAACCCTGGATAAGGTCTGCATATGTCTAAATTAGTGCACGCTAGTTCGAATTCATATTTTTTAAATTCTAATTCAGATTTAAGAAGATCATCCCTTATCACACGAAGATAGCTTGAAATGACCGTATTATTAGCGTCAATTAGGTCACTTAGCATGTTTCTTAACGCCCATGAACTCAACTGAACAGTGGTATCAATCATATTTAGGAAAGTAAAGTCATAATCTACATCATATATTATTTTTTGTTTTTTCAAGTCTTCGCAATATTCATCAAATTTTAAGGAGAAATTATTTTTTGCATACTTTAAATTTGGATCCGTAATTGTCTTTTTCATTATTTCAGCTATAAACTGAGCGCCTCGATCAATTCTTCTCATTCCAGTTTCTTTTAAATGATTCCTATATTTATTTAGTTTAGCTTTTTGTATATTTATGGTATCTTTCTTCTCCGTTTCATTTTCTCGCGCTATTTTTGTATTAAATATACTAAGTGGATTGTTTCTTAATTTATTATAATTATCGTTTGTGCCATTTTCATTTAATTGGTTTCGATATTTTATTATATCGTTCAATTCGACCGCTTTTTTTACAAGTGGATTATCTGTAGTTTCAGCATGAAGGCAGTGGAAAACTGAAAAACAATGAGTATTGGCAATAAATTGTAATAGTGAGGTTAGGTTCCAGATTTACTTCCGTATTTGTAACACGTAAGTTATTATCGATTACATTAGACTGAAATAAAAAAAAAACATTTTTAATCTGCTGAAGAAAGTTACTGCTTCAGCCATAAGACGTTCACACGAAAACCTGAGATATAAGTTACATTACCGGGTACTGGAACCGGTGATAAATATCACTGGTGAAGTATTACTTAAAAAAATATTTTTTTAATAAGAACATTTTTTATTTTAATTTTCTTTGGAGAACACACAGTATATAATCCGGATAAATACAATGAGTGAGAATACAATTATGTGTTCTCACAAATAGGTAAGTAACACTTGTAACATTTAACCAACCTTTAACGCACGTTATTATAATTATAACTCAAATAAGCAATAATAATAATCGCAATAACGAGAATAAGGAGGAAGATAATAAGCTAAGCTTTATACATAAATAAGCAATAAAAATAAACACAATAATTTCTCATTATATGTCAAACTATTATAAGAATTTAATATTGAAATATGGGTTCATACTCGTAGAGCGAGTCTTACCGCATATCGTAAATATAAAGTAAACATATAATTGCATGTTTATAACTATACTTCCTGAATGCGAATGAAATAAAACTTCATGTTACTTCATTATATTTTATAGGACCGTAAAATACAGCTATCAACACAAGTGATGGCAATCTTTGAATCAATTTGTTATAAATAATTGTATTTAGTAACAAGAATAACAATAGTTTGGTGATAGGCTACTACGACTTACTATTTGTGCACTATTATATCTCCTGCGCAGTTGGCTAATTTCTGCTGACATCGTCTTCATTATTAACAGTCTTTTAAAATACGAGTATATACCTTATGGAACCGCATTGGCCGTACTCTGCGTACGGCTAATGCGGTCCCAATGTTTCTCGTATTTGCTAGTCGATTGGGATTTCATGGAGCAACGTTCGTCCAAGCTGTCATCTGTAATTTTATCGCCACCTAGAGCCGGTGCGAAATGGAGTTGGTTATCCTTGTTTATCGGTCAATTGTGCTGCACAAATTTTGTTAGGGTATATATATTAAAGGTAAAAGCGACTTCTTTACGATATTCAATAAACAACGTTTATTATATCGGTTGCCTAACTAGCATAGTGTGGCAATAGATGGTTGGCGCTGCTGCCACCATAAGGCAATGCTATAAATGTGAAGGAAAGATTTGACAAATCGGGCAGGACTTCGGTAGCTCAGTTGGAAGAGCGGCTGGACTAGATTCCCAGTGGCCGCGAGTTCGAGTCTCGCCAGAAATTGTTCTTTCCATTTTTTCATTAAGAAATATAGTTTACAAGCATGTGTTAATGCGAAATAATATAAAACAACAAATAAGTTAGTTCAAAAAGTTTGTGGAGGAACGGTTAGAAATGTCCTGCCACAAAACGGAGAATCCTTCGAAGGTTCGAGATCCTTCAGGCAAGGTGATAAGCGCCTGACGGGCTGCAGTCCAACGATTACCGGATGTGTTGGGCAACACCTAAGAGAACTTCATAAGTGCGATTCAGAGCGGAACGTAATTTTCCTTACTAGGCAAGTAAGTACTTGTGTTTGTGGAAGCTGCAAATCAATTTTTGATCTTATTGGAGACGGCTGTCTAGTAGTGTCTAGATAGTCCTTTAAAGAAAATGGCGCCTTTTGTCAATGTGTGCATAAACTTCGTTACCGGTTGTACCGAATGTATCATTCTCCTAATGGAATGGATTTAACTGGGTGTAAATAAATTAAATGAGATTTACTGCGCGTTAATACAGTGCAGTGCAGCACGCGTTTCTATCTGTTTCGCTAAATATACAAATTTCTTAGTAGGGTTAGGTTAGTTCCTTATCTCAACTGGTTTCAGTGTAGGAGTTGGAGAGCGTAGGCACCACCGCATTACCTAATATACTTGAAGCTAAATGGTAGTGTTCAGAACTATCGAGCCACCCCTCTCTACCAACTAAATGGTTGTTGTTAAACATTCAAACGTTACGGCAATAGTAGCTACATATAACAAAATTAAAAGGAAAACAATCACACTTAAGTTGGCTTTACAAGTTTGCGAGTAATTAATAGCGGACCAAATGTATTTTACTCGAAATTTTTGAACGACTCCATATACTTATTTTTTTCATTACATTAATCAAACTTAAAAACAATGGAACCCTACACTGCGCGTGGCTCGACACACACTTAACCGGTTTTTTTAATAGTAAGTATCCAGCTGGTCCAGTGGTTTGTGACGACCGTTCGATGCCCGCACCGGGACAAATGATGGCCTATAGATATTTGTTTCGGGTCTGGGTGTTTATGTATGTGTTGCGTGTGAACAACAGCACCCACGACACAAGTCACAAGTTTATACCTAGTGAGGCTGTGAGTGTAAAGGTAAGCGTCCACTTGTCGGTATCGTACGCATCGGACGCATCGCACGCAACGGATCGTAGTATTCTTTGTATAGAAACTCATATTGGTGCGTCCACCTGTCCGCAACATTTGCGATGCGTGCCGATGACGTCATACGGAATGCCGATCAGTGGACGCAGCCCGCGCGCTCGCTCTGCATCGTTGGCCATTAGCATTTTGGCGTTTGTCGCGTCGTCCTCCATTCTTACATAGTCCACAAGTGCGCTCACTACAAAAATCCGAATGCACTGGCATCGTCAATCCGTATGCTAGTACTCACAGTCGGTAATCCGTACGCTGCCAATACAGTGGACGCACTGTAAAAAAATTATCCGTTTAATGCGATGCTTCCGATGCGTGCGATACCGACAAGTGAACGCTTACCTTAAGCGTATTTTATTTCAGTTGGAATTGAACATGATGTACAGTATGTTGGAGAACTGTTATAGTTAACGAAATATTAAAATACATGAAGAAACTAGAGAAAGTTAAATAAGTATAATAAAAACGTAACGTTCACGCCTGTGATCCGCGGAGGGGTAGACAGAGGTAAATACTTGCATTCAAGCATATCTACATGCAAACACCCACGATTCGCCGCTTACATTTTGGTCCATGTAACAGGTGGCGAGCCTGTTGACATCTCCGGGCACATTACCAAACTTCGAGGTAATGGGAAATCTTCAGAAAATGGAAAAATCCCAATAGAACCAAAGGACTTTACACCATTATCTCTGATAACCTACTACCCGGGAATCGAACCCAGGACCTCAGAGTAGTAGAGTGGCCTGCTACCACTAGGCTACCGAGCCAGTTAAGTTAATTAATTATGTTCATCGTCTTAAGTGGATTATAGAAACATGGTCGTAATTACGATTTATTACTAAACTACAATGTATGAAGATTATTGCTCGCTCTACTTCAGGAATATTAATTCCTGAAGTAGAGCGAGCGAGCTGTGTATTATAATTAAACACTATTAATCATGTTGACGACCCGGTAAGTCCAGCAGCGGTGTGAGATGACCGTTTGATTCGACGGGTCGCGGGTTCGATCGCCGCTCCGAGACAAATATTTGTATGGCCTACAGATAAATACTAGTATATAAGTATAAGCACAAAGTTACGAAGAAGCTTAGTACATACTTTTTTATGTAATGGAAGTAGCAAACAAGCATGCCGTTCATGCCGTGATGACTGCAGCCTATAGACACCTACACGAAGACCACGGTCAAAATTATTTGTTGCAGCAGTCATTCTAAGAAAGCACTCCGAAACGAAATTCAATGAAAACACAAAAAAAACTATCCTCACTAGCAGACGCCACTATAATATATGTAATATTATGTACACAAATACGGCTTTTGCACGTAAATTTTATTACTACCAGAGTGGAAAACTATATAATTTCGCAAACAGATTGCATTCAATATACCCTATGACTAAAAGGGAATGTAAGAAAACAATTTGTGAATGGTTGCAAGCCTTAACTTATGATGAGACGGAAAATTTAATAGGAAGTTCATTGTAACTATAATACAATCTTTCTTATAACTTATTTTTGCATTGCTATATTATTATTATTATATTAAGGGAGCCCAGGGCTAAAAGCGATCCCAAGATGCCTCACATCGTAGGGCTGGGCTTTCCTAAGCTTATGCTTGTGTCACAAGCTTTAAGAATTGGTACCCTATCCATTGATATAAGTATGGGATTATTATTATTATACATTAACTAGAAGCCTGGGGCTAAGTCTGATCCCAAGATATGCTCGCACGTATCGTAGGGCCAGGTGTTTCTATTGTTTGCACACTTTACAATATCACCCATCTTATATACCCACAATATACCTACTTCCAAACAGGGAACCGAAAGACTGGGGCTTATACCGATCCCAAGATAATATATATCGTAGGGCCAGGCTTTAAGAGTTCCATGTGCCAAAATTGACACACACACACACACACACATACACACTTACACACACACTTACACACACACTCACACACACACACACACACACACACACACAGACACACACACTCACTCACACACACTCACACACACACACACACACACACACACACACACACACACACACACAAATACATATATTCTTATACTTTGAGATAATCTCACATGTTTTCTGTTTGTGTATAGGTACTATGAGGGAACTTGCCCTTTAACCATCATGGATACCTAATGTAGGGATAATAAGTATTATGCAAATTTGCTTTTGGGCTGGCAAAGTGTTCCCTTATAGTACTTAGTTCTCTTTATTGCTCTCATGAGCTATTACTTAAATTGTACTAGTAAATAAGTGGACAAAATCCTGAGGCGGAGACCAGGAGACTCATAGCACAGGGTTTACCTAGTTTGAGCGCTCCTGTCTCCACAATACCCTGAGAAAAATGTTTAAAAATATAATTCAGTATAAATTTTTAAAAATAAAATAAGTTTCATATGATGTATTTACCATATAAGAAAACATTGTGGAGAAAATAAATAAATTCTTATCTATCTTATCTATCTAAAAAAATGCAGATGCGTTACCACTCCTGAGGCCTAAGGTGTTATGCCTCTGTGTCGGAAATTACAGGGCCGTACATTACCAACTGACCGGAACACGATAGTGCTGAACACTACCATTTAGCGGCAAGTAAATAAGGTAATGCGGTGGTGGCTACGCCCGCGAGCTCCGTCATTGGAGCTCTACCACCAATAATTTCATATAATAGTTCATCTTGAACAAATAAACTGCACAATAAACCCAAGAACTTTGTATCACACTATAATTTCTCGAATTGCACTATGATAAATGTGGACATACATTAATTTCAAAGTGCGTTCAATGAAACCTATGCCTTAGGACCTGTACACATAATAAATCATTGCCAGTTAGTTGCATGAGTACTACGCCTTATTCGCTAGGGTTGTCTCAAATTACAATTTATTGCGTTATACTGTCACTGATCTCAATCTATTGTTCAGACGCTCGCTCTAAATTGAATGTGACATTAATTCTGTCATCCATTATTTTACGGCGCACTGATCTTTATTAGGTTGACAGCAAATCAGTGGGAAGATTCTTTGGAATTTTCATTCTACTTTTCGCTTATTCCTTCCTTGCTTGAAAGCCACCCATTTATACGCACTATCAATTGACTATTTCATACAAAATGTGTTAGAATGTAACAGTAAGTTTACTCAACCGATGACATTGCTCATGTATGTATGTAATGTTTCTTCTTCTACCTCTACTTTAATACTGGGTGGGAATAAAGGACTGATATAATTTAGAGTCTGTCATAATGTGACAGCCCTACTATAATGAAGGCCCGCCGCTCGCAATTTGTGCCGATAGGGCGCGCCCCGCGAATGCGGAACAGCGCAACACTTATTAGGTACCTATCAATTTATATCTGACGCCTACCGTCATTAATACGAGCAGGCTCTACTTTGCAGAGAACAATACCTATTCTAATGTATAAGAATGGATGGTACAACATTCGTGCTTTTCAAGTATGTACCTACTACCTACATTTCATACTTGCTAAGTTCCTGTAGTCTATAAGATTGCGCCATATGTGAATACAGATATTATACAATACCTACACAGAAAAAAATTATCATTCGCATAATGTGACAACCCTGCTAAAATGGGTGCCCGTCGTCCGCAATTTGTGCCGATAGGGCGCGCCCCGCGAATGCGGAACAGCGCACCACTCATTAGCTATCAATTTATATCGAACGCCCTCCGTAATTAATATGAACAGGCGCTAATTTGCGGAAAGCCATTGTTAATTTGCAGATATAAAATATTTAAGTAGAAGCCTACAGATTTTAATGTTTTCCTATGTTGCGTGAGCTATAATAAAACTCTTTTTATTAAATTATTATTTGAAAAAAAACACGCCCTTAATAATATGAATTTCTCAATTGATTATTCCTGTGTTATAATTATTAATATTTTTTTTAATTTTTTTAAAGGCGTGTTTTTTAAGCTATAATTTATTTTTAACTTTTTGGTTATGGATTTTTTAATTATATTTATGGATTTTTTTATTACGAATTATTTCATTATCATCAGTCCTTGAGACGTGTGCACAGTTTCAAGTTGATTTGACTTCTAGAAACCGGTGAAAATTAAACTCAAAGATTCCGTTACATACATAAATACATGCATACAACATACATACATATTATATAGATACAATCCAAGCTTATAAAATCGTGTAATTAAAAATAATAATAACCCGCTATCTCTTTCAATTTGGACAGCGTTTTAGTATAATTATAAATCAGGAGCAAAGCCCACTAAACATGGCTAGTACGATACCTGACTTTCTTACGTCCTTCGAACGAATGCCTATCCTCATAGCGCTATAATTATGGCTATAATAAGCGCAAGTACATTGAACTAAGTGCAAACCATCATGGGCCTTATTTTGTAACGTTATTAGTCGATAAAAAGCCTCAGTAGCATATTGGTAGTAGACCGCTACTACTACGCTGGAGTTCTGGGTTCGATTTTCAAGTCGAGGGCTACCAGAGTTTTCTTTATGTCAAAGAATTGACAGACAAGCAGACGGGCCACCTGATGGAAAGTGGTTACCATCGCCTTTGAACATTTGCAATATCAGGGGAGTTGCCAACTGTCTGCCAGCCCTGAAGGACTCTTTTGAAGCCAGTTTTAAAGACCCGTATTGTAGCGCCGGGGGTACACCTCAGATGGAAGTTCTTTCCCCAATTTGCACGTTCTGGGCAACGGCAGATAACGGTGTAAAATCCTTTAATCCTTTAACTCTAAGACTATAGAGATTTTATCATTTTCTGGAAATTTCCCAGTACCTCGGAGTTTGGTAATGTGCTCGGTGATGTCAACATGCTCGACACCTGTTATATGGGACAAAACTTAAATGGCGAATCGTGGATGTTTGCATGTATGCTTGAATGCATGCATTTACCTCTGTCTACCCCTTCGGGTATTACAGACGTGAAGTTACGTTATTTTATTAGTAGTAATTGTTATTGGATCGGGAATTATTCGGGATTGAAATGATAGCCCACAGTACTAAAATAAAAATTGAAGGTCTCAATTTATACTTTGAGAGCGTTGCCACTTCTGAGATTCTCTTATGCCTCCGTGCCGGAAAATTAGGGGCCATACCTTACCATCTAACCGGAACATTATAGCACTGAACTCTTATATTTTCCGACGGAAAGATTTGTGGAGTTAGAATTTGCCTTCGAGCTTCGTCACTAGGGTTCTACCATTAATATTCTGAAGCGTGACAATAAACTTGACTTGATGGTCCAGTGGTGGCAATGCTGAAGTCTGATGTCCGGGGTTCGATCCCCACATCGGGAAGCTGTTATTGAATTTTCTTTGTGAGAAAATTAGCCGCATTAGCCCGGAGTCTGATAACCGTGCCTGGAGACATACCTATTTAATGTAGCGCCTGCTATATTTTTATAGCAAAATGTTTTAAACACTATTTTGATTAATAAAAAAATTAATAATATTTTTTTTTTGCAATCTGTCGCTTAATTTCATTTGGAAACGAATGCAAAACTTGATGTTCAGGATCAAAGGATATGTGGAAATGGGTGTTTTTTTCATCTTCAACGGATACCAGCGAGTTTGAGTATATTGACCACATTTCCAAAAATGTGTTAGCGCTATCTTGTTCCGCTCAAGGGGATGTTATGTGCGAGCCGATATGTTATTTATACGGTAGGTTTTACTGGTAGGGCATGGCATGTTTCCATAATGTTCCATTTACGAATTCCGTAAATGTTTTTTTTTTCAATAGATCCAAAAACTTTCAGTATGCCACGTATTAAGTACCAAACTACCAACTAAATACTTAGCTGACAAACACCTTGATTGATCGTAACATTCGTAACCTATACCATATTCTTTTACTAAATAATTAAGTACCTACATATATTACTTCGAAGCCGTTTATTTACAAATCACTAATCGATGCATATTTGTTATATCGAGTAATTATTTCTAAGCTTCTGGCATTTAACTTTGAAATTATTGAGGCCTTACGTAATTCCACACCAGTTCTAGGTCATCCACTGAACATAGACTAATGTAAAATTTGAGAGAGAGAATTGCCGCTAAAAGGCCTCTTCTTCTAACTCTGCTAAGCCGGGCTAGTTCAACTTACCGGGTAGAGGTATCGCATTCGAACCTCGCGTCGGGAATACCATTTTTTATGTAAGGGAGGTGGCAAACAAGGATGCAGCTCACATTGATGTTAAGTGATGACTGCAGGCTATAGACACCCTCACGAAGACCAAAGTCAAAATGCAGATGCGTTACCACTTCTGAGGACTATTGTTATGCCTCTGTGCCGGAAATTACAGGGCAGTACATTACCACCTGCTCTACCACCAGTAGGAAGGAATCTATCTCTCGTGATATAAGTAGTGTGCGTAAAGTAATGACACTTTCTTTAATTTTTAACGGCCTTCGAAAAAAGGAGGTTATCAATTCGTCGGAATCTTTTTTTTTTTGGACTTATTCATTTGAAGTCCAACCGTAAAGCTGGCTGTGGTCACATCTTGCAGCACATATTATTAATTTATTTATTATTTATATACACATTTGTCACTCTAACATGTTAATACTCTGTACATAGAACTAGGTTTTAAATAAGTGTACAACGGAATTATTCCACTAAGCTGAACTCATCGACTAGGGACCCAATAGACACCTTATGTATGGCGAAGGGTTTCTGTCAATGCATACGCTAAATCTAGCTTATATTATCCGCCATCTTATATTGTTCATTTATTACCAACCACTTCCGTGACCTGAGAGTACATAGAATTTTCAAAAATAAAACGAATAAAGAAAACATAAAATGCCGAGTTCTAGTAGAGATGGTGCAGTAAAACCAATAAAACTTCTAATTAAAAAAAGGATGGTATTTCTTTTCACCGGTCAGTATTATAATACACAATAATAAATCAATAAATAATACAGAATAATATTCATGGTAGCTTAAATTACGCTGGCCATGATTTGTTCTTTGACGTGTTAAAAAATTTGATATCTCTTTTCTTCGTATGCACGAAATTCGCTATTTCGTTTTTTTATAGACGTCATGAGCATTGTCAATAATTGACATTACAGACGGATGGAACTCTAGGGAGGCTCTTAAAGTCTTATCGATATTGTCGATATAATTAGGGAAAGTGGGGTAAATTGATAGAGCAGGGATTATGGGATAATTTCCATATATAAAATTCTCGTGTCACAATGTTAGTTAACATACTTCTCTGAAACGGCTTTACCGATTCTCATGAAATTTTGTGTGCCTATTGGGTAGGTCTGAGAATGGGCCAACATCAATTTTTCATACCTGTAAGAGCCAATATTGCTCATACAGCATTTTTAATGTTAATTACCTAATTAAGCCAGTCGTAGCTTGATAACATAACATAACGTACGCGAGTCATTGTATTTCACAACAAAAAGTGCGACTCAACAAATAATCTACTATAACCTTTTAACGTTGGTTTACTTGGTGTGAACTCCTAACAACTTTAACCTACAACCGAGGGTACTGTCTATGGCAGAAACCCCAACAATATCCCTAAGTAAGTTAAGTTAAGTTTTTGTATAATATTCTTCTCTTCGATTGGTTTAGATTTTACATACCTATACGTCATTCGTCAACTGAAAATCAAATCATAGGGAGTAAATAGGAATTTAGTAGTGGTAAGTTTAAGGTTGATAAAAAATATTAAAGGAGAATTGTTTTATTCAGTTTATTCATTTATTTCATATAATTAGGCTCCTGGAGAGCACTTTTACATCGTCATTTTTTTTAAACTAACCTTGAGTGAATAACCACAAATAATAATCAAAAGCACATAATAAATTAAATAGAAACTGAACAATTTTGTATAATATGGAAAGCATCAATTATTTACAAATTCCTCCATTTCCCCATTTCAAAAGAAACTGAGAAAGAATGAATTTGGTCGTCATAATAAAGGTTATTCACTTGGCAGAATTCCAAGGGCAGTCAATACTGAGAAGAACTCCGCCTCCGCCTTTAGAATAGTATTACCAGAATAATAAGTTTATGTTATTTACTAACCCTCATAATAACTATCACAAAGAGATGTAACAACTAAGATCTCAAGGGAGGCAAAGCATATGCATTTTGACTCTCTGGGGTGCGACCGCCTATCGACATTGCTATTGTCGTTGTCATTGCTGTCAAATTTTCATGTCATGTCATCATTTAAAGTAAAAATCGATTTACTTTATCTAAATAACAATAATCGAAATAATCTACCACTATCGTTTGTTTCTCACCTACGAAAGCAAGAAAAACGATCAGATTATCACTACTGCTTTTAAAGGAGCAATCAACGAATCAACATGAAAATTTGACAGCAATGACAACGACAATAGCAATGTCGATAGGCGGTCGCACCCCTGGTCTTTGTGTGGGTCGGTGTCTCTAGGCTGCAGTCATCACTTAATATCAATGTGAACTGAGTGCTTGTTTGCCACCTACATTAAAAAAAAAATTACATTCGTCTAAAATCTACTTAATATCGTCCCTCAGAATACACAGATGATCGATTCGGTATTCATAGTGGACTTTTACTTTTTTGGGGTCCCATAAGAATGTGATTTGCATATTTATCAATTCCTACCGTTTGATTGGTCTCGGGCTCTATAATGGTGGTGAAGGTTTTAATACACCATCGCTACTGCAATTAGGGACTCCGCAGACAGAAGGCGGTTGGAATGCGCTCAATGTCTTTCCGATTTCGCGTTCTGTAGGTACTTTTAACATGCAAAAAATACTTTTAACGCTCAAACGCAGTGTGTAATCGCCTGGAACTGTGTCATTCCTTAATTTATCTACTATGCTCTCTCTATGTCACCAGTGCCGATACCAACTTTTGTACGGCCCTGTAATTACCGGCACAAAAGCATAACACCTAAATAAACATTTAAAAAGGCCTCAGAAGTGGTAACGCATCTGCATTTTGACCTCTGGTCCTTGTGTAAATGTCTATAGGCTGCAGTCATCAATTAACATAAATGTGAACTGCATGCTTGTTTGCCACTTTCATTACATTAAAAAACTTACCAAATAACTGAGACTGATAAAACGTGATTCGAAAATTATGCTCTCTGAATGTTATTTACACTTCAAATTAATTCATATGTCCGCAGTCGTAATTAAACATAGGTGTTTAAAATGAGGTAATTAGTGTCATTGGAATGTTAGAAAACTCTTTTAAGGTAATAATGAAGTTAACGATCGAGCGTAAGAGAAGTTAAAGTTCGGTTGCATCATATTTGTTAAATATGTTTTTTTTTTATTAGAGATAACGGTTTAAAATCCTTTATCTCGGGTTCTATTGGGATTTTCTGGAAGTTTCCCAGTACCTCGGAGTTTGGTAATGTTAACGGAGATGGCAACAGGCTCGCCACCTGTAACATGTCCCAAAAACGTAACCGGCGAATCGTGGATGTTTGCATTTATGCTTGAATGCATGCATTTATCTCTGCCTACCCCTTCGGGGATTACAGGCGTGATTTTACGTAAAAAAATATTTGGGCTGTTGAATAACATGCTTACGTAAATATCGTTGTGTATGAGCCCGCGGGCTCGCGTAAATAAGAAGGGGCTCCCAAACAACAAGTGTCATTTTTTTTGCCGTTTTTATAGATGGTACGGTACCATTCGTACGCGTATTCGAAAAGTACATGGCCGGTTGTTTTCTTGAAATCAATACAATCTGACTGCAAGCGTCGCTGACCTTGGCAATTAACATAGTTTTGCATTCGGTAGCTTTCGGCGCCAGAACTGGTCCCCAGCAACAGCAATATGATCTTTATGTAAATAGTTGGCTATATTTTATGCTCATATACATATTTATAGAAAATAATAAGCAAATAAATTGTGAAGTCGATTTATGCTTACTAACTGGTGGTAGTGTGTTAATTACATACCTATGACGCCATTTACACACCGCGGACACTCCGCCAAAATTCCATACAAACGCTTAATTTGGTCTCTATTACACAGACATCAATCAGTGACGTGTATTAACACGTGCACCTGTGTGCGTAGCACGTTGAGAATACCAAACGTCACCCATAAAAGGGGAGGAGGTTGGGTGAGCCGGGGAAATCGGGCGGGACGTCGAAGTGTCCATTCTACGAGTATTATTAGATATTCTCTGCCATTTAGCAGCGCTTTCACACACCGACATACCTACCGTTTTCGTTCCACGCAGGATCCCGTTTAGTGATAATATTTCTAAGTAGGCATAGACACTTTTTTATGTAATGGAAGTGGCAAACAAGCATGCAGTTCACATCGATGTTAAGTGATGACTGCAGCATATAGACCCTTACACGAAGACCAAGGTCAAAATGCAGATGCGTTACCACTCCTGAGGCCTAAGGTGTTATGCCTCTGTGCCGGAAATTACAGGGACGTACATTACCACCTGACCGGAACACGATAGTGCTGAACACTACCATTAAGCGGCAAGTAAATTAGATAATGCGGTGGTACCTACGCCCGCGAGCTCCGTCACTGGAGCTCTGCCACCAGTAAGTGTACACTTTCACATGATCGTCGCCGCGTCGGTTCAGTGAGTCTAACAAAAAAATGTTACCCGTAGAACTGAAGCGTAAGTAAAATAGGCATGTATCTACTAACCAGAACGAGCTTTAAGTCAAGAAAGACCCGTTAAAAAAATAGTTCTATGTTCGGTCAAACAAGATTAAACCACTGGGTTGCACCAAGATATTTAAGTTAAAGTTATTATGCATATACGAGTAACATTGCACACTCTTTTCTAACTTCAAGAAATCTGTTAAAGTTGGGGAAGGATGTGAAATGTTACAATAACTTTAACTTTAGCAAATATGTTGGTGCACCCCAGGTTTAGATGTCAAAATAGACATTTACACGCAACTTGACGCTTGTACCTCCCTTAGGTGTAGGCAGAGATAAATAAATACACGATTCTCGAGATCCGATTACGTAGCTAACGGGTGGTGAACCTATTAACATTTTCGGACACATTACCAGACTCCGAAGATGGAATCTTAGTGCTAGTCTTGATTATATATGTATATATTTTTAGCTTGTTGGACATGTAGGTATATCAATTGTTATTCACTTTGTTTATTCATATAGAGTGACAGGCACCTCTTATGCGCGTCATAAGAGGCTCTTATGCCTGTCACCCTATATGAATAAACTAGATGTGCTCGCGACATCACCCGCGTTAGAATTTATGATTGTTCAGTATCTACCCGGTTGAAGTCGGTGGCGCAGCTAGTATAAAAGTAGCCTAAGTTACTTCTTATTACATAAGCTATCTGCTAGTGAAAGTCCCATCAAAATTGGTCCAGCAGTTACCAAGATTAGCCCCGCCAAACAGACAGACAGACAGACAAAAATTGTAAAAAATGTTGTTTTGGTATATTATTATGTACCTGTGCATATGCATTTAGTAGAAAGCGGTTATTTTTATATTACAAACAGACACTCCAATTTTGATTATTTGTATAGATGAATTTCTGATTCTGATTCTGAACACTTCCAGAAAATGAAAAAAAATCAAGAGTTACAGAGATAAAAGATGATACACCTTTATCTCTGATAGCCTCCGACCCAGGGATGGAACCTAGGACCCCAGCGTAGCAGTATTGGCCTGCTACTACTAAGGCAGCTACATTTAATAACCTATTTATATAAAAATCAGTTAGGCTCGCTAAAACTCGAGAACGGCTTTACCAATTTGGCTAATTTTGGTTTTGAATGATTTTTGTGAATCCAGGGAAGGTTTAAAAGGTAAGAAAATATGGCGAAATTGAAGAGAAACAGTATAAACCACAATTTTATTTTTCCGTACAAATAGTCGGTATCTATCAAACCTTTGACACATTATTTCATTCTGAGGCAATACGAAGTTTGCCGGGTCAGCTAGTATTAAAAATAATAATGGCATCCCTTGTACGTCCCACTGCTGAGCACGAGTCTCTCCCCTTTTTGCCACTTTCGGTCACCCATCACACACCCGACCGCGACCGTATCGCACAACCGAGAAAGTCGCTTGCGATCTACATCAGCCGCATGGCAGCATGCAGCTACATTTATAAATCCATAAAAATATTTTTACACCATTAAATTAATTCAACACCAGTAAGACAAAGACAAAACACACTATCCGTCACCACCAACATTACGTCATCCGACATTGACACGATTATCCGATTAATTGGACCGGTCCGATTATAATTTACACTAATACCTCTACATTAATTGCACCTGTCTCTATTACCCTAATAGATATATAATTGCAATGGAATGTGTGATTAGTTTGAACAAATATTGTGAAAGATTAAGTAACAACTCTTTACGCATTTAGGAATTTACTAATATAATGCCATATTAATTTACGTACTTACTGTAGTATACCTATTTCATACGATCGTTGGTTCTGTAAGTCTCCAAATACCATAAGATAAAACACCATGTAGTACAATAACACTTTTATTGTTTTTCCATGCTTTTATAGAATCATTTATAATCAAATATCACTTTCTACTTCGACGTCCCTTTTTACAATGACCGTGCTACCGAGCCCACCGATTAATATTGTTTTCCCTTCTTTTGTCTTTTTTCGTTTTTTGGTTGCCTGGTAACCATCTGTGTAATTTAATTGGTTAATCAACGACCAATCACAAGCACGCCTCGACACTCGATCGCTATTTGAAATTGACAGAAATACGGTCTCGAATGATACTAATTATTATAATTGACAACATTTCAAATTTGACACGACCCTAAAAGAAAAATACCGTTTCTTTAATTTTCTTTTCTGAGTTCAAATACATATTTTATGTATTTTTTTATTTCTTAATTTCTGTGAAAAAAAAAATAAAACGGAAAAACATGTGATGACGTCACTTATATGGTGGAATGAAGTAGTTACCGTTGCCTATCTTTAGATGAAAACATTATTGTTACATACTCTGTGCCAAGATGTGTCAAATTGATACGGATACGTCAATGTCAAAGTATAAAACTAGGAAGTAGGGACGGTGATCCAAGACCTGAGATCGATTAATCGGAAAAGCGATCCATAGGAACCAAAAAATCGATTCTTATTTAAATAATTATAATAATTTATTTAAATCGATCCACAGTACTGGATTGATCTAGTGAATCGATACGTATAGTATGGAAAATCGAAGATCGATCTTTTTGGTTAATTCACATAGGGACATAGGAAACATACAGATCATAAGATTTAACGTTTAAACGTGAGTATAGGAAGCATTATACCAGCATTGAACACTGTTGAGTTGCTTTTTTTTGGTCGTCTGTTTTCCTTGAAATTTAGTATTACATACGTATCCCAAATCAGAAATAGATCCATAATCGAAGATCGATTTTTTCAATGTCGATTTAATCGTGGATGGATTTTGGACACTTCGATTCGAACATTGATTTATTTCAGTTAGAATCGCCATCCCTACTACGAAGTCTATGAAAAGTTGCTACGAACTTATTTATTAAAATAAAAACAAGTTTTAAAGTTTTAAACAACGACTTAGCCCTCAGGCTGTTGATATAATATTGATATTTTTTATTTGTAGTTGGATCAAGGAAGAGATTAATCGACGACACGCAGGATCAAAGAATTTTTTAAAATTATATTGATATATCGATAATTTTTCGATATATCGAACACTGGTACTGATATTTTTAAAATAAAAAGATCACAGCCCTACATCGAGTTTGACAAGCTGACAACGTCAAGACAATGACATCTCCAATTTTTTTTAAAGGGTCACGGCACAAGGCAATGGTTCTATCGCCATTCTACCATATGCGTGACGTCACATGGCGCATACGTCTTTTTAGAATACACTAACTTTCAATGTAGAAATTATGAATGAAAAGTACAAAATATCAAAAAATGGTTAAACACGGTTCCCCTAGTTTTGAATTAACTTTTGAATAATGTAATAAAACATGTAGGTTAAAAATATGAAATGTTGTCAATCGTATTATTGATGACCCAAAATATCTTCATAAATGATTAGTTGACTTTAGTTAAATACAAATAATTACGAACCCTAACACTACTTATTCGAATTTGAAATAACATTTTAGCGTCAGTCTCAGCAACGAGGCCCCTAAGCGGTTCTCGCGATGCTGCAGCTCCGAGTCACTCGCTACTCGAGCGTCGATGCGCATGTTGAGTGTGCCGTTTTGAACGTTTTGTACGTAGTTTCCATACTGTTCATATTTGTACCGTGTGTAGTTAGGGCGTTGGGCTGACCGGGCCGCTCCGGTCGCCCTAATTAGGGCCCTAACTTCCTAAATGTTATAACATTACCCTGATCCTTGCTATCGTACCCTGAATACCGTGCCATGTAATAAGGCCAATATGTGCTTGTACTTGGACAGAGGGGCAAGCCTACATATGGCTAATCCCCTCCGGTCCGCCTGAAAATGAAAATTTGACAGCAATGACAACGACAATAGCAATGTCGATAGGCGGTCGCGCCCCAGGTGGTAATATACGGCGCTGTAATTGCCGGCATAGAGCCCATAACACCTTAGGCCTGAGGAGTGGTAATGCATCTGCATTTTGACCCCTAGTCTTTGTATGGGTGTTTATAGGCTGCAGTTTTTTTTTTTTATGTCAAAGGATTGACAGACAAGCAGACGGGCCACCTGATGGAAAGTAGTCACCGTCGCCTATGAACATTTGCAACATCAGGGGCGTCGCCAACGCGCTGCCAGCCCTGAAGGACTCTTTTGACGCCATTTTTGAAGAACCCCATATTGTAGCACCGACGGAACACCTCCGAGGGAAGCCCATTCCACAATTTACACGTTCTGAGTAAAAACGAACGTGAGAACCGCACTGTTGAACATTGCCAGGTGTCCAGTCGGTGAGGGTGGAACTTCTCTCTTCGGCGGGTAGTACAGTGTAGGAAAAGAGACGGTGGACACCATGTCGAACAGTTCAACAGAGCACTCGCCATTGTAGAGACGGTATAAAACGCAAAGACTCCCAATGTCTCGGCGTAGGCTCAGATGTTCGAGCCTGTCAGTAAGTCCTGGGTCGTTAACAATACGAATGGCGCGTCTTTGTAGGGAGTCAAGTGGACCACTTTGGCATTTGGACCGAGTTATCACTTAACATCAATATGAACTGCATACTTGTTTGCCACTTTCATTACATAAAAAAAATAGGGCTAAAAAGTGTTAAGGCGATCACGAAGGGTCAGTGTGAATATTAAAAAAAAAACTTCATATTATTTTTTTCTTCTATGTTTACGAAACACTGTTTTGTAGTGCGCATAGAAATAGCCTGCTACCACTAAGCCAACGAGATAGATCACAAAGTAGACCTATGTCTATGCCTATAAAGTTATTATGTATGTGAATTATACATGCTTACAATTCCACGCAATTGCATCTTCGCATAAATCCACCATACAAACCATAAATACCAGGTTGATTCATTAAGAGTCGTGGGAGAAATATTTATCATCCGTGCCATCCTATTTAATATAAAGCACTGTTGCATACCAATACAATGTATGCAATTTAATTGATATAGTTTTAATTATCAATATGTATAATAATAACGGCAACCCATTATATGTCCCTCTGCTAGGCACGAGTCTCTCCCCTTTTTGGGAGGAGGCTTGGAGCTTACTCGACCACGTTGCTCCAATGCGGGTTGGTGGAGATACGGGTTAGTGGCCCACCCGATGTCGGATGTTTTCAAAATCCCATAAGGCCTCCGACAAGGTGAAACGACTGCTATCTATCGATAGCAACTGGGACCGTCGGCTTAATGTGCCCTCCGGAGCTCGGAGACGCGCATAACTCACAACCAGATACAGCGCGGCGTGAGGCGTGGGCCACTGCCACAGATCATAGGTCTGTGGTCCGTGGGCAAAGCACGCGGCCTCGCGGTGCAATAGGCCGCGCGCCTTGGACAGGAATAAACCTCTTGCCAGAAGACAGCGCGGCGTGAGGCGTGGCCCACTGCCACAGATCATAGGTCTGTGGTCCGTGGGCAATGCACGCGGCCTCGCTGTGCAAAAGGCCGCGCGCCTTGGACAGGAATAAACCTCTTGCCAGAAGACAGCGCGGCGTGAGGCGTGGCCCACTGCCACAGATCATAGGTCTGTGGTCCGTGGGCAATGCACGCGGCCCCGCGGTGCAAAAGACCGCGCGCTTTGGTCAGGAATAAACCTCTTGCCAGACAGATGACAACATCCCCCCCCTCAGAAATTCCGCATTCAGAAATTTGGCCACCTTATATCAGAAGGCCTCGCGAAATGTACCATGCTCACGTAAAGTTAAGTCGCGCGTCGCCATTTACTACTACTAATCTTCATCAACCCTCCCTCCGCGCGAAGCGCAACAGAGGGGGGGGATGGAGGCGAATTCTCGTACCCCGGGCCTATCTGAAGAGCCTCAAAGCGACTGCATGAAGACTCAAACATATGACAACGAAATCAATTTCGATTAAGTGTAAGCTAGGTAATGGCCGATAATGGCCTGGGCTACAAGTAGGCAAGCTATTCTACATAATTATGTGTAATTAAAACCCTTCCTGGTCTATGAAACTATGAGACGAATGTCTGGTAATGTCGTCAACCCTCGTATCCCATAACGGCAATGAAATCAATGCAGTAAATTATGAGCGTATTAATCAAATCCGGGCATCGGTAATCGGGCATCTCGAATAATCAACCGTTTCCGTTATCGACTCGGTAATTTTATTCGCACGCGATACATCGCGAACTTCGATTAATCGAATGCAGGATGACGTGATTAAAAAGGTTGTGATTTTATCTTGTAAGGCTGCAATTTATTTATGGGTTCAGCACATTTCGAATAGATATAATCGATGTTCACGGCGCGGGGCTGTAAAAAACATAGTACGAGGTACTCGTAGGTATTTTATTTCTGTGATGATCTTAGAATAGAATACAAAAGAATTTATTGTTACAGATTGGAGACACAGTAAACAAACATTAAATAAGGGTTAAAGACACTAAATTAAAACATAGAAAAAAAACAGGACACACAAGATACTGGTAAACTACATAAGCATTAACAAAGCAAAAAAAAAAGACAATAATTAGGTCTAAATAGAAAAACAAATATTTTCCAACATAACTTAAATGAAACTTAAAACTACCCATAACACACCTTTATAATCTGTATCTCTTGTCTGCACCAAAAAGGTTCGAATTCAGCTTTGTGTCAGGCCGTAGCCTGACTCTGGTTTTCAACTCGAACAGCTGCGTTGTGTCGTCGATGACTCGAACCCATTCGGTAACATTTCACACATCTTCAGGCGTGTATATGTTTGACATTTTGTATTACTGAAATAGTTCCGCAGATGGCTGGCGTAAACATAGCTGGCGAAACTTGGGTGTGCCCAGAATCCAGTAAGGTCTTATATCAAAAATATTGAACAGTTGTACAAAAAATCTTTTGCATATTTTATGCTCTTCGTGACTCTGTATTTCCACGAGTGGGTAGGGATACATGTATCCATGTCTATTGTACTCCCACAAGTACATACTTATTCCCAGAATTCCTAGAAGGGGTAAGAGAATGTGGACAACCAGTCATATCGGAAAACACATGGCTCCAAATCAATGCAAATCAATATGAAATCGTCTGTCATTTGAATACTTAGATTAATCCAGTCTATTTTAAAGTAATCGAGGACTGACAGCAATACTCAGATGCTGCAAAGCTGTCCATTAAAAGTTAAAGATGTCGTTTATTTGTCAACTAGCTGGCCCGGCGAACTTCGTATCGCTTTAAAGTAAAGATTAAAAAATACACTACAGTTTTTAACGAAAGTAACAAACAGCAATTGATTTTTGAAAATTGCATGGCCTGTCCAGTTTCATAGTCAGTCCAGGTAATACATCAAAATAAAAAGTGTACGTCATAATGGCGGGCAATTGACATTAGAATTTATAAAATTATAGTTTTTATTTCACGAATTATCAAAAGATACGAATTTTGCGGATACATGTTCTCGACTCAGAATAATATTTTTTTTACGATCTTTAATTGTAAATAGGTTTCGATCGAGTCTACCGTAGATCTGTGGCAGAAAAATGACATATAATGTCTGTACTTAGGTCCATAATGGCGGATGTTAAAAATTGAATAATAACATTGTGCATTTTTAACCACTAATGTCATCAACTTTACCACTACCATCACCACCATCGTCACCACCACCACAATCACCACCACCAATGTCACCGCTACCACCTCCACCATCGCCACCACCACAAACGTCACCAACGTCATCAACGCCGCCACCAACACCAACATGACCAAACTCCTATGCCACCAATGCCACCAAAACCACAACCAATTCCTCCAAAACTACAAACAACACCACCAGTGTCACGAACGCCACTAATGCCTCCATCGCGACTAAAAACCATCACCACCACCACCAACGCCATCAACACCGCCACCAGAGTCACCAACAATACCTACGCCACCAACGACACCAATGACACCAAAGCCACTAACACTACTAACGCAATTAACGCCACCAACACCACCACCACCACACTCGAATTACTGACTGTGACTGACTTTTACGCTGCTTATTACGAATATGAGATATCGTTTTACTTGACATTGGCAATATGCGTAATAGCGATGCAATAATATTAAAAAAAAAATACAATACACGTAATAGTTTATTAGTGCATTTTAAATAGTTTATGAACGCATGCATAAATGTCAATCATTGCTTACAGATTTTGACTAAAAAAATTGACAGATCCGAAACTAAAGAACTTTTAGGTTTTTCAAATATTCTTCAATTTTTCTTATTTTTAAGATGTATTCTGTTATTCGGGGCGGAGACAAGTCCAACAAATCAAAAACCATGAAAATTGGTCCAGCAGATCTCGAGTTATAAGTGTTGTAACAAACCCGACTTTGTTTTATCTAAATAGATTAAAGAAAAGAGATCCCTAAAAAATAATTAACACCAGGAAGTATCAGATTTTAAAGTGCAGTGACACTTAATGGCAAAAAATCGAGGAAGCTTGCAATTTTATCAATTGATTTCTTGTTCAAAACTTTAATTTGAAACGACAATTACCTACTTATGCAACTTACGTAACAGTGGTTTATTTATTAACTGACGAAAAAAACAAAAGAAGGTCGTTGGTCCAAAAATACTTAACAATTAAAATAGATAGGTTTTACAAACGGCAAGATCAGACTAAACAAAAGAATATGGGACAGTCCTTGTCATGCACTGGCAGAGTTCCAAAGCCCACATTACTGAGAAAAAACCTGCCAAAACAAAACTCAGTAGGGTCTTTCACCTCTGGTCTTGTGTGGGTGTCTATAGCCTGCAGTCATCTCTAAACATCAATGTGAACTGCATGATTGTGTGCCACTTACATTACATAAAATAAAAATGTACCTAATAACTGAACGCCACGCGAACAGAATCACAAGCGGCTCAGCAATAAAATCATTTACTGTAAATGCACATCCAATCTAAATTAAGCATTTCCAGGCAATCCAAGATAATCTAGCGGCTAAGTGCTGTTCTCACATCGACCAATAACTTTGCAATTCGCAATACCGGCCGACTTTTAAATCGCAAAGATGCGCGTGACCATCGCACTATATACCGGCTTGCTTAGATTCAACATCTGTTTGTATTTTACTAGTGTGCTTTTCCACTGGCGTCATACATCATCATGAATCCGGGATTTATTTTAGTCACAGGAAAAAAGGGGAATGAACGGGAAGCAGAAGTAGAGAAACGTTGTCATGAACTTTTCTTTTAATGTCATTAAGTGGCAAACAAGCTTACAGCTTACATTGATGGTAAGTTTCCTATTAAGTACATATTCTCGGGAAATACTGTAGCCTATCAACAACTACACGAAACCAGAGAGTTCAATGTAGATACGTTGCCACTTCTGACACCTAAGGTATTTGTGCCTCTGTGCTGGAAATTACAGGGCCGTACGTTACCACTTGACTGGAACAATAATAGTACTGAACACTACCATTTAGCGGCAAGTATATTAGGTAACGCGGCAGTGACTACACCCGCGAACTCCGTCAATGGAACTCTACCACCTTCTTGACTTGCCAAATCCAAATATCGCTTAGAGACGCCGATTCAGCCTAATTTTAAGGTTTTATTTTGTCATAAAGAACCGCCGATAAAGGCAATAGCGTTAGCTGACTCTCTTGATTGTTTTCTTTAAAGCTTCATTGATAATCAGATTACCGCTATCGCAAGGAGTTTGGCCCTCCAGCAGAGATATAGAAAATGTCCGCCGGTCAACGATTCGTCGGCAGTGGACAACCACTTAAGAATTATCACATCTGCATTTGAACATTGCACCACCCAGTAAGAAGTTATCGATATTAATGCAAAATCCATTTGAGATTCATAACGGGATCAATGACCAGTTACAGAATAAGGTCTTACATGTTCAATAAGTTTATAATCGAAGTATAGATTATAATTTCAATATGAATGCATAAAATTGTGTCTGTGACGATTGTAAAATCTGCGCGGGTCTCACCTGCTTTTCCGGTTACAAAATAAATAAGTTAAAGAAAAAAAGGTTTTTGAGCAACTAAGTTCTTAGCAAAATTTCTTGGCAGTGTTTTCTTTGAGGTATAAGCAATCGAGCAAACAGTCCCAAGATTTCAATCGGGAGCTATAATACTGTAAACCGAAAAACAGAACTTTTTACAAAAAAATACAGACTTCAAAAACTTGATAATCGCATTACTAAAAAGGTGAAAAATTTTATTTTTAAAGAAAAATGGAAAGAAAAATTTGACTTAAGGCGAGACTCGAACTCTAATCTAGTCCAGCCGCTCTTCCAATTGAGCTACTGAAGCATAGTTGGTAATAGATGGCGCTGCTGCTACCATAAAGCAATGCAATAGATGTGAAGGAAAGATTTGACAAATCGGGCAGGGCTTCAGTAGCTCAATTGGAAGAGCGGCTAGATTCCCAGTAGGTCGCGAGTTCGAGTCTCGCCTGAAGTCAAATTTTTCTTTCCATTTTTCTTTAAAAATAAAATATATTTCACAAGCATGTGTTAATGCGAAATAATATAAAACAAGGTGAAAAATAACAAAATACATATTCAATCGCAAGGAGATCATCTGTGCACGCACAGATGATCTGTGGATGCACGTCATACTTTTGGAATCAATATAGTAATGCGCTATCTGGTTTTTGAAGTCGGGATTTACAACAAAGAAGTTTTTTTTTTAATTAAATTATGGCATCGCTATGACGCATATTTCCAGTGTCAAGTAAAACGATATTTCGTATTTATTTAAGCAGCGTAAAAGTTAGTATAATAAAGTCAGTCAATTACTTATTAAGTATGTCAGTCAAATGAATTACAGTCAACTTATTCGAGTAAAGCGATGGCTACTTTACCAGAACATTTACAATGAAGTTTTGGAGGCAACCTGAATGAAAGGTCGTGTTTTCGCACTGTAATTCTATTTCACTATACACGGGCACTGTAATAAACCTTTATCAAACAAAATGCCACCAACTTTATTCAATATAACTTAAAAATACACCAAGAAAATGAAATAAAATAAGAGCACCATACGCCTCTTTAAAGGTTCCCGCCAGAACTAAAAAAAAACGGTAGTTGTAAAAAGTTCTTTAATACCAATAGTCAAATTGACTGAGCTGGGTCAAGTTCTGTGAAATAAAAATTCTGGCTACACTCGCTAATGTAACTCTAGCTATAAGTAATGGAGGAGTAAAATAATGTAGTTAGCTAGCATAGCCATGGGAATAGGGAAGGCCGCAAGTCTAGCCACAAAGTTATAATTGCTGAACAATGCGGGCACGTGCGGGTTCAGCGGGTTGTAAATCATTTTAACGATTCGCATCAAGTTATAAGCACTCGATAAATGGGAAAATAATTTCGCATTCTAGTGAATACTAGAAATATTCACGTCGTGTTCTAAATAGCTCAAAAATAATTAAACTTCTCGCTGTGTCCCCGTGAAGGAAGGCAGACGACTGTCAATTAGTAAACCCAAAATCAAAAGAAAAATATGACAATTGAGTTCAATTGTTTCTCGGTCAATATTGATTGACCTCCTGATCCGTGAGAGAGTGATGTTAGTTGTTTGTCGAGTATTTTAATTACTGTTGATTATTTTCATATGAGAGGTTTTTGGGATATTTAGTACCTACTACTAACCCCCTTATTCATAAGCGTACTTAAGATACGTTTTAGCTATAGAATGCTTTGTCTTTGTCAGTTGCATTGTCAAATGTGCAGGATAGAAATAGACAAAGGAGAGATAAGCAACACTTTAGCTAAAATACGTTTATGATTAAGGGCGTAAGACTATAAATAATATAATTGCATCGAACAACGTCCTTAAGCTTAACGTAACCGAAGGCTATTCAAATTATAATACTGCATTAATTATTATGAAAACTTCACCACAAAGCTTAATAAGTATGTTAATAAGTTTTCCGAAACTGATTTTTTATCATCGTATTATTAAAATTTTACAGTCAATATTTTTTTGTAGGTGTTTAAAAGCGTTTCCGTCACGACTTACTACTCACTTGTGAGCGTGTTTTTTTATGTAATGGTGATGGCAAACAAGCATGCAGTTCACATTGATGTTAAGCCATGACTGCAGCCTATAGACACCCACACAAAAACCAAGGTCAAAATGCAGATGCGTTACCACTCCTGAGGCCTAAGGTGTTATGCCTCTGTGCCGGAAATTACAGTGCCGTAGGTACATTACCCCCTGACCGGAACACGATAGTGCTGAACACTACCATTTAGCGGCAAGTATATTAGGTAATGCGGTGGTGCCTACGCCCGCGACCTCCGTCACTGGAGCTCTACTACCAGTAAAACTTTATTACCTTACCTAATAATAAATGTTTTAAAATATTAAATAAGTACTTAGTTTTTACATTACCACGCATATTTTAATATTTATTTACGGTAATGAAATAAGTAGTTAGACTACATTCTTCAATTATCTTTCCGTGTTGACATACCATAATCAACGAATTAATATTAATTAATTTGTGCATAATATAACTCTCCGCTTGCTTCATTTCTGAATCAATTAGGTATAACTGTAACTTTACGGTAACTTCACTATCTAATACTAATTACTGTCTGAATTACGTAAGTTCGCGATGGCAATTTTGAGGCCTCATCCACATTTTTCATCCTCTCAGAGTATCTGACGCGTCCTTGACCCATGATGATGATCCCTTTATCTCCAAAACTACTAAGTAAACCATAGAGCAACACGGGCCACCGGCCGTGGCGGACCGGAGGGGAGCAGCCAAAGCGTTTATTACCGATGCAAAACAGTCTGTCATTTTTAGGGGGGGGAATTTGGAACGAGACTTCGGCTTATTTCAGGTCTGTAGAGCGTTATCTCTTTCGCACCTCACCTTGTTGACCATATTGATCAAATTCTGACCAATACCGGACTATCAGTGCTTACGTAGGCAATGTGCAACAGAGATAACGCTCTACGAAGTCTAAACTAGCCAATTATCTCTTTCGTAGAGTCGATGTGCATTATTTCTTGCTGTCTGTACTATCATTAAGCCATCTAGAATCGAGTATTATTTGCCATTAACTGCCTCGGTAGCCTAGTTATAGCAGGCTACTACTACTTCACTGAGGTCCTGGGTTCGATTCCCGGGTACGGGGTAACCAGAGATAATGGTGTAAAGTCCTTTATCTCTGGTTCTATAGGAATTTTTCAATTTTCTGGAAATTTCCCAGTACCTCGAAGTTTGGTAATGTGCCCGGAGATGTCAACAGGCTCGCCACCTGTTATATGGGCCAAATACGTAACCGGCAAATCGTGGGCGTTGGCATGTATGCTTGAATGCATGCATTTTCCTCTGCCTACCCCTTCGGGGATTACAAGCGTGAAATGCGATCGGTATCAAAATAATCTAGAATCTTTCGTCACTTGTATTCTAATTATAATTACCTGCATTTATAATTAGGTATGTCAGATGCGTGGTCGCGGTCAGTCGCGGATAACGAACGATATCGCTGCATGTTCCTGCATTGATACGTCAACTAGATAGTGCAGATCACAGACCAATGTGCAGATTCATGAAAAAAAAATAGGTAGAATAGAAACCTGTGACGTGGGTGCCGTTGTACACATACAACCCATACACAAACACCCAGACCCGAAACAAACATCTGTAGGCCATACATATATTTTTCCTGGTGCGGGATCGAACCCGCGACCCTTCGAATCAAACGATCATGAAGAAGAAGAAGAAGAAGAAAAGAAGAAGAAAAAACATTTATTGGTGCAGCCCCCATACCAATATCAGGTACTGCATTAATAAAAAAAACAATAGAACAACAAAAAAACATTTACAATACAAATACGTTACACAAAAAAAAACATTTAAAAAGGGTTGACAAAAAAAAATAACAGACCTATTTAAAAGAGTACCTAGTTAGAGCAAAAAATAAGAAACAAGATCCCACGGCTGCACCAAATAGTTCCCAGTTCAGCATTATGTCAAGCCGAAGCCACACGAGTGGGACACGGATATCAGTCCTAAAAGTCGATATAATAAATACTTACAATAAAACCTATATAAGTGCAAATAAGTTTATGTAAAACTAAACACAAATAAAATATATAAGTACTTGAATAACAGCAAATTACATAGTAAATAATATACAATAAACGTAAGTACAAAAAAGTGTAATTAATATATAGGTATGCATGTATAAAAATATAAATAATTATAATACTTGTAAAACATACGGACGCATACAAAAACGCCGAGAGCGTCATGCACGCGGCATGTTCTCCATCTCTCTTTGGCATATCTGTTCACCACGCGACCTCCTCCGACTTCACCCGAGCCGTTTCCCAATCGACTTTTCCGAACGAAAGCCGAGGAGCTAATTATTAATTAATAGGTCGCGTGGTGCGCTGCGCTGTGGGGTCAGCCAATGCGTAGGTAGTACGTCATAAAAAAAAAGAAAGTACCCAAGCGAGTAAAACTATCTTCATTGCCAACAATTCACCCAATATACCAACACAAAACAATTACTGATCATCTCACACCACTAGACTAACCGGGTCGTAGAAAGAAGTAAAACTGTCGTTAACTGGTGGTAGTGTTTCAGTATAGGGCTACTTCGAGGGCGTAGGCATCACCGCATTACTTAATCTGTGTGCCGCTAAATGGTAG
Source organism: Macrosoma leucophasiata (assembly GCA_036365455.1). Lineage (NCBI taxonomy): Eukaryota > Metazoa > Arthropoda > Insecta > Lepidoptera > Hedylidae > Macrosoma > Macrosoma leucophasiata. The sequence continues at coordinate 1,751,583 of JAWQUS010000004.1, read as the reverse complement.
TGTTCAGCACTCTCGTGTTCTGGTTCGATGGCCCCGTAATAATTATCACAGAGATTTGACAACTAAGGTCTTAGGTGTGGCAACGCATCTGCATTTTGAAATCTGTTTTTTGCGTAGATGTCTATAGACTGGAGTCATCATTTAACATCTATGTGAACTCCATGCTTGTTTGCCACCTTTGTTACTTATGAAAAGACTAGGTAGTGTGGATTTATGAAGCGATGTAAAACTATCGTTATCTCTGTCAGTGTGATCCCCACTTACTCTTTCTAATGTCTGGTAACTTACACTTAACTTACGAGCGATACAGACATCACAGAAAGAGAGTTTAAGAGAGGCATAGAGCAACACGGGCCACCGGCCGCGGCGGACCGGAGGGGAGTAGCCATATGTAGGCTTTTCACTTTGTCAAAGTACAAGCACAAGTGTGCCTTTGCCTGTCGCCGAGATGTTTAAATGTGTACGTGAAATTGTTTATGTATTTTGGAGTTTCTTAGTAATAGGCGATTTTTGTTGTTTGTTCCGGGTTCCGTAAAGGTTTTAGCACCATAGACCACATACACACGCTGCGGCAGGTTATACAGAAGACAGAAGAGTATAACCAGCCCCTATGTGTAGCGTTTGTGGACTATGAGAAAGCCTTCGATTCGGTCGAGATTTGGGCTGTGCTACAGTCACTCCAGAGGTGCCAAGTCAACTACTGATACATCGAGGTGTTAAGGAGCTTGTACGAAAACGCCACTATGTCGGTTCGCCTTCAGGACCAGAGCTCGAAACCTATCCAACTGCAGCGAGGTGTGAGTGTGAGACAGGGAGATGTCATATCTCCGAAACTGTTCACCGCTGTGTTGGACGACGTCTTCAAGCTTCTGGACTGGAACGGACTCGGCATCAACATTAACGGCGAGTACATCTCCCACCTCCGATTTGCTGATGATATCGTAGTCATGGCTGAGACTCTGGAAGACCTTGGTACAATGCTCAATGGCCTCAGTAGGGCCTCCCAACGAGTGGGCCTTAAAATGAACATGGACAAGACGAAAATCATGTCGAATGTCCTCAATACGCCCACTCCTGTTATGGTCGAGGGTGTTGACGATTATGTATACCTGGGACAAACGGTCCAGTTAGGTAGGTCCAACTTCGAGAAAGAGGTCAATCGCCGAATCCAACTCGGATGGGCAGCGTTCGGGAAGCTGCGTTATATCTTCTCGTCCAATTTACCGCCGTGTCTGAAGAAGAAGGTCTTTGACCAGTGTGTGTTGCCAGTGATGACATACGGAACTGAAACGTGGACGCTCACTATGGGCCTCATAAGAAGGCTCAAGGTCGCTCAGAGAGCAATGGAGCGGGCTATGCTCGGAGTTTCTCTGCGAGATCGAATCAGAAACGAGGAGATCCGCATGAGAACCAAAGTCACCGACATAGCCCACCGAATAGCGAAACTCAAGCAGTGGGCAGGGCACATAGCTCGCAGAACTGACGGCCGTTGGGGCAGAAGAGTTCTGGAGTGGCGACCGCGTACCGGAAGACGAAGCGTAGGCAGGCCCCCCACCCCCACGAGGTGGACCGACGACCTGGTGAAGGTCGCGGGCAATCGTTGGATGAGGGCGGCCCAGGACCGTTCATTGTGGCATTCTTTGGGGAAGCCTTTGTTCAGCAGTGGACGTCTTTCGAAAAAAAACTAATTTTAAGGGGTTAATTTTAGGATTATTAGAAGTACACACAGCAAAAATAAGAACAAACATATTTATCAAAAATCTTATACATAAGATATTTAATTAGGAATTGCTATCCCTATACCTCTTGCGTAGGTACTAATATGGTCTGTGAGATTGTCCGAAAGTATTGTGAGCTTATAAAAAATAAACCTACTTATCTCATAATTTCATTGATTGGAAAGTAGGTGCCTTCCTAATGCATATAGAAAATTAAAGAATTACTGCGTAAGTATCAATAAATTTAATGACTGTAAAAGATCAGAAAAAAAATCTAATACAAAAAATCTAATACATGATGGACTGAATCAATGTTGGTAGTACTATCCGATCGCACAGGAGATCTCAACTCAAGATCGTGCGCTGTGCTGACGTTTCGCCCGTCGGCTCCCGCGCCGCTTCCCCCGCCAGTCCGCCGCGCACTGCCGCGTCTGTTGAACGTGTAAGGAGCGTTTCTGTCCACCTCGCCCATGCACCCGTATCAATTTAGAACTGACCTGTGAACAAACACAAATAACACGTACGTGATTAAACGTTCTGTGCCGCATAACAGTGAACTGAACAACTTGTGTGTCGTTAAGTGTAAAACAAAAAAAATACCACAATTTCTAAACATCTCCGAGACTGACTACGTCGCGTGAGTATTTCTAAAGTTATTTAACTGTACTTTCCTTCCATGGTTTGTCGTGCCATGCCGGTTTTAATGTGTATTCGCGGAAAAAAAACCTGTCGTTTCGTATGATTGGCTACGGGTGTCTATGAAAAGTTAGAACTAGGTCGATTTGGAAATTCGTACCAACCTGGCTGTTTCGGGCGATGCCATTGCTTCGTTAGAGGATTAAAAATAAAATATTGAGTTCTTTTTTATACTCGTTCGTTTTATGTAATTGCATACAAAATCGATTCTTTCGCTAATAATACCGACATAGTAATTTTGTGGGTAATTTCATGTGATTAACAATATGGCTATGCATATTGTAGTTAAAATGTCGAAATAGATTGTTGTAAAGGTGAGATTGTATCAAAGTATGCGTTATGTAGCGAATTTACTCAATTTACCATTTGCTGGATGCCTATTGAATCTGTTGGATCAAAACAGATAATGTACCTAGGTACATCCTTTTGTGTTGGTATTTTATCTTTCAACAATCAAAATGCGTTATCTAGGCATTGACGATTGTATCAATCGATATCTCATTGATTGTAGAAATGAATGATTGTGAAAACAGAAAATGGTAAGTTTTGTTGAAAAAATGCACATAGACCTTTATTTGTAACTCGTTGTTTCAATTTTTAAATTTATAATATTGTTAATAACACAGAGGCATAACAACTTTGGTCTCAAGGGTGGCAACCTGGCATCGCATCTGCATTTTGACCTCTGGTCTATATGTGTATACACATACATTTTCCTTTCCTCAAATCATTGGCTGCGTGGGTGCAACCCAGGCTTAGTAATTTATGTTTCAGTAGAAAATTTAGTGAGCATACTGATTGGATTAAAAGTTTTGTAAGATTACTTTTTCTGAATTAACTCATTTTATCTACTTCATATTTGACAATTGGCTTCCACCAACTTCAAGGATTCTGCCAAAATCTGATGTTTGAAGAGACACAGTAGCGTAAGGATGTGCAGTTTTAAGAAAATATGTAGCCCACTTAAAAATTATTCAGAGAATGTAAATTGACAAAAGAAATATGTAGGTAAGTACCTTTGTACCTATTAAGTACCTACCTAATTTTTTTTTACTTGATGAAAGTGGCAAACTAGCAGGCAATTTACAATAATGTTAAGTGATGACTGCAGCCAGCCATATAAACAGAAGAGGCCAAAATAATAATAATAAAATACGCTTACACTCACAGCCCCACACTAGGTACCTATAAATCTGTGTCGTGGGTGCCGTTGTACACATACAACACATACACAAACACCCAGACCCGAAACAAATGTCTGTAGGCCATACAAATATTTGTCCCGATGCGTGGATCGAACCCGCGACCCTTCGAATCAAACCGTCATCTCACACCGCTGGACTAACCGAGTCGTCAAAAAAAACAAAATGCAGATGCGTTGCCACCCCGAGATCTTAGTTATTACGTCTCTTTGGTAGTTATTACGGGGCCATACATTAAATTACATTCTGACGAATTGGTCCTAGTGCCTCACAAATCAAGGAATTTAATTATAAAGCCTACATTATATTAGAACGCTACTTAATTGCCCATAACTGAGTATTGTCAAGTCAGTTAGGTGATAAAACGCGAGATTTTTCTAACGTTTCGTGCTCGCTAGCGCAAATTCTCACGTCCGTCGGCTGTTACATCAGCAAATACAATTTACTTACGAAAGTTATGATTTTTCAAGTCAAGGACTGTGTTTTTTTTTCGTAACAATTGAGTCACTTTATAATCTTTATATGTTACACTTTGATACAGATCTAATGCCGCAAAATCACGGCATTTTGCCGTTCGAGACCAATTGACCGTGTTTTGAGCTGTACATGTTTCTGGGGTACCTACGAATTGGTAATTTGTAACGATCATCAGATCAGTGAATACCTATATTTTGAAAAGACCCTACTGAGTTTTGTTTTGGCAGGTTTTTCTCAGTAATGTGGGCCTTGGAACTCTGCCGGTGAATGACAAAGAATGTCCCATATTCTTTTATTAAGTAGGTATCTTTGGACCATTATTTTCAATATATTAATCAACGTATCAGTTGTTATTTGCTTCAATTTTATATTTTTTAATTTGACCTATCACAAGCAAATTCTATTATTTCCAGGTGATTAAATAAATTTTTGAGTTCGAGTTTGATCATTTTGCAAAGACATGTAGTATCAGAGAACTGGCCTCTTGACCACACAGCACCTTATCCAATTCGACGAGCCAGTTGGTCCAGCGGTGTATGAAGACCGTTTGAATCGAAGCTCACGGGTTCGATTTGCGTACAGAGGCTTGTTTGAATGGCCTACAGATACCTATTTGTGTCGGATGTGAGTGTTTGTTCATAATATACATACATACATAAAAATAGGTGCGGTTAAGTACCTACCGAATGACGTAACGTAAGTAGAAATAACTCATGTCAATAAAAAGCCAATTAGCTGATGTTGTTTTACTCTTACTTAGGTATATAGGTATATTGTAATAAACCTACGTTTTGTCATAACTCAATTCAATAATATAACCTATACCTCAATAATATCAAATTTACTGGTGCTAGAGCTCCAGTGACGGAGCTTGCGGCGTAGGCACCACCGCATTACTTAACATAGGTGCCTACTTGCCTCTAAATGGTAGTGTTCAGCACTATCGTGTTCCGGTCAGGTGGTAATGTACGGCCCTGTAATTTCCGGCACAGAAGCATAACACCTTAGGCCTCAGAAGTGGTAACGCATCTGTATTTTGACCTCTGGTCTTTGTGTGGGTGTCTATAGGCCATAGGCTGCAGTCATCACTTAACATCAATGTGAACTGCGTGATTGTTTGCCACTTTTATTACATTAAAAAAATGTAATAAAATAAACAGGTAGGTACCTACCTTACCTACCTACGTTGAACGCAATAAGAACCTACCTACTATCTTTTTATTTTAATCTAAATAAGTACATCCCACAGAACGGATGTAAAATAATAGATTTATGCAAGCATGCAACCTATACATTTCCGTAGCGGTAACACATAAAAAAAATCGTATTACATAAAACATTTGAAATACATGTCTGTGAAACAATTGATGAAGCCGGTCACGTTTGGGTGTGGTTAACGAATGTGTAATCGATTTAATTGTTCGTTTTTGACAATACTCGATTGATTTTATCGATTAACTAGAATCTAAAAAAACCTTGTCGTTTGCAAGAGCGGGAAACTTGTTATATTTGATAGATTATTGATAACCTGAAATGGCGGTTGATTTTTGTAGAAACCTATGCATGATTAGAATATTGCTTTCTTTTCTGCTCGGACATGGGTTTTAGTGAAACCATATTATTAATCTACTGGTGGTAGATCTCCAGTGACGGAGCTCGCGGGCGTAGACACCACCGCGTTACCTAATATAGGTAACTACTTGCCGCTAAATGGTAGCGTCCAGCACTATTGTGTTCCGGCCAGGTGGTAATGTACGGCAACGCATCTGCATTTTGACCTCTACTCATTGTGTAGGCTGCAGTCATCACATAACATCAATGTGAACTGCATGCTTGTTTGCCACTTTTTTACATACCTACCTAAAAAAAAATGTTACCTAAGTACCTACATATTTCAAATTGCAAATATTTGTTTAATAATTTGTAATAATAATTTTTATGTGAATAACAGTTCTATAAATTAAAGTAGAAATGGAAAGTAAAATTTGACTTCGGGCTGGGTTTGAACTCTACCACTAAGCTACCGAAGCCTTATAATTGGTAAAGAGGCTGGACTGGACTGCGATTAACCTTAAGCGATTCGCACACTGCCCCGCACTACGCAGCTTGATGACAGTGATGACGGAGCCAAGTGCTGTTTATAGGTATAATATGCATTTTGACCTCTGGTCATTGTGTTGGTGTATATAGGCTGCAGTCATCACTTAACATTAATGTGAACTGAATGCTTGTTTGCCACTTTCATAACATAAAAAAAATCCGGTACACGATAGTGCAGAACTACAGATAGATTAGGTAATGCGGTGGTGCCTACGCCCTCCAGCTTCTGCATTGGAACTCTATCTCCATTAGTCTGGATGGGACATAAGAACACGTACTCCTTGGCTACGGCAGAGAATATGTAATAATACTGCGTATAGAATGGACACTTCGACGTCCCGCTCGATTTCCCCGCATCACTAAACCCCTTCCCCTCTTATGGGCGACGGTTGGTATTTTCTACGTGCTACGCACAGAGGTGCACGTGTAAATACACGTCACTTATTTATGTCTGTATAATAGATACCAAATTAAGCGTTTGTATGGAATTTTGTCGGAGTGCCCGCGGTGCGGCTACGGTGTGCGATGCGGTGCACTGCGAATCGCCTTTCATTAAGCCGCCCTAGTAGTGTGACAAGATTGTTGATTTTTATGTCACTTGGGTGATTACGCACAAGAACAATGAGGTAACAGCTGATCGATATATCTGTGGGAATTGGGTTAGCATAACATTACGCTCTTATCGCATAACAAACTGTACAGCAGATAACGTGCAAATGACATCGATTTGTAATTGTTTATTGGACGCAATTGTACTTAACCGGGATACGGTATCGAGGTTTTATGATTTTATTTTTGTTTAATATGCGTATTTGGAGCTGAGGAATTAAGGGTGAATTTCTATTGAGTGCAGATAAGCGTGTAAAACTCCACCAGTCACTTGATTTTTGAAGTGTATACTTCATTAGCGGTGTCTTGCACTTTTTGTTAAAAAAATGTTAAACTCGCGTCAGAATACGCGACCCTGATCGAAAATGCGTAAGACAGACACGTGACAAGAATTGCGTCCGCTTATTTAGGCACCCAATGACAACTGTCGTGGTGGTGGTGGTGATGGATTTTTTTTTCAAGTTTTTAATGTCGTACTTTCTTCGCATAGCTAATATGTATACCTATTCATGCCAATTTAGAACTTTTAAGCACTAGTTAATAGTGTACGTCCATGGCTGTGGACAGACGGACGGACGTGGCGAAATTATAAGGGTTCTTTGTAAGGCATAACCCTTGAAAAGCACCCGACCAAGGACAATGTATTGGGTAAAGAGTAAGTAATTGACCAAACAAATTATATTCGGTCCCAAAAACAATTCAGAATGTTGTAGCAACCAGTCACGTTATCGATTTTTTCACCGATTTTTGCGAAATACACCGGTCTATTCTAATTTCACCTTGACATGGCGATAATTCTTTTTACCATTGTGAAATAGTGGTCTTGCCTTAATTTGCGTACCCATTTTAGGTTTATCTTGTAAATTAAATGAATGGTGTACATAACAATTTTATGCATTTGAATTATCTTTTTATTTAGTTTCGAAACACCTAGATCGCAATTAGACGAAATTTTGTGTTGCGGTAAATTTCAAACCTTTTTTGCAAACTTTGTAACTAATGTGCACATTAGTTATAAAGTTTGTAAAAAAAGTTAAAAACAAGTATTTATACAAATAAATGAAATTGGAGTGCCTGTTTTAAATATAAAAATAACCGCTTTTTACTAAATATAAACATTTTTTACAATTTTTGTATGTCTGTCTGTTTGCCGGGGCTAATCTTGGGAACGGCTGGACCAATTTTGATAGCTGATGTAATAAGGAGTAATTTAGGCTACATTTATACTAGCTGCGCCTCCGACTTCGTCCAGGTACTGAATAATCAAAAATTCTAACGCGGGCGAAGTCGCGGGCACAGCTAGTTCTAAATATGGGAGCTAAGAAACAGGACTGGGTGAGGGACAGCAAATACAAAACTGATTCTAGCTGTTAAAATACTTGAATCGTACGTATATTTTGGTGAAAGTTACGAGCAATCGCTGGATGACGGCGGACCCAGGACTCAGGACCGTTCGGTGTGACCGGACCGGCCTTTATCCAGCTATAGACGTTGTTCGCGTCACCTAGCTTGTTGCATATATTGCATATGCAGACTCTAAAACCCCATAATAATAAACATACTTTTACTGGTGGTAGAGCTCTAGTGACGGAGCTCGCGGGCGTAGGCACCACCGCATTACCTAATATACTTGCCGCTAAATGGTAATGTTCAGCACTATCGTGTTCCGGTCAGGTGGTAATGTACGGCCCTGTAATTTCCGACACAGAGGCATAAAACCTTAGGCCTCAGCAGTAACGCATCTGCATTTTGACCTTGGTCTTTATGTGGGTGTCTATAGGCTGCAGTCATCACTTAACATCAATGTGAACTGCATGCTTGTTTGCCACTTTTATTACATAAAAAAACAAATTTGTATATCAATGCAACCGGCATACATTAGAGCAACACCGGAGGGGAGTAGCCATATGCAGGCTTTCCCCTCTGCCAAAGTACAAGCCCAAACCTGTGGGCCTATACCTGTCGCCTAGATGTTTAAATGTGTGCGTGAAATTGTTTCTGTATTTTGTAAAAATCAAGGTGTGCGTTTCGTAGTAATAGACGATTTTTGTAGTGTGGGTGTGTGTCGCACGCATAATCATAATCATAATCATAATCATTTATTTACCAGAATGTAGTGGGTACATGTAGGTACAGATGGTGAGGTAATAACATTATAGCACTATCACATTCTACCATTACAATGGTGTGTAAAATATCCATAAACTTAACTAAATAGTATGTCAAAATATTATTATTGTAATTCGAATATTTATAATTAATTAATGTCAAAGTTATTATTGCAAATTGTGGTCATCTAATTGAGATATTATTACAGCGATAAAGTTTATTGAAGATTTTAATAATTTAATTTAAATATTTAGCATTACTTTAGGATAATAATAATAATATATATTTATTTAGTAAAATTATTGAGTCATTAATAAATTATAATATTGTTTTATGTGTCATATAATCCTTTAAGTCATAAAAACAATGTTGATGTAGCCATTGAGTCAGTTTTTTTTTTTATTTCATCATTTCCCCCTGCAAAAAAAATCAGACTGTCTTGCATCGGTAATAAACGCTATGGCTGCTCCGCTCCAGTCCGCCGGCCCGTGTTGCTCTATGCATTACTTACATAAAGCAAAAATGAGGTAGTAGGTAGCTCGTACACAGAATTCAAACTAAGGTAAGTACATTTTCATATAATGCGGTTGCATTTCGTACATTGCGCGTTCATTGGTATCAGGAAATTGACTAATACAAACACAATAGAACAAGATACGTAAGATCAAGGCAATGTGTATTTGTCATCCAGCTAATATCTTGTAATTGTTTCTTAAGTGATCGGAATGTAACGTCCGTAAACATCTAATTGGTATTATTGCTACATTTTTTGTGATGAAAATGTTAGTGATAATAGCACCCTATCATAGAGCAACACGGGCCATCGGCCGCGGCGGCCTGGAGGGGAGTAGCCATAGCGTTTATTACCGATGCAAAATTGCGTGCGACACACACGCACATTACAAAAATCGTCTATTACTACGAAACTCACACCTTGACTTTAACAAAATACAGAGACAATTTCACGCACACATTTTAACATCTAGGCGACAGGTATAGGCCCATTTGGGCTTGTACTTTGACAGAGGGGAAAGCCTGCATATGGCTACTCCCCTCGGGTGTTGCTCTATGCACCTAGATATCTACACAAAAAAACAGAGGCCATAATGCAGATGCGTTGCCATTCCTGGGACTTTAGAGGCTGTCCATAAAATTCGTCAATCTAAAATAAGCCTTTTGTGACCCCTTCCCCCCTATTGTCACGAAGTGTTACAGCATCCAACAAGAAATATTGTATATCGACCTTAGGAAGGTGACTCGGCTTATTTCGGGTCTGTAGAGCGTTATCTCTTTCGCACCGTACCTATGTGACGTTTGTTCACCATTTTGATCAACTAGGCGATTGTCACTTTCATCGGCTAGATGTGATATTTATTGAGAGCTGAGAGAGAACTCTACACAAAAATACTACGTCACATAAACTAACCCCTTTATTCATAAACGTATTTTAGCTAAAGTGTTGCTAATCTCTCCTTTGTCTTTTTCCTCCCCGGATATACTTATATTATATATCTTTTCATTATAAAAAATAATAATAATAATGGCCACCCATTATACGTCCCACTGCTGGGCACGAATCTCTTTCCTTTTTTGGGGGAAGGACTGCAGCTTACTTCACCACGCTGCTCCAATGCAGATTGGTAGAGATACGGGTTAGTGGCCAACCCGCTGTCGGATGATTTCAAACCGCCTATAAGGCTTCCGACAAGGTTAAACGACTGCTATCTATCGATGGCAACCGGGACCTACAGCTTAACGTGACCTCTGAAGCACGGAAACGCGCATTAATTTGCCACTAGCGGTCATCCATCACTCATCCGACCGCGCCCGTAGAGCTTAACCGAGTAGATCGCTTATGATCTACACCAGCCACGGGGCCATGCGCGCTTCATTAGTCTTACGAAAAGTTACTTAATTAGAAATATTTCATGAACTGCGAACGCTGCTACCCTGCTACCATTACCATTTAGCGGCAGAAGGTTTTAAGTAATACGGTGGTGCCTACGCCCTCGAGCTCTAGTACTGGACTCTACCACCAGTTATGAGAAACAAACAATTAATTAAAGAGATAGAGTTCAACTTAAAACTTTAAATGAACACCCAAAATCAGCACATCAATGTGAAATAATTCCATACAGAACAATATGCCAGTATTGTGCAATCTATATAATCCAATAAAGTAAGTACTTAAGGAACAATACAAGCTTCATTCAAGGGCATAACATTTTTTATGTAACTTGATTATAAGTCACTCTCAGGGAACCGGCGGTTTGACCACGTGGACACTTTATTCAGTTGCAATAAAGGCTATATTTCATTGATTTTGAATAAACGGATAGTGCTTTAACTGTGCGTATACTTTTTGTGCTGACTCTACGACCTTGCTACAGTTGCGACTTTCAAGTTGGTTTGAATTTAATTATTAATGATCGTATCTATTTAATTTTAATGTCAACGGGTTCGCGTGATTGATATTAATTATTAATAGTGTAAATAAACCGTGAATTAATTGTATACCTAGATTGTAAATCTGATAATTGTTGAAGCGCGCATATCCCCACGGCTGGTGTAGATCGGCAGCGATCTGCTCGGTAAAGCGATTTGGGCGCGGTCGGGTGTGTGATGTGTGACCGCTAGTGGTAAATTAAAATGCGCGTTTTCGTGCATCGGAGAGCACGTTAAGCCGTCGGTCTCGGTTGCTATCGATAGATAGATAGCAGTCGTTCAACCTTGTCGCAGGTCTTATGGGCGGTTTAAAAACATCCGACAGCGGGTTGGCCACTAACCCGTGGAGATAACTCCACCAACCCGCATTGGAGCAGCGTGGTGGAGTTTACTCCAGGCCTCCTTCCTCCCAAGAAGGGGAGAGACTCGAGCCCAGCAGTGGGACGTATCCAGGATTGCCATGAGTGTAGTTCGTGAATTCTGACGAGCCAAGCAATTAGTTTGACGAGCCTGTTGGTGCAGCAGTGTGTGTCGACCGTTTGTAACGGGGTTCACGTTTTCGATCCCCGTACATCATTTCAGCTGAAATATATCAACTGCTGGACCAAAGCTTCCCCGTAAGAGGGATATGCCACGCTTGGCATGCGGATTGACCACCGCAGTGGCGGTTCTTTTATCGCAGGCCGCAGCTGCCCATCTTGCTTTATTGAACTTACTACAGCGGCTCCTACAATTCAGATTCATACCTAGTGAGGAGCTGTGAGTGTAAGTGCATTTTATTAAAAAAAAACATTCACCAGGCACTAAGAAGTTGCGAGGGCGATCCAAGCAATGGAAAAATCCTATAAATACTTACTCGATAATCGAACTCGTGATCTCAGAGCATCTTCACCTCAGTAGTAAAATTTTATTCAACAACTCTGTTCTCACTTCCCAAGTCACGAAACAACATGACACGGGAGCGAGCCACGTTGAAAAATTACCATTTAATTGTATGTAAAATGTGACATTTGCGGGAGAAAGTGTGGCAACGTTATTGGTATTTTTATGTGAGATAAAAGGGAATTATATGTATGCAAATGCTGACATGCCATATTGCCACTGTTATGTGTTTACATTCATTTGCATATGTAGCGTGATGTGTTGTACCGAGTCGACTTTCTTTATTTGTCGTCGATACTGCTATGTTTTTATGTCATGAGACTAACAAACAAGCAGTTTATATTGATGGTGGATAAGTTTTAAAATAGTAGTAGCCTTTTTATGTCATGAAGTGGGAAGCAACAAGCATACAGTTTATTTTGATGGTAAGTATTACTGCAGCCTATAAATATCTACATGAAACCAGAGATTTCAATGTAGATGCATTGCCACTCCTGAGGCCTCGGTTATTATGCCTCTGTGGCACAGATTAAAGAGCCGTACATTGCCACCTGGGGTGCGACCGCCTATTGAAATTGCTGTTGGCATTGTCTATTTGTGTGTATTTGTTGTCATTGTCAAATTTTCATGTCGATTTGTAGCTGCTTTGAAAGCATTGAAGATAATCTGATTGATGTTCTCGCTTTCGTAGGTGATAAACAAGCGATAATAGTAGGTTATTTCGATTATTGCTATTTAGTTAAAGTAAAAATCGACTTAAAAATTTGACAGCGATGACAATGGCGACAGCAATGTCGATAGGCGTTCGCAACCCTGAACGGAATACAATAGCGCTGAACACTGCCATTGTAGGCACGACCACATTACCTAATCTAACTATCGCAAAATGGTTATGTACAGCACTATCGTATTCCGGTTAGACGGTAATGTATCGTCCTCTAATAACTACCATAGAGACATAACAACTTAGGTCTCAGGGGTGTCCTGCAATGCAAACGCATCTGCATTTTGACCTCTGATTTTTGTGTGGGATAGGCTGCAGTTATCACTTAACATCTTTTTGAACTGCATGATTGTTTGCCACCTTCGTAACTTCAAAAAATTATATTTCTACCAGCGCACCAACTTCTAAAAGCCTCTAACCGCCTGTAAATAACCACACCTCAACCATAACTCATCATCGGAGCCAGTCCTATCAAGGTCACACCAACAAAAACCACGCGATCCGATATCTCCTATCGCCATCGCTATATGACGAATGGCCCGCCCGCTGTGAAAGTTGGCAGATGCATTGTATGCAAAAATAGACAGTAGGTTAGATTAATTAGAAATAGACTTGACCACGGTACCGTCTGGAATACGCCGCGTATCGGTATTTGGTGGCTATTTCTGTGATATCCTTACTAACTAATCTCCATGGCTATTCGAATGGCCCCGTAATTCCTAACACAGAAACATAACACCTAAGGTCTCAGGGGTAGAGATGGGTAATCACCATTGGGTCACCAAAACCGACCATTGGGTTTTAACTCAATTATCACCCATATTCCCAACACCTCACGTGAGCCGTCGCTAGTTGCAACGAAACACGCCAAGCCGTTCGAACGTCTCACGCGAGACGTTGGAACTAAGAAAAAATCATGTTTGAGTTGCAACTGAAAACGAATCCACGACAGCGTTTTATAGATGCTTTTATTATTGGTTTCACACGTATTTCCCCCCGCAAAAATTGACAGACTGCTTTGTATCGGTTATAAACGCTATGGCTACCTCCCTCCGGTCGGCCGCGACTGGTGGGCCGAGTTGCTCTATGGATGCTACTGGAGCCCTTAGCTAGAATTTTCAGATATTCTAGTTTTGCGGTTGCTTATTTTTTTCTTCTATTCTACGTAGTTAAACAATGGTTATGTTCAACTTCTAAACTCCGAGTCCGATGCAATTCTTTAGTTACGTCAGGAAATCCTCCAGTCTTCCAAAAATCAGTCAAATATAGCTTTTATTGCCACCACATAGCGCGAAATTCAAAGACCGCACTACGAGTTTACTTTCAGCGAAGTTTGCTTAGAATTGTCAGTTGACAATTCTAATCGTGCGGTCTGTGAATCTGACCCATAGTGTTCACTCCCCATGCGTACCTGACTTTTCTCTATTCTAAAGAGAAACCTGCCTTTATACAAAACATATCCTTACATTTAAATTATGAATATGGTAGTTTGACTTCCTTCGATACAAACAGTTCAAAGAGAGTTGTAATAGAATAATACTCTTCATTCAGTATCAGAGCGGCAGTATAAATCACTTAGGAAACCAGGCCAATAATAATTTCCTACTGTTATCAATAATGGCAGGATCGCTTTCATTGGAAAGTGGTGTCTATTGTATATAATGAAGGTGCAGTATTCGTCGTGGTGTATTCTAATCAGGAATTCATAGAAATCATGCACGGCAAATGTATTGGGGGCGAAATGACTGCTTGTACCCTCTGTAGGGTTGTCAACGATTTGTCAGCAGATTAAAAATAGATAAAACATTTCAAAACTTTTAAAAAAGGGACGAAGCGGGTTAGAACAACGGTGTGAGACGACCGTTTTGATTTGAAGGGTCGCGGGTTTGATCCTCGCACCAGGACATATATTTGTATTTGTTTCGGGTCTCGGTGTTTGTGCATGTGTTGCGTGTACAACGGCACCCACGACACCGGTTTATACCTAGGGCTGTGAGTGTAAGCGTATTTATTTATTAGGTATTCTTTAAAACGATGTACATGTATAAGGTCCATGATATTCGTTTCGAATTATATTTTTTTCAGTCGGGTCAGTTTTAAAGCAAATTTAGTCATGGCCATTATCGTCCAAATATTTATTAGATCGGTATTACATCTGCTGCTGCTGGCTGCAGCCATCACTTAACATCAATGTGAACTGCATGCTTGTTTGCCACTTCCATCACATGAAAATGATGAAGGTAGAAGAAGCACGGGAGGTATGTCAGGACCGGGATATCTGGCGCTCCACACTCTCTGCCTACCCCGTGAAGGACACGGCGGGAAGATACATACATACATATATTTTTTTACTGTTGACAACCCTAACCCCTCCCTCCACTAATGCGCCTGCGCCTGTTTTACTGGAATCGGTTCGTTTGAAATCCTTCCTAATGACGGTCATTTTTAACGAGACGCCAACCATTTCGTTGTTTTTTTAAATAGTTGCAACCGAATTCAAGAATCTATTTTATTATTAATAAAACTAAGTTTGAGATGAAGCTGGGATTCTAGTGTCCAAGAAAAAACATCTCGCCCGTTACCCAATGTTTAAAAATAATCTTCAATTGTCTAATTTGTCTAGTAAATTAATCATTGCAAAAATCGATGCCAAAATTGATCCAGTTGAAATGTGTCACTAGTGGAGTATTCCAACTGTAGTAGCTCGAGGGCTTTCTTACTGGTGGTAGGGCTCCAGTGACGGAGCTCGCGGGCGTAGGCACCACCGCATTACCTAATATACTTGCCGCTAAATGGTAGTGTTCAACACTATCGTGTTCCGGTCAGGTGGTAATGTACGGCCCTGTAATTTCCGGCACAGAGGCATAAGACCTTAGGCCTCAGGAGTGGTAACGCATCTGCATTTTGACCTTGGTCTTTGTGTGGGTGTCTATAGGCTGCAGTCATCACTTAACATCAATGTGAACTGCATGCTTGTTTACCACTTCCATTACATTAAAAAAAAAAAAAAAAAAAAGGGCGTTGGCACTACCGCATTATCTAATCTATCTGCCACCAAATGGTAGTGTTCAGCACTATTGTGTTCGTATTGTATGGATCCGCAATAACTATCGCACAACTAAGATAGCAAGGTTGGCAACGCATCTGCATTTTGACTGCATCTGGTTTTTGTGTAGGTATCTGTGAAGCGCAGTCATCACTTAACATCAATGTGAACTGCAAGCTTGTTTGCCACTTTCATTACTAAAAATATGTGTTAATAATTCGACTTCTAGCTTCTTGAGGGCGTACATTGCTGCTTTGACGTAATGTGAGGATTAACATAATTTAGGGAAAACAGCAATGTTACTCTAGAGTACCTTTCAAATTGATGGCCACCGAGTTACATAATACGGCCTCTGGTTTATTTTTGTCCAAAGCTTCATTTCTTTTCCTTGCGTACATCTTAAATTATGGGGTCAGAATGTTGAATGCCCCGTGTTTGGGATCGAATTTTTAAATTAATCTTCACGATAAAATCCATTGTCCTCCTTCGGGCGGTTCGGAACGCCCACACCGATTATCTGGTACCACATACACCATTATACTTTCTGCGAAGTTCAGAAGTGTTGATCAAAATAACTTTCTCGTTCATTCCAATCTTACGAGTATGTTTGGGATGTGTGTTTAAAACAGGATAAAATCACATAAAATTATGAGTTCCAGTGATGGAGCTCGCGAGAGTAAGCACCACCGCATTACCTAATATATACGTCCCACTGCTGGGCACGAGTCTCTCCCCTTCTTGGGAGGAGGGCTGGCTGAGAGCTTACTCCACCACGCTGCCCCAATGCGGGTTGGTGGAGAAATATACCTAATTGTACGAAGATCTGTTAATGTATGCACAGAGGTCTCTACTGCTGTAGACGTCTCATGGTCATGTGCAAAAATAAAATAATGTTAATTATTAACCTTTGTTGACGGGGCTGAGACGGGTCTTACAGTCTCATTTCAGCCAAATGATGGCTACTGCTGGACCAAAGCCTCCCCATAAGGAGGATACCCTTCATAATATTACCAATTTCTAAATATCCATCCCAATATAATCTTATCGCTATGATATCATAGACACATCGATTTGAATCCAAATAATCGTTTTACACGGTATCAATCATACGCGTTTAAGGTTGAAAATACAACAATCGAATTCGAGGTTACGGGTAATCGAATAAGAGATCAGCGTCGGAATTATAATTATAGTCGTATCTTATATCTTCATGCCTTGTTTTGAGGTATCAGACCGCGTTTTTGGATTGGCAGCGACCTCGAAATGTGACCCATAACGATTGGACTCGAAAATGTTAATGGTGATATAACAATATAATTTTACTTGCCGCTTTAACTGGTAGTAGAGTTCCAGCGCAGGAAGTCGAGGGCGAAGGCACCATTGCATTACCTAATTTATATGCCGCCAAATGGTAGTGTTCAACACTATCGTGTTCCGGTTGGTAATGTATGGCTCTGTAATAACTATCACAGAGGCATAACAACTTAGGTCTCGGGGCAGGCAACGAATCTGCATTTTGAGCTCCGTCTCTCTCTGTTTTTGAAAAGATACCATTAACATAAATAAAACTTGGTGTGCATGGGCCCCGATGTGAACGGCAGGCTTCTTTGTTAACTCCATTGCGTTAAAACAATAATAATTAATGCTTGAAAACCTGCAGCGGAAGCTAAGGCTAATGCCTCAGTAGCGTAGTGGTAGCAGGCCACTTCTACTACGCTGGGGGTCCTGGGTTCGATTCCCGGGTCGGGGACTATCAGAGATAACGGTTTAAAATCCTTCCAGCCAGTCCAGATGAGACATTGTTCAGCAAATTCCCATACCATACTCGACTTGATGATAATGCCACAAATCACGAGCTGTTAACACATCGATACCCATGGCTCACCTTGCGTCACCAGCTATGGGAACATATAACAATAGCTTACACCATTTATGCACCGCACCTGCTTTAAACACTTCGTTCAGATTTCACTTAATTGCAACGCTTTGTGTCTCGGTTTTCTTGGAAATGAGACATTTAAATTGGTCGGAGGGTAACTTGCAAGAATGTAGGCTAGTTTTATTTGTCGTGTCATTGGAAATTTTATCAGACCACTTTTGTTATTGTTGCTAATCTCGTCATTCTGTAAGTCTTGGACTTGGTTTAAAGTAGGATGCTGAGAAACCCAAGAACATATCATACTTTACGCAATCCAGAGTTTTACTGGTGGTAGAGTTCCAGGTTCCAGTGCAGGAGCTCGAAGGCGTAGGTACCTTAATTTATTTATTTATTTATTTAAGCTTTAATGCACCAAGTACATAAGGCGGACTTAATGCCACTAGGCATTCTCTAACAGTCAACCTTTGGGTTGTAGGAGAAAATAGTGAAGGGTGCAAGTTAACAAATGTTTAAGTATCATTAGTGAATTAAGTGATTTTAATGCTTACTTATGATATATAAATTAATTAAATATACATAAATATAATAATAATAAATACACATTATAGTATAAATCAACATACATACATAACATAAATAAGAGAAGTTGAATACGAGAGTAATATGAAACAGGGACAACGATGAAATAAGACGACAGCCTTAAAAAGTTTTCATATAATTTCCGCTTAAAAGTGAACTTATTCTGCGATTTACGGATGTCAAGGGGCAGCTTGTTCCAGAGTTTTACAGAGGTGATGATAAAGGATTTTTCCAGGAAGCTGGTGCGATGAGCAGGTATTTTTAGAGACAGGTTTTCCGATGAACGAAGACAATATTCAGTGGAATCACCCAGAAAGTGTAATTTGGATTTTAGATAAGAGGGAGAATGTGGATCGTGTAATAAGGAAAACAGTAAGCAGAGTGACCTCACAGACCTCTGGGGGATACATAGCCATTTAAGCCGCGAACGAAATGAGGATATGTGGTCAAATTTCCGCAAACCGAAAATAAACCTAATACACATATTGAGTAGACGATCCAACTTGTTCAAAAGTTCTTGGGAGATATCCGAGTAACAAACATCAGCATAGTCAATGGTAGGGATTACAATAGACTTGACAAGAAGAGATTTGGTGCAAGACGGCAAAAAGATGTTAAACCTGTAGAGAGATCGTAGTGTCGCAATGGTACGCTGACTGACAATTGCTTAATCTTTCTGCCGCCAAATGGTAATGGTCATGTTCATGTTAGATGGTAGAAAAGAATAGAAAATATTTATTTATTTCAATAATATCATGTATGTATTGTGTGACAATAAAGAGTTAATTCTTTATTGTCACACAATACATACATGATATTGTGTGACAATAAAGATTATTTCACTCATTTTACGAACCGGGTCGTGACGCGATATAGATATTGGGTAAAAACACTTTTTACCTTTATTCCGTCTCCGACCTGGACACCGGTCATAAACAATTTAGGATCGCGCGATGTAACATCGGACCTATCGTCGAATACAGTGAGCGTTGTGTGCCGGCCTCCACAATAATCACGCAACTTGTAGGTAGAAGAATATCAAGCCACCCGCAATTTGACATTTTGCTGTTAAAACAGTCT
This sequence comes from Macrosoma leucophasiata, assembly GCA_036365455.1. Lineage (NCBI taxonomy): Eukaryota > Metazoa > Arthropoda > Insecta > Lepidoptera > Hedylidae > Macrosoma > Macrosoma leucophasiata. Next base: position 1,732,037 of record JAWQUS010000004.1, on the reverse strand, counting down.
GTCCGCGACCACGGCTTGTGCAACCGAGTCGAAACGTCGGAATAAAGGTAAAAAGTGTTTTTACCCAATATCTATATCGCGTCACGACCCGGTTCGTAAAATTAGTGAAATGAGTGTTAAACGCGAGTGTTTTAAAAGTTATATGATTATTATGATTATGATTATAATATCTTAGTTAAATCTGTTTCCACAGCAACGGAGCATACTACATCTCTGGTGGAAAAGCACCCTTAGACTGGGTGGGACATAAGAACATGTACTCCGCATGATACGGGGCCAAAGTTGCTACACTATTGTTTTATTTTTTACAAACACCTTGATGTGGAGTGAATACGCAGTTTGGTGCAAGTATCAAGTCAATATATGATGTAGATCATAAGTGATCTACTCGGTTAAGCACTACGGGCGCGGTCGGGTGTGTGATAGGTGACCGCTAGTGGCAAATTAAAATGCGCGTTTCCGTGCTTCGGAGGGCACGTTCAACCATCGGTCCCGGTTTCTATCGATAGATAGCAGTCTTTAAACCTTGTCGGAGGCCTTATGGGCGGTTTGAAAACATCCGACAGCGGGTTGGCCACTAAGCAGTAACTCCACTAAACCGCATTGGAGCAGCGTGGTGGAGTAAGCTCCAGGCCTCCCCCCCAAAAGGGGAGAGTCTCGTGCCCAGCAGTGGGACGTATATTATATTTAATATCTAGTCAATAATTTGCAAATAAGCTATTTTTTCTAACAATTCCGTGTAAAATTAAAATTCGTCTTAATTTGAATAGGTGTGAAAAGTTCATTGTTTATTGTGAGAGGTTTTGTGTTTATGCAATTACACCGGATGTGGACGTTTTATTTACGCAATGGTTTTCCTTTTTTAAATTTCTTGTCGCTAAGCGTAGTTTTAATTAGAATTTGTTGCAATAATGCGGGTAATCGTGTATTAAGTATTTTAATTGGGGGTTACTTTGATATTACTATGTATTGTATGTAACCCTATCAACCTTTTTTTGTGAGAGAAAATAGATGATTTTATTATTATTTTACTACATGGACCTATAATAGTTATCACAGAGGCAACCATTTTAGGCCTCAGGGGTGATACGTACCTATATGAAACTATTATAACAATTGCAATCTTACTTTGTTTTGACGTGTGACGAAGGCCATACGAAAAGTAAAGTTAGTCATAGAAATTAAATAAAAAAAAACGGTAAGAAAAATTTTACTAAAGCGGACTATTTTTGGTAAAGCGGCTGTGGTTATCCTGAGGTCGCAGGTTCGATTCCTGCCCGAAGTCAAATTTTTCTTTCCTTTTTTTTTTCTTTACTTTCTATAGTTCACTCGCATGTGTTATTGCGAAAAATAAATAGTACAAAGTTAGTCATGTTAAAATCTAAAGTGGCCTTGACATTGGTTATACAGAAAAACAAGGTAAGATTGAAATAAGGCTGCCATAAGAAATAGTGGTATTGCCTCCCAGGCCTAAGCTGATACGCTGGAAATTACGGAGTAGGTAATTAATACATTACCACCTGACAAAAACACGAAAATGCTGAATTATTAAGCGGCAGGTGGATCAGGTTATGCGGCGGTGCCTACGTCCGAAAGCTCCGTCTCTGGATCTCTGAGTTTCACAAACATACAGTTCATTAAAATCACCCGAATATAATTCCAACCCAAACGTTGTTTGTAGCGTTCTATCGGCGCGCTTCCACCAGGTGGGTCTAAATTTAACTCCAACGGCGCCGGTAAACAAGGGGTACGGCACTTCCTGCCGACTTGTGGACATGGGAGATGTTATTGTATAAACATGTGTTGCATGGTTTAAAAATGATTCCGAGTTAATTGGTGAGGGATTAGGGGAAATAGATTTAAAACATGTTATTTGTTAAACTGTGTATAGTTAGTTGCGTCTAAACAGATTGTCTTTTAGGTCGATGGTAGAGCTCCAGTGACGGAGCTCGCGGGCGTAGACATTATTACCGCATTACCTAATATACTTGCCGCTAAATGGTAGTGTTCAGCACTATCGTGTTCCGGTCATGTGGTAATGTACGGCCCTGTAATTTCCGGCACAGAGGCATAACACTTTAGGCCTCAGGAGTGGTAACGCATCTGCATTTTGACCTTTGTCTTTAAGTGGATGTCTATAGGCTGCAGTCATAACTTAACATCAATGTGAACTGCATGCTTGTTTGCCACTTCCATTACAAGTAGAGTGAAGAAATGGAGTACGGAAAAAAAGACAAAAAATAGTCCTTTCTCCATTTTGTTATCCTTTTTTTCGATAGTTTAATATTTTATAACATTGAATTTAAAAATTATTTGTAGATTTGAATAGTTAAGATTGGTTTAAAGTTTCAAACTGTTTCTCGCTCCTCACAAATATGGACTGTCTCCTTTATCAAATTGACATATTAAATTCTGTTTATCTTACACAATGTGCACTGATTTTCTGTGCTCAAAACGTTTTACTTTCGTATTTCACAACTTCAAGTGATTTAAATTTTTTACACACGATTAATCAACCACATAATCTCAAGATGACACATCCGTAAATAAACCGGGAATCAAAGTCATTACTCAAACGCGCACCATTAAGCAATTGGGGCACACTTGACAAAAGGCAATCATAATAAATTATATGCAAATCCTTAAATCAAAGGACAAAGCAGTGAAGTATTACAAAAGTGCTGTCAAGTCCGCGAAGGCCGCAGAATTCGTCGTATCCGAAAGGGTTTCGGAAAATGCAACGCTACGAGTCGTTTCGAATTATACTTCTACGTAAGTGACACTGTTTTCCGGCTGATTGTGATGGATTTTAACTAAATATTTGCAAGTGGTGCAAATGAAAGTCGAGTAGAGTCAAAGTAGAGTCGAATGTCTTTACTTTTTCTAAAACAAGCTGTACTCGTGACTGTAATGTGCCTCCGCGTGTGTATATAATGCATTGGAGCATTTTAAAACAGTTCAAAGCATAAGAGTTCGCGACATTTCTGGAATCGAACGGAACTGAAGTCAACTCTAAGATTTTGTCTTTTTTAAACCAATGCAGTATAGTACACTATTCATCTCTTCTTATTCTATATATTTATATCATTAAAACACGTTTCCCTTCTCCGCAGTCTAACTAACTAAACCCAACGACGAGGCACAGAAATATTTTTAGATTTATTGACCTAGGAATAAAAATTAACCCCCTTATTCATATACGTATTTTAGCTAAAGTGTTGCTAATCTCTCCTTTGTCTTTTTCTATCCTGCACATTTGGCAATGCAACTGACAAAGACAAAGCATTCAATAACTAAAACGTATCTAATGTACGTTTATGAATAAGGGGGTTAGTCTACACTTTTCAGAGAAGTTTTGCCAAATGTTGATCCTTTCTTTTCCGCATTCGAAAAGACGAGACGATCCATATGCAGCTATAACACCAAACTATTATGGAAACAAATCGCAAGATTTATTCACCTCAATATAAGGCGATATGAACGCGGTGTCTGTAGCGTGATGCAAGATAACCTTCACACGGAGGCGATAGCCAAAAGGTCATTGAACGAAATATTTCCTGGACCGCGATCGAAATGTCGTTTTGCAAATCGCTCGCGCGCTATCACTGGGACCATACCCGACCGCCCACCGCCAAGACGTCAAGGAACAAACAGTCGCGCCCACCTTCCTGTCCCTCGGCGTTATCGCGGGAACGGGAAGGTCAAAACTATGGAACTTTCTCTAATCGTATTCCTTGAAATAGGTATTTAAAGTTTAAATACTAAGGTCGTGCCGGAAATATCGCTTATGATATTTATTTTTTATGCAATAAATTCGTCTATTTAAATAAAGTCGCGGGCTCCGCCGCTGCCTGCGGTAACACTGCAAAAACCGTAGCCGTCAGAAAACTACTGGTGGTAGAACTCCAGTGACGGAGCTTGTATGTCGTACAACCGCATTCCGGACGTATGTCGTAATCTACTTGTCGCTAAATGGTAGTATTCAGTACTTTCATATTCTGGACAGGTGGTAATGTACCTGTAAATCTCGGCACAAAGACTTAACATCCTTGGCCTCAGGAGTGGCCACGCATCTACGTAGAATTCTTTAGTTTCATTTACGGCCCTGTAATTTCCGACACAGAGGCATAACACCTTAGGCCTCAGGAGTGGTAACGCATCTGGATTATGACCTTGGTCTTTTTGTGGGTGTCTATAGGCAGCAGTCATCACTTAACATCAATGTGAACTGCACGCTTGTTTGCCACATCCATAAAAAAATGATAAATATTAATGAAAACTGAATAGGTACTTGTTAAAAAAACGAATGGCTGTTGAAAGAAATATCAGTAGTCACTAGAGGCCACTTCAATTCAGGTCACAGGTTATAAAAGTCCCGGGTGTGAAAGGAGTATTGGGATTTTTCAATTAAGATTTCCTCATGGCATCCTCGCAATTCGGCAAGCGTTCATAATTATATATGAATGCGAGTATGATGTATAATGTAATTCAATTCGATGAAAAATGATCATGCCTAAACGGATATAGAATCTTAGAGATCCATGTAGAATGCTAGATTCACGGCCTTGAGGTAACAGCTCAACACGGAAAACGAGAGTGTGGGAAGCCCATAACAAATGAGTCTGATTCAACTAATGTCATCGTTTGAAAAACGAATAATTACGTTCGTCGGCGTTCCTTACATTATGAAGCTCTTTATTATCTATCTACTCATAAATGTTGCATGTGATCATAGTTTTTTAATTGATTATGACGAACAGATTTTTTATTCACGTATCCGTTAAATATTATTATTAAATTGGTATTTATTAATACCTATTGGATTATTATTTTATGTCATTCTCTCTAGGTCGCTTATAACTCGACAATGCCTTGTAAAAAGTGTCCTTGTAGACCAATTTGAAATAAATTATTTGAATTTTGAACTATGAATTTTTTGAATTTAAATATGCTATTGGTGACACTTCAATCTTGTATGTAGTTTTTGAAGACGTTTATCTACCCCTTTAATAACTGCCTCAATAAATTAGACGTAGTACGCCACCATTATTGCTATCCCTGGGTAAGGGGATAAGTGCTTTTGGTATGTTTCCGTCATTTGGAAGTTCCCCACTTTTCCCTCTGTCACCCTGGGTAGGTATTTGTTAATGTGCTCGGAGATGTCAACAAGCTCGTCATCTAACATAGGGCAAAACATAACTTGCGAATCATGTATGTTTGCATGAGTATTTTGTCTTTGACAACAAAGGAGTTAGTAAGTTTGTTTTTATATGTATTGTTAAAAGTATTGTATGAGGAAAATTTTGTAAACCCGAATTGCTTAATAAATATAATATATAATATATAAAGGAACTGCTTCAGAAGCTTAGTGGTAGCTAGCCATCAATGTTATGCCGAAAGTCCCGGATTCATTCGCTGGGCCAAGCATTATGTGACATCGATCACATCAAGGAACATTCTCAGCGTTTCGTTAGCCACTCGAAATCACGACTGACACTAATCCTGACCATTTAATGCCTTCATGTAAGTACCACCTAATATGTCTGTTGTCAGAGGCTCTAACAATTAGATATATATCATCAAACAAATTCCAATAACACTAAACAAACACAAAAGCATTCACTAGAACCGACCGCCAGCGTCGAATGCATTTTTCATTACCAACAAAATTTATTTCTCAATAAAAGTGATGCAAAGTGCATTATACATTCGCATTGTCTTCGTTTATAGCATTTGTTTACGATGGAACCTAATGAGGTGGCAGATAAAGAAATATATTTCGGTTAAGTGTTGCGTTACTAATACTTAACTTTTGAGGAGTCATGAATCTTCTTGATGGCTTTCGTTTTCTGGGGGCTGACCGCCTAACTCCAATGCTTTCGTGATGCTTTTGATTATGACATCATCTTGTCAGTTTCGTACCGCCTACATTTTGCCGGGAAGTGTTTCGGCAGGTACATAAGTATTTTCGAGCAAAATGTTTTAATGCGGTACGAAACTGGAAAACATAGCGTCTTCGTGTTAGTAATGTTAACTGGCTTTGTGACAAATCTTCAGCGCCTCGACCACTGTTATCCTCATTTACGTCTTTGCTATAGTTTTAGAACCGTCTACTAAAGTAATACAGACAGTCACATGGCTGTTTCTATCATATCTTGAAGGATAGCTTTTTTCTTTGCATTTTTTTTTCTTATAATTTACTTGTTTAATGCACCTCTTCGACAGATTTATTTAGCCCTAAACTTGGCTGGTAGAGAGTACCATTAGGTAAAATATACTACTACTAGACTTTATAATAATTGTCTATAAAAAATATTATGCATTGAAGTTTAAAATGGCCATTTCGAAAATACGGTTCAGCATAGGATGGACGTTTGTAGGTTGTAGGCACTTACACGACTGCGCGTTTAAACAAATAGCTAGCTATTTTTCGCACGGTCAGTTAAATGTAGCTCGCTCTGACGTGTTAGCAATCCTAGCAGCCTGTGTGCCCTGGCCAAAGTCCCAAAGTCACTATTCGACGTGAACAAAGTCACGGGCACAGCTAGTCGTATTAACATTATTAATGAGAAAAGAGAAGAGAGAGTTTGTATTTTTCTTTGTTTGTTTGTTACTCCTTCACGCCAAAACTGCTGAACCAATTTTCATGAAATTTGCCACATACATAGAGGGTAATTTGGATTAACACATAAAGTTTTTATCCCAAAAAAATGTTCCTGTGGAATACCATGGGATAATTTGATGAGTATCCACAGGTTACGTGAAAAGCGACCACAAGCGCCCGGAGCCGCTGGCAACAGCTAGTAATAAATAAAATACGCTTTCACTCATGGCCCCACACTAGGTATAAACTTGTGTCGTGGATCCCGTAGTACACATACAACACATTTACAATCACCCAGACCCGAAACAAGTATCCTGGCCCATGTAATAGGTGGCGAGCCTGTTGCCATCTCCGAGCACATTACCAAACTCCGAGGTACTGGGAAACTTCCAGAAAATTGAAAAATCCCAATAGAACCAGAGATAATGGAGCTCAAACTGAGAAAACTGCCTCCATAGCCTGGAAATATAAGCCATACAAAAATTTGTCACGGTCGGTGATCGAACCCCTTCCAATCAATCGGTAGTCATACAACGATGAACGAACCGGGTCATCGAAAATAAAAACATTTTTTACAAATCAACCCAAACATATCTACAAATCAACCTAACGTTTCATGGTAGCAGATGCCAGGGTCCCCAGTCCCCAATAGCCAACGTCCTCGTAGACTTTAAAATAACATACAGGTCAACAACTACCCACATTTGCAATACCTGTTGTCTTTGTCACTTGGAGCTTACGTAAAAACTTAGGTCTTGCAGTAAATAGCCCACGCATCGCCAATTTACAAATATAGCTCCGTAACCTTAGCACGTACGTTGAATCATACGCCAAATGTGTATGGACGAGCGAACATGTTTTGTAACATGAAAAAATGTCTACCTACGTAAAGTTGACTTTGGACGACTCATTTACAGTTTGGCATGGTATTTATTTTTTGAGACTCGATAGACTGGGTTAGGTAACCGAACAAAGGCGTTCAAATATTCCAACAGGGTGATACTCGTTGTAAACACAAAACGTTTCGATGGGCAGCAGCATCCCGTGCTAAAACTGCCGCTACTGCGATCGCCAATCCTCCTGCCAAGCGTGGCGATTATGGCATATTCTCCCCTAATAACTTTCAATGCTGTTGTGGCTTTGGGGAATGCTTTTTCCAGCGGCTGATGGATCATTTCCAATACCCGATAATGTCACTTACAGGTTAGGATACCGCTGCAGATTTTTTTCGTTCAACAAGATATGCTATTTTACGCATATTTATAATCTAGTGCAGTATTCCTAAAGTCTAAAAATTAAATAAAATTTGGAAATATGGGAATTTGATATAAGTGCAGCAAGGAACCGTCCACCGAAACTAGAGAAAATTGAAAGGGTCGACAGGAAAAAATAGTTTGGGAACCTCTTATCTAGTGAATATATATCCACTAGATTGCCTATCAAAATATGGCCGCAAGTAATAAACCTCATACGGCGTAGCGGTATACTATCACTAAGCTACTGGAGTTTGGTTATGACGCAAAATATCATGAATGGCAACGAATCTGGTGTTATTGGGGGCTGATAGACCATTTATTTTTGATTACATCCTGTTTGTTACCTTACATAATCCGAAATATGCTATTAACATTAACATTGCAATAGCGATCGTTCATTAGCCAGTTCCCATGTGTTATCACGGCGAGAGGTGTGGCATGAATGGCAAGGTCAGATCAGTGTCTTGCTAGTTTTAATTCGTATGGGCTGGTGAATGGGAGTTGTTTATTGAGTATGTAGCATGATATTGCAGGATATGGTCTAATTATAATGTGTTTATTGTGTGTAATAGGTCAAAGGCAGTTGTTTTTGTTGCATCCTTAGTGAAAATGATTTATTTTACCATTTTATGATTAATCAAGTACTTATAATATGTATATTACGTAACACTCATACAATTATTGTACATTAAACTGCCTCCAGAGCCTAATGGTAATAGGCCACTACTACTACGCTGGAGATCCTGGGTTCGATTCCGTCGTCGGGGGCTTATCACAGACCAGGTTTAAACTCCTTTATCTCTGGTTCTATTGGGATTTTTCAATTTTCTGGAAGTTTCCCAGTACCTCGGAGTTTGGGAATGTCCTCGGAGATGGTAACAAGCAACAGGCTCGCCACCTGTTACATGGGCCAAGAACGTAACCGGTGAATCGTGGGTGTTTGCATGTATGATTGAATGCAAGCATTTACCTCTGCCGACCCCCTTGGAATCTCTAAGGGGCTGGCATGAAGTTACGTTTTTTCATACATTTATTATACATTTAACTGCCTCCATAGCCTAGTAGTAGGTAGCAGGCCACTACTACTACGCTGGAGGTCCTGGGTTCGATTCCCGGGTCGGGGGCTTATCACAGATGGTTTAAAATCCCTTATCTCTGGTTCTATTGGGATTTTTCCATTACTTTTGTGAAGCTGTAAGTATAATATGTACTATCTGTAGGGCGTGACAGCAAACTCATAGCGGCACACTTCAACTATCCGCACACAGACATGTTGAATACCAGTGTTATTGCGTAATTAGCATGATACTGTGGAGGCGAAGAAATAGTTGAATGTAAATATGACCCCATTATTCCTTTTGAAAGGACCTTTGAATGTCATGTTTGTACACAGTTGGTATTCACGCAGAACTTGTAATTAGTTCTAAACGGGCGTGGCTAGGGTTGTACCTTACTGACTGTCAGGGAATGATTAAAGTTGTGATGGCATGCTGCAAAAAAGCGCGTCAGTAAAATCGGCTAGTTGCCTGGTTGAAAGATACGTTCGTGGACGCTAGTTTTTTTTTTTTTTTTTTTTATTGAAGTTTTTTCCTGCTACAATTTTTATTTTATACATAGAACTCGCCAAACTTAATAAAAGTTTGATGGCGAGATGCGCTCTTTTTGTTACTTACCTAACTCATTACTGTCTCTAAATTACAAGATAAAGTTCTTATTCTTAATTTATCTCCACACTCTCTGTCCAACCGGTGTAAAGATACAAACATACAAACATACATTCTAAAAATACCGTAGACCGTAGGTAAATTTACTTATCATTTAAGAGGAATTCCTTCAACGTTTTTTTTTAATTTAAACTTACTTAATTTACGTTAACATATTAATTTCTTTGAAAATTTTCGGCACAAGACATTTTGACAATCTTTCTCCATAATAGTTAGTGACCCTTGGTTGGATAAATTTCCTTTTGGTAACACTCTTAATATTGTAATTATTTTTATAATTTCCAGTGTCGATATCAATTGACTTTTGATATAAGGCAAATGCAATTCCCGCTATATATGCAGGTTTCATAAGAAAGGGAAATCCTGCAAATAAATTACTGTATTCATAGAAGTATACGGACCAGGTATGACCAGATATCCCGGCATATCAGGACTGGGATATGTGGTGCTCCTCACTCTAACTCTCTGCCTACCTACTACCTACCTTTACCGGTGGTAGAGCTACAGTGACGCAGCTCGCGAGCGTAGGCACCACCGCATTACCTAATAAACTTGTCGCTAAAATGGTGGTCGTGTTTCGGTCAGGTGGTAATGTACGACCCTGTAATTACAGCACAGAGGCATAACACCTAAGGCCTCAAAAGTGATAACGCATCTGCATTTTGACCTCTGGTCTTTGTGTGGGTGTCTATACGCTGCAGTCATCACTTAACATCAATGTGAACTGCATGCTTGTTTGCCACTTTCATTACATAAAAAAACCCCGTGAGGGCGTGAAGATACATACATAGATAGAAGTATATTGTGACACTGAGGCATAAGAACTTAAAACCCCAGGATTGGCAACTGACAACGGATTTACATTCAAATCTCTGGTTTAATGTAAATGTCTATATATTAAGTATTACTTACTTACCATCAATGTGATCTGTATGCTTGTTTACCACTTAATGATATGTAAAAAGAAATACTGAAGTCTACACCTGCATGATCCAGAATATACAGTAACTTATCCTAACAATTCCAAATCATGCTTGCTTTTAGCATCCAATGATGAAGAGTCTAAACGAACTTTCACACTTTCAGTAAAATATTAAATACAATAGTAAAATATTCTAAATTACAGCATTCCCCGTTTATGGATGTTCCCAGAGGTTAAAAAGTAATCATGCGCGGGAAAATGGACGAGTAGCGCGATCACTCCACCAGTAGATGTAGACCTGTATACCTCAGTTTCTTAGTAAACGGAGTAAGGCTGCAGGCTGTTAGGGTTGTCTCTTGCAGTTGATTAAAATATATTTTAATTGTTCTTTTACTGACACAAGGTTTATTACTCAAGAAGCAACAGTTCCTCTACAATTCTACATCCTTAGCAAACGTGAGGCAAAACTATATACTCAACAAGAACGGACCCACCCCCGAACTAACACGATCCGCGTGTTTTTATTCCGGTTACAACTAACCGATGAGTTGCACCTTGCACTGTTCCTAATCGCATATCTTATTAGGTATCCCTTCACAACGCTCTTAGTCGAGGATCGGACGCTCTCAGAACGTACCTTAGGGTACCTAAATTTATTAAATCCTGGTCGCTCGCCATTATTAAATCCTGGTCGCTCGCCATGAATACATTCCCTTTAGGATTGATGACAAGGGCTAGGCATGGTTCACGCCATCCATGCGTATTCACGTGGCAAAAAGTTTATCTCTAGCTTTTCCTATTTTATCCTTCCATTTACACGATTACCCACCCAAATGAGGTTATTTATCACGGTAATCGATTTTCATCTTCAATACTTTATGATTTAATTGTACAATAATATGCATACTTGTTTTGTTAACCTAATTATAAAATGTAACTAAGAAGTGAGAACCCTACGTTTAGTACAAAACACGTATCGAAATGAAATGGTCGTTGCGCAGTGGTCATTAGACCGATGAGCCGTGCCTTCCGGATTTTACCGCATTGTTCGACTTTTCTCACATTAACAATCTCGCAAGATTAAACCTTAGATTGTGATTTCTGTAGAACAATGTTCGCCCGTTAATGGGACATCTTCTTGTTCTCATATTTGTTGTTCCTTTTTTTACGCCTAATGACGATTGTTCTGTTCTGTTGGTTACTGTTTACAACACCATATTAGACGTTAGTTTCCTTGTCATTATACAAATTTTTCGTGAATCGATTTTTAATGTTGTGCTTTGTAAAGGACATTTGTACGTGACTCGATTTTGAACTTTTTTGGGTACGTATGTGAATAAAAGAAAGCTTTAATTGGTGGCTAAGGATAATTTTTATGTTCGTCTATATTTTTAATATTTTCCGTAGAATCGGATCGAATAATATTTTAGTAGCGACTTCTTATTATATGTAGGTTCTAAGGTAGGGGATTTTTAAAAAACTGATTAATTCAAAGTTTCCTTAAGTGAATGTACCTAATTTACTTGTATGGGACTAATGTAGGTACTCGTATGTTGATTGAATTTTTCATTAAAGTTGCGATCGGCAAATAGAAACTAGTACATTTCTAATTAATTTGTTGGTATATCGAAGTATCAATTTATATAAGTAGCTAAATTACTCTTCTTTTAAAATACATTACGTATTAAATCATAGAGCAACACGGGCCACCGGCCGCGACGGACTGGAGGGGAGTAGCCATAGCGTTTATTGCCGATGCAAAACAGTCTGTCATTTTTTGCGGGGGGAAATGCGTACGACACACACGCACACTACAAAAATCGTCTATTACTACGAAACTCACACCTTGACATTAACAAAATACAGAAACAATTTCACGCACACATTTAAACATCTAGGCGATAGATATAGGCCCATTTGGGCTTGTACTTTGACAGGAAAAACAGGGGAAAGCCTGCTTATGGCTACTCCGCTCCGGAGTTGCTCTATGTATTAAATGATACAAAACGGTAATTCGTCTTTAACTTTACCTCATTCCTCAAATCATTCGCATAATGTTAATCACTTGGAAAGGGTACTGAAAAATGTGGAAGGCACACCTATCTTTGCACAATATCTTTACACAGCGTATTTGCAATTACACGAGAGATATCTGTCGAGTCTAGACCTAGTCTCCCTAGATACTCGACATTCCGTGTGTAATCTAGAGAACCCTTCAAGAGTTACTCCAAGTGCCTTTGAGGGCCGAAACAATACCTTGCAGACAACACTTAAGTCACGTAGCAACACGTCTCGCGAATCCAAATTCGACCTTACGGGGTTGAAATAGAACCGGTTTCCCTGTAAATTGCTGCGCCCTGTCTGGGCACGTATTTGTATACTTCAACCAACGATGTTAACCCTGCCATGTTGAAAGAGTAATTTCGCTGAGATTTAGGAAGTATTTTTATTGTTGTTTTTCAAGGTGTACGGGGATTATGCGTGAGCAATTTTCATCCTTTTGTGTTTCGTGGGAAGGATGTTTTTCTGTTGTTTTATGTTAATAGATGCATGTTTTTGCGATGTGTTCGGAGTATGCTGGTGACAATTTAAAAAGTGTGGGTATTTTCTTTTTACGCCTTAGTTTGATACAGCTATGTGTTGGTTTTCATTAATCTTACTCGTCGTTCCTTTCTGAAAGTTAGTTTTTTATTTTCATATTTATCAATCGTGTAAAAAATAAAGCACGGATATGTCGAAATCAAAAGTGAATTCCAGCGTTGCGTGCCTTACGTATAGGTACCTTCATTATAATAAAACTGTAACTGGTCTATTAGAAAAAAAGTTATAATCTATAATATAAAAATAAGTCGGGTTTTCCTTCCTGACGCTATAACTCCAGAACGCACGAACCGATTTCCACGGTTCTGCATTCGTTGGAAAGGTCTCGGGCTCCGTGAGGTTTATAAAGAAAATTCCGAAAAAAATATTTATTAAACGACATCGAACGATGTCGATCGCGGGCGAAGCCGCGGGCAACAGCTAGTTTAGAATAAAAATATGTTGTTGAATACCTAGGGACAAATATAGGCTACTGTTTCAAAAAATCTTTCCTAGAGGGTTATATGGGGTTAAATAGGTCTTAAATAGAGGGTTTACAACAGGTTAATATAATCCATTCAAACTTTCTTATGCTTGAGTGGAAGTCGTGTCATTTTTGATTCGAATTCCACGCTTACGAAGTCGAGGGGACAAGCTACTCGTACTTCTGAAATAAAACAAAACATAATTCTTATCTTGCTTATTTAGCTAGATATCTATATATATAAAAATCAATTGCTGTTCGTTAGTTTCGCTAAAACTGGAGAACGGCTGAAGGTTTAAAAGGTAAGAAAATATGAAGAAGTGTCTATCAAACCTTTGACACATTATTTCATTCTGAGGAAATACGAAGTTTGTCGGGTCAGCTAGTCTATATAGGTATATAGAAATCAATTGCTGTTCGTTAGTGTCGCTAAAACTCGAGAACGATTGGATCGATTTGGCTAATTTTAGTTTTGAATTATTTTGGGAAGTCCGGGGAAGGTTTAAAAGGTAAGAAAATATGAAGAATTTGACGCGAAATAGTAAAAACCACAATTTCATTTTCCCATACAAATAGTCCGTATCTATCAAACCTTTGACACATTATTTCATTCTGAAGCAATAAGAAGTTTGCCGGGTCAGCTAGTGGGAAATAAAAATTTACCTACCTAAGTAAAAGTCCATAATGCTACTTGTGTAAAATAATGGCGGCGTCACTTTGGTAGTCGTTGCTCTACTTAAGAATAACGAATAATTGAGAATACCTCCCATATCGCAACTATGTGGTCATACATACTCACTACATACTAAAATAAAAGCGTCTCATACAAGACGTGGTTATTCTGAAGGTATTTTATACAACATATAACTGACGTTGTATGTTGTATTTATAAACCCTAACACTACGCATTTAAAGTCTATTTTCTAATTTGCGGTAATGTTTAAAAATAACCAAATGGACTTGAACGCAATACTTTAATGTTTTCATAACCACCGCGCTTGTGTTGTCTTGTATGGCTATGTTTATTTGAAGCTTTTTCACACGAGCGGTTGCACCGTCGCGGGTGTTATTCAATGTATGTTTGTTCAAATATAACATATATTTCAGTAATACATCCTGCAGCGTCACTGAAGCTCTACCATCTACTGGTGGTAGAGCTTCAGTGACGGAGCTCGCGGGCGTAGGCACCACCGCATTACCTAATATACTTGCCGCTAAATGGTAGTGTTCAGCACTATCGTGTTCCGGTCAGGTGGTAATGTACGGCCCTGTAATTTCCGGCACAGAGGCATAACACCTTAGGCCTCAGGAGTGGTAACGCATCTTCATTTTGTCCTTGGTCTACGTGTGGGTGTCTAGGCTGCAGTCATCACTTAACATCAATGTGAACTGCACGCTTGTTTACCACTTCCATTACATAAAAAAAAAAAGAAAAAAAAGAAAGCCTACTATTACCGTGCATTCTTTTAAAAATTTGGAATTTGGTATGATTTGATTACTAATAACCAGTAAGTACACAGTCATACTCGTAAAACACGATTTACTAGGTTTCGTTTTATCCTAGGGCTCCGCCAAATATTTGGCTTTCCAAAAATGTTTCGTCTTCAAAAAAGTTAAAGCACCATTGATTCTACAACGTACAACCGCTCGTGTGTAAAATACACGCAGACTGTTCACTATCTGCCATTTGCATAGGTAATTAAAGCATTTCGTATGGGCATTAAATATTGAATGTTATGTCTGGCTCGGTGTGGAAAATCGATGGTGCAGCCAACTGTAGAGCCGAGCGTCGTTTTGCTTTGCCGAGTTTTCGGGAATTTTTGATGCTTGCTTATATTATACAGTGAGTCTAATTATTTGTTTGTATAATATCCTTTATTGTTTTTACGCATTTCAAACGTGCGATAAATTTGTCAAGGTTTTCGGGCTATCTACTGTCTGTTTACTCGAGTGTAAGTCAAAGCGGGTCCAGATGCGGCACTTGCCCGATCCGATCAGCGTAGGTATATCGCTGATGCGTATTATGATCGCCTATTTGGACGAGGGTCGTGCAAGACCGACGCAAACGTATCAAGACTACGCATCATCTACGATTAAATTGTTTATTCTTTTAGATTTATTTATAAGGATACATATTCTGTAACCCACTTATTCATAAACGTATTTAGCTAAAGTGTTGCTAATCTCTCCTGTGTCTTTTTCTATCCTGCACATTTGACAAAGCAACTGACAAAGACAAAGCATTCTATAGCTAAAACGTAACTAATGTACGTTTATGAATAAGGAGGTTATTAGTGTATACTAAATTTGTAGTCTTCACTATTTCATTTTTAACATTAAAATTGTTTTGGCTTGTGAAGGGGGGCGGGGACATCCTCTTTAATGGGGATAACGATGCGAGGAGAAAAACATAGTGTCATATCTCATCACTTACAATCCACGTGGGCTGGACTAATATATAGAATCCTAACTATAATAATGGAATTCGCATTTCCCCTTTCGTTCATCACTCCTTCATTTTTTCTTGGTCCGAATATAACGGTTCTCCTAGACATATTTTCTATTATTATCCTGTTTTAACTGAGGGAAGGGGCGAAACTTTTAAAAGTTTCTCGAGCTTGTAAAAAATGTAAGAATAATAAATGAAATAGGTAGGTAATGAAAATAATTTTATTGTAGTTGACTTTAGTTTCTCCATTTTAGTAGGTATGTACCTAATAAATATATTTCTTGAATCAAATTGAAATTTATTTCTTAAACGCTATACATTATAGCTAAAATAAAATTATAAGTACCTTAACATAAAATGTCGACTAAGTAATAAGCCTACTAAAAAAATATAAAATTATTAAATTTAGAAAGTAAGGTTCATTAACAATATATTGATATTTTTTAAGGTAGATTTATTTCTTAGTTTCATTAAGTCACAAGTTCTGTCTGATGGTGGGGTCAAAAGTCCTACCCTCTTATTCATAAACATATTTTAGCTAAAGTGTTGCTAATCTCTCTTTTGTCTTTTTCTATCCTGCACATTTGACAATGCAACTAACAAAGTCAAAGCATTCTATAGCTAAAACGTATCTAATGAACGTTTATGAATAAGCGGGTTAGGAATCGGCGTGCATGTATGAAGAGAATGATGAAGGTAGACGAGGTACGAGAGGTTTGTCAGGACCGGGCTATCTGGCGCTCTACACTCTCTGCCTACCCCGTTAGGGACCTGGCGTGAAAATACATACATACAATAAGTCACAACACGGTTAGGAAAACCGAAACGAATCCTCAACAGCAAAACTACCTCAGCTACCATCAATTCCCCGAGCTATTCCCGGACTGTGAGTCAACGTCCAAATAACCAACAAAGAACATTGACAAATCACATGGACACCGCATCCTCATCGTGACTGCGCCAGACAAGTCACACAACACATTCCGCAATATTCATAACGTCCATACAATATTCTTGAGCGATGCTCGCAAATTCATCAATATGCAGTACGCGTCCATACACTACACACGAGCGTTTGCAGGCCAAGTACAAATGCTCAAATTTCTTCTAAAAATTTAAATATTTTAAAGTAGGGGTATATACGAGCGTATATTGCGTGGTTTGCATGCTCATATTTGTCAAACAATATTGTTTTTTTTTTAGATTTTATTTATTTAGTAGCCGTAGACTTCATTCACGGATCACCTTCTCATTAAATCATGATGCTGCACCATCTGTTGCGGCTGGCAACTGCGTGTATGGTCTTAGATATTTTGATATACAGAGCAGTGCGTAGTAAATATTAGATCGGTCTGGCGCACAGATCACTTCCAACAGATATCGCAATAGTGAATATTTGTTCGGATCCGTGTTCACCGTTCTTTGAGTTACGCGGAGGTTGCCGGAGACGTAACTAAAGCGCTGTGATTGGCTGTCAGGCAGCGTCGCGATATCGAGCATTGCGTTCTATGCTAGCAAAATGCACTTATGTGTTGTGGGCGTCGGTTGCCCTGAATGCGGTATCTATTGGAGACATAGAGCAACGCGGCCCACCGGTCGCGGCGGACTAGAGGGGAGTAGCCATAGCGTGTATTACCGATGCAAAACAGTCTGTCATTTTTTGCGGGGGGAAATGCGTGCGACACACACGCACACTACAAAAGTCGTCTATTACTACGAAACTTACACCTTTACGTTAACAAAATACAGAAACAATTTCACGCACACAATTAAACATCTAGGCGACAGGTATAGGCCCATTTGGGCTTGTACTTTGACAGAGGGGAAAGTCTGAATTTGGCTACTCCCCTCCGGTGTTGATCTATGATTGGAGGTGATCTGTGGTCTAGCGCGTAGGGCTTCCCTAAAAAACCATGAAGGTACCTATTAACACCCAAAATTCGTCAGGCAAAATCTAAAGCAGGTACGCTAACCCGGAAAGCCGCTTGCAACATTGCTGAATGAATATTGTTAATGCGGCAAATCGAATCCGTTGATGTATTATTTATATCCAATTAGGTAAAGCGTGACCTTCGCCAAGTCGGTGTTTGTTCAGGAAACTGGCGGTTTGACAAACACAACCGGTCGCATTGTGAAAAATAAAACCAACTCAAGGAATTTTCTATTGGCGCTAGTGATACGAGGTAGCGTTGATGAAATGTTACTGTCGCTTACTATTAGACCAGTGTTCCTCATGGTGGGATTCATGATAAAAGGACGATAGAAAGATTTGTACAAAAAATATAAAAAATGGTAGGTACAAAGTGAAAAAGTCTTGAAATATTATTTTGAGAACTTAAAAAACATTTTCCGAAGTATAAAATATTTTAACCACTCCGAAATAAAAAGTTTAGAAAAATAATGTTTACTATGGACGGCTGCTACGTTGTTGATATTATTTTTTATTTAACTCAAAAAGCGAAATTTATATTTCCAATTACCTACTAGGAATCACGTAATGTCACGGATTCACAGACGAGGAATATCTTTATAATTAAAGATAGTAGAGTAAGAACATCTTAATATTACTAATAAGATGGACACTTACGATTTTTAAAGAAATCTCAATTACGTTTTTGTCCTACAAGTAAGAATTGCGTAATCGCTACCTCTTATACCTTAAAAGGGTCGCATAATCTAGCGTATCGAATAAAAGTCGGCCATTACAACTGTCCCCAATTTAAAAACAATGGCCATTGATGATTTGTATTAAGCACCGTTAAAGTCCTATAATTCCATTCCATGAACGAATTGAGAATCTTATAGTTAGGTATACGCTAGCATTGGGACGTGGAATATGTAGTGCATTCCCCGTGGATACACCATTGGTCACACCATGTAGGTTAGGATCTCATTGCAGAATCATTTCGTTCCTCCAGATATGCTGCAAACCTAATTTTTATGTATGTATTTTCACGCCAGGTCCCTAACGGGGTAGGCAGAGAGTGTAAAGCGCCAGATATCCCGGTCCTGACAAACCTCTCGTGCCTCGTCTACCTTCATCATTCTCTTCATACATGCACGCCGATTCCTAAGACTTTTGACACCACCGTCAGTCTTATATTCGGCCTAATTTTTATGCATATTTATAATCAAGAGAACATATCGCTTCGTTACAAGAATAATGTGACATTTCATATAGAACGATTTAGATGAAATGTCACGTTATTCTTGTAGGAATAATGTTGCATTTCATAAAGAACGATTTAGATGAAATGTCACATTATTCTTGTAAAGAGGCGATATATCCAATCAAAATTTGGCCGCAAGTATTTTTAATTAAATTATTTTATCTTTAACAGCCAGCAACTCTAATTTGCGGCCAATTAATTTGCCTCCCGTATATCATATGAATGAGAAAAAAAATAAATAGCTTTAATTTGATATATAAATATTACATGTATGTTATGGACGTAAAAAGTTATCGGGGCGGAACGAAAATTTGTAGCGGTGTAAGAGCGGCCAAGTGCGCAACGGCAGCCGTGATTTTTCAGTCTTTATACAAATTAACGAAAAGAGAACAATATTTTATTGAAAAAAAAATCACAAGAAAAAAAACTTGAGGTCATTTTTTGTTAGGCAACCTAGTGGATATATTCTCTACACTAGCTGTCCCCGCAACTTTGTTTGCGTGGAATAGTGGCATAGTAGTTGGGACATTAGGCAGCGCTTGTGGATATACATTTTGGTTAATTTTGGATCATAAACACTTTTGGGTAGCTAAAAAAATCTATTTTGCAGTAATGCTTCTCTGTACACGATATTAGACGTATGACCATCGGGGATAAAAGCACACAGGCTGCTAGGATTGCGAAAAATTGCTAATTATGTGTTTAAACGCGCATCCATCCTATGCTGAACCGTATTTTCGAAAATTCCATTTTAAACTTCTATGCATAATATTTATAGAAAATTATTATAAACTTTTGTAAATTTTCAGTCAATTTTTAAACATAAAAGATAGATTTATGCATAATATAAGCACTCCGTAAGAGCCGGCAGAAGAGAAAAATTGAATATCAACGTTGTGCATTTTTACCCACTAATGCCACCACCACCACCGCCACCACTACAATCGCCACCAACGCCATCAACGCCATCACCATCACCAAACACCTACGCCACCAATGCCACCACTGATACAAACGCCACCAAAACCACCACCACCACCACAACCAATGCCATGCCACCAACGCCCCCAAAACTACCAACATCACCAACGCCACCAATGCCACCAACGCCCCCAAAACTACCAACAACATTAGGTACCAACATCACCAACGCCACCAATGCCTCCACCGCCAGTAAAACCACCGCCAGCACCACTAACGCCACCAACACCACCACCAGAGTCACCAACAACACCTATGCCACCAATGACACCAACGCCACCACCACCACCACCACCACCACCAACACTACAAACACCACCAATGCCATCAACACCACTAACGCCACCACCAACACCACCATTGCCATCATCATAATTACATCCGGAAGACGTCCATCCATCTCCGCTGGACAAAGCCTTTCCCGAAGATGCTCCTAAAAGTGTTGTGCGTCATGAGGAAAGAATACGCCATAATTGCCACGCTTGGTGAATGGTGATCATCGAATTCGTGCACGAAGGGTTCTGTACAAAAAATGCCATAAAAATTTCGTTTGTTGGAAGGTAATATACAACATAAAACCTAAAAATTCTGTGTATAAAGTGATTGATACCGTTATTGATATTGAGCAAAAGATATACAAAAAAACACGTTTATTGTATGCCCCCTTGGACCCCTTAATATTTTCATTTTCTTATTTTTAGTATTTAATTTTGTCGTTTTGAAAGTATCTGTAAAGATCTATTCGAATTAAAAATATTTTCATTTTTCTATTTCTTGTATGTCGCTAGAGCGGTAACAGAAATACATGATTTGTGAAAATATTAGCTTTCTAGCTATCACTGTTTATGAGATACAGCCTGGGGACAGACAGACGGATGGACGGATAGACAGGCAGACAGCGGTGGATGAGTAATAGGGTCCGTTTTTACCTTTTAGATACGGAACCCTAAAAAAGATAGATTCAGAAAAGTTTAAAAATATTCGATATGATTCTTTAAATTGTCGTAACTTTTTTATTTCTTAATTGATTGACATGAAACAAACAGTAAATGTTAAGTGAAACTTACCGCAATATATTAGTAAAAATTAAAAATCGGATAAGCCATTTCTGAAATTAGCGTGCACAAACACACAGACAAAAATACATTTTTCCGGGATAAAAAGTACCCAGTGTTGTGCGCCAAAGGTTAAAGTATAAATATAGCAAGTTTCATCGTAATCGGACCGGTAGATTTTGTGTGATGCTTGAACAAACAGACAGACAGACAGACAGACAGACAGACAAAAAAATTTCTAATCACATATTTGTGTTCGGTATCGATCTACAGAATTTGAACTTCTACAGTTTTGTTATAGGTATAGATTAAAAATATGCGTAAAAATTAGGTTTGCAGCATATCTGGATGAACGAAATGATTCTGCAGTGGGATCTTAAGCTAGTAGTAGAGATTGACTTTTTTCTATAAACAACAACAACATATACCTATAATTGATAGGTATATGTTGCTTTATAGAAAAAAGAAAGTAGAAGTAAACCTTCTTGATTTTCTGGTGGTGAGTTGAATCTTGAGGGCGTAACACCGCCTCGTTACCCTATATAGGTAGGCGTGTGCTACCAAATGGTAATTATTCCTATTTTTAATCGGGCTCTGAATGCTTGTTTGCTACGATCATAACTTTTTAAAACAATGAAATAAATTACTACGACTAGAATCAGTCATGTGTAGAATCGGTCAATTGGAGAATCGGTAATTTATAGAATTGTACATTCCAAGAATCGGTAAATCTTAGACTCTTTAGTCATTTCGCGAATCAGTTATTCCTCGACTAAACCGACAATACGTGAAACGTCAGATTTTTACCATCTCTTACAAATAATAATTTATTTTTTTTTATGTCAAAGGATTGGCAGACAAGCGGACGGGCCATGTGAAAGTGGTTACCGTCGCCTATGAACATTTGCAACACCAGGGGAGTTGCCAACGCGCTGTCAGCCTTGAAGCACTCTTTTGACGCCAGTTTTGAAGAACCCCATATTGTAGCGCTGTGGGAACACCTTAGAGGGAAGTTAGTTCAACAATTTGCACGTCCTGGGCAGGAAAGAAGTCATATTGAGTCATATTTTCCTTTTGATGAAATCAGACAAAAAATGCATATTAATCGGATCACCAATCATATTATTACCGAAACACAATAAATAATAATTAAAGAACTCATAATTCACTATTATTATACCTTAATCGTCTGCGGCGTGTTGCATAAGCTGACATTTTAGTCTTTATTAATATTCAATTTAATAATCGACTGGTACGAAAGCATTTTTGCTGATTGATATTTTTAAATCAATCATTTGAGTCATGTAATAAAATTTATATCTTCATACCGGGGTTTACCAGTAGAATTTTTTTAACGTATCTTTACTCCTGTAATCTCGGTAACATGCAAACACCCACGATTTGCCGGTTACGTTTTGGCCCATGTAGGTAACAGATGGCGAGCCTGTTGACATCTCCGGGCGCATTACCAAACTTCAAGGTACTGGGAAATTTCCAGAAAATGGGAAAATCCCAATAGAACTAGAGATAAAAGACAAACTCAAACCACAGTGGCTTTAAACTTTCGTTATTCCCGTCATCATATCGTCAGAATGACATAAATAGTCACATGAGTCATAGTGACTATTTATATGTCATTACCGCACTATTACATATCAAGTTCATTGCCACGTAAACAAGGTCGAGATTTTGGCAAAACGCCGCGGATTCCCACGGCACATTAAAATAGTGTCAATATTTGACAGATGACATGTTTTTTCAACAATTTGAATGTTAATAATTTGTTTTTCGGTTTCTTTAAAAAAATGCGAAGGTTTTCAGGTGCGAATTGTTCAATGTTATTTTTCAGTTGCTATGAAATGTTCAGGTGTTGTTTGATGATATGTAGGTAATTGTGTAAGTGTCACTCGAGTAGTTTTTAGATTATTCTTAAATACGTGTCGGAAGTCTGAACGCCCACTAAACGTACTTGGTGTGGTATTTAAATATATTTATTTAAAATGTGTATGTTACATACCTAGTGTGAATTATTAACTCCCCTTTTCTATTATTCTGCACTAGTCTTATGATTTATTATAAACCTTTAGTCCAGCCGCTTTACTACTATGGTACCTAGGTACAGTGCTCAACAATAAATATTGCACATCGAGCCTAGGAAAGAGACTTCGGCTTATTTCGGGTCTGTAGAGCGTTATCTCTTTCGCACCGTACCTATTTGAGGTTTGCCGACCTTTTTGATCAAATTTTGACTACCAGTGCTTACGTAGGCAGTGTCCAACAGAGATAACGCTCTAAGAAGTCGGAACGAGCCGATCGTCTCTTTCGCTGACTCGATGTGCAATATTAATTTGTTAAGTACTGTATGTACCTACTAAGATAGGTTCGATTCTAATTCGATGTCAACTTTTTCTTTAATTTAACAGTTCACTCGTATGTGTTATTCAGAAATATAATGAAAATGATTAGATTATATTTCGATAATATACCTAATTGCTTCCATTTCTAAAAAATATTTTCTTTTTAAATATAAAACGCACAGTATTTTTTTTTCACAATTAATAGTGTGAAAAAAAAACTTGTATTCCTACATATTTCATGAGCCTTTCATTTATAAATTAATCGATTCATTGAGACAATAAAGTCGCGTGCGCAAACCGGTACATCGAAAAAAACTCGACACGTCGCGTCGCGGGCGCATCGCGAAATGTCCACCTTTTTGCGCAATCCTTAATTCTGAATGAACGTCCAATGATACGACTTTTATGTATGGAAAATAAATGAATTCGAAATGGCGGCCTTTTGTTTGATACTCACTCATTTTTTATTGGAGGTCGATGTCGCTTCGCTGATGAGTCATTGATGCTGTAGTATTTTTTGTTTGTGTCAATTTTGCCTTGGTTTATTTCTCTGGCGATATTTTTTTATAATCGGCTCCAAGATAAATGTACTGATTGGTACAGGTTTGCAATGATATTAACACTTTTGAAGCCCTGTTTATAATAATATATTTTACTGGTGGTAGAGTTCCAGTAAAGGGACTCGAGGTCGTAGGCACCACCGCTTTACCTAATCTATCTGCCGTCAAATGATAGAGTTCATCGCTATCGTATTCCGGTTCGATGGTACGTGTTTCCTAATCTATTTTTTATTATATGGTAGACTAGGATTGCCGTTACGATGCCTCGGAAATTCTTTAATGTCTGTTATCTCTAACAATCGAGGTGAAAGGAAAAATCAGGGATAGAAAGAGTGACAAAAATCGTGGTCGATTCTTTAGTGGACAAATAATAAAATTGTGTTCATGTACATTTAGCAATGGTGGTAGAGCTCCAGTGACGGAGCTCGCGGGCGTAGGCACCACAGCATTACCTAATATACTTGCCGCTAAATGGTAGTGTTCAGCACTATCGTGTTCCGGTCAGGTGGTAATGTACGGCCCTGTAATTTCCGGCACAGAGGCATAACACCTTATGCCTCAGCAGTGGAAACACATCTGCATTTTGACCTTGGTCTTTGGGTGTCTTTAGGCTGCAGTCATCACTTAACATCAATGTGAACTGCATGCTAGTTTGCCACTTCCATTACATAAAAAAAATCGATTTAGAAAATCTTGGGATCGATATATATGTTTAATTCAATATTATGAATGTAAATTCTGTCTAAACAATATGGGTGTCTAACTTGCTACGTCGTTCGCAAAAATACTGTTAAATAATAATCGTTCCATCCCGGCGACACCACGTCGCATATTCGCAACCGAATCTCGACAAACAAGTTATTTGGATTTAATCAACCCGAATAACGTTTAATGTTCCCCAAATATTAACATAACCGTTGCAATTAGCGTTACGCCGATATTCGTCGGAACAAGATCGCGGATCGGTATCGGTTTTACGATGTATAAATTGTGTTATGACTTTTTGAGTTACCCGTTTCTTGGAGAACGCATTTTTTTATTAGTGTTGCTATCGTTTGTAGGTTTGAGTATTATGTTTTTAATCTCTCAACTATAGATACGGTATTTTTTCCTGATAACATTATTAATAAACTTCATATTGAATTTAAAACTTTAATAGGAATTAATAGATTTAATGGATCAACATTCATTTTTATTTCAATTTTTAGATTTATTTTATTTAATATTTTTTTAGGATTATTCTCGTATATTTTTACTAGAACAAGCCATTTAACAATTTCACTTTCAATTTCAATATCATTTGATATTTTATAGTTGCAGTTAATAACGATACTTGTTAATTTCATTTTATTGAGATATTAATATCGTTTGTACTTAAAACAAAATTTGAATTATGTAATATCTACACATCTTAAGTTGAATTCGTCTAATCAGCATACATCATGCTCCATCCATACTCCCTGCAAGGCTGGCTTCAGGAGGAACGCGAGAGTTTATTATTGAGATTATTGACGGTGCGCTCGTGTCCCCTCGCTTTTAAAACGCGAGTCAAAAGACGCGCCAGGGTGAGGCAAGTGAATCAACCAGCGGGGAACCAGCCATCCAGGCGCCTCGTGAGAGTCTAGATGGGACATAAGATTGATTGCAGTTGAAGTTGAAAATAATCCTGTCACGTAGATAATAGTAGGGTGTAGGCACCACCGCATTATAGTAGTAACACACGATCGGATTATGTCCGGCGGACCGACCTCGCCGACCGAACCCGCGCGAGCGGACCGCGTCGGACCAAATCCGCTGTCGCTACACACGGCCAGATTTGGTTCGGAGCGTATCGAATCCGCTGTCAAAACCGGACGGGTGTTACGACTATTACGAGTACCTTATTTACTTATCTCTTATCTTAATGGTAGTGTTCATCGCTATAGTGTTCCGGTTGGTTCAGCCCTGTAATTTGCTGGATAGAGACACACCAACTTAGACTCGGGAGTGGTGTTATGTAGTTGTCTATAGGATCCAGCATAGAGCAACACCGGAGGGGAGTAGCCATATGCAGGCTTTCCCCTCTGTCAAAGTACAAGCCTATACTTGTCGCCTAGATGTTTAAATGTGTGCGTGAAATTGTTTCTGTATTTTGTCAAAGTCAAGGTGTGAGTTTCGTAGTAATAGACGATTTTCGTAGTGTGCGTGTGTGTCGCACGCATTTCTCCCCGCAAAAAATGACAGACTGTTTTGCATCGGTAATAAACGCTATGGCTACTCCCCTCCAGTCCGCCGCGGCCGGTGACCCGTGTTGCTCTATGGGATCCAGTATTCACTTACCATCAATGTGAACTGTATGCTCGTTTGTAATCGACAAAGAAATGCAATTGACCGTATCGCGATTGCCTCGCACTACTTACATAGTTACAGTCCCATAACAGCTTTCACACCCGACCGGCCGCGCATCTCGTTCGCGAACTCCGATATCCGATGTGAACGCCGCCTTAACCGATGTTTGCGGATAAAAAATCATCGGTGCAGTGAAATCAAAGTGAAATTATAACAAGAAAGTGATATTGTCATTAGTGTGTTCACGGCGCGTGAATATCATCAGCTGGGCCTGGGATCGATTGATCGGGTTAAGTTAACGAAAGTTATACTTCAATAGTTACGCAGCTCTCTTTGAGCAACGGTTTGTGTTACAATCTATACATATAATGAAACCAAGTCCCTCGCCGCGTCTATTTGTCTGTCTGTCTGTTTGCGATTAACTCAAAGACTACTGCACGGATATTCATCCGGATTTCACCGATAGGTAGAGTGATTCTTGGGAAAGGTTTGTGCATAAGGTTGTTGTAATAATTTGTTAAAGTTTGGTGTAAATTGATTAGAAAAGAATGTTTGTTATGTCGGAAAAAATCAAGCCGTCTGGGAGCTTTAATCGAAGACGTTGACTAATATAAACCCTTTGAGATATAACAAAGCCAAGAGTGGTGGAATATTTGATCTTTGATAGATCTCCAGAAACGCGATAGGATATAGGTATCTATCTTTTAAGAATAGGCACTTCCAATTTGAAGTACCTACTGAGCTTGTGTTTGCGACGTTCATTGCAAAAATCCAAAGCTTACAATAAATTACAGCACTAAACGAATCGCCAAAAAAAGAAATGATGATTTTAATCGTGTTTTCTGTTATAACACACTTCTTAAATACATTATTCTCGATTTAAAACTTAATACAATACCGATACTACATAAGTATTTGTGTTTATGTTATTTATTTTGCTCGATAGATTCAATTCGACACTCGTTAACCTGATTGTTTGACAGTCAAAATATGGGTATGGCTGCTCCGTACCGTATTGGAAGCCATTTTTAATGAGACGCGTAAGAGCAGTGACTTGGTTCATGTCCCAAATGGGGCATACTAAGGTTTTTTTTATGTAATGAAGGTGACAAAAAAGCTTGCAGTTACATTGATGTTAAGTTGTGACTGCAGCCTATAGACATCCACACAAAGACTAGAAGGCAAATACAGATTTGTTGCCACCCCTGCTTGATAATTTAGCGGCAAGTAGATTAGGTAATGCGAACCGCTAGGCACAAGCCTATGCCCGCGCACTCCGTCACTGGAGCCCTACCACCAGTTAAATATTATAATCTAATATATCACTTATTTTTTGTTATTCTCATGGAATTAATTATATTTTCTGTATATAGGTCGTAAAACTTGTTTATACTCAGTTTGCTTAGACATGTAGTTGGCTAACAAAAAAAGTGCACGGCAAATGAGAAGGGAACCTGGAATACGCACTTCATGAGTTTTAATGTTTTCCGCGAACACCAACAAAAAAGTATGGCGCCATCACACAATCACCGCAATGTGTTGACTTTTTGCAGGATTAATGAAACGACGCGGTGAGTTAGGCTGTATTGACACTAGATATTTGTCCTTTACACTTGGAAGAACAATGTTCTGGTGTTAGAGTTCCTGGAGCTCGAGGAAGTAGGACACGTCTTATCTTGCGTTACACTCTTGACAGTGATCTCGGTCGTATTTCCAGATGTAGTGGCTCTTTAAAAAGAAAAGGAGAAGGAAAAAAAAAGTGTATGGCCTACCTCAGCGAGTTTTGATGCATGCCAGCATCCCCTTCATTCGACCACGCTCCCGACGCTTCGGGGGCAGATAGGCCTGGGGAATGAAATTCACACACAAAGGGAACGAAATACACATTTTTGGTAGAGCTCCAGTGCCGGAGCTCGCGGTCGTAGGTACTACCGCATTACCTAATTTACTTGCCGCTAAATGGTAGTCTTCAGCACTATCGTGTTCCGGTCAGGTGGTAATGTACGGCCCTGTAATTTCCTGCACAGAGGCCTCAGGAGTGGTATCGCATCTGCATTTTCACCTTGGTCTTCGTGTAAGTGTATAGGCAGTCATTACTTAAGATCAATGTGAACTGCATGCTTGTTTGCCATTTCCATTACATTAAAAAAAAATACACCCCGACCCCCGAATCCTTTCCCCCTTTGTCGCGCTTCACGCGCGGAGGGAGGGATGATGTTTAGTAAGTAGCTTCACAATCCTTCAGGCACCATCTCATTACCTACCTAATCCATCTGCAGCCGAATGAGTGTTCAGCACTATCGTATTCAAATCAGACAGAGTTTCCCAACTTTTTTTTTGTTGAGGCTCCTCAGACTATGAATACCTAATATGTTCATGCTCCCCTTTACTTCTTCAATAAATACTACGAACATATTTATCTTGACTTGTTGAAATTTGTATTAAACGATAATCAATTAACGTCGGAACGTTTGAAACAGTAGTCGACAAAATAAGTGGATGTAATATTTTCATCATTACTTCAATACATGTGTAAAATGTTGTTTTTATTTTGCTTACGACATACTTTTTCCGTTATTTTTCTACGCCCCACTAGGGGGGTGCGTTTCTAGCCTCAACAATAACGGGTTAATCATCTCATAACATCAATTCGGAATGTAAACCAATTTAAAATTAAAAAAACCCATATAGCCGAAATAAATCACACTACCAATCTAATATATTATACATGCCTTTTGGTCTGCCGACTGGACATGAATCGTGAAAAGTGGGTCGAAAATGTCACTGTGACCTTCATGTGGGATTTGGCCAATAAAACACAGGTCCAATGTTAGGATCCTTGCCGACTATCCTGCACTACACACTACTACTAATAAAATACTACTAGTTAGCCGTCTAATACTAACAGTTATTTGACGGCCTTGTAATTGCGTGCACAGAGGCAAAATAAACTGCTTGGGCCTCGGGAATGGCAAGGATAATAATAAATAATAAAAAACGCTTACACTCACAGCCCCACAGTAAGTATAAACCTGTGTCGTGGTTGCCGTTGTACACATACACAAACACCCAGACCCGAAACAAATATCTGTATACCATACAAAAATTCGTCCCGGCGCGGGGATCGAACCCGCGACCCTTCGAATCAAACGGTCATCTCACACCAATGGACTAACCGGGTCGTCATAGGATGAAGATTGAAACCTCTGATTTTATTGTATTCATATTATTATACAGACTTCACTGTGAACTGTAAGCTTGTAAGGCACATTTAAAGATGGTGACAAACAAGCATGTAGCTTACATTGATGTTAAGTGATGACTACATCCTATAGACATCTACATAAAAACCAGAGGTCAAAATGCAGATACATTGTCAACTTGAGAGCTTAGTTCTTATGTTCCTGTGATAGTTATTACGGAGCAATACATTATAATCTAACCGGAACACGATAGTGCTGAACACTACCATTTGACGGCAGATACGTAGATTAGATAATACGGTGGTGCCTACGCTCTGTTCCAGTGTAGGGGAACTCTACCGCCAGTAATGATTGGGATTAGTCGTACTAATTTGTTCGAAATCGATAGATAATCCTCATCAATCTTGTTACAGTTATACTAATTAAATATTCGTACCTACTGAAATGTATGGTCACGGGACGGTCGTGGTGTGGCATGGTCTAATGGACACAATCCTTAAAGATTAATTACTTTGGAGCAAGCTAATAATATACCGACCGGTTTCCAATACGACATTTTATAGTATTGACCTTAACACCTTGAGATCGCTAATTGACAGTGACTAATCTTATGGCTTCGGATGCGACAATATGGCCAACTTGTACTCAAGTTTTTATGTGAAGTAGCCAAATGACCTTTCAATCCACATAATGGTTTGTCTCACGAAAGCGGGTGAGTCTTATTTGTAGTTGTAGGACGCACACACGCATGACTCAGCTAATGCTGACTGCTTTCAAGCTTACACACATAAAACATGGTGCATGTGCACCTATACTACGAAAGCCAACGTCTCGTCGCGAGATGACATGTACATGGGGCTAGAATATCTCTCTTTTGTTATTACCTGATATTACATTGAGATTCGTTTACTAAAAGCTTGTTGCATCGTATTTTTTATGTCTTATCTTTGATGCAAATGATAGACCATAATACAGATAATTTTGATGGTGATTGAACGCTGCAGGATACAGGAGAGGGATTCAATGCAGATGCTTCATTATGTTACCCAGAATCGCCACTTTTTGTTACTTTTTTTGGATTTGAAAGATACAAGTCTCAGCATACGACTCCCAAGTACATGTAAATTCTACTAACTAAAGAATTTAGACTAAAGAAACCTCAAGCTTAAGTAATTACTGGTTCTCTTCAAGCCAACACTTCAATTAAGTGGAAGTGGGGCGATGGACATATCTGGATTAATTCCAACGTCCGATTTATACGAAAATGTCAAACACATTAGTTCATTTATTGTGGATCGGTGAAATGTCAGCGCAAACGATTTCACGTTTGTTTTTGTCATGAAATTTTAACTTTCATATTAACAAGTATTGATTTCAATACAGACGGTTTGTCATCCGAGGTCTTTAATATCTTCAGCTGCAAAGTGAAGAATTGCAAGTCAAGACAAGAGAAAAAAAACTTAGGTTGAGATTTGCAGACAGATGAAAGATCGACTCCAAGTCAAAGTAAAGTCGTAGTGCGACGACGTTTAATATGTTTCACAGATGAGTTAGGGATATAGTTCACGAGAGCCACCTGGCACCAGACCAGCGTCCGACCACCTCAAACAGTATGCGCTCATTACATCAACTCCGCTCCGTATCGCCTCGACGGCAAGCCGTCATCGCGAGGGTGGCCCGCGGACTACGCGCGGACGGCGAGTGGACCACTCGGTGACTAGCTTGTCTTGCGTTGACTTTGCATTGCTAGCTCGCTGTTCCCAAGTGGTTCGCGAGTTGTTCACAAGTAACATCGCGTCGTTTACCCGTGGAGCACCCGCCGACAGCGAGTGGACGCCGTAAAACGAGGCGGTGCTGGTCGGGTGGCGGGTGGCTGTAGTGAGCTATGACCCTAAAACTCCTATTTTAAAAAAAAAAAACGAAACTCTTATTTTACTTTACTCTGTTTATTTTTTGCTCAGTAAGAATGTCCTTTAGTAAAGTTAGAGTTCTGACACGTCTGTGACGCAAAATAAGCGTTAAAACTTCGACTCCCAAGTCAAAGAAAAGTGCTGTCTGTAAATCTCACCCTGGATTCACAAACCGCACTATGACTTTATTTTCGGCAAAGTATTCGGATGCTCGCTCCGATAATCGGTAACCGATGTTTTTGTAGGAGAAAAATAGAATGTAAGTACTGATAGCAAGAGTAAAACGCACCGACTTTTTGTAGGACGTGTGCGTTGCAGTATTGCTATCAGTACCTACGTTCTATTTTTTTCCGACAAAAAATGGGTCACCGATTTATCGGACGTGGGCGAACAACCTAAATCTGTCGGTTAAGTAGTTGTTGTTTGTTGCAAACATAAATGTGTGCACATTTACCTATTTTAATTTTTGCACTCCTTTGTTGTCTGGGACTGTCTAGGAACGATATCCCTACATACGCCCGATCTAAAAAAACAATATTGATTTATAAACTTTTGTCTATCCCTTCTAAAAATACAGGCGACACATTTCAACATCAATCATTAAAACTTCAACGAATTCATAACGCCACTGACAAGTTTAATCAAGAAGACAACTACAAAAACTCCGGACGTAATTATTCCGCGTGATAGAACAAAATCTAGTTCGCTAATAGAAACATACATTCATAATTGTTCTAGTGACGTATTGTTATAAATGGGGACGATAAAAAAATGTAACGGCTGCGCAGTCTGCGCACGCGCCACTGGGTCAATCTGCGAAACGAATTGTACTGCACGACCGGCGACAGCCGCATTGGTATGGTGATAGGGATGCGAACATCGGTAAGATGAATATCGATATCGATGGATAAAAATATCGCATAGAAAACATCGATGAAGCTAAACATTGTTTTGTGAAGTGATAACTTTTTTAGCGTTCTTGTGATTTGAAAGTTGATGAAACGAAAAAGCGACAGTAAAAGAGACAGAAGCATAAATTCATTTAAAAAAAAATCAAAAATACTAGTGTATACAATTTCGGTGTGGGAACGCTTCCTATAAGTTGTAGTAACTTGTGTTAGAAGATTTACTCATTGAGAAAATGAAATTGGAAGCATTTACATTGTCTTTTATGATTTTTTTAGTTTCACTTCTATCGTGTATGAATGCACACGAAAAATAAAAAAACGCGAAAATGCGATGACATTTCAAACTGAGTATTTATAGGCACAAACCAATTTTGTTTATCATAACTTATAATAGTGTATCTTATATGAAGTTGTCATCATTTGAATATAACACACAATTCATATCCTGAGGTCGCAGGTTCGATTCCTGCCCGAGGTCAAATTTTTCTTTCCGTTTTTTCTTAAATTACTAAAGTTCACTCGCATGTTATTGCGAAAAATAAATATTAAAATTACTGTACCTATTTGTTATAAAAAAGGATTTTGACTTTGAGCTATGAGATACCTACATACCTATTTGACAAAAACATATTTTAGCGTTTCTGATCGCCTGTGTAGCCAGTTCTTCTTCTTCTTCTTATTGTGTTTGTTTAATTGTATTTTCGTCCTTACATTACTATTAAAAAATGCGATCGATATATCGATAATCTATGTCTAAAATATAAATATCTCGAACAATTTTGGTATACTTAACTAAGACAACCTAGCTACAGTCTATGAAAGCACCTCATCAAAATGTTACATCGATACCTCGCTTACGAAAATGATTGGATTATTATTATTTTTATATTTTTCAATTATGCTATTTGTTGTGTACCTACATAAATTTGCTTCTGGAAATTGCAGTCTACACAAAAAATTAATTGACTACTGCAGTCCAAATAAAGTATAAAGAGAAGAGATTGCAAATAGTAAGAAAAAAATACTAGCTCAAAAACACTCCATATTCGCCGTAATCGCGACCACACCAACACCGGACTATACGGCGCGTGCGCACCGCTACGAAATTGAATTTCATTAAGCTTAAACTTATTTTTAACATTAAAATGTAATCGCTACATTTGAATGGCATACGATTATGTAAGTTTAGAAGGATATTTTCTTGTTTAAATACTAAATTATTTTCGCGCTTCGCCTTCACTGAGAACTGCCACCGCGCGGTCACTAGGCGCGTGCGCAGCACCACGAAATTGAATTCCATTTAGCGATAGTATTAAGCAACAGTTAGGCAGTGTCCGTTTGGCACGACACAGTATGTCAGTAGTGCTCTTGCGTGATTGATGGCGTTTCGGGATCAATGACTGATGGGATTTGGTCTGGCGAGTGTTACTATTCTAATTTAAAGCATACTACGTATTACAACTGACGCTATGCCAACGGTACATAGGCGATACTAAGCCTGGGTTGCACCGCGATATTTAATTTTGTTAAAGTTACAGCTATTGTAACATTTCACATCCTTCTCTAACTTAAAGAAATCTGTTAAAGTTAGAGAAGGATGTGAAATGTGTGTGAATGTGTCCCGTTGTCCCCGTATGCCGTGTCCCCGTGACGGGGACAGCGGACGTGATTATCTAAGACTCAGTCGATGTGTAGATATTTTTAAAGACTAACGGACTAATTTCTGGGTTTTCTGGAGACTAAAACGCAACCGATACATCGGAATCATTTTCGTGAGCATTTTTTGATGTCGAATTTGCAGTATCGATGTGAAAGTTGATTCGACGTTACTTGGAATTTCAACACGACAAATTGTACCGATATAATATATCGTTTTTCCGAGTATACTCCACGTACCTTCAAAAACCGATACGATTATCTATCAGTGTAACTCATTGTATCAGATCACAGCGATCAACACCTCATTACCACAACCCACAACTGCCCAGTGACCAGTTTTTGCCGTCGCGTAATTGGCGAATCGTCTTCCATATTCTAGGCCTCCCGGATCCTAACTGCACACCCTCCTGGCACAGTAATGTAACGTAATTACTGTTTGATTGGTGCTGTAATTATGTTTGTAATTATCGAAGGTCGGTAATTGATTATTTCGCTCCCGTGTGCCCGATTTGCTGGGAATGGGGCTGCGTTCGGATATTTTTTTGTGCGTTCATAATTTTCAGGAATTAATCCTCCATGATGATTATGTTCATAATTTTGTAAATAGTTTTTTTTAATGTGACGAAATTGGCAAATTAGAGTTACATTTTCAAAAATATTAAAATCTTTAATAAAACCGAGATTTCAATGTAGATGCGTTGCCTGTCTTCCGCCGAGGCCTAAGCTGTTATGCCTCTGTGACCGCAATTGCGGGCCAATACTACCACCCGACGGAAAACGAAAGAAACCTACTACCTACCACTAGTAAATATATTTCATTGTTATTTAATTATTCCTTTCTTTTTATCAACGATGAGATTTTTACAGCTCGGTCTTCGAATTCTGACAACTTTATTTAAATTATATTATTAAAATTATGGATCCACATTGGTGGTAAATGAATACACAAACAAACATAGAAACCAGAGTTCCAAATGTAGATGCCCCACTATTTCGATCTAACATGCTTTGATACTATTTAAATATGGCTCTATATGTTAAAATTATACTAGAACACGATAACGCTAAACATAATAGTTTAGCTGCAGACAGATTATATTACCTAAGTAGTACGTCATATAATAAAAATAACGGCAACCCTTGATACGTCCCACTGGAGCTTACTTATTATTGGAGCAGCGTGGTGGAACGCTGCTCCAATGCGATTTGGTGGAGACATCGACTATGGAAAGAAGGAAGGATGATTGGTCTGTGGGTGGAGATAAGGGTAAGTGTCCATCCCGCTGTCGGATGTTTTCAAACCATCCATAAGGGCTCCGACAAGGTTTAACGACTACAATCTATCGATAGCGGGACGGACTGCTTAATGTGCTCTCCGAAGCACGGAAACGCGCATTTTTAATTTGCTACTGGCGGTCACCCATCACACACCCCCTTTACGATTGCGCCTCCAGCCGCGGGGTCATGCGCGCTTCGTTTGCCATATAAAATCATCAAATAAGATTTTTGTGTACATATCTATACGTATTAGGTAATATTAGGTAAACGTAACAAATCACTAGTTTTCTTTTTCAAACTAAACGATTTATGAATGTCGTTCAGTTATTGGAAACGGTCAGAGCAATTGTCTGTCTTACTTGTTTAAAACAAAAGAATTTTAATTATCTTACTTTGGTCGCATTTGTTCCACATTTCTGCAAATTCTAGAATGTCACATAACATTTCAATAACGATCTCGTTTGTGTAGGTATCTGTCTCTGTTGATCTGTTTACAAAAATGTAGAGAATAATAATTTTAGTGCATTCCTTTTATTTTGTAAGACAGTCATTAAATTTTATAACGTAGGTATAATGTATTCTAGTTGAATGACATGAAGTTTGTTTTTGTCTGATATTTCGATATCTGATATTTACAACATCGGTATTTTAACTACCGATTTCTTAATTTAAAATGCTTAGTAAGTATCTTAAATGACGAAAATTAACAAATCAACAGTTAAAATACTTTAGTATCCCATTACCTATTATTCGAATATCAAAAAACAATTAAATTTCGAACGGTTATAAATCATCTGATACGATCGGATCCGCGCATCACTAGCCTTCTTTTTATTTTTTTTATGACATTCCGCGATATAGGATATACTTTTTAATTGGATGTAATACGCGGTGACATTTAAATCTCTCGATTTGGGTCAGAAACTCCATAACTCGGTATAGATTAAGGAAACAATTGGAAGCTGAAAAGCGAGCGAAACGTCTAGTTGATTTAAAAAAACATTTTAATTTAATAAACGCGAGATAAATCCGTAAAAATAGTTTTATTTCAATGAGTGTAGCTCGAGAAAACTAGGAACATGTCAAATTGGTAACGGATCACACTGATCAATTGCAGTCTTTTGTGTTTCAAACAGAATATATAATGAATGAAATATCTAATTAAAACATCTACTAATTAATAAATTATATATGTAACAATGAAAATGATTTGATATTTAAACAAAACATAGATTAGCTTAGCACATTCATTATGAAATAACATAATTCGTAGTAAATTCAATACAAAGATAAATACAATATGAATAAGAGTAACCACTTGAATCTGATTATTTTGTATACTGTTGATTTGTATTAAATTAAATATAAAAATAAATAAAATAATTTAAATAGGAATGAATATTGCATGTGATCATATAAAAAATGTAATCTCGTAGATAGTGAATGAGAAATGAATAAGTCTTTTTATATATATATATATATATATATATATATATATATATATATCTTTTTTGTGTCTAATATGTGTGGTGTTTACGGGACGATGCGGTCGTCGGAACGTCCTTTAATAAAAAAAAACCTTTGTCAGAGAATATGTAATAATACTACGTATAGAATAATATATATATATATACATATATATATGATAACATAACAAAAATACTTACTAAATTCTAAGTTATGTTATATAATTTCTGTCAAAGGTAAAAGTTTGTTGTTGAAAAGTCATTACTAAAAATTACTAAACTACTTCCTCCTTCATCAATCAAACGTACCTTAATCCATGAAAATCAAACGCATCTTACGATGAAACTCAAAACTAAGATTGATAGTGGGTAAACGGTCAGTTAGTTTATCAACATCTAGTTTGATTTCTTTAATTCGTCTCGAGTTTCGTTTCATCTGAAGGATTAATAGGAGACATTAAGATGGCGGAAGTTTACTCTGCTTCATTTTCAGAAAAATTACTTGACATCCATATTTGTCACTAACTGTGCCCGCGACTTCGCCCGCGTGAGATTTTATGATTATTCACTATCTACCCGGACAAAGTCGTGGACGTAGCTAGTATAAAAGTAGCCTAAGTTACTCCTTATTACATATGCTATCTGCCATTGAAAGTCCCGTCATAATCGGTCCAGCCGTTCCCAAGATTAGCCCCG
Source organism: Macrosoma leucophasiata (assembly GCA_036365455.1). Lineage (NCBI taxonomy): Eukaryota > Metazoa > Arthropoda > Insecta > Lepidoptera > Hedylidae > Macrosoma > Macrosoma leucophasiata. The sequence continues at coordinate 1,694,447 of JAWQUS010000004.1, read as the reverse complement.
TCAAACAGACAAACAGAAAAAAATCGTAAAAAATGTTGTTTTGGTATATTGTACACTGTAAACATACATATCCATTTAGTAAACGGTTATTTTGATATTACAAACAGACACTCCAATTTTATTTATTTGTATGTATGTATAGATTGTAGAAATTTGCTAGTTACAAGAAATATGTTTAAATTTGTATTTAATGTTCATTCTTTTATTTCAGGTAACAACAGTTCTCGAAAGGATTTTTTGGAAACGGTAAGTCAACGGACTGTTAGAAAGAAAGAAAGAAGAAGTTTATATGGCGCATAGCCGAGAAACACAAAAAACAAGAACAGGTTGAAAAACACCAACAATTAATTTTAAAAAACAATAAAGTACACAAATAAAGAAAAAAAAAACAGCTACACAGTTGTGGCATTTATAATAATGCAATGTAATCTGCCTGTAAACCTGCTGGTCCTCATCGATATTATTGTAATGCTGAGCTGCAGCCAATCTTGTCTAGGCATAGAGCAACACAGGAGGGGAGTAGCCATATACAGGCTTTCCCCTCTGACAAAGTACAAGACCAAATGACGCCTATCGCCTAGATGTTTAAATGTGTGCGTGAAATTGTTTCTGTATTTTGTTAAAGTCAAGGTATGAGTTTCGTAGTAATAGACGATTTTTGTAGTGTGCGTGTGTGTCGCACGCATTTCCCCTCGCAAAAAATGACAGACTATTTTGCATCGGTAATACACGCTATGGCTACTCCCCTCCAGTCCGCCGCGACCGGTGGACTGCGTTGTTCTATGTGTCTAGGTAACTGCGTAATACATTATACACATGGCCGGAAAAAACCCCCCTTATTCATAAACATACATTAGATACATTTCAGCTATAGTGTGCTTCGTCTTTGTCAGTTGCATTGTCAAATGTGCAGGATAGAAAAAGACAAAGGAGAGATTAGCAACACTTTAGCTAAAATACGTTTATAAATAAGGGGGTTAGTGTGTACCATTTATGACGTACACATGGGTGGCGGAAGTCATAAAAAAGAAAATCGCTTCATGACCAGAAAATGGTTCGTTTAGGTCTTTTTATTTTTTATGTCACGAAGGTGGCAAACTTTCATGTAGTTCACGTGTATGTTAAGTGATGACTGTAGCCTATAGACATCTACACAAAAACCAGAGGTCAAAATACCTTAAGTTGTTATGTCTCTGTCATAGTTATTGCGGGGCCAATCATATATCGATTACTTTTTTCCCATACATTTTCTCTAAACATCCGAAAATTCATAAATAAAAAATTAATAATAATATACGCTTACACTCACAGCCCGACAGTAGGAATAAATCTGTGTCGTGGGTGCCGTTATACATATACAACACATACACAAACACCCAGAACCGAAACAAATATCTGCAGGCCATACAAATATTTCTCCCGGTGCGTGGATCGAACCCGCGACCCTTCGAATCAAACGGTCATCTCGCACCGCTGGACTAACCGGGTCGTCATAGTCCAATAATCCAAACAACGTCATCAGTATATCGATGACAGGGCACAAACAAAACGATGTCGCATCCATCCATACGGTAAAGCCATACGTGAGGTGTCGCCGATTGTGAAGGAATGTTGACGTGATGTGATCGGAATATGCGCATCGATTGTGATAATTAAGATCATAATGCGTTTCAATATTTACTCGGAGATTTGTAATGAAAGTGATATTACAGTTTTACAGCCTTTTTATGTTATGAAGTGACAAACAAGCATACAGTTCACATAGATGTTAAGTAATAAAGCTAGAAACATCTACATATATCAAATCAGAGATTTCAATGTAGGTATACGCGTTGCTACTCCTGAGGCCTAAGCTCTTATGTCACTCAACCGGAAATGACGGCGCTTATTATCATCTGACAGGGACACGATAACGCTGAATTCTATAATTTAGTGGTAAGAAGATTAGGTAATGCGGTGGTGCCTACTTGGTACTATTAAACATCAGATGAATACGTATGTATGTATATATGTATTAAGCATGTCGCTGTACCCTTTAGAATGGCCATATTTATATTTTAGCAAAAACATATGCGAGTTGTGATGCAATGAAACTTTGAAATAAAAGAAAGAATGGAAAGTAGCCTTCTTTTTTTTTTGTTTTTTATGTAACGGATGTGGCAAACAAGCATGCAGATCGCATTGATGTTAAGTGATGACTGCAGCCTATAGACACCCACACAAAGACCAAGGTCAAAATGCAGATGCGTTACCACTCCTGAGGCCTAAGGTATTACGCCTCTGTGCCGGAAATTACAGGGCCGTACATTACCACCTGACCGGAACACGACAGTGCTAAACACTACCATTTAGCGGCAAGTATATTAGGTAATGCGGTGGTGCCTACGCCCGCGAGCTCCGTCACTGGAGCTCTACCATCAGTAAAGTACCTTAGTTGTAAAGCGGCTTGCCTGGTTAACCTGAGGCATGTAAAAACTTAGGAAATATCGTAAACAAACTGCAGCACGTCACGCGTTTTGCTATAAAATTAAAAAGTCATAAAAAAAAACAAGGCCGATAAGTCCCATATATATATGAGTAATTATCCTTAATTTTGTCCAAATATTCCAAAAACGCCGGGCGGTCACTTACCCCTGGGACACATTGTATTATTTACTCCAAGTCTGAGAAGTTGACCCCAGGCGTTTAGGGAAGCAGCAGCCATTAATGCTCTATTAATGGCCACTCAGCCATCAAGACAGTGAATCTGTTTAAGCACCAACATGTTACCAACAAAGTAAGCATGCTACAAACATACCAGCCATCCTTATAAAGGTCAGACACCGTTAGACTGTATTCGTGCCGCGCCGGTTCACCACATTGCGAACGTCGCAAATATTTATATAATTATGATGAGTGTGTGACACTGCTTTACTGCGGCTATATTTATCTAACTACTTTGTCCGGGTAATTGGGCCAACCCTTTTTTATTTAACGAAAGTGGCCAACGCCATGCATAACACTTTTATATAGATTATTATAGATCTTTATTAAAAGTCTTGATAAAGATCTACACCAGTGATTCCCAAAGAAATCCAGTTGGATCCCCTGGGTTCCATTGGGAACTCGATCGGGTTCTACGTAGGCGTGAATAAAATTGGAAATAGGTTTGTGAATGTGATACCTATAAGTAAAATGTAGCAAGGATGGGAGTCCACCGAAACCAGAAAAAAATTGAAAGGGATCTACAAAAAAAAAAGAGTTTGGGAACCTCTGATCTACGCGTAGTCTACTTGTCTACTGATATATCTCGCGTATTTAAACTCAAATGATTTTTTAAATCAGCCCGTTCGGTCGCTTTCTAGCTTCCGTGGTCCCGGGAAGACTAAAGTGACATTTGTCTAAAAGTATGGAAAAAAAAATAAAGTCATGGAATAATAAAAATAATGTACTTACAACATCAATACTTGGTGAGCTGTACCCGACATGTTTGAATATAGACCTCTTATCGGATTGCTACTCAAAGTAGGTGCGTAAAGATTTTCATCCATATAAGTGAATTAGCGCTTTGATTTTCCAACGGGAAATAACAATGGCTGTCCCATTTACCTCATAAACGAACTTAATTACCCGGTATGGCGTTTGAGCTACCGGTAGTATAGTCGAAGGCAAATATAGATATCTACTGGTGGTAGAGCTCCAGTGACGGAGCTCGCGGGCGTAGGTACCACCGCATTACCTAATATACTTGCCGCTAAATGGTAGTGTTCAGCACTATCGTGTTCCGGTCAGGTTTTAATGTACGGCCCTGTAATTTCCGGCACAGAGGCATAACACCTAATGCCTCAGGAGTGGCAGCGCATCTGCATTTTGACCTCTGGTCATTGTATGGGTGTCTATAGGCTGCAGTCTTCACTTAACATGAATGTGAACTGCATGCTTGTTTGCCACTTTAATTACATAAAAAAAAAAAATATGAAGACAAGTAGATGATGAATAGCGGGCGTCTCAAGTCCCGGGTTGAAATTACTGAATCAGTGAACTTTATAATGTGCTTTTTCATTCGGATTAGTCCCCTCAGGTATTAGTCTCAACTTTGAACTTTTGATTACATCTCCATGTTCAACGTTGAGCAAATCGTTAAAAGTACACCATTTCAGATTTTAAGTTATAATAGCGAGATTTTATCCGCGTAGAAAATATTTTAAACTACTTATTATTCGGCGTCAACTGTACATACACAGCACACAGAGGCCGGTAACGGTCTCGCATGAACCACAATTAGCAATTGTTATTTGGTAGTCGATAATTTACGTCGGCCTGAAACTTGGCCTTTTCTAGGACAGCTAGTAATTGAGGCAATGTAGTATTATATTGTGACTTTAAGCAGAGAATTCGTCCGCGCGACGTTCGTAATTTACCCCCTTTCATCCCCTGTTTTACGTTTAGAAACGATGAAATGACAGCAAAGTTTTTAAAGAAATCGATGAATGTCTTTTGTTTTGCTATATAAACTTTCACCTCCTATTTCATTATTTTAACGGCGGCTAAGGCACAAGCGGGTAAGTGCGTACAATCACAGGCGGTTGCATATCAAATTGTAAAAGCGGCTAGCCGCGCGGCTGCCCGCCCCCGCGGCTAATAGGTCCATGGCTGTCACATGCGTCATACTCGTGAACGGGTGCTGTTGGTGGGACTGGTCTGTTCTGGTTTGTAGGAGCTACATCTGATTTAGTAGATACCAGTTAATTTGCATCTATGCTGTGGACGTTCACATTATTTGATTTTCAAGATAATCTGTACTAGATTTAAGCTCTCATTTAAAAGAGCTCTTACTGAGTTTGTTGGGTAGCGGAGTTCTTCTCAGTAGTGACTGCACTTGGAACTCTGCTAAGTGAATAACTTTGATCTTGACGAATAAGTTTTTCTTTTTCTTCGTTTACCATCATTGAAGAAATTGAAAATTTTTGTGATAATGATATTATAACTAAGTAAGGTACTATAAATTCTATTTTTAATTTACTATAAGGTAATAGCATAAACATATTTGCTTTTACTATATGTAATGGTTATTCACTCTAGGTAGGTACCTATCCTATAATCAAATCTCAGATCTTATGAAGAGACTTATCCTTTTTTTTTGGCGTCGGCAATTAGATTTGTTTATATTGCAAAAGTGGCAAACAAGCATGCACTTCACGTGGATGATAAATGACTGCAGCCTATCGACATCTACACTACAATCAGTGTAGTTATATCTGTATGAAAGTTATCACGGGGCCATACATTATCATCTTACCGGAACACGATAGTGCTGAACACTACCATTTGGCGGCAAGTAGATTAGACAATGCGGTGATACCTAAGGCCGCGAGCTCCGTCACTGGAACTCCACTTGTAAAATGTAAATGTAATATTCGTTATTTTCTTTCTCTAACCATAAAAGTTAACAACGTGCATTGCGAAGGCGGTTACTCTAGATAAATTAGCCAGTTACGTCCCAGATGACGTGATACCCTGATTGTATCTGTTAAGTCGTTCAGTAACACTTAATGTGTAGTCGAGTCATCTAGTCGACGTTTATATGCGATTTCACAACGGTGAAAAGTATGTCTAATCATACAACTAAACATTTGAAATATTTAAATCATTGCAGTGCAAAAATATATATTTGTAAGTCAAACTTTATCTGGTGTAAGGAGACAGCTATATTAAATTATTCAAATATTATTAATTGCTTCGCTCCCCGCGGTCTGCTTTCGCTGTATGAGAATAAACATTTTTTTTTTTATGTTATAAAAGTGGCAAACAAGCGTGCAGTTCACATTGATGTTAAGTGATGACTGCAGCCTATAGACACCCACACAATGACCAGAGGTCGAAAGGCAAATGCGCTGCCATCCTGAGGCATTAGGTGTTATGCCTCTGTGCCGGAAATTACAGAGCCGTACATTACCACCTGACCGGAACACGATAGTGCTGAACACTACCATTTAACGGCAAGTATATTAGGTAATGCGGTAGTGCCTACGCCCGCGAGCTCCGTCACTGGAGCTCTACCACCAGTAAACTAAAGATGGCTAAGGCGTTGCCGATCTGCTTTCCGCTTCTGGAAAGCAGTTTGGCTCTGTAAGGGAAGTGGGTAGGCTTGTAAATCTATACATACTCGTATATGTAAAAGCAAAAGGGGTTCTTTTTAGGACGTGTGCTCGAATTCGTAAGTAATGAAGGTTGCTCCCGTGCAAAGTCGGGGCGGGCCGCTAGTGTGACATAATCAGTAAAATATGCAACAAATTCGGCTGTAGCTTTGTCTCTAGATGGGAAAGTAGAGTATCTACAACTGCCCCATTACTGCCACCAACTGTCAACGTCCAATTGGGAAAATTTCCAGTAGCACCACCGCATTAGTAGGAACAAACTTAGTAATCCTCTCCAAGTAATCCAAATGTAGGTTATCTATTTTCTGTGATAACTACCAAATCATAACGTTATGGTAGAGTTGTACTGCAGTTTATTATGCTTCAGTATGTGAAGCAATAAACACACATAAATGTGTACATCGGTGCAGTACGGCACATCAAAGCTAGGGCCGGTGTTAACTGCACGAGACAAACATCCACAGTTCATAACTCGCGAGTATTTATTACAGTTTTATGCTGTGACAAGCGTTTGGTGCAAGTGATGACATTTTTGTCGTTTTCGTCTGAATATATCAATGGCCACATTGAAACCCTTTCTATACGGTCGGGACCAACCACCGACCGATGTTTGTATTTGTTCTACACAGTCGGGCAGTTGAGTCACCTTGTCAGTTCTTTTAGACATTCAAAGCAAAAGGCTGATTCTCAGATATCCGTGCCGTAACAGTTCCGGCACAGTATCGCCACTTCACTGATATGTGTGAATCAGCCTTTATGTCTGTCGCGTCGGCCGGCAGCATTCCAGTCGTTCGGAGCCGACCACGGACGTAGCTTGTTGGGAGGTATGCGCTCACGACCAAGGCCGTTGAATTCAACCAAAATTGGTCGGGTCAACCGATTTCTACACTGTCCAATTTAACATCAACCCGACCAAGGACAAGACGGTCGGTGGTTGGAGCCGACTGTGTGGGTTTAATTAGTTAGGACAAGTATAACGCGTGACGTTATGAGTATTTATCATGTCAGAAGTTATCTAATCAGATTGGTAGAAAGGTATACATTTACATTCGTGCTCTTGATCTTTTTGATTCCTCAAGCCATCTCATAGAGCAGTCTTATTTTAATCTGACTGTGCTACCACGACCGTCATACGTCGAAACAAAGTGAGATCTCTATATGAGAGATGATGGTATGACCCTGTTTGAGATGTAATGCAGTCTATATTCTATATTCATAAGGGTGTCTATCTAAATATATATATTCAATACACATTCACAAAACAGGTGCTCAATGCTAAGGATTTGGCCTATCGTAAGGTCTAAAATCTTTTGAAAGTTGTGTCGTTTTAGTCCTGACGGAACACAATACCATTTAATATGGGGCATATAGGTTGAAACTTGTGTCCAGGCGACGATTGCTTGCTAACTTCACGAGAAATAATAATGAAAGAGCCAGCGTACAATAATAGTCGATAGAACAGTGATAAAAAACCTCAATCACTTGCAACTTGCGCCAATCTTAAATGCAAGACGGAGGGACGGTAACACCGTGACCTTGGGAGTTGAGTTAATGTACCATACTTTACTTGCATACCGTTACAGTCATACTCCTTACAGAATGTACGTATTATGTGATGTTGGCGAAATGCATATAGAAGACCAGTGACGTAGCTTATGGGCTTAGTCAGCTTTTACCTAAACTATACCGTCAAATAGCGTTTAGCGCTGTATGTTCCAGTTAGATGGTAATTACCGGATGGATCCGTTAGTAATAAAGTTAAAACATTTACAGCGCATCTAAAATAAGACCTCTGTTTTTTTAAACATTACAGGCACTATTGATTAACCATCTTTGTGATTGTGTGAACATGCGTCTTTTATTTCACTGGTGGTAGAACGCGTGACGGAGATGGGACGCGGGCGTGGGCACCACCACATTACTATATCTACTTGCAGCTAAATGGCTTGCTAGTGTGCCGCGCTATCGTGCCCGGTCAGGTGGTTATGTGCGGCCCTGTAATTACCGATACAAAGCCAACAACTAAGGAGTCAGGAGTGGCAACGGATAAACATTGAAATCTGTGTTTTTTATGCTTATAGGCTACAGTATTCATTTACAAAGATCTTTGGTCCGACATCTAAATATTCTCAAAGTGTAACGTGCATTGCTTTTTGGGTTGTTTTCTGTTGTTTTTCACTTTTTAGTCATGGCTTTCTGAATTGTTTTTTTTTTTAGAATTTACTTTCTTCTTAGATTTTTCTGATTTCTACCACAAGTTCGCAGAGTATATCAATTTTGTCAACCTTCCTCAAAGTACGCATCATTGGTCAAGAACACCGCTACAATGTCGCACGTTTCTCTACACTCATTACCGAAACTCGATCGAGTCTCTAAGTAAATAAACACGTGGCCTAAAGAGCAGCTAACAGTATTGCAGTTATCTCGCTTTGATACGGCTTACAATATAAAGCTCTGCAGATAGGGTTGCCATCTGTCCGACTTAAGCCGATATTTTAGGTTTTTTTTAGGTCATGTGCGGCCAAATATTTACGTGCGTACGGCTTTCGGTAGGTATTTTGTTTGTACGTAAAGGAATCGAAAAGTTCGCGGTTCGCGGTTCGCGGTAAGGGGTTCGTAGGTAGGGTTGCCAACTTTACTGACTCGGTATCAATCAAGTCGATTTCTGTATTTAGTTTTTACCATGACCAGATCAATGAGAACGTGCCTGGCAGTCATCATGCCACCATTACGTAAATCTCGTCGCGAACCCCCTGCCATCGAACCTCTAGGGGTTCGCGTACCTCACTTGCGAACCCTGGAATATAAGATTTTAGTTTTATTGATATCTTACAAACAAAGCTATATAGTTTCTATCAACTTTCATTAGATCGAATGATTGGTCTTATTTTTTATACCACAGCTACAATGTTGCATATCGCACGCAACTCATTATCAAAACTAGATCAAGCTTGCAAGTGAAATAGAGAGCAGCTAACAGTAATGCAGTAATCTCGCTTTGATATGGCTTTCGATGATAAATCAGCTTATACGAACTTACAAGGGGAGAGCGGGCATTGTCTTTTAATCTGACACTCGACATCTGCGTATTTGGGTCTATTTTAAGGAATGAGTCTGTTCATTTAATTCATGTAATATTTAGCTTTGGAATTTATTGCATGTGCACGAATACCGCCCTATCACTCGGGGTTTCTATGACAAGTAATTTTCACAAATCTATTAATATAAAACGTTATTTTTTGCCACGAGCCGGTATACAAGTATACTTTTTTTATGTAATGGAAGTGGCAAACAAGCATGCAGTTCACATTGATGTGATGACTGCAGACTATAGACACCCATACGAAGACCAAGGCCAAAGTGCAGATGCGTTACCACTCCTGAGGCCTAAGGTGCCGGAAATTACAGGGCCGTACATTACCATCTGACCGGAACACGATAGCGCTGAACACTATCATTTAGCGGCAAGTAAATTAGGTAATCTGAGATCTTTGCGCAAGATCTGCGGTGTATCACTCACCGATCGCGTTCGTAATGAAGATGTAAGAAAGAGACTTTGTGTGAATGATAGTATCGGTGTAAAAATGAAAAAAGGCATGCTCCGATGGTTCGGGCATATAGAAAGAATGTCGAATGAGCGAATGACTAAACAGATATACAATGCGAATGTGGATGGTTGCAGAGGCCCAGGAAGACCAAGGCTGACCTACCATGACCAAATAGGTCGAGTTCTGTCTGATGGTGGTGTCAAAAGTCTTAGGAATCGGCGTGCATGTATGAAGAGAATGATGAAAGTAGACGAGGCACGAGAGGTTTGTCAGAACCGGGATGTCTGGCGCTCTACACTCTCTGCCTACCCCGTTAGGGACCTGGCGTGAAGATACATAATAAATTAGGTAATGCGGTGGTGCCTACGCTCGCGAGCTCCGCCACTGGAGCTCTACCACCAGTGAACTAGTAACTACACGTACTGGTGGTAGATCTCCAGTGAGTAAGTAATATTTTTTATATAAAGAAAAATGGAAAGAAAAATATGACTTCAGGCGAGACTCGAACTCGCGGCCTACTGGGAATCTAGTCCAGCCGCTCTTCCAATTGAGCTACTGAAGTCCTGCCCGATTTGTCAAATCTTTCCTTCACATTTATTGCATTGCTTTATGGTAGCAGCAGCGCCATCTATTGACAACTATGCTAGTTAGGCAACCGATATAATAGACTTTGCAGTTTATTGAATATCGTAAAGAAGTCGCTTTTACCCTTAATAATTGTTTTATATTATTTCGCATTAACACATGCTTGTGAAATATATTTTATAACAAGCATGTGTTAATGCGAAATAATATAAAACAATTAGTAAGTAATAATATAACCTTTATTTGTCTGCATAAAACCAGAGATTACAATGTAGATGCTGGCTTAAGCTGTTATGTCTCTATGCCGGAAATCAAAGGAGCCGTATAATTACTATCTGACTGAGACGCAATAGTGCTGAATACTGTCATTTAGCGGTAAGTAGATAAGAGCGGTAATACCTGCCGCCCGAGGTCGGACATCAGACCTCTACCACCAGCGATGGTAAACAAGACGTTTCGATTAAAAAATGAAGTAATTGTGTCACCGTTGGGACTGTGAGAGTTATATTTACCTGCATTGCCTGTTACAAGGGCCAAAACGGAACCGGCGAATCGAGGGTGTTTGCATATATGCTTGAATGTATGCATTTACCTTGCCTACCCATTCGGGAGTATTTATAAATCAAATGGTATTCCCAAACACAACAGCTTTTGCTACTTTTAGTTTACAGCTTTTACTTTTTTTACGGTAAGCAACTGGTATTGTTTAATACTAAAGGTTAATCATCGCTGTTAGTGGCGGTTAGTGGCCTTTAGTCCTGATATTTGTTATTCATGTTAGGCCACTTACATCTGAATTAAAAGAACCTTAATAATGTTAAGCAATGCACATATATTAGCTTTCCAGATTTGGCGTCAAAATTCCAGTCTGCTCGTTTTTGCTGAGAACTTAACAATTGCCACCAATGGATACCAAGAAACCTTGTTGCTGTAAGATACAACACCAAAGGCTGACAGAACATTAGACAGTATTTCTCGTCTTAGTTTCCTCATAACACTAACTCGCCTTGTCTATTTTAATGAGCTGAACATGCCCTACAATTTGGAACTCTCGACCTTGCCTTATACGAACATTATGATTTACATAATAATACACGCTCTCCAGATCTCTTGGGTGTTAAGCACATATTTATTCAAACAGCACCCACGACCGATCACCGTTCCCTCAATGCCTTATTGAAACCGGAGTCATAACTTCACTCCCTATCCTCATCTATAACCTCTCTTCAGACGCCTCTTGACTCAAATACCGAAGCAACAATGTATTTCAGATTTATAGCACGTCGATAGCTGTCTGGAACGACCCTAATTGGGCTGTGAGTTAAGACTGCTGCCGCTATGAGGGCTTTGTTTGTCTTATTGGTCCTTCGGCTTGTGGCAGCCGGATCGAGGGTAAGGTGGCAATTTGTATTCGTCTGATTGTCTTGGAAATTGATTTTGTGTTTGCATTTGTTTTTTGGGACCACCTACTTGGTTCGCTTTGCAGACATGTACCAGATTATGCGGCTACAGACGAGGACTTTTTGTTTCTTATTATTTTGGTATTCTTTTTGTGAAAGATGTAAACGAGCGAAGTAATGAAGCCGTCATGTTGATCGCAAGACATGTGTCATGCGTCCAATCAGTTAGCGTCGCCATCGGCTCCACCTTGTAATAAGGAAGGAACTTTCTCTCCGGGATTTTGGGCAACTCAACTGTTTGTACTATGGTATAAAAATATCCCAGTTTGGTTTAGTTCGAGTTTTATTCTCAGACTTCCATTTCGGAAACATTTGAACACTGAATGATTACTGATCGTAGATAGGTGAAATCTTTCATGTAGGCTTGGAGTTATGAGTGTAGGCCACCCCTAAGATGCATTAATTTCTCAAAACTCTTCCGGACTAGAAATTATGCGTTTTCATATGCCATTAAATATACGACTATTTACTTTTCACAATACAGAAATAGTGAAATCATCATAAATACGAATATCGACTGGTCGTAGAGCTCCAGTGACGGAGCTCGCGGGCGTAGGCACCACCGCATTACCTAATATACTTGTGGCTAAATGGTAGTGTGCAGCACTATCGTGTTCCGGTCAGGTGGCCCTGTAATTTCCGGCACAGAGGCATAACACCTTAAGCCTCAGGAGTGGCAACGCATCTGTATTTTGACCTCTGGCCATTGTGTAAGTGTCTATAGGCTGCAGTCGTCACTTAACATCAATGTGAACTGCACGCTTGTTTGCCACTTTAAAATATAAAAAAAAGAATTCACTAAAAGATCTTTCACTTAAATTGCCTAAAGATGATCATTCAATAAGGAAAGCTTCAAATGAAATACTACTCCGAAAAAAGTTAGAACAGATCTCCATGTCTAAAGAATAATTCCAATCAAAATTGAATATTATTTATACTATTTCCACCTTTCATATTCTACCAACCCTGAGGTCAATAGTTCATTGTACACTTACCGTAAATATACCATTTAACTATTTAAATTTAGAATATCAGTAAACCCATTATTTACCACCAGGTGTTCTTTGTAAATGTATTCTATTTGTACTGTAGGAAGCATAAATAGACCAAATATCCAGTAACAGAGGTTTATTGGCACCGGTTGGGAATTTTAAAATTTAAACACGCGTTCATTCATTAAATGTGAGATCAATGGGATATATGGCGTGTGTAGTGTGTGTACACTTGTACATTTAGGTAAACATTGAAACGGTATTAGCACCGCCTCACACTTGCTAATTCAAAAGATGGCGCTGGTCGCTCTTATAGGGTTGTGACACAGTGCTCTTTTTATTTAGAACGATATTCAGACTACATTGAGATAGTTTAGTTGTGAGTGTATTTTTAAATTATTGCCATAAATAAAGTATTTTACTGGTGGCATAGCTTTAGTGTCGGGGTTCGAGGTACATCATCTACCGACCGTCAAATGATAGTGTTCATTACTGTTGTGTTCCGGTTAGGTTAATATATGGCCCTGAAATTTTCAAGACAGAGGCAAATCAAATTCAACCTATGGTGACAAAATGTAGACATGTTGCCGACATCTTGCCTTTCTATTGTACCTACATTCCAACTATTGGCTTTCGTGTAGTTATCTAAAGATTTCAAAATCCCCAAAATCCACGTAAACTACATGCTTGTTTACCACCAAAGACCTAGTTCTTATAAGGCCCTCTTGTGAAGTTTAAGAGAATTGTTCAAAAAAAAAAATGTTTATTTTGTGTTATTTTAAAAACTCTTCGATTAATACAATTGATTGATTAATAGTTTTATTCAGCAACATTTACTTATTTACGATATAATTTAAGGAATTAAAAAATAATTCTCTTGCTCACTAGTCGCTTCGCATGAACTGGATGGCGATTACAAAATTATTACACGCACTAAATGTCTCGTATAACTGTAATGGGGCATGGAGTTATGCATCGCACGGTGCTAATGTAGCGGCTAAGTGAGGCGGGGGTACTGTGTTGTTCCGTGTCCACCTTACTTATACCTTATTTTTTTAAATCAGTAATACATGTTGGTAGAGCTCAAGTGACGGACCTCGCGGGCGTAGGCACCGCATTACCTAATATACTTGCCGCTAAATGGTGGTGTTCAGCACTATCGTGTTCCGGTCAGGTGGTAATGTACGGCCCTGTCATTTCCGGCACAGAGGCATAACACCTTAGGCCTCAGAGTGGTAACGCATCTGCATTTTGACCTTGGTCTTTGTGTAGGTGTCTATAGGCTGCAGTCATCACTTAACATCAATGTGAACTGCATGCTTCTTTACAACTTCCTTTACATAAAAAAAAAACATACAACTAAGCTGACAATTGCGAGTTGGACTAGCGATCACAGGGTTCCGAAAAAAATGGGATATTCCTGTGTTAATTTAAATACTAGGCACTTACTGAGGTTTTCCTGTAATCTAAACGTAAAACTGTGTGTCTCTATATATATATTTTTTTTTCATAATTTTAGGGTTAGTAGTTTCCGACATAAGAGGCGGGGTGATATGTTCAATTTTCATCTGTTTCATTAAATAACAAAGTTTTATTTATTTATTTGACATCCTCTCAGAAAGACCTTTTATTTGATATGCTACTCATATTGTGTATGCTGTACCTACTTTAAACCATTTTTTTTTTTCAAAAAGTCTAAACGCAAAAGTACCATTTATATAGGGGTTTTTTCCCTTCAGAAACGAGACCCTATAATAGTGGTGCAGACCTATAATTTCAGACACAGAGATATAAAAACTTAGAGAATATTTTATTTCCGGTTTTTGTGTATATGTCTAATATGTCTATAGGCTTGCAGTATTCACTTACCATCAATGTGATAAAAGCGAACATTCGTAACAATTTATCGCGTATATAAGCGGTTGTTTCAGTACCTACATCAAATACAGCAGAGCGGTAGCGCGGTGCATTGCCCTTGAAAGTTTATTTTGACGGCCCATACCGTATAACACTACAAGTTAGGGTTGCCACACGTTAAACATGTATTTTTTTAAATATTTAAACTACACCGTGCTTAAATCGCTCTGCAGCCAAAAAGCCAGAATTATCATTAAAGTAACGATTGCAGTTATCAAATTGATAAAAAATGATTTAATACTATCTTAATATTAACATCGAAAATAGTAAATATTTGCATTGACAGCTTGTAAGCAACCAGAACAAGTATTTCTACAAATCCTTTACTTTTTCAAGTCGCTTACCTACCGAGTTTCTATTAAAAATTGTGATAACAAAAATATTCCTTTAAAAATAAAGAAACCGAACATCTGGTAGCAGAGCCAAATATCATCGGTCAAATAAAATCACAGAGGCTTCGTTGGCTTGGCCATCTTTAGAGAACGGGGGAAGATCGAGCAGTGAAACTTCCATAATTGGGGCGACAAGTTGGTCGTCCCAGGTACCTATCGCTGGAGTGATGTGATGCTAAAGGAGGCCGTGGCCTTCAGGTCGAAGACTGACGGGAACTGCCTCGTGGTAGCAGGCCACTGCTACAACGCTGAGGTCCTGGGTTCGTTTTCCGGGTAGGGGGTTATCAGAGATAATGGTGTAAAGTCCTTTATCTCTGATTCTATTCGGATTTTTCCATTTTCTGAAAATTTTGCAGTACCTCGAGGTTTGGTAATGTGCCCGGAGATATCAACAGGCTCGCCAGCTGGTACATGGGCCAAAACGTAACCGGCGAATCGTGGGTGTTTGCATGTATGCTCTGCCTACCCCTTCGGGGATTACAGGCGTGAAGTAACGGATTTCAGGAGTTCACGACTTACAGTTGTAAAAGACCATAATTCCTCCGTATAAGATTCATTTTAATTAAGTTGTTACTTACTTAACTCAACGGCTCCCAGCTTATTACGAGACTGCTTGTTACCTACTTAACTTTACGATATGGCTGTCTCGTTATCGTAAAATTAAATTCATGAAATGATCGACCATTACTTGATATGGACTCCATAAACATAGACTGCATGTTTAATCTTATAATTTTGTTTCATTATAGTGCAAAATAGAGTTTTATTATCTCTAGTATAAAAGGAGCATACCACTTCCGTAGTCTCTCTTAACACTAGTGGTGGAAACAGGGGTAGAGGCTTTAAATATACATTTTACTGCTGGTAGTGCTCCAGTGACTTAGCTCGCGGGCGAAGGCACCACCGCATTACCTAATATACTTGCTGCTAAATGGTAATGTTCAGCACTATCTTGTGCCGGTCACGTGGTAATGTACCGCTCTGTAATTTCCGGCACAGAGGCGTAACACCTTACGCCTCAGGAGTGGTAACGCATCTTCATTTTGACCTTGGTCTTTGTGTGGGTGTCTATAGGGTGCAGTCATCACTTAACATCAATGTGAACTTGTTTGCCACTTCCATTACATAAAAAAAAAATTGCATTAAAATATTGGGTTTCTGTTAGACGTTTGTAGGCTTGTTGTTTATACTTACCATATATCATAAAAAAACTGCCTTAGAGACCCCTGTTGGTCCGAACCTGATCTTTTGCGTCATTGGGAGGATTTAATGTATGGTCCCGTAATAACTATCATAGAGACATTAACTAAGGTGTGGCAAGAGCATCTGCATTTTCACCTCTGGTTTTTTGTAGATGTGTATAGGCTAAAGTCATCACTTTACATACCTACATGTGGACTGCATGTTTGTTTCCAATCATCGTTACATAAAAATATACGAGTGTGCTTTAAGGCACCACACGACTGAAGTAAATCTTCTTCAGCTCCATCTCTACTAACTTATATCTCTCTCAACTTCCGTTCACCTCGCCGGATCACAATTTTCGGAAAGCTCTGGTCACACGTACACTAGCTAACTCCCAAGTCAAGTGGGCGTAAAGATGTTTTACTTAAAAAAATGATTTGGGGGTTTTTATTGAACTGCCTCGGTAGCCTAGTGGTAGCAGGCCACTACTACTACGCTGAGGTCCTGGGTTCGATTCCCGGGTAGGGGGTTATCAGAGATAATGGTGAAAAAGCCTTTATCTCTGGTTCTATTGGGATTTTTCCATTTTCTGGAAATTTCCCAGTAGTAGTAGTTCTACGTTCAGAGACAAAATAACATAAGACTTGCGTGTGAGCAACGCATCTGTATCAGTACTACAGTATCCACCTACACAAAAACAATGTTTCGTAGTATTTTCTCATTAGAAAGAGGAGAGATAACCCTAAAACACGTCCAATTCGAACGGGATATCTACAAAACGATTCCGGCGCACGCCAAAATCATTCAGCCTCTTCTGTCTGCTCTAAATTATTTTAAACCAAACAATAACACGTTTTGGGCTCTTTTGTTTATTTTGTTATGGTCCAATTTGTTTTGCAGCTTTCGAGAAATTGATTTGTTTATTGAACTGTTTTTGTTTAGGAACTAGTTGGAATTTGATTTTTTAGGCACGCGCAGAACTATTCTTTTGGAGGGACATTGAACTCTACAAAAAATATATTAATGAGCATTGATGGATAGCCAGGAAATTACAGTGTAATGTAAATGGTTGACGAGCACGATGAGTGAGCAAGTTCGCTTCCTTCTGGCCCAACCATGTCAGGGTATCTAATTGCAGTCCAGTCCCATATACAGAGGGAGAGTAATGTTATTCAGTTAAATGATGCCGTTTAGCAAACAGTCTAGACCAGTGATTCCCAAGGTGGTTCATATAGACCCCCTGGGGTCCATGGGAGACTCGATGGGGTCTTCGTATATGCGTAAATAAAAATGGGATATATGGGAAAGTGATATAAATGTTAGCAACGGGGTCCACCGAGACCAGAAAAAAATTGAAAGGGGTCTACAAGAAAAATAGTTTGGGAACCTCTGGTCTAGACTATTAATTGAACGCCTAAAAAAGCTAATGGCTAACATACGCATTACGCCTGAGTAAGATTTGCATTCACTCATTCGCCTTTGACTTTTCGACTATGTGGTTAGCACAATGATAATTTACGTAAAGCATAATCAATTTATTTATTTTGGGATAAATTTTACAAAAAGTATGCATTCTGTAAATTGATTAGTTCGATCTTGAGATGCTATTCGACTTTAATCGTCGTAGACTTCTTTAGTGCCTACGTGTGCTTCTGTTGTTCTTTTTCAAAAATATTTTGAAAATATTTAATACCAACCCTTGTACGTGTGTTTTATGGTAGCAAACTTTATTAGCGATGATAAACGACCATTTTATGGCACATTAAATAATAAACATTGTTCCCAACTTACTAATCACTGGAATCAACTCCTTAAGTGCGCTTAGTATAAATAAAAAGTCTATTTAACTTAACATAATGCACTTCTGTATTTATTTACGGCAGCTTGGGAAAAATCGAGCGAAAATATTCCTTATGCCGGACTGCATATACTTCATTATGACATTGTCAACGTTAACTTGAACAATCTCAAATGGAATATTTTCAAAGAAATTGTAAAATATAACGTTTAAAGTCATAAAAATGTCGTTAACACTAAACGGGGCGTAGTCGAGGTATAAGCTGGGACTAAATTTAGGTTATAAACCAGTTTAAAATAATAAAATGTTGAATTATGGTTCCTTAAACGGCGATGAGCCAGAGGAAATATAACCTTTGATTACTCATTTGGTTTCAAGAGAAATGGCTCCATATTTGGAAAACTCCAATATTTTCTTTTTTGAGAATATGGGCAGTTCCAGTATTTAGTGTCGGGGGCTATCAGAGATGAGGGTGTAAAATTCTTTATCTCTGGTTCTATTGAGAAGTTTCCAGAAAATTGGGACTTCTTAATTTGGTGGTAGGTACCAGAGTTTGGTAACGTGCCCGGAGATGTGAACTAGCTCGCCACCTGTTACATAGGCCAAAACGTAACCGGCGAATCGAGGGTATTTGCATGTATTTTTTAATACATACATTTACCTCTGCCTTCGGGGATTACAGGCATGAAGTAACATTAAAAAATTTGAGGTTTTTTCCTGAGGCCTTTGATACGTCCCACTTCTGGGCACGAGACTTCTTGGGAGGAGGTCTGGTGCTTACTCCACCACGCTGCTCCAATGCGAGTTTGTGAAGATACGGGTTAGTGGCCAACCCATTGTCGGATGTTTTCAAATCTCCGACAAGGATTTATGACAGCTATCTAGCGATAACAACCGGGACCGACGGCTTAATTATCCACTAGCGGTCTGCCATCACACACCCAACCGCGCCCGTATCCCTTAACCGAGTTGATCGTTTCCGATCTACACCAGCCGCTAGGCCATGCGCACTTTTTAAATCCTGTGCTATATAAATCATGAAACATATATTTTTTTTAAATAATCAAAAAAATTGACGACACCTGTTTCACTAATCGTTCATCTCGACCATTGTGATGAAACAGTGCGATTGTGGAACACAGAACACATTGTTATTTAACAAAGAGAGGTTAGTGTTGTGGGCCTTGAAACTGAACGTGTTTCATTTGACCCGCTCCGTTCAGCAATGACGAATGGGACGAAAAGGACATTGCTTACTCAGAGCCATATTGGGCTCATTGGAAGAAGTTGATTGTATATAAAGTATAAGTACTCCATCCAGAGAATATGTAATAATACTACGTATAGAATGGACACTTCGACGTCCCGCCCGATTTCCCCGCATCACCCACCCAACCTCCTCCCCTCTTATGGGCGACGGTTGGTATTTTCTACGTGCTATGCACACAGGTGCACGTGTAAATACACGTCACTGATTGATGACTTACACAGTCAAACATAGAGACCAAATTATAGTATATAGTATTATAGTAATTATAGTATATAGTATGGAATTTTGGCGCAGTGTCCGCGGTGTGCTCCATCTAAAAGAAGTCTGGTAGCCTTCCCCAAAGACGTCCATAACAGTGTTATGCGTCATTTGGGCATATGCCATAATCACCACGCTTGGTGGGTAGATTGACGATCGCAGTGGTGATCATTTATCTCGGGATGCTGGCTCAAATCTCGCGATGTTATATTACCCCCTTATTGGAATGATTTGACCACCAATGGTACCGGCGGTAGTAAAGCCGGCAACGCAGGATAGACAGCGTCCTGCGTGTAGGTGCTGAAAACTACAATTTGTCGGCAGATAGATTATGTAATGCCGTGGTGCCTAGATCCTCGAACTCCGACGCTGGTACTCTACCGCCAGTAAAATGGGATCTGATTAATGTAAATTCATCATCATCATCATTTTAATTTTGTACATTCAAAGATGTTATTTACCCATTCCATGCTCGAGCTATTTGCTCCTTGGACTTTTTCGTATTACAAGATTTACAAGCCTTATTCAAACAAACCGCAAAACAAAAACAAAACATGTAATCAATATCTTTTTTTTTTACAGGTAAGTCACCTCGGCTCGAGTTTCGTAAGTCACAAAAAAAGTCCATTCACACCTCGCGATGTTTTGAAATAAAGCGGACCAAACAATGGTATATCAAATCACGTCACGGGTCCTTTGGAACCACGGAGCGTGACCTATCACAAAGACCTTTGTCGACCAATCACAACACAACGTCGCGTGCGCACAGTTTTATGTCATGTTGATGTTGGATTTGATTGTATCGGCATCAAATTATTTATTTTAAAAATGGGTTGTATTGACTATATAACTTCCTCCTTCCTCCTAAATATTTTTTTGCAAGAATTGTCGAATATATTTGGATAAAACTTAACATGAAGCTTATATCAATTTTAATTTACGAATTGAGGAAAATATTTCTAAAATATATTTTAATTAGGTACTGGAGTAAAACGTATTTTTTTATATCATCGAAACAACCAATCATTTTCTTATCGGATTCATATATTACAGGGGTTCCGTACCATGCATTCCCCATTAAGCATCGTTGGCTATATACACTTGTCTAGTTTTACTTACGTAATGGGTTAAGTTACCTGTCTCTGAAGCTAGCAAACAGGCTGCATATCACAAGGGCGCGACGCATGAATAATGTTCACCCATCATGCAAACGAACAGCCATTACAGTAATCAAAGGGTCCCCCCTTTGATTACTGTAATGGCAGACACAATGGCGCGCATAAATACATGTGACAGTCGATACGACGCGATTTCCATACAGAAATAGAACCTAGCTAGATTTTAGAACCATTATCTGTTTGAGAAAATATTGAAAATAATAGAGCGGGACATATAAAGTGAGAAAATTTGCAAATTATGGCCATTATTATTTTCAATGAATTTCGGTTATCACATCGTTAAATTCTACAATCATGCAATATTTAATTTATTATACCACCACTACTACTACGCTGAGGTCCTGGGTTCGATTCCCGGGTAGGGGGTTATCAGAGATAATGGTGAAAAAGCCTTTATCACTGGTTCTATTGGGATTTTTCCATTTTCTGGAAATTGCCCAGTACCTCAAAGTTTGGTAATGTGCCCGGAGATGTCAACAGGCTCGCCACCTGTTACATGGGCCAAAACGTAACCGGCGAATCGTGGGTGTTTGCATGTATGCTTGAATGCATGCATTTACCTCTGCCTACCCCTTCGGGGATTACAGGCGTGAAGTTACGTTAATTTATTATAAGTTTACTCGAAAGTGTTACCGTTCTAAAGTTGATAAGAATCATCCCTGATGAAACTTTAAAACATGATTAATGTTGATGTTGATATTTCTTGTGTAAAAAAATGAAAGAACTTTCCATCCCTAAGGCTCATAAATTACCATGTAACCGGAACACTGATAGTGCTGAACACTACCATTTGCAGACAGATAGCTTATATTGACGTCAAAGTCCGACTTTGGAAACCTACCAGGGTGTAATCCAAGCCGAACTCACAAAGTAGTCATGCGCCTCGCTTCTCTGGAGACACTACCTAGGTCACTACACTGTTCATTCGAAAAAAACTTCAGGTCTACGACATTAAAATACTATTTTATCCATATAGAAGCAGTTATTTTTTATGCTACAGGTATCTTGCCTCTGCCAGTCAAAACTTCATCATCCAGTGCTAATACGTACTGGAATCCAGCTGTGATATATAAATTGACTGTTAGATAAATCGCTAGACACCGCCTTCGTCTTAATCTCACAGAAACAAGTATGTCCATATTTGATGTAATAATTACGAAACTTGTGCTTATTAAATGTTACATGGTCTTAACAAATTGATCTCTGGCAAGGGGTTTTGTTTATTTTCCACGATTTTTGTGAATAATAATAATTAAAAATGCAAAAGATTTAGGTATAAGTTAACATATCACAATCAAACTAGCTCTCGTATGATGATCTCTGTTGTCAAAATAATTGGTTAATGTAAATAAATATCTCTGTGGTTTAGTGATAGAAACCCACTAAAGATAGGCTTGAGGCTACGGATTCGATAAGCTATGAGGACGCAATGCCTTTGCTAATCGGATAATTATCAATAGCATGCTCGCTGTTTTAAAACAAATGGCTCTTAATAGACAATTTTTCATGTAATTCGTGGGTCGATCAAACCTAAACATTGCACCAATTGGATTGATGTTCGAAAATTCCTTAACTATCAGTAAAAACTGACTGTAAAGAGAGAAAGAAATGCTTTTAAAACCACGAATGAATTGATTAAATAATTAATTAATAGCAACAGAGTTAAGATTCCTTTTGACTTGAAAAGTAAGATTTAGAAAATGGATCGTTTAGCTTTTAAAACGTATTTCTACCTCTGATTTTCTTGTAAGAGACAACCCTACACAATTGTTATCTACCACAGTTACTAAGTTTTGGGGTCAGGGAAAATCATTTCTACCGGTAAAGTAGTGATACAATCGTTGTTTACGTAAATCTTATCAGCTTGGTGTATCTAACCGGCTTGTAATTTGCAAGACAAGGTTTCTTGCCGGCCTAAAATTAAATTGTTGTGTTAGGTCACATTAGTTAAGACTAGACGTGGGTCAAAAATGATATTTCATCAGCTGTAGGCTAATGTTTTAGTGAATTTCCTCTCACTTCTCTTCCGTTACTCTTGGCAGAGTGGTTGTGTTTACAGTCCTTCGCTACTCGTCGCGTGTCTTTCCTATTCTGGAGTATTCTTGGACAGGTACGCCTAGTGTAAATTTTATCTGGTCTGTCCACCTCGTAGAAGTCCTGCCTCTGGAAAGTGTGCCCTCAACTCTCCCTGCACTACCAAGCGTTCGATTGATACCCTCCCTACGACGCAATACGTGGCTGTAGATGATTGCACTAACGACGATAGACGTTGTGTCAACCCCAGTTCTAAGAGTATGGATTGATATGTACGGAACGCAGTCCAACTGCCTAAGTAGTATGCTAATAGCAGGCCACACTACAGCTACGGTGAGGTACTCACGTTTGTTCCCTTGTTAGGTTAAGTTAAGGTGTTATTGGGATCTTTACATTTATGGCCAGTTTTCTAAGGTGATCGTATCGATCGTAATTGTAGCAGTAGATAGAATAGATTTTAAAATAATGCGCGTACGTATGGGGCGATCACTAGTATAGAATCGTGATGCATTTAGTTCTCCAGCTCCTAAAATCTTCGACATATCAGGTAGTTTGTCCATTGGACCATCTCTGAGATATTTTATCTTTACCACGACTCAAATGAACAGTGGTCAGAACATCTTATAATAGGAAATAAGGGAACAAAGGTAAACAATAAAAACAATTCTCACGAATAAATAACCCTCTCCTTTTAGAAGTCAGTTAAGAAATTACATAACGAAGTTCACGCAAGCGAAGCCGCAAGTACAGCTAATTACTTAAGAGCTTACAACTGTATCAAACTATAATTTCCTAATGATTTGCAAGTTCCGAATGAGAAATCATTTAAATGATAACAATGGAACATTTATAACAATTCGATCCATGCCTTATGGCAATTGACCTACGGCATTAGAGCTACAATTTCGCAACAAGATGTGGAGTGCGATATGCTTTGTTAATCAAACACAAATTTCCTTTTATGAATTATTTGAAAGAGCGATTATGTAATCAATGTTACACAAAAGCCAAAGCTTTGTCTATTTGTGAATTATGGACTCGTTTCTTATTGAATATGATAATGATAACGCCTTAATTGCAAATTCGAAAACAATAAAAGAAGGAGATAGGAAAATACGGCTACTGTAAGGGAGATTCGTAGACTACTTTACTTTGAATATAAGGATCTACAACGTTCAGTTCAAATTTTGTTTCAGACTCATGCACTGGTAATAGGTAATCATAAGGCCAGGAGTGATTTAGTGCCTCAGAACAACTTAGGAAATTCCATCATCTTTTAGTCACGGTATTCATCATCATCAGCAACACTTCAGCCGATAGACGACTGCTGGACAAATCCTCCCAAAAAGGCCTACACTATTGTGTCATCAGGGAGAATATGCTATAACCGTCACGCTTGGCGTGCGGATTGGCAATTGTAATGGCGGTAGTTTTATCGCAGGTCGCTGCTGCCCATCCGACGTTATTGTATTTACTATCGATTATGTTCGAATGGTTTGACCGTCATTGTTCGGTTGACTGACTGCACTACAGGAAGAATTTTCCTCCGCTAATGGGCGGTGGTCACGTCACTACACCGACCAGTATTAAGAAGTAGTATTCACCAGTCAACAATTATGCTATATTCTTACTTCTTATTTTAAAGATAATACAAATTTTCTTGTAAGATTGGCCATCTGAGTTACCAAACGTTTAGGTACACCAACGGTTCATTAACAAATTTTTAATTATCCTCAAAATTCGAACTCTCGCCTCAACTTTTACAACCAACGCATCTAGGCCAGAGATCATTAAAGCCGACAGCTTGCAAATTGCGACAGGCACTAACAATGGTCATGTCTACGTTGAAGGTAATCGTCCTATTTATTAAGCGTTAATGTGGCAAGCTTAAGTGGCCCTTTGGCACGTGTTCAAATATTTCCTGGTGAGGGCGTAATCAATGTAATAAATTCGAGTCGAAAATGGTCGAAATAACTTAATTCTTAATTTTTTATGTATTGGAACCGACTAACAAGCATGCAGTTCAGTAGTCTTGTGATGGCAAGTCACCACCATCAATCTACTGTTACTTCTTGGGTTCGGTTCGCGGGTCGGGGCTACTACTTTGTCTCTTTCTTTCTATCTTTATCTCTAGTACTATTATACCAAGCTCGGATTTAGGTAATCAGGTAGGTCCTATGTAACAGGTGGCGAGCTTATTGACATTGACAATAAGCCCGCCACATGGGACAAAATATAACCGGTCAATGTTTGCAAGGGATACATGCATTTGCCTAACAACAAAGACCTTACTTCAAATACTTATGTTGATAGTGGCACTAACGTTTGTAAAAGTAAACACCCATTAATACAAAAAATGCTTTTATTTTTTCCTGTAGTCCATTTGATGATCTAAATTGGACAGAAAGCCGACCGTCTCTGATGACCATCTGGGTGTCCCGATTTTTCTTCAATGAGGTGGCATGGCAAGCCTACCCGCGGTATTACAATTCGTTCCCCTTCAGTGGCGGGGACACGGGAACGCTTACGCATACAAATGCGACCTCGCCGACGGCTGGTCGTTTCCGGGCCCATCACACACGAGCCCTTTGTTTTCAGCCAGTGCATTTGGCGAACACCTGCACGCCCACCAGCTCAGGCGACGGACGTCCTTTAGTCCGACGCCCGGCGGTCCCTACCCGGACCACCCACAACACCAGACGTCCCAAAACGCCCACCTGGACCAAATCTAAGCCAAGCTGCAATATAAACTTACAGTGCTCAACAATAAATGTTGCACATCGAGCCTAGGAAGGCGACTTCGGCTTATTTCGAGTTTGTAGAGCGTTACCTCTTTCGCACCGTACCAATTTGACGTTTGTCGACGACATATTTTGATCAAGTTTTGACCAATACCGAACTGTCGGCGCTTACGTAAGCAGTGTGCAACAGAGATACCTAACGCTTTACGAAGTCGAAACGAGCCGATCGTCTCTTTCGCAGGCTCGATGTGCAATATTAATTGTTGAGTACTGTACCATCAATGTGTCTAACTGTACCTATCTTTCTTTGTCACGTTCCTGACAAAATTTAGTAGTTTCACCCTACTTTACCATAGATAAATGCAAACAATCTAGAGTACTCGATAAGGAAAGGACGCATAACATGATCAGCTGACAAAAACTGATCTCGACTATCTGCAAACAAAAACATACCTCATCTAACTCCAATAGAGATCAAAAATGAATCTACTTCTGCTAATAATTACGAGTTGATATTGACAATCGTGACTTTTCAAGGCAAAACGAGACGTATTACAAAGTAATAAAGATGGTATTCCTGTATCGTGTAGTTGTGATGAAACTGATATGGACTCGTTATCAGTCCGCTCGATACAATAGTGCATCGTGCAAATGGCTTAGTGACTTAGTAAGTGTTTTGTTTGACTGACTATACTTTGTAACTATCAAGATTATTACGATATGTATCTTATCATTGAGCGTTTTAAGTCGGTTAATCTGCGACTGGGAAACATAAGTTCACGCGTGTTTTTTGCTCTAAAGGGCAGAGATGTAAGGAACGCGCATTCGCTCACCTTCCATAATTGATAACGCCTGACGGACCACGGCACAAGGATTTTCTTTTTTTGGTTGGACGTACGTAGTCGGATTTCCTGGAGACGGGGCTAATCTACTTTAGCTTCTAATTGGCGTGCGCAAAGGGCTCACAGCCAGCCCAACAAAGCTGTCAATCGTATGCAACTCGTATGAAAACTTCGTAAGTGCGATTCAGCGCGTTATTCGTGGTCATCGTTAGTTGACAGGTACAGCTGTTGTAAGGGTTTTATTTAAAGTAGAAATGTTAACGTTTTAAAGTATACTTACTGACAGAAGTGCCCGCTCCAACAACGTTAGCAAGGCCAACATCTCTTTCGTTACAATTTTTCTTATCAAATCATCACTTGTAAAAGAATCCGTGAGTGTCACAATGCGTAAACGCGTACAGACGTAACATCATGCGGACCACAAAACGTACAAAAGGCAGTTAGCACGTTTTCTCACACGTCTATTCACGGTTGCAAGTCATAGTATTTAGCGGGCAACAAAAATATCATCGTCGTCATCACTACAGCCGAAAGACGTCCACTGCTGGACCAAGCCTTACCCAAAGACAAAATGCCAAGCATGGATGACATATTCTCCCCTTATTTGGTAGTTTTATCGCGGGCGGCTGCTGCCCATCTCGCGTTGTTATTTTTATTTACTATCGCCCTATTGACAACGGATATTGGATATTGGTATCTAGGTAATATAATAGTAGTAGTATCTTGGTATAAAATAGTATCTTCTCTTAAAATAGTATAACAGTTTTTTGTTATTTCTCATCTTTATGTGACAAGGAGAGATGTACCTAACTAAGTATTATTTTTAAAGGAAGACGAATCGACTTTTTTAACCTATTTTCCAATAATAACAAGAATTCGCTTGACGGATTCTCTTAATAATCATATCCGCTCATCGCTCCTAACTCAAACCAGCGTTATGTCACACATTGTAATTCGAACTTACATTGCTCAACTCGTAATGACAGATCTAGACTCAGGTTGATACGACACTACGATCGGAAAGAAAGTGTTTTGAAACTGGCACTCGAGATAAACGTCGGCCCTTTTACGATTATCTTGTCTAAAAATGATCTCTGAGACGACTATCTATCTCCGTTGGAAAAGTTGCGACATACAATATGATGCAAGTTTCCTTTTATATGTTGTGGAAGTGTTATACATTTTCTGAACCCAGCTAATAGGTATAACTGGAGCAAATATTTTACTGGTGGTGAGCTCCAGTGACGGAGCTCGCTGGCGTAGGCACCACCGCATTACCTAATATACTTGGCGCTAAATGGTAGTGTTCAGCACTATCGTGTTCCGGTAAGGTGGTACGGCCCTGCAATTTCCGGCACAGAGGCATTACACTAAGGTGTTAATGCCTCTGTGCCGGAATGCAGATGCATTTTGACCTCGGTCTTTGTGTGGGTGGGTGTCTATAGGCTGCAGTCATCACTTAACATCAATGTGAACTGCATACTTGTTTGCCACTTCCGTGACATAATATATATATATATATATATATTATGTGTGTATATATATATACACATTTTTTTTACTAATTGGTAAGAAAATCTATCTTGCGCTACTAAGGGGCGATATGCGTAGGATTTCATTATACTTAACCACTTAATTTAAACTTCAGAGTCAGAATAAGTTTCGAATCACGATAGGAATTTTAAGTAACAGGAAATTGACCTCGTGATTTCTATCATATGGGCGAACTAACTTAGACCTCAGTATATAGGATAAAACTACACTGATTTTATTTCTTTAGGAATAATGGAAAGAAAAAAATAATTTCGGCGAGCCTTGAACTCGCGACGAATGGAGTTTCTAGTCTAGTCGCTCTTCCAACTGAGCTACGGAAGTCCAAAAATTTGACAGTCGTGTATCTGTCGATTTTTTCCTTAGCATTAGGTATTGGATCGCCTTGGGATGGCAGTAGCGACATCTACTGCTAGTGAGGCAACGCTTAGGGGCTAGCCGCGCATTAAGACAAACTTTCCTTCCATTTATCTTTCTAAAAATTCACTTGCATGTGTTATTGCGAAATCCAATAAAAATATGTATGAATGTATGTATCTTCACGCCAGGTCCCTAACGGGGTAGGCAGAGAGTGTAGAGCGCCAGACATCCCGGTTCTGACAAACCTCTCGTGCCTCGTCTACCTTCATCATTCTCTTCATACATGCACGCCGATTCCTAAGACTTTTGACCCCACCATCAGACAGAACTCGACCTATTTGGTCATGGTAGGTCAGCCTTGGTCTTCCTGGGCCTCTGCAACCATCCACATTCGCATTGTATATCTGTTTAGTCATTCGCTCATTCGACATTCTTTCTATATGCCCGAACCATCGGAGCATGCCTTTTTTCATTTAATTTTAATTTCATTTTATAAAATAAAACATTTTTTTCATTCAATAAAAATAAAACATTTAAGTAAGTAAGGTAAGTATTACTTTTTCAACACTTAACATAATTTAATCATGTCGGAAATTAAAAGCATAAACGTAATATGTCGATTTCCACAGGTTCCGATTCGTCACGATCACCAATCAAGCTCATCTATTTGTCACTTGTAACGCAACATCAATCTGTTTTCCCAATCCAATTGGCAACTTCTTTCGGCATATCATAATTAAGTTTTATAACAAAAGACGACTGACATCGCTGTAACATCGTCATTACTCAAAATCGAATGAAAAAGCATCGCGACCTGGTCAGATGCTTTGCTAATGTTAAGCAAGTGGAATTAAATATACTGAGTGACAGTTGACCCGCTGTTGCACCACCTAACGCCAAGCGAAAATAGGTCTTAACTCATCGCGATAACTATTTAAAACGAGATTTGTAAAATTTTGTAACTATTCATAAAACGAAACAAAATGATATTGCAAAACGTTCAGGAATGTCGACTTTATCTACTATATTTCATAATGAAGACGTCCAGTTTGAAGTGGCCCCGACCTGTTAGAAATCCGCCATCTTACTTGATTTTAATCATGTACCTTATACGTGGAATGCTATCCACCATACTGGTTGGACCGAACCTATCAACCTACATTTTAAAAGGAGTATGCTTATATCACTTAATTTAGTTGAATAGCGACCACTTTATAGATTTTCGGTTGAATTAGTAGGACATATTATTATTATATATATATTTATTATTATTATTATACGTGACCCTCTTAAAGACTATGGCAACAATTTCTACTCTCTGTAAAAAAATCACCATAGGCGACATTGACAATGTGAAAAAAAAAAAAAAATCGTCTCCCGCCAAGGACAGTGCCATTATACAAATAGCTGTTTTAGAGAAAAAGTCATTTAAATAGTTAACTCACTAATGTAATTTTCTCGAAACAGCTTTTTTTGCATTATGACACTTTTCATGCCGAGAAGCGAAATATAATTTGAGTCTGCCCGGGACCACGGAAGCTGAAAAGCGACCGAAACGTCGGGTTGATTTTAAAAATCATTTTAGTTTAATATACGCGAGATAAATCCGTAAAAATAGTTTTATTTCAATGAGTGTAGCTCGCGAAAACCTAAGAAAGAACATATCATGAAATATCATTTTCTTATATATTTTTTTTTACGTAATAATAATTGAAGTGGCATGCAGTTCACATTGATGTTAAGTGATGACTGCAGTCTATAGACACTTACATGATGACCAAGGTCAAAACGCAGATGCGTTACCACTCCTGAGGCCTAAGGTGTTATGCCTCTGTGCTGGAAATTACAGGGCCGTACATTACCACCTGACCGGAAGACGATAGTGCTGAACACTACCATTTAGCGGCAAGTAAATTAGGTAATGCGGTGGTGCGTACGCCCGCGAGCTCCGTCACTGGAGCTCTATCCCCAGTAATAGTTATTATACACTAAAGCCCGCACATAACTATTATTTAGTATTTAGGAATAAAAAGAAACAACTAGAATCTTCGACGCGTAACTGTGTTGTTCTTACCTACATAGTTATAAATATATGGTGCACTTATTTAATCCAACACTGTCTACATAGAGCAACACGGGCCACCGGCCGCGGCGGACCGGAGGGGAGTAGCCATAGCGTTTATTACCGATGCAAAACAGTCTATTATTATTTGCGGGGGGAAATGCGTGCAACACACACATGCTACAAAAATCGTCTATTACTACGAAACTCACACCTTGACTTCAACAAAATACAGAAACAATTTCACGCACACATTTAAGCATCTAGGCGATAGGTATAGGCCCATTTGGGCTTGTACTTTGCCTGAGGGGAAAGCCTGCATGTGGCTACTCCCCTCCGGTGTTGCTCTATGACTGTCTACGCAATTTAGGTTCATTTAGTCATGTAGAGACTGTAATCAAAATTGCAATATCAGTGCGTTATCTTGTAAATTAACTCATTACTTTCTTGGAAGATAAACTTAGTCACAAACTTGTGTCATCATCCATAAATTAAATAAATAAATAATCGTTTTGTTCCTCGTTATATTAATGTGTTACCATATCGGTATAGTTCAATAAAGGTGTGTAGGTGGATGGCTTTTCTTTTGAAATAAACCTTTTTCGATTTATACAGAACCAGCTGTTTCGCATCCTCATGTCTTGTCCATATTTCATAGCTCACAATAATAAGCCGAAGTCTCCTTAGACTTCGGCTTATTTCGGGTCTGTAGAGCGTTATCTCTTTCGCACCTTGCCTAAGAGATGTTTGTAGACCATTTTGATCAATTTTTACCAATAACCGAATTATCAGTGCTTTTTTTATGTAATGGAAGTGGTAAACAACCATGCAGTTCACATTGATGTTAAGTGATGACTGCAGCCTATAGACACCCACACAAAGACTAACGTCAAAATGCAGATGCGTTACCACTCCTGAGGCCTAAGGTGTTATGCCTCTGTGCCGGAAATTACAGGGTCGTACATTACCACCTGACCGGCACACGTTAGTACTGAACACTACCATGTAGCGGCAAATATACTAGGTAATGCGGTGGTGCCTACGCCCTCGAGCTCCGTCAGTGGAGCTCTACCACCAGTAAAAACTACTTACAGGGGACAGTGTGCAGCACAGATAACGCTCCACGAAGTTGAAACTAGCTGATTGTCTCTTCGTAGACTCGATGTGCAATATATCTGACTGGGTACTATAATTGACTGCAACCATGTCGTATTTCAAAAATATTCAAAGCGCAACTTTCTTTATTATCTCGAGGCGTAATGACCTATGTCACACAATGTTCTACGCAATTTTAAGCCATATAACCTGTGTTTAAGGACTCGGCCTGAACGTAATATATGTAAGCAAATAAATTTCACCCACACACTACAAAGTCGTCAATGTAAATGGTACAAGTAAATGTGCTGCCAATTGTGGAAGTT
Organism: Macrosoma leucophasiata; assembly: GCA_036365455.1. Classification (NCBI taxonomy): domain Eukaryota; kingdom Metazoa; phylum Arthropoda; class Insecta; order Lepidoptera; family Hedylidae; genus Macrosoma; species Macrosoma leucophasiata. The sequence goes on along the minus strand of JAWQUS010000004.1, from coordinate 1,662,716 downwards.
ATGATATGGACAACGACACTCGATAAATTCTGAGTAAAATGTACAGTATGTTGTACGTATAAGGTTGATTCAATCTGCCGTGAGAATGTTTGTGTATAGTGATGGTAACATAGTAATTGTGTAATCGATATATTGATGTTCAGGAAAAAATGCTTAGAAAATAAATTGCTTTTGAGAATATGCTTCAAATAACGTTGAATTAAATTTATGTAGAGTTATTTAGTTCAATATCGTATTATACTTTAGAGTTGTTTAATTAGAAAGTATTATCGAAAACTTAGTGCTGTTATAAACATACTATATTGCATTGCATTTTTTTTCGGACAACCATTGATCTGACACTTAAAATAAAAAGAAACAAAAAAATCATAATAATCATTAAAAAAAATGAATATTATGTTAGGAGGAATGTAGAAGAAGCACGGACTCTGCCTACCCCGTAAAGGACTTAGAGTGAAGATACATACATACATTATTACTAGGTACTTAAATACAAAATTAAATGATGGATCAAATTGCCCATAAATGCCACCAGCATAGTGCCTGTGCAATAGTTTTGTATATGGTGGCAGAGAATATGTAATAATACTACGTATAGAATGGACACTTCGACGTCCCGCCCGATTGCCATGCCTCACCCAACCTTCCCCCCCCCTCCCCTCTTATGGGCAACGCTTGGTATTTTCTACGTGCTACGCACACAGGTGCACGTGTAAATCACTCGCGTCACTGATTGATGTCTGTGTAATACAGACCAAATTAAGCGTTTCTATGGCATTTTGGCGGAGTGTTCGCAGTGTGATGGTGGTTAAAGTGTGCGAGCTCAAAAACGTGGATATCACGTGGTGCGTTATTTCTCACCTAGATAAGATAGCGCATCTGCATTTTGACCACTGAGTTTTGTATATATTATTATGTAGATGTCTATTTGCTTAATTACCAAATTCATGGCATTAAAGAATATGTTTTGACTGACAGTAAAACATCGATGTATCGTTAGCATCCCTATCATTTACCGGTATTTGGCGGTAACCATTATATACATCTATATTCGAGGAGCTTTTACGAGTGTATACCATATTAGAATGTCGCTAGTTGTACTGTTATAAAAATTATACGTAATCCTTTCTAGACAAGACATTTCTAGTGTTATAAAACGAGCAATATACACCTACAGTAATAATGTTTTGAAAGTAATTTTAGGCCTACCTAATAATTTTAATTCATATAGTCTATTATTTATGGATTATGGATAACTGGAGACCATTTTTTCAGTTCACATTGATTTTAAGTAATGACTGCAGCCTATAGACACACAAAGACCAGGGTTAAAAATGTTAAAATGCAGATGCGTTACCACTCCTGAGGCCTAAGGTATGCTTCTGTGCCGAAAATTACAGGACTGTACATAACCACCTGACCAGAACACGATAGTGCGGAACACTACCATTTAGCAGCAAGTATATTAGGTGGTGCCTAGGCCCTCAAGCTCCGTCAGTGGAGTTCTACCACCAGTCGAATTTTCTTCGAGATTCCCTTTAACTCTTACCGCTTAGAAACTCAATGACACATTATTGCATCCAGTAATGATTAAAAAAAGATTTCTGCTGTTTATTAGTAAACATTATTATAATGTAATTCATATCTAGATAGAAATAATTTATGTAAAACAATTAACAAATTGGCGCCGTTAACCGACTTTGTATGATTTGTTATTATTGATATTTCAAGGTCGGTTGTACTTTTCCATTTCATACTATTTATTTGAACCAGATTGACATAACCATAAACATTATGGTTATCTAATATCGCGTCACGATTCAACTCGAGATTGATTCAATCGAATATAGAATTGTAATCGATTTTGAGGTCGACTTGATTATTTAATCGTGTTTGTTTAGTGACATTTTATAAGATTCGAAAACTTGTCGTGTTAATGTTTTAATGCGAGTAGAGATCATGGTCAAATTCTTAAGTGAATAGATCATATCGAGTTGGGGTCCCTAATCGCATACCTATGTCTTATGTGTCCTCGAGGATCGGATCCGCTGCTAGAGAATATGTAATAATACTGCGTTTAAAATGAACACTTTGACGTCCCGCCTGATTTCCCCTCCTCACCCATCAGCCCCCTTTGAGAGCCAATTATTTATTTATTTATTTATTCCAATATTTAGTAAGGCGGACCTACGTTCTTGGTGCATATACTTATCTACTTCAAATTATCTAGGATCTTCTTTTATAAGGATTTTATTTTCTATACGTATATACGTACAAGGCATAGTCGAAGAGGATCATGTCCAGTGTGATCTCTAACTTAATCCGTCCTTTGCTTGTTTGGAAAGTTCATATATCTTTATTTGGGAATCCTGACAAAATAGGTATGTCTCTGCGGCAGCTTTTATGTTCGAAAGAAAGACTGAATTATTGTTCTGTAATGTTAAACTAAGCAGAAGAACAAATACATTACAATCTCAGGGTGAAATTCACAGACCGCACTACGACTTTTGTAATAAGCTAAGTTTGACGACCCGGTTAGTCCAGCGGTGTGAGATGACCGTTTGATTCGAAGAGTCGCGGGTTCGATCCCCGCACCGGGACAAATATTTGAATGGCCTCTAGATATTTGTTTCGGGTCTGGGTGTTTGTGTATGTGCTGTTTGTGTACAACGGCATCCACGACACAGGTTTATAACTATTGTGGGGCTGTGAGTGTAAGCGTATTTTTTTTTTAATTTTTAAGCACCAAAACGTAAAGTGGCAAAGGATGGAGACCTGGCGACCCGAACCACAGGCCCATAAAGCCTAGCTTAGTCACCAGTCTTCCACAATATACTCTGAAATGTATGATTTCTTTGTGTTCAACAAAGAAATCATCGTTTAAATAATAATGAATTTGTTGTGTATTGTAGTAAGAAAATAAATTATTATTTCATTACTAGGTATTTCATTTCACTTTACTTCCAGCTAAGTAGGTACCTACGCTTAGAACTGTCAAAACTCTCAAAACTCTGTTGTGTATTGTAGTAAGAAAATAAATTATTATTTCATTACTAGGTATTTCATTTCACTTTACTTCCAGCTAAGTAGGTACCTACGCTTAGAACTGTCAAAACTCATACTTTACTGACAGTTCTAAGCATACTTTGCTCAAATTTAAGTCGTAGTGCGGTCTGTGAATCTCACACTTAGATGCTGAAATTACCTTAATCCATCTGATTGGTCTGTGCCTAAATCTAAGTCATCTTACGTATCTAGTGGGTCTGGTATTATGTATTATCTGTAGATTATTAAAATTAGTTTTAATATGAAAATAATGGTAACGAGCCCATGAAACGTCCATAAAAACTTACTGATGCGTTCCAAAACCGAACATTCAAACGCAAGGCCTTTGTAGTTTATGGTCATGCTCTGTTAACCGGCAACACTACGCCATAGTCTATGGTCAAATATGGCGGGAGCAACGAACTAACGTTCCGTTCGCAGCAAAAATTAACTTTGTCTATGTCCGTTCCACTGTCATTAACATAATAAGTCAAATCGAACTGACCGACATTTACAATGAGATGTGATTTTTTTATATTTATTTAACCTGCAGGCTGGAGTGCCATTTGCTGATAAACTGAAATGTGCTCTTTGCAACTACGTAGGTAGCTATTTATTTTCCTTTAAATTCTCGAGGTTTTAATGTGGTTTCGCAAAATCTTTCGGAATTTGTGACATCTGAAACATGGCGGCAAAACTGCCACAAATGTCAAATTGAAAATGTTGCGCTTTCAAAAATACGTAGGTACAATCTTATTGTTCCGCCTTTTCCGGTAGATTTTTTAAAATTTAGTTTAGTTCGAACTGCTTATGTTTCTTCTGTGATGATAAGTGCGAAAATTTTATTTTATATAATACTAGCTGTGCCCGCGACTCCGTCCTCGTGAGAATTTATGATTGTTCAGTATCTACTTAAGTCGTGAGCGCAGCTAGTGTAAAAGAAAAAATAAAAATTGCCTAAGTTACTCCTTATTACATAAGCTATCTGCCAGTGAAAGTCCCGTCAAAATCGGTCCAGCCGTTCCCGAGATTAACGGAAACAAACAAACAGACAGACAGACTGACAAAAATGGTAAAAAATGTTGTTTTGGCATATGTACCGTGTATACATACATATATATGCATTTAGTAAAAAGCTGTTATTTTTATATTACGAACAGACACTCCAATTTTTAATTTTAATTTTTTGCAATAACACATGATTGTGGTTTTTTTAATAAAAATAATGGATAGGAAATTTGACGTCTACTATTCTACTACCTATTTCAAAAGTTACTACCCTTTACAATTTCTTTGACATTCGTGTAATTACAAAATGTTGTTCTTAACACAACATTTCTAAAAGTCGACTTAAATCAGATCTTTAAATTAATTATTTTACACGACATCAATTTCAACACATTAAGTTTTATTAACACCATTATAATATAACGGAGGCTAGCAAATAGTCCCGTCGGCATGTCGAGGTTATAGACTTAAACAAAAACTGATATGAACATAACATAAACAACAATTAACGCGAAGCAATTTGCATTGTATTGCACAAATTCTAATGTTCTAAATAGTTCTAATGCTAGCTAGCAGCTCCTAGTCGATTAAAACGTGGGCGGCTCTAATTAAAATAAGACAATTGATTCCTGCTAACTTTCAACACTAAAAAGCTTTTATACTACACGATTGATCGTGCACTGCGACTCGGGCGCTGTCTACCTAGTTAGGGTGCCGTTTGCTTTTTGTTTCTTTTTAGTCATGAAATGGCTAATAATTATAACTTCTGATACTGTTTGCATTGATGTTACAGATATATTTACTAGGTAAAGAATAAAAGGAGTATAGTTAAGGGCCCACACAAAACTGCGAATTCGCATCGCATCGCAAATATATGGGAGCTCGCACGAATACATCGGCCGCCCAATCACACGAATACATCGCCTGCGATGCGGTGTCGCATCGCATCGCAGTTTTGTGTGGTCACCCAAAATTAGACTAATTATTAACTGGTAGTAGAGATCCAGTGTAAGAGCTCGAGGGCGTAAGCATGGCCGCATTACTAATCGGATATTCCGATTTATGCTGCTTCGTTGTTGATCATCTGAGCTTATCCGAATTTAGATGTATAGCGCCTGCATGTATAGCGTTGCACTCTTTCTCGAACTTTTATCTACACATGATTAAGCCGCCCGACTGTGCCGATTATGTGTGTAGCGCCCCTAATAGTCGTTGATTTTCCATTGATCCGACTTCAAATTAAACAAACAATAGCTAAACAAAAAAGGGCCCTTACCCACGGAAACGGTCGTCCTTCGCCCATCTAGTAGGTACTTATTAACATAATTCACCATCAAACATTAGCCAACAGCCAACATGAACAATAGAATTACTGATTTATGTGAGAATCACTGCGTTCGTGCTGAACATAGAACGTTCCAGTCGTGTAGGTAGCCTTACAAACCTTACATGATTTAAAGCAATCCCAACTAAAAGTCGTATTTGACAGATCAATTCAGTTGCTAACTCAAAACCAAATTAAAGACGGTATGAGATGCCCCACAACATACTCAATTTGCGACATGAAATAAAAAAGGATACGACATAGATCGCACACCGAAATTGCTAAGTGACCCAACCTACCCACTGATAAAATGTGCCTGTGGCGACAGATCGCAGTGTAACAAGAGACCTAAAAAATCAAACCTATAGATAGATCATTGAATATGATATTGAAGTTTCTAAAACCTTTTTTTCTGATAATCATATCAACTGCCTCAATAGTCTTGTAGTAGCAGGCCACTAGTACTGCACTGGGGTCTTGGGTCCCATTCACGGGTCGGGGCTGTCATAGATAACGATGTGAAATCCTTTATCTCTGGTTCTACTGGGAAATTTCCATTTTCAGAAAGTTTCCCAGTGCCTCGGAGTTTGGTATGTGCCCGGAGATGTCGACAAGCTCGCCACCGCACCGGTTACATGGGCCAAAATGTAACCGGCGAATCGGGGGTGTTTGTATATATGCTTGTATGCATGCATTCACCTCTGCCTATCCCTGGGATTCCAGTCGTATAGGTAGCCTTACAAGCCGTACAGTACCCTGTTGTAGAATCTAAATTTATGGATTTTCTCGCGTATACAATACTTCCAAACTTCTTCTCATACCCGACGTTTCGGTCGCTTTCCAGCTACCGTGGTCACGAGCAGACTGACCTCGGTAGCTGGAAAGCGACCGAGTATTGTATACGCGAGAAAATCCGCAAATTTAGATTCTACAATGTATGAAGCTCGCGAAAACCTACGAAAGCGTACAGTACCCGTCAATAAATATTGCTCATTGAGCTTAGGAGAGGTACAATCGGCTAGTTTCGAGTTCGTAGAGCGTTATCTCTGCAGCACCCTGGCAATAATAGTCCGGTATTGGTCAAAACTTGATCAAAATGGTCGACAAACGTTACAGGCTGTGTGGGAAAGAGATATCGCTGTACAGAGCCGAAATTATCCGAAGTCTCCCCTCCTAAGCCCGATGTACAATATATCTTGCTGCGCACTGTAGGTACATGATTTATTGCAATACCAACTAAAATCTGTATTTGACACAGATCAGTTCAGCTTTTAATCCGAAACCGTAAAGAAGTTATCACGTAACAATCGACCTTTTTTCCCTGATATGTCTTCACCGTTGATGCCATTATCGTTTGCATGTATACATTAAATATAACCAAATTCATTTGGCCGCTTGACAGGCCGTAATCATGTCGGTGATGCATTGTGTACTGGCGCGTTTCAATTTTAATCCCACAAAAAATCCGTTATGAAACGGCTACCGTGATTATAAGAGTTAACTTTGTAACTGTGTCAGTTACGCAGATGTATGGGAAACCTTGTATACACTTTGATTATTAGGTTTTGATAAGTAAAATTGTTGGGTGTTTCAAAATCATGGGGACATGGTAAAAGCCAGTACTGCTATGATCTTTATGTCATACCTCCTCCTTGAATCGATTTCCTCATTGCTTAGGGTTATATACCACAAAAGTTAAAAGACCGGCCAAGTGCGAATCGGACTCGTCTTGACAGACTTTTGTGAAGAGAAGAGCGGAATCTCCACAGGCATTCAGCATGTGCTTAAATGGAGGCTCCAGTGTCAATGCAATGTCAACATACTTTTGTTTTCCAATAAAGTTTATTATTATTGTCTATTTTATTATAACCACAGATAAATCGATTCCGTGATTATAGCCATATATAATTAATTCGAGTCATGCAATATCGGTCATCATCGGTAATCAAAAAAATTGGCATTATTTGTACCGAAAGCAAAGCACATGATGTAGGTCTCAGGGGTGGCAACGCAGATGCGTTTTGCATGCATTTTGAACTCTAGTTTTTGTGTGAGTGTCTGCTGCAGTCATCATTTAATATCCATGGGAACTGCAGGCTTGTTTGTTACCTTCATTCTATAAAGAAAAACCTTTACATAAAAAATAACAGATTAATCTTTGAACTTTATCTCACATGAGCTCACTATATCAAACATGTTTTTGGAAAAGGAATTATCTCCGATAATAAAATGTGATGTAAAAACATAAATTTCAAAACGACGCTTTTATTTTATCTGTTGTTTTATGTGTCCATAGAGCAAGCAACACGGTCCACCGGCCGCGGCGGACCGGAGGGGAGTAGCCATATGCAGGCTTTCCCCTCTGTCAAATTACAATCACAAGTGGGAGAGATGTTTGAGTGTGCGTGAAATTTTTATGTGTTTTGTTAAAGTCAAGGTGTGAGTTTCGTAGTAATAAACGATTTTTGTTGTGTGAGTATGTGTGTCACACAAACTTCTCCCCGCAAAAAGACTGTTTTACATCGGTAATAAACGCTACGGCTACTCCCCTCCGGTTCGCCGCGGCCGGTGGCCCGTGTTGCTCTATGTATGTGTCATAAAACAGTAACATTATCTGTGACCTTGTCACTCCATCTCCCTATCAACCTTTCCAAATTCCGCGACAAAAGATGGACGCAACTCATGCTCTAGAATCGGTCATACGTAACATCATTAGCGCAATCTCAAATTTAAGGCTATGGGCAGACGGACCGCATTGCAACTGCAATCCAACAGCAAATTGCAGTTTGAATGCAGTTGACATGACTGCGATAGCACTGCAAAAGCAGGCAGTTCGATTGTAGTCGGTGTGCAGTACACACGACCGCACGCCGACTGCAATTGAACTGCAATCAGACTGCGCGTTTGGTTTGCAGTTCTATTGCACTGCACCATACCCACCCGCCAAACCAACCTTGCAGTTCGATTTTCTTTTATGTAAGGAAGGTGGTAAACAATCATTCAGCTCACATTGATGTTAAGTGATGACTGGCAGCCTAAAGACATATACAAAAACCAGAGTTCAAAATGCAGATGCATTGTCACACTTGCCACCCCTGAGACCTGTTCTTATGTGTCTGTGATGGTTATTACGGGGCCATACATTACCATCTAACCCGAACACGATAGTGCTAAACACTACCATTTGGCACCAGGTAGTAATGCGGTGGTGCATACGCGGATTCCGACAAGGAAAGTCTACGGAGGACGCAGTCCTGGCGCTCACCTCTTTAGTTGCAGATTACACAGATAAAGGATCTAGGTGCCTTGCAGTATTCTTAGATCTAAAAAAAGCTTTTGATTCCGTATCAAATTCCATACTACTACAAAGACTGGAAGATATTGGCATCAGGGGTACACCTCTTAAACTATTAAAAGACTATTTAAGCGATCGAAAACAAAGAGTAAAGATTGGAGACTTCATAAGCACGAATGAAACAGTCACTTATGGCGTACCTCAGGGTAGCGTTTTAGGTCCAACACTTTTTCTCATCTACATAAATAATCTGTGTAATATGGAACTGGAGGGGGGACGAATATTTTCTTATGCTGATGATTCTTACTGCGATTGTTTTTACAGATAAAACTTGGGACCGTGTCCATAAATTAACTGAAATGGGTCTCATGAAGATAGCGAACTGGCTTGATAATAACCTGTTAACTTTGAATTCTACCAAAACGAATTACTTATTTGTTTTTCAATATGTGATCGCACCCAGCCTCCCACCAATACAATGTAAAAATTCACAATTGTTCCATAGCACTCAATTCAAACTGCACTTGCAAAAAAATAAATAAAGTACACCATACGAAATATTTAGGAGTAATCTTAGATCAGCGACTGTCCTGGCATGATCACATCGAACTTAATATGAATCGTACGCGTAAACTAATATACATTCAAAACTTTGCGTCATATTACATCACAAAGCCTTTTAAAACAAATGTACGTATCATTGATTTTTTTTTTTTTATCAAAAATTATATTTTTGGAGCTCGAAAGGGCCCAGAGATCGTTAATTAAAGTTATGTACCTTAAATAATTTCGATTGCCTACTGAAAACCTTTATGACTCCGCTGATATTTTAACGGGAGAAAGCTTTACGTTCTGCATATTGTCCTCAAAAAACATAAAAATCTTGCATTTAAAGAAGATATGGATCAAGACAATCATAGAAGAAGGAATGTCATTCCTCCCCCGGTATTTGTCTAAACCACATTTGCTAAGAGACAGTACGCAAGGCAGGCAGCACACTTATATAATATCGTTAACAAAGAATTGGACATATATCCCCAGACACATTATAAATGTAAAAATTTACTGATTTCGGTTAAAATTAAAAAAAAAACTATCAGGAAATTGAGAGCTTTGTGCAAGTGATACAATAATTCCCTAAGTAAATAATACATCACATAATTCTAAACTACATAATAACACCATCGCCCGGACACGCACACATACACACACACACACACACACACACACACACACACACACACACAAATACTTAAATATTAATAAATTTAATATTGTTTATTTTTTTTTAATAATATTGTTTTTATTATTTTAATGTAATTATTATCTATTTGTGATCAATGATTAATATCTACCAATAAGCCTGATGTTTCATCATTAATATAATAGTTAATGTATGTTTGTAATTAGAAAAGAGCGGGTTCTCCTAACACAAGCAAATTTTGCTTAAAAGGAGACTCAATACTGAAATATGTCAAACTATGTAATTGTGTAATGAAAATAAATTATTGTATTAAAATTATTGTATAATTATTGTATACGCCCGCGAGCTCCGTCACTAGAGCTCTGCCTTTATTTCGATTGCAGTCGGTGTGCTTTTCACACGACTGTACGCCGACTGCAAATTTGCGGTTCGATTGCAGTTAAATGCGGTCCGTCTGACTAGAGCCTAACACGTCCTTACAAAATCTCAATGTGCCATGAAATATTCAACAGTTGGTGAGGTTGGTGGATTTTTAACCGTCAATTTATATTCCTAGCCGGTAACAAAATCGCATCTGAGGGTGTTGTAAGCAATACCAAATGGCAAGATGCCCGCGGCCTGACATAATCCGTGTTGCAATACAACCCTACATTCTGATTATTATCTTGGTCATGAACTATAAAACTGTTATTTTTACTGTAATGCTCAGCTAGGTTTGAAAACAGGTAAGGTCGAGGCTGCTAAAATATACGGGCGTTTATCTAAATTATTAAAACCTAAAATTTTATATTTCTTTCAAAGTATTTATTTCATTATATTAACCGACATAGCCAACCGAATAGCGGAACTCAAGTGGCAGTGGGCAGGGCACATAGCTCGCAGAGCTGACGGCAGCAGAGTTCTGGAGTGGTGACCGCGTACCGGAAGACGAAGCGTAGGCCCCACACGAGTTGGACCGACGAGTTGGACCGACAACTTGGTGAAGGCAATCGTTGGATGAGGGCGGCGCAGGACCGTTCGTTGTGGCAATCTTTGGGGGAGGCCTTTGTGCAGCCGTGGACGTCTTTTGGTTGAAATGATGATTCATTTTATTTATTTAATTCTGGCGTCGGGACGTGACGACCCCTCCGCCCACTAGCTTCCAATGGAAGAATATTCTTCCACTAGTGCAGTCAGTCAACCAAACAATAGTGGTCAAACCATTCCAGTGCAATAAAGCAAAATGAGCAGCAGAATCCTGCGATAAAACTACCGTCACTGCGATCGCCAATCCGAATGCCAAGCGTGGCGTGACGTGGCGGAAGTGGCAAACATGGAAGAAGCATGCAGTTCAGATTGATGTTAAGTAATGACTGCAGCCTATTGACACCCACACAAAGACCAAGGTCAAATCGCAGATGCGATACCACTCCTGAGGTCTAAGGTGTTATGACTCTGTGTCGAAAATTACAGGGCCGTACATTACCACCTGAACGGAACACGATAGTGTTGAACACTACCATTTATCGGCAAATATATATGGTAAATGCGGTGGTGACTACAACCGCGACCTTCGTCACTGGAGCTCTACCACCAGTAAAAATTCTTAATATTTGACCTATGATTCTAGCAATTTTCTAGATCTAGTCTAGTCCGACCTTTTTGAAACTGGAATCTGAAATAAATGCTGTTCAAATTATCGCTAAAAAGTGTGCTACCAATTTATCAAGAGTCATAAAAATCTCTTCGTGTAATTCCGTTGGTATTCGTGTCGATTGTTATTGAATTATTGATAAGTATTTTAACTGATCGATTGATTCTCCAATGTGGAATTCCATTAGAAATCCTATTGTTATATACATTTCAGGTTTATAATTTATAATCTCTGTTATACACAACAACTTATTTATTGTCGACATTGTTTTGCTGATTGTTGTTTATTGTATCTCCGTTGATTGTTTCAAGACTATTTGTACTGTTTTAACATACAACGTTACTTTGTTTACTTGGTTTCATACCGGAATTCAGTCGTAGAGTTAATTGAAAAATTATCTTGTATGAGATTCGTGTTCCTTGAACAAAAACTTCTGCAATTTATTTTCTACTAGCTGACCCGGCAAACTTCGTATTAAAATATGACAATAGAAAAGGTTTGATAGATACGGACTATTTGTATGGGAAAATGAAATGGTATTTTTTACTATTTCCCTTCAATTTCTTCATATTTTCTTACCTTTTATACATTCCCTGGACTTCCAAAAATAATTCAAAATCAATATTAGCCAAATCGGTAAAGCCATTCACGCGTGATGCCGTGACCAAGGAAAACGGGTTGCATTTTTATATATATAGATTAGGTACTTACTTGTAGAAACATAAATATACTAAAAAATAAATATAAAAATTAGTATAACTAAATAAAATTAAAAAATAATTATTATTATTATACGTTGTCTATTCTGTATCGATGGATAAAAAAAATATTGTGTCATTTAATTTCTATTAAAGAAAAATAGAAAGAAACATTAGATTTCGGGTAGGAATCGAACCTGCTACCTTAGGTCACACAGCCCAGCCGTTTTACTACTAAGCTTACTAAGTCCACATCTGAGCGTCGATTTATCTTTGCCTTTTTTTATTTACCCGATTCGGGATCGCTGAACGACCTCCATTGATAGCTAAGATTAAGTTAAGATGTCGCCGTACCCTTAATAATTATTGGTGTAGTAATTTTATTTTTTCACAATAACACTTGCAAGTGAATAATTAAATTAAAAAAAATTCTTCGGCAGGAATAAAACCTGCGACTTAAGCATAATTATAATCAGTCCACGACACAGGTTAATTCCGAGAGGGGCTGTAAGCTGTGAGTGTAAGCGTATTTAATTTTTATCTAAATTATGGAAATCAGAACTCCTTATATTGATCAATTCAAGAGACTAAATAATTCAATACATTCGTTTAATTTAAAGACTCCCATTAAATCAAACGCTTATTATCGATTCAATGCAGACATGGAGAATATACGCCTAACATGTAAATGCATGACAAATAGCTCATAATGACATGTATCAACATGCAGATACATTCCACTTTAGAGATGCAATTGCCAAGGTCGTATTTAAATCGGGTGAGTGTGCTGTTTATTTTCTATTTGCGTCTTTTATCGCTTATGCTAAACGCTAGGGATGGCGTGAAGGATTATTACGCTTACACTCAGCCCTACCCTAGGTATAAACTTGTGTCGTAGGTTTCGTTGTACACACACAACCCACAAACACCCAGACCCGTAACAAATATCTGTAGGCCATACCATTTGTCCCGGTGCTGGGGTCGAACCCGCGATCCTTCGAATCGAGCGGTCGTCACACACCACTGGACTAACCGGGTCGTCATGTCATACTATACAGCGTAAAATATAACAGCGCATAGATAGAAAGTTGGCGGTTGTGGTGAAATGTTAGACAAACGATAAGAATCTGTTGTGCTCGGCCTGAGGTTATCGTGTAGTATACTGCTGCACGCCGCACCATTGATACCCAGGCCTCATGTCACGTAACCACTACCGCGGTCATTACTCATTACATTAAAACAAAAATATTTCGAACTAGCGGCCCGCCCCGGCTTCGCGCTGGTGCAATGTTACCTACCCTCTCCTATTCATCTTAGCGTGATGTTATAGCCTAAAGCCTTCCACGATAAATGGGCTGATAACAATGAAAGATTTGCGTGAAAGAGCGGTGTGAGACGACCGTTTGATTCGAATGGTCGCGGGTTCGATCTCCGCACCGGGACAAATATTTGAATGGCCTATAGATATTTGTTTCGGGTCTGGGTGTTTGTGTATGTGTTGTGTGTGTATGACGGCACCCACGACATAGGTTTATATCTAGTGTTGGTTAAGCTGTAAGTGTGCAAAAAAGAAATTTTTTTTTGTTTTTAATGTTGTGAAGATGGCAAAGAAGCAGTTCATACGGTTTTTTTATTTAACGAAGGTTGTAAGTAAGCATGCATTTCACATGGATGTTGAGTGATGACTGCAGCCTATAGACATCTACACAAAAACTAAAGGTCAAAATGCAGATGTGTTGCCACACAGCCGCGTCCTTAATTGTAATGTATCTGTGATAGTTATTACGGGGCCATACATTACCACCTAGCCGTATCACGATAGTGCTGAACACTACCATTTGATGGCAGATAGATTAGGTAATGCGGTGGTGTCTACGCCCTTGAGCTCCTACAATGGTGACTGGAATACTAACACCGATGAATATTATGCGCCGAGATATCGTAAGATTTCTTCGTGTCTGCCGAACCATGAAGAATTATCTACGATAACTCTGGAACACGTGGAAGTGAGTAAAAATGTCATCGAGTTCTTTTAAAAAAAATGAAATCACAGTAAAATCTCTGTATATCTACTATTCAAGGAGAACACCTGACATTCAAGTAGATGTGATGTATGAATATCGAAGTTTTTCAACTTCTTTTTTATTGTTTTGACTTGAGAATTTAACCAGGATATGACCTTTCGAAGTTTGTTTAATGATCCAAATACTAACTACTACTGATATTTATTTTCCATAGTATACATTAAAATCATTACATCTGCTTATAAAAATGTTAATGTCATTAAAAAAACGTAACTTAACGCCTGTAATCCCCGAAGGGATAGGCAGAGGTAAATGCGTGCTCTCAAACATACATGCAAACACCCACGATTCGCCGGTAACGTTTTGGCCCATGTAACAGGTGGCGAGCCTATTGACATCTCCGGGCACATCACCAAACTCCGAGGTACTGAGAAACTTCCAGATAATGGAAAAAATCCAATAGAACCAGAGATAAAGCATTTTACACCGTTATCTCTAAATATCCACCGACCCAGGAATCGAACCCAAGACCCCAGCGTTGTAGTAATGGCCTGCTACCACAAGGCTACCGAGGCAGTTGTGTCATTAAAATTGATAAAACCGCAACATGTCACTGCTGAACCAAAGCCTTTCCATGAGGGGGATATACCATAATCGCCACGCTTGGCATCCGGATTGGCGACCGCATTTTAATTTGCCACTAGCAGTCACCCATCATACACCCGACCGCGCCCGTATCGCTTAACCGAGTAGATTGCTTACAATCTACACCAGCCGCTGGGGCCATGCACGCTCTACAGCTACCCACCTTCGTTACATAAAAAAAAATATAGGGAATCTTTAAGGAAAGGAATCTCTATGGAACCCTAAATTTTCAGGCCTGGCAGCTTGTTAGCTAATCCCCTTGTGTTACAAATGTTCATAGGCGACGGTGACCACTTTGCCATATAAAAAATCTGACCATAAAATAAACAAAAGTAATACATATTAATAATATCTTCAATTTGGCTCTTACAAGCGCTTATGAAACGACTAGAATGGGTCTTACATGAAGAAAGTGCGCAAACACTTGTGATATTTGAAGGCTGAGTGAAATTATTGTTGATGTATCAATCACGTAATCACAATCAGTAAAAGTATTATTGCCGATACAGGCAACACGCCTTTGAAATTGAATGTTCTAGTGTCGTAATGATTTCTAGATTCAACTCCGTAATCTTATTTTTTTTTTATGTAGTGGAAGTGGTAAACAAGCATGTTCACATTGATGTTAAGTGATGACTGCAGCCTACAGACACCACACACAAAGACCAAGGTCAAAATGCAGATGCGTTACCACTCCTGAGGCCTAAGGTGTTATGCCTCTGACCGGATCGCGATAGTGCTGAATACTACCATTTGACGGCAAGTATACCTATTAGGTAATGCGGTGGTGCCTACGCCTGCGAGTTCCGTCACTGGAGCTCTACCACCAGTAAATCTACGACTGATAGATACTGAATAGGTTCGTCATTGTAAAAACAATAATACGTCTTTAATCGACTTCAAGAAAGGAGGAGGTTCTCAATACGTCCGGATCTTTTTTTTGGCTTTTAATACGCGAGCACATGACAGGATTTAAAAATGACATCCACAGCCTCGTCGTGTCGTGTCGATGTATCCACCGAAGTGAATTGCATAAATAACATTGCACGTCTATCACCAAAATATTACCTTAGAGTTTTTTTAGTAGATACCTATACAAAAAAAAAAAAATCTTGAAAACGTGCCTACTATGATCGCAATCCATCTTGTTTATCTTACAATTTAAGAAAGATAAACCTTATGTCACGACTATCCTTAAAGAGAAAGAACTTCTCAAAAACTCTTCACACCTATCAAGTAAAATCTTTAAAACTAGCTTCTTTCTATACAGTTACATAAGCCCAACAGCGACAAGTCTAACAGTAAAACATGATAAATATAATAAATTCAAATTGATTGTACAGAAATCCCGCGATCTTATTGAATACACCGGACCATTTCGAAATCAAGGGCCCCTGAACCAATCCATCAAAATACGGCCCAACAAAAACCAAAACCGGCTGTATACACTTAACGTGACCATACGTTCCGTTTTGAATGGGATAATCCTGCCTTGTAATAGACAGAAAACAGTATAGTCCGAGCAATTCACCTACTTTGTTAACGTTTGATTGTGGTAGAAACGTTGCAACTCCAATGTGTCTTACCCTCCCCTATAGGGGCTGTCATCCGTCTGGAATACCCCGGATTTGTACTAGTTTGAAGAAGCCCGGTGGTAGTCCGGCAGGGCCATTTGAAAGGATCTGGATGTAACCCTGACACATTGTAGTCAAGGGAAATCGAATTCTTTTATTGATAAGCCATAAATTAAAATAATTCATTCACACGCACCGGGTGTCATCCATTTGGGGGTGCGCCCTCTCTTTAAATAACCCAAATTTGAGCTGTTTAGACGTGAAAGCGCAACACAGAACTCACTTTCGCATTTATTATATCAGGGGCGCCAGAGGCAGAATTTGCACCAATAGGGGGGCACAACGGTAAAGAATGGAGAAATAAAATACAAAAGAATGGGAAGTATTTCCTTTTTGTTTTGCTCATCCGTCCCGGGTGCCACCCATTTTAGCTACGCCACTGACAAAGACCGCGCTTATTACCGACCGAACTGACTCCCGTCGTAATTTTTTTTGTGAAATGGAAGTGGCAAACAAGCATGCAGTTCACATTGATGTTAAGTGATGACTGTAGCCTATAGACACTTACACAAAGACCAAGGTCAAAATGCAGATGCGTTACCACTCCTGAGGCCTAAGGTGTTATGCCTCTGTGCCGGAAATTACAAGGCCGTACATTACCACCTGACCGGAACAGGATAGTGCTGAACACTACCATTTAGCGGCAAGTATATTAGGTAATGCGGTGGTGCCTACGCCCCCGAGCTCCGTCACTGGTGCTCTACCACCAGTAAAAATCATATACGGCGACAGAAATCCTTCTGTTGTGTGTGTAACATACTCGTACATCCAGAGGTTTATCACTATTGTTTTTAAAGGAGCAACAAATTGGCAGCAAAAACAATACCGATAACAATTTCAATTGGACGTCCTTTTTGCGTGAATATTTAAAATGTCCCGTTTCCAATGACATTAAAATGGTCACATTTCACTACGCCTATAGCCGGTATGCGGCCTACAGTAAAACCCAAGGACGTTGCTTTACCGCTTTACAATTTTGTTTCTCTTCTTTTTGTACCACCTTTCTTCCTTGCCACGTCTAAAACGTCGTAAATATCACGCGCCAACAAACGAAAATCAACTTTAAAGTTGGTGTTCCAAAGTTGAACTTTGATTGCTAGTCAAAGGAATTTCAAAGGTCGTTGAGGCCATGTGTTGTGCTCTTTTTTGCAAATGTTTTTTTTGAGGTTGTAGGCTTGAGATGATAGGTTATACTTGAATTGATTCCAGCAATTTTGGTTGCGAATACATTGTCGATTTGGATTGGATTTGAATACGTTGTTTATTTCAGTGAAGGAAAAATCTAGAAACTTGAACTGTTCTGAGTCCTTTCATGGTCTGGTCTCTCTGTCAATTAGTTCAACTTTCTTGATAAGTGATTTCAATTCTGGCTGTTAAATGTCTTATATCTATTTCATCCATAATCATAATTCTTGTATTCAATCAATCATTGTACTTACAACAACAGCACTTACTTAATTTGTTTATGTTATTTTTCGCAATAACACATGCGAGTGGGCTTAGAAATTAAAGAAGAAATGCAAAGAAAAAATTGACTGAAAGATGCCATCGTTAGAAATAATTTTATTAAATAACAATAATCCGAAAACTAGTTTTATTTCAATTATAAATAACAGTAAGTTTCTGTTTTCTCAACAAACAATGTCATACGTTAGTATAATAGATAAGTAAGATAAGGTTCCATATTACAATGTAATATGCTCATAAACTTATACTTTATCTAATATAAAATGTATTTGTAGAAATTAAATTTGCGGATTCTCTCGCAACAACACTTCATAATTTCTACAATGTATGAAGCTCGCGAAAACCTGCGAAAACGTTATAAGGTGTATTTAACTATCTATTGAAGCGCGCATGGCCCCGCGGCTGGTGTAGATCATGGGCGATCTACTCGGTCAAGAACTACGGGCGCGGTCGGGTAGTGTGATGGGGACCGCGTGGCAAATTAAATGCGCGTTTCCGTGCTTCGGAGGGCACGTTAATAAGCCGTCGGTCCCGGTTGCTATCGATAGATAGCAGTCGTTAAACCTTGTCGGAGGCCTTATGGGCCGGGTTGAAAACATCCGATAGTGGGTTGGCCACTAACCCACCTACCTCCACCAATCCGCATTGGAGCAGCGTGGTGGAGTAAGCTCCAGGCTTCCCAAAAAGGGGAGAGACTCGTGGCCAGCAGTGGGACGTATAATGGGTTGCCATTATTATTATTATTATATTAACTATCTATTCGGTTAAGATTATGTATTCACAAATTGTCGGTGGATTTTTTTTTATTTTCATCAATGCCATCTTTATCGGCTTGTTCATCATTGTGCCATTCTTTGTACATGTCCGACGGTGCCCTTTCTCATTAATAATTACGAAAAATTGGCCTTCTGGTGTAAATTTAGCAACATCCATGAGTGCTGTGACAAAGATTAATGATAGATATAACCTCATTTTGAAACAAATAAGTTTCCAATGACACTTGTATGCTAATGGAATTTGTCGGCTACTAAAGCTATTAATTCCATCAAAATCTGTCGTTATTCAAATTTGCATTTGGAATACCATAAATAATCAGCTTCATGTTTATTATCTGGGACCTTTGCGTGCGATGCATGCAAAATAAATGCATTATGCAATCAATTTTGTCCTCATTCTATTAACGTTTCGTGACTTAGTAAAAACTATGATCTGTCCCAGATCCCAAGTTGTAGTTTCCTACAATCAGTTTGTCTTTGATATAGTTAAAAGTTGTGAAACCGGAACATTTTACTGGGTCTGTTCTAGATCACGAATTCTTTTTCTGAATTACCTACTGTACTGAAACCTTATTTTGTGTGTTAACAGTCTATTCATGTGCATTAATGCTGGTATGAGACAACGGTCTCAGAAATAACAATTTGTTTTATGTGTGTAACCAAATGAATGTCTGCATACAATAACTTAACATCTCTGTCCGGTTATAGTCTCTTCACGCAAGAACTACTCATTTAATTTACTTGGTTTTGTTTTGAAGACACCGCTGTTATCAGGCCAGTTTATAGTATGTATTATGGTACAAAAATAACTTGCATAATTTGCAGTTACGGTGATTGAAATTGGAAAATTAGGCAAGTAAAGAGTACCTACTGCCTGCAGATACATGAAGAACTGGAAATCTAGATACAAACGTATATTTACAATTGACACTTAAATAATTTTCTTTCATCTTTACTTTGACTGCCATAGTAGGCTAGTGGCCACTACTACTAGGCGAGGGTTCCGGGTTCGATTCGAAGGGTGGATTCATTTCACAAGCATGTGTTAATGCGAAATAATATAAAACAATTATTAGAGGTAAGGTAATTTAAAGTGGTGCCTAAACTTTGCAGTTCTCCTATTTCACTACCACAGTTATCCAAAGAAACTCCACTTTAGCAATGCATCTTCTCAATTGTATCATTAAGACAATGAATCCTTGTAAACTTATCATAAAGACGAGTCTATATGTTTCACATATAATGGCTTAAGTATTACAAATAAGCCAATCTTAAGCGATTTATTTCACAAGATACATCTTGCGAAATACATCGCTCTAGATAATTCGCTACTAAATTGATAAGGTATCGTGTCAAACCATTCGAGTAATGTTACTCACCATCGGGGCAGTCTTTGAAGTACCGCTCTATTCTGATTAGAGTTTAGTAATGTTAGTAAAGTAACATAATTTCATTATATCTGAGTGCTCTCATTCTAAACACATTCGTTTAATATCTAAATACATAGTTTAAATCAGTCATAGAAAGTCTGCCTAGCAATACAATGCATAGTTCTTGAACAATATAGGTAACCTAGAGTAGCTTTAAACTTTCCGTGGTGGACATTAAAATTTGTCTGAAAGCAGCTTGAAAATTCCGGACTTATAGCACGTATTGAACTGAATGAATTTGTAAAATCAACCCGTCGCCCGTCAGAGAGCAATGGAGAGAGCTATGCTTGGAGTTTCTCTGCGAGACCGAATCAGAAATGAGGAGATCCGCATGAGAACCAAAGTTACCGACATAGCTCACCGAATAGCGAGACTCAAGTGGCAGTGGGCAGGGCACATAGCTCGACGAACTGATGGCCGTTGGGGCAGAGCAATTCTCGAGTGGCGACCGCGTACCAGAAAGCGAAGCGTAGGCAGGCCTCCCACAAGATGGACCGACGACCTGGTGAAGGTCGCGGGCAATCGCTGGATGAGGGCGGCCCAGGACCGTTCGTTGTGGCATTCTTTGGGGAGGCCTTTGTTCAGCAGTGGACGTATTTTGGCTGAAATGATGATGATGAATCCGTCGCTTCGACTTGCTTTTGGCCCTTATTTATTCCGTAACTAAATGGTAAAAGTGGGACCCTATTACATGATCGTTTTCTTTAGACTGTGCTATTACTAAGCCTCCGCTGTCTGTCACCAGTCAAGCTGATTTTTTTACTAATGATGTATTTCTGTTGCCGAAAAGCAAATAACAACAAATACTAAGAACATACAATAAACGTGTTTTTTTTTCGTATTTTTTGCTCAATATTACGGTAGCAAGTATACGCTTAAAATTTTCCCAGAATATGTTTTAGTTTCAAAATAAATACTCAATTGATTAAAAATAAAGTAAATATTAAAGGGGTGCTCTCATACAACAAACGTTTTATATTGGTGGGTTGGAAGTCTGTCGGACTTGGCCGGTTTTTAAGATCTTTTACGTATTTTTTTAAAAACAATAAATATAAACGTTTTTGAGAATACCAGTAAATATATCGATATCGACAATAGCATAGACCCTATTAGTTATTTAGGCATCCAGTAAATTCGAACCACATCGTCACCAAACCATGTATCCAAATGCTTCGTTTCTATCAACGCCTGTAACGCATAAGTCAAGTCAAGTGGCCCATTCAAGTGTTCGCAACGCTACCATTGCGTGCTAATGCTGCAATTTTTCTTGCCACCGACTACATTTATATTCAAGTGGTGGTCACATGACTTGAAAGTAAATGTAACATGGTCTTTTTTGTTTTTTGGAATATTTAGGCAACCCAAATTTTTGACAAAAAAAGGGGGTAAACATTGTTCTCCTAACATTCTCATATAAAATTGTTATAAAACAAGTACGTAGGCAGGTAGGCAGTTTCGTCAGAATACTTTGCCAACAGATGCCGAGTGACATGTACTAGTGCCTTATAAGGAGGGTCTAAGTAGGTACAGCTTACTTTTAAGGATCGATATGAAGGGAATTTTAGGGGCACCTGATTTGGTATCTGAGCTCGTTTTGTTTAGGGTTCCGTACCTTAAACCTTAAAAGAAATAAAGGAATCCTTAATAGCTTACGCTCGTGCGTCTGTCTGTATGACACAGGCGCATTTTCTCTGAAAGTTTTGGGTTGGGTGGTTTCGGTTGAGTTGGAATTAAATACATAGGTATACATATGTAAATCAATAAACCGTACAAGAAACAGAAACTCCTGAATCTAAGTTTGGAGGACTTAGGGGATAAATAAGCGCTTATAAAAAAGTTTTTCAATGTATATTGTATGAAATGTCAAACAGATATGGGTAATTAGGTCTTATTGTAAGGATCTCAATGGATCTTAATGGTTTTTTTAAAATTAAAAATGAAAAGTTTTAAAGTTATTAAATGAAATAGGCAAACATTTACTATATCCACCCCACCACCACTCCCCACTTTTGAATCGAAATAGTTTTATATCTATAGATTACAAGAGACCCTATATGAAGCTTACCTATGGAATGTAAGGTAACAAAGAAAACTACAATTCTACGGAACCCTGCGCACGCGTCTCCGTCATGCACTTGGCCGGCTTTTTCGTTTTTACTTTTCTTGTTTATGCGGTGTTATTCTGTTTGTTATATAAGATTAGATGGCTGGTTATCGATATCTCAGATATCCATTACTATACAAATTCTGTGTCCAGTAGCTTTCTATTTTATCTTTTTAGATAAATCTTTATACTTGTTTGCAAGATCTTTCTAATACTATACCTAGTCATCTGATAAAATAATGAAAGATACATGAATTTGGTTGCTCAAATATTTTTCGAACTTAATAGTTTAAAATATAAAATTTTATTGTTTTTATTTTGTCACGAAGTGGCAAACAACCATACAGTTTCCATTGGTGGTAAGTGAATACTGTTGTAGAGCAATCTTCGTAAGGGGGATAAGCCATTATCGCCACACTTGGCATGCGGATTGGCGATCGCAGTGACGGTAGTTTTATCGCAGGGCGCTGCTACGCATCTTGCGTTATTACACTTACCGCCATTAGTGAGGTTGATGGTTGGTATGAAATTTTGTTTCTATATAGGTTTGCCAGGAGTCTCAAATTTGCATAGGAATTCTTTTTAGGACGTAGGTGTTACCTGAATTGGGATTTTGCAAAATTCGATCCATTTTACAAAATTCGACCCTTTTTGCAAAATTCGACCGCTTTTTGCAAAATTCGACTATATGAAATATATGCACCCAATAGGTTAGTACCGTAGGTATTAGTAGCAGTAATGTTGGAAACATTGCGACCGTGCGTATGTTATGTAAAAAAAGAGAAGATAGATATTTAAAACGATTACGAAAATCAAGATCTCGATCAAGATTAAACGAGATCCATATTGTCCATTTCCGTATCAGCCTTATCACAGTGTTTATTATCGTGTCAAACAATTAATTTGTATTTTAATTAATTCAGAAAACCGAAAGTTGTCTTTATCACGGCCGATTTAAATATTTAACTCGTGTTTTCACTTTGCGAAGGGCCGAAACAGTGATTGATGAAAGTTTTGCCAGGGAAAGTGATCATTGATCACGGAAGTGTTTTCTCGCTATTCGCTTATACTTCAAACTTCAAATGTTTATTCCGAATTGGGGTAAGGTAAGAACACTATTGAATTTTCAGTTTACAAGCTACGTATAGTGAGGTCGGGTAATTGGTCGAGCTAACAGCTGTTTTTGACTATCCCGAATTTTAATATTTTAATTTCTATTTATTGAATATTATTCTCAAATAATTTTGCCCATTAACAATTGTATACAATTATTGTTTACTTACTCTCTGCATTTATCCGGCTCGAAGGACCATAAGTATGTTGAGGTGAAATAAAGGAGTTCTATAGAGGAATAGAAAGATTTGATGATTTATCCGATTTTTTTTTTAATTGGTTATTATTATACGTATAAAATATGTTGGGGACTTTCTGCATTCGTCCAGTTTGCGGCGATGCGGGGAGCCGCGGGGACGACGAAGACATCGACGCGCGCGCACTTTACCCGCACTCCACGGCTTGCTTTTGTATATGTAACAAAGGTGGCACACATGCAGTTCACATAGATGTTAAGTGGTCAAAATGCGTTGTCACTCGTTTGTATCTTCTCGTGTCAATGGCCAATTTCATTATTCGTCACCCCTGACATCTAAGTTGTTATGTCTCTGTGATAGTTATCACGCGGTCATACTACCAAAATACGATTGTTTTTTTTTTACTCCATCTAACCGAAATACGATTGTTTTTTTTATGTAATGGAAGTGGCAAACAAGCATGCAGTTCACATTGATGTTAAGTGATGACTGCAGCCTCCACACTTAGAAGGTAAAAATTACCACTCCTGAGGCCTAAGGTGTTATGCCTCTGTGCCGGAAATTACAGGGCCGTACATTACCACCTGACCGGAACACGATAGTGCTGAACACTACCATTTAGCGGCAAGTATATTAGGTAATGCGGTGGTGCCTAAGCCCGCGAGCTCCGTCACAGGAGCTCTACCAACAGTAATAATACTAAAACACGACCATTTGACGGCAGAATAATTGGGTAATTCGGCGGTGCCTACGCCCTCGAGCTCCTGGAACACTGGAACCCTACCACCAGTGAAAACCTTACCTAACAAAATCTTTTTCTTTTCTATGTCCGGTTAAAAATAGTCACATCAACATGCGAGATCCGCGAAAACGTGCAGCCTAACAGGTTCCATCCAACGTCACATCATTCTATTTATCTTTGAAAATCTCTTTATAAACTAGCCAAGCGTTAATTCTTGTGACAAGCTGTTAATATGATAGCAGTTCACACCAATTGCGAGCTGAGAACTGGCCGCAGCAACTTTTCAAGTTTATGAGTTGTTTGACCTTAACTTTCTTCGATGTTGAAATTTTGATGCGGCCTATCGTTTATTAAATAATATTGAATTATGCTTAGTTCTCTTTGATAGCTGATTTTAATCTTTATGTATATCAAGCTGGACGTTAAGTAAACCAATAAATTCTATTGGGCAAGCTATGGTGATTGTGTAAATAATATAAGGAAAAAAAGGTCTTAAGAGCCTTAAACACGGCTACTACTTACTATAATCTGACCACCAATTAAAATGAATAAAATATGTAAGTTTTTAATCACTGCCTTAGTAGCCTAGTAGCCCTCTACTGCTACGCAGGGGACCTGGGTTTGATCCCCGGGTCGGGGACTGTCTCATATGAAGGTCCTTTATCTAATATTTTCGGGATATTCTATTTTCTGGAAATTTCCCAGTTTGCCAATGTGGCCGGAGTTGTTAATATTCCCGCCACCAAGTAACTGTCGAATCGTGGGTGTTTGCATGCTTTGATACATGCAATTTAGTTCTGCCTTATAAATACTTCCCCACAGAAACGAATGGGAAGACAATTCTCACACCCATCAAAATCCAGACCACGGAAAACGGTGCTTAAATTAAATAGTCGCACATAGACGCTCTCAAACTCGAACGCTAACACTATTAAAGCAAACACTATTTATAATGTGGTCACGCGTAAACCACCGCTACAATGTTATGACAAACGTAACGAGGGTATGCGCATACGCATTCTAATGTTGACATAGCCGTGTTTTACATAATGACTTCCAAATATGTGATGTCGGCAAATATTTGCTTTGCAGTGTCTTTAACCCGCGTTATGTGGATCACATTATTTTTTTTTTGTACACAATAAATTATATAAATTAAAAAAATATGTAAGTAGGTACCTATTTTAATTTTTAATGTGACTGTAAAACATGGAATAAATTGTTATAACTGTTGTAATAAATTGATATAATTACTTAAATTCACATTTTCCTAATGTGTTCATAATTCGCGAGCTGAACTAATAAAAAAAATATATATCGCGGATTAAAATTTAAAAGTCCATAGAGCAATACGGGCCACCGGCCCCGGCGGACCGGAGGGGAGTAGTGATAGCGTTTATTACCGATGCAAAACACTGTCATCTTTTGCAGGGGGAAATACGTAGGTATGACACACACACTACAAAAATCGTCTTTTACTACAAAAATCACACATTGACTTTATAAAAGTAGCCTAAGTTAGGTTTAAAGATCTTTATTCTTTTTTTTTTTTTATGTAATTGAAGTGGCAAACAAGCATGCAGTTCACATTGATGTTAACTGATGACTGCAGCCTATAGACACCCACACAAAGACCAAGGTCAAACTGCAAATGCGTTACCACTCCTGAGGCCTAAGGTGTTATGCCTCTGTGCCGGAAATTACAGGGCCGTACATTACCACCTGACCGGAACACGATAGTGCTGAACACTACCATTTAGCGGCAAGTAAATCAGGTAATGCGGTGGTGCCTACGCCCGCGAGCTCCGTCACTGGAGCTCTACCACCAGTTCTCATAAAAACATACAGTTCTTTTAGAATGGGATATAGGTTACATTCATTTATGAATAGAATGTTAGTAGTAGGTACATCTCTGGTGCTTAGGGTTAGTAACATAGTTACAATAGTCATACTATTTATTATTTAGTTTGTTTTGTTTGTTTTTGACTTGTCATAAGCGGTGCTTGTCACCCCAAATGAATTAAATGAATTTCTGATTCTGGTTCCGAAGTTACTCCTTATTACCTTCATAAGCTATCCTACCAGTGAAAGTCCCGTCAAATTCGTTCCAGCTATTCCCGAGATTAGCGAGGACAAACAGACAGACAGACAAAATCTATTAAAAATATTGTTTTGTTATACATATGTATCAAGCATTCAGTAAAAAACGGTTATTTTTATATTACAAACAGACACTCCAATTTTATTTATTTATATAGATTGCTGTCTGCTGCAGGGTCCAAGAGGAGGCGGTTCTTGGACCCTGCGGCGGGAGGTTGTGGTCCAGCATTAGGCATCTTTCGGATGATATGATGATAAGATAATGATGAATGGAGAGAAAACCAACACAACTGTTTCACAAATTTTGATATGTCCAAAAGATTCCTCAACCAGCAACTAGACGCTCAATAAAGAAATCAAACACCATAAGAGCGAGTGAGACAGCAGGCATAGCAGTACGTAAAACGGTACGCTAACGGGGCGGCGTACTGCGTGCCAGAGTTTTTATATGCACAAAAAACAACCAAATTGCTTCGTCCAAGCGGGTCATACTTGCGACCGAGGTTGACGGTGGGTATTTTTTGTGCGATAGCGTTATTATAAAGTTTGCAGTCTATTCATATAAAAAACCCGACCAAGTGCTTGTCGGATATACACATAATGGGATTCTCGTAAAAAAAATGTATCCCCACTTTACGTGTATGGGAGCTACCCTAAAAAAATATTTAAGTAAATAAAAATCAGAGGTCTCTATGCTTTCACAACATAGAGCAACGCGGCCCACCGGTCGCAGCGGACCGGAGCGCTGCGTGTTTAAACGATGCAAAACAGTCTGTCATTTTTTGCGGGGGAAATGCGTGCGACACACGCACACTACAAAAATCGTCTATTACTACGAAACTCATCCCTTGACTTTAACAAAATAAAGAAACAATTTCACGCACACATTTAAACATCTAGGCGACAGGTAAAGGCCCATTTGAGCTTGTACTTTGACTGAGGGGAAAGCCGGCATATGGCTACTCCCCACCGGTGTTGCTCTATGGAGTTAGCCTAAAAAAATATTAATATAATTAAAATCACTTATCATCATTGTTATGTATAGGTACCTACCTACTTCGCTGATAGTAGATACGACATGAAATTATTTTGCGAACCTAAACCGAATAACATACACTTTGTCTCTCTTTGTCATACGCGCCGACGCGCCGTCATATAGGTACACAAATTAAGTAAAATGTTGCCACAAATTTCTTTATTGAATGGCTAGCACCAAGACGTGGAATGGGCCTTCTTGATCACGTACCATCAAACAAATCCGTAGACAAAAAGTAGACTGTTATGCTATTATGTTATCCTTTATGTGGTTTTGCTCTTCGACTGTTATTCGAAGAAGAAAGAGTTTGGTACGATCATTTATTTTATAATCATAGATTGCCCAAGAATTCTGCACTTCGCTATTGTCAATTTGATTCTCAATTGTGTAATGTAAGATGGAAAATACGCTAGAGTGATTGACTCGGCGTATTCTTATTATCTTTCGATACGTAGCTACACCGCGGCCACTCCGCCAAAATTCTATACAAACGCTTAATTTGGTCTCTATTACACAGACATCAATCAGTGAAGTGTATTTACACGTGCACCTGTGTGCGTAGCGCGTAGAAAATATCAACCGTTGCCCATAAGACTCCATTTTAGTAGTTTTATTACATATTCTCTGACGTACATAGAATTATAATTAATAACTCAAAAACCCTACTAATTCCATTTCAACAATAACAAAAATACTTAACCACAAACACAGTACGTAATAACAACAGGAAAATCTTGGTAACTGTTATTTTGTATGTATGTATCTTCACGCCAGGTCCCTAACGGGGTAGGCAGAGAGTGTAGAGCGCCAGACATCCCGGTTCTGACAAACCTCTCGTGCCTCGTCTACCTTCATCATTCTCTTCATACATGCACGCCGATTCCTAAGACTTTTGACCCCACCATCAGACAGAACTCGACCTATTTGGTCATGGTAGGTCAGCCTTGGTCTTCCTGGGCCTCTGCAACCATCCACATTCGCATTGTATATCTGTTTAGTCATTCGCTCATTCGACATTCTTTCTATATGCCCGAACCATCGGAGCATGCCTTTTTTCATTTTTACACCGATACTGTGTTATTTTGAATCGGTAAATAAGGACAATTTCACCGGTATGTCCCCAAACAATGGTCCGGTATGTCAACCGAGTGAGTCCTAGGGATGGTAAAACCGATACAAATATCGATTTATTAAACTTTTTACTGGTGGTAGAGCTCGCGGGTGTAGGTAGCACCGCATTACCTAATATACTTGCCGCTAAATGGTGGTAGTGTTCAGCACTATCCTGTTCCGGTCAGGTGGTAATGTACCTGTAATTGCCGGCACATAGGCATAACACCGTAGGCCTCAGAAATGGTAACGCATCTGTATTTTGACCTCTGGTCTTGCTGTGGGTATCTATAGTCTACAGTCATCAATTAACAACAATGTGAACTGCATGCTTGTTTGCCATGCTTGCGGGAGATAAGAAATTAAACCATCAATATCACTTGCAGCAGTGGGCGTTCCTCTGCTGAACAAAAGCCTGGCCCAAAGTGCTCACAACAGTGTTTTGTTAGAGGAGAGAATAAGCCATAATCGCAACGCCTGGCATGGCGCTGCTGCCCATCGTGTATATTGTATTTACTATGGCGCTATTGAAATGGTTTGACCGCCATCGTTGACGACCTGCACTAGCGGTAGAATTTTCCTACTCTTGTTGACGTTGGGGTCGCCTCGTCCCGATACCTATTCACGTCACGACCCCTGAAAATATATTCATGTAGGTCCGGGCTTGTGAAATCAAAATCACTTTTCTAGGGGAAATCTTAATCTTTATTTTTCTTTCCAAAACTTGGCTCCGTCCATACGTCACTCTTTCTCTCCTTGCACCGAACTCCTATTACGTCCTTTTATTCGTTCTCTCACTCCTCCTTATACTTCCCTCATACCTCCCTCTCTTTCGAACTATACAGATTAAACGATACATAGACTAACACAAACTTAACACAAATAACAACAAAATCATTCAGCCATCCATCCCACATTTATATGATATTTAAAATTCAGTTTAACATTTTTGTGTTTTTTTTTATTTAATCTTTTATGCACTAAAATTATACATAAGGCGGACTTAACGCCACTAGCCATTTTATACCATTCAATATTTGGGTAGTGAAGATAGCAGTTTTTCTGTATTTTGGTGAAATGAAATTATATTGTATTTATACTAAGTCATCTACCCAAAAGGTCGTCGATAAGTGAGATTATTTTTAGTTTAGAAATTAAAGAAAAAACGGAAAGATTTTTTTTTTCCGTTTTTTCTTAATTTCTAAAGTTCACTCGCATGTATTTTTGCGGAAAATAAATAGTATAATTATTTTTACTTTCTTCCCACATCTCAGTGTACTATCTAAACATTTATGGCTTGCACTATCAATATCAATCAATGTTTTCCGAACAAAACGTCGATGTTTCAGAAAAATCGATAGCTCGTTGCCATCCCTATCAAATCCCAGTCTTGGATCGTGCCGTAATAGACTGGCAGCATCGGAGCTGTCTTGTCGCGTAGAAAGTGTCTCTGGTAGGATGGCAATGTGTCCAACGTTATCTTGGATTTTCTCCTTCTAAATAGAGCGTAGATTCTTGGTATATATGATGTATACGAAGGTAGGTTATTTAGTTTCTCGCAAGCTAGCTTTTACTGGTGGTAGAGCTCCAGTGTTACCTAATATACTTGCCGCTAAATGGTAGTGTTCAGCACTATCGTGTTCCGGTCAGGTGGTAATGTACGGCCCAGTTATTGCCGGCACATCTTAGGTCTCAGGAGTGGTAACGCATCTGCATTTTGACCTTGGTCTTTGAGTAAGTCAGGCTGCAGTCATCACTTAACATCAATGTGAACTGCATGCTTCGTTGCCACTTCCATTACATAAAAAAGCTGATGCCTTCATTAGCCCTATGTTGGATCAATTATGTTGATCATCATACAAGTTATTTCGGAGAATTCCCCATTATGAATTAACCACCACCTGTGTACACTTACCTTTTTTATGTCAATAATTGAACCCCCAAGATTCAGCCATGATAACAACTTTTTATATAAAAAAATTAGCAAATAAATTGCTTTATTAAACTATCAAACCACTCTTGAACATTTGATAGTCACAGCAACCGTTTAATGTCCAGATGTCTATCTAGATAGGCCACCGGTCGATTAGATCTAGCGTGTATTTGAATGACAAATTGATTCCTACAGCAGCGTGAGTACGGTAAAAGCTAGGTTTGTATTACGTCCTATGTGTCATTGTCGTGAATTAATATAATTAGCTCATGGCCATATTCTGGTTTCATTATTCATTATTCGTGTGTACATTTAGTCAGTTGGCTGTTGACTAAAAGTGACTAAAAATATGCCTACATGCTGTAATTCTATTTCAAGCGACAACACAAACGATCGTACATTGTAACTTTTTGAGACTTCAAAATCTCAGTCCTTTGCAAAATAGTGCTAAAAATTCTTCAACTGCCCCAATACAGTAGTATCTACCATTAATTTCATGTTGGTCAATAGTGCCCCTATGAAACTAAAGCGACGGAACATTTAGCTTTAGTCCTCGCGAAATCTACTCATCCTAAGATATATATATATTTCTCACATGTTTTATTTAACCAGCATTATTCCTGTATCCAACATTTTGCACGCCAAATCAATGACAAACAATGTCTAAAGAACGTACTTATCTGAATTCACAGATCTCCTGCGAACGCGAAGCAGGATATATATATATATATATATATATTTCATTTTGTCAGCTAAACGGTGCTTACTTTTGCTCCGTGGTGGATATTTGCGCTAATTAGCTGGCTAACTGGGGCTTTAAACCAGGATACATTTTACTGATGATCTGTATTTAACGTAAAATGTCTAAAATTAACTGCAATGTTTGTACCGTAAAACCAAGATTATTCCTCTATCTAACATTTTCCATTGTCATTACCAACCCAATGATGACGTAAACCAATAAACAATGTATAGGCTAAATTGACACATCACCTGGGACAGAGTGGCCTACAATGGTCCGGTACTCGACAGGCTGGCGCTCGATGTGTCATTGTGTCAGCTAAACAGTGCCCACTTCTATATTAATATGGTGGATATTGAAGCTAATTAGATGTCTCATTAGCGCTACGTGCTTTCTCCTTCTGTTAAGACTGACCGGTATGATCTTCACCACCAGCATCAGTTTTACTGATGTTCTGTGTGTATTTTTAGGTACCGTAAAATGGCTCACTAGGCTGTGATGTGCACCACCACCTTTTCCACTTTAAAACTGACAATAACAAATTCTATCAAACATTTTGCATTGTCGTTACCGATCCAATGTTAGAATATAACAGTAAACAATGTACAGTTTAAATTGACACATCGCTTGAGACAGTGTGGGCTACAATGGTCCGGTACCCGACAGGCTTGCGCTCGATACGTCATTGTGTCAACTAAATGGTGACCACTTCTATGCTGTGGATATTGCAGCTAATTAGCTGACTTACTGGCGTTAAGAACTTTCACATTGACAGTGTGATAAAACCATGATCGTT
Organism: Macrosoma leucophasiata; assembly: GCA_036365455.1. Lineage (NCBI taxonomy): Eukaryota > Metazoa > Arthropoda > Insecta > Lepidoptera > Hedylidae > Macrosoma > Macrosoma leucophasiata. The sequence goes on along the minus strand of JAWQUS010000004.1, from coordinate 1,630,660 downwards.
AGGATCATTTATAATGATAATCCATACTCGTATTTCGATGATCCCTATTAAAAACGTCGGTAAATAAAAACTACTTTAATTTTTTTGGCTATTTTCAGTATACAAACAATTTTCAATTGGGATGATTCTCAGTGACACTCGAAATATTGAAAATATGCGTAATGATGACTATTTAATCATCAGCTACATGTTTTTTTTTTACATGAGAAACTTTAGGTCTGGTGAATCGTCCTTTTGCGCAGGTATGCAATAATTTATGCTATTATGAGAAGGAGAGCCGCCTTATGCTTTCAGAGATATAGAGGCCTAAATGTATGTTTTATTTATATTTGTGTAATATGGTCAACATAGATTTATGTACAGAAACCGTATCAAACCGCCATCGTTATCTTATTTATTAGTTTTATTAAAATACCGGTAGAACTGGGTTATTTACTTAAAATTCAACAAATGATTAGCACCTTTTAATGTTACAAATACAAGATTCACTGGTCCTACTTTGCATGCTATTTAGTTTAATTGTTGACTAACAAAATCAAATAACGATTAAGACAGTCGTTTTAATACAAGAGTTAATTAAGAAAATTAATCGATATGTTAATATGATGAAATAGATGTTCTCGATTTTGAACAAGAAGTCTGTAGTATTAGACACAATGACAATGAGAATCGAGTAAGGCATTATAAAACATTTTTTTTACATCTGGCGTAACCAAACATTCATAAGTTATGTTAAAGTTGGCAATTTCAGGATCTGAATCCATAACCAAGATAATACATTTTCTAGGAGCACTGTTTTCAGATTTAGGAGGCATAAACCTCCATTCTATTTTTACTTAGCTAGTCTACAATCATTGCAAGTATTGAACTCGGATTGCAGGGCGTAACTTACTTAGGTTGTCTTATCTAATATTGCAGTCAGATATAAGTCCCTCCGAATGCAACTAATTCTTTATTAATCCATAAGGACTTACCATTCTACTTAAAGTGCTTCCAACACGCAGAGGGCGTGTTGGAAGCACTTACCTGTAAGCGTAAACCTTGTATAAAACCTGGGCTCAAATACCCTGTTCATATGAAATACATTATAATAATTTCCTCAAGATAGTCAAATTGAAAATTGTAAATAACTAACGGAAGCTTTGATGTATGGCGAATAAAAAAATAATGCATTCACATAATGTCATAATAATGCTAATGCTCAGTTAAAATTTACAACAGAACGGACAGTAGAACAGCTACTTAATGAAGGCTTTAATTATCTGACTGAAAGCAGAGTGGATGTTAACTATAGAAGTACATTTGTCAATAATGTTTCATTAGAGACCATATAAATCTGATGCCATTCCCAAATCCCAGATAGACCAATAAAATTCATGTCGATCATTACGAAATCGTTAATCGTAGAACAATCGTATCGAATCGCGTTCGCATTTCAAAAATATAAAAATTTGACACACACACACACATTGCGCACTATTACAAAATAACATGAAAAAAAAACAAGATTAAGAAATGAATGGAGGGTTCCAGCGCGCTCACTAACTCAGACTCAGTTTCGACCGCGCCGCGGCTTTGAGTACACGTGTTGCACTCACGGGTATTTCCTGATATCCGTTTAGTGCACAAACGTTCTAATATCAGTAATTAACCGTGTTTAACTTTACGTAAGTTGTATTTTGTGTAAATAGTTTAAGTGTCGTGGCTTGGGAAAACGTGACGTCCTTGTGTTTGTGTTTTTTGCGTGATCTCGACTGCTTCAGGTTTACCTTAAAATATTTACGATATACTTTCAATATTAAACTTGTTTATGGTGTTAGATGGTGAGATAACGTCATCAGATACTAATGTGTCATCTAATGAAAATATACTCGTATCTATATAAAAACATTTTTTTGATCGCAAAATTCTCTTTGAATCCCTATCAAATCGTGAATCACACGTAAATCCAATTATACTTTTAGACTGGTTTATTAGAACGGATACGTTGTAAAAATTAATCAGGTGATTAAAAGACTAATAACCGATAGAATTTTAGATAGAATCACGCCAAATTCACTAAACAGTTTTAATTGCGAATTTATGGAAAATATACGAATCGTAACCTATCGTAAAATTGTATTTATAAATAACGAATTAGGAGTTGTCGAATATTAATTTAGCATCATTGGTAGTTCATAAACTTTGTTTATTAACTGACTAACCTCCCCAAAGATTTAATGCATCAGTAATTTCTTTACTCTTGCAAATTTCCATGTTCTGCTTTGCATGAATCCATTAGTTTATTATTAACAGTAGTATTTAAATCATTACAACTAAGTATATCATCTTTTAAGTCGAATCATAATTAATATGATAGAGTTGTTCTAGTTTGATAATTAGATGGAAACAAAGATGTATACCTAATTAACATTTTTAAAGAACAACAAATCATTGTTTAATTGTTCTCTAGTTATATCAATACCCACTCGATCTACGGTATAAAAACTTGTAAGTTGTATATTGATTTCAAATTTCATTAACAGTATCAATAGCTTCGTATAATTCAATCTACAAAATCAAGTAGGTCTAAACACAAACAAATCGTTATCTAAGACGCAGTTCACATCACTGGCTGTGTTTAGCTTTCTAGAATGATCCACGGTAGATAGTTTAAAATTTTATTTAATCCTATCCGCCATATGGTGTTTTTCTCGCCATATGTTTGCCCGTTCGCTTACCTGTATCTATTGTTAGTGAACTATAGAAACCAGAGGTTATCTTTTCTTTATTTAATTCTTGGTAATAATTCACTTCAGTACATACGTGTATTCGCTTTTACACATGTATGTGTTCATGTGTAATGCACAATTTCAAATAATCTTCATTTTGAAGTTTTCTATAGTCTGTCAATGAAGTATTGTCTACGTTAATAATAAGACCATTACAGCCCATATGCATCTCTAAAAGGCCAAATCTTCTTATCATACGATAATATACCTATATGAATAAATTAAAACTTGCGCATTTTCTCGCGTATACAACACTCCCAAACTTCTTCATACACCCGACGTTTCGGTCGCTTTCCAGCAGCCGTGGTCACGGGCTGACTGACCATATACAACTTTTTTACAACTTTTAATAATAGTAAACACTGATTCTGCTTATTTATATCATCCATCCGTGTTTATATCATATTTACTTGCTTGTTAAATCCCAGTATCGAAGCTGGAGGATATATGAAAGGAAGCTAAGCTTTGATGTATAGCGAATAAATCAATATGAATTCAAATTCTATCGTAATCATGCTAGTAATGAGAAAAATGTTATTTAAAATTGCAAGGGATAGAAGAACAGGAATCTGAAGACCGCAATGAAATACAATATTATTTATTAGTTAGTAGAACTCGGATGATGGACCGAGACGACGTCGTTGCTACCGCATTACCTAATATATCTGTGTTCAGCTCTATCGTCTTTAGATAAGATGATAAATAACTATGTTATCATGTCTCTGAACAGGCACGTCTTGGGCTCAGGCATTTTCAGCAACAACACTTTATAAAAGCTATGGTTTTATAAAAATATCTGCCACTAACCTGGATTTACCTACCATCAATGTGGATTTCACGCCTGCATACCACTGTCATCATAATAAAAAACGAACCGGAATACAGTAGCGGTAACCACTACTGTTTCGCCGATAAATAAAGCGGCGCCTACACCCTCCCGTTTTACAACTTTTACTACCAACACACTAAGTGGTTTAATAATAGTAAACACAGATTCTGCTTATTTATATCATCCATCCGTGTTTATATCAAAAATAAATAGAGCCGTGTTTAAAACAACTGTTATACATTTTAAGGCATCCGTTCAATATAAGAATAACTGTTTGTAACTCGTAAGACGGGTTCGCTATCTTTGCGTCGCTAAAACACGATAATTTTGACATAGATTAGACAACAGTGGCTGTTTCTGGTTTTAGAAGGAAGTCGCTGTCGACTGCGTGATTGTGCCCGAGTTGAGATTTTTATACGAGCTGAGATTCTAGGTCCTTTCAAGTAGTTGTTGTAATGGGATGGCTATGATGTGACTAGTTATAGTTTCGCCATGTCCGCCAGTCTGTCCACAGATTACCTCACATTCTTAGTTCTAGCTGTAATTTGCCGTGAATATATATATTAGTTACGCCGACAAAGCAGTAAAATAAAAAATGTTTTAAGGTACCTCCGATACAGATACTTACATCGGGTTGTTTTTTCCTCGCGAACCGTAGAGGGAAGAATTGTTAGATTGGTCTTCAAAAAAAAAATTGTGGGTTTACTTAAACTATTTTTCGATTAAGGAATCCGTTTGTGTGCTTTGCCACTCCTGAGGCCTAAGCTGTAATGCTTCTGTGCCGGCAATTACAGGGCCTTACATTACCACTTGACAAGAACAGCATAGCGCTGAACGCTATCATTTAGCGCCATGTGGATTAGGTAAAGCGGTGTTGCCTACGTCGACGAGCTCCGCACTAGAACTCTGTCCCCAGTAACTAGTAACTAACCAGGTACTAGTAATAATGTCTGCTGAATGTAGATTTGCGTCCTTTTTTACATGATACACTAAAACATATGACACATTCCATGACTCACCAAAAGTTTTCCTTTGCAGGTACAAACCCAAAATGACCGTCAGTGAGCAGTGAAGTGTAGTGACAGTGGCAGTGGAGTGGCTCAGTGTACAGTGAGTGATGTGACATGCCCTCGGACAGTGGAGCCACGTGGTCGCCGCCCGCCACCAGCGAGCGGCGGCTAAGCAACTCTTCAGATGGCAGCGCGGGCAGTGGCTACTCGAAAGCTGTAAGTTTCTTTTCTTCCCTGTTAAGATCTTAACTTGCATTCCTCATCGTAATAATTATGTTTATGGTTACTAGTAGCAAAGCGATGGAGCTTGAGGGATTAGGCGCCACCTAGTCTACTCGCTAGTCTTCAAGAGTCTTCGGGGTAAATGCATGAAGAGAGTGTAGAAGAGACACGAGAGCTACATTTGACTCTTCTCTGCATCCCCATAAGGGACCTGGCGTGCAGATGCAAACAGCAGTATGACCTTATTTTACTTTATTATTGTGTTCAGGTGGCAACGCCCCAATTCTCGGCATAAAGACATAACAATAAAAGCATATCAAGTAGCAATACTTCTTACGTCGAAAACTCAGATTTTAATATACACTTTTATATGCTACTTCGTACGTATCCAATTACCATCAATGTTAACTAATGACTTCTTTGCCACTTGCGTGATGTGAAGAAAATTCTGTATCTCTTAGCGTGGAGTACTAAACATCGTGGTCTTTATAAATCTCCCCTGTTTCTTTTTCACATTCATCATTCCGATTCCGAAGACTTTGCAATAACCATTGAGATCCATTTTTTTGTAAATCTGTATAAATCTGCAGTACTCAGTTGACCATTCATTTCACCACCAATAAGAACTATATGCTTGTTGGTCACTTTCGTATAATATGTTATGATGAGGCATGAACGAGTACGTAAGGATCATTCGATTTGCGCGCTGCCATTATTTTTGTTGTATTTTGGATGTCGATGGTTAATTCAATGACGTCGCTTTAACGATTGATGTTGTAGGTGATAGATCAAGTGTTTTTCGATCAAATGGAGTAAATGTTTAAGGTCAAACAATAGATACGTAAAATAAAGCGGTAACATAGCTTTTTGAGAAGAAAATAATTAACAATTCTACTAGTGAGCCTCAAAATTAGTACGTACGGCGAGAAGAAATTTCATTGATTATTTTTATCGTTTGGTTTATCTAATAAGCAGGCTGCAGACATCGACGTTCTTTGGTTTGTGGCACAAGCAATGTGTACTGCAGCGTAATTATCGCTAATGACAAAGATAGATCAGGTAGGTTTTTTTTAAATTAATTTACTCGAGTTAAATCCATAGTTTTATTATAAAACAATTTTATTTCTTTGGCTGCATAACAATCACTTAATCTGAAGTCGTTTAGTGAGTTTAAAGCTGAACCAGTAATAAACATTACAATGTAACAACATTAAATTAAATACATCTTTGTTTAAAATATAAGAAATTTCATGCCGTGCTGTTATGTGCCATTCGATAACTCGAGTTTTGCGGCCAATTATTTGGATTACCTTTCACTGTAACATGAGGCCTTTGGCTGCTACATTTTATTGCCTGATATGTTGCGCACGCGCCAATTCCAATGTAGAAAACTCCAGTTATAATGCTTCTGTTAGTATGTTATGATTTTATTCTATTTTAAGTTGAATTATATTCTTGCTCGATAATTTCTGGGTTACACTACAAAGCTTGTTTTACGCAAACATTCTTACACTAGCCCTTTGATCTCCTTGTAACGAATGTTTTTCAAGGCAACCTTTGCTACGGTACAAATTCCGATTAGCAACACATTGAGAAATATTTGTTTTGGAGTCATAATCGTCGCAGTAGCAATTCGGAATCCAAAATTAGTATCGAAATGTGACAAATCACAAATAGCTCTTCTATCAGCCGATATGGAAGAACAAATAAATGTTTGTATGGAAGGATTTTTAGGAATATCTTCAGCAATGCGTTCTTTGTATCGTTTAATTTTCTGCTCTTTATTGCTATACTACAATCTGTTATTATTCAAATATGACAGAATAAGAAAAATAACGGTTTTTGTTAAACTATTTGTGAAGACTGTATCATTTGCTATTAGTAACAGTTTAGGCAATATTTGTTTTACGAAATAATATCCGATAATAATATTTTTCACCTGTATGGGTTACCTACTGTTAAATACACAACCTGTTTCTTTTTGTGTAATGTTAAATCCACAATCTGTTTCTTTTATAATACCTAATACTAGCTGTACCCGCGACATCGGCCGCGTAGATTTTTTTTCATAAATAAATAAACGTAGCCTATATCTACCGTCAGAATCGGAAAGACAAAAAATATGCTTTTTTTGTATAAAGGTACATACATATCAAGTAAAAGCGTTTATATCACAAACAGACACTCCAATTTTATTTATTGGTTTAAATATATTTAGAAGAATAGATGTAAACATAGATTTAAAGATTCAATGACAGTAATTGTCGCCCTTTGGTACCGTACACGGAACTATGTGAAGAAATAACCGGTTTTTGTTGTACGATTTTCGCGACTGTATCATTTACGATTAGTCACAGCTTAAGCAATATTTGCTTTTGCGAAGTTATAACGTTAAAACGAAGAAAACCCGAGCAGTGAAGCGTGAACCGCGGCTTTCACTTTCGTTCGTAAACTGTTCTGTTATCTTCGCTGTAATTAATTGTTGGTTTTTTTTTGCTGTTTTTTGCGTTTCCGTTACACTTTAATCTATTATGTGGGACGTTTTTTGTTAGAGCATATTTTTTTTTGTTTTGTTTTTTTCTTCCGGAAAAGTCATTTTAATTACTCGTGCTTACTGTTACTATCACGCACTTATAGTTCTAAATTGAAAACAAAGGTTGCAGGTATGTTGTAGATGCCTCCAAAAAAGATTTAAGTCAAAAAATGTCCAGTTGAGTAATAGAATTTTCATTTACGACTAGGACTTTTTATTTTATATTCAACTAGCTGATGCCCACGGCTTCGCCCGCGTCGATATCGTTTTATAAATAACTAATTAGCCTATGTTCTTTCTCAAAGTCTTAACCGATTTTAATGAAATTTGGTACAGAGAGAATGAGATTTGGTAGAGCTCTATACCAAAAAAAAATTTCATTAAAATCGGTTCAATCGTTTGGACGTGAAAAGGTAACAGACAGACAGACGGAGTTACTTTCGCATTTATGATATTAGTAGGGAAGTAGGAATAAAAAAATTATTTGTAATTCCAACTCTATACCTTACCTACTCTATACAACTTTACCTTATCAAAATCGGTAAAAAACATATGGTTCTGATGTTTTAAAAAAATAACATTCGTTAAGTTTGTTACGGGGTAGCCAGAGAGTGCGAAACCCTACCACGTTCTTTCTTATGGAAATTGAAATGGGTACCTAGGATAAGCGTAGCGTAGCGTTCCCTTTTTATGTAATGGAAGTGGCAAACAAGCATGCAGTTCGCATTGATGTTAAGTGATGACTGCAGCCTTTAGACATTTACACAAATACCAAGGTCAAAATGCAGATGCGTTACCAGTCCTGAGGCCTAAGGTGTTATGCCTCTGTACCGGAAATTACAGGGCCGTACATTGCACTTTACATATTAAAACCTGAATTACCACCTGAGCGGAACGCGATAGTGTTGAACACTGCCATTTAGCGGCAAGTAAATTAGTTAATGCGGTGGTGCCTACGCCCGCGAGCTCCGTCACTGGAGCTCTACCACCAGTAAAAACAGCCCTAACTGTACATAATCACTTTCCCCATACTAAAAAAAAAATATTAATACACAGTATCACGATTATATTATATATGTAAATTCGTTCGAGACACATCGAAAATATCCGCAACGGATACTGAGATATCTGAAGTATTTTAAACATCACATTCGCAAAACCGATAAAAAACATGGCTGCATCTCAAACACCGACAATGTCAACAGTTGTTACAATAATATTACCGTAATGCATCCAGGATATGATGTAAAATATGTATAATATATCAAATAAATACATTATATCGTGGGAATCTGTTTTTTGCTAAACACGCTCGTGCGAATTTTTTACTTATCGATTTTTTTTACTCATACAATTTCTATTATAATTAGACTTGTTATTCTTGCCACTTTCTTTAGCTCGGGTTTTATGTAGATAATTATATTTTAAAGTTATATATATATTTTTTTAATTACCGGTTTATCGGTGAATGAACTTCAAAGACGTTCATTAACAATTTTTATTGTCAATGAAAAAATATTAGTGGTTATATTATTTTAATGAGATTTTTAAGATTGCTTCCTTAGTAGGTATCTAATTGTAAGTTTTATGTCAGATATATCTTCGAAAATAAAATGTCGCATCAACATTCGACATTAACATCAAAATTTCGGATCAATTATTACCAAATCAATCATAATTGATTTTTCGAAAATATATCTGAAGGAAAATTATTAAGAAGAAAGTCGAAAACTTACCCCGAAAGGATAGATAGGTAAATAGGTTTATCCCCCCTCTGAGGTAAATAATGTCATATTTTGGTTGAAATCCAAGTAAATAAGACGATTTTTAATCGTGATAGAAAATCGCTTATTGTGGACCATTTATGGTGCATTTATATCTTATTTATACAGTGTGCCTTTGTGATTATTTGTTTAAATAATTTGCAATTCGATAAAATGGTGCATGAACAATACAATTTTATTAAAACCGGTATCGAAAATAATTTCCTGATCTATATTCACGCTGGATGCACCGAGGATGTTGCCAATCAATCACAATTTGCATATCCTTTCCAGTTTCTCACGATCTCTGTTATTCCTTTCCAATGTATTTGGATATTTATCGTTTTTAACTCAGAGTCGAATTTTCAACGGCAAACGCTTTACCAATCGGTAATTTCACTTCAATTCAACGTGCATCTTACGCCATTCACACAAAGTTCAATTACGACTGTTTGTTGTTCAGTTTAAGGCGTTGTTCAACAGCGAGCGTTATTAGCAACGTGTTACACGTCGCGTTAAATCAGTTTAGACATTGACGTTTAACATTTTTATTTATTTAACTTTTTCTTTAAAATCGAAGCTGTCCGAATTTCCGGTTTGAGAAGCGCTGGGAAATTTATTGGCGTAAAGTGTATTTATATAAATATAGAATAACTTTGCTTTGAGATGTATCTTTCGCATTATTATTGGAACTGTTTTCAATTTAAGCATTATGTTTGTCTTGAGGATATTTAGCTCTATTTCACAGATATTTTTTTCTTGGAAACATACGTAGGTATGTTAATACATTGCATTCATAAGGAAGATGTTGGGATGATCCATCTTCTCTATCTATACATATTATAAAACCAAGTCTCCCGCCGCGTCTGTCTGTCTTTCGCGATAAACTCAAAGACTACACGGATTTTCATGCGATTTTCACCAATAGATAAAGTGAGTCATGAGCAAGGTTTTTAGTGTTTGTACATAACTTATTTAAGGAGGTTTCGGAAAACAATAAGCCGCTTGGGAGATTTCGATCGAAGACGCTGTCTAAATCCTTTGAACAAAACAACAATCGAGTACGAGGAAATATTGCCTATTTGATAGATTACAAAAATGCTAGATGCATTCAAGTCTACATGCCTACACCTACGATTCACTTTTTACGGGTTTTTTTTGTTGGTATTGGCCCATATAACAGGCGACGAGAGTGTTGACATCTCCCGACACATTATCCTACTCCGACGGTTGTATTGGGAAACTTCCAGAAAATGGAAAATAGCCCCTGATTTTGGGATTGAACTCAGGAATCCCCAGCGTTAAAAAATCCTTATTATTTATTTTAAAGATTTATTTTTATTTATCTGCCTCGGTAGCCTCTCGGTAGCAGGCCACTACTACTACGCTGAGGTCCTGGGTTCGATTTCGGTAAGGGGTTATCAGAGAGAATGGTGTAAAAGTCCTTTATCTATGGTTCTATTGGGATTTTTCCATTTTCTGGAAATTTCCCAGTACCTCGAAGTTTGATAATGTGCCCGGAGATGTCAACAGGCTCGCCACCTGTTACATGGGCCAAAAACGTAACCGGCAAATCGTGGGTGTTTGCATGTATGCTTGAATGCATGCATTTATCTCTGCCAACCCCTTCAGGAATTACAGTGAAGTTATGTTTTTTTTTTTAAAGATTTATCCTTTCTTTCACTCTCGTTTATGGTGATCTCGTAATCTCAATGCTCGACTTGACGGATCCACTATGGTGCCCCCAGAGTCATCAATTTGTATCGAAGGCCGTCGGGGTCACTGAGGTCGCATGGGTCATCCATATTTATATATCTGTCAATTCATCTTGTTTCGTATTTTAACAACTTTTCAATTTTAATGTAAAAGTGCGGGTCAAAGGGTAAGGTTATTTTAGATTGAACAAAGCGAAAATATTATTTACAGAAATCTTGTTTGGGTGTTTTCTTTTATTTAAAATCAAATAAGTATTGATATTTGAAAATGAAAATAACAAATTGCCTAAAATAAAAGTGCTTGGTTTGATCGTTTTTTTTGGGTTATGAAAGGGGCAGACACGCAGCTTACATTTATAAAAATAATAAGTTTATTTATTTGGTTTTTTTTTTAATTCTTATTATTTTAAATAATAAGAATTTAAAAAAAAAGCAGTATCTCAGTAATCTGCATTGAGATCTCTAGTTTTTAGAGATCTCAATGCAGATTACTGAGGTACTGCTTTTTTAAAAATTAATTAAGTTTCTCGGTAATATGGGCAAATCCGATTAACACTTATGCAATTTATTTAAACAACTGTTTCCCGTGACTTTACGCCGAAAGGTACAGGCCCGAACATTACCACATTACCACATGATTGACATGATAGTTCTGAACTCCACGCCCGCGAGCTCCATCACTGGGGGTCTGCCACTAGTAACAGTAACTCTATAGTATATTATTAATTATAGCAGCCGTAAACTATTAACGCTTCTGCGACAAGGACCAACTCGTATTACATTGTAAGGTCAGCAGGATTCTTCGAGAGTTATCTGTAATTTTGAACCTTAAATCTGTGAGACACGGTTTATTTTGTCTTGGCACTCAAAGAAAACTGCAATAACATATGACAGGTGGGTTTTTGTGCCTTTCACGACGAAACTGTCGCATGCCAAGGGCATGTCGGTCGTTTTGTGCTTGGAAGGTGTGATTAATATAGCTGGTAACGTTCATAAGGGTCCCGTCCGAGAACGTGTCAATTGTTTTTTTTTATGTTTTTTTTTAGTCTGTTGACTGCAGTTGCCTTAAGATCTTTGTTTTTTTAAAACACATTATCTGAGAAGTATTCACTCCTAACAAAGATATCTCCTGTTGTCATTTGTTTTTCTGCTAAAACAACGGCAAGATTTTTTTTGGTAATGTACGGCCCTGTAATTTCCGACACAGAGGCATTACACCTTAGGCCTCAGAAGTGGTAACGCATCTGCATTTTGACCTCGGTCTTTGTGTAAATGTCTATAGGTTGCAGTCATCACTTAACATCAATGTGAACTGCATACTTGTTTACCACATCCATTACATAAAAAAAATATTGCTGCACACTGTCTATATAAGCACTGTTAGTCCGGTTTTGGTCAATAATAATGGCAACCCTTGATACGTCCCACTGCTGGGCACGAGTCTCTCCCCTGCTGGAGGAGGCCTGGAGCTTACTCCAACACGCTGCTCCAATGCGGGTTGGTGGAGATACGGATTAATGGCCAACCCGCTGTCGGATGTTTTAAACCGCCCATAAGGCCTCCGACAAGGTTTAACGACTGATATAGCCACTTACGGTGGTCCTATCAGAACACCAGCGCTGTAGTGCCTACTACAGCAATCAGCTGAGATAGGTACCATTTTTTTGGTCTCACACATACATCATGCCGGTAGTTGTGTTAAGTTGTTTCTGTTTTTATTATTGTTTTTTTTTCTTTATTATTATTATCATTTGTTTATTTAGTGTGTGTGTGTGTGTGTGTCAAAAAATAAACTATTTCTATTTCTATTTCTATTTCTATTTCTATATCTATCGATAGCAACCGGGACCGACGGCTTAACGTGCCCTCCGAAGCACGGAATGGACGGACCCTGGGTAACTTCCGAAATTGCAAATTCACTCTGCTATCCCGAGTACGACTCCAGCGTTCTAACAGTGGCCTGCTAGTCCTGCTACCATAAGACTGAGTTTTGAAGCAGATCTTACTGGTGGTAGAGCTCCAGTGACGGATCTCGCGGGCGTAGACACCGTCGCATTCCCTAATATACTTGCCGCTAAATGGTAGTGTTCAGCACTAACGTGTTCCGGTCAGGTGGTAATGTACGGCCCTGTAATTTCCGGCACAGAGGCATAACCCCTTAGGCCTGAGGAGTGGCAACGCATCTGCATTTTGACCTCTGGTGATTGTGTGGGTGTCTATAGGCCGCTCACTTAACAATCAATGTGAACTGCACGCTTGTTTGCCACTACCACTAAAATCTACCGCAATTGTGAATTTCCAGAACAATCACGTTTTGGTTTCGCCGCCCAGCAATAAACATATTAATTTATAGCAAGTCGACATTATGTGGGCTTTATTTGTTTTCGATCCTTTCCCTCGTTCACATCGAGGACGCCATGTTTACGATATAACTCGTATTTCATATTAATATTCTCGCATATATTATACGTTTGAAAGGACTTTAAAGTTTAAATGAATGTGGAATGGCTCTCATTCTTGTGGAGTGACGTCACAGTTTTGGGTGGACTGAATATTTTTAATTACATTTGTCGACCGTGTATTACTTTTTCTCCTTTGCATGGAAGTGTATTTTTGTATTTCATGCCAATGACAACTAAACGAGAATAATTTGTGTTTTCAAGCCTTTCATTTTACATTTTCATGTTTCTTTTCCTATTTCTTATTACTTCAAATGAAAATCCATATGGAAGATGATAAGATGAATCCAGTAAACTGGTCCTTTACTACTTAAGGAGGTTTCACGAAGTTTTGGAGGCAACACGAAAAATCACTTTTCACCACTTAATATCCCTTTCCTATCCATGCACGTTATCGAATGCATTGTTTGCATTGTTAAAATTCTCACTATTTTTACACATAATAAAACACGACACACGAATACGGCTCTTTGCCGAGTACCCGCCGAAACCCTGTATTAGTTTTACAATGTACGAATAAGTAATCGAGTAATTCTATTAAAGTGCCAATTTTCGTTAGAGTCAAGTGTCCCCCCCCCACTCTACCAACTAAACGGTTAATGTTAGAAATTCAAACGGTACCTACGGCAAAAGTAGCTACATATTATAACGAAATTAAAAGGAAAATTATCACACTTAAGTTGACTTCACAAGTTAGCGAGTAATAGTCGACCAAATGTATTTAACTGGAAATTATTAAACAACTCCATTGAAAATTTTTTTTTTATTACATTAATCAAACCTTAAAACTACGGAACCCTACACTGCCCGTGGCCCGGCACGCACTTGACCGGTTTTTTATAAGTAAAGAAGAATATGTATATGGAAAATCACTTTAAATCCTATAGTTCACTGCTAGAGCTCGTCTAAGCTGAAATGACGCGCCCCACTATCGCATTAACGCACACGAGCAAATTTCAAATAGGGACGTAAGACATATACAAATAAGTGTCATTATTCTCGCACATCGAAAGCAACTAATTAAATAGTGGGGCGCGTCATTTCAGCTTAGACAAGCTATACCAGTCAATCAATCTGTCACAAAAACGTTTTGTTATTCGAGCCGTTGAAAATGTCAAATAGTTGTTCTGGAGTAACATGAAAATTGACACAGCGTTGTAAACGATCCATTGCAGTCGCCACCCATTCCGCAATCACAGCCTAGGGTACACTAAGATCAATTTTATACTTTATTTTATACTAGCTATTGCCCACGGATCCGCCCGTGCATGTCGCTTTCCGCGCAACCTGTGGAAACTCATCAATCTCATGGCATCCCAAAGGAACATTTTTTCGGGATAAAAACTATCCTATGTGTTAATCCAAGTTACCATTTATATGTGTGCCAAATTTCATGAAAATCGGTGAAGCAGTTTTTGCGTGAAGGAGTAACAAACAAACAAATAAACATACAAACTTTCGCATTTATAATATTTTTACGATTATACGATAAATTCGCATGAGGCGTATTTCTTACAAAGGTTAGCAAATTTTCCATTTAAAAAAAATCCTTGAAAATGTGTGTGCATACTTTAGGTAATTATTGTCCTTATATTAATCAACGTGTATTGATTTCTCTGGTGATTCTACTGGTGGTAGAGCTCCAGTGGCGGAGCTCGCGGGCGTAGGCACCACCGCATTACCTAAGATACTTACCGCTAAATGCACTATTGTGTGTTGTGGTAATGTACGGCCCTGTAATTTCCGGCACAGAGGCATAACACCTTAGGCCTCAGGAGTAACGCATCTGCATTTTGACCTTGGTCTTTGTGTGGGTGTCTATAGGCTGCAGTCATCACTTAACATCAATGTGAACTGCATGCTTGTTTGCCACTTTCATTACATTAAAAAAAAAATTGTGTCTACAATTTTCTGGTTAGGAACTCACAAGTCGTCAGTTGTCAGTCCTCAGTCGTTAGTAATCAGTCCTCAGTGTGTCCCCACCTCGCAACCAATACACCTGCGTTATCGACTGACATTTGTACCGGGCGACCTTCGAGCCGGCTGAAAATGCTAAGGGTCGCCAATGGGCCTTGTACAATCGGTGAATGCATCCTTTAATTATGGTTCCGTGTTGTGGTTGAGTATTGTAAATTACAGCTGGATAAACGTTACTCATGCCTGTGTTATCACGGTGGGGTTAGTAGACTACTTCGTTTTACTGGTGGTAGAGCTCCAGTGAGTTTTTTCCGGCAAGTTTTTCTCAGATCATATTGGCCTTTGGAACTTTGCCGGTGAATGACAAAGAATGACTCTTTTTCTTTTCTTTTTACTCTTTGATATCAGTTTGTAAAGGGGAAATGAGACATTCTACTGATATACTTTTTATATTAGTTTATTACATTTAGTTTTATCTTAGTGATATTCTTGACATTACATATATTTTTTATCTTGTTTGACATGTATATCAATTGTTGTTCACTTTAATTTATTTTGTTTGTTTTTTGACGTGTCATAAGAGGTGCCTGTCACCCTAAATGAATAAATGAGTTTCTGATTCTGATTCTAAAGGAGCTCCGGCGTAGGCACCACCGCATAAACTAATAAACTTCTGCTAAATGGAAGTGTTCAGCACTATCGTGTTCCGGTCAGGTGGTAATGTACGGCCCTGTAATTTCCGACACAAAGGCATAACACCTTAGGCCTCCTGGCAACGCATCTGCATTTTGACCTCTGGTTATCTACCACCATTCGTTTTGAATCAATACCTGTAATGCGCCTAACCGACATGCTTTTGCCATTTTGCTTATATAAAAGTGAGAGCTAATACGCTCTGTTGGCGCCAGAGAGATTAAACATAGTAGGTTCCATAAAAAATATTTTGTAAACAACCTAGTAAATCATAATAACATATATTTTATTTAAAGAAAAATGGAAAGAAAAATTTGACTTCAGGCGAGACTCGAACTCGCGGCCTACTGGGAATCTAGTCCAGCCGCTTTTCCAATTGAGCTACTGAAGTTAATTCCATTTTTCTTTAAATAAAATATATTTTTCACAAGCATGCGAAATAATATAAAACAATCATAATAACATATTCACGAATCCACATATTCACATTGAGGTAAGCGAATACTGCTGCGACCTACAGACATTTACAATTTTTTCATGTTATGGAATTGGCAATCAAGCATACAGTTCACATTGATGTTCAGTGATGACTGCAGCCTATAGACACTTACACAAAGACCAAGGTCAAAATGCAGATGCGTTGTCACTCCTGAGGCCTAAGGTATTATGCCTCTGTGCCGGAAATTACAAGGCCATACATTACCACCTGACTGGAAGACGATAGTGCTTAACACTGTCATTTAGCGGCAAGTATATTAGGTAATGCGATGGTGCCTACGCCCGCGAACTCCGTCACTGGAGCTCTACTACCAGTGAAATTCAATATTAAAGATCTACTTTAAATCTTCATCATCAACATTTCAGCCAAAAGACGTCCACTGCTGGACAAAAGGCTGGATTAGAGGGGGATATGCCATAATCGCCACGGTCGACATGCAGATTGGCATTCGCAGTGGCAGGGCAGTAGTTTTATCGCAGGACGCTGCTGCCCATCTTGCGTTTTCACATTTACTACCGCCCCGTTGGAATGGTTTGACCGCCATTGTTCAGTTGACTGACTGCAGTTTTCTTCCAGTAAAAGAAAACTCTTCCGCTTGAGGGTGATAGGGTCGTGAAGTCCCAACGCCGACCTTTAAAACTGAAATCCATAGTATTACTGGTGGTTGAGCTCCAGTGACGGAGCTCGCAGGCGTTGGCACCACCGTATTACCTTATATACTTGCCGCTAAATGGTGGTGTTCAGCATTATCGTGTTCCGGTCAGATGGTAATGTACGGCCCTGTAATTTCCGACACAGTGGCAACGCATCTGCATTTTGAACTTGGTCTTTGTGTAGGTGTCTATAGGCTGCAGTCATCACTTAACATCAATGTGAACTGCATGCTTGTTTACCACGTCCATTACATTAAAAAAAAAAATGAAGATTTGCTTACTTTAATTACATTACACCGTCTACATTTGGAACTGTCCGAGGCCTTATATATTTTACCGCTGTACCCGAAATTGCTGTCATTATAACTTCGAAACACAATCAGATTGTGATGTAAACATCATAAAAACTATCATTGGCCGTCATAATGCTATATTGACGACATTCTGCGAATGAAATGAAATATGGCCGCAAAAAGGTGCGCATGCGCAAGGTCGACTGCAAGACCTTTCACTGCATTATTATGTTGTATTACGGAAGCTGAAATGTGTGCGGGTAAGAATAATGAGGTATTTAAAAAATATATGCTGATTGTAGTTTCCGTGAAACAAGCACCCGATTAAGTGCTAATTTGTGTTTTTGATTTTTTATCTGAAGAAAAATTTAACGATTTTTACCAGAATGCGAGATTATTATCTAAAACTTGTTTATTCTATGTATGTATCTTCAAACCAGGTCCTCAACGGGGTAGGCAGAGAGTGTAGAGCGCCAGATATCCCAGTCCTGACATACCTCTCGTGCCTCGTCTACCTTCATCAGTCTCTTCATACATGGACGCCGATTCTTAAGACTTTTTAAGACTAAGACATTTACGTTTATTCTATCATTTCAGAAATATACCGTGTAGACATAGATTTCTGTTTTTTATATAAGTACTTAAAATCCTTAAAATTCGGCGTTTATTTCAGTTATAGCTATCACAATAAATGCCTATCTTAACATGAATAAAATAAAACTTAATGGAGCACCTATACATAAAAAGTGTATTTTGCCGTTTTTATAAATAATGGTACGAAACCCTTCGTGCACGAGACCGACTCGGATTTGGCGGTTATTTTTAAATATTAAATATAATTATTTACGTAAGGATGGTCGCAAAAAAGCATTCAGCTCTTCAGAATGCAGACCCTTACACCACTATACCTGAGGTCAAAATGCAGATTTGTTGCCATCCCTGTGACCTTTGTTGTTACGTCACTGTGATAGTTACTACGGACAATAAAGAGACATTTGCACTTGTACCAGTATTAAGTACATATTAACACATTCGTTTTCTTTAAACTGTGCTTGTACTATGAAAAATGTCAATCGCCTACGTGACTCAGTTGAATACGTTTTTTTTAATGTTGAATACGTTTTTTTTAATGTTATGGAAGTGGTAAACAAGTATGCAGTTCACATTGATGTTAAGTGATGACTGCAGCCTATAGACAGACACCCACACAAAGATCGAGGTCAAAATGCAGATGCGTTACCACTCCTGAGGCCTAAGGTGTTATGCCTCTGTGCCGGAAGTTACAGGGCCATACATTACCACCTGACCGGAACACGATAGTGCTGAACACTACCATTTAGCGGCAAGTATATTAGGTAATGCGTCGGTACCTACGCCCGCAAGCTCCGTCACTAGAGCTCTACCACTATCATTTAATGTAAATACATCTGTGTCTTTCTGACAAACAGACAAACTGCAGAAATAAAACTCCCACTCACCCCCCATATACGGAACCCTTTATTCAAATACTGTGCACAGTTGGAACGTTCAAATCGGAACATTAAAAAGCAATAACCGTTATGTTACTGTAACACAGTTTTCGCCAACTCGGAAGGAAAGCGTTGCGTCACGCGATCAACGCAATGCGTTACGATTGTCCTACTTGTTGCAAAAAGGTTTATGGTTTATCTATTATTCTATATGTTATGTAATGATGAGCATGTAAACTGTATTTTCACTTGTGTGTCAGCCGATATGACTGGCTTAAATCCCTTCCAAAAAACTTCCCTACTATATTTTTTTTTATTTCTTTATTTTTTTTTATGGAAGTGGCAAACAAGCATGCAGTTCACATTGATGTTAAGTGATGACTGCAGCCTATAGACACCCACATGAAGGCCAAGGCCAAAATGCAGATGCGTTACCACCCCTGAGGCCTAAGGTGTTTTGCCTCTGTGCCGGAAATTACAGGGCCGTACATTACCACCTGACCGGAACACGATAGTGCTGAACACTACCATTTAGCGGCAAGTAAATTAGGTAATGCGGTGGTGCCTACGCCCGCGAGCTCCGTCACTGGAGCTCTACCACCAGTAAAAGACAGACAGACAGAGTTACTTTCGCATTTATATAATATTATAAATGCGAAAGTAACTCTGTCTGTCTGTCTGTTACCTTTTCACGTCCAAACGACTGTACCGATTTTAATGAAATTTGCTTCAGAAAGAGTTGACTTTGAGAAAGAACATAGGCTACTTGTTAAACAACATCCACGCGGGCGAAGCCGCGGGCAACAGCTAGTTGTTCCATAAGGGGCGTTCGTTAATTACGTGAGATGTTTAGAGGGGTCAAGCCGAATCTCATCTAATCTCACTTTGGACAGAAGGATTGCAGCAAATATTACGTATCTACTTATTTTTTCCGTAGAAATAAAAAACAGTGTTAACTTAAGTAAAACATAACCCAAAACACCTAGATCTACTGACAAAATAGTGTTGTGTTCTACATTATTTTGTTTTTTGTTAGTAATATGGTTATTTGCTTAAAAAAAAAAAAAAATGTGCTGCAAAATGCAAATGTTAATTTGCATTAAGAATATGCAGAATATCGATTGATTAGTAATCTCATGTTAAAATATATCGAAAACACTCAATTGAACTTCCGTATTCTGATATACGCTTCGAGAAAATATTAGAAAAATGGAAATAAAATATTTCCAATCTGTAATAACAATCCATAAATCACAGAATAAAGCCATGAATCTAGTTAATTTACCGACAAAAACTCCTACATACGTGAAGCTATTCGCATAACTCCATACCAGTTACGAATATCAATCAGATATGCATCCATCAGGAAGTACAACACTCGGTCTTGACCCCGTGAGCCGGTTCCGCACTCAATACGCGAATGTCAACCCTATTTGAACTCTACTAAGCGTTAGTCGCGCCGGCGTCGTATTGTAAGAGCGAAGCTATGTGATGATTGATTTGCACGAGTGCAAAGGATATTTGCTTTGGCTGTTAAATTAGTTCAGTTGCTAATTGCATATGATCTAATTTCATTGAAACTACTTGAAAAATAGACATGACGCCGTCATACGTAATCTACTAGAACTGATCGAAGTCGTGTTGAATGGTATCTAATGATGTTTTCAGGATATACCCTATATGCAAGAAGTGCCTAATAATGTCTTTGTAGAAGACTGACAAAATTATTTGCAAAACATTGACATTAACACCAAATGCATCCGTATTAATTATAGTATTCTGTATTATCGCGTTCACGTTAGATGGCACTTAATGTATGTATGCAGGGATATCTGACGCTCCATGCTCTCTGCCTACCCCGTTAGAGACCCGGTGTGATTTTATAGTTGTTCACAAACATTTTTATTGCGCCGATTGTAGTGACGGCGTTATGGAGACGCCATTAAATTATAAGTTAATGCGGTGGTGCCTACGCTAGGAAATGTACCTTCCTTCAAGGCGCCGCCTGGCCGGCCGAACTTCTGGTTAAGATCTTTCACAGCTCACATCACATATCTGCTACACAAAGCTCACATTTCCTCTCCGGTACACTCCTCTCCGCTTTAGTGGAATCAACCTGCCAGCTTTGCAGCATATCTTCTCTCGTCTCCTCTCCTCTCCACTTTGATGGATACCAGGTCTTACCAGTGGTAGAGTTCCAGTGCAGGAGCTCGAAGGCGTAGGCATCACCGCATTACCTAATCTATCTCCTGCCTGCATGGTAGTGTTCAGCAATATCGTGTTCCGGTGAGGTGGTAATGTATGTATCTTCACGCCAGGTCCCTAACGGGGAAGGCAGAGAGCGTAGAGCGCCAGATATCCCGGTCCTGACATACCTCTCGTGCCTCGTCTACCTTCATCATTCTCTTCATACATGCACGCCGATTCCTAAGACTTTTGACCCCACCATCAGACAGAACTCGACCTATTTGGTCATGGTAGGTGGTAACTAATGGCCCGTAATAACTATCACAGAACCATAACAACTTAGGTTGCATTTAGACGTCTGGATTTTTATGTAGATGTCTATAGGCTGCAGTCATCAGTTAACATCAATGTGAACTGCATGCTGTATTCTTAAATCTCTTCAATACATACTCACCGATTTGACGACATTTTCCTCAGCTTCAAATATTATTGCACTCACACGTGTTGGGTATCAAAATGGTTGTCCTATTAATTCGCATAGACTGGAACTGCAGCATAATTAGAATTTGCATATAAATAACGCACGAGCCAATACCGACGGTGTTTCAATACGTTTAAAGTTCGTTCGACATTGAACCTAACATCGAAACTACACAAAAGATTTGATTGAAAGTTAAGGTTGTCATGCTCTACTTGGGACCAGTAAATCCAGTTGTGATTGTGACAATTGTTTTCTTATAATATTTCCTGTCCTGGCGACCTTCTTTGGTATTTTGGTCTACGATAGCACACCCCTTCAACCAAAGGTCAAACTGTAACTTTACACATTTTCTTACTATAAAAGTGATTTTGAATAACACACAGAATACAAATCACTTTGTTTTTATGCATAGAGCAACGCGGGCCACCACCGGCCGCCACGGCGGACCGGAGGGGAGTAGCCTAGTAGTATAGCGTTTATTACCGATGACCGATGCAAAACAATCTGTCTTTTTTTGCGGGGGGAAATGCGTGTGACACACACTCACTACAAAAATGGTATATTACTACGAAACTCACACCTTGACTTAAACAAAATACATAAACAATTTCACGCACACATTTAAACTTCTAGGCGACAGGCATAGGCCCACTTGGGCTTGTACTTTGACAGAGGGGAAAGCTTGCATATGGCTACTCTCTTCCGGTCCGCCGGCCGGCTGGTGGCCCGAGTTGCTCTATGTTTTTATGTCATGATGTGGCAAACTAGTATAGTATTCGTGTACCCTTACCTGAGAAGTCGATTGTCAGTTAAAAAAAAAAATGCCATAAAAAAAACCTCTTTTTCGGGTTTTTGTTCTCAATTAGGATATCACTGGTTTTTGCCTGCGACTTCGTATGCGTGTACTTTTAATCATTGGTAATTGTACCCTAAATGTTATTCCAATGTATAACCTATATTACTGTAAAGTTTCATCCAAATCCGTCCTGTAGTTTTTTTGTGAAAGAGTAACAAACGTCCATCCATTCCCACTTACAAAGTTTCAAATTCAAAGCATTTACAATATTACTAGGTATTATTTTTTTCATTCCTTATCATAGTAGTCACGTGTAATCATGTTATCTGTTCTGTTATATGGCGATAAAAAAGATTACTGGCCGAAAATATATTCGGGCTATATTTATGAAAACGAAATTGTAAACTAACATACAAGACTTTCTGTAGGATATCCTTCCCGGCCGCAAAATGGTTTTCTACGGTTCTTTATCTGCTAGAAAATATTTTAAGACTAGTGCTTACACTCCATTTCATGACATAAAAAAAACAGTTGAATCATCATCCCTCCCTCCGCACGTGAAGCGTAACAGAGGAAGGGGATGGTTCGGGGGTCGAGGAAGTCCTCATTCCCCGGGCCTATCTGCCCCCTTAGCGTCGGGAGCGTGTTCTATAGAAGAGGATACTGGTACGCAGGGTAATTCACTAAGGGAGGCCATATACTTTTTTTTTGTTAATTTTTTTTTTTTTTGAGTAGCTTTTCAAACGCAGAAAGGCCGTAACTAATACCATACCGTAAGCTATACCTACTTATAAAATAGCTTGTTGGAATATGAAAAAACGTAATATTTAATATAACTATACGGGGGGGAGGGGCAGGGTTTCATTGCACACAGGCGCTACACGAGCTAAAGCCGACCCTGCATTATTGTAAACGCATGCTTGTTTTCCACATTTATCATCTGCAGAATGAAAAACCATGCAATTTTGTATCTTTAGAAGACTTATCAATAAGATGCCGCATTAAAATCTTCTCTACTTATTAATAAGATGCCGTATTAAATTAAATTTGCCGCTGACTACTCTATTCACATAAAAATGATCACGTTCTTCTTAACTTATGTTTTATTCTGACACAACCACTCATCGAGACATACACACAAAAGAGAGGCAAACACACTAACTAGGACGTGTCGTTATGTAGGCTTTGCACGCTCCAAATACCTTACAGACTTCACAGGTCATGTAACTAGGCCTTTGACCAGCTGTCCTTTGAAAAAAGTAACGCACACAGAATTTGAAAGGAATGAGGATTCTTTGGAAAGGGAATTTCGTATTCGCAAAGGTAAATGGGATTTCAGTTTTCTCTTTGTCAGATTGGATTGCAATGGAAAGCGTTATTTTTTTTATGTTATGGAAGTGGCAAACAAGCATGCTGTTCACATTGATGACTGCAGCCTATCGCGGGAGCTCGCGGGCGTAGGCACCACCGCATTACCTAATATACTTGCCGCTAAATGGTATCGTGCTCCGGTCAGGTGGTAATGTACGGCCCTGTAATTTCCGGCACAGAGGCATAAAGGCCTTAGGCCTCAGGAGTGGTGACGCATCGGAATTTTGTCCTTGTTCTTTGTGTGTCTATAGGCTGCAGTCATCACTTGACATCAATGTGAACTGCATGCTTGTTTACCACTTCCATTATGTGCATAAAAATTGAAAATGTTTTTGGTGGGATACTTATTTACTGGATAACATGGAAACAGACAGACAGAAACAATTTTCGTCTTTCCCCTTAGATGAAAGTATTACCAAAGTAGCTATTTATTTTAGTTAGTAATATAATCTTAATCCCACGATTAATGAAGTAGGTATCTTGAAATGTTTATTAAGGAAATCGATGATATAATGTTGACAAGACTCATTCTGTATAAGACGCATTAGGGGTTAATTTGCATTATAATTGAATACATTAATTAATATAGAAATGTCCATCTGTAACCCAAACAAACGGAATTCTCGAATGGAAGCATCTTATTATCGGATAACTGAGCTTAATTGCATTTTTGATGTGCATTTTATCAGTTAATTAAATGTATGCATCTCGGCCAGTTATCTGTGTAGGGAGCGGTGGTAATCAATTACTGTATCACTTATTATTGGGTCACCGGTTCACTGTTTTGTTATTGATTTTTGCTGCATATCTTGGTAAGCAGCTTGATGACCGCGAGACCTCATTTGCCCGATTAAAATATAGTTTTTTTTGGATCAGGGGGCCGATTGAAATGCTTTCGTTTAGGACCTAATTTTTTTTTTTATTTTCTCCACACAACCTAAAGGGTTTTGTCGCTTAGCGACCACATCGCCCAATCGGAGACGTTATCTTGTCCGTTTCGTACCGCCTATTAAAAATATTTGGCTCTTAAGTAAATTTGAAGTTAGGGCTCTTAGGTTTAGAGACTTTAGAGCGTGTAGTCTTTGGAGCCTGGCTTTATACGATATCTGATATGCCTGATACCTACAAACGTAAACATTTCCAGGAAAAAGTTAGGGGGTACGAAACTGATGAGATGTTGTTATGATCCAAAGCTAAACGAAAGCATTTGAGTTAGGCGGTCGGCCCCCAGTTCTGACTTCGCAAAGGTTGTTAAATGTGTTAGAATATCTTTTGTGTTTGTTATTAAAGCCTTCATCTGCTGGACAAAATATTGCCCCAACGAACGGTTTTGAACCGCCTACTACTTCTACTTGTATCCGAAATGGTTCCATTAAAAACTAACTCCCTACTCTGCGACTTGAATAATAGTCATATTTATTATTATTAAACACCTTTTTTTTTAGCATTCTGTAGCAGAAATACAAGTGCGAAATAACATAGATTATACAATTATATCTATACTATTCTATACTAGCGGCAGAGAATATGTAATAATACTAGGTATAGAATGGACACTTCGACGTCCCGCACGATTTCCCCACATCACCCAACCTCCTCCCCTCATATGGGCGACGGTTGGTATTTTCTACGTGCTACGCACACAGGTGCACGTGTAAATACACGTCACTGATTGATGTCTGTGTAATAGAGACCAAATTAAGCGTTTGTATGGAATTTTGGCAAAGTGTCCGCGGTGTGCTAGCGGCCCGAACCGCCTTCGCACGGTTGCAATTTAAGTACTAACATAATATTGCTACTAAATTGAGATGCTATCCTATCTTTAAGTTGAATCAAACTACACAAGGTGTACACCAGTCTAGATGCACAATTTGTCAGTAGAGTATGTATGCTTCCTTTATTAGCACAGTTAGTGTTGCTCACTTGCGACACGCTAAGTGGAACACCGTACTGACTTATGAGAACTTCACTCTTTCGGTATGATGCCTTTCACAATCCTTACATTCCCGCACTGGTGGTACTGGTGATACCCAGCAGAGGGCGTTGGTACCATCGTGGTATGTGATCTATTTGTGCATTTTGTTTTATGCAACGAAGGTGGCAAACAAGCATGCAGTTCACATGAATGTTTAGTGATTACTTTAGCCTATAGACATCTACAGAAAAACCAGAGGTCACAATAAAATAAAATACGCTTACACTCACAGTTCCACAGTAGGTATAAACCTGTGTCGTGGGTGCCGTTGCGTTGTACACAAACACCCAGACCCGAAACAAATATCTTTAGGTCAAACAAATATTTGTCCCGGTGCGGGGATCGAACCCGCGACCCTTGGAATCAAACGGTCATCACACACCGCTGGACTAACCGGGTCGTCAAAAATGCAGAAGCATTGCCACCCCTGACTTTAGTTGTTATGTTTCTGTGATAGTTATTACGGGGCCATACATTACCATCTTACCGGACCACGATAGTGTTCGACACTACAATTTGGCGGCAGATAGATTAGGTAATGCGGTGGTGCCTACGCCCTGTCTACGAACCTGCGACTTCATATAGTGAGCAAAACGCAAGCAATTCCAAACAGTTTTATATAGATATCTATAGTCTACGGTATTAACTTATTAGATTGCATATTTGCATAATTTCTCACAAAATCATACCAGGTGTGGTGATATGCACAATTTGTTAGTAGTCTCTATGCGTATAATTTGTAGAATTAGCACAATTTGCCTTGCTCACTTGCGACACGCTAAGTGGGCCGCCGCTTGTATGAATTATGAGAACTTTACTCTTTTGGTGTGAGGCAGGCCTTTCACGGCTCAAATTGCTACCTAAATTAGGTTTCTGTGTGGTTTTGCTGAAGGAATTTGTACATTTGGGATAGTTTACACTATTTCTGTCCTAGAATGTAAATGCCAACTGTAAGTTTTCTACTCCAAGAGATTTTTACTATAGAAACAAAATGGTCGACAAACGTCAGATTAGTAAGGTGCGAAAGAGATGACGCTCCACAGACCCGAAACAAGCCGAGGTCTCCTTTCTGAGATCGATGTGCAGTATGTCTTTTTGAATACTGTAGTTTAGGTTGACAATAAAGATCATGGTACGGCCGCAGATCTACATATATTTGAAAACAGCGGATGGATTTAAATAATTGTTTTTTTAACTTGTTCAATATGACGCAAAGCAACCGAACATGACTAATTAATTGTAATAAAGTTTGAAACTAAGAGAATCGATGTCGATGGAATGCCCACGTTAACAAATTATTACTTAGGTAGATATTAATTTGAATAATCTTTAGGTAATCGAAATTCGATAAACGATAAAAATGACTCATTGGCAATGAGCAACAATGGCTCCGGCTCGAAGGACCAAACAAATGGTAGGTAGCTCAGCGGCACGCCTGAAGGCCAGTGGACTGTATGTTTTAGATCGACGAAAGCTTGTCTTGTCTCTCGCGAGGGCATGTGGTTACGGAAGATGTAGGGAGATCTAGCAGGAAGGAACTCGTGCACTTACCTCGTTGGCACAAATCCAGGCGTCCCCGGGCAACAGAGCCTTCCGGGGCAAATGCACACCACACAGACACTCGCGGTGGGTTAGGTGTTGAGTTTTATCAGGTGTACAACAGTCACCACACTACACACTTGGGAAAGCGGGAATGCGAGGTCTTCGAAAAACGTATGTCCGTTGATGTCGACGATTTGGCGGCGACTCGCGTCCTCGCGGTTTGCGAGGCGGTAAGCGACAGTGCACGTCAGGGAAAAGGATAGGTAATGATGGGTATTGCGGGTGCGATGAGGCAAAGTATAATTACAAGCGATTTTTGCCAAAAGTGGCGCCACAAATAATTTTATTAAAACACGTTTATTCAAGTCACCAGACGATAAAAATAAGAATTCGCGTTTTGGGCGCATTGTTTAAACTAAGGTCAGACGCGCACTAGGTTTTATTATGAGCCAATACCAAACCAAATACCAAATACGCCAGCACGCACTCAAGCAGTACAAAGGACCACGATTTGCCCACGTTTTGTGACATTTTGTAAGAGAGTCTATTGACATCTCTCAATGGGCACTTTAATAAACTCCGAGGATGGCACTGGAAACTTCCAGAAAATGGAAAAATCTCAAGAGTTCGTACCACCCCGACCCTGAGATATAATCTAGGACGCCAGCGTATTTTAGTTACTACTAATTTTTTTTTTTATTTACATGCTAGAATATTTTGAAATATATTTATTATTTTTAACATAAACTAAATGTAAGAAAGATGCTCTTATCATGAAAAATATGGAGGATGTAATCATTTATCATGCAGATAAACTATAGATTGAATAACGATATGAACTGAACATACGATATGTTATCATTATTCGTTCTTTGTAGACTATTTTATGTAGTATTTGTTTTATTTTATTTTTCCGCAATAACATAATACCTATGTGAGTGAAATATTTTTAAAAAAATCAGGCGTGACTCTCACTACTCCAGTAGTCTATCTATTTGAAAAGAGTCTTTCTTGTATAATTTTCACCGAAAACAAGTCATTCAACATTCCTCATGATACGAAATTAGTGTCATGATTCTGATGTCACATCGATTTAGTTAGATATTTACCCATAACATATGCGATGGAAGGACAACGTAGATTTAGTTTAAATAATAGGCTGTAGTCTCTATATCTATACTATGAATACTTGCAAAATGTTTCTTTTTTAATGTTTTTAAATTTTTTGCAAATTTGCAAAAAACAGTCCTGACTGTTGACGGTTACCTATATCGAGCCAACGGTCGGCTGCGGTCGGACTGATAACCGGCTAATATCATGATACTTTCGGTAACGTAAATAAGAATTTTCTTTTAAAATATCAACATATATAATCGTTATAGAGGAGCCTAATAAAATATAAACACACATTTTAGTTTGAATAAAATCGTTAACTACCTATTACAAAATTAAATTAAATTTGAACTTTCAAATTCAATAGGTTACTTCACATCAATTAATAATAAACAAATTGCGTTAGTATGTATTAAACTAAACAAACATACACCGTCTAAACAAGGTAGGTACCTACTTATCCCCAGGCGTTAAGTTTCAAGGTTGAAAAAAATCGGTTAAGTGTGATTCAGACTCATGGGTTCTGTTCAAATGAGAAAAAATATTAAAGGTAATGAAATAATTACTAAATTTTTTATACATTTCAATTTTTTTCGGGCCTAATATATTATTTTCCGGAATAAAAGAGAGTAGGGAAAAGTTTGCCTTATTTCTTAACTTTAAAACTTAATAGCGCTGTATGGTGTTATACTCACTCGGTCGACAGTCCGGCTAGCACATAGAGCAACACCGGAGGGGAGTAGCCATATGCAGGCATTCCCCTCTGACAAAGTACAAGCCCAAATGGTCCTATACCTGTCACTAGATGTTTAAATGTGTGCGTGAAATTGTCTCTGTATTTTGTTAAAGTCAAGGTGTGAGTTTCGTAGTAATAGACGATTTTTGTAGTGTGCGTGTGTGTCGCACGCATTTCCCCCCGCAAAAAATGACCGACTGTTTTGCATCGGTAATAAACGTTATGGCTACTCCCCTCCAGTCCGCCGCGGCCGGTGGCCCGTGTTGCTCTATGGGCTAGCACGATAGAGAGACTGGTTGCGCCGCCATGGTCTCCTGGTGATATATAGCCCTTAGGTTTCCGTTTGTCCGATGTCCGTTTGAGATACGGTACTCTAAAAATATGCACCTCGCGGCGAAAATGAGCAATGGCGTAAACATTCGATATTCAAACGAGCTGTCAACGTGACATGTAATTAACTTGCGTCATCGGCCCTCTCCGTCTATCAAGATAACTATAGTACGAGATCCGGCTGCAGAATCACTACGTTCGTCGCGTGCTTTATTCGAAATAGGTTTTTTTTTCACACAATTATAGAACAAAATACGGATTGGCCTGGTTTTCATTAAAAAAATACGCCGAAGTAGTCCGTCCGTCCGTCCGTCCGTCCCTCTATCCGTCTGTCCGTCTGTCTCGTCCGCGGTTTAGCGCAAAAACTATTAGTACTAGAGACTTGAAATTTGGAACAAGTATACATCTTAATTACGCCGACAAAATGGTAGAATTCAAATTTGAAAAAAAAACTTTTTAGGGTAACCTCCTCTACTAGTAACGCGCGGATATTTTTTTATATTTTCGATTTTCATATAGCGAGGGGTATCGTTGGATAGGTTTTAAAAAAGTATGATAGGTGTGCGAACATCATTTTTCGATTTAGTTAACTGTTCGTAACTTATTAAGCTTTAAAGTGCAAATTTTCGTTAGACTCAAGTGTCCCCCCCCTACTGACTAAACGGTTGTTGTTAGAAATTCAAACGTTACGGCGATAGTAGCTACATATATCGAAATTAAAAGGAAAACTATCACACCTAAGTTGGCCCTGCAAGTTTGCGAGTAATAGTCGACCAAATGTATTTTACTAGAAATTTTCGAACAACTCCATAGAAAATATTTATTTATTTTTTTCATTACATCTCTTACTCTGTAACTACGGAACCCTATATTGCGCGTGGCCCGACATGCACTTGACCGGTTTTTTCCAGTAACTATCAGGCGTTCTAAGTTTTGATCATCCCTGCGAGCCAAGTGGCCAAAATATCAAAAAACTAACAGGTTTTAAGATTTTAATTTAAAAAAAAATGTGCATTAAAAGTGCCAGCAGCCAAATTTTTATATCAACTTAGTCTAACCATATTTCTCAATTTTGAATGCATAAAAACTGATTCTGAGTAGGTAACAATGCGCTGAGCAGTGATCTGGCGGCCGGATCTTATGCCACTATGACATTAGCCAATGGGGGATTAATCATTAATCATGTTTCGTTGGGAAATAAGCCGAAGACAGAAGGGCGGTGGGCGTGTGTATACAACGAATTAGCTGATTTGAACAAGCAACCTTGGGTTTTGCTGTGAATAGATGTTCTGTTGCTGATTGTGATGCAACTTTTGTGGTAGTTTCGTTGTTGGAGCTTGAGGCTGCAGCGCGGATTACCTAATCTATCTGTCGCCAAACAGTAGGTTTCATTAGTATCGTGTATCTACCGGTTAGATGGTAATATATGGCCCCGTAGTAACTATCAAGAGGCACAACTTAGCTCCATTTGCATTTTGAACTGAGTTTTTATACAGGTGCAAATCTAAACCAGTGATTCCCAAAGTGGTCCATATAGACCCCCTGGAGTCCATGGGAGACTCGATGGGGTCTACGTATATGCGTAAATAAAAATGGGATACATGGGAAAGTGATATAAATGTTAGCAATGGGGTCCACCGAAACCAGAAAAAAATTGAAAGGGGTCAAAAATTGACAAGAAAAATAGTTTGGGAACCTCTGATCTAAACCGTTTGCTTCTTGGCACCATCATTACGTTAAAAAATATTCTGATCTGATCCTCTCCCTCTTCTTCATCTTACACTGTCTTTTTTGGGAAGATGCATACCTAACTCAAACTTGAATGAGGAAAACGGCGTGGAGTTCTAATTATCGTGGTGCTTACACGCCTCTTACGCCGCTTCCACATCCATCACTCCCTTCATATCTCCACGCCGATTCCAAAGACTTGACCCCACCTTCGGTAACCCCAGTTGGGTGTTGTGCAAGATATTGCTTCTAAGATCCGTATATTTTCTAAATTACAAACAGCTCGCCGCTATGTAGTTTATCGCTGCACAGCGACACTCAGCTTTCGCTTAATCAGTAACCTTAAACCTCTAAATACACCAATTAACATTAATTGCAAGTATACACACGGGTGCAGAGGCCACAGACAGACGGAAGGCCCACAATTGCCAATTGTAGCGGCTTCACAAAGCCAATTGTCCCTTTTAGACATAATCTGGTGTAAGTGTTTAAATACTTTCACGCGATTGTTTGGGTCACGGGCACGCAATGGGTCAGTTCGGGTAATTTTTTACAATTCTTTGTCTCTGTGAAACAAAGATTATACTTTTTGTTCAATCAGCTCAGATTGAACTGTTTCTGTGGACTAGGGGTAGCCATGACTGCTATGCCGGGGTCCGGGGTTCGACACTTAGGTCGAAGGTAAATGAGATTGGGATTTTTCCATTTATCGGAAGTTTCCCAGTGCTCCCCTTGCAGTTTGATGATGTGCTCTGAAACTTGCAAGCATGCCTTTATTTCTCTCTTCTCCGTGGACCCCCGTCCTGATGATGGAACGTGACGACCCCACCACCCATTAATGTAGAAGAATGCAGTCAGTTAAACGAACAATTGTGGTCAAACTAATCTAACAGAGCGACGATAGTAAATACAACAACACGAGGTGGGCAACCACATCCCGCGATAAAACTACCGCCTCTGCGATTTTCAATGCATGCCAAGCGGGACGATTATGCCATATTTTTCGCTAATGCCGCGCTACATTATTGTGGGTAACTTTGGGGAAGATTTTTGTCCAGCAGTGGCCGTCCTTCAACTGAAGTGACACGATCGTGAAGTGACATTTATTTTTGATACAGGTATTCTAGTTACGTTCATCAACCTTTAGCGGTCGATGTTTTTATTTCGCAAACGGAGATAGAATGCGAAAATACGTCACAAAAAAAAAAGATTTCTCAATACTACAAGTCAGCTGTAAATGTAATTCAACGGTCATCAAAGCTCAATGTTCCAAAGAATCGGTGCGCCTATTGCAATGCATTTGAATTAATTCCATTAAGGCCAATTTAACGCAATTTATACGAAACCAATTCAATTGCAGAAATTGTGACGACGAACGTAATGGGATTTCTGTAACGTGTTCCGTTTGATTATTTTTTTCATTCGCGACTTCCAATTTACGACCAAATGTGAATCTTAAAGAACAATAGAATCATTCAGTTTATGTAACATTTGAAGTGCTGTAAAAGCAAAGCGTACAAGCATTTGTACCTGTTAGCTTTGCTTTGGGGCGTTAATAGTTCCCTCGCGTCCCTACTTTGGAACCAGTCAAATATTACAATACCATTTGTTAATATGATTGCTACATTCATGAAGCGCGCATGGCCCCGCGGCTGATGTAGGTTGCAAGCGATCTACTCGGTTAAGCGATACGGGCGCGGTCGGGTGTGTGATGGGTGACCGTTAGTGGCAAATTAAAATACGCGTTTCCGTGCTTCGAGGCACGTTAAGCCGTCGGTCCCGGTTGCTATCGATAGATAGCAGTCGTAAAAACCTTGTCGGAGGCCTTATGGGCGGTTTGAAAACATCCGACAGCGGGTTGGTCACTAACCCTTATCTCCGCCAACCCGCATTGTAGCAGCGTGGTGGTGTAAGCTCCAGGCCTCCTCCCAAGAAGGGGAGAGACTCGTGCGCAACAGTGGGACGTAACATTATTATTCATGAAGAGGCTAAAAATTAAGTTAAATTATTATAATCATTAGGAGCAGAGCATTGGCCGTGTTTAAAGTGCAGGTCAACAGTTACGTTTAAATTATGGATCAGACATTAGGCTACTACCACCGGTCTGTATAACAATCTGGCTAATCAATGCAACAACGCCTACACAAGTCACCCATCTGTTCATCACGTGTCAATACACATTTCAATGTGTATCTCAAACCGCACCCTGTCTCACCCACACGAACTTGACCCCAGACCTCGTCGGAATCCTGTCGAACGTATTTACATAGTGACTCATTCACTTTATTCAGAACATTCGGTTCAGAAATGTTCCAATCCGCGTTAATTTGTAGCGCTACCGTTTGATTGTTATCGCGATCGTTTTCTGATGAATAATGTTATCATTTGTCTTTTTTTGGATTGAAAAAGAACGGGACAAAAGCTGGCTTTGATCTCGCTGGCAGAGTTCCGTACCTATTAAAGCAATGAATATTGTTATTCTAAAATGATGAACTTTGTTCATTGTCAAACTTAACTGTGGTTCCCTTACATCGTCGTTCACGATCAAATGTAGATGTTTTGGAGTAGTCTTCTTCGATAATTATCTAACCCGAACTTATTCGCCTTCAATAATTGCTGATACACTGAAGTAAGAGCCTGTGTACCCGAGTTATATACTGCGAGTAGGCTTCGAAACGATAAGATTTCTTTTAGTCCCAGGACCAAATTGTTTCTGAAAGAAAACTTGAGGAGCATTGACAGCATACTAGCGTACAGTAGGCTGAACTTTTTTTCCGCAAATCAAAGACGTTAAGTTATTTACCTATATACCTAATAAATACTTATACGACCACATTTCTTGCTTTAGGAGATTTAATAGAACCTTGGCTTTTGAGATGTCTCCAATTAGAGGAACTTAAAAGTATTTTATCTAAGAATTTAAACGTAGTGCTTTGATCTTTAACACAGTTATATTATCGCTGTCATAGCATTAACAAAAAGAAATATGCGGAAATCTAAATCACATAGGATAGGCAATGACCTATTGTGGCGGTGTCGGCAAAGGTCACTATTGTGTGTGGGTGACATATAATGACCGGGCGTGGTTTGTTTGCACAGATTTTTAGAATGGCGCCAAGAAGAGCGTGATAAATTCTTAATTTTTGAGCAACGCTCAATAAGCGTATCAACGCTTATTGAGCGTTGTTATAGGAACTAGTTTTGGCACGTAATTCTACCCGTGTTTAATAACACATGAACATACCTATATTTAAAAAAAGACGTGTGGCACTCGAGGACTGCCGCGGTAAAGCTATTGCATTTACATAATTATCTAAAATTATGCAAAACAAAATTAAATGCACATAAAAGAAAAAAAAAATAGAAAAATGAAACAATAATTTTCTATTAATATTTACCACTTTTTAAATATTGAATGGAAAAACAAACAATAAAAAAATGAGCAAAAACAATCTTGGCGGCGGTGGGATTCGAACCCACGCCTCCGAAGAGACTGGTGCCTTAAACCAGCGCCTCGACCGCTCGGCCACACTACCCACGAGGTCGGACGGCGAAATTATACATGACTTTCTTTAAATGAGTTTAAAATTTGTAATCCGGAGCGTCCGGTTTTTTGCGTTACGGAATTTCTGAATTCGGTCCCCGCGCTCAAGGCCCGCGATATAAGCTATGCAATAGCTTAAAAAGATTTGGATCAATTGAAAACCTCCTCCTTTTTTTAAGTCGGTTAAAAGAGATCGTTCTAGTATGCTAAGTGAATATTCCCTTCTAAGTACCTAATCTAAGAATTACCTGTTTTAAAATGTTTATTTATGAGTGGTTCTCAACGATCATATATCGTGATGTTAGTAGGTATAGATCTCCCGCAGTAAATACGGTTTTATATACCTACCAAGTATTTTGTCGCGTGTTGTGACCAGCATAACACGCGACAAAATACTCGGAATAAATAAACAACAAAAATAATTGGAAATAATAAACAAAAGATACGAATTTTATATTATTTTTCGTAATAGCACATGCTAGTGAAAATATGCCTATGTTATAAAGAAAAATGAAAAGATTCCCAGTAGTCGCGAGTTCGAGTCTCGTCTGAAGTCAAATTTTCTTTCTATTTTTGCCTAAAAAAAATAAAGATTCGAATTTTATTCTAATGTGAATATGCGTCAGTAAAACTTTTTAAGTTATGACCCATTAGTGGTAGCCGGGTCAAGAAAGGTTACTAGTGTATGTGGGTGTCACATTACGACCGGGTGTGGGGATTGCAAATTTAAATACCAATGTAAATTAAAAATACAGATACGAAGTTATGATGATATTAAAAGAGGAAAACTTTGTTGCCTGTGCCTAAAATAGCCTAATTGTATGTCCTATAGTCTAACCCCTTTATTCATAAAGGTATTTTAGCTAAAGTGTTGCTAATCGCTCCTTTGTCTTTTTCTATCCTGCACATTTGACAATGCAACTGACAAAGACAAAGCATTCTATAGCTGAAACGTATCTAATGTACGTTTATAAATAAGAGGGAAAGTGAATATCTTGCACCATTATTGCCTGAAAATAAATAAATAAAAAATAAAAATTTAAATAGATTACCATTCAAACCTTCTGAAACTACTATAGATCTGTCAGTCAAAGAAGAAGGTGTCCAGTTCGGTTTGTGTTATTAGAAATCACACCGGCTACCCCGTTTGATACCTAATTTTATTTTGTGTTATCATTTAAGTGAACATACATTCCATTTTGAACGGAACAATCCCGTTTTCTTGCAGCCCGTCCCGGTGTCCCAGGTAAACTTTTGGGAAGCGAAAATGTCCCGTTATCAGTTATCTCAGCAAAAATGTGTAGAAAACTAGAGTCCCCGCCTAAAGTTGCCCGTCCTGTAAGTGTCAATAAGAAATTGTAATATTTTTTGAATAATTTATAGTTATTTCAAAAGCAATCGATAGGGATACCTGAGATACTTAAAGAAGGGCGTTATAGCTGAGCGTTCGTTAGTAAGCCTCTTCCACCCTGGTTCCTTGAAGGTTAATTTTGAGAATGTCCCGTTTTGTGTGACGATAACAATGGTTAGTTAGTTATCATATCTCTGCCAATACGAGGACATACGTGTGCGAAGACATGTTATTAATACAAGAAAAAAATACAAATTAGTTCACGGTGTCAAGGAATGTCTCCATTTATACAAGTGTTTTAAAGTTTGAATACAATGTTTGTTCATTGGAAGCTTACTCTGAACCATCCAGTAATATGTTTGCATACAATTTTGTGGGTCGCGGCGTGGATTCGGTGCGTTTTTAATTTGGTTTTGTTTGTTTACTGTATTGTATCACATGCAGACAGCGACAGGTGGAGTAATGTGAGCATTATATTAATTTGTTATAGTGGTTATACCTAATTCATAGCGATTTTTTTTAATGATACTGGCAAACAAGCATGTTCACTTTGATGTTAAGTGATGACTGAAACCTCTAGACACCCACACAACGACCAGAGGTCAATATGCAGATGCGTTACCACGGCACAGAGGCATAGCATCTTAGGCCTCAAGCCTAAGGTGTTATGCCTCTGTGCGGAAAATTACAGGGCCGTAGGTACATTAGCACCTGTCTGAAACGCGATAGTGCTGAACATTTAGCGGCAAGTATATTAGGTAATGCGGTGGTGCCTACGCCCGCGAGCTCCGTCACTGGAGCTCTACCGCCAGTAAACAATAGGATAATGTTAAGAATAATATGATGTCTTCATTTTCATCGTTCAGTCAAAAGAGGGGAGTTAGATTAGAGACATGGAAGGAGTCAATCTTCGGGACCCTGTATCCAAGACGGAGTCCCGTTTATACCCTTTTGGTGTAGACCCTTAAACCATTTAATTTGTTAAAATTATATATTTATATATATGTACGGTATCACGTTTTCGCTTCTGTGTATAAGCAGACATTTTAATCTGGTTAGATATCGATGGATATACCTAATCTGCGCATAAAGAGAACAAATGTAATACGTATCAAGATAACACTGTTATTCTAACAGTTTCGTTCGATGTAAATAGAATATTTTTGCCAATTTTAGTATGATTAGAATGGATTTTAAATCCAGCTTAATTTTTATTTATTACTAGCTTCCG
This sequence comes from Macrosoma leucophasiata, assembly GCA_036365455.1. NCBI lineage: Eukaryota > Metazoa > Arthropoda > Insecta > Lepidoptera > Hedylidae > Macrosoma > Macrosoma leucophasiata. Next base: position 1,593,449 of record JAWQUS010000004.1, on the reverse strand, counting down.
TTCTCGATATTATACATATGATTTTACCATGACGAAATGCATAACATGTAGTTTTTGAACATTTTTACTGTTGGTAGAGTTCCAGTGTAGGAGCTCGCGGGCGTAGGCCCCACCGCACTACCTAATATACTTGCCGCTAAATGGTTGTGTTCAGAGCACTATCGTGTTCCGGTCAGTAATGGTCGTAGACCTTAGGAGTGGTAACGCATCTGCATTTTGACCCCTGGTCATTGTGTAAGTGTCTATAGGCTGCAGTCATCAGTTGACATCAATGTGAACTGCATGCTTGTTTGCCATTTTCATTACATAAATAAAATAGGAAAACTGATCACCTTCACCAAAAAAAAGTAACAATAAACGCAGAATAGACGCTGTCAATTGTAGTGACGCCGCGATATGCTCATTATCAATTTCCCATCGCTGACAATAGCACAATGGGGGACCAGTGACACACTGCGACCTTGGCTGGAGAAAGTTGCTCTATCACTTGATAAGCTTGGAACAATCTAGTGTGGAGTATTGGGCATACAATGGATACTGTTACCTATTGATGGTACTAGAAAATAAAACTTTCTTCGGTGATAAGAGGAGCAGAGGGTATTGTATTTGCTTTTTGACATCATTACTCTACTATGCTGTACATTTCCATTTTCTTATAATTAGGGTAATAACTACGTTACATGAAAGCAGCAACATATTTCTGCTTAAATGTGATGTGGTTATTAACATCATAACATCGTTTCAGGAAAAACGGAAATGTCCTGGATGTGTGTGAAATGTGCATTTTTTTTTTAATTTATTTAAAAACATACAATAATTAGGTGAATACAATAACAGTAAGACTTTTTACTGGTGGTAGAGCTCCAGTGACGGAGCTCGCGGGCGTAGGCACCACCGCATTACCTGATTTACTTGCCGCTAAATGGTAGTGTTCAGCACTATCGTGTTCCGGTCAGGTGGTAATGTACGGCCCTGTAATTTCCGGCACAGAGGCATAATACCTTAGGCCTCAGGAGTGGTAACGCATTTGCATTTTGACCTTGGTCTTTGTGTGGGTGTCTATAGGCTGCAGTCATCACTTAACATCAATGTGAACTAAATGCTTGTTTGCCACTTCATTTACTTAAAAAAAAAAAAAAAAAAAAAAGACGCAACAAAGATTCATGATGACATTTCAAAGTCATTGCTTACGATTTACGTTATCGGTGGCGTTAATTTACTCCAGTGGTAAATGATAATTAATAATTTACCGCTCGTTAACAATAAGATGTGGTGTGGATGTGATGTCATTAGTGGTGGATTCGAGGTAACAAGATAAGCATGGTTACGGAGGCCTGCGGAGAAGAAAGGTCAAGGGTACCATTGACAGCACCTTATGCAACTTGTTAGTAAGTTTATAGTGAACTTAGAACTACTTTCTATTCTATTCTAAGTATTTCGAAGATTCGAATCTGCAACCTCTGGAAAATTTACCAGCTGCTTCACTACTTGCTACCGAAGTCTCACATGCAAGTGTTGATTTGTTTCTTGCTCTTTTCATCGATTTTTTTCTTGGCATTAATTATTTAAAAACTTAACCTACTCATGCCCTATCGGGAACCTAGCCCAAAAACCAAAAAAAGAAATGTTTCTTCATCTATAACCGGATATTCATACCTTGACCCGCCATCGATTTGTAACCGCACACTCACTTACATCACTAAATCCTTACAACTGCTCAAATTGAGGGTAATTGGATATTTTGTTCCGCCTCCTACTCTACCCCCCTTCCCGCCCTCTCTCCGCTTCCTGCCGTCACATCCGTGCTATCGTTTAGACACAGAACAAATATGAACGGTATGGAAACTAGGTACAATACGTTCGAAACGGCACACTCACACAAATATGCGCTTCGACGAGGCTCCTAAGCGTTTCTCGCGGTGCTGCAGTAGCGAGTCACTCGCTACTCGGGCGGCGATACGCATGTTCGTGTGAGTGTGACGTTTCGAACGTTTTGTACGTAGTTTCCATACTATTCATATTTGTACTGTGGTTTAGAGATGACGTTGTCATATTTCCTATAGTAGGTGAAACACAAATTTAGTACGTACTAGAAATATTTCACAGAAAAAAAAACATGTGAATTTCACACGTGGTAGAAGTTTGTTTAATTTATATGATTCGTTTTCACTTCAAAAAAGAAAATTTTGTTTTCTCGCGGGACTTGAACCCGCGCCAACTGGGATCACTATTATCACTATGAAGGTGAACGCACGTTTATCGCAGCCGAACGAGCCGAATTTTAGAATTCTTTATATGAAATCGTATGAAACTTCGTACACTTGCCCCCGATGCTCGAGTCGGTAGAATCCAAGAAATCCAAAACGGCCGGCTGATGCGGCCGACTCGGCCGATGAGATCGCTTTCTATCACTTGAGTGCGTGAGAGTAATAAAGTACAATTTATTCATTTATTTTAAAAATGAGTGTTTCTAATGTGATAGAATTAGTACGTGATTATGAATAGCTGTACAATCTGTGCGACAGGTGTGAAGAAAATAGAAACGATTTCTTTGGCGCGGTCCATTCCTTCGGCGCAGTCGATTCTTTCCGTGCGGATACTATTTGCGAGACTAATTTGTCTTCGGCTCGTTCGGCGCATTCGGCTCCGATAAGTGTGCGTTCAACTTTATTCAGTGACCAAAAGTAGATCATTTGATAATGAAAGCAAAAGTATCGTATATACGTTTTGATTACGCAGCAAAAAAACTTATCGTGAAAATATGCATTGGAACGTGGAAATATCTTCACACAACCAATTATAATTCGACCGATATCTTCCTCCTTGCATTGATTGCATCGCAACACGTAGAACTTTTACTTTTTTATGACATACATACAGGTAGTAAGCAGGCATACGTTTATTGGTGGTAAGCAGGATTCGAAGTGATAACACGTAGGTATGATTCAAATTCTTGTTTGATGGTAATGTATGGTTCCGTCATTTATAAGGCTTTTTACTGGTGGTAGAATTCCAGTGACGGATATCGCGGGCGTGGACACCACCGCATTACCTAATATACTTGCCGCTAAATGGTAGTGTTTAGCACTATCGTGTTCCGGTCAGGTGGTAATGTACGACCCTGTAATTTCCGGCACAGAGGCATAACACCTTAGGCCTCAGGAGTGGTAACGCATCTGCATTTTGACCTTGGTCTTTGTGTGGGTGTCTATAGACTGCAGTCGTCACTTAACATCAATGTGAACTGCATGCTTGTTTGCCACTTCCATAACATTAAAAAAAGGGAAAAAGGACTGGTAACTCGTGAGATCTGAGACCTTTTTTTTTACACATCTGCAGACGTTTGGTTTTATGGATATGTCTATGGGTTGTATTATTTCCTTACTGTCGATGGTAACTGTATGCATTTTACCACGTTCATAACCCAATAAAATAGATTATTAATTTATTGATAACGTCATGTAGGTACGTGTTGTGTGTGTAAAAATAAATTCTTCGTAAGGATTGAACCCGTGATACCGGAAGTCGCTACCCACTGCGCCAACAAAAGACAACACTTATAACAAGTGATGGGCCGAAGTTCGTTTAACATTCGGTCTAACCGAGTTTTGGACGAATGCCTTTTATGTCAAAATTATATTGCCGAAAAAAATAATTTTGTAGTAAGTAGGTAATTATAAAAATGTTTATTATTAAGAATGCTTTGGAGTAATAAGGAACATTAACTGATATGCAATGAAAGTAAATTCAATTATCTCCTTTTACTCGTAAATTTACTGGTCTTAAAATAATAAAAAGTACATGACGTAACAAAAATGAAATTAATTAAAATTTGAATTCTTCTTCTTCAATTAAGTATCTTAAATTCGTATTTTTTTTCTATCCTGCACATTTGACAATGCAACTGACAAAGACAAAGCATTCTACAGCTAAAACGTATCTAAAGTACGTTTATGAATAAGGGGGGTAGTTTTTACCGAATTTTCGGCCGATATTCGTATTCGGTGAAATTCGGTTCCACCCACACTCGGCGCATCTCTACTTGTAACACATGTCATGTAATTAAGGCTTGCGCAACACAGATTCGGTCACATGTATCTTCTTATCTAACAGTTATTTTGCCCACGTACGGTGTAAAGTATACGTGTTCTGAAGTATGCATCAGTGCCGATGTTTGTCTGTAGGCATTATTATTTGTTTGTTTTAGCTAAGTGGCGCTCCGGACTGATTCTAATACCTACACAGTGCCGGCTTTACGACGTTTGACACCCCGGGCAGAGAATATGTAATAATACTACGTATAGAATGGACACTTCGGACGTCCCGCCCGATTGTTCTTTTTTGATTGTAATAAATGATTGATTGATGGATTTCCCCGCCTCACCCAACCTCCTTCCCGCTTATGGGCGACGTTTGGTATTACCTCCGTGCTACGCACACAGGTGCCCGTGTAAATACACGTCACTGATTGATGTCTGTGTATTAAAATTAAGCGTTTGTATGGAATTTTGGCGGAGTGTCCGCGGTGTGACGCAGTGCTAGCGTTACGAATATTGACACCACCGGGAAGAATATAATGATGCCCTCTAAAGGAAATCAAAATCGAGTATACATTTTTGCTGACGTATACGTGGATTAATAATTTTATCTTTCCTATAGCGTCACCCAGCCCTAGCGCTCCCGTGCTTCTGTCGAACGTTTAGCTATCCCCGCGCGTAGGCACCTGTTTGGCGACGATCCAACCCCCACCACATCTAACCAGAAACGATAGTGCTAAGCTCTACCATTTGGCAGCTGATAGATTAGGTAATGTGATGGTGCCTTCACTCGTCCCACACTGGAACTACACCAGTAGGATTAGTATGTGTGAATAATATTTTTCTACTGGTGGTAGAGTTCCAGTTAGTCGCGGGCGTAGGCACCACCGCATTACCTACCGCTATTACTATACTTGCCGCTAAATGGTAGTGTTCAGCACTATCGTGTTATACATAACACGGGCCCTGTAATTTCCGACACAGAGGCATAACGCCTTAGGCCTCAGAAGTGGTAACGCATCTGCATTTTGACCTCTGATCTTTGTGTGACTGTCTACAGGCTGCAGGCATCATATAACATCAATGTGTGCTTGTTTGCCACTTTCATGACATAAAAAAACATATTTTTACTCCAATGGAGTTGAATAGGCGTGAAATTAAGCTGACGCGTTATGACTTCATTCCATATGTAGTGCCCGTTAAGTAACTGTGTAGTCTCACAATTTGTCAGAGCTATCGTCGACGGTGCGTTAAGCCCATAAAATATTATACACTGTATTCGTTACACGATAAGATAGCCTTATTTGTCTGAGCGTCGTGGAAATGAAGGTACGGAAATGTAACTGTTCAGATGCTGATTACATTTTAATGCACCTAACATTTAATTCTCTTACAGTTAATTCATGTGTGTTCCGGTTGTTCAACTCTGATTATTCCCGAAATTATATATTTTTTAATGTATGTATGTATGTATTTTCACGTCAGGTCCCTAACGGGGTAGGCAGAGATGGTAGAGCGCCAGATATCCCGGTCCTGACATACCTCATCTACCTTCATCATTCTCTTCATACATACACGCCGAATCCTAAGATTTTTGACCGTACCATCAGACGGAACATATTTTTTAATGAATAATAAAAATCGATTTATTTCTCTCTCCACCAAGGTTGTACAAACTTATGAGATAACAATGATAAAAACATAAATATAGTCATGACCTTCAATTAGAGAAGACTGGTGCCTGAAATAAGTGAGACAATGTTTCACTTGTGATACGATATTTGAACAAGATTCTTATAAACTAACTAACCAGTACATAGGTAACATGTAATAAGATGAGGCTACAGATAAACACGATTTACTAGAATATGAAATTAAGGACAACGTAATATTAATCGGCGTGCATGTACGCAGATAATGATGAAAGTAGATGAGGCACGAGAGGTATGTCAGGACCGATCTTACTGGTGGTAGAGCTCCAGTGACGGAGCTCGCGGGCGTAGGCACCACCGCATTACCTAATGTACTTGCCGCTAAATGGTAGTTTTCAGCACTATCGTGTTCCGGTCAGGTGGTAATGTACGGCTCTGTAATTTCCGGCACAGAGGCATAACACCTAATGCCTCAGGAGTGGCAGCGCATCTGCATTTTGACCTCTGGTCATTGTGTGGGTGTCTATAGGCTGCAGTCATCACTTAACATCAATGTGAACTGCATGCTTGTTTGCCACTTCCATAACATTAAAAAAAAAAAAAAAAAAAAGAGATATCTGGCGCTCTACACTCTCTGCCTATTATATAGCCGAATTGACAATATACTTAAAATAACGGGAACTTCTAAATGGTCTTAAGTAGTTTTAGTTAGACTGTATATAAGCATATATGACTGTTTGTTCTCCTCAAGAAAATAAAAATAAAAAATAAAATAACATAAAATAACTAAATTTCATGTCATGATCTTACTTCCATTCTCTCTTTTGGTTTGAAACTTTGTACTCGTAAATCCCTCGCTTGTGTTAAAGTATGAAGTCATTTTATAATATTTCCTTAAATTTAATCACGCATATCATTATCAAAGCACGCTGTATGTTTAACATACATCCAGAACGCGTGAACATACACGTTGTGTGTTCGGTTAATCTGTTTATCTCAAATCTAGGCAAGATAACTATGTTTGTTCACTGACACGTCTTGATTGTCTCTTATTCAGTATAATTATTTGTGCTATGTTTATGCATTAAACTCATGCAAATGTTTTTACGGGTAATAGAATTCCAGTGCAGGAGCTCGTGGCACCACCGCTTAACCTTATTTATCTGCCGCCAAGTGTTCCGGTTGGATGGTAATGTATGGCCCCGTAATAACTATCACAGCGACGTATCAACTTAGTTCTCACGGGTAGCAATAGCAACGCATCTGCTTTTGGACCTCTGGTTTTAGTGTGTCTATAGACAGTCATCACTTAACATCAATTTGAGCTATTTATTTTTCTGGTGGTAGCTCCGGTGACGGAGCTCGCGGGCGTAGGCACCACCGCATTACCTGATATACTTGCCGCTAAATGGTAGTGTTCAGCACTATAGTCACTATATATACCGGTCAGGTGGTAATGTACGGCCCTGTAATTTCCGGCACAGAGGCATATCACCTCAGGCCTTATTAGTGGTAACGCATCTATCTACATTTCGACCTTAGTCTTTGTGTGGGTATAGGCTGCAGTCATCACTTAACATAACATCAATGTAAACTGCATGCGTGATTGCCACTTCCAGTACATAAAAAAAAAATTACACGACCAGTTTTATCGCAGGACGCTTCTACCCATCTTGCGTTGTTGCACATACTATCACCCCATTGGAATGGTTTGACCGCCATTGCTCTGTCGACTGACAGCACTAGTGGAAGAATTCTCTTCCATTTGAAGAAAATTCTTCCGCTAGTGGGCGGTGGGTCGTCACGTCCCGACGCCAGCATATTTAAGTGTGAAAACTGTAAAGTATAGTTCAGTCATTTAGCAACACGAGCCGCCGGCCGCCGCGTCGGACCGGAGTAGCCATAGCGTTGATAAACCGACCGATGTAAAACAGTCTTTTTTTGCGGGGTCAACTACATGTGATACACATACACACAACAAAAATCGTCTACCTATTACTACGAAACACTCACATTGCCTTTTACAAAATACATAAACAATTTCACCCACAAATTTAAACATCTGGGCGACAGGCGTAGGATACACTTGTACTTGTACTTTGACAGAGGCGAAAGCCTGCATATTGCTACTCCCCTCCGGTCCGCCGCGGCCGGTGGCCCGTGTTGCTCTATGAGTTCAGTAGAGCAATATTCATGATTCACTCACAAACTCAAGATGGAGTAACATCAAGGTACAAAGTAAGGCACTTTCTAGTAATCTCAACAATGCGAGTGACCGATAGGCGGTGGCGGGTCGGTGACCTTCCTGCATAACTCGTGCGGCTCGGTGCACTGGTTGCGCCCGACACACCGCGGACACTCCGCCAAAATTCCATACAAACGCTTAATTTTGTCTCTATTACACAGACATCAATCAGTGACGTGTACTTACACGTGCACCTGTGTGCGTAGCACGTAGAGAATACCAACCGTCGCCCGTAAGAGGGGAGGAGGTTGGGTGATGCGGGAAAATCGGGCGGGAGGTCGAAGTGTCCATTCTATACGTAGTATTATTACATATTCTCTGCGTCCAGTTGTCCCGGGGTCCCGGGTTCGATCAGAAACCTATATTTAATGTTATACTAGTGACAAACAAGTTAACAATTTACGTTGACGGTAACTAGACGGTGTTTGCTGGTGGTAAAGCTCCAGTGACGGAGCTCGAAAGCGTAGGCACCTCCGCATTACCTAAATCTTTTTGTCGCTAAATGGTCGTGTTCAGCACTATCATGTTCCGGTCAGGTGGTAATGTACGGCCCTGTAATTTCCGCTACAGAGGCATAATACCTTAGGCCACACAAGTGGTAACGCATCTGCATTTTGACCTTGGTCTATGTGTAAATGTCTATAGGCTGCAGTCATCACTTAACATCAATGTGAACTGCATGCTTGTTTACCACTTCCATGACATAAAAAAAAACAAATACTAAATACAGAATAAAACATATAAGGGTCCATACAACAAACTAGATATTTTCCTTTTTCTTTATATTATATAATGGTACGGAACTCTTTGTGCGCGAGTCCTACTCGTTCTTTGCTAGTTTTTAAGTCTGTTATTAATACCTCTTCCTACCTATACCTTCTAAGTATTACAGGCGTTATGTTAGAACTTTCTAGTGATCTAGCAAACAATGCCAGTGACCGATATGGCGGGGTCGACGACCTTCAGCGTAACCCTGAATCGATCTCTAATTAGTTATCTTATATCATTATGTGTATTCGACGTATCATATTTCATTTTTAAACATTAATAATCTATACATCTATACAAATAAATAAAATTGTATGTATGTATCTTCACGCCAGGTCCCTAACGGGGTAGGCAGAGGGTATGGAGCGCCAGATATTCCGGTCCTGACACACCTCCCGTGCCTCACCTACCTTCATCATTATCTTCATACAAGCACGCCGATTCCATTGTAGTGTCTGTTTGTAATATAAAAATTACCTTTTTACTAAATGCATAGGTACCTATGTATGTATACACGGTATAATAATATATGCCAAAACAACATCTTTTACTTTTTGTCTGTCTGTTTGTCCCCGCTAATCTCGGGAACGGTTGCACCGATTTTGACGCGACTTTTACTGCCAGATAGTGTATGTAATATGGAGTAACTAGGCTACTTTTATACTAGCTGCGCCCACGACTTCGTCCGGGTAGATTCTAAACAATTATAAATTTTCACGCGGACGAAGTCGCGGCCACAGCTAATGTTATATACAGTTTGAGCTTTAATGGCAATGATGTCGTATAAGGAATTCTTCATTTAATATGTTTGATAGTTCTTTTTTAATGTAATGACGGCGGCAAACAAGCTCGCATTTCACATTGATGTTAATTGCTGACTGCAACATATAGACCTCTGGTGTGGTACCAGAGGTCAAAATGCAGATGCGTTGGCACCCTTGACACCTTAGTTATGTCCCTGTGAAGGTTATTATGGGGCCAACTTGTTTCAATTTTATTTACTCCCACACTTTTCCAACGCCACTCATCTGCATATAGTAGTAACAACAAGCCTTGTTTGGAATACACCTAGGGTTACCACCATTTTTAACTTATAAGAAATCAACATAGAAATAAGAGAATTGATTGACGACCCGGTTAGTCCAGCGGTGTAAGATGACCGTTTGATTCGAAGGGTCGCGGGTTCGATCCCCGCACCGGGACAAATATTTGTATGGCCTACAGATATTTGTTTCGGGTCTGGTTGTTTGTGCATGTGTTGTATGTGTACAACGGCATCCACGACACAGCATTATACCTACTGTGAGGCTGTGAGTGTCAGATGAATTAAAAAAAAAAAGTAATCAAAATACGACACGAGTATACATGGATCGCTGTTAGATACAGACTAATGAATGAGCGAACGAATGAAACTCAAAACATATGAGAAACGAAAATGAGTGAGACAAATACGACGCATTCTCACGCACATGGATCAGAAAGAAAACATTAAAACAAATCGCTTTATACGAAACTAGCTTAGCTACCCACTCGGGCCAGTAGTGGCGAGAAGGCCGTTGTCGAGCACGGTCGAGATTTTCCCAGCTCTTAACGATTTCGACTTCGCGTGTTGTTACTTTTGAACAACTTGTTATTCCGGGAGAATTTGGTATATTTCAAATTCCTTCCGGGAGACGGGAGATTTTAATTTTCACAGGTCTAATCCGGGAGACTCACGGAATTCCGGGAGAGGTGGGAACCCTAAATACACCCATATAATAGCATCTTTGTTGAAAGGTGACTTTATAGAGCAGGCATTCAGATCTTAATTTCACTGACAGTAAGTATTAAATTAAAACTCAATAGAGAACTCTGTACTCTGTGTAAGGTTCATAACATGCTACTGGTGGTAGAGCTCTAGTGACGGAGCTCGCGGGCGTAGGCACTACCGCATTACCTAAAATACTTGCCGCTAAATGGTAGTTTTCAGCACTATCGTGTTCCGGTCAGGTGTTAATGTACGGCTCTGTAATATCCGGCACAGAGGCATAACACCTAATGCCTCAGGAGTGGTAACCTAAATCGGTTTAAAATCAGAAAAGGGAAAGCATATTTTGACGCATCGGTGTGGGACTTCGGTAGCTTAGTGATAAAGCGGCTGGACAGGTTATCCTGAGGTCGCAGGTTCGATACCTACCCGTAGTCAAATTTTTCTTTCCGTTTTTTCTTTAATTTCTAAAATTCACTCGCATGTGTTATTGCGAAAAATAAATAGTACAATGCATAGAGCAACACGGGCCATCGGCCGCGGCGGACCGGAGGGGATTAGCCATATGCAGGCATTTCCCCTCTGACAAAGTACAATACCAAATGGTATGAGTTTTGACTGTTGCTTAGAACTGCCCATCTGTTCGCATCTGTTTTGGGTTGTTAGGTTTTTTTTTGGTTCGGATCGTTTGAATCCAATAATATGTCAGATCAACTATTAATGGCGAATTTTCGGATGTTCTCGTGGCCCCAGGGTCTCGATTTTTCTAATATATGAATCAAAAACGAATTTATGTGACTTAGATTGTATTTTATATTGGTTTTAAGTCTCCTTTTTATATGAAAAACTGGTATAATTTGTAATATCAGTCAGTTTTTATATTTTATTCCGATCGCAAAACCACGGGTGGCCACTAAAATGCGTTCGGAAAGGTATTATGTACTTTATGACACTCATTAGGCCTTAATTATGCAAATTAAAGTTATGTTGCTCATATCTCAAGGGAAGAGAGATATCACGGCCTGTTTTTACTTGAATTTCGCAAGGTTAATAAAGTGTAGGCATATTATTTAAACTTCGTGATATATTTTTCATACTTCTTAGGTAATAATAGGTTAGGGTCCCACTGCAGAATCATTTCATTCATCCAGATATGCTGCAAATCTATTTTTTACGCATATTTATAATCTAGAGAATATATATCCACTAGGTTGCCTATCAAAAAATGTCCGCAAGGATATTTTTTTTTAAGGAAGATTTTTTTTGGTGTTTTTTTTTCTATTTCCCATACAAACGTTTTGTAACTAAAACGTAGAGTCAATTTGAGTTTTATTGCTTTTGGATAAAGTTCATATTAAATTACAAGCAGTCGCTGTTGTCTAAGGAATGTAGATGTGTTCCTAACGTCAAACCAGGGTAACGGTTGCGGTTAGGAGAATTTTTTGACCCGACCATAAAATAGGTAGGAACAAAAAACTGCCAAATCTATAATACATAAAAATCAATTGCTGTTCGTTAGTCTCGCTAAAACTCGAGAACGGCTTTACCGATTTGGTTAACTTTAATTTTAAATTATTTCTGGAAGCCTAGGGAAGGTTTAAATGGTAAGAAAATATAAAAAAATTGAAAGGAAATAGTAAAAACCACAATTTCATTTTTCCATACATATAGTCCGTATCTATCAAACCTTTGATACATTATTTCATTGTGAGGCAATACGAAGTTTGCCGGGTCAGCTAGATACAAATATTTTTGACAGGACGAATTTTTGAAGTCTGTCGGGTCCGCTAGCTACATAAAAAAATAACTAAGTATTACGTCTACATTGACTATCATTGACCCATTGTGTAACCCGATATCGATCAATTGCAAACATTATTTATTCCATGTGTGACTTTCTATTTTTATATTATAATTGAGATTCGTACGAACGTCCTAACTTTACATCACATCTTTGCGTAGTCGCTGCACACCGGCATGGAAATTAAAACCCGCGAATGTTTAAAAATAGTCACGTTTTTGGTGAAAGCCTGCTGGAACTGCGGCTTGTACTGCTCAGTCGTCGTGTACTTGCCGTGTTGAATAGACCCTTAAGTTTGGATAAGTGGTTTTTTGGAGACAGACAGAAACTTGAGGTAATCCTATTTTATTTTTAACTAGTTGACCCGGCAGACGTCTTTCTGCCATACAATAAATGTTAAAGCCATTGCCTATAGGCTGCAATCGTCACTAACCATCCTTGATTTTTTTTATGTTAGTAGGGTGGCAAACAAGCATGCAGCTCACATTTATGTTAAGTGATGACTGCAGCCTATAGACATCTACACAAAAACCAGAGGTCAAAATGCAGTTGCGTTGCCACTCCTGAGACCTGAGTCGTTACGTCTCTGTTATAGTATTACGGGGCCATACATTACCATAGAGCAACACCGGAGGAGAGTAGCCATAGCAGGCTTTCCCCTCTGTCAAAGTACAAGAACAAATGGGCCTATACCTGTCGCCTAGATGTTTAAATGTGTGCGTGAATTTGTTTCTGTATTTTGATAATCTCTCCAGACACAAAAAGTGGTAAATATTAATAGAAAATTAGTGTTTCATTTTTCTATTTTTTTTTAATTTGCATTTTATTTTGTTTTGCATAATTTTAGATAATTATGTAAATGTAATAGCTTTACTGCGGCAGGAGAAAAATATGACAATTGAAATTCAATTGTGTCTCGCCGCCGGTGGCCGTGCGATCCTTGAAGGATGAAAGTCAAGGTGTGAGTTTCGTAGTAAGTAATAGACGATTTGAGTGTCGCACGCATTTCCCCCCGCAAAAAATGACAGACTGTTTTGCATTGGTAATAAACGCTATGGCTACTCCCCTCCAGTCCGCCGCGACTGGTGGGCCGAATTGCTCTGTACATTACCATCTAACCGGAACACGATAGTGCTGAACAGCGGCAGATAGATCAGGTAATGCGGTGGTGCCTATGCCCGCGAGCTTTGTCACCAGAGCTCTACCACCAGAAAAATGCTATTTGTTCCACCATAATTATCTAAAAATAGTTACAATATTAACTATACACGTCTACGGCCAGACATCGGCTTATTAGAACCCTCCCTCACTCCTACCTTCGGTTATAAAGGCGTGAGCCAGTATTCAGAACTGAGGCTGGCGAGCAAATTATGCGTGTATTAATTAATGTAAACAAATTCGATATAAACCGCCGAAAACACGATTTGCTATCATCACAGAATGATAAATTACTTTCGCTTTCTACACAATAATTTAAAGTTTTCTGTTTGTTGATTGATATTAAAAAAACTATATTATTAATATGTAAAACAATACGCAATACAAAAATTTGTGTTCAAACCGGTTGCTTATTATGCTAGAATTACATTTGTTTACATTTATTTTAACGCGTGTGATTATGGACTCTCCACATTTAGTTTTACAAACGTGGTTTTACCATCATACATGCTTCTACTCGGTTAGGTATTTGTTAAATTGCTTGTATTTGCACATATAAGATATTCTTTGCCAATATTGTCTAATTAACTTACTTTTAACTTTCGAAACAATTCAGTATTGCTAAACAGCTTCAATATTGTCAACTTTATCAGATTGACATTGGTTTTAAATCTTGACGTTTTTGTTAAATGTATTTCGTTAATTAAGGACAAAATATATAAACTTAAATTTAAAAATAATAATTTACTAGTAGTAGAGCTCCAGTGACGGAGCTCTAACAGTAAGCACCACCGCATTACCTAATCTACTTACTGCTATTTACTCACCGACTGGCAATGTTCAACGGTGCGGTTCTCACGATCGTTTTTGCCCAGAACGTGTCAATTGTGGAATGAATTTCCCCTGTGGAAGGTGTTCCCTCGGTGCTACAATATGGGGTTCTTCAAAAATGGCGTCAAAAGATGGCGCGTTCAGGGCTGGCAGCGCGTTGGCGACTCCCCTGGTGTTGCAAATATTCATAGGCGACGGTAACTACTTTCCATCAGGTGGCCCGTCTGCTGGTCTCTCAATCCCTTGACATAAAAAAATGTTATCGTTCAGTACTTTTATATACCGGTGGGTGCTAATGTACGACCCTGTCATTTCAGGCAACTGGAATAGCAATTATCTTCATTGAAATGACAGAACGAATCTTAGATGTTCAAGCTACAGTATTTTTTCCCATTAATATAAAATGTAGGTATGCTTGTTTGCCACTTCATGACATAAAAAATATCTTAAGAACCTTTCAATAAAAACCTTATTAATTACGAAACGATGACATAATTTCATAAATATTTTGGTACCATTTATGACGCAAATTATGTGATTCTAGCCTAATCGAATTGTAATCTTCAATTTAATAAAAAATCAATTTATGTAAAACAATACGCATATATTTGCAAAGTGTTTTATATTGAAAAACTGGTTGTAATAAAATGCGTGTTAGGTTTATTAAAAACACGCACGTTTTTACATATTTTATAAGGTTAGGTCACAATTACTTAAGATTATCGCATTCATTAATATTATTGAACTAGTTGACCCGGCAAACTTCGTATTGCCTCAGAATGAAATAATGTGTCAAAGGTTTGATAGATACGGACTATCTGTATGGAAAAATTAAATTGTGGTTTTTTACTATTATTTCCCTTCAATTTCTTCATATTTTCTTACCTTTTAAACCTTCCCTGGGCTTCCAGAAATCATCAAAACCAAAATTAGCCAAATCGGTCCATCCATTCTCGAGTTTTAGCGAGACTAACGAACAGCAATTGATTTTTATATATGTAGATATAGATTACAATACATAGTAGTTCGTGGTGATTTATTTTAAACCATTGTTACATCAACTCATAGTCTCATTCGCAGACTCCAGCTCTTCGCGTAAACTTTGTCTACAATTTTTATACGTTGACTGAGTGTAATCTGTAATGCCTTGTTTTATGAGGAGAAATAAACTTTTATTATTATTATCATCTTTATAACTTCGAAGAACAGATTCAAAAAATGTAAACTTTTTACAGAGGTAGTACATACATAAATTATTTTCGGAAAGTAAGTATATAATCATTGTTTGTTAAAAATTATCAAAATATTATTTAGTTCTGGAAATGAAACTATGCACATCAGTAAAATCGAATAAAATAAATAGCCGCAAAAAATCGCACGCACAACGTTGCGTAAAAATTCATATTTTTACTTTTTTACCATCATAACTCTACCGATATTGCAAGCTTTCTCTAATCAATGATTACGTATACGATTAAATACGAGCCAAGAAGATTCGGACATCGAACGTAAGTGTCAACTTACTTTTTCCGCTTAGATAGTACCTAACTAATTTGCATTTGCTAATGACATAGTCGCGAAATGTTAGTCTTAGGGTGCTTTTCCACCAGAGATGTGCTATGCAGCTATGCTGCAAAGATGTGAAATCTACGCGACGAAAATGTGAGACCATTTCTACCAATACTAAGCTATGTAGCTGTACTAGGAAGATGCGCCGCCGCCATATAGCAACACCGGAGGGGAGTAGCCATATGCAGGCTTTCCCCTCTGTCAAAGTACAAGCCCAAATGGGCATATACCTGTCGCCTTGATGTTTAACAGTGTGCGTGAAATTGTTTCTGTATTTTGTTAAAGTCAAGGTGTGAGTTTCTTAGTAATAGACGATTTTTGTAGTGTGCGTGTGCGCATTTCCAACCATTTTCCGCAAAAAATGACAGACTGTTTTGCATTGGTAATACACGCTATGGCTACTCCCCTCCGGTCCGCCGCGACCGGTGGGCCGCGTTGCTCTATGGCCGCCGCAAAGTAGCTGTCGCAGCTCGAGGTATGCGATGTATCGATAGTAGGGGACTAGCTACATCACTCGTCATCACGCATGCATAGCACACATCCTTCCACATAATTTTTTACTTATGTCAATCACCAAGATTGTCATGGGGATTGTCGATCGCAGCGATGGTTAATGATGCCCATCCTGCGTTATGGGACTTACTGTATTGATTGGAATAATTTGACCGCCATTGTTTGGTTGACTGATGGCTCTAGCGAAAGAAGTCCCTGTCACTAGTAGGTAGTGTGCGCCGGTGGGTCGTCACGTCCCAACGGTATCACAGGTTACAATACCTACTCAGTTAAAAAATAAACTTTCTATGGAGCTGTTAAATACGTTACTCAAGACTTAATTATATTCTATTCAATTAGTGGTTGTTTAAATAAACCTTTCTTCAACTCCTTGCTCAGCCTACACTGGCTACATATTTTTACATACATATCGAGTAACAATATCGAATGGGAGGAATTAAAATTATATGATTATGTTCTTTAAACTTCAAGTTTGTTTTTCCAGAAGGGCAGAAGTAGGTAAATACTTGCAGTTATGACTTGTGAATCTGTCGTTATAAAACATTACAAAACAACTATTCGCATTTATTTCCTCAAACCGAGAATCGATCTTCAGATTGAAATTAAAAAAAAATGTCAATTGTTTTAAGTGCTTTTTATAATTCACAATCAATTTCTTTCAATTTTTATCTCAAGATCGATCGTCGGAAGAGAGGAAGAACCCTAATTACATAGATTAATTTACGGCCCTGTGTTTTCCGGCACAGAGGCATAAAACCTTATGAGTCTTATGACTCAGGTGCGAATGGAAATTTCAGGTTTCGTGTTATTGTTGATACGCAACACTATTATCATTATTACCCTAGATGAAAACTGTATACATACTTGTTTGCCGCTTCATGACATAAAAAAAGTTAATTGTTAGCCAGATTTTTACCTATTTGCTTGCATTGGGTACGTTGACTGAATGATACTGTGTTGAAATAAATTTATCACATCACACCCAACACAAAACGCCAAGTTTCAACCATTGAAGCAGATTTGTTTTTTTTTTTTAATTGGGAATATACACCGAAGATGGAGGGATGTCTTCATTTAATATAATTAATCAGCATTTCATAACATTTACTTTCTAATTACGTGTCTCATACTAAATCTTCATAACATAATAGTTCGTCTCACGATTTCGCCCGACTAAGCACGTTAGGTATTAAATAATGTCATGATATATCGCGTCGTTTCTGTCATTCGCTATTGTTAATCTTTGCATTTTTGTCTCGCCTGTTAATAATTCAAGATCGAAACGATTCTACTATATGCAGTTGATTTTTTTTATGTTATGGAAGTGGCAAACAAGCATGCAGTTCACATTGATGTTAAGTGATGACTGCAGCCTAGTAATAGACACCCACACAAAGAACAAGGTCAAAATGCAGATGCGTTACCACTCCTGAGGCCTAAGGTGTTATGCCTCTGTGCCGGAAATTACAGGGACGTACATTAATACTTGACCGGAACACGATAGTGCTGAACAACTGAACACTACCATTTAGCGGCAAGTATTCTTATTAGGTAATGCGGTGGTGCCTACGCCCGCGAGCTCCAGTGACCTCTACTACCAGTTAAACCAACATATGATCAACTGGCGTCGTGCAGTCAGTCAACTGAACAATGGGGCGGTAGTTAGCAATAACGCACTAATCGTCTATCACTAGTAGTGATTCACTACGAAACTCACACCTTGACGTTAACAAAATACATAAACAATTTCACGCACACATTTAAACATCTAGGCGACAGGCATAGGCCCACTTGGGCTTGTACTTTGACAGAGGGGAAAGCCTGCATATTATGGCTAGTCCCCTACGGTCCGCCGCGGCCGGCGGTCCGTGTTGCTCTATGTAATATCGTATATTATTTCTTTTTTTTTTTTGATAATATACATCGTCTTTATACATTGCATGATTGATTGACGCAACCATAAACAGGTGTGAGTGTCATAGAAACAATATTAGAAGTAATTTATCTCAAATTAATCAATTCGATATATACAATTTTAATAGACATGTCATTTTTTTCACCGGTATGGCTACAGAAGCGGAAAATAATGTGATTAGAGCCAATCGATCTGCTCGATCGGATTAGATTAGATCTAGCACGCGATGGAAAAGCGAGGAAAATACTATGTTGTTCGTTTCATAGGTCCGTGGTTCCGTCTGTCAATCTGTCCGTTTGTTCTTGGGTTACTCTCTTGCAAATGCTGATACCCTTGATGCCTAAGTTACTTCTCTGTCGTACAAACTAGAAGATCTTAATAATATATTACCAATTTGGATACAGGCAGATTATGTAACGGAGGTGTCTGAACTCGCGACCTTTTTGCAATTACTTTTTGTATTTATAGCACCATTAGAATTGAAGTGGCGTATCTCAAAAAATTAAGGAAATCACTTTTATACATCAAACGACTTAAATAAAAAACATAGATTACATGTTTTTAAGCCGTTTGATGTAAATAATGTCATTTTCTTAATTTTTTGAGATATGCCACTTCAATTCTAAAGGTGGGATATGTTAAGCTTATCTCTGCATTCGTATACCTACAAGTTTTGCTAAAATGTTCTATATACGTATTAAATATAACCTTTCAAAAACAAATTATAGAAGAACCCACACTACCAATCCCCCGCCCATAACGTTTTTGCATTTTAAGTAATGCTGTATTAATTAACAGTAACTTTCCCCACTCTGGGCGCGTGGAAAACCGCGAAAGTCAGTTCTCTGGTTACACAGAGTGCGCGTGCGCGGTTGGTTAACGCGGTCCTCCATTTTTTTTTTGTGAAAAGCCCCAATTTATACGTTAGTATTTATTGATTTAAAGTTATCTGTGTTGGTAGAAAGTGTTTTTGTGTGCGTTGTATGTTTATGCAGTGTTAAGGTTTGATCGCAGTGTATTTTATTTCAATTCGGATTTGTAGAATACTATTGGACGCACGCGGCTTCGCATGCGTGAAATGTATGTCTTATGTCCTCCATAAGGGTTTACCCTATCTTTGTCACGAATTTTGTGTTAATGGGTTCAGTGTACATAGTTTTCGAAATAAATGTATATAGATATTAGATTACTGATTCTAATTATAAATTTGAATACCACGTACTTTCACACCAGTGAGGTAGCCTTGATAAATGAAAAAAAGTTTATTTTTATATTAATCTCAATCTATTTTTGAGAAGATAGCTAATTTATTCATGCAAAAAGTTTGTTCATATTCAAATACTTATAATATTTTATCTGCATAAATACGATGAATATGTACAAGTGCGAAAACTTACTTGCTTATTAGGTAGGTATGTGTAACTGCGCACAATAATATAATTTATTTAGTTAGACTGTATTGGTAGAGCACGGATTTCTGCTTAGATTCACAATTTCTCAAGGCTCAGGGCGATGCGAGGTGCTAGACCTTGCAACGCCCTAAGCCGAGGGACCCACAGGGATCTCATTTAAGCAATTGTGGAAATTTATTTATTTATTTAGTATACGAGGTACGTAAGGTTAACGAACTAAAAGCCGCCGGCGGCTAGACACAATTGAAAATCAATTTTCATATGGTGGTAGAGCTCCACTGACAGAGCTCGCGGGCGTAGGCACCACCGCATTACCTAATATACCTACTTGCCGCTAAATGGTTGTGTTCAGCACTATCGTGTGCCGGCCAGGTGGCAATGTACGGCCCTGTAATTTCCGGGACAGAGGCTAAACACCTTTGGAATCAGGATGGCAACGCATCTGCATTTTGACCTCTGGTCATTGTCTATAGGCTGCAGTCATCACTTAACATCAATGTGAACTGCATGCTTGTTTGCCACTTTTATTACATAAAAAAAAAATATTTTTCTCGAGAGTTGTTAAAAAACAACATTGCGATGAGTATATCGAGCAGGTACTTCCCGAACCGACGATCATACTCGCGACGAGACGTCAGTATCCATGAATATCACTCGTGATGTGACCGTTTTTTTCGAAGGGTCGCGGGTTCGATCCCCGCACCGGGACAAATATTTGTATGGCCTACAGATATTTGTTTCGGGTCTGGGTGTTTGTGTATGTGTTGTATGTGTACAACGGCACCCACGACACAGGTTTATACCTACTGTGGGCTTTTGAGTGTAAACGTATTTTATTTTTGTTATAAATACACCTAAACTAGCTGACCCGGCAAACTCCGTATTGTCTCAGACTGAAATAATATGTCAAAGATACGGTCTAGTTGTATGGGTAATAAAATTGTGGTTTTTACTATTTTCCTTCAATGTATTCATATTTTCTTATCTTTTAAACCTTCCCTGGACTTCCAAAAATCATTCAAAACCAAAATTAGCCAAATCGGTCCAGCCGTTCTCGAGTTTTAGCGAGACTAACGAACAGCATTTGATTTTAATACTTATATAAAAAGATAGAAAAGAAAAAGATATAAAGGCAAACAACCATTTCTCTTATAACATGAAATATGTGATAAATCTAAAATACGCTAGGAAAGTGATATAACTGCATGCATCTAAGAAAGTGGTTACAAAAAGTGTGAGTGAGAGCTCGTTCACCTGCCCGCTGTCCGCCGCTGGGATTGAACTAGAGTTACGCAATACTTGATTCGAGGTCACACCCATGAGTTTATTTTGATTATACACCCGATGCAAATACACGTTTACTTTAATTAGCTGGTGGAAGACAATAATGTAACAATGATAGAACATTTAATCATATTCTGGAAAAGTGCGCATTTTGCGCAGTGCACATTTTGGGCAGTGCTCATTTTTTTTTTTTGAATCTGTATTTATTTAAAGGTTTTTATCCAAACGATATGTTAACCCCATGGTACCCTTTACAATAAATTATAACTAAACTTACACACTAGTAATAACTTAACGTTAACAATAAGTTCTAAGTAGGTGTACATATTACATAAATGAGATGAACGACAATCACTCCTGAAGGACTTGTTTTGCCTATGTACTGAGTTTTGTTTTGGCAGGTTTTTTCTCAGTAATGTGGGCTTTGGAACTCTGCCAGTGAATGACAAAGAATGTCCCATATTTTTTTGTTTAGTCTTATCTTGCCGTTTGTAAAAGAGAGTATGGAACATTCTGTTGATACCTATTTTTATTATTAAGTTTTTTTGGACTATTATTAATTTATTTACTTTGACATATTAATCAACGTATCAGTTGTTATTCGCTTTAATTTTATATTTGTAATTTGACCTATCACAAGCAAATTCTATTATTTCCAAGTGATTAAATGAATTTTTGAGTTTGAGTTTGAGTTTGACAGTGATTAAATGACACAACCGTATAGCGACCTCTGATGATGGTGACGAAAAGTGCTCATTTTGCGAAATGCACAATTTGAGAAGTGCTCCTTGTTAGAAATGCACATTCTGCTAAATGTACATTTTATGTAGAGTGGTCATTTTGCGAATTGCACATACTACGTCAGACCCTCAGACCCTCTCAGAGGCGTAGGAGAAATGAGTAGATCCAGGAGAGATACTACCGGTAATCAGTACAACTACCAATTCTTAACCAATGTTTCAGTATGTATGTATGTATCTCCCCGACTGCACAATACACATATAAACACTAACACAAACATGCGCATCGACGCTCGATGTAGCGAGTGACTCAGTACTGCAGCACCGCGAGAACTGCTTAGAGGCCTCGTCGATGTGCATGTTTGTGTGAGTGTGACGTTTCAAGGATTTGAACGTAGTTTCCACACTGTTCATATTTGCACTGTGCCCACGGGGTAGGCAGCGAGTGTGGAGCGCCAGATATCCCGGTCCTAACATACCACCCGTGCTTCTTCTACCTTCAAGCGCTTCCCAAAAATAATTCTGGCTCTACCCAAAATCAATACCTGGGTTGTTACCTACTTGTGACCTCCTGGTGCCTACGTCTTTGAATTCCGTCACTGAAACTACCACTTATTTATAATGTACCACTCCTGAGGCCTAAGGTGTTATGCCTCTGCGCCGGAAATTACAGGGCCGTACATTACCACCTGACCGGAACACGATAGTGCTGAACACTACCATTTAGCGGCAAGTACCTGTATTAGTGCGGTGGTGCCTACGTCCGCGAGCTCCGTCACTGGAGCTCTACCACTTGTAAATGGATTATGTTCATTTTTTGCTGATGAACAGATCAACCACGAGTTACTATACGTATTCGCTGAAATTCGCTCGTCATCTGTAAAAAAATATTAAATTACGAAGAAAGTATTTGTCTTCATTCATAAGGAAAAAGGTGAATAAAGTGAATGGAAAAGGACATCACAGGGTATCTGTTAGATTATCTGTAGGTTGGAAAACAGACACTTGTTGTACTGAGCTAACAACATCGTGAGAATGGGTCTAATGAAAACTATGTTCCCAGGCTTTCCCTTGCAATCAAACAAGGCTATGTTTGAAATAAAACGATTATTTCGAACCTGACTCACGTATATTTGTTTGGATAAAGGATTAAAAAAAAATACTCCATGTAAAGTCGCTTTTAATATCTTTGTTGCCACAACAACCCAATGATGTTTTATCTGTGCTGTTTCCAAATGAGCCACACTGGTTTTTTTTTTTAGTGTAGTTCTCTTCAGCAGTGACTAGGTACATTTGGGGCTGTGCTGTGGTAATAGAATTACTTCGATTTTGACGAATATTTTTTTCTTTTATAAAAAATCACAACACAAAAATTATCTTTTATTTATAAAAAATAAGACGCAGTTTCATGCATTTCTTAAGCAACTTAAATAAGTAGTGTCAATATATTGTCCGTTTAAAAAAATAAAATGATTTGTTGGTGAGTTTTATGTTTCTAACCGTGAGTTTGCATTGATGAAACATTTTGTTTCTTGACAATGTATCGTATCGCGTTTGCACTGTCATAAAAGATGTAAAAGAAAAATTTAAGCATTTATTCGCGGTTATATTCAGTGTGTCTGACCTAAAACTAACTTAACTAACTTAAAACATCAATAATGAATTAAGTGAATGTTAGTCATCAATCACAGCCAAATATATTCTTAGTTCTTCCATATTTGACGTAAGGCCAAGGACGATGTTACAAGTTACGTAATCCGAAACCAAAAATGGTTATTCAATCGTTATCTTAATCAAAACGTAACCGGCGAGTCGTGGGTGTTTGCATGTATGATTGAATGCATGCATTTACCTCTGCCTACCCCTTCGGAGATTACAGGCGTGAAGTTACGTTTTTTTTTATCTTAATCCTTATACAAAATTCTTGATTATAAGGTCTAGTCATTTGTTTGTACCATTAGACCCGGGGGCCGACCGCCTAGCTGAAATGCTTTCGTTTAGCTTTCAATTATGACAATATCTTATCAGTTACGTTTCGTACAATTGTGTTAGATACACATTTATAGTTTGTAGAAACTAAATTTGCGGATTTTCTCGCGTATACAACACTCCACGTTTTGTTCTGTCTCAGCTATATAAGACCAGGCTGAACATCGTCAGATTAGTCTGCCCGTGACCACGGTAGCTGGAAAGCGACCGAAACGTCGGGTAGGAGTTAATGTACGGCCCTGTAATTTCCGGCACAGAGGCATAACATCTTAGGCCTCCCTCAGGAGTGGTAAAACATCTGCATTTTGACCTTATTCTTTGTGTCCATAGGCTGCAGTAATCACTTAACACTAATGTGAACCGCATGCTTGTGTGCCACTTCCAAAACATAAAAAAAAGGAGAAGAAGTTTGGGGGTGTTGTATACGCGAGAAAATCCGCAAATTTAGTTTCTACAATGTACCTATGAAGCTCGTGAAAACCTACGAAAACGTTTCACATTTATAGTTGTATAGACACAGATTGACATTGTTAATCACGTAATAGATAGGTTTCTAAATTTTTTTGAAAATCTGAACTCTATGTTTTTGTTGCACCTAATTATTTCCATACTCCAAAATAGGAGACTCAGGAAATTCGAACCCTTAAAATAATGCATTTCAATCGGGTTCTAAAATTGGTGCGAGTGACAGACAGCTACCGAGTCGCGTGGTTCTAAATTTAAACTACATACCGTTCGAAAATTTAGAGCGGCCAACGGATTGCATGTTCTAATTTGAAATTAGTGCAGCTGCCTGAACTTTGGTCTGAGGGCGCCACTTTTTTTTAGTTCGCGTTGTTTACAGATATTTGTTTTGTTTGTGATTAGTCAGAGTAGTGCGTGTTTGTGCACCTTTTGTGACAGATACAAATATTATCGTATCTATTCGAATTTTAAACGTAATGCCATATTTTTGTTTCTCGAATGGAGTTGTTTAGTGGCTTGACAGCCTAGTTTTGTACAATTATTAAATTTTCACTGCTAACGGTCAAATCGTAGGGCGCCGTTTGTTTTTAGTTTGCGTTGTTTACATTTTTGTTTTGCCTATATTAACTCGGTGTATTTTTTCACCTTTTGTCATGAATTCGAATTATTTTGGATTTTCCACGTTTCATGAAAATACTTAGCTGATGGAAATATTCGTTAGTTTTTATAATTTCTTATCTTTTCTCTTCGTTTTACTGTTTATTTTTCATTGATACGTAGTAAATAAATGGAGTAATCACACAATCAATGTCACATAATCTACCGTAAAATGGTAGTGTTCAGTACTATCGTGTCCCAATCAGATGGTGATGTATGGTCCTACTTCTGGTATAGTTAGAGGCCAAAGATCTGGTGTACTCTTTTCTTGTCTTTTTTGTATTTAGACATCTGTATATACCTAGGCCGTATTGTTATTATTTTTTTTTTTTTTGTTATAATGGCATCGCTATTACGCATATTGCCAGTGTCAAGTAAAACTCAACACTGTCAAGATATTTCGTATTTATTTAAGCAGCGTCAAATTTAGTATAATATCAAGTATAATATGTAAGTATCAAGTATATAAGTTATCAAGTATAATATGGTTTTTTTGGCGGGAACCAAGAAAATGAAACAAAACAAGAGCACCACACGCCTCTTTCAAGGTTCCCGCCAAAACCTCAAACTTGCGGATTTTCTCGCGTAAACAACACTCCCAAACTTCTTACACCCGACGCTTTCCAGCTACCGTGGTCACGGGCAGACTCTTTTTATCGATTGTTTGCCACTAAAAAAATGTGACTTCATCATAATTCAGACTTTTCCTTTTGTAGGTAAGTAGGTACTTACCATGCTTAATAATGACCTACGGATAAATACAGATATGAACCTTCGACTTCCCACAGTTTAAAACTGAATAATTAATTCTTGAAACAATTTTTTCTTTTATCAACCACAGAATTCTATATTTTTGTGATCTTAACACAAGGAGTTGGATTTTAATTTCGATAATGTTTTGACAATGTAATGATGTCTAATAATGACGAACCGAATTAAATAATGTTTCTCACATTTAACTGCATTCAATACACAACCTTCACGCTTACAATCAATAATAATCAGCAAGTTAATACACACGCCAGCATGTAGGCTGTATGTTATGAAACTCCATTGTCAGTATCTTAATGGTATAAAAAAAACAAAAGGTTTTTTACAGAACACAATCCGCCGTACGACTTTAAATGATTCCATTGTCATGTGCGCGTAAGAAAATAGAAGTGTTTTATTTTTAATGGGTTATTTAAAGTAAACGATAGTAAAAGTGCGCTTCGCTCGTGATAGGGCGTATGTTATTGGCGATGACAGTGAAAGTATCCAATGCGCGTTGTAAATAAATATTTTCTTCACCGGCATAGAGCAACACGGCCCACCGGCCGCGGCGGACCGGAGGGGAGGAAGTAGCCATAGTGTTTTTTATGTTATGGAAGTGGCAAACAAGCATGCAGTTCACATTGATGTTAAGTGATGACTGCAGCCTATAGACACCCACAAAAAGACCAAGGTCAAAATGCAGATGCGTTACCACCCCTGAGGCCTAAGGTGTTATGCCTCTGTGCCGGCAATAACAGGGCCGTACATTACCACCTGACCGGAACACGTTACACGATAGTGCTGAACACTACCATTTGGCGGCAAGTATATTATTAGGTAATGCGGTGGTGCCTACGCCCGCAAGCACCGTCACTGGAGCTCTGCCACCAGTAAAGTTTATTACCGATGCAAAACAGTCTATCATTTTTTGCGGTGGGACATACCTACGTGTGACACACACACTACGAAAATCGTCTATTACTACGAAACTCACACTTTGACTTTTAACAAAATACATAAACAATTTCACGCACACATTTAAACATCTGGGGGACAGGCATAAAAACACTTGTACTTTGACAGAGGGGAAAGCCTGCATATGGCTACGCTCCTCCGGTCCGCCGCGGCCGGTGCCCCGTGTTGCTCTATGTTCATCGGGCACCAATCACAAAAATTTATTCGTCACTTTCACGAGACGCGTATAGATATTAATCGAAAAAAATATTACACGTTCATTAAGTAATTTCATTTTTTTTATTGCACAAGTAAAATTAATATATATATTTAATCCGTTATAATTAATACATATTTGAATATTACGTGGTTTCTATTTGATTAGCACAGTAATTTAACCGACCGTGGTGTCTGCCGTTCTCTTTTAGTAGGGCCTCATTAAATTTTGTTATTTTTATCCGTTATAAAGTCAATGCAATGTAAATGTTACAACTATCTGCGAACGTTAACAAAAGTTACCTACCTATAGGTATATTATTGCATTCGGAGTGCTGAAAAACAAAAGGTAAACGTTTGCTTCTCTCTTTCTCGTGGACCGGAGGGGAGTAGCCATAGCGTTTTTACCGATGCAAAACCGTGTATTTTTTTTGCGGGGGAACTAAGTACATGTGATACACACACACACTTCAAAAATCGTCTATTAATAAAAAAAATCACGCTCATATTTAAACATATACCTTCTTTTTTTTTATTTAAAGAAAAATGGATAGAAAATTTATTAATTGTTATTGATAAACCTTCTTATTCATAAACGTATTTTAGCTAAAGTGTTGCTAATCTCTCCTTTGTCTTTTTCTATCCTGCACATTTGACAATGCAACTGACAAAGACAAAGCATTCTATAACTAAAACGTATCTAATGTACGTTTATCAATACGACGACAATTGGCGACAGGCATATTCCCACTTCGGCTTGTACTTTGACAGAGGGAAAAGCCCGCATATGGCTACTCCCCTCCGGTCCGCCACGGCCGGTCGCCCGTGTTGCTCTATGTTCAAAACCGACAAATAAATAAGAATAAATAGAATACCTAATTCGTTTTAATAGATGCATAACTGTTACAAAACTATAACGGTCCCGTTTTGCCCCCAAAACGTATTGCAAGCATCATAAATCATCTCGACTGAGATGTTGAAAGACATAATCTCGTTCTATTCACTGGATACCGCGTTCCGAAAGAACAGTTATGTGCGATCCGGATTCCGTACTTTTATTTGGTCAAATATAACGATATCATCTAAACTAGTATTTTTCGTTCCGTAAATAACTTCAACTAGATACGTGTGTTATGTATGTTTTTATAAATATGTAAAGTATGAAATTGAATATGGTTTGAAGTTAGCGTGATCCGACTACTAACAAGTAAGCTTCGTATTTGAAAAATTGATAAGATTCAAAATAAATGCTCATTTTCTCTCTTACAAACACATAACTTACGGCCAAATACTGAAACGTCACTTAAGTCTAAGTGGGACTTAAAAGTCTTCTGTCTTTATAAAACACGTTCAAACGATAGAGATAGCGCACATTTCAGGGTTGCTTAAAATTGAGTGACGTTCAAGTATTCGGCCAATAGAGTTTATAAAAAGAAAAGGAGACGTTCTTTGTCATTCTTTGGTAGAAAAAACGGAACCCTAATATTAAAAAAAGTAAGTAGAGTTATGAATGAAACAGTCACTCGTGGCCAGTCACTCGAATATTGTTTATTATTACGAAATCATTTGCGTCATCGCTCGGTTTTAGTATGACGTTGTACATTATGTATTAATGTTTTATAATTTATTATTTTATACAAACGTGCCTTATATGCTCTAGTAAAGTCACGCATTTTATAGATGAAGTTTTTTAAAGAACAATGAAACACATTTTACTTATATATAAGTAACTATTATGAACAGTTTAATCGGTACCTATCTATGTACCTATTGCCCGGGAATCTGCATTTTACTGGTTGAAGAACTAAACTAACTAGCGGCGGTTTCAATTTTAATGTCATTTAATTTTAACAACATCAGAGAAATATAGGCACAAAAAATGATGTAGGTACTATTAAACTAGGTAGGTATCATTGACCCAGAATATTAAAACTAGTTTCAAGGACTAGACTCTATCAGAAATGTTTACTTCTGGGTTAATGTTTTAATTTGTATGAGGTTTGTTCAACACAAAAGAAACTACTTCTATTGATTTTGATGGATATAATTTTTCTATGAGACCGTTTCGACGACTTAAATCGTCATACAGCCTTCAATAGTAAACTCACGTTGATCTATATTACAAACTATCTATTAATCGATCCGCTATCACATTGGCTTCAAAATCATCTATAGATTGCTTTACTGGGCCGCCCTTTACGACAAAAGGGTTCGAAATGTCGATCGAAGGTTATTGATTACCATCTATCTTTTTCGGCATAATCAGTGTAAACCCCTCTTTTTTTCCATATTATTGAAGATCCGAGATGTTGCGTTATAAAAAGTAACTAAAAATCCATTTATTTACCGCAAAATTAGTCGCGGATTGTCCAGCATTAAACAGTTTTACGTAACGAAAACGCAACAAGCGCAAATAACACAATCCATTATCTCTAGAGATTTGTTAATTGTTTTATAATGCGGGGAAAAAACGATTTTTTTTTAATGTTTTTAAACGAACATTAAATGTAAGTGTATGTTACCATTTCAAATACGTGTTTTGTAGAGACAAACACTTACGTGCCACTTATAAGTGAATCAACTATTATATCTGTATTTTGGCTGTAAGTGGTGTTACATATTACGCGTAATGTGTAGTTCTTTACATAATTAAGCCATGAAAGTTAACAACAATCATATGAGATTTGATGGTAAGTGAATACTGCAGTATACACACATCTACATTTAAAACTAAAACATGATATATCAATATTATCAATACGTATTCTCTCTTCTTTAGTCAACGTACGTTTTATCAAATAGAAATTTGTAGTAGTTATATAAAAATAACTTTTTTTAGTTAGTAGCGTTGGGTACTTTCCTATTATCACTTGAGGCCAATGAGAACACCACATCTTGCTTAGCTGTAAAAGATATCAATCGTTAGATTATAATAATATGTTGATACTATCCTGAAATATCTATTCTTCCGTACCCGACAACTTAATTAATCAAATATTTCCTTTCACAGACGACAGACAGTGCAGACTTTCTGGCGACACGTCCGCACACGGCGGCGGTGATCCCGGGAAAGCCGGCAGCTAATCCGCTCCAGTTCGTCCGCGTCGGGCCCGCGGATCTCAGCAGCAGAGCACGGGAACAACTCCGCCGCGCGGAGCTAGCTAAGCGGACAGAGCCCTCGCGTATAGAACGGCAGGAAGACTGGCAGTCGGTGAGTTTATAGTTATATGACAATCATCCGCTCTAGTTCGTCCGTTTCGGTTCTGCGGATATCAGTACCAGAATTCCGCTGCGCTGAGCTAGCTAAGCGGACAGAGACCTCTCGCGTATAAAGCGACAGGAGGACCGGCAGTTAGTAACTTCGAATTTTTACCGATAAAGCCACCGCGATACGTCCGCGTCGGAACTGGATATCGTTTTTTTTTTTATGTTATCAAGTATTAAACAAGCATACAGTTTGACATTGATGGTGAGTAATACTGTACCCTATAAACATTTACATGAGACTGGAGATTTCAATGTCGATGCATTGCCACTCCTGAGGTCTGAGGTATTATGCCTCTGTGCCGGAAATTACAGGGCCGTACATTTCCACTTAACCGGAAAAGGATAGTGCTGAATACTGCCATTTAGGGGCAAGTAGATTAGGTAATGCGGTGGTGCCTACGCCCGCGAGCTGTCACTGGAGCTCAACGACCAGTGAAAAATAATAATCGTAATAGGATTATATTGACTGACTATAAATTAATTTGATTCAAAAATAATAAATAAAAATAGTGACTACGTAAAATAACGTGTATGCAGACAAGTTATTTTAAAATATTATGAGATGATAAGTTTTAAATTTAATGTACACCTATATATTTTTTTACTAGAAAGTGAACAGGCAATTAGTAAAGTTTGTCAACATCCAACCGGCGCTCGATTTTACTAATACAACGATTTTACTACGGAATATGTATCTAGTACAAACAATTATAAATAATACGCAAATCCTACTCATCAGTAGATAATCAAATATTTCAATGTAATTCAATTTTTTTTTTCAAAAGAAGGATTCACTAATGAATGGTTTCTGCCAGTAATTTCGCATAAATCGTAAAGAATTTTCATTCAAATACCGACAACTATAGGCAACACTCAAACTGGCGCCATTCGGATGGGGAGCCATAATTCTTGAAAAAAAAGTAGGTATTCACTGCGAGCGGAAACAGCGGCATACGGCGGCTCTGCACAAACGCATCCGTTGCTCCACCCTGGAATGTCAAGGAGCCGGTGTACTCGGTGTACTGCGGACTCTTAGCTTCGAACCTAAAGAAATACTTTATGCCGTTTTATCTCTGTATTACGAGCGGGCGTATTCACTCTGCGGCCATCAATTTCAAAGTAACTGCAGTACATTGCTGGTTTAACGTAATGTTCAATGCTTTTAACACTGTCGACCATGACTTACTTATCACGCCGATTCAAAACATCGGCGCCTATACGTTGGTACTGGATCAGTTCTCGTCATATCATTTTTGGTCGTCAGCGGGCAGTTCGCGTTGATCGTAAATTATCTAATTAGTGAGAGCTGTCGGCAGGCGTACCGCAAGGCCATATCCTTTATCCTATGTTATTTTCTTTATTCATAAATTTTCTACTATCCCATATCCTTAACATTTGTAAGCGGACGATCTATAACTTTATGTACACGCTAACCCCTACAATTTTAATAATGCAATTATTCCCATTAGATCTTCTTACCCAAAAATAAAAAATGTTTATATTGTGACATAAATCGCAAAGATTTTTTAAGTGCAAACATCAACGGTCGTTCACACTCAACGGCAACATTCGGATGTGGAGCCATAATTCTTGAAAAAAGAATCGGCTTTAATATACACTTCTCATCAATAAAATCGAAACACCTTGCAAGTTTATGTTTTGTATGATTAGGTTGGGGAAAAAGTTTCTTCGCATTTTTTAAGATAATTCAAAACAATTTTTAATATAGTTTATTTAAATTTAACTAAAGTATGTATGTACCATTTTGTTCGATAACCTTTTGCCATCTTGTAGGTAGGGACATGATCCCATTGCTATAAAAATTTTGGGACTTCTCATCAAAATACCGCGACAAGTGGATTTGGC
This sequence comes from Macrosoma leucophasiata, assembly GCA_036365455.1. NCBI lineage: Eukaryota > Metazoa > Arthropoda > Insecta > Lepidoptera > Hedylidae > Macrosoma > Macrosoma leucophasiata. The sequence goes on along the minus strand of JAWQUS010000004.1, from coordinate 1,561,610 downwards.
AGTCCTCTCGTGATGTTAACCTAACATTGCATAAAGAATTCTGAAGAGACCGAAACAGGTGGAAATCTGAAGGTGCAAGGTCAGGACTATACGGCGGATGCATTAACACCTCCCAGTCAAACTCTCTTAATTTTTGCTGAGTGGCTATAGATGTGTGAGGTCTAGCGTTATCATGATGAAACACCACACTCCTTCTGTTGATCAATTCCGGCCGCTTTCTCTCAACTTCTTGCTTTAATCTCATCAGTTGTTCGCAGTAGAGTTCAGAATCGATAGTCCTGCCTGGTGGTAATAGCTCATAATGAATAATGCCCTTCCAATCCCACCACACACACAACATCACCTTATTGCGAGCTAACCCGGGTTTCGCCACAGTCTGTGAAGCCTGACCGGCCTTTGACCACGACCTTTTTCGCACTTTCTTGTCGTACGTGATCCACTTTTCATCACCAGTTATCAGCTTCTTCAAAAATGATTCGGTTTCATTACGTCGTAATAAAGAATCACAAATGAGTACACGGTTCATTAGGTTTCTTTCAGTGAGCTCGTGAGGTACCCAAATATCGTGCTTTTTTTTGTACCCAGCTTTTTTCAAATGCGCCAAAACTGTTTTGTGATCAATTCTCAGTTCTTCAGCTACGTCGTAACTACTGATATGTCGATCTTGCTCCACTTTTTCAAAAATGGCATCCATTTTATCCGTAATAGGGCGACTAGAGCGAGGTGCATCTTTGACATCAAAATTTCCGGATTGAAAACGCTTAAACCAAATTTGTGCTACTCTCACAGACACTGCACTAGGTCCATAAACATCGCAAATTTTGTCGCGGCTTGCGTTGCATTTTTATCTTTTTTGTAGTAAAATTTTAAAATGTATCGAATTTCTTCATTAGATTCACTCATCTTGACAGTACGAAAAACAAATGAAAATCACACATTTGCCTAATTTGAATTAAAAATTATGTTCTTTAAAATTTTAACTTTCAATGATACCAAAACCAGCCAGATACTAATACTACAGCCAAAGAGATTTTATTACAAGTTCATACATACTATAATGCGAAAAGACTTTTTACCCAACCTATTATTGAAAAATAAAATAATTAATGTCGTTTTATAGTGCATAGTGTGAGGTTTTAAAATCCTAATGTTGATGTTCTAAATTCAAATTACATTTTTATAAATTTTGTGTTTTGTTTAATGAGTAATTTTTACCATGTATGGACTATGGACGCAATGGATAAAAAAAAACACGTTATTGAAAATAAAACTAAGTAACGTAAATTCGATAACTTGGGGAGGGATCCCCGATATCTTTTTACTGCTTGCGTGGTTTTCTTCATCGATCGGTTGAGAGTCAGGATCCCTTGTTGTTGCTTGTTGTACCATTCCTCTGGACTTTTCGCATCTGGCAAAATGTTTCTGGAATCACTTCTATTGCTCGAATTCGTCTTTTTGATTCGTCTCATGGATGTTTAAATTGGATTCATGTCCGGGCTTCTTGCTGGCCATTCCATAATGGGGATACCGACTTCGATAAGGTAATCTCGCACGACGCCCGCAGTATGAGCACTAGCATTGTCGTGTATGAATATGAAGCCATTGCCAACAAAATATGCACAGGGCATCACATGAGCTCAAGACATTGTTCGACGTACCGCTGACTGTTAAGTGTAGGCAGAAACCGGCCCGGGCACGAAGGCAAGCTCTGGCTTACTTTCGGGGTGGATTCCTCCTCAAACCGTGCACGAATCACCGACATAGCTGACCTTTTCCTTAATGTGACATTGCGCAAAGCATTCTCCAGCTCTTCTGTAGACCTTGTTCCTTCCGTCGTTACCATACAGCATGAATTTACACTCATCAGAACAGAGAACTTTGCTCTACTTTGAGTATGACCAACTCAAGTGCTCACGTGCAAAGTTAAGGCGCGCTCTTCGGTGGTTTGCAGTTAATTTCGATCCGTTTACTGGCTTGTGTGGTACCAATCCATGTTTTTCAATCTTCTTATTATAGAGTCACTTACAGCCATCCTTCGTGCAGCACTTAGCTGCCGCCGCAGTTGGAAAGCGTTGAGACGTCGATTTCTTAAAGAAGTAATTGCAATTAATCGATCGTCTTGCTTAGATGTGACCCGATTCCTGCCAGAAACTGAACGGCGCGTCAACAAAACAGTCTCCCGAAAGCGCTTAAAGACTCTATTAACCAATGATAGGCTTAGATGCAATCTTGCAGCCACAACGCGCTGACTAAGTCCAGAAATGCCACCACTTGGGCGGCTTCTGCAGCTGAAGTATCCATAGTTTAAAAAGAAAAACCGCATGAAAGCAGTAAAAAGAGCTCGGGGATTCCTCCCCAAGTTATTAAATTCACGTTACTTAGTTTTTTTTTTTTCAATAACGTGTGTTTTTTTATCCATTGCGTCTATACTCCATATAGGGTAAAATTGACTCATTTAACAAAACACGAAAATTATGAGAATGTAATTTAAATTTAGAACATCGACATTAGGATTTTAAAACCTTACACTATGCACTATAAAACGACATTAAATATTTTATTTTTAAATATACATAATTTGTTAAAATTCTTACAAAACATAAACTTGCAAGGTGTTTCGATTTTTTTGATGAGATGTGTATTATGTGTTGCTATCATTTTAGGAAGCAGCAATATGCTGGATAGAACCTTTCACATTTATACCTACCGACCGGCTACCGAGTTACAAAATACGCCCTGAGGTGTTTATGTTTCAAAATTACCTGTGTTCTATATGCTTTAGATCGCTTTTATGCCACGAAAGTGGCAGACAGGCATGCATTTCACAATGTTGTTTGCCTTCATGATTTGGAGACGAGAAAAGACTTGGGACAGAATATCCGTACATTAGTTATCTGACCGCAAACCATAAGCGCTGGGCATAACCATTTGACGGCAGGTAGATTATGTAATGCGGTGGCATCACTATGATGTATTCTTTGAGCACTTTAGATGTATTCACATCACGTTTCTTAACCTTTTCTTCCTTTACCCTTACTACCTTCCTGTACTCAGCTGATGAACCCACATAAAAACCACGTTAATGGCGGTATCTATCACGTAGAAGTGTTTTTAAAATGACCGAATGAAAATAGACAATGATTATAATTTGTCAGGTTCATCTATAAATTTACTTTTACCGGGAGAAAATGCCCAAAACACTGGCAACCCTAAATAAATCCTCAATAACGTAAGTCACTTGAAAGATGAGGGATATACGTCATCTCGATTTTGCCCGTGGTCAAGACCTTGCCCCATTAATCAGGGAAATTTTCCAAACAATAGCAAAGGATAATATACGGGCCATAACTCTCGGCCCACCGCAGTAAATAATGCAAACCCGAACTCATAAATAACTATCAGAGCTTATTGGGTTACATTTCACGGTGTTTGTCTTGTTCATGTAATGGTTTTTGAGATGTCAGGCCATATTTGGTGTTCAATGCATCAGTATCTTTTTTAGATAAACGTACTAAGTTCTGCAGCTTTTATTAATTGAGACCGGTTCCTTTGAGATTATCTCGAAGTTCATATTATTTATTTCGATAGTATTTTTCTATTGTGACAAACTAGCGCGTGGATCACACGGATGATAACTGACGACTGCAGCTCATAGACCATACATAAACCAGAGATCAATATGCAGATACGTTGCCACCTCTAAGGTCTAAGTTGTTTAGCCTTTGTGATAGTTATTAGTCTCGTAATAACTATCACAAAGGCTAAACAACTTAGACCTTAGAGGTGGCAACGTATCTGCATATTGATACGTTACCATCTAATCGTAACACGATGAATCCTACCATTTGGTGGAAGATAGATTAGGTAATACGGTGGTGCCTACGCACTTAGGCTCCGGCACTGGTCTACTACTAGTAAAATCTGATTCAATTGTTTATAATATTTTCGAGTCAAAGTCTGATCAGTAGAGAAAACATTTTTAAGGGCTTTAAAAGTATGAGTAGATAAGGAATCAATCTGCAGTATTAATTCAATGTGAACCTGTTTCAATATTCGTAATTCCTCGATTTTCATAACAAAAAAACTGCCTAGTAAATCTTCTTATTTATATTACTCCTATCGGTCCTTCGAACCGGATTCAAATAATCATATGCATGAATCTAATTTGATTTTTACAAAACTGAATAATAAATCGATAATGAACTCAATTAATCTGAATAACATCGATTAAAACTGTACGATCGTATTAATCAATCAATAATTTTATGAGGAGGAAGTCAACGCTAACGATGCCATCAGCTTCACCTTGATTATCTTGATGCATTTGTTTCATGCATATTCATGCTAGATATTGTATAGTGATCACTCATTCACAGATCATCACTTATTTATGGGTGACGCTCCCAAGATCTTCTATAATGCATTTTTAATTGCTAATTAATTTGTATGCGGTTGTGATTCACCTTTTGATTGAGTTATAAAATTCTAAGTCGGTACATAGTTGCCTAAAATTCATACTATCTGCTGTAGGTAGCATCTTCCTCTTTTTAAGCTCTCTAAAAGTGGCCAATCTTTTTCGTGGTTCATTCGACTCTTCTTCGACTTCTCTTTAAACTCAGTTGAAGCAAGACATATAGGTCAAATAAATTAGAATTGTCATGTGATCTCAGTTTATTTTTCTTAAATTCTTTGCCTTGTTCTTTAATTTATCTCTCGTCAACAGTTGCTTCATTTGCCTCATTATAGGCGTATACTAAACTACCCTTTAAGGAAATATAGGCGTAAATAGCCTACGCCGACTTTTATTACATAAAAACGTTGTTTAGCTAACGAGTGTCAAGAATTAGAGAAACTTATTGTTCACTGACATTTTGTTCAGAGTGTAAAAATGTCTACAATTACCCTCTAATTACCCAATGAATTGTAATGTTAGCCTGGGTTGCACCAAGATATTAGCAAAAGTTAAAGTTATTGTAACATTTCACATCCTTCTCTAACTTATAGAAATCTGTTAAAGTTAGAGAGGGACGTGAAATGTTACAATAATTTAACAAATATCGTGGTGCAACCCAGGCTTAGTTTGTTCGTTCATCTTTCTTTGTTAATTCGTCACGATTTTGTTCAGTTAAATTGCATTTTCTTAATATCAAAGAAAATTGTAAACCAGCGGACCCGGCGAACTTCGTACCGCCATCGGAGATTTTTAAATATTTGCTATTTTTTTTTTCATACAAACACTAACGATTCGCCGGTTATTTTGCCCGGGGCCGGAGTATATAGGTACGTTATAATTAGCGGTGTATTTTTTTTTTTACATTCTGAAGAATCCAAACTTTTTTAACATAATCTTAAGCAAATACTAAACCATAAAATTATACGACCGTGAAATAAATAATGATTGTAATAAGAAAAGATGGCGGTCAGGAAAGCGTCACCAATTAACCAAGACGTAGTGTAATTAAGGTCGATCATTAAAAAATAATAAATATAGATGCTAGATCAGACCAGGCGTGGTCGATTTCTAGGAAGACTAGTGGTTTCTGAATCAGAAACCTATTCTATGGCTAATGAAGATATACTCCGCCCATTGCTTTCAACCATTATTTATACCTACTAGCTTTTACCCGCGACTTCGTTCGCGTGAACGTCAGGTATCAATCTCGAAGATCTATTTAAAAATAGCCCTAATGAACCTCAAAACAGGATAAAAAGTAGAGATGCGCCGAATGTTCGGTTGGTATTAGATATATATTATATATTCGGCATCATTTCCACTATTCGTATTCGGCCGAATTATTCGGTTTTGGTGCCGAATATATTCGAAGATAAAAATTCTTATGTTATTATATAACCCAAAGAAATCCTATGAGAATGTGTTGACAAATCAACATTTATTTTGAAACCTCAACGCACACACACACTGAGGTGCCTTAGAGCTCGCGCGCTTTACCACCAGCGCATGGGCGGCCGAGGCACCGTGCGCCCGCACAATCCTGATGCACGTCCACAATGACTGTCATGGTCTCTGAACAAGTATTTCGCTCACGAGGCTGCCTCGCCCGAGTATGCGTCCGGTGTAGACGCGGCCAAAGATATTAGAATCCTTGGACGCGGCTATTTAGCAAACATGTTAGAACCGCATTTACGCGGCAAAACAATGAAATGGTAAACCGAATAATTCGGCCGAATATTCGGTTCGGTATAGGTTAAACCGAATAATATTCGGTATTCGGTTATTCGGTGAAACCACTATTCGGCGCATCACTAAGAAAAAGTATCCCATATGTTACAGCCATATATACCTACTCTACCTTACACAGGTACAAAATTTCAGCGCAATCCTTCCAGCCGCTTTAGCGTGATTGAGCTACAAACAAACATCCATACTTTAACATTTATTATAGTAACTATAGTAAAATGACTGATCGCATCCATCACTTCGAAATTGTCTGTTTTATATACGTATTTAATTTATAGTAATTACTTGTTTGGCTGCTACAGATGCGAAAAGTTCTCCCACCTGCTTTTGGTGCCTTCAGACACATGATACATTAATTTTCCAAACATAAAACTTCAAAAATTTTTGGTGGTTGGAATGTTGAAATGTGATCAGGATCAAACGCGAACGGTAAAATAGAAAAAAAAAAGATCTGATGGAAGCCGATACGGGAAGTCTATAGCCCGCAGATTAACATTCATGTGAACTGCATGCTTGTTTACCACTATCATTACATAAAAACATAGAGCAACACAGGAGGGGAGTAGCCATATGCAGGCTTTCCCCTCTGTCAAAGTACAAGACCAAATGATCTAACGCCTGTCGCCTAGATGTTTAAATGTGTGCGTGAAATTGTTTCTGTATTTTGTTAAAGTCAAGGTGTGAGTTTCGTTGTAATAGACGATTTTTGTAGTGTGCGTGTGTGTCGCACGCATTTCGCCCCGAAAAAAATTACAGACTATTTTGCATCGGTAATACACGCTATGGCTACTCCCCTCCAGTCCGCCGCGACCGGTGGACCGCGTTGCTCTATGCATAAAAACAACAAATGGGAATTGACACGGCTACGGCTAAAGAAAGAACGAGATTGTTATTAAAAAAAATTCGTCGCATATGATGTCTCGAACATTACCTACTTACCTAATAACAGCAATTGAGTCACAAGTACCTAGGCTCTTTTAAAAGAATCTGCCTGAAGTAAAACTAATTTGTACTAACGACACTGAAGCAGTATTTATTGTATCTTATCCAGTTTTTGTTCGCAGTTCAGACCGCGAAAAAAAATTGGCCTAGTGCGAGTCGGAGTGCGCAGGATTTTGTACAATGGTGTGATTTCCTATGTTCAACTAAATACTCATAGGTACTACTCATACGTTTTCCTCTAATCTCTATTTCCTCTATTTTCTTGTAAATTCTGGATTTTTTAAATTTATAATTTAGTCCCAGTATTTTCGTAGATGATGGGCTATCCGTATTGGATATAGATTATATTGAATTGATAAATTTTAGCCTATTTCGTAAGTAACTTTGAAACTATTGATTAATAAATTTATAAAAATGTAAAAATTCAAATAGGCATTTCAATTCATTCGATTCTTTCCTCGAAGAGCCTTTATTTGATATGTCATACAAAATACCTTTTTGATTAAAAAACTTAAAAAATAATCTTACTTATACCCTAAAAGTGTTCTCTTATTTTCGTTTCATTTATTTACGTGTAAACGTACTTGATTGAGCCACTGATTAATTACATGCGTCTACCAAATTTCAAATTAATCAGCCTGTACTTTCGGAGCAAACTGGCAGTGTCAGACGGACAGACGCACCAGTGATCAAACGGTTCCATTTTCCTTTTGAGTTACGGGTCCCTAAAAACAATAAACAAGATGTACAACAAGCCCGCCAGATATGAGTGCAGATGCTCGTCAAATTGTCTCCAGCGCCGAATGAAAACACACATCAATGGGGCCGAGGCATTGCAAGAGCGTTTTGCAGGCATTTTTTTTATTCTAACACCGCCATTATCGACCGCCATTATCGTGATTGCTGTCATTAAAATGCCAAGTGAGGCAACGAATACTGAACACATTGTGCAATCTGAGAATTCTCTTTTAAAATCTTTGAATCTCGCAAGTGTTGGACTTGTGGTGTGTGCCAAGTGGTCGATTTCAGCGAAACTTTGATAAGTTAAAAGTTATTCATTAAATATACTATAATAATATATAATACAAAAGTACAACCTGTATACCTAATGTAAACTGACAGAAATTAGAGTATAATCTCTTGAACCAAGCGACAATTTGATTTTGATTATAGGTTCCTTCGGTATTGTTAATCACAATAAGTTTTCTTCTTTTAGGCATCGTTAATCATGAAGTGGCAAATAAGCGTACAGTTCACATTGATGGTAAGTAATACTGTAGCCCATATACATCTACATGAAACTACTAGATTTCAGTGTAAATGCGTTGCCACTCCTGGGGCCTAAGGTATTGCCTCGGTACCGAAAATTACAGGGCGTATTTATCATTTATTTAAATAATAAAATAAATAAAATACGCTTACACTCACAGCCCCACAGTAGGTATAAACCTGTGCCGTGGGTGCCGTTGTACACATACAACACATACACAAACACCCAGACCCGAAACAAATTTCTGTAGGCCATACAAATATTTGTTCCGGTGCGGGGATCGAACCCGCGACCCTTCGAATCAAACGGTGGTTTCGCACCGCTGGACTAACCGGGTCGTTTGCTTCGATGCCGGAAATTACAGGCCCGTAAATTACCACTTAACCGGAACACGATAGTGCTGAACACTATCATTTAGCGGCAAGTAGATTAGGTAATGCGGTGGCGCCTACGCCCACGAGCTCCGTCACTGAAGCTCTACCACCCGTAAAAAAGTTCCGTTATGTTGTTTTGACGGGAACCGACAAGGCTTGTCGCAGCATGATAATAATATTATTGCCAAAACTTGTGTAAGTATAGTCGTGTTTCTGTGTGTAAAAATGGTGGAATTTTTATCATAAAGCATTCGATAATGGATGTAGGAAAGTGAAGTGATATTATGCAGTGAAAAGTGATTTTTTGGGTTGCCTCCAAAACTTCGTAAAATCTCCTTTAAAGTCCCTATCACTTTAAAAAGAAAGAAAGAAGTAACCTTCATCTGTATCGCACTCAAGGTAACTCTTACTATAACGATGAAATCCAGTCAAAAGCTTTTAATTTAAACCAAAAATAGAGTGCTACTAAAACAGGAAGCCGCTACTAATCTGGGATCGTTTGTGCGGACGGAAATTGCCGCGTTTACCCTCCACTCGAGAAGAACGCGTCTTGGCAGACATGCGATGCTAGAAACGCTCGCGCTTCACATTTTACACGGGAACACAATCGTTCACATTGATTAGTAAGAAGGCTGTATTATTAAGACAATAAGATGATGTCTCTTATGATGAACGTCGATGACGTTCACCAACCCGCATTGGAGCAGCGTGGTGGAGTAAGCTCCAGGTATAGAGCAACACCGGAGGAGAGTAGCCATATGCAGACTTTCCCCTCTATCAAAGTGCAAGCCCAAATCCTAGATGTTTAAATGTGTGCGTGAAATTGTTTCTGTATTTTGTTAAAGTCAAGGTGTGAGTTTCGTAATAATAGACGATTTTTATAGTGTGCGTGTGTCGCACGCATTTCTCCCCGCAAAAATGACAGACTGTTTTGCATCGGTAATAAACGCTATGGTTACTCCCCTCCAGTCCGCCGCGGCCGGTGGCCCGTGTTGCTCTATGGCTCCAGGCCTCCCCCCAAAGAGGACTCCCCACTAGAGGGAGAGACTCGTGCCCAGCCGTGGGACGTATAATAGGTTGCCATTATTAAGATGACGTCGGCATCTTTTTAGTCGAAAGATGTCCAATGCTGGACCAAGGCCTCATCATAAGGGGAATATGCCATAATCGCCATCTTTAGTTATTGTACTTACTACCGCCCCATTGGAATGTTTCCGGTAGTGCAGCCAACCGAACTATTGGGGTAGAAACCATTCCAATAGAGTAGTACTAAATATAATAATAAATAATCCTCCACACCGAATTTCGGTCACGGCGGCCAATCTCAACGGAGACTAGCCAACTGCGCGGGAGATATTACAGTGCACAAATGTATGCGTAAACACAGGTGCACTCTGTATTCCCTCACTCTTATAGCCCGATGGGACGGCAGTCCGACACGACCAGAGAGAGATCGGCCGCAGGACCGACGGCTTTACGTGCTCTCCGAGGCACGACCAGACTCCGGACTACTACTGGGAATTTCCTCATAGAAAAAACCCGATAACAGATTTTTTTGACCTGAGGATCGAACCCAGGACCCCAGGCTTCACCATCGCGGTTGCGACCACTGAGCCAACGAGGCAGTCCAGAAATATAATAACGCGGGATGGGCTGCGGCGTCCCGGGATAATACTACCGCCACTGCGATCGTCATTCCGCAGGCCAAACGTGGCTATGATGGGATATTCTCCTCCATCAACGCACAACACTACTGTGGGTGTGTTTGGGGAAAGCTTTGTCCAGCTGTGGACATCTCTCGACTGCAGCGATGAGAGGCTTGATATTATTAACAGTCAATAATAGTGAAACTTGTGTAAAACCTGAGAAAAGCTTGGGTAAGGAAACTAAATGATCCTACAACTTTCGAGCTATCGCATTCTGTTACTTCTATGACAATTCATTAAATTAATCTCGCGTCGGAAGACAAGTTAATAAGTATAGATATTCCATGCGACAGCTTCCTACACCGATAATGAAGCAATCATATTACTTTCAATACACCTTGTTGCAATGTTGCGATCTGTTTATTCGCGAAAGTCATCTTATCGTGAGGCAATGGTTTCTCTAACTGTACCTCAATTTTTTTTTATGTAATAGAAGCGGTAAACAAGCATGCAGTTCACATTGATGTTAAGTGATGACTGCAGCCTATAGACCCACACAAAGACCATGGTCAAAATGCAGATGACCACTCGTGAGGCTTAAGATGTTATGGCTCTGTGCCGGAAATTACAGGATCCTACATTATCACCTTGCCGGAACACGATAGTGCTGAACGCTACCATTTAGCGGCAAGTATATTAGGTAATTCGTGGTGCCTACGCCCGCGAGCTCTGTCACTGGAGCTCCACCGCCAGTCATTCTTACTAATAACTTAATTTCAACAGCATTGATATAAATTCATATTTTTACATCTCAATGAAGAATACTTAACTTAATTTCGACCGCAGATTCCAACTCTCAATCGAACTACGAGAAATAAATCAATAAACTATAATACTGATACATTAGTAACCCTTGACCCGTTTGGAAAGATACATCGTTAAAATTTATTACTGTCTTTACGACCTGTGTAATGGTGCTGTGTACCACAATCACTGTTTTGTTAGCCTTGGTACTTGCTACAAACGAATCGGGCGTGGGTTTGTAAAAGTTTTGCGGTCGCCATGGCCAACAACATTAATAATATACGATCCAGATGAGAATCCAGAACGAAGGCACAGTACAAACATGAACTGTGACAAAGGTGTCGGTACGTCACACCGCGGACACTCCGTCAATGGCATGGCGGTCAATTTCAATAGCCTAGTAGTTAATACATATAATAACAAGGGATGTGCAGCAACATCCCGCGATAAGTCTACTGCCACAGCGATCTCCAATCCGCCTGCCATTCGTGGCGATTATGGCATAATCGCATAATCTATACAAATAACTAAAATTGGAGTGGCTGTTTGTAACATAAAAATAACCGCTTTTTACTAAATGCATATTATTATGTATGTATACGTATAATAATTATGGCCCTGGTTATGGCATAGCCCCCTAATGACGCACCCACTGTATTTTTTGTAAGGGGGGATGATGTAACGGACAATGTAAATGTCATCTTACTGTAAGTGTAGTGTAAACGGCACTTACCTACTCGTATATCGTATCATACCTATTGTGATGTATCAGACGAAGCCAGTCTCGTTGTGACTGGCACTCTGGTCGGTCAATTAATATACGTGTAACAGCAACTCTCTTTCTGTGAATTTACCCTATTAACCTCCACACCTCCAACACTAGATAGACACACAGTAAATACTACAGGTTTGTCTAGCAGTACCTAAGCGATTTTTAGCTGGAGTGATGATAACCTTATAGGTGACGCCTAAGCGGTGAGCCTATTGCCATCTCCGGGTACATTACCAAACTCCGATCGCGGGACGCTGCTGCCCATCCCGCGTAGCTATATTTACTACCTACGCGGATAGTAAACCATTCAAGAACCATTCCTATTGGAATCGTTTGACCGCCATTGTTCGGTTGACTGACTGCACTCTGTTACACTGCCCGACGCCTTCATATGTAAGGAACAAATCGTGGATGTTTGCATGTATGCTTGAATGCATGCACTTACTTCTCATTATCCTATCGGGGAACATAGGCGTAAATTACGTCAAAAGATTCTAAAATTATGTTTAAACGCATCTCTATTATGTATGTATCTTCACGCCAGGTCCCTAACGGGTAGGCAGAGAGTGTAGAGCGCCAGATATCCCGGTCCTGACATACCTCTCGTGCCTCGTCTACCTTCATCATTCTCTTGATGCATGCACATCGATTCCTAAGACTTTTGACCGCACCATCAGACAGAGCTCGACCTATTTGGTCACGGTAGGTCAGTCTTGGTCTTCCTGGGCCTCTGCAACCATCCACATTCGCATTGTATATCTGTTTAGTCATTCATCTCTATTAATTAGTTTTAAATTTACGACGCGTACAAAATCGCGTTGTCTACTCCGATTCTCACGGTTGTTACAAATTACATATAATATATCTTGTCAACAATAAAACTCACCTGTTGAATGATATGTGAACGCAAAAGAAACTTCCGCAATCATATCATTTTGTGATACAAATACTTCGACCATCGATCATTAGTATGATCATGATGTGATAAGCAATCAGCGTCTAGTAAACGTATTCCGAGACCTTCCTGTTTATTGATAGAAAGTTTCAAGTATTATTAGTATTATTAACTTTGTAACATAATGTTTTTCCTGGTGATATAACCATGGTATTCTAAACAGCTTGGGGGCGTAAGCTTCAACGCAGTATCTGTAGTTAACGCCAGAGAAGTTGATAGATGGAAAACTGACTTACTGCGCCTACACATAATATTTTATTGAATATACACGCCTGTTGCCGTGAGCCGATAACAATAGTGCCGTATAACATGGATATATAAAAAACAGCAAGAAGTCGTAGTACAGAAATTCGACATCAAACGTGCCCACTTGTAGCATAGTTTTATAAATCGTCTAAAATATTTATCGCAGATTCATACGCTGTCGACCTAAATCACTTTCCACATTTCCTTCAATATCTTTCTAATTCTCCACCAGTGTGAAGCAGGTTGGACTATACACAGGTTGCTGGCCAAATCCTGGATAAATCTGAATGTTCTTCCTCCTTTTTTTTTACATAAAATTGTTTCTTCTACACCAGAATCTTGACAACTGGAAGTCGTCGCGGCGGAAGCGGGTGGAGCATATAATAGAGCGGTGCGTGGAAGTGCGTCGCCTGGAGAACGAGCCGAGCCAGCCGCGCGCCAAGTCCAAGACCTTCAATGAAATGCTGGAGGAAAGGTCAGTTAAGTTTTTATTTATACAGGGTTAATTTAAATTAGCGCATCACCTCTTGCAGGCAGCCTTTCTACATCAATCCCAACAACATTTGGTCTACGATTTTTTTACAAAACTTTATAAATAACGCAAAAAAAGAAACAATTTTTTTATAAAGAAAAATGGAAAGAAAAAATTGACTTCAGGCGAGACTCGAACTCGCGGCCACTGGGAATCTAGTCCAGCCGCTCTTCCAACTGAGCAACCGAAGTCCTGCCCGATTTGTCGAATCTTTCCTTCACATTTATTGCATTGCCTTATGGTGGCAGTAGCGACATCTATTGCGAAACAATGCTAGTTAGGCAATCGATATAATAAACTTTGCAGTTTATTAAATATCGTTAAGTAGTCGCTTTTACCCTTAATAATGTTTTTATATTATTTCGCATTAACACATGCCTGTGAAAAATTTTTTTATAAAGAAAAAAAAAACGATTTCGAGTCTCGTTTTGAAACTTTCAAAAGAATCTCGAATTGGGTAAAAGATAATTTGAAAATTATGTCAAATGTATCCAACCACCCATATTTTACATCGTAGAACACCAAAGCATTGTTTGTGAAACGGAACACTCCAACTCTGCTATCTTAAATTAAAGCAACTTTCAACGGCTTCTATAAATGAACTACCCTGTAAACCTAATCAGGAAATTAGTTCATGCCAATTGAGAACAAATGGCCTCTATTATCTTGCAGGCCATTAGAGCATTAGACGAACGGTAGCTTTAATTAGGCGGTGCAATAATACTTCAACTGTGTTGGAGTGGGCAAGATTATGGTTGACGTAGTACTGTGAGTGATACGGGTTATTGTGAAATAAAATGATGAATTTCAAAAACCGCTTAAAAGCAAAGCAAATGTGCTCATATTGTTGACAGCCTGACTGTGTTTTGAGGTATCGGAAAAAATCAGCTGCTTGAGAGCTTTCATCGAAGACGCTGACTTAACCTTTGCGTTATAACAAAACAATACATGGTGGAATATTTTAGCTTAAAGTAGATGTTGGATGTAGATTCAGAAAAATTCCGCGATGTTATAAAGCTATCTTTTATGGATAGCTTTCCGTAACATCTTAAAAAAAAATGTATAGGTATAAAAATAGTAAATAGTGATCACTTGTCGTATCTACAGTTTTAGTACCTACTCTCTGCTGTTGTACTGTACTGTTAAGACTCGTGTCTCGCATCAGAAAGACGGCGATCGAAGTTGTCGTTCATCCACCTCCAAGCATCAAATAAATAAGTACTCCAAACGTTCAACAGCTAGTTGCCGAAGGTGTAATAATATTGGAAGAGTCCCAATCGCGAATATTTCCTCGGCTTTTTATTGCAACTAGGATTATTTCCCTGAAGATTGTATACATTCAAACACTGCCCAATATTTTTTTTTCTATACCATACCATTATAAACTTTGCAAAACACTTCTCAGAATCGATGGTGTTTTAGAAACGTTCTATTCAGTTTCCAATTACAACGGGAGCTAGTATCCGAATTCATGCAATAAACACTTAGTAAGTCGTTAGCACCAATGGTTCAAATTATCATCAAAAATATCGGAGTCTCATTCTATATAGGGACCTTCCTCAGAATTGAAGGAATGGTAGGCACATCATGGTTCATAAGGCAAAAGTGATATGAGTAAAATAGATTGAAGTACCATTCGTGTCAAGTATGTCAACGAATGTGGACATCTTCAGATAATTCATGGGCATTCCAATAATTTGCTGTTATTATGGAGGCATACTAGCCATTACACATTATGCACGGTTTCAAATAAACCACTACATTTCTGTGAGCAAATTGATAGTCGCAATTATTTTGTGATGAGGTTCGAATTAGATTTATGGAATTTATCACTATTAAATTTATATTGCAGAACTACTGCTACTACTTAATGTAATGGCGCTTTTAGTATGCAAATTCTGAGCATTTTCTGAAATTGACGCTTTTAAACCAAAAGAGATACTTTTTGTTGTGATGGTAGCAAACAAGTACACACTTCAAATTGATGGTGAATGGTAACTGCAGTCTATAAACATCTACACAAAAATGAGCACAACAACCAACTTATTAATTACAGGGCCAATCAAGATGGAGAAGCAATTTTTTTTTCTACTGTTGCTTATTTCTTAAAATAATTTCTTTACTAACAATATTACAATGCAACAGTAGAAATAACTGAAGAACACACTTAGATTAATGTTATTTTATGAATATTCTAAGACAAAATTATATGAATTAACAAGAAATTTAAAGTCGCAGTAAATTATAGACAGCAGTTGTTAAATTTACAGGCGTGTCTATAAATGCCAACCAGTCTCGAAGTAACCTCAGTCATTTGAACCCTTTTCCCTAAAGGAAATCCACTTTCGTCGGTCATGAACGGGTACGGGGCTCGAGTTACGTACGTCTCGCTTGGTGGGCGCGCCGCGACTGATCGCATTACTGTTACCAGAGCCGTGGGCATGCGCTTGCGCAGCCACTGTTGCAGCTGGCTTCTCGGATGCTCTTTTAAAATAGGATTTTATAGACACAAAATCTATGTTTTCACTCTTGTTTACACTTTTTAATGTTTCATTTGTAAGACCTTTGCTCTGGTATTCCTTAAAACATCCGTTTCTTTTCATCGTTGAATGAACGTATGCGTTTGGACGGTTGATATTATTTATTTTTGTGTTGAAACTAGTTTTCCGTTTGATCCATTTCTGACAGAACGTAATACCCGTCATATTATGCTCAATTATTACATGCGGGTCGAATTGAGAATTAGTTTTCATTATCTTTAAATTTTCATTAATGCTTTTCGCTTTCAAACTCAAATTCAAAATCTAGTGAAAGATAATCCGATTCAGATTCATTAAAATTCAATAACACGACCCAATGAGCAGCGGGCGTCGTGGTTGATGAGCATGACAGGAACGGTACGATCAGCAGCAAAACACTTTTTTTGTATCGCAAAAAATTTAAGTGTCATTGCATTAATTGCTCGTATTATGCATTGATGATCAAAATCGTCATTGAGGTTAAGCACCGATCTCCGTGGTTAGCAAAGTGATGCGTCCGAACATAATCAATATTTTTTCAGTGTAGTTAAAACTTGTTTTTGACCCCTGTAACTAGCCTGTAAAATTTGTTAATAAATAATCGTAATCTAAAAAAAATATCGATTGCTGTTATCTATCTTATGTAATCCATTGTCGTTTTCTCTATTTCATGATTCACTTTCCATGGAAAATCGAATTATAGTAAGTACTTCAATTGATTCAATTATACTTAATGGTCCATATATTCCATAGAGCCATTATGATTTAATAAAATCTCATAGGTACTTTAATTTAAAAATAAATTATTTGATCCGGCTTTCATATCTTTTCGTAATCTAGAACGAATTGGTCATGTGACGGATTGCTGATTTTTCCTTTCAAAATGGTCGAGGAGGGCAATTGTTTCCAAATGGGTCATACTCGTAAACGGGTGCTGATTATAGGGACTGACCGGACCTAGTTTTTCCTCTTATTATTTTCCTATATGTTATAATTATATATATGGTAGGGGTGTTTCATTATATATTATTATCATTTTTCATTTTTATTGTTGGTACTTTATTATTTAGACTTCTGGTTTTTGTGTAGATATGTTGCACTAATTGAAGCATAAAATTGAACATAATTTTATAGGTAGTTCTTTCCTACTCTAATATCAACTTGATTCAACAATAAAACTCGCAGCAAACCGTCCAGTATACAATTACTAATCACTTCCTTTGCTGATTCCGCTAAAATTCAACAAACATCGAAGTTTACAAATTCGCAGCTATTAATGGTTGCTAATGTGAAATTGAACAGACCTGACTGGATGTTGAACTCGTTATGCCGCAAAAATATAGATATATAGCTGACTTTTGCCTTGAGATATTCCTGGTTTATATGTAAATGTCTATAATGGGGTGCGGGCCCCGACGGTATACCGAACAAATTTTTAAAAACCTGTTCTTTGGAACTCTCTACTCCATTAACCTTATTATTTAATAATTCCTTACTATCAGGTAATTTTCCCACAGAATGGAAGGTTGCGTATGTAATACCTATTCACAAATCAGGTGACATCAGTGATTGCAAAAACTATAGACCGGTAAGCATTCTCTCTAGTATGGCAAAATTGTTTGAATCAGTTGTTTATGACTATTTTTTCAATCAAGTAAAACCATTAATTAGTTCCAAGCAGCACGGATTTATGAAACAGCGCTCTACTATTAGTAACCTCTTAGAGTACAAGGATTACCTATGCAGAGTTTTTGCTAAAAATGGCCAGGTAGACGCAATTTACACTGATTTCTCGAAGGCTTTTGATAAAGTCGACCATTTACTCTTGTGTCAAAAACTAGCATTGTCCGGTATTCATGGTAAATTGCTTCGATGGATCAATTCGTATTTAAATAATAGGAGTCAGCTAGTAGCTATCAAGGGATACAAATCTCCTCCTGCGCCAATAACATCCGGCGTGCCTCAGGGATCTCATTTAGGTCCACTCTTTTTCATCGTATTTATAAATGACTTAGTCATTAAGCTTACTTGTGAAACATTGTTATACGCTGATGACCTCAAAATTTTTACCTCAGTAAATAATAAATTCGATTGCCTAGCTCTTCAGAGGGATATCGATGCCGTGTCAAAGTGGTGCAGCAATAACAAGATGACACTTAACATAAAAAAATGCTTTGTAATCACTTTTACGTACGAACGTTTCAAGACCAACTATGATTATAATATACTAGGTCACACATTAGAAAGGAAAAGTACTGTTAAAGATCTAGGGATACATTTCGATGAAAAACTGTCATTCCGAGATCACATTAATTCCATTACCAGCAAAGCTTATCAGTTACTAGGATTTATCACGAGAGCTGCGAAACCTTTAAAAAATCCATCTAGTTTCTGTAGTCTTTTTAACACTCTGGTTCGAACGAATTTAGAATATGGGTCGTGCATATGGTCCCCGTGTTACAAAATTCATTCTGAGGCTGTAGAAGCAGTACAAAAGAAATTTGTAAGGATATTATCGTATAGATTGGGTTATGGCCGAAAGTTATCATGTTATTCTGATCGATTGAATAAATTTTAAATTACACCGCTATACATCAGGCGAAAGCAGAATGATCTGCTTACGCTACATAAAGTCTTACACTCCAGTATTGATTCATCATTGTTATTAAGTACTATTCATATTAATATAAATCGCGTAACTCGTAAACCAAAAACATTTTCACTTCAAGTTTTTAAAAATAATACTTCTTAGTATAATCCAGTCGTGCGCATGTGTCGTACGTATAACGAAATATCCATGAATGATGTTAGTATAGATATTTTTAATTACAAATTCAACACCTTCAAACGCTACGTAGTTACGAACGTCATCAAATAGCGCTCTTCTAATAATTGATCCTACAATATTCTAACTACTTAAACTCTTTTTCTTTTTTCCTTTTAAATTATAGATGTAAATCAGATTATATACCTATCAGTTTACCATGATGTGTACGCATATTTTGGATTGCAATCTAGTTTTTAGTAATTATTATGTGATTGTAATCTGTTTTGTGTACCAAAGGCAATAAATAAATAAATAAATAAGCTGCAGTCATCACTTAATATCAATGTGAGCTACGTGCTTGTTGGCCACCTTTTTTTATGTAATCGAAGTGGCAAACAAGCATGCAGTTCACATTGATGTACAACATGGAAACATACAGTTATTAACCTGTGTACCTATATTGTTCGCTCGCGGGTGTAGGCACCACCGCATTACCTAATATACTTGCCGCGAAATGGTAGTGTTCAGCACTATCGCGTTCCGGTCAGGTGGTAATGTACGGCCCTGTAATTTCCGTCACAGAAGCATAATATCTCAGGCCTCAGGAGCGGTAACGCATCTGCATTTTGACCTTGGTCTTTGTGTGGGTCTATAGGCTGCAGTCATCACTTAACATCAATGTGAAACTGCATGCTTGTTTGCCACTTCCATTACCTACATAAAAAAAAAAAAAATAATTGACTGCTTAAATCCATAATAAAGTTATTGATATCATAATTGTATGTTAAAGTATCATAAAGACCATACTTTGCTTCTCATAGTAATCTTAACTAGATATATTTCTGTATGGAATCCATACATACGGTGATTGCATCAATTTATTTCTATGTATGATTGCATTCATTATACAATGGTTGTAATATAATTTATATCAAGTTCATATGATTACTTATATTAAGATGATTGCGCCGATGACCGCTAGATCTAATTATTTTGTAGGGTAACGTTATGTTAATGGGTACCAAGGAATGTTTTACTTACTGAAAATCATATCAGTTATTTCCCGCACCTTCATCCGGGTGCCTTTTAGTGGTACAAGAAGTAGCTTATGCCCTTTCTCGGAATTCAAATTATTTCTGTATTTGATTTCAATAAAACATCAAGGTATCATTTTCTTATGTAATGAAAGTGGCAAACAAGCATGCAGTTCACATTGACGTGAACACACAAAGACCAGAGGTCAAAATGCAGATGCGTTACCACTTCTGAGGCCTAAGGTGTTATACCTCTGTGCGGGAAATTACAGGGCTGCACATTACCACCTGCCCGGAACACGATAGTGCTGAACACTACCAATTGAGCGGCAATTCAGGCAATCATTTCAGGCATAGAGACTTGACAGCCAAATCTTCAGTAGTGGTGATTTTTCGTACATGCACGCCGATTCCTAAGACTCTTGATCCCATCTATTGATGCATCACTAATCAAACACCCATGTGAACAAATCTTCTATCTATGCCGACAAAAAGACAGTATCGATATCAGTGCGTGTTACCCGATATTCGTTTTTTTATTCTGTCTAACCGCCCGCGCCGTGTCCGAAGTGATCGGATGGTCACCCCAACACCACAATTGGGTCGAGTATCGTTTTGTTTGGTATCGGTAGGGGACATGGTACCGATTACACAATTGGTTCCTCCTTATATATGGGAAGAGACTTATTCTTGTTGGATACTAGCGATCCCAATAAACGTTATCCTATTAGGTAATAAGGACTTAACACCACCGCATTACCTAATCTGTTTGCCGCCAAATGGTGATTACAAAGTTTTGTGCCCATAATCCATTAAAAACATCGAGTCTCATTTTTGTTTGCAACTATCCGGGGTGCGACCGCCTATCGACATTGCTATCGTCATTGTCATTGCTGTCAAGTTTCAAAGTCGAATTTTACTAAATAACAATAATCGAAATAATCTACCATTATCACTTGTTTATCACCTACGAAA
Organism: Macrosoma leucophasiata; assembly: GCA_036365455.1. Classification (NCBI taxonomy): domain Eukaryota; kingdom Metazoa; phylum Arthropoda; class Insecta; order Lepidoptera; family Hedylidae; genus Macrosoma; species Macrosoma leucophasiata. The sequence continues at coordinate 1,540,575 of JAWQUS010000004.1, read as the reverse complement.
ACGAGAATATCAATCAAATTATCAATACACTAGCTGCTGCCCGCGGCTTTGCCCGCGTGGATGTCGTTTTATAAATAACTAAGTAGCCTATGTTCTTTCTCGATGTCAGCTCTATCTCTGTACCAAATTTCATTAAAATCGGTTCAGTCGTTTGGACGTGAAAAGGTAACAGACAGACAGAGTTACTTTCGCATTTATAATATTAGTAGGGATTTAAAGGAGCTACAAATCGACATGAAAATTTGACAGCAATGACAATGCCAATTCGTCGAAAAGCAATTTCGATAGGCGGTCGCACCCCTGATCCAAGAAGCTTCATAATAGATTATTTGGTGTAAGTTTTGCTCTTAGGTTCATACCAATATTTACATATTTCATTGAAAAATACTGTCACCGAAGACAGGAAAAGAATTGGACTTTGGACGTTCTTCCTAATGCGATTGTAGCAGTAGGGACTAATAAATCATCGTAAAGTTCAAGGTCTGTTTGAAATCGTTCTTTTTTTCTTTGGTATTAAATTTAAGGCCACCTTATATGGCAAGAAGATCAGTCAGAGACAAAACAAAAACATTAAACCCCAGACCGAGCTCCCATACGAGCTATGCGCAAGCACGTTCTCAAGAACGTGTTAGAGGTGATATGCCAACAGTTAGTATTATCATATCGAAAAAAAAGCATTATGTATATATATATATATATATATAATAATGCTTTTTTATGAACTTCTTTAGTATCGTTGTTATTTGGATGAAACGGAAAAGCGACAGTAAAAAAAGACAGAAAGAAAATGAAATAAGAAGCATTGTACTAACCCCCTTATTCATAAACGTACTTTAGATACGTTTCAGCTATAGAATGCTTTGTCTTTGTCAGTTGCATTGTCAAATGTACAGGATAGAAAAAGACAAAGGAGAGATTAGCAACACTTTAGCTAAAATACGTTTATGGGAGTGTCTTTATGAAAACTTTTGAAGGTTTCATACTACCTCGTGTGAATTGCGCAAATGTATTTTTTTTTTTAATTTTTATAGATAATATCAGTTTCAAATGAAACAATCGAAGTAAGTAAATATTCATTAGAATGATATTAAGACACAAATTGCGCAGTACTATAATAAATGTAGTAAAATTAACATAACTAACTTGAAATGCAATATTATTTTGCATAACAGAATCAGTAGAGCATCACGAAGTTATCGTAAGATAAAATAATATTGATCAATCTGAAAGATATTCTCGATTACTTAGCTTAGTAACTAAACGTATTATAGTATTATGTTCAATTGCACAAACACCAGATGGTGGCCGGCCATTCCGCCTGCGCCAGTAAGTATGGTATTTTTACGTAACTTCACGCATGTTGTCCCCAAAGAGGTAGGCGGAGGTAAATGCACCACACAATGAAAACACCCACGACTCGCCGGTTACGTTTTGTCACATGTAACAGGTGGCGAGCCTGTTGACATCGTCGGGCACTTCACCAAACTCTGTACTGGGAAACTTAAACCAGAAAATGCAATAAACCCAATAGAACCACTGGTGGTAGAGCTCCAGTGACGTAGCTCGCGGGCGTAGGCACCACCGCATTACCTAATATAATATAATATGCTTGCCGCTAAATGGTAGTGTTCAGCACCATCGTGTTCCTGTCAGGTGGTAATGTACGGCCTTGTAATTTCCGGCACAGAGGCATAACACCTTGGGCCTCAGGAGTGGTAACTCATCTGCATTTTGACCTTGGTCTTTGTGTAAGTGTCTATAAGCTGCAGTCATCACTTAACATCAATGTGAACTGCATGCTTGTTTGCCACTTCCATAGCATAAAAAAGAGAACCACAGGTTTTACACCGTTATTTCTGACCGTTAATTTGTCTTTTCTTTAAAAGAAATATGTAAACATAATCTGACTAATGTTCTTGCTATCGTAGGTGATAACCAAGCGATAATGATAGTTACATTAGAAAGAAAGAAAGTAAGTATATTTATTCACCTGACTTACATACGTATTAGACATGGGAGCCGGGTGCGATATAGTCGGCGGCGGCGCGTCACCAATATTTTCGTGGCGGCGGCTTGTAGCCGGCGGCTCGTTTTTATTTTCTACCCTAATCTAACGTTTAAGCTGAAATCAAGCAATACCAACTGTTTACAAAATAAAATTACTGTGGTAAAGGAAATACGAATGATTATTGTTCCATCAACATGGTATCCAACATGGTAACAAAATAAATGTTATTTTGTTGATGTCTGATCGGGATACCATCGCGATATTTGCTGATCTAGCTCCACAAGGGTGTTAAATGTAATAATTAAAGTGTAATGTTGATATTATATTGTTAATTTTAAATTTATGTATGTATGTATGTATCTTCACGCCAGGTCCCTAACGGGGTAGGCAGAGAGTGTAGAGCGCCAGACATCCCGGTTCTGACAAACCTCTCGTGCCTCGTCTACCTTCATCATTCTCTTCATACATGCACGCCGATTCCTAAGACTTTTGACCCCACCATCAGACAGAACTCGACCTATTTGGTCATGGTAGGTCAGCCTTGGTCTTCCTGGGCCTCTGCAACCATCCACATTCGCATTGTATATCTGTTTAGTCATTCGCTCATTCGACATTCTTTCTATATGCCCGAACCATCGGAGCATGCCTTTTTTCATTTTTACACCGATACTATCATTCACACAAAGTCTCTTTCTTACATCTTCATTACGAACGCGATCGGTGAGTGATACACCGATAATTTTAAATTTGTTTAAATTATGGAAAATTGTAAAAATATGCCTAAGAGATATTTTTAAAAGAGCCGACTGAGTTTTTTCCGGCAAGTTTTTCTCAGATCATATTGGCCTTTGGAACTTTGCCGGTGAATGACAAAGAATGACTCTTTTTCTTTTCTTTTTACTCTTTGTTATCAGTTTGTAAAGGGGAAATGAGACATTCTACTGATATACTTTTTACATTAGTTTATTACATTTAGTTTTATCTTAGTGATATTCTTGACTTTACATATATTTTTTATCTTGTTTGACATGTAGGTATATCAATTGTTGTTCACTTTAATTTATTTTGTTTGTTTTTTGACGTGTCATAAGAGGTGCCTGTCACCCTAAATGAATAAATGAGTTTCTGATTCTGATTCTGATTTATGATTTTACTTAACCGCACAGAGTAGATGATCCTTGGAGTACAGGAACTCGCAAGCTACCTAACCGCTTAAAACGGGGTAGGAAATCGTGATCTAATTTACGCAACCACCAAGAAATGTTCGTTCGTAAATTAAACAAATAATTACAATTAAAGATCCTAGAGCCGGACTGACCCGACACTACACCAAACATATCCCGGACGTCATTCTAGACGAGATTAGTACGGCTCTCAAACAGCTCAAAAACAACAGGGCGCCGGTTGATGATGGAATCGTTGCTGAACTCCCGACAGCAGGCGGAAGGCCAGTATTAGAAGAAACTCTTCAGATGATGTTCAATTCCGTTATATTCGAGGGCAAAGCGCCAAAGGCGCGGCGGCACAAAAGTGTGGTGGTACTGTTCTTTAAGGAAGGTGCCAATAGCCTTCTTAAGAACTATAGGCCCTTCGCACTTCTAAGTCACGTCGATAAGCTGTTTTCAAGAGTGATTACGAACCGTCTATCTCGCAGACTCGACGACTTCCAGCCTCCCGAACAATCCGGTTTCCGTAAAGGCTTTAGCACCATAGACTACATTCACACGCTGCGGCGGGTTATACAGATGACCGAAGAGTATAACCAGCCTCTTTATCTAGCGTTCATGGATTATGAGAAAGCCTTCGATTCGGTCGAGATTTGGGCTGTGCTAGTCACTCCAGAGGTGTCAAGTTGATTATCCATACATCGAGGTGCTGAAGAGCTTGTATGAAAACGCCACTATGTCGGTCCGGCTTCAGGATCAGAACTCGAAACCGATCCAACTGCAGTGAGGTGTGAGAGAGGGAGATGTTATATCTCCGAAATAGTTCACCGCTGCATTGGAAGATGTCTTCAAGCTTTTGAACTGTAAAGGACTGCGCATCAGTATTAACGGCAAATACATCTCCCACCTCCGATTTGGAAATGATACCGTAGTCATGGCTGAGACCCTGGAAGACCTTGGCACAATGCTCCTCTGGTAGGGTCTCGCAATGAATGGACCTTAAAATGAACATGGACAAGACGGAGATCATGTCGAATTACACTCACTCCTGTAATGGTACCGCAGTGTCTCAAGAAAAAGGTCTTGACCGAAACGTGGTCGCTCACTATGGGCCTCATAAGAAAGCTCAAGGTACTCGTAACTCAGAAAGCAATGGAGAGAGCTATTCTTGGAGTTTCGCTGCGAGATCAAATCAAAAATGAGGAGATCCGCAAGAGAACCAAAGTTGCCGACATAGCTCACCTAATAGCGAGTTAGGGCAGAAGAGTTTTTGAATCGCGACCGCGTACCGGAAAACGAGGCGTAGGCAGGCACCCCACAAGATGGACCAACAACCTGGCGAAGGTTGCAGACAATCGGTGGATGAGGACGGCATAAGACCGTTCGTTGTGGCAATCTTTGGGGGAGGCCTTTGTTCAGCAGTGGACGTCTTCACGAGGACCGCGAGTTTTGACCAAGCCGGCGGCGGCGGCGGCGCGCCACTTCTTCATGGCGGCGGTTAGCCGGCGCGGCTCGCATGTCTAATACATACATACATGGCATAGTCGTACGACGACTCAAAGTACCTAATAAATAATAGACACAAAAAAAACATAACAAAACAAGAATAGAGAAATAAAATCATTAAAAAGAGGAGAAAACTAACTTAAACAACTAATTTAAACAAACTTAAAAGGTATGGTCATGTGAAGCCAGGAAAAATGGCACCCGTCTCAGCTATTTGTTGCAGCAAGAGCTGCAACGCTGATATTCTGATGGGTCCTTTGACGAACGTTACGAACTGCAAGTGTGGTGTACATGTGTGCAAAAAAAAGGAAAAATAATACAAAGTGGGGAAAAAAATTATACAGAAGAAATAATTTTGTTTTGAGTTTTTTTTTACTTTCACAATTGAGTTTGCTATTAAAAGAGGTGCAAACTAAAAGCAAATGAACACTATAATTTCCATAGGCAGTCGCGCCTCGGGTCAAACATGGCAAAAAACAAAAAAATACACGGAAATATAATTTATTCAACAATTGCGCACAGATCCCACGGCCAATAAAGACGTTAGATCGCCTTCGATAAGTATGTTAGTCTGTCACACGAAGCCCTAATCGTTGTATATTGCGACACCAGCGACATCTATTACAGATTTATTACGGTAAATTATGAACCGTGCCGTTCTCGGTATCGGCCATTGCGGTGTTGTAAACGTATCACAAGTCTAATATTAGCAAATAATCGCGCACTTATGTCCTATTCATGCGTTTCTTTTATTGCGTGATTTATTGTGAAACAAAAGTTATTAGTGTAGTTTGTAGTTCGTTTCCATACATGGTCAACCTGATGATTGATAAAAAATATCGTTTTCTTTACGATTTTGAGAGTTGACATAATAGTAATACCAAAAAAATTAAGTAAGTGTTTTGGTAAAATAGGCTTATAAATAATATCTTATAATGTACTGCAGTCATCACTTAACGACTATGTGAACTGCAAGCTTGTTTGCAACCTGCCTGACATAAATAAAAAAACGTAGTTGAACCTTTACAAGCTTCGGTTGGTAAAGGTGCAAACAAGCTTGCAGTTCACATAGTTGTTAAGTGATGACTGCAGCAGATATACATTCACAAATAAACCAGAGGTCGAAATGCAGATGTGTTGTCACCTTAAAAAGCTACGTTGTTATGTCTATGATGGTCATTACCTGGCCATAATTATCACCATCTAACAGGAACACGATAGTGGTGAACCCCATTGGCCTGCAGATAGGTAATGCGACGGTGCCTACGCTATCGAGCTCTTACACTTACAGGTAGAGTCCCACCAGTTCATAATTACTACGTCACATTCAAGATTATTTCATTAGCGCAATGCAGCTGATTTAGTCTGTCATCGAGATTTGATAATGCGTATTATTCTACTTGTATTAAATTTTCCACAAGATTCAGTCTTTAAAGCGGACGCTACAACCTATTTAACGAACGAATCCCAATAAAATTGAAACATCACAATGAATTCATCCAATTTAAACAATTACATCTAAACAGACTTTCTCGATTCAAACATCGATGTTCACAATCGAATAATTGCAATCGTGAAAGCGGTGCAACGATCACCATTACCACGATGCCCCGGCTGTACGATTGTTTAAACAAGAAATTGTTAAGACGTACGTAAATTGCAGCTATTACCTTGTTTTTATGGGAAAACTTACAAACGTGGCCACTGTTGGACATTCACAGCATTCGAATGTTATCGGAGAAACAAGAATTGCGATATAACATTTTTTTCTTATGGCAACGGCAGAAAGGGCCGCATATAAATCCTTGTTGCGTGGAATATGTCAGAGAGTTGGATGGGTTGCGTAAATGATGGCTGAATAAATTGTAAGAAACATTACGATGATTAACAATGTCGGTTCAGCAAAATACATAATTTTTTAGTATCAAAACCATCGAAAGGCTGAATGGTCTATCTATGATCAAAACAAATAGAAAAGTAAGATAAGTAGATACTATACTTGGTTTTTTTTAACCAGGGGCAAATGCGTTACGCATAGGCACACCGCGGACACTCCGCCAAAATTCCATACAACCGCTTAATTTCGTTTCTGTTGCACAGACATCCATCAGTGACGTGTATTTAATACACGCGCACCTGTGTGCGTAGTACCTACAAAATACCAACCGTCGCCGATAAGAGGAGAAGGGGTTGAGTGATGCGGGCAAATCGGGCGGGACGTCGAAGTGTCCATTCTATACGTAGTATTATTACATATTCTCTGGCATAGGTATCCTCCCTTGGGGAGAGGGGTGAGTTATGTGAGAGGGAATAAGCGAAAATGAAATGGAATGGAAAAAAAACGAAATGGACTAAAAAGCTCCCAAAAAAGTGGGTATATGGCCTCCCTCAGTGAGTTTCCCCGCGTGCCATAATTATCCATTTAGGACCACGCCCCCGACGCTTCGGGGGCAGATAGGCCCGGGGCACGAGGATTCGCGCGATTGAAAGAGACGTATGGTGCTCTTATTTTATTTCGTTTTTTTGGTGAATTATTGAGTTATATTTAATAAAGTTGGGGCATTTTGTTTGATATAGGTTAATTACAGTGCCCGTGTATAGTGAATTAGAATAACAGTGCCAAAACACGGCTTTTCAGGTTGCCTCCAAAACTTCATTGTAAAATGTTCTGGTAAAGTACCCATCGCTTTATTCGAATTACTGACTGTGACTCCGACTGACTTTGACTGATAATTAACTGACTGACTGATTCTAACTTGAACGCTGCTTTTATACGAATACGAAATATCGTTTTACTTGACACTGGCAATATGCGTAATAGCGATGCCATTTTAAATTTAAAAAAAAGTACTGGCATGACAGCTGACGTGAAAACGTCTTACTAAATATCTGTCAAATCAATTTAAAAACGGAACCGACTGTTTGTTTCCGGCGTCTGTCTACTCTATCTACTGACCTCATTGCTATATACTAACCCCCTTGCTCATGAACGTATTTTAGCTAGTGTTGCTAATCTCTCCTTTGTCTTTTTCTATCCTGCACATTTGACAATGCAACTGACAGTTACTACTTTACATAATTAATTATATTTTTTATCTTGTTTGACATGTATATCAATTGTTATTCACTTTAATTTATTTTGTTTGTTTTTGACGTGTCATAAGAGGTGCCTGTCACCCTAAATGAATAAAAGAGTTTTTTTTTTTATGTAATTGAAGTGGCAAACAATCATGCAGTTCACATTGATGTTAAGTGATGACTGCAGCCTATAGACACTCACACAAAGACCAAGGTCAAAATGCAAATGCGTTACCACTCCTGAGGCCTAAGGTGTTATGCCTCTGTGCCGGAAATTACAGGGCCGTACATTACCACCTGACCGGAACACGATAGTGCTGAACACTACCATTTAGCGGCAAGTAAATCAGGTAATGCGGTGGTGCCTACGCCCGCGAGCTCCGTCACTGGAGCTCTACCACCAGGTAAGATTCTGACAAAGACAAAGCATTCTATAGCTAAAACGTATCTAATCTACGTTTATGAATAAGGGGGTTACTTTACGTGGAAAATCTAACTTAAAAAACAACTTCAAACTAAAAACATCGAATTATGGATTCGATGTTTTTACATAAAATAATCATATTATTATGATATTCAGAAATCTCGTTCCATTACCTCTGGGTCTTGTGTATGGAATGATCATTTCTTGTTTCACCGATACTGCGCCATAAACTATTGCAATATGTGGAACGTATGGCATTATGATAGGGAGCCATAAAAGGCACCATAGCAACAATATTCAGACCATAGTTATGCTGCCGTGAGTCATAAGCGGTTGGCGGATCGAGAATAATTCTCAGTTTATTATATCAGAACTAGCTGCCCCGACGAACTTCGTATCGTCTTAGTTAGAGGTATAAAAAAAATAAATGTACAAAAAATCGAAAAGAAATAGTTGTTGCGAATCACCCTACTTAGGGATATTATTTTTACTGGTGGTAGAGCTCTAGTGACGGAGCTCGCGGGCGTAGGCACCACCGCATTACCTAATATACTTGCCGCTAAATGGTAGTGTTCAGCACTATCGTGTTCCGATCAGGTGGTAATGTACGGCCCTGTAATTTCCAGCACAGAGGCATAACACCTTAGGCCTCAGGAGATCACTTAACATCAATGTGAACTGCATGTCTGTTTGCCACTTCCGTAACATAAAAAATAATAATAATCAAAAATTGACTGCAACCGATTCTCATCAATATACCAAAATTTCAAAATGATCGGTCCAGCCGTTTCAGAGGAGCATTGTTAGAAACACTGTGACATGAGAATTTTGTACATTAGAATTATTGAAGTAGGTATTGCATATTTATCTCTATATCATAGCCATATCGTAATATGAATACTAAGCCTGAGTTGCACCAAGATATTTGTTAAAGTTAAAGTGGTTGTAACATTTCACATCATTCTCTAACTTTCACAGATTTCTTTAAGTTAGAAAAGGATGTGAAATGTTACAATAAATTTTGGTGCAACCCAGGCTAAGACAACAGCATTTTAATCGAAAACAGTATCGCGTAACGACCCGGTTCAAAAAAGACGATAGTATTATCGTTAAGATTTCTGTAGAAAAAAAACTGTTTATGAGTTTAAAAACAAAAAATAGCAAAACAGTAGCATATATGTTGATTACGACGTCGGTACCTCGTGGTGTCTAAAATGGGCGTGCATGCAGATTTTGCAGATGTCACCAGTCCAGCCGCTTGTCGGTCATCATGGAGGTTCGAGTCTTGCCCGAAGTCAAATTTTTCTGTACCTTTCACTCGCATGTGTTATTGCAAGAAGTAAATATTACAGTCATGTCATTTTATAAGGCTCAACATCATCATCATCATATCAGCCATAGGACGTCCACTGCTGAACATAGGCCTCCCCCAAAGACCTCCATGCCGACCGATCGGAAGCGACGTACATCCAGCGGGTACCTGCAGCCTTCACTAGGTCGTCGGTCCATCATGCAGGTGGACGCCCTACGCTGCGCTTGCCTATACGTGGTCTAAACATGTTTCGTAGCAATCTTTTATAACCGACCGACGACCCGCATGGGTTCGTGGCGGCGGTTCCCACTTTTTGGGATGTCTTCCGTCTGCCGTGAAATCGACAGGATCCTCGGGTTTAAGCTGAGGTTGTTACAGTTTGTTTTTTTAATAATTCAAGTGGCAAACATGCGTGCAGTTCACATTGATGGGAAGTGATGACTGCAGCCTATAGACACTTACACAATGACCAGAGTTCAAAATGTAGATGCGCTGCCACTCCCGAGGCATTAGGTGTTATGCCTCTGTGCCGGAAATTACAGGGCCGTACATTACCACCTGACCGGAACACGATAGTTCTGAACACTACCATTTAGCGGCAAGTATATTAGGTAATGCGGTGGTGCCTACGCCCGCGAGCTCCGTCACTGGAGCTCTACCACCAGTAGCACGTTGGTTGTCGTTATTGCGCGGTCTCGCCCAGCGGTATTGGACCGAAAGGAATATGCAATCGCTCGTCGCTTATAAGTCGATCCGGTACACAGCAGTTTGAGTTTTAAACGATATAGCAGCCGCGGTTAACTACCATGGCATCCTGATTGGAATTGCTGAATTAATCATATCGATTTATCATTGGATACTGGAATGCTGTGTACATGCGAATGTCCAATCAGCCTTTGTTGGTCTTCTGTTAGATTCCGCCGATTCACTCTAATTGGTCAGTTGGATTGGTAAGACCTTCTAGGTTCACCGGTTACAGGTTCAAATAATTGTTTTCTATTGGTTATCAGGGCCTGCATTATTTTCATTCATATTCAATTGCGACTCAGGTATGCACTTTACAGGCTCTGTTCTGAAATCCAAATCTACACTAATATCACAGTATATTCGCATGTAAAGTTCACTCGCATGTGTTATTGCGAAAAATAAATATGACAATCACAGTATAATAAGCACAGTCTAAAGAAAACGAACGTGTTAATTACCTACAGTCATCCAACGAACGTGTAATGTCAGAGCAATCGTGCGGAGCGCGCGACGCGAGGGACGGAGGGGGCGGTTCCAAGTAGCCCCTATAAAAACTGTCATCTACTTGGAACTTAGCGAACAACACACACAACACCATTTGAACATTGCACCCGAGCAAAGCCGGGGCGGGTCGCTATTTTAATGTACGGCCCTGTAATTTCCGGCACAGAGGCATAACATCTTAGGCCTCAGGAGTGGTACCGCATCTGCATTTTGTCCTTGGTCTTTGTGTAAGTGTCTATAGGCTGCAGTCATCACTTAACATCAATTACATTAAAAAAAATATATTACTATATTCGTATTTCTATGGTTCTGCATCGTGGGATCTCCTGAATCCAACCACATGGACAAACGATCTGGTGATGGTTGCGGGCAGTCTTTCATGTTTTTTTGCCAAAACTCATTCGGTACTGTTTCATCCCATCACTAATAAACATTATAAAACCATAGTCAGTTTAATAAAAATGTCTAAATATGAGGGGACATCCGGGTTTGAACGGCGACACGGCTGGGAGACAAACACATCCGCCCATTGACTATCGAAAGCCATACAAAAGGTAAACGAATTATGGATTATTGCTACCATAACCATGCATTATCTGGACATTTAATCTGAGACTTACAGAGTAAACATGTACATAAACATTTGAAACTTACAATGTAACCTTTTCCAATGTTAAATTTTAATCGAAAATATCAATCTTTACTATTTTTCTCATGTAGGTCGAGGTAAATGCACCCGATTCGACAGTTATTTTTAAATCCCATGTATCTACGAAGTGTTTTTTTATGTTATGGTAGTAGCACACAAGCGAGCTGTTTACATTGGAGGAAAGTAAATAGGACTAAAGACATCTACAATAAAATTGGACGTATAAAATGCAGACACGTTACCTAAGTCCGAGGCCTTGTTTTGCCTCTATGATCTACCATTTGGCGGCAGATAGGCTGCGAACTCTAACATTGCTTCGATCCTGTAGTCGGGCTGCAATTTTTTTATATACGGACGGAAAATATTTTTTTTTTCGTACGAGCACGTTTGTGTTTCGTACTCAAGGTAGAATTGGATATGTGTATTACAGTCTACCTGTATCACATATATTAAAAAAAAAATGTTTTCCTTCCTTTGTAATAAATCATAATTATGACTAAAACAGCTTCAATAATCCATTATTTAGGTTCTTTGGACTGAATGGGCGGATGTGTCCGCTTCCCGAGCCGTGTCGCTGTCACAGCCAGGATATCTCCATCTTCCTGATAACGAGGGTTTTCGTTTATCATATTCGTGGTTCGCCATCTTTACGACGGGTTTCGATGATAACTCCCTTTAAATGTTTTCTGTTTTTAGTCTTCAGAATCGGCATTTATAGTTATGCATAGACAAAAAACACGGTAATCGTCCCGTATTATATGTTGCGTCGTGCTTTAATGGAAGAGGAATATCCCATATATCCTATCTCTCGGATAAGATACTCGTATTTTCAATGGAAGTAGACTTAAAAAGTTGTATTCAATTTAGTCAAATGATAATACCTATTTTTATATTGTAAACGGGACTTAATCGCGTACTATTTTAATCGAAGTACTTACCTCGACACTCGACGTTTCGGCCGTAATGCAACGGACGTGGTCACGAGTGAGAACGGCTAAGGATGTGATACCGTTTCAAACTCCTGGTGTTTATAAGGTCGACTGCAGTTGCGGTAGTTCCTATATCGGTCAAACTAAGCGCACGATAGCTGAGCGAATTAAGGAGCACATAGCAGCAGTTAAGAATCGCCAGGTGAACAAGTCAGCGATCGCGGAGCATCTACTGGAGTCGGGACCAAACCACTGGATCGAACTTCACAACCCGAAAATCCTCTCCACTGAACGTCACTACTATAATAGGATGGTACGTGAAGCGGTTGAGATCAGAAAATACAAAAAATTCAACCGGGAGGATGGATATAGGTTGTCAGTTTCGTGGAATCCGGTTATCGGGCAATGTAGACGTCGGGATGTATCGTCGGATAAATCGTCGGATGTTGTGAGTGTTGTGTGTCGGGACCTTAATGTATTGAATCGAAATAATGACGACCAACCGCGGGTAGTTCGAAGAACTGGCGCGGGTACGAGACGATGACACCATGGAGCAGCAGTCTACTCGTGACCACGGCCGTTGCATTACGGCCGAAACGTCGAGTGTCGAGGTAAATACTTCGATTAAAATAGTACGCGATTAAGTCCCGTTTACAATATAAAAATATGAATACAAATCGTGAAAGTTTAAAACAATTAATTGATAATACCTATTTATTAAAAATATAGCACCTGATTCCGTAAAATATCTGCACATTATGCCTTCCCCCTTTTCCTATTTCTAATGCTGAACGCACGTATCTTCCTACATCCACATCACTCACCTAACTAGCTAGTGTGATAGGCACAATTAACCAGTTTGCTGCCCTCCAGCCACCACATTTATGTTGTCAAGAGAAACCGCCGTAATTATACACGATACCAATTGATACGATTTTCATGTTTATGTATGCGACAAATTATTGGGATCCGCGACCGTGTCACGCCTCTGGTGTTTGGCTACATGTTGGTTACAAACTAAAGTGGTAAAAGAAAATCACTTGCATTAGAGACAAGTAGTCCGCGTATGTCGATTTAATTAAATCTAGGCGATGTGTGTGGTAAAATTGAGGCATTAATTCAATCCCTCAGGCTGCCAGAAAAATATGACAATTGATTTCTTAATGTTCTTGTACCATATAGGGCCCATCTGCTGCTTCGGGATAATCCATTAAGTAGCAGATGGACCCCTAAATCTCCATAATCAGTTGGAGAATGTGCTAAGTTAAAAAACCTGTGCCTATTAATTTTATATTTTGACTGCCTGGTTTCTTATGTGTAATTTATAGAAATGATACGTAATAAAATATTAAAGGATTAAAAATGAGGTACAAAAAGCAGAAAAAAATGTATTTAGAAAGATAATTCCATCATCGTAATATGTACTTATCGGTATCGGATAAGTAATTCTCGTATAACACAAACGAAAACGTACCTAATTTTAAAATGGTGTAATTATCTGCATAATTTCTCTTGCGCGATCTAGCATTGGCACTTATGTTAGATGATGTTGATTTTTCATAATTATGCAGAAGCCACCACACTTCCGCATTATGTCTAACACATGCCAGTGTATAATTTATTGGTGTAAGCCAATATTTATACTTCAATAACTCTAATCAGTTTTCTCGAGACTACCGAGAGTATAATAACAACTATTAAGGTTGACGCGTTCCATTGCGCATTTCCTACTGTGGACGAGTACGTTTGGAGGGTTGAACGTGCAATAAACGTGGAACGGTAGGAAACCACACATTTCCTAGTAATTATCCTAAGTGTAGTAAAACACTTGTGAATGGTAGACAGGTTTTGCCAGTTTTAGCTGGATAATAAGGGTTGTTTATATTTGCTTCATTCTTTGTTGCCGTGACACTAAATGGTTCATTTAAATGAGAGCTCCAGCAAAGTTTTTATGATATGATGGTGGCAAACATGCAGTTCACATTGATGTAAATTAACTACAATGAATACTGCAGTTTATACACACCTACACAAAACCGGAAGTCAAAATATAGATACGTTGCCGCCTCTGAAGCTCAAGTTTTTTTTGTCATCTGTGATCGTCATTACTGGGTCATAGAAAGAAACAACGGGTGTACTGGCAGAAGTGAAAAGTTGAATATGTATTTTGTCTCAGTCTCAGGTATGGCAGCGCACCTGCATTATGACATCTAGTTTTGTGTAGATGACTTAACATGCATGTAACCTGCATGCGTGTTTGCCACCTTCGTTAGACTAAAAAAGTATCAATGCATCAGCACTCTGCCAACTTCGATACCTGATGTTAATAACGTGATAATTCGAAACTTGCCCGATACACAGTTTATAAAATCCCCTCACAATCATGTCCAATGATTTCGCCGTCCAGTATCGTGTGTCGGACGCCCTGAGCCGTGTCTCGTCAGACCAGCCGCAGCTCCGAGCCGGTTTACATTCGATACGCCTGTAGCGTCCAGTGCGTCCACTACATTAAGGCGCCAACTAGTGGAACACAGACGAAACCTCACAGTACTTGTCCAGTACGGTAGATGGCGTGTCAATCGAATAACATCGCACATACCAAGATTTCTCAAGAGTTGGCATATATACAGCTTCCCGACGTCAACCGCTGGGCCGCGCTCTACCAGGCGCTATCACCTCGACTGGTCGGAGGATCCTCCCTTTTCGTCGAAGTAACACTTCCACACGCCTTACACTGTTGCCCGGCCTGTGACTTGTCGAGGTCAGGACTTCCGAGAGCTGCTTATTTATTTAGTAACTGGCTTCCTTGGCTTAATGATAGCAGGCATTAGCAGGCTACTGCTTTTGGATGCATTACCTGGATACTGGTGGTTGAGCCCCAGTGTTGGGACTCGAGGGCGTAGGCACCACTGGGTTACCTAATCTATCTGCCGCGAAATGGTCGTGTTCAGCACTATCGCGTTCCGGTTAGAAAGAAATGCATGGCCCCGTAATAGCTGTCACAGAGACATTAACAACTAAGGTCTCGGGGGTGGCAACGCATCTGCATTTCTGACCTCTGGTTTTTGTGTAGATGTCTATAGGCTGCAATCATCACGTAACATGTAGGTGTGTGAACTGTATATTTGTTTGCCACCTTCGTTTCATTATAAAATAATAATAATAACTTAGTTCTCATCAGTAACTAGTTCTCACATTGAAATCTCAGGTTTTATTTAGATGTTTATAGGCTACTGTATCACTTACCATCAATGTTAACTGTATGCTTGTTTGCCACTTCATTACACAAAAATACTTGCATTTTATACCAGTATTTTCTGATCACATTAATAAACCAAAATTCTATAATTACTGATCACACTCATAAATAAATAATCAATAACGGTATAATGAGGGATCATTAGCTAATGACATTGTCACATTATATGCTAATGACAGGTATCGACATTGAATGTATAATTTGTACCATTAATTATACAAAACAATGGTGTGTCTGGCGGTCGCAGATGTTCGAATTGATCATTAAGGTTAATTACCGAAAGGCGTGGTCAGCATCCTGATGGAAGAGGACTGAGACATGCATTTTTTTAAAAAGATTGCTTGACGTAAATAAAATTCGGCCAAGTACCTGTTGTTTCGTGGGTTGTCTATTACCTACTCGTAAACTTTTAAAGTCCACTCACCTGACAAGTTTTTCCTTTAACTTCTTTATATACTACTGCCGTGATTCAAATACAATCATTTAAAGTTTAAAGGAAGTAGGCAAGTACCTATGAAGAATATTTGTACAGAATTGTTGACGTGACTAAAATGAGTGTTACTGAAATTAGCAAAGTATTCAAAGTCTGAATTAATTTTCTTTGTTGATTCTATTTTCACCGTCAAATAAAAAACGTTCAAACGTTCTCCTTTTTAGGGTTCCGTACCTTAAGAGGAAAAAAGGAACCCTATAGGATCACTCGTGCGTCTGTCTGTCTGTCTGTCCGTCTGTCACAGCCAATTTGCTCCGAAACTACTCGACCGATTGAGTTGAAATTTGATGAATATATGTAAATTGGTGACCCAAAGGTGAACACGTCAAGTAAAATAATAAATTTTAATTAGGGGGGGCCACTTTCGGGGGTAAATCAGAAAATTAAAAAATAAATAAAGCGTAAACTGTGTCGTGTGACATATCAAATGAAATAAGTTGTTGTCAGCATCTCAGATATATTTTTTTAATAATATTTGCATAAACAAATTTGAAGTTATTTAAGAAAAACGACGAAAATTGACCAACCGCCCCCCCCCTATCTCCGAAACGACTGAACTTAAAATTTTGAAAAAAATGTGGAAAATAGTTATTTGCCTATAGATTACTGGAAAACCTATAAGAAGTTTGAGTATTCAAATTAAATCGAAAATTCTAAATAATAAAACCCCCCCTGTCGGTACCACCGTAACCGCTATGTCCCTGCATTTTAAATCTGTAATATTTTCGAAAATATTTATTTAAATTACGGAACCCTCACCACGCGAGTCGAACTCGCACTTGTCCGGTTTTTTCGAAGTCGGTTCAAAATAGTTAAAGGTTATTCCGGACTGAAACGAAGTTTTGGTTATCCATCAGAAATTTGGAAATATTAGTATAAATGAAAATTTCGAAAATTGAAATATAATGAAAATATTCTAGTTTTGTTTGGAAGAAGTTGAAAAAGCAACTAAAAAGCGTAGCGCATTTCGGAAAATGTCCGTTTAATATTGAATTGCCATGTTCCCGATATATTTCTAAATGTCTTTCAAACCTTGAAGTACTTCTTATAATTCAGTGGCACTATTATTTGCAGTTATTTCTAATAATAAAGAATTAATAAAGAATAAAAAAACAAAATAAATTTTGTTTTTTTATTCTTTATTAAATTTTAAATTTCTAGATTCCTTTTAAACTTCAAATTTCTCAAAACATTGTGTATTGGTTACGCAATTTTCTAAAAGAGAATTCAAATTTAAATTCGCCAATGAATATACATAGTAACAAGTTACCTTATAGAGAGTGAAGTAGTCAGTATAAATGAAATTACGAAGGCTTTACAACAGTACCTAGGACATTTAATTTACAAGTAACACGATCAAATATGTATATTTTACAATTAAATCTAGAAAAGATACTATTTTTATACCATCTCTACAATGGCGAGTGCTCTGTCGAACTGTTCGACATGGTGCCACCGTCTCTTTTCCTACACCGCACTACCCGCCGAAGAGAGAAGTTCCACCCTCACCGACTGGACACTTGGCAATGTTCAACGGTGCGGTTCTCACGTTCGTTTTTGTCCAGAACGTGTAAATTGTGGAATGAACTTCCCTCTGCGGGGTTCCCTAGGTGCTACAATATGGGGTTCTTCAAAAATGGCGTCAAAAGAGTCCTTCAGGGCTGGCAGCGCGTTGGCGACTCCCCTGGTGTTGCAAATGTTCATAGGCGACGGTGACTACTTTCCATCAGGTGGCCCGTCTGCTTGTCTGTCAATACATTGACATAAAAAAAAAATATGGTCCAAGTGTCGTATAACTTACATCTAGACTTCTCAATATGGTTTAGCCCATCCAGATCAAGACATACAAGGCTCTAATGCGGTTCTCATTTAAAACTAGGAATTAACATGTTTATTATAGTCGTATAGGGGAGCCTTGACGGGCGGCGAACCGATAATACCTGGTTTGGTAAATAAGTTTTTTGTTGTTGTGACAGACGCTTTTGATCCTAATAGTAGTAACACATGACCGGACTCGGTCCGCCCGACCAAACCGGACCAAAGCGGACCGCATAATATTTGATTAATAATACAGAATTATTATTAATCAAGTCCGATGCGGTCCGTTCGCGCGGGTTTTCTCTACACACGGCCAGATTTGA
This sequence comes from Macrosoma leucophasiata, assembly GCA_036365455.1. Lineage (NCBI taxonomy): Eukaryota > Metazoa > Arthropoda > Insecta > Lepidoptera > Hedylidae > Macrosoma > Macrosoma leucophasiata. The sequence continues at coordinate 1,522,359 of JAWQUS010000004.1, read as the reverse complement.
TTCGGAGCGTACCGAATCCGCTGTCCGCTCCGTACCAAATCCGGACGTTACGACTATAATACGACTGAATTGTTTGCGTTGAAAGCCAATAATTGGAAGGAGGCATTCTTAAAACAAGTGTAGTTAATCAAGCGACAGGATGACTGCCAGCGGCCGCATGCTGGTCCGTTTATATGAAGTAGGAAAATAAATACGAAATAGTTTTGTTTAAGTACCCTTTAAAATTTCGCAGACACAAAGCGTTGTTCAGAGAGCAGTTCTTGTGATTTCCCTATGCAATGTAGATATGTGTACCTAAGTATATTTCTTTATCGGCGTGTATGAACAAAGTGACTAATAGAGGGTAATACTCGGTTTTTTTAACAATCGTGCAAATAACAAGGGTTTTGCAAGACAACAGCCGTATGACCTATTGTCAACCTAAACTGAAGCGCTATTACATATTTTCGTCTCCTTAATACGTATTATCATTTGAACAAATTAAACAAAATATTAGCTGTTTCCTTATTGGATCGTAATAAGACGTACTGTATCCGCATCCAAATACGAGATTCACGCCAACACCTCTGTCTTTTCAAAAATGTAGTGTTTATTTATTTGTCAGACTCGTGTATGAACACGCTGTTATTGAAGCTAGGTCAATATGGCATACAGTACCATTTCCTAATAGATCTATCGTGTTTACTTAATATGTTAACTTACAAACACGGCGAGCAATATAAGTATTTTTATTTCCACACTCAACACTCACTCCTTTCATCAGACCAAACAAAGTGGCACAATTATTCACAAACTGTCGCCCACACACACGTAATTTTTATATCGACGCCCACTCTACCACAGATATGTTGATAACTCTTTTTGATCTCGTCAACCTGTTTATCTTCATTCATAACTCTGTGACATTATAATCTTGAATGGTTTAAACGGATTTGCGTTTGTAGTGTGCTTAATATTTTCTTATGCGTTCTAGCGTCAGCGTTGAAGTATTTTAGATTCGGATTGAGCTACTGTATTCACTTACTTTTAATGTTACTGTATTAGTGATATGTTGTTGAAGTGCAGTTTGTATAAAATAACTTAGATTTAGCTTTGACGAATTTATTTTTCTTTTTCTTCTTATCTAATTTTTGGAAGGAAGGAATTGAAATTTGTATAATATTTTACCTGTAAGTTTTTTGTCACTATTTTAACATGTATGTATCTTCACGCCAGGTCCCTAACGGGGTAGGCAGAGAGTGTAGAGCGCCAGACATCCCGGTTCTGACAAACCTCTCGTGCCTCGTCTACCTTCATCATTCTCTTCATACATGCACGCCGATTCCTAAGACTTTTGACCCCACCGTCAGACAGAACTCGACCTATTTGGTCATGGTAGGTCAGCCTTGGTCTTCCTGGGCCTCTGCAACCATCCACATTCGTATTGTATATCTGTTTAGTCATTCGCTCATTCGACATTCTTTCTATATGCCCGAACCATCGGAGCATGCCTTTTTTCATGCCTATTTTAACATCAGTCAGATTATCACTATTGCTTCTGAAGGAAGTACAAATTGATATGAAAAATTGACAGCAAATAACAATGTCTTGCACATTACTTATAATAATTTGGTTTTTACTTTTACGATCTAGAAAATAATTCAAATTAGAAATGTATACGATCTTCAACTATTCACCACATTTAATCTAAAGCGATGAACGAACACGCGTTCAAATCAGCTTTCGAAGTACACCTTAGGAAATTGACCGCTCAGGAAGCGATGGGAAGCCGTTTTTGCGCCGCCATTTATAGGCGCATCTCCGTATGCAGTCGGATCGTTGCACCTAGATACTTTTTACGCGTCTTTGACTTAAGAGTGTATGAACGGGGAATTTTAAGGAAGCACATGCACGAATAGGTTTTTTCTTCACTTCACGCCTGGAATCCCCGAAGGGGTAGGCAGAGGTAAAATGCATGCATACATGCAAACACCCACGATTCGCAGGTAACGTTTTGGTTTATGTAACAGGTGGCGAGCCTGTTGCCATCTCCGGGCACATTACTAAACTCCGAGGTACTGGGAAACTTACAGAAAATGGAAAAATCCCAATAGAACCAGAGATAAAGGATCTTAAACCGTTATCTGTCATTAGCCTCCGACCCCGGAATCGAACCTCCTCCGTAGTAGTATTGGCCTACTACCGCTAGGCTACTGAGGCAGTTAGGTTTTTTTATTATGTCAAAATGTTTACAGACAAGCAGACGGGCCCCCTGATGGAAAGATGTCACCGTTGCCTATGAACATTTGCAACACTAGGGGAATGCGAAGGCGCTGCCAGCTCTGGAAAACTCTATAGCACCAGTTTTGAAGAACGCCATATTGTAGCGCTGAAGGAACACCTCAGAGGGAAGTTCGTGCCATATTTGCACGTTCTGCTCAGAAACGAGCATAAACACCGCACCTTTGAGCACTGCCTCGTATCAGTCGGTGTGGGTTAAAGGTTTCATGTTTGATTAACAGAAACTAAGATAAACTAACTATCGTAATAGTTTTGGCACCACTGCATTACCTAATACGTATATTTCCCAGTGCCTCTCTCGGTGGTAATGTGTGTAATAAATGTGAGACAATCCGTTCACGTAAGAATTTAAAATCCTGCCTTATCCCTCATCTGCTTCGTTAGAACAACCCGTTAGAAATGGATGTTGATATGTCAGTCATCGAATCAGGACTTTTCTTTCTATATATACTGGTGGTAGGCACCATCGCATTACCTAATATACTATCGTGTTCCGGTCAGGTGGTAATGTACGGCCCTGTCATTCCCGGCACAGAGGCATAACGCCTTAGGCCTCAGGCGTGGTAACGCATCTGGGTATAAAAAACCTATAGATCACTTTACTGCAGTAGAGCCAGCCATGGAGTGGGCGTGGTCTCCAGAAGTGACAATGCAAACAATTAAATCTCCGGTTTGTTGTAGATGTTTATAGGCTGTGATATTACCTTACCTTACTTACCACCAATGTAAATTGTACCCTACTTTAAAATTTGGTCCACATTTTTCTATTACGTAGTTACTTACGCAAAAGTCGTTTTATAAAGGCGTGATAATTTGATTCTTAATAGTCAACAGTTGTGGAAAATTCTAGATTGCCCATTCTTGTTTTCAACTCACGTATGTGTAAAGCAGTTAATGCCATGATTCGTGGGTACTCTAGCTGGTTGTATGGTTTGAAAGAATTCTCACAAACATTGCGACATATCACGTTGTCGCGTACAACAATGGCCGTGTTCTTTGTGAAGCTAGTTGTACGTTAGAGAAGAGGTAGCGACATTTGAATTGTCTTTAAGTGATGACTGCAGCCTATAGACACCCACACAAAGACCAAGGTCAAAATGCAGATGCGTTACCACTCCTGAGGCCGTTGTTATGCCTCTGTGCCGGAAATTACAAGGTCGTACATTACTACCTTCTGACCGGAACATGATAGTAGAGCTCCAGTGACGGAGCTTGCGGGCTTAGGCGCCCGCGAGCGTGACTGGAGCTCTATCACCAGTAAATGTGAAATTGACACAATCTTGGAAATTTAAGTAACTTTTTTGGAATGATTTCATTATCATCGTGTTCCGGGTGGAGGGTTTCGTGATTCTGTTATTGGGCGGCAACACAAAACTGCAATGCGATGCGATCGCATGCGATGCATTCGTATCACAGGTATGATGCGATGCGATGCGAATTCGCAGTTATGTGTAGGAGCCCATTACTGTATTTATTGCTGGGTAATAATTGGCCGTTATTTTTCGTTTCTTTTTTTCGAAATTACGTAACTGTACATTGCTTTCCACACATAACCATACATTCGATCTAGTAATAGATAGTTACTTACCATTGAGTTTCGCCATTGGAGCTGTGTTATTTGTTATTAAATCTAATGTTATTGCCGCCGCTTTGATGAAATATCTTTCATAGTATTCTGACAAATAGATATGTTTCCCAAAGGACATAAAGATAGTATAAATCTTTGACGGAAATCGCTATCGCTTATGTACAATGCGCTCAACAAAAGAATGCGCACGTTGCGCGTTTCGTGCAAAACTGTAAGAATTAACGCGGGCCCATGTCGATCGTGCCATGCCTCGAAACTTTCCAATGCCACGCCGAAACCTTTGTATGAAGTTGTATGGGAGTATGGGTGGGACAGTAATTGCTCTATTTTGCCGCTTAATGGCCCTTATTGACGGTGTCGGTTGTCAAAGTGCAGAGTAAGAAATGTGCTATTATATGTTTGTGAGTGATATTTGATTGCATGGTTCGACTACTGCGCATGTTGTATGATATGTATTATTGTAATTGATATGGGCCAATACATATATTTTTTAAAATTTTACTGTGTGTTATGCCTCTGTGCTGGAAATTATTTTCAGATGTTGCTCCTATTAGACTTTTAATGTAGGCACCGTATTACTCCAACAAACTTCTAGACTGTATTTGAGAAAAAGTGTAGTAAAACCTGATCGTGTACCTATGCCCTCGAGCTCCATCACAGAACTTGTATCATCTAACAAAACATGTATCGGAAATAAGTAAAATATCTTTCTCAAAGCAACAATGTATAAATCTGCAGGATATATCTAAATAATGGACCACCATACCTATTTTTGGTATATATCAACGACTTGCCGAAACAGATTTCAGAACATTGCACTGTCTTTGCTGATGATATATCCATACTTTTACAATGTACCAACGTCACCGAATTAAAGACAAATCTTGATTCCACTTTAGATAACATCCAGAGCTGGCTAAATACACATAACCTTAAATTAAATTATAAAAAAACATTAATCATAGAATTTAAACCTTATCAAAAACGATCTCTGAACATAAATTATTCATATAAAGATATCCAAATACCTACTGAAAACTCCGTAACCCTTTTAGGAATAAATATTGATAGCAGCTTAAACTGGAAATCACACATCCATAAACTTACCAAACAACTTTCATCCCTTATTTATGCTATATCACAACTCAAGAGAACAACAGACTTTAACACTGCTCTAACAGCTTATTATGCACACATACATTCACGACTCTCTTACGGCATTATATTGTGGGGTAACAGTACTCTGACACAAGACATATTTATATTACAAAAGAAATGTATCAGAATACTGGTAAATATTAAACAGACTGATTCCTGTAAATCTTATTTCATTCAACATAAAATTTTAACTTTACCTTCACTATACATCCTTGAATGCTGCAAATTCGTCAAGAAGCATATTGAACTCTTCTCCCCTATCAAAATAATAAAACGCAATAATAGAAACTTAAACAAACTAAAACTCCCTCCCACCACCCTTAATATGTACAGAAACGGTCCCCACTCAATGGCAATACAAATATACAATAGCATACCAAACCAAATAAAAAATGAAGTAAAAATATCTACGTTTATTACACATTTAAAAGAATATTTATTAAATAACGCATTTTATCGACTAGACGAACTGTTTAATAAATTATAACCAAAATCTGTATCCAATAGTCTACTAGTTGTATAATGCCGAGTGTATGAAATCATATAACCACGGAATATTAAGTAAATAATAATAAAAATTATGTTTATAAGTACTGACCAAATTTTATTATAGCTATATTTTCTGTTTTACTTATGTGATGTAGATTTAATAAATATAATGCATAAATTAATTAAGTAGTGTAATTATATTAAATAATAATTATAAATATTTTATAATAATGATAATTTTAATGAAAATGAAATTAAAAATAAAAATCTTTATTTTAATTTAAAATAATTATTAAGTTGTATAAAATAAAATAAAATAATAATGAGATAAGAAACCCATATTATGTAATTAAATTTTAACTATAAGCAAGTACACATATATTAAACGCTGTAATATAATATTTTTTGCGATGCCCCTACGGGGTGTTACATGTATTTAGCTCATAAAATTTAATTGTAAGACCATAAATGTACCATGTAACAAGCAAAAATAAATTGAAATTGAAATTGAAATTGATACGTTCCCAGCGATACCTGTATCCTGAACCGCGTTGTTTAAATTGATTCGTGATGCCCAACACTCGTGCCGGTTCGATTCCCGTGGCAATTGCCGCATTCCTGGCTCTCTCGTGATTTGCTAACTTATATTGAACTGGTTAATAAGCCGAATAGATCTAAAGAGCTCTAGCAACCATCAACATATATATACTTGCCGTTAAATGGTAGTGTTCAGCACTATCGTGTTCCGGTCAGGTGGTAATATACGGCCCTGTAATTTCCGGCACAGAGGCATAACACATTAAGCCTCAGGAGTGGTAACGCATCTGCATTTTGACCTTGGTCTTTGTGTAAGTGTCTATAGGCTGCAGTCATCACTTAACATCAATGTGAACTGCATGGTTGTTTGCCACTTCCATTACATAAAAAAAACAACAATTGGTTGTTTAAACTTCAGGTGCCCATTTAACAGTAGCATAAACTATCATAGCGAAGATCAAACACATCAATCAAATTATATGTAACAAAGGCCTCAGACACAGATATTTGATAAAACAAAGCTGTCGAAATAGGGCTAAACAAGTAAAATTTGTCAAACAAATTTCATGGTTTCCAGGGCTTCTAATGTTTGTGAGAGTAAGTAATTTTCGTCGCAGTAGGTTTTGATAGACTGACAGACATACACTAATCGCAGTTATCATTTATCACTAATATATGATTTCATGTCCGTTGGTTACTTAATTCCAATAATTAACTTGCAAGGCTGTCACTCACAACCAGTGACAGAGGAACATAGATCTTGTTGCACGGATTCGGATTCACGGCAGAAAGATAACAGTGACAACACCAGTTCGGTATTTAGACTTTCTCCGTCTATGGCTCTTATGATCAACCTGTGATACTATTGTCTCCTGAAGATGATCACATCTGCCAATGTTAGACCAGGTAGCGTTAAGCATTTATCATGGCAAAAAACAGTGTACAAATGTACAAACAAAAAGGTCAATTTTGCGGATTTCACTGTCCCTCTTTCCGCGGGTACGCCCTTAGAAACGTGCTCGAAGAACTCCATACATACTGCCGTATAACCATTTTCGATGTCCGGTGTAGATAGGCACCGAGGAAGGCTGTCAGAGTGGCTTTAGTGAGTAAATGTCACACACTGCTCGCCGTCTGCTCTCCAAGACTGCGTGTTGATATAAGGATTTCCCCTCAAAATCTTTCTGAATTCGACCTTGGGAGACGACGACTTGTCGTAGCCGCAGGTGATCCTGGATCAAGTGCGTATGGGACTGCATTTAGATATGAGGATTCCAACTTCGATGAAATAGTTTCTAGAGACGCTTTAACAATATAATTAATGTTTGACGACCCGGTTAGTCCAGCGGTGTGAGATGACCGTTTGACTCGAAGGGTCGCGGGTTCGAACCCGCACCGGGACAAATATTTGTATGGCCTACAGATATTTGTTTCGGGTCTGGATGTTTGTGTATGTGTCGTATGTGTACAACGGCACCCACGACACAGGTTTATACCTAGTGTGGGGCTGTGAGTGCAAGCGTATTTAAAAAAAAAAATGTAACTTGTTTCTTTTCTCTAAAGTAACATCTTTTCGATCTTTTACGAACAACACAGTAACTCGTCGAAAGTATCAACAATCCCTTTGTATCTGCCGACAGTTTCGACCATTGCGAAACCACATGGAGCCATTAAAAGAAAATAAAACCTGGGTCCGAGGGGTCACGCGATACCATCGACCCGCACGGTACTAATGTCACTATAATAGTGGATCTCCAGTCATTTCTGTTACATAACACCCGAAATTTGTACTTAACACGCATCGCTCATTACTTGTTTGACCCCTCGAGTGTTGCGATAAGTATATTTGAAACACTTATACTGGTGGAAGAGCTCCAGTGACGGAGCTCGCGGGCGTAGGCACCACCGCATTACCTAATATACTTGCCGTTAAATGATAGTGTTCAGCACTATCGTGTTCCGGTCAGGTAATGTATGGGCCTGTAATTGCCGGCACAGAGGCATAAAACCTTAGGCCTCAGGAGTGGTAACGCATCTGCATTTGAGACTGGTCTTTCTGTGGGTGTCTATAGGCTGCAGTCATCACTTAACATCAATGTGAACTATATACTTGTTTGCCACTTCCATGACATAAAAAAAGACAGTGGACTCATCGGGCACATTAACAAACTCCGGAGGCACCCCGGGGTATCTTCTCTAATGGAATAATCCTGGTTATATTCCCTGTCATGTCCTATCCCTGAAGACTTCAAGCCTAAAAGCAATAGCCAACAAATCAACCGTTTCCATTAAAAAAAAACTGAAACGCACTTGGTCCTATTTTATTACAATTGCTCTGCAGTTCGTTACTTCTAAGTAACAGTACGATGCGATGGTCACATTGCCATTAGAGTCCCATAAAAGGACCACCCGTTATAAGGCATTCTGGTTTTCTACCGGGGACTACGGTAAAACTCAAATCTGCACTCCACTAAGGCTGTTGCACTTGATTATAAATTATTGTATTACGTGGATTTAAAATTTACATTTATTTTTTATTCATGAAGTAATTGTTTAGTATTTTAAAATTATGTTAATGTAATATGCGTTTGCGCATAGAATTTAATTACGTCATGTAACCTGAGTAGGTAAATACAGATTCGTCTATATACTGGGAAGTAACAATCGAAAAAATTTTTTATTTTATTTGATAATTATATCAAGCCCTTGAGCGATGAAGTACGGGAACCACAGTCTGTTAAATATTTAAATATGAAAGTCAATAAATAGGTTATAAATATTATTAGGTTATTAATATTATTTACTGGTGGTAGAGCTCCAGTGACGGAGCTCGCGGGCGTAGGCACCACCGCATTACCTAATATACTTGCCGCTAAATGGTAGTGTTCAGCACTATCGTGTTCCGGTCAGGTGGTAATGTACGGCCCTGTAATTTCCGGCACAGTGGCATAACACCTTAGGCCTCAGGAGTGGCAACGCATCTGCATTTTGACCTTGGTCTTTGTGTGGGTGTCTATAGGCTGCAGTCATCACTTAACATCAATGTGAACTGCATGCTTGTTTGCCACTTCCAGAACATAAATAAAAAAAAAATAAAAAAATAAATTATATCTCTTTTTTTAATACCTTTTTTTTTTTCAACTTTATATACCTACTTTTGGCTCTTGAGATTGGTCTGACTGTCCACAAAAGATATTACCTAAAATACTCCCCCCAAGCATCATAATTATAAAGTTGAAGACTTCGAATATAAGAAAAGTTAACTTTTTTGCGAGCTTTAAAGCGTCTTCGAGGAATAACCGCCCACAGGAACGGTCTGCCAATATATTTTTTTTATTTTTAATAATATTTTGTGTGACGTAGCTATATAAAAATCAGTGATTCTAATTTAACAAAAATAAGTTATATTTTTGTCTAAATATTCTATCTTATACCTGTGAACGGGCCGCCTACCCAAGCTACCAAGTACCGAGTATGCACAGATTTCTTAAAGTAAAAATGGAAAGAAAAAAATGACTTCAGGCGAGACTCGAACTCGCGGCCACTGGGAATCAAGGCCAGCCGCTCTTCCAACTGAGCTACCGATTTTCCTGCCCGATTTGTCGAATCTTTCCTTCACATTTACACACACACACTTATGGTGGCAGTAGCGCCATCTATTGCCACACTATGCTAGTTAGGCTGGACTAGATTCCCAGTGGCCGCGAGTTCGAGTCTCGCCTGAAGTCAAATTTTTCTTTCCATTTTTTCTTTAATAAATATATTTCACAAGCATGTGTTAATGCGAAATAATATAAAACAATTATGCACACATTATTGAACACATGTCATATAGAAGTGTCTGTTCCGTAAAATTCGTTACTTCAAAAATAACTAAGGTCTGGCGGCCTTACTCTATTTGGGTTGAATTACGTGAACACAAATGTGTAATGCATGTAATCATCGGCTCCACTGCTTTCTATTCAAATGGTCAAAAGTGTTACGGCGAAAGTAATGCGACGACTGCACGTGTCCATTAGGGTTGTTGAGGAAGTGATTATGAGGAAGAGGAATTGTGACGCGCAAATTTAGAGGATGCGGATGAGGAAGAGGATTTTTTAATGAGGAAGAGGATGCGGAAGAGGAAGAACGTGAGTAACTTCACGCCGGTAATCCCCGAAGGGGTAGGCAGAGGTAAATGCATGCATTCACGACTCGCCGGTTACGTTTTCGCCCATGTAACAGGTGGCGAACCTGTTACCATCTCCGAGCACATTGCCAAACTCCGAGGTACCCTACTGGGAAACTTCCAGAAAATGGAAAAATCCCAATAGCACCAGAGTTATAGGATTTTTAATCGTTATCTCTGATAGTCCCCGACCCGGGAATCGAACCCAGGACCCCCAGCGTAGTAGTATTGGCCTGCTACCACTACGCTACTGAGGCAGTTAATGATATAATAATAATAATGAACCGTTGAAACGTCCCACTGCTGGGCACGAGTCTCTTCCCTTCTTGAGGGGAGGCCTGGAGCTTACTCCACCACGCTGCTCCACTGCGGGTTGGTGGAGATAACGGTTAGTGGCCAACCCGCTGTCGGATGTTTTCAAACCGCACATATATATGGCCTGGGACAAGGTTTAACGACTGCTATTTATCTATAGCAACCGGGACCGTCGGCTTAACCCTTTATTCCCATCGGCCCCCTCTGAGACCGGCACCGGGGTGGTCGTTAGTTTCATTTGCCCTCTTCATAGTTATACTGCAATGGTTTATTCGCATTTCGTATCGGACGTTAGATACCAATAGTCGAAAATTGACTTAGGTGTCAATTTTTTAATTTGTCAATGATTTCGTCATGAGTGTTGTTTTCATGGTTCTTGTGGGTGTTGAATTCGATAATGGTGTCAAAATATGGATCCAAAATGGCGGCTGCTAGAAGTTGTCAACTTTTTCGTCATGGGTGTCGTTTTCTTGGTTCATGAGGGTGATGAATTTGATAGTGGTGTCAAAATGTAAATCCAAGATGGCGGCTACATGGAGTTAACAACTTTTTCGTCATGGGTGTCATTTTCTTGGTTCATGAGGGTGTTAAATTCGATAGTAGTGTCAAAATGTAAACCCAAGATGGCGGACAGACTTTTTCTTTCAAAATATGATATGGGTATCAATTTCGTGGTTTTTTGGGGTGCTGATTACGAAACACTAAAAAGTCGTTCACTGGGACAATTGATGGAAGAGAAGATAGGTATTGCCATAGATACAGTTCCGTAAAGCCCCGAATATTTCGAATTTTTTAGTTGCTTACGCGTATAAACATAATATTGTATGTAATGTATGTCAATAAAATTAAAACAAACTAGCAAGGAACAGCGCCAGTGGCGAGTGGGCAGGTCTCGCTCGCTTGTTCGGCCTGGCATCGCGCTGAGGCGTGTGTGTGCGTTGCCATGGATACGAGACGCGCATGTGCAATGAAATTCCTCATAAATTCCTCCTAAATTTAGAGGAAGCGGTAGCGGAAGAGGATTTTTTTGTTTTTATTTATGAGGATGCGGAAACTGTTGAGGAACCCAAAATATTGCGGAACTTCTTCATTATGAGGAAAAGGAAGTGGAATCCTCAACAACCGTAGTGTCCATATGTTTAGTTTTGAACACTTTTCACTTTTCTTTTGTGGACGGTAACATACCAGTTTTGTGATAAGGTATCGACGCGACCTTTGAAGATGTTCTTGACGTGTATAAAACGTAGATAACTATGTATGATACTTATAACTAGAACTGGTTTCGTCTGTTTAAAGTGCCTACGCGCCAATACTGAATGCCACTGAGTGAAAATGCCAGTAGTGAATCACTGGTGGTAGAGTTCCAAGTTCTAAGCTCGAGAGCGTAGGCACCACCGCAGTTTTTTTTTATGTTTTTATGTTACGGTAGTGGCATACAAGCATGCAGTTCACATTGATGTTAAGTGATGACTGCAGCCTATAAGACACCCACACAAAGACCGAGGTCAAAATGCAGATGCATTACCACTCCTGAGGCCTAAGTTGTTATGTCTCTGTGCCGGAAATTACAGGGCCGTACAATTACCACCAGACCGGAACACGATAGTGCTGAACACTACCATTTAGCGGCAAGTATATTAGGTAATGCGGTGGTGCCTACGCCCGCGAGCTCCGTCTCTGGAGCTCTACCACCAGTATTACCTAATCTATCGAAATAAGCCGAAGTCTCCTTCCTAGGCTCGATGTGCAATATTTATTGTTAAGCACTGTACTTAATAATAACTGTTTATGTAATAACTTAACTAAAAAAAATAATAATAAAATTGTTGAAGGGAGAGGCGAGTCATTTCCAACACAAGTATCCTTGATTACTTAATGGGAGGTCTCGAACGATTATACTTGTAAACATTTCTATTAATAAAAATCTTTTCTATATCTATTTGCTGCCAAATGGTAGTGTCCAGCACTATCGTGTTCCGGTTAGATGGTAACGTATGGTCCCGTAACAACTATCACGGAGGCATAAACAACTTAGGTCTCTTAAACTAGGTCTTAGGTATGGCAACGCATCTGTAATTTGACCTTTTAGGGACACACCGGCGTTCCCATGAGCATTGCATGCGATTTTTTAATGACATTAGATATAGTGCATCTTCATAACTGTTTAGTATCGCAACTAGATAGATCAATGCTTTGAAATTACGTATGCATATAAAACGAACCATAAAGACGCCCAAGAGTTGTTGATTGACGTAATCCTTGACGCCAGCTCAGCAGACGACAGGTGACAAGCGCCTGGTTTTAATCCCAGTGGAAATTGGACTAATTCCTTATTATATACTTATCGTATAGCGGCCATGGGCTGATTGGGCTTATTTATAGTCGTGTAGTTGTGTCGATTGACATAGTCACGATGAAATGATGATTGAAGAGTCTATTATAAAGCATGTAAAGATGCTCCGATGCGATGAAATATTGTGGAATGAGTGAATAGATTTATAACGAATGTAGATGGTTGCAGCGACCCAGGAAGACAAGACTGATCTGCCTTGATCAAATAGGTCGAGTACTGTCCGAAAGTAGAGTCTTCGGTGTTGGCTTGCAAGTATGTAGAATGATGAAAGCAGGAGAGGTACAGCAGGTGTATAATGGACGAGTTATTTTGTACCTGTTGTCAGACTAGCCCATAAGATAAGACTTATCGTAAAGATGCATATATCGAGAAATCTTTACGCCATGTGTGGACCACCAAAACATCTCCTTTGTTTTTTCTTCAATGGGTAATAAGTCACCTAGCCGAGTTTGTTCTGCCCGCTAAACACTTCTGTCCGCAAAAAATGAGTTTTCTTTACGGACAGTTCTAAGAATACTTTTCTGAAAGTAAGTCGTAGTGGGGGGTGAGTCTGACACTTACACCAGTAAACATCTACTTAGAATCGATAAAGAACATTAGTCAGTAAATATTTAAACTATCGTTATGTTATTATCATCACCTATATTTACTCATGATGAAGAGAAGGGCGTTAGATCATCGCGCATAATCGCGAACGTGACAGGTACATAGATGCCTGTCACGTCATACCTCAGATTTTTTACAATTCTACTAGTTTTCTCACGGTTCTAACTTATATGTGATAATGTGTTCTTTTCGTACTGCACTAGCAGACCGGAAAATAAAAAAAAACTTAACCTAGATAACATCACAGAAAGACATTTTTGACCTCAGAAGTGACAACGCATTTCCGTTCAGAACTCTAGTTTTTATGTAATACGTTACACGCCTGCAGTCGCCGAAGGGTTTAGCACAGTAGGCAGAGGTAAATGCATGCATGGATACATGCAAACGATTCGCCGCGCCGGTTACTTTTATCCTATGTTATAGGTGACGGACTCGCCATCTATAACATGGAATCAATCAATATCCATAGACTTTCTCGGACCACTGAAGACAGCGGATCGATTAAAAGTTCGAAATATGAATTTTCTGACCATTGTAATTGCGATGGGATGATGGAATGATTGATTGGATTTTTTATTGGTGGTAGAGCCCTAGTGACGCATTTTGACCTGTGGTGTTTGTGTAAGTATCTATAGGCTGCAGTCATCACTTAACATCAATGTGAACTGCATGCTTGCTTGCCACTTCAAATACATAAAAAAATTATATTAATCATAATAGTTTATTTACATATCAATTTGTTACTGGGACGTCTTTCTTGGTTAACGGATCGATTTCTCGATCGAATGTCATCAAAATTGGATTGCTCGAATATTTGTAAATCTATGGTCTAATAAATTATACGTGAAGTTTGAGTAGATTGAACACAATTAGAAATTAGAACGACCATTATTGGTATTTCACAATGGTTTCCTTATTCATTGGTCAAGTTAGCGCAATGCAATAGATGAATAGAGATTATTACTCAACACTTGTCGGAATCTTATTAGTTGACCATCATTGTTCAGATTTTATTCATAACTATATTATGGACTAGCTGTGCCCGCGATTCATCCGCGTTTCGCGTAAGAATTTATGATTATTCAGTATGTACCCGGACGAAGTCGTGGACGCAGCTAGTATAAAAGTAGCTTTAGTTACTCCTTATTACATATATATCTGCCAGTGAAAGTCCCGTCAAAATCGGTCCAGCCGTTCCCGAGATTAGCGGGAACAAACAGACAGATAGACAGACAAAAATTGTAAAAAATGTTGTTTTGGTATATGTACCGTGTATACATCACATATGCATTTAGTAAAAAGCGGTTTTTATATTACAAACAGACACTTCAATTTTATTTATTTGTATAGATGTTTAGATGATTGTTTCTGTGTTGGTTTTACGATAAATTGCCAAGGTGACGCGGCCGTGACTAACAGACAAACATAGGTGTCTGATGCAATATTTGTAAGTGCGCTGTACATACCAATGTATAATCAAAGTCAATAATACTTGCAAAAGCAGATTAATGAGATGGCTAATAAGTTTAAATTAACAAAAAAAAAATGGAAAATTATGTCGTAATTATGTTTATGATACACACCAAACCAAATAAACAAACACACACAAAAACTCACACACTCATATAGCACACACTTGTAATTAAATTTCCCCGAACGCGTACCTTCATTGATAGATCAGCAGGGCTAGCTATATAATCGATCCTTTTTAAATTACATATACTTGCTCTAGTTATACCTACTTGCTTATTAGTACCATTGTGATAATATTTTTCACTAGTCGTCTCGCGGGCTTAATTCCCACCGTCCTATTTCCTGATTTACTTGCCACTAAATGATAGAGTTCAGCACTATCGTGTTCTGGTCAGTCAGGTATCAATTACCAGTTGTGACTAACGACTCGGTTAGTCCAGCGGTGTGAGATGACCGTTTGATTCGAAAGATTCGAACAAGGGTTCGATCCCCGCACCGGGACGAATATTTGTATGGCCTACAGATATTTGTTTCAGGTCTGGGTGTTTGTATATGTGTTGTATGTGTACAACGGCACCCACGACACAGCTTTATACTGGGCTGTGAGTGTAAGCGTAAAAAAAAGTTGTGTTAAATTGGAAACACAATGCCTCAAGCCGCAATGGACCCGACTGGGTCCGAGAACAATAAGAAATCAACTGTCATATTTTTCTCGTGGCCTGAGGGATTTACACTTTCTATCACTACCTTACCTTCGAATGACACTGACACGTGGAATTATCTTGAAAATTGCAGAAAAACATTGGCACATACACCATTCTGGACCTGCGTTTGATTGTATGTTACGATAAAATCCAGAGATACTTAAGCAGTAAGAAATCTTTGAACAATAGTGATTATTCTCACACAGAAAATGAGTAGGTAATAGTAGTAAAATAATTAACAAATATAAGGTTCTCACGATTATAAAGCCTTGTTGTGAAGGACAAAATTTTAGTTATTTATCTTAATGACCAAACGCTTTGTTACGTTTAAAAGCCAATGTTGATCTTTACCCTTCTAGCAGTTGTACCCATAATATGAAACATAAAACAACAACTCGTTGAATGGCTGAGAATACATTGTTAAAAATTTTAACGCTTCAAGTGATTCTATTTATAATCAGTAAATTCTACATCATTTAGATACTCATTTTTGCATAATCCCTACTCCATAAAGAGCGCTCGAAATAGATAAATAAAAAAATGTTGCTATCATCATGACTGAACATTAATTTATTCAGAGGTAATGTTAGCTGTACATGGTTTGGAAAGTGACACACGATAATGTATTACAAATGCACGAAAGCTAGCATCGACACTATTGAAAGTATTGAAAATGTCAAATAGCAAAATTGAACATGTTATCAAGTGTGGCGATATATGCTATAATCGCCACGCTTGGTATACGGGTTGGCGATCGCAGTGGCGGTTGATTTTTCGCGGGACGTAGTTGCCCATCCCACATTATATGCTACCATACATAGAGCAACGCGGGCCACCGGTCGCGGCGGACTGGAGGGGAGTAGCCATACCTATTACCGATACAAAACATTGTCATTTTTTGCGCACAACAAAAATCGTCTATCACTACGAAACTCACACCTTGACTTTAACAAAATACAGAAACAATTTCACGCACACATTTCAACATCTACCCTCTTATTCATAAACGTACATTAGATACGTTTTAGCTATAGAATGCTTTGTCTTTGTCAGTTGTATTGTCAAATGTTCAAGATAGAAAAAGACAAAGGAGAGATTAGCAACACTTTAACTAAAATACGTTTATGAATAAGGGGGTTAGGCGACAGGTATAGGCCCATTTGGGATTGTACTTTGTCAGAGGGGAAAGCCTACATATGGCTACTCCTGACCCCTCCCGTGTTGCTCTATGCTACCATACTATTGAAATGGTTTCCTGCCATTGTTCATCCATCGCCATTTTATAAAAAGTTTTCAGTATATGGCCAAGAATGTTAATCACACATTTCCGAAATTAACCAGTTAATCTCGTCTTTCCAGAGCGGGACGTAGACGGAGGAACCCACTAGCTCTGTACACGGACGACGACGGCCACGACCTCAGCGACCTTGGCATCGGCACCTCCAGCACCAAGAGCAGCCTCAGCGAAGACTGCGACACACACAGTCTCGCCGTAAGTAGACACGTTCGTTTGTTTATAAAGTTGATGGAATTGGAAAAATTCTGAGATTTGTTAATATTTGTCTTTTCTTTTTCTATAAACTTTTATAATGTTCACACGGATGGAAGGGAATACTGCAGCCTATAGACATCGACACACCACCAGAGGTTTAAATGCAGACGCATTGACACCACTGAGGCCTAGTATGTCTATTAGTATGTAACTGAAACACAAAAGTACTGAATACTATAACTAAAAATAAATCGTAAATGAAAATATGACAACTTCCTAAATCATTATCTAAAATACTATAACAGATTTAACTCTATTAACAATTTGATTATTCTGTTTTCCAGAGCGACGGCATGGATCTTGACAAAAACCATTCAGACATGGACAACATGTCCAACTGCGACAACAACCGCAAACTCGGCTCGAGTGCCAACGAATACGACACGTGTACGACCACGACTATCAGCTCGCCAGAACCAGAGGAGTACACTTACGAAGGAGCCATCGAAGGCTACAAATCAAGAATCATTTCTCAAACTAACAGCACCATCGTCAAAACAGTCGTCAATAATAACTTCAAAGACAAATCGCCAGACAAAACCAACGGAGACATTAACAGAATCAGAACAACAGTCAGTAATAAAATAGAAGAGAAACTCTCTTCCTTCCAACAAGAAAGGGCTAATGACTTAAAGAACAATAACCAGAAGAAAGACTTGCCCAAAGTTGACATACATAAACGCAGAGAACAATTCGAGAGGGAAAATTCCCAAGAGTCACAAATTAAACCAAAATTACCTGATATCGCAAATAAGAAATCCATAAAAGAAAGACTGTCCAGCTTAGAAAAGTTTACGGAAGTACAAGTGCAAAAGTCTACAAGTGACCTGACAAAGTTACCAACGGAAGTGAAACCTTTGAAAGAACGGCTCTCGTCCTTGGAAAAGGTTAAATCGACAGAGCCTGAAAAATTCAAACGGCTGTCTAATGGAGACTTATCAAAAAATAAATCACTTAAAGAACGTTTATCCAGTCTGAAATCACAAACTTCAGAAGAAGAAAAGATTACCAAGACTGAAGTCAGAGAAGTTTCTATGAGCCTAAAAGAACGTTTATCTTGTTTGGATGCAGCTAAAAATAAAGAGATACCTAAAATATCTGTTGAGGAAGAAATAGCAGCTAATGACAAAATGTCAGATATAAATGATGATTCAAAAGATAAATTATCCGATAGTTCATTGAAATCAAGCTTATCTGGTATAGAGTGTCAAATGCAAAGCTTCTGTCGCTCTCTGGACAGCTTGGATATTAACGGACAGTCTTCCCCTAATTCTTTCGAAAGAGTTCAAAGCTTAGAAGACTTCGATTGCACTGAAATGCAGAATAACACTGTCCCAAGTGACATTGAGACCGAAGACAGCGGTATCCACACTGCACGTGACTCTTGCGCCCCCGCAGATGACATCGCCGATCTGACTCAAGTAGCTTCTCCTATCGGAGAACCTATGGTCGAAGTTTCCGAGTACGAATCGTCCAACGAAGACGGCTTGATCACATTGGAACCCACGAAAATTGAGGAACCAATCGATATGCCATCAGAGTCAATCCAGGCTCTAATAGAAGATGTGATAGTCGAAGAAGTGGAGGAACCAGATAGCAAAACTGAAGATACAGATAGTGGCAGCAATTACTTACAAGCGATCTCACAGCCTGAGGAGCTGAGCGTTACTGAAGAAGTAACTGAAATACAGATGGACAAAGAAGACGAAGACACTCTTAAAAGTTTGGAGACTCATGACTCTAGTGTAAGTCTCAACGAGCCTGTTTCGACCACGTCGGAAGGCGACACGGTCGTGTTCGAAGGGAAAATGACAATACATTTGAACTTGAATGAAATACGTAACAATCTAAACGCTGGTGCTGGGGACGTCTCTAACCGTAGCGAAAATTTTACTAACGATTCCACTAACAACAAAAGCATGCCAATGGTAACTGTCTCTAATATTACAACTACTACTAACATCTCACCAAAGAATTCCATTAAGACGCTAAGGTCTAGCGGTAACATTTCGCTTACTAACACTAATGTAGCATCATCCGATAACACATTAACAGGTGATCATGTTACACAAGTCTCTCATACTTCTAATTCTAATGTTTCCACTCAGAACGAAGTCACTACAGCCAGTGACGCGGTGGTAAGTACGCAAGATTCTAATCCATTCTGGCAGAAAAGGACTAAACGTTTCATAGAGCCGAATAGACGTAAGACTATATTGTTTATCAATAACAAAGTAACCGTTAAAACCCCACCGAATTGTGCCAAAGAGAACGCATTGCCTTAATGCCTAGCTCGGTATCAAATACCGCATAGTTTTGGTATACATATTCTCATATATTGCTTAGCAAGTCAGATGAGATGTATCAGTATACTGCATACAGTTTTAAAACTGCTATGATCTCTTGATTTTGGTTACAACATTCATCCATATCTCCACTAATTTATCATACCAATTAGATATTGTGCTAACGTTGAATAACTTGTAGCGGAACAAATACCATTAGGCCATATATAATTCAATGTGTGTTAGTACTTAAACCCTCATTCCTAGCACTTAGCAGATCACACATACAACATAGATCAAACATTCTATCATTTACATATAGATTAGTGTTCGTACAGGGTTATAAAATACACCCATTTATCACTGATATTTTGATATTTATATAAGTGTAGAACCCCATAGTAACAGTTTAAATAGCGATAATGTAAATTCATTTTCTAAAAATATATGTTACACTGTTAATGTATTGGGTTTTATTTATGTATTTTATCCTCTCACTGTCATAATCATAATCGATGTGTGTAGGGAAAATCAGAATGAACTATTTTATGAGCCGCGATAAAAACAATCGTGTTATCTTTTAGACACATATCTTAAGCAAACAGCGCGATATCTTGCGCTAGTAAGGTAGTTATGTTCCGAGTATAGGCTCGTTTGGTTCCTTATTCTGATGTGTATTTAGGATTAGGAGTCTTACGTCAGCTTGGTGATGGGTTCACGAGGTAAGACATTTTCGTACGTAGACTTCGCTTGTTTATTAACACGCATTTTCGCCGCATTGTGTGCTAATTTTTGTCATGTCATTGCATTTCAAGTGTTTCGTCCGAGTCGTGTATCGTTGCATGATTTTTGTGTTTTTATTCTTCATTCTATCTAAATTTGTGTTATTTATTTTCCTATGAAATTGTTTTATATGTCTCTATTGAGGTTAATTTAGCTTCTTTTTCTGATTTGTATGCGTTTAATGTCATTTACTAATCGTCGAATCGATTATTAAGACGTACTTTGGTTCTCAGGTCATTGACGCGTTGGAATTGGCGTTTAAAGAGCTCGATTCTGAGGACAGTGTAGTGAATACGACGATGGAGGAAAGTGAGATAAAAGTGGGGGAAGCTAAAGTGAAGAAAATTTACGAGTTATTGGATTTCGATGTAGATAAGAAAGTGGCCATGACACCTTTGTATGAGAACATAGATATGTTCTATCAGAACTCAATGGATGCTGAAGCGTTCCCTCTAGACATGCCAACCAATGTTTTGGAGCCGCCAAAAGAGAAACCTCCACCGCCACCAACCGAAGACGATGAACTGCTTGGAAATGTAAGTTGACTTTTTTCAATCAATCAATCAATCAAATCATTTATTTGTTCAGTAAGGTATATGGCAGATATTATGATACAATATTTTATGCTCTTACTGTGCCACTTAAATGGCGTTCAAATATAATAATTATATGGTATAATTAATACATAATAATTAATCAAATTTATTTAAACTTTAGATGACAATCAGGTTTTGCAATCCATAAATTATATTTAAAATTATTTTATTTTACTTATTAATAATGTTACAATAATTGCATTTTTCTTTAATTATAATAGTCATATGTGTTCTTTTTTTCCCTTTCAATTTGATGGATGAGCCAAATCCAACAATCATATAAAATTATAAGTGTGTAATCTATGGTGATATATTCTTTCATTTAGACGCTGTTAAATCGAAGTGTATCAATTGAGAGAAATAGTACTAAGTATTAATGCACAATGTTTCGCATAAGAAAATTATGTTTTTAAAGTATTTATTAATCGTAATTAAATTTTTAATTGAATTGTAGTTTTTTTCATGAGTTTAAATTCTAACTCA
This sequence comes from Macrosoma leucophasiata, assembly GCA_036365455.1. Lineage (NCBI taxonomy): Eukaryota > Metazoa > Arthropoda > Insecta > Lepidoptera > Hedylidae > Macrosoma > Macrosoma leucophasiata. The sequence continues at coordinate 1,500,989 of JAWQUS010000004.1, read as the reverse complement.
TGAAAAATTATATTCTATGCTTCACATTCGAACTCTAAGTCTTTTTTTTTAAATAAAGATTTCGTTAGTCAGTAGCGATAAAACTGCAACTACTGCAATCGCCAATCCATATGTCAACTATGTCATATGACTACCCTGATGACGCACAACACTTTGTGGGCTTTTTGGAGGAAGGCTTGTCCAGTTGTGGACGTCTTTTGGCTGAATTGATAATAAATGAAGATTTCGACACCACCCAAGAATGAGCAACTCCTCCTTGGAACTATGTCAAGTATCAAGTCATTCCTCTAGCCATAATTCTTTCTGTAACTTGAACATCTTCAACCAGGGTAACTTCAAGCACACGAGCTCAGCGCGCCGCATCAAGAAGGAGATCAGAAACAAGAGAACCAGTTTCCTGGGCATCGAGGGCCAGGTGGACGACAGTTACCTGGACGTGGACCTGACGCTGGCGCCGAGGCCTGACATCACGTCGTTCTTGCAGGAAGAGACCAAGATTGAGAAGTTACTGTACAAGAAGACCCTGTCGCACGAAATGGATGCCAAGTTAAGGGATAGTCGGGACTCCGGTGTGGATATAGATAGAGGACCGTCGGCTGAGGCCTGGTATAAGGGGCAGTCGTCGCCGGAGACTTCCAATCCCCATAGCAGACAGAATAGTGAGGTGGGTGTTTTATTTTCTTTTAACTCCAATTATCGGTCGGTTAAGCGATTCTAGATTCTAGCGAGATCTATTCGGTTAAGCGATACGGATGTCGCGGTGGGCGGTCGGGTGTGTGATGGGTGACCGGTAGTGGAAAATTAAAATGCGCGTTTCCGTACTTCGGAGGGCACGTTAAGCCATCGGTCCCGGTTGTTATCGATAGATAGCAGTCGTCAAACCTTGTCGGAGGCCTTATAACCACCACCACTAGGAGGAGGCCACTAACCCGTATCAACCGCCAAGTAGATTAGGTAATGTGGTGCTGCCTACGCCAACTATGTTACTGGAGCTCTAAATCGAGTGAAAGATATTGTTCTTAGGTTTTCGCGAACTACACTCATTGAAAAAAAAAACAAGTTTTCGGATTTACCTCGCGTCATCAAACGTCGGGTTGATTTAAATTAATCATTTTAGTTTTTTTTTTAATTTTATGGAAGTGACACACAGTTCACATTGATGTTAAGTGATGACTGCAGCCTATAGACACCCACAAAAAGACCAAGGTCAAAATGCAAATGCGTTACCACTCCTGAGGCCTAAGGTGTTATGCCTCTGTGCCGGAAGTTACAGGACCGTACATTACCACCTGACCGGAACACGGTGGTTCTGAACACTACCATTTATCGGCAAGTATATTCGGTAATGCGGTGGTGCCTACGCCCGCGATCTGCGTCACTGGAGTTCTACCACCAGTATTATAATTTACGCCAGATAAATCCGAAAACTTATTTTATTTCAAGGATAGATATTTTTGTTTTTTTTATGTAATGGAAGTGGTAAACAAGCATGCAGTTCACATTGATGTTAAGTGATGACTGCAGCCTATAGACACCCACACAAAGACCAAGGTCAAAATGCAGATGCGTTACCACTCCTGAGGCCTAAGGTCTTATGCCTCTGTGCCGGAAATTACAGGGCCGTACATTGCCACCTGATCGGAACACGATAGTGTTGAACACTACCATTTAGCGGCAAGTATATTAGGTAATGCGGTGGTGCCTACGCCCGCGAGCTCCGTCACTGGAGCTCTACCACCAGTAAGAATTAATTATTCGTTTATACAATTCTAATAGGATGCGTTTCTTTTCCAGCCATACACCCAAATGACAGTGACATCGGACGAAGAGGAAGCGACCAAGAAGAGGGAGCAGGGCTTCTCGAAGGACCTCGCTTCGAAGCTCAACGGTCTCGAAGTGCAGACGGACGATAATAAAATTGAGAGTCTGGACAAAAAACTGCAGCAGCAACAGGTAAGAGATTGAGTGGATAGAGTTGATTTGGTGTGAGTCATGTTTTGGAAAGCAATATTTTTTGTTTAGTTCTGTTGGGTTTAAGAAGTAAGAAGCTTAAAATTTTTCGGTATATTTGTCACCAAAGATCAAAATGAACAAATTGAGAGATTTCTCTATGGAAAACTTTGTCTTTATTACATGTAGGTATAACTATTAAATATGTATTTTTGCATTCAATTGTAGCGTACTTTTTGAACTATTCGAAAAGCGAATCATATTTTCTTATTTTTACTCAAAGAGGCTTGGAGGATACAAAACAATGGAGAAATAAAACTTAAGTTTAAATAGATGCAAATTTTAAGAAATTATGTGCATCATTAAAAAAAATGAGAGAAAAAAAAATTGTGTAATGGATTATACTCGTACAAATCTTAAATCATGTACACCGAAATATGTGCAATTTGTGTTTGAGGGATGACTATTTCTATGGAAATGCGAATGTACAAAAGATACATAAATTGTTCAAAATCTCTGTAGGTAGGTGCTTACTGAGTTTTTTGATTATGTAGTTGGTACGTTGTACGTTGGTAGTAAATAATGAAAATTTTACAGAAACACTTCGCCGATAAAATGCTGACGACATACTGCTGCAATATTTTTCGCGTCTATTCTTTTGAGAAATAACCAAAAACATCGAGTTATCTTTTTATGTAATTTCAAAATTGATATTTTATGTTATTGAATTTATAGCTCTACATTAACCCTTTTCTTGCATTCAAAACCATCTGACTCGCACCAAATCTTTTGTTTAAAGAATGTGCCAATATTATGTAAGTTAGATTATTTATTTATATCGTGCAGTAGCGCTATGATTAGCACTCGTAATTATGATAATAATGGATATATCTGTCGACTTTATTGATAACGTTCATATCTCTTACATATGCTAGAACGCTATTCACAAGATAAGCGGGGTTTTGAATTAAAGTATGAATATTCAATCTAAATAAAGTGATTAGGATGTATTTTGAATTTGGAAATTGTCTTCGAACTGAATCTTTTTCAATCTTGTTTTGTGATTATTTTGTTGAAACTTATGATGGTAACAGATAACATTGATGATCAAGCACTTTAATTACAGTACGAAGCAAGAAATACTGTACATCGAGCGTACGAAAGAGACAATCGGCTAGTTTCGACTTCGTAGAGCGTTATCTCTGCTGCACACTGCCTACGTAGGCACTGATAGTTCGATATTGGTAAAAACTTGATCAACATGGTTGGCTCAGTCACATAGGTAAGGTGCGAGAGAGATTACGCTCTACAGACCCGAAATAAGCCGAAGTCTCCTTTTTAAAGTCGATGTGTATTATTTCATGTTGGATACTGTACAACAGAAATGTCAATAGATTTCATTGCAAGTTTAGTATTTATATATTTTATTTTCTATTCAGAATCGAACTCATGTGATCAAATATCTTTTAAGTTAGTTTAATCATAATAAATTACTTTATATTATTCTTCTATATCGGCTAGTAGTATTTGGTAGATCTCGTAGCTTAGATATTAATGGGATTGTAATACCTCGAATGTTTATCGCAAATATATTCATGTAGGTATTGTTACTGCCATGTAGGGATGAGACGATACCATCGAGGTGTCGATACTTTTACTCGATACCGTATCGGTCGTCAAGTATCGATACTTATTCAGTTTCGGTTTGCAAAGTATCGATACTTACTCAGTTTCGGTTTGAAAAGTATCGATACTTACTCAGTTTCGGTTTGAAAAGTATCGATACTTACTCGTATCGAATGGTATCGATGAAATTATATGAACGAGCAAAAAAAAAACCAGCAGCAGCGTTCAAGATATTATTTTTAAGATATGTAATTTTTTAAACACGGTAAATTACTCATATCTCTGTACATATGAGTACTTTGGACCCTTTATTCGATACCTCGTTTCAAAGTATCGATGCTAAAAGTACTTGGTATCGGAAGAAAAGTATCGAGTATGTACTTTTATTAATACTCGTATCATTTCATCCCTACTGCCATGTGGCTATGCTTTGTATACATTTATTGTGACTGTATATAGTTTCAAGAGATATGGTTGAGCCAAATAATGATTATAAGCTTAGTAAAGGGTATAGGTTTAAATTGGTTTCGGGTAGTCGCTAAGTCAAGTGCGAATTCAGGGGGACACTAAACGCCAAGAATTAAGGTTATAATAAAAAATAATAAAGGCAACCCTTTATACGTCCCACTGCTGGGCACGAGTCTCACCCCTTTTGGGGGGGGGACGCCTGGAGCTTACTCCACCACGCTACTTCAATGCGGGTTATATGTCAGCTATTAATAATATGATTTTAATTCTTTAACAATAATTAATAAATCTTGTAAATCAGTCTTAGGTTCAGAAACAGTAAGTTTTAATAAATTAAAATAACTTATTGTAGTTTTATGTGTTTACCATAACATTCACTAATAAAGTATCGGTGATTTGGTGGAAGGATGAAATATTTATATATTAGATTTTTTTTTTATGTTATGGAAGTGGTAAACAAGCTTGCAGTTCACATTCATGTTAAGTGATGACTGCAGCCTAAAGACACCCACACAAAGACCAAGGTCAAAATGCAGATGCGATACCACTCCTGAGGCCTAAGGTGTTGAGCCTCTGTGCCGAAAATTACAGGGCCGTACATTACCACCTGACCGGAACACGATAGTGCTTAACACTTCCATTTAGCGGCAAGTTTATAGGTAATGCGGTGGTGCCTAGGCCCGCGAGCTCCGTCACTGGAGCTCTACCACCAGTAAAAGTTAGTAAAGTTAGATATTAGGATATTAGAATATATAATATCAGTTGTCCCCCTGGTTTCGCAGTTACTTACTTTCACGACTCCATGCATACACAGATCATATTACTGATAATGGTTTTGGTACAGTTTTATATAAAAAGGTTGATTGTTTCGAACTATGATACTCTTGCTGCCATAATTAACACTGAACTGCTTCTAATAATGCTTCTATGAAAAGTTTATTTTTATTTATATAAAAAAATAGTTAAAAACGTAAAGCTATGATTTATTTTAGGAATGAATAGTAGTTTTGTTAGCACCTTATGTTATTATGTTATTTCTTTTTTGTTTCTTTTAATAAATATTATTTATATCACAGTATATTCCGCCTTTTATTTGCACTCATTAGACCACCTTCAGTAAATTCTTTATGCACTCTGCATGATATTGTATTATTATTATTTATTTTTTCCTTTTGAAGTTTGCATTAAAATAAATATTGAATTTTCATATATATTTTGTGCTAATCGAAACATTTTCATAACATTCATAACTGTTTCAAGTCAATCTGAATGAATAAAATTCAAATATACAGATTGTGGATGTCCGCCATTTTGTGTAAATAACATTTAACAAGATGTCGGCGTGGTGTAACTTTGCAGGCGCGAACTAACGCCGGGTGGCCTGACGGGCAACTTGACGATGCTCACACGAAGGTGACTCACCAGTTTTACACATTCAATCATTAACAACATTTTTTGGTTTACATACGCATTTTAACTTTATGGAATTGTTACCAACTCAACTATAATTCCTTATCAACTTTTTATAATCAAGATAAACAGATATTATTGGTATCTCAAGGCATCTCTACTTTGTTTTATTTCTGTGTAGTGAACAAAACTGAATAATTGATCAGGGACGATTGAGTATATTCTGCTCCAATCAAACCACGAAATTTGTATGATGTTTTTGTTGAGTTGGTACAAAATGTTTCGTAACATATAATATTAATTAAAAAATGTGCCTAACTGTCAAGAAAAGTATCTCTCTAAACCTTTAAAACATTTATAAATAATGCATGTCTCAAAGCTTTATTAAATCGATGTAAACCAAAAACTGAACACAGCTCACTAACGCACGCTAGCTTCAAACGCACTCAAATATTAACAAATAAACCCAACTGACTAATAACATCAACTCATCAATAGGAGGTACTGCGATTCGAAAGAGAACTGCTGCAGCTAGAGCAAGAAGAGTTGAGAAGACAACGGGAGAACTTGATAAGAGATCAGAATAGAATAATCCAGAAGTCGGTGCAGGACATATCGAGTGCTAGCACGCCGGAAAAGCCAAGAGATAGAAAGAATGGGCATCACAATTACAGGCATTCGATGCCGAATCTGTTGGTGAATGAGAGTTGTATGCCGCCGGTGCTAAAAGAGAGGCCGGTGGATGAGAGCTTGAAGAGGAAGCCGTTTGTGTCGGAGGAGCATATACAGAGTCATTTTGGGGTGGAGGAGAGTAGGAAAGTGTTGTATGACGTGCCGAAGATTGCCGAAGTGAAGCGACAGGTGCCAAACGTGATGCGGCCGCCGCAGCCTATACTGCCGCCCAAGCCGCGGAGTCGGGAGTCAATTGAAAGGGAAATTACAATGAGGTTAGTGGATACAGTTTATCTTTTATTTTTCGTTGTTATTGCTTTTAGTTTTGGATCGAAATAGGTAAAACATGTTTGGAAAGAATTTTATTTGTGAGAAGTTTCATCAGTAAGACCAAGGCTGACCTACCATGACCAAATAGGTCGAGTTCTGTCTGATGGTGGGGTCAAAAGTATTAGGAATCGGCGTGCATGTATGAAGAGAATGATGAAGGTAGACGAGGCACGAGAGGTTTGTCAGAACCGGGATGTCTGGCGCTCTACACTCTCTGCCTACCCCGTTAGGGACCTGGCGTGAAGATACATATAAGTTTCATCAGTAGCGGATTTACAAATTTGCCGCTAGCAGGCTTTTCCATTTTTACCGCTCCTACCACATCTAAAATTCGATTCTCTGGTTCGGAATCATATTTAGGTACATTTATTCTGTGACCGAACAATAGAGGTCAAACCATTCGTATAGGGTGGTGGTAAATGGAATAATGCGGGATGGTCAGCAGCATCCCACGGTAAAACTACCCCACTGAGATCTGTCTGTTGAGCTGTCTGTCTCTTTCGCATGATACCTATGTGACATTTGTCGACCATTTTGATCAAGTTTCAATCCAATACTAATTTCAAGTCCAATTTAATTTCAAGTCCAATACCGGACTATCAGTTGGTTACGTAGGCAGTGGGCAGCAGAGATGACGCTCTACGATGTCGAAAGTAGCAGATTGTCTCTTTCGTAGGCTCGATATGTAATATTTATTGTTGTCTGTACAGAAGATTACCTCCGTTAAGACGTTTAAATAAATGTAAATTCTCACAATGACACAATAAAGTGCAATTTAATACGCAGTCTTTTCCTTTCGTGTAAGTCAACTCTTCTGAGGCGGTTAAAGTTGTTCATTGCATTTTTGTGAAAATTATTAGTATTAGTCACTAAAGCAGTGACGCCAATGTACTTCTAAGTTTCTACACAAATAAACAAATGCGCATGCGCATGTCCAGTGGCTATACCACCATCCTCATAGCAGTCTTATTATACTCGTAGACGGACATCAAAGCATAATATTACGAGAAAAAGTGACATCATCATTATCATCATCATTTCAGCCAAAAGACGTCCACTGCTGGACAAAGGCCTCCCCCAAAGAATGCCACAACGAACGGTCCTGGGCCGCCCTCATCCAACGATTGTCCGCGACCTTCATCAGGTCGTCGGTCCACCTCGTGGGGGGCCTGCCTACGCTTCGTCTTCCGGTATGCGGTCGCCACTCTAGAACTCTTCTGCCCCAACGGCCGTCAGTTCTGCGAGCTATGTGCCCTGCCCACTGCCACTTGAGTTTCGCTATTCGATGGGCTATGTCGGTTACTTTGGTCCTCATGCGGATCTCCTCATTTCTGATTCGATCTCGCAGAGTAACTCCGAGCATAGCCCTCTCCATCGCTCTCTGAGTGACCTTGAGCCTTCTTATGAGGCCCATAATGAGCGACCACGTTTCTGTTAGTCAATTGTCACTTTTTAAGTGACAATTGATTTTCAATTGTGTCTGACCGCCGACGGCTTTACGTTCCTTGAAGCGTTTCAAATAAGATTGCTATGAGATATTGTGGTACTGCCCCTGTTTTGTATTTTTTGTCGGCATAGTAAATGAGCTTGTTACATATACATACTCTTTTGTCTCTTTCAAACAATACTTAGTTACAATGTAATAATATTTTAGGAGCAGTCGGGTGCCTTCGGCGGTAGAGTACGCGAACGTGGAGCGAGCCGGCGTGCAGCTGCGGCACAAGCCCAACACCAACGGCCAGTACCACCCCATGACACGGCATACGTTGCAGGTAATTTTGGTCACAAAAAGTGTGATCGGGCGAGGCGAACGGAAGTTGAGAGGGAGATATAAGTTAGTGAAGATAGAAAGATAAAGCTATAAAAGTTTCACTTCACTCGTGTGGTCTACAACACTCGAATTTTGCGTGGATTCAGACTAGTGAACAAAAATTCGATTGTGATTGAACACAGTTATTTTATGTTACATTTTCTTTATATAATGTAGTATACAGTTCACATTGATGATATGTGACCACTGTAGCCTATAAACATTTGCACAATATCCATAGTTTTCAATGTAGATGCGTTGCCACTCATGTCTAAGTAAAGGGTAGGAAATAACGGCCGTACATAACAACCTCACTGGAACAAGATAGCGCTGAACACTACCATTTAGCGGCAAGTAGATTAGGTCGTGGTAGAACAGTAAAATCAGCTCTAATGCGGTCAAAGATCTTCGTACATATTTTCTTGGTTTGCTATTAACATGCATAACATGATTTCTTTCAGGCACTGAGCGCTGCGCCGACGCCTAAGTTGATCTCAAACTCGGAGTGGATGCAGCCGCGGACGCAGACGCGACAGAAGGTGCAAAACTACAATTATAACCAACATTGGCTCATACAGGTAATAGAAATTTAAATAATTCAGTGGTGATTGGTTTGTTCCTAATTTTTTTAACTTCTAGTCAAGGTAGATGTACTACAGATAATATAAACAATGCATTTAGTTATTAAAACTAAAGGACAATTAAATCTAAATGAAAATCAACCCAAAACAAATTACAGGGTAAGGTTATTTGTATTATGATAATTTATTACAACCTTTAACTACGGAATGTTTTAACAGTATTTATAAAGCGTTATTTCAACGTGTGATTAATATTTTATCCTCAATATAGGTCGCGCCAGGTAAAAAGAACGCTGGCGGTCAAGTTGCGCGTCATGTGTTTTTATTTCATTTTATGTTATTCTATGTAATATAGTTTTCAATCTGCCTACCAATACACGAAACCGCAAGCGAAAGCTAGATCAAAAATAAACCAATAGGGCTAGTACTTTCGTGTGCGAGTGTACCGATGCGCGAACACATCCCTTCTACTTTCTTCCAGCGTTCTATTTACGTGGCGCGACCTATATATGGCATAAATCTGATGATAGGTAATTGATAAGTCGACTTACACTATAATGCACGCGACAATTACAATGTTAAAACTTGCAGAAAATGAAGCTAATGAACTGTTATACTTATTATTCTTCCGCAGGAGGCAGAACATCGCAGGATAGAAGAGCAAAAGAATAAGATGCGGGCGACGCAACGTCACTCGTACCATCACGATGCTCCCACCACCCCCTTACATAATATGCATGCACTCAGTACCAGGTACTTATTTATATTATTATACGCCTCTTTACAAGAATAATGTGACATTTCATATAGAACGATTTAGATGAAATGTCACGTTATTCTTATAAGAATAATGTTGCATTTCATAAGGAACGATTTGGATGAAATGTCACATTATTCTTGTAAAGAAGCGATATTTTACTCACACACGTTGAACTTCACCAAGTTTTACCTCAGCTCTCAACGGTTTACCTTTTGTACAACGACCTAGAAACCCAAACCCGAAACGATCAAACAATTTGTTTTGGCGTATTGATAAAATGTAGATATTACGAAAATAAAAAGAAGCTACAACATTTCTCATCAGGCTGGTCCCGTCATCGCCGATGCGGCGAATGATAGTGTTTTTTAACATGTCATCATCATCATTCAGCCGAAAGATGTCCATTGCTGGATAAGTCTGCCCCAAAGATTGCCACAACGAACGGTCCTGGGCCGCCCTTATCCAGCGATTGCCCGCGACCTTCTCCAGGTCGTCGGCCTGCTTGCTTACGCTTCGTGTTCCAGTACGCAGTCGCCATTTCAGAACTCTTTTGCCCCAACGGCCGACGGTCCTTCGAGCTATGTGCCCTGCCCACTGCCACTTGAGTTTCGCTATTCGGTTACTTTGGTTGTCATACGCATCTTCTCATTTCTGATTCGATCTCGCAGGAAACTAGCATAGCTGTCTCCATTGCTCTGTGCATGACCTTGAGCTTTCTTACGAGGCTCATAGTGCAACACACATTGGTCTTCTTCTTCTTTATGATATGTATTGGTTTTGTTTTTTTTTTTCAACTGTTAACTGTGGTCTATTCTGGTTTGCAGGAGCTACATCACATTTGGTAGATAGCAGTTTATTTGCATCTATGCTATGGACGTTCACATTATTTGATTTTTCACGATAATCTATCTGTACTAGATTTAAGCTCTCATTTAAAAGAGCTCTTACTGAGTTTGTTGGGTAGCGGAGTTCTTCTCAGTAGTGACTGCACTTTGAACTCTGCTAAGTGAATAACATTGATCTTGACGAATAAGTTTTTCTCTTTCTTCATTTATTATAATTGAAGGAATTGAAAAATTTTGTGATTATAATAATCACATTTTTTTTTAACCAAGTAGTATAAATTCTAATTTTTAATTTACTATTAATATATGATTTTGCTTTTACTATATGTAATGGTTATTCGCTCTAGATAGTTTATGATTTATTGACGTTTTGAAAGTATCTGTAAAAATCTATTCGAAATATTTTTTTTTTCTATTTCTATTTCTCTAACATCACATTCCTCGATCATTCCAGCCAACAGCACCTGGACCGTCGCGTGCGGCCCGAGCCCGCGGCCCGCCCGGAGGCTCGCGAGGCGCGGGAGGCACTGCGCGAGGAGAAATTACTCAGTGTCAGTGGCAAGCGGAAGTGCTCACATTGCGGGGAGGAACTTGGTGAGTTTACTGACCTACACACGGTGCAACTAACAGTAGTAACGCACGTCTGGATTCGGTACGCCGGACCGAATCCGCGCGAGCGGCAAATCTGTCGGGACTCCTCTACACATGATCAGATTTGGTTCGGAGCGTACCGGACGGTCCGCTCCGTACCAAAACAAAAAACGGTATTTTTTTTCTTTTACATAAAAACTTACGTCAAAAGAGTCCTTCAGCCAGAGTAATTGCATAAGCGACTGTAACCACTTTTGGGATAGCCCAAAAGTGATCTGCGACTTGTCTGTAAATCCTTTGACATTTTTTTAATCTATCTATTCTAGTTAAGGCTTAAGCTGTAATGAAAGATATAATAGTTTTTTTCTATATACATATACGTAACGGGCTTAAATGTACAACCCGAAACTAGTTTGTTTAGAATCGATAACCGAATCGATTTTAGGCATTTTTGATATATTTATTTATTTATTTATACTTTTTATGCACGAAGATGGTACATAAAGGCGGACTTAATGCCACTAGGCATTATCTCCCAGTCAACCTTTGGGTTATGAAGAGAGCGACGATGTAGGTGCAAAACGGGTCTAAGTTATTATGAGTGGAAAATGATTTGATTTAATAATTATATTAATAAATATAGTATATAAAGGTATAGTATACACAGGTAATATTGTGTCCCAAAATTAATTACAACTAAGGAAATTATGGTCACCCATTTGGTGAACAGTCAATACAATGGAAAATGAGATTAACACCTATCTAAAATAAAAAGCTAGTCTCAACAACTTCAGTAGCTCAATTGTAAGAGCGGCTGGACTAGATTCCCAGTAGGCCGCGAGCCTACTGGGAATCTAGTCTCGCCTGAAGTCAAATTTTTCTTTACATTTTTCTTTAAATAAAATATATTTCACGAGCATGTGTTAATGCGAAATAATATAAAACAATTAGTCTCAACAAGTTTATTAGAACTGGTTGAGTTGTGCATTTTATTATTTTTAATAATAATTTATGAAATAAAATAGTGAAAATGAATCATATTACTAGCGAGTGTTAAATAGGGGTACGCATTTAACGCTACATCACATTGCGACAGTGTGCGTGTGTGAGTTGGTTTGTGTTTTATGTGCGGTCGTAGGTAGGGTAAGTATGCATAGGGTGTGCATACTGTTCGTACAAATTGAGGACAACTTGTTTCTTAAATAAAAAATATTAAATTTTCTAATCGCGGTGTTTAAGAGTGTGCATTATTTCCGTCACATGTTGTATATCTGCAGTATTCACTCACCAAGCTAAACCTTTTACCATTTATAAGACATACACCATAAGATTTTACTGATGGTAGAGTTCCACGTGTCTCAAGGACGTAGGCACCATCGCATTATCTAATCTATCTGCCACTTAATGGTAGTGTTCGGAACTAAATGGTAATCGTATGGCCCCGTAATAACCATCACGGAGACATGACACACACGACTCAAGTCTCAGGGGGAGCGACGCATCTGTATATTGACCTCTGGTTTTTATGTAGATTTCTATAAGCTGCAGTCATCACTCAACATCAATGCGAGCCGCACGATCGTTTGCCACCTTCCTTACTTCTAAAAAATGTCTATTCGCAGGTCGCGGCGCGGCGATGATAATCGAGTCGCTATCGCTCTGCTACCACGTGTGGTGCTTCACGTGCGCGGTGTGCGGCGCGCGTTTGGGCGACGGCCGCGCCGGCGCCGACGTGCGCGTGCGGCAGCGGCGCCTGCACTGCCACCACTGCTACTCCACCGACGACGGACACAAGTACTCCGCCGTCTGACGCACCTCACACACCTGACACACCTGACACACCTGGCTCCACCTGGCGGCCGACGTGCGCGTGCGGCAGCGGCGCCTGCACTGCCACCACTGCTACTCCACCGACGACGGACACAAGTACTCCGCCGTCTGACGCACCTCACACACCTGACACACCTGGCTCCACCTGGCGGCCGACGTGCGCGTGCGGCAGCGGCGCCTGCACTGCCACCACTGCTACTCCACCGACGACGGACACAAGTACTCCGCCGTCTGACGCACCTCACACACCTCACACACCTGACACACCTGACACACCTGACACGCCTGACACGCCTGACGCACCTGGCTCCACCTGGCGGCCGACGTGCGCGTGCGTCACATCCCAGCGTTATAAAATAAGAATGGCAACCCTCGATACGTCCCACTACTGGGCACGAGTCTCTCCCCTTCATGGGAGGAGGTCTGGAGCTTACTCCACCGCGCTGCTCCAATGTGGGTTGGTGGAGGTTGCGACATCCCAGCGTTACCTATACAAGACTTTGCCACAAACTTCACGGATGGTTGTCGGACGTAGATGCTCAGGCATACTCCCTTACCACCGCCGAGGTATGTGACGACGTCGGTTACACTGCCACCAATCTACTCAACCGACGACGGTCATAAGTACTCCGACGTTTGATAACACCTGGCGCCGCCTGCGTCGGGGTACATCCGAGCATTACCTATCCAAGAAAAAGACACATGTCATTACCACAGAATCCGCGGATGGTTGACGGACGTAGATGCTCAGGCATACTCCGTTATCACCGCCGAAGTATGTGACGACATCGGTTCCACTGCCACTCTCCTCCACCGACGACGGCCATAAATAATCCGCTGTCTGATGAAACCTGATGCTGCCTGCGTCAGAGTACATCCCAGCCTTTCCTAGCTGACCTAACCAAGTAAAAGACATATACCTTGCTACAGACTCAAATGGTTACAAGTACTCCACCGTGTGACGACGAGGCTTGTATGAAATTCAAGCTGTAAGAGTATGTTATTTACTGAAAATTCGCATGCCATAAGCGGCAGAACATATGATACAATCAAATATTTAATACCGAAGCATGTAATACTATGTTCTTGTGAATAAATGATTATGATGATTATGGTCGATTGCCCTGCTATCATTGTCACTTTGATGATGACGGAAACACAAGTATTCTGCCATCTGATAGTCTTTAATAGGCAAAGACCTTGCCATCAATAATGAACAGTAGTAATCCGTCATGACGCCAACGCCGCCTAAACTTCTACTCTACCGATAACAGACACTAGTACTCCGTTTGACAAACATTCTGCAAACCTTCCTTCCCAACTCGGACGTATGAGAACTAATGCGTCCCTATCGCAATAAGCATAGATACTAATTATGACGACCCACAAGTATACCTCCTGGTGAAGGCCACTGCCGTTTGATGGCCTCAATGGCCAGGCGAAGACCTTGCCATCAAAACGGACGCTAATAATCCGTCATCTGACGCCAGCGCCGCTTAAACTGCCATCATTGTTATACTGACGACTGCCATCAAAATTCTGTCTGGTCGTTTCGCCATATTCGATACGGACGTGTTTTCAAGCAAATCCTCGCTGCCAAGCGAAAACTTTGCCATCGATAATGAACGCTGATCCTTCACCAGCCAACGCCTCCTAAACTGTCGTCATTGCGTCTCGGCTGATAACAGTCGCAAGTAATCCTCTGTCTGATTATTCAACTACACCCTCCTCTTTCTTGGTGATTGCTGACGTAACTGCAACGAAATATACCTTGCTAACGACTGTCTAATGCTAGCGCAACCTTTCACTAACACTACTGCTACTTTTAAAAAGAATCCGTCACTAGATATGGGGCTATCTCACTATGTGATACTGATACCAAGCCTTACAAATAAGTTGATTACACTGTCGTCATTGTTACTCTACTGATGGACCATCAGCAAGGGCTCTACCGTGTAGATGCCTCATTCTATGACTTTGTCTCAACGTAGACTTTATAATTCGTTATTCTACTGATAATGAAAACAAGTACAATGTATGCTGATAGATCATATGCGACAATATAAAACAGATGTGATCGCACCGAACCTACTACAGTTCTATTGCACTTTGGCAACACCGACATTGACATTCTATATCTCCAAATAGAGATTAATATCCTTTCTTTGTCATAAAATGCTATCCACAAAAACTTCTGCTATTGTGCAAAATACTTACCCCCGTATTCATAAACGTATTTTAGCTATAGTGTTGCTAATATCTCCTTTGTCTTTTTCTATCCTGTACATTTGACAATGCAACTGACAAAGACAGCATTCTATAGCTAAAACGTATCTTATGTATGTTTATGAACAAAGGGGTTAGTAATTTTAAAATGCCATTGAGCACCGATAATAATACCCTTACAACACTAATTTTCTTTATTATTTATCATTATAAACCTGATTTGAAAATCATTCTAAACAAGGTTAATTTTTGATTTTTACTAACTAACCAGGACATATCAAATTACAACCATCATTTATAATCAGTATCTATCAGCAAAACTAAACTGATAAACAGTTGATTTTTAACAAATATGAATATTCTACAAACATTATCACCTGGTTTGCTTATATTGCATGTCATGTTATTATTATGCCTTAAAATGATCAAATTCTCCCATACCCATCGTCACTGGCCACAGTGTGACGTCACGCTCGTCAGTGCCCGCACCAAAACGTCTATGCGACTCAGCCAGACTGAGTCCAGTATTGCACGCTTTGTGTCTCAACTCACCTTGCCACTAAACTCCTGAATCAAACCGAAACAAAGGCGACTTTCTCGACTTGTCACTGGCGGCAGAAATCAGTGACAGTCAAAGATGTTGCCAATCTGATCAATGATTTCAGATTGAATTTATAGTAATAAATCTAGATTGATTTAGACAACGATCAAGATAGTATAAAATATAGTATTCAGCCCCCTTAATATGACTGAAGGTTATATTTTATATAGTTTTTAATAATGATTATTAATTATCATTTGGTTATTACGAGTAATGGATATTTACTACGTTTTATATTTTGCTGTGATCGCAACAGGTAATGCGAAATAATTGTATTGCAGTTGCTGCAATACTATACAGTTATAGTGCATTCGAAATATGATGCAATTAAAAATGTATTACTTTGCTCACATTTATAGTTGCATGATATTTAAAAACTGCCACAAATTCATATAAATTTGGAATTGATCTACATATTTCTATTGGATGTATGGAAATTAGTGTACTGATGTAGTTTTAATGCTGTCTGGTTTTATAAGACTAACATTTGATTGCGTTTTTACGATTAATAAAATATGTACGTCTCGAAATTACGATTTTGTTTTCAATGTTTATGGTTAAAGTTTCGAATTAATAAATTGGTCATTGCACTGACTTCCTTAATTTTGGGGTAAAAGTTTAGAAACTGGCAATATTGTTATACTTGTGTGTGTAGTTGCAAATTATCAATACACACTACGGTATTGTGTTGCCACATGTAAGGAGCTTTTGTTCTTATGTAGACTTGGTATTTAGTTGTTATACAGTTGAGACCAAATTATTAATTTGAGATTTAAGTATTCGTCGTATATTGATCATATTTAAGTCATAAACACATCGTTTCACAACTTCTTCACTTGTTTTGTGCCATGCCGTAAAGTGTTGTCCCTAGTTAATCATATACTACGATATCATCCACGATTTATCATTATAAAATGTTGATTACAATATATTTTTTGTATCTAAAATCTAAATAATGGACAGTGTACTTTAATATATGGTTGAGTTGTATAATTTTGTAAATAGTGTTTAATTTATGTTGTAGTGTGTGTTAAATTTAGCTTTAATAGTTAGTATTTTAGTTTAAAAACAAGAGATAAAATACATTTAACCCAAAAATGTGTATTGTTTACATATATAAATATTAATTATGTTTTGTATTTTTACATCACTTTAACATCATATTTGTATTGAGTAATTTTCAGTAATAGTGTTATAAAGGTATATCTTACTGTCTATGAAACTGCACATTTGGTTATTGTAATTATGTTAATTTGAAGATTCTGTACATTGTCTACATTTAAGCTACAGCCTGTATATCAATAAATAAATATCACAAATTTATTTTAATGGTTGTTTTTATTCATTTTTCAACTTATTGAATACTATCTGTGCCCACGTGTGTGCCACGACTTTATGTAAACCGCATTCAATTCTGTTTTAAAGTTTTGATGCAGTGCTTGAAGTAAATTTTCAATGGACCATAACTTTCTTTTTCCCTGATAACTGATTTTGACGAAACAAAGTATTGACTACGCTAATTATAATGTAATCCGCCTGTGAAAATCGCGTTCAAATCCGTTGAATAGTTTCGAAGTTACAACGTACCAGAGAGACAAACAGACAAAAATTCCAAAAATTGCTTTTTTGGTTTCTGTCACTCTTCTTTAAGACGCCTCCTATCAGTTTTTTGGAAAACATTTAATGTACAGACACTCAATTTTTACTGTCTTATATGTATTGATTGTCCAGCCTGCTGTCATCAATAAAATCTCAAATTTTCTTAATATTAAAAAGTGTCAGGATAACACTGAGAAAAAAAATAAATAACCCTTGTATAGCTCATTTTTAAATAGGTAAATATAAATAGTTTTCCTACTAATGGGATTTCTGTAAGGACAGATTTTGTTCCACTCTTTTTGCCTACCCGTGGGTGACTAGACAGAGACCGCACATTTTTTTAATGATAAAATTGGCAAACAAGCATGTAGTTCACATTGGTGTTAAGTGATGACTGCAGCCTATAGACACCCATACAAAGACCAGAGGTCTAAATGCAGGTGCGTTGCCACTCCTGAGGCCTAAGGTGTTATGCCTATGTACAAGGCCGTACATTACCACCTGACCGGAACACGATAGTGCTGAACACTACCATTTAGCGGCAAGTATATTAAGTAATGCTGTGGTGCCTACTCCCGCGAGCTCCGTCACTGGAGCTCTACCACCAACAGAACATTTCAATGACAATAACTTTTTCTCTTCTTGAGTATAAAATAAGGTAAATACCCCCGTTATGTAGGTATTTATACGATGAGCAAACCAATATTAGCTCGAGATTCGCAGATATAATGTAACACAATATAATACGACTTTAGTTGCAGAAAAGTATGCTAAGAACTGTCAAAACTTATACTTTATTGGCAGTGCTAGTAGTAGGAGAGTTACTGAACCCTCCGAGTAACGTTGGCCCTGTAAGCTTAGAAATTTTTGTAGGGATGAATCAAAACATGCTAAGTACAAAAACCATCGCCTGGCAAGGATCAACCCGTCACGTCATCTGGATTTCTAATGAGAAAAGTTACTTCTATATTTTAGATCTGGCTCCATTGCGACCGTTTATGTTGAGTTTAATTTTTGTGTGTTATTTAAGGAAAATCACGATTTGTTTATTGCAAATGAGCGACTCAATCGTATACCATTAGCTGGCTAATTAATGTACAATTTACATTACATGCTCGATTTAAAATTTGAATTCGTCCTAACCGTCCTAACAATTTCATCGTCATGGAAACACACTTCCGTTGTCATGGAAACACCACTACAAATATAAATAAGACGCATCAATGATGGTATCAAAACTATGGCTGCCAGATCTAAAATATAGAAGTAACTTTTCTCATCAGAATTCCAGATGACGTGACGAGCTGATCCTTGCCAGGCGATGGTTATCGTATTTAGCATATTATGACTCATCTGTACAAAAAATTCTAGGCTTACAGGCGTTCCGATACTTGAAGGGTTCACTAGCTGTTGGATCATAGGCATACTTTGCCGCAAGTAAAGTCGTAGTGCGGTCTGTGAATGCGCCCTTAGACTTAAACGAGGAGTATTTCATTTTTTTTCTCAACAAGTCTTAATCCGGCCTACGCAGGTTGCATAGGCATAGTTATGATGCCATATCAGGATAAGATGCGCCATTTTGCAATCGAGATATGGAAATATAAGGTTGGGGAAAAAGTTTCTTCGCATTTTTTAAGATAATTCAAATCATTTTTTAATACAGTTTATTTAAATTTAACTAAAGTATGTATGTACCATTTTGTTCGATAACCTTTTGCCATCTTGTAGGTAGGGACATGATCCCATTGCTATAAAAATTTTGGGACTTCTCATCAAAATACCGCGACAATACTGTTGATCAATTCCGGCCGCTTTCTCTCAACATCGCTTGATACTACCGCTTTAATCTCATCAGTTGTTCGCAGTAGAGTTCAGAATCGATAGTCCTGCCTGGTGGTAATAGCTCATAATGAATAATGCCCTTCCAATCCCACCACACACACAACATCACCTTATTGCGAGTTAACCCGGGTTTCGCCACAGTCTGTGAAGCCTGACCGGCCTTTGACCACGACCTTTTTCGCACGTTCTTGTCGTACGTGATCCACTTTTCATCACCAGTTATCAGCTTCTTTAAAAATGATTCGGTTTCATTACGTCGTAATAAAGAATCATAAATGAGTACACGGTTCATTAGGTTTCTTTCAGTGAGCTCGTGAGGTACCCAAATATCGAGCTTTTTTGTACCCAGCTTTTTTCAAATGCGCCAAAACTGTTTTGTGATCAATTCTCAGTTCTTCAGCTACGTCGTAACTACTGATATGTCGATCTTGCTCCACTTTTTCAAAAATGGCATCCATTTTATCCGTAATAGGGCGACCAGAGCGAGGCATCTTTGACATCAAAATTTCCGGATTGAAAACGCTTAAACCAAATTTGTGCTACTCTCACAGACACTGCACTAGGTTCATAAACATCGCAAAGTTTTTTCGCGGCTTGCGTTGCATTTTTATCTTTTTTGTAGTAAAATTTTAAAATGTATCGACTATCTTCATTAGATTCACTCATCTTGATAGTACGAAAAACAAATAAAAATCACACATTTGCCTAATTTGAATTTGTTCTTTAAAATGACAAAGCCAGAAATTATATAGAACTTTGACCCACTTGAAAACAGTTATTTACCAGCACGGCAAATACCTCTTTTTGCTGAGATTTAATCACTGATTACTTACACACACATTTAATCACTTTTCAACTTGTAGTTTGTGTGTAAACTTAAGACAGTAATACACATTTGGTAAAGTACACACAGTAAGGCAAAAGACATGGTCCATACAGATTGGAAGTATAAAATTATTCTGATTTCTGCAAAACTTTACGTTGAGTATAAATGAAGTATTTTATATTTAAAGAACAGTTCTTTGATATAAGTACCTAGGTTTGTTGTTGCTATTTTATTTAAGTACAATCGTTTTTCGGGTAGATCGAAAATCTATGACAGTAGTAATGTTGACCGATACCTACATTGTCAACGTTTCAATAGTAAAAACAGCGTTTGTAATTATTTAAAAATAATTTTATATTAATTTCGTATATGTAGAAAATAATATGTTTGGATTAAAACTAACGTTGAGGGATTAAAACTTGAGTTAGAACCTTTTAAAGTACTTGATTGTTATTTTGAGTAACGCAATTGATTGCGATTCTAATTAGGAACAACCATATTCAAGACTTTTTTAACGTAATTGCGTAATTATTAACCTCAACAGAAAAAAGATTTATTAACTAAGAATTCTATTTTCATAACATAGTTTTTCTTTTTATTTTCATTTCGTGTAAATGGTGGGTCACAATCTATCATTGTCATTTTAACTTTCAATGATACCAAAACCAGCCAGATACAATTACTACAGCCAAAGAGATTTTATTACAAGTTGATACATACTATAATGCAAAAAGACTTTTTCCCCAACCTATTATGTGAAAAACAAGGCAAGCGGATGTGGTCACTTGTGATGATTGCAATTACAATGATTCTGTGTAAGGATATATTCAGGAATTAACCTTTGGTATCGAGTGGAGGCTTGTGGGCGGATTGCTGTTTACTCGAACACGTGTTTAAACACGAGTTATCTAAACTGATGATAATCTGATAGGATTGGGTTCCTATCAGATTATCATGCATATGCATAAAAGGTACAAACGGAACCCCTATGCAAATTTGTTTTTGGACTGGCAAAGCGTTCCCTTATAGTACTTAGTTCTCTTTATTGCTCTCATGAGCTATTACTAAAATTGTACTAGTAATTAAGTGGACAAAATCGTGAGGCGGAGACCAGGAGACTCTTAGCACAGGGTTTACCTAGTTTGAGCGCTCCTGTCTCCACAATACCCTGAGAAAAATGTTTAAAAAAATAATTCAGTATAATTTTAAAAATAAAATAAGTTTCATATGATGTATTTAACATAAGAAAACATTGTGGAGAAAATAAATAAAATCTTATCTTATCTTATCTTATAAAATGACTCTTGCCTCTATCTGTCTGTCCGTCTGTTACCTACCGTAAATTATCTCGTAGTACTGGACCGATTGAGGTGAAATTTGGTACACAACACACAAATCAGTGACCCAAACATGAACGTGTAACGATAATTAGTGCATTTTTAAACATAGGGTCAAAGGAGATGTTGCAAGAATGTATGGACCTCCGGCCATGTATTGTACACAATATCATTAAACAGGCATAATCAATATAAAAACGTTTCTTACTGCATATTTTCACTTATTTAGCTTTGTTTGCAGTTACAAAACATTATTTGCAGTTAGAATTGCTACTCAAAACCAACATGGCGAATATGGCGGGCAATGTCATTTTGACATTTTCATTTTTTTGAATTGTTTTTTGATTATAATACTTGGAGAAAAAAAGTGATAGTTTCTAAATACTATCGAAATAGATTGATCCCAAGCGTCGGCTGTATCGCCGCCATGTTGAACATAGTTGAAAATGATAAAATCGTTTGAATTGAATGTGGTTGTAACTCTAAAATATATTCGTGAATAAATTAATTATATTTTTTTCGGATTCTTCTTTAATTTACCCATTTTTTGAGGACGTGTACGAACCAGAGCCGACCTCGCAACATCTCCTTTTGAGGTTTGTTATAATAATTATTATTCGATTTAACAACTTTTACAACTGGCGGCAGAGTTCCAGTGAGCTGGTGGTAGAGTTCTAGTGTAGGAGCTCGAGGGCGTGGACACCACCGCATTACCACACTGCGGACACTCCGCCAAAATTCCATTCAAACGCTTAATTTGGTCTCTATTACACGTGCACCTGTGTGCGTAGCACGTACAAAATACTAACCGTCGCCCATAAGATTGGAGGAGATTGGGTGATGCGGGGAAATCGGGCGGGACGTCGAAGTGTCCATTCTATATGTAGTATTATTACATATTCTCTGGAATTACCTAATTTATCTACCGCTTAATGGTAGTATTCGGCACTATGGTGTTCCGTTTGGATGGTAATGACTATCACAGAGACATAATAACTAGGGTCTCAGGGGTGGGAACGCATCTGCTTTTTGACTTCTGGTTTTTGTATAGGTGTCTATAGGCTGCAGTCATCATTTAACATCAATAAGAACTGCATGCTTGTTTGCCTCATAACATAAAAAAACAATGTCTGTACTTATACTACTTTATGTACGCACTTAGAAGTTATACATCTTCACCGTAAAAATCCAATAAGTACTCCAGAAATAAAACAAAAAGAACTAACTTGAGACTGTCGCTTTTATCTGTCGTGCCCATCGTTAAAATTCGTAACTACAAAAATATATTTTTTTATGAGGCATTGCTTATATAGTCTCTTTAATAATATCCATTGCACGCCATAGATACCTACAAGTGAAAAAATTGGATTTAAAATTTTTCTTTCCATTTTTCTTTAATATAAATATATTTCACAAGCATGTGTTAATGCGAAATAATATAAAACAAAGATTTGTTTAGACAAGTTACAAATTTATATAATTTTACAATAAACACGACCGGCGCCAAATGTTTCATTTCAACTACATATTTAAAGTATGCTCGCATCTTGTTTACTTGAGAACCGTACGCAAGACCGAATTAGTAATCTGAGGCAGTTAGTAGGTAAACATATTTCATTGATCTTGGATAAGCATTTTTCCTGGTGTTAGATCTCCAGTGACGGAGCTAGCGGGTGTAGACATCACGGTATTACCTTAACTACTTGCCGCTAACTGCTGGTGTTCTACACAATCGGGTTCCGGTTGAATGGTAAATGGTAATGTATAACGTGACCATTTTTATCGTCACTGAAAACGGGACATTCTCAAAATTAACCTTCAAGGAACCAGCGGGGAAGAGGCTTTAGTACTTATTTAAGTACCGTTCTAAGTATCTCAGGCCAGGTATCGCTATCGTTTGCTTTTGAGATTCATCATTTCAGCCAATAGACGTCCACTGCTGAACAAAGGCCTCCCCCAAAGAGTGCCACAACGAACGGTCCTGGGCCGCCCTCATCCAGCGATTGCCCGCGACCATCACCAGGTCGTCGGTCCATCTTGTGGGGGGCCTGCCTACGCTTCGCTTCCCGGTACGTGGTCGCCACTCAAGAACTGCTCTGCCCCAGTGGCCGTCAGTTCTTCGAGCTATGTGCCCTGCCCACTGCCACTTGAGTCTCGCCATTCGGTGAGCTATGTCGGTAACTTTGGTGACGGCTTTTGAGATTATTGTATTTTATTCAAAAAATAATAAAATTTCGGATTGACGTTTACAGGACAACTTCATTCGAATTATTCCCAGTTGCCCCCGCGGCGATTGCCACCGGACAGTCGGGTACGCTAGTTTTGTATACATTTTTAGTGGTGGTAGAGCTCCAGTGACGGAGCTCGCGGGCGTAGGCACCACCGCATTACCTAATATACTTGCCGCTAAACGGTAGTGTTCAGCACTATCGTGTTCCGGTCAGGTGGTAATGTACGGCCCTGTAATTTCCGGCACAGTGGCATAACACCTTAGGCCTCAGGAGTGGCAACGCATCTGCATTTTGACCTTGGTCTTTGTGTGGGTGTCTATAGGCTGCAGTTATCACTTAACATCAATGTGAACTGCATGCTTGTTTGCCACTTCCATAACATAAAAAAAAAATATAAAAAAAACTGAGATATCCGATAACGGGACATTTCCGCTTCCCAAAAGGTTTCCTGGGACACCGGGACGGTCAACATGAAAACGGGACTGTACCGTTCAAAACGGGACGTATGGTCACTTTAGTAATGTATGGATCCGTAATAACTATCATAAATTCGTAACAGCTTAGGTCTCAAGTGTGGCAACGAGTCTACATTGAAATCTCATTTTTCGTATAAAAGTTGATAGGCTACAGTATTACTTACCATCAATGTTAACTGTATGCTTGTTTGCCACTTCATGACATAAAAAAGCAGAGAATTCTTTGACTTCATACTTATTATAGGGTTAAAGAACGCTTCAGTTACATCTAATTCATCATTCACGGCCTTTGTGTAAAGTTCCCATAGCCTTCGGAATCGATCGGCCAATTTGTATGGAGCACGGAAATTGTGTGCTTTTGTACAAATCATGGTGCTAGTGGACCGTGCTTCCTATCACGTTTGGATGATCACATTTCGTTAGAATTTTCTAGATATTTAATCGAATTCATCCAAACCTTAATTTCTGTATTTGTTCCTCGATTACGTACTCCCATTCGAAATGTCAAGACTGGGAAGACTTCATGTCGAAAGAGGAAGACCGATGGTTTTTTATTTAATGACCGTGGTAAACAAGCCTGAAGTTCACAAGGATGATAAATGTATACTGTAGCCTATCGACATTCGACATCTACACAATACCTTAGTTGTTATGCCTGTGCACACAGCACAGGCATAACAACTAAACTAGTTAAAACGGGCAGGGACGGATTCGATACGTTGGCTGCCCTAGGCCTATGAAAGAATGCCGCCCCCCCCCTCCCCCCTGTGCTGTAAAATTAGATAAACTATAGAAAAATAATTTAAATAAAAAAAAACGATAGTCAGTTAGTGATTTAATTAATTCTTCTAATAATCTTAATTGCCGTACATGTAAATTTTTTCGCGAGATGCTACCTATATCGACACATTTTTGGGATTTTACACGTAAGCGCGTAGGCAACAACTTAGAAAAAAACGACCAAATTTTGCCGCTCCCTAAATTATGCGGCCCTAGGCCCGGGCCTACTCGGCTTATAGGGAAATTCGCCCCTGATAACAGGGCTGTACATTACTACCTAATAGGAACACGATAGTGCTGAAAACTACGATTTGGCGGCAGTAGGGGCTAGTTGCGGGGTGCAAATCTCACGGACTGCACTTTCAGAACATCGGGTAAATACCTACCTAAAACACCACAAGGATAATTTCATAACCTCACGACTATTATCTCGAAGGGGTAGGCAGACGCAAATGAATCCATTTAACCCACATTTCAATAACGGTCACATTCCAGTTCGGGAAGCAACAGTATAAACCATGCGCAACAGTAGTGGCCTGTGCCCTGTACCACTACTTCACCGAGACTAGGTATTCAACAAAATAAGTAGGTTAGTACTTGCCTACGTAGGTATTAGCACTAAATTTTAAGCCGGGCGCTCTTGATCTAACCCACGACACTGACCGCCGGGTTAAT
Organism: Macrosoma leucophasiata; assembly: GCA_036365455.1. Taxonomy (NCBI): domain Eukaryota; kingdom Metazoa; phylum Arthropoda; class Insecta; order Lepidoptera; family Hedylidae; genus Macrosoma; species Macrosoma leucophasiata. The sequence continues at coordinate 1,475,523 of JAWQUS010000004.1, read as the reverse complement.
TAAATATAAACACGCAAACGGAAAAACCTTAGATTTATTATTCGGTTTATTTCAAACAAAAAAACATATTTATCTACACTTGGTAAACTAACCACGTGTCACAAAATAAATCATGTGCCGTTTCTGGCATTGATGTTAAGTGTAAAGATATTTGGCTTTGTTTTAATTGAGATTTTTCCCATTGATAACCATGTAAAGATTCTAAATTGCTGTATAATTTTGTTATCCTTATAATTTTGTTTAGGTTTTTTGAATGCCAAATTTTAGTCACGTTTCTTTAGAATTACTGGTGGGAAAACTTTATGGCGCAGCGTAAGGGCATAGTCAGCGTATTCATTTTACTGGTGGTAGAGCTCCAGTGACGAAGCTCGCGGGCGTAGGCACCATCGCATTACCTAATATACCTACTTGTCGCTAAATGGTAGTGTTTAGCACTATCGTGTACAAAAAATTCCGGCACAGAGGTATAACACATTTTGACCTTGGTCTTCGTGAGTGTGTCTATAGGCTGCAGTCATCAGTAGATTACCACCGGTGGCAAATACATTAAAAATCTAGCTACTGGTAGAGCAATGACGTCGGGAGTAGTCGTCACGACCCCACTGATAGTGGAGGAGAATCCTTAAGCTAGAGCAGTCAATCAGCTTAAAATAGCGGTCAAACTCAAAAAGGATCTTAGATTTACCTTGTACCTTTTTCTAACTTTTATTGTACAAATCAATGTATGAAACTTGCCATGATTCTTTGTTTTTTAATTTTAGATTTTGATTTAGGGAATCAAACCCACAATTGTCCATAAAAATCTGCGTAACCACTCAGTCAATTGGATCATGAAAGCTCACTATAAAACTGTAAAAGATAACATCAGAACTGTTATACAAGTTATTTGTCATATGTACCAAATCGCACAGACTCCAGCAATCGGCGTTTACAGTAAATTTCTTAAGGCCCAGTTGTTCCGTAATAATAAATAAAATAAAAATATTTTTTTCGTAAGCAATATTTTAATTTGACCATGAATTGGGTTGGGACTTCCTAGTAAGTAATTTAAAAATATGTCAGTCGCAGTATGTGTCAGGTGTAATCGGAGAGAGATATATTCAAAAATATTTCAAGGCACTTTGTCTTTTTTTAGAGATAAGAGGCAGGTTTACGAGAAGTTGCCTCATCCTTTCATTCTCTGGTACGATGGAGAAAGCAATGTACAGCGAAACGGAAGTGGGAGCAATCACTTCCCAGTCGCCGCCGGCGGCAACTGGGATTTTTTTTTCACATTTGCCTCCGATGTCATTTGTCGCGAGGGCAACTGGGAATATATCTATTTTGGTTTATATGTTTTGTATTAATAATTGTGCCAGTACTCAGCCATCATCCATATTATTATCTTCTTCCTATTTCTCGTAAAACGTAACTTGATGTATACGCCTGTATTCCCCGAAGGAGTAGACACATGCAAACACCCACGATTCGCCGGATACGTTTTGGCCCATGAACCAGGTAGCGAGCCTGTTGACATCTCCGGGCATATCACCAAACTCCGAGGTACTGGAAAAGTAAATAATTATCTCTATTAGGACCTTTATCTCTAGTACCTGACCCGGGAATAGAACCCCAGCATAGGAATAGTGGAAAAAATAATATAAAGTAAAAACTAAATAATATTAAGTTTTGGTAATGTACTACATACTTACCTACTTATGAACTAATTTTATTTTTTTTGTTTTTTAACCTTTTGATTGATGAACACTAAAACTGCAAAATAAATCATGAAAAACAACATCATTTATAGCCAGCAGCTCCAAATAAAAATTGTTTTCAAAACATCACAATTTTTCGATTCCACGTAGCCACGGGTGGGAGTTAAAAGCGAAACGATGCGTATGCGCCTTTATAACAAAGGTGCGCGATTCATCCACGTCGCAATTGAGGGACAATGAGTCCGGCGTCAGTATCGCGTTGACCGTCCGCATGCCCGCCACGCGCAGCCTCGTGCCCCGCCGGTGGCTCCGGGCGCGCCGCTCCCACCAGGTCCGCCCCGAAGCCGCTCCCGCCGGGGACATGGCGCGCCCACCGAGAGTCGCCCGCGTCCTCTCCTCGCCCGCCCGCGTCCACACCGCCCCTCTCGACGAGGAGTCCCTCGAACGGGCCTACCCCTCCATGGGACACCTCGAGTATGTCCTCGCCGGTTCTTCGCCTCCCGCCGAGAGCGCCCCCAACATGTACGACAGCTTCGAGGAACCCCCGCTGGACTTAACTGCGCACATATGCATCGACTCTCTGCGTCAGAGCGCGCACGAGCAGATGCGAGCCGTCGGCGGGAGGCTGCGCCTCCTAGACGAACTGGAATCCGGAGTTATCGCCGTCGAGACCGCCGCCACCACCTTCTCTACTGCGACGGAGGCAGAAAGAAATGTTTGTCTATTTTGGGCGGCTTTCCTCAAACTCGATAGCCTCCTGCCGGCTCTCCTCGAGGCGGGCGCGGACCCGCTATACTTCGACGCTCTCGGCCTGTCTCCGCTGCATGCCGCGGCGTTCAGTGGTTCTACAGAATGCGCAAATTATCTGCTTTCGTGTGGAGCGGATCCTAATTACATGCCGCGGTGCTTCGTGCCGCTCCATTGTGCCGCGTTCGGGAATTCAGTGCAAGTGGCTAATTTGCTAATCGGTCGCGGCGCGTCCGTTCACGCGGCTGTGAAGTACGTCAACTGTGAAGGCGGGTTGCTACACTGCGCGGTCCGAGCTAACTCCGTCGAGTGTCTCAAGCTGTTCATAGCGCACGGTGTCGATGTGAACCAGATCGAACCCGGCGGCACAAACGCCATACACCTAGCTGCAGATCTGGGTATGATCCAGTGTCTCGCTATCCTTTTGGAGACGCCAGGCGCAGATCCGAACGTCAGAACGCGCGTCGGGGATCGAGAATCGACAGCACTCCATCTAGCGGCCGACGGGGGATTCGCCGAATGTGTTGATTTGCTACTGACGAAGGGTGCTGATGCTAGTTTGAAAAATCATCGTGGGTTCACAGCGCTGCATTTAGCGGCGCGGTCAGCTAGCTTGGAATGTGTAGAATCATTGCTACGGAAAGGTAACGCGGAACCCAATTCTATGGACTTCGATATGCGCACGCCGCTGCACGCTGCGATAGGCAAGTCGGACTCGGCTTGCGACATAATTGAGACACTAATAAGTTGGGGAGCGAACGTCAATCAGAAAGATGAGTACGGGTTCACGCCGCTGCATCTCGCCGCGCTGGACGGCCTTTCAGCTTGTGTCGAGACGTTAATCTATCATGGTGCTGACGTAACGACGCGGTCTAAAAAAGGAAACTCGGCGCTCAATGTGATAGCCAGAAAGACGCCTGCGTCCCTCGCGATGATAACACGGAAATTGGATTGCGCTATAACTTTGCACCACTCACAAACTAGCAATCGAGAGGTGGAGCTTGAACTTGACTTTCGTAGTATACTCCAACATTGTTATCCTCGCGAAATAAGCTATTTGAATACTTTTGTTGATGAAGGACAAAAAGAGGTACTATTACATCCACTATGTTCAGCATTTTTGTACATAAAATGGGAAAAGATTCGAAAATATTATGTAGCGAGGCTATTTCTGAGTTTTATATTTGTCCTATGTCTCACACTGTACGTTTTGACAGCGTTAGCTCACAATTGTTACAATGGAAGCAAGGATATGGAAGAAACAATTCAAGAGCAGGAATTATGTCAGAAACAGTCGATACTTGGCGATCTGTTAAGAAAAAACCCATTCGTAATAGAAATGCAGTGGTGGGTTCTGGCGGGCATTACAATATTTGAGATATTTAGAAAGGTATACGGCATAGCTGGTTATTCAACAGTAAAACAATACCTGATGCAATCAGAAAACATAATAGAGTGGTTTGTTATTGTGAGCGTGTTTTTGATATCATATATCTATACAAATATAACGTACACATGGCAGAATCACGTAGGAGCGTTCGCTGTGCTGGCTGGTTGGACGAATTTAATGATGATGATAGGTCAGTTGCCGGTATTCGGGACTTATGTTGCGATGTATCAGAAAGTGCAGAAGGAATTCGCAAAACTACTCATGGCATATTCTTGTATACTCATCGGATTCACTATAAGTTTTTGCGTAATATTCCCCGATTCTTCATCTTTTGCTAATCCATTTATGGGTTTCATAACCGTGTTGACCATGATGATCGGCGAGTTGAACTTGGACTTGCTGTTGAACGAACCAGACGGAAACGACCCGCCCGTTCTCCTAGAATTCTCCGCGCAGATAACGTACGTTTTATTCCTCATGTTTGTGACCGTTGTTCTTATGAACTTGCTCGTGGGTATAGCGGTCCATGACATCCAAGGATTGAGGAAAACCGCTGGCTTATCCAAGCTTGTTAGGCAAACGAAATTGATATCTTATATGGAGCTGGCTTTATTCAATGGATATCTACCAAAATGCCTTTTGAAAATCCTTCACTCCTCGGCTTTGGTTTCACCGCAGGCATACAGAGTGGTTTTAAGCGTGAAACCTTTAAATCCGAGCGAAAAAAGACTACCGCGAGATATTATGATGGCTGCTTACGATATTGCTAAAATGCGGAAACAGTATGGGCATACGATATCATCTAATGGTTCAACAACGGGAGCGTATTCATGTTTCAAGAAATACGAGAACAATAATGACTCAGGTTACCGGGAATACGGGTATTCTTCCGGGCTGGGGAGTCTACAGGCGCGTCTGGACGAGACCTCGGAAAACGTGCGCCAGTTGACGCAGGAGGTGAGAGAGCTAAAGAAGTTGATAAGTGCCCAACAGCTTGTCATACAGCAAGCTCTGGCGAGTGCGATGGACACGCGCTGATGATATAATGGCCCATTTATATTTCAATGCCAACGGTACAAGTCAACAAACTAAGCGAGCATTGTTGTTTTATTCGTTTTAATCCTATTGTGAACTTAAAACTCTAGTGATATTTTTTGTGTAAGAAAGAGACGTTATGTGAACGTTGGTACTGTGATTTGAGAGATTTGAGATACACTGGATATTGTGATATAGATAATATGGCAATAAATTTATTTTTTAATGTTATAGGGTATCTTCTTTTTTTAACACACATTGACGATGCAACTATCGCGAAGTCTTGATGAAGGTACTCATGTCACGAATACATTGTAGTAGCCCAGGATGCTATTTTTGTTATTTAACCTTGATCTCTGTTGTTTACCTCCACTAAATCTAAGGTAAGGTACAAAGTTTATATATAGGGCCGCGCCCGAAGAATAGCAATTAAAAAATCGAAAAGCTCGCTACGATCTTACTCATCTTCCGAATCGTCTGAATTTTGGAAAGGAGCATTGTTTGGGCACATTTTACACCCTCTCAGAATATCTGACACGCTCTTGACACATGACGGTGATGCTTGCCATGCATTTGATTCTTTAAAAAAATATGGAAAAAAGTTACTACGAATGTCAGATACTCAGAGGATGTAAAGTGAACACAATCAAAGCTCCTATCCAAAATTCTGAAGATTTAGATGCGAGGCAAGCTCGTTGCGGCAGCCCTAAGGGTTCGGTGGCCAAACCACCGAATTTGGAATTGCATTATGGAAATCTTAAGATTTGGTAAACCGTCAAACCGTCACCAATATACACAAACCTAAAATTATGAAATAAAATAAGTAATATTTTATATACCTAATTATTCACCAACACCAATATCAACTAATCTGGCGTTCCACACCCTGTACCTACCCCGTAAGGGACTTGGCGCGAAGATACATATAAACATACAAATTTATTTGCCATTAAATTGTGATGTTTGGTGCTACCGTGTTACATTAGGGGAGACCTAGGAGAGTTGTGACAAGGGTAAGTTGTGACAAAGACGATTTCTCCCTACCTATAATTGTTAGCGAGCTGGCTTCAACGCTAGTTTGCGACTTGAGAGATGCGCTACTTGACTTAGTACTCGCTGGCGTCATACGAGAAGCGGTTATCAAATTATGACATCTGCGTGAAAAAATATGCGAAAAGTAACTTTTTCTTTTAAACTAAACTTTTTCTTTGTGTTTGTATCGTGTCTAGAAAATATGAATTTTTATTTGGACCAAGTCATCATTTTGAGCATCTAGGCGAGTTGTGACAGCCTGTCACAACTCTCCTATCTGACTTCATTTTTCGCGATGTGATGTTTTGCATGCTAAAATGCTACGTTCTTGGGTTCCGAATGCTGAATAAATATACAAGAACGACTGATGAGGAATGGATGATGGAAGTTGAAGAGTTTACGTAACGATACGAGATAAACGTCCAAGAGATGTCGCGTCCTCATACAATCTTAACATCATGTTTCTGTCAAGATATATTTAGAAGAAACACGCTTATCAAGCAAACCCAGTAGGCAAGGCTTCATCAATGGATTATACCATTTATGAGAGTAATATAATAAGTGACTATTTGAAAACATCAGATCGAATGAGCAGTGGGTCCAATGCCTAGAAAGCAAAGACTGTTCCCATGTAGATTGTACCTACTGGAGACAAGTTGCAATACGTTTGCCATTATTGTCTATGAGATATGAAGATTTTTGACGGATAGTAATGTGATTTACCTCAAAATGGTGCCATATATTAAATACTTATAAGGTATTATTTCTTGTGACGAGTGTTATGTTTTTTTTGGTATTTAATGTACTAAAAGATGATAATCAGTACTTTTTTGCAAATGAAATTGTTTTTTTTATTTGTTTTATCTATAATAGTCCTTTTATGTAACCAAACAGTCTAAATAAAAAGCTGTCACAACTTATCTCGGTCCCTGTCACAACTTACCTCGGTGATAGGAGAGTTGTGACAGAGGGAGTTGTCTTCGTTTTTGTTGATTTTCTCAGAAACTATGATACTTCAATAAATTTTGTTGATTATTTTGCAACGAGAAGGAATGGTGCTACATTAATTAAAATCATAACTGTAAAATGTTTCTTGAGCTAGATATGGCCATTAAAGTAAAAATTGTCACAACTATCCTAGGTCTCCCCTACAGAGCAGAGAATATTAATTATGTAATATTACAGGTAGCAATCTCTCACAGAACTTATTTTTCTATGTAAACTTTCCCTCAGAACATATGTATTGTATGACCTCTAGTTTCAATGCTAAACATTAAAGACACATACGATCGCTTCAAATGAGGATCGAATTTAATGTTAGTTATTATGTTTATAGTGAATATATAAATACATTTAACGACACACGTCACGAAATAAAAAACTTTCTTGAATAATTTATCTGCACAAAACATCTATGTAGTTAAGCCTGTACTTAAAGATGAATAATTATTAGTTGCTGATTATATCTACTTACCTAAATATACATAAAGGATGGAAAGGATGGTAAAAAACATAAACAGATATTTTTTATCTAAATTGAGGCTCTGATTTATTTACTAGCTATATCTGATTTCCATTACCTAAAACAAAAGAATGATATTATTATAATTATGTCGTTATTATTTTTATCGTATATATTTATTATTGCCTAATATTATTTGCAAGCAATTTAGCTTCAGATGAATGTCTAATTTTTAAATATGTTTTAATAGTCTTCTTAGTCGTTTTTTTGTTAATAAACATATTATACTAAGTTATATAAATATACGAACAAATATACGATATCTATTACTAATATTATAAAGTAAAGTCCCCCTATTTTCTCTATCTGCATGTATGCGCTAATCTCAAAAAAATTCGAACGGATTTTGTTCCTGTTTGAATTGTTGGAAAAAGGGTTTTCTGAGGAAGATTTATATGTTTAATTTTTCAATATCGTATCTATATTACCGAAATATCACCGTTTTTGTTAAAGAAATCGGACGCGTCCCACAATATAATAATGCTAAAAAATAATTTAAAACATGTGCGCACACATTTTTTTTTACAAAGATACGCTGATAATTCTAACGTTTGAGCCATTTGTTCTGTGCCAGAAAATACGGGGCCCATAAGCGCTTCCATCAGAATAATATGATGGTCACTCTCTGGAATCCTGTCCTGGAAATTCTACCATCAGTAATTGGCGATATAGGTATATACTGGCAAAATAGCTTTTACAATACGTAACCCATGAACATTATCAGCCACGACAGCCTTTGAGCTGAAATGAAGCTTACACACGAACTGTGAACGTGTCATAAGTTTCTATTTTCAACGCGAAAATGGAACGCATAACCGGAAGTATTACTTGACATTGACATTCAAGATATGTCACTGTCAATTAGTGTCAATCAAATTGCAAATTGCAAATGACATTTGGCTCGCAGCGCAGCGGTTGGCTTGGCTGTTGGTGTTGTTGTGAAATCGAGATTTAATTTGCGCGCGCCAAGGAACGAAATTGACAAACGAGATGCGATCGATAGTCCGAAGAGAAAAGCAGATCTAGATTTAGGTCTCATCTCTTTCACCCTAAACCAAAACTACCTGTATCGGGGTTATTGATTGCGCGTTCTCGTCGCCAAACGCGAGTGTTGACCATTCCAATGCAGGGCAGCTTTAAGATACAGCTGATAAACATGGGTACCAGAGCGGCGGCCTGTAAGCATTATCATATCTACGCTTTAGCATTAATTTCACTCGTATCTAGTTAATTTGAACTACTAAACTTGTGTACGTAGCTATAACGTGTTTGTATACACTGCTTTACGTAATATATTCAGAGTTATTTTAATTTTGAAAGTGCCTTCGAAAAAGTACATATTTTAGCAATTGAACCGAAGATAATAAATATTTTATATTTAAAGATTCTTACAGATTAACCTTACAATGCCTTGTGTCATAGTACAGTTACACAAATAGTCAAATAAAAGAAAGTTCAAATTGACTAAATATGAGCTCAAAGCCGGTGCTTGCATGATTAACGCATTTTTTTTTCAGAGGTAGCGAAGAGGGTTACGTAGAAAGCTTTTTGTGTGCAACCTTATGCAGTCTGCGCCGTGTGATAACATGCAGCTTCTTATGGAGCCACTGAATCAGAAAGGTGAGCTCGTGAGAGCGTGCACAGATTGGCTGACACCCCGGCACGATTGCTTCACACCCTGACCTTAGGTGTCTTTGTCCTTTTCTGTGTGGAGTTGCCATTTGGGATCTATTAGTCAAATAACTACCTAGATGTAGATCCTCTAAGAGTACTATATCTTCTTATTCTCTTATTAACTTTTCAATTTTATACAAATTAGTATTTTTTTATTTTTGATCTTTTTATTATTTTGTATTAACAATAATTAATTAATAAAAAAGTTCTATTGTCTTTTCATTTTGATTTTGAAGAAATTAATGTAAGGTCAATATGTAAAGCAATAAATTAACATGTATTTTTGGTATATATTTATATATATTAGTTTGTACTACTTAGTTAAAAAAAAAGTTATATTTTTAGCTTCATTTATTTAAATTAGACATTTATTAAATGAAATCTCAATGGCACCTCTATAACATAGGTGTACGTCATGGTGTTTCTTTCCCTGAGTAGTGTCACGCATCTCCGTGTGTTTCCCTCGGTGTTTGGTATTGGTATGCAAACATTCACAACGGTTGTTGTGTGGCTCTGTTGTTGTTACTGTTGTTTGATGTCACATAGTTTGTGTTTAGGGTTAGTAGTTTGTTGTTTCACTTGTTACTATGTTATAACAAATATTTTTTAAATTTTAACTCTGCAATTAAGCCCGTACAATTCACATAAGGGTATAGTAGAGTGGTATCAAATTATTGAATTTTAAACCCTTTTTAATGCAATAGAAGTTACCAGACATAGAGTTTGCACTACTTATTAGTTTAAAGATATCAGGATGAAAGTAAAGATTTTATAGCAGTATAATAATTTTGTGTAAAATTAAGTATTTACATAGTTATCTTAGATGATAATAATTTGTTGTTTGGATATAAAACCGAAGTTGTTTCTTGACTGACAACCTAAATAGTTTACTAAATTAGACTGCTATGTACCTACATAGAAATACTTGAGATCTGTTCCCTAAAAGTTGTAGTTATAATTATTTATCTTTTTACTTTACATTATTAAGAATTTTTAAAGGAAAATGGAAAGAAAAATTGACTCTAGGCAGGACTTAAAACCATAGAGACAACTGGGATCTTTTGCCCAGCCGCTCACCCAACTGAGCTTCTGAAGTACTACGGATTACAATTATAAATAACGTTTTTAAAACAATAGGGGTATTGAAGGTAAGAAGTGTTTAATTTGGATTAACTCTTGAAACAAAATTTCCAGTAAACAGTATAATGGTTTGTTCTTAGGTTTTCGCGAGCTACACTCATTGAAATAAAACTATTTTTACGGATTTATCTCGTTTATAGTAAACTAAAATGATTTTTAAAATCAACCCGACGTATCGGGAATGAAACCTACAAATAGATGGAGTTGCCATGGGCTCCCCAGTTTCTCCCATAGTCGCCGATATATTCATGGAGGACATTGAGGAGAGAGCCCTGAGCACTACAACCATAACGCCTTCTTAGATACTTTATTAATTAGAAACACCAATAACACACTCAGTCACACTGTGTTTAGGAAGTCTACCCATACTGATAGGTACCTTAATGGTGAATCACACCATCACCCGGCACATTTATCTGCCGTTGGCTCATCTCTATTTCAGAGAGCACGAGGCATCTGTGACGACCATCTTCAGGGGGAGCTGAAGCACCTACGCCAGGTGCTTCATAACAACAAGCTCCATGTACCACCCGTCCGTCACAGAGGCCGCGTGAAACCACCTACAGTAGAACGACAACCAGCTATACTACCTTACGTTAAGGGTGTCACAGATAAAATCAGCAACATTTTAAAAAAGAATTCCATTAAAACAGTTTTCAAACCATATAAAAAGATTCATCAGTATTTAAGACCCATTAAAAGTAATATTCCATTACAAAATTCTGGCATTTATAAATTAGATTGTGGACTCTCATATATTGGTCAAACGAAGAGAGCTGTATCCACCCGCGTTAAAGAGCACATTGCTGATGTCAAAAACCGAAGAACAGGGAGGTCTGCAGTCTGTGAACACATAGCGGATAAGCCGAACCATTACATCCGGTTTGGTAAAATTAAAATACTTGCTAGAGAACACAAACCCATTCCACGAATGGTACGCGAGGCTATTGAAATTAAAAAACACCCAAATTTCAATAGAGAAGATGGATGGCGATTATCAACATCATGGGATCCCATACTTAGCAAGATTAAATCCCAGCCGCAGCAGTCTGCAAGACCTCAAGATACCATAAGTAATTATTGTGTTAATCCTGAACGCTACGCAAGGCGTTTACGAAATCGATGGAGGTAGCTACATATATTTTTTTCAAACTTCTGTCAGACAAATGTCACCTCAGTCTGCCCGGGACCACGGAAGCTGAAAAGCGACCGAAACGTCGGGTTGATTTTAAAAATCATTTTAGTTTGCTATACGCGAGATAAATCCGTAAAAATAGTTTTATTTCAATGAGTATAATGGTTCCCGAGCCACAGATATATCAATTTAAATAATAATAAAGGCAACCCTTTATACGTCTCACTGCTGGGCACGAGTCCCTCCTCTTTTTGAGAGGAGGCCTGGAGTTTTCTCTACCACGCTGCTCTGATTTAAATGTAACAAGTTTATTTTTATTTTCAATATTACTGAGCTGCATAATGACCGTGTGATTTTCTCTTTTATACCTACCTATTTACTGCAACTCTACATTGTTAACTTGTTCTGTGGCTCACCTTTCTTTCAGGGTTTTATGCTTCCTTTAGACTCTATTTAATCACAAAAATGTAGGTACTTGGAGAATATTTCTCAATAAAAAAGTAAAATGTATTGTCTTTTTCAATATTGATTTACATTATTTTATTAATCAATTTATATAAAAGCTACTTGATCTTGTCAAAGTAAAGTTCAATATTGTAGAACAAGGGAAACTTGAATTTCCCTTTGTCCTCTAATGTAAAAAATATGTTTGTGGCTTCTTGGCCTCAATTGATACTTTTATAAAGCTCTCAGGGCCAACTGTTGGTTTTCTGAACTAATAGGAGTCCTTAGGGTTATAATTTATGCTTGAAGCCGCAATGGCCCCGATTGGGTCCAAGTACAATAAGAAATCAATTGTCATATTTTTCTGGTGCCCTGGGAGATTTAAGAACCAAACATTTAATGATTAAATTAGGTTTCAAGTTTATTTAATTACAGTGCAAATGAAAGGAACAAGACAGAGTAAGAGATAGGTACTTGCCTTTTGTAAATTATTTTTAAAGCATTGCTCTTTTCTCGTCTCATTATAAATACTCGTATTGTATGAGAAGTTATTTCCATGTATCTACCTGAACAATGTAAGTGCCTGAATGAGATTTCAAGCTAAAGTATGTAGGATTCTTATTTTTGTTCTAAAACGTTGAATCAATGATATTTAGATTGTATAGATATTTTTTACCTTATTTGGAAATACCATTTAGTAATAAGTATTTTTAAGTCAAGTATATGCTAGCATATAGGAAATGACAATGGCCTTATGTATATAACTAGCTTATTTTTTAACTTTCATTAATGCATGAGAATATGTATTCACAGATTCATTGCCTGAGCTATTATTACATACACTAGCTTACATATATATATATATATTATATTCGGTTGGGGAAAAAGTTTCTTCGCATTTTTTAAGATAATTCAAAACATTTTTTAATATAGTTTATTTAAATTTAACTAAAGTATGTATGTACCATTTTGTTCGATAACCTTTTGCCATCTTGTAGGTAGGGACATGATCCCATTGCTATAAAAATTTTGGGACTTCTCATCAAAATACCGCGACAAGTGGATTTGGCAGTCCTCTCGTGATGTTAACCTAACATTGCATAAAGAATTCTGTAGAGACCGAAACAGGTGGAAATCTGAAGGTGCAAGGTCAGGACTATACGGCGGATGCATTAACACCTCCCAGCCAAACTCTCTTAATTTTTGCTGAGTGGCTATAGATGTGTGAGGTCTAGCGTTATCATGATGAAACACCACATCCCTTCTGTTGATCAATTCCGGCCGCTTTCTCTCAACTTCTTGCTTTAATCTCATCAGTTGTACGCAGTAGAGTTCAGAATCGATCCACCACACACACAACATCACCTTATTGCGAGTTAACCCGAGTTTCGCCACAGTCTGTGAAGCCTGACCGGCTTTTGACCACGACCTTTTTCGTACGTGATCCACTTTTCATCACCAGTTATCAGCTTCTTTATGCGGTTATAAAATACATCCAAGAAGGACTTACATACATTCAAGACAAGCATTACGCGGTTAGTATTTTACTTGACATGACGAAAGCATATGACAAAGTTTCACATAGTATACTGCTATCAAAATTATATAACATAGGGATTCGAGGGAAAGCGCACGGGTGGTTTAAATCCTACTTAAACAATAGATCACAATACGTCGAAATAGAATCCTATAACAATGAAACGTGTGAAGTACAAATTGCGAAATCTGAAATAAAATACACGAACTGGTCTATTCCTCAAGGAACCGTAGCCGGCTGTGTCCTCTTCCTGATATACATTAACGAATTACCAGACGTCCTAGACCATCCATGTATATTATTTGCGGATGACATATCAATATTATTTAAGTGTAAGACTGATAACAATGAAAACATAATTAATATCACACAGAGTTTTACGAAGGTACAAAACTGGTTATCTAAACATAACCTGGAAGTTAACTTTAAAAAGACCAAAATTATGCAATTCCGACCTCGTCAAAAAAATAAGCTGGACTTATCACAAATTTCGAATAAATTAAATATTGAAGAAGTTAACGAATATAACCTGTTAGGGATCACGGTTGATACCCACCTCACTTGGGAAAGTCATATCCAAGTCGTGAAAGCTAAACTCTCTCAGTTCACGTATGCCCTGGCTATTCTCAAAACAAATACGCACCGTGAAGCATCACTAGCTGCATACTATGCGTATGCCTACGCGTGGTTGCGTTATGGTGTTTTATTGTGGGGGGATAGCGCAGAAGCGCATAATGTATTTATTCTACAGAAAAAGTGTTTACGTATTCTTTTTAGTATTAAGCCTAGAGATAGCTGCAAACCGCATTTCGTGAAAGAGAGTATTTTGACATTCCCATCAATTTTTATTTTGGAAGCAGTGTATTTCGTAAGGCGAAATTTAAATGTATTATTTACATACTGTAAAAATCCAAGACGTCAAAATCTATTAGAACTACCTATAGGAGATATGGATATATACAGAAAGGGACCACATTATAAAGCTGTAAAATTATATAATAATATTCTAAATAATTTGAAAACTGTAACTAATGACAAGCAATTCCTTAAGAAACTTGAGTCCTATTTAATATTGAAATGCTATTATACAGTCGATGAATTCTTACGCGATAAACAGTGAAATGGATTTTATTTTTTTTAATTTTATATTGACATTTATTTTATCAAATTGACTTATTATTGTAATCTTAACATTCTTAAATTATTGACATTTTTATTTGACATTTTAAATGTAGGTAATTATTTAAAAATTTTCACTATCTAACGCTGTGACATATTATGCCATTAATCAAGAATGTGTTAAATACCTACAAATGACAATATTATGTACCTATTTGATAAATTAATATGACTGCAAGACAAATCACTCTGTACTCCATATTGCGATGCCCCATAGAATGTACCTACTTAACTACTGATGTAAGTGTTATATGTATAAGACCTTTAATGTAATGTATATGTACATGTTGGCAATTAATAAATTGATTGATTGATTGATTGATTCTTCAAAAATGATTCGGTTTCATTACGTCGTAATAAAGAATCAAAAATGAGTACACGGTTCATTAGGTTTCTTTCAGTGAGCTCGTGCGGTACCCAAATATCGAGCTTTTTTTTGTACCCAGCTTTTTTCAAATGCGCCAAAACTGTTTTGTGATCAATTCTTAGTTCTTCAGCTACGTCGTAACTACTGATATGTCGTTCTTGCTCCACTTTTTCAAAAATGGCATCCATTTTATCCGTAATAGGGCGACCAGAGCGAGGTGCATCTTTGACATCAAAATTTTAAACCAAATTTGTGCTACTCTCACAGACACTGCACTAGGTCCATAAACATCGTAAATTTTTTTCGCTGCTTGCGTTGCATTTTTATCTTTTTTGTAGTAAAATTTTAAAATGTATCGAATTTCTTCATTAGATTCACTCATCTTGACATTACGAAAAACAAATGAAAATCACACATTTGCCTAATTTGAATTTGGAATTATGTTCTTTAAAATTTTAACTTTCAATGATACCAAAACCAGCCAGATACAAATACTATAGCCAAAGAGATTTTATTACAAGTTCATACATACTATAATGCGAAAAGACTTTTTCCCCAACCTATTATATTAACTACTAGCGGCCCGCCCCGGCTTCGCGCGGTTGCAATGTTACCTACCTTCTCCTATTAATCTTAAAGTTATGTTATGTAGCCTAAAGCCTTCCTCGATAAATGGTCTATCTAAAACTGAAAGAACTTTTAGAAAGATACAGCCTGGTGACAGACACAGACAGACAGCGGAGAATTAGTAAACCGTAGGGTCCGTTTTTACCTTTTAGGTAAGAAACCCCCTAAAAAGCCTGGAAGAAATCGCTCTTTTAGCGATACGGCTGCCCTTTGGTACCACATATTTCTTAAGTGTTTTTTTTTGTATACATGTACTTTTGGTGTGCAATAAAAAGTATTTATTATTATTATTATTAAAAGATAGAAGATAGATACAGAATAGTTAAAAATATTCGATATGATTCTTTGAATTGTCCTAACTTTTTTATTTCTGAACCGATTGATACGAAACAAACACTAAATGCTTAGTAAAACTTACCACAATATATTAGTGAAACTGCAGAAAAAAGTACCCAGTGTTGTGTGCCAAAGGTTAAAGTATAATTATATCAAGTTTCATCGTAATCGGACCGGTAGATTTAGTGTGATGCTTGAACAAACAGACAGACAGACAAAATTTTCTAATCACATATTTGTGTTCGGTATCGATATAGTAACATCCCCTGGTATTTTTAAAAAATATTTTTAATGTACAGAATTCATACTTCTACAGTTTTATTTTAAGTTTATATATAAGTTTCCAAAATTTTGTTAATTTTTATATAAATATGCAAAAAAAAGATGCAATATTATGATGCATGAAACATATGGTTTACAGATTTGTCCTTAAAGATCAAATTGTCCTCTCCGATCAACTCGCGTCAGGACACGTGACCCTGATCGAAAATGCGTAAGACGGACACGTGACCAGAAAAGCGTCCGCTTACTTTTTGGAGACCCAATTACAGCTGTCAGCTGTGGTGGTGGTGGTGGTCAAAATGCACTTAACGTAGTGCATATTCAAGTTTTCACCACTGCCCGTACACAGAGAGTGCAACCCGTTGTTACTTTTATGTCATATAGTCAACTGGTTATACATCTGTCCTAGAAATCAGAGGGTCAACTGACCGTAACACGATAGCGCTGAACACTACCATTTAGCGGCAAGTAGATTAGGTAATGCGGTGGTCCCTGCGCCATCGAGCTCCGCCACTGGAAGCTCTACGAAATTATGAAGTTAACATTGTGTAATGACACTGCAGTTGATATTGAAGCCAAGACCATATTCTTTCCTAGGATCATATTATTATATTCGATTAGATGACTCATATTAATAATCGACAATGTACCTAGCGTTACTGGGGTCAGGCGGAGTTTTGCTTATTGCTTAAGCGCCTTTTACACAGCATGTTGATCAGTTTTTTTTATGTAATGGAAGTGGCAAACAAGCATACAGCTCACATCGATGTTAAGTGGTGACTGCAGCCTATAGACACCTACACCAAGACCAAGGTCAAAATGCAGATGCGTTACCACTCCTGAGGCCTAAGGTATTATGCCCCTGTGTCGGAAATTACAGAGCCGTACATTACCACCTGACCGGAACATGATAGTGCTGAACACTACCATTTAGCGGCAAGTATATTAGGTAATGCGGTGGTGCCTACGCCCGCGAGCTCCGTCACTGGAGCTCTACTACCAGATTAGATGACTCGTATTAATAATCGACAATGTACCTATCGTTACTAGGCTCAGGCGGAGTTTTGCTTATAACTTAAGCACCTTTTACACTGCATGTTGATCAGTTGCATGTGTGGCACGTTTTCAATAGTAGTTAAAATTAAAAGTAAAGGAGTATGATTCTGTTCCATACATTCCTGGGCTCAAGTGTATACACTGTACAAATTATGTCATTTTCAAATGGCTATAAAATAAATATTTTGAGATGCGGGATTTTTTTGAATTTCCAGTAATTGATTTATAATGATCAATTAAAAGTTGGGTTAGATTGCTAATTGTTAACTATCAAATGTACTGTGTAATGGATTAACTAGTAACGATTTTGCAGGCCCAAAATTACCCGTCTCCTTTGTAAAGTATTCAAACTTCGAAAAAAAATCGATAACTATTCTACATACATATAGTATGTAGAATAGTTATTGATATTTTTTATGTAATGGAAGTAATAAATAAATAAAATAAAATAAAATACGCTTACACTCACAGCCCCACAGTAGGTATAAACCTGTGTCGTGGGTGCCGTTGTACACATACAACACATACACAAACACCCAGACCCGAAACAAATTTCTGTAGGCCATACAAATATTTGTTCCGGTGCGGGGATCGAACCCGCGACCCTTCGAATCAAACGGTGGTTTCGCACCGCTGGACTAACCGGGTAGTCAAAAGTGGCAAACAAGCGTGCACTATCAGAGTTACAGTGCCTGCTGCAGCAAATAGCTGAGATGCCCTGCCTGAAAAGTCCTTGTGTGCTTACTTCGCCTAAAAAACAGAAAAAGCTACTGAAACGAAATTTTGTGTTTGCCTTCTTACATTTTTCTAACTAATATTAACATGCATTTTTAAATGAAGTTAAGAAGTTGCCAGTTGTGAATAATTACAGTCACTGCGAAGATCCGAAGCCTGTACGACTGCCAACTGCGGCTGATGCACAACATTCAGCCGCTACCGTCCGGCACAGACATCGCCAATACAGTCAAATATTTCTCACAGACCTTGCTTAGTAAGTATCATAGCATATCATCATAGCCGAAATATATCCACTGCTAGAACAAAGCCTCCCCAAAAGGGAGATATGTCATAATCGCCACGCTTCGCATGCGGAATGGCGCTGGTGGTGGTAGTGTTATCGCAGGACGCTGCTACCCATTTTGCTTTATTTCACTTATGCCCCCTGGAATGGTTTGACCAGCATTGTTCGGTTGACTGACTGCACCAGCGGCAGATTTTCTTCCAGTAGAAAATAATTCTTCCGCTAGTGGGCGATGGGGCGTCAGCGTTCTCACGTCCCAACGCCAAGTGCTATGCATCATTTATATTACTACAGAGCCCGGCTCTGTCCATATACGTTCTTTAAAGAGCCTAATTTCATTTCGACCTATGCTTATATCAAATCCTTTCGATCGGACATTTTCAATTTTGCTGATATTTAAAAAAAAAGTCAACACTAAGTCTGGATTGCACCACGATATTTGTTACAATTACCTACTTTAACTTTAATCTTGAATCTTGGTGCAACATACGCTTAGAGCTTTATAAGACAGTGTGACCTAAAACCCGCACTTTACGCACGCTTTTGCGTCACTTAAGTTGCCTATTTCTGTTCCTAGTGTCACAGAAATCCATCCGTGGCGAAAAGATGAGTAATCTGCAAAAAGATGGGTATTACAGCGGGCGCTACAATCTCAACTTTCAGCGCATGCATCTAGGCCAGTGATTCCCAAAGTAGTCTATATCGACCCCTGGGCAATGACAAACTGAAAGGGGTCGGCGTCAGCGAAAAAAAATTTGGGGGTCCATGAAATGAAAATGGGGATCCACGATAATGGATCTCAACACATACACCGATAGTAACAATTTACTTACATCATACCAGTGATTCCCAAAGTGGTCCATGGGAGACTCGATGGGGGTCTACGTAGAAAGGCGTGAATGAAATGTGGAAATATGGGAATGTGATATAAATGTAGCAAGGAAGGAGGAAGGGGGTCCACGGAAACCAGGAAGAAATTGAAAGGGGTCTACAAGAAAAAATAGTTTGGGAACCTCTGATCTAGGGCATGCCTCACGTTCGCCGTTAACTTCACTGTGATGCATGTCCTTGATGAACAGAGAAGGGCACTGTGTGGACATAGCTATTTTGTGTCACACGGATATTTCAAGATGTAACGGGAATAATGCACACTCTCTTACACCCCGATTAGAAAATCGGGTTATAATCATAATATACATGAAGTGAAATTACATGTTTCTGTATTTAATTTATTTAAGAAATAAGTTGTCCTCAGTTTGTACGAACAGTATGCACACCCTAAGCATACTACACCTGTTACACGTTGTATATCAGTAAGGCCGTTGGAATTATGTTTACAGGTGTACTGAAGGATGTGCACAGATCGCCGCTGGAGATGATCCGCGACGCGGACGATGACGCCGACAGGATGGCTCTGTACCCCAACCTGGACTACAAGGGGCTCTTCAACGCCATATCACAACTGGTAGACTCAGCACCGCATCTCCAGTATGGGATACATGGTATGGTCAGAGTATAATATAATACATATATACAGAATATAAATAATAAATAAAATACGCTTACACTCACGGCCCCACAGTAGGTATAAACCTGTGTCATGGATGCCGTTGTACACATACAACACATAGACAAACACCCAGACCCGAAACAAATATCTGTAGGCCATACAAATATTTGTTTCGGTGCGGGGATCGAACCCGCGACCCTTCGAATCAAACGGTGGTTTCGCACCGCTGGACTAACCGGGTCGTCACAATATAATATTATCTAATAATACTACCTATAGAATGGACACTTCGACGTCCCGCCCGATTTCCCCGCCTCACCCATCACCCCCTCTCGTGAGGCAGTTGAACAAACATCAACAGTGAGGTTGCGAGCGGGCGAGCGAGCGGTCTATTTTTAGTTAATTTGGTCACGTAGCCAGTGCGACGACTTATGTCAAGATTGTTTTAGGTTTTAGCGGTTCACGCGTAATTGCCAATGTTGAAGGTTCTTGCGTGTTCAGATAGTGGAGGATGGAAATGAGAAGTCCATGATGGTGATCACCATAGAATTAACAGAGTAACACCGTAGCGGTTAATTTAGGCGGGTTGAGGTGCGAGTGTGTAGCAATAAGATTTGCGGCGGCCGGATATTTATGTAACACTTAATATTGTGGAATGTGAATAGTTGCAGAGGCCCAGGAAGACCAATACTGACCTACCAAATAGGTCGAGTTCTGTCTGATGGTGGGGTCAAAAGTCTTAGGAATCTGCGTGCACGTATGAAGAGAATGATGAAGGTAGACGAGGCACGAGAGGTTTGTCAGGACCGGGATATCTGGCGCTCAAAACTCTCTGCTTACCCCGTTAAGGACCTGGCGTGAAGATACATACATACATACTTAAAATTGTGACGATACAGGGTCATAATCCTGCGTGCTACATTTCTGTGTACGCGTGTACTGATTGATGTCTGTGTACGGAAATATAACCAGAATAAGCGTTTGTATGAAATTTTAGCAGAGGGTCCGGGGTGTGGTGTTGTAGGGCTGTATTTCTAAAACACCTGACAATTGCAGCGTTCGGGCAAGCAGTGCTGCAGTGCCTGGGCTGCTTGCTGCCATTCCTGGAGTACGACATGATCGACAACCTACCGTATCTGGTGGCTTACTGCGTGGCGGTGTTCCCTGCCACGCTGCATCAGGACATACTGCATCTGCTCTGTTATTATATACTGCCTTTTACCATCAGTGAGTATATTTTTACTGAAACACATGGAACATTCTCTTGATATATAATTCTTAACTATTTTTAGACGATTATTTCGAAGAGACATCAAGAGTCGTCTACGTTCGGCGATTTTAATAATATTTCACCCTTCAATATTGTAAAAAACTCCTCTTGATAAATCATTTTCATCCAACGCTTTAAAAAAATATATGTATATACATACAGGAGGGCCTTCTCCAGTTCGGATATGTAGGTAGCGTTGTGGGCGTGTCTTTCCTTAAACCGACATGTTACTCGTGTCTGTGGGCATCTGTAGGTGGGTACTCGAGCGGATGATGAAATAAGGCTCAGGTTGGCAGAAGATTGAGAGAAGAGAAGTCGTATATTGCCAAAGATCTGCCCATTCGATTACTTCCGGCAGGGAAGAACGGGCAAGAAACCCTTCGGACCGGGAAACTATATTTATCAGGATACAATACTACTACTATCACAAGTTCAGGACTACCCGCTTTATATCATTTTAATATCACTGACGTTCACTGTTCTAACTGGCAGCATAACTGGCTTACAATAATTCGATTCAACTGTGTGACCGTGACTGACCGTCTGTGTCATGTACTATTTGCCAGCCTTTATAAATAACTATCCCCTCTAAGGTAACAAATCCAAGTACCTAAGCCGCCCGTGGCGCCACCTAGTATTCTCTATTAAACAATCTACCCTAGTCATAATTAAGTTACGTCTCCGACAAACTAGATGGCGCTAGTAGTCACATTTAGGTTACTCGCCGACTTAAATGTAACGCATCGTAACGTTTTACGAGACCCCATAGTTAATACTTGTACGCTCCCTTATCTATAATGTTGTTTTTTTTTATTGCAGCACGCAAATACTCTGGCATGGAAGAAGAAAGTCAAGCTTCGCAGTCTGTCGGAGCAATCATAATGATGGTGTTCCAGCATTCTAATAATCCAGGTAAGTTTGCGTCGTTTTTAATTTTACATACGAGTATGAAACTACCTTGTTCATAGTTTAGAAATTAAAGAAAAAACGGAAAGATAAATTTTACTTCGGCAGGAATCGAACCTCCGACCTCAGGATAACCAGTCTAGTAGCTTAGTGGTGAAGCGGCTGGACTGGTTATCCTGAGGTCGCAGGTTCGATTCCTGCCCGAAGTCAATTTTTTATTTCCGTTTTTTCTTTAATTTCTAAAGTTCAATCGCATGTGTTATTGCGAAAAATAAATCGTACAACCTTGTATAGATTGATTTAATTTTCTTCTCACACTTCTGTGAGAAGTCTGTGTTTGAGGTCCGTGAGAGAGTTAAATCACAGCACATAGTTTGGTATGTCATTTTCATAGTTTTGATTTTCCTTGTTCATTTACAGTCATGCTTTTTTGCAGGTTTCTTATTTCGCCTTGGGTAATGTATAATAGATGATTTGACCTATTTAAATACTGTTATGTATATAAGTACTACCTCCTCCCTTATTCCTTCGAAATTCAGCTAAGTTGTAGGGAAGAAAAACGACCAAATGTGGAATTTTACCTTCATTCTAGATCTGAATAGTTTATAAAAACTGACCGAATCTTGACCAAATAGGTCGAGTACTTTCTGAAGGAGCGGGCAAAAGTCTTCAGAATCTGCGTGCGTATATGATGAGAGTGATTAATATAGAAGACTACTGGTGGTAGAGTTTCAGTGTAGGAGCTCGAGGGTGTAGCTACCACCGCATTGCTTAATCTATCTGCCGCCAAAGGGTAGTGTTCAGCACTATAGTGTTCCCCATAATAACACAGAGACACATCAACTTAGTTCTCAGGGATAACAACGCACCTCCATTTGCAATACTGATTTTTGTGTAGATGTCTATAGGCCTAGGCTGCAATCATCACTTAACATCCACATGAGCTGCATGCCTGTTTGTCACCTACGTTCCATAAAAAAACTGTCTGAGGTGTCACATGTGGGACACCCGATTGGCGTGGTCTCTCACTATGGGTCTCGTACGAAAGCTCCAAGTCACTCAGCGGTCAATGGAAAGGGCTATGCTCGGCGTTTCCCTACTGGATCGAATCAGAAATGAGGAGATCCGTAGGCGAACGAAAGTCGCTGACATAGCCAAGCAGATTTCCAAGCTGAAGTGGCAGTGGGCAGGGCACATAGCTCGGAGAACCGATAGCCGCTGGGGCAGAAAGGTTCTCGAGTGGAGACCACGTATCGGCAAACGCAGCGTAGGACGTCCACCTGCAAGATGGACCGACGACCTGATCAAGGCTGCAGGTACCCGCTGGATGCACGTCGCTTCCGATCGGTCGGCATGGAGGTCCTTGGGGGAGGCCTATGTTCAGCAGTGGACGTCTTATGGCTGATATGATGACCCGATTGGAACGAAGTTCCTCTTCAACTTGTAATGAATCACTTTCACAATACATTTTTTATTTTTTTAATATTAAAAATAACTAAAACTACATACACACGAACACGACAAAGCAATGGAAACGTATACACAGCAGACGCGCGCGTCGCGTGGCTTATCACTGTCGAGAGAGAGAACGAATAAGTCGAATCCTATTCTCGGTAAAAAAATAAGTGCGTAGCGCTCGGAGAGGGGGGAGCCCTCTCCGAGTGCTACGCACTAATTTTTTTATGTCAAAGGATTGACAGACAAGCAGACGGGCCACCTGATGAAAAGTGGTTACCGTCGCATATGTACATTTGCAACATCAGTGGAGTTGCCAACACGCTGCCAGACCTGAAGGACTCTTTTGACGCCTGTTTTGAAGAACCCCATATCGTTCGTGACGCTCGCCTAGCCCCCTTAGCCAGCGTACCGCGCGATATGAAACTTCGTTTCAAAAGAGGCATGTCTACCGCATTAGGAATTTGGTTTTCTTTGTGTGTTAGCGCACCATTGCCAGCTAGTGGAGTGCGTGATGGCGATGAAGCAATGGGTGGTGCGAGACGTATTGTGCGTGATTGCTTACGGCACGGCCGGGGCGAGGCTGTCTGCTGCCAAGCTGCTGTTCTACTACTGGCCCCCGTTCGACGCCACCCTGTTTGACCGGAAGGGGCTGCTCTGCAAGTTTGCTAGTGAGTATACTGGTTCATCTAACTAGCTGTGTTCACGTTTTTTCCTGTTTTATCAACATTCTTAATTGATTATTTCGATCCTGTTGGTCGTAGCGGTGTCATATAGCCTTTCTACATAAATTAGCTCTCCAATATAAAAATTGACTGCAAAAGAATGTCTAGTGGCATCAAGTCTGCCTTATATACGACTTGCATAAAAATAAAAAAAAAATCAATCTGAACCAGTAGTTACTGAGGAGAGAATTGTTAGCTTATTCATAAAGTATTTATTTCAAACTTTCCAAACACTACCGCATTAGAACCAAGGTTACCGACATAACTAAAGACGTCCACTGCTGGGCGAAACCCTTCCCCATAGATGCCCAAAACGGTGTTTTGCGTTAGAGATTTTAATGATTTTGATTTTAATGTTAATGGTGTTGTGGAGTGTGCAAATAACATTGCTTTTATATTATGTGTTTGCAGACGAGCAAGTGCCGTTCCTGTGCCAGCGCGACATGTGCCCGAACGCGGGCAGCGCGGAGGCCGCGAAGGTGTGCTACGACCACTGTATCAGCGTCACCTTCGCCTCCGACACGCCCCCGCCGCTCTACCTCTGCATCGAGTGCGCCAACGAAATACACCGGTGTGTGCCCCCCTGCCCCCTGCCCCTGCCCTGCTGCCCCCGGACCGCCCCCGCCGCTCTACCTCTGCATTGAGTGCGCCAACGAGATACACCGGTGTGTGCCCCCCTGCCCCCTGCCCCTGCCCTGCTGCCCCCGGACCGCCCCCGCCGCTCTACCTCTGCATTGAGTGCGCCAACGAGATACACCGGTGTGTGCCCCCCTGCCCCCCTGCCCCACTGCCCCCGCCGCTCTACCTCTGCATCGAGTGCGCCAACGAGATTCACCGGTGTGTGCCCCCCTGCCCTCCTGCCCCTACCTCGCTGTCCCCGAAACGCCCCCGCCGCTCTACCTCTGCATCGAATGCGCCAACGAGATACATCGGTGTGTGCC
This sequence comes from Macrosoma leucophasiata, assembly GCA_036365455.1. Lineage (NCBI taxonomy): Eukaryota > Metazoa > Arthropoda > Insecta > Lepidoptera > Hedylidae > Macrosoma > Macrosoma leucophasiata. The sequence continues at coordinate 1,450,495 of JAWQUS010000004.1, read as the reverse complement.
CTCCTGTCCCCCTGTGCCTATTTACCACACTGTCCCACTGCCCCTCTGTTCCTCTGTGCCCCGCTGTGTACTACCCCCCTGTTCCCCTGTGCCCCGCTGTGTACTGCCGCGCGGCTTTTCCTATGAATCGAGTGCGCCAACGTTCATTGACCCGCAGTTTCCCGATAATAATATGTCCGCGCCGTCCTGCTGGTCGCGACCACTGATCTGATCCTACTCTTTACTACTTCAAATCGAAAGTACGAATAATTGACGTCGATTTGACGATAATTTTCAACTAATTGCAAATTACTAGCGGCATGCCCCGGCTTCGCGCGGTTTTAATGTTACCTACCCTCCTACTCATCTAAGCGTGTGCGTGTGTGTGTGTGTGTATATATATAGCCTTCCTCGATAAATGGGCTATCTAACACGGAAAGAATTTATCAAATCGGATTAGTAGTTCCTGAGATAAGCGCGTTCAAGCAAACAAACAAACTCTTCAGCTTTATAATATTAGTATAGATGAATGATTCTACGAATTTCCCCAAAACATAATTTTTGCTAGAAATTCACAGGACTTCCCTACGAAGAAAAGCGTTCACTCCCGACACGAGTATTAAGTTTGACTTTGTAAAATTCTTCACACAATTCAATTTCATTGTTGACAGGGAACACCCGAACCAGAGATTCTTTGATATCCTACATCCTCAACAGCAAGTATCGATGGTGTGCGAAAATAAGGTAAGTACTGGTATTAGAAAGATATAAAGATACTGTTGTGGTCATAAAATACTGCCTGTAAGTTGTAACATTATCATGTTGAGATTCAGAAAGGACATGTTGCGAGCTCGGCTCTGGTTCGTACACTACCTCAAAAAATGGGTAAATTAAAGAAGTATCCGAAAAAAATACAATTCATTTATTCAAGAATATATTTTAGAGTTACAACCACATTTAATTCAAACGATTTTATCATTTTCAATATGATTATTAGTGGAATTTGTCAAAATGACATCGCCCGCCATTTTCGCCATGTTGGTTTTGAGTTGCAATTCTAACTGCAAATAATGTTTTGTAACTGCAAACAAAGCTTAATAAGTGAATATATGCAGTAAAAAACGTTTTTATATTGATTTTGCCTGTTAATGATATTGTGTACAATACATGGCCGGAGGTCCATACATTTTTGCAACATCTCCTTTGTCTGGACCTTGGACAGTCAAAAGATGTAAATGCTTATAAAAATGCGCTTCTAACATTTAATTTTCTTGATTTCACCATTCAATTCATCGGTGACGTCATAATGTGCTGTTTTAACAACTATATCACTTATTGACTATATGTTTCTAAGACAAATAGTATTTATTTATCCAATGCTCTTTAGGAAATCAATAAAAATAAATTAGTCAACATCCCTTTTACCAACAATTATATTTGGTCGATGACTAGTCAATACTGAGTTCGTGATTATGATTTGTACCGCGTAAATTTTTTGGAAATCTCGCGAATTAATAATGGGTCACCAATCATTTGTAAGTAACCTGGCTCAAACAGTTTAAGAGTCTCCAAGTTTCCGATAAATTTCTAAATAAATACTATATATACTATATATACTATATATATCTAATAAATACTTCATAGGAAATTCACAGTGGATGAAATTCAAAATATTATTATTATATTTTATTTTAAAGAAAAATGGAAAGACAAATTTGACTTCAGGCGAGACTCGAACTCGCGGCCTACTGGGAATCTAGTCCAGCCGCTCTTCCAATTGAGCTACTGAAGTCCTGCCCGATTTGTCAAATCTTTCCTTCACATTTTATTGCCTTGCTTTATGGTAGCAGTAGCGCCATCTATTGCCAACCATGCTAGTTAGGCAACCTGAAATCTGCAGGTTGAAGTCAAATTTTTCTTTCCATTTTTCTTTAAAATAAAATATATTTCACAAGCATGTGTTACTGCGAAATAATATAAAAACAATTATTAAGGGTAAAAGCGACTTCTTTACGATATTCAATAAACTGAAAAGTCTATTATATCGGTTGCCTAACTAGCATGGTTGGCAATAGATGGCGCTACTGCTACCATAAAGCAAGGCAATAAAATGTGAAGGAAAGATTTGACAAATCGGGCAGGACTTCAGTAGCTCAATTGGAAGAGCGGCTGGACTAGATTCCCAGTAGGCCGCGAGTTCGAGTCTCGCCTGAACACAAAATTTTTCTTTCCATTTTTCTTTAAAATAAAATATATTTCACAAGCATGTGTTAATGCGAAATAATATAAAAACAATTATTATTATTATGTTCATTTTACTAATTTACGAACCGGGCCGTGGTCGTGGACAGACTCATAAAATCGTAAAATTAGTAAAATGAGTGTTAAACGTGAGTGTTTTAAAAGTTATATTGTTATGTTGTTTCAGAACTGTCGATCGAACGATAAATCAGCGTACTCTATTTGCTTCTCCAACGAGTGTGCGAGCTACAATGGAAATCATCCCATCAGGTATCTTTTTTACTTATTTTAGTTTTATTTATTACCGGCACCAATATTTGTAATATTTATTTTATTTTAAAGAAAAATGGAAAGAAAAATTTGACTTCAGGCGAGACTCGAACTCGCGGCCTACTGGGAATCTAGTCCAGCCGCTCTTCCAATTGAGCTACTGAAGTCCTGCCCGATTTGTCAAATCTTTCCTTCACATCTATTGCATTGCTTTATGGTAGCAGCAGCGCCATCTATTACCAAATATGCTAGTTAGGCAACCGATATAATAGATTTTGCAGTTTGTTGAATATCGTAAAGAAGTCGCTTTTACCCTTAATAATTGTTTTATATTATTTCGCATTAACACATGCTTGTGAAATATATTTTATTTTAAAGAAAGTCAAATTTTTCTTTCCATTTTTCTTTAAAATAAAATATATTTCACAAGCATGTGTTAATGCGAAATAATATAAAACAATTTGTAATATTTGTTTCGGGTCTGGGTGTTAGTGTATCACAATTCAATTATTTATTTGCAACGGTACCCACGTCACAGGTTCATACCTAGTGTGGGCTGAGTGTAAGCGTATTTATTTAGCACTAGCTGTTGCCCGCGGCTTCGCCCGCGTGGATGTCGTTTTATAAATATTATTTTTGAATTTTCTTTGCAAAACCGTGGAAATCGGTTCATGCGTTCTGAAGTTATAGCGTCAGGACGGATAATCCGACTTATTTTTATAATATAGATAAAATATTCTAGGCGATTGGTTTGAATTATGGATTTTTCTGTATAAACATGAAATGTTGAGTGAGATGTCGGCATGGTTCGTGCAGATACTGCCAGCAGTGCCACGGCAACCGCCACAACAGCCGGCGGGGCGGAGACCACGTGGTGCACACGCGCCTGCCGCCCGCCTGGCACATGGACGGGGACATGCAGACCAACCTGGTGGAGGCCATCATCAGGTAACTGCCCCCCGTGGGGCACACGCGCCTGCCGCCCGCCTGGCACATGGACGGGGACATGCAGACCAACCTGGTGGAGGCCATCATCAGGTAACTGCCCCACGTGGGGCACACGCGCCTGCCGCCCGCCTGGCACATGGACGGGGACATGCAGACCAACCTGGTGGAGGCCATCATCAGGTAACTGCCCCCCGTGGGGCACACGCGCCTGCCGCCCGCCTGGCACATGGACGGGGACATGCAGACCAACCTGGTGGAGGCCATCATCAGGTAACTGCCCCCCGTGGGGCACACGCGCCTGCCGCCCGCCTGGCACATGGACGGGGACATGCAGACCAACCTGGTGGAGGCCATCATCAGGTAACTGCCCCCCGTGGGGCACACGCGCCTGCCGCCCGCCTGGCACATGGACGGGGACATGCAGACCAACCTGGTGGAGGCCATCATCAGGTAACTGCCCCCCGTGGGGCACACGCGCCTGCCGCCCGCCTGGCACATGGACGGGGACATGCAGACCAACCTGGTGGAGGCCATCATCAGGTAACTGCCCCACGTGGGGCACACGCGCCTGCCGCCCGCCTGGCACATGGACGGGGACATGCAGACCAACCTGGTGGAGGCCATCATCAGGTAACTGCCCCCCGTGGGGCACACGCGCCTGCCGCCCGCCTGGCACATGGACGGGGACATGCAGACCAACCTGGTGGAGGCCATCATCAGGTAACTGCCCCCCGTGGGGCACACGCGCCTGCCGCCCGCCTGGCACATGGACGGGGACATGCAGACCAACCTGGTGGAGGCCATCATCAGGTAACCTGCGGTTATTCTCTGCTTCGGTGATGGTGTCAAGAATAGAGGGAGATAAATATACAAGGTATCTAGGGAATTCTTTTGAAAAAAAGCTGGTAATAGTACCTACTCATGATTCTGGACACAATGACGTAAGAAAGTAAAAAAAAAAAAATTTTTTTTTATGTACTGGTCAGTCTCCGTTGAGATTGGCCGCCGTGACCGAAATTCGGTCTGGAGAACATTATTATTGTTATTAAAATATGAATACCCATTATATCGTCTATTTTACTCGAACAGTCTGCTCAAGGAAGCCAAACCCCTGAATATAGAAGACCCAGACAGCACAGAACAACTGAAGCCGCCCCTATGCGTCAACCAACCGGACCCCATATCTGTCGAAGATCGACAGTTGCTTGGCAGGTATGTGACTTATTTACCTAATATGACTTTTTGATTCAAATACAAGGCTTTTACGAGAATAAGGCCCCTGTTAACACATGCCTTTTCGGCAGATACGGCGTATGGCTGATGGTGGGTCTATGCACTCCCAATCCTGATACACCGGATGAAGTACTCGGTCGCCTGCTTTCCGTGCTCTTCCACTGGTTCCATGTCACCTCCTACGCTTACACCGGTTAGTGGGACATACGTAAATACACGCACACACGATCACATATAAAAGCACAATATAAAAAACCTTAAAAAATACCAACTTCAACAACTAGATAATTCTATTTCTAAGAAGTGAAATATAACAGAAAACGAAATTAATACCAAAAAAAGTTAAAGTTAAAGTTATGGAATATTTAGAAGTCGGGACACCAATTTTGCCTACTGTAGATCTACGGTCCGAGCCACCGTTTTTTTTAAAGATTTTCTTCGATTTTCCAATGGCAACCAAGGGATCTTATGGTGTTATCATGGGAAATGGGGCCAACTTGGAAGGCTTACCCTTTCAAACGGCGTAAGACTATAAATCAAATCAGCCCACGGTGAACATAAATGCAGTAGAACATAGAATTCCTTATTTTTTAGGTCTTTTAAAAATAATATGTTATTATGTTCTTGACTAGTTTTTTTTTTAAAGATAATTCGTCAATATGAATATTTTACTGGTGGTAGAGCTCCAGTTACGGAGCTCGCGGGCGTAGGCACCACCGCATTACCTAATATACTTGCCGCTAAATGGTAGTGTTCAGCACTATCGTGTTTCGGTCAGGTGGTAATGTACGGCCCTGTAATTTTCGGCACAGAGGCATAACATCTTAGGCCTCAGGAGTGTTAACGCATCTGCATTTTGACCTTGGTCTTTGTGTGGGTGTTTATAGGCTGCAGTTATCACTTAACATCAACGTGAACTGCACGCTTGTTTGCCACTTCAGTTACATAAAAAAAAATGAAGAATGTATGTGTATTTATAGTTATTATTGTATGTGTGGGAAATATTAAGTTGATAAAAAAAATACGTTTACACTCACAGCCACACAGAAAGTATAAACCTGTGTCGTGGGTGCCGTTGTATATCTATATATACAACACATACACAAACATCCAGACTCGAAACAAATATCTGTAGACCATACAAATATTTGACCCGGTGCGGGGATCGAACCCGCTACCCATCGAATCAAACGGTCATCTCACACCGCTGGACTAACCAGGTAATACCGGCTAATTAAATATCCTAATCAATTTACACACAAACCTTCCGTATGAATCACTCTATCTGGTGGTGAAAAACGCATGAAAATCCTTGAAGTAGTCGTTGAGTTTATAGCTAACAGATAGACAGACAGACTGACGTATCGGGGGATAAATTGTTGTTTTATAATATATATCATAATAGGTTGGGGAAAAAGTCTTTTCGCATTATAGTATGTATGAACTTGTAATAAAATCTCTTTGGCTCTTTGGTAGTATTTGTATCTGGCTGGTTTTGGTATCATTGAAAGTTAAAATTTTAAAGAACATAATTCCAAATTCAAACTAGGCAAATGTGTGATTTTCATTTGTTTTTCGTACTGTCAAGATGAGCGAATCTAATGAAGAAATTCGATACATTTTAAAATTTTACTACAAAAAAGGTAAAAATGCAACGCAAGCCGCGAAAAAAATTTGCGATGTTTATGGACCTAGTGCAGTGTCTGTGAGAGTAGCACAAATTTGGTTTAAGCGTTTTCAATCCGGAAATTTTGATGTCAAAGATGCACCTCGCTCTGGTCGCCCTATTACGGATAAAATGGATGCCATTTTTGAAAAAGTGGAGCATGATCGACATATCAGTAATTACGACGTAGCTGAAGAACTGAGAATTTATCACAAAACAGTTTTGGGGCATTTGAAAAAAGCTGGGTACAAAAAAAAGCTCGATATTTGGGTACCTCACGAGCTCACTGAAAGAAACCTAATGAACCGTGTACTCATTTGTGATTCTTTATTACGACGTAATGAAACCGAATAATTTTTGAAGAAGCTGATAACTGGTGATTAAAAGTGGATCACGTACGACAAGAACGTGCGAAAAAGGTCGTGGTCAAAAGCCGGTCAGGCTTCATAGACTGTGGCGAAAACCGGGTTAACTCGCAATAAGGTGATGTTGTGTGTGTGGTGGGATTGGAAGGGCATTATTCATTATGAGCTATTACCACCAGGCAGGACTATCGATTCTGAACTCTACTGCGAACAACTGATGAGATTAAAGCAAGAAGTTGAGAGAAAGCGGCCGGAATTGATCAACAGAAAGGGTGTGGTGTTTCATCATGATAACGCTAGACCTCACACATCTATAGCCACTCAGCAAAAATGAAGAGAGTTTGTCTGGGAGGTGTTAATGCATCCGCCGTATAGTCCTGACCTTGCACCTTCAGATTTCCACCTGTTTCGGTCTCTTCAGAATTCTTTATGCAATGTTAGGTTAACATCACGAGAGGACTGCCAAATACACTTGTCGCGGTAGTTTGATGAGAAGTCCCAAAATTTTTATAGCAAAAAGGTTATCGAACAAAATGGTACATACAAGTTACATTTAAATAAACTATATTAAAAAATGTTTTGAATTATCTTAAAAAATGCGAAGAAACTTTTTCCCCAACCAATACATATACGAGTAGATCGATGAAGTAATATTTTCAGGAGAAACGGCGAACATGGTGGAAAAACTGAAGTTAGAACACGTTTGCGGCTGGGTCCGGAAGATAGCCGAAACTCGGCGTCGTGTGCTCGTCTCGTGCCTTTTGCCACACCCGCCGCACCACACGCGCCACGCCGGGCACTGGGACAACCTGGCCTCCGAGGCCACGCACCTCAAGGAGGGCCTCGACCGGTACGTAGGCCCCCACACTCCACACGCGCCACGCCGGACACTGGGACAACCTGGCCTCCGAGGCCACACACTTCAAGGAGGGCCTCGACCGGTACGTAGGCCCCCCACACTCGACACGCGCCACGCCGGACACTGGGACAACCTGGCCTCCGAGGCCACGCACCTCAAGGAGGGCCTCGACCGGTACGTAGGCCCCCACACTCCACACGCGCCACGCTGGACACTGGGACAACCTGGCCTCCGAGGCCACGCACCTCAAGGAGGGCCTCGACCGGTACGTAGGCCTCCACACTCCACACGCGCCTCGCCGGACACTGGGACAACCTGGCCTCCGAGGCCACGCACCTCAAGGAGGGCCTCGACCGGTACGTAGGCCTCCACACTCCACACGCGCCTCGCCGGACACTGGGACAACCTGGCCTCCGAGGCCACGCACCTCAAGGAGGGCCTCGACCGGTACGTAGGCCCCCACACTCCACACGCGCCACGCCGGACACTGGGACAACCTGCCCTCCGAGGCCACGCACCTCAAGGAGAGCCTCGACCGGTACGTAGGCCCCCACACTCCACACGCGCTACGCCGGACACTGGGACAACCTGGCCTCCGAGGCCACGCACCTCAAGGAAGGCCTTGACCGGTACGTCCACCATATATTTTTAGCTGGTCGAGTATTACACGTAAACTTGTTAAGATTGCTTCCGTGGTTTTTTTACACCATCCAATACACCCATTTAGCTGGTACGGGGTCACGCTTGGCATTAAATTGTCTCTGTAATACTAATTACAAGGTTACATTTGTTTTGGTGCGCATGCTTTCATTCGCCTCGGTATCGGCACGCATTCGGTTCGCTTTAGATTTTTTATCTGACTAGATTATAACGATACCATAACAAACTATAAACGCTTCTGTACGCTTTCGGTTCGCTGTCTATTTGACACGGGCTTAAGTTAACGTTTTCCTGAGTTTTAAGTTGTGTGTGATATTATGGACTAACTTACATGTTTATTTGTTTTTCAGTTTATACTGCCTGATTCCATATGGAATTATCACGCAGTCTATCTGGGATTACATCATGCCGGCGTGGATGGAAGCTATTTGCACCGATGTTCCAGAGAAGGTATTATACTTAATTTGAATTAGACACAATTTATCTGGTATAATGTATCAATAGTTTGGCGACGTGATGGTCCCACCGCCCATTAGTGTAAGATATTATTCGACAAGTGCAGTCAGTCAACCGAACAATGGGAGTTTAATTTTTTCCAATAAGGCGGTAGTGAATGCAAAATACAGGTTGGGCAGCGGCATCTCGCGATAAAATTACCGTCACTGCTATCGCCATTCTGGCTGACAAGCGTGGCAATTTTAGCATATGGGAGCATATGCCAAAATTGCCACGCTTGTCAGTCAATTCAATTGTTCAATTATGCACAACACTATCAGGGTGCATCTTTGGGAAATCCTTTGTCCAGCAGTGAAAGTCTTTCGGCGGAAGTGATGATGATACAGCGGGTTACAAACGATACTCGACATTTTATTGTCGATGAAATATGTCTCTCTGTGTGCAGGAGCTGTGCGAGCTGAAGGTGGCGGTGGGCAAGATCCTGGAGCCGGACGGTAGCATGGTGGGCGTGGACGAGCGCCAACTGTACCGCTTTGCCGCCCAACGTGTTGGCGACCACCCCACCGCCGCCGCCGCCGCGCCCGTGCTGCACTGGTTCCAGGTGACCTGCTCCTCCCCCCTTCTGTAGCTCCCCCCCGCCTACTGCAGACCCAACCCCTCCCGCCGACGCGCCCGTGCTGCTCTGGTTCCAGGTGACCTGCTCCTCCCCCCTTCTGTAGCTCCCCCCGCCTACAGCACACCCCACCCCCCCCGCCGACGCGCCCGTGCTGCACTGGTTCCAGGTGACCTGCTCCTCCCCCCTTCTGTAGCTCCCCCCCGCCTACTGCAGACCTAACCCCCCCCGCCGACGCGACGTGCTGCACTGGTTTCAGCTGACCTGCTCCTCCCCCATTTCTGTAGCTCCCCCCATGCCTACTGCAGACCCAACCCCTCTAGCCGACGCGCCCGTGCTGCACTAGTTCCAGGTGACCTGCTACTCCCCCCTTCTGTGGCTCGCTCCCCGCCTACTGCAGCCCCAACCCTCCTCGCCGACGCGACCGTGCTGCACTGGTTCCAGGTGACCTGCTCGTCTCCCCTTCTGTAGACCCCCCCTGCCTACTGCAGCCCCAACCCGCCCCCCACTGCCGCTGCCGTCCTGCACTGGTTCCAGGTGACCTACTGCTTCCTCTTTCTGTAGCTCCCCCCCTGCCTACTACAGTCCCAATCCCCCCCCGCCGCCGCGGCCATGCTGCACTGTTTCTAGGTGACCTTCTCCTTCCCCCTTCTATCCCCCCCATCCCCCCTCTCCCCCTTCTGTAGCCCCCCTCTCCGCCTACTGCAGCCGACCCCACGCCGCGCGCCCGTGCTGCACTAGTTCCAGGTGATTCGCCCCCTTCCTACTGCAGCATGGCATATGACATAGTATATCCTCCTTATGGGAATTCTGGTCCAGCTGTGGACATCTTTCGACTGATAATTATAAATTTGTCAATAATAATTTAATGTATCAAATCAATTTGTGTCGAAGTTTAGTAGGTCACCAATACTATTAATGCAACATTTCAGACCATATCTCTACTGGAGGTGAAGATACCGCTTTCGCAGTTGTTCGAGGTGTTCAGCCACTGCGTCGTCAACTTCCCGGAAAAGATATGCAAGCCGCCACAAGGTGATATTCAAAAATATGTTTTATATTCATTATAATGTACCACGACAGCGATTAACACCAGATTGAACGTACACTGTATCCAACAAATAATATTGCACGTCGACCCTAGTAAGAAGACTTCGACTGATAACAACAACAATATTCTTTATTGTACATCATTACAAAGATACGGTTTTATAAACACAAAATAACAACAAAAAAAATGTACAATTGGCGGCCTTATCGCTAAGAGAACAGTCTCTTCCAGGCAACCACCAATGAATACAAGAGAAATAATTATAAATAATCAAACAGTAGGGTGTACAAGAAACTAAAAGGAAGAAGAAAAGAATACATAGTAAAGAAGAATGAAGGTATAAATTATACACATAAACAAAACCAAAGACGACCATAATGATGATAACAATGACACACAAACATGAACACTCACAATAGGTACAGGGGAAGCATTAAGTTGAAGATTGACAAAAAATATTTTTTTTCTTGAATTTTAAATGAGTCAATAGAGGGAGCCTGCTTGATATTATGTGATATTGGGTTTGTAGAGCGTTATTTCTTTCACACCTTAGCAATGTGACGTTTGTCGACCATTTTGGTCAATTTTTGACCAAAACACAAGAGTGAAGTTCCTTCCGCTACGATTCGCTTTCGCCACGAGTTCGGTTCGCTGGCCCTAGTTCAGGTTCGGTTCGGTTAGCAGTTGTGTTTGACAAGGGCTTAAATGATTCACAACATAAGTTTTGTGTACCATGATGCTCTTAAAGGGAATACAACTCCTATGAGCAAGTTAGAAAGTTTTGCTGTCCGTAATTGTTGTATTTATTCTAGAGAGTGGTAAAGGCAAGGAGACGGATTCGAACGGGCCGCCAAGCGTGGAGAAGGACAAAGAAAAAGGCGATCAAATGAAGCCGCAGAACCTCACCTGCTGTATACTCATGCTCGACATACTGCTCAAACAGGTCAGCCTTATTTGTAATGGATAAACTAGAAAACAACTGAAATTATTTTAAAAATGTCTCAAGAAATTTATTGCTAGTGAGATACAATACGCGAAAAAATAAATGTCACTTTTATCATTACTTGTGATGATTTTAACCTTTTTACCAATTTCAATAACTAAGCTAACTAAAACTTCACATTTACTCGATTTAAATTTATACGAGTATTTAAGTCATATAATTTAAAAAATCTATAGCGCACTTGGGCGTCCCTATGTATTTTCGTTCCGCTCCGATAATTTTTATGTCCTTAGCGTACATGTATTTTTTGTATATCAAACTAGCTGTTGCCCGCGGCTACGCCCGCGTGGATGTCGTTTTATAATCCTGAACCGTCGAAATCGGTTGGAGCGTTCTGGAGTTATAGCGTCAGGAAGGAAAACCCGACTTATTTTTATATTATACATTAAAGCTATTTTTTTTTCATATTATTATGATACACGAAAGCCAAATTAAATCGGTCACAAATAAGAGTTGCTGGCTGATAAAGATAATATAATTTAATTATTTTTAATTAAATTATATTATCTTTATCAGCGAGCAAATTATATTATCTTTATATTATATTTACTTGCGGCCAAATTTTGATAGGCAACCTAGTGGATATATATTCTCTAGATTTTAAATATGCGTAAAATGTAGGTTTGCAGCGTATCTACTCGTAGATGAGCGAAATGATTCAGCAGTGGGATGCTAACCTACTAGGTCTGTGATAATTATACTGGTCGTTGTGTGTCTGTGTCCAGCTGGAGCTGCAGCAGCACCGCGTGCACCTGGCCAACGTCAGCAGCGAGGCCACCAAGCTGCTGCGCCTCATGCTCAAGTCCAACCAGGCCAACACGCCGCACCACGGTAACTGCTTATAACACCTACCTACCTCTACACACTCATCAAGAAATATTGCACATCGAGCCTACGAAGCTGGTAAGTAGGTACATATATTAAATGCTGTTTTATTTTTTTGCGATGCCCTACGGGGGTGTTACATTTATTTAGCTCATAAAATTTAATTTTAAGACCATAAAATGTACCATGCAACAAGCAAAAATACATTGAAATTGAAATTGCCGCGTGCACCGCCTACACCGCCTACACCCCTTACACCGCCTACACCCAGTAAAGATATAGGGCTCCCTTGGTCGGTTCCGTTGTGATGAAATAAAATAATATCGCTTTTTGAAGTGAACACTTATTTAGCATCGTTGTGTTTTGGAAGCCGATGAAACGAAAACGCGACAGTAAAAAGAGACAGACTTACTAGTCTGTTTCATTCATAAGATTTAACTTAAGAAAAAATGATGGAAAACGTGTCATGCGGTGTCTTTTATTAAATTTTTAAAAGTTTCACTTCTTCCACGTGTGAAATGCAGACACGCTTTTGTATTTTTATTTTGACCTTGATTTCTAGCGGATTGCGTGTCTGGCGCGGCAGGCGGGTCGTGTGCCTACTGTGAGGCGGCCGCGCTCTGCCATCAACTGGCCGTGCGTCTCGTGCGCGCCCTGCTGCCCGCCGCCCGCCCACAGGTACACCCCCCCTCCCCCACATTGTGCCGGCAGCTGGCCGTGCGTCTCGTGCGCGGCCTGCTGAACAGGTACACCCCCCCTCCCCCACATTGTGCCGGCAGCTGGCCGTGCGTCTCGTGCGCGCCCTGCTGCCCGCCGCCCGCCCACAGGTACACCCCCCCTCCCCCACATTGTGCCGGCAGCTGGCCGTGCGTCTCGTGCGCGGCCTGCTGAACAGGTACACCCCCCCTCCCCCACATTGTGCCGGCAGCTGGCCGTGCGTCTCGTGCGCGCCCTGCTGCCCGCCGCCCGCCCACAGGTACACCCCCCCTCCCCCACATTGTGCCGGCAGCTGGCCGTGCGTCTCGTGCGCGCCCTGCTGCCCGCCGCCCGCCCACAGGTACACCCCCCCTCCCCCACATTGTGCCGGCAGCTGGCCGTGCGTCTCGTGCGCGGCCTGCTGAACAGGTACACCCCCCCTCCCCCACATTGTGCCGGCAGCTGGCCGTGCGTCTCGTGCGCGCCCTGCTGCCCGCCGCCCGCCCACAGGTACACCCCCCCTCCCCCACATTGTGCCGGCAGCTGGCCGTGCGTCTCGTGCGCGGCCTGCTGAACAGGTACACCCCCCCTCCCCCACATTGTGCCGGCAGCTGGCCGTGCGTCTCGTGCGCGCCCTGCTGCCCGCCGCCCGCCCACAGGTACACCCCCCCTCCCCCACATTGTGCCGGCAGCTGGCCGTGCGTCTCGTGCGCGGCCTGCTGAACAGGTACACCCCCCCTCCCCCACATTGTGCCGGCAGCTGGCCGTGCGACTCGTGCGCGCCCTGCTGCCCGCCGCCCGCCCACAGGTACACCCCCCCTCCCCCACATTGTGCCGGCAGCTGGCCGTGCGACTCGTGCGCGCCCTGCTGCCCGCCGCCCGCCCACAGGTACACCCCCTCTCCCCCACCCCCCTACACACTGTGCCGGCAGCTGGCCGTGCGCCTCGTGCGCGCCCTGCTGCCCGCCGCCCGCCCACAGGTACACCCCCTCTCCCCACCCCCCTACACACTGTGCCGGCAGCTGGCCGTGCGCCTCGTGCGCGCCCTGCTGCCCGCCGCCCGCCCACAGGTACACCCCCCCTCCCCCACCCCCCTACACACTGTGCCGGCAGCTGGCCGGCGGACTAACCAACTGACCGGCTCATCAAATTACAGACGGCCGAGGAAGCGTGGTCGGAGTCGAAGAAGAACCAGTCGGAGGACGAGCGCAGCAAGTCGGGCACCCCGGCCGCGTCCGTCGACGGCCTCATGTCCATCGCCCACTCGCTGCCCGACAAGAGCTCGGTGGGCGGCGTGCTGGTGCACATGCCGCATGTATGTATGCCGCGTACCGCTACCCCACATACCGTGGTGCCGGGACTTAGAGCGCTTTGAAGCTGAAATGTATGTTTGTCCTGATCATTTGGCTCCTAATCGGATACCAATCGTTTTGCTATTGTTATTTTTTTTTTTTTTAAACTAAAAAAAAAATAGAAGTTAACCATGAGAAATATTGTTTCAGTAGTTTAACGTAAATCTTAAAAGAAATATTAAAATCTCATTCGCCATAAGCTTAAAGTGTGGGGTCATTTCAATTATAAACGATGTTTGTTGATTGGTTAGTCAAATTAGTATTTTGCAATTTACGATTCACCTCGCGACAATAAAACATTAGTCCATTTAACTATTTCATTTATTTTGTATTATAAATGTCATGCTTAATCTATGTGAAAATTTATCTTATAGTATGGCTATTTGTATGTATAAAGTATGGCATTTGCATTTTTTAAACTATTGTCTTTTCTGGGACAAATTGTCACCTTATATTCAACTAACTCGCTGTCTGAGTAAATCTTTCTGCGATTTTGCTATTCAAAACTCATTCAATGCAATATTTCTTTTTGTATGATTAACTAAACCACACTTTCACCTCATAACTAATCAGTTGTTAAAGACCGTTTATAGGTACTTAGTGAATTTTATGATAATTTTAACTACCCAACATACCTAACAATGAGAATTAAACTGACCTAATTAAAATTAAAGACATAAAAATATACCAATCAAATGAAGAACCTCGTCCTTTTTAAATTAGGTTAAAAAACAAAAAGAAGCACAGCTTCAAAAGCGCTCTAAAATAACAAATTATCAAACTATTTTTATGAAAAGTAGATCTAGTAACTGTTTAATGTTTCAAAAATTTATTGTTGCTTCTGTTGTTCGAAATTGATGTACAGGGTGAAATAGAAAGTATAGTATGGATGTATAGATTACTTTCTGTAGTGAGTACAGTTCTTTCAATCGATTTATATCTGTTTCGCCTTGTTTGGTGATTCGATAGACTTTCTGTCTCTTGTCTCTGTCTACATAAATTCTACAAAATATCGATGTCAAATTTGGCCGCTTATCCGACCAATTATACGCTTTGATACCGAATCACGGTGTTATTGGTTAGATACGTACTGTACGCACCTAGATATATTGCATATCGACCGTAGGAAGGAAATTTCGGCTTATTTAATAATTAATAAAAATAAAATAAAAAAACGTTTATTTGTAACAATGTTGCACATTATCTTAGGTATAAATTTAAAATGTAACATCTTTATATTTTATTTTTAAAGAAATATGGAAATAAAATTTTGACTTCAGGCGAGACTCGAACTCGCGACCTACTGGGAATCTAGTCCAGTCGCTCTTCCAATTGAGCTACTGAAGCCCTGCCCGATTTGTCAAATCTTTCCTTCACATCTATTGCATTGCTTTATGGTAGCAGCAGCGCCATCTATTACCAACTATGCTAGTTAGGCAACCGATATAAGCGCGGCTGGACTAGATTCCCAGTAGGTCGCGAGTTCGAGTCTCGCCTGAAGTCAAATTTTTCTTTCCATTTTTCTTTAAAAATAAAATATATTTCACAAGCATGTGTTAATGCGAAATAATATAAAACAACATCAATATAATCCATAGTTGTGCATTGCTACAAACTGGTCCTAACTCAGCATTGTGCTGGTCGAAAAGAAAAATCGACCGGCGCTGGTCTTCCGTTAGGGCCCTTTTGTTTGCAAAGTAAAATAATAATAAGACACGACTATACATACTTCAGCAACGTTAAAGATAAATAAGAGTCTTAACAACGTAACTTCACGCCTGTAATCCCCGAAGGGGTAGGCAGAGGTAAATGCATGCATTTAATCATACATGCAAACACCCACGACTCGCCGGTTACGTTTTGGCCCATGTAACAGGTGGCGAACCTGTTGCCATCTCCGGGCACATTACCAAACTCCGGGGTACTGGGAAACTTCCAGAAAATGGAAAAATCCCAATAGAAGCAGAGATAAAGGATTTTAGACCGTTATCTCTAATATCCCCCGACCCGGGAATCGAACCCAGGACCTCCAGCGTAATAGTAGTGGCCTGCTACCACTACGCTACTGAGGCAGTTAACTGAGAGTCTTAACAATAACAATATTACATAAGCATTTGCAGAAATTTAGATAATAGGCTGTTGTCTAAATTTCTGCAAGAGCCATACACTCGGGGGTGGAAGTGTCTAAAGGCATAATAGCGGGGAAGCCCGCTCCGAGCTCGAGATTACTCGCCCGTGATGGTGAAACCGGGGCCACACCTCTCGACACCCCCAGCCTCTCTCAACAGTGTTGCCCCCCGTCGACCATCGGGTTGGCTGTTTGGGGGGCCCACCAAGGAGAGGCGAGTCACCACCTGCCTAAAGTAGGATTCGATAATGTGAGATGTTGAATATAGGCAGGTGCCGGATCTCACTCCATAGGCCCAGCCATCTAGTCCCCCCAGTTCACCCACATAGCCCAAAGTTTGGCAAGTCATTTTCATTACAATAGCCCCATTATATTCTGCGGGGTCTGGCTGTGTCTGTATTAACTATTGATGCAGCCAGAGAGAGGTCCCGCCGAATATAACCCATTACAAAGTAGATCAAAATTCTCGAAAGGGCCTCTACGTGTTGGACCCCCCATGTCCCCGCGCAAGCCTGACAAAGGTCCGGGGTTCAAATTGGACCCCGTGCTGACGAGTTACATAATAAAACAAATTAAAAGCGAAAAAAAGAACAAAATTTGATTAAAAAAACACATCTTCTAACTTTTTTCAAGTAGGAATACAGGTATTATATATACCTGTAATATACCTGTTAAAACATTTACAGTCAATGAATTAATTGTAACAAAAAAAAAAGAAACAAAATTAAAAGAGAGAAAATAAAAATATAATGTAGTAAATAAGTACCTTGTAAGATAGTTTGTTAAGGTTTTTATAAAAAATTGAAAAAAAATGTACTATTTGATTAAATTACATTTGTAAGTATCCATTTCCAGATTACATCTTCTCATTATTTGGACTCTGTAGAGCGTTACGTCTTTCGCACCTGACCTATGTGACGTTTGTCGACCATTTTGATCAAGTTTTGACCAATTCCGGACTATTAGTGCTTACGTCGGCAGTGTGCAACAGGGATAACGCTCTACGAAGTCGAAACTAGCCGATTGTCTCTTTCATAAGGTCGATGTGCAATATTTCTTTACTGTATATATTTATTCTGAAGAGGATTTTTGTAAAATTTATGCCGCGACAGTTTATTTTGAATGAAAACGAAGATTATTTAAACATACTTTTTTTTTCCTCATAAATAATAATCGTCCTATTATTAATACTATTGCGACAAACAAATTCGACAAAGAAATCAAATCGTTATGGCCTGGAAAATATTATTAAAATTAAATACTGCTATCGAATTCACCTGTACAGAACTGATTTATGATAAATATTTGACTTACATGTTGTAGCTTTTATGGCTGCATGACTCGATACGATTGCTCCCACATAGTGATTGAATTTATAAATAATGAACCGATTTACTGGCGTTGGCGATGAAGCTTTATATTGAAAAAGAAAAAGGAAAATAAAATTAATTGAAATACAAAAATAATGAAAATAATTGATACGTCTAAGAATTTATTAAAGTCATATCCTTCATAACTTGAAAAAACTTATCAACCTTCATCGTAGTACGAAAAAAAGTCTTTCAAATACACAATTCGACCACAATCGACTTGTTAAAGTTATTTGTTACTCTTTATCAACTTCTGTCATTATATGGGAGCAATCTATTCGCTGCTGATTTCTTTTTGGTATAAATTTTGTTTGTATTGTGGCAAATACATACAGGCATCAACGCGCGTATGTATCTTCCATGGATGTTATAATGTTTCTTTGACAGGCAATGTGATCCGTTCTTTATAAATAGAAAACGACGATTTTGCGATTTAAGGCAACACTTCGTTTAATTTAACGTTGCGTAGTATTTGCAACTAACTTTTGCCCGCGAATCGCCCGCGTCGAATTCGTAATAAAAACGACTGACTTCCTATCAAATGAAATCAAAAAGTTTATTTTATCGTTTGGAATTACAGGAATCGTTTACGATTGTTACAAATTAATTACTATTTTAAACTATGGGGAATAACAATAGACATACATTTCACGCCAGTCTACAAGTAACACAAAATGATAATGAAGAAATATGTAGTTATGTATTAGGGTTGTTGAGGATTCCTCTTCCTCTTCCTCATAATGAGGAAGTTCCGCAATATTTTGGGATCCTCATCCGTTACCGCATCCTCATAAATAGAAATAAAAAAATCCTCTTCCGCTACCGCTTCCTCAAAATTTAAGAGGAATTTATGAGGAATTAAGGAGGAGTATCCATTGCAACGCACACACACGCCGCAGCGCGATGCCGGGCCGAACGGGCGAGCGAGACCTCCCCTCCCGCCACCGGCGCTGTTCCTTGCTTGTTTGTTTTAATTTTATTGACATAATAATATAATAATAAAGCTTTATTTATTCCTTACAATTTTAGATTGGTAAAGTTAGTATTAGCTTAACCTAATTTATTAGTACCTAAATAACTACAAACTATATAGCATGTATTTTTTTTTTATTATATTGTTGTAAGGACCGCTCTAGCGGTAAAAGCCTCCTCCATTTCATTCCATTTCGCCCTATCTCTTGCCAGTCTGTTCCAGGCCACAGGCGATGACATTGTTGCCACCAGCCGTGGCAACAATGTCATCGCTCCATCTTTTGAATGGCCTTCCCTTGCGTCTTTTCTTATATATGGGGTACCAATTTGTGAAAATGTTTGACCATTTGAAGTTTGGTGATCTTTGTACACGCCCAGCCCATTTCCATTTTTGAGACATTATGGTTTTTGTTATGTATTTTACCTTAGTGATTTTCCTTATGTCTACATTCTTTACTTTATCCGTTAGCCTTAGGCCTAAGAGACTCCTTTCCATGCTATTTTGGCACACTTTAGTCTTGTCAATCTGTTTTGTTGACAGTGGCCATGTTTGTGAAGCGTAACTCAGACAAGGTATTAAACACGTCTGCAACGCTTTACTTTTCAACGCAACTGAGAGATTGCTCTTGAATACCTCTTTCATTGCCCAATGTTTGCTCCACGTTATTTTTATACTTCGCTCTACCTCTTTATCGTTACATGACTTGAATTATATTAAATGTCCCAAGTATATGTAGTCTTCGACATATTCAATTTCTATTGAATCTAATTTTAAGGGTATAGATTGGCTATTTGTCATAACTTTAGTTTTCTCTCGGTTAATTTCTAGGCCTATTTTATTGACATACATTACATAAAATACTATGTTTATACGCGTACGCCTCTAAAAAATTCGAAATATTTGGGGCTTTACGGAACTGTATCTATGGCAATACCTATCTTCTCTTCCATCAAATGTCCCAGCGAACGACTTTTTAGCAATGCTGGATTGGTAGGTATATTAATATGATGAGCTAAAAAACCGGTTGTCAGGGGAAACAGCTTCCAAATTAAATTAACTCCTTGTAATTAATTTTGATTAATAGTATTCATAGAGCAACACGGGCCACCGGCCGCGGCGGACTGGAGGGGAGTAGCCATAGCGTTTATTACCGATGCAAAACAGACTGCCATTTTTCGCACGCTATTGCGACACACACGCACACTACAAAAATCATCTATTACTACGAAACTCACACCTTGACTTTAACAAAATACAGAAACAATTTCACGCACACATAAACATCTAGGCAACAGGTATAGGCCTAGGCCTGCATATGGCTACTCCCCTCCGGTGTTGCTCTATGATAGTATTAAATTCTTTTGTTTTGATTAATAATATTCGACTTAAGTATCTAATTAACAAAGAAATAAAGACTGCATTCTTATTTTCATTTCAATTTCTAAATTAAATTGTATCATTCACTCAATTTTTTTTGTGTGCGTATGTTGTGTAGATATGTTACCAAACTCGTCCTTAACTGCTGGACCGATTTTGATGATTCATTATTGTGTGTGTTTTAAGAATGGTTTAGATTCATAGTTTAGTCCACTGGAAAATGCCCATTTAATTATTTTTTTTTTGTATTTATGTACTTAGTTATGTACATAGAGACAGGACAGCGGATTTTGGGTTGGGTCCGCTAGTATTTATAATTCCGTATCATCTTCTTTTCATCTTTCTGAAGCGCGCAAGGCCTCGCGGCTGGTGTAGAACACAAGCGATCTACTCGATCAAGCGATACGGGTGCGGTCGAGTATTTGACGGGTGACCACTAGAGCCAAATTAAAATGCGCGTTTCCGTGCTTCGGAGAGCAAGTTAAGCCGACGGTCCCGGTTGCTGTAGATAAATAGCAGTCGTTAAACCTTGTCGCAGGCCATATGTATGGCCGGTTTGAAAACATCCGACAGCGGGTTGGCCACTAACCCTTATCTCCACCAACCCGCATTGGAGCAGCGTGGTGAGTTGATATTATTATATAAGTTGATATTATTATTTATTGTTTACTAGCTGACCCGGCAAACTTCGCATTGCCTCAGAATGAAATAAGGTGTCAAAGGTTTGATAGATACGGACTATTTGTATGGAAAAATAAAATTGTGGTTTTTACTGTTTCCCTTCAATTTCTTCATATTTTCTTACCTTTTAAACCTTCCCTAGACTTCCAAAAATCGTTTAAAACCAAAATTAGCCAAATCGGCGAAGCCATTCACGCGTGATGCCGTGACCAAGGAAAACGGGTTGCATTTTTATATATATAGACGTGGCCGGCTATGCTAACACCAAAAATTTAAAAAGTGGAAATAATTGAATTATACGGTATTTCGTTCACTACAAAATAAATTTAATTAATTTTATAGCGTCAACAACACGTGGTAATTATGCTGTTAAATTGTAGCTTATATGACACGTTTGTAGATTTACCATAACAGCGCCATCTATTGATTACTTACTCAACCCAGTCGAAAAGTATCGACATCTGTTAGAATCATTTGGAGTTAACAGATAATTGTGACTGTCAAATAATAACAGACAAATAATTAGCAATAAATTAAAATTGCGACTATAATTTGAGATTTAAACTATCCTATCTCTCAAGTTGGATCGAACTGCACATGGTGTGCGAATTTTATTATAATCGGTTAAGTGGTTTAGGAGTCCATTGAGGACAAACATTGTGACACGAGATTTATATATATTAAGATGTATTTTATTTATTAAATATGCAAAGTAATTAATTATTTTTATGTTTCATTAAGGACCTCTCTGCGAGTAAAGGCCTCCTGCATTTCACTCCATGCTTTTCTATTCTGTGCCTTTTTTATCCAGTTAGTTCCGGCTACTTTAAGAATCTCGTCTGCCCATCGTGCCTTCAGTCTACCTCTTTTTCTTTTAAATTTTGTGTGTCCATTCCAGGCTGTCAGTTTCCTACTCCATTTTTCCTCGCTCATACGTGCAACGTGACCAGCCCATTTCCATTTTTGTTTCTTACAATGTTCGAGAGCATCTTTATCTTGTGTTGTTTTTCTAATTTCTATGTTTCTTTTTTTGTCATTTTTTTTCAGGTTAAGAATACTTCGTTCCATTGCGCTTTGACATGTTTGGATTTTATTTTTAATTTTATTGTCATATTACTATTATTATATCATTAACTGCGTCAGTAGCGTAGTGGTAGCAGGCCACTACTACTACGCTGGGGGTCCTGGGTTTGATTTCCGGGTCGGGGACTATCAGAGATAACGGTTAAAAATCCTTTATCTCTGGTTCTGTTAGGATTTTTCCATTTTCTGGAAGTTTCCCAGTAGGTACCTTGGAGTTTGGCAATGTGCCCGGAGATCGCAACAGGTTCGCTACCTGTTACATGGGCCAAAACGTAACCGGCGAGTCGTGGGTGTTTGCATGTATGCTTGAATGCATGCATTTACCTCTGCCTACCCCTTCGGGGATGAAGTAATGTATATTCTTCCTCTTCCTCATCCTCATCCTCTTCCTCATAAAATATCCTCTTCCTCATCCGCATCCTCTAAATTTGCGCGTCACAATTCCTCTTCCTCCTCCTCTTCCTCATAATCACTTCCTCAACAACCCTATTATGGATATCAGTAGAATGTCTCATTTCCTCTCTTACATGCAGATAATGTAGAGTTTAGAAAAAGAAAAGGAGTCAGTCTTTGTCATTCACTGGTAAGGTTCAAAAGGCCGATATATACTGAGAAAATATGATGATAATTCAATCCCCTAATTAAACCTTTTGAGAGTTCAATTTGAAAAAAAAAAGTTTATGTTATATTATGTTATAAATATATTTATGTCCTTCCCAGGGTCTCAAACTATCACCATTACAAACTTCATTAAAATCCATCAAGTTGTGAAAGAGCAATACCTATGATGAAATTATCTCGCCGATCGAAACGACCACTCGCTGTTGTGTGGGATGAATAATTTCGGAAATCAAATTTACGAAAACTTACATAATATGTTTGTAAGTTTTGTGTCTTAAATTAAGCACTTGAGTACAAAGTGGAGTAAATTTAAATGCTGTTTAAATAACCGCTTTATGCTCTATATTACGCAAAAGGGGTATATTGAACATTGATAAATCCGTTTCGAAAAATTGTATATCGTTGGGCCTTTTATTATTATAGTCTTTTAATGCCTTACTACGTTTACATTACAATTAAAATAAATATTTAATACTTATTAAATAATTTATCAGGACCTCTTTTCCAATAAAGGCTCCTAATGCCTCCAGTTATTTCAGTCTTGTCTTATCTAACTGTACCGGCTGACTTTGATATTTCATCAATAATTAGTAATATTTTTTGTATAAAACGTCGAAAAATCGCAAAACCGTCGCGCCGTGCCCGCCAAAGCAGCGCCCCCTGCCGGCTAGTTCCCGTATCTATATAATAGATGTATAGTTTGTTCATTTCATGCAACTGTCTCTAATAAGCGACGTCGGCTCGGACGCCACGCTCACTAAATCGTCGGCCGATACGCAAGTATGTTGCGATTCTTATCTTCGCTTTTTTTGCTTCTCGTGGTTTATTTTTCTTTTGTTTCTCGATGTTGTGATGCGCTGTGTTTTATTCTATCTATAATAGGTACCCGAAGTCTGATAAAATGTACCTTTAAAAGCATATTGTTCTTGGTTTCGGCATTTATCTGGCGAGGAACACGGCAGAAAATTTTGCTTACATTTAATTTATAGTAAGTTAAAGAGAAAAAAAATACACTTTAAGGGTAGCAACACCTATGCATTCTGAACTCAGGTTTCTGTAAAGATGTCTGTAGGTTGCATTATTTACTTTGATGGTTTTTCGAGATAATAATCCCAGATCCAGTTTTCATAAGAGCTGCATCAGTAATGGCGGATCTATAGAGCGTAGATATTACAGCATGAATACATTATTTGTCGTTTAATAATGGTGTTAAGCTATACCATTATCTCATTACATCATAAAGTGATAATTTTTTTTTAAACGATTTAGTCTTTAACAGTATTCAAAGACCTCTAAGTGTACTGCAACTGGTTCTTATTAATTTGTCAAAACACAAACATAAGGTGACGTGACGTTGGTGTGACGGACGAGGCGAAGTGATTTGTGGGACGAACTTCCCTGTGAGGTGATCCCTCGATGCTACAATATGGGGTTCTTCAAAAATGGGGTCAAAAGAGTTCTTTAGGGCTGGCAGCGGGTTGGCAACTCCCCTGGCATTACAAATGTTCATAGGCGACGGTGACCACTTTCCATTAAGTGGCCCGTTTGCTTGTCTGTCAACCTTTACCTTTAGTCATAAAAAAGTGAGCCCCCGACTCATTGGCTGAATGAAAGCGGCAGGGATCGCGCCTAGGGTTACCACCTCTTAGTTGTCTAAATCCGGGAGAAAAAAAATTGATTATCATAACTTTTTATTTTGAACTTATAACATAACAACGTAGATATAATTGTATTTAATCAAAATACGGCACGAGTTCATGGATCGCTGTTAGATATAGACTAATGAATGAGCGAACGAATGAAATTTAAAACATGAGAAGAAACGAAACTTGTGCGTTGTGCTTCGCCAGATATAGATCGAAATATTATTATGACTTTTTTATAAATCAGCTAAAATAGGTATTTATTATTTATGACAATAAAAAATATCAGTTTTTTTAAATCGAATCATGGTATTCATAAATTATTCCGCTCATTAATAAGCTTTATGTATTCTCAAAATATTCAAAATTGTTTTAAAAATAAATATAAATACAGTGATTCGATTATATAGCACCTAAATGTTAGACAAAAATAACTGTAAATAGCAAATTAAATAGAAAACATCTCATTGGTTTAAAAAAAAACTAAATTATACACTTATTGCCCAATTTTCTTGGTACACTGCATCCTAAATACTATATTTTTAATCGTTATGTATATTTTTGGTTAGTACTTGTATTTTGCAACTTTACGTTTGTAAAGTGTAATTATTCTCATAATTGGTTGTAATATTATTTATGTCATTATTTCCATAAGGTAATATCTGCAATGTTATTCTAATAATCTTGAATTGATTCAATAAAATGTGTAATATAATTTGTTTCATGATACTTCGTTTTGCATATGGGGTATTCCTTGAAGCAGCAGTATCTATTATAATAAAAAATAGGTGGGTCAAAATTACTGATTTAATATTGGATTTTTGTACATCACCCAAGCGTAGGGTTGATTTTCAAAATCGCATTTAAATACGTTATTTATGCGTAAAAAATATCGTTTTCAATAAATCAACAGTATTTCAAAATGTTTCCTCTGGTCGATGAGGTTTTGTAAAGTTTTATGTTTTTGAAATTTTTGAAACGAATATCGTTTCAAAAATGTTTTACTAATTTTATAATTGGCGAGATAAACAATTAAAAAAAGTTTTCTTTCAATGAATATTCAGGCAAAGGCAAAATAAAGTTCAAATTCAATTTATGATCGATGACTGAAGAAATCTAAATCAATCAAACATTCTGTCTAACAACTGTTTTCCTCACTGCTGTTACAAAGGGGTATCCTATAGACAGTTAGCAACTCTAGCTACAAGTAGCGCTGACGGTAGATAATGACGGCGACGGTGGAGACGATCACGGAGCAGCTGGACATGGCGGTGACGCTGGCGCCCGACCAGCCGCCGCTGCAGACCGCGCACACCGTCACGCTCACCGATACCGACGTCGCCACCGCCACAGCCGACGTGAGTATAGCGCCCCCCACACCCCCCCACTCCCCCGCCGTGACACAGCCGGACATGGCGGTGACGCTGGCGCCCGACCAGCCGCCGCTGCAGACCGCGCACACCGTCACGCTCACCGACACCGACGTCGCCACCGCCACCGCCGACGTGAGTATAGCGCCCCCCACACCCCCCACTCCCCCGCCGTGACACAGCCGGACATGGCGGTGACGCTGGCGCCCGACCAGCCGCCGCTGCAGACCGCGCACACCGTCACGCTCACCGACACCGACGTCGCCACCGCCACAGCCGACGTGAGTATAGCGCCCCCCACACCCCCCACTCCCCCGCTGTGACACAGCCGGACATGGCGGTGACGCTGGCGCCCGACCAGCCGCCGCTGCAGACCACGAACACCGTCACGCTCACCGACACCGACGTCGCCACCGCCACCGCCGACGTGAGTATAGCGCCCCCCTCCCCCCACTCCCCCCACTCTCCCGCCGTGACACAGCCGGACATGGCGGTGACGCTGGCGCCCGACCAGCCGCCGCTGCAGACCACGCACACCGTCACGCTCACCGACACCGACGTCGCCACCGCCACCGCCGACGTGAGTATAGCGCCCCCCACACCCCCCCACTCCCCCGCCGTGACACAGCCGGACATGGCGGTGACGCTGGCGCCCGACCAGCCGCCGCTGCAGACCACGCACACCGTCACGCTCACCGACACCGACGTCGCCACCGCCACCGCCGACGTGAGTATAGCGCCCCCCACACCCCCCCACTCCCCCGCCGTGACACAGCCGGACATGGCGGTGACGCTGGCGCCCGACCAGCCGCCGCTGCAGACCGCGCACACCGTCACGCTCACCGACACCGACGTCGCCACCGCCACCGCCGACGTGAGTATAGCGCCCCCCTCCCCCCACTCCCCCCACTCTCCCGCCGTGACACAGCCGGACAGGGCGGTGACGCTGGCGCCCGACCAGCCGCCGCTGCAGACCGCGCACACCGTCACGCTCACCGACACCGACGTCGCCACCGCCACCGCCGACGTGAGTATAGCGCCCCCCACACCCCCCACTCCCCCGCTGTGACACAGCCGGACATGGCGGTGACGCTGGCGCCCGACCAGCCGCCGCTGCAGACCGCGCACACCGTCACGCTCACCGACACCGACGTCGCCACGGCCACCGCCGACGTGAGTATAGCGCCCCCCTCCCCCACTCTCCCGCCGTGACATAGCCGGACATGGCGGTGACGCTGGCGCCCGACCAGCCGCCGCTGCAGACCACGCACACCGTCACGCTCACCGACACCGACGTCGCCACCGCCACCGCCGACGTGAGTATAGCGCCCCCCTCCCCCCACTCCCCCCACTCCCCCCACTCTCCCGCCGTGACACAGCCGGACATGGCGGTGACGCTGGCGCCCGACCAGCCGCCGCTGCAGACCACGCACACCGTCACGCTCACCGACACCGACGTCGCCACCGCCACCGCCGACGTGAGTATAGCGCCCCCCTCCCCCCACTCCCCCCACTCTCCCGCCGTGACACAGCCGGACATGGCGGTGACGCTGGCGCCCGACCAGCCGCCGCTGCAGACCACGCACACCGTCACGCTCACCGACACCGACGTCGCCACCGCCACCGCCGAACGTGAGTATAGCGCCCCCCTCCCCCCACTCCCCCCACTCTCCCGCCGTGACACAGCCGGACATGGCGGTGACGCTGGCGCCCGACCAGCCGCCGCTGCAGACCACGCACACCGTCACGCTCACCGACACCGACGTCGCCACCGCCACCGCCGACGTGAGTATAGCGCCCCCCTCCCCCCACTCCCCCCACTCTCCCGCCGTGACACAGCCGGACAGGGCGGTGACGCTGGCGCCCGACCAGCCCCCGCTGCAGACCGCGCACACCGTCACGCTCACCGCTTTCACCGTTCCTTAAAAATAAAGAACAATGGTTTATTTGATTTTATTCGATATGTGCTCATTTCCATCGATAAAATCGTAATACATACTTATGACTGATGAAATCTAAATCAACTAAACATTCTGTCTAAGAACTGTTTTCCTCACTGCTGTTACAAAGGGGTATCCTATAGACAGTTGGCAACTCTAGCTACAAGTAGCGCTGACGGTAGATAATGACGGCGACGGTGGAGACAATCACGGTCAAATTTATTTTCATTTTTCTTCAAAATGTAACCATGATGGTATACGGCAACAGGTGTGTACACCAAACCTGCTGGGAGAGCAGGACGGTATGGCGGAGTCGGTGGAGGAGGACATGACCAACTTCTGGCCGACCACCGCCGGCAAGTTCCACTTCTGTATTGATGAGCTGCCGCAGGAGCTGCAGTATATTCATCAGTTGTTGCAGGTTAGTCGATTGGACTTTTCAACCAACATTAAAAGTGTTATTATCATTTACCAATTTATCAGTTATATTTATAGTTATACAAGATAGCGGTATATAAGGACAGTAAGTTAATGTCATAATAAAAACGATTAATATTGTAAAAGAAAGTTTATGTTTTTAGGCACTGTGACTCCCACTGTCCTCCTTAGAGTTTTCTTCAAGTCACAATAAAATAGACCTCTCGCCAGAATAAGCAACATGCACGGAGAGCGCAAGATAGACATTGATGAACGCTTTTCCGGGGTTTGTCTATGAAAGAAATACTACACTAGTGGGTAAACACTTACGTTATCCATCGCCATTGAATACTGCCATCTATGAAGTGACGATGTTTCATTGTTTGAACAACGTCAGCTACCTCCGTCCGGAATATATGCACTTGTATTTTATTCAGTTACTAGTTGCAGAACAACATTCGCTGGGAACGTCGTTTTGCCATACAATAAATATTTTTGCCATGGCGTGAGAATCGCGTTTGAATTAAATGTATTTTGAGAATATCCTACTAATCAAACATGTGGGGATTTAAAATTGTGTGTGTCAGCTTCGACACACGACAGGAGTTTACTCGATGTGCGCAAGGAGAGCCGTGCGTCCGAGTGAAACACGTTCACTCGACCGAAGCGCTCACAGTGGAATGGCGTGTAACCACAGAGTAATAATAAATATAATAATGGCAACCCATTAACCACAGAGTGATGTCACATAATTAAATGAACTACGTTACGCCTCAGCATTCGTGTTTCACTGAATTTTACTCCTTATAAAATTACCGTACCGGGCACCGGGCCTTATACTCGTAACTCAAATCGTTTTTTAAAGAGTAAACTCCAAAAATCAACTGCTCTCTCTATTTTAATACAATGTAATTTTACTAGGAGTTAAAGAACACTACGCGCCCCGACGTGCTGTACCACCTGCTGCAGTGCCTGCAGGTGCTGGTGCTGAACACTGACGCGCTCGCCGAACACAAGGGCTTCCTCATCTGGTGCCAGGAGAACCTGCTCATTGACAAGTCAGTCCACTATGTTATTACACCAGGACATATTTTCTTCCATGTAAAAGGGGGTTTGAAGATGCGCTCATGGCCCCGCGGCTGGTGTAGATCGCAGTTGATTTACTCGTTTGTGCGATACGGGCGCGGTCGGGTGTGTAATGGGTGTTAGTGGCAAAATTAAAAACTGCGCGTTTCCGTGCTTCGGAGGGCACGTTAAGCCGTCGGTCTCTATCGGTCGCTATCGACAAATAGCAGTCGTTAAACCTGGTCGGAGGCCTTATGGGCGGTTTGAAAACATCCGACAGAGGGTTGGTCACTAACCCATACCTATCTCCACCGACCCGCATTAGAGCAGCGTGACGGAGTAAGCTCCAGGCCTCCTCCCGAGAAGGGGAGAGACTCGTGCCCAGTGGGTTGCTATTATTATTATTATATCTGTCACGTCGCGTGTGCAGCCTGTGGAACGTGCTGGACGCGGCGCAGTCGCACCTGAGCTCGGTGGCGGCGCCGGTGCTGCTGCACTGTGTGACGCTGGCGGGCGGCGCCGACGCCTTCTGCGCGCGCGTCAGGGACCGCTTCCACCACCCCGACCCCGCCGCGCGCTTCGCCGCCGTCGACCAGGTCACGCTGCTGCTGAGGTACTGTGTAGTGTGTAGTGTGTAGTGTGTAGTGCGCGGTGTGTGCGGGACCGCTTCCACAACCCCGACCCCGCCGCGCGCTTCGCCGCCGTCGACCAGGTCACGCTGCTGCTGAGGTACTGTGTAGTGTAGTGTGTAGTGTGTAGTGTGTAGTGCGCGGTGTGTGCGGGACCGCTTCCACCACCCCGACCCCGCCGCGCGCTTCGCCGCCGTCGACCAGGTCACGCTGCTGCTGAGGTACTGTGTAGTGTAGTGTGTAGTGTGTAGTGCGCGGTGTGTGCGGGACCGCTTCCACCACCCCGACCCCGCCGCGCGCTTCGCCGCCGTCGACCAGGTCACGCTGCTGCTGAGGTACTGTGTAGTGTAGTGTGTAGTGTGTAGTGCGCGGTGTGTGCGGGACCGCTTCCACCACCCCGACCCCGCCGCGCGCTTCGCCGCCGTCGACCAGGTCACGCTGCTGCTGAGGTACTGTGTAGTGTAGTGTGTAGTGTGTAGTGCGCGGTGTGTGCGGGACCGCTTCCACCACCCCGACCCCGCCGCGCGCTTCGCCGCCGTCGACCAGGTCACGCTGCTGCTGAGGTACTGTGTAGTGTGTAGTGTGTAGTGTGTAGTGCGCGGTGTGTGCGGGACCGCTTCCACAACCCCGACCCCGCCGCGCGCTTCGCCGCCGTCGACCAGGTCACGCTGCTGCTGAGGTACTGTGTAGTGTAGTGTGTAGTGTGTAGTGTGTAGTGCGCGGTGTGTGCGGGACCGCTTCCACCACCCCGACCCCGCCGCGCGCTTCGCCGCCGTCGACCAGGTCACGCTGCTGCTGAGGTACTGTGTAGTGTAGTGTGTAGTGTGTAGTGCGCGGTGTGTGCGGGACCGCTTCCACCACCCCGACCCCGCCGCGCGCTTCGCCGCCGTCGACCAGGTCACGCTGCTGCTGAGGTACTGTGTAGTGTAGTGTGTAGTGTGTAGTGCGCGGTGTGTGCGGGACCGCTTCCACCACCCCGACCCCGCCGCGCGCTTCGCCGCCGTCGACCAGGTCACGCTGCTGCTGAGGTACTGTGTAGTGTAGTGTGTAGTGTGTAGTGCGCGGTGTGTGCGGGACCGCTTCCACCACCCCGACCCCGCCGCGCGCTTCGCCGCCGTCGACCAGGTCACGCTGCTGCTGAGGTACTGTGTAGTGTAGTGTGTAGTGCGCGGTGTGTGCGGGACCGCTTCCACCACCCCGACCCCGCCGCGCGCTTCGCCGCCGTCGACCAGGTCACGCTGCTGCTGAGGTACTGTGTAGTGTAGTGTGTAGTGTGTAGTGTGTAGTGCGCGGTGTGTGCGGGACCGCTTCCACCACCCCGACCCCGCCGCGCGCTTCGCCGCCGTCGACCAGGTCACGCTGCTGCTGAGGTACTGTGTAGTGTAGTGTGTAGTGTGTAGTGCGCGGTGTGTGCGGGACCGCTTCCACCACCCCGACCCCGCCGCGCGCTTCGCCGCCGTCGACCAGGTCACGCTGCTGCTGAGGTACTGTGTAGTGTAGTGTGTAGTGTGTAGTGTGTAGTGCGCGGTGTGTGCGGGACCGCTTCCACCACCCCGACCCCGCCGCGCGCTTCGCCGCCGTCGACCAGGTCACGCTGCTGCTGAGGTACTGTGTAGTGTAGTGTGTAGTGTGTAGTGTGTAGTGCGCGGTGTGTGCGGGACCGCTTCCACCACCCCGACCCCGCCGCGCGCTTCGCCGCCGTCGACCAGGTCACGCTGCTGCTGAGGTACTGTGCAGTGTGTAGTGTGTAGTGCGCGGTGTGTGCGGGACCGCGAGACCGGACCGAAATATGGATTTATTTGTGTCTCTTTTACTGTCTTCTTTTCATTTCATCGACTTTTAAATCTCAACGATAATAGAAGTCTCCATTAAAAAAAATCGGCATTTGTTAAAATGTAGAAACATCTATTTATTACGAAAAATACTGATGAATAATGGCAAACATTTACTTAAGTATGACAATGGAAACAAATTATTATTTTCACATATTAAGACATTTTGTGCGTATTGGTAGATTTATGGACGGTTCGCCGGTGAAGTCGAGCCTGCCGCTGCAGACGGCGCTGGCGACGGCCTTCTGCTACCTCATCTCCAGCATGGACGACATCAACGTGTACGTGGCGCAGCGGGCCACGCTCTACATCGGCACCATACACGACCACGCCATCGAGGTCAGCCCCCGGCTACATGCCGCCCGACCGTGCACGCGTCTCCCTCTTCCTCCCCCTCCCCCATTGATCCCATTCCTACATTTACAGTTTGTTTCAAAGACAAAATTATATAATAATGGCAACCCATTATACGTCCCACTGCTGGGCACGAGTCTCTCCCCATTTTGGGGGGAGGCCTGGAGCTTACTCCACCACGCTGCTCCAATGCGCTGCGGATTGGTGTAGATACGGGTTAATGGCCAAACCGCTGTCGGATGTTTTCAAACCGTCCATAAGGCCTCCGACAAGAACGACTGCTATCCATCGATAGCAACCGGGACCGACGGCTTAACGTGCCCTCCGAAGCACGGAAACGCGCATTTAATTTGCCACTAGCGGTCACCCATCACACTACCCGACCGCGCCCGTAGTACTTAACCGAGTAGATAGCTTACGATCTACACCAGCCGCTGGGCCATGCGCGCTTCTAAATATGAATTATTTGTCCAATACTTCTTGGAAAACGAAAAAGTTAACCAACACCCCAATTTAAAAATCTCTCATGTTCGTTCCACTAGCTGCTGCTGTTCTGCCTGGAGACGCAGTTCGACCTGGTGATCGTGGACCGGCCCATGATCCTGCAGTCCATCTACCAGCTGCACAACACGCTCAGCGACCGCCGCATCCTCACCTGGGAGTTCTTCCTCAACCGCTTCGAGGCTCTGTTCTTGGAGGCTCAGATCAACACTAACAAATCCGTCGATTTCTCTAATCTGAGAGGTGAGTGGTGCAATGTTGGATACGCCAACATTTTTTAAAAGTTTCTTTCTCTGTTATTATAAAATATGTTTTGATTTTATTTGCTTTTTTTTATCATCCCTTTTCCATTTTTTAACAGGTTAAGTTGTAGTTGGTGTTGTAATTTATGTGGTGAGTTTTTTTTTAATTTATCAAAAGTGTATTTTGCAATGTTTACGTTTAGTTACTAATAGCGAATTTCGTTCCAAACTTTCATTTCCCTATGTTTAAATGTTATTACATAGAATGCTTTTGGTAAGTTACTTATAATTGTATTGTATTCATAATAATTAAGTTATATTAATTCTCTTTCGATAAACTGGCCAAATGAACGTCCGGTCACGCGCAATGTAGGGTTCTGCTTGTCCAAGTATATGTTTGCAGCAGGTTGAGTATTACTCTTAAACTTTATTATTTAACTACTGTCATTAATTTTGTCACACCTTCCAAAACAATTATTTTGCTGGCAGAAGGTAAAAACCTATACTTTTTTTTTTTAACAAAAATTGGCATGTTTAACCTTTAAGCTTAATATTACACAGACGAATCCATTGATTGCATTTTTCAGTTTAAGAAAGAATCTAATAAACGTTTCACGTTAATCCATACAACCTGCACAAAGATATGAACAAACGAAATTTGGATCAGTCCATTAATTTACGCTGCGTTCTGAACATAGGAAGTAAATAAGCAAATACTATATTTCAATATTGGTGTTAGACTGAGTACTACTTCACAGAACTGGTGAGCAGTGAAACGAGCTCCGAGTGGTTTCTGTACAAAGTGCGTCGAGCTCACGAAGCTCTTAGCGTCAGCGTCAGCGGCCGGGAGAACG
Organism: Macrosoma leucophasiata; assembly: GCA_036365455.1. Taxonomy (NCBI): domain Eukaryota; kingdom Metazoa; phylum Arthropoda; class Insecta; order Lepidoptera; family Hedylidae; genus Macrosoma; species Macrosoma leucophasiata. The sequence continues at coordinate 1,417,198 of JAWQUS010000004.1, read as the reverse complement.
TACACACACTTAGTGCGTCACTGGGAGCCAAGTGGCCTTACAAGCGTACCATTTCTGCGCCTGCCGCTGTACCACCGCCTGATGCACGCATTGGTATGTATATTTTATTTTAACGAGATCTCAGTAGTGTTGAATTTTACTTTACAATTTTCAAGTTTATGATGCTGTGGCTGATCTAACCATTCCAAACAAAATCTGTGACAAATGGAAGTGAAATTAGCATCGTTGTGACTTGAAAGTCGATGAAACGAAAATGAGACAGAAACATATATTTATAACATTTAATGTCGGACAAATTTGATAGGAAGCATTGGCGTGCATGCGTAGTTCAAAACTTGAGAAAAAGCATATATACCAAACACCATGATTGTTGTAACAATCATGGTGTTTGGTGTATACGTATTATACATTAGAGTCTTTTTATATTTTATTTACATTCCGTGTGAATAGCACTCATGTTTTTTCTCTAACCAGATCTCCGTAGCGTTGAACATTTTCCATTAAATAAATAATTACATTAAAACGCCACAGCATCATTTATGCTGTGGCGGAGATCTTCCTTGATAGGAATTTCAACATGACTTTTATATCAAGCTCTTTCTCTTAACAAAAATCTATCACTACTGTGTTATTTTTGTAATCTTTTGTATTTTTTGTACGATACCAAGTTAATTTGTCATCCATTCCACAGAGAGGGAGCGCGAACGGGAGCGCGAGAAAGTGTACTCGCGTCAGTACTCCGCGCCACTCCTCAAGCGCAAGACGTCTCGCTTCGGGCTCGGCCAGCTGCTGGCGCCACAGGCACTCGCCCACAGGAACAACTGCTCGCACGGTCAGTTACTGGTTACTGCACTGAGCGACTGTAGGAACGGGAGTGTGAGAGAGTGTACTCGCGCCAGTACTCCGCGCCACTCCTCAAGCGCAAGACGTCTCGCTTCGGGCTCGGCCAGCTGCTGGCGCCACAGGCACTCGCCCACAGGAACAACTGCTCGCACGGTCAGTTACTGGTTACTGCACTGAGCGACTGTAGGAACGGGAGTGTGAGAGAGTGTACTCGCGCCAGTACTCCGCGCCACTCCTCAAGCGCAAGACGTCTCGCTTCGGGCTCGGCCAGCTGCTGGCGCCACAGGCACTCGCCCACAGGAACAACTGCTCGCACGGTCAGTTACTGGTTACTGCACTGAGCGACTGTAGGAACGGGAGTGTGAGAGAGTGTACTCGCGCCAGTACTCCGCGCCACTCCTCACACGGAAAGCGCTTTGAGCTAGGCTGATCGCTGGCCCCACAATTACTGGCACATAAGAACATTTGTTCACACACGGTCATATGTTTTACTAACTGCTTATCCTTAATTAAACCATTTGAGTTAGAGTATGTTATTACATAACTATAACAAATGCATAACAACTTAGGGGTGGCAACGAATCTACAAGTTGACCTTCGGTTTTATTTAAAGAAAAATGGAAAGAAAAATTTGACTTCAGGCGAGACTCGAACTCGCGGCCTACTGGGAATCTAGTCCAGCCGCTCTTCCAATTGAGCTACTGAAGTCCTGCCCGATTTGTCAAATCTTTCCTTCACATTTATTGCATTGCTTTATGGTTGCAGCCTGACCTTCGGTTTTTAACCGACTTCGAAAAAAGGAGGAGGTTCTCAATTCGTCCAAATCTTTTTTTTTTGTGTAGATATCTATAGGCAGTATTCACTTACCATAAGTGAACCTGTTCGTGCACGCATGTGCTGCACTGTACACATACAAAAGTAACGCACAGCCTTGGCTTACAAAAGTGAACACCAGCTTAGTATGAGCACTACTGGAGTATTGAACAAAATGTTGTTAGCAAAATGTGCAGCACAAAATTTCTAAGAATCTTCAATGTTTTTTTTATATTTTTATGTAATGGAAGTGGCAAACAAGCATGCAGTTCACATTGATGTTTAGTGATGACTGCAGCTTATAGACACCCACACAAAGACCAAGGTCAAAATGCAGATGCGTTACCACTCCTGAGGCCTAAGGTGTTATGCCTCTGTGCCGGCAATTACAGGGCCCTACATTACCACCTGGCCGGAACACGATAGTGCTGAACACTACCGTTTACCGGCAAGTATATTAGGTAATGCGGTGGTGCCTACGCCCGCGAGCTCCGTCACTGGAACTCTACCACCAGTAAAAAATTATAATTTGATATCTTCCGCCAGACGGTTTCCACTCGCTATCGGGGCGGTCCACCGAGGACACGCTCACGACGGTGCTACCCAAAGCCGTAGACCTGGAGGAAGCGGACCGAGAGACCACCAACCTGTTAGTCTTTTTGCTGATGCAGTTCTTGTCCAGGTTATGAGATATTTATTCAAGTCTAGTGGTAGAACCCACTGCTGCTACTCTGGGCTCCTGTGTTCAATCCTCGGGTCGGGGCTATCTTATCTATTTATACATCGTGTAGCCGAAAAGGTCCAACAGTATTAGACGATGTTCATCTACCTATATCAAGTTTCAAAAAACTTTTTTATACAAAATTTAAAAATAAATTATTTGTTGTTTTATTTGACAACCCTAACAAGACGTCAATGAAAACGCTCAGTATTTCACACACACATACCGTGCGTGCAATTCATACCTATGCACACTCGCGTAGCGGTCACCTTCGACTGATATAATTATGCTGTCAGCTGTTGTTGTCAGGGTTGAAACGCATACAATTTGAATGAAAGTTTGACTCTCAATAACTCATGATTTTACATTTTCAGTAGAAAAAGACCTTGGGGATGTAGTTGAAATCAGTATAGGCATAGGCTGTTGAAAAATTTTATGGACCGGTTACACCTTGTATAAATACTTGTAAAAATTTCGGCGATTCATTTAATCGCCGAAATTTTTGTAAGCCCATAACTTTCAAACGACTGCACCAATTTGGATAAATCTATATTTTATATTTATTTATTTGGAGAACCAACAGTACAAGACATATTTAACAAAATTAAAGGAATAAAGACAGAGGGCCACTTAAAGGTTCCCACGTATAGAAATAGTATAGATAAAGGTGCAAGACTAAGAAGTAAACATGTTTAATATCTACAGGAGAATGAGTACAATATCATTATATTAATATAAGTCTGTTTTACTACACGAAAGAAATAAACCATGTGTTGCTGAAAAGAAGTTTTATTGTTAGTTTTTTTTTATACAGAGACTATTTTATCTAGGTAATATAAAACAATATGAACTCAAACCTGAAAAGAAGAAACGACAATGAAAGTTTATTCTTTCACTTTTATAACATATTAAAATTTTCATTGATTATGCAATTGTCAATCAACTCGTATTTGAATCTGTATCTAACATTCTGAATTCGTTTCTTCTTTAAAATCAGTCAATTAAAAAGTTAAAAACTATAACCAAACTTCATGGTAAATAAACACGCAGAGTGCGAAGAAAGAAATAGTATTTCTTTACAGTTATATAATAATAGAACATTACAATAAATTAACATTTAAATCTTCCGAAAAATAAGTTGCTTAAGGACCGCCTCGCTGATGCCGCACTAGTTTCAAACAGATCTATATCGGTAACATTGCTTTTATTATTGAATGTATTGCACGCACGCTATCAGAAGATATGTCTGTAGCGTCACATTATGATGTGTTAGATAAACATCCGGACGCCGCAAGATTAGTGTCGAGCGTCGTGGGCTCGTCAGTTGTCCCTACGCCTTAGCAGAGAATATGTAATAATACTACGTATAGAATGGACACTTCGACGTCCAGCCCGATTTGTCCGCATCACTCAACCCCTGCCCCTCTTATGGGCGACGGTTGGTATTTTGTATGTGCTACGCACACAGGTGCGCGTGTAAATACACGTCACTGATTGATATCTGTGTAATAGAAACCAAATTAAGCGTTTGTATGGAATTTTGGCGGAGTGTCCGCGGTGTGGCCTTAGTACCGCGCATTCGCACCTCAACCCGCCTAAATTAACCGCTACAGTGTAGATTATATGGTGATCACCAACATGGACTTTTCATTTCCATCATCCACAAAAGAATACGCAAGAACATTCAATAATGGCAATCACACAAAGAACGCTAAATGTCTTTAATCGTCAGCTAAAAAAAAATTTAGAAAATATTTAAAAATTACCGATGGTGGTATGAAGTTTGCGCGAAGGTATCCGCCATTTTAAGGGGCAAAAGTGTATTATACATTAGGATTTTCCATTTTCTGGAAGTATGTACCCGGCGATGTCTATAGCCCGTGATCCCATTTAACGTAATCGGCGAACCGTGTGTGTTTGCATGTAGGCTTGAATGTATAAACTTATCTAAGTCTATTCCTGCGAGGAATATAGTCATGAAGTAACGTTAACTTATTTGTACTATTTATTTTTCGCAATAACACATGCGAGTGAACTTAAGAAATGAAAGAAAAACGGAAAGAAAAATTTGACTTCGGGCAGGAATCAAATCTGTGGCCTCAAGATAACCAGTCCAGCTGCTTTACCACTAAGATACCGAAGTCCCACACCGATGCGTCAAATTTTGCTTTCCCTTTTTGATTTTTAACCAATTTTAGGGTCGTTAGGCCGTTCTTCGTTAATTTCCTAACGATAGCGTATTTATTCATTGATATAATCCTCAGATCGGATCAAGCGCACCCGACGGACGACAAAACATCGATCAAGACTCAAGAGCTGGTGCTAAAGCATCTATTTCTGTTGCTCGGCTACAACAGTATTGAGAAGTATTTCCATATATCGCCTCATACGCTTCGGTGAGTGTTGTACAACTAAAGATATTTTTTTTAGTATCTATCTGCCTCAGTAGTCTAGTGGTAGCAGACCACTATTCTTACTACTTCCAACGCTGGGGTCCTGCGTTTGATGCCTTTTTCTCTGGTTCTAATGGTTTTTTTCATATTATGAAAGTTTCCCAGTACCTCGGTGTTTGGTAATATGCCCGGAAATATCAACAGGATATGAGCTAAAACGCCACCTGTTATATGAGCTAAAACGTAACCGGCGAATCGTGGGTGTGATGTATTTTTGAATGCATGCATTTACCTCTGTCTACCCCTTCGGGGATTACAGGTTACAATGTGATTCAGTATTTTGTTGTGTAATGAAGGTGGCAAACTGGCATGCAGTTCACATTGATGTTAAGTGATGACTGCAGCCTATACACGTCTACACAAAGACTAAAGGTCAAAATGCAGATGCGTTCCAACTTCTGAAACCTTAGTTGATATGTCTCTGTGATAAGTTATTCAGCATAGTACATTACCATCTAACCGGAACATGATAGTGCTGAACACTACTATTTGGCGGCAGATAGTATGTATGTATGTATCTTCACGCCAGGTCCCTAACGGGGTAGGCAGAGACTGTAGAGCGCCAGACATCCCGGCTTTGACAAACCTCTCATGCCTCGTCTACCTTCATCATTCTCTTCATACATGCACGCCGATTCCTAAGACTTTTGACCCCACCATCAGACAGAACTCGACCTATTTGGTCATGGTAGGTCAGTCTTGGTCTTCCTGGGCCTCTGCAACCATCCACATTCGCATTGTATATCTGTTTAGTCATTCGCTCATTCGACATTCTTTCTATATGCCCGAACTATCGGAGCATCTTTTTTCATTTTTACACCGATACTATCATTCACACAAAGTCTCTTTCTTACATCTTCATTACGAACGCGATCGGTGAGTGATACACCGCAGATCTTGCGCAAAGATCTCATCTCGACCGCGTTCAACTTACTTTCATGCTCAGATGGTTCAACTTACTTTCATGCGGCAGATAGATCAGGTAATACGGTGCCTACTAGACGTGGGTCGTCGACGGTTTTTACGTCAACGCAACGACATGTTATATGTTTCTTTTTGTTTGCAGTCAATCGTCAATATTCAACGCGTTCATGGCGAACTTGCCGCAAGTGTTGGACCAGAACCACGTGATGGGCGCCAGCGTCGCCGAACCCACGCTGCTGCTGTTGCAGGTGACATTTTTATTTTTAACTAGCGGCTCGCCCCGGCTTCGCGCGGTTGCAATGTTACCTACCCTCTCCTATTCATCTTAGCGTGATGTTATATAGTCTAAAGCGGTGATTCCCAAAGTGGTCCATATAGACTTTGGACACCTAGAGCCTGGGATCCATGGGACTCGATGGGGGTCTACGTAGGCGTGAATAAAATTTGGAAATATGGAAATTTAAACTAATATTATAAAGAGGTAATATTTTTTTGTTTGTTTGTTTGTAATGAAAAATTCTTTCACTATTCGAAAGCTACATTATCCACGAGTAACATAGGCTATATTTTATTTTGGAAAAAATAGGGTTCCGTAAGATATTTGGGTTTTTCAGACACCATCAGACAGGTGTAAAAAATCAACCAGAAAAGTTACTTATTTTGCGTACGCTGCCTAAACTATAAAAGATATCGAGGAAGACTTTAGGCTATATCTATGTATAATCATCATGCTAAGACGAATAGGAGAGGGTAGGCAATATTGCACCGCGCGAAGCCGGGGCGGGCCGCTAGTGTGATATAAATGTAGCAAGGAGGCGGGTTCACGGAAACCAGAAAAAAATCGAAAGGGGTCTACAAGAAAAAATAGTTTGGGATCCACTGGTCTAAAGCCTTCCTCGATAAATGGGCTATCTAGCACTGAAATATTTTTTCAAATCGGACCCGCTGTTTCTGAGATTAACGCGTTCAAACAAACAAACTCTTCAGCTTTATAATATTAGTTTAGATGTAATAAAAGTGGCAAACAAGCACGCAGTTTACATTGACTGCAGCCTATACACACCCACACAAAGACCAGAGGTCTTGCTATTCCTGAGACCTTAGTTGTTATGTCTCTGTGATAAATATTACGAGGCCATACACTGCCATCTTACCGGATCACGATATGAACATTTTTTTTTTTAATGTAATGGTAGTGGCAAACAGGTATGCAGTTCACATTGATGTTAAGTGATGACTACAGCCTATAGACACCGACACAATGACCAGAGGTCAAAATGCAGATGCGTTGCCACTCCTGAGGCCTAAGGTGTTATGCCTCTGTGCCGGAAATTACAGGGCCGTTCATTACCACCTGACCGGAACACGATAGTGCTGAACACTACCATTTAGCGGCAAGTATATTAGGTAATGCGTTGGTGCCTACGCCCGCGAGCTCCGTCACTGGAGCTCTACCAGTAAACATTTGGGGGCAGATTGATTTGGAAATGCGGTGTTGTACACGTTCTCAAGCTTTCATATTAGAAATTGAGATTTGAATTTAGCTGCGATCACTATTATTAGCCGAAGGAAGTTGATTGCTAGATTTTATCTACCCTAAAGATATCAGAATCTATATGTGTGTGTGACGACCCAGTTAGTGCAATGGTATGAGACGACCTTAAATTCGAAAGGTCGATTCGATTCCCGCGCCGGGACAAATATTTGTATGGTCTACAGATATATGTTTCGGGTCTGGGTGATTATGTATGTGTTGTGTGCGTACAAAGGCACCCACGACTCAGGTTACAAACAGACGATCTCTCCTTCATTAGTGAGATTCTCATGTCTCGACATCGTAAGCCTAGCTGCGGTACTATGGTTTATCGTAGGCTTAAGTAAAAAATATGCTGAGATAAAGGAAAAAAAAGAGAGACAAAGGAAAAATGGACAAAAATAATAACAGAATGGTATCCCAGGAACGAAAAAAGAAGTAAAGGACGACAAGTCAAACGCTGGGAAGATGACCTCTAAAAGTATCTAAACAAGCAAGAGACAGAGAGAAATGGAAATCATTAGAGGAGGCCTTTGTTGACGGGCAAGCTGTCATTTAAACCAAGTACAATTGTAATCAATGGTGAACATTAATATTATTGTTAAACTATGTAAAAAGTAAAAAATATCGATTTTTCGTCGACATATTTGAAATATATCGATACTATATATACATCGATATCGATTGCATTCGACGACCTGGTTAATCCAGTGGTGTGAGATGACGGTTTGATTCGAAGGGTCGCGGGTTCGATCTTCGCACCGGTACAAATATTTGTATGGCCTACAGATATTTGTTTCGGGTCTCGGTGTTTGTGAATGTGTTGTATGTGTACAACGGCACCCACGACACAGGCTTATACCTACTGTGGGGCTGTGAGTGTAAGCGTATTTTATTATTATTATTATTTATTTTTTCCCGTTTGCCCATCCCTAATTTATCGTCATGATTGCAGTACTGCTGCCGCGGCGGGGGCGGCGGGGGCGGTGGTGGCGGGGGCGGGGGCAGTTCGGGCAGCCTCGGTGCCAACGCTCCCCCCCCGCCGCCCACACACTCGCTGGCGGCCCTGGAGCCGCACGTGCGGCGGCACTGGCTCATGGCGCTGTTGGTCGTGTTGTACAAGGTGAGTCCCCTCGTGGCCGCACCACACCGCGGACACTCGGCTAAAATTCCATGCAAACGTTTATTCTTGGTTACCCAGTCTTACTACCGGTCATCGATCGGGATGTGTTTTTGGAAATAACTCTTCTCATCAGAAATCCAGATGACGTGACGGGCTGATTCTTGCCAGGCGGTGGTTATTATACATAGCATATAATGGCTAATCTATCGCACGCAGGGACTGCATTAGCGGCTAATTTTAAAAACGATTTAAATTTTATCCTTACGATAGAGTACCTTCCGGCCATATTATTCTCTAGAAAGTCTTACCCAAGTTAAGGGTATCCTAATAATCTATCCTAACGTTAGGGTAACCCTAACGTTAGGATAAATTTAGCCTTTACTTTAAGCGCTTAGTTTAATCTCTTAGTAATAAGGTTTTTGCTTACCGAAGTTGATTGCATCGCACGCGCTGGTATCAAATAAACCATTACCCATTTGTTAGATTTGTATCGCAATGCCATTAAAATAGGGTATATTTTAATATACGTGTGCCGCGCGCCGCCAAGTCCAGAGCGCTTTTTGTGAATTTCGCGTTTTGAGAAGTTGTCTTTTTACGAGCGGTTGGCATTCTGAGATGATACAGCATAAAATGCACGTTTTAACAACTTATTTAAAAGGAAACTCTATTAAAGGCTTTCCAAGTTGGTTGGAAAGGTAACCAAGTTGTAAGGCGTTTTTATAGGGTAAAAACATTCTTACCTATTAATTTACCCGCTAAAAATAAAGATAGGGAAAGCTTCCTGTCCCTGAATTTACACGTTTACTTGCCGCTCGGTGAGCCAATTGAATTCAAGCATTGTCTATGTTGAAAGTTTGAATGTTTTTATGATTGTAGTTAGTTTATTTACGTAATTGGAACCAAAATCGAAGCGATGGTCGTATGAGAGTTACCTGAATACATTATTTTTCGTTGGGCAAGATTAAAATATGTAATTTGCGTTTACCAATTCGAAAGATAAAAAATTGTTTTGTGCTATTCCAGTACCACTACAGCTCGGGCCCAATCTGCGGCTACGTGAGCAGCCTGGTGCGCGTCGTCATCAACAGTGTGCAGGCGCAACACCACCAGTGCCGCCGCATCCCGCCCGTGCTGCTGCTGCCCCACGCCCACGTCCACGCCCACGCCCACACCCACACCCACGTGCCGCCCACACGCCCACGCGGTATGTACGCAGGACCAATGCACGAAGGAGATTCCTTTGCCAGGGAGATGTCATTTCACCTCTGCTCTTCACCAATGCAATGAAAGACGCCTTCAAGCTCCTGGAATAGCAAGGACTAGGCATCAATGTCAAGGGCGAATACATCACTCACCTTCGGTTTGCCGACGATATTATAGTCATGACAGAGTCGCTGGAAAATCTCAGCACACTGCTCGAAGATCTCAATCGAGTGTCCCAAAGAGTGGACCTTAAAAATAACATGGATAAGACCAAAGTCATGTTCAATAACCTTGTATTGCCCATTCCAGTGTCCGCTGGGAACTCGATCCTTGAAGTTGTCTATTTAGGACAAATCATACAACTAGGCAGATCGAACTTCGAGGAAGAGGTCATTTACCGTACCCAACTCGGCTGGGCAGCGTTCGCGAAGTTAAGGAGCGTTTTCTCGTCAAACATCCTGCATATTTTTATATTGTCCTGCAGTCCTTGAAGACGAAAGTCTTTGACCAGTGCGTTTTACCGGTGATGACCTACGGTGCCGAGACGTGGTCTCTCACTATGGGTCTCGTACGAAAGCTCCAAGTCGCTCAGCGGTCAATGGAGAGGGCTATGCTCGGCGTTTCTCTACTGGATCGAATCAGAAACGAGGAGATCCGTAGGCGAAAGAAAGTCGCTGACATAGCCAAGCAAAACTCAAAGCTGAAGTGGCAATGGGCAGGGCACATAGCTCGGAGAACCGATAGCCGCTGGGGCAGAAAGGTTCTCGAGTGGAGACCACGTATCGGCACAGGACGTCCACCTGCAAGATGGCATCTGGACGTCTGGACGACCTGGTGAAGGCTGCAGGTACCCGCTGGATGCCCGTCGCTTCCGATCGGTCGGCATGGAGGTCATTGGAGAAGGCCTATGTTCACCAGTGGACGTCCTATGGCTGATATGATGATGATGATGATGATGAATTGTTTTGTCAATGTGTTTGTTGATATATCAATTCATCATTATCATCAATCGTAATATTTAGCATCCTAATCAGATACAAATCGGGATGCATCCCTAAACTGCTAAAAACAACGCATCTGCATTTGACCTCCAGTTTTTGTGAAGATCCTGTATCCTCTTACCATCAACGTGGACTGCATGCTTATTTGCCACCATCAAAACACAAGAAACATATTTTATTGCATTTTCTGTTTATAGGTAGTGAAGTTCCGCCTAAGCCGAGTGTTAGCGGCGCAACGGGCAGTAACGTAGCGGAAGAAGGTCCCAGTGGCACCCACAAGTCGCCCGCGCATTGGCCTGAGTCTACCGACATTGCTAACACGCAGTATGTATAATAATAATAATTATTTTTTAAATTTAATTTATAATGGAATCGCTCTTACGCATATTGCCATTGTCTAGTAAAACGATATTTCGTATTCATATATAAGCAACGTAAAAGTTAGAATCAGTCAGTCAGTCAATTATTTATTATGTCAGTCAAGTGAGTCACAGTCAGTAATTCCAATTCCTCTTGACCAATGATTGTTATTTACATTATTAGTTTCGTCATTATCACTTTCATACAGTTGTGCAAGAGAAAGGGCGCTCCATTAGACATTCTCGTGAATAGGGTAGGAATTCAGGTAATTTCCGGCACAGAGGCATAACACCATAGGCCTCAGGAGTGGTAACGCATCTGCACTTAGACCTTGGTCTTCGTGTGGGTGTCTATAGGCTGCAGTCATCACTTAACATCTATATGAACTGCATGTTTGTTTGCCATTACATAAAAAAAATCGTGTAGAGTTATTTTATTAACGCTTGATGGGTAGCAACGTCCCACAATAGAACTGTTCGATATTAAAAACCGAATTTATACGTAAGTTTATAAACCTGTTATTTATGGCTACGACAGCCCGACTCGCTCTTGACATCCTCCTCTCTGACACCTGACAGATGACAGCTCGCTCTCTTGCTATTCTGTCTTCGTTGTATCAAGTCGCACTCTCAGACTAATTTATAAAAACATTTTAAAAGAAAAATTACGAATAAATACAAAACAACAAAACTGGCTTTCACTCCTGTCCAGAACAAAAGCTACCGCCACTGCGACCGCCAGTCCGCCTGCCTAGCGTGGCGAATATCGCATATTCACCTCTAATGTTTGCACAACACTATAGTTAGCATCTTTGGGGAAGACTGAAGAAGATGAATGATGATGTCACAATGTTTTACAGAAAACAACCGCTTACAAATGCAGGGGACGGAAATGTGGTTAGTTCAGGGCAACTGCAACACACATGAGTCACCACAGTGCTGACCACCGACATAGCTCACATTCAGTATTTATCGTTATTACAGTACAATCGTTTATTTCCATTATCAGCAAAGACACAGATATAAAATAGGCTTTAAACTAAACGAAAATAGTCATGGTTTGTATTGTGTTGTATGTAATTGTCAGCTATATAAAGTGGCGAGGTTTCCTTTCCCAAAAACCAGCGGCGCGTATAACGTTCCCACTTTTCTGACACTGCAGACATTGCTAATGATGATTATGTATGTCGTTATGTAAAAATGTAAATGTTTAGTACAATGTGTTGTAGATACCAGCAGTGGAGCCTCGAACAGGAGTCCTCGGAGAGCGAGCTCATCGCCATCCCCGAGACCAGCGACAAGTCCGACACCACCGTGCACGGCAGCACCGCGCCGGTAAGTGCCGCCCCCCGTCCCCCCACACGCCGGCCACCATCCCCGAGACCAGCGACAAGTCCGACACCACCGTGCACGGCAGCACCGCGCCGGTAAGTGCCGCCCCCCGTCCCCCCACACGCCGGCCACCATCCCCGAGACCAGCGACAAGTCCGACACCACCGTGCACGGCAGCACCGCGCCGGTAAGTGCCGCCCCCCGTCCCCCCACACGCCGGCCACCATCCCCGAGACCAGCGACAAGTCCGACACCACCGTGCACGGCAGCACTGCGCCGGTAAGTGCCGCCCCCCGTCCCCCCACACGCCGGCCACCATCCCCGAGACCAGCGACAAGTCCGACACCACCGTGCACGGCAGCACCGCGCCGGTAAGTGCCGCCCCCCGACCCCCCACACGCCGGCCACCATCCCCGAGACCAGCGACAAGTCCGACACCACCGTGCACGGCAGCACCGCGCCGGTAAGTGCCGCCCCCCGACCCCCCACACGCCGGCCACCATCCCCGAGACCAGCGACAAGTCCGACACCACCGTGCACGGCAGCACCGCGTCGGTAAGTGCCGCCCCCCGTCCCCCCACACGCCGGCCACCATCCCCGAGACCAGCGACAAGTCCGACACCACCGTGCACGGCAGCACTGCGCCGGTAAGTGCCGCCCCCCGTCCCCCCACACGCCGGCCACCATCCCCGAGACCAGCGACAAGTCCGACACCACCGTGCACGGCAGCACTGCGCCGGTAAGTGCCGCCCCCCGTCCCCCCACACGCCGGCCACCATCCCCGAGACCAGCGACAAGTCCGACACCACCGTGCACGGCAGCATCGCGCCGGTAAGTGCCGCCCCCCCGTCCCCCCACACGCCCCCCAGCGACAAGTCCGAAGTTGGGAAAAGTCGATGAATGCGACAAAACATAACGTGATTAATAGATAACCCCTTTAATAGTTAGATTTTAGACTAGATTCCCAGTAGGCCGCGAGTTCGAGTCTCGCCTGAAGTCAAATTTTTCTTTCCATTTTTCTTTAAAGTAAAATATATTTCACAAGCATGTGTTAATGCGAAATTATATAAAACAGTTAGATTTTATTACATATATCGATTTTAAATTAATCAATGAGGTTAACAAGTTTACATAAATGGACGTGCTGATGATTACTAGACTGTAAAAGTGAACAAAATTTCAGGGATCATTCGACGAGCCATCGCATTATGAGGATCCGCCCCGCGTCGATACACAGACCATCATACCGTATCCGCCGATCAGTAAGATTGTGAGTACATTGTTTTTATATATATGACGGGGATGGAGAATATTAACATACTGACCTGACTAAACCGATGATTATAGAAACTCCTTAGCAAAGTATTAAACATACCCAGTGGTTTGATGGACAAGTGTCATCAATGACACTTGTCAGTTAAATTAGAATTTGAAAATGAGAAAATAAAGGAAGGCAGTCTGGGCCGGTTCCTTGATATAATTCTGTAACTCGATATAGCAATCTAGATTCAAGTTGTACATTATGTAATAGTTGTAAATTAGATATAGTAACTGCCTCGGTAGCCTAGTGGTAGCAGGCCACTACTACTACGCTGAGGTCCTGGGTTCGATTCCCGGGTAGGGGGTTATCAGAGATAATGGTGAAAAAGCCTTTATCTCTGGTTCTATTGGGATTTTTCCATTTTCTGGAAATTTCCCAGTACCTCAAAAGTTTGGTAATGTGCCCGGAAATGTCAACAGGCTCGCCACCTGTTACATGGGCCAAAACGTAACCGGCGAATCGTGGGTGTTTGCATGTATGCTTGAATGCATGCATTTACCTCTGCCTACCCCTTCGGGGATTACAGGCGTGAAGTTACGTAGATATAGTAACGATGCGCGTAGTATTGAATTGATTGGCAGGAGAGATTTGTATTGTGTAATGAGCGTTGGTATTCCGGTAACTGTGTCCCCGGTCGTAAGAGTTTCTTGCCCGTTCTTCTCTGCCGGCGTAATCGAATGGGCGGATCTTTGGCAATAAACGACTATTGCTTCACCTTCTGCCAAACCATGTGCTTTATTTTGTCATCCGCTCGAGTTCCCACTTACAGACGCCCACAAACACGAACAGCATATTGGCTTATGGAAAGACACGCAGACAATACTACCTTGATGTCCTAGTTGTCCTGACTGGAGAGGCCTCCTGCCGATATATACGGTTGACTGGTAGAGAATGCCCTGTGGCATTAAGTCCGCCTTATGTACTAGGTGCATTAAAGTTTAAATAAATAAATAAATAAACCAATGAGCAACTCACAGCTCGTGCTCACTCATTCGCGCGCTTCCACAATATCAATAATTGTAAACATAAAAGGCTTCCGTGTCGTGTACACGGTATTCATGGTCCGGCAGAAAGGGTGGGCGCGGCCTCACGCCGGGTTGCCGCTTATTACACTATCTGGTCGCAGTACAAATACACCGGCCGCTCTGGTCGCCCTAATTGGGGCCCTAACTCCCTAAATTTTACTACACTACCTTGACCCTTGCTATCGTACCCTGAATACCGTGCCCTGTGATAAGTCCTTTTCCCTTAGTGAAATTGTAATTATTGAATTAGTATGTATGTATGTATCTTCACGCCAGGTCCCTAACGGGGTATGCAGAGAGTGTAGAGCGCCAGACATCCCGGTTCTGACAAACCTCTCGTGCCTCGTCTACCTTCATCATTATCTTCATACATGCACGCCGATTCCTAAGACTTTTGACCCCACCATCAGACAGAACTCGACCTATTTGGTCATGGTAGGTCAGCCTTGGTCTTCCTGGGCCTCTGCAACCATCCACATTGAATTAGTGTATAATTATATCTACCTCAAGGTCACTCAGAGAGCAATGGAGATCAATCTCACAGAAAAACTCCGAGCATGGGCTATGCTCGGAGTTTCTGAAATGAGGAGATCCGCATGACAACCAAAGTGACCGACATAGCTCACTGAATAGCGAGACTCAAGTGGCAGAACTGACGGCCGTTGGGGCAGAAGAGTTCTGGAGTGGCGACCGCGTACCGGCAGACGAAGCATTGGCAGGCCCCCCACGAGGTGGACCGACGACCTGGTGAAGGTCGCGGGCAATCGCTGATTGAGGGCTTCTTAGGACCATTCCTTGTGACAATCTTTGGGGTTTGGGGGAGGCCTTTGTTCAGAAGTAGATGTCTATTGTTGAAGTTATGTATGTATAAATGAATTTGTCCAGGGGGGTGGCAGCGTGGGTGGTGGGGGTCACTTGGTGGGCGCGGGGGTCCCGGGGGGCGCGGGGGGCGCGGGCCGGTCGGCACACGCGCTCTCCACCAGCTCCTCGGTGTCCATCGCCAGCGACTCTTCCAACTTGTGAGATCTTGTAACTCAGTACTGTACTGTAGAAGGAGCATAATCGTTTAGGAAGTATTATATTATTAATAAACGCTTTTAAAAAAAAATGGTTATAATGAATATAACAATTTTACTTTTTATGAATGAGGACCATTTTCTTCGACTTTTCAATTTATAACTGCTTAACAGGTAGATACTAATTTTTGTTTTTATATTATTTCGCATTAACACATGCTTGTGAAATATATTTTATTTTTACAGAAAAATGGAAAGAAAAATTTGACTTCAGGCGAGGCTCGAACTCGCATAGTTGGTAATAGATGGCGCTGCTGCTACCATAAAGCAATGCAATAGATGTGAAGGAAAGATTTGACAAATCGGGCAGGGCTTCAGTAGCTCAATTGGAAGAGCGGCTGGACTAGATTCCCAGTGGGTCGCGAGTTCGAGCTTCGCCTGAAGTCAAATTTTTCTTTCCATTTTTCTTTAAAAATAAAATAGACACTAATTTTGTTTTAACCCTAAGTTTGATTTAAAATAGCTTTGTAAAATAGACGCCACCAATTCAAAATAATAGTATAAATATTAAAATATTTGATTGAATAAAATAAAAATTTTAAAACAATCCAAAGCATCTACCAGTTATATAGGCTAGGATCCCAGAACCTTCAGACCTAAGTTATCAAGCAAAGCTGAGATTTTGATGATAATTGCTCTAATATATAGTTAAGATGGTATAGGGCCCTTTCACAGATGACGCAAACTAAATGAAGATAAGTTTCCGGCGATCCAAAATCATTGCAAATTAGATTTTATCGCCACACAAATAAGTGACGTGATCTACCGGTCATTTCTTATCATCATATCCTCAAAATCAGCTTTGTTTAAATGACGTAGGTCTGGAGGCTCTGGGATCTTACTCTAATTAGCATGTATTGACCCATACAAACTCAATTCGCGTAGAAAATCGACCCCAATGAGCGGGCAGTCGGTGGAGATCTGGCCCGACCAGCTGCACCAGCAGACATCGCCGCGCGCCAAGATACTGGGCATGCAGAAGCGTATTGTCGGTGAGATATTTGTCTGCCACTTATCTATTTGTTTCGGGTCTAGTTGTTTGTGTATGTATGGTAAGTGTACAACGGCACCCACGACACAAGTTTAAACCTACTGTGGGGCTGTGGCGTGTAAGCGTATAATTATAAAATTTTAATAAGTGTGCCAATTCTTTGCCCCATTTTAGAAAATCGTCGAGCCCCTTTAAAAATAAATTAAGTACAGTATCTATCAAGAAATATTGCACATCGATTTTAGGAAGGAGACTTTGGCTCATTCCGGGAGCTTTATCTCTTTCGCACCTTACCTATGTGACCTTTTTCCACCATTTAGGATCAAGTTTTAACCCACACTGGATTATCCGTGCTTACGTAGGCAGTGTGAAACAGAGATAACGCTCTAGGAAGTCGAAACTAACCGATAACACTGCTATGCACTTGAAATTGCGAAAATATCGACGGCAGCAAAGAACAAGAAGACATACCTATGCATTTTAGAGATTTAGTTTTTTTCGTAATTGAATTTAGAATTATTTGTTTTATTATCTAATGATTTCTTCTTCGTGAAAAATATAATTTCTTTATGCGTGATTTTTGGTCATAAATAAAGACATCTACACCCTTTTTAAAAAAGTTACGAAGTTCTTACGAATATACACATAGTACCGGACAAAACCTCTACAAACTACTAAGCTAACATTTTTAAAAATCACTATTAATAAACATAGACCAATCACGATTTAAGAATATTCTCATCTACTATTGGTGTTAAAGTTTTTTTTTTTTTTTTTTTATGTCTGAAGGTTGACAGACAAGCAAACGGGCCACCTGATGGAAAGTGGTCACTGTCGCCTATGAACATTTGCAACACCGGGGGAGTTGCCAACGCGCTGCCAGCCCTGAAGGACTCTTTTGACGCCATTTTTTGAAGAACCCCATATTGTAGCACCTAGGGAACACCTCAGAGGGAAGTTCGTTCCACAATTTACACGTTCTGGGCAGGAACGAACGAGAAAACCGCACCGTTGAGCACTGCCAGGTGTCCAGTCGGTGTGGGTGGAACTTCTCTCTTCGGCGGGTAGTACGGTGTAGGAAAAGAGACGGTGGCACCATGTCAAACAGTTCCGCAGAGCACTCACCATTGTAGAGACGGTACAACACGCACAGACTCCCAATGTCTCTGCGCAGGCTCAGATGTTCGAGCCTGTCGGTAAGTCCTGGATCGTTAACAATACGAACGGCGCGTTTTTGTAGGGAGTCAAGTGGACCAAGCTGGTATTTGGGGGCTCCCGCCCACAAATGAGAGCAGTATTCCAGATGGGGCCGCACTTGGGCCTTATAAAGCTGTAGTAGCTGCCCCGATGTGAAATACTGCCTCGCTTTGTTAAGCACCCCCAACTTTTTGGATGCCAACTTGGTCTTACACTCAATGTGACTCCCGAATTGCACTTCGTTCGATATGTCAACGCCCAGGATACCGATACTCTTATCAACGGCGAGCGGAATGCCCTGGAACTGTGGTGCTACAATGAATGGGGTTTTTTTTGCGGTGAACGCGCAGACTTGTGTCTTCGAGGGGTTAAACTGTACTAAATTAAGTCGACCCCAATCCGAGACCCGCTCCAGAGAGTGCTCGATTTCAGACACAAGTCTAGTCCTGCTTTCCTCGATAAGTGTCCGAGAGGCATTTGCACGGCTAGTGTAGTGTGCATCTCCCGTACTATCATCGGCATAGCAATGAAAATTGGAGTTTTGCTCCAATATTTCATTGATATGCAGAAGAAAAAGCGTGGGAGATAACACAGAGCCTTGCGGCACACCAGCGTTGATAGGTAGTAAAGTTATACCTCGGCGCCACATGGTTTAACGACTGGTATAGGCATGGCATAATAGACTATTTCGATTTTTTGACATCGGCGGGACACGAGTTCACGTCGCGTAACTTGTAGCTGAGACAAAACAAAAGGTTTTTTTATTGATCTCAGAGTTTGCTTAACAATTTAGAGAGAGATGGACACATGATTTGCGAGTGGTAGATGCAATAAATAATGTTGTGAACCAGATTCCACTAACCAGACGTGTGACGTATTATATTTTTTATGAGTAGTTTTTTAAATATTCTATTTAATGCTAACCTAAAAATAAACAAATCGATAAAATGAAAGAAACACGATATAAATTAAGCTTACATAATTAGATAGATCATAAAATCGAGATCTTTATCTTACTTTTCATGTACCTACCTACTTTTTCCCACGTCTTTTATCTCGTTCACGATTATCTTGTTTGTATTTTCAATAATATACATCTTAGGTAGTTCATATTCTCTAAGCACTGATCGAAAAAATAAGTAGAAACCAGTTCACAAAAAGAACCACCACTAACAATAAATAAACACCACGCGATAACTATCAAATCATTTACATGCGTCACAATCAGTAATTCTAGTAAATAAAGCGATGGTCGCTTTACCAGAATATTTAGATAGAATGAAAATTTGGCGGCAACCTGGAAAGGGGTGTTTTCGAACTGTTACACTATTTACTATACACGGGCACTGTAATAAACCTATATCAAACAAAACGGCACCAAATTTATTTAACATAAATTAAACTGCACCAAGAAAATGAAACAAACTAGAGCACCACACACCTATTCAAGGTTCCCGCCAAAACTCAACAATTGTATAAATGTTCCCGTTGACAAGATTCACTTGTTACTGTCATTTGTCAGTGTCAATTTTTCAATAATGTCACCATCCAGCGTTGTATTCATTCAAAAGTAATTCACTAGCTCACTCTTTTTACTTTAAAAAAAACTGGGTTGCCATAACGCACGTGTTAAGCCCGTTATAAGGAATGTACTGTTAGTTCGCGGCTTCGCCGCGTTTATTAATGTCACTTTAATTGCCAAGTTAAAACTCCGTTACTATAGGAGAAACAAGTCCAAGTATAAGTTGGCATCCCAACTTATACTTGGACTTGTTTCTCCTATAGTAACGGAGTTTTAACTTGTGCTCGGACCAAGCGATTTTTATTAATAAGACTGTAAGTGTCCGGTACTCGGGGGACTCCCCCTATAACCGTCCGTATGGACTAACCGGGTCGTCAAAAATATTTGTATATATTTTTCAATTCTGCAACTCTTTATTTGTCATGAATAAGAAGTAAGGTATGATAAGTTGAGCGATCTGTCGATGTGTGCAGGCGGCAGCAGCACGTCCCCGGACACGGCGCCCTCCTCCAACGGCGAGCCGCTGCACCGCCGCCGGTGTCGCTCGCCAGGTCAGCTTGTCCCACACCTACAGCACCACTCCCCACCTCCCCACCGGCCGGGGGGTGTTGCCATATGCGAGTTTTTCCCCTCTGTCAAAGTATATAAAAATGGTCCTATGCCTGTCGCCCAGATATTTAATGTGTGCGTGAAATTGTTTATGTAAATATTTTGTTAAAGTCAAGGTGTGAGTTTCGTAGTAATAGACGATTTTTGTAGTGTGAGTGTGTGTCACACGTATTTCCCCCGGCAAAACATAACCGACTGTTTTGCATCGGCAATAAGCGCTATGGCTACTCCCCTCCGGTCCGCCGCGACCGGTGGGCCGAGTTGCTCTATGGTTAAACATTAAGCCTGGGTTGCACCGAGATATTTAAATGTCGTAATTTGGGGACATAACAAAGCATATTATTTGCCATTTTAACGCACTACTACGATTGAAAAAACTTTTTCGAAATAAATACCGGGACTGAGCCCATAACTTAATGAAACGCCAAATCACAGACTAAAAATATTTTATTAGTGTGACATAAATCTAACAGTTATTGTAACAATTCATATCCTCCTCTAACTTTCACAGATTTCTTTAAGTTAAAGAAGGATGTGAAATGTTACAATAACATTTACTTTAAAAAATATCTTAAATATCTTGGTGCAACCTAGGCTAAAGTTCGGTTATACCAAAATCTATATATCTATATATATATAAGTCTGTTTTACTACATGAAAGAAATAAACCTTGTGTTGCTGTAAAGAAGATTTATTGTTAGTTTTTTTTATACAGAGACTATTTTATTTAGGTAATATAAAACAATATGAACTCAAACCTGTAAAGAAGAAACGACAATGAAAGTTTATTCTTTCACTTTTAAAACATAAAATAATATAATATTAAAATTTTCATTGATTATCCAATTGTCAATCAACTCGTATTTAAATCTGTCATCTGACATTCTGAATTCGTTTCTTCTTTAAAATCAGACAATTAAAAAGTTAAAAACTATAACCAAACTTCATGGTAAGTAAACACACAGAGTGCGAAGAAAGAAATAGTATTTCTTTACATCTCCCCCCATGGGGAAGAAAATTCACCCGTGAATTTTCACTCCAGTTCTCCATTTGATACTTGCACATTCTCATCCTCTGTTATCTGTACTGGAATTAGTTTTGTGATATGAAAAAGATTTGACTCTGTTTTTCTATGTCCTGTATCTATCTCGTAAATTGTATTAGATTTCTTTTTAATTATTTTATATGGTCCAATTCTCAATTCATCTAGCTTTTTCCTATTTAGTTTATTCCCATTTTCTATATATACTAGATCTCCCACACTGAATTCTCTTTGTTTTCTATTCCTATCATACCTCATTTTGTTATAGTAATGTGATTTCAAGGTATTATTAAGCGCTGTTTTCTTATCTCCGATCCAGTCACTATTTATACCTCCTTGTTGTAGTTCTTTTGGTAAAACCTTAACATCTGTTCCGTATAGCAAATAACATGGTGCATAGCCAGTTACTGAGTGGTTAGTCTGATTGTATTTTTCTACACATTCATGTGCTATTGTAGTCCACGTTCTGTTTTCTCCATCTTCATTGATTTTGCATCTAATTTTGTTAACTATCGTTTGATTCAACCTTTCATTTAGGCCATTAGAAAACGGTGCATTCACTGCTGTAAAAATTATTGTTATTTGTTTGTCAGTAAGGAATTTCTTGAATTCTTTAGAGTTTATTCCAGGATACTGGTCGGTAAGGAGCATCCCAATCTCTTCGGTTTCAGCGACCTTATTTATTAGCTTTATAAAGTCATGTGCACCCTGGGTTTTTGATGTTATAATAAATGCATATCTAGTGAAGTGGTCCACTAAAAGATGTATGTATTTCTTGGTTGATCTAGAACCACCAAAACCTCCAATTGTGTCTATTGATACTATTTCAAAGGGTCTTGTCGCTGGGCCTAAATATGACATTAATCCGTATTTGTGTTGTCCTCTTGTTTTGTTTTTTATGCAAATTTCACAATTCCTACAAACATTTTTAATATTTTTCGTTAAATTTTTGGTTGCGTACAGTGAACTAATAGTCGTTAGCATTTGTCCCACTCCAATGTGACATAGATCTTCATGTATTCGCTTTATAAATTTAATACTGAATTCTTCTGTTATTATTATTTTCTCTTTGTTCCTAATTCTTTTGAAGTATAAATTGTGTTTTTTGATTATTTTATTATTGTTTCTCTGTATTTCTTTATTTTGATTCTGATCTATTACAATATTTTCTAATGTAATTAAGTTCACAACTTTCAGTTGTTCTTCTAGATTATCCTCTGGTTCTAATACAGGATTCCGACTTAAACAGTCCGCTTCTAAATTATCTTTTCCAGGGGAATATTTGATTTTAAAATCATATTGTGAAAGGTAATAAGTCAAATCACCTAGTTCTTCGTCTGTTCTAGCTTTTAAGTTCATGTTTTCTAATGGTTTATGGTCTGTGTAGACTGTAAACGATTTACCTATCAGCCAGTACTGCCAATATCTTAGTGCTTCTTTAATAGCTAAGCATTCTAAATATATTGCCTTTTTCTTCTTTTGCGCTCCATTCAGTTTTTTTGAAAAATAGGCTACTGGTTTTTCTTTACCATCTAGTTGTACTTGTTTTAAAATTGCTCCAACACCCAGCAGAGAACCATCAGTATAAATATTTATTGGTAGATTTTGATCATAAATTTCTAGTATTGGCTGTGAACACAAGAGACTCTTTATTTTTTCAAACGCATTTTGACATTCTTCAGACCAAACAAACTTTTGATTTTTTCTTAGCAAATTATGTAATGGGTCAAGAATTATTGCGCTCCTTGGTATATATTTATGGTAAAAGTTTACTTTTCCCAAAAATTGTCGAATATTCTTCTGGGTTTTTGGTACTGGAAATTCTTTTATCGAAATGAGATTGTCCTTCAGTGGTTGGATAGAATTATATTGAATGATATGTCCCAGGTATTTTACCGAATCTGATGCAAATGTACATTTTATAAATTTTAGTCGAAATCCTTCCGTTTGAATTGCTTCTAGTAACTGTTTCAAGTGACTTATGTGTTCATCAAATGAGTTTGAAAATATCAGGATGTCATCTATATAATTGACAGCAAAATCGGTTAGTTTATATTTTCTAAGTATGTTACACAATATTCTTTGAAATATTGCTGGAGCAGTCTTCAAACCAAATGGTAGGCAAGTCCATTGAAAGTGTCCCTCTTGAGTTACAAACCCTGTCTTCTTCCTGTCCTCTACTCGTAGAGGTATAGACCAAAAAGCTGAATTAACGTCTAAGCTTGTAAAAAATTTGCAATTTCTTGTTTTTGTCATTAAATCGTCAATTAATGGGAAGGGTTGAGCCTGAGGAACTACAATTTTATTTAAATCCCTGAAGTCTATACAGAGCCTTGATTTTTTATTTTCTTCCTTTTTAAATGTCAAATTTACTGGTGCTGAGAATGGACTATAAGATTCTTCTATAAGCGCATTATCCAATAATTCGGCTATTTGTTCTGCTATCTCTTTTTTGTCTTCTATAGTGCATCTGTATGGCCTCTTGCTGCAGTATTTATCCATTAATAAATCTATTCTTGCTTCATATCCTTTAACCATTCCCACGTCATACTTGTTTTTGGCAAAAACTGATTGATATTGTTGTATTAGCTTATTTATTTCTTCCCTTTTATCATCATCTCTAACTCTAAACCAGCATGTAGCTTCGGAATGATAGCGAACCCCTTTATTTAATTTTACGCATATTTTGCATGGATAACGTCCTTCATTTGTAATATTTATCCTTTGATTTTCATACTTTCTGTACGTTCCACTTCTATTTTTATTTACCAAATGTTCATACTTTCTCACCTCATTGAATAAACATACTATATCGTTCATTGCTTCTCTATTTATCTTCTCTAATACAAAACCTGGCAAACCTACCGCTATCAGATCCACCAGTGTACCTGTATCAATTGAATTTCTCATGTCCAATAAAAGTTTTTCCTTTTTAATGGCATAGTCCGCTAATGAACCATCCTTATATTTAAATAACAATGCATAGGTCACTTGGTTCCAGTTTTGGTTTGCAAATGACTCACACAACTTTTCTTTCCAAACTATCCACTCTGAGTTGAGTGTTAATTTTATAATCATTGAGCTGTACCAATCAACACAACTTTTATCCATAAATAGTCGGAGAATCTCAATTTTTTGTTCATCTTTCATAATACCGAAGCGAGAACATTCTCTCTCAAAAATGTCAATCCATTGCCTTGCATTCGAGTTTTTGCTCGTAAATTTCTCAATCACAAACTTCTCTGCGACATATTTCAGATTCTGTTTTTTTAAATCATGTGTATTTTCTATTAACTTTGTAAACATTTCTTCCAATGAATTCGAATCTCTAATTTGTTCTTCAGATGCTCGGTTATGTTCAATTTCCTCCAGATATTGTTCTCCAAATTGTAAGTTACCATCAGCATCTATGTAAATTTCTCGTAATTTATCTGTCATAGTTATCCAAACTCTTCGTGTCTGATGTCTTTTCTTTAAACTATTTTTTACTTTGTTGTACACGGCTGTCTCAATTAATTCTTCGTGAAATCCAACAGACTGTAATTCCTCTGGTATAGCAAATTTTTTTTCATCTTTAGTTGTGATTGAGGTTACACAACAAATATTAGATTTTCCATCATTCGCCGGTAAAATCGTGAATTCAAAACGTAACTGCTCCATTTGCATCTTTTTATAAACAAAATTGTCGTTTTATAAGTCTGTTTTACTACATGAAAGAAATAAACCTTGTGTTGCTGTAAAGAAGATTTATTGTTAGTTTTTTTTATACAGAGACTATTTTATTTAGGTAATATAAAACAATATGAACTCAAACCTGTAAAGAAGAAACGACAATGAAAGTTTATTCTTTCACTTTTAAAACATAAAATAATATAATATTAAAATTTTCATTGATTATCCAATTGTCAATCAACTCGTATTTAAATCTGTCATCTGACATTCTGAATTCGTTTCTTCTTTAAAATCAGACAATTAAAAAGTTAAAAACTATAACCAAACTTCATGGTAAGTAAACACACAGAGTGCGAAGAAAGAAATAGTATTTCTTTACATATATATAAAAATCGATTGCTGTTCGTTAGTCTCGCTAAAACTCGAGAACCGCGGGACCGATTTGGCTAATTTTGGTTATGAACGATTTTTGGAAGTCCAGGTTTAAAAGGTAAGAAAATATGAAGAAATAAAAACCACAATTTCTTTTTTCCATACAAATAGTACATATCTGTCAGACCTTTGACACATTATTTCATTCTGAGGCAATACAAAGTCGGGAATAGAATGCCGGGTCAGCTAGTATTTGTCAAAAATAATGTAAAGGAGATGTTGCAAAAGGTAGGTACTTATGTAATTTGATTAATGAAAAGAAAAAAGAATATATATTTATTATTTTACTGTCATATTGTAGGTATGTATATTATATATGTATATGTATTGATGTTGGTTCACTTAGCTAAAATTGAATATTATGTATATATGTAGTCTAGCATTTTGGCTATTTATTGTTTTACTCGTCGTACAGGCATTGCCTGGCGGCTTGAGGTTCGTGATGCCACTAGGACCCACCAGAATATCAGCGCTGCAGCCACTGTTGCAGCAATCAGCTGAGGTGGGTGCCGTTTTTTTTGGCTTCCCACAACCAAATATATAATAGTATTTTTACTTGTTTTTAATTTTTATTATTGTTGTTGTGTGTGTGCCAAAAAAATAAATATTTTTCTTTCTTTCTTTCTTTCTTTCAAAAATGTATGGCCCTCCGGCCATGTATTGTACACAATATCATTTATCACATACAATATCATTGACAGGGAAAATCAATTTAAAAACTTTTTTTACTGCATATTTTCAATTATTTAGCTTCGTTTGCAGTTACAAAACATTATTTGCAGTTAGAATTTCAACACAAAACCAACAAGGCGAATATGGCGGGCGATGTCATTTTGACATTTTCATTTTTTAAATTGTTTTTTGATTATAAAGTACTTGGAGAAAAAAGTAATATTTTCTAAATACTATCGAAATCGATTTCATGTGTTAATACTTTACTAATCGATTACAAATTCATTGGAAAAATTCATCGGAACTTCTTTAAATTGATCAATTCAATACATCGTTTTTTTTATATGATGTGATGCATTAGTAAGATACAGATAGCATTAGTTTTGTTTTATCTACATAGGTATATCCCAAGCGTCGGCTGTATCGCCGGCATGTTGAACATGGTTGAAAATGATAAAATCGTTTGAATTAAATGTGGTTGTAACTCTAAAATATGTTCTTGAATAAATTAATTGTATTTTTTTCGGATTCTTCTTTAACAATATACAGAAATAATTTCACGCACACATTTAAACATCTAGGCGACAAGTATAGGCCCATTTGGGCTCGTACTTTGACAGAGGGGAAAGCCTGCATATGGCTACTCCCCTCCGGTGTTGCTCTATGTAGGAAGCAAACAGATTTGAAAAAGAAATACCGCTCGAGAACTTATATTTGTTCCTTTTTACTATTCTACCAATAACGCTGTGTACTCGAACTGTTACTCAAAACTCGTGTGAACGTGTCCGTCAGGCCTGGCGTACGCGTCTCCCGAGTCCCCGCTGTCGAAGATGGAGGTGGCGTGGAGCGCCGCCCCCCCCGCCCCCTCCCTCGCCTCCGCCCCCGCCCCGCTGCTGGCGCCGCACCCCCACACCTTCCACATCCCGCCGCCGGTTCCGGAGAGGTAATCAGACCCTTTCATTCATTCACCTGCCTCGGTAGTCGAGTGGTAGCGAGCCACCGGTGTCCCCGGATTTGGAGCTATCAGATATAAACGTATTAAACTATATCCCGGGTGCTATTGGGCTTTGTCTATTTTCTGGAAGCTTTGCGAGTGCAAAACCATCCCGGTAGCACACCGCGGACATTCCGCCAAACTTCCATACAAACGCTTAATTTGATCTCTATTACACAGACATCAATCAGTGACGTGTATTTACACGTGTACCTGTGTGCGTAGCACGTAGAGCATACCAACCGTCGCCCATAAGAGGGGAGGTGGTTGGGTGATGTGGGGAAATCGGGCGGAATGTCGAAGTGTCCATTCTATACGTAGTATTATTTCATATTCTCTGCCGGTAGTATACCTTTAAAAATACTTTAGTTAAATTGCTAATTTAACTTTACAGCTGTACCAGTGACAATCGACCAACATAAAAAATGTGTTGTGAGAAACAAAATCCTTCATCGCGAGTGGTCCGACTTGGCAGGTTGTTTTAAATTAGATTTTTTATCTTTTCAACTTGCAGATTGCTCCCCATCGGACCTAAACCCAACAAAGAACAGTATCCAGTTTTCAACGCGCTCGTGGACAGGGTACGCGAAGCTTTGAACTTGCCCGGTAAGATGATCTATATTACCGACTGACATATTCTCATTTTTACTGGTGGTAGAGCGCCAATGACGAAGCTCGAAGCCGTAGACACAACCACAATTACCTAATCTAGTGGCCGATAACGTTGAGCACTATCATGTTCCGGTCAGGTGGTAATGTATGATGCCGTAATTTCCAGCACAGCGCTTGGCGCCCAACTTTTCACTACTCAAATTACTCCATTTGTTATGTCTTATTGTCCACATTATTCATATTATTTCCTCACATACTTCATTTCTCTAGACGACTCCACGGAACGCACAGATTCCAGCCGCTCTGAAGAGCCGGCGCCCACACCGACCCCCACGCCTGCGCCCACACCTACACCCACTCCCACGCCTTCAGCTCGACCACAGGAGTTGACCAAGAAACTCTCGTCTGAAGGCTCAAGGTAAGTTTTACATCCGCTGTATTTCTATAGATGACTCCATACTGTGTTGTCTCGAACATGTCCACCGAATGGATGACTCTTGGCTACCTAGAAAAATCATGCTTTGAGAAGTGAGTGATGCTAAACGAATCGCAGGCAGACCCAACAATGCCAAAACAGATGATATCTTTAAATATTGATCAAATAAATTAGGAAACTCTCACTGGCTGTCATCCTGTATGGAAGGAACGTTTGTAATAGGTTGGGGAAAAAGTCTTTTCGCATTATAGTATGTATGAACTTGTAATAAAATCTCTTTGGCTGTAGTATTTGTATCTGGCTGGTTTTGGTATCATTGAAAGTTAAAATTTTAAAGAACATAATTCCAAATTCAAATTAGGCAAATGTGTGATTTTCATTTGTATTTCGTACTGTCAAGATGAGTGAATCTAATGAAGAAATTCGATACATTTTAACATTATTTATTTACTACAAAAAAGGTAAAAATACAACGCAAGTCGCGAAAAAAATTTGCGATGTTTATGGACCTAGTGCAGTGTCTGTGAGAGTAGCACAAATTTGGTTTAAGCGTTTTCAATCCGGAAATTTTGATGTCAAAGATGCACCTCGCTCTGGTCGCCCTATTACGGATAAAATGGATGCCATTTTTGAAAAAGTGGAGCAAGATCGACATATCAGTAGTTACGACGTAGGTGAAGAACTGAGAATTGAATACAAAACAGTTTTGGCGCATTTGAAAAAAGCTGGGTACAAAAAAAGCTCTATACTTGGGTACCTCACGAGCTTACTGAAAGAAACCTAATGAACCGTGTACTCATTTGTGATTCTTTATTACGACGTAATGAAACCGAATCATTTTTGAAGAAGCTGATAACTGGTGATGAAAAGTGGATCACGTACGACAAGAACGTGCGAAAAAGGTCGTGGTCAAAGGCCGGTCAGGCTTCACAGACTGTGGCGAAACCCGGGTTAACTCGCAATAAGGTGATGTTGTGTGTGTGGTGGGATTGGAAGGGCATTATTCATTATGAGCTATTACCACCAGGCAGGACTATCGATTCTGAACTCTACTGCGAACAACTGATGAGATTAAACCTCAACTCGTATCTTATTAATCGTCAATGGTGCATTTGTTGCGCCTTAGGTGTGGTAATAGAGGCGTATTACCTATTATGCACGTCTGAAATGCATGTGGAATAATAATGTAAAAATGAAAAATATATCGGCGTATTGCCAGGTCCCGCGGCACGTCTCCCCGCCGCCTGGCGCGCCAGGTGGCCCAGCTGGGGTCGCCCCCCGCGCCCGCCCCCCACACGCCCCCCGCGCCCCCCGCACCCCCTGCAGGGGTCGCCCCGGGCCCCGGGGACCCTGCCGTTGAGGGCCATGCGCATGGACACGCTAGGACTAAGACGCATTCTACAGGTCAGTTGTGATTCTAATAGTGTGTCTCGTGTAAACTTGGTCGCTTATACATTTACTATAAAAGAATGGTACTAAATTACTTGCACGTTTAATGTGAAAATTCTCTAGATAATTTTATCACTTCATTAAAATTTCGCTGTGAAGTTGAAGCTACGTTATAAAATGATAATTATTTTTTTTTTTTTGCGGTTTCATTTTGAAAGAGGTTTAATTGTTTATGAAGTGGAGTTAATGTGTAACTGAAATAGAATGTTCGCCAGAGAGCGGTCGCGGGGGCCGTGGGTGGTGGAGCGGGGAGGGGCGGGCGGCCCGACGTGCCGCACACGCGTCCTCCGCCCCGCCGCGCCCGGACGCCACGCTCCGGTACCGATGTTAGTACACACATACCAAACACGCGACTACATATTCTAGACTTCACTATCATGCTTGCACAATAGGCTACATAACACATTTTTTTACACAAGCCTCAGGTCGTTTAGTGACATTAATAGTACGTTATGATGATACTGCATTTTATACAACTGAATTATAACACACAGGTGCAGAATGCGGCGGCGCCGAGGAGCAGTATAGTGACGAGGAACTAGGGCTGTGCGTGATAGCGTTGGCCACGTTCGTGCGCCGCGAGCCCGCCGCCGCCGCCACCATGCTGCCGGCCCTGCTGCACGCCGTCACCAGGTCGCCCACCACACACCACGCGCCACACACCACACACCACACACCTCACGCCACATGCCACACGCCACACGCCTCACACCACACATCACACACCACACACCGCATTAGAATCAGCATCAGAAATTTATCAATTCATTTATGGTGACAAGTACCGCTTATGACGCGTTGATATACATGTCAAATTACAAATTAGAAAAATTATAAGTAATGGAGAATATTACTTAAAAAAAACTAAATATAATATACTAATGTAAGTAAGTATATCAGTAGAATGAACATCACACTCCACACTCTACACACTTACATACTACACCATATACCACGCACCACACACCGCATTACACTCCACACACTTACACACTACACCATCCACTACACACCACTAACCACACACCACACACCACACATACCACATGTCGAGGAACTAGGACTGTGCGTGATGATACCACTGGCCACATTTTTGTGTTAGAAATAGAAATAGAAAATATTTTTATTTCGAATAGATCTTTACAGATACTTTCAAAACGTCAATAAATCATAAACTACCTAGAGCAAATAACCATTACATATAGTAAAAGCAAAATCATATATTAATAGTAAATTAAAATTTGAACTACTTGATTAAAACATAAAAATCAGCAAAATTTTCAATTCCTTCAATTATAATAAATGAAGAAAAAGAAAAACTTATTCGTCAAGATCAATGTATTTATATATTCACATAACAGAGTTCCAAGTGCAGTCACTACTGAGAAGAACTCCGCTACTCAACAAACTCGGTAAGAGCTCTTTTAAATGAGAGCTTAAATCTAGTACAGATTATCGTGAAAAATCAAATAATGTGAACGTCCATAGCATAGATGCAAATAAACTGCTATCTACTAAATGCGATGTAGCCCCTGCAAACCAGAACAGACCAGTCCTCACCAACAGCACCCGTTCACGAGTATGACGCATGTGACAGCCATTGCCCTCCTCGACCATTTTAGAGGGAAGTGAGGAACCCGCCACACGACGCCGCCAAAGGCAAAGACATTTAAGCGTGCATGACTGTTCCGGATATGCATACGGCAAAATAAAAGATGTAATTCATTTTCAGCCAGGGTATTCACATTATTCAACCCTTAACAATAGTAGATACTAATTAATGAATACACGAAATCACAGTATCACGAAATAGCCGTATTATCATTAAGATAATCACAGGTCTTATAGAAATTACATTTATATAAACGTTCTTTCATTACTTTCTTAAATTTATTGATCGATAGACTTTGAACGTTTTTGGGGATTTGATTAAAGAACCGTATACATTGACCTCTAAAAGAATTACTGACCCTATTCAGCCGCGTTGCATGTATGGACAATTTGTATTTGTTCCTAGTATTTATACTGTGATTGTTACCTATTGTAGGAAACTCATTAATGTTTTTACGGACATATAATAAATACATTTTCATAAATGTATTGCGAAGCTACAGTCAGAACATTTATTTCTTTAAATTTATCTCTAAGAGATACCCTCGGACTCAGCCCGTAGATAGCCCGGACAGCTCTCTTTTGCAGTACAAAAATAGTGTTGACGTCGGCGGCATTTCCCCATAGCAAAATGCCATAGGACATTATACTGTGAAAATAACTAAAATAAACAAGGCGAGCCGTCTCGACGTCTGTTAATAGTCTAATCTTTTTCACAGCAAATGCTGCCGAGCTAAGTCTACTAGCTAATTTGGCAATATGGGGACCCCATTGCAATTTAGCATCCACGGTGGACTCTACGATCTCCAATACTTCCTCATTTATCTTAACATTGGTTTCAACCTGTTTTACGTTAGGAGTAGTAAATTTAATACATTTTGTCTTACTGCTATTTAACGAAAGGTTATTGGCGCTAAACCAATGTACTATATTAGAGAGAGTATTGTTTACACAGTCAAAATCTACCTCCTGTCTTTTAATTTTGAACACTAAAGAAGTATCATCAGCAAACAATACCATCTCTTGGCCATCATTGATAATGTAGGGTAAGTCATTAATATAGACTAAGAAAAGAAATGGCCCTAAAATAGAACCCTGTGGGACCCCCATATCCATAGAAGTCCCGGGAGATCTTGTCCCATTTACATCAACACACATATTTCTATTGTTTAAATATGAAGTCATAAGCTCGAGAGCGGTATCTCGAAGGCCGTAGTGATATAACTTTCTGACCAATGTTTCATACTGAACGCAATCAAATGCTTTAGATAAGTCACAGTTAGTTTAAAAATATGTATTCTTTTGCTTGCGTAAATCATCTACCATATTTAAGACTAGCTTTTGCCCGCGACTTCGTTCGCGTGGACTTCAGGTTCGTCCCGTCTAGTCTAGTAATAAGTAAGAAATACGGTAACTAAGCACTGCAGAGCCCTAATTTGTACGTGTAACTCCTAACCAAAAAGAAATCGCTAGTGCCTTGAAAATTCGCAAAACGGACACAACCGTCAACGACGTCTGCCCTCACGCGTCTGCCCGTGTTCGGGTCGCGCACTCAGCGATGAGCCACTTCTTCCTCACCGCACCTACCCCGCTCCCCCCACGCCCCGTTCGCCTGGCGCCGCTGCCGGTATTTATCACCGAAACGGTATTTATCGCCGAAATTGCTATGACTCTGCATTTTAAATCTGTGATATCTTCGAAAATATTTATTTAATTTACATGCTGTAAAAAGCCATATTGATCTTTATTAAATGCACAATGTATTTAAGATACTTAATTGGATAAGGATTAATACTGTATTGCTTAAAATCGCTTCGTAAATAAGCCATTATTTCTCGTACAAAGTAAAGGATAAAAAATGGTTATTGTGGGTTATTCCTAAGAGATAAACATATACCATCACGGACTTTTTTGTAGACCTTTTTAAGTTGTACAATACTGTAGTAAATTGTTTTGATCTATCTTGTAGGATTCAGTCAGCGTTTGCAATGTAAGCGCAAAAAATGTGTTTTTTCTACGACCTCACATTAAAAACCTCAAAAATTGTAGCCTATGTGTTATTCTGATGTATAAGCTATAGCCTATGTGTTATTCTGATGTATAAGCTATATTGTGGTAAAGTTTCATTCAAATCCATTCAGTAGTTTTTACGTGAAAGAGTAACAAACATCCATACATCCATACATACAAACTTTCGCCTTTATAATAGTAGTAGGATGAACTCCTACGCGTTTTTTAATAAAATACTACCGAATTATTCATCGTACATATGTATGAAACTGCATAATTAGAGACTTGTGGGTTAACAGAGATGGTGTATAAAAGCATAGAACGAGTCGTGTAAGCATCTAACAAGTTAAAGCCAATATAATTCAAAGCATTTCGATTTCCTCGGTCCGCCATAGGCGGTTGGGCCCCGGGAAAGCGGTGGGGCGGTGGGTTGTGATGGTACGTGTCCGGTGTGTGCAGGGTGGTGCAGTTGGGCAAGTACACGTGGCAGGCGGAGAGCGGCACGCGGCTGCCGGGCAGCGCCGTGTTCGTGGCGCACCAGTTCTTGCGCTGCGTGCTGCACCAGCTGGCGCCGCACAACGTCTTCCTGCAGATCTTCCTGCTGCGCACCCCCGGTACGTGCCCCCCCACCCCCCACCAGCTGGCGCCGCACAACGTCTTCCTGCAGATCTTCCTGCTGCGCACCCCCGGTACGTGCCCCCCCACCCCCCACCAGCTGGCGCCGCACAACGTCTTCCTGCAGATCTTCCTGCTGCGCACCCCCGGTACGTGCCCCCCCACCCCCCACCAGCTGGCGCCGCACAACGTCTTCCTGCAGATCTTCCTGCTGCGCACCCCCGGTACGTGCCCCCCCCACCCCCCACCAGCTGGCGCCGCACAACGTCTTCCTGCAAATCTTCCTGCTGCGCACCCCCGGTACGTGCCCCCCCCACCCCCCACCAGCTGGCGCCGCACAACGTCTTCCTGCAGATCTTCCTGCTGCGCACCCCCGGTACGTGCCCCCCCCCCACCCCCCACCAGCTGGCGCCGCACAACGTCTTGCGCACGCCCGGTACGTGCCTCCCTCCAGCTCCCTATCCCCGTCCCTTCACCATTTGGCGCCGCACAACGGTTTGTTTTATTTACATAGACAAAATAAATATGCATTTTACTTACGATACATTGTCCTGCAGAGAAACAACGTCAAATGTTCTTTAAGAGCATAGCGCACGCGTTCGTGGACTTCAGCGAGCTGTACCCGTGCGGCCCGCTGCAGCTCGTCATGGAGCACCTCAACTCCAAGAAGACCTTGCCGATTGATGTGAGTTGTTCATTGTTATTTCAATAAACAGGTCTGTTGCCTCGGTGGCATAATGGTAACGAGCCACCACATGCCTGAATGCGTGTATAGGCCGCACATTGAACTGCATTTTGTTTGCTTTTTTCATGACATAAATTTTAATAAGTTAAAGAATCATGGCAAGCTCCATACATTGATTTGTACAAAATTTTCGAAAAAAAGGTACAAAGTCAGACTTTGTTTGAATACGTTCTTGAAAGCCTCGGGAACATTTGACTGTGTTAAAATAATTTTAGCTCACCGGAATAAAATTAATTAAAAACGAAAACATATTTTCCAACAGCAGTAGCCATTTTGTATTCAACAATTTGACATTTGACTTGATTTGACATTTTAATGTCAAAGTCAAATAATTTAAATATCTGGACAATAATAAACACAGATTTTTTCTAATAATTTTATTTTAATTAAATCTGGAAGTTTATTTTGAATGATTTGTGAATGACCAAGACAGAGAATTATTGTGAATAATTTGTCTGACGCATTCTGCGCCCTAGAACTCTGTGAAAGTTATAAAAATGGCTAGATAAATGATGATCGCTGTTACCATCCTATCCGTTAAACTTGGTTAATGAAGCTCTGTAATCTTCCGCTTTCGTTAAACTCACTTGGAGACCAGGGGGCTGACCGCCTATCTGTAATACTTTCGATCATGACATCATCTTGTCAGTTTCGTACTGCCTAAGAGTTTTCGTCCGCAGGCATAATATACGAGCAAAATGTTTCGAAATTGTCAAGAAAACGTCATAAACGAAAGCATTAGAGTTAGATGGTCGGGCCCTCCGATCTATATTGAGGCAGAATGAATAACAATCCAAGAAAAATTAACAACACCAACTGGCCCGGTACCAATACAATTATGGTAAATTAGACTGCTCCTGCCTACTACCATACTGAATAAGATTCATAACGCGTTATGATGTGGATGCAATGCATTTTAAGTAATACTTGTGACATAGTATGACCCCGTAATAACTTACCACAGAGACATGACAACAATGGTCTCAAGGGTGGCAACGCATCTGCATTTTGACCTATCTTTGTGTGAGTGCCTATAGGCAACAATCATCTAGCTGCTTTGTAGCAATTGAAGCACACACAATCTGCAGGATTGAGCTGAAAATACAAATTATAGTTATGATTTTAACAATAACAATATAATTTATATTTATTTAAAAAATTAAAAAATACACAAATATTGCTTAACCCGTCAAGTCATGAGAAATATATGACAGTGGATTTCAAATACTTGTGTCTCTGCCAATATTTTGGCTCCTGATCCATGAGAGATTAAAGATTACACTCACTCACTCTGCGTTCAAATATAAATAAAGTGGCACTATGAAAGATTAAACTTTGAATGGGCAGTGTGCAGTTCACACAATATGGTAAGTAAATATGTACTGTAACCTATAGGTATATCTATAAAGTACAGTTCAAAATGCAATTGCGTTATTAAGGACTAAGTTCTATTCTCACAGCACACTATTTTCTCATAACTTTGGTGGTTCTTCTTTCTTTCTTTTGGTTAATGGCAACTACCAACTTTTAAGGGTAATTCTGCCAAAGTCCGGTGATAGAAGAGGCACAAGTGAAAGGAAAATGCCCGGTAGAGATGAAGGTTTTGTATCCAATGCAATTATTTCGCGTTTTGGTATCTACAACAAAAGACAAAGACAAACACATAGGGTTAAGTTAGTATTAACAAAACAAATATAGTTAGTAGATACATATCAACACAGATTACAATTTAATATCATTTACACGGATGTATTTACAAAGAATATATACAAAAGGGGAATTGACACGCATAAGAAGGGAGTTTAAATTGGAAGGAAGAGGGATTTTTGGCGGGAGATGGGAATATAGGGAATTCTGGTTTAGAGAACAGTAACTTTGGTGGTTGAAAAGGTGGTATATTTATAATAGAACTAACCTGACAGAGTGTAATGTTGTTTGAAATCACTTCTTGTAGGTATTTGTTGTTGCCATGCAGTTGGATTTGAATGTACAATAAGAGCACTGCAAAATTCTTAAAACAATGGCCACATGTAAGGGATACTCTTGAGTGTCAAAAAACTCTTGTTCCTACGTTCCTGGAGCTGAATT
Source organism: Macrosoma leucophasiata (assembly GCA_036365455.1). Classification (NCBI taxonomy): domain Eukaryota; kingdom Metazoa; phylum Arthropoda; class Insecta; order Lepidoptera; family Hedylidae; genus Macrosoma; species Macrosoma leucophasiata. The sequence goes on along the minus strand of JAWQUS010000004.1, from coordinate 1,380,773 downwards.
CAAGTAAATAATTATCACTACCAGTGGATTGTAGTGATTCACTTACAGTCTGTATTCCATTCAGCAATTACTGAGATCAATGAGATAATCTTGTGTCTAATTCTAGCACAAAGAACTAGACGCCGGGGACGGCGCAGATTGAGGTCACAGTAATTAGAAACAGAAATTAGAGCTCTGTTTGTAACATTTTTTATTTTATCAATAACTTTTTATACCCGTGAAACGTTCTTTAGTTTCTCAAAATTACATTTTGAACATGAAATACCGTGTACCTTTTTTCGATTTTTTTGTACGATTCTCGCCATTATTCTTTATGTTTGTAAAAGTTATTATAAAAAATGGAATAAATTCCGTGGTTCGCAGCAAATATCAACAATCTCGACCAACATAGCGATATACCTGGAGTGCCTGGCGCCCGAGACCCTCGGGCCGCATGCCGCGTGCTCCGCCCTCCTGGTGGCCTTCGACACGCTCCTGCGGGCGGTGGCGCTGCAGCTGCCGCAGCTGGACTCGGCCGTGCCCCTGCTGCGCGCCTGCGTCGCCATGCTGCGTGTGCCCAACGTGCACCAGCACAAGGTGAGGGGGGGAGACACGCTCCTACGGGCGGTGGCGCTGCAGCTGCCGCAGCTGGACTCGGCCGTGCCCCTGCTGCGCGTCTGCGTCGCCATGCTGCGTGTGCCCAACGTGCACCAGCACAAGGTGAGGGGGGGGGGGGGAGACACGCTCCTACGGGCGGTGGCGCTGCAGCTGCCGCAGCTGGACTCGGCCGTGCCCCTGCTGCGCGCCTGCGTCGCCATGCTGCGTGTGCCCAACGTGCACCAGCACAAGGTGAGGGGGGGAGACACGCTCCTGCGGGCGGTGGCGCTGCAGCTGCCGCAGCTGGACTCGGCCGTGCCCCTGCTGCGCGCCTGCGTCGCCATGCTGCGTGTGCCCAACGTGCACCAGCACAAGGTGAGGGGGGGAGACACGCTCCTACGGGCGGTGGCGCTGCAGCTGCCGCAGCTGGACTCGGCCGTGCCCCTGCTGCGCGTCTGCGTCGCCATGCTGCGTGTGCCCAACGTGCACCAGCACAAGGTGAGGGGGGGGGGGGGAGACACGCTCCTACGGGCGGTGGCGCTGCAGCTGCCGCAGCTGGACTCGGCCGTGCCCCTGCTGCGCGCCTGCGTCGCCATGCTGCGTGTGCCCAACGTGCACCAGCACAAGGTGAGGGGGGGAGACACGCTCCTGCGGGCGGTGGCGCTGCAGCTGCCGCAGCTGGACTCGGCCGTGCCCCTGCTGCGCGCCTGCGTCGCCATGCTGCGTGTGCCCAACGTGCACCAGCACAAGGTGAGGGGGGGAGCAGGGGGGGAGACACGCTCCTGCGGGCGGTGGCGCTGCAGCTGCCGCAGCTGGACTCGGCCGTGCCCCTGCTGCGCGCCTGCGTCGCCATGCTGCGTGTGCCCAACGTGCACCAGCACAAGGTGAGGGGGGGAGACACGCTCCTGCGGGCGGTGGCGCTGCAGCTGCCGCAGCTGGACTCGGCCGTGCCCCTGCTGCGCGCCTGCGTCGCCATGCTGCGTGTGCCCAACGTGCACCAGCACAAGGTGAGGGGGGGAGCAGGGGGGGAGACACGCTCCTGCGGGCGGTGGCGCTGCAGCTGCCGCAGCTGGACTCGGCCGTGCCCCTGCTGCGCGCCTGCGTCGCCATGCTGCGTGTGCCCAACGTGCACCAGCACAAGGTGAGGGGGGGGGGGCAGGGGGGAGACACGCTCCTGCGGGCGGTGGCGCTGCAGCTGCCGCAGCTGGACTCGGCCGTGCCCCTGCTGCGCGCCTGCGTCGCCATGCTGCGTGTGCCCAACGTGCACCAGCACAAGGTGTGGGGGGGGGGGGGCAGGGGGGAAACACGCTCCTGCGGGCGGTGGCGCTGCAGCTGCCGCAGCTGGACTCGGCCGTGCCCCTGCTGCGCGCCTGCGTCGCCATGCTGCGTGTGCCCAACGTGCACCAGCACAAGGTGAGGGGGGGGGGGCAGGGGGGAGACACGCTCCTGCGGGCGGTGGCGCTGCAGCTGCCGCAGCTGGACTCGGCCGTGCCCCTGCTGCGCGCCTGCGTCGCCATGCTGCGTGTGCCCAACGTGCACCAGCACAAGGTGTAGGGGGGGGGGCAGGGGGGAAACACGCTCCTGCGGGCGGTGGCGCTGCAGCTGCCGCAGCTGGACTCGGCCGTGCCCCTGCTGCGCGCCTGCGTCGCCATGCTGCGTGTGCCCAACGTGCACCAGCACAAGGTGAGGGGGGGGGGCAGGGGGGAGACACGCTCCTGCGGGCGGTGGCGCTGCAGCTGCCGCAGCTGGACTCGGCCGTGCCCCTTCAATTTAAATAAATAAAATTAAATTAACAAATTAAAAAATTAAAAAGCCTTTTATTAATATCTCATTCACTTTTACATTTTTATATAATCACATGCAACATTAATTTTCTATTTAAATTATTTTATTTATATTTAATTTATTTTTTCACCCTTCAATATACCAGTTTAATAAAATTAATCAACAGTACAACTTGTTACCATTCCATTCTAACTTAACTAAGTAACATACTTTTATGGATGTAAAGGGAACGCTTCCGAAAAAAACACTGGTAGTAAGACTCTTGATTCGGAATTTTCAATATGTGTTTTAGATTTTTTTTGTACTGTAACGTATAAATAGATTTATTATTAAACAATTTCATAGTAACAAATCCATTTGATCATTGTTTTCATAAAAGAACAATGTACATTTTATGAAATGAAATATCATAATACGCTCTCGACCTCTCGCACGTGATTAGCTATATGTACGCTCTATATTCTAACTAGCTTTCTTAATATTGAGAGGGCTCAAAGATCACTTGTAAAAGTAATGCACTCCAAGCCATATAGGTTTCCCACTGAAACATTTTATAAAGACAGCGGCTTGCTGTCGGTGAGAAAACTTTATATTCTTGGTCTTATTCTTAAGTATCATGGTTCGTTAAAATATGATCAAGACTTCTTACACAAAAGGCGGAAGTACGCTGTAGCCACTACTTGCCCCATCCGCACTGAGTTTGCCAGGCGTCAGTACAATTCCCAGGCTGTTTTCTTATATAATAAAATCAATCGTGTGCTGAAAATATACCCCATGACACTGTATAAATGTAAAACAATACTGACGGATTGGCTAATGAAAATGTCATACGAAGAAATTGAAAGTTTGTTAATCCGGTTAAAGTAGTACTAAAATCAAAATAAACCTGTACAAAGTTGGAGAATATTATCAACACCAAAAAAAACACCACGCGCACACCACACTTACACACACCCACACGAACATGCACGCGCACACACACACACACACACACACACACACACACACACACACACACACACACACACACACACACACACACACACACTAAATACCTTAAACTAAAAAACCTTAACTTATCATATCTACGTTAACTTGTATTTATTTATATATTACATATATTATTATTATTATTATATAACATAGTTTTAAATAGAAAAATCTATTGTTACACAATTGGGAAGTAGCGAGACATTCCCAACTCAAGTATCTTTGATAATTTACTGGGAAGTCTCAACCACGATAATGTAAAAGAGATTTTTGTCAATAAATATATATATTATTAAAAAATATTATTATTAAAATATATATATTATTATTATTAAAATATTGTTTGTTCAAAAAATACAACTCATTGAAATAACGAGATAAGGGCAAATTGTTATTATTATCGGTTTACATTTTAGTGCCATAACACCCATGTTTCGGCTCTGTAAGCGATCTTTTTACACTCTACCGTACACTTACTTTGCCCAAATTATTACTTTTGCTTTGGTTTGGTTTCTTATCGGAAATAATCGAGGTGCAAGTGTATATGTAGTCAAGAAATATATCGGTCGGTCGTCGACAGAGCATCCTGGAGCCGATGTCGAAGATCCTGAGCTACAGCGTGCAGAACTTCGTGCTGCGCCTCGGGCTGGTGTCCGAGCTCAGCGCCGCCTGCGTGCGCGCCTTCGGCCGCGAGCGGGACAAGCTGCTGCTGTGTCGCGTGTTGGTGTACGAGCTGCTGCAGGCGCTGAGGACCAAGACCACCGTGCCCGACGAGAACCTCTTCATCCTCATCCAGTTCGTGCTGCAAGGTGAGCGGGGCCCGCGGGCGAGACGAGCTGCTGCTGTGTCGCGTGTTGGTGTACGAGCTGCTGCGGGCGCTGAGGACCAAGACCACCGTGCCCGACGAGAACCTCTTCATCCTCATCCAGTTCGTGCTGCAAGGTGAGCGGGGCCCGCGGGCGGGACGAGCTGCTGCTGTGTCGCGTGTTGGTGTACGAGCTGCTGCGGGCGCTGAGGACCAAGACCACCGTGCCCGACGAGAACCTCTTCATCCTCATCCAGTTCGTGCTGCAAGGTGAGCGGGGCCCGCGGGCGGGACGAGCTGCTGCTGTGTCGCGTGTTGGTGTACGAGCTGCTGCGGGCGCTGAGGACCAAGACCACCGTGCCCGACGAGAACCTCTTCATCCTCATCCTGTTCGTGCTGCAAGGTGAGCGGGGCCCGCGGGCGGGACGAGCTGCTGCTGTGTCGCGTGTTGGTGTACGAGCTGCTGCAGGCGCTGAGGACCAAGACCACCGTGCCCGACGAGAACCTCTTCATCCTCATCCAGTTCGTGCTGCAAGGTGAGCGGGGCCCGCGGGCGGGACGAGCTGCTGCTGTGTCGCGTGTTGGTGTACGAGCTGCTGCGGGCGCTGAGGACCAAGACCACCGTGCCCGACGAGAACCTCTTCATCCTCATCCAGTTCGTGCTGCAAGGTGAGCGGGGCCCGTGGGCGGGACGAGCTGCTGCTGTGTCGCGTGTTGGTGTACGAGCTGCTGCAGGCGCTGAGGACCAAGACCACCGTGCCCGACGAGAACCTCTTCATCCTCATCCCGTTCGTGTTGCAAGGTGAGCGGGGCCCGCGGGCGGGACGAGCAGCTGCTGTGTCGCGTGTTGGTGTACGAGCTGCTGCAGGCGCTGAGGACCAAGACCACCGTTCCCGACGAGAACCTCTTCATCCTCATCCAGTTCGTGCTGCAAGGTGAGCGTCGAGTCTAGTTCGGAACACTGTACTTGTACCTAATACGGAAGATGGTATATGATAGAGCTGCCATGAATAATGATTTGGCCGAATAACGAATATTCGCCTCCCCCCTCGGCCGAATGGCCAAATATTCCATCGCAGACGTGGCATAAATAAAAAGCAAAACGAGGAAGATAGTTATAGAAAAATGTTCCGTATTTCAATGATATTGATTTTTATTTGAAAATTGCTCGTCAAAATCGGACGGCAGACCCATAATTTGTATGGGTAATCAGCAAACGCAAAATCATTCCCAGTCCTGACGAAATTCGCTAAGATTTATCTATCATCTTCTGGCAGTAATGTCTATGGTGAGACTTTTTCCTGAAACGGTTTTTTTATATAATGGAAGTGGCAAACGAGCATGCAGTTCACATTGATGTTAAGTGATGACTGCAGCCTATATACACCCTCACAAAGACCGAGGTCAAAATGCATATGCGATACCACTCCTGAGGCCTAAGGTGTTATGCCTCTATGCCGGAAATTACAGGGCCGTACATTACCACCTGACCGGAACACGATAGTGCTGAATACTACCATTTAGCGGCTATTATTTATGAAGAAAAGCGCATTTGTTTACTGTTAATAAATGCCGAAAAAAATGTTTTTATTTACCATAACTTACCATTGGTAACTTTTAAGTATCTATTAATATAGTCATTTGATTAAAATATCGCATTCTTGAATAATATGTGGTATTCGATTTCCATGATTTGTAATTCGGTATTCGCCCGAATAGTACCGAGTATTCGGCCGAATACCGAATGTTGTTTTCATATTATTTCGCATTAACACATGCTTGTGAAATATATTTTATTTTTAAAGAAAAATGGAAAGAAAAATTATTGACTTCAGGCGAGGCTCGAACTCGCGACCTACTGGGAATCTAGTCCAGCCGCTTTGTTAAACCGAATGTTGTAAGTGAATGCATGTTATTGTACTATTTGTAATGATCGTAATGGTCATGATGGTAAATGGTGTTATTAAATAAAATTGTCCGAATAGGCCGAATACCGAATACCGAATAATGGCCGAATATTCGTGGTATCTCTAGTGTATGACCGCGCCGAATAACATATCAGAAGGTTTCATATGACTTGCTTTATATTCCTTATAACATTTTCCAACCCTAATCGTTGTACCGCGGCCCGCCTGAATCTATTATCTTGCCTGATCGGTGGATCCTCATTTTTTATTCACATCATGTTCCTGTACTCGTACAGATATGACATAGTTTTTTTTAAAATTAAATTCTCTCATAACTTTGGCGATTCACACACGGGTCCGCGCCACGAAAGGACCGTCTTAGAAATACAATAAATTAGTAAAAGTGATTCGTTTATGCACAATGTATTTATTCACATGCAGGTCACGGGTGCTCCCTACTGCTGCCCCCCCAGCTGGCGGGGGGCGTGGGGGGCGCGCTGTGCGCGGGGGGCGCGGAGCTGGCGTGGGCGCGCGAGCTGGCGTGGGGCGCCGTGGACTGCATGCGGCCGCACCTGCCCGACCTGCTGGACCTGCTGCATGACCCGCACCTCCTCAACAAGATCAAGGTGGGCGGGCGGGCGGTGGGAGGGGGGCGCGGAGCTGGCGTGGGGCGCCGTGGACTGCATGCGGCCGCACCTGCCCGACCTGCTGGACCTGCTGCACGACCCGCACCTCCTCAACAAGATAAAGATGGGGCGGGCGGGAGGCGGGAGGGGGGCGCGGAGCTGGCGTGGGGCGCCGTGGACTGTGTATGACGTTATCACATACAATTATCGTCCGTAAACCGACCTTAGTGTTAACTTCAATGCCCGATCTGTGAGGAAAAGATCTGGTATAACAAAAACTGTTAGGTAAGGATCAACGTTCAGTTAATAAAATAAATACTTTAGGGTGCTGCTCATCTGTATAGATAATGTGTGTTCGTGTGTGAATCCTACTCCCACTCTACTGGTTATTTCTGTATCTGTAGATAACACAATTGAGTTAAAAATTGTCGTCAGGGCTCGGTATCGAAGTCGATAGTGAACCGCAACCTGATCTGCCTGAACGAGGACACGCTGGGCGCGATCGTGAAGGGCGGCATCGCGCAGTACGTGGCCATGGAGCTGGCCGCCGAGCACCGGCCCAAGCACGACCGGCCCCAGCCCGCGCGCCACACGCTGCCCTGGCTCGCCGCCGCCGTGCCGGGGTACGTCCGCATGCCCCACGACTGCCTCCAGGGAGCACCACGGGCCACCGGCCGCGGCGGACTGGAGGGGAGTAGCCATAGCGTTTATTACCGATGCTAATCAGTCTGTCATTTTTTGCGGGGGGAAATGCGTGCGACACACACGCACACTACAAAAATCGTCTATCTACGAAACTCGCACCTTGATTTTAACAAAATACAGAAACAATTTCACGCACACATTTAAACATCTAGGCGACAAGTATAGGCCCATTTGGGCTCGTACTTTGACAGAGGGGAAAGCCTGCATATGGCTACTAATCCGGTATTGTTCTTTGACTTCCACAAGTCATTATTTCCTTCGGTGCCTTAGTTTCGCTACTTCTGCCTTGTTGACTGAGCGACGCGAAAATTAACCCCCTTTAACAATTTAACATTTTCCGAAAATATCCAATGCCACTTCTCGGCAACATTTTTAGTTGTTTGTAAATGATTAATTTTTGTTGTGTCGTAACGTTTTTTGTGGACAGGTCTCGAGAGGTGTGGGAGTGCGTGGCGCGCGTGCGGCAGGTGTCGTGGCTCGTCATGGGGGCGCTCTGCAACGCGCGCGCCCGCCGCGCCATCCCCCAGCCCGTGCCCCCCCACGCCACCTGCCCCCTCGCCGACCACATACAGGTGACCCCCCCCCGCCCGCAGCGCCATCCCCCAGCCCGTGCCTCCCCACGCCATCTCCCCCCTCGCCGACCACATATAGGTGACCCCCCCTCGTCCGCCGCGCCATCCCCAGCCCGTGCCCCTCCACGCCATCTGCTCCCTCGCTGACCACAGCGCCATCCCCCAGCCCGTGCCCCCCCACGCCACCTGCCCCCTCGCCGACCACATACAGGTGACCCCCCCCCCGCCCGCAGCGCCATCCCCCAGCCCGTGCCTCCCCACGCCACCTCCCCCCTCGCCGACTACATATAGGTGACCCCCCCTCGTCCGCCGCGCCATCCCCAGCCCGTGCCCCTCCACGCCATCTGCCCCCTCGCTGACCACAGCGCCATCCCCCAGCCCGTGCCCCTCCACGCCATCTGCCCCCTCGCCGACCACTGCGCCATCCCCCAGCCCGTGCCCCCGCACGCCACTTGCCTTCTCGCCGACCACATACAGGTGACCCCCCCGCCCGCCGCGTCATCTTCCAGCCCGTCCCCCCCACGCCACCTGTCCCCTCGCCGACCACATACAGGTGACCCCCCCCCAGCTCGCCGCCCACCTCGCTATCCCCAAGCCCGTGGCCCCCCACGTCACCTGTCCTCTCGCCGACCACATACAGGTGACCCCCCGCTCCGCCCTCTACCCGCCATTATATTTTCTAATCTTGTGCAAGTCAACTGCTATTGAATTATAATAACTATTTGTCAGACAATAATGTCGTGGTACCTGGAGGCGGGCAAGGGCGGCGCCGTGCGCATGGGCGCGCTGTGCCACGCCTTCGTGGCCTGCCAGCTGTGGACGCTGTACCTGGAGGCGCTGGGCGCGGCCGGCCCGCCCACGGCCGACGCGCACGCCACCGCCGCCGCCCTGCTCGCAGACTTCTGGTGCAAGCTGCTGCCCAAGCTGCTGCACCTGGCCACCGCCTCCAAGTTGGTGAGTGTCCGTGTCTCACGCTCCTGCATCATGCCAGCTGTGGACGCTGTACCTGGAGGCGCTGGGCGCGGCCGGCCCGCCCACGGCCGACGCGCACGCCACCGCCGCCGCCCTGCTCGCAGACTTCTGGTGCAAGCTGCTGCCCAAGCTGCTGCACCTGGCCACCGCCTCCAAGTTGGTGAGTGTCCGTGTCTCACGCTCCTGCATCATGCCAGCTGTGGACGCTGTACCTGGAGGCGCTGGGCGCGGCCGGCCCGCCCACGGCCGACGCGCACGCCACCGCCGCCGCCCTGCTCGCAGACTTCTGGTGCAAGCTGCTGCCCAAGCTGCTGCACCTGGCCACCGCCTCCAAGTTGGTGAGTGTCCGTGTCTCACGCTCCTGCATCATGCCAGCTGTGGATGCTGCCCAAGCTGCTGCATTTAGCCACCGCCTCCAAGTTGGTGGGTGTCTGTGTCTCGTGTCTCACGCTCCTGCATCATGCTAGCTGTTGCATTTGGCCACCGCCTCCAAGTTGGTGGGTGTCTGTGTCTGTGTCTCGTGTCTCACGCTCCTGCATCATGCCAGCTGTGGACGCTGCCCAAGCTGCTCAAAGCTTCTAGCCGTTACGTTTTACCCAGAAGATAGTCCTCTGGGAGAAGACGAACACCACAGATACACTAGAAACAAATCCGAGTCTATTGAGCAATTAAGTGCAGATATTGCCACTCGAGACCCACCTTTTACCACATCTGAACTCATCCAAGCAACCAATAGTTTCCGTCGCAAAAAAGCCCCAGGATTCGACGGGTTCACTACGGATATATGTGCTGCAGCAATAAACGAGTGTCCAGATATCTACTTGGCTATTGCAAATAAATGCCTGGAACTCGCTTACTTTCCAGAACCCTGGAAGGAGGCAAAAGTGGTGGTTTTGCGGAAGGCAGGCAAAACCGACTTTACCCATCCGAAGTCCTACCGTCCCATAGGCCTCCTCTCCATATTGGGCAAAATTTTAGAGAAGATGTTGGTCAAACGGTTGAGATGGCATCTTCTTCCCAAATCCAATAAGAGACAGTATGGCTGCGTGTCCCAGAGATGCACCGAGGACGCCCTCTATGACCTGATGCAGCACATCAAAGGTAACTTAGAAAGAAAGCTGATCAGCGTCGTAATATCCCTGGACATAGAGGGCGCCTTCGACAGCGCCTGGTGGCCAGCCATCAAGTGTCAATTGTTGGAAAAGAGGACTCCACTCAACTTTATTAAATTGGTAAGCAGTTACCTGGCGGACCGTTGTGTGAGTGTCCGCTATGCTGGCAGAAATTACCAAAAGGTCACCAACAAAGGGTGCGTGCAGGGCTCAGTGGGAGGTCCAACCTTTTGGAATGTGCTGCTTGACCCACTGCTGGATGAAATGGATGAGCGTCAAGTCTATTGCCAGGCATTTGCTGACGACATTGTTCTGTTTTTTTCCGGAGGCGAATCTCACGATATAGAAGAGCAAGCAAACAGAATACTCGACCATGTGAAATGTATGCCCTGTATCAGGCAACAGACCTGCTGAAGGTGGCCAGAGAATGCTCAGCAAGCATATTCAGCGATTCCAGATCGTCCCTTGAGCTTCTTAAACATCAAGACTCATTCCATCCTCTGGCACATGCAGTGCGCGACAACATCTTTGATTTGACGACACAAGGTTGCGAAGTTAAATTGTTTTGGATAAGAGCGCACAAGGGGACGGTCGGAAACGAAAGGGTGGATATGCTTGCTAAGCAGGCCGGCCAGAAAAAATGCAGAGCGAACTACGACAAGTGTCCAGTGTCTTATGTAAAAAGAGTGCTTCGAGAAGGGACCATGGAGACCTGGAACCGTCGCTACGTAGAGGGCCAGACAGCAGGAGTTACCAAAATCTTTCTGCCGAACGCAATAGCAGCATTCCGGACTGTCGGTAAAATGGAACTCACTCCAACCTTAGTGCAGGTAGTAACTGGGCACGGAGAGTTCAGTGAGTACTTGCACAGGTTCAAGTGCAAGGACAGTCCGGCGTGCGAGTACGACCCGAGGCAGGAAGAAACAGTAATGCTCATTTTGATAGATTGTCCAAGGTTCAGCACCCAAAGACTGGAAATAGAGAGCAGATTAGATGTAAAAATAAATAAAAACAACATTTCAGAAATTATAGCAAGTAAAAGTTCTCGAAATAAATTCATTCAATACTCGATAATTAAAATAGCACAAATAGCAATAAAAAGAAATAGGTAAGAAAATATTATGTACAACATATATTGTAAATATATACAAATACATAATAAAAGAAATTAAGTAAAAACAATAAATCAGTAAAATCCATAAAAGTAATTAAAATAAATAATAGTAATAGACAACATTAGAAACTAACCCTTCATGATTTTTTTTTTACAAAAATCGAAATTTAAATTTAAACTTAAAGATGTAAAACGTCTCTGAACACCAAGTCAGAAGAGCTATGAAAAAAAAAATGCTCCATCTGGCCACCGCCTCCAAGTTGGTGAGTATCTGTGTCTGTGTCTCACGCTCCTGCATCAGATTGAACTTGTTCTATAAGTACCAGGGCTCTCGTCTACTACTACTACACCTACCTTCGTAAATAGTAAGTTTTATTCATTATACCTGAATGATATCCTAAATTTTAGGGAAGATTATGACTGACGGTACGTGACAGCTTCTGTGGCTTGACCACCGGCTCCATTTTTTTTAATGATAAGTGGCAAACAAGTGCACAGTTCAAATAGATGTGAAGTGATGTCTGTAGCCTATAGACATCTTCATAAAAACTAGACATCAAAATACAGATGCCACCCCTGAGAGCTAAGTTGTTATGTGTTTATTTACAGTTAGCAGAGACGGTTAACCTGCACTTCTTGAGCCTATTGGAGTCTCTTTTAGAGTGCAACTCGACGGTGCTCAACAAGCTGTTACCGGTGTGGATGCCCATCTTGCACTCACCGCTATTTACCGTACGTACTGATTCCATAAAACCTTTTTGTTATTTAAGAATTTAAAACAAAATACGCAATTAAATTACAACATTTCAAACTAAACGTTCTGTCGACTAATGTCCATCCTCTATTTTTTACTTTCTTGGCGATTGCTGAGAACTCTTTCCCACTTTTGCACTGATATTTTTTCACAATCTTCTGATCTGACCAATCTGTAAATATTGTCTCGGACCGTAGATATCTATGCATCAGTCTACTGATTTGATTAGGGCTGAATTGCGTCGCTTTATCATCCGATATACGCCTCGATTAACTTGCAGATGCCGCGTCACGTGGCCCAGCGCCTGGACGCGTGTCGGGAGCTGCGGCCCGAGCCCGTGCGCGCCAGCGGGCCCCCGCCCGGCCTGGCCGTCACCGGGGGCCCGGGGGGCCCGGGAGGCACGGCGGTGGGGGGCCCGGGGGGCGCGGGGGGCCTGGGGGTTGGGGCGCCGCCCGCGGGGGCCGGGGCCGCGCTGGCCGCGGCGCGGGAACACAGAAGACTCCACAGGCTGTTGTCCAAGATGGCCCAGTTGGAGTTGCAGCCGCACTCTTTCTATGTTATTTAAACTGTTATGAGTCCCGATCCCATAGATGTCGCTACTGCCATAAGGCAATGCAATAAATGTGAAGGAAAGATTTGACAAATAAGGCAGGACTTCGGTAGCTCAGTTGGAAGAGCGGCTGGACTACATTCCCGGTGGCCGCGAGTTCGAGTGTCACCTAAAGTAAAATTTTTCTTTCCATATTTTCTTTTAAAAAATAAGTAATCTGTTGCCATGTTGTAATGTATTCAACATACGAATGATAAAGATTTCATGAAATGTATACGTACATTTCAAGCCTAAGAATAATAATGTATACAAATGTAACTTATACAATTATACAATCATGCATCGCTTCCATTTTGGTTTCATTTTCGCAAACAAACTGCAAACATAACAGACGCTCATACTTTCAACACAGACAATACTCGCATACAATTGGTCGCGACCAGGTCATTTTGCCTAGCGATAAGGAAGCGTCCAATGAACTAACGCGCTGCGGTGTATCCTTTTTAATGTCCCGCCCACAGTGTGTCTATTTAGGTAATACCATTTTTTGTTTGGATAAACTGTTTTACATTATTATTTGTAGATAGAAGCTATATTGCTCGATAACCTTCGCACACCAGGTAATATTTTATAAAACAACAGGAAACGCCACAGATGTATTGTTTAAGATGAGATAGTTTCAACTAGAGGTGTATTTTTATGTTAACTTTATAATTAAAATATCTTTTACGTGATTTATGTCCAAAAGTGACTTGTGCATTTAGTTGTAATTACATACACCTATTGTTTTACAAGTTATAGCCAAGTGGTGTGTCAAATTTTAAAGGAAATCTTATTATTTACTTATTTAAAAACCAAATATATAATAATATCAAAGAGAATTTTGTTACACATAAAAGTAAAAATGTATGTCACATATAAAAAATAATTGATTGGTGTTTTGTTAGGTTTTATAGAAATAAATGTTTGTTATTAATAAAACATTGTTTTATTATTCGTTTGTATGTTTCCTCCGCTACGTATAATTTAATATCCAACGAACTCACCTCTATGTGAAGTTCAATCAGAAGTATTATGATTCAGCTTCATTTGATTAATGCCAGGCTGATTTTTTTTTTTAAATATCTAAGAATGAAGCTGTGAAATATATGGCATAATTTATGTTAGTAAGCTTATATATACAGGGTGTCCCAGAACTCAACATCAAGCCGAAACGGGGTGACAGGATTGATTGTAACCATCATGAGAAAAATCAGAAAAAAATCTATCCCATGTAGTTTTAAAATTATGGGCATTTAAAAACCTAGAAATTTGGTCAAAATGTAACCATTTTTCGGTTATTGTGGTTAATTTTTATTATTTTTGTTCATTTAAACTTTGGAACCGTAACCTTAAATAACATCTTGAGAATCACAGTCTAAAATAATGACACAATTACCCCAAGTTTCCTAGAATTTAGACTATTTGTTAAACTATGAATTTAAAATTTTCAAACTTTGTCGACTTTGAAACACCCTCCTTTTAAAAAAATGTACTAGAGTGCCTTAGCAAATGCTCATTAAAAGTTGGCGCGTTTAATCAGGATTGTAAAATGGTACAACAGTTGTTAGTTTCATACTAAAAAAAAACGAGTAAAAAAGTAATAACCTCAAGTAACCCGATTTTTGCTAACCCATTTTACTCGGTTAAAATGTTTTTTATTCGCACAAGCCCTTGGTAGGTTCATTATTTTACGGCAAAATGATGAGAGAGATGGATAGTGGACATAGCGGACATGACAAACATGTCCATTATCCATCTCTCTCATCATTTTGCCGTAAAATAAAGAACCTACCAAGGGCTATAGATTTTTTTCGTAAGACACTTCCGTAAGATAAAAAAAAGAAACTAAACATTTACCTACAAAACGTATCTAACTTTCATGCATGTTACGAAGGGTTAGACAGATGTTAATGCAACTCAAATATACCTGCATTAAAACACCCACAATATTACGAAATCTATGTAGTGAATAGGTATCTCTATATTTTAAAGAACTTATTTCAAATTATTTCATCACAATCAACGCCTTTGTTTATCTTCATAGCACACATATCATCTCTTGCACACCCTACTTACCAAATTATTTCTCCGGCCGAACTCTGACATTCATTTCTTCATGTAATACGAACAAAAGTGCTTGCAAAAGCGCAATTGAATTAAAATAATTTGTTCTGATTAGATAATACCAACAATGAGATGAAAAGAATCATATCAAGCCTACGCTGACTGACAAAAGCTCTAATGAACGTATTTCAACGCTTGAACCCGAAATGTCCGACTATTGTATGCATTGTACTCCACACGTACGTCACCCACAACGTACGTAATTTTCAAGACTTACTTTTATGTCGAAGCTGATTGGTTTTACTTTTTTGATCATTTGATCACAATACATGACCCTACATTCTTACATTACATTATAGGAAGGCTGATTGGTCTGCGCATTATTTATACCCCGACGGCTGTCTGATCGGCCGAACACGACCAGAATCAGAATCAGAATCAGAAACTCATTTATTCATTTAGGGTGACAGGCACCTCCTATGACACGTCAAAACAAACAAAATAAATTAAATTAAAGTGAATAACAATTGATATACATGTCAAACAAGATAAAAAAATATATGAATAGTCAAGAATATCACTAAGATAAAACTAAATTTATTATACTAATGTAAAACCGACCGATTTTTTTAATGTAATGCAAGTGGCAAACAAGCATGCATTTCACATTAATGTTAAGTGATGACTGCAACTTAAAGATACCTACACAAAGACCAAGGTCAAAATGCAGATGCGTTACCACTCCTGAGGCCAATGCCTCTGTGCCGAAAATTACAGGGCCGTACATTACCACCTGACCGGAACACGATAGTGGTGAACACTACCATTTAGCGGCAAGTATATTATGTAATACGGTGGTGCCTACGCCCGCGAGCTCCGTAACTAGAGCTCTACCACCAGTAAAATGTTGTTATAACTTTATAGAACAGTTAAATTAAAACACCCAAATTAATTGGTTAATTTAATATATTTAACTGCCTTGGTAGCCTAGTGGTAGCAGGCCACTACTACTACGCTGAGGTCCTGGGTTCGATTCCCGGGTAGGGGGTTATCAGAGATAATGGTGTAAAGTCCTTTATCTCTGGTTCTATTGGGATTTTTCCATTTTCTGGAAATTTTCCATTACCTCGAAGTTTGGTAATGTGCCAGGAGATGTCAACAGGCTCGCCACCTGTTACATGGGCCAAAACGTAACCGGCGAATCGCGGGTGTGTGCATGTATGCTTGAATGCATGCATTTACCTCTGCCTACCCCTTCGGGGATTACAGGCGTGAAGTTACGTTTTTTTTAATTAACACTTTATTCAATGGCATATCAAGCAAGACAACAACAACCGTAGGTAATTAGGAACGAACACACGTGCTGTCTTCTAGACAGCAGCAGTCCCAAAACCATAGACAACACTTTTCCTACCTTGATATCTATAACACTTTTCCTGTCTTCCCCACTTACAAGAAAAAAAATTATACTTATTTATTTCTAACTTAGAACTATAAATCCTGGCTGCAGTTTAGCAGTTGGTTGGCATGTCGTTTTCACTGCCGACCCTCTAACTATACTATATATGCCGCTCCTGGGACTATAAGCCACAACAAGTTTTGGCTATTCGGAGGGCTATGTCGATTACTTTGGTTCTCATCCGGATCTCTTCATTCGATCTAACAGGGAAACGTCGAGCATAACTCGCTCAATTGCTTTCTACGTCACCTTGAGCCTTCTTACCTATTGCATGTATAAAAAACCTTAGTATACCCTGGCACATATATAAAGTATGTAGTTCCAGCTTAATTTAACGTTAGTCGTAGTTACAGTAAGTTATTTGTTAATTACCCGATTTCATGTCCAAATGTCCCGTGTTTGATACCTTAGATATTTGTTACATTATGACAAGAATTTAGAGCTTCATTAACGCCATTGACACGTTAAAATTATACTTACAATAAGTTACCTATTCCCTCGAGTTACGACAAAAATTAAAACCACTAGATTGAAATTCTGGCTGATTTATCTAAAGTTGTAAACATTTCTGGCGCTGAAACCACTCTCAATAATTGAAACCGCATTAGTGTATAGGTAACAGCATCTATTGTCAGAAACACAAATGTGCTTACACACTCTCACCTCTACCTTTTACGTATTGAATATTGATGCACTGTAATATTATCTACGTCTTTTTTTTTTAAAGTGGTTAACATCAGGGGGCATTGCCAACGCGTTACCAGCCCTGAAGAAATCTTTTGACGGCAGTTTTGAAGAACTCCATATTGTAGCGTCGAGGGCGGACCTGGGAGGAAAGTTCGTTCTACAATTTGCAAGTTCTAGCAAGAATTAACGCGCGAACCGGATTGTTGCTACTTCCAAGTATCCAATCAGAGTGGGTGGAACTTCTCTCTTTGGTCGATGGTAGATTTGGCTCTTTGGTGCGATGGAGGAATGGAGACGATGGCACCAGATCGAACAGTTCAATAGAGCACTCACCATTGTAATGTCTAATGTACAGTCATCCTATGTCTCTGTGCACACCCCATTTTCGAGTCGATCTGTGATTCTTTGGTCGTTCACGATTCGATCGACGCATTTTTGTATGGAGTCAATGTGATTTAGCTGATATTTAGGCGCTCAACCCATACATGAAGCAGTAATTCAAATGGGGCCTCACTTTAGCTTTAAAGAGCTGTAAAAGTAACCTGTAACATGATGTAACATTTCGAAGATGGCGTCTTAATTTCAATCGATGTTTATACAATTGCAATCAATCACACACCGTATTGTCATAATAAAGTATTGTTCAGTCTTAATGATTGTAATTAAACCAGATAGACTCGATATTATACGCTGCATATGGGATTTATGAATATTGAGGTTAATGATTGTGAATCTTAGTTCGTGAGAACAGCGAAACAAACGGTGGAGGAGGTATTTCTTGTAGGTGTTGTACATTACTTCCTGAAGAGATTGTAGTGTGATCATCTACGAATAAAAATGTCAATGTAAGAAATGTAACTCTCATATAATCATTGATTCGATTTTGGTTCCATTTACGCAAATAAATACTGCAGCCATAACAAACTCTCACACATTCAACATAGTAAATTTTTGTATTCGATTGGTACTACTACTTCAAGTTTACATAATAATAATGGCAATCCTTGACACGGGAGAGACTCGTGCTGGGCACGAGTCTCTCCCTTTTTTGGGGAGAGGCCTGGAGCTTACTCCACCACGCTGCTCCGATGCGGGTTGGTCGAGATACGGCCAACACGTTAATGATTTTTTCAAACCGCCCTTAAAGCCTCCGACAAGGTTTAACGACTGCTATCTATCGATAGCAACCGAGACTGACGGATTAACGTGCCCTCCGAACACGGAAACGCGCATTTAATTTTGCCACTAGCGGTCACCCATCACACAGCTGACCGCGCCCGCGGAGCCATGCGCGCTTCATCGCATCAAGAATACATGTAAACACTAGGTTTACCGGTTACAATTAGATCCATGTAACAGATGAATCCAAATTCAATTTTATGTACCTACAAAGTAGTAGCATACCGCATCATGGCGTAGTTACGTCAGCTCGTGGCTACAGCAAAAATAGCGTATAGTATAGTAGCGTACAGTATAATCTATTATGCGCACAACACCATCATACGATATCGGTGTCAACGCCTGTGAAAATATTTGGCTTATAGTGATGTGTGTGTGATCAATAAATGTGTTAAGTAGATGGTATCGATAAGATCTTTGAATACCTACCTAAAATTATGGAGATGCAACTAGATAGATGGGATAGTTGAACTTTTATCGACAAAATTATTAAGCAACCTTCATATAAGTGTTCTTTTTGTAACATAATATATAATAAACTTTTTACTGGTAGAGGTAGAGCTCCATTGACGGAGCTCGCGGGCGTAGGCACCACCGCGTTATCTAATATACTTGCCGCTAAATGGTAGTGTTCAGCACTATCGTGTTCCGGTCAGGTGGTAATGTACGGCCTTGCAATTTCCGGCACAGAGGCATAACACCTTAGGCCTCAGGAGTGGTAACGCATCTGCGTTTTGACCTTGGTCTTTGTGTGGGTGTCTATAGGCTGCAGTCTTCTCTTAACATCAATGTAAACTGCATGCTTGTTTGCCACTTCCATAACATAAAAAAAAACTGCATGACTGCATATATGCAATTACTACACTAGAACTGCAAACACTTATACAGAGCTTAGACATCATCATGCTGCTAAGTATTCAGAAGATTTTTCTGCCCGAAGAATGTCCACTACTACTACTAGGTAAAGGACTAAAAATCTATCTGGGGAATCGAGGGTACCTAAGTACACCATTGCAACCAAAAAGTTTTTCATAACAAAAATTAATTTAATTTAATTTTAGTTTAGTGTCAAAAAGTTATATTTATCTATCTACCTACCTTATTCTACTGTAATTCTCTAATTGCAATTCGTGAATTCATTTTAGTGCCGAGAACACACTGATGGACTGAGCCGAAGAAGTCCGGGTGACTCGGGGGCTTCATACACCAGAGGGCCCAAGCCTTTACATTTATATCTCTGGTAGCCTCCTACACGGAAATCGAACCCAGAACCCCAGCGAAGCAGTAGTGGCCTGCTACCACTATTTATTTATTTATTCTTATATCGACATTTACCTCTGTATCGATAACTCCACCAACACTATTCACAAGTTCCCAGCAAAAATATTCTAAACATGTTTTTACTATACAGAAACTAGGACATTTCTTTTATAAATTAACTTAACTGATTATTATACATAGTCGCTCACGCAAATTTTGTGTTTTCTAGATGTGTGTCATGATATAATACTGTAACTTCTTATAACAGTGGAGATAAGCGAGATTGTTATTTCACTATGAATTTGGCGTGGGATTGTTTTAAAGTTTGCACATTTCGTCTCCTTTTTACTATTTAAAATATTGCAAAATGTGCGTGCGTATATAGCCATAGTAGTAGAATCAGGGACTGAGCTTAAAGGCGTAAAATAGTCGTTAAATCTATATATATATATGTATATATATAGTATATATATATATATGTATATATATAGTATATATATATATGTATATATATATATATATATATGTATATATATATATAAATCAATTGTTGTTCGTTAGTCTCGCTAAAACTCGAGAACGGCTGGACCGATTTGTCTAATTTTGGTTTTGATTTGATTTTTCGAAGTCCAGATACGGTTTAAAAGGTAATAAAATATGAAGAAATTGAAGGGAAATAGTGAAAACCACAATTTTATTTTCCCATACAAATAGTCCGTGTCTATCAAACCTTTGACACATTATTTAATTCTGAGGCAATACGAAGTTTGCCGGGTCAGCTAGTTTATTTATAATGAAACGGTGCATGATTATTTACTTTACTGGTGGTAGAGCTCCAGTGACAGAACTCGCGGGCGTAGGCACTACCGTATTACCTAATATACTTGCCGCTAAATGGTAGTGTTCAGCACTATCGTATTCCGGTCAGGTGGTAATGTACGGCCCTGTAATTTCCGGCACGAAAGTATAATACCTTAGGCCTCAGAAGTGGTAACGCTTCTGAATTTTGACCACTGGTCTTTGTGTAGGTCTCACAAGGCGGCTGCAGTTATCACATAACATCAATATGAACTGCGTGCTTGTTTGCCACTTTCACTATATGAAAAACCCTGCCACTTCATTGGCAGGGTTAGGGGTGCGTCCTTGGGGCGTACTCCGCGTACTCCCTAAGATGACGGCACAGTAGATAGATTTTGTTCTATCTACTGTGATGACGGCCTGAGCCGCGGTGATACTGCCCCTCGTCACGCGCTTCATGCTGTCTATCATGTGGCCCACCGTGAATTCGTGAGCGTTGCATGATTATTACAGGTGATAAAGCTACAGTGACGGAGCTCGCTAGCGTATGCACCAAAGCATTACCTAATCTACTTGCCACTAAACGGTAGTATTCAGCACTATCCTGTTCTGTTCAGATGGTATACCGTCCTGTTATTTTAGGCACAGGGACATTACAGCGTAGACCTAAAAAGTGTCTCTATGTCGTTACATAAAAAAAACATGAACTACTTAGTTGCAAAAAAAAAAAAAATCTTTTATCTAATCCAGACGTATTGGAGAAATAAATTGCATAATAGAATAAAATTTTAACACTAAATAGATATCTAAACAATAGTAAGCCGACTGTGAATTAATGATGTGTATACCTTTTATGCCAACTAGGTCGATAGTCGATAACTTTGATTGATCTAAACAATACTATCGATATAATGTGATGTAACGGTACATCACTCATCTTAAAGTCACCTGTCCAATTACTGTGACTGACGTTGACTTTTGACTAAAGATTTATGAATTTCCTTTATATTATGATTTGTTGTGCAGAAACATGGGGATTTCAAATAAAACGCCCCTTACATTTACATCCTTTCTGAGCTGAGTTTTTATAATTTTTTACCTTCATTTTTGAAAGAATCAAATGTTTTTGAAAAGGGCGCGGCATGAACGTCATGGCTCAAGAGCGTGTCAGGTATTCTGAGAGGGTGTAAAATATGCCCAAAAAAATATATCCAAAATTCAGTCGATTCGGAAAATGAGTAAGATCGTAGCGACCTTTTGTTTTTTTTGGGTTTTCCTTGGGCACGACTCTATATATAAATTTTAGATTTAATGGAGGTAACCAACTGGATACAAGGTATCTCCCATATCTTAATCTGACGCGCTCGACAAAAATGACATCCTGGTCTCCCCTACTAGTAATTATTGGAAAATGGTAAGTTAAACACTATTTAGTGGCTAATATAACGCCATAGTACGGGCGCCCTCGAGCTCCATTAAAACTTAACCTCCAGTAAAAGGTTATCAAAGATAATAGATTTGGACTTAGAAAGATAAGGGGACGGGAGGTCATCGGTCTCAAACGCAGATTTGGGGAGAAGGGGTGTCAAGTGTAAGTGGAAAATTATGACCTGCATAAGTTAATTTGAATATTTTAGCCTATAGACACTTACAAAAAGACTAAGGTCACAATGCAGATGCGTTACCACTCCTGAGGCCTAAGGTGTTATGCCTCTGTACCGGAATTACTGCGCCGTATTACCTACCACCTGACCGGAACACGATAGTGCTGAACACTACTAGTTAGCGGCAAGTATATTAGGTAATGCGGTGGTGCCTACTCCTCTCGGCCTACGGAGCTTTACCACCAGTAAAGGACATAGGGTGAATACCGATCTCCTCTACCTTCAACGGGGGACTCCTCTAACCCTTCCGCTAGTAACGCTTCTGCCCGATGCATTGATAACAAAATGACTCAAATGAAGCAATTCCATTTTTGATAGTCGTGATAAACGCGAGCTACGTGAGCCATGAACGCGGATGAAAAATTGAAAGTGAAACCCCATCGACTTTCATCTCCAAATGTGTTCACGGATGTAGACTGATGGTAGATCTCACGTGCCATCTAGTAGGGATGCAAACATCATAAAAACGTCGATGTATCGACATCATCATCACTCCAGCTGAAAGACGTCCACTGCTGGACAAAGCCCCAAAGACGCCCACAACGGCCCTGTAATTCACGGCACAGAGGCATAACACCTTAAGCCTCAGGAGTGGTTTGTGTCAGTGTCTATAGGCTGCAGTCATCACTTAACATCAATAGGAACTGCATGATTGTTTGTTTTTCAATAACAGAAAAAAAACAGTGTTGAGCTTTATTAGGGTAGAATATGCCATAAATGCCACGCTCTACGATCGGGACATTGCCCATCCCGCGTTGTTATTTTCACGACTATTACTATTGGAATGCTTTGACCGTCATTGCTCGTTTGGCTGACTACACTAGCGGTAGAATTTTCCTCCACTAGAGGGCGATAATCATTATGTTGGCGGTAGATAGTTTGTACGGCCCTGTCATTTCCGGCACAGAGCCATAACACCTTAGGCCTCAGAAGTGGTAACGCATCTGCATTTTGACCTTTGTCTAAGTCATCACTTAACATCAATGTGAACTGCATGCTTGTTTGCCACTTTTATTAATTAAAACAAAAAAGATAGATTAGGTCGATTAATGGTCGGTGTTTTTCTGAAACATCGATATTTCATAAAGGTCTGTGTTAGTACATCCCTAGCTAGACGTTGCTTCTGAAATTCTCTTCAGTAATGTACGTTAATAAGGTCGATTACGCGATAGCTAGGGCGCAGCCCGAACGCTTATTATCTTGCTTAAAGCTTCAACGAAACATAGAACTATTTGAGGAATGGTTCTGTAGTTATTCACCCTTTTAAGCAAGTGAGTAAGTATGCAGATAAATGTTAGTAATTATGGCATCATTAACTTAAAGACACACCGTCTACAGTTTCTTTAGGTTTAGGGTTCTTCGGAGAGGTGATTGCACTTTGAATTCTGTTAAGTGACCATCACTTCGGTGGAAATTTTATCATAAATGATCAATTTCCTTTTTTACTTTCATTGTTTTAAATTTAATAATTATTTAAATGATGAATACCTAGCATTTATTCAGTGTAGATCGTATAAAATAACGATGCAAAAAACTGAACACTCGGGAGCGATAATTACCTAGGTACCTATATACGTAGATATTTTTTACATAAATATTTAAATATATATGTACATTATTTAAATATTTCATATGTAGGTAGATAAGTATTTTTTTATTACCTAAGTAGATAATATACTTTAGAATAATAAAATATCATGTTGCCTGTGTACCTACCTCACGACGATTTGAAGTTCTAGTTTTAAATACAAACAACAAAGAAAAACACTTGCTCTTATGAAATTTGAAGTCACGAAGATCGCCCAAGGACGCATGCGCAACTTTAATATAATTTTTATTATAATAATATACAATTTACAACGACATTGGCGGGAATTTGTTTCGAAAAACCACAAAGTTTTAATTAATTCAGTTTTAATTTTAGCTTCAATTTCACAATATAAAGTTGCGACATAAAGTTTGTTTCTATTTTACTTAATTATATAACCATCAAAACTTCACCACAAAGATTTACTCATATTTTTTTTTACATACATGCACACTCCCACGATTCGCCAGTAATTTTTATTTATTTAGGAGACAGTCGTCTTTGTTTTATCTACCACAGAGGAAAAACATAGGCTTTAGAGGTGGCAACGATACTGCATTTAGATATTTGATTTTTGGGTAGATATCTTTTTCCTTAAAAATAGATATATAAAGGTCTGTAGTATTAATGTGAACTTACACATACAAAAATAGTTTTGATTGCCTAATCATGTGGCTGTTAATAAGACAAACACAGTGACTTAAACGCAGATTCTAGAGGATTAGACAAGAAAAGTCGACTAAAGACAGGAGACTTTATACCTACCTAGATAGTCAAGCTAATGCGATAATAGCGATGCCATTTTAAATTTAAAAAAACTGCGTGCTTCTTTGCCACCTTCTTAACATAAAAAAAGCCGTTTAGACGTAGGTTGGCATATGACTACCTTAGTGATACCTATTCGCTTATGTACCATCAGTGTGAACACTGTTTGAACCAATCATGATATAAAAAAATCAATAAACGACTCTACACATGCCTAAATTATTTATTTAATTGGCCATCAGACCTCTTCACAATAATGTGATTGCATTTTGATTTTGTAACCAAACTGCCAAGGCCTATATTAGGCGCTAATCAGTGTCAGCCTGTCTGTCTATCTGTATATTGGTCATGGTGTTAGGAAATGTCTAATAAGTATACATCGGTGTGTATTGTCGACGCATCTTCATTTTGAAC
Organism: Macrosoma leucophasiata; assembly: GCA_036365455.1. Lineage (NCBI taxonomy): Eukaryota > Metazoa > Arthropoda > Insecta > Lepidoptera > Hedylidae > Macrosoma > Macrosoma leucophasiata. The sequence goes on along the minus strand of JAWQUS010000004.1, from coordinate 1,356,385 downwards.
TTCAACAATGGCGGGTCAGTTTGTATTATTAGGTACATTGAATTGAGGTATTTTACTTTAACCAATTATTTTATTTCATACAAATTTTATTCATGTTGTACTAGCTGTAAGGTTTTTTTATGTTATGAAAGTGGCAAACAAGCATGCAGTTCACATTGATGTTAAGTGATGATTGCAGCCTATACATCTACACTAAAACCAGAGGTGAAAATGCAGATGCGCTGCCACTTTGAGACCTAAGTTGTTATGTCTCTGTGATAGTTATTACGGGGCCATACATTACCATCTAACCGGAACACGATAGTGCTGAACACTACCATTTGACGGAAGATAGATTGGATAATGCAAGAGAATATGTCATAATACTACGTATAGAATGGACACTTCGACGTCCCGCCCGATTTCCTCGCTTCACCCAACCTCCTCCCCTCTTATGGGCGACGTTTGGTATTCTCTACGTGCTTCGCACACAGGTGCATGTGTAAATACACGCCTCCGATTGATGTCTATGTAATAGAGACCAAATTAAGCGTTTGTATGAAATTTTGGCGGAGTGTCCGCGGTGTGATAATGCGCTGGTGCCTGCGCCATCGAGCTCCTGCACTGGAACTCTACCATCAGCTAAATTTTGTGTCATGATTGTCACATTTATTATTATTATTTTTTTGTTTTTATGGCATCGCTATTACGCATATTGCCAGTGTCAAGTAAAACGATATTCCGTATTTATTTAAGCAGCGTAAAAGTTAGTTTAATATAGTCATCAAGTATAATATGTAAGTATTAAGTATATAAGTTATCAAGTATAATATGTCAGTCAAGTGAGTTACACTCAAGTTATTCGAGTAAAGCGATGGCTACTTTACCAAAACATTTACAATGAAGTTTTGGAGGCAACCTGAAAGGTCGTGTTTTCGCACTGTTATTCTATTTTACTATACACGGGCACTGTAATAAACTTATATCAAACCAAATGCCACCAACTTTATTCAATATAACTTAAAAATACACCAAGAAAATTAAATAAAATAAGAGCACCATACGCCTCTTTCAAGGTTCCCGCCAAAACTCCCGATTGTCACATTGATGATACATATAAGTGAATAGGTACTTTTTTATGTAATGAAGTGGCAAACAAGCATACAGTTCACATTGATGGTAAGTAATACTGTAGCCTGTAAACATCTACATAAAACCAGAGATTTCAATGTTGATACGTTGCCATTCCTGAGGCTTAAGGTGCCGGAAATGCCGGAAATTACAGAGCCGTACATTACCACCTGACCGGAACATGATAGTGCTGAACACTACCGTTTAGCGACAAGTAGATTGGATAGTGCGGTGGTGCCTACGCCCGCGAGCTAAGTCGCTAGAGCTCTACCACCAGTAAAAGACTGTCGCTTTGGTAGTCATATACCTACGTATAAACGGCTTGTGTCAGTGGCGGATTTTCAAATTTGCCGCCGGTAGGCTATTCAATATTTGCCACCCGTATATTTTGATATCGTAGTAGTCCACAAACATATCAATTATATTCTCTATCAATAAAATTCCAACTATATGTTTTATTTAGGCTTCATCATCCTCGTTACATTAACTTTCTTCTATGGTTTGAATAATTGAGAACTATGGTCTGAATCTTGATAATTTTAACAGTTATTTTGTGTAAATGGAAATAAAAAAATTATGAACTAAATCTGCCGCCCCTTAAAACTTGCTGCCCTAGGCTCCAGCCTACTCAGCCTGCTGATAAATCCGCCACTGGCTTGTGTAAATAATTGATCATTTCAATTTAGCAAGAGCAATCTATAAAGTTGTAGGAGAACAGTATTTTTTTGACTGATCCTCTTATTTTCAACCATAAAGTAAATAAAATCAATTTATAATTTAATCCGTTGATGTGTAGAAATTAGGTATGTATAATACTAAGTAGTATTATACCTACTTAGATAGGTACTTATCTATATCTATACTTATAATAAAACTGTAGAAGTGTAAATACAGTACATTGAAAATATTTAAAAAAAAAATACCAGGGGATGTTACTAGATCGATACCGAACACAAACATGTGATTTGAAAAATTTTTGTCTGTCTGTCTGTTTGTTCAAGCATCACACAAAATCTACCGCTCCGATTACAATGAAACTTGGTATGATTATACTTTAACTTTTGGCGGACAATCTGGGTACTTTTTATTCCGAAAAAATGTCTGTTTGTCTGTGTGTTTGTGCACCCTAATTTCAGAAACGCCTTATTCGATTTTTTAAGATTTTTGTCTGTCTGTCTGTTTGGCGGGGCTAATCTTGGGAACGACTGGACCGATTTTGACGGGACTTTTATCTTCATACATCCATACATACATACATACATACATACCTACATACAAATAAGTAGAATTGGAGTGTATCCGACTTTGACGGGACTCCCACGGGTAAGTAGCTGATGTAATAAGGAGTAACTTAGGCTACTTTTATCTCCATACATCCATACATACCTACATACAAATAAGTAGAATTGGAGTGTATCCGACTTTGACGGGACTTCCACGAGTAGGTAGCTGATGTAATAAGGAGTAACTTAGGCTACTTTTATCTCCATACAACCATACATTAGACGACCCGGTTAGTCCAGCGGTGTGAGATGACCGTTTGATTTGAAGGGTCGCGGGTTCGATCCCCGCACCGGAACAAATATTTGTATGGCCTACAGATATTTGTTTCGGGTGGGTGTTTGTGTATGTGTTGTATGTGTACAACGGCACCCACTACACAGGTTTTTACCTACTGTGGGGCTGTGAGTGTAAGCGTATTTATTTATACATACCCACAAATAAATAGAATTTGAGTGTCTCCGATTTTGACGGGACTTTCACTGGCAGTTAGCTGATGTAATAAGGAGTACTTAGGCTACTTTTATACTAGCTGCTTCCACGACTTCGTCCGGGTAGATACTGAATAATCATATTTTTTCTCACGTGGACAAAGTCGCGGGCACAGCTAGTTATATCATAAATTGAATTACTCAGCCGGGCGTGCATGGCCCAGCGGCTGGTGTAGATCGTAAGCGATCTGCTCGGTTAAGCACTACGGGCGCGGTCGGGTAGTGTGATGGGTGACCGCTAGTGGCAAATTAAATGCGCGTTTCCGTGCTTCGGAGGGCACGTTAAGCCGTCGGTCCCGGTTGCTATCGATGGATAGCAGTCGTTAAACCTTGTCGGAGGCCTTCTGGGCGGTTTGAAAACATCCGACAGTGGGTTGGCCACTAACCCACCCACCTCCACCAATCCGCATTGGAGCAGCGTGGTGGAGTAAGCTCCAGGCCTCCCAAAAAGGGGAGAGACTCGTGTCCAGCAGCGGGACGTATAATGGGTTGCCATTATTACTCAGCCGGGCTTATGTATAAAACTAAGAAGTAGGTACCTACTAGAAGCCCGGCAAGTATCGTTACTTAGGCTGCAAAGTAAAGAAATTTATAAAAAAAATATCTAAAACACAGTGCTATAGATATAAGTATGTTTGTATTTGTATGTATGTCTTACGGGGTAGGTAGAGATCGTGTGGCGTCAAATTTCTTGTTTCTTACACACTTCGTGCCTCTTCTACATTCATTACTCTATTCATAAAGGCAATTTTACAAACATAGGTAACTCACCATAAACAAAAAAAAAATTAAAAAAATATATATAACACCAGAGGGACGGCTGTTGAGCACGCCACTTCCTTAATCCAACCACGGGGGAATGAATCAAAAAGATACACACACAAAAAGCAATTATAATTCCGGACATAGATTGTGTTATCTGAACTTCCGTTTTATAAGAAAAAGGGAAAATAAATACTCAACGGAAGGGATATCTTAACAAACATGCCATTGTTAGTTTTTTTTGATGATAGGTTAGATTTGCTTTCGTTAGTTGTACAAAAACTGCAATTTAGTAGCAATCTATTAAACTAATTAGCAAGTGAACTTTCTTCAAGCACTAACAAAGCTATTGTTCAGGTATCACCATAAAACACGGTTGTCAGCCTCGCAGGCTATATCACGTAACTGTACAGCGACTGTCCTATCAAATAGATTATCTGAGGAACGCGAGTGATGGACTATCGAGAAAAAATATCGATTTAATCGAGATTCACACACAGTTGTACAATATTGAGCAAGCGTTGCATTTTCTTTTATTTATTTTCAATATTATTCAATTTTTCATAAGTTCTTCTTCTAGACTGTGATTTAATAAACCAGTCAAGTCTCGAAAAATATGAAAATTGGTTTCAATTGTGTCTCTGCCAATATTCGCCACCTGGTCAGTGAGAGTTTTAATTAATGTTTTGTATGTAAAGATGATCTTAAACGTGTATAAGCCTGACAAATCTTCGTAGTTTTTGGTTTGTTTCCAAGTTATAATATGAGTTTAAAGTTCAAATAAAATTTAAAAATATATACTATATTTTAAGCTGTATATAATTAAAACCTGTTTATAAAACATCCAAACTTTGAAATCACATTACAATGCTGAATCCATCAAGTCTTACCAAAATAATGCTCAAACATATCGCAATTGATATTTCGAAAGACATCTATTTAATAGAAGGGAATTAGTTATTGAATCTCATTATTTTAAATTAGCACTAAAACTATATTTCTCTCTTTTTCAATATTCAATCAAGAAATAATCAGATTATTATGCATATTTCATCTAATAACCCAGACGAATCTTTAATGATTCTTATAAAATAATTAATCAACGATATCTCATGTTTCGCAGTTTATAAATATTATTTATTACGTTTTCGTTGGTTTTCGCGAGCTTCATACATTGTTGAAATAATTTGTGAATACATACATTGGTGTATGAAGAAGTTTGGGAGTGTTGTATACGCGAGAAAATCCGCAAGTTTAATTTCAACAACCTATTATTTATTTTATGAAACTGGTCCAAATATAAACAGTTTAAGCCTGGGTTGCACCAAGATATTTGTTGAAGTTATTGTAACATTTCACATCCTTCTCTAAACTCTGTGCCGGAAAAAACAGGACCGTACACGTACCTGACCGGAACACGACAGTGCTGAACGCTACCATTTAGCGGCAAGTATATTAGGTAATGCGTCTGAGGCGTGGTGCCTACGGATACGAGTTCCGTCACGGAGCTCTACCACCAGTAAATAAATATAATTATAACATAATGTAATAAAGGCAACCCATTATAGGTCCCGCTGCTGGGAACGAGTCTCTCCCCTTTTTGCCTGGAGCTTACTCCACCACGCTGCTCCAATGCGGATTGGTGGAGGTGGGTGGGTTAGTGGCCAACCCGCTGTCGGGTGTTTTCTAACCGTCATACGGCCTCCGACAAGGTTTAACGACTGCTATCTATCGATAGCAACCGGGACCGTCGGCTTAGCGTGCCCTCCGAAGCACGGAAACGCGCATTTTAATTTGCCACTAGCGGTCACCCATCACACTACCCGACAGCGCCCGTAGTACTTAATCGAGTAGATAGCTTATGACCTACGGCCATGTGCGCTAAATAAATAAAGGAGATGTTGCGAGCTCGGCTCTGGTTCGTACACGTCCTCAAAAAATGGGTAAATTAAAGAAGGATCCGAAAAAAATACAATTAATTTATTCAATAATATATTTTGGAGTTACAACCACATTTAATACAAACGATTTTATCATTTTCAACGTTGTTAAACATGGCGGCGATACAGCCGACGCTTGGGATCAATCGATTTTGATAGTTATTAGAAAATATTACTTTTTCTCCAAGTACCATATAATCAAAATACAATTTAAAAAATAAAAATGTCAAAATAACATCGCCCGCCATATTCCCCATGTTGGTTTTGAGTTGCAATTCTAACTGCAAATAATATTTTGTAACTGCAAACAAAGCTAAATAAGTGGAAATATGCAGTTTAAAACGTTTTTATATTGATTTTGCCTGTTTAATGATATTGTGTACAATACATGGCCGGAGGTCCATACATTTTTGCAACATCTCCTTTAAATAAATATAGGAGTTATATTATTTGATAATACCCACAAAATCTCGATAATAAATGTATAATACTATCAAACACTATCTGTGAACCGGGTCTCTTTTGTTGTCTGTCCGTCAGTTTGCAAGGCTTTTAATAACAAAGGCGAATTAAGATAAAAATAATGTAGCCAGATATTGTTTTGTTTGTAATGAAGTAATCTTAGGTGACGTTTATCTATTCTAATAATATAATATTTAAAATTTTCACTTTTTATATTCTTTTTATAGCCTCCATACAGTATTTTCATTCGTGGAATGAAACTGAGTATATTCTCACAACAGTTTTGTATGGCCCCTTAATAATTATCACAGAGGCTGAATAACTTTACTGGTGGTAGAGCTCCAGTGACGGAGCTCGCGGGGGTAGGCACCACCGCATAACCTAATATACTTACCGCTAAATGGAAGTGTTCAGCATTATCGTGTTCCAGTCATGTACGGTTCTGTATTTTTTTTTTTTTTTTTTTTATGTAATATAAGTGGCAAACAAGCGTGCAGTTCACATTGATGTTAAGTGATGACTGCAGCCTATAGACGCCCACACAATGACCAGAGGTCAAAATGCAAATGCGCTGCCACTCATGAGGCATTAGGTGTTATGCCTCTGTGCCGGAAATTACAGAGCCGTACATTACCACCTGACCGAAACACGATAGTGCTGAACACTACCATTTAACGGCAAGTATATTAGGTAATGCGGTGGTGCCTACGCCCGCGAGCTCCGTCACTGGAGCTCTACCACCAGTAAAATTCCGGCATTTAGGCACAACACCTTAGGCCTCAGGAGTGGTAACGCATCAGCATTTTGACTATGGTCTTTGAGTGGGTGTCTATTTAGGCTGCACTCATCACTAAACATCAAAGTGAATTGCATGCTTGTTTGCCACTTCCAAAGTATATTTCCCCTTGTTATTCTTAACAACCACGAACTTATACCTATTTTGTGGTCTGGGATAAGGATTCTTCAATATTTGTATAAAAATGAACAACTTTAAAATTTAAAGTACTTGAAATAGAAAAGTTAAAAACGATACGCATAACTAAAGTAGGATTCGATAATGTGAGATGTTGAATATAGGCAGGTGCCGGATCTCACTCCATAGGCCCAGCCAGCTAGTCCCCCCAGTTCACCCACATAGCCCAAAGTTTGGCAAATCACTTTTCATTACAATAGTCCCATTATATTCTGCGGGGTCTGTCTGTGTCTGTATTAACTATTGATGCAGTCAGAGAGAGGTCCCGCCGAATATAACCCATTACAAAGTAGATCAAAATTCTCGAAAGGGCCTCTACGTGTTGGACCCCCCATGTCCCCGCGCAAGCCTGACAAAGGTCCGGGGTTCAAATTGGACCCCGTGCTGACGAGAGACACCAAAATATTAGAAAGGTATATTTTAAAATCCGGTAACAAAGATAACAAGTTAAACAAAAGCCTTCTAAAACAAACCTCGATTCCACATAACACCGCACGAAAGAAACTAATCAATTTCCAAGGAGCCGAGTTAATCCATACCGATACTTTCAGCATCAGGATTTTCACATTAAAACCGACCTTGACCACCCCCCACTTTCACCCCACTCGAGATGACATTCTTTGGAAACATCCTTTCTCGCCCCACCGTCTCTGCGCCGGCGCAGCTCATCGCCACCCGGCCTAGTCCGCGACGCGCTGCGACTAAAATCACGCGCATCTAGCCTTATCCAACGGTATTATTTTATTTCCCACCGCGTATTGTATTCAAGTGTTCCAAACTCAATGTACTTTCAAGCCTTTGCCGCATTAATAACGGAAATTAAGAAAATATGAGATAAATCTTTTAAAAAGCCCTTTGAATCTAAGTTTTAATTGTTGATAAAACAACTGTATCTATCAAAATTAGTTATTGATAAAAAATTCTTGCATAACGCAATCGCTAAGCCCGTGAGAATGCATTGTGTACTTGTTGGGTTATATCTTTGACTTGGTTTTTCTCAGTTACGAATGCATTATACAATGTAGGAACTCGGTAATCTAGAGTTAGCGCGAATTTGACACAACTCTTGACACACTAATTATACGTTGACACCATATTAGTGGTGATTTGTCACCTGAGATTGATGAAAATCTAAATACATCCCGCGCGTTCGTGTAATATTACAGTTAATCATCATATTTTAATTAAAAATTAATCAAACCGTCCAAAAAATTGTTGCAAATGAATTAAGTTAATTTCATATTAATTTTGAATCAAAATTGACACCAACTATAATTATTTTATCCAAAAAAATATCTGTTAAGTTTCAATGGCAATTTAATTTATTTGGTTTGAAAGTACATCAGCAAAGTGTTTTAAAAATTATAAGTGAAGTGTTTTGGAGGTCTAGCTGCCCTGTTGAGTTCACTGCGAAATAATTTACCGGTAAGTTTTTTCATTTACTTCCATGGGATGACGAAGTTTTTACGCTATCAATTTCAATTGTGTAAACGCAAGATCTAACCACATAAGATCTATAATTACATCTGAAAATTACAGTTCTAAGATAATTTGATATTGCTGTTTTGCGTGACAGCAGTTTGTGGGAGGTTTTCAAACAATCGTATAATCAGGCTTGACATATTTTTTTGTTTATAGCAGGTTGCTAATAACTTTGTGTTTTTGTAATAACTTGAATGCACTCATTCTTAATTTAGCAATATTTGTCAGCTATCATCACCGATTTTTAATTGATAAAAAGGGTTTTTAATAAAATTAAAAAAGGACCAGAGGAGCTTTCTAGAATAGATTTTTTTAACATTAAGTACCTACAAAAAAAAAACAGTATTTTTCATTGACATGTATTAAAGTACTAGAGATGATACTGCCTTTGGTAGCATGGTTCCAGTTTCTTGCATGCAATTATAATGTACGGCCCTGTAATTTCAGGCACAGAGGCCATAACACCTTAGGCCTCAGGAGTGGCAGCGCATCTGCATTTTGACCTCTGGTCATTGTGTGGGTGTCTATAGGCTGCAGTCATCACTTAACATCAATGTGAACTGCATGCTTGTTTGCCACTTTTATTACATAAAAAAAAAAAAAAAAAAATTACCACAGTTTCCCATACTAACATGATAGATGACGTGGAAATGTCTCACTAAGCCTGGGTTGCACCAAGATACTCGTATTTGTCAAAGTTAAAGTTATTGTAACATTTCACATCCCTCTCTAACTTTGACAGATTCCTTTAAGTTAGAGAAGGATGTAAAATGTCACAATAACTTAAACAAATGTCGTGGTGCAACTCAGGCCTAATATCTAAATCGATTTAAAAACGGAACCGGCTGTTTGTTCTTGTCATTTCCATTGTATTGATGTCGTTGGTATTTTTTTCAATATTTTTTTAATTCATTGAATGCGCAGGTACTTATTTTAAATCCTGCAATAATCACTACTGAGAAAATCGACTAGAAAAAAAAAGAAAAGAAGTTTGTTGTTCAATTATTTTCTTATTCTTTAATAAATATTTTTCAATATTTTTATTATTTATAACCTTAAAAAATGAATGTAAACGTTACAAAACATGAACTTCATAATGTTTTACTTCCTTTATCTATAAATATATTATTATACGTACAAAATATGCACCAGTATTGGTACTAAAAGCTCTACGATCGTCATCGTCCTTGATGTTGTTTACATCGGCGCATGCGCAACCGACGCGACGCCGAATTGAGATTCACACGCTATCACTTGTTGCTTCTGTTTTGCTCTAAATATTAGCTTCAGAATCAGAATCAGAAACTCATTTATTCATTTAGGCTGACAGTCACCTCACGTCACAAAACTTCACACTTTCATTGTAATGAAAGGGTATGCAGGGGTGTTTTCTTCTTGCAGTCGTGTGCATATGATAATTATTTCATAAATGCCAAAGTGAGTTTTTACTGGTGGTAGAGCTCCAGTGATGGAGCTCGCGGGCGTAGGCACCATCGCATTACCTAATATACTTGCCGCTAAATGGTAGTGTTCAGCACTATCGTGTTCCAGTCAGGTGGTAATTTACGGCCCTGTAATTTCCGGCACAGAGGCATAACACCTTAGGCCTCAGGAGTGGTAACGCATCTGCATCTTGACCTTGGTCTTTGTGTGGGTGTCTATAGGCTGCAGTCATCACTTAACATCAATGTGAACTGCAGACTTGTTTCCCACTTCCATTACATAAAAAAAAGTGAGCCGTGAAGTGTCTTGTTTTATGTTATTTTTAAAAAGGTATGTGTGATTAAGTAATTCGTACGGTAACATGACATTTAATAATAAAAGGCAAATACGGCAATCACTCTCTATATACATATTTATTTTCTGAGTGCTTAATGGCACAATAAAACATTTTGATGTAATATTTCTTTTCCTGATAAGCAAATAGATTTGTTTTTTATTTTAATTATTGTTTCCATAGTTTTTATGTTACGTAACTTCACGCCTGTAATCCCCGAAGGGGTAGGCAGAGGTAAATGCATGCATTCAAGCATACATGCTAACATCCACGATTCGCCGGTTACGTTTTGGCCCATGTAACAGGTGGCGAGCCTGTTGACATCTCCGGGCACATTACCAAACTACGAGGTACTGGGAAATTTCCAGAAAATGGAAAAATCCCAATAGAACCAGAGATAAAGGCTTTTATTCACCATTATCTCTGATAACCCCCTACCCGGGAATCGAACCCAGGACCTCAGCGTAGTAGTAGTGGCCTGCTACCACTAGGCTACCGAGGCAGTTTAGTTTTTATGTTGATTGTGATAATGCAGTTGTTATTTTAAGATACTATTAATATATATATCAGATGTTATTCGATGACTGAAGATAAATATAAAAACTAAAAGCGGTTTTCATTTTGATCGAGTTTAGGTCACAATGTATTGCACATTATCTACATTTAATAAATGAAACAATATAATATTTGAGCTTATTTTGACATTATGATTATGCTCAAACACTTAATTTTTTCATTACTCACTTTTTTTCATTCTTAATTTAAACAGACACAGTGATTTTTTTTTATATTATGGAAGTAGCAAACAAGCATGCAGTTCACAATGATATTAAGTGATGACTGCAGCCTATAGACACCCACATGAAGACCAAGGTCAAAATGCAGGTGCATTACCACTCCTGAGGCCTAAGGTGTTATGCCTCTGTGCCGGAAATTACAGGGCCGTACATTACCACCTGACCAAAACACGATAGCGCTGAACACTACCATTTAGCAGCAAGTATATTAGGTAATGCGGTGGTGCCTACGCCCGCGAGCTCCGATACTGGAGCTCTACCACCAGTAAAAACGATAGTCATCATTCATAGTGTTGATAATAGCATTTTTACGTAACTTCACGCCTGTAATCCCCGAAGGGGTAGGCAGAGGTAAATGCATGCATTCAAGCATACATGCAAACACAAGGTGTTAGCATTTTTAGAGATGAATAAACGATAAAACTCACATAATTTAGTTTCTATTAATAAATCAATGATCGTTTATTTATTGCGCAAGCGTCGGTAAGAAATAATAACTATTTATGCGCGCCGATACATAAGAGTTCAACGCGCTCTTGATATACACGCGACAATCAACCACTTACTGTTTTCCTACTTATTACTCGTAAATACCATATGACACATCGTTATGTGTTTTATATTATTTCGCATTAACACATGCTTGTGAAATATATTTTATTTTTAAAGAAAAATGGAAAGAAAAATTTGACTTCAGGCGAGACTCGAACTCGCGACCTACTGGGAATCTAGTCCAGCCGCTTTTCCAATTGAGCTACTGAAGCCCTGCCCGATTTGTCAAATCTTTCCTTCACATCTATTGCATTGCTTTATGGTAGCAGCAGCGCCATCTATTACCAACTATGCTAGTTAGGCAACCGATATAATAGACTTTTCAGTTTATTGAATATCGTAAAGAAGTCGCTTTTACCCCTAATAATTGTTTGATATTATTTCGCATTAACACATGCTTGTGAAATATATATTTATTTTTTTTAAAATGGAAAGAAAAATTCGACTTCAGGCGAGGCTCGAACTCGCGACCTACTGGGAATCTAGTCCAGCCGCTCTTCCAATTGAGCTACTGAAGCCCTGCCCAATTTGTCAAATCTTTCCTTCACATTTATTGCATTGCTTAATAGATGTGAAGGAAAGATTTATTAACACGTATACACTAAAACAATTATTAAGGGTAAAAGCGACTTCTTTACGATATTCAATAAACTGAAAAGTCTATTATATCGGTTGCCTAACTAGCATAGTTGGTAATAGATGGCGCTGCTGATAGTGCTGAACACTACCATTTAGGGGCAAGTATATTAGGTAATGCGGTGGTGCCTACGCCCGCGACCTCTGTCACCAGTAAAATTCAATCCAGCTCATCAGTTAACACCTTCGCAACGTGAGATAGCGAGCGAATTGTAAATTACAGTTATTAGGGATAATGACCGACAGTGGCATCATCTGCAATGGCCGACCAAATTAATGTAATATTGAATAGCATTCGATACACGCGCGCAACATGCATTGCGCTACTGTATTGGTGTGGCGTGTGTGATGGGCTGAGAGATAAAGGACAACGTCCATCTGCGCCCCACAGCCAACAAACACATTACTTATACTGTAAATTCCGTCATCCCTAAGGTACTTTAATATCAATTTTTGACGACCCGGTTAGTCCAGCGGTGCGAAACCACCGTTTGATTCGAAGGGTCGCGGGTTCGATCCCCGCACCGGAACAAATATTTGTATGGCCTACAGATATTTGTTTCTGGGTCTGGGTGTTTGTGTATGTGTTGTATGTGTACAACGGCACCCACGACACAGGTTTATACCTACTGTGGGGCTGGGAGTGTAAGCGTATTTTATTTTATTTATTATTATTAATATCTATACATCTATACAAATAAATAAAAATTTAGTGTCTGTTTGAAATATAAAAATAACCGCTTTTTAATACATGCATATGTATGTACACGGTACATTTCATATACCAAAACAATTTTTTTTTTTAATTTTTGTCTGTCTGTTTGTCTCCGCTAATCTCGGGAACGACCGATTTTTACGGGACTTTCACTGGCAGATAGCTTATGTAATAAGGAGTAACTTTTGTACTAGCTGCGCCCACGACTTCGTCCGGGTAGATACTGAACAATCATATTTTTTCATTTTCTGACGAAGTCGCGGGCACAGCTAGTTATAAATATACATGTAAGTTTGTTTGTTACAAAACTATTTTTAAGCTCTTGAAGATCGAGTGAACCGGCCCGCATAACAATAGTAAATCAGTTGCCATATTTTATAACATAAAAATTTTAAAAAATCAACACTCCTGACATAAATCAATAAGCTTGGCGCTTATGAGATGAGGCAAAATTTAAGTTGGTGAATTGCGGGTCATATGTGAATGCGGTCATGCTATGCTTGAATGCATGCATTTATCTCTGCATGTCCGTTCGGAGAATACAAGCATAAAATTATGCACTTAAATGCATGAAGAGAGACTGACGAACGTAGAAGAGACACGAAAGTTACGTAAGAACCGGGATATTTGGCGCTCCACTTTCTCTGTCTACTCCGTGAGGGTACATTACCTAGCGTGAAGATACATATGATTTTATTTCCTTTTTTTTTTGCTTGCACTCACAGTCTTACGTCTTACAGTAGGTATAAACCTGTGTCGTCGGTGCCGTTGTATACATACAAAACATACATACAAATATTTGTCCCGGTGCGGGGATCGAACCCGCGACCCTACGAATCAAACGGTCATCTCACACCGCTGGACTAACCGGATCGTCGATCGCCGAATTGCTCTCCCGCTCTCCGCTGCGTTCATGACAAAGTGCTTCTATTAAATGTAATGTTTTGCAAGAATTGTGTTTATTTAGTTACATTAGCAGTGGACCGGTGGGGACCTTTGGGAAAATTGCCCGCTATGCCGAACGCATCGCAACGGTCATGATTGTGTATGGGTATTTTTTTTTTTTTTTTTTATGTAATGGAAGTGTTAAACAAGCATGCAGTTCACGTTGATGTTAAGTGATGACTGCAGCCTATAGACACCCACACAAAGACTAAGGTCAAAATGCAGATGCGTTACCACTCCTGAGGCCTAAGGTGTTACGCCTCTGTGCCAAAAATTACAGAGCCGTACATTACCACCTGACCGGAACACGATAGTGCTGAACACTACCATTTAGCGGCAAGTATATTAGGTAATGCGGTGGTGCCTACGCCCGCGAGCTCCGTCACTGGAGCTCTACCACCAGTAAAGAATTGGGGTATGTGTGGGTAATTGGATTACAACCTGTTCACACTACACCAATTTTTGTGGTCGTGTAATTGGCTGTGTGGGTGTTTTTTTTTATTGAAAATCAATTATGTGAAAATCACAGGTTTTTGTGATGGAGTCGTGTTACTAAATGATATGAGAGTGAAATATAACATTATGAGAAGTGATTTAAACCAATCTATATATATAAAAATCAATTGCTGTTCGTTAGTCTCGCTAAAACTTGAGAACGGCGTTCTAGCTAATTTTGGTTTTGAATGATTTTTGGAAGTCCAGGGAAGGTTTAAAATGTAAGAAAATATGAAGAAATTGAAGGAAAATAGTAAAAACCACAATTTCATTTTCCCATACAAATTGTCCGTATCTATCACCACATTATTTAATTCTGAGGCAATACGAAGTTTGCCGGGTCAGCTAGTTGTTTTTAAAAATATTTGTATAGCTCTATACACAATAATTACTTAGCCACACAGCGTCAGACACTAGCCATACATTGGGGATGCCGTTTGCCAGCCGGGCCTCAGCCAGAACTGCATACTTGTTTTACCAACTTCATTACATAACTTTGTGTGAATGATAGTATCGGTGTAAAAATGAAAAAAGGCATGCTCCGATGGTTCGGGCATATAGAAAGAATGTCGAATGAGCGAATGACTAAACAGATATACAATGCGAAAGTGGATGGTTGCAGAGGCCCAGGAAGACCAAGGCTGACCTACCATGACCAAATAGGTCGAGTTCTGTCTGATGGTGGGGTCAAAAGTCTTAGGAATCGGCGTGCATGTATGAAGAGAATGATGAAGGTAGACGAGGCACGAGAGGTTTGTCTGAACCGGGATATCTGGCGCTCTACACTCTCTGCCTACCCCGTTAGGGACCTGGCGTGAAGATACATACATACATACATTACATAACCTTTTTGAAGTCAATAAAAATGATTTACAATCCCAAAACAGTATTCATACATTCGTGAACTTTAAAACTAAAACATCAATGCAACTGTTTACACAATAATCCGACTCTCCGTTTCGGAAGTGTAGCTTCCGCGTTGTCTGCATGGGGTTAGTAAATTGTGATACGCCTATTATACGCCGTCGCAATATTCATACAACAATTTTTTATATCATGAACTGACAAAAAAGTATACAGTTCTCATTGATTTTAAGCGAATACAGTAAATAGCTTATATATATATATATATAAGCTATTTACTATATAAGCTATTTATATAAGCTTTTTCTATTTTAGCTTTATTTATATATTATATAAATAGCTTATATACTGGGTGACTTTTTTTACCGTCTTGAAAAAAATAGGGCGTGATAAGCAAATGAAATAAAAGCCTATGGCATAGTTATTTATATTATTTTTTTATATTTTCTAACTTCATCTGAAATTAAAATTGCATTAAACATTTCTATTCATTATTCTATTTTTAATTTTAGAACACTGAATTTCAACAAACAAACGCCGGCAACTTGACACGATCCTGTTTTTGCAAGTTTTGTAGGTAATAGAATAATGAATAGAAATGTTTAATGAAATTTTAATTTCAGATGAAGTTAGAAAATATAAAAAAATAATATAAATAACTATGCCATAGGCTTTTATTTCGTTTGCTTATCACGCCCTATTTTTTGCAAGACGGTAAAAAAGTCTTCCAGTATATAAAACATAGTTCAATTAAAGAGAAAGACGTTGCCAATCCAGAGTTGTTATGCATCTGTACTCATACAATTCATACTTTTTGTATGAATTGTATGAGTAATAACTAAACTACTAAATAACATTACTATATAAGTATTTCTTCATATATCTTTGTCCTATAAATCATCTGGGGATGAAAGAGTTCTCTACAAAGTTGACCGATGACCAGGGGGCCGACCACCAACTCCCATGCTTTCGCTTATTACGTTATCTTGTCAGTCTTGCTCTTCATAGACACGGACTATTTGTATGGAAAAATGAAATTGTGGTTTTTACTATTTCCCTTCAGTTTCTTCATATTTTCTTAACTTTTAAACCTTCCCTGGACTTCCAAAAATCATTTAAAACCAAAAATAGCCAATTCGGTCCAGCCGTTCTCGAGTTTTAGCGAGACTAACGAACAGCAATTGATTTTCATATATACAGATAGATTATAGAAAGAAAAATTTGGCCTTGAGTGGGATTTTAAACCTCCGACCTCTTTATCACTAATGTACAGTTTTGTAATCTATTTACTGTGACTAAGGTACCGTATTCGAACACCGACCGCAGATTTTTTATAGTTTAATGATTAACCTGTGCGTTGTCGGCTAGTCACTCAAGTACTCAATCACTCAGTAGGTGTTATTTTTTATTACCATGATAGCAAACAAGCATGCATTTAAAATTCATGGTAGGTGAATACTGCAGCCTATAGACCACTAGTTAAAGAAAAAAAAATATTTTGGAGTCCAATTCAATTCAATTCAATAATTTTTACTGGTGGTAGAGCTCCAGTGACGGAGCTCGCGGGCGTAGGCACCACCGCATTACCTAATTTACTTGCCGCTAAATGGTAGTGTTCAGCAGTATCGTGTTCCGGTCAGGTGGTAATGTACGGCCCTGTAATTTCCGGCACAGAGGCATAACACCTTAGGTCTCAGGAGTGGTAACGCATCTGCATTTTGGCCTTGGTCTTCATGTGGGTGTCCATAGGCTGCAGTCATCACTTAACATCAATGTGAACTGCATGCTTGTTTGCCACTTACATTACATAAAAAAATATATATATATATTTGCATTCTGCAATGGTAATGTCGTTGGACAATAAAATAATATTTTGTGTATCACATTACAGACCCGTTTGGGCAAAATTATATAATAATAGGAGAGGAGAGGCTGTTCATAGCAAAAATATTTTTATAATAAAAGGAGATGTTGCGAGCTCGGCTCTAGATCGTACACGTCCTCAAAAAATGGGTAAATTAAAGAAGAATCCGAAAAAAATACAATTAATTTATTCAAGTATATATTTTAGAGTTACTACCACATTAAATTCAAACGATTTTATCATTTTCAACCATATTCAACATGGCGGCGATACAGCCGACGCTTCTTTAAATTGGAAATCGATTAGTTTAAGTTCTTAGTATTAACACATGAAATCGATTTCGATAGTATTTAGAAAATATTACTTTTTTCTCCAAGTACTTTAAAATTAAAAACAATTTAAAAAATGAAAATGTCAAAATGACGTCGCCCGCCATATTCGCCATGTTGGTTTGAGTTGCAAATCAAATAATATTTTGTAACTGCAAACAAAGCTAAATAAGTGAAAATATGCAGTAAAAAACGTTATTATATTTATTTTGCCTGTTATTGATATTGTGTACAATACATGGCCGGAGGTCCATACATTTTTGCAACATCTCCTTTCTCTCGGAGAAGTAAAAAGAAAATTGGTTTAGTACTGTTTTATAAATATTTATATAATTTCAGTCCAGGTTCAATTATGGTTTATATTACCAGCTTTTTCAATTAGGTAATATAAATATTAGTTCAGGTTGTCTTCAAATGTTCAACAGATGTTGGTATCTCGGAAGTGATTTGTCATCAAAACCGCAGTTCGCGGTGAGGGCTGTCATTTTTGTGTGCGTACGCGCAACGTATCAAATTTATTAGTCCATTTGACTGATATAGGTGCATTCTTTATAAAAAACATTTAGAAAAAGAGTAAGATATATTTATTCAATTACTGATTGGCTATCACATTTAAACTTCTTTATTGATGTTTAATGGTGGTAGAGTTCCAATGTCAGTGCTCGAGGTCGTAGGCACTAGTGCATTACTTTATGTATCCGTAGCTGTATCGCTGTGTCCGTAAGTTTAGCCCCATCATATTCTGGTTAGATAGTAATATAAGGCGCAGTAATTTTTGCCAAAGTGGCAATAAACTTAGGGATGTTTATTCTTACTTCTTATGAGGAGGGACGGCGCATCTGCATTTTGACATCTAGGTCCTCCTTGTATTTTATTTATTTTATTTTAAAAGTGTACAATTTTATGCTTAATTTAAAATACATTTAAAAATCACAAAACTAAAAATAATCGTCAACATCTAGTTTGTTTGCCCATGTCTTCTTCTTTCTTTTTCCTCTCCTTTTCGTATTATTTGGGCTCGGGTCTCCTCGCTATTCTGCGCCAGGATATTCTATCCTGGGTGGTCGGCTCTGGCAATTGGGCTCACTTATTTACCCATGTCTATGGGCTGCAATATTCGACTACCAATGTGTATTGATCATTTTTGCCTCTTTCGTCTATATAAATTTTTTTTATGTAATAAAAGTGGCAAACAAGCATGCAGTTCACATTGATATTAAGTGATGACTCCAACCTATAGACACCTACACAATGACCTGAGGTAAAAATGCAGATGTGTTGCCACTCCTGAGGCCTAACGTGTTATGCCTCTGTGCCGGCAATTACAGGGCCGTAAAAGATCACTGTGTCAGAAAATACATCGACAGAATATGAAAAGAGCGATATATGATAACGATATATATGAAAAGATACAAGAAAGGAATAGAATATAATGAGACAAAATCATTCTATTCATTTTTAAAAGTGCAGTCTTTTGAACAAAAATAAGGCAGAATCAGTATTTATTCATTTAGGTGTGACAAGCATTGAAGCGTCACAAACAATAAAAAAAACTATACGTGAACAACAACTTTCATAGGAAGACAAAGCTCATAGGTACTTGTCGTAACCAAAATTAAATAACAACAGAATTACAATATAAAAAAAACTTACAAAATACAAATCTATTATAAGCACGCACCGTGTTGGAGCGTGTCAGAGTTCAGAATAGTAGGAAGTTGCGTCAGCGAGATAGGAGTGATTTAAAATCGATTAGCTACGGTACTGGGACTTGCAGTACTTGTGTGGCATACTGTATAGGGGTCACATGTTACGAGAATACTACGATAGAACTTACGCCTTGGATTGTAACGATAAATCGTGACGTTTTTATGAAAACCATTAAAAACAACCTAAATCATTGTTCTTTAAAATAAAATAAATCATTGGAGTTTTGGCAGGAACCTTGAAAAATGCATGGTGTTCTTATTTTATTTCATTTTCTCGGTGTATTTTTGAGTTATATTAAATGAAGTTGGTGGCATTTTGTTTGATATAGGCTTATAACAGTGCTCGTGTATAGTGAAGAAGAATAACAGTACGAAAACACCTTCTTTTTGGTTGCTCACAAAACTTCATTGTAAATGTTCTGGTAAAGTAGCCATCGCTTTACTCGAATTACTGTGACTCTGACTGACGGACTGATAAATTGACTGACTGACTCTGACTTTTACGTTGCTTATTACGAATACGAAACATCTTTTTACTTGACACTGGCAATATGAATAACAAGTGATGCCATAAAATTTTAAAAAAAACCTTAAATCATTGTTAGGCTTTCTGCAACAAAATTGTAGATTTTATGTATCATAATACTAATTGCCGGGAAACAAGGTTATTTCTATAAAAGGTATTTTCTATTATAAGTAGAAGGAAAAAATACAAACATTCCTTTTTTAAATGCCGTTTTATTATTGGTTCGTTGAAGATAGAATCACAAC
Organism: Macrosoma leucophasiata; assembly: GCA_036365455.1. NCBI lineage: Eukaryota > Metazoa > Arthropoda > Insecta > Lepidoptera > Hedylidae > Macrosoma > Macrosoma leucophasiata. The sequence continues at coordinate 1,336,430 of JAWQUS010000004.1, read as the reverse complement.
GAAGTAATCCTAAAATTGTTTCATCCCTTCTTTGTTTTAGAAGACTGACGAAATGGACCCTACGGAACCCGAAAAGCCAGATCAAAAATATATAAAATAAAAAAACCTTCAGCACTTCATCTCATTTGACGTTATTATATCTGTTGATGTGTGTTCGATGAGTAATCGGAGTAATTAAGAATAGACGAAATTGAATGCGGTTTTACTGATGGTAGGTTCCAGCGGAGGAGCTCGAGGGCGTAGGCACCACCGCATTACTTAATCTATCTGCCGCCAAATGGTAGTGTTAAGCACTATCGTGTTCCGGTCAGGTGGTAATGTACGGCCCTGTAATTTTCGGCACAGGGGCATAACACCTTAGGCCTCAGGAGTGGTAACGCATCTGCATTTTGACCTTGGTCTTTGTTTGGGTGTCTATAGGCTGCAGTCATCACTTAACATCGATGTGAACTGCATGCTTGATTGCCACGTCCATAACATTAAAAAAAATGTGAGCCACATGCTTGTTTGCTACTTTCCTTACATAAAAAAATGTTTAAACTTTTTTTTTTTTTCTGTAATGGGCGTGGCAAACAAGCATGCAGTTCACACTGATGTTAAGTGATGACTGCAGCCTATAGACACTTACATGAAGACCAAGGTCAAAATGCAGATGCGTTACCACTCCTGAGGCCTAAGGTGTTATGCCTCTGTGCCGGAAATTACAGGGCCGTACATTACCACCTGACCGGAACACGATAGTGCTGAACACTACCATTTAGCGGCAAGTATCTTAGGTAATGCGGTGGTGCCTACGCCCGCGAGCTCCGTCACTGAAGCTCTACCACCAGTAAAAAGGTACCTTTATAAACGTTTCAACGTCCGTGTTATATAAATTAGATGTTACTTATCATTTACACATAATACAACACTTAAGTCACTAAATATGTCCTCTGTCCTACACGCAGTACGTAGAGTAGATTGTTAACCTTTGCTGCGTCCAAATGGGAAAGGATAATAGTGGTCCACAGAGTAATTACATACAGACAGTATTTTCATTATTATGTGTTTTATATTATTAATATTATCTACGTGTAATTTTCAACATTCGACGACCCGGTTAGTCCAGCGGTGTGAGATGACCGTTTGATTCGAAGGGTCGCGGGATCGATCCCCGCACCGGGACAAATATTTGTATGGCCTACAGATATTTGTTTCGGGTCTGAGTGTTTGTGTATGTGTTGTATGTGTACGCACCCACGACACAGGTTTATTACCTACTGTAGAGCTGTGAGAGTAAGCGTAAGAAAAACACATAATGTTGGCAAACAAAGGAGATGTTGCGAACTCGGCTCTGGTTCGTACACGTCCTCAAAAAATGGGAAAATTAAAAAAGAATCCAAAAAAAAATACATTTAATTTATTCAAGAATATATTTTAGAGTTACAACCACATTTAATTCAAACGATTTTATCATTTTCAACTATGTTAAACATGGCGGCGATACAGCCGAAACTTGGGATCAATCGATTTCGATAGTATTTAGAAAATATAACTTTTTTCTCCAAGTACTATAGTGAAAATACAATTTTAAAAATGAAAATATCAAAATGACATCGCCCGCCATATTCGCCATGTTGGTTTTGAGTTGCAATTCTAACTGCAAATAATATTTTGTAACTACAAACAAAACTAAATAAGTGAAAATAAGCAGTAAAAAACGTTTTTATATTGATTTTGCCTGTTTAATGAAATTGTGTACACATGGCCGGAGGTCCATACATTTTTGCAACATCTCCTTTAATGTTTATATTGATGGTTAGTAACTAAGTATTGGAGCCAAAATTAGAAAATATGTAAATAATAATATGAAAATATGGTGGTAGAGCTCCAGTGTCGGAGGTCGAGGATATCTCGACACCACCGTATTGCCTAGTCTATATGCCGCTAAATGATGGTCTTCAGTACTATCATGTTTCGGTTAAATGGTGATGGTATGGCCCTGATATAAGCACATAGATATTCATATAAATATATATTTTTTTATGTAATGAAAGTGGTGAACAAGCTTGCAGTTCACATTGATGTTAAGTGATGACTACAGCCTATAGACATCTACACAAAAACCAGAGGTCAAAATGTGCGTTGCCTCCCCTGAGGCCTTAGTTGTTATGTCTCTGTGATAGTTATTACGAGGTCATACATACGTATGTATTCTAAAGTATATGCCATTTGGGGTGAAAACTTCACTTATTATTTTATGATGATGATCTGGATTCTATCTTTTCGTTATGTTTAAAAAAATCTTTCTTTTTATAATAATGTACGTATAAACTAATTTTTTTTTTCAATTTTATACTAAATCGGTTTTTAAGCAAATTTATATAAAACCGTCAGTCTGAAATGTAACATTACTCTGTGCAATGAACGTAGTTTGCTAAGGTCAGGGCAAAACGTGACCCAGTTTTGTTTCTCGAGATGTTCGCGAGACCAACCGACACACGGACTTATGTTTAACCTATGTGTAAGTACATTGCAATATTTGTAACAAATAATTTCACAGCTGTATTCTCCGATAGAAGATATAGGCAGATGTATAATGCATTCCTGCACAGACCCACGATTTGTCGTTAATTTAAGTTCCATGTATTTTTCTATTTTTATGTCTGAAGGTTGTCAGACAAGCAGACGGGGCACCTGGGCAGGAACGAACATAAAAACCGCACCGTTGAGCACTGCCAGGTGTCCAGACGGTGATGGTGGAACTTTGCTCTTCGGTGGGTTAAAAATTAGAGTGGCGGTATAAAGTTAGAGTGTCTGATATCATTCAGCACATTACAAAATGTCACTTATTTCCCGATATAAGGAAAAAAATCGGCACTCAGAAAGCGGCAATGGTGGCGACTACACCATAGAAGCAGTCATAGAACATTACAGTTTTGCCCTGTCCCTCCGTCCGTCTGTCCTGGTCTGTCCGCAGCTTAGCAAAGACTATTAGTTAGTACTAATAGTCTAGTAGTAAATACTAATAGTCTTTGTACTTAGAAATAGTTCTATCGGTGAAAGAATTGTTAAAACAGCTTTAGCTTTTTCCTATTGTTACCAAACATAAAAAAATAAAAAATCTTCTCTCTTTAAAATATTACTTCATTTTAAATTAAACCCTATAAGAAAGGTACTGGAAGATTACTGTCAATCATGTCACTAACCTATATAAGAGACCGGTTCTTCAATTACGTAAAAGGTATCAGATGCCAGTAATTGCGGTGTCAAATATCCCACACGACAGTATACAGGCTTAATGGGTTGCCTTCGTTATTTGTAAAGATCACGGCCAGATTTACTTTCGAATGCTTTAATTTTTTTTAGAGGAAGTTCCTTAGTATCTACCGCGTTAAAAAAAAATAAAACGTCTTGATACAATTAAAAAAAATCTGATGTAAATACTGAGTGTTTTGCGGCGGAGTTTTTCAGCCTTTTGAACCCTGTCAGTGAATGACAAAAATGTCTCGTTTTTTATGTTGTGGAAGTGGCAAACAAGCATGCAGTTCACATTGATGTTTAGTGATGACTGCAGCCTATAGACACCTACAAAAAGACCAAGGTCAAAATGCAGATGCGTTACCACTCCTGAGGCCAAGGTGTTATGCCTCTGTTCCGGGAATTGCAGGGCCGTACATCGGCTGCATCAATTAAATGTTTTTTTTCTTCTTTCTTTCTTAAACTTTCAAATAGTTACCTAACTTTCTTTACCTATTCGAGACATTATTAATAAAAAAAAACTGAAAGATTCAATTTTGCGGAAGACCGTAGGTAATGCCTACGCCTAAAATATTTATACTCATGGATTGAATATTCCTTCTTCATCAAAAGTCCTTCCTCGTGCATTAAACTGTCATCATAAGTATGTCTTCTCACAATTATTAAATAAAAAGAATGACCTAACCTACATACTAAGGCAGGTATTTAATTACGACGTCTAGGTTTTGCTAAATTATCTCAAGAATACTTATACCTATGTCACATTAAAATATTACAGCAATTAGAAATATTATATCAGCATTCTTTTGCACATAATTACATTATTATAAAATTATCTTGCGTTATTATAGGAGTTATTCTCAATTATATTTCGCAAACTGAGAGTTGTGAATACCCGTGTGCATTTGGATGTAATGATGCGGAAATTTGCGGTATTTGGGTCGAAAATAATTATAATTATGCGACTTAACTTAAGCTAGCAACTTTGCTTATTATTTTTAATGCAAATAAGCATACAGTTCTTAGTTTAGCTTAAATATTTCTCTACCACCACTACCAGTTTATAATAACCAAATCTTAATAAAAACCTAATCTTTAAATTACGTAATAAGATGAGAATGAAATAATAGCCGAATCGTTGTCACACGGCAATCCAACTTTCATCGCGGTGGTGTGCGCGCGCGCAGCGTAACCGCACGCGAGGGCTTTCACCCTTCATGGAATGCTTTGACGGTAGAAAATGCGACGTCAATGATTGCTTAATCTATCCCAATTTGATGCTGGTGGATCTGTTGGTGTAGATCATTTTTTTGGGTTCCGTTCCCAAAAGATAAAAACGGGACCCTATTACAAAACCTCCGCTGTCTATCTGTCCGTCTGTCTGTCTGTCTGTCACCAGGCTGTATCTCAAAAGCCGTGATAACTATAAAGCTGAATTTTTCACAAATGTTATATTTCCGTTACCACTATAACAACAAGTACCTACTAAAAGTTACACTGATAGACCGGTATTGGTCAAAACTTGATCAAAATGGTGGACAAACGTCATATTGGTAAGGAGCGAAAAAGATAACGCTCTACAGAACCGAAATAAGCCGAAATCTCATTCCTTAGGTCCTAAGGCCGAAGTCTCATTCCTAAACTTAAAGGTCCTTTTTTATGTCAAGGATTGACAGACAAGCAGACGGGCCACCTGATAGTAGTTTCCGTCGCCTATGAACATTTGCAACACCAGGGGAGTCGCCAACGCGCTGCCAGCCCTGAAGGACTCTTTTGACGCCATTTTTGAAGAACCCCATATTGTAGTACCTAGGGAACACCACAGAGGGAAATTCGTTCCACAATTTACACGTTCTGGGCATAAACGAACGTGAGAAGGTGAAGGTGAAGGTGGAACTTCTCTCTTCGGCGGGTAGTGCGGTGTAGGAAAAGAGACGGTGGCGCCATGTCGAACAGTTCAGCAGAGCACTCGCCATTGTAGAGACGTCCAACGTCCCAACGTCTCTGCGCAGGCTCAGATGTTCGAGCCTGTCAGTAAGTCCTGAGTCGTTAACAATACGAACGGCGCGTGTTTGTAGGGAGTCGAGTGGACCAAGTTGGCATTTGAGAGCAGTATAGAGAGCGGAAGACCAGCGCTGGTTGTTCTTCAACCAGCACATGCTGAGTTAGGACCAATTGGTAACGATGCAATGTAAAATACTAGACCTATTTATTATTATTATCCCTCGTGTAACATTGCTGCAAATAAATGTTCTTTCTTCTTCCTTCTTCTTCTTCTTCTAAGGTCGATGTACATTATTTCTTGAGATTTATTACTGAATTACGACTCTTTTTATAGTGACGTGTGAATTACTACGCTTTTCATAATACAGTATTAATCCGATATAATCTTTGCTGTTTATACGCATGATAGCTAGCTAGTCACTAATCGTGGGTGTTTGCATGGCTGCATTAATACATGTGCTTACCTATGCCGATTCTTTGAGAGAATACAGGCGTGAAATTACATTACGCTGAAGTTACGTTAGAGGCTTGTTCCAGTTACTGTAATGATCGGTAGCTTAGACATTGTCGATAGTGGGTTATCAACGTAATATTTCCGTAATTCGCACCATGTAAGCAAAAAAAACTCTATATATTAATTTTACATAAGTTTTTCAGTATTTTCATACGAGAGAGATTGTAACCAATTGTTAAATCCAAAACCAACTTCGAATCTAAATAGATTAAAATAAATTATAAATTTTATTATAGTTATAATAATAAATAATAAAATCCTAATAGAACCAGGGATCTATAACATTACGGCCTTGTAACTTCCGACACAGAGGCTTAACACCTAATACCTCAGGAGTGGCAGCGCATCTGCATTTTGACCTCTGGTCATTGTGTGGGTGTCTATAGGCTGCAGTCATCACTTAACATCAATGTGAACTGCATGCTTGTTTGCCACTTTTATAACATAAAAAATATATATATATATATATATCTCTCTCTCTCTGATAGTCCCGACCCGGTAATCGAACCCAGAGCCCCAGCAGTAGTGGCCTACTACCACTAGGCTACTGAGGCAGTTGTAGAAAATCAAAAATAAGGCTCTACATATACAAATAAGACCAGCCAGCCATATCTGAGCCTCTGTGAGATAATCTATAACAAAAACGCAGCCGCAGATGTAGTAATTTATTGATGACGGTTAGTCAACAATGGTAGCCCAATAACGTTTTGTGGCTTTTACGACCCTTTGTCAGCTTATTGTTTGACAAACGCGTAACACGGTAAGAAGACAATTTAGTTTTTCCGTAAACACATGTAACTGTGGGACCAAATGCAGTTCTGAGATGAGTATTGTTTCTGGTTTGGTTACGGTATTATTGGTGTTTCAGTGTGACTTGAGTTACATTTTGTGAATCTGTATTATTCGTTGACAAGTTGACGTGATAAGATTGGTTTAAGATCTAAAAAAATTATGGCCCCGTAATAACTATCATTGAGACAACAACTTAGGTCTGAGGCAGAGAATATGTAATAATACTACGTATAGAATGGACACTTCGACGTCCCGCCCGATTTGTCCGCATCACTCAGCCCCTTCCACTCTTATGGGCGACGGTTGGTATTTTGTACGAGCTACGCACACAGGTGCGCGTGTAAATACACGTCACTGATTGATGTCTGTGTAATAGAAACCAAATTAAGCGTTAGTATGGAATTTTTGGCGGAGTGTCCGCGGTGTGTCTGAGGGGTAACTACGCATTTTCATTTTGACCTATGGTTTTTGTGTAGACGTCTATAGGCTGTAGTTATCACTTTGCCACCTTCCTTACATAAAAATATATACAGGGTTCATTTAAATTAGCGCATTACCTCTTGCAGGCAGTTTCTCTACATTAAACCCGACAACATGAACAATGTAACCAATTGTTCAATCCAAAACCAACTTCGAATCTAAATAGATTTAAATAAATTATACATTTTATTATAATTATAATAATCAATCAACTGCCTCAGTAGCGTAGTGGTAGCAGGCCACTACTATTACGCTGGAGGTCCTGGGTTCGATTCGGTTTTAGATCTAAAAAAATTATGGCCCCGTAATAACTATCATTGAGACAACAACTTAGGTCTGAGGCAGAGAATATGTAATAATACTACGTATAGAATGGACACTTCGACGTCCCGCCCGATTTGTCCGCATCACTCAACCCCTTCCACTCTTATGGGCGACGGTTGGTATTTTGTACGTGCTACGCACACAGGTGCGCGTGTAAATACACGTCACTGATTGATGTCTGTGTAATAGAAACCAAATTAAGCGTTAATATGGAATTTTGGCGGAGTGTCCGCGGTGTGTCTGAGGGGTAACTACGCATTTTCATTTTGACCTATGGTTTTTGTGTAGACGTCTATAGGCTGCAGTCATCACTTTGCCACCTTCCTTACATAAAAATATATACAGGGTTCATTTAAATTAGCGCATCACCTCTTGCAGGCAGTTTCTCTACATTAAACCCGACAACATTAATTGTTCTACAACTTTTTACAAATCTTGATAAATAACACAAAAAGATAAAAATGTTTTCAAAATTTCAATGGCGTCGCCGCTACTGCTTCACCTCGCAACCCCGCGCCCCCCCCGCCGCACGTGGCGCATATTTTGCCTAGGCAAAGTGCGTGGCATAGATACGCCACACCGCGGACACGCCGCCAAAATTCCATACAAACGCTTAATTTGGTTTCTATTACACAGACATCAATCAGTGACGTGTATTTACACGCGCACCTGTGTGCGTAGCACGTACAAAATACCAACCGTCGCCCATAAGAGTGGAAGGGGTTGAGTGATGCGGACAAATCGGGCGGGACGTCGAAGTGACCATTCTATATTTAATATTATTACACATATTCTCTGCCTACGCTCAGAGTAAATGCTATTTCAGAGGCAAAACCTTGTATAAGTATATTTTGTCGCCATCGGGATTTTAAACAAAAGCGTTAGAAAATCTTGAAAAACATTTTACGGGTGCGTCTTTTTTTGGTTATTATGGCATCGCTGTTACGCATATTGCCAGTAACAAGTAAAACGATATTTCGTGTTCGTATGTAAATACGAATACGAAATTATATACGAAATTATATTCGTATATAAATACTAATACTATCTTTTACGCTGCTTATGCAGCGTAAAAGTACGAGTAGTAACACGTTAGTTTTCTTTAGACTGTGTATTAGTCAGTCTGTGAACACATAGCGGATAAGCCGAACCATTACATCCGGTTTGATAAAATTCAAATACTCGCTAGAGAACACAAACCCATTCCACGAATGGTACGCGAGGCTATTGAAATTAAAAAACACCCAAATTTCAATAGAGAAGATGGATGGCGATTATCAACATCATGGGATCCCATACTTAGCAAGATTAAATCCCAGCCGCAGCAGTCTGCAAGACCTCAAGATACCATAAGTAATTATTGTGTTAATCCTGAACGCTACGCAAGGCGTTTACGAAATCGATGGAGGTAGCTACATATAATTTTTTCAAACTTCTGTCAGACAAATGTCACCTCAGTCTGCCCGGGACCACGGAAGCTGAAAAGCGACCGAAACGTCGGGTTGATTTTAAAAATCATTTTAGTTTAATATACGCGAGATAAATCCGTAAAAATAGTTTTATTTCAATGAGTGTAGCTCGCGAAAACCTAAGAACATATCATGTGTATTAGTCAGTCAATTACTTATTATGTCAGTCAAGTGAGTCACAGTCAGTAATTCGAGTAAAGCGATGGCTACTTTACCAGAACATTTACTATGAAGTTTTGGAGGCAATCTGAAAGGCCGTGTTTTCGCACTGTTATTCTATTCTATGTTAAACCTATATCAAAATGCCGGAGTGTTGGCGGGAACCTTGAAAGAGGCGTGTGGTGCTCTTAGTTTATTTCATTTTCTTAGTGCATTTTTGGGTTATATTAAATAAAGTTGGTGGCATTTTGTTTGATATAGGTTTATTACAATGCCCGTGTGTGAAATAGAATAACAGTGCGAAAACACGGCCTCTCAGGTTGCCTCCAAAACTTCATTGTAAAATGTTCTGGTAAAGTAGTCATCGCTTTACTCGAATTACTGACGGTGACTCTGACTGACGGACTGATAAATTGACTGACTGACTCTGACTTTTACGTTGCTTATTACGAATACGAAATATCGTTTTACTTGACACTGGCAATGTGCATAAAAAGCGATGCCATAAAATTAAAAAAAAATAACTCAAAAATACACCAAGAGAATAAAATAAATAAGAACACCATACGCCTCTTTCAAGCTTCCCGCCAAAATTTCAGGGTGCATCTATCTACCTTTCACTGAAATTCACGCGTGATGTTACGTTGCAACAGTCCAATGACTTGGCAGATTCTAATGCACTTTAAAATACTTTTGTCGCCAACCATAATCTAACCAACTATGTATAAGTATGACTGCAATAGCAAAGATTCGCAACACTCACATAGTATCGTGACACAAAAGAACATCAGATAAAAATGAAAAGGTCGAAGAAAATGTCCGCCAGCTAGTGATGGCAACAACATAAAGAAAAATATCGATAGTTCGCAAAAGAAAAAATACAGATATTTAATTGTTATTCTATGACCTTGAGAACATTGATGTTTTTTTAGGACTTGTGGCGGATAAAAATGGGTATAAGTAGTTTTTTTTTAAAGATGATGGCACGTATAAACTATCGAGAATAAAACCTAAGGTCGCAGTAGTTGAAAAAATAATAGTATAGCGTAAAAAAGTCGTGTAAAAAAGCTAGTTCATGGTACTATGAAAGACCGTATTACTAACTGACCCGGATAACGTCGTATTGCCCAAGAGGTGACATCTGTATGAGAAATGCATCAGTATTTTGACCTCTAATTTGTGTAGATTTGTGTAAACTTTAATTCTACACAATTTGCCGCCATCAAAACATAATCAAAATAAAATCGATATTTACGGTGAAATGTCGAAATACCGTCTACATCTCTCGAATTATCGAATCGTGACACTTCTGTTGTGACATCGAGTTATTGTTTGTGATAGTGATTTGTTTGTTGTTAACAACATTACGTGATTCGTGATCCCTCACCCGATCTCAAAAATTATCAGATGTCTCAGAATAAACTCACTAACAAATCTGACATTTAAAAAAGTAGCTTGGCGATTTCGTCGCGTCTCTGCAAGGCATTGGGCGATCGCAGAGTCGGTAGTTTCCTGTCGCAAAGGATAAGCATAGCCATCCAGAGGGGTAACGTAGCCAGTATGCTGGGGACGTTGAACGGTGGAGACGGACTGGAGGTGGCACTTTGGGCTTAATTTCTTATTGTGCTTTACATATAAATAATAAAAAAGGGGTCATTCATGTAAGATTAAAAAAGTGGTGCGATATGTATTGCAATCTAGTTCTTAATAATTATTATGTTATATTATGTGTATAAGATTGTAACCTGTTTTGTATAATGTGTTTAAATGTTACTATTAATAATAATATCCAATAAAAAGTAAAGTAATCGCCAAAAAAAAGTAGCTTCGTCCGAGTAATTTTATATGACATACATGCATAGCTTTCTTTAACATAATTAGGATGGCCAAGTCATGCTATTTTTTTTTTAGAGTAATGAAGGTGGAAACAAGCATGGTGTTCACATTGATGTTAAGTGATGGCTGCAGAATATAATATCTATAAGACCAGAGGTCAAAATGAAGATGCATTGCCACCCCTGAGACCTTAATTATTATGTAGGTATCTGTGAGAGTTAGAGTAGTTATTACGAGGCTATGCATTACCATCTAATTGGAACACGATATTGCTGAACACAACCATTTGGCGGCAGATAGAGGCATTAGGTAATGCAGTGGTGCCTAAGCTCTCGAGCTGCTACACTGGAACTCTACCAGCAGTACGGCCCTGTAATTTCCGGCACAGAGGCGTAACACCTTAGGCCTCAGGAGTGGTAACGCATCTGCATTTTGACCTTAGTCTTTGTGTGGGTGTCTATAGGCTGCAGTCATCACTTAACATCAACGTGAACTGAATGCTTGTTTACCACTTCCATTATATTAAAAAAAAAAATTACTAAAAAGCTATGAAATATAAAATCTAATATTGATAAAATATAAACTAAATGTAAGGATTGTCAAAAGCTCTTGGATAGATGCATCCTTATTAGAGGTAAATACTGAAAAATCTATCGAATTAGTCTCTCACTACTTTTTACGATAAAAATGCTTTGCAATACGATCGATAATCGACGATCCGGCTAGTCCAGCGGTATGAGTTGACCGTTTGATTCGAAGGGTCGCGGGTTCGATCCCCATACCTAGACAAATATTTGTATGGCCTACAGATATTTGTTCTGGGTGTTTGTGTATGTATATGTGTACAAAGGCACCCACGACACAGGTTTATACCTGCTGTGGGGCTGTGTAAAAGTGTATTTTATTATTATTTTTTAATACTTGCAGATTTTTTACACGCAATGGTTTTGATTTAGATGGGATATAATCTTACGTGACGACACTAATCATGTCTTGTGAACTAACCAAACGTATCTCCACAATATCACTCTAAATCAAACATCTTGTCATGTCTAATCACCATTCTCCTCCACCCTAATTCCCACTGCGATGATATACAACAATCTAGTTAATTTTGTTTGTAAAATGTCCAATTTAATGATTTAATCCACACAACTTACATTATCAGCTCGTTACATTAATCCGAACGCGATGACTTTGTAAAGCGTAACATCCATTAAAATTTTTATAGTAAAATAAAAAAACACTGCCCAATGTTCCCATAGTCTCATTGTTTTAGTTCTCTTATATAAATAAAGGCGTTTAATGATGCCTGAGTTCAAACGAGTTGTGTAATTTAACATAATTTGGATTCGTGAGGCCCTAACCTAACGTAACCATGGTAATGTAAGATCACCAGATATACTCAATTAAAATTTTGTACGCGTTATTCTCGTAATGGACGTCCATTGTTTTAACGATGTTAAAGCTTTTCATACGTGTAACAAAAATATTCTCACGTGTTATAAAAATGTGAATTAAAATTAAATGATTATGAAAAATGTGACATGTTATATTATGACATTGCAAGTTTGAGGTTAGTTTTTTAAAACAAAAGAAAAATTTGCGTTGACTCGACAAGGTTTCTGCGGCCCTTGGACAATTGACACAGATTCACGTACTTACTTACATTAGACAAGGGAATATTAATTTAAAATAAAAAAAAAAACAACTTACAAAAATACTTCAAAAAGTAGATAATTGCAACATTGCAAAGGAATTCTCCACCAATCCGCATTGGAGCAGCGTGGTGTAGTACGCTCCAGGCCTCCCCCCAAAGAGGGGAGAAACTCGTGCCCAGCAGTGGGACGTATAATGGGTTGCCATTATTATTATTATTATAAAGTGAATAATATATAGGAATAGACCATGCATGCATTGTCAAATCTAAGTACATATATCGTTGTTTTTAATTTTCAGCGACATTATTATTTTTTAATTAAACTGAACCCAAGGAATCATTGAAATCTTACAGGTTCACTAGCAGACTAGATGTAATGTAAATATCTTTTGTGTCTACAATTTATTAATTACTATAATTTAATATTTAATGACTCCAATGAATGAATTTAATAATTAATGAAACCAAAGGGACAATTCGTTAAAACTAAGCTAATAATAATGTGTACTTACTTAATTGAAGAAGGTTTACAGAACAGATATAGGTACAAATTTTAAGAAGCTTTGTACATACATATAAAAAAAACGGTATTTAAATAAATTATAAACAGAATTGAAAATTATTTTTTATAAACTTTAGCACGTATTAACCTGTTTTAAAAGGCTATTACACGACACGGTATTCAGGGTCTGGCAGAAGGTGTAGGCGTGGCCTCTCGCCGGGTTGCCACTTATTACACTATCCGGTTGATCCCTAACTCAGTCGCAGTATAAATATGAACAGTATGGGAACTACGTACAAAACCCGAGGGGCCTCGTTAATGCGCATGTTTGTGTGAGTGTGCCGTTTTGAACGTTTTGTACGTAGTTTCCATACTGTTCATATTTGTACTGTGTGTAGTTCGGGCGTTAGGCTGACCGGGCCGCTCCGGTAGCCCTAATAAGGGCCCTAACTCCCTCAATGTTATTACACTACCCTGACCCTTGCTATCGTACCCTGAATACCGTGCGATGTAATACGAGTAAGTCCATTTTGTTAAACATCGTAAATCATTGTAGTCGTGAATACATAAGTATCAATTCGCTGGCAAAATCTCTAAAACAGACTCTTGACCGCCAACAACTCACCCAACCCTGCAAATAACAAATAAAAACATAGTGTTATTCAGAACCAACTGCAAAAAACAACAAATAATAAAAAAAAAAGAATACATAATAGTTACTGCACTGTTTAACACATATCAAACAATAACTTTGTATTGACGTCGTCATATACTAAATTAACAGGTTTGTGAGTAATAAATCAAATCGACTTAACATTTCACTAAATGCAATGTACTTATTAAGTGTTTTTTTTTTGCTTTAATTGCCGTGTAATGTCGGTCGTAAATTAAATTCGTAATCTAGAAGAGTTGGTATTTGAGCGATCTAAGTGTTATGCCTATAGATATTGCGTAAGCGTAAACGATAGTTTTAAAGGTTTATTGATCAAAAACGTCTTATCATGTTCATTTATTGCACTTTATTCTGTTAGATATGGTTGTTATTTTTTTTTATGTAATGGAAGTGGCAAACAAGCATGCAGCTCACATCGATGTTAAGTGATGACTGCAGCCTATAGACACCCACACAAAGACCAAGGTCAAAATGCAGATGCGTTACCACTCCTGAGGACTAAGGTGTTATGCCTCTGTGCCGGAAATTACAGAGCCGTACATTACCACCTGACCGGAACACGATAGTGCTGAACACTACCATTTAGCGGCAAGTAAATTAGGTAATGCGGTGGTGCCAACGCCCGCGAGCTCCGTCACTGGAGCTCTACCACCAGTAAAGCAAATAAATATTCCCTTCCTTTTAAGCCGACCGTTAAAATAATAGTTGATAACCGTCTACGTAACCTTCACTCTGGTCCGATACGCATTTGGCCGATTTATTATCACGCAAATCAGCATAAAGAGGAGGGCGGGGCGCATAAATACAGACATCTAACCGTGTCAATGGTGTGGGAGCAGTCGGGGCAGCGAGCGTGGGAAGGTCAAGGTCATGGAGTAGCGTCAACATAATTGAGCTCTTTAATTGGCATATAATTCACTTTATCATCAGAATCAGAATCAGAAACTCATTTATTCATTTAGGGTGACAGGCACCTCTTATGACACGTCAAAAACAAACAAAATAAATTAAAGTGAATAACAATTGATATACATGTCAAACAAGATAAAAAATATATGTAAAGTCAAGAATATCACTAAGATAAAACTAAATATAATAAACGAATGTAAAAAGTATATCAGTAGAATGTCTCATTTCCCCTTTACAAACTGATAACAAAGAGTAAAAAGAAAAGAAAAAGAGAGAGTGAGTTATGCCAACCTCAGTAGCCAAGTGGTAGCGAGCCACTACTACGCTGGGATCCTGGGTTCGATTCCCGGGGTCTATCAGAGATAATAATAACATGGGCCAAAACGTAACCGGCGAATCGTAGGTGTTTGCATGTATGCTGGAATGCATGCATTTACATTTTATTTTTATTTAGAAGACCTCTAGTGACGTCCGCGAGGTCCTTGCGTAGGCAGCGCTGCTGTGTTCGGTCCTGTAATTTCCGGCACAAAAGAATAATAAGTTAAACCTCAGGAGTGGCATCTAAATTAAAGTCATTAAAGTCCCTGGTTTTAACAACTGGCGTTCAAATTGATGTTAAGCGATGACTGCAGTCTATAGACACCAACATAAATACCAGAGGTCAAAATGCAGATGCGTTGCCACACCTGAGACCTTAGATGTTGTGCCTCTGTGATAGTTATTACGGGGCCATACATCACCATCTAACCATAACACGATAGTGCTTTACACTACCATTTGGTTGGCGGCAGATAGGTTAGCTAATGCGGTGGTACCTACGCCCTCGAGCTCCTACACTGGAACTTTACCACGAGCAATAAAATTAAATGATCCCTTCCTTTTTTTACGACAGTACTTGTCAACGTCTTTCATAAATAAATTATGTACGGGATTAAAACATCAAAGGCCATTTTCCCAGGTTGTCTCGCTTGATGATCGACTCTTTACGGCTCGACTACGATTGCCCCGGGCGATACTCGCGTTCGACTATGTGTTTACCATGTATTTATTGCTATCGTGTCAATATTTCTTGATTAACAAACTTGGTATTTTGAGAGATCTTTTTGTATTAATTAAAAAAATACGAACAGAATGCTCGCAATACAAAAAAACATAATTTATTTCTGCTATAGTCTTAAGAATCGGCGTGCATGTATGAAGAGAATGATGAATGTAAAAGAAGCACGGCAGGATTTTTGTTTATGGAAGTGGCAAACAAGCATGCAGTTCACATTGATGTTAAGTGATGACTGCAGCCTATAGACACCCACACAAAGACCGAGGTCAAAATGCAGATGCGTTACCACTCCTGAGGACTAAGGTGTTATGCCTCTGTGCCGGAAATTACAGGGCCGTACATTACCACCTGACCGGAACACGATAGTGCTGAACACTACCATTTAGCGGCAAGTATATTAGGTAATGCGGTGGTAGCTCCGTCAGTGGAGCTCTACCACCAGTAAGAAAGAGGTGTGTCAGGACCGGGATATCTGGCTCCACACTCTGCAATAAAAGGGATTGGCTATGAAGATACACGCCTCCACGTCCATTCTTCCGTTCTCCTCTCCTACGCGCTGCCGGCCGGCGGTCTTCACTGCCTCCGTCTTACGTATTTTCGATCAGGTAACGTGTTCTGACTCGAGTTTATACTTCAAAAATAAATGTTAGGCCCATTATAAACAGTCCACTAGCCGAATCAATCAAATGTTAATCTAAAACTATTGCGAACATAACTACATAATCTTATTTCATTGAGGCTTATGATAATCTAAAATGTTTTTTTTACAGTAGCATCTTCATTGTTTTAAATACTTATTTCACATCAACACGTCTTAATCCATCTCATGTGTCTAATCATAGTTCTCACAGGCAGTAATTGCGGTTTATATAACTTCGCGTGATAGCTGACAAAACATCTAACTCTGTAGATGTAATGAGGTTTTTTTGGAGATAAATATTGCGTTACCCTTGTTATGAAGATTATGTAAGGGAATTATTGTTTTAGGGTTTTGTAAATGCTGTGGTAATATGGAAGATGACTGCTAAGATTTATTTGTTTGTTTTTAATGTAAGTTATATGTAAGTTTGACGACCCGGTTAGTCCAGCGGTGTGAGATGACCGTTTGATTCGAAGGGTCGCGGGTTCGATCCCCGCACCGGGACAAATATTTGTATGGCCTGCAGATATTTGTTTCGGGTCTGGGTGTTTGTGTATGTGTTGTTTGTGTACAACGGCACCCACGACACAGGTTTATACCTACTGTGGGGCTGTGAGTGTAACCGTATTTTTTTTTTTTTTAAATAGTAATTATAGTTAGAATAATGGGTTACTCTCATGCGAAATACGATAAAAAAGCGACAACGCGCTGAGGCATACAAATCATCTGTCAAAGTCATGGGCCACTTTTTATGACTGACCACTCATCTATCTATCTCATCTCTCTTTGACTGCCTCAGTAGCCTAGTGGTAGCAGGCCACTACTACTACGCTGGAGGTCCTGGGTTCGATTCCCAGATCGGGGGCTATCAGAGATAACGGTTTAAGTCCTTTATCTCTGGTTCTATTGGGGTTCTTCCATTTCCTGGAAGTTTCCCAGTACCTCGGAGTTTGGTAATGTGCCCGGAGATGCAACAGGCTCGCCACCTGCTACATGGCCCAAAAACGTAACTAGCGAATCGAGGGTGTTTGCATATATGCTTGAATACATGCATTTACCTCTGCCTATGCCTTCGGGGATTACAGGCGTGAAGTTACTTTACGTTACCATACATCAAAACAATTGGTGGTAGAGTTCCAAGTGTAGGAGCTCGAGGGCGTGGGCACCACCGCATTACCTAACCTATTAGTGTTCGGCACTATCGTGTTTCGGTTAGATTAGATGGTAATATAATATGTGTTCTATATTTCAACAATAAAACAAATTGAACTTTTTTTGTATGGTATGTTACGTATAAACTGTATGTACTTACTTATAAAACTTATTTTTATGATTTCATTTCATGTTAGTGTATCATAAACGCACGTCGATATACCTACAACTAGTAAGAATACAATTAGTACACATTCAATTATTTATTTATATGTAGCAATTCCTTGTTTCATAATCAGTGGCGTACCTAATATACTTGCCGCTAAATGGTAGTGTTTAGCACTATCGTGTTCCGGTCAGGTGGTAATGTACGGCCCTGTAATGTCCGGCACAGAGGCATAACACCTTAACGGTGGTAACGCATCTGTATGTTGACCTTGGTCTTTGTGTGGGTGTCTATAGGCTGCAGTCATCACAGCAATTTTATGCTAACTTAAACTTCTAGTAAAATTATTTCTAAGTAAATGTCCACTGACACTTTCTTATGTATTAAGGGGAAGTCACTTTGTCGTGTGATTATGCAAAATAAGTCACTTACACTAATTTTCTTTTAACACTACACTAACTTTAAGGTTTTGTTCTCTGAAGTCTTCTCACTAGGTTTGTGTTGTCGAGGAGCTGAATAGCCTCAATATTCACATGATGGTGAAGCCTTTTGTCATGAGCTTCGGCGTATCTTCTTATGTCGTTATCTACGAAATCCATTTTCAGGTCCCGATGGAGATTATTACGTACATACCAAAGTGCATTTACAAATTCATGATTCAAAGATTCTTATTCTGCCTGACTCAGGTTTGAAACTTGTCTCAAATATGGCAGATTAACCTACTAAATAACAGCTAGCAATTAAAAACACTTCCTATTATTTAAATCATAAATGTCAAGTGCTAAAATGAATACCTACTTTTAAGCCTTTTATGCTATTGTTTTCATTGACAGCGAATCTCTGCATGACAATGGTGCGCTATCAACACACAATCTCGTATTATTATGCTTAGTTATGAAATATACCATATACTATCATGGAACTGCCCGCTTGGGTTACATGACCATCTTAACAGAAGGTCATAAAAGCTATATTTGATTGATTTTGGATACGTGAGAGTTTCCTGACGGTACACTCTACCTTTCTAAGTGTTACAAACAGATAAACATTCTATGACGTCAAAGAGATGTTATCAACAACATCTTGATGTTGAGTCATTTTGATTGGAAATACGATTAAACTTCACGACTTTATTCTCTGAAGAGGTTAATGCATGCATTACCTAAAGCGTATTCTAATCACACACGATTTGGCAGCTACCTACGTTTTGTCCCAAGTAGACTGGCAAGCCTATTGACATATCGGGCACATTACCATACTCCGAGAATGGCAATGGTTATCTTTAGATAAAATAAAAATTCTCAGTTCGAAGAAACGCGGCATACTGTGGGTCCTCTGCTCTGCACATAGCTACATCACTCGCGACGACCCATAGCACGCATCCATAGCTCGTATCTATAGCACGCATCCATAGCTCGTATCCATAGCACGCATCCATAGCTCGTATCTATAGCACGCATCCATAGCTCGTATCCATAGCACGCATCCATAGCTCGTATCTATAGCACGCATCCATAGCTCGTATCCATAGCACGCATCCATAGCTCGTATCTATAGCACGCATCCATAGCTCGTATCCATAGCACACATCCATAGCTCGTATCTATAGCACGCATCCATAGCTCGTATCCATAGCACGCATCCATAGCTCGTATCCATAGCACGCATCCATAGCTCGTATCTATAGCACGCATCCATAGCTCGTATCCATAGCACGCATCCATAGCTCGTATCCATAGCACGCATCCATAGCTCGTATCTATAGCACGCATCCATAGCTCGTATCCATAGCACACATCCATAGCTCGTATCTATAGCACGCATCCATAGCTCGTATCCATAGTACGCATCCATAGCTCGTATCCATAGCACGCATCCATAGCTCGTATCTATAGCACGCATCCATAGCTCGTATCCATAGCACACATCAATAGCTCGTATCTATAGCACGCATCCATAGCTCGTATCCATAGTACGCATCCATAGCTCGTATCTATAGCACGCATTTATAGCTCGTATCTATAGCACACATCCATAGCTCGTATCTATAGCACGCAATAAAAGCTCGTAATCTATAGCACGCATCCATAGCACACATCCTTCCAAATAAAAAACATATCTAAACTGAATCCGTTTCCTCCAGTGTTACGCTAAGTGCACCATTCGATATCATTGGTAATATAAAACGCATCCACAGCAACATACCATAGCATATCTCTGGTGGAAAAGCAAATCCCCCAAATTCTCTACTACTACGAAACTGAAAATAACTCATTTGTCAATAACGCCGGTATGTAACGCCTAACGACATCCAAAACTATCTCAAACAATGACAATATTCGAAAAATGTGTACTTGACCGAAAAAAATCGACATACCGACGTCAGTAATTAAGAATAATTAACAAAAGGTAATCCATTGTACGGCCCCGGGAGGCCGGCTGTGAGAAGCTTGCAAAACACCTTTGTCTCAGCTGGAGCTAAGGCAGGTGCTGCAGAGATGAGCTGATAGGGGGCTCCACCGTCTAACGTGGTTTTTTATGTCATGGAAGTAGCAAACAAGCATACAAATCACATTGATGGTAAGTAATGACTACAGCCTATAAACATCTATCTAATCATCACAACTTTGACTTGACACTTTTCCAAAGTTCAGATTGTGGAATTAATTATTTAATATGCATTTTATGTAAATGTGCAATGTAACTAATCAATTTAATTATTTTTCTCCTATTTCAATCTAATTTAATGTATATTCAACTGCGTAAAATTATTGTGACATTCAACATTTACTAATAAAAATTTTAGTTTAAAAGTTTAAATTGATACATTTTGTTAATCTTCATTTTCTTCATTTTGTTCTAAAGTGGAATCACTGTCAATTTTTGTACTCTTAACTTTATTAATTATTTGTTTATATGATTGGTCAGGGTAACAATGATTAATTATATTGCTTATCAAACAATTCTTTAATAAGGATCCAAAACCTGATCCCAATCTATCTGAAAATAGCAATGTTTTATATGTGCCATCAATCTGAGTATTTGCCGATGTGTTCGGCGTTATGATTTCAGGCACAGAAGCTTTTGGACAGTGAGAACAAGTAATCAAATTGTTCTTAGTCAATGATTCATACCTCTCTGCATTGTATGTGACTAAGTCAACAAGTTCACTAGCCTCTTGTAAACGTTGAGATAGTTGAACTTGTGATGCTTTATATTTATTAAAGATTGCCTTAATTTCTTGATCTTTTTGGAGTAATTGTCGTGTAAAGTCTCGTGAGTCAGTGTCATGAGAGTGCCTGGATAGCTCTAATTCAACACAGAAAGTATCTAACATTTTTATTAAATTTGACCGCTGTTCTCTTAGTTTATTTTTTGATTTAACAGCACATTTTAATGAATTTAATGATTTCAGTTTCCTTTTAATATTTTTATTCGGGCGTCTATACTTTTTGAGTTTATTCCTACTACTCAAAATTGAACACTGTTTAATGGTATCATCACCAGTCAAGTCTATTGTTAACAATTGCCTATTATTAATTTCACTGAAATTTGAAGTGGTACCGACCAACTCATTGTACAAACTATGGGTATAAAACGACTGTTCATTAATTTTAGCTTCTTCCATATTAGCAATTGTCTTATGAGCATCACAAACTTCACTTTCCAGTTCTGAAATACGTTGCAAGGCTTGTTCATATGTCTCCCCACACTGTTGAAAGGTTGAAATAAACATTTGAAATTGTTGAACTTGGTCGAGTAAGTCTACATATTTAATATGATTAACATTATTACATATAGAATCGTTGGCACCCCTGAGACCTATGTTGTTATATCTCTCTGATAGTTATTACGAGGCCATACATTCCCTTCAATTGGTGCGAAAGGGGATCTTCAGGTTTTCTTCAATAACTTGTTTTATTTCAAGTAGATTATACGTTTATTACAATACAATAAAATACAATACAATGCATGCATGAATGAAGAGAATGATGAAGGTAGACGAAGCACGAGAGGTATGTCAGGACTGGGATATCTGGCGCTCTACACTCTCTGCCTACCCCGTTAGGGACCTGGCGTGAAGATACACACAATACAAAATTTAAATAACAACAAAGGTTCGGTAGCTAGCTTCGGTAGTCATCGCGCTCGCCCATTGAAGGTCCTTATATACCTTTTCTTTTTTATCCAGGGAAAAATGCATTGCGCATACCCACCCTTGGGGAGAGGGGTGGGTTATGTGGGACTCCGAACAAAGAGAAGACTTCCGTCTACCCACTAAAAACCCCTGGGTGTTCCGACTCGTCCGCACGAGGTGGTGGTGGTGGTCACGGGAACGCTCTAGCACACATCCGCGACCCCGCCGAGGACCTTATATAATAACGGTGCTCCTGCTTTACTATTGTCGTCTCTAGGTGGCGCAGCTCCTCCAACTGACACGCCTCCAGCCGTCATGACACCAGCCGTTATGTGTCATGTAACGTGCGTAGACACCCATATAACCGGAACACGATAGTGCTGAAGAATTTAGTAGTACAGTATCCAACAAGAAATAATGCACATCGACTTCAGGAAGAGACGTCGGCTTATTTCGGATCTGTAGAGCGTTATCTCTTTCGCACCTTACCTATTTGACTTTTGTCGACCATTTTGATCAAGTTTTGACCAATACCGGACTACGGATGCTTACGTAGGTAATGTGCAGCAGACATAACGCTCTATGAAGCCAAAACTAGCCGATTGTCACTTCATAGGCTCGATGTGCATTATTTCTTGATGAGCATTGTAGATAGATTAGGTGATACGGTGGTGCCTACACCCTCGAGTTCCTACACTGAAACTACTGTGATATCATTAGCAAAAACACTATCAGCATCAGGATCCGAACACCCGTGTGAAATATGGTCATATACCAATAACAATCTGGGCCAGATTATATTTTATTACTGTAAATACCAACTAAACATTGTATGGCAAATAAAATTACAAATAAGATCTTCGATTCCGGTACATCAACTTTAAATGAATACGTCCTCGAAGACACACGACTCTGACATTTACAATAGACATCATGGCGACGTCTTAAGCCTCAAGGCTTGTTCACAGCCAAATGATATCAAATTGAATCAAATCAAAACAATCATAATTCAAACAAATGTTTACAAACACTTTTAATGTGTTAAATTAAAAAAAACGTAACTTCACGCAAATGCATGCATGCAAGCATACATGCAAACACCGACGATTCTCCGGTTACGTTTTTGGCCCATGTAACAGGTGGCGAGCCTGTTGACATCTCCGGGCACTTTACCGAACTCCGAGGTACACTTTCAGGCAAATGAGTTCAAGTTACCAAGGGTTGATGATGAAAAAAAAACAATCAATATCAGTTTTTCGCACCCACTTCTGCAATGCCTGTGACACAATCGATTTATAATAATAATAAATGTAATAATGGCGAGATCCCACTGCTGGGCACGAGTCTCTCCCTTTTTTGGGAGGAGGCCTGGAGGTTACTCCCCCACGCTGCTCCAATGCGGGTTGGAGATACGGGTTAGTGGCCACCCCGCTGTCGGATGTTTTCAAACCGCCCATTAGGCCTCCGACAAGGTTTAACCGACGACTTAACTTGCCCTCCGAAGCTCCGAAACGCGCATTTTTTATTAGCCACTAGCGGTCACCCATCACACACCCGACCGCGCCCGTATCGCTTAACCGAGAAGATCACTTGCGAGCTACAACAGCGGCAATGCCATGCGCGCTTCTACAATCGATTTACGGGTAACGATTATTTACTAGACACACCAAATGAGCGATATCGGAACAGAGTGCACACTTGTGTTTCGAAGTATATAGTCATTTATAAAGACATTTGTCTAGTTAAGGAGATTTGAAAAAAAGATTGCAAGATTTGACACTCACTAGCACTTGAATTTCCTAAGATTTCGTGATGAGTGAGTGACTTTTCGCTTTTATGTATAATATAAAAAAAAATTAAAAAAAAAAATATTTTCTTCTCTCACAAAAAAAAAAGGTTGATAGGGTTACATACAATAAACACAATTAGAGCTATTTACTTTAATTCACCTTATTTTTTGTGGGAGACTGGTGCCTGTGATAGGTATATATATACCTGTGTTACAAGTCACCAGGACCCCCTACTACTCGATTTTTTTTTTGTTCAATTAACTCTTTACAATAATAACAATATATTTAAGCTATTAACAATTTTAAAATAATACCTACTTAAATGAGAAAAGTGGAGGTAAGTCAAATAGGTATGCGTGTGTGTGTGTGTGTGTGTGTGTGTGTGTTTGTGTGTGGTATGTGCAATGAATGAAATAAGTTATGAATGTATATAATGTATAATATTTCAAAAATAAAACCTTAAATCATAATCAAAATAAAATCAAAATTAAAATCAATTAATTAAAATACATTAACATTAAATAAGTAAAATGTTAAAATTAATTTCAATGTGTGTGTGGTATGTGCAATGAATGAAATAAGTTATGAATGTATATAATTTAAAATATTTCAAAAATAAAACCTTAAATCATAATCAAAATTAAATCAAAATTTAAATCAATAAATTATTAAATTATATTATTATTATATTTATATAAGATAGATTACGAAGTATCATGTTCATTAGCTCAATAGAAAATGAATAAAGACAACATTCATAATTCGCAATCTCTTAGTAATTAAACCTTTATATCGAGACAATACCATTTCTAGAACATCAGTCATCGCCGGTCGCCGGACAAAAAGAAATCGGACCATATCACGTCGAGAGTCATTTGTCGAACATAATTTTTATAAGTACATCTTTTGACGACGACGTCTAGTTACATAAAGATGGATCTCGCTTTCAAAATAGAAAGGACATAATAATGTTCTCCTCATCAATAGTTGGGTGTCGTGCAAGTTATGAGCGAGGCGATGAGCGGACTGCGGTACAGACTGAGTATGTGAATCAAGAGATTTAGTGTATTGTTAGGTATTCGCGTGTTATAGGTACCTACTAAAAAAATATGAAAATTCGAGTTGAGTCGTATGAAATAGAAAACTTACGGCCAAATACTCAAACGTCACTCAAACCTAAGTGGGACCTAAAAAGTCTTCTGTCTTTATAAAACACGTTGAAACGATAAAGATAGCGCACATTTGAAGGTTGCTTAAAATTGAGTGACGTTTGAGTATTCGGCAATTAGTGTCGAAAAATTTTGAACAAAAAAGATAACTTTAAAAAAATAAAAAATTATGATACAAATAATTGCACAGTTACATTCATTATATAATTTGCGACAACTTTTAGTGAGTATTTAATGTTTTTGCAAAAATGCAGTATTGACGAAGATACTTTAAACCTGGGTTGCACAAAGATATTTGTTAAAGTTAAAATTATTGTAACATTTCACATCCTTCTCTAACTCTAACAGATTTCTTTAAGTTATACAAGGATCTAAAATGTGACAATAATATAACATACATACACCATAATTACACCGTAAAATAGGTTTCGAGGTAACCGAAGGTGATGTCATATTGTCTTGTTATTTTACAAGAGTCGTTTCACAACTCGCCACGTTTTTAACGTTATGTTTTAAAAAATATTGGCTAATGATTAGACGTTTCACAGACAATATTTACTGATTTTTCCTTTACTTTTTGAAATTACAATAAGATACCATTCATCGTCCCTATGGTATGAGCCTTGAAACCAATAACATTATGTTTCTTTAAACCGCTTTAATTGAATAACCAGGAAAGCGGGTAAACCTTCTTCTTATAAGTCGCTGCCGCTCATGACTTAGACCAAACGCAAATGGTAACGTCGTGAGCGAAGGTCCGATTCTCAGCACTTCGCAAATAACATTACCCGAGTACAACTCACGGCCCATTATTTATCGAAGTATGAACAGACGACCCAGACACTCATTGTAATTTCCGATCTCGCTTTCCATAGAACACTGTGAGTGTTATGTCAGCGTGTCTTATACAATATGCATTATTGCATACATTTTTATCGATCGTTTGACAAACATTTTTGAGTGCAAAATATTTTGTCCGGCAAAAAGTCGTATCTAGGTCGATACGATATTTGAGTGGTTATTCATTAATTTCAAGGACGACTGTGAAAAGATGTTATTATGCAAATTCTTCTTTGATATAACTGAAGTCGGAGATCACAAACTTGCTGATCGTTGCGATAATAAGCCGAAATGCAGATGCGTTACTACTGCTGATCTAAGTTTTGTCGAGGTTGTCCCGAACGTTCTTCACTATATTATTGTAAACTTGACTCATGCCGTTGTTCGTAAGTTAGTGTTCTTAAGTGTCGGCTGCAATTCTAAATATTACATTTGAAAACGCAATTCTTTTTTCAATTTTCACTTGCATTTTATTGTTTGGTTGGGCTATTTGTTTTTTTTCTATTTTTGAACTGCGTTTTACTCGTACAGTAATGATTTAGACAGATCCCATTATAGATAAGATATTTGCAGATTAGTCTATCGTCCAATATATTTCTAAATCTCATTGTTCAATCACGATTGTTCTAAATCATTTCCATTTTCCTATCTCAAACGTGGCGTCCTAATGCGATGTTAACGATGCTGTGACCTCCAAGATGGCGGTTGAAAGCAAGGTCGGGGAGGTCCCGAAATTATCGAAGATTGTTAACACCGGCTCTTCACTGTTTTATGTTAAGGTCATCTTCGTACTTACTGTGAGAATGTGAGATGAAAACTGGCAATAGATTCGTTCTATGCAACTGCGAAATTAGCCGTGAGCCGTGAACTTATTTCCAATAATAATGGGGCTAAATTTTTGGGATCTGACGGACATTTTATAATGGGGCTTCCCCATTACTACTACCATTATTTTTACTTCCTACTGGAAGTAGAAATCTACACAAGATTTTCAAGATATAAACCACTGTTGCTCATTCCACACTCGACATAGCGATAATAATTTTTCTGCATAATAACATATATTGTGACAAATAATTGGCAATGGCAATTTGTAGCTACTACTTCAGGTACTAATTTTGCCTAATTGAATCGTTCCGTTGTCCTGTTTTTATCAATACGCGCGATCCCTGTAAGGTGTGCGATTCAATCGCATTATGACCAATTACGTTTGCAGAATAGACCCGTAGCTATAGGCATGGGCGTCGTTAAGGGGTGGTAGGAGAGACCAATTTACAGGAAAGGATGACATGTGCCATAAGTATAGGTCCCAACCTAGAACCTGCTCTCCCCTATAGCCAAACTGCCCGCCTCTATATCGACGGCTAGCGACTCCCTTGGCTATAATGTAAATGCGGGATATTCGAGATGCAATCAACGTTTTGCGTGACTATTTCACAATTATTTTATGCATGAGACAACATCTAGAAATACGGGACTGTTGTCTTTCTCTCTGGTTTCCTTATCATAATATATATCTTGAAGCTCTAGGCAAAGTCTCAGATAGAGAGTATTAGAGAGCGTAGAGCATACTTATACTATCTGCCTTTGTGAGACTCATACATTTCCCTGAGTTTTTGACAAGACCAAGACTTTTCATACCTTTACATTTATCACATCTTCTCGCCATGTCACCGTTATTCATTCAAACAATACCATGTAGAAAATCTACCAAAATGAGTATATTATAGTGACTTTATATAAGCCGAATTCACACATCGTATAAGAATGGATTCACTTTCATGACAATGTTATCTTTCTTTGTTGTTGGTCCGAAATTAATTATGATTTTTTTTATGTAATGGAAGTGGCAAACAAGCATGCAGTTTACATTTTTTTTTTTTTTTTTTTTTATGTAATGGAAGTGGTAAACAAGCATGCAGTTCACATTGATGTTAAGTGATGACTGCAGCCTATAGACACCCACACAAAGACCAAGGTCAAAATGCAGATGCGTTACCACTCCTGAGGCCTAAGGTCTTATGCCTCTGTGCCGGAAATTACAGGGCCGTACATTAAACTATCTTATCTATATTAAACTATTAAACATTGATGTTAAGTGATGACTGCAGCCTATAGACCCCCACACAATGACCAGAGGTGTAAGGTGTTATGCCTCTGTGCCGGAAATTACAGGGACGTACATTACCACCTGACCGGAACACGATAGTACTGAACACTACCATTACCACCATAACGGCAAGTATATTAGGTAATGCGGTGGTGCCTACGCCCGCGAGCTCCGTCAAAGGAGCTTTACCACCAGTCGTGACGTGCAGTCATCACTTAACATCAATGTGAACTGCATGCTTGTTTGTCACGTTCATTACCTACATAAAAAGAAGTCGCCGCGAGTCTTGCCTGAAATCAAATTTTTCTTTCCATTTTTCTTTAAAAATATATTTCACTAGCTATATATTTCTTGCGAAATAATATAAAAACTTAAAAACAATCGATGTGCATTATTTTTTTGTCGGATAATGCAACAGTCTAGAAGCAGGCTTTTAGTCTGAACTTTTCAAATACTATAATAGCGGTAAATTGAAGCACTATACGATCTCCAGCAAAACATAGGTTGCTTAATGGAGGCTCTACAGTAATCTAAGACGTTTTATTCGTATGACGATTATTGGCTAATTCAATAAATTAGTGAGATAATTAGGCTGTAGTCACGCGCTATTTCTTATGCAAAACAAAGTTGTGTGAGATGGGTATCGGCACAAGCGGGCGTGAAACGAGCCTGAATGAGAGTACACCTTTCATTATTGCCACTATTGTTTTGTCAATAGGGTTGCCACTTAAGATTTTTTTTTTTTGTTTTAATTTTAAAGAATTTGTTTTTATTTCTGACTGGTGGCAAGTAGTACCTAAGCTTAAAATTTTTATTTAATCCAGTAGAATACATTTTTTTATAGTTAATTTGGAAACAAAAACTACTTTGTTATATATAGATATTAAATTATATTTATTGTATGTAGCTTGATGCCTGCTTGACGTATGAAAATGAAATTTAGCAAGGAGGTAGTCTATCTGTTGGTAATAGGGGTCGACTAAGAACGAAACTTGGGACAGGGCCAGATTAAGGAAGTCTTCGCAAGTTTACATAAACTTTTGTGTGAGGATGACTAACAGAATAATTCGAAGCGCTGAAAATATAATCTCAACCTCAAAGATTGTTGCACCACTTATGATATAAAAATATAAAAAAATATTTAATTTTCAACATTGCCAACCCTAAATCGAGTTGATAGCTCCAGTTCGGCAGCGTACGAAGGTCACGACACAAAATGAAATAAAACGTTAACACTTTATTTGTTTTCTGTTTCTTTATTGCTAACTTTGATTATAATGCTCGCGTTATAAGTGCTGTAACATTTTTTAAAATTATCCACACTTCATCGGTTGTTTGTTCATATGTTTTTTATTGATCGATGATTAAGTTTAATGGTAGTTAAGTGGTAGCGCGCATGGCCCCGCGGCTGGTGTACATCGGAAGCGATCTACTCAATTAAGCCATACGGGCGCGTTCGGGGGTGTGGTGGGTGACCGCTAGTGACAAATTAAAATGCGCGTTTCCGTGCTTTGGAGGGCACGTTAAGCCGTCGGTCCCGGTTGCTATCGATAGATAGCAGTCGTTAAACCGTGTCGAAGGCCTTATGGGCGGTTTGAAAACATCCGACAACAGGTTGGCCACTAACCCTTATCTCCACCAACCCGCATTGGAGCAGCGTGGTGGAGTAAGCTCCAGGCCTCCTCCCAAGAAGGGGAGAGACTTGTGCCCAGTAATGGGACGTATCAAGGGTTGCCATTATTAAATGTAAGCTGTGCTCAGAAGTCGATCAATGAAACTAAATTATACACAGATTATGAATTTTCAATTGTTTACTAAGCTCGGTGGTAAATTTATGTTTGGAGTGAGGGACCCAACTCAGGGCAAGCTTTATCAAAAGTTCCTGTAAGACCAAATAATAAAATCTTTATCTTTATGCATTAAGATCTGCCTAATCTTTCAAGGGGTAGGTATATTCATGAGGCTACATTTGTTTAAAGCCCCGTTTTCACTAGGGGACATTTGTTCTGCGATTCTGTCGCTCGACATGTATTCTACGTGTCGGGCGAGTTCGCAAGCGATATCGCCCGACATCGCAGCGGACATCTACGTGTCGCAGAACAAGTCCCATGTAGACGCTCGCTGAGCGTCGACATGCGCGACTTTCGCGTCGACATGCGCATCGAAAGAAGTCGATGTAGGTCTCGAGATTCGTGCAATGCGTATGGATTTGAATACTATTCGATCTGAGGTCCACGCACTGCGGGAGGAAGTTCAAGATTTTAAGTTAGTATTGAACATCTTTAGCGAGAGAATGACCTGCATAGAGGATCGAATAGCAACTTTAGAAAACAACTTTGTTGCGAAAGTTCCTGAAGGTGCCGACAAGTTAGAGGACATCATTACAGACTTGCGACAGAAGCTCAATGAAAGGGACCAGGAACTTCTGTGCAACGACCTAGAACTGTCTGGCATCCCGGAGGTTCGGGGCGAAAGTGTATTGCACTTAGTAAAAACAATTTCCTCGAAATTAGGAGTGCAGGTCGACGAGAGGGACGTAGTACACATAGAACGGCTTGGAAGTGTACGGCGTAACACGGCAGAGGCGGGCGGCGCAGGGGGCGAGGCGAGTGCGCAGCGACCGCGGCCGATCGCCGTGCGCTTCACTCGGCGGGCTACGCGCAACGAGTGGCTGCGTGCGGCTCGTATGCGCCGCATTATCACCACGGCCGATATCGGGATGACTGCTCCGTCTAACCGCATATACGTCAACGAGCGACTGACGCGAAACAACAAGCACTTGTTTTATGTTGCTCGTCAGGCAGGTGCTCGTCTACGATGGCGGTATGTATGGACGAGGGATGGGAAGATCCTAGCTCGCAAAGAGGACGGACAGCCGGCTGTATTCAGTTTATTCAGTTTATTCATTTATTTCATATAATTAGGCTCCTGGAGAGCACTTTTACATCGTCATTTTTTTTTAAACTAACCTAGAGTGAATAACCACTAATAAAAATCAAAAATACATAATAAATTATATAGACACTGAACAATTTTGTATGGATTCGAAATGAACGGGAAATCATTAAGATTTTTGGCGCTAATGCTGTTTTGAAAGACATTAACAATTAGCGGCCCGCCCCAGCTTTGTACGAGTGCAATGTTAACATTGCTACTATCTTAATAAAAAATATATTAGGTACCTATATTATTATTACTATATTGCCTAAAGTACTCCTGAATAATGTAGCTTTCTGATTACAAAAAAAAATCTTGATCGGTTCAGTATTTTCGAAGATTAGCCTGTACAAACAAACAAATAAAATTACAATATTAACATCTTTATTATATTATAAGTAATTAAGTAATAAACAAATTGGTATTAAGTATAGTTAAATAATCTAATATCATATTCAATTTATATTTTATGTGTTTAATTCTATTGTATTTCAACAAACTCAGTACAATAATATGGTTGTACATTGATAGTATCAGTACCTACTAAGCAGTGGCTCGCTGGAACGGAGTTTCAAGGTAATAGGTATGATTTCTAATTTCAAAGTTTTTGGTATCAATAGAATTTCATTGTCAATACGCACAGTTAAAACAATAAAAAAAGCGATGTCCTTATCTGTCATTAATGTAAACTCACAGTATCTCTCATTAATGATTTGTGTTCTTTCTTTTTTGTACTTAATAAATCTTTGATAGAAAATAATTGCAACCTGTGTCTAAATTATCCTACATTTCGCGAATATCGAATTGAAAATCACATGTATTAAATTTAAACTATTGAATATTTCTATATAATTCAACGAATAACCAATTAAATTAAAGTTTAATATTATCTAAATTATATCCCCTACCTAGATGTTTTAGGACTGATAGATGACTCTGATCTCTTTGACAATAATGTAAATGTACACTAATAATAATAATTTCCAAAAACATACCTGCTTGGTCTGATTTGCAAAAAATTATCTCGTTTGGGTTCCGTGGTAGATGTTGATGGTCTGTTTTGCTTTGGTAAATCGCCCAAATCCATTTTATTTATTTATGGGATGAAAAGACAATTTTTGTATTACACAAGAGGGCCATTAGAGCGATGTATAACTTACGTAGTCGTGATTCTTTGAAAGAACTATTTAAAGAAATAAATATAATGACAGTCCCTTGCCATTACATCTATGAAAATATACTTTTCGCGAGGAAAAATCTACATCTGTTTGATAAAATCTCCGATAGGCATAGTTATAATACGAGGAATAAGAACAAGTTGTCTCTGCCAAGTTTTCGACTGACGAAAACTAATACATCTTTCCTAAAATATAGTGTAGAATTTTATAGCAAGATCCCAGCCGGGATTGCTGAACTCACCGATGGTAAATTCAAAGCATTAATTAAACGCACTCTATGTAAAAAGGCTTACTATAAACTCGAGGACTATCTCAAGGATAGAAATGTTTGGCTAAATGCTGATCTAGCTCCACAAAGGTGTTAAATGTAATAATCAAAGTGTAATGTTGATATTATATTGTTAATTTTAAGCTTGTTTTAATTATGGAAAATTGTAAAAATATGCCTAAGAGATATTTTTAAAAGAGCCGACTGAGTTTTTTCCGGCAAGTTTTTCTCAGATCATATTGGCCTTTGGAACTTTGCCGGTGAATGACAAAGAATTACTCTTTTTCTTTTATTTTTACTCTTTGTTATAAGTTTGTAAAGGGGAAAAGAGACATTCTACTGATATACTTTTTACATTAGTTTATGACATTTAGTTTTATCTTAGTGATATTCTTGACTTTACATATATTTTTTATCTTGTTTGACATGTATATCAATTGTTATTCGCTTTAATTTATTTTGTTTGTTTTTGACGTGTTATAAGAGGTGCCTGTCACCCTAAATGAATAAATGAGTTTCTGATTCTGATTCTGATTCTGAATGTGATATGATTAATATTATTATCTGAAACAAAGTTCTTAAGTACCAGACATTACAGCTATGTTCGTACATTATTATTATAATTTTGCTTAATTTTCTTTCTTTAGGTACTCTACATCTTTCACACAAATAATGCTAATTGTTTGCAATAATGTTATATTTTTAAAAATACTCCATTATTCTTTAATTCGAACACAGAATTTGTTTGTATGTATGTAGGTACTTACATTTTCTGGTAGGTAATAGAATTGTACAATTATCTTCTCTTTTGTAGGCAATGTTTCTTTATATATACGTAAATATACTATCTGTTTTTGTATATGGAAGCGTAGTGGTAGTTACTTTTCACTTTTTTTTTCAAAGTCACAAGGTACCTTATCTATGGTGAAAAACTTTTCTTCATTGTGTTCTTTTTTATTGCAATTGGTGCGCGCCTGCGTGCGTCATGGCCAAGACTAGACGAGGTATCAATGCGAGATTGAGACTAAAGAGATCTCGAGCATAGTAATATAAATTTCTTTTGTTTTGTTTCGCGATATCTTTTATTTTGTTAACTTTTTTTTTTGTTTTTGTGAACATAATTTGATTTTATGTGGAAATTAACATCCGTGCGTGACCGAATGGGTTCCGATTGAAAATCAGCGCTAGGCTCACGCCTGGCATATTGCTGAATCGGCCACCTTTTTGGTGCTAAAAGGAGACACACATTCAGTGCAGATTTAGGTATCTAGTACCTATGTTGTGCTATTTTTTAAGTGTTTTATGTTCTCTTTTTCTTTGTAATCAACCCGTGTTTGCTTTCTCCACCAAATAAAGTTTTACTTACTTTTTTTTTTACTTACTTACTTTCGTGTCCCTCGACAGTCGCCCGACAGGGTTTGCGCAGTGAGGACGTGTGTCGCTTGTGTTCCGTGAAATGGCAGTAGTATGGTCGAACGAAACCGTATTAACTCTCATAGAGTTATATCAAAACTCTCGATTATTGTGGGACTTTTGTTTTTATAGTCACATCGTGACTATAAAAACAAAATTAAAAAGAATGATGAATGGGAATCTATTGCAAAACCATAAAAATTACCAAAAAGAGAAATCGAGCTCAAAATACACAATGTAAGGTCTCAGATTCTCAGAGAGCGGAAAAAGTATATAATTAATTAAAAAAATATTTGTAATGTTCTTCCGAATAAAAATGTAAGCGGCAAAGAAGAACACTAGCTCCTCAGGCGACATCTCAATCACAACTGTATAATGTGGACGAGCAAATATTGAGCGACATTGTCCCAACAAGTCGCAGATACATACAACGTAATGTCACGCGATATGTCGCGTGACATATCCCTGCGACATGTCGCCTGATGAATACATGGCTTTACTATGGTTGTAAGTCACAGCTTTCCTTACAACTTTGTTACATGGCTTCCTACGACACACTAATGCGTTTCTTACCACGACACTAGTTCGTATTAGTAGTGTTTTTTACATTGTGTAATCTCTAGGTAATTCTCTAATTAAATAAAGTTTTTCATGCAATATGTTACGTCGACGTGTGTGTGTAACTGTCGATCATAGTGTGGATTATTGAATCCATTGTATTGCATGATTTGTTAAAAATCTTTAGGTAACTAATTAGCAACGTGAACCAAATGAACCTACTCATTGAAATATTTTCAACTTTAAATTAAATAACTAAATAAAACATTGTTATTTAATGTTTTGAAGCACGCATGGCCCAGTGGCTGGTGTAGATCGTAAGCGATCTACTCGGTTAAGCACTACGGGCGCGGTCGGGTAGTGTGATGGGTGACCGCTAGTGGCAAATTAAATGCGCGTGCCCGTGCTTCGGAGGACGCTAAGCCGTCGGTCCCGGTTGCTATCGATGGATAGCAGTCGTTAAACCTTGTCGGAGGTATTATGGGCGGTTTGAAAACATCCGACAGCGGGACGGCCACTAACCCACCCACCTCCACCAATCCGCATTGGAGCAGCGTGGTGGAGTAAGCTCCAGGCCTCCCCCCAAAAAGGGTAGAGACTCGTGCCCAGCAGTGGGACGTATAATG
The DNA here is from genome assembly GCA_036365455.1 of Macrosoma leucophasiata. NCBI lineage: Eukaryota > Metazoa > Arthropoda > Insecta > Lepidoptera > Hedylidae > Macrosoma > Macrosoma leucophasiata. The sequence continues at coordinate 1,301,826 of JAWQUS010000004.1, read as the reverse complement.
GGTTGCCATTATTATTATTATATGCTTTCGTTGCTGAAGGTTTGTGTTAAAAAAATAATTAAAAAATAGTAAATATTTAAAAATCCGTAGTAATCCATAGGTGTTATGAAATTTGCCGGGACATCTAGTAGTTTTTTTTTTTTTTGAATGTCCACCAACTTCCCTACGTTTTAATTGTTTTATCATTATATAGATAAGAGAATTGGCTTGAAGGTACATACATTATATAGATAAAACCATGAAATAATCATTACTTTACCACCTTTCCATTTCCTACAAAGGTCGAACGGTAATTAGTATGAAAAGGTTAAATCGTTTACTGCGTAGGTATTCAATAATAGTCATGTTTTGGTAACAACACATTTTCTTTTGTATCTACTGTCATATTTATTTGACTAACTCTAAGGTAAACTTGTTGAGTTCCAGAGTCGGAGCTCGAGGGGGTAGGCATCCCCCCGCATTACCTAATCTATCTGCCGCCAAATTATGGTGTTCAGCACTATCGTATTCCTATTACATGGTAATGTATGGCCCCGCAATAACAATGACAGAGAGAAAACAACAAATGTCTTAGGGGTGGCCACGCATCTGTATTTTGACTTCCATTATTGACCTCTGGTTGCCAGAAACTAAGCAACTGGGTCGGTTTATTTGTACAAATCTATTCTTTGTAAGAAACTTGGCGTGATTCTCTAATAATTTTAAGCAATTCTAATGCAACATACCATTCGCGTCAATTGCACTTGTAACAGTAGGTAATAATATAATCAGTATACTTAGCAAATGGAGCGATAGCCATCGATCATTCACTGACGAGTGCTGGCTCAAGAGAAGTGCGATGTGGGTGTTATACGATCGAGCGAGTGCAGTAGGCTTATTCTGGAATTGTAAACTCACTTCGAGTGAAGAGAATTCGCTTAAGTGCTATCTCAAATATTTCGTGCATTTTAACCTCGGATTTTTGTGTAGATGTATATTAGGCTGCATCACTTAGCACACACAAGCATCCATGTGAACTGCATGCTTGTTTGCCACCTTGGTTACGTAAAAAAAAATATTAAAAACCAGAATCACAATCAAAAGCTTTCATTATTTAAAGTTGAAGAGATTCGCATTAATTACAGTTTAAGAGATTAGCACATCACATAATATAATATAATTATTCTTATTAGTTTTCGGATTTATCCAATACCTCCTCATTAGAATTAAATCCCAACCGCAACAAACTGTGACTCCTCAAGATTTCATTTAATTTTAGTAAATTTTGTGATAATCCTGAACGCTACGCAAGACGTTTGCGAAATAAATGGAGGTAGCTGCACGTAATAATTTTTCAAACTGTTGTTCGATAAATGTCACCTTGACCTCAGTCTGCCCGAGACCACAGAAGCAGAAAAGGGACCGAAATTATTTTATATTATTTATAGATTTTACTAGTTTATTATTTCAAATTTATTCTCATCGCCTTTAACTCGTTACTTGTACCACCACAGTTACTTTCACTGATTCAATCGGGATGCGCAGGAGTCGTTCAACCAAGAAATTGTACAGATTATTTAACTGACTGCGTTAATCTGACATATTCTACAGTGCTCATAGATATCTGTCTAATTATATCATAACTTGCATTTTTTATTGCCTTATTAGTGAGTTATATTGCAAATTATGTGACATGCGATCGATGTTGATAAGACAAGTAACCATCGCAATACATTTGCATTAGATCCAACAGGATTGTGCGTCATTAGAAGAGAGTAGAGGTATGCCTAACGTGACCATTTTTATGGTCACTTAAAACGCGACATTCTCAAAATTAACCTTCAAAGAAACAGGGGGGAAGAGGCTTAAGTACTTATTTAAGTAACGTTCTAAGTATCTCAGATACCGCTATCGATTGCTTTTGAGATTATTATATTTTATTAAAAAAATATTAATATTTCGGATTGACGTTTACAGGACAACTTCAGGCGGGTATGCTAGTTTTGTATACATTTTTGTAGTTGAAAACAGAGCCTGAATTTATTTGGATAAGGATTCCTCTTTTACCGCTTAAATTCAACAGCTAAAGACGCTATTCCAATACTAGAATGGATCTAGGTCATCAAGGGAAAGTCATCCTAAAGTAAAAGCTAACCTTTATGCATGAGAGCTAGCACAATTGTATACGGCCTAAAGGTAAGGCAATAAAGTCTGAAAGATATATTCATTGTAATGGACAAGAGAAATTGCTTGCTGAGATTTATAGAGAGCATGCTGTGAGTGCCGCTTCATGTATGGTTGGCATTGAACAGGTTAAATGTAAAATGTTTTATTTAATGTATCAAAAAACGTCTCTATAGAAGTAAAAAGATCATACTATTTAACAACTTCAATAGCATACTTAAATAGTAGCCACTACCTGCTATTACGGCTAAGTTTGCTAACTCAATTGCCGGGTCGAAGAATAACTAAATGACATTGATTTTATCTGCATGTATTATGAGTTTCACTAGCTATTGAAACTGTATCTTTTTTACGGGGGAAAAGCCATCATGGGCTTCTACGTCTAGGGGAACAGTTTAATCGCAAAACACATATTATTAATCACAAATCTTGATCTTGATACTAGAATGGATCTAGTTCGCTCGAACTAGATCCATTCTAGTATTAAAATACACTCCGTGACACTTTTCTATGCGGTTCGTGACTATTTCATATGAATACGGTTTCTTCGTATCTAGTCTCAGCATCAGAGAAGTGGGTGGGAAGGCTTCTTCCATAGATCACCTCAAAAATCGTGCCTTCCTCAGCTCGTTGGTCCACATTTCAATTTCTGGGTACTTAATACGCCAACGCCTTGTTTCATATGAACTAGTTCATTGTTAAGGATCCTCTGAATGCTGACACACAAGATCCCTGGGATTATATGACTAAGGGTCACTTTTCAATCAGCTAAGCTAACACGATTAAGGGTCGTTCACAAGGCTCTTATTTTGTCAATGTTCTGCCCAGCATAAACTCTTTGCCAAACCGTTCCTCGCCTCGCCACCTCGAGCTCCGAGCCACGTTCATACATCAATCATGTCTACGCAAAAGGGTGTTATGGGCAGTCAGAGCTTCGGTGGTGTCTACGCGGTCTGACATTAACAGAGCTTCTAAGGATTTAAGATTTAAATATTTGATATTAATTTTGACTAAATATCTCCACCTGATAAAAAGTATCTTGACAGATAGACAACGTGCGGAGAATAAAATGATCCTATGAGGGTTTCTTTTTTCCATTTAAAGGTCCACAACACTGATTATGTTAAAGACAATTAACATGCATCGGTATATTACCATTCTCCGAGTGTTCCACTTAGAATCAACATCACTATTCTATTCACTCAGATGCTCGATCTCTGGGGATCGAGCTCTGGCGTATATATTCAAGCAAACCACTGCATTTAGTGGTAGCAGGCTTACTAATAACAGTATTGCAAATGTATTTGATAATGACATCAAATTGTTCAGGAAGTGGTCAGTGAGCGGATATAGCGTTGCATCACGAATGTAAGTAGCCATTCACAATGGCTTGACTTCTAGTTTTATAGTCTGTGACCTTAGTTTTGACAAGGCCAGGTCATGTTGAGATTAATGGTGAATCCATCTCATCGTTTTAATTGAAAATACATGTGGAGCATGTAGATCTCAAATGGCAATGTTCATTGGAAATGTTTGTATGATTGTGCTCGTTTTTTTATTTCTGGATGAAGTGAATTTTGGGCGTGCCTGATGTCGACATTAAAATCATTAGAAAAAAGACTGAGAAGACCGCGCAAGTTCAAACAACATCCTAAATATGTTAGCGGCAAAAAGTGATTCGCCGATGCTAAAGCATTTTCTTAAAGTGCTTATATGGAGACAATAATAAGGCATCATTATGACTGTCTGTGTCATAGTATGGGCCTTATTATTGTCGTTATATTGTTTTTTTTTAATGTAACTTTTACTAACGTAGTCATAAAATTTTTGTAAAAGACATTTTGCCCCATCCAGGTTCGGTCGCATTGTGGAGTATCATGATTTTCATAAGTTTATTTTTGATACTGTTTACTTGAATCTCATCTCGTCTGATTTTTGGGGAGGCTTGACCCTTCCTTTCCATCGGACCAACATTAATACCACCAGCGGAATATAAAAAAATGTCACAACTAACCAATGGCGTAAAGTGCTCGTTTGAGACAACTGCTCGTTATTAGCAATAGAACAATTTATCAGACTCTCTTGAAGCGATGCGAGCGGGGCGTGAAATAGTCCGCACACAATAGTAGCCAAACAATGAATAATACTCGTGGTTGGCAATTGGCTCTTCGATTGTGCTCAACCCATCAAAATATCACCACCTCTCATAGCTTAAATCATTGTTGTATTTTTCCGGAGGTATTAACTATAATATACATTATTTGCAAATCGCGTCTGAATTATTATCCAAACGCGCGTGCCGACCATGGTCCGTACGTTCGGTTGATAGACAGATATAGTTTAATTTACATTACTTTACATTCTACATATTTTTCTTATTGTATTGTTAGGAAGAGTTTAGGGTTGAGGTTCTTGGCGTTCTTCACAGCGTGGGTTATACATCATAAATTTTGATATTTTAATATTAATCTTGATAAAGCTTGCCTCTAGGCGAGCAGTTCTAAATAAAATTCTAAGTCAAGCCCTTCAAAACAAACTGGGTCTGCCACTTTTTATTGTGGAGAAGTAATGGATGGTAAAATTATCTACGTTTATTCTTATAACACATAAACGAACAGTTAAAATAATCGTGTCATTGAATTGTGGAGAACCAACCTTGTGAAGGCCGTTTTGCAAACAAGTGTTCTCGTATAACGCGGCTCCTCGGCCCATTGTTCGTCAAAATTGCACCTTATCTCGATTGGTTGCGCAAATGGGCCGCTGGCTATAGTGCAGGTGGCTAAAATGTTCAGATAGAAGTGAAATAGCAAAGTGAAAAGTTAAGGCGCTCAATCTTCCAAAGTTTTTATACCCATAAAAGTTGACAGACAAGGCGACGGGCCACCTGATGAGTCATTGGATATTTGCAACAATTGGGGATGCGCCAGCTCTGAAGGACTTTTTGACGACAGATTTGAAGAACGGCGCTATTTCGCGCCGGGGAAACACCTCAGATGTAAGATCGTTTAAGCATATTCTGTGCAGAAACTAACAAAAACCGCAACGATGGGCACTGCCACGTTCTGTCCATAAAAGTGGAACCTTTCTCCTCGGTAGGTAGCACAGCACTGCTTAGACAAAGAGACGATGGCACAGTATAAAATAGTTCAGCAGAGTACTCACCATTGTAGAGATAGTAAAAACGCCTAGACCGTCGATCTCTCTGCGCTTCCTGTACCATCAACGATTTGAACTGCGCGTTTTTGTAAGGAGCCATGTGGACCTTGCGGTATATATTTCAATGAAGGAAAGAAACCACGACGTTGGACCAAGGCCTGACGAGCACTATCCTGATTGGAATACTATAGTCCGATCAATTTTCCCGTTCCTTCACAATTTCTTCCTAGATTTGTAAGACACATTCTAACGACGACCCGGTTAGTCCAGCGGTGTGAAACCATCGTTTGATTCGAAGGGTCGCGGGTTCGATCCCCGCACCGGGACAAATATTTGTATGGCCTACAGATATTTGTTTCGGGTCTGGGTGTTTGTGTATGTGTTGTATGTGTACAACGGCACCCACGACACAGGTTTATACCTACTGTGGGGCTGTGAGTGTAAGCGTAAAAAAAAAAAATCTAACACTTATTGGTAGATCAGCACTGCTCTATATATTGTATAGCACATGTGTGGTTCTGTATGTTAGTGAATACTGCAGCTTATATACATCAGCCGGGCAGAGGTCTCCGTGCAGATGTGTTGTTGTGCCTCTTGTTTTTTTCTCTACATATTCTATCGTCTGTACTAGCGTGATTGTTCTACAAAATTGGTTCTTGGTTTGCTTCCTCGCGCACGTCGCCTTTTGTGCATTTAACTTTTCTGGAGAATTAGTTCAAAAATCAAAATGTATATACGAGTATGACAATAAATTAAACATCTTTTAATAAGTAACAGTGCTTCGAAGTAATGCACATAATTTTCACAAGGTAATTATTATCTCATCTTGAGTAGTGCCAATCAAACAGTGATTCTTTGCAAACGTTAATCCGACTTGAAGCTTCGTTAGGTGCGCAGCCTTGCGTGTCCTGTCCTTGAAATAGTATCATCTATTAATGATGTAGCCCATTCATCTTTGCACACTTTCATTTGTAAGCAATATGTTGTATTTTAAGTGAAAGAAAACTATGAGACTGTTCATTAGAAGATTGTACGTTATTATTATTTTTTAAATTGGAGCCATATATAATCTTCTATACCAGTCAAGTGGCATGCGCAAATGGCTCTCAGCCTAAATAGGTATGCCTAAGAGTTTGGGTTCGAACCTCAACTGGGAAGTTACCTGGGGAGGGTCAGACTTGACGTGTACAATTAGAGAGTACAGTTATCGCTCTAGTCATCATATAGTTTCACTCGAGTAAGAGGATAGTAAAGTTATCCTTAGAATTAGTCACCTACATGAAAGAGACCGCTAGTGGCAAATGAAAAAGTGCGTTGCCGTGCTTTGGAGGGCAAGTTAAGCTGTCGGTCCCGGTTGCTGGGCATAAATAGCAGTCGTTAAATGTTTTCGGAGGCCTTATGGTGCGGTTTGAAAACATCCGAAAACGGGTTGGCCACTAACCTAACTTTTATTCGCCCTCTTAATCAAGTTGATAAGCTATTATTATAATACAATCGTTGATGCTATGACATAATATGACTCATACACTAGCTCTGTGTCTGCAACGCTAAATATCGTACATCACTTTTTAAATCAAATCTTAGGAGTACCCTAAATCTTTCTCTTCACTATGCCTTATGTACTTGAATACATATTTAACAATCACCAGATGGATATATTGTTGTGTTTTATAAAAAACAGCCCTCCAGACCTCTATTTCTGGATACTGTATTTATTAACTTTCCATCAAGGCACATATTTGCCATTTTCAGAATAATGTTTGAACTGTACCTGACTCGTAAAGTTTAGTACAGCAGTCTAGTCGTGATTGTGAGACTGCGTGAGGCTGTGCGAGTGTGAAGTCGTTATTTTAATCTTCATCTCGTAAGGGGAAGCAAATTGTTCTTCTAAATCATTTTCACTTTAGCGTGCGTTTCATTACAGGTAGGGCTAGTACAAGTCACTACCGTTTATTTGTAAAGCTTAGATAAACAAGAAGTAGATTTTGGGCAGGATTCGAAGAACAACCAAGTAACCTCCGATATTTTATGTAGTGATGGTGGCAAACAAGAATGCAATTCGTGTGGATGTTAAGTGAAGATTGCAGCTTACAGATGTCAAGACAGAAATCGGTAAATGCATTGCCATTGCCATCTCTATAGCTATGGTTTGAGTTTCTTGATTGTCTTAATTATTTATTTTTAAACTAAGCTCTATAGGTTGGTGGCAGCGAAAAAACGAAATCAACCTCCATAAGAAGATTTTGTATTTTTGAAGTTTATCTTAAACTTTTATATCTTATCAGCCAAACGACTCTACATGAGCAACCTCAACTTTTACCTAATCTTATAGTTTTTAAGTTCATTAAGGATTCCAGTGTAGTATGAAGCTCGAGGTTGTTTAAATTCTAACATAATATATATAAAAAAATCCCTCTTATTCATAAACGTACCTACATTAGATACGTTTTAGCTACAGATGCTTTGTCTCTGTCAGTTGCATTGTCAAATGTGCAGGATAGAAAAAGACAAAGGAGAGATTAGCAACACTTTAGCTAAAATACGTTTATGAATAAGGGGGTAAGTGTCAGACATTGGACTCGAGCGATTTCTGTGGTTTTTTGTGTAGGTATTCCTACCTACTTGGTGGATCTTATAAAAGGAGACATTTTTATACCGCTAAGGTGAGATTTTGGTAAAGTTCAACCGGATAGCTAAGACGGGACTTACAGACAGGCTCGAACATCTGAGCCTGCGCAGAGATATTGGTAGTCTGTGCGTGTTATACCGTCTCTACAATGGTGAGTGCTCTGTCGAACTGTTCGACATGGTGCCACCGTCTCTTTTTCTACACCGTACTACCCGCCGAAGAGAAAAGTTTCACCCTCACCGACTGGACACCTGGCAGTGCTCAACGGTGCGGTTTTCTCGTTCGTTTCTGCCCAGAACGTGTAAATTGTGGAACGAACTTCCCTCTGAGGTGTTCCCTCGGTGCTACAATATGGGGTTCTTCAAAAATAGCGTCAAAAGAGTCCTTCAGGGCTGGCAGCGCGTTGGCAACTCCCCTGGTGTTGCAAATGTCCATAGGCGACGGTGACCACTTACCATCAGGTGGCCCGCCTGCTTGTCTGTCAATTTAATGACATAAAAAAAAAAAAAGTATTATTGTAAAAAAATGCCGCCGTTCGTTGGACCACGGCCTAACGAGCACTATCCTGATTGAAACACTATAGTCCGATCAATTTGCCCGTTCCTTCACAATATCTTCTTAGTTTGTAAGAGAATGAAAGGTTATTTGTTCTTAAGTGTAAAAACAAGCCAAATACTTAGTGTAAACAGTACTTATCAAGAGATCAGCGAATACAATGCGTTGGGCAATCTACTGACATCACATCTGATGCGGTCGGATGCCGCCTCTTCTAAATGAATTAGTATCGAAATTGTGTTTGAAGATTAGTTTTTTTAGTAGGTAATATTGTAGTAGGTAAGCAAAACCCATACTGTTGTGACAGTTCTAAGCATACTTTGCTCGAAGTAAAGTCATAGTGCGGTCTGTGAATCTCACATTCAGTGTAAGGCCTGGTATGAACATTCAATAATTGGATCGAAAAATAGTACCTGATTGTGTAATCGGCTGTTATTTCACATTTATTTATGCACCAGGACACATAGTGTATATGCCCTTTTGATTGGTTGGTAATCTAAAATTACGAACTGACAATATTCGTGCTGAACAATACTTATAAATAGTAGCATTCAGCACTATCGTGTACCGGTTATAACGTATACCTACCGATATACGATAATGTATAGCTACGAAATAACTATTGCAGAAGCACAACAACTCAGATCTTAGACGTGGCAACGCGTTTGCATTTTGTGTAGATGTCTCTACAGACGTCTACATCTGCCACCAGTATATAGGTAGTAAGTCATTCGCTATAGGCAGCTTGTAAACTGACAATGCAAAAGTGTCCTTGTAGACCAATTTGAACTAAAAATGTTTGAGATTTGAGTTTGAGCCGTAGTTGACTTCCCATCCATCTGAACTACATGCTTGTTTTCCAAAATAAATAAATAAAAAATTCATTAACTTAACCCCAAACAATACTAGCAATAATCAAAGTATCCTATAAAACAATTTAACGCCTTCTCAATACTTACATACAAAAGTGCGATAGAACGCGTTACACAAAACGTTCTGTGAACGTCGCTATCGCTATCGCATCGCGATCGCATCGTGACAGAACGGAGCTAATGCATGGGAAAACTCAACGAAAACACATTTCGCAAGATCGCTGATAGTCCTCGAGTAGGAAGTCGGCTGTGGGTGTGGATGCAGCATGAGCGCACTGCGATTTGACGATAAAATCCTTGCCTTAGAGAAAAAAATATGACATGACAGGACGACGGAAGCTGAAAAGCGACCGAACCATCGTCAGGTTGATTTTGAAAATCATTTTAGTTTAACATACGCGAGATAAATCCGTAAATATATATATTTATTTAACTTCAATGCACACGAATAATAAGCACATAAGGCGGAATTAATGCAACTAGAGCATTATCAACCAGTGAACCTTCGGGTTGTGTTGAAAAAAAATTGAATAGGTGCTGAGAGGTTACAATATATCCATATCAAGTGCGTAGAGAATAAATACATGATATAAATAATAAAAAAGTTTATTTTCTACTCATTTAGAGTAGAAAAATAAACTGAATTCATAGATACATATTTGAATTCATAGATATAATACATATTTATATTTATAAGAATACATATATATATATATATATATGTATTCTTATATATATATATATATATATATATATGTATATATATATATATATATATATAAAATAGATTTATACGATGTACAAGTCATAAATTAAATAGTTTGTTTACTTTTAAATTACCAATCAAACACTAATTGGCAGATTTTAAAAAGAAGTCGCGAAGCTTACTTTTGAATGTAAATTTACTCGGAGTTTTAAATATATGAGTGTAACTCGAGAAAAACTAAGAAAATATCAATAACTCTCTTATATCAAAAATCTGATAGGTTAGGTTCTCACTACAGAATTATTTCGTTCATCCAAATATGCTGCAAACCTCATTTTTACGTATATTTATGATCTAGAGTTCTGGAGAATATACAGGGTTAATTTAAATTATTGCATCACCTCTTGCAGGCAGCCTCTCTACATCAATCCCAATAACATTTATTTTACGACTTGATAAATATCCCAAAAATATAAACAAAAAAAAGAGCATTACCACCGTTGCGTCACGTAGGTATATCTACTAGGTTGTCTATTAAAATGTGGCCGCTAATATTTTTAATTAAATTATTTTATCCTTAATTAACAGCCAGCAACTCTTATTTGCGGCCGATTTAATTTGGATCCCGTTTATCATAATAATTAGAAAAAAAAAATAGCTTTCATTTGACATATAATTAAAAAAATTACATTATGAACATAAAAAGGGATCGGGACGGAACGTAAATATGTAGGGGCGGCCAAGTGCGCAACGGCAGCCGTGATTTTACAGTCTTTATACATATTGCCGTGAAGTGGGCGATATTTTATTGAAAAAACAAGTTTTTGCCAAAAAAATATATACAAAAATACTTGCGCATAGGCAACTTGGTGGGTATAAATTTATATATTATCTAGATAATAATATGCGTAAAAAAATTGGTTTGCAGCATAATAACATATCTGGATGAAATAATTCCGCAGTGGGATTCTAACGTATAATTCTGATTCTCCAATAAAATCGCTACAGTGTATACTTTGCGCCACATCCCAGAATATCCGATTTGCATATAATTATCCGGTAGTCATCTTTTATGGCCCAAGTGCTGTTTGACCAGCGTCTAGTATTCGATACTTGATCTTTGACTCATGATTGAAGTTACCAATTGTATAATCGTACCTTACTTTTCACTCTTATGTAAGTACAGTTCCATCTCTTTAATTGTAGACAAAATTCAGTTTTCTCTTGTTGAAGAATAATGGACAATTATGCAACAGTGGCGGACTATCCAAGGCCCGGGGCGGCTTTCGAGGCCCCGGCGTAACAACCACCGACGGCAAGAATATTGGAGCCTTTAACGTATCGTCTAATTTCTGTAAAATTACAGTTTAACACAATTTTATTACAATTTAAGCGGGATCACCGGACTGCGCTTAGAACGCCGGAGAGCAGAGAGCGAACTTGGTTCGTTCCGGTCATTCGCAGTGTCGCGAACGGGAAGGCAGTGTTGCCGCACTACATGCCCCCTCTTCTTGACATAAAAGTTAAATTAAGGAGCAAAAAAACTTGTGGCCATAAAAACGTATTTATCCGCTCTGTCCCTGCATGGCCTCTACAATCTTTTACAGTAACTTTTCGAGAAGAACGCGCGAGAAAAAAAACACATTTCCCTCCGTGGGATCCAAAAATCTATTAAATTTGGTTAAACTTTCATGATTCTAAATTGAACAATATGACATTCATCATCGTACATCGCACTAAAGTCTAAATTATCGATTTTTTTATGTAAAGAAGTTGGCAAAAAAGCATGCTCACATTGATGGTATGTGATGACTGCAGCCTTTAGACATCTACACAAAACCAGAGGTCAAAATGCAGATGCGTTGCCACCCCTGAAACCTAAGTTGTTATGTCTCTGTGATAGTTATTACGGGGCCATACATTATGTACATTTCTTACGCCCTTATTAATCGTACGGGTTGGACACACTGGTACATGGTACTGTTATAGGTTTTTTTTAATGTAATGGAAGCGGCAAACAAGCATGCAGTTCACATTGATGTTAAGTGATGACTGCAGCTTATAGACACCCACACAAAGACCAAGGTCAAAATGCAGATGCGTTACCACTCCTGAGGCGTAAGGTGTTATGCCTCTGTGCCGGAAATTACAGGGCCGTACATTACCACCTGACCGGAACACGGTAGTGCTAAACACTACCATTTAGCGGCAAGTATATTAGGTAATGCAGTGGTGCCTAGGCCCGCGAGCTCCGTCACTGGAGGTATCTCGGAAGCAGTCGTTCAAATAATTTATTAACTGAGTATAAAATGTTTGAAGAAATAAAAAAGAGTGAGAGAGCCTCACCCAAGTTCATAGTTCAGCGAAAGCTGTCACTGACATAACTCCTTGTTAATTGGACGGGACACAATGCAGGAAGGACGGCCATCTTAGTTCACGATTTCCGGACTGCGCGTGCGCAGGATTTGAGACGATTGTGTTACATAGATTGTTTTATTTTTAGCATTAAAATTTCTTTGTTTGCATTTTATTAGATACTGCAATAGTTTTACTGATTTTACGAACCGGGTCGTGACGCGTAGATATTGGGTAAAAATCTGCATACATACATACACCCGAAAAACATAACCCTCCTTCTGTTGCAGTCGGGTTAAAAGTGTTTTTGTAAAAGTAAAATCAATGTTAAACGCGAGTGTTTTCAAAGTTATACTGCAATAGTGTTTTATTTTACTGCGTCTTCACTCTCACGCCTTCTTTGTCTAATACAAGATGACTGGTGAAACATGGGACACATTAATACAGAATGTTCTATTCTGTACTCGATTCTCGTTTACCAAAATAAGGTTTATTTACTTTTTTTATTAAAGCCATATCTGAGATTTATTGATTCAAAAAAAATATTCGGACGGATTGAGCACCTTCTTCTTTTTTTGAAGTCAGTTTTTTTTTCTTCATTTTGACCTCTGTATTTTGTGTAGACATCTGTAGACGTCAGCCTATAGGCTGCGATCGTCTTAACATCAGTGTGAACTGCATACTTGTTTGCCATTATTCTTTACATAAAAAAAATCTTGATTAACCGTACTACCTTATTACCCGCATACCGGATTTATGAGGACTTTTAGTTTTGAAACATGTTTGGAAGAATTTTACCTCATTTTAGCTGGTTAGGAAATTTTGTAACTTTGAATTTCGAGATTGACCGTACTATCAATAGATAAATGGTGGGTGTGTGTGTGTATCTTCCCTAGTGTAGGTCCCTAACAGGGTAGGCAGAGAGTGGAGCGCCAGATATCCCGGTCCTGACACACCTCCCGTGCCTCATCTAAATTCATCATTATCTTCATACATGCACGCCGATTCCTAAGACCTTTGACCCCACCCTCAGACAGTACTCGACCTATTTGGTCAGGGTAGGCCAGTCTTGGTCTCCCTGGGCCTCTGGGATACATGGTTATCGTAGTTTATCTAAATTACCGTCTAGCCATCACGCCTGTTCCTTTACGGAATAAATACAGACAATGGAATGGCAATAAAAAAAAACTATGTATTAGGAACAATTGACATTCGAAGGAAATAGGAAAACAATATGAAACAATAGAATAATTCATTGAAAGATGTTACATGCAATCAATTTTGACTGGTGTGATAGTCGCAGACCTAACTACATAAATGCAAAAAACAAATATGAACAGTGTGGAAACTACGTACAAAACGTTGAAACGTCACACTCTCACAAACATGCGCATCGACGAGGCCTCTTAGCGGTTTCCGCGGTGCTGCAGTACTGAGTCACTCGCTACATCGAACTTCGATGCGCATGTTTTTGTTAGTGTGCCGTTTCGAACGTTTTGTACGTAATTTCCATACTGTTCATATTTGTACTGTGTCTTTGCTTCCCTAAGACCATTTACCTGTCCTTCAAAATAACTTTATAATAATAATATATTATCGGGTGATTATCTCACTTGCCTGTATGAATACAGTAATACCCAGGACTTACAGTGAGAATTCGCGTCAGTCATCACTTAACATCTATGTGAACTGCATGCTTGATTGCCACTTTCTTTGCTCGTTAAGTGATAATCCGGCCGGATAAAAGTTAAGTCAAAGTCAAATTCTAACCATTCTTTATTTTTTTTGTAAATTAGGTATATGCACATTATAATTAATCAATAAATTAAAATAATAGAACATCCTGTTGTTTGTAGAATTATAGATCAACAGATGGCGCTAGTGTCGTGCGCCTGCGCTCGTGACGCCCGTGGAAGCGCGTGTGAAATGTTGTGAACTTATCTGTACCGCCGTATCTCCGAAACTTTCCTGTTTTCACTTTGTTACTTTGCTGCTTTGTTGAGAATAGCTCGAACTATAGATCCATTGAACCTGCATAGATACTTATTTGCTATCATCAAAAGATACAAAAAAATATTAGTTTATGAATAAGTAAGTAGGTAATCTATACTAATATTAGTTATAAAGAGGTAAAGTTTGTAATTTTGTTTGTAGGGACTAATCTTCGGAAATACTGAACCGATCACATTGATATACATTTTTTGTATATCAATGACCGATCATGAATATTCTTTCACAATCAGAAAGCTAGGTACACTATTCAAGAGTGCTATCCCTACTAATAATATAAATGCTAAAGTAACTCTGTCTGCCTGTCTGTCTGTTACCTTTTCACGTCCAAACGACTGAACCGATTTTAATGAAATTTGGTACAGAGATACAGTTGACTTTGAGAAAGAACACAGACTACTTTTTAAACGACGTCCAAGCGGGCGAAGCCGCGTGCAACAGCTACTAGGCTATATTTTATTGTGATTGTAGTAATGTAGTCAAATGCACCCATGCAAAACCGGGGCAGGACGCTATTGAATAATAATTTAATTGTATTTAAAAAAAAAATGGAATGAAAAATTTGACTTCAGGCGAGATTCGAACTCGCGGCCACTGGGAATCTAGTCCAGCCGCTATTCCAACTGAGCTACCGAAGTCCTGCCCAATTTGTCAAATCTATCCTTCACATTTATTGCATTGCCTTATGGTGGCAGTAGCGCTATCTATTGCCACACTATGCTAGTTAGGCAACTGATATAATAAACTTTGCAGTTTATTAAATATCGTAAAGAAGTCGCTTTTACCCTTAGTAATTATTTTAGCCATAAGGCAATGCAATAAATGTGAGGAAAGATTTGACAAATCGGGCAGGGCTCGGCTAGTTGGAAGAGCGGCTGGACTAGATTCCCAGTGGCCGCGAGTTCGAGTCTCGCCTGAAGTCAAATTTTTCTTTCTATTTTTCTTTAAAAAATATATATCACAAGCATGTGTTAATGCGAAATAATATAAAACAATTTTATTGTAGTTAATATAAATATCTATCTTTTCAGATTGAAAATGCGGTGGTGGTGGAATACTACGGAGATGACGACGATATCGCGAGGAGCAATTCTTATATTCCTGATAATAAGTGAGTCTTCATAAACTTTAAAATGCTTACAAATCTTTGCGTCATCATGATTCAGCCGAAGGCCGAAGTTCAGTTTGAATGTTTTGCTTCGCGATGACCATCAATAAGTCGCAGGGGCAGACACTAAGGTCAGCGGGTGTTAACCTCAGGAGTTGCTTCTCACACGGGCACACCGCGGACACTCCGCCAAAATTCCATACAAACGCTTAATTTGGTTTCTATCCATCAGTGACGTGTATTTACATGCGCACCTGTGTGCGTAGCACGTACAAAATACCAACCGTCGCCCATAAGCGAGGAAGGGGTTGTGTATGTGTGCAAATCGGGCGGGACGTCGAAGTGTCCATTCTATACGTAGTATTACATATTCTCTGACACGGGCAGTTACGTCGCTTGCTACGGCGTCACCAGTCCTGACTCTCTTTACATTTTGGCACCCGGCAGAATAACTACCAACGTAGTTAATAGGAAAGTGTTGTAAGATTTAATACCTTCGTACGTATTTTTACTCTTTTGTGTCCGGGAATATATTCCTGCATTATTTTCTTTAAATCCTTCAGTCACATCTTATGACTGAACTCAGCAGGATTCCCATATGACTCCCTTCAGTTCGCTTGCAAAAAAACTTGTATTTTTAATTTAAAGCTATTTTAAAAGTTGTTTACTTATAATGCTAAAGCGACATCTTAGGTATATTTGGTGCTGTCACAATCCTTCCTTCACGCAGTCGAAGTCGCGGGCAGCAGCTCGTTTAAACATAGATGGTCACTGGAGAGGGTGACACCCCCAAACGGGTGGCACCCGGTGCGGGCCGCTCCCGCCGCTCCCCCATAGCTACGCCACTGTGTGTACTAAAATCAACATAAAGTTAAAGTACTAAGTCAAAAATCAACATCGTAACCTCTCCAATAATAAAAGCTTCGGATTGAGAGTTAAAAAAATACCGTGATCTCAACCATCTTGACCAAATTAACTTGCTGTAATCACTCTACCAATAATACAACTAAGATACCACAGAGTAGCGAGGCGTGAGAAAAATAGCAAAAAAAAATTTTTTACATTTTTTTTCATAGTTAATTATATTATTATGTTTGATATAATAATATGTTATTAGGTATGCTATGTACCAATAATTTAAGGAACTTTACATAATATGTACCTACGTTTTATGTTATGAAAGTGGCAAACAAGCATAGAGTTTACACTGATAGTAAGTGAATGCCGTGGCCTATACACGTCTACATAAAAACAGTAGTTTAGCAAAAAGTTCTTGACTTCGAGATCCATCGACGCACTGAGTTAGATGTTAAGCGCGAAGAACTGAAAGCCCGACCACCAGCGGCAGACTTCTATAATTACGAGTGTTCTCACGTGCTCCCTTTGTGCGAGGACTTTTGTCAATAAAGGCGGTTATGTCAGTCACATGAGGGCTCATGAGAGACGCCAATAGTGGGAAAACGGTCGCAGTAGCCGAAAGCGGCTAGGAGGATATTATTACATAAAGAAAAGAAAAAGAAAAGAAAACATTTATTTGGACAGCACAGAGACATGACGATACAAATTGCCAGACGATTGGTACACAGGTACAATAAAACAAAAAGCAAAAACAATAACAATTAAAAAAGAAAAAAAAAAAGAGATTAAGTCTCACATAAAAACCAGAGATTTCAATATAGATGCGTTGCCATTTGCTAAGGCCTAAGTTGTTATGCCTCGATAAAGATTAACACAACCATTTTGCTTCAAATACATTAGATCATGCGACGGTGCCTATGCCCGCGAACTCCATCATTGGAGCCACCATCGAATGAATAAGTAAAATGTTCTTCACCGTGTTTTGCAGACTCTATAACCCGATATTGCTCTGTGCCATGGACCTGCAATCACGAAAGAGAATCGTACACAATCGATAGTGCATACAATCATCACAAAATGTCAGCTTTGTGTACACTGCGTATCCACAATGAAGTGCTTACACAATCTAACCTGCTGATTAAACAATGATTACTTACCAACGCTGTTGAATAAAACTGTAAAAAATAAACCTGTCAAAAGAGTAGTTCTATTTTTGCAAATTGAACGAAAAATGGAGAAAAAAATAGATATGCTTTTTTTTAGTGCCAATGCATAGCTACATGAAAAATAAACACGCTATATCATTATCACTAAATTATACGCAGGATTGGCAAAGTTATGGGCTTTAACTTTTTTGTCATTGTTATGGTAATGAAGGAAGAAGTTTGGTAATGATAATTGGGACAGTGGTAAAGATAAACTGCTAATGGTAATAAGATTGTAATAAAAAAATCGTTTTGTAATTGTTTGTGCAACTCAATTTAAGTATTTAAAATACTTAAACCGATACTTATACTGAAACCGAGTTTCACATACATAAAAGTTCAATTGATTTGAAATATCTTTAAACTTGCTGTAACATATGGAAACCTATTTGTAACAGATAATAACATTATTTATAGCTCAGTCTCAGAAGTTATGTTACACTCTAAACTGTAAAGAATATATTAAGCATGAAAACTAGTAGGAACTTTAATTATAGCCTCAAATTATTGACACAAAAGCACCATTGAGCTTAAAATATGCTATCATCAGAAAAATCACTACAAAACATAATTATATCAATAATATACTTTCCTTCGCTTGTATGACATTCTGTTTTCGTATATAGTAAATCTTCATTTGATAAATTTCTTACTACTGTCCTCTTAGCTGGTCTTCTAGTTTTTTTACAAAATTTAAAGGAAGTAAGATAGAGTTAGACATTATAAACCTTTAACATCTCAAAGACGACATTATCTACCATGAGGGCTATAGTACATGTCGTTTTTTCTGAAAATTGTTCATTTCCGTTTGATAATGAAATTCAAAGCTTTCATTTCGGTGGTAGGCGAACACAAATAACGTTACACACTACGGTAGTGTATATCATTGATCAAGAAACCGGAATTTTGAAGCCATATAATGCTTGCAGTATCAGTTAACACGACGCAAGGGTTATATGGGATTATCTGCGACCACCGCATGGCTATATCCAAGAAATAGCGCCGCTGATTGATACACAATCACATATCATATCTGATAGCCCATCAAGCCTTTATGCATGATTTAAGTTATTTAATTTTGTCAACCAAGTTTAAGTACACCAAGATTTTCCAGAGCTCTGATCTATTACCTGGAATTACTTTGAAGCGGGACGCGGAAATGGGAGCACCTCATGTGGTTGGTGTACTTTTGAAGAGGACTGCAGATCAAATTTTGAGTCTGCGTTAAGATATTTGTAGCGTTGAAGACACACGTAGGAAAGAAAGTCGAAAACATTAAGTGGCTTTCTGTTTCAGAACTTGATGTTTTAGTAAAATAAATTCCACCCAAAGTTCAGTCATTTATTAAAACGCTGTCAATGCGTCAAGTTCTCTGGTCATTTAACAATACCATGACCTTCAGAGAGCGTAGCTGTGTCTTTTGAGAAAACGTAGAAATATGTTCTTGAATTTATAGACCTGCCAGGCCCTTGAATGTCCTCCCTACATGTGTCCAAAATATTTCAAGACTATAAATATCTTTACCCAGCCGCAAAATTAGATCTACAGCAAGCTCTTCAAAAATACCCCAAACACATCCGGTGCTCCCATCCCGTGTCCCGCTTCTAAGTAATTCCAAGTAATAGATCTAACCTACATATATAGGTTTGATGGGCTCTTAAATATGATATGTGATTGTGTGTCAATCAGCGGCGCTATTTCTTGGATAAAGCCATGCAGTGGTCGCAGATGAGCCCATTTAGCCCTTGCGTCATTTTTATTACATTCACTGTTACTGCAAGCATTATACGGCCTCAAAATGCCGGTTTCTTGATCGAATGATATACACCACCATAGTTTTCAGAAAATCCGATATGTACTTCAGCCTCCATGGGAGATAATGTCGTCTTTAGAGAAGTTAAATGTTTATAGTGTATAACTACATCGCCCTCCCTTTCAATTTTGTCTTTTTCTGTTTTAATTTACCTGTTTCTTTCTTACGTTTGTAGCATAGCTCCGTTGTCAAACAAATCTCCATTACCATAATTTTATGATCATTACCATTTTTCAAATAGCGAATGGTAAATGATGGTAATGAAAGGAACGGTAATGAGATTTACCACTTATTTTAGATTTTTTCCTTAAATAACCGATAAATGTTTAGAATGCAGACTAAAAAAGCACATAGACTCAAAGTGTATCATGTTAACACCGAACATGTAATTTATATTTAAAATATCACTGATGGTATCGAAAAGAAAACATACCACACCCAATAATTTCGTATTCGTCCCTGTTTTGTCACCAAACTACAAACATCCGACCTGTTCTCTATTCACTGGTCAACGGGGCTAGGATCGCTCAAAGGGGAACAGAGGCAGGGAATATCACTATCACTATCACTAAGGCGTTCAAACAGGTAAATATTTTTACTTCAAGTTCAGTCGACGGTAATGAGCTTTTTTTTTGGACAAACTTATTTTGTCTCAGCAAATGTAAATAACAAACGTAATACATTTTCTACTTTATTCTTTTCATTGCTAGATAGTTAATTTACAAATATCAACACAATAACGGGCAGCAATACACCAAATTTCCATGATATTTGCTTACAACTCACAAAAATTGATTTCTGACCAGTGATAGTGAGATTTAGGCATGTTTTTTATTTTTATCTTTTTTTAATCAATCTGAGATTATTCCTTTCCAGTGGCCGATATACATGCGAAAAATACCAACAATATAAAAAATATTTGATAGCTGAGGCTTATTTAGTTTAGGTTTTATTCTCACCGACACGTGTTTTGCACGAAAAAATAGAAATACCCAAAAGAGCATCACGCTGAATTTGTTGGGTAGCGGAGTTCTTCTCAGTAGTGCCTGCACTTGGAACTCTGCTAAGTGAATGACTATGATTATGACGAACAGATTTTTCTTTTTCTTCTATGAAGGAATTGAAAAATTTGTTATTATTTTTTTTTTAATGTAATGGAAGTGGCATACAAGCATGCAGTTCACATTGATGTTAAGTGATGACTGCAGCCTATAGACACCCACACAAAGACCACGATCAAAATGCAGATGCGTTACCACTCCTGAGGCCTAAGGTGTTATGCCTCTGTGCCGGAAATTACAGGGCCGTACATTACCACCTGACCGGAACACGATAGTGCTGAACACTACCATTTAGCAGCAAGTATATTAGGTAATGCGGTGGTGCCTACGCCCGCGAGCTCCGTCACTGGAGCTCTACCATCAGTAAAAATTCACGTATTGGTGATATATTATTATTGTTTTATATTATTTCGCATTAACACATGCTTGTGAAATATATTTTATTTAAAGAAAAATGCAAAGAAAAATTTGACTTCAGGCGAGACTCGAACTCGCGGCCTACTGGGAATCTAGTCCAGCCGCTCTTCCAATTGAGCTACTGAAGTCCTGCCCGATTTGTCAAATCTTTCCTTCACATTTATTGCATTGCTTTATGGTAGCAGCAGCGCCATCTATTGCCTAACTAGCATGGTTCGGCAATAGATGGCGATAGATAGGACTTCAGTAGCTCAATTTGAAGAGCGGCTGGACTAGATTCCCAGTAGGCCGCGAGTTCGAGTCTCGCCTGAAGTCAAATTTTTCTTTCCATTTTTCTTTAAATAAAATAAATATTATTATTGGTATGTATTTATTAATACCTATTGGATTATTATCATAAGTCATTCTCTCTAGGTACCTTATAACCCGACAATGCAAAAGTGTCCTTGTAGACCAATTTGAAATAAATGATTTGATTTTTTTTTTTAATTTGAATTTTTGTCGACAACTTCTATTATAAATGTGACGTGAGTTATGAACTCTATTTACATTCCCCTTCCACGTAAGTGATGTAATTAGGGATATTGGGATGAAATGAAACGATACCATCGAGGTATATCGTTAGCATAGAGCAAAACGGGCCACCGGCCGACCGTAGGGGAGTAGCCATAGCGTTTATTACCGATACATAACAGTCCGTCATTTTTTGCGGGGGGGGATTTGTGTGACGAAAACACGTACAACGAAAATCGTTTATTACCACAAAACTTACACATTTACTCTGTCAAAATTCATAAATAATTTTACACACGCATTTAAATTAACCATCTCGGCGACAGCGGCTTTTCGGAATCAAACTCGAATCAGTCGCTCGACCGATCCGTGTATCGTATGAGGTACACCTACCAGTCCGCCCGACTGTGTTTTTAAAACAGTCAGAAACATCGCAAGCGATATTATCGCATTTTTGAGTTTTTAAAAATCAAATAATAATTTTATGAATAAAAATTACTTACATATGAAAGGTAACGCCATCTTTTTGTAAATTTGATGTGGCAGATATCTTTTTACAGCAAAAAAAAAACAGAGCAAATCAGCATTTTTTAGGACGTCAGTTGAGTCGCACAACTAGATTTATTCTAATGAGCAGTCCGGCTGCAACTGGTTTTCATCACACGCATAGGACCGTTTGGGCTTCTACTTTGACACGGGAAAGCCTACACATGGCTACTCCCCTCCGGGCCGCCGCGGCGAACCAGCAGCAGCTTGAATGCTTTTAAAATATTAATTTATGATAAGCAATTTTTTAACAAAGTAAAGTATATACATATAAATACTTTTGACCCTTTATTCGATACTTTGGACCCTTTATTCGATATTCCTACCCGATACCTACTTAGATTCAAAGTATCGATGCTTAAAGTAAGAAGAAAAGTATCGAGTATGTAAGCTTGTATTTACTCGTTGTGTTTCATCCCTAGCTACAATATGAGCCGCCTCAAATGCATTGTCTGTAATAATGTTACGTCATGAGCGCACGCGCATCAAAGAAGGTAATGACTCGAAGTATGACTTTGTGGAATAAGCTTTAATGTGGTACACAATAAGACATATCTGGAAAATCACAAAATGAACGTTACTGCTTTCTTCGATGGAGGTGTCGATATGCGCACGCGTCTTGCGGTTTTTGCTTATGCGACTTTATTGAGGATATGATATTGCTATTTTCTAATGTAATATGTTAGATAAACGACACAATATTAAATATAGGTGAAGCAATGCGTCGGCATCTTTTGTGTGAGTGAAATAGGCATAGCATGGCTAATGAAATAGATATAGTTCGTCATACTTTTTTCATGAAAGCATTTATAAAAAAGCAGATTCTACAATAAAGATGTGTGTTTAAGCCACAGAGCAACACGGGCCACCGGCCGCGGCGGACCGGCGGGGAGCCATAACACATTACAAAGAAGAGAGAAGTTCCACCCACACCGACTGGACACCTGGCAGTGCTCAACGGTGCGGTTTTCACGTTCGTTCTTGCCCAGAACGTGTAAATTGTGGAACGAACTTCCCTCTGAGGTGTTCCATAGGTGCTACAATATGGGGTTCTTCAAAAATGGCGCCAAAAGAGTGGCAATGCGTTGGCAATTCCCCTGGTGTTGCAAATGTTCATAGGCGACGGTGATCACTTTCCATCAGGTGCTTGACTGTCAACCTTCAAATAAAAATAAAACAAACACCGCCCATGCCTTACGCCGCCTCTGACTTTATTTTTGTGTAGATGTCTGCAGTCATCACTTAACATCCATATGAACTGCATGCTTGTCAGCCACCTTAAACCCTGTGCACGCGAGTCCGACTCGCACTTTACCGGCTTTTTTATGAATTTCACCGACAATATACCTCCGCGCCCGATGTTAGATAATAGAAAAGAAACACTTTATTGTTACCATAATCAGTCACAAGTCGTAAATCTCCGCGAATAAGACTCACGCCTGACAGGTTTATCTTGCACATCAGGTCACAATCAATAAACATTTAAATAGATGGAAGCATATCCGCCCCATCTATTAATAAAATGTATTGTGAACCGATTCTCATAGTCGGATCTTAACATTACAATGGCGATTAACATTAGAAAGTAGAGACAGGTCCCATTATGTTATGCTCATTGTAAATCGATACAATAACTCTTGGACGATTTATCTGTGACAGTGATTGTCAAAATTAATGTCGAAGATAGTACGCCAACAAGAATGATTGCACATCGACCTTAGGAAGGAGATTTCGGCTTATTTCGGGGCTGTAGAGCGTTATCTCTTTCGAACCATACCTATTTCACGTTTGTCGACCATATTGATCAAGTTTTGACCAATATCGGACTGTCAGTGCTTACGTAAGCAGTGTGCAACAGACATAATACTCTACGTAGCCGATTTCTTACTGGGTTCTATAGTAGGTCCTCATATCCCGACTCTCCCCCCAAAAAGTCGGTTGAATGCAGTGGCATTTCCACCTCGTGAAAAAAGGCTAGTCCAAGGGGGGATTCTTGCAGTTACTCGAGCTCGTCTAATTGACGATATAGGGACAGCATGCACCCTGTTGAGTATCTGGACCAAATCTGAGTTGTCTAATAAAAGACGCGCCCGTAGGGCAGCCCTTTAAAAACAATTAGTAATTCGCTACTATCTCACTTCATTGCCAAATCATCTGAATTTCGGATAAGAGCTTGGTTTGAGCGCATTTTCCAACATCTCAATAAGTATAACTGAAGCGTCCTTGACCCTTGAGTGGTGGAAATTGGTGGCTCATTCAATTCATCTAGGAGTAAATCTAGGAGCTCTAGCTCCAATTAGGCGTCGGGATGTGACTACCTCACCATAATGGAGGAGAATTCTTCCCCCTGCGCTGTCACAGACAATCAAACCATGATGGTGGCGTTGCTGTAAATTGGGCTATTTTTTGTCTCTAGAGAGAGGAAGCTGCCCCTACTATACTGCTATCACCAATCGCATTTCAAACGTGGCGATTATAAAATATTCTCTCCTATCAACGCATAACACTATTAAGCATCCTAGGGGAAGGCTTTGTCCAGCAGTGGCGGTCTCTCGGTTGAAGTGTTTATTTGTTTTTATATTATTTCGCATTAACACATGCTTGTGTATTATATTTTATTTTTAAAGAAAAATGGAAAGAAAAATTTGACTTCAGGCGAGACTCGAACTAACACTAAATGGCTGGGTTTAGCGATAATGTGTTATGGGCAGATGGTAATGTGCTTACGGCACTATGATTTCTGGCACAGACGTATAACAGATTAGGCACAGTTAGGCTTCAGGCTTGTTTGCTTCCTTCATTACATAAAAAATATATTATGAAAGCATAGAAAACGAGACATAATGTTTGAGAATCACTGCCGAAAGTGTAACAAGACTAACAAGCGGAATGTAAGTGTGAGCAATATGCGAACATGTCATTGTATCGCTTGTTTGAAGAAAGCTTTATCCTGATTAATATTGAATGGATTATCTGCCCACGCGCTCTTTCTACTTCAAGTGTCATTGAGCAATTGTTTAATAGGTATTTATCCTTTCTATAATCACATTGATCTATGTAGGCTATAAACGTTTATTCTGTTTGATAATGCATTGTTATGGAGCAATAGTGAGCTTTGTCGTTTAGCACAAGGAACTCTTGAACATGAAATCGAGTTTTTTTTCATAGAGCAACACGGGCCACCGGCCGACCGGAGGGGAGTAGCCATAGCGTTAACGACCGATGCAAAACCAAAACAGTTTGTCATTTTTGCGGGGAGGAATTTGTGTGACACACACACAAAAACAACAAAAATCGTCTATTAGCTCGAAACTCACACCTTCACGTGCCTTGACTTTAACAAAATACATAAACAATTTCACACAGACATTTAAACATCTCGGCGACAGGCATAGGACCACTTGCACTTGTACTTTGACAGAGGGGAAAGCAAGCCTGAATACGGCTAGTATGGCTACTCCCCTCCGGTCCGCCGCGGCTGGTGGCCCGTATTGCCCTGTGTTTTTTTTATTAGCAAGGCATTTAAGAAATCGATGGAGGCAGCTGCAACAAATACCAACTTCAGACAAATATCAACTTAGTGTGTCCAGGACCAAACTCAAACTCAAACTCAAAAATTCATTTAATCACTTGGAAATAATAGAATTTGCTTGTGATAGGTCAAATTACAAATATAAAATTAAAGCGAATAACAACTGATACGTTGATTAATATGTCAAAGTAAACAAAATAAAATAAATGATAGTCCAAAAATACTTAATGATCAAAATGGGTATCAACAGAATGTTCCATACTTTCTTTTACAAACGGCAAGATAAGACTAAACAAAAAAATATGGGACATTCTTTGTCATTCACTGGCAGAGTTCCAAAGCCCACATTACTGAGAAAAAACCTGCCAAAACAAAACTCAGTAGGGTCTTTTCAAAATGTGTTCCTTAAAACTATCCGCTGAAAATCATTGATTATAAAAATCATATTAAATTCATATACACCCACGAGATAAACCCGTAAAAATAGTGTTATCTCAGTGAGTATAGCTCGCGAGAGTCTAAGAACATATCAGTTTTTTTATGTTGTATGGCAATCAAGTATACCTAAGTATACTATACAGTTAACATCAATGGATTTTTTTTGTGTAGAGCTCCAGTGACGGAGCTCGCGGGCGTAGGCACCACCGCATTACCTAATATACTTGCCGCTAAATGGTAGTGTTCAGCACTATCGTGTTCCGGTCAGGTGGTAATGTACGGCCCTGTAATTTCCGGCACAGAGGCATAACACCTTAGGCCTCAGGAGTGGCAACGCATCTGCATTTTGACCTTGGTCTTCGTGTAGTTGTTTATAGACTCCAGTCATCACTAAACATGAATGTGAACTGCACGCTTAAAATAAAAAATATATAAAAAAAAAACCCCGGTGAGTCTTAGCGTGCACGGCGCCCCCATCCCAAGAAATGGATTCACGCCCTCGCTGAGTCGAGGGCAGGCCCGCCCGGGCAGGAGGAAGTACCTCGAGGCCCTGTCGTCCTGTGTACCTGTCGTCGATGACAGACCTGAGCGACGATTATTATTTTTTTTTTTTTTTATGTATTTGAAGTGGCAAACAAGCATGCAGTTCACATTGATGTTAAGTGATGACTGCAGCCTATAGACACCCACACAAAGACCAAAGTCAAAATGCAAATGCGTTACCACTCCTGAGGCCTAAGGTGTTATGCCTCTTTGCCGGAAATTACAGGGCCGTACATTACCACCTGACCGGAACACGATAGTGCTGAACACTACCATTTAGCGGCAAGTAAATCAGGTAATGCGGTGGTGCCTACGCCCGCGAGCTCTGTCACTGGAGCTCTACCACCAGTAAATAGTTCGTTAGACGATAGTTCTAGGCTAGAACTGCACGCTTGTTTCCCACTTTTATTACATAAAAAAAAATGGAAAGTGAGAGCTGTAGCATAATAATAATATAATCACCATAGCCAGTGGCAGTTGCACCGTTAACATGTTCCAGAGACATGGTTGTAAGCGTTTTTTTATGCAATTTATCCCTACTAGCAAGCATAATGGCGTCGGGATGTGAAGCGGAAGAATTTTCTTCTACTGGAAGAGAACAATACTACTATTCGACATAAGTTAGGTATTATATTTAAGCAAGAAACGAAAGGCAAAAAATGAAACGAAAGGTGTAAAAATGAAAAAAGGCATGCTCCGATGGTTCGGGCATATAGAAAGAATGTCGAATGAGCGAATGACTAAACAGATATACAATGCGAATGTGGATGGTTGCAGAGGCCCAGGAAGACCAAGGCTGACCTACCATTAATGTACGGCCCTGTAATTTCCGGCACAGAGGCATAACACCTTAGGCCTCAGGAGTGGTAACGCATCTGCATTTTGGCCTTGGTCTTCATGTGGGTGTCTATAGGCTGCAGTCATCACTTAACATCAATGTGAACTGCATGCTTGTTTGCCACTTACATTACAAAAAAAAAAAAAAAAAAACCATGACCAAATAGGTCGAGTTCTGTCTGATGGTGGGATCAAAAGTCTTAGGAATCGGCGTGCATGTATGAAGAGAATGATGAAGGTAGACGAGGCACGAGAAGTTTGTCAGAACGGGGATGTCTGACGCTCTACACTCTCTGCCTACCCCGTTAGGGACCTGGCGTGAAGATACACACAAGAAACGAACAAACCCTGCTCCTGCACAAAAACAATAAACATTTAAGTAGAAATATTTAATCATTTTGCAAAACTAAAAACAATTACAGACCGAAGTTATTATAAACTTCATAGTTCTCACTTTTTTAAGGCTCATTCATCACAAAAAGCCGTCGCGTGTCCTCTATTACAATGGATAGAGACCATGTGACATTGTATTACAGGTGTTTGTGTATTGAAAAGATATTGATCTATCGTTGTCATGAATCTCATGCGCTTAAGTCCCATATCTATCTTTTAGGGATAGTTTACTACACCCATTACTTAAAAAAAAATGTCACTTACAATGCGGTAATTGCAAAGCTATGTAGACCAATACAGTCCTTAACAAATTAAACACTTTTGCTTACATTATTTACATATGCACATTAGTTTATTATACTACACTACACAATTAAAATGAATGCCTTAGAAGCTGCACGAGAAATAACGCGCATGAAAATAAAGGAGATGTTGCAAGCTCGGCTCCGGTTCGTACACTATCTCAAAAAATGGGTAAATTAAAGAAGAAACCGAAAAAAATACTATTAATTTATTCAAGAACATATTTTAGAGTTACAACCACATTTAATTCAAACGATTTTATTATTTTCAACTATGTTCAACATGGCGGCGATACAGCCAACGCTTGGGATCTAACCTATGTAGATAAACAAAAGTAATGCTATCTGTTTCTTACTAGTGCATCACAAATTGACAAAAAAAACGTTGTATCGAATCGATCAATTTAAAGAAGTTCCGATGATTTTTTTAAAATTGGAAATAGATTAGTATCGATTATTAGTGGAATTTGTCAAAATGACATCGCTTGCCTTATTCGCCATGTTGGTTTTGAGTTGCAATTCTAACTGCAAATAATGTTTTGTAACTGCAAACAAAGCTAAATAAGTGAAAATATGCAGTAAAAAACGTTTTCATATTGATTTTGCCTGTTAATTATATTGTGTACAATACATGGCCGGAGGTCCATACATTTTTGCAACATCTCCTTTAATTCAAACGCGTTGCTCACACCGTCACACCGAATATGGCCTGTTATTATTTTTAATTCTTTGTTCGGAAATAGCTGCAACGTTTATTGTAGGACAGAATGACGTTTGCCGGGTCGGCTAGTAGATATTTATCAAATAAATATTAAAATATAACATCTTTAACATTTCAGATTCAATCCATACAAGCGAGGCAACGAGATCACGAGCACAACGAAAAAAGGTAAACAATTTATTACTAACTAACTGTGCCCGCGACTTCGTCTACGTGAGAAAAAATATGATTGTTCAGTAGGTATCTACCCGGACGAAGTCGTGGGCGCAGCTAGTATAAAAGTAGCGTAAGTTACTCCTTATTACATCCCGACCCTATCTCCGGCCCCGCGAGGCCGATGACATTCCGGTTATCACCAACCGAATGGAGTAGAGCGAAAGTTGCACCGCCCATAATCGCATATGTCTCATATGTCTCTCCGCAACGTCCTAAGCCGAGGCACGGACCCGCATGGGTCACCCTTAGGCAGTTGCGCTAACTTTTAGGCTGGAGCGCCTTCTGCGCTCGCCGATTGCCCGGTGAAGTAGACTAGTGCCGTCTCGAGACAGGCCGCCTACACAAAGACCGACCAAAAAAAAAAAAAAAAAAATCCTTATTACATCAGCTATCTGCGAGTGAAAGTCCCGCTATGTATTTGTATCTATGTGTTTTACTGGTGGTAGAGCTCCAGTGACGGAGCTCGCGGGCGTAAGCACCACCGCATTACCAGATTTACCTACTTGCCGCTAAATGGTAGTGTTCAGCACTATCGTGTTCCGGTCAGGTGGTAATGTACGGCCCTGTAATTTCCAGCACAGAGGCATAACACCTTAGGCCTCAGGAGTGGTAACGCATTTGCATTTTGACCTTGGTCTTTGTGTGGGTGTCTATAGGCTGCAGTCATCACTTAACATCAATGTGAACTGCATGCTTGTTTGCCACTTCCATTACATTAAAAAAAATAATGTAGTTATGTATGTATGTATGGTTGTATGGAGATAAAAGTAGCCTAAGTTACTCCTTATCACATCAGCTATCTGCCAGTGAAAGTCCCGTCAAAGTCGAAGACACTCCAATTCTTCTTATTTGTGTGTAGGTATGTATGTATGTATGGAGATAAAAGTAGCCTAAGTTACTCCTTGTTACACAGCTACCTACCCATGGAAGTCCCGTCAAAGTCGGATACACTCCAATTCTATTTATTTGAATGTAGGTATGTATGTATGTATGGATGTATGGAGATAATAGTAGCCTAAATTATATGATATCTTGTTACATCAGCTACCTACCCGTGGAAGTCCCGTCAAAGTCGGATACACTCCAATTCTACTTATTTGTATGTGTGTATGGATATATAGAGATAAAAGTAGCCTAAGTTACTCCTTATCACATCAGCTATCTGCCAGTGAAAGTCCCGTCAAAATCGGTCAAGTCGTTCCCAAGATTAGCCCCGCCAAACAGACAGACAGACAGACAAAAATTGAAAAAAAATGTTGTTTTGGTATATGTACCGTGTATACATACATATGCGTTTTGTAAAAAGTGGTTATTTTAATATTACAAACAGACACTCCAATTTTATTTATTTGTATGTATATAGATTTATAATCGAAGCTGCAAAACAACATAAGACCTAAAAATTCTGTGAAAATTTTAAGCGTCTACATTATAGCGGTAACAGAAATACATAATTTGTGAAAATGTTAGCTTTCTAGCTATCACTATTTTTGAGATATAGCCTGGTGACAGACAGACGAACGGACGGACAGACAGACAGACAGCGCAGGATTAGTTATTCGTAGGGTCCGTACTTACCTATTAGGTACGCAACTCCCTAAAATATAGAACTAAGATACAGAGTAGCTTAAAAATATTCAATACGATTCTTTAAATTGACATTACTTTTTTATTTCTGAACCGATTCTTCATGTGAATCGGTTCAGAAATACTAAACTAACAAACACTAAATGTTAAGTGAAACTTACCACAATATATTAGTCAAAACTGCAAATCGAATAAGCCGTTTCTGATATTAGCGTACACAAACACTCAGACAAACAGACATTTTTTCGGGATAAAAAGTACCCAGTGTTGTGCGCCAAAGGTTAAAGTATAATCATACCAAGTTTCATTGTAATCGGACCGGTAGTTTTTATGTGATGCTTGAACAAACAGACAGACAGACAGACATACAAAAAAAATTCTAATCACATATTTGTGTTCGGTATCGATCTAATAACATCCCCTGGTATTTTCAATATTTTTAAAGTACAGAATTTACACTTCTACAGATTTATTATAAGTATAGACTAGCGGCCCGCCTCGGCTTCGCGCGGGTGCAATGGCCTCTATCTACCTAGCCTCACCTAAAACCAAAAACAAAATTTGTTTGTTTTTTTTTTGTTTTTTGTCCTTTTTTTTGTTCATAAAAAAAGGAAAAGCATCCCGTTAACGACCACGCCACGCCACGATGCTTGTGGGGCAGATAGGCCCAGGGAATGAGGAAATCCTCGAGCAGAGCAGGGATCAAACCCGCTACCCTGAGTTAACCTATAAAGTATACCTAACATTTGTTGTTTGTGCAAACAAATTTCCTTTGTTGACATCTACTTGTCTTTAGTTAATTCTTTGTACTATTAAAATCTTCAGACTTCAAGGCTCCTCCCAAAATCTTCTTAGTTTAGAAGTCTAGACCGTCTGACGAGCCACTTGGTCCCGCGGTATGTGACGATCGTTTCAACCGAAGCTCACGGATTCGATTCCCGTACTGGGACAAATATTTGTATGGCCTACAAATATTTGTTTCGGGTGGATGTAGCCTAAAGAGATCTAGAAACTAGAGGTCAAATCCAGATGCGTTGCCACCCCTGAGACCTAAGTTGTTATGTTTCTAGGATAGTAACTCACTAGGAGGGATGCATTTTGTTATTGATGTGATAACGTCTTACATCGTAAATCGATAAACGCCGGCAGCACGCACCTAAAAGTGTCACGTGCAGACTGAGCGTAGCTTTTCTTTATTTCTTAAAATTATCGTCCGTAAACCAATTTTACAGGCAACCAATTTGTTAATCTCACTTTTTTAGAGTTTCGGCTATCTGATTTTTGAAGTCAATATATATTACTGTAGTTTTTTTACAAATAATCTGCTAAAATAAACATAAACTTGGCAGGACACGACGCCAGAGCTGTATGCGCCGGAGCCGAGTGCTGAGTCGCTGCAAGCGTTAGCGCAGGCGATGGGCGCGGCCGGCTTCGAGCACTACACCGAGGGCAAGGCGCTCGTCAAGCGGCTCATACCCAACACCCAGTCTGACCTGGACCTTGTTGAACATCAAGGTATCATCATCATTTTAGCCGAAAGATGTCCACTACTGGACCAAAGCCCGGGGAGTCTTTGGTCCAGCGGAGGACATCGGCCATTGGATAAGGGGGATATGCCAGAATCGATATACTTGGCAGGCGGATAGGCGATCGTAGTGGCGGTAGTTTTATCTCAGGGCGCTGCTTCCCATCCCACATTATTAAATTTACTACCTATTGAAATGATTTGTCCGCCATAGTTTGGTTGATTCACTGCTCTAGCAATAGAATACTCCTCCACGAAAGGGCGACGGAGTCGTCGCGTCCAAACGCTTTCGATTAATTATTATTAGGCACCTACCTACTTATTACAGGGTCATAAATGAGAACCTAGTTTGAAACCGGTTTTTAACCGTAATTTTAAAAAATTGCAGGTGTGATTGGCAAAGCGGGCGTGGACTTCCCAGCGCTCCCCAACATCCCGAACACCGGCTTCAACTGCAAGAACGTACCAACTGGTTACTACGCTGACTTGGAAACTGATTGTCAGGTATGTACCTACACTTTCCTTTAACATTCTGGTGAATGGTGGAGATATTCCTCAGATAAAAAACAGCCAAGTACGTGTCGGGCCATGCGTAATATAGGGTTCCGTTGATCCAAGTAGGTACATTTCTTCAGTAGGTTTAGAGACGTGATAGTTTTTCTTTTAATTTCGTTACACACATATATTTTAAACCTCTCATTTAAAAAAAAAACATTTACGTTTAGATGCGCCATAACTTTTTTGAATCTACGAGTTTCATCTCTCTAGTACCAAGAGTATCTAAGCTGCGGACAGATTCTAATTCGAAAACCCCTAAAGTTATTTTTAGCTAGTAGTCATAGTCAGAATTTAAATTCACACAACTTTTAATTCTCAATTACAGGTTTTCCATATCTGCGACACATCCCGCAAAATCTCATTCCTGTGCCCCAACGGGACCATCTTCAGCCAGTCCCACCTCATCTGTGACTGGTGGTTCAAGGTGGACTGCGCTTCAGCACCCGCTCTATACGAATCCAGCGTGGAATACTACTCCAGCGAGCAGAAGAAGTCACAGAAGGTCACTCAAAGCTTAAGCAAGAACCCCGATTTACAACAGATTGGAGCTGACACCAATATACGAGCTGAATCCAGACGAGCGCCCGTCAATGTCCCAAGCACTACTGAAAGATTACTAAGACATAGACAGAGACTGCAGAGCGAAACCACACAGAGCAACGCACCCACAGCCAGGAGTTTCCAATCCCTATTCGATGTCAACCCAACACAAAGAACCCAAGCCACCACAGCATTTGAGAAGAGAAGAAAGAACTTGGTACAACTAATTTCTAACAACTTTGGAAACGTTCCAACTAAAGCGACCATTCCATATGAAGCATCTACTCGCAGATCTACTATACCTGCTGGTGATTACAATGGCATTAAAGAAATGCAAGTTGCCGCAGAAACTGCATCGTTCGCTCACAACCAAAACAGACAATTCCTGCAAGATTACAACAGCAAAAACTTCAGGCCTTATCCTGTGTACACACCTAATTTATCAGCAAGGCAGAATAAACCAAAAAGTACTCCTACTCTCACTACCCTATTCGAAATTGGTAATAAACAAGTAACACAACAGGTACAGTACACGCCCGAAACAACATCAAAACGCCCAACATTGGTTCCTTACACAAAGAGTTACAACAACTTCGAAAACCATGAACCGTACACCAGACCTGGAGTGTCCCTTCTTAAAGATTACCTTGAAAAAGAAAAAAACAAGACGCTAGCCGCAACTACAGAAAAGTTGGAGGCTGAAAGAAAAAGCAATAAATTTGACAACCAAGTTATAATTGAGACGAAAAACACGTTTGAATCGGCTACAAAAATACCACAAACCACTAGAAATCAGAAGTTAACAGAAACATCTTCAGATAGAATCGACGTTTACGCGAGTACAAATGATATAACAACGACAACAACTGAACCATCGTATCAAGAACGTCGAGAGCGATTAATGAAAAAACTAAACTTCGAATTACCTCCAACGGAAGCTACAATAGCTGCTATTCATACCGAGAGATATTATGGTAATCAACCGAACAGACCTGGGCTTGTTGTTCCTCCATCATTAACACCAAAAACTTTGCACTCATTAGCTATTTACTACGCAACAGCTTTAGACAATTTGTCAACTACTCCACCTCCAGAAGAAAGTGAAGTAACTACGCCCGCATTCGATGATTATGAAATGATAGAACAAGAACTACCAGGGCTATTTAGTAGACAAACCATTAATAAATATAGCAGCTTATTCGGACAAGGAGATAACCCAGAGTTCCTAGAAGATATTAAATTTGACCCTAACGGCACTTACAACGATATCGCAGAAGATTTGTCGGTTCAAATGAGTCAAAATCCAATAGCCACATCGCCACAAATCAGGGAACTAGCTCAAGTATTCACTCACGCCCTTTCGGCATATCTTCAAGACCCCGTACAATTCAGAAAAGTTTTATCAGACATACGACCAACACATCCATCATTTGCCGATATGTTGACTGCTACAGAAGAACCAGCTAATACTGAACCGACCACA
This sequence comes from Macrosoma leucophasiata, assembly GCA_036365455.1. Taxonomy (NCBI): domain Eukaryota; kingdom Metazoa; phylum Arthropoda; class Insecta; order Lepidoptera; family Hedylidae; genus Macrosoma; species Macrosoma leucophasiata. Next base: position 1,267,184 of record JAWQUS010000004.1, on the reverse strand, counting down.
ACAGTGAATGAGGAGGATGAAGAAATTTTAGGTTTCTCTGATGAACATAAGTTACATTCTTTAAATTCAGTGAGAGAAGGAAAAGCTTTGAACATTGCGACAGATTATAATTACAATACACAGACAGAAGCACCAACAACAACAGCCAAGCCATTTACAACTGAAGTTGTATCGACATCTTACTCACCAACTACGCCAAGATCACCGTTCCAATGCTGCGGCAGAATCTCAGCGTCCTATACTACTGCTCCTCCTCCAACTACTGCGATACCATTCACAAATACAGTGGCCGTTAATGTAAATACACTTGAGACTGATTACAATGAAAATTCTACATCAAACACGTACACACTCCCAAGATACGGTGCATTCGGTAACAATACATTGTTTGCCAGTAACTTATACGGCAGAGAATTCACGGCTTCTGAACCAAAACCGCTCAGCGATTATACTGAAGTCACCAATCTCCCGACAGCATGGGGCGTAGACATAAGTGATGCTTCTGCGTCACCTATAACAAATACAGATTTTGAAAGCAAAAAGATCAGACCGTCAACTGGCATTCCGGAAACCACTCCGGTTTATTTCACCGAAACCGATAGTGTCGAATTAGAGAATGAGGAAGAATTACAAAGAGCGCACAGTCAATCGTTTATAGGACCAAATAATAACAATTTACGACAGGGAAAACAACTAAGCGTAGATGAAAAAACCATCGTGAAAAAGCCGTCTGAAAACTTAGAAGCTCCAACACAATCAGACCAAGATACAACAACAGTGCAAGCCACTACACAGCCAATCACAACAACAAGGGACCAGGCTGAGGCTTTGACAACGGTGTCACCCATATCCACTAACATATTTACATCTCCAGACAGTGAGAGAACGACAAACGACTTCCAATGGCCAACGACATTCAATAACTGGCAAAGCACTATAGTTGATCCAATCACCTTGAACGATGGTTTAAGTCCGAGTGGTCCAGAAGAAGGTTCAAAGGAACCAAATACAAACAGTTGGACCGATAATACTGCGACGACCCCTACAGAATTCACTGTTACTAGTGAACCTACAGTTTCCTCGACAATCAGTATTGAATTGACATCAACAGGCCACAGAGATGACAGGACGGGAAGGCTTCTCAAAGACAACACATCAACTGAACCAGCCCAAGACTTAACAACAATAGCGGACACAGTTGCGGAGAAAGCCAAAGAAATCATGGGCGGAATGAACGCGACAACCACGCAGAAGTTGATGAATGTAATGAAGAAGACGAAATCAAAGACAGTAAAAAGATTGATTCTACTGTTAGTACAAACATGTGATGATGACCACAATACAACGGCGGAGGCTTCTAAAAAGGCGTTGCTTGAAGCTTTAATGGCAGTTTCTCAAAAAGATATGGACGAGATCGCTAAAGTGGAAGAAGGTACCGAGACGCCTACGACAGCCGCTGATATAGATTTAATAAGGACAACAGTATATCAGAGAAGGATGGACAGAATACCTGAGTCTAGACGGGGGAAGAGTTTAAATTTTGACGCGAAAGCGATCAATTCTTTATCTAATCCGACAACAACAACAACAACAACAACAACGAAGACGACAACAGAGAGTGTTAAAACTGAGACAGAACCGGTGACAACGACGCAGGCACCAATTAGGACAACAGCGATAGGTCGAAGAGGGGGAAGGAAGTTTGCATCGAGAACGACAGTCGACCCTACGACTGTTGATAGACCGATAGCAGAAGCCAGAATAGCACCTCAAGGCGTCGACAAAGTTCAACCGGACACAAGAGCCTTAGAACTTCTGAGATCACTTTACACAATCGCCGCAAGATGGGGTTAGTGATTTGAAATTGTATTCAGAGTTCGTTTTATGTTCAAACGTTAGTGTAAGGTTATAGATTTTTACTTTTCGTCTTTTTTTTCGATTGTATTAAACTTCAATATATTTATTTATTAAATGAACGAACTCTAAATATAAGTGTAAATGTAAAATGTGATGTAGATAATCGAGCCATTATTTCAGTAGCGTGAGCAAAATACTTAACTGGAGGCAAGTGTAAAATCGGCCTCAGTTTACTATAGTTAACTTATTTTATTAATTTCGAACTTGCCGATTAGTATTTTTGATACTATAGTGAAATGGAATAGGAAGACTTTTAAAATTAGGGTTATTTTTATTTTTTAAATGATAACTGAATGATTTAAAATCAATAAGAATTTTATGAGTACTAGACAAATGTTTAAAATATTAGGAAAAAATTAACATGACGATTTTGAATATTGTAATATTCGTTAATGAGTTACCTATTGTAATTTTTATGTCTAACTAGTTTAATGATTGTCACACTGCCAATTGATTTTATTGTATTATATCTTAAGACTATTTTTAGATGTACAATATTTTAGGTACTATCTTTTTTATAATACAGTTTTTATAAAATATTCCTTTCTTTTCATTTTTATATTCACCTGAAACTATTTTCTTGGAATAATATTATTCCAACTTAAAGACCTCTATTGTGGCTACTATGATATTTATAATACGCAAAAAGATCTTTTCAAAGGAGACGGGTAATTTTGGGCCCACAAAATCGTTACTGGTTAAATTAAACCATTACTCAGTACATTTTGTAATATACTTAGTTAACAATTAGCAATCTAGCTCAACTTTTACTTGATCATATTATTATATACAGTTCTCAACAATTAATATTGTACATAATAATAATACCTAATAATGGCAACCCATTATACGTCCCACAGCTGGGCACGAGTCTCTCCCCTTTTTTGGGGGGAGGCCCACATATTGCACATCGAGCCTACGAAAGAGACGATCGGCTTATTTCGACATCGTAGAGCGTTATCCCTGTTGCACACTGCCTACGTAAGCACTGACAGTCCGGTATTGATCAAAACTTGATTATAATGTTCGACAAACGTCAAATAGGTGCGGTGCGAAAGAGATAACGCTCTACAGACCCGAAATAAGCTGAAGTCTTCTTCCTAAAGTCGCTGCGCATCATTTCTTTTTGGATACTGTACTGATATTACCGCTTTCAAACTTAAAATCTTTCCAGATTTATTACATTAGTATTGATTTTCAAAATTATATCCACCATCGTAATGGTACACCAATAAAATTTCATAAATTACATCATGACTATTATCTACTACTACTACGCTGAGGTCCTAGATTCGGTTCCCGGGTCGGGGGATATCAGAGATTTTTTTTTTCTTCCTCGTTGTATCTGCAATCAGTTTGGTATAACTTTAAGCAAATTTGTTGTGAGGCGTAGGATGTGAAGCGTGCCCTCCAGTGAGAGCATCTACTTATAATGTTGCCTCCAATTGGCTGTCAGGGGATGTTGACAATGTCTTTTCTTTTGAGCCGCTTACGGTAGGATAGTGTGGTCAGCCTAGTGGCCAGTTTGTTAGGATGCATTTCAAGCCTATCCCGATATCTCCGTGAGATATTGTGAATTTCCTCCTTTACAGTAGTCATTTCAAGATGATCGTGAATTTCATTATTGGTGGTAAACCAGGGTGCATTACATATAGTTCGCAGGATGGTATTTTGCATCCTTTGCGGTATGGAGATGTTAGAGGTACTACAGCTTCCCCATAATTGTATTCCATATGTCCAGATAGGTCTGAGGATAGACTTGTATATTAACAACTTGTTGTCAGTTGACAATTTGCTGTTTCGGCCTAGTAACAAGTGTAGGCACTTGTAGCGAATCTTAAGTTCTTCCCTTTTCATTTTTATGTGTTGTTGCCAAGTTAGCCGGCGATCTAGATGCAGACCTAGATATCTGACGCAGTCTTTTTGGGGTAATACATTATTCTGTAGAGACACGGGTAGACAATTGCCTTTTCTTAGTGTGAATGTTATTTGCACTGACTTAGAGGCACTGACTTTTATTCTCCATTTCTGTAGCCATGCAGATATCCGGTCAAGTCCTGTTTGTAAGTGTGATGTGGCGGTATGGGGATTTTCATGACTAGCCATAATGGCGGTGTCGTCGGCACATGTTGCAGTCGTAACCTCATGGCTGGTAGGTCAGGTGTGTATATTGAGTAAAGTACTGGACCCAGTACAGAGCCCTGTGGAACTCCAGCTTCTATGTTGTAAAATTTTGAGGTGGCGTCATTCTGTTTAACTTGGAACAATCTTTCCGTCAGATAGGATTTCAGGAGAAGATACGAGAGCTGTGAGGTAGACAATTTTTAATTTTCAGCAATAGGCCATTGTGCCAGACACGGTCAAAGGCCTGTTGCACATCCAAAAATACTGAGGCACAGTATTTTTTTCCTCTAACGTTTTCCTTATATTGTCACAAACTCTGTGGACTTGTTCAACAGTAGAATGTTGCTGTCTAAACGCAAACTGATGGTCTGGTATAGTCTTATTAGCTTCTAGATGAGGCTGTAATCTGCGGAGTAAGAGCCTCTCAAAGACTTTTGATAGAATAGGCAACAAGCTGATAGGTCTGTACGATGTTATTTCATTTGCTGGTTTACCAGTTTTGTGTGTCATCAGAATTTGTGAAACCTTCCATAACAGTGGAAAGTGTTGTACTCTCAGTATTCCGTTATATAACATTGTAAGGAATATAACAGTTTTTTTTGGTAGGTGCTTCAAGACTTCTTTTGTAATGAGATCATAGCCAGAAGCCTTTTTATCTTTGAGATTATTGATAGTTCTCCATACCTCTCGGACGGTTACTATGGCGGGGGGTAGAGACATTTGGCAACACTCATCCAAGCTGGCATTAACTACTTCTACAAACTCTTCAGTAGCTTTATCATTCGGCTTGAACACTTCCTTGAGATGTTCAGCGAAGCAATCAACTTTTTCTTGTGGAGTTCTGGCCCATCCTTGGATCTTTCTCAGAGGTGGTATATACGTTTGGTATCTGTTATAGTGTTTAGTGAATTTCCACAGAGAGATTTCGCACTGGGGGACAGAGATTGAAGCTGAGTTCCCAGAGTATTATTGTGCCATTCCTGGAGTATTTCTTTTAGGGCGCCAGCAGATTTATAAAAAGTTTTTTGTCTTCATTCAGGCGGCTTACATGCCATACTCTGCGGAGTCTACGTTTTTCAAGGACTGCTTCCTTTGTTGCCAAAGGAAGATTCAAGTTTCTTGTGTTTTGCTTGAGCATCGGTGTATTAAGCCAGCACGCTTCCTGGATCAGGGTCATTATATATTGTGTGGCATCATATATGTCATGTCTTCAATGTCGACGGAAAAAAAATCAGCATTCAAATCTCAAAAAAGATGTCTACGGGCGATGTTCAAACTGGCGAAAACAGATAGCTGCGTGCCCTATTTTAAAAAACACCAAATATTAACTTTACCTTCCTTGTACATATTAGAAGTAGCTGTGTTTGTTAAGTCAAATCCACATTACTATAATCGTTTAGCTGACACATATCGACGCAGTAGACGTGATAATAGTCAACTTTGTCTCCAATCCGCCAAGACGGTCCTGATGCGCAAAAGTGTTTACTGCATGGCACCAGTCATTTATAACAATATACCTAAAAGTTGGAAGGAACTCCCTCAACTTGTTTTCAAAAATAAACTACGCAAATTTTTGACTGCCAGAGCATACTATAGTGTCACTGAATTCCTAAATGAAAAACAATTTGTACTGACATAATTAAACTGATAATTCCATAATTTTATTTTCCTATCATTGAGTAATTGTAATAAACTTGACATTAAATAATTTGAATATAATATCGATCTCTGTATGTAATTATAATCATGATAAATACCATTAAATTAATATTGTCTCATTAACTTTTTAAAACATAAAAAAAAAAATGTTTTTTTTTTTTTTTGCACGTCACTCTGTGACAAACATGTCTGCGCTTAATTTGTTTTTGTCATCCTGTATGTATACCTTCGATGTATGTACACACACATGTTTATGCAAATAAATATTATCTTATCTTATCTTATCTTATCTCAAACTAATTTTCAAGTTAATATTTTCATCAATAAATTCTCTAAATGAATCCCAATCAGTGAATTTGTTGTACAGCAATTCAGGACCTACGTTTTCTATGATTTGAGTGCTTAAGGTGAGTAGGACTGGTGTATGATCAGATGAGCTGTCATAGCAAGGCTCTGGTTTGAGGTAATGCATAGGGAGTTCTTTTACAATAAAGAAATCAAGCAAGTCTGGGTTTTTTTTGGGGTCGCTGGGCCAGTAAGTTGGCTCTGAGGTAGAAGATGAGTAGAGGTTATTGGAGTCAAGAGACATCCTCAGCTGTCTACCTCTGGTAGTCGTTAGTCTGGAGCCTCAGCTCACGTGTTTAGAATTCCAATCTCCTCCTGCCACAAATCAGAAATCATCACATATCAGAGATAACGGTGTAAAATCCGTTATCTCTGGTTCTGTTGGGATTTTTATATTTCTAATTTTTTAATTATTTTTTTAAATTATTTGTAATGTGCTCGAGAGTGGCAACAGGCTCGCCACCTGTTACATGGGCCAAAACGTAACCGGCTAATCGTGGGTGGTTGCATGTATGCTTGAATGCATTTACCTCTGCCTACCCCTTCGGAGATTAGAGGCGTGAAATTACGTTTGTTTCATTATCTAGCTACTCTGTGATAAATAACTGCTTAAATACGACACAATTGTCTTAGCAATATTAGAAAGTTAGGGGATATTAGGCCATAAATGAAACAAACATATATAGTTAGATAAAGTTTATTGCATTCACTTTTTGCCCGCGCTCCTATTAAGGTACCTCTCGACGTCCTGGTCGGTGACCTTGTGGCCGGGCTTGAAGAACGGCTTGACCTTCTTCTTCTTCTTCATCATGATCTTGGAGGCGGCGAGGGCCCCGCGCTGCTGCAGCGACAGGAACCGTTCGCGGAGGAGGTTCGCTGCAAGTTATATTAGGATATTTGACAATGTGTACTTTTTTTAATGATATAGTCCGAAAGCAGCATGGAAATGAAATATATAAACATAAAATTAAAATCGGTGCGTTATTGTAATAGAGTTATAAATATAAAAAAGTGAAATAAAAATAGTTTAAAATAACAGTATTAGATTCCTTGTTCAAATCCCAACAATTACTATGCAAACTATTTACAAAAACGCAATATTAACGATATATTGAAGATATTTAAAGATTTCTTGAATTCTCCATTGATTTCGTAGGTGTATACTAGCGTGTGACGTCACAAGCCTGTACAATTTTGTATGAGCAGTTTGAGATCATTTCATAACATGCAACTTTCGAATGGTGATATCTTAAAAAATATTTGTTATAGAGGGTTTATTCCCGCTGTCCCCGTGCCCCGTGTCCCCGTGCGACGGAGACAACGGTACTTTAATTAATTTTATAAAATTAATTCCCGTTGTCCCCGTTCTTTGTCCCCGTTAAATAGAGTAGTTGAAATCATAATAAAAAATATATGTCAAATACCCCCCCCCTCCTCCCTCCTTTTGTGTTTTAATAAAGTAAGTAGGTAGTTTGAGTTTTGGCAGAAACCTTGAAAGAGGCGTGTGGTGCTCTTATTTTATTTCATTTTCTTGGTGTATTTTTGAGTTATATTAAATAAAGTGGCATTTGGTTTGATAAAGTGCCCGTGTATAGTGAAATAGAATAATTTTCAAAAGTCATTGTAAATGTTCTGGTCAAGTAGCCATTGCTTTACTCGAATTACTGACTGTGAGGCTGACTGACGGACTGATAAATTAATCGAATACGAAATATCGTTTTACTTGACACTGGCAATATGCGTAATAGCGATGCCATAAAATAAAAAAAGTAGGTAGTTATTTGCGACTTTATAATTGGGATCAGGGAATCAGTGAGAACCAGGTTCTAGAGTACAGGTACAGTCAGTGCCGGCCTTAGGCGTTAGAGAGGAGGGAGGACCGACGGCTTAACATGGCCTCCACACACCCGACCGCGGCCGTATCGCACAACCCAGTAGATCGCTTGCGATCTACACCAGCCGCGGGGCCATGCGCGCTTCGTACACATATAATGCTAAAGTAAAATGTCCAACTAACTTGTCTGCGGCAGTTTGCGTAGATCGCCGGTGAGGTCTTTGGGATCGACAAAGTCAGGTTCCTGAAGCGGAGGCTTGTGAGCGTTGAGCGCGGGCGGGGCGGTCTCCGCGAGCGCTAGCCGCTTGCTGGAGCGCTTCTCACGGAGTTGCGCTTGAACCTTCTCCGATTTACTAATTAAAGTCTGCAGTTTACGGAGCCTGGAAAAAAAAATTAATAGCTGTCCAAGCAAACTGACTATATTAACGATAAAGAAATAGTATATGAATAATACGGCCCTGTAATTTCCGGCACAGAGGCATAACACCTTAGGTTTCAGGAGTGGTAACGCATCTGCATTTTGCGGTCTTTGTGTAGGTGTCTATAGGCTGCAGCCATCACTTAACATCAATGTGAACTGCACGCTTGTTTGCCACTTCCATTACATAAAAAAAATAATAATGGAAATGGTACATAGCATAAAGATAGCCGATAGATGTGCAATTTATCTGTATGCAACGGAACCCCAAAAGAACTCACTTGTAAATATCAGTGATCTTCTTCTTATTAATCTTCTCCCGCTTCAGTCTCTCCCGTTCTTCGATCCTCTCGCGCTGTTTCCTTCTAGCCTTGTGGTCCTTCTTCTTGTTCTGGACTGGTGGGTTGATAGCCTTGTACTCGTTGTCTGTGTCCGAGTCCGAAGGCTGGTTGGCCGGGTTGTGGGGTTGCGGAAGCCCAGCACTCATCTCCTCACGCCATTGGTTCTGAGGCATTAGAAAAAACATTTACAATGGAGCCAATCGTGAAAAAAATCAGATGCTCCATTTTATCGCACAGTAATGAACCTTTTTTTGACGACCTGGGGTAGTCCAGCGGTGTGAGACGACCGTTTGGGTTCGATCCCGGCCGCACCGGGACAAATGTTTGTATGGTCTGCAGATATTTGTTTCGGATCTAGATGTTTGTATATGTGTTGTATGTGTTTAAAGGCACCCACGACACAGGTTTATACCTAATGTGGGTCTGTGAGTGTAAGCGTTTTTTTTTTAAGTGCACAGCATACCTCTTTCTCCTGCAGAGTGACTTTGGAGAAGAGACCGGTGGTGACTCGGTGCAGGTGTGCCTCCCGTTTCATCATCTTCTGTTCGTGCCCCACCACATCCTGCAGCAACTCTTGATGCTCCTGTAAACATTGGAAAGCATTTGAGCAAAATGGTAGCAGTTGTGGATGGTAGGCTACTACGAATAATAATGAAACAAAGTATAACTAAACAAAAAAAAATAAACATAAATAGACACACCGTGGGCGGGCCTTAAAAAGGACACACCGCAGCACGTCAGGCTTTTGCACGTATCTTTGCCGCTCGGAACATGACCTCGTCGCGACCAATCAAATGCAAGCACTGTCTATGTTGATTGTTCTTGTGAGTGATTGTTCTGATTGGAGGTAGTTTGTTTGCGTAAATAAAAAACCATACGCGAAACTGTTATTAACCTTTATTAACCGGTATTTTTCGAACCGGTTCCGAGCCTTGTAGGCTGCCACTGCATACATCCTACATCCACAATATCGGTTTGACAATTAAACTTTCTAAGTTCCACATGATATAATCAATCATCACCAGTCATCAGAAGGACAAAGAATTACTCCTTTTCTTTTTCTAAACTCTTATCTGTTTGTAAGAGAGGAAATGAGACATTCTACTGATTTACATAAGTATTAAGTATTATTTATTATAGTATGTTCTTCGGTTTTCGCGAGCTGCACTCTTCGGATTTATCTCGCGTATATTAAATTTTATTATGTATAATATTATATAAGTAGATACTTATTTCTTGTACATATTTATTTATCAACTTTTGTAACTTGTAGACGGACGCGACATGTGTCTATTGTTATGCACAATAGTTTAAAACAGCAATTCATTTCACACCCCTAAGTGACCTTATCACTAAGGAGTATGAAAAATAGATGTTCGCCAATTTATTTTTTTTCCATTTTTTGGACATTCAATTTTTTATACTTACCTCTAAGGCGATACGAAGTTCATCGGAGCAGCTAGTGATAAATAAACTTTGCAAGGCACTTATAAGGCTCCGAAATTGCCACTAGGTAAGCTTCTCCAGTGAATGGAAAATCCCCAATATGATTATTGCAATAATTACCTGAAAACTAGGATTATAGCTGACACCAGGATGTGGTACTTGGACAGCAGGTCTCGTGACCAGCGTTTTGGGCGGAGCCGGTTTGCGTCTCAGTCGTCTGGTGGTCGGCACGTTGTGCAGCTTCGCCTCTTCTGATACAAATTCTTCACAGAGCGTCGAAGGAATGCCTTTTGCTACTGGAACTGTTGAAGAAATGAACAGATGTTTTACTGGTGGTAGAGTTCCATTGTAAGAGCTTGTGGGCGTAGGCACCACCGCATTACCTAATTTATCTGGTGCCAAATGGTAGTGTTCAGCACTATCGTATTCTGGTTAGATGATTATTTATGGCCTTGTAATAACTAACTAAGAGACATAATAACTAACGATACCTAACGAAAATTTCAAAATTTAACTACAAACAATATATTATTTGTAGTTAAATTTTAGTTTCGTAGCATTTTTATAAGATAACATTTCAAACTTATTGAAATAAAACTAGTTTTCGGATTCATCTCTCGTATATTGATAAATCCGAAAACTAGTTTTATTTCAATAAGTCCAGCTCCCGAAAACCTAAGAACATACTAAAATCAAACTTATAAAAGCAGCTCAAAAGTAAAACTGATTTCAACATATTTTTTACACATGCATATTTTTCTGAATCTAATATACTTACCCCCTTATTCATAAACGTACATTAGATACGTTTTTGCTATAGAATGCTTTGTCTTTGTCAGTTCCATTGTCAAATGTGCAGGATAGAAAGGAGAGATTAGCAACACTTTAGCTAAAATAAGTTTGTGAATAAGAGGGTAAATATACAATATGGAGGTAAATATAAATATATAATATATACATTACTGAAACCATTAGGTAGGTGGTAACCCTAATGCCCTGGTTGAAACCCTAATTCATACAATGTTAAGTCTTTCTCTCTATTTTATCATCAAATTGCAAAGAAAAGTTTAAAATAACTACATCTTATCTTATTTATGTTTATGAATCATTTATAAAAGACAAAATACTGTAATTTTGTTTTTTAGAAAAAGCATAATTTTTACATTCTGGGCTTTTTTTTGTTATGGAAGTGGCAAATGAGCTTGCAGTTCACATTAATGTTAAGTGATGACTGCAGCCTAGACACCCACACAATAACCAAGGTCAAAACGCAGATGCATTACCACTCCTGAGGCCTAAGGTTGTTGAGCCTCGGAGCCGAAAATTACAGCGCCTTGGAGGTAATATAAAAACTTACCATCTTCTCCCCACAAATTGGATGTGAACGTTTGCCTAATCTGCTTTAATTTTCTCTTCTTATCAATGGCCAGTTTCCTGTTCTTCCTCGCAAGCTCTACTTTCTTCACCAGTAGACCCTTTTTCGATTGCCGTTTCTCTGTTAGTTTTGATAGAGCTGTTGGTTTAGTTCCCACTGGATTGACACGGTTCCGTTTTTTGTTAGGATCTGGAACCTGTGTAAGCAATAGGATAAGTTTTCATAGGTCTTTTTTTATGTAATAAAAGTGTCAAACAAGCATGCAGTTCACATTGATGTTAAGTGAAGACTGCAGCCTATAGACACCGACACAGTGACCAGAGGTCAAAATGTAGATGCGTTGCCAATCATGAGGCCTAAGGTTTTAGGCCTCTGTGCCGGAAATTACATGGTCGTACATTACCACCTGACCGGAACACGATAGTGCTGAACACTACCATTTAGCGTCAAGTATGTGTAATGTGTGTAATGTGGTGGTGCCTACTCCCGCGAACTCCATCACACATGAGCTACATACATTGCGGAACTCTACCACTAGAGTTTACACTGAGCTAGGGTTTTGTTCTGTCACAGCTGATCCCCGAGGTTGAAGGCTATCAGAAATAAAAGTGTTTATTTTTTATCTCAGATGTTCTTGGGATCTTTCCATTTTCTGGAAATTTCCCAGGGCCACCCTCAGAGTTTGTTAATGAGCTGCGAAGACCAGATATGTCAATATTCTCACCGCCTGTTGCGTGGGTTTATGAGACAAAACATAAATGGTGAATTGTAGGAATGTTATATACATAGTTATAAGTTTTTCTTGTTAATAAAGTTTTGTCATTATTAACAAAATTATATCTCACTTTAGATGAAGGCAATAAAATCTCATAGCATCTTGGTGTCTCAGGGAGTTGTTTCCTTTTTCTTTGTTTAAGTGACAGTTGTTTCTCTTCAACCTTCACTTCTGGCTTCTCATCTCCTCGAGTGTCGACCACAAATAGTTCACTGTCTTCTTTTGTGTCAAATTTGCTGAAATGTTTGTTAAATATTGGACAAGATATTATAAAAGATTCCAATCAAAAATACTCAGGATGATTACTTATGCTCTCTGGTACATAACAAATCAACGGTTTTATGCTCAACCTACAACTATACTTTTGCAATATTAAAAAAAAAAACACATTTAATTGGTCTTGATTTGTCGAAACTTGTACGAAATGTGATATAAAATATCTTGAGTATTATTTTCAACACTACCGTACATTTTTATATGAAAATTAATGTATTATATAAATACATGGCAGTTTTATAGTTAGAAATAAGATTTTTATTGCAAAATAACACATGTTTATGGTATCAACATAACCTCACCCTAGTCGTTCTTCCAGTCTCTGGTCGTCTAGGAAGTCCTCGACATCGCGGATATCACAATATTTACGCCACGCTTTCTTATTCTTTTTCGAAACATGCTTCTTTTTCTTTATCACAGACATTTTTCATAAATATTTTGCAATAAATCTCCGCGTGAATGACACAAAACTAAAAGAAATGTCAAATCAGAATGACAGATGAACGATTGACATTATTTGACATTTTACATGTTTTTTTTATTAATTTGTTTCACGAAATGGATTCAAGTTTTTTGCAGCTAATCTTCATTTTCACATTCTTTATTTATTGACTTAACAAATATTTTTATAGAAAAAAAATATAAATACGTTTGATTTCAGGTGATACTTGAAATCAACCGTCTAAAGTCTCAATTCGACTATATTTTTTATGTTTGTCACCTCAGAACTTTCAACTAGACTTATTATATGTCCTGATTTTTTTTTAATTTGAAGCCTTGTTCTTCTCTTGTGGTTCTATTGCCAAAATGAGATCTAATGATGGTATCATGGAGAAATCGAAGGAAACATAGGGTTTTTGTTGTATTTTCATAAATATGTATTTGAATATCATTATTTCACGCTCTTGCGTTCACGTCAGTGGCACAGGACTCCTTAAAAAAATCCTCCGTAAAAAGTTCGGAGTGATGCATTATGTTAACAGAACATACTTTTTTTTTTATTGGCAACCGCGAGGAGAACATACCTATCAGAAGTGTTTTAAATGTGTGTCACTTTGTTGACATTTACACAAAATCTAAAAAGTTAAACTAAAAAAAAAGAATTCCGACTTCAGCTATTTGCATGTTGCAGGATGATGCCACAGGATGATTCGGTATGCCGAAGGGAGCCGTCAGTGGACGACGGCCCTTGGCGATTTAGTTTAGGTTCGAAATAGAAAGTCATGGTAGGACCGTTGATCTTTGCTAGATCATCATCTGTTTACTTCTGGAGAAAAAAAAATAACATATCTTAACATTTATTGTATCACCAGTGCTTAAAAATACGTAACAAGATTAATTTATTAGACAATATATAAATGGCATTAACAGCTAATAGGCGGGTCATAGCAGAAAAAATCATTCTTCACAATCTTCCTCTTCTTCTTCTTCGTCCTCATGTTCTTCTTTCAATTCTGGAAAGTGATAAGGTGATGGTGATTATGACGTTGGAAAGAGGGGAACTTAGCAGTGAAGGATTAAGGGGGAGGGGCAGGGGGGTCCGCCACGGGCCTCCGGTTTGTGTTAAGGAAATGTCATCTTTTTTTTTGCTCGTGCGTTAGTATATTTTAGAATCGATCGACCGTATCAAATCATACGGGGGAGCCAATATGTGCGCGGCCGGGCCCCTAATTTTACCTCATGACCGATTTTTTTTGCTTGTGCATGCCGCCCCCGGCCCCTGATCACCTTAGTCCGCAACTAGAACTTAGGCCTCAAGTATTACATTCAGAGCTGTTGTAGGCAGTGGACATGTAGTCTTAGTAGCAATTACGCGCAAGCAAAAAAAAGGACATTTTCCAACATAGCCTCAAATGAGGAAAAATTAGGGGCTCACGCACATTGTGGTCCCCGCAGCTCAGTGACCTTCCATGATGATAAGAGGCTTGCGGTATATCGAGAAGAATGCGCGAGGAAAAAAAACAACCCTCTTAAAATCTTCTATTTGGTGTAAAACTTTTATGATTCAAAATTCGTGCGGCTTGGGAACAATCACTGGTCAAGCGCGACCAGTCGACCTGTGGTGGCCCCGAACCGGAGGCCCATGGCGGACCGCCCTTGCCCCCTCCCCTCAACACCCTTTCCGCCACTGGCTCTACGACAATATAACAAACTGACAAAACAATGCTAGATTGCAACGTTCAGCGCTGTTCTTGTTTCAAGGTGTGTAATAGAGGGGCCCAAGAGTTTTGCATTTCATCATCATCATCATCATTTTGTAGAAAGAATTTCACAGTTGGACAAAATACTCCCCCAAAAATTGCCAAAACGAACGGTCCTGGGGTGCGACATTGCTGTTGTCATTATCATTGCTGTCAAATTTTAAAGTCGATTTTTACTATAACTAAATAACAATAACGGAAATAATCTGTCATTATCGCTTGTTTATCACCTACGAAAGCGAGAACATCAATCAGATTATCACTACTACTTTTAAAGTAGCTGCAAATCGACATGAAAATTTGACAGCATTGACAATGCCAACAGCAATTTCGATAGGCGGTCTAACCTCTGGGCCGCCCTCATCCAGCGATTACCCGCAACCTTCAACAGGTCGTCGGTCTACCTCGTGGAGGGCTTGCCTACACTTCGTCTGCCGGTACGCTGTCGCCATTCGAGAACTCTACTGCGCCAACGGCCGTCAGTTCTTACTGCATTTAGGCTAGGTTGCACCAAGATATAACTTTAACAGATTTCTTTAAGTTAGAGAAGAATGTCAAATTCTACAATTACTTAAACTTTAACAAATTTCTTGGTGCAACCCAGCCTTGTGTCGACTGTGTCAGATTAAGATAAGAGGGACCTTGTACCCTGTTACTCTAGTTGGAGTACCTATTCGAAGGAGATGTTATTCTTCCTCAGGAGATTATAAGCTGATAAGGTGATGAGACAGGATCACCTCGATAATGAACATTGATTGTTAAATAATTTAAAAAGCGTGACCACGGTGGAAGAGTTATCTTATTCAGTCTATTCTCCGATAAATCATCCTACATCCATCGCATTACCTAATCTATTTAACGCCAATATTTGGCAACCCTCAACCACAAATAGTTGTAATTTCTGGCTCCTTGTCTTTTATTATTTTTTTGTAGTACTAAGTCGCAGAATAAAAGTTACTATGGGTGGTCACCATGAGCCATCCTTTAACCCAAATCGAAAGAATTTAGAGTGGTAGAATAGATTCACTTAAAACATCCTCTCTGAGTAATATTTACCTCCATTTTTGACACTTTCAAAAAGGTCAAGGCATCAGCATCTTAGGTCAAGGATACACCCATCAAAAATTCTGATAAATCGGAAGTGAGCTAAATAAAATGACGACTTTTTGAAAAAAAATAACTTTTGTCCTACGTGTGCGGCCCAATTTAAAGAACTTTATTAACGATTTCGTGGAGTTACTCAACAGGGTGTAAGGTGTCCCATACCTTAATCTGACGCGCACGAATTAATCATAACATCCTTCTGTTGGCCTTCAAATTAATCTAATAAAGTTATATTTCTCTCACCTGTTCCTATATTTTTATCTACATAATCTGCAGGGACTAGCTTGTCGGGTTACCATTGAGGGAACTGAATAGGTTCTATATCTCCCCATTCATAACCAAAAGAATCGTTCTCATATTGGGGTGATTTCCCTATAAACGTGTTAGCTTCAAGCAACTCAAGCGTTTCAGCATTTTCAACTTTGTCAGATTCTAATTTAACATTGGAAACAGTGACAACTGGAATTATTTCTACAAGGTGGGATATTATTTTTGGTTTCGCTTTTGATATATGAAAAGAGAGTGTTTTTGGTGAATCTTGTGGATGGAATGTTTTTATGGTGTTCCCGAAGGTCTGAAGATGTGGTTTTCCAGGCTTTGACTTGAGCAGGATTGGACCGGCCTCTGAAAACGGAAAATACTCGCTTAACGAATCGTCTTGATTCGTCCCATCGCGAGGGATACCCGGTTGTGTTTTCTAAAGTGAGTTTAATGACTAGTGTACCTAATCCTTGGGATTACTAATAGGTTTAATCAAATAAGGACAAATTCATGTACGTAATCAATGTTTGTACACCTAGATGTTTTAATCTTTTGTGTTTTTGGAATGTAATAGAATTGAAACTGGTTGAATTTGTAATCTGAATTGATATATATATACTGAATTTGTATACTGAGTTTCTAATCCTATTTAGCAAAATTTAGAATGTATAATCCTTTTTTATAGTAATCTGCATAATTATTATACCAACTATTTAATACAATATATTTAATTTAACTTAACTTAACAAATCGGTTATTTGTCAATTTTGTTTCTTATTTGAATTGTTATTAAATTTAGAATCTGACCAAGTATAGCTGAATGGTACCTAATACTTACCCATGTTCGAAAGAAAATCGTACATTGGAATTTTCAAACATTTTTTAGAAAGTCTTTCAAGCTAAGAATATTTCAGTTTCACGGAGGGGTTAGTCAAGGCCTAATTAAAGTAACAGTCAATAACAAGTTGGAAAACAGTCGGAAAAAGTGAGATGTCAAGTCAAGAAGAAGTCAGAAAGAGTCAAGTTTAAGTCCAATAGTTTGTCATTCAACAGTCAAGAAGTTGAAATAATAAAATATTTAACAAAAACACACTTTATTTTAAATATGTTTCGAGTCATAAACTCTCAAGTTTATGGCGACATCGCACTTAATCGGTAGTTAGTACTGTTACTGAACAAGTTTCTTTTCATTTTTGTAAAATAACACATTGTTACAAATATACAAAAATGAAAGTGAAAATTGCAAAATAAATATTAGTTCTGGTAAAAAAATAGTATAAAAATGTATCACAAGTGTAAAAAATCCGAGTCTTCGCTTAACTAGTTCGTAAAAAACTTTATTTACATTAATAGGAATCTAAAATTGATGACTTCAGAATAGTTCTCAAAGGTGATGAACAAGAGGAAATTAGATTATATGAGGAAACGGAACTGAAAATAAAGTTAAAAGTAAAATACCAGAAACGTTTTGAGCCTATTCTAAAAGCCATCGGACGAGTTCCAATTTTTGTTTCATTTGTTGTTCTTGATGAATAGCAACTAAAGATCATGATGCTGACAAATCCAAAATCATTCACCTCGTGAACAAATGAAACAGAAAGTGTTCCTCAAAGCAAACTACCTAACATGTTACTAATGATGATAGTCCGACTGTTGGTAATATTCTTGGTTCTGTTCTGGTGCTGCTGCGTACTCTTCCACGCTCGTACCTTCATGAGAGGTGTCCTTGTGGTGACCGAGACCCGCTGCCGCTGCCTTCGCTGCTGCTTCCGCCGCGTTCGCCTGTGCTTGTTGGGCCGCAGCCTGTAAATTTAGCAAGAACATTTTGTTATTCAAAAATATTTTTCTTTTTTATTTAGTATGACTAGCTGTGCCCGTTCATCTGCGTAGAAATATTTTTTATCGTGTTTGCAACATCTTTCATTGATACTCAGCTCCTATTGGCCGTAGTCATATTATATAAAGTGGACTAAGTATACTTCCTTGATTAATGAACTATCTACATTTTTTTTTTCAATTGAAAACAGTATTCTCTGATATTAGCGCATTGCACCAATCAAACAAACAGAATCTTCAGTCATCAACTGATTAAAAGTGACTGATCAAGTAACTTAAAATGGATAAGGTGTCAATATAGCTTTTATTGAACTAGATCAAAACAAATATCAAAATTCCTAAAGATATGAATGATATTATTATGAATTTTAGCAGTATTGAGATTGTATAAAAATATTAAATAAAGTATAAAAAAGAGAACCAATAAATAGTTAAACATACTTGGAAAAAAAGAAGAAAAAGAAAAGAAGATGCAAATAAAGAAACAAAAATGATAAAATTGTTTCGACAAAAATGTGAAAGAAGACAATAAGTATAGAGGTAGAAAAAGAAACATAAATAGATTTTCCACCGTGTTTATTAAGAGTACAACAAAATTTTCAGAAGAGCCATAATATTCTTATGTCTTCAAGTATGTATATCCTCTTGTTGTTCGTTTCCTGTCCACGAAAACAGTTCATGATTTATAAATTATCTCTTAAAATATAACTTGATGTTTGAGATTGGAAACCTAATCCAATATATTTTTACTCAAGGAATTTTATAAAAAGGATTATATTCTAAACATTACCAATTTGATTGAAATGTTAAAAATCAAGCCAAACAGTTATGCTAATAATCGATATTTTAAGGTAGTTAATTACCATTAGCAGTGGAAACAATGGAGTTGTTCTCGCAGCGTTTGAAATTTTGTATTCTACTTTTTGACTCACCTACTATTCTGTCTTCAGTTTGAGTAAGGTACTATCGAACAGGATCGGGGAGTCAAGTCCATTTTACAAAGATTTTGTCCAGATACTTGTTGGTACTACCTACTTGGATACCTAGTTTAATGTCTCTGAATTATTTGTCAAAATTAAATCGTGTACAATATTCCTAACAACCATGTCAACATTGAATTTCAAGAATCTACGTCGTAACCTACCTTTTAATTAAAAATCGATTGCGATTACATGCAAGTATGGCCCAGAAGAACTTGATATCTCTTCAACAATTCTTACCTGAACATTAAAGCATAAAAACCTCGTCATGTCTGTCCAATCTTCTTGTTCTCATTACTAACATCCATGTTTACCTAAGTTCCAATTACTTGACAGGTTAACAAGCCTATTGATCATATAGTTTTATTGTTAAATCAATCTAGTTTGCGGATGATTCTCTTAGAAAGAAACTTCGTCGTCCATACCTGAGCTTTTCTAGCAAAGCTTTCAGCTTGCGTGGCCTCGAAATCGAACCATGAAGCTGTTCTTGTAGAGAATGTGTGAAGTCTATCTGGCCAAATGCCAATCCTTCATCATTCATACCTGGGTCTTCAAGCAAGGGCGATCCAGAATGCTTTATAATATCTTCCTGTTCGAGTCTTCAAGGCGATATAAAAATATCTTGCATATATCAAATTCACTTTAAAAAAAACTTGTTCATACCTGAGCTTTCCTAGCAGCGGCTTGCGTAGCCTCGAAATCGATCCTAACTCCATGCAGCTGTTCTTGCAGAGTGTGAAGCCTCTGCCTGGCCGCGCCGACCATAGCCGTCTGTGCGCCGAGTTCACCTGCCGCTTGTGATGCTGCTTCATTGGCGTTCTCTGATGTTGCTTGTGCGGCGTTTAGAGCAGCTTGGATTACGTTAACCTGGAGATTGAGATGTGTGTTAATTTTGACTACTCTTGATGGTTTATTATATGTATAGCAATGTGACGCGCGTAGCCATGGTCCTTGGGGAGGAGATTATAAGGATCATGATCCCTTTTCCAAACTCAGATATGATAAGTACAATGAGTTTACCGGTGGTAGTTCTTGGGGCGTAATGACGTAGGCACCATAGGTTTTTGTTTAGATGTTTATTCACTTACCACCAATGTGAAGTGCTCATTCATATGTTACCATCACAATACAAAAAAATATATATCTAATAGAATCCCCCTGCTAGAATCTATGCATAAATGTTATTCAGCTCCTTCGCTGGAGCTCTGTCATACAAAATATGAAAATTGTAGAGCCAACGACACATTAACATACATAGAGTTAATTCGTGGCAATATACACAACATGAGCAGTAGACAAAACCAACCAATTCCAAACCGTTAAAAATCTTTAAAAAAAAATGATTCTGACTCAGATCTAGTAGTAGTGTTATCCAACCATAGCCTTGTTATGAATGAGTATCTAGAACAAACCTCCATGGGCAGACTGGCCAATGAACCTAGAGGTATTGAATTAAACGGAATCAGGAAATTGTAGTTACAAAGAGTGAAAACTACGCAAGTGACATTGATCTACTCGTCTAAAATTACAGTAGATAAGTATCAAGTTTTATTGAGTCCAATGTTGGAAAGTACTGTAATAAACTTTTATTAAGCTGTGAAGAAATATTTTTTCATCGGGCAAGTGGCGAGCACTAGATATGTCTCTCAACCTAAATATTTTAGGGGTCAAATTAAAAATGTTCTCGCTGCTTAATTATAGTTAAAGTTATTGAATCAAATGCATAATAAATTACTTATGTTTTTTAACGCGATTAGAGGCATGGCTAGTAGCTATAGTCAACCGTTAGCCATGTTTAAAGAGTAATACCAGAGAATATGTAATAATACTACGTATAGAATGGACACTTCGACGTCCCGCCCGATTTGCTCGCATCACTCAACCTCTTTGGTGTTTTGTACGTGCTACGCACAAAGGTGCGCGTGTAAATACACGTCACTGATTGATGTCTGTATAATAGAAACCAAATTAAGCGTTTGTATGGAATTCTGGCGGAGTGTCCGCGGTGTGGTAATACAGACGTTAAAAGATATATTATTATGCATTCATACACCTCTGACTACCGGTTCGCGGCAATATAGGCGTAAGTGATTATATTTTTACGATTTTAATTAATAATGTAGCAAGTGTCTATCTTGACAAAAGCTAGGTCTTTTTAGATTCCGAAGTCAGGGCCAAGAAACGGAGCGTGACTTTGTGAAATTATTACGTCATCGACCTAATTAGGTTTTTCAAACTCATTATTTATGTGTGCCAACACCGTTTTCATATAAAAAATGGTGGACGTGAGCATTTAAAAATGATAATCGATTTGGACACGCCCGTGACTATTCGGGTATTTTTAACGAGATCACAATTAGTTAAAGGCACCTACTATTTTTTACTACAGTAAGTAGTTGCGTTAGTAAGTACAATTATTTACTTCAGTAGTTGCAAAATTCGAGGGCGGGTCTAGAGAGACACTCTACACTAACTTCACTCGTGGAAGAGCTCCAGTGTAGGAGCTTGAGAGCGTAGGTACCACCGCATTACCTACCTATTATGTGCGGCCAAATGGTAGTGTTCAGCAGTATCGTGTTCCGGTTAGACGGTAATGTATGGCCCCGTAATAACTATCACAGAGACAAAAGAGCTTAGGCCTCAGGGGTTGCAACGCATCTGCATTTTGGCCTCTGGTTTTTGTGTAGATGTCTATAGGCTGCAGTCATCACTTAATAACAATGTGAGCTACATGCTTGTTTGCCACTTGCCACCTTTCTTACATAAAAAAATAATGTATTAAAAATCAGCATTTCATTAAACTTTGTATATAAACAATTGATTCTTTTCGGGAAAAAACTTAAGAATACTTTCTTAGAATTATGTATAGTGAGATAATATAAAGCAAAAGGTCTAAGGGCTTCACACTATATAGAAAACGAAAAATAAAAGAAATATCCGAGCGTTACATGTAGGGGAGATAGATACCCTAAATAAAAAAAACGTGTTTTTCCTCCACCACTATTTTGGCGTGATTAAGGTGTATACTTGTGCCAAATTTCAAGTCTTTAGAACTAATCGTTTATGCGCTAAGCCGCGGACCGACAGACAGACAGACAGACAGACGGACATGGCGAAACAAAAGAGTTCTTTGTTTACTACGGAACCCTAAAAGTTCAGACACGGGCAACGAAACTTGCCGCTTAGGTGTGAACAGTAATTTTACCGCGTCCCCACGCGGTTTCGCTACCGCAGGCGGCAGCGATTACCGCGCAGGTCTGAATAGCGCTTCATATAATAATCTGTGATTTCGACGCATTGATTAGACTCCCGAGGCCTAAGTTGTAACCTCTGTGCCGAAAATTATAGGGCCGTAGCACCTGAACACTACCATTTAGCGACAAGTAGATTAGGTAATGCTATGATGCCTGCGCCTGTGATCTCTATTACTGAAGCTTTATCAAAAAATAATCTAATACAGTGGCGATTCCTGATGTTAATAGGTACTAGGCTGAGAGTGAATCGCGAGTTGCGTTCGTGATAGAAGACCGCAGAGCTCGTAAAATGCAATTGTTTATTGTTGTTTTTATATTATTTCGCATTAACACATGCTTGTGAAATATATTTTATTTTAAAGAAAAATGGAAAGAAAAATTTGAGTTCAGGCGAGACTCGAACTCGCGGCCTACTGGGAATCTAGTCCAGCCGCTCTTCCAATTGAGCTACTGAAGTCCTGCCCGATTTGTCAAATCTTTCCTTCACATTTATTGCCTTGCTTTATGGTAGCAGTAGCGCCATCTATTGCCAACCATGCTAGTTAGGTCTATTATATCGGTTGCCTAACTAATAAAATATATTTCACAAGCATGTGTTAATGCGAAATAATATAAAAACAATTATTAAGGGTAAAAGCGACTCCTTTACGATATTCAATAAACTGAAAAGTCTATTATATCGGTTGCCTAACTAGCATGGTTGGCAATAGATGGCGCTACTGCTACCATAAAGCAAGGCAATAAATGTGAAGGAAAGATTTGACAAATCGGGCAGGACTTCAGTAGCTCAATTGGAAGAGCGGCTGGACTAGATTCCCAGTAGGCCGCGAGTTCGAGTCTCGCTTGAACTCAAATTTTTCTTTCCATTTTTCTTTAAAATAAAATTGTTTATTGTACCTAGGTGTTAGTAATAAGGTCGTAAATATAAGATTATTTACATTTTAATGCTTAAAAATTACGGTATGGCGGCGCCATCTTAGAGAAATCGCCACTGCGTAATAAAAATATGACAAAAAAAATCACTAACTTATTTAAGATGGTATCTCATTGGACAAGACGTCCAGGGGAAGGCCGGAAGACAATAGCTTGTTCTCAACTAGCACGGTCACCGCCGCTTCCATCAGTTTGTTCAACTAACAACAAATTTGGGAATCATTAAACATTTTATAAAAACTCACTTTTTAGGTATTGGGCCTATGTAGGCAGCTAGTCCCACATATGTCTTATTCAATGGGAACGCAAAGGCCTTATAAAATTTAAGCTACTGCCTAAAGGCAACTAGGAGGACGCGCTTCCTAAGGGGCTCATTGAGAGATGATTAAAATATTACGTTCACTTAGGTACTTAGGAATCAATTATAGGTAATTATGTATGAAAAGTGTATTACGCTTATGTTCCCAGGATTTGATTGCTGGGTCACTTAGTAAATCATATTAAGGCATATCCAACTAGCCTTTCAGGGTAGAGAGCGTGAAATACAAACAGAAAAAAACATGGTGTTTTTATGACGACAGAGGAGATGAAGAGGAGAAAAAAAACGTACAATTTACTTTTTTATGTGACAAGTGGCTGATCAAGCATACAGTTCACATTGACAGTAAGCGCAATGCATAGACGGCGTCTCTCCAAACATCCAAATTTGATCAAATATAAATTTTATTACCATATCTTAAAGTACATTAAATGTAGAGGTATGGCCCCTCCTGAAACCTGTGATGGTAACTAATTAGAGCAGTCTCTTGAGATGCCGAATGACGCGTAGGTAAGTATATTTATATTTCTTGGGCACATTACCAAACTCTGCATCTACTAAAAAACAAAATAATCTACAATTTATAGGACTATACGCACAATCTTACTGGAAAACGGTAACACTGAAAACTACGAGTATAATTATGCAGCGGATAATAATCCTATTACATTTGACCTTACAGCCTATAAAAATCTGAATCTATTAATTCCTATTAAATAACAAAAACCGATTAATTAACTGGAGTAGCTTCAAAATATTAGGTAGGTATGTGTTTTGTCCATTTTAATTCGACGTAAGCATGACTATCGGAATGCAAGATGGTCTACACCTACACTATCCAAACACTACTAAAACTCTACCCCATCATAAAGCACCTAATAAGTTTTAAATTAATCAGCACCTATTTTACCAGTTAACGTATCTACTACTTCGAAATTCGTTTACGTTCAAAAGCATTGTTAAAACAATATTGACAATTTCACCACAGCGTTTGTCACGGTTGCAACGGTGTCGTAAATAAGTTGCATGGTTTTTCATCTCTACCCACCTCGTGTAGTAATCGTGATGGTTGCAAATCGATTACAGGGCAGATATCGGCTATTGTGATTGATTATTAATTGAATTTGACAATGTTAAGTGAAAGTAACGTGCCTTGAGCGGGACAATGTTGAAAATGCAGGAAATTGCAGAAATAGATCAAGTGATTCTATTTTTCTTAGCTGTATTTCTGGTTTTGTGGTAGTAAATGACTATTAGGTGCTGCTTAGTTATTCTTTACGGTAAAATGCACTTCATATTCTAAAAATTCTTTCGTTGCGATAGACTAGTCAAGAACGCATTTTTAACAGGTAAAATAGTGTGGTAGCGTTTGGGCGTAGGCATTACCGCATTCTCTAAGCTATCTGCCACCAAATTATAGTAATAAGCACTATTCTGTTCCGGTTAGATAGTAATGTATGGGCCTAAAATTTCTATCATAGAGACAAATCAACTGTGACGTTACTGGTGTCAATGCTGCTGCATTTTGGTTTTGGTGTAGATGTCTATACGCTGCAGTTGTCACTTAACATCCATGGGAGCTGCATGCTTGTTTGCCACCTTCGTAACATATTATTTATATTTATTTTTTTATATAAAAGGATTCGATTATGAGGCACTATAAAGATTCTAATATGAGTCTTCACTCCTTCATATCAGGTTCGATTACTATGCCCTCGAACTCTACCAGTGCAGTGGTAGCATATAAGTTTCCCAATAAAGGTTCGACTTTTCCATTAAACTTACATAACATGTAATGAACATAAATAAGCGCAAGTAGGTATCTACGTAACTTCACGCCTGTAATCCCCGAAGGGGTAGGTAGAGGTAAATGCATGCATTCAAGCATACATGCAAACACCCACGATTCGCCGGTTACGTTTTTGGCCCATGTAACAGGTGGCGAGCCTGTTGACATCTCCGGGCACATTACCAAACTTTGAGGTACTGGGAAATTTCCAGAAAATGGAAAAATCCCAATAGAACCAGAGATAAAGAACCTTACACCATTATCTCTGATAATCCCCTACCCGGGAATCGAACCCAGGACCTCAGCGTAATAGTAGTGGCCCGCTACCACTAGGCTACCGAGGCAGTTAGTATCTAATACCTACTTGAGGTTAGTATTTTACCTCAAGTAGGTATCTAACACCAAATAATTAACTTTTTATATTAAATAGATATCTATTATCAAAATATTTCATACAAATAAAACAAATATTGACACAACAGTGTCGGTAGTGAAACTTACGTAAATTAATAGCCTTTCGTTATTCATAGTTTTTCTTTAGTTTTTAGTTCGGTTTTTACGCAAACGTTATTAACGTAACGATCTGAGTTATGTTTTTCAGTCGCTACTTTTTTCAGTGTTGGCCAAACTTTTCGTGTTTTTAAATGATATTGCAAGTTATGGGGTGGTCTTGACATGATTAATGTTTTGTGTTTGAAATCTTTTGTAATACTTAATGGGAGGATAAATAAATATATGCAAATTATTAGACTAGATTTTGACTATTATGAGATCCATATTGAGGCACTGGGATGCATACATTTTCTTATAAAAGAGTATCTTCTATGGTAAATTGCTTAATAATGAGTACGGTCCAATACGTAAACAAGAAACTCACTGGTAGAGTTTCAGTGTAGGAGCTTGAGAAGGTAGGTCCTACCGCTTTACATAATCTTTCTGCCGCCAAATGGTAGTGTTCGGCACTATCGTATTCCGGTTAGATGGTAATGTATGGTCCCACAATAACTATCACAGAGGCAAAACAGCTAAGGTCTCTGGGGTGGCAACGCATTTGCATTTGGACCTCTGGTCTATAGGCTACAATCATCACTCAACATCAATGTGAACTGCATGCTTGTTTGCCACCTTTATTACATAAAAAAATCGGTGCAAGCGTTTTCAAATTATCGGGGAACATACATAAAAAAAAAGATCCGGATGAATTGAGAACCTCCTCCTTTTTTCGAAGTCGGTTAAAAACTTTTTTTACTAATTACTGGATTTTGTGACGTGATGATGCTCTAACATTTTAAGTGAAACAATGCCATGAAACGGGTCGAATTTGTTGTTACGTTTAATTTACTGGCGATACAGTTTCAGTTTCAGTGTCGGTGCTTGTGTGGTAGTTTGAAAAATGTATTTTCGCATTTTAGTGTGCCTTAGACAACACCACTGAAGTAAAACTTCTTTAGCTCCATCTCTTTCTATCTTCACTAACTTATGCCTCACTAACTGTCACACTTAACGCCTCGTCCGATCACACTTTCCATAACGTGCTCATCACGCATTCATCAACTTACTCCGCAAGTCAAGCGTGCGTTCATACAAACAAATCCTTACCTGGTGCATAGCCTGTTGGGCAGCTTGCGCCGCAGACTGCGCGGCTCTCTTAGCTTGCTGCAGCTGCATCTCTTCTCCTTGCAGAGCCACCTTCGCGTCTCTCACTTGCTGCTCCAATCCCGACAGGATGACCTGCTTCCCGGCCAAAGCTGCTTGCGCTGTCGCACTAGCTTGGGCAGCAGACTGCGCTAACGTATTTTTTGCCACATAAGCTGCTTGGTAAGCTGCTGCAGCCTGATTCCCAAGCGCTGTCTTCGCTTGATTCGCTGAACCCACAGCAATCGTTCTCAAACCACTCCCTCTACTGAAGCCTTTTTTCGCTTCACCACCACCCGACGCCGCAGCTTTTACGTCGCTGATGTAAGCGTCGTAGTGGCTGGCTGACTCCTGAGGCTCCTGGGCTGATGATTGTGGGGCGTTATCGTTGTATTCGTAGTCATATTCTGCGTGTGCTGAGTCTCTTGAACTGGCGGGCGCGGCGGCGGCTATTGAGAGGGCGCCTGGAAATAAAACTGTAGTTGTAGTGGCCTGCTGCTACTAGGCTACAGAGAAAAACTAAAGACTATCATCTAGGTACCTAATATATAGACTAATCAAATTATTACTATTTGAAAATAGTATGCCTTATCTCTCAGAGTAGGTGATCATTTGGTCGAAGAAATCGATCAGAATACATAGCCATGTATTTTATTTAAATTTTCTTTTCTTTCTATTTTTTTATTCATACCAACGGGGTTAATATATAAAGAAGACACCAAAAACAAACAGACAACCGGTTTCGTTTTTAAACCGATTTGACACTCTGACTTCTGGAAACTGAAACCGAGCTACCAAGGCGAGTTTCTTTTTATGTAATAAAAGTGGCAAACAAGCATGCAGTTCACATTGATGTTAAGTGATGACTGCAGTCTTTAGACACCCACTCAATGACCAGAGGTCAAAATGCAGACCCGTTGCCACTCCTGAGGCCTAAGGTGTTATATTCTTACATATTCCGCATTCTGTTTGTAAATAAATGTTTTCAATTTTATTACCCAATATTGCGTGTGTCTACAAAAACGCGTTATCTAATTAAGAACTGTTTCGATATCGGAAACGGTCTCGCGTGCGTTACTTCCTAACGTTACGATACCTGTTACCCGATAATTATGTTTAGTTATGCGTGTGATGCGAATACTGATGTTGATTATACTTATTATCGAACGTTATGTCAGGAATATTTTATATCAAAGTTGCTAAAGGAATTAAACATTATTTTGAATGCCTAGTGGATGTACCTATAACTATTCTCTAGATTACTTTAGTTCAGCGGTCGACAACACGAGGCCCGCGGGCCGATTGCGGTCCGCCGACGTCTTCTTTGCGGCCCGTAAATGTTTTGTAAATAAGTCATAGGTATATGTTCGAACCACGATGGAACCACGCACGATTGACCGTTCAATGTGGTGTGGATACAGTACCGAGTCATTTACAGATGAACGTGATTGATCGCCAGTCTAATGATGCTCTCAAAAGTTCTTTTAGTTTTAGTGAAATCAATGATCTTGTTAAATTTTATGGAAGCTTGCCATCTGATTTTGACGAATTGAAAACGTTTGCTCAGCAGTTCATCACAATTTTTGGTAGCACTTATTTATGCGAACAAACTTTTTCAATTCTCAACTATAGAAAAAATAAATATGCTTCTCGTCTCGCAGATGAGCATTTGAGAACCATTCTACGAATTGCAACTTCAAATATGACAGCTAACATGCCAGAAATAGCTTCCCAAATACAACCTTAACATCACACTGCGAATTTAGTACTTAGCAGTTTTTATTTTCTTAAATAAGTGGGTATACCTAACGTGTACCAATAACATTTCACATGTTTATTCAATTTCATACCATTATTTTTTTTTGTAATATTTTTATCTAGAATACTTTAGATCAGCGGTCGGCAACACGAGGCTTGCGGGACTTTTACTGGTGGTAGAGCTCCAGTGACGGAGCTCGCGGGCGTAGGCACCACCGCATTACCTAATATACTTGCCGCTAAATGGTACTATTCAGCACTACCGTGTTCCGGTCAGGTGTTAATGTACGGCCCTGCAATTTCCGGCACAGAGGCATAACACCTTAGGCCTCAGGTGTAACGCATCTACATTTTGACCTTGGACTCTATGTGGGTGTCTATAGGCTGCAGTCATCACTTAATATGAATGTGAACTGCATGTTTGTTTGCCACTTCGATAACATAAAAAAAACACAAGTGTGGCCTTTAGTTGATTTTACCACCATGCGGCCCATGCCTGCTAAAAGGTTACCGACCGCAGCTCTAGATCATAAATATGCGTAAAAATTAGGTTTTACAGCATATCTGGATGAACGAAATGATTCTGCAGCTGGCTGCTAACCTTATAATATAACTTTTGTTAGCTTTTTGGATTGTATTCAAATTTCCTTTTTTATTTTACTGGTGGTAGAGTTCCAGTGATGGGCATCATTATTTAATTTTCTTGCCGCTTAATGATGGTGTTCAGCGTGATCGTGTTCCCATTAACTGCTAATACACGGCCCTGTACTTTCTGGCACAGAGGCGTAAGGATAATGATCACGGTAATGGTAACATATCTACATTGAAATCGTTGATTTTAAAATAGAAAGGGTGCAGTTTAGCTTGCCGTCACACACAGTCCACCATTTAAGTGAATTTAAGCCTTTAATAAGTAAAAATAATAAATGTCACGACCACTGTGTCGATTGTGATAAAATATATCATAGAGGTGAATTCTGAGAAAGGATGCAGACCAGTGCCGGATTAGCCATATAGCAGGAGTAGCGAATGCTACGGGCCCCGCGCAATTGGGGGCCCCGTGGCTGTGCCCAAAATAAAACACAAATATGTAATACACCTTAGCTATTCTCAAAGGGAGCGTTGACCACTAATTATATAGGTATCTATATTATTACGTTGCAAGTTGGCAATATCACAATACTTACAGGGGGAATCCCCTAAATTTGTTTTCGATTCCTTTTCGTAAATGTTGTTTTATTTACATCCTAGTCGCGGATAAAAGAATCTTTGTAAGTTTCAAATAATAAGTAAGTCATTAAATTGTTGAAAAAAAATCTGTATCTGTAAAAATGTATATCTCTGTGATTTTAATACGTTTTTTTTTTGGAGGCTAAACTTATTTCAACTATTAGCTTTTAAAAAGATGATTGTACGGCGATGGCATACATTTCGTAATAGTTACCCATTTATCAATGAAAGCACTAATTTAGGTTCTATTAATTGAGAAAAATTGTGAACACCAAGTTATTCATTTACACATCGCATAAGTATATATAATTTTGTTAAAAACAAAGTATTCCTTACATTTTAAATTCTACATCTAAAAAGAAACTCACATGCTTAAGTATGAGTTTCGTATAGAAATATAATGAGAACTCTACATTTTTTATACGTACCTACAAAAGTTTGTAAATTCAATTCAGCTGTTTGTATTAAACTATGTTCTATGTTCAATTACAAGAATATGTGTTAAAAGAAATCACAGTATGTAGGTATCATTTTGTAAATATATCAAAACACATAACTTCTCAAGATAAAATGCTATGATAACGTCTGTTATTGTTTTGTACGATTTGATATGATACGATTGAATGAAATTATATATTGATCATGTATTTAAGTAATAGATTATATTTATTACTTTTTTCTTGGTTATGATTAATTTTATAAGTACTGGTAATTTAAAATTTAAAAATTTAAGTAACAAAACTTTTAAAAATATTCAATAAAAAAAACTCACCAACACATAATACTATCGTCCTAAAAGCCTTCATATTTCCCTCAGTCGAACTGTAAAAACACGTCAACTATTAACACAAAAAAATCACCAAAAAAAATAATTAAAAAATAAAAAACACAAAGCACCACTAAAAATCTGACCTCTCAGAACTTTCACGGTAAATTTAATTTAGTTTAGGTGTTTGGGGGTCGAAACTGCCCCTAGACCGTTTTGTGTGGCAATGATACCGATACTTAGTAACACTTCTATTTATAGTAAATGCTTGGTTGCCCTCAGAGAGCGTGCTTCGGTGGAATTGTATAGAGCGGTCACGACCTCAAACAATACTTTCATTGATAAATGAAATAATCCTTTGAAGATTATCCAATAATCGCTGTTATTCAATAACAAGGAAGCACAATTTTCGGAAATCTATTTTGTTATAGAAAACGATTATTTTCGGCGAGAGATTGTAATTGTTCGCTAATTGACTTAGGTACTCATCCAAAATGTCTCAATATATTTTTATTATGATGTAGATTAAAATTATAAAATCACACCCCTACATCTTATAAGATAGTTATCTTCAAATATATTTGCGGTACAATATTTTTTGTTAAAAATCAAAATTGTTATTGCAACTGACATGCTGGGCTAGGTTACTTTAGGTAGATGGTTTTATTATTCTGTTTATAATAATTTTATTTTTGAGTTGAAAAAAAAACCAAGGTTAAAAAAATAAATAAGGTTATTAACACCACACATTCTGACTAAATATCTTTGAAATTCACCATTGGAAAATGATGGTTTAAAATAATGATATAAACAGAAACAGCTCATATATTTTATACTTAAAAATAAATAGATGACTAGCTGTTGCCCGCGGTTCCACCCGCGTGTAAGTCGCTTTTCGCGTAACCTGTGGTTACGCTTTTCGCGTAACTCATCAAATCATCCCATGGTATCCCACAGGAACATTTTTTCGGGATAAAAACTATCCTATGTGATAATTCAAGTTATCTTCTATGTGTGTGCCAAATAAACACGGAAATCAGTTTTAGCAGTTTTTACATGAAGGAGTAAGAAACAAACAAACAAACATACGAACTTTCGCATACTAAAAAAAACATAGATGATAAAAGTATAAACTATGGCCTGGTTATTATGTTTAACGATACTTTACGTATGTATTAACGTAAATTTTTCATTCGGAAGATATAATCTAAAATAATCATAAATATATTTTCTGTAAGAACCAACAAAAATTTGTTTCCTTTAAATTCGAAGAAAATACAAACTATATTTAAAAATTGCCAATACAAAATTATAATATCATATGTACTAGGTCAATACCTTATAAAACAAGCAACAACCATTACTCCTTAATATGCAGCGGGAATGTTTCCGTCTGTCTGTTTGTGTATTTTGTAATGTGTTGTACATTATAATAGACATTTAAAGGCGAGCTACTGTACTGTCTGCGCACACTGGATACGAAAAAATAATCGAACGAGGGTAATATCATCTCTAGTTATATCCGATCGATATCTGGTTATATTTTGATCGTTCAATTTAAGCATTCTAAATGATTGTGAACTAACAATTATTTAATTTTATTTAGTATTTATTTGGTAATTACATAAATATCTCGAGAATACTGGCTATAGTACCATTGGTAAAGTTAAAAGTGTAAATGTAGCGTTATCATTTCATTGCCTATCCGCTTGTAAGCCGTCAAAGACGTTTTATAAATACAGCTCTTATGTAGTGGTAAGTAAATTTCCTAAAAAAAACTATCTACCGCCAAATACAACATACTCGTATTATGTAGAATTATTTAATTATGTTGTTACGCGCATGGCCCAGCGGCTGATGTAAATCGGTGTCAGACAGGGTTGCGTGCTTTCGTCTAGGCTGTTTATCATATATCTGGACAAATGCCTCCAGAGGGTGAAGTTGATGGATGTGGGAGTGCGTATGGGTGACTTAGTGGTGAACTGTCTTCTTTACGCAGATGATGCGGTAATTGTTAGCTCTACACCATCTGGGCTACAAGCACTAGTCACAGTCATGAAAGAGGATTGTATGGAGAAAGGCTTACAATTGAATGTGGATAAAACTAAAGTATTAGTATTTGAAAGAGAGGAGCAAAGAACAAATGCAAGGGTAGTAATAGATAATGCAGTGTTAGAACAGGTGGATGAAATTGTATATGTTGGATGTGCTTTTAGCAAGGATTCTAGGTACACCACTGACATAGAAAGAAGAGTGCTTGCTGGGAATTGCGTGAATGGAGCGTTGGGTAAGCTGCTAGAATCTAAACATCTCAGCCAGCGGGCGCGACTAGCCGTACATAATGCTGTACTTACTCCAACGCTTTTATATGGAAGCGAGAGCTGGGTATGCAGGCAAGAGCATGAAAGTAAGTTGAACGCGGTCGAGATGAGATCATTGCGCAAGATCTGCGGTGTATCACTCACCGATCGCGTTCGTAATGAAGATGTAAGAAAGAGGCTTTGTGTGAATGATAGTATCGGTGTAAAAATGAAAAAAGGCATGCTCCGATAGTTCGGGTATATAGAAAGAATGTCGAATGACCGAATGACTAAACAGATATACAATGCGAATGTGGATGGTTGCAGAGGCCCAGGAAGACCAAAACTGACCTACCATGACCAAATAGGTCGAGTTCTGTCTGATGGTGGGATCAAAGTCTTAGGAATCGGCGTGCATGTATGAAGGGAATGATGAAAGTAGACGAGGCACGAGAGGTTTGTCAGAACCGGGATATCTGGCGCTCTACACTCTCTGCCTACCCCGTTAGGGACCTGGCGTAAAGATACATGCATACATACATAACTTGTAATATTCTTGTGGCAAGCAATAAATGATTTGAATTGAATTGAATTGAATTGAAATGGTACAGCACTCTCGTGTTCCGCTTACATTACCACCTAGGTAACATATTACCCCGTTACGACTATCTCAGAGGTTTAAAACAACTTATAGCCCCATAAACTGCCTCGGTAGCCTAGTGGTAGCAGGCCACTACTACTACGCTGAGGTCCTGGGTTCGATTCCCGGGTAGGGGGTTATCAGAGATAATGGTGAAAAAGCCTTTGTCTCTGGTTCTATTGGGATTTTTCCATTTTCTGGAAATTTCCCAGTACCTCAAAGTTTGGTAATGTGCCCGGAGATGTCAACAGGCTCGCTACCTGTTACATGGGCCAAAACGTAACCGGCGAATCGTGGGTGTTTGCATGTATGCTTGAATGCATGCATTTACCTCTGCCTACCCCTTCGGGGATTACAGGCGTGAAGTTACGTATTAAAATTTGATTGACTATTTATGGTTTTGTTTTATTTCATACTATCCATATTTCTCATGTGCAATCAATTATTATCTATCCGTTGTATGAAAGTATCATTTTGGGGAAGGGACATTTCGGGCAAGAGACTTTTTGGGAAAGGGACATTTCGGGAAAGGGACATTTCGAGAAAGGGACATTTTGAAACCGAGGGACATTATGAACCGGATTGATCACAGAGACATGGCAACTCATGTCTCAGGGGTGGCAACGCATCTGCATTATGACCTCTGGTCCTGGTGTGAATGTCTATAGATTGCA
The DNA here is from genome assembly GCA_036365455.1 of Macrosoma leucophasiata. Lineage (NCBI taxonomy): Eukaryota > Metazoa > Arthropoda > Insecta > Lepidoptera > Hedylidae > Macrosoma > Macrosoma leucophasiata. Next base: position 1,232,994 of record JAWQUS010000004.1, on the reverse strand, counting down.
GTCATCACTTAACATCAATGCATGCCTGTTTGCCACCTTCCTGACATTAATAAAGTTAGGCTTTAGGCGTGGCAACGCATTTGCATTTTGACCTCTGGTTTTTGTGTAGATATCTATAGGCTGGAGTCATCAATTACCATCCATGTTAGCTGCATGCTTGTTTACCAGCTTCATTACATAAAAATTGTGAGATTATTTGTTGATAAGGTACGATGTCAAGCAACGTCACGCACCTATTTTTGTTTTTTGTAGGTTTGTCATCGTAAACTGCATGCTAATTTTCATCGATCAGTTTAAATCATTACCTATTTTACGATGGACATAATAATATACCTACAAGTTTCTAAGTAATATTTTCTGCCTTCTATCATCTATTATAACATTGCCTCCCCCCCTCCCTCCGGCGTCTGTTGTCTGTTTTTTTTTTCTCGGCAATGGCTTTACCGAGTATTATATGGCACAATGATGTTTGCTGAGTCAACTAGTTTATACCTTTATATTTTAAAAATAATAAGAAAGTATATACATATAATATATATTTTTGAAATAACAAGAAAGTTATGAATCCGAGGAACATATCGAAAAGCAGCAATTATTTAAAACGTCACATACAAAAGACTTAAACGCGTCAACTGAAGGTATTTTTCTATTATATGCATAATAGATAAACCGATACTCTAGTATAGAGGTCGCGGGCGATGCCTTCTAAATAAAGGAAGTCCAAGGGGCCGACCGCCTAACTCCAATGGTTTTATGCTTTCGATTAGGACATCATCTTGTCAGTTTCGTACCGCTTTTTTTCCTGGAAGTGTTTTCGCCCTCAGGTTTAAACTTAAGAGCAAAATGTTTTAATAGGCGGTACGAAACCGACTAAACAACGTCATAAACGAAGCTTAACGCCAAAACGGATGAACTGATTCTAAGGAAATTTAGATTGGACTTAGCTCAAGGCTCTCAAGGATTTAAAACAGGGGATGAAAGTTAATATCCAATTTTTTTAGGAATTCCACCCGGACGTAGTCGCTGGCAAATCGATCTACCTTGAGTCATAACATCTCTAACCAATCGGAATTACATCTTTGTTATTTTAATGGTTTATTTTGGAAGCATTGTGAGCTAAGAAATTATATCACAAGATGAAATAGTGACAAGATTAAATTCTATCGTTGAACAATACCATCATACAGTTCACCGGTTTTTGCACCACAGCGCCCACAGTACACGTTCTGCTGGCTTTGGAAGTGCGATTGTAGCTCTTACCTATTGCGCTACTGCCAAAAATAAATAAATACGCTTACACTCACAGCCCCACACTAGGTATAAATCTGTGTCGTGGTTGCCGTTGTACACACACAACACATACCTACACAAACACATATTCAGATTAAGAGAAATCTATCTTCTAGCGTTAGCTCCAGTGACGGAGCACGCGGGCGTAGGCACCACCGCTGCCCCTAAATGGTAGTGTTCAGCACTATCGTGTTCCGGTCAGCTGGTAATGTACGGCCCTGTAATTTCCGGCACAGAGGCAAAACACCTTAGGCCTCAGGAGTGGTAACGCATCTGCATTTTGACCTTGGTCTTCATGTGGGTGTCTATAGGCTGCATCAATGTGAACTGCATGTTTGTTTGCCACGTCCATTACATTAAAAAAATGAATAATAATGCTACCATCGTATGGTCTCCCTGAGAAGCTATACCACTGGACAGCCAGCTTTCTGTCAGATATTCTCATCAAAGTTTTAGTCGATGGACAAAGTTCTGACGCGCTATATCTATCTACAAACGCTGGCGTACCGCAAGGCTCTGTGTTATCTCCCACTCTTTTAATTCTGCATATCAATGATATGTTAGAATAGAACCCAAACTATCATTGTTATGCATACGACATTACGGGAGACACATACTACACTAGCCGCGATAATGCTTCTCGGACGCTTATCGAGGAGAGTAGAACTAGACTTGTGTTTGAAGTCGAGAACTCTCTGGAGCGAGTCTCTGATTGGGGAAAACTAAATCTAGTTCATCAAAGACACAAGTCTGCGCGTTTACCGCTAAAAAATCCCCATTTTTTGTAGCGCCACAGTCCAGAGCACTCAACTCACAATTAGTAAAAGTGTCGGTATCCTCGCAGCGCGTTGGCAACTCTCCTGCTGTTACAAATGTTCATAGGCGACGGTAAACACTTTCCATCAGGTGACCCGTCTGCTTGTCTGTCAATTCCTTTGAATTTTTTTTTATGTAATGGAAGTGGCAAACAAGCATAATAATGGGCCCTGTAATTTCCGGCACAGAGGCGTAACACCTTAGGCCTCAGGAGTGCACGCATCACATTGACGTTAAGTGATGACTACAGTCCAGAGACACCCACACAAAGACCAGAGGTCAAAATACAGATGCGTTGTCATCCCTGATACCTTAATTATTATGTCTCTGTGTTATCACATATCGTTATTACGGGGCCATACAATACCATCTAACCGGAATACGATAGTGCTGAACACTACCATTTAGCGGCAGATATATTAGGTAATGCGGTGGTGCCTACGCCCTCTAGCTCTTACGCTGAAACTCTACCACCAGTAAATATTACATGATGTTGTAAATGGAGTTATTTAATCAAACACTATCACTGCTCATACAAACAGTATTTCGTGTTTGATAGTGATTAACCAAAATAATTTGAACCCCATTCGATACAAATACCGATACTAAACAAAGTTCATGCCTCATAGACTGTAGATATATGAATGCAATAAATCAATGTCCATGCTTCGACACGCAACCTGTTAGGCGTTATCTAAACACATAGAGCAACACGGACCGGCCGCGGATATGCAGGCTTTCCCCTCCGTCAAAGTACAGGCACAAGTGTTCCTATGCCTGTCGCCGAGATGTCTTAAATGTGTGTATGAAATTGTTCATGTATTTTTGTTAAAGTGAAGGTGTGAGTTTCGTAGTAATTGACGATGTTTGTTGTGTGTGTGACACACAAATTTACCCCCGCAAAAAATGACAGACTGTTTTGCATCGGTAATAATAATAAACGCCATGGCTACACTCCTCCGGCTCCGGTCGGCCGTTGACCCACACCAGTCTGATAATATACCCGGAGATGTCAATAGTCTCGCCCAATACCGTCTCTATCATAAGGGCACTCGGGGCTAGTGCCCAGGGCCCCCATCTTCAGAGGGCCCCAAAGGACCGACAATTTCTCTCACATAAATATTACGCACGGGTTGTATTGTACCTACCTGCTTTTCTCGTTGCACGAACGTCGATCATTCGATGTGTGTAGGTATGTGTATATGTGTGTATGTATGCATGAGTGATTGTGTGTTTGTAGTGTGTGTAATAAAGCAGACCACAGTGAAAAAAAATAGTTCGCTTTCTTTACATTCCAAAAGGGCCCCAAATTCTTGTGTGCCCAAGGGCCCCAGGATAGTCTAAGACGGTCCTGGTCTCGCCACCTATGTGGAACAAAAGGCTTTACTGGTGAATCGTGGGTCTGCATGTTTGTTTGTATACATTTACCTCTGCCTACCCTTTCGGAGGATAAGGCTGTGAAGTAAAATAACCCCGACGTTCTTTCGTCGGGGCAGCTAGTTTTTCTTTAAAAAATATTTCACCCGCATATGTTATTGTGAAAATTCCAATAATTAAAATATTATTTAGAGCTCCAGTGACGGAGCTCGCGGGCGTAGGCACCACCGCATTACCTGATTTACTTGCCGCTAAATGGTAGTGTTCAGCACTATCGTGTTCCGGTCAGGTGGTAATGTACGGCCCTGTAATTTCCGGCACAGAGGCATAACACTTTAGGCCTCAGGAGTGGTAACGCATTTGCATTTTGACCTTGGTCTTTGTGTTGGTGTCTATAGGCTGCAGTCATCACTTAACATCAATGTGAACTGCATGCTTGTTTGCCACTTCAATTACATAAAAAAAAAATATATATCTACCTACTGTAATTAATAGTATCAGTAACTTGCACAACAATTCGTGTAGATTTAGCACCGATATTTTGCATTTACCGCGAGGTCGCAATGATAAATTCAATCTGTTTGTAAGTAACAAGTAACAACCATGGAAATGTAACAGACCTACATTTTTTATGTCATAGAAAGGTAACTGTTACATTTGACTTACAATCTGTAATCTATTGCAATATCGTAACTAAGTAGCAATGTATAAGGTCTCTTCATCTCTACAGTCATGTATGCATCTATACGCCAAGTTCCACACGTTACGGGGAAGGCAGAGTGCTTCAAGCCCAAATATATGGCCCTACACACTTCTCGTGTTTCTTCTACACTAATCACTTTTTCATAGACCTTTTTAATCAAGATACATCACACATTCTTTCAGTCACTACAGTCTTGTTTTTTCAAATACATCAAACACATAGGTATCGCTGGCCGATGATGTAGAAGGTAGATTAACCATCTGACGATCTAGGATCCCCTGGATTGGTCAGGTCGGCGTCAGACTTACTTTACTCGTATATCCCAGGAATCACAAATCGACTCGAAGACCTGAGTCTGCGCAGAGACATCGGTTGTCTGTGCATCTTCTACCGCCTTTACAATGGTGAATGCTCTGATGAACTGTTTGATCTGGTGCCATCATCTCCATTCCTTCATTGTATCACCCGCCGAAGAGAGAAGTTCCACCCGCACAGATGGGACACTTGGCAGTGCTTAACAGCCCGATTCGCGCGTTAATTCCTCCCCAGAACTTGCAAATTGTGGAACGAACTTCCACCTGAGGTGTTCCCCCGGCGCTACAATATGGGGTTCTTCAAAACAGGCGTCAAAAGCGTCCTTCAGAGCTGGCAGCGTGCAGGCGACGGTAACCACTTTCCATCAGGTGGCCCGTCCTCTTGTCTGTCAATCCATTGCCATAAAAAAAAATATCGAAGTGGCGTTTATCAGCTAGGCCCTTAACGTTTGTCTTTATCTTTAATAACCAATGATTAAATAATACGTAACAGTTAATTAACACTTAAAAACAGAATATGTACACGTATTTTTTTTTCCGGAAAAAGAAAACATCTTTAATTGGAAAGTCGGGGCCACGCAGCGTCGTATTGCTATGAACAAAAAGTTCACAATTTTTTTAATACGATCGTGAGGGAGAAAAAAGTTCTCCAAGTCTACGAGCAGGGTCACTAGCCTAGTGGGGGATAAAAAAACGTATGCGACGTTACAGACGAGCGTTTAAAACGCGCGGTCAATTAGGTATTCCTATGCCACCTCGGACTGACCATGACCCACGCAAGCGGGTCATACACACGGATTGCCTAAAAGCCCAGACGGCAAACCCAAGGACCCAGCCGTATTTACGACTGGGGATGAGAACCCCACGCAGGGGGCAACTGCCCCGATCGAGGTTGACCGCAGCAAGAGATGCTGCGCAGAAGAGAGTACATCGGGTATTCCTATGCTGGATTAGTTGATATTATTGTGAAACCAATGGGGCAAGCTACGTATAACGGCAATACGAACCTTAAGTATTTGGTTTTTGGAGTTTACTCCATAAGAAACAATTCGAGTTATAGGGCCCAGTACGGAAATTTAATTAGGAGTAGAATCAAGAGAAACACGAAAATTGAGGCGGAACGTAAAGAATTATTAATTCCCCAAACTAAACTCAATCAAAGTAAACTCCCGTCATGCGTCGGAGCTGCCACACACCTTTTTTTCTGAAGGTACTCTTCTGTTGAGTGTAGCCTCGTCGGTCAGTTTTGTCAGTGTTGGAATGGTTTTATATCGATATTTCTAATACGGATATTTCTCAGAGTTTCACAGAAAAAATGCAGCAATCCATCTACGAATTAGATGCTGATAAGTAAAACTCGTCAATTGCTTCCTTAAAAAAAAACAGTGTTAGTGCTTGCTTGCTTTACATAATATGTTTATGTAGAGGCGCCTTAACGAAAGATGGGCAGCGACCTGTGATAATACTACCGCCACTGCGATCGACAATCTGTATGGCAATGACATATCCCCATTATGGATATTCAGCAGTGGATATCCTTCAGCTGATATGATGATGATGATATGAGAGGCACATTTGTTGGAAAAAAACAGTTTATTTTAGCGTTTGAAACGCTCGTCTGTGCGGGCTGTCGTAGTGACCGTTGTCTGCGACCCGCAAATAAATGCAAAGTTAGGGAAAGTGTATCACTCTCAGACCTTGGCCTACAGACCAAATAGCGAGTGTCCACTACACAGGAAAATCTGTTTATTACGTACACACGGTAAAAAGTGACGTTTGACAGGTAAATTATATTTACTAAATGTGGAATTAAAAGGTCAGTTAAGCTTACTAATATTTTTAATTTTCGGAATGACACATTCGAGTGTACTTAAAAAAATAAAGAAAATATGGGAAAGAAAAATTTGACTCCGGGCAAGACTCGAATCTGGTAAAGCGGCTGGACTGCTTATCCTGAGGTCGCAGGTTCGATTTCTGCCCGAAGTCAATTTTTTCTTTCCCATCTTTCTATATTTTCTACATATAGCTTTGTTGTTGATGATGATGATAAAAAATTATACTCATAAATATTGCACTCGAATTCCATAAGACTCTTGTTATTAACAAAAACATTTTAATAACTTCTTGACAACTTACTTGAAAATTGCTGTCACATTAAAAACCTGGTAAGTACCTCAATGAATTCCTATTCCCCAAAGAGTTCCAAGAATCTTATTCTTAGTTTAATGATTGATGTCTGATGCATTGATGCTGGAGCGTGAGACATGAAACGATCATAACATAACATCACGCCTGTATTTTCACGAAAGGAGACACAAAGATTGATGATACATTTATTCAAGCATACATTCACGATTCGCCAGTAATATTCTGAAGATCTTAATTAAAGGGGTGAGCTTAGGTATTTCTAACGAGAACAGCAATTCAGACCTAGCAAAAAAAACCTCTTTCTATTAAACCCTAACGTTTATAGAGGTTTGATTAAACAAGTAAAATTGTGTATAATGTTTAGACAGGTTGTTTTACCAGTAGTAGAGCTCGTAGGCACCCGCCTACGCACTAGAAATTCGCTACCGGAGATTACCAAGTCGTGGTACACGATAGCGCTATTCCTCAGGTGGTTATGGTATAGATTATGTACATATTAATAATAATGTCCTCCAGACCAAATTTCGGTCAGGGCGGCCAATCTCAACGGAGACTAGCCAACTGCGCGGGAGATATTATAGTGCACAAGTGTATGCCCAAACCCAGGTGTACTCTCTATTCCATTACTCTCATAGCCTGATGGGATAGCAATGCGACACGACCGGAGAAAGATCGGGCGCAGGACCAACGGCTTTACGTGCTCTTCGAGGCACGACCAGACTCCGGGCTACTAATGAGAATTTCCTCACAGAAAAAACCCAATATCAGATTTTCCCGACGTGAGGATCGAACCCAGGACCTCAGGCTACTACTGAGCCAACGAGGCAGTCGATAAGGCAGGTTATGTACAGCTCTGTAATTGTTGGCACAGAGGTGCACCTTAGGCCTCTAAAGCAAAAACGCATCTACATTGAAATCTCTGGTTTTTACGAGTATAAAGATGTTTGCAAGCTGCAGTCCGAATTAAGCAAAAGCAACTGCTTAGGACACGTGGTGGGGGGGCACCAGCGACAGAGAATTTTCTTATATAGAGGACGGGGTACACGCAAGCCTCAAAAAAAGACACAAAAAAATGAAAAATATTTCCTTTTTTTCTCATCAAATAGGACATTTGGATTTGTGGAAATTGGACAATTGGGCACACAGGGGTCAGCCATAGATTGCTTGGGGTATCTACAGTGTTAGGTACTTATTGTACCATGAATGTGTTTGCCATTTCATGACATACAAAAACAATGATCTTGCTCGGTAAGGACACCCACTTCGGATCATAGATCCAAGTTTATTGCGTCCAAGCGTCATCGACTCAAGCGTGGCGATTCAGTTTCGGTCACTGTTCAGAAAAATGTGCGGTCTGCCTAAAACTTTTCACTTCATTGATGGTGACGGGCAAATATTCCGTGGTGACGGGTAATCAATATTATTCAATATCACAAATGGCACCTAACCATTCATATTTTTGAATCAAAAATATTGTTGAAACCTGAGAAAGTTCGAATTAATTGTATCTACCAATTCGATTGACTTTATTATATTCGATTTTAGGACAGAACAATTCTTTCAATGCACTTTCCATGACGTGCTATACCATCAATACTTTATTGATTTTTCTATCACGAAATCAATGACAAGCCGTAAGAAACTGCATTGCTATATTTATTGAGTATAAAATAGCTTTGAATACACATTTGTAACGCGTAGCTCGAAATCATTTTCAATCAAAGCAATTTGTTTCATATTTATAAGTGATTGAAGCTATTTTATCATTGTCATAGTGGTGTTAACAATAGCATTAGTTCGTCACGGCTTGAAGTATTGTGGATTGCATTTATCACGTGCTATATTGGTCAATGTGACTCGGTTTATGAAACTGATGTTCCGCAAGTTCGGTTGCCAGTTTGGTACTCAACAACTCGAGTCGGAGTTGTTTTGTTTTAGCGACCGAAGAGAATAAGTTGCAATGACACGGATGCCGATGGCACGTTCTATAATTAGTGACTCGTTAGCGCAGTAGTCGCAATCGCGATGGTGAAGCCTGAACTCCTGGGTTTGATCTCCAGGTCGAGAAAATCTGTTATTAGGTTTTTTCTGTAAGGAAATGCCCAGAAGCAGCCCGGAGTCTGGTCGTGCCTCGGAGACCACGTAAAGCCGTCGGTCCTGCGCCCGATCTCTCTCCGGTCGTGTCGGATTGCCGTCTCATCGGACTATGAGAGTGAAGGAATAGAGAGTGCACCTGTGTTTGCGCATACACTTGTGCACTATAATATCGCCCGCGCAGTTGGCTAGTTTCCGTTGAGATTGGCCGCCGTGACCGAAATTCGGTCTGGAGGACATTACTTACTACTCGTATTACTTTAATTAGTTTAGATTGAAAACAGACGATGTATTATGATTGAGAATTTAAGAATGTTTTCCGTAAACACTTGGCGTTTGGAAATATGCTATGAATTTAAATGTATCATTCAATGAAAGAAACGTAGAAACGTTAGATAGGCGATAGCCAACGTGATCTCATCGACCGGGTCTTTTAGAACGTGCCTTGGACGCAGTGGCGTAGCTAGGAGAGAGCGGCGGGGGCGGCCCGCACCGGGTGCCACCCATTTGGGAGTGACACCCTCTCCTTAAATAACCCAAATTTGTTGTTTAGACGTGAAAGCGCAACACAAAACTCACTTCCTCGTTTTAAATACCAGTGGGCGCCAGAGGCAGTATTTGGACCCGCCGCTTGGACGTCTCCTTTTGGCGCGATCAAAAGGAGTGTAAATCGCGGCCGCTCTGATAAGCGGGTTCGGATGGTGACTCGTGTCAAAATAATTAATTGATGCTCTTTTCACAAACTGTCGGATGGTAGGCAAGTTGGCATCGATATGAAGATGGTAGCGAAGGTTGAGCTTCGAATGAAGTACCTATGCCGTATTTTTGCAAAGTTTATAAATATTAGAAAAACAAACGTTCATCAGTTGACTAAACGTTTTTATACAACGTGATAATTCTATAAGTGTTCTGAATTTCGACTAATAGAAACTATCATTTTATAACACAGTAAACGACAGAAGCGTGACTGGTAAATCTATCCGACACTCTCTACTTAAAAATCGAAAAATATTTCGTATAAATAAAAACATTAGGAATGAGACGCAACTGACCAAAACATGTTATTTAACGGAAGCCAGACCAATTTTCCAAGAGGCTAGAACTAAAGACAAAAAATAAGAGAATGCCTGTTTAACAGACTTCCGATATTTCCAAGTCATGATAAATTAGATAACTAGCTTAGTCTGTGTGGCTATTAAATAAGCGTTCACGCGGTCTTCAATTGTTTTATACGTTATACAGCGTGAAATGAGATTGGTCGTTTTCCCGCGGCAGTATAATTTTGCCTTCTGGTACAATCGAAACATAAAAAGTAATAATAAACAATAAGTTATTAAATAATAAAAAAATAAATCTTTAAAGGGTTACAAAATGTCAGTAATTCACTAAAAGAAACGTAAAACGAATGTGCATATTTTTCTTGTTCTTTCAACTACTTGAACTGTTGAACTAATGCGCTGTTGATAAAGTGATACAGACGCGCGAGTGATCTTAAAAGGTTTCTGTTTTATTGTTTTTGAGGTACATAACCCTAATAATGCGAATACCAGCCACCCACCCAGCGAATATTCGTAAATTTTCAAAGGGAAATAAGCTCTACGGCCTATCGGATACGGCATAACTATTAAAAAATAATATTATAGATCAACTGTACCTACTAGTTACTGACAAAAAATAATTTTCCTGTTTGAAGACAACTGCTTAATAACACTTTACAATGTATTCATATAAAGCTTTAGAGCTCTATTACAGATTTCAACCGTGTTTTGTATAAAAATTGTACATTTCGGCGATCTGAAAAATTGAAAGATATTCCGAACATTGACTATTAAAACGTGGAAAGTAGTTATTACTTCAGTACGTTGCGACCCTGCTTTGCCGCTAAATGGTAGTGTTCAGCACTATCGTGTTCCGGTCAGGCGGTAATTTACGGCTCTGTAATTTCTGGCACAGAGGTATAACACCATAGACCTCAGGAGTGGTCTTCATGTGGGTGTCTATAGGCTGCAGTCATCACTCATCAATGTGAACTGGATGCTCGTTTATCACTTCTATTAGATAAAAAAAAAACATAGCAGTCCCAGCATTTTGAAATATCATTTTTTTTACATTTTGAACAAAATTAATATGAAATCCGAAAAAAAAATCATATCAAATCGTATTCTTACTGGCCACACTAAGTGCATCGCCCAGTGCAACAATTACGCCTACATCGCGTTTATTAACAAAGTAGACTTATCAGAAATAATGTAATTTTGTAAACTTTTACAACAACCTCACAATCACAAGTAACCGTTCTTTTTGGCACGGTCTCTATTTTGCTATTGTAATCATTTTTGCAATTTGTCACCACCTGTCATTCCGAAAGGTTTGTTCAATATTTCGATCAGGTGGAGATTGTTTTCCTCTTGCATGTTGATAGAACTATATTAGATTGGTACTTAGAAGTATTGTTAAGTTGTAAAGTAGGTACATCATCTATTGTAGTTTTTCGACATCCATATAAAAAAAAACAATGGATTGCTCTCCGGCAGCGGCAGTGCCGGTAGAAGTGAAAAGGAGATGTTGCAAAAATGTATGGACCTTCGTCCATGTATTGTACACAATATCATTAACAGGCAAAATCAATATAAAAACGTTTTTTACTGCATATTTTCACTTATTTAGCTTTGTTTGCAGTTACAAAATATTATTTGCAGAATTGCAACTCAAAACCAACATGGCGAATATGGCGGGCGATGTCATTTTGACAAATTCCACTAACAATCGACACTAATCGATTTCCAATTTAAAGAAATTCATCGGAACTTCTTTAAATTGATCTATTCGATACATCGTTCTTTTGTTAATATGTAGTGCACTAGTAAGATACAGATAGCATTAGTTTTGTTTTATCTACATAGGTACTATCCCAAGCGTAGGTTGTATCGCCGCCATGTTGAACATGGTTGAAAATGATAAAAACGTTTGAATTAAATGTGGTTGTAACTCTAAAATATGTTCTTTAATAAATTCACTGTATTTTTTTCGAATCCTTCTTCAATTTACCCATTTTTTGAGGTTGTGTACGAACCAGAGCCGAGCTCACATCTCCTTTGACTAATAACTTTTGTATTTTTGATCACCATCAAACGTCACATCTATCATTGGCTCCAAAAAAGTAGGCGGACGCAATTCTGGTCAGGTGTCCGTCTTATGCAATTTTGATCAGGGTCACGTGACCTGACGCGAGTTTAACGTTTTTTATCCATTACAGAAATTTACAACGTGGCAAAAGAACTTTACACTTCTAACATTACGACTTCACCTTATACCATTTAATGAATGTTATATTACAAATATCTAATCCACACAACATTTTTACACGTGTAAGTAGGTAGTTAATAAACTAACTATACATTACCATCTTACCGGAACACTTACACAAATAGTGCTGAACACTACCATTTGTCTGCCTCCAGAGGGTGAAGTAGATGGATGTGGGAATGCGTATGGGTGACTTAGTGGTGAACTGTCTGCTTTACGCAGATGATGCGGTAAGCGGCCCAGGAAGACCAAGACTGACCTACCATGACCAAATAGGTCCAGTTCTGTCTGATGGTGGGGTCAAGTCTTAGGAATCGGCGTACATGTATGAAGAAAATGATGAAGGTAGACGAGGCACGTGAGGTTTGTCAGAACCGGGATATCTGGCGCTCTACACTCTCTGCCTACCCCGTTAGGGACCTGGCGTGAAGATACATACATACATACATACTACCATTTGGCAACAGACTGATTAGATAATGCGGTGGTGCCTACGCCCTCGAGTTCCGACACGGGAACTCTACCACCAGTAACAAGACTTCAAACCTTGTTTGCATTTTTTTTATCAATGTGAACTACATACTAGTTTGCCACATAAAAAAAATCAGTAAGATCAAAGGTACAAAAATAATAAACCAATTACCATCAATTATAAAATCTAACTTTATTACAAATTACAAAAGGAAAACATCTGTCATATTCCACATGAAACACACGATAACTCAGAACTTAAAAACGTACAAGAAACTGGCATAGCACACACAACACGAGTTTCTTTTCGGACACATGACAAAGCGAATGAAGACTACTTATATTGAGGCAAGCTTCCAATTTCATTAACGTCGCAATTATTAAAAAAGTGTTACTGAACCTAACACCTTGTACAAGAAGGTACCCCGATAAATTATGATTTCTTTTTTTATGACTTAAAAATAAAACTTAAAGACGTAAAACGTATCTTCACGCCTGTAATCCCCGAAGGGGTAGGCAGAGGTAAATGCATGCATTCAAGCATACATGCAAAACCCACGATTCGCCGGTTACGTTTTTGGCCCATGTAACAGGTGGCGAGCCTGTTGACATCTCCGGGCACATTACCAATCTTCGAGGTACTGGGAAATTTCCAGAAAAATGGAAATATCCCAATATAACCAGAGATAAAGGACTTTACACCATTATCTCTGATAACCCCCTACCCGGGAATCGAACCCAGGATCCCAGCGTAGTAGTAGTGGCCTGCTACCACTAGGCTACCTAGGCAGTTTAAAGACAATATATCTTTAACCAAGTAATATAATAATATGAGGTTACAATTGGTTTTATTATAATTTGCTAGTGTTCCAGTAAAAAAAAAACAAACGTTATGAAGCAACCACCCTAAAATCCATCCCAAAAGAATCTTTGTCGTGTGTACAATGACGTTAATCCATACATCAAACCTAATAATACACAATATTATAGACAGAACTGTAACTATAAATTAATATTGAACTCGAGTGATAGAATACTCCGTAAGCAGAAATTAACTGATGAGTGAAACTTATTGTTAGTACTTTTCAAACTGCAGTTCGAATAATTTTTTTATCCAACCAGGCTATGGGAACAGTTAAATGATTCATACATGGTTCATACCTGGTCATAATGCCTATATTACGTCGATATCATTTGTTCTTTTGAATGATTTGAATCCATGTTGATCCAATTCCCGCTAGTGGTAAAGTTCTAAGGTAAAGATCCCACTACAGAATCATTTCGTTCATCCAGATATGCTGCAAACCTAATTTTTACTCATATTTATAATCTAGAAAATATATATTTCCAGAAGATTGCCTATCAAAGTTTGGCTGCAAGTATGTTTAATTAAATTATTTTATCTTTGACAGCCAGCAACTCTTATTTGCGGTTGATTTAACTTGGCTCCAGTATGTCATAATTTTTATTTAAAAAAAAAATAGCTTTTAGTAAACAAATATATTTTCGATTGGGTGGACACAGTCAGCGGTCAACGCTGACTGTGTCTACCCAATATCTAACCAACACTCATAACAAATGGATAATTAGATAAAGTAATTGCAAGAAGTACCACTCTCCTAATTACAATCTTCAATTACATAGAGAGTATACTGAGCAAACACTCACAAAATTGACCTTCAAAAGAGACAAGGCGAACGCATGACAATTTTTTTCTTCTCACTATATAATCGCTTTATATCTCTATTCGTATTTATCAGCAACTCTATTGATTTCTCTGTCTATGGATAATCAAAAGACTTGTGCGTCATATTGCAATAAACGAACAGATTATTATAATCACATTTTAATTCAAATTAAATCAAACACAGAAATGAAACTTAAATATATAAAATCATCACAAAACTCAACTGGTGTCTCATCATGTGACTAGACAAACATAATTCAGGCAACTTGGACAACCAAATAAAAATAACAATGTTACATTTAATCAAAATTACAAACGTATATCGGCCAAATAATAATACTATGTAAAAATACTTAGAAACTTGTCAATTATTTTTAATTATAAAATAACTTAAGTCGGTATTGTACATGTAATTGTGTTATTGTGTATTTAGTGACACCTCACACTGAGATTATGAGTGCAGAGTTAATTCTACAAAGATGGCCTTTTGAAATCCATAAATTATTTCATATTTAATTTTCCTCGAATGCTCGCTTTGGAGTATATTAGGGCGACTCCATTAATAACAGTATTCCCTTAATTCAATGTATCGTTTAAAATGAACACCGTGGCATTAAATAAGCGCAAATTGCGATTTTAGGCAACTCTATCAGGTCAGGAACGTTAGAGAAAATTTTAAAACTAACTAAACTCTATCAGGTTAAGAATAAAGAGTTTTAAAAAGCCAAATCTCGAAAGAATAAGAGATTCCCCTATTTGTATTCTTTTACATATCTCACAATCCTAAGAGAGTCTAGAGTCGAGTTCTTTGCACAACAAAACCATCAGTGTGAAATATCACTAAAATACATAAATACATTAAGTTGGCTCAATAAGTTGCTCGGCCACAAGTTCACTACCAACCATTTCTAAAGGTACAAGACTAAGTCGTGTATGTGTTGTGGGCACATAGTTCTAGGGACTGTCCCGAAAATCAATGACCACTGGCTCAGGCCTGTACTGGGGAATATTTCGTCCAGATATAGAGTGACAGTAATATACTGCCGTAGGAGTTATATGGAAGTATATGACGTCATCATTGTTTTGTACTGTGAGCACTGGAAGATTCTAGGTGCTCTCAGTGGTTTGATCACGTGATCAACGCGACACTATTGTTCTAATCATTGATTGTTATTAAAAGATAAGTACCATCTATATATCAAACATGGAAAACCTAATAAAATTGTGTTTATTGGACTGTAAATTTTGTGAAACCAATATTTTGTATGGAAGGAAAATAACTTATAAAATTTACAATCGTGCATCCATCCAGTACCAGTATACTTAACGTGACCCTACGTCCCATTTTTAACGGGACAGTCCCGTTTCCATGCAGCCCGTCCCGGTGTCCAGTGTAACCCGTCCCCGGCGCAACCTAGCGTCCCCTTCGCCCTCAAGAGGTGGAGACCCCGGCTTCACTGATGTCCCAGCCGAGTCCCTATCCCACCCCGATAGCCCAACACAGCGAGGCTCGCGACAACCCGTTCTCGCACGCTACCGACATCCCCCAGGGGAGCCGCATCCTCTGCTGCTCTGGCAATGACCACAGAGCGCTAACGCGTCTGATGTGTGCCGATACCATTGGCTTGCACACTTACGCGTTAAAAGACGAATGCCAACTCCGATGTCAACACCCAAAGAGCTCACTACTTAGCTCATAACCCGGTGCATTTGGTGCACCGTATGTACGACGGCCGCACCGAGGAACCTTATGATATGGTGCTGTAAACGCTACCATTGACCCCCGCACGGAAAGAGCATATACGGACTGGCAACAGTCTGTTGTCTCTCAGGCATACGAGTAGAGCCAGTGGGCTCCTCGGTCAATGCTACGGTGCCAAGGCAATGTGCTGAGAGGTACACAGGCTGTACGATGGGCGAACCAATCTTCTGTTTGACATGGCGCTAGTCACCCTGCTATTCACCCCTCATGGAAAGAGCATCATCGGCCTCTCTCACGTCTGCTTACTATTAAGTAACCTAATTGAGAATCGTACGAAACCGCAGATTCCTATTGGATTGCACTCCAGGAAAACCCAGAAAAACTTTTGGGAAGCGAAAATGGTCCCGTTATCAGTAATCTCAGCAAAAATGTGTAGAAAACTAGAGTAGAGTACCCGCCTGAAGTTGTGTGGTAAGCAATCAGAAATTTTAATATTTTTGAATAGTTTATAATAATTTCAAAAGTATCGATACAGTATATATACAGTACGACAATCGATAACGATACCTGAGATACTTAAAGAAGGGTGTCATAGCTGGGCGTTCGTAAGTAAGCCTCTTCCACCATGCTTCATGATCATGCTCCCTCTGGTACCTTGAAGGTTAATTTTGAGAACGTCCCGTTTTGAGTGACGATAAAAATGGTCACGTTAATTATACTGAGCTGCATTGCGTTTTTAACAGTAACCAGCGTAATCAACTATGAAGAAACCACAGTGCACTGAGCTGACGTCACCTTTTCCAGTGCTAACAGTTAAAACTGAACATATACCTAGTATTGTAACTGACAGGTCAAATTACCATTCGAAAAACCTGGTAGAAAATCGTGGCTCGATGTACAAATATTTGAGATTGTATCAGTCATGGCAGTAACAAATTTATTTGTGTACATATTTTTAGTCATAAAATAACTGAAGACTTAGAAATACTGTTTCACACCTAAAAAGATCTATACTTATGTTGTTTATAAATCATTAACGTAGTTTTATATTTAACTGTCTAAGATTCCGTTGCACCAAAATATTTTATATATTAGGCAAGTATATTAGGTAATGCGGTGGTGCCTACGCCCGCGAGCTCCGTCACTAGAGCTCTACCACCAGTAAAAGATATACCCACCACCCCCAGACTAGTATATCAATTGTTATATGTTATTATTTATTTTGTTTGTTTTTGACGTATCATAAGAGGTGCCTGTCACCCTAAATGAATAAATGAGTTTCTGATTCTGATTTTGATTCTGAATATTGTTAACACATCCTTCTCTAACTTAAAGAAATCTGTTAAAGTTAGAGAAGGATGTGGAATGTTACAATTACTTTGACTTTAACAAATATCTTGGTGCAACCCAGGCTTAATGTTAATTTGTACATCCTCCTCTAACTTTAACAAACTTAAACTAGTTAGAGAAGGATAAACAATTTAACGTTAACTTTAACAATTATTTTTGGGCAACCGAACCATAGAAATTATTTAAAAAACTTAATTATTAATTTTACAAGACACAACTCCAGTCTTATGAAATTAGGCCGTAAACAAATAGTTAATTGCAATATTATATAAAAACTAGCTATGAAAGAAAAAAAACCCATTAACCTCTGTACAAGTAATAAAAATATTAAAATAGAGATTCAGTTTTCTATTCAAAAAGTTTATGGTTTCAGACAGTTTGTCCATTACTTATCCTATTTTATCCCAAAATTGTGACAACCACCTTCGGTATGATTTTACAGTTGACTAAAAATATGTACACACCACTACATGTCACAAGACACAGCTAACAACTAACATATTTTTTATCAACAAATCTTCTATATTCACAAACATATTTGCAGAATGCAGACTATCATTGTAAAGTTATAAGTTAAATAATTTATTAAATCTATACTTAATATTATAAAGGTTATGTATGTAATTTTGATTGTTTGTTTGTTTGAAGGGGCTAATGTACGAGCCAATATTGCTCATACAGCATTTTAATATTTATTACCTAATTAAGCCAGTCGTAACTTGATAACATAACATAACGTACGCGAGTCATTGTATTTCACAACAAAAAGTGCGACTCAGTAAATAATCTACTATAACCTATTAACGTTGGTTTACTTGGTGTGAACTCCTAACAACTTTAAACTACAACCGACGGTACTGTCTATGGCAGAAACCCCAACATAAGCGTTTTTTGGTCCTTCGAGCCGGATTTCTTCGGAAATACGGATCCGTTCATGAAAATTCTTTCACAATACAATGCAGCTACAATATTCAGAAGTGCTATAAGGCAATATTTTATTATGATAGCAATTATGTAGGTAACATTGTATCCGTGCGAAGCCGGGGCAGGCCACTAGTAAATTATAAAATTATAATTTATTATAACTGTGACGTTTTTTACACAGTTACTCTGGATCTTGATCCAAAATCAGTTTAGCCAGATCCTCACCAAAATCGGTGACTAACGTTTTAAGGGAGTTGATCTTCTGCGCCTGTTGACGCGCGGTTGCAAAGTTACCTACCCTCTCCTATTGATTTTAGCATGATGTTATATACCCTAACTAAAGCCTTCCTCGATAACTGGACTATCTAACACTGATAGAATTTTTCAAATAGGACCCGAAGTTCCTAAGATTAGCGTATTCAAGCAAACAAAACAAGCTTCAAGTTTATAATATTAGTATAGATTCTGTGGTATAATTTCGGATTGTAATTCAATATTCCATCCATTTTACCCGAAATGTAACCCTAATTTCAGACAGCAAAATCCAATAAATAAAGCCTTAGAACTACTTTCTTTGTACCATAGGATATCTTTCTTCAAAACTGGAAATTTTGAACAAAATTAATGATGGAAAACTTCCGTAAGATCAAAAAGTTTTTAAAACATTTAATATCGCCTCCCGGCAAGAAATGTGTCAATGTGATGATACTAAAATAGCTGTTTCGAGATAATGTTATTCTATTAGTTTTTTTGTTTATTTAAATGTCAATAATTTAGAAACTACAGTAGTTTTTTTTAATGTAACTTAACTATAGTTAAACAGATTTTTTTGTATTATGACACTTTCATTGCCGGGAAGCGATATGTACAACTTCAAAAAATTTTGGCCTAATAACTTAGGGGCCGTTCAAGTATTACGTAAGCAGATTTATTACAATTCTTTACCCCCCCATCCCCCTCGTCAGCAAAAGTAAGCAAAGCTCTTACCCCCTCCCCCCATGCTTACGTAAACATTTTTCTATTTATGTATTGTTTTTTTTAATGTATTAATTATAATTTTAAAAATAATAAAATAGATTTAGGATAGAGATTAGATTTTACTGATGTAATAAGTAATGTACGGCCCTGTAATTTCCGGCACAGAGGCATAACACCTTAGGCCTCAGGAGTGGTAACGCATCTGCATTTTGACCTCGGTCTTTGTGTGGGTGTCTATAGGCTGCAGTCATCACTTAATATCAATGTGAACTGCATGCTTGTTTGCCACTTCCTTTACATAAAAAAAAAAAAAACTACTGATGACGTAATCAACATCTAGACTCCCCTACCCCCCATGTCATTCAAAATAAGCAGAGCAAAGACCTCCCCGCCCTCCATAGTGCTCACGTAATACTTGAATGGCGCCTTATGACTGAAAATACTAGCATCAACAAAACAGTTTGTGAATATAGATTACAAATAATGTATTATATACAATTGACTTCATTTTAGGCATTACTCACTGACGTGTCATTCGAAACATTCATACTTTCTACTTGGACTTCGGCTACTTTTACACTCTGCATAGTTTCTTTTTTGGCTTCAACATTACTTATGATCTCTGTTTGTGTTTCAATTTGCTCCTTAACTACTTTAATTTCTTCAACGTGAATATCGTCTGTACCATTGACTTCTGGTTCTTCAACTTTTTCTTTATCTGCTACTTCTATAAGTTTAGATTCTTCTAGAAGCTCGGCTAATTGCGTATCATTTGTTTTGTCGTCGCTAACAACTTCTAAGTCACTCAAGTTGATATTCGCCATATTTATAGCTTGGATCAAACTTTCCATAGTTTTACTATCTATTTTCTCATCGTCCTCTTGAACTTTATCATCGATGATTTCTGTGGTATCGATGACTTCTGTGGTATCGATGACTTCTGTGGTATCTTTCACTTCAGTGGTATCTTTCACTTCGGTGGTATCTTTCACTTCTATGGTATCTTTAACTTCTGTCGTAACTGGTGATCCATCGCTTTCTGGTTCTTTAACTTCGGCTTCTGCGGCTTTTTGGGCCTGTTTTTTCTTGGATTTAGATTTTTTCTTCGTTTCCGGTTTTGGTGGTTCGGTGTTTTCTGTTTCTTTCTTTGTTGTTAGCACGTTTAGCTGTGATTGTAGGTGGGCGAGACTTTGCCTCAGTTGCGCGCAGTTTGCTGCCATTGCGTCCACCTGTAAGCATTTTTACAATTCGGTTTTAAAATTCGTGTAGTATAAATTATGACAATCACATTGTGTTTAGAATTTGAATGTATTTACAAGTAAACAGATATTTAAACATTTCCAAATACTTTGAGACTTTTTACTGTATTCACTGTGCAAAATAGTTAGTGCAAAAAATTGTGACAAGACACCGATGACGGCATTTTTAAACGTGATTGCGAATTCAAGGACATCGTAAAAAAGTGCAAATTTCCAAGAGCGTCACCCTCGGCAGGAACCCCTGACTTACCTTACCCATCGACGATCCAACACGAAAATTATTCTTCAAGCAGGAGTCTCTGAGATTAGCGCGTTGTTTCACAAACAAACAAATTCTTCAGCTTTAAAATATAAGTATAGATAAAATGATAGTGTGACATACCTTGGCATTAGAAGCGGGTTGATGAGCGGGCGAGGTGGCGGGCGCGGGAGCGGGAGCGGGCGCGGGCGGCGGCGGTGGTAGCGGCGGCCTCTCGATGTTGTGCTCCTTTAGAGTGTTCAGCAGGATTGTACGCTCCGCCTGACAAATATAATAAGGTTCAGTTAATATGTTACGTGAACTACATAAGGCACCACCTAGCTAGTAGAACACTGAAGAAACATAAAGTACGTAGGATCCTATCTTTTCGTCGAAGGAAAGGGTGGATATCCATCAGTTATAAAACCTCCACAAATATTTCAAACAAAATTATCATCAAATTCAAAATACGATTCAGTGCGAGATGACCGTAAAAATTGAAAAATTAAAAAATTATATATTTAGTTTAAAAATAATAACAGTATAAGATTCCTTATACATATCCCAACAACTTATACTAAGCATACTATTTACAAAAACGCAATATTAACGGAGATATTTTAAGATTTCTTGAATTCGTCATTGAGTGTATACAAGCATGTGACGTCACAAGCCTGTACAGTATGAGCCGTTGAGATCATTTCATAACTTGCAACTTTCGAACAGTGATATCTTAAAAACTATTAGTTATACAGTAGTGGTTCCAATGACTGAAATCACAATCTATACAAATAAATAAAATTGGAGTGTCTGTTTGTAATATTAAAATAACCGCTTTTTACTAAATGTATATGTATGTATCCACGGTACATATACCAAAACAACATTTTTTACAATTTCTGTCTGTCTGTCTGTCTGTCTGTTTGGCGGGGCTAATCTTGGGAACTTCTGGACCGATTTTGACGGGACTTTCACTGGCAGATAGCTGATGTAATAAGGAGTAACTCAGGCCGAACTCTGTCCGGGTAGATACTGAACGAGCATAAATACTCACGCGAACGACGTCGCGGGCACAGCTAGTAAATAAATATTAATCAAATATATTTTTATTTAAAGAAAAATGGAAAGAAAAATTTGACTTCAGGCGAGACTCGAACTCGCGGCCTACTGGGAATCTAGTCCAGCCGCTCTTCCAATCGAGCTACTGAAGTCCTGCCCGATTTGTCAAATCTTTTCTTCGCATTTATTGCATTGCTTTATGGTAGCAGCAGCGCCATCTATTACCAACTATGCTAGTTAGGCAACCGATATAATAGACTTTGCAGTTTATTGAATATCGTAAAGAAGTCGTAAGGGTAAAAGCGACTTCTTTACGATATTTAATAAACTGCAAAGTCTTATTATATCGGTTGCCTAACTAGCATGGTTGGCAATAGATGGCGCTGCTACAACCATAAAGCAATGTAGCAAAGTAGCTCAATCGGAAGAGCGGCTGGACTAGATTCCCAGTAGGCCGCGAGTTCGAGTCTCGCCTGAAGTCAAATTTTTCTTTCAAATAAAATATATTTCACAAGCATGTGTTAATGCGAAATAATATAAAACAATTAGCTAGTAAATAAATATTAATCAAACACCCTATCGAAATATGCACCTGCATGGTCCGGCACAGGCTCTGCATCTGCTGCAGCTGGCGCGCGGCGGCGGCGGCGCGCTCCTCGCCGGCCTGCCGCTCGCCGCACATGTCCAGCAGCGCCGACTGGGACGTCTCCCACCGCTTCTTCCACGACAGCGACTCCTTCTCCAGCTTCTGGATCTTTTTAGACATCTGCAATAAATATAATACGCTTACACTAGAGAATATGTAATAATACTACGGGTAGAATGGACACTTCGACGTCCCACCCGATTTCCCCGCACCACCCGACCTCCTCCCCTCTTATGGGCGACGGTTAGTATTTTGTACGTGCTATGCACGTGTAACCACCAAAACGTCACCGATCGATCTCTGTCTGTGTAATAGAGACCAAATTGAGCGTTTGTATGAAATTTTGGCGAAGTGTCCGCGGTGTGCTTACACTCACAGCTACACGACTGCAGCCTGTAGACACCCACACAAAGAACAGAGTACAAAATGCAGATGCGTTACCACTTCCGAGGCCTAAGGTGTTATGCCTCTGTGTCTTCGCCCGCGAGCTCCATCCCTGGAGCTCTACCACCAGTAAAAAAATATATTATTTGAATAACTGCATAGTGCATAACTAGAAGATTTTGAAGAAAAAGCGGTAAGATAAACTTTTATTTAAATTATATACCTTTTCCATTTGCTCTTTAAATCCACCAAACACTTGATTGCTCTTTACCAAAGCGTTCTGGAACTCATCATATTTGTCAGTATACACAGCCAATTGACCCTTCAAGGCTGTCTCCGTACCCTGAAGCTCGAGGATCTTAGCTCGGTACTGGGCCAGAGTGACTTTGACTTGTTCCATCTCAGCCATGAGCCTTTCTTTCTCTGCTTGGTGTTCCAGGGCAGCCTTTTGCAGTTTAGCATCTGAGAGCTGTGATTCTAAAGACATCTGTTTCGCCATTTTGTCCACCTGTAACATGTAAAAAAAAAATTTGTTCTGATTATGTTAGAGCAAGTTGCTACTGCTAGATCAGGGGTTCAACCAACAGATTATGAATTGTTTTATATTATTTCGCATTAACACATGCTTGTGAAATATATTTTATTTAAAGAAAAATGAATTATTAAGGGTAAAAGCGACTTCTTTACGATATTCAATAAACTGCAAAGTCTATTATATCGGTTGCCTAACTAGCATAGTTGGCAATAGATGGCGCTGCTGCTACCATAAAGCAATGCAATAAAATGTGAAGGAAAGATTTGACAAATCGGGCAGGACTTCAGTAGCTCAATTGGAAGAGCGGCTGGACTAGATTCCCAGTAGGCCGCGAGTTCAGAGTCTCGCCTGAAGTCAAATTTTTCTTTCCATAAAAATAAAATAGATTATGAATTACTTATAATTTTATAATTATTATTTTTTAATCGTGATTTTTTGCTCAATATTAATAACGTTAATATTCAGCAGTTCCTTTGCTTGAAAAATTCGTAGAATATTAAGTTATTTATTCAATCTATATATATGTACATAAAAATCAATTGCTGTTCGTTAGTCTCGCTTAAACTCGTGAACGGCTGGACCGATTCAGCTAATTTTAGTTTTGAATTATTTTTGGAAGTCCAGGGAAGGTTTAAAAGGTAAGAAAATATGAAGAAATTGAAGTAGGAAAGGAAATAGTAAAAACCACAATTTCATTTTCCCAAACAAATAGTCTGTATCTATCAAACCTTTGACACATTATTTCATTCTGAGGCAATACGAAGTTTGCCGGGTCAGCTAGTTTATA
The DNA here is from genome assembly GCA_036365455.1 of Macrosoma leucophasiata. Lineage (NCBI taxonomy): Eukaryota > Metazoa > Arthropoda > Insecta > Lepidoptera > Hedylidae > Macrosoma > Macrosoma leucophasiata. Next base: position 1,208,926 of record JAWQUS010000004.1, on the reverse strand, counting down.
ATAAGCTAGTTTATAATATTTTACCCTTTGTATGCGAGTCGTGACTTAGCGGTTTTTTTTTAACTTGCCTGTTGTTCTCTCAGTTGATACTGTTGGACCACACTTTTAAACTTCTCTGTCATGCTGATATTATCATCTCGTAGCTTGGCATTCTTCTCATTGTTCTGCTGCAGTAGTGAGGTGATGTCCGTCAGCGTGTTCTGGAACTTGGCCTGCGTCTCCTTGCGCCTTTCTTCCTCTTCACGAATTTTCAGGAGCGATTCTTCCTGTAATAGAAAATTTTCATATCTATACAAATTATAAAACAAAATCCCCTGCCGTGTCTGTCTCTCTGCCTGTCTGTTTGCGATAAACTCAAAGACTGCGCAGATTTACATGCAGTTTTCAGCAATAGATAAGAACGATTCATGAGGAAGGTTTGAGTATAATTTGTTAAAGTTTTGAGTGAATTAGTTCGAATATAACAGTAGATGAGGAGTTCTTTCTACACACACTTAAATGTTGCAACATGTAGAATCTTGTACACATAAGTACCTAATACTTAAAATTTAAATTATTTACAATACAATAAATGTAATTTAGTACAGTACAAGAATTTTACTTACCTTGATAGCCTTATTCTGTTTCTGCAATTCCCTGCACAGGTTCTCCAGTTTTGACTTTACAAGTATTGTCTTATTGTACTCATGCTGTAATTGTTCCTTTTCCTTTGACAATAGAGCATACCGTTTGTCCGACTGTTTAATATAAAACTGTAATTTTTTATTGTCATCCACTGTCTGTACGTACTTCTTGCAAACAAGAGACAGCTTCTCTTCTAAAGTTGGCACAGAGTTAAGAGATTTCATGAATTGCTCCACATTTTTATCATCTTTCTTATTCCTGTCCTCTTTCTTAGATTTCTTCTCTTTTGGTGCATCTTGTGGGGGTGGAGTGGGAGTTTTCTCCTGAAAATAGCAAATCATTTAAAACCTACCACAGTATTTAACAGGAAATTATATTTGCTTTTTACACAATATGAAATTGGAACACCTAGTCTAGGCCACCACAATCTTCGTTAAAATTAAAGTTATTGTAACATTTCACTTCCTTTTCTGACTTTAACAGGTTTCTTTAAGTTAGAGAAGGATGTGAAATGTTAAAGTTATTTTTTTTTTTATGTAATTGAAGTGTTAAACAAGCATGCAGTTCACATTGATGTTAAGTGATGACTGCAGCCTATAGACACCCACACAAAGACCAAGGTCAAAATGCAAATGCGTTACCACTCCTGAGGCCTAAGGTGTTATGCCTCTGTGCCGGAAATTACAGGGCCGTACATTACCACCTGACCGGAACACGATAGTGCTGAGCACTACCATTTAGCGGCAAGTAAATCAGGTAATGCGGTGGTGCCTATGCCCGCGAGCTCCGTCACTGGAGCTCTACCACCAGTAAACAACCAGTGGTGCAACCCAGACTAATAAATAAAATGTAATATCAGTAAATACTAGTAGTGGGGCTCCAGAGCGGATAGCTCGGGCATCGATTTCTAAAATATATGATTGTATATTGAATATCAATACAATAATCTGGTTAGACTACAATATTTGAATACTACATTGTACACATCTAAAATCTATAAAACGCAAAACTTTTGCATACTTTGAAAAGGTGTAACAGACTCCATTTTAACGGAGCCAAAAGCATCAATTTAAAAATTTAAACAGAAAACAATATATTTTTGAAGTCATGACTGAAATTTTTATAATTTTTTCCATCTTTCTAAAAGAAAATGTGTATCTCTAAAGTTGTTGTCCATCTGTCTGTCCATGCACAAAGACCTTTCCCGCAGGAATGTGTGATGAGATGATAACATTAAAACTGATTATTTTTAGATAGTTTTACAGCTACAATGCCTAGAATCTGCAAAAATATCTAACTTCTACGTCAACACAGGTCAAGTGTGTGAGACTGTAAGAATCACCGAGGCAAACTGATACAGAAAATGTAATTTTAGTGTCCAACAACACTACCATTGCAGAATGCAAATAAATTATTGAATTGAATTGAAAATCACTAAGGCCTCAGGCTGGTAATGCACCTACATTTTGACCTTTGGTTATGTGTAGATATCAATATTCACTTACCATCTTAGAATCATAGGGGGATGGAAGATAGTATAGTGCACAGGTGATTGTGCTAACACAGGTACACTCTCTATTTTCTCACTCTCATAGTCCGATGGGATGGTGATCCAACATGAACGGAGAGTTTGGGTGCAGAACCGACGGCTTTACATACTCTCTGGGGTGATACCATACCATCTAACCGGAATATGAAAGTGCTGGACACTGGCATTTGATAACGGATACATTAGGTAATAAATTAAATAAGAAACTATATATTTTTTGTATTACGGTGCCGATTCCCCAGACTTATTCTAGGGAATCGGGATAGTAGTATATTTAATATATTGCGCAATATTAAAATGGGTAGTAAAATAAAGCATGGTAGGTACATGTATACATAGTAGGGTTGCTGAGGATTCCTCTTCCTCTTCCTCATAATGAGAAAGTTCCGCAATATTTTGGGTTCCTCAACCGTTTCCGCATCCTCAAAAATTAAAATAAAAAAATCCTCTTCCGCTACCGCTTCCTCAAAATTTAAGAGGAATTTATGGTCACCGTCGCCTATGAACATTGGAGTTGCCAACGCGCTGCCAGCCCTGAAGGACTCCTTTGACGCCATTTTTGAAGAACCTCTTAATGTAACACCTCAGAGGGAAGTTCGTTAAACAATTTACACGTTCTGGGCAAGAACGAACGTGAAAACCGCACCGTTGAGCACTGCCAGCTGTCCAGTCGGTGTGGGTGGAACTTCTCTCTTCGGCGGGTAGTACGGTGTAGGAAAATAGATGGTAGCACAATGTCAAACAGACAACCGGCTCCAGAGAGTGCTCGATTTCAGACACAAGTCTAGTCCTTCTTTCCTCGATATGTGTCCGAGAGGCATTTGCACGGCTAGTGTAGTGTGCATATCACGTACTATCATCGGTATAGCAATGAAAATTGGAGTTTTGCTCCAACATTTCATTGATGTGCAGAAGAAAAAGCGTGGGAGATAGCACAGAGCCTTGCGGCACACCAGCGTTGATAGGTAGTCTGTCTGAGCGCTGACAGTCAACTAAGACTTGTATAATAGGTTGGGGAAAAAGTCTTTTCGCATTATAGTATGTATGAACTTGTTATAAAATCTCTTTGGCTGTAGTATTTGTATCTGGCTGGTTTTGGTATCATTGAAAGTTAAAATTTTAAAGAACATAATTCCAAATTCTAATTAGGCAAATGTGTGATTTTCATTTGTTTTTCGTACTGTCAAGATGAGTGAATCTAAAGAAAAAATTCTATACATTTTAAAATTTTACTACAAAAAAGGTAAAAATGCAACGCAAGCAACGAAAAAAAATTGCGATGTTTATGGGACCTAGTGCAGTGTCTGTGAGAGTAGCACAAATTTGGTTTAAGCGTTTTCAATCCGGAAATTTTGATGTCAAAGATGCACCTCGCTCTGGTCGCCCTATTACGGATAAAATGGATGCCATTTTTGAAAAAGTGGAGCAAGATCGACATATCAGTAGTTACGACGTAGCTGAAGAACTGAGAATTGATCAAAAAACAGTTTTGGCGCATTTGAAAAAAGCTGGGTACAAAAAAAAGCTCGATATTTGGGTACCTCACGAGCTCCCTGAAAGAAACCTAATGAACCGTGTACTCATTTGTGATTCTTTATTACGACGTAATGAAACCGAATCATTTTTGAAGAAGCTGATAACTGGTGATGAATAGTGGATCACGTACGACAAGAACGTGCGAAAAAGGTCGTGGTCAAAGGCCGGTCAGGCTTCACAGACTGTGGCGAAACCCGGGTTAACTCGCAATAAGGTGATGTTGTGTGTGTGTTGGGATTGGAAGGGCATTATTCATTATGAGCTATTACCACCAGGCAGGACTATCGATTCTGAACTCTACTGCGAACAACTGATGAGATTAAAGCAAGAAGTTGAGAGAAAGTGGCCGTAATTGATCAACAGAAGGGGTGTGGTGTTTCATCATGATAGTCCTGACCTTGCACCTTCAGATTTCCACCTGTTTCGGTCTCCTCAGAATTCTTTATGCAATGTTAGGTTAACATCACGAGAGGACTGCCAAATCAACTTGTCGCGGTATTTTGATGAGAAGTCCCAAAATTTTTATAGCAATGGGATCATGTCCCTACCTACAAGATGGCAAAAGGTTATCGAACAAAATAGTACATACATACTTTAGTTAAATTTAAATAAACTGTATTAAAAAATGTTTTGAATTATCTTAAAAAATGCGAAGAAACTTTTTCCCCAACCTTATATAAAGCTCAGACAGAAAGCTAGCTGTCCAGTTGCATAGCCTCTCGGGAAGACCGTAGGATGGAAGTTTCGCGAGAAGTGCCCTGTGCCAGACCCACTCAAAGGCCTTAGCAATGTTGTTGTGTAGATATGTCACTGAACTCGTCCTTAACTGCTGGACCAATTTTGATGATTCTTTATTGTATGTGTTTTGAGAATGGTTTAGATTTTAGATTTATAGTAAAAATAATTAAAAGAGCATTTTATAGTGTACCAACCACTACAAAATGCTCTTTTAATTATTTTTTTGTATATATATATATACTTAGTTAAGAAGATAGAGACAGGACAGCGGATTTTAGGTTGGGTCCGCTAGTATTTATATCTTCGTATCATCCTCTTCTCATCTTTCAGTAGCGCGCAAGGCCTCCCGGCTGGTGTAGAACGCAAGCGATCTACTCGATTAAGCGATACGGGTGCCGTCGGGTGTGTGACAGGTGACCACTAGTGGCAAATTAAAATGCGCATTTTCGTGCTTCGGAGAGCAGGACGCCGACGGTCCCGGTTGCTATCGACAGATAGCAGTCGTTAAACCTTGTCGGAGGCTTTATGGGCGGTTTTAAAACATCCGACAGCGGTTTGGCCACTAACCCTTGCAAGTAACTCCACCAACCCGCATTGGAGCAGCGTGGCAGAGTAAGCTTCAGACCTCCCCTTAAGAAGGGGAGAGACTCGTGCCTAGCAGTGGGACGTTTCAAGGGTTGCTATTATTATTATGTCATCTGCTTCCTCTTCCTCATCTTCTTCCTCATAAAAATATCCTCTTCCTCATCCGCATCCTCTAAATTGGCGCATCACAATTCCTTTTCCTCCTCCTCTTCCTCATAATCACTTCCTCAACAACCCTAATACATAGCAACACATTCACATAACATACACATAGCAACAAAAACATACTGTCAGGGTCAGATTAGCTAAGAAAGTCAACCAGCCACCAATTGTCCTCGACCATAAAAGAATAAAACACGTGAAATGTGCTTCCGAACCGAAATATCATAAACATTTTGAATTTTGGCAAAATGCCAACAATTTTAGGTTAACTTAAGTACCTGTTACTAACGTATTTTTAACAAAAACTATAGGATTTTAGTCCCTGTACACTCTTTAACAATAAATTATCTAGTTTTACAAAACAAATACACGCCTAAATAAACCAATTTTCACAGAAAATCCCTAACCGACATTTGATAGTTTTTCTATTTATAAATCGCAGTGGATTTTATAAATGTTTACTTACCTCTGTACTTTTTTGTGGCTCTGCAGGTTCTGTATTATTTTTCGGTGGATCATCAGCTGTAACTTCCATTTTGATATGTAATTATTTATCAAAATTTAAACAAACAAAACGATGAGACAATTACGATTGGGCACTAAATGTCGTCTTCAAATTCTAAAAATAGGGTAGGAAAACGTTGTGAACAATCGAGTGTCATATATCGAGTGATTATCGATCTCGCAGATCACTGTATTTTTAAGTAAAATTAACTATTTTATTGTGATATTATAATGGCAAATATATACGTATGCACTGTGCAGTTCACATTGATGATAAGTGAAGTGAATAAGACTGAGAGGTATTGTATACGAAGTTTTTTGATAAAAAACTATCTATTTGAATAGCGGGTTTCATTACTCCACTTTTAATGAACTTGCTACGTTGCGAATGCGAATAAGCTTCAGCAAGTAAAACATACACTGCGTTTTTTTTATAGTGTTACGATATGATGATGATAGACGTTAAATATGATGGTGATGATTATGATAATGAAGGTGATGATGATGAAGGTGATGATGATGATGATGATGATGATATTAGTGATGATGATGATCATCACCTTTATCATCATCATAACCTTCATCAAAATCACCTTTATTACCATCATCATCATCACCTTCATCATCATCATTTTCAACATCATCACCTATATCGCCACACCGGTCAGCACTTCTATCATCATCACCTCCATTATCATCATCATCACCACCATCATTATCACTCCAGCCGAAAGATGTTTACTGCCGTCCCCGAAGATGTCCACAACAGTGTTGTGCATCAAAAGGGAAGAGCCATAGTTCCTATTAAAACGATCTATCACTGCAGTTAGTGCGTTTTTGGCACATTACCAGAGAATATGTATAATAACAATACAAAACTATTTATCTTGATTTAATCACTAATAGTAGATTTAATCACTCCACTCTAATTTAGCCTCTTGCTTGACTGCCTAAAAACCAGCTACTAGAATAGATAGTTTTAGAAACCGCTTTTATAGTTCAATAGCTAGTTTCGTTTCGTTACCCTGAAAAGCCGCTATTACACACCTCTACTTTGCTATGATATTTTTTTTTAGCTACAAACGCGAAGAAAGTGCCAGTATTGAGCTTGTATTGAAGCCGTAGTGCAAAATAAAAATATAAGAAGCAAACGCGCAGAAACAGGTTAGGGGAAACATGTTACAAGCTTACAAGCACGCTTTTGTAGCGATACTTTCAATATTAACATTTGTTTTCCTAATAAAGCCAGGATTATCCTGCAGTCTGAATTAACGCCATAAAACACCTACAGATCGTGACACCGTAGTAATATTAAAATGAGTCGTCTTGCAGAAATAACAACCATTAACATTTTATTGCACCTATTGTATGTATGCATGTATTATGTATGTATTTATTTTCATAACATGTCCCTAACAGGGTAAGCAAAGAGTGTGGAGCGCCAAATATTCCGGTTCTCAGATACCTATTGAGCAATAACACAATTTAAAATAATCAAGGTTATTCCCTAAAAATTTTAATCTTGTCTATATCGCTTATGTAAACTCCTGCAATTGCTACTATAAAAATTACTTGTCTACTTATATTGCAAATATATTTCGCCGAAGAAAATCGGTTGACTATTCGATTACATTTTTGACCACCGGAACGTAACTACTTTCGTTTAGAAAACCATAAAATAGATTGAAACTCTAATTACTTACGTATATGTAATCAAAAATATTCATAAAATTAATTAGAAACTTTTGAACGTTTCATAAAATCAATAATTTATATTTATTAAAAACGAACTCTAATTTTAATATTTTAATCAGTTTCAAAACGTACTGTATTCTAGCCAGCTGAAACTAGTTTTTTGCAGATAAAGACATTTTAGTGTTGCAATAATTTAATCGTTTCGTCTAAGTTAGTAGTAAATATTTCAAGTACAAACTACTAATTATCCTTTTTATTGAATGATTTCGTGCTACAATAATTTATTATTATTCATTTGTTATTTAATTTTATTTTTATTAGATGGATATAACAGCTAAATTTATCAGTTTAAAAATTAATACAGTTGGTATTCGCGCTTTATAACTTACTACACTTAATTTAATACGTAATTACTTTACAACATTACAAATATCATTTGCTTTATTCGTAAAATTCAGATGATTCAACAGATTAATAGTTTATTTTAATTTACTTACGAAGAAAAAATATGAATATTTTTTTTTTAAGATATTAATATGAACAAAGCAATATAGTTTTTTTGCGTTGTGGCAGTGGCAAACATGGCGGAAGCGCGCATGGCCCGGTGGCTGGTGTAGTTAAACCTTGTCGGAGGCCTTATGGGCGGTTTGAAAAACATCCGGCAGCGAGTTGGCCACTAACCCACCCACCCTCCACCAATCCGCATTGGAGCAGCGTGGTGGAGTAAGCTCTAGGCCTCCCCTTAAAAAGGAGAGAGACTCGTGCCCGTGCAGTGGGACGTATAATGGGTTGCCATTATTATTATTAGTGGCAAACAAGTATGCAGTTCACATTGATATTAAATGATGACTGCAGCCTATAGATACCCATGCAAAGATGAAAGTCAAAATGCAGATGCGTTGCCACTCCTGAGGCCTAAGGTGTTATGCCTCTGTGCCGGAAACGACATTACCACCTGACCGGAACACGATAGTGCTGAATACTACCATTTAACGGCAAGTATCTTAGGTAATGCGGTGGTGCCTATGCCCGCGAGCTCCGTCACTGGAGCTCTACCACTGTGTTTTTGGCACAGAGGCATAACACCTGACGCCTCAGGAGTGGTTACGCATCTGCATTTTGACCTTGGTGTTTGTGTTACTGGGTGTCTATATGGTGCAGTCATAACTTAACACTAATGTGAACAGCATGCTTGCTTACCACTTCAATTACATAAAAAGAATATCATGATGAAAGTTAATGCAACATACATACATATACAGGATTAATTTGAATAAGCGCATCACCACTACACGCGTAGCTTCTCTACATCAATCACAAGAACATTTATTTTGTTCTATGACTTTTTAAAATTCGTATTTTTTATAAACTTAACTTTCCCTTAACTTATTTTTTGTCTTTGAACTGATATTTCTTCTGAGCTTAGATATGCCACGCACTTTGAATAGAAAAAAAGAATGAAATGATGTGTGATGACTGATGACATGTTCACAGTCCTATCGTCAACGCGAATAGAAAGTCACATTTACAATGTCATTTTTAGTAGTTTTGTAGAAATATTTTTTGGCAACACCAATTTGTACGTCCGGTTTTCAATTTTCTATCTCTTTCCCACATTAATTCTATCTAAAAGAAGGAAACCGGAGCGGTTGGTGGTGAGTAAGCTTTTTATTAATTTTAAAACGCCGGAGAACCCCAAAAACGTCGATTATGTGTATAAAAAGTGTGCGCTGCGTCTGTTTTTCTGTGATAAAAATTATTTATTGTAAAAGTGTCTTATTTGATGAGTAAATTCGTCTGTTGTCCGTTTGATAGGGGCCGTTATTTTTCAAGATGTAAGGTCAATGCGCTCTGTGTGGCCGGTATGGGCGTACAAATTCCGCATATTTGCGCATAAACGACAATATTAAGGTGTTTCATGGGTTATCCTATGATTGAAGAGCCGTTAGATGTAGACGCATGAGTGATTACATTGTTATGTCTCGAGGTATCGATAAATAACCATTGTTCAAATAATCTATTTAGATTATCCCTGACCGGTTCGTAGTCTTTTTATTTCTTTTTGTATTTTTTATTGACCAGCCAGTGGAGAATCACATCCTTTCAGCTTTCAGCATACATTTTAAGTGTGAAATGCATGTAATTATTTTCATGCAGGTAAAACTATAATTTCTCTAAATGTGAAAGTAATATTGATGTTGTGCCACTTGCAATCTTTTGTATTCATTCTTCACATAACAACCGTGATAATGTTGCAACAAAGGTGTTGCAAATTGCTTTATGGTCATTATTCCATTGAGATGATGGTGTCGGACCTAGTTGGTTTTTATGAAGTTTTAAGTATATCATGTAGGTACAAAAATTCGTAAAAAAGATGTATTAAACAAGTAAAAATAAATTAAAATTAATTTACAGTTAGCTTCTGTGAGTTTTGTTACAAGTCTAAGCTATTTTTGGGTGGGATAAATGAGGTGAGTAGGAAAATGTGGCAATAGTTCACTTTCATTAGACTAACATTGAAACTCGATTTCTTTCTCATCTGTGTGGACGTTACAGCAGCTAAACTGCTTATCCCAAGGTTGCAGTTTCGATGCCCATTCAAAGTCAAATTTTTCATTACATTTTTTCTTGAATTGTGCATTGTGTTATTGCTAAAATAATAATAGTTATGACTAGGATTATTTGTATGTGTGTGATGATAGTTCAGAAGAAACGACTTATGAAACTGTCAACTTATGTTTATCCTTCCTTATTATTGTCACAATTCCCATTGTTTCAAATTTTATACCATAAATTGTCCCCAATTCAAATTATACATACCTTCATGATCTGTAGTACTTACACTATATTAAACAGAACATCACACTGGTGTAGCTAGCATGAGTAATATGCAGATATTCCAGTTGTACATGGCCAAAAATTAAAAAAATAAATCTTTATCGAAGGGCTGAATAAAAGGCTTATCAATATGACAGTGATGAAACTCACTGACATAGACCACTGCATCACGTACGGCCAAATACTGAAACGTCACTCAAATCTAAGTGGGACTTAAAAGTCTTCTGTCTCTATAAAACACGTTCAATCGACAAAGAAACACATTCAATCAACAAAGATAGAGTATATTTGAGGGTTACTTAAAATTAAGTGACGTTTTAGCATTCGTCCATTAGTCTACTTGCCACCTAATGGTAGTGTACAGTGCTATCGAATTCCAGGTGGTATTGTACAGCTCTATAATTTATGGCACAGAGGTATAACAACTAAGACCTTGAGAGTGGCTTCATATCCTACCAGGATTATTATTGACAACCCAGTTGGTCCAGCGGTGTGAGACAACCGCTTGATTAGAAGGGTCGCGGGTTCGATCCCCGCACTGGGACAAATATATGTATGGCCTACAGATATTTGTTTCGGGTCTGGGTGTTTGTGTATGTGTTGTATGTGTACAACGGCACCCACGACACAGGTTCATACCTAATGTGGGGCTGTGAGTGTAAGCATATTTTATTTATTTATTATTATTTATTAATATTTTTGTCATGACACAATATTGAGTTATTGAGTAATGGCTATTTTCAGTATTTCTAATGAATCAGCTTCTTATCATTTTATCTTGAAATTAACATTATTTTTTTGTTATCAATTTTCTATTTAAAAAGAAATGATGTCATTTTATACATAATGTAGACACATTTTATGTATTTTATAGATAACCACAATGCATTTTGCTTGTCTGGACTTGAAATCTAAGAATAGGCTAGGCTGCTCATTACTTAATCGGCATTCACTTTATGAAATCAAATACCTATAAACCTAAATTTATGGATACAGAATGCATGACATTTCTCATGTTTTTTTATCAATGCAAAAATTTACGAAGCTATAATTTCAAAATTTACTTTACATGAACGGAACGAAAACGGTGTCGTCCATGGTGGCTTTTAGATTATCTGTTACATGACGTCACTAGTATAGTAAACAAAACCTCAAAGGACCACATGTGGATGACGCGTTAACATTGGTTTGTTGACAACTTTTAAGAAGTCATGTCACAACAATTGAAACTTAAAAAACATATTTTCTTAACCTGAATAAAATTATTGTAGTGATCCGTGATTTTTACTTATAAAAAGCAGAGTATACTCTGAATTGTAACATTAAATAGGTAGGTACTACAAGAAATAAAGATTTTCATTACCTATTCGGTACTGGCACAGGTGAACTAGACTATTCATGAAATGAAGTTCAAATTGAAAATAGCAGAAATATTTCAACAAACGGTATAATTAAATCTAGGCGAGGGTGCGGCATACCTCGAATTAAAACGGGAAAGTCCGGGATTCCCCGGGGGTTGTTCGTAATTGTAGCATTGACATCGGACCATTTGGTAATCAATTATTCATACTGCGGGTGTGCAAGCACGCGATTGTTTTTTGTAGACATGTGATTTTTAGCTAGACTTCGTTACTGTTACTAAAATTACAGTAATCTGGAGAAAGTGTAGCCGTCTCCGATTCTTTAGCTTGAGCCATGAAGCGCAGACTGTGTAGTAGTGTATGTATAGTCACCGATTCGTTTCATTCATAATTTCAGCCAAAACACGTCTACTGCTGAACAAAGGCCTCCCACCAAAGATTGGCACAACGAACGGTCTCGGGGCCGCCCCCATCCAGCGATTGCCAGCGACCTTCACCAGGTCGTCGGTCCATTGTGGGAAGCCTGCCTACGCTTCGTTTTCCGGTACGCCGTCGCCACTCCAGAACTGTTCTGTCCCAACGGCCGTCAGTTCTTCGAGCTATGTGCCCTGCCGACTGCCACTTGAGTCTCGCTATTCGGTGAGCTATGTCGGTAACTTTGGTTCTCATGCGGATCTCCTCATTTCTCCTCATTCGATCTCGCTGAGAAACTACAAGCATAGTTCTCTCCATTGCTCTCTGAGTTACCTTGAGCTTATGAGGCCCATAGCGAGCGACCGCGTCTGTCTCATATGTCATCACTTGCAATACACTGGTCAAAGACCTTTTTCTTGAGACACTGCGGTAAGTCGGACGAGAAGATGTATCGTAGCTTCCCAAACACTGCCCTACCGAGTTGGATTCGGATCTCTTTTTCGAAGTTGGACCAACTTAACAGTGTTATTCAGTGTCTGTAAAACCACTGAAAATAGCCTTCTAAAATGGTTACAATGGTTGGGAAAGACAGCTAGAAGAATGCCTGCTCACCCCAGTAGAGTGACTTTCATACCATCAGTGTTTGTCGGTTTGAGGTCAACAATAACTTATCGAAATCTCCCATTGCCCTTATACAGTCTGCTCTTTGGCAGAACTTTTATTACGTCTGTAGACGTTTATTGTCTGTGAAAGTGTTAACATAGTTATTAATTTCCGACAAAGGTACCTATTACAAGTATGTATCACGCCAGGTCCCTAACGGGGTAGGTAGAGTGTAGAGCGCCAGATATCCCGGTCCTGACATACCTCTCGTGCCTCATCTACTTTCATCATTCTCTACAAGTGTTGAAATCCCAATTAATTAATAAACCTTTTTTGTCAGTTACGCTTTTAAGAGCTACGGTCTCTTACTACAATCCTCGGCACTTCAGGTCCAGCGAATTACATACAATGATTTTGGATAGCTGCTTGGCTACATTATAATTTTTGTGAAATCTTTTGTAGGTTTAAGCAATTTTGAAAGTAATACGGTTACAATTAAAACTATTTAACGGTGTTTGACGGACGTTAACAATTTGAAAGTTAATTAACGCATATATTCACGGATTCATAAAGTGCTCATTGTATTAATAGACTAATATAGTAAGTCGCAGAATAAAATAATTACTGTACTTATGAGTACCTAATTGTGGTCGTGAACGAGTTAGTGTTGGTATCATATTATTTTTCTCAATAACAACACATGCGAGTGAATTTGGAAATTAAGGAAAAATGGAAAGAAATATTTGACTTCGGGCAGAAACCGGCCACCTCTGGTTAACCAGTCCTCTCTTCCCTGAGACCTACTCTCAGGATTGGCAATACGTTAGAATTTTACTTGTTTTTGTATATTTTCAAAAGGCTACACTAGTCACTTGCCATAATGGGCTGTAGGTTTGTTTGCCTACATAAAAAAAGGAAAAAACACGTTTATTCCTTGTCACATGGTTCCGGTGAAATATTGTACTTTGCAACATTGCGTGGGTCTCCTCTGATTGCAAATCACTGATTAAAATACTGTCAAGTGGGAGTTGTACACCCACAACTGTCCTGTATGCGTAACAGAGAAAACTAGGTAATTGCAGTACCTGTCTAAATGTAGGTGCAAGTACAAAGATTTACCAAATTAACGAACCTGTCTATCTCTACGGCTAGTTAGCTTCGGGTCGTGATGACCCCACCGCCGCGAAAGAATTTTCTTCTACTGGAAGAGAATTCTACTAGTGCAGTCAGTCAACCGAACAATCGATCAAACCAATCCAATGGCGCAGTATGTATCTTCACGCCAGGTCCCTAACGGGGTAGGCAAAGAGTGTAGAGCGCCAGATATCCCGGTCCTGACATACCTCTCGTGCTTCATCTACCTTCATCAACCTCTTCATACATGCATGCCGATTCCTAAGACTTTTGACCCCACCATCAGACAGAACTCGACCTATTTGGTCATGGTAGGTCTTGGTCTTCCTGGGCCTCTGCAACCATCCACATTCGCATTGTATATCTGTTTAGTCATTCGCTAATTCGACATTCTTTCTATATGCCCGAACCATCGGAGCATGCCTTTTTTTCATTTTTACACCGATACTCTCATTCACACAAAGCCTCTTTCTTACATCTTCATTACGAACGCGATCGGTGAGCGATACACCGCTGATGGGGCAGTAATAAGTGCAATGACGCAAGAGGGGCAGCGACTTGCGTAAATCCTGCAGGCCTCCAAAAAAATATAACAATAGATTTCTTATTGTCTTGGACCCTATAGGGTCCAGCTGCTGCTTGAAGGATTAATATAATTACCTTTGTGCCTAACTAGAAGAAATCCATTCAAATAACATTACGGGTATGATTCCCCGATTTCGAATAGATACTAAAAAAAAACCGGTCAAGTGCGTGTCAGGCCACGCTCAGTGTAGGGTTCCGTAGTTACATAGTAAGAGATGTAATGAAAAAAAAAGTATATTTTCTATGGAGTTGTTCGAAATTTTCGAGTAAAATACATTTGGTCGACTATTACTCGCAAAACAAAAAGTCAACTTAAGTGTGATAGTTTTCCTTTTGCCGTAACATATTAGGTTGGGGAAAAAGTTTCTTCGCATTTTTTAAGATAATTCAAAACATTTTTTAATATAGTTTATTTAAATTTAACTAAAGTATGTATGTACCATTTTGTTAGATAACCTTTTGCCATCTTGTAGGTAGGGACATGATCCCATTGCTATAAAAATTTTGGGACTTCTCGCCATATATGTTAAATAGTATGGGAGACAGTATACATCCTTGTCTGACTCCTTTTCTGAACTGGAAGGGCTTTGAGAGCGTATTGTCAATCCTAACTATGGTTGTTCAAGTAGAGCGACTGAAGGAGAGCTGTAAGGTGCTTTGGTACTCCTAATTCAGAAAGTACCTTCCACAGGTGTTGCCCGTTGACACAATCAAATGCCTTACTGTAGTCAATGAAGCACATGACGAAAGAGATGTTAAATTCGTACGACTTCTCAATTATTTGTCTTATATTCAGTATTTGCTCTCGTGTGCCTCTACCCTTCACAAAACCAGCCTGGACCTGTGGGATTTGCCAGTCTAGAAAATGTCTTATGCGGTTGTTGATTATGTGAAGTAAGACCTTACTACTGTGCGAGATGAGAGCGAGTGTGCGATAGTTGTTACAACACTTTGTGGAGCCTTTTTTATGTAGTGGCAAGATGATAGACTCAATCCAATCCTTAGGCCATTCACCAGACCGCCAAATGCAGTTGCAGATGTTATGCAAGTAGTCAATGCCCCTATCACCCAATGTCTTTAGCACATCCGCTGTTAACAGGTCAGGTCCTGGAGCTTTTCTGATCTTTAACTTTGCGATGGCCGCCGTTATCTCCGATCGTAGAATTGATGGTTCAATATCCAGATCGCTCCAATTTGAGTTGGCTTCAGGTGGTATGTGGTATTCGCTGTCGTACAACTTTTCACAATAGACGCGCCATCTCTCAGCTATAGCGTCAAGGTCGTGGATTGCAGTTCCATCCTCGTCATTGATCACCCATGATTTCGGTTTGAACTGTTTGCATATGTGACGAACTTTTCCAAAAAGATCAGATGTCTGGAACTTCAGAGAATGAGTTTCGATTTCAGTGCAGATGTTCGCTAAGAAATTATTTTTGTCCCTTCGACACATTTTCTTGATGGTCTTCCAATGGTCGGAGTATTTTTTCCTAAATTTGTCATGATGCAGGCCCTTCATTCTTGTGTCTTTGCATTCTTGAATTATATCCCAGGTGTCGTCAGCAAGCCATGACTTTGTTCTGTGTGCAGATTGCTTGCTTTGTCTGGAGGATTTGATCACGTCGAGGGACTCATTGAGTTGCGTTTTCAGGAAATTCCACTGAGCATCCGCACTTTCTGACGGCGGCGGTAGCTCAGCGAGTTTCGATTCCACAATGGACCTAAAATGAGTGGCCTCGGAGATGTTAAGAACCCTGGGATTGATTTTTGACGGTTTTCTCGGAGCTTTGAGACGCAGCGCAAATTTAGCAATGAGCAGAATGTGATCAGATCCGCACTCAGCCCCAGGATAGGGTTTTACGTTCCTTACTGATGATTTCCAACGTGTGTTTACGAGTATGTAGTCAATTTGGTTTCTATATCGGGCTCCTGGGGATAACCAAGTATATAAGCGCCTTGGGTGATGTTGGAAATGTGTGTTTGTGGTACATAGGCTTTTCTCAATATTATAAATCGGACGGAAAACCCGAAAAGATGTCATCCCTACAACACGTACTATATAGTAAATACCTAGTAATTGAAAATATCTATCAGATAGATATCTGTCTGAGAAGTAATTATGTGTTCTTTTTATATGGTATGCGTAATTACAGATTTATCCTCAGTTGAACATATGCCTTTCGCCATAGAAGGGAGTCGATTGACGCAAGAACTCGTTCACACTGCGGTCGATGCGTGTGCGCATATTGTATGTAATTCGATACTATGGTCGGAGAATATGTAGTAATACTACTATAGTCACCAACTGCTACTTGTTATAAAATTTCTAGATTATTCCTATTCCACAGAGAGCAACATTCGAGACATTTTAGGGTATAGATAACCATTGCATTGAGTTTTGGCGGGGAATCTTGGAAGGGGCGTGTGGTGCTCTTATGGCCGAATACTCAAACGTCACTCAATTTAAAGCAACCCTCAAATATGCGCTATCTCGATCGTTTGAACGTGTTTTATAAAGACAGAAGACTTAAGTCCCACTTAGATTTAAGTGACCTTTGAGTATTTGGCCGTTAGTTTTGAGATTAAATAAAGTTGCCATTTTGTTTGATATAGGTTTATTACAGTGCTCGTGTAGTAATACACGGGTACTGTAATAAACCTATATATACGATACAGAGAATATGTACATATTCTATGTATCGTGAAATAATAGGTTGGGGAAAAAGTCTTTTCGCATTATAGTATGTATGAACTTGTAATAAAATCTCTTTGGCTGAAGTATTTGTATCTGGCTGGTTTTGGTATAATTGAAAGTTAAAATTTTAAAGAACATAATTCCAAATTCATATTAGGTAAATGTGTGATTTTCATTTGTTTTTCGTATTGTCAAGATGAGTGAATCTAATGAAGAAATTCGATACATTTTAAAATTTTACTACAAAAAGGTTAAAATGCAACGCAAGCCGCGAAAAAAATTTGCGATGTTTATGGACCTAGTGCAGTTTCTGTGAGAGTAGCACAAATTCGGTTTAAGCGTTTTCAATCCGGAAATTTTGATGTCAAAGATGCACCTCGCTCTGGTCGCCCTATTACGGATAAAATGGATACCATTTTTGAAATAGTGGAGCAAGATCGGCATATCAGTAGTTACGACGTAGCTGAAGAACTGAGAATTGATCACAAAACAGTTTTGGCGCATTTGAAAAAAGCTGGGTACAAAAAAAAAGCTCGATATTTGGGTACCTCACGAGCTCACTGAAAGAAACCTAATGAACCGTGTACTAATTTGTGATTCCTTATTACGACGTAATGAAACCGAATCATTTTTGAAGAAGCTGATAACTGGTGATGAAAAGTGGATCACGTACGACAAGAACGTGCGAAAAAGGTCGTGGTCAAAGGCCGGTCTGGCTTCACAGACTGTGGCGAAACCCGGGTTAACTCGTAATAAGGTGATGTTGTGTGTGTGGTGGGATTGAAAGGGCATTATTCATTATGAGCTATTACCACCAGGCAGGACTATCGATTCTGAACTCTACTGCGAACAACTGATGAGATTAAAGCAAGAAGTTGAGAGAAAGCGGCCGGAATTGATCAACAGAAGGGGTGTGGTGTTTCATCATGATAACGCTAGACCTCACACATCTATAGCCACTCAGCAAAAATTAAGAGAGTTTGGCTGGGAGGTGTTAATGCATCCGCCGTATAGTCCTGACCTTGCACCTTCAGATTTCCCCCTGTTTCGGTTTCTTCAGAATTCTTTATGCAATGTTAGGTTAACATCACGAGAGGACTGCCAAATCCACTTGTCGCGGTATTTTGATGAGAAGTCCCAAATTTTTTATATCAATGGGATCATGTCCCTACCTACAAGATGGCAAAAGGTTATCGAACAAAATGGTACATACATACTTTAGTTAAATTTAAATAAACTGTATTAAAAAATGTTTTGAATTATCTTAAAAAATGCGAAGAAACTTTTTCCTCAACCTAATAGAATAACAGTGCAAAAACACGACCTTTAAGGTTGTCTCCAGCCAGGATGGCTACTTTACCAGAACATTTACAATGAAGTCATTGTAAAAGTTCTGGTAAAGTAGCCATCGCTTTACTCGAGTTGCTGACTGGACTCTGACTGACTTTGACTGATAATTGACTGATTTCGACTTTTACGCTGCTTATTATGAATATGAAATATTGTTTTACTTGACGCTGGCAATGTGCGTAACAGCTATGCCATTATATTTAAAAAAATACATCGCGTTACATAACCTGTGTGTATCTTGCCGACCATAGAGCAACACGGGCCACCGGCCGCCGCGGAGGACCGGAGGAGATTAGCCATAGCGTCTATTACCGATGCAAAACAGTCTGTAATTTTTTTACTGGGGGAAATTTGAAATTGACACGCACACACACACTACAAAAATCGTCTATTACTACGAAACTCACACCTTGACTTTAACAAAATACATAAACAATTTCACGCTCACATGTAAACATCTAGGCGACAGGTATAGATCCAATTGGGCTTGTACTTTGACAGAGGGGAAAGCCGGCATATGGCTACTCCCCTCTGGTCCGGCACGGCCGGTGGCCCGTGTTGCTCTATGACATAGAGCAACACGGGCCGACAGTAGCGAGTCTATGGGAGAGATTCTGCTTTGTTTCTTACAACCGAAATTCTATATCCGTTTGAAAAATGTGTGTCAAACTTTAACCGCTAGTAAGAACGATCCGTTAATAGAATAAGGAACCGGACTTAAAATTGAGACAGTTAAAAGATAAACGACAAAACAGCTATTGCTTTGTAAACAAGTCTTTATTTGACGATTATCCAGTCTGCAGACTTGCCTCGCAGTTAGGAATGTTGGTTATCAATTTGTTATTTAAATTATCTCGATTCTCGTCCAGACTTGTGAAGTCTTGGTCACACTTCACAAGACTCCATATCTGTAGGGTCTTCACACGGAATAACTAATAATATTGACACCATTTTCTTTTATTGCGATTAAACATATCGTAAACGTATGTATGTATCTTCACGCCAGGTCTCTAACGGGGTAGGCAGAGAGTGTAGAGCGCCAGATATCCCGGTCCTGACAAACCTCTCGTGGCTCGTCTACCTTCCTCAATCTCTTCATACATGCACGCCGATTCCTAAGACTTTTGACCCCACCATCAGACAGAACTTGACCTATTTGGTCGTGGTAGGTCAGTCTTGGTCTCCCCGGGCCTCTGCAACCATCCACATTAGCATTGTATATCTGTTTAGTCATTCGCTCATTCGATATTCTTTCTATTTGCCCGTACCAACGGAGCATGCCTTTTTTCATTTTTACTATCATTCACACAAAGCCTCCTTCTTACATCTTCATTACGAACGCGATCGGTGAGTGATACACCGCAGATCTTACGCAAAGATCTCATTTCGACCGCGTTTAACTTACTTTCATGCTCTTTCCTGTATACCCAGCTGTCGCTTCCATATACAAGCGTTGGAGTAAGTACAGCATTATGTACGGCTAGTCGAAACCGCTGGCTGAGATGTTTCGATTCTAACAGCTTACCCAACGCTCCATTCACGCAATTCCCTGCAAGCACTCTTCTTTCTATGTCAGTGGCACCTACCATCCTTGTTAAAACAAATCCAAGATATACAATTTCATCCACCTGTTCTAACACTGCATCATCTACTACTAACCTTGCATTTGTTCTGAAACATCTATGTATTATGTATAATATGTTGCGGCTAATATCTGAAGTACGGCTACACTCAGTTCTATCTGGCCTACGCCCTCGAGCCCCTACGAGTACTACTGTGAAGTAGAGAGGTACTTACATAAGATTCTTTGTCAAAATAATAATATTATTATATTGTGATTTACTTGTAATGCTGTCTGACTCATAGTATTCGGTGAAACTTCGTCATGTGTTTGGCTTCAGTAATCAATTAGGTACGGTCAGGGAAACCTCGTATCTGCCAAAATTGTCCCAATTTAGCTTTTATTACCACTGCATAAAGTGTTCAGAGAAATATCCAGTGTACGTGGGGTGTACTGGATATTTCTCTGAAAGCATGTACACGCATACTTGCGGATCCTTTCTTTATGATAGATATAAAATTTATTGTGAGTTGGACTGTGTGATATTAGGGTTATTATTTACAGTGTTACTGACGTAGAAATTCAGTTTCATATTTGTATTTTGTGGGATTGTGGGTTTATAATATAAACTTTATATGAATGGACATTGGGAGTCAAGCAAAATCTTTGCTAACATCGATGTTTTAGGTAATTTATACCTAAAAATAAAGGATTTTTTTTCAATGTTTCACCCTGTGCCTTTGGCAATGTTCCCGGATATGTCAATGACATGACAACTTAGGTCTCAGGGGTGGCAACATATCTGCATTTTGACCTCTGGTTTTTGTGTAGATGTCTATATGCTGCAGTCATCACTTAACATCAATGTGAGCTGCATGCTTGTTAGCCACCTTCCTTACATAAAAAAACCTTATGAGTCATTCGAATCGGGTACTTATCAATCGTCTGATTCTCATCCTTTAAAAAGAAACGCAGTTTCGCCGGTACCAAGTAGTTATATGAGTCGACCACAATTGTATTCGCTTCCGTCGTACGGCTTGTTTGAATTATAATATGTAAACTATACTTGGGCCGTGATTCACTCTGACATGATTGTAGACTGATTTTATAGTGTATGGATGTCTTGAAGACTGGGCCTGAAGGTCACGAAATTGGGAATTTTAGTGAAATATGTCAGTATGTTCCCATAAAAAACGAATTTGTAAATAACAACAAAGACTTACGTCAGGAGTCCTAGCTGGGTTTCTTCTCAACCACCGGCTACTGAGCTCACTTGTCACGACAAGGCGGAAGCCCTCGGAGGGGGGAGAGGAGCGCTGCGTTGCCTAATCTATCTTCTGCCAAATGGGAGTGTCTAGATAAGTGTAATGTCCTGTAATTATTATTACTGAAACTTGGCTGCAGGGGTGGAAGCGCATCTACATTTTGACCGTATTTTGTGTAGATTGACGTACTAAGCATGCATACGTGTCTGTAATTTATTATTCATCTAGGTTTGGCTAGACATACTAGGCTACGCTTCAATAAACATTTTACT
This sequence comes from Macrosoma leucophasiata, assembly GCA_036365455.1. Taxonomy (NCBI): domain Eukaryota; kingdom Metazoa; phylum Arthropoda; class Insecta; order Lepidoptera; family Hedylidae; genus Macrosoma; species Macrosoma leucophasiata. Next base: position 1,187,458 of record JAWQUS010000004.1, on the reverse strand, counting down.
CACGTTCCAGTCTAATATCTAGACTGCAGTGTGGCAGCCAAGTCAGCTCGAGCTGATAATCTAAAGGTCAAATACAGACACGTCACTTAAATCTAAGTGGGACTTAAAAGTCTTTTGACTTTAATGTGACGTTTGAATCAAGCCCAAAGTCGCCCATGAGAGTGTCATCCCTCAAGCCTCCAAAAAATATAACCATAGATTTCTTATTGTCTTGGACCCTATAGGGTCCAGCTGCTGCTTGAAGGATTTAAGAGACATTTCTATATTACGCCCGCGGCTCGTGTAGATCGTAAGCGATCTACTCAGTTAAGCATTACGGGCGCGGTCGGGTGTGTGATGGGCGACCGCAAATGGTAAATTAAAATGAGCGTTTCCGTGCTTCGGAGGCGTGCACGTTAAGCCATCGGTCCCGGTTGCTATCGATAGATAGCAGTCGTTAAACCTTGTCGGAGGCCTTATGGGCGGTTTGAAAACATCCGACAGCGGGTTAGCCACTAACTCGTATTTGCACCAATCCGCATTGGAGCAGCGTGGTGGAGTAAGCTCCAGGCCTCCCCCCAAAGAGGGGAGAGACTCATGCCCAGCAGCGGGACGTATAATGGGTTGCCATTATTATTATACTATATTACCACACACGACATATTATATCGCCACGTATCTTTACTACCGCCCTATTGGAATGGTTCGCCATTCGTCTGTTGACTGACTACACTAGAGGAAGAATTCTCCACTAAAGGGCGATGGGTCGTCATGTCCCGACGCTTTCGAAGTTTGAGCATTCGGCCATTAACCAGACCCAGAAACAGGGTTGGTTATAGTTTTTTGCCGAACTTGGCCATTTTTTCGCATTATCGTTTTTCGTGTAAATAACTTTCTTTATTGCCCGTCAATGCCCGTTTAACTTCTCTTATTATGAGATTCCCGTCTGGGTTTAGAGTCCGCAAACGCCTACGTTCGGAGCAAATATGCGGAGGCTGTATTGATATTTTTGCTGGGAACGCAATTCTGTTCCGTTTAAACGGAAACCACCATCCAACGCTACGTACGAACGAATAAATTGAACAATAAAAAACAATTACATATAAACTAAATAAGTAGGTACTTATGTTATTTTAGGTATTTACAAAACTTTTTTTTACTGCTTGTAGAGTTCGCGGGTGTAGGAATCTCCTCATTACTGATTTACTAGTCGCTAAATGGTAGTGTTCAGTACTATAGTGTTCCGGGCAGGTTGTAACGTAGGATTCTATAATTTCCGGCACAGAGGCATAATAAGAAGTTGGTGCCAAATCGTTAGTTTGAGTTCCTCACAACTAGACCTTTTATTTGATACCTACATCACAGAATTTGCAAAACTCTTTTTTATTTTCTATCTCATTTCAAGAGTCCTACATGAAATTCACTTATTTCGTTAGAAGTGCATGTTTGGGTTCCTGAAAAAATGGTTAAAATCACAATCGGCCATGAATTCCAAGATAGCGGACGTCTAGCCGGCCACAGTTATAATGTTACAAGATCGTAAATAAAATGACGTAGAATGGTATTGTTCATTCATCGGGTACATTCCAGAAAAGGATCGAATGGGCACGCTCAAGGAAATATCACGCTCGAGTACAAACGTTATAGTTCGAGATACGGTGTTAGAAATATATACTATCATGTCATGGAACTAAATCATCAGATTAAAGTTATATGTTAAACTAGCTGTGCCCTCGTCGTCTTTACTTCGTCCGAAATTAATAATAAACTAAAAATAGCCTAAGTTACTCTTTATATCATCAGCTATCTGCCTGTGAAAGTTCCGTCGGAAAGTCGGTCCGGTCGTTCAAGAGATTAGCCGGAACAAACAGACAAAAATTGTAAAAAATGTTATTTTGATATACCTACCTGTGGTTCATTTAGTAAAAAGCTGTTATTTTATTTTACAAACATCACTTACAATTTTACTTATTTGTGAAAATGCATGTTTATGCCCATTTACTAACCACAAATGGGTTGCCTAGCTAAATAACGGGCCAATACTAATGTTAAAGAAATTTAAGAGCCATTCGCTATTAAATTTATCCATTTACATATTATTTATGTAACTACAACCTTATTCGTCATCAAATAACAGATGAGGGTATGTTTTTCTAACACATACATGCAGATACTGTATCTTAGACTATTATGAATATTATGTCCCTAAGTAAATCACTGATATCCATAAATGTAACATTAGCCTTAAAAACTTATTTCTCTTGTAACTAAATTCTATTTATATGTTATGTTAACTGCTTTCCGCTTAGGCGTAGATCTATCTTGAGATAGGAAAGAAGTTACGGTATTATAGTAATGTGTTAACATTTATTCCGAAGCATTTGCAGGGTAGGTAGGTGGGGTCAAACGTTGTGCGTCATTGCGAGGGGTTTCATGGTTCAATCACACCGATTTTGAAGATGCAGTTACTGCAGTAGGAACACTGATAGGTACAGTCAGAGAATTATAGAAAATCAATAAAATAAACTAACTACATCAGTGGCCTAGTGTAGCAGGCCACTACTACTACGCTGGGGACACGGGTTCAGAATCCCGGGTCGAGGATTACGGTGGCCTATTGGGATTTACCATTTTCTGGAAGTTGCCCAGTACCTCGAACTTTGGTAATATGCCGGGAAATGTCAAAAAGCTCGCCACCTGTTACATGGGCTACAACGTAACCGGCGAATCGTGGGTGTTTGCATGTGTGCTTGAATGCATGCACTTACTTCTCTACTCCTTCGGGAATTACAGGCGTGAAGTTACTTCAATTAAATAAAGATTCATTTGTATATCCGTTCGTGTGATTTCAACCTACTTACACAAAGACGTCCTTGCCGTATCGAATAGGCGGTTAATTGGATAAGAGAATTAGCGAACTAGATTGGACTTACATTATTCTGTGAATATATTTAGCCTTAACAAGGCTAATTTAGACTAAAAGATGAGATGTGTACCAAGTTAAGACTGAAGGCGTCAAACTATCTATTGCCTATGGCTGCCACATGCGTAATACTCGTGAACGGGTGCTGATCGTTGGGTCTGTTCTGTTTTGGTTTGCTGAGGCTACATACATTTCATTTTAGTAGATAGCAGTTGATTTCTTCTTAAACAAATACTATCTGTAAGTATTAAGTTGATTTAAGTTAAAATAGCTACCTCTAGCTAGCTCCCGCCACCTTCATTGTATTTTGATCGCCGGTTTTTGTGTAGATCTCTATAGACCGCAGTATTTATATGCTTCGATTTTGTTCTTGCTTTTAGGGCTTTTTATGACTGACATTAAACTACCCACTAGTTAGTTTAACTTCTAGTAAATATGCATAGTTTACAGTAAGGCTTTTGAACCATTAACCGCGAAGTTCGATGCACTATTTAATACCTCGTTGAGTCAATGGCCGCAGCCGTGAGAGCGGATACAATATTGAGGACGTTGGCAAATATAATAGATAATTAACAGCAAATTCTGCAAATCATTATCGACCGGCGTAGAATAGACTATGATGAATTGAAATTCAATGATAAGGTTGAATGTGAAGGAAGTTGTTTTTATGTTGTCGGATTATAGAATAAAGGCTTCCCCATTCAGGAGCGTTATTACAGGTCGATAATATCGCATGCGTTACTGCGATATCGGTTTTCAGTACATTTTGTATTAGGATGGTCATGTAGTTGCACACTGCTGCTATAATAACGCCACAATGGAAGTAGGACGTTGCGTTTCTCCGTCATGCGATATTCCGATATGAGTTCTAGAATGTTTTGTATCAGGACGCAAACGGCCGTACACACACCTGCGATAATAACGTTAGTTTTTGTACAACGTTTGGTTTAGAAATATAGGACGATAAAAACGCAGCTGTTTGCAAGGAATGTAAAAGGACTGTCAAAGGAATGTGAAAGGATGTCACCTCAGTCTGCCCGGGACCACGGAAGCTGAAAAGCGACCGAAACGTCGGGTTGATTTTAAAAATCATTTTAGTTTAATATACGCGAGATAAATCCGCAAAAATAGTTTTATTTCAATGAGTGTAGCTCGCGAAAACCGAAGAACATATAATGTAAAAGGAATCGGGACGCATTATCGCAATACCGCATGCGATATTATCGACCTATATAACGCGCCTGTGTCGGGGGCCTTAATAATAAAATTCAAACAGTTCCGTTTTTCTCTTGTAAGAAGAGTATTTAGTCCCCTTTATACGCTGCTGGTTTCGGGACATGACTAACCCACCGCCCACTATCGCAAGAATTTTCTTCTACTCTAAAATACGCCTAGTGCTTCCATATTGCGGCTAGCGAGATGAACATTTTCCGGTAAAATAAAATTGGCAGTACTGGAGACGCCTCTGCATCTATATGCAGGGTATGTCAGGTTTTTAGATGTCTTTGGTCTACAATAATGTGGAGTTGCAGACTTAGAAATGCAGACTTTACAAGTATATTTATAAGGTTTGTCGCTTTCTTGAAAAAAATACGGGCGTGAGTTGTATGTAATTTCATTAGGTTCATTCCATTTTTTCTACATGCCCAATCGATATTTAATTTCCATATACCGTACTGCCGGTAAAGTATCAATTGGTAGAGTAAACAAAGAAACGTTATTTATGTAGGTAGCTACATCATTTTCAGATATATGTATATTCGTGATTGGAGCAAGTGCAAAGTCCCTGATTGCATTGCTGTCCAACAGTCTACACGACCAATTTAACGTTCATCGATCGTTCGATTACGATAATTGATTGAGCGATTGCGATGTATCTAGATTTTCTTTTGATTAAACAAGGTTCGTTTGATCTTTGGTGCGTGATTTTTTTCTTTGCTTATTAATATAAACACCAACTAGGATTTAGGACTGACTGGCGGCTGGCTGGTTTTACTAGTGGTAGCGTTCCAGTGTAGGAACTCGAGGGCGTAGGCTACCTCATTACCTAATCTATCTGCCGCCAAATGGTAGTGTTAGATATATGTATAGTAGATGGTAATGTATGGCTTTGCATTAACTATCACAGAGACATAACACTTAGGGCTAAGGGGTGGCAATGCTGCATTTTGACTTGGTTTTTTGTGTAGATGTCTATAGGCTGTAGTAATCACTTAACATCCATGTGAACTGCAGGCTTGTTTGCGACCTATGTTACAGAAAATAAAGTCAATAAGTCGGTTCTTAATCTGAAGAGACTTAACAAATTCTGCAGTAGTGTTTTGGACTTTTTGTGGTCAGACGAAAGGATACTGATCACAAGTTTTGTAGGTTTCACTGGTGGCAAAACTCCAGTGGTGGACCTCAATTTGCTGCTGCTAGTTTGCGCAATTGCATCTAACCGCTACACGGCAATGCCATAATGCGGTGGGGCCTATGCCATCGAGTTGCAACACTACAACTCAACCAGACCATAGATTTACCTTGTAAAACAGTATCTCTATTCATTATAAAATATCTCTCTTGAGCATCCAATTTCCACTTTTATTTCGCCGAAGGGAATTCAATCAAAGAATGCAATATCGCTCATTTGCGTCAATGCAGTATGCGCACACGTCCATATCTGCGCGGGCGCAGGAAACGCGTGTGGGTTCGATTACAATAATTATAAACTTTCTATATACCCTTCCAATAATGAAGTTGAATGGGCGATTGTTATGTTAATGGGCGTGACGTCACGCGATAAGTTTGTTATTATACTTACTTTGATTTATGTTCGTACTAGTGTGGAGGCAGATTCTGTTGGACTCTACCGCTGGTGATTTGGTGTTTCATTACCTAATCTACTCGCCGCTTATTTGTAGTGTTCAGCACTAGTGACCACAAAAGCTGTCACTGGTGGCAGAGCTTTAGTGACGGAGCTCGCGGCCTTAGGTATCGCCGCATTGTCTAATCTACTTGCCGCTAAATGATAGTGTTCAGCACTATCGTGTTCCGGTCAGGTGGTAATTAATTGCCGACAAAGAAGCATAATAGCTTGTCCTCAAAAGTGGCTAAGGCACTAACTATTGAAATCTCTGGTATTTTATAGTGTTATGCTAAATGTGTAGGTATTGGCTACAGCAGTGACGGACTGAGGCACAGTACAAATATGAACAGTATGGAAACTACGTACAAAACGTTTGAAATGGCACACTAACACAAATATGCGCATCGACGCTCGATGTAGCGAGTGACTCAGTAAGTACTGCAGCATCGCGAGAACCGCTTAGAGGCCTCGTCGATGTGCATGTTTGTGTGAGTGTGGCGTTTCAACGTTTTGTACGTAGTTTCCACACTGTTCATATTTGTACTGTGAGTAAGGGGAGTCCGCCATAGGGCGCCACAATATTCTTGCCCGGGGTGTCAATGATTGTATAACGGCGGCATTGGGCGGGGACCTAGGAGCCTTGCCGCCCCGGGCCTTTGATGATCTTAGTCCTACACTGAGCTACAGTATTCACTTACCATCAATGTGAACTACGTTCGCGCTTTCCACTTTCGTGACATAAAAATAACTTAGTAATGTGTGGACTGAAAACTGTGACAATGTTTATTGTGAAATGACCATCATTTCGGTACATCGATAACACCCTTGCGTGTGATTGATGTCGACATGCGAGCGAATAATTTCGTGTCATTAAGTGTCTTTTAGTGTGTATTTGAATGTATGAAATGACTAATGGATACGTATTTTTTTATGGGCTTTTGGTTATCATCTTTGACCTCTGAACAAAGGGGTCAGTAGCCACGGTCCACATAATAATCTCTTTCCATGAATTCCATACTTTTAGATGAAACTTGAAAATATTTTTATAACAGACAACTAAAGTTAAACATTCTACTGATGGTAGAGCTCCAGTGACGGAGCTCGCGAGCGTAGGCTAATAGTTGGTAGGTAATTGTTGTCAATCACCCACGAACTTTGTGTAAAACACAAAGATAAAGAAGTCAAAAATAATAGGGGAGTCCAGAAGGGATTTTTTGCAGGTACACGAGCGCATTACGTGAGTGATAACATGCACCCTCTTGAGCATCTCTACCAATATAGGGGCGTACCCTAAAATAATCTGGTGAATTAATAACTTCATGAAATGAACATAAGAAAAAATAGGTATCTCTTGCTCGATTTTTATTTATTTCGATCGATTTGTCCACGGTTGGTATTAGTGATCGGATATAATTTAACTCCAGCCGCCGTCGCCTTTGAACATGATGCTATTTATCAATTAAGCCCAACTATTTCGCATTGGCTCTGTATTCGCAAAAAAGACATCTGGCAACTTGCCAAATGGATTCTGCAGTGTTCCCTTTAAGGAGCACGTTAACTCATCAAAACGTTTAAGTTGTAGATAGCTTTTGCCAAATACTAAATTAAGTCTGTGGAGGAACGGGTGGAAGTGTTCTTCCGACGTTCCTGGCGTGCAATCGAATTACATCGGGCATACGAAGATTTCTCAAGAGTTGACATATATACAACTTCCCAACATCAATCGTTGGGCCGCGGCCCGCCAGGCGCTACCACCTCGCCTGGTCGGAGGATCCTCCCTTTTCGTCGGAGGAACACTTCCACCCGTTCCTCCACAGTTCTACCGTACTGGACAAGTACTGTGAGGTTTCATTGTATTCCACTAGTTGGCCCTTTAATGTAGTGGACGCTACAAGTCCGAAGTCTTTCTAATAGATTTATTGTTGGTACAACACCGGTGAACGATTATGGCTTATTCTCCCCTAATAAAGTACAACACTGATGGTAGAGATCCAGCGTAGGAGCTTGAGGGCGTAGGCACGACCGCATTAGCTAATCTATGTGCCGCCAAATGATAGTGTTCAGCACTATAGTGTTCCGTCTAGATGGTAATATAATAACTGTCACAGAGACATAACAACTAAAGGTCTCAGGAGAGTCAGGAGTCGGGTGGCAACATATCTGCATTATGAAATCTGGTTTTTGTGAAGATGTCTATTGGCTGCTATCATTACTTAACATCCATGTGAACTGCCCGTTTGCTTGCCACTTTGGTTACATAAAATAAAATACCAAATCCTCTTTAGTCGTCATATATCGAATTCTAGTAACCCTTAAAAATCATCACATCACTCATGTCAACCTTGGATTTCAGATACAAAATGACTTCCACACCGTTCAACGTAGGCCTCGGCGATGGCTCGCGGCTGTCGAGCAGGGTGCTGCGCCCCCCGGGCGGCGGCCACACCGACATCTTCGGCGGGGAGCCCGAACCCCCGCGCACTGGCAGACGTGGCAGACCTGGTACGTTGTCCAACGAGATGCATGGTCCTATGGTAGCTCAATGGGGCGATAACAGCTTCATAAGCTTCATCAAGGCTTGACAAGTCAGTTGGTCCAGCGGTGTGAGACGACCGTTGTTACTAAGCCTCACGGGTTCGATCCCCGTGCCGGGACAAATAATTGGATGGCCTACAGATATTCGTTTCGGGCCTGGGTGTTTGTGTATGTGTTGTGTCTGAACAACGACACAGGTTTAAACCTGGTGTGTGGCTGTGAGTGTAAGCGTATTTCATAGCCCGATATATAATTATACTGTTACCTCAGTTTGTCTTATTGTAGCTACTACGTACTCGTACTGCTACGCTTCTGGATTCAATCCCTCGGTCTGGGGCTATCACAGATAAAAGTGTATTATCCTTTATTACGTGCATTTTTTGGAAGTTTCCCAGTGTTTTCTTTGTAATGTGCCCGAAATGTCAAATGCCACCTATTATATAGGCCAAAATGTAACTGGCGAATCGTGGTTGTTTGTTGCTGGGATGCATGCATCTACCTCGGCCTACGTTTTCGGGGAATACAGGTTCGGCGAGTAACGGTACGTTTTAGTACGATATCTTTGACGGGGTGTCTTTAAGTCTCCGCGCACTGGGGGGACGTGGCGTACCTGGTATGTAAGCCTACTTTATTTTACCGTCCAATAAAAGCAATAGCGATACTGGGTTTTATAGTTCTCTCTTAGTATCTTTTGGCTTTTGGAGAAATGTTGATGAGTTTTCGATCAATTTTTTTTTTGGAGAAATATGTGAAACAATAACTTTTTATTAGACAAGGAGGTAGAATATAACCATTTTGTGTAACAAAAAAGCAAAGTTTTTTTGACTACCTAACTAAAGTATTATAATACATAATGTCGTGTGAAAATGCATTTTTTGTTTATACCACTCAAAAATAAATTATTAAAGAAAACGTTAACAAATTCCAGTTGAGGAGCCAAGGCAGGTGAATGGTGCGCAGGCCCCAGTCCAAAGCGAGCCTGCCCCCGAACCCGCCCCTGCGCCGGCGCCTGAACCGACCCCCACCCCGGTAACACCCGACGAGGCCCCTCAACCCAAACCCCAGAGCCCCAAGGCTACAACCCCCACTGACAAGGCCACAACGCCCATTGAGACTAAGGCCACGTTGCTCAATGAAGCCCCCAAGCGAGTACGCGTACCGCCCGGTGGGTTCTCTTCGGGGCTTTGGTAAACGACGCTCGACGCTAGCTGGGACCAGTGGGGACATCCTGCGAAATGACTGAATATTATGCTTTCGTCACACATCGGCCGGGACGGGACCTGCCTGGGGTCTAATTATTATAACATGATCGTCGCTGAATCGCATTTATATTGGTGACTACTGACCACAATCAAAACGTGCGCTCTCAGAGCAAAAAAGCGAATCGACGCAATTGCAATTCAACAACTTGGTTGGTACGGGAGATAATACTATGAGCGCGACGCTGCCATACTAAAATTTCACGTCTAGTGCGTTGTTATAACAGACGACAGAGCGCTTTTTAGGTCCGCGTAGGACAGAAATCCCCGAAATGTCAAAGATTTGCCGAGAAAGGCGAATCAAACTCAGACTGGGTGCACATCGATGATTTGATCGCCAACAGAGATGAATCGTTGCTATCAAATTTTACAAACAAGACAGACATTTCCAAAGAAAATGCAGAATTTTGTACGCCCCGGTATGCAGTGCAGTAGTTAGTGTTCTGTTGTTCGGGGGACTGTATGCGAGTTTCCCTTTAGTATGGCACATTCGCGTTCATGTCCCATCCCATCTGGTGTTATAAGCAAGCATTAACACTTATTGTCTGCGATTCAGGATGGACCCTCGATTGTATATTTAGGTTAATTTTTGTTGGTTGGACGTTCGCCCGCTTTCGTGTGAACTTGTTTGCGAAGTATGTATGTATTTTACGTTGGATTCTGCATTAATGCGTCCAGCTTAACTGAAAACAATGCACTCGACACAGATAACCCATCATAAATTTTTAACTAAACCAATGTAAGGTCATGGCGTGTTAACTGTTATCATACTTGTACCTAAAGGATTAATACGCATAAAAGAAAGCAAATATGTTTATTTAATGCACCAGAGACATGAAATATTACAGATAAAAAAAAATTAAAACACATGCAATATGCAACATAACTAAAGGGAGATTTAAACATAAAAACGAAAAAAAATATTCTTAGGTGTTTTTCCGCAGCACTAAAAGGGTGTCCGGTTCAGCATTTGCCAGACTAGAACTGGTGCTGGTTTTCAACCGAACTTTTTTTCATGGGTGAAGGCTCCACACCAGTGTTGCAATAGTAATAGTCTATCGATAGTATTGTGAACTATCGTGACCTCGAAAAAATAGTCGATAGCGCGATAGTACTATCGAAAATATCGCCATGCTGCAAACTATCGATAGTATCGATACTAGCTAGTAACGATACTAGTTTCGATAGTATCGATACTATTGACCTTTTTGACTATTGTTTATAACAATACTATCGATTGATCTTTGGCAATAGTATTGCTTATTTTTAACTATCGATACTATCGATAGTATCGATGGTATATATATTTTTTTTTATCTCGGAAGATTGACAGACAAGCAAACGGGCCACCTGATGGAAAGTGGTCACCGTCGCCTATGAACATTTGCAACACCAGGGGAGTTGCCAACGCGCTGCCAGCCCTGAAGGGTTCTTTTGACGCCATTTTTGAAGAACCCCATATTGTAGCACCGAGGGAACACCTCAGAGGGAAGTATTGCAACATGGCGATATTTTCGATAGTACTATCGCGCTATCGACTATTTTTCGAGGTCAACTATCGATAGCGCAACTATCGATACTTTAGCAACACTGCTCCACACGCCTCGCAACGAACGTGCCGACATAATATATTTACTTCGAATACACTACAACTACACTTGCGAGGCATGAGATTATTGCTGTGCGCCGCGTATACATTGTTTTGTCTGTACACGCCTTAAGACGTATGACTTGTAATACTCGAGAGGGAAAAAAGAAAGCATTATCCTATTTGTTAACAAGAACTGACACAGTTTATATTTCGTCTCCTTAAATTTGGTTTTAGTTTAGTTCTATCAAAAAGAATTTAATTATTATGTTATGGAAAATTCCACTCTCCATACCTTTTCTTATCCTTTTAGGAAAGTTAGAAGCTTCTACGTTTTAGACGAACTAAGGGGAAGGAGATATTATTATGTAATACTTGTTGAATAGCTCGACTGGATAAAATAATGATTTTTTTAAATAATTCTACAAGATTATTAGCGGGTGTAGTGTGTCTTTAAGTTCTTTTAAAGCACACAAAGGCGTATTCGGTTGCTGGACGCAAGGGAACGCAGCGATTGCTTAAAGAAATCTCAAGCGATCTTATCTGATTGCATTGCGCGGTTGGTCCCATGCCAGTTATTTAAGCCCGTTTAAATGCTTTAAAAAGGTTCTCTCTTTTTGAATTCCTCGCAAAACGCAATCTATTTTACTTGACGAGATATTATTCAGTACATTTTTATTTACTTTGTACTCCAATGTGATTTTATTTATCTTTCACAATTTTGCTTGTGTCAAATGTGGCATTCTTTGCTAGCCAAACTCTATTAGAATTAAATCTATGGTCACATGGGTTAGTCTAACGAATTTCCTAGATAGGCTCAAAGATGATTTTTGAATGTCTTCATACGATATACATATTATTTTTACCATGTAACGGCTAGGTATTTTTTATGGACATCTATGAAATTACGCGTTGCACGGCATTTGTAATGGGCGAAACATATTATCGGACACGTCCATCAGCCGCGGCTAAAGACCATAAACTAGCCTGCAGCACCCAGCAAGAAATTTAGTACATCGAGCCTACGAAAGAGTGATCGGCTAGTTTCGAATTCGCAGAGCGTTATCTCTGCACACTGCTTACATAATCAGTGATAGTCCGGTATTGGTCAGAACTTGATCAAATTGGTCTACAATTGATGAGTAAGGTGCGAATGAGATAACGCTCTACAGGCCCGAAATAAACCGAAGACTACTTCCTAAGGTCGATGAGCAATATTTCAATATTTCTTGTTGGATACTGTACATTTTCTATATGGTGTGCACACCATAGGACATAAGTCGGGGACGTATCTTTGAGCGATTGGAAGTCGAACGTCCGACAGCGATTCAGTTCTCTGGTTGTATTACGACTGCATACTTGTCGGATGCATGCTTCAGCCGCGGCTAATAGACGCGTCCGATATGTTTTGATCTAAATGTTATGGAAAAGAATGTTAAGTTTGTATTTACGCTTCTATCAGTATTTTGCTATTGCATTTTAAAAAACTTCCTTTCTTTTTCCAGTGCCTTATTGACTACTTCTGTGAAAAAACTACACAAATGCTGCCTATTTAATACGCCTAATAACCGAGTGTATTATTAATCGGGTTTTCCGCTATTTTACATGTGAATAACATATTAATGAGCGATTATTTTTTCCTCCATTTGGATTATCCCTAAGCACTTGATTAGTTTGTGTTAAGCCTGCCAAAGGCGAACCTCTATAATGGTTAAGCCGAACAGAAATATTCATCTTTACAAGTTATTCCCCAGTATCCAGTAACCAATTCCCCAATTAACCAAAACTAACTGTTAACACAAGAACGAGTTAGCCCTTTTCAAACGCTTAAACATAAGAACGGGTTTTTCCTGGCCCTGCTGATAACGTCTCGAAGGTGCGATTGCCTAATACTGATAGAAGCCAGGGTTGAAGCCTCTAGAAATTTGATTTTAAGTGGCATTGTATTGCATATTGTCTAGACTGACGCGTGCCTCAAAATGTTAACGTACTTAATTATAGCAATGTGTTGCATCGGTGTTTTTTTATTATAAAATAATAATTTTTGTATGCCTACGCCGGCAAATGCGATTATGTATAATAATGATGATTGTATTTTTATATGAATTACAATGCTATAAACAAATGTGTGTTTTATTTGTTGTTTAGACATTGAATGGCTGGTGACTGACTCATCAGACTAACTAGTGGTATGGTAAGCCAAATTTGAGGCAGGCTGTGACTCATCCTGTAGTGGTGCATAGTGGTGTGGGAGGTCGGTGGGCTATGTATTTTTTTGACAATAACGTAATAATATTGCGGCTTTATAATTGGCTATATTACGCTGGATTTCCCGTGATAAATTACCTACCTTATAAAACATTAGCCTTGGCATAACATGTGCGGGCATAATACGTTTTTGTGACAAAGGCACATTCTGAGCGAACTCGCCTTACCCAAAATTAATGAAATATAGCATTTAATACGACCGCGTAAGGTGCCAAAGGTTTTACCTTTTTTAATTTTAATAAAAAATGGGATTTGCCATGAATAAAGAACTTGCAACTTGGCACTATCTGGTTTCCTCATTGTCAGCCGCTTAATGGTAGTGTTCAAAAGAAAGAAAGAAAATATTTTAATTTCGAATTTTAAAATTAACATTAATGCAAAATTTATGTAGCATTATTATCACAATTTTTTGTGTATTGGCGCTACACGCTCTCTGCCTGCCCGTAAGTGTCTATGGCGTGAAGATACAAACGTGCATAAGATTGTTTTAATTATTATGTGGTTATATTTTTCAATACTGACGATGTTCAATTGGACCATGGAGTTTTCAATAAGCATTGGACCTATTCAAACTTGTCTCAGCGCAGAGAAAGTACGAAATTAAATATTTTCATCCATGGCAATTTATAAAACGACAATAGTCTTACATATTTCAAAATAAGTGGCAGGAAGTAATGGCAATAGTAAACAAATAAAAAACCATAAAATGTAATAAATATTTCACCAAATGAAGCTATAACATCCATTCAACATATAAAAGTTTTTGTAAGTACCTATCACACCCAAAGTATGAAGCTGATATTTGGCTAGAATCGAAGTTGTTGATGTAAAAGTGCAATTTTAATATTAAATATCTGATGACTAGGCATTTAGTGTACAAAATATGGGTACTCAGGCGCATTGTTAAAGCAAAAATAAAACTTATTAGGTAACTACAAAGCATATTACATTTACTGACAACAAGTACCGCATTCTGTAGGTACGCCATAACTACCTGATGTAGGTAGAACAGCCAGGCAAACTTCACTGTCAGCTTAGAGGAACGGATGCAACGAATGTTATAATATAGGTATGTTGACCGCACCTGCCTTAGTTAATCCTGGGTTGTACCAAGATATTTGTTAAAGTTTTTGTTACATTTCACATCCTTCTCTAACTTATAGAAATCTGATAAAGTTAGATAAACGGTAAGTCATACAATAAAGCGACAACAGTCTTACATCTTTCAAAATAACTGGTTTAATAATATTTTAAGCTAAATATGAAAAGTCATAATAAATATCCTTTAAGACAGAATCATCTGCAAAATCATGGACGGCAGCAGCCACAACCGACAGTACCGCCTCCTGAACAGGCTGCTTGGCCGACTTCGTGGCGAACGGAACGTATTGGACAAGAATATATCTTTCTCTTCCACTGGGTACGTTCTATACAAATATTGATAGTGACAAACTTTAAAATCTGTTTTACATTTTGTTTTTTTTTTGTTTTATGAAGGCGATAAAAGCATGCCGTTCACATTAATGGTAAGTAGATACTGCAGCCTATAAGTTAAAATAATAAAAGGTACATAAGGTGATTCACAGCGTCGAACTGGACATTTAGATAATAGATGGACATTTAGGTGGCGTTTGCCAGCCAGGCCGGCCACTCACGCACGGATCTGCCTTGCGGGGCTTGCCGCAGGAGTGTGAAGAGCTACCGAGCCACCCAGGCTCTTTCCTACCCAATCCAACCCCGGGTGATAAATTATACCTACATATTTGTAAAATTAAATTAACGTTATTGAGTTTATAATTGAAACTTCATATAAAAATATTACAGGATGAGCGAAAATGTAGGTTGCGGCAGTTCGAACGAGGAGGATGAAAAGGAAGCGCCCGCGCATCCCGCGTCTACTACAAGCGCACGCGTTGACTACGCGCAGTTCGCTGCTAACGTTGACTTGAGGTTAGTAACATTCTTATTTGGGCATGCGTGTTGGATGATGTAGGTGAAAAGAAGAAAAATAGGCACCTGCGCACCTTACGTGTTCAGGCGCGCTCGTCATTGCAGCGCCAACAATGTATGCAAGTCGAAGAGGTATATAATTCTGAAAAACTGAAAGAAGGCTTATTCACAGGTACGGTGGGCAATATCTGACTCCGGAGCAACTGCCAGAATTCTGCAACCAACTGCACCACCTGGTGGAGGTCATCAGAAACATACAGTCCTATGCTAAAATCACCGGTGAATATCCAAGGTAAATTAAATAGGTTCTGTAGTTGTTTCGGTTTCTGTTGTTGTCTGTTATCCGAATCTTTCTCAGATACCTACTTCTGAATAAACTGGATCGTATACTTAATAACTGCATCCGCTTTATTAACGGACTTCGCAAATATGATCACATTTCCTCCTTTCGTTCTAAGCTCAAATGGCTTCCCATCTGTCAGCGCCGTTCCGTCAGGATAGTCGTTTGTTATATTCTATACTAAACATCTCATCTCATCAACTTCCGTTCATCGTAATCACTTACCTGCTCTTCATGTTCCTTCCCACAGTACCGGATTTATGGCCAACTACCGGGCCTTATTACTCCAATCGTTTCTTAAGGAGTAAATTCCATAAACTGCATTTTCAGTGAACTAGAACGCAACCTATCCCGCGAGTGTGACGAGGTTTGCGCGTTGGCGGGAGAAGCGCGCGCCGCTCTTAACACCGCCACGCAGCTCTGCGAACAGCGACGGGCATTGCGGGGACTGAAGGACCATCTCACTAAGCATTTGAATGTTATGCGGGAGGCCGGTGAGTATGATTAATGTTAAGATTATAACAAACGATTTTACACTAGAGCAGTGTCTCCCAAACATTGTTCTGTCATAGCCGGGTAATTTCTTTTCACTCATGGGCATCCGCTGTCTAGGGGAACAGACGGCGGGTAAAGCTAAAACCCCGCGGTGTTTCGACTCGTCCGCCGATGCAGTGGCGAGGTTGCGAAACTCTTTCGCATACAACCACGACCCCGCCGGCGGCTGCTCGTTTCCGAGCCCTCCCAAGGTTTTAGCCCTTTGACTCCAACCAAGAATAGTGGCGCGCGCAACACGTCCTGTGCACGCCAGCCACCTCGACCTTTTTCCATTCGGGAGTCGGACATCCCCTAGTCCTACAGGCAACTTTACCCAGTGGCATATGTGCCTGTTGCATATACTTCATATTTGACAGAAACGCGAGAGTTGGAGAGTTCGGTGCGGGTGTCCGATCGCAAGCTTTACAAGAGTTGGGAGGCGCTGAAGGACTCCACCGACCCGGCAGCCTTTGACACGTTGATTGATGAAGTCAGAGTATGAAATAAATTATTATAGTTACCATTTTTTGAACCCCACTAGTGACTTCATCGCTTCATCTGAAAAACGTCCACTTCTATACAAAAGTCTTCCCACAAACCTGGGCAGCTCTGTGGGAAGACGAACCCAGTTTCGTGCGTTATTTGGGGTGAATATGCCAGCACGCCTGGCATGGGGGTTAGCGATCGCAGTAGCGGTTGTTTCATCGCGGGACGCTGCCGCACATCCCGCGTGTTTGGGGAAGGCTTTGTCCAGCTGTGTAAGTACGTGTTTCCGTTGGAGTAATGATGATGACTTGAAGCGCGTATGGCCCCGCGGCTGGGGTAAATCGGAAGCCATCTACTCGGTTAAGCGTTACGGGCGCGTTCGGGTGTGTGATGGGTGACCGCTAGTGGCAAATCAAAATGCGCGTTTCCGTGCTTCGGAGGTCACGTTAAGCCTTCGGTCCCAGTTGCTATCGATAGATAACAGTCTTTAAACTTTATCAGAGGCCTAATGGGAGGTTTGAAAACAATCGACAGCGGGTTGGCCACTAACCCGTATGTCCACCAATCCGCATTGGAGCAGCGTGGTGGAGTAAGCTCCAGGCCTCCCCCCAAAAAAGGGGAGAGACTCGTGCCCAGATATATTGATTATGATGATCATGAATTTTAAAATACAACTTGCACTCGTATACTTTAGATTGCAATAATAGATTGTTTAAAGAAATCCCAACCTACACAACCCTCCCTTACAACAGATTGATATCTGCCATCTGCTCCCCTCCTCCCCTTTATCGTTGACTCGCAACTCATTTGCTGATCATCCATCTTTCCATCCATGTAGGGTAAACAGACGGCTCTGGCGTGTCTCGTGCGTCTCATAGAAAACCGTCGAGCTAACATCGGCCGCTCACCGCCGCGCCCTCTGCCCGCGCCGCGTGATGACGAAGGTACAGTATCCAACAAGAAAGTAAGCCTGGTAGAGCTCCAGTGACGTTCTGGTGGTAGAGCTCTAGTGACGGAGCTCGCGGGCGTAGGCACCACCGCATTACCTAATATACTTGCCGCTAAATGGTAGTGTTCAGCACTATCGTGTTCCGGTTAGGTGGTAATGTACGGCCCTGTAATTTCCGACACAGAGGCATAACACCTAATGCCTCAGGAGTGGCAGCGCATCTGCATTTTGACCTCTGGTGATTATATGGGTGTTTATAGGCTGCAGTCATCACTTAACATCAATGTGAACTGCACGCGTGTTTGCCACTTTTATTACATAAAAAAAAAATATGTATGACTGTTTGTTCTCCTCAAGAAAAAAGAAATAAAATAATACGCCCATACGTCCCGAGTCGTGAAATTACGTTTTCGTATACCCAGGGGCGGCTCCAGCTCGTGTAGCGCCCGCGTGCACCACCTGGCGCCCCCCGGGCCTGCCCGTGGTGGTCCAAGACGATGCTCTCAGCTGTCTCAGGGAGCGCCGCGGCGGCCGTGTGTATTGCACACCCTGCCCTATAGGTTAAGCCGCCCCTGCATATAGTGGTCAGATTTTACTGAAAATTTTCAGTGCCTCTAGTGAAATAGTACTAGTCCATGCATAAAATCGAAACTATTTTCATTAATTAGCTACTAGATCGAGTACTTTGGCTTACAGTCGACAAACTCAGACTCAAAACTCAAAAATTCATTAAATCGCTTGGAAATAACAGAATTTGCTTGTGATAGGTCAAATTACAAATATAAAATTAAAGCGAATAACAACTGATACGTCGATTAATATGTCAAAGTAAACAAAATTCAATAAATAATGGTCCAAAAATACTTAATAATAAAAATAGGTATCGACAGAATGTTCCATACTCTCTTACAAACGGCAAGATAAGACTAAACAAAAAAATAACACTTAACAATGACAGACTCGTCAGAAACGGGCGCGTCTGTAAGGAAACGTCACGAGGCGCGGCGGCATTTCGGCGGCAAACGGAAACGGAAGGAGCCGCGCTCTGTGCCCCTCTCTGGCGAACCTAGCCACCACACGCCACATCAGGTAACATGGAAAAATTGTTGAGCATATTTTTTTTTTAGGAATCGGTAGCTACCGCCGTATCTGCCGTATCAATTATACGGGGTCCCAGGACTATGGGGCCCCCCAATGTGCGTAGGCGGGGCTCCCAATTGTACCCCCTAGAGATTCCACGCAGGGCCAAAGTAGTTTTTCTGATCCGCGAGGAAATCTTGACGCTTAAAAAATGCCTTCAAACAAATATTTATACGGTTATTTAGTTTCTCGCGCATCCCTTAGTATCGTTGGATAGGTCTCCAAAAAATTTTGTGGGTTCGGGAAAAGCATTCTCCGATTAAGGGATCCGCTTGTGAAAGGTGTCCCCCCCACGACGAAGCAATTGCTTAATTAGCTTTTGTAGGCTGATCCGGAACAGGTCCCTATTAACATACAAATACAACCCATTGTACGTCTCACTGCTGGGCACGAGTCTCTCTCCTTTTTTGGGGGGAGTCCTGGAGCTTACTCCACCACGCTGCTCCAATGCGGGTTGGTGGAGATACGGGTTAGTGGCCAACCCGCTGTCGGATATTTTTCAAACCATCCATAAGGCCTCCGATAAGGTTAAACGACTTAACGTGCACGAAGCACGGAAACACACATTTTAAATTTGCCACTATCGGTCACCCATCACACTTCCGACCGCGCCCGTATCGCTTAACCGAGTAATTACTTTAGCAGCATTAACGTCCAAACATGTTCTTCTAGAAGTTTCCTAAGTAATTCTAGTTTTCCATAGCAGGTGACGCTGTACATACAAAACGCTTGCGGCCCCATAGCAGACGAGCGTTGGGGGCATGGGGGCAGTGTCACGCTCGGCCCCGAACAACCGCCGCGCGCCAGCGTGCGGGACATACTGTTCTTTACTACTGATTAAATAATAAAATATCGTACTAATTTGGTGCATTTTTTAAAATTCAAACTTCTTAGTAATTAATTAAAGAATAAACGGAAAGAAAATTTTGACTTTAAGCAGGAATCAAACCTTCGACCTCAGGATAACCAGTCCAGCCGCTTTACCACTAAGCTACCGAAGTCCTTAAGAAAATTTTATATCAGGCAGGAAGAACTTAAGTCAAAATTTTCTTTCCGTTTTTTCTTTAATTTCTAAATTCACTCGCATCTAATGTGTTTTTGCGAAAAAAAAATATTACCATCAACTTCTTAGTTGGCGATTTTGACTACAAAAACTTAACCCATTTCATCTGAAACACAATAACTTAAACAACGCACTTGCTCACGTGTGATTCATGAGACGGAGAACCTGTTGAAGAAATAAGTTGTCTTCAGTTTGTACGAACGGTATGCACATCGTACGCACGCATACTTATTCTACATACTACCCCCAGCCGCACATAAAACACAAACCTACTCACACACGTACGCTGTGTAGCGTAACTTGCGCAATTAATTATAGAGAGTAAGCCAGATATCATGTAATAATTTATTTTACAAACTTTGATACATTTATAGGAGTACAACTAGTGGTCAGGTAAAACTATTAGTTGGCGAATTATTGTTTCTTTTCTTCCGGCGCCGCTGGAGATTCTGCTGCGGCGGCTGGTGTGTCTTCAGAAGGAGCGGATTTTGCCTGTAGGTTAACATACAATTTATTAAGCGCTATAATTCTATAGTAAACACTATTCTCACCATAGATTTTCTAACGAAGTAGATAATAATCTATGATTCTCACTGATAGCACGTGTTTTGCTGAGTGTGGTACCCAGACATCTAGGTAAAAACTTGATGCTGTTTTAAATGCATTATCATTTTTGCCACTCCCGAGACCTAAAATGATCAGATGTCATTCATTGAGATGATCATAATAAGGTCACGTTTTTTTATACAAATGCCATGCCGTATAGAGCATGGTGAGTAAACAGAACCAAACACGATGGTATCTACCTACTTAATTTTAAGAAAAAAACGACCTCTGATGAATTGACCTGACGACTTCGCATCGTTACTTTAGAGGTTGAGGGAGGACCGGATTTCTTATACAGATTGGTCTAGACTTGGATCAACTTGGTGCTTATTGATTTAGGCCTACTGAACCCGCTTTCAGTTATACCAGTCATCAGTGATGCATTACTATACTATGCGTCTAGGTAGGGTAAGTACCTTTTTTATGTAATGGAAGTGGCAAACTGGCATACAGTTCACATTGATGTTAAGTGATGACTGCAGCCTGTAGACACCCACACAAAGACCAAGGTCAAAATGCAGATGCGTTACCACTCCTGAGGCTTAAGGTGTTATGCCTTTGTGCCGGAAATTACAAGGCCTTAAATTACCACCTGACCGGAACACGATAGTGCTGAACACTACCATTTAGCGGCAAGTATATGAGGTAATGCGGTGGGGTCTACGCCCGCGAGCTCCGTCACTGGAGCTCTACCACCAGTAAAGAATCTCATACAGAATACCTTGGTCTAGACTTGCATCGAGTTGTTGCTTGTTGCTTAGGCTTACTAAACCCGCTTCCAGTCATACCAGTCATCAGTGCGTATGTGTCTAGGTAGGGGAGGTACCTACTCTTAGAGGTCGTTATGTGACTAACCTCTGCAACTGGCGATGCTGCGGGGTCAGCGGCAACGAGTGGCGGCGCGGCTGCCTCTTCCTTTTTCTCCTCCGGAACTGCGGCTGTCGAACTCATCTGAAAATGAAACGTCATCTGTATTGCGAGAAGAGGTAAATTGTATGCACTCACACGATTCCCTGGTTCAATTTTGTCTCGTGTAACAGGAGGCGAGCTTCACATTTCCGGGCATATTACCAAACGCTGAAGATGGCACTGGGGAAACTTAATAAATGCAAAAAAAACTCAATTATTTTCTGATAGCCCCGATAAGGGTATCGAATCCAGGAAGGACTTCAACGTACCAGTTGTGGCCTGCTACCACTACACTTATAGAGTAGCAGCATACGCAGACGTGAGTATTGCAGATCTCTTCAATACACAAGTCTGCGTATGCTGCTACTTATTATGGAGTCATACATTGCCATCTTACTGAAACACAATAGTGCTGAACGCTACCATTTAGCGGCAGATAGATTAGGTGATGCGGTGGTACGCCCTCGAGCTTCTGCACTGGAACTCTACTACCACGGCCCTGTAATTTCCGGCACAGAGGCATAACACCTTAGGCCTCAGGAGTTGTAACGCATCTGCATTTTGATCGTGGTCTTTGTGTGGGTGTCTATAGGCTGCAGTCATCACTTAACATCAATGTGAACTGCTTGTTTGCCACTTCGATTACATAAAAAAAAAAAACCAGTAAAACTGGTACTGTGAAACCATCGAAGAATTGTCCGGTCGGTCACATCGGTGCCTTGTTTGTGTGATTATAAAGTCTAATTTGGGGCCATCCATAAAATACGTCGCGCTAATATAAGCCCCTTTCTCCCCAATGTCACGCTGTATCACACTATCTGTGACCCTTAAAAATATAACGTCACAAAAACTAAGACCCCTCCCCATGAATATGACATATTTTTACTAATAATAGTCTAACGAATTATTTATTTTAGAAAAAAAATTAACTGTGAACGTCACGTTGCCGAAGACCCCTCCTGCCACATTTTGTCACGCTCAGCGAGACCCTCCTCCCCCATAAAAATGTAACGTCACAAAAACTGAGACCCATCCCCATGAATATGACGTATTTTTATTAATAGTAGTGTAACGAATTATTTATTTAAAAAAAAAGCATGAGCTGTGAACGTTGTTGCGCGCTGCCCTTGTTGTGGTTGCGGCGGGTCAGCACTTTTAACTCACAACAACGTCACTTTGCCGGAGACCTCGTCCCCTCCTGCTTGCCTCCTGCCACATTTTGTCACGCTCAGCGAGAACCTCCCCCCCTGTATGGGAACGTATTTTTTGAACGACCCCTTTGCAATAATTATAAATGACTGGCAACTTCTCCAATGGTAGGTAGCAAAGCATATTCATTGTGCATATTCTAAATAGTGCGAAAATGCTAGTAACATAAAATTAATCACCTGAACAGCCACGAAAGCAAACATCGCAAGAACCACTAAAACCTTCATTTTGTCAGCCAACACAAGTGCGAATAACGGCGTGTCGAAGCTGATTTAATTTATAACCGAGAAACGGCAGCATTCCTAGTGGATTCAGAATTCAATAAGGCGTCTGTTTATAAAACACGTATCGCGGAACAATTGTGTGTTCGTTATCGATTTTCTTGTTTCCGATTTTAATGCTCCATCACGCTGATTGCCGGTGGGCAAAGAGACCACTGCCAATATTTTATTTCTTACAAAAACGTAACTTCAAGCCTGTAATCCCCGAAGGGCTAGGTAGAAAAAAATGCATGCATTCAAGCATACATGCAAACACCCACGACTCGCCAGTTACGTTTTGGCCCATGCATCGACGACACATGGCCCATGTAACAGGTGGCGAACCTGTTGCCATCTCCGGGCACATAACCAAACTCCGAGGTACTGGGAAACTTCCAGAAAATGGAAAAATCCCAATAGAACCAGAACCAGAGCCAGAGCAGATAGCCCCCGACCCAGGAATCGAACCCAGGACATCCAGCGTAATAGTAGTGGCTTGCTACCACTACGCTACTGTGGCAGTAATTATTTCTTACAACTTTTTTTTATGTAAGGTGGTGGCAAACAAGCATGCAGCTCACTATCATGTTGTTGTTAAGCGTTGACTGCAGCCTATAGACGTCTATACAAAAACCAGAGGTCTTTGCATAGACGTCTTTAGAAATACTGATGCGTTGCCACCCCTCAGACCGAGGTCGTCATGTCATTGTCTCTGTGATAGTTACTACGGGGCCATACCTACATTACCATTTAACTTTACTGGTGCTAGAGCTCCAGTGACGGAGCTCGCGGGCGTAGGCACCACCTAATATATTTGCCGTTAAATGGTAGTGTTCGGCGCTATCGTGTTCCGCTCAGGTGGTAATGTACGGCCCTGTAATTTCCGGCACAGAGGCATAACACCTTAGGCCTCAGGAGAGGTAACGCATCTGCATTTTGACCTTGGTCTTTCTTTGTGTGGGTGTCTATAGGCTGCAGTCATCACTTAACATCAATGTGAACTGCAGGCGTGTTTGTCACTTCCATTACATAAAAACAAAACACGATAGTGCTGAACACTGCCATTTGGCGGCAGATAGAGGTACCTAATGCGGTGGTGCCTACCCCTGCAAGCTCAGTCACTAGAACTCTACCACTAGTAAAATTAGCGGATCGCCCCGGCTTCGCACGGGTGCAATTAATGTAATATAGCCTATGTCACTTAGTGAAGATGCAGCTTGGTGAAATAATTCTGTTTACCCCGTTAGGGACCTGGCGTAAAGATACTTACCAACTTATCAGCAACTGTCAATCTCGTATTTCTGTGTGCAACGGTAATTTACCTCTAATTATAGTAGGGGAGCCCATGAGGGGATTTTGGGATTTACTAAAGCGCGGCAGATTAATATACAGGGGAATACCTTGTACCCTATTAAGTACTCCCACCGAATATGAGCCTTCTATATATGGTCGCCCGTCAAGGATAAAGGATCAGATTAGTAAAAAAAAAATAATCATCAAAAATTCTCGAGCGCGTCAGATTAAGATAAGATGAGGTAGTTACGTGCTAAAACGTGTATATTTCACTAATCTGACGATTTGAGAGTGACTTAATGAAGGGGGAGGGCTACAAAGTTGTAAAAAAAACATCACCTGGACATTCTCGAGCGTAGCTATTTTTTTTTATTTTGAAGGGATTAATTCAAAGATTACGAAAAATATATAATCTGACAATTTTCACAAGCCGAAGTAACAAAAATTCATCGATAAAGTTTAATGCGTGCAGGTACGTGATGTCTATATTCCCCTCTCCGCGTTTCTATTCCTATCTCACTCTTTCTCTATCTGTTATTCTCTCACTCCGTTTCCACTCTGGTTTCGGTTGCCATGACGCCATGACAGCTGATCACACAGACTACTTCGTGGCAAGGCATTGTATTCAACGTATTTTCAACGTTTACGATACGCAATCTGAGGATGAAATTGAGCCAGAGGAGGAAGAAGATTCTACCGATGAAGATGATGATTAAAAAAAAATGCTTTAAAAAATGTAATTTTTTATAATTATCTTAATATATATAAATCTCGTGTCACAATGTTTGTCCTCAATGGACTCCTAAACCACTTGACCGATTATAATAAAATTCGCACACCATGTGCAGTTCGATCCAACTTGAGAGATAGGATAGCTTACATTACGCTATGACTAATAGGAGCAGAGCAGCGCGGGCGAAGCCGGGGCGGGCCGCTAGTTTTCTTATAAATACAAGTATTCTACTTAAAAAAACATTTACTTTCTCATCTGCATGCATATTTCCTCGAGCTTTTCAATTAATTAAGTTCAATGTTTTAAAAAATTAAAAAAAATATATATATAATTGTCAGATTAGGCGAAGCCCTCGAGATAATTGTCAGATTATGAGACAGCATGTCTAGGGCATAATGATGAACCATATATATCTTAATCTGACGCGCTTGAGTATTTCAAAATAACGAATTTTTTTTGCACACTCTAATAATGGCCGTGACTTTGCGTCACATCCAAATCGTCAGATTATTACATAAAAGCATTTTTTTAGGTTCACTTAACATCCCCTTCGAAAATCTGACGCGCTCGTTAATTTTTTTTTTCCATTTTCAACCTCTACGTACGACCACCCCCATCATGGAAACAATCAGATTAACATATGTACATTTTTAAAAATACGTAGGACATGGATAATATAATTATCTGACACGCTCGAGTACGTCCATGGAACTGTTTTTTTTTTACATTTTTGAAAATCTATAGCCGCTCCCCCCACCGATGAAACGGTATGTATTATACGACATTTTTTCTTCTCATCATCTAAGCTTCGCAACCCAATAGGTCTCTATGACGCTCGAGTAAATCCCGATTTAGCATCGTGGGCTCCCCTACTATTAGGTAATTGTGTCGAAGATAATATTTCCCCTATAATTAATGACATACGAAGTTCTAATAGGATAGGCACATAGACGGACCTACGGGGAGTAGCCATAGTGTTTATTACCGATGCAAAATAATCTGTCATTTTTTGCGGGGGGAAATACGTGTGACACACACACTACAAAAATGGTTTATTACTACGAAACTCACACCTTGACTTTAACAAAATACAGAAACAATTTCACGCACACATTTAAACATCTAGGCGACAGGTGTAGGCCCATTTGGGCTTGTACTTTGACAGAGGGGAAAGCCTGCATATGGCTACTCCCCTCCGGTGTTGCTCTATGTGCTCTATGTTGGTGTAATTTCAAAAAGTATATGTAAATCTGAGATGTATGAGCTCGCGCTGTCGTTTATGTGCCTATCTGTATTATTGTGTATACCTACAATAGAGAGCAAGTAATAATCGACGCATCACCTCAACCGGTTGTTTTCCTTACGCACCTAGTCCCGTACAGTTCACAAATGCATAAATATTGTATTTAGGGTCCTCCTAATGGGCTCGGGCCTCTGATGACCTTAGTCCGCCACTGAATACAAGCGTGAAGTTATAGGTATCTTACTGTGTTTTGTACCTACTTTATAAAGTTAACAAAGTACCTATCTAATTACGTCATTGTTTCCGTTTCCCTGTGTTAATCCCACGAAATTTGAAAGATAACCAAGTAACTTGCTAAACTGAACAGACTGCGCCTAGGGCTTTAGACAGTAGACAGAACTAAGCCTATCGGATCGGATTTACCTAGTGAAATATACTTACGATAAAATGTTAAATAAGTTTAACCTACATAGATTCATTTTAGTTACATCATACATAGCTACAGTTAGTATATTGTTTTCAGTAAAAAATGCATCATTTCGTTGGAATTCAAATCAATGGAAAATAAGACCGATCGCAGTGAATCAGATCATGTATCACATCTGCAAATATATGTAATATCATACTTATCTAACTATCTACATTATTAATTACCTAAGTGCATATTATTATGTGAGTGTATGTTTCATTTCAAATAAGTACATAAATATAATAACGAATGCCTTTCTATCTATACTGTATAGATCTAGATTTTAAAAAATCAAAAATAAGTATAGACAAACAAACGAATCGCCAAAACCATGGAAATGGAAAAGGTTCTCGCGATCTACTGCGTAGGTACAGAATCCTTCAAATATAACATAATAGTTTTACCCTACCTACCCGTCTCAAGCGCAGCGCCGACATTGTTCACTGTTCACACAAAAAGAAAACGATAACAACAGTAAAACAGTTCACAATGACACTGGGATGTGATAAAAATAGGATGAAATATATTTTTACTATTAGGTACAAAATACCATACCTACTATACTAAAAGTTTTTGATATGATAAATTAACGATCAATTACTTCTCGGTATATTTATTTTGAAGTAATTTAATAACGATACAAAATTTTGATATGATCAATCCTTCAATCAACCTTCACGGTGAAATATGTATGAAATGAACAAAAAAATCTAAATTCAGTTTCTGAACGTAAGAAATGTCAAATGTCAGTAATGTCACCTTTCTTGAAGTGTTGGCATGTCATGTTGGCATTTTTGGCATTTCATTTCGCACATTCGCCAGCTCGCGCTGCAATTTGGCAGATTGGCAGTTTTTAAATCGCGATGATTTGATCTAAAAAATAAATTGAATACAGGGCTAACTGAATGACATCTACTGTGTGATTTTATAATATAACCGAGGTTATTCTGTAGTGTTAAAATAATAGTAATTTTATTGAAAAATGGCTTCGCGCGGTGGTGTTATGGTGACAGGCACGAACGGTGCTGATTTCGAGCACAGGGAAAGAGTAGCAGCTCAGTATCAAATAAGGTAAGGTTTTTGGATTATTTTTATACTTTAAACTTGAGCACAGGGGCGTTGGGCCATCACACACGACATTATATCGACGAGTTCCGTCAAATTATTTTTAGACGACAGCAAAAGACACGGCTTTCGCGCCTATTATTTGAATGTCGCACTTTTTTGAATTCACTGTTTCAGTATATTTTAGGCCACAGCAGTTTTAATTATATTGAAGGCCATCTCTTATTGATTACAATGTTTCTTCATCTTTTGATTCACGCTGTATGGAAATTGTTTGTATTTTATTATAGTCAACACTAGATAGTTATTCCAATTATTCCAAGCATACAGTTTTGGATATTTTGATAAAGATGCAATGCTCATTGAGACAGGCTGTTAAAATAAAAGTTAAACTTATAAGGGTTGTTTTAATTTTTCATGTAATGTATGTGGCAAATAAGCATACAGTCCACATGGATGTTAAGCGATGACTGCAGCCTATAGTATAGACTATAGACATACACATAAGCCAGAGGTCAAAATGCTATTTTAGAATTAATAAATATCATAAAACTTTTCCAGTGCACTAAACAAGTCCCGGCTGAAGTACTGCGTGTTCTTCCATCATGTTTTATTCTTGGTCATGCTGGCGAAGCTCTCTGCTGATATTCTCGACAAACTCGACATTTTTATACTCGAAATAGAAGAGTTGCAGATCCCACAGGTAAGTAATAAAACTGTTACTGGACTGTCTACAGCTATAAGATATTAACAAGAGTTTTTTGTGATAAGAAGTAAATTGCATATAAAATTGCTCTTGTGATGCTCAGTCCGGCTTTACTGTGGACAAGGCGGAGCCCAGTTCTCTCAGAAAAACTTGAGTCGTTGGTAGTGTCGCGACTCAAAACAGTTCACGAAAAACTGCACTGCCCTCTTATTATTATTCTTATTATATGCTCTTACATACACAAGCTATCAGTTGAAATAGAATAATGGTGGTCTGAAGAACCCAACTAGGCCTGGGTTGCACCAAGATATTTGCTAAAGTTATTGTAACATTTCAAATCCTTCTCTAACTTAAAGAAATCTGTTAAAGTTAGAAGAGGATGTGAAATGTTACAATACAGGCTTAATATAGTTGAAACAGTAATGAATTAACTCATATCTTAACATTCCAGCCGCTCTGGTGGGAGTACATCTGGTGTCTCTCCCTGCTCCTCTCATTCCTGGGTTTATCGGCCATCAAACGCAACAACATCCGTCACCTGCGACGATACATGTACGGGATAGTCGGGCTGGGCTTCGGGCCGCTGCTGTACTGCGCGGCGCACTACTGCGGCGATGTGTGGCGGTATCTCTCCGCCGACGAGGATGACGATGATGTAGAAATTATGCTGTGGCAGGTGTGTATTGTATGAAACTACCTTTATCGCACATTTGGGATATAAATAACGAGAAATTCTGAAGCTCTTTCTGTATGATTTTCGTCATTGTTGAAAGGGCGTCCTAAAACGCCTTGTCAGTGTCGATAAAGTGTTTGGGACCATTAATAAAATACGTTCGCAATCAGGAAGGAGGGGGTGTTGACAGGTGTGACGGTACTAAGATAGGAAAAAACGTGTCGAAGGGGGAAAGGGAGTCGAAAATACCAATACTTTTGACTGGCCTCTTTCCAAACTCTAAACACTGGTCAATCCTGAGCGCTGCAGTACCGACACATATACCGGTGCCTTTCCAAACTCTAAACACTCATCAATCCTTCTAAGCGCTGCAATTACAAAAGCTTCAATGAGGACATATTATTATGTTACACGTTGAATCTACAATGTCTTTTTATTGGAGATCTTATATAGCTTCAGTGCTCTCAAACTATATTGGTAAGTAAACAAGTTATCCTAGTTGGAGTACACCTGGAGTTCCTCTCATTCCTCGGTCTATCGGCCATCGGCAATAACATCCGTGACCTGAGACGATACATGCACGGGGAGCGCGGCGGGGCTGCGGGCCGCTGCTGTACTGCGCGCGCACTACTGCGGCGACGTGTGGCGGTATCTCTCCGCCGACGAAGATGATGTGGAAATTATGCTGTAGCAGGTGTGTATTGTATGAAACTACCTTAATTTTGAGGCCAGTTCAGTAATTATCCAGTGGGGGACTGTGGAAAATTTTGCGGAAAAGATCATCTGGCATCATGAAGAAACTCATACGATTGCTTATCCAAGAGGATCCCGTTTGGGGAGGGGAGCCCCAGTTCGGGTCACCCCCATTGTTACGACACTATTTCACTGTCTGAAGTATCCAGTAAATGCTGCACCGTCAAGTTTTATGATGATTTAATAAAGTGTGATTTGGCATTGTTGCCTTTATATAGAATGGATATCCGGTCTACCTGGCCAATGTATACTACGGCTGGGTATATTCAGAAAAATATTTAATTATGTTCTCAACAAAATGCCTGCCTGGTTTGATTTTAGGAATTGTTTAAGTTAAATTAAATGGATATTTCACCCAAATCATTAATAAAGATAAAGCATGAAAACCCCCCCATTTATTCTACCCCCTCCAGAAAACGAAGCGTAGGCAGGTCCCCCACAAGATGGACCGACGACCTGGTGAAGGTCGCGAACAATCGTTGGATGAGGGCGATCTCTGTTCAGCAGTGGACGTCTTTTGGCTGAAATGATGATGAATAATTTTTTTTTTTTTTTTTTTTTTATTTAATGGAAGTGGCAAACAAGCATGCAGTTCACATTGATGTTAAGTGATGACTGCAGCCTATAGACACCCACATGAAGACCAAGGCCAAAACGCAGATGCGTTACCACTCCTGAGGCCTAAGGTGTTATGCCTCTGTGCCGGAAATTACAGAGCCGTACATTACCACCTGACCGGAACACGATAGTGCTGAACACTACCATTTAGCGGCAATGATGATGTAGTCTTGTTCATAGACATGTTTTCTTGCAGAGACTCAGGAACGGAATTCCTCTTTTGTTGAAGGTATAAGAAAAAGTTTATTTGGAATGGGTTTTACTTTCAAATTATCAATATTTCTTTTTTAAAAGTGAACATTATCACTGATCTTCTAATAACCATATACATTTTATTATGTAATAAAGGTAGCAAGCAAGCAATCACATTATTTTTTTATGTAATGGAAGTGGCAAACAAGCATGCAGTTCACATTTATGTTAAGTGATGACTGCTGCCTATAGACACCCACACAAAGACTATGGTCAAAATGCAGATGCGTTACCACGCCTGAGGCCTAAGGTTCTGTGCCGGAAATTACAGAGCTGTACATTACCTCCTGACCGGAACACAATAGTGCTGAACACTACCATTTAGCGGCAAGTAAATTAGGTAATGCGGTGGTGCCTACGCCCGCGAACTCCGTCACTAGAGCTCTACCACCAGTCATGCTCTTCATAAAGGAATTCCATTTTGGCCTATGGTCTTTGTGTGGGTTGCTATAGGCTGCAGTCATCATTTCATCAATGTAAACTGCATGCATGTTTGACAGTTTCATTGTATTAAAAAAAGTCTGCCATAAGGTATGGTGGTATTGTCCCAGATGATTTCTCAGAACGTCTCTTTTCTTACACCGTACTACCTATTTGCAACACCAGGGCAGTGCAACTCCACTGGTGTTGCAAATATTCATAGGCGATGGTAACCACTTTCCATCAGCTGGCCCGTTGGCTTGTCTTTCAATCTTGAGACATAAAAAAAACTTAGCCTTGCAGTTCTCTGTGATGACTTGCTTATAAAAGCGTTGTTGCGTGCTAATATTTCTTGTATTTCAATATTTTGTCGTTGTTAATTATAATAAAACGTAACTGGCGAATCGTGGGTGTTTGCATGTATGCTTGAATGCATGCATTTACCTCTGCCTACCCCTTCGGGGATTACAGGCGTGAAGTTAAGTTTTAGTTACGTTTTAATTATAATTACCCAACTGCGGCGAAGTCAAAAAGAAGGGTTATGTGTTTGATGTGTATGTATTTCTCCTGAGTGGCACGCTTCTTAAACCAATTTCGTGTCTGTCCGTCCACTAATTAAGTACTATTTATTTTCCCTGAATGAACTAATCGAGTTGAATATTTATATACGTAACTTACGTATGTACGCCGGTTACGTTTTTGGCCCATGTAACAGATGACGAGCCTATTGACATCTCCGAGCACATTACCTACAGTGCTCAACAAGAAATAATTCACATCGAGTTTATGAAAGAGACAATCGGCTAGTTTCGGCTTCATAGAGCGTTATCTCTGATGCACACTGCCTACGTAAGCATCTGTAGTCCGGTATTGGTCAAAACTTGATCAAAATGGTCGACAAACGTCAAATAGGTTAGGTGCGAAAGAGATAACGCTCTACAGATCCGAAATATGCCGACGTCTCTTCCTGAGGTCGATGTGTATTATTTCTTGTTGGATACTGTAACTTCGAGGTACTGGGAAACTTTCAAAAAATCGAAATATCCCTACAGATAAAGGATTTTCTTAGTGTAAAAAAATTGTTTATGATTTACTTAAACAAAAGATATATATTTTTTAAAGTATGTATGTATCTTCATGCCTGGTCCCTTACGGGATAGGCAGAGTGTGTGGAGCGCCAGATATCCCGGTCCTGACATACCTCCCGTGCTTCTTCTACCTTCATCATTGTAATATGACAATTACTATTAAAATTATTCCTTATTCCAGGGCTACCCCTACGGCCTGCTATGGTACGCATTCATCCTGCTGGCGTCTCAAGTCCACTTCTTCCAACTGTACTTCGCCTACAACCTCCTCAAGGCTTGGCGTGCGAGAGGCGCGCTTAGGAAAGCTGATTAAATCACAACTATAGAGTTATCAGTTAAACTCCAAAACGGACTCATCATCATCATCATCATTTCTGCCGTAAGACTGCTGGACCACTGCTGGACCACTGCTGGACCACTGCTGGACCACTGCTGGACCACTGCTGGACCACTGCTGAACCACTGCTGGAGCACCGCACGCCACCTTTGGCATGCGGATTGGCGATCGTGCATCGTTTTATCGCAGGACGCTGCTGCCCATCTTGTACTTATTACCGCCCTAACGGAATGGTTTGACCGACGGTTCGGTTGACTGATGGCCGAATACTCAAACGTCACTCAATTTTAAGCAACCCTCAAATATGCACTATCCCTGTCGCTTTTTTTTGTTATTATGGCATCGCTATTACGCATATTGCTAGTGTCAAATAAAACGATATTTCGTATTCGTAGTAAAAGTTAGTATAATATAGTCAGTCAATTATTTATTAAGCATGTCAGTGAAGTGAGCTACAGTCAGTTATTCGGGTAAAGCGATGGCAAACTGAAAGGTCATGTTTTCGCACTGTTATTCTATTTCACTATACACGGGCACTGTAATAAACCTATATCAAACAAAATGCCACCAACTTTATTCAATATAAGTAACTTAAAAATACACCAAGAAAATGAAATAAAATAAGAGCACCATACGCCTCTTTCGAGGTTCCCGCCGAAACTCATCTCTATCAATTGTTTTAAACTTTCACGATTTGTATTCATATTTTTATATTGTAATCATCTCTCATATTTTTATATTGTAATCATCTCTCATCTCTATCGTTTGAATGTGTTTTATAAAAACAGAAGACTTTTAAGTCCCACTTAGATTTAAGTGACGTTTGAGTATTTTTACTGGTGGTAGCGCTCCAGTACGCTCGCGGGCGTAGGCACCATCGCATTACCTAATATACTTGCCGCTAAATGGTAGTGTTCAGCACTATCGTGTTCCGGTCAGGTGGTAATGTACGGCCCTGTCATTTCCGGCACAGAGGCATAACACCTCAGGAGTGGTAACGCATCTGCATTTTGATCTTGGTCTTTGTGGGTGTCTATAGGCTGCAGTCATCATTTAACATCAATGTGAACTGCATGCTTGTTTGCCACTTACATTACATAAAAAAAAATTGGCCGTGACTCTACTAGCGGAAGAATTATCTTTCACTGGAAGAGAGTTCTTCCACTAGTGGACTGTGGGTCGTCACGTTCCAACGCCGACAAACGTACTGGTTGAAGAATAAGAAATATGCTATATGCCATGTCTACTTATCTTTTGATGATAATTTCATTTGGTACTTGTTTTGGAATAACTGGTTACTGTGTTCTTTTCAGTCGAGTTGGTTATTTTGTAAATAGCTTTGTTCAAAATTAATATCGATAAATGTATATTTTGTGTAAATGTTAACATAATTTATACTATCTTTTCATTTTTATAGCCGTCGATAAATAAGTTAACTTTGTTAGCTAGTAAAACTTTTCCAGGTTACATAAAAATTTGTCTCTTTGATATAATAATATGATTTGAATTTTGCTTATTCTGTAAAAAAAGAAACGGGTTGCACTCCGGGAATGCCGGCTTAAGTAAAAACTTGAATATTAACGTTGTGCATTTTTGACATTTTGGAATGGCTAGGGAATAATTTTGCACGAATTGCTTACTACAACACATTCGCGCAAGCGCCCTGCGCCGCCTAAACGACACAGCTGGCTCAGGCATACATTGTGAGGAGATTTAGAGAGGATACTTCCTCTCCTACGCCGCGTTGGCGGTCTACCCTCCCGCCGTCTTACGAATTTCCGATCAGATCACGTGTACTGACGCGAGATTAACATTTTATCCCATTAAAAGTGTACAACGCCGTTATAGAAGGTTTTGCTTCAAAAATATCCTGCTATGCGTCCTGGCTCTTATAATATATTCTAAAAAAAATATTTTGTGATTTTAAAAGTAAGTATAAAGTCAACATATTCTTATTGTTTGCTACGAAATTGCTAGTCGTTCTTATGGAAGCAATATTTTTGTTTATAAAAATTGTAGAGTTTTGTTCATAGTTACTAAATCGTAAGTTTAAAAACACCTCAAAGTTTCACATAGGATAATAGGATACTATTTTTTTAAAGAATGGAGTTTAATGATATAAAGTCTATTGGTTTAATGTTTTTTTATTGATTTGTGGGTCTAGGGTGGATTGTGTGTGTTGAGAAAAAAGTAAATTTAAAATTGTAAATTTAACCAACTCTGACTGCATCATTTATTTATTTATTCACTGCCTGTTCGAGAGGGACGTCATTTTTGTGTAATAATAATATAAGTAAACTGTTTCGATTTTAAAAGACAGTAGCAAAATATTTTTATTGTCTGTACTTATTTTTTATTATCTGTATTTTAAGAAACCCCGTGTAAATATGAAGTTCGGTGAATATGTTGTTCAAATAAATTATATATCTATATAGAAACTCGGTGTCTATTTTAGATAAATGTTATAGGAATTTTTGAAATATATCTTGTTAGTTTGGGAGCGCAAATGACATTGCCTAAATATTTATTTAATTTATATCAATATTATATGATGGTGTTTTTACGTCATGTTTTAAGTCTCGTATTTTTCATAACATGTGTTTATACATTGTTTGAAATTCAAATACAATTGTTAATAAACAATTGAAGAAAACTTTATTTGACTGCTTCAATTTAACTCTAGTTTTAAGTTTTTAAATTTTTAAATTTTTATTATTTAATGTGTTTCATTATTTTGTTATGGTTTGCTTTGCGAACTTGATATGTAATATGAATTTGATTTTCTGTTTGTATCTTTTAAGTGTAATATAAGTGTATATATTAGGTAATGCGGTGATATTATTCAAATTTAGGTCGGTTGAAATAGATTTCTACTGGTGGTAGAGCTCCAGTGACGGAGCTGGCGGGCGTAAGCACCACCGCATTACCTAATATACTTGCCGCTAAATGGTAGTGTTCAGCACTATCGTGTTCCGGTCAGGTGGTAAAGTACGGCCCTGTAATTGCCGGCACAGAGGCATAACACCTTAGGCCTCAGGAGTGGTAACTGGCAGTCATCACTTAACATCAATGTGAACTGCATGCATGATTGCCACTTTCGTTACATAAAAAGATATATATTACTGAGTTGCATACCACACGATGGACTCGTCTCTGTCTCTTAGAGGGCTAAGAATCGCGGTTTCCGACAGACAGACGTACAGTTTCTTTGGAATTATGAGAATCTACTTTCTTAGAACATCTTTTAATTACAATCCAACCTATTATTCAGGGTTGATTGAAATTAGCGCATCACCTTTTGCAGGCAGACTACATCAATCCCTACAATATTTAATTTTATTCTGCGACTTTTAGAAATTAATCGTTTTTATGAAATGTAAGTTTTTCCATACAAAATTTTTTTTTGCCTCTGAACAGGCATTTCCTCTGAGCGTAGGTATGCCACGCACCTTATCTAGGCAAAATATCGCCACGTGCAGCGGAGAGCGGGGTTGCGGGGTGACCGTAGAGCAACACGGGCCGGAGGGGAGTAGCCATAGCGTTTATTACCGATGCAAAACAGTCTGTCATTTTTTGCGGGGGCAAATGCGTGCGGCACACACGCGCACTACAAAAATCTATTACTACGAAACTCACACCTTGACTTTAACGACCGGTGGCCCGTGTTGCTCTATGACTTGCTTAGACACGTCATCGCTAGATTGTTTGTAATTTTAAAACAAGACGTATGAAACACCATTATTTAAGTATAAAGTGTAAACTTGCTGTGTGTTGTGGAATAAAAATGTTTTTAGTTATATTGTTTTCACTGATTTATATTTCATCGTCATCATCACTCTAGTCCGTAGAGCAACACGGGCCACCGGCCGCGGCGGACTGGAGAGGAGTAGCCATAGCGTTTATTACCGATGCAAAACAGTCTGTTATTTTTTGCGGAGGGAAATGCGTGCGGCACACACGCACGCTACAAAAATCGTCTATTACTACGAAACGCACACCTTGACTTTAACAAAGTACAGAAACAATTTCACACACACATTTAAACATCTAGGCGACAGGTATAGGCCCATTTGGGTTTGTACTTTGACAGAGGAGAAAGCCTGCATATGGCTACTCCCCTCCGGTGTTGCTCTATGCTCCAGTCCATATACGTCCGCTGGAATAAGCCTTCCAAAACGACGCTGACAACAGTGGCGCGCGTTATTAGGTACCTGCCAGTCAGGGGCGGCTCTAGCTCGTGTAGCGCCTGTGTACAATGAAAATCTGGTGCCCCCTAGGCCTGACCCCTCCCCGTGGCTATAAATAAAATTATACTACTTTGCCGTCGTAACAAGAAAGTTTTTTCATATTCCAACAAGCTATTTTGTAAGTAACTGTAACTGCCTCGGTAGCCTAGTGGTAGCAGGCCACTACTACTACGCTGAGGTCCTGGGTTCGATTCCCGGGTAGGGGGTTATCAGAGATAATGGTGAAAAAGCCTTTATCTCTGGTTCTATTGGGATTTTTCCATTTTCTGGAAATTTCCCAGTCCCCTCAAAGTTTGGTAATGTGCCCGGAGATGTCAACGGGCTCGCCACCTGTTACATGGGCCAAAACGTAACCGGCGAATCGTGGGTGTTTGCATGTATGCTTGAATGCATGCATTTACCTCTGCCTACCCCTTCGGGGATTACAGGCGTGAAGTTACGTTTACGTACGTACGTATTTTGTAAGTAGGTATAGCGTACGGTATGGTATTAGTTACGGCCTTTCTGCGTTTGATAACTGACCACCGGGCTGGCTGGCCGCTTCTGTCATATCGTTGTTGTACCATGATGGTCCAAGGCGATGCTCTTAGCTGTCTCAGGGAGCGCTGCGGCGCCTCATGAGACATGTGCATTGCACACCCTGCACAACGGCAGAGAATATGTAATAATACTACGTATAGAATGGACACTTCGACGTCCCGCTCGATCTCCCCGCATTACTCAACCTCCTTCCCCCTTATTGGCGACGGTTGGTATTTTGTAGGTGCTAAGCAAGCACACAGGTGCGCGTGTAAATACACGTCACTGATTGATGTCTGTGTAACAGAAATCAAATTAGGCGTTTTTATGGAATTTTGGCGGAGTGTCCGCGGTTTGACTAAAAAGGTTAAGCCGCCCCTGCCTACAGTACCCAACAATAAATATTGCACACCGAGCCTGCGAAAGAGACACTCGGCTAGTTTAAATCTATTTGTAAGCCGCGATTAGGTTATATCGTTAATCAATGTAGACTGCATAAATATTTAACATCACATATTACAACGTGTAAAATAATGAAGACATATATATATATATATATATATATATATATATATATTTGAGGATAATAACATGCATCGTAACCAGAATGAAATGGCAAACTATCGACATTCACAGCGCTATGTTTATTTTCCATACAATTTTCATTTATTAACTTAATGAGAATCAAATTGTACAACCTTGTTTGACATGTATATCAATTTTTATTCACTTTAATTTATTTTGTTTGTTTTTGACGTGTCTTATGAGGTGCCTGTCACCATAAATGAATAAATGAGTTTCTGATTCTGATTCTGATTCTCCACTGTACCTACCCAACCCTGGCAACGTGAATCCCACTCGCACTTGACCGCTTTTATTCCTCCATACTCACTATGTTGCCTATCCATAGAGCAACACGGGCCACCGGCCGCGGCGAACCGGAGGAGAGTAGCCATATGCAGGATTTCCCCTCTGTCATAGTACAAGTATAAGTTTAGTGTGCCTTTGCCTGTCGCCTAGATGTTTAAATGTGTGCGTGAAATTGTCTATGTATTTTGTTAGAGTTAAGGTTGAGTTTTGTAGTAAAAGACTATTTTTGTAGTGTGTGTGTCACACGTATTTCCCCCCGCAGAAAATGACAGACTATTTTGCATCGGTAATAAACACTATGGCTACTCCCCGTAGGTCCGCCGCGGCCGGTGGCCCGTGTTGCTCTATGTGCCTATCCTATTAGAACTTCGTATGTTATTAATTATAGGGGAAATATAATCTTCGACAGAAGTATCTAATTAGAGGTTAATTACCGTTGCACACAGAAATACGATATTGACAGTTGCTGATAAGTCGGTAAGTATCTTTACTCCAGGTCCCTAACGGGGTAAATAGAGAGCGTGGAGCGCCGAATATCCCGGCCCCTACATACATATCTTGCCTTATCTACATAAGTTGGTAGATGTGACAAGACATGAGCTTGTTTGCAAAACGTAACCGGCGAATCGTGGGTGTTTGCATGTATGCTTAAATGTCTGCATTTATGTCTGCCTACCCCCTTCGGGTCCGACCGAACAATAGCGGGGGAGGGGAGGGCTCCAGTTCTGGGGGCCTCCAAAGGTCGATGATCAGTGTTGTAACCAAGGCACACGCATTTTGAATCATTAAAATTTTGATTAAATTTAAGAGATTTTTAGAGTTTACGGACGGAAACGGAAATGTCGTTTCTTTGCTCGCGCGTTCTTTTTGATGTGTATTTGAGATAGGGGCGAAACTACCGCCGTATCTGCCGTATCAATTATACAGGATCCCCGAGATTCGGGGGAGCCACAATATATGCGCGGGCGCCGCTTAATATCACCTCATTTGAATCTATGGAGAAAACATGTAATTTTTGTTTTTGCTCGCGCTATTTTCCAAAATTAGTCGTTATTGTTTTAAATTTTTAGTAAGGCAATGGCTTTTGCATTTATTATAATAATATGGTAGAACGACGTTTGTCGGGTCAGAGAAATTCACTAATAATTGAAGGGTTAAAAGTAAATTTATTTGAAGCGCGCATGGCCCCGCGGCTCGTGTAAATCGCAGACGAT
Source organism: Macrosoma leucophasiata (assembly GCA_036365455.1). Classification (NCBI taxonomy): domain Eukaryota; kingdom Metazoa; phylum Arthropoda; class Insecta; order Lepidoptera; family Hedylidae; genus Macrosoma; species Macrosoma leucophasiata. The sequence goes on along the minus strand of JAWQUS010000004.1, from coordinate 1,148,112 downwards.
CAACTCAGTTAAGCGATACGGGCGCTGTCGGGTGTGCGGATGGATGACCGCTAGTAACAAATTAATATGCGCGTTGCCGTGCTTCGGAGGGCACGTTAAGCCGTCGGTCCCGGTTGCCTTATGGGCGATTTGAAAACATCCAACAGCGGGTTGGCCACTAACCCGTATCTCCACCAACCCGCATTGGACCAGCGTGGTGGAGTAAGCTCCAGGCCTCCAAGTAGAGGAGAGACTCGTGCCCAGCAGTGGGACGTATCATGGGTTGCCTATTATAAAAGTAAATAATACAACGGCTAAGATGGCATTTACGAGTTTTAATTCTTTGGCGTATTAAGATCAGGGTACTGTCAGTCTTCGTTGGCGATGTGGACCTCATCATCAGAATCGTCAGCAGTAGGGGGGGAGCCAGGGTCCGCTTCAGGTGTCATACGTCGCCACTTTGCGCGGCGATTTTGAAACCATGTTTTTACCTGAAACAAGTTCAATATATTTATGCAGCTGAGTGTAAGCGTGATTTCAAATTACAGTTGTAGCATAACCTAACCTAACCTTTAAAAAAATCTAACCTAACCTATGTGCCATCACTCACTCCGGCGAAGCAACTGTTCGTAGACTAGAAAAGATAAAAAAAAAAACTATATTTAGATATGATTTGTATAATTAATTTGCTTTACATAGGGTTGTAGGATTAAGTATTCTTATACTTAGATACTAAGTTCAATATTGTAATGATTTGTAAATACCTACAAATCATTACAATATTGAACTTAGTACGTACAACCCTATGTAAAGCAAATTAATTATACAATTCAACATTCCCGGATATGATAAGTGATATTTACTCGTACATGTTCTTAATTTATTTGCTAGGAAACATAAGAAAACCTAGCTCTTAAAAACATTAACTCTAACATCTCAATTTATACTAAGTGTTACCAAATTTGTAAGATTGAATAGGAATATATTCTTTGACAAGTCGGTTAGGAACAGACATGAACTACACCATTAAAATGGAGCAATATAGAACAATTAAATCCGCAATTTTCAAATGAGTTTTTTTCTCATTTTGTTTATAAGAATAATGATGGTAGCAGATGGATACTTGTAAATGCTCAACGGACTGTTTTCTGATTCGCGCGTTTATTCCTGCCTAGAACGTGCAAATTGTGGAACGAACTTCCCTCTGAGGTGTTCCTCCGGCGCTGCAATATGAGGTTCTTTAAAATTATGTTCAAAAGAGTCATTCAAGACCGGCAGCACCTTGGCAACTCGCCTGATGTTGCAAATGTTCATAAGCGACGGTTTCCAATTTCCATCAGGTGGCCCGTCTGCATGTCAACGCTTTGGCATGAAAAGCAATCAAGCATGCAGTTCACATGTGTGGTAAGTGACGACTGCAGCCTATAGGTACACATCAATATACATATGAGTTGCAATCCCTGATGCCTCAGTTGTTGTCTCTGTGATAGTTATTAAATTAAAAGTTACAATGAATACCGCCGTCTTTACTGGTGGTAGAGCTCCAGTGACGGAGCTCGCGGGAGTAGGCACCACCTAATTACTTAATACAATTGCCACTAAATGGCAGTGTTCAGCACAATCGTGTTCCGGTCAGGTGGTATTGTACGGCCTGCTAATTTCCAGCTCAGAGGCATAACACCTTAGGCCTGAAGAGTGGTAACGCATCTGTATTTTGACCTTGGTCTTTGTGTGGATGTCTGTAGGCTTCAGTCATCACTTAACATCAATGTGAACTGCATGCTTGTTTGCCACTTCCATTACACAAAAAAAACTTCCGGCCAGCTGTACATATCTTACCTGTCTGTCACTAAGTCGCAACGACGCAGCGAGCGCCCTTCGCTCGTCTGGACTTAAATATTTGCTGGCACCGAACCTGCGCTCCAGGGCACCCGTTTGTGACGCACTAAACCGCACCTGCCCTCCCTTCCTCCGCCCGCCCAAACCCCACCATGGACTACAGCACGATGGCACTGGAATAAAGAAAACATAGGTACTTGCATGCATTATAATATCTCTATTTATCTTCTCTATTAAACTACGTGTGTGTACAGCTGTAAGTATATGCGCTAATCTAGGAATGTTGTGAACGGATTTTGTTCCTGTTTAAAATGTTGGATAGGGTTTTCTAAGGAAGGTTTATAAAACTTATTGTAGTTTATCAATATCGTGCTTATATTTATCGAGTTTATTTCATTTCAGAGACACTATATTGAATAACTTCGAATTTTTATGTCAAAATGCTATTTTTATCCTCACATCTATACATACATACAAACCTACATACAAATTAATGGAATGTGAGATGTTAAATATAGCCAGGTATCAGATCTCACTCCATAGGTCCAGCCAGCTAGTCCCCCCAGTTCACCCATATAGACCAAAGTTTGGTGAATCACTTATCATTATAATAGTCCCATACATTCTGCGGGGTCTGTCTGTGTCTGTAATAACTATTGATGCAGTCAGAGAGAGGTCCCGCCGAATATAACCCATTACAAAGTAGATCAAAATTCTCGAAAGGGCCTCTACGTGTTGGACCCTCCATGTCCCCGCGCTAGCCTGAAAGGTCCGGGGTTCAAATTGGACCCCGTGCTGACGAGAGATATAATAAGACAGTACAAATCGAGTGTCTGTACATAATTTTATTTCTCAAATCTGATAGGTATGGGGCGATTAAGAAATAGTAACAAAACAAAAAAAAAACGAGTTTTGGAATTTTTGTCTGTCTGTCTGTCTGTCTGGTACGTTATAACTTCGAATCTACTTCACGGATTTGAACGTGGTTCACAGGTGGATTACATATAATTAGGAGCGCTGTCAAAACATGTTTCGTCAAAATCGGTAAGGGGAAAAAAATAAAAATAAAAATTAATTTAAATGTATTAAATAATGTATACGATGAATATATATTAATATATATGATAATATATGATGAAAAAAATTAAGTTATGGTCAATTAAAAAAATAACTGAAACACTGCTTCAAAACTTAAATACAGAGTTGAATGCGGTTTACATAGGTGTTAGTGGCGTTTGTGGCGTTGCTGGCGATGGCGTTGGTAGCGTTAGTGGCGTTGATGGCGTTTGAGGCGTTGGTGGCATTGGTGACGTTGGTGGCGTTAGCGGCGTTGATCGCGTTTGTGGCGTTGGTGCCGATGGTGACAATGGTGGTTATGATCCAAAATTAACCAAAAGTTATATGTAAAAAATGCTGCCCGAAGTCATTATTCCACGCGAACGAAGTGGCGGGCACAGCTAGTATACAATATTTGCGGATATACCCCTTAATGAATTAGCGGTAAAATTGTTTGCTGACTGAATAACACTTATCGGGCTGTCGAGATTGATTATCGTAATATACATTTGGGTTTGTTTACAATGTTAACGTGCTAACTGATTATTTTATCGGCAATTTATTTTATCTTTTAACTTAATAAGTGGACGTTAGTTATTGCTTAAAAAAAGATTGTTACCAGGTGTATTTTCAGTATTTAGAATAATTTAGATTATTTACGTACTATTAGCAGAGAATATAAAATTAAATTCGCTATGGTATAAATGTGTGTCGTAGGTGACGTTGTAGGTACACACTAAACATATACACAAACACCCAGATCCGAAACAAATGTCTGTAGGCCATACAAATATATGTCCCGGTGCGGGGATCGAACCCGCGACCCTTCGAATCAAACGGTCGTCTAACACCGCTGTATATGTAATAAAATAATTTTTCTCAGTTCATATTGGCCTTTGGAACTCTGCCGGTGATTGACAAACAATGACTCTTTTTCTTTTCTCTTAACTCTTTGTAATCAGTTTGTAAAGAGGAAATGAGACATTCTACTGATATACTTTTTACATTAGTATATTATATTTAGTCTTATCTTAGTGATATTCTTGACTATACATATATTTTTTATCTTATTTGACATGTATATCAATTTTTATTCACTTTAATTTATTTTGTTTACTTTGACTGTCACCCTAAATGAATAAGTTTGAGTTGTTTAAGTTGAGTTTCGGATTCTGATTCTGAATGTTTTTTGGTCTAAGCTGCACCAAGATATTCGTCAAAGTTATTGTAATTGTAATGTTTCACATCCCTCTCTAACTTTAACAGATTTATTTAAGTTATTTAAGGATGTGAAATGTTACAATTAGGTACTTTAACTTTAACAAATATCTTGGTGCAACCCAGGCTTTAGTATCAATTCTTTAAAAGAAGCCAAGTGCGAGTCGGACTCAGGTTCCGTGTAGTTATTGAATATCTTATGTTCTCATAAATACCACAGACTTCTTAGAGGTTTTTTTGTAATCTACAAGTAAGGAATTAGATTCATTTACTGGATTTTTCTCAAAGTGGTAGCCCGTTCTCTTCTTTTGAGGGTTCATTACCTTACCTCAAAAAGGTACAAGGGAAATCATCATCATCATCACCACTCCAGCCAGGAGACGTCTAGAGCTGGACAAAACCTTCCCCAACGACGACCACAACAGTGTTGTGGAATCCAACCATATTACATTTATTACCGCCCTTTTGTTATGGTTTGACCGCTATTGTTTCAGCGAAAGACATAACTAGGTGAACTAGTTTAGAAGCATTATTTTGTGATGACAAATATTTTGGAACCGATTTTTTTTTTATTTTTATTTACGTCTCGGATCCTCAAGGAGACGGATAATTTTGGGCCTGCATAATCGTTACTGGTTAACCCATTACTCAGTAAATTTAGTAATATAATAATGTAATATAGTTAACAATTAGCAATTTAACCCAACTTTCACTTGATCATAATTTAAACTTCATTTACTGACAATTCAAAAAATGCCCAAATTTTAAATTATTTATTTCATAGTCATTTGAAAATGACATAATTTGTACAGTGTTAACACCTGGGCCCAGAAATATATGGAACAGTATCATTCTCCTTTACTTCACTGAATGATAGTTTGTTTGAGAAAAGAGTGATTTTCTAATCGCTTACAAAAGTATTATTTATCACTATTTTTTTTTATGTTACCGAAGTGGCAAACAGGTATGCAGTTCACATTGATGTTAAGTGATGACTGCAGCTATAGACACTTACACAAAGACCGAGGACAAAATGCAGATGCGTTACCACTCCTGAGGCCTAAGGTGTTATGCCTCTGTGCCGGAAATAACCGGGCCGTACATTACCACCTGACCGGAACACGATAGTGCATTACTACCATTTAGCGGCAAGTATATTAGGTAATGCGGTCACTGGAGCTCTACTACCAGTAGAACCTAATTACCAACAGTTAACAATCTGAGTCAGCGAGCTCGAGTGGCCAGACATACCATAGTGCTGTGCTTAATAATGGCAACCCATTATACGTCCCACTGCTGGGCACGAGTCTCTCCCCTTTTTTTGGGGGGAGGTCTGGAGCTTACTCCACCACGCTGCTCCAATGCGGATTGGTGGAGGTGTTGGGGTTAGTGGCCAACCTGCTGTCGGATGTTTTCAAACCGCCCATAAGGCCTCCGACACAAGGTTTAACGATTGCTATCCATCGATATCAACCGGGACCGACGGCTTAACGTGCCCTCCGAAGCACGGAAACGCGCATTTAATTTGCCACTAGCGGTCACCCATCACACTACCCGACCGCGCCCGTAGTGCTTAACCGAGTAGATCGTTTACGATCTACACCAGCCGCCGGGCCATGCGCGCTTCAGTTATAATTAAGTATATTAGGTGCTGTGCTTACTCCAACGCTATTAGGTACATGGAAGCCAGAGCTGGGTATGCAGGAAAGAGCATGCACGTAAGAATTGCATGCTCCGTCCGACAGTTCGGGCATGTTGAATGAGCATGTTCGGGCATGTCGAACAGATGTACAATTGTTGCAGGGCCCTAGGAAGACCAAGACGGTCAGTCTTGGACATCCTGGGCCATACACCACCTAGACCAAATAGGTCGAGTACTGTCTGAAGGTGGGTCAAGAGTTTTAGGAATCGGTGTGCATGAATGTAGAGATTATTGAATGTAGAAGAAGGTGAAGTGTGTCAGGACTGGGATAACTGGCGCCTCACATTCATTGCCTGCCCCGTGAGGGATTTGGCGTGAAGATGCATACTAATTATCAACCAAAAGTATTTCATCGTGCGTAATTTCATACGAATTGTTTTGTTTCAACGTGTGCCATGACCGTTCCGGTTGTTACTCTCTGGCCAATAAAACTTTGAGATTACCTATTTATTCATAATAGTTAAATAAAATACATAGATACCTTCTTAAAAAGCCGGCCAAGTGTGTGTCAGGCCACGCACAATATAGGGTTCCCTTTTTCGAACATTTTTTCAGCGGGTCGTATTATACTAGTAAACTTGTTTAACCTACTAAGCTGTGATTTATTCCTTTTAAATTCGTTAAATACGCTATCTAACCGGAACACGATAGTGGTGAACACTACGATTTAAATGAGCAGTCCGTCTGTCTGGTTTCTGTGGACCCCTGTCCTTGCTACATTTATATCACATTCCCATATTTCCATTCACGCCTACGTAGGCCCCCATCGAGTCTCCCATGGACCACTTTGGGAATCACTGATATGATGTAAGTAAATTGGTACTATCAGTGTATGTGTTGAGATCCATTATCGTGGACTCCCATTTTCATTTCATGGACCCCCAATTTTTTTTTTCGCTGATGCAGTCCCCTTTCATGTTGTTATAGACCCCCAGGGGTCGATAGAGACCACTTTGGGAATCACTGGTCTAGCCTAAAAAAACTGAATGTGTTCAAAGTACGGTCAGTATGTGACGTAACAAGACGCGCTCAAAAATGTTATCATGTCAACAAATCAGTTTAATTTGATAAGAATTATCATGCAATATTTTACTATTGAGGCGAATAATTGAAAAGTTAATATTATGGAGTGTAGAGGTAAGGAGTACCGTCTGGTATGGAAAGGAAGTTGAAAAAGCGTCCAGCGTACCTACGTTGAAAATAAAGTTTCTAGTATCTACTATCTAGAATAAATGTTGTTGGGTTTAATCTAGCTAGAAAAGCTGCCTGCAAGATGTGATGCGTTAATTTAAATAACCCTCATATAAAATACTAGCTGTTGCCCGCGGTTTCGTCCGAGTGGATGTCGTTTTATAAATATTTTTTCCTGAATAATCTTTGCTATAAACCTCACGGAGCCCGAGACTTTTCCGACGAATGCAAAACCGTGGAAATCGGTTCCTGCTTTCTGGAGTTATAGCGGCAGGAAGGAAAACCCGACTTATTTTTATATTATAGACTAGCTGACCAGGCAAACTTCGTATTGCCTCACAATAAAATAATGTGTCAAAAATTTGATAGATACGGACTATTTGTATAGGAAAATGAAATTAAATGTAGAGATTTGCGTGGGAATTTGTGATTTTCCCGCAGCAAAGTAGCCTTAACGTTGGCCAGGCTTAGTATCTATACCCCACAAAAAGTTTCATTCCAATCCGCCCAGTATCTTCGGAGATAAGCCTGGACAAAGGGACAAACAAACAGACAAAAAATTTAAAAATCATTGAAAAGTGTACTATTTTAACATCGCTTCCAATTGGTTTTTCGTAAATATATACAATGTGCAGACACGCGGATTTTACTGTTTTATTATATGCATAGATGTAAAAAAAGTTTTAAGAATATTTCTATTTCAGAAGGAACCCTGATAACGGTAACGAAGAAACAATATGTCCGTTTGCAAAAAAATCATTTTTTGTTGACATTAGTCGTGTAATTTAAGACATGAGTTATATTGTAATTTAATAATGATGTTGCTCTATCTCCTAATTATATAATTATATGACATAATGATGCCACTACTGTAACAAATAAGGTAAATATAATATTTAATATGTCTTTGACTGTCTCAGTAATAGATTTTCTTGGTGGTAGAGTTCCGAGTATTATTACATAGTAGTTTACATCGCACTAGGGTTGTGTTCCGTCTCAGCTATATAAGACCAGGCTGAACATCGTCGAATTAGTCTGCCCGTGACCACGGTAGCTGGAAAGCAACCGAAACGTCGGGTGTAAGAAGTTTGGGAGTGTTGTATACGCGAGAAAATCCGCAAGTTTAATTTTTACAATGTACGAAGCTCGCGAAAACCTACGAAAACGTTACATATTCTCTGGTTCCGGTAATAAAGCTACCACGGCGTTAGGCACTTAATCTGTCTGCCGCCTAATGGTAGTGTTCAGAACTATCGTTATAAAAGAACCTGTGTTTTGTGTTTTTTTATTATTCTTATTTTGTGTGTTTTGGCCTTTTATCTGTAAAGTGTTTGCTCTTCGCATCAAGTAAAGTTAATTGTATTGTTTTAAAAGTAAATAGGGTAAAAGCAGGATCCTATTGATAGGACATCGCTGTCCGTCTTTCAGTCTGTCTGTCCATCTGTCTGACCGTCTGTTCCTATGTCTGTCCGTCTGTCCGTCTGTCCGTCCGTCTGTCCGTCTGTCCGTCTGTCCGTCTGTCCGTCTGTCCGTCTGTCCGTCTGTCCGTCTGTCCGTCCGTCTGTCCGTCCGTCCGTCCGTCTGTCCGTCCGTCCGTCCGTCCGTCCGTCCGTCCGTCCGTCCGTCCGTCCGTCCGTCCGTCCGTCCGTCCGTCCGTCCGTCCGTCCGTCCGTCCGTCCGTCCGTCCGTCCGTCCGTCCGTAGGTCCGTCCGTCCGTCCGTCCGTCCGTAGGTCCGTCCTTCCGTCCGTCTGTCAGTCTGTGCGTCTGTATTGTATTTTTATTTACATTTCTGGAGTATGGAAGTATCGATAACAATTGATTATAACAATCTTTACGGATTAGAAAAATCTATCGAAAACAATTTAGTACGAGTAGTAACACTTCAGTTCCGTTAATATTTTTGTTGCTTTTGTATCACATTCACTATCTATATCACGTACCTAGTGACGAATGTATATCGTGTTCGGGATTAGTAATCGATTAATTTGTTAAAAACTCGATAAACCGAACACATGATATTGTTTTTCGTAAATTCACAATCGCATTGTAATCATTGATTACGTTTTTTTTTCGTTTCGAGTTCATATCTAATGTACAAACAAGGTATCTTCTTAATATATATAAATCTCGTGTCACAATGTTTGTCCTCAATGGACTCTTAAACCACTTAACCGATTATAATAAAATTCGCACACCATGTGCAGTTCGATCCAACTTGAGAGATAGGATAGTTTAAATCTCAAATTATAGTCGCAATTTTAATTTATTGCTAATTATTTGTCTGTTATTTATTATTTGACAGTCACAATTATCTGTTAACTCCAAATGATTCTAACAGATGTCGATACCTTTCCACTGGGTTGAGTAAGTAATCAATAGATGGCGCTGCTATGGTAAATCTACAAACATGTCATACAAGCTAAGCATAATTACAATAACAGCATAATTACCACGTGTTGTTGATGCTATAAATTTTTATTTTGTACCTATTGATTTCTGCTTAATATCAAGTGTAAGAACATTTTAATTAATTGTGTTCAACGTACTTCCCCTTCAAATCTCAATTCAGTGAATTTGTATACCAACATCAACATTTTCGTCTTTGTTCGTAAATAATTTCATTGTACTAGAGGGTTATAGTAGTAGAAAGTCAAATGGAGATCACCAATTTTTTTTACAAATACCATCTGTGTGAAATCATAGTGGACTCCGTGACTGATGTTCTCTTATAATTCCTCTTAGATTGTTTACTATAATGTAATTTATCAAAAACTTTAGCCACAGCAACGCGTGGCCGGGTCAGCTAGTTGTATTATAAGATTCACTAACTTCATAGTAAACTAGCTGCCCGCTCCGGCTTCGTAAGGGTGCAATGTCCCCATTGTGACATTACTATCATAATAAAATATAGCCTAAAGCTCTCCTGAATAGTGAAGCTTTCTGAATGTGAAAGAATTTTCGTGATCGGTTCAGTAGGTATTTCCGAAGATTAACCCCTACAAACAAACATTTAAGCTACAAACTTTACTTCTTTAGAATATTATAGTATACCCCCTTATTCATAAACGTATTTTAGCTAAAGTGTTGCTAATCTCTCTTTTGCTTTTTCTATCCTGCACATTTGAAAATGCAACTGACAAAGACAGAGCATTCTATAACGTATCTAATGTACGTTTATGAATAAGGGGGTAATTATATAGTATACTATACTATATAATTACTTTTTATATACTTCTTATAATTGATGGAAATTTTTGGATTTACTCGAGCGGCAGAGTGAGATGATGGGGGAGGATACCCTGCACCCTATTTTGTACGTTGTGACAAATCTAGGCTCTGTATTTAATTTAGATAATTCTAGAGTGAAGTATATTGACGATATTTAAAAGGCTGTCCTACGACCCAACCTTAAACATTTTGTTAATGTCATGAAGTGGCAAGCAAGCTTACCCTACACATAGCATCGATGGTAACTGAATACTGTAGCCTACAAATATCTACATAAAAACCAGAGATTATAATGAAGACGCGACGTCACTCCTAAGATCTAAGTTGCCGTCTGTGCCACAGAAATTACGAGGCCGTACATTGACCAGAACCACTTGACAAGAACGCGATAGCGCTGAACACTACCATTTAGCGGCAAGAAGATTAGGTAATGCAGTGGTTAGCTCTGTCATTGGTGTTCTACCATTATTTGATATACATACATAATTACAATATTTTTCTCTATAGTAAAGTGAAAGTATGAATGTTTGTTTGTTTGTTGCTGAATCACGCTAAAACGGCTGGTTGCATTTCGATGAAATTTTTTGGGTGTTTGCATGAATGCTTGAATCCATGCATTTACCTTTGCCTACCGTGAACCCATGTGAAATCGGGCCGGACCGCTAGTATTTATATAAATCCACAATGATACCATTTCAGTTTCTATATTGTGACCGTGCGAAGCCGGGGCAGGCCGCTATTAAATAGTTTAATCTAATATTATACTTTATTTATCACATATTTGATATTTTATCTTACATTTTTACAATTTTGTTTTGAACACTTGAATTTAACTGTAGTGTAGTGTTATCAGGGTTTTATAGCTAAAAAGTTTGATTGAAGATTTTTATAGACTACAAAAGACTGCTGTTGCCGAAATTGCTTGATTTTTAAACGGATAAAAAAACACTCACCTCTGTCAAATCCATAAGTTTGTCGAATATTATATGGATGTGCAATAAATCTGTTAGCTGCTAATTGATTCCGCAATATCTGATCCGAATTCAGCATTGTGTCGCTAAAGTATGCCATCTGTCGCCCATCCAGGGGGTAACTCTTGAATCTGTACTGCCACGGTAAATTAGCCTTTATCGGTGTAGGATACAACGGATATGTGTTTCTTCTCGCATCTAAATTAATCTTTAGCTTAGTAATTTCGAGTTCTCTTTGTACTTCGTTGATCACATTGAATTTTCTTTCAACTTCTTCTTTCTGGTCAGGTTTCGAGCATGTCAGCGGTTGCGTCGGCTCATTACTGAGTTTGTGGTACTTCTTTGAGTCTTTTAGTATGTCCTCAATGAAGAATGACGATTTTTTCTGCCGGCACGCGCACATTTCAACGGTTAGATTAGTACTGCCGAAATCATTATCAGTTTTGATGATACTTGTAATTGATAGCTACTTGTTAAATGGGTTTAATCTGATAGTGTAATTATGCTTGATAGATTCCTTTTCGTATCTGATTGTGAATGCTATTCGTTTGGAATAAAGTACAGTTTTGTGTGTACGTTTATGAGCACTTGATATTAGTGGAGGATTGTACTAGACAAGTGATGTAAAAAAATAATGCAACGGGGAAGTCAACCTGATTACACCAAAAATATGCTTTATCAGCTTTTAATGTCAACCATTAAGAGCCATTTTTTATGTAATGAAAGTGGCAAAGAAGCATGCAGTTCACATTGATGTTAAGTGATGACTGCAGCATATAGACAATTACATAAAGACCAGAAGTCATAATGCAAATGCGTTACCACTCCTGAGACTTAAGGTGTTATGCCTCTGTGCCGGGAATTTCAACACTACCATCACTTTTTTTTGTATTTTTTTAAATGTAACGTAAGTGACAATGAGTTGTCTCCATTTTTTTGTTGCTTAATACGTGTGCATGAGCCGCTATGTAAGCAAATTTTTTGATGCTCCTAACAACGTTATGCTTTAATAGAGGCTTAATTTGCTTAAGGGCTAATCCGAAACTGGGAATAAGTACCACCGCATTACGTATCTGTCGCCAAAGGTAGTGTTCAGCACTATCGTGTACCGGATGGTAATGTACGGTCCCGTTATAACTATCATTGAGACGTAACAATTAAGGTGTCAGGGGTGACAACGCATCTGCATTTTGATCTCTGGTCTTTGAGTAAGTGTCTATAGGCTGCTGTCATCACTTAATATCAAAATGAACTGCATGTTTGTTTGCTACCTTTATTACATAAAAAAACCTATTGTCATTATTACTATACAGAGCTCAGATTGACAGCTTATAACGCACAAGTATACCTAGTATTGTAATGCGCAGAAAGATTGACGATAGACAGTCAGGGCTGTCCATCCTGTACTAATTTATGGCCAAGATTGAATAAGTTAATAACTTAAACTTTCGGAGTGACGTAGAAGTACAAGGAGTCTGGTTTTGACTGATGGTAGAGTTACGAGTGTAGGAGCTCAAGAGCGTAGGCACCACTGCATTATCTAATCTTATCTGCCGCCAAATGGTAGCTTTCAGCAGTATCGTATTCCGGTGAGTTGGTAATGTACAGTCCCGATATACCTATCACAGAGATATTAAAACTTAAATGTCAGGGGTGACAACGCAGTTGCATTTTGACCTCTGGTTTTTATATAGATGTCTGTAGGCTGCAGTCATTGCTTAGTATCCATGTGAACTGCATGCGTGTTTGCTACCTTGGTTATATAAAAAAGTGTTAAATGAAATATCAACCCTACGTTAATGGAGTTTAACCGGAGTGCAGCAGATTTGGACTAGTTGTTATCTTGTATAATGGTGTTAATGGTGACCATCACCGGGATTACCACGATAAAATACTTTTTGCCTGATTGAATGTAACTTCACGCCTGTATTCCCCGACGGAGCTGGTAGAGGGAAATGCGGAACGAGGGAATTTTTTACTGCTGGTAGAGTTCTAGTGCAGGCGCTCGATCGCGTAGCACCGGGTTACCTAATCTATCTGCCGTAAAATGGTAGTGTTCAGCACTATCGTATGCCAGTTAGATGGTTGTGGCCCCGTAATAGCTATCAAAGAGACAACACATCATAAGTCTCAGGGGTGGCAACGAATCGAAATCGATTTGACCGTTGGTTTTTGTGTGGATGTCTATAGGCTGCAGTCATCACTTAACATCAATGTGAGCTGCATGCTTGTTTGCCACCTTCCTTACGTAAAAAAATGCAGGTTGTAGAAATCATAGACAACCTCTGACCACGGTAGCTGGAAAGCGACCGAAACGCCGGGTAAGAAAGGAATTTGGGGGTAGTGTTGCGTGTTTACGAGCTCGCGGGCGTAGGCACCACCGCATTACCTGATTTACTTGCCGCTAAATGGTAGTGTTCAGCACTATCGTGTTCCGGTCAGGTGGTAATGTACGGCCCTGTAATTTCCGGCACAGAGGCATAACACCTTAGGCCTCAGGAGTGGTAACGCATTTGCATTTTGACTTTGGTCTTTGTGTGGGTGTCTATAGGCTGCAGTCATCACTTAACATCAATGTGAACTGCATGCTTGTTTACCACTTCAATTACATAAAAAAAAAACCGTACCTAAATATAATATCTTCAATGTATTAAGTTCGCGAAAAATTACGATAAAGTTAAATACTTACTTACCATGAACTCGGGCATTTACGGTTAGCGGTTAAAGTTATGACGTCATTTAATTTTTTTAATTTTTAAACTCATGTTTTGACTTAATCAGTACTTTGTTAAAGTTATTCTAACATTCCACATCCTTCTCTAACTTTAACAGATTTCTTTAAGGTAGAGAAGGATGTGAAATGTTAGAATAACTTTAACTTTGACAAATATCTTGGTCCAATGCAGCCTTAGTAGTGAATTTGTACACAGCTAGGATCTCGTAGCGTCGAGCTACGCGGCGTAGACAAAACTGTATAATGCTTCTTATCGCATTTTCTCCCACGTTGAATCTTATGAATCTATGTGTACGTTTCTTTTTTTCTCCTTTACTGTAGTTTTTTTCGTATCGTCGAGTTTCGAATCACGACGGTAAAGAAGTTTTCATCATCATCATTTCACCCAAAATAGGATAGTAGATAGTAGATAGTAGGAAAATATTAAAACGTTATTTATGTAGGTTGACTGGATTTAAAAATTGCTGTAATATCGTTTATGACATTTAATTTAATATTGTTAATTTGAAATTGATCTTATTATATAGAGATATTATTTTGTACCGAGGAGATTAACTTGTATTTATATTAATTATCGAGATTGTAATTTCAAACACAATTTAAAATTGTTATTGAATAAATGAATTGGATTGACCCAAAAGATGCCCACTGCTGGACAAAGGCCTCTCCCAAAGTTTGCCACAACGCACGGTCCTGGGCCGGTCATCCAACGATTGTCTTCACTAAATCATCAGTCCACCTCGTTGGGTAGCCTGTCTACGCTTCGTCTTCCGGTACGCGGTTGCCACTCCAGAACTCTTCTGCCCCAACGGCCGTCAGTTCTGCGATCTATGTGCCCTGCCCACGCCCACTTGAGTTTCGCTATTCGGTTACAAAAAATAAGTTTTCAATTAATATATATTGTCATTATAACCCGAGCATAATGTTTTATGAACTACGAACCAACCCAAAACATATTCACAATTCGAATAAAACGCTTAAACAAAGCGTTTGAACTACAGAAGCGCACCAAAGACAAACAAACGAACAAAGCAATAAAAAACCAATTAAAGCATCCTAAATCATAAATCGGGTCTCGACAATCAGCTGAATATAAAAATACATCGCTAACGACAAAAAACACGCCAATATCAACTTTATCCCATCACAATAAACGTCAAAATGTTATCGGTAGCGAACAAAAGGGAATAAAGGCCTTAAAAATACGGGGTCCAATTAATTAGAGACAATTAGCCGCCCTCCGGTAACAAAAGGTAAAAAACTCTTCCCATTAATTAGGGTCTGGCGGGGGTTGGCTCGAATTCACCCCTTTTGTTTTTCAAGAGATTCCGTTTGAACAGACACAAGTCTGAAAACACAGTGTAGTTGGTGTTAAGATGGTTTACTAATAATAAAACTGTTTTTTTTTTTTTTTGAGAATGACCAGGAAAATATTTAATTGATAGTAAGTACTGGTTCTACTGGTAGAGTTCCAAGTGTAAGTGCTAGGGCGTAGGCACCACCGCATTACCTAACCTATCTATCGCTAAATGGTGGTGTTCGACACTATCGTGTTTCGGTGAGGTGGTAATGTATGGCCCCGTAATAACTATCACAGGGACATGACACCTTAGGTCTCAGGCGTTGCCATCAACGCATCTGCATTTTGAGCTGTGGTTTTTATGTAGATGTCTACAGGCTCAATCATCACTTAACATCAATGTGAGCTGCATGCTTGTTTTCCACCTTCGTAACATAAAAAACAGCAATCACTTCACTTGCCAAAAGTATTACTTAGCTAATTAAACTCTTCATGTTCAACAAATTTTATTCGAAGAAGTATTTGGTTGCAGATTGATAATGATGTGCGTATAACGATTTATAATTAAACACAACAACTGTGTTTAATTATAAATCGTTAGTACACTCTAATAAGATTATAAAGTTGTCTGGTAGAGATCTCTCATCTAGCGATAAGGCCGCCTATTGTATACCTTGTAATTCTTTTGTATATCTCTTTGTATTCGTAACTGGTTTACATTAAAGTGTATTGTATTGTAAGATTGGGAATATGTGATATAGGTCTGTGTTCTGTAGCGAGAACCTATACGAGTTTTGTCAAACCGAACAACCACTAAGCATACTCTACAGTAAAGACAGTCTGTGGCATCTAGATCGTGAAACAGACCCTTTGATAATGTTATTGCTACTCATGTAAAGTGTATACAAACACACAATTAAATGAAACACTTCATGTTTTTTTCACAGACGTACCAATGTCTCAATCAAAATAAGTTGCCGAAGTTTTAAGCAATGCATTTGCGTAGTGCCTAAGGTCTGGAAGAAAATACTCAGAAAGAATTTTCGAAATCCATCATCCAGTTGTTTTTGTGGTTATTCGATACGATATTTTACTGGAATATGTCCCATATATTAACCATAAATAATATATATGTATATAATACTAGATATTGTAGAAATTAAACTTGCGGATTTTCTCGCGTATACAACACTCCCAAACTTCTTACACCCGATCTACGTCTCTAGCTGGAAAGCGACCGAAACGTCGGGTGTAAGAAGTTTGGGAGTGTTGTATACGCGAGAAAATCCGCAAGTTTAATTTCTACAATGTACGAAGCTCGCGAAAACCTACGAAAACGTTAATACTGTTATTTTTTTTTCTTGTGTGTCAGGACTGGAATATCTGGCACTCCACACTCTCTGCTTACCCCGCTAGGGACCTGGCGTGAAGATATTTTACTCAGAATCAGAAACTCATTTATTAATTTAGGGTGACAGGCACCTCTTATGACACGTCGAAAAGAAACAAAAGAAATTATAGTGAATAACAATTGATATACATGTCAAACAAGATAAAAAATATAAGTATAGTCAAGAATATCACTCAGATAAAACTAAATATAATATGCTAAAGTAAAAACTATATCAGTAGAATGTCTCACTGCGCCTTTGCAAACTGATAACAAAAAAGACCTGGATTCGCCGCGTGATATCTTGGGTCACCCTACATGTTCGACTGGTGGTAGAGCTCCAGTGACGGAGCTCGCGGGCGTAGGCACCACTGCATTACCTAATATACTTGCCGCTAAATGGTAGTGTTAAGCACTATCGTGTTCCGGTCAGGTGGTAATGTACGGCCCTGTAATTTACGGCACAGAGGCATAACTCCTTAGGCCTCAGGAGTGGCAACGCATCTGCATTTTGATCTCTGGTCATTGTGTGGGGGTCTGTAGGCTGCAGTCATTACTTAACATCAATGTGAACTGCATGTTTGTTTGGCACTTTTAAAACATTAAAAAAAAAATGTCTCACACCTATGAAGCAGTACCTACTGTTTTGACATTAGAGCAATACGGCCATACGGTCTCCAAATCTTTAAAAGATGTCAAAGGATGCAGTTATGTGCACGTAAATGTCCTTGAAATTAAAAAAAAAACTCTTTTAACATGTTAACAAGCAACGCCGCGTGCTGATGGGAGTTAAGTACCAAACAAATCAATTACATACAATCACTTCATTGCCTCACATCGTATCAAGTTCTATTCAAATAAACTTGACTTTAACGCAAATAAAATGGAAACTGCTTATTTCTTACATTTTTCACACATCGAAGTTTTATTTGAAAGGATATAAATAAAATGTAAATATAGCCAGTAATGTATGTATAAATGAGATGATAACGATTCGTATTTGTGTTACTAGAGAGAGGGTGGAATCGATGGAGATAATGGGCGATTACTTAGATCAAGCTGACAGCCCTATGGGAGTATACTTGTAGGGTTGTGACTTAAGTTTTATCGATAAATTGAGAGTATTTATTTAATTATTTCATTTTTTGATTGCGAGGCTACTATTAGTACACATGGTGGAATAGTAACTGAACTTTTGAAGTTCGTAATGAAGTGCCTAAGAAAGAGGCTTTTCGAAATGAGAGTATCGGTGTAAGAATGAAAAAACCGGTCAAGTGCGTGTCGGGCCACGCGCATTGTACGGTTCCGTAGTTACAGAGTAAGAAATGTAATGTAAAAAATAAATAAATATTTTCTAGGGAGTTGTTCGAAATTTTCTAGTAAAATACATTTGGTCGATTATTACTCGCAAACTTGCAGGGCCAACTTAGGTGTGATAGTTTTCCTTTTAATTTCGTTATATGTTACTGCAAGTAACGTAAACGTTCGAATTTCTAACAACAACCGTTTAGTCTGTAGGGGGGGGGGGACACTTGCGTCTAACGAAAATTTGCATTTTAAAGCTTAATAAGTCACGAACAGTTAACTAAATCGAAAAATGATATTCGCACACCCATAATATTATAAAAGACCTATCCAACGATACCCCACACTACACACACTATATGAAAATCTAAAATAAAAAAAATATACGCGCGTTACTAGTAGGTTACCCTAAAAAAATCTTTTTACGGTTTTATTCTACCACTTTGTCGGCGTAATTAAGGTGTATACTTGTGCCAATTTCAAGTCTCTAGCACAAATAGTTTTGCGCTAAACCGCGGACGGACAAATAGACAGACAGACAGACAGACGGACATGGCGAAACTATAAGGGTTCCTTGTTTACTACGGAACCCTAAAAAGGCATGCTCCGATGGTTCGGGCCTATAAAAAGAATGTCGAATGACTAAACAGATATATAATGCAAATGTGGATGGTTGCAGAGGCCCGGGAAGACCAAGACTGACATACCACATTACCAAATAGGTCGAGTACTGTCTGAAGGTGGGTCAAAAGTCTTAGGAATTAGCATGCTTGTATGAAGAAAATGATGAATGTGAAGAAACACGAGAGGTGTCAGGACCGGGATATCTGGCGCTCC
This sequence comes from Macrosoma leucophasiata, assembly GCA_036365455.1. Classification (NCBI taxonomy): domain Eukaryota; kingdom Metazoa; phylum Arthropoda; class Insecta; order Lepidoptera; family Hedylidae; genus Macrosoma; species Macrosoma leucophasiata. The sequence goes on along the minus strand of JAWQUS010000004.1, from coordinate 1,129,361 downwards.
ACACTCTACCTTCCCCGAAAGGGACTTGGCGCGACATAAATACACATATTTGAAGTTATGCTTATTTTGGTACGTTAGGGAAAAAATTGAGAGTATTTTATTATGATGCGCGCGTACACCGCCACGAAAAATCGGCACTATGAAATAAGCCAGTCAACATTTTAGTTTTTCACAAAAGTTGCCAACAGAGTAAATGTATTTCTTTACTATTTACAACAATTTATGTAACAAGATAATGCGTTATAATTCTTAAAAACTTTCTTCCAATGTTCTCTGTCTATAGTTTCTGGAGAATAAAATAATGCGTTATTTTATTATTTTTACGCAGGTGTCCAAATATTTGCATTTAGGCATAAAGATTTTGGGCCAAGATGTCACTTGCGATTCATGTAAAATGCAACATGCATTGCTCGACATTTTTACTACCTCACATTTTCAATTACAACACAGTAATACAATATACTAAAAATAACTATAGACAAAAAAAAACTAACGCTATCGATAAAAACAAACCGAACCAGACCATCACTAGTTATCTTGCAAAGCATTGTATTGATTTCGGGTCTATTTTTATTCGGCCGACCGCCCACCTGCGTGGCATACACAACCGAATACAGATGTTAAGACGAATCAATCGTGCTCTTCTTTTGCCATAACGATCGCAAACGGCCGGTTAATAAAAGAATAAAAGATGACATATTATTTTGATGCGTCTCAAAATCTATATTTCATGGCCATATTATCTAAACAGTAAGATTGAAAATGGTGCATTTTTGTCGGATATTTCGAGTTGAACAAGTAGCTTTTTAGATTTATGGTCCCGTTTTATTGGGATGAGATACGGGCTCGAGGCCTAATGCGATCACTTAGTAAGATATTCAACTGTTAAATTGTTTGTGGGTTAATAAATCTTAGCGGTCAGAATAATTAAGGATGGTAAATATAGAGCTGGGATATCTCTGTTTCAAACAGTGTTTCTAATGCAAGTTTGAGAAGCATTATTTTTTGATTTGATTACTGGTAGCTGTCTCAGTAGCCTAGTGGTAGCAGGCCACGCTACGCTGGGGTCCTGGGTTCGACTCCCTGGGTCGGGGGATATTAGAGATAACGGTGTAAAGTCCTTTCTCTCTGATTCTATTGGGATTTTTCCATTTTCTAGAAGTTTCCCAGTACCTTGAAGTTTGGTAATGTGCCCGGAGATGTCAATAGGCTCGCCACCTGTTACAAGGGCAAAAACGTAACCGGCGAATCATGTATGTTTGAATGCATGCATTTATCTCTGCCTACACTTTCGGGGGTTACAGGCGTGAAGTTACGTTTTGATTCCTATTGCTATTACGTTGTTATTTTTCTTTATTACTATGTAATGGTTATGGTGGCCTGAGAGATATCTACACAAAAACCGAATGTCGAAATGTAGATGCATGATACTTTAGTTGTTAGTAGGCTTTGTCATGTTTATTACGGGGCCATACATTACCATCTAACACGACAGTGCTGAACACTATTAATGGGCGGCAGATATATTAGGTAATGCGGTGGTGCCTGCGTCCACGACTACACAGGGACTACACTACACTGGGAATCTACCACCAGTTGTCTTGAAATACGTTCAACACAAACAAAAATCAGATAGAATGAACGCAACGCAAACTTTTGGCGGGCCAAACCAGTATGGCTACTAGCTTTAATTTATTTTAAGCTTTTCAGTTTCCTATTCCATGAGTTTAATTTGAAGTTATAATTCTCGAAAGACATAATCCGATCAGGGTTAATTGCAAAGGGATTTAAAAAAAATCTATGTTGTCTTCCAATATTGCGAGGGTTTCTACAACCTTTATGAGATATCCGAGAGAGGGAGGAAGGGAGGAAAAAAGCAGGAAAATGCGCCCTCTCAATCCTCATTAATTACGACAACTCTGCTAATTTGCCAAAGGTGACTATATTATTCTTATATTTACTTTGTTGACTGTCTAGTCCAGTGGTAGTAGGTAGCTGCTGCTACGCTGAGGTCTTGTGTTCCATTTCCGAGTCGGGATCTATAAAAAATAAAGGTGTATTATGATGTGTATTAATTATCCTTTATCTCTAATAAAAAATCCCAGTAGCATCTACTGGGATGTGTACAATGGTACCCACAATACAGCTTTATACCTAGTGTGGGGCTGTGAGTGTAAGCGTATTTATTAATTTATTTTACTGTTTACGCCGGCGCAGAAGCGCGCATGGCTCCGCGGCTGGTGTAGATCGGAAGCGATCTACTCGGTTAATTGATATGGGCGTGGAAATTAAAATGCGCGTTTCCGTGCTTCGGAGGGCACGTTAAGCCGTCGGTCCCGGTTGTTATTAATAGATAGCAGTCGGTAAACCTTGTTGGAGGCCTTATGGGCGGGTTGAAAACATCCGACAGCGGGTTGGCCACTAACCCGTATCTCCACCAACCCGCATCAAAAAAGGGAGAGAGGATTACGCTGGCAACTTCATTCAGGGGTATCTAAATTTTGGGCTATTTTAAATTTCATCACATTCGGCTTATCTTGAAAGCGCAACAGACGGATAGACCGTGTTGCTATTTAAAATATTACGTATACACAATAAAAAAGCCTAAAAGTAACCGACATAGCCCACCGAATAGCGAAACTCAAGTGGCAGTGGGCAGGGCACATAGCTCGCAGAACTGACGGCCGTTGGGGCCGAAGAGTTCTAGAGTGGCGACCGCGTACCGGAAGACGAAGCGTAGGCAGGCCCCCCACGAGGTGGACCGACGACCTGGTGAAGGTCGCGGGCAATCGTTGGATGTGGGCGGCCCAGGACCGTTCGTTGTGGCATTCTTTGGGGGAGGCCTTTGTTCAGCAGTGGACGTCTTTCGGCTGAGATGATGATGATGATGAACCAAACTAAAACATTCCATGTTTCCACCTTAGTACATTTTTTAGTTATCATACAATCTTGTGCTCCATTACATTGGTCTTTTGTAAACGAGGTATCAAACTACTGTTCTTTGGACATGTTAATAAAGGTAATTCTTTTATCTAAGTAACGATACATTAGCGTGTGACATATAAAACGGCAGCTATTAGGGTCATTCTAATCTAATACGCTGTAATACGCATTGATTAGCAGGATTACCGGTTATCATCAACCGATGACCAGACCGAAAGTTTACCCGCCCCTAATCGCAAATGTTAGAAGGAAAGAAATTGTTTATTTTTTGACACACATAATACATCACTAAGTAACTAAATAAACAAAGAAAAAAAAACAGAGGAGACAACATAGCACGACGGTATGATGCATGTGTGAGCCCAAAAAATTTTACCCATCCCAGCTGATTGCTGTAGTTGGCACTACAGCGCTGATGTTCTGATGGGTCCGTAAGTGACTCTGCGAACGAACTACAAGTCGCCCAATTTCACAAAATTACCATGTATTCTAATGTTATATTTATATACAACTAGCTGTTGGCCGCGGCTCCACCTGCGTGTAGGTCGCTTTTCGAGTTACCTTTAACATATCAAATCATTCCATGACATCCCACAGGAATAGTTTTTCGGGATAAAATGTCCTATAAACTAAGTCAGCTAATAAATACCCTATCTGTATAACAAATTTCATCAAAATCTGTTTAGTACTTTCGGCGTGATTGACGGACAAACATCCATCATCTAAACAAAGAAACTAATAAAATAAAAAAAATATTACAATAATAAAGGTAAATAAATAATAATGTTTTATGTGTCCCTCCGGAACGTCCAAGGCTGAGGTTCGGACCCACACGGTGTCCATTAGGCAGTTGCCCTAATTTTTTTTAAACATTTCTAAACTCTTAATTACAAAACCAACGCTTCGCAACGATTTCGTTTCACATCTCAACTTTATATATATATATATATATATATATATATATATATATATATATAAAGTTGAAGTTAAGTTTATATATATATATATATATATATAAACTAATTAACTTGGAAAACAGATTATCACAAAACTATTCATTTCATAACTCATCACTTCATAAATAATTAAGTTGAACAAACATTCTCAAATTTTACGACATAGTCAGGTTAGGTATTTTTTTTGCTGACAGTATTAATTATTATTTTATACATTTATGTAATCAAATGTTTGCGTAATAATTAGTAATATACTATAGCATAATCGTTGCGTCGCGAAATGATACATTTGCGGAATTATATATTTGTGGAATTAATAGTGTACAAAACATTGGTTTTGAAATGAAGATTTGCGTAACGTTTGTTGGTGAAACATTAGTGAACCTTTAGATCGTAATACACCTTATGACACCTTATTAACTATCACAGAGACATAACTGCATTTCGACTTCTGGTTTTTGTGTAGATGTATGTAGGCTGCAGTGGTCAAACTCAAAAATTTATTTAATCGCTTGGAAATAATAGAATTTGCTTGTGATAGTTCAAATAACAAAATTAAAAAATTAAAGCGAATAACAACTGATACGTTGATTAATGTGTCAAAGTAAACAAAATAAAATAAATAATGGTCCAAAAATACTTAATAATAAAAATAGGTATGAACAGAATGCTCTATACTCTCTTTTACAAAGGGCAAGACAAAACTAAACAAAAAAAAATAACAACAATGTGAGCTGCATGCTTGCTTGCCACGTACCTCGCATGAAAAAAATCCAAGTAGGACTTCAAAAGAAATGCGAAACAGTACGAATATATGTATCGAGACCCCGTGAATGGTGTTTTATTGGCCGACCACAGTAATGTGGGTTCTGACGTCGCTTTAAATCAATCAAGCCGGGACAATAAAAGTTGAGTGAGTCGGATGATTGCCGACTTATTTTGTATTTTTATACGCTACTGGCTGTGCCCGCGACTTCGTCTGCGTAGAATTTAATAAAATTATAGCACACTACCTACGCGAACAAAGTCGTGGAGACCGCTAGTGCCTATAATATAATGTATACTTATAATAAAACTGTAGAAGTGTAAATTCTGTACATTAAGAATATTGAAAAAATAAATACCAGGGGATGTTACTAGATCGATACCAAACACAAATATGTGATTCAATTTTTTTTTGTCTGTCTGTCTGTCTGTCTGTCTGTTTGTTCAAGCATCACACAAAATCTACCGGTCCGATTACGATGAAACTTGGCATAATTATACTTTAACCTTTGGCGCACAACACTGGGTACTTTTCATCCCGGAAAAATGTATGTTTGTCTGTGTGTTTGTACACGCTTATTTCAGAAACGGCCGATTATCCGATTTGCAAATTTCATTTATATATTGTAGTAAGTTTCACTTTACATTTAGTGTTTTTTTCATGTCAATCGGTTCAGAAATAAAAAAGTTACGTCGATTTAAAGAATCACATCGAATATTTTAAAACTATTCTGTATCTAGTATCTTCTATCTTTTTAGGGTTCTGTACCTAAAAGGTTAAAACAGACCCTATTACTAATCATCCGCTGTCTGTCGGTCTGTCCGTCCGTCCGTCTGTCTGTCGCCAGGCTGAATCTCATAAACAGTGATAGCTACAAACCTAAAATTTTCACAAATTTTGTGTTTCTGTTACCGCTATAACAACAAAAATAAATACTAAAAATAAGAAAATGTTAAGAGGTCTAAGGGGGCATACAATAAACGTGTTTGTTTCGTATATTTTTTGCTCGATATTAATAATGGTAGCAAGTAGACGCTTAAAATTTTCACACAATTTTTAGGTCATAATTTTTATATTACCATAGTAAATCTATACAAATAAAAAAAAGTTGTAGTGTCTGTTTGTAATTTTAAAATAACCGCTTTTTACTAAATGTATATGTAATATATGTATACACGGTACATATACCAACGCAACATTTTTTACAATATTTGTCTGTCTGTCTGTCGGTTTGGCGGGGCTAATCTTGGGAACGGCTGGACCGATTTTGATGGGAATTTCACTGGCAGATAGCTGATGTGATAAGGAGTAACTTACTTTTATCTCCATACATCCATACATACATACATACCTACATACAAATAAGTAGAATTGGAGTGTATCCGACTTTGATGGGACTTCCACGAGTAGCTGTGAAATAAGGAGTAACTTAGGCTACTTTTATACTAGCTGCGCCCCCGACTTCGTCCGGGTAGATACTGAACAATCATAATTTTCCTCTACAACAACTAGTTCATAAATAATAGTCGAATAACGTGATAACCCGGTTAGTACAGCGGTGTGTCCAGCGATTCGAAGGGTAGCGGGTTCGATCCCCGTACCGGGACAAATATTTGTATGACCTACAGATATTTGTTTCGGGTCTGGGTGTTTGTGTATGTGTTGTTTGTATATAACGGCACCCACGACACAGGTTTTTATCTACTGTGGGGCTGTGAGTGTAAGTGTATTTATTATTATTAATAAGCTATTCCTTATTACATAGGCTATCTTCACGTGAAAGTCCCATCTAAATCCAAAGAATATAAAATTGGAAACTGAACTGAACCAAATGTATATTTCTTATATATAAATATTAAATATTCTTCAATACAACATATGGATTTCGCCGAAAATAACTATAGATGAATAATTATTTACGGGGTATTCTGTTGTTTTATTTATTATCTACACCTAAATCTAATTGCCGCGAGCTCCATTACACTAGCTCTACTTGAGCTCTACCACCAGTAAGTACCTACGTTCTGATGAGAAAATAAAACGTTATTATATTCATAAGCAAATCACTGATGGTGGGTACAAATATAGGTATGATATGTTCTTAGGTTTTCGCGAGAGAGCTGTATCCACCCGCGTTAAAGAGCACATTGCTGATGTCAAAAACCGAAGAACAGGGAGGTCTGCAGTCTGTGAACACATAGCGGATAAGCCGAACCATTACATCCGGTTTGATAAAATTCAAATACTCGCTAGAGAACACAAACCCATTCCACGAATGGTACGCGAGGCTATTGAAATTAAAAAAACACCCAAATTTCAATAGAGAAGATGGATGGCGATTATCAACATCATGGGATCCCATACTTAGCAAGATTAAATCCCAGCCGCAGCAGTCTGCAAGACCTCAAGATACCATAAGTAATTATTGTGTTAATCCTGAACGCTACGCAAGGCGTTTACGAAATCGATGGAGGTAGCTACATATAATTTTTCAAACTTCTGTCAGACAAATGTCACCTCAGTCTGCCCGGGACCACGGAAGCTGAAAAGCGACCGAAACGTCGGGTTGATTTTAAAAATCATTTTAGTTTAATATACGCGAGATAAATCCGTACAAATATAGGTATTTGTTTCCTTTGAATTTTATGACAATCATCCGAAGGTACTTAAAATGAATAAACGATTTTTGTAATTTTGTTTGTGTACAGTCACGACCAATATAATTGTACTATTTATTTTTTCGCAACAACACATGCGAGTGAACTGTAGAATATAAAGAAAAAACGGAAAGAAAAATTTGACTTCGGGCAGGAATCGAACCTGCGACCTCAGGATAACCAGTTCAGCCGCTTTACCATTAAGCTACCGAAGTTAATTTAAGTCAATTGTATTTGTGATTTCGGTAGGTAAATATTTAAAGCTTCAGGTGTCTTTAACTGTCTAGTGGGAGCACGCCATTACTGACTCGATGAAGTCCTGGGTTCGATTTCTGGGGGAAAGATAAATCCTTTTTTAATGTTATGATGTGGCAAACAAGCATGCAGTACCAAATGACGATAAGTGAAAACTACAAACTTGCTCCCATAAGCCTTGCCGACGGGGATTTTGTAAGATGCCCCCTCGGAGCATACCACGATGAGCTGCCGCTACCTCGATCACCGTTCTCACGGAGCCGCGAGTGCTGGGCGGTCAGAGCCTTCACTATTTCCGCCCGCGGCTTATTTTTTTGTTGTAATAGATGTGGCAAACAAGTATGCAGTTCACATTGATGTTAAGTGATGACTGCAGCCTATAGACACTTACACAAAGACCAAGGTCAAATTGCAGATGCGTTACCACACCTGAGGCCTAAGGTGTTATGCCTCTGTGCCGGAAATTGGTTCGTCATAGTCACAGTCATTCACTTAGCTGAGTTTTATGTCCTTGCACTACTGAGAAGAACTCCGCTACTGAACAAGTGTGTTGCTCTTTGTGTCAAAATCCTTAAATTTAATTCAGATGAAAATTTTCTGTTTTTAATTATTTTGTATTCTTTCTGTTGTAGTCTTCACCGACATGTGCTAACGACTGTACTCAACAAAGAGAATTTTATTGTTCATCTCATCATCATTAAATGGTTTATGGTGAATGATATTGTTGATTTAATGACGAAAGCTCTGACCATGTGAGTGATTATATACTCGTGTGCTTTGAGTGCATTTGACACAAGTAAATTCCCTTAAAAGGGTCTTTTATTGAAGTGCATAAAATGACTAAGTGGTGTATAGCGGCCTTAATGAGTTGAGGGATCTGTTAAGGTAATAATAATATGCCTGTGCGTCGTTTGAAGGGGTGGGGTACTTTTCAACTATAAATTATTCCAATAGTGGTAAAGTTTTAGTGAAGATGTTCGTTTTATGACCCATTTTCTGGCACAAAAACATCAAATTAGGCCTCTGGATATGCAAAACGTTTGCATAGGTACAGAATATAAAAATTAAAAAAAAAATTTTCTGTTTTGTTAGATTTCACTGCAAGATTTTTATGAGATTTTTCTTTTCAAAGACTTACTTTAACGAATATTAAGTAGGTCCAATTACCTTATAATTTGTATAACACGACTGGTAACAAGTACCATGGGTCGGAGAGTAAGATTTATTTATTTATGATGGTGGCTCAGTTCACATTAATGGTAAGTTAATCTTGTTGCCTTTAAACATTCACATATAAATAATACAACATAATAGATGCAATGTTATTCCTCAGATCTTAGAATATAAGTAGTTGCGTCCATCCTACGACATGTACCTAAGTGTTGAGACAAATTGTAGGGTAATAAAGGTTTGTACAAGTATAAAGTTGACTATCTCTTATTTCCCAGCGAAACTCCTGACATGACTGAACTATTTATAATGGCAACCCAGTATACGTCCCACTGCCGGGCACGAGTCTCTCCCCTTCTTGGGGGAAGGCCTGGAGCTAGCTCCACCACGCTGCTCCAATGCGGATTGGTGGATATACGGGTTAGTGGCCAACCCGCTGTAGCGGTAGCGGTCACCCATCACACACCCGACCGCGCCCGTTGTGCTTAACCGAGTAGATCGCTTATTATCGACACCGGCCGCGGGGCCATGCGCGCTTCTGACTTCTTACTGAACTGCTTATCCAGCTCAAATAAAATATGAAAAATCTGCATATTTATGAAACTTTGTCTTTCTCTTTGGTTGTCCGGATAACGCCGGACATAGATTGATTCGTTGCCTGTCCGGTCGACATAAAAGGTGTCCGGAATTAGCGACCTTGCAACCCTACTTCCACAACACACAATACTTGTGGCATAGTTTTCAGTCTAACTTGAAAGCCAGCCAGAAACAAAAACATAATTTGTACCACTACAAAAAACATTATTGAAGAAGTTTTTATATCTTCTCCCGGGATGCAGACAGGGGTCATATTAACATTTATTGGTTCGCTACCTGGTATGGTAAACTAGGTAGATTTGTGGCTCCAAAATGACGTGCGTGTTACAAAATGTATAGTCTATTTTCAACTTTATTATCTAGGTATGAGCGACTTGACTTTTGGTAAAGAATTACGGTGTTGCTATGTGGGATAATAAAATGATTTGTAAGGGTAAATTATTGTAAAACCACCTGTAAGTAGTAATTAGTAAGTATAATTAATTTTCCTGTACGTAAAGTAATAATAGTTATAAATTAAGGTGTGTTTTTTTCTCACAGGTGCTCACCAAAAACCTACCTACCCTGCAAACGTGTATCATAGAACGGCTCCATTTCGATTTCCTTCTGTGGTCCGCCCAGAGCTGAAAAAAAAATCTGTCGGCCTTACAAATATTTTTCCCGGTATGGGGATAAAACCCGTGAGTCTTGGTTAAAACCAATGATTTTTTTTAATGCAATGGACGTGGCAAACAAGCATGCAGTTCACATTGATGTTAAGTGATGACTGTAGCCTATAGACACCCACACAAAGACTTAGGTCAAAAGGCAGAATCGTTACCACTCCTGAGGCCTAAGGTGTTTTGCCTCTGTGCCGGAAATTACAGGGCCGTACATTATACCACCTGACCGGTGGTGCTGAACACTACCATTTAGCGGCACGTATATAAGGTAATGCGGTGGTGCCTACAACCGCGAGCTTTGTCACTAGAGCTCTACCACCTGTGAAAATGATATTATATTTATAAGCTCACTGGTTAAAACCAATGATATTATTGGTTAAAACGGTCGACACACATCACATAGCTCCTCAAACTAATTCAAAATAAATCATTTACTGGTGGTAAAGTTCCAGTGTAGGAGCTCGAGGGCGTAGGCACCACCGCATTACTAATTTTGAAGCAGCAGGTTTCTGAAGCAAAAAGTTATGTTCTCATTAGTTATTGATCTATCTGCCGCCAAATGGTAGTATTCAGCACTATCGTGTTGCGGTTAGATGGTAATGTATGGTTCCGTAATAACTAACACAGAGATAAAACACCTAAGGTCTCAAAGCATCTGCATTTTGACCTCTGGTCTTGGTGTGGGTGTCTATAGGCTGCAGTTATCACTTAACATATCAATGTGATCCTTGTTCACCACTTTAATAACATATATTTTTTTAAAGAAAACGGAAAGAAAAATTTGACTTCAGGCGAGACTCGAACTCGCGGCCACTGGGAATCTAGTCCCAGCCGCTCTTCCAACTGAGCTACCGAAGTCCTGCCCGATTTGTCAAATCTTTCCTTCACATTTATTGCAAAAAATATATTTTTCACAAGCATGTGTTAATGCGAAATAATATAAAACAATCACTTTATTAATTGTTTTAAACTTTCACGATTTGTATTCATATTTTTATATTGTAAACGGGTAAGTTGTTAGCCAACATCTGGATGGAGTACATCGAGGCTATGATAGATCTGCAGCTGTGGAAGGTGAAGTTGTGGAAGCGCTATGTCGATGATGTATTTTGCATATTGAAGGGTGGGGAGCAGGATGTTAAACAGTTTCTGGAGTATCTCAACTCGCTGCATCCTAACATAGGGTTCACTTTCGAGCTGGAATCAGGAACATGTTTGCCTTTTCTTGACGTGAAGGTGATCGTCAGAGAGAATGGATCCATAACGCACACCGTATACAGGAAACCGACGCACACGGATAGGTATCTGAATGCTACGTCTCACCACCATCCTCGACATCTGCAATCTGTCGTGACTTCACTGTTCAACAGAGCACGGGACTTGTGTGACCCTGAGTTCATATAGACGAGGAATTATCGCATGTTCAGGAGGTACTGCGGCGGAATGGATATCGTGTGGGAGAGTACCAACCACGGCGAAGAGTGGGAGAAAAGCGTCCAGACGTCTCAAGACAACCCGTGTTCTTACCATACATAAGAGGAATAACGGATAAGGTTGGTGCTGTGCTGGACCGTTTTTTCATCAAGACCGTTTTCATGCCACCGTCTAAGATCGCGGGTTTTGTGAGAACGGCTAAGGATGTGATACCGTTTCAAACACCTGGTGTTTATAGGGTCGACTGCAGTTGCGGTAGTTCCTATATCGGTCAAACTAAGCGCACGATAGCTGAGCGAATTAAGGAGCACATAGCAGCAGTTAAGAATCGCCAGGTGAACAAGTCACCGATCGCGGAGCATCTACTGGAGTCGGGACCAAACCACTGGATCGAACTTCACAACCCGAAAATCCTCTCCACTGAACGTCACTACTATAATAGGATGGTACGTGAAGCGGTTGAAATCAGAAAATACAAAAATTTCAACCGGGAGGATGGATATAGGTTGTCAGTTTCGTGGAATCCGGTTATCGGGCAATGTAGACGTCGGGATGTATCTTCGGATAAATAGTCGGATGTTGTGAGTGTTGTGTGTCGGGACCTTAATGTATTGAATCAAAATAATGACGACCAACCGCGGGTAGTTCGAAGAACTGGCGCGGGTACGAGACGATGACACCATGGAGCAGCAGTCTATTCGTGACCACGGCCGTCGCATTACGGCCGAAACGTCGAGTGTCGAGGTAAATACTTCGATTAAAATAGTACGCTATTAAGTCCCGTTTACAATATAAAAATAACTTTATTAACATTAAAAATCTCCAAGCACATTTTTTTCAATCGATGCAGATTAAAGAACATCATATTGCAACACTGCCACCCGAACTATTAAGTCCAACCACAAAAAATGACGCACGTGATGTAGATGTCTTTCCAAGACGCCTTTTTGTGCCTTCAAACGATTAACCGAACGGCTCTTAATTGCCCATTCTTAATTGTTCGAAATCTTAAACTTTTTATAGGGTCGGCCTTTATAAAATCGATACAGTGTAAATGCTATATGATTAACATTCTCGTATTTAGGGTTCTTTCGGTTTTGATGACATTTTTATTAGTGGAAAGGAATTAACATTTCGGGTAACACTAATGACTCATTAAAGGTTTCTTTTTGTGGAGCGAGTATTTAACGTTTGTCCGTTCATTAAAACGATAATGGTTTAATTTTGAAACCGTGACCACATTATGTAGTTTAATCGAAGGATTGCTTCATAAAATATGTTGTAGTGTAATTTATTTAGTCTGCTTACTATAATTAGTGCATTTTGACCTTTGGTTTTATTTCATTTTATTTTTATTTCATTTTATTTTTTATTTTTATTTTTTACTCACACGTAGGTAAGGTGAGTAAGTTACCATGTATTTCAATACTAGCTACTTCGATACGTAGCCGGCGACGACGCCATGGCATCCTAATGAGATAGGGCCCTTAACATCAATGTTAAGCTGAACGGTTGTTTGCCACCTACCGTGTTTTAAAAAATCTAATGAAGATGACAAACCAGCATGCAGTTCACATTGATGTTAAATGATGACTACATATAAATTGTTTCAAACTTCTGTCAGACAAATGTCACCTCAGTCTGCCCGGGACCACGGAAGCTGAAAAGCGACCGAAACGTCGGGTTGATTTTAAAAATCATTTTAGTTTAATATACGCGAGATAAATCCGTAAAAATAGTTTTATATTTTTTATATACATTTATTTCAATAAATGATGACTGTAGTCTATAAAGACACAAAGACCAGAGGTCAAAATGCAGATTCGTTGTCACCCTTGAGACCTTAGTTGTTTGTCTCTGTGATAGTTATTACAGGGCCATGCCACTCCATAACAGACTATTATATCTACTGCATTCTTGACTGCCACTTTACTCATATAAAAAATGTAATGAGTTTATCAAGATAAAGTTTCTTATAAATATAACAAAACTACATCAACCTTGAAATGTATTTGATAAGAAAAATTGAATTTAATTGACATAATGTCGTAATTCATTAAAATCTCTTATTCTTTGTAACGCTCATAAACGATCGCTCGTAAAACAGACAGACACACACAATAACTCAGTTTTATTATATAGATATGTATATGTGGGCATTAATAACACTATTCGGCTTGTACAAGTTTTTATTGTTTTTTTTTATAGCATCCTTACGTAACGCTTAGTTATCGCTTACAGCTTTGAGCTGTTGATGCGGTCTGACTGGGTAAGCGAGGCGAGTAATCGCTACAGTTCGAAATATATTTTTCAGTTTATTTAATGATGTTGATTATTGTTATTTACTATATTTTTTTTGTAATTTGATCTATCACAAGAAAATTTTATTATTTCCAAGTGATTAAATGATATTAGATTTGATAGTGGCAGTTCACATTCATGGTAAGTGTAAGTCATAATGCAGATGCGTTGCCACCCTTGAGGCCTAAGTTGTTCCTTTGGAATGCAAAGCCGGAGTATGAAGATATTTTATCTGTAGGTTGACAGACAAGCAAACGGGCCACCTGATGGAAAGTGGTCACCGTCTATGAACATTTGCAACACCAGGGGAGTCGCCAACGCGCTGCCAGCCCTGAAGGACTCTTTTGACGCCATTTTTGAAGAACCCCATATTGTAGCACCGAGGGAACACCTCAGAGGGAAGTTCGTTCCACAATTTACACGTTCTGGGCAGGAACGAACGTGAAAACCGCACCGTTGGGCACTGCCAGGTGTCCAGTCGGTGTAAGTGGAACTTCTCTCTTCGGCGGGTAGTACGGTGTAGAAAAAGAGACGGTGGCACCATGTCAAACAGTTCAGCAGAGCACTCACCATTGTAGAGACGGTACAACACGCACAAACTCCCAATCTCTCTGCGCAGGCTCAAATGTTCGAGCCTGTCGGTAAGTCCTGGATCGTTAACAATACGAACGGCGCGTTTTTGTAGGGAGTCAAGTGGACCAAGCTGGTATTTGGGGGCTCCCGCCCACAAATGAGAGCAGTATTCCAGATGGGGCCGCACTTGAGCCTTATAAAGCTGTAATAGCTGCCCCGATGTAAAATACTGCCTCGCTTTGTTAAGCACCCCCAACTTTTTGGATGCCAACTTGGTCTTACACTCAATGTGACTCCCGAATTGCACTTCGTTCGATATGTCAACGAAATGTCAATGATGCCTTTGCGTCAGTAAATGAAGAACCGAATTTTAGCGAATATTTTATAGGAACGCAGAAAAACTTTATACTACCACTTAGTGGCACCATAAGCTGCGGCTGTACTATATAATAGTCTTTTTATATTAGATTTACTCTTTTGTATCTTAGACATCATTGGTCACCTATAAAACAATTAATTCTTCCAAGTATTTATCGATTACTATCAGATAACAACCTTTTCGAATACAGATTATCATCGGAACGAATAGTTCATAAGGCATATTTACATTATCATTTAAAGGAATACGATGATAGCTAAAATTACAATTTAATATCTTTATATCTTTTGTAGCTTTATGTGGAGCCGTAGTTTTTATGTAGTGTCGAGAATGATTTTAAATACCTCATATTTTTCAAGCTCTATCAAATATCAATTAAATAATTCATTTCATTGTTAATTACCAAGACGTATAGACTCAATAACTTTTAGATAGACCTTAAGCAAAATTATTACGAAATACGTAAAGTGGTATTTATTTATTAAAATTAACTGATTTTAAATGAATGTGGAGTTTAATCACGGGTTATATAAACTATCGCCTTTTTTATATTCGTTAACGGAGAATGATACTGTTCCATACATTTCTGGGCCCAGGTGTTAACACTGTACAAATTACGTCATTACTGAAAAATGACTGTTAAATAAATAATTTGAAATTCGGGCATTTTTTGAATTGCCAGTAATTGAAGTAAGTATATACTCAAGTATGATCAAGTAAAAGTGTGGTTAGATTGCTAATTGTTAACTATATTACATAATGAACTGTGTAATGGGTTAACCAGTAACGATTTTGCAGGTCCAAAACCGTTTACCCGTTTCCTTTTGACTAAGATTTAACTAAGACCTTCGTTTTAAATTTATTGTCAGTGTGTCTCCTCTCAACTCTTATATAAAGTTTAGGCATACAGTTAGTTGTTTTCATATCAATAAAAATCAAAAATAATATTCTTTATTGTACTGCATAAAAAATACAATGATAACAAAAATGTTATCACTTAAAGAGCGATCACTTCCATACGTTAATTCATAGAAGAGAATCTATAAGATACTAAACAAAAAACAGTGCCTAGTGAGTACAAATAAATCACGAAAAATGTGTTGAATACAAGGACACTAGTGTCAAATACAATTTTTCGTATTCAGTCAAATATTACTTACTACTTCAGAACCGTTCATGTCAAACACCCAACTCACAATTGGCCGCTTTTTTAGTATAATTTCATATCGGAAATTATATTTAAAAAAAGAAAACATTTTTTTTTAATTTATTATTTTCGTATGCTTATTATTGTAAATGTGTTTAAATTATTAGTTATTAACAGAAAACGCGCTTAGCTCGGAGCTTATTTCCGTTGTATAACAAACGGCCAAATACTCAAACGTCACTTAAATCTAAGTTGGACTTAAAAGTCTAGATAGGGAGCGTACATTTGAGCGTTGCTTAAAATTGAGTGACGTTTGAGTATTCGGCCAAAAGCCTCATAAATCTGATCCGCGTAGCATGTTTTGGTGTTCATTACAAAATAGTATATTGTTTGTAAGAAGCTCCCGTAGCGCTCGCGTAGCGCGCTACGCCGTAGACGTACTTAGCTCGGATTGTATTACACGATCACAATAACGATCGGTATTAGTGTTAATTAGTATATTAATGACTAGCGGCCCGCTCCGGCTTCGCACGGGTTCACTGTTACCTAAATTACTGCTACTAATACTGTGATATATTAAATTAAATACAAAAAATATATATATTTAAATAGGAATTAATGTTGGATGTGATCATATAAAATTCAAATGAAAGTGAATGAGAAAATTTAAAAAAGGCTTTTTTATACTGTTAAGGGCTGTGAAGGGTGTTATGTGTGACTAATTTTATTTCAACTATTTATTTTTTGCAATAACACATGCGAGTGAACGTCAAAAAAACGGAAAGAAAAATTTGACTTCGGGCAGGAATTGAACCTGCAACCTCAGGATAACCAGTCCAGCCGCTTTACCACTATGCCACCGAAGTCCCACACCGAGTCGTCAAAATTTGCTTTACCTTTTTGATTTTTAACCGATTTTTTACTGGACTGGTTATCCTGAGGTCGCAGATTCGATTCCTGCCCGAAGTCAAATTTTACTTTCCAGTTATTTTCTTTAATTTCTAAAACTAATTTTATCTTCATAAAATTATCTAGACGACAGAATAATTTATTTTGATATAGATTTATGTTTGGTTCATGAAAAAGACATCTCAACTTCACATAAAATTATTTCTTTAATTTTATAAAATAGCTTTTGTAGTAATTCAAATAAAAAAGTTACACATTATGATCGTCTTTGGCGAACCGTTTAGTCAGCGCACCGGTAAGCATCACATCTTGTTCAATTTCCGTTGACTTCATATTCCTACATATACCATTATCTTTTTTTTTAATTATTGGCATCGCTTGTTAGGCATATTGCCAGTGTCAAGTAAAACGATATTTCGTATTCGTATTAAGCAACGTAAAAGTCAGAGTCAGTCAATTTATCAGTCCGTCAGTCAGAGTCACAGTAATCCGAGTAAAGCGATGGCTACTTTACCAGAACATTAACAATGAAGTTTTGGAGGCAACCCGAAAAAACGTGTTTTCGCACTGTTATTCTATTTCACTATACACGAGCACTGTAATAAGCTTATATCAAACAAAATGTCACCAACTTTATTTAATATAACTCAAAAATACACGAAGAAAATGAAATAAAATAAGAGCACCACACGCATCTTTTAAGGTTCCCGCCAAAACCTCCATAACATTATCTTTCTCTGAATTTTTTGTTTAAACATATATATAGCTTTAAACGTAACTTCACGCCTGTAATCCCCGAAGGAGTAGTAGGTAGAGGTAAATGCAGGCATTCAAGCATACATGCAAACACCCACGATTCGCGGGATACTTTTGACCCATGTAACAGGTGGCAAGCCTGTTGCCATCTCCGGACACATCACCAAACGCCGAAGTACTGGGCAACTTCCAGGAAATGGGAAAATCTTGATAGAACCAGAGATAAAGAATTTTAAACTGTTATCTCTGATGAGCCCCCGACCCGGGAATCAAACCCAGGACCTCCAGCGTAGTAGTAGTGGCCTGCTACTACTAGGCTACTGAGGCAGTTATATCCTTAAGTACTCCTAATATGTAGCTTATATTAATGTAGCTTAGCTGTTAGCTTAGAATAATGTAGCTGAGTGATTGTGAAATAATTTTCATGACCGGTTTAGAATAGAAACCGGTCATGAAAATTAGTAGGTCCGAAGATTAGCTCCTACAATAATATTAGTACAGAAAAAAAAACACTGTCTCGTATGTAAGCTTGGCAAGTCTTCTCTTCTTCTCGTATCAATGGCCTGTCACAGTCATACTCTAGCGGACAAAAAAATTGAAAAATTTACAGCGGCATCCGTAGCCTCCTACTTGTGCAACTGTTGGGGCACAGGGGGCAGGCGAGCAGATGTATCATATCCTGCTTTGGAGCACCGCAGTCACATTCTGGTCCCGATAAATAGCCCCATCTAGTCATGTTTGATCTACAACGACCCACTCCGGTGCGTAGTCGGTTTAGCGTTCGCCAAATGGGCCATTGCAGATCGGAACCCAGAGGAAGAGTTTCCGAAGGTAAGACGTAGTCCGGAGGGACGGGATACAATGGCACAATGGCCCAAAAACTTCGCAAGTGATAATTATTTGAAAAAATCACTGGTGGTGGAGTTCTATTGTAGGAGCTCGAGCGATCACCTAATCTATCTGCCGCCAAATGGTAGTGTTCAGGACTATCGGGTTATATGGTAATGTATGGCCCCGTAATAATTATAACAAAGACATAACAACTTAGGTCTCACGGGTGGCAACGCATCTGCATTTTAACCTCTGGTCTTTGTGTAATTCGCAAGCTGCAGTCATCAATGTGAACTGCATGCTTGTTTGCCAAATGTTTCGTTTTTTTGTAGATATACCTATATTGTTTTTAATTACTATAAGTAGTTATACACAAATTAGTTTTAAAAAACCGGTCAAGTGCGTGTCGGGCCACGCGCAGTGTAGGGTTCCGTATTTAGTGCATTTACAGAGTAAGAAATGTAATCAAAAACTTCTTATAGGTTTTCCAGTAATCTATAGGCAAAGAACTATTTTCCACATTTTTTTTCAAAATTTTAAGTTCAGTAGTTTCGGAGATAAGAGGGGGAATGGTCAATTTTCGTCGTTTTTCTTAAATAACTTCAAATTTGTTTATGCAAAAATTATAAAAAAAATATATCTGAGATGCTGACAACAACTTCTTTCATTTGATATATCACACGACACAGTTTACGAATATTTTTTTTAAATTTTCTGATTTACCCCCCGAAACTGGCCCCCCTGTTTAAAATGTATTATTTTACTTGGCGTGTTTATCTTTAGGTCACCAATTTACATATTATATATTCATCACATTTCAACTCAATCGGTCGAGTAGTTTCGGAGCAAATTGGCTGTGAAGGACGGACAGACAGACAGACGCACGAGTGATCCTATAAGGGTTCCTTTTTTCCTTTTAAGGTACGGAACCCTAAAAATGATATAAAGATCCTCCTGGATTATATGAATTAACTACAAATACATATTCGCTCGAAGCACAATAAGAGCTTCCCAAATGAAATAACATCAAAAAAATCTATTATGAACAATACCTTCTAATTAAAAGGCGCACTAACAACGCCACTTGTGCCAACAAATGCTTAATTACCCACCGCTATATGACGCTGTGCTGGAGATACAAAGCAACATATATGATAATATAACCCAGCTCGTTAATGTGTCAAATGGATACATAGTATTAACAATGTGATGTGATGGCGACGCACACAATTAGACGGGTGCACCATACGCGCGGTTAGTGTGCGGCCTTTGTATTTTTAATCAGTTCCTTTTGTTTCACCAGCGGTGTATGACAACCGTTTGAACCGAGGCTCACGAGTTCGATCTTCGTGGGATAAATATTTGTATGACCTACAGATATTTGTTTCGGGTGTGGGCGTTTGCGGCACGGAGGTTCCACTAAGTGTGGGGCTATGAGTGCCAGTGTATTTTATGTTATTTATTATTTATTTGTATATTGAAGTTATCATATATAAATGGAATAGAAAAAGACAAAAGAGGAGGAAAGATTAGCAACACTTTAGCTAAAATACGTTTATGAATTGGTGAGTTTTTAAGCACAAAACAAGGCAATTATTAAAATTATTTGGATTACTGATAAAATCTAAAATCTTTCATAATAAAAGATTCACTGTTTTTTTTTATGTAAAGGAAGTGGCAAACAAGCATTCAGTTCACATTGATGTTAAGTGATGACTGCAGCCTATAGACACCCACACAAAGACCGAGGTCAAAATGCAGATGCGTTACCACTCCTGAGGCCTAAGGTGTTATGCCTCTGTGCCGGAAATTACTTGTTCATGTTCTATCTATCATATGTGAGTATATATGACACAGCTTAACTGTTAACTGATATTATTTGTTACAAACCTGTGAAATCTAAAATTTCTTAGATATATTATATTAATCGTACCTGAGAAGATTATTATCATACTTTTTGCATAACCTTTATCTTGTAGATACAAGCTATCAAATTCGTTCGTAGTAGCAAGTCACTTTAAATACTAAATATGGATTTTAAATACTCACAATTTATATCATAAGCGATATAAGCTAAATATGGAATTTATTCAACAAAATATAACAATTTGTGAGTCAGATTAAATATATTACCTAATAAATGGATTTACGATTTCAATGTTACAATCGATAATATAAATATTTATGATTGGGCGACGTTACTAACTACTCGTGTTTTTCGTTTTTCTCATATTTGGTTTTAATATAACCATAACTCATTATTGGTTTTACTGGTGGTTGATCTTTGTGTGGGTGTATATAGACTGCAGTCATCACTTAACATCAATGTGAACTGCATGCTAGTTTGCCACTGCCATTACATAAAAAAAAACTCATTGTAAATATTTTTCTTTAACTGAAAAATTATGAAATTGTGTAATGCATTATTAAAACAGCGTAACAACAAGTTTTTTATTAAACTTTCTAATATAGAACATGATTTGACTCATTAGTTGGAATTTTACAAACAAGATATGAAAGCAATTTAATCTCAAAATAAATTTAAATAGCTTCAGAAACAAAATTACTCTTATATTATTGGGTAACGACTTATAAAAACAATGTTATTCTTGTTGTTAGTTTGAATTAAACTACGATTTTTTTCTTCTAAATGAGCCTTTCGAAACAAAAGTTAATTAATTTGACGTCTTTAGGATGCAAACTGTTTCGTGAATAAGTCTGGTAAGGGTAAAACTTGATCCCGTCATTGACCTGTCATTTGAAAATGTTGAAATGAAAGAATGTATATAAATGTGTTAGAGAATGCCTAGTGGCATTAAGTCCGCCTAATGTACTCGGTGCATTGAAGAATAAATAAATAAATAACATAAAAGATAATTGTCTTATATTGTACGAGAAAAAGGAAAACTTGTAGCTGCTAACTTGAACTTGCACTCTAGTTCAAGTTATCAAAGTTTCACATAAGAAGAACTTGCCGTAAATATAAATACATTTTTTTAAAGTATGTACTTAATTGCCATTTATTAATTTTTAATCTTTAGGCACCATTTACATACCTACTCATTGTTTGAACATGCTATCTATCTACTTACTTAACAAGTTGATTAATTACTTAAAAAGATAAAAGTTTCTATAACGACTGTTGCTAAACCCTTGTTTATCACATTATTCGCAAATGGAAAAGCTTAAAAAATAATATTGAATACGAAACTAACCGCCATTCTTGCTTTGCATGGAAGTAAGTACTTGTTCATATTTTTACACATCATATAATCATAGACTAAATTTCTTTTATTCATATGCAATATATTACAAAAATATTCAAACATAATCTTGTACAATTTATTTTAATATCAACGT
The DNA here is from genome assembly GCA_036365455.1 of Macrosoma leucophasiata. NCBI lineage: Eukaryota > Metazoa > Arthropoda > Insecta > Lepidoptera > Hedylidae > Macrosoma > Macrosoma leucophasiata. The sequence goes on along the minus strand of JAWQUS010000004.1, from coordinate 1,107,665 downwards.
ACTAAATTATGTTTTTATTTCAAAATAAATAAGGAGACCAGCGTTGGTGTATATAATGCTGAAATATATTTAAAATATGCAAATATACATTTAATAATTATTTCTGATATTTAATAGAATCATATATGTGATGTGATGGCCTGTATATGTAATAGCAAACATAATATATTGTCATTTCTGATCAAAGGACATACAGACAAATAGACGCTGCATAAGATTGTATTACGCATTGTATAGATAACATACAACTAGTATTTTATAATGCGAATTATAAACACATTACGATAATCCGTTAATTAATTTGAAAGTATATCATAATCTATCATCCAATAAGTAGTTTATCGTGAAGCTTACAGTCACAAAGATGTTTTTCATGTACTGAGAGCGTGCAAATCGTTGTTAATATATGTTAGATAAGATAATAAACATACTATAGAAACAATGTCTAATAAAGATAACCATTATGGATTATGTTTTAGAAATATTATTTGAGTATCTTAATAGGACAGGTATTTTGATCAAAGTAGATTATTAAAACAAGTCGCACGGGGGCCTGTCAAGGTTACACGGTACGTATGTCAATCACAATAATTAAAATAGTAAAATGACCTGTTTAGTTCTTGACTAGTGCATTTAGTATTATCATATTATTTTGCTATAATGTCATACTATTTTTAAAGGTAACGGGAAACTTAATGATGGCGTTAGTGAAAAAGGTATTTCGTAATGTACTGTGATATACTGATCGTACAATATCTAATTGAGCTAATAAATCAACTTCAATCAAATTTTAAATTGTGTAATAAGTATTCCAAAAAGTTAATAACGTGTGGAGAAGTTCAATGAGAGATAAAGAATTGATTTTTTCCTATTCATATTTGTAATTAAAGCTTTCAATTAGACGCGGATTATTAATATATTAGGTTGGGGAAAAAGTTTCTTCGCATTTTTTAAGATAATTCAAAACATTTTAAAATATAGTTTATTTAAATTTAACTAAAGTATGTATGTACCATTTTGTTCGATAAACTTTTGCCATCTTGTAGGTAGGGACATGATCCCATTGCTATAAAAATTTTGGGACTTCTCATCAAAATATATCATACGCAGCTCACTAATGGTGTTTTCTGAAGTCTGCAATCTAAACTGCACTTCGGCCAAGCTGTTCTTCAGGGTGTTGATGTCCTTTAGCAGCCGGGATATGTCGACGTGGCCAAATGTGACAGGAGGCAGCTTGTGCAGCTGCTTCGCCACGAAAGCGGGCAAGTCATCCGGATCGGTCTCCTTTAGTAAGGTGATGATGTCTTGGAGACTACGTTCCCCTTTTTCATCCCTCCTGCGGGACGGCATCGTGTCGATTTTGCCGAGCGTCTGGTAGAGAAGCACCTTAGCCGAGCAAACTTCATCTTCTTTGATGTTAGATTTACAAATATGTACAATGCTAACTTCATCCATCGTATCAATGGCATGCTGAATAAACGCCAAGAGTTCATTCGCTACAAGTTTTTCGGTACTCATAGCGAGGTTGACGTGCAGCGGCTATAGCCGCGCAACTCGCGAAATTCATTTGTTTTTCGTACTGTCATCTTGACAGTACGAAAAACAAATGAAAATCACACATTTGCCAATTTGAATTTTGGAATTATGTTCTTTAAAATTTTAACTTTCAATGATACCAAAACCAGCCAGATACAAATACTACAGCCAAAGCGATTTTATTACAAGTTCATACATACTATAATGCTAAAAGACTTTTTCCCCAACCTATTATAACTTCACAGTTCATCATTTAAAAGCAAGTGAAAAAGATGCACCTTTGTCGCCCGTGCATCCAATATTTGTGTCCAACAGATGTTGACTCTGGTTGTGTGCGCGGTTGCGCTAGTGAGAGTTCTGTAATAGAGCGATGACGTGATTTCCTGCGCTGAGTTATTGCTACTGTACCGGCGCTAAATGGTTCGCTCGCTGTGACTTTGTTGCGTCGTCCCGTCGGATTTTTTAGGATATAAGTTTGTGAAGCGGGCTTGTAATTGTTCGTGTATTTGAGTATTTGTTTTCTTCAACGTGGGTCTAGTTTTATAGATGCTATTGACAACCTAATTCGTTAAGCGGGGTGTGTTAACCACTTGATCCGAGGATCGCAGTGTCGATGTCCGTATTGGGACAAAGATTTGTATGACCTATAGATATTTATTTCGGGTTTATATGCGTGTTATGTATATCTAAGGGCTGTGAGTTACCATGTAACAGGAACACGATAGCGGTGAACACTACTATTTGATGGTAGATCGGGATAACGTAAAGCTATTATGCCTATACTCTTGAGGTTCAATAATACTACTCTACCGACAGTGAAATGTGCTACAAATAAAAGAAAACGTGCGTGCTATTCGCACATGGTCCTACAAAAAATTTCAAAACTGACAGAGATAATTCTTCCTACCTTATTTTCTCATACGTTAAATATTATAAATTTATGTGTCTGTTTTTTTTTGGGTTCCGTAGTAAAACAAGGAACCCTTATAGTTTCGCCATGTCCGCCTGTCTGTCTGTCCGTCCGCGGTTTAGCGCAAAAACTGTTGGTACTAGATACTTGTAATTTAGCACAAGTATACACCTTAATTACGCCGACAAAAAAAACGTAACTTCACGCCTGTAATTCCTGAAGGGGTAGGCAGAGGTAAATGCATGCATACAAGCGTACATGCAAACACCCATGATTCACACGTTACGTTTTGGTCCATGTAACAGGTGGCGAGCCTGTTGACATCTCCGAGCACATTACCAAACTTCGAGGTACTGGGAAATTTCCACAAAATGGAGAAATCCTAATAGAACCAAAGATAAAGGACCTTACACGATTATCTCTGATAACCCCCTACCCGGGAATCGAACCCAGGACCTCAGCGTTGTAGAATAAAACCGAGGCAGTAAAGTGGTAGAATAAAACCATGAAAAATAAAATTAATTAGGGTACCTTCCCTATATGTAACGCGCGGATAATTTTTTTATTTTTCTTTTTCTATACGGTATATTGTTGGATAGGTCTCAGGAAATAGGCTGCAACCTAAATAGGGGATAAGGTGATAGCACCTTAGGCACACTGAGGAGTGCAGACGCATGATGCAACTGCTTCGCCACGAAAGCGAGCATGTAATCAGGATCGGTCTTCTTCTTCTTGATATCAGTTTTACAAATTTAATATTTATAGTATAATAATTTCATCCATGGTGGCGATGGCGTGTTGAATGAACGTCAATAAATTGGCTACAAGTTTTTCAGCACTCATAGCGGCATCATGCAGTGGATATGTTCGTGCAGAGTGGCTCGACCGTATTCGAGCAAGCACTACATGCACCGATCTATCTTGACTTACCTCTATTTCGTAGGTAACAAAATGCTCCAATTGAACAAAGTCGCTTATACTCGTATAATACAAAAGCTCAATTTTATAAAGCCATATTGAGTCATCATAAGAAACGGAAAATTTGAATCCTACATATAAGATTGGATTAAATCACAATCTAACCGTCCAATTATCTGCAAGTATTTGTATCATACTGTGTTTATTTTATCATTGTTATTTGTAAATGATAATTGAATAGGTCTTATCGATTAGATGTATATTGATTGGCGTGGTATTGAAGTATTTATGCAGGTACGATAATTCGTGGATCGTTTGATAATATTAAACGATATTTAATGAATAGAGTTGATACATGTTTATTAATCATATTATTAGTTTTGGAAAGTGCAAAGTAAGTGAGTGACGCAAGTTACATTTATGTCGTAAAATTAAGGTATTGATCAATTGTTTATATTTATGATATTGATGTTAATGTTTATCAACAGTGTTGGTAGGATTAACAAAAGAAATTAAGGCGATATTCGAAGAAACTGCTATATCAAAAACGACTTCAGCCAATTTACGAAAAAACATTTTATGATTTCCACAAAACATTATTTGGGACGAGTGACTGTTATCGATAAGGACGATAGTGGGTATTTTTTAACCTTATTAATATTATCTTCGTGACAATCTGTTTCAATTGCTTTTGTAATTTGCTTTGTGTGTTACAAGTAATTTGATAGAAAAAGCTTTTTTTAACGGTTTAATGTCAACTTCACACGTGTAATTAATAGAGCACTTAGCTCTATTCTCACAAAAAATTAAAATAGTAGACATAGGACCATCGATTTCTCAACCTACATAGGACTTATCAAATGGATCAAGATAGACGTCAATCGAAAGTCACAGCGACAAGCTCACAGAGGGGGTGGAGAAGGCAACAACTCATAAAATTAAGCGATTTGGATGTGAGTTAGTCTAACTGCGAGGATCGTCGCGTTAACAGCCCGCTAGCTGTCTTCCTCGCACACGCACACTCGCGTCGCACCCACACATCGAATTGGCCAACGTAACGTTTCGTTCGCTAAAGCGGTTTTGCCATTTGCCATTGTTCCCGCCACAATGCGTTGACACCACGTTCGGAAGTGGCGTAATTGGCGCGAATTGTTTTAAACGTACACCTTTTTAATCTGTGACATTTTTTGTTTTGTTTATTACTTTTTTTTGATTGGGTTCTTTTAGTGACGGTGTGATTAAGTGACACGGATACCTAACTAGTCAGGTGAGTTAGAAATGAATAGTGAAACAGTTAATTAAGAATTAATGGAGTGGCGGCTTCTATTAATTTATGCCGGCTGTTATGTAAATAAGATTAGTGGATATCGATGTCGATCTTTGGGAATTGGGCTTGTTTATTCTGTGTGATGATTTTGTAATTGGATTTTGGATTATCTTTTAAAAATTCTGCTTTGAATACAATAATATTGACATGGGAAATTATTCTTTTCTTTATTGAATAAATGAAAATAAATTGTTGAAGATTAAGAATTATATGTTTTTGTGGTGAAGGTAAAATAATTATAATTATATCGATAAGCAACGAGAGGTCATTAAATTGATTAATTGTATCATATTAAATGATTGATAAGCGATTACTTTCAATATTGTTCATGAATAAAATTAATAGAATGTATGATTGGTTTTTATCTGGTTGTATTATGGTTTTGGTATTTTATGCGATAAAAATTAGTAAAGTTGTACTTAATAATAATATTGAAAATCTATACTTAAATAATTTAAATATGCCAGCCAAGTGTGAGTCGAACTCGCTTTGGTAAGGTTCTACACTATTGAAATTATCTATGTTACCTTGTATAGGCACTATAGACTTATTTTAGGTCTTCCTGTAACATATATTTAATAAATTATTAACCATGGATTAATGTAATAATTATCACAAAGACATCATTAGGTACTTAAGTCTCAGGGATGGCAACGCATCTGCATTTTGACCTCCGGTTTTTGTGAAGATGTCTATAGGCTGCAGTCATCATTTAACATCAATGTGAGCTGCATGTTTGTTTAGAAACTTCGTTACATAAAAAAACAACCTAATCGGCTTAAGTAGTAGTTTTGGACCTTTAATTGATGCGATGACAAGAGCGCAAGTTCCACCCTCATGTAGGTACCTACCTAATTGTCTAACAAAGCCCTAAGTCGAAGTCGGAACTTGGTCTCTCTTTGGATTCCTGATGGTGGGTTCCTGGGTTCCTGGTGAGCTCTTAGCATTAGCTCAAGAGGGACCTCTTAACATAAGCTCATTTTAGGTTTTTAGGCTGAGACTCACTGAGCTCAGTCCAATTTCTTTTTACAACTTTCCGTTACAAACACACTAAGGTTTTCTCAATAGTTATAGTATTTACTTAAAAATATTTCTTTATTATACGATTTTAGCGCAATAATATGGCTAATAGTGGCAAATAAGCCTTTCAGCTCAAAGGCTTTCGAGCCAGTCCAACTCTGGTAGTTTCTGTCACAGCGATTCAAAATATGTGCCTGGATTGGACCAAGATATTTGTTAAAGTGATTGTAAAATTTCACATCCTTCTCTAACTATAACAGATTTCTTTAAGTTAGAGAAGGATGTGAAATGTTACAATTGCATTGATGCACGCACTATGACTTTACTATGAGCAAAGTATGCTTAGAACTGTCAGTACAGTATGGGTTTTGACAGTTCTAAGTCATACTATGCTCATAGTAAAGTCGTATTGCGATCTGTGAATCTTACCATTAGTCTCAAGAAAGACAATGCAATTATATCATCTATTTCTTAAGTTTTTTTTAATGTTATGGCGTGGTAAACAAACATGCAGTTCACATTGATGTTAAGTGATGACTGCACCCTTGAGATAATTACACAAAGACCAAGGTCAAAATGCAGATGCGTTACCACTCCTGAGGCCTAAGGTGTTATGCCTCTGTGCCGGAAATTACAGGGCCGTACATTACCACCTGACCGGAACACGATAGTGCTGAACACTACCATTTAGCGGCAAGTATATTAGGTAATGCGGTGGTGCCTGCGCCCGCGAGCTCCGTCACTGGAGCTCTACCACCAGTAACTTTAACAAATATCTTCGTGCAACCCCCGCTAAGTCTCAAGAAAGACAATGCGATTATATAATCTATTTCCTAAGTAATTAAAGTTTGAAATAAATCTTTTTTGAGTAGGTAAGTAAGTAATTAAACTACAATGATTTTTAAAATCAACCCGACGCTTCGGTCGCTTTTCACCCCGTGGTTCCGGATAGACTAACGCTGGGTTGCACCATCATTTTAATGTACGGCCCTGTAATTTCCGGCACAGAGGCATAACACCTTAGGCCTCAGGAGTGGTAACGCATATGCATTTTAACCTCGGTCTAAGTGTGGGTGTCTATAGGCTGCAGTTATAACTTAACATCAATGTGAACTGCATGCTTGTTTTCCACTTCCAAAACATACAAAAAATCATACTAGTTTAAGTCAATGAAAAATTTTACTTCCTTCTCTAACTGTAACAGATTTGTTAAGGTTAGAGAAGGATGTGAAATGTTACAATACCTTTAACAAATATCTTGGTGCAACCCAGCCTAAGACTAGGTATCTATTTTTTGTGTAGATGTTAATAGGCTGCAGTATTCTCATTCATTCTCATAGCATTACGAACTCGTATTAAGGTACCTATTAACCTTCATCACTAAAATCTACATCGGAAGTACTACAAACAGACAAGATATTTTCATCTATACTTGTACATATTTAATTAGTCACTTAATGACACGGATTCAGACACGCCAGATTATAATCACAAATTAATTAATGATTTTTTTAAATAAGAAGCTAAATATAATTAACGGGTAATTATGAATGACAGTACAGTTTTTTAAATCGTGAGATAAGTTTTATCCAAAGAACAAGCTTGACATTTTGTCATTTTTCTATAGAAAATACATTAATTCGTCTAATTGATATCATGTCAAATTAATTGCATTGTTAATCCTCCTTATCTTAGTTAGCTTGCGTGGATTTTTAATTCGGGAAAAATCATCTTATATGTGTGTATTTATGTGAAGCTTAGGCTGGGTTACATCATCTTAATTTAACATTAACAAATTTGGCAATGTGCCGGTTAAGAAAAAAAATGAGTTGCAACAAATTCCAAATTGTTAAATTACGTCATAACTTTAACTGCTAACTGTAACTGGCCGAGCTGCGCTGGTTAATATTAAAGTTAACCTAACTTTTATCACAGATAGTGACCGAGTCTGTCAACCTTGAAACTTTAAATGATATAAATAAATTTTTAAGAATTCCTAGTTCTATTGAGATTTTTCCATTTTTCAGAGGTTTCCCAGTACCTCGGAGTTTGGTAATGTGCCCGGAGATGTCAACAGGCTCGCCATCTGTTACGTGGGTTAAAACGTAACCGACGAATAGTGGGTGTTTGCACGTATGCTTCAATGCATGGATTTACCTCTGCCTACCCGCTCGGTGATTACAGGGGTGAAGTTACGTTAAATAATAATTTATGACATAAATCTAACCAAATATAACTACCGTGAAAAACCTGTATAGTGATAGATTTATAGTGAACTCGGAATAAAGTTGAATATTATTAAAATTTATTCTTTGCTGTCGTAGCGCCACCTCTATTAGACACCGCCCCTAATCGCATATATCTAATGTGTCCCACCGCAGTGCCCTAAGCCAAGGTCCTAACTGTGGGCCCGGGGTAGAGGGACAACCTTAGGCGGTTACGCTAACTTTATTTAGGCTGAGAGCGCCCTCTGCGCTCGCCAATGGCCCGCCCGGTGAAGTGCCGTCTCGAGACGTGCCGCCTACAACAGTATAAAAAAAACTCTATTTGTCACATTTTGATAAACACATTTTAAATACAGAGACAGTGTTATTTATCTTTTTTTTATATTTCATACACATAAATGATACTCCTTATCTCTACACTCCAAAATTCTGTAGAAGCACAACAAATATCACTGTCGGTTTTGGCACCTTGAAAGAGGCGTGTGGTGCTCTTATTTTATTTGATTTTCTAGCAGTCTGCAAGACCTCAAGATACCATAAGTAATTATTGTGTTAATCCTGAACGCTACGCAAGGCGTTTACGAAATCGATGGAGGTAGCTACATATAATTTTTTCAAACTTCTGTCAGACAACTGTCACCTCAGTCTGCCCGGGACCACGGAAGCTGAAAAGCGACCGAAACGTCGGGTTGATTTTAAAAATCATTTTAGTTTAATATACGCGAGATAAATCCGTAAAAATAGTTTTATTTCAATGATATAGGCTTATTACAGTGCCCGTGTATAGTGAAATTGAATAATAGCGCGATAACACGTCCTTTCGGGTTGCCTCCAAAACTTCATTGTAAATGTTCTGGTAAAGTTCGAGTAAAGCCATCGCTTTACTCGAATTACTGACTGTAATGACTGTGACTGACTGACGGACTGATAAATTGACTGACTGATTCTGACTTTTACCCTGCTTATAAAGAATACGAAATATCGTTTTACTTGACACGGGCAATATGCATAATAGCGATGCCATTATATGAAAAAAAAAATCACTGTCAAAAAATCTTGTTCCACGCAAACGAAGTCACAGGCGGAGCTAGTTAAATAAAAAGTGCATAGATACGAGTCTTTTAGTATCTAATTAATAAATTGCATTGTCGCAACAGATTGATATCAAATTAGATAAAAGATGATATTGTGAAAGGAGATAGCGTTCGCGGATTGCGCAACAGCCATTGGCACATGTCGACGGAAATCGTTACTATTAACTAATAGTCATGTTCGCAATATTGTTGAAAAATAATATATTCGGATTATTCTATCCGGTTGGTCGAGATTTTTAGTTCTAAAACTGCGTGGGTTTGTTGGTCTTAAACGTAGAGTATCACGAGCCACCGGCACCGGCCGCGGCGGAGCGGAGGGGAATAGCCTTAAGCAGGCTTTCCTCTCTGTCAACGTACAAGCACAAGTGTGCCTATGTCTGTCGCTTAGATGTTTAAACGTAGAGTATCACGGGCCACCGGCACCGGCCGCGGCGGAGCGGAGGGGAGTGGCCTTAAGCAGGCTTTCCCCTCTGTCAACGTACAAGCACAAGTGTGCCTATGTCTGTCGCTTAGATGTTTAAATGTGTGCGTGAAATGTATTTTATTAAAGTCAAGGTGTGAGTTTCGTAGTAATAGACGATTTTTGTAGTGTGTGTGTGTCACATCACACGTATTTCTCCCAGCAAAAAATGACAGACTGTTTTGCATTGGTAATAAACGCTATGGCTACTCCCCTCCAGTCCGCCGCCGGCGGCCCGTGTTGCAGCTTAAGCCTTGGATCGGGCCAGTAAGTTATATTTTATGGTAAGATGCCTATGGCAAAGTCAACTAAGGGTGTTTGAGATGCACAGACCGCACAACGACTTCACTTTGTTTTGGCGTCGAAGTTTCAATGTTTATTTTGTCTCACAGGCGTGTTAGAACCATTAGTGTATTTCTATGAATTTGTTCAAAATTTTCGAGTAAATTACATTTGGTCGACTATTACTCGCAAACTTGTAAGGCCATCTTATGTGTGATAGTTTTCCTTTTAAATTCGTTATATGTAGCCACTATTGCTGTAATGTTTAAATTTCTAACAACAACCGTTTAGTTGGTAGAGGGGGGGGGACACACATGATTAACGAAAATTAGCACTTTAAAGCTTAATAAGTCACGAACAGTTAACTAAATCGCAAAATGATATTAAAACATTCCTAACATTTTTGAGAGACCTATCCAACGATATCCCAAACTACGAGTATATAGAAAACGAAAAAAAAAGAATAAAAAAAAACAAAATTTAATTCGAGCGTTACATGAAGGGGAGGTACGTGTCTGCGTGATGTGTACTTGTGCCAAATTTCAAGTCTCTAGTACTAATGGTTTTTAGCCGCGAACGGACAGACAAACAGACAGACAGACAGACGGACATGACGAAACTATAAGGGTTCCTTATTTACTACGGAACCCTTATGACAGAAAGGGAAACAAAAAGCGTCATAATGAAAAAGATTCCTTACTCAGCGTTCCAAGTGCAGTACTAGAGAATCCTGCTAAAAAGTAACATAAAGTCGGATGATACAGAACTTTTATTGTGCGTGTCCAACTCACACTTGGCCGGTGATCCAATATCCCATAACCAACGTATAATAAACATATTATTTCCGGATCTTGTTAGCATATTCTGTGAACTCGAGCGGCAATGAGAAATTATTTATTTCAGCCATAGTTTTAAGTTTGTGATTTTAAATATAAATTGATGTTTGTGTTGGTTTTATATTTGTTGACGCATCGCTCATCCGATTGCAATTAAACTTTTGACGATTTATAGACCGTAGGCCGGAAATGCTTAGCTGTTTTTTTTTTATATGACGAAAATGGCTTACGCTTACAAGTTTGCAGTTCACGGTGTTAAGCCATAGAGCAACGCGGCCCACCGGTCGCGGCGGACTAGAGGGGAGTAGCCATAGCGTGTATTACCGATGCAAAACAGTTTGCCATTTTTTTGCGGGGGGAAATGCGTGCAACACACACGCACACTACAAAAATCGTCTATTAGTACGAAACTCACACCTTGTCTTTAACAAAATACAGAAACAATTTCACGCACACATTTAAACATCTAGGCGATAGGTATAGGCCTATTTGGGCTTGTACTTTGACAGAAGGGAAAGCCTGCATATGACTACTCCCCTCCGGTGTTGCTCTATGTGTTAAACAAATAATACCGCTGGTGTCGGGACGTGACGACCCCACCGCCCACTATTGGAAGAATTTTCTCCTACTGGAAGAGAATTCTTCCACTAGAGTAGTCAGTCCACCGAACAATGGCAATAAAACCATACCAATGGCTCAGTAGTAAAAGCCTTATTGCAAGATTAGCAGCAGCGTAAAACGTAACTTCACGCCTGTAATCCCCGAAGGCGATTTTTTTTAATGAAATGGAAGTGGCAAGTTAGCATGCAGTTCACATTGATATTAAGTGATGACTGCAGCCTATAGACACCCACACAAAGACCAAGGTCAAAATTCAAACGCGTTACCACTCCTGAGACCTAAGGTGTTATGCCTCTGTGCCGGAAATTACACGGCCGTACATTACCACCTGTCCGGAACACGATAGTGCTGAACACTACCATTTAACGGCAAGTAAATAAGTAAATCAGGTAATGCGGTGGTGCCTACGCCCGCGAGCTCCGTCACTGGAGCTCTACCACCAGTAGAAATGCATGCATTCAAGCATACATGCAAACATTCACGATTCGCCGGTAACGTTTTGGCCCATATATGCCATCAGTGGCGAGCCTGTTGACATCTCCGGGCACATTACCAAACTTCAAGGTACTGGTAGCCCCCGATGAAGGAATCGAACTCAGGATCCCAGCATATTAGTGGCCACCACTAGGCTACTGAGGCAGTTAAAAATTGATATTGGATTGTAAAATGAAATACGTAAGCGGGAAATAGTAAATTTGCTATTACATGTAGGTGCATACCTAAATATGTATCTATTTAACATTATACAGTGTTTAATCATTGAGAAAATTGCTTAATAAATCGTTTAGGCATAATCAAATGGTGCATAGCTGTGATGACGTCAATGGAGGTTCAACTCAGCATTATTGTTAATGCGCCTGTGTAAAATTGCGGACAATTCGAAACATTAACTGTATACAAATGTTGTTTAGTGTTGTATGTTTTAAATCGTGTCGATAATTCATTAGTGGGGCTCTACCCCAGTGACGGAGCTCGCGGGCGTAGGCACCACCGCATTACCTAATATTGCCGCTGTTCAGCACTATCGTGTTCTGATCAGGTGGTAATGTACGGCTCTGTAATTTCCGACACAAAGCAATAACACCTAATGCCTCAGGAGTGGCAGGGCATCTGCATTTTGACCTCTGGTCATTGTGTGGGTGTCTATAGGCTGCAGTCATCACTTAACATCAATGTGAATTGCACGCTTGTTTGCCACTTTTATTACATAAAAAAATGTAACCATCTCTTATCAGTGCCAGATTTAGCATAGGCAAATTACGAGTAGGCAGTTGCCTATGGGTCGCCATCAAATGAGGGCCGCCACCACACAAGAAAAATCGATAAAGACTCAGTAGAAACAAAATACCTATTAAGATTTGTTACAAATAGTTGGACGAAAAATATTTTTTTTCTTTGAGCTTGAGATGATAACATCTATTCGAGTTCAATCAGCCCGTAATATGAGCACAAATGACGCATTCTACCGCGCCTCGCTAGACCAACAGCAACAATGCATGATGGTGATTTGAAGGCCTCCACCACATTCTCTGCCTGTAGGCCGCCGAAGTCTTAGGGCGAGATTCACATGGTGAGATTCACAGACCGCACTGCGACTTTACTTTGAGCAAAGTATGCTTAGAACTGTCAGAAATGTATGGATTTTGACAGTTCGAAGCGTACTTTGCTCGAAAGTAAAGTCGTAGTGCGGTCTGTGAATCTCACTAACAAACCGCACTACGACTTTACATTCGAGCAAAGTACGCTTCGAACTGTCAAAACCCATACATTTCTGACAGTTCAAAGCATACTTTGCTCAAAGTAAAGTCGTAGTGCGGTCTGTGAATCTCACACTAAGTCCGGCACTGTCTCTTATATTATTTTACTTAAGAAGCAAATGGCTTGAATGTATGTTTCAGGCTGGAGCGCCCTTTGCGTTCGCCGATTGCCCGGTTAAGCAGACTAGTGCCGTCTTAAGAAGTGCCGCCTACGGTAGTCTATTAAAAAAAATTGATAGCACAGCCTAAAGATCTCAAAATAAATATAAAAATCTATTGCCCTGCGTTATTCACGCTAAATCTCACGAACATCAAAACGATTTGGCCAATTTTGGGTCTAAATTTGGGGTTTCAAAAGTTGTATAAGTCCAGGTTTGAAAGGTGATAAATAGCTGTAACTACAATCTAATTTTACCGTTTCAATTTGCCTACCTACTTGTTAAGCATTTGTTGGTAGTCACATTTTTCATATTTTTTTTGTAATTTATTTTACAGTTATGTATTCAACGTTTATTGTTTGGCGTAATAATGTTTGATTCAAAGATTCAAAGAGAGTGAGAGAGAGAAATTCTGAGTTTATCGTGAACAGACAGACGCAGCAGGGGACTTTGTTTTATAATATATGTAAATAGATGTACCTACACACAGATAATACAATGTAATATTGCAAGAAAATCCATAATAGAATTAAAGTCTATTATGGATTGATGGATGTTTGAAAAAACGACGTGCAAAACCGCAGTAAAATATCTAGGTTAAAAACAACGTTTAAACACATTACACCATAAACTTTTATAAACAATATGAATTACTAAGAACCAGAATAGGTAGGTATAACGAGTAATTATGTCAGAATGACGTCAAATCAATTGGAATCATATTTTATTGAGTACCATTTCCCTGCGGCAACAGGAAAATCGTAAATTTGATCGTTTATATTCTTTAATTATTTTATCTGTGATATTAATCTCTAGCGCTTATATTAATGCCAAGTGAGAGTCATATTTGAATTGGAAGGGTTCACTAGATTCAATATTCAATTAATTTTGACCAACCGTCAAGCGGTGTGAGATGACCGTATGATTCGCAGGGTCGCGGGTTCGATCCCCGCACCGGGACAAATATTTGTATGGCCTACAGATATTTGTTTAGGGTCTGGGTGTTTGTGCATGTGTTGTTTGTATATAACGGCACCCACGACACAGGTTTTTACCTACTGTGGGGCTGTGAGTGTAAGCGTATATATATTTTTAAATTTATTTATTTATTTAAACTTTAATGCACCTAGTACATAAGGCGGACTTAATGCCATAGGGCATTCTCTACCAGTCAACCTTGAGGTAGTGGGATACTGATAGTAGGGGTGCAATAATAAAAACTATATGGACAGTAAGAAATAGGTATTGTTTAGAAACAAAATTTAATGTACCTAATTCAGGTGGCAAACGAGCATGCAGTTCACATTCATTGCATTCATTACTGGTGGTAGAGCTCCAGTGACGGAGCTCGCGGGCGTAGGCACCACCGCATTACCTAATATACATGCCGCTAAATGGTAGTGTTCAACACTGTCGTGTTCCGGTCAGGTGGTAATGTACGGCCCTGTAATTTCCGGCACAGAGGCATAAGACCTTAGGCCTCAGGAGTGGTAACGCATCTGCATTTTGACCTTGGTCTTTGTGTGGGTGTCTATAGGCTGCAGTCATCACTTAACATCAATGTGAACTGCATGCTTGTTTACCACTTCCAATATATAAAAAAAAAAAAAAAACATTGATGTTATGAGATGACTACAGCCTATAGACACTCACGACACTCACACAAAGACCAGGGGTTGTGCGTTGCCACCCTTGCCAGCTATGTTGCCAGACCTTAGTTGTTGTCTCTGTGATAGTTACTTCGGGGCAATACATTACCATTAACTGAAATACAATAGTGCTGAACACTTCCATTTGGCGGATAGATTAGGTAATGCGATCGTGCCTACGCCCGCGAGCACCGAGATCTGAGCTCTACCACCAATAAAAGTTATACTTATTACCTAACGTAATCTCCACCTCTATGTTTATTGCTTAATTAAGTTATTAATTGGTACACTTAATGAATAACGGAGGTATAGACCATATAAGCTGTATTATAAAGTGGATCATTTTTTTTTTTAAATACGCTACGCATTAGTTTCTTTGTCATATTTAATCGACTAACTATAACTGAATATCGACAAAATTATTGAAATACAACACGGGCCACCGGCCGCGGCGGACCGGAGGAGAGTAGCCATATGCAGGATTTCCCCTCTGTCAAAGTACAAGAACAAATGTGCCTATGCCTGTCGCCTAGATGTTTTAATGTGTGCGTGAGATTGTTTATGTATTTTGATAAAGTCAAGGTGTGAGTTTCGTACTAATAGACGATTTTTGTAGTGTGTGTGTGTCACACGTTTTACCCCCCGCAAAAAATGACAGAAGACATGTTTTGCATCGGTAATAAACGCTATGGCTACTCACCTCCGGTCCGCCGCGGCCGGTGGTGTGCCGTGATGCTTAAGTGTTTTTGTAGTTTTGTGGTAGGTATATTGATGTAATACAATTTTTGAAAAACCTAACCTAAAAAATAGTTTTATTACGTTTCCAGCTGTGCCCGCGACTTCGTTTGCGTGGAAAAGTGACATTGGGCAATCCCCCGATTTTGAAACATTCTTCTTTGGTGCTCCGCTCCTATTGGCCTTAGCGTGATGATATATGGCCTAAAGCCTTCCTCAATAAACGAACTGTCTAACACTGAAATAATTTTTCAAATCGGACCAGTAGTTTTTGAGGTTAGCGCGTTCAAACAAACAAACAAACTCTTCAGCTTTATAATACTTACTAGTTTAGATTTTAATAAAATGGGGTAATCTTATTTGCAAAAGATTAGCTCATGTAGAAACACACCAAGTACCTATATCGTAAAATTTTTGTATTGGAGACAGTTTTATTACGGGTGGTAGAGCTGCAGTGACGGAGCTCACGGACGCCGATTATGCCTCAGAGGTGGGAACTGAAGTCACATCTTCTACACTGAAACCACAGTGTAAAGAAAACGAACGCGTTTTGTACTTATACTGTGCTGAAACTATGTCATCAGTTAAGTTTAAAAAAGGAACAACCGAAGATCAACAGGGCGCATAGAAATGAAGCAAACGAAAGGCTCGCCGATGTTACGTTCACAGATTATAAAATTAATCGATACCGGGTCGTACAAAGTTACGGAAGTACGATGTGTGTGGGCCCTTTGATATGTGAACACACTTAAATGTGCACCCAGCCTTAACAAATCACTCAAATTTCAACTTTAACGCAACGGAATAGAGTTCAAGATTTCTACAACTACAGAAAGTAAAGTCGGGCATAGATTATAATTTTAATAGATGCCCTCGGAAGTCTCCAGTAGCGAATCCAATATGGTCGTTTGACGTTCAAAAGCAACTTAATAGTAACATTTCCTGGATTAATGTTTTTATTTACGAAAAACGTCTTTTGATTCCATTTGACATTATTTTTTCTTACGGATTGTATCTGTTGGCGATTGTGAAGTGTTGAGAAACAAATAATTTGATTAACAGTATAACAAATTGTTTTTTAGATCATTAAAATGTTTTGTTTTTGTCTAATTTGCTTTTATTTAAGAGAATATAGGTTGATGCACTAACTATTGATTTTAAGTTTTGTACGATTATTTATAATAAATAACTAGACCGATGATAGTACGGGATATGCACACTACACTAGCCGTGCAAATGCCTCTCGGACACTTATCGAGGAAAGAAGGACTAGACTTGTGTCTGAAATCGAGCACTCTCTGGAGCGGGTCTCGGATTGGGGTCGACTTAATTTAATGCAGTTCAACCCCTCGAGGACACAAGTCTGCACGTTCACCGCTAAAAAAACGCCATGCATTGTAGCACCACAGTTCCAGGGCATTCCGATCGCCGTTGGTAAGAGTATCTGTATCCTGGGCGTTGACATATCGAACGAAGTGCAATTCGGGAGTCACATTGAGTGTAAGACCAAGTTGGCATCCACAAAGCTAGGGGTGCTTAACAAAGCCAGGCAGTATTCACTTTTACTTCGGGGCAGCTACTACTACTCATACTCATTTGTGGGCGGGAGCCCCCAAATACTAGCTTGGTCCACTTGACTCCCTACAAAAACGCGCCGTTCGTATTGTTAACGATTCAGGACTTACTGACAGGCTCGAACATCTGAGCCTACGCAGAGACATTGGGAGTATGTGCGTGTTGTTCCGTCTCTACACTGGTGAGTGCTCTGCTGAACTGTTTGACATGGTGCTACCATCTATTTTCCTACACCGTACTACCCGCCGAAGAGAGAAGTTCCACCCACACCGACTGGACATCTGGCAGTGCTCAACGGTGCGGTTTTCACGTTCGTTCTTGCCCAGAACGTGTAAATTGTGGAACGAACTTCCCTCTGAGGTGTTCCCTCGGTGCTACATTAAGAGGTTCTTCAAAATGGCGTCAAAGGAGTCCTTCAGGGCTGGCAGCGCGTTGGCAACTCCCCCGGTGTTGCTATTTTCTTTTCTTCGCTATTTTCTCTATTTCCTTTAGTCACATCTTATGACTGAACTCAGCAGGATTCCCATATGACTCCCTTCACTTACTTCGCTTGCAAAAAAACTTATACTTTTAATTTAATACTATTTTAAAAGTTGTTTGCTTATAATGCTAAAGCGACACTGGCATCTTAGGTATGTTTGGTGCTGTAGAGCCTTCACGCAGACGACGTTGCGGGCAGCTGCTAGTAACAAATAATTTAATGAACTCTATAAAAACGCGCCAAAATGCAAAATAATACCTAACTAATTTTTTTTTTTTTTTTTTTTATGTAATGAAAGTGGCAAATAAGCATGCAGTTCACATTGATGTTAAGTGATGACTGCAGCCTATAGACAACCACACAATGACCAGAGGTCAAAATGCAGATGCCTTACGAGTATCTGTGTAAAGCTGAAGAGTTGTTTGTTTGCTTGAAAGCGCTAATCTCATTTTTTCCGATTTGAAAAGTTCTGTCAGTGTTAGATAGCCCATTTATCGAGGAAGGCTAATTGACAGCGCTTTTTAGGCTATATGTCATCACGCTATAACTAATACCAGCGGAGAAGCGCGGGCGAAGCCGGGGCGGGCCGTTAGTCTGTAATAATTATAATGTTTCCCAGTGAATAAATGAATGATTTGTGAATAGATATATGTGTAGTATCTAAATAATATTATAAAAGAGTATCTATCTACTAATGAACAAAACATCAACGTTTTCGCAGGTTTTCGCGAGCCTCATGCATTGTAGAAATTATATTTGCGAATTTTCTCACTCCCAACTTCCTCTGTTACCCGACGTTTCGGTCGCTTTCCAGCTACCGTCGTAGTATTCATACAGTATGTACTCAACAATTAATAATGGACATCGAGCCTACGACAGAGACGATCGGCTCGTTTCGACTACGTAGAGCGTTATCTCTGCTGCACACTGCCTACGTAAGCACTGACAGTCCGGGATTGGTCAAAACTTGATCAAAATCGACAAACGTCAAATAGGTACGTGAAATAAGCCGAAGTCTCCTTCCTAGGCTCGATGTGCAATATTTATTGTTGAGCACACCGTGGCTGGTCACGGGCAATATCTGACAGATAGCGCTTTTTGCACGGTAACAACTAAACGCCCTACCGCACTAGCGGTTAGCCGCGTAGCTTACCGATTTTACAATTTAATATGCAATCCCCTGTTATGTATAGTGCGTACAATAAGAGGCGGTTGCATATTAAACCGTAAAAGCGGGTAGCCGCGCGGCTACCCGTTCCCGCGGCTCACCGCTAGTGCGTTAGGGCGCTTACAGTTAAAGTTATGACGTCATTAGACTGATTCGACGATGTTCAGTCTGCTTGTGACCACGGACGTGACACATTGACTTTATTTAACCATTAATTTAACAAATATTTTGATGCAACCGAACCTAATCTTGTGTGTTATTAAGCTTTGTCTTAAAGCTTATGACATTGATTGTTAATAGTTATCCAAACACAAAATCGCATTATGACGTCATGACGCACCGCAACAATGTATTGCGAATCGCGATGCATTTGTGATGCGATATGACGTGCCTCCCACTCCGATCACACTCGGTTTTGTTTCAATTGTGGCTTAGGGTTGTCACTAAGAATAATTATATTAAACGTTTTCGAAGGTTTTCGGCTTCAAACACTGTAAAAATCATATTTGCGGCTTTTCTCGCGTATACCACTACTTCCAACTTCTTCTCTTACCCGACGTTTCGGTCGCGTTTCAGCTACCATGGACACATTATAATATTTTTTAAAGTTTCGTGGAAAATTTCCGGTGACGGAGTTCGGGAGCTTAGTACCTAAACACCGCATTACCTCATCGACTTACCTCTACATTAGTTCAGTTCTATTATGTACTGGTCAGGTGGTAATGTAACTACGTCTTCGTAATTCGTAGCACAGATTTGTACAGTCATACCTAACAGATTAACAGATTAAGCCTACGGAGTAGCTATGAAGGAAAAGAGGTGGCATATGGAGATCAAAATGAAGATTCATTTCATTGTTGCCTTGAAACTTGCGTTGTTTTTCTTCTGTGATGGTTATCGCGGGGTTGTGTGTTATTCTGCATATTAAAAAAATAATTTGAATTTAAACGTCGTAAGTGACAACCCTGATTCGCGGCAATAAAAATCAATCAGCGTTTACTGATGGCTGTGTAAGCGACTGTTTTTCGGTGTGCGTGCGGCCGGGCGACGAACGAGGGGCCGGGTTATAGGGTTGCCAGAAACGGGGTTTCCATTTTTGGGACATTTCTAGTAAACTAAATCTAAACTTACTAAACTTTTATCTGGTTATATTATATATGCATATTATTTTTTTTATAATTAGAAAAGTCGAGCGAACAGGGGTTGGCCAGAAGAATCCTTATCATTTCCGGGACAATTTTACTAGCGCTAAAACTTTTATCGAGTCGTATTATATCCTTACTTATATTTTTTGTACCTATATCATGAAAGTATGTATGTATCTTTACGCCAAGTCTCTAACGGGGTAGGCAGAGTGTGAAGCGCCAGATATTCCGGTCCTGACACACCTCCTGTGCCTCATCTACCTTCATCATGAAAGTGACTAATATCATATATACTTTTTAATGTAGGTGCATTGCGAATGCTAATCTGTCCCAGAAATTATGGGGCTGTAAATGACCGGAACACGATAGCACTGAATGCTGTTATTTAGCAGTACATATATTAGGTAATGAAATAAATAAAGAAAGAAAATAATGCGATGGTTTAGATCTCCACCATTACATCCACTGCTAAACATAAGTATCCCCCAAAGTTGCTTTATTGGATCATATGGGAGGATATACCGTATTACTCACGCTTGGAATGCGTAACGTTTTCAATGGCGGTAGTTTTATCGCAGCGCAGGACGCTGGTGCCAGTCTCGCGTTATTGCATTAACTACCGTTCTATTTGACCGGATTGACCGCTTTTCGGTTGAGTGACTATACTAGCAGAAAACATCTTTTTTATGTAATGGAAGTGGCAAATAAACATACAGTTCAGTGATGACTTCAGCCTAAAGACACTTACACAAAGACCTAGGTCAAAATGCAGATGCGTTACCACTCTTGAGGCCTATGGTGATATGCGTCTGTGCCGAAAATTACAGGACCGTACATTACCACCTGACCGGAACACGATAATGTAAACTACCATTTAGCGGCAAGTATATTAGGTAATGCGGTGGTGCCTACGCCCGCGAACTCCGTCACTGCTTAGCTTAGCTCTACCACCAGTATAGTAGTCTACCTCTCCTCTACCAGTGAAAACGTCACGCCTTAAGAGACTGGACAGGAGAGGTTAAATTCTGGGTAAATCCCTGATTGCCCGGCCGTCTGGCAACCCTATGGGAGGACGAGGGGCCAGGGGGGCGGGGTGGCAGATACAGCACGGATTTGAGGGTTGCACTTCAATGTACTGTTGTTTCATGTTAGGTATGAATTGTGATTTCAGCTTTTGATTTAGCGATGCGTTCTATGGAATATCTTTGCTTAGCCATGAAAAGTTGTGTTTTCGAGTTTAGCGTTTTTGCTTAGGTTTGTGCCTCTTTTACAATGAGTAGATAGGGAGGGATAAAGCTGGAAGATACATGCATTATAATATTATAATGTATTTTTATTATTGCACTAAAAGGTTATTAAAACCTAGTACCAAATGGTTTTATAATATTTATATGGAACAGTAAAAAAAAGATAATTTGTATTAGTTTGACGGTTTAACAAAGGAAAAGTTTCGTAGTCATCACTCCAGCCTAAAACACGTCACACTGCAGGACTAAGCCTTCCTCAAAGACGCTTACTCGTACAACAGTGATGCGTATCATTAGGGGGAATATCCTGCCCATCTCGCGTTATTATATCTATTTATTACCCTAATGGAAATGGGGTCGTCATGTCCCGACGCCTTCTCACCAGTTCCGTAGTATATTTATTTATTTATAAGGTACGCCAACAGGTTGTCAAACAATAAGTACAGTATCATATATATAGGTAAACACGTAATTGGCAGTAGTAAGCATTTTTTTATGTTAGGGAGGTGGCAGATACCTAAGCGTGCAGTTCACATTGATGTAAGTGATTACTGCAGTCTATAGACATCTACACAAGAAACCAGAGGTCAAAATGGAGATGCCTCTGAGACATAAGTTGAGAATACATCTTATAATTGAGCACCTTATGCGATGCGGTGCCGCAAAAAATGCTAAGTATATTAAATTGATTTCAAAAGACCAGAGTACACTGACTGTATCTAATACGTATTAATCAGTAAAGCGCAATCGAGTATTATAAATAAAGTCCCACAATTAATGAGTTTCTATTACTATGATTCTTGAAAATGAACTTGCAATTAATTGTTCGATATATTGAAATAGGGATACTTGTTCATTACCACGACTAAAATGAGGAGTGAGTACATAATATATAAGTATATAAGTATATTAGTGTAAGATAATACAAAACAAAAATCGCGAGATAAATTATCATCAAAACAAAATCACTTAAGATATTTCACATTATACACACAAATAGTTCATTAACATCCAATTAGTGATCACAAAATACGTGCTCACTAAATATAGACAGCAAGCTGTAACGACAATCATAGACGTCCATTCCCCACACTCAATAAGATTCAAATCGCCATTCCCTTGTTACAGGAAACGCATGGAGAAGCAACTTCAAAGCCGCATTCGACATCAAACGATCCCCGATCCCGAGAGCCTATTAAATGCTAATTCAATCATAAAAACAAACATGACCGACTATTTCTGTACAAAACTCGGCTGAGTATCACACATGAGCGAGAAAGAAAGCGACGACGTGACAGAGACGGGAGACATGCAAACTGTTGTATCTAATTACGTCACACCGAACCTAATCACAGACAGACTTATAGATAATGGGTACAACGAGCAGTTTAGCATCGACTTCCAATATGGAGAAGGCAGTCCTGAATATGTACAAGAAGAAAAGATAACAGTTGACGAAGATGATAAAGAAGATGAATTGGTAATAGCTGATGATGTTGAAGATATCAAAGAAGCATTACCGGATTTAAACGAGAGTCGAGAGGAGATAAAAAATGACACAGAAGATAGTTCACCATCGTGGCATCCTCATGTCTACGGGAAACCTCCGAAAAAACCAACGCCGCATACAATAGAATATATTTTAGGTTTAGATAAGAGAGAGGAAAGAAGATCAACGGTTAGTCAGTTGATGAACGTAAAGAGAAACTTCGAGAAGAAGTACTCGTATCAGGAAAAGAGTACTCAGGTGCAAAAAGAGTTAGTAGAGAGGAAGAATGTGAGTGTGCATAAGAACAAGCTGCAAGAACAGTTGCTGCAGCGTGGAGTGAGAACTAGTGAGAGTGAGGTGGAGAAAGTGCAGTTCGGGTTTAAGGACGAACCTCTGAACTTGTCTGTGCCCAAGTGCAAGGATTCACCAGGATGGAGTCCTTTGGACGAAGACAAGATTGCGAAAGGTGAGTTTCATAAATTATGTCTTTTACAATCTAGTGATATTATTTACAAGGTTGAGTAATCGGGAGAAGCAGAACTGCTATGGTCACACACATCTATCACGAAGTATTTTTCAGACAATTGTAATCTTAATGAATTTTGGTCCTTTAGCTCAGTGGAGGAAGTTCGTGGGCGACGGCATCACCGTTTTATCTTATGTAGGTCTTTGCCGCTAAAAGGTATGAGTGGTCCCGTAATTTCCGACACAGGGGCATGATGATTCAGGCTTCAAGAATGGCAACACGTCTACATTGAAATCTTTATTTTTTTATGTAGATGTTTATCATCGTCATCATTCCAGCCTCCCCATAAGGCGGGGATATACCATAATCGCCACGCTTTGGCATGCAGATTGATGATCGCAGTTATGGTAGCTTTATCGAAGGACGCTGCTGCCCGTCTTGCCTTATTGCATTTATTACCGCCGTTGTTCGGTTCAATGACTGCTTTCTTCTAGTGGAAGAGAATTCTTCCGCTAGCGACCATCAAACTGAACTTGTTTTTTTTTTGTTATGTAATAAAAGTTTTTTTTTTTTTTTTTTAATTAACGTAAGGTCCTTTTTTGAACCTTATTAAAATTACAATCTAGCCTAAAAGACTAATAAGCAATTTTATGCTAACTTAAACTTCTAATAAAATTATTTCTAAGTAAATGTCCACTGGCACTTTCTTAGTATGTCTTAAGGGGAAGTCACTTTGTTCGTGTGATTATGCAAAATAAGTCACTAACACTATTTTTTTTTTTTAACACTACACTAACTCAAAAGGTTTAGTTCTCTTAAGTCTTCTCACTAGGTTTGTGTTGTCGAGGAGCTGGATAGCCTCAATATTCACATGATGATGAAGCCTTTTTTCATGGGCTTCGGCGTATTTTCTTATAACGTTATTTACGAAATCCATTTTCAGGT
The DNA here is from genome assembly GCA_036365455.1 of Macrosoma leucophasiata. Taxonomy (NCBI): domain Eukaryota; kingdom Metazoa; phylum Arthropoda; class Insecta; order Lepidoptera; family Hedylidae; genus Macrosoma; species Macrosoma leucophasiata. The sequence continues at coordinate 1,083,621 of JAWQUS010000004.1, read as the reverse complement.
CCCGATGGAGATCGTTATTGCGTACATACCAGGGCGCATTTACAATGTCTCTGAGCACTTTATTCTGGAAACGTTGTATTATTTGTACATTGCTCTTTTTGGCACAACCCCACAGCTGAATACCATAAGTCCATACTGGCATGAGGACTTGCTTATACAATAATATTTTATTGTGTATCGACAGCGGAGAGTATCTTCCAAGAAGCCAATACATCTTATTATAGCGAATACATACATGTAATAAAAGTGGCAAACAAGCATGCAGTTAACATTTATGTGAAGTGATGAGTGCAGCCTATAGACACTTACACAATGACCAGAGGTCAAAATGCAGATGTGTTGCCACTCCTGAGGCCTAAGATGTTATGCCTCTGTGCCGGAAATTACATTGCCGTACATTACCACCTGACCGGAACACGATAGTGCTGAACACTACCATTTAGCGGCAAGTATATTAGGTAATGCGGTGGTGCCTACGCCCGCGAGCTCCGTCATTGGAGCTCTAACATCAGTTAAAAATGTATACTTGTTTGCCATTTCATAACATTTAAAAAAAATAATTATATACCCGTATGCACCGCACTTTACTATCACAAGTCGGACAGCCTAAATCAGTCATGATTCACATTATCCCGTCCCGAGCCGAGTCGATTCGACTCAAGCTGTAATGGGCCGTTATCGATTTAGCTACATCGATGTCTCTGTATTTATTAATACCGCCATAAACTACGTGCATTAGCAGCGGCAATAAAATAGACGATCACTTTGAGACATTATTTTTGTTATGAGCTGGATTGATTCCAGTTGTGTATGCTTCTGTTTTGAAAGTTGCTAAGTGGCAGTCTCTGATGTTAATTAATTATGATTAAGGTTGCCAATGCTGTCACTCCATATTCCCCAAAACCCTAAATCGATCCCCCGCATTGGGGAATTAGAAAATTTGAAAGTATAGTTAGAATTTTCGAACGCGCGAGCAAAAAAAACTACTTCGACCCCGTGAACTCTACAAAAAATCAATTTTGCCCTGCAAAAACGACACTAAAATGCAACGGGTGAGTTGACAAAATCCCCGCATTTTCCCCACTCAATGCCAATCCCCAATCACCCACTCAGCTTGAAAATCCCCGCAATTTGGAGAATTCCCTACAATTTGGCAACCCTGATTATGATACTTATATATATTTCTTTAAGTCATGTAAGTGGCAAAGGCATACCTACCTGATTGATATTGATGATAAGTGACTGCTACTACATTAACAGTTACTTTATTTAGAAATTGATTTCTCTAGGGGTATGCGAGTATATACCACGAAAGGAAAAAATGGAACCCTTGTAAGATACTTCACAGAAATTCTTCCAATATCGAAGTATCGTACACTGTTTATTGAAATCCAAATGCTATTGAGGATCGTTCGCCGCTGTATTAGATTTCCACGAAACAGTTGATTTCGTTCCGGTTTTTAAAGATAGGTACACGATGGCGAGTCTGTCGAGAACATCTTGTTTCCTTGAGCTTTGCGCGTGACAGATCATTTGACTTTGGTAAATGATGTAGATTTTATAAAATACTAGCTGTTACCCGCGGCTTCGCCCGCGTGGATGTCGTTTAAAAAGTAGCCTATGTTCTAAGAAATTATAAGGCAAACACCACGTACTTTTTTCTTGAAAATTTTCCTGAATTTTCTTTGCTATATCATGGAGCCCGAGACCTTTCCAACGAATGCAAAACCGTGGAAATCGGTTCATGCGTTCTGGAGTTATAGCGTCAGGAAGGAAAACCCGACTTATTTTTATATTATAGAATATTCACGCTTATATGTCCTCGAAGGAGTCAGCAGAGTTGTGAAAAGTGGGTATGCGCCGTTTCTATGATGCAACTTTCACGGGTTGCAATGATCCGATTTCGAATATGTAAATAAAATGAGGTTTTAAGCCCAATTGAAATAATAAAATGGCTATGCATCAATGAAATTCATATATAGAGAAGACACCGGGCATACACAGTCGCGATGGTGAAATCGGAGGTCCTGGGTGCGATCCCCAGGTCGGGATAATCTGTTATTGGGTTTTTACTGTGAAGGAATTCCCAGTAGTAGTCCGGAGTCTGGTCGTGTCTCGGAGAGCACGTAAAGCCGTCCTGTCCCCGATCTCTCTCCGGTCGTGTCGAATTGCCGTCCCATCGGATTATGAAAGCGAGGGAATAGAGAGAACACAGGTGTTTGTGCATACATACACTTGTGCATTATAATATCTCCCGCGCAGTTGGCTAGTCTCCGTTGAGATTGGCCGCCGTGACCGAAATTCGGTCTGGAGGACATTATTACTATGTTTCTCGTTACAATTATTACTTTCTCTAGATAATCCGACGCGTCTTTGACCCAGGATGTTGATGCCGTAACCTTGTCGACAATGTTTGAACTTTTCAAAAATAGAGCTGAAAAATTACGTGAGAATGACTCTGAAAGGTTGTTCAGTGAACCGATTCAAAGCTTCCAAGCTCCCATTCTAAATTCTGACGATTTGGATGTGATTCGAGCTTGTGGAGATAACTCTAAGGGTGCTGCACTATATAGTACTGGAGTAGTAGTGGAGGTACTCAATAGAGCTAAAGTTATTTACTACATCTTAATTTGTAGTGCTCGAGTAAAAATCCAAATATCCCCCCTTGGGCGCCCCCTACTTTTATAATAGGATTTACTAGCGATACTTTAAAGTATTTTTCTTTATTTAGAAAAAGTCTAACCAATTGAATTAAACAATTATTCATTCTTAACAATCAATAATCTGATAGTTCATTGTAGTAATAAACTATCTAATTTAATTAAATAATCATTCATTCCAGATAATCGATAATCGGATAGTTTATATCGATGTGGCAATCGAAAGCTAATGCCGACCCGCAATTACTCTTCCACATCGATACATTCAATACCACACACGCTGACAAATAAACAAATAATTCCACGAACTTTGTGGTAGGCTCGTCCAAATTTTAATTACCCAACTTTATCGCCATTCCCAGACGAAAATACACCTTGATGTGTTGACTTAAAGTTTATTTTCTAATGATGCTAACAGTAAAGTTATGGCCTCTTCAAATTGCGCAGGCAGGGTTATAAACCGGCTAAGTTGTAAATCACAGTCAATTAGTTGAAGGAGCACTGGGTGTAGTACTTGTAATTTTAGTGGAATAATCCCGATGAAGTCGCTGTAATGTCTGAGGGATAGGTTTGCGTAGGATTACTGAAATGGCTTATGAAAGTGGATTTAATTGGTGAATGTAGCCCGGTTAGAGCCTGCTATGCGATCGTTAAAGTTAGTCTGTTCATTGTATTGTAATAGACACAACAATTTCAACAAAGGGAGTGCTAACAAAGCTAGCAAGCCATGTATGTTTAATTATTGATAATGTATGGCCCCGTAATAACTTATCACAGAGACATAACAACTAAGGTCTCAGGGGTGGCAACGCATCTGCTATTTGACCTCTGGTCTTAGTGTGCATGTCTACAGACATGCTTGTTTGCCACCTACAAGACGTAAAAAACATAGTTGGTATCTGTCTATGACACATTATTTAATTCTAAAGTAGTACTGCGGTACGAAGTTCGGCGGTGTAGTGTCAGATATTCTCAAAAAACTTTATTTGGTCGCCATTTTTCTAATATAGCGGAACGAGCGACAAAGATACGAGTTGGCAAAGTGAAAATTCGAAAAGAGCACCTCAAAATATATAAAATCACCAATTTTCAAAACTCCCGGGAAACTTTCTAGGTAAAACTACCAAATTACTGGATTACATCTACAGAAAAACTTCCTGCTACAAAACGATCGCAAATCGTGCCACAAAAAGGACATATGTATGTATCTTCATGCCAGGTTCCTGACATACCTCCCGTGCCTCATTTACCTTCATCGTTCTCTTCATACATGCACGCCGATTCCTAAGACTTTTGACCGCACCATCAGACAGAACTCGACCTATTTGGTATTTGGTTTAAGGTAGGTCAGTCTTGGTCTTCCTGGGCCTCTGCAACCATCCACATTCGCATTGTATATCTGTTTAGTCATTCGCTCGTTCGACATTCTTTCTATATGCCCGAACCATCGGAGCATGCCTTATTTCAATGCAAGAAGGACATATCCGCTTACTAACCCTTGAAAAGAAACATTAGTACAAAATTTAATGCAAAATCAACCTCTGCACAAAGTTTAGAGACGCTCACTATAAAGACAGTATTAACCTCTCATCAGCCGCTCCATTACTGTACTTTACGACAATCAATATTGGATTCCCTCCGATCTAAAACAGTAGGCCCCGAAGCCCCGATCCTGTACAACAGCCGTACAAAACTCAACCGTAACCCAACACAATAAAGACCACCCACTCGCCAATCCTTCATTTCGCAGAAATAGCACCATTCTAATCTCAAGTCGCTCTTGCATTTATATTGTAACGTTTTAATCGAACTGAATACGTGACAACTTTGTATTTACTATTAAATAAGTGTGTACAGTTCAATATTAGACTTTATTGCTCTGTGATACCGCGTGTAGTTGTTTATTTAGTGTTCAGTCAGGGTTGTGTAGTGTAATTTGAACGTCCAAGCAATAAGCTATCGGTCGTTGCAGCTGCGTCCGTCTGCAGGGTTGCCAATTTATTTTTAGATAATAATTTATTCGGATTTGTGGTTTGCTGACGCTAGATTATGGCGTCAATAGGACGTTTACTTCGTGATGAATTGTCTTTGGTATTGCACTTTGTTAATTATAGATTAAATTTTATGACACGTTTAACTGGCTGCTGATGATATTAATTAGGTTATGACGCGTATATTGTACCTAGATATAAGTGTTTCATGGAGAACTTGATGATTTTATTTCTTTAGGTGTTGGTAGATGTATGTGTGTTACAGTTAAAAGTTTTTAGATAGAATGTGCTTTTCCTAGTTAAAACTAGTTTTTACTAAATGCCTTTGGTAGAATAACTTACATCTTAAAATCGATTAAAAGTAGCTAAAACTAGTTTTAGTTAGTTGGTTAGATAAATATGTAGATACATATGTTACGATAAATTTTTCATATTAGTTGGGTGAAATGAGCCCCCCCCCCGTCTTTGCCAGGTTAGATTGAAGGGTGCGGCGTTCGGTGTTACGTGGTTTTTTTTGCTGACATTCCTAACTAGGAAAACCGCGTTCTATCTAAAAACTGGTTTTAATTGTAACATATATTATACATACACGTCGTGCATCGACCCACGATTCGTCGGTTTCCTATAATTTATGCGTCACGTGTAAAAGGGGGTGGACTTATTGACATTCATTGAGCATATTTTACATTTTCATACCTTTGGGGTATTTCAAGACATTATAGGGAGCGCTATCTGTGCGACTGATAATATTTCAAGTACGAGTAGATATAGGTATGTAAGACTAACTGGTGGTAGAATTTCTCACTGGTAGTAGAGTTCATAGGCATTACCTAATCTATGTATGTATGTATCTTCACGCCAGGTCCCTAACGGGGTAGGCAGAGAGTGTAGAATAATTAATAATTATTATTAAATAATTAATCATTACCTAATCTATCTGCCGCCAAATGGTAGTGTTCAGCACTATCATGTTCCGGTTAGATGGCAATGTATGGCCCCCGTAATAATTATCACAGAGACAAAAATTAGGTCTCAGGGGTTGCGATCTCCATTTTGACCTTTGGTTTTTGTGTAGATATCTAAAAAATATACTACAGTCATACACTTACCTAACATCAATGTAAGCTGCATGCTTGTTTGCCACATTCGATTTATTTCGATTATTCAATCGACAATTTGTCTTTAATGTTATGTCCAATCTAGATTTATGGATGGTTAAGGAACCATTTTTATTCATAAATGTGGAGAAGGCAGAAGACAAGTATTAATAATATTTAATAACTCTAAAACAAACCTTGAAAGAGGTGCTCTTATTTTATTTCATTTTCTAAGTGCATTTTTGAGTTATCTATATAAAATAAAGTTGGTGGCATTTTGTTTGATATAGGTTTATTACAGTGCCTGTGTATAGTGAAATAGAAGAATAGTGCGAACACACGGCCGTTTAGGCTGCCTCCAAAACTTCATTGTAAATGTTCTGGTAAAGAAGCCATTTCTTTACTCGAATTCCGAATATTTATTCGAATTTCTATTCTATTCTACTCTAACTGATTTACTGTTAAATCCGTTAATTGACTGACTGACTCTGACTTTTACGCCGTATATCACAAATATGAAGTATCGTTTTACTTGACTCTGGCAATAACGATGCCATTGTATTGAAAAAAAAAAAACTGTAAAACATATAAAAATTTTTAGCAATCGGATAAAATACGCTAGCATGACTGGTGTTTTTGAACAAAATAATGCTAACGTATTAAACGTCCGTTGATATCGATATGGATTCCGATAACTAGATTCAACAAGATAATTTTGATTGTTTTTATCATAATTGCTTTTTATTTATGTTAACGATTATTTTATTGGGTAGAACTATTTTTACGAGGCTATCGTATGATGATAAAGAGTTTTGATATAGATGGTAATTCAATTGTTTGTTATTAAGTGCTATTTTATTTATTTAGCGTCGAGCATCTATTGATTGGAGGATTAAACGAATTGACTGACTCTTCCAATAAAGTCACTTAGAAAGTATCATGATTTTCTTTTTATATTTTGTTAGTGCGTCACGGCGCCATTTTGACATATCTATCAATTTTAAAACTTCTTTTTTTTTTGCTCCCGTATCTTCTGTTGATTTTGTTTTCATTTAAAGTAAAACTTGCAAGTGGCAAATAAACTGTTGTTATTTTTTATATTTGGTTCGTACATGAGTTACTTCACTTACATTTTTAGAAATGTATATAATTAAATGAGAACTAGAGAGTTTTTCTTGCTTAACCTTATTTTTTTATGTTTTGGGATTTCGCTCATTGCATTTCTGAATAAATCTTTAAAATGCTTAGTTTATGTACATACGATTCAATTAAGATATTTGTTTAAATTAAATATTTGGCGAGATTTTTCATCAGATTATGCCTTGTTTTATATATTCTACTAGTGATAGAATTCCTGCGTCGGAGCTCGAGAGCGTAAGTACCACCCTATTACACAATCTATCTGTGCCATCAAATGATAGTATTCAACGCTATCGTGTGCCGATTAGATGGTGATGGTTATCACCAGTTTATGAAAGTTGTCATACCAAAACAACCAGGCCTCATGGGTAGCAAGTATCTGTATTTTATTGCATGCTTGTTTGCTACTGTTAATCATTAGAACAAAGCTGGTAAACAAGCATGCAGTTTCCATGGATGTTAAGTAATGATTGCAGCGTATAGACTACAATTTTTTTCTTTAAATAAAATATATTTCACAAGCATGTGTAAATGCGAAATAATACAAAACAATTATTAAGGGTAAAAGCGACTTCTTTACGATATTCAATAAACTGCAAAGTCTATTATATCGGTTGCCTAACTAGCATAGTTGGCAATAGATGGCGCTGCTGCTACCATAAAGCAATGCAATAAATTTGAAGGAAATATTTGACAAATCGGGCAGGACTTCAGTAGCTTAATTGGAAGAGCGGCTGGACTAGATTCCCAGTAGGCCGCGAGTTCGAGTCTCGCCTGAAGTCAAATTTTTCTTTCCATTTTTCTTTAAATAAAATAGACTACACAATACCCAGAGGTGAAAATTCAGATCTATTGGCAGCCCTAAGACCTCAATTGTTATGTCTCTGTCTGTGATAGTTATTTCGGGGCCATACAAGATAGATTTAACTATAATAACGTTTAAATCAAATAATAAAAAAAATATATAAGGTGACAACCCTACAGGCAATCGATGATGTTTGCGCATCATGCGAAAACTGAGATCTGCTATATAATGATGCGATTCGCTAAGAGAGTTCTATCCATTGTTTACTTATTCGCAGACAATTGAGTAGATATTGATGTTTTGTAGAAGTCTCTTTTGCACGGAGCTCTACCACCAGTAGATATTGGTTTTATTATAGTAGTAGCAGTAGATATTGGTATTCTAATAACATTGTAAACCTGGTGTATCAAAATATACAAGGAATATTGGGTAAAGAATTAGAAATTGAGTTATTTTTAAACATTCATGACATACAAATTTGTTGTTTTACTGAACATTGGTTGAAAAATAGCGAATTAATATTCAATTTTAGTGGGCACCAGGTAGGCAGTTCATTCTGTAGGTCACATGCAATACGTGGTGGCTCTCTTATATTGTTAAAAAAAGACATTAAACATAAGGAACGCAGAGATATAGTGAGTCTTTCCGTAGAGCGAACTGCAGAAATAGCCTGTGTGGAGCTTGAGCGCTTGATTATTGTGTCCGTATACAGACCTCCAAGTGGATCTTATGAAAGTTTTGAAAAAATTTTAGATGTTGTACTGAACAATCTAACTGCTTCAAAAAAACGTGTCATTATTTGCGGAGATTTCAATATAAATTTATTGGAGGAAACTCCAACAACTGTGAGGTTTAAATCGTTACTTATGTCATTTAATCTGCATAATTTGTTCTCAGAACCTACTAGAATTACACAGAACTCAGCGACATGCATAGACAATATTTTTATCGATTTTGAACCTACACATAAAAATATTTTGACTGAATTAAGCTCCGACCATTGTGGTCAGTTAGTTTCCTTCTGTAGTCAATTACATAATGATAAAAATAAACGAACAATTGTATTTGTTCCTTTCAATGCGAAGCGAATTAAGAAATTCAGAGAAAATATTGTCCCAAAACTTGCAAACGTGCAATACCATAACGATCCTAACATATTATACAATGACTTTTTTGCCACAATTTTAACAGAATTTAATTTAGTTTTTACCAATAAGACAATAAATGTAAGAAGTCATAAGTCGTTCAATGACTGGGCGACGGTTGGAATACATAAGAGTAGACAGAGATTGTATGACCTGTATGGAGAAAAGTCACATAATCACACAAATTCGTTTAAAAATCATGTTAAATTATATTCGAAAATATTCAAGAAAGTGTGTTTTGCAGCCAAGGCACTTCACATTAAAAATAAAATTAAAAATTCAAATAACAAAATTAAAGCGACTTGGAATGTAATTAATAGTGAAACTGGGAAACAAGCTGAACGCAACTCTGATTTTAAATTAATAATTGACAATAAACATGTTACTACTGACGAAGAAGTTGCTTTAGCATTTGAAACATTCTTTGCTAATATTCCAGTTTCTTTGACTGGAGACCTCATTTCATCGCCTTCCGTCGCCGAATCATTATTGAAAGAAAATGTACATCAAAGTAAAACTATATTTAATTTTAAGTTAGTTAATACTGCGGATGTTATACATGCCTTTAAGTCTATGAATATTAAGAACACAACTGATTTATGGGGCTTATCTGTAAAAGTTGCATATGAAATAATGGATGTGATTGCACCTTACCTAGCGGCAATGTTTAATAATAGTATTGTAAGTGGTATATTTCCTGACTTAATGAAACATAGTAAAGTGATTCCTCTTTTTAAATCTGGTAGTACAAGTGACCCCACAAATTTTAGACCAATTTCTGTACTACCTGTCTTAAGTAAAATTTTTGAAAAACTTATTTTAATTCAACTACTTGCACACTTTAACCATCATAAACTTTTACATTGTCGACAGTTTGGATTTACTAGGGGTCGTTCAACTACCGATGCAGGTGTTGAACTTGTCAAACACATTTTTGAAGCTTGGGAAAAATCACATAATGCACTAGGGGTATTCTGTGACTTATCTAAAGCATTTGATTGCGTTCAGCATGAAACATTGGTCAGAAAGTTATATCACTACGGCCTTCGAGATACCGCTCTCGAGCTTATGACTTCATATTTAAACAATAGAAATATTTGATGTAAATGGGACAAGATCTCCCGGGGCTCTATTTTAGGGCCATTTCTTTTCTTAGTCTATATTAATGACTTACCCTACATTATCAATGATGGCCAAGAGATGGTATTGTTTGCTGATGATACTTCTTTAGTGTTCAAAATTAAAAGACAGGAGGTAGATTTTGACTGTGTAAACAATACTCTCTCTAATATAGTACATTGGTTTAGCGCCAATAACCTTTCGTTAAATAGCAGTAAGACAAAATGTATTAAATTTACTACTCCTAACGTAAAACAGGTTGAAACCAATGTTAAGATAAATGAGGAAGTATTGGAGATCGTAGAGTCCACGGTATTTCTGGGCATTACCGTGGATGCGAAATTGCAATGGGTTCCCCATATTGCCAAATTAGCTAATAGACTTAGCTCGGCAGCATTTGCTGTGAAAAAGATTAGACTATTAACAGACGTCGAGACGGCTCGCCTTGTTTATTTTAGTTATTTTCACAGTATAATGTCCTATGGCATTTTGCTATGGGGAAATTCCGCCGACGTCAACACTATTTTTGTACTGCAAAAGAGAGCTGTCCGGGCTATCTACGGGTTGAGTCCGAGGGTATCTCTTAGAGATAAATTTAAAGAAATAAATATTCTGACTGTAGCTTCGCAATACATTTATGAAAATGTATTATATGTCCGTAAAAACATTAATGAGTTTCCTACAATAGGTAACAATCACAGTATAAATACTAGGAACAAATACAAGTTGTCCATGCATGCAACGCGGCTGAATAGGGTCAGTAATTCTTTTAGAGGTCAATGTATACGGTTCTTTAATCAAATCCCCAAAAACGTTCAAAGTCTATCGATCAATAAATTTAAGAAAGTAATGAAAGAACGTTTATATAAATGTAATTACTATAAGACCAGTGATTATCTTAATGATAATACGTCTTGGGATTATAGCGATCGCTGCCAGGCTATTTCATGATCCTGTGATTTCGTGTATTCAGTAATTAGTATCTACTATTGTTAAGGGTTGAATAATGTGAATACCCTGGCTGAAAATGAATTCCATCTTTTATTTTGCCGTATGCATATCCGGAACAGTCATGCACGCTTAAATGTCTTTGCCTTTGGCGGCGTCGTGTGGCGGGTTGCTCACTTCCCTCTAAAATGGTCGAGGAGGGCAATGGCTGTCACATGCGTCATACTCGTGAACGGGTGCTGTTGGTGGAGACTGGTCTGTTCTGGTTTGCAGGGGCTACATCACATTTAGTAGATAGCAGTTTATTTGCATCTATGCTATGGACGTTGACATTATTTGATTTTTCACGATAATCTGTACTAGATTTAAGCTTTCATTTAAAAGAGCTCTTACTGAGTTTGTTGGGTAGCAGAGTTCTTCTCAGTAGTGACTGCACTTGGAACTCTGCTAAGTGAATAACATTGATCTTGACGAATAAGTTTTTCTTTTTCTTAATTTATTATCATTGAAGGAATTGAAAAATTTTATGATTATTATGTTTTAACCAAATAGTTTAAATTTTAATTTTTCTTTACTATATGTAATGGTTATTCGCTCTAGGTAGTTTATGATTTATTGACGTTTTGAAAGTATCTGTAAAGATCTATTCGAAATAAAAATATTTTCTATTCTATTCTATTCTATTACATATTTTTATAGTAGAATGGAAAGAAAATTTTGATTTCAGTCGGGTCTTGAACCCGCGACCACTGGGATCTCTAGTCCAGCCGCTCGCCCAACTGAGCTATCGAAGTCCCCATCCGACTGTCGAATTTTACCTTCACATTTATTCCATTGCTTTGGAGTGGCAGTAGCGACATCTGTTGCTAACAATGCTAGTTAGGCAACTGATACAACACACTTTACACATTATTAAATATCGTAAAGACGTATCCATGTTTTTTTCACTGTATGGAAGTTTTCCACGATATTTCATCCTCATCGTATTGTAATGTGCCCGGAGATGTCAATAGGCTTGTTACTTAGGTACTACCAAGGAATATGTAATAATACTACGTTTAGACTGGACACTTAGATGTCCCGCCCGATTTCCCTGCATCACCAACCTGCATCCCTGCATCTTATAGGCGACGGTTGGTATTTTCTACGTGCTACGCACACAGGTGCACGTGTAAATACACGTCACTGATTGATGGCTGTGTAATAGAGACCAAAATAAGCGTTTGTATGGAATTCTGGCAGAGTGTCCGCGGTGTGGTACTACATAGAACAAAACGTAGATACGAGTAACTAGCGAACAAAATTACGTCACGTTATAATTACAAAGTAATTAAAAAAAATCATTACAACGAGTGAAACCATTGAGCGCAGTGAAATTATAAACATATAAGATTAAAATATTGAAACACCACGATGATGGTCGCGCACATCTCTACTAAAGCATCAATAATACGATCCAATTATTCCTAGTCGGTTAGGCAGTAATTAGGAGCACATATCTATAGATCTAGGCATTTCCTCACTAGAGCGGGTAATATCATAAATCAGTTTATTAGTTACCTGTCAAAGTTAAAGCCTTTTTTTTCAGTAAAATATAAACTTCAAGTGTCAACCCTACAGTCAATCGATGTTTGTGCATCACATGTAATCCGCAATATCGTAATGCTGTTGCCAATTTGCGGCGGTCGCCGAACTGTCCCCTGTCTACTTATTAGTGGACGGTTATGACAGACGCGTGGATTACCCGCTATAATGAGGAAATGCCTAGGTCTATAGAGATATAGAGTTGTGCCCTTAATTACTAGCAAGCCGAATGGCAATAATCGGATAATTACATAAATTGACCAAGATTGACCTACCATGACCAAATAGGTCGAGTTCTGACTGATGGTCAAAAGTTTTAGGAATCGGCGTGCATGTATGAAGAAAATGATGAAGGTAGACGAGGCATGAGAGGTATGCCAGGGTCGGGCTATCTGGCGCTCTACACTCTGTGCCTACTCCGTTAGGAACCTAGCGTGAAGATACATACATACATCATTTGCTGCTACGTGTAGTATTGTTAACTACCAATATGTAATTGGTGGTCCTGGCGTCGGGGTGTAGCTACCCCAACGTTCACTAGCCGAAGAATATTATTCTACTTGAAGAGAATTCTTCTACTAGTGCAGCCAGTCAACCGATCAATGACGGTCTAACCATTCCAATAGGACGGTTGTAAAATAACAACGCGGGATGGGCAGCAACGTATCGCAATAAAACTACCGCCACTACGATCGCCAATCCGCCTGCCAAGTTGCCAAGTGTGGCGAGTATGGCATATATTCCCCTAATGCCGCATAACAATGTTGTGGGCGTCTTTGGGAAGGCTTTGTCCAGCTGTGGATATCTTTCGACTGGAGTGATGATGATGATGTAGGTAAATGGGTGATTGTATTGCAACTGCCTCAGTAGTCTCGTGGTAGCAGGCCACTACTGCTCCGCTTTGGGTTCGATTCCCAGGTCCGGCTATCAGAGATAACGTTGTAAAATCCTTAATCTCTGCTTTTATTGCATTTTTTTCATTTTTTGAAACTGTCCCAGTACCTCCAACAGGATCGCTACCTACACATACTTTGCGTGTATGCTGCTTCAATGCATGCATTTACCTCATATTATTCCACCGAAGATTACAGAGGAAAAATTACGTTTAGATTTCAAACTATCAAGATTCTATCTAGACTAAACTGTCTGGATCCTAGAAAAGTTTTCTTGTTGTTTTTCTGTAGTGGTGATTATGACATCAATCTGTTAGGACATAGAGCAACACGGGCCATCGGCCGCTGCGGACCGGAGGGAAGTAGCCATAGTTTTTAAATACGTGTGACATACACACACTAGAAAAATCGTCTATTGTTACGAAACTCACACCTTGACTTTAACAAAATACATGAACAATTTCACGCACACATTCAAACATCTCGGCGACAGGCATAGGCACACTTGTTCTTGTATCTTGACAGAGGGGAAAGCCTGCATAGGGCTTCTTCCCTCCGGTCTGCCGCGGCCGGTGACCCGTGTTGCTCTATGTGTTAGGATGAAACTCCCACATGTATTAGATTCTGATCAATATTAATATCGTTTAATTTGCATAACACGTTTTTAGAGCTACTAGAATCACTCAAAATCGCCAGTTGCATAGAAAATATATTATGTTTATTGGTCTTGAATCTATAAAAATGTAAATTTATTAATCGATTTTTGATAATGCCGTTTTTTACTTTCCTTTTTTGCATGTCTTTTGGACCTTGTTATTACTCCGCTATCCGTCCGTTTGTCACCAGGCTGTATCTTATGAACTATGATCATTAGAGCGTCAAAATGTTCACAGGTAATGTATTTCTGTTGCCGCAATATCAACAAAAATTAAAAACAAAAAATATATATTTGAGGGGGGCACCCATACAACAAACGTGTAACGGTAACAGATAGACTCAAGAAATATTCACATTATATTTAGTTATATATTAAATAATTAAATTCAAATAAAATAAATATTTTTGGGGGGCTCTCATACAATATACGTATGTTTCTGCCATTTTTTATATATAACTAGGTGACTCGGCAAACTTCGTATTGCCTCACAATGAAATAATGTGTCAAAGGTTTGATAGATACGGACTATTTGTACAGGAAAATGAAATTAAATGTAGAGATTCCCGTAGGAATGAGTGATTTTCCCGCAGTAAAAAGTAGCCTTAATGTTGGCCAGGCTTAGTATCTATACACCACAAAAAGTTTCATTCGAATCCGTCCAGTCTCTTCGGAGATTAGCCTGGACAAAGGGACAAACAGACAGACAAAACATTTTAAAATCATTGAAAAGTGTTCTAATACTATTTTAACATCGCCCCGAATTGGTTTTTCGTAAATATATACAATGTACAGACACGCGGATTTTACTGTTTTATTATATGTATAGATGGTACGGAACTTTAAGTCCGTGAGTCGTTCGCTACGTTTTTTAGAGTAACGTACCTCTTTTGAGGTACGTAACTCTAAAAAACGTATTTCCCTGAACACACGTAATACACCTCTGCCTACCCTTCGAAGAAATGCAGGCGTTATGAAATTACTAATAGACGTATAAGAATAAATTTAATAACAGCAGTGAAGCTCCCATGGGCTCAGCTTTAATCATGGCGACCGATTATAAATCACGGAGCGGATTACCGCCTGTCTTATGTTAATTACTACGTCCGTTGTCTTTGATACGTTTAAAGTATTATTATTATGCAGACAAGACAATACGATAATATTTAAAAGTGAGGATGCTCTTCAGCATATTTGTAGTAGGGTTGTTGAGGAAGTGATTATGAGGAAGAGGAGGAGGAAGAGGAATGGTGATGCGCCAATTTAGAGGATGCGGATGAGGAAGAGGATATTTTTATGAGGAAGAGGAAGAGGAAGCAGATGACATAATAATAATAGCAACCCTTGAAACGTCCCACTACTGGTCACGAGTCTCTCCTCTTCTTGATAGGAGGTCTGGAGCTTACTCCACCACGCTGCTCAAATGCGGGTTGGTGGAGTTACTTGCAAGGGTTAGTGGCCAACCCGCTGTTGGATGTTTTCAAACTGCCCATAAAGCCTCCGACAAGGTATAACGACTGCTATCTGTAGACAGCAACCGGGACCGTCGGCGTCCTGCTCTCCAAAGCACGAAAATGCGCATTTTAATTTGCCACTAGTGGTCACCCGTCACACACCCGACCGCATCCGTATCGCTTAATCGAGTAGATCGCTTGCGTTCTACACCAGCCGGGAGACCTTGCGCGCTACAGAAAGATGAGAAGAGGATGATACGAAGATATAAATACTAGCGGACCCAACCTAAACTCCGCTGTCTTGTTTTTTTATATAAATATATACTTAGTTAGGTAGATAGCTACCTAACTAAGTATATATATATATAAAAAAAATTTGTAGTGGTTGGTCCACTACAAAATGCTTTTTTAATTATTTTTACTATGAATCTAAAATCTAAACCATTCTCAAAACACATACGATAAAGAATCATCAAAATTGGTCCGGCAGTTAAGGACGAGTTCAGTGACATATCTACAGAACGACATTGTTTAGGCCTTTGACCGGGTCTGGCACAGGGCACTTCTCGCGAAACTTCCATCCTACGGTCTTCCCGAGAGGCTATGCAACTGGACAGCCAGCTTTCTGTCTGAGCGTTAAATACAAGTCTTAGTTGACGGTCAACGCTGACAGACTACCTATCAACGCTGGTGTGCCGCAAGGCTCTGTGCTATCTCCCACGCTTTTTCTTCCACATCAATGAAATGTTGGAGCAAAACTCCAATTTTCATTGCTATACCGATTATAGTACGGGATATGCACACTACACTAGCCGTGCAAATGCCTCTCGGACAATTATCGAGGAAAGAAGGACTAGACTTGTGTCTGAAATCGAGCACTCTCTGGAGCGGGTCTCGGATTGGGGTTGACTTAATTTAATGCAGTTCAACCCCTCGAGGACACAAGTCTGCACGTTCACCGCTAAAAAAACGCCATGCATTGTAGCACCACAGTTCCAGGGCATTCCGATCGCCGTTGGTAAGAGTATCTGTATCCTGGGCGTTAACATATCGAACGAAGTGCAATTCGGGAGTCACATTGAGTGTAAGACCAAGTTGGCATGCATAAAGCTAGGGGTGCTTAACAAAGCCAGGCAGTATTCACTTTCACTTCGGGGCAGCTACTACTACTCATACTCATTTGGGGGCGGGAGCCCCCAAATACTAGCTTGTTCCACTTGATTCCCTACAAAAACGCGCCGTTCGTATTGTTAACGATTCAGGACTTACTGACAGGCTCGAACATCTGAGCCTACGCAGAGATATTGGGAGTATGTGGGTGTTGTACCGTCTCTACAATGGTGAGTGCTCTGCTGAAGTGTTTGACATGGTGCTACCATCTATTTTCCTACAACGTACTACCCGCCGAAGAGAAAAGTTCCACCCACACCGACTGGACACCTGGCAGTGCTCAACGGTGCGGTTTTCACGTTCGTTCTTGCCCAGAATGTGTAAATTGTGGAACGAACTTCCCTCTGAGGTGTTCCCTAGGTGCTACATTAAGAGGTTCTTCAAAAATGGCGTCAAAGGAGTCTTTCAGGGCTGGCAGCGCGTTGGCAACTCCCCTGGTGTTGCAAATGTTCATAGGCGACGGTGACCACTTTCCATCAAGTGGCCCGTCTGCTTGTCTGTCAACCTACAGACATAAAAAAAACACACCCACACCAAAAAAAAAGATGAGTGAATGACACAATTTCATTTAGGAATTGAAATGAAAATAAGAATGCAGTCTTTATTTCTTTGTTAATTAGGTATTTAAGTCGAATATTATTAATCAAAATAAAAGAATTGAATACTATTAATCGAAATTTATTTTAAACAAGGAGGTTAATTTTTATAAAAAAATATTTGGACGCTGTTTCCCCAACAACCGGTTTTATATTTCACTCATTTTACGAACCGGGTCGTGACGCGATATAGATATTGGGTAAAAACACTTTTTACCTTTATTCCGACGTTTCGACTCGGTTGCACAAGCCGTGGTCGCGGACAAACTGACGAGTCGAAACGTCGAAATAAAGGTAAAAAGTGTTTTTACCCAATATCTATATCGCGTCACGACCCGGTTCGTAAAATGAGTGAAATGAGTGTTAAACGCGAGTGTTTTAAAAGTTAAACCGGTTTTATAGCTCATCATATACCAATACAGCATTGCTAAAAAGTCGTTTGCTGGTACATTTGATAGGAAAGAGAAAGAGAATACCTATCGTATTGTAAAGATACAGTTCTGTAAAGCCCCGAATATTTCGATTTTTTAAGTTGAGTACGCGTATAAACAAAATAATGTATGTCAATAAAATTAAAACAAACAATCAAGGAACAGCGCCGATGGCGGGTGGGAAGGTCTCGCTCGCCTGTTCGGCCTGGCACCGCGCTGCGGCGTGTACGTTGCCATCGATACGCGACGCGCATGCGCAACAAAATTCCTCATAAATTCCTCTTAAATTTTGAGGAAGCGGTAGCGGAAGAGGATTTTTTATTTTAATTTTTGAGGATGCGGAAACGGTTGAGGAACCCAAAGTATTGCGGAACTTCCTCATTATGAGGAAGAGGAAGAGGAATCCTTAGCAACCCTAATTTGTAGTAGAGTACCAGTGATAGAGCTTGCGTACGGAGGCAGAATCAGAATCTGAATCAGAAACTCATTTATTCATTTAGGGTGACAGGCACCTCTTAGGACACGTCAAAAACAAACAAAATAAATTAAAGTGAACAACAATTGATATACATGTCAAACAAGATAAAAAATATATGTAAAGTCAAGAATATCACTAAGATAAAACTAAATGTAATAAACTTACGTAAAAAGTATATCAGTAGAATGTCTCATATCTCCTTTAACGTAACTTCACGCCTGTAATCCCCGAAGGGGTAGGCAGAGGCAAATGCATGCATTCAATCATACATGCAAACACCCACGACTCGCCGGTTACGTTTTTGGCCCATGTAACAGGTGGCGAACCTGTTGCCATCTCCGGGCACATTACCAAACTCCGGGGTACTGGGAAACTTCCAGAAAATGGAAAAATCCCAATAGAAGCAGAGATAAAGGATTTTAAACCGTTATCTCTAATATCCCCCGACCCGGGAATCGAACCCAGGACCTCCAGCGTAATAGTAGTGGCCTGCTACCACTACGCTACTGAGGCAGTTAAGTTATTTCTCCTTTACAAACTGATAACAAAGAGTAAAGGCCATTTACTTACCGCTAAAGCAAAATTCAGTGCTATCGTATTACTTTCAGAAGGTAGTATGTATAGTATTAGTAGACCTTGTAATTTCTTGCAGTTCACATTGATGTTAAGTGATGACTGCAGCCTATAGACACCCACACAAAGACCTGGGGTCAAAATGCAGATGCGTTACCACTTCTGAGGCCTAAGGTGTTATGCCTCTGTGCCGGAAATTATAGGGCCGTACATTATTACCTAACCGGCACACGATAGCACGATAGTGCTGAATACTGTCATTTAGCGGCAAGTAAATGATAGTATATTGGGTAATGCGGTGGTACCTACGCCTGCGAACTCTGTCACTGGAGTTCTACCACCTAGACCTTGTAATTCCTGGAACAGATAATATAACTTTTAGATTTTAAGATTATTTACATTAAATTTCAGGTTTTTATGTGAATGTTTATAGGCTACAGTAGGTCTTACTTACCATCATTGAGAATTGCATGCTTTATTTCCACTTCATGACGTGAAAAGCGCCTGCAAAAATGAAATGATTATAAACACATTATATATATATATATATATATATATATATATATATATATTAATAGGTTGGGGAAAAAGTCTTTTCGCATTATAGTATGTATAAACTTGTAATAAAATCTCTTTGGCTGTAGTATTTGTATCTGGCTGGTTTTGGTATCATTGAAAGTTAAAATTTTAAAGAACATAATTCCAAATTCAAATTAGGCAAATGTGTGATTTTAATTTGTTTTTCGTACTGTCAAGATGAGTGAATCTAATGAAGAAATTCGATACATTTTAAAATTTTACTACAAAAAAGGAAAAAATGCAACGCAAGCAGCGAAAAAAATGTGCGATGTTTATGGACCTAGTGCAGTGTCTGTGAGAGTAGCACAAATTTGGTTTAAGCGTTTTCAATACGGAAATTTTGATGTCAAAGATGCACCTCGCTCGGGTCGCCCTATTACGGATAAAATGGATGCCATTTTTGAAAAAGTGGAGCAAGATCGACATATCAGTAGTTACGACGTAGCTGAAGAACTGAGAATTGATCACAAAACAGTTTTGGCGCATTTGAAAAAAGCTGGGTACAAAAAAAAGCTCGATATTTGGGTACCTCACGAGCTCACTGAAAGAAACCTAATGAACCGTGTACTCATTTGTGATTCTTTATTACGACGTAATGAAACCGAATCATTTTTGAAGAAGCCGATAACTGGTGATGAAAAGTGGATCACGTACGACAAGAACGTGCGAAAAAGGTCGTGGTCAAAGTCCGGTCAGGCTTTACAGACTGTGGCGAAACCCGGGTTAACTCGCAATAAGGTGATGTTGTGTGTGTGGTGGGATTGGAAGGGCATTATTCATTATGAGCTATTACCACCAGGCAGGACTATCGATTCTGAACTCTACTGCGAACAACTGATGAGATTAAAGCAAGAAGTTGAGAGAAAGCGGCCGGAATTGATCAACAGAAGGGGTGTGGTGTTTCATCATGATAACGCTAGACCTCACACATCTATAGCCACTCAGCAAAAATTAAGAGAGTTTAGCTGGGAGGTGTTAATGCATCCGCCGTATAGTCCTGACCTTGCACCTTCAGATTTCTACCTGTTTCGGTCTCTTCAGAATTATTTATGCAATGTTAGGTTAACATCACGAGAGGACTGCCAAATCCACTTGTCGCGGTATTTTGATGAGAAGTCCCAAAATTTTTATAGCAATGGGATCATGTCCCTACCTACAAGATGGCAAAAGGTTATCGAACAAAATGGTACATACATACTTTAGTTAAATTTAAATAAACTATCTTAAAAAATGCGAAGAAACTTTTTCCCCAACCTAATATATCAAAACGTTTTTGTCTGTTGTGTCTTATACAATACTGTCACACAACTTGTTTTGAAGCTGTTGTCATTTGAATATCACTAAATAATTATTGTATTACTAAACACCATATATTGTAAAAGCATTTCTTGCTTTCGATATGAAGTATTTGTCTAAAAAACTTTATTTTGTAATTCGATTGTGAAATAGGTATTGATTATTTTTTTGGCTTCATGCGGGCTACTTATACACGTGCCTTGGGGGCAATCTATAAGTGTGGGGATGATTTAATTGCCACCTTAATTGTGATGAGTGCAGGTGCAAGCAGGGGCAATTTCGAAGTGTAGAGTTCCTCCCGACATCGCCATGACCTTCATGCACTCTAGATTGTCCCTGTCGCAGGTAGAAGTAGCCCGCTTAAGAATGAGATTCTCCTGTATATTCACTTCTCAATCCATCCCAAGGTCCATACGAGTGCGTATGGACCTTGGGATGGATTGAGTGAAATGCTAGTTAAATTGTAAAAAGTTTAATATAAAATTAATAATAAAGTGAAATTAAATGCTAAATTAGTGAAGTGAATAAAAATGAGTACGCGATGCGGCGGTGAAATGCGAACTGTCGATTTGGTTTTATGAATTATAGGAATTATAGGTGCAAATGGATGACTTATGCTAAATTATGATATATTGAGGTGCAAAGGTAAACAGTTGGACGAGGCATAGCTCGTACAACACTAAAACGTGCAAATAAATTATACAAGCAATATCTAAGGCACTTCAAGTAATACAGGCAATAGGGAAGTTAACAACTTGTCTTCATTAGTTTATTAGGAGAACCTGGTGAAATAAGAAATCCTGTTTACTTTAGCCACGCCGATAATTATGCTCGAAAACCGTTATATATCAAAGATCATAGAATCTTAATGACCGTCATTATAGAAACGGCTGCTCAATCACCCATTTACTCAATATTTTCTTTACCGCGTGCGTTAATAGTGTAATAAATCGTGTTTAGTAAAGCTCTTTGATGCGTCGATGGGACGCGGTGCGTTGTGGTTGACGTTATTGCATTTTCTTACTGTTATTTGTGTGTCGGATATGCTATTGTGTTTTATTTCGCCTTGTAACGTTTTTCAACTATAGTGACATTGTTATTATTGCAGTTTTGAGCTCAGTACGTAGAGGATATTTTTTCTACTTGTAATTAAATAAAATATTATTTAAATGGCTGACTTCTTTTTAGTAATGATCGATCGTACTCTTTTTGCCTCTCTTAGTTTTAATGAAAGTGTTATTTATTTTAAGGTTACTGTAAATAAATAGCTTATTCTTTTGTTAAATATAATAACGCATACAGTTTAATACGTTAGTTTATTTTTTTGCTCGATCCTATTATAAATATAATTACGTAACTTCATAACGTAACGTAACTTCACGCCTGTAATCCCCGAAGGGGTAGGCAGAGGTGAATGCATGCATTCAAGCATACATGCAAACACCCACGATTCGCCGGTTACGTTTTGGCCCATGTAACATGTGGCGAGCCTGTTGACATCTCCGGGCACATAACCAAACTTCGAGGTACTGGGAAATTTCCAGAAAATGGAAAAATCCCAATAGAACCAGAGATAAAGGACTTTACACCATTATCTCTGATAACTCCCTACCCGGGAATCGAACCCAGGACCTCAGCGTAGTAGTAGTGGCCTGCTACCACTAGGCTACCGAGGCAGTTATAATTAATTACTAAGATATGTATCAACTGCATTAAAATATTATAAGAGCTTCGAATGTAAAGGTGTCAGGACAAACCTCTTGCCTGAGAATTTAGCGGCATTTTTGTAGTTACTCCAAAATTGCTATGTAATTTAAAAATATTTAAAAAATCCAGCAATAGAATATAACTAGTTTTAGTTTCTTTTGTTTATGTATAAACCTAAATAATTCGAAAGTAAGTATCGTCAATATATTTTTCCAATAAAAAATTTAAAATAAGAACCATTACTCAAAAAATAAAAGTCGTTAGTAATGATCTATGGACACTTTAATGTCATAAAACAAACATGATTCTTGTGCCATTAAAAGTCATCGAAACCAATAACAGCGTGAGTTAGTGAGTGTTTTCACGAATCCATAATAAAAAACAGACATATCCGGTGTACAATATCACTAAATATCGTGTCGAAATAGGTCTAGTTTATTCTAGTTCTTTGACTCGATTCTACCACTTTCCACCGGTGGTGATAGAGGTTCAGTGTAGGAACTCGAAGGCGTGAGAACCACCGAATTACCTAATATCTATCGCAATTTTTTTACTGGTGGTAGAGCTCCAGTGACAGAGCTCGTGCGTCTAGGCACCACCGCATTACCTAATATACTTGCCGCTAAATAGTAGTGTTCAGCACTATCGCGTTCCGGTCAGGGTAATGTACGGCCCTGTAATTTGCAGAGTTGGGGCCAGTAGGTCCCAAATCGGCAATTGGGATATTTGAAATCATCAATGTGAATTGCCTGGTTGTTTGTTACATCCATGACATAGGTAAAACATAAACCTAAAGGTTTTTTCATGAACTGCCGGACACGCAATCAAAAAGCCTAACTATGTCCGGTTTTATCCGTACGCCTGGCAACCCTATGCGTAAAATATTTTGTTATATTGGAGTAATTGCCAATGATAATCTCATCTAATTGGAACTTACAATCATGGAGCGGCAGATAAATTAAGGAACGGTTAATAATAAAAACGATGTTTTTAAACTCTAACTAACTAATTAATCGAACTAAAATAATAACAACTAAATAATCTACAGGACGAGTTTACGGCAGATATTGTACGAGTACCATCATAGAGATTTGCAGAAATCCAAAAACAACTCGTGTCGTCATTAATCGATAAAAACGAAGGAATAAGCGAGTGTTTACACGTACCCACAATAAAGTGTGAGAGATATCCGGTGCCAGCTGCGTCGCCTCCAAAAACGTAATCTCGTGTCGAATCACGCGTTATTTATTCGGTGTTTGTTTAGCCGGTGGAAATGCTCCTTTATATTGCCGCTCGTTCTGCGGTTTTTTACTGTTGTTTCGTAATTCGAGTCGTTGCTAGGTTAATAAGGATGTCCAATGGATACAGTGTATGAGTAGTTATGTACTGAAAGTTCGATATACGGATAGACAAGATTGAAATATGCTCTTTGTCTCTCTCTCTCTCTCTCACACACATTTTTCTCTCTCTCACACATACTCTTTCATTCTCTCTCTCTTTCAAATGCAAATATTTGTTTTTATATTTGATTAGTAATCGATTTTGCAATTCAAAACTTATTATGTACAATGTGAAGATGGTTGCAGTATCCCAAGGAGAATAAAACTTGGTATATATTGGCCTTATGTTCACCAAATAACCGATAAACGGAGAATTAAGCGAGTTTAGTCAGCGTCGTCACACGTACAATACCTTAAGTAATTGACACATCCGGTGCCAGTTACGTCGCCTCCTAAAACATAATCTCGCGTCTAATCGTGCGTGATTTATTCAGTGTTTGTTTAACCGGTGGAAATGCTCCTTAATATTACCGGTCGATTTGCGTTTTTTACTGAAGAGTTGTAATTTCAATAGTTCCAGGATTGTTAATGAGCATGCGTTAAAAGTTGTCATTATTAGTTTTGTAAAGAATTCTTTTTTTTATGAATGAAAACTTTGAATTTATTGTTCATCGTTGTTCATTCACACTCTTTACATTCACAGACACCCAGACCCGAAACAAATATCTGTAGGCCATAGATAGAAAAATACATTTGGCTCAGTGCGAAAATCGAAATAGGCACTTACATAATTGAATAATAAGTAGAATAGTTCATTTTTTTATGTTATGAAGTGGCAAACAAGCTCACAGTTAACATTGATGATAAGTGAACACTGTAGTCTATAAGTTGTACTGTACTGCATTGTACATGTAAACCAGATTTCAATGTAGATGCATTGCCACTCTCCAGGCCTAAGCTATTATACCTTTGTACCGGTTATACGGGGCCATAGATCAAACTTGCGACCTCGGGAGCCCTAGCCGCGTTACCACAAAGCTACCGAAGCCCCACGAGCGTCGATTTTAAGCGACTTTCGGAGTCGGTGAATAGTCGGAATGACATCCATTGATAACTAATGAGTACCTTTAAATCGATATGATAACTTAGTGGTAATGCGGATGGGCTAGTTATCCATAGTTGGCAGGTTTGATCCCTGCCTTTCTTTCTTTGATTTTTTTTTCATAAAAAAAATACATAAATGTGCAATATATAAATTTGTACATGAAACATGTCCATGTCAAAAGAGAAGCTTTTGTTGTTGAATATTCAGTTTGATATACTCCAATGTTCGTAATATTACGTTTAAAAGCAGTGAAATGTGATTTCCCTGTACTTGTAAAGGAAACATGCCTGCAGCATCATTCCGGGTAGGTATTGAAATTAATATCGTAGCGACTCGACGCGTGATTCGTACACCGTTGTTGTGTACCTACCTAATATTGTGCTTTGGTGTCGGGCGAAGCGATTGTTTGCGTGATTATCTTATCACTCATCAGATATAGGTTTGCAGGTATTTCTAATCTACCTTGTACCTCAAAAGAGAAAAACAGAAACAGTATACTAATAAGTCCTGTGCGTCTGTCTGTCATCAGTCCGTCTCAGAAAATTTGCTTTAAAACGACTCTCTAAATTAAAATGCAGATGCGTTACCACTCCTGAGACCTAAGGTGTTATATCTTTGTGCCGGAAATTACAGGGCCGTACATTACCATCAAACCGGAACACGATAGTGTTGAACACTATCATTTAGCGGCAGATTGATTAGGTAATGCGGTGGTGCCTACGGTAACTCTACCACCAGTAATAAAAATGAAACCCATCAATGTTTATAAGGATCACCCTCACAATGGATATATTTCCTTGTTAATTATATTTTTCTTTAATAATTAAATATTTAAAAAAACATTTAAAAAATGGTTTACAGTTTTTTTTTCTCTTTTTAACATGTTACAAGTATTATTTTAGTTAAATATACATCTACTTTTCATAAATTTTGAAATGTGAGCAAACATAATTATTAGTGATGCGCCGAATAATGGTTTCACCGAATAACCGAATACCGAATAATATTCGGTTTAACCTACACCGAACCGAATATTCGGCCGATTTATTCGGTTTACCATCTAATTGTTTTGCCGCCTCAACTCGGTTCTAACATGTCGCTGCTTGCATTCGAGGGCCACACTAAAAGTTCTTAGAAAAACGAAAACTGAGCAAACTAGCCAAGTTATAAGTTTCATTATACCTTTTCAAAATAGTCTCCATTCACATCAATAAATCGCTGCATTCGGTGAAACCACCGAGAAAAGCACTTTTCCCATTCGTCCTGAGGAGTCTATTCGACGGTATTTTGAAACGCAGCCACTGCATCCTCGGCGCCCATAAAACGTTTTCCTCTAAGTTTTTCCTTTAATTTCGGGATAAAATAAAAATCGCAAGGTGCGAGGTACTATACGGCGGGCGACCCAGTAAATAGCCAATAAAATAGAAATATTCGTACCGAATATATTCGGCACCAAAACCGAATAATTCGGCCGAATACGAATAGTGGAAAAGATGCCGAATATGCCGAATACCAAATACCAACCGAATGTTGGGCGCATCTCTCAATAATTATGTACAAATTAAAAATAATGACTATGTTTCGAAAACAGGGAAATACACTAATTATATATGGAATGTTGTCTCCTGTAACGAAGCCATTGTAATTCAGTCTACCTGAAAGCAAAACTATCTTTGACGACTCTGAAATTGTACAAATATAACTCCTTCGGCTAATTACCGTTCGCTCTTGTTCTTGTACTTATTAAGTTCTTCGAAACTGTTGGCTATCATAGGTGTAACAAGTGTGATAAAAAATCGAAAGAATGATGAACAATAAGTTGTTGAAAATGTGCTTCCTTTTTTTTAATGTCATGTTTTCGTATCTATGCTGATAATCAAGACGCAGTTCAGCAAGTGAGTGACTTATAGTGGCGGTCATAGAGAGGAGAAGTTGTGAGGGTCAAGAGCCCCCTTTTCCCAAAAAACACATCACCAGTTGAAAGTCATACAAATAAGTATAAAAAATATGGGTATTCAAGGATTCAGTTTACATTGGTGGTAAGTAAGTAACACTGCCTATAAACATCTACATGAGACTGGAGATTTCAATGTAGATCCGTTGCCACTCCTGAATCCAAAGGTATTATATATAGGTATATTATACGTAGGTACGTGCCGGAAATTACAGAGGCGTACATAAAAATGTATGTTTGCGACCGATGAACGATCAAATCTCTGTTTAGGTCTGCCCTTGTTGACCCGCTAATTCGCAAAGTTTATAAACATGTTCTGTATATAAATTTTTTTAATTTTAATTTTTTAATTTAAAAAACTAATCGTCAATGCTTTATGTAGGTAATTATAGAGATTCACAATGTAAACGTGATAGAGACTACGAGAACAGTAATAGGCCACCCCAACATTTCTTCGGTGTTAATCGCGTTGAGATATGCGACAAGCGACAATTCAATTTCAACTCTATATTAAATTTGTACATGAAACATGTCCATGTCAAAAGAGAAGCTTTTGTTGTTGAATATTCAGTTTGATATACTCCAATGTTCGTAATATTACGTTTAAAAGCAGTGAAATGTGATTTCCCTGTACTTGTAAAGGAAACATGCCTGCAGCATCATTCCGGGTAGGTATTGAAATTAATATCGTAGCGACTCGACGCGTGATTCGTACACCGTTGTTGTGTACCTACCTAATATTGTGCTTTGGTGTCGGGCGAAGCGATTGTTTGCGTGATTATCTTATCACTCATCAGATATAGGTTTGCAGGTATTTCTAATCTACCTTGTACCTCAAAAGAGAAAAACAGAAACAGTATACTAATAAGTCCTGTGCGTCTGTCTGTCATCAGTCCGTCTCAGAAAATTTGCTTTAAAACGACTCTCTAAATTAAAATGCAGATGCGTTACCACTCCTGAGACCTAAGGTGTTATATCTTTGTGCCGGAAATTACAGGGCCGTACATTACCATCAAACCGGAACACGATAGTGTTGAACACTATCATTTAGCGGCAGATTGATTAGGTAATGCGGTGGTGCCTACGGTAACTCTACCACCAGTAATAAAAATGAAACCCATCAATGTTTATAAGGATCACCCTCACAATGGATATATTTCCTTGTTAATTATATTTTTCTTTAATAATTAAATATTTAAAAAAACATTTAAAAAATGGTTTACAGTTTTTTTTTCTCTTTTTAACATGTTACAAGTATTATTTTAGTTAAATATACATCTACTTTTCATAAATTTTGAAATGTGAGCAAACATAATTATTAGTGATGCGCCGAATAATGGTTTCACCGAATAACCGAATACCGAATAATATTCGGTTTAACCTACACCGAACCGAATATTCGGCCGATTTATTCGGTTTACCATCTAATTGTTTTGCCGCCTCAACTCGGTTCTAACATGTCGCTGCTTGCATTCGAGGGCCACACTAAAAGTTCTTAGAAAAACGAAAACTGAGCAAACTAGCCAAGTTATAAGTTTCATTATACCTTTTCAAAATAGTCTCCATTCACATCAATAAATCGCTGCATTCGGTGAAACCACCGAGAAAAGCACTTTTCCCATTCGTCCTGAGGAGTCTATTCGACGGTATTTTGAAACGCAGCCACTGCATCCTCGGCGCCCATAAAACGTTTTCCTCTAAGTTTTTCCTTTAATTTCGGGATAAAATAAAAATCGCAAGGTGCGAGGTACTATACGGCGGGCGACCCAGTAAATAGCCAATAAAATAGAAATATTCGTACCGAATATATTCGGCACCAAAACCGAATAATTCGGCCGAATACGAATAGTGGAAAAGATGCCGAATATGCCGAATACCAAATACCAACCGAATGTTGGGCGCATCTCTCAATAATTATGTACAAATTAAAAATAATGACTATGTTTCGAAAACAGGGAAATACACTAATTATATATGGAATGTTGTCTCCTGTAACGAAGCCATTGTAATTCAGTCTACCTGAAAGCAAAACTATCTTTGACGACTCTGAAATTGTACAAATATAACTCCTTCGGCTAATTACCGTTCGCTCTTGTTCTTGTACTTATTAAGTTCTTCGAAACTGTTGGCTATCATAGGTGTAACAAGTGTGATAAAAAATCGAAAGAATGATGAACAATAAGTTGTTGAAAATGTGCTTCCTTTTTTTTAATGTCATGTTTTCGTATCTATGCTGATAATCAAGACGCAGTTCAGCAAGTGAGTGACTTATAGTGGCGGTCATAGAGAGGAGAAGTTGTGAGGGTCAAGAGCCCCCTTTTCCCAAAAAACACATCACCAGTTGAAAGTCATACAAATAAGTATAAAAAATATGGGTATTCAAGGATTCAGTTTACATTGGTGGTAAGTAAGTAACACTGCCTATAAACATCTACATGAGACTGGAGATTTCAATGTAGATCCGTTGCCACTCCTGAATCCAAAGGTATTATATATAGGTATATTATACGTAGGTACGTGCCGGAAATTACAGAGGCGTACATAAAAATGTATGTTTGCGACCGATGAACGATCAAATCTCTGTTTAGGTCTGCCCTTGTTGACCCGCTAATTCGCAAAGTTTATAAACATGTTCTGTATATAAATTTTTTTAATTTTAATTTTTTAATTTAAAAAACTAATCGTCAATGCTTTATGTAGGTAATTATAGAGATTCACAATGTAAACGTGATAGAGACTACGAGAACAGTAATAGGCCACCCCAACATTTCTTCGGTGTTAATCGCGTTGAGATATGCGACAAGCGACAATTCAATTTCAACTCTATATTAAATGTTGTACCAAATGCAACGGAATTCCTCGCGTTCATTCGAAATAAGTTCGATATGGAAAGCTGTTTTATTGTATCTGCAATGGTTTTGTTATTTTGTTTCATTCATTTTATTGGGAGGCAATTATACTGAAATATTTTGCGTTAATTATTGTATACCTAGTCGTAGTTACATTCACATTTCATATCCATTACGGTATTAATGTGTGTAGTAATATTTACTGATCGAATCAGTAAATATTACTGATGATTGAATGTATAGCGTTGTAAAGTATTAAGTAACTCAAGTAGTTATTCGTTTTTTACTAGTGGTAGAGCTCCAGTGAAGGAGCTTGCGGGCGTAGGCACCACCGCATTACCTAATATACTTGCCGCTAAATAGTAGTGTTCAGCACTATCGTGTTCCAGTCAGGTGGTAATGTACGGCCCTGTAATTTCCGGCACCGAGGCATAACACCTTAGGCCTCAGGAGTGGTAACGCATCTGCATTTTGATCTTGGTCTTTGTGTGGGTGTCTATAGGATGCAGTCAGCACATAACATCAATGTGAACTGCATGCTACTTTGCCACTTCCATTACATAAAAAAAAGTTAGATGCTACTGCTGCACTGAAGTTCCGAGTTCCATATCTTGAGGAGTACCTCAGTCATATTTGGTTGTTTGCGTTACAGAATATTTCCAGTGCTGCCCTTGGAGTTTGACAATATGCACAGCGTTTGTCATTAGATCATTTTTAGATGTACCTATTCTATGAACTGCTTATGATTTTTATATAAAAATAAATAATAAATATGGGGATTCTGAATACTTGGAGTAGAAAAAACTTAATTTCAACAATCCTTTAAGTGTAGGATATCTATAGATCTTTGAAAATTACATTGAGGTGTCCTATATTCCAATTTTGTAATAAGTCTGCCTCCCTATAACTTCAAAAATAAAAAAGTGAAAAGAGTTAAAAAAATGTAATGAATCTTTACGGAAATTAGCTTTGAGTGGTAGTTTTTAACACATGATATAGGTATTTTGTGAAACTGCAAATAAAACTCTCAACAAATATTACTTCCTACTAAATCCTACGGAACCCTTCTTGGACGAGTCCAATTTGAACTTGGCCGATTCTTTAATGAAATAGTTACAGTAGCTAAAAAATCAATAATATAAAAAAAAACTTGTAATACAATAAAGATTAATCACCTGTAAAGCACTAAAGCGCCTTTTAGATGGCTTATAATGAACAAGTGTAAACACTCTATAAATCGTCAGCTAAACACCACCATCAATCCAGCCTTTTAACTCACATCGATGCAATTAAAATATTTGGCACGAGCGCAAACCGTGCGAAATGGTCGACGTTTCTGTATGTTGATCTATCATTTGGTCTTGTTTTAATGGGACTTGATCGGAGAACCTTGGATCTTGGACTTTGGATCATATTTTACTGTGGATTTTACTTTAATCCATATTTAACAATGAGCAAACGTGTAATATAAATAGTCGGTAAAATATTTGGAAACACAATGTTTATTTTTGTTGCACTTTTGTTTATAAATACAAATTCCATGAAAACTATTTATCTTCCAATATGAAGAAACAAGTTGTTATTTTAAAGTACTCTTATGTTTATAACTGTTTATTTCGTTACTTCGATAAGTAATGAAAATAAAGTATTGATATCTAATTCGTTTTGACTAAGGCCTTTGATTGGTGTCATCCAAACTTTTTATTGTATATTTGTTTTGTACTGTGTGATGATGTTGTGAGATTATTAAGCGTGACAAAAAATATTTGGTTTTGAGTTACATAATAATATTTCAAGATGTTTCTAGACAACTAAAGCGCAGACACTGTCTATGAATATTGGGATACCACAAGGCACCGTGCTTATTCCCATACTTTGATTCTACATAATAATAAACGTTTCATAACCATAACTCTGTTTTTGTTTAAAATCTTTCGCAAATTGTTTTGCAGCTTAAGTCAGTAATAGGCTAATATTTGATTTCATAACGACACCCAGTCATAGTGGCTTTCTTTGAAAGCGATATAGGTATAGGACACAGAGCAACAAAATCTTGGATAAAGCAAAAATATAATATTTTACGATTCCCACATGCAAAACATTATATTACTAACATCAAAATGCACCTAATGGCATGATGCAAAAACATTGGCATTAGCGCTAATGGCGAATCTAAATTATTACAAAGTACGAAATCATTGCAATTACTTGGAACACTAGCCTAGATTGACGATATAGCTAAAACGGTCATTAAACTAGCAATAAACATTTGGCGAATTTATATAAAATCGCCATTAGAGCTAGGCCTGGGTTAAATGCATCAAAATATCGATATTAATGTGAAAATTAATCGATATGCGTAAGCAATTTTTATTCATACATAGATATTTAATTCAAGGCATGAAATACGATGTTTTTTGTTATAGTCAGGAGTACTGACGTATCTTTTGGTCATGAATAAAAATTGTCTGTAGTTTAGGACTTTTTAAACTTTACTTTATTATTGTTATCAGTTCCGTTGCATAAGTGTTTACTTTTTATTTCTCCTTTACTGATACCACAGACCAATCAGCCTTCCTTTTGTTGTTTTTTCTGTTCTGTGGGTTCCATAGTCGATGACGGATACCAATAATAAAGCCGCCAGAAGTGAATACAACTTTTTAATATTTGAATATTCACCGTTTTTTCACAGTGCCCTAGTTTTAGCATTGCAGCAATTGAAATATTGATATTATTTATTATATCAAATTTATTCAATAAGTATCGATAGCTTATTCTCTGTTGCTCATCCCTAATTACAGCTAGCTTGATTTACTCGGTGCACTCGCTATTTGAGTTTGATGATTAATGAGTAGGCAACTGGATGCATGTATACACGTCTTTGAAATTATTATTAATACTATAGACATCGGCGGTACTATTTATATTAATTATAACCAGCGGCCCGCCCTTACTTTGGTCGAATGTTCAGTTATAGCAAGTTATGCTTTGTGGGTAAAGGATATTGTAATATATTTATTTATAGGAAAACATGATAGACTGACTGACTTATCCACGGGTTAAACCAATTAACGGGACGAGTTGCAATTTAAAAAGAATGTTTGAAAATTCTATCTTGTTCAGCAGAACGGTGTCTAGAGCGAGACTCAATTGCAGAAAAAATCTAGGCTATATTTATATAGGCTTATTAACATCATTAAAACTTTACTTGGCGTCGGGACGTGACGACCCCACCGCCCACTAGCGCAAGATTTTTTTTCTTCTGGAGGAGCATTCTTCTACATTTGCAGCTAGTCAACCGAAAAATGGCGGTCTAACTATTCTAATGGTAGTAAGTGCAATAACGCAAGATGGATTGAAGCGTCCTACTGTAAGACTATCAACCCGCATGCCAATCGTGGCGTTTATGGCAGATAAGGGGGGATCCCCTTAGAAGGATTCGGTCCAACAGTGGATATTTCGGCTGATATGATGATGATGATTTGAATTTGTTCCCTAGGATGTATCTTTATACAAAACCTGTGCCTGTCCTGGTACCCATAACATAAGTTAAATCTTACCATCGGCACACCGCGGACACTCCGCCAAAATTCCATACAAACGCTTAATTTGGTCTCTTTTACACAGACATCAATCAGTGACGTGTATTTACACGTGCACCTGTGTGCGTAGCACGTAGAGAATACCAAACGTCTCCCATAAGAGGGGAGGAGGTTGGGTGAGGCGGGGCAAACGGGCGGGACGTCTAAGTGTCCATTCTATACGTAGTACTCGTATTATTACATATTCTCTGCCATCGGTAGCAGTGTCTAGCAAAAACAAAATTGCCAACACTAGTTTTAAGCGCCAAATACTTTTTTTTTAGTTTTTTTTCTTTTTTTTCACCGTGCAATCGGCAAGCGGAGAGGGCGCTCCCAGCGCAACTGCCTAAGGGAGGCCTCTGTGTTTCCGAACCTCGGCTTAGGTCGTTGCGGAAGGACCCAAATGTAATTAAAATAGACATGAATGTATCATATATTTTTACTGGTGGTAGAGCTCCTGTGACGGAGCTCGCGGGCATAGGCACCACTGCATTACCTAATATATTTGCCGCTTAATGGTAGTGTTCAGCACTATTGTGTTCCGGTCAGGTGGTATTGTACGGCCCTGTAATTTCCGGCACAGAGGCATAACACCTTAGGCCTCAGGAGTGGTAACGCATTTGCATTTTGACCTTGATCTTTATGTGGGTGTCTATAGGCTGCAGTCATCACTTAACATCAACGTGAACTGCATGCTTGTTTCCCACTTCCATTACAAAAAAAAAAAAAAAACATAATGTAATGATAATACATTTATTCTAATTCTTATTTATTTCTGTCTCTTTGGAAATAATTGGAGTGATTTTGGGTAACGATAACAACTTTTTAGTATTACAAAATAATAATATGGTTATTTTAAGGGAACACGTCACAATCTATAGCAACTGCAAACCTAGGTGTGCATAGTAATTTAACTGGTTTATAATTCTTGGATACGGTGCGTAAGCAATAGGTCAAATTATGTCACCTCACCTTATTGTATCCTTTATCACGGTTTCTAATAAACTCTAATAATAGTTATTTCTATATTTGAAAGCAATTACGGTTATACGTTTGAGAATTGTTTGCTAAATTCGTGTTAAATTACGCCAACAAGACAGTTCGGATTTCTTAAAACAGTAACAGTTGAAAAGTGGATTACAAATGTAAAAGTTTCTTTGTTTGGATGTTTGTCCGTCAATCACGCCGAAACTACTGAACGGATTTTGATGAAATTTGTTATAAAGATAGGGTATTAGCTGACTTTCTTATAGGATACTTTTTATCCCGAATAAATGTTCCTGTGCGATGCCATGGGATGATTTGATGAGTTTCCACAGGTTACGCGAAAAGCGACATGCACGCGGGCGGCGCCGCGGGCAACAGCTAGTAATGAATATTTCTTACTTGGGTAAACAGGGTATTTTTATGACATGTAGTGTTAAACAAGTATACAGTTTACTTTGATCGTAAGGAATACGGTAGCCCATAAACGTTTATACAATATACGTGTATAAAACCAGCGATTTCAATGTTTTTTTTTTTTCACCTCTTTTGTATATTTATACATGAGGAGTAAGTATTGTTGTGGATGACTTGACAGAAGTCCTCGCTAAGGTTTACGGGCGACTTAAGTCAATATCAAGATGAAAAGTGAGTATAGAGTGGATTAGGTATGTACGAGTATTTTGAGTTCAGGTGAATATGTATGTATGCGATTTCAATGTAGATGCGTTGCCACTCCTGAGGCCTAAGGTGTTACGCCTCTGTGCAGCAATTCACAGGGTTGTACATTATCACCTGATCGGTATACGATAGTGCTGTACACCGTCTTCTAGGAACAAGTAGGTTAGGTCGGTTTTTTATTTTAATTATAGCAGGAAGTACTTAACGGTTCGGTTTTCGCGTTCGTTTCTGCCTAGAACGTGTTAGTATTGGAATGGATTTTCCCCTGAGGTGTAACCTCGGTGCTACAATATGGGGATTTCTAAAAATTGCGTCATAAGAATCCTTCAGGCCTGGCAGCGCGTTGATAACTCCCCTGGTATTGCAAATCTTCGACGGTTTCCATTAGGTAGCCTGCTTGCTTGTCGCGTTGGCCCATTATTTAACCAGTGATAAAAATAAACGTAACTTCACGCCTGTAATCCCTGAAGGGGTAGGCAGAGGTGAATGCATGCATTCAAGCATACATGCAAACACCCACGATTCGCCGGTTACGTTTTGGCCCATGTAACAGGTGGCGAGCCTGTTGACATCTCCGGGCACATAACCAAACTTCGAGGTACTGGGAAATTTCCAGAAAATGGAAAAATCCCAATAGAACCAGAGATAAAGGACTTTACACCATTATCTCTGATAACCCCCTACCCGGGAATCGAACCCAGGACCTCAGCGTAGTAGTAGTGGCCTGCTACCACTAGGCTACCGAGGCAGTTGATAAAATCTACATTATCATCAAACTTCCAGATCCATCGAAGCTGGTCAAGCGCAAGAAGTCAACAGAAGACGTGCGCTCCCCACTCGGTGGCGAGGGTTCCATGACCAGCGAAGAGGGAGAGGACCCTGGGGCTGGCAGACGGAAGAAGGCTCGCACCACCTTCACCGGGAGACAGATCTTCGAGCTGGAGAAACTGTTCGAGGTGAAGAAGTACTTGTCTTCGGGTGAGCGAGCGGATATGGCGAAGCTGCTGAATGTTACTGAGACACAGGTCAGTTCTGTTCTAGTGTATATTATTTCTTTTTGGACTAGTTCTGTTACAGATTTTTTTTGGGCTCTGATAGTTTTTTTTAGTTTGTATTCATGAACAAAAAAGTTAGAGCCTATAGGCTGCAGTATTTTTAGCCACCGTATAAAAAACGTGTGTGTACTTATGTATGCAATAGTATGCATATAATTATAAGAAGTAATAGTTCTTTAGCGTAACAACCCAATATACCAGTAATAAAGAAAAACGACAGCAAAAAGTTTAGCGACTAACTTCAGACTGTTGCTTTTATTCGTCGGTGTTGTAAAAAATTACTTCTATCATTTTTTCCAAACGCGTCAAAAGAAGTATTACTTCAACAACGATATTATATCTATCACCGGACTTTGGCAGAATTACCCTTAAAAGTTGGTAGTTGCCATTAATCAAAAGAAAGAAAGAAGAACGATATTATATAAGTTGTAGTAAGTAGGAATAATCGAGATCGATTTTCTAACTGCCTCGGTAGCCTAGTGGTAACAGGCCACTACTACTACGCTGAGGTCCTGGGTTCGATTCCCGGGTAGGGGGTTATCAGAGATAATGGTGTA
This sequence comes from Macrosoma leucophasiata, assembly GCA_036365455.1. Lineage (NCBI taxonomy): Eukaryota > Metazoa > Arthropoda > Insecta > Lepidoptera > Hedylidae > Macrosoma > Macrosoma leucophasiata. Next base: position 1,047,254 of record JAWQUS010000004.1, on the reverse strand, counting down.
AAATCCTTTATCTCTGGTTCTATTGGGATTTTTCCATTTTCTGGAAGTTTCCCAGTACCTCGGATTTTGGTAATGTGCCCGGAGATGGCAACAGGCTTGCCACCTGTTACATGGGCCAAAACGTAACCGGCGAATCGTGGGTGTTTGCATGTATGATTTAATGCATGCATTTACCTCTGCCTACCCCTTCGAGGATCACAGGCGTGAAGTTACGTTCGTTGATTTTCTAAATGGGCGATAATGTCTAGTATTTGTCGACGCAGACATTGTCTGTTATAATCAAAGCGGCTGCGATGTAATCGATTCTGAGAACGTCGGCTGACATAGTCGGAGAAATATTCAATCTATCGGTCTATAATCGATATGGTGTGCTAGCCAAATCGATTATAAACTTGTTTCCTACGCTTAGATACTGACAACGATGTAGCAGAACATGTTTATGTTGCTTACTTTACTAGCCTTTTAAAAATGTCTTGATCTCTCGTTCGAACGTTCAATGAAATTGACTGTTTTTTTTCTGATGGTGGTGCATCAGTAGCAGTGTTCGAAAGCAGAGACACCACCGACTTAACCAATTTATCTCTAAATCCGAAATTCTCCACGAAGCGCGTTTTCCAAGTGATAAGGGAGCGCAAAGTGGCATTTAAGCGCGTTTATAGTACCAAAGCTCAGCTGTCTATATGCATGAGCACCAGTATGGTTGGTAGCCAGGGTTCTAGAAGGATTTACTTCCGACCGGATTCAATTTGTCCGGTTTTTACTTAACCGGTTAGATTAGACTGAACTTAAACTTGGGGAACAAATCAACCTCAAAGAAAAAACTTTTTCATTAACACTTAACGTTATTTTTTTCGATTTTAACCGGATAACAAATTGGTTGTCCGGTTATGGCGGCTGGAGAAGTTGGCAACCCTGATGGTAGCCCTTAAAAAAATTCTTAAAAATAAAAAATATAGCCACTTTCGTGAAATAAAGAGTTTGCAACATCATCCGTGTTTCTCGGAACGCATTATTGTTTCCATTATAGAAATCGGTGCCGCAATGGCGTCAGCTTTTCTATTCACACTAATTTCTTAATGAGACCTTTCTCGTTCCACGAATAAAAAATAAATCGATGTCAAACACATTTTTCGATTGGATTAAAGGCCTGGAAGATTTTTTTACTACCTGGAAGATTATTGACAGTAATTTGATAATGACAAATATAACACATAGGTATATAATCCCAATCTACTAGAAAAGGGAAGTACAATTTGTTTATACACTCATGAAACAGGTAATGGAAAGGAGCTTTAGGAAACTAACAGACCGGACAGATAGTGTAGGTATTAGTATTCGATACCAGTCGGATGGTAAAAAAAATCAGGGTACGATAGCTCCGTAGATGTAATATCCCGAGAGAATATATTTTACCTAAGTTTATTCGGTAAACAGACAGATAACGTTGCATTTATTAAATTACATTTTTTTTGTGAATAATGTGATAACCGGATATATGATAATGTATTGAATCCCATACCAAGACGGATAGTCAAAAATCCGTATAAAAACAACAAGTTCCAAACAAGCATGCAGTTCACATTGACGTTAAGTGCACTGCATCCTATAGACACCTACACAAAGACCAGAGGTCAAAATGAAGATGCGTTACCACTGCTGAGGGCTAAGGTGTTATGCCTCTGTACTGGGAATTACAGGGCCGTACATCACCACCTGACCGGAACACAATAGTGCTGAACACTACCAGTTAGCGGCAAGTATATTAGGTAATGCGGTGGTGCCTACGCCCGCGAGCTCCATCACTAGACCACAAGTAAAAGTAATCTCCAGATAGTGTGTACCCATTTCATTAATAGTCTAGGAGTGTCAAGCCCCGACTGTGGGTGGAATGCTGATTGATTTTAGTTTCATTGTCTCAACTATAATTAGAACTCAGCATCCCACTAAGGAGTCGGCTCGTCTATCCGCACTAATTACTTAATGGTTCGTCACCTCGTTCCTCGAATCTGGAGCCAAATTAAACGCTTAGCTGTAACGCACGCGGCCTGTTATTCTTTGTAAAGCCATTAATTTACGGGCGGAAGCGTTTTTTTTTGTTTAAGGAAATTTGGCGTTGAAGATGTCTTTTTGTTCTTAAGGTGTTAGGAATGATGCATTGTTTTGTCTGTGTGACAAGTAAATATGAAAGTTTATCTCATTAATGCGGTAGTTTTAATTAATGTTTTTTTTTTTTTTTTTTTTTTTTATGTCTGAAGGTTGACAGACAAGCAAACGGGCCACCTGATGGAAAGTGGTCACCGTCGCCTATGAACATTTGCAACACCAGGGGAGTTGCCAACGCGCTGCCAGCCCTGAAGGACTCTTTTGACGCCATTTTTGAAGAACCCCATATTGTAGCACCTAGGGAACACCTCAGAGGGAAGTTCGTTCCACAATTTACACGTTCTGGGCAGGAACGAACGTGAAAACCGCACCGTTGAGCACTGCCAGGTGTCCAGTCGGTGTGGGTGGAACTTCTCTCTTCGGCGGGTAGTACGGTGTAGGAAAAGAGACGGTGGCACCATGTCAAACAGTTCCGCAGAGCACTCACCATTGTAGAGACGGTACAACACGCACAGACTCCCAATGTCCCTGCGCAGGCTCAGATGTTCGAGCCTGTCGGTAAGTCCTGGATCGTTAACAATACGAACGGCGCGTTTTTGTAGGGAGTCAAGTGGACCAAGCTGGTATTTGGGGGCTCCCGCCCACAAATGAGAGCAGTATTCCAGATGGGGCCGCACTTGGGCCTTATAAAGCTGTAGTAGCTGCCCCGATGTGAAATACTGCCTCGCTTTGTTAAGCACCCCCAACTTTTTGGATGCCAACTTGGTCTTACACTCAATGTGACTCCCGAATTGCACTTCGTTCGATATGTCAACGCCCAGGATACCGATACTCTTATCAACGGCGAGCGGAATGCCCTGGAACTGTGGTGCTACAATGAATGGGGTTTTTTTTGCGGTGAACGCGCAGACTTGTGTCTTCGAGGGGTTAAACTGTACTAAATTAAGTCGACCCCAATCCGAGACCCGCTCCAGAGAGTGCTCGATTTCAGACACAAGTCTAGTCCTGCTTTCCTCGATAAGTGTCCGAGAGGCATTTGCACGGCTAGTGTAGTGTGCATCTCCCGTACTATCATCGGCATAGCAATGAAAATTGGAGTTTTGCTCCAATATTTCATTGATATGCAGAAGAAAAAGCGTGGGAGATAACACAGAGCCTTGCGGCACACCAGCGTTGATAGGTAGTCTGTCTGAGCGCTGACCGTCAACTAAGACTTGTATATAACGCTCAGACAGAAAGCTGGCAGTTGCATAGCCTCTCGGGAAGACCGTAGGATGGAAGTTTCGCGAGGAGTGCCCTGTGCCAGACCCGGTCAAAGGCCTTAGCAATGTCCAGGCTTACAGCCAATGCCTCCCCACTCTTGTCCAAGGCGTGGGACCAATGGTGCGTGAGATATACTAGAAGATCACCAGCAGATCTGCCATGACGAAATCCATATTGGCGGTCACTGATCAGCTGATGATCCTCTAGATACTGCAGCAGTTGAGTATTGATCACACGCTCCATGACTTTACAGAGTAGGGAGGTTATTGCTATGGGCCTATAATTGGCCGGGTCATGTGGAGTTAAAAGACTAGTTTTTTTTAATTATAATAGTAAGCAATAAATAAACGTTAACTTTTTTTGTTATTCTTAGCATGAAGTGTTAAAAATAACTTTTAGAACCTAAATTGGACGATACTAAGAATTATAATCTATTTATTGGGATAGAGCTTTGACTTGCAAAATGTAGTATTAAGTAATGTTAAACTACGAAATTGATTTTCGCAAAAAAATTGGTAAAGTAACGGTTAATACTCTCTCGTAAAATTTAATCCAGCCTTATAACCTAATTTTATAAGGTTATAAGGCCAAAATAGGAAGTTATTCTAGAAGATTTTTTGTTAAAATATTTTCTATAACCTCAAACCATACAAGTTTTTCAACTTCAATACATTTTGGTGATTCCACCACTTAAAAGTTAGGTGGTAATGTACGGCTCTGTCAATAAGGCATAGGCATAAGAGCTTAGAGCAGAGTGGCAACGCATGTACATTTAAATAGTTTTTTTTAATGAAGATGTTTTACGCCGTTGTGTTATACATGCACGCCGATGCCTAATCGGCGTGCATGTATAAAGAGAATGATGAAGGTAGACGAGGGACGAGAATGTCGGACCGGGATATCTGGCGCTCTACACTTTCTGCCTACCCCGTTAGGGACCTGGCGTGAAGATACACACATATTTCTAGGTTATAGAATTCACTGAACATCAAAGTAAACTACATTATTGTCAAAAAAAATCACAACTGACTTTAAAAATGAATAGGGCGGTAAATTAGGAGCTAAATGTCACTTTCATTGATAATTGGAAGAATGTATTTGGCAAGTGTAGATACTTTTTACTGAAAACGCTTCCGCTTATAAATAAGGCCGCAGCATACTTCGAGAGATAATTATACTATCATGGCGGTGGCACGGGACGCCGTGATCCGACACATATGGCGTCACTAATTAAACTATGGCCATGTTTGTCCTTTTACACCAGACGACAAACGGCAACTGACTTGAGAAATTAATCTGCGCTTTAGGAGCTATCTGTCACTTCCTCTTGTGAATTGGGAGAACGTATTTAAAATGGTGTTATTTTTAAATACACGCAACTATTAGGGCTTTCGAACGCCTTTAGTAAGTAAATTATTTAAGGACAACCCTGCATATTTGAAATTGGTCCAGACGTAAACTGATATTTTTTAATGTTTAACTATACAGTTCACATTGATGATAAGTAATACTATAAACGTGTGCATTACGTCAGAGAGTAAGGTATTGCCACTCCTGAACCGAGGTGTTCAAGGCTGTAATAAAATAATTGTGTTATTGTTTCTTTTTAAAATAAACCGGAGAATCACACAAGTTTTTTCCTCAGACTAATCAAAATATATATTTTTGAGTGATCTGAGCTATTTACATAACATAATTATAATAGCATGAGAAAGATATAATTTACTACAATATAATGATCTACGGACATAGGTTTTCATACATACATCGATTTTGCTATTTTGTAGTATACTAGCTAGTCTCACCAAACTAAAATATACTTTACGACCTATTTTCAGAGCTAAAAAATGTACACTAAAGTCGGTCAAGCGGTTTTGGAGGAATTTGTTTACAAGTACTGTGACACGAGAATTTTATTACTGTCTGTTGCAGTGAAATCGATAGCTCCTCATCGATAGAAAATAGTTACCTTTGAACCTCAGACCTAACGAATATACTTACAAAAAAAAAAACATGAATTCGGTCAAGCGGTTAAGGAGAACTTTGGGTAAGAGAATATTAATATAAAATTAGATAGTCTCTTAATAAAACTGGGCTTCATTTTCTCAAAAAGATCGCGATGATAAAGGCTGAAATGTTTACATAGATTTTTTTAACATCAGTGTTGAAATTTTTTCACATGTTTCCGAAGATTTTTTTGTTTTCAAAAGTTATCCTAAGGTACACGTATAATAAGCTATAGTATTTACAAAAAGAATACAATCACTATCTCAGACTTGCAATAGGCAAAAACGATTTTACATTTAAATGTCGTATCGTTGCCGTGCAGTGTAATAATAAAATTTGTCATTGCTAGAAAATTATCGTGACTGTAATTACGCGGGGACACAAGCATCTATCTATTAAATGGAACATAATTAAATACAAGTTAAATAACTACATGTAATTTCATATTATAGCTATATTCCTATATAGATTATGTAACAAAATAGTGGGGAACTGCTTATCTCATGCAAATTAACTATTATTTTATTACATACCTAGTTATTAAGAAACTAATCATTCAAATAATAGAGATAGTAAGCTCCTGTAATCAGGATAACAGCCCAATTATTTCTGCTTCATTGTCAATAGATCGTAAGTCAAGCCTACGCCATAACATAAACCTTTGTAACGTTGTATACACGTACTACGCCGTATCACTTGTATGGATTGGTACCATAAGTGAAGTATTAAATACTTAATATGCCGAAAAATATCGGACGTAAGTTACCTTAACGCGGTTTCACGTACGCGACACGACAATAAGGCCTGCGATGCCTGCGCTCGGCCGGTCGTTATCGCGCTGTGGTGCCTGAGGTGGGGATGACGCACCACTCCCGGCTCCCGGCGATCGACGCGCCACCACACAATTGCGTTTTAATTCTTTGATTGCATATTATTATTATGATATTTAATAAGATGTTTTTTTTATCTACTTATATTTTATTTACTTTGGTATTAATCTATTTATTATTGTTTGTACCGACTAGTATGTATTACATTTATCGTTTTATTAAGTATGTTATTTTAATGGCTTATTATCTGTTTTATATCCGTATGTATGTACCTTGTATAAGTATTAGTACAATTATCCTTTATTATAAATTTGACATCCGTGGTTCACTCACTAAGGGTCCTGTTGAAAACCAGCGTCAGGTACCTTTTATATGAAGGTACCTGACATTTGCTGAACAGGACACCTTTTTGGCAGCCGTGAGACACATATTACGTGTATAGGTATGTATTAATTTTTAGAAAATGTGTTGTCTTTTCTCTGTTACCTGTTACGTTTTATGTCTGTTTTATGTGTCTCGTTGTGTGTGTATCAAATAAATGTTCCTTATCTTATCTTATTAACATGCCTATCACCGGATTTTTTTGGCGGGTAGCTTGAATGGTGCTTGTGGTGCTCTTATTTTATTTCATTTTTATGGTGTATTTTTTAATTATATTAAATAAAGTTGGTGGCATTTTGTTTGATATAGGCTTATTACAGTGCTCGTGTATAGTGAAATAGAATAACAGTGCGAAAACACGTTCTTTCAGGTTGCCTCCAAAACTTCATTGTAAATGTTCTGATAAATTAGCCATCGCTTTACTCGAATTACTGTGACTCTGACTGACGGACTGATAAATTGACTGATTGACTCTTACTTTTACGTTGCTTATTACGAATACGAAATATCGTTTTACTTGACACTGCCATAACACTTGCGATGCCATAACATTAAAAAAATATACATCACCAGTAATCATCACCAGGTAACACCTCGTCCACGTGTATGCTCCCCAATCCGGGAGTCAATTATCCCCTGTAAATGTTGTCGATAACGATCCGAGAGACAAAACTGTCGAAAAAAGGAGTGGCAGTTGAGTTTTTTTTACCTAATGACTATTGGCATTGCTGTGATGCATATTGCCAGTGTCAATTATGAAGATATTTGGTATTTATGCAGCGTAAAAGTAAATATCAGTTAAGTGAGTCACAGTAAATAATTCGAGTAAAGCGATGGCTACTTTACCCAAACATTTAGGTACAATGAAGTTTTGGAGGCAACCTGAAAGGTCGTGTTTTACTGTAATAAACATAATTATTTCAAACAAAATGCCACCAACTTTATTCAATATAACTCAAAAATACAGAAAATGAAATAAAATAAGAGCACCATACGCCTCTTTCAAAGTTCAAAACCGTCAAAACTCAGGCAGGCAGGATTGTTGAGTTGCGATGTGTTTTCCCGCTCTTAGGAATGTCAATAAACTTTTTTATGAAACGTCCAAGGAAAAGGCAATGAAATTGGAGTCAAACAGTCTTAAACACGTTGTCCAGAGTATTTGTATCGTATTAATTAATAGTGCCAGCAAAGTAAAATTTTTCTCCATCCATTCATTTTCAGTGTTTATCCAAACCTCTTTGTTCGATGAATTTCGTATTAAGCCTTTTTTTAAAGATAGATAGTAATGGCCACATGACCGCTCCCCCAATTCGGGAGTCAATTAAGCCCTGTAAATGTTGTCGTTAACGATCCGATAAAAGAGACAAAAACCGACGAAAAAAGGAGTGGCAGTTGCGTTGTGTTGTGTTTTCCCGCGTATAGGGGAACGTTTAGAATTATACTAGCAGTTTGCCCCGGCTTCGTTCGGGTGCAATGTTACCTACATTACTAAGTACTAGTATGTCGTAGTGATACGAGTACTACTTTGCGGCACTAATGTATACTTCAATTCTTAAATTCGAGCTAGGGGTAGAACTTTACAAATTCTTAGGAAGCTGCTTCTTCTTACTTACCTGCGTCCTTAAAAGTATTCCTATGCAAAAATTTTACTCTAAGCATCTGAAGTTTCTGAGATTTTGTGATTCTTACTGGTTCTTACTGGTGGTAGAGCTCCATTGACGGAGCTCGAGGGCGTACCGCATTACCTTATATACCTACTTGCCGCTAAATGGTAGTGTTCTCCGCACTATCGTGTTCCAGTCAGGTGGTAATGTACGGCCCTGTCATTTCCAGCACAGAGGCATAACACCTTAGGCCTCAGGAGTGGCAAAGCATCTGTATTTTGACCTTGGTCTTTGTGTGGGTGTCTATAGGCTGCAGTCATCACTTAACATCAATGTGAACTGCATGCTTGCTAGCCACTTTCATTACATAAAAATAATCATAATAATTAATTTTACAAAATAAAAAGCACATTCCAATATTCTGTGAATACCTGTTTATTTTATTTAATTATAAAACCTGAAATAACTAACGCGGAATGAACTGTACCTATATATATACCAAAGTTCGCAGAAATTTCATTTGTAATTAAAATACTCGTATGAAAACCTACTATAAAACAATGATTTTCGAAGAATGGAGTCAATTTCATTTATGTTTCTGCTTACGAAGCTTTAGCGGAAATTAATAATTGGTCGAATATTATTATTACAAAGTGTGATATAAATACATATTTTATGTTTCACTATCTATATATATAAAAATGCAACCCGTTTTCCTTGGTCACGGCATCACGCGTGAATGGCTGGACCGATTTGGCTAATATTGATTTTGAATGATTTTTGGAAGTCCAAGGAATGTTTAAAAGGTAAGAAAATATGAAGAAATTGAAGGGAAATAGTAAAACCACCATTTCATTTTCCCATACAAATAGTCCGTATCTATCAAACCTTTGACACATGTCATATTTTTATTCTGAGGCAATACGAAGTTTGCCGGGTCAGCTAGTAACATATATATAACAAAGGTATTTGTTGTGCTTGAGAAGCTTAGTGTAAAGAGGTCGCAGGTTCGATTCTTTGTCATTTCCGGCACAGAAGTATAACACCTTAGGCCTCAGGAGTGGTAACGCATCTGCATTTTGATCTTGGTCTTTGTGTAAATGTCTATAGGCTGCAGTCATCACTTAAAATCAATGTAAACTGCATGTTGAATGCTACTTCCTTAATATTATTAAAAAAAAAATTAAACATTTTTTCAGCTTTTAGATTTTGTAGATGTCCAACAGAGACGTTGAAGGCGAATGCCTCAGCATTAGTAAAACTACAATATTACCGAGTTGAGTTTGAGTGTCAGAGCTCGGGGGCATGAGCATTACCCTTATGGGGGGCTTTGTTTGCTTTGGCTTTTTGTCCAGCAGTGTACGGGTACGGTAACAATAAGGACATCTGTGAAAAGGAGATGTTGCGAGCTCGGCCCTGGTTCGTACATGTCTTCAATAAAATGGGTAAATTATAGAAGAATCCGAAAAAAATACAATTAATTTAATCAAGAACAGATTTTAGAGTTACCACCACATTTAATTCAAACGATTTTATCATTTTCAACCATGTTCAACACGGCGGCGATACAGCCAACGCTTGGTATCAATCGATTTCGATAGTATTTATAAAATATTTTTTTTCTTCAAGTACTAGATAATCGAAAAACAATTTAAATAACGAAAATGTCAAAATTACATCGCCCGCCATATTCGCCATGTTAGTTTTAAGTTGCAATTCTAACTGCAAATAATGATTTGTAACTGCAAACAAAGCTTAATAAGTGAAAATATGCAGTAAAAACGTTTTTATATGGATTTTGCCTGTTTAATGATATTGTGTACAATACATGGCCGGAGGTCCATACATTTTTGCAACATCTCCTTTCATCTCTTATCATAAGAAAATAAAGAATAAAAAAAAATAAAAATAAGAAAAAAATATGATGATTCGTGAGATACAGCCTGATGACAGACGGACAGACAGTAGGACGGACGGACAGACGGTTGGACGGAGTCTTAATAATATCCCGTTTTTACCCCTTAGGTACGGGCTCCTAAAAACAGACTCGTTGTAATGTTACTAGTAGACCATTTTTTTTTATGTTATGGAAGTGGCAAACAAGCATGCAGTTCACATTGATGTTAAGTGATGACTGCAGCCTATAGACACTCATACAAAGACCAAGGTCAAAATGCAGATGCGTTACCACTGAGGCCTAAAGTGTTATGCCTCTGTGTCGGAAATTACAGAGCCGTACATTACCACCTGACCGGAACACGATAGTGCTACATTACTATCATTTACACACTACCATTTAGCGGCAAGTATATTAGGTAATGCGGTGGTGCCCACGCCCGCGAGCTCCGTCACTGGAGCTCTACCACGAGCAAAAAGTACCATATTTATGTATAAATAATAAATAATAATAAAATACTCTTACACTCACAGCCCCACAGTAGGTATAAACCTGTGTCGTGGGTACCGTTGTACACATACAACACATACACAAACACCCAGACCCGAAACAAATATCTGTAGGCCATACAAATATTTGTCCCGGTGCGGGGATCGAACCCGCGACCCTTCGAATCAAACGGTCATCTCACACCGCTGGACTAACCGGGTCGTCAAATTATGTATGAACACGAAATCAGTACAAAGCTTTATCGCGTTCATTAAATGTTTTCATTACTAAGTGGGCAATAGCAAATATGCGATCGAATGTCAAAGCTAACGATTGTCTCTTGTATGACTGTGGACGCGGCCCAACAGTTATTTTATATGTGGATAGCACGACACTAATTGACGATATGTGGGTATTTCCTAACTAAACATGTTTACATACCCCTCTATTGAAATCCAAACCCTAAGTTGCCCAACAATAAGGTTAAATTCCAGTTGTGAAGCGTGAAACTTACGACTTTTTGCACTGAGTGATACGTGTTCAGTCCGCAGGGATTGGAATGTACAGGATGTTTCAAATCAGACAATATTGCTTTCAAAATTGTTACGTTGCTTTTTATTGGTGAAGAGGATTCAGAGCAGATATGTTTGTGATGTTTTGTTTTTATCTCCATTTGTGTTTCTGTTTTAGGTTTGTAAATGTTAGAAAATGTAAATAGCGGGGGACGACCCGGTTAGTCGGTGTGAAACGACCGTTTGATTCGAAGGGTCGTGAGTTCGATCCGCGCACCGGGATTTTTTTTTTGTAATGGAAGTGGCAGACAAGCATGAAGTTCACATTGATGTTAAGCGATGACTGCAGCCTATAGACACCCACACAAAGACCAAGGTCAAAATGCAGATGCGTTACCACTCCTGAGACTTAAGGTGTTATGCCTCTGTGCCGGAAATTACAGGGCAACCTGACCGGAACACGATAGTCCTGAACACTACCATTTAGCGGCAAGTATCTTAGATAATGCGGTGGTGCAAACGCCCGCGAGCTCCGTCACAGGAGCTCTACCACCAGTAAAAACCAGAGGACTAAGATCTTTTGCTTCTGTGACAGTTATTACAGGGCCATACATTACCATCTAACCGCAACACGATAGTCCTGAACACTACCATTTAGCGCCAAGTATCTTAGATAATGCGGTGGTGCAAACGCCCGCGAGCTCCGTCACAGGAGCTCTACCACCAGTAAAAACCAGAGGACTAAGATCTTTTGCTTCTGTGACAGTTATTACAGGGCCATACATTACCATCTAACCGCAACACGATAGTCCTGAACACTACCATTTAGCGCCAAGTATCTTAGATAATGCGGTGGTGCAAACGCCCGCGAGCTCCGTCACAGGAGCTCTACCACCAGTAAAAACCAGAGGACTAAGATCTTTTGCTTCTGTGACAGTTATTACAGGGCCATACATTACCATCTAACCGCAACACGATAGTCCTGAACACTACCATTTAGCGCCAAGTATCTTAGATAATGCGGTGGTGCAAACGCCCGCGAGCTCCGTCACAGGAGCTCTACCACCAGTAAAAACCAGAGGACTAAGATCTTTTGCTTCTGTGACAGTTATTACAGGGCCATACATTACCATCTAACCGCAACACGATAGTCCTGAACACTACCATTTAGCGCCAAGTATCTTAGATAATGCGGTGGTGCAAACGCCCGCGAGCTCCGTCACAGGAGCTCTACCACCAGTAAAAACCAGAGGACTAAGATCTTTTGCTTCTGTGACAGTTATTACAGGGCCATACATTACCATCCAACCGCAACACGATAGTGCTGAACACTGCCACTTGGCGGCAGTTAAAAATACTTTCATAGGTCAACTATCACTTAAATCAATTCATTTTATTCGATGCTAAAACTTTAGTTATATTAATAACGTAGAACACCCTGTACAAACTCATTCACACCATATGTCATTTGTTTAGCGTGTTTTTGTAGTCCCCTGCAGCGAGGTGCTTCTATTAGAAGCACTTCCCACTAATACTGCGAGCCGGAGAGACCACGTGGGGACACCATGTGTTCGGGAACCCTGCTTTACTGGTACGGCAAAATTAGTCAGGATGACTTGGAGCTGGAGAGATGTAGCCTACTGAAAAGTTTTTCAGCAAAGTTACTTACCCAGCTCGTGACGTTCCCCTTCTCTATTACTCTATCGCTATTTACTGGTGGTAGAGCTCCAGTGACAGAGCTCGCGGGCGTAGGCACCACCGCATTACCTAATATACTTGCCGCTAAATGGTAGTGTTCAGCACTATCGTGTTCCGGTCAGGTGTTAATGTACGGCCCTGTAATTTCCGGCGCAGAGGCATAACACCTTAGGCCTCAGGAGTGGTAACGCATCTGCATTTTGACATTAGCTTTGTGTGGGTGTCTATAGGCTGCAATCATCACTTAACATCAATGTGAACTGCATGCTTGATTACCACTTCCATTACATAAAAAAAAATATGATAAGGAATCATGCCATATTTTTTGTACAAATTGATAATATTATGGTTGTAGAGTTCTAGTGTAGGAATCAAGAGCGTAGCCATCACCGCATTACCTAATCTATCTGCCGCTAAATGGTAGTCTTCGGCACTATCGTGTTCCGTTTAGATGGTAATGTATGGCCCCGTTATAACTGACACAGAGACATAACAACTAAGATCTCGGGGGTGGCAACGCATCTGTATTTCGACCTCTGGTTGTTGTGTAGATGTCTATAGGCTCCAGACGTCATCATGTGAACTACATGCTGTAGTCATCACTAAACATCGAAGATAACTGTAGGTACAGTTATTTGCCACCTCCATTATATAAAAAAATGATTTGTATTATTCAATAATTAGGAGAGTGTAGAGCGCCAGATATTCCGGTTCTGACATACCTCTCGTGCCTCATCTACCTTCATCATTCTCTTCATACGTGCACGCCGATTCCTGAGACTTTTGACCGCACCACCGCGCTCTACACTCTCTGCCTACCCCGTTTGGGACCGGCGTGAAGATACATACATTCATACAATAATTATGAAACCAATTATTTCTTATTCAGTACAAAATTATTTTTCAATTGGTTCGAGTACCGTCCGAAGACGAATAGGTAGCTACTTCTTTTCACATTTTCTTTATAGTGCATGTGTTTCCGAAAACTAAATATATAATACCAACACATTCCTACACAGTAAATTACATTACCGTTCAGAGACACAAAAAAAAATCCATGTAGTTATACATACCGGTGACAAAGATGGACTATTTTAGGTTATGCTATGATTATACGTATATTGAAGCGGCCCAGCGGCTGGTGTAGATCGTAAGCGATCTACTCGGTTAAGCACTACGAGCGCGGTCGGGTAGTGTGATGGGTGACCGCTAGTAACAAATTAAATGCGCATTTCCGTGCTTCGGTGGGCACGTTAAGCCGTCGGTCTCGGTTGCTATCGACGGATAGCAGTCGTTAAACCTTGTCGGAGGCCTTATGGGCGGTTTGAAAACATTCGACAGCGGGTTGGCCACTAACCCACCCATCTCCACCAATCCGCATTGGAGCAGCGTGGTGGAGTAAGCTCCAGGGCACCCCCCAAAAAGGGGAGAGACTCGTGCCCAGCAGTGGGACGTATAATGGGTTGCCATTATTATTATTATTATTATATGATTATCTATACCTGCATTGAGTGTTAAAATATTCATGTTAATATCCCAAAATATGTAATCAATTCTCTACTCTTTCTAATTCCCTTTGAATTCAGAGTATTTCATACATAATCACCTATCAATCACGTTAACATACACGCGTACGCGAATATAGTTCATAAAATCAACTAATACGAACCATTATTGTTTCCACACCCACCCATCTATTCATAATCCGGCAAAACAAATAGATATATGCCTCTGAGCGATTCATTTTAGGCAATAATGCCTATTAATAAACATGTTCAATAAACCAAAATACACTTTATAGAAATGTAATAAAGTCCGAATTCACATTGAACAAACTTTGGTGAATATTGAAATGGAATGAATACAAACTTTGCAGGGTTGCCGAGTTACAGAAAATTGGCTTCCGAAGCTCTTGTGAATACAAAATGATTTTTCCGTTTGTGAAGCGAAGTTATATGGAATTTGCGATCTTAATTCGATTGAAATACGATCTAATTCCTTTGATGTGTGCTTATTTTCATCGGCATGTGAGTATTGTTTGGTGAAATGTAAGATATTTTATTATCTAGAGGAAAATGGTTAATGTGAATTTGAGAGTGGAATGTTCTGGTAATTTTTCTTACCTGTTACGCAGTGTTTACGTTACACGGTTTGTTAGACATTTGAGAAGGGTGCTATATAATATGGGAACGCTCATATTATCATTATTGGCTTTTGTATTATGTTATTTTGTTTTTTTTAATATGTGATCTTAAAGTCAACATGTTATGATACATATTTTATTAATTCTTGTTTACTGTGATGTCATGGTGACGTCAAACATGTTTTTGAAATACGTGAAATGAATGTTATGTAAATAATAGTACCTTATATTAGTATAGTTATTGTATATGCTCGCATAATATTAGAGGAATATAAAAAAAAAAACCACCTTCGGTGGCATATTGCTATTAGTTTTTTTTTCTCTTATTTTAACTACTGCAAAGTGTTAGGTAGGTAAGCTTTATACTAAAATTTAAATTTTCGAGTTTCGAGTTTTTGTTTTGAAATGGTTTTACATAGTGAATAGCGAACTTTCAATACGTACGATGATATTTACAGGGCTTATAAACTGTGATTTACAACATAGAGTATGAAATATGATAGTCGCATCGGATGTAATAAAGTTTTATTATTTGCGACGTGAAAATTATGACAAAAACAATATAGAGTATAAACGAATACAATTATAGACACCTACATAAAAATCAGAGGTTTAAAAATTTTAAAAACAGATGCGTTGTCACCCCTGAGGTTTAAGTTGCTATGCATCTATGACAGGCATTACCTTATCAAAATACACAGTTAGTAAAGAATATAATTAAAAACATTTTAAAATTAAACACGTGTGACAACCCTAGCGCGGATCATTAATGATGATTGGTCATCGGCTCGTAAATAAAGCGCAGTTTGACGGATGGCTCGACGATCGAGAGGACAACCCTAACATCACTCGGGCCGACTCATTAGTGACCACTTCGGCGTTTTTTCATTTGCTTTTATATACGATTGATTTGCATTTTGTCAATGGAAAAATAAGTTTTGAATGTACTTTGAAATAGAACGAATCAATCAATATTTTTTAAATATTTTTTTTCATATACCTAACTAGAAATCGGAAGTTATAACTGTTTATTATAAAAACAAACTCAATTTTTTTTAATGATAAATTATGTTATAACATAAAATGTGATAATTTTTATGAATATATGTATTAACGTAACTGCCCCCTTGTAATCCCCGAAGGGGTAGGCAAAGGTAGAAACATGCATACATGCTAATACCCATGATTCTCCGGTTACGTTTTGGGTGGCAGTGGCAGTGGTTACAGGTAGCGTGCCTGTTGATATCTCCGGTCACATGACCAAACTACAAGGTACTTGGAAACTTCCAGGAAATGAAAAATTTTCAATAGAACCAGTGATAAGAGATTTTGCACCGTTATCTCTGGTAGACCCGGGAATCGAACCCAGAACCCCAGCCTGCTACCACTAGGCTATTGAAGCAGTTATATTAAAGGCATTAATTAATTAATTAATTAATTAATTAAAACTATCCATGTAAGTCTTTGCATATTTAATTTTGTATCTGCGTTAATAAACCTACTTAAAAGACAAAAAAGGAAACGATTTCCGAATAAAAATGGTGACATCGTAAAGCTACAAAAACATATTAAATAAAGCTTTTCCAACTTCACAAGTGTTTAAAAACCAAACAAGAACGTCCTGTATATGTTCAGGATTAACCAGATCACAAGCGACGCCATATTTTTTCACCAAAACCCACAAAATGGCGGCATCGGAAGTCGGACTCCATTAACCAAACATAATTAATTTAAATCATCTGAGAGACACAAAACAATCTAATTTAACTCCGACCGCTTCATAAATTGGTCCTTTGATTTATATGCTATTATTCTAGGGACATTTCTTGAAGATGGAGATGTTTAAAATGGTTTGTTTAGGGTTGTTTACCGCGGAAGTGGTTTTGGTTCACCTGGAACGTTTTGATAATATCAAAGCTATACTTTGGCTGTAAGTTTATAATATCCCTAGTCCCTAATAAAGTATTAGAAATGCGAAAATGTGTATGTTGTGTACGTGAAAGCGCAACATACAGATTGTAGCCCTTTCACGTCAAAACCCCTGAACCAATTTTAATGAAATTTGGAATAAAGGTAATAAAGCATCTATCATTGGCATTGACTAAATTTTTTTTTCAAAAATCTTTCCCTATAATTTTAATATTTTATTATCTACGAATTTAACGTGAGCGAAAATTGCGGGAAAAAGAGCTTTTAGAAATTATTTTAACATGATATATGACAGTTGTTCGTTCTTCTTCATCAATGAAGACATTTTTGGACCGGCGGCAATTCACATATTTCTTTGTCATAAAAAGACATTCTTAAAAAAAAAACTGATACTACAACCTAATACTACAATTGATCAAACCTGTTTCAAAATTAAATAAAAAACATTTAACTTTAACAATACACAACTTAAAAACTTACAGATATCATTGAATTTTATTACATCACTCTTTATATGTCCTCGAAAAATTATCAACAATGTAGGTGAAACCGCGTCAAAATGCTAGTAATGTAAACAGAACCATAACATGCAAGCGATTCACCCTTAACCATTTTTTTTGTTTCCCCATTTTGTCGGGTCGGATTAAGAGGTATCTTGTGATGTGTTTTATGACCATTTTTTACTAATTCCTATAAATATCTAATAGATACTATTTTAAATGCCTGAACTTTTTGTATTGTGTTTATTTTTTTGTTATTGCAATTTAAGGATGAAAGACTACAATACAGCAGGTATGTGTCATGTGCCTATAAACTTTTCAAAGTGACATACATCTTATACCTTATCTTAAATATATATAAAAATCAATTGCTGTTCGTTAGTCTCGCTAAAACTCGAGAACGCCTGAACCGATTTGACTGATTTTGATTTTGAATGATTTTTGGAAGTCCATCCCTGGACTTCCCAGGTTTAAAAGGTAAGAAAACATGAAGAAATTGAAGGAACAAGTGACAACCACAATTTCATTTTTCCATACAAATAGTCCGTATACTTATGTATATCAAACTTTTGACACATTATTTAATTCTGAGGCAATACGAAGTTTGCCGGGATAGCTAGTTTTTTTATAATAATATTATACACCTAAATAAAAAATGACTTGGCTTCTTGGTGGTAATTGCCAAATGGTATCGGGTGTAATCTTTTAAAATCTCCGTTTTTTTTTTTAATATCTGTAGGCTGAAGTATTTTAAATTAGGAATAAGGTGTTGGGACGTGACTACCCCATCGCCCACTAATGGAGCAGTCTAGCGTCTTGCCGTTGTTGACCTTAGGAAGGAGTGTTCGGCTTATTTCGCGTCTCTTTCGTACTTTACCAATGTGACGTTTGGTGCAACAGAGATAACACTCTCCGATTTTTTTTAATGTAATGGAAGTGGCAAACAAGCATGCTGTTCACATTGATGTTAAGTGATGACTGCATCCTATAGACACCCACGCAAAGACCAAGATCAAAATGCAGATGCGTTAAGGTGTTATGCCTCTCTGCCGGAAATTACGGGGCCGTACATTAAAACTTTCTGTCTAAGAGACAGAAAATTAGGCTAGATATAGAATATTTCTTGCTGGATACTGTACGTTGGTTAGGTATTGGTTAGCCGTCTACCGTTACTGCGGTCGCCCCTATGGCAAGATGCAATTGGCCATCCTTAGGGGAGGCTTTTGCCCAGCAGTGAACGTCTCTCAGCTAAAATGATGATGATGATAATTAAATGAATTTAAAACATTTTCGTGACATAGATAAAATAACAAAGATTATTGTAGCTGGTCTCTAGAGATGCTGTTCAATATCAATCGATTTCAACGTCCGATCTCCTATAGTAAAATATTCAGTATACTTCAATTGTGTTGATAGATGGCGTTGGGTCGTTTACCATCGCGATAGCATTTGTAACTAGTTGTTGTGTAGGTATATCGTTTTTATGAAAACAGTAAATTTCTCTTGCACTGAGGTATGACCTTCATACAGCGTATAGCTGGCTCCCTGGTATCTTGTACCGATTTGTACAGATTCGTTAACATGTTAACTTGCAGATAAAACTACACACAAGAATTAAGAATTATAATATCGAAACAGTCATTTCCACTAAATAATCGCGGCTAAAACCCTTATAAGCTTTAATTTCCTACGAACGCAATCGCCGAGCAAATCACAAATAAACAATCAAATAAAATCACTGAGACCACTCATCGGGCACTTATTCATGCAAATTTAACAGCACACTCAGAGAAAAACAATCATTCTTATTGCTTTGATTTAAAGTTGATTTTGCACAAACATCCTCTTCGTTTAGCGCACTCGTAACTCTGTTATTTAAGCTCTTATTTAGGCACTAGTGCTGTGCCGTATGGAGTTGTCAGTCGATGTTTACATTTTATAATTGCTCGGTTAAATGGTACCGAATTAAACTGGCTTTGAACCCGTTTGAAGGTTTAATTGGTTTTATACGGTTTACTTCCGCGTGATATCGTAAACATTTGATGGTAAGTGTTGAAATTATGATTCGTTTAATAAAGATTGTGTATAGTATTGGGCTTTGAGCAAATAGTGGCATTGAGAGCGTTCGATTTAAATATGGAAATGGAATTGTTATTATGTTCGGGATAATTTATAAACAGCTTTCGATTCATCTGTTAAAAACTGCATGAAGTCTCGGAGAGTCATGAGTAGATGTTAAAGTAAATCTTTATAGTTCTTTAATTTTATCTTTTTTCTTTATCTTATTAGTGGTGTGTACCTCAGTTGTGAGGTTCCACGTTTGAGATACTCGCCAGTCTCGCCACGTTGAAATAAAAATCATTCCTCATTTTCGTCAATCATTCGAATTATACTCGTTCCATAACACTTTATTTCATTTCACGCATTACTCGTGGTGCGGAATTGGCCAATGAGTAAAAACGTAAAAAAAAAAAACTTGAGTTGCGTGAGGAATTCAAACGTGGGAGTTTTTTTCATGACATGTAGGTGGCAAACATGCGTGCAGGAACTCTACCACTAGTACATATATGAGGTAGATACCCTCGCGCGAAGCACTTTGTTGAATGAACGAAGCGAATAGAGCGATCTCAAATGAATCTGGCTCATGAGTAGGTACCTCGCGAGTAAAAACGAGGTAATATAATATACTTAATAATTCTTGTAACTTAATTTATGTTTTACAAGTTTTCCTGTAACTGAGTCTCAAAAAAAAGATCTTTTACGACATTCTCAAATAAATATCATGTTATCAGCAACAGTCAGTTATAATAGTACAAATAAAAAAGATATTGACATTTAATTTCCTCATTTATCAGTCAAGTTCATATTATATGTTTTACCTCGTATTTTATGATCACGATAAAATGTCACAGCCATTGACACGGCAAAATCAAAAGTATTTCAGACCGCTGTGCATGCGAGACGAGTGTATTACATACAAAGGAGAAACAAGAAATATTCTTAACTAAAATCTTTTTGCCCATTGTTTGGTTTAAAAAACGCCATCTTAATGAAAACAGAAGTAGTGTCTGTTGAGTCTCTTTGAGTATTTTGCTATCTACTATGATAATTTTTGATTTGCTGTAAGACATCCATCTGGAAAATCAAGTCTTAGAATGAGATTTTCTTTGCCCACTTTATAAAATAACACTTAAGTCATCATTAACAATATTCATTTTATCGATATTGACAATTATCGACACCACCGATCAAGCAAGCGACGCATCACTATCCCTGTCAATCCCCAACAATTTCGAAAATACAGCTCCCTTCACTTTGGAATCTCGTAAACCATATTCAGCGTAGTCTCTAAGAGGGAGACAAATGATGTAACAACACAAAGGTTAGACGGGGACAACAGCAAAACAGGATGATGTACGCTTTTATGAACACTATAATGGGTTAAATTGGTCCTTTAATAAGCAGCAGGCGATGTCATAAAGTGTTTCGAATAAAACTGTCGGCCTCGAGTCGGGTTCGAGTCGCAATTGTTTACGATCTCTGAATGTTGGTGCAGTTTTAACAGGGTTGTCTTTTCCTAGTTTATGTTGAGCTTATTATTTCTATAATCGATGATTCGATAAAAAGTAACACGTAAATGTGATTCAGACGATTCGAGAAAAAGTGCTTAATGGTTGTAGAGTTCAGATTATTATTGAAAGAGGACGCAAGAACATATGATAGACCACATTTACTACTCATCTCTTTTATTTTTTATTTATACGTACGTCACTTATACTCCTGTAATCTCCGGGAGGGTAGGCAGACGTAAATACCAACACCCTCGATTCTCCGGTTACGTATTAGCCCATGTAACAGGTGGCAAGCCAGTTGACATCTCCGGGTACACTACCAAACTCCGAGGCATTGTGAAACTGGAAAAAACCGAATAGAACCAGAGATAAAGGATTTTCATCGTTATCTTTAAGAGTACCCGACCTGGGAACTCAGGAAAACTCAGCGTAGCAGTAGTGGCCTTCTCTTACTAGATTACTGAGGTAGTTATTTTAATAATTATTTATAATTTTTGAAAACACAGATGAATAAAATGGATATCCACAACCCTAATACTTCCAAATAGACAACGCTCAGGACATTTAAATGTTTGAATATGCGTAGGGCGAGATCATTTTGTAGGTTCGTCGTTAATCGTAAAATTATAATGATCCATATAATTTACAATTCGATGGCTACACTATTTAGGAATATTAACGTTTTTATTTTAAAACCTTTGCCAGTGGATTAGACCTTTTGAAATACAATCACAGCGTATTTTTATGTTTGGGAATCCGTATTTATCAATAGTGCTGAACTTCAAATAAATACGGATATGTAGAAAAATAAAATGAGGTTTATGTAAACTGTATTGAAAGGAGCTGAACGAGTTTTTATCTGGCAGGTTTTTCTCAATTCTTTTCAGAGTCTTTGGAACTTTGCCAGTGAATGACCGAAATTCCCATGAGTCGCAGGCATCAGTTCTGTGGAGAAACGAGTGAAATTGTCGCTCCCTCCCCCTAAGGGAAGAGCCTCCGATTAAGGGAGGTGATAGCATCTAGTCATCCAATGATTAACGTTGCAAAGTTGTATACATAAAGCGCAACTCGTAAGAAAACTCCGCAAGTGCGATCCAGCCCGTCATTCATCATTGTTCAAGCTTGACAAGTAGGTGCTTGTGGTACTTTAGTATTCGCTAAGTTCCACTAGATGGGGGTTTAAGTCAAATATGTCTTTCCATTCTTTTCATTAATTACTGAAGAGTTTCCCAGATTCTTTGTCCAGCCATAACTTTTTTCAAGGTCTATTAACAAGGTATTAGGTAGGCATTATTATCAAAAATGATATCCATGCGTGCGAACCCGTGTGCATCAGCTAGTATTTCAATAAACGGAGCATGAAAGAGTAACCACAACTAACAAACAGAAATAGTACTACAGATCGATAATACAATTCTGGAATTTGTTCCGCAGTTTGCAACCATATGAAACCCGCTAGTCCATTTCGCGCCAATTATATCGTGTCAAATACAAACCTGAATGAACTGCACAATCCAAATTAAACTTAGTCTTTAACATTATAAAGTTCAATTTGTCGTTTGAGCGTGTAGTGTGAAATGGATATGATACAGTAAGTTCGTGAGTGTTGCGATGTGAACTTTGTTGTTTGGTCAATAAAGTTGAATATACTTTGATGGGAACTTCAAAGGTTTACCGGAGTATGATGTACTCTACAATAACGCGACGATGTTCGGAAATTGTTAAGAGGAAGTTTGTTTCTAAATTGTATGTTACTGTGTTATTATTTTCTTCAAGTATTATCAATAGAGAAATCAGAACATTGTGCCAGCATTTCTCCAAGGGGGTAGGAAAAGATGGTTAGTTAAGTTAAATTAGTCAAAATAGGACAAGATTTTCTTTCCGAGAGTTTCCTAGTCGTGCCTAAGTAGTTGGTGGTTGTCCCCACACCGGCGAAGCTAATAGGAACAAAGCGAGGGAGCGGCATTTGGCGTGGCTCTACCCGCCACTCGCTGCTGTGGAGTGGAGACAGCTGGGGAAGAGGTGTACGGGTATATCGTTGGCCCTGCACCTTACCCCAGCCGTCTTACGGCTGTCCCGCCGACAGATAGGGCAGGGGCGGTTGAGAGTCGTAGACCTTTGACACTCCCGCTCTCCTAGGGCCGAACTGTGTGCCACTACCCAAACGCCTGGAGTAGTGAGTGGTCGGGGCAGGGAGCTTCGGGCTTCGCACTAGGGGATGTCCGTCGCCGAAATGGAGAGGTTCCGAGCTGGTGTGTCGTCCAGGTGTTCCGCATGTCACTAGCGTTGGTTAGAGCTTAAAGGCTCCGTGGAAGACTCGGAAACGAGCAGCCGTCGTCGTCGATGTCCCGCGTTCACATATTATTATATTCTAAGGTCAAAGGTCAAAAATCTTTTACACATTTTAGCAAATATGTTCTTATTTATGGATCTTACACAATTTGTATACTTTGTAAATATAGTATTGTTTCACAATTAAAAGTATAATAAGCTGTAGTTTGTATATAATTAAAAATAAAGGTTTGAATAAAACTAAAGCCGACTGCCGACTGCTGACTAGCGGTTACCCGCAGCTCCACCCGCGTGTAGGTCGCTTTTCGCGTAACCTGTGGAAACTTTTTTTTTTTTTTTTTTTTTTTATGTAATAAAAGTGGCAAACAAGCATGCAGTTCACATTGATGTTAAGTGATGACTGCAGCCTATAGACACCCACACAATGACCAGAGGTCAAAATGCAGATGCGCTGCCACTCCTGAGGCCTAAGGTGTTATGGCCTCTGTGCCTGAAATTACAGGGCCGTACATTACCACCTGACCGGAACACGATAGTGCTGAACACTACCATTTAGCGGCAAGTATATTAGGTAATGCGGTGGTGCCTACGCCCGCGAGCTCCGTCACTGGAGCTCTACCACCAGTAGAAACTCATCAAATCATCCCATGGCATCCCACATGAACATTTTTTCGGGATAAAAAGTATCTTATAATCTAAGTCACAACAAATTTCATCAAAATCCGTTCAATAGTTTCGGCGTGATTGACGGACAAACATCCAAACAAAGCAACTTTAACATTTATACGTAATATAAGTGTGATTAGTGTGAAATAGTGTGAAGTGTGATTCGTGTGATGTGATAGTGTGAAAAGTGATGTGATAGTATCGGTTTTAAAATGTGTTTGATGAATGTGAAACGCGAGTGTTTTATAAGTTATAGAGCTGACTATCTCTAATTCCGAGGTGAATCCCTAATATAACTTGAGTACTTGGCTGAGCCTTAACAGAACGGTCGCCGCGTCAAATATTCAGCGGTGACGTCACAATTTGCGGAAGCTCCGACAGTATCAGCTTTACTGCGACAATTTGCTACACAAATGAGTTTGATGTCCACTTAATCTATATTTAAACTGTCTGTTAGTTCCAGTTGTTCGTATGATTCATGTTATATTTAAAGATCTATCATACCTATGTTGCTTTTGTTATCTTTAAATACCTACTTCTATCTCAGGTGTGGCAACGCATCTGCATTTTGACCTCTGGTTTTCGTATGGATGTCTATAGGCTGCAGTCGGCACTTAACATCAATGTGAACTGCTTGTTTGCCACTTTTGATGTACAAAATCGGTTATATTTTAATTTTATTTAATTTGAATTTGATTATTATTAATACAGTATACACTTCTATTGAATAATAATTATTATTGTAAGTCATTCGCTATAGGTAGCTTGTAAACTGACAATGTAAAGTGTCCTTGTAGACCAATTTGAAATAAAATATTTGATTTTTTTTTATTTGTTATGGAAGTGGTAAACAAGCACGCAGTTCACATTGATGTCAAGTAACTACAGCCTATAGACACCAACACAAAGACCGAGGTCAAAATGCAGATGCGTTACTACTTCTGAGGTATAAGATCTTATGGTGTAATGCCTCTGTGTCGGAAATTACAGAGCGGTACATTACCACCTGACCGGAACACGATAGTGCTGAACACTACCATTCAGCGGTAAGTATATTAGGTAATGCGGTGGTGCCTACGCCCGCGAGCTCCGTCACTGGAGCTCTACCACCAGTAAATAAAGAGTTTGAGTTTGAACAATATCGTGTTCCAGTCAGGTCATCACTTAACATCATTGTGATGCACTACTACTAGTAGTAGCACTTCTACTAATAATACTAATAATTTTACAGGTGGTAGAGCTCCAGTGACAGAGTTCGCGGGCGTAGGCACCACCGCATTACCTAATATACTTGCCGCTAAATGGTAGTGTTCATCACTATCGTGTTCCGGTCAGGTGGTAATGTACGGCCCTGTAATTTCCGGCACAGAGGCATAACACCTTATGTCTCAAAAGTGGCAGCGCATCTGCATTTTGACCTCTGGTCATTGTGTGGTTGTCTATAGGCTGCAGTCATCACTTAACATCAATGTGAACTGCATGCTTGTTTGCCACTTTTATTATATAAAAAAAAAAAATACGGCGACGCCTACCCCCTCGAGTTCCTGCACTGGGTCTCTACCAGTGAAATGAATTGAATATTAAACAGTTTTTCTAAATGATTTGATGACCGAAACTGAAACACACTGAAATATTCACGATACCAGTTCAGTTTCCACGGCCAGAAATAAAATATTTAATTTCGTTTGGGTTTGAACCCGAATTGATTTGTGATCGAATTTCAAATATGGAAGTGGTCGAAGTGGGGCAATTATTTTGCAGTTTATATCTAATTTACTTGCCGCTAAATGGTAGTGTTCAGCACTTTCGTGTTCCGGTCAGGTGGTAATGTACGGCCCTGTAATTTCCGGCACAGAAGCATAACACCTTAGGCCTCAGGAGTGGTAACGCATCTGCATTTTGACCTTGGTCTTCATGTGGGTGTCTACCCACTACAGACCTATAAGTACCAAGTACCTAAAAGTGATAGGCTGCAGTCATCACTTAACATCAATGTGAATTGCATGCATGTTTACCACTTCCATTACATAAAAAAAAAGTTTTGATTAGAATTGTATATTGGATTTAATTACAACGAATTATAACGTAAAATAAACATTAAGTAAGTTACAAATATACCTAATGCTCTACTCTAACTAAATGCATGACTTAAAAAAAAAAAACTAAATGCTTCAACTATTTCTAAGTACATGGGTAATATTATGAATTCGTAAACTAGTAATTTTATTTTCTCAATTAAGCAACAAATAAAAGGCTTTTTTATTTTTTACTAGCTTCGCCCACGACTTCGTCCGGGTAGATACTGAACCATCATAAATGCTCACGCGAACGAAGTCGCGGGCACAGCTAGTAAAAAATAAAAAAGCCTTTAATTAATCACGCCGGCAAAGTGGTAGAATAAAAATATGAAAAAAAAATATTTTGTGTATCCCCCCTACTTGTAACTCGCGGAATTTTTTTTTATTTTAGATTTCCATATAGTTTCTAGTACCAATAGTTTTTGCGCTAAACCGCGGACGGACAGACGGACATGGCGAAACTAGGGTTCCTTGTTTACTACGGAACCCTAAAAAAAAAAGCAAACCCTATGATACGAGTAATGAACTGCAAATGATAAAGAATTGGGGATGATTGCAAATCACCCCAGAATGCCGCCTGTATAGCTGACAGGGTTTAATTAGCGGACCCTCCACCCTTGTTCACCCCTATTCACCCCTAGCCGTGCTTCTAATGTTATTTTTATCTGTTCCGTTTTGGGTAATGAAATAATGGTTTCGTTATTTGGATGGGTTTGAGTGATATTTAAAGAGGAAATGGTGATTTTTTTAAAGTTATGTTTAATTAATAATATTTGTCAATTACTAATACCTAATGCGACTTGGAACGCCTAATAATTACTGGCAAAGTGGAGGGAAAGAGACCCAGAGGCCGCAGTCCCAAAAGGTGGGCGGATCAGGTATCGCAGGAGCTGGAGATACCACTTAGAGCTGCAATACACCAAGCGACGGAACGAAACCGATGGAGACAGTTGGTTGACTGAATCAAAAGGAGCCACGATCCTCAGCAGTGCCCCTCACAACTGCAACGAGTAAAGAGAGAATACCTAATGTTATTATTTAAGGTTAATTCGTGTTTAAATAAAAGCTTTTTATTTTTAAAGAAAAATGGAAAGAAAAATTTGACTTCAGGCGAGACTCGAACTCGCGACCTACTGGGAATCTAGTCCAGCCGCTCTTCCAATTGGGGTAAAAGCGACTTCTTTACGATATTCAATAAACTGAAAAGTCTATTATATCGGTTGCCTAACTAGCATAGTTGGTAATAGATGGCGCTGCTGCTACCATTAAGCAATGCAATAGATGTGAAGGAAAGATTTGACAAATCGGGCAGGACTTCAGTAGCTCAATTGGAAGAGCGGCTGGACTAGATTCCCAGTAGGTCGCGAGTTCGAGTCTCGCCTGAAGTCAAATTTTTCTTTCCATTTTTCTTTAAAAATAAAATATATTTCACAAGCATGTGTTAATGCGAAATAATATAAAAACAATTAAAAGCTTTTTGTTTGCTTTATCATGGATGGTGTCAGGAAAGACCATTTTTATTCCGGTTAGGTAAAATATTTGAAATACCAGGCAATTTTTATATTGTAAACGGGACTTAATCGCGTACTATTTTAATCGAAGTATTTACCTCGACACTCGACGTTACGAGATTAAGTCCCGTTTACAATATAAAAATATGAATACAAATCGTGAAAGTTTAAAACAATTAATACCAGGCAATGTTCATTGGATAATATTTCAGAACTGTTTGACCTTGTATATCCTTAATACAAATCAATGCATGAAACTTGCCATGATTCTATAAAAATCTCCATCAGTTGTCAACCACGTTAGACGAGATATACACGAGTAAATATACACTAATAAACTAATTTTATATTTTTATTTTTGACATTTTTTTTATTTTTATTGTACTCGTAACATTTCCAACATGTACCGGGAATAATGCGCACCCTCTAACACCCCGATAAGAAAATTGAGTTAGAATCATAATACATGAAATAATGAAATAACATGTTTGTGGAGGAACGGGAGGAAATCTTCCTCCGACGAAAAGGGAGGATCCTCCATCACCACATTACTACATTGTTATAAAGTCCCCCTTTTTTCTCTGTCTGTATGTATGCGCTAATCTCGGAAACTTGTGAACGGATTTTGTTCCTGTTTGTAATGTTGGAAAGAGGGTTTCCTAAGGTAGGTTTATATCAGTAATAAATGCTACCCGTGCGAAGCCAGGGACGGTCGCTAGTACGATATGAATAAGCAACAAACATATTTTACAGGTGGTAGAGCTCCAGTGACGGAGCTCGGGGGCGTAGTCACCACCGCATTGCCTAATACTTGCTGCTAAATGGTAGTGTTCAGCACTATCCGTGTTCAGATGGTAATATACGGCCCTGTAATTTCCGGCACAGAGGCATAACACCTTTGGTCTCGGGAGTGGTAACAACGCATCTGCATTTTGACCTTGGTCTTTGTGTGGGTGTCTATAGGCTGCAGTCATCAACTGCATGCTTGTTTGCCACTTACATTACATAAAAAAAGCAAATTCATACTTTTAACATCTAGTTTCACATTCTTAGCAGTCGTATAAAAAGCTCACAACACATACCCCACATATCCACTGCAATCGTTCTCTTCAACAGAGATTAACGTAATCTTTCAACATAAAAATTGGAATGATTTGCGCCAAAACAAAACACGAATAACATTTTTTAAAATGACAAGCGAAGTGGAACGAA
Source organism: Macrosoma leucophasiata (assembly GCA_036365455.1). NCBI lineage: Eukaryota > Metazoa > Arthropoda > Insecta > Lepidoptera > Hedylidae > Macrosoma > Macrosoma leucophasiata. Next base: position 1,018,567 of record JAWQUS010000004.1, on the reverse strand, counting down.
ATAATCCTATGCTTATACTTTGATATCAAAGCAATGGCGTGGTTCGCAGAAGTCGGGGTTTATTTTTATTTGTATCGACTCGTAACCTGTCGCCGTCTGCACTGAAAAATGACTTTAGTGGAATCTAAAGGGTGGGATGTGACGTACGGGCGGAGCGAAGCGAAGGAGAAGCTAGAAAAAAGCGACAAGACGCTTTTTTTAAGTTACCTATCGCTTTTACGCCAGTGTCAAGTAAAACGATATTTCGTATTCGTAATAAGCAGCGTAAAAGTCAGAGTCAGTAAATCAATTATAAGTCCGTTCAGAGTCACAGTCAGTAATTCGAGTAAAACGATGGTAAAGTACCAGAACATTTACAATTAAGTTTTGGCGACAATTCGAAAAGGCCTTTTTCAAAGTTCCTGTCAAAACTCTATTTCGACGCTTAAGTTATCACAAAGAAACGAGTTTTGTGACTAAATTGTGTGATATTCCATTTGTTTTTTCCAGGTACACTCAAAATGCTGCACGGTTTTAATTAATGTCATTGTATTATCCATCGGCTTTTCGTAAGATATATGTAAATGTTTTATCGATCTCGCTAGTCAGCTCTACGACTGAATCGTGTCCTTTCGATTTCATTTGACAACTGTCCTGCTAATAGATCGTTTTTAGTGTAGAGATGTGTACGCTTTTCCTGAGAAAAAAGGCTCCGGAGTGGCAATGTACTTATATGCGTTTTGAACTCTGGTTTGTATGTGGATATCTATAGGTTGCAGTATTCACTTGTCTCGTGAGTCAATTGCAATTACTTGCCCCAATTATTTTATTCCATGGAAAACGTAACTAGACGACTGTTTTCCCCACAGGGCCAGGCCTTCCGACCCTTGAAAACCAGCGCAGTGTGGCTACTAGGTACTGTTGCAGTTAACTAAACTAAATATTTAAAAAATATTATGACATTATAATAATACTTTCGACGCGATGAGTAAAATTTCAGTACAAATAGTAGTTGTATTACAAAACGCCTATAAATATTTCATCGCCTCGCTTTCGCTATCTCGCCAGCCGTCATCGCTATGACCCAAACGTGTCCATTCGATTTCATTTGACAACTGTCCTGCTAATAGACCGCTTTCCGTGTACAGTCGTGTACGTTGTACGTTTTTCCCGAGAATCGCGGCGCATTGCTTTTCAACGCGTCTTTTTTTTATAGCTTTGAAATAATCTTTCTTCGGAATTGTACTTTGTATTAGCGAAGTTTTTCGAATTTTCTATTCTAATCTCCAACTGGTACCTACATATTTAGTAGGAACCAGTTGGAACCTACACTTTTAGTTTCTAATTTCGGTACAGTATTTGCTCTTGCTGGTTGAGGCGCCTCATTAGTGAACATGTTTTGTTATTTATTTTATTTAGAAGCTAGATTCTTTGATGTGGGTGGTGTGTTTTAATAATTTAAAAGCTTCAGTGTACTTTGTAAAATGATCGTTGTTAAACGAATTTTATTTTCGCAGTGTTTACTATTTTGTAAATTATTTTATTGTATTTTATCTGGTCAGTAGGCGCCTGCTGGCATAGAGCAACACGGGCCACCGGCCGCGGCGGACCGGAGGGGAGTAGCCATATGCAGGTTTTCCCCTCTGTCAAAGTACAAGCCCAAATGGTCTTACGCCTGTTGCCCAGACGTTTAAATGTGTTCGTGAAATACTCATAGTTTATTTATTTTGTTTAAGTCAAGGTGTGAGTTTCATAATAATAGACGATTTTTGTACGAGTAGTGTGTGTGTATCACACGTAGTTCCCCCCCGCAAAAAATGACACATTGTTTTGCATCGGTAATAAGAGGCATATATATGGCTACTCCCCTCCGGTCCGCCGCGGCCACCGGTGGCCCGTGTTGCTCTATGCCTGCTGGCATCCGACATGACAACCCACCGACCACTAGTGACATAAGTTTCTTCTGCTGGTAGAGATTTCTTCCCCTAGCGCAGTCAGTCAACCGAACAATGGCGGTCAAATCATTTCAATGGGGCAGTAGTAAGTGCAATAATGCAAGATGGGCAGCAGCGTGTTGCGATAAAACTACTGCCGCTGCGATCGTCAAACCGCATGCCAAGCGTGGCGATTATGTTTTATCCCTCTTATAGGGCTTTGGTCCAGCAGTGGAGACCTTTCGCTTGATATGATGATCAGGGTCCCGTTTTCAGAGTTTCATGGAGAGGAGTATGGAGAAGAGCAATGGCTGCCACATGCGCCATCGGCCGTGGCGGACTGGAAAGTAGTAGCCATATGCAGGCTTTCCCCTCTGTTAAAGTACAAGCCCAAATGGGCCTATGCCTGTCGCCTAAATGTTTAAATGTATGAGTGAAATTGTTTCTATATTTTGTTAAAGTCAAGGTGTGAGTTACGTAGTAATAGACGATTTTTATAGTGTGCGTGTGCGTCACATGCATTTCCCCCCGCAAAACATGACAGACTGTTTTGCATCGGTAATAAACGCTATGGCTACTCTCCGCCGGTTCGCCGGTCGGCCAGTGGCTCGTGTTGCTCTATGACATGCGCCATACTCGTGAACGGGTGCTGATTATGGAGACTGGTCTGTTGTAGTTTGCTGGTGTTATCTTATATCATTGTATTTAGTGTTTGATTTAAATATGAGCTGTGTATATATTCATACATACAATATTTAACGAGGAATATTGCATATTGAGCCTACGAAAGAGACAAACAGCTTGTTTCGACTTCTTAGAGCGTTATCTCTGCTGCACTCTGCCTACGTATGCACTGATAGTCCGGTATTGGTCAAAACTTGATCAAAATGGTCGACAAACGTCACATAGGTAAGGTGTGAAAGAGATAACGCTCTACAGACCTGCTATAAGCCGGAGTCTCCTTCCTACGGTCGATGTGCAATATTTTTTGTTTTGAATTTTTTGTTGGTAGTAGTGGCAAAGAAGCATGCAGTTCACATTGATGTTAAGTGATGACTGCAGCCTATAGACACCCACACAAAGACCAGGGTCAAAATGCAGATGCGTTACCACTCCTGAGGACTAAGGTGTTATGCCTCTGTGCCGGAAATTACAGGGCCGTACATTAATTACTACCTGACCGGAAGACGATTGTGCTGAACACTACCATTTAGCGGTAAATATATTAGGTAATGCGGTGGTGCCTACGCCCGCGAGCCCCTTCACTGGAGCTATACCACCAGTAGAGCAGTCCATATACTTTCTTCGATAGTTGCTATTACATAAAAAGCATTCGTATATCTTTCTATCAAATCACTGTTCGTAAGAAAAATATTCGCTTGGCCGTTATTTGGGCTCACTTTGCAAAATTGGTTTTCATAAACCTCTTTTATTTTACCGGCTTGATGTATCGCCCGATCTGACGTCCACTTTACATGTTGGTGACAGATTTGGAATAGTTTCGGAGATCATCAAAGATGACTGCCTCGGTAGCCTAGCGGTAGCAGGCCACTACTACTACTCTGAGGTCCTGGGTTCGATTCCCGGGTAGGGGGTTATCAGAGATAATGGTGTAAAGTCCTTTATCTCTGGTTCTATTGGGATTTTTCCATTTTCTGGAAATTTCCCAGTACCTCAAAGTTTGGTAATGTGCCCGGAGATGTCAACAGGCCAACATGGGCCAAAACGTAACTGGCGAATCGTGGGTGTTTGCATGTATGCTTGAATGTATGCATTTACCTCTGCCTACCCCTTCGGGGATTACAGGCGTGAAGTTACGTTTACGTTATCATCAAAGATCTTCGTTTATTTGTATGTAGGTAGGTACCAAGTGTTTGTGTAGATTATCACAGGACTTTTCTTTACTAGCTGTCCCGCGACTTCGTCCACGCGAGAATTTATGATTGTTCAGTGTCTAGCCGGACAAAGTCGTAAGCGCAGCTAGTATAAAAGTAGCCTATGTTACTCCTTATTACATCAGCTATCTTCCTGTGAAATTTCCGTCAAAATCGGTAAAGCCGTTTCCAAGATTAGCCCCGCCAAATAGACAGACAGACAGTCGGTCTGTCAGACAGACAAAAGTTGTAAAAAATGTAGTTTTGGTATATGTACCGTGTATACAAACATATGCATTTAGTAAAAAGGGGTTATTTTAATATAACAAACAGTCACTCCAATTATATTTATTTGTATAGATAAATATTTATCTGTCATCAGAACATGCCTATTGATAAAAAGTTTCGGGAGATAATTTCTGAGCATATTGATGTGTATGGTTTTATCCACGGAATAGATAAATAATCTATTCTGTGGTTTCATCACCATGATTAGTGCTTGTAGCTTAGATGGTGTAGAGTTTATAATTCTGCTTCCAACATGCCATGTCATAGGGCGGATTTCACAATTTTCTCTGAGAACTGAGTTTAATAAAACTCGTTTTAGCTTAAAATTTTAATCCAATTTCAACTTTATACGAACAATGTTCGTCGTTGAAATCGAAATAGTGTTATTGAACTTGGTGGGACGTGTAAATAGTCCACACCAAGGCGGAATATAAATCCTAAGTATAGTATGATGATCACCCTCAAAACTTCGGTACCAAATCACCTATCCCTCCGGATCAAACACCCCAATAACTAACGTGCAAGCCACTCACCAAATTGGAGACTGTACCGAGGTACCGCAGATCAGGTTATTGTTCTTGACGACACACGTAGTCAGGTTTTGTGTTGATTACTTCTCGACGCCGGCGTCTTTTTCGACCATAAATCGATCTCCACCAGCTTATTCAGAGGGTCCGATAACTCCGGAATCAGGTGACCGGGCATAATATTCAATGCAAATTCATAGATTTTTAATTATTATAAAATCGTGTGTTCACAGTCAATAAAGTATGAGAGCAATGAAAAAAAATCGTCATTTGTTTTATCTTTTATATATATATTTTTTTAATGGCATCGCTTGTTATGCATATTGGCAGTGTCAAGTAAAACGATATTTCGTATTCGTATTAAGCAACGTAAAAGTCAGAGTCGTCAGTCAATTTATCAGTCCGTCAGTCAGTAACAGTCAGTAATTCTAGTTAAGCGATGGCTACTTTACCAGAACATTTACAATGAAATTTTGGAAGCAACCCGAAAAAACGTGTTTTCACACTGTTATTATATTTCACTATACACGAGCACTGCAATAAGCTTATATCAAACAAAATGCCACCAACTTTATTTAATATAACTCAAAAATACACCAAGAAAATGAGATAAAATAAGAGCACCACACGCATCTTTCAAGGTTCCCGCCAAAACTCTTGTTTTATCTTAATTCCTTAATTCGATTATTTAAAACAAACTTTTTTTTTTCTTTTCGGCCAGTCATGGTCGCGCTAATTCTCATTAGGCCAAGTAAAATCTCTTTGGACGCTCAGCAAATCAAATTAGTGCTAGCGATACACATCAGCCATTAGGCATTCAATCCAGAGGGACAAAATAATAAAATACCAACATTAAGAGGCTTCACCAGAACCCGTTTGAGAACGTAAAACGCGTCATATTCCGATCGCGAAATCGGCCCGGTCGGTTAAATTTGATATTACCTAATAATTTTTAATTACAAAACTGCCTCCGTAGCCTAGTGGCAGCACTACTACTACGCCTGGGTTCGATTCCCGGGTAGGGTGCTATCAGAGATAATGGTGTAAAGTCCGTTTTCTCTGATTCTATTGGGTTTTTTCCATTTTCTGGAAATTGCCCAGTACCTCGAAGTTCGGTAATGTGCCTGGAAATGACAACAGGCTCGCCACCTGAAACATGGGCCAAAACGTAACCGACGAATCGTGGGTGTTTGTATGTATGCTTGAATGCATACTTTTACCTCTGCCTACGGGAATTACAGTCGTGAAGTTACGTTTTTTAAATTACAAAACAACGCAGTTATATCTATACGATTTTTGAAAACATATTACGAAGCTTCCACTACACATAATAAATATAAGATGGCCAGCCTAAGAACGTTTCAAATAGTGAGGTATATACGTCATAGGTATATATCCGCTGCCACGTGGTATTTAGCACGGATATAGTAATGTAACCGCATGTCAATCACATAAATGCGGTTCGACGGAACGCGGCCAAATCGTCCGCATACACGCATAATTATTAGTATCATCACTCACATTACATGTACATACCTCATCTATTATGATATGTTATGTGTTTGTTGGTGTTAAAATATCCGAATCTATATTTGTTTATATAACGAAGGTGACAAACAAGCATGCAGTTCACATGAATGTTAAGACTGCAGCCTATAGACATCTACACAAAAATCAAAGGTTTAAGTTCAGATGCGTTATCACCCCTGAAGCCTAAGTCTATCTACTGTGCCTAAGACGATCGGCCTGTGTGATAGTTATTTTTAGGCCATATATCACTATCTAACCAGAACACGATAGTGCTAAACACTACCAGATAACATATATTCAGTTTCAGTTTATTCATTTATTTCATATAATTAGGCTCCTGGAGAGCACTTTTACATCGTCATTTTTTTTTAAACTAACCTAGAGTGAATGACCACTAATAATAATCAAAAACACATAATAAATTAAATAGACACTGAACAATTTTATATAATGTGGAAAGCATCAATTATTTACAAATTCCTCCATTTCCCCATTTAACTAATACTACGTATAGAATGGACACTTCGAAATCCCGACCGATTTCCCCGCGTCTTGGCACTAGAAACTTGAAATTTGGCACAAGTATACACCTTAATCACGCCGACAAAGTGGTAGAATAAAAACATGAAAAAAAAAATTAGAGTAACCTACTTGTAACGCGCGGATATTTTTCTTATTCCATATTTCCATATAGTGTAAAGTATTGTTTAGAAATTCAAACGTTCCGGCAATAGTAGCTACTTATAACGAAATTAAAAGGAAAACTATCACACTTCAGTTGCCCTTGCAAGTTTTCGAGTAATAGTCGACCAAATGTATTTTACAAAAAAAATCGAACAACTTCATAGATTTTTTTTCATTACATCTCTTACCCTGTAACTACGGAACGTTACACTGCACGTGGCCCGACATGCACTTGGCCAGTTTTCTTAGACTACAGTAGAGTCAAGTAGATAATATTATTATAATGTTCACAACATTATCTCTAATACTAGTCACACTTTTACTGGTGGTAGAGCTCCAGTGATTGAGCTCGCGGGCGTAGGCACCACCACATTAACTAATACACTTGCCGCTAAATGGTAGTGTTCAGCACTATCGTGTTCCGGTCAGATGGTAATGTATGGCCCTGTAATTTCCGGCACAGAGGCATAACACATTAGGCCTCAGGAGTGGTAACGCATCTGCATTTTGACCTTGGTCTTTGTGTGGGTGTCTATAGGCTGCAGTCATCACTTAACAATGTGAACTGCATGCTTGTTTATCAAAATCTTGGTTTGCAAAAAAATAGTCTTACAATTTTATTTACACTAAGACTAACAATAGATACACAATAGATGTCATGTCTTTGATAATTGACTCAAAATTGATAATCAAGAATAAAAAGTTCATAAAAAATCCCAATAGAACCAGACATAAAGGATTTTTCGCCTTTATCACACCCGGGCATCAAACACAGGACTGCAGCGTAGCAGTTGTGGCCTGCTACCTGCTACCCCTAGACTACTGAGGAAATTACCTTAAAAATAATTTTACAATAATTCAATGTTATTAGCCTTTTGATTCTTGTAGAGCTAGATCAGCCAAAAGCCAAGCTTCTCTATCCTTAAATTATGCAAAACGAATAAAACAGCATTATCTGAAAGTACAGTCGAGTAAAAAATCCATTGTCACTGCTGAGTCATCATTAAAACAAAAAAGTTTAACAAGCATCACTCAGGGCGACGCCACCCGACGCGACGTGGCGACGCGCCCCTCGGTGCGTGCGCTATCAACGGCCCACGAGGATCAATTGCACCTACAATTGGGGAGACTACAACTAATGGGGCCTGTTAAAAATTCAAAAGACTCCCATCAATGAGCTCGTGAAAATGCGACGCGACGTTTTACAAGTGAATTGTCGTTTTATTGGTTATTGGGGTTCGTAGTGATTGTACTTTCTTTCTTAAATTGTGGTCTGTTTATTGATTGTTTTAATGTCTTCAATGGTGAGGGTGTTCACTAAATGTTGATGACGTAGTTAGTTATTATGGATTTTATCTTTTTATGCTATTTAAGGTCGAGTTATATTTTAGTAATTTTTAAAACATCTTTGACGCATAGATATTAATGCAGAATATTTGCTTTTCTATTTAATTCGTCGAAGCTTTTTTTATGTAACAAAAATGGCAAACTAGCCTGTGTGTAAACGCGACTCTGCTAAATTTGAAATGAGGTATAGCTAATACAACTATGGATTATTGAGTCCACTATATCATTAAGTATACTTTTTTTTTGTAATGGAAATGGCAAACAAACATGCAGTTCACATTGATGTTAAGTGATGACTGCAGCTTATAGACACTTACACTAAGACCAAGGTCAAAATGCAGATGCGTTACCACTCCTGAGGCTTAAGGTGTTATGCCTCTGTACCGGAAATTACAGAGCCGTACATTACCACCTCACCGGAACCATTCGTTTCTGCCCAGAACGTGTAAATTATGGAACGAACTTCCCTCTGAGGTGTTCCCTCGGTGCTACAATATGGGATTCTTCAAAACTGGCGTCAAGAGAGTCCTCCAGGGCTGGCAGCGCGTTGGCAACTCTCCTGGTGTGCAAATGTTCATAGGTGACGGTGACCACTTTCCATCAGGTTGCCCGTCTGCCTATCTGCCAACTTATTGACATAAAAAAAATATATTAGAAGAACAACATTTAAGATTTACCAATAAAATCAAACATACATGTCCAACAAATCATTATGTAAAGAGCTTACAAATAGTCTTGTACTAGATCAAATACATTACCATTACATCGATCACAGATCGTATCAATTATAGAATGTTTGGTCGGAAGTGTTTATGTATGGATTGTGGTCGCCCCGCTCCGGAGTTATCTCGCTGACGCATGCCTGTGGTTTATCATGTACCTACTAACTGTTGTATGTGAACGTGTTGTTTCGGTTGATTGATGAGTTGTTGGAAACGTATAAAAAAAAGTTAATAAATTTCTACGAATTTTATTTTAAGTTTTAAATGGAAAGAAAAATTGGATGTCAGATGGAATTTGTACCGCGAGTGCTTGGATTATTAGTTCCATCAGGTCTACCAACTGAGGCACTGAAGTTCACATATGACCGTCAATATTTTCTTTGAAAAAAGTTGAGGGTCATTTTTTAAAACATCCTCATTAGGAACATAGGAAACATCCCTATTCTAAAATCGTCTCTCTAAAAAAACATTACTTTTTATCATATCACATTATAGTGAATTGCAAATGGAATATGATAAATATAACTACGTTAAAAAAACCGACTTCAAAACTGAAAAGTAAAAAATTATAAAGATTTAATTGTAATTAGGTATATTCTACCTATTATTTATATGTGCTATTTACTAATAGGTTTGAAGTCGGTGCCAACGCAGTTATATTTATTTAATACTTTTTAGTTTATTGCTGCATTGCCAATAAGATTAATGTTCACATCTGTTAAGTTTGTAAAATCTGACTCTTTTAGCTTCGTGTTAATTACATTAGATTGTTTAGGTGTGTCGATACAAAATTATTACACGACTATACTGAGGTGAAAGTAAGTAAAAAATGCTCATAGAACAAAAACTGATAGGCCTATCAAAATATTTTTTTTTATGGGACCAATTCGAAACTATTCCGCATCAAACAAAAGAAGAATAACGTAAATCGGTCTTCTAATCTCGGCGAAATTCGCGTACATACATAAAAATATATATATATATGTACCACCCGAATTGAAAACCTTCTCGTTTCTTGAACTCGTTAAAAATAAGAAAATTATATAAAATTAATTACCTATTAATTTTATTTACACATAAGTAGGGAATGCAATCCCGACTCGAGATTGTAATTTCGAGATCCCTCGGGATTAGAAATGTCAATCCCGCGGGATCCCGGAATTTTCGGGATCTCGTCTAGTTAAAAAAAAACACTTTAAATCACGATGAAAACAACTTGTTTGTGATAGCGAGGTTAAAACAAAATAATATTTGAGAGAAAACCTTCATCTTTTAATATTACTAACAAAATAATTAAATAGAATACAGATCGATGCGAGATCGGGATCCCGCGAGATCGGGTTTGCATTCCCTACACATAAGACACAATATTAAATACGAATAGGGGCTGTGCAACTTTCATCCTATTTACTACCTACCGATTAAAGTCATTCTTACTTAATGTTCCAACCCTAGAACTTCTGCAGATCAGTAAAGTTCCTATCGGTGTACCAAGATAACGTTCTAGATGTTTCGATAGCCAGAAACAAGTACATATAAATAAAGGCTGGCGCACAGTAAACCCGGTCGCGGGACAATTAAAACACAAGGCATAAAGTGGACTCTAATTGTCGCAGCTCTCGGCGCACAGCCGTCGACACAAGTGTTTCCATTATTATTGTATAAAGGTATATTATGCAGCAATTTGCTCGCCATGTTTTGTTTAATATTGCATTCATTTGAGTTTTGTAAGTGAGTAACTACGCATCTTCATAAATCTGGTTGAAAAGCGTTAATTGCACCGTGTATGTTATGAAAACTTACATGAAATGCACAATGAGATAAAGATAAAGAAAAATGATATGTCTACTGAAAGTTGTGTTCTTAAGTTTTTCTAAGCTATATTAATTATTACGCTAAGCCATTTCTGTGGATTGTTCTCAAGAACCCTTAGGTCTACCTATTCAGCTAACAATATTCTTACCTAGTTGTCTCAATTTAATTTGATTAACTTGTCAGAATCGGATGGTGACTTGGAAAAAAATATTTCAACAATGCAAATTTTGAGATTGATAGAAGTATTATAAATAGGCTTTCTTATTTTGTCTGTTGTAATAAAACTATTCTTAGGAACTTTTTTCGCGGATCATAAACTAAAATTACTTTTAAACGTCGGGTTGATTTCTTTATTTGAACGAGTGCAGTAGGTAGTAATTTTACTGACACCATCAATCGTTAGAAACTGTTATTTAAAAATATTTCTGCGATTTACACGTGGTATAAGTAAAATCTTCAAAAAAATCCGTAAGAGACACTGAACTATTACTCTTATCTCATTGTCTCCCTCGTTAAATCTCATGAATTCATGTGTCTGTCTCTTTTTACTGTCGCTTTTTCGTTTCATCGACTTTCAAATCACAAACGATGCTAAAGAAGTTTTCACACTTCCTTTCATCTTATTGGTCACCTCAGTTTTACCAAACAAAAGCGTATAAACTCTGTCAAAAGATTTTATTATTTAGTATATCTATAGCGCTTGAAGCATTATTCAAAGGAAAAATCTCCATAATTAATCTAACAAAAAATAGCACCTCATAAAAAATTGCACCGCCACACTCCAGCACGTAGCGCAAAGGCTTGTTGAATTTAAATAATAATGCCAACGACTTGTCCGCGCGACATTACGTGCAATCAATTAAGGCGCGTGTCCATGCATTTTTATGCAAATCCCCCGCCTCCGGTGGTCTTTGGCACTTGCTAACGCGACTGTACGCCACTGATTTTTATCTGCAAAATAAACGAGTTTAATGCGTTCATTAAATAAATACAATTGTTTAGTATTATTTCAATCGACGTTAGAATCGGTCGCGTTATATTGTGTGTGGTCGACTTAGATAATTATATTGCTGATTAGCTGACTCGGCAAACTTCGTATTGCCTCAGCATCAGCATTAAATAATGTGACAGAGATTTGATAGGTGCCTATGGATTATTTGTATGGGAAAATGAAATGGTTGATTTTACTATTTCCGTTAGAATCTTTTCATATTTTCTCATCTTTTAAACCTTCCTTGGACTTCCAAAACTAATTCAAAACCAAAATTAGCCAAATCGGCCGAGTCGAGTTTTAGCAAAGTACAGTAACTAATTGATTTTTATAAATAAAGGTTGATTAAATGTGGCCTTTCCACGATGTTTGACTTATTTAGTGTTTAAATTTTTCACATTCATCAAGGCTTTAACCGAATGATAGGTAAATGGCTAAGTACCTACCTAAAAGCTTAAGTCTAGATTGATCTCAAGATCCTTTATGTCACAAACATACACTGTACTTTGTTATACAAAACAAAAAGGGTTTTTTTCATGAAATTAACGACTTGTCAAGAAAATGTTGCAATTGGTACCGATTATTGTATATACCTACTTACCTACTTATACTTATTTCATTATTATAATGAATAAAATGTTGTCGCAAAAAATTTGCGTGGGTGAAAATAATTTGATTCAAATGCATTGTTCAGACCAAAGATGGGACCCGCTTGATTTAAAAAAAAATATTTTAGGCCATATCTCTTACATTCATTGTATAGCAGAATGACATTTGCAGAGACAGCTAGTAGGTAGATATGTTATTAAAACTATGCGACCAAAAGTCCTGAATAAAGTCATACAATTTTCTTTTAAAAGTAAGGTGGGATGTTTATGTAGGTCACACTTCAACACGCCTGCTTCTTTTATATTCATTATTCTCTTCATACATGCACGCCGATTCCTTTTGATTTTTAGTCGCACCAATCGTTAATCGCAGCCGATCGTGAATAGCTGCTTTAAGCTTAATTAGTAGACTCATTATCTATTTTAAGAGCATTGCTGCCGTTTTATTTTGTTCGGTAATTAAAGAAGAATGTGTAAATTAAAACAATTTACAATCGGGTTTAGTTTTATATCTAAATTTCTTTATATGGTTAGCGATGGTTTGACATATTTTATTAATTTATTTTAATTAATTAGGGTGTTTTAATTAAAGTTTTATCACGTGCGTCATGTTAGTATCTTTCTATCTAAATTTAATTGTTTGTTTTGTATGTTACGCTAGTGAAAAACAAGCTTGTAGTTAATATTGATAGTAAGTGAATAACGTAGCCAACAGACATCTACAGTAGATATTCATCAAGAAATGCCCTGCGAAAAAGACAATCGGCTTGTTTCGACTTCGTAGAGCGTTATCTCTGTTGCACACTGCCTACGTAGGTAACAGCACTGATAAAAATAAAAAATAAAAATAAAATATAATACGCTTACACTCACAGACCCATAGTAGGTATAAACCTGTGTCGTGGGTGCCGTTGTACACACACAACACCTACACCAACACCCAGGCCCGAAACAAATATCTGTAGGCCATACAAATATAGTAGTGCGGCATTTGTCAAAATTTTATCAAAAGAGTTGACAAATAAATGTCACATAGGTTTGTAAAGTGCGAAATAACGCTCTACCATCGACCACACAGCTCTCTCTAAAGACCCGATTTATTTATGTAATGGAAGTGGCAAACAAGCATGCAGTTCACATTGACGTTAAGTGATAACTGCGGCCTATAGACACCCACACAAAGACCAAGGTCAAAATGCAGATGCGTTACTACTCCTGAGGCCTAAGGTGTTATGCCTCTGTGCCGGAAACTACAGGGCCATACATTACCACCTGACCGGAACACGATAGTGCTGAACACTACCAATTAGCGGCAAGTGAGCGGTGAAGTAATGCGGTGGTGCCTACGCCCGCGAGCTCCTTCACCATCACAATCGCCAATCCGCCTGCCAAGCTTGGCGATTATGGCATATTCTAAAGGCGCATAACACTGTTGTGAGCGTCTTTGAGGAAGGCTTTGTCCAGGAGTGGACATCATTCGGCTGGAGTGATGATTTTTTTATGCTCCTACCACTTGGTAGAGTTTCAGCGCAAGAGCTTGAGGGCGTAGGCACCACCACAATAAGTACTTAATCTATCTGCCACCAAATGGTAGTATTCAGCAGTATGGTGTTCCGATTAGATGGTAATGTATGGTCCCACAATAACTGTCACAGCGATGCAACAACTAAGGGCTCAGGGGTGGCAACTCATCTACATTTTTACCTCTGGTTTTTGAATAGATGTCTATTCTATAGGCTGCAGTAATCACTTACCAACAATCCAGCAGTAGCGCCATACTATTTCCCACGACAACACTAAAGGCTGTTGAAAACGAAAATGTTTTCTACATTAAAATAACATTAACTCTACCAGATGGTAATCCTACTATCAACTTTTGTTTTACATACACAGATACCTCCAAAAAAACACTGAAACAATCCTGATTAAAAAGATACAGCATCTCACAAAAGTCATACTCGTAAAACAAGTTCAGGACAGGTGTATGAGTGTAGCATGTTCGTATCACGCAACAAAACGTTCGGCCATACCTCATTTTTCAAAACCCGCCACGCCTATTGACGCGTTGCCAAATTGTTGTTGTGAAAAGGTCGACCAATCACACAGCGCCGGCGCACGGCCTAGATACGATTGACGAATCAGAAGCGAGGATGCGCTCGCGCATATTTTCGTTTGCAATTCAATTAGGCAGCTAACAGCTAATTGTTTGTTGGGGGAGAGAGGAGGGGTTCATTGATGAAAGGTGTATGTTTGATGTGTGAGTGACATTATGATATGAATTGAGTGTTCTATTTGGAACAATACTGTTACAAATAGAACAGTCAATGTAATGAACAACTCAACCATACTCTTGAGTTGTTAATTAACTGTGCACTATTTTTAGTTATTCAATAGACGTGAACTTTTGATTCATGCTTAACTTATCACCTTTTTATAAAGGGGTAGACAGAAACAGATACGAAATAATAAGCGTTACTTTAATTATTACTTATTAGCTGAATACTCAAACGTCACTCAATTTTAAGCGTCCCTCTAATATGCGCTATCTCTATCGTTTGAACGTGTTTTATAAAGACAGAAGACTTTTAATTACCACTTAAATTTCAGTGACGTTTGAGTATTTGGCCGTTAATTTGAAACCATAGTTTTTGATATTTTTTTATACAAACAAAACCTAAGTATCCAAATCAGGTACAATTGCCATTCATGTGAACTGCATGCTATACCACCATCATCCTACTTACATAAAAGAAGATGCCCTAATGTTCTTGAAGTCTTCAAATACCTACAGTCTAAAGACTGATTTAACGTACGCCTCTAAATCCCGAAGAGGTAGGCAGAGGTTAATGTATCCATTCAGACGTATTACCTACAACTCCAAATAATGAAGGTAGGTACATACGAGTAACAGGTGGCGAGCCTGTTGAGCATCTCCGGACACATCACCAAGCTTCGAAGCACTAGAAAAATTCCAAAATGGCAAAAATCCCAATAGAACTAGAGATAAACGATCTTTATATCTTTCTCTGATATCCCCCGACCCGAGAATCGAATCCAGGATCCGAGCGTAGTAGTGGTAGTAGTGGCCGACTACCACTAGACTACTGATGCAGTTTACTGATTTAAGATTAACTTATTTAACTAATGAACTTATTTAACTAATGAAGGTTAAATCAGTAACGTAAAAGTTACTGATTTAACCTTCATTAGTTAAATAAGTTAGTGTCACCTAACTTTATTCCATGGGTTTAATTTATATTATATCACGTAAATAATGAGATCGTTTTAATATTCTATTTTTAATTACTCAAAGGCCGCAGAGGTCAGTTGTATTGACTCGTGTTTATGATCCAATAAAATAAATGTGAGCTAGTAATAAAATAATCAGGTACCTCTACCTTCATTTAACACTGGATTGGTATGTTTTATTTGACTGGACCTTATTTTAATGCTTTCGCGATTGATTATTTTGAAAAAAGTGTAGTGTCTACAAACATTTTTTTTTAATGTAATGGAAGTGGCAAACATGCATGCAGTTCACATTGTTGTTATTAAGTGATGACTGTAGCCTTACCACTCCTGAGGCTTAAGGTGATGACTCTGTGCCGGAAATTACAGGGCTGTACATTACCACCTGACCGGAACACGATAGTGCTGAACACTACCATTTAGCGGTAAGTGTACGGTGAAGTAATGCGGTGGTGCCTACGCCCGCGAGCTCCGTCACTGGAGCTCTACCACCAGTGACAAATAATAAATAATAATAGGTAGGTACCTATAATTAATGTTCGCTGATTGTAGTGATGGAGCGAGTTTTTTTTAATAGACTTAGGTAGGTACGTGACCATATTTACCGCACAAAGTATTAGGTACGCAAATATTGTAAAAATTCAGAACCATCCATTGATGTAGGTATTTATCTCAACCTCTCCTATAAAATAGATATCTATAATCTGTAATACAGACTGCATAACGCTCGAATAACATTAAACTGTGCATCCCGATAACATCAAAGGCGAGGCTATAGTGAAACGAATGCACTCCGGATGCTTCTCGCAATGCAATAGACAACGCTGTGCTGATGTAGAGCCAATGGAAAGGGCAAAGAAGTACCTATCAATTTATAAAATAAATATTTTTTGATAATAAAAAAAAGAGCCAAAAAGAACAAATGAACCGAATTGACGATGTAAAGTCAACGGAATAATCTTTGCATGAAGTTTTGATTTAAAACATAAGTTGGTAAACGAATAAATTATTAACACACAAAAAGATATTAATTCGTAATATAAAATCTAGCAGAACTTGGTAAAATACGTAAAGTTTGACCTGGTAGAACGTGACTAAGTATTCCTTTTAGTTATGAAAAAAATACAAAGGCAAATATACAAAGTAAAGGCAACGCTTTAACGATGTTGAGCAAATGAAAAGTTTGGTAATAATCGAAATAAATGTACGTTTTAATGTTCAACGGTGCGGTTCTCACGTTCGTTTTTGACCAGAACGTGTAAATTGTAGAATAAGCTTCCCACTGAAGTGTTCCCTCGGTGCTACAATATGGGGTTCTTCAAAAATGGCGTCAAAAGAGTCCTTCAGGGCTGGCAGCGCGTAGGCGACTCCCCTGGTGTTGCAGATGTTCATAGGCGACGGTGACTTCTTTCCATCAGGTGGCCCGTCTGCTTGTCTGTCAATCCTTTGACATAAAAAAAGGTACCTTCTGCAAAATAATGATACTAAAACATACCTATTCATTCGTCGGCTGCTATAGGTACCTACCTATCTAAATGATGATTGTACCTCTGAATTAAATAAGTTTAATCTCATAACACGTCATAGTTAGTACTAGTTAGATTCCTTAATACCTGCATTAAACATTATTCTTGTTCTTATTATTCTTATTTTTATAAAAAAATGCAAAAAAAAAGACGAGTGAATAATAGGTCCCTACGTAGGTATACCTACCTATTAGTCGTAATTTTTTCTTACCCTCAAAAGACCTGACTAGAGGTTTTCTACTTACATGGAAATTATACAAAAGAAAACTGCACTGAGTGGTAAAATATTTTTCATTTATCATTAGATACTAAAGTTCCATCGGACTTTTGTGTTACCATAAATATATTCACCCTCTAAAGGCAGGTAACAAAGGTTTTTTTTTTAATTCAGCTAGATCATACGGTTCATTAAATTCAGGTGATTTAATATTTCAACCGCACAGACGTCCCCGAAAATACGGGTTATTCGTCAACTCGACACGGACGACCGGACACACGTGTGTCCAGTTGTTTAAACTTGAAATTGTAATGACTATACTACGACTCATAGAGGTATAACTCTATGCTACGACCGAACAGGCCTAATTCAAACAGGCCATATCATTAGGCGTATGATCACATAATCAAATGTATGTTAATTTGATTATAGGTTCATCATTTCTACGCTCACAATTCTATCAGAACTACGCTATTGGACCATCCATTAGGCCAACATCCGCACTTCTATCTCAATATCTGCAAGTGTGTGCCGGGCCGTTTTGGCACATCGCTTTGAGTGCCGGTGGTTGGCACGCCACCAAATTATATAAAATTGTCTATTAAATGAAACGCCACTTTGCCCGGAGCAGTTTATCGCGATGTGATAATGGATTTGTTTTAATTAACGGTCAGATCGTGGATTGGAGTATTGAGTTGCGTATTGCGGTGTTTGAGTTGGATTTATTAACATCACTACATAAAGTCCCCCTACTTTCTCTGTCTGTAGGTATGTTTGCGCTAATCTCTTAATGTTATGAACTTTTGTTCATGTTTGATTGTTTTTATTTATGTAATTGAAGTGGCAAACAAGCATGTAGTTCATATTGATGTTAAGTGATGACTGCAGCCTATAGACACCCACACAAAGACCAAGGTCAAAATGCAGATGCGTTACCACTCCTGAGGTCTAGGGTGTTATTTATCTGTGATAGTTTTAACGAGGCCATACATTACCATCTAGCCGGAATACGATAGTGCTGAACACTACCATTTGGCGGCATATAGATTAGGTAATGCAGTGGCTTACTCGAGCTACTACACTGCAACTCACTCTACCATCAGCAATAGAAACCTCATGCTTGTTGGTCACTTTCATAACAAATAAGATCTACTGGCTGTACCCACCAACCAAAAAATTATAGTGGCGCCATCTGACGAATATGCCAACTCAGAAACCTTCGTGGGCTCTTTGCTACAGATCATCGATTCTATAAAGGACATACAGATAAACATTCTTTTTTAGGGTTCCGTAGTAAGCAAGGAACCCTAATAGTTTCGCCATGTCGGTCTGTCTGTCTGTCCGTTCGCGGTTTAGCGCAAAAACTGATGGTACTAGAGACTTGAAATTTGGCACTCCTTAATTAATCACGCCGACAAAGTGGTAGAATTAAAACATGAAAAATAAAATTATTTAGGGTACCTTTCCTACATGTGACACGGGGACAATTTTTTTTATTTTTTTGTTTTCTATATAGTGCGAGATATCGTTGAATAGTGTGCTAAGGGTGAGGAGTAAGGAAGGGTGTGCTAAATTCATTTTTCGATTCAGTTAACTGTTCGTGACTTTTTCGTTAGAGTCAAGTGTCAAGTGGGGAGGGGGGGCCCTCTACCAACGAAACGGTTGTTGTTAGAAATTTAAACGTTACGGCAATAGTAGCTACATATAACGAAATTAAAAGGAAAACTGTCGCACTTAAGTTGGCCTTGCAAGTTTTCGAGTAAAAGTCGACCAAATGTATTTTATTCGAAAATTTTGAACAACTCGATAGAAAATATTTATTTATTTTTTTCATTACATTATTAAATCTAAAAACTACGGAACCCTATGTTGTGCTTGCTCGACACGACGTTGACCGGTTTTTATATATACTTCTAGGGACGCTATATTTAATTAAAACCATAAGTATCCACACCTGTCCCATTTCGTGGGCGTAATCATAAGGGGTGAACGCGTTAGAAACGTTTTACAGCGTTGCTTTGATCAGTTTACACCCACGCTCCATCAATTAATTACGGGAAAGCAAATTAACCTGATTACATGAGCTTACAGATTAGGAACATTATAATATTAATACTAATTCATTATGTTATGATGTGTGCGTATGGATTCATGATTTCAAGCGCTTGTTTATTAATTAAACCTTACTTTCACTGGTGGTAGAGATCTAGTGACGGAGCGTAGGCCGCATTATCTCTATCTATTTCTGGTGGTAGAGCTCCAGTGACGGAGCTTGCGGTCGTAGGCACCACCGCATTACCTAATATACTTGCCGCTAAATGGTAGTGTTCAGCACTATCGTGTTCCGGTCAGATGGTAATGTACGGCCCTGTAATTTCCGGCACGGAGGCATAACACCTTAGGCCTCAGGAGTGGTAACGCATCTGCATTCACACATCTGGTCTTTGTGTGGGTATCTATAGGCTGCAGTCATCATTTAACATCAATGTGAATTGCATGGTTGTATGCTACTTTCATTACATAAAAAAAAAACTTTCAAAGCAGATGTTTTTGATGATTTTCGTACATGTATGTATGTATCTTCACGCCAGGTCCCTAACGGGCTAGGCAGAGAGTGTGAAGCGCCAGATACCCCGGTCCCGACTGTTATTGTAAGTGTAATTACGTACATAACAGAAACAAAAGGTTTTTATAACATACGCTTTAATATTTAAGTATTACAAATACGCAAACCGCATTGATCCGTAAAATTGCACATAAAATATGGAAACCGAATATTAAATAAGCGATATAATGAGCCCGTTAATGCTGTATCAATAATGTCGGGCAATACGACTCGTCATCCGGTTCGGAGTTAATGAGGTGAAATAATATCATTTGGGGTGATGCGTGACACTTGTCGTGTCTGCGTAAAGCTGGCGAATTTATCTATAAATTCAAGTATTATATTTTTTTAGGTCATGGAATTGACATAATTCGGGAGCGTAGGCAACACCGTATTCCCTAATCTATCTGCCTACCGAATATCAAGTGTTTAACACTATCGTGTTCCTGTAATATAGTTACTGGTGGTAGAGCTCCGGTGACGGAGCTCGCGGTCGTAGGCACCACCGCATTACCTAACATATTTGCCGCTAAATGGTTATGTTCGGCCCTGTAATTTCCGGCACAGAGGCATAACACCTTAGGCCTCAGGAGTGGCAACGCAACTGCATTTTGGACATGGTCTTTGTGTGGGTGTCTAAAGGCTGCAGTCATCACTTAAAATCGATGTGAACTGCATGCATATTAGCCGCTACAATTAAATAAAATGAACCCTGTATTTTGTATCAGCATCGCCAAAATAATGACCTCAGAGATGGTAACGCATCTCCACTGTGACCTTATGTTTTTTTGCTATATTAACTACCTATTAATTTTCCATCTATGTTAACTGCATATTTGTTTGTATTTGCCTTTTATTGTGAAAAAAGGCTCGGAGGGTTTGAAAGGGGGATGAAAGTTTGTATGGCACTTATTTGGTATAATGTGTAATAATTGATGAAGTAATTTAATATTTATTTTAGCGTTTTTCTTATTTCGACATAAATGGGGATGATATGAGAGATGAAAGTTCGTATAGAAGTCCAAACCAATCAGTTTGTATAGGTACGGTGTATTTAACGAAACCATATGTGTGATTAATAAAAATGCTGTTTTAATCTAAAAAAGGGAAAAACAATATCATAAACAGTCAAAAAGTAACTATGTCTGTCTGTTACCTTTTCACGTCCAAACGACTGAACCGATTTTAATGAAATTTGGTGCAGAGATAGAGCTGACTTTGAGAAAGAACATAGGCTACTTTTCCACAAGCACGCGGGCGAAGCCGCGAACAAAATTAAAACAAAATCTAAATTGGCAAATAAGATTATAATATTATTTATCAATTACTTTGTTTTATTGATGGAAGAGTTCCAAGTGTAGGAGCTCGAGAGCGTACGAACCACCGCATGACTTATCTGTTAACGTAGTGTTCGATATCTATCGTGTTCCGGTTAGATCGAAATGTATGGCCCCGTAATACCTAACTATCGCTGAGATTTGACACCTCAGGGGTGGCAACGCATCTGAATTTGGACCTCTGTTTTTATGTAGATGTCTATAGCCTGCAGTTATTATTTAATATCAATGTGAGCTGCATGCTCGTTTGCCACCTTTGCCACATTAAAAAAAATCCTTAAAAATTAATAGTGCCACTAAAAAGTCAAATTCAGGGGCAAAAGCTAGTGTTAATATTAATAAAAATAATATTTTTTCAAAATATTTGTAACCACTTTATTATACAACCAATTTATTTCAGGAAACAACATTTAAATAAAAAAGTCAGATGATAATTTAATCAACCATTCTATTTTTTCTTACTCTATGATCCTCATATAATATTGACACATCTCTTCAGTTTGCTTAACAAAAGGTCTTCGATTAGCTTCTGTTCGAATGGTCTTCAATGAATAATTGTCAGATTTACGACTCCCAGTCATCGGGCCCGAATTACAATAACAGACAGTAGTGATGGCGTAAGGCGATATTTTTATATCTGTCGGTATTTTTAATAAAAAAAAAATAATGATATAAAATTTTATCAATTACTTATGACGTGATCAATAACAAACGAAAAATGTTATTTAAAAAACATAAGATATACAATGTTCAAATCCTTGATTTAAACTAATTCCTCATTTACCCTCCAACACATACAAAAATTAACTACTTAACAAAAAAATATATTAAAGTATACACTAAAACCTAAAAGCAGCGGTAAAGCTGCCGTTAAAGTTGAGTTAGAAATTGTTGAACTTTTGCACTTTTTTAAAGATTTACCTGCTAATAACTTTACGTAACTTAGTGTAACTTGTATCGTGAGTGCGTTGTACACACACAATACAACACCGAGCTCGAAATAAATATCTGAGGGCCATACAAGTTAGTCCCGGTGTGGGAATCGCACCGAACTTAGCCGCTGCAGATTTTTGTTAGCAGGTAAATAAGTCTTATCAAATAACTGGCGCAACAATTTCAATTACCTACCCCTTCACGGAATATAAGCGCTATGAAATAATTACTAACCGACGAAAAAGCAGGAGGTTCTCAATTCGACCCGTAAGTTTTTTTTTAAATCGAGTTTGCGTAATATATCTTTTTTAATTTATTCGCAGCGGCAAACAAGCATGCGGTTTACATGGATGGCAAAATGACAATTGCAGCGTAGTTAGATATTATTAATAGATATCTAAGCAAAAAACCAAACGTCACAAATGCAAATTCTTTAACACACACGAGGCCTAAGTTGTTTTAGTTGCCTTGCCTCCTAATTTTAATATTTTTTTGGAGCATGATTACTACGAGCATAGTATATTACATACATCGATATCGAGTAAAATATTCATCGAATATTCGCCATCACTAGCTTAAGCTCCCACTAATAGGATCCTGTCCAGTGATCTCGGGAACAAAGCGACCCAGGGCAGTAATATTGATTACCTGCGATGTGTAACCGCCTTATGCGTATAATACTTGCTTTGGTGTATGCTCTTTACGAATGTGTGAACTGGGGTTAAATGGGAGTTCAGTTTGGTTTATTACGAAATAGGGCTTCGTACACTTGTGCAACCAAAAGTTGTATTGCAATATTGGTTGGAGTGCAATGTGCACTAGTCTTAAACGGCGAAATAGGACTTAGTGGTCGTTAAATTAGTTCTAATAATTGCAAAATAATGTCTAATGTATTTTGTGGTACGAATGTCTCTTTTTTATCATGCCCTTTGTTATCAGTTTTTTAAAAGGAAAACTTTTCGAAGTCCCGTATCGCACCCATTTCTTTTCTTAGTTTATATTAATGACTTACCCTACATTTTCAATGATGATCAAGAGATAGTATTGTTTGCTGACGATACGTCTTTAGTGTTCAAATAGTGTTCAAAATAGTTAGTGCTAAGTTTCTTTGTTTGGATGTTTGTCCGTCAATCACGCCGAAACTACTTAACGGATTTTGATGAAATTTGTTTAACAAATAGGGTATTAGCTGCCTTACATTATGGGATACCTTTATCCCGAAAAAATGTTCCTGTGAGATGCCATGGGATGATTTGATGAGTTTCCACAGGTTACGCGAAAAGCGACCTACACGCGGGCGGAGCCGCGGGAAACAGCTAGTATTATATAAATATGAAAAGATAAGAAAATAGTCAAAGAGCTTTTTATGTTGGTAGTGCTAATTTTTAGCAAAGTTAACTAGTTAGTTTTTATTTTCTTGCCACTTTCCTGACATAAAAAAAAGATAAATCTACTTTTTAGCCACAAAAAGTTTTCAAGATAGCCGCTATACCCAATTAGTGACGCAAGTTAGAAAGTATTTCGCTAAGTAGTGAATCATAAAGAATATTTTGCTAATGCTATTCATGAAGGTCAAAGCTATTTATTTTCCGGTATTCTTTTGATATTCTGTGTTTAATATCTGTAGCGCCAAACGGTTTCTATGATGGATGACTAACATAGGTTTCAGAGAAGTATGCGCGTTGTACTTTGTTAAATGGTTTTTTGATTACAGTTCTAACGTGTTTTTTGTTTGCCATGTTTGTTTTTTTATTAGTTTCATGCATTAAAAACTCAGAAATGAGAATGTTTTTATAGTTATGTTTCTTATACAAAAATCTTAAACTCTCATTGATTTGAAAAAAAAACTCTTTCGTTGCGACATTTTGCTACAATTTAAATTACAAGTGTTAATTTGGATTTATTTAATGTAATTAAGGTGACAAACAAGCCTGCAGTTCACATTGATGTTAAGTGATGACTGCAGCGTATAGACACACACACAAAGGTCAGAGGGCAAAATGCAGGTGCGTTGCCACCACTGAGACCTTAGTTGATATTTTGATATATCTCTGTAATAAGTTATTACGGGGCCGTACATTAAAACTTGAACACGATAGTGCTGAACTTAACTACCATTTAGCGGCAGATTGATTAAAACCCTAATTTTCGTAAGACTTTTTTTTAGCAATTTTAGTATTATAATATGTATAATGATAATAATACTTAGAAGTCAAATATAATTAATTTGATCTTAATTTACGTAGAATGTAATTTAAATGTGTACTAAGACGTGATAATGTCTATTTAACGCATGCAAATACTGTACAGCAAACATATCGATAGTAACAAGCAAATAAATCTGTCGATATATGGTTATCGATATAGGTACGTCCATCACTCAAGTGCTGTGCGACACAGCACAATTAGCGGGTTTGACATAATACACAGTATCATTCCGGTCGTCCGTCTCGCTCGCACCACGCCACTGGTTACACCTGTCCTACTCTGAAGCACTAATGCGCAATCAATAATAATTATCTTCGTGTTTGCAAGCAAGTGGATTGCATTGTACTGTAATGTTGTGAAGGTGCAGTAGGGGACATACGCGTTTGGATATTGTTGGACTCTCTGTAATTCTAATCGACAGTTGAACTGTTAACTGCCTCAGAAGCCTAGGGTAGCAGGCACCTGCTAATATGCTAGAGGTCCTGGGTTCGATTCCCGGGTCGGGGGTATCAGATATAACGGTTTAAAATCCTTCATCTCTGATTCTATTGGGCTTTTTCCATTTTCTGGAAGTTTCCCAGTACCTCGGAGTTTGGTAATGTGCCCGGAAATGTCAACAGTCTCGCCACTTGTTACATAGGCCAAACACGTAACCGGCGAATCGTGGGTGTTTGCATGTATGCTTGAATGCATGCATTTACCTCTGCCTAACCCATCGGGTATTACAGGCGTGAAGTTACGTTTACGTAATCGACAGTTGGAAGACACTTTTATATTGTAATGAAGTGCAAACAATCATACACATTGATGATACCTAAGTGAATACTGTAGCCTATAAATATGTATGTATTTATCTTCACGCCAGATCCCTAGCGGGGTAGGCAAAAAGTGTGGAGCGCCAGATATTTCGGCCCTGACACACCTCCCGTGCCTCATCTACCTTCATCATTCTCTCATATATGCACGCCGATTCCTTAGACTTTTGACCGCACCATCAGACCGAACTCGACCTATAAATATAAAACTAAAAAATTCAGTACCTAAAGGTGCGTTGCTACTCCAAAGGACTAAGTTATGTTATACCTCCAAGGCCGTACGTATTACTACGTTACTCGACCGGAACACGATAGCGCTGAACTCTATAATTTAGCGACTGACGACTGCAGCCTATTAACATTTACACAATAACCAGAGAACAAATTGCAGATGCGTTGGCACCCCTGAGGTCTAAGATCTTTTTATGGGGCCATATATTATCATCTAACCGGAACACTATAGTGCGAAATACTACCATTTGGCGGCAGATTGATTAGGTGGTGCCTACGCCCTCGAGTTCCATGACTGGAGCTCTACGACCAGTAAAAAATAAAGTTTTATATTTATTGGCTACAGTATTCACGTATCATTAGTTTGTCCAGCGGCGGTAGTGTGGGCTGTTAGCGTTTTTTTATTGTGTTATTATACTACCGCTCTATTTGAACGGTTTGATATTATATTATTAACTTGACTCACTGTACTAGCGGAAGAATTCTTCTCTACTGGTATGCGACGAGGTCCGTCCAACTACCACTAGTTATTCACCAGACCAATAAATTCATATTAAATTATTAGTTTCATACTGTACATATTGTAGCTGTTAGCTATAACAATAGTCCAACAAAGCAATGGTCACCCTCGCTACACCGTCGGCCGAGTCAAATGTCACATGTTAGGATTAATTTGCGAGGCAATTACACGGAAGTGCGCCGTGACGCGCCATTGTGCCGTGATCTATAGCTTTTGCGCTCGCCGGTGTAATGAGGATGGATCAACAAAACTGATGTTGGATGATGTATAGTTATTATTGCGTCAGTTCACGCCTGTGTATCTTGAAAGCGGAGTTACAAATATACATTTATCCATGCCATAGAGCAATACGGGCCAATGGTGGACCGGAGGGAAGTAGCCATAGCGTTTATTACCGGTGCAAAACAGACTGTCATTTTTTGGGGGGGGTGTGACACACACACGCACTACAAAAATTCTATTACTATTACTACGAAACTCACACCTTTACTTTAACAAAATATATAAACAATTTCACGCACACATTTAAAAATCTAAGCGACAGGCATAGGCCCACTTGGGGTTGTACGTACTAGAGGGAAAAACCTGCATACGGCTACTCCCCTCCGGTCCGCCGCGGCCGGTGTCCCGTGTTGGTATATGATCCATGAGTCCCATATACTATGAAGATAATCCTGGATTACAATCCAGATACAAAACGATTTTTTAATTGCTTTTTTTACTCGTAGATTCCGGTGCACCAACATTTTAAGTTAAGTTTAAGTTTGTCACTGGTGGTCGAGTTCCAGTGTAGGAGCTCGAGGGCGTAGGTACAACCGCTTTACCTAATCAATCTGCCGCTAAGTGGTTGTGTTCAGCACTATCGTGTTCCGGTGAAATGGTAATCTACGGCCCTGCAATAACTTATCGCAGAGACATATCAACTAAGATCTCCTGCGACCACACCTGGGTGGCAACGCATCTGCATTTCGAACTCTGGTCTTAGTGTGGGTGTCTATAGGCTGCAGTCGTCACTTAACATCAATGTGAACTCCTGCTTTTGCACTGGAACTCTACGACCAGTATAAACCCCAACCCCAAATGTAATTACATGACCTTAACATATCATCTAGTCACTAAATGTAATTAAGCATCAGATGGATTAGGTAACATATATATAAATAAGCTCCTTAACGAAAGCCTAAAATGAAATTAGGAATCCCAATGCAACCTTATACCTTAGACAAATGTACGCTTTAAATGTAAAGTTATATTAAATTGAATTATGTTAGACGCGATCAATCGCTATCGTGTTTCGAGAAACGTAGTTTAGTGTTGTGAATGTGGTAACCAAATATAGCTATCGATAAGTTGACTTTTTGAAATGTTAAATGTCAATGTTACCTACCCTCTCCTATTTGTCTGATAAATTATTTATTTTGATAAGGAACAATAGCATGAGTAAAATAAAACGCGTTTAAATGTAATTAAAAAAAGTTTTTCTTAATAAGAAATGGTTATTTTGTGCCTCACTCGACAAAATGAGTAACTTTTCTGTTTTATTTTTTACATCTTGTGTCCGAAAAACCCAAATATCTTACTGAACCCTATTTTTTTTCAAAATAAAATATAGCCTATGTTACTCGTGAATAAGTAGCTTTCGAATCGGTTCCCTAGTTTTTGAGCCTATTCAATACAACCAAACAAACAAAGTTTTCCTCTTTATAATTATGTAGATGTGGATGTAGATGTAGAAAATGATTATTTAAAATCGAACCCGACGTTTCGGTTGCTTTTCAGCTTCCGTGGTCTCGGGCAGACTGAGGTGACATGTTTTAGCATCGTTGTGATATCGATGAAACGAAAAAGAGATAGGCACATAAATTTATAAGACTTAACATGAGAGTAATTGAGTTAGGAAGCATTATTCACTTCTACCACGTGTGACTTGTACATATGTTTTTTTAAATATATTTGTTTAAACTTTAAAGAAAATTAGGCGGTTTTATTGTCATTCTCTACCAATCTACCTTGGGATAGCGAGACATATAGTTAAGGTGCAATATAACAAAATCATATATGAAGAAATATTATAATAATATACTGTAAAATGTGTATAATATAAAATCAAAATATGTACATAAAAGACGCTTAATCTCACATTACTCGACATGCAAGCTTGAGGCTTGTGTTCCGCACATAACCGAGTTACATAAATAGTCTTGGCAACAAAAGTAAAATTAAAGATTTGTTCTTTAAACAAACTAAAATGATAGTAAATTCCGTCTAGATTATTACTGGATGTAATCCACCATCACCATACCATTTTTGGATTAAACCTTTAAAAAAAGGTTTTATCTAAAAAATAATGAATATATAAAAATCATAAAAGCGTTGAAAACCGCATTAGAGACGTTAATACCTTTTATCTATCTTTCCTTAGCTTATATGATAGCAGCTCTACATGACACCAGAAGTGTCGATAAATCGATAACAAATACGTCACATCACTATACCCCTGAGGCTAAGATGGATCAGTCAGTAATTAGCTGTTTGTTAAGGGATACATCCCTACATATATACATACACATTCACAGAACACATCTAATTAACATTGTCTTATATGGCTTAAGATATTATTGTACTAATAATGATGTAAATTAATGGAGATTATTGCTTGCTCCCTTGGATTTCATAAAGCCATTCATTATTTGGGATTAGATTGACTGGTGGTAGAGTTCAAGTGTCAGAGCACCAAACTAAACTAAACTTAACTAACGTACTTGCCATTAAAAAAAGAAGGAAAAGGAAGACTATAAGCTGCAGTATTCCTCCACCATTCGTGTTTGCCACCATTAATTATTACATAAAAAATTTAAGAATAGCTGTTACATTTGCAAAATGCCTGTTATAATGTTAATTAATATAATATACCTTAAGGTTACCTAGTAGATAGTTTATTAACCTTAACTTTCCGTTTGTAATAATTTGAATCTCATATTTTTTTCTTACTTTTAATCAACTAAACAGCTTGTTAAAATATATTTCGTACACTGTGTAGTTTATTTTTCAGACTTGCCATTATTTTTACCTATAAAATATGTATTAACATAATTTTTCTCTCTAATTCCAGGTGAAAATATGGTTCCAGAATAGAAGAACGAAATGGAAGAAGAAAGACAACGTGACGAATGCAGAAGTAGCAGAACTGAAGCAACAGAATAAACCGGCCGGCGAGGAAAAGAAAGAAGAATCAAAAGAAGATCCACTAGCGATCGATATGTCGAAGAAGAATTGTAACAAAATATTAAGTGAGAAACTAAGAAGTCCAAAACCCGTACCAGCTCAAAATCTTCCACCCAAACCGAGAAGGGTCGAGAAGGGTGTGCTTTTAGAGACAATATGTGATGCAAATGACATTGAAAGTAAAATATCAATAACGAAAATAACAAATAAACTATCTAGTACAGATCTATCGGAAGCTAAAGTGTCTGTGAAAAGTTTTAATCCAGAAGAGGTGCATGATATGAAATTTGACAGTTTACGTGATGTGGAAATGTGAATTGTAAATATGATTTAGGTTAAGAAAATGTGCGTGATTTTTGATGGCTTTTTATCTACTTGCAAATCAAGCTACTCTCGTATTAACTCTTGACTGTTATCAAATATTATAAACATTATCATTAAATTTCACTGACTGTAGAGCTTCAGTGACGGAGCTCGCGGGCGGAGGCACCACCGCATTACTTAATTTACTTGACGCTAATTTACTTTGCAAGATCTGCGGTGTATCACTCACCGATCGCATTCGTAATGAAGATGTAAGAAAGAGGCTTTGTGTGAATGATAGTCGGTGTAACAATGAAAAAAGGCATGCTCCGATGGTTCGGGCATATAGAAAGAATGCCGAATGAGTGAATGCCTAAACAGATATCCAATGCGAATATGAATGGTTGCAGAGGCCCAGGAAGATCAAGACTGACCTATCATGACCAAATAGGTCGAGTTCTGTCTGATGGTGGGGTCAAAAGTCTTAGGAATCGGCGTGCATGTATGAAGAGAATGATGAAGTAGACGAGAAGTATGTCAGGACCGGGATATCTGGCGCTCTACACTCTCTGCCTACCCCGTTAGGGACTTGGCGTGAAGATACACACATACTTGCCACTTATTGGGGTAGTGTTTAGTACTAATGCCTATCGTGTTTCGGTCAGGTGGTAATGTAATTTCTTGCTCAGAGACATAATGCCTTAGGCCTCAGGAGTGGCAACGCATCTACATTGAAATCCCTAGTTTCATGTAGATGTTTATAGGCTGCAGTATTACTAGCCACTAGTATTATAACTGGTTACCGTCAATGTAAACTGTACGCTTGTTTGCCACTTCATAACATCAAAAAGGAGATACGTATTCTTCAAATTCAAAATCAAATCTTTTCTATTTGTTTATTGTACGAGTAATTTCCACTTTCATGGCGCAACAAAAAAATGCAAAAACTATTTTGACACTGAAAAATTTAATTAATTGCTTTCGGATGATTAGATAAACAAAATTGTCAATTACTATCAATACTTAGTAGTGATAAGCTAGCTTAACACGAGGTTCGGTGTATAGAAGTAGCTAGGGATAGATTAAAAGCCATCAGAGTTACCGTCGCTAGCTACTTATTGTTGTAAGTAGTGTAATGTTGCGTGTGAAGAATATTGCTATGCGAAACAACGCATTTTTGTTGTTATAAATGTCATATCGTCTATGTTGTGAAAGCTACGAAACACAAAACTCACAACTTCCGAAGGAGATATTTTAAAAATACATGATCTACTACTGTCTAAATTCAAAAGTACGAGACGCTTTGTATCAATTGAATTCTTGATAGACTTCAATATTTGGGTAATCATATGGCTCAGTAATTCTGTATTTCTTTTAATATAAGATTATTATGAACGATCTGAAGATGGAGTCGAGACTTTTCGGAATCGGTGTGCATGTATAAATAGCGTGATACATGTAGACAGACATGAGAGGGGTATGGATCGGTACATTTGGCAACTCACTATCTGCCTACCCCGTAAGGTAGGCTGGCATGAAGATTCAACCATTATTGACGATGTGACGTTAGTAACAAAGGTGGTCGTTGTTGGTAAGCTTACGTACAAATCTGACTTCTAGATGTAGGTGATATTGTTTGCTCACTAACGCTCACTGTTAACTGATTGTCACGATTGCCCGTGTTGTGTTGTTCTCATCAGATAATCGCGAAACACATTGAAAGTTTAAAAAGTAATGAAGGGAATAAGGTTACAAAAAAAAAATTTTTTTTGATTTTAGTGAAAAATTTTGTTTTTGTCATTATGTATGAATATCGAATTTAAATTATTATTAGTACTACATTTTATGTATACAGTATTATTTGTTTATGATTTATTGTTTTGTGCAATATACTTACTATAGTTATAGACCATAATATTACAGCAGAATCACTTTTGTGTTATGAATCATTAATAAAATACAATACACCTAGGTAAGAAATGTAAAAAACAACACTGATTTAAATGCAAGGAAACATATGTGAAATTTTCTATTGTTCGAACATTGGTTAAAGATGCACTTTACATAAAAACAGATTCTTATACCTATTACTTTTTTTTTCTTAAATTAAATTAAACAAATTTTAATCCTCAATTACTTTTGGAAGATCCCACATAGTTCATCACATACCTAACTGCGCTTAAAATATCTCTTTTTACGCATTTAATGAGCCATTACACGACGTTCTATGTATTGTTTCTTCGATACTTATTCGTTGAAAAATGTATTCAGTTAAGAACATGGTCTGAAATCTTGTGAAACATTTTCGAAATTATAATGTATGTATGTATGAGGAGAATGATGAATTAAGATGAGGCACAAGATGAGAGGTATGTCAGGGCCGGAATATCTGGATCTCTCTACCCCGTTAGAGACCTGGCGTGACGATACATACATACATACATAATTAGGTATATTTATAGTGTATTTATTCACCGTGAAACTATGTTTTGTCTGGGCCTTAAACTCTCCTTTAAAATTTGTTAAATCATTAAACTGATTATCAAAGACCGGTACTTTGAAGCTTTTGCTTTTTCCAGATTATTTAACACTCCTTTTTTTTAAA
Organism: Macrosoma leucophasiata; assembly: GCA_036365455.1. NCBI lineage: Eukaryota > Metazoa > Arthropoda > Insecta > Lepidoptera > Hedylidae > Macrosoma > Macrosoma leucophasiata. The sequence continues at coordinate 986,494 of JAWQUS010000004.1, read as the reverse complement.
TGGTCTTATTTCATTTTAATGAGGTTAAATTTACTATGTATTGTATTCTAATATCAACTTATGTATCATTTTCTTAAATATATTACCGGAAAATGACCTACAATCAAAAAAATATGTCTTCCAATTCAATATCATCATTCAGTTGCTCTCTAACTGTATCATGATCGTAATATCATTCAACAATATGTTCCTAAGTGTTGCCATATTTGTATTTAATTATATTGGTATTGATTGTATAATATGTTTGAATCTTGTACACGTGTACCCAGTAAGAAATATTTCGAGCTTACGAAAGAGACAATCAGCTAGTTTCGACTTCTACTTCATACTTTCTTCAGTATGTCAGTCAGAGTCACAGTCAGTAATTCAAGTAAAGCGATAGCTACTTTACCAGAACATTTACAATGAAGTTTTGGAGGCAACCTGATAGGCCGTATTTTCGCACTGTTATTCTATTTCAATTTACACGGGCACTGTAATAAATCTATATCAAACAAAATGCCACCAACTTTATTTAATATAACTCAAAATAACACCAAGAAAACCAAATAAAATAAGTGCACCACACGCTTCTTTCAGGGTTCCCGCCAAAACTCTACGTAAGCATCGATAGTCCGGTGTTGGTAAACTTGATCAAAATGGTGGACAACTGTCATATAGGTAAGGTGCGAAAGAGATAACGCTCTACAGGCCCGAAATAAGCCGAAGTCTCCTTCCTAAAGTCGACGTGTATAATTTCTTGTAAATACTGAAACTAAATTAAATAAATAGGAGTCACTACAATCAATTTTAAATGCTATATTTAATAATAACAGTCAGTTTACATCATTACTTGCACATATATCTGATTCTTACATGTTTTTCTTTGCTTAGAAGATCAAGCTTATGTTCTGCATACCTACATCTTAAGAGAGAAATCACATACTTATATTATAATGAATGGTCTTGATATGATTCAAGTAAACTGTTTTTTATAGGGAAAATTCTGTGTGCTTCACTCAGCTTGCCGAATAATTTAATTCGTCGTAATTTTTACAATGTAGGTAAGTACCGATCATGAGTGATGTTTTTGATATCTCGAGATATTCTTTTTTTTTTATCTAAATTTATTTAGAGGCTTTTGTCCACTGAAGGATATGTCAGCCCCATCATAACTTAATCTTCAATATAATACACTTATTCATTGAGAAAGACACTTATTTATGCAATGATATAATACTTAATAATGATTTTGCTGCATCACTAAACGGTTGTCCTAATAAAGCTGTTATTGCTCCTATTTCATACTTATTGATTTTGTATATTTGCATAAATAATTGTCTTTCTCTTCCAAGTTTTACACATTCTACGAGTATATGATGGACATCATCCCTCGTACCACAAACATCACAGTTGGGAGAAGCTACTTTCCTCATTAAAAATCCGAATTGATTCGAGGGATAGTGGCCAGAACGTAACCTATGCGCTAATATAATAAAACTTCTGTTAACATTACTTGGCATAAACCAAGGGATTTGAGGCGGCTGATGTTGTATAGTTTTATACCATATACCCTTCTCTTTGCTTCTTTCGTCAAAATGTTCTTTAAACTTTTCATAACAAATAATTTTGAATTTTGAGAGAATTTCAGAGTAGAATGGAATAATGTTTAATTCGAAGCCTTCTGTGATTGCTAACTTTGCCAATCGATCAGCTTCTTCGTTCCCACACAAACTTATATGAGATGGAACCCATTGCAATTTCAGATTCACTTGACGATTTTTCAGATCGTGTACAGCTTTGATAATATTAAAAGCTACCGGTAAACCTCTGCTTAAACCAAAAGCGCATCGAGCTATGTGCTGTAAACTACTTTTACTGTCCGTAAAAATAACAAATTTTTGTCCGTTCTGTAATCTCACATGATTGAGAGCTTCGGAAATTGTAACGAGCTCCATGTGCATAATAGAGATGTTTGATTTAACTGTATATTTTTTTGCTACATTTCCTTTCTTACTACAATACGCAGCTCCAAGCCCGGCATCACTTTTTGACCCATCAGTATATATCTGTGTCCAATCAGAATATTTGGAATGTATTTCTTTTATTACATTGTACTTAAGAGATGTAATATCATAAAAGTTTTTGGCCTCTTTCACGCAGTTTAAATTAATTTCATAACTAGACCAGAAATCGAATTTAAACATTTCTAGTGGATTCGAAGAGTGTATAATGTTTACATTCACTGTATACCCTAGGAAGTAACGGTTTTTTAATGTTTTGCCAATATCTTTGATGGTGTGTGTTTGTGTTGAGTTTAATTCTGAGAATAGTTTTATTGTACTATTGTCTGACCAAGATATACATTTAACACAATATTTATATGCTAGATATAATCTCTTAAGAGATATTCTTACAATGACCCATAGTAAGATATCGCCTCAAAACACGATTCTTTTTTATTCGTTTTTAAGAATTCGAAAATTGAAATCGAAAATCAGTATTGATGTTTTAGTTTTAACAAATGGACGTATAACTCTCTTAATTTTTCAACTGTAGTGTAACTTATTGTGTTAAGTAAAGAACAGGGAAGTGAAAGCTCAAGTAATATAAAAATAAGTTAGTTAGAAAAGCTATACTTCTCTATTACACACGATTTGAAGATTTATATACATAGCTCATGTCACAATGTAAGTATATATAAAGAGATGACAGACAGAATGTTTTCACCATAGAGAAACACGGGCCACCGGCCGCGGCGGACCGGAGGGGAGTAGCCATAGCGTTTATTACCGATGCAAAACAGTCTGTAATTTTTTGCGGTGGGAAATGCGTGACATGCACACACACTACAAAAATCGTCTATTACTACGAAACTCACACCTTGACTTTAACAAAATACATAAACAATTTCACGAACTATTTTAAATATCTAGGCGACAGGCATAGGCCCAATTGGTCTTGCACTGATAAGACCGCCTGGTTATGTTGCATATTTGTTATGTATCTATAGTCCTATTTTCTAAAATCATTTGGTGTACAGTAAAGAATATTCTGTTCTATTTTTTACCTACTCTGAGATATTGTCAACACATTAAGTAGGTACACTTAGTAAAGAAGCTACAAAGCCGAAACTATCAGATTTTCTCTTTTCTAAGCTTCATTTGCAATATTTCTTGATGAGCAATGTACTTTCAACTGAAAATGTATTTAACATTTTAACTATTTATTGAGATATTTTTTTTTTCTGTAAAACCCCAAAAAAGTATGAAATTGAGAGTTTTTCGCGAATTTTCATGAATAAGCATTAAGCACCGGATAAAAGTTACAAGGCGTGGAAGAAAGCAAGAGTTTTAGAGTGAGGGATTTATTTAGTAAATATTTTTTTGTTGCAGCTTAACTCAAATGCCAAGTATGAAAATTGTGCATATTATTTATTAGTGAATGAACTAAAACTAGGTGTAATGATTTCGGAGAGCATTGTATTGACATTGTAGTTGATAGTCTAGAGTTGAGGATGACAAATAAATAGTTTTTCAAATTTTATGTATTTGTTCTTTGCCTTGTTTTGTTGTTGACCCTACTTTTTGTCATGAAGTGGCAAAGAAGCTTAAGCGCAATACACACGGAGCCCGCCGGCCCGCCGACACAGCCCGCCGAATCAACACGAGGACTATATGAAAAGAATCATGTCGTTGTACGGCCCTGTAATTCCCGGCACAATGGCATAATACCTTAAGCCTCAGGAGTGGTAACGGATCTGCATTTTGACCTCTGGCTGCAGTGATCACTTTACATCCATGTGAGCTGTACGTTTGTTTGCCACTTCCATTACATAAAAAAAAATTGCCACGCCTGAGCCTTCGATCTCTGTGCCGGAAATTACAGGGTCGTAGATTACCACCTGACCGGAACAAGATAGTGGTGAACACTACCACTTAGGCAAGTAGATTAACCCTTAACTGGTATCGTAAATTTGACTAACGAAACTAGTATCGTGGGGGCCGCGCGGCCCCCTATTAAAATTAGATTCTAGGATACAAATGTCTACAAGTTTTTTCAAGAATTAATTTGTTAGGATAAATAACAAGCTTGTTTTATGAAATTAATAAGTTTTTATTCATATACTTTTTTTAACTTATTTACTACAAGAGATCACAAAATTTGGTCAATTTTTTGGTATTTTTTTCTTAGCACTATAAAAATAAAAAAAAAACTATTTTTTCGAAAGTCTTTACCTAACATATGTGTTTCCTTATTTCTTATAAAATAAACTTTGAAAAAATAAACTCAAACATAAGTATTTCAACGTATTAGAAAAAAATTAACACAAAATTATAAACCTAAGTGTACTAAGCGGACTAATTTCAGTCGTACGTAGCTCCGCTCTGGTAAAAGCTTCAGCGCCGAACGTCCGGCACCCGCTGCGTGTCGCGACGTAATGAGATTACTCAAAATGGCAGCCGCGTACTATGCATAGTTTTTAAGAAATTCAAAAAAATATAACGTGTGGGGTCTGCGCGGCCCCCACGATACCGGTTAAGGGTTTAGTAATGCGGTAGTGCCTACTCCCACGAGCTCAGTCACTGGTGTTTACTACCAGTAAAAAAAAGACCTTGGACAGGAAGTGAATCCAGAATAGCATTTTATTCTTTTATAGTTTGCTACGCTGGGGTCCTGGGTTCGATTCCCTGCTCGAGTGCTCTCAAGATAAATATGTATTTTCCGTTATATATGGAACTATTGGGATTTGTCCGTTTTCTGGAAGTTTCCCAGTGAGAACTTCGAACAGCTATATAAAAGAAACTATTAGAAGTAAATGATACTAAATGTTTGATAAATGTAGATAAGGTATAGTAAGGTATAGATAAGTATCTTCAAAAATTCAAAACAACAAAAGACTACAACTCCACTATACTCGTTTACGTGTAGAGCGTCATCTAGAATATTCCATTGATACTTGAGCTGAGCTTACCTAGGTCACCGTTCCGTGATAGCGCCATCTGTCGGTTTCCCTTCGTACTGCTTAAGTACATATTAAACTATTTGTACCAAAACAGTAGTAGTATCGATGCTATGACATAGATGTCACTAAAGTTGTCGAGCCGAATGGTCCAGCGGGCTTTACCGACGACAACGACCGTTTAAACCTAGGCTCATGAGTTCAATTCCCGTATCGGGGCAAATATTCGTAAGGCCTAACAGATATTTGTTTCGTGGTCTGGGTGTTGGTATATGTGTTATCTGTGAACAACGGCACCCACGACACAAGTTTATACTTAGTGTGGGGACAGCCCCATACACTCACAGGAGTGTAAGCGTATTTTATTATTTATTATACAGTGAATTAAACAAAAAGTTTATTTATCATTTGGGATTCCAAGAATCGCGATATTACTATGTTACGAAATTATTTCACTGAACATTTAGGTACTTACATCTGAATTAAAAATTATTTCAATTATTAGTTATCCAAAAAGGCAGAAAGGTTCTCGAGTGGAGACCACGTATCGGCAAACGCAGCGTAGGACGTCCACCTGCAAGATGGACCGACGACCTGATCAAGGCTGCAGGTACCCGCTGGATGCACGTCGCTTCCGATCGGTCGGCATGGAGGTCCTTGGGGGAGGCCTATGTTCAGCAGTGGACGTCTTATGGCTGATATGATGATGATGATGATTAGTTATCCAAAAGAAAGGGATTAAAATAAGAACGAAAGTTCCACTCATATGTTCCTAGGTACCTTTATTGTTTATGTCATGAAGTTATGGTATAATTAATTAGTATTAATATGTTTACCTAGATAGTTCACAATGATGGTAAAAACCTTGAGAAAAAAGTTGGCACCGTATCCTATAAACATCTACATCAAATTAGAGATTTCACTTTTTTTAAACGAAATCACAAGGCCTTACATTACCATTTGACCGAAACACTATAGCATTGAACACTCTAATTTAACGGCAAGTAATTAAGGTAATGCGATGATACCTAAGCCCAAGAGCTCCGTCATTGGAGCTCTACCTCCAGTAAAAATTATCAGTAACAATTAAAGCTAGGTATTTTTCAGTGTTCTGCCTTGCTGTAGGTTGAGAGTAGGTACCTACCTAATGATCCAAAGTTGCAAATTCCTGTCAGTAAAATGTTTTACTAAAATAATCACAAAGCATGTTTATTCTAATGATACGATCAAAACCCGACATTATTCAAATGAAACAAGCCTGAAACAATTGATAACGGACATTAAATTGAAAATATCTATTCGCGGATATCAATTATAACAATTTGAAATAACAAATGATTTGTAAAATCCGGGATCGCCGTCGTATAGGATTATAAAGTCGGAACGGGATAGGAATACGGTTGATGAGTTTGTGCGAGTGAGAAGTCGCTTCAATTTGTTCTGTGTGAAGACAAACACCTTGAGAGATCCAAAGAGGCAATTAGACGTTTCCAGAAAATGTTAAACGCCATTTTGTTGATGTTTTAATCTGTCAAGCTATTCAGCTTGGATGGAATTTGGTATTTATTTTGTTTTATAATTATATTTTAGAGTAACTTTACGCATTTTGTTGTTCTTATTTAATTTTAATGTGAATGTTAAAGCGTAAGTAGGGCAAGCAGGGGCGAAGTCTACCGCCCGCCTATCGACATTGCTATTGTCGTTGTCATTGCTGTCAAATTTTCATGTCGATTAGTAGCTCTTTTTAAAGCAGTAGTGATAATCTGATTGTTTTTTTTTTGCTTTCGTAGGTTACAAGCGATAATGGTAGATAATTTCGATTATGGTTATTTAGTTAAAGTAAAAATCGACATGAAAATTTGACAGCAACGACAACGACAATAGTAATGAGGCTCCCAAACAAAAAAGATGACATAATTTTACGAGGTTCTTATTAAGTAAACATTTGTATTATTCAATTGGATTCTTCATGATAGCACATGCCAGTGAATTATTATAAAATACTACATTGCTTACAAATAAATTGGAAAGAAATATTAATAAAATACGCTCACACTCACTGTCCACACTAGGAAAACTATAAAAACCTGAGTCGTGAATGCCGTTGTACACACACAACACATGCACAAACACCCAGACAGGAAACAATTGGAGGAGAATTTTTACGTTAGTGCAACCGAACAATGGTTCTGTTGGGAGAACTCCAGTGACGGAGCTCGCGGGCGTAGGCACCACCGTACCCGATATACTTCGTGCTAAATGGTAGTGTTCAGCACTATCGTGTTCCGGTCAGGTGGTAATGTACGGACCTGTAATTTCCGGCACAGAGGCATAACACCTTAGACCTCAGGAGTAGTAACGCATCTGCATTTTGACCTTGGTCTTGGTGTCTATAGTCTACAGTCATCAGTGATTATCAATGTGAACTGCATGCTTGCTTGCCAATTCCATTACAAAAAAAATGGCCGTTAAACCATTTGAATAAAGCAATAATGAATACAATAGCACGGGAGAGACAGCAGCGTCCCGCGGTAAAACTGCCACTGTGATCGCCAATCCGCATGCCAAGCGTGGCGATTATGGAATATTCTCCCCAAATTGACATCGTCGGAGCAAGCTTTTGTTTAGTTTATGTACTAATGGAGACGTTCCAAAATGTACGGACCTTGGGCCCGCACCTTGTACGCTATATTGAGAGAAGAAGCATAAAATACTAAATAATTTTCAGCTATTGAAATCGTATGGTATACCTACCTTCAATTTATTGTCGTAAGTATATTTCAAAAACAATAATGTCATAGTAGCAATATTATGGTGACATACCTACCTTTTGTTGTCATACAAAAATTAAAACTAGCTTCACGCCTGTAATCTCTGAAGGGGTAGGCAGAGGTAAATGCATGCATTCAAGCATACATGCAAATACCCACGATTCGCCGCTTATGTTTTAGCCCATGTAACAGGTGGCGAGCCTGTTGACATCTCCGGGCACATTACCAAACTTCGAGGTACTGGGCAATATCCAGAAAATGGAAAAATCCCAATAGAACCAGAGATGGAGGACTTTACAGCATTATCTCTGATAACCCCGGGAATCGAATCCAGGACCTCAGCGTAGTAGTAGTGGCCTGCTACCACTAGGCTACCGAAGCAGTTCCTACTGTTTGAAAGACTTCGCATTAGCAAGCAGCAGCACCCAGAAGAACGCGCTGTATTTGGTAGGTGGGAAGGCGCGAAGGTTGCGTCCCACACCAAGGATATACCCACCTTCCAAAGCATAAGCGTCATGCCGCCTGATCTCTTGCTTTCGTCACTCGCCAATTCATTGGGTTCCCATTTAGCTGACACGCCTTTGGAGAAGAGCACAAAAGATTGTGTCGTTTAAAAGTGCATGGCGTTTAAATCTGACTGCGTTTTTACTGCAGAATAAAGCATGGATCCCTGAGGGTCAACCTCTCCGTCAATGATGCAGAGCGTAACTAAGCAGGTGGTGAGCCGAAAGGATGGTGAAAATCCAATAAAGTACCTACACATGTTATATGGCTTAATGAAAATCCATGAAAAAACTGATATGAATAAATATTTAAGTTTATAAAGTTATTTAAAAAGCTGTATATACATTTAAAGCAAAAATACTGTAATCAAGATCTAATTTTGATAAATAATCGGGCTGAGACGCGGGATCAGCGTCCGCGGTGTGGCGAAGGTGAAGGGTTTTTTTTTAATGTAATAAAAGTGGCAAACAAGCGTGCAGTTCACATTGATGTTAAGTGATGACTGCAGCCTATAGACACTTGCACAAAGACCAAGGTCAAATTGCAGATGCATTACCACTCCTGAGGCCTAAGGTGTTATGGCCTCTTTGCCGGAAATTACAGGGCCATACATTACCACCTGACCGGAACACGATAGTGCTGAACACTACTATTTAGCGGCAAGTATATTAGATAATGCGGTGGTGCCTGCGCCCGCGAGTTCCGTCACTGGAGCTCTACCACCAGTAAAATTATAATTTTGAGATAAAGTAAGAAGACATACTATTTTTATTTCAATATCTAGACTTACCTAGTCACTTTTAGCTTCGCTTTTATAAAAGTAATAAGACTACATCCCCGCGTTTGTTTGCAATTTCGCTCAGTTCTAGGAATTATTCATTACACTTAATAACTATGATTTGCAAGATTAACTTGTTAGATCCAACCGACCAGGATGTAATGCAATTCTCGTCAAATTATGTTCAAAATAAAATGAATCAATTATTTAATAATCACATTTGAATTATCGTTGGCCAATAGTGAAGATTGGTAACAGGAATTCTGATTATTATTGACAAAAACCAACAAAAGCAAATCTAGAATTGAGGTCTAGACTTTTTTCAGGTTTTATTAAAGCGGATATTATTTGTAAATTAAGCTTTGTAAGTGAAATATCAAAAGTTGTGGCATTTCAAGTTGATAATGACTAATTGAGCCCATGGACGGTTTTATTTATTTTCCGCTCGTTATTTTTGAAACCACTTCTAAGATATTTATTTTAATTTATGGTGTAGGTATGTAATAGGTATATTAAAATAAACTGTAGTAAATTCTTAAGGAACTAAAGTATTTAATTTAATAAGGATTAATATTGTATTGCTGTTAATAGCTTTCCAATTGCCGCATTGTAAGTAAAATTTTTTTTGGATGTTATTATTATATCTAGTATAATAACCTTTCCTTAAAAAATAGATATCATGTCAAAGCGAACTTTTTTGTAGATCTACTAAAGAGAAAATGTTCCACCGCACATTGTTTTGTTATATCTCAAAAGGCTCAGGCAGCGTCTTAGCTGAAAGGTTAGTGGCTGGCTTCATTATTTCCGACACCTCCAACACTTATTGTTATATTCCAATCAAATTTACACTAAACGTTAACAAGTTATACACACAAATCATCCTCATGAATTACTCTATGTTTTAGTGAAATTCTGTGCAGTAATCTTTAAGTTCATCGCGAACAGATAGACAGCGTCGGTGGACTTTATCTATTCAGGTTTCAGTGGCGTTAGTGGTGTTGGTAGCGTTGGTGGAGTTGGTAGGCTTGGTCGCGTTGGTGGCATTGGAGGCTTTAGTGGCGTTAGTCTAATATCGTGTACAGAGAATTATTAATGTCAATCAGATTTTTTTAGCTATCCGTACCTAAGTGTTTTCGTGTGATCCAAAATTAACCAAAATTTATATCCAAAAAATGCTTAACCGAAGACACTATTCCACGCGAACGAAGTTGTGGGCATAGCTAGTTTTATAATGTGTATAGATTGTACTATGCAAACCCTATAATTACATACCTTAAATAACCATTACACGAGACTGCAAACTTTGAGTCTATGCGATATTATTAAACTGTCCCCGCCTCTGACAGCCGGATTCAGATCTTATATCCGTGGAAAATTTAAAAGGAAAATATATCTGGTTGTCGAAACAGCGCTAACAAATGTGTTAGCAGAAGAGTGATCGCGAGATTACCCCGGGCTCCGGATTAGCCCCAATTTTAAATTGTTGATTACTTTACCCCACCCCGTACACCCGCCATGCTGCGGGTACTTGTAGGTGCTATGATTGGTGCAGGTAACATTTTGATGAAAGCATCGTACAAGATTTGTATAAAAAAATTAAAAATAAACGTCTTTGAATGTTGTCAACGTTTACTAAACGTTTTCTGATGTTTAAAATATTTTTAATTTACCACAAAAAAATGTTCGCATGAAGCACGCATGGCGTTACGGCTGGTGTAGATTGTAAGCGATCTACTTGGTTAGGCGATACAAGCGTGGTCGGGTATGTGATAGGTGACCGCTAGTGGCAAATTAAAATGCGTATTTCCGTGCTTCGGAGGGCACGTTAAGCCGTCGGTCCCGGTTGCTATCGATAGACAGCAGTCTTAACGACTGCCTTCGACGACCTTGTCGGAGGCCTTATGGATGGTTTGAAAACATCCGACAGCGGGTTGGCCACTTACCCGTATATCCACCAAGCCGCATTGGAGCAGCGTGGTGGGGTAAGCTCCAGGCCTCCCTCTAAAAAGGAGAGAAACTCACCGCCAAAAAGGGGGAATATATTTAATTACGCTAAACATACAAATATAACTTCAGTGTATATTTATGCCATACAAAAAATACATATATTTTTTTACAATGTTTTTTTATTAACTTTAAATTTTTATTATATCGAATCACTACGGCATATTTGTAGAGAGACGACATTATTATATTATCTGTACCTATCTTTCTAACAGCCTAAAAAAATCTTCTAAAATCTGCACTTGGGTACCTACACTACCTACATACTACCGCACCATTGGAATAGTTTAATCGCCATTTATCGGCTGACTGACAGCATAGTAGAAGAATTCTACCAGTAGAAAAAAATGCTTCCGCTACTGGGTTCTATGCACTGGTTTTACTACTTCACTGGTGGTAGAGCTCCAGTGACGGAGCTCGTGGTCGTAGGCATCACCGCATTACCTACTATACTTGGCGCTAAATGGTAGTGTTCAGCACTATCGTGTTACGGTCAGGTGGTAATGTATGGCCCTGTAATTTCCGGCACAGAGGCATAACACCTTAGACCTCAGGAGTGGTAACGCATCTGCATTTTGACCTTGGTCTTTCTGTAGATGTCTATAGGCTGCAGTCATCACTTAACATCTATATCTACAAATAAACAAAATTGAAAAAGAATGTGTCTGTTTATAATATAAAAATAACCGCTTTTTACTAAATGCATATGAATTTATACACGGCACATATACCAAAACAACATTTATTTACTATTTTTGTGTCTGTCTGTCTGTTTGGCGGGGCTAATCTTGGGAACGGCTTGACCGATTTTGACGGGACTTACATTGGCAGATAGCTGATGTAATAAGGAGTAACTTAGGCTACTTTTATACTAGCTGCGCCCACGACTTCGCCCGGGTAGAACAATCATAAATACTCAAGCGGGCGTAGTCGCGGGCACAGCTAGTCAATAATAATAATCTGCAAGCTCGTTTCCCACCTTCCTTACAAAAAAAAAAGCTAACCAATTTTAATACGAATAATCAATCAAGGTAGTTAAACTAATATCCACAAAAAGAAAACGTAAACTCTATTTACGTATCAAATCAACAGGAAAAGTGTCCAAGTGAATAATAAAGGTCAAGTCCCCTTCCCTTTGTTTGGTCAACTAATCGCTGGGCCATGAAAGAGCCCGGCTTGTTGACTTAGTACCCATTTCCTTGGTCCGGCCCTTCGTAAAAATATGTCTTACCAAAATTGATTGCCCGAAGCTGTTGATATGGTGTTTTTCTTTTGTGGTGTAGTTTGTGACCGGATGTTTTGATTGTAGGTGATATTTAAAAATGTTTTTTATTTAGCAAAGATTTATTGAGTATCTATATCTATCTTCTTCTTATAGTGCCACTTCTCTACGAAGGTTTGGTGACCATCACGGCAATCCGAATTTATGAAGCTGCAGCACGGAATAGAGATCGAATACTTAGATTTAACCATTCTCCCAAAATTTTCAACCAGGATGTTCTTCTTCTACCATCTATATCTATACATATTATAAAACAAAGTCTCCAGCTGCGTCTGTCTGTCTATACGCGATAAACTCATAGACTACTATATATATAGACTACTATAGGCTAGGATTTTCATGCAGTTTACACCAATAGAGTGATTCATGGTTACTGAACATCATTTCTTAAAATGTTGTGTAAATTTATTGGAATATAATAAATGTTGGAGTTGTCGGAAAAAATAAGCCTGCCTGGGAGCTTTCATCGAAGGCGCTGCCCGTTTTCTAAACCCTTTGAGATATAGCAAAGTAACTACGGTGGAATATATCCTTTTTAGAAGATCTACAAAAAAGTATGCGATGGCATATAATCTATCTTTTGATGATATATTTTTTTAATACTATTATATCTACCAAAAAATGGATTACCTACTTACATTTCTGTAATAGGAAAGCTATTTACATCAATCCTTATCATATTAAATACATAAGTTACCTAAGACATTTCATGCACATTAATATAATATGAAGCGCTCATGGCCCCGCGGCTGATGTAGATCGTAAGCGATCTACTCGGTTAAGCAATACGACCGCGGTCTGGTGTGTGATGGGTGAACACTAGTGGCAAATTAAAATGCGCGTTTCCGTGGTTCGGAGGACAAGTTAAGCCATCGGTCCCGGTTGCTATCGATAGATAACAGTCGTTAAACCTTAAATTTATTGGGTTTGAAATATCCGACAGCGGTTTAGCCACTATCCCGTATCTCCACCAACCCGCATTGGAGCAGCGTGGTGGAGTAAGCTCCAGGCCTCCCTCCAAAAAGGGGAGAGACTCGTGTCCAGCAATAGGACGTTTCAAGGGTTGCTATTATTATAATATGATTATACATATAATATGATGATGATGATGATGATGAATTACACCATATGATTAAGAAAAAAGAACAAGCAATTTGGATTTGAATAACATCTTTTAATTCTTCACATCATATTATCTCTGAAAGCCGAAACGGGCTAATTTTTTAGTATGGCCGTTTATATTACAATATATATTAAATCCTGTACGACAAAAAAGGCAAATTTGCACCTTTATAATCCCAGATGTTCACAATCACACGCACCATTACACTATTTGGTATAACACTCGCAATTGTGTACGGGAATCGAACGCGCGACCCGGCATCGGCAGATGCTGGCTAATTGTTCAAGGCCGTAATGTATTTAACGCTCACGCTAATCGATTATGGTGTATTAGATGTCCATATTTGTTAAATGTTTAATAGGTGTTACTGAAATTATGTCATATTGTCGGAGAATAAACTGGTGACTGTTTTTTTATCTGACGAAGGTGGCAAACAAGCATGCACTTATCTTCCTGCTTCCTAGATGTATAGCTCTTAAGATCAGCGCTGCTTGTTTTACAATCAGCAATTATGTTGAGCTAGGAAAAATTTATACCCTTGCTATATTGCATCTAGCTGTATAGCTGTAGGTGATTGTTATTAATCTTAGCTGAAATTAAAATAAGTTTGATTTTCTTTACTTTTTAATTATTTGAAATGTATATTTTGTACTGTACATACCTTTAATAGGCATATTCATCAGACCAATGCTTCTGTTTTATATTTTGTAACTATTTGATGTACTATGCTGTTGGAGTGTCAATAAAATAAATAAATACCCATGACCTAAAAATACAATTGTTCATAAATATGTTCGATGTTGCAGATCTTTAGATACATTGTTATAAATAAACATTCTTTCTTTCTTTTATTTAACGAAAAATGGAAAGAAAAATTTGACTTCAGGCGAGACTCGAACTCGCGGCCTAAAAAATACCAAAAAGCAATGCAATAAATGTGAAGGAAAGATTTGACAAATCGGGCAGGACTTCAGTAGCTCAATTGGAAGAGCGGCTGGACTAGATTTCAAGTAGGCCGCGAGTTCGAGTCTCGCCTGAAGTCAAATTTTTCTTTCCATTTTTCGTTAAATAAAATATATTTCACAAGCATGTGTTAATGCGAAATAATATAAAACAATCATTCTTTCTTTCTTTCACTTCACTTGGATATTAAGTGATAGCCTATACATAAAGGAAAAAAAAACAAAGGTCAAAATGCAGATTCATTGCCACCCCTGAGACCTTAGATGTTATGTCTCTGTGATAGTTATTACGGAGCCATATTATTATTTAACCGGAACACGATAGTGCTGAATATTAAGTATACCATTTGGCATATAGGTAAGGTAGTACGGTGGTGCCTTTTCGCGTTCGTTTCTGCCCAGAGCGTGCAAATTGTGGAACGAACTTCCCTTCTAAGACATTTCCTACAAGGCTACAAGGTCGGGTTCTTAAAACAGGTGTCATAAAAGTTATTCAGGGTTGGCAGCGCTTTGGCAACTCCCTTGGTGTTGCAAATGTTAATAGGCGACGGTGACCACTTTCCATATAGTCTTCTGCTTGTCTGCTTTGGCATAAAAAACAATTAATAACATTTTGAAACTAGTAATTTTGAATAAATAAAAAGAAAAACCCTCACAATATTTTACAATATATCACACAATATACACTTGCGAGCTTTAAACTCGAATCACTTAAACTGGGGCGGTAGTAAAAATACCAACGCGGGATAGGCAGCAGCATCCCGCGATTAAATTTCACTGTCAATTTATTGGCCTTAAAAAGTATCTATGTCAGAAAGGCAAGATTCGCAAATGGCGACATTATACTTCAAATTGAAAGTTATACACACATACCATGACAATAACTCTATAGACGCATACATTCGCAAATTGTTCGCTTCACGCCGATCATTTTACCGCGTTAATCCTATTCAACTATCACGTTCGCTTAATCCTATTATGTCTAGATAGGCACTTTTCACCTATAAAAACTGAATCAAATTTCAACCGTACACTGAAAACATAAAGTTTAGTTTCCCTTAAACTGAATAACAGTATAGTTAGT
This sequence comes from Macrosoma leucophasiata, assembly GCA_036365455.1. Lineage (NCBI taxonomy): Eukaryota > Metazoa > Arthropoda > Insecta > Lepidoptera > Hedylidae > Macrosoma > Macrosoma leucophasiata. Next base: position 971,044 of record JAWQUS010000004.1, on the reverse strand, counting down.
GTGGTATAATGTGAAATATCTACACAATTGACATTGATAGAAATAATGCGTTTTCAGTTAAACGCCACACGATTGACGTTTGTTAGAACAGATTGCTGGTATTAGTGATTCGGCTTTTGACGGGCAAGTGATATGGGCAAATAGGGCCATGTGGTCGTTTTGTGACGGTAATGGATCAAATAAACCTGTTTATTTATGTTATATTGTACAATATAGAGTAAATAAAATCCTATGTATGACTTTAGAACTATCACAGCGACATCACTAAGGTCTTAGGGATGGCAACGTATTTGCATTTTGACCTCTGTCTATAGGTTACAGTCATGATTTAACATCAATGTGAACTGAATGCTTGTTTGCCACTTTCATTAGTCGTGTTAGTTACACCGCTTATAACTCAAGATCGGCTTAACCAATTTTTATGATTTTTGTGTTGTTGGGTTTTTTTTTCGCCGGGAATATTATAATAAGTATTCATCATACCATCATCATATCAGCCATAAGACGTCCACTGCTGAACATAGGCCTCCCCCAAGGACCTCCATGCCGACCGATCGGAAGCGACGTGCATCCAGCGGGTACCTGCAGCCTTGATCAGGTCGTCGGTCCATCTTGCAGGTGGACGTCCTACGCTGCGTTTGCCGACACGTGGTCTCCACTCGAGAATCTTTCTGCCCCAGCGGCTATCGGTTCTCCGAGCTATGTGCCCTGCCCATTGCCACTTCAGCTTGGAAATCTGCTTGGCTATGTCAGCGACTTTCGTTCGCCTACGGATCTCCTCATTTCTGATTCGATCCAGTAGGGAAACGCCGAGCATAGCCCTTTCCATTGACCGCTGAGTGACTTGGAGCTTTCGCACGAGACCCATCGTGAGAGACCACGTCTCGGCACCGTAGGTCATCACCGGTAAAACGCACTGGTTAAAGACTTTCGTCTTCAAGGACTGCGGGATGTTTGACGAGAAAACGCTCCTTAACTTCCCGAACGCTGCCCAGCCGAGTTGAATTCGGTGAATGACCTCTTTCTCGAAGTTCGACCTGCCTAGTTGTATGGTTTGTCCTAAATAGACGTAGTCGTCGACAACTTCGAGCATCGAGTTCCCAACGGACACTGGAGTGGGCGACACAAGGTTATTGAACATGACCTTGGTCTTATCCATGTTCATTTTAAGGCCCACTCTTTGGGACACTCGATTGAGGTCTTCGAGCATTGTGCTGAGATCTTCCAGCGACTCTGCCATGACTATAATATCGTCGGCAAACCGAAGGTGAGTGATGTATTCGCCGTTGATATTGATGCCTAGTCCTTGCCATTCCAGGAGCTTGAAGGCGTCTTCCATTGCATTGGTGAAGAGCAGAGGTGAGATGACATCTCCCTGTCTTACTCTCCTCTGCAAAGGAATCGCCTTCGTGCATTGGTCCTGTACTCGGACTGACATGGTGGCGTTTTTATACAGACACTTCAACACTTCGATATACCGATAGTCAATGTGGCAACGCTGTAAAGACTGCAGCACAGCCCATGTTTCAACCGAATCAAAGGCTTTCTCATAGTCCACGAACGCTAAGCATAATGGCTGGTTATACTCCTCGGACTTCTGTATAACCTGCCGCAGCGTGTGTATGTGGTCTATGGTACTTTAGCCTTTTCGGAAACCGGCTTGTTCGGGAGGCTGGAAGTCATCAAACCTGCGAGCGAGACGGTTCGTGATCACCCTCGAAAACAGCTTGTAGACATGGCTCAGAAGCGAGATGGGTCTATAGTTCTTCAATAGGGCTTTATCACCTTTTTTGAAGAAAAGTACCACCACGCCTCTGTTCCATGCTTCTGGCGTAGTACCTTGGAATAGGACGGAATTAAAGAGCTTCTGAAGGACTTTCAGTAACGGTGATCCACCCGCTTGCAGAAGCTCTGTAGTGATTCCGTCCTCTCCAGGCGCCTTGTTGTTCTTAAGCTGTTTGAGGGCCATCCTAATCTCGTACAGGCTGATGTCCGGGATATCTTCGGTATAGTGTCGGGTTAATTTGGCTCTCGGGTCTCTAACCAAATCAGAGGCAGGTTGTGCGACCGAGGTATATAACTGCCCATAGAACCTTTCGATCTCCCGCAATACCTCAGGCTTAGTCGACGCTAAACTGCCGTCCTCTGTCTTCAGCTGCGTCAGCCGGCTCTGTCCAATAGACAGATCCCTTGCAAACATTTTGGAGCCCTTGTTTCTCTCTATCGTTTCCTCAACACATTTTGTGTTGAAGGATCTGATATCGTGCCGCAAGGACTGTTGGATCTGTCTATTAAGTTGCCGGTATTTTTCAGCTTCATCAGAGGTCTGCAGTGTCATTGAGCGTCGTTCTGCCATAAGGTTGAGGGTTTGATCGGTTAGTTTGTGAGGTCTATTTCGTCGGCGAGTTTTAAAGTATTTATACCCCACCGACTGGACAGTTTCTACCAACCTGTCATTCATATCGTCCACTGAGATGCAATCCTCCAGACAAGCAAAGCGATTTTTCAATTCGAGCTGAAAGCTCTCGGGGTTTGGTATGTGAGAAATAGTAGGTCGGAGCGTAGACTTCATTAGACGAGATCTTTCGATCTTAATGTTTAAATTCAATGTGCCCCTAACCATTCGGTGATCACTTCCGGTTTTCACCCTGTGAATCACGGAGACATCATTGAATATGTGTTTCTTGTTGGTCATAATGAAGTCTATCTCATTTTTTGTGGAACCGTCTGGGCTTATCCAGGTCCATTTCCTATGAGGCGGCTTCTTGAAAAAGGAGTTCATCATAAAAAGTTCCTCCTTCTCCAGAAAATTGGCCAGCCTCTGGCCCCTAGGGCTCCGATTCCCACATCCAAATTGCCCCACTCTCAGCTCATTATCGCATCCCTTGCCTTAAGTATTAAAATATGATATTCATCAATAAATAAATAAAAATAATGTAGGTAAAACATCAGTAATACCTACTAATAGACTGAGAGATACTGAACCCTCCGATCACCGTTGGTCCTGTAAGGCTAGAAATTTTTGTAGGGATAAATCATAACACGCTAAGTACAAAAACCATCGCCTGGCAAGGATCTGCCAGTCACGTGACCAACCCCACATATTGAAAATGTAAAAAAAAAAGTAAATAATAAACTTGAACATGTAAGGCTGAAATTCTTATATGTTTTAGTTTATATATAAAGAAGTTTAAAAAAAATTGACAAGCGATTCCGATGAGCACAAGTGCCTGCCAGGCGAACCGAAAGGTGTGCTATATGTATGAATAAAATAAACTTTTTTCTGTAAAGTTGAAATTTATATAGGTGTTTGTCTAAGATATTTGAGGTAAGTAGCTTCAATAACAGGCGGTTCTGGATAGCATAAAAAAATCGGCCAAGTGCGAGTCGGACTCGCGCATAAAGTGTTCCGTACAAAAAATTTACTTAAAACTTACGATTGTTGTATGGGAGCCCCCCTTTGATGTTTACTTTATATTTATTTAGTTATTTATTATGAAAGGTAATATACAAATCAATATTCTGTGAATATTTTAAGAGTCTATCTGCTACCGTTATTAATATTGAGCAAAAATACGAAAAAAAAACACGTTTATTGTATGGGGACCCCCCTGAATATTTTTATTTTTGTAATTTTTAATATTTGTTGTTATAACGGCAATGAAAATACATAACTAGTGAAAATTTCAGCTCTTTAGCTATCACGATTTATGAGATACAACCTGATGAAAGACAGAGATCTGTTCTTCAGCTTCACTTGACTCATTTTCAACAGCATCATCAAGATTTTCAAACCGCCCATAAGGTATCTCATATGCCGTTATAGAAAGAAAGCTGAAATTTTCACAAGTTATGTATTTCCGTTGCCGCTATAACAACAAATATAAAAAAATATTAAAGGCGGTCTCCATACAATAAACGTGTGAAAATTTCAGCTTTCTTGCTTTATCGGTATATGACATACAGCCTGGTGACAGACAGACGGACGGACGGACAGACAGACAGCGGCGGCTTAGTAACAGGGTCCCGTTTTACTTTTCAGGTACGGCACCCTAACAAAAAAAACAGTTCCTTCTTCTATGTACGAAATATTATTACAACAGCCGACAGATGCTGCTGAAAATGAGTCAAGTGAAGCTGAAGAACAGATCTCTGTCTGTCATCAGGCTGTATCTCATAAACCGTGATAGCTAAAAAGCTGAAATTTTCACTAGTTATGTATTTCCATTGCCGCTATGACAACAAATAGTAAAAATCAAAACAATTTAAATATTCCGGAAGGTCCCCATAATATAAACGTGTTTTTTTCGTAATTTTGCTCAATATTAACAACGGTAGCAGTAGACTCTTAAAATATTCACAGAATATTGATTTGTATGTTATCTTTCATAAGAAATATCTAAATAAAAATAAAGTAAACATCAAAGGGGGCTCCCATACAACAAACGTGTTTTTTTTTCGTATTTTTGCTCAATATTAATAACGGTAGCAGATAGACTCTTAAAATATTCACAGAATATTGATTTGTTTATTACCTTTCATAATAAATAACTAAATAAATATAAAGTAAACATCAAAGGGCTCCCATACAACAAAGGGCTCCCATACAACATTACGTAATTTTTAAGCAATTTTTTTGTACGGAACACTTTATGCGCAAGTCCGATTCGCACTTGGCCGATTTTTTTATGCTATTCAGAACCGCCTGTTATTGAAGCTACTTACCTCAAATATCTTAGACAAACACCTATATAAATTTCAACTTTACAGAAGAAAGTTTATTTTATTCATACATTTAGCACACATTTCGGTTCGCCTGGCAGGCACTTGTGCTCATCGGAATCGCCTGTCAATTTTTTTAAAAACTTCTCTATATATAAACTAAAACATATAAGAATTTCAGCCTTAGATGTTCAAGTTTATTATTTTTATTTTTTTTTTACATTTTCAAAAATGTGGGGTTGGTGGCAGGCAGATCCTTGCCAGGCGATGGTTTTTGTACTTGGCATGTTATGATTTATCCCTATAAAAATTTCCAGCCTTACAGGACCAACAGTGGTCGGAGGGTTCAGTATCTCTTAGACCATAACAGCGACATATTACAAAAAGCATTTTTTTGTCAGCTCATATACAGTCTGACAACTCACCAAAACGATTAGTTTTTTTTTTAATTTATTTTACTAGCCGTGGCTTTAACATTATTGTATAGTTCATAGAGCGACACGGGCCCATTGCTCTATGGTATGGCTAAGCGACGTTTATCGGGTCAGCTAGTAATACCTATATAAACATTCTTCATGAAACATTCTATCTATTGATAAAAACCGCATAAAAATCTGTGCAGTCTCTGAGTTTATCGCGAACAGACAGACAGAGAGACCCGACAAGGGACTTTGCTTTAATATATATAGAAGATATATAATAGATAGATAGATGCATATTTAAACAAGTCCTCGTGTTCGGTGGCACAAGACCAAAGTGTATGAACGCGACTAAACATAATATATTGATCGAGTTCATCTGATTATCACGTAAATTATGTTCAGATTACGGCAATAAAAACATATTAAATATATATATTTGTTTACGCGACGGCGACTCTCAATGCATTGGTTTAGATGTGGTTTACATGGCGATACTGAGGCCGGACTATGACGTTTTATTGTCAAACCAAACTCGACTTTGGTTAGGTGGCAACACACCTGCAATGAGTGTAGCTCGCGTAATCATAAACACATCAAGATTGGTTGTTTCACACACAAAATTACACATCTAATCTCTCTAGAGCAGTGGTCCTCAAAGTGTGCTCCGTGGAGCCCTTGGCCTTCACGAAACACTTGTCAGGGCTCCACAATAACATCGATCATATTGAAATGAAATTACAAAATTAATATAAAATCAATTGTAATATTTATTTTTATTAAAGTAAGTAAGTATTGGTCAAATTTTATCAAAATGGTCGACAAACGTCAAATAAGTACGGTGCGAAAGAGATAACGCTGTACAGACCCGAAATAAGCCGAAGTCTCCTTCCTAGGCTCGATGTGCAAAATTTATTGTTGAGCACTATACAATTTGGTCGACAAAACTCTGCTGTAGGTATGTTGACGTAACAGATTTTTGTAAAAATATTAAACCCTATAAAGTAATATGTGATATGATTTCATGATTAAATTTAATAATCAGTACCTAATTAATTTTTACTGTTTCTGTTTTTGTAAGTTTCTGTTTTTAAGTAAATTTCTTTTCAAAAAAGTTTTAGAACCACTGCTCGAGAGGAATTATGATTACACGTTTCTGTGTGTCTATGATAACCTGCACGATATATTTACGGCCAAATACTGAAAAGTCACTTAAATCGGAACATGAAACGGGACTTAAAAGTCTTTCGAGACGTGCAAACGACAGAGATAGCTTATATTTGAGCATTGCTTAAAATTATGTGACGTTTGAGTATTCGGCCATTATTATCTCAGTTTAAAGGTAAGCCAGCAGAACATTTTAACCATCATGTTAGCTGCTCTTAAAGATTGAATAAGCTGAGTATAAGTATTCGGCACGAGTCGAAGCGAAGGCTTTATTTTCATAACTCTAAGCCCTGTTTACTTCTTATTTTGGTATATCATTGGTGACGCTATATTATTGAGCCTCTTAAATATATTCCGTTCATTATTATAGTGAGTGTGAAGTATTTCTAGAATAGAAATGAATTTGAAATTGTTTTTTCAAATGAATACAATTCAAATGAGAAGAGAATTCCTGAGATCTAAGCTATTATGCCTCTGTGCCAGACATTACAGGGTAAGGGATAAGTGCTATTAGTATTTTTTCGCTTTTCGGAAGTTTCCTAGTGCCATCCTCTGAGTTTGATAATGTTTCCGGAGATGTGGGCCCGGTCAGCCTAACGCCCTAACTACACACAGTACAAATATGAACAGTATGGAAACTACGTTCAAAACGTTCAAAACGGCACACTCACACAAACATGCGCATGGACGAGTAGCGAGTGACTCGGAGCTGCAGCACCGCAAGAACCGCTTAGAGGCCTCGTTGATGCACATGTTTGCACGATTGCGCCGTTTCAACGTTTTGTACGTAGTTTCCATACTGCTCATACTTGTACTGTGCCTGAGTTAGGGCTCTGTCAACCGGATAGTGTAATAAGCGGCAACCCGGCGCGAGGCCACGCTAACCCTTTCTGCCGGACCCTGAATACCGTGTCGTGTAATAGCCTTTTTAGATTTACAATAAAATACAGTTAAAATTTTAAAATAAGATAGGTATTTCGTAGATCTTTATATAGTGACTGTCAAGGAAGAGCAGGACCTCCTAACACAGGTATTGTATATTTAAAAGGAGGTCCTGGCCACGGTTTAATGTAAAACATATGATCTATCAAATAAAGTTTTTTTTGTGAAGCTATCTATGCTGCAGTCATCACTTAACATCTATGTGAACTGCAAGCTTGTCTGCCACCTCCATTACATAAAACAAAAAGATTACCATCATCGTAATAATCGACCAAATAATTAACATTCACACCGAAACTCTAATTAGTTGTTATTCATCTTCAAATTTAATGATATAATAACAAAAAAGTGGCGAAATAGGCGGCGCAAGTGTAGTGATTAATGCAGTAAGTTGTCTAACTAGGTGCGGGTTCGGATCCAAAGAGAGCAACGTAAGCCGAGCCTGATAAATGAGCCTCCATTGTCGGCTACTTGTGTTTGTAGGCGCGATCGGTTTTGAATAACATTGAGTTCTGTAGATACGTACCTATACTGTAGGTGGAACTAGAATGAAGTCTAGCAAGAAAAACAAAATATCTGCATTTTGACCTTGGTCTTTGTGTGAGTGTCTATTGGTCCAAGAGCTAGTGAACCCTCCGAGTATCGGAACGCCTCTAGCCTAGAAATTTTTGTAGGGATGAGTCATAATAGGCTAAGTACGATAACCATCGCCTGGCAAGGATCAGCCCGTCACGTCATCTGGATTTCTGATGAGAAAAGTTGCTTCCATATTTTATATACGAGTATATACTTTTGTCAACTGCTTGTAAATTAATCACGACTATCGTAGTTTTCAACCTTATTTTTGAAGCTATACTTCTTCTGGCGCGAGTGGAACAAAATGATGATATGTAGTTAATATTTACTATGCGCGCGCACACCGACAGTTAAAAGCGACATTCGAAAGTAAGTTGTTGAACAGATAAAAGCAACAGTCAGTTAATCAGTTATGCGGTTGACATGGCTTAAGACAAAACCCCTTTAAAACAATTGATTAAAAAAAAACAGTCAGTTGCTAAAGTATTTTGTCGTGTTATGTACAAATACTGTTTTTTAATTCAATGCAATCAGATCCTCAAACCACGTTGTTGGCAGAAATATTTATTTTTTATAGTTGTATAGGTATTTTACATAGTACAGAACTAATTCAATCGGCCATTAAATCATTTTTGTTCTTCTTTGAATAGACTGAACTCGTCTCCATATAGCACTAGTCTACTTCATCGGGCAATTAAACAAAAACTTTTTTATCTCATCAAAGAACCCTAAAGACACGAAAATAAAAACAGACTCGTACCTTTTGTCCGGCGGTGTATTAAACGTGAAAAGTCGATGCGAGTGTATTGACGCCTTATAGCGTCAGTTCCATTTGTGTCGAGTCATTAATGGCGGCTATAGACGTTCTATGGTTTGGGAACCTATTGGCTGTTGTGTTGATGTTGTATAGCTACTGGATTAAGTTCGGGGCAAAGGCCAAACAAAAAAATTAAAAAAGCTATTCTGTAATAGCCCTGTGGCTCCGTACAATTAATGAATTTCTTATGTTATCAAAAATGACACAAACTATTTGAGTTCAGATACGACCCGGTTAGTCCAGCGGTGTGAGCCGACAGTTTGATTTGAAGAGTCGCGGGTTCGATCCCCGCACCGGGACAAATATTTGTATGGCCTACAGATATTTGTTTCGGGTCTGGGTGTTTGTGTATGTGTTGTGTGTGTACAACGGCACCCACGACACAGGTTTATACCTAAGTGTAAGGCTGTGAGTGTAAGCGTATTTTATTTTTATAATTTTTGGCCCTGCAATTTCCGGCACAGACCTGAGTTGTTATGTCTCTGTGATAGTTATTACTGAGCCATACATGGTCTACATATCTGTAGACCATACAAATATTTGTCCTGGTGCGGAGATCGAACCCGCCACCCTTCACATCACCTCTGACCTCTGGACTAACTTAATCGTCAATTTGTAAGAAGTCAGGCACATTTAGTTTAGTTTCTTACCTATTTATCTTTCTATTGTCTACCATTCAGTTTTACGACTGCACCCATAAAAGGTTTATCTTTCCTTCTTCCTTTCTGCCAACCTCTACACTTTAAAATGTGTTTAAAATAAGTAAATGTATTCGTCACATTACGCGTCATTTCATCCGCAACAGGCAGTTAGTGGGATCGGAGCGGAAACGAGCGTTCACACACGTCCTATAAAAACATTAGTGACAGACAGACAGACTGATACCCTGTTTGTTTTGTTACATAATGTTATCATAATATGCTAATGTCTCACTTCGTGGGAGTGTTTGCAGCGTCAGTTATGGACAGGTAGATGGAGTATCATTGGTTATTTTTTGGAATGTGTGAGGCAAACAAACGGTTCATATTATTATGTGGGATATGGACTATTTTTTATTATAAGTCTGAAATGTATAAGAAGAAAAAAATATTTTTGAAACCTCTCGTAACCTATTTCTTATCACGTATGAAGAGAATGATGAATGTAGAAGCACGGGAGGTGTGTCAGGAACCGGATATCTGGCGCTCCACACTCTCTGCCTATCCCGAAAGGGACTTGGCGTGAAGATTAATACAACAAGTTTATCCATCGAAAGCATTTTATATAACAATTCGAAGTAAAATCCCCAACATTATTAAATTATGATTGACATTCCATTATCAAAGCCAATAAGAAATCACGTTCCAAATAACAATTGTACGATATCTAATAACATTAAAGAATAACATTCAAGATTTATTCGTGTCCATTACAACTAAGCAGATAATATAAAGGTGCAATGTAAAAGATAATTCAACAAATAAGTGTATTGATAGACGGTAAAATTGGATCTGTCAATTGTCGATATAATCCGTAAGGTCTATTGAAGGTACGAACTTACACAACATCCGCATGACTAGTGCTGGTGTCACACTGGCAGGATTTTGTTTACCTGTACAAAAAGAATGATCGAAATTAAAAAAAAATATATATATATATATACAAATCAATTGCTATTCGTAAGTCTCGCTAAAACTCGAGAACGGCTAAACCGATTTGGCTAATTTTATTTTGAAAGATTTTTGGAAGTCCAGGGAAGGTATAAAAGATAAGAAAATACGAAGAAATTGAAGGGAAATAGAAAAAACCACAATTTCATTTTCCTATACAAATAGTCCGTATCTATAAAACCTTTGACAGTTTATTTCATTCTGAGGCAATACGAAGTTTGCCGGATCAGCTAGTTCAAAATAAAATTTTAATTTTTCAACCTTGAACTTCAATGGACTTCATTTGTTAGAACTCTATCTAACAAATGAGGAGAGCAGAAAATTTCTTTGCTGAAAATATATTATCAACTTCGCAATTTGTGTTCTTTTTATGTAATGATGGTGGCAAAAGGTCCGACCCTGCGTTTCGTGACCCGCTGCGCCAGTGAGCTTGACACGATCTGACCTGATGTTATGTGGGACTGAAATCATCCGCGCTGGGTTCGAGACCCGGGTGAAGGACATTCCCTCCTGGGGCACGGCCATAAGCCCAGCTAGAGCCAGGGCAACGGTTGCTTCGTGCTACTGTAGGCGTCGTCATCTTGTTAGGAACGCCTGCCACCCTTTGTCGTTGCAGCCGAGTGCCGAAGAAGCCCGCTGCAACCATCGGAAATAGAGGACGAGAGCGTAACTGGACCTGGATGCCAACACCATTGTGACATGAGTCCACAATGCCTACTTCCTCCATCACAGCTCCTAAGAAGAAAAAAAGAAGGCACCTAACGCTGCCATGCAGCCGTAGGGCAGAAGAAGCTACAGCAGAGAGGGATGTTCCGGTGCCACATCCGCGTCGCGCGAAGACCAGTGATGATGATGGTGACAAAAAGTGAATACCACTGATGGTGGGTTTTTACTGGTGGTAGAGCTCCAGTGACGGAGCTCGCGGGCGTAGGTTCCGGTTAGGTGGTAATGTACGCCCCTGTAATTTCCGGCACAGAGGCATAACACCTTAGGCCTCAGGAGTGGTAACGCATCTGCATTTTGACCTTGGACTTTGTGTGGGTGTCTATAGGCTGCAGTCATCACTTAACATCAATGTGAAATGCATGTATGTTTACCACTTCAATTACATAGACAAAAAGATGTAAGTAAGTCAGACATTTTTGTTTCAGACAACATCAGTTTCTTAAATAAGGTTATAATGTCATGTTAACCTTCTATTTTGAAGTCGTTTAATTAAGTGCAAAAGGCAAGTGTGACCGCGGCATAATATTTCGCAAAAACCGTTTCCTCCATCACAAAGCGAGGCTTTACAAAGCATTGAACCGGAAATATGGCGTGTAATAAAAGTCATTTTTTCACACTGCCCACCCCCCGCTCAATGGATTTGAGAGACCATTCATGAATTCAATGACTCGTAGTGATTGTAGTAATTTTTTTCAATGATTTCGTGACTTTTTGTTAAAAATAGAGTGGAATTGTTGACTTTGATCCATAATTTTCCAAAAGGTGTATTAGCCCGATTTAATGTTTATGGCGGTATGTCTTCGATGGAGTAGATAGAGGTGCATTATCATTGTGATTTATGAATTACCCATAATTAGAAGTAATTTGTTTGTTGTTCAGTTCGTTCAGTGGTGTGTAACGGCCGTTTGATTCGAGGGTCACGAGTTCGATCCCCGTACTGGAACAAATTTTCGCATGCCCTACATATATTTGTTTATCGTCTGGGTCCTGCATTTCGACCTCTCTTTTTGTGTGAATGTCTATATATGTCTGCAGTCGTCACTTAAAATCCATGTGAGATGCATAACTGTTTGTCGCCTTCGTTAAAAAGATTGTGAACTGCGTGGAATATAGTGATTAAATAAGTCGACTGTCTCGGCTGAATATTAGATTTATTATCTCCAACTCTATAATGGTGAGTGCTCTGCTGAACTTTTTGATATGGTCATTGTACCCGCCGAAGAGAGAGGTTCCACTCACACAAACTGGACGCATGGCAGTGTTCAAAGGTTCGGTTTTCGCGTTAATTTTTGCCCAGAAAGTATAAATTGTGGAACGAACTTCCATCTGAAGTGTTCCCTTGGTGCTACAAAATGGGGTTCTTCAAAAATGACGTCAAAAGAATCCTTCAGGGCTGGCAGCTCTTTGGTAACTGTTGCAACCCTCGGTTATGCAAATGCTCATAGGCGTCGGTGACCATTTTCCATCAGGTGGCCCGTTTGCGTGTCTGTCAACCTAAAGCAGCATTTATATCTTACTACACAACGTGATGGGATGTGTGATGCAACACACACTACCACTTTTAACAAAAAATATAGGTACTTAGTTCTAAACATAAAAACTGAAATTTAAACAGTGAAACTTTATCATCTGCATTCTTATGACCTTACCGTAAAAATAACTAATTACAGCACGTCATCAAGTATCATTAACCAAATTGGTTGACACTTGACTTGAAAAAAAGGTAACAAAAACCCGACATGGCAGACAGCGTGGCACCGATCACAATGCGCAGGAGTTTACCCAACGAATAGGGAAACAACAATAATAGACGATCGCGTACACAACATCCAACTTTATTGCAATAGCTATAAAGTTGAACAGGAGCGCAAATGAAATTTAGTCGCCTCCTAAGATTATTTCTTACAAAAATATTGACGGATTTTAGACTATTCTTAAAGGGCCGGTCAGACTCACGGTAGTGAATCCACGAACAAAATCTTACACAAGGATTCGGTTCGTGATTCATGTTCAAATGTTTTTGACTCACTTTTTGTGTTATTTTACTTCACTCGATCCATATAGGTAGGTAAAATAATAATTTTCTTTTTGTAAGCAATTTTTTTGTCTATAATTTTTGTAAATACTTCATGCGTTTCAAATTAATATCGTTTTTCTTACAAGTAACAGTAGTTAGTATAACTTATTTAAATATAGAAATAACTTCTCTTAAATATTTATTTGCATTATACTTATATCAGCAAAAAATACGTCAACTAAATAACCCTCTAGCACATGTCCCCAATAAAAATTGGTCAGAATAAAAAAAAAATCAAGTAGATAGGTACCTAAAAATGCATGATCTGTAATGTCACAGTATTTTTATTTCTCAGTGATAGGTCACTCATTTACCTGATATTTTGACTTTTCCGTATGTGTCTCAAAAATGAATTTCAAAATGATTACTGTGAATGAGTTTTTTTAGAACGTTTTTCTACACAGATACATATAAATTTTGTTTAAAAAATATAATTAAATACATAGTTATTTTGAAATCTGGTTTTGTGTATCTACATGTTTATAGGCTACAACAGTACCCACTTACCATCAATGTGAGCTGTATGAGTGTCTGTCTGCATATTTTTTCTTGTCAAACTTAACGGTGACTTGCCGTGAGTGAGGACTACGCTTTAAAACGGTAGGCGAGGTGTCAAAGTCAAACGACCATTTAGCTGTCAAGAGCGAGGAATGTCATTCACGAGGTAATGGATAGCTGTAGGAAGGAAGTACAGGTATTGAGAAAAAATATTGAATGAACGCAACGTATAGGGGGTGGGTTTTGTGGGTGCTGTACAATTTTATAGAATTTTATTATGGGTCGTTTTAATTGCCGTGCTTTGTTTCGACGGTGCGTTTGAGAACAAGGTTCCGTTTAAAAGGTATAAGTAGGTTATGCTTGTGAATATTTTACCAGTTTCAGTTTATTTATAGTAATTTATAACTTTAAAAATAAGTGTATGTACCAAAACGGTTTTATTTGTGTTAGGAAAAAGAGAGTAATAAAAAAGAGAGCATGGAACGTTCTGTTGATACCTATTTTAGTTATTAAGTATTTTGGACCATTATTTATTGTATTTTTGTTTACTTTTCCATTTTAATCAACGTATCGCTTGTTATTCGCTTTAATTTTATATTTGTAATTTGACCTATCACAAGCAAATTTTATTAATTCCAAGTGATGAAATAAGTTTTTGAGTTTGAGTTTGATGAAAATGGTAAACCAGCATTACATGGATGTGAAGTAAAGACTACAGTTTTAAAAAAACTTAGAGCTAAGTTGTTTTTCCTTGTGATAGTTATTACGGGGTTATACAATACCATCTAACCAGATCGATAGTGCTGAACACTACTATTGAGGGTAATGCAGTGCATCCTCTATTCTATGTAAAGCCTCGGTTTCCGACCCCGGAACTCTGACAAGTCTATCTATATTTCTGTGTATGGGACAAAGGAGTATATAATATATAGCTGACGAGTCATGTTTATTTCATGCTTTTACTTTTCAAGTGTCCAGGTTACACGAAATAACATTCGAACTGCATCACCATCGAAAGAGTTCTAATTCATGAAAAAACCCGCATTAGACAGTTAGGCACTCTGCCTTCTCTTTCACGGAACACATAAGCTACGTTTATGTTTTATAAAAAAATGTTTTAATGTTCCTATTACAAAAGAATCATCATCACTTCTGCCGAAAGATGTCCACAGCTGGACAGTAAATAGTAACATAATAATAATGGCAACCCATTATACGTCCTACTGCTGGGCACGAGTCTCTCCCCTCTTGGCCCTCCCCTCAGGCCTGGAGCTTAATCCACCACGCTGCTCCAATGCGGATTGGTGGAGATACAGGTTAGTGGCCAACCCGCTGTCGGATGTTTTCAAACCGCCCATAAGGACAAGGTTTAACGACTGCCATCTATCGATAGCTACCGGGACCGACGGCTTTACGTGCCTTCCGAAGCACGGAAACGCGCATTTTGATTTGCCACTAGCGGTCACCCATCACACACCCGACCGCGCCCGTGACGCTTAACCGAGTAGATCGTTTATGATCAACACCAGCCGCGGGGCAATGCGCGCTTCAATACCAAGCCACATATTTAGGTAATTTTTTCTACAGTTTTAGTAGATCACATATTAACTCTCTTCCTCCATCATTTTCGTTAACAGCCTGTATACAATATTAATGATATGTCAACCAAAATTCCCTTTATTCCTACAAAAACAATCTCGCATTTCACATGGGTGAGCAAGACGGCATGTGTGCAAGCGAGCCACAATAATACTCGTAGTGCCCGCGCTAATGACGCCTGTATATCGTTTATAATTATTTTTATATCGCCTGGTGATGTGGTACCTATTGTTTATCGATATTTCTTGTAAAAATATTATTTTACTTAATTTATGTAGATATAAATATTACTCTCTACGTTGCAATATTCTTCGCCTACCATAGTCCATAAAAAATATACAAGCCATTTATTTTGGCCTTTAATACTTTTACTGGTGGTAGAGTTCCAATCCAGGAGCTCGAGGGCGTAGGTATCACCGCATTACCTAATTTATCTGCCGCTAAATAGTAGTGTTCAGAAAGAAATAAAGAAAGAATGAAAGAAAAGAAAGAAAAATATATTTATTTGGACAGTAAAAAACAAAACAGAAAAAAAAGATGGAAAACAAAAAAAAAGAATTTAGTTATACAAAACAAAACATAAATTATGAAATTGTCCAAAATGGCAGCAGGATCAGCACTATTGTGTTCCGGTTAGATGGTAATGTATGGTCCCGTTATAACTATCTTAATCCTTAGGGGTGGCAACGCATCTGCACTTTGACCTCTGGTTTTTGTGTAGATGTCTATAGGCTACAGTCGTCACTTAACATCCATGGGAACTGCATGCTTGTTTGACATCATATAAAAAAATTATAAGAAAAATACATTGAATAAATAGATATTTGCGTAGAAAAGTTTACAATCGATATTTTCGCATCGACACAATACCAATCACTAAGGAGCACCAAGCACTATTGATACAAAGCCTACAATAATCCTTTTCGGCTACCGGTTCGGACTGACCGCGTTTTTTATTATAGGATTATAATAACCACGTAAACAACGTCTCTAGCCACGAGAAAGTAAACTTTATGGCACTAGAAATACAATTTTTGTTAGCTGTAAAGTTAGCTTGTTAAGGGTAAATCCAGGTTTCTTTAGTTATTAATTCACGATTTATTGGTCTTTTGATGCGATTGCTCCTGCGCCGGATGTGAACGAATGCCTTTAATGAGGCTCGATTAACTTTTCGTGTTCAGGTGAATAAAATATCGCATCTGTATTCACATAGAGTAGGCAGAGATACGTAAACTTCATGCCTGTATTTTTTCGAAGGGAACTACTACTTTTTTTATGTTAAGGAAGTGGCAAACAAGCATGCAGTTCACATTGATGTTAAGTGATGACTGCAGCCTATAGACACCCACACAAAGACCGAGGTCAAAATGCAGATGCGTTACCACTCCTGAGGCCTAAGGTGTTATGCCTCTGTGCCGGAAATTACAGGGCCGTACATTACCACCTGACCGGAACACGATAGTGCTGAACACTACCATTTAGCGGCAAGTATATTAGGTAATGCGATGGTGCCTACGCCCGCGAGCTCCGTCACTGGTGCTCTACCACCAGTAAAAACTTGGACTTATCTACTTATATTCTTTTACTGCTACTAGCTTACTATCTAAGTTCATAATCACTTAGTAACGATTGTTATGTTTTACGCTTATTGTTATTTACTTAATATTTTAGAGTTACTGTAGGTATATACTTTATCTTTTTGTGAGATTTCGACAAACCGACTTAATCACAGGTATTTTTCAGGTAAGGTTCGATTCATAGAAATACGAATAGGTACTTAATTTATATTTTTGTGGTTCAACTCATATCTTATAAGTAATTACGGGGAAATTTTTATTTATATTTCGTTATTGGCCAAGTGATTAAATGAATTTTGAATCTTGAAACACCCACAAGAAAGACACAAAGAAGAGCTAATCCTAAACTCCTGGAGGATAATTCTTGCAGCTTCAGGCAGGAATCGAACCTGCGGGCTGCGACCTCAGGATAATCAGTCCAGCCGCTTTACCACTAAGCTACCAAAGCCAACATCCAGATTTCTTTTTCATTTTTTTATATTCAGAGATCAATTAATCTTAATAAAATTAAAAAAATATATATTCTCCCTATTTTTTATTTTAGGGCCAGTTTTTTCGAGATAAATAGAGGGACATGGAAAGAACCTACAAACCTGTAGACCCACTAGTGAAGTGATCAGAATTCTGTTTTTTTTTCCTTTTACCTCACTGTGTAATTGTGTAATAGGTACGTATAAGTAATAAGCTTTTCCTTCCGAATACCAACCTTCACCATTGGAGCTTAACCGATTAACCGTTGCAAACCAAAATAGCTGTGCACTGTTTATTTAAGTAGGTATTCTTTTGAAAAAGGAAATGGATATTTGAACGAAAGTCAACATAGCCCTTGTCACTAAGTTGTTTCTTTTTTACGTTCCGTTTTTTGACATTAAATCTGTCAACTTGGCATATTTCCGAATGGTGACAGAGTTATATGATTCAAGTTCCTTTTTTTGGATCAAAATTGACTTTGTGAGAAAGTTTAAGAACTATAAACGCTTACGAAAAATTATATATACCATAGATTTATTATCTGCTTCGTTAGAAAATCTATGATATATACCTGCTTAGACTGTGGGATTTTTTTTCATATTTCGCCTATTTACTTCGAACACTGGATTTCAGCGAAATCATGAACGATTTCTTGAAGAAATTTCGTTCGTTGACGCTAAATATGATTCAGATAATTCTTGCTTATGATTACATTTATCTACGAGTATAACATTATGTTCGTTATATGCAAAAATCTACTTGGTTCATATAATTTTATTTTGCTGAAATGTTGAAAAAAAAAAGTATAATTTAGAAAATAATTTATTCTGGGGTAGCCTTCACTCTGCTATTTCCTATGGTTTATGTATGACCTCGTAACTTGAAATCTTTGTTTTTTATGTAGACGCTTAAAGGTATACACTTAAAAAACCATCGAGCTCTGTCACTGAAACTCTACCATCGACTAAAAATCTAAGGCAACTTCCACGTATTAATTTTTCTGCTCCACCATCGAGAATCACCTAAACATAATTTTAATACGCTCCAAGCACCAATAAAGCGACGTACACACTAGCGACGAGTAATAAATTAATGAAACATATAAATAAATAAATATACGAATAAATCCGTCCTTATTTATGTCATTGTGACGCGCGATGGCGATTTAATGACGCCACGACGGACAGACGGATTATTGTCAGTGATATTAGTCATAAAATCAATCTCGTGTGTTACCGGCCTAACCTCGGCTGTATTTTACAAAGCAGAGGTAGTTAATCAAATATTGGTGTTCGATTTTGAATTTTATTGTTTGTGAGTTAAAGTAAGAATTAATTTGGGTGCGGTGGTGGTATAATTGTGAGTGAATTATGGTCGGAATAGGGCAGTGTTAATCCTGTAGGCATGGTGAGATTGATTCTACAGATGAGATTTGGTTTAGTTTTATTTTAATCGCGCATGCAACGTGAGTTGGCAATAATAATATTATTATGAATCTCACAAGTCCTTTTTTATTCGGTTAATACTGACGTCGATGGTGTGTACTATATCTCAGAAAAAAACTAGTTTATTTATTTATATATTTTATTGACACACCAACAGTGGGTATAGTACATCAAATAGTTACAAGATATAAAACAGAAGCATTGGTCTGATGTGTATGCCTATTACAGGTATGAACAGCTTTCCAATTAATTCAAGTGCAACACGAAGATTAGATAAATCAAAATCTAGATAAAATGTATATTATATAATTAAATACTAAAGAAGATGAAACGCATTTAAATTTCAACTAAGATTAATAACAATAACCTACAGCTATACAGCTAGATGCAATGTAATGATTCCAGCACTCTACTTTTTAGTTCGCGCAGGATTTGAACCTGCGATCTCTGGATTATTAGCCTAGCCGCTTCACTACAAGCTACCGAAGCGTCTCATGTGTACATCCAATTTTTTTTGTAAGAATGTGGCAAACAACCATGCAGCTCACATTGATGTCAAGTGATGACTGTAGCCTATAGACATCTACACAAAAACCAGAAGTCAACATAGAGTGTTATGTACCACTCCTAAAACCATAGTTTTTATGTCTGTGTGAAAGATATTACGGGGCTTTATTACCATCTAACCGGAACACTATAGTGCTGAACACTACCATTTGGCGGGAGATAATTAGGTAACGCGGTGGTGCCTAGCTCCTGCACTGGAACTCTACCACCAGTCATAATTTTCTTTCCATTTTGTCAACAACCGAAAGTCTGTCAATCGGAGTGCAGAGTACGCAGATCTCGAGCCCAATGAACCCTTCATCATTCATCTACTCAGATAACCTCCAAATTTTGCTAGCATAGAACGCAATGCTCGAAATCGCGACACTGCCTGACAGCCAATCACAGCGCTTTAGTTACGTCTCCCGCAACCCCGCGTACCTCAAAGAACGGTGAACACGGATCCGAACAAATATTCACTAATGCGGTATCTATTGGAGGTGATCTGTTTTCATCTAGGACCAAATCGTACGACCGCACTTTTGTGCTCGATTGTTGGGTGAGTCGTATGTCAGATGACCAGGGTCCGACCGCCTAACTCAAATGCTTTCGTGGTGTTTTCAATTATGACGTTATTCTGTTAGCTTCGTACCGCCTAACTTTTGCCTAAAAGTGTTTTTGTCAGCAGGTACCTATTTACATACTATAAGCAGAGCAAAATGTTTTAATAGGTAGGTACGTGGTACGAAACTGACAAGACGACGTAACAATCGAAGAAAGCATCACAAAAGCATTAGAGGTAAGGCAGTCGGCCCCCAGATGGTACAATAAAAAAAAACACTTTTTTTTGCGTCAACTGAACAGGATGAGATTCTACTCAACTAGATCTCTGTAGCCTTTCCATGTTAATGGCATACAAGTTTGCCAATCATGACAGACATAAAAAAAAAGGTTTGTTCAATAATGTGAAAGTACAGCCGTTCCCAATGTTGGTCCAGTAATATATTCCATGTAACATGTTCATAAGTCAATTACAACGTAATACGCGGTTATAATTACTGGTGAGTACGCCGTCTAGGATTAATTTTATTATAATAACCTGTAAGCCTTTTTACATTACACGATATTTTGTAAGTCAAAGTCAAAAGTTGATTAATCATTAGAGATTATAAGAATCGCTTATTCGTTCGTTCGTCTAAAATAGTATTTTTTTTATTATCATAAGTGTACTTTTGTGGACTTATGTAGGCAGCACGTCTTTAGTGTGTAAACACACTATACCGAATCTACGCGACGGAATTTCGACGGCTAATTTAACGTTTCGATATATTCGGCTGATATTACACACTATACCTAAGTGCCGAACTTACGGGGCACAACTTCAGTTCAGTGTGGTGTGTGTCGGCATAGTGCGTGTCAGCAATCAAACCGAACTTCGGTCCTACTCCCGAATTTAATAAGTCCGCAGCGTAATTTCGACACAGTGTGTGTCAATAATTCAAATAGCATTGCTGGCGTTATAGTGCCGAACTTCCGTCGCGTAGCTTCGGCATAGTGTGTTTACACACTTAGAGGGCACTAGTCTACTTCACCGGGGATTCGGCGAGCGCAGAGGGCGCTCCAGCCTAAATAAACGTTACCACAATTACTGTCTAAGGGAGACCCCTGTAGGTCCCAACCTCGTCTTAGGGCGTTACGGAGGAACACATAAGACATATATGCGATTAGGTTCTCACTCTCATGGCATGGGACGGCGATCCGACACGACCGGAGAGAGATCGGACGCAGCACACCGACGGCTTTGTGTGCTCTGCGACGCACTTGTACCACACTCTAGGCTACTACTGGACATTTCATAAAAAAAATAAATAACAGCTTTTTCTGACCTGGGCACCAAACCTGGGACATCAGCATCGCGATTGCGATGGACCACTGGACCAACGAGGCAGTCAAATGCTTACGTATATAAAGAACGAAAGAAAGACAACAAAGAGTTTAGGAGAAGAAAAGGAGACAACCTTGGGAGATCTTAAGGGAAGATGGCCTTTACATACTGCTTATCTTATTTCATCCCAAGTGATACATTTTTTTTTCGGAAAAATCTATTAGGTATCCTGATAATTAGTACTAGATTAAGACGTTGTAAAGTGTGGTCGCATTATGTTGTTACACTATAGACACAGAACAAAATAGAACAATCACGACACGATTATTATCGTCAACTGTAAAACACCCCACGCGCACATAAAGGTCCAAGCACACTCACTCATTTACATGTAATAAAAAGTAGCATTAAAGTGAAGTCTTGATTAATAGCAGCTCATGTCTCAGCAGTTAAATGGTGTTATTTATTGCTATTTAAAATGTTTTAATGCCAACGGAGCTTTATCGTCTCTGACGGGCTTGGAACTCGAATTATTATCGGCAATGTTTTTATTTGTGTCGATAACTTACGGAATGTGTTTTTTTCTATTCTTTCGATTTTTTGTTGATCTTAAATAGGATGGGAATAAGAGAAAGTGATAAGTTTGATTCTGTTCTATTAGTTGGCCTTAATGTTTAAGTTCAAGGTAATAAGTTCTCTGTGTATCTTATACGAGTAACAACTGTATTACGATTAGGGATGTTACCGATACACATTATTCTGAAACACCGAAGTTTTACTGGAAAAATATCGATGATCTCTGTTGCCAACCATCGATATCGATGTTATTTAAACCGATGTTTTTCCCAGGTTAGGTTTTTCAGGTATATTTCTATTTTTTTCATGGGTCAGAAACCCGAAACTTTTTGCTCACTGTAGTAGTGAAATAGAAGACGATATTTTTATGTTAAGTTATATTTTAACTTTAATATTTTTTTTTTTCTTTTACAGAAATTCTTTTTTTCTCTTTTGTGTATTTTTACTACCTACAGGTTACTTTGCATTTGTTTAGTTTTTAATTAGTAGGTATATAATTATTGTTATATCTTGTGTAAATATATATGTTCAGTTTTCACTCGACAATAGTGTTCGACTGCGCAAAAGGGTACAATTATTTCTCAAAACGTATTGTATGCATTGTCAATTTACTGGTTTTTTACTGGTGGTAGAGCTCCAGTGACGGAGGTATGTTCAGCACTATCGTGTTCCGGTCAGGTGGTAATGTACGGCTCTGTAATTTCCGGCACAGAGGTATAACACCTTAGGCCTCAGGAGTGGTAACGCATCTGCATTTTGACCTTTGGTCATTGTGTGGGCTCTATAGGCTGCAGTCATCACTTAACATCGATGTGAACTAAACGCTTGTTTGCCATTTTTGTAACATTAAAAAAAAATATTGATGACTAACTCATATTCTATAAAAACTTAACACCCTACCAATTTTAAAATACCCTACGAAACTGGTGTTAATAAGCGACAATCAACAATACTACTGAGTAATAATAATATAAACAATAATTTAGTACAGGAGTGTATAATAACCTATAGTTGGTGAGGCTGGCGAGTCGCGGGTGTTTACTAATTACATCCACGCACCTATCCCGCCCTTTACTGCCTTTTGTGTATTGCCAATACTTACTACGACGTCTGATTTTGCTTGCGAGAAGCTTAGTGTGAGATTCACATACCGCACTACGGCTTCACTTTGAGCAAAGTATGCGAACTGTCAGAAAAAGTATGAATTTTGATGGCCATACAAATATTTGTCCCGGTGCGGGGATCGAATCCGCGACCCTTCGAATCACACGGTCATCTCACACCGCTGGACTAACCGGGTCGTAAAAAGTTAGAAACTTAAGGGAGCATAGATACTAACCTATTAACGCCATCAGTGGTGAGGTAACGATCACGCTGTAACCCCCCCCGGCTGCTTGCTTCTGAACTCCTCACAGTTTGAGCCATTTGGCTCCGAACAACGCTGGAGGCGTGCGAAACACCTGCATCAGAGAATATGTAATAATAGAACGTACCTGCATGCCAACCTACAAGGTACCTTTATCTATTCGGCGTTCCCTGCTCAGACCACTCACAATACCAGGCGTCCCATACCGCCCAGGTGGAGCGGTTCATAGCCACACAGTTCGGTGCGAGGGTACGAAGAAGTTCAACCCTGACAAACGACGCGACCAACGTTAGGCATCTGGGGACAGGGTGCAAGGCCGACGACGAACCCGTACCCCTCATCTCCAGCCATCTCCTCACCACACTTTTACTGGTGTTAGAGCTCCAGTGACGGAGCTCGCGGGCGTAGGCACCACCGCATTACCTAATATACTTACCGCTTAATGGTAGTGTTCAGCACTACACAGCACAGTGTTATTATCGTGTTCCGGTCAGGTGGTAATGTACGGCCCTGTAATTTCCGGTACAGAGGCGTAACACCTTAGGCCTCAAGAGTAGTAACGCATCTGCACTTTGACCTTGGTCTTTGTGTGGGTGTCTATAGGCTGCAGTCATCACTTAACATCGATGTGAACTGCATGCTTGTTTGCCACTTTCATTACATAAAAAAAACAGCAGCGAGTGGCGGACAGTGCTAAATCCTGCGACCTCGCTGAGTTCATCTTCACTTCAATGAGGTAACCACCAATTACTGCCCTCCCCCCCCCACCGCGACAAGGCGGACCCGTGTAATTCTTCATAAACCGACGTAGCATAATATCATAATGTAAATATAGAAATTAATTTTTGCATTAAATTAAATTATATCAACGAATGAACAGACATTGTTCAATTTGTTGTTATATTTATTTATAATGACCACCATAAATGTTTATAGCGATGGGCGAATTCATAATTTCAATGAAGGTTGTAATGTTAACAGCACAGGACCGCAGTCGCCATATTTATTATTATGATAACAATAATTTAGTTTATTATTGGATTATTCTGATTAATGCAATTCTCTGAAGCGCGTAGCTTTAGTTTACTATTGATAACGGCCATTGGTAGAACTGAAAGGATATTATTTTATTCATTCCTTCTACCGAGATACGGCTTCTGGATTATATAATTTAAAGACCGTTTCTTTTCTTAGAGTAGGGCGACCAAAGAAAAGATGGAGCGACGACATAGTGGAGGCAGCAGGTGCTACCTGGACCCAGATGGCTCAGGATCGTAGCACATGGCTATTCATGGAGGAGGCCTTTTACCAGTAATGGGTGCCCGAATAATACAAATATATATATATCTTTTAATGTAATCAATATTGGTTATTTTTATTGTTATTTAAGGTGAATAAGGGCTATTTTATTTATTCTTTTCTTAGTCTATATTAATAACTTGCCTAACACCATCAGTGATGATCAAGAGAAGGCATTGTTTGCTGGTGACACTTCTAAACTGTTCAAAATATTACTATATATTAACCTTTTATTAGATGTAGAAACACAACATGTGTATAATGTACTATTCATAGTTCAAACGAATGTTATGATAAATGAAGAAGTATTACATAGTGTTCAGTGTATCCTCAAGCATTTAGGTAGGCCAGTATTCAAACCAGGATCTTAGACTTAGCAGTCGATCACACCAGCGCTATGTAACGGTTAACGGTCAGAAAGTCAAGAATTTTACTGGTGGTAGAGCTCCAGTGATGGAGTTCGCGGGCGAATGCACCACCGCATTACCTAATATACTTGCCGCTAAATGGTAGTGTTCAGCACTATCGTGTTCCAGTCAGGTGGTAATGTATGGCCCTGTAATTTCCGGCACAGAGGCATAACATCTTAGGCGTCAGGAGTGGTAACGCATCTACATTTTGACCTTGGTCTTTGTGTGGGTGTCTATAGGCTACAGTCATAGTCTTAACATCAATGTGAACTGCATGCTTGTTTGCCACTTCCATTACATTAAAAAAAATTGTCATAATCTCGCATAGAATTATATTAGGTACAATAATGTGTTTTATATTATTTCGCATTAACACATGCTTGTCAAATATTTTTTAAAGAAAAATGAAAAAAAAAAATTGACTTCAGGCGAGACTCGGACTCGCGGCCTACTGGGAATCTAGTCCAGCCGCTCTTCCAATTGAGCTACTGAAGTCCTGCCCGATTTGTCAAATCTTTCCTTCACATTTATTGCATTGCTTTATGGTAGCAGTAGCGCCATCTATTGCCAACTATGCTAGTTAGGCAACCGATATAATAGACTTTGCAGTTTATTGAATATCGTAAAGAAGTCGCTTTTACCCTTAATAATTGTTTTATATTATTTCGCATTAACACATGCTTGTGAAATATTTTTTAAAGAAAAGAACAATTTATGTGTGTGTTGACTATACAAAATCCCGTAAGAGAGTCCAATAAAAATATCGTAAGACTTAAAACTTACAATTTTTTTTTTATATTTTACATTTTTTATATGTATGTAGCTTCAAGTCAAGTTCCTTACGAGATGGGCAAAGAGCGTGGAGTTTTGTGATAATGATATATTAACCAAGTTCTGTAAGTTCTAGTTTTGATTTACTATTAACATATATTTTTGCTTTTAGGGCGTGTAATAGCTCTATCTAAGTAATATGTGATTTCTAGACTCTATAAAGATCTATTTGAAATAAAAACATTTTCTTTGCCTCTCTCTTACACACTTCCCGTGTCTTTTCTATATTCATCAGTTTCATCACTCTCAATTTAGAATAGAAATGGTGGAATCTTCCCCCTCGTAGCGCGGGGAGGCTCAGTAACTGAAGAGGAAACCAGACGTTTTTTGATAGGGGGACGTTATAAGGCCGCGGAGAGAGGAGTATCTAGTTGAGGGTCCAACGACCCGGTTAGTCCAGCGGTGTGAGATGACCGCTTGATTCGAAGGGTCGCGAGTTCGATCCCCGCACCGGGACAAATATTTGTATAGCCTACAGATATTTGTTTCAGGTCTGGGTGTTTGTGTATGTGTTGTATGTGTACAACGGCACCCACAACACAGGTTTATACCTACTGTGGGTCTGTGAGTGTAAGCGTATTTTATTTTATTGTTATTTTTTTTATTTTAACTCCTTTTTGTCCTTTGGCGTTGTGAGTGATGGACGCCCATCGCCCGACTTGAGAAAGGTCCCAGTGCTGGCTGGCTAGCGTGTAGGAGCTTTGCTCATCACTAGCGTGATTGGAGCCCATGGGTTTGGACTATGGAGACATTGGTAGCGAAAAGCCGCCGGCGAGGTTCGAACACCGCAGGGTTTTGGTGAGTATGAGTCTCACAGTACCCGCCGTCTGTTTCACTTGACAGCGGATGCCCATAATGAGTTTCTCCGCGTAAAAAGGTAGTGAGGAAGCAACTTTTATACCATTAGATAGTTATGTGTCTTTTACATACTGAAAAAAGATTTCACTGTGTGTCTAATAGGAGCAAAAGGGTTCATTTTTGGTACTAGCCACGAGAACCCAAAAAAATCAATTTTATGAACTGCCGCAGTGTTTATCACCATATCGAGGGACATCTTTAATACCTCATTTTATTAGAAGATACACATAGCGTGATACGATCGACGTGTTCCAATGATTTGTGACAACGTTTTGTTTTAGGCCCATCATGGCCTCACATGTCTTTATTTATTGCGTGCCCAATAAAATCATTTATCTTTTGTACTTTATACTATGTCGGTTTATTGTTCTAATAAATATTAATGCTGTTTTTTGATTTCTTTATTCGAACGAATTGTTATTATTGTATTGTTTTTTTATTAGTGGAAAACAAGAATGCTAAGTTACTAAGCGAATACTAAAGTTAACAGGCATCTTTGGCGTCACGTAACTACTGGACAAGGGGAAGAAAATTCTCCCAATATTGCAGTCAGTCAACCGAATAACTACGGCCAAACCATTCCAATAGGTGGCAGGCAGTACAAATAAGTGGAAAGGACAGCAACAATAAGGTATATCATCAAGTTAGAATTTTTTAATACGTCACCTAACGCATTTAAGCGATTTTTTTTATGTTACGGACGTGGTAAACATGCTTGCAGTTCACATTGATGTTAAGTGATGACTGCAGCCTATAGACACCCACACAAAGGCCGAAGTCAAAATGCAGATGCGTTACCACTCCTGTGGCCTCAGGTGTTATGCCTCTGTGCCGGAAATTACAGGGCCGTACATTACCACCTGACCGGCACACGATAGTGCTGAACACTACCATTTAGCGGAAAGTATATTAGGTAATGGGTGGTGCCTACGCCCGCGAGCTCTGTCACTGGAGCTCTACCACCAGTAGAAATGTTCTACATGTAATTCAGAACGTAAATAATAACATATTGTAAGATTAACAATTGTTTACTTTGTGTTAACATCTGGGGTGTGTTCTTTTGTTTTTCTGTCATGTTCAAAAAATGTTTTATATTTTCACACCGCTACCCTAAAATGTTTTAATAGTTAATTTGTGGACAACGGGGTTGCTTACGCTCCTTGTAAAATTATTAACCGAGTGTTTGTTTGTGATCGTTCGACCGAGTGATTGTTCTTATCACTGGCCGAGTGTAATTGTTTGTTGTCCTGGTGGTAGAGCTCCAGTGACGGAGCTCGCGGGCGTAGGCACCACCGCATTACCTGATTTACTTGCCGCTAAATGGTAGTGTTCAGCACTATCGTGTTCCGGTCAGGTGGTAATGTACGGCCCTGTAATTTCCGGCACAGAGGCATAACACCTTAGGCCTCAGGAGTGGTAACGCATTTGCATTTTGACCTTGGTCTTTGTGTGGGTGTCTATAGGCTGCAGTCATCACTTAACATCAATGTGAACTGCATGCTTGTTTGCCACTTCAATTACATAAAAAAAAATGAATTAAAAAAAAAACACTGGTGGTAGAGTTCTAGTCGAGGGCGTAGAGACTACCGCATTACCTAATCTTTCTGCCGCCAAATGGTAGTGTTCAGCACTATCGTATTCCTCTATATTCTATACTCGTATTCCTCTATATCTATACTCTACCACCAGTAAAGATTGTAAATTTCTATATGCTGCAGTCATCATTTAACATCCATATGAACTGCATACTTGTTTGCTACCTTAATCCTTCAAGGATCGTACTGCCACCGGCGGCGAGACACAATTGAATTTCAATTGTCATATTTTTCTCGTGTCTGGAGAAATTAATATTAAAAGTCCAAGCGTAATTAAGCGAACAATTCGTGTATGTGTCCCAGATTAGAGTTTTACTACAAAAAAATATATCTGGAAACATTTCAATCCCGATAGCCATCGGAACAGTGACAATAAAGTATAGGATATTAATTAGGCTGGTGGGCCGCGATGTGGGTGAATATATAAATCAGTGACAGACAGACGGACGCAGTAAATCTAGTTAAGCGTGAATCACTCACCGAACGAGTGTAAATGTGGACAGTTTCACAATGGCGGCTTATTCTGGAGACAACGCACGATATAGATGCGATATTGTGTATCAAGTTAAAATATTATTAATATGACAATTTTTCCTATTGTTCAAGACACAAAAGAGACAAGCAAGTAAGTGAATATTGTTCTATTTTAGTTCTATATAAATTAAACCATACGTTACCTAAGTGACGCTATTGAAATAGTTAAAATATTTAATAGTCACATGACGATTTTTTGCTTTTAATTGCCAAATCACCTACCAAAATTTTGGATTACCACCGCAAACCAGCACTCTCATTTATCTGACATGGGTGTTTAATAAATACTGCAGCCTATACACATTTTTGCAGTTGCGGTACATAAAAAGCGGAGGTCAAATTTTAATGTGATAGCTATTACTGGACTTATTACAGGAACATTACCATCAAACTTGCACGTAGTAGTTCTGAATAGTACCACTTGGCGGCTGATAGATTAAGCAGTTCGCTGACCTACGCGCTCGAATTCCGACACTGGAACTCTACTACTAGTAAAGTGAATCTATCACTTTTGCTTAATTGCATCAGTAAGTGATAGGTATACCTACTCTAAAAATTAAAAAAAATGGGACAACAGCCCAATTTAAAATAGATTTAAGAAAACATAAGAAAGAAAATTAAATTAAGAGATTTTATCAGAATCGCAACGTAATTAAATACAGTACAGCGCACGTACCACGCATTGCAATTCATAGTAAGTACTAAACATTTGTTTATATGACAGCGCGTATGAAAAAAAATAACGAGACTAAGCTAATGGCAATTCAGTTTAGGTTCACAATAAAATAGGTTCTATTATAGTTCAAGACACACGACCGAAGTTCGAAATACGGTACAGGTACAGATTTCCAGAATACGCCTCAAAATCATAGTGTGTGGCCGAGATATCGAAATAGTAAATATGAGATGAGTATGGTCATACCCTGCGTAGGTCTCACTTTATTATATTTTTATTTGTGCATTTACTGCCCCGCCGATAACCACCGACCCAATTAGTCGTGAGCTGTTACTCTGAGCGCTTAATCCGTTTTTTATATCGGTCTGTAGTTTATTCTATTGCATTTTTAATGTTTGAATTATGGTACACGCGTTCTTGTGAATTTAGTCGTGAGCTCTCAGACTTGGATGTATTTTTTTTTGTATGCCAATAAAAGTGGCAAACAAGCGTGCAGTTCACATTGATGTTAAGTGATGACTGCAGCCTATAGACACCCACACAAAGACCAAGGTCAAAATGCAGATGCGTTACTCCTGAGGCATTAGGTGTTATGCCTCTGTGCCGGAAATTACAGGGCCGTACATTACCACCTGACAGGAACACGGTAGTGCTGAACACTACTATTTAGCGGCAAGTATATTAGGAAATGCGGTGGTGTCTACGCCCGCAAGCTCCGTCACTGGAGCTCTACCACCAGTAAATCTTCTTTTGCTACCGTTGACTTTACTACTGATTTTAGTCATGCTAGAGTTCCAGTGATCTCAAGAGCAGAGTCACCGCTACTACTGTACATACCTAATCTACTTGACATAAGAAGGTAGTGCTCAGCGTTATCGTGTTCCGTTTGGGTGGTAATGGGGCCAAACCCCGTATTTCCAACATCGAGGCATTCTAGCTTATTAATTAGGAGTGGCAATGCGTCTTCATTGGAATCTGTGCTTAATGAAGATGTTTATAAACATAATTTTACATTATTCATTTATTGTCAATGTTATCTGCATACATGTTTGGCGCGAAAATATGAAAAAACTAATCTATTGTCTTTTATATGTAATGAAAGTGACAAACAAGCATGCAATTCACATGGATGTTAAGTGATGACTGCAGTTTATAGACACTTACGCAATAACTGCGTTACCACCCTTTAGTATTTTTTTTTTATGGATTGGAATTTGCAAACAAGCGTGCAGTTCCCATTGATGTTTAGTGATGACTGCAGCCTATAGACACCCACACGGTGACCAAGGTCAAAATGCAGATGCGTTGCCACTCCTGAGGCCTAAGGTGTTATGCCTCTGTGCCGGAAATTACAGGGCCGTACATTACCACCTCACCGGAACACGATAGCACAATGTTCTATATACTGTGACGATAGTGCTGAACACTACCATTTAGCAGCAAGGAAATTAGGTAATGCGGTGGTGCCTTCGCCCGCGAGCTCCGTCACTGGAGCTCTACCAAAGTTGGTAAATTGATCAAGCTTTGGATGGTACTTACGCTTTATCATTAAGAGTACTAGTGGTAGAGCTCCAGTGTAGGAGCTCGAGGTCGTAGGCACCACTGCATGACCTAATCTATCTGCCGCCAAATGAACCCTACGTTCATCACTATCTTCATCATCATCCCCTCTATCACAAAGACATAACAACTAAGGTCTCAGGGGCGGAAACGTATCTGCATTTTGACCTCTGGTATTTGTGTGGACGTCTATAGGCTGCAGTCATGTCTTAAGATCAATGTGACTGTAACTGCATACTTGTTTGCAGGTGGTAATGGCATAACATTAAAAAAAAACATCACTAAAACATAGACAACTAAGGCCTCTAGTTTTTGTGTAGATGTCTATAGGCTGCAGTAATTAGGTACCTACTTAACATCCATGGACGCTGTATATTTGTCAACTTAATTACATACAACTGCCTCAGTAGCGTAGTGGTAGCAGGCCACTACTATTACGCTGGAGGTCCTGGGTTCGATTCCCGGGTCGGGGACTATCAGAGATAACGGTTTAAAATCCTTTATCTCTGCTTCTATTGGGATTTTTCCATTTTCTGGAAGTTTCCCAGTACCCCGGAGTTTGGTAATGTGCCCGGAGATGGCAACAGGTTCGCCACCTGTTACATGGGCCAAAACGTAACCGGCGAGTCGTGGGTGTTTGCATGTATGATTGAATGCATGCATTTTACCTCTGCCTACCCCTTCAGGAATTACAGGCGTGAAGTTACGTTTAATTACATACAAAAAATGCATATGCCGCTTGACACTCTTGATGCCTAAGTTTTGTCTGTTGTGTTAGTCTTACGGAATCATACACTACCATCCAACCGGGAACGATAGAACTGAACACTACTATTTAGAGGCAGATAGATTAGGTAATACGATAGTGCCTAAACCGTCTAGCTCGAACTCAAAACTATGTTTACCCCTTCGTGGAGTACAGACGTGAAGTTACCCATATCTCCTTATCTCGTCTATAAACCTCAACACCTCAAAACCTTCATACGCAGCGAACAAAGACGGCGAATAAATCAGCACACATTAGGTACAACCCAAGCCTCCGTACCCTCAGGGTCCCTCAACAGCGAGAAATCACACCGACCAAATTGCCTAACATACTTACCCACACTTTAAAATGGAGCTATAAATAAAAGGTAGACGCACCTTATCGCTTCCACTGGAGCCACAACAAATGAAAGAATCTCCCTATTGCCCCATACCAAGACGACTGCCGTCCTCCTCAGACACCCCACTGAAAACACCCCTCTCGCTTCCCCACGGAACAACGAACCTTGTTTTACATTTATAACTACAAGCCACACCGCGAGTGCCTCGCAAGGGATTTTTGAGTTCGTTCAAAATGGCACTCTATTTTTCAAGTATTACAATCAGTTGTCACGTGGCGCGGCGGGTGGGGGTGATCGTTGCGATTTTTGTTCGGCGCCTCCTTCGATTGCTTCGTAGGTTTTTCAGATCACTTGCAACGAGGTACCGCTCGATAAAGTCAGGGCTGGCTATTACGTTTAATCTAAATATTAACTATTTTTTTTCTATTATGATTCGAAAAATGCGTAGGTAGCACTGATAGTGAGTAGATTCGTACTGGCAATGAACGAACTGGTAGCGTTGTGTAACAATAATTCAGAGCGTTTTGATTCATTGATTAAAATTCATAATCAATCTACCTAGTTATCAGCTCAACCCAGTAAATTCAAAGTCAGTTTGTGTATCTCCTACAAAAGTGCCCCAGAGATCATCTAATACATATTCTGACAGTGTATTGATACTCATGTAGAGTTAACATTAACTTTTTTGTCGTAGTTATCAATATTTTTATGTAGCATGGCAGAGAATACAACACTTTAAGAATTGGACCATTTAAACCATACCTAATTACTTTTATTGTAGCCAAAATTGGTTACATTAGTTATTAGTTAATTTTTAAGGCCGCAGATCTTGAATTGGAGCTCTGCGTTACCATTCTGACTAGAGCAAGGTAGCGTTGAACTCTATCTGTCCTCTAACGTGTAGCACAAAATTTTGTTTCATTCGAAATACCGACTAGGGCACGTATGAAGAAACGAGACAAACTAGTTAGATTCGCTAGAACCTCTTGTATTCTTCGTGATGGCCCACACCAATCTATCAGTAAATACTTCAGGTGATGAGGTGATGGCCACACAATTGAGCTCCAATATTAGAACTCTATTTTCAAAATATAATTTTAAAATAGCTGTTTTTTATGAATACTGTTTTTTCGCAATAACACATCCGAGTCATTTTGTTTTAAAGAAAAATGTAAAGAAAAATTACTTCAGGGTGCTTAAATAAACTACCATTTCTGATTTTAATGAACAATTTTTAGTTAAGAATTATTTATCTGTTAACCTGCTATTCTATAATTATTTCAGTCAGAGAACTCTTGGCTCGTTCAAAATCAAACAAGCTTTTATTACCACCATATAAAATGTGTGCTACCAGACATTCCCTTGATAGTACGAGTATCTACGATATGACGCAATGGCACAAATAATAAAAAAAACATCTACAACATTCATTACAAAGAAATAATTGGGAAGAAAAAGTGTCTTCAAAACGTTGACGTTCTTAATCTATTGGAAAATGTCAAAGTTGAATTCATTGGCAGTCGGTAAGCACATGGTCTGTTATTTAAATTTTATAATCTGTGCCACATTTAAATTCTGCTTCGTAGGACAGTAAAGCTTCTGCTAAATTATTTATTCGTATTCACCAATAGTTTACTCGGCTTAAGCGACAAATTTTCTCAACGACTAAAATCTAAATTGTGTCAACCCTACGAAAAGGTTCGATAACACTTTCAAATAAATCGCGTCGCGTCCTGGATGTTTCACGACAGTTCACGGGTGATAGCGAACAAAATATCTTTGTACACCCCTACGACAGGCTCGAAGATACTTGGCACAGAATGCACTTAGTACGCTGTTTGTTGTTTGAGATTGTGTTACATTGTTTTGTGTTAACAATCCGATAGCTTTATTGATGACGAAGTTAAAGGGACATGATCGTATGAAAAAGCAAGTTTAAAATGTTACCAATAGATGGCGTTTATATGCAAATTGTTATAGAAGCGCATTTTAACTGTCTACCCGGCATATTGTAACTTTTTTTATGGAAACTGCCAGAAGGCGTAATCATAACTGCCAGCCTCACGTTTGAGGATTTATTACGTTGTGACATAAAGTGACTTACGGCCAAATACTCAAACGTCACTTAAATCTAAGTGGGACTTAAAAATCTTCTGTCTTTATGAAACACGTTCAAACGATAGATATAGCGCACATTTGAGCGTTGCTTAAAATTGAGTGACGTTTGAGTATTCGGCCATTAGACAGTCTAGGATTTCACGGCTAATAGATTATGTACTTAGGTACCTAATATTCCGAATTCAGGCTCTATTACCTACTAGTGCTGTAGGTGCGTGTATAAAGTAAGCGTGGTTTAAGTTTGGGAATATCGTATTTGGGCGTTGTTGAGTCTTACAGTATTTTAAGCATTAAAAATCAGTACAGCGCATGTCAGGCCATGCGTAATGTTTTTCCTTTTAACTTCGTTATATACACCATTATCGTAATATTTTTCAGACATTTAAACATTTGCCTGTCTACCTGGCAGAGGGGAGAGAGAGTGACACTAGGGTCTAACTAAAATTAACCCTTAAAAGTTTTATATCTCACAAACGAACTCCTAAATCGAAATATAATTTTTAAAACCTCTCAATATCTTTAAATACTTATCCAACGACACCTCACAATGTTTTTTCGCGTACCCTAACGCAGTTGAAAAATATTCCCACTTTACATGTACGGAAGGTTACCTACCATATTTTTTCCATATTCACATTCTTGTATGCTACGGTACCCTAATATATCTGTGTTAAGATTAATTTTAACTGCTATTGTGTTTGAAAATGAAAGTTATGTGGTGTGTGAAGGATGTTTCGGAAGTAGGTACCTGAGCATACACCTACAAATACAATAGTCAATTAAGCACTTAAGATTTTCCAGGCTTAAAAAAAATATTCACGTAAAAAAGAGAAAGATACATCCTAAGTGTACTTAGGATGTATCTTTCTCTAAAGTATTGTCTTCTTTACTTAGTTTACCTATATTTTCTATCATTTTAACATTTCTACTTAACTATACCTAAGTAAAAATGTTATGTTGATAGAAAACATGAAAATTGTTTTATATTATTTCGCATTAACGCATGCTTGTGAAATATATTTTTATTTTTAAAGAAAAATGGAAAGAAAAATTTGACTTCAGGCGAGACTCGAACTTGCGGCCTACTGGGAATCTAGTCCAGCCGCTCTTCCAATTGAGCTACTGAAGTCCTGCCCGATTTGTCAAATCTTTCCTTCACATCTATTGCATTGCTTTATGGTAGCAGCAGCGCCATCTATTACCAACTATCGGGCAGGACTTCAGTAGCTCAATTGGAAGAGCAGCTGGACTAGATTCCCAGTAGGCCGCGAGTTTGAGTCTCGCCTGAAGTCAAATTTTTCTTTCCATTTTTCTTTAAAAATAAAAACATGAAAATTGCGTACAGAAATAAAATTGTCGAGAAAAAAAAAAGAAAGTTCTTTTTTACTAACTGTTTATTTCAACCACATCACGTGATTCCACGCTCGTATCCTAATATAATGTGAATTTGAATGTATTACAATATGAACCGATCACCGATACTGTCGATTTATAAACAATAAAAAAACAAATTCGAAAATTTTGCAATAAGTAGGTATAGGTATAATTTTAACCTATAAATGTACAGTATTAGACTAACTCATATATTTGTCTGATGGGTTTACAAGTATTGTTAGAAAGCTGGTAATTATAATTTTGTGCATTTACAAGCGATTATTATGTATTTTTCGAAGCTCATTCACTATTTTAATCTAGACTTATTGACATGTCTTAAGATGAAACTATACATTTTACACAGTTTATACAATAGCTATCTTTTTTTTATTGTAAAAATAAGTTAAGAGCTATTTGCTTTATCAAAAAATAGTTAGACACAAGAAAATTTATGTGTTTTTTCTCTAACATCATGGAAAATAAATAATTTTCATTGATTTGAATGAAATAAAGTCCACCTTGTATAGTTCAAACTTGAAATACTCGTAAATATAATGTGTTACAATAGATACATGTTGACTTAAATGTATGAATATTTTACAATGACTTTTTCAACAAGTATTTATTTACACCACATCATTAGCTATACTTATTAAGAATGAAATTGAAATTGATTATACAATGTTCATTGAATTTCTTAACTGCGTTTCGATATCTCCGTTTGATATTTTAAAAAAGTTTTTTTCAAAACATCACTTCATACTTGCATTTAACTGTAGAGTAGGCAGGGAAATAAGTATCTTACTACAAGGTACCTACCTATTTGATGGTGGGATCTGTTCATTTTCGCTTTGGAAAATATCAAATTTCTTTGTGTAAATATTTGAGGCCTAATTTTGTAAGTAAAAAAATCCTTTCTTTTTTCATCTCAAAAGTCACATTAAACAATTGTTTTACAAAATTCAATGATAAACAATAAACATTCGTATACAGAACGTACCCAAAATAATGAACCAAGAAAACGTTTTGGGAGACTATAATGATGCTATTTTCTGTGTCAAGATAATTACAAAAAGCATACTTATGCCAGTATAGTACGTATAGGCAGATTAACGTCTTAGCCAAACTTTAATAATCTTGAGCTTTCATTCAAGTCCAATAAATCTTTATTTCAAATCAGATCAAATTCCAAGCTAGACACAAAAAGTGTGAACAAACAAAACAGTGTTACTGAAGATTTAAATTGATTTCTTTCATAAACAGTAATATATGTAATTAGCTAACTGACCACTTTATCAGTATTTTCACCTATTCGAACGTCTAAAAGAGTTGCGTCGAGTGCGTTTGATAAAGCCACGTTGGTTCAATCACTACCCATACACGAGTGATTGAGTCTTAGATCGATTGAAACAACTAAAGATTCAATAATTTGGATAACCACCTTAAAGAGGTTTGAACTCACCATTTGCTTCAAAACGCGATTGTTTGACACACGTGTTTGGGGTAGTGATGGAATCAACGTAGCTCTATTTAAGTTCACACCGACACTTTATTTCTAATCTTGAAGCATTCGAAGATTCGATCATTTGTGTATCTATCATAATCTTAAAGAAATTTGAACTCTAGGTATATAACATTAGGCTTTAATTTGGTTACAGAATAAAACAAATTTTGCGACCTGCACGGTGTTCATGGGCTACGGGTCGAAGTTAAAGTAACATCAAAATGTTATGGAAATAACGACACAAATGACATTTAGGCTCAACCTTGTCAATTGATCACGATCGACCCGGGGGCCACGATAAGCAAATGATCGATACAATTCTGACGTCAAAAATCAAATTAGCCTATTACATAC
The DNA here is from genome assembly GCA_036365455.1 of Macrosoma leucophasiata. Lineage (NCBI taxonomy): Eukaryota > Metazoa > Arthropoda > Insecta > Lepidoptera > Hedylidae > Macrosoma > Macrosoma leucophasiata. The sequence goes on along the minus strand of JAWQUS010000004.1, from coordinate 933,767 downwards.
ATACTTGCTTACCCTTTGTCTCATGCCTATTCGAATACATTATTAACAGAAACATTATTACATTTAGATTTCAGCGTGGTCACTACTCTTACATTTCCATAATTATTAAATTCGTTTAAATATCTATTTACATTTTATATTTAGACATAATATACAATACAATATACATTATATATTGCGAGACTTCGATAGCTAATATTTACAAACTTACTTAAAAAAAATAAACGATAAACGAATGGAGCAATCAAGGAATATATTGCTCTTAATGAAATGAATAGGTACAGCTTTCTCAATGTATTTTCGACTCATTTATCGAATTGTGGATCAAGAAACAAATGAATTTTGATGCAATCAAATAAAATTTGAAATGTTTATCATTGTCGTTGAGGGTCCAAAGACCAGAGTGAATAATAATGACCTTTAAAATGGTTATGAACTCGTCACACGATCGATCACATTTTTATTATTAATTCCTCTTGATGGAAAGTTACCGTCATCTACAGACATTTTTACAATCCTAAGAAAGTTGACAATGTTCTGCATTGAAAGATTTTTTCAAACCCATTTATTAACTCAAAATGTTCATTTGGTAAATTTGCCGAGTTACTAATTAATTCTGTTTCGGTTTTTTAATTAAATGATTTTAACTGATAAAACAGGTTCTCACTGATTCTCGTGCTTTGACAATAATATTTAATTATTTGTGTTCGAGGATCCATTTCGCCACCATTCATGCAATGAATTGACATTAAATTGATAGTGAATGAAACCTTGATTAAAATTGTGTAGTGAACTTGAAAGTGAGATGTTACAGAATAACTTGACTGCAGGATTATTCTACAACTGTCTAAGTCTGACATTTATTTAAATTACAAGGATAAAATTATTTCAATACAATAAAAATCAGATTAAAAAAAAACGAGAATAATTCTGATTATTAAATTACGACACAATTATGGCATTGAAATTTCTGTAAGAATAATAAAGTTCTATAGTACTGCAAAGCCTAAAGGTTCATAGATATTTTTACCATGAATTTTATTTAAATCTCTGTCAATATAATCATAATATTGAAATTAATTAATTTTAGCACAGATATCTATCTATCTACAACGCTTTAAACTTTACAGTTTAGCCATAAGACAAAACAATTCAATAAATCTAGCATACGATACAATATATAATAATTAATTGGCACCGACAATCTTACACTGAAATGTACATTAAATCTACTAAATTAATTATGTAAAATCTAGTTAGAATAAATTACTTAACATATCACATCACTATTTTACCTATGTACAACTATGATATAGTATAAGTAAAGTATATAATGCTTTTGACAGCGTTTAGTTTTAATGTTGACAATAGACGGTTGCGTTTTTGACAATCGGCCGCTGTCACAATGCACTGTTAAACTTGAGGTTATCTTATTAACTTTAGGTAAATTTACCTCTTGTGTGTCGTGTGAATTAATCATGTATGTTTAACCGATACAAAACACAATCCACGTAGGTATAGAACAGCTATTTGTGAGTCAGATGATGATTTTTTTAAATCAAAAGATAAGGTTAGTAATTACAAATTGAAATTATTCAGCCATAGTTGAAATCGTGACTATATGTTGCATGGTCATGATTTGCTTTAAATAGAATTTAATTAAGTATGTAGTCACTCCTATTTAGTGATATGATTCACGATTGACACGGAAACGACTTTATTTCAATATAAACAGGTCAAGAAAGTGAAACTTAACAGTTAGTTATAAACAACAGTGGTTTATGTCGACATTAACATCACATTGTAATAGCTGGCCTTTTTTGAGCCGGGTGAATCGTCTCATCGATTTATACACAGTTACGAATAATTTCTTTACACTGCTTTTGTTCTCTCAATTTCTACGCCTTTATTAATAGACACCAGTCCTGGAGACGATGTTGGTCACGTTTTTTGGGAACGAAACTAATATTTGTCTATTAATACGGCCCCTAGATTGCTTTTAATCCAATATCGATTGCACACAGCTCACTGATAAAGTTCATTCATAACCAAAAAATCTGCCCACTAATTATTACGCCCCGTCAATCACGTCACTCAAAAATGGTAATACGCAAAGTTTATAGGTTGATCCTCGTTCAGTTCACTGTCGTCCCTGCCCTGCCAATTGGAGAGGTCGCACGGAGCTTCGGGTTGGGGGTACTCAGTGTAGTAGGGGTCTCTGTCGACGCTGGTCTCCGGCAGGGTTGCGGGTCACTGCCGGTGGGGCATGTGTAGATGCAGGTCCAGTCTGGGTCGCTTGGCATCATCGTCATCGCTGCAACCCTCGTTGTCGTGGGACTCTTGCTCGTCACACTCCTCACCCAGTTCTTCCTGCTTGCGTTTCGCGGTCGCCATTTCGGCGGCGTGCTTTTTCCGCCATTTTGTTCTTCTGTTCTGGAACCATACCTGTTGGAGAGATGCTTTGTTAGTTTGAGTTCAGTTGGATTTTTATATTAAGAGGATGTAAAAGTTATATATGGTTGGGTATTTGGAGCTGTAGAGTTTGTGCCTAATTACGTATCTGATTATCACGGTATTATCATCATCATCATCATATCAACCGAAAGATGTTCACTACTGGACCAAAGCCTCCCGATAAGGGGGATATGCCATAGGTAATCGCCACGCTTGGTATGCAGATTGGCGATAGCGGTAGTTTTATCGCAACACACTGCTGCTCATTTTGCGTTAGTGCACTTACTACCGCCCCATTTGAATGGTTTGACCGCCATTGTCCGGTTGACTGACTACACTAGTAGAAGAATTCTCTTCCAGTAGAATAAAATTCTTCCACAAATCGTTACATCCCAACTTCACAAACAAAATACACACACACAATTAACAATTTTTCCCTATGTGATTTAAAATATTTCATTTGTGTCCTCAGAACTTTTGACAAGACCAAATGCCTTGAAACTCTAAAACTCCGCTCACCTAGCAATTCACAAACTCAAACACAAGACGTAATTCTAGAAACGCTAGCAACACCGATGTTTACCTCCACCAAAGCCAAATATAAAGAGCGGGTCAACAATTGCCAGCACCATGTGAACCTAATCTGTACGGCGGACATCATAATGCCTCATTAAATACCGCCTTGAAACTCGCAACTAGCAAACTGCAGTTTTCTCTTTCTTGCGCTCACGATACGACAGCGCGAGATAAAGACGGCAATAGTAGCGGTGTTCTACGGTAATTAAGGGTCGTTTTGCAAATTACACGGTACTTAACCAGCCATATAACACTCATTAATCACTGGCTCGGGTCGGGGGCTGTCTCGTTCGCGCTCTCGGGGTTGGCGATAGGTCTGTCTCTGTCTGTCGCTCGGACGGGAGGTAGACAGGAGCTTAATTAGGTCATAAATACATTTTCATGATTAGAACGAGCGTCGGAGGTTGTCGATCCGGCTGAATATTCGACCGGTAATTTGGAAGCAGATGTCGACGTTATTATAAAGGAATACTGCCGAGGATCGGGTCGTTATTCGCTTATTTTATGAGTTCTTAACAAAAATTTTGCGCTCGTGTGTTGATAGGGATTGTGATAACGATTGAATTAATAATTAAGTCTTTCCTTACATTTTTTTAAGATGCATCTATAAAATAATATTCGCTCTCTGCCTACCCCGATAGGGATTTTTACTGGTGGTAGAGCTCCAGTGACGGAGCTCGCGGACGTAGGCACCACCGCATTACCTAATATACTTGTCGCTAAACGGTAGTGTTCAGCACTATCGTGTTCCGGTCAGGTGGTAATGTACGGCTCTGTAATTTCCTGCACAGAGGCATAACACCTAATGACCCAGGAGTGGCAGCGCATTTCCCTTTTTGACCTCTGGTCATTGTGTGTGTGTCTATAGGCTGCAGTCATCACTTAACATCAATGTGAACTGCACGCTTGTTTGCCACTTTTATTACATACATAAAAAAAGGACCTGACGTGAAGATACATACATACATCTATATAATGTGTTATTCATGGTATAATATAAGCTTACACAGCTTCACGACTTTATTTTCAAAAAGGGGTAGGGTTTAAAGATAAACTTAAAACAACAATTCACCAGTTATGATGATTCAATTCAATATAATAAGTAGGGGCGGGGGTGAGTCTATCGACATTCTTTGGCCACAGTTCAGAATTCGACATTTTCAGTGCTACTGTGAATTCCTAAATATTGGAGAAACATGGATAAAATCCAGTGTCAGTGGATCCATTGTAAAAAAAAATACGGACAGACAGTCATGGTGGTCGACAAAAATCTCTAGTTTGGAGGACTTAATTAAAACAGTCTTGAAAGTTATACTTTGTCCAAGTGTGTGTTTGTATTACATGCTTTTCCAAATAAAACAGAACCCTTCTACCCAACCTTTCTATCGTAAGTTGGTTCATTTCAGCGTAACTCCATCCAATTTAACCGCGCGTTAAGATAACAATGATTGCGTGATTAATGCCAATCGCCGGTTTAAGACCGAGCGTTACCCGGTTATCGGCAATAACTGACTATAACCGGCCATAACCGGCGGCAACTGCCGATAACCGGGAACACGCCTCGAAAAGCTTGCTGCGGTGTCCTGGAGTCATTGCCTTATGTATACCAGCTGGTTAATGACTGGTTGTAAATATAGCTTTATTAAATTTTGATGGAGTAACACAGTGATGAGCGGAGCGGAAGCGGAAGCGGACTTGATTGTTTCCAATTTCAAGAAACATATATTTTGTCTATCTAATATTATTGATGCTGATAATCTATCTAAATATCTATCGATTTAGTTACAAAACCTTAGAGTAAAACGCATTTTTCGACTGATTCTCGTCCAGGGCTCGAGAACTCCTAAATAGTTAATATTTTGCATTCATTTGACAACAACATATTATTTTACTACTTCAGTTGTATTATGGTAGTAGGTCAATAGCGCTTCAATGGAGCAGCGCTATTGACCTACTACCATAATACCGTTCAGTGCTCGATCTCGGAGTCGAAGGCTAAGTTCTGTTGAGATTCTGCCATTTTGCCGAAAATTCCCAGTATCATCCTCGGTGTTTGGTAATGTGCCCGGAAATGTCACTAGCCACTTATTAATTTTTTATTTTCAATTTAACTTAATTTTATTTGTAATAAATGAAAATAACTTTATTTTTACATTGAACAAAACGTAACTGGGGAATCTTGGGTGAAGGTATGTTTGTAATTATACATTTACTGTCACAATAGGTACATTTATTTGTTTGAAATAGAAATCAGTTACACTTCTTCGGTAAAACTATCATAAGATAATTTTAGTAATCGCCAAACGCCAAACCTATGGTCTGTAACACAACCTTAAATCGGGAGATTAGTGTTGTACCAGCGTGTAACGATATTTTGATGGGTGCTGCCAACTTGGCACTTATTAATTACCACAAGCCTTCCCCACCGTAAATATTGCCAGTTTATTATGGGCTCTTGCACTTAAAATTTTCAAATGGAGGAAATTTCCAATGATTTCTTTTTTTATTAACGTATTTGAGAAAAACGTTATAAATTTATCGATTGAAAAGATTCTCTAACGTTTGGAAATTTTATATGTACTGGAAAATTATGATGACAGTGACAGATCAACGAATTACAAAACTTTGTTTTAACTTTGCAGTTTATTAAATATTATATTCTTATGCAATAAAGTTATTTATGAAATAATACTCGTTCAAGTCAGACGTGGACTTCGGTAGCTGAGTTGGAAGAGCGGCTGGACTAGATTCCCAGTGGTCGCAAGATCGAGTTTCGCCTGAAGTCCAATTTTCCTTTCCATTTTTGACTTTACATGTCTTATGTGTATGTAACTTTATGCCAAGTCCCTCACGGGGTAATCAGAGAGTGTAGACCAACAGATATCTCGGCCCTGACACACCTCCCGCACTTCTTCTACATTCATTATTCATACATGCACGTCGATTCCTAAGACTTTTGACCCCACCCTCAGACAGTACTGAGGGTGGGGTCAAAAGTCTTACCTAAGAACCTCGACCTATTTGGTCAAGGTAAGTCTTGGTCTTCCTGGGCCTCTGCAACTATCCAATCCACATTCGCATCTGTTTAGTCATTGGCTCATTCGACATTCTTTCTACATACTCATGGTGGTTTCCATATCAAATACATGCTTAGGTAAATATTTTGTCAACCGTTATATTTAATCAAACACTGATAAATTGTTCATAATATTTTTACAGGTGGTAGAGCTCCAGTGACCGTGTTCGCGGGCGTAGGCACCACCGCATTACCTAATATACTTGCTGCTAAATGGTAGTGTTCAGCACTATCGTGTTCCGGACAGGTGGTAATGTACGGCCCTGCAATTTCCGGCACAGAGGTATAAATAACACTTTAGGCTTCAGGAGTGGTAACGCATCTGCATTTTGACCTCGGTCTCATTTTGTCTCGGCAATGAGGACTGCATGCTTCTTTGCCACTTCCGTAAAATAAAAAAAATCGCTATAATCACCCAAGACATAGTCTTACATCAAACATTCGTGTCATAACAGCGTGTAACGATATTTTGATGGGAGCTGCCAACTTGGCACTTATTAATTATCGACCCAGACCCACCATAAATACGTTTTATTATCAATATTATGCCCAGTTATGGCTTTGTCAAAAATTGGGCTTAATATTTTTATACACGCTTTTTATATTTAATTTGATCTTGGATACAATGACTCATTCGGGTTTTGCTTTGTATGTTTTATAGTCTCGTCAACTTATTTTGTCTTGTTTTTATTGTTCATTTATGACTAAACGGAAAGTGTATGGAATAAGTTGAGACGGTTTGTGCATCTGTCTGAATAGTTTATTCTTTCGATTCAATGTTATTTTTCACGCACATCACTAGATAGCTGATAACTGTTAAGTTTGAAGTCTCGGATTTGATCCCCTGTCGGTGTGTAAGTATTTTTTTTAAGTAAAGACATACAAACATGCGGCTTACATTGATGGTAAGTGAATACTGTCTATAGACAATCCCCAATTTTTGACTGGTGGTAGAGCTCCAGTGACGGAGCTCGCTGTGGTAGGCACCACCGCACTACCTTGCCGCTAAATGGTAGTATTCAGCACTATCGTGTTCCGGTCAGGTGGTAATGTATGGCCCTGTAATTTCCGGCACAGAGGCATAACACCTAATGCTGCAGGAGCGGCAACGCATCTGCATTTTGACCTCTGGTCATTGTGTGGGTGTCTATAGGCTGCAGTCATCACTTAACATCAATGTGAACGGCATGCTTGTTTGCCACTTTTATTACACAAAAAATAACATCCACATTATAACTTTGACTGGTGTTGAAACTTGCGGGCGTAAGCACCACCGCATTATCTAATCTAGTTGCCGATAATGGTAGTGTTCCAGTCAGGTGTTAATGTACATACACATTTTACATTTTACTGAGGTATAATAATTTAGACCTCAGGAGTGACAACGCATCTGGATCAACATCTCTGGTTTTTATGATGATGTTTATAGGTTACAGTATTCACTTACCAACAATGTGAGCTGTGCACTACTACACATAAAAAAACTAGAGCTCAAGAATCGTTGGCACCTCCAAAGCATCTTTATTTTGATCTATATATGAGGCCTTAGTTATTTTTTAAGTTCTGTATATACAAAATTAAGTACACTATACCTACGCGTAGTGCTGACAACTACCAAACGGTACAGTCAAATGACTGTAGATTGATTACCCCCTTATTCATAAACGCATTTTATCTAAAGTGTTGCTAATCTCTTCTATGTCTTTTTCTATCCTGCAGATTTGACAATGCAACTGACAAAGACAAAGCATTCTATAGCTAAAACGTATGGAATGTACGTTTATGAATAAGGGGGTAAATGTTTTCTGAGTCCAAAAAAACTGTTATAGCAACTACTAGATATATTGAGACCGCCATTATAAGCGATATATATATATCCACTTACGTAACCCGTTTGCTTGTCACTCACATTCAATAAAAAGTCCATATATAATAATATTTAAGTGTCGCTATTTGAAAAATGCAAACACCGTCTCACCCTTTTCCCTCAGCTGTATCGTATATAAGGGACTAAGGGTAAATATAAAGCTGTCAGAACGGGAAGGCAGTAAAAAAATCGGAGCGTGAAACAACACGACGTCGTAAGTTATCCGCATTATCATTGCTCCATTCGTTTTTATTGACGAAATATCCGCGGAAAACAAACCCCAGATACACGTATAGCAAGCGATTTAATCATGACCCAGTTGGTTTCAATTTGATCCAAAAAGATGGATCCCCATGCGAGCTAAATCTCCACGCGAGTAGGATCCCCGCGCGAGTTGAATCCCCGCGCCAGTTGGATCCCGCGCCGTGACAAAAGTTATTTTTCATTAATTTCATAAGCACTATGGATTTCCGTCGTCAGGACATAACGACCCCTGGAATCGGATTGAGACGGAAAGACCCAAATGGCTCAGTGGCTTCTTACAGCCGACCCAGGGCCTAAGGCGATCGTTGCAGCGAGCCTGGCAAGGTAGACCCCAGGGGATCCGAATAGGCTGGGACCCGACTGGCAAACGCCACCTTGACTTTAAGGCTAATCCGACCCCACAACCCCCACCGCACACTACTCTTCCGCTAGTACAGTCAATCAACCGAACAATAATGTCCAAACTATTCCAATAGATGTTCCTGTATATGTAAATACAATAACGCTGTATGAATAGCAGCAACCCAGCTGCCTTGATAGGCAAACCTATACCGATGGTTGCAGAAAGTTGTACCATGTTTTATATATATTATTAATATAAGATGACAACCATCACTTATGAAACGCCCAAAACAAACTATAGCGAATGAACAATACATGTTACGTACGCCTCTAAACCATTAGGGGTATGCTGACGAATAACGAACCTAATTCCGACATCGAGGGCACCGAATGACGATTCCACAATTCAAGGCAGCTGAGGCGGTGATTTACAAGGACGCGCAGTCATCACCTAACATCTAGAACACTAGGTAACTGCGACACCAGGGCACCGAATGAGGAAGCTGAGGCAGCGGTTTTACGAGGTCGCGTAGTCTTGATGCGCTCGGTTGTGATAAATGTGAACATTCTATAGCTAACATCGCTTAGGGTCACTAGTTTTAGTTTAGTTATAGTTTAATATGTAATAATTTAATAAATTAGTTTCTTTATTATAAAAATGTCTTTTTATAAGTATTCCGGCAGCGACCTTTACATAATTTACATGTCAATTAATAAACTACAAAAAAATATATAATGAAGAATATCACTTAAATAAAACAAAATATAATACACTAATGTTTATCAGTAGAGTGATATTTTACGCGGGTGGCTATATAGCTCTTTTCGTTTGGCCAATATTTAGGAGTCCACCACAATCACAATCTAATTTATAATTGCCGGAATTTTGAAACACAGTATTACTTTTTATGTGTCTTAAATACTGATGAATCTTGATATGTTGTAGCAAAATGTTATATTCTGTTATAAAACATTATCGTGCTACGCAATGTTTTATAACGTTATACTGCTGTGTGGAAGCAACTTTAGATATGCAATCACGTATCATAATGAAGTAGGTAAATCACAATCCTGCGTAAGTCGTAACACTCCTCATCCAGCTATATCGCCAATAAAAACTTCACACTCGTTCCCGAGTTCCTCGTCATCAAACAGACGTATGTTTATTATTATATTTACGACACAAAACTATCTGGGGGTCTTTCGCGCGAGACCATTATTACGTATTATTATTTTATAGAGCCCCCTGTATTCAATTACTTAAGTGCTTCAAGACAGACTGGCAAATGTACGGCCGTCTCTTTCTGACTTATAGCGAAGATACACCCGTTGCTCTCACTCGGAGGGTTGGATAATTATGTGAATATCTATTATTTTTCACAACAGTCGTAATGGCTTGATAGAGATAATGCGCTTTCGGTGGCGTCGAATAAAAATGCGCCGCCATCTTGTTTCCAGGTAATTAATTTGGATGAGTCTGCGAATGTGTTAATATCACTATGAGTGAATGAGAAACCTATTGTTTTTTTAATGTTATGGAAGTGGCAAATAAGCATGCAGTTCACATTGATTACGAAAGTGATGACTGCAGCCTATAGACACTTACACAAAGACCAGGTCAAAATGCAGATGCGTTACGACTTCTGAGGCCTAAGGTATTATGCCTCTGTGCGGAAAATTACAGGGCCGTACATTACCCCCTGACTGGAACACAATAGTGCTGAACACTACCATTTAGCGGCAAGTATTCTGTGGTAATACGGTGGTGTATTGGGAATTGTTTTAAAATAACAATTAATTCTTCTATTCATTTTTAACTATCCAAAAAAAACCCTATAAAACATGAAATAGGTAATTAAGGATTGAAGTAGCTAATAATAAGACGCGAGTTTATTTTATTACACATTATATTTACCAGATAACCAAAACAGTCAGTCTGAAGGTTGAACCTCGAAACAGGTAATTGTATCGAGTGTTGGAGCAGAAACATAAATCAAACGTAACTTATGCCTGGCCCAAACAAACTTAGGCCGAGACCTGATATGAATATTGATTCTGCCACTATATGACCAAGCTGATATTTGGAGGCTCCCCTCCCCACAAAAGAGAACAGTATTCCAGAGTTTTAAAATCAATTAAAAATGTCATACCTACTGTAGAATATATATATTATGTTCATGTCTCGACTGACATCATGTACAAGCTAATTCAAAACTGAAATCAAAATGTACGTCCTCATAATAAAGACAAAGACCCAAATCAATTGATTTACGTCACAAAATTCCAACCACTTCATTTTTGTTTTAAATTATCTTGAGTAAGTTAAGTTTACGTAGCAGAAAAAATGAAACTAACCAACACTATAAATCAATACAAACCGTACGAACCAATTAACCAATTTGCCAAAATACAAAAATGCGTGAAACGGATCGCGATCATTAAGCCGGGTACACACAGGACATTAGGGTGGAATAAATCGCAGCGACTATTAACAGAGAGGGTGGCGATAAGGCGTGACAAATGACGTCACGCTAATGATCTCGCCTACCCCTGTGTCGGCTGTTTTACAATCCATGTAGATATGGGAAAAAACACTTGAAAGTTGGAAAATTTCCGTCTTGTTATTTATGCTCTGTTACGGGTCCGTAACGTTCAAGACCTCTTTAGAAGATGCAGATAGACGTACCTACAGTTCTTTTAATTGGTTGTAAATTCTGCAGCCTATACAAATGCCAAAACCGGCTGATTGCGAGTGGGATTCCCAATTGAGAGAATTCTCATGTTACTTTACATACCATTATTCATATAGGTTTTCCTGTATTTAAAAAAATACAGGAAAACCTATATGAAGCTCATAAGCGTATGACCCGCATATAGCTTTTCCGTATTTTTTTAAAGTTATGAAGATGTTACGTGATTTTTTTTTTTTTTCTTATGGAAGTGGCAAACAAGCATGCAGTTCACATTGATGTTAAGTGATGACTGCAGCCTATAGACCGAGGTCAGACCTAGGTCAGGCCTATAGACCCAAACAAAGACCGAGGTCAAAATGCAGATGCGTTACCACTCCTGAGGCCTAAGGTGTTATGCCTCTGTGTCGGAAATTACAGGGCCGTACATTACCACCTGACCGGAACACGATAGTGCTGAACACTACCATTTAGCAGCAAGTATATTAGGTAATGCGGTGGTGCCTACGCCCGCGAGCTCCGTCACTGGTGCTCTACCACCAGTTAACGTGATGATTGCATCATACAGACTTCTACCTATATGAAGCTCACAATCGTATATGAAGAACACAAATTAAAAACTTATAATCTCATAAAGTAAAATTAAACACACCTTTAAATACTTCAAAACAAAACTACGAGTAAATTGATTCGCTGATTCATTACATAATGAACGATAATTAAGCTTCATTACATTTCAATGTGATTAACATTACACAACACCATGTTCCCAGGCAATCAATACGCGATCGAGGTCAATAGTGGCTATGGTGGCTTATTCATCTTTACTAATACACCATTAGTGCCGCCAACAGACCTACCTACATGGTAGGTGCGACCGATTTTAAAATCCATGTAAATAAATCAAATTGGAGTGTCTATTTGTAATATTAAAATAACCGCTTTTTACAAAATGCATATGATGTAAGTATACACGGTACAACAACATTTTTTACAATTTATGTCTGTCTGTCTCTCTGTCTGTTCTAATTATCTAAAATTCTAAAATATAAATTCTATAAATTCTAAAATATCTAAAATTCAAATCTCGGGAACGGCTGGACCGATTTTGACAGGACTTTCACTGGCAGATAGCTTATATAATAAGGAGTAACCTAAGTTACTCTTATACTTACTTTTATACTAGCTGCGCTAACGACTTCGTCTGATCAGATACTGAACTATCATACATTCTCACGAACGAAGTCGCGGGCACAGCTAGTTATAAACATAACCTTGATGGTAGTCATAATGATATATTTCAAGAACTAGCTAACGCCTGTATATTAATATTATTAACAAGCTGTGCCCGCGACATCGGCCGCGTGAGAATATATGACTATTCAGTATCAACCCGGACGAAGTCTTGGGCGCAGCTAGTATAAAAGTGGCCTAAGTTACTCCTTATTACATCAGCTATATGCCAGTGAAAGTCCCGACAAAATCGATAAAACTGTTCCCAAGATTAGCCCCAACAAACAGTCAGACAGACGGACTGACAGACAAAATTGTGGAAAATGTTGTATTGATATATGTTCCGTGTGTATGTATACATATGCATTTAGTAAAAAAAAATTATATTAATATGTTATTTTAATACAACACAAATTTTACAAGAATTACTTTTTTTGAAAAGGCTTATATTAATGACAGTAAAAACACAGACCTTAACAAATATGTAATAACTTAAAAACCTTAATAACACAAACGTCATGTCAACGTAACTTCACGCCTGTAACCCCCAAAGGGGTAGGCAGAGGTAAATGTATGCATTCAAGCATACATGCAAACACCCACGATTCGCCGGTTACGTTTTTGGCCCATGTAACAGGTGGCGAGCCTGTTGACATCTCCGGGCACATTACCAAACTTCGCGGTACTGGGATATTTCCACAAAATGGAAAAATCCCAATAGAACCAGAGATAAAGGACTTTACACCATTAATCTCTGATAACCCTCTACCCGGGAATCGAACCCAGAACCTCAGCGTAGTAGTAGTGGTCTCCTACCACTAGGCTACCGAGGCAGTTAGTCATGTCAACCTACAACAATATCTATTGTTGTAGGTTGACATGACGAGTGATGATGAGTTGAGAGATATAACTTCAAAATAAAATATAAATCTTCAAGATTTCGTGAAACCAAATCAATATTTACCCATCTTGACAAAGGCATCAATAAAAAAAGTAAATGAACAATATAGAGCAGTAAAACGCAATGACACCGTGGAGCAATTTATTTTTTATCTTTATTTGCGAGATCGGACAGTCGTTTTGAAGAATTTGTGGCCGATAGGTAAATTGGAATTGTGTTTTTGATCGATGGCGCGCTCTCTCACTAATGGATGCTGAACGGAAAATAAAAAAAAATATCGTATACACGAGCACCGCGCTGCATTTCATTCGCTAGGCTGAAAAAAATTGAAACACTTGATTGATGACTTTAAGCTATTGTTTAATGTTGCATCGTTTGATAGAGATATGTTGGGTTGCGTACTATATTTTTGACGTGTATTTGAGATTCAATATCATAGTCAAATACTGTTGTGATTTTATCGTCATTTGGCAGTTGGACAAGTAAACACAAGCAAAAAAAAACTATTTAATTGCTTTTTTTATATAATAAAAGTGTCAAACAAACATGCAGTTCACATTGATGTTAAGTGATGACTGCAGTCTATAGACACTCACACAATGACCAGAGATCAAAATGCAGATACGTTGCCACTCCTGAGGTCTAAGGTGTTATGCCTCTGTGCCGGAACTGCGTGCTTGTTTGCCACTTTCATAACATAAAAAAAACTTACGTACTTTGAATAAGAAATTACGGTTGCCGCAATTTTATGGCAATCTGTGAGCTTCTTTGATTTTTACCTTCATTTCTGAGCACAGTGAGGAGGAAGGGTGTAAAATCGCCCGACGCGTTGTGATTGACAGTTGCGGCAATCCGGCAACTTACAAAAGTAGTATAATATTTAACAGTTGCCAACCTAACTACCTAGTCATAGATTACAGCAACTGAAAACTTTTGACGATCATCGCAACTAGAAACTGGAGTTGCTATGTGTATGCAGTCCAATTGAAATATTATTATAAACAGCTAGTAGGCAGACAGTTGCCAGTTTCTGCAATAGTTGCTCCAAATGCAAAGTGCCTAAATATCAACGCACATTTATGAACCATAATATTGTGCGTAAGCCCGTAACCAGTAAAACAATGTACATTCAATTACATAAACAGAAAGAATTATTACACAAAAAAGTCCACTGATTTTTAGACAACAAAAGAATCCAAGTTCTTTTTCCATCTACTTCAAGCCCATAAATCATAAAGAAAGGATTAAAATGGCTACAAATTTGCCGTTATTAAAAAAACTCATTTGCAAATTTGGAAAGACAAGGAGATATTAAAGAGATAAACTTAATTATCTACAATTTTCCTGTCCCCGGTGGGTGATGAGACACCCCTTTCGTTATTTTTCTTACTTTACCAGTATAAAAAATTAAGCACATCTTTTAATATTATCTGAAGCCCGCGCATAATTACTTCGTGGGGGTGTCAACAACTCTATGTAGGTAATATTTAACGATACAAAATGACGGATTTTTTTTTGACATTACAAGAAATGTTATTTTATTTCTTGATTTCTTTTTTCCGTGTTGGTTAGTTTTAGTTTATTTAAAATTATAAATTGAATATGCCGAAAAATGCGGTACTACAATTCAAGAAAGGCGTGAAATGGCGTTTAATTTAAGCTACGGGGTAAAAACGAAATTATCCATGAAATAAATGAAATTCAAATGTTTTTATGATATTTTTTTAATTCGAAGAATGTTAATGAAAATTTAGTTGTCCTTCTTCTTAGTTAGACTTTAGGCACACCGCGGATACTCCGCCAAAATTCCATACAAACGCTTAATTTGGTCTCTATTACACAGATATCATTCAGTGACGTATGGTATACTCTACGTGCTACGCACTGGCACGTGTAATGTATTTACAAATTATTATCATACCATAAGAGAAGAGGAGGTTGGGTGAGGAGGAGAATTCGGGCGGGACGTCGAAGTGTCCATTCTATACGTAGTATTCTTACTTTATTACGTAATCTCTGCTTTAGGTAAGATTAGTTAATCTGGAAGCTACTTTATTAAAGCATTTTTTAATAATTTAATATAAAATTAATAAATAAGATATTATGTTCTGCTGCTAAAATGAACTTATTCTAAACTAATTGAACACAACAGTAGATATTCCCAAAACATTTGTAAGCTGTTTACTTCGCAATTATATCTATCGTTAGCGTTCAAAGTGTCCCTAAAACAACCCTATTACAAATCAGAGGGTCCCTACAATCCGGATACACACTTAACTTTGCAAATTAAGAAAATGTAATTAGTACACCCCCCTTTTCCCCCCACCGACGCTCCCCGCGGACATAATTAAGGCGAATCTTGTTGTAATTTTGACGTTTAATTTTTTTTACCAACGCCACCACCTCCGCCCTTAATAATTAATTTAGAAAAAGCACCTCTAAAATTTAATCTCCGCTTTTTTTGCGACGGTGACATTTTTTTTAGTTAATATCGCGGAGATTTTTGATAGGCGGGTTGGAAAAGTTTTTTACTTTATATGTAACTTAAGATTAATTGATTCTGCCTTTTTTAATTTCATCTTTTCGTTTGTTATTCGTTGTGTGATACGCAAGACGTTTGATTTGTAAAATTAAAAATGAAAATCTTTAATTGTTTTATTTGTATCTTATACCAACTTAATGTTTAGTGCTGGATCAACCCAATGCAGTTTTGTAGTGTTATTGTGCATATCAGCTAACAAACAAACAGTTTATAAACATTCTAAAGCTATTTAATCGCAAAAAAACTTAAGTGATAGTTGATAGTGGGTGACAGTTAATACTAGACCATAAAAATGGTCCAGTAATAACGATCACACAGACAAAACTACCTAGGTCTATTTTTGTGTAGATCTAGGCTACAGTATTCACTTACCATCAATGTGAACTGCATGTTTGTTCACATGATGATAACACAAAAAATACCCATAGATTATTTCTATAACTTAAAAGAGTGAATGGAATTTATTTTCCGTTTATTAGCCCGCCTGTGCATGCAAGAGCTCACAAACAGCGCAATCTTAAAACCCAATTCCAGTTGAACTATATTTTTTAAAAGTAAGCTAGCACCCACACTCTCGTCGAATGAAAAGAGAGTGGGTAGTGGAGGAAATAGGCAGAGACGTAATGTGACTTACTCGTAATGGCACATGTGTTGGTATGATGATGCTTTGCGATTCAAAAGAGCGGCAATGTAGGAATGTAGTGAGAAGGGGAGTTCATAGGTATTAGGGCATTATTTAAGACAACTTGAAGTAAGTAGTGTGAGAAGCATACTGTGGATGTAATGTAAGCGCTAGGCTGCGGACGATTTTTACTTACTTCCCTGTAAAACTTACACAGATAATGAACATAATAGTAATTATGAAAATATTCAAGCTGATGCTTGTATTAAATTTGATACTAACAATCAAAAAATGTGGTTGCTATGTAACTTATTTTAAACTCAAAGGGGAATCACTGCATTATAAATGACAGCATGAAATAAGACTCTATCATAAATGCGTAACAACACGATGTATGTATGTATATAACAAAATAAATTATATTTTTTTATTCAAAAGTACATTCTAAAATTAGGACCAATAAAACATTAGTATATCATTAAGCGTAATCCACAATCTCGCTGTGTATCATTAAGCGTAGCCCACAATCTCGCTGTAAAGCCGATGTACACGCGCTGCGATAAGGCCGCGAATGCACATTTAAAACGAACGCCGGTCAAAACAACATGTAATGCCTTAATTTAAATTTAAATGACAGTTAAGCTCGCGATACGATCGCAGCGCGCTCGGTGCTTATAAAGTGGTCTGCTGTTATTGCGAAGTCATTATTTACTATCTTTGTTGTAGAAAGTTTATTTGATGCGTTTTCTTGTTTTGTTCTTTAGCTTTGTGGTAAAAATAAATTTTGAATTGACTGAAAATGAGAATTGAGCTTTTTAAAAACTATGAAAGTAGAGAAAATAAATATTGATACATTATAAAGCGAACACGGATGTTATATAGAAAAAAAGAAAAGACGTTTATTTAATGCGCCTGAGATACATGAAAAGTTACGGAAATAAAAAGAAAAGTAATATATTAAAAAAGTAGGCAAGTTTAATATAGCTACTAACGATTTTATAATACTAATGAAAAGATTATAAATGAATCTATACAAAAAATGTGAATACAAAAGTATTTCTGCTATGATCTGTTGTCTACGATGGTTTACGTTTATTTAAAAAACTGTAAAAGATATAAATACAAATTAATTACTTGAATTAAGCGTCACAAAATCAACCGATACTAAAAAAAATTACATATCTAATTCATACTGACAAGTCTGAATAATCCTTAAACTTTTTAGTACCCAACGACACGACAACGTGACGCGTCCGCATAAAAAGCTGTTTTACAATTTCACATAATACCGACTTGATGAGTAGCTTACGTACCGATAAGGGTGGGATTACACGAGGGTGTGTGTGTCACCCCTTTAAAATTTCAGATCTGATAGATAAGAATTAAGATTAGGGTATTTGTGGGATATTATTGTGTAAATTTGAAATTTTAATAGAAATTATTCGTCTCGCCTCGTTTGAGCGATTAAATATTATTTGCATAATGTGTGCGCCTAATAAATCTAATTATTTAACAGCAAATCGGAATTGAACGATTTGCATTCGGTTTCATTAAATATTTCTTTCATTTAAGTGATAATTTACACAAAATACTAAACTATACTAAATAATACGAAACGAAATGTGTAATTACGTAAGTAAATACGTTCACTTTTAGACTGTTGAAATGAAATGGCAAATTTTTGTATATTGCAAACAAGCACAATAATATACGGAGTTAATTGAAACTAGAGCATCACCTCTTGCAGGCTCTAGAGAGGCTCCCAACAACATTCAGCTCTACAACTTATTAAAAATCTTGAAAATTATCCAAAAAAAAAATTACAAAAAAATGTTTTCAAAAGTTTAAAAGACCAGAAAGCGGGAGGATCATTTTGAAGTTGATTTCTATGTTACATAGTGATACATAGTTACCAGAAGATACGTTTATATTTGGTCACTTCAACAACAAAGAAAATATATTTCTAACTTTCACAAGTGATTGGAGAAAACCATTCAAAAACTTTATCGTCTCAAAACATCTAATTGACCAATTCGGAAAATATCCGATTCCCATATCGGAACAATCAAAACCGCAATCGGAACCTAAACTATCAATAACGCACCCCAAGAACAGATAACGTTGCGAATTGAAAAAAATAACGGGTAACCGTATCGGATACTGGCAACCGACTGTTTTATTATTTATCGAGCTCTTAATCCGCGGATGCCATAAATCTGCGAGGACAGGAGGCAACATGGCGGCAATTTTTTGGCGCGAAAAAGAATCGGCCGCGGAAAGCGGGAATGAGCGGCAGATTAGGCCGGGATAAGTCCACGTTATTAATGGAGAGAGATACACACGACAAAATGGATAACAAATGGATGTGCTGTGATGTTTTTTTTTCGTTCAATTTGTTTATGCTCTCAGTTTGGTTGAGATTTACGAGTTTATTTTAGGGTATACATTATTTTTAAGAATGTTCATTGCTCATGATCTGTTTTGTGGGGAATATTGTCTACTCAAGAAGAATATGAAGTCGTTGAAGGTTACAGAAATAACGCATAAAGTAAACGAGTCAAGACTGAAATGATACGATCATGAATTTCGAGAAACAGGTGACCATGTCATAAAAATTCCTTTCATGCCCTGCCTTTCTTCTTCTTTGTAGTCATCAAGGCTACAGAAAAGAGGCAAAAAGGGAAACCTAAAACTGCATAGATCCAAAATGGAATGAAAGAAGTGATGGAAAGATGGAAATTACGGAAGATTATAATAAAATGCATATTTCGGTGAGCAGAGATCACAGAAGAGAGAAATCATTTATTTCTTAGTTAGAATAATACATTCATTACACAGACTATCAGGTGCATTGCACAGATATTATTATACACAATTGTTATATATAAAATGGATGCCACCAGAGGGCGATAGTGTAAATACTTATTTCGATACTTTTAAATTACAACAAAGATGACGCACAAAACCAGAATAAATGACATGATTGGGATAGCCGATCGACTGTAAAGGAAAGGTGAGGTCATTGAAGAAATTCATAACAAAACAATACTTCCTCCGAATTAGAAAAGTAATGGTTTCATGATATTATGATTTTGAAAAAATATAAACACCTTGGCAAATGAAAATGAAAATCGCATTCAAAGATTTCAGTTCGTTATTTCCTGCAACTCCTAGGAATTTCGGTCTTTCTTTTTAAAGTTATATTTCTTCTGCTGCGATTGGGTAAGATGAGAGTTAATTTTACGATGCGCGCGCACATAGACTGATAAAAGCGACAGTTTGAAGTTAGTTGCTAAACAGATAAAAGTAACAGTCTGAAGTTTAGTCGCTAAACTTTTTTATCGTTTTGTTTAATTTCTGTTACTTATATCGGATTGTAACGCTAAAGAAATATAACTTACATACATAGGTTACTGTATTTTTTGTTAAGCGTTAAAACAACTAGGTGCGTACTTTGTACTAAGACTTCAAGGTACCAAGGTCTCTATAAAACAATAATACAGACAACCAATATTTCAGAGAAAAACATTTTTTTACATAAGATGTTACATTTCTTTAGATTTACCCCATAAAAACATTGTCATGACTTTAACTATGTATGTAATGTATATGTCGATAAAGCTTACACCAGACTATCGCACATAGACGGGAATAAAACAGTGAAGGTTGTGAGGTGTGAGGGTGGGGGCGGATCGCGAAGGTATTGCGATGGAACGTTGTTCCACGCAACTTTTCCAATAACATGATATGGCGAACATCGGACAATGTATACCGGCGGTCAAGGAAACAGCGCGTGTGAAAAAAAATATTAATATAAAAAATAGTTATTTACATTAAATTTAAGGCATTTTTTGTGATATATAAGTAGAAAATAATATGAAGAGTGAAATATGAAGAGAAAATATGAAGAGAAAATCATTTTGATGCGAGAAAACTACATGTGTATTCAGTCATTCATCTGATATACCAAATTACTGTAAATAATTTCAGTGACATCGCCCTTTCTTGCTTTGTAAAGTCTGATTCGTATTAAATAATTTTAATGGTCTTCAGTTCTCTTTATTCAAGATTTATAATAACAACTTCTTTGTGATATGTGATTATCTAGATACAACTTTTTAAAGAAATAACTATTGATATAAATTTGAGCAGTGCAAAATGTAACTCATTTTGGCATTGTATTTAATGCCGCAAAGGTAAAAGCAGTACGTGGCAGCTAACTGAAGCAAGCAGAAAACATGGCAAACAAGCACGCAGTTCACATTAACAGTAATTGAATACTGCTACCTATTAGACATCTGTAAAACCAGAAATCAAAACTGGGTCAGTGTACTCTGTGACACATCACCGTATTAATTTTAAATCTTTCAAACAATATATTGTTTGAAGAAATTAAAGTCCAACATAAAAATAAGTCCAATTTTTCTTTCCGTTTTTTCTTTAATTTCTATAAATCGAAAAATAAATATTACAATAAAAATACTACCCACATGTGTCCAAATTACTTGGTCGCGCGGTGTAAAAGCGAATACACTACGACGAATATTTACAAGTTATTGCGATGGCCCGTAGTGTTGTACCTTTCATAATACACTGGCGATGCTCCACTTCGGCTTTTGTTCGCGACTGTACCCACTTTGTTTTTGATTCCACTTTTATCGTTGATGATACTGCTCTTAGTGTTTTTATGTGTGAGTGGGTTTTATTTGAAGACCTTTTTGTGCACAGACTAGACTAATGATATTTTTACCACAGAGTGTTCATATTTACCACGCATTGCAGGGCGAGCACTATTGATTCGATGTTCTATGATATTTTAGATAATGAATATTTTTTACGCACTAGCTGGCCTGGCAAACTTCGTATTGCCTCAGAATGAAATAATGTGTCAAAGGTTTGATATATACGGACTATTTGTATGGGAAAATAAAATTGTGGTTTTTACTATTTCCCTTCAATTTCTTCATATCTTTTTACCTATTGAACCTTCCCTGGACTTCTAAATATCATTGAAATCCAAAATTAGCCAAATCGGTCAAGCCGTTCTCGAGTTTTAGCGAGACTAACGAACAGCAATTGATTTTTATATACATAATAATATATAATAGGTTGGGGAAAAAGTCTTTTCGCATTATAGTATGTATGAACTTGTAATAAAATCTCTTTGGCTGTAGTATTTGTATCTGGCTGGTTTTGGTATCATTGAAAGTTAAAATTTTAAAGAACATAATTCCAAATTCAAATTAGGCAAATGTGTGATTTTTATTTGTTTTTCGTACTGTCAAGATGAGTGAATCTAATGAAGAAATTCGATACATTTTAAAATTTTACTACAAAAAAGGTAAAAATGCAACGCAAGCCGCAAAAAAAAATTGGTTTAAGCGTTTTCAATCCGGAAATTTTGATGTCAAAGGTGCACCTCGCTCTGGTCGCCCTATTACGGATAAAATGGATGCCATTTTTGAAAAAGTGGAGCAAGATCGACATATCTGTAGTTACGACGTAGCTGAAGAACTGAGAATTGATCACAAAACAGTTTTGGCGCATTTGAAAAAAGCTGGGTACAAAAAAACCTGGTACCTCACGAGCTCACTGAAAGAAACCTAATGAACCGTGTACTCATTTGTGATTCTTTATTACGACGTAATGAAACCGAATCATTTTTGAAGAAGCTGATAACTGGTGATGAAAAGTGGATCACGTACGACAAGAACGTGCGAAAAAGGTCGTGGTCAAAGGCCGGTCAGGCTTCACAGACTGTGGCGAAACCCGGGTTAACTCGCAATAAGGTGATGTTGTGTGTGTAGTGGGATTGGAAGGGCATTATTCATTATGATCTATTACCACCTGGCTGGACTATCGCTGGATTCTGAACTCTACTGCGAACAACTGATGAGATTAAAGCAAGAAGTGAGTAAAGCAAGAGAGAAAGCGGCCGGAATTGATCAACATAAGGGGTGGGTGTTTCATCATGATAACGCTAGACCTCACACATGTATAGCCACTCAGCAAAAATTAAGAGAGTTTGGCTGGGAGGTGTAAATGCATCCGCCGTATAGTCCTGACCTTGCACCTTCAGATTTCCACCTGTTTCGGTCTCTTCAGAATTATTTATGCAATGTGAGGTTAACATCACGAGAGGACTGCCAAATCCACTTGTCGCAGTATTTTGATGAGAAGTTCCAAAATTTTTATAGCAATGGGATCATGTCCCTACCTACAAGATGGCAAAAGGTTATCGAATAAAATGGTACATAAAATACATACTTTAGTTAAATTTAAATAAAATATATTAAAAAATGTTTTGAATTATCTTAAAAAATGCGAAGAAACTTTTTCCCCAACCTAATAGATGATAATAATATAAACGATAGGTACGATTTTTTTTTATTGAAGTGAAACTTCTTAAGTGTCGTTGTGATTTTAAAGTCGATGAAACGAAACAGTAAAAAGAGACAAATTCATACATAAAAAATCTTACTGTGCCCTGCCTGCTCCGCGAGACTTGGCGTGAAGATATAAAACCTACTGTTTTTTGAAAACAACAATAAAAGCCTCAACAATATAAATAAAATAATAAATAAAATACGCTTAAACTCACAGCCCTAAAGTAGGTATAAACCTGTGTCGTGGGTGCCGTCGTACACATACAACACATACACAAACACCCAGACCCGAAACAAATAATATACAATAATAATCTGTAGGCCATATTTGCTCCGGTGCGGGATTAAACCCGCGACCCTTCGAATCAGACGGTCATCTCATACCGCTGGACTAACCGGGTCGTCAATACATTTAAAGAAAGATACCTAGTTGTTGGCAATCACAAAAGAATGAACAATACACACAAACACAACACAGCATAATATACGTATTCTATAAGAACCTATGAGAACAAACATGTCTATAAAAAATCTCGGTGCGATCTCACATCGACATGAAATTTGATGTGCCATCATATCGATATTACGGCCGTCCGTCTCGATCCTATTCGATTTCGGGCGGAATCGATTCATGAATATATATTGGCCGATGCCAGTACGCGAATAATGAATTTGTTTAACGTGATTATGTTTTTTCTATATCTGTGATACGTTAGTACTTATTATTTTGTCGGACGTCGAAATAGCTTATTATGCTAAATGCCGTCATGATCATATTTCGTCTAGCTAGCAATTGGACTCTTTTTCTTGTCCTGCGATGTTTATATCTACTATTTTCCCTTTATCTTTTCATCGCAACTAATTTGCTGTCTCATTTGTTTTTGGACCGATATGATATGACAATGTTGTCATTATTGAGAAGTCTTAGTTTTTTTTTATTGTAATGGAAGTTACAAGCAAGCATGCAGTTCACTTTTTTTATTTAATGAAAGTGGCAAACAAGCATGGAGCTCACATTCATATTAAGTCATGACTGCAGCCTGTAGACACCCACACAAAGACCAAGGTCAAAATGCAGATGCGTTACCACTCCTGAGGCCTAAGGTGTTATGTCTCTGTGCCGGAAATTACAGGGCCGTACATTACCACCTGACTGGAACATGATAGTGCTTAACACTACCATTTAGCGGCAAATTTATTAGTTTATTGGTTTTATAACTCCAGTGACAAGGCTCACGGGCGTAGGCACCACCGCATTACCTAATAAACTTGCCGCTAAATGGTAGTGTTCAGCACTATCGTGTGCCGGCCCTGTAATTTCCGGCACAGAGTCGTAATACGTAAGGCCTCAGAAGTGGTAACGCATCTGCATTTTGATTTTGGTCTTTTTGTAAGTGTCTATAGGCTGCAGTCATCACTTAACATCAATGTGAACTGCCTGCTAGTCCGCCACTTACATAACATAAAATAAAATCATAATTTACGATGGCAAGTACCCCCGGATATCGAATACAGGATTCCAGCGTATAAGTGGCCTGCTACAACCATACTACTGACGCAGTTTTTAAAATTAAAACATTGACAAAATATAATTAATATGGTCTGGTAATAACTATGACAGAAACATAACTTCTTAGGACTCAGGGGTGGCAACGCATCTGCATTTTCACCTCTGGTTTTATGTAGATGTCTATAGGCTGCAATCATCACTTAACATCTATGTGAACTACATGCTTGCTTGCCACCTTCGCCATAATATCAATTCAAATCAATTAAGGTAAATGTATCATTCCCATCACTGTTTACTACCAGGATAAAGTACAATTTAGGTATTTTTTTATTTTATTGCATGTCACAGGTCTGTCAGATCTTATATAAAATACAAAAGTACAGGTGACGCCCTGTAAGGGCACGGCAAACATAAGGGGGCAACTAGCTGCCTTATTCATAATTTAAAAAGAAAAAACTAAACCCATAATGATGGTATATACAATGATACAAAACCCAGTACCTCGTCTTGTAAACGTCCCAAAACGATTGTCACAATAAATCGAAAACGTACCAGAGTAAGCAATAACCGATAGTGACTTAAACTACCGAGCATCCACTCTTTAGCGTTCTTACATCGATAATACAACGATAATGAAAGGATACGTATGCGGGAAGCGCGTTCCTTTATTATTATTTCCACATATTGACTTTGCGTTGTCTATATGGAGGGGGGGTTGTGGGGTTGGGTGTGGGGATGGGGGTGGGGGGTTGAAGATGTAGTCGCGAACTAACACATGTAGCGGTCGAATCGATAGTGTAATGCGTTTAAGATGGGCTGAGCGCTTGTTCGACGGTTATTAGGTATGGCTAAGTCGGATAATATTAGTTTAATTTTATCTAATGTAGGTTTCTTTTGTGGTTTTGGTATTAGTGTGATAGTTTGTGTCAATATTTGGTAGTGTTGATAAGTGTGTCTGTCTGTCTGTAATAGTCTGTCATATTTTAATATTATGAAATTGTAAACGTTTGTTGTATGTTATATACACCAACGGCATTACCGGACGACCCGGTGGGAAACAACCGTTTGAATCGAAGGGTCGCGGGTTCGATCCCCGCACTAGGATAAATATTTTTTATGGCCTACAGATATTTTGTTTCGGGTCTAGGTGTTTGTGTATATGTTGTGTATGTATAAAGGCATCCACGACACTGGTTTATACTTAGTGTGGGGCTGTGAGTGTAAGCTTATATATTTTACTTATCATTTTACTTCCTGCTAAATGGCAGTGTTCAGAACTATCATGTTCCGGTCGTGTTGCAATGTAGGGCCCTGTAATTTCCGGCACAGAGGCATAACACCTTAGGCCTCAGGAGTGGTAGCGCATCTGCATTTTGACCTTGTTCTTAGTGTGGGTGTCTATAGGCTGCAGTCATCACTTAACATCAATGTGAACTGCATATGCTGCATGCTGCATACTTGTTTGCCACTTCCATTACATAAAAAATAAGCTGAATAAACTAGCACTAACTAATTCTAATGTCCATATTCTCTTTTCAATTTAAGAGGCCACGCCCACCCTTTCTGAAATTTCTCTTCCCTTTCTGAATACCGTCGATACTTATGTTCATCCGATAAATAATTATTACCTTATTTGACATATTTATTATGTAACATATAACATGACATTTACTAAAAGCGCTATAAATTATCGATAATAACGATAGCAGTCGATGACAGCCCTACTGCGACACATTCATTACGTTCCACGCTCGTTTGTAGTGATGTAATGTAGAGTCAGTTTTAATTTATCGATTACATCACCTTTAGTAGTAGTGCTGCTAGGGAGAAGTTGGGTGTAGGAACCACCGTATCTTCACTCCATACAAAACCTATTTATCTATTTAATGTGTATGTATGAAGCATAGAGCAACACGGGCCACTGGCTGCCGCGGCGGACCGAAGGGGGAGTAGCCGTAGCGTTTATTACCGATGCAGAATAGTCTTTCACTTTTTGCGGGGGGAAATGCGTGTGACACACACACACAACAAAAACCGTCTATTACTCACAGTTTGACTATAACAAAATACATAAACAATTTCACGCAAACATTTAAACTTCTAGGCGACAGGCATAGGTCCACTTGGGCTTGTACTTTGACAGAGGGAAAAGCCTGCATTTGACTACTCTCTTCCGGTCCGCGGTGGCCCCTGTTGCTCTATGGTATGACGCTAATGATGAATGAAGAAGAAGCGCGTGAGGTGTGTCAGGACCGGGATATCTGGCGCTCTACACTCACTGCATAGCCCGTGAGAGACGTGGCGTAAAGATACATATACACATTATCTATTTAAAACGATAATTGGAGCGGGCATGTTATCTGTGGCGCAAACTGTCAATCGATTGACTGTTATGTCAAGTCAAGTGGCATAAGGTTTACGTTAGATAAATTAGAATAGTTGTTAAGTTTTCTTAAAATTTGTTGATTTTCCACGAAACTATATTTTTTTTCTTTCATAAAAACCTTTTTGTGACAGTAAGAAATAAAACGAAAAAGTATTAGCGATATAGGAAGAGCCGTTTCCGAGTTTTGCGCTTAGTAACACATTTAGCAATTAATTTTCATTTACATATATTATAAGTTTATAACCCATTCCCTGCTTCATCATATGAAACATAATAACTTAGACAATGCACTTGCTCATATGTGATTCATGGGACGGGGAACCTGTTAAAATATTTTGTCATAAATGACGAAGCCATTAATCACTAGAAAACAGAATTTAACGTTCCAAAGAACCTATCAGACACAGATAGCCCAATATTTTTACAAATAAAGCCCCACTGGTAATACCTAACGTATGACTGATGCAACTGAATTATATCTGTACACGACACCGAAATAACATTAATTCATATTCGAAATATCGACCAAGTCCCCAATAAAGACATTAACATAACCAAATACGATTCAAATCAGTGAGCAAAGCGGAACAACTCAAAAAATCAATTAAACCGATCAAATATGGCCGCTGCTTGCGCTCAGAGAAATTAACCGGCCGCTAATAATAGAAGCGGATCTTTTATCTTAATACCATCTAGGTTTAATATATCACTCGATCGTAGGCATAACATCGGTAATCTGTCCGTCCGTCCATCCGCTTGACAAATGAAAGCGTCAGCCGCCGTACACGGTGAAATTAAATACAACCGCCGATAATTATCTGTATTAAGAAAAAGCTATCGATCGTCAAGGTGAATTAGTTCTAATTATAATTCGAGAAAGAATCAATTTTATTAGGGGATTAAAAATTGAGTTACAACCTTTTAAAGTCGGGTGCCGTCATTGTGATGTCAAATCTGAATATCGATTGGATGCTTTAATGGCTCAAGTCAAGTTGGGTACGCGTGGAATT
The DNA here is from genome assembly GCA_036365455.1 of Macrosoma leucophasiata. NCBI lineage: Eukaryota > Metazoa > Arthropoda > Insecta > Lepidoptera > Hedylidae > Macrosoma > Macrosoma leucophasiata. The sequence goes on along the minus strand of JAWQUS010000004.1, from coordinate 905,908 downwards.
AAAGTTTGTTTCGGGTGCATAAGTTACATTTTGGTGTGTGTGTTCGTTGGTAGTTATATTTAATTAGTGGGAGTTGGGAGTCGATCGTCGATTGTCGTGTCATAATGACCATTCTTACAGGCGACAGACGGAGTACGGTAGCCGACAATTTCATTAACGTCATTAGGTACACTAATGACTTTTTAAAGTGAGTCGAGAAACGGCCGTGAGAGAGTTACACCGGTTCGGCGAGCGGTATTTTAATTATGTGTATTGTGAGGCGTACACTTGATTAGCTTTTCGATATTATTACGATTAATTTTATTAATCCATGGATTATGCATGATCACAATTGTACTGTTAAAAAAATCTTGGAATTTTGGCATTTACTTTATGGTTCACGGGAAATGCAATGTTTTCGAGTCAAATACGAATTTCCCTAACTGTTAAGAATGTTGCGAAGGAGACGTTTGAAAATGTATGGAACTTGGCCCCGCATCTTGTATACCTCCATTACATTGAGAGAAGAAGCATAAAATACTAAATCATTTTCAGCTTTTCAAATCGTTTTACGACAATTAGTTGAAGGTATACCTTCGTAAGTATAATTCAAACACAAGAATGTCATAGTAGCATTATGGTGATACATTGTGATCATACAAAAATTATATAAAATTAATTTATCCGACAAAAACACAACAATACAAAATATTTTTTGAGTATTTTTTCATGCTTCAACGTATTTTTCTCTATCTTTTAATATAGTGTAGGTACAAGGCGCGGGCCAACGTGAACCTTGTCCTTTAATTTACTGATTCGTCTTCGTAAACTTTGAAAAGGCTCATCACCTGGTAAAACCATTAAGTTGGTTAAATAAAAATAATTTACTGGTGAACTATACTAAAACTAAATTAATAGAATTCTTGCCACACCAAAAAACACCTTTGAACACAGAACTTAAGATAGATAAAATTCGTCTGGAAAAAGTGAAGTCTTGTAGCCTCTTAGGTATAGAACTAGATTCAAATCTTAAATAGTAAGCATGAAATAGTAAGCACGTACCAGAATTGTTTATAAAACAAAAAAAACTAATAAGAATTATATCAAATATTGACAGTACAACTTCTTGTAGACAGCACTTCAAACAATTAAAAATATTAACATTAACATGCCTCTACATTTTAGAATTATGTAAATTTATGAGGAAAAATCCAATGCTATTTGAAAAAGCAAAGCCACAAAATCATTACACAGCTAGACATCAATTAAAATATAACTTTTGTATGCCAAATATTAGAGTAGAAATGTATAAGTGTAGTCCGTACGTAAGCGCAATTAGAATTTACAATCACCTTCCAAATGACATAAAAAAACAACCTAATTTTAATTCATTCAACAAACTACTTAAAAACTTTTTGACAGAAAAAACATATTACACTTTGAAGGAATTTTTCAGTGACAAATAGTTATATACCTATATAGTAATACTGTTTCACATTCACTCTTTGTAATTAGAAATACCTACGTATTGGACATTGTTACTACTTACTTATTTATTTAAAAGATAAATTGTGTTATATAAATTGCTACGCCCAACGGGTATCATGTCGATCATAGATTGTATTCACAAAATATTTTCCATCTCAACAATTGTACATGAAAGCAATAAAATACTTTGACTTTGACTTTGACTTTGACTTCACCTATCGTTATAATATTGCAAAAACCCTAAGCAAAAATAAATACAAAACATAATTTCCACATCTCAAACATTTTTTGCATGCGTATTTTAAAACAGCTTAAATTACCTACACTACACACTACTTGGTTTATTTGATGTTCCAGAACAAGGCAAACTATTTTTAAAAGGTAACCTTTTAGATTTTTTACTTACTATTTTGCAATATTAAAACAATCAGTTAATTCAATGCTAGCCAAAAGTAGTAACTTATTAATTGTATATATAACTCATTGGTACAAAGGGATAAAGCACTAGTGTAATACCCACGCGCCGCGCGCCGCGTATAACAAGGGTACGGAGGATTACGTGGTTTTCCTTATTACAACATTAATTATAATATTAATTATTAGCTAACTCGTGTCTCTACCCCCAGAGGACGTGACTGGGCCTACCGTTCGCAAAATCAGTGGAATATTCTATTAATATTGTCATACAAGTTTGTTTTTAAGCTTTGACTTATTTTGAGGATGTAAGCACCTTTAATAAACTTACCTGAATTCCTTTTGATACTCACGAACTTCTGAAATGATAACTTCTTGCCACTAAACTAAACTTATCGGCACTGCGATCACCGATCCACATGCCGTGAGGTTTATGGCATATCCTCCCTTATGGTAAGGGTTTGGTCCAGTAGTCAGGGGCGGCTTAACCCATAGCAGAGAATATGTAATAATACTACGTACAGCCGCGAGCCCCCCTCTCTCCCCCCTCGCGGCTATAACTATTGGGGGGGTCAGGCCTAGGGGGCCCCAGGGTTTCATTGCACACCGGCGCTACACGAGTTAGAGCCGCCCCTGACTGTAGCGAACGGTTTTCGACTTCGGCTGAAGAGATGATGATAATGACTCAGGGTGAGATTCACAGACCGCACTACGACTTTACTGTCAGAAAAGTACTCTTAGAACGGTCAAAACTCATATTTTACTGACAATTTTAACCATACTTTGCTGAAAGTAAAGTCGTAGTGCGATCTGTGAATCTCATTATAAGATGTTTGCTTATTTTTGGGAATAAACCCGAGGTATTTCTTTCGTCGATATGTGTGTCGAAGTGAGAACATCAATTTTGGGAAATTAAGAAAGGAAATTTGTACTAAGCGTTCCAAAAAAAAACGTCTGTAAGTAAAAAAAATATATTAAATTTATTTAATGTAGATAACAATTAGGTAGGCATGCCACAGTTTAATTTAAATATATTTTTCGGGTAGCAGGAGATTGCAATCGAGCATGTGTACGCTATTGGTTGATCAGTTCAGCCCTCTGAAACCGTATCTGCTTGATAAAAATCTCCAAACTTGTCTTACGAGAGGGTTTACAACCCTCGCTTTTACACATGCGCAGTAAGTAACCTAATACTGTATATTAGTAGACGTCCGCTTGGAACGAATTCTGCTACAGCGGTGGTTTAAGGGTCTCTAAGGTCTCTTGAAGGTTTGTATGAAAGTAAGTATGTAATTATTTGTGCAACAAATCAATCTGCAATGTGAAATAGAGAAGTGATGGGAAACACATTAACTAGGTAGAGCTCTAGTGACTGAGCTCGCGGGCGTAGGCACCACCGCATTACCTAATATACTTACTGGTGGTAGACCTCTAGTGACTGAAGTGAATATACTTGCGGCTAAATGGTAGTGTTCAGCACTATCGTAATCCAGTCACCGGTCAAGACGGCCCTGTAATTTCCGACACAGAGGCATAACACCTTAGGCCTCAGGTGTGTGGGTGTCTATAGGCTGCAGTCATCACTTAACATCAATGTGAACTGCATGCTTTTTACCACTTAGATTACGTTAAAAAAAAACCGCCGGTTCCGTTTTTTAATTATTTTGACAGATATTTATGTCAGAAATTTTCATGTCATCTGTAATGTTACCATGGAAAGTGTGGTAAACTGACTTTTGAAAACTGGTCGTTTAAAATATACCTTAGTAACAGCAACTCTTCAGTCTGAATCGAGGATTCAGTGAGGTCCCTGTGCCAAGATCCGAAGTACGAAGAGTGCAACCCCTCATGTTAAATGATTCAGTAGGCATCATATCGTTTTTGGGATCCAAAACGATATCCATGCGGGCGAAGCTACGGGAGACAGCTAGTAACTTATAAAACAGCTGTCCAAGCTTTAGATAACCTAATACAAAACTCTATTTCGCTATTTTCACGTAGATCCCTAATCACAGTAATAAACGAAAACAGTTTTATGTATAACCAATACATTTTTCTATCAATACATATTTTGAATACATTCCTACACTGTGACTAACTCATCGATCAACGGTAATTGCTTTTGCGGACGCTACTTTAAACTGGCACATAAGCTCGAAGACGCAAACGACATCTGTCGACGTAATTGAGGGATTACGCAGATAATTGAAACTGTGCGAGCGAGCAGCCAATATATTCGGTGTACACGAGTAAACGAAACAGACGCCGCTACTCAACTCCGCAGTCAAACGGGACGGTTAACAACGTGTCTTCTTGTATATTGTATTATCTTACGTTTTATGCCCTATTAATCTTGCTCGCTAGTACTTCGGGGCGCGTTCTCTGATTTTGCACTTTGAATGGGCGAATTAAGGTTTAATTTGGTATGGAAGGTGGGTTATATAGGGTGTTGGTTGTTTTCGGTGCAATAAATAATTGTTTGTGCGTGTAAAAGTCGAGTGCCTGGTGCTGTCAGTGCTCAGTTCGTATTGTTTTATTTGGCGTCGAGGTAATCTTGGGTAACGAGAGACGTTAAGGCTCATGCGATCTAATAAATATGTTTGTCATTTCGGTTTTATGTGTGATGCTTGTTAAGTTGAATGGGTATTGATTTCGATGAGAGGTTTTTGATGTTGCTAAGAATGAAAGATCAGGTCATTGTGAGAGGAATTGATTAAATAACAAAGTGGTAAGAATTATACTGGTGGTAGAGTTGCAATATAAGGACTCCCGACCGCACTACCTGATCTATCTGCCCCTAAATAGTGGTTTTCAGGATTATCGTCGGTTACAGGCTAATGCAGACCCCCTTATAACTATGAACCTATCACAGAGACATAAAAATTAAGATATCAGGGGTAGCCACGCATCTACATTTGCCGTTTTTGTAGATGCCTAAGTATACGCTGCAGTCATTGCTTAACATCCATGACAACTGCACGCTTTTTTATCACCTTTGTTACCTACCTACACAAATAATGATATTGTTTCTATCATCATTCAAATAAATTGTTTTTTCTTCAAACAAGTTAGTGGATTTTTTGTTAGTCATATTTTACTGTTTATAATTTTTCACATCTGTAGGTATCTTGTGCTTTTATCTGAGCAATTGCACAGCTTTTTGTGATATATCATAAAACGACAACATCTTACAATCCTTTTTTGGGTAAATGAAAATTGAAGAATAATTCTGAAGTGGGGTTTGAACTTGCGACCTCAGATATTCCAGAAATAGTACCTACTACGTATTCCAAGATGTGATATAGGAGGTGTGTAGGAACCGATAGTTTTCGCTCCATGGTCTGGTGCTTACCCCATTAGGGATTTAACATAAAGACACATACTTACATCCATTTTCCGAAATAAAGAGAAAAGCTTACTACAATCAACGTAAAGCACGTAGCTCATGATATGATATACTATCACCTACAAAGGCCCATTTGAAAGAAAAAAAAATGCGCTTGTTATAGAATTTTACAAAAATAATTAATCAATCCAACATCTCAATTGATTTCAGCGTCCATACTCCGAGAAAATTATAATTCCCATCTCTCAATGCATCCAGGAGCCACCATACAAAATAAATTAAATAAAAAACACAATACACTCCAACTCTCACAAGCGATCAAAAAAAGAAGCTTTAACCAATTTAACGGTAGATTAAATAATCGCTTCAAATCGTCCACCGAATGATCATAAGTCGATTATATATCGATTCAATTACAATATCTCGATGCGTCGCGGCCGACAGCAGGAAGTGTCAATCGGGGCAAAGTTAATTAAAAACTGTGTTTAGTGTCACCCGAATTCGACACTTCATTTAAGATATTAGTATTGTGGATACACCATTTTAGGGTTCCGTTATGAAAAATCCAAATGGTTTTTGGGTAGGCAGGTGGTTTGGGACCTTGTATTGTAGGTCTGAGTCCAGTTGTCGACTCAAAGAAAATTATCATATACCTAAAACCCTAATTATCATAATATCACAATAGAATAGAATAGTAATAAGTTCGATTTGATATCTTACTTTAACCAATGCGCGTAGCTTTTGTTGAAGTAAGACAGCGAATGGATTCAATTGCAATTCAACAACGATTATGTTACGAGATCTTACTGGTGGTAGAGCTCCAGTGACGGAGCTCGTAGGCACCACCGCATTACCTAATATACTTGCCGCTAAATGGTAGTGTTCAGCACTATCGTGTTCCGGACAGGTGGTAGTGTACGTCTCTGTAATTTCCGGCACAGAGGCATAACATCTTAGGCCTCAGGAGTGGTAACGCATCTGCATTTTGACTTTGGTCTTTGTGTGGGTGTCTATAGGCTGCAGTCATCACTTAACATCAATGTGAACTGCATGCTTGTTTGCCACTTCCATTACATAAAAGATTTAGAGCCTTGGCTGAAGTTTAAGAGAGTGTTTCGTTAATTTATTTGCTACAGTAGGAATATAAGTAGGTAATTTCATAAACAAATAAAAAAGAGGACACATGGAATGAAAGATAGAAAAATAAGTCTTTAGACGTTTCTAAAGACTTATTTTTCTATCTTTCATTCCATGTGTCCTCTTTTTTATTTGTCGTATACGTCGTTACGTAGATACATGGTAATTCCTAATTCTTTCAAAGAAAATAGTATCATAAATAATCGGTACATTTTTACAGAGAACCTAAGCAATACCTCCTAACAAAATAAATTTTACCTCTACTAGGTACCTTTTCTTAAAATTAGAGATCGGTTATAAATTATTATGAAAAAAATGATGATACTTAACCTTAGAATAACTGAAAATTATAAGACACTTATTTGTATTAAGACACGTCCTTTAAGTCCGTTATTTAATACAAGCTACGTTCACCCTGGCTATGGAACCCTTCACTCTAATATGTCACGTACTTGTCATTTTTTCATAATAATTATAAGAAACCTTTATTATAAAAACCATGTTAAAATATCGAAGTTCGTGTAGGATTAACAAATTGAGTATTAGGTACTAGGTCACAAGGTAGATAGAGCCCGTTTTAATACTACATATTGTCAGTTGGTACGTGTTTGGTGGTATTTCTCTGTGATGTTCTTTTTTTACTCTTTAAATTGTTTATAGCATAAACTTATTTTAACAATAAACATGTTAGAGTAACGAATTTTCAAAAAATTCGTTTCACCATTTAAAAATTGTTAAGTGACGTCATAATTCTAACTTTTAACCCTCACCATCCACGCTGCTGGTTATGGTCAAGTCATAATAATAATTAACCTCAATTGTGAAAACTTTTTTGTTTTTAAAATTTACAATCACTTCCTTAATTTAATGAAAAAACGAATTATCCTACATAACTTTTCTACTAATCTTACATTTTTCTAGGCTGAGAGAGCAACCATATAGCGGCAAGTATATTAGGTAATGCGGTGGTGCACCAATAAAAAAAATGCCTGAGGTCATTTTTTTTTGCATTTTCCAGCAATTCTTTTTTTAAATGACTAACTAGTTTGCTTGCCAAAATAGACACAAAATAATACAATACATACCTACAGTGTATCAACACATAGTCAATTACCCGATACATGAAAGCCACGTGGCAAAGCGAGGGCGCGTTGGGTGGGCGGCACCCATAAAAATGCAAATGGCGGTGTCGACCGGGGATTCCATTGTTATATCAATCACACGACGCTCACTCCTTATTATTGCGGGCTTTTATTCCAGATTCCCCGTTTATTGTTTTCGAGTGGAATCTTCTTGGGGACTTAAAGGATTTTCCCTTTTTTTTGTTTTCTGTTTTTTTTTTCTCGTGTAATAAATAATGCGAAATTACAGATTGAGGCCGGATTGAAAAGCTTAATGTTGTTTGCATTTTAACACGTTGTTGTAATGGTGTGTTGTGGGTGTTGAGTTTTCCATGTCAAGATATTCTAATAATTTTTTGTAAGTTTGAATGGCAGTTACTTGGGTACCTTTTAAAATATGTGTTGACTATCTAGGTGATTTCGAAGTAGCAATAAAATTAATTCATACTTAGGCATTCTGGGTCTAAATCAAAGAAATAATAATATTTCCAATTGAATAGATTGTCAATCATCACCGGAGATTATAAATACGCTCTCATTTTTTCTATAGGTAATTAGCTTAATTACAGTTCACTATAAAACTTATACATATTTCATCTTCATCAGACTTTCACATACGTACCTAACATTTGATTTAATGCATCTATTAAAAATAAAAAACTTTGTAGTTGTCAGGCAAGTCACCCAACTAACCAAAATATAAAGCCTTAAACATACTGCTGCTGTTACAGGTAACTCTCAAAAATTAAGTAAGATTTATTGTTTTTTTCTGTCTTTACAATCGTACCTACGCGATTCATCCCTAAACATAATCTATTTTTACATCGCAACATAGATGCCAATAAAAAAATATTGTAAAAATACGCTCTACAATATAAAACAACATTATCCCCACCGAAACTCAATATCAGACCACTAAAGAAAACATTCATTCTCTAAATCGAATCGAACAAACACATTGATGGATTACCGATTAGTAAACGAATGATTAAAGCAAATATAACAAGCATCTGTCGCCAGAGGGCGCCATTGTAATGTTAATGCTGACCGCAGTTGCTGCTCGACGAACATATCCGCAAAATCCGCATCGGTCACGCCTACGCATATGCGACTGCGTCTATTTTCGTCGGTTTTTTTGTGGTTGAAGATTAATAGGAGTAGTGTGGTAGAGGCTTAAGGATTTTCATTTTTAAGGATGGGGTTAAAATAGTGGAGTCATTTAGTTTTATTTCAAAAGAGTGTAGCTACCGAAAACCTTAGAACATATCATAGTGAAGTCGACTTTAGTTAAAATAAATTCTAAATACTCACTTAAAATAATGTTGTGGAAGAGCGGAACTTTCTATCACAAGTATTATTATGCTCAAAAGAAAGTTTCAAAAAAACTTTGTACCACTATGTTACAGAAAATATTTTTTTATTTATTTTTTACTTTATTAATTTTTTTTAACATGGGCAAAGTAATGAAACATGTTTTCAAATTCAAACTAAAAACTCTCACACACACCTAAAAACTACCTGACAACTCATACTTATGTATAAGTATCCATTAATATTACATTTTGATACGTTAAATCGTGATGACACCTACCATTTTTATTTTCACGCCAAGTCCCTAACAGGGTAGTCCGAGAGTTAGTTTTAAATAGAATTTACAATTATTTGATGTAAATAAAACCAAATACCTACATAAACCCAACATCCAATACAATGTGAACGTCTCTGAAAAACACATCGCACCAAATCGATTCACTGAAACTCGCGCATTCGATTAATGATTCTCGATTAACGTCCGCCATGGCTGTCATCGGAATCGATTGATTGCGCGACCGCACAATCCAAAGTTAACCTTATTTTAATGACTACAGAGTATATTTCACACCGCCTTTTATTTGTTTATTGTAGGGACGACGCTTCATTGGAATATGGAGCTTGATTCGAGTAAATAAAGATCAATTCTGATTGTGTTGTTTTTTAGTATTTGTTATGATTGTATGGATGGTCTGGTGTATGGATTTAGCCGGAGTTAGGACGTCATCGAGTGCCGAACATATTGCTTTGGATGATTGAAACGGGTTCAATGACAATGCAAATTGACTTCTTATGACAAAATATGAGCCAACGACTTTGTATCGTGGATATTTATAATTTTGATAAATTCACTCCATTTAATAATTTTAGCTAACTGCCTCAGTAGAATAGTGGTAACAGACCACTACTACTACGATGGGGATCTGGGTTCGATTCCCAGCTAAGGGGGGACGAGAGATATGGGTGTAAAATCCTTTATATCTGGTTCTAGTGGTATTTTCCCATTTTCTTGAAGTTTCCCAGTACCTTGGTAGTAGATTGGTAGTGTGTATGTCGTAGTTTGGTAATGTGCCCGGAGATGTCAATACGCTCGCTACCTATTGAGGGCCAAAACGTAACCGGCGAATCGTGGGAGTTCGCATGTAAGTAAGCCGCTCCATTGGCATAGTTTGACCGCCGTTGTTCAGTTGACTGACTTTTTTTTTAATATGTAGTCGAAGTGGCAAACAAGCATGCAGTTCACATTGATGTTAAATGATGACTGCAGCCTATAGACACCCACACAAAGACCAAGGTGCAGATGCGTTACCACTCCTGAGGCCTAAGGTGGTATGCCTCTGTGTCGGAAATTACAGGGCCTTACATTACCACCTGACCGGAACATAATAGTGCTGAATACTACCATTTAGCGGCAAGTATATTAGGTTGCCTAACTAGCATAGTTGGCAATAGATAGGGGCTCTATCACCAGTAAGAAACTGCACTACTGGAAGAATTCTACTCCAGTAGTAGAAAATTCTTCCGCTAGCGGGCGTTAGGGTCGTCGATCGACTGCTGTAGCATTCACCTATAAACTTGTTTCCTTCTTTGATGAGATAAAAGATATAAATATTTCCACATAAACATCAGCAAGTATACGCGGACTCTAACGACACTGGTTACTTATTTAATATTTGATGCATCGATTCATTACTTAGTCCGTGACTGCAAACTAAATCAACCAAAATCTAATTTCTATTCTACTGCTCGAAATCAAAGCATCTGCAAAACAGCAATAAAAAATAATATATTAATAGCGCAATCAATCACAAAATTATGCTAACGTTAGAGTCGAGATAACATTAAATGTCAATTAATATAAAAAATTCAAAAAAACCATTATACCGTTACCACTTCGCATTCATGAACGATCTATTTTATCAAAACACATTAAAATTAAATTATAGCGCGATCCATCAAAATAATTTAATATGCTCGACTTGTCCCATTCCGCTCTTGCCCCCCTCCCCTCTCGCCCCATCTATAGATATCTACGCGAGTTTAAACTATCGTTAATCTTCGCTTTGAGCCCCCACATGCGTGGAAACTTAATTATAAAAAATCATAGTGGGGTGAGTTAGGAATATTTTGCTAAACGTATAAACTAATTACTGTTGACTGTTTAATAATGCAAAATTGTTTTGCTAATGACATTACATCTGCTGAACTACGTCACTGCCTTAGTGCTCTAGTGGCAGCATGCTGATACTGCTACGTTGAGGTCTTGGGTTCGGTCCTCCCCGGATCAGAAGCAGTTGCTATTGATATTTTTCCGTTTTTCGAAAGTTAGTTCTAGGTCTGAACCTTAGCTTAAGGTGTACACCTGTACATCTTTTGAAAAATATAGCCTTGAAGTTTACTCATTTCGAAAATAACAAATAAGCATTCCTCGAGTGCACATTGGAGTAAAGTAACATTTATATACAAATCAAAGATTTCGAAATGACGTTGCTACCTCTCTGTGGCGTTAGTTGCGGGTCATTACCACTGCCACCTGACCGGAACAGGATAGCGCTGAACACTACCATTTAGCGGTAATTATGATTAAGTAGTAATGTCCTCCAGACCCAATTCGGCGGCTAATCTCAATAGAGACTCACCAAATGCGCAGAAGACATATAAGTATACACTCCTTATTCCCGTCATAGCTCATTGGCATGGCAATTCGACACGGCTGGAAAGACATCGGGCGCAGGATCGACGGGTACCAGACTTCAACTGGGAATTTTATCACAGAAAAGACCCAATAACAGCTTTTGAGACCTGGGAGTTGAGCCAAGCACAAGCTTCAGCCATGAGGATCGCGGAAGCGGACCAACAAAGTGGTCTTAAGTAGTTAATTCTCGACGGAGACTAGCCAACTGCGCGGGAGTTATTATAGTGCACAAGTATATGCTCAAACACAGGTGCACTCTCTATTCCCTCACTCTCATAGCTCGAAGGGACGGCAATCCGATACGACCGGAGAGAGATCGACCGCAGGACTGACGACCGGCTTTACGTGCTCTTCGAGGCACGGGTAACAGATTCCGGGCTACAACTGGGAATTTCCTCACAGAAAAAAACCCAAAAACATGATTTTCCCGATCTGGGGATCGAACCCGGGACCTCAGGCTTCACCATCGCGATTGCGACCATTGGGCCAACGAGGCAGTCAAGTCAGCGTGTGTGACTCTTAAGTATGCGGTGATGCGCCCACGAGCTCCGACATTGGAGTTCTTCCACGGAAAAGTAATATTTAATTCCGGTCCCTAATAATGCACCAGGCCGTGGGAAAGATCGAATGGCTGATCTTTACGGCGGTTGTAAAAGATACGGTGGCGGTACGGCCGATTTGCATGAGCTACAACACGCCATAACCGGGAGTGTTATGGCCGTTGTATATCATTCGTGGCTGTAAAATTTTGAAACAGTTGTATTTGTAATGGGCTTTAAGGATGATAAAAATTGTTGACCACATGAAGTTTAGTTCCAGTTGAAGTGAAGTTTCAAAGTGAAGGCATTCCAAAAGTGTAATCTATTTCGTGACAAAGAAGTTCGGCAATCGCCCGGTCACATCGAGCCACTTCGGATAGGAGTCATCATAATGATAATCCTCACGGGTTCGGTCCCCGTACCGGGACAAATATTTAGCCTACAGATATTTGTTTCGGGTTTATATGATTTTATTAATAGAAAAACAGTAAACTTTAAATTATATTTTTGTTTCATAATTTGAATGAAGCAAGATCTGCCACTTAATGAATATTTATAATACTACGGGTTCTTGATAGTATAAGAAATGGTACAGATAATTTATGTATGTGTACCGGGGGTTTGAAGAGTATAAGTAATGGTTGATTCACATAACAGTATTACTGGTGGTAGAGGTTGTAAAAACTACCACAGAGACAATTTTAACAACAAAGATGTTAGGGGTGGCATCGCATGTGATTTATTAATCAATAATCATTTATTCAAAACAAAATATTTTAATCAACACAAAGGTTGGAATCTTCTTTTACAACTACAAAAACAAGATTTTTAGATATTGAGAGGGCTCAAAGACTATTGTTAATGGTAATGTTTTTCAAACCATACAGATTCCCTACTCATAGTTTATATGAAACATACAGCATCCTGTCTGTAAGCAAGTTGTATGTACTACAAACAGCCCTAAAAAAACATAAGACTCTCGTATTTGATATAGACAAAATTAATAATAAAAGACGAAAATGTAATGTAATAGCACTACCTCAAGTAAAATCAAAATTTGCTGAGAGGCAGTTTACTTTCCCATCCCATCCCATCCCATCCATTTACTTGTATAATAAAATTAATAAGGAGCTAAACTTTTATCATCTTACGAACTACAAATGTAAAAAAAAAGTAATTGAATGGTTGTTACCATTGACATATAATCAACTTGAATGTTTAGTAAATCACTCATAGACACACACACACACACACACACGCCCACACACACGCCCACACACACACACACACACACACACACACACACACACACACACAACTGCAACTACTACAAAATACCTACCCTAGCGTTATTTTTGGTTTTTTTTCGTGACTCTTTTCAGTTGATTACATAATTTGTTTTACACATTAAATTTATATTTCAAACATTTGGTGTACACATAAGTAAATAACTAGGTATCTTTATAACTTGTAATTGAAGAGCGGTGTCGCCTAACACAAGCAAACTTGTTGCTTTAAAGGTAGCTCCGACCACTGATAACTGTAATTTTATACCTTTGTTACTGAATATTTTTTTTTTTCCTTTGAGTATTACAATACTTGTATTTCTTAGAGGCATGTTTTTAAGTGCTATTTATTTGGCCTTCTACTGCTGAATAAGATAGAGTATTTAGCCATTTAACCAGATTTTGACCTCTGGCTTTTAAGTAGATAGTTAAAGACTTTTTTTTCACATAGGTACCATCCAATGAAATGGGTGCTTGTTTGTGACCAGTATAACATAAAAATATGCATTTCGTGTACGAAGCTTTTTTTTTTTATGTAATGGAATTGGTAAACAAGCCTGCAGTTCACATTGATGTTAAGTGATGACTGCAGCCTATAGACACCCACACAAAGACCAAGCTCAAAATGCAGATGCGTTACCACTCCTGAGGCCTAAGGTCTTATGCCTCTGTGCCGGAAATTACAGGGCCGTACATAACCATCTGACCGGAACACGATAGTGTTGAACACTACCATTTAGCGGCAAGTATATTAGGTAATGCGGTGGTGCCTACGCCCGCGAGCTCCGTCACTGGAGCTCTACCACCAGTAAATAGCTTTTGAAACAATAAACAAAAAAATATTACCGATGACATTACAACTTACAATGCACTAAATAATAACAGTGAGCGAATTGATTGCGTTATGGCACTCATTCAACGAATGTGTAAGTATAAGCACCCTCCGTTAATCTCACGATGGATTAATTTTATCGAATGCCAAATGAGCTATAACAACCCTACTCATGGGGGAGTCGAAAGAAGAGACGAATATATACTATCAACCGTTTTCAACAGTGATAGAGTTTAATTCAGAATGATGTAATGTTTAAAAGTGATGGTCCCCGGTGCATCGGCTTTTGAGCTCAATTTGCTAGTGAGAGGTCTTATTTGGTACGATATTCAGTTGTAAAGGATTACAGCTTATGCGCAGTGAACTGTCGTTTGGTAATTGTGGTGATGGGTGGATGGTTTTGGATCAATTTCAAGATCTCTTCATAGACCTTGCAAGAAATACACAAGTTTTACTGTTGTCTTATTTTTGCATAGAGCAACACTGGAGGGGAGTAGCCATATGCAGGCTTTCCCCTCTGTCAAAGTACAAGCCCAAATGGGCCTATACCTTTCGCCTAGATGTTTAAATGTGTATGTATTTTTGTCTGCGTCTTATAATAGGTTAGGATCTCACTGCAAATCATTTCTTTCATCCAGATATGATATAGGTAGTTTGTCGCGGAACGCAGCTACCTACCCCGCGTTATTGTATTTACCACCACCCTATTGGAATGGTTTGACCACCAGTGGTCAGTTGACTGACTGTACTTACAAAAGAACTCTGCTCCACTAAACCCCACAGCCTAGTAAAATAATAAAGACAACATCTCCTACCCAGACGTTGAAAATACTCGTAAGAATAGTTTAAAACATCAAACACTGCATACTCAATAAAATCATCTATTCATACTCAGATGACAGTTATCTATTAAATCGATATGGACATCTACACCATTAGCGAATTCAGTGACATCATTTAGTGACGTCGTCAACCCTAACACATCGTGACGTAAATCAAATGAGAAGATGATGCAACATAACGTTTATTGTCGGGTGCGTTTAATGTTGTTATCTCTACTTGATTTCACTCTCGCTGCCGCTCCGTTTTTGCTCTGTCAGCCAAGTAGCTCGCCTTTGTTTATGTTTGGAAGTTTTATACTGCACGAGTAAGGGACACTTTTTTATTTCTTGTAGTCATCGACGACACAACACAGCTTCTCTATCGTCGATGCTTGTAGTAAAGCAATATTCAATACTAGCTGTGCCCGCAACTTCGTTCGCGTGGAATAGTGGCTTTGGGACTTTGGGCAGGGCTTTTGGATATAACTTTTGGTTAATTTTGGATCATAAACACTTTTAAGTAGCTAAAAAATCTTCCTTACACTAATGCTTCTCTGTACACGATTTATGACGTATGGCCATCGGGGATAAGAGCACACAGGCTGCTAGTTCAATAAATTTGTTTGTCTGAGAAACTGCTTCAGGTATCTTTAAGTGTTCCAGAGCTAAATGGGGTCCATATTTTCTTTATTTAAACTTGGACGCCTTCGAGAACATCGAAGGATGTGTGATATAAATGAAACGATCAGCTCACACTTATGCTCTTTTATTACTGAGTACCAACAATATGAATAAAGGCGCGTACAAACAACGGGTTCGATACATACATACATATCAATGTGGCACATGTGTAAAGAATGAATCCAGGACATCCAAATTTACTGGTGGTAGAGCTCTAGTGACGGCGCTCGCAGGCGTAGGCACCAACGCATTACCTAATATAGTTGCAGTTAAATGGTAGTGTTCAGCACTATTGTGTAATTTAATTCTGGCCCTATAATTTCCGGCTCAGAGGCATAACATCTTAGGCCTCAAAAGTGGTAACGCATCTGCATTTTGACCTCTGGACTTTGTGTGGATGTCTACAGGCTGCATCACTTAACATCAATGTAAACTGCATGCTTGTTTGCCACTTTTATTGCAAAATATAACTTGCTATTCATGGGCGAGACTCATTCGTACCTGGCCGTTTTTTTAATTGATTATTTTGATTACCGATATTTATATTTTTTCATATTATATTTCATTTTCACATTACTTTTGGACTATGTCACTTAAAACATTTGAACGTAATTGGTGACAACCAATGTTCTCCTATAATAAGCTTAAGAATTCAATCGAACAGACATCCAGTAGCCCTCCTAAACATGTAGATATTACTTACTATAACACAATTGCGCCCCTCCGAATTAAACGCTAAATGCCGCCATGGTGCACGACACTGTCAATGGGGGACGCGTGTCATCGATACTTTATGGCGTTTGGAGATATTTTGTTTATGGGATTTGTTTTTTTTTAAATGAAGTCTGTATTGGATTTGAACGTTTGGTTTAATTATGGAAATCTATACAAAATCGCGCTGTTATTTTTTTATTGTAGGGTCTATACTCTAGTCCTATGACTAGAGTCTGCTTTATGTTATACTAGCTGTTGCCCGCGGCTTCACCCGCGTGGATGTCGTTTTTGACCTGAGAAACATGTAATGCTTACCGAATCCATTTTACATGTGAGAGGTGAGATTCAAACGTCTACTCACCACTTCTCTAATAAAATTAAAGTTTTTTGGTATCTGGTGGTAGAGCTCCAGTGGCGGTGGTCTAGGGCATAGGCACTATCGCATTACCTAGTCTATCTGTAAAGTAGCCCTGAAATTTCCGACATAGAAGGATAACAACTCAGACCCCAGGTGCGGCAACGCATCTAGATTGAAAATAGGCTACAGTTTTCACTTACTATCAATGAAAAATGGAAAGAAAAATATGACTTCAGGCGAGACTCGAACTCGCGACCTACTGGGAATCTAATCCAGCCGCTCTTCCAATCTAACTAGCATAGTTGGTAATAGATGGCGCTGCTGCTACCATAATGCAATGCAATAGATGTGAAGGAAAGATTTGACAAATCGGGCAGGACTTCAGTAGCTCAATTGGAAGAGCGGCTGGACTAGATTCCCAGTAGGTCGCGAGTTCGTGTCTCGCCTGAAGTCATATTTTTTTTTTTTTTTTTTTTAAATAAAATATATTTCACAAGCATGTGTTAATGCGAAATAATATAAAACTACTATCAATGAGTAGATTTGACAAAGAAGTATACAGTTATGCTTGTTTGCCAAATTTAGTTATAAAAGCATATAATGTAAGATAATATCTTACGGAAATCTCTCGGATTTGCAAAATATAACAACTGTAACAAAATGGACCTCAATTCAATAAGCGCGGACCCCACAGACGCGTGACCGCACCGCGACAGGGTAAACAACGCTCCGACCCTCTTTATTACCCCACCGGAACATCCTTCACTATCGCCAACCATTACCGCTTCTACACTACATCCAGTCGAGCACCAAATAAGGGTCATAGCTCACTATAGCCATCCGGCACCCGACCAATACCGCCTCGTTTTACGGCGTCCACTCGTTGTCAATAGGTCCACGAGTGAACGACGCAATGTTACTTGTAAACCTCTCGCGGACAGCGCGCGGTACATTTGGGAATAGCGCGTTAGCAATGCAAATTCAACGCAAATAATTCGTTCGTAAATTCTGGCACAGAGACATAACACCTTAGGCCTCAGGAGTGGTAACGCATCTGCATTATGACCTTGGTCTTTGTGTTAGTGTCTATAGGCTGTAGTCATCACTTAACATCAATGTGAACTGCATGCTTGTTTGCCACTACCATTACATAAAAAAAAGAAACGCAAGATATTTAAGCTAGTGGTCACCGAGTGGTCCACTCGAAGTCCGCGCGTGGATCGCGCGCCGCTCGCGCGTTGACGGCTTGCGGTCGCGGCGATCCGGTGTCGATACGGAGCTGAGTTGGTGTAATGAGCGCAGACCGCTCGAGGCGGTCGGCCACTGGTCGGGTGCCGGGTGGCTCTAGTGAGCAATGACCCTAAAGCGGGTAATGTACACTCACCATTCCATTCCTTTCAAGTCTCGGCATTTAGCAATCGTTTAGTCGAGGGGACTCTGTCACACCCTAATTAGTTTAAAATTAAATGGCTCCTTTTACTGGCGAGCATTATTGTTGGTTTAAATGAAACTCGGTACGTTTGCGATGTGTTTAGTGATATGATGTGCTGGGGTTTAATCTTTGCTTGAATCTGCATAATTTTGTGCTTCAATTATGAAACGGCGAGGTAATTGGTGACCTTTTGGGGCATTTGGTAAGTATTTATTCCTTTTTGTTTTATTCAATGAAAACCATTTAATCGTGTAGATTTTTATTAATTACTTATGACGGGTCTAAAAGAACAGTTTAAAGTGAATAAGAATTAATAAGAATAAATGTATTATTATCATCATCATGTACTCGTACATTGATACATACATGTCCATTTTAATAATAACAATAGATATGCAGTGCGTCAATTTAAATCTAATAATTAGATAAATAAAATAGTATATAGCTTATAGTTTTTGCCCGCGACTTCGTCCGGGTGTACTTTTAATCATTGCAAGTAGTAGCCTATATGTTATTCCAATGTATACCTATACATATATTACCGTAAAGTTTCATTGAATTCTGCCTAGAAGTTTTTTTTTTAAATGGAAATAAACCTCCATCCATCCATTCATCCATCCATACTCACAAACTGACGCATTTATAATATTAGTAAGTTTTTCTTTTAAGTTCTCGTGATATAGTTTTCAGTGGGGGTAGTGCCTGTCTTGCGGTATTTCGGTTCGGTTGACTAACCGCACTAGTAGAAGAATTCGCTTCCAGTAGAAGAAAATTCTTCCGTTAAGCGGTGGGGCACTTGTTGTTACGATGTACCTAAGATACGTGTGGCCTTTGTATGCACAGAAGTTTACATTTTAAATCTTAATTGCAACTTTACATGCATTTTATTTCATTAGCACTTACTAACTAAATTAATATACGGGAATAAACCAATATTAATACCATCTAAATGAACATTTGGAGTATTTTTGTTTGTTTTTTTTTATATGAAGGTGGCAAATAAACATGCAGTTCAAATTGGTATTGAGTGATGACTAAAGTCTACACAAAACATAAAGACTAGAGGTCAAAATGCAAAATGCAGATGCGTTACCTACCCTGAGTTGTTATGTCTCTGTGATAATTATTACGGGATCATACATTACCATCTAACCGAAACACGCCAGTGCAGAACACTACCATTTGGCTGCTACCATTAGGTAATGCGGTGGTGTCTACGTCCTCAAGCTCCTGCACTGGCAATCTACTACCAGCAAACCATCTAAATATATATTTGGAGCATGGTTATCTCGTATCATAAGAACATTTTTCTACGCGTCGAAAACAAAACAAATGTCTGAGAGCACCACATGCCGCTGTTTAATCCCCTGTTATAGGGCAAATCGTTTGATTGCGCCGCGACTAAGTGATTGACTTTTCAATCTCTCTAATCCGATTACCTACGGCCTACAACACGGTTGATTATGCAGTGTATATGTACGCCATTCTCATCTTTATCGTCATACGCGGTAGCGTCATTGTTGTGTGCAAGTGTTTCACATATGGTGTTGTGATATTTAGAACAGAGTGCGGGGTGACGAACATTGGGCGTTTTACCCTGTTAGGTCGTTAGTTAATTTTGGACGTTATGCTTTTCATTGTTAATTGTTTAGAAATATTAAATAGTTTTGTGAAATTAATTCGGGAATATTACATTGGGGTGTCATTTTATATTTAGATAAACATATCATTAAATAAATGAGGCAGCAAGTTATCAGTGTTATGTCACGTTTGTGGATTTTAATGACTATAACTAAATGTAATCCATGAAATTACAGCTCTATCTTTTTGAATAATTCCCACCACATGGGTCTCTCTTAGTTGTGTAAAAGACAAGTTTCATGTTGGGCCCGCGCCTTGTACATAATATCAAAAGATAGAGAAACATTTTTTTAATGTAATGAAAGTGGCCAACAAGCATGCAGTTCACATTGATCTTAAGCGATGACTGCAGCCTATAGACACTTTCAGGTCAAAATACAGATGCGTTACCACTTCTGAGGCCTAAGATGTTTTGCTTCTGTGCCGGAAATTAGGGACGTAGGCCGGTAAAATACGTAGAAGCATGGAAAAATGCTCAAAAAATTATTTGATGTTAATTATGTTTTGAATTATGTTTTTTTTTGTTAAAAGTATTTATTTTTTGTAATTTTTGTATGACAACAATCCATCACCATAATATTGCCACTACTATATTAGTGTTTTAGAAATATACTTACGACAGTTAATTTATGGTAATAGTAAACGATTTGAATATATGCATGTATCTTCACGCCAGGTCCGTAACGGGGTAGGCAGAGACTGTAGAGCACCAGATATCCCGGTCCTGACACATCTGCCTCATCTACTTTGATCGTTCTTTTCGATTCATCAGCTATTCGATTTGAATAGCTTAAAAATTATTTTGTATTTTATGCTTCTTCTCTCAATATACCGTACAAGGTGCAAGCCCAAGCTCCATACATTTTGGAACGACTCCTTTATTGAGACTGAGAGTCCTTTGCACTCTTGAATTGCTTGGTGAAGTAGACTAGTGCCGTCCGCCAACGTAAGTCAATTGAAAAAAAAGAAAGAAAGGTTTTTCTGCCGCCCGCTAATAACCTCAAAATTTTAACACTGTAGAATATAGATAGATTTATCACATACCTTAACTTGGGACTCTGTCATGCCTAGCGCGTACGCCAGTTTCGCCCGCTCCGGCCCCGCCAGGTACTTCGTCTGCTCGAAGGTCTTCTCCAGCGCGAAGATCTGCTGCCCACTGAAGGTCGGCCGCGTGTGCTTCTTCTTGCCATCCTTGTCCATGCCCTGGGCTGCGCATGCGCTTAATGCGCCGTTGCTCACTGCAACAAATAGATTTTGTATGTTACGAAGGTAACTAGCAATGGAATTACTTAGGATTATCGAGGAGAGGATGCTGCAGTATTTCGAACCTGCGATGAGATAATAAATACCGTACCAAATATTTTAACTCATATTGCAAGGCAAGATTCAGGGCATAAGGAAACCTGGTAGAATTAAAATATATTATAAATTAAAGAAAAAACGGAAAGAAAAATTTGACTTCGGGCAGGAATCGAACCTGCAACCTCTGGACCTGCTGGACTGGTTATCCTGAGGTCGCAAATTCGATTCCTGCCAGAAGTCAAATTTTTCGTTTTTTTTCTTTAATTTCTAAACTCCACTCGCATTTGCGAAAAATAAATAGTACAACTAAAACATACTAATTGAAATTCTTTTGGCAAGGCTCAACTTAAGTACCTATTCGTTATCTATTCCTATTGAAGCTGCACTTCAAAAGTCAGAAATATCATGACAGTCGCCAACTTTCGCAGGTAAGTGACACTTTAAGACGTAGAAGATAAATATTTACACAATAATGTAACCAGGGATCTCAATAGTGGATGCAGCAGCGACATTCTTGAGGTGCTTTTATAAAGCCGTATCTGAAACTACGGGCACACCGCGGACACTCCGCCAAAATTCCATACAAACGCTTAATTTGGTCTCTGTTACACAGACATCAATCAGTGACGTGTATTACACGTGCACCTGTGTGCGTAGCACGTAGAAAATAACAACCGTCGCCCATAAGAGGGGAGGTGATTGGGTGATGCGGGGAAATCGGGCGGGATGTCGAAGTGTCCATTCTATACGTAGTATTATTACATATTCTCTGCTATGGGGATATATATTACCACCTGACTGCAACACGATAGCGCTGAACTAGTACTATTATTTATTTATTTATTTATTTATTTATTTATTTATTATCAATATAGCACACAAAACAGATAACAATTTCATTTAACATTCAGGAGTTTGTATAAGAGTAATGATCTAAATTGTAATCCAAAACATGCATGCCTATAAGCTACATAAATTAATATTTAATTTATATGATTTTTTTTTTTTTTTCGTTACAATTTTTTTTAATTTTCTGTGTTCTAATCATTTATGAGAAAATTTACAAATAATTTAAATACAATTTGGAAAAACAGTATAAAAATACAATTATTATTATTAATTATTGAACATATTAAAATATAAATATAGTTATTACATTTCATTATTATAATATCCAAACCCACATTCTTCACTCAGATGATTTTTTATTTGCCTCTGGAATTGGTGCAAGTTAAGGTGGAAGATGTCAATGTCTCTGTTAGAGACAAGAATTTTATTGTAGTGGCGACACATTCTTACTATGGGATTGAAATAGGAGATATTATTTTTAAACACTTGCAAGGTAAATATATTAAAGTTACGATTCCGAGATCTAAATCTGGTATTTATATTTATTTGAGTAAGGAGCGATGGCGACTCCAAAGTAGAGTGTAATATCTTGTGAAGGAGGCTAAGATCATAATATATTCTGCGGTTTTCAAGGGAAACAACATGAAAATGTTCCAATCGTTCTTTGTAAGAATTCAGCCTGCGACCCATGCCACATCTGTAGCTAACAATTCTAAGCAACCGTTTCTGAATACTCTCAATTCTGTCACTGTGATTTTTATAGAACGGTGACCAGATGGAGGAATTAAATTCAAGTATACTGCGTATTAGCGTATAATAAAGATATATAAAACTTTTCGGTCTCTTAAAATGTATTGTGCTTCTTGAAATAAAACCTAGTAGCCTAGAGCTTCGTTCCACGATACAATTATAATGACTGTGAAACGTAAGAGAATCATCAAAGATTATACCCAAATCCTTCACCGAATGATTTCGTTGAAGAGATTTATCATTTATTTTGTAATCGAAGATAATTTTTTGTTTTTTCTTAGTGAAGCTAATAATTAGACATTTGCTTACATTCAATTGCATTTTGTTTAGGTGACACCAGGCCGTTAAAGAATTTAAATCTCTTTGTAATTTAACTGCATCTTCATTACTGTCAACAACAGTAAAGATCTTTAGATCATCGGCGTAAAGAAGGCAAGGACAAGACAGGCAGTCAACTAGGTCATTGATAAAAAGCGCAAATAGCAAGGGCCCTAAATGACTGCCTTGTGGCACCCCAGATGGGATCGTCACTGGCTGAGAAAGATAGCCTTTCAATGCTACTAGTTGACTCCTGTAGTTTAAGTAAGAGTTGATCCACCGAAGTAAGCAACCGTGAATGCCTAATCCTTCAAGCTTTGCACAAAGTATGACATGATTCACTTTATCAAATGCTTTGGCAAAGTCTGTATAGATGGAGTCTACTTGGCCTCTCCTAGCAAAAGCAGCGCATATATAATTTTTATATTCTAAAAGATTAGAAGTAGTAGACTTGTTAGCCACAAATCCGTGTTGTTCTGGCTTAAGATAGGACTTAAAGTGATTGTAAAGATCATCATACACGACACTTTCAAATAATTTGGAAAAGCAGGATAATATACTGATCGGCCTATAATTTTTACAGTTAGTCTTATCCCCAGATTTGAAAATAGGCACAACATGAGCAACTACTATTAATTTGGTACCTGCTGGATGCACGTCGCTTCCGATCGGTCGGCATGGAGGTCATGGGGGGAGGCCTTTTTGTTCAGCAGTGGACGTCCTATGGCTGATATAATGACTATTAAATTTTAGTGTCAGAGTTCGAAAATGTAGGCACTGCTTAATCTATGTGTCACAAAATAGTATCTAGTGTCCCACGCTAACGTGTCCGGTAGACCTCAGGGGAAGTATATCGGCATTTTCATCTTTTATTTGTTATAACTGTTTATAGACTGCATTATTAACATACCAAACATGTTAATTGCATATTTATTTGCATATAACATGAAAATTAAATGTTCCACTCAGTAAATTGTGTATGTCCTAATACAAACATACCTTAATTTAAAAGATCGTCTGTACAAAATATTAAAATGTTCAGAACATCGAAAAAAAACATTTGATGAGAATCACCTTACCATTTAGGGATATAAAAAATAGACTACAACCGATTCTCATGCCTACCAACTAAACACACAAAATTTCATAATGATCGGTACAGACGTTTCGGGGCAGAATACTGCTAGGAAACGTCTGTACCTGTTTGTAGCAATAGTTACAAACACTGTAACATGATAATTTTATAAATTAGGTGTAACTTTGAGGATAGTGTAACTCACTTCCAAAGCGAGAGCTGTCAAAACACACTCACAGAAAAAAACAATATATTTGGTCAGTTACTGTCGTATCATTTTATTCGTACTCTCAAAGCATCCCCCGCCGCAGTGTCGACGTTTTTATCATTATTTTCATTTTTTCATCCCCCTTCGACACCCCCCTGCACCGCTCTACACCCCTTAAGCCCCTTGGGGGTTGCCGCGTCGCTTCATCAAAACATTTGTACGTTTTATGATGAAATATAGAACAATGTGATGCGATGCGCTCTCCGTTGGTGTTTTAAGTAATATTTACATTCTAATATTTTTTGTTATTGTATTTGTTGACAATGGATATGTTATTTTAATATACAGCCCTACAATTTCTGGCACAAAAATATAACATTAATATTTATTTTTACTGATGGTAGAGTTTCAGTGTAGGAGCTCGAGGGCATAGGCACCATCGCATTACCTAATCAATCTGCCGCTAAATGGTAGTGTTCAGCACTATCGTGTTCCGGTTAGATGGTAATATACGTCCCCGTATATATATGATAATAACTTATCACAAAGACAAATCAACTAAGGTCTCAGGGGTGACCTCTTTGTGTGGGTTTCTATGCTACAGTCATCACTCAACATCAATGTGAACTGCAACCTAGTTTGTTACTTCCATTTCAAAAAAAAAAAAGGGATTCTAGGTTCTAAGTTTTAAGGATTTCTAGTTCTAAGGTCACTCAGGTCACTAACTGAAGCGTCCGATGTTTTTGTATATAATCTGGAGTCGTCACTGATATCTAATTCACAATCTATGTAAAAAAGCATGCTTATCTGCCACATTCAAGACATAAGAAAATGAAACATATTTACAGTTTTTAGCTTTTATAGGTATTTCTAATATAACATTCATTTATTCAATTTCGAGAACATTAATCCTACACATTTTTATACGCAACCCTTTTACAGATTGATATATTTATGTAAAAATAAATATTTACAACCAGGTCAAGCGTATGCTGCATTAATATTAATGTAACTTTTACGCCGAGGTAGTCGGTTACATACATTTTGTATTGCCTTGTATGAATTATTACGGATAATGTTATTATGTTTATGTTTTACGGGCTGTTATTGAAAGTTGTTTTTCTCGGGAGCTAAAATGTCTGTAGCAACGACAATTTTTTTTATTTGTAACTGAAGTAGGAATAGTAAGTGAAATTATGTATATTTGTTGAGGAGAAAGAATGTCGAATGAGCGAATGACTAAACAGATATACAATGCGAATGTGGATGGTTGCAGAGGCCCAGGAAGACCAAGGCTGACCTACCATGACCAAATAGGTCGAGTTCTGTCTGATGGTGGGGTCAAAAGTCTTAGGAATCGGCGTGCATGTATGAAGAGAATGATGAAGGTAGACGAGGCACGAGAGGTTTGTCTGAACCGGGATATCTGGCGCTCTACACTCTCTGCCTACCCCGTTAGGGATCTGGCGTGAAGATACATATTGTTGAGGACCATTTTACATTATTTAGGGTTCCGTACCTTAAAAGGAAAAAAGGAACCCTTATAGGATCACTCGTGCGTCTGTCTGTCTGTCTGTCTGTCCGTCTGTCACAGCCAATTTCCTCCGAAACTACTCGACCGATTGAGTTGAAATTTGATGAATATATGTAAATTAGTGACCAAAAGATGAACACAAAAGTAAAATAATACATTTTAAACAAGGAGGCCACTTTCGGGCGGTAAATCAGAAAATAAAAAAAATAATAATTCGTAAGCTGTGTCGCGTGACATATCAAATGAAAGAGGTTGTTGTCAGCATCTCAGATATATTTTATTAATAATTTTTGCATAAACAAATTTGAAGTTATTTAAGAAAAACGACGAAAATTGACCATTCCCCCCCCCCACGCTATCTCCGAAACTACTGAACTTAAAATTTTGACAAAAATGGATGGAAAAGAATGGATTACTGGAAAACCTATAAGAAGTATGTACGGAACCCTCACCACGCGAGTCGAACTCGCACTTGTCCGGTTTTTTATGTAATGGAAGTGGCAAACAAGTATGCAGTTCACATTGATGTTAAGTGATGACTGCAGCCTATAGATACTTACACAAAGACCAAGGTCAAAATGCAGATGCGTTACCACTCCTGAGGTGTTATGCCTCTGTGCCAAAAATTACGGGGCCGTACATTACCACCTGACCGGAACACGATAGTGCTGAACCCTACCATTTAGCGGCAAGTATATTAGGTAATCTATACTCCTATACTATATATATTATATATTATACTTTTATAAAGCTGAAGAGTTTGTTGGTTTGTTGGTTTGTTTGTTTGCTTGAACGCGCTAATCTCAGGAACTATAAGTCCGATTTGAAAAGTTTTTTCAGTGTTAGATAGCCTATTTTTAGCGAGAAAGGCTATAGGCTATATATCATCACGCTATGACTAATAGGAACAGAGAAGCGCGGGCGAAGCCGGGGCGGGCCGCTAGTGCCCAATATACTTGCCGGTCTCCGCCCGCGAGCTACGTCAGGAAAAAATCCTAAAATTGTTTTCTCTTTTGTTTCTGTTACTCTTCTTTAATCGCTCCATATTAGTTTTTTGGAATAATATTTAATGTACATACACACGAATTTTACTGTCTTATTATATGTATAGATTACACTAGTAGTAAGCTACTTATTCAGGGTACTGAACTACAAAAATAAATAAATTGAACTTTTAACTCAAACTCAAACTCAAAAATTCATTTAATCACTTGGAAATAATAGAATTTGCTTGTGATAGGTCAAATTACAAATATCAAATTAAAGCGAATAACAACTGATACGTTGATTAATATGTCAAAGTTAACAAAATAAAATAAATAATGGTCCAAAAATACTTAATAATAAATCAAATCAACAGAATGTTCCATACTCTCTTTTACAAACGGCAAGATAAGACTAAACAAAAAAATATGGGACATTCTTTGTCATTCACTGGCAGAGTTCCAAAGCCCACATGACTGAGAAAAAACCTACCAAAACAAAACTCACTATTTTCACATTATGACACTTACAACTATGTTTTACAATGTCAAGTACAATGCACATTCATTTCACAAAATTATTGTTTAGTCTTGTGGAGCTAGACCAGCATTTGTCCAGGCATCTCTATCCTTTAGGTAGTCACCGAGTCTATAGTACGCATTTTTACATAGTGTGCGTTTAATACATGAGTTGAATTTATTATCTGTACGTTCAAGAACTACGTTAACTAAGATTAATGTGGCTACGAGTCTTACTTAATATGGCTACGAGTTGCTACGAGCTACGAAACGTCTACGGCACTTGTTTTAGTGAAGCGTGAGCTACAATTCAAAAATATTGAATGTTTTCGTGTCCCATTTAAAATATTTAAAAAGCCATACCTCCACGCCTGTATATTTCAAAGGGGTAGGCAGAGATATACATATTCATTGATACATACATGCATACAAACACCAACGATTCGTTTGTTACTCTTTTGAAGCCCTACACATAATAATTATGTTAAAATTACAGATGAATATACCCTTAATGGTCAGTGGAAACTGCACCATTTAACTAAGCTACATAATCGATGAACACAGCCCTACATTAGGTAATGCTGTTGTGGTTACAGCCTTCAGTTCTGTAACTTGATGCCCATCAGCCAATTTGAAGTATATTGTCTATTATCGTTTATTATTTTTTTTTATTTATTTAAAAACATACAATAATTAGGTGAATACAATAACAGTAAGACGCAACATAAACTCGTTCGAGTTTTACCGCGCGTCAGTGTCATCAACATATTATTTATAACATATTAGCACGCACGTAAATTGGGTATTGAAATAATGACAACCGAAATGCATTAATACACCTTCTGATCCGCTAACGAGGTCGGAAACTACAATTTTTTTATGTAATGATGGTGGCAAACAAGCAAGCGGTTCACATTGATGTTAAGTGATGAATGCAGCCTATAGACACTTACACAATGACCAGAGGCAGAGAATATAAAATAATACTACGTATAGAATGGACACTTCGACGTCCCACCCGATTTCCCCGCATCACCCAAATTCGTCCCCTCTTATGGGAGACGTTTGGTATTCTCTACGTGCTACGCACACAGGTGCACGTGAAAATACACGTCACTGATTGATGTCTGTGTAATAGAGACCAAATTAAGCGTTTGTGCCAGGGGACAAATAGCGAATACGTCGCCACCTACAAGACCTTAGTTATTATGTCTCTGTGATAGTTATTACGGGGCCATACATTAAAAATTATACAAAACATATAATAATAAATTTTATGGTCCACCCAATCCATTGTACAGCAACAATCACGATCAAGCAAAGAGAACACAAACATCCACTTCACAAGCTGTGGTCCCATCGATTCTTCCTCTCCCTACACCATCTAAACCACACTTAACTTTATCACCTTGAAAATTAGGTGCAAATATGTCTGCAGCTTCAAATTTGACCCAACAACATAAATTTTCAACTCTATCTTGAGCTAATACGGTCGGTATTCGGTTGTGTAGTTAACAGACTCTAATACTAAGGCAGTAAGATGTAGGTAGGTTATTTATAGTAGTAAATGAAACATCGGAACGTTTGTTCCTGGCTGTTTGTGTCGGGAATATTGTTCTAAAAGTTCCCGATACATACTACGTCAGGATTAACAACATGGTACAGTATCCAACTCGGTATACTGTATATTACTCAGGACGTGTTTTTACTGGTGGTAGACCTCCAGTGACGGAGCTCGCGGGCGTAGGCACCACCGCATTAAGTAATATACTTGCCGCTAAATGGTAGTGTTCAGCACTACCGTGTTCCGGTCAGGTGGTAATTGTACGGCCCTGTAATTTCCGGCACAGAGACATAACACTTTAGGCCTGAGGAGTGATAACGCATCTGCATTTTGACCTTGGTCTTTGTGTAAATGTCTATATAGGCTGCAGTCATCACTTAACATTGATGGGAGCTGTATGCTTGTTTGCCACTTTCACAACAAAAAAAATAATAATGAAGGCCTACCAATTTTTGTCAGGTCAGGTCTGGGCGGACCGCAGAAGGAAATCAAAGTGGAGCTGTTCCATGATGCACGGTTGCAGGGTACGTAGCAGTACGTACCTTACCTACTACGTACGTAGCGTACGGGTAGGCTTGCATGCAAAAACAAAACCGTGAGTCCACCGCAGTCAGTCAACCGAACAATGGCGGTCAAACCATTCCAATGGGGCGGTAGTAGGTAAGTGAAATTGAAGATGGCTGATCGTCCTGCGATAAAACTACCGCCACTGCGATCGCCGATCCACATGCCAAGCGTGGCGATTATGGCATATCCCCCTTATGGTATGGCTTTGGTCCAGCAGTGGACTTGTTTCAGCTGATATGATGAAGTAAGATAGCAAACAAGCATGCAGCTCACATTGATGTTAAGTGATAACTGCCGCCTATAGTCAAAATCCGTTAAACAAAATTAATATGCGTTGCCACCCCTTTCATTTGTGTCCGCGCCATAATTCTGGGCCGAATATCTCCAGTCTCCTTATAGATATACAATACTCGAAAATTCATCGTTTAAACTCGAATGTTACTTTTTCTCCTATTCAAAAAAATATATCCAGGCTTTCAAATGTAGTTCTAGTGCTCAAATAAATTCCACTAGATCTAGTCTATAAAATGGAACGTTTTCCAAACCAGCCTAGCTCGGCATTCCGGAGGCAATTCAATTGCAGCGAACACAATATTAGCGACTGCATAATGCATGATGCCCGCTGCGGCGCAAAAACCGGCTGGCGGCTAACCCGCGCCTCACCAAGGGGTATTTAGTACGTAGCGAGCTTTAACTAGTGTATATATGACGTGTTCTTAGGTTTTTTTGAGCTACACTCATTGAAATATAACTAATTTTACGTATTTATATCGCGTATATTAAATTGAATGATGAATGAGTGAATTATTTATTTATTCGGGTAAAATACACCCACACAAGAAAATACATTCAAATTAATACAGAGGGAATGTCAGAAAATTAATACAAATATTTTAAGAATAAAAATACCAAAAAAAAAATTATAATAAATTCATTTTAATTAAAATGATTATCAAAATCAACCCGACGGTTTAATCGCTTTTTTTCAGTTTCTGTGGTCCCAGGAAGGCTAAGGTGATAATTGTCTGGCAGCCGTTTGTAAAAATATCATTATGCAGCTATATTTCGTAAACGCCTTGCGTAGCGTTCAGAATTCACGCAAAATTGACTTATGGTATCTTGATATTTTGCAGACTGGTGCGGTTGGCATTTAATTTTACAAAGTACAAGATTCCATGATGTTGACAGTCTCCATCCATCTTCTCTTTTGAAATTCCAATACACCGAAACAATGGGTTGATTTTAAAAATCATATTAGTTTTTTTACACGAAATGAATCCTTAAAAATACTTTCTTTTTGCAATAGACAAATCTTTTTTGCACTTTGTAGAAATCTTTTCTTATGTCAAATAAACAGTTCACAGTGATTTTAAGTGAATTACGAGAATGTAGCCTATGAACATCTAAACATATATATATATATATATATATATATATATATATATATATATATATATATAGTATTCACAGACCCATAGCAGACAATTGCGAGTTTAAAGTATAAATTTGGATATTATTATATGTCAGTGAAACTTTAATAGAAGCTGATTAAAAAATAGTGACTAAATTAGTTTGAATTCATCTTAAGTGGTAACAGTAAATAGTACATTAGAGTATTCAAGACATAGTTAACCCTTCAACCACCGAGCAGTATCGTGGTCCGAAGCCGTAATGGGCGATCCTTTAGCAATTACATAACTCGAGGTTCGAATCTGTGCTTAGACATAACTCTATCCCGCGGGACTATACCATGACGGATCTTCAAGCTTATCCGGTTTTTAAAGGGTAGCCTAATTGGTATTCTATACAAGTGAGTGCTTTTTATAGGGATATTGGACCCGTAATTGCATTTTAGGGTTTGTTTATTTAAAATTTAAATTGTTTAATATTTGTATAATACTTGAAAAACGCGGCGGGTCTCAATTTGGTTTGACATTTGTTTTATAATGTACTAGCTTTGCCCGCGACATCGTCCGCGTGTACTCAAAATTCTCTCGAACTTACTTAAAATTCTAAGAACCTCTGAACTGGATAAAATGTATCCTATGTGTTACAATGGTAACACATACACTCTACCTCTGTACAAAATTTCACCGAATCCGTCCAGCCGCTTTAACGTAATTGAGCAACAAACAAACAAGCGAGCATCCATACTTTCACACATTTATTAGTAGTAGTAAAATGTAAAATGTACATCGATTGTTCCTTTGATGCACATAGTTGTCATTTGGTTCCATAAACATTCAAATTAATTTAGCTTTTAAAGATTGAAATTTTTTTAACGGTGTAATTTTCACGTTTATCTTGACGATGTAATAATTTCAACAAGTTGTATCAACCACAGTAACCTATGTGCAGCGTGTTTTTGCCACCTTCATTAGAGAAAACAAAGGATACATCGTTTTATTTATAAGTTATTAATACCTACCACAAACAGATTGGTTCCACGGGCGTATCATGACTATTTATCTCGAACTAAGCTGAACATTACTTATTTATAAGTTTTGTCTATTTTCCTTATACGTTACTAAATTAAACAATATTTTCATTATTAAATAACAATATTTTAGTCTGAAAAAGTCCACTGCTGAATAAAAGCCTGCTCCAAAGATGAGCTATTGAGATATGCCATAATCATCACGCTTGGCATGTGAATTGATCGCAGCGGGATTGTTATCGCAGGACGCTATTGTCCATCTTGCGTTATTACATTTACTACAGTCCTTTTTTTTTAGTGGCAAATAAGCATGCAGTTCCCATTGATGTTAAATGATGACTGCAGCCTTTAGACACCCACACGAAGACCAAGATCAAGATGCAGATGCGTTACCACTCCTGAGGCCTACGGTATTATGCCTCTGTGCCGGAAATTACAGGGCCGTACATTACCACCTGACCGGAACACGATAGTGCTGAACACTACCATTTAGCGGCAAGTATGTTAGGTAATGCGGTGGTGCCTACGCCCGCGAGCCCCGTTACTAGAACTCTACCACCAGTAAAATCTATCTATAATCCAATTAGAAAAAATCATAATTTTTCAGCTAACTGACTGCACGAAGAATTTTATTTGTCGACCATTATACGTCATGATACGAGCCCTGCACACAAATATTGCAGCAAACAATGGATTAACTTTGCCCATATTCGCACGTCTTAATCTCCTAAATGAAACAGCACCGTAACAGCAAAACGTCTCACCATAACACAAATGACAACACTTCATTTAAACTTTACAAAAGGCATGTCCATGGGACTCGTTACATATGGCATGTATCAGGCCCGGGGGGGAGGGGGGGTGGGAGAGCCCGCCGCCATTTTAGGGTTAACGAGGAGCGAACGCGAGGCTTAGCGAGGGTTGCCGCTGAAAAATAGGGGTGTCCCCTGTTTACATTATGTAAGGAAATAGTCTTGTATGAGTTATGTAAATCGCAGATGTGGAGGAGAGGTTTGGTTTTGATGTTTGTTGAAAATTATTGAAAGAAAATTGTAGCGGATGACTGATACAGCTTTTGGTCAAAATCATCGTAACTATCCATTTTTTAGCTTCTGTTCGGGTTTAGTACCTCAAATGGAAAAAGTAGAACCTTTATAGGATTAATTATTTGTGTCTGTGTGTTGTTGTGTATGTCACCTATCCCAACTAAATGACTTCAAAAGTACAAGGTCAATTAATTAAAAGTGCACATATACATAATGCACATATTTTATACTTTTGGTACCTACATAAAAAAGATAATAAAAAAAAACAAATATTTTATGGGACATCTCAAATAAAAACTGTTATTACGAAGATATTGTTTTATGTTATGATGTTGGCAAACAAACATGCAGTTCACATTGATAGTAAGTTAATACTACAACCAATAGACATCTACACCAAAACCGATGTTTAAAGTACCACACATCCTAATTGTTTTACCTTTGTGATGGATATTACCGTCCCATATTACCAAATACCTGGAACACGATACACGTAATGTGATGGTGCCTACGTTTTCGAGCTCCAACACTGGACCTCTACCACCAGAAAAAATATATTTCAAATATATTTTTTTAACGAAATAGATTTTTATGAAAAGAGGCTAAATTCAAGCATAGCATTGTGTCCCTTTTCATGTATTCAGTCAACAGCTGCAAAACATGAATTAGTATATGAATAAAGCTTGCTGTTTAATTACATTATGTTCAATCTTAAAATTAATTATTTTTATTCCCATAAAATGTACCGACATCAAGTCTTCGCGACCCTACTCTAAACTTGGCCGCCGCAACTCTCGCCAATTAGAACACGCTGTATACCTTGAGTTTTGTAAGACAACCCTTTCGAATTACTTGCTACAAGTTGGAATTCTTGCGGCCGCACCCCCTTCCTCCCTGTCGAGGGGAAAGGGGGAAAGGCGTTGGCCCAAATGTGACGCCAATACTGGGCGTAAAGATAGCTTGTGTAGAAAAGCGAGTGGCTTTTATTAGGTCTCAATATGACCTATATTGGAGATTGTACTGGTGAAATAAAATATAAATGTAAAGAAAACTGATCAAGAATTTTATAATTTTGTTATACTCACGATTAGGGCTAATCTAACGCGTTCTCGGAAGCTAATATCCGTCAAACCGTTTAGGCTACAGAAGCTATACATAGACTCAAAAAATGCAATCCACTTTCTGGCGTAGCTAAAAAGGTAATATACGTATTTTTTTAAAAAGTATATCGGAAAGATTTTTAGATTTAATAATAGAATATTTTTTGTGTTTCTTATTAAGTTATAAATTGGCAATAAGCAATTTAACATTGAAACATATATTTCTTTAAAAAAGGTTTTTGTTTTTTATTAAAAATGCCTTCGGTTGATTTGAATGAATAAAAAAACATCTAACAATACTCTCAGAAACACAGCAACTATTTTATAGTTCTTAAAATTAGTTTATTCTGAGTAGTTCCATCATTACTTTGATTATCGAACTGTTTGCATATTTTTTTCCAAGCAGTCAGATTTTACGGTTGATAACCAATCACCCAACAGTGGATGCCAACTCATAGAATGTTGGAGCCAACATTTGTACCACCCCCCACAGTAAAGGGTGGTTTCTTTGTACAGTTTATGAATTCATTGCGAGTACAATTCTGATTCAATTGTCGACATGATCGTTGGGATTGTAAGGAAGGTTTTATTTAATGACTAGCTGTTGCCGGTTGCTCCGCTTATTTTTGTGTACTACAGGACTATATAATTTACATTGAAAGCTCAATCCAATTCAAGTCCAATTTTGGTTAAAGAAGTGTTGTAAGTCCTAGATTTTTGCGGCTCTACGATTCAAAGTATTCTCAAATTTTGTTCACGTCCTTCATAAAATAGTTTTGTAAAAATTAAATAGATGGTGTTGCCTCATTTTACATCGCAGTATGATTTTGTACAATGTATTACCTATGAAAAAAGTCAGATTAAAACCAATTGACATCATCGGCGATGAACCTTAGTTTAGTACACATTTGGT
Organism: Macrosoma leucophasiata; assembly: GCA_036365455.1. Lineage (NCBI taxonomy): Eukaryota > Metazoa > Arthropoda > Insecta > Lepidoptera > Hedylidae > Macrosoma > Macrosoma leucophasiata. The sequence continues at coordinate 870,948 of JAWQUS010000004.1, read as the reverse complement.
TTTATAATATCCCAAACTCGGTCAATGCACCTAGGGCAAGCGGATCACCCAGTGTAGCCAGTACTGGCCAGTAACCAGCTAGGCCAATATCAATTTTTGAATAGATTTCCCCACAGAAACGACATCGGTCCTATGACTGACGTGTATTATTTGAACGTATTTAATATTTTTTGTCATCATCGTCATTTTAGCGGAAAGGGTGGACGCCTTAGCTGGACAAAAGTCTTCCTTTAAGAGGATATACGCCACAACCGCGTATTGGGGACGGCAGTTTCACAATGCTAACGATCCCGCATTATTGTATTTGCTGTTTGTAACTTTTTGTGTAATGACATCACCCTATCCATTTAATTGCAAATATTTGATACAATATTATATAAGTTCAATATCAACAATGTAATCAAGTTATCAATAACACACGCTCCCCCCACGTATCATTTAATATGGCAAATCGGCATACGTTCACTTAATTCGTGGTATCTGAATCAAAGGCGGCGTTATCGGGGCAGGGACAGGTGTATTGCATGTTTGTTGCCTTTTTAAACCGACATTTAAAAAAGAGCAAGTTTTTCTTAACACAACTTAACACAGTTTTTTTTATGTTATGGAAGTGGCAAACTAGCCTGCAGTTCACATTGATGTTAAGTGATGACTGCAGCCTATAGACACCTATACAAAGACCAAGAAACAAAGAAGAAAAGAAAGCCAAAATGCAGATGCGTTATCACTCCTGAGGCCTAAGGTGTTATGCCTCTGTGCCAAAAATTACAAGGCCGTACCTACATTACCACCTGACCGGAACACTACCATTTAGCGGAAAGTATATTAGGTAATGCGGTGGTGCCTACGCCCGCGAGCTCGGTCACTGGAGCTCTACCACCAGTAAAAAACAGTATTGTAATTTTTGTTTGATATTGCGTAACCGTATCCATCTAACAAGTAGGTATTAAGATACAGTATTATATTAGTCTAATATCAGTAACGTACTTCCATCTAAGTACCTAAAGGTCCGCCACAGCACTTGTACTCGTATACCTAACTATTACAAATATTGTATAACTTATATTGTCTAACTGCCTCAGTAGCGTAGTGGTAGCAGGCCGCTACTATCACGCTGGAGGTCCTGGGTTCGATTCCCGGGTCGGGGACTATCAGAGATAAAGGTATAAAATCCTTTATCTCTGCTTCTGGATTTTTCCATTTTCTGGAAGTTTCCCAGTACCCCGGAGTTTGGTAATGTGCCCGGAGATGGCAACAGGTTCGCCACCTGTTACATGGGCCAAAACGTAACCGGCGAGTCGTGGGTGTTTGCATGTATGATTGAATGCATGCATTTACCTCTGCCTACCCCTTCGGGGATTACAGGCGAGAAGTTACGTTATATTGTCTAATTTTTAAAAACAACTAGCTGTCCCGGCAAACCTTGTATTGCCTCACAATGAAATAATGTCAAGGGTTTGATAGATACGGACTATTTGTATGGAAAAATTAAATTGTGGTTTTAACTATTTCGCTTCCATTTTCATCATATTTTTTTCCTTTTAAACCTTCCCTGGACTTCCAAAAATCATTCAAAACCAAAATTAGCCAAATCGGTCCAGCCGTTCTCGAGTTTTAGCGAGACTAACGAACAGCAATTGATTTATATATATGTATATACATATATAATACCTAGATATAAGACAATAAAAGTCAGTCAGATATTTTAAACAATTTCATGTAATAACGTTATCCACCTTATGACTAAACAGATATACAATGCGAATGTGGATGGTTGCAGAGGCCCAGGAAGACCAAGGCTTACCTACCATGACCAAATAGGTCGAGTTCTGTCTGATGGTGGGGTCAAAAGACTTAGGAATCGGCGTGCATGTATGAAGAGAATGATGAAGGTAGACGAGGCACGAGAGGTTTGTCTGAACCGGGATATCTGGCGCTCTACACTCTCTGCCTAACCCGTTAGGGACCTGGCGTGAAGATACATACATACATACATACATCTTATTACAATACGATTAAGATTTTTTCAAAATGCAGAACCAAACTGATAGTAACAGAAACTGGTCCAAATGAGTTAAAGCAGTTTTATGTTATACTAGATTTTAACCGCGGCTTCGCTCTTATTTTTTAACTTTCGTTAAAAATAATTTAATTCTTTAAATAAGTAAGAATCCTATGTGACTTATAGTAGTACCTCCAAAAGTACGTGTGCCTCATGATGATTGGTTTTTGCGTGAAAGTACAACATAAAAGCTTACATTTTCTTTTTTTATAACTTTAGTAGGGAAGCATTCCTAGCGTTTACAGACATAAAACAGTGTTTACCATTTTATAACACTCTATTTCAAAGTGTTACAGTACTGCACAATGTTTCATAACGATATATAACTGCTGTGTGGGAGCACCTTAACATTTAATAATGGCAAATAGGCATACGTTCACTTAATTCGTTATATCTGAATCAAAAGCGGTGTTATCGAGGCAGGAACAGGTGTACTGCGTGTAGGGCGCGTGTCGTGGCGCTTTGACGTATGATGCCGACAGTATACTTGGCTGGGTACAGATTCAAATGCGGTGTGAGTGATTGGCGAGTAGCGGGGCGATTATAAGAGCGGTTGAATGAGTAGGTACGCAAGTGGAGAGCGCGGGTTGCAGCGCTTTGATGTATGATACCGACGGTATACGTGGCTGGGTACAGATTCAGGTACCATGTAAGTGAATAGACGCGCCTAATGGCGAATATCGGATTGATCAGCGAATACGTGAGGTGATTTTTTGTGTCATGAAACTAGCGTAAATTTTACATTGATATTAAGTGCATACTGTAACTTGTAATTATCCGTAGATCCGTTTGCTCTCTTAAGGTCTAAGCTGTTTTATATCTGTGCCGGTAATTACGATGTCATACGTGACCCTATCATAATAGTGTTGAATATATTATCGGCAAGTATATTAGGTAATGCATTACCGTATCAGAATCAGTATGCCCTTGATTTACTAAGATTGAAGCTGTAAATACATGGCGAACTGCGTAAATTATTCTCATTGAAACATGATAAAGTTAATATAAAATAACTATAGTAACGATAAACTAAGTGGTAGTTAGTAAAAGTAAAACACTAACTGCCACTGCCACATTTTATTAGGAAATACGACCAAAATTTCACACAGTACGTTTCAGTTCCATGCAATATCTCATTAAGTGGCATATGTGTTCTATACTCACAATGACAGGATCATACTGTTACAATAGCACCGTACCAGTTTAGTAGTTCTTGCAAAAAAACCGTTACCTGTAGAACTGAATTCTTGTTTGAAAAAAGAGCCGAAAACATCGTTCGGTTTGGTCTCTTTATATTTTCACATTTTGTCTTCAATACCGAATCGCTAAACGCTCCGCTTGTGCTACTTGTACCATACACATATTGCTTGTATTACCATCGCGATATGAATATCTTCCTTGTAATTAAATATACCGTTTATGTTGCCATAATTATGTTTGTTTCCGTGTTTAATGTATGTTAATGTCGACATTATAATAATATGTATGTTTGCTCCCATGTTACCAAATTTAAGGAGGCGCTAAGAAGGTTACGATTTTTTATCAATTTAAGTGTGAATATATATTTATTAGTAATTCTTTGAGCGTACTGGCCCGTGTCCAGTAATTCTACTTTTGTGACCAGGAAAGAAAAATACTAGTTACTAAGAAATGTTGAATTTCATTTTTTTTTGTATGAAATACAAGAAAACTGTTTAAAAAAAAAATTTTTCCAATTTTTTTATTTTCATCAACCAGTAGTTAACAGCCAACCTAGTAATTCCTACTTAATTTAGTCTCGGACTGGAGACCAAAACTCTGATTCCGTTCGTGGCCCCAGAAATGTCCAGGTACTGATCAGCTTGGATCTAGCAACCGTAGGCAAAATACCCGGGTCCTTTTACATATTTTCGGTCTAAAAACTTGATATTTTCTAAATCAGCTGTCGCTTTGAACGATATAGAGGGATTTTCGAATACAGAACACCAAAAATTGCACCATATAAAATGCCCAGCAAGTGGAAAACAATATAATTATTATCTGTTTATCGGCAATTTAAGCGTGTCACCTAAAAAGCAATAGGTAATAAAGCACTGTGCTATCATAGAGATAAAAGCGGCGAGAGTGGAGTGGGCTCAAGCGGTAATTTTATTAAAATATTTATCGCTTCGCTATCAAACACCCCATTGCGAGCGTTTACACTGAGCTTTCGGACTAGGTAAGTAACTTGGTCGAGTAGCGAGTAGAATTCGAGAAGTTAAGTATGTAATTGTGCTGTGCTCAACCATTTGATATGGTGCCACCGTCTCACTTCTGACATCGCATTCCTCGGCGAAGAGAGAAGTTCCATCCTCACCGACTGGACACTTAGCAGATCTCCACGGTGCGATTTTCACGTTCGTTTCTGCCCAGAACGTGTAAGTTGTGGAACGGACTTTCCTCCGAGGTGTTCCTTCGGTGCTACAATATGGAGTTCCTCAAAAAAGGCGTCAAATGAGTCCTACATAGCTGGCAGCGCGTTGGCAACTCTACTGGTGTAGCAAATGTTCGTAGGCGACGGTGACCACTTACCATCAGGTGGGCCGTTTGCATGTCTGTCAACCATTTGACATAAAAAAAAGTTAATGGTGCATCGTCGTATGATCTTAAACTATCAGCTGTTTAGCACCTTTTTTATACAACGAAGATGGCAAAAATGATGGTGGTGGGTCTCAGCGCGCCCAAAATACAGCTCTGCCTGGTTTGGAGTCAGATGGTTAATTAGCATAAGAAAAATCTATCCAAAAAAAAAACAGTCATACAGCTCACATTGATGTCAAGTGATGACTGCAGCCTATAGACATGTACACAAAAACAAGAGGTCAAAATGCAGATGCGTTGCCACCCCTGAGACCTAAGTTGTAATGTCTCTGTGACAGTTATTACAGGGCAATACATTACAATCTAACCGGAACACGATAGTGCTGAACACTGCCTACACCCTCAAGCTTCTGCATTGGTACTACCAGTTAAATTGTTATGGTACATTAAGGTTGTTATGGTAATACACTTTTATAAATAAAAATTAAATATGGCGTATGGCCCCATAATAACTAACTATCACAGAGACATGACAATTTAGGTCTCAGTGGTGGCAACGCATCTGCATTTTGACTTCTAGTTTTTGTGTAGATGTTTATAGGCTGCAGTCATCACTTAACATCAATGTGAGCTGCATGCTTATTTGCCACCTTCATTACATAAGAAATAGCTCTTCATAAGGATCTCAGAAATGCATAAATACGTTTGTAATCCCTACTTTATATATAATATTAACTGTCTGTCTGTCTGTCTGTTACCTTTTCACGTCCAAACGACTGACCCGATTTTAATGGAATTTGGTACAGAGATAGAGCTGACTTTGAGAAAGAACATAGGCTACTTAGTTATTTATAAAACGACATACACGCGGGCGAAGCCGGGGGCAACAGCTAGTATTTTATAATATAAAATATTAAAATTTGTATACTATCAAAATTCGTCCGGTATTTAACATCTCAAAAATCATCATTAAAATGTTGACATGGGGCGGTAGGGGCAGGCGGGGCGGGGAGTAAAAAGTGCGGCGAAGGCCGGCGCGGGCCAAATTATGTTATTCTTCATTTAATTTCATTACAAACGAGATTGCGCAGGGCTCGGCGTTCTCGGTAATTGTTAACTGTCCCTATTACGCTTGGACTGCGGTCCGTAGCGAATAGCGGGTCATTTGAAAATGGGATCATTTGATGCTGATAAATTGCAAGTGATCCAGGTCGCCTGAAAACTGCAGATACTCGTATTTATAAAACGTAACTTCAAGCCTGTAATCCCCGAAAGGGTAGGCAGAGGTAAATGCATGCTTCCAAGCATACATGCAAACACCCACGATTCGTCGGTTACGTTTTGGCCCGTGTAACAGGTTGCGAGCCTATTGATATCTCTCCGGGCAAATTACCAAACTCCGAGGTACTGGGAAAACTCCAGAAAATGAAAGGAAAAATCCTCAGATTATCAGGACCATACAAAAATAAACTAACAAAACGTCGGGCAATAGAGCTTAAATATCAGATATTTAATCGGATTCAAGTACATATGCATATATTTGTTTAATGCCAAAAACACTACCTAATGAACTCTGTGCCTAATATACGAGTAAACATCAATATAGGCTTCATCAATGTGAAATTTCTTATCATTTCACCGGTGGAAGCTTGTAGTTTGCCAATTTTAATTAAAATTTTATAAAAATGTTGCCAAAACGAAACAACTTTTTAGAATGAATTGAACACCGAGTTTTTGTCGCCGTTGTAACAATCATTTGAATATGCATAAGAATCGTTTATTAAGATATACTTCGACGACCCGGTTAGTCCAGCAGTGTGAGATGACCGTTTGATTCGAAGGGTCGCGGGTTCGATCCCCGCACCGGGACAAATATTTGTATGGCCTACAGATATTTGTTTCGGGTCTGGGTGTTAGTGTATGTGTTGTATGTGTACAATAGCACCCACGACACTGGTTTATACCTAATGTGGGGCTGTGAGTGTAAGCGTATTTTATTATTTTTTTTTTTTTTAACGTTTTCACAAATTGAAAATATTGAGCCATTTCACACATTGAAAATATTGAGACATTTCACACATTGAAAATTGTATAACCACTACTCTCAACTTCTCCTCTTACCCGAGGTTTTGGTCGCTTTGCAGCTACCGTGGTCACGGGCAGACGAAACGTCGGGTAAGAGAAGAAGTTGGGAGTAGTGGTATACGCGACGAAATCCGCAAATATGATTTCTGCAAGAATCATTTATTACAAATAAAAAAATATGAAGAAGTATTGAGAGACACAAATTCCGTTTAAAAATTGAAATCATAATCACAAAACCAATATGGAATAATAACAATTCGAGAACTGCATTCGAAAAAACTTCAATTTTAATCCGCAGCGACATATGGCGGGGAGGGTTGGGGGTTCGAGGTTGGGGGTGGTAATTAAAAAAATGTGTCCCACTTCATTCGAGCGCGCCCTGTGTTACCGCAGCCCCTACGCTAATTAATAATTCTCTGACCGTACCTAAGGCTGCTTTCACACTGAGCGATTCTTTGTCGCTTTTTTATTATCTGTTATATATATATTTTATACTTTTATTTCTTACTGGTAGTTGAGCACCAGTGACGGAGCTCGCGGGCGTAGGCACCACCGCATTACCTAATTTACTTGCCGCTAAATGGTCGTGTTCAGCACTATCGTGTTCCGGTCAGTACTAGATTAATACGGACTTTATTATTACTTATACATTACCACCAAACCGGAACACGATAATGCTGAATATTGCCACTTAGCGGCAAGTTGATTAGGTCATCCCGTAGTGCCTACACCCGCGAGCTCATTCACTGGAGTTCTACTACCAGTTAAACTGCTTGTGGAAGGATTAATACAAAATACGGAAATGGACAACATTTGTGGTGAATTTTTTATCTCAAAATTACAAGTAGGTAGGTACTCACAAAACACAACAATAGTTGAATTGAAACAAAACACAAACATTAAAAAAGCATTAAAATGTTTGTTGGTGAGACACTTGTGAGGTATTTGTGCTTAATAAATCACGTACATAATACATCATTAATGACGACTTTTCTAATTCAACTTCTTAAAAAGGATTGATACTGAGTTCATAATTTACGCACTTGAATTTTACCGTGATATCGGTTTTTTTATTGTCTTTTTGTAAATATCAATGTGGTCGATCGTAAAATACTAGAAATGAATTCACACATTCATAAATGTGCAAACGTATTTGTTTTGATAAAGTAGGTTACGAAATAGTAGGTTTAAAAAATTAGTTAACAAAATACACGTTTGAACTCGCCCTTAATCTGAAACGGTTAAAAAGGTTTTTTTGATTTTAATAATCATGCAGTGTTTTCGAAAGTACCATTATGCGACCCCTTATAAAATACATCGTTTGCTTACACTTGTTTTTGAAAAGGTTTTATACGATGAAGAAGTCCACAAAACCTTCAATTTTCATTTCATAATCGTATACAAACCCGGCCTAGCTCATGTCGTGTACACATTTTTGCTGAGATTACCGATAACGGGACATTTTCGCTTTCCAAAAGTTTTCCTGGGACACCGGGACGGGCTGCATGGAAACGGGACTGAAACTAAAGACCAAAGTGACCATACGTCCCGTTCAAAACGGGACGTATGTTCACTTTACGTATACATATACCTACCTACAATTCGCCAATATATTAGACGATCTTTTTGACATAAACACTGTTACTGGTGGTAGAGCTCCAGTGACGGAGTTCACGGGCGTAGGCACCACCGCATTACCTAATATACTTGCCGCTAAATGGTAGTGTTCAGCATTATCGTGTTCCCGTCAGGTGGTAATGTACGGCCTTGTAATTTCCGGCACAGAGACATAACATCTTAGGCCTCAGGAGTGGTAACGCATCTGCATTTTGACCTTGTCTTTGTGTGGGTGTCTATAGACTGCAGTCCTCACTTTACATCAATGTGAACTGCATACTTGTTTGCCACTTCCATTACATAAAACAAACGTATTAAATGACCGTTGTATTTTCAAAATTCCGTAAATGTTCATACAATTCCGGCATTTTTTTAACATTCCCTGAGCCAAGCAGCAAACCCCACATGTCAGTCGTAATATTAAACCTATTTCTACTAGAATCCCACCATTACTTATCTTTAGATAGGACTTAAATGAAAATTCTAAGCATAAACATTGAATCACGATTGAGGATTATATGGGAATTTATTAAATAGATTTTATCAAAGTTATTAAGTCGCGTTATCAGTACCCGGTATTATCGTGTCATGCTCTCGCTAATCAAATATAATCGTTGGTGTAGGTATATGAAGCGCTAGTGTAACTGTCTAGTGTTCCGTACATTGAAAAATAAAAAAATAAACCCTTTATATATCACAATAACACATTAAGTGAATAAATTTGAAAAAAAAACCGTAAAGTGTCCATATAACCATGTGCCATACCACTAACTCTTACGGCAGATTTTAGAGTAGAAAAGTAAACTTTCGAGTACCTAGTCACAATATATAGATATGATATGTGCAATATATAAACCTTTCTTAGAATTGTAAGAAATATACATAAAAATATAATATAAAAATGTATATAATAAACTGCCTCGGTAGCCTAGTGGTAGCAGGCCACTACTACTACGCTGAGGTCCTGGGTTCGATTCCCGGGTAGGGTATCTCTGGTTCTATTGGGATTTTTCCATTTTCTGGAAATTTCCCAGTACCTTGAAGTTTGGTAATGTGCCCGGAGATGTCAACAGGCTCGCCACCTGTTACATGGGCCAAAAACGTAACCGGCGAATCGTGGGTGTTTGCATGTATGCTTGAATGCATGCATTTACCTCTGCCTACCTCTTCGGGGATTACAGGCGTGAAGTTACGTTTTTATAAAAATATATATAAAAATATGTAAATAGATCTATAACAATATGTCGAAATAGTTACTATGTAGAATTTCCATAATATAAACTAAACCCCTATCTCTTGCTGTGCCCAACAGGGTCTATAATTGATACACATATTAGACTAAATACCATCTAAGTCAGTATTGTACATTTATGGAATGCAATAAATGATTGAGTATTGAGTATTGAATATGATTTAATTTGCTTTGACGTTTGTTATACGTCAAAATAAGCTTTAGTGCCCAACCATAATTATTGCACATCGAGCCTAGGAAGGAGACTTTGGCTTATTTCGGGTCTGTAGAGCGTTATCTCTTTCGCAATATATAAAATATCGTTTATTGCTGTAGCCAAAATGTTACAAAACAATACGCGTTGCTGAGATCCTCTTTTAAGTAAACATGATTACTTGTGCCAGAGGTAAGTAGGTACTTCAATTAATTTAAACAATAAAATCTAACAAAATAAGTAAATATTACATTACCACACGCAATATATTTCTGAGTTTCTCTACTATTGACTTCAGCACGTCATTTTCACTTCATTTCAAGTATACACAATAGCACAGTCGGTAGACAATTTTAAAGTAAAAATTACTGGCATATACCTACAATTAGGTAAACATTGCTGTCAACAACGTATAACGCTCTACGAAATCGAAACGAGTCGATCATCTCTTTCGCAGGCTCGATGTGCAATATTATTTGTTGAGTACTGGAAGATTGAAATGAGTCTGCCGTTAGAGATGGTGGTATTGCCCCAGTCTAGCCGCTACACTACTAAGATATAGATTAATATCTATTTTTTTATTTCTAAATTCACGCGCATATGTTTTTGCGAAAAATAAAAATATGATAGGTACTTAAAAATGGTACAATGACATCTTAACGATATTGTATAAACTGCAAAGTGTATAATATGGGTTGTATAGCTGATAGTTAGTTATAAATCGATGTCGATCACCTTATTAGGGTCACCTGTCTTTTCACTGTCACAGTTTATTTGATTCAAAACTTCTCTTCCGATTGAGGCTGAATTTTGCACAAGTACTGAATTTGTATATCAGAGAACCTAACATACCACAGAGGCATATTAAATACCTTGGACCCAAGGAATGGCATTGAAATCTCTTTTTTCTACAGAATTCATTACCATCACTGCTTGTGTGCCACTTCGTGACAAAAAAAAGACGTATGGCACTCGGAGACTGCCGCGGTAAAGCTATTGCGTAACATTTTTTATCAACGTTTAATTATAATTATTTATTTTTGCAGTATTTTTTTCCTTTATTTTCTTTGATATTCATTCAACTTTTTGAGCCGATACAACCAATGCCACCTAGTGGCGAATTGCTGAACTAAAGAGACAAGCGTGATATTTAAAAAAAGTCATTAAAACTAAAAAGTATCACCGCTGTGCCGGTTGGAGTGGGGGAGTGTTAGGTTATTTTCGTTACGAAATTTCTGGATTCGGTCTCCACGCTCAAGGCCCGCGATAGGAGCTATGCAATAGCTTAAAAAGTTGGAGATAAACGAAATAGAAATTATTTTTATTTCGAATAGATCTTTACAGATACTTTCAAAACGTCAATAAGTCATAAAATACCTATAGTGAATAACCATTACATAGAGTAAAAGCAAAATCATATATTAATAGTAAATTAAAAATTAGAATTTAAACTACTTGGTTAAAACATAATAATCACAAAATTTTTCAATTCCTTCAATGATGATAAATTAAGAAAAAGAAAAACTTATTACTCAAGATCAAAGTTATATATAGAAACGAGAAAACATAATCATGAAGTGACGTTTTTAACTAATATAAATCATAATAAAGATGTTATCATGCAGAATAATTTGAACATTGCCAATAAACCCGTGACAGCCGAGTAAAATTAATAAACGCGGAAAAGAGGCGAGTAATTAATTAATCCGTATCGCTGCGATAGGCGATATCGCGATATTGGCGATAAGCGATACGATACAATATTATGTTGTTACAGCGGTAATGTGTGTACTCACTTCACTGGCGATAGCGATCATTACAATAGCTGTAAATATCGCTGAAGATCGGATCAATGTTAATAATGTTTACGGCGAAAATATATGGTGATATTTTAATGAGTACATGTATATGCATGTGTGTGTTCATATGCATATGCCATGGACGTTCACATTATCTGTATTTTATGTACTTTAATTTCTATTTGTATTAGATCTAAGATTTTTGACAAAAAGAGCAACACTCTGAGTTCGTTCGGTATCGGAATTCTTTTCATAGGTTAGGATCCCACTGCAGAATCACTTCGTTCATCCAGATACGCCCGCGAGCTCCGTCACTGGAGCTCTTCCACCAGTTAAAACCAAACCAGATATGCTGCAAACCTATTTTTACGCATATTTATAATCTAGAGAATATATATCCACTAGTTTGTCTAAGCCGATGGACCCTATAGGGTCCGAGAACAATAAGAAATCAATTGACATATTTTTCTGATGGCCTGAGGAATGATTACTGCAGTCTATAGAAAACCAGAGGTCAAAATGTGTTGCCACCCCTGAGACCTCAGTTGTTGTCTCTGTGAGAGTTATTACGGGATCATACATTACCATCTAACCGGAACACGATAGTGCTTACACTACCATTTAGCGGCAGATAGATTAGGTAATGCTTTGGTGCCTACTGGTAATGCGAGTTTTCCACCTCCGTTATACAAAAGAAAAACGATTATAGATATTTTTTTTGGTTGCGAGACGGCTGCTGTTTTTTTCTAAATAACAGCTACCTCCTTTTCAAATTCGTAAGTAGGTATATGATTACAAAAATGTCATTATTCTGAATCGGACAGAAACAAGTACTTTTTTACTGGTAGTAGAGCTCCAGTGACGGAGCTCTGCTACTACTTGGGGGCGTAGGAACGCATCTGCAATTTGACCTTGGTCTTTGTGTGGGTGTCTATAGGCTTCGCCACTTAACATCAATGTGAACTGCATGCTTGTTTGCCACTTACATTACATAAAAAAGTAGGTAATTAATCAAAACGATTGGTGATCTTTTGAGTGATATCGCGATAATCTATCTATATACGAGTATATAAAAATCAATTGCTGTTCGTTAGTCTCGCTTAAACTCGAGAACGGCGGGACTAATTTGGCTAATTTTGGTTTTGAATGATTTTTGGCAGTCCAGGGCAGGTTTAAAAGGTAAGAAAACATGAAGAAATTGACGGGAAATAGTAATTTATTTACCACAATTTTATTTTTCTATACAAATAGTCCGTATCTATCAAACCTTTGACACATTATTTCATTGTAAGGCAATATGAAGTTTGTCGGGTCAGCTAGTATCATATAAACAATAAAATAAATAAGAATAAGTGCGTTTCACTTCAACGACCATTACCTACACGACGAACTGTAGCAATGGTGATAAAAGAGAGGCTGTTCCGACGGCAATTCGTAATGGCCGACGGTCTTTGTGTACATTATTCCTTTGAAAAACGCCGGATGTTAACATTTAATTAATTAAATTTATAAAAACATACTTTTATTTCGAATACATCTTTACAGAAACGTACGTACAGAAATCACAAATTACCTAGAGATAACTATTACCTATATGCGGTTAAAAGTAAAAACAGATATCAAAAAAAAAACTTACTTATAATATGGTAGATTTTTTCAATTTTATCCTTACATGAATTAGAAATGAAGAAAAATAATAAGTTATTATTAAATAACAAACCGGCAAGTAGCCTACTCCTACGAGCTCCATAACTGAACCTAGTACCACCTACCACTAGTAAAAACTACAGCAAGTTATAAAAAAATCCTATAATATACCTACCTCAATCTCTATTTATTAGGTAACATTTTTTAGCATTAGACCATTTAATAAAATTGCTTATTAATTAGTCAAACGTATTGTAAATAAATTGTATAAAATTCAATTTAAACAGTTAAAATTCATTTAATTAAATTTTAAAACACTATCGTTTTGTTTACATTGGAGTAATATTTATCAAGTTACGTTAATTGATGACATCGGTTAAGCTTTAAAATACCTATGGACATTAGAATTTAGACTATGAAAAACATTTCTTTTTTAATTTTTGTGACCTCTAGGTATCTTTTATCGCCTATGCGACAAGATTCTTCATCGCAGTCTTTATGCCTTCTTAAAATTAATATAAACATATTTCATTTTTGCACATGCAAAAACATAGTTGGTATAGGTAGGTATGCAAAATTAGTGTAATTTAACGTTTTCGTAGGTTTTCGCGAGCTTCATACATTGTAGAAATTAGTGTAATTTATTGATGGTAGAATTTCAGTGACGGGCCTCCTAGGCCCTTAAAATGGTAGTTTTTTTTATGTAATGGAAGTGACAAAAAGCTTTAACATATAGGTAAATGTAAATCAACCCTAACACATGTCAGGGTTGATCTATCTTTGTACCAAATTTCTTCCAAATCGATAAGCGTCAAAGTGACCAGTATATATTAGGTATATTAATGGTTTTATATTATTTCGCATTGACACATGCTTCTGAAATATATTTTATTTTTAAAGAAAAATGGAAAGAAAAATTTGACTTCAGGCGAGACTCGAACTCGCGACCTACTGGGATCTAGTCCAGCCGCTCTTCCAATTGAGCTACTGAAGTCCTGCCCGATTTGTCAAATCTTTCCTTCACATCTATTGCATTGCTATATGGTAGCAGCAGCGCCATCTATTACCAACTATGCTAGTTATGGTTTTTTCTTTAAAAATAAAATAGGTATATTAATTTTTCTGCAGATCTTTACCGCAAATAGTAAGCTGTGCAATAATTTATAAAGCAATAAAATTTTACGAACAAAGGTGGAAAATCATCAAACATAATATATCTGTCTTCTTCTATTTACAAATACGTGTATCTATTTCCAAATAAGATAGGTGACAGCCGCAACATAGATGTAAGCACATGTATCAGTGGAACAGACAATGCAGCGAACGATCGGCACGCGTCGGCGGCGGCGAGCGGCTCGCGGCGCCCCGGACCGCCACAATATAATCTGATAACGACACCATGTACGCCTTGTAATCCTCCATCTAGGTATGTTAAATAAATCGTAACGCGTTTTCATAAATATTCAAACACAACTTTTTTTTTAAATAGGTCTACAAGGACACTTTTGTATAAACGTGTTACACCTAGCTAGCTACAGTAAGTAACTCACAATTATAATCCAATAGGTATTAATGATTACCGATTAAGAAATAACATTTAAGAAATAAACCATTAAATCTTTCAATTCCTTCTTAGAAGAAAAAGAGAAATTTGTTCGTCGTAGAGATTACTAGAAGTGTAGGTAATGTAAAAAACATTCATGAAAGTAATACCTAAATAATTTTGATTTGTGTGTGTAAAGTTTTTTTTTAAATTACTTAGGTATGTCCGGATTTGTAGTATAATTTTTCTGTGCATATGCATAGATAAAAAACATCAATTGTGTGATTATTCGATAAACATAAATACAAAAATTAAAAAGAAATTGGATTAGATAATATATCTAACCATATTTTCAAATCTATTCTGTTAAAAGCAGTTTTTTTAATAGATAATTAGACATTACTATTCCTACTTACTTACCTTTGCGTATTTTTATATCTACAAGTCAAATTATTTGTAAGTACCTACTTATTCTAAGCTCTGTAAGTAGAGTCGATTATTTTTTAAATTAAAATTACAGTCAGATGACTTTTGAAGAAATTAATTTGAATTAATGAGCTTAAATAGATTGATTTATTATTTTACAGCCAAATATAATTTTACAGTTTTATCTTTAGCTTAAAAAGTTTCGAGTACCTCTAATCAATTTTTTAAAATTAAATATCGGTTCTTTTTTTAATTTAACTTATACTGATGTAAAAACATATTAAATTATTCAAACAAAATATTGTATAACACTACAAGCTATTAAATTATATCTACCATTAATTTAATTAAAAAAACAAAACAAAACGAAAATAGATTGACATTGAACACCTTACGCTGCGTTGAAGTCTTTTCCACGCGCACACAAACAAACAACCAAAATAAATGAACTACCAATGTAAATATATTGAAATCACTCACTGGACTGTAGCCGGTCTCTCCAAGCCATCGGATTGGAGACCAGACCCTGGAAACCGGGCCAGTAGAGAGGTTTGTGTTGAAGGTAGTGCGCCATGCCAGCCGCCGCAGCCGCCAAAGACAGTCTCGGAGCCAAAAGCCCAGCGCCCATATTCGTGCCGACCACCGGCCTGGACAATATGTGGTCTATGCCGTGCGGGTTGGGAGCAGGCGGCGGCGCCTCCGCCAAGGAACTCAGAGCCGCCAGAGGAGCCCCGAACCCATCCATCACGCCCCGGGACAGCGGCGGGGAACCACGGAGCTCGGACATAGTCAGTTAAAACATCTGCACGCACTATAACATCCAAGTTTCACACGACGCGCACGCGAGCGCCCGCGAGCGCGACCCGACACCAAATGTAAAGCTCTCGGCCGCACAAACAAAAAAAACACTTGAATAGAGAACGCCCAGTCAATCTAAACCTTATATCCGTGGCTCCGCCCCTTCGGCGCCAGATCAAACGAAAGATACTCCTCCCTCTCCAACTGTTATACTTGTGAGGGAGACGGAAGAGCCGTGGTGTTAACACGAGAGCGTAGATTTAACGAATCGCTATTTAATGGCGCTTCTTGTCTCTTTATAATTAAGTCGGGTGCAGTTTTTGCGGTGCCACCACCCCTCCCCGCGGGCACCCCCCTCCCTCCCCCCCGCGGGCGGCTATTGTGCGAATAAGTCGCGAGTGAATAGAACAGTTTATTTCATGCGTTCAAATACCGGAAGGATGTTTAATTTATGTGACAAATATTTTATTAATTGACACGGTGCACTCGATGCGTGGAAATAAAACACCCTGGTTGTTAGCAGCTGGGGGTTGGTTTTATGGGTTTTGAGAATTCGACTATTAATAGTCATTTGTACTATTGTAATTGAAGCTCTACCGTTTACTTGCTCTACCGGAGTATTTATTGATGTCAGTATTGAAAATTGATAAGTACAATTAATGAGCCAACGGCTCAGCATTAGATAGTAGGTTCTACAATACGACGAAATACGTATTATTATTGTTACTAATTTATTGTAAATATCAATAGTTAAAGTAGGTAATACATATGATAGGAAAAATTTAAATTAAATTAATTAAACCTCCCGATCCGCTCCTAATTTGCAATGCCCTAACAGGGCCCTGTACCATACTAACCGGCAAATAAAGAATTATGAATTATGAATTAATATCATTCGATAAATGTACCTAATAATCTTCGTTATATTCATTATAAAATTAATATAATTTATTTTCTTTGTCAACGTTATTATAATTATCAAGCTAATATCGTAATCCCCGAAGGGGTAGGCAGAGGTAAATTCATGCATTCAAGCATAGATTCATGCGAACACCCACGACGCACTGGTTACATTTGGGCCCATGTAACAGGTGGCGAGCCTATTGACATCTCCGGGCACATTACCAAACTTCGAGAGAAACTTCCAGAATATTGTTTTTCTTTTATGTAATGGAAGTGGTTAACAAGCATGCAGTTCATATTGATGTTAAAAGATGACTGCAGACTATAGATACCCACACAAAGACCACAGTCAAAATGCAGATGCGTTACCACTCCTGAGGCCTAAAGTGTTATACCTATGTGTCGGATTACAGGGCCGTACATTACCACCTGAAACGGAACACGATAGTGCTGAACACTACCATTTAGGGGCAAGTATATTAGGTAATGCGGTGGTGCCTACGCCCGCGAGCTCCGTCACTGGAGCTTTACCACCAGTAAAACATGTGCAGCTATTATTACTGACTGAAATTAAATTGAATCAACCCTCAGGTTCTTAACTATGGTAGAGCTTCAAAACCAGAATTTTTTCTCAGATTTCAAAGTCATGAAATATTACAAAGGATTCAATTACTTATATTTTTCGTATCAAGTAGATATAGGTACACATAATAGTTTATTTAAGAATATGCCTACCTTAAATTCATCATTTAATTGATGTGTTTTTCATTTTTTATAGTTGTTATCGAATGGAAGAACAATGACAAAATTGTAATTAAATACTCTTAAAGGCAATCATTAAAAAAATCAGAACAACAACAGATTTTAATCAAAAATAAGGTATTAAATGTAAAATAAGGTAAAAAATAAAGAAAAATGGATAAGAAACATTTGACTTTGGGCAGGAATCGAACCTGCGACCTCAAGATAACCTTATAATATAAATATAAGCTTAGTGGTAAAGCGGCTGGACTGACTTATCCAGAGGTCGCAGGTTCGATTCCTGCCCGAAGTCAAATTTTTCTTTCCCATTTTTCTTTATTTTCTAAAGTTCACTCGAATGTGGTATTGCGAAGAATAAAAATATTGCAATTATTGTTAAAATTGAACCAACAAATTTCTTGATCTAATATTATAGAAATATGTTTTTGTACCAGTTTGAAAAAAAAACTGCTCAAGGAAAATGATGCAAAAGACATGCTCATCGCAGGAATATTTTTAAGTAAGTTAAGTAGTAAATAATTAAAGTAAGTTTTCAGAATACGAACTTAAAAAAATGGTGATTTGCTTAATTTCGAGTTAGTTAGTCACTTGTATTTTTATTTGTAGAGGATAGATTTCCATATGTAGGTTCATAAAGATTTCAATTACCTATAAATAAAAAAGTATTACTCGATTAATGTGAATTATAAAGTTGAATAAATTAACCCAATTCATATCATAAACAATTCAGAAAATCGACGCCATATTTAAATTCAAAATACAGTTCACGCCCCAACACACAATTTGACAAAAAAAGTTCCTTTATAAAATGTATCCGACATCATCAAAAGTCCGAAATCCAATTAAAAATTATGACCACATCCGGTTCATTCAGTCACACCGACGTACAAAAAATATTTAAGACCCTCTATAGACAACTAAGCCACAAGGGGAGTCAATTTTTACAGCCCTTTTTAATCCCTAATGGCGGACATTAGACGAAATTAAAAACCTCTTCCCCTAACAAATACGATGGAACGTAAATAAACATAACAATAACCGGATTTTGTTAGATAGTCAGATTGTTAACTTATGTCCAAATTGAACGTGATACCGGATCTATTTCATAACCATTTGGTGTTTATTATTTTTGACGAAATAATTTGATGTTAATACGTTATATACCTAATGTTATACATCTGCAGTAGGTTTCAATTAAAAACGGAGTCCGTTTCATTTCTAAACACAACCACGTAATTTCCGGTACAGTAGCATGAAAGCTTGGAGTGGCAACGCATCTACATTGAAATCTGTGGTTTTATTTAGATGTTTAAGGACGCATTATTGCTTGTTTGCCATTTCTTGAGATAAAAAATATAAGTATTACTCAAGTCCACTTACTCGAAATTCAATGTTTATATTTTTTTTTAACCGAGACTATTTTTATATTTACATAAGTTTTACTTACATTTCTGTTGACAATCTCTGTAGTTTCATTCATCATTCATAATGAATTCTTTGCATAGTGTAATTATTTGTAAGTATATTTTACACAAGTTTCAATATTTATCCAGGTGCTTCGATATTTACCTACTTTTAGATACACTTTTAGAATTTTGACTTAAATTTCAACGGTAAATTGTTTCTACAGTTGTGGCGTCTAGGGTTACCTACATTTTTGAAATTTGAAACACTAATCTTAGTCGATCGTATAGAACACGCACAGAAACCGCAATGTGTCGCTAAAAAAAACAAGTATTTAAAATTGAATAAAGCATTACTGCTTTGTTCTCTTTTATTTAAAAAACTTTATGTACTATCCATAGCATTTGAAGTATTTATTGATTAATTGAAATCAATTGAATCATTTAATATTATTATGAATAACATTATCAATATCCTCTACCATATCATGACACTGTAGTAAATAGCAATTTATATCCAAGATAAAAAAACAATATCAATTACTTCTCACAATATAAATCCGTAAAATTAAGGACAAATTTGATCTCAACAAAAGCGGTAAACGCTCGATCACAAACCAGTTAAAGGGACGGATCTTTTGACTGCAAACATATTAATTGGCTGAAGGAGAGAGGGTCGGCCATTGTTGTGTCACCGGATGTAGCACAATACCGCGCTGCACAACGTCACAGATCCGTAGGGCGTGGTGCCAGTGACCGCGAACACGGGACTAAATTATTGCATTCTTATAGAATTGACAAAGGACTATGGAGTCTGAGGTCGAAAGGTTCAAAACATTTAATAGATTTTATGTGAAAGCTAAAAGTACGATATTTTTCCGATAACTTAAAAAGTGAACATTTATGTAAATAACAACTTTTTCGGACAGTGTCTAAAGTCAATCGCATTTACCTAAAATGTACGGCCTCTGTATACAACATGTAACAGGATTGAATGTACAAGCCGAAACTAGTTTGTTCAGAATCGATTACAGGTATTTTTAATATAGGTAATATTTTATCGCAAAATTAATTACAATTGAGTAAATTATAGTCACTAATTTAGTGAACAGTCAATACAAATGAAAATGAGACTTAAGTCTATCAGAAAAAGTTACATTAAATGCAATTCGAGTATTTATGAAATAAAATTAAGAAAAATGAGTCCTATTATTAGCGCTATAAAGTTCTTCTCAAACACTATTCCGGTTTCTACGAGCTATCTTTACGCACATAGAAAAAAAATAAAAAAATGACAATACAGAAGCACACAAACAATATTTGATTACAAATTACCTACCCAAGGCCAAAAACATGGCTTTGACGACTACACCGCTTTACTGGACGTGGTGGGGTCTTCGTGCGAGAAAGTGAAGACGCAACTCGGAGAGAGACGACGGGAGAGAGAGACGCAACTCGGAGAGAGACGACGGGAGAGAGAGACGCAACTCGGAGAGAGACGACGGGAGAAAGAGACAGACGCCGCGCCGCGTGGCGCGTGCCGCGCGTGGCAAAGTTAGTAAACAAACAATTCAATCACGCGCCGGTCGTGTCGGTCATAGTGCGCTCGATGTCTTTTCGGAATTCGAACGTAGCGGACAGTTCAGTGGCCTCCTACCTAGGTCAGCTGAATTGACCCCTCTTGACTTTTTCTGTGGGGCCATGTGAAGTAATTGGCTTATTTTAACGAATTTACAAGTGTGAGGACCTTAAAGACAAAGTAGTGGCCACATTTGGCACAGTGAAAAGTGGCATTTTGCAATAAACATATTGATTGATTGATTGATTGCATTGACGTACCTACTAAATAAACTTAAAGAACAATAACGCAAACGAGCTCTAAAGTGTATCGAACTAGGTGGTGGAAATAACTGTAAGTTAAACAAACTTTGGTAAACTTTAATAAGATTCACATCTTTTAAACACGCCGTCTTTGGTTTAATATTATTGTGTTATTAGGTATTATATAATCGTGTTTTTCTTTATTACGGAGGAAGTATGCAAGACGTATAAATGTTAAATACAGAACAAAGTTCAGTAAAATGTCCACACCAGTCACTGTGTAACTCTTCTAGGTATTATATTATCATGTTACGCGTACTGCCTGCCTGTGAAAGTCCCGTCAAAATCGGTCCAGCCGATCCAGAGATTAGCGGGAACAAACAGACAGAAATGTTGTTTTGGTATATGTACCGTGTATATATATATATGCATTTAGTAAAAAGCGGTTATTTTATATATTACAGACACTCCAAAGATTAGAACTAAAATACTTACCCAATATTAATCGCATTGTATGAAGTATAGGTTTTTTTTTTTTGCAACTCGCTGTCACTGCAGCCACACCCCTCTACACATTGCCCGTCAATTAAGCGACACCTTTACTTTACCATCACAATGCTTTCGGTACGTTCTGCTACAATACGCGGTGTTCGTTTGATACTCGTACATTGTACTGCATCCATATTTGTGTTTTGATTTTATTTTTTTAATGCAAATTTTTGTAGCGTTAACAATAATTTAAAAAATTTAGGGTTTCATTTTAATCCTTACAAGTTGAATTAAACTATTTTATTTACTTAGTATTTCATGTTTGAGTTAGCCAAATGTATGTAAGTGGTTTTTAATAAAACATTCACATTCTACTTTTTTATTTCAGTTCATCTAATTGCTAAGATTTGTCAACTATGTTAAATTTTTAAGCCAAAACTTAGCAATGCAGTTCGTACACTGTAAGTGAACAGCCTTCCAGTGAAACTTGCACTACCTACTCTACATTTAAAAAAAATACGATTCGTTTCCTAACTTCCGGCTTCTAAAACATGTAATAGAAAGATAGCAGCAAGTTACTGGTTCCAGTATAGGGATTCCAAGGCGTAGGCACCACCGCATTACCTAGTTTATCTTTTCTTTTTTTTTTTTTTTTATGTAATGGAAGTGGTAAACAAGCATGCAGTTCACATTGATGTTAAGTGATGACTGCAGCCTATAGACACCCACACAAAGACCAAGGTCAAAATGCAGATGCGTTACCACTCCTGAGGCCTAAGGTCTTATGCCTCTGTGCCGGAAATTACAGGGCCGTACATTACCACCTGACCGGAACACGATAGTGTTGAACACTACCATTTAGCGGCAAGTATATTAGGTAATGCGGTGGTGCCTACGCCCGCGAGCTCCGTCACTGGAGCTCTACCACCAGTAAAAATCTAACCAGTAAAGTATCTGCCGCCAAATGGTAGGTAGTCACTATCGTGTTCCCGTTACGTGATATTGCATGGCCCCGTAATAACTATCACGGAATAACTTAAGTCTCAGGAGTGGCAACGCATCTGTATTCTGACCTTGGTCTTTGTGTGGTTGTGTATAAGCTGCAGTCATCATTAAAACATCAATGTGAACTGCATGCTTGTTTGTCACCTTCATTAAATAAAAAATACCATCTAATCGGAACACGATAATGTGATGTGTTCAGCAGAACGCATCTTACACCTACGTATTTAATGTAATGGAAGTACCAATCAAGCATGCAGTTCACATTGATGTTAAGTGATGTCTGCAGCCTATAGATAACCACACAAAGACCAAGATCAGAATACAGATGCGTTACCACTTTTGAGGCCTTAGGTGTTATGCCTCTGTGCCGGAAATTACAGGGCCGTACATTACCACCTGACCGGAACACGATAGTGCTGAACACTACCATTCCACGGCAAGTATATTAGGTAATGCAGTGGTGCCTACGCCCGCGAGCTCCGTCACTGGAGCTCTACCACCATTAAAAACTCCTCTAACTCTACAGAACTCTATCTACTATCTCTACCTCTAAAAGCAAATTTTTGTATCTGTCACATCATGTCACACAGTATATCAGAATCTCAATATCAGCACAAACCGCATAAAAATCCAACAATCTGCAGCACATTCACGTATAAAACTTAAATAAATGGCATTTATAATAAAGAGACGATTCCATACAATATTCGCTATCAACTTGGAGAGAGACAATAAAAAAATCAAGCTCAGATATGAAGAATCGACTTCGGTAATCTACATGTGGGAGGGAGAGGGCGCGTTTGTGTGAATGAAATGGACTATGAGGGGGGGTTGTGATTGGTTGTGAGAGGAAGTCGGCCCCGCCCTGCCGTGTAGAGGTGCCCACGTGTTTTTGTTAGTCCCAGACGGAGTTCAGACGTGGTCACGCGCGGCTGACTTGTTCGTATGAAACTTTATAAATTCACGTTAATGCTTGTATAATGAGGTATTTTGTTGGAGTTATAATGCCATGTAGGAAAGATGATAAGCATTATTAACACCTACAGAATTAAGCGGAGTTTTAAGGTTTCCGTAAACGAAAAAATGAAATCCTTATAAAGGATGACCGTGCGTCTGTTTTTCAGCCTGACCATATTTGTCACAACTCATTTTACATCAAATTTACTGAACCAATTAAATTGAAACATGTTTGGTATTAATAGTCACATATAAATATGCGCCGCATAACATTATTAAAAAAAAAAAACATAGTGATAGGCTGTTATTATTAGGTGATAAATGATACCTAATCTATCTGCCGCCAAATAGTAGTGTTCAACACTATCGTGTTTCGGTTAGGTGGCAATGTATGGCCCCGTAATAACTATCAGAGAGACATAAGAGCTAAGGTCTCAGGGGTGGCAACGCATCTGCATTTTGAAGTCTGGTTTTGTGTAGATGTCAATAGGCTGCAGTCATCACTAAATATCCTGAGCTGCATGCTTATACCATCGTAACATATAAATAATGAAAAAGAGTCACCCTCGGAGTTTGATAACGTGTCCGGTAATATAGGATCGCCGCCAGAACTTCGAGGTATTTACCTCTACCTACCCTTTCGGAAAATATAGGCGTGAAAATATGTACCTAATGGCTCTCAAGTGGCAATATTACTCACATCACCAGTAGACAATATTTTTTTTTATGTTATGGATGTAGCAAACAAGCATGCAGTTCACATTGATGTTAAGTGATGACTGCAGCCTATAGACACCCACACAAAGACCAAGGTCAAAATGCAGATGCGTTACCACTCCTGAGACTTAAGGTGTTATGCCTCTGTGCAAGAAATTACAAGGCCGTGCATTACCACCTGACCGGAACACGATAGTGCTGAACATTACCATTTAGCGGGAAGTATATAGGAAATGCGGTGGTGCCTACGCCCACGAGCTCCGTCACTGGAGCTCTACCACCAGTGCGCGCACCATTATATTAATACGTAACAAGGTTAAACTATAAACCATAGTTAAACTCCGTCAAACCTACACTAATATTTTCTATGCTATTATCTTTTAATCACACTGAACGATCACTAAATCAAATGGTTTTAACACTAAACAAACTAAAATTAAATTACAAAGTGGCCCTTAGTGTAAGGGTTCCCTAATGCTATTATGCGGAACCCGATGGGGTGCTATATGAAAGTCAACTGATGTGGGGTCACCATGTTTTTCTGTTTATTTTTTTAAGGATTTGTGTTTTTTTCTTGTCTTTATTATTTATTTGAATCCAACTCTCCTGGGCAGTGTTCGGGAAGTTTAGGAGCGTTTTCTCGTCAAACATGTCGCAGTCCTTGAAGACGAATGTCTTTAACCAGTGCGTTTTACCAGTGATGACCTACGGTGCCGAGACGTGGTCTCTCACTATGTGTCTCGTACGAAAGCTCCAAGTCACTCAGCGGTCAATGGAGAGGGCTATGCTCGGCGTGTCCCTACTGGATCGAATCAGAAATGAAGAAATCCGTAGGCGAACGAAAGTCACTGACATATCCAAGCAGATCTCCAGCCTGAATTGGCAATGGGCAGGGCACATAGCTCGGAGAACCGATAGCCGCTGGGGCAGAAAGGTTCTCGAGTGGAGACCACGTATCGGCAAGCGCAGCGTAGGACGTCCACCTGCAAGATGGACCGACGACCTAGTGAAGGCTGAAGGTACCCGCTGGATGCACGTCGATTCCGATCGGTCGGCATGGAGGTCATTGGGGGAGGCCTATGTTCAGCAGTGGACGTCCTATGGCTGATATGATGATCATGATGATTATTTACAGGTTTATCAATGTTTCAAATAGTTATTACATTATTACATTACTTCACGCCTGTAATCTCCGAAGGGGTAGGCAGAGGTAAACGTATGCATATATTATTATGCAAACACCTTCGATTCGCATTTAAGGTTTTAGCCCATGTAGGTAACAGGTGGTGAGCCTGTTGAGATTTACGGGCATGCTACCAAACTTGTAAACTGAAAACTGATTAAGGATTTCACACCATTATCTCTGATAGCCCCCAACTAAATGACTAATAACCTAAATGATAATGAAAACTGCATCAACATTTTATAAAAATAAGTTGCGTAGTTTAAAAGAAGAAATCTTAGAAAAAGATGAAAAAAGCGACTTCGTTTCATACTATGCAGTGATGTCCCAAATTCAACAATTACCATAGTCACTATTCACAGACAAAAGGTGTCCCTTTAGTGCGATATTATGAAATGAAACGTGCTCGCTCGATTGAACATCGCGAGCGATAATGATGTTGCTCTTATTGCGTTATTATTGGAATCTAATCATTTTATTTATTCATCCATTTAGGTACAACATGTTTCATTGGTTTAAATATAACCTTTCGAGTTTACGTAATTATTAAAACCCTACACCGTAAGCAACTAACCTAAATGTATGGTGTATGTATCTTCACGCCAGGTCCCTAACGGGGTAGGCAGAGACTGTAAAGCGCCAGATATCCCGGTCCTGTCACACCTCCCGTTCCTCATCTACCTTCATCATTCTCTTCATGCACCATCAGACAGAACTCGACCTATTTGGTCGTGGAAGGTCAGTCTTGGTATCCACATCCACATCCACATTTGCATTGTGTATCTGTTTAGTCATTCGCCGTCAACGCTACCATTTAGCGGCAAGTATTTAAGGTAATGCGGTGGTGCCTTCGCCCGCGAGCTCCGTCACTGGAGCTCTACCACCACTAAAACATTTACTTTGTTTTTTCAGGCGTGTACGATTATAGCTCGCCAACTTAACTAAAGGGGCAGGATCACGACCCTGGTATATTAAAATCTATATATATATATATATATTTAAATAAAAATCAATTGCTGGTCGTTAGTCTCGCTAAAACTCGGGAACGGCTGGACCAATTTGGCTAATTTTGGTTTTGAATGATTTTTGGAATTTCGGGGAAGGTTTAAAAGGTAAGAAAATATGAAAAAATTGAAGGGAAATAGTAAAAACCACAATTTCATTTTTCCATACAAATAATCGGCATCTATCAAACCTTTGACACATTATTTAATTATGAGACAATACGAAGTTTGCCGAGACAACTAGTAGTAAACTACAATGTTAAGAGATGTTGTGTTTTATTTATTTATAAATAAAACACAACATCTCTTAACATTCCTACAAACACAATAATCAATAGTAGAAACGAAGCCATCAAATCAGCAAGCAGGTTAATGAACACGACGTGCGGCCCCAGTTGCCAATAAACACGGTGGAGGGAGTGGACGGGGGGGGGGGGGGATAGTGCTGGAATATTTGTTTGTCGATAGTTTTTTGTAATGTTATTAATCCGTAAGCTCGCGAGAAAAATCTGACAATTAATTCAATTTCTGTTACCCACGCCCACGGTGCCGCCCGCGTGTCGCTTTTCGCGTAACCTGTAGAAACTCATTGAATCATCATATGGCATCCCACAGGAACATTTTTTCGGAATGAAAATATATCCTATGTATTAATCCAAGTTACCCTCTATGTGTATGCCAAATTTCAGGAAAATATGTTCTGCAGTTTATACGTGAAGGAATATTATTAATGCGAAAGTTTGTATGTTGGTTTGTATAACCATTTGTATAACATATTTATACGATACGATAAAATATAGGATACGATTGTTCAATCACCGCCGGCGGTCTCTTGTGTCTTGACGGTTTAATATGGCTAACAAGTATGATATTTCAAATATTTCAGTGATTTTTTAGTACTGGCTACCTACGCAGTACTTAGCCACCATAATTCTTTAAAAAATCAGAATACTACTAGTAAGTAGCAGGTCGGAAACATAAGAGGCGGCCGCATACAAAGATTTGGCGGAGAGGATCTAGGGCAGGTATAGGACATCACTTACACAAGTGTCATCATAATACTTGTCTGTCCGTCTGTCACAGAGCTTTGCTCTGTAAGTGCGCCGATTGCGTTTAAAACATCAGTGACCCAAACATGCACGTGTAATAAAAAAAATAATTTATTTACATTAATTAATTTGTTTCTATAGGGGGACCACTTTTAGGGGATGTGTTAGACAATTAAAGATAAACTTACAAATTACGTCGTGTGATATAACTAAAAGGTCTAAATGTGAGGTATAGGTTAGGTAGGTAGTTAGGTAGTTATACTTTTGATAATTTAAAAATAAATGGCTTCGAAATTATTTATAAATGTCCGATAAATTACCATTTCTCTACCCCTTAACCTGTAACTACTAATGCTAATATTTTGAATCATCATATCAGCCATAGGACGTCCACTGCTGAACATAGGCCTCCCCCAAAGACCTCCATGCCGACCGATCAGAAGCAACGTGCATCCAGCGGGTACCTGCAGCCTTCACTAGGTCGTCGGTCCATCTTGCAGGTGGACGTCCTACGCTGCGCTTGCCGAGACGTGGTCTCCACTCTAGAACGTTTCTGTCCCAGCGGCCATCGGTTCTCCGAGCTATGTGCCCACCCTACCCATTGCCACTTCAGCTTGGAAATCTGCTTGGCTATGTCAGCGACTTTCGTTCGCCTACGGATCTCCTCATTTCTGATTCGATCCAGTAGGGAAACGCCGAGCATAGCCCTTTCCATTGACCGCTGAGTGACTTGAAGCTTTCGTACGAGACCCATAGTGAGAGACCACGTCTCGGTACCGTAGGTCATCACCGGCAAAACGCACTGGTTAAAGACTTTCGTCTTCAAGGACTGCGGGATGTTTGACGAGAAAACGCTCCTTAACTTCCCGAACGCTGCCCAGCCGAGTTGGATTCGGCGAATGACCTCTTTCTCGAAGTTCGACTTGCCTAGTTGTATGGTGTGTCCTAAATAGACATATTCGTCGACAACTTCGAGGATCGAGTTCCCAACGGATACTGAAGTAGGCGATACAAGGTTATTGAACATGACCTTGGTCTTATCCATGTTCATTTTAAGGCCCACTCTTTGGGACACTCGATTGAGGTCTTTGAGCATTGTGCTGAGATCTTCCAGCGACTCTGCCATGACTATAATATCGTCGGCAAACCGAAGGTGAGTGATGTATTCGCCGTTGACATTGATGCCTAGTCCTTGCCATTCCAGGAGTTTGAAGGCGTCTTCCATTGCATTGGTGAAGAGCAGGGGTGAAATGACATCTCCCTGTCTTACTCCCCTCTGCACAGGAATCGCTCTCGTGCATTGGTCCTGTACTCGGACTGACATGGTGGCGTTTTTATACAGACACTTCAACACTTCGATGTACCGATAGTCAATGTGGCAACGCTGTAAAGACTGCAGCACAATATTTATTAGCAAAAATTTTGAATAATATACGAAAATAGTTATTTACATATCTACTATATAT
Organism: Macrosoma leucophasiata; assembly: GCA_036365455.1. Taxonomy (NCBI): domain Eukaryota; kingdom Metazoa; phylum Arthropoda; class Insecta; order Lepidoptera; family Hedylidae; genus Macrosoma; species Macrosoma leucophasiata. Next base: position 842,208 of record JAWQUS010000004.1, on the reverse strand, counting down.
TTACATCCTATACATTACAGAAAAACGTAAAAGAATTCTATGATATCAAAAGTAATGGGTTGCTCACTTCCCTCTAAAATGGTCGAGGAGGGCAATGGCTGTCACATGCGTCATACTCGTGAACGGGTGCTGTTGGTGGGGACTGGTCTGTTCTGGTTTGCAGGAGCTACATCACATTTAGTAGATAGCAGTTTATTTGCATCTATGCTATGAACGTTCACATTATTTGATTTTTCACGATAATCTGTACTAGATTTAAGCTCTCATTTAAAAGAGCTCTTACTGAGTTTGTTGGGTAGCGGAGTTCTTCTCAGTAGTGACTGCACTTGGAACTCTGCTAAGTGAATAACTTTGATCTTGACGAATAAGTTTTTCTTTTTCTTCATTTATCATCATTGAAGGAATTGAAAATTTTTGTGATTATTATGTTTTAACCAAGTAGTTTAAATTCAAATTTTTAATTTACTATTAATATATGATTTTGCTTTTATAGAGTAAAAGCAAAAATGGTTATTCACTCTAGGTATTTTATGATTTATTGACGTTTTGAAAGTATCTGTAAAGATCTTTTCGAAATAAAAATATTTTCTATTTCTATTCTATTTCTATTTCAATGTACCTACTACTTACCATCACCAAAAAATACCATCACCAAATAATAATTAAGAGTAATGTATGAATAGAATGGAATAGAATAGAATTCATTTACTCGGACAACAACACAGAGATAAAGTATAATATTTAACAAACAACATAGGTACCTACAACAGTATAATGTTTATTTAGGAATATTAAACTTTATACCTATATTACGAATTAAAAAAATATACAATTTGCATTTAATCAACTACATGATTCAACCTGCATTGAACAACACTAAACCAGTGAGGTGAAAACGACTACCTGAACATTTATTTCATATCGGGCGTATATTCAGGGGTGCCAGGTATTGGAATTAAAAACAATAAATTGTCCCCCACCCCCCACTCACAACGTACCCCAAAAACGATAAGGTTCCCGATTAAAAAACTTCGAGAATGCACGAATTTATTGCTAATAATCGCGTTCGCTAATTTTAATGTTATTTCGCTTTATTGATTTATGTTTTTTAATATTTTTTTACTGAATATTATTGTTGAACTTTGAATTGGATCTAAGTATTGCACCAAATGTGTAAGACATTTCGTGTTGTAATAAAGAAATGTTTATAACTAACCGTGTTATAAAATATTATTATATGAAGCGAAATAAATAAAATCATTTCACTTCCAAAGTCGAATTTCTTTAACAGGTTGCATGTCCCATGAATCACATGTGAGTGTTTGCGGTATTGTGTTTGCAATGGAAGAGCATTCCCTCTTCCATTTACAAACGGATAATTCTTTTTACCATCAAAGCGGTTTAATTAGGTACGATCCTTGGAGCCGGAGCGACGGAGTGTACTGGAAAACGAAACGTAGACAGGCCTGCTCGTGGCTCATAAGGTGGACCGACGACCCTGGTGAAATTTGCTGGATGAGGTGGCTTTTGTTCGGTTGAGGACGTCTTTCGGCTACATTGATTATGAAGATAATATTGATGACATTTATCATTATTTAAATCTGTCATATCTTCAGATAAAAAATTTAACCTACTATCTCCAATTGAAGAAAATGTACTTTTGAACCCAGCTGACCTTATTCTAGCTGGTCGAGGCATCGAAATCAGTCGATCCATATTCGAGGTTTTTACAAGTGTAACGCAATTGAAGATAATCGTAATTGCAGTTAGCAGGTTCAATTATTTAGATGACGATATTCAACTGGATGTGGGTAAAATATTAAAATTCGACTAAAATTTTCTAAAGTAAAAATATGGTCTAGCCAAGTAGGAAAATATTTTTACGATATAGTATACCTCCACAGTCAAGCAGATCCTTGTTAATGCATACACTATTATAGTAATTATTAGCAATTTAGAGAAGTGGGAGCAAACGAGGATGCTCGTTAGTGAAGTGTTGACCGGCGGCGGCAAAGTGAGAACTGTCGTTTTTGTAGTGCAGGAGCTGCCACATTTGTATATACCTACCGTAAAATTGAATTTAAGACTGTAATTATAAGATAATATATTTATTGTGATATTTACCAATGATAGTTATTTGGCATCATACTAGCTGTGAATTCGGTTATTAAATTGTAACAGACAGTCAATCAGTTACTCTTTCACATTTATTGTATGTTATATGTACATATTACTAACTGTGCCCGTGACTTCGTCCGCGTGAAAATGTATGATTGTTCAGTATCTACCTGACGAAGTCGTGAGCGAAGCTAGAATAAAAGTAGTTACTTCTTACAACATAAGCTATCTGAAAGTGAAATTCCCGTCATAATCGGTCCTTTTTTTTTCACCAATCGTTTCTGTCATGGGTGAATATATTTACGTTACTAGGATTGTGTTAGAAATGTGGTTTAATTTGATTTTAAATCAGTACAAAAGATTTGAAGATCTGTCTGTCATAGATCTTAAAAAAGCATTGTCAAGTCAAGACTTCTCTTTATGAGACAGACATTTAAAATTGTCGTCATTCATCGTATTTTCAACTATCGAGCCCGTCTGACTATTTTGCCCGTTACGGAATAACCTTTTTTATTTTTTATGTAATCATGTCGGGAAACTAGCATGTAGTGATATTAAGTGCACAGTTTAACAAGGGTAATTTGTTATCGAGCTCTAAGACTACATTCGGTAGACATAAATCCAAAGTGGCATGCACATTAGAGCGGTCCGCGTAAATCCAACCCTATTAACTGACACTTAGAGCGAGCCACCGACCCGGGGGGAAATAAATTCAATTCCCCACCCCTTACCCACTGTCTTGTTAGCCTCTTAGTTTCGGACGTGGGGGTGAAATAAATGTGTGTTTTGTTTTAATTATATATGTTATTATGGTGTTCTGATTTGGTGTTTTGCTAATTATTTAAAATTATGTTTTAAGTTGTGTTTACTGGTGGTAGAGTTCCAGTGGCGGAGCTCGCATGTGTCTAATCTACGTGTCGCTAAATGGCGCTGTCGTGTTCCGGTCAAGTGGTAATGTATTGTAATGTACTGTAATTTACTCAGAGGCATAATAACCTAGGCCTTAGGAATGGCAACGTATCTGCTTTGATAGTTATAGGCTACAGTATTACTTACCATCAATGTAAACTGTATGCTTGTTTGCTACTTTAAGACATAAACAATAAAAAACACACAGTTGTGTTTTCTGTGTAATATTAGATCTCAGAAATGACAATTAGACTGTATTAAGTGATCTGGTTTTTATGTACATATTATCTTTAAGCTCAAGTATTAACTAATTAAAAAGATCCGGACGAATTGAGAACCTTCTCCTTTTTTTTTGAAGTCGGTTAATAATATAAACCGTATAGGTACCTACTTTTTCCTAAAAATAAAGAGTACTAATTTTGAAATATTGAAACATTTTCTATTTTTCTTATCCCATTCCAAATTAAGTAAAGAACTGTATGGGTATAAATAAAACTGTACCGCTTATAAAATAGTTTAACAAATAGCCTGGTGTCCATAGCAAAAAGCTCAGAAAGTGGTAAAAAAGGAAACGATTAGCAATATCGTAAGAGTCAAAGAAATGGCCCGTGAGCCCGGAAGAGGCCAATAGCGTAGAGTTACACATCTCATGGAGTGGACTGTAATTATATTTTTTTTATGACGCATTGTATTTTATCTATTTTATATCTTATACATATATAAAAATCAATTGCTGTTCGTTAGTCTCGCTAAAACTCGAGCACGGCGGGACCGATTTGGCGAATTTTGGTTTTTAATCGATTTTTGGATGTCCAGGGAAGGTTAAAATGGTAAGAAAATATGAAGAAATTGAAGGGAAATAGTAAAAACCACAATTTTATTTTCCCATACAAATAGTCCGTATCTATCAAACCACATTACTTATTTCTGAGGCAATACGACGTTTGCCGGGTCAGCATAAAATATAATACGTACACATAAAAATCTCCAAACTCATTGTTAACTATGGGATCTCACTGTTCACCAAAACCATTAGACCCCATTTTCTACACCAGTACACAGGAGAAAAAACACTAAGGCTGTGTTACACCAAGATATTGTGAAATGTTACAATAACTTTAACTTTAACAACAGAGTCGCCAATTAGCCAATAAATTTAAAAATTCTAGTCTGTTGACTAATAACTAGTCACCGTTAATCATACTAACAATCGGATACTTATGCCGCTGTAGCTCTACCACCGAAACCTTTCTCTCTGTAACATTATTTTACCTGCCAGGTCTAATAGCGTGTATACTCAACAAGTCACCGTCGATCAAACCGACAAATGTGGATGTAGGAGCGTCCCGCAGCCGCTAGCCGGGCCGGCGCCGCGCCGCACACAACTTACGCTAAGTGGCCACCGCTCGCTAAGTGCCTTTTTAATGTCATATATCCTGATTATCTGACTAACAGCTTCTGCGGTTCAACTTGTGCTGATTCCAAGTTGTCTTGTAAGCGTGGGATCGCACTGAGATATAATATTATAACTTGTTCATTTACGCGATTTTTTTTACGTATCTAGACGGCGTTGTTGTAGGGTATATGCCTGGGTAGGTAGGTTGGATACAACGTAGTCAGAACTCTTTGATGAGTTTGACCACCTGAGCCTGCGTAGAGACATCGGCAGTCTGTGTGTTTTTACCACTATTACCAGCTCTATAACGGTGAAACCTCTGCTGAAAAATTTCTACAAATATCGACTGGATACGAGGCAGTTCCTGCCCAGATTGAGGAACGAACTTTCCTCTGAGGTTCACTCGGCGCTACAATATAGAGTTTTTTCTAAATTAGCGTCACAAGAGTCCATCAAAGCTGGCAACGCGCCCTTGATATGGCAAATGTTCATAGGTGATAGTAACTACTTTCAATCAGGTGGCCTGTCTTATCTTTTTTCAATCGGTACACTGAAGCTTTAAGTACTGCTGGTAGAGTTCTGAGTGTAGGAGCACGAGGGCGTAGGCACCACCGCATTACCTAATCTATCCGGGTGCCGCTAAATGGTAGAGTTCAGCACTATCGTGTTCCGGTTAGATCGTAATGTATAGACATGAAATAACTATCAGAGAGACATAACACCCTAGGTCTCAGGGGTGGCAACTCATCTTTTTTTATGTAATGGAAGTGGCAAACAAGCATGCAGTTCACATTGATGTTAAGTGATGACTGCAGCCTATAGACACTTACACAAAGACCAAGGTAAAAATGCAGATGCGTTACCACTCCTGAGGCCTAAGGTGTTATGCATCTGTGCCAGAAATCACAAGACCGTACATTACCACCTGACCGGAACACGATAATGCTGAACACTACCATTTAGCGGCGAGTATATAAGGTAATGCGGTGGTGCCTACATCTGCGAGCTCCGTCACTTGAGCTCTACCACGAATAAAATCTCTGCATTTTGACTTCTAATTTTTGTGTAAATTTCTATAGACTGCAGTCAACACTTATCACCTATGTGAACAGCATTATGCCACTTCTTCGTTACATTAAAATAAGTTGCATGCATTGACTTCAGTACTTATTTAATTTTAGTTGCCGTGGTTGATGTTCAAAAAATTTGCCAGTGTGAACCCAAGTTAGGACTGTCAGTGCCGTTTTCCTGAGCAATCAGTTAGTGTTTGTCTAGTTAGTCTAGGCAGCCAAATGCCTTCTTAATTAATGTCTCGTTTAGATTAAATAATACGTTTCTTTTGTGTTAATTTTCTGTAGATATTGTTCCATATTGGCAAGTAAATCAGGGCACATAATATTTTTTGTACAAACATCTTTTTTTATGTTACAAAGGTGGCAAACCAGCTTGCAGTTCACATTAATTTTAAGTGGTGACTGTAGCCTATAGACATCTACACAAAAACAGAGGTCAAAACGCAGATGTATGCATTAAGATGTGGATGATGTGGAGGACAGTCGGTAAATAATTTAATTATGTTAATTCCTTCTTTCATCTCCCACAATACAAACTCGGCCGAATACTCAAGCGTCACTCAATTTTAAGCAGCCCTCAAATGTGCGCTATCTCTATCGTTTGAACGCGTTTTATAAAGACAGAAGTCAGTGTGGCTCTACAATTATTTTTGTTCTCAATCTAAACATGTTTTCTGTACTTTTTTTTCTTTTAAAAATGCGGCCACCTCTGTGACCATAGTTGTTATGTCTTGGGGCCAGCTTTTAAAAATGTGTCATGAAATGGGCAAACAGGCATACAGTTCACATTGTTGGTAAATATTCACTTTTATTAATGCGTGCAAAACACCGAAAGTTTACAATTATGTCACAAAAATGCTCGCACGATTCATTGTTTGTACGTTATATATGTAAATACTAAACTAGTATATAACTGTTGTAAGTAGTTATAGACTCTCCATAAATTATCTCGATATTTACCAAAAGTAGAGCAGCGGGTGTGTTTACAATATATATTTAAGTTAGTAATGACACTAATGACGGGAGATGTAAGGGTATTAGCGACAAGGGTGGCTGGGCTATCAAAGTAACATTGCCATAGATATGGCAAGTACAGTCAGGGAATACATGTGTTCCAACGCCAAATTAAAATAAACACTCTCTACCTACCGTATAAAGTACTTGGCGTGAAGATATATGAAGACATTACATACTCTATATAGTGTGAAAAGTAAATTATTTAAAAACTTATCATAGTTAAATTATAAAGCGCAGTACACACTGAGCCCGCCGGGCCTCCAACACAGCCCGCTGACTCAACCCGGTGGCCTATATGAAAATAATCATATCGGCAAACTGCGCCCGCGCGTGTTGTCCGTCGACATGTTAGCGGCTTGTGGACGTACGCTCAGTTGCCCAGCGAGACTCGAGCAGTAGTGACAAGTTAGTTCCTCACCTCAAGCCGCCGACATACCGCCAACGAACTTTTCCGACTTGCAATGAGTAAAGCCGCCAACTTACCCGCCGACATATGCGCTTTATTCTTAACCATCAAAAAACTTAAAAGTTAGTCTTACTCTTCACTTCGCATCTATACTCAAATAACATTTAAAATTCTAATAATTAGCAAACTTATACCATAGTTGTCTCACAAAAACATGTTACCAATAATGGTATGCTCGTGTGAACGATTAATGGAACACCCGCTCCAGTGATAGACCCTGAAAGTGTAGGCACAAACGCATAACCTAATCTTCTTGTCGCTAATGGTCGTGTTCAGCACTATCAGGTTTCATTATTATATGTTTCTTCACCATTTTAATGACGTAAAACTCTGAAGTATTTAAAGAAAAAGAAACAGAGGTGTGTTAATAAGAAAAGTAATAAAAAGTGAGTATTATACGCACTTCTCTTCGTATCTGTACGCGAATAACATTCAAATACTTAGCAAACTTATACCATAGTTGTCTTACAAAAACTTGCTCCTCTCCCCTCCCCGCATGCAGTACCTTCACAAACACTAGTTAAGCTCCGACTTAACGGCTCCTACTTGAACGTACTCGCTAATTTATTATAGTTCAATTGAAGTTTAATTTGTTTTGATGTATTTGTAATCAGGAAGCTATTTCTCTTAATTCTGTGTTTGTTCGTGTGCGATTTATACCTATATAGATAAGTATATAATTTTACAATGAAGATACTAATGCTATTATGGACCACCGCATTACCTCATCTGGCGCCCAATTGGTAGAATTCATCAACATCGTGTTCCGGCTGGATCGGATCGGCAACATAGCTGCATTTTGACATAACACTTATTCACCACCATCATTACATACAAAAGTGAAAGTGACATTTTGCGACATATTTAAAAAACCCAAAATACTGACTCCATAAGCGCACCACAGTAAAGTGAAAAAAATCAATAAACAATTTAAAACAGATTTAAAGTCAAAGAGCAACGGGTAATAAAGTAAGAGAACACTACTAAACCTTACATGTCCATACAATTTTTAAGGGTTTCCCTTGATTTCTCTATAATGCCATCATCAGATCCCAAATGAGTAGAAAACTACCAATCTCGAAGTAAACCCTGTCAAGCGACATAAGAATTTTCAAAATTGGGGCACAATTGACGGAGTAATCGGTAAAGATTCATAAAGAAAAAAAAACAAACAATATGCATACAGTCGAACATCAATCCTTCTCCGTTTTTGCAGTCGAATATAAATATATTATACCTGAACTCTGTATTACGTTGTAAATATAAGTTTTAATAAATACAGCTCTTTATCATTTTACGACTGGAAAAGCTGTTTAATATAACATAAGCTTTAATCAACCTCGGGTACACTTCGTAATGAAAACCTAGATAAAAATGGACATGCAGTCCATCTGTGCATGTGTTTTGGGCTTATCTATTGTGTATGATAAAGAAGTCATGAGACTACAGATATATGAATATAAGCCTTATTACTTATTGCCTATGATAAATTACTCATATTTTAATATTTTTTTGGATGACTCGGTTATTCCAGCGGTGTGTAACCACCGTTTGATTCGAAGGGTAGCCGGTTCCGGGACAAATATTTGTATGGCCTACAGATATTTGTTGCGGGTCTGGGTGTTTGTGTATGTGTTGTGTGTGTACCACGGCACCCACGACACAGGTTATACCTAGTGTGGGGCTGTGAGTGTAAGCGTATTTATTTTATTTTAATAATTATGTAATGCATGTTAATGAAAATTTTTAATAATAATTAAAATTATTGTAAAAAGTTAGTAAATGACTGGTAGGTAATGTCTGACGAATGTCGAGAGAAAAGGCATTATCAATATTAATAAATAATTACGGTCTAAGGAACTGGACAGGAGACTCCTCTGGGTAGCATGGTTCCAATTTCCAGAAGTCAATTTACCACACTTGCACTACGATAGCCATCTCGCAGTACATTGCTGTTTTAACGTAATGTTATAATCATCATCATTTTAAAAATAAAATTATGTACTGCACAATTTTTATCAAGTTCATGGTGATTGAGTTTTTTTACGTCTTGTTAACGGCCACCAAGCAAGCAGTTTACATGGATTGTAAGTAATCCTGCAGCCTACGGACACAGTCTACGGATCTATACAAAACTTGGAAGAACCTCAAAAGCAGATGCATTGCCACATCTGAGGTCATACCTGTTATACCTCTATGATAGTATTTACATGAGTTCCTACTTTTAGTCAGTTAGCCACTGTGATCTACTTTTAGTCATCATCAGCATATCAGCTGAAAGATGTCCACTGCTGGACCAAAGCCAATAAGGGGGATACCATAATCGCCACGCTTGGCATGCGGATTGGGGATCACAGTGACGGTAGTTTTATCGCAGGATGCTGCTGCAAATCTTGCATTATTGCACTTACTACAGCCTCATTGGAATTCGGCTCGATTGCCCTGCACTAGTGGGCGGTGGAGTCGTCATTTCCCTACGCGAATAACTTTGCCCTGCACTAGTGGAAGAATTCTCTACCAATAGAAGGAAATTCTTCCGATAGTGGGCGGTGGAGTCGTCATTTCCCTACGCGAATAACTTTGCCCTGCACTAGTGGAAGAATTCTCTACCAATAGAAGGAAATTCTTCCGCTAGTGGGCGGTGGAGTCGTCATTTCCCTACGCGAATAACTTTGAGTATAGTAATAGCATGATTAGGTACATTATATCTCAGTTTATCGCATTGCACCGCCATGAGGGTGGCGGTAGCTGTGGGGGGTTAGATCACAAATAAGTACAGGTGCAAAATTAACCTCGGTCCGGTGCCGGTTGTTTCGGGTTATGCTACACACTCGTATAACCCGTGCGTTATGGCCTGTATTATTATAACTTTGGTACACGGATATATGGTTAATGGATTTGGCAAGAGAGTAGACGAGTTTGCTGGAATGTATATTTATTTTATGTCATGAAATAAGTTAACGAACGTGCAGTTCATATGGATAGTGAGTGACTACTACATAACTACTGTATAAAGGCTGCAGCCTTTATACATCTACACAAAGACCAAAGGTCAATGTGCAGATGTGTTACCACCAATGAGATCACAATTATTACCACAGACATTACGGGGCTTTACATAGGTTTTGTCAGGAAAGTGACCAACAAACATGCAGTTACATGGATGTTAAGTGATAACTGCAGCCTATAGACAATTACACAAAAACCAAAATGCAGATGCGTTGCCACCCTTAAGACCTATAAGACCTAAGATGTTATGTCTCTGTGATAGTTATTACGAGGTTATAATAATAATATATACCAGTATGATGATTATCGCACCACATAGAGTCCAGTTCTGTCGATGCATTGGCACCGGAATACGATAGCGCTGAATACTGTCATTTAGAGGAACGCGAACGCCTAATGTGGGAGAGGCCTAAAGTAGATTCGGTATACGGCGATGCCTACGCCCTCGAGTGCCTACATTAGAAGTCTACCACGAGTAAACTCTAAACATGATAGTGTTGGACGATTAGTGCGATCCGTGCGATCAGCATCGGTGCTCAACTGGTCATATAACCGATCGTGGTGGCGTTTGCTTACTCGATGCTTTAACAAGGGATACCTATGGTTAAGTCCTTAAACTGCCTCGGTAGCCTAGTGGTAGCAGGCTACTACTACTACGCTGAGGTCCTGGTTATCAGAGAAAATGGTGTATTGTCCTTTATCTCTGGTTCTATAGATTTTTCCATTTTCTGGAAATTTCTCAGTACCTTGATAAGTTTGGTAATGTGCCCGGAGATGTCAATAGGCTCGCCACCTGTTACATGGGCCAAAAACGTAACCGGCGAATCGTGGGTGTTTGCATGTATGCTTGAATGCATGCATTTACCTCTGCCTACCCCTTCGGGGATTACAGGCGTGCAGTGACGTACGTAAATCTTTAGGGGAATTTCATCTTTTTGGTAATGAAAGTAGATGGATTTATTATTAATTTGATGCTTCTTTCTATTTATTGGACACAATGTATGACGTTTAGAAGCCACATCCATTGTATCTAATGGCACGCGCAAAAGGTTATAAGTTACAGAGGTCGGATATTTATTCGTTCGGTTGGATTGTAGTTTTATGGGTGGCCGTAAATGCTCTCTTATTGGTCCACATTTGAATAATACGAGCGCCGCCGAATGTTTGTAATGCGCAAAAATATTTACCTCAACATGCATCTGTGTGTGTTGTAAACTTTCTGTTTAGAATTAATTTTGTGATGTTTCAAAGCTGTTGCTTTATGGCGGTATTCATGGCGATTTTTCGTATTAGATATGTATACCTGATGTCTGGCGCTCTACACTCTCTGCCTACCCCGTTAGGGACCTGGCGTGAAGATACATACATACATACCTAACTAGCACGCCATCTCCGTTTATTGTACCTACTTAAACATTTGGTTGTCCAATATTAAAACTTATAAAGAACAACGTAAAAGGATCCAAGAGAGATGAGTAAAAATGACTCTGCACAGGTTCGTGCTTAATACTTACTAATACGTATATCTAAGAGGTCTAAGTAGTGTATTTGCAATCAGTTTTTCTTGCTCAAATGATTTATAAGTAGAACAATGCAATTTCGAATACTATTTAAAGGTGCTACATGTCTATCAATATTCAACTTAATCGTTCCAGTAGTTTATAGGAGAATTAGCCGTGACAGACGGAGAGACCGACGCACCGCTGATTTTATAAGGTTCTTCGTTTTAAGGTAGGGACGGAACCGTAAATATTTTTATTCCAGGTGTTTCTCAGTCACGATTGTAAATGTATACTTGTTAAGTTACCTAAAAAAGAGTAGGTAAGTCAAATTAAGGTAAATTAAGACAAACAAAGTAGACAAAAATAGTATCAAAAAAATGTTATTCAAAGTAGGTAATACAATTACACTGAGTGCTTCGTTTTCGCAAGATGTTATTGGTGATTAGGAGCACAGCCATATCTGTATTACTCATATTTTATTATTCCATTCTTTTATAGCGCTCGTGTTGCCATATTTAAATTTTATTCGCCTTAATGTTGCCACACACGAGACTCCCTGCAATTTCATACGAACGGCGCACAGATAAAAAATCGTTGATCTTTCTCTATCTAAACAGGTTAAGGTTGAATATTGGGAGGATAAGAAGTAAAATGTAGTTGTAAAGGTACAGATGGCGAATGAAAACGTTTTGCTATTTTTTTATTTAGAACGATGCCATTTGAGCGAGGCTCCGTTTGATATTTTACCTGTGTTTTGATTTCCCCCCACAACCAAGTATTGTCAAATTGTTATGTTTATTTTTGTTTGGGTAGTCAAAAGGGAACCGGTATCAGAGAGGTTTATGAATAAATTGGCTTCTGGCGAATGCTTTGAAGTCGGTAATTCGTTTTGATTTTGTTATCCTTTGGGACAAGCGATGTAACATGAGGTTCTAATATGAGTACAATAATAAGTTAAAACAAATGTGGCAACAACCCTTTTTTTCACGTCTCACTGCTGGGCACGAGTCTTTACCCTTTTGGTTGGTGGTCAATCTGCTATCGGATGTTGGCCCATAAGGCCTCCGACAAAGCTTAACGACGTAGGTATATATCGATAGCAACCGGAACCGACAGCTTAAGCGCCCTCCGAAGCACGGAAACGCGCATTTCAATTTGCCACTTGCGGTCATCTTTCACATACCCGACTGCGCCCGTTTCACGCAACCGAGTAGATCGCTTGCGATCTACACCAGCCGCATACAAATAATGACAAGTAATTATTGAACCATAAGCAAACACTATAATAAAATCAATGAGGTTAACATATAGAAAAGACAACGGGAACAGAAAACCGGTTCCGTTTTTAAGTTGATTTGACAGTAACATGACGTGAAAACTTCTTACAAATTATGTAAGACGTTTTCACGTCATGTTAATATGTGAAAGTGTGGTGACGTCATGTTAATATGTGAAAGTGTGGTGAACCGGGTGCCACCCATTTGGGGATGAACCCGGAATGAATGTAAATTCGGTAAGTACTTTCTAGTATGTAACAACAACAGCTTCCCTTAGAAAAACAAAACAAACTAAATATTTATCGTTAAACTTGCCCAAATATCGCAAAGTCAATAAAAAAGGCAACAGTTGTACACGGGAAGTTATATTAAAAAAGTCACATCGATTCAAATTGAAAAAAAATTAATAGTCCAAATTGTGTTAAGCGTCATTTATTGAATAAAATAGGCACCTAACAGCTATAATCGTAGTGCAAACAATATAGTTTAAATGTCGCTTGTAATATCAACTTTAAAACTGAGGAACAAGGTTCAATACAGTTTGTTTTCCTCGAAAGAGGTTGGTTTCTTAAGAAGGTTCGATTTGTAGCATTCTTTTAATAAGTGTGGATGATTTACGCGGTGCCAGGCGCACGTGGCTACTTAATTAGAGCGGGAAAAAATCTTGAGCCGTTACCTTGGCGATTGTCACAGAACGAATGACTAATTGGCTTTACTATGCTTAAAAAATTAAGTCTATGACAGAAAAAGTGGCTCTTGATATTGTGATTAAAATACCGTTTATTCTGATGTGTAATTTACTTAGTAACAATATGTCATCGACGACATAACGCAGTTTCATATTTGTAAAGAAATAATTATGTAGAGAGGTGATTGTTAAGGTCACAACCAGTGGCGGACTAGGGGGGGGGGGATTTAGAATCTGTCTACCGTATCAATCATATGGAGGGGCCTCAATATGTGCGTGGGCCGAGGCCGTAATTTTACCTTATGACTCTTTTTTGCTCGTGCGTGTGGCTACAGGGCCTCCTGCCGCTCCGAGTCCCTGATGACCTTAGTCCGTCACTGGCCATAACGAACGTGTTTATTTTAAAGAGAAGACACTAGGAACAAAATTGAATTGGGAGTATTGGCGGGAACATTGAAAGAGGCGTGTGGTGCTGTGGTGTATTTTTAAGTTATATTTAATAAAATTGGTGTCATTCCGTTTGATTAATATTGTTTGTTACAGTGCCCGTGTAAAGTGAAATAGAATAACAATGAGAAAATACGGACTTTCAGGTTGCCTCCAAAACTTCATTGTAAATGTTCTGTAAAGTAGCCATCGCTTTACTCGAATTAATGACTGTGACTCACTTGACTGACTAATTTTAATTGAGTGACTGACTGATTCCAACTTTAAATAACGCTGCTTTTATACGAATACGAAATATAGTTTTACTTGACACTAGCAATATGCGTAATAGCGATGCCATTCAAAATTAAAAAAAAAATGATTTGACAGTTATGTCAAGATGGCGTCATGACGCAATAATATAAATTAAATAAAAAGCAATCATGACATTTTTAGTAACAGATAGGTCAATGGTTTAATTTAATTTTGGTTTTACAGAAACTACACACTAATTAATTTTACTTTTTTAGGCCACATTTAGGTAATAATTTGGAAAATATTTGTCCCGGTACGGGGATCAAACTCGTGAGCCTCCGTTAAAACGGCCGTCATACACAGCTGGACTAAACTGGCTAATAAAAAGACATATACACAGTACATTACCATCAGAAACTGAAAGTGAAGGAAGAATTAAATAACCAGGAAATGCCCCCTTAATATCTATCAGAGACATAACAACGCATCTTTTTTATGTAGGTAATGAAGGTATCAAACAAACATGCAGTTCACATTGATGTTAAGTCATGACTGCAGCCTATCGACACCCACACAAAGACCAGAGGTGGAAATGCATGTTGCCACCCCTGTGACCTAAGTTATCATGTCTCTGTGATAGTTATTACGGCGGCATTTTCTGGTCGTATCACTATTCCTTCAATAATTGTTTTACATTATTTCGCATTAACACATGCTTGTAAAATATATTTTATTTTTAAAGAAAAATGGAAAGAAAAATTTGACTTCAGGCGAGACTCGAACTCGCGACCTACTGGGAATCTAGTCCAGCCGCTCTTCCAATTGAGCTACTGAAGTCCTGCCCGATTTGTCAAATCTTTCCTTCACATCTATTGCATTGCTTTATGGTAGCAGCAGCGCCATATATTACCAACTATGCTAGTTAGGCAACCGATATAATAGACTTTTCAGTTTATTGAATATCGTAAAGAAGTCGCTTTTACCCTTAATAATTGTTTTATATTATTTCGCATTAACACATGCTTGTGAAATATATTTTATTTTTAAAGAAAAATGGAAAGAAAAAATTTACTTCAGGCGAGACTCGAACTCGCGACCTACTACTATTCCTTCATTTGCATTTTGCCTGGTTTTTGTGAAGGAGTTTATAGGCTCGAGTCATAACTTAACATCCACGTCAATACATGCTTGTTGACCACCTTAGCAACATAAAAAAAACTGTCAGATGTCAGACACCTGATTGGGACTACGTTCCTCTTCAACATCTAATTAAACATTTTCACAAACCATTGTTCATTTTTTTAAATATTAAAAATAACTAAAACGACATACACACGAACACGCCAAAACAATGTATACTCAAATACGGGCGCGTCGCGTGACTTGTCACTGTTGAAGAAGAAAGAGAGAGAGAGAGAACGAATAAGTCCAATCCTATACTCGGCCTGCCCCATATCCGAGCGCTACTCACTATAGCAAAAGTGTCGTGAGGATTTTTCGTAACGCTCGCCTAGCCCCTTAGCCAGCGTACCGCGCGATAAGGAACTTCGTTCAAAACTGTAGCGTTGAACAATACAACTAAGCAGCTAGACAATGCACTTTCGTACGCTACCACTGTTAAACCTACATAAGTACACGCTATAAAACGTTATAAAACCATTAGAAAACTTAGCGGAAGAAACTCGAAGTCCTGGGGGTCGATCTTTTCAGTCGGTGATTACACGTCTTAATATTTGTAATGAGCGGGGGTGAAGGGGGCGGGGGAGGGGAGAGGGGCTACATTATTAGCCCCCACTTGATCCAGTATAAATTACAGCCTCTGATCGAAAACGATTGTTTTATGTACAGCGTGTTGCTTTTGGTTTATGTATATTTTTTGTTCTGAAGTGGCAGACAATTGTAGAATTCATTTTGATGGTAGGTAACACTGTAGACTATATACAAAAGCGTAACTTCACGCCTTTAATTCCCTGAAGGGGTAGACGGGGGTAAATACATACATTCAAGCATAGTTTTTCCATGTAACAGGTAGCGAGCCTGTTGACATCTCCGGACACATTTCCAAAATTCAAGGTACTGGGAAACTTCCAGGAAATGGAAAAATCTCATTAGAACCAGAGTAAAAGGATTTTACTCCGTTTTCTCTGATATCTGACCCCCGACCCGGGAGTCGAATTCAGGACCCCAGCGTAGCAGTAGTGGCCAGCTACCACTAGGCTACAGAAGCAGTTAATAAGTATAAGCATCTACATAAAAATTTGTTATTTCAATGCAGATGCTTTAATTTATCACTCAATATTATTATATTTTTATTAGTAACAAGTTAACCCATTCCCTGTCCCTTTGCAAACACGATACCATAAACAATGCAAACACTCACATGTGATACATGGGACATGGAACCTGTTAAGTTATTTTTACAAGGATATATAGATAATATGTTATCTTATCATTTATTTTTCTATAAGCAGTACCCTAGTGGTAGCGGACCACTACTACTACGCTGCAGTCCTGGGTTCGAATCCCAGGTCGGGGTCTATTAGAGACAAGGGTATAAAGTCCTTTATTTGCGGTTTTATTGGCATTTTTCCATTTTCTGGTAGTTTTCTAGAACCTGCCTCGGAGTTTGGTAATTTGCCCGGAGATCTCAACAGGCTCACCACCTGTGGGTGTTTGCATGTATGCTGGAATGCATGCATTTACCTCTGCCTACCCCTTCGGGGATTACAGGCGTATAGTTGCAATTTTTTTACTTGATCAACATAGAGGTGCATTGTTTTGCTTGTGGCCCTGAGGCTAAAATTCTTCGCCTACCAGCAATTACGGAGGCATACTACCATTTAAGTACATAATTAAAACTCAGTCCATCAATATTATTCAGCTTTTAATACAACCTATTAACTGCGCAAAAGACACCCTGTATCTCAAATCGGTGGCCCCTTTCATTCGAGCATATTTTCATAAATGCAAACATTCAGAAAGAATTTCCTTCGAAAGCTCATAAATATTTCCCACTTTTACTACTCCCATCAGCTTTTTGTCGATAGACTATGGCTTTTCCCTCTCCAGCTATAAAGTTCAAAGTTCCCAATCAACGAAACTCATAAGCGGGTTTTAAAGCGTAACTGCTCGGAGGGCGAATTAAAGATTAATCCGGAATCTCCAATAAATATCGGAACGAATTCGGTTTGAAATTGGAAACGAAGAATTGAAACTTATTTGGGATCCATTTTGTAGATGAGGTGTTTTTTTTCAGATGAGTTATGGCTGTGATCACGAAATTTAAGGCTTATCGATGCTAACTGCAGTCTTTCCAATTTTTAGATGATTAACTTTATCACCGGCATGCTAATGGAAAAGGATTGTAGTTTTTTTTCGTTCGTTAATTTCCTTAATGTGTTATGATAGAACATTGTAAGAAAAATGTTTGTTATCGAATGTAATGCGATTGCATAGCAACGAGTAGTGCTAACTCGGATCGTTATCAGTAGGCCTTACTACATCGATAATCAAATATTCGGTCTTGCGAAAGAGTGAATGATAAAGAATGTTTCTTTTTCTTTTGCTACACAAATAGTAAATTTTTCTAACCTTCTTCTTTATTTTATCTACAAACAATTCAGTTAGGGTCGACCTGCAGAGCAAGATATACATCTTCAAATTAACCTCCAATTTTTCTGTAGATAAGTACCTATCTATTACTATCACATTGTGGGTTTCGGTAGCTTAGAGGTGAAGCGGCTGGATTGGTGCTTCATTATGAGGTTCATCGAGACTGGCGTCATAAAAGTCCTACAGGGTTTGCAGCACGTTGGCAACTAGGATCGGTCTGAAAATTAATAATTATTAGGTAGACCTAATAATTTTACAAACTTCTATCAGACTAATGCCACCTCAGTCTGCCCGAGACCACGGAAGCTGAATAGCGACCGAAAAGTCAGGTTCGATTTTAAGTAATCATTTTAGTTCAATATACGCAAGATAAATCCGAAAACTAGTTTTATTTCAATGAGTGCAGCTCGCGAAAACCTATGAACACTTACGTTCAGGTAGTCTGTCTGCTTGAATTCAACCTTTGGACATAAAACTGATTGTAAAGTTCACGATGGCTAGCACAGCTCGACGAGACAAAGCAAGCCCTTTAAATACACATGTGAATTTTATGTGATCTATATCCTATAAGCTCGATATTGATTACCTAACTTCGACTATCTAGAATAAATAAATTGCCTTGCTTCCCACGAAAAACAAAGTCCGTTGCGTACACAAAAATAATACGGTAGCTTCCCTCAAATCAATTAATCGTGGCAGTTAAATTATCTATCAGTTATTTATTGTATTTGGTTTTCCCAATAAATGGGTTTGTTTACTGATTATTAGTTGTAAAATGGTTACCGTGGTAGTTTATTTAGTCTCTACCAAAGAAAATGGACATTAGTCCAATTTTTTGAGTATACGAGAGAATATAAATGTTATTATGAATTACAGGAGCCAATGGAGGCGAAGACTTAACTATCTTGACCAAATAAGTCAGACCCATTTTTTTATTTAACTAAGTGGCAAACAAGCATGCAGTTAAATGATGACTACAGCCTATAAACATCTACACAAAACCAGGGGTTAAATGCAGATGCGTTGTAACCCCTGAGACTGTAGTTGTTATGTCTCTGTGATAGTTATTACAGGGCCACATATTACCATCTTACCAAAAGACGACATTGCTGAACACTACAAGATAAAGGTAATGCGGTGGTGCCTACGCCTTCCAGTCCCTACACTGGGACTCTACCACCAGTAAAAAATCTTCTTACATAATAGTCGTTGAATCGTTCGCCGTTTTGCTCTAACTGAAAGATAGCGAAGCGATTTAATTGCGATTTATTGACTATTATGATTCGATAATCAGGCCCCTGGTGGCCTGCTGCTACTAAACTATACTGAGCAGATAGAGCCAAGTTTTGCAAAATGTGGTGTGGGAAATGTATGGTATGTAATTCATGTTTTTACGTATAGAAACCCATCATGGTCACCCGTCGTCTGGGGGAACAGAAGTAGGTAATGTGAGACTCGACTTACTAAAACCCCGCAATGTTTCGACTCGTCCGCCATCAATGTCGTGGTTACGGAAACGCTTACGCACACATCTCTGACCCCGCAGGCAGCCGCTTGCTTCAACTTCCTCTAGTAACCTGCCACTGGAGGTCTGCTCAGACCACTCACAACACTAAGAGTTTGTAGTTCGGCCCCGAGTGAGTGGAAGCATCAAACGGAGATAAACCCTAAACCGCCTGCCCGCTGTCCCACTACATCCCTATCAGACGGCGGGACCATCAGCTACAAAGCTTATTGTCGCCTTGATGACATAAAAAGCAGTAGATAAGAAAATGAGACAAATTAGGTAATGCGGTGGTGTACGCCCTCATCTCTTCAATAGAACTTCACCATTGAACTTACTAACTATTAATCATACAAAATACCGCTTAGTACATACTTCTGTCATCAATAACATCGACAAGCAAACAACAACATTACAAAATGTTAGCAAACAACCCTTTATTGAGGGACGCGCGACCGCCACGCGACTGCCACGGGACCGCCACGGGACCGCCACGCTGCCACGCGACAGCCGCGAGAGCCGCCTACGATAATCACATTGTAATCGCGTTTGGATTACACAACGGATGTTTACGAATTAGTGTTATCCATTTAATGACATAAAAGTGTCAATTCACCATGTAATTTCACACCCCTCGTAGGATATAGTAAATACTCGTATTTTAATAGTTCATCATCATTTCAGCCAGCAAAAGAGGTTTACTGCTGGACAAAGACCTCCCACAAAGATTGTCACAACGAACGGTCCTGGGCCGCCCTCATCCAGCGACTGCTTGCGACATTTACCAGGTTGTAGGTCCATTTTGTTACTGCCTATGTTTACTTTAATAGTTAAACATAATAAAATAGACTGAATCAGTAGTATAGTGGTAACAAACCACTACTGCTACTCTAAGGTTCTCGGTCCGATCCCCGGTTCGGAAGCTGTCAGAGATAACGGTGTATCCTTTATCCCTGGTGCTTCCCACCACCTCCCATTCCCCTTCCTACCTTCGGTATACGGGGCTAAACATGGGATATCAACAAACACATAAAAACGTCTGCTTGCTTGCATGGATTTCATCTCCCTACAAATTATTTTCTTTAATTTGTCCTTATTATGTCCCCGAATGGGGTGTATCACAACAAAACACACACAGAAGACTTCGGTGCGGTATGCTCGCGCTAGCATTGATAAAGAACTTGACTTACCTCTCATTTTACTCAGCAGCTCAATTCAGTAACTTCCTGACGTTGTGCCAACGATGTGCAAAAGTGCGCAGCAGGTCAAAATTTTCAAGACAACAAATTAAATCTTCGAAATAAGCTCTCGTTTCTGGAGACTGACTGCAAAAGCATATAGCATCTTCCACTACCTTCATCGCGTGGAGACGACTCCGGAAACATCCATGTCCCATAAGAATTTAGGAACCACATATTCGGGCTCCACGCACACACGCGATAGGCGCTTTTATATCCCTGGTGGTATTGAAATTTTAAATTGTCTGGAAGTTTCCCAGCGCCACCGTCGTCAAAGTTTGGTTATGTGAACGGAGACGTTAGCAGGCTGGTCAGCGATTAAATAGGCCAAAACATAACCGGCAAATCGATGCTGTTTGCATGATAAAATAATGCATTTTACTTTTTCAAAGTATACGTACACTTTACGCCTATATCTCTGGTAATCGAACCCACGACCCATCGTAGCAATAGGGGCCTGCTACCACTAGACAGCTGAGGCAATACCTATTTGAAAGCGAGGGAAAGCCACATTATCCCCGTCAGTGTGGTCCTACTTAATCTTTCTAATTTATAGTAAAACTAGCGAACCGCCCCGACTTCGCGCGAGTGCAATATAACCTACCCTCTTTCCTGCCTTTCTCGATAAATGGACTACCTAACACTGAAATAATTTTTCAAAGCCGATCAGTTCCTGAGATTAGCGCGTTGAAGCAAGCAAACAAACAAACAAGCTCTTCAGCTTTCTAATATTAGTATAGATGAGAAGATTCACTATTTTACAATACTAGCACAGAAAAAGGGGTCCGATTACAGATGTTGTTGGTTTTAACTCAAACAAGTTGCAAAATAGTTCTTCGACAGCGTGTAGCATGTAGCTTCGTAGCTCGTAGGCACTCGTAGCCCGTAGCCGCGAAGATCCATTATTCGTAATGCAAGCTCCATTTTTAGGGTTCGTTGCAAAGTGGCCAGAAACGGTACCCTTATAGATTTGTCATGTCTGTCTATTTGTCCTTCCATCCGTATACCACAGCCACTTTACACCGAAACTATTAGGACTCCATGTACTTGAAACTCGGTAGATAAATGTATTCCATGAACCGCTTTATGATTCTTGTACAAAAAATAAATATAAATGGTGAAGGATACCCGTTACTGTTTTTTTTTTATATATAACTTAAACGTGTGTTTTCTATAGACATATCTTACAAAATAAAATAGAGGTTTCTAAAACGATTTTTTTCTGAGAGTCAATCGTTTAAAAGATAATTAATAAAAAAAGAAAATGGTGTCCCCCATACTCCCATAACTTTTGAAATAAGAGAGTGAAACACCTAAAAATATTACATACTTCGTCATATATATTTTTTTAATTTAGGTTGAACGAGTGACTGTATTCCACCTGGCCCGCCACCGGGCCACCGAGGGCTAGAACGAGGGAACGAGAAACGAGTCTTTATACTCGTAGTTTTTGAGATATGACATATTTTCAAAAACTGCAAATAAAACTATAATATATATAAAACTGTAATGGGCGAGTTGGACTTAGCTCCTTTTTTACTTACGCAGCATAGGTTTCATGTTCAATCGTCAAGGTCCAGGCAGCACGAATCGCAGTTGTCAATTGAATTGGACAGACAGTTCGCTGGCCAATTGCCAATATATTTGAACAATTTTGCACCGGCTGCCACATGTGTCATACTCGTGAACGGATGCTGATGGTGGAGACTGATCTGCTCTCGTGTTCAAGTGGATTTTCATTTTAGTGGATAGTAGTTGATTTGTATTTATATAAATGTATACGCTATGGACGTTTACATTATCTGATTTTAATGACTATATACGAGGTTACAATTAAAGCCTAATTTAAAGGAGCTCCTACTGAGTTTAAAAGAGACACGACAAATGATATTCTAAAAATTACTTACAAAAGATATAGAAATTATTGTTGTAACCTCTTAAAAAAAGCTAAACGGGAATATGAAAGACAACAATTAGAAAATGCAGGAAATAATAACAAAATACTTTGGAAACGTATAAAAAGAATTATTCTTACTGAGAAACCAAAAGACAACTTATTAAGTCTCTTTCAGTCTAGCAATCCACTTAATACCATCAACACAGTAAACCAGTATTTTGCCAATATAGGAAAATCACCAGCAGACAAGATTCTCACCTCAGTCCTTTCTACTGCCACAAAATTAACAAATGTATCGTCTCACTCTTTTGTCTTATTGCCTACAGATTACAATGAGATTGAATCAGTTATCAATAACCTTAATAACAGTCGCACCGTAGGCTTAGATCTCATATCTGCAGATATTATACAAGACTATAAGGTAATATTAGTTCCCTACATCACCTTCTGTAACCTTTCTTTTTCTTCTGGAGTTTTTCCGGAAGTTTTTGTGTTGTTAACTATAGACCAATTGCTATACTATCATCTCTGTCTAAAATACTTGAACGACTGATGAACATACGATTAGTGAAGTATTTAGAAATTAATAATTATTTGTCTAGTTCTCAATACGGTTTTAGAGCCAATAAATCCACGGCAGATGCAGTGCATGATTTGACAAATTACATTGTCACAAATATAGACAGTAAAAAGTAATGTATAGGCATTTTTCTAGACCTGGCAAACGCATTTGACACAGTTTCTGTTCCTCTCCTTATTGCAAAACTAGAAGGGTTGGGCATAAGAGATCTGCAACTGAAATTATTCTCTGATTATTTAAGAAATCGTAAGCAAATGTGTCCAATGTGTCCAGATTGATAACTATATCAGTGATGAAATAACCACGTGTTTTGGAGTTCCCCAAGGAAGCATTTTAGGGCCTACACTATTTATTACTTACTCTACTTATTATCGATAATAACTTAAGTTTCCACCAACATATTGATCAGCTCTCTGCCCGCGTAAGAAAACTAATATATGTGTTCAAAAACTTGCGGCATGGAGCGGATTCTAAGTTATTAACATCAGTTTATAATGCATTATGTCAATCACTGTTGGTATATTGCAATACAACAAGGGGAGGTATAGCAAACACTAAATTTCTTAAAATTGAGCGAGCACAAAGGGCTGTTCTGAAAGTTTCCAATTTTCTTCCGTTCTTCCATCCGACTGAAGATCTATACAAAAGATGCAAAGTTCTTACCGTACGGCAATTATATATACTTAACACACCTAAAAAAACATTTGGAAATCGTCTATAACCCTGAAATCGTCTACAATAGACGTAGATGGACAAGTAGAAGATAGTGTGTACAAGAGAAGAGGTGTATAGAACCTCTTTTTCTCACCAATTCTACTGTTATCAAGGTCCTAATATGTATGACAAATTGAATAGAATTCTTAACATATACAATCTCACCTCCAAAAAGTGTAAAATCAAACTTAAAACCCTTTTTACAAAACCTAAATTATACCGAAACAGAACAACTACTAAAGTAAATATTTTTATTTATTTATTTAACTTTTTCCTTGCAAACATATTCCTCTAAACATATATGTCTTTCAGCCTCATACGATATATATATGTATATGTGTTATATGTATATATGTATTTATAAAAATATATATTTAGCTTATATATATATATATATATATATATATATATGTGTGTATTATTTCGGTTTAAGTAATATATTCCATATAACAATAGGTATTCTTGTGTTTGTTACTTTTAAAAATGTTATTTATACTTATCTTTAGTCGTTATAACTAGATTAGATTATTTGCAATGTTCTGCACCATTTTTATGTTTTCTATACAACTCAAAGGTTGACTGGCAGAGAATGCTACTTAGCATTAAGTCCGCCTCATGTTACATTTTTGTGCTTGAAAGTATAAATAAATAAATTTCATAATTTTCACACAGTTCATTCATTCAGTTACATGCATTGTCATTTCCACGTTAAATCTTACGATCTTAAGACAAAACATCCCCGTCACGGAATATACCTACCACCATACCCAGCGTCATAGCCTGGTGAACCCTGGCATCATGGTCAGGTCACATTCACTCTTCTCACTCATCTGTTCGCAGGCTTGTAGAATTGTAAAATTATAAAAATGTGTAACACAAATATTATATTATAGAAATACTCATACAACCTACTGATGTAATCAAGCATGTTGTACCACGGGGAGGGAACCTGGTGATCTGTAATACAGTTCTATGTACCTATGTCAGACACCAGCTTCCCTACTAATATACCTACTAAAGTGTCACATGTATGTATTGTGGGATGAAATAAACGATATATTTATTTATTATTTATTTATAGTTTCTTTGTAATTTACCTTCTATTTTCGAAGATATAATGGTTCTAAAAAGCTATCCTTTAATGTAAGACATAATGCTATCGCGAACTTTTTGTAGATCTTCCAAAATGATAGTAAGTACCTAAACCATACATTGTTTTGTTATAGATATCTGATATGGTTACGGCAGTTTCTCCCGTTAAATCTCCCCGTCGTCTTGATTTTTCCGATACCTCCGACGTTTAACGGAAATATTCAAATATCCTATATCTCAACCAACTTTAACAAATAATATACACAAATCTTTCCCAAGAATCACTCTATCCATCAGTGAAAATTGCATGAAAATCCGTGCAGTAGATAGTCTTTGAGTTAATCGCGAACAGACAGGTTTGTCTGTCTGTTCGCGATTAACTCAAAGACTGCACCGGGGGGAACTTTGTTTTATAATATGTATAGAAATATATAGATAGAAAGATAGATCGTGTTTATATTTACGTAAACTAAAATTAACTTCATAAGGAAACAATATAACCAAAATTACAATTCTATCCAAAAAATACATTGCAGGCTATTTTCTCAATCTCATCCGATCAAAGGAGCTGTTTAGCCACCATTATTATTCTCGGCGAATAAGAAATCAAACGATATCCCTGTTGCAGTTACGATAACACGAGCCGATACAATTCCCGAACGAACTGCGAACGGTTCAAGAAGTTCGCCCTCTTACAATTTCCCGAACGGCTGACCGCGGGAATATTTTACGGTAGATTTGTATGGACATGTCTTTACAATGCTTGGATTTTTTATCTGTCTAGAGATTTAGAGAGAGAAATCATAAAAGCAACATTTACGAAGGACCAAACTTGACTGAAAGAGCCAGTTAAGAAAAACTCGGTCTTAGAACATCGTGGTTATAGCGTTCTAAAAGATTTTTTGTGTCTGCTCGAAATTACGCAAACACGCGTTAGTGTACGAAACGGCACAATGGTTTTCTTGTACAATTTCCCTCACCTGACTGTAGGAATATCTGACGACAGGAATGTGATATGGTATATCTATAGATAAGCAGACGGGCCCACCTGATAGAAATTGGGTATCGTCATAAATGGAAAAGAACATCAATGGAGTTGCAATGCGTTGTCAGCTCAAAAAGACTCAAGTGACGCTTGTTGTGAAGTTGTTCAATGTAGACGCGTTAAACGTAACTTCACGTCTGTAATCGCGAAGGGGTAGACAGAGGTAAATGCATGCATTCAAGCATACATGCAAACTCACACGATTCGCCGGTTGCATTTTTGGCCCATGTAACAGATGGCGAGCCTGAAGAAAAAAAACCCCAATAGAACCGTTATCTCTGATAGCACCCGACCCGGGAATCGAAACCAGGACCTCCAGCGCAGTAATAGTGGCCTGCTACCACTAGGCTACTGAGGCAGTTAGATTAGGAAGGATTTAAAGGATTTCAGTCTCGTCATTGTTAGTCATGTAATTTGTTATTCTTTACAACCGTAAAAAAGCTTTGACAATCAGTGAATTTTTTTAGAATAAACCACTCAACGCATTGTGTTTAGGCTAAGAGCTTTATGTGCTGGCTGATTGCTCGATAAAGTAAAATCTAGAGATGTCTACATACACTTTGTTTCAGCGGTAGATTAACTATCGGTAGATAATTATATAAAATTCTCGACACATCCACAACAACCTTTCGTCCAATCGCTGGATTGATATTCAATTCGGAATCGCGCGGAGAAAGATCGCCGCGGGACAGCGCACAATTGAATTTGAAAACAGAACATCGCAGACCCTCCACCCGCCCCTCCCTGACGGCCGCACTCCCTCGCACTGCCCGCGCCTAGGGTGTAAACACTGCCCAAAAATTGGAGACATTATTATTTTAATGAGCAACTGGCCATCCTTTTGAAATAAAATTGGTGTAGCAAGGGTTCTGATTGCTGACATCTGAATCAATTATATTTTAATGATCGCACCCACAAGATATTCGACGATGCTGCTTAACTTTTGATCTTTATCATTATTTTTTGTGCAATTAAGCATACAATTCCCACGATGTATTTTTTTCTGATTGTAAGTGAATACTGCCGCCTATAGACATCTACAATTAATTAACTATAAATAAATAATAAATAACTACTAACTAACACTACAAGAACTATCCAGAAATTTTTGGTGGTATTATACCAGTGAACATGGCTATGGGAGGTATTCTGGATGAATGGTAATATTTGGTTCTATAAATTCATAGAGCAAAACGGGCCACCGGCGGACCGGAGGGGAGTAGCCATATTTATGCAAATATGCAGGCTTACCCAATTTGCCAAAGCACAAGCCTAAGTGGACCCATGCCTGTCGCCTAGATATTTAAATGATGGCTGAAATTGTTTAGGTAATTTGTTAAAGTCAAGGTGTGAGTTTCGTAGTAATAGACGATTTTTGTAGTGTATACACACACACTACAAAAATCGTCTATTACTACGAAACACGCACGCGTGTCACACGCATTCCCACCCCCGCAAAAAATGACAGAATGTTTTGCATCGGTAAAAAACGCTATGGCTACTCCCCTCCGGTCCGCCGCGGCCGGTGGGTCGAGTTGCTCTATGTTTGAATTCGAGTACAGAGACAAAAAAAACAGCTTAAGCTTTAGTCTTGCGACGCTAAGATAAACTAACTTCATACAAGATATGAAGCCGCAACCTCTGGAACACTAACGTCACTAACGCAGTCGCTATTCTAAGGTAGTGCTCCAGAGTTTTTTATTTCCATTTGGTCCCAAAGTTTTATATTTAAGCCAGTCGTTATGGTCACCCTACTTGCCCCCAGCCCAGCGCGGCCATTTTCCTGCCCATAGACAACAGTTTTATTGTTTTTATATTTATTTATCCGGCGCTGTTTTTACGTTATTCGGCCCAATCGTTTTTGGCGCGGGCCTTTATGACGAAGCAAAAGGCGACATCCAACTGTAGAAACGACTTTTAATATTGCTATTATAATTAGGTATTATCTATACTTATAATAAAACTGTAGCAGTTCAAATTCTGTACATTGGAAATATTGAAAAATAAATGCCAGGGGATGTTACTATATCGATACCGAACACAAATATGTGATAAGAAATGTTTTTGTCTGTCTGTCTGTCTGTCTGTTTGTTCAAGCATCACACAAAATCTACCGGTCCGATTACGATGAAACTTGGTATATTTATACTTTAACCTTTGGCGCACAACACTGGTTATCCCGGAAAAATGTATGTTTGTCTGTGTGTTTGGGCGCGCTAATTTCAGAAATGGCTTATCCGATTTTAAGTTTTTACTAATATATTGTGGTAAGTTTCACTTAACATTTACTGTTTGTTTCATGTCAATCGGTTCCGAAATAAAAAAGTAACCACAATTTAAAAAATCATATCGAATATTTTTAAACTATTCTGAATCTATCTTTTTTAGGGTTCCGTATCTAAAAGGTAAAAACGGACCCTATTACTCATCCTCCGCTGTCTGCCTGTCTGTCCGTCCATCCGTCTGTCTGTCCCCAGGCTGTATCTCATAAACAGTGATAGCTAGAAAGCTAAAATTTTCACAAATTATGTATTTCTGTTACCGCTATTAAATTGAATACTAAAAATAAGAAAACGCTTGTGTTGTACTACGAAATCAGTAACAAATTCAAGAAATCATAAAATATCTTCTATATATATTGCGTTTTTAGGGTGCCGTAGTAAACAAGGAACCCTTATTATAGTTTCGCCATGTCCGTCTGTCTGTCTGTCTGTCTGCCTGCCTGTCTGTCTGCCTGCCTGTCTGTCTGCCTGCCTGTCTGTCTGTCTGTCCGTCCGCGGTTTAGCACAAAAGCTGTTGGTATTAGAAAGTTGAAATTTGGCACAAGTAGCACCTTAATCATGCCGACAAATTGGTAGAACAAAAACATGAAAAATAAAATTATTTAAGGTACCTGCCCTACATGTAACGCGCAGATAATTATTTTTTAACTGTTCCGTTCATAAGTTTCTCATTTTAAATGACCAATGTTGGACCAATACATGTCTAATGAGGAATAAAGATAAAGATTATTTTTAAACCTAAAACTGCACCGTTGAGCACGACTACGTGTCTTACGTGTCGAGATAGGCGTGCCATTAATTTACATGTCTCAAAATGTTAGTGAGGTTTTAGGTTTTAGCCATTCGGGGTACAAAAGAGTAAAATTACGTAAGTTTTTCATACACATTAAATCATTCCTATTTTGAAGACACACGAGTATCTACCTGTTCGCTTTATTTGCGACAGCGTTGTAACAAAAACATCAAAAACAGTTTGATATTGGCACGTGAGAGTTCCCTAAACTTATACCACATAAAAAGCTAAGCGTTCTTGTTTATTCCGCACGTCCAATAACAATTTTATTGCGATATCGAGACATGTCCGCCTTGTCAGGTGAACACAAAGGTTCCACTATGATACGTCAGCGCGATTTAGCAAAATAGCCACCCCTATTTTTATCGGACCTTCTATATTTTACTCGCCAAAATAAACTTTGCTCCTTTGTGATAAAGGTTGTTTGGTTTTGCAAACGGTTTGATAGATTCGAGACATCGTCCCATCGCCCTTATCATTCCAATATCGCAAATCGCATTTCTCACGTTAGTGTTGTCCTATTTGTGAATACCATCTTGTTATTGTATGGTGATCGTCGTGTTACGTAAATAAAGTGCTTTTGTAAAAGGATACTTTCTTGCGATTTGTAGCTACAAGTTATCAGCTTAGGGGCCGTTCAAGTATTACGTAAGCACTATGGGAGGGCGGGGGGGTCTTTGCTCTGCTTATTTTGGATGACATGGGGGGTAGGGGAGTCTAGATGATGATTACGTCATCGGTAGTTATTTATTTATTACATCAGTAAAATCTAATCTCTATCCTAAATTATAACATTATAATTATAATATAAAAAAAACAACACATTGATTTAAAAATGTTTACGTAAGCATGGGGGGAGGGGGTAAGAGCTTTGCTTACTTTTGCTGACAAGGGGGATGGGGGGGTCAAGAATTATAATAAATCTGCTTACGTAATACTTGAACGGCCCCTTACCAATATAACCTGAGGTGCCTGTTTTGTATCTCATCCCTTATACCCAGGGGCGGTCCGCCAAGTGCCTCCGGTTCTGAGGGCCTCCAAAGATCGACTGGTTGCTGGGAATCATGAAAGATTTGTAGAGCTTTGAACGGAGGGAAATATCGTTTTTATTTTTTGCTCGCGCGTTCTTTTTGATGTGTATTTTGGAATCTATCTACCGTATCAATACGGAGGGGAGGGGGAAATATGTGCATGGACGGGGGCCCCTTAATTTTACTTCATAGCGTGCGTAGCGCTCGGAGAGGAGGCAGGCCGAGAATAGGATTCGACTTATTCATTCTCTCTCTCTCTCTCGATAGTGACAAGCCACGAGACGCGTGCCTGCTGTGTTTGATTTTGAAATTGTTGAAAGTGATTCATTAGAAGTTGAAGAGGAACTTTGTTTCAATCGGGTGTCCCACATGTGACACTTCAGACAGTTTTTTCTTTTTTTTTTGCTCGTTGGGCCTCAAATAAAGTTGGCAAACAAGCATGCAGCTCACATTGACGTTAATGATGTCACAATGATGACTGCAGCCTACATAAAAACCAGAGGTCAAAATGCAGCTGCGTTGCCACCCCTGAGACCTAAGTTGTTATGTCTCTGTGATTGTTATTACGGGGTCATACATTACCATCTAACCGGAACACGATAGTGCTGAACACTATTTGCCGGCAGATAGAGGTAATACGGTGTTGACTACGCCCGCGAGCTCTGTCACTAGAGCTCTACCACCAGTTGTGTTGTTACAATAACTTCATCGATCCAGCAAGGATCAAGTGACACTAATGTGTTTCAACAATATCAACATAAACAGCGATTGATAAGGTGGCCGGACAAGAACTCCGTGCCACAGCCCAGACCGCCAAAAACTAAATGAGCCAAGTTTGGTCGCCAACACACAAAAACAGATTGCTGATGACGCCATTTTGCTCGTCTTGGCACTTGCCGATGGTCAACCTTTCACTTTATAACTTTAGTACTTTAATAGATAAGTGCATTAGTGTTTTTATTGTATGATGAACATTTTTGGAGATCATACAATTTTTTTTTGTCTAATATAATAGGTTGGGGAAAAAGTCTTTTCGCATTATAGTATGTATGAACTTGTAATAAAATCTCTTTGGCTGTAGTATTTGTATCTGGCTGGTTTTGGTATCATTGAAAGTTAAAATTATAAAGAACATAATTCCAAATTCAAATTAGGCAAATGTGTGATTTCATTTGTTTTTCGTACTGTCAAGATGAGTAATGAAGATGTAAGAAAGAGACTTTGTGTGAATGATAGTATCGGTGTAAAAATGAAAAAAGGCATGCTCCGATGGTTCGGGCATACAGAAAGAATGTCGAATGAGCGAATGACTAAACAGATATACAATGCGAAAGTGGATGGTTGCAGAGGCCCAGGAAGACCAAGACTGACCTACCATGACCAAATAGGTCGAGTTCTGTCTGATGGTGGGGTCAAAAGTCTTAGGAATCGGCGTGCATGTATGAAGAGAATGATGAAGGTAGACGAGGCACGAGAGGTTTGTCAGAACCGGGACATCTGGCGCTCTATACTCTCTGCCTACCCCGTTATGGACCTGGCGTGAAGATACATACATACAAGATGAGTGAATCTAATGAAGAAATTCGATACATTTTAAAATTTTACTACAAAAAAAGGTAAAAATGCAACGCAAGCAGCGAAAAAAATTTGCGATGTTTATGTACCTAGTGCAGTGTCGGTAAAAGTAGCACAAATTTGGTTTAAGCGTTTTCAATCCGGAAATTTTGATGTCAAAGATGCACCTCGCTCTGGTCGCCCTATTACGAATAAAATGGATGCCATTTTTGAAAACGTGGAGCGAGGATCGACATATCAGTAGTTACGACGTAGCTGAAGAACTGAGAATAGATCGCAAAACAGTTTTGGCGCATTTAAAAAAAGCTGGGTACAAAAAAAAGCTCGATATTTGGGTACCTCACGAGCTCTCTGAAAGAAACCTAATGAACCGTGTACTCATTTGTGATTCTTTATTACGACGTAATGAAACCGAATCATTTTTGAAGAAGCTGATAACTGGTGATGAAAAGTGGATCACGTACGACAAGAACGTGCGAAAAAGGTCGTGGTCAAAGGCCGGTCAGGCTTCACAGACTGTGGGGAAACCCGGGTTAACTCGCAATA
This sequence comes from Macrosoma leucophasiata, assembly GCA_036365455.1. Classification (NCBI taxonomy): domain Eukaryota; kingdom Metazoa; phylum Arthropoda; class Insecta; order Lepidoptera; family Hedylidae; genus Macrosoma; species Macrosoma leucophasiata. Next base: position 810,163 of record JAWQUS010000004.1, on the reverse strand, counting down.
AGGTGATGTTGTGTGTGTGGTGGGATTGGAAGGGCATTATTCATTATGTTATTATTTATGTATTTACCACCAGGCAGGACTATCGATTCTGAACTCTACTGCGAACAACTGATGAGATTAAAGGAAGAAGTTGAGAGAAAGCGGCCGGAATTGATCAACAGAAGGGGTGTGGTGTTTCATCATGATAACGCTAGACCTCACACATCTATAGCCACTCAGCAAAAATTAAGGTTAACATCACGAGAGGACTGCCAAATCCACTTGTCGCGGTATTTTGATGAGAAGTCCCAATTTTTTTATAGCAATGGGATCATGTCCCTACCTACAAGATGGCAAAAGGTTATCGAACAAAATGGTACATACATACTTTAGTTAAATTTAAATAAACTGTATTAAAAAATGTTTTGAATTTTCTTAAAAAATGCGAAGAAACTTTTTCCCCAACCTTATATACTACTAACCCACAGAGAATAGGAGGACTCTTTAGGTTGACAGCCTTTTCAGGCCCATTGCGCTCACCAATTGCCTGGTAACTAAAAATTGCTACAAAATAGATCATAACCGTTTCGATACTCACACGAGTCGCATAAAATAAATAAATATGTGAAATTAATAATTTTCGGTAAATATCTATGCGAATATTATACCTATCTTTATACAGCTGTATTTAATTTTATGATTAATTATCTGTAACACGATAGTGCTGAACACTACCATTTAGCGACAAGTATATTATGTAATGCGGTGGTACCTACCACAGAGTACTATAATACATACTGAAATAGAGACAAATTTTCGACATCAAAGAAGGCAACAGCTCACTTACGCCGTCTGGCGAGTTTAGCGTTTCGTTTTGGAACTACAACCTAAGGTCAATAGCCCGACTAGCCCGTGCCTTGCTATTCACTGCTAGACTTGGGCGTTATAACGTACAGCAGATAACATAACGCGTTATAATTTTCTAACGATAACAATCATTATTTATTTTCAACATAACGGCTGTAATATTTTTTATCTATGATCGTAAGCCTCGCGCCTCGATTCGGCGAAAATCGGAGATTGCCATTGAGCTGACCAAGGTCAATGGAGATTTCCGACAGCACAGGCCGACGCGACCGTGTATGAATGAAGCGAGCGGCGGAAAAATAATGATGGCGAACTTCACATCGTACAGCGTCACACAAATATGAACTTTGACACACTATGAACAAAAGCAAATTTTATTTTGCAATTACATAATTATAATTTTACATTCGTATGAAGTTAGATTCATTTCTTCGCTGCTGTTTTGTGTTCGCTGCTATATTTTAATTATTTTCGTTAGAGAGTTGTTTTGATTGCGAACTTACGTTGCGTAAATATTGTAGAAAGTACCAAGTGATATCATTTATAAATAAGTGCTGTAAATAATAATTGTTAGTGTGTATATGTAAAAAGTATTTTAATTGTACATAATATATTTGTTAAAAAATGTCGAAAAAACCAAACTTTTTTCTATTAACACATTTTAAAATATGCAACACTGAAAAAATAATCATTGTTTTGTTAGTACCTACTGCTGTGCTGTTACTTATAACGTAATGTCATATGGTAAGATGTTATAATCATTGAATAACGTCTAGTCTTCAATACGATATAACATAACGAAAATTACAGCAGTTTAATACAGCCGTTAGAAATATATAATATAACGAATAACGCGTTATAAAAATACAGCGCCAACGCCCACCCGTATTCACTGATATTCCATTAGAAAAACAGTATTTTGGGCCGCATTCTGTATTCTATCTGTGACGTGTATTCCATTCCATACATCTCAACTCAATTAGGGATGGACGATATACATCGATGTTTTCTAAACACTCGATGTACTTCATAAAAACATCGAATCAAACCGATGTATTTTTAGTTCTTCAACATCGAGTATACATCGATGTTTTTTTTTCAATACATCGAATCGAAGAAGCAGATAAAAAAAAACATTTATAAATCGTGAACTGAGTGATTCTTATTATCAGTATTCATTAATTCATTATATTTTATCCTGCTTCTTGGATTCGATGTATCAAATATAAAAAAAATATATAATATATAGATAAAATATATAATATATATATATATACTCGATATTGAAGGACTAAAAATACATAGGTACATCGGTTCGATTCTATGCATCGATAACCAAAATTGGTTAGCTAGGTAGTCATTGTTATTGAAAAGTTTTTTATTAAATAGAATCACTCAGTTCACGGTTAATAAATGTTTTTTTTTTTCGATTCAAAAAAATGCACTTTAATGATGCAATAGCTTGCAGCAATGCAGAAACAGATTATGGGGGAAGAGATTGGGTAAACTTTTGTTTCTCCAAAGTATTGCAATATTTCTTTTTATTTATTTATTTATCGCTTTTTACGGAAGGTTTACAAAAATTATACATGAATAGCATTAAAAAAACCATAAGAGGTTTATGACTATGCTATTATGAGTCTATCATATAAAATATTTACAATCATTCCTTGATTATAGGTAATTATCTGGGTTATACACTTATCTAGTTGACAAGTTACATGTTTATGAAAACAATTTCACTCTAGATTGTTTGAAGATATGTTAAAAATTTAAACATATATAATAATAATAATAATGGCAACCCATTATACGTCCCACTGCTGGGCACGAGTCTCTCCCCTTTTTCGGGGGGAGGCCTGGAGCTTACTCCACCACGCAGCTCCAATGCGGATTGGTAGAGGTGGGTGGGTTAGTGGCCAACCCACTGTCGGATGTTTTCAAACCGCCCATAAGGCCTCCGACAAGGTTAAACGACTGCTATCCATCGATAGCAACCGGGACCGACGGCTTAACGTGCCCTCCGAAGCACGGAAACGCGCAATTAATTTGCCACGTCACCCATCACACTACCCGACCGCGCCCGTAGTGCTTAACCGAACAGATCGCTTACGATCTACACCAGCCGCTGGGCCATGCGCGCTTCGATTTTTTTTTTTTTTTTAAATTTAAACATAACTTTACTGTAATTTTTTTTACAACAAAATTATTTTTTTTAATTTGTTTTACATGTATTTAAGTCCAAGCTAATCTTCATTTGCTTTTATATTCTTCATTTCTTATAATGAATATCCATATGGAAGATGACGTTGATTGGATGTTTCCATATGGTATAATAATATGATAAGATGAGTCTACTAAAGTGATGGGGACTTTACTAAGAGTTTTGGAAGCAACATTAAAAATCACTTTTCACTTCATAATAAGTATCACTTTTCTACACTCGTGAACGTTGTCGAATGTTTAATGATAAAAATCCTACCATTTTTACACATATGAAACAACTCTACACAAGTTTTGAAAATAATATCACGCTACGACACGGCTTTTTCCCACGTTCCCGCCAAAACCCACAAAATTGTTATCAGCTTATAAAATGTAAGGTTCCGTTGCACCAAAACATTTGTAAAGTTATTGTTAATGCAATTTTTGACATCCTTCTCTATGTTTAACAAATTTGTTAAAGTTAAAGAAAGATAAAAAATGTTATTTTTATATTTACAAAAAAAATAACATTGACAAATATTTCGTGTAATAAAGCCTTATTTAATTACCTGTTTTTTCATTTTTACATTACATACCTATATGAAATATATGTCATATACTTATTTAAAAAAAGAACAATCCCTGTATGAAAAACATCGATGTATTTTCTGAAATATCGATGTTACATCGATGCAACTTTCCGATGCATTACATCGAAAAAAAATCGATGTTCTTTTTTCAATGTCCATCCCTAAACTCAATGGAATTATAACGGAAAACACATAAAGACACTCTTTAAGCATTATTACATACGACGCAATTGCAGCATGACATATATGTACTACGTCTGACAACATTATGAATGAACTTCAATTAACTCTATGAACATTATTGGAACAATTATGCGCGCCATCTGTTGTTACGTGTTAGCAACGTTCACTTGCCCTTTCATTGATAAGATTGCCATCGTATTAGTACTAAGTTTATACACCTGGTGCCTACGCCCACGAGCTATTTTTGTTTTTATCTGTAATACGAAAAGCATAGGGTTGTGCATAACAATTTATCGATATCGACTCTAAGTGTATTATGAAGGATGGACAAGACGAAACTATACGACATTGTAATATATGATACCTAACACTGATCATAAAACAATCAAAATATTTTTATAAAAAATGTATAAGAATACCTGACAAAATATTTTATAGCCATTTATCACTTTATTTTATGTTTCATCGTAATCGAACCAGTAGTTTGTGCGTGATACTTGAACAAACAGGCAGACAGACAATTTTTTTTGACCAGTACAATTTACATTCTTATAAGTAAAATAAATAAAAAATTAAATACGCTTACACTCGCAGGCCCCCGGTAGGTATAAACCTGTGCCGTGGGTGCCGTTGTACACATACAACACATAAATAAACACCGGACTCGAAAAAAAAAATTAAATATCAGCTGTAGGCCTTATAAATATTTGTTCCGGTGCGGTGATCGAAACCGCGACCCTTCGCATCAAACGGTCATCTGAAACCGCGGGACTAACCGGGTCGTCAATAGGCGTGTACATACAAAAAAAAAACAAGTGTGTACTTTACTGGTGGTAGAGTTCCAGTGTAGGAGCTGAAAGGCATAAGCACCACCGCATTACCTAATTTATTTGCCACTAAATGGTAGTGTTCAGCACTATCGTGTTTCGGTTAGATGGTAATAACATATGGTTCCGTAATAAGGGCTCAAGGGTAGAAACGCATCTGCATTTGACCTCTGGTTTTTGTGTGAGTGTCTATAGGCTGCAGTCATCACTTAACATCATTGTGAACTGTATGCTTGTCTGCCACCTACATTACATAAAAAAAGGTACATAATGGTGTGCAATAATCTATACATATGAATAATAAAATAATACAGTTCACAATTATTATTTTTTCCCTCCCATAAATGCATCAGTGTATGAAAATTCCCCAGCGTCAGATTATCATTTAACATCAATATTAATGTAAAAAGTACGAATAAACTATCGACATCTTCTTTCTTCTTTATTATAATTAATGGCTACTACCCAAGACTAAGGGTAATTCTGCCAGAATCCAGTAATTGGAGACGCACAATTAAATACAAACAAAAAAGAAATAAATGAATGAAATTTATCTGTGGACTAGAAGATTGTCTGGTGAATGAAGTTATATCCTCTGATGATACCTACAACAATAACAAACACAATCACTGTAGTTAGATGATAGTATAGACGAAGTAAAGAGTTATTAATATTCTAAACAAAAAAAAATAGTTTAAATTCTAATATTATTTACACGTATACATTTAGCTAATCTATATACAAACGGTGAAGTTACTAAATTAAGCAAAGATTTCATATTAGTAGGACGGGGGATGCTACGGGGAAGAAGGGAGTACAAGGAAATACTTCCACAGGTCTATAATAAAGTATGCTCAAATATACCGACACTGTTTAAACTACGTACAAAAAATGCCAAAAAAGTGATAGAATCATGGTTAATTCAACAAGATTATGCAGAATCAGAGAAATTGATAACATATTACTCATAAATAAGTATTCATATAAAGACTTCTACACACACACACATTCATACACATACACCCAAGCACACTCAATCATCACTCATTCACACTCGAACACTCATGCACACTACACTCAAACACTCATTCACACTCAAACTCTCATTCACACTCTCACATTGGATCGTCCATCGATCATCCCAATATCGATTCATGATGTATTCTAAGGTTTTCGCCAGCTTTATTACTCATGCTCATGATTTTTTATTTTTTATCTTATTAATTTAATTTAATTTTTAATGTACTTAACTATTTTTATTTATATTTTTTTTTTCTCAAATTACCGAAACGTTGCCTTGTTTTTATTTTAATAGAAATATGTATGGAAATATTTAAGGACCACTGCGATACAAGCCTAGCTTAGTGCAGGGTCCATTGTAAATGTTTATGCTTATATAAGAAAAATGTTTAATATAGAATAAATAAATAAATAAAATAAATAAATAAATAAATTTTATTTATAGAACAATTAAAAAATATAAGGTCTACGGAACCTTCATCTAAACCGCATTCGCACAGAGAACTGTCCCTAATCCTAATTTTTCGCAAAAAAACCGGAGAACACACATGTAACACATCCAAACGTAAACGGCATAGCACCGAGCAAGATCTCTTATCTAGTGAGCGGAATTTAAAAAACCACGGTCTGCTAACAATATTGGGCTGGATATCAGCATAATGTTTTCCTTTTTCTAGTTTCGACCGATCCCACGCCTTCTGCCAATCTTTATCCAGTTGGGTTTTCGCGTATGACAACAGATCATGACTAAATAAGAAGTTATAGGTATTGCAACCACTTTCAATTGCCAACTTTGCACATTGGTCCACAGTCTCATTGCCCACAATGCCACAGTGGCCGGAATCCATGCCAAAACAATAATAATATTTTTCTTATAACATCTGAACAGAACTTCTTTGATATCGAAAATAATTGGAAATTTCAACTTACTTCTGAAAGGGTTACTTAGTATTACTTGTAAAGAGCTCAAAGAGTCCGAAAAAAATATTGTATTGGAGAGATTGTGTGATTCAACATAAGTAACTGCTTCATAAAGCGCTATAGCTTCACCAGAAAAAACTGAAGCACCATACATATATGGAAGTTTAAAATTTAAAATTATTTTATATCGTGGAATCCACACCGCTGCTCCAACTCCCGATTCCGGAGAAAGTTTGGAAGCGTCTGTGTAAATTGATAACCAATTTGGAAATTTTGAAGATAAAATGTCTTTAAACAGATCATTAGCTCCAGGAGTGTTTTTGCTGATGCCAAAATCAAGAATTATGTTAGGTTGATAAGTAAGAATATCATAATTGTATGAAAATATTGGACATTTTGGACAATTAATCAGTTTTTACCCTAATTGTTGTAAGCTAATAAAAGTATTGACCATCCTAGGGGAACATTTATGGGTCCAATATTTATTGGTTCTGACAAAGTCTGCTAATAATGAAAGCTTAGGAATGAGATGCGAACCGCACTATAGAACTCTATAAACAAAACGATCCGCCAGATATTGTCGTCTTAGGTGGTAGGGAGGGTCGCAGCTTTCTACACAAAGAGCGTTTGTTGGAGATGACTTCATACATCCAGTAACTATCCTTAAACATTTGGACTACAATTTATCCAAACTATCTAATTTACTTTTAATGCACGGTTCCATTAAAAAAGAGCCATAATCCAGTACACTGCGGACCAGAGCATTGTTTATCAGTTTTTGTGAATATGGGTGAGAACCCCACCAAACTCCAGATAGTGAACGAAGTATATTAATGTTTTTTTCGGCCTTACGGGTAACGTTAACAAAATGGTCACAACCTTTCAGTCCGGAATCGAGAGTAACTCCTAGAAATTTTATTTTATTCAAAATAGGAATTACATTTCCGTCAACAAAGATCTCTATTTGGGGAACTGCTCTTTTTCTTGTAAAAATGACTACGTTACTCTTGGAGACGGATAACGAGAGACCATGGGTAACAAGCCATTCGTTAAGATATCGCATAGCTAAGTTTAATTGACTAGAGGCATCCTCCAAACATTCAGTAGAAAGGTAAATAACACAATCATCAGCATATTGAAGTGAACTACAAAAGGAATTAACAATAGAATCCAAATCATTAATAAATAAACTAAACAATATAGGGCTAAGCACCGAACCTTGAGGAAGACCCCTCCAGACTGATTTAGGAGTAGATGTTGTATTATTATGACGAGCCTGGATGGACCTTCCATAAAGAAAGTTCATAATACAATGTACCATCTTCTGTGGGATACACAGCTGGTGCAATTGCTGTCTGAGAAGATCAAGGGGAATGTTATCGTATGCAGCTTCAATGTCGAGGAAAATTCCCACTAAAAATTTATTGTATGTTAGTGCTAATCTAATATCGGAAATAAATATGCTGAGGCTATCCATTGTACTAAGTCCCTTACGGAAACCAAATTGAGTCGGAGACAAGATACCTTTATTCTCTACAAACCATTCTAAGCGATTCTTAATAAGGTGTTCTAAGATCTTTCCTAGTACAGATGAAAGAGCAATAGGTCTGTAGGAAGTAGGCAGAGAAGGATCCCTGCTAGGTTTTAAAATGGGAATAACCAATTGTTTTTTCCATGTATCTGGAACATAACCGGTTTCATAAATTTTGTTTATAATGTTTAAAAATACTTTCTTGGTTTTATGACCAGAATGTTTAATGATCCTTCATTAAACATTCTGGTCATAAAACCAAGAAAGTATTTTTATGGTATGCCATCTAACCCTGGTGAAGAATTCTAAACATGATCAAGAATTAACAACAGTTCTTCAAGAGAAAATGGAGAATCAAGTTGATCTACAGAATGAGGAAAAGGGGAAGAAGTAACAGACATTTTGTTTGGAACAAATGGAGGAGCCAAGTTATCCACAAATGCCTCAAACCAAGAAGATGAAATGTTAGTTGATAAATTAGCAGATACAGAAAGTGAGTTACGGAATCTTCTAATATTCTTCCATACTAATGTAGGGTGTGTATTAGGGGACAGTTTTTCACAGAAATGAAACCAAGAAGCCTTTTTTTTATTTCATTAAACGATTGGCTTTAGCTGATAGACGCTGGAATTTGTCATACAACAACAGTATTCTAATTCTGCCAGATCTCTGATAGACAGCATCAGTGCATTCTAAATCCCATCACGGGGGAGACTTAAGCCGATTGGGAGCAGATTTTTTTAAAGGAGTTGCCTTTTCAGCTGCTGTTGTCAAAGACTTTTCTAATTTCTCAAGAATGGAGGAGATATTCTCATCAATAGGAGGTATACTCTCTATATGTCATCTGTGAGTTGCCTAAAGAGAGACCAATCAGCATTGTTTGTAATAAACTTAAGAAGTGGTTCATGTTCAGTTATTGGTACATAAGAATTAGGAGTAGATATTAAAATAGGCCAGTGGTCACTGCCATATGAATGAAGAAGGACCTTCCAGGATACTGAAGAGGAGAGGATTGGAGAACAGAATGACAAATCAACAACACTTGGATTTTGGTAAGGGAATGATCTCCTAGTAGGAGATCCATTATTCAGAATACATAAGTTACATTCATTGAGTATTTCAATCAATTGATTGCCAAAACTGTCTGATCTGTGACTACCCCATACTTGATGATGGCAATTAAAGTCCCCTAATATTAGAACAGGGGAGGGGACTGAGGAGAACATATTCCTAATATCAGGAATTAAAGAAAGATTGGGGTGAGGTATATACAAAGATATTATTCATATATCCAGAGCTCTAGCCGCAACAATATTAAATTGGTCGCTATGGGATGGGAGAGAAATACGGGTGAAAGGAATGGAGTTGTTAATAACAAGTGCGCAACCAGCATAACCATCGCTTCGGTCATCCCGGAGACAATGGAATCCCCTAAGTCGGAAAGATGACTCAGGTTTCAACCATGTCTCCGAGAGGGCCAAGATGAACGGAGAATGATCATTTATAATACGTATGATTTCATGTTTTTTATTGTTAACACTCTTGCAATTCCACTGTAGGAATTGAGCCATATTGGCTTAGAACTTGCATAAAGGAATTAAGTTTATGTGCTACGTTGGACGGTAAGGGTATATCATTGAATTTCGTGAATATATTTAGGAGTAAAGACATTAATAATTCTAAAAAAATTTCATCAGGATAAGGATTTTGATTTGAGATGGCACAGCCATTTTGAGGAAACGGTGGGTCATAATTACCTATCAGATCTCTGTGGGCTCCGATATCAAATCCTTTACTTAATTGATGTCTAGGACGAGGGATTTTAAAAGTTGACTTTCTATAGGATTGAGACGGAGAAGATTGATTAAGTAGGGATTGAGAATGATTAATAGGGGAAGAGTAGGGAGATTCTATGGGAGATAATGGGACAGAATGAGGTAGGTTTGATTTCGGAATAGATTTGGCCACATCAGCAAAAGATTTGCTAGCAGGTGGGTAGATAGCTGAAGCTTCCACGAATGAAACATTGTCAAGAGCCATTTTAAGCTTAATATTTTTCTGTCTGCCAAGCTCAGGGCACAACTTGCTATTAGCAAAATGGAGGCCGGAGCACAGCAAACAAGAAGCCTCAGATTCAGGGACTTCACAATTAACTCCAGAGTGCGAATCTCCACAGCGGAAGCAGCGGGGTTGAGAACGGCATTGACTCTTAATGTGGCCATATCTACAACAGTTCAGACATTGAATAGTAGGTAAGTTATAAATTTCAACCCTGAGTCCATTATGAAAACAGAATATTCGAGGAGGTAAAGTCTGACCACTGAATGTCAATACTACGGACTGAGTAGGGATCCACTCAGCTACCCCATTGGAAAAAGATTTACGATTAAGTCTGCGAGCTTTAAGAATCCTACCACATCCTTCCAGAATTTTTATATGATCAACAAGTTCCTCCATAGACTAATCCACTGGTACTTCTCTAATAAGGCCCATGCGCGTTACATGAAATGTTGGAATAATGGCATTAAATTTATTTATTTCTAGTTCATGGAAGTTAATAAAGTTGTTGGCTGTTGCAGCATTTTAAAATTCAATTGATATTTTATTCGCCCCTCTTTTTTAACAACTCCTGTGGTTATATTATCAATTTTGTGTTTATGGAGGCACTGCCCAAACTTAATCGGACGAATAGATGTTCCTGCCGATGGATCAGGCTCGGTACGAGACACGTGAACGATAAATGGACCTTTGGCATCGTTACCGTAGGTCTTCGCGTACAACTCTATTTAAATGTTGACATTTGATTTGACAGATTGAGTCAACTTGACAGCCGGCCGGTTCCCCGCCGCGAACGGAATATTTTTTATTTTTCGCCGCCCGTCTCATCCGGTTGCGTGATCGTGCAACTTGTGGATAGCGTGGTGTGTTTAATTTTTGTATTTATTTTAATTTAAACACAAAAAAATGAAAGGCGACAAGTCTGTTGATATCCAAGCCCTCAAGGATATCGCGAATAAGCTGAGAATCGACAGTATTGTCGCTACAAATGCATCGAAATCAGGGTAAGTGAGATAACCTACATAACCTCAACTTACCTCCCGCATAGTGAAGGACTAATGAAGGTTATATTGGAATAAATCTTTGATATTCGTATTGAAATCGTGTAATTAAAAGCGACATATAAACCGTCAGGGATCTTAATTAAAAGTTTCGTGATATTCCGAATCAAGTTTCCTTTGAATTCAATTACCTATCCCAAATCGTCATGTCCGTTTAATGCTGTTATAGGCCATCGCAGGTCACGCTATCACTTCATTAACAATTTTAATAAAAGCGTTGACAATGGCCAAGGTTTGCATCATGAATAAAACTTTTCTTGTAAATTCTATTCAACTAATCCTCTTAACAACTCTATTTGTATTATGCTACTATTATTTTTTTTAGGAACTAACAACTCTTGGATCTTATCTATACTACCATACTAATATTATAAATATGATAACAACTGCCTGTCTTAGGCTTTCCCAACCAAACTGCTGAGCTGATTGTGTTAAAACTAGTTTGAACATAAGAAGGTACTGCTACTTTTCATAAAAAAAAACAAAATTCATGGTTAAGAAGTCTGAAGAAACATATCTTAAACTAATATTGGTATACTATCAGAGAAACATCCAATTGATCACGTCAGTGCCTTATGCAATGTTTTTAGCCTTCTAATAAATATGACAGAGACATAATGTCTAAAATCTTAGAGGTGGCAATGCATCTATAAGTGAGACTGTAAAGACTATTGTCTCTATAAAACATATGCGAACAACAGAGATAGCTTATATTTGAGAGTTGTTTAAAATTGAGTGATGTTTGAGTATTCGGCCATAAGACATTTAAAATCCTTAGCGAAATCAACTTAAACGAACCATCATAAATTTTACTAACAAGGTCACTGATTGTTTCAATGGGTTGTGTAATATGATAAAATCATTTGCACATGGCAAACTTATCACAGTGAGAATTTAAAACATAATATCTTATCTATTGATTGTATAATATAAAAATATCTCTGTGATTTAGTGTGCTAACAAACATGTTTCACGTAGATGTTACACTGCAGTATTACTTGCCATCAGTGTAAACTGTAAGCTTGTTTGCCACTTCATGATGTAAAAAAACATCTGACCAGAACACAATACTGGTGAAATGTACAATTAATTCAAGCTCTACCCAGGATCCTGTAAAATGAACCCATAATTAGTAATACGTGTATCAAGGGAATTGCGGCTCCTTTATAATCACATTAAAATGGTTGTGTCATAACAACGTAACTTCAATCATACATGCAAACACCCACGACTCGCCGGTTACGTTTTTGGCCCATGTAACAGGTGGCGAACCTGTTGCCGTCTCCGGGCACATTCCAGCTTTCCCCGTCAAGGAACATAAAGCTGCCAGCGGCTAGACACAGTTGAAAATCAATTGTCATATTTTTCTTGTGACTTGACAGAATTACTCAATGTTATTCCCTGAGGATATTTATTCATAGAATAACAAGACAGTTATCCTCCTTTGAACTTTGTTTCCTTAATATTCATTCTAGGTGTCTGTTATTAAGGCCAGTCCGTGTTCATGACACAAAATATTTATTAGGAATAATGGCACAGGCCTCAAGCAACACACCTTTATTAAGGCACCTATTTATAGGCTTGCAGTATTCAGTTACCATCACTGAACTGTACTTGTTTGCCATTTTTGTATAATAAAAAAGAAATAAGTGTGCAATTCACACATGTTAAAGGTGAAACCTTCAATAATTTTGGCTTTAAGATAATGAAATTAATAAAACAAAATGTTAATTGCAGCTTACACCCATCTACATAAAATTAGAGGTCTCAGTATAGAACAGTTGCCAAACCTGGGTCTCAACCACCTAACAAATAGACGTTCCACTTGATGGAAAGTGGTCACCGTAGCCTATGAACATTTGCAACACCAAGGGAATTGCCAACGCACTACCAGTCCTGGGGTGCTACCGCCTATCTGTATTACTGCTGACATTGTCATTGCTGTCAAATTTTCATGTCGATTTGTAGCTCCTTTAAAAGTAGTATTGATATCTGATTGATATTTTTGTTTTCGTAGGTGATAAACAAGCGATAATGGTAGATTATTTCTATTATTGTTATTTAGTTAAAGAAAAAATCGACTTTAAAATTTGACAGCAATGACAATGACGACGGCAAAGTCGATAGGCGGTCGCACCCCAGAAAGGCTTAACGCCATGCCACTTGTTAATTGGATATAACATCCACAGACACCCGACATCATGTGCGTCAATGGCGGAGATTATGTCGGTGCTGTTCTTCCACACCATGCGCTACAAGATCTCCGCACCCAGAGACCCTTCTGCAGACAGATTTATACTGTCCAAGGTAATTATTTTTACTTGTGGTAGAGCTGCAGCGACGGAGCTCGCGGGCGTAGGCACCCCCGCATTATCTAATATACTTGCCGCTAAATGGTAGTGTTCAGCACTATCTTGTTCCGGTCAGGTAGAAATGTACCTGTAATTTCCAGCACAAGGGCCTAACCTCAGGCCTCAATAGTGATAACGCATCTGCATTTTGACCTTGGTCTTTGTGTCGATGTCTATAGGCTGCAGTCATCACTTAACATCAATGTGAACTGCATGCTTGTTTGCCACTTCAATTACATTAAAAAAATACGATTTTTTTATGGTATGAAGGTGGGGGGGGGGACAATAATATTCACATGGATGTTAAGTGACTGGGGATGGGGGTCAAATTGTGTTGTCATCTCTTAGACCTCCAACTGCATGTCAGGCTTTGTCCAGCTGTGGACGCCTTACGGCTGGAGTGATGATGATGATTACCCATATTTCGTACGAAAGATGTTCGACTTCATCTCATTTAAGATTAAAAATACTTATTGATTTCTCCAGCAAAGAACTGAGTGACTAGAATAAATTTAATTATTGTTATATACACCAGAAGTTATAATATGCCAATATATAGTGTGATCGGTTTTTATATTAGATTCCTTGAGTAAATAAAAAATCATAAAAAGTGGACCTTGTAATGTTTTTTGCGAGTTTTGCCTCGCCAATATTGGTATCGTGTCCGTTGCCGCAACTTCCATTATACAATCATCATTTTCCGCAATGAACACGTAATATTCAATAAATAAGAAAGTTTTTTTGGCAGAATTACCCTTAAAAGTTGGTAGTTGCCATTAACCAAAAGAAAGAAAGAAAGAAGAAAGAAAGTTTTTACGTTTGTTACTATCGCGTGAGTACCGCATTGATTTTGATGAAATGCGGTAAACTTAACTTCACGCCTGTGTTAACTGAATGCATTCAAACATACCTAGTAATACTCACGATTCGCCGGTAGGTACCTAATGTCCTACGTAATAGGTGGCGAGCCTATTGACATCTCCGGGCACATTACCAAAATCCGAGAGTGGCCTTGAGAAACTTTCAGGAAATGGGCAAATTATAACAACACCAGAGATAAAGAATAATACACTGGTATCTGTGTAGGAACCAGGTTTTTCCCTGGTCCACTCCACTACCCCAACATAATAGTAGTCGCCTGCTACCTCTAGACTGTAGTAGGTAATTGTACTTTACTGATAACAGAGTTCCATTTTCGATACTCGAGGGCGCAGGTACCACCGCATTACCTAATCTATCGGCCCCCAAATGGTAGTTCTGCACTATCGTGTCCCAGTTAGATGGTAATGTAGGGCTCCGTAAGAAATATCCAGAGGTTAAATAACTGAGACGTCAAGGGTGGCAATGCATCTGCAATATGATCTTCGGTTTTTGTGTAGATAACAATAGAGGTATGTCAGGACCGGGATATCTGGCGCTCTACACCCCGTTAGGGACCTGGCGTGAAGATACATAATAATATAAAATAATTTTTAGTATTATAATACACAGGTATTTCTTTTGTCCACATACTGGACCAATTGTAGAAATGTTTTTCCCCAGTCCAAAACTACCTTAACATGGAACTTTACTGGATGCATTGGAAGACATTACTCATCATCTTACAAAATTAACTAAATCAGGGTCACGCAGCGCCGATCCTCTACGCAGCCTGGGCCGAAGCCGGCCTCTTCCCCGTGGAAGACCTGAAGAACCTCCGCAAGCTGGACTCGGACCTCGAAGGGCACCCCACGCCGCGCCTCAACTTCGTAGACGTGGGCACGGGCTCCCTGGGCCAGGGGCTGGCGGTGGCCGCCGGTATGGCGTACGTCGGGAAGTACTTCGATCAGGCACCCTACAGGTAAATATCAGCTTTTCTTAAGTCGTGTTGACAACTCATTTCCTCGCGATTTGTTGTCAAACCTGCCTTGAAAATTTTAAACCTATTCAGAAAACTGATTCTAAGAGAAATTTATATTTATAAAGCCTTGGCCGTAAAATAAATATTTATCGATGAAATCTCTCAACCCAACACACTTCCAACATTTATCGATATATTTCTACCAATTTACACAAATTTTTAACAAATCTTATACACAAACCTTTCTCGTGAATCACTTTATCTATTGGTCTCTAAGTTTATCACAAACAGACTGACATATAGATTTATATTGTTGTATCCAGAGTGTACTGCCTGGTGGGTGACGGCGAGGCGGCAGAAGGCAGCATCTGGGAGTCGCTGCACTTCGCGAGCCACTACAAGCTAGACAACCTGGTCGTCATCTTCGACGTCAACCGCCTCGGCCAGTCCGAACCCACCTCGCTGCAGCATCAGGTCAGTTCACGTAGTGCTGTATGCTGAGGGACGGAGAGTATTGTGTGGGAGTAACGATATGGTCCATATCATATGGATCGTATTTAAAAGGCAGAAGTCAGTCCTGAGTGACGGCGCACTGCGGAGGCGGAATGAACGGCGCATTAAACAAATGTTCGACACGTTATAACAAGTCCGGAGTGCGAGCGGGCGCGCACATTTCAAACTTTCCTACGTTCACTAGCATAGAGCAACACGGGCCACCGGCCGCCGCGGCGGACCGAACGGGAGTAGCCATAGCGCTTATTACGGATGCAAAACAATTTGTGTGATACACCCACACACTACAAAACTCGTCTATTACTACGAAACTCACATCTTGACTTTAAGAAAATACATAAACAATTTCACGAACACATTTAAATATCTAGGCGACAGGCATAGGCTCACTTGGGCTTGTAATTTGACAGAAGGGAAAGCCTGCATATAGCTACTCCCCTCCGGCCCGCCGCGGCGGCCGGTGGCCCGTGTTGCTTTATGTGCACTGGACATTAAATCCGCTCCGCAGTCCGCAATACGCCGTGCGCCGTGACTCAGGACACGGCCTTAGAAGTGAACTTTAGCAGCAGGCGTATTCTGTATTTATGTAAATTGGCGACAAATATATAATGCGATGATGCCTACGCCCTCGGGCTCCTACACTGGAAGTCTACCACCAGTAAAATATCTTGAAAGCGCACGGTATAAAGGCGATATGACGACTCCATGTGGTGGTCGCAGACAAATCGTGCGACACTATTTATTGGCTTGTAAATGTAGAACTTTGTGAATTTCCTTCATAATGCTACAAGGGCTACATTAAAAAAACCGGACAAGTACGAGTTCGACTCGCGTGGTGAGGGTTCCGTACATAGTCTTTAAGAATTTTCGATTTAATTTGAATTGACTCAAACTTATTTTATTAAATAAAAATGGAAAGAAAAATTTGACTTCAAGCGAGACTCGAACTATATATTATATTATATTTCACAAGCATGTGTTAATGCGAAATAATATAAAAACAATGACTCAAACTTCTTATAGGTTTTCCAGTAATCTATAGGCAAAGAACTATTTTCCAAATTATTTTCAAAATTTTAAGGTCAGTAGTTTCGGAGATAGGGGGAGGGGGGGGGGGGGGTCAATGGTCAATTTTCGTCGTTTTTCTTAAATAACTTAAAATATGTTTATGCAAAAATTATAAAAAAAATATATCTGAGATGCTTTTTTTTTAATTTTCTGATTTACCCGCCGAAAGTGGCCCCCCCTGTTTAAAATTTATTATTTTACTTGACGTGTTCATGTTTGGGTCACCAATTTACATATATTCATCAAATTTCAACTCAATCGGTCGAGTAGTTTCGGAGAAAATTGGCTGTGACAGACGGACAGACAGACGCACGAGTGATCCTATAAGGGTTCCTTTTTTCCTTTTAAGGTACGGAACCCTAAAAAACGTCAAATTCAGCTTTCTCCGGCTGATAGGTTCGACTATTTGGTGACTGTCAATCTAATAATAACGGACGAGTTATCTCTCGATAGTTTGACAACTTGTTTTATTTCAATGCCTCGATAGTTTGAAATGTTTCCCCGGTCCCTTAAAAACCACTGAATAAATTGAATAAAGTCAATGTTAATCGGTCCCTCAGTCATCACTCCAGCTGAAAGACGTCCACTGGACAAAGCCTTCCCCAAACACGCCCACAACAGTGTTGTGCGTCATTTAGGGAGAATAAGCCATAATCGCCACGCCTGGTAGGCTGATTGGCGAGTTTTATTTATACCGCGGGACGCCCAATTTGGAATGGTTTGACCGCCATTGTTCGGTTCACTGACTGCACTATCGACAGATTACTCTTCCATTGACTTTCGTTATACATAATAAAAGTACTAGTCGGGAATGTAGTAAGTACCTAGATGCGTGATGCCCTACGATAACCTTGTTTATATTGTTTATTATATTGCTTTATTATCGCTTAACCGTGAACTTAATTATAATTTTATATCTATGTCGTGAGGGAAGACTCAATGAAGCTGAGAATGGTTCAAGAGTCAAAATAATAAAAATGTTACTAGGTGTTTGGTGAAACACTATCAACATTTTAAGTACAGATGCCACGTTTACGAAGGTTACGCTTTCGGTCGAAGCCTCCAATATTCGGCAAGGATGTGTGCTTATGCGTGACGTTTCTCATTGCGTTTAGTACGGGAACGACCGAGTGGGCACATTTATTTTTCTTTTGATTGTGTCGGAACACGCATTATCTATTGAATTTGTTCATTTATACGTAGGTAATATTGTATTACTTTTAGTCCGTATTTACACACTAGCGGACCGCCCCGGCTTCGCGCGGGTGCAATGTTACCTACCCTCTCCTATTCGTCTTAGTGTGATGTTATATAGCCAATAATATTAGTATAGATGTATCACCAAATATCACTATTTGTTCAAAAAAAGCTTCACAAAACTAATTGGGTTAAGTGAGCTCAGTAGCATCAGTAAGATGACATGACACAATCAAAGACATGCAAAATTGACAGCAGTGAGAATGTCGACAGTAATTTTGATAGGCGATTGCAGCCCTGGGCCACCCTGATCTAGCGATTACCCGAGATCTTCACCGGGTGGTCTGTCGTCGACCGTCAATAAAAAAAAAACATGTGTACAATCACACCTGAAACACAAATCACACATGGTAGAAGTAAAACCCTAATAAAGTTATGCCTGAAGATAATGAGAACATTGTAAAAAGTAGGTTAGGTATATGTAAAACACAACGGTTGTTTTAAAGCCTTTTCTCAATCTCAAGCTTTGTGTTCTCTAATCTCAGTTAAATCTAATTAATTTATGTATCTGTCTCGTTTTACTGTCGATTTTTCGTTTCATCGACTTTCAAAGACTATGACGCTAAAGAAGTTGTCACTTCAAAAACCCCCTGTTCCCCAACAGATGGAAACGTACGAGGCGTGTGTGGAGGAACGGGTGGAAGTGATCCTCTGTTGAATACTCTGCTCTGTCCTCGGTAGGGCCTGGCGGGCCGCGGTCCAACGGTGGACGTTGGGGAGTTGTATATATGCCAACTCTTGAGAAATCTTCGTATGTGCGATGTTATTCGATTGACACGCTATCTACCGTACTAGACAAGTTCTGTGAGGTTTCGTCTGTGTTCCACTAGTTGGCGCCTTAATGTAGCGGACGCTACACGTGCATCAAGGCTTACTGTCGCATTTCCGTTTCATCGACTTTCAAATAGCAACAATGTTAAAAGAAGTTGTAACTTCAAAAACTCCCATTCCCCAACAGATGGAAACGTACGAGGCGCGCATCAAGGCGTTCGGCCTCCACACCGTGGTGGTGGACGGGCACGACGTGTCGGAGCTGGTGAAGGCGCTGGACGCGGCCGCCGCCGCCCCCGGCCGCCCCACCGCGCTCGTCGCCAAGACCTTCAAGGGCAAGGGCTTCCCCGACATCGAGGACAAGCTCAACTGGCACGGGAAGGCGCTCGGCGCGGAGGCCGACAAGGTTATCAAGGTGAGAGTACAGATTCGATAGCGAACTGCATGTAGAGCTGAATAAGGGTTGGCCTACCGAATCATCCTGTGAGACCCCGCGACATGTCATTTTACCGTTTTGATTACGATTCACTTAAACATCGCTATTCTAACTTTACCGTCGGTAGCAAACTTTGCAATTTTAAGATGTACACTTTGAAAGGAGATGTTGCAAAAATGTATGGACTCCGACATTATATCATATCATTAACAGGCAAAATCAATATAATAACGTTTTTTACAGCATATTTTCACTTATTTAGCTTTGCTTGCCGTTACAAAACATTATTTGCAGTTAGAATTGAAACTCAAAACCAACATGGCGAATATGGCGGGCGATGTCATTTTGACAAATTCCACTTATAATCGATATTAATCGATTTCCAATTTTGATGTAATGCACTAGTAAGATACAGATAGCATTAGTGAATATTCTTGAATAAATTAGTTGTATTTTTTTCGGATTCTTCTTTAATTTACCCATTCTTTGAGGTAGTGTACGAACCAGAGCCGAGCTCGCAACATCTCCTCTATCTTAAAATTGTAAAGGAGACGTTCCAAAATGTATGGTGCTTGTGCCTACACCTCGTACACTATATTGAGAGAAGAAGCATAAAATACTAAATCATTTTCAGCTATTGAAATCGTTTATTATACCTTATTAACTGTCGTAAGTATATTTCAAAAACAAGAATGTTATAGTAGCTATATGGTGACGTATAAAATACATCATACAAAAATGACATAAAATAAATATTTTCGACAAAAAACAATGATTCAAATTATTTTTCGAGTGTTTTTCCATGATTCTATGTATTTTTCTCTATCTTTTGATATCGTGTACACAAGGCGTGGCCCCAACATGGAACGTGTCCTTTGTTATATTAAACTATAAGTGCTAAGTTACTAAATTGATGGTTCTTTGTCACTAATGTAATTTTCTTATGTATTTTTTTTAATTACAGTATCTTCAGTCGCAGATCAAAAACCCGAATGTCTCGATTAAACCTAAACCGCCACTAGCTGAGGCTCCTCAGGTTAGATATTTTTTTTAATTCTCAATTAGTGAAATTAAATCTGTGATTTTTTTTTCTTTTAATATTTTCGTTAAGGAATCATAGAGCTGTCCAAGCTTTTGCAAATTTACTATTACGTAGTGACAATGTCAAAAATAAGAAACAGTTCGAATTTTAGTGAAACCTACACATGATTTTGGTCCTTCAAGCCGGATTTGAACCAGTGACTTACGGATTAGACCTTTGAGACATTTTATTTAACTGTCTCACCAATCTAGTAGTAGCAGGCGACTTCTAAGCTGGGGTCTTGAGTTTGATATCTGAGTCTGAGAGGTAAATGATACTAGGTTTTTTCCGGTTTTAGACAGTTTCACAGTGCTATTTTCTTCAGATTAGCACTACTTGATGAAGGTCGCGCGCTATCGCCGATCGAGGGCCCAGGACTGTTCGTTGTGGCAATTTTTAAGGGAGGTCTTCGTCCAGCGGTGAGGTCTTTTGGCTGAAATGATGTTAATTCATTGATAGACGATAATTATGATGATAGATTTAATGGTATGGAAATCGCGTGCGCGGGTCGAACGCGCACTCGGCCGGTTTGTTTATACTGTCGAATGTTTGTTATCGGTATTAACGCAAAGCTCGTAACGTCAGGTGCACATCGGCGACATCACGCTGTCCAGCCCGCCGGCGTACGGCGCGGGGGACTCCGTGGCCACGCGCCTGGCCTACGGCACCGCGCTCAAGAAGGTCGCCGACACCAACATGAGGTACGGTACCGACGTACGGCGCGGGGGACTCCGTGGCCACGCGCCTGGCCTACGGCACCGCGCTCAAGAAGGTCGCCGACACCAACATGAGGTACGGTACCGACGTACGGCGCGGGGGACTCCGTGGCCACGCGCCTGGCCTACGGCACCGCGCTCAAGAAGGTCGCCGACACCAACATGAGGTACGGTACCGACGTACGGCGCGGGGGACTCCGTGGCCACGCGCCTGGCCTACGGCACCGCGCTCAAGAAGGTCGCCGACACCAACATGAGGTACGGTACCGACGTACGGCGCGGGGGACTCCGTGGCCACGCGCCTGGCCTACGGCACCGCGCTCAAGAAGGTCGCCGACACCAACATGAGGTACGGTACCGACGTACGGCGCGGGGGACTCCGTGGCCACGCGCCTGGCCTACGGCACCGCGCTCAAGAAGGTCGCCGACACCAACATGAGGTACGGTACCGACCGAGTTTATAAATAGAACTACAGTTCCACCATCGCGGCGAGCACGGGACAGAATCGCTCATTGAGTTCTTGCGCTTATAAATTCATAAACGCCGGCTGCACGCACGAAGGAGTGTCACGTTCCGCCTGAGCCGACCGTGCGAGCGAGAGCGCGGAACGTTCGGCTTATAACTTTTCTTATGACGTTATTGCGTAAAATTATCACTCGTGAACCAGTACTATTGACAGACGACCGTTGTTTCTTAATATATTTTTTTTTATATCACTAAAATGGCTGCTAACTTAACTGGATTTTACTAGTGGTATAGAATTCCAAGTTTTAATGCACCTAATATATATTATTACATTTTATTTTCAGGGTGATCGCGTTGGACGGTGACACTAAAAACTCAACGTTCAGTGATAAGCTTCGGAATGCGTATCCTGAAAGGTAAGCTTGTTGAGAAATATATCATTGAAGAATAAATTTAAGCGTCGTTTTTAGTTTTTTGATATGGTGACGTCTCATACATCGATGAATGCTGCAAGCACGAAAAAGTGTCACATTCCGACTGAGTCCCAGCGTGAGTGCGGAACAAGCGATAAAGAAACCATCGACCTTAGTGTTCGACTTGTGACCCCCGTCTTCTTATGATTTTATTTATAACTAGATGTGCCCGCGACTTCGTCCACGTGAGAAAAAATATGATTGTTCAGTATCTACCCGGACGAAGTCGTGGGCGTAGCTAGTGTAAATGTAGTCTAAGTTATTCCTTATCACATCAGCTATCTGCCAGTGAAAGTCCCGTCAAAATCGGAGACACTCAAATTCTATTTATTTGTATGTAGGTATGTATGAATGTATGTATAGAGATAAAAGTAGCCTTAGTTACTCCTTATTACATCAGCTACCTACCCGTGGAAGTCCCGTCAAAGTCGGATACACTCCAATTCTACTTATTTGTATGTAGGTATGTATGTATGGTTGTATGGAGATAAAAGTAGCCTAAGTTACTCCTTATTACATCAGCTACCTACCCGTGGAAGTCCCGTCAAAGTCGGATAAACTCTAATTCTACTTATTTGTATGGGTGTATGGAGATAAAAGTAGCCTAAGTTACTCCTTATTACATCAGCTACGGACAGACAGACAGACAGACAAAAAATGTAAAAAATGTTGTTTTGGTATAGGTATCGTGTATACATACATATGCATTTAGTAAAAAGCGGTTATTTTAATAATACAAACAGACACTCCCAATTTTATTTATTTGTAATTTGCTTTAACAGACAATGAATTCTCACACTCACACACACACACACACACACACACACACACACACACACACACACACACACGCACGCACGCACGCACGCACGCACGCACGCTTTATAAATACTCATAATATATATATATGATTTTTCGTCTTGTTCTCAATATTAATTATATTAACTATTCATCTTATAATTTATTGAGATTTTTTTAATGTTTACCTAAATTACCTAAACTAAAAACTCATTGTTTAGACATATTAATATGAAAGCTTATCAGTCATAGTAAAGCTGGGGGTTAGGGGCTGTTATCTCCTTAACACAGGTCGCACTAGTGATCTATCTAAGAGGACGGTCAAGATAGTATAATTTTAAAGCTTTTTAATGTATAATCTTGTATTGTATAAAAAAATATTGTAATAGATTTAAGCATTTAAAGGAGAAATAAAGAAATTATCTTATCTAATGTTTTTTCCTCAAAAGGACAAGGTCCACGTTGGGCCCACATCTTGGACACTTTATCAAAAAATAGAGAAAAATACTTAGAATGGAAATATAATAGGTTGGGGAAAAAGTCTTTTCGCATTATAGTATGTATGAACTTGTAATAAAATCTCTTTGGCTGTAGTATTTGTATCTGGCTGGTTTTGGTATCATTGAAAGTTAAAATTTTAAAGAACATAATTTCAAATTCAAATTAGGCAAATGTGTGATTTTCATTTGTTTTTCGTACTGTCAAGATGAATGAATCTAATGAAGAAATTCGATACATTTTAAAATTTTACTACAAAAAAGGTAAAAATGCAACGCAAGCAGCGAAAAAAATATCTTCTTTAACTTCTAGAAATCTTGAAGTTAAAGAAGAAAAAAGAAGTTTAAGGAGTCTGTTCGCCATCTCGGATTTGAAAAGTCTGCACCTAACAAACCGTGAAATTGAAATCCATATCATATATTCGAAAAATAATTATGTCCCTCATCTCCGATTTGTAAAGAGATATCGTTTTCGTAATCATCACCTCAATTTCTTTTTTTGTTTTTTTTTTAATACTAAGTATATATTATTGTTTACAATAGGCTACATTTAGTGAAATATACATTAAGAAATGCAGTGGTGCTCGTACGCCCTGGAGCTCCATCACTGAAGCTCTACCACTGTATATTACCATCTACCCGGCAGATGATAACGGTTGACATTGAAAAAAACCGATAACCACTTACAAGCAGATCAAATAGGTAGCATGTAGGTGTTACTAGGTGTTCACGCCTTCGAACTTGTTCAGTGGAGCTCTATCAAATAAATAATAATTCATTCAGCAAATAAATAATTCATTCATTCATTCATATCCGTTACCGCCGAACACAATAGCCGTGGACACCATAGATAAGTGGACTTTACCACTTCGTTCAAAATTAAGTTTATAAAATATTGTATGTATGTATGTATCTTCACGCCAGGTCCCTAACGGGGTAGGCAGAGAGTGTAGAGCGCCAGTTATCCCGGTTCTGACAAACCTCTCGTGCCTCGTCTACCTTCATCATTCTCTTCATACATGCACGCCGATTCCTAAGACTTTTGATCTCACCATCACCATCATAAAATATTCAATTTTAAAATTATCCAAATGCTTCTTAGTTTATTTTATTACCTTAGTTTATTCACCCAACTGACTTACCAAGAGCTCAGAGCGTTGAGGAAGGTGAATCAGGTGGGACATCGAAGTGTCCATTCTATAGATACGTAGATTAATTAAATATTCTCTGCCACCGTATTACCTACATATCCACAAAATGATAGTATTTAGCTCTATCGTGTTCCGGTTAGATGGTAATGTATGGTTTAGTAATAACTGTCACAGAGGCAGATTTTTTTAGGACTCGGGAGTGGCAAAGCATCTGCACTTTGACCTCTGGTTTTCGTGAACATGTGAACTTCATGTTTGTTTACAAACTTCGTTATAAAAAAAAACAATTAAAAAAAGTGTACGAAAGAAAATCAAGTAATATTCAGTTGCATTAATTGCCATCATTCATCAGATGATTGAGGTGTCACATCACTATACTGATACGTACCAAAGTGGACGAAAGGAATAGCAATATTTATTTGAATGAAAAGAAAGGGATGCACTGTAAAAAGACATCGACGGGTGCCGTTTTTGACCTGTCATGACCTGTGTAAGTTGAACTCCGAATTAATCTTCCGAATAAAAATAAAGTTGAAATCGATGATACCACCCGACATACTTTCGGTGTTGTCATTCTTGTTTCCGAAATATATTTACAACAATTAATCGAAGGCATAATAAACTATTTGAATAGCCGAAATTGATTAAGTATTTTGCGCATCTACTCTCAACGTAGCGTACAAGGTGCGGGCCCAAGCTACATTTTCGGAACGTCTCCTCTATATAAAAGTGTGTGCGCAGGTACGTGGAGTGCTTCATCGCGGAGCAGAACCTGGTGGGGGTGGCCACGGGCGCCGCCTGCCGCGACCGCGCCGTGGCCTTCGCCTCCACCTTCGCCGCCTTCTTCACGCGCACCGCCGACCAGGTACACTGTCGCGCCGCTCCCTAGCCTACGAGAATATCGATTCAATTATTCATTTGCGGAATGGGTATATGATGAAGATCTTATTATAATAAAAACAATAGTCCGTCATATTCTACCATTAGGCGTAGAAATAACAAAAACCTAATAATAAATTAACTAATATTAACCGCCTCGGTAACCTAGTGGTAGCGGGCCACTTCTGCTACGCCGAGGTCCCGGGTTCGATTCCCGCATAGGGGGTAATCAGAGATTATGGTGTAAAGTCCTTTATCGCTGGTTCTATTGGATTTTTTTCTATTTTCTGGAAATTTCCCAGTACCTCGATGTTGTCTTGTGACGGTCCACGTAAACGCAACTCGTTTAAAGTATTCACCGAAAACATGGACAGAAGTAGATGCATGCGTTCGAGTATCATAAACCGCGCGAATCGCCCATCCCGTGGAAATGCTGAGTACGTTTAACAAACTATTTAAAATTAAAACGAAAACATCCATATCTTTCTATGCCTTAGAATTAATGAATCACCTATATAATAGAAAAATAAAAGATACTTCTGGTCCTGATTTCGATCCAAGAATCAAGGAAAAGCGTTATGGATTTAAAGGTTTTTCCGTTTGAAAGTTTCCCACTGCCACCCTCGGTATTCGGTAAAGTGCCTGAAAATAACAAAAGACTCGCCACGGACGAAACATTAGCGAATTGTTTGCATGTATGCTTGAATGCATTACCTCTTTGGGAAATAAAGATAAAATTACGATTATCTAGGTACTTCTTTGTACATTATCTATGTACATAGCACTGACTACATTCAGGGGTGCGTATATTGCGCACTCCTCGTAAGACAGTGCAAGAGTAACTGTATGTCGTACTCACGCCGCCGTCGTCGGCCTCGTGGGCAGTAGCATTCAAACATTTTATTTTGATTCCTTTTTGTAATTTACTGCCATTTCAAAATCATCTTTAAAAGTGAATGTTTGTTTGTGACATGAATATCTTTAAACATGAATGTTTAAAATAAAAATTGGACGCCTACGATGGGCAGGACATGGAAAGGATGGATGAATCCAGAACACCCAAACGTCTACTGACTGGTAAACCGGGCGGGCGAAGAAACCGAGGCAGACCTAAACTCAGATGGCTAGACGGAGTAGAGCAGGACCTGAGAACTCTGGGCGTAAGGAATTGGAGAGAAAGAGCCAAAAACAGATCGGACTGGAAGAAAATTCTTAACCAGGCCAAGGCCCACCCTGGGTTGTAGCGCCTTAGATCATCATCATCATCAGTGGATTACTTTATAGCCCTCGAATCGTAAACTACGCATTTGATCATGTGATGATCTTTAGGCTAAAGTTGTTGTGCATGAGCCCACGAAGTTTTCTGAGTTGGCAAATTCGACAGATGGCGTCACTGTCATTTTTAGTTGGTGGTATAATATCTTAGGCCTCAGGGGGCCAACCGCCAAACTCTAAAGCTTTCGTTTATGATGTGGTTGTCAGTTTTGTAACGCCTAACGAGAAAACTTCGAGGATAAAGTTTATTGGTACTTGACTGACAAGATGATGTCATAATCAAAGCATTATAGTAGTAACACACGACCGGATTCGCCGACCAAACCCGCGCGAGCGGCTCGCATCGGACTTGATTAATAAAAAATCTGTCCGCCGGACTGGTTTGGATTTGGTTCGGAGCGTACCAAAGCCGCTGTCCGCTCCGTACCAAATCCAGGCAGGTGTGACGACTATTATGGCGAGATTCACAGACCGCACTACGACTTTACTTTCGAGCAAAGTACGCTTCGAACTGTCAAAACCCATACATTTCTGACAGTTCTAAGCATACTTTGCTCAAAGTAAAGTCGTAGTGCGGTCTGTGAATCTCACCATTAGAGTTAGGGGGTCCGCCCCTTGAGGTGACAATGCACTGGTTTTTGTGTAGATGTCTATAAGCTGCAATTATCACTAACCATCAATGTAAACTACAATCTTGTTTGCCACCATCATAACACAAAAATGTTCCCACTCCCAGATTCGAATGGGCGCCATCAGCCAGTCGAACATCAACCTGGTGGGGTCCCACTGCGGAGTCAGCATCGGCGAGGACGGGCCCTCCCAGATGGGCCTCGAGGACCTCGCCCTCTTCCGCGCCGTGCCCACCGCCACCGTCTTCTACCCCTCGTGAGTGTGCTCCCCCCCTCCCAGATGGGCCTCGAGGACCTCGCCCTCTTCCGCGCCGTGCCCACCGCCACCGTCTTCTACCCCTCGTGAGTGTGCTCCCCCCCTCCCAGATGGGACTCGAGGACCTCGCCCTCTTCCGCGCCGTGCCCACCGCCACCGTCTTCTACCCCTCGTGAGTGTGCTCCCCCCCCTCCCAGATGAGCCTCGAGAACCTCGCCCTCTTCCGCCTCTGGTCTACTATTGGTGGAGTCTACGCCCTCGCGCTTTTACACATAGAACTTTACCACCAGTAAAATGATAAATGCGAAACCCGAGTATTCTAAAAGATGAATAAGCATCCCCTAACCGAGTGTGTGGCGCAGGGACGCCGTGTCCACGGAGCGCGCCGTGGAGCTGGCCGCCAACACGCGCGGCATCTGCTACATCCGCACCTCGCGCCCCGACACGCCCATACTCTACGCCAACAACGAGACCTTCAAGGTAACCACACACCCCTACCCTGCCCTGCCCTACCCCCTACACGCCCGATCTAACATCAGGGTTAAGTTCCACTAAACGACCGCGTCTACGACCGCTAAAATTGCCGTTCCACTAGCGTAGAGCGACCGCGAACGTTTTTGGCGACTCTTATAAGACAAGTGTTAAAGCACACCTTGAACTCGGAGCATGACGGAATAGAATTAGAAATAGAAAATATTTTTATTTCGAATAAATCTTTACAGATACTTCCAAAACGTCAATAAATCATAAAATACCTAGAGTGAATAACCATTACATATAGTAAAAGCAAAAACATATATTAATAGTAAATTAAAAATTAGAATTTAAACTACTGAGTTAAAACGTAATAATCACAAATTTTTCAATTCCTTCAAAGATGATAAATGAAGAAAGAGAAAAACTTATTCGTCAAGATCAAAGTTATTCACTTAGCAGAGTTCCAAGTGCAGTCACTACTGAGATCTAGTACAGATTATCGTGAAAAATCAAATAATGTGAACGTCCATAGCATAGATGCAAATAAACTACTATTTACTAAATTTTTCACTGGTGGTAGAGCTCCAGTGACGGAGCTCGCGGACGTAGGCACCACCGCATTACCTAATTTACTTGCCGCTAAATGGTAGTGTTCAACACTATCGTGTTCCGGTCAGGTGGTAATGTACGGCCTTGTAATTTCCGGCACAGAGGCATAATAACTTAGGCCTCAGGGGTGGTAACAATGTCCATAAAGATCAGAGCTTAAAATGCAGATGCGTTACCACTTCCGAGGCCTAAGGTGTTATGCCCCTGTGCCGGGCATTAAAGGGCCGTACATTACCACCTGATCGGAACACGATAGTGCTGAACACTATCATTTAGTGGCAAGTATATATGGTAATCCGGTGGTGCCTACCCCGCGAGCTCCGTCACTGGAGCTCTACCACCAGTAAAATTGCGTTTTGTTTTATTTCTGGTATATTGGATTGTTACTTTAACTTTGACTTTTTTTCGTAATTGTGTACGTATCAAAAGCGATAATTGACTTCTTTTTTTATGAACATGGTAGACATGCAGAAATTTGTTTACTTATCTAATGCGATGGTTAAAATACGCTCTCGAGTCACACCGCGGACACTCCGCCAAAATTCCATACACACGCTGAATTTGGTCACTATTACACAGACATCAATCGGTGACGTGTATCGGTACGTCGCCCATAGGAGGGGAGGACGTCGGGTGAGGCGGGGAAACCGGGCGGGACGTCGAGAATGTGTAATACACATTCTCTGCTCGAGTTCCGACTGAACCTCTCATTTGAAGCACCCCGATTTCTACACCCGTAACAAACCTAGTGGTTCGTTCCGGGCTCATTCACAATTATTTGATATTTTATGACAGTATAATACACTCAGTTTAATGCAGGAACGATCTAATGATATTATTGTGGTTACACGTCCAGGTGGGCGAGGCGAAGGTGATCCGGCAGTCGGGCGCGGACCGCGTGCTGCTGGTGGGCGCCGGCGTCACGCTGCACGAGGCCGCGGCCGCCGCCGACACGCTCAAGCTGCAGGGTAAACACCACATTTTATATATATTCACTACTCTGAAGTCAACGAACGAGGCGTGTAAGTCGAAGAATCGACGGCCGTTGTGGCAGAAGAGGTCTGGAGCGACGACAGCGTGAAGGTCACGGGCGATCGTTTCGTCCTACATTTTATCGCCGAATACCACACGATTCCTTACACGTATAATGGCAGTATTCAGATAAATTAACACCTTACGAGAATCAATCGCGTCGGCACAAATTTAGAAATAGCTATTCTGGCCCGATTTCGCCCAGAACAGACTTTCTGTCGTTCTGGGCGAAATGAAATACATGTAAAATATATTGAAGTAGTAAAAGTGGCAGACGAAATGGCGTCTTTTCCTCACTCGCTTATCACTTCATTTGGTCGTTTTTTCTGAACAGCAACAAAAACGCTAAAACTCCCATGAAAATATATTTAGTAAAATTAAGTAATCTAATTAAAAAAGAAACCAATGAAGACCTCGTATGTAAAAATATCTTTTAAAATAAAATTTTGCTAACAACTCAAAAACAATGAAATTGGTATTTTTTTTGTTTGGAGCTCACATAGTCATCTTTCATACCGCACTAGCTACTAATGAAGGGTGCGTTCCTTGCGCATTCTCGTCAGCTTAGTGCCAAAGCAAAGTGTTTGTCGTACTCGCGTCGCCGCCGTCGGCTTCGTGGGCAGTAGCATTCAAACATTTTTATTATTGATAAACAATCACTTATATTCTATTCTGTTTGTTATGTAAGTATTACATTACTTGCAATTAGTCTTGCTATCAAATGACAAAATATACGAGTATAGGAGGACACGACAAAGAAGAGATTTCTATAATTCTTCAGGTATGTCATCTCACATCATCACGGCCGAAAGATATCCACCGGGCAAAACCTTTTGAAACGGTTCGAGCGCCATCGTCATGTTGACCAACCGCGCTAGTGGAAGAAGTCTCTTCCGCTAGAATGCGGGCGGGTGGGTCGTCATGTCCCGATGCCAACGCGTAGCGTGTAGAATATATAAATTAAATTAGAACATAATAATTAGCATAATCGCTTTATGTTAGGATTCCACTGCAGAATCATTTCGTTCATCCAGATATGCTGTAAATCTAATTTTTAGACATATTTATAATTTATGAAATATATATCCACTAGGTTGCCAATCAAAACTAGGCCGCGAGTATTTTTAATTAAATTATTTAATTTTTAACCGACAGCAACTCTCGTATGCGGCCGATTGAATTTGGCTGTCTTAAATTGTAATAATGAGAAATAAAATAGCTTTAATTTGATCTATTAATAATACATGTATGTTATGGACGTTAAAAGTTATCGGGGCGGAACGAAAATACGTAGAGGCGGCCAAGTGCGCAACGGCAGCCGTGATTTTTCAGTCTTTATACATATCGGCGTGAAGTCGACGATATTTTATTAAAAACGAGTAAAAAAAATGTTTCTCAAAAAATATTTAAATTCTTGCGGCCATCCTTCGATAGGCGACCTAGCGGATATATATTCTCTAGATTATAAATATGCGAAAATTTAGGTTTGCAGCGTATCTGGATGAACGAAACGATTCTGCAGGGGGATCCTAACCTGCTAGTTTACAGTGGTCAATCATGTACAAATATTGACGTCTCCAATGCCACACCTGCAGGCATAGAGGCGCGCGTGCTGGACCCCTTCACCATCGCGCCGCTGGACGCGGCGGGGGTGCGGGCGCACGCGCGCGCCGCGCAGGGCCGCGTCGTCGTCGTCGAGGACCACTACCAGGCCGGTCAGTTGTTGTTGCCGATGTCGCCTCACGGGAAAATCTGATTCACTCTCTCGAAAAATAATGAATACGCTCACACTCCCAGCGTCACCCTACGGGTTGAGATTCACAGACCGCCCTACGACTTTACTTTGAGCAAAGTACGCCTTTAAACTTTTTTTTTTTTTTCATGTAATGAAAGTGGTAAACGAGTATGCGATTCACATTGATGTTAAGTGATGACTGCGGCCTATAGACACCCACACGAAGACCGAGGTCAAAATGCAGATGCGTTACCACTCCTGAGACTAAAGGTGTTGTGCCTCTGTGCCGGAAATTACTGGGCCGTACATTACCACCTGACCGGAACACGATAGTGCTGAACACTATCATTTAGCGACAAGCATATTAGGTAATGCGGTGGTGCCTACGCCCGCGAGCTCCGTCCCTGGAGCTCTACCACCAGTACTGTCAGAACCCATACTAAACTGACAGTTCTAAGTAAACTTTACACGAAGTAAAGTCGCAGTGCGATCTGTGAATCTCACCATAGATGTGAACGTGTGTCGCGGTTGCCGTTGTACACGCCCAACACGAACGCGAACACTCGGACCCTAAACGAATATCTGTTCGACCCTTCGAATTGAACGATCGTCTCACGCGCGTCGATCGAACCGGGTCGTCAAATATATTAAATAATGTGATGAGTTAGGCAATCGCCCGACGCCCGATCCTGCTGACTACGCATCGGACATCCGGCACGTGTTGTGTGGACAGTGCCCACAGTGCTTATTCGGCAACCTAGTTTTAAGTTGTTATTTTAGTTTACTTTATAGATATCTTTTTAATTGTAATTTAGTCTTGTAGAATTATTTAAGCAATAAACTTGTACTTCAGTTAATAAAAATATTTTTTTATACAAATCCTTCTGCCGTAACATAACTGATGATAGGTTTTTTTTATTTATGAAGATCGGTGACGTTTTTGTACGGTAATAATATGCTTTATGAATCTACGTAACTATTACCGAGTCGAGTAAACGGACGCTTCGTCAGCTTCGTCAGCTCCGTCAGCTCCGTCAGCTCCGTCAGCTCCGTGTAATTGTGAAGTCATTACTTGAGTAAAAAACTATATTGAATAGATGTATTTCGTAATAAGGTGAAAGTGTAGAAATTTTATATAATCACGCTAGATACATTCGAAAAAATAAAAGTATGTCCTACTTATGTACGTACGTAAGAAGTTATTGTTTAGCGTAACAATTTAATATACCAGAAATAAAACAAAACGACAAAAAAATTGCAACTTACTTCAGGCTGTTGATTTTATCCGTTTAGCAATTAACTTCAGATCGTCGCTTTTATCTATCGGGGCGCGCGAGTATCGTTAAAACTCACTCGCATCATTTTTTCCAACCGCGCCAAGAGAAGTATAATTCCAAATAAAAAAATCATTTTGATGAATTTAATCGGACGCAGACGAAGGCGCGGTCGCACCTTCGTTCACCTATACACGTTCGTTCATATGAATGTATGTGTCGAACCGCAGGTGGGCTGGGTGAAGCGGTGCTCTCTGCGCTGGCGCTGGAGCGGGACGCGGTGGTGCGGCACCTGTGCGTGCGCGAGGTGCCGCGCTCGGGCCCGCCGGCGGCCCTGCTGGACAAGTACGGCATCTCCGCGCCGCACATCGTGGCCGCCGCCAAGGCGCTGCTCAAGGCCTAGGGCTCTCTCTAGGCTCCCGGGTCCCGGTGCACGGTACACGGTACGCGCATACATTTTCTTCACTTTAAACGTGTAAAATTTAAATAGGCTCGAAAGAAACGACATTATCAAAAATATATTGTTTATAACGGAACGGAACGAAGTTAATTGCCTCGATCGATCGACTTTAATAAAATCATAATAAACTCGAAAAAATGTATGCGCGTTGTAAAATATTGTCGTGCCTCGACCGTATTGATTCCTTTAATTTTCCATACTAACCTGCTGATATTTTTATTTGTGTTCATTCTAAAACATTGATTCGTTCCAAACTGATGATAGTTATCAAATTTTTAATATATTTCGCTATTTGTGATTAATTATGAAGACTGAAATGTGATAAACTCGTATGAATTTACGGTGATGCTTCATATAGCAAACTATTGGCTTATAATAAACATTCCACGTAAACATTCCTGGCTATCTGGTCTCCAGTTCCTTCTTAAATAAAAAATATTTGCAGGTTACATAATATTTCCGCAGTGGTAGTAAAGTAAAATAATTTCTTTTATTTTACTTTAAAAGGTTGCTGTTTCTAAAATGCTAACAGAAACCTTTCAGTACAATTTTGATATCACAAAAACACTATTTAGTGTTACCACTGTATTCCTTGAATCGTTCCTGTGTTGTGTAAAAGATCTTGGCCCAATGATGGGCTGTTAATTGTAAGAAATACTATTTTCATAGTGAAAAATAAATGATTTTTTATACTTGTTATACCAAACTAGTGTAGTTTGGGGTCTTTTTATATACATATTTAAAGTGCCTTCATCTTGTGATGTGATTTTTCTATAAAATGTTCTGGGTTAGTGCATAGATCCGTGATTGGTTGTTATGCTATCTGCACAAATATATATCTCATATTTATATGTATAAGTAGAGTTATGGTTTGATAGTTGGCAAGTTTGTATGACTTGTTACTTTTTTAATGAATATTATTATTTAGTATTTGTATACACTTTGATTATTATTACTGTCATAATACTTGTTCGCTGGTTGACAGATGTTTTGCAAAATTTTAAAATTTGTTATTTATATAAAAATGTATAATAGGGTTGCCAACTATTTAACATAATAAAACATGTCAATTCTATAATATTATATTGTTATGATAAATATAAACTTGTATGTATCGTTGCTATATTATAATGTATATTTAACAATACAAGTTTTTTTAATCGCTGATAAAATCACATTGGAGAGACATTTTTCAATCAAGACACATAGAAAATATGTTCGTCTTCCGTTACAAATTACATAAAATATTAAGTGATTGTTTCTACATTTGTATAGCGGGCCTAAATACACTTGACAACAATGACCATTCCAGTCTAAACCAATCTAGAGACCATTGGTATAGATAGTAACAAATCTCTATAGACTGAGATTTTCTGTATTGTCATTTTCTATTGTTTATCGAAATATTAGAGAAAGTTGATTGGGTTTGTTTCAATAAATGTGATTGTTTTTAAGTGTACATTATTTTATGCAAGTGGGTAAGGGTCTTTTATTACTGCCTTTTTACTGTAACAACACTGTTCTGACTCCCTATTACTGGATCCGATACTTAACATTTGTAAATTGTAACAGCACTGTTCTCTGACTGAGCTCTCAATTACTGGCATTGTTTGTAAATAAATAAATAAGAGACACTTATGCCCACACTAGGCATAGACCTGTCGTGGATGCTGTTGTACACACACAACACATACAAATCCTAAACAAATATCTTGGAGCTTTGTATGGCCCCGTAATAACTATCGCAGAGACACAATAACTAAGGTTTTAGGGGTGGCAACGCATCTACAATTTGACCTCTGGTCTTTGTGTGGGTGTCTATAGGCTCCAACACCCCCCCCCCCCCCCCCTCACGAAGCGGTCGTCACGTCAATGTGTATTAGTAATGCGTATTCGTAGCCTCATTAAAAGCAAAAATATCTGCCTCGGTAGCCTAGTGGTAGCAGGCCACTACTACTACGCTGAGGTCCTGGGTTCGATTCCCGGGTAGGGGTTATCAGAGATAATGATGTAAAGTCCTTTACCTCTGGTTCTATTGGGATTTTTCCATTTTCTGGAAATTTCCCAGTACCTCGAAGTTTGGTAATGTGCCCGGAGATGTCAACAGGCTCGCCACCTGTTACATGAGCCAAAACGTAACCGGCGAATCGTGGGTGTTTGCATGTATGCTTGAATTAATGCATTTACCTCTGCCTACCCCTTCGGGGATTACAAGCGTGAAGTTGTTACGTTATTAAGAGCAATATAGTTTTATAATGTGAGATGTCTGGATTATTCTTTACTCACCATCAACTTGTATAAAAACAATCAATCATTCCAAACGGGACTATTGAAGTGATGTTAATTTCACTACTGCTACTGCCCGGCTAAACCTCGATTCCCGGTCAGGGGCTACCAGAGATAATTTAGTTTTGTATTGAAAATCAGAATAATAGGTAAAGGTATTGGCTATATCAGAACAGTTCTATGGCAGTAAACGATGACCCTTAATAGCACACATGTAGGGCTTCCGAACAATGGTTATAAATAAAATATTATAATTTGGTTAAATATTTAATTGGTTCTTATTACATTCCTGTTGAATTGTGTTTTTTCTTCAGAATCATTGTTTTTTTTTTACATTAAAAGTTTATTCAGTACAAAAGGTGTTTTGTCATTTTATATTATAAAAAAACATTTAATATTAATTTTTAATTAAATCACTATACAGTTAATAACAATGTGACAAACTTAACATTAATGACTAGAATAACTCGCTCGTATGTACAGTTATAGTTTATTTGTTTTAGCTAAACTCAATTAGTTATATCTATGCACGATGTGTTTCCATAAAACCATGTTAAAAATCAAAAAACAAGTTACAGTGAAAAATATATAAACAGTGAACATTTTAAAAATTGAATGAGATTAGACGGCTACAATGTTAAGTACACTGTAGCCGTTTAAAAACCTACATTGTAGCCATTGTACCGTCATCATATTATTTCAAAGTTGGTATACAATTCTCAAGCTTACACTTAGGTTGGCACTCCTTGGCACTCTTCACGGTCATTGGTCGATTCTGACAAGACGTCACTGACGTCACCACTCGCCACTACCTGTAGCGAATCGAACTTGCAACGGGAAACGAGACGCTTGAAATTCGTGATCCCGAACGCGCGCGTTTTGTGGCTGGTCCAGGGCCACCCGTGACTCGACACCCCGGCCGGGAGTGAAAACCAAGAAAGAACTCGAAGACCACAGGATCAAGACAACATAAATGCCGAAAGCTGGAACCGCAGGTTAGTCAGACGACCTATTAGACCGTTCTCCCTTGTGGGAGTCCCTGTTTGTGAGACGCCAACCGAGTGAAACCGGGCCCTCACAATACATTTTGGTGCCGAAACCCGGGAATTATCCATTTTTCATTAACTTTCGTAAAACCATACACGTACAATTTTTCTTCCTACCGACTTTTTTGAACTCCCTAATTTCGGGAAAGTTGGGAGATTCTGCCCTGTACACGTAACAATTATATTCAATTAACGTGTTGATCGATCGTTAACATTGGAAAGATATCCTCATCTTACGCATCCATATATATATATTTTTTCGATTTCGATTTCTATAAATGAACGATTCTGAATAAATTAATAAATTCGATTTCTATGTAAAAATTTTTAGGTCACCAGGAGTAACATACCTACCTAGTGTGATCTAGTAATCCGAAGGTACAACCGTTGCAAATACCAAGTGTTCCGTTCGGCATAATTATTGTGTGTAGCTACCTAGTTTACAAATCGTTTTCAATATTCAACGTTTAGCGGTTTGGATATAGGTAGGTACGTTTTACGTGAATATACACAAACCCGGTAAAATCCTATTCGTCTAACTGTTGTTTATAACATCGTATCATACGCGTATTTAAGTTTTTTTTAAGTAAATAATTGTTCTTCGCTCCTAGGTACATACCTACGTACAACACAATAATACAATTGCTTGCGCCTTTCACTTATTCGCTTTGGTAAAAACCTATCGTAAAGAGGAGCAGCATTCTATTGTTGTTTGTTGACACAGGTTTGCCTTAATTACGTAGGTACCTAAAATTCGTCGCTTATCTCATAGACCTACACTATGTAAAAGTGGATAGGTATTCAAGTTGCAATTTATCGTTGCCTAGCGTTGTTTATACATTCTATTTATATCGCGGTATAACATCGCTGGTTCTCGCACTTGTTTATCTGATTCTTTTTAGTGGTGTAGGTAGGTAAGTATGCAACTATCGTAGTTAGGTCGTTTTTTATCGTAATTTACTTACCTATTATAAATGGCTCGTAAATAATTCTGACGTCCTATTCATCGAGTGACTTACCATAAGCGAAATTATTCAACTGCAAACAATAACAATCGTGTTTACGTAACTTAGCTCATTAGGTACTCTAAAGTGATAGGTACCTATCGTGAAGCACCATTATTATTATAATAATAGTGCTCGATCGCTCTCGTAAAAACTGGACCGTGCTATACCTACATATCGTTTAATTAGGTATTCTATTGTTTAACTTTTAATTATTCTCGTATAGTTCCACATCCCCTCGTAATTATAAGAGGACGAGTTCGGTTGGGAACCTGACTCGCGGGATATCGTAACACTAAATCGTTTTAATAGATAAATGGTTCTTCAATTCTTTTAATTAAATTATTTTTCACGTTTTTTAGCATTGCGCGTGCTAAGCCGTAGCTTGTGTACACTGCTTTGTCGTATTTCGTTTGTACTAGTCTCTCACAACGATGTACGCAACTCGGCGACGTTCTAAGCACGACACAACATCGAGGCGTGGCTCACATGCTACTTCCGAATTAACTATGCAAGACTTACCGGTTTTACGGAGGAAGCGTACACTAGCTCTGCGACGTCTTGAAAAAACTTTGGAGGCAGCTGAGCTAGCTCAAGATGATAGATCTCTTCTGAACACGTTTCTTTCTCATCATGCTGTCATGCCGCGACTTTGTGAAAGTTTTGAGCAGGCTCATACGGACATTCTTGGCATTATTGATGGCACATCGGAAGAGAAAGAAGATTTAATACGCGAACAATTTGATGACATTTACATTAAAATTGCTACTATTTATAGGGAACTTATTCCTAGTAACGACGAACAACGTACTGAACGTGATCGCTCGAGCGTCTGTAATGTTAAATTACCAAAAATCAAAATTCCAACGTTTTCAGGAGCTATTAAGGAGTGGCCTGAATTCTATGATGTTTTTAATTCGTTGATCCATAATAACGAAACATTGTCAGACACTGAACGTATGCATTATCTTATATCAAGTTTGTCAGGTGACGCACTTGGTCTTATTCGTACGTACCCAGTTAAGGGTACTTTCTATAGCGAAGCCTACCAAGCCTTGCTCACTAGGTATCGTGATAAGCGTGAGTTGGCTTTTACGTGCTGGAAAGAAATATTAAATATTAATTTTAAATCGAGTTCTCCTTCAGAATTCCGTCGTGTACTTGATTTAATTAGTGAAAATTTAAATATTTTGAAAAGTCTTGATTTACCTACGGATCAGTGGAGCTTTATTCTGTGTTATCACATATTATCGAAACTCGATTCTAAGACTCGCTGTGCATTTGAACGAAGTCATTCAACTGCCGAACTTCCCGAATTTAAAGATTTGTATAAATTTTTAAATATGAGATGCGAGGCCCTTGTTCGAGATACACATTTTTTGTCACAAGAGCGTAGTCACTCCAACCGTGCACACGATAAATCTATACCTAAAATACCACCAAGTAATAAATCGTTTAAATCGAAACCGACTACGGTATTCCTTTCCAGCACTAGCAACACTAAATCTACTGCTGATAAACCTAAAATTCGAACGATTACGGCATCTGAAGCATCAGTCACAACACCAATTGTCAAGTGCTCCTTCTGTTCAGAAAATCATTCGATCAGTTATTGTGAACGGTTCACAAAGCTTTCTGTTGCGGAACGGATTGAATTCGCTAAAACCAACCGTTGGTGTTTCAACTGCTTAAAACCTTCGCACAGTTTAAAGAATTGTAGATCATTTTTTAGTTGCCAAAAGTGTCGTCAACGTCATCACACCCTGCTTCATCAAGATGATGATGCTAATTTATCTGCTTCATCAAGTCAAGCCGATTCGAGCAGTAGTCCAGAGCAACCTGTAAGAGTACTTACGAGCATAGGTGATAATTCTGTGGTGCTGTTATCAACAGCCACTGTGCAACTTCGTGATTCCTCAGGCAACTTCCAATCTTTTCGTGCTCTCATAGATTCGGGTAGCCAGGCTCACTTCATCAGTGAACGTGCTGCCACCATCTTAGGTGTCGCCCGCACACTTACTTCTCGTCGTGTTCGTGGTTTGGGACAAGCATCTTCGTCTATATCAGGTGCAGTTCGCCTTGAGGTTGGTGCTAACAGCAACAGCCTCTTTTCTATCGACGCGCTCACGTTGCCTAGCATTTGTGGTAGGATACCTTCAACTCGTATTAATAAATCGTCGTGGCATCATATCAAGGATCTCGCCTTGGCTGACCCTAACTTCGACAAGCCTGGTTCTGTAGATCTGCTTCTCGGCGCTGAGGTGTTTACTTCTCTTCTCCTTCCTGGCCGTGTGGATGGAGGTCCAAATCAACCCTCAGCTCTGAATTCAGTGTTTGGCTGGCTCTTACTGGGTGGTGCCGGCTGTCAGGACGAAGTTCAATCGTTTTTCAGCCAAGACGATGATCTGCTTCATGAGGAAGTCAAGCGCTTCTGGGAGTTGGAATCATTTCCGTCACCTCGACATCTAACCCCTGAGGAAACTCGCTGTGAAGAAATCTTCGCAACTCATCATACCCGTGATTCGGTTGGCAGATACGTGGTCAGTCTGCCTTTCAAGGAAGAAGAGCAGGATCGTTCTTTTCCTGGATCTCGTGACATCGCTTTGCGTTTTTTTCACTCAATCGAACGAAAACTTAGGAGAAATCCAGAGTTGCATCACCAGTACAACGACTTCATGAAAGACTATCTCGATAGTGGTCACATGAGTCTTGTCCCTGTAAACAAACTTACAGAGGGAAAGTATTACATCCCTCATCACTGCATTCTGCGTCCCGAGTCCGCCACAACGAAACTCCGTGTGGTGTTTAACGCTTCAGCTAAAGATGCTAGGGGCGTATCGTTAAACGACACTCTGCTCGTCGGTCCCAAACTCCAATCAAACATACTGAAATTCGTAAAGGACATATACTCACCTGTTCTTCCATGCAGTGGTCTTTTCGCGTGGTCTGATTCTACCGTTGTGCTTGCGTGGCTTCGCTCTCACCCTTCACGTTGGAAGACTTTCGTTGCGAATCGCGTAGGGCACATTCTTGATGTCATCCCTGGGGCTCAAAGGGGTCACGTGGCCTCTGAGGATAATCCAGCGGATGTAGTCTCCCGTGGACAGCTTCCATCAGCTCTTGTCACTAATCGCTTATGGTGGGCGGGTCCGTCGTGGCTCACTCAACCGCTTTCATCTTGGCCAAGTTCTGATGGTATTCCAGACTCAGACATTCTAGCTGCAGAAGAAAAGGCTCCTCGCTCGTTCCTTACTCATGGTGACGTTCCTAGTCCGTTTATAGACACTCTGTTGGATCGCTGTTCGTCGATTCGTAAAATCCAACGCCTTTTGTGTGTATGGATAAAATTCATTGCATTCATTCGTTGTAAACGCACTCGCTGTTCTGATCCCATATCGACTCGGGTAGAACTACATAATGCCCTTATGATTATTGTGAGGTACGTTCAATCACATCATTTTGCATCAGAGATAAGTCACTCGCTAGACAATACTCTTCTTTCGAAACAAATGCGTAAGTTAAATCCGTTTCTCGACGCTAAGGGAACTCTCAGGGTGGGTGGCCGATTGGCCAGATCGGGGCTCGAATTTGAGCATAAACACCCCGCTCTGCTCCCTCGCGAATCGAAGCTTACCTATTTAATCATCGAAGCGTTTCATCGTGAAAATTGTCACGCTGGCGTTAACACGATGCAATACCTTCTAACACAACAATTTTGGATCCTTTCACCCAAACGGGCAATTCGTCATTGCCTTTCGAAGTGTGTTCAGTGCTATAAAACGAACCCGACTCCTCTTGAACCGTTTATGAGCGATCTACCTGCTACTCGCGTCAATCAGGTTAAGCCTTTTTCTGTTGTGGGAACGGATTACGGTGGTCCTTTCCGCATCAAACTCGCAAAACATCGCGGTGCGAAAATCGGTAAGGCTTATCTCTGTTTGTTCGTATGCTTAAGTACCAAAGCAGTGCATCTCGAAACTGTTTCGGATCTTTCATCGGACGCATTCCTTGCCGCTCTTCGTAGATTTGTCGGTCGTCGCGGTAGGGTCAACGTCATCCAATCCGATTGCGGTACAAATTACGTAGGCGCGAATAATCAGCTTCAGTCTTTCATGCAATCTGCCGCTCAAACCGAACTGATTGAGTTTCGTTTTAACCCGCCTTCGAGTCCTCACTTTGGAGGAGTTTGGGAAATTCAAATTAAAGCAGTAAAATCGCACCTTTATCGAATTATCGGTGATCAAGTCTTAACGTTCGAAGAACTAAGTACGGTCTTCGTGCAAATTGAGGCGATACTCAATTCGCGACCCCTTTGTCCGTTGAGTTCAGACCCCAATGACTTGGTTGTACTGACACCGGGCCATTTCTTAACCTTGGAGCCTCTAACTACCGTTCCCGATGAGGACTTAACGTCAGTTAATATTAATCGACTTAGTCGTTGGCAGCTCATTCAACGTTTCCAACAGGATTTTTGGAATCGTTGGAAGTGCGAATACCTCCATACTTTGACTCAACGGGCAAAGTGGACTAAACATTCTAAGCCGCTAATCGTGGGATCCGTGGTAATTCTGAAAACCGAAACTTCTCTTCCGTTACATTGGCCTCTGGCTCGGGTCGAGAAATTGCACCCTAGTCCGGACGGAATAGTTCGTATCGCAACGGTTCGTACAGTCGATGGTTCGTGCTTAACTCGACCATTGGCTAAGCTATGTCCGTTACCTAACCTAGATTAATCCGTAACTCGTTAATTATTAGCTTTAGTCGTAATTAAGTCTTTTCGTAGGTTAGTTATTCGCTAGTTTTAGAAAATACCTATAACGTATTTTGGTGGGCGGAAATGTACCGTCATCATATTATTTCAAAGTTGGTATACAATTCTCAAGCTTACACTTAGGTTGGCACTCCTTGGCACTCTTCACGGTCATTGGTCGATTCTGACAAGACGTCACTGACGTCACCACTCGCCACTACCTGTAGCGAATCGAACTTGCAACGGGAAACGAGACGCTTGAAATTCGTGATCCCGAACGCGCGCGTTTTGTGGCTGGTCCAGGGCCACCCGTGACTCGACACCCCGGCCGGGAGTGAAAACCAAGAAAGAACTCGAAGACCACAGGATCAAGACAACATAAATGCCGAAAGCTGGAACCGCAGGTTAGTCAGACGACCTATTAGACCGTTCTCCCTTGTGGGAGTCCCTGTTTGTGAGACGCCAACCGAGTGAAACCGGGCCCTCACAATACAGCCATTGAAAAACCTATGAATTAATATAATTGTTGTTAAATTATGGATTCTGGGATTAAGTACGGTAATTTCTGGCACAGACGTCTTACTTACTTAGACCTCAAGAATAGCAACACTGAAACCTCTGGTTTTTATGTAGATGTTACTATTAGCCTATGCTACAGTATTCTCTTACCATCAATGTGAACTGTATGCTTTGCCACTTCATGACATAAAAACCTCTTTTGAACTACTCGCTTAGGACGGATAGAAATTGGATGAAATGAATGAAAATCTTTAAAAACACATCGTGCTATTATCGGTTACTATCTCACGCCACAGGGGGGCACATGACTAGTTTTGTTAGTAGGTCATTACTTAGAATATTACTTGTAATATATAGCGGTAACCGGAACAAAACTGTTATAAGTTTCAGTTTCCTAAGCTTTGTTTGTGTTTGAAAAGAATGTTTTTTTTTATGAATACCGAAGCGTCATCTAAAAAAAAATGAGAATGGTATCATGTTAATTGAAAACAAATATTTAAAAAGATTAAATTATGCCGTAGTTAATAATTTATCTTTGGATTTTGTATCGTTATTTAAAATGGACCAAAACAGTTTTAAAAAAATGTTGGT
The DNA here is from genome assembly GCA_036365455.1 of Macrosoma leucophasiata. Classification (NCBI taxonomy): domain Eukaryota; kingdom Metazoa; phylum Arthropoda; class Insecta; order Lepidoptera; family Hedylidae; genus Macrosoma; species Macrosoma leucophasiata. The sequence continues at coordinate 766,681 of JAWQUS010000004.1, read as the reverse complement.
CTGGCATGGATTTAATTTAAGGATAATAATAATATCCACTGCACTTTTAGGAAACGAATACCATAAACAGCTTTTACACACCAACGTCTCGAAATGCTATTGAGAATATATAAAACAGGTGTTATTGTTTTTCTATATATCTGATACTAATATCAGTTATTGGCATACTATTGTGCCTATCTGGCAACAAATAATAATTTACGGAGAAAGTTCTCTATTAACAAATAGTCTTATTTTATTATTTGTTGTTTTACTATTTTTATACACATTTCGAGGCATTAGTAAAAGAGGAAAAGAAATCTTCAAAGGAGAAGTTCCACGTTGGGCCCGCACCTTGTACACTATATCAAAAGTTAGAGAAAAATACGCAGAATCATGGAAAAATACTCAAAAAATAATTTGAATCGTTGTTTTTTGTCAGAAATATTTATTTTACCTAATTTTTGTATGACAGGAATGTGTTGCCATATTGCTACTATGACATTCTTGTTTTCGAAACATACTTACGACAATTAATTGAAGATTTAATAAACGATTTGAATAGCTGAAAATGATTTAGTATTTTATGCTTCATCTCTCAACATAGTGTACATGGTGCGGGCCCAAGCTCCATACATTTTGGAACGTCTCCTTTACCTAAATTTTCAGAAATTGTAATTTAATTGGTTCAATTGACTAAAAGTTGTTGCTAATATAATAATCATCACAAATTTTCTGGCTGTACTATCAAGTATAAAATAAAAATGAACCATCAACAGTGTACTTAATTATAAATGATATTTATACAGTTTAGTGGTAATCTTTAAATTATAACACAAACAAACAACTATAGTAATTTTGGCTAACATTGGTCATTAACTATTAAATTGTTTGAATTTTATTAAATTGTACAGGTGTATAAAAAATGCTTTCTGTGCCTAACGTTTCATAAAAAGTAACAAATCTTGAATATGCATACTCCATAGCACCTAACTCACAATAGCAACAAGGTACACAACACAAATCTTACAATTATATAAATATAAAACAAGCCCCCTTGCCGAAGTCCTCTTAAATCGATATCGCTTTAGAAAACAAAGCAAGGCGTCAACATATGTAACCCCGAAAGGAAACCGGGAGAAAATGTCTAGTGGCACTCGATCCAATAGGTTCCGTTAAGATAATAACTATGTGGAGTAAGCTCTAGGCCTCCCCCCAAAAAGGGGAGAGACTCGTCCCAGCAGTGGGACGTATAATGGGTAATGACTATAATTTTCCACGAATTCGAGATGATGGTAATTTTTAAATTTGAAACCAATTTTGTTTTTCACTTTTTTAAATATCAACTCTTAGTTCCATAAAATTGTTGTGACGCAGCTAATGGTTTTACCGTACTTAAATTTCACCGTGTATAGGTAGGAGCTCCATGGTATAAGCAATGCAATTATTTTCAATGACGTAATAAAAAGTGAACATAGAAAATCCTACCTTTCTTTCATACATAAACCACTAATTTTGGTTTAAAAAAGCATTATAATCCGCGCGGTTGAATTCATTTTAACCCGGTTTTACGTTTATACACTTATTGACGAAAAGGTTTTGTGATACATTGCTTTGTTTTTTATATCGATAACGATTGAATCCAGTGAACGCGGATTAGAGAGAAGAACACACAAACGAAAACGTAACTCGTGGACGGAGTGACCTGAACAACAATGTCCAAAATTATAAAATCTCACTATCAGCGATCGTTATAAATGCATTAAATTCGGCCACTTTAGGCATCGGCTCGTACGTACTAAAGTCACTAGACCGAGCACGACACCGTACTAGTTCGCATGGCCCTAATCAATCGCACGTGTCTCAACCTATAAAGCCAAATATCGTACTAATATCATGAGATGAGCGATCAACATCGCGGTCGGAGCGTGTGTGGTCTAAACGTCGCGTCACCACACAACGTCCCTCCCCGGTCAGCCCGGTGAGCCCGGTGAGCCCGGTCAGCCCGGTCAGCCCGGTCAGCCCGGTGAGCCCGGTCAGCCCGGTCAGCCCGGTCAGCCCGGTGAGCCCGGTCAGCCCGGTGAGCCCGGTCAGCCCGGTGAGCCCGGTCAGCCCGGTCAGCCCGGTGAGCCCGGTCAGCCCGGTGAGCCCGGTCAGCCCCAGTCGGCGGCGGGCGCGGCCGCGGGCGGCTGCTGGGCCGCGGCCTCCTCGCTCGCCCTCTCGTCCAGCTCCCCCGGCAAGTAATCTTTCCAGCTCCGGAACAGGTACCTCGTGAACTTCCTCAGCTGCCTGAACTTGCAGTACGTCGCTCCCTCGGCCGACTGCAGCTGCTGAGTCTGGATCAGAAACCCTTTCTCCTTGAACGTCTGCTCCAGCTTTTCCCTCTGCAGTGTCTTCCGAGATTTCCTCTTTTTCTTACTCGAGTCCTCCTTGCTCGCGTTCTGTTCCGCCTTCGGCGGCGTCGACGCCGAGGCCTCGGCCGCCTCGGCCGCTTTGCCCCGATTGGAATCCCTGTGCAGGTAGTCGTAGCCTTTGTTTCCCTTGTTGCCGGTGCCGCTGAAGTACCTGAAGTTGCCCCCGGAGTCTACGGACAGCATTTTCTTCTCTTGCAGCGAGGGCTTGGAACCGCCGGTGAACTTAAACTTGCAGATGCTGACCTCCGTCGTGGGCGTCGTCGAACTGCTCTTCGTCGGCATCGGCGGGATGAAAATGGCCGAACGTTTCCTCTTCACCGGCCCTTGACCGGGATTCGGGGACGCCCTTTTCTTCGCCGGCTCGGGGGTCTTCGCTTCTTCGACTCGCTTGATGACTTTGGGGTCTAGCAGTTCCGATATCTGTTTGAGGACGAGCTTGCTTTTATTATCGTCGGGTGGACTTTCGACGGTACCCTCGCCGTTCGGCGTGGAAGGTTTGTCGCGGTCTTGAAGCGCGAAGGGCAGCTGCCCCGCCGCCGCTAGCCTCTGGTAATACAGCAGCTGGGTTTGCAACGCCAGAGGGTGCATGTATATCCCCGCGTTCGGCCAATATACGTATCCCGGAAACTTCTCGTCGTCGGGGCTCGTGGTGGACTGGGCCGGTTCCGACAGCGCGGGCGACACGTTCCGCGTCTGCCTCGACAGGTCCGGTGAACTGCTCGCCGTCGGAGGCACGTTCGTGTTCCTTTGGATGACCGAAATCGCGTTCGGCTGCTCGCTCTTCACGCTCTCTTGCTCGGAGTCGTCCATCTCGATCTTCATGTCGGGCGACGACGTGTATATGTTGCCGAATTTCTTCTGGATCTGCAGTTTTAAGTCGTGGAGATCCCTTATGCAGAGATTCAACGGTTCGTCGTCGCTGTGCAGCGGGCCCGCGGTCGTGACCGGCGCTTCCGGCATCGGCTCGTCCGGACTGCAGAACCTCGGCGGCGAGGGATTCTCTAACTTTCTCTTGTACTCCTGGGACAATTTCTTTTCTAGTAAGCTGGATATGATCTTGTTCTGCAGATCAGTTTTAGGTGTACTGATGGGCACGTCCGTGTTTCTGAATTGAAGGCCCGTATTGACATGATTCCGATCTTGAGGCGGCGGCTGTCCCGGGACCACTGTCCCGTAGTTCTCGTAAATGAGATGACAGATGTCGGCCTTCTTCGGTTTCCGTCCTCGCCTCGGCTTGGAGTTGTTGAGCGTCATCTCGCCCATGTACGGCAAGTCATCGTAAGTCATGATCTTGCTGGGTGCTATCGCCGGGTTCTTCTTTTTCTTTTCCTCCGCTTTAGGTTTAGCTGTCATGTTCAATACTGACGCTTGAGGGACGGTCGTTCCCGTGTCGTTCTGGATGCCGGCTAGTCTCTGCGCCCAGATCTTGAACGTTTCATTGGTCACGTCCAAGTTTTCTTTGGGTTTGTCCGGTTTCTTCTGTTTGGCGGCCTTTTGAAGACTTTGCTCGTAGTGATCGAGGTACTCTTGGGGTAGCGCTTGGTGGTGGAACTTGAGCTTCCATCGGTTCTTTTGTCTGGAGCGCGGATGCTTGACTTTAGACTCGGTTTTTTCAATGTTGCGCTCTTTGCTCGCTGATAATAGTTGCTGTCGAAGTAGTTCTTTGTTTTCTGACCTGAAACGATAGATATAATACATTAATTAGTCTCTAGAATTGTTTAACATTATTCAATATTAGGGAATCACATTAGTTACCTACTTATTTTTAAATCGATCTGAACCTAAAAATTAGAGTAGCGTTCACGCTGATTAACGCAAGACTACTTGTAAAGTGAATCATTTTTGTACAAAAACAACATGTGTAATGTCGTTTTAATTCGGGTAACCACAAGCGGACTTAACCGCAACCTTCGCCTACCTGCTTTGACAATAGTCCGAACCTCTTTCAGGTAGGCGAATTGCCTACAGTGACCGTCTTAGGGATAATAATTGTCCCACGGCGCTGTAATTTCCGGCACAGAGACACATCAACCACATGGCAACGCTTCTCAGTATAATGTGAACTGTATGCTTGTTTGCCACTTCATTACATACATAACGACAATGCCTCCATCTACAACACCTATTCTCATTTATCTGTTTCATAACTTGTAATGTCTTGTAACTAGGTGTAAGTTTTTAAGAAGGAATAGTTACCTGGCGGTGTTGTGTGTGTGCGGGGTGCGGGGGGCGGGCGCGGGCGGCGGCGCGACGCACACCTCGCCGCACGCCGCGCGCCGCATCACTTCTGCAACACGGTATAATTACTTATTAGTCATGTGTTACTGAATTCTTCTGAATAGATAATTGGGATGAAGAGTAACTCTCATACACGATAATAAAGTGTCACCACGGATTTTATTTAAACAGTCAATTGTAGGTACTTAGTTCACAACGCGATGAACAATTAATATAATTTTTGATCAATTTCAACGTTAACGATACTTAGGGATCGTTGTCCGTCATAGATGTTCCTATATTTATGACTGTGGTAAGTGATACACTTCTTCCTAATTAACAGCGAGTTCTTGCCAAAGACGAGGTGGTCGTCGGTCACAAACAGTGCAATCAGATTTGAGGCGGGTTTGACTTGCATACCTAAGTATTTTTATACTTGTTTGAATAATAATTAGTTTCTACTTGCAAATTTCGGGGCTTTTGTTCCCTCGGTTCGTAACAAGGAGATAAAGAGGTTCGTAACCTCTCCCTCTTTTAGTGAGTAAAAGCTACACAGTGTCGGCTGTCTCAGTGTCCATGACAATTTAGAACGCGGTACTTATGAAGGTAAAGAATGTAGCTTATTATTTTTATCAAGAGGGATATAGCTTCAACACGTTGACAAATTGACAAATTTTTCGCAATAACGTATGCGAGAAATCAACCCCTAAACAAGGAACATAGTTTTAAAATATCTTATGAAAAGTCGATACCTGGAAACCAATACCAGGAAGTTGCATTGTCCACACCATGGACATCCAAACAAGAACGGATTGTTGGAAACAGTATGAAAATAATACATCGTTCATGCAAGAATCGCAAGAATCGTTTACATCAACAGGCTGATGAAATAACAACATCAGGCCGAGCCAAGAACAATGGCTGCGAGGTGTATATAAACCGTCGCAGCCGATACATCAAGATTCACATCACTATCCACATTACGGTTCATACCACTATAGTGTAGTTACAAGTATTTTTGAATTTATTTGTAAGTAATTTATTTATTACGAAACGGAGCAAAAATATAATACAACGGAAAAAGAATTATTGGGAATTCTCTAGGCTGTAACTCAATTTCGACCATATGTTTACGGTAGGAAATTCATATTAAGAACCGACCATAAAGCGTTAATATGGTTGTCAAAACTAAAAGAGCCGAATCAAAAACTTACGAGGTGGAAATTAAAGTTGCAAGACTATGATTATCAAATTGAGCATGTAAAAGGTAAAGAGAATCATGTGGCTGATGCATTAAAAAGAATACAAATACATCACACCAGTTGTGATTCTTTGAAAGTACAATGCGGCGAACAATAATCGCTTAGCAGTACTCCACGAAACGAGGAAGCAACAATCATAAACACAAGCTCCAATTCGTGGATGTCGAACAATACGTTTTCAAACAATACCATGCACTCATGTCAACAAGACAGTGACGAAGGTATTCCGATAAGACATAGTTATCCTTCAAAGAGGTTAAGACGTGTAGTGTTCGAAAGTGCACCATACAAGAACGCGAAATACGAAAAAGGTATGTGGTTCTTTCATATTCCACCAAACGATGAAGAGACAACTATTAAAGAATATATGTTAGAGTATTTAAGTAAGGATAAATATGCATTTATAATTCCTAATGATGAGCTATATTATAAAGTTAGTGAAACTTATAGAAAGTATTTCGATCATAGTAAATTTAAACCAGTTAGGTATACGAAGATCGTTAATAGAAATAGACATAAAGAGGAGCAATTAAAACTTATTAAAGAATATCATTTATATGATAACCGACATGCAGGTATAGAAAGTGTATATAAACAATTAAGAGATAAATATTATTGGGAAAATATGAGGAAGCATATTAAGAAGTATATATTAAATTGCGAGATGTGTAGAAAAGAAAAATATAATAGGCATCCCTATAATACATTATCTCTAGAGACAGAAACCCCGTACGAGCCTATGGACATCTGGCATATTGACTTTATGTCCCTAGAAAGGCAATGGTATCTTACTATTATCGACAAGTTTTCAAAATATGCGATAGTTAAACCAGTTGAGAAAAGTAGAGTATATGATAATTTATGCGAAATATTTGCACTCATAGGAGCACCTAATAAAATAGTTCACGACGAAGAACAATAGTTCTGTAGTGAAGTTTTAACAGAACTTTTCAAAACGTATAATATAAAGAATCATACAACATCCCCTCAACATCATAAATCCAACGCGGATGTAGAACGATTACATAGCACAGTTCAAGAGTTATATCGTTTACAAAGAGAATCAGATCTAGATAATAATCAAAAGATTGCATTTATTACTCATTCTTATAATAATACAACGCACAGTTCTACTAACATGACCCCATTTGAAGTGCATTTTGGTAGAAAGCCGAAACTACGAAGTTTCGATAATTTAAGAGTAGTAATACAAAGATATACCGCGCAACGTAGAGATTTTACAAAAGAATTAAATAAAAATGTTCACGATTTATTAAAGAATCAAAAACATAATAGAAATATAAGAATAAATAAAAATATTAGAGCCCCAAAAACTTTTAGAATAGGCGCTACAGCGTACTTAAAAAATAGCATGGCAGAGAGACATAAAACGAAAAGTAGATTTTTGGGGCCATATGAATTCGGCGGAGTGTCCGCGGCGTGCTTCGGGTGAAGATCGATCTTCTACTTCGGTAGCTTAAAGTGGCTGGGCTAGTTATCCAGAGGTCACAGGTTTGATCGTCACTCGAAGTCATCTTTAAATACAATGAAATGTTTCTATTAAGAAGCTAATTGATACATTATGGATGACGACTTGCTGGTTCTTGTGTACTATGTTATTTGTTAATTCATCATTGGCAATGCAACGAAAAACATGAACAAGGAAACGACGCAAGTGGAGTGGCAAAGAAAAGTCGAGGACGCATTTTATTTTGGTATCGTGATTTATGATTGTGTCATTTGCGAAGGTTAGCTCGATACAAACTTGAAGCTAATTATTATAACGTGCGCATCCGTTACACTGAGCTGTCCAAATGGTCGTGTTTACTTATTTTAGGAAATCAATGATGATCCTTCTCAAGAGGCGCTGAATGTGGCAGAAATCTTAATATATTTAGGTAATTGGTTAATTGGCGTGATGAGGATTTTGATATTGGTGGCCAATGGAACACCAATTTCGCAGATGATCCATGTTAAAAGTAGGTACCTTAGTAGGTATATTATATTTCTCAAAACTTCTCCTAGGTTTCGTTTAGATTGGTAAGAGTATTTGAACTGTAACTGATAGCAAAGATCAAGTCGCGAATATCAAGGGTACTACCATATTGATACAACTAATCTATCCTACTGGTAGTTAGAACAGTAGGTATTAACTACCGCGCTCGGACTAGATGGAAATGTATGCAGCACAAACAAAACCAAAACAACTTCAGTCGCTGTAGTAGCATCAGTCGCTGTGCATCGCATCTACATCGGTGGATAGATCTATATCTCTTAGTCGATCGATTATGATCATAGATCGATATGGATCTTAATATAATTAGACGCTGTTAGTCACATCTTGTGACATAGGTATGTGACACAATTAACTAACTGATGCACAGAATTCTGGTGGCATTACTACGAGATAATCTTTTCTAAATAACACAGCTCTAGAGGATCAAAATTGCTTCTTAAAAGAAGCTGTATTGCGTTATCCAGTAGGCTAATGATTTACAGCTTCGTTAGTACCTAAGTCATCTATAAGGCATGGAAAGGTGATAACCCCACCGCTCACTAGTGGAGGAAGTTCTTCCGTTAATGCAGTCGTGCATGTTCGTCAAACCATTTGAATTGGGCGACAGTAAATGTTGTCATAACGCGGAATGGGCAGCAGCGTCCCGCGACATACTACCGTCGCTGCAACCGCCAAGTGTGGAGAATATAGCATATCCACCCCAAAATGTCGCAGAAACCTGTTGAAAGCATCGTTGGGGAATACGTCCCGTATTGGACGTCTTGCGGCCGAAGTGACTTTGTTAGTCAGGCTGAATTATTATTGTTTGGTAAATGGGAGGTTGCATAGAATTAGTTATACCTCTATGCGAGGTTGTAAGACTTTGGCCCGTTGAACTGAGCAACCTGACGCCAGTTGGGCGTCTGGCGACCGCGCGTGCAACCCGAGCGGAACCAAAATACGCGCCGCTCCAAAAGGCGCGCGCCGCAACGTATCACATCGCATCGCCGAAATAATACACGATTTCGCAACACTGGCAACACGCACTTGTTCGCTATTAAATAATACTTCCTTCTTTTGAGCTAGGCTAGTGATCATATTTAATTTTACAGCGTGATTTAGCTCTTCCGATATTGCGCTCTGATGATGCCCTAATATTAAGCTGGTAGTTACATTAAGAATTTGTCAGCTCGGAGCTTTGCATCTATTCCAGTAAAGTACTTTAGTTTTAATATTGTCTGTAGGTAAGTATGTACATTAATAGGTATAAACAGAAACAGTTCTTGTATAGGTATATTACGTATTTAAAAGCGAAATTGCACGTCTATGGTAGTGTTAGCACTATCGTGTTCCGGTTAGACGGTAATGTATGACGGCGTAATAACTATCACAGAGACTTATCAAGGTCTCTGGTGGTAACGCATCTGCATTTTGACCTCTAGTTTTTGTGTAGATGTCTGTCTATAGACTGCAATCATCATTTAACATCAATGTGAGCTGCATGCTTGTTTGCCACCACAGAATGATAAATATTCCGTGTTTGCCATTTTCCTTACATTAATATCTGAATTATTAGCACGCGCTAACTGGACTTCGGTAGTTTGTGGTAAAGCGGTTATCCTGAGGTCGCAGGTTCGATTCCTGGCCGAAGTCAGCTTTTTCTTTCCATTTTTTCTTTAATTATTAAAGTTCAGTCGCATGTTACTGCGAAAAATAAAAATACTTATTACAATTTTATCAGTTTTTGTGTGAGATGGGCCTTAACGTGGTTTTAACGGCACATTGTGGTTGGCTGTAATCTGTAATCCACCGAGGAGAGCACCCACGTCTTGCATTCCATTAAACTAAACGATTCTATTCACTGCTGTGACTAGTTGACTACTTTGAGTAACTTTGACTATGATAAGTAAAGTATTTACCTACCTTATTCCGGCTTTAAACATTTCTCAGATTGATTTCAATTGATTAAAATTATAAGTACCTATGAAAAGAAAATCATTCAAACATTTCAACCGCATAACAGTTGTTTGCATAAAATGGAACGTCTGATGCTGCCCGTTGTTAGGTATAAATCTTGTTTCGCAACTACCCACAGACGAACTATTAATAAAAAGGAGAAAAAATATAAAACATTTATTTTACATAGGTACACTATAGGTATACAACTTATCTCCGTATTCAATTAAAACGTAAATGCAATTACGTAGTGTCTACTTATCTTGATTCATTGGTGTTTTTAAAACTAACTTGCAATAATACAATTAGGTACAAATTAATTACCTACTTTGTTTACTTTTCAACTCCAACGCTTTTATATGGAAGCGAGAGCTGGGTATGCAGGAAAGAGCATGAAAGTAAGTTGAACGCGGTCGAGATGAGATCGTTGCGCAAGATCTGCGGTGTATCACTCACCGATCGCGTTCGTAATGAAGATGTAAGAAAGAGACTTTGTGTGAATGATAGTATCGGTGTAAAAATGAAAAAAGGCATGCTCCGATGGTTCGGGCATATAGAAAGAATGTCGAATGAGCGAATGACTAAACAGATATACAATGCGAATGTGGATGGTTGCAGAGGCCCAGGAAGACCAAGGCTGACCTACCATGACCAAATAGGTCGAGTTCTGTCTGATGGTGGGGTCAAAGTCTTAGGAATCGGCGTGAATGTATGAAGAGAATGATGAAGGTAGACGAGGCACGAGAGGTTTGTCAGAACCGGGATGTCTGGCGCTCTACACTCTCTGCCTACCCCGTTAGGGACCTGGCGTGAAGATACATACTTTGTTTACTTTTGATAGTTGCTGATTTGGAATAACGTGAGTATCGACTATTATTTCCTTTGTTTTATTTCGCTATAGACTCTATTGAAATTTTAATGAACTCTCGCCATACGTAACAATTTTATTTAAGAGACATGTTGACATTTTACGTAGTTCATAATAAAATGTTAGATAGGTACGTCTGTTACTTTTAGCCCAAATTATTGCGACAAGCACCTAAACGTCGGTAGGTACATTTAATTTTTTCAATATCAGTTTGAATTAATCCATACATTCATTTCAGATCAAGACATCCACAATGCAAGTAAAAAAAGTAATTCAGCGAGGAAACACCCTACATGTAATATTCGAGGTTAAAAATCACTATTGTACACCTTTCGCAACTACTAGTAGTGAGTACAGTCCCGAGTATTTGATAATAGGCCGTGCATCGTTTCAAGTCCAGGTGATTGCGTCAGTAGCCAACAATTGCTACAACAACCTTATATTTGTGAAATTCGTAAAAAAATTTACAAATGACAAATCATCTTACACCATCAACTTCTCTAGTGAATCGTTGGGTATTAAGAACAAATGTTTGATAATCGACGACTCCACCTGGCGTCTGATAGCCGAGATCAAAAAACAGCAGTACACTTTTGGTATTTACATCCAATTGGACTTTGTGCCCAATGCTACGTTAAACTCTCTTCATGAAGACAGTAAATTGACAGATTTTGAGTTATGCGGCGAAGATGGATCTGTGCAAATGCACCGGGCCGTGCTTACAGCTGCCAGCCCCGTATTGAGACAGATGCTCCATGGTACTTGGCGGCAGACAAGTCAGGGTAATGTTGAAGTTCCAGGCACTTCCAAGGTGACCATCCAACATTTAAAAGACTATATTTACTTGCATACGTTACCTGACACAGGTTTAGAGCAAGTATTATTATTAGCTTCATACTACATGATGACGGATTTAGAGGGAAAATGTGTGAATAAGCTTGTGAAAAACCTGACAGCCAAGAATGTGTGCGAACTTATTGAATTTGCAGCTAATTACAAAGTGACCAGCTTAATGCTGGCCATACTTGATTGTGTACAGTGTGGAGCAGTCAAAGTCGATGATATCGCACGTCATCCACTTCCATCGCAATGAATGACTGTTTGACTTTCTTTTGGTAGATTAGATACACTAGGGTCCGGTTGCACCAAAGTATGTATTTGTTAAAGTTAGTTTTGCTATATCTTTATTTTATACCGAACCTTAGTCTATAGATCTTGTTTTAGTTACACATATAAGTTTGATTAAAAATATATTTTATATTATAACATTAGTCAAGTGTGTAATATTAAATTTTAATCCAATAACATTTGAAATGAGTAAGCGTATTTTTTTATAATTAAGTAATTTTATGTATGGATATTCAATTTTACTAATAATATTTTATACTGAAATACCCATGGCTGACATGACTGTAATGAAAATCACTAAGTACCTACCTATTATTTTTGTTTTTATGATTGTCCCTTTTATTTTAATGTAAGCTCAATGTTGATTTGCATGTCACCCAGATAAGACATTATTGTTCTTCGACTGTGATTGTATTGTGTGTAATATATGGCTTGGAGATTATGAACCTGAAAAGCTAAATAGATACTTAAATAAGAATCCTTTGGAACTTTGCCGGTGAATGACAAAGAATGACTCTTTTTCTTTTCTTTTTACTCTTTGTTATAAGTTTGTAAGGGGGAAAAGAGACATTCTACTGATATACTTTTTACATTAGTTTATGACATTTAGTTTTAGCTTAGTGATATTCTTGACTTTACATATATTTTTTATCCTGTTTGACATGTATATCAATTGTTATTCGCTTTAATTTATTTTGTTTGTTTTTGACGTGTCATAAGAGGTGCCTGTCACCCTAAATGAATAAATGAGTTTCTGATTCTGATTCTGAATATTAATTTATTTGGTATTAGGGTATTGTGAATTAGTAGATGTTAGGAAGGTAAGTATATGATTCAAGATTCAAAAAAAATTTGAGCGACTTCAAAAAAAAATTACGCCTCTTGATGTATTTATTTTGCATCTATATGTATAATTTTAAGTTCATTAATTCACATTTTTTGTAACAAAGTTTGGCAAACAAGCGTGCTGGTCACATGGACGTTAAATCATGAATAGTTACCTTACCTTATTCCGTTACGTGGCCATTTCCCGATATTCAGTGAGGTTTTGAAGTCGACTTAACATTTTAAATAAGTGTTTATTATATATTCGTAAATTAAATATTTTAAACAAAATTGTCTATCATTTCATTTTGGTACCTAAGTACCTATCTAGTTTAGTTGTAAGCGTACCTAATAATGTTTGTATCCGTCAGAATTAATTGGTCGTAGGTTTGCCCGAAAATGAAGAAATGAATGATCAGGGGTGCTTAATCGCTGTCTATCAATATTTTTAGGCATTTTAACTACCTATCCTTTTCTTTGAGGTATCGATAATTTCGATTTTCACTGTAGGTATCCCTAATCAAAGGGCGTCCTCCTCTGTCGTGTGTGCGCACTAGAGCCCTTTTTTGATGGGCTTATGTAGGCGGCTCGTCTTGACTGCACTAGCAGAGAATATGTAATAATACTACGGCACTAGTATACTCACAGCTACTTTACCGGGCAATTGACGAGAGATAAAGGTTCTCAGGCTAAATTTGACCTACACAACTGCCTAAGTGAGACTCCTTAGAACGTTGCTTAGGACATTGTGGGGTGTGTGGACATTAGACATACGCGATCAGGGGCGGTCCACTTTGCGCTCTAAATATCGGTATAGGTAGCGCCACGTAAAAAGAACGCTGGAAGAAAGTAGAAGGGATGTGTTCGCGCATCGGTACACTCGCGCACGAAAGTACTAGCCCTATTGGTTTATTTTTGATCTAGCTTTCGCTTGCGGTTTCGTGTATTGGTAGGCAGATTGAAAACGCCGCACCTCATACCACCAAATAGAGCGATAAATCGTCTACTGCGCAGCTTGACCGCCAGCGTTCTTTTTACCTGGCGCGACCTATAAGTGGTAACCGGATTAACGACCACGCGGGTCGTGCTAGGGTCGGGGCAGGGAGTGGGCGCGACGCGGAATTCAACGGCGCGTACTTCGGGTGTTATTGGAGTGTTGTTGATGATCATGTATCGCGGCAATAAGAGCGTTTAGGACGTGCCTTGAAGTTGAACGTCTCCTTTTGGCGCGATCGAAAGGAGTGCAAATCGCGGCCCCTCTGACGAACGGGAGGGTGATGACTCGCGGTGTCAAAATATCTTAAGGATGCTTTTTTGTTTTTTCTGTTCTGTGGCTTTTTCCATGAACTGCCGGATGGTAGGTAAGTTAGTATCGACACACAACAGTGTGTGATAGTGACAACTAGAGCACGGCTCATACCTACCCGTTATAGGAATAAAATGAGTATCTAATAAAAACAAGTAAATATAATATTTAATCGATCGTATCGCTGCGAATTTACCTTAAAATGTAGGTAGGAGATCCCTCCTTCGCACTAAAGCAGTTGTAGTGATTTTGCCATTTTGAGTGTTCAGCGATAATTCTAATTGATTAATTCTCGCAGACGGCAGTTCTGGTTTGAATATACAAATAAGTACAAAATATTATCGCCTACTGAGCTAAGTGTTGACAACTCATTATCAAAGCAATTAAATGTGGTTGGTCGGTATACCTACTTAGGTACGTATCCTTATGATTATGGTAATGGATTTTATTTACGTCCTTAATTCAGATTCAAGTCTACTTATAACTATCATAGTTAACACATGACTAACGCACAGCTAAACTAACTATTAGGTATACCTGAACTATCATCATTTCAAACGAAAGATGTTCATAGCTGGACAAAAGATGCCCACCACCAATATATTTTTTAATGTAACGAAGATAACAAACAAGCATGCAGTTCCCATTGTTAAGGCTGGGGACTGGGTGGTTTTGTAACTTCCTACTTAAACATAGAGCTCTCTCTATGTTTAAGTAGGAAATTACAAAACGCGCTAAAATTTTTCAGTAGTCATCTCATTTTTCAACGCATAAGTTTAAACCATAATAATATTATTTTACGAGCGACGTTCAACAGTAAAACAGATCCAATATTAATAACATACCCTTGTTTTTAGTACTCAGCTATGTTTTATTATGAAAACTATGATTCACTGAGAACTCGTTGAGATGAGGCGTACAATCACCATATATGGTGTTGTATTGAGAAAACCGTTTTGTACAATAAAACGCCAATTACCTATCTACTTACTCATTCAAAGAGTGGTGGTATACATGCTAAAAATAAACGTGCATTACACAATCTACCAGATTAAGGTTAACTTTAACCAGAGAATATGTAATAATACTACGTATAGAATGGACATTATTATGGACCCGATTTCCCCAATCACCCAACCTCCTACCCTCTTATGACGGTTGGTATTTTATACGTGCTACGCATATAGGTGCACGTGTAAATACACGACACTGATTGATGTCTGTGTAATAGAGACCAAATTAAGCGTTTGTATGGAATTTTGGCGGAGTGTCCGCGGTGTGCTTTAACTTAAAACAACTTCACGCCTGTAAGGTGCGTGCAAGACATGGGTGGCTAAATGCGACCGCGAAGTCGCTGCGAAGAAAGGGATTTTTGAAGTGTTTGAAAGTCGATGAAACGAAAAAGCGACAGTAACAGGAGACAAACAGAGACAGGAGTTCTACTGGTGGTAGAGCTCCAGTGACGGAGCTCGCGGGCGTAGGCACTACCGCATTACCTAATATACTTTCCGCTAAATGGTAGTGTTCAGCACTATCGTGTTCCGGTCAGGTGGTAATGAAAGGCCCTGTAATTTCCGGCACAGAGGCATAACACCTTAGGCCTCAGGAGTGGTAACGTATCTGCATTTTGACCTTGATCTTTTTGTGGTCTATACGCTGCAGTCATCACTTAACATCAATGTCAACTGCATGCTTTTATGCCATTTCCATAACATAAAAAAACACATAAATTCATAAGAATTAACGTGGGAAGAAATGAGATAGAAAACATCATACAGTGTCGCATGAAAACTGGAAGACAACTGTCTTGGCAGAGGCCTAATTCTCATAGAACACAGTCGTTTAAAGGAAACTAAATCGATCTGCTATTTTGCTCTGACATAAGACGCGCGCTTTGGTTGAAGTAAAGTAGACACGTCGATTCAACTAGATACTTCTGGCAATTAGGCCCCGGCAATAGCCTGGCGTCGGAAAGTGACGACCCTACCGCCCTGCCCCGCCCACTATCGGAAGAATTTTCTTCAACTGGAAAAGAATTCTTCCACTAGTACAGTCAGTCAAGTTCCGTCAACCGAACAATGGCGATAAAACCATACCAATGGGGCGGCAGTAAATGTAATAAAATAACGCATGATGGACAGCAGCATAGAGCAACGCGGCCCACCGGTCGCGGCGGACCGGAGGGGAGTAGCCATAGGGTGTATTACCGATGCAAAACAGTCTGTCATTTATTGCGGGGGGAAATGCGTGCGACACACACGCACACTACAAAAATAGTCTATTAATACTCACACCTTGACTTTAACAAAATACATATTTTAGCATCTAGGCGACATGTATAGGCCCATTTGGGCTTGTACTCTGACAGAGGGGAAAGCCTGCATATGGCTACTCCCCTCCGGTGTTGCTCTATGGGCAGCAGCGTCCTGCGAGAAACTACCACCACTGCCAACGCCAATGCGCATGCCAAGCGTGACGATTAAATAGATAAATACATATTTATTTATTTCATTGATTTATTTCATTAACATATTTTGAAAAATATAAGAAATAGCCTACCAAAACAAAACTCAGTAGGGTCTACTGAGTTTTGTTTTGGTTTTTTCTCAGTAATGTGGGTTTTGGAACTCTGCCAGTGAATGACAAAGAATGTCCCATATTTTTTTTTGTTTAGTCTTATCTTGCCGTTTGTAAAAGAGAGTATGGAACATTCTGTTGATATCTATTTTTATTATTAAGTATTTTTGAACCATTAGGTATTTACATATTTTATTTTTGTTTACTTTGACATATTAATCAACATATCAGTTGTCATTCGCTTTAATTTTATATTTTTAATATGACCTATCACAAGCAAATTCTATTATTTGCAAATGATTAAATAAATTTTTGAATTTGAATGAATGGAAATCGAATAAAATAAATTACCTCCAACAGATAAATACCCCTAATGTACTCAACAATACGCGCGGGCTGATGTAATAACGATGAGCAATGTAAAAAAACAGACAGAAACGAACAGACGGCGGATCAATTAATACATTACGGGCGGAGTGGTTTCAGTTCAGATTTCAGATGCGCACGCGCACGTCACCACTACGTAGCTGGCGCGCCGCCAGCTCGTGACGTCACACAACATGCTGCATAATATTATTTTATATAGGTAATAGGTAGGTACCTTGTTTTCCCGCTTAGTCCTAAAACCGATTGCGTTTATTCTAAGTTTGTAAACGAAAATTAAAACTATGTAGGTACCTATATATCTTCACGCCAGGTCCTTAACGGGGTAGGCAGAGAGTGTAAACCCAAGATATCCGGATCCTGACACACATTAAAACTATTAACGTTTTCGCAGAATTTCGCGAGCTTCATACCTACATTGTAGAAATTAAATTTGCAGATTTTCTCGCGTCTTCAACAGCTGCCCGTGACCACGGTAGCTGGAAAGCGGCTGAAACGTCGGGTATAAGAAGTTTGGGAGTGTTGTATAGGTACGCGAGAAAATCCGCAAATATAATTTCTACAAGTAAAAATATTGCGAATTCTAGCGGGAACACGATAGCAATACCGTCTTTAAGGCAATAAATTACGTAGGTATGCGAAGGTATGGCTTCAAACTCTAGTCTAATTTTGCAACCAGCCAAACTATAATTTGCACACGTACGTGACTACGTGAAACAAAATAAGCGTAGGAAGTTCGTCTCCAAGTCAAAGTATAGTCGTAGTCGTACCTACCTACAACCAAATTGAAATGCTTCTCCTTTCTTTGAAGTCCAATAAGCATAATTATATGATTTTGTTAAATAACATTTCTGCATTATATTTCGAAATAGAATATAGGTAATATACCCAAACAAAATGGTATTTATCATATACAAATAAAAAACCGATAAAAACGGGTATTTATTAAGTAGTTTATAATAATATCCTATTTTTTTCCCTTCCCAATTTACTTTGCCGTTTATTTACCCATATCTAGATTATCTAGTCGCAGTGCTTTCTGTAACTCTCGTCCTTAGCTACAATTTGGTAGAAGTAGTAAATCATCCTACACACGTCGGTTATGATTCACGATAGTAAATACAACTCTCACTACACCAAATACGGTCGCTATTAGCGTTCCCTTTGTTTGATATTGGTTTGCATTACGCTTAAATAGGCTTGGACATGGCACTTGGTACACAATCGAGCTGTTTCCCACACACTTGGGCATAAATCCCAATCACAATATCTGCAATATAGTGAAAATAGAACCAAATTGTGAATAATTACTTACTTGAGGACATAGACACATAGGGTTGCGTATCTTTGTCTGTGTTCAGCTCGTCTGCGTCTAAGTATTTTATAAGCAGATGCGTTTGATTACCACTCCACTCATTGGTACCATCATTATTAATCACTAGCTGTTGCCCGCGGCTTCGCGCACGTGGATTTCGTTTTATAAATAATTCAAATTTTACGATCCCGCGGAAATGTCCCAATCAAGTTCCAATTGTTATCCAAAACCTTTTAGTATACCTAACTATTTTCATATAGTCTAAATATGAGAAAATTCTGTATAAAGTTTTTAAACTTTTTCTTGTTTTTTTTTTGTGCAATTAGTCCGGTAGTAATGTGTCCGGAGATGTCAATTGGCTCGCCACCCGTTACATGGGCCCAAACGTAACCGGCATATAGTCGGTGTTTGCAAGCATTATGATTGCCTTTACTTCTGCCAACCCCTTCGGGATTACAGGCGTGAAGTTACGTTACATTTCAGAGTCAGTATGCCAAGTTTTAATTTTCTGCCTTGAAAATTGTGGAATGCTCCTACAAACCTCCACCCGCTATTTTAGGCAGATAACCAAAAAAAAATTACCGTTTCTGAAATTAGCGTGCACAAACACACAGACAACAATACATTTTTTCGGGATAAAAAGTACCCAGTGTTGTGCGCCAAAGGTTAAAGTATAATTATACCAAGTTTCATCGTAATCGGACCGGTAGATTTTGTGTGATGCTTGAACAAACAGACAGACAGACAGACAGACAGACAAAAAAAATTCTAATCACATATTTGTGTTCGGTATCGATCTAGTAACATCCCCTGGTATTCATTTTTTCTATATTTTTAATGTACAGAACTTACACTTCTACAGTTTTATTATAAGTATAGATAGATTAATTATATATTTTAATTATAAGGAAGCCTGTTAGACTAACCCAACAGTGGGTCAATTAAAGTCAAAGTTGCCTAAAGAGGCTTAAAGATGGCCTAAGTTGAAACGCCGCAACTGTTGATACTTTTTCCTCAAAGATGTAAAAATATCAGTTGATCCAAATATTTAATTTTGTCCACACGCGTCGAGCTAGTAAACTATGTTAAAGATATACTTACTTATTTATCCAACATTGGATCTTAAACTTTAGAACAATTTAATTACCTACATAGATATTCGAAAATAAAGTCTTCTGTACAATACTAATACCCAGATAAAATATCCACCATTTTTTAAATTAAAAACATGAACAAAACTACTTTTCTGTGTACAATGGCTGGAGTCATACGTCCATTTCTAAAAGGTCTAAAATACCACTATTCCGTGTAAAATACATTATTGGTGGGTTGTTCCCATGTTGGGCTGGAGTCATACGTCCATTTCTAAAAGGTCTAAAATACATTATTGATGGGTTGTTCCCATGTTGGGTTAAGGACCCAGAAAACATCTACACCTATTCCTTTACTACACTCAGACCTAAAGCTGTGGCTTTGTGTTTAGTCTGAAACAATTAGGAAGACTGTAGACTGAACTGTAGAGAATTAGGATGTACTATAGACACTAAAAGTGACTGTCTCAGAGTGGAAATCTTCAAAACTTACTGCAACATCCCATAATGCCCATAGACATAGGAAAAGGGGGCAGGTCTCAATAGTTAGATACCTGACGTGCCCACCCTAGAATAGTTTAGTGAACACCCCAAAAAGCAAATTACTTAACAAGTGCAATGTTACCCCTGGAAAAGATCTCTAGATACGCCCATGATCGTGTCCCCCCTCCCCTGCCATTTAAATAATTGTTTGTGACCAATAACTGACTTCAATCGTGATTTTGAAGTATTTTCTTTAAATCTTTGTTTTGATAAAGCCTGCCTTCGATTGGGCTCAGTACTAACTGAGAGAAAAAACTGCCACACAAGTTGTAGCTAATATGTTATAAACTAATAACAACTAGTGGTACATAAAAATGAATAGCAGTTACTGTTAAGATAACGTTACGGCTGAGACCCGTAGCCCTTTGAAGTTTCTCGAGTGACTCACATTTAGCTGACCCAGTTCCTCTACTGCGAACCATCACTATTTATTTGTAGTGAGAACTCAATTTATAACACTACGTTATTTTTCACGCTGTTCATTCGTTTGACATTTACGATAGATAGAAAAAGAAGAGAATAATACTTCATTGTTTAGTAAAATTATTGATCGTCAGACAAAATGAGTCACGTTACCAAGTATGCTTGCGTGGACTAGATTCTTTTTATTGTTAAAATTGGAATATTAACTACTATTGTTTTGATATTAAAATCGTTTTCATCAATGAGATAAACTATTTGTAATTTCTTGTTAGTCTAAGGCCTCATCTGATGTAGACATGATAGTATGACGATTCTCGCGTATAAAGTAGGTACCTACCTATTTATAGATATACACAGAGAGACGATCTTTACAGATTTCAGAAGAATTTAACAACGACTGCGTTTAGACAGAGTTCGTAATCAATTTGGATAATGCCATTGATTTTTACATCTTACCCACCAAACAATTATGCAAGTGTTTCTGCTGAAATAGCGACATAATTCGTGACAGAATAATACCATACAGCACCTTGTTAGACGATAATACGATCGTAAACACCAATAAGTTCATCCATAACAACACGAGCACCATAACGAATATTATCGATAGCACGTGGGAGTACCAGATGCGTGTTATACGTATTTTATAACAATATTGCCAAAAACCCAAGAATACTTCACCAATTTTGGATAGCGTTCGACATAAGGTATGATGATTTCAATCGTGTCTATATTGGATAATTTTAATGTTTTATTGCCGTGCGATCGTGGTACGGAAATATTTTCAACATTTGCATGAAGGTTTTGAGTATTGTTATTTGTATATTATGGAAACGTAAGTAGAATTAATATTAAAAAAAACAAGAACGCAACAATATCAAACAAAAGGAAACTAGAGATGTTAGTTTAATTAATATAATTGAATAAAACGTGGCCTAGATATTATTATGTTCCCTGATTGGGTCTATAATGTGACGACAATTATTTTAAACTAGCTGACCCGGCAAACTTCGTATTGCCTCAGAATAAAAATATGACATGTGTCAAAGGTTTGATAGATACGAACTATTTGTATGGGAAAATGAAATGGTGGTTTTTACTATTTCCCTTCAATTTCTTCATATTTTTTTACCTTTTAAACATTTCCTGGACTTCCAAAAATCATTCAAAATCAATATTAGCCAAATCGGTCTAGCCATTCACGCGTGATGTCGTGACCAAGGAAAACGGGTTGCATATATATAGATTTACTAGCGGCCCGCCCCGGCTTCGCCCGCGCTGCTCTGCTCCTATTAGTCATAGCGTGATGTAAGCTATCCTATCTCTCAAGTTGGATCGAACTGCACATGGTGTGCGAATTTTATTATAATCGGTTATGTGGTTTAGGAGTCCATTGAGGACAAACATTGTGACACGAGATTTATATATATTAAGATATGGAATTTGGACGTGCAGATTCTAGCCCATACCAAAATATCCTCACATAAAACGATACGAATTTAGTGAGTTTTTTTTTAGGAAGCGCCTCTGAGATAGTGAAATTTATTTTAGGTAAGTATAATGTAGATAATATAGGTAATTCTTAACAATGCAAATTAATTAATGCAGCTTAATTTTAGATTTCTCATTTGACTTATTAAAGTAAACAAAAATATATCAAGCCCCGTTTTGCTAAAAATTAAAATAATTTAGCTTGCAATTGGGTATAATATTGCGCATGATATTAAAATAAAATTAAATGTAAATGAAATGTAAGTAGGTCAAAAACAACTGGACTAATTAGGTGAACACCACAAGTTACAGAAACAAATGATACAATCTTCAGAACATTAGTATCCGTTAAAAGACACATTGTTTCCTACATTCTATAAATAGTGATAAATATACCGGCTCGCTTCAAAAGCAGATGATAATGAAGCTACTCATCATCTAAGCCCACATTCTGAGTGTTCGTGGTATTATAATGTTCAATATAATTCTGTCATTTCTTTTATCTAGAACTCTATATAATTAGCCGCATTTGGCTAGCCATTTCTGCCTTTGAAGTGTACTAATCGGTATCATTTATTTTATTGTTAATTTTGTGTTTGTTATTTACTGTTTAATATTACTAATTGGGATGTTAATAAAAAACTGTATTATTCAAATTCTTAAAATCTATTACTTTCATAATAAGATGCTCTAAATTTTAACTAGAAAAAATTTGGTAATAGGAACTTATGTATCAGATAAGTATGTATGTATGTATGCATACTTATGTATCAGATAAGTAATGTTTAATTGCATATTGTTACGATTTTTATTACTTGTTTTGTTGATTTTATGCAATTAGATAGATCAACAATGTTATTGTTTTGAGATGTTATACATATAACGATTATAATAGTTGTAACCAGTCGTTAAACTCATTGAAATATTTCGCGGACCTATTCTTTTAAGGTTTGAACAGGTCAATTAAGTTTTACAAGTAATGAAAAGATGCATAAATATGAAGTAGATAGGTACAATTATTCTAAATCATCTGAAACTAAGCTTAAAAAAATAATGTGCAACAGAAAAGCTATTAAAGATGGTTTAGTCTAGGAATGACTGATTCGCAAAATGACTACACAGTCTAGAAATGACCGATTCTTGAAATGTACAATTCTATAAATGACTAGATAACAATTAAAAACTCTAATAAAATTTGAAGCTGCCTACAATTTTAATGTTTGCGACTTAACACACCCAGTTGGCAGTGTAATAAGACAATTATCGGAAAATGTCACGAATACTCACGTATTTAGTGGTAGGTACCGGTGCCAACTGCCATCTTCATTCATATTAGCACAGCATTGCGATCTAATACCAGAGAATATGTAATAATGCTAATACGCTACGGTAGGTACTATTTTTTATGCCTTTATAACTGACCCGGCGAGCGAACATGTACCGCCATCGGATTATTTAAAAATATTTTCTATTATTTTTCACCTTTTCCGGACAATAACGAACACATAAAGTAAAGTTTTTAATCAATTTGGTGTTGCCGTTTGGAAGTTGTGCACGTACAATAATTTCGGTGATTCATTTTATTTATATACGGTATACCTATATGAAATAGATTATCAATTGTATATTTATTATAAGTACTAGCTGTTTCCCTCGTCTTCCTAGTGTTTGATATTATCAGTATTGGGAAAATAACTGACAGTCGGACGGACAGACATGGCCAAACTATAGTTCTTTGTAGGCTACGGAACCCTTAAAACTACCTTTTACTGTCTTTTTATTGCACTAGAAAAATATCTACTCACTACCTAGACTACTTACTCAACGTTGGTATTTGTAGTAAAATTCTGGACACTACTTCGTTTTACTAGAGGAGCAAAATATACAATTATTTTTTCACTTATCTAGGTACCTCGTTAGATTCTGAGTATCTCTCCGGATTTTGGCAAAGTGCCTAATGAATCAAAGGACTCGCCTATATCTTGTGGGATGTAAAAACATTAGATACCTACTGACGAATCGTGTGTATACCTATTTTACCTAAATATTGTTGTTCTACGACATTGTTCTCTTGAGAGCGAACTGTGCAAATTAAAAAAAAAATGTAGGTATACTTAGATACCTACTTCGGTCAGGCTTTAAATAAGTCTTTATGGATACACTGATTTCGCCTTTCCATTATTTATCAAATCATTAGAATTGTTTATTGTTGAATTTGATTCGATATGCAAACGTTTAAAATCGAAAAAGTATTTCTGATTGGATAACCCAACCTCTGACCCTACCCGGTGATAACGCGGCTTTGTCCGCTACAATAATTTGTTATTGTGGAACTACGTACTTTGAGACACTTTGACGCAATGAACAAATAAATATATCTACTTATGGGTAAATAAATAAAATCTTTTTCGGTAATCTAGCGATAGTAGACTACCGTTACGCTGAGGACTCGGCTTCAATCCCTGGTTAGGGGAGTAAGAAATATTTATTGAGTGTTTACCTGAAGTTTGGTAAAAAATAAAATGCTATAAGGCGTATTATGTAGATATCTCGGTTCACATCATATTGATAGCAGAATTTGCAGTAGGTACATTTGTATTTTGATATTAGGTACCCACGTCTACCTACTTACTTTAATTCTTATTTGTATTAGTTAGATCTAAGAATTTTGATAGTCGATGATAATAAGCTCGCAACCTATTGACTCAAAACATGGAACATCATAACTGTCTATTCGTAGTTGTTTTCGGGTACTGCATTTAACTCTGCCAATCCCTTCGGGTATTACAGGCGTGAAGTTACATAAATTAAATAAAACCGATATATTAAGACGAACGCTCTCATTATCGACCCCAGCTGAGAACAGTTTGCAAACATGCTATTTTGGACATAATTACTATTGTGTAATGAACAGACACATGCACTATTCGCCCGATAACTAGACAGGTTGGTACATTGGCCGCAGACAATTTGACACCACCCATAAAAGGACTATCCGCTAGAAACTTTCGTATAGTAATATATTGAGCATACAATTTCAAAACTGTATGGCATACATTGCTTCAATTTTATTAGCGTTACCGAGTTTCAAGAAAAACAAACAGTTACTGTTAATAATAAACAATTACCGTATAATGAAAATCATGAATTAAATATTAGAAACTCACGTGTTCGCGAGCTTCATACATTGTAGAAATCGTATTTGCGGATTTTCTCGCGTATACCTCTACTGCCGACTTCTTCTAGAGGAGGTAAGAGAAGTCCGAAAAGCCGCAAATATGATTTCTACAAACTAGTTAAGTATATAGAAACTCGTTACTAAGAATAGTTAAATTGATAAATTAAAGATGTTCTACCTCCTTCCGTTGTTTAAATCCGGGACATATTAGACCGAGAAACGTGAGGCGCCATTAAAGAGTCTCGTTCACAAATTCGCACGACACTACTTTTGCAAAGTCCGTAACTATCCTTTTCGCAAAGTCCGTATTCAAACTATCTTTTTTTAAAAGGTCAACAACTGATAAACACTAACAGAAGTGAAAACTGTACGTGCACTGAATCAGTGCTGTTATCGTTTTATCAGTAACACGACTGATAGTGACGCACCGTCCGATTAACCGAGTTATGAAATACGAAACGTGAAATTAAAAAAACAAATAAACGTACGAAAAAAATGCACGAAATTTTCACCGTTCAAATCACAAAACAATCCAACAAAAATCGGTAAACACAATCACTTCACTTAGGGATCACAAAAAAATAGAGGATATTCACCTCCGGCTTCAGGCAGCATGAGGGACATGAAAGTGGCGAAGGGCGCTGAAGGTGTCCTGCACCTTCGGGGGGCCGGGAGCTGCACTGCTGCACCTTGGGAGGTCGGAGCGCCGCTCTGCGCCCGCGCACGTCTAATCTAAATACAGACAACGCGGCCCCGACCAAAATCACTCCTATTGCTTTCGGTTTCCATACGGCCTAAATTTAGAGGCCGCTCGCTACAGAAATAAATGCGTTTTTACGTGTTTTTTCACGAGTATTAGACGGGAATAGAGCGTTTTCGCGGAGGCCGGGTGGCGTGCCAGCTCGCGGGAAACCCGAGATTCGTGCCGTATTTGGCAGGCGGGCACGCGGCCCGACGGTTTTGGGTATTTAGTTTCGGCGGCCGGGCGCGCAGCCCGCGCGGCTAATTCGGGCGCCTTCCGCTGCGTTTGCGCATCGCCCATATCGCCCTACCTGCGCCTGCGCCGCCGTCGTCCCGTCCCCGCTTTCCTTATATGGGCACGGTTTAACGTGGCGCTCCTGAAAAATACGCTTTCAGCGTTGTGAGTGATTAATTTTCTCGCCACGTTCCAGATAGTTGGAACTTATACTACATGTTTCCATTCATGTTTGTTATAATCTGTGTTATTTTCAGCACTGCTCTAATTGCATTTATTATTTTTTACTTCTGTGTTCTACCGCATATGTTTTAATAAATATGTAAGATGTTTTTGTTGTTTCATTTGTTACTTACCTAATACTTACCGTATTGCCAAAATTAAATAATCTCGATAGATTAATTCATACCTTTATAGATAAACGTTTAGAATAGTAACAGTTTCATTATAAGTATCTAAACGATGAGTCAAATATTCACAAAATTTCTAAATAATATATTTCTTCTAATGTATGTACCTTTTTATAAATATCTGGGTATATAACTGTAAACTTTAGCCATAAAAAAAGAATGGCGCTATAATGGATGCTGAAATAAAAAATACGAAATGTGGACACTCTATATTTGCGTTTTAGGATATTGCACATCGTAGGTATTTTCAAATTGGAACAAGTCATGATGTCATGTCGTTAATCCATTTCGGAACCTAATAGTTATCAATTTAGGTCCGTAATTGAGGGATAGTAAGACTTCATGGTACGTACCCTGTTCTGGTTTGATAGTTGTCACATTTTAATTAATGGCAACCACAATCCATAACAGAATAAATATTTCATGAAGTCCACTCTATTTACATACCAGCATAGATTGCGATACTTGAGATGCAAGCCCTAGGCTTTAAACTAGGTAGTTTAGTCATACATTATAGGACCGAATATTAATCACTATAATCAAGTTCAAATTGATAGCTATCTTGTTACATTACAATTTTTAATCGATCAATTTAATTTATCGATTAACGCTTTATGCAATATGTTACAATTTCTCATAAAACGTGTTTTTTTATAATCAATTCAGTATTTTATGATTCATTACAAACATAAATAAAACAACAAATTCTTTCTTCTAATAATATTACAATACAGGCAGATTTTTTAAAAAAATAATTATCTACTGAATGGTTATTTAATCTAGTATATATATCAAATCAAATCAGTCAGTTATCAATGGATTAAAATTAATCCGCTTCAATAAGGCAATATAAAATCACCGATGGAATAGCTTCAGTGGCGGAGCCCAAGAGCGCAGGCATCACCGTCTATCAACATCTACACGAAATCAGGGATTTCAATGTAGATACGTAGACCACTCCTGAGATCTAAGGTCATGTCTTCGTGCCGGCAATTGCAGGGCCTTATATTACCGACCGGGACACGAAACTGCCGAATACTGCCATTTAGTGGCAAGGAAATCAGAAAATGCGGTGCCTACACCCGCAAGGTACGTCACTGGAGCTGCGAGAGTTGCACTGTGAAATTTCCAGAAAATAGAATAATTCCATTAGCACCAGTGATAAAGGATATACACCTTTATCTCTGATAGCCTCGACCCGGGGATCGAACCCAGTATACCGTTGTAGCAGTATTGGCCTGCCACCACTAGACTACTGAGGCAGTTTACCACTAGAATGTAAAGGCAGAGGAGTGAGAGTTTTGGTCCAAGTGCAATGCCACTTTTGAGATCTATCTGATGTCCCTGTGATAGTTGGACATACTTACATTATTATATCAGAATTAGAATCAGAAACACATTTATTCATTTAGGGTGACTGGCACCTCTTAAG
The DNA here is from genome assembly GCA_036365455.1 of Macrosoma leucophasiata. NCBI lineage: Eukaryota > Metazoa > Arthropoda > Insecta > Lepidoptera > Hedylidae > Macrosoma > Macrosoma leucophasiata. The sequence continues at coordinate 738,910 of JAWQUS010000004.1, read as the reverse complement.
ACACGTCAAAAACAAACAAAATAAATTAAATTAAATTACTTAGCGTCGATGTAAATGCATGATCGTTTGCCACCTTAAAAAAAAGATTGCTGATTGTTTGCATAAGGCAGACCAATTAACATACATAAAAGTCCCTACAAGCCCACTATTTGCATTCCAATGTACAAGCGCGCGTTTAATTGCTGCCCCTACTATGTAGGCGTCTTTATTAAAAATACGTGTTATTTAATAATCTGTGCTTTTGGCCTACTTTTTTAATATGGTACCATCAAATATTTTTAACCACCACAAAAAAAAAAGTAGTACAAATGCTTTTGGTAAACTTTGTATACTGGAAAAGTTCTTTTGAGTAGGTAACACCGCATTAAACAGATGAGTTCTACTGGTAGTATTCGGAACGGCCGGACAGACTTTTATGGTTTTTTTTGTATACCTATATGGTAGGTATAAGAATAGGTGATAAAATAGATTACATATGGTGCAGACGATACGATGAAGGTAGCAAATAAACATACAGTTCATGTAGATGTTAAGTGATGAATGCAGCCTATAGACACCTACTTTAAAACCAGATGCAGTCAAAATGTAAATGCGTTACCATCCCTGAGACCTAAAATCATAGTCAAATCGTAATGCAGGTTGTGAATCTCGCTCAAGAATCTCGAATGAAGCTCAGTGTGAAGACCGCACTACGACTTTACATTGAGCAAAGTATGCTTAGAACTGTCAGTACAGTATGAGTTTTGAGAGTTGTAAGCGTACTTTGTTGGAAGTAAAGACGTAGTGTAGTCTGTGAATCTCACCCTGAGTCTACATATTGGGCACGGGGTCTTAGACAGATGCTTGCGGGACGTCCTACAAGCCTCATGGGAGTCCGGTTGGAAATCGCCACCACGACTATAATTGCCAATCCGATGCTGATAGGCATCACCGCATGTACCAATAATACACCTGCCGCGATTTTTGTGTTAAAAAAATGGCAAGACTGCATTACTTATTATACTTTCTGCTAAATGGTAGTGTTTAGCACTATCGTGTTCCGTTCTGGTGGTAATATATAATTTCCGGCACAGAGGCATAACACCTTAGGCCTCAGGAGTGGTAACGCATCTGCATTTTGACCTTGGTCTTCATGTGGGTGTCTATAGCCTACAGTCATCACTTAACATCAATGTGAACTGCATGCTTGTTTGCCACTTTCATTACATAAATAAATGCAGACGCATTGTCACCCCAGAGATCTAAGTTGTTATGTTTCTGTGGCAGGTATTACGGGACCATACATAAGTATATTAATTACGTATAAAAAATATTAATTTGTAGATTATTAAGTCATAGTCTTAACTCACAATTACGCGCAGCTGTCACAACACGTGCTAACCTAATTACTGTGATATAGTGAGTGGACAGTGGACACTGGATAATGATCGGGGCTCGTGCGAAAAAATATGTGTTGATGTGTGTGTCAGTGTCCGTCGTCGCGGTGTCGGGACGACTTCGTTACATGCAGGGTTATCACCAGCTTACCAGTATGGTAAATGGTAACAATGTGCATAGTGACGTTTAAATATAATTATGGAGTCACTGTTATTGTAGGCAGCAGATCAGTCTAGTCACCTTGTAGGTTTTCAGTTATTTATTTTAATGCTTGGAAAATTGTTATTTGTCTACTAGTTGGCGTTATCTCCGTTTCATTCGCCTTGAAAACCATTTAAAGCTTTTGTTAGTTTTAAATGGTTTTCAATCCCGTAATTTCCGGCAGAGAGGTATAACAACTTAGACCTCAGGAATGGCAACACATCTAAGTATATTGAAATCTCTGTTTTTCTTCTTGTTTTTATGTTGATGTTTATAGGCTGCAATATTCACTTAAAATCAATATGAACTGTATTATTATGCTTTGTTTTCCATTTCATGACATTAAAAAACATTCAACGGATTACAGAAAAGGGATAAATAGTAGCTACAAATTGACCGAGACTAACACTGTAACTAGAAACTTATACCTACATACATGAAAACTATGCACTAGCCAAGCATTACTTAACTGTAGCAAAATTATTTTTAAGGAGTCCGATAAATAAAATAATGTAACTGACTGAGAAAATGGTTAAACCGGTGTGCCTTCTATTCAATAGAAGAATTCTATGAATTGCCAGTAAGTTAATAAATGTACCAATTTACTGATACTATTCCTATTTTATATTTTTATAATTTATGCTTTCAATGAAATTGTATGATAATTTAACTAATTAAATGAATTTAATTGCTATTTAAATATAGGTAATATCGAATATTAAATTTAATCAATATATTGTTAATATATTGTACCTACTAAAAATGACTTGTAACTTGGTGTAACTAATAAAGATATTGTATTGTATTGTATTGTATTGTATAATATTTTTATTCATATAAAACATAGCAGTGTCAATCCTAACCGTGCGGGGCGTGCGCGGGCGCGGCTAAGCCTCCGTGGGCGAGCTGCGAGCGCAATCAATCATAATAATTATTCACAACGCCGTAGTTGGGCACGCAATGCTGGTGGAAGCTTACCTACATGTCACCACCAGCTACCAGCTACCGTCGCCGAGAGACAAATTGAAATAATGTGGTAAATAAGGAAAAAAAACATGTGTCCATTGTGTCCAATACACATGTGGTAGAAGAGAAAGAAACCTTCAAAATGGAAAATGATACTGTTCCATACATTTCTGGACCCAGGTACTGGACAAATTATGTCATCTTCAAATATCTATAAAATATATAAATAATTTAATATTAGGGCATTTTTTGAATTGCTTTATTTGAAGTAGGTAGGTATGTACGATCAAATAAAAGTTGGGTCAGTTTGCTAATTGTTATCTATATTACAAAAAGTACTGTGTAATTAATGGGTTAACCCAACCAGTAACGATTTTGCAGACCCAAAATTACCCGTATCCTTTTCTTCCACGTTAAATCTTTTGATTTGTTTTTATGTTATGAAGTGACAAGCACACAGTTTACAATACTCTAGCCTATAAACATCTACACAAGACTGGAGATTTCAATGTAGATGCGTTGCCTCTCCTGAGGTCTAAGGATTATGCCTTTGTGTCGGAAATTACAGGGCCGTACATTACCACCTGAGACATAGTGAATACGATAGTGCGGAAAGAATTGAACCTGTGTAACCTTTTAAAACGAATAGGCTCCCAAAACTGCAGACTCTTCATCGGGTGGAGCACCGGCTATAAGATATTTCGTCGCTTATGAACATTTGATATCATAGAGCAACACCGGAGGGGAGTAGCCATATGCAGGCTTTCCCCTCTGTCAAAGCACAAGCCCAAATGGGCCCGTCGCCTATATGTCTGTATTTTGTTAAAGTCAAGGTGTGAGTTTCGTAATAATAGACGATTGTTGTAGTGTGCGTGTGTGTCACACGCATTTCCCGCTGCAAAAAATGACAGACTGTTTTGCATCGGTAATAAACGCTATGGCTACTCCCCTCCGGTCCGCCGCGGCCGGTGGCCCGTGTTGCTTTATGTTTGAAATAATAGAGGAGGCGCCAAATCGGGAACTTGCTGCCATCATGCCAGCCATGAAAGAATCTTTTAACGCCAGTTTTGAATGTCTACCTCTATATTATAGCGTAGATATAATGGAACACTTCAAGAGTAGTTAATTTTCCAGTTTGCATGATCCAAAAAACGAATGCGTGAACTGGTCCCTGAAACACTTTCACTAGCCTACTTAGCCTATGCCGATGGAGGTAGGTACCTACATACATTACAGCCATGTTATTTTTTGCTTAGCGCATAAACGTAACTTCACGCCGGTTATCCCCGAAGAGGTAGGCAGAGGTAAATGCATGCATTCAAGCATACATGCAAACACCCACGTTTTTGGTTCATGTAACAGGTGGTGAGCCTATTGACTTCTCCGGGCACATAACCAAACTTTAAGATAGATACTGGGAAATTTCCAGAAAATGGATAAATTCCAATAGGATAATAATATGGTTTTACACCATTATCTCTTACAACCCGGGAATCGAACCCAGGACCACCACTAGGCTACTGAGGCAGTTGTAACAACTTTAACCTCAAGAATGACAACGTATATAATATAATATGTATATTGAAATCTCTGGTTTTTATGTACACTGGCACACTTCAATTTGAACTGTACACTTGTTTGCCTCTTCATGACATAAAAAACTAGAACGAACTTGTCCTATCAGATATATTATCTATCAGGCATGCCTAGGCGTGGAAGCGCGCATGGCCCAGCGGCTGGTGTAGATCGTAAACGATCTACCCGGTTAAGCAATACGGGCGCGGTCGGGTAGTGCGATGGGTGACCGCTAGTGGCAAATTAAATGCGCATTTCCGTGCCTCGGAGGGCACGTTAAGCCGTCGGTCCCGGTTGCTATCGATGGATAGCAGTCGTTAAACCTTGTCGGAGGCCTTATGGGCGGTTTGAAAACATTCGACAGCGGGTTGGCCACTAACCCACCCACCTCCACCAATCCGCATTGGAGCAGCGTGGTGGAGTAAGCTCCAGGCCTCCCCTCAAAAAGGGGAGAGACTCGTGCCCAGCAGTGGGACGTATAATGGGTTGCCATTATTATTATTATTATAGGCATGCCTAATTGGTGGATAAATTGCTTCATTACGCATGCGCGTCATTTGCATATCGCGCTGGAATGGAACTAGGGCTGCAGAGGCGGATGTTGACCACTACTGACTGCTGTCAGGTGCAAAGATAAAGGATGTTTTATTCCCACAGAATAGATAATTCTATTCTGTGATTATTCCTTTATCACTGATGATGTATTGAGTGTTAAGGTATGTGCAGACGACGGCGAAATTCCTGAGACATCAAAAACTGAGTGTAAAGTCTCAAAAACCGATTTGTTTAATAATCATATGCTAGCAATAAGGAATTTTGGTGTATCTTTTGATTAAATAATATTGTTTGATATTCAATACACTTCTCAAACATAACACCTATATTATTTCTACTGAAATTAGTTACCTGTATCTTTTTATGTAATGCAATGGTAAACGAGTATACAAATGGGCATGGTATTTTTTTTAGAATTATTATGATGACCATTCCCTCCTTAGGTATTTCCGAAACTACTGAATCTAAACTATTAAAAATTGTAAGTATTCTTTTGAGAAATAACGGTAATAAAAAATCTCTGCTTCGGGCAGGAATCGATCCTGCGACCTCGGGATAACCAGACCAGCCGCTTTATCACTAAGCTACCGAAGGTGTTACCGCTTTGTCATTATTACGTGGAAATGACCTTCCAAACTCCGTGCCTCTTGCGCTACCTAAGCCCTTACCGCTCACGCTCAAATTCTGCATCCGAGGCATTAAAAAGAACAATAATTTAATGATGGCAAGTTATGGCGGCGGTGATTATGAAGATGGCAACATTGTCGTACATGGGCAACGGTTTCCGCCGCGTGGGATCAGGTTTTGGTGCCTCCTTACATGACAGACCAGCCTACGTGCCTTACACCCAAGTATAATCGCTTGCAGATATATTGTAAGTTCGTATAAAAGTTTCTGTACCTTCTTTTATGTTACAAAGGTGGCAAACAAATATGCAGTTCACATTGATGTTATGTGATGACTGCAGCCTATAGACATCCACACAAAAACCAGAGGTCAAAATGCAGATGCGTTGCCACCCTTGAGACCTTAGGTGTTCTGTCTCTTACGCACGTATCCATTATCCATATAGATACATATTTTATATCTACCGAAATGTGCCTTCATGAAAAAGCGTGCGTGAAGCTACATTACGTAGGTTTACCTTCATAAGATTTTTTATCACTAGGTACCTCTGGCAGTTAAAGAATCTATTAGTTTCTTAAGTTCTCTATTCTTTTTTATTTGATTGATTGTCGTTTTGTAGATCACAAAATTAATGTCGACGCCTACTTTATTAAGGTAAATAGATAACATGATTTGTTTAAGGTTCTATGTAATTTATGGCTGGTGACAAGATGAATGTTTTTGTATAATTAATGGTTTGATCAGTTATGATTAGCTCGATCACTATTCGTCATATAGCAGTCTTTAGTTCATTATGCTGAACATATTAGAAGAACGAACGTCCTGCGCTACAATAGCGGGTCAGACACCTTTTTCACCGCCTGGAAACCCATAAAGGTTTAAAATCTTTTTCTGGTTCTTATTGATAATGTACTCGGAGATGATAGACGATAGGCTCGCCATTTGTTATAAGGCCCAAAACGTAACTGGCCAATCGTGGGTATATTATGCATGTATGCTTGAATGCATTTACCCTAGTCCTTCGGGGATTACAGACGTGAAATTACTTCTTTTACGTATTTCTTTTCAATGTAATGAAAGTGACAAACAGGCTTGCAGTTCACATTGATGTTAAGCGATGACTGCAGCCTATAGACACACACACAAAGACCAGAGGTCAAAATGCACATGCGTTAACACTTCTAAGGCCTAAGGTGGTATGCCACTGTGCCGGAAATTACAGGGCCGTACATTACCACCTGACTGGAACACGATAGTGCTGAATACTAGAGGAAAGTAAGTAAATGTGGGTTGTGCTTTAATATGGGCTACAACCAATTCTCGAAAACCTACAGTCCAAAAACGCCAAAAACGACGATCGTCCATCGCATTCATTCGCTCTAACGAGCTGTCGCCAGTGTCGGCCCATTCTTGTGTTGCTGCTGTCGAAAAGTTTTCTGAGGTAGGTACGTATCAATGTGTTGTTTGATTAAAGAAAATTGGGTCTAAACATTGTAACTATGTATTTTTATTTAAAGAAAAATTTGACTTCAGGCGAGACTCGAACTCGCGGCCTACTGGGAATCTAGTCCAGCCGCTCTTCCAATTGAGCTACTGAAGTCCTGCCCCATTTGTCAAATCTTTCCTTCACATTTATTGCATTGCTTTATGTTTTTATATATTATTTATTGCTTTATAGCATAGTTGGCAATAGATGGCGCTGCTGCTACCATAAAGCAATGCAATAAATGTGAAGGAATGATTTGACAAATCGGGCAGGACTTCAGTAGCTCAATTGGAAGAGCGGCTGGACTAGATTCCCAGTAGGCCGCGAGTTCGAGTCTCGACTGAAATCAAATTTTTCTTTCCATTTTTCTTTAAATAAAAATATATTTCACAAGCATGTGTTAATGTGAAATAATATATAACAATTGTAACTATGTATTTTATTCCTGAATATAAGTTTAATTTTATGATTGTCGCTCAATTTATTGCTTGCTATATATAATTTGTCCCACTACTATTACGCTGGAGGTCCTGGGTTCGATTCCCGGGTCGGGGACTATCAGAGATAACGGTTTAAAATCCTTTATCTCTGCTTCTATTGGGATTTTTCCATTTTCTGAAAGTTTCCCAGTACCCTGGAGTTTGGTGATGTGCCCGGAGATGGCAACAGGTTCGCCACCTGTTACATGGGCCAAAACGTAACCGGCGAGTCGTGGGTGTTTGCATGTATGATTGAATGCATGTATTTACCTCTGCCTACCCCTTCGGGGATTACAGGCGTGAAGTTACGTATATAATTTGTAAAGTACCCGATCAAATTTATTTTAGCTAAGAATTTCGGATATGAGCTATTACTGTATAATATACATATTTAGGTATTACCTGTATATGTATAGTATTTAAGTGGTTGTTTATGTCGTTCTAAAGGTACCTACTTATATTTTTTCAGAATGGCGCCAACACATTCAAAAGCACCAAGGAAACCTTGGGATTAATAACAAATTATTAAAGTAGGTAAATTAAGTGGTATTTGTAAGTAAATCAAGAGATTTTCGTAAGTAAATTATGTGATCTTCCATCTACTAAAGTATTTTGATCTCTTTTCAGATAAAAATGTATAATTGTTATTTTCGTAGTAGATATTATACGTTTCTATTAGTAGCCCATATTTGAGTATCTGTTCCATATTTAGCATCTATTTTTATATTTTGTTTAATTCTCAATATAATAATATATTATGAACATATAATTGTTACTTAGCTCTTTAAAAACGTATGTCTGATTATTTTGACGAAAAAAAATGGTTACTTTTTAATAGTTTTTTATTTTTGAGGCAAAAACATAATGGTAGCCCATATTTACTTACTTTCCTCTACCATTTAGCGGCAAGTAGGTATATTAGGTAATGCGGTGGTGCCTACGTCCGCGAGCCCCTTCACTGGAGCTCTACCACCAGTAGACGTATTTGTATTATTAACACCCTATTTTAGTAGGCGAGTGTACCTCAGTAAACATAGATGATTCAGAAGACATTTGCCCGTGTTGACCGAAGCGGTTATTAAATGTTTGAATGTAAACGATAGAGTAATGACCGCCCCCGCGCGCCTATGTACCTACCTAGTGGTACTTGTTGGATTCCGCTATTTAGAGGACATCTGCTTTATCTGACATACATATATGGCATTATTATGTTTGTTGATACATCATAGTAATGTCAACAGACACAAAAATATTTTGATCATGTGAATAAGACAAATTAACGCTTTTCAAAATGCAAGGTTTATTTATTCATGTTTGAAAATAGCAAGCAGACATATTGTTCACATGTATGGTAAATGGTAAGTCCCTACTATCTACTGCAGAGCAGCCTAAAGACATCAGACAAGTGCAGATGCATTGCCACTCTTGTATCCAAAGGGGGCAACGATAAATCACGTGATGCGTTTTTAGTGATTGTTCTACCCTTCCTCTCCACGTAGCGAGTTGTTATTATTATTATCTCTCGTCAGCACAGGGTCCAATTGAGTTGAACCCCGGACCTTTGTCAGGCTTGCGCGGGGACATGGGGGTCCAACACGTAGAGGCCCTTTCGAGAATTTTGATCTACTTTGTAATGGGTTATATTCGGCGGGACCTCTCTCTGACTGCATCAATAGTTAATACAGACACAGACAGACCCCGCAGAATATAATGGGACTATTGTAATGATATGTGATTCGCCAAACTTTGGGCTATGTGGGTGAACTGGGGGGACTAGCTGGCTGGGCCTATGGAGTGAGATCCGGCACCTGCCTATATTCAACATTATTATTATTATTCCACTTATTTATTCATCCAACTTATCAAATAATTTTTTACATATATATGTTTAAAAAAAAAAACAACTAATATATATATAAAAAATTAAAAAATAGTGTGCCGCCGGCAGCGAGAGCAGGGTCCAAGCTGCCGGCGGTTAGGGACACAGAGACAGGAACCTCCTCACTATGCGTGCCGTGCCGAGGAGTACTGCTTTCTGCATCAGACCCTTGATCCATCCACCTAGCGAGAGCCTCTTGAGATGTTGGTCGAGGCTCTTCGCTATCAGCCCGTTCACCGATACGACTATCGGCACAATGATGGCCGAATCCACATCCCACATGGCGACAACCTCGTGAGCCAGATCAAGATATTTAATTTCCTTGTCTTTTTCGGCTTTCACGAGATTTATTATTATTCCACTTATTTATTTAAAACCTTATTTCCTATTTTTTTACATATATAAGTATCAAAAACAAATATATATATAAAAAAATAAAAAATAGTTTGCCGCCGGCAGCGGGAACAGGGTCCAAGCTACCGGTGGTTAGGGACGCAGAGAGAGGAATCTTCTCACTATTCGCGCCGTGTCAAGGAGCACTGCCTTCTGCATCAGGCCCTTGACCCAGCCGTCCAACGTGAGCCTCTTAAGGTGTTGGTCGAGGCTCTTGGCAATAAGGCCGTTTACCGAGACGACTATCGGTACAATGATCGCCGAATCCACATGCCACATGCTGACAATCTCGTGAGCTAGATCAAGGTATTTTAACTCCTTATCCTTCTCAGCTTTCACGAGATTCTCGTCATGGGGGATGGTGACGTCGACGATCATTGCGCGGCGCTCCGTTCGATCTACCAACACTATATCAGGTTTGTTTTATTATTATTATTATTATTTATTTATTTGCTTGTCACATGGTTATAAGGTCTTACAATTAAATATTTTGTAGTTACATGTAACACCCCGTAGGGGCACCGCAAAATTATGAGAACATTTCATGTACATATAATATTTTACATTACAATATAAACTTATGACTATAATCTTAAATGAAGACATTTAAATTCAGAGCTATTATTCATATTATTTAATATATGTGATTGTATCTATTTATTAATTTACATATTTTTATTATAAAATTTTGCATGAGATCGATTAAACAGAAAATATAGCAATAACAATTTGGTCGGTACTTATATGTATAATCTTTAATATTATTTTCATCTTTACTTATCGCTAAAAAACTCCTGCAACGTGTAATAGCATTTTTGTGTTAAGAATTCATTTAATTTGTTTTTAAATAATTTATTATTTTGTATGTGTTTAATAGAATTTGGAATTTGATTATATATTTTTATTGACATAGAGTAAGGGCCGGTATTAACTATTTGTAATTTTGATGTGATTATAGCCAATTTAACCTTATGTCTTAGATTTTCGGGGCGAGAATGTTGAGGGAACCAGTCTGTGTTATTTCTTACAAGAGAACAAATCTCAGATATATACAAAGATGGTAAGGTCATTATTTTATATTTAATAAAGTACGATTTGCAGCTAGTCATGGAATCTATATTAGCAAGTATTCGGATACATTTCTTTTGCAAAATAAAAATTTATTAGCATCCTTGCTGTTCCCCCAAAGTACAATGCCGTAGCGCAGCCAGGCGTCTGCGTATGCGTAGTAGGCGCAGGTTGCTGTCTTTAGGTCCGTAGTTTTTTTAAGCTCTCGGAGTGCATACACAAAACTAGATAGTTTACTAACTGTTTTATCTACATGTTCCTTCCAGTTTAGATGTGTATCTATATTGATACCCAATAGACAGTGGGAGTCAGTTGTCGTGAGAATTGCCTCAACCCCCTGCCCCATCCCCCAATCACACGTATTTTTTTCAGTATGTGTGTACGTAAACATGTCTTTCTACCATTAGGTTCGGAAAATTACAGTGCAGTTAGGCCATAGACCACTACAGGTTGGTGGATTGTGAGTTAAGACAGAGCCAGATCTCTCACCGGCACCAACAAAACCATAATCACAGCGAGCTGATTCAGTATTCATTTCAAAACATCCTCCATCCCTACAACGACTACAGCTCATATCTCGGTAAACCAATAACACCCAAATCGGATAACCAATCGGCTCGTCCAAATCAGGGGTCAATAAATATAATACATTTTAGTGTTGACTCAAAATGGCTCGCGTCCTCGCTGTTATTTCCTTAGACCCGGTCAATAAGACCATACTCAATACTCATTGCGCATAATTCCACAGATAGTATTGTCTCCGACTGGTTATGGTTTATGAGCAGCCATTTTGAGGACACCATCTTCGGTGATCGGTTACTCATTTGTATTTTTGGCGCGAAAATAAAAGGGCGCACTTGACCTGCGCAATGTTGCTTTGCTTATGTTTTAGAATAACGTCAGTTACAATTTGAAACGGTTTGAATCTTTCAAGACTAGCCCCGAGGCTCGATCGCCTAGGTAGGTCTGAAACGAGCGATGATCAATAATGACCGATGAAAAAACATACTGGTGGTAGAGATCCAGTGTCGGAGCTCGCGGGCGTAGGCACCACCGCATTACCTAAATACTTGCCGCTAAATGGTAGTGTTCAGTTTCAGTACTATCGTGTTCCGGTCAGATGGTAATGTACGGCCCTGTAATTTCCCTCACAGAGGCATAACATAACACTTTAGGTCTCAGGTGTGGTAACGCATTTGCACTTCGACCTTGGTCTTTGTGTCGGTGTCTATAGGCTGCAGTCATCACTTAATATCAATGTAAACTGCAAGCTTGTTTGCCACTTCAATTACATAAAATAAAAAAATATTAATCGAATATTGAGACCCACCGTAGTTGATGACCTTTTATATTTTTATTTACCACCATTTAGCCTGCGAGCTCCGTCACTGCAGCTCTACCAGCAGTAAATAACCTACGCAACTTATAATTTATTTTTGGATTGATCATCATCATAATAATTTTAGCCGAAAGATGAGTACTGCTGGAGAAAAGCTTCGCAAAGATTCCCTTTTGCTTCTTATGGGGGCTATTAGGTACTTAATTCATGGCTAGGATGGGAAACAACTTAATTTTAATTATAAATTAAGTCGACCCAGACATATTACTTCCCGCACATACCTACTCGTCTGAGGTGAAATTTATTTTTTTACCATTTAGCGACAAATTGCTACATTAGGTAACGCAGGTACGCCCTCAACTCCCACAGTGAAACTCTGCGACGCGTTGAATTTTATGTCAAGGGACTGGAATTTAACAAAGAATATAAATTAAATAAGAGATGTGACAAAAATTAAAATACTGGTGCCTAGTTTTTCATCTAGTTTACGAATAGTGTCTTATTTAGACCTTACTAAACTTACAAATTTGTAATTTTAAAATTTAAAGTAAGAAATAATAGTCATAATATGTTAGTTGAATTACCTTCGTTTAATCTATACATATAATGAAACAGTAAAACCCGCGTGTCTGTACATTGTATATATTTACGAAAAACTAATTGAGGGCGATGTTAAAATAGTATTAGAACACTTTTCAATTATTTTTAATTTTATTGTCTGTCTGTTTGTCTGTTTGTCCAAAGGGACAAAAAAATGTCCAGGCTAATCTCCGAAGATACTGGACGGATTCGAATGAAACTTTTTGTGGTGTATAGATACTAAGCCTGGCCAACATTTAGGCTACTGCGGGAAAATCCCTCATTCCTACGGAAATCTCTACATTTAATAAAATCGTGGAAAAGTCAAAACTGTACATTGAATATTTATTGAAAGAATACTTGGGACGTGATCTACAATAGAAATCGAAGCCAAAAATATAGTTTTCAGATTTTTTGTCTGTTTGTCTGTATGTATGTCCGGGCTACACTAAAAAAGTAACTACTAAATGGCACCTGTTAGTAATATTCATACAAAATTGAAGTAAATTTTGCATGAATATAACTAATAGGTCCGGTCAACATATAGGCTACATATTATCACGCTATCTCCTACAGGGGAAGAACTGTAAATCTTTAAAATCGTAGGAAAGTCAAAACTGTAGATTGATTTTTTTGTTTTAAAGAATACTTGGGGCGTGATCTACTATCGATATCGAAGCCAAATATAGTGTTTGTTTTGTCTGTTGTTGTTTGTCTGTATGTATGTGCGAGCTAAACTCAAAAAGTAAAGGATCTTAATGGATTTACTTCAAATTTTGCATGGATATCCGAAAATTATCAAAGACACCGCATCGGGTAAGGTTTATAGGTACCGTGCATCCAAATAATGGCGAAAGCTATTTCCTGCGGTTGTTACTTCACACGGTCCGAGGCCCAACGTATTTCACTTTTCTGAGGACATTTGATGGCGTGGAGTATCCCACTTACCGCGCAGTCTGCGTAGCTCGTCACCTTCTCGACGGTTACCAAAACTGGGATTACACCCTTGCGGAGGCAAGCGTCATTGACGGAGAAATATCGCCATCATCTGTCTGAAGATTTTCTACGAGCTTTGAGACACGTGCTACTGGATACGAAGTCGAAGTAATTAATGAACTCATGCTGAATACCTGTATTAATTCATTTCAAGATGTGGTCATTTCCACCACCGATTGAACTATCGAATATGGGTAACCAGCTCCCCAAATCTTCACCGCATCAAGACCGTAGAAATTGGTAGTATAACGCTGAGACAAATTACGATCCGCGCGAAATGACCATGTCGCTTTGTTCTCTTCAGAGCAAAAACAAATTTATGATACCGTCCTTGAAAGCGTTGGGCAAAACCAGAGTAAAATGTTTTTCTCCTGGATTTTGGATGCTCCTGGTGGAACAGGAAAAAGGTCAGGAGGAAAGGCAAAATTGCTATTGCTGTAGCGTCGTGGGGAATTGCTTCCGGGTAGCAAGACAGTACATGCCATGTTTAAATTCCCTTATATTTAGAGAGCGCCGAAATGACTGTTTTTGGTGTGTCATGTAACAGTGATAAGGGACACGTGCTCAAGGATTGCTCTCTGATTGTATGGGATGAGTGTACGATGGCCAATAGAAAGGCAGTTGAGGCCGTGGACAGAACCCTGCAAGACATCCGCAGGAACGAACATTTGAGTGGGTGGTGTCACATTACTGTTCACTGACGATTTCCGGCAAACGCTTCCCGTGGAACGCGAAGATCGAGGGCTGACGAGATGAATGCTTTGTTGAAACGATCTTAACGAGTTCGTACCTACGCTGCGCTTGACCATTAATTTTCTCTCATTGACTCAAGAATTTTCCGATGTGCTTCTAAGTCTTCGCGGAAGCACTCTACCAGAAAAGAGAGGTGGTTAATTGGTGTTTCCAGAGTCTCTCGACAGAGATGTATCCAGGTGAGAAGAACTCATTCTCGGTGTCTACGGGGACATTAGTCGTATACCGCACCAGCAGAATACGACGTTTTGGGTGTGTAATTAATAAGTAATGAAGTGGTCTATACCTCCATAAATACTGTCGTCGAGCAAGATGACGCCACACATTATCCCATGGCATTTCTGAACTTCCTGTCAGCAAGCGGACTGCCATCGCATACCATCAAGCTGAAGGTAGGTGTCCCGATTATGCTTCTTCGGAACTTATCTCCTCCGAAGTTGTATAACGGGACCCGGCATTGGCGAGGCAGTATTTATACCACGCATTCCCCTCATACCGCATAACTACACATTCCAGTTCAAGCGCGTACAGTTTAATGTTTGCTTCGCGATGACCATCAATAAGTCGCAGGGGCAGACACTGAGGTCAGCGGGTGTTAACCTCAGGACAAGTTGCTTCTCACACGGGCAACTGTACGTCGCTTGCTACCGCGTTACCAGTCCTGTCTTTCTTTACATTTTGGCTCCTGGCAGAATAACTACCAACGTAGTTTATAGGAAAGTGTTATAAGGTTTGATACCTTTGTACGTATTATTATTCTTTTGTGTCCGGGAATATATTCCTGCATTATTTTGTCTATTTCCTTCAGTCACATCTTATGACTGAACTCAGCAGGATTCCCATATGACTCCTTTCACTTGCTTCGCTTGCAAAAAAACTAATACTTTTAATTTAATACTATTTTAAAAGTTGTTTGCTTATAATGCTAAAGCGGCACTGGCATCTTAGGTACGTTAGGTGCTGTAGAACCTTCACGCAGACGACGTTGCGGGCAGCTGCTAGTTCCAAATATTTTTGAACGATTTTACCTAAGTAACTTCATTTGTTTCCATACAAGTTAGTAAAAATGTGACTTAGGTGTAAAGTTTGTGAAGTTAGTGCCTGTAGAGTAAGGGATAGGGCATGCAGCAGAAACTTGGCTTTACATGAGACCTGATAGCTTTTTGACAATTCAAGCCATATGGTTTCGTCTTAGCAACATTTTACATTAAAAGGTTTTTGGTGGCATAATATAGTTGAGTAATGTTCAATAACTAAAATTGAATAACATTGTACACGTCAATATAAATCAACACTGAGATCATGAGTACGACAAGTTATTGATCTCTGCGCAGGCGTCGACGTCGACAAATTCGTATCGCAACAAAAACTTTAATGAAATGCTATTATCCCAAACGTATTTCAATTTTTCGGTGCTCGAGGCGTTGATATAATTATGATGTATCCGAACACTATAAACGCGTGAATTACATGTTTATCGATATATCGATATAATGCCAGTGTGGGCGGCTCCTACGCCTGAGTCACGGGCCTTCCGAGAATGAGACAAAGTTGTTGGCTCGGAAGCTGTGACAGATTAATCGTGATCGCCTTTACGGACTGTATTGTTTTGGGGACTGTCTTTGTTGTAGTTTCCTTATAAAGATTATTTTTTACTGGTGGTAGAACTTCAGAGTTGGAGAGCTCGAGTGCGTAGGCCACCGCATTAAATAGATCTCTAATCTAAAGTTGACAATAAGTGGTTGTCCAGGGTTATCATATTTACATTTTATCAGAAACAAAGGAATAATATTGTTTATCTCTGGTTAAATGGTAACGTGCGATACAGAGACAAAAAACATAGGCCTAACGTCAAGTTAAAAAAAAAACAAAAATGAATGCATCTAATGCGAGTTTTCAGCGCTCTTGCACTTCACACCCTATCAGCTCGGAACACATGCCAGGCATCTAGAGTGTGGATAGCCTTCACTCCGCAAGACTAATCTTGTGCCAAGAACCTCTGGGAGGCGCCTCGCGAGAGTCTGAATGGGACATTATGATCTCCCACCATAGAGCAACGCGGTCCACCGGTCGCGGCGGACTGGAGGGGAGTAGCCCTAGCGTGTATTACCGATGCAAAATAGTCTGTCATTTTTTGCGGGGGAAATGCCTGCGACACACCCGCACGCTACAAAAATCGTCTATTACTACGAAACTCACACCTTGACTTTAACAAAATACAGAAACAATTTCACGCACACATTTAAACATCTAGGCGACAGGCGTTAGATAATTTGGTCTTGTACTTTGACAGAGGGGAAAGCCTGCATATGGCTACTCCCCTCCGTGTTGCTCTATGTCTCCCACGGACGAGAAAACAATTTTAGATTCCATTTGATTTTTCTGTAGTTGAAACAATTTCCGTGAATGATTATGTTCTTAGGTTTTCGCGAGCTGAATTTATTGAAATAATTGAAATAAAACTATTTTTAAGAATTTATGCACTATTGTTATTTCGCGTAGGTATAATAAAATAAAATAATTTTAAAAATCAACTTGACGTTTCACTCGCTTTTCAGCTTCTTTATTAAAAGTTAGTCCTCCTTCTCACCTTTTTAGGGCTCCATAACTTATATGGAACCCTTGTATATAACCCCTAAGGGCTAAACGGTTCCATTGCAGATGTAAAAAAAATCACGGTAGTCTATAACCAAATTAAAAGGCAAGCTATCACAGCTAGGCTTCACTGAAAATAACGTACCTACTTGGAGACGGAAACCTTTACTGCCATTGGCCCGACAAGCACGAAGTCGGTATTTTTCGTATGATGTATTATGAAAGTGATAGAGTGATAGATACACATACATGCAGTTCACATCAATGCGCAATGGTAAGTGAATAAAATGTACCCATAGGAACTTGATTTAGACATCTCCATAAAATAAATGTTACGTTGCTTCTCCTGAGACCTAAAATATTTTACCTAATTACGGAAGTTAAGTACTTAAAGAACCCATGACAAAAGTTCGTGCTTCTAAATCTGATTAAGTTAGTGTCAGACTGTCAGTTGTCAATCAGCATTAACTTAATTAAATAGATACGAATATCACGCCACAACACCATCATGCAATTGAATATCAATTGCTAAACCAATCGCTATCAGTGGGCAAAGTATTCTGACGAGAGATCACGCCATAAGCGTAGCCCCCGCTGGGCCCACGCGCGGTCTCATTTCACGCGCCTGTTGGTACTTGGTACCCAGTTACATACTGTGCATAATTATGGTTATTGCTTTGTGAAAGTAATAAAGAATAAGCTAGCGTTGGTGGTCTGAACAGATCTGAATAGTATTTTACTGATGGCAGAGCTGCAGTGACGGAGCTCGCGGTAAAGGCACCACCGCATTATCTAATTAATTGAAGCTGTATCGCAGTGTTCCGAGCTATCGTGTTCCGACCAGGGGTGCGACCGCCTATCGACATTGCTACTGTCGTTGTCATTGCTGTCAAATTTTCATGTCGATTTTACTTTATGTAAATAACAATAATCTAAATAATCTACCATTATCGCTTGTTTCTCACCTACGAAAGCAAGAAAAACTATCAGATTATCACTACTGCTTTTAAAGGAGCTACAAATCGACATGAAAATTTGACAGTAATGACAATGTCGACAGCAATGTCGACAGGCGGTCGCATCCCAGGTGGTAATGTACAGTCCTGTAATTTCCGGCACAGAGGTATAATTACTAAGATCGCAAGAGTGGCAACGCACCTACATTATAAACTCTAGTTTTTATTTTTATGATGATGAATGATGATAAATGTAATAAAAAAATTAATGTGCATCTCGTGAATGTCGCGTAAACGAATACCTACCTAGAACATGAACGAACAGATGTTGAGATTTCCACCAACTTCGTAGATAGACGTAGAATACCTATCGCGGACGTGGTCACACTACAAAATAATGCTAATGAACAGTCTCAATAAATATGATTTTGTCTTTATTCACAATCTAGAACCATTATCGTAAATGCACGAAACATAATTTATCAATAACAACGATCGCATAATCATTATCTAGTCACTACGGAATGCAAATGGCCGGTTTATAAACAAACACTGCATCTCAAGGTTTGCGAATGAAATACAGCGGTTTAATGCAAATTACTTACCGACTGATATTGTAATTGATATGAAATGATTAGTTTTAATAATTTTAATCTATTTATTTTACTGCGTTGGTAGAATGGTAGAAGAAGGTACGCCTAAGATCCCCGTTAAGTTGGGTATGTTGTAGTCATTAGATTGTCAGAAGACTCTCGAAATTTGGTTAGAACATGGAACTCAGATAATTGGATGGAACAGGTAGTGGTAACAACTTATGTTTTTTTTATGTAATGGAAGTGGCAAACAAGCATGCAGTTCACATTGATGTTAAGTGATGACTGCAGCCTATAGACATGTAGCGTCTACTACATTAAGGCGCCAACTAGTGGAATACAATGAAACCTTACAGTACTTGTCTAGTACGATAGATGGCGTGCAGTCGAATTACATCGCACATACGAAGATTTCTCAAGAGTTGGCATATATACAACTTCCCAACGTCAATCGTTGGGCCGCGGACCGCCAGGCGCTACCACCTCGAGTGGTCATCCTCCCTTTTCGTCGGAGGAACACTTCTACCCGTTCCTCCACAGATACACAAAGACCGAGGTCAAAATGCAGATGCATTACCACTCCCGAGCCCTAAGGTGCTATGCCTCTGTGCCGGAAATTATATATTAGGTAATGCGGTGGTGCCTACGCCCGCGAGCTCCGTCACTGGAGCTCTACCACCAGTAGCAAATCGTGGGGATTTAATGCACAAGAAAATCTGAGGTCCAAATGCACAGGTGTTACCACACTGGCCTCCTAAGCCTTAAGTGGTTTTGCCTCTGTGTTAGTCATTACAGTAAACGAATGAGCATTCTTAGCCTGGGTTGCACTACGATATTTGTTAAAGTTAAAAGTTATTGTAACATTTCACATCCTTCTCAAGCTTTAAGAGATTTCCTTAGATGAGGGTGTGTGATGGATGACCGCTAGTGGCAAAATGAAAATGCGCGTTGCCGTGCTTCAGAGGGCACGTTAAGCCGTCGGTCCCGGTTGCTATTGATAGATAGCAGGCGTTAAACCATGTCGGATGCTTTTTAGGCGGTTTGAAAACATCCGACAGCGGGTTGGCCACTAACCCGTATCTCCACCAACCCGCATTGGAGCAGCGTGGTGGAGTAAGCTCCAGGCCTCCACCCAAAAAGGGGAGAGACTCGCGCCTTCATTCGAGACGAGAAATAAATAGCCGACTCTCGAGACTCTCGAATTCCGGCCAACACGAAATAAGGACTAAAGTCAAGCTCCCATTTTGCCGCTTTTACTTATGAAAACGTCACCCGCGCACTACAAACACGTGCAGCGGACTTCTCACTATACCGCATCATACAGACCGCATAGTCCGACACATGTAAAGCGTTCATAAAATAACTTTGAAAACTGAGTCACAGGCTGCTTCAACCAGTTCGAGCGCTGATAATAAAGATGAACAGCCTTCGAAATCAAAGAAATCTAAGCCAATGACTCAACAAACTTTAAACTTTGCACAACGCTAGAAGACCCTTTGTGAAATTGTATCAGGTTTAGCTGCAAAAGATGGTCTCACCATTCGACAAGTCACAAGAAGGGAATTTATAAAAGAATCAATTCAGAGTAAAGGATTAATGTTACTTACGTTTTGTATTTCTAACTTGTAGTTCAAAGTATGTTACAATAAAGGATTGAAGAAAATACAAATATTTTTATTTTAATTTTATTTTCAGTTTCATTTACAATTTCGTACGAAAGACTCCAGAGTCGAGACAACTCGAGAAATTGGAGTCGAGAATTGTCAAACTCGAGAAAAAAATGAGGCGAGAAACCGGAAACCCTAGTGGCAACGCATCTGCATTTTGACCTGTGGTTTTTATGTATAGAATAGTATAGAAGATGTCTATATTCTACAGTCATCACTTAACATCCACATAAACTTAGAACATAGCGTTTCATTTAAGAATTTCGTATTTGCTGTTTTTTTTTTTAATTTTGTCTATCGTAAGCAACGCGACTAAGAAACTTTTTTATGCCATACGTACCTACCTATCTATAGTGAGGGTCTAGTCTTGGACACTCTTGGGACAGTACACAAAAGATCCCTGGTCGAAGTATAACCGGCAGCCCAAAGTACGTGGTCTAAGATACCTATAGGTATATTAATGAGTACAAGAAGAAAGTTAGCTACTCACATATTACCACAATCTTCAGTACTCGCCCCGCGTAAATGATACAATCCATCCGTTCCGTATGAATAGCACTCCACTTATTCAACACTTGGCTGTATTTTCAAAATAATTCACTTAAGTTATAATGCACTGCAATATCATTTGTTTACACTTATGCAAAATCAAACTCACTGACTTTTGGATAAGTACTTGTATCAAAAATACCTAATATAAGTAAAAGGCCTTTATATTTCACGTGTTATAACAACATTGCAACATCTGGCTTAATCACACACTGTTTTTCAATATTTTCTTGTAATTTTCACAAATATAGGCATACAATCCTCACCAGTGTCGAACTTCACACGAATATTTTTAAATTAAGCGCGAAAATTAAAATTCAAAATGGACGACGCGTTTAGGCAAAAGCACACATCCGTACTGCCACGGACCTCACAGACTCCATCGGTTGTGGGTCACCGCCTACAGCCTGCAATGAGATCATAAAGTTGTTTCGAGTATAATTTACACTTACGCATAACGCAATGCAACTAGCCTAACAGGCTTTGCATGATAATACATTCCTAAACCGTTAATTGGGAGTCGACTGATTGGGACTGTAAATGAAAACCAAGATTAATTACTTGGTAGGTAAGTAAGTACGTATAAGTTACCTATTTGTTCGCAGTTGATTCCACAAACTATGTGATAAAGTTATTAACTGATGGTAGAGCTTCAGTGACGGAAGTTCAGGGCGTAGACGCCATCTTTAATCTATACTTATAATAAAACTGTAGAAGTTCAAATTCTGTACATTGAAAATATTGAAAAAATAAATACCAGGGGATGTTACTAGATCGATACCGAACACAAATATTTGATTAGAAATTTTTTTGTCTGTCTGTCTGTCTGTCTGTCTGTTTGTTCAAGCATCATACAAAATCTACCGGTCCGATTACGATGAAACTTGGTATATTTATACTTTAACCTTTGGCGCACAACACTGGGTACTTTTTATCCCGAAAAAATGTATGTTTGTCTGTGTGTGTGCACGCTAATTTCAAAAATGGCTTATCCGATTTTAAGTTTTTACTAATATATTGTGGTAAGTTTCACTTAACATTTACTGTTTGTTTTATATCAATCGGTTCAGAAATAAAAAAGTAACCACAATTTAAAGAATCATATCGAATATTTTTAAACTATTCTGAATCTGTCTTTTCTAGGGTTCCGTATCTAAAAGGTAAAAACGGACCCTATTACTCATCCTCCGCTGTCTGCCTGTCTGTCCCTCCATCCGTCTGTCTGTCCCCAGGCTGTATCTGATAAACAGTGATAGCTAGAAAGCTAAAATTTTCACAAATTATGTATTTCTGTTACCGCTATAGCGACAAAATTGAATACTAAAAATAAGAAAATGAAAATGTAAAGGGGTCCAAGGGGGCATACAATAATCGTGTTTTTTTTTCGTATATTTTTTGCTCGATATCAATAACGGTATCAAGTATACACTAAAAATTTTCACAGAATTTTTAGGTCTTATGTTGTATATTACCTTCCAACAAACGAAATTTTTAGGGCATTTTTTGTACGGAACCCTTCGTGCACGAGTTCGACTCGCATTTGGCCGGTTATTCTCTGTTAGTAACATTAAGCATACCGCATAGCAGCGTCCCGGCATAAAACAATCTCCGCTATGATCACCATTCAGCATGCCAAGCGTGGCAATTATGGCGTGTTCTTTCCTTATGACGCACAACACTTTAGGAGCATCTTCGGGAAAGGCTTTGTCCAGCGGAGACGGATGGACGTCTTTCGGATGTGATTATGATGATAGCGATGGTGGTGGTGGTGGTGGCGTTAGTGGTGTTGGTGGCATTGGTGATGTTTGTAGTGGTGGTAGTGGTGGTGGTGGTGGCGTTGGTGTCGTTGGTGGCATAGGTGTTGTTGGTGACTCTGGTGGTGGTGTTGGTGGCGTTAGTGGTGCTGGCGGTGGTTTTACTGGCGGTGGAGGCATTGGTGGCGTTGGGGATGTTGGTGGTGTTGTTGGTAGTTTTGGGGGCGTTGGTGGCATTGGTTGTGGTGGTGGTGGTGGTTTTGGTGGCGTTTGTATCAGTGGTGGCATTGGTGGCGTAGGTATTTGGTGACGGTGATGGCGTTGATGGCGTTGGTGACGATTGTAGTGGTGGCGGTGGTGGTGGTGGCATTAGTGGGTAAAAATGCACAACGTTAATATTCAATTTTTCTCTTCTGCCGGCTCTTACGGGGTGCTTATATTATGCATAGATCTATCTTTTATGTTTAAAAATTGACAGAAAATTTACAAAAGTTTAAAATAATTTTCTATAAAAAAATATTATGCATAGAAGTTTAAAATGGCATTTACGAAAATACGGTTCAGCATAGGATGGACGCGCGTTTAAACACACAATTTTTCGCAATCCTAGCAGCCTGTGTGCTTTTATCCCCGATGATCATACGTCTAATATCGTGTACAGAGAAGCATTACTGCAAATAGATTTTTTTAGCTACCCAAAAGTGTTTATGGTCCAAAATGAACCAAAATGTATATCCAAAAGCGCTGCCTAATGTCCCAAAGCCACTATTCCACGCAAACAAAGTTGCGGGCACAGCTAGTTATATAATAAATAGGTAGGTATATGTTTGTTGCTTAGAGACCTCGTAGGGCTTAGCTTAAGGCTTCCGTGATCACTGCTACCACTTACCACCTAAGCCTTTCTTAAAAAATTACTTTTTTTAGAAAGTCCTAAAGCCTTTAGTAGTCTCTTCAAAAACTTAACGCTTGTGAATACAAGCGTGAAGCGATTGGTTTAGCAATTGATATTCAATTGCAAGATGGTGCTGTGGCGTGATATGCCTATCTATTTAATTAACGTTAATGCTGATTGACAACTGACAGTCTGACATGAACTTAATCAGCACGAACTTTGGGCACGGGTTCTCTAAGTAACTTCCGTAATTAGGTAAAATATTTTAAGTCTCCGGAGAGGCAATGTAACATTGAGACCTCTAGGTTTTATGCAGATGTCTGAGCCATAGTACCTACCTACATATTTTATTCACTTACCATTGATGTGAACTGTAGGTATGTGTACCACTTTCAATAAACTTCATACGAAAAAAAATCGTTCACTAGCAGTGTAGGGTTTGGTTTCTCCAAGTACCTACGTTTTTATCAGCGAAGCCTACTTGCGGTGTTTGTGTTCCTCCGTTTAGCCGATAGAGGATGGGGATACTTCCTTTAGAAAGTCATAAAGCCTTTAGTAGTTTTAGAAGAAACTGCCTGCAACTGAATGTAACTACCTCTGTCCACCTCTTGGGAAGCCGCCGCTTACGTTTTGTAAGTTTTATCCCACGTAGCCTGTAACGTGAGGACACATTACCAAACTCTGAGGATGGCATTGGGACACTTGATTGATTGGGAAAATCCCAACAGCACTTACTTATTCCCCGACCCGGAGCTCGAATCCAGGACCTTAGTAGCAGGCCACTAATACTAGGCGTAGTATTAGTGGCCTGCTACTAATAGACGCACAATGGGTACATCAACTTTATGAGTAATACCTAGTCAATCAACTTATAAAATATACCTACTGAGAAACAGAACCCTACATTGTGCGTCGGCCGACTCTATAATGCACCTGAACTATCTAGCAGATGGACAACCGGAATTAAAAATTACCCTTGGTACACCTAACTCACAAAAGGTGTACCATGGGTCGAAAAAATTACCCCTGGTTCACTCAGGTGGACTAAGTAGGTGTACCACTGGCAATGACCGGCCATAATCATCACGCTTGGCATGCGGATAGGCGATGGCAAAAGCGGTAGTTTTATCGATGGACGCTGCTACCCATCCTGCGTTATTGCACTTATAACCGCCTATTTGATTTGACTGCCATTGTACACTAGCGGATGCGTTGGGTTTGTGCGGTGGGGTTGTCACGACCCGACGCCACCATGGACCATATAATGCGTTATAAAATATATCTACACCTGTCTGCAGGTTTTGGTATGAACTACACTTCACGCGAACACTAAACTGTAGACAATAAAATGCTCTCGCGACTCTGACTGAGCGCGCACAAATGATTTCACCACTTAATGACATGTAAGGTGACGAATCCTTTAACGGAACTGCTTTGCAATAAGTAGATACCTACAATCAGAAACTGTATTAAAAGATGAGGCCGTTAGTTCATTAGCTAGCGATTGGTTAAAAAACGTAACATAACTTCACGCCTGTAATCCCCGAAGGGGTAGGCAGAGGTAAATGCATGCATTCAAGCATACATGCAAACACCCACGATTCGCCGGTTACGTTTTTGGCCCATGTAACAGGTGGCGATCCTGTTGACATCACCGGGCACATTACCAAACTTCGAGGTACTGGGAAATTTCCAGAAAATGGAAAAATCCCAATAGAACCCGAGATAAAGGACTTTAGACCATTATCTCTGATAACACCCTACCCGGGAATCTAACCCAGGACCTCAGCGTAGTAGTAGTAGACTGCTACCACTAGGCTACCGAGGCAGTTAAAAAATGTATTCCGATTTTATGTACGGTGCGGTTAGACCGTTCCAGTAGAGGTACTGCGATAACGCGGGGTGGGCAGCAGCAGCATTTACTAGTTTTACTACTAGTAGAGTACTAGTTCCAGTATAGGAACTTGCCCTCAAGTTCACACAGTAGGCACCTAGGCACCACCGTATAACCTAATCTATCTGCCGTGAAATGATAGTGTTCCCTGGTTCACCCAGGTGGACTAAGTAGGTGTACCACGGGCAATGACCGTGTTCGTGTTCCGGTTAGACGGTAATGTATGGCCCCTTAGGTCTCAGGGGCGGCAACGCATCTGCACGCATTGATATTGAACTCTGGTTATTGATCCAAGAAGATCCTATCCATGTTTCCAAAGAGGGAAATTCTTTTTTTTAATTACATTTATTCCTTTGTTTTCCTCACCAAAATATACATTTATAATGGACCTATTTATCGTCTCTCTGGGTGTGTTTTTTTTGTGTGTGTTGTTTGTTACTTTGATTGTGTATAAATACATACCCAGACAAAAGTAAAACAAAAAATGTATTCAAGTAACTTTCAGATTTAATTCTAACTAAGTACAAAGTGCACGTACAAACGTTCTATATTAATTTCTTTGGCGACAACAGAATCGCAGTGAAAATAAATAGCTCCAAAAAAAATGCAATGGTACAAAAATCTGTGACATATAGATAGGTATGTTATAGGATAGAAAATACAATATAGGGAAATAAAATTACCTTTAAACCATACAAATGTTATAGGCTAAATATTAAATAGGAGTAGTATTTTGTTATTAATCATAATGCCCGGACATCTTCCATCCCTCTCTCTGAGATCGGATTCAGAGCACCCCGAGATGGTCAATTAGTTACTCAACTGGATTGATTTATTCATAATGCCCAGGCATTATGCATATTGCCCTATAAAACGAAGTCCATTGATGCCGTATTCCGTGATTATTGATACCGTAGATGCCGGTCTTAAATGACAGGAATCTACGGTAAAAATTGAATTAGTTATCAACGCCACCTATCGGCATGTACTCGAAGAGAACGGCTTTCTTGTCGTAGCCGCAGCGGAAGAGGTTCCAAGCGAGCTCCTCCGGACTGTCACCCTTCTGTTCCAAACAGCTCTCCAACACCTGTTTGCGAAAAACTGTTATTTGCTGATTCGTAGTAAAGCTCGTAGTCTCTCTGCCCTTTTATGGTAGTGATTAATTATAAGATACTTATTCAGTTCATATGGGTTGTTGGCCCCCTGCTCCTGCACTTTAGAGGACCTCCAATAGGCAAATGATGCTGCAGTCGCTGTAGCGAGTTATTGGGCAGACAAAATTTGACAAATTAAAACGTATCGAGCCGAAAAGAAGAAGAAGTTCATATGGGTAGGAATTGCAGCGTACACAGAAAGCAAGGGTCAAAAAGTAAATGCGTTGTCATGTCACATATCGGTAGGTCTCAGGGGTGGCAAAGGCAACGCATATCTACATTTTGACCTCCGGTTTTGTGTAGATGTCTATAGGCTGCAGTCATCACTTAACATCAATGTGAGCTGCATGCTTGTTTGCCACCTTCCATACATAAAAAGACTCCGGGCGTGTGAGAAGCCATCGAGCCACCCGGGCCAGTCCGACCCTGGCACCTGCGTGCTCGGGCTCCAACACTTATTTAAAGTAAAAACAATGATTCAACACTTCTTTTAAGTAGGTATAAATCATTCCAAAAAAAAAGAAATTTACAAACCTTAGTAGCATTCTTCGACATCTTTCCAAGCAGGGCTGCCTTCTGCAGCTTGCCGTCCTTCCCTACCACCTTACATTTGAGCAGGATGCAATACACGTGGCTCCTTAGTCGAGGGTCGTCCACTAACTGGCCGTTCAGTAGGGACTCCACAAGCTTCGGCTCCACTCGAGACTGCGGGAGGCAGGCTTCGGAGTGCGCTCGGAACATCGCTTTCTCTTCTTTGCCTAATGTCTGAAAGGTTTGACAAATTTAGGACGAATTGGTACTAAGTTCTTACTTTAATTTTACTATCGTTACATTTATTAGACCGACGGCTTCACGTGTTCTCTGAGGGGAGGGCTTCCTCACAGAAAAAAAACCGAGTACAGCTTTTTCCGACCTGGGTATCGAACTCGAAGTCTTCAGCATCGCGATTGCAACCGCTGGACCGGCGAGACATCAGAGTACACCTGTACAGTTATGCCCATATAGGCTTATAGAAGAATATACAAAATACTTACGACGCAGTTTTTGCATTCTGCAGACACCTGAAATTTAAAAAGAAAAATATTTAATACTTAACATCAAGGTATAAAGTTAAGAAACTAAGAAAAGAAGTTAAGGAACTTTACTGGTGGTAGAGCTCCAGTGACGGAGCTCGCGGGCGTAGGCACCACCGCATTACCTAATATACTTGCCGTTAAATGGTAGTGTTCAGCACTATCGTGTTTCGGTCAGGTGGTAATGTACGGCTCTGTAATTTCCGGCACAGAGGCATAACACCTAATGCCTCAGGAGTGGCAGCGCATTTGCATTATGACCTCTGGTCATTGTGTGGGTGTCTATAGGCTGCAGTCATCACTTAACATCAATGTGAACTGCACGCTTGTTTGCCACTTTTGTTACATAAAAAAAAAAAAAAAAAAAAGAAAGAAATCTGTGTTAATCCTGAACACTACGCAAGACGTTTGCGAAATAGATAGAGGTAGCTGCACATAAAAATTTTTCAAACTGTTGTCAGAGAAATGCCACCTCAGTCTGCCCGAGACCACGGAAGCTGAAAAAAGACCGAAATGTCGGGTTCGATTTTAAATAGTCATTTTAGTTTAATATACGCGAGATAAATCTGAAAACTAGTTTTATTTCAATGAGTGCAGCTCGCGAAAACCTAAGAACATACTATGTTAAGAAAGCTATCAAAAAAGTTGATAGAGCTTGTATATTGCCATTTCACTACGACGACATATTATTTTAATAAATAGGTGTAGGCGTAAGGACATGTCAACCCCACCGTTTATTCATGGAAGAGAACTCTTCCACTTGTAGGTACAGTCAGTCAATCGAATAATAAAACCATTCCAGGAAGGCAGTAGTATATCTCTCTCGAGAGAGCGTAGGCACCACCGCAATACCTAAATGTTTAGCACTATCGACTTCCGGTTAGATGGTAATGTATCAATTATACATTTTACAATATCACAGAGACATATAGATACAGTTAACAACTGGTTTTAGGGATGCCAATGCATCTGCGTTTTACCTCTGATTTTTGTAGATGTAAATATGCCGCAGTCATCACTTAACATCCATGTGAATTACATGCTTGTTTCATAAAAAAAACAACAGTATACCTGATGCAAGACAGTGAGCACAAAAGTGAGCAGTAAGCACTTCATGTCGTCTCCCTGTGGCAGGCACAGCGGCAGGAGCAGCAGCACAGCAGCCAGCGGCAGCCGCAACAACGTTTGCACGAGCACTCGCGCGCGCATCGCCGCATCCGACCATATATGCGCGCGCGCATCTCGCTGGCCCCTACCACTGAACTGGATCGAAATGTGGTCTTGCTTATAACTGAAATATTAATCTTTTTTTACACCAAAGTTTTGAAGAAAATAAATCTTTAAATCTTCTATAATCTATAAATCTCTCTTCATAATTATTATTATGATGTTTCATCGATAAAATAAGTGCATGTTTTCGAAATATAGGTATAGATACACAGTGGCATCTCCACAAGCTCGCTACCGAGTCTTAGGAATCGAATTAGTCTTAACGAATTAGGAATTAGTCTTTATGAAGATAATGATGAATGTGTAATTCATCATTATCTTCATACATGCACGCCGATTCGTACGAAGAAGAACGTGAGGTGTGTCAGTACCGGGGTATCTGGCGCTCCACACTATTTGCCTACCCCGCGAGGGACTTAGCGTGCAGATACACATATATTTTATGAGATGTTTCATCAATCCCGTGGATGTTTCCCAGTGCCACCCTTGGAGCTTGTCTCTGAAGATGTCAAGGCTTGCCACCTATTACAAGGGACATCTATGCTAACTGCCTCAGTAGTCTAGTGGTAGAAGGCCGCAACTGCAACATCCCCAGTGTTGCAGTTGTGTCGATCCCCGGGATAAAAGTACCCAGAGATGTCAATGGGCTCGCCACTTATCACATGGGACAAAACGTAACCAGCCAATCTTGGATATTTGCATTTATTAAATGCATGCATTTACATTTGCCTTTTCTTCAGGGAATACTGGCATGATATTACGGTAAAAGTAAAAACAAAAAGTATAGCATTGTGATATTCGTGGTAAAGGCCGCACGCAACTCGCTACATATCGCTGCGCGTTGTTTTGTAAACAAGGTGCGCAAGCGCACCGGATGATTTGGCTCACCAATCACTCGCCAAATATGCAAAGGCTTTGTCTTTATTCAAAGCTATTATCATGGCATTTGTTTACTTTAATCGCCTTTTGGAATGCCTCCTCGAATGTATAGTTAGTTGGATTTATTGTTACATGATGTAGTAGATGAAGTTAGCTGCACATAATAATTTTTCAAACTGCTGTCAGACAAATACCACCTCAGTCTGCCCGAGACCACGAAAGCTGAAAAGCGACCGAAACGTCGGGTTCGATATTAAATAATCATTTTAGTTTAATATACGCGAGATAAATCCGAAAACTAGTTTTATTTCAGTGATATGGTAGGCCTATTTAAAAATATTAAAAATAAAAATAAATATTATATATAATATATTATCCGTCGCTATAGGCATGATGTAGAAACTGCAATGGGCAGACTACATGACAGAAAAAAATATATACAGTGGAACATATTATGGAACATCCTTCTTGTTTTGAAGTCGGTTAAAAAGACGGAAAAATCATGTCTTAACAAAAGAAACATAAGATTCTGCTTTAAAAGGATGGGGAAGAGAAAAAGATCTTATTTCCTATCAACTTAACGAAAAAATAGTTTTAAACAACGGATCGAACTCACCTTTTACGTTTTGACGGACTTAAATTTAGGTTCTATTATTGTCCGCAACTACAGCGTTTATCGGATATTTCTTGTTCCTTGTTGGCTTGATAGATATTTCTGGAACGCAAGCTTTATTTTAATTTAATATTGAGATGTTAAGTAAACAATTTGAAAGAGGTAGAGCGATGCCGTAGATTCAATCTGATTTAAGATTTAGTTATACTAAAATTCAACAGAGCATCCATTTATCGGTAGGTATTTTTTTTTTATTAATTCACAAAATCCACAGATCTTAAAGGTACTTTCATTTAACTTATATATATATATATAACGGTTTGACGACCCGGTTAGTCCAGCGGTGTGAGATGACCGTTTGATTCGAAGGGTCGCGGGTTCATCCCCGCACCGGGACAAATATTTGTATGCCTACAGATGTTTGTTTCGGGTCTGGATGTTTGTTTGTGTACCTATGTGTTGTATGCTTACAACGGCACCCACGATACAGGTTTATACCTAATGTGGGGCTGTGAGTGTAAGCGTATTTTATTTATTTATTTATTTTATATATTTATATATATCTTACATCCAATTACGGATTTACTTTATATATGTAAAAATAATAAAATAACAGTCATTAAAGAGCAGCACGGTGTTGATTGTATACATTACTAAAGGTAGGGTACAATAAATTGTGAAAAGATGGCAGAGTGGCAGGTACACACTCATATAGCAAACAAATAATGTATTGTACATAATGATAAGTCACATAGGTATATGTGCGATAAACAAAATTAACTATTCGGCCAATTCCAATAATGAATTTGTAAATTGATCAATTATGTTATATCAGGGAACTGGCCGCTTGATCACGTAGGAGCCTTTCTTAGTAAGTAGTAGCATGATGTTAAAAACCTTCGCTTTTCGTCCTTAAAATTATAAGATATTTAACTGTGTATTAGTGTGTGTGTGTGTAATGTGTTGTTCATAGTTAAATAAAACTGTTATCCTCAGTCTTTTTATCATTCGTTGGTACTGAATGATCGTAATGCCGTCTCCTCTGCAAGCAGCGAGTGGCGGGCAGAGCCACGCTAAACGCCGCCCCTCTCTGGGTTCCTCTGTCTCCCCCCGCCACGACAAAACGGAAACCTCCTATTTATGGCGGTAGGCGCCTCAAGAGCTACATACTTGTTCCAGTCAAGCAGCGTATAGACGACAGATACATATTACGTCCCTCTACTGACTGACGAGGTGCTCGCAGGCTCAAGACATTGAGCTCATCGAATGGAATGATGAAAAGAGGATTTTTCTAGGAAGTTTTCGGAAGAGCGATGGATGTGAGGATGAGTAAAGCTGAGATAATGGAAACAGTTTTTAAAGTAAGGATAGGACCGTGGATGAAATAGAAGACAGTAAAGAATTAACAGAATTTGTGCTGTACAGCTCAGACAGCTCTCGCGCCTTGCGCGTCTCGGAAACAAATTGAGCTGATTGGATCAGATGGTTCCAAAAGTTGAAATAAGTTAAACAGCTCCCGCGGTTAAAACGGTTCAAACAAATCATACAGGTCCCGCGGCTGTCGCAACTTAAGTTGAGTTCAGCTGCGAACCGGCTCGCATCTCCGGTCCAAGTAATTGAACCGCGATCTGAGCTTCGGTTCACGTTTATCTGTTGAGTTACCCACGGTTACCAGCTACACGAGCTACATAGGTGTAAAAGGCACGCACTGTTTAGTGTGCACCCGGTGCATGCAGACGGCGGCGGGCGGGGGGGGCGCGCGGCGCGGGGCGCGGCAGGCGCGCTGCAGCACGCACGGGGACACGCCCAGCGCCAGCGACACCGTCACCACCAGCGGCAGCCACATGCCCGCGCCCCGCTCCTGCGTCCGTAACGACCTCATTTCAACCTTACATTGCCTACCATACTATACATTGGTCTACCTTTGGGTATAACAATGCTAAACGTCCTCGCTTTTAGGGCGCTCCCCTATATAGACAGAAAGGAGATGTTGCGAACTCGGCTCTCGTTCGTACACGTCCTCAAAAAACGGGTAAATTAAAGAAGAATCCGAAAAAAATACAATTAATTTATTCATGAATATATTTTAGAGTTACAACCACATTTAATTCAAACGATTTAATCATTTTCAACCATATTCAACATGGCGGCGATACAGCCGACGCTTCTTTAAATTGGAAATCGATTAGTTTAAGTTCTTAGTATTAACACATGAAATCGATTTCGATAGTATTTAAAAATATTACTTTTTTCTCCAAGTACTATAATACAAACAAAAAACAATTAAAAAAAAAATTAAAAAATGACATCGCCCGCCATATTCGCCATGTTGGTTTGAGTTGCAATTCTAACTGCAAATAATATTTTGTAACTGCAAACAAAGCTAAATAAGTGAAACTATGCAGTAAAAAACCTTTTTATATTGATTTTGTCTGTTGTACGGTGTACAACACCCTTAAACTTAGGTTAAGTATTAGTCATACAATAAACGCAGTTTGCAATTTACACCGGCATCGCACGGACGTCTTTCTATTACCGACCGGTCCCATCAACAGTTATTACACGTTATTGTATAGGGTAGCAACCACCCCGTACATATTGGTCCTTCGAGCCTCCGAGGGCGGGATCACATCTTCGCGAGTGACAACAAGGTTATTCGTGTGTTTGTGATTTCGTTTAAGTGCCAGTGTGCATTTTTATCAAGGATTTATCACGTATCTCTGGCTTGGCATTTGCCGCCGAGATAAGTTAGCGTCCTGGAAATAAAGCAAGTATTTCCGAGGACCACCAGCAAGGATCTGTGGATCGCAATCAGGAGCGAGACTAGCAGAGTAGCAAGTAGTATCAAGTATCAAGTAAGATCTTTCCTTTTCACTGATTATTGTATTTTATCAAGATGTCTTTGTTAGAAGATCTATTGTCTAAACAAAAACAAATCACAGGTGCTATAAATACGCTTTTTAGTAACTTCAAGAAAGATGGGCCGGATCGTAAAACATCAGATTATATCAGGAGACGTATTGAAATGTTAGATGCCTATTGGCAGGAGTATCAAGCAAACCATAAGAACCTCCTCCAATATCCTGACCAAAACGATGAGTATTTCGTTAGCAACCATTATCAGCAAACAAGAGATTTTTACATGTCAGTGCGCGAGAAGATTATGTCTACTCCAACATCATCTATTATAAGACCAGCAACTCCGTTAGCAAGTAAACCAGCAGACATTTCTGATACTTTAACAAAATCTCAGGGCGTCAATAGCAAGTTAGACGACTTAATCAAAAAACAAATGAGTAATTTTAAGGCTTTTTCAAGAACGGCTAGCAATATTAATCTGGAGGATATAACAGAGAAATGGGAATTCCAAGATATTTTGAAAAATTTGGAGAACAGGTGGTCCGTTATTGATGCAGTTCATTGGGAATTAGATAGCGAATTAGATGGCAGTAATTTACAATATGACATGAAGTTCTTGGAGCATGAGAGAACCTACCACCAGATCAAGAAAGCTCTCAACAGCAAACTGTGGTCAATGGCTCACAGAGAAAAAATTACTCCACAGATGGAAGTGCCAAATTTTCATGGAAACTATCATCAGTGGGTGAGCTTTAAAGATCTGTTCACGGAAGCAATCCACAACAATAGCTTCTTATCAAGTGCCCAGAAGATGCAGTTTTTAAAATCAAAGGTTAAGGGCGAAGCGGAACGCCTCATTCAACATCTGAGTATTAGTTCTGACAATTACCGTATTTCTTGGGATATTCTGCAGCATAGGTACAATAACATAAAGATGATATTTTCAGCGCACGTCAACATTTTATTGAATCTACCAGTTGCTCAGCAAGCATCCGTCAATCACATCAAACGTATTCACGACACAATCCAGGAGACGCTGAATGCCATCAAGAATCTTGGAGTGGATGTCACATCATGGGACCCTCTTATTGTACATATTTTGAGTCAAAAATTGGACGTTGATACATATAACGAATATATTTCGTCGATCAAGCAACCTCGTGAATTACCTAATTTACCTGATTTTCTTACATTTTTAGAGAGCAAATTTACGAGTTTAGAGTCTAGTAGAAGAAAACAAGAGCCTAGTAATCAAAAACAGCAGCTACCATCAAGGTCAATGGATAATTTTAATCATAAAAAATCTTTAAATTTTAAACAATCATACCAAAGTAACAAAGATATGTCGCAATCAGTCGTGGGAAACAAATTTGCCCACCTGAACTGTCC
Source organism: Macrosoma leucophasiata (assembly GCA_036365455.1). Lineage (NCBI taxonomy): Eukaryota > Metazoa > Arthropoda > Insecta > Lepidoptera > Hedylidae > Macrosoma > Macrosoma leucophasiata. Next base: position 704,540 of record JAWQUS010000004.1, on the reverse strand, counting down.
AGTTTGTAACGGTGAGCATGGCATATACTTTTGCAGACAATTCCTGGGACTACCGCTTGCAAGTAAAAAACAGTGTATATCTCAACTAAGTTTATGCGAAAACTGTCTGTATAATCATTACGGCAAGGCGTGTTTATCAATGAAGCGATGTCGCGAATGCAACGGGTGTCATAATACAATACTTCACGATTTATATAAACAAGGTGCAAATTATAATCGTGGGAATCAAAGAAATTCAAATTCTCACTTAGCTCAAAATGAGACTGAAATGCCCGAAATTTTGTTAGCTACAGCGATGGTGAATGTCCAAAAAAGAGATGGTACTTATCAAATTTTGAGAGCCCTGATAGATCAAGGTTCCCAAACTTCTCTTATCACAGAGAACGCTGCACAGCTGTTGGCACTACAGCGCCAAAAATGTCAAGGAATTATAAGTGGCATAGGAGCAAGAGATAACAGCTGTAAGGGCATTATAAATATTGCGTGTTCATCAACAAGTAATGATGATTGTATTTTCAGTACAGAGGCCTATATCATGAAGAGCCTCACCAAGCATTTACCAACCTACACATTTTCGAAGCCATCTTTGGAATATCTGAAGAATATAAAACTAGCAGATCCGGAGTTTAACGTCAGCCGTCCGGTTGATCTTTTGTTAGGAGCAGATGTATATCCTCATATTATATTGGATGGTATATGTCGATCACAAAATTCAACATTAATTGCCCAACAGACCCGTCTAGGATGGATTTTGTGTGGGAGCACCAAGACCTTTCAATGCAATGTCGTTCAAGTCGATACAAAGCAAATTCAGAAATTTTGGGAGTTGGAAGACATTGGTGAAGAGAATTCGTACTCGTCCGACGATTTAGAGTGCATCAAATTCTATGACGAAACTACTGCACGTGGGTCAGATGGGAGATATCAAGTACGCCTTCCGCTGATCTCAAATTTCGACAAAGAACTTGGTCAGTCAAAATCAAAAGCCGTAGCTCAGTTTATACAGTTAGAAAAAAAACTATCAAAAAACCCAGATGTTTCAAAACAGTATAAGGCATTTGTACACGAATATCAAGAATTAGGACATATGAAAATATCAGAACCATCAAGTAAGCAGATACCGGAATGTTACCTGCCGCATCATTGCGTAGTTCGTGACGATTCGACAACGTCGTCATTACGCGTTGTTTTTAACGCATCTGCTAAAACAACAACTGGAAAAAGTTTGAACGACGTCATGAAAAAAGGACCGAATTTACAACAAGATATATTTACACTTATTTTGAAATGGAGGCAGTATAAAATCGGATTTACAGCTGACATCGAAAAAATGTTTAGGCAGATATGGGTACATTTAGAAGATCACGATTTACAGAAAATAGTATGGAGATATAATTATCACGAAAAATTACGAGAATATGCGTGTACTACTGTAACTTATGGCACGAAAGCCGCGCCTTTTTTAAGCATGATGACGTTGAAACAGTTGGCCAAGGATGAATGTGAAAAATATCCGGTAGCGTCCAAAATTGTCGAGCAAGCATTTTATATGGATGACCTTGTACATGGAAGTCATTCACATACTGAAGCAATTCAATTACAGCAAGATCTTATAGCTATATTAAAGCTCGGCGGCTTTAATTTGAGAAAATGGTCGTCAAACGATCCTGATTTGCACCAGAATCAAGAAAATCAAGTAAAAGAAATAATCAGTCACAAACAATCGGAATCAACAAAAACTTTAGGTATTCAATGGAATCCTACGCAAGACAATTTTTCATTCTCATCGAAAATTGAATCGACGGATGAAAGGGTCACAAAGCGGTCTATATTATCCGATATATCCAAAATTTTCGATCCTCTTGGGTGGATCGCTCCAATTACAACAAAACTCAAAATTTTGTTTCAAGAGGTTTGGCTGTCAAAAATTAACTGGGATGACACAGTTCCTGAAAATATTTATAATCAGTGGATTAAGATAAAAGATGAGTTACACAATATCAATAAATTTAAAATACCCAGATGGTTCGGTATAGTGACGTCAAGTAGTATCGAATTACATGGGTTTTGCGACTCGTCACTGAAAGCGTATGCGGCAGTCATTTACTGTAAAATAAAAAGCACGGATGAAAAGAAATCAAGAGTCACATTAGTAGCATCAAAATCAAGATTAGTACCATCGAGTAAGAACGTGTCGTTGCCTCGCCTCGAACTATGCGGCGCTCTCTTGCTATCAAAACTTATGAACAAGGTCAAGGAATGTTTATCAGGATACGATATCAAGATCTACGGATGGTGCGATTCCACAGCAGTACTGGGTTGGATACAAGGCGATCCAGGCAGGTGGAAAACGTTTGTAGCGAACCGTACACGACAAATAACAGAGATAATGCCTCCTGCGTGTTGGCGATACGTCAAATCACAAGAGAACCCAGCCGATAGTGCCAGCAGAGGTTTATCTGTGTCTCAGTTGGGCAGTCACTCTTTGTGGTGGCAAGGACCACTGTGGCTACGAACCTGCAATCCTGAAAAAGAAGAAAATCAAGTTAAATACATAACAGAAGAGGAAATTAAAAAACAATCAAGCAAGCAAGTTCATGTAGCTATCAATCAAGAAGATAGCATTATCAGCAATTTATTGAGCAAACATGGCTCCTTATTTAAAATATCGCGTATACTAGCATGGATATACCGATTTATTTCAAGCAAAAATCATGGCAAATTCCTTACCCTGGAAGAAATAAAAGCAGCAAGGCAAAAAATTATCAAGCATCAGCAACAGTATAATTTTTATCAAGAAATAAGCAATTTAAAGCAAAATAATAAAATACAAGCGAAAAGTAAAATATTAAATTTAAATCCGTTTTTAGACGAAAACGGATTGTTACGTGTGGGTGGAAGATTAAAGCACGCCGTGTTAAATGATGAAATGCAGCATCCCATCATCCTTGAGCACAGTTGTCGTCTTACAGACATTATAATTGATGAAGCCCATAAAACGGTGTTGCATGGAGGAGCTCGATTGACTTTAAGCTTTATCAGGCAAAGATACTGGATAATAGGCGGCAACAGAGCAGTCAAAGCAAGGCTACGACGTTGTGTTACCTGCGCGAAGCAAAGTCCGCACATGACACCTCAAATTATGGGAGATCTGCCGAAATCAAGAAGTAATCCGTCACGACCCTTCTCTCATACTGGGGTCGACTTCACTGGTCATATTCCTGTAAAAACAAGCAAAGGACGTGGAATAAGAAGTACAAAGGGATATGTAGCAATTTTCGTGTGCATGGCGACGAAGGCTGTTCACCTTGAATTGGTCTCCGACCTTAGCACGTCGTCGTTTATAGCATCATTACGCAGGATGGCAGCACGGAGAGGTATTCCGAGCCATATCTATAGCGACAATGGTCGTAACTTTGTCGGAGCCAATAGAGTCTTACAAGAAGAATATCAAGCAATTCAACAAACTCTAGAGAATAGCGAAGTACAAGCAGAAGTATTAAACATGGAAATCAAGTGGCATTTTAACGCTCCGCTCTGGCCTTCTGGCGGAGGGCTTTGGGAAGCGGCCGTAAAGAGCTTCAAGTACCATTTCAAAAGAGTGGTGGGCGAACAAATTTTAACATATGAAGAGATGTACACGGTCCTCACTCAAATTGAGGGATGTTTGAATTCGCGCCCCTTATATCCAATATCAGAAGATCCGGATGAAATGGACTTTTTAACGCCAGCACATTTTCTGACCGGAGGACCCGATGTGACGCTGTACGAAACAGAAACTGATCTCAGGACTCGATGGCATATGACGCAAAAAATTGTACAAGATCTATGGCGTAGATGGAGGGATGAATACCTTACGCAATTATCAGCTAGGAGTAAATGGAAGCAAGCCACTAGAAATATCAGTTTAAATGATGTAGTTCTCATACACGACCCCAACTTACCACCAGGGAAATGGTTGATGGGGAGAGTCGTCGAATTACATCCGGGGTCAGACTCATATGTTCGAATAGTAACTCTGAAAACTAAAAATGGAATCCTAAAACGTCCAGTTACAAAACTATCAATTTTACCTATTCAAGAACAAGAACCATGTGATCAGAAATCAAGTCCTGTCCCTAATGAATCCTGTAATCAGACACGCATATCAAAACCTCGCATAAAGTTATCTACGATGTTTGCATCCCTGATACTTTTTCTTAGCATCGTAACATCTTCCCAATGTACATTAAACGTAACAAAATTCAGAGATAATCAGCACCTGTATTTTGATAAACTCGCAAATATGAATATAATTCGCGATGAGTGGAAACTTGTCGTATACTTCAAACTGCAACCTTACTGGGAAGGAATTACGGCTCTCAATAAATCAACAATCACCTTAGAGCGGCTATGCGAATCAATGCAATATAAAACATACTGTAATATGATATTGTTACAACTGCGGCACGAGCTCAGTGAGCTAGATTACAACAATCAATTACTTCTCGATCAGCAAGACAGCACGCGCCGGCGCCGCCGTGGTCTTATCGACGGTGTCGGGTATCTGGCCAATTCTCTATTCGGCGTATTAGACTCTAGATTCGCGGAACAGTACCAGAAAGATATCAAGATCTTACAAGAAAACCAACAACACATCTCAGCTCTCTCGAAAAATCAAACATCCATTATAGAAGCCGAATTTAATGTACTGAAAAGGATAGAAAATACCACGAGTCTGCAATTCAAAATCATTCACCAGGAACTTCGCGAATTTGAGAAAACTGTTGTTCTTGTAAAAACTGAGCTACAACTGTCAAATGAATTCAACATGAGATCAATTATAGCAAGCAATTTATTACAGAACCTCAAGCACCTGCAAAGTATATTGTTAGATACAATCACAGACACCTACCATGGACGATTTAATCCTTATTTAATTACATCAAGACAACTGAAAGAACAACTTAGCATTATTTCCAGCCACATTTCAAACGACGTAATGCTCCCAGTCGATAACTTCCATGTCAATATAGCACGTATATATAAATTAGTAACTGCTAAAGCAAGAATGATCACAGATTATTTAATTTTTGAATTACGGATCCCATTAATTAGTCGAGATTCATTTGAAATATTCAAACTCATACCGGTACCTCAGCAAAGGCAAGAAAACATGATCAGTATCAAACCAAGATATACTTTTATTGCTATCAATTTGAAGAAGGATACATACTTAGATATGTCTGGAAATAGTATCCGAGAATGTCTAACAGCTGGTAGTATGTACATGTGTCATGTTAGCAAACCCATTCACAAATTTGGTGGAGATTTGGATTTGTGTGACACAAGGAAAGCAGAATGTGAAACAAGTATTAATCCTTGCAATAACATTTGGTTGGAGAGCAGTTCTATAAATAGCTTTATTTATTTTTGTTGTAATCAATGTCAGGTGCGAGCGATGTGCGGAGATCAAGTTACCGTTCATCAGCTGACTAGCGCTGGCTTAGTAACTGTAGATAATGGTTGCATAATCAAAACAAACACTTTAGAAATAATTGCCCATAGTACTAAATCAAGTGAGATGTATATCGAAACAAACAGAATGTACACCCCTGTGATTGCGCCTATAAATCACATAATCAATGTATCTATATCAAGAGAGATGCTAGGAAATCTTACCGTGGAAAGAGATCAGAATGAGATAAAGCAAATAGAGAAACAAATTCAGATCGTGAAGGATAACGCGTCGATGGCATACTTATCATATCACGACGTACATCACTATGCCGTGATCTACGTGATGATCGGGATTGGAGCGTTAGCAGTGTTCGTGTGGTGGTGGCGGCGCGGGCGGGGCACGTGGGCTCTTCGCGAGCCGACCTCCCCTGCAGCACCGGCTCCCGCGCCCGCGCCTCGTCCTCTGCCCATTCCTCAGCAGTGTAACAGTGATAGTGTGGTGTATCAGGTTGTCAATGAGAGTGTTAGTGCTCGCGTAAATAAGGCATCGTCGCCTATTGTTTCGCGTAGTGTTTTCTTTGAACCCGCGGTCAAATAAGACTTACTTAACATTTTCCGTTATATGATTTAGCAATAAATTTGTTTTGTAAGAATAGATTGAGAACGATTTTATGATTTAGTAACATGTTTGAGTTTTATATCAAGTATTTTTGTTTTATATCAAGTACATATATACAAGTTTTATATTTTTCTATTGTATTTTACATTTTTTGATTTATTCTCGCGGGGAGCATGTACGGTGTACAACACCCTTAAACTTAGGTTAAGTATTAGTCATACAATAAACGCAGTTTGCAATTTACACCGGCATCGCACGGACGTCTTTCTATTACCGACCGGTCCCATCAACAGTTATTACACGTTATTGTATAGGGTAGCAACCACCCCGTACATCTGTTAATGATATTGTGTACAATACATGGCCGGAGGTCCATACATTTTTGCAACATCTCCTTTGGTCGATACTCGACAGGGTGCGAGCTATTCCACATATCCTCAAACTCACGCGCTCGAGTAACTGCAAAGTCCCGTCTAGGGCTTCCCTACTCTAAGTACGGCCATGTACACCAAAATATTTATGACAGAAGATAATATATATTTTACCAGTTATTCTACAAAGAGTTAGGTTAGGTAGTATTCTAGGTACCTATAAGAAGGTTTTTATAATAGGTTGGGGAAAAAGTCTTTTCGCATTATAGTATGTATGAACTTGTAATAAAATCTCTTTGGCTGTAGTATTTGTATCTGGCTGGTTTTGGTATCATTGAAAGTTAAAATTTTAAAGAACATAATTCCAAATTCAAATTAGGCAAATGTGTGATTTTCATTTGTTTGTACTGTCAAGATGAGTGAATCTAATGAAGAAATTCGATACATTTTAAAATTTTACTACAAATAAGGTAAAAATGCAACGCAAGCCGCGAAAAAAATTTGCGATGTTTATGGGCCTAGTGCAGTGTCTGTGAGAGTAGCACAAATTTGGTTTAAGGGTTTTCAATCCGGAAATTTTGATGTCAAAGATGCACCTCGCTCTGGTCGCCCTATAACGGATAAAATGGATGCCATTTTTGAAAAAGTGGAGCAAGATCGACATATCAGTAGTTACGACGTAGCTGAAGAGAATAGATCACAAAACAGTTTTGGCGCATTTGAAAAAAGCAAAAAAAAGCTCGATATTTGGGTACCTCACGAGCTCACTGAAAGAAACCTAATGAACCGTGTACTCATTTGTGATTCTTTATTACGACGTAATGAAACCGAATCATTTTTGAAGAAGCTGATAACTGGTGATGAAAAGTGGATCACGTACGACAAGAACGTGCGAAAAAGGTCGTGGCTTTGACCACGGTCAGGCTTCACAGACTGTGGCGAAACCCGAGTTAACTCGCAATAAGGTGATGTTGTGTTTGTGGTGTGATTGGAAGGGCATTATTCATTATGAGCTATTACCACCAGGCAGGACAGAGCATGAAAGTAAGTTGAACGCGGTCGAGATGAGATCTGCGGTGTATCACTCACCGATCGCGTTCGTAATGAAGATGTAAGAAAGAGACTTTGTGTGAATGATAGTATCGGTGTAAAAATGAAAAAAGGCATGCTCCGATGGTTCGGGCATATAGAAAGAATGTCGAATGAGCGAATGACTAAACAGATATACAATGCGAATGTGAATGGTTGCAGAGGCCCAGGAAGACCAAGGCTGACCTACCATGACCAAATAGGTCGAGTTCTGTCTGATGGTGGGATCAAAAGTCTTAGGAATCGGCGTGCATGTATGAAGAGAATGATGAAGGTAGACGAGGCACGAAAGCTTTGTCAGAACCGGGATGTCTGGCGCTCTACACTATCTGCCTACCCCGTTAGGGACCTGGCGTGAAGATAGATACATACATACCACCAGGCAGGACTATCGATTCTGAACTCTACTGCGAACAACTGATGAGATTAAAGCAAGATGTTGAGAGAAAGCGGCCGGAATTGATCAACAGAAGGGGTGTGGTGTTTCATCATGATAACGCTAGACCTCACACATCTATAGCCACTCAGCAAAAATTAAGAGAGTTTGGCTGGGAGGTGTTAATGCATCCGCCGTATAGTCCTGACCTTGCACCTTCAGATTTCCACCTGTTTCGGTCTCTTCAGAATTCTTTATGCAATGTTAGGTTAACATCACGAGAGGACTGCCAAATCCACTTGTCGCGGTATTTTGATGAGAAGTCCCAAAATTTTTATAACAATGGGATCATATCCCTACCTACAAGATGGCAAAAGGTTATCGAACAAAATGGTACATACATACTTTAGTTAAATTTAAATAAACTATATTAAAAAATGTTTTGAATTATCTTAAAAAATGCGAAGAAACTTTTTCCCTAACCTTATATAACAGATGTAGAACAAGCACGCTCACACTGACGCCAAGTTAACACAGAAATAATCCACACAAACCAAACATTTCAAAGCACGGGGCATAGCATTCCCGATGTCCAACATCGTTTGCCTCCATGTTAGAAATTATAGAGCCGTTCCTATGGCTTACTGTAGCTGCTTACCTACACCTACATCTAATACCAAACTCAATTGTGATGAACACTACCATTTAGCGGCATGTAAGTTGATTTAATCCACACCTAACTCTGAAATTTTGTCAAGATGATAAAAATGTGTTAGGAACCAACTCACAGTTATTTCTCCGAAAATATGTTGTGATACTGTTTGAATTCATAGTAGCTATTGATTGCGATCGAGTTTTCCATCCACCACATTCCACTAGAATTTAGTAATGTCGGCTTTTAGCAAACATTTAGAGAATACATTTGACCATTGATGTACACAAATAATGTTTTGAAGTAATGTGATGTTTGACTTTTACTTTTTTATACAACAAAGTCCATAGAGAAAATAAAGTAATAACGTGATATTATATTTTTTAAAGAAAAATGTTGTCTTCAGGCGAGACTCGAACTCGCGGCCAATGGGAATTTAGTCCAGCCGCTCTTCCAACTGAGCTACCGAAGTCCATGTCTAATTTGTCAAATTTTTCCTTCACATTTTATTGAAATTTACAGATAATTTTTAATTTAACGATTAAAATTTTTCTTTCCTTTTCCTTAAAAAAAGATATTTTATTAGCATGTGTTATTGCGAAAAAGAATATAAAATATATTAACGTAATGAACCTATAACTGGCTAATTTAGGGATCCAATATTCGATTTCAATCCATTTGACGAGCCAGTTGTCCCAAAGTTCCAACGGTGTGTGACAACCGTTTGAAGCGAGGCTCACGGGTTCGATACCCGTACTGGGATGAATATTTGTTTCAGGTCTGGGTGTTTGTGTACGTGTTGTGTGAATAACGGCACCCACGATACAAGGTTATACCTAGTGTGGGGCTGCGAGTGACAGCGAATTTAAAAACGTAAGCACTGACAGTCCGGTATTGGTAAAAACTTGATCAAAATGGTCGACAAACGTCAAATAGGTTAGGTGCCAGAGATAACGCTCTACAGACCCGAAAAAAGCCGACGTCTCCTCCCTAGGCTCGATGTGCAATACATCATACATTATTGTTGAGCACTGAACATAAAAATAAGGACTTTCATATAAACTTGCGAAAGTCATAAGGGCTTTCTCCTTCTCCACCTATCTTCTTAATTCAGCTTCATTGACTGAAGACAGCTTAGTGGATCAGTCTTCGACATTTCGTGATAGTAACCATAATGAGTAATGTATAGGCACAGATCAACCTGTGTGTTTAGGTAACATGGCATGATAAAAATAAAACAATATAGTACCGTGAGAAAATTCTCAACAAAAAGTATATTTCTTTCTATAATCTACGTCAACACAACCTTATTATTTATATATGTATAATTACAATTTAATACCTATTAATAAATTAATCTATTGATGCCACTTATTGTTATAACCTCGCCTTTCGTGTTTCTCCTCAATTCACCGTCATTTTAAAAATTAGAAATAATAATAAATATAACAATGAATAAAATGCAATAATAAATACTCGTATAATGATCTCGATAGTAGATATTCATGGGCGACAGTTCAACATCCATTAGTTAATTGCATGTCCCTATTCATATGAAATTGTGAATCGCATGTCCCATTCAGTTTATTAATTTATTTCTTAACTGGTGGTAGAGCTCCAGTGACGGAGCTCGCGGGCTTAGGCACCACCGCATTACCTAATATACTTGCCGCTAAGTGGTAGTGTTCAGCACTATCGTGTTCCGGTCAGGTGGTAATGTACGGCCCTGTAATTTCCGGCACAGAGGCATAACACCTTAGGCCTCAGGAGTGGCAACTCATCTGCATTTTGACCTTGGTATTTGTGTGGGTGTCTATAGGCTGCAGTCATCACTTAACATCAATGTGAACTGCATGCTTGTTTGCCACTTCCATAACATAAAAAAAAAAAATTTTTAAACTACCTAAAGTGAATAACAACTTGATCAAAACACAAAATACATATCTTTTATTCAAATGAATTGCATGTCCCATTCATATGAAAAAGTCATTTAGGTACAAGCGCTAGTGGCTTAAGACGATTTGGTAAGTGTAAATAATATACAACATATTCTGTCGATAACTGAAATATCTAGTATATAATATAAATATACCTCCTTATTCATAAACGAACATTTGATATGAATTAGCTATAGAATGCTTTATCTTTATCAGTTGCATTGTCAAATGTGCAGGATAGAAGAAGACAAAGGAGAGATTAGCAACGCTTTAGCTAAAATACGTTTATGAATAAGGGGGATAGTATCCAACAAGAAATAATGCACATCGTCCTCAGGAAGAGACGTCGGCTTATTTCGGATCTGTAGAGCGTTATCTCTTTCGCACCTTACCTATTTGACATTTGTCCACCATTTTGATCAAGTTTTGACCAACACCGGACTACGGATGCTTACGTAGGCAGTGTGCAGCAGAGATAACGCTCTATGAAGCCGAAACGAGCCGATTGTCATTTTCATAGACTCGATGTGCATTATTTCTTGTTGAGCACTGTAACATCTAGTATATTAGAAATGTGTATTTCTTTGATTAAGTGTATAATGCATAAACTTAAATCGTTTACAATACCGAAAACACATAATAAATAATTGTTCAATACACCAGCTGCTTTAGGTCAGCTAGTTTAGCTTTCCCTCAGGCCACGAGAAAAATATGACAATTGATTTCTTATTGTTCTTATTGTTCTCTGACCCGATCGGATCCATTGCGGCTTCAAGGATTAATCTTATTAGTATAATACAATATTTTATACAAGATTTCGGGATAGCAGTTTTTTTACGAATGTGTGATAGTGGCCAACAAGTAACGACTGCACGCAAAAACCGGAGATCAACATACAGATGTGTTCCGACCGTGAATGCTTAAGTCGTTTTGCCACTGTGATAAGTAGTTAATACGTTATTACAGGGCTATATATATATATTACCATCTAACCGGAACACGTTAGCGCTCAAAACTACTACTTGGCGACAGACAAATTAGGTATGCGATGGTGTCTACACACTCGGGTTCTCACACTAGGTTTCTACCACCAGGTGCTGGGATCAGGGAACTCTTCGCTTATGCACAATTTTCAAAGGTGATAGATTGTAATATTTATTTTTCGCAATAACATATGCGAGTAAACTTTGGAAAACAAAGAAAAAACGGAAAGAAAAATTTGACTTCAGGCAGGAATCGAACCTGTGACCTCAATTCTGAGGTCGGCAGGCGGGAGAAATTAAACGGCTGGACTGGTTATTCAACCAGTCCAGCCGTTTAATTTCTAAAAGTGGTAGAGTTCCAGAATGGGAATACTGTGGTGACGTAAGCCTCAGGTTTTGCAAAGTATCTTTACTGACCTCCGGTTTTGCCATAGCCGTCGCCCAGCCCGTCCCCGTCCCCGTCCGTGTGAACAGCGTGCTTCTTTGTCACCATCATACATAAAAAAGTTTCTAAGTACATGTTGTTTAGGTAATATTAGATATAAATAATTCGAGACACACAACTAATCCATATAATATTAACTATCTAATATAAACTGTATTTTATTTAAAGAAAAATGGAAAGAAAAATTTGACTTCAGGTGAGACTCGAACTCGCGGCCTACTGGGAATCTAGTCCAGCCGCTCTTCCGATTGAGCTACTGAAGTCCTGCCCGATTTGTCAAATCTTTCCTTCACATTTATTGCATTGCTTTATGGTAGCAGTAGCGACATCTATGCCAACCATGCTAGTTAGGCAATATAATAATATAAACTGCACCATAATTGTTAAATTATTTAATGTTCAGTCAAAACTAGTTTTGACCAGTTCAAATCTTATTTAGACCCGTTTAGAGGTTTGACTGAAAAATATTTCTCACTGTATGCTACAGTCACATATAGGACAAAGTCGAACGGAAAGATAAATCCTATCACAGTGCTATAAAACATAATTCTAAAAGAATACGTCATAAACAGTGTTGCCAACTCTTAAAGTCAAAATTATCATTCTTACAAAAAAATATCGTACATACCGCCTATATATCATACAGACCTATTATGTACTAGACGGAACATTCCCCTTGGTAGCACGGTTTCAGTTTTTTGCATTCAATTAACTGCACATTCCCATAACCACAGTTTACGTGAAACGGTCTTACTAAATATCTGTCAAAAAAATTAAAAACGGAACCGACTGTTTGTTCCCGGTTTCTACTCTATATTATTGACCTCATTGTAAAAATACAAATAGGAAGGCGCGAACAAAAAATAACGATATTTCCTTACGTGGTCTGTAACTCTCTTACATTTGGTTAAACTTTTGTGATTTAAAATTATCGTACATCGTACCGAGGTCTACATTATCGTACGCGTTGGCAACACTCATAAAACACAAATATCCTATCCTACATGTATCTACATTGATTATGTAGTCCATAAATAAATACTCAAAATGATTAAAGAATATTTTGAAATAATTTGAATGAACTTAACAGTCGTACACCAAAGATTCACCTACCCTATTTGGTGTACTCTCGAAACTAAACACTACTTACAATATAAATATGTAATACTGCCGTCCTACCGTGAGACATTTACATTAATTATGGATTATATACTAGCTTTTACCCGCGGCTTCGCTCGCATTTTTTAATTTCGTAATTTTCAATGAAAAGTATCATAAGTTACTTTGAATACTTTCGAGAATATGTGCACAAAGTTTCATGATGATTGGTTAAGTAGTTTTCCCGTGAAATTGTGACAAACAAACTTACATTCGCATTTATAATAGAAGCGGCTCGCCCCGGCTTCGCACGGATTCAATGAATGTAATACATACTATTATAGCCACTCACTTAGTGAAGATGCAGCTTTCTAATGGTGAAAGAATTTTTGAAATCGGTTGAGAAGTTTTTGTGTTAGAACTTTGCAAACATACATGCAAAAGCACAAAGTTTCCTTTTTATAAAGTATAGATAAGCAGGGATTATAACAAAGTAGGGATTTAGACGAATATTTTTTTTTCTCAAAATTCAAATTATTTATTTCAAATTGGTCTTTAGGACACTTTTGCATTGTCGAGTTTCTTTTTATCTTGTTTTTTAAGTGTAAGTTTTACTCCCTTTTTTAATTCACCCAATGTCTGTTTTACTTTATATGTAATAGTTATTCACTGTATGTAATTATTGATTTTTAATTATTTTATGAAAATGGTTGTAAATGCTTACTTGAAATAAAAAATATTTCCTTCTAATGATGAACATCTGAACGCAGATAACATTTTTTAAGTCCTTTTCAACCCTTAGGTTCGGTTGTACCCAAATATTTGTTAAAGTTATTGTTATTAATAATAAAAAATATACAAAAATGTACATCTTTCTCTAACTTCGACAAATTTGCTAAAGTTAGAGAAGGACATAAAATTTTACAAAAACTATTAACTTTAACGAATATTTTGGTGCAACCGAACCTTAAACAGCTTTGGTCAAATGTCACTTAACGGCATTTACGGTAGGACGGCAGAATAGTTTCGATAACTTTGGCGATTATCAGGTTAAATTGACCTATCCCTCTATATTTGTGCGGCCGGAAATAAACCTGGACCTCGAGGTCAAAGTTATTACGTAGATAAACACGCATAGTGTTTAAATTACAATAAAGCTTCAATATGTAAATGTCAAATAAAAAAAAACCGAGGGCTACGTATTTTTTTGTACTTAAATTTTGGAAATATTAGAGGAAAAATGGACTTCAAGCAGTTTCGAACCTCTCGAAGACCAGCAGCTCCTTCACCACTAAGCTGCACTCATATTCAGAGTCTTCTTCTGGTATATTTTTGCGAAGAAAAAAAAATACTGTAACAATTTACGTAATTTCGATCATTATATGAAAGATTTGGGAGAGTAAATTAGTAAATACCAAAACCGCGTACCGTGGACGAGTGTGCGGCGGGGGTGACGTGTTGTTCGGCGGCGATATGTGCATCCGTTGCAGCAGTTCACTGGCCTCACCGACATATCTTTGGGGGCCAATTCACGACTTCGAATTCATGCTTCGCGAGTAAACTTCGGCCGAACCGCTCGCCCGAATGTGGCTCACGAGCCCATTCGACCGGTAGGGACGTGGCTAATAACGTGCGCCATGATTATACAGGTTCCTGAACGTCCAGGAGGCGACCAGAACAACCGAGGGGAATAAAGGCGCGCGGGGAGCCGGGTGCGGGGGTGCGAGGGGGAGGGGGGGTGCGGAGGCTATATAGCGCGCGGCGCGCGGCGGCGGCGGCAGTGTATCCGCAGCAGCAGCGCGAGGAACACGACGGCGACGCCCACGGCGCCCGAGGCGCTCACCGGGTGCCCGAATACTGCGCACGATACCAGGATCGACACCGCCTGCGAAAAACGGTTTATCGTCAGTTCAGAGTAAAGTCGGATTCTGAAAGAGCGTAGACCCTAGCTTACTTAAACGGGAGGCGGGTTCGCCTCACGCAGCGTCATGATGATGGTGAAGACAACGGCATAGATGAAGGATGAGCAGCTGGGGGAAGAGTACAGGGCTACGATGGGGAGGAGGGTTACCTGACGCAGCGTCATGATGATGGTGAAGACAACAGCGCCGAAGCGAGCAATAGTTCGGTAGATGAGCAGCTGACCGATCGCCGAGCTCGCCGACAGCACCGCGCAGTCCGTCAGGAACGCTGGATGCTGAAATCATTACAAAACAAAACGGTAAGCACAGCAAATTTGATTGAGGTGGCGACACGGGGGGGGGTGTAGATCCGGAGGACACAGGAGGGAGGGGGCGGTACCTGCAGCAGGGCGCGCTGGTCGGCGGCGGGGCGGAGCGCGGCGGCGGTGAGCAGGGTGGAGGCGAGGGAGACGGCGCACATCATGTGCGTGGGGCGGAGCGGGTGCGCGGCGAAGAGCGCGTGCTGCCAGGTGGAGGTGAAGCTGTCGCAGGCCGGGTGGAGGCGGAGGGCGGTGGGGGCGGTGGGGGCGGTACCTGCAGCAGGGCGCGGTGGTCGGCGGCGGGGCGGAGCGCGGCGGCGGTGAGCAGGGTGGAGGCGAGGGAGACGGCGCACATCATGTGCGTGGGGCGGAGCGGGTGCGCGGCGAAGAGCGCGTGCTGCCAGGTGGAGGTGAAGCTGTCGCAGGCCGGGTGGAGGCGGAGGGCGGTGGGGGCGGTGGGGGCGGTACCTGCAGCAGGGCGCGGTGGTCGGCGGCGGGGCGGAGCGCGGCGGCGGTGAGCAGGGTGGAGGCGAGGGAGACGGCGCACATCATGTGCGTGGGGCGGAGCGGGTGCGCGGCGAAGAGCGCGTGCTGCCAGGTGGAGGTGAAGCTGTCGCAGGCCGGGTGGAGGCGGAGGGCGGTGGGGGCGGTGGGGGCGGTACCTGCAGCAGGGCGCGGTGGTCGGCGGCGGGGCGGAGCGCGGCGGCGGTGAGCAGGGTGGAGGCGAGGGAGACGGCGCACATCATGTGCGTGGGGCGGAGCGGGTGCGCGGCGAAGAGCGCGTGCTGCCAGGTGGAGGTGAAGCTGTCGCAGGCCGGGTGGAGGCGGAGGGCGGTGGGGGCGGTGGGGGCGGTACCTGCAGCAGGGCGCGGTGGTCGGCGGCGGGGCGGAGCGCGGCGGCGGTGAGCAGGGTGGAGGCGAGGGAGACGGCGCACATCATGTGCGTGGGGCGGAGCGGGTGCGCGGCGAAGAGCGCGTGCTGCCAGGTGGAGGTGAAGCTGTCGCAGGCCGGGTGGAGGCGGAGGGCGGTGGGGGCGGTGGGGGCGGTACCTGCAGCAGGGCGCGGTGGTCGGCGGCGGGGCGGAGCGCGGCGGCGGTGAGCAGGGTGGAGGCGAGGGAGACGGCGCACATCATGTGCGTGGGGCGGAGCGGGTGCGCGGCGAAGAGCGCGTGCTGCCAGGTGGAGGTGAAGCTGTCGCAGGCCGGGTGGAGGCGGAGGGCGGTGGGGGCGGTGGGGGCGGTACCTGCAGCAGGGCGCGGTGGTCGGCGGCGGGGCGGAGCGCGGCGGCGGTGAGCAGGGTGGAGGCGAGGGAGACGGCGCACATCATGTGCGTGGGGCGGAGCGGGTGCGCGGCGAAGAGCGCGTGCTGCCAGGTGGAGGTGAAGCTGTCGCAGGCCGGGTGGAGGCGGAGGGCGGTGGGGGCGGTGGGGGCGGTACCTGCAGCAGGGCGCGGTGGTCGGCGGCGGGGCGGAGCGCGGCGGCGGTGAGCAGGGTGGAGGCGAGGGAGACGGCGCACATCATGTGCGTGGGGCGGAGCGGGTGCGCGGCGAAGAGCGCGTGCTGCCAGGTGGAGGTGAAGCTGTCGCAGGCCGGGTGGAGGCGGAGGGCGGTGGGGGCGGTACCTGCAGCAGGGCGCGGTGGTCGGCGGCGGGGCGGAGCGCGGCGGCGGTGAGCAGGGTGGAGGCGAGGGAGACGGCGCACATCATGTGCGTGGGGCGGAGCGGGTGCGCGGCGAAGAGCGCGTGCTGCCAGGTGGAGGTGAAGCTGTCGCAGGCCGGGTGGAGGCGGAGGGCGGTGGGGGCGGTGGGGGCGGTGGGGGCGGTACCTGCAGCAGGGCGCGGTGGTCGGCGGCGGGGCGGAGCGCGGCGGCGGTGAGCAGGGTGGAGGCGAGGGAGACGGCGCACATCATGTGCGTGGGGCGGAGCGGGTGCGCGGCGAAGAGCGCGTGCTGCCAGGTGGAGGTGAAGCTGTCGCAGGCCGGGTGGAGGCGGAGGGCGGTGGGGGCGGTGGGGGCGGTACCTGCAGCAGGGCGCGGTGGTCGGCGGCGGGGCGGAGCGCGGCGGCGGTGAGCAGGGTGGAGGCGAGGGAGACGGCGCACATCATGTGCGTGGGGCGGAGCGGGTGCGCGGCGAAGAGCGCGTGCTGCCAGGTGGAGGTGAAGCTGTCGCAGGCCGGGTGGAGGCGGAGGGCGGTGGGGGCGGTGGGGGCGGTACCTGCAGCAGGGCGCGGTGGTCGGCGGCGGGGCGGAGCGCGGCGGCGGTGAGCAGGGTGGAGGCGAGGGAGACGGCGCACATCATGTGCGTGGGGCGGAGCGGTGTGCGCGGCGAAGAGCGCGTGCTGCCAGGTGGAGGTGAAGCTGTCGCAGGCCGGGTGGAGGCGGAGGGCGGTGGGGGCGGTGGGGGCGGTACCTGCAGCAGGGCGCGCTGGTCGGCGGCGGGGCGGAGCGCGGCGGCGGTGAGCAGGGTGGAGGCGAGGGAGACGGCGCACATCATGTGCGTGGGGCGGAGCGGGTGCGCGGCGAAGAGCGCGTGCTGCCAGGTGGAGGTGAAGCTGTCGCAGGCCGGGTGGAGGCGGAGGGCGGTGGGGGCGGTGGGGGCGGTACCTGCAGCAGGGCGCGGTGGTCGGCGGCGGGGCGGAGCGCGGCGGCGGTGAGCAGGGTGGAGGCGAGGGAGACGGCGCACATCATGTGCGTGGGGCGGAGCGGGTGCGCGGCGAAGAGCGCGTGCTGCCAGGTGGAGGTGAAGCTGTCGCAGGCCGGGTGGAGGCGGAGGGCGGTGGGGGCGGTGGGGGCGGTACCTGCAGCAGGGCGCGGTGGTCGGCGGCGGGGCGGAGCGCGGCGGCGGTGAGCAGGGTGGAGGCGAGGGAGACGGCGCACATCATGTGCGTGGGGCGGAGCGGGTGCGCGGCGAAGAGCGCGTGCTGCCAGGTGGAGGTGAAGCTGTCGCAGGCCGGGTGGAGGCGGAGGGCGGTGGGGGCGGTGGGGGCGGTACCTGCAGCAGGGCGCGGTGGTCGGCGGCGGGGCGGAGCGCGGCGGCGGTGAGCAGGGTGGAGGCGAGGGAGACGGCGCACATCATGTGCGTGGGGCGGAGCGGGTGCGCGGCGAAGAGCGCGTGCTGCCAGGTGGAGGTGAAGCTGTCGCAGGCCGGGTGGAGGCGGAGGGCGGTGGGGGCGGTACCTGCAGCAGGGCGCGGTGGTCGGCGGCGGGGCGGAGCGCGGCGGCGGTGAGCAGGGTGGAGGCGAGGGAGACGGCGCACATCATGTGCGTGGGGCGGAGCGGGTGCGCGGCGAAGAGCGCGTGCTGCCAGGTGGAGGTGAAGCTGTCGCAGGCCGGGTGGAGGCGGAGGGCGGTGGGGGCGGTGGGGGCGGTACCTGCAGCAGGGCGCGGTGGTCGGCGGCGGGGCGGAGCGCGGCGGCGGTGAGCAGGGTGGAGGCGAGGGAGACGGCGCACATCATGTGCGTGGGGCGGAGCGGGTGCGCGGCGAAGAGCGCGTGCTGCCAGGTGGAGGTGAAGCTGTCGCAGGCCGGGTGGAGGCGGAGGGCGGTGGGGGCGGTACCTGCAGCAGGGCGCGGTGGTCGGCGGCGGGGCGGAGCGCGGCGGCGGTGAGCAGGGTGGAGGCGAGGGAGACGGCGCACATCATGTGCGTGGGGCGGAGCGGGTGCGCGGCGAAGAGCGCGTGCTGCCAGGTGGAGGTGAAGCTGTCGCAGGCCGGGTGGAGGCGGAGGGCGGTGGGGGCGGTGGGGGCGGTACCTGCAGCAGGGCGCGGTGGTCGGCGGCGGGGCGGAGCGCGGCGGCGGTGAGCAGGGTGGAGGCGAGGGAGACGGCGCACATCATGTGCGTGGGGCGGAGCGGGTGCGCGGCGAAGAGCGCGTGCTGCCAGGTGGAGGTGAAGCTGTCGCAGGCCGGGTGGAGGCGGAGGGCGGTGGGGGCGGTGGGGGCGGTACCTGCAGCAGGGCGCGGTGGTCGGCGGCGGGGCGGAGCGCGGCGGCGGTGAGCAGGGTGGAGGCGAGGGAGACGGCGCACATCATGTGCGTGGGGCGGAGCGGGTGCGCGGCGAAGAGCGCGTGCTGCCAGGTGGAGGTGAAGCTGTCGCAGGCCGGGTGGAGGCGGAGGGCGGTGGGGGGCGGTACCTGCAGCAGGGCGCGGTGGTCGGCGGCGGGGCGGAGCGCGGCGGCGGTGAGCAGGGTGGAGGCGAGGGAGACGGCGCACATCATGTGCGTGGGGCGGAGCGGGTGCGCGGCGAAGAGCGCGTGCTGCCAGGTGGAGGTGAAGCTGTCGCAGGCCGGGTGGAGGCGGAGGGCGGTGGGGGCGGTGGGGCGGTACCTGCAGCAGGGCGCGGTGGTCGGCGGCGGGGCGGAGCGCGGCGGCGGTGAGCAGGGTGGAGGCGAGGGAGACGGCGCACATCATGTGCGTGGGGCGGAGCGGGTGCGCGGCGAAGAGCGCGTGCTGCCAGGTGGAGGTGAAGCTGTCGCAGGCCGGGTGGAGGCGGAGGGCGGTGGGGGCGGTACCTGCAGCAGGGCGCGGTGGTCGGCGGCGGGGCGGAGCGCGGCGGCGGTGAGCAGGGTGGAGGCGAGGGAGACGGCGCACATCATGTGCGTGGGGCGGAGCGGGTGCGCGGCGAAGAGCGCGTGCTGCCAGGTGGAGGTGAAGCTGTCGCAGGCCGGGTGGAGGCGGAGGGCGGTGGGGGCGGTACCTGCAGCAGGGCGCGGTGGTCGGCGGCGGGGCGGAGCGCGGCGGCGGTGAGCAGGGTGGAGGCGAGGGAGACGGCGCACATCATGTGCGTGGGGCGGAGCGGGTGCGCGGCGAAGAGCGCGTGCTGCCAGGTGGAGGTGAAGCTGTCGCAGGCCGGGTGGAGGCGGAGGGCGGTGGGGGCGGTACCTGCAGCAGGGCGCGGTGGTCGGCGGCGGGGCGGAGCGCGGCGGCGGTGAGCAGGGTGGAGGCGAGGGAGACGGCGCACATCATGTGCGTGGGGCGGAGCGGGTGCGCGGCGAAGAGCGCGTGCTGCCAGGTGGAGGTGAAGCTGTCGCAGGCCGGGTGGAGGCGGAGGGCGGTGGGGGCGGTGGGGGCGGTACCTGCAGCAGGGCGCGGTGGTCGGCGGCGGGGCGGAGCGCGGCGGCGGTGAGCAGGGTGGAGGCGAGGGAGACGGCGCACATCATGTGCGTGGGGCGGAGCGGGTGCGCGGCGAAGAGCGCGTGCTGCCAGGTGGAGGTGAAGCTGTCGCAGGCCGGGTGGAGGCGGAGGGCGGTGGGGGCGGTACCTGCAGCAGGGCGCGGTGGTCGGCGGCGGGGCGGAGCGCGGCGGCGGTGAGCAGGGTGGAGGCGAGGGAGACGGCGCACATCATGTGCGTGGGGCGGAGCGGGTGCGCGGCGAAGAGCGCGTGCTGCCAGGTGGAGGTGAAGCTGTCGCAGGCCGGGTGGAGGCGGAGGGCGGTGGGGGCGGTGGGGGCGGTACCTGCAGCAGGGCGCGGTGGTCGGCGGCGGGGCGGAGCGCGGCGGCGGTGAGCAGGGTGGAGGCGAGGGAGACGGCGCACATCATGTGCGTGGGGCGGAGCGGGTGCGCGGCGAAGAGCGCGTGCTGCCAGGTGGAGGTGAAGCTGTCGCAGGCCGGGTGGAGGCGGAGGGCGGTGGGGGCGGTACCTGCAGCAGGGCGCGGTGGTCGGCGGCGGGGCGGAGCGCGGCGGCGGTGAGCAGGGTGGAGGCGAGGGAGACGGCGCACATCATGTGCGTGGGGCGGAGCGGGTGCGCGGCGAAGAGCGCGTGCTGCCAGGTGGAGGTGAAGCTGTCGCAGGCCGGGTGGAGGCGGAGGGCGGTGGGGGCGGTGGGGGCGGTACCTGCAGCAGGGCGCGGTGGTCGGCGGCGGGGCGGAGCGCGGCGGCGGTGAGCAGGGTGGAGGCGAGGGAGACGGCGCACATCATGTGCGTGGGGCGGAGCGGGTGCGCGGCGAAGAGCGCGTGCTGCCAGGTGGAGGTGAAGCTGTCGCAGGCCATGTAGAGCGCCAGCAGGCAGGCGCCGCTCGCGCCGCTCCACACCGAGCCTGCAACACCGACACGCCCGTTACCTGTCGCCTGTCGCTCGGCGCTTCGTCGCGCCGGCCCCCCGGTCCCCCGGCCCGCCGGCGGTCGACACTCAGGCGGGGTTGCACCAAGATATTTGTCAAAGTTAAAGTTATTACAGTGTTAAAGTTAAGTAAGTTACATTTTACATCCTTCTCTAACTTAAATAAATCTGTTAAAGTTAGAGAAGGATGTGAAATGTGACAATTACTTTAACTGTGACAAATAGTTTGACTAATTAAAGTGAACACAGAATTCCCTTTAAACATACGGCGCTATCGGTTTCAACACCCTTAAGAACCATGAAATGACACCCAAGACCAGAGAATATGTAAAAATACTACGTATAGAATGGACACTTCGTCGTCCCGCCCGATTTTCCCTCTTTTGGCAGAGGAATGGCAATCTACAGCAAGATTCCGTGCGGCCTAGTTTTGATACATTTTATATTTATTTACTTTAAAAATGGTCATTAAAACGTTGTGTGTTTTGTGGTAATGTACGTAATGTAGTGAGTTCGGTGGTATTGTACGGTGATAGCGCTCCAATGAACGAGCTCGAAAGCGTGAACACCTACATGTTACCTACTCGTATTACCAGTAAGTGGTGATCGGTTTTCTCCAATGTAAACCGTTATCATGTGCCGAGTAGGTTATATATGTAAAGAAATACTATTTCTTTCTTCGCACTCTGTGTGTTTACTTACCATGAAGTTTGGTTATAGTTTTTAACTTTTTAGTTGTCTGATTTTAAAGAAGAAACGAATTCAGAATGTCAGATGACAGATTTAAATACGAGTTGATTGACAATTGGATAATCAATGAAAATTTTAATATTATATTATTTTATGTTTTAAAAGTGAAAGAATAAACTTTCATTGTCGTTTTATAAGTCTGTTTTACTACATGAAAGAAATAAACCTTGTGTTGCTGTAAAGAAGATTTATTGTTAGTTTTTTTTATACAGAGACTATTTTATTTAGGTAACATAAAACAATATGAACTCAAACCTGTAAAGAAGAAACGACAATGAAAGTTTATTCTTTCACTTTTAAAACATAAAATAATATAATATTAAAATTTTCATTGATTATCCAATTGTCAATCAACTCGTATTTAAATCTGTCATCTGACATTCTGAATTCGTTTCTTCTTTAAAATCAGACAACTAAAAAGTTAAAAACTATAACCAAACTTCATGGTAAGTAAACACACAGAGTGCGAAGAAAGAAATAGTATTTCTTTACATATATACAGTGGTAGAGCTTCAGTGATAGAGCTCCAGGGCGTACGAGCACCACAGCATTTTCCAATTTAAATTTCATAAAATGGTACCTAACGATAATATTAATATGTAAGCAATGTAGGTGTCAATGTTAGGGTTCCTAGAGGTGATAATTACGAAAATGGTATCTCTTTTCAAGTTAAAGATGGCGAACATAATTATTTTTATCATTTTTAATTAAGATATGGATTTCTATTTCACGGTTTCTTGAGGTGCAGATTTTTCAGATCCAAGACGGCGGCCAGATTTTTTTTTTCAAAATATGTTTGGGGAAAAATTTCTTCGCATTTTTTAAGATAATTCAAAACATTTTTTAATATAGTTTATTTAAATTTAACTAAAGTATGTATGTACCATTTTGTTTGATAACCTTTTGCCATCTTGTAGGTAGGGACATGATCCCATTGCTATAAAAATTTTGGGACTTCTCATCAAAATACCGCGACAAGTGGATTTGGCAGTCCTCTCGTGATGTTAACCTGATGTTAATCATTGCATAAAGAATTCTGAAGAGACCGAAACAGGTGGAAATCTGAAGGTGCAAGGTCAGGACTATACGGCGGATGCATTAACACCTCCCAGCCAAACTCTCTTAATTTTTGCTGAGTGATAGCCACTCAGCAATGTGTGAGGTCTAGCGTTATCATGAGGAAACACCACACCCCTTCTGTTGATCAATTCCGGCCGCTTTCTCTCAACTTCTTGCTTTAATCTCATCAGTTGTTCGCAGTAGAGTTCAGAATCGATAGTCCTGCCTGGTGGTAATAGCTCATAATGAATAATGCCCTTCCAATCCCACCACACACACAACATCACCTTATTGCGAGTCAACCCGGGTTTCGCCACAGTCTGTGAAGCCTGACCGGCCTTTGACCACGACCTTTTTCGCACGTTCTTGTCGTACGTGATCCACTTTTCATCACCAGTTATCAGCTTCTTCAAAAATGATTCGGTTTCATTACATCGTAATATAGAATCACCAATGAGTACACGGTTCATTAGGTTTCTTTCAGTGAGCTCGTGAGGTACCCAAATATCGTGTTTTTTTTTGTACCCAGCTTTTTTGAAATGCGCCAAAACTGTTTTGTGATCAATTCTCAGTTCTTCAGCTACGTCGTAACTACTGATATGTCGATCTTGCTCCACTTTTTCAAAAATGGCGTCCATTTTGTCCGTAATAGCGACGACCAGAGCGAGGTGCATCTATGACATCAAAATTTTCGGATTGAAAACGCTTAAACCAAATTTGTGCTACTCTCACAGACACACTGCACTAGGTCCATAAACATCGCAATTTTTTTTCGCGGCTTGCGTTGCATTTTTACCTTTTTTGTAGTAAAATTTTAAAATGTATCGAATTTCTTCATTAGATTCACTCATCTTGACAGTACGAAAAACAAATGAAAATCACACATTTGCCTAATTTGAATTTGGAATTATGTTCTTTAAAATTTTAACTTTCAATGATACCAAAACCAGCCAGATACAAATACTACAGCCAAAGAGATTTTATTACAAGTTCATACATACTATAATACGAAAAGACTTTTTCCCCAACCTATTATGATATGGGTGTATCATCAATATCTAGGTTTCTTGGGGTGCTGATTACGTAAATGACATCTTTTTGAGATCCAAAATGGCGGACATAATTGTTTTTCCAAATTGTGTTAAGGGTGTCGATTTCAAGGTTTCTTGGGGTGCTTATTACGAAAATGGCATCTGTTTTCAGATCCAAGATGGCGGACAGACTTTTAATCAAAATATGATATGGGTGTCAATTTAGAGGTTTCTTGGGGTGCTGATTACAAAAAATGGCATCCGTTTTCAGATCCAAGATGGCGGACAGACTTCTTTTTTCAAAATGTGACATGTGTATCAATTTCGACGTTTTTTAGGGTACTGATAACGGAAATGGCATCCGTTTTCAGATCCAAGATGGCGAACAGACTTTTTTTTTAAATTGTGATATAGGTATCAATTTCGAGGTACTGATTACAAAAATGGCACCCATTTTCAGATGCAAGATGGGGGACAGATTTTTCTTTCAGAATATGATATGGGTATTAATATCTAGGTATCTTAGGGTGCTAAAAATGAAAATGGCATCCGTTTTCAGATCCAAGATGGCGGACAGATTTTTTTTTTCAAAATGTGATATGGGTAACAATTTCGAGGTTTCTAGGGGTGCTGATTATGAAAATGGCATCCGTTTGTTGATGGCATTTTGATTGAAATAGGTTTATTACAGTGCCCGTGTATTTTGAAATAGAATTACAGTGCGAAAACACGACTTTTCAGGTTGTCTCCAAAACTGCATGGTAAATGTTCTGGTAAACTGTGACTCAATTGACTGACTGATTCTGATTTTAACGCTGCTTGTAAACGAATACGGAATATCTTTTAACTTGTCACTGGCAAAATGTGTGACAGCGATGCCATTATAAAAACAAGATTAGACTGTCGAATGAAGTAACTAATTTCAGGATGTCACTTTTATCTATCGGTGCGTAAAAATTCACTCTCATCATTTTTTCTCGCCAAAAAAGTACTTCAAAAGTTTCACCAGAGTACTCCTCGTGGCTGCCGAACATGAACATGACCATGCCGACGGAGATGAGGAGTGCGGTGACGTACTCGTACACCTCGTACTTGTTGTGCGAGATCAGCTTGCCCATCAGCATCACGGGGATCACTTTGCACGACTTCGACAGCACCTGGCGAACGCGGGACACTTTATTTATTTCTAATAAATACGGGACAGTTACCGGTAGTAGGGTTGCAGGAACGGCTCGCGGACGAAAGGAGTCTTTAAGAAAAATTACTCAAGAGCGTCAGATACTCCGAGAGGATGTAAAGTGAACGCAATCAAAGCTCCCATCCAAAATTCTGACGATTCGGATGCGAGCCGAGCTCGCGGCGGAAGCCCTACGGGTTTCGGCCCTTTATGGAAATCTTAGATTCGGTGGAGGTACCGAACGGAGCGCTAAGTATCTCCTATATTAGACGCGCTGGACTAAATAATACTACTACTAATATTTACGCACCGAGTCGGCTAGTCGTTAATAGAATTAGAGCAACCTGCGTCGGGAAGCCGACGTACTTGAGCGCCTCATACTGGCACCAGGCGCTGACGATGTTGGTGAGCGCGCAGTAGGAGAACTTGTAGAGCGGCGCGGGCACGGCCAGCTGCCCCGCGCAGGCCAGGCGCGCGAGGGCCACCAGGCAGGCCGACAGCCGGTTGATGAACACCAGGAACTGCGAGTCCGTGAAGCGCAGCGCGCTGCCGTCGCCCAGCACGTAGCTCTGGGGAGGGGCCGATGTGCGAGGTGTAGCCGCGACGTGTAAAGGTGCAACGGTATTTCAACAGTCCACGCCTATACCGATGTCGAATTCGCCCCGCGAGGTCTTTTGCTCTTGAGAATGTAAAATCATCAGTTATTACGAGCCAAACTTTGATTCGAATCGTATGCGTTTCGACCCTGACACCGACGGCTGACGGCATATACCGGTCGAAGGCGAAGGATACCCGTATGTGCGTAGGTATGAATTGCTGAGATGCTGCATTAAATACGCACACACGCGTGCCGTTCACCTCACCGTCACCACGCAAGGTAAAATTTGTATAAAAAAAGTTGTATACTATAAAGTTGTATAATATTACTTGATATAGATGAACACCTTTTAATATTGTTGAACCTTTCCGGCTACACCTCGTATAACTCAAATAGTCGCGATTCGTTCAAAGAATTGTTTAAACAAATAAATATAATAACGATCCCTTGCCAATTGCCTTGGAAAAACTTACATTTATTGAAGAACATTTCTGAGAATCATGCATCAATACCAGGAATGAACAAAGACAATTTGGTTCTACCAAGTTTTCACCTATCGAAAACTAATAAGTGTTTCCTAACATATCATATTCAATTTGTATACAGTTTTATAATACGATCCCAGCGAATATTGCTAAATGTACTTATTGACAATTAAAATGTGTGCTTTTGCGAAGAAAATTATGTAATGCATAGTTTATCACTAAGTATATATATTTTTTAATTAGTTAAGTGAACTATGTATATTGTAAATAGCTGAGCAAGCCTTTGGCACTCTTGTGAGCCTCTCTGAATGACAAAGAATCTCTTCATTTCTTTCCTAAGCTAACATAGTCCATTTATAGTATCATTTTACGAGTATATAAATAGATTCACTAGTCACCTGAGTCATGATCTTCTCCTGCAGCAACCCCCAAACGAGGTAAGCGCCCATGAGGCCCGTGAAGCAGAAGGCCAGCTCCAGGCTCTCGCTGCTGGCGTCGTCCAGCTTGGCCGGCTTGACGGCGTCCGGCAGCCGCTCGTTGTGCTCGCCGTAGCACGCGTACAGCGCCCGCGACAGCCACGTGTGGCTGGCTGAAACGTCACACTGCTGGTATGATCGCCGGTGAGCGTGGACGTATGGAAAATAGGGGGAAAATATGTCAAAATAATAAAAAGTTTATCATTTGGGATTCATGTACGGCCCTGTAATTTCCGGCACAGAGGCATAACACCTTAGGCCTCGGGAGTGGCAACGCATCTGCATTTTGACCTTGGTCTTTGTGTAGGTGTATGTCTGGGCGGCCTTCACTGTGATCCGGGGGATCGGGGCCTTTGGAGGAATGGGGTGGGCAACATCGGCTCGACGCGCCCTCGGCGATGCAGGAGGGAGGATCTCGCGCGGCAACGGACGACCCTCGGGTGGGCGGCTGTGGAGAGGGGCGATTCCGCAGAGATGCTCGTGGGGTCCGTTGTCTGCGCGGTCGAACATTCGACGCGCGAGACGGACCACGAACTCCTCCACGGACTCAACCCCTAGATCCCGGGCGATGACGTCGTTGCGCACGTACCTCCCCGCTCCTGTGATCAGCCGGAGAGACACGTTCTGCTGAACCTGAAGCCTGCGCCGCTGCGTCGCGGAGCATAGTGCATACCATGCAGGCGCAGCGTACGTCAGCCTCGAGCGGACATAGGTCTTGTATAGCCGGATTTTGGTCCGGAGTGGCAGTCTCGATTGAAGAACGGGACGCAGCATCGAGCGCGCGGTCGCCGCCTGTTGCACCACGTGATTCACAGTGGGCACCATGCGGAGCGCGCGGTCGATGCTACACCCCAGATACTTCACCGTAGACTGCCAGGCTATGTCCTGGCCTCGCAGTCGGAGCGGCTGCGGTAAGCGGCGGACTCGTGTTACGAAAGCGGCCGTCTTGTCTACGTTGACGGCCATCCGCCACCTGTCCAGCCACTCCGGCAGCAGGTCCAGCAGGTGTTGCATTTTTGCGATTGCTAAATGCAACCGAGCCGATGTCGCTACATAGGCGCTGTCGTCGGCAAACAAGGACAGCATGACGTCCCTCTCCCCCTCGCGCAGATGGTCACGCAGGGTGGGAACGTCGTCTGTGTACGCCGCATAAAGGCACGGCGACAGACAGCTGCCTTGTGGAACTCCGGCACGGATTGGATGCTGGGCAGAATCGCAGCCCTCCACCGTGACGTAGAACCGCCGGTCTTGGAGAAAGTCAGCTACCACCCTAAAAATGCCAGGTTGCATTTTGGCTGCTATCTTGTCGAGGAGGCCAACGTGCCACACACGGTCGAAAGCTTTTTCTATGTCTAGAAAAACTCCGACCGCGTAGTGATCTCTGTTGGCCTCTGATGACCAAAGGTGAAAATGAAGATGCGTTACCACTCCTGAGGCCTAAGGTGTTATGCCTCTGTGCCGGAAATTACAGGGCCGTACATTATCACCTGACCGGAACACGATAGTGCTGAACACTACCATTTAGCGGCAAGTATATTAGGTAATGCAGTGGTGCCTACGCCCGCGAACTCCGTCACTGGAGCTCTACCACCAGTAAAAATTATTTTATAACAAGTAATTTCTAGCAACCACTAAAGTTTGCTGCAAATTTATGGTAAACACCCAATTGGCTAGTGGACCTGTGTCTATAATAATGAAACACAAACCACTTGTGGTCACTTTTTAAAGTTTTCTTTACTATACTAGTGACGTCATATGATAGACTAGCGGCTCGCCCCGGCTTTGCCCGCGCTGCTCCGCTCCTATAAGTCATAGCGTGATGATATATAGCCTATAGCCTTACCCCCTTATTCATAAACGCACATTAGATACGTTTTAGCTATAGAATGCTTTGTCCTTGTCAGTTGCATTGTCAAATATGCAGGATAGAAAAAGACAAAGGAGAGATTAGCAACACTTTAGCTAAAATACGTTTATGAATAAGGGCTATATATCATCACGCTCAGGCTCGATAAATGGGCTGTCTAACATTGAAAGAACTTTTAAAACCGGACCAGTAGTTCCTGAGATTAGCGCGTTCAAGCAAACAAACAAACAAACTCTTCAGCTTTATAATATTAAATATAGATAATGTAAACGCCACTTTGGATGACAACGTTTTAGGCCGTTCACGTAAAGGATGAATGTATGTTTCTTCACGCCCAGTCCTTAACGAGGTAGGCAGAGATGAAAGTAGATTTATAACATTAAAGAATTGTTGTTTTTTTTGCGTCCAAGAATATTTTAAAACTATTTTTAACGGTTGTTTAAAAAAAGTGTCAACTAGCCTTTTAGGCACGAGTCAAGTTATCCACCAATATTTAATCCAAAAAAAACCTTTATTAAATTTAAAACAATGTTTATTTGGATATAATAATACATGTGGTATCGTTAGCGGCTAAATATAGAGTGATCCCTCTTATTATTAAATCCTAGTTCATAATTTTATACAATAAACTTATATTAAATTACTTCCCATGTTATACGCTGCATCAGCCCGCTCAGCGTGTGATTCAACCTGTTAGCACTTACTTTGGGCTGATGAAGCGTATTTCGCTAGGGGGACTATCCTTAACTCCTCCCTCCCCAAGAGAGAAATCAGGTGGAGAGGAATTTTTTGGCTCCAGATGATTTCCTCTGAAAACAACTACACGGTTAAACATCTTACATTTAGAAATTAAGAACCCTATAGCAATAAAAATACAAACAGTCATTAAAACTATAGTCCATACGCTTATGTCCTTTGTTATAACTACTTCACTCTCACTTTCACTGGCGTATTTCACACTGTCCAAAATATCCTTAATGTCTGTGAGGTCCACGCCGCGAAGATCCACCTGGTTATCGTCCTGCTGGATTGCTGTCTGAAGCTCCGGCATAGTGACCGTTTTCAGCTGCAGCTTCATCACCGGCATCCCCATTGAAAGCGGCTTGCTGATCAACCGCTCGCCAATTTTAGTTTCGCAGTTATTATTAGGAGTTATTAAGAAAGTTCCTTTGATATTATATTTAATTATCTCCGAGTTGCAGGACTCCGTAAGAATTGTGTTTTCCTTAGTGAATAAAAGCCACGTTCCTTCGGCTACCATATGAATTCTCAAGTCCTCAATCTGGATAAAGGTCTGATGGCAATTGGAATAGTTTTTAAGAAGCATAATTTGCTCGATACATGTTGGTTCTGCATACTGCATAATATCATCCTCCTTGCACATGACTCTATTATCTTCCATCTTTTTGCACGGACTAACTACGGGTCTGTACTTCAATCCATTCACTATAAGGTATGGGTATTTAGGAATGATGATAGTGGTTTTCAATGTAGAAGGATTATATATGGGAATGGGAATTATTTTGTAATAATTATATGTAACCGTATCTAGCAAAGGTACCTCTAAAATAAACACAACTTTGTAATTATCTGAATACGATTTTAAAACTATGCTATTTTCTATTTTGCTAAGGTTAAGCCTATTTACTATATAAGTTAGCCTATTATGTTTCTCAATTTCTTGTAAGACATTTAATAATTCTGTTGAGTTAATTATCGATTGATGTAAAACATGTAATCTACTAAAAGCTATAGCTGTTTCTGTTTCCTGTATTATACTATAAATAGTGCGAAAGTTATTCAAAACTTGGTATAGTACATTCATTTGACTAATTATAAAATGAATTTTCGACTGGTTGTTTTGAAGCATTTGTAACTGCGTAGTTCTGACGTTCAAGTGAATTAAATTATATTTTATATCTTCTGATATATTTACCAGCCTATCAAATGCTTTTTGCATTAATGAAACCTTATTTTCTACCGAATGCTGATTATTATTAAGCTTATTTATTTCTGCGTTATATTTTAACGCGTCCTCATGGTCTAAGTTACCTGAGATGAGTTTAATGATAGAGCCTAAGGGGTTTATGATTCCCCGCTTATGCCTTATGTTGCTAGGTATAATTTGTTTTAATCTGTCATTGGTTAATTCCATGAAAGAATCTATTTGTAATATTAATCCTACGAGTTCACGACGCGACTCATTTTCGGTATACACTAAATCTCTTAATCTAAAGTACTGATCTATATTTTTCTCTAAATATTTACTAATGTTATCTAAATCTAAGGTTTTAAAAATTGTCCAATGATTACTCCGAATCACTGCTGTACTTGTACGTATCGGCGCTATACCGGGATTCTGAGTCAGATCCTGAAGGTTTACACTGCTTGCCGACTCCACTAGTGCCAGGTACACCAGGACTGCTTGCCACCACCTGCGGAGGGCGTTTTATATTTTTTAACGCTACTTTTGTTTGCCGTTTTCCTAATTGGACTGGTACGATATTTCTAATTGTTTTCCCTATTACTTTTGCCTTCTCATATCGTGGTTTTTCTTTTGCTTTCCTAGTCCGAGTCGTTTTCATAAAAACCTTGTCGTTTTCTTTGATAGAAGGCGGTGCTTCACCACCCTTTTTTTCTATTACTCTATCCTTATTTGTTTTCAGCTTATCGCTAACATATTCATAAAGTACTTTCAATCTTTTCCTATGATCCTGAACAAGTTTTTGTAAAAAGTTTTTGTCTCTATCGATGTCGAACACATTCCCTGAGTCTGTATGTCCAAAAACCATTTCGAATGGCGTGAAATTAGTGGCACTGTGTATGGTATTGTTATATGCCATAATGGAATAAATCATAACTGACGCGGCATCTTGGTCATTTTTATCATATCTGGCTAAACGATAGATTTCGATTATGGTCGAATGAAACCTCTCTACAATCGCCATCGAACTTGGATTATTGGGTGTGCCTATGTGCATTTCTATTTTGTAAAGACTTAATAATTCTTTTACAAGATTATTGTTGAACTCTGTTCCCGGATCGCTATTGATCTTTTTAGGTAAACCGTACATGCTAAAATATTTTATTAAACCTTTAACAACTTCAGGTGTACTTCTATTTGGTATATGAAAAGCTTGCCCTAATTTACTAAAGGCATCTACGATAGTTAGATAGTAGTTGTTCTCTATATAAAGTAGGTCCATGAAAACTTCCTCAAATGGCAAAAACTGTGTTGGGGTAAGCTGCATAATAGGTTTTATTGGCTTCCTGTCATACTTCATTTTCCTACACTGCTCACAACTGTTAATGATTGCCGATATTGTTTGTTTCATGTTAGGCCACCAGTAACTTCGTTTGATTTTAATAAGTGTTTCCCTAATGCCTCTATGACAAGTCTTACCCTCGTGGTACTTTAATACGATTTCTTTTTGTTCATTCTCGTCTAAAACCGATACTACCCTTTCTGTACACTCTATCAGATTAAATGAGCCTTTTTTATATAACTCTATTACTACCCTACTAAACACCTTCCTAAAAGCCTCTTCTTCAAAATAGATAAAATACTTATGTTTAAAATCTACGTACTCCTTCAAGAATTTTTTTACTAATTGCTCATTATTCGCTACAGGTAAATGTACCTCTAGTATTCTTTGATTGTTGTTCGACAGATCCTTAACACAAATATCATTCTTATACCAGGTATGAACAAGTATTTGTTTAGGTTTTGTATCTACAGCCTCGTTGAGGATTGGTATACCTTCGTGTTCTCTATTTGATACTGAATGAGCCGTTTGCCCATCATCTGAGTCCGATATCTCCATAACAGGTTCCTCTTTTTTATCTAACCCTATTTTTATTGTATCTGTGTCGGAGTCTGACAAAGATATTATTTCCGGTTCCTCATCCCTTCCTTGCTCATTATTTCCTAACATTTCATTTGCAACTGACCTAACAATTTCATCTATTTCTCTAACTCCATCATCACCCACATTAACTTGCATTGATTCATTGTCATCATTTAACATATTTATTTTTAATCGCTTTATCATTTTCCCTTTAGGGCTAACGATCTCATAATCACCGTCTTCTGTCAAATTGATTTTTATACGTGACAGAGCATCGGCATTTAAATTCTGAGCTCCTTTTTTATAGTATATTTCAAAGTCAAATTCCTCTAATCTCAGACGCCACCGCGTCAATTTGCTGTTAGGTTCATTAAGTGAATACAGCCAAGCTAACGGTCTGTGATCTGTGTAAATGTAAAATTTATTACCCCACAAATACGGCCTAAAGTGTTTGACTGCCCAGATCACGGCAAGAAGCTCTTTCTCTATTGTGCTGTATCTAGATTCAGTATCACTTAAAGTCCTACTAGCATAAGCTACTGGCTTATCTGACCCTATTGTACCTTGCGACAGTACTGCACCGATTGCATAGTTAGATGCGTCGGTGGTCAATATGAATGGCTTATTAAAATCTGGGAACTGTAATAGAGGAGCATTAGTTAAAAGTTTTTTGCATGTTTCAAAGCATTCTACATATTCTTTATCTAGTATTATTTTCTTATTCTTCTTTAAACATACTGTAAGGGGTCTGGTTAATTTAGCAAAATCTTTGATAAATTTTCTATAGTACCCTAGAAGACCAAGAAAACTTTTGATTTCTGTCGGTGTTCTGGGTATAGGGTATTTTAACACGGCTTCTATTTTATCATTGTTTGGCTTAAGGCCTTCACTGGTTATGGTATGTCCTAAATATAGAACCTCCTTTCTTAAAAATTGAGACTTGTCCAACTGAACTTTTAAATTAGTCTCTCTGAATCTTTCAAATACTGCCCTAAGTTTTTGGTTATGTTCTTCTAAACTTTTCGCAAAAATGATTACGTCATCGAGATAAATTAAACAGTGTATTCCCTGCAGCCCTCTAAGAACATTATCCATTGTACGCTGAAATGTAGCGGGAGCAGTTTTTAAGCCAAACGGCATCCGATTGAATTCGTAATGCCCGAACGGCGTACTAAATGCTGTTTTGGCTCTATCCTCGTTTTGGACCTCGATTTGATGGTACCCGCTGGCTAAATCTAAAGTGGTAAAATAAGCACTTTTGCCTAACATATCAAACAAGTCATTTATATTTGGCAATGGATACTTATCGTCAATTGTAATGTCGTTTAAACGTCTATAATCTACAACCATTCGCCATTTTGGTTTCTCAGCATTATCTGCTTTCTTTGGAACCAAGTGTACCGGTGCACTCCAAGGTGAAAACGATTTTTGAATGACATTATCTTCGAGCATCTTATTGACTTGATTCCTAATCTCTTGTGTTTGTGCCGGAGCTAACCTATGAGCCTTTATATATACAGGATCTTCATTACGGGTCCTAATCTTATGCTTTACCTCATTTGTGAAAGACAGTGGTATGTTTTCACAGTAAAATATATCCTTATATTCTTTACATATATTCAAAATTTGCTGTTGTTCCTCCTGATTCATATGGTCCAATCTTAATTTTGAAAGATTATCCATCAACAGCTGATCATTATTGGAACAATTTTTTTCAGTATAACTCAAATTAACTCTATTTAATATCGAATCGTCATTAAATGGCTCAACCAAAAACGGATAGGTCACTGTTAATTCCATTTGTTCGGACCTACAATTTTGTATTACCGTTGTTGCGTAGCCGTTTACACATTCAACTAAGGCTGTCGGCATCCTAACGCCTTCAGTAAATTGTTTAAATTCTAAAATGCCCTCGCCCTGAAGCAGGTTAACGGGGAGTTTTACCCTTAACTCACTTCGAGGAGGTAAAATGAATAATTCACGAATAGGCGGGATGTAAATAATAGGTAAACATGTCTCCTTGGTAATTAATTTTTGATTTTTCATATCAATATTAGCCTGAAGTTGTTTCAACAAGTCACTACCAATCAACCCGTCGTACCTATTATCTACACTATATACATAAAATTTATGCCAATCTGAACTGTTAAAAGTCGCTGGTAAAGGTATATTCACAACCTCGCTGTGCTTACTTATAGCATGAGTACTAACAACCTCAAACGTTTCCGGTATCTTAAAGTCGCAAAAATATTGATTCGCTAACTTTGGGCTTATAAACGAACGAGTACTACCGGTATCTAACATAAAAATGGCATTAAGTTCCGGTACTCGTATATGTGGTAAGTTTAATAAATTACAATTTAGTTTTATTCGCTCCCGTGTGCGGAGGCCCTTATGTGAAAATTTTCTACCTGCGAAGTACTTGGAATCGGGTCGTTATCAGTGTAATTGATGCGCCTAGAACTCGCCGTTCTCATAGTCACGTCGGTGTTGCAACCTGAACCGCTTGGTAGCGGCGGTGACGGCGCATCGGGCGACCTGCGTTGTGCACTATCAACAAAATTCCTACTTTGTTGCGAAGGATTATTCTGGTTCATATTAGCGTTTCTAAATTGGAATGAGTTATTGAAACGATTTTGATTATAATTATTGCTCCTATTTCGTACTTGAGGAGGAGAATAGGTTGGCGATTGGCCATTAAAATATCGAGAAGATTGATTATTATTATTAATTGCTAAATTACCTGGGTTATAACCCGAATTTGTAGGTAACCGAGCGTTAGGTTGGTGAAAAACGTTACGTCTCTGGAAGTTATTATTAAAATGTGGTGTATGTTTTTGATCGTACACTTCTTTGAAATTCTGTTCTGCTAAAACAATTTTTAATGCTGCTTCCAGGGTCGTTACATCTTTAATTCTCACTGACCTAACTAAATAAGGCGGTAAATTATATAAAAATACATTCAACGAAGTATTTGTATAAATATTTTGTTTGGCTAATTTGGTCGCATTATCCCGGCTAGTTTCGTTAACTTTCGCAATTAAAATGCTTCTTAACTGCTGAATTCTGCGGCAAAAATCCAAATAACTTTCGCCTCTATTTATTTTTAAAGCCTCTAATTCAAGAACGAGGCAATCCTCTGTCCTTGGATCGCCAAAATTCTCCCGTAATAATTCTTTTAATTCTGCCCACGTCTCTATTTGATCTCTTTCGCCGACTAAAGCCGCGGCATCTCCTACCAATTTACTTGTAATTTCGTGAAAAAGGTATTCATTTTGTACATGGTTTCCTTGAAAACTAGTTATCACATATTCACATTTTTTAATAAACAAAGGTAACAGCCTTGCGTCGCCCCCAAATACTGGAATAAGCTTTAATATTTCCTGGGGTATGGCTGTGATTTGTGAGTCCATTTTTAATATTTATTTAATTAAGTTAACGTAAAAACAAGGAATGTATTTTGAACAATATACTTAATAAAAATACGTGAAAAGGATATCACTTAAACACTTATCTAAAAAAATATCGTATAACTAAAGCGTTAATCCTAACCCTTATGCTATACGGTACACATAAAAATACAAGGACACAAAAGGAAAAACTGTAAAGGAAGTGAAAAAGATCAACTCACATTCCCGCAGCTTCACCAGTCTCTCGTACTCCAGGTGACTCTGCTCTGCCGTGCCTGACTCCTTGACTAATTTGTTTGTTAGGTCCACCCGTTAAACCGTTGATACGGTACGTTAGCTTGAACTCCGCCCCCGAAAATTGATCATGAGCGTTGTAGCTAACGGACAGGGTAACTACCGGCTGCGCCAGTCAAGTTATCCACCAATATTTAATCCAAAAAAAACCTTTATTAAATTTAAAACAATGTTTATTTGGATATAATAATACATGTGGTATCGTTAGCGGCTAAATATAGAGTGATCCCTCTTATTATTAAATCCTAGTTCATAATTTTATACAATAAACTTATATTAAATTACTTCCCATGTTATACGCTGCATCAGCCCGCTCAGCGTGTGATTCAACCTGTTAGCACTTACTTTGGGCTGATGAAGCGTATTTCGCTAGGGGGACTATCCTTAACTCACGCAGGTAGTCTGTTTAAACTCCCTCTAACAAAATTAAAATTTCTAAATAACGTTGAATTCAAAAAAACAAATAATATTTTTCGCCTAAATGATAACGTCATACGTACGTCACCATTAAACGGCTATACAATGATTAATTTAAGCTTAGCCTTAAGATACCATTAAGCCGGGAACAAAGTATCGTCCTATCGAATGATATCCAGCTTCTTCATTTTACCTGTGCACACTATCAAATATAAGTTGCAGACGTCGTCCGAGAGCAATGGCTCCCTGGATGTTTCCTAACGCGTTGGATAGTTTGTTTTCAGCGCTATAAATAGGAGTACAAAGGTGAACGCAAACTTATCGGAGCCAAACGCGCCGAAGGGGCCGAACGAGCCGAATTTTAGAATTCTTTATATGAAATCGTATGAAACTTCGCACACTTGCCCGCGCCGATTCGTCCGAATCGGCAGAATCTAAAAAATCCAAGACGACTGGCTGATGCGGCCCACTCGGCTGATGCGATCGCATTCTATCAGTTTTTCACTACTCATTCATTTATTATAAAAATGAGTGTTTCTAATTTGAGAGAATTAGTAGGTGATTATGAAGAGCTGTACAATCTGTAACTGTGCGACAGGTGTAAAAAAATATAAACGATTTCTTCGGCGCGGTCTATTCCTTCGGCGTGGTGGATTCTTTCGGTTCGAATGTATGTATGTGCGAGATTTATTTGACTTCGGCTCCTTCGGCGCGTTCGGCTCCGATAAGTGTGCGTTCATCTCAAAAAGCATGTCTAAGCAATTCTAATAGTTTAAATATTGCACTCACTTATCTTGTCAAAATAGTGTGTCTTGTACAGGTACTTGTAGAGTAGGAACCCGGGCAACAACACCGTCGAGTAACCCATTAGGTTTAGCATCAAACGGAAAAACCTGGAAAACAAGTTTTTTTTTGCCACTGATATGATGTAGAAAGTTTGTTATGATAACTGTAATGTGAATCAGCAAAATCTAATACGACACACTTATTTTATTCAGCAGCTGGAATGCTTTTTTTTTAGTGAAGAGGCATACAGTTTACATAGTTGGTAAATGATATCTACTGTAGCCTATAATCATCTAGGTACACAAAAACCAGAGATTTTTCGATTTCTGAGGACGACAGCGCTGAACACTATCATTTAATGGCAAGTAGATTGGGTAATGCAGTGATCCCTACGCCCGCGAGCTCCGCCACGGGAGCTCTACCACCAGTAAAATGGATTATGTTTTGGTTTTTGTCCTTGTGCTAATACATGTGTATTTAGTTTTGAGGTTTTTATTTATCGATGAGCTATGTCATCGATGTGGACATAAAAACTCGCTGTTCTGTTTTTTTTTAATTTTATTTTGGTTATATCGACTGGTAGGTAGAAACAAAATATAAACCACATTCAATATAAACTACCTAGAGTCAAAATGCCCATAAAGATATCTGCTTTTATAGGTATGAGCTGCAAATAACTGTAGATATTAATATAAATGTTTAGTTTCATTTTTTTTATCAGTTTAATTTTGGTGATTAAGTGGTAGGTAATTCAATTTCTGAAACACACGGAAAAGGTTTGAAACCTCCAATTCTGTAATAATCTGCATTCCTTCTTTCATTTTTACCGGACTGCGGAACGCGAAGGAGTGGTAAATCAATCAATATACGAGTAAGTATTACAGTAGTAAAACAATTCGACCAAGTCCGCTTTCCCTACATGCGACCGAATTCGCCGACCAAAGCGGACCGCATCGGACTTGATTAATAATTATTATGTCCGCCGGACTCCTCTATACCCGTCCAGATTTGGTTCGGAGCGTACCGAATCCGCTTTCCACTCCGTACCAAAACCGGACGAGTGTTACGACTAAGGAGATGTTGCAAAAATGTATGGACCTCCGGCCATGTATTGTACACAACATTATTAACAGGCAAAATCAATATAAAAACGTTTTTTACTGCATATTTTCACTTATTTAGCTTTGATTGCGGTTACAAAACATTATTTGCAGTTAGAATTGCAACTCAAAACCAACATGGCAAATATGGCGGGCGATGTCATTTTGACATTTTCATTTTTTAAATTGTTTTATTTGATTCTATAGTACTTGGAGAAAAAAGTAATATTTTCTAAATCGATTTCATGTGTTAATACTATACTAATCGATTCCCAATTTTAAAAAAATCATCGGTACTTCTTTAAATTGATCGATTTGATACACTAGTAATATACAGATAGCATTAGTTTTGTTTTATCTACCTAAGTACTATCCCAAGCGTCGGCTGTATCGCCGCCATGTTGAACATGGTTGAAAATGATAAAATCGTTTGAATTAAATGTGGTTGTAACTCTAAAATATATTCTTGATTAAATTAATTGTATTTTTTTCGGATTCTTCTTTAATTTACTTATTTTTTTAGGACAAGTACGAACCAGAGCCGAGCTCGCAACATCTCCTTTATAAGTTTGTTCCTTTAAGGGGTTTTAGAATGCGAACGCGTGGAATGATTTTTATGATTCTTATGTAAATTGATTGGTATTGAGCTCGCAAGTGTCAACAAAGATAAAATAGTGATCAAAAATGTACAATGGTGACAACCAGGAGCCATATTTATAGTGAAAAAGAAATAAAAATAAGTCGTTCAACCGTGTCAAGTGGTGTATCATTGAATAGGTATTTTAAAATTACTATGAGGTTCCTCATACTGTGTACCTAATATACATATCTACAATGCAAATGAAATGACATTTTAGACTCCTTCAAGGCGTAAGGAAGCGCTGCAATGGCGTCACTGTGCCACCACTGCTCTGGCACCGCCGCATGTTTCACAATTTTAGTCGGGGTCTGGAGCCAGCTAATAAAGACTAGATAACGCAGATATTCGGGCATTGTACGGTTCATAGCTATCTACTGTGTGCCCGTCTAGTCTACCGACTGACAGGTGCCCTGGCTGTTGAACTATTTATACTCAAAAGTCTGTTGCTGGGTTGCTATTCGGATCCAATCGGATCTTGGATCTTAAATACTACAAAATAAACTTACCACGAGTATTCCGAGTCATTGAGTGTGGTGTACTGCTCATAGCTATCGAACAGCTCCTGGTAGAGATGGTGGAATGCCCATATCGCCACACAGCAGCACACAACCGCTAACCTGCAAATACAAATAAAACTCATATAATACTTTTCACTGGTGGTAAAGTGCCAGTGTAGGAGCTTTGAAGACATAGGCACCAAAGCATTACCTAATCTTTTTGCCGCCAAATGGTAGTGTTCAGCACTATTGTGTTCCAGTTAAATGGTAATGTATGGCGCCGGGATAACTATTACAGAGCCATAATAATTAAGGTCTTAGGGACAGCAACGCATCTGCATTTTGACCTCTGGTTTTTGCGTGAGTGTCTATAGGTTGTAGTCACTCACTATCATTTAACATTAATGTAAACTGCATGCTAGTTTGCCACCTTCATTAAATTGTATGGATCCCTGTGACTCGAGTCTAACTCACACTTGACAGTATTTTTTAAATGTTTCTGACAAATCAGTCTCACTCTTTTGGACTTGTGTGCTACACCAAATGATGAAACATTTAACAGCTGCTAAATTAGATAAGGTGAAGACTGCCTGCCCCACCAGCTATTCCAGTTGAGCTTTACCAGCAGCAAACTACTTACACAAACAAAAACCTGTTACCTCATTCACCATACATTATTTGATAATAATTCATAACATGTATTATAATTAATAGATAAAAGTGTAATGGAAATGAAATGTTTTGTTATCATTAAAAAAAAAATTAAATTAACATCTAGTTATCTAAGTGCTGTGTATGTTAACATGACATTCAAGGACATACTTATGGAACAATATTGGCACAAAGTAAACGGTACATTAATATACTAATATTATACGAAATTAAAAAGTCATACATATAATTAGGAGCATTGTCAAAACTTTGTTTCACCAAAATCGGTAAAGGACAAAAGAAGATATGATTAATTGAATTTTTTTAAACAGAGTTGTATGCGGTTTACATAAACATAATTTAATTTAGACTAGCCCACTACTATATCTGCATAGAATATATATATATATATATTTTTTTTTTTTTTTTTTTTATCTCCTATATTTCTGCAATCTGCCTTATTTGGGCATTTAGCTGATGGTTAGACATTTCAGTACAGACATGCATGGCACACGCCCAGTGGCGCATCCATATACAAAGTAGAATCTTCAGGAAGATCTTATTTAGGATGGGAGAAGGTCCTGGGGACCTCTCCTTTTTAAGCGTTTAAAGGCGCGAATGGGCTTCATTAATCTGTAAGCATGTTCGTTGGGATGTTTCTCCAAGCGACGAGAGTACGACTTTAATTTATTAAGAATTTCCTCTTTCACTGTTGGTATCTTCAGATCTCGGTGTAATTGAGAGTTGGAAACAAACCATGGAGCGTCAGTTATCATGCGGAGAACTTTTGATTGGAACCGTTTTATGATTTCCAGGTTAGAATTTGCTGCAGTTCCCCATAATTCTGCTCCATAAGACCATATCGGTTTGAGGATAGTTTTGTATAAGAGAAGTTTGTTATTCAGTGAGAGGTTTGATTTTCGTGCTAAGAGCCAGTAGAGTTTGCGAAGTTGAACACTTAGGGCTTTCCTTTTTGTGAATAGATGCTTCTTCTACGTAAGACGTCTGTCCAAGTAAATGCCTAAGTAACGCACATCTTCGGACTGAGGGATCGTGATACCGTTAAGGGCGACAGTGGGGCACGTGTCATGTCTAAGAGTGATATAACAAAATTATTATTCAGTATCTACATGGACGAAGTTGTGGGCATAGCATGTGATTAATTATAGTAAAAATAAAATATTTTTCATGACATTGTTTCATTCATTGCTAATTCTAATCAGCAGTGTTGAGAGATAGCTTATTAAATCACAACTGGTAAGAATAATATATTCAAAACTATACTAAACTAAAATTAAAATTAACCATTTTATTTGAGACTACTGGATTTGAAGTTATAACTGTTCACCTAAATCTTATTTAAGTATATAAATTACACCATGTACAGTAACAATACAGGTTCACTAACAATTTTATTAACCAACACTTTATAGTATAAATAAGACCAGTAGCAAATCCAGTGGGATATTGAAAGGAATCAAACTTCCTCTCAAATTCATCCTATTCCTCGGGAGCTTCCTGGTGTGAAATACATAAGTGAATTAAATAAACTATTTTAGTTTTAACATCGATGAGGCTAACCCTCAGTTGAGTCAAGCACCAAACAAAGTTTAACACGTTCGCGAGCGGTACGCCCTCCGGCGTACATGCTATTTAAAATGATGCGACAGAACGCCTCTCAACGTCACGGTTTTTACTTGTATAAAACCAGTAGGCCCTGCGTCGTCCGATTTCTCATACTATTCAATGGAAGAGCATAGTATAGTGTCACCGCACGGTTAATTTAGACTTTCGTACTGTCACCACGTAATCTACAGTCGCTTCTATACAAAGTACCACACACACACATCTGTAATTTCTTGCTTCCCGTTACACGAACACTACGGCCGTGGACGTCGTATTTTCATGCGTCAGTCGAGTAGTGTGCGCTGGCGGTGCCCTACGCACAGAGTACATGTGACAGTACGCCTATAGGCAATGTATGAAATTTAGTAGTGTTTTTTTTTTTTTTTTATTTTTTTTTATGTAATTGAAGTGGCAAACAAGCATGCAGTTCACATTGATGTTAAGTGATGACTGCAGCCTATAGACACCCACACAAAGACCAAGGTCAAAATGCAAATGCGTTACCACTCCTGAGGCCTAAGGTGTTATGCCTCTGTGCCGGAAATTACAGGGCCGTACATTACCACCTGACCGGAACACGATAGTGCTGAACACTACCATTTAGCGGCAAGTAAATCAGGTAATGCGGTGGTGCCTACGCCCGCGAGCTCCGTCACTGGAGCTCTACCACCAGTAAAAAGGTTAAGTGTTCCAGGTGCAGTAATCACGTAGATAGTACCGCCCGCGAACGTGTTAAGAATCTGCCACTGAATGATATAGTAATGAAACATCTATCCATCCAACATACTACAATACTTATAACATTAACAAGTGTAGAAAGAATTGTGACTCCAAAAACATATTAATATCTCCGTACTAATAGCTGAAAGTTTAGGTTATGTGATGTGAACACGAGCTGCATAAATTTTTGCTATAGAAAATTACAAAAATCAGGAACAATAGGAAATTAAAAAACAAATACATTAAGCCTTACGATAAACTGCTAAAATAACAACTAAACGCAAAAAAATGAATTTATAACGCGAATACATTGAATATTTCTTACCGACCTATATCGCATGGTAGCCGATGGAATATTTCAACAATTTCAGCTTTTTCCACTGCCGACGAGCCGGCTATCGGTAACACTATAAACCGACCTAAAATTACCTTGCTTGCAATGCATGAATTAGGTATTATAGCCACGATAAATTCTGTGTACAACTTATTTAATAACTTACCCGATAACTATCTTGGAACGCATGTTTTGATATTTTGTGTACGTAGAAAGATCTTCTAAATACAGTTTGATATGTTCATTAAATGCTTCAAGATGATATTAGTTAATTTTATGCATAATTTTAATTTTTGTTTGTACATCTAATATTCTCGTTTCACGTCAGTCACATGTTTTGCTATCAGTTCTGTCAGGTTGACATTGACACTATTGACAGTTGATAAGTAGGGATGGAACACAAGATCAATTTTTAAAACTTGATTATTTTAATCGGTCTGTGGTACTTCTAGATCGTTCCTATGAATCGATACTTCACTCGCGAGGCATTTTGATAGATTAGTTCTACCGAAATATGTTAAATCTAAGTTACAATATCGCAATTCTTACTCTCAAGACACGTGTTTACGCAGATGATTTAAGTTTGACTTAAATGAGCATTGGAAAATGTTTATTAGTTACTGTAAATAACGAACTTGTCCCTGCTACCTAATCTCCTTCATAAAGAATTATATTTATGTATTGCAAATAAAAAGAACCAGATTAGATCCGCTAGAAAAGTAACGGATACGGACACGGATGCGGATACGGTTCCCGATCCGGATATCCGACACATCACTAGTGTGTATACCTAACCTTTTAATTAAGTCCAGATTGGTTATTGGTCTGTGGTCCAGAACAAGTCCAGTATTCCAGTATACACTTTGTACTCCAGTCTGTGTACTCCAGTATGAGACGAATCCTTAATCTGTGAGTATGAGATAGTCAATATCTACATACATTATACAGCCATTCATAATTAATTAAAAAAGAAACTAAAAAAGTCACGTCACTCACTTTAAAGCTTTCATAGATACAATTTTTGGTTAATTTACAAACACATGGAATACACAGAAGCTGTAAATAGTTTTCACGATGTGGTCTGAAGCTGCAATGTTTTTATTAGAATTCGTGGCTGCCTTATGCGCTGTGGCAGTGTGCGGGCCTTGCCTCCTCGCGTGTGCCAGGAGGGTAATGCTTGGAGACGAGCTGCTGCAGAGGAAAGGTCTGGTCCACGAAGCCGAAGTGCTGGGCTGCGACGAGCCTGCTTGTCCGTACTATAAGAAGAACGTGAAATACCTCATAGTTCCTGCCACCAAAAGACGTTACGGATCCCCCACGCGTCATTGCTCGTGATTATCTTGAAAGTATTGTTACATTAACGTGAATAAAAATGCAAAATATTGATTATCTGTCTCAAAAGTTGAACATCCATAGTGTTGGACTATGGTCATCAGAGTCATTAGGAGCCCCTAGGCCCATAGGCCCTTTTTTTGTGTGTAGGCCAACAAGCATGCAGTTCACATTGATGTTAAGTAATGACTGCAGCCTATGGACATCCACACATAGACCAGAGGTCAAAATGCAGATGCGTTGCCACCCCTGAGACATTAGATTTTATGTCTCTGTGATAGTTATTACGGGGCCATACATTACCATCTATCCGGTACAC
This sequence comes from Macrosoma leucophasiata, assembly GCA_036365455.1. Classification (NCBI taxonomy): domain Eukaryota; kingdom Metazoa; phylum Arthropoda; class Insecta; order Lepidoptera; family Hedylidae; genus Macrosoma; species Macrosoma leucophasiata. The sequence continues at coordinate 659,838 of JAWQUS010000004.1, read as the reverse complement.
GACAGTGCTGAACACTACCATTTAGCGGTAGTTAAATTAGGTAATGCGGTGGTGCCTACGCCCTCGAGCTACTACACTGGAACTCTACCACCAGTAAAATTAATCTTGTGGCGCCCTATTTCTGACATATAAATTAAGGAGCAAAGAAAAACAAAAAATAATGAGTATAAACGAGTAAACTGAAAAACAATTTATTGGTGAAATAATATTCGTGTATGTAGGTAAGTAGTTATAGTTTACATGGACAAAATTTTAGTTAATGATTACTCAGATGCGTGGATACGCTCCTATTTCTTCATCATCGAATAATATTTTAGGATCTTTCTTAAATTTGGGCGGGCATAAACCCGTCTCACACCGATTTGTTGAACGATTGTCATCTTTGAATCTGTCCAATTTCTGCTTTCTTGCTACTTCTTGAATAACATTCTTTGACGTAACGATCTTTACCCTGAAAAAAAAAACATCTATTTAAGCATTTTTTAGTGTTCCGTAGCCTACAAGGAATTCATACACTTGCGAGCTATAAACTGGAATCCCATAAATTGGAGTAACAATAAAGGTAAACAAAACAATAATAACACATGATTGAACCAACCCCCGTTTATGTGATTTCACGTAACGTCACGTCTGTAAGCCCCGAAGGGGTAGGCAGAGGTAAATGCATACATGCAACACCGGTTACGTTTTGGCCCATGTAACAGGTGGCGAGCCTGTTGCCATCTCCGGGCACATTACCAAACTCCGAGGTTTTTTTTTATTTCGTTACACAACAAGACAGGCCACCTGGTGGAAAGTGGTCACCGTCGCCTATGAACATTTGCAACACCAGGGGAGTAGCCAACGCGCTGCCAGCCCTGAAGAATTCTTTTGACTCCATTTTTGAAGAACACCAGTTCGAACCCAGGACCTCTAGCGTAGTAGTAGTTATTTCAATTTAAAGTGTAGTTTCGCCACGTCCGTTCGTTTCTTCTGTCTGCTTGTACAGAGACCATAAGTACCTACTAGAAAACTATAATTTGGCCTGACTATAAAAATCATCAGTAGCTTTTACTTTGATTTGATATGTAGACTTTACACTTGTAGGAACTAAGTCTGGGTAGACTCCCAGATCAATACATAAATTAGAAAAACAAAAGGTGATAAAGTAGGTACCTAACAATTAACGATTTACACACCTATAAAGGCAAAGCATAAAAATCTTAAGTAGCTTTTACTTTGATTTGATTAAAAGTACATGGCATAGAATGAGGACTAATACACAATGAGCTTAACATATGACATCATTGCTAATACATGTTTAAACATAAATTGTATGGGACACGCCTCTGTGTTGCTTGAGGATTTCAATAGACAATAAAGACGATGAGTTTTATTTCAAATGGAATATAAGCGAATTATTTTTCAAAGTGCTGCGCAAGATCTAAATCTAAACGTACAGTTCCCTGGGCTGTCTCCAAAAAACACACACCGCTTGTTATAATTATCATCACACATCACACACTGGTATAAACCGGTATCGTGGTTCACACAACACCTACACAAACACCCGGACCCGAAATCTGTCGGCCATCAATATAATTTGTCCCAGTACGAGGATTGAACCCGTGAGCCTCGAAATGGTCGTCACACACCGCTGGACCAATGGCTCGTCTGCTATATAGGAGCTTCATGATGACAAGCAAACATACCGAACAAAGAGAAGCCAGCGCGCATCGATGCTTCATGGCAAACAGCAGCATGGTCAGAAGAACTACAGCCACGTGGATCAGTCTCATCGTCGCTGATGATCGTCTGCTGTGTGTTCTTTAGGATTATTTGGAATTACATTGTAAAATTAGGTTGGATTTGATGATACAGAGTTGGATGTCGAAAGTGTCGACAGTCGTTCGTGGTCGATCGACGGTCGTTCGTGGTGGTCTAGTATAGTGATCTGTGGTGCGATCTGATTGAAGTTTGACGTTTATTTTATTGTCAACCAGAAAACAAATGGACAACCTTCTTTCTTACAATACAGCGCAACGCGCAAGTGAAGAAGGAGGTTCATCTGTTTCTGCACTATTCCGAAGAGATACACAGATTTATTTATTGGGCATGCAAGCGCTTCAAAGGAATACTCGCCTGTCTATCACTAGAGGCGAGAATTACAAGAAAATAACTATGAAATAACTTCTTTGTTCCCTACAACCAGGTGTTTTTGTATGTAGGTTTTTGTAGGAATCCGCGTGCATGTATGAAGAGAATGATGAATGTAGTTGAGGCACGGGAGGTCTGTCAAGACCGGGCTATCTGGCGCTCCACACTCTCTGCCTACCCCGTAAGGGACCTGGCCTGAAGATACATACATACATACCCATAATTTATACCGATCGCAAGCGCGTTATGTACGCGTTTACATACTAATTCAAATGCAGTCGGCATTTGTACACTGCGTACTTCGTCTTCTTTTCTATAAATTGAGATGCACCATCATTTTCTCAAACGGCTAACCTATTGACATTCCGAAAAGCCATAAGATATCCAATTTTCTATTACAGAATTTTCCCGAACGTGTCGGACTCGACCCGAGTCTGGGAAAACAATTGACATTACACGGACGTAACGTCAACGATACAATAGGGTATTCACCTTAATTAGCAGGCCATTAGGTTGGCCTTACAAGTCCATTAGTAAAATGGCCAAAAAGGCCATAAATGGAGCGAGGCGCGAATACCGAGATCAAAATATTATTACCACAGTCTAAAGAAAACGAACATGTTAATTAATATTGTGATATTACTATTATGTAAGTACACCTACAAGTACTATTTATTTGTACGAATACGAGAGAACTCGGTAAACAGAGAATTATTTCATACAGTTTTTTTATTTCATTATGCATAACACACGCGGTGGTCGGTTATACCTACCTTCACTTCATAATTTAAAGTAAATGTTTGAGTTTTAGTATATGTATACATATCATATTATATTTTAAGCAGAATGAACCACACCCACAACAACGCGTTGTATGTGATTAATAAGGTATTTACCGAATACTAATATCACTACCAGTTTGCGGTTGTGAAGTGTATCAAAACATGTGTCAATAAAAACCGCAAAAACTGTCGTCACATCTAATTTATAGTAACCAATAATGACTGTTACTTGTCGAGCATACTAAGCACATTTAAATTATTTGAGTAGGAATGTAGAGTGGATATGGTATAGATGTAGTACATCCAAATGGTAAATGCTTTTGGCTTCATGACTGCTGCGATTTTTTTTTATGTAATGAAAGTCGACTGCTTCTGACCTATGTGACGTTTATCAACCAGTATGATCAAGTTTTGACCAACACCGCACTACCAGTGCTTACGTAGGCAGTGCGTAGCAGTAGCAGAGATAACGTTCTACGAAGTCGAAACTAGCCGATTATCTCTTTCGTAGGCTTGATTTATGCAATATTAAATTTTCTTGCTGGGTACTGTATTTCGTCAGCCAAATGTTTCGCCTACTGTTATCTTTACTTAATATTATAAACAGAAAACAAAAATATTTTTGTAATGTATATTCGTAACGTTTTCACACAAAAACTAATGGACCGATTTCAAAATCTTTCACCATTAGAAAGCTGCATCTTTACTAAGTGACATCGGGTGAATGTCATGTCATTCATTGCATCCGTTAACTTATCTGCCTTAGTACTCTTGTGGTACTGGTGTGGCCATTACGCTGAGGTCACTGCGTTAGATACCCAAATCATGAGGTAAATACTTTTTTTTTAATGTAATGGAAGTGGCAACAGGCTCGCCACCTGTTACATGGGCCAAAACGTAACCGGCGAATCGTGGGTGTTTGCATGCATGCTTGAATGCATGCATTTACCTCTGCCTACCCCTTCGGGGATTACAGGCGTGAAGTTACGTTTTTTTTTTTTTTTAATGGAAGTGGCAAACCAGCATGCAGTTCACATCGATATTAAGTGTTGACTACAGCCTATAGACACCCACATAAAGAACAAGGTCAAAATGCAGATGCGTTACCACTCCTGAGGCTTAAGGTGTTATGCCTCTGTGCCGGAAATTACAGAGCCGTACATTACCACCTGACCGGAACACGATAGTGCTGAACACTACCATTTGGCGGCAAGTATATTAGGTAATGCGGTGGTGCCTACGCCACTCCGTCACTGGAGCTCTACCACCAGTAAATACTAAAGTGCTGTCTATCCTACGGCGTGAAGTTCCACCACGCGCATGTCTTATGTGCCTCTCTGCAACGCCCTAAGTCGAGGTTCCCACCACCTTTAGGCAGCTGCACTAACTTTTATTTAGGCTGGACCGCTCTGCGCCCTGCAGTACACCGGGCTTGTAGAATAGGACTGAGGTATCCCCTAGATGTCGTAAGAGGCGATTAAAAGGGGGAATAAATCGCAGGCGGCCAGAGTGGGGCTCTAGCCGCCAGCACTCGCGCACCATACTCGCGGTTCCGTGAGGAAGGCGACCGTGGTAGCCGCAGGTCGAATGTGGTATGTGCAGAATGGGGCTGTCAGAGTGTCCGTGGACGAGCCTAACGGAGAGAAGTGCGTGAGGATGAACCGCAGTGTTTTAGTGTACCCGGATCCCCCCCCTCCCTTCGTGCACTGAAGTCGGCACCGAATTGGTTTTAGAGGGTTCTAGTCCCTCATTTCCCGGCTCTCTCCCCTAGAGACCTGGTTGAATGCTAAGAAATTTTCATCTCGTTAAAAAAAACGCTGGACCGCCCTCTGCGCTCGCCGATTACCTGGTGAAGTAGGCTAGTGCCGTCTCGCCGTCTCGAGGCGTGCTTACATGAGTCCATACAAAAAAAAGCATTTGTTGCTCAATAAATAAAATTAACTAAGGCGGTTGTTTATTCGATCTATTTCACTAAAGAAGATAAAGATGTCATATCCATTGTACCTGAATCCATTTGTCGACAAGCTTTGGTCTGCTCGTGGCATATTGATGGGTTATTAAAGTTGGAACAATAGTCAATAGCATTCGGGTCCACCTATGGGGGTAACGGAGAGAGAGGGGGGATAGTTGGATGATGGCGCCTCTGATCATCATAATGCAAGCATGACTTCATCGTTGGATCGTATTCAACTACAGTTGTCAATACATGAGTCAGTAGTTGTTTCTTTATAATTATGATGGTGGCTAACAATTACCATCCAAATTTGAATTCTACTATAGACATCTTGGCAACAACCATTTACGTCCGACTGCTGGACGGCCTGAAGGCCTGGAGATTACTCCACCACGCTGCTCCAATGCGGGTTGGTGGAGATACGGATTAGTGGCCATCCCGCTGTCGGATATTGTCAAACCGCCCATAAAGCCGACAAGGTTTAACGATGGTTATCTTTCGACAACATCCGGGATCACACACCCGATCGCGCCCGTATCGCACAACCGAGAAGATCGCTTGCGATCTACACCAGCCGACAGAGACATCTATGTAGGACAAACCAGATGGTCTTAATGCAGATTAATTTGATGGTCAAAATTGATCCCGTGGTCCCGTTTAGTTTGCCGGCAGTTTCGTAATCGAAGTTTGGTAATGTGCCCGGTGATGTCGATATGCTCGTCACCTATTAGGTGCATGGGTCAAAACGTTACCTGCGAATCATTTACCTCTGCCTACCCCTTCGTGGATTACAGGCTTTAATTTACATACAAAATTATATTACTACGGGAAAACAACCATTAGGTACCTACAATTTCAGTTTGTATTAACCTACCTCCTCCACATAACAAACACGAAGTTATGTTTACCACATAAAAGCAGTCCTACCTACAATTAATATGCAAATATATCTACAAACGCATACCAAACAACAGAATACATTATATAGTGACACTACAGTCTACCAAGTATGGGAGCTAACAAGCAACGGAAGCGAACGATGGCCTCAAATGGCAGCGATCCGCCATTGTCCCGGCACGGCTTGCGCCCAAACGATCTGCCAGCTATTCAACTAATTATAATGTTCCCATTGTAAGAACGTTATTTGATGTTATATAAACTTATTGAGAAAAGAGTATACAGGGCTCATCCAGAAATATTGCACATCGAGCTTAGGAAAGACAGAGAATATAGACAGGACAATGTCAGAGAATGTGTAATAATACGAGTACTACGTACAATGGGCTAGTTTCGAGCTCGTAGCTCGTAGCTCGAGCGTTATCTCTGCTGCACACTGCCTACGTACGCACTAATAGTCCGGTATTGGCCAAAACTTGATCAATGGTCGTCAGACGCTACAAAGGTTGTGTGCGAAAACGCTCGAAATTATCCGAAGTCTCTCTCCTATGGTCGATGAGCAGTATATCTTGCTGCCATACAATGCAGACGAGGAACAAGAAAGAAAGGAAATTCATCTCCTAAGGTGGTGTCCTATTTAGCGTTCAAGTTATTTCGGGTTAAAGATTTTATGAAAAATAATTGTCGATTCTTCTTTTTTTAAATAGCTAAGCTAAATATCTTTATTTATAAATAAATAAAGATATTCCCAAATACATAATCAAAGGATTTATTGAAGACTACTTGTGTTCGTTCTTGAGTATAATGAAACTCTTCAGAAGGTTGTAGTAGAATATATTTTTACACAAAAAACAGCACAATTTATACAAAAATGGAAAATAAGAAAAACCAATAAAATAACAGATAAATAATTAACAACCAATAGGATTTTAGATAATTGATAATGCTATCTCAATTTCTGTCTCTTTTCCGGCACGTGTCGATTTATCGGTCAAGGTCAGCGCGGGGGCAATGCGCGCATGCGCGATACGTTCGAAGTTCGGTGAACTCCAGTGCGCATGCGCCAGTCACCAGTATAAGTATGTGCGGCGCTCGCTGGCTCGCTCTTTCGCTCGGGGCTCGCAAGATGAACGCACGCGTCGCGGGCGCTCGCCGGCTGACGACGCGTGCCGAAGATGTAGACTGAAGCGGACACTGATGTGGCTATGAGTTCAAGCTGGATCTGAAGTCGTGCGGTGAGTATTGAAGTGGAGACATCGAAGACTGAAGATGTTAGAGCGTGGTTGCAGATGAAGAGCTCTAACAGCTCTTTTCAGAGCTACCATCCTGTCTCTGTCGAACGTCATCTGTACAGCATATAGTTCTTTTAAGAACTTTCCTGTCTCTTGTGCGTCAATGCGTGCTGTACTAAAACAGTTCTTTTAGGAACTATTTCGTCACCGTTTCTTCTGTTAGTGGCTGCTACAGTAACCCCCCTCAAGTGAAACGTACCGGCAGTTTGACAGCTCGGCCTCGACTTGTCACTCGGTGAGTCGATTGCTGTGATGTGCTCGAAGTGTTCGGTAACAGATCTTGAGGTATAGGTATAAGGTTTTCAGGTAAAGGTAAAAGGTTTTCAGGTAAAGGTATGTGGTTCTTAGGTAACGGTAAAGGTTTTTGAGGTAAGTGGACTTGTGGTAAAGGTAAGTTTTCAGTGTCTTCCACAACATAGGCAGGCTTGAGTCTGTCGATAGATATGTTGGTTTGACGCTCGGGTAACTGGATCGTAAACACTTTGTCTGTGCGATTTACGACCTTGTAGGGACCTTCATAGGGTGTTTGAAGCGGTGTGCGTATCGCGTCGACTCTAATAAACACATGACTGCAGGTATGTAGGTCTTGATGAACGAAAATGTGTTTATTGTTTCGTGCGTTACGTTGTTGCGGTCGATTTTGCGCGATGATTTCTCGTAGGTTTTGCACGTAGCCGTAGTCCATTGATGTAGGCGTGGTCGATGTGCTTGCCTCGAAGAAATCGCTGGGTAGACGTAGGTTATGTCCGTAGGTTAATTCGGCGGCGCTTACGTCACTATCGGAGCGGAGAGCGGCGCGTAAACCGAACATTACGGTCGGCAGTGTTTGATTCCAGGAACTTCGCGCGTCTGATAATTTGGCGCGTAAAGATGATTTTAGCGTGCGATGCCATCTTTCGACGATTCCGTTGCTCTGCGGGTGATACGGAGTTGTTCGTATTTTGTTTACTCCCATTATTTTCATTAGGTTTGTAAACAAATTACTCTCGAATTGTCTTCCTTGATCCGTAGTTATTGTTGTAGGGCATCCAAATCGACAAATCCAATTGTTGTATATAACTTCGGCGACTGTTTCGGCAGTGATGTCGGTAGTAGGTATAGCTTCGGGCCATCGGGTGTGTCGGTCGATCATTGTTACTAGGTAGCGATGTCCTTGAGCGGTCGTAGGTAGCGGTCCTACGATGTCGGCGTGAATGTGAGTGAATCGCTCGGTTGGCGGGAAAGTTCCGATCTCGCTGTGGGTGTGACGATGTATTTTGCTTTTCTGGCAATTTATACATTGCTTCGTCCACGTTCCGATGTCGTTGTTCATTGCCGGCCAAAAGTATTTTCTCGTAATAAGTTTCCGTGTTGTTCTCGTTCCGGGATGACTTATATTGTGTATACTGTTGAATACTTCTTGGCGATATTCGGTAGGTATGTACGGTCGCACGTATGTAGTGGAGGTGTCGCAGTATAGTTCGATGTTGGTATTTGGTATACTGATTTTTTTAATGCATAGGTTTGGTTGTTGCATTAATTGTTGGATGCTCGGATCTTTTTCTTGTGATTTTGCAATCTCTTCGTAGTTGATGGATGATGGACAGGATATGGCTTCGATGCGGCTGAGAGCGTCGGCACAAACGTTTTCTGATCCGGATACGTGTCTGATATCCGTGGTGAATTCGCTGATGAAGAGTAGTTGTCGCGTTCGCCGTGGCGTCTCGGTGTTACTCTGTGTTTTGTTCATCGCGAATGTCAGCGGTTTGTGGTCGGTGAAAATGATGAGTGGTCGCCCTTCGAAGATTTTACGGAAGTGAGTAACTGCCATATGTATAGCTAGTAACTCGCGATCGTAGGTAGAGTACTTCTGTTGCGCATCGGAAAATTTCTTCGAAAAATATCCAAGTGGTTGCCATGTGTTGTTTATGTGTTGTTGAAGAACTGCTCCTGCGGCCTTGTCTGAGGCGTCGCTGAATATTGCGAGAGTGGCGTGGTGAGACGGGTGAGCGAGTAAAGCTGCGTTACTGATGCTGACTTTACATGCGTCAAATGCTTGATTCGCGGCGTCGGTCCACTCGATGACTGTCTTATCGCGCTTCTTTGCATCGTGTAGGTATGCGTTCAGCGGAGCTTGTAATAAAGCGGCGTTAGGTATGTGATCGCGATAGAAGTTCAGCATGCCGAGGAAGCGTCGTAGTTCTTCGATTGTCTTTGGCTTGGTGTATTTAAGGATGGCTTCGACCTTTTCTTCAGGTGGTTTGATGCCTTCGTTTGACACGATGTAGCCGAGGAATTTGACTTGCGGCTGACCGAGAACACACTTGGCGGGATTGATTGTGATGCCGTTTTCTTCCAATCGTGACAGTACGGTGTTGAGGTGCTCTCGGTGTTCCGTTTCATTGGTTGAGGCGATCAGGACGTCATCGATAAACGGGAAAACGTAGTCGAGTCCACGCAGTACTTCGTGTATATATCGTTGAAAAGTTTGGCCTGCGTTCTTCAAGCCGGGACACATGCGTGGGAATTCGAATAAACCGAATGGTGTAATGATAGCGGTTTTTTCGATATCTTGCTCTCGGACTATGATCTGGGCGTATGCGCGGTTCAGGTCAATTGTCGAAAATACGTTTTTTCCGGAGAGGTGGTAGGTGAAGTCCTTGATTCTGGGAACTGGGTAGCGATCGGGTGTTGTAATCGTATTGAGGCGGCGATAGTCACCACACACTCGTATATCTCCATTTTTCTTCGGTACTATATGTAGTGGTGATGACCATGGGCTCTTGCTGGGACGACATAGACCTTGTTGCATCATGTTCTCAAATTCTTTTCGAACGGTTTCGTATCGATGCGGAGGTATCGGACGGGCACGGCAGTGTACTGGTTGTCCGGTGGTTTCGATGTAGTGCTCGACGTTGATTTTCGAATTCAGATTCATTGATGTGAGTCGCGTAGTGCCAGGGTATTTCGCAAGTATGTCATGGTAGGACTCGCGGATGTCGATACTGCGTATTGTAGGTATGTTTGTAGACATTAGTGGAGCGGCGACTTGTAGGTTTGTGACGCCATCAATCAATCTTCGATGTTTGATGTCTACGATCAATTGATGGTGGTTGAGGAAGTCGGCTCCAAGTATCGGTTTCGACACGTCGGCGATGATGAATTTCCATTTGTATGGTCGTCGTAAATTCAGGTCAAGTTCGAGCGTTTTCTCTCCGTAGGTATTTATCGTTGTGTTGTTTGCTGCGTACAACTTGAATGGGAGCGGCGTTGGTGTCTGGCCTTGCTTCCTTGGTAGCACGGATATGTTAGCCCCAGTGTCTACCAAGAAGGAGTAATTCGTCTTCCGGTCACGGACGAATAGGCGGTATGATGAGTTGGGAACGCCGGTATCCGCCTCTGCCAACGTTCGTTCTAGTTTTCCGACTGTTGCTTGTAGGTACATGGTGTAGTGCATCGTCTCGCTTGACTACCGAAGCGTCGATGGTAGTAACAGTGTGCCGGAGAGTCAGTGGGCGTCCGGGAACGCTGACGAGAGGTGCTTCGTTGGCGGGAGCGCTGGCGGTACCGGTGCATGTTGTTGTTATTGTGGTACGGCGGTCTTGTTTTTAGCTCGTTTATTTCCATGGTCAACTTGCGGATCTCGTCGATGAGGAATTGGGTGTCGGCTTGACTGGTTGGTGCTGGGGTAGGTGGTGATGGTGGTTGCACGAAGATAGCGGCGACATCGTGGGTTTGCTCGAGCATAGTGTCGGCGAGCAAAGCTAGCTCTTCTAGAGTTGTTTGGTGGCGAAATGTTTCGCTGACGGCGAGGACAGATCGGACGTGGGCTGGGAGGAGTTTGGTCCACATCATGCGCAGCGTTGTGTCGGTGACCTTGTCCTTCGCTAGCATACGCATACGTCGTAGTAGGTGGGTGGGCTTCTGGTCACCGAGCTCCATTTCAGCCAGTAGTTTTTGTAGCTGCCGGCTATCTGATTCCTCATAAACTGAGATCAGACGCTTCTTGATGGCCTGATATTGCTCGTCCCGTGGTGTGTTGCAGAGGATGTCGGCGATCTGCTCAACGTCCCCTTTATTGAGCTGGACGAGGACCATCTGCGTGAGCTGGGCGGTACTTCTTTTTAGGTCTTCAGTGGCGGTCTCGAAATTTATGTACCACAGCCGTGGATTGTCGCGCCAGAATGGGGGTATGCGCATGGACAGCGCTATGCCATCGGCGTGTGGTGCGTGAGACGTCGTTGGTGTGGCGGCTTCGTGGAGGCGTCCTGGGACGAGTGGCTGGGTGGGTGGTTCCATGACGTTGTTGTGTGGATGGGCAGCCGGACAGGGATTCGCCTTCCTTTTTTTTTCCTTGTAGGCTGTATGCAGTAAGTCGCTGTACAGCCGGGCAGAGCTTCGCCTTTGTTTGACGTGTGCAGGTCGCTGGGCAGGCTGGCAGGGATTTGCCTGGTTTTCTTGAGATCCTTGGTATCACGTCGGCGTCACCACTATTGAAGACTACTTGTGTTCGTTCTTGAGTATAATGAAACTCTTCAGAAGGTTGTAGTAGAATATATTTTTACACAAAAAACAGCACAATTTATACAAAAATGGAAAATAAGAAAAACCAATAAAATAACAGATAAATAATTAACAACCAATAGGATTTTAGATAATTGATAATGCTATCTCAATTTCTGTCTCTTTTCCGGCACGTGTCGATTTATCGGTCAAGGTCAGCGCGGGGGCAATGCGCGCATGCGCGATACGTTCGAAGTTCGGTGAACTCCAGTGCGCATGCGCCAGTCACCAGTATAAGTATGTGCGGCGCTCGCTGGCTCGCTCTTTCGCTCGGGGCTCGCAAGATGAACGCACGCGTCGCGGGCGCTCGCCGGCTGACGACGCGTGCCGAAGATGTAGACTGAAGCGGACACTGATGTGGCTATGAGTTCAAGCTGGATCTGAAGTCGTGCGGTGAGTATTGAAGTGGAGACATCGAAGACTGAAGATGTTAGAGCGTGGTTGCAGATGAAGAGCTCTAACAGCTCTTTTCAGAGCTACCATCCTGTCTCTGTCGAACGTCATCTGTACAGCATATAGTTCTTTTAAGAACTTTCCTGTCTCTTGTGCGTCAATGCGTGCTGTACTAAAACAGTTCTTTTAGGAACTATTTCGTCACCGTTTCTTCTGTTAGTGGCTGCTACAGATTGTATGGAGAAAGGCTTACAATTGAATGTGAATAAAGTAAAGCATTAGTATTTGAAAGAGATGAACAGAGAACAAATGCAAGGGTAGTAGTAGATGATGCAGTGTTAGAACAGGTGGATGAAATTGTATATCTTGGATGCGCTTTGAGCAAGGATGGTAGGTACACCGCTGACAAAGAAAGAAGAGAGCTAGCTGGGAATTGCGGGAGTGGAGCGTTGGGTAAACTGCTAGAATCAAAACATCTCAGCCAGCGGGCTCGACTAGCCGTAAATAATGCTGTACTTATGCAGCTGGGTATGCAGGCAAGAGCATGAAAGTAAATTAAACGCGGTCGAGATGAGATCTTTGCGCAAGATCTGCGGTGTATCGCTCACCGATCGCGTTCGTAATGAAGATGTAAGAAAGAGGCTTTGTGTGAATGATAGTATCGGTGTAAAAATGCAAAAAAGGCATGCTTCGATGGTTTGGGCATATAGAAAGAATGTGGAATAAGCGAATGACTAAACAGATACACAATGCGAATGTGGATGGTTGCAGAGGCCCAGGAAGTCCAAGGCTGACCTACCATGACCAAATAGTTCGGGTTCTGTCTGATGGTGCGTTCAAGTCTTAGGAATCGGCATGTATGAAGAGAATGATGAAGGTAGATGAGGCACGAGAGGTATGTCAGGACCGGTATATCTGGCGCTCTACACTCTCTGCCGTTAGGGTCATGGCATGAAGATACATACATAATCTATACTTATAATAAAACTGTAGAAGTGTAAATTCTGTACATTGAAAATATTGAAAAAATAAATACCAGGGGATGTTACTAGATCGATACCGAACACAAATATGTGATTACAAAAATTTTTGTCTGTCTGTCTGTCTGTTTGTTCAAGCATCACACAAAATCTACTGGTCCGATTACAATGCAACTAGGTATGATTAAATTTTAACCTTTGGCGCTCAACACTGGGTACTTTTTATCCCGAAAAATGTCTGTTTGTTTGTGTGTTTATGCATCCTAATTTCAGAAACGCCTTATTCGATTTGCGGTTTTCACTAATATATTGTGGTAAGTTTCACTTAATATTTAGTGTTTGTTTCATGTGAATCGGTTCAGAAATAAAAAAGTTATGTCAATTTAAAGAATCATATCGAATATTTTTAAGCTATTCTTTATCTTACTCGTAGTTCTATCTTTCAGGGGATTTCGTACCTAAAAGATAAAATCGAACCCTACGAATTACTAATCCTCCGCTGTCTGTCTGTCTGTCCGTCCGTCTGTCTGTCACCAGCCTGTATCTCATAAACAGTGTAATATAGCTAAAAAGCTAACATTTTCACAAATTATGTATTTCTGATACCGCTATAAAGACAAAATTAATTACTAAAAATAAAATATGAAAATTTTAAGGGGTCCAAGGGGGCATACAATACACGTGTTTTTTTTCGTATATTTTTTGCTTGATAATAACGGTAGCAAGTACTAGACCCTTAAATTTTCACAGAATTTTTAGATCTTATGTTGTACGAGGGTGGATCCAAAAGTTCGAAGCCCGACCAAGAAAATGAAAGAAAAGTGGGTCTAATTTTATTTTTATTTTTCGACATAGTCTCCATCTAGCTCAACACACTTCTTCCACCTGAACTGCAACTTGTTTATCACCTCGAAAAAAAAAGATTCCGGAAGGTCGGCGAAATACTCGTTTACTGCGACTATCACCTCATCTTTGGTCAAAAATTTCGAGCCACCCAAATGTTTTTTTAAATTTGGAAATAAATGATAATCTGAGGGGGCTAAATCCGGCGAATAAGGTGGGTGGGGCAGCAATTCGTAGCCACAATCATGGATTACAGACATTGTTTCAACCGAAGTGTGAACACGTGCATTGTCTTGATGGAACAAAACTTTCTTATGCAACATTCCCGGCCTTTTTTCTTTTATTTCTTCTCGTAGTCTTCGTAAAAGGTTACAATAATAACTAGAATTAATAGTTGACCTTTCGGTAAATAATCTACAAAAATAATGCCCTTCGCATCCCAAAAAACAGAAGCCATGACTTTGTTAGTCGACAAAACGACTTTAGCCTTTTTCGGTGTAGATGAGTCAGATCTTTTCCACTGTTTGGATTGTTGCTTTGATTCAGGAATATGGTGGTGAACCCTTTCATCCATGGTAACAAATCTAGACAAAAAGTCCTCGGGATCAGTCTCAAAAAGTTCCAAACAGTCTCGCGAAATTGTGAATCAAACTCGTTATTGTTCAGCTGAAAGCAACCTCGGGACCCAGCGAGCAGAAACCTTATGGAATCCCAATTCTTTCGTTATTATGTGTTGCACCCGGCCATAATTAATGTCTGTTGTCTCAGCTATCTTACCGATGTTCAAACGTCGATCACCCAGTACGAGATCACAAATTTTATCGATGTTTTCTTTCGTGGTAGAGGTTGTAGGCCGTCCACTCCTAGGATCATCTTCAATGCTCTCACGACCGCGCTCAAACTCAGCTACCCACTTCTTGACACTGGAATACGATGGAGCAGACTCCCCCAAAGTGCCCACCATATCTTGATGGATGTCTTTTGGTGACAGGCCTTTTTTATTGAGATACTTAATGACTGCACGATGTTCAATTTTCTCCATTATTGAAAATCGCGTCAGAATGCTTCAAACAAATAATCACAGAAAATTTATATTATGCATTATCGGAATGAAGCTGCGCACAATAAATCAATAGAAGACATACTAACAAATGACGGTAAATTTAAAAAGATGTCATGTCTCCTTGTAGTTTGGGCCACGAACTTTTGGATCCACCCTCGTATATTACCTTCCATAATAATAAATCTATACAAATAAATAAAATTGGAGTGTCTGTTTGTAATATTAAAATAACCGCTTTTTACTAAATGAATATGTATGTATACACGGTACATATACCAAAACATTTTTTACGATTTTTGACTGTGTCTCTGTTTGGCGGGGCTGTTTGGGAACGGCTACACCGATTTTGACCGGACTTTTATTCCATACATCCATCCATACATACATACATACATACCTACATACAAATAAGTAGAATTGGAGTGTATCCGACTTTGATGGGACTGCCACGGGTAGGTAGCTGATGTAATAAGGAGTAACTTAGGCTACTTTTATACTAGCTGCGCCCACGACTTCGTCTGGGAAGATACTGAATAATCATATTTTTTCTCACGTGGACAAAGTCGCGGGCACAGCTAGTATACAAATAATAATATCGTCATTTCATATTTTTATAGTTAATACTTATTTGTGCCTCTGCTTTCGGGCAATATATGAATGAATGTATAAATATTTATTTACCCTGGATAAAAACTGGAGCGCAATGTTAGATATCATATTTTCATCTGTATTACAAATAAAATTATAACAGGCACAAATAAGGAGTTTTGCATCTAAAATTAGTATGGACAGGTGATGGATAACATTGAAGTGGAAGGTTAAGTTAAGAACAATGTTATCTCAAGATGATTTTGTTTGTTTGGGACTTTAAGTCCTTGATATAATTTTAATCCGTTTTAATATCCTCAAGTGTTCGCCCATGTGGGAAGCCCATTTATTTATTTATATTTGTTTTTAACCGAGAAAAAAAGAGGAGATTATGTTCGACTGTATATTTTCTTCTGAAATGATAAATTGACACACAGTTAATATTGATGGTAAATGAATACAGTACCTATTCTATACTTTTTTCTGGTAGTAGGGCTCCAATGACGGAGATCGGGCGTAGGCACCACCGCATTACCCAAACTGTTTACCCCTAAATGGTAGTGTTCAGCACCATCGTTCTCCGCTTAGGTGGTAATGTATGACCTTGCAATTTCTATAACATAGGCGTAATAATATATAATAATATAATCATTTATTGACAAAAACATTTTTACAATGGTTAATATTGAATCCATAGATTCCCGAACTAGTCTACACTGTATTTCGGGAATCAGTGGCTTCTCCGAGTTATAACTTCACTTAAAATTATTTTGTCATTAAACATTAAACAAGGTAGATATATCAAGTAATCAAAAATTTTACAAAGAAGGGTGAGTATGTGAGTGAGTGAAAAAGTGTGTGTGTGTGTGGTGTGTGTGTGGTGTGTGTGTGTGTGTGGTGTGTGTGTGTGTGTGTGTGTGTAATAACAATCTGTGTGTATCAGAAATCGTGTACGTCTATACTTCGCCATATCATGAAAAAAACAAATTTGCTAACATAACTTCAATACCATCATAGTCAAAATTCCTGAGCCATGCTGAAATAATCTTCTTAAACTCATTATTATTTGTATTTTTTATGTTTTTATTTTTATTTATAGGAGTAATACCTTAGACTTCAGGAGTGGTAACGCAACTACGTTGAAATCTCGGGTTTTATTTATTTGTTTATATAGACTACTATTTCTTTCATCAATATAAGATGAATGCTTGTGTGTCACTTATTGCTATAAAAAAAAATGTAAGATCACAGTTGAAAAAAAAAAACAAAATGGAAAGATTGAGATAAAAAGTTTAAACGTTACGTATCGAATTTTCAGCTAAAAATATTTCGGGCCTACGCAATGTCTACGGAACTCTACACTGTCCGTAGTCCGTAGTCCGACACGAAAAAAGATACCTAATGACATGACATGTAGTGTACAGTGCTCATCAAGAAATAATGCACATCGAGCTTACGACAGTGACAATCGGCTAGTTTCGGCTTCATAGAGCGTTATCTCTGCTGCACACTGCCTACGTAAGCATCCGTAGTCCGGTATTGGTCAAAACTTGACCAAAATGGTCGACAAACGTCAAATAGGTAAGGTGCGACAGAGATAACGCTCTACAGGTCCGAAATAAGCCGACGTCACTTCCTGAGGTCGATTTTTTTTTATGCCTTGTATGTGGCAAACAAGCATGCAGTTCAAATTGATGTTAAGTGATGACTGCAGCCTATAGACACCCATACAAAGACCAAGTTCAAAGTGCAGATGCGTTTCTACTCCTGAGGCCTAAGGTGTTACGCCTCTGTGCCGGAAATTACAGAGGCGTACATTACCACCTGGCCGGAACACGATAGTGCTGAACACTACCATTTAGCGGCAAGTATATTAGGCAATGCGGTGGTGCCTACGCCCGCGAGCTCCGTCACTGGAGCTCTACCACCAGATGTGCATTATTTACTGTAACTAGTTACTAATTCTTCTAATGATCTACAGTAATCCAACAAGAAATATTGCATATCGATTTTAGGAAGGAGACTTCGGCTTATTTCTTTTCTGTAGAGCGTTATCTCTTTTGCATCTTACCAATGTGACGTTGATCGACCATTTTAAATAAATAAATAAATAAATAAAAATAAAATTTTGATCAACATTTGGCCAATACCGGACTATCAGTGCTTACGTAGGGCAGTACAGCAGTAGAGATAAAGTTCTACGAACTCGAAACTAGTCGATTGTTTTTTTCGTAAAAAAAATTAAAAAAAAATTGCTATCTATTACGAGATGATGAGTAAATTTTGACACTCGGGTTTGGGACTTCTGTAGCTTAATGGTAAAGCTCGCAGGTTCGATTCCTGCCCGAAATCAAATTTGCCTTACCATTTTTTTAATTTTCTTTTTATTTCTTATACTAGCTGTGCCTGCGACTTTGTTTGCGTGGAATAGTGACTTTGGGACTTTTGGAAGCGCTTTTGGATATAAATTTTGACTAATTTGGATCTTATACACTTTTGAGTAGCTAAAAAATCTTCTTTATAGTAATGCTTCTCTGTACGCGATATTAGACGTATGGCCATCGGGGATAAAAGCACACAGGCTGCTAGGATTGCGTAAAATTACTAATTATGTGTTTAAACGCGCAGTCGTGTAAGTAGCTACGACCTGCAATCGTCCATCCTATGCTGAACCGTATTTTAGAAACGCATTGACGCCACCTCCAGCTCCAACATCACCAAATACCTACGCCACCAACGCCACCAATGCCACCAACGTCTCCAAAACTAACAACAACACCACCAACTTCACCAACGCCACCAATGCCTCCATCGCCACTAAAAACCACCACCACCACCAGACTCACCAACAACACATATATTTATCATATGGATAGCTGTCTAGAAATACCTACAATTAAGAGAATTATTATTAGCATAAAATTTTTTTTTTGTGCAACAAAAGGCATCTATCAGTTTTTATTTTAATGGAAATATGTATGGAAATATTAAGGACCACTGCGATACAAGCCTAGCTTAGTGCAGGGTCCATTGTAAATGTTTATGCTTATATAAGAACAATGTTTAATATAGAATTAAATAAAATAAATAAATCTATCTATATATTTAGGTACGGAACCCTAAAAAAGATAGAAGATACTCGTAGATATAGAATAGTTTAAAAATATTCGATATGATTCTTTAAATAATTATTTATTTGTGTAGATGTGTAGATGTAGCTATAGATTCGTGTGCATCAACTTTTTTTTCGAAGCAAAAATTCGAAGGTCTTAATTTATACGACGTGATATCCGGGGTAGAGATTGACTGTGTTCGGATCTGCTATTGACGGTTAACAATCGTAGAGGGATGCATCTGTATCGTCGACGACACAACGTCTGGGTCATTTAACAACCGATTGATCCAATATGCAGGGATGTGTGCATGATTTTATTTACTGTAACTCTTCTTTTCACGGGCATTCGGTTTTTAAATGCAATGATGATGGCAAATGAGCATTCAGTTCACATTGATGGTAAGTAAATACTGCATGTAGACATCTACACAAGAACCGAGCGTCACATTGCATATAATACGTAGGTACATGGTACTACATCAATCGGAACACTATAAAATTCAAAATTCAAATCATTTGTCTACTAGGACACTTTTGCATTGTCGGGTTATAAGCTACCTAGAGAGAATGACTTTTGATAATAATTCAATAGGTATTAATAAATACCAATTTAATAATTATATTTAACCGATACGTGAATCATAAAATTAATATTAATTTAAATTATAGTGTTGAACACTATCATTTAACACTAGAATTTAATCACCGCGTCAGTTTAGTAACTACAAAAAAAGTCAACCGAACAATGGCAGTCAAACCATTGTAATAGGGCGGTAGTAAATATAATAAATATATTACCGCGATAAAACTACCGTCGCTAACCGCCTGCCAAGTATGGCGATTATGGCATATTCTCCCCTGATGACGCACAACACTTGGGCTTGTTTGGGGAAGGCTTTGTCCAGCTGTAAACGTCTTTCAGATGGAATGATGATGATCTCATATTCGGAATGAAATTACAACTTTCTTTTTTCATACAAAGTTTAAAAAATAATTATTTGTTACTTTATTTGACAACCCTAACAAGTCATCGATGAAAACGCTCAGCATTTCACACACGAGTACCCGTGCTGGTGACGATGAGGCGAAAGGTACGCGTGTGTGCGTATGAAATGGAGCATCTCAGCAATTGACGACCCGGTTGGTCCAGCGGTGTGAGATAGCCGTTTGATTCGGGGAGTCACGGGTTCGATCCTCGCACCGGTACAAATATTTGTATGGCCTACATGTATTTGTTTCGGGTCTGGGTGTTTGTGTATGTGTTGTATGTGTGCAACGGCACCCACAACACAGGTTTATACCTACTGTGAGGCTGTGAGTAAGCGTATTTTATTATTATTATTTATTTATGAAATCAGGGTTGAAACGCATAAAATTTGTATCAAAGTTTGACTCGTAATAACTGATGAATTAACATTATCAGGAGAAAAAGATCTTGGGGGATGAAGTCAATGCCAGTAGGCATGGACTGTTGAAATATAGTTGGGCCTTTCCGTTACACTTTGTACCTATATAAATTACGTGTTACAGTGTTTGTCCGCGATGGACTCCTAAACTGCTTAACCGATGTTAATCAAACTTGCACACCGTGGGCAGTTTGATCCAACTTACCATATAGGACAGCGTACATCTCAATTTATAGTTGCAATATTATGTACTTAAGTACCTAAATAAAAAAAAATTGCTTACCTGTCGCATTGGGGAAATCCTGTCATGATGGATTAAGTAATTGTAAATAAATAAATAAATAAAAAATTGCACCCGTGCAAAGCCGGTGCGGGCCGCTAGTTAACTATCTATACATCATACAAAAATATAAAATTGGAGTGTCTGTTTGTGATATAACAATAACCGCTTTTTACTAAATGCATATGTATGTATATACGGTACATAAACCAAAACACCATTTTTATAATTTTTGTCTGTCTGTCTGTCTGTTTGTTCCGGCTAATGGCTTTACCGATTTTGACGGGACTTTCACTGGCAGATAGCTTATGTAATAAGGCGTAGCTTAGGCTACTTTTATACTAGCTGCGCAAACGACTTCGTCCTACTGGACAATCGTAAATTCGCCCGGGGACGAAGTCGCGGGCACAGCTAATACCTAGAATATAATACTGTTGAAATAGAAAACAAAAAAAAACAGTTAAGCGCGAGATGGACCACACACAATGTAGAGCTTTGTTCACCTAAAGTTGGTCAACCAATACTCGTAAACCTCTAAATCCTACTTAGCTGCGATAATTTTCTTTTTAACTTAGTTAGGTATATCATAATACGGGTATACCTACGTTCTTTAGACTGTGGTCATATGATGTACCTATTAGGAACGGATAGGATATCTATTCCGGTTAGTTGAAACTAAGATACTATTTGGCTATAGATAAATTAGGTATCATATTAATAAGATCATGTCTACCCCTGAATTGTAACTCTGTAACTGTTGTTGCAAAATGCAAAATGCAAAAAAAAAGTGACACAGTAGGTAACTCTACTGCTTTGAAAGGTCTTTCATCTGATTACACCAAACAAAAAATATGTACAAATAATCGGTACGGAACCTGTGGTGATAGGAGAGTCCAATCTTCATGTATCCTGTATCATTGTATCCGGCAACTAGCAGAGGCAATCGGTCAAGTGGTCAAGAGTAGAGCCGCAACCCATCACAGTTCGCGCGGAGTTCACTCGCGACGCCCGTCTTGCAGTGCTAGCCGCGGACTCCTAATATTCGTAATATTCGCGATATACGATATTATTATATTGAGTGAACTTTTGTGACTTTTATTTATTTGTGCTCACATTATTCCGAATATACTCGCGATGCACGTTACGAAGTTAGCGAACTAATTAAATATCATAATATTCGCGATACTCAGTATAGCCAAATATTGATATTGAAGAATATCCTTAGAGTGAACTTTTATAAAATTTGTGCTCATATGGATATTGTGTAGTGCTCCGATACTAATTTTGTGTCCAACGAAAATAAAGGTACGTAAACATGAAACGATATCTACTTATTTATTTTATAACTAGCTGCCCCGACGAACGTCGTATCCCCTTAGACTTATAAAAAAATTATACCTACGTACTTATGTCCAAAAAATCATACGTCCAGAGAATCATCCTTGGCACTTAGGGGTATGAAAAATAGATGTTGGCCGATTCTCAGACCTACCCAATAGGTACCTACACAAATTTCATGAGAATCGGTCCAGCCGTTTCGGAGGAGTGTGGTAAATAACATTGTGACACGGGAATTAAATAAATAATAATATGATAGTGGGGAAGCCCGCTCCGAGCTCGAGATTACTCGCTCGTGATGGTGAAACCGGGGCCACACCTCTCGACACCCCCAGCCTCTCTCAACAGTGTTGCCCCCCGTCGACCATCGGGTTGGCTATTTGGGGGGCCCACCAAGGAGAGGGGAGTCTCCACCTGCCTAAAGTAGGATTCGATAATGTGAGATGTTGAATATAGGCAGGTGCCGGATCTCACTCCATAGGCCCAGCCAGCTAGTCCCCCCAGTTCACCCACATAGCCCAAAGTTTGGCGAATCACTTATCATTGCAATAGTCCCATTATATTCTGCGGGGTCTGTCTGTGCCTGTATTAACTGTTGATTCAGTCAGAGAGAGGTCCCTCCGAATATAACCCATTACAAAGTAGATCAAAATTCCCGAAAGGGCCTCTACGTGTTGGACCCCCCATGTGATTTATTTTTATTGTTACTATAGATACCTACCAGTGATAGGGGCATTGTATGAATATCTGATAATATAGAGATAATCTGATGGTATTTGTTCAATGTGATATTTTTGCTACTGGTAATTAGGACGTACATATATGACATCTTTTTCAGTTTTTCATTACATTATCTGTGTAAATTTTCAGTTCAGGAGGCAGTTCAAGGAATAGTCAGAATAAACTATCACAGCATTATTTTCGATTTCTTAGCCTAAAATGTATTTTTGTGTGGTTTTAATTATGTAGGTACTTGTATTTAATTATATTAAATTTTAACTAATAAATGATCCGTGAAAAAATTTGGTTGAAATACAAAACATAGGAACCTATTTTTTTTATGTAATGGAAGTGGCAATCAAGCATGCAGTTCACATTGATGTTAAGTGATGACTGCAGCCTATAGACACCCACACAAAGACCAAGGTCAAAATACAGATGCGTTACCACTCCTGAAGCCTAAGGTGTTATGCCTCTGTGCCGGAAATTACAGGGTCGTCCATTACCGGGTACTACGTCTCAACGGACCGGTCATAAAATATTGTTAACAAATATATACATGGAGTACATTCGAGTGCAAAATTTATAAATTGAAATACTTAATTAAGTCTTAATTTTTTTCTTTGTAAAAACAATGCCCTACACTCTCTGCCTACCCCGTTAGGGACCTGGCGTGAAGATACATATGTATACATAAAAATAATCAACCACTTAAACATATTGACAAAAAAAAACCTGGTCAAGTGCGTGTTGGGCCACGCGCAGTGTAGTCCGTAATTTTTAGGTTTAATTAATGTAGAATTTAAAGAAAAATTGGCTTCGGTTCGATTTTTTCAGGTTCGATTCCTGCCCGAAGTCAAATTATTCTTTCCGTTTTTTCCTTTAATTTCTAAAGTTCACTCGCATGTGTTATTGCGAAAAACAAATACTACAATTGATTAATGTAATGATGAATGAAACATTTATAAATATTTTCTATGGAGTTGTTCAAAACTTTCGAGTGTTAATTTGGTGGACTATTACTCGCAAACATGTAAAACCAACTTAGGTGTGATAATTTTCCTTTTTATTTCGTTATATGTAGCTACTATTGCCGCGACGTTTGAATTTCCCCCTCCACCAACTAAACAACCGTTTAGTTGGTGGAGGGGGACACACTTGACTCTATCGAAAATTGGCACTTTAAAGCTTAATAAGACACGAACAGTTAACTAAATGATGTAAGCACACCCCTAACATTTATGAAAGACCTATTCAACGATATCCCACACTATATAGAAAAAGAAAAAAAACCCAATATAATTTTATTTTTCATGTTTTTATTATACTACTTTGTCGGCGTGATTAAAGTGTGTGTCAAATTTCTAGTCACTAGTACTAATAGTTTTTGCGCTAAACCGCAGACGGACGGACAGACAGACAGACGGACATGGCGAAATTATAAGGGTCCCTTGTTTACTCCGAAACCTTACTGATTGCATATTATTATGAACCTTCTTTTCGCCACACCTCTGACGTAACAGATAAACTGCCTGCTTGTGATTGGTTGATAAGAAAGGGTCATTGTTGAGTTAGGTACCTGAAGTCGTGCCAACTAGAAACGAAGATGTTAACGATTTTGTGTACTTAGATTACAACTATTAGATTAAATACTACTTTAAATATGTAAATATTTTGTAGTGAAAATTTATAAACCATGCGACTGTACTTTTAAATTATTTTATGACCGGTCCGTTGAGACGTAGACGTTTTTTGATTACGGCCGAATGGACTACGGTCCATTCTTTTTGGTCCGTTCAGACGTAGTACCCCATTACCACCTGACCGGAACACGATAGTGCTGAACACTACCATTTAGCGGCAAGTATATTAGGTAATGCGGTGGTGCCTACGCCCGCGAGCTCCGTCACTGGAGCTCCACCACCAGTACGTGTGGTGTTATTCACATTCAGTGAAAGATTTGTGGTGGACATTAATTTAACAAAACATGAATCAAATGTAAGTTTATAAATAACGGTTAAGCGTAATATGCCTATACTTAATTAAGGAGACAAGTTACATAATTTGAGTGAATAAACAAGTAAACAAAATTAGACCAATTCATTCATTAGTGCAAATACCACGTAAATACTGTAGGTACCTAAATATGTCACAGATTGTTAAAAACAGGAAGGTATATGAGGCACGGGAGGTGTGTCAGGACCGGGATATTTGGCACTCCACACTCCCTGCCTACCCCATTAGGGACCTGGCGTGAAGATACATACATACTTGTTTTATATTATTTCGCATTAACACATGCTTGTGAAATATATTTCTTTTTAAAGAAAAATGGAAAGAAAAATTTGACTTCAGGCGAGACTCGAACTCGTGGCCACTGGGAATCTGGTCCAGCCGCTCTTCCAACTGAGCTACCGAAGTCCTAGGTTTAGGTCTCGCCTCTCGCCTGAAGTCAAATTTTTCTTTCCATTTTTCTTTAAAGATACATACATACTGTTAAAAACATGTTAATTTAGGGGTTCAATCAATCAATCAAATTATCAATCATATTTATTTGCATGAAATGTAGGTAAATTACAGAAGTTGACAGAGATAATTTGTGGCCTTATAATAAAATTTGCTCGTCGTTTTTTCGACAAAATGTATAACGACGTGCAAATTTTGTGATAAACAGTGATATTATAT
This sequence comes from Macrosoma leucophasiata, assembly GCA_036365455.1. NCBI lineage: Eukaryota > Metazoa > Arthropoda > Insecta > Lepidoptera > Hedylidae > Macrosoma > Macrosoma leucophasiata. The sequence continues at coordinate 634,824 of JAWQUS010000004.1, read as the reverse complement.
TAACTACATTAGTCCGACAATGTAATAGCGTAATATTGAGTGAAATTAAATATATATAATTAATTCTAAATTTATGAATAACACGACATACATTCTAATTTTTCATAGGTAACATACATTCTAATTTAAATTAATATTATGTCAAATACGGTGATAGATTCCAATTCCAAATAATTCCAATCCAATTCCATATTCCAAATAAATCTAAATATAAGTATCCAATTCACAATATTCTTAAATTAGCTTTTTTGTAAGTTAACACACTCAGTAATTGAATAAAAGCATTTTTCAAGTAGCCATATTTTGATTTGCCTTACAAATGTATTATAAGGAAGAATTTTGATGTGATTAGGGTTCTACATCTTATGTAGGTATCATCACGCCAAGTCCCTCTCGAGGTTTTAACTATAAAACGTGAGTCATATTAATCAAGAATACGTTTAAAAAAATACCACTTTTAGTGGTGGTAGAGTTCCAGTGTAGGAGCACGAGGGCTTAGGCACCACCGCATTACCTAATTTATCTGCCGCAAAATGGTAGTGTTCAGTACTATCGTGTTCCGGTTAGATGGTAATGTACAGCCCCGTAATAACTATCACAGAGACAGAACACCTAAGGTCTCAAGGATAGCAACGCATCTGCATTTTGACCCCTGGTTTTTGTGTAGATGTCTATAGGCTGCAGTCATCACTTAACATCAATGTGCACTGCACGCTTATTTTCCACCTTTGTTTCATAAAAAAAAAATATCGTTTAGTATTTATACTATTATCTTAGTATGTTTGAAAAATGTTTTTTTTACAAGCGACGAAACGTGAAGTGTATAACACTTCACGTTTCAATCCATTTTTTTTTAAAGTTTGCACAATCCATTTTTTTTAAAGTTTGCTACTCTTTTATTTTTAAACACTGTAGTAATTCTTGTTCCTCGATCCTAACAAAGTGCAGGCTTTGCTGATGCGGAATGATCAAGTAAAACAAATTTTATTAAAGTCGGTGCTCGCAAAATATCTTTTATTATCAATTAACTAACCCACCCACCTCCACCAATCCGCATTGGAACAGCGTGGTGGAGTAAGCTCCAGGCCTCCCCCCAAAAAGGGGAGAGACTCGTGCCCAGCTGTGGGACACTTAATGGGTTGCCATTATTATGATTAAGAAATAATTATTCGTTTTTTTTTACAATGTTTACGACAATGTTGACCTATTATCATGTAATGTGGTCGAGTTGATATGCGACGGGCAACTTCTCGTCAGTAATAATGGAAATTCAAATGTGACACAATTCGAAGGGAGATTTCGTTTTGTTTCATGAATAAAACAACGAAAGCTATTCACATCTTCTTGAAACTGTGTTCAAGTTGTTAAGTATGCTGAAGTTTGTATTATTCTGTGATTATAAGTCTTTTTAGTTCAGAGGCAAAAGAATAAATTTATGGAAAAACTTAAAATAAAAAAGCTATTAATTTCAAAACATTTTAAACAATTGTTAGGATTGATGAAAAGAGGCTGGCTGCCAGAGGTGTTGCGCTAATTTAAATTTTCCCTGTATAGAATAATAAAACAAAAACTAACCTACAGCCTTTTAATTCAAGTAGGTAGGTATACAAAACACCGGCAACGGCCACTAACCCGTATCTCCACCAATCTGCATTGAAGCAGCGGGGTGGAGTAAGCTCCAGGCCTCCCCGCCCAAAAAAGGGGAGAGACTCGTGCCCAGCAGTGGGACGTATAATGGGTTGCCATTATTATTATTATTATAAAGTAGAGTAGACTAGAAATGCTAAGCGAGTAAGGAGAAGACGCCAGTTTTGTCTGTCACATAGGTACCTATATTTTGTTAAACGTCAGATATATTTTACTATGGCAGATATCGATATTAACAAGTGCGTTTTGGCTTAAATCAAGTCATTAAGCCATTTATAGAGTTGTGTGGACAAGATTATAAAGTTTCATACATTTGCCGCGTTACTTGAACTTCATTTGACAGCTCAAATTCGAGGCGCCAGTTTTTTACCTTACTTATTCATCGCTATAAACATCAGGGTCTGGGCACTTAGCATTGAGTGCTGGGAGCCGGAAGGAGGAATCTAACAGGAATATAAATGTCTACTGTTTATTACATAGATTTATTAACTACTTCATGGTTTTTTTTTTTTACGCTTACACTCACAGTCCCACAGTAGGTATAAACCTGTGTCGTGGGTGCCGTTGTACACATACAACACATACACAAACACCCAGACCCGAAACAAATATCTGTAGGCCATACAAATATTTGTCCCGGTGCGGGGATCGAACCCGCGACCCTGCGAATCAAACGATGGTTTCACACCGCTGGACTAACCGGGTTGTCTGCCTTATTGCCTCAATCATAATCATATTTTGTTTTTAATTTCGTCCAGGAGGCGCAGTTGTCTACCTATCCACATTGCTGTTGTCATTGTCATTCTTGTCAAATGTTCATGTCGATTTGTAGCTCCTATCGTGTTCCGGTCAGGTGGTAATGTATGTTATGTATACCATAAAACCTTAGGCTTCAGAAGTGGTAACGCATCTGCATTTTGACCTTGAGCTTTGTGTGGGTGTCTAAGCATAGGCATCACTTAACATCTATGTAAACTACATGCTTGTTTGCCACTTCCATTACATAAAAAAATATATCACGACAGCAATATCGATAGACAGACGCACCCCTGGCCTTAGGACAGCTAGGCATTCAACTTTATTATATTACTTTATACTATTATTTAACGTAACTTCACGCCTGTAATCCCCGAAGGGGTAGGCAGAGGTAAATGCATGCATTCAAGCATACATGCAAACACCCACGATTCGCCGGTTACGTTTTGGCCTATGTAACAGGTGGCGAGCCTGTTGACATCTCCAGGCACATACCAAACATCGAGGTACTGGGAAATTTCCAGAAAAGGGAAAAATCCCAATAGAACCAGAGATAAAGGACTACACCATTATCTCTGATAACCCCCTATCCGGGAACCGAACCCAGGACCTCAGCGTAGTAGTAGTGGCCTGCTACCACTCGGCTACCGAGGCAGTTAGTTCTATTATTTGTTATCGGTATCACGCCCAAACACTGATAAGGGTAATTAGCTTATTATGTTTATCACTTAACTACTGCCCAAACTGCATCCGGCGCCAGCGCAGTGCTAGATAAAGAGGGCGCCTCCTCTCACCCCCTTCCATCCCTTGCCTTTGTTGCCATCAATGTTATTATTGTTTACAACATATTAACCAGCGTTAGAATTATCTATTTGTTAGTTGATAAGTAAATACATATTTCTTTTAACTTAAGTAGGTACATACTTAGTACCTACTTAGTCTAAACATTTTTTAGCAAACAAGTCGTATGTACGTTTGTTGTACACAAAAAAAACATAATTCACATGAGGTAATGCTGTAACAGTATAGCCCATAAACACAATAAACCAGAAATTTCAATGTAGAGGCGTTGTCACTCCTCAGGTCTAAGTTTTTCTGCCTCTGTGCCAGAAAATACAGGACAGGCAAAATACATCACCACCTGACCAGAACACGATAGCGCTGTAAATAGTTATATCATACTTTCTTCTAAATTTCGTTGAGGGATTTCATTAAAAGCTACACCATATAATTATATTTTTTAGATCTTTCACTTTCTTATTTTAAAAGATAAACTCATGTTATATCAGACGACTGACGTTTAGAAAAAATGATTTTGAAAATCTCCATCTCACTTTCAAAGATTTTTACTCTCATCAAACACATAAAAGCCCTTAATTTTAAAAATGTATGCATCTACTTTTTTTTTATGTAATAAAAGTGGCAAACAAGCATGCAGTTCATAGTGACGTTTTTTTTTTGTTTTTTTAATTCCGAAGGAACCCTCTGATTTAGGAGTCGGAGACTATATTTTTATAATTTTTATTTGTTGACTATTTTTAAGTTTATTTTCTAATTATTTTAAGTGAAGATTTCTACACTATGTATATTTCTTTACCTTATTACTATCTACTACTACTATATCTTATCTATTTAATTTCTTATGATATCCTATATTAACTGTATGTTACTTATATTAACTCTATTTAATTACTATGTTTTGTCATATACTATTGGAATATAATATATTTATATAGAATAGCATATTATTTATTTATCTAGTCTTATTTCTATTTATTACTACGCTACATATTTCTGTACAGAGTTTTATTACTACGTCACGTTTTTGCTTATTTACTTTAACAATGAGATACTTTCTGATGTTATTTTTTCTCCAATTTCTTGCTCCAAATTGTATCTGGCCAGTGCGTGTACCGGGCAGTTATATAGAATGTGCGGGATTCATTCTGTACTGTCAGGCGCACAGACACATGACGGGCTCTCCTTATAATTGATGTTAAGTGATGACTGCAACCTATAGACACCCACACAATGACCAGAGGTCAAAATGCTGATGCGCTGCCACTCCTGAGGCATTAGGTGTTATGCCTCTGTGTCGGAAATTACAGGGCCGTACACAACCTTTTAGCGGCAAGTATATTGAAAGCCTAGGAGTTACCCGGCTAGCAGAATATTTATATCTATTACTGAAACCCCGTTGACTTTTGAATAAATAAAACTACTGAGTTTGGCACACTGACATTTATTGTTGAATGAAACCTTTTATTTGAATTATTCTACTTATCATACTTGTAACAATATTTTATGATATGGTACCAAACCCCATGATACAGGGTCGTGTTTCTGAATTTGGGGTTCGAGTGGTGAAGATTACTGCTCCTTTAGTAATTAATATTAAATAACTTTATTAACCTGATTACTTAAAAAACTTTAGCTGTTTTATGATGGCAATGCCTAAAGGGGCTACACGATGACCTCGTACCTGATCACACCGCTTACGGTGAGTGGGGTGTAGGGTCTCCTCAATCTTCCTCAACCATCATCCGGGTATCAGGTCCTACTGTGCATCGTCATCATTCAAGCTCCATAAGTCCAGCAGGTCTTCAGAAAGTTGTAAGTTTACTCAAAGAAAAAATAAACTACCAAGACATTATGTTCAATGAAATGTTTCATAGTACCAATAAAAAATTGGGAAATGAAACAAAAACATGAAAATTAAATTATAATTAAAATTAAAATTAAAATTAAAATTAAAACCCGCATGAGGACTTTTAGCTAAATATTATCTAGAAATAAAAGCCTCAGCATCCCAGCTCCTCCCGATTTTAGGGAAACTTGCTGTAACAAAAACCAACCATGTTTTTTATCACGCCATTTGACAATCGATTATCGAATCCGAATAATATTAACACCAATTACGAGAAACTCACCTCAATTTAACATTTTTAATCTATTTTAAAACTTTTTGGCCATGATGGCCTAGAAAATTAAGGCTTTCTTTTCACAAACACCTGTCTCTTGGCACCGTCTCATGACCATTGACAAGCTCGGTCCTGATCCAAAGAGAACTCTCTCCTAGTCGTCCTTCGTTCTCGAAGGTTCCTTTGCACGACCATAAACACCCGATTCTATACCACCATAATGTTCAGAATGAACTTTACTAAATAGTGTTATTATTTATTATTTTAAACTTTATCATATTTCTTTAAATATTTATAGTAGGTGTATGTATTAATTTTTATTATTTTTTATATTAAATTAATTACATTTCCTATTGACTATGTCAACGAAGTACCGCAGCAAACTACTAGATGGCGTGCCTGTCTACTCTTCATCTGATCGACCTGAGTAGCCTTCGACATAGTTGGGTGAAATAACACTAGGTGTCGCTATTCTTCCTATGTGAAAGGAAATAGAAAAATGCAACGTTACAATATTAATTAAGTAATGCGGTGGTGCCTGCGCCCGCGAGCTCCGTCACTGGAGCTCTACCACCAGTTTTACTTACCGAATTTCAAGTGTGTAGTCCTAATAGTTTCGGAGTAAAGTGGCTGTGACATACGGCAAACAGACAAACACATGACAAATCTATAATGGTTCCGTTTTACCAATTTGCTATGGAACCCTAATAAATGAGCTGTAGGCTCTATCGTCAAAACACGAAATTGGCTGTGGCAGACGGACAGACAGACACATGAGTGATCCTATAAGATTTCAGTTCTTTCTCTTCAGCTATAGAACCCTATAGCTATTCACCGACGCCCACTCTTACGAGTTGTAATTAAAATCCCATTGACAAAATAAATCAATTGATTTTTCAATCGACCTAGTGTGGATTTATTATACCCATTGTTTATTTAACCCTCGACCGGAATTAGGTCAGGAATGCATGATATAGGTACGGGGTGTAAATCACATAATGACAGACAATTAGAGACTATAGAAATGTTTTTTTTATGTTATGAAAGTGGCAAACAAGAATACAGTTCACATTGATGTTAAGTGATGACTGCAGCCTATAGACACTTACACAAAGACCAGAGGTCAAAATGCACATGCGTTGCCACCCCTAAGGCCTTAGTTCAGAGGTGCCCAAATGATTTTTTCTTGTAGACCCCTTTCAATTTGTTTCTGGTTTCCGTGGACTTGCTACATGTATAACACATTTCCATATTTCCAAATTTTATTCACGCCTACGTAGACCCCTATCGAGTCCCATGGATCCAGGGGGTCTTTAAGGACCACTTTGAGAATCACTGCCTTAGTTGATATGTCTCTGTGATAAGTTATTACGGGGCCATACATTGCTATCTAACCGGAACCCGATAGTGCCAACACTAACATTTAGCGCCGGATAGATTAGGTAATGCGTTGGTGCCTTCCTCCTCCTCCTCCTCCTCTAGCTCGAGCTCCTACACTGGAACTCTACCACCAGTAAACAGATTCATCTGTTTCATTTTCGTCATCGTAATTTAAGTAATTTTTTACAGACCGACGCGGAATCATGGATTCTAATCCAATTATACCAATTATACGCAACTGGTCCCCGAACTGATGACTATAAAATCAGGATGATCTCTAGATATAAGGAAAAATATTTATAGATCTACTGTATTTTGGTATTGATGGAAGAGTAAACCGCAGGCAAATATTTTCCTCGATTTGTTTTTGAGTTTCAAACGTTTCAACATAAGACTTTATTGGCTCTTCCCGTATGACCGCAATGACTTTTTACTTTCGGATGATATTGGTGATATTATTATAATCTGATAAAAAACTAACCGTAACAAGTATTCAGTTATTTCCAGCAGAACGTTTGATGGTCAAAAATAAACCGAGGAAAATGTCCATATCAAAATAGAGTAGGAAAAGATTTTCCTGATTTTAGTTGTCATTTTGACGACAACCCCCTGTTGCAAAATATTGTGTGTATGTGTGTATAACATCACTTATACCGAACCCAAGATTCTACGTGTCGGTGTTAAGCCGGTCGGTTTTACTGGCGGTAGAGCTCCAGTGACAAGGCTCGCGGGCGTAGGTACCACCGCATTACTTAATATACCTACTTGCCGCTAAATGGTAGTGTTCAGCACTATCGTGTTCCGGTTAGATGATTGTATGGCCCGTAATATCTGTAACAGAGACATAGTAATGTAGGCTGATCGACAGATAACCTCCGGGGCGGCAACGCATCTGCGTTTTGACCTCTGAATTTTTTGTAGATGTCTACTTAAATGATGCCATTTGGCCGATATCGGCCACGAACAATATGAAATTAATTGTCATATTTTTCTCGTGGACTGACGGGTAAAATTGACTTTCTGCACCTGCTTCGCTAATCTATATCTATAGTTATAATAAAACTGTAGAAGTATAAATTCTGTACATTAAAAATATTTAAAAAAGAAATACCAGGGAATGTTACTAGATCGATACCGAACCCAAATATGTGATTAGAAAAAAAATTTGTCTGTCTGTCCGTCTCTTTGTTCAAGCATCACATAAAAACTACCGGTCCGATTACGATGAAATTTGGTATAATTATACCTACAATACTTTAACGTTTGACGCACAACACTGGGTACTTTTTATCCCGGAAAAATGTCTGTTTGTCTGTGTGTTTGTGCGCGCTATTACACTAATATATTGTGGTTTCACATAGCATTCAGTGTTTGTTTCATGTCAATCGGTTCAGAAATAAATAAGTTACGTCAAAACAATCATATCGAATATTTTTAAACTATTCTGAATCTATATTCTATCTTTTTTAGGGTTCCCGGACCTAAAAGGTAAAGACGGACCCTATTACTAATCTTCCACTGTCTGTCTATCCGTCCCTCTGTCTGTCACCAGGCTGTACCTATATGATCACCAATCAGCATGCCAAGCGTGGCAATTAGGGCATATTCTTTCCTTATGACGCACAACACTGTTATGAGTATGAGAAACGGATGGACGTCTTTCGGATGTAATTATGTGATGGTGGTGGTGGTTTTGGTGGCGTTAGTGGCGTTGTTGGCATTGGTGGCGTTGGTGGCGTATGTGTTGTTGGTGACCCTGGTGGCAGTGGTAGTGGCGTTGGTGGTGATGGTGGTAGTTTTGGTGGCGATGGTGGCATTGGTGGCGTGGTGGAGGTGGTAGTGGTGGTGACGATGTTGGTGATGGTGGCGATGGTGGTGGTGGTGTTAGTAGTTTAAGATGCACAACGTTAATATTAAATTTTTCACTTCTGCCGGCTCTTGCGGAGCGCATATATTATAGTTAGTAGTATAGATCTATATTACCTGTACACCTGTGACAAAAAACAAATAACAATAAATAAATAAATATTTTATCTTTCATTCTCTGTTAGTAGCACTAATTGACTGAAACTTTATAAAACTTTATAATAACAACAAACACAGTAATAACTATACTAAAGTAGATTGTTTTAGCTACCCAAAAGTATGATCCAAAATTAACTAAAAGTTATGTCCAAAAGCCCTGCCCAAAGTCCCAAATTCACTATTCCATGTGAACAAAGTCGCGGGCACAGCAAGTAAATAATAATATGTAATAAGTTCAAACGAACTTAAAGGTATTAAACAACAGTTTGCCGCTTTTCATAAGTAGAATCAATCAGTAAGGCGCGTTGTTAAGCCAACTAGGTAGTACTTAAATACCTACGTTTGTAACCAATTTCTCTTCCTTCGCAGGTGGTTTCAAGATCAATCAAGAATGCGCCATAATATAGCAACCTGATACGCCTGAAAGAAACCTGAACCCACTTGAAAATGGATGCCTCGAATAAGACATTCGCACTAGCATACTACGAAAATTCGACAGAGCACAATGTGCCACTGCGCAAGCCCGGACCGCATGTGTTCGGGATAGTGATACAGGTGGTGTACGTTATTGGCATCATTATGAACGCTGCAGCCATTGTGGCAGTTCGGAAAGGCAAGCGCCGGGTGAGGAATCGAAAGCATCTGCTGCTGTTGACTTCTCTCGCTGCTAACGATTTGGTGGCACTGGTAAGTGATAATATTACCCTGGAAATTATGTTAGCTACTCTGTGGCTGGAGACATTGTAAAGGCCTATGGTCTTCAAACATCACACAAGAGCTTGGCCTCTTTTTAGAAAATAGTCTCCTTGCTACTGGCGTCAGAGGTAAAACCCTATTCTATATTCACACAGTGAAGGTGTATCTACGTTATTGGCATCATCATGACCGTTGCAGCCATTGTGACATTTGGGACAGTGCGGAAAGGCAAATGCCGAGTGAGGAATCGAAAGAATCTGCTGCTATTGACCTCTCTCGCTGCTAACGACTTGGTGGCACTGGTAAATGAAAATGTTACGTAAGGCTTTTCTACGGAAGAAGATGCTGTCAAAGGTATTTCTATGTTAGAAAGCTTATCATCTTATTACACAAGTGAACTGCACACTCATTAACTACATATCTCTACAGTTATTCACCTAATAAACCCTGTTGGAAGAACTTGTAGGCAGTTACATTAAGTATGCAGGCCCTTCTCTTATAGCCAAGTATATAACTACAATTTTGTAACTTCTCATAGTCAAGTAAAAAACTACAATTTTGTAACTAAGTTAATTAACCTGATGGGTTAATATAAACTAGTTGAACAAATTATAAAGTGGCTGATAATTATATCTCATGCAAGAAATGTTGACTATAATTTTCTCTCTTTTTTACTTTTGCAAAATGGTTACCTACAGTAAAAAAGCTACAATTACTCGTACATACGTACCACAATTATAACATTTTAATAAAATGTTCCTCTCGGTATAAAAATATATCGAATAACGCAGAGCTTAACTACAATCAAAGATATTTTTACAACTTATTTGACGGTCTTGGCGGCGTCTGAGGCGGCATAAATCGATACTTTAACTGTATTATAATATTGGATAAAAACGTCCACAGCTGGACCAAAGCCCGCCTCAATGCCCTCAACAGTGTTGTGCATTATTTATGGAGAAGAAAGAATTCGTACTTCTCCACGAGTGGATATTGATATCGTCTCATCCCGACGCCATGCGACATAGACTATGTTTGTGTCAGATCCTAAAAACAGGTCTTCTCGCAGGTGGGCATGCTCTGCGCGATGCTGGTGTCGGAGCACGTGCCGTGGGTGAAGGGCACGCGCGTGTTCTGCGCCGCACGGGTGATGCTGCGCGTGTTCGGGATCGGCAGCGGCTGCATCGCTGTCACTATGGCGTTGGAGCGGTACCTGGCGCTCACCAGACCCTTCCTATATCAGAAGGTGAGATAATGAGAAAATTTCGGCCCTGCTCTTAGTTAATTCATTAGAATAATGTGGTTGTTACTATGATATACTTTAGGCTGAGAGCTCTCTCCACTCGCCGATTGCCTGGTGAAGTTGACTAGTGCCATCTCAAGACGGTCCGCGACGTAAATCAATTCCGAAAAAAAAAAATACTTTAAGTAAAACTTAATTTTATCAATTCGAATTCTAAGCGGAACTATGGTCTAGGAACTGAGTTGACAGGACTAAACGAACGGTTGAAAATTTGTGGCGGAGGAGGAATGACCTTTGCATAAGGCAACTCTTACTAAATTATATTTTACTGTCCAAAAATTCTGAAGCTATACCAACTGAAATGCTGACATAATACCCAGCGTTTGAAAAACCGAAAATTAAGAACATTCCTCTAGATCAGAATATTTCAGAGAGATACGATTCACCACAAATTTGATTTAATACCTACATCTTGTAAATGATTGAACTCCCAACTCATTTAATAATATCCAATGCGGTTTAAAAAATGTAATTGCAGCTAAAAACTTATTTTCAGATTGGGGTAGAAATATCTTCCTAATATGATATCTCCTGTTAGGTCTCAAACCTGCAACAGGCATTAAGGATATTAAAACTTCAACTCGCATTGATGCAGGAAGTTCCTGCTAGGTCTTAAACCCATAACAGGCCTAAAGGATATCATAACATTTGATCTTAGAAATCCCAGAGAAATATCCTCTAAGCAAAGATGGACACACTAGACTCATTACTGTGAAACTACCAGTAGAGAAGCATGATCGATAAGATTGCAATCTCAAGTGTCAGATGTGTATCGCCTGTGATATCGCTGTTCAGTAGCCGCATGAATAATTAATGTGAGCGCGCCATCACCACGTACATACTTGTTTATTATGCAGATAATGTTGTTATCAAGTGATTGTTTTTATATCCAACGTTTACGACCTGAGGATTATAAAGCTTTGATTCGCAGTTTGTATTAACATCGAACAAGCTTTATTGGTTTTGATTTGTTTATCATTAAAACAACAATATCTTCATTATTTCATCTCATTAATGTCTTTTACTTCTGTGTAGGTAGTGATCGTCAAAAATCTCTCGTAGCTGATGTCATAATTGTACGTTAGCGTAGGCGTAGTCTTGTTGTATTGTACAGTTTACGTTTTTTTGAAAGAAAGAAAGATTTTTAAAGAAACACTTACTTTTACAACGTCTTGAAAACACAAATTACCTAGAGTGAATAACTATTACATACAGTAAAGGTAAAAACATGTAATAGTAAATCAACATTAAAATACAAAGAACTTAGTTAAAATGTCATTACCATAAAATTTTTCAATTCCTTCCTTACAATGACGATACGAAGAAAATAAAACTAATTCGTCAAGGTCAAAGTTATTCAATTAGCAGAGTTTCACCCTCTTCGACCATTTTAGAGGGAAGTGAGCAACCCGCCACACGACGCCGCCAAAGGACTGTTATGGAGACTGTTCCGGATATGCGAGGGCGACAGTCTTAAAAACATAGTTTGTAATCAGTGAGTTCAGCTAATTATAAATTCATTACATAAAATCCATTCTCCACGATATACGTAATGGACTAATAAAATAGTCTTGAATTAATTGATTATAATCTTAATCGACAGCTTAGTTTGTTGACATTATTACAGACCTACTCTATCAAATAAACATAATTCTAAATAAACAAATCAAAACACGATGGCCTCAAATTACAGTTTACAAATATATCGTTGTCCAGCTGCTCATTAGTATGACCCATCGTCGAGGAGAGAAGCTGCGTTGTGTCTATCAACACAAATTATGGCATAGCTCAATAGCCGCTTTCATCAAGGTATACTTGCTACTGAGATGTTGCAATTAAGTGAAGCAGCGATCTAAACTTTTATCTGTCTATCAAAGGGAAGTACTAGATAGGTCACTCCCCTTGGTAGCATGGTTCCAGTTTTTTGCATTCAGTTCACCACAAATTCCCGTAGTAAAATGACAGATGACGTTGAAATGAGTCATAGTTTTTAAAATTTTAATATTCTTAAATAACTTTATTTTTTTGCCTCTGAACTGTCATTTACTCCGAGCGTAGATATGCCTAACGTGACCACACGTCCCGTTTTGAACGGGACAGTCCCGTTTTCATGCAGTCGGTGTCCCAGGCAAACTTTCGGGAAGCGAAAATGTCCGGGAGCGGGATTGTGGGATGTCGCAGCGGCAAGTCTCTTTTGAACTTTTGAAAACATCTTTTTGTTTATTTTTATTGGGTTATTCTTTATCACGATTTGTAAAAAGTCGTGGAACAAATGTTGTTGGGATTGATCTAGAGAGGCTGCCTGCATGAGGTGATCGCTAATTTATATTAACCGTGTATGACCACAACATGTTAGACATCTAGTTTTGATAGATGTCCCTATCTATAGACAGTATTCTCTTACCCATAAAACAAACTGTATGCTTATTTGTTGCTTTCATTACAACAAAACAAAAGTAGGTAACCGTATTGAGGGCATTGTCATCGATTTGAGCTGCGGAGGCGTTTTGATAGAATATTGTTAGTGCTCATAAACTGATTCATGTCGCCAATTCATTAAGCTCCTGGCGCACCTATCTCCCCAAACGGATGACCTAGTCTTAGGGCCGGCGTCCAGTGGGTTCAGGTATTACGTAACACAATGCTTGAAGTTTTCGACCCCTCTCACCCCCATGTAACGTGCCGTTACGTTGTTATATATATATATATATATATATATCCTCTCAAAACGGACGAAACACCCAAATGAGCATTTTACCTATATTTTTTTTTAATTCCCCAACGATATGATTCAAATAAAAAGGTAGGGGTATAACAATAGACCGGTGGCGTACTGGTTTATTGTTATTGCCATAGCATAAATTAACGCCACCAACGCCACCAAAGCGACAAAAGCCACCAAGGTCACTAACATCACCAACATCACCAACATCACCAACATCAACAACATCAACCACATCAAAAACATCAACAACATCAACAACATCACCAACATCACCAACATCACCAACATCACCAACATCACCAACATCACCAACATCACCAACATCACCAACATCACCAACATCACCAACATCACCTACATCACCATAATCACCAACATCACCAACATCACCAACATCACCAACATCACCAACATCACCAACATCACCAACACCACCAACACCACCAACACCATGACAGCAGACCGAGTGACGTCCCCATAAAGAAGGCGGATGCAATTCTGATCAAGTGTACTGGTACGTCTTACGCATTTTCAATCAGGATCACGTGTCCTTATCGCGAGTTTAACATTTAGTTTACACTTCAAAAAATGTTTTGTCGAGCCGTGCCGTGCTGCGCCGTCACTGGACGCCGTCTCTTATTCCTCTGACGCGACCTTTATACTCAAGGTACTGTAACTGTAAGGTAACTGTAAGGTACTGTATTTTCCAGTACCTATTAGTTTCCCGAACTTTTATAGCTTTCCTACGAAGTTCATTTCGTCATTTCTCTAATACCTACTATTTATTTTTAATAGGAACTTTCGACTAGTTTCCCCCCATTTTACAACTTTGAACTGGTACCTATCGAATTTTGAAAAAATCTAAAAAACCCTTTTAATAAATATTTTTTTTATCTATACTTCTATACTAATATTACAAAGAGGAAAACTTTGTTTGTTTGGTTGTATTGAATAGGCTCAAAAACTACTGGACCATAACTAATGGACAATATAAACATTATTTCACTATTCGAAAGCTATATTATCCACGGGTAACATAGGCTATATTTTATTTTGGAAAAAATAGGGTTCCGTAAGATATTTGGGTTTTTCAGACACAAGGTGTGAAAAATCAACCAGAAAAGTTACTTATTTTGCGTACGCTGCCTAAACTATAAAAGATATCGAGGAAGGCTTTAAGCTGTATCTATAATCATCACGCTTAGACGAACAGGAGAGGGTAGGCAACATTGCAACCGCGCGAAGCCGGGGCGGGCCGCTAGTACAAAAATAAATTCAAGTGAGAAACTCTTCCTTTTTTATAGTCATCTGAAAAACCGGCCAATTGTGAGTTGGGCTATGCAAATCGGACTGACATACACGAGCGAGTTGAATGTGTTGGGTGACGGGTCACTCGTCCGACACGGTTCCGACCTCGGAATAGATAAAATCTATTCTGTGGTTCCGACTGTACAGTTATGAGATTTTTTAAGTAGCCTGAAATACCAGACTTCTTACAGATTCATCTATTATCATAAGGTAAAGGATAGTAAAAATACTGATGATAGAGCTGGTGACGTAGCTGAAGCATCTTTCCTCTAAATCAGTGATTCCCAAAGTGGTCTATATTGACCCCTGGGGGTCTATGACAACCTGAAAGGGGTCTGCGTCAGCGAAAAAAAAAATTGGGGGTCCATGAAATGAAAATGGGGGTCCACGATAATGGATCTCAACACATACACTGATAGTACCAATTTGTTTACATCATACCAGTGATTCCCAAAGTGGTCCATGGGAGACTCGATGGGGATCTACGTAGGCGTGAATAAAAATTGGAAATATGGGAATGTGATATAAATGTAGCAAGGACGGGAGTCGACAGAAACCAGAAAAAATTGTAAAGGGTCTACAAGAAAAAATAGTTTGGGAACCTCTGCTCTAAATGGTAGTATTCAGCAATATCGTTTTCCGTTTAGTTGGTAATATACGGCCCTGTAATTTCCGGTAGAGAGGCATAACAGCTTAGTTCTCTGGTTAAATCTCTGGTTTTTATGTAGAGTTTTTTAGGCTACAATATTCACTTACCATCAATGTGAACTGTATGCTTGTTTGCCACTTCATGACATAACAATGCCGATGGTCAAAGTACTTTATTTTTAGTGGGTTCAGTAATTAAAAACATGGCATCGTCGTTAACAAAATGGTTGTCCGTGTCAATGTATACTCCAGATAAGGTTGTTAGGAGTGTTATCGAGCAATCGTGGTCCAGTTATGGTGGAATGGGACATTGTTCGGAGATGGCGGACCGCCGAGTGACGCAGGAACGCTTTGTGACGTCAAGTTGATGAGTAGAAAAACTGACTGTAGGTTTTTTTATGTAACAAATGTACCAAACAAGCATGTAGTTCACATGTATGTTTAGTGATAACTGCAGCCCACAGACATCAGATCTTCACAACAACCAGAAGCAAAATGCAGACGCGTGGCCACCCCTGAGACCTCAGTTGTTATGTCTCTGTGATAGTTAGTACGGGGCCATATATTACCATCTAACCAGAACACGATAGTACTGAACACCACGATTCCTTACATTAACTATTCCTTACATAACTTATTTGTCAAAATCAAAGTTATTCGCTTAGCAGAGTACCAAGTGCAGCCACAACTGAGGAAAACTCCGCTACTAAACAAACCCTGTAGGATTTTTTTTTAAAGAGAGCTATCTTAAATCTAGTACATATAGTCATTAAAACCAGGTAATGTAAATGGCACATTTGTATAATATAAATCAACTAGTATTTCCTTACAGTAACAGAACAAACCAGTCCCCACCAACAGCACCCGTTCACGACCATGACGCATGTGGTAGTTCACTATATTATCACAGTATATAAGAAAATGAACATGTTATGTACTTATACTGTGATATTATTATGGGAAACAGTCATCACATCAACCGAAAGATGTCCACAGCTGGACCTAAGCCACGCCACGCTTGGCATGCGAATGTTGCCCATCTGCAGTTTTTTTTTATGTAATAAAGATGGCTAACAAGCTTGCAGTTCACATTGATGTTAAGTGATAACTGCAGTGGATGACTATAGAGACACCCACACAATGACCAGTGGTCAAAATGCAGATGCGTTGCCACTCTTGAGGCCTTACTACCTGACCGGAACACGATAGTGCTGAACACTACCATTTAGCGGCAAGTATATTAGGTAATGCGGTGGTGCCTGTGCCTTTGCCCGCGAGCTCCATCACTGGAGCTCTACCACCAGTAATAACACGTTTTACGGCTTATTGGAATGGTTTGACCACCATTGTTCGGTTGACTGACTGCACTAGTGGAAGAATTCTCTTGCTTGGAAGAAAATTCTTCCGCTCGTGGTGAGGTCGTTAGGTACATCCCAACGCCAGCGTGAGCAACAGTATCTATTAATAGATTAATAGTATCAGGTCAAGTTTTATAGACACGAATTCGCATGGAAAACATTTCGCCAAAGTACTGCAAAGCTGTTGATAGAAATACATCACACAAACCCATAAATCATCGTATCACACGTCTTTGCATTACAATAAAAATACTCGAATGTTTTTATCCGCAATTTGATTCGACGACAGCTGATATTGTTTTCGACTTGATCGTAAATAATTATTACATGTCCATGGCTATCACAGCAATGTATTATTCTGTATATATTAGGTTGGGGAAAAAGTTTCTTCGCATTTTTTAAGATAATTCAAAATATTTTTTAATATAGTTTATTTAAATTTAACTAAAGTATGTATGTACCATTTTGTTCGATAACCTTTTGCCATCTTGTAGGTAGGGACATGATCCCATTGCTATAAAATTTTGGGACTTCTCATCAAAATACCGCGACAAGTGGATTTGGCAGTCCTCTCGTGATGTTAACCTAACATTGCATAAAGAATTCTGAAGAGACCGAAACAGGTGGAAATCTGAAGGTGCAAGGTCAGGACTATACGGCGGATGCATTTACACCTCCCAGCCAAACTCTCTTAATTTTTGCTGAGTGGCTATAGATGTGTGAGGTCTAGCGTTATCATGATGAAACACCACACCCCTTCTGTTGATCAATTCCGGCCGCTTTCTCTCAACTTCTTGCTTTAATCTCATCAGTTGTTCGCAGTAGAGTTCAGAATCGATAGTCCTCCCTGGTGGTAATAGCTCATAATGAATAATGCCCTTCCAATCCCACCACACACACAACTTCACCTTATTGCGAGTTAACCCGGGTTTCGCCACAGTCTGTGAAGCCTGACCGGCCTTTGACCACGACCTTTTTCGCACGTTCTTGTCGTACGTGATCCACTTTTCATCACCGGTTACCAGCTTCTTCAAAAATGATTCGGTTTCATTACGTCGTAATAAGGAATCACAAATGAGTACACGGTTCATTAGGTTTCTTTCAGTGAGCTCGTGAGGTACCCAAATATCGAGCTTTTTTTTGTACCCAGCTTTTTTCAAATGCGCCAAAACTGTTTTGTGTTCAATTCGCAGTTCTTCAGCTACGTCGTAACTACTGATATGTCGATCTTGCTCCACTTTTTCAAAAATGGCATCCATTTTATCCGTAATAGGGCGACCAGAGCGAGGTGCATCTTTGACATCAAAATTTCCGGGTTGAAAACGCTTAAACCAAATTTGTGCTACTCTCACAGACACTGCAAATACTGCAGCCAAAGAGATTTTATTACAAGTTCATACATACTATAATGCGAAAAGACTTTTTCCCCAACCTATTACAATACAAATACAGACACGATGTAGATATGGCAGGCGAGCAATGACTTTAACACTCGCAAATAGACTAATCACCCAATGTTTAGGGTTCCGTAGTCAAGGAAAACGGAACCCTTATAGATTCGTCATGTCTGTCTGTCCGCGAGTAGGTACGTATGTCACTTAACCTAAACTTACCTAAAGCCACACCGCGGACACTCCGCCAAAATGCCATACAAACGCTTAATTTGGTCTCTATTACACAGACATCAATCAGTGACGTGTGATCAGTGTTGTACACGTGCACCGCACTAACACGTAGAAAATACCAACCGTCGCCCATAAGAGGGGAGGAGGTTGGATGATGCGGGAAATCGGGCGGGACGTCGAAGTGTCCATTCTATACGTAGTATTATTACATAATCTCTACTAAAGCTATAATACTTATAGTCCTAATCGTATTGGACTGGTTCAGCTCACATGCATGTTAAGTGATGACTGATGAACGATGAGCCTATAGACATCTACACAAAAATCAGAGGTCAAAATGTAGATGCGTTGCCACCCCTGAATATAATTATAAATTATAATTCCACTGGTGGTAGAGTTCTACAGCTGACAGAGACATAACAACTTCTTGTTCTTATGTCTCTGTCATACTTGTTATGTACATTACCATCTAACAGAAACAGAATCAGAAATTCCTTTATTCATTTAGGGTGACAAGCACCGCCTAAGACACGTCAAAAACATACAAAATAAATTATAGTGAATTGTAGTAATAAATTATAGTCAAATTTTTCTTTCCATTTTCTTTAAAATAAAATATATTTCATAAGCATGTGTTTATGCGAAATAATATAAAACAAATATTAAGGGTAAAAGCGACTTCTTTACGACATTCAATAAACTGCAAAGTCTATTAAATCGGTTGCCTAACCAGCATGGTTGGCAATAGATGGCGCTGATGCTACCATAAAGCAATGCAATAAATGTGAAGGCAAGATTTGACAAATCTGGCAGGACCCATAGCTCAATTGGAAGAGCGGCTGGACTAGATTCCCAGTAGGCCGCGAGTTCGAGTCTCGCCTGAAGTCAAATTTTTCTTTCCATTTTTCTTTAAAATAAAATATATTTCATAAGCATGTGTTAATGCGAAATAATATAAAACAACACTTGATATACATGTTAAATTACAAATTAGAAAAAATATAAGTAATGGAGTATAACACTAAGATAAAACTAAATATAATATACTAAAGTAAGTAAGTATATCAGTAGAATGTCTCATGTCCCCTATTACAGTGCTAAACACAAATATTTGGCGGCAGATATATTAGGTAATGCGGTGGTACCTTCCTTCATTGTGTAGATTACTGAAGATAATTATGTCATAAGTCTAAGACACGTTGGCAGCCCTAAATACAGCCGTTTATCAATCATCTCCCACACTCGTCTCGCGAAAGCTGAGAGCTGTAATTTTTCACAAGAACTTTCATTAATCAACATGCAGAATTTAGTACTTTAGTAGGTACTTATAAATAGTTACTCACAACACTTTTATTCGTTTTAATCACAAGTGATAGAGTAGGTACCTACATAATTTCGATCTCAAGGTTTTTTTACTATTTTTTATTGTGAATAATAATAATTATTTCGCAGAACGTAATTAATTGATGCTTTCCATATTATACAAAATTGTTTAGTTTCTATGTAATTTATTATGTGTTTTTGATTATTATTAGAGGTTATTCACTCTAGGTTAGTTAAAAAAAATTGGAGATGTAAAAGTGCTCTCCAGGAGCCTATTTATATGAAACTAGCGGCCCGCCCCAGCTTCGCGCGGTGCAATGTTGCCTACCCTCTCGTCTTAGCGTGATGATTATACATAGATATAGCCTAAAGTCTTCCTCGATATATTTTATAGTTTAGGCAGCGTACGCAAAATAAGTAACTTTTCTGGTTGATTTTTTACACCTTGTGTCTGAAAAACCCAAATATCTTACGGAAACCCATTTTTTCCAAAATAAAATATAGCCTATGTTACCCGTGGATGATGAAGCTTTCGAATGGTGAAAGAATTTTTAAAATCGGTCCAGTAGTTATTGAGCCTATTCATTACAAACAAACAAACAAAAAAATATTACTTCTTTATAATATTAGTTTAGATAAATGAATAAACTGAATAAACTTAATTTTAAATAGGTGCTTATATATTTATTTTTTTTAGTTTTTGACTTGCTTGTATGCGTTGTATACGAATATTATAGATGTTTATTTATTTTTAATAGTATAATATTAGGTACATATTTTAAAAACAAATATTTACCCCAACAATAGGTAAGTGCCAATACACATGCTTTGAAATTTTCTTCTACGATCTCGAAGAAGCTGAAGAACTCAATCCGAAGGTGAAAATCCTTTTGAATTAGAACAAAAATGAAGTCTCTCAAGAGGCCCTGTCGCAAGATCCATTCTTACCTAAAATCTATGACCTTATCTATCTAGCTACAACCTCTCTGCAAAGTTAGTTGTGTCAAAAACTTTAAGGTCTTTCACAAAAACTCTTTAATCTAGCTCCATCGCAAAATTCGTTCTTGGGAGTGTAGATACCTAAAAACTACCTTTTTGCCGAATTTCATCTTTGTACGTCAAGCAGTTTTCGATAATTCGTGTAGTATGGTGATAGGTGGCCTTTCGCTTTTAGGTATATACATAATATACCTACCTTGTTTTGCTATTCGCGTGAATTTCGTATCACCTTACCAGAAAGAAAGAATTCGCCTACGGCAAATGAGCTATTTATTGTCAAACGAACAAAATATATGTAATTAATTACCTACATTTCTTGTATGTACAGTCCGAACATTACTACTTAACCGGAACACAATCCATTGCCTACGCCCGCGAGCTCCGTCACGGAAGCTCTACCACCAATAAAAATAAAAAAAATAATTAAAATTGGTCATGCCCTTTTGCAAGAGTACGATAACAAACACAGTGACACATTTTTTTACATATTAGATAGGACGGATAATATCTTAATATATATAAATCTCGTGTCACAATGTTTGTCCTCAATGGACTCCTAAACCACTTAACCGATTATAATAAAATTCGCACACCATGTGCAGTTCGATCCAACTTGAGAGATAGGATAGCTTACATTACGCTATGACTAATAGGAGCAGAGCAGCGCGGGCGAAGCCGGGGCGGGCCGCTAGTTAGAGTATAGAATACTTTACACGTGCTTGACTTGTTACTAACAAAACAAAGTAAGCGATTGAAATATGGTAATTTCTCAAACACAATCCTTTATTGACCTATAAACCTGCGTTGCGTAATTGCAAATGGGTTTGGAGTATTATTTACAATGCTAACGACCCGACGTTGTTCGACGCAGACTCTTTTGAAGATCGATTTTGTAGTTGATAAGGTCCGGTGAATAATCTACTGAATTCAAAATAAGGAAATAAAAAGGAATTCATAAACGTATTTCATGTTAAAATTAGGCCCCTGGAGAGCACTTTTAAATCGTACTTTAGTAGGTAGATATCTAGAGTTAATCTATCTATATAAATAAATTTGAATCGCTAAATGTGTTTCTTAGCGCAAAACTCAAAAATGCCTGGACCGATTGCGCTAATTCTTTTAGTCTTGTATTTATAATTGTCTGGAAAAGGTTTTTATCAAAGAAAAAAATATACTTGTGCGGAAAATTAGAAATATTGAGACACTCAACGAGGTGGAGTATTGTCAAGGGCAATAAGGTTTGCATTAGTCAATCGTCAATTGTCATTTCAAATAGATAAATATAATAAGAAGGTAGGCATTGATGATTGAAAGTGGCACCAAATTATCAGTAACAATACTAACAATCTCCATTGCAACCGCGCGTAACCGGATCGGGTCGCTAAAAAGCACTAATAATACTTAAAAAAAAACGTAACTTCACGCCTGTAATCCCCGAAGGGGTAGGCAGAGGTAAATGCATGCATTCAAGCATACATGCAAACACCCACGATTCGCCGGTTACGTTTTGGCCCATGTAACAGGTGGCGAGCCTGTTGACATCTCCGGGCACATTACCAAACTTTGAGGTACTGGGAAATTTCCAGAAAAGGGAAAAATCCCAATAGAACCAGAGATAAAGGCTTTTTCACCATTATCTCTGATAACCCCCTACCCGGGAATCGAACCCAGGACCTCAGCGTAGTAGTAGTGGCCTGCTACCACTAGGCTACCGAGGCAGTTAAAAAACACAAAATATATTATAAACAAACGAAACAATAATAATGTGAAAAGTAATTAATTACGAGTATTTTCTCGTATTCCTCAATTTACCCAAGTTTAACATAATTTCTCGTCTATATTCCTCGAACGGGTGGACAAATGCGATAGTTCATGCATACAAACATGCAAACACCCACGGTTGATCAGTCACGTTTTTGTCAATTGATTGAGGTGTCAACGCGTTACCCAACACCGAGGGCGGTACCTGTCCGATGCAGACGCGTTGCTTCCATGATTTGCCTCGTAGACAGTAGGTAATGACATGGCCATATTATATAATATGCTGTGCCCGCGACTTCGTCCAGGTGAGAAAAAATATGATTGTTCAGTTCTACCCGGACGAAGTCGTGGGCGCAGCTAGTATAAAAGTAGCCTAAGTTACTCCTTATTACATCAGCTACCTACCCGTGGAAGTCCCGTCAAAGTCGGATACACTCCAATTCTACTTATTTGTATGTAGGTATGTATGTATGTTCGGATGTATGGAGATAAAAGTAGCCTAAGTTACTCCTTATCACATCAGCTATCTGCCAGTGAAAGTCCCGTCAAAATCGGTAGAGCCGTTCCCAAGATTAGCCCCGCCAAACAGACAGACAGACAGACAAAAATTGTAAAAATGTTGTTTTGGCATATGTACCGTGTATACATACATATGCATTTAGTAAAAAGTGGTTATTTTAATATTACAAACAGACACTCCAATTTTATTTATTTGTATAGATAGCCAAATACAATACCGGCAGATGGGATACAGCCAATACCGGCTGTAAATGGCTACGCTTACACTCACTACCCTACACTACGTATAAACCTGTGTCGTGATTGCTGTTGTACACACACAACACATAGATTAACAACCAAATATCTGTAGGTCATACAAGTATTAGTCTCGGAGCGGGCATCAAACCCGCGACCCTTCGAATCAAACGGTCGTCTCGTGGATGACTAACCGGGTCGTCAAGACTGTAACCGAAGCATGATGGCAATGGTGCTGAACGCAATATTTTTTTTCGGGTTCCGTAGCTCTAAGCTTTAGACTTTTAGAGGTTACATAAAGCTAGTTACTGTATCTTACTGGGCGCTATCGTGTTCCAGTCAAGTGGCAAAGTACGGCTCTGTCATTTCTAGTAGAGAGGCATAACAAGTTAGGCCTCAGGAGGCTACAGTTATACTTACCATCTTTGTGAATTGTATGTTTGCCACGTCATGACATAAAAAAATGCTAAGTAGTTTACTAAGATATAACTGAACCGCAGACTTCCATTGTACTGCATTGTAGAGGAAGTGGCATATATACCCAAATAGGCAACGAAAGCACCGCTGCGCCGGCGCACAAAACAAGCGCACGCACTACAAAACAAATCTACAAATGTGACCAACGTGATACCGCATCGTATCGACGTACCTTGCTACCTTTGGGACAGGTTCGATTACACTTTCATTTTTTTTATATTACGAAGGTGACAAACAAGCTTGTAGCAGCTCACATAGTATGTTAAATGATGACTGCAGGCTATAGACAATAGACATCTTTAAAAAAATCAGAGATCGTTGCCACCCCTGAGACATTAGTTGTTATGTCTATGTTATACGAGTACTTATTACGGGGCAACACATTACCATCTAACGGAAACACGATTAGTGCTGAAAACTATTCATAGCTCATTTGGCGGCAGATAGATGAGGTGATGCGGTGGTGCCTACGCTCTCGAGCTCCTACACTGGAACTCTACCACCAGTAAAAGTATTATTATAAATAATTGTACGTATCTCGAGCCAGTTTTATGAACTACTGCACCGGGCTATAAACCGGGTACTGACCACCATAGAGACATAATAACTAAGGTCTCGGTGGTGGCACCTGTATTTTGACCTCTGGTCTTTGTGTGGATGTCTATAGGCTGCAGTCATCACTTAACATCAATGTGAACTTCATGCTTGCTTACCATCTTCATTACATAAAAATATACGATAAGTATGAATAAAGTAACAAGCGGATACTTGTCAATAAATATGAATGGAATAAATAAACGTGGTCCAGATTTACGTGACAATGTTGCATTAGACGCCGTCTCGAATGCCACGCAGACGGCCAGTGTTATGTTAGCAAACTATTTGTTTATCCAACCGACAGCCGGGACTACTGAATGAGATAAGCTTTGAGAGGGTTTGCGTTTGCTCGTGAGGAGTATGAAGATGTAGGTAAATTTGGAGGCGACATTTACAACAACATCTTGAGCCAAATACCTGCAAACACTTTTTCGGGTTCCGTAGATGATCATCGTCATTACTCCAGCCGAAAGACGCCCTCTGCTCGACAAAGCCTTCCCCAAAGACCAACAATTTTCTGCGTCATTAGGGGAGAATATGCCATTAATCGCTTGGCAGGCGGATTAGCTGCTGCCCATCCCGCGTTGTTATTTTTTGTTACCATTATGTTGGCAATAACCCTATTTACGTCTCACTGCTAGGCACGAGTGTCTCCCCTTTTTATTGGGAAGACCTGGAGCTTACTCCACCACGCTGCTCCAATGCGGATTGGTGGAAACTATTATATTGTAATGGTTTGACCGCCATTGTTCGGTTGACTGACTGTACTAGCGGTAGAATTGTCCTCCACTAGAGGGCGATGGGGTCGTCACGACCCTACCCTCAACCGAGGTCGATAAGGAACTCTAATAGTTTCGCCATGTCCGTTCCGTCCGTCCGTCCGTTAGCTTAGCTCAGAGACTATGCGTTAGGAAGTTGTAGTTTGGCACGAATATACACATTAAAAATATAAAAAAAATGGTTAAACATAAGAAAAAATGTAGGCTTCTCTCAGCGGACACCCCCCCCACATTTACTGTGGACATGTGCAATATTAGGGGTTTACATACCAACCTTAACGCCGTCCATCTTCATCTGGAAACGGCTAAACCGGCCCTACTCTTTCTGACGGAGACACAAATATCCTCTCCACTCGATACTGCATATCTTACTTACCCCGGCTACACTCTGGAGAACAATTTTATTCGCCGCGCCGGGGTATGTCTGTATGTCAGAGAGGATGTCTGTTGTCGCCGACTTGACCATTTTGAAGACAAGGACCTGTCTATATTGTGGGCGTGCGTAGATTACGGTGGTTCCAACCGAATTTACGCGTGCGTGTACAGGTCCTATAGCGGAGACGGGGAGACAGCTCGCATGTTCGAGCACATCCAACAGGTGGTCGACACGGTGCTTGAACAGCATCCTTCTGCGGAGTTGGTGATTCTTGGCGACTTTAACGCACACCATACGGAGTGGTTGAGTTCCCGAATCACTGACTTCGCTGGAAGGACAGCTTATGACTTTGCGCTGGTTAATGGTCTCACACAAGTCGTAACCGGGTTCACCCGGATACCAGATGTCGAGGGCCACACCGCCTCTTTGCTGGATCTTCTGCTGACCTCACATCCTGCCAAATATCAGGTGGTGGTCGAGGCTCCTTTAGGATCCTCAGATCACTGCTTGGTACGTTCAAAAACCCTCTTGTCGGTTCGGGTGCCTCTGCAGCCCTCCTCCACACGGCAAGTGTGGCATTACAGGTCAGCAGATTGGGATGGACTGAGGGAGTTCCTGTCGTCCTACCCATGGAGGCAGCTTTGTTTCTCGTCGGAAGATCCGAGCACGTGCGCCGAAGCTGTAACCGATGTGATACACCAAGGTATGGATTGTTTCATCCCGCACTCTGTTGTATCCATTGGCGGACGGTATCAGCCCTGGTTCGATAAGTCTTGTGCTGTGGCTTCTAACCATAAGCAGGAGACTTACAGAACCTGGACTGTGGCTCACGCCTGCAAGGATCCAAATGCCTCCGACCTAAAGAGAGTACTCAACGCTGCCTCCAGGTCCTCAAAGCTGCGGATAGCCAGAGCAAAGTCCAAGCATGTCGTTAGAGTTGGCAAGAAGCTAATGAGGCATCCTCCCGGGAGCCTTGACTATTGGTCTCTTGCCAAAGCTATCGAAAAGAATTTTTGTCGGTCATCTTTCCCACCACTGCGAAAAACTGACGATAGCCTGGCCCACACGGCAAAAGAGAAAGCCGATCTCCTGGGCAGCCTCTTTGCCTCAAACTCGACTCTTGATGACATGCGTAACACAGCGCCTACCATCTCGCGCTGTGAAAGCTCTATGCCTGACGTCAAATTCACTCAGAAGAACGTCAGGCGAGCGCTGTTATCCCTTGACGTCAAGAAGTCGAGTGGGCCGGATTCCGTCCCTGCAGTGGTGTTGAAGATGTGCGCTCCCGAGCTGACCCCCGTTCTGACGCGCCTGTTCTCGCTTTCTTACGATCATGGAAGAGTACCGTCTGCGTGGAAGACAGCCCTTGTGCATCCGATACCCAAAAAAGGGGATCGCAGTGATCCGGCCAACTACAGGCCCATACCAATAACCTCCCTACTCTGCAAAGTCATGGAGCGTGTGATCAATACACAGCTACTGCAGTACCTGGAGGATCATCAGCTGATCAGTGACCGCCAATATGGCTTTCGTCAAGGCAGATCTGCTGGTGATCTTCTAGTATATCTGACGCACTATTGGTCTCACGCCTTGGACAAGAGTGGGGAGGCATTGGCTGTAAGCCTGGATATTCCTAAGGCCTTTGACCGGGTCTGGCACGGGGCACTTCTCGCGAAATTGCCATCTTACGGTCTTCCCGAGAGGCTATGCAACTGGACAGCCAGTTTTCTGTCTGAGCGTTTTATACAGGTCTTAGTTGACGGTCAACGCTCAGACAGACTACCTATCAACGCTGGTGTGCCGCAAGGCTCTGTGCTATCTCCCACGCTTTTTCTTCTGCATATCAATGAAATGTTGGAGCAAAACTCCAATTTTCATTGCTATGCGGATGATAGCACAGGAGATGCACACTATACAAGCCGTGCAAATGCCTCTCGGACACTTATCGAAGAAAGCAGGACTAGACTTGTGTCTGAAGTCGAGCACTCTCTGGAGCGGGTCTCAGATTGGGGTCGACTCAATTTAATGCAGTTCAACCCCTCGAAGACACAAGTCTGCGCGTTCACCGCTAAAAAAACCCCATTCATTGTAGCACCACAGTTCCAGGGCACTCCGCTTGCCGTTGGAGTATCGGTATCCTGGGCGTTGACATATCGAACGAAGTGCAATTTGGGAGTCACATTGAGTGTAAGACCAAGTTGGCATCCAAAAAGTTGGGGGTGCTTAACAAAGCGAGGCAGTATTTCACATCGGGGCAGCTACTACAGCTTTATAAGGCCCAAGTGCGGCCCCATCTGGAATACTGCTCTCATTTGTGGGCGGGAGCCCCCAAGTACCAGCTTGGTCCACTTGACTCCCTACAAAAACGCGCCGTTCGTATTGTTAACGATCCGGGACTCACAGACAGGCTCGAACATCTGAGCCTGCGCAGAGATATTGGTAGTCTGTGCGTATTATACCGTCTCTACAATGGTGAGTGCTCTGTCGAACTGTTCGACATGGTGCCACCGTCTCTTTTTCTACACCGTACTACCCGCCGAAGAGAAAAGTTTCACCCTCACCGACTGGACACCTGGCAGTGCTCAACGGTGCGGTTTTCTCGTTCGTTTCTGCCCAGAACGTGTAAATTGTGGAACGAACTTCCCTCTGAGGTGTTCTCTCGGTGCTACAATATGGGGTTCTTCAAAAATGGCGTCAAAAGAGTCCTTCAGGGCTGGCAGCGCGTTGGCAACTCCCCTGGTGTTGCAAATGTCCATAGGCGACGGTGACCACACGTGGCCCGTCTGCTTGTCTGTCAACTTAAAGACATAAAAAAAAAAAAAATTATTAGTCTTGTCAAGGAATGGATAAAAGTAAAAACAAGGTAAAAATAGTATCTTGAAATATATCATTTTTAGGGTAGCTCCACTACACGTGCAGTCATTTGTATATCAATGCGTACAGTAGTAATTTTTTTAAATTATTTCTCTCAACAAAAATCCGGTAGAAAAATCCAGCACCATACAATTGAGTCATAATAGTCACCTACCTATATATAGGCCGTGGTGTGCATATCAGATTTTATTTACGCATAATACCAACTCCTGTCACAATAAAGCCTTACAAGTGGCCACATCGGGTTCGTAAGGTCTAAAAAACCTTTCTCTTATACTTTGAATCCTTACGGGGTCATAAGATACTACGCTACTCAAATGACTTCGCTAACAGCCCAATAGTGTTCGCCGGTGTTGTTTAGTAGGTAATAAACAATAAACCGGCGAACCTAACCTAATTTAACCTAACGTTTAACCTTATTTCCGGTACAATAGATTTTAGATCTCGGCAGTTGCATAACATCTGCATTAGTACCTTTTGTTATTAGTACCATGCATCTGAAATTCTCTGAAGTGTGTACTAGTGTGTCAGTTTTCTTTATGATTTAACTTACTGGTGGTAGAGCTCCAGTGACGGAGCTCGCGGGCGTAGGCACCACCGCATTACCTAATATACTTGCCGCTAAATAGTAGTGTTCAGCACTATTGTGTTCCGGTCAGGTGGTAATGTACGGCCTTGTAATTTCCGGCACAGAGGCATACCTTAGGCCTAAGGAGTGGTAACGCATCTGCATTTTGACCTTGATCTTTTTGTGGGTGTCTATAGGCTACAGTCATCACTTAACATCAATGTGAACCGTATGCTTGTTTACCACTTCCATTACATAAAAAAAAGTATTTCTACTGGTGGCAGAGTTCCATTGTAGAAGCTCGAGGGCATAGGCAACATCGCAATACCTAATTTACTTGCCGCTAAATGGTACTGTTCTACACTATCGTGTTTCGGTCAGGTGGTAATGTACGGCCCTGTCATTTCTGGCACAGATGCATAACACCTTAGGCCTCAGGAGTGGCAACGCATCTGCATTTTGACCTTGGTCTTTGTGTGGGTGTCTATAGACTGCATTAATCACTTAACATCAATGTGAACTACAAGCTTGGTTGCCACTTTCATTATATAAAAAAAAATACCATCTAACTAACCGGACCACGATAGTACAGAACACCATCATTTGTCGGCAGATAGGTACTTACGCCAGAGAATATGTATTAATATGCTTACGCCCTCGAGCTCCATCATCGTAATTCTTCCAGTCAATAAAACGTTTGCTTGCAGCAAATAACATACGTTTTGATCCGATGGTCGCTGCTGGTGGGGTGGTTGTTGGCTGCAGTGCTGACGTGCACGCCTGTCTTCGGCCTTGGTCTATACTACGACGCAGACAAGGGGGAATGCTTGCGATATCGCCAGGCCGTCACCCCACTGGACTTCGGGTACGCCGTGTTCTACGTCATTTTCGGTGAGCCTCATTATTCAAAACATTTCGTAGCTTGATTTCTCCTCTTCGCTTGAGTTGCACTGCTGAGCCCCTCATCGTAGAGCACACTCACACATAGAGCACACTCTTGACTTGAGTCGCACTGCTGCGCCTTTTATCATAGAACACACTCACACAGAGTATGCTCTGGTCTTGAGTCGCACTGCTGACCCTTTCATCATATAACACACTCACACATAGAGGTCACTCTCGACTAGAATCGCGGTGAGGTGATAGGTCACATTCTTTGAGATTATATTTTGGGATGTAATAAATTTTCAAAAACTGCAAAAAACGACCTCTGAATAAATATTACGGAACCTTTCATGGGCGAGTTTGACTCGCACTTGGCCGCTTTTTATACGTTGTACAATGCTACAACGAAAATTGTGACATGTAGGTATTAATTTTCACTAACAATTCCGGTGATATAAAACCCGATTCGATATATTTCAAGCCGTTCTTTCTCTGTTCTCAATTTACTTACAAAATCGATGGCTATGAATATCGAAAGCTTTAAAATAATATTGAGAGTTTATAAATAGCCTAACAAAACATGCCGGTTGCCGACGGATGCAACATTAATAAATATTTAGGATTTGCTCTTGTCAAGAATATGGGTATCAATGAAAAGCACTTGTTTATCATGTAAACGAAATCCTGTTTCAAGTATAGGAGCTTGAGGGCGTAGGCACCACCGCATTACCTAACCTATCTGCCGCTAAATTATAGTATTCAGCACTATCGTGTTCCGGTTAGATGGTGATGTATGGCCCCGTAATAACTTTCTATCACAGAGACATGACACCTTAGGTCTCAGGGGGGGCAACGCATCTACATTTTGTCTTCTGGTTTTCATCTAGATATGTGAATGTGAGCTACATACAAGTTTGTCACCTTCCTTATAAAAAAATATCACAAACAGGAAGAATGTTATTCTATAATAATGTGTTCGCATGCAGCAGAAATCACAAGTCTTGCCTCCGTGCTCATAAATAACGAGAAATTACATTGCATTAAACACTAGACTTTGTTGCTGGTGTGATCATTTTTTTTACTTACTGGCAATTTAAATGGTATAGTTTGTATACTTGTTATATGGCACGTAAAGCCGTCGGGCCCGGTTGTTATCGATAGATAGCAGTCGCTAAACCTTGCCGGAGGCCTTATGGCGGTTCGTCGGATAGGGACATGGTGGGGCCGCGGGGGGCGCGAGGGAGCGGTTGAGGGTCGAATTCTTTCGACGCTGCCGCTCCTTTGAGGACGAACTGTGTGCCTAAACCCCTCCACCCGGGCGACTTGGGACGCCTGGTGTTGTGAGTGGTTTGGGCAGGGACTTCCGGGCGTCGGACTAGGGGATGTCCGTCGCCCGAATGGAGAGAGGTCCCTAGGTGGGTGGCGTGCACGTGTTCCGCACGTCACTATTCGTCGGTTGGAGCCAATGGGCTCAAACCTCGGAGGGCTCGGAAACGAGCAGCCGCCGGCGGGGTCGCGGATGTGTGCGTAAGCGTTCCCGTGACCCCGCCACTAATGGCGGACGAGTCGGAACACCGCGGGGTTTTAGTGAGTACGAGACGAGTCTCACACTACCCGCCGTCTGTTCCCCTTAGACGGCGGGTGCCCATGGTTTCCCCGCGTCAAAAAAAAAAAAAAGGCCTTATGGCGGTTTGAAAACATCCGCCAGCGAGTTGGCCACTAACCCGTATTTCCACCAACCCGCATTGGAGCAGCGTGGAAA
This sequence comes from Macrosoma leucophasiata, assembly GCA_036365455.1. Taxonomy (NCBI): domain Eukaryota; kingdom Metazoa; phylum Arthropoda; class Insecta; order Lepidoptera; family Hedylidae; genus Macrosoma; species Macrosoma leucophasiata. The sequence continues at coordinate 603,275 of JAWQUS010000004.1, read as the reverse complement.
AGTAAGCTCCCCCAATTTAAAAAAAAGGGGAGATACTCGCGCCCCGTATTGTGACAAGGGTTGTTGCCACTCGTCATATATGAAAAAATATATAATGTACCCTATCACAAGCAAACACAAATTTCAGGTACACTTCTCTGCGCGATCCTAGTGTACTGCAACCTGGCCGTCATCAGCGCTCTGTACGCGTTCACAAGACCTCGAGCTGGTGACCAGCCGGTGGTCAGGCGCGTCTCCAAGAGCAGCTGCAGGCAGCGACAACGCAGCGTCAAGGAGGGCAACGACATGCAACACACTGCAGAAGAAGTCGCTTTCAGCAGACTGATGGCGATCCTGTCTTTGTTATTTATAGCCTGCTGGATGCCTCAGATGGTAAGTTTTTTCTTATATCCTTAAATTTGTAGAGAAACCACTATCGAACGGAGGTGTCCTTCGTGTTATGATGTAATTGAACCAGGTCAACGCACGCATGTTACTATAAAATTGTCAACCAAACATTGAAATGAATGACGACCCAGTGATTTCAGCGGTGTGAGACGACTGTTTGATTTGAAAGGTCGCGGGTTCGATCGTCGCATCAGGACAAATATTTGTATGTCCTACCGATATTTGCAATTTTTTTTTTTATAAAAGCATGTGCAGATGAACTTGCCTCACCACTTTCTTTTCTGATAAATCAATCTATTTTACAAGGAATTGTCCCAGATTTGTTAAATATTGCGATAGTTAAACCCTTATTCAAAAATGGTGATCCCGAAAATTGTAGCAATTATCGTCCAATAGCATTACTTTCTACTTTTGCTAAAGTATTTGAAACAGTCATATATAATAGACTTTATCCTTTTTGTGAAAAATATAAAATTTTCGATGACAGGCAATATGGTTTTAGAAAAGGGCGCTCGACAGGTTTGGCAGTGTACCAGTATGTCAGAGAAGTACTCAAGGTTGTCAACGACAAACAACACGCCATTGGTATACTGTTAGACATGAGCAAGGCCTATGATAGAGTTATATACTCCATCTTGCTGAGAAAACTTTATGATATAGGTATAAGGGGGCTAGCATACAATTGGTTTATATCTTACCTCCATCAAAGAGTGCAATACGTAGATATTACATACAACGACTTACAGACTGGATTCATTAAGAAAATCAGATCTGATAAAAATATATTAAAGCAGTCAATACCCCAGGGGAGCGTACTAGGTTGTTTGCTATTTTTAATTTATATCAATGACCTTCCCAGTATCTCTAATATTCCATGTGTTCTCTTCGCTGATGATGTTTCTTTAATCCTTCCTTGTCCGAATAACACCTCATTACATTCATTATTAACGACCAACCTAAATATTATTACAAACTGGCTTCAATCTCATAACCTTGATATTAATTTCAATAAAACTAAAATTATGCAATTCAGACCGTACCAAAAACAACCTCTATTAATAAACTACCAATACTTAAACATCCCAATACAATCTGTTGACTCCCACTGTCTATTGGTATATGTATGGTATCAATATAGATACACATCTAAACTGGAAGGAACATGTAGATAAAACAGTTAGTAAACTATCTAGTTTTGTGTATGCACTCCGAGAGCTTAAAAAAACTACGGACCTAAAGACAGCAACCTGCGCCTACTACGCATACGCAGACGCCTGGCTGCGCTACGGCATTGTACTTTGGGGGAACAGCAAAGATGCTAATAAAGTTTTTATTTTGCAAAAGAAATGTATCCGAATACTTGCTAATATAGATTCCATGACTAGCTGCAAATCGTACTTTATTAAATATAAAATAATGACCTTACCATCTTTGTATATATCAGAGATTTGTTCTCTTGTAAGAAATAACACAGACTGGTTCCCTCAACATTCTCGCCCCGAAAATCTAAGACATAAGGTTAAATTGGCTATAATCACATCAAAATTACAAATAGTTAATACCGGCCCTTACTCTATGTCAATAAAAATATATAATCAAATTCCAAATTCTATTAAACACATACAAAATAATAAATTATTTAAAAACAAATTAAATGAATTCTTAACACAAAAATGCTATTACACGTTGCAGGAGTTTTTTAGCGATAAGTAAAGATGAAAATAATATTAAAGATTATACATATAAGTACCGACCAAATTGTTATAACTATATTTTCTGTTTAATCGATGTCATGCAAAATTTTATAATAAAAATATATAAATTAATAAATAGATACAATCACATATATTAAATAATATGAATAATAGCTCTGAATTTAAATGTCTTCATTTAAGATTATAGTCATAAGTTTATATTGTAATGTAAAATATTATATGTACATGAAATGTTCTCATAATTTTGCGGTGCCCTTACGGGGTGTCACATGTAACTACAAAATATTTAATTGTAAGACCTTATAACCATGTGACAAGCAAATAAATAAATAATAATAATAATAATAATAATTTGTTTCGGCTCTGGGTGTTTGTATTATATGTGTTGTGTGTGTACAACCACAGTCTAAAGAAAACGAACGTGTTAATTATGTACTTATACTGTGGTACAACGGTACCCGTGATACAGGTTTATACTTAGTGTAAAGCTGTGAGTGTAAGCATATTAAAAAACTGTGCGTGAGTGAACTGCAGCCACTTTATGTAGTATAGGCCTTAAATATAATATTAAATCCAAACTATTAAGTTATGTAAGAAAGGCTTGCTCTAAAATGTGAAATTCTATTTGCAAGAATCTAAGATATATAATTCTGTTGGCACAAGAAAAGGGAAGGGATGGATAAGTACCATTGATGAATAAGTACATACCATTGCAATAGTAGATGGTATGAAATCCAGTAAAATATCAACAATATGTGTGAGTATTAGTTCTCTACTCACCGCATTTTGGAAATAACTATTCAATTAAAGATTTTTTTGTAAGAAACCTTAAAAAAAGTTAAAAATAGCAAGACGTTATCACGTGGCAAGCATCACAAGGAGGTCGCTCTATCACGTTTCGGTCACAATACGCTGTATTTGATCGACAATGAAATAGACGAATAGACGTGCTTACCCATATCTATTGAGCTTTGAGTTGGCTTTAACTTCACTTGACACCTCAATTTTGTCAGAGGGGTTAACTGTAGGCGAGTACACACTAACGATTCCGGTTGTTGTTCATTGTCGATGTATATCGATGTATATCGTGTGTACTCGTCTACAGTTAACCCCTCTGACAAAATTGAGGTGTCAAGTGAAGTTAAAGCCAACTCAAAGCTCAACTTTACTTTTTCATTGTCGATGTATATCGACAATGAAAACCAACCACCAAAATGTTGATTACTGTACGAGTATTCGTACAGTAATCAACATTCATTAGTCGATATCCTAAGGGCATTCTTTGTGTCAAGTGTCAAGGTCTGAAGACAGCACTAGGAATATTTTTAATTCGAAAAGAAATCAATCAATTACTATAAGATCCACTAAGGTCCGAGGATTGAAGCTCGAGCCGTCTGTAATGGCAGTAATGGTCGGCTTCCACTTAAGGAAATAGTGCAATCGAAGATAATGCTTTAAATAATAACAAATCGATACGAATATCGTGAGGACTTTACCTGCTTTTAGAGGTTGATCCCTTTTTAAGGGGAGTCCACTTACTTATCCCTTGTAAGCCTCATAGAATCCTATTGCAATCGATAGTCGTAAATTGATGATAGAGTTTCAAATGTATTCACATTTGCAGCATTTTTTTTGTAAGAGAGAATTTTTCGTTCCTTCTTTTTGATGTCATTTTTTTCTGCACTTAGTTTTATTTACAACTACCGACTCGTCCCGGCTTTGCGAGGGTACAATTTTATTATAATCTGTTGTAATTTTCATTCATCAATTCCTACCAATGCATTTGTTGCAGCACCCATGCTATCTATCGCACCAACAGTCATTGGATTAACCGATATAATATACGACGGTTTACATTAGAAAAGTTAATAATCGTTCAGTTTTCTTAAAATTTCAATTTTTACGCGCATATGTTTATTTTTTTTGGATCTTACGAAAGGACCTGGACCCGATGGCCTACCTCCATTTTTCTTAAAGCACACCGCTGATTCTCTGGTAGTTCCACTACAAATATTATATAGTAAAAGTTTATCTGAAGGCGTTGTGCCAGATGTGTGGAAAATGGCCTATGTTGTTCCTGTTTATAAGAGTGGCCGTAGAAATGACGTTACTAACTACCGTCCCATATCTCTCTTATCCACTTTGGTGATAGAGCTCCAGTGACGGAGCTCGCGGGCGTAGGCACCACCGCATTACCTAATATACTTGCCGCTAAATGGTAGTGTTCAGCACTATCGTGTTCCAGTCAGGTGGTAATGTACGGCCCTGTAATTTCCGGCACAAAGGCATAACACCTTAGGCCTCAGGAGTGGTAACGCATCTGCATTTTTACCTCTGGTCATTGTGTGGGTGTCTATAGGCTGCAGTCATCACTTAACATCAATGTGAACTGTATGCTTGTTTGCCACTTTTAAAACATAAAAAAAAAGAAAAAAAAAAACTATATTTACCCTTCGCTACATAAGCTCATAATTGAAGAACAACATGTTTTTGTTAAGAAACGATCTACTATTAGTAATCTTGTATTATACACTAATTCGTTATTTCAGAGTATGGATAAACGCATCCAAGTTGATTCTATTTATACCGACTTCTGCAAAGCCTTTGACAAGGTGGATCACGATCTCCTTCTTCGGAAGCTAGCGTTTAACGGAATTCGCGGAAACCTTCTAGGATGGTTCTCCTCTTATGTTAGAAATAGATCGCAACGCGTTGTGGTCAATGGATTCATTTCCGATGACATTATAAAGATAACATCGGGCGTAGCCCAGGGATAAATTTTAGAGCCTTTACTTTTTGTAAAATTCACTAATGACATCAATATCTGTTTTAAATATACCCATTTTCTGTTATATGCTGATGATTTAAAAATTTATCTCGAAATTAGGACCTTAGAAGACTGTAGACGCTTACAAGATGATCTTGATCGTCTGACAAGTTATTGTTACCATAATAAGCTTCATCTGAGTTTATCTAAATGTAAATCTATAACCTTTACTAAAAAACTACACAAAATCGATTTCACTTACAATTTATGTAATAGCCCATTAGAAAAAGTACCACTGATAAGAGATTTAGGTATTGTTACGGACTCAAAACTTCATCTTGATGCTCATCAACTTGATGCTCACATAAATATAGTCATGAACAGAGCTTTCAGATTGTATGGTTTTGTCATGAGGTCATGTATTCCTTTTAAAAGACCTGCAACTTATTTACTTTTATATAAATCTCTTATCCGATCTCAACTAGATTATGCTACTTCTGTATGGAATCTATGCTATGATAAATGCAACGAACAGTTAGAGACCGTTCAATGTAAGTTTTTACGATCCCTGAATTATCGCTGTTTTGCTTCTAAGTCCCCTTATGAAACACTTTTATCAAAATTTTCTTTATCAACACTCAAAATGAGAAGATTGCATTTAGTTCAAATGTTACTATACAACATATGTCACTACAAATTTGACTGCAATAGACTTAATAATCAAGTTTATATTAGTATTCCATGTCGTTCTACGACACGAAATACCCGTAAGAACAACCTATTTGCACCCCTTAATTGTAAAACTAATGCAGGTGAGCGAGCACCTATAAATAGACTCATGAAACAATATAACAAATAATTCACTAAGGTAGAATTCTTTGAAACGTCACCTAACGCATTTAATCGAAATGTTCTAAATGTAATGCAGAACGTTAATAATAACATAATGTAAGATTAACTATTGTTTACTTTGTGTTAACATCTGCGGTGTATTCTTTTTGTTTTTTTTTGTTGTTCACAAAAAATGATTTTGTATTTTCACACCGCTGCCCTATAATGTCCTAATAGTTAATTTGTGGACAACGGGGTTGATTACGCTCCTTGTAAAATGATGTACCGAGTAATTGTCCTTGTTACTTTATGAGTGTCACTGTTAGTTGTCCTAAATAAATAAAAAAAAAACCAAAGTTGAATATTTTCTGTCCACATACGAGTATTTCCGCATTATCTCCTAACTTCCTACAGTTAAGGAGTGCTGTGGCTTCTTACATGAGCTCAATAGCATGCAATGATGATTTTTAGACAGTGACTTGGTGGCAATGGAGTCAACTTTGAAGTGTATCCTTTCAAACGAAACCAGAATTTTCGGTGAACATACATAAAACAAGGAAAATGTAAATAAGTACAGTCAAATATACATTTTCCTCCTTTTTGGAAATCGTTAAAAATGTATTAAATGTGTCTCAAATATACGAAGAAAATCACACCAAAACTTACTGCACTGTCTAGACTTTGATCAAATACGTAAACTTCTCGGAAGGCTATAAACAGAGTGATTGATCAATCAGGACATCAGTATGCTGCGCGCGCGCAATTAGACACCCTATTTTTATTGTTCAATCAAGTTTGGATTCGCAGGCACTTCGTTGTGATTGTGAGTCATCAGTTTTATCATGCAACTCATGTTGATTGAAAAAAAATATATTTCTTATTCGACTTTACTCTGGTTTCTGAACTATTTTTAAAGTCACATTATATTTTGAGTAAATAAAAAAAAATAGGTTATAAAAATTCAAAGACTTATTTGAGTGCGCAGCTCAGCTTCCACTTGTGACAATTATTTTAAAACTAAAAAAAACCGCCTTCAAAAAAGATTCAAAACAATAGACAAAAACACTAAAAAGCAAAAAATAAACTCAATTACTATAATATAGGCTACGTACCTACCTACTCATAGGTTTGAAGTCGGTGCCAAGCCAATAGTGCGCTTCAAATAGCCGTATTTGATAACTTAACATAGTAGGTACTGCAACACCACAACATTAGTCCTAAGTCCGGGCGCGGGCCGCACTATTGGCTTGGCACCGACTTCAAACCTATGAGTAGGTAGGTACGTAGCCTATATTAAAGTAATTGAGTTTATTTTTTGCTTTTTAGTGTTTTTGTCTATTGTTTTGAATCTTTTTTGAAGGCGTTTTTTTTTTTAGTTTTAAAATAATTTATTTTTTGCTTTTCAGCGGTGTTATAACTATCATTAATATTAAGTATATCAGTAAAAGTAGGTAGGTATTTCAACTACGAAAGTACTATCTATAGTCTTTATCATCAGTTCTAGAGGTGTATACAATAGCGGCTTTTCTGGAACGGCAACGAACCACTATTGAACTCTAATAGCAGTTTCGAAAACTATCTATTCCAGTAGCTGGTTTTTAGGCAGTCCAGCAAAAGGCTAATTTAAAGTGTAGTGATATTATCATCATCAGTGTTTTGACGTGTCATAAGAGGTGCCTGTCACCCTAAATGAATAAATGAGTTTCTGATTCTGATTCATTATCACTTTAATCATCATCACCTTAATCATCGTCACCTCCACCATCATCACCTCCATCATAATCACCTCCATCATCATCACCTCCATCATCATCACCTACATCATCATCACCTACATCATCACCTTCATCATTTTCACCTCCATCATCACCTCCACCATAATCACCACCATCATCACCATGGTCATCATTACCACCTCTATCAACATCATCACCTCCACCATCATCACCTCCATCATCATCACCTCCATCATCATCACCTACATCATCATCACCTCCATCATCACCTCCACCATCATCACCACCATCATCACCATGGTCATCATTACCACCTCTATCAACATCATCACCTCCACCATCATCACCTCCATCATCATCACCTCCATCATCATCACCTACATCATCATCACCTCCATCATCACCTCCACCATCATCACCACCATCATCACCATGGTCATCATTACCACCTCTATCAACATCATCACCTCCATCATCATCACCTCCATCATCATCATCTCCATCATCATCACCTCCATCATCATCACCTCCATCATCATCATCTCCATCATCATCACCTCTATCATCATCACCTCCATCATCATCACCTTCATCATTTTCACCTCCACCATCATCACCACCATCATCATCACCATCATCACCACCATCATCACCATGGTCATCATTACCACCTCTATCAACATCATCACCTCCACTATCATCACCTCCATCATCATCACCTCCATCATCATCACCTCCATCATCACCTCCATCATCACCTCCATCATCACCACCTCCATCATCATCATCTCCATCATCATCACCTCCATCATCATCACCTCCATCATCACCTCCATCATCACCTCCATCATCACCACCTCCATCATCATCATCTCCATCATCATCACCTCCATCATCATCACCTCCATCATCACCTCCATCATCACCTCCATCATCACCTCCATCATCACCACCTCCATCATCATCATCTCCATCATCATCACCTCCATCATCATCACCTCCATCATCATTTCCTTACAAGTGTGCTCTGAAATTTGAGTAGTTCCCTCGATTTCTCCAGGATCACATCTTGACATGGTGACAATGGGCCCACCTGTGAGGTATACCACTTCAAACAAAAAACATGTCCAAATTGGTTCAGGCGTTTTCAAACAATCGCGGTTTATAATAACAATGTTTTAAACAAACGAGTAACTATTATTAGTATTATTACAGTAAAAGTAGGTATTTCAACTAAGAAGGTACCATATATAGTCTTCATCATCAGTTCCACTTCATCAAATTGTGACTTCCGAAAGCAAACACACGGAACAATGTTATTATATAAAAAAATATCGAAATCTTTCAAGTGTGCTATGAAATTTGAAGAGTTCCCTCGATTTCTCCAGGATCCCATCATCACATCTTGTCATGGTGACAATGGGCCTACCTGTGAGGTATACGGCCACAAGGCACGGAACATTATTATTATAAAAAATATCGAAAATCTTTCAAGTGTGCTATGAAATTTGAAGAGTTCCCTCGATTTCTCCAGGATCCCATCATCACATATTGACACGGTTACAATGGGACCAACTGGGAGGCACACCCTTTCAAACGAAACCAAAATGATCGAAATCGGTACAGGCGTTTTCGAATTATCGGGGAACAAAAATAAAAAAATAAAAAAAGATTCGGACGAATTGAGAACCTCCTCCTTTTTTCGAAGTCGGTTAAAAACAAAGGTTATATCAGATTATTTGACCCTCTCGGGTGGCTCGCGTCAGTAGTAATTTCGGATAAAATATTCATACAAAAATGATGGGTCTCAGGAATTGAGTTTGAAGATTAACTTGCTCCTCAATTTCTGAAAGACTAGTTAAAGTATCGTAATGAGTTAAATGAACTTATCAACTTTTTCGACTTAAGAATTCCGCGCTGGAGCAATACAAACACAGACGAAGATGTTTGTGAATGTAATTCGTCTGTGTTTTCAGATTCTGTGATGCTTCGAATGAAAGACAGAAAAAACTTTATTATCTACTATTATATCTACTACTATATTTAGTGGTAGAGCTCCAGTGACGAAGCTCGCTGGCGTAGGCACCACCGCATTACAATATAACCGCTAAATGGTTGTATTTAGCACAATCGTGTTCCGGTGTATCATAACATCTTAGGCCTCAGAAGTAATTACGCATCTGCATTTTGACCTCTGGTTTTGTGCGGGTGTCTATATGCTGCAGTTTATCACTTAACATCAATGTGAACTGCATGCTTGTTTGCCACTTTCATAACGTAATTTTTTTTTTTTATTGTTTCCATAAAAACTATTGCGATATTACAAAAATGTATCTATAAAATATGTACGGTCAGCTACACGAGGTTGATCAGTATTTATGGCCCATAAAATGGTATCCCTTTTCCGGATTCTAATATTTACATTATGATTGTGAACAATAATAATATATCTACTTTATATAGGTCAGATTAAAGAGATCTGAGTCCCGGGTTCACGTTATAAAAAAAATATATTTTTTTAACTGCCTCAGAAGCCTAGTAGTAGCAGGCCACTACTACTACGCTGGAGGTCCTGGGTTCGATTGCCGGGTCGGGGGCTGTCAGAGATAACGGTTTAAAATCCTTTATCTCTGGTTCTATTGCGATTTTTCCATTTTCTGGAAGTTTCCCAGTTACTTGGAGTTTGGTAATGTGTCCGGAGATGGCAACAGGCTCGCCACCTGTTACATGGGTCAAAAACTTAACCGGCGAATCGTGGGTGTTTGCATGTATGATTGAATGCATGCATTTACCTCAGCCTACCCCTTCGGGGATTACAGGCGTGAAGTTACGTACTGTTACACGGATTTAGAAAAGTCTCTTTTTAAAAAAAGGAAAAGTCAATAGCTAAAATGAATATATTTGATTAATACGGAAAAGGGCTCAAAAAAACAAGAAAGGGAACTGAACAAGTGTCACCGTCGGATGATCGATTTGAACTGAAGCTTATGATTTATAATGGCTATCTGACTAGATCCAGCATTGGGTCTAGTCAGCATTTATAGAGACAGGGTGTGGATATAACAACCCCCATCGTTGAAGAATAAACTTACCCTAAATGGGTTAAGTTTATGTAACAGTTGTTCGGATTCTGGGAGTTGGGATTCTGAAGGAATCACCAGCAACTTCCTCGAGTTTTACAGATTCAACTACTGTTTTACGTCTACCTTGAAAACGATGACAAAAGTCCAGTTTTACAAATTTACAGGTTAAGATACAAATTGAAATGATGATAATTATGCTAATTACAATTGTTGTATATGAGTAATATTCACCATAGAGAACAATATGTGGTTTCTCGCTTATTTCTTTTAGTTGATCAGTAACTTCAGCTGATTTTGTATTGTATTCGGAAGTAATACGATCAAAGTCAAAACTAGTTAAATTTAGATTAGGAATACGTGGTTTAAGTTTAAGGTAAGCTTCAGGACTACAACAAGAATCGTTTAGTAAATTTAAATTTGTTTGAATTATTTGTAATTTAATTACCTTTGAATATCTGGGTGTCAATTTTAAGTCTTTGTAATAAGCAATGCAATGTATAGGCAAATTTAATACACCTGTACCAGATATTGTTGTCTCAGTGTTACTAAATCCTTGACAGTTGGTAGATAATTTAGACGGGTTTGTAACTACATATAACCATTTGTTGTTATTCAGTGGTTGCCAAATATTTAAATTACCTTGTATAAAATTTGTATTGCATAATTTGGGTACAGAGTACAAAGTTTTAGACATTATTTCTGATTCGCAGGTGGGAGTCATTGAAGTAGAATATTCATCTAAAGTACAAATGAATTCGAAATTATTCAGTATCTTACAGCTACTTAAACTATCTAACTTACAATAATAAAACTTATCTATAGTTATCGCTATGTATTTAGTGGAAGGGATTATAGTAGTATATATATTATTAATTACGGCAACCGGATAAGGAGTAATATGATATAAACTAAACCTTTTTAAATTTACTAGTGGTATCTTTAAAACAAATACTATTTTATTTTCACTATAATACGTAGCGATTTCGGATACATTCATTAGCGTATAAATATTTTCCAAAGACAAACTTAGAGGTAATTGATGGTAGTCTGCCAAAAATCTATAATTTTCAACCAATTCTTTAAATAACTGGTTTGGAGATATTATGGAGGGGTGAAGAATGTTAGACTTGCTGAACATTACACCGTTCACTATATCTTCTAATTTAAAGGATAATGTCAACAGGCTGCTCTCTAGCATATTCAAGATTCTGTTTATTTCTGACTTTAATAAAACGTTATCATACAATAACGATAAGTTTTGTTGAGTGCGGGTTAAAGATTCAATGGCTGTACTTAATTGTACTTCATTGGCACTTATTTTATTTAAAATATTCCTCATAGAAGAGAGTGTTGAATTAGTTACAAGAATATTTTGTTTCATTAATTTAGACAATTTAATTTGATCATTTTCTATAAGATGGATAGCGTCATTATATCGATTAGCATCTTCTTCATCCATTGTACCAAACAGATATTTAAAAACGGTACCCACTCCACTAAACCAGGCTGATCGTTTGGACCTAGATTCAATTAAATGAGAAATTGAATCAAATTCACGCACTAAGTCATTATATCTAATTAACAACGGCTGATGAAGGTTAAAACATTCGCTGTCTGAGAACAGACCACTTTGTTTACATATTAATTTCGAGCCGCCTATTACACCGTTCAAGCTTTTAATTTGTGGTTGAATATATGAAATGTCTACCGGAATTATTACACTAAGATATCCGTCTATGATTTTTAGTGACCCAACGGGGTCAAAATATATACCAGATGTATTTGTTGAGGTTTCGACCAATGCACTCCTTGCGGAGGACAGGGAACTGAAACGGAATTAATATATGTATAATTGAATACTAACACTAATATTTTATTTCTAATTTTAATTAAACTACATCTTACATCTAAGATTATAAAAGGGAAACGTAATAGAAACATGAAATAGTAAAAGGTAAAGAGTTAAAATTAATAAGAGTGTATATACTAATTTACGCCACGGGATGCTAATTTAAGTTCATCGAAATGATGAGTTACATGTCGCCTGTTTATTAAGAGTGTAAGACTATTTCTCCCATTTATCTTAACGACTTTGTACGGGCCTTTCCATATAGGGGAAAGGGCTTTACGTAGCCGAAGGTGATTTTTAAGGAACACGTAGTCACCTACGCGATAAATTACTGGACGAGAACGCGAATCGTAGTAAGTTTTAGATGATCGTTTGGATTTATTAATATATTCTACGGCTTTGTCTCGTGTGTACTTGAGGCGATGTTGCAGCATTTTAATGTAGTCTGGGTAAGTTACATCTGAGGCTGCATCGAATACTGAATTAGGAAGAATAGGTTTATGACCGAAGACTAGCTCATGTGGAGTATAGTTAGTAGTAGAATGTGTAGTTGTATTGTATGCTAACATGGCTGTATAGACATACTTTGGCCAATTGTCTTGATTTTCACAGACATAAGATTTTAGATACTCTTTTAGAGTAGAGTGACTACGCTCTAATGCCCCTTGAGTCTGGGGATGGTATGGAGATGACCAGAGTTGTTTGATTTTAAGAAATTTGCATGTTTCTTTGAACATTTCTGCTGTGAAATTAGTTCCCTGGTCGGTTAGGATAGTTTTGGGAATACCAAAGAGTGAGATAAAATGAATAAGGCAGTCACTGGTCTCTTCAGCAGTAGTACTGCGGATAGGATAGGCTACAGAGTATTTAGTTAGATCGTCTTGAAGAGTTAATATGTATTTAAGTTTGGCTGAGGAAGACTCAGGAAGAGGACCAACGATATCAAGAGATATTCTTTGGAAGGGAGTAGTAGATGTACTAGTTATCTGCATCGGGGCTCTATTTATTTTCCTAAGTGCTTTATTGGTCTGGCATGATGAACAGTTTTTTACGTAGTTCTCGACGTCACTACGCATGCCTTTCCAATAGAATTGTTCTTGAATTCTGTTAAGCATTCTATTCGACCCAAGGTGCCCCGCGATGGGAATGTCATGGTTTTCATAAAGGATTTTTTGGATCTCGGTAGGGCTTGGATAATATATTTTATTTCGATATATATGAACTTCGATTTTAGTGTTATGGAATAAGTGAGCTAACATGTTATAAATTTTAATGTACACGTGCTCAAATGGATTTTTGAAATCTGCAATGCTGATTTTGTCAACGATTTCTGTTTCAGATATAAGGTAGTTGCGGAGAGCTTTTAAACATTCAAAAATATCACTGTACGAGCAGGTATCGAAATGATTTACCTTAGTGAACAGAAAATAGAAATGTTTACTATCGTTAGTTAGTGATTTATACGAAAGTAATGTTCTTTCCGAGTTTATGAACGACTCTGAGTTAGGCGAATTTGATAGGACTTCTTGGACATAAGGGATGGATTCATCGAGGTCAAGAGAAGTAGGTATTATTACGATTTTATTTTGAGTCTTTAGTAAGTTGTCACTATGTTCTATAATTGCAGTGTCATATTTAATGTTGGCAGTAGTTTTTAAGAATTTTGTGTAAGAATCTGTAGAATCAGGCATGTTTACAATAGGAAGTTTTATTTCAGGATTCGGATATTGGATACTTGGCGTTTGACTACTAGTAGAAGGTTGTGGTTCTTTTTGAATTTCAGGGTTAGAATCGACTAACTCGGGTAAGTGTTCTAGAGATGGAAGAGGATTGACATTTTCAGACGTTGGTTCCACTAAAAGAGGATCGATTAAGTTATCGGGACTTGGTAGACTCAGAGGGCTGAGGTTATCGATATTCATATCGAAAGGACTTAAGTTCAATTGACCAAGATCAGGGAGAGTGTCGACATCAGGCAAGTTTTCGGAATTTACAAGATCTTCAGGGTTTATAGGATTTACTGGATATCGGGATAGAGCATCGGCTGCTGAATTCAATTTACCTTTTCGATATACGATTTCATATTCGTATTCTTCAAGTTGAAGACGCCAACGTTGTAACTTACTGCTTGGATCTGCATGGTTGAAGAGCCACTTCAACGGCCGATGATCTGTTATGACTACAAATTTGCGCCCAAATAGGTATGGTCTGAAGGTCTTACAACCCCAGACTATGGCTAGTAACTCTTTCTCCGTTGTACTATAATTGGTTTCACACTTATTAAGTGTTCTAGACGCATAGGCTACAGGATGATCTTTACCGACAGGACCTTGTGAAAGTATTGCTGATATTGCATAATTAGAAGCGTCACAAGTAAGGTTAAACGGTTTACTAAAATCTGGATAGGTAAGAACTGGAGCAGTAACGAGTTTCTCTTTGAGAGTCTCGAATGCTAATTGCTGGTCATTCGTCCAATTAAAAGGAACATCCTTTTTCAAAAGAGAGGTAAGGGGTTTAGATAATTTCGAGAATTCTGGAACAAAGCGTCTGTAATACGATATGAGACCCAAAAAGGATTTGATGTCCTTTGGACATTTAGGAACTGGAAATTGTTGGACGGATTTAATCTTGTTAGGATCTGGTTTCAGCCCGTTTTCGGTTATGACATGACCAAGATAACCGACTTCTTTTCTTAAGAACTCACATTTGTCTGGCTGCAATTTTAAATTGAAACTTCGGAGTTTTTGAAAAACTGCGACGAGATTTTGAATATGACCATTAAGGTCGTGAGAATATATGACTATATCGTCTAAGTAGACGAAGCATCTTTCACCTTGAAGACCGGTGAGAACGTTGTTCATAAGTCGTTGAAATGTAGATGGAGCGTTTTTCAGGCCAAATGGCATTCTTGTGAATTCGAAATGACCCTGAGGGACGCTGAAAGCTGTTTTGCAAGCATCTTGCGGAGACATTTTAATCTGATGAAACCCGGAAGCGAGATCGAGGGTTGAGAAGTATTTTGATTTACCAAGTTGATCAAGGATTTCGACAATATTAGGAATAGGATAAGTCTCGCTAATAGTATTATCATTGAGCTTCCGGTAATCTATAACGATGCGCCATTTCTTTTGGCCAGATGCATCAACTTTCTTCGGTACTATCCATATTGGGGAGGACCAAGGAGATATGGAAGGTTGAATGATTTGTTGATCGAGCATCTTTTTCATTTGAATTTCTACTTCCTGTTTGTGTATTTCAGGGAAGCGATAAGACTTGACATTGACAGGTTGGTTTGAAGAAGTTCGAATTTCGTGCTGAATAGCGTCGGTTGAGGTAAGTAAATCCTCTGGTAAGTGAAAGATATCTGAATAAC
Source organism: Macrosoma leucophasiata (assembly GCA_036365455.1). Lineage (NCBI taxonomy): Eukaryota > Metazoa > Arthropoda > Insecta > Lepidoptera > Hedylidae > Macrosoma > Macrosoma leucophasiata. Next base: position 587,534 of record JAWQUS010000004.1, on the reverse strand, counting down.
TAGAACATACTTCATAAAGGGCTTCCGTTTCTTCAGAGTTAAGATGTGACACGCGAAGGAGGTTAAGGACTTCATTAGTTCTATTAAGACATGATTGATTCACATTATTTGATTGGTAAGATTCATAATCGACTGGGTGCAAGGTAAGTTTAAGATTAGAATTTAGGGTTACAGGTTCTTCGGATATATTTAGAACTGTGAGGTTTACACGGTTGTTATTTTTTACTTTGACCAAACAGTTCGCTATTAGGAGTGTTTCATTGACATGCTGATCTAGGATGAGACCTTCTTTCAGTTCAGGATTTTTTACTGAGCATTCTATCATTACCTCTGTGCGAGGAGGAATTTGGTAAATTGGATCAGTGAAATTAAGTTTGATTTTGTTTTTGCTAATATTTAGGGTTTGCCGGTTATAATCAATGGAACACTGCAGAAAGGTAAGTAGGTCGTTTCCTATAATACCATCATAAGCTAAATTTATTTTGTCAACTACGTGGAAGTTAAAAGGAATTGATTCTCTACCGAAAATAAGATTTAGATCAAAGTTACCAAGGGTAGGGACAGCATCATCGTTATTATCTATGCCTTTTAATTGAATTTTGTTATTGTTAAGTTTCAGATTGGAGAAGGACTGGATACATGACTTCTGTAGGAGACATATGGAGGATCCAGTATCAACGAGCAAGGTGAGTGGATTATTTGATACTGATGTTTGGATTTCAACGTGAGGTAAGGATATTTTATTGGGTTTGCATGATATTTCATAAATGTTATTTTTTTGATTTGTATGCGCAATTTGAGGTTGATTACTTGTATGATCTTGGGATTTGGGAATACGGACATTCTGGGATTTAGAAGTAATAACAAGTTTTTGGGGCTGGTTACCCATGTGATCCTTTGATTTGGAGGAGGGGACTCTTGTTTGGGGCTGGTTACCCGTGTGGTCCTTGGATTTAGAAGAAGGGACACTTGTTTGGGGCTGGTTACCCGCGTGGTCCTTGGATTTGGAAGAAGGGACACTCATTTGGGGCTGGTTACCCGTGTGGTCCTTGGATTTGGAAGAAGGGACACTCGTTTGGGGCTGGTTACCCGTGTGGTCCTTGGATTTGGAAGGAGGGACACTCACTTGGGGCTGGTTACCCGTGTGGTCCTTGGATTTGGAAGAGGTGCCGTTGATATATGAAGATTTTATTGAAGTTTGGCTATTGGGTCTCACGAGACACCGTCGTGAGTCCCTTAATCGTTTAAATTATTTTCATCATCGTATTGGACATCTTGATTATTACAAGGTTGATCGTTAATGGAATCACGATGATCATCATTTTCTACTAAATTAACACGAGCAGGGTTTGGATTACGATAAGTGGAAGTTTGACGTTGTTGGAATTGGGGAGACCCTTGTGATGTTTTAAATCTGTTATTGTTGAATTCCCTTTTCCTGCATGTCTCGATTGTATGCCCATAATTTTTACAATATCGGCATAATGGAACTTGATTTTGGTTACTCGGACCTGCCATATGATAAGGTCTAGGATTGTGAACATTAGTAGGTCTTGGAGAATAGTAAGGTTTTGGCACTGAACGGCTTGGTGTTGAGGACTGATTGCGTCTTGCAAATAGGTTTTGGATTTTCTCCTCGGATATCGCTAAATCAATGGCGTCAGTTAACGTGATAGGATTTTTGCCTCGGACTAGATTGGAAATAACAGGCTTAAGGCCAAGCAAGAAAGTATTTAATGCAAGTTCTTCCATGGACGCTGTGCGACCGGTTAATTCTGATTTCTTTCTATTGGACAACGTAATTTCAGTTAATATTTTTGCTAAGCAAGTTTCTACGCGAAGTGCAAACTGGCTAACGGTTTCGTCTCTCTGCTGCTGACATTCCTGCAGATCGATAAGAAGGTGTGAATAATGTTTCCTCTCACCGAACTGAGTTTTAAGGAAATTGCTTAGCTGGTCCCAGGAGTCGAACTCCTTGATTGAAGTGGCCGCTTCTGCTTTACCTTCGAGTTGCGATAAGATGTATTTAAATAAACTAGATTTTTGATTTTCTGAGGCTTGCTCCATTGCATTATTGCAATTTGTCAAGAACGCATTCAGTCTATCGCGAGACCCATCAAAAGGTTTTATGTATTTAAACAAGGTATCGATTGGAGTAGTTTCGGATTTATCAAATTTAACTTCTCTGACAGACATTATAGTGAGCGAGGTAAAATTATTTTATGAAAATATTTAAATGTAGGCTACGGTGTAATAGACTGCCACAGGATTCAATACGCAGCGATCCGATAAGCTCGAGTTTCGTGATATGGACGACGACTATTATTACAATAACACTTTCGAGAAATTATAAACAAAGAAATTATAACAAAAGATTCAGCAATGATTAAAATTGTTTTCCTTCACGACGTAAAACACAAACACATACACGAAAATAGGTTTTATAGTTTAAATGTTCACTTTCACAAGTTATAGAGTTGAACGACTTACAGGAGCACGCAGATGATAGGCAGGAACATGTTCGGGAACCCGACAATTTTCTTTTCAGGAACAAGGACACGATTACAGGACTGGTACCAAGAGATGGTACCTCTGGAGTGCAGCGACTTCCTTCAGGATCTGAGGAGCAACGCCGGGGCGCCACAGGAACAGCAGTGTGACCGCGTTTAAGTATACGCGGTAACGGCAGGAACGAGACGGAGTATAGCTTGACTGAATATTCGTATTCAGTTTGGACGATATGAAGATTTTACATCCAGGAATTTTGACGATTTTGAGTTTGAATATAGTATATGATCGTCAGGACAATGCGACGGATAAGTATATTTTCTGGATGGAGTTCAATCTATGACACTTTTAACTTGAGTTTTATCACTTTTCACTTTCACTTTTACTTTCACAGAATTGAGCCCGGGAGGAGACGTACCAAGGATACCTTCACCATCGGTATCCCACCGCTGCCACCAAATTTGTTACACGGATTTAGAAAAGTCTCTTTTTAAAAAAAAGAAAAGTCAATAGCTAAAATGAATATATTTGATTAATACGGAAAAGGGCTCAAAAAACAAGAAAGGGAACTGAACAAGTGTCACCGTCGGATGATCGATTTGAACTGAAGCTTATGATTTATAATGGCTATCTGACTAGATCCAGCATTGGGTCTAGTCAGCATTTATAGAGACAGGGTGTGGATATAACAGTACGTTACGTATATAGTTTTTTTTATGTAACGAAGGTGGCACACACGCATGCAATTCAAACGTATGTTAAGTAATGATTGTGAAAAATTTAGCTGCAAGTATTTTGAATTAAATTATCAGCAACTCTTATTTGCGGCCGATTTAAAATGGCTCCCGTATATCATAATATTGAATAAAAAAATATTGCCTATGTAAAAAGTTATCGGGACGGAACGAGAATACGTAGAGGCGGCCAAGTGTGCAACGGCAGCCGTGATTTATACATTTTGCCGTGAGGTTGACAGTGATTCCCAAAGTAGTCCATATAGACCCCCTGGGGTCCATGGGACTCGATGGGGGTCTTCGTAGGCGTGAATAAAATTTGGAAATATGGGAATGTGATATAAATGTAGCAAGGAAAAAACTGAAAGAAAAAATAGTTTGGGAAACTCTGTTTTAGAAGGTGGTGACTAAAGAAGGCATTACTCGTAGTGATTTCGTAGCTTACTTCGTAGCACTCTTGGACGGCTGTTGGTAGTTATTTTGTCGCACTAAAAAGACGCTCACACTCACTTCACACTTCACTTTGACTTTTATACTGGTGGTAGAGCTCCAGTGACGGAGCTCGCGGGCGTAGGCACCACCGCATTACCTAATCTAAATCAAATACTTGTCGCTAAATGGTAGTGTTCTGCACTATCGTGTTCCGGTCAGGTTGTAATGTACGGCACAAAGGCATAATACCTTAGACTTCAGTAGTAACAAAGTATCTACGTTGAAATCTCCAGTCTCATGTAGGTGTTTATAGGCTACAGTATTACTTACCATCAATGTAGTTTACATGCTGCTGAAGCGCGCATAGCCCCGCGGCTGGTATAGGATCGCTTACAAGCGATCTACTCGGTTAAGCGATACGGGTGCGGTCGGGTATGTGATGGGTGACCGCTAGTGGAAAATTAAAATGCGCGTTTCCGTGCTACGGAGGGCACGTCAAGCCGTCGGTCCCGGTTGCTATCGATAGATAGCAGTCGTTAAACCTTGTGGGAGGCCTTATGGGCGGTTTAAAAACATCCGACAGCGGGTTGCCAGCTAACCCGTATCTCCACCAACCCGCATAGGAGCAGCGTGGTGGAGTAATCTCCAGGCCTTCCCCCAAAAAGGGGAGAGACTCGTGGGACGCTGGACGTGACTCGCCCAGCAGTGGGACGTATAATGGGTGGCCATTATTATTTATTATTATAAACTGTATGCTTGTTTGCCACATTATAACATAAAAAACTCCCCTATGAATTAGAGCTCCCCCACTAGATATAATTTGTGATATGGATTCCGTTGTACCCACATTAGCACCCTGTCTCGTAACAAATATCTGTAGGCCATATCTATAATATAAAAATAAGTCGGGTTTTCCTTCCTGACGCTATAACTCCAGAATGCACGATCCGATTGCCACGGTTTTGCATTCGTTGGAAAGGTCTCGAGCTCCGTGAGGTTTATAGCAAAGAAAATTCAAGATTATAAAACGACATCCACGCGGGCGAAGCCGCGGGCAACAGCTAGTAAATCTATAAAAATCATCATGATTACTGCCAGGGCTAGAGTCTCGAATTTCGGATAGGGATTCTTTAAAGCACGTAGGTGTTGGCTTAGACGGGATTTTACACCCCTAAGGGTGTGTATTTGGGCTTGGTAGTATGTATGAAACAGATACCTACAGCAGGATCGGGAAAATAATCGCTTCTATAGGGCATATATCCCACCACCTCGCATTCCCCTTCTTACCTTTCGGTATACGGGGCTAAACATGGGATATCAAGAAACACATAAAAACATCTGCTTCCATGTATTTCTGGATCTCCCTACAAGTTATTGTCTATAATTTTTTCCTTATTATGTTACCGCTCGTCCCCGAATGTGGTGTATCACAACAGAAAACACACAGAGGACTTCGGTGCGGTATGCTCGCGCTAGGATTGATTAAGAACTTGACTTACCCCTCATTTTATCCAGCAGCTCAATTCAGTAACTTCCTGACCTTGTGCCAGCGATGTGTAAAAGTGCGCAGCAGGTCAAAATTTTCAGGACAACAAATTAGATCTTCAAAATGAGCGGTCCTAATAGTTGTTCTCTTTAGTCCGTCCAACATATCTGTCCGATGTTCAGTGTCCAACTCGCAAGACCACAAAATGTGGTCTCTCGTTTCTGGAGACCGACCGCAAAAAAACACATAGCATCTTCCAGTAAGAATTTGGGAAACCACTTTATGCGCTCGTACGAAGCCGGGACGGGCCGCTAGCATAAAATATATTCAAGGTGGAAAGAATTCCGCGTGTCATTGCGCTTACAAATAAATGACCAGTCAGCTTTAGCATTCACGAGGCGCATCGCGAAAATAATCCATTGTTCCGAAGTGCCGATAAATGGCGGAGTTGTGTATTGTGCATGTTAATCGATGAGCCGCGCTGCAACTATATCTATAGTTTGTTCTTTTTAGGGGTACGCAATAAACTGGAACTGTCTATTCATCCAAATAAAGTGGATTATCTATCAGTGTAAAAAATTCGCTGGTGGTAGAGCTCCAGTAATGGGGCTCGCGGGCGTAGGCACCACCGCATTACCTAATATACTTGCCGCTAAATGCTAGTGTTCAGCACTATCGTGTTCCGGTCAGGTGGTAATGTACGGCCCTGTAATTTCCGGCACAGAGGCATAACACCTTAGGCCTCAGGAGTGGTAACGCATCTGCATTTTGACCTTGATCTTTGTGTGGGTGTCTATAGGCTGTAGTCATCACTTAACATCAATGTGAACTGCATGCTTGTTTGCCACTTCCATTACATAAAAATAAAAAAATCTACACAAAAAGCGGAGGCCTAAATGTAGATGCGTTGCTACTCCTGAGACCTAAGTTGTTATGTCTCTGTGATAGTTATCACGAGACCATACAAGTTATATCACTTTTTCGTTTAATTTCTAAATTCTAAAGTAACTCATTAGTTTGGCGAAATATCAACCTCAATTAATTTGATTTCATATGAAACCATATACGATATGATTTGACTTACTTCTCATTGAAAACAATAGGCAGTCGACATTGACCCGAATATGGGGCTTTACGGGCGCGTGCAGAGCTTCAAGTGTTATTGAAGTCCTCGGAAGGACGCACTTCAATACAGTATACTTACATTACGATTGGCGAATATTGACTTTATCACGATGAAAACATTGGTTTGCAAACATATGATTTTGCGCTTCCTGAATTTTTATTTTTATTGTCCTGCTGCTTGAGGACTCAATTCGTGTGTAACGACTGTTTGATCCCCGTATCGGGACAATTGGTGGTGTTGGTGGTGTTGGTAGTGTTGGAGTAGGTGGTGTTGGTGGTAGTGGTGGTGGTGGCGGTGGTAGTGGTGGTGGTGGCAGTAGTGGCCCTTTGTGGTGGTAGTGGTGGTAGCGATGGTGGCGTTGGTGGTGTTGGGGGCGTTTATAGTGCTAATATTTAAGTTTTCACTTCTGCCGGCACTTCCCGGAGTGCAACCCGTTGTTTTTTTATAACAAATGACCCACCCTGTCCCCCCACAGGGATTTTTCCCCCAATTCCTGCAACTTTTTTCGTTAATGCTCCGCTCTCATTGTTCGTAACGTAACGTTACATAGCCGCCATAGCCTTCCTCGATAAATGGTCTATCAAACACTAAAATATTGTTGAATTTCAACCCGTCGCTCTTGAGATGAACGTTCAACCAAACGAACTATTCATGGTTATCAATTAGTAAGTTAAACTGATTGAAATTAGCAAATATTTGTTATGCCAAGCAATTTGTTACAACCAGGCTCGTTATACAGTGGTTAGTTTAGTCAACAATTCGTTATAAAATTGGTTTTGAAGTGTTTTATTTTGTATTTGCCCAAATTCAGCGAATAGCTATCAGTAGCTACGTTCCTAAGATGATTTGGTCCAATAAATAAACGAGTTATTTTCGTGTGTAGCAGCCGGCACTTTGGTTATATCGCGGTAACTTGACATCTTTTAAACCTTTGAAATTCCGAAAACGATTTTAGCAAAAATGTCTATTTCAATGGCGGACTAATCGGCTGGGGCAATCTGTCACGGACCTCCGGTTCTGAGGGCCTCCAAAGATCGACTGGTCGCTAGCAATCATGAAAGTTTTGTAGAGCTTACGAAGGGAAATGTCGTTTTTTTTGGTCGCGCCTTTTTTTTGATTTTAGTATTTTAGAATCAATCATACGAGTGGGGGCCAATATGTGCGTGGACGGGTGCCCCTTAATTTTACTTCATGACCTTTTTTTTTGATCATGCTTCACTACTAGTGGGCCTCCAAATGCCAAATGCCGCTTTGTGCCCTGATGACCCTAGTCCACCACTGGTTTATTTACCTCAACTTTGTTTAGGTAATCTGCTTACCCTGTAATAGCGAACGAATTTTACTAATGAATAATAGATAAATATACCCTACCTTACCTACTCCTATTTAACAATTTTTGTATGAAAATACTTTCAACTTAAATGACTGAAACTTCGTTATATTTTTTAAATCCCCGTTAATTAAGAATAGGAGTATCTAGAGCAATGATTCCCAAAGTGGTCCATATAGACCCCCTGGGGTCCATGGGACACTCGATGGGGTCTACGTATATGCGTAAATAAAAATGGGATATATGGGAAAGTGATATAAATGTTGATGAGTGATACAAAAAAATTTAAAGGGGTCTACAAGAAAAATAGTTTGGGATCCTCTGATCTAGAGGAAAACCATGCATTCAAGCATACATGCAAGCAAGCACCTACGATTCGCCAGTTATATTTTGGCCTACGTAACAAGTGGCGAGCCTGTTGCCATCTCCGGGCACATGCATCTATCGATAGCAACCGGGACCGACGGCTTAACGTGCCCTCCGAAGCACGGAAACGCGCATTTTGATTTGCCATTAGCGGTCACCCATCACACTACCCGACCGCGCCCGTAGTGCTTAACCGAGTAGATCGCTTACGATCTACACCAGCCGCGGGGCCATGCGCGCTTCATGCTTTTTATTTTCCACTATCCTATTATTTTATCCTATATCCATAAAATTATACTATTATTCATAAAAATATATCAGTCAACTACCTACAAGTAAACGAAATGAATGATATGAACTCCGATCACTCACCCATAATTCTAACACTAAGTGAAAACATTACATATAAAGATTATAACATAAAGCTCGTAAATAAAAAGAAAACAAACGAAAGACTGGGCCAGTTTTAAAACAGATTTGGATGATTGTTTTTTATATTATTTCGCATTAACACATGCTTGTGAGATATATTTTTATTTTTAAAGAAAAATGGAAAGAAAAAATTGACTTCAGGCGAGGCTCGAACTCGCGACCTACTGGGAATCTCTAAAAAATATATATATCTATCTAATAAAAATATATTTCACAAGCATGTGTTAATGCGAAATAATATAAAAAATAATTATTAAGAGTAAAAGCGACTTCTTTACGATATTCAATAAACTGAAAAGTCTATTATATCGGTTGCCTAACTAGCATAGTTGGTAATAGATGGCGCTACTGCTACCATAAAGCAATGCAATAGATGTGAAGGAAAGATTTGACAAATCGGGCAGGGCTTCAGTAGCTCAATTGGAAGAGCGGCTGGACTAGATTCCCAGTAGGTCGCGAGTTCGAGCCTCGCCTGAAGTCAAATTTTTCTTTCCATTTTTCTTTAAAAATAAAAATAGATTTGGATGAGTCTATAAAATTGAACGTCCCATTAAAAACTCCAGAACAATTAAATATAGAGGTGGACATTTTTATAACTAACATCCAACAATCAGCGTGGAACAGTACACCAACAACAGAGTACAAACCAAGGGCAAGAACATATCCTAGAGACATTTTAGATCTCTTACACAAGAAAAGATTACAAAGAAGCAAATGGCAAATGACAAGGTTCCCAGGAGATAAAAGGTTGCTATTAAGCAACCTTTTATCTCCTGGGAACCTTGTCCTGGGAATCTTACCAAAAAGTTAACCAGAAAAACCAAAAAATCTCCTTTATGATTTAATTACAGGAGAAATCTTGCATAATCTACCTCGAAAAGCTATCGTGAAATTAACAACTCTACTGCCGGTTCTTTCAAAACTGTTCGAGAAACTTCTTATAAGACGATTGAAACCACTTCTGGATGCTAAAAACCTTATTCCTGAGCACCAGTTTGGATTCAGAGAAAAACACTCTACTATAGACCAAGTACATAGAATAACAAATGTCATTGAGAAAACACTAGAAGACAAGAAAGTTATTTTTAGATATGGCACAAGCTTTTGACAATGTCTGGCATAAAGGTAAAACGTAACTTCACGCCTGTAATCCCCGAAGGGGTAGGCAGAGGTAAATGCATGCATACAATCATACATACAAACACCCACGACTCGCCGGTTACGTTTTAGGCCCATGTAACAGGTGGCGAACCTGTTGCCATCTCCGGGCACATTACCAAACTCCGGGGTACTGGGAAACTTCCAGAAAATTGAAAAATCCCAATAGAAGCAGAGATAAAGGATTTTAAACCGTTATCTCTGATAGTCCCCGACCCGGGAATCGAACCCAGGACCTCCAGCGTAATAGTAATGGCCTGCTACCACTACGCTACTGAGGCAGCTGGCATAAAGGTCTTATTTATAAAGTCAGAACTATGTTGCCGAAACAATTCTTTGATATATTAGAATCTTATATAACCAATAGAGCATTTAGAGTGAGAGAAGAAAGTGATTATTCTGAACTCAAAGAAATAAAAGCTGGGGTACCACAAGGTAGTGTCTTAGGTCCGGTCCTGTACCTATTATACACATGCGATATCCCAAATTTAGAGAATAATATAATTGCTACCTTCGCTGATGACACTGCTATAATGGCTACAGGTCAAAGTCATGAAGAAGCAGGAGAAAAAGTTCAAGAGGCTCTTAATGTTTTAAATAACTGGACTACAAAATGGCGCATCAAGCTAAATGAAACAAAGTCGGTCCATATCGACTTTACTAACAAAACACCACATTATCTCCCGTTATATATAAATGGACAACAAATACCATATGCGAACACAGCTAAATACCTAGGTATGACGCTTGACGCTAAGTTGCGCTGGAAAGCTCACGTCAAGAAGAAGCGAGAAGAGCTATGTATTCGCTATAATAAGATGTATTGGCTTCTTGAAAGATACTCTCCGCTGTCGATACACAATAAAATATTATTTTATAAGCAAGTCCTCATGCCAGTATGGACTTATGGTATTCAGCTGTGGGGTTGTGCCAAAAAGAGCAATGTACAAATAATACAACGTTTCCAGAATAAAGTGCTCAGAGACATTGTAAATGCACCTTGGTATGTACGCAATAACGATCTCCATCTGGAAATGGATTTCGTAGATAACGTTATAAGAAAATACGCCGAAGCCCATGAAAAAAGGCTTCATCATCATGTGAATATTGAGGCTATCCAGCTCCTCGACAACACAAACCTAGTGAGAAGACTTAAGAGAACTAAACCTTTTGAGTTAGTGTAGTGTTAAAACAAAATTAGTGTTAGTGACTTATTTTCCATAATCACACGAACAAAGTGACTTCCCCTTAAGACATACTAAGAAAGTGCCAGTGAACATTTACTTAGAAATAATTTTATTAGAAGTTTAAGTTAGCATAAAATTGCTTATTAGTCTTTTAGGCTAGATTGTAATTTTAATAAGGTTCAAAAAAGGACCTTACGTTAATTAAAAAAAAAAAAAAAACTATCCTATTTCTACAGCACACTGGTGGTAGAGTTGCAATGTAGCAGCTCGAGCGTAGGCACCACCGCATTATTTAATCTATCTGCCGCCACTACCAGTGTTCGGCACTATCGTGCTCGTGATAACTATCAGAGATGATTCGTGTTAGTGAACTTACGGGGACGTGATATTCGGTGTTACATTTTTCGAAGTCCCGTATCGCACCCATCAGAGATTTGACAACTGTTACTAAGGTCTCACGGGTGGCAACGTATTTTGACCTCTGGTTTTTATGTAGGTAAGCTAATAAATAGGCTGCAGTTATAACTTAACATCCATTTGAACTGTTTACTTGTTTGCCACCTTCGTGTCATAAAAAAATTATATGTGTTTATCTTACACGATCACTTTGGCTAATGAATTTGTGACTTCAGGAAACTTTTTTAGACACGACAACGATTATTACCTAAATGGTTTATCACTGTTTGCTTTATTAACTAGGTGCTAAAGTTACTGACCTGCTAACAAATTAATAGGAAAGGGAGGATTTTCAAGGAATTGATCAATTAAAGATGGACGGCTATTAGCGTCATGTGGTGAACTCAATTAATATCGCCCCGATATTACACACGTGCTCATCATTAGTTGACGTCTTTTCTTTTGTGTAGTCTGTTATTATTGGAGTCTGTTATTATTGGAACCTATTTTCGTAGTAAAAAAAACCGGCCAGGCGCATGTCGGGCCGCGCGTATTAAAGGGTTCCAATTACCTAAGTATGGCCCCGTAATATCTATCATCATCAACACTTCAGCCGAAACACGTCTCCAGCTGGGCAGTCTTCCCCAAAAACGCCAACAATAGTGTTGTGCGTCAATGGAGGACCTGCCATAATCGCCACGCTAGGCAGGAAGATTGGCGATCGCAGTGGGGGTACTTATTAAAATATAGGAACCCCCTTGTTTATGAAAGCCAAGGGGTCCCTTGAGCTTGCTCCGGCTGTGTCTTGCCTAGCCGACGCTACATACGCCAATGTTTTTTTTATGCCTGAAGGTTGACAAACAAGGAAATGGGCCACCTGATGGAAAGTGGTCACCGTTGAATATGAACATTTGCAATACCAGGGGAGTTGCCAACGTTCTGCCAGCCCGGAAGGACTCTTCCATTTTAGACGAACTCCCATATTACTCCGCTCTTACATTTTTTTGGTCTGGCAATTTCTGCGCCCCCCAGAATCTGCGCTTTCCATGCCTGGCCAACGTTGGCACACCCTTATTTACGGCACTGGTAAACTATGCCTCATTCCTCATAAAATATATGTGTTTGTGTATGACAGGTAACCTCAATGCTGTACTTGGCACTCGGAAAGGGGGATTGGGCGCGACTTGACACCTTAGGCCGCCTCTCCGACGTGCTCATGCTGTGCAACTACGTGTTCGACCCCATGGTCTATGTGCTGCGCGTCTCACCTTCTGCCTTCTGGCACTCCATCGGCCATTGCTTCAAGCGGGTACGTTATAATGTTTATGACAGATTTTTCATTTTTTTTTCATTGTATGGCCCCGTAATAACTATCACAGAGACATAACAAGTAAGGTCTTAGGGGTGGCAACGCATCTGCATTTTGTACCTCTGATCTTTGTGTGAGTATCTATAGGCTGCCGTCATCACTTAACTGAACTGCATGCTTGTTTGCCACCGTCAGAACATAAAAAAAAAACATGTTATGAAGCAAACAAGGATATAGTTCATAATTATTGATGGTAAGTAATATTTTAGCCAAAACGTAAACGCCAGAAAAAGTATTTCACTTTTTAAAAAAATATTTCATTGCCACTCGTGAGGCCTATATTGTTATGCCTCTGTGCCGGACATTACAGGGCCGTATACCAATCATTAGCGGCAAGTAGATATGGTAATGCGATGGTGCCTTCGCCCTCGAGCTCTTCAGTTTATTCAGTTTATTCATTTATTTCATATAATTAGGCTCCTGGAGAGCACTTTTACATCGTCATTTTTTTTTAAACTAACCAAGAGTGAATAACCACTAATAATAATCAAAAATACATAATAAATTAAATAGACACTGAACAATTTTGTATAATATGGAAAGAATCGATTATTTACAAATTCCTCCATTTCAGGCCATTCATGTTATCTACTGGTGGAGTCCCACCACCAGTAGATAACATGAATGGCCTGAAATGGAGGAATTTGTAAATAATCGATTCTTTCCATATTATACAAAATTGTTCAGTGCCTAACTAGCATAGTTGGCAATAGATGGCGCTGCTGCTACCATAAAGCAATGCAATAAATGTGAAGGAAAGATTTGACAAATCGGGCAGGACTTCAGTAGCTCAATTGGAAGAGCGGCTGAACTAGATTCCCAGTAGGCCGCGAGTTCGACTCTCGCCTGAAGTCAAATTTTTCTTTCCATTTTTCTTTAAATAAGATATATTTCACAAGCATGTGTTAATGTGAAATAATATAAAACAATTAACTTTATATTGTGTTCTTTAATAAGGTCTTTAAGTTGTCTCTCAAGTAAACCGTCAAACACCTTAGCCGTGACCGTGTAGCCAATAAAATCGGTTGATAGTTAGTCTTATCAGAAATATTGCCCGTTTTATTTTTTACAATGGGCACTACAAATTTAACATCAGCTCAGCAGGCAAGTAAGAATGCCGTTTACAAATGGTAAAAAACATACCCAGGAGTCTTGGCAGGTGCGTGCCTGCATGGAGTAAATGCTCAATACGGAGACCGTCGTACCCAGGTCATTACCGAGGACTTATCGTCATCTCCTTTATCGTTAAAGACACGTCTTTAACAGTAACGCTCTCTGCCACACCGGACAAGACCACCTCAGCATTCGCATTCTCCCCATCTTTAATGTCCGAGAGTGGATGCACTTCAAAGTGTGATATATATACGAGTACAAATAATTGCAATTGCTGTGGGGTCACTGACGCCTTCAATGCTCACTGGGACGCCAGGCTCACTGGTGGTAGAGCTCCAGTGACGGAGCTCGCGGGCGTAGGCACCACCGCATTACCTAATTTACTTGCCGCTAAATGGTAGTGTTCAGCACTATCGTGTTCCGGTCAGGTGGTAATGTACGGCCCTGTAATTTCCGGCACAGAGGCATACCACCTTGGGCCTCAGGTGTGGTAACGCATCTGCATTTTGACCTTGGTCTTTGTGTAAGTGTCTATAGGCTGCAGTCATCGCTTAACATGAATGTGAACTGCATGCTTGTTTGCCACTACGATTAAATAAAAAAAAAAAAAGCTTTGGGCTTATTTTTTTTGTTGGCTTCCAAAATCCCCTGAAATCTTTGTTTTTATGTTTGGATGCTAATATGTTCATTTATTTTTGTTCCTGATTTTGATAGTATTTTAATTGGTTTTTTTTTTATACAGTCATATCAGGCCGCTCCGTGGCTGACCAAACCAAACCCAATTAAGGAATGTTTGTCTAGCTGCCTGGTATACACATCTACATAAAAACCAGAAGACAAAATCCTGATGCGTTGCCACCCCTGTGACTCCAGTTGTCATGTATCTGTGATAGTTATTACGGGGTCATACATTACCATCTAACCGAAATACGTTAGCGCCGAACACAACCATTTAGCGGCAGATAAATTAGGTAATGCGGCGGTGCCGACGCCCTTGATCTCCTGCACTGGAACGCTACCACTACTAAGATGAGACCTATTTCAACCTATTGATTTGGAATGCAGAATTTGAATTGAAGAAATGCAGGTGATGTTTTATTAATCTTCACAGAACCACCGAACATCGACCGAGTCGATGAAGACATCGTGTTGTCCGCCGGAGACGACGGTGCTGAGCGACAGTAGTGCGGCCGAGATGCGTCCCCTGCGGCCGCCCCCCTACTCCACCCTCACCCCGAACGTCCCCCCCGCGCACACCCACTTGGCCCCCCTCACCTCCCTCAACGAAACTCACCACACACCTTACCCCACCCTGTAGCCGCTTTACGGAAGACGAACTTTAAAATGGAAATTCTAGCAGCTCGCGAGGGTTATGTTTATAGAATAGGGCGTAGAATATTCCAAGGATCTGCGACTATACGTGACTTAGTATTCCAATAAATTGTTACACAAACTTGTCAAAACGTTTACTTCACATTGGAAAGAACATCTTTACCTAGTAAGTGAAGAATAAGTAGGTACCTAGTTATAGTAAAGTAAAACAAGAGGCAAACGTCTATGAATCAAAGTAAGGATTGAAAGTTCGACTTTATCGACTTCAAAATAAAGTCGTTGTGAAGTCTGTTAATCTCGTTCTAACTCAGGGAGGTTGAAGGTCAGAGTCAACGATTGTAAGGGTACACAGCCACCCGGCACCCGACCAGCACCGCCTCGTTTTACGGCGTCCACTACGGGTGGTTAACGCGATGTTATTTGTGAACCACTCGCAGTAAATAATTATAATAATAATGTTAAAATTTGTTTTTTCACAACTGAATTCTAAAATATGTTTCTTAGCAAACAAAATCGAAAAATATGTGTAGGTAGTATTTGATTGACACTTTCACACTGTGTTATGTAGAGCGAGACCAACTGGGCTAGTGATGGGGTAAGTTATTACGAAAATCCAATAAAATAATGACAAGGAAATGAAGGGGGAAAATGTTCGCTTTATTTACACTCTCTTTCTGAGAATGCTAATAAACGCTCGAAACATTATTTTACTTACTTGAAATTAAATAACAAATTTAACGCATTTGTCTACAGGAAATAATTAAATATGAATGAGCTACGAAATGAATGTCCAGTGTTGTTTTATCTCATCAATGTTTCTTGTCTGTCAGTTCGGCTGAGGCATCCTTTAATTAATGGCAAAACATCGAAAAATAAACGTTAATTGCTCTTTGCTTGTTAATTTATAAAAGAGAATTATTTTATAATTTTTTACTGGTTTCAACAATTTTTTTTATTAATATTTAAGATAATTAGCGTGTTTCCTGTGATAAGAAATTTCTTTGTTTATTAAGTAGGTACCCCCCAAACATTCAAGTCTACTCGTTTTTACCTAAAATCAATATTTGGCTCGAAGGACTTTTTCTATTCAGACACTTGAAATAGGATAACGTAATGTCAAGCAACAGGTGTCAGCTGATAAACCAGATCATCTGCGTAAACACGTGTATTGGGATCTAGAAGAAGAACAAGACGACAAATCAAATATCTACTAAGATCAATAAATCAATATCTCACATTTATTCCGTCCGTTTTATAAAGAGTTAGGTCAATTTCCTTATATCAAAACACACATAAGCATATCTCTTAAAGAGTACTAAACTATTGCCGAATTAAGAACTTTACTTTTAACTCTTAAACCTGAGAACTAGGTACTTGTAATAAACCAACTTACATTGGTTCATCGATCTAAATCGGGGCCTTATTACAAATAAGTTCGCGATATAATATATATATGATTAGTGTTTTCCTTGAAGCATAAAACAACAATGTGATTCGTCTAAAAAGATAAGAGAATCAACAATTAAATGTCCGTGCTTTCTTTACAAACAATCAATTATTAAATTGTAGGAAATTATTAAGATTTATATTTTATTTTATGTTGTATCAATTTGAATAATATTTTCCACTGAACTGATAGACAATGTCATACTTTAACTTTATAAATATCTTTTAAAAGGTTGTCAAATGTCTATGAAGGTTTCATATATATATATTAATTTATAAATATTGTTACTATTGTAAAATATTGTATAATTTGTTAATCAATGTCTTTAATGTACCTAAGTGAACTGTAAAAGTGAAAGTTTGTTTTGAATGCCCGGTTTCCGAGTTCTGTATTATCATATAGTAAGGTAGTTATTTAATAAAATAATGGAAAATAAACTTCGGTTGTCTATCAGTGTGCTTCTGAATACCGACTTTCGAAAATCCTGATACAGAAAGGAACTCCCTTTTTAAATTTCAACTTTTTTTTTGTGTAATAAAAGTGTCATACAAACGTGCAGTTAACATTGATGTTAAGTGATGACTGCAGCCAATAGACACCCACACAATGACCAGAGGTCAAAATGTGGATGCGCTGCCACTCCTGAGGCATTAGGTGTTATGCCTCTGTGCCGGAAATTTCAGGGCGGTACATTACCACCTGACCGGAACACGATAGTGCTGAACACTACCATGTAGCGGCAAGTATATAAGGTAATGCGGTGGTGCCTGTGCCATGGTGGTGAACAAGCAATCCCGTTCCATTTTTCAATTGTTTTTACAGATATTTACTTACGTAGACGTTTTCACCTCATCTGTTATTATTACCTACTAGGTATGGGAAAGTGTGGTAAATTGTCTTCTGGAAACTAAAACCATGCTACCAAGGAGAGTATGTCTAGTACTTTCATACATACAAGGTCAATGCTCAAATATTTTTTTGGAATCTGTCAAACGGACATAATAATTATTTTTAGTTTTTGTAAAAAAGGTAATTTTTCAAACAAAAAAGCAATAAAAAACTTTCCTTCAATTAATTTTATGTTTGCGGTTTATATCTATCAAATCCTTACCAGTAAATAATACGTCAAATAAAGTTAATCGAACAAAATACATAGATCGAAACTGTAGCACTATCGAAAAGGTAAACTTTTAAGATTCTCAGAAACTGAGTTTATGTTTACAATTAATATTAAGTTTCACCTACCGACTAACTAGTCTTGTGTAGAAATTAGTTGTAAGTGTATTATTGAAAGGGTAAAATAGGTTTAAAAATTAAAAATATTATACAATTTACAATGTTGTTATATTATTACCTATTTATACCTGTTCTATGTATTATACACAGAATGTAAGTTAACTCATAATTAGTTGTAATTTTTTGTTTAAGTAGGTAGGTGCGTAGCTGGTTGGTCTTTAAATTTAAGCGAGCATTACATTGATAATTCTGGGAGAATCGAGATATTTGGCACACCACGCTCTCTATCTACCCCGTAAGGCACTTGGCGTGAAGACACACGCATCATAAAATATGTTTACGTCATAGAGCAACACGGGCCACCGGCCGCGGACCGGAAGGGAGTAGCCATATGCAGGCTTTCCAAAGTACAAGACCAAATGATCCTATGCCTGTTGCCCAGATATTTAAATGTGTGCGTGAAATTGTTTATGTATTTTGTTAGAGTCGAGATGTGAGTTTCGTAGTTATAGACGATGTTTGTAGTGTGAGTGTTTGTCACACGTATTTCCCCTCGCAAAAAATGACAGACTGTTTTTTATCGGTAATAAACGCTATGGCTTCTCCCCACCGGCAGAGAATATCTAATAATACTACGTATAGAATGGACACTTCGACGTCCCGCCCGATTTGCCCGCATAACTCAACCCCTTCCCCTCTTATGGGCGACGGTTGGTATTTTTTACGTGCTACGCACACAGGTGTGCGTGTAAATACACGTCACTGATTGATGTCTGTGTAATAGAAACCAAATTAAGCGTTTGTATGGAATTTTGGCGGAGTGTCCGTGGTGTGCCTACGGTCCGCCGCGACCGGTGGGCCGAGCTGCTCTATGGTTTATGTAAATAGGTTGGTACCTTGTTTTAAGCTTTCACGATTTGTATTCATATTTTTATACTGTAAACGGAACTTAATCGCGTACTATTTTAATGGAAGTATTTAAAAATAGTACGCGAATAAGTCCCCTTTACATTATAAAATAGGTTGTTACCTACATAATATTTGTGGTACCACCTGATAACCAACCAAGTATCGATTTCTTATCAATGGATGACAGAAAAAAAAACGTACAGCCAAATTGAAAACCTCCTCCTTTTTTAAGTCGGTTAATTTAAAAACCTCGTGGCGTTAAGTCTGATGAAGTACGTAGTATTATTAAGCTTAATTCACAAAAGCTTTAAAAATATCTTTAATACCTAATATTATGATACGTTTTTTGATATAATTTTATAAATACGTACCTAGTGAAGTCGTTTCATTATATCTACACAATAAAATGTTTTTCACTATACCATGACTGTACTAAATAAGTAGTTACAATATTTTATTACACTATGTTGGTGCCATAATATTAATGACTTTTATTTCAAAAACCTACCCATTTCCTTTTTTTAATTAAGCAAGATAGCAAACAAGCATGCATTTCACTTGATGTTAAGTGATGACTGCAGCTTCTAGACATCTAGGTAGATAAAAACCAAAGGTCAAAGTATAAATACGTTGCCACCTCTGAGACCTGAGGTGTCATGTCTCTGTGCTAGTTATTATGGGGCCATCCGGGCCATACATTACCATCAAACCGGAACACGATTTAAACTACCTAGAGTGAATAACCACTTATCCAAAACACAAAATATCCATACAAATAAATAAAATTGGAGTGTCTGTTTGTAATATAAAATTAAATAACCGCTTTTTACTAAATGCATTATGTATGTATACACGGTACATATACCAAAAAAACTTTTTTTACGATTTTTGTCTGTCTGTCTGTCTGTTTGGCGGGGCTAATCTTGGGAACGGCGGGACCGATTTTGACGGGACTTACACTAGCAGATAGCTGATGTAATAAGCAGTAACTGAGACACAACAGGGTTGTGGCAGAGAATAGGTAATAATACTACGTATAGAATGGACACTTCGACGTCCCGCCCGATTTGCTCGCATCACTCAACCTCTTCCCCTTTAATGGGCGACGGTTGGTATTTTGTACGTGCTACGCACACAGGTGCGCATGTAAATACACGTCACTGATTGATGTCTGTGTAATAGAAACCAAATTAAGCGTTTGTATGGAATTTTGGCGGAGTGTCCGCGGTGTGGTTGTGGGTAATATTGGGGAGAATATGCCATAATCACCACGTCCGGCATACGGATTGACGATCGCAGTGTGGCAGTTTTAAAGTGGGACGCTGCTGCCCCTCCCGCGCTATTATATTCACTAACGCCTGATTTAAATGGTTTGACCGCCATTGTTCGGTTGACCGACTGGACTAGCGGAACAATTTTCCTCCACTTGTGGAGGAAAATTGGACGTAAAAGTGTCTAGCGATCAATCAGCATAAAGAATTGAACCATGAAAATGAAAAGAAGAAAGGCGAAAAGGCGGAAACCACAGCCGTAAAAACCATTAAAAAAACAATTTGTTTGACAGATGACAGATTATGACAGATTGAGAAGTCATTTGAAGTGAGTAGTGGACAGAAGTGGAGTCCCGATCCGAAAAATAATTTTATGTTAAATCTGAATTTGTGACCTATTTAATTTCAATGTAACAAGTCTGAGTATTGCGGCGTAATCGCAATTATTGGTGTGTTAAAAAAAATAGTTTTCCAGCGAAATGTCCAAGTGGTGCGTCATGTTTGATTCATTGTTTAGTTCGGAATGGAGTACCAATATTTTGATTTTCCTTCAATTGTACAATTGTTTAAACTGTTTGCTTGTTTTTGTAGGCGTTAAATGGACATTCATTAGTATTTGTTTGTGCGTAAATTGTATGTGGAGTTGGTATATTTGTCGTTATTTGACGCAGGCAATCTGAGCGGAGTATTCACGAAATGTTGAAGGATACGCCGCCGTTGCGCGAGTCCAGCGACTCTATCACATCAGGCACGGAAGCCAAGTTCCCTACGTCGCGCTCCATGCCCTTTCCGCCCGCATATGGTGCGTATTGAAACTTTTCTGTATATTCGTAACATAACCCTGTTTTTGGGATTTCCAAAAATTCGTAGTCAGTGCATCATAATAAAGCATAAAATTTAAACACCCAATATTTGCAGAATATTTATATACCTACTATTGCTACATCTACGAAAGACTTGAAAGACAAGCTATGAGTTTATGATTAGCTCCATATAGGTGACTATATTTATAACCTATATACCTACCTACTATCTGTATCAAAAATATAACAGTATCCTTCTTAAAATCAATAGTTGCAATTGATATTACATAATGTGTTTGAATCAAGTTATTTTTCTTATCATTATTTCAGTGTCTATTAGTAAATAATCCACATGCTAAGAGTGACATTATGGCATACCCCCCTCCCCCCCTTATGAGGGGGCTTTGATGCAGCAATGGAAATCTTTGTGTTATACTGTATAAAAAAAATATCTCAGATTTACCATTTAATCTTGAAAATGTTTTCAGCCCCACCTGATGTGTCACAGAATGGAGCAGCAGGCACCAGCACACTCCTCCGGGCTGGATCCACCAAGCTGGAGTCGATACGCAGTTGGGGAGTCTCCACATACAAGTGTACCAAACAGTTACTGTATGAGAAACTGGGGAAGAGCTCTCGGACTGTAGATACTGGTATGTTTATTTATACTCTTTGGTATAATCCTCGAAAGTGAATAGTGATTTATATAATTTTGAATGTTTTTGTGATTCGTGGATCAAAGAGAGGGTCGTCTTATATTACTTTCGTGAGCCTTTCAACTCTGTGCTATAAAAAGAGCATAATAATATAACAAGCGTCCCAGCAGTGGGACGTACAAAGGTTGCGTTGAAGGTTTTTATTATTATTTAATGTGACATCGGACTTCAGTTTTTATGTAGACCAGTGACTCCCAAAGTGGTCCATATAGACCCCCTGGGGTCCATGGCACTCGATGGGGGTCTACGTAGGCGTGAATAAAATTGGGAAATATGGGAATGTGATATAAATGTAGCAAGGAGGGGGCCCACGGAAACCAGAAAAAAATTGAAAGGGGTCTACAGTCTGTTTTTTTTCGCTACGGACTAAATTGACACATGCAAATGTCAATTCCCAAATTAATGATACCAGCTTTCTAGTAGTAGTGTTGTACGATACCGGTTTTATGAATCGTTACTTTTTACTTTACCACATAATTTTATTAATATTTGACACTAGACAAATCTTTTAAAAATTAGGGTTACTATGGAGTATCACAGATTTAATTTAAATTACTTATTGCACTAAGTAAACACGACAATTATTTATTTGTTGTTGAAGAATACGCAATAACAAGTTTTTAACAGGAACGACACAAGAAATAGATCGATGTACTGTAGCTATCAATGCCATAAAAACGAAAATACGGCGCCATTTTGAATACACGGCATTCGTCCTTCAACCTCCGAAATGCGATTTCACGGGCAAAAACATGGTAATGAACGCGTTCATTATGTACACACCAAAAAGTAAACAGAATCTCCAGCCAAAACGCCGAAGAAAAACGAATGTGTGACTTCGTCTAGTGACTCCCCAGCGCTGGAAAAATTATATTAAACATGTACCTAATAATTGAAGTTGAGAAAAAAAATGATGTCGCCACATTCTAAAATTTATAGACACGTTTTTGTATCTAAACCTCAAAATGTTAGAGGGTTCTCTTTAGGCACTGGTTTGACATGCAATAAGTCGCCTTTACCATTTCTTCTTTACTAGCGCAGTGTAAAATATTAATAAGATATAATATAAATTAAAAGGCTAGGAGCAGTAAACGTACTAAGTTGCACTTAATTTTCTTTTATTATTGATTTGTTGTTGTTGATATTGTTTTTTTGTTTTCTGTTTTTGTTACTGTTATGAAACAATATGCAATTTTTTTTAGATGTCCAAATACGGAAACTTATAAAATGGTCTGATGTAATTTTATTAAGATTGTTTGTAAGCAAATAAGACTGTTTGTTCTCTTGAATCAAATAAAATAAAAATTATTACTGAAAAACGATACTAGATCGTAAATTACGTAAAGTTACGGTAGTGGCACATCACTGTTAATGATCCCCAAAAACCTAGCCGCACAGCTCATGTCAATTTAGTCCGTACTGAAAAAAAAACAGACTTTACAAGAAAAAGTAGTTTGGGAACCTCTGATGTAGACGTTTATAGGCCACGGTGATCGCTCACCATGAACACGAACCGTCCTCTCTGCGCGTGGTATATTATCGGTGCGAACATGGCGTTCACCAGAGCTGGAGGCCCAGATCGAGATGCTGCGCGAGACGCAGCGCAAGTACAGCGGCGTGCTGCGGCTGGCCACCGCGCTCACCGCGCAGCTGGCCGCCGCCGCCGGCACGCAGCGCGCGCTGGGCGAGGCCTTCGCCGAGCTGGCGCAGAAGTCGCCCGAGCTGCAGAACCAGTCAGTGCGCCCTCTTCCCCTCCCCCCGCTCCCCGCTCCCCGCTCGGACTGGACGTCGGCCATTTGCGGCGCCGCGGCGAGAGGCATTTTCCTATTGAAGCGAACTGAACGACAGGTAGCCGTTCGCTCCGCTGATCGCCGACGTCCAGTTTGAGGCTGAGACGTCCGGTCGTACGACCAGCAGTATGATATAATGACAACTATCGATAGACAGGCTTTTCCACCGGTGACATGCAACCGTCCGTTGCCCCCCACCTCCCCCTAACGGCGACGTAAAGTCCCAAGACGTCCCCTGCTGGACAAAAGTCTTCCTCAAAGATTGCCACAGCAAATGTTCCCGGCCACCCTCATCCAAGGATTAACAGCGTGAGGAAGGCCGTACTCTTCGTCTTCTGATACCGATACCGACCGCCGTTGGTTCTTCAAGCTGTGCCCTGCACACTACCGCTTGAGTTTCGCTAATCAGTGGACTATAAAGGTTCATTTGATTCAGATTGCAGGTCTCATTTCCAATTCAATCTCTCAAGGAACTCCTGTATGAGCCTTATGAGGTCCAATATGAACTGTTTCAGTTCTGTAGGTATGTCATCATTGTAGCAACATATTACTAACTAATAGCAACATATTACTAACTAACTTTAGCTCGAGGGCGGGCACCGCCGCATTACCTAAGCTATCTGCCGCATCAAATGGTAGTGTTCAGCACTATCGTGTTCCGGTTAGATGGTATTGTATGGCCCCCAAATAACTATCGCAGAGACATCATAACTCAAGTCTCAGGGGTGGCAACGCATCTGCATTTTGACCTCTGATTTTCTCTCCTATTACTCCCGTTCGAACGACTTACACGTTCCCCGTTCCACAGGTTTCTATACAACGCGGACACACAACGCTCGCTGACACGCAACGGGGAGACCCTGCTGGCCGCGCTGCACTTCTTCAACAACTCCCTCAACACGCTGACCAACAAGACGATAGAGGACACACTGCTCACCATCCGGCAGTACGAGGGCGCGCGCGTGGAGTACGACGCCTACCGCGGGGAGCTGGAGGCCAGCGGCGGGAACCCGCCCGAACTGCTCCTGGCCAATATCGAGAAGCATCGGCGCCATTACGAACGCCTGAGGGACGACTCTGCTGTTAAGCTGAAGCTACTGCACGAGAATCGGGTAAGTTTTACTTTGATGATAAGATTTTGAAGTCAAAGAACATCATTGAATCACTATGCAGTGTCCACAACTTTCATAAATTATGGCGCCATCTATCGGAACACATAACTTTAATTATAAAGGGGACACGGTAACAATCGCCACGCTTGGTAATCAGGTAGGTCCAGTAGTTTTAGTGATTCCCATCGTTTCCTTTCAGGTGAAAGTGATGAACAAGCAACTGCTCCTCTTCCATAACGCCGTGTCGGCGTACTTCAGCGGGAACAACGTGGCGCTCGAGGCCGCCGTGCGCCATTTCAGCGTGCCGGGGGCTCTTCCCCCCGCGCCCACCCCCGTCGGGCCCCCCGGGCCTCCCGCCCTGGGGGCCCTGGGCACCCCGGGGGCCCTGCCCACCCCCCCGCCGCTCTCGCCCCCGCCACTAGCGGCCGGTGCGGGGCCGCGTACCGCTTAAAGTTTACATCGTCAGCGTCACCGAGGTGCCCACGTTTGAGTATGCTTACACGAAGCCCGTTGGAAAATATTAGGAGTTCAAGGGACCTCCAAACCCGGTCCTGCGACTTGAAGCCCGAGGGACCCCGTCGAGTATTATGAAAAATAGAATATCTTACGAAATATGGATACCTAAGGATCCACAGGTCACATCGGTGCTCATTAGCTCATTAAGGGTCTATTTTTCATAACGTCGAAGACTTTGAATCGCCCTTGAATCGATGCACCTTCTCGCTTCGATTGCAGCAAGTGAGTGGATCGGTTGAGTTGCGACTGAACTCATAGAATGTTACGAAAATTAAGCCCCTATCGTTCGAGGGTTCTCGGTAGACCAGGAAACCTTGGACTTTGATGATTTTCCCTCTCGTCGCTCAGCTGCTGTTCTAGATACTTCCGCGTACCGCTCAGTACTGCCTTCATCTGTAGTAAAAATGGAAGGATTTATTGTAAAGCTCAAAGCCTTATGAATCACTGCCCTGTGTTAGAATTTCAACCCGCTCTGTTCCAAGTAGTTTCTGTGTGATATTCAAGGTGGTCATTGATACACTTTAAAAATTTTAAGGAATCATTTTGATGATTAGTTTGTTAGGAACCACTGAAAGCTACTACATACAAAATATTCATCAAACAATATGTATGGTGCTGTACGGGCTAATGCACCGCACATTAGTTAGATCAGCATTTTACACAATATTCCTCATTTCAACATACTTCTTTTATTATTATATTCAATTCGCATTCAGTAATTCTTTGGGGTATAACCCAAACATTGGTCCTTCGAGCCGGATCAATGTTTGCGTTAGATCCCAACAAATGTTGCAATGAGGCGTATTGTGTAAAATGCTGATCCAACTAATGTGCGGTGCATTAGCCCGTACAGGTGCAATTGATTATTTTCGTGATTCTAGAATTGATCCTGTACTAAAAGTATTCATAATATTAATAAAATGTCCTCTTACAAATGAAAATATCTTGTGTTTCACAATATGATACTAAATGCTAAGATAGACTTTTTGCTCTCTTACTGGAACTGTTAAGGACTTCCACTCACATTTGTGATAACAAAGAGTCTCCAATTAACGTTTTCGCGAGCTTCACACGTCTTAGAAATTATATTTGCGGATTTTCTCGCGTATACAACACTCCCAACTTTTTCTTATACCCGACTATACGATCTTATATTCGGTATAAAACTAGGCAAAACATCGTCTAATTAGTCTGCCCGTGCCCGCCCACGGTAGCTGGAAAGCGACCGAAACGTCGGGTATAAGAAGTTGGAAGTGTTGTATACGCGAGAAAATCCGCAAATATAGTCTTCATTTAATTGCCTTACGTTCGTTAAGGTTCATCATCATCATCATTTCAGCCAAAATACGTCCACCGCTGAACAAAGGCCTCCCCCAAAGAATGCCACAACGAACGGTCCTGGGCCGCCCTCATCCAGCGATTGCCCGCGACCTTCACCAGGTCGTCGGTCCATCTTGTGGGAGGCCGCACCAAGCTTCGCTTTCCGGTAAGGTCGTTAAGGTTCAAATACACATTATAATACAATCAGTTGTGTCAGTATGGTTTATTCATATGAGACTCCAGTGTAGAACAAAAAATGAAGTTGTTATGTTTAGTTAAGTAGTAGCTTTAAATATATTTTATTTTGATATATAAGTTAGATTTATCGGGCGATATTTCTATATTTAAAAAATATTACATTATCCAACAAGATCAATTGCATGTCGAGCCTATGAAAGAGGCAATCGGCTAGTTTCGACTTCGTAGAGCGTTATCTCTGCTGCACACTGCCTACGTAAGCAATGATAGTCCCGTACTGGACAAAACTTGAGCAAAATAGTCACATAGGTTAGGTGCGAAAGAGATAACGCTCTACAGACCCGAAATAAGCCGGCGTCTCCTACCTAAGCTCGGTAAGTCAATAGAATAAAATAATATACACTGACAAAAGCTTTGAGCCAATATTATATGTTCAAGCCGTGAAATATTTTCACATTCGCTTGAGTACGGTTTATACCTAATTACCTAATTAATATACCTATGCATATTTTATTTTATATATAAAGTTTAGGGCCTAATAATGGCTTGAGCCGCATCTTGATCAATTTAGGTCTGAAATAAATGACTATGTGATTTATTCGATAGTTGACTTTCCAAATCACGAATTGTGATAATAATATAGAGTATAAAATAAAATAACATTAAATGTAATTGTAAGTGTTTGGTCGGATCTTGTGCGAATAAAGAAAAATGATCTCAATTTATCTGATGATAATATTAAGAACACACCCACCAATATTTTTCTAAATACTGCACGATGATATTTGTAAAAATTACTTTAATGAGAGCACCACTTCTACAAAATATTTGTCAACAATTTGTAAAGTATTTGCTTTATTGTAATATAAAAACAACGTTTAACGTATTACGATAATACTACTTAAATATAATGCCTGTAAGAGAAACAATAGAGGACATAGTTAACTTTTCAAAGGAGACGGGTAATTTTGGGCCCTCAAAATTGTTACTGGTTAACTCATTACCTTACCATTAATTAGCAATCTAACCCAACTTTTACTTGATCATATTATTATATACTTAGAACAAATTGCAATTGCAAAGATATATATAATAAAAAAATATACTTCATTTACTGGCAATTCCAAAAATGTCCGAATTTCAAATTATTTATTTTATAGTTATTTGTAAATTACATAATTTGTACAGTGTTAACACCTGGGCCCAGAAATGTATGGAACAGTATCATTCTCCTTTGGTGATTTTACCTGACATAAGTATTATGTGCATGTACAATCCCCACCAAGAAATACAGCAATTCAACTTAAGGAAAAATATTTCGGCTCTGTAGAGCGTTATCTCTTTTGCACACTACCTATGTGACGTTTTCAAGAAACTTGGAAAGAAAAATTTGACTTCAAGCGGGACATGAACTCATAATCACTGGGATCTCTAATCCGGCCGCTCTCCCAACTGAGCTATCGTAGTCCACATAGACCACGGTAGACCACAATAGTTCAAGTCCTACCTGAAGTAAAATGTTTCTTTCCATTTTTCTTGAAAAATATTTCACTCTCATGTGTTATTGCGCAATATGCTGATTGTTTAGTGAGATAAATGCTGATCAGTTACTGAGTAATATCTATATAGGCGAATCAAGTTTATTGATTCTCAATACTGTAATGTAACAAATAATCTCTATATTGGTCAGTAAGAAATATATACGAAATTGGTCAGTAAGATGGAAATCAGCTGCTAATGATATTTATGTTTGATTGCTTTTAATATAATTGTGTATTGACGGAAAAATGTGACATGTATCCTATATGTTTATGTATTAGTATTATGTATTTCATTCCATTAGTTAATGCTTATGCTTGCTTGAATACTATTATACAGCTTTATTAGTGTCTGAAATTTATTTAAACGTTTAGGGATTAATTTTTTTATTAATAAAAAAATGATTTAGATTAAATATTATATCCTTCCATTGTGTAAAACCCAAATCTCCTGTGAAAATAATTCTAATATTTATTTAGTATCAGATAATATTTTATCGTATCAAAGAGGATTCCACTATAATAATATATTAGTTGACGAAACCACATGAATATTTGTGAAAATTATTAAGGTATACTCTAATGTATTTTGAGCTATTAGGTGTATGCAACAAAATCATGTTGCTGAAATGAATG
This sequence comes from Macrosoma leucophasiata, assembly GCA_036365455.1. Taxonomy (NCBI): domain Eukaryota; kingdom Metazoa; phylum Arthropoda; class Insecta; order Lepidoptera; family Hedylidae; genus Macrosoma; species Macrosoma leucophasiata. The sequence goes on along the minus strand of JAWQUS010000004.1, from coordinate 559,073 downwards.
TGTTTGGGTCAAATTAAAATAGACTTAAAAATGCTTGAGCATGTTTGACATTAACATTTCCTTCTTTTCCAAACCAATTCAATTTCGAAACCATCAGTCATCGTTTCGTCCTGGGGACCGACCGCCCAACACAAATGCTGTCGATTATGACGCCATTCTGTCAACCTCGTTCCCTCTAACTTTTCCCCAAAAGTGTTTTGGTAAGCAGGTACATACTTAAAATGTTTTACTACGCGGTACGAAACTGTCAAAACAACGCCATAATTTTATTGAAAGCGTCACGAAAGCATGAGAAAAGCATTACAATTTTTTACTGGTGGTAGAGCTCCAGTGACGGAGCTCGCGGGCGTAGGCACCACCGCATTACCTAATATACTTGCCGCTAAATGGTAGTGTTCAGCGCTATCGTGTTCCGGTCGGGTGGTAATGTATGGCCCTGTAATTTCCGGCACAGAGGCATAACACCTTAGGCCTCAGGAGTGGTAACGCATCTGCATTTTGATCGTGGTCTTTGTGTGGGTGTCTATAGGCTGCAGTCATCACTTAACATCAATGTGAACTGCATGCTTGTTTACCACTTCGATTACATAAAAAAAAAATAGGCGGTCGGTCCCCATTTAATAGTCCCCTACTATGTGTGCCTATGGTGTATCAGTTGTACCTTTAAACCCGAAATAATTATACATGTAAGCTTTTTAAATGTATTTAATATTTACAGCTTGTTTTACCAGTTCTGAATATCTGAATGTACTGAGTGATATTACAAAATATTATTTTAGTATTTAATCTATAAGAATAAAATATTATTCTGTTATATCACTTTATTCATTACTCAGATAATTAATCAGGTGGCTGGCTCATAATATTTTAATGATTGACATCAAATATTGTTTTCCACTATAATGTATAGGCTGCGGACCATTCGGTTATTTAAGATAGTGAGTGATTTCACACATTATTCAATCGGTGTTCGGATCGCAGTGTAAATATACTCACATAATTTTAATCAGGCTGTTCATTTGCCGATAAACTCCGCTAAATATATATATTTTTTTACTGATGGCTCCAGTGACGGAGTTCGAGGTCGTAGGCACCACCTATTAATAGGCACTACTTAATAATAATATACTTACCGCTAAATGGTAGTGTTTAGTACTATATTGTTCCGGTCAGGTGTACATACGGCCCTGTAATTTCCGGCAAGGGGCATAACACCTTAGGCTTCAGGAGTGGTAATGCATCTGAATTTTGATCTTGGTCTTTGTGGGTCTATAGGCTGCAGTCATCACTTAACATCAATGTGAGCTGCATGCTTCTTTGCCACTTCCATTAATGCTCTATAATTAAATAAAATAGTTCAAATTATGCTATTGTTAATATTTTAACTTGTAACCCCTAACGTAAGTAATTACGTATCGTTTCGCTTGTCAGTATATTATTGAGTGAGCGATATTCTGTGTAGTGATGTACGGCCCTGCAATTGCCGGTACAGAAGCTAGCCTCAGGAGTGGTAGCGCATGTACATTGAAATCTCTGGTCTCATGCAGATGTTTAAAGGCTACAGTATTGCTTATTCATTTTTTATATATTAGAAAATAGAACACTGCAGAATCGAGTTCGAGTTTGCAACTCAAGAATCAGTCTGTTTGCCTAATGGATCCGCAGCCTATTATAACCGATCATGTTAATAATCGTAATAAAACATGACAATATTATACTTGAGAGATAGCTCGAATATAGATAGGCGAGTAGTAAAATGAATACTTAGCTAGTCAAACCGCATTTGATTGTAACCTATTGAGATTTAAGTTATTTATTCCCTTTAGTATTTATCTACTGTTGTCATATACATATACTATTATATAATATTGCAATATAATTTAAGATGTGTTTTTAAGAGTGTAAAATAGATCACTAAATATATAAGTACAGACATAATTGTTTTATTTTAATCAGTCCTTATAAATATAGCACTGTATCCAAAGTCAGACTGGCCACAAACACCACTTCAATTATATAATTGAAGTGGTGTTTGTCACCCAGCCTTCTACTCAGGCCCTCCACGGATCTAGTTAATAAAGGGATTGCCGCAAGTCTTAGCCACAGGGCTCATTAACCAGTCTTAGGGCAGTCTTCGGGCGTGTAAAGAGCCAAGAGAGATGTATGGACAGGCAGGTTATCCCCGCAAGGTTTAGAAATATGGCATACAGATTAGGCTAATATCTCATACAAAGCGCGTGACACGCGTCAGCCTGTATCGATGCTCCCCTTTCGCACCAACCGTGCCGTCCTTCAGGATATACTTCCGTCATTACCACTTCGTCCATAATTGCACAAACAATACCTTCGATGTCCCCAAAGACATTGAATCGTAGCCAGGCCACAGAAGCTATGAAATATTACTTCTACCCCCTGGCTTGGGTCCGCACCTTGTACATTATATTGAGAGAAGAAGCATAAAATAGTAAATCATTTTCAGCTATTCAAATCGTTTTTATTTTACCTTCATGATAGTCCTAACTTGTTGTCATACAAAAACCACATAAAAATATTTTTGGCAAAATAAAACAATGATTCAAATATTTTGAGGATTTTTCTCTATCTTTTGATATGTACAAAGTGCGGGCCCAACATGGACATTGTCCTTAGCATTTTTACATGGAGAGAAATGAACTTATCTTTTAAAGATCAATTTTGATTTACACGTGAAAATATACAACTACTATCATAGTCAGAAAACATTAAAATGGCTATATGGCATCAGTTTGCGAAGGCTTATGCTTTGCAATTTTATTGGACAGAAACAACTAATTGATAACATAAGCAAATCTTTTTAAAATTATAATACAATTATTTGTGTGTAATAATTTTATTAGTATCACACAGAATCACAGATTGGAGCGATCAATACTGTAGCTGAGACATTTCTTCACAAACAGAGGACCTCACAATATGCCTGCATCTTGTAGATCAGTTGCTTATTGCGCAATATCTTTCAAAGAAATTGCAAGGTAGTTAGAGTTAGGCCTTCACAGCTTCCTTTTCACCATCCTCATTGTGTACTTCTTCTGCTTCCGCTTTGAATTTTTCCTAAAATATGAAAAGTTCAACTTAGGTAATTTCTGGTCCAAAAATATTGTTGCTGGGATCTTTGATAGGTTTATTTATAAAATATTTTAGATTAAATTATATTATAAAAATAACATTAGCTGCAGCCTGTCAAGCCAAGGCGGCCCAGCACATTAATCTCTTAGAGGTCATGGCCACCTATTTATTCTTAAAAATATTTGCATTGGGTCCGCCAGAAATCGATCTGTTCTCAAGTAGGATCAATAAAAAGTGCGAGGGATATGTTTCCTCTCTCTGTGTCCCTAACCACTGGTAGCTTGGACTCTGTTCCCGCTGCTGGCGGTGAGCAATTTTTTTTTTCATATATATATTTGTTTTTGTTACTAACTTTATAAGTTAGAGTTTTATGTAAAAAAAAGCTTAAATAAGTTTAAAAGTAAATGAGTGAAATTATAATAAAACAAACTTTATTTTTCTCCACAAACATAAGGCTTACATAAGGGGTAATTATGATATTGATTAGGTACAATAACTGTTTGTGAAGAACTGGTGCCTGTGTCAAAAGAACCTGAAAAACAGGTGGCCAGAACAGGTATATTCAAATGTCAACATGAAACAAGAAACTTGTCATGTTTAGCAGTTTTCCAAATATAACAATATATTGATAGCTTACTGATACTTCTGTTAATCTTTTCACTTCATACCATTATACTTGGCTGTCATATGAACTCTAGGTTTTTCTAATATTTTTATTTAAATAAAGAGCAAGTTTCAGTCTTCTCTGCCACTGTAGAGTTAACAATGTCTATGTACTTCATCTATTTATCATTTCTAACTAGATTCTAATTGCACACAATCACAAGCTATGTTATTCTAAAAAAATCACACAGAATAATATGTACCTATACTTATGAATATAATAAGATACTGATTCAATTTAATGTATCTTCAGACCAACTCAAATCTCTTACGGGATAGGCAAAGAGCATGGATTTAAAAGGTTCCAATAAAAGTGACTCACCAGATCGTAAATGACTTTAACAACTAAAGAACAACTGGGGCAAGTAGCTACCTCCTCCCCAGCCATTAGTTCCTCCTGTGAAACACAATCTAGCGTTTATAACACAGCAAATACAACAAAATATTATATCGTAAAGGTACACCTAATTATAACCAACCTTACTTATTTGAAATCTGTCTCCGCATGGACATGGGTAGTAATACATTTCATCGTCCTCATCGTATTCAAAATCTTCTATTTCAATTTCGTCGTGAAATATAGTCATTTTTGTTTACTGTTTATTCCTCGTTTTTTCAAAATCATAGTAAATACATAACGTAAATACGCAGCGACCATGCGGCAGTAAGGAAAAATTGATTAAAATTGTACATAAACATGTCAATGTCAGCTGGAGACACTTTGACACTTGACGGTGGGCACGTTCCATTAATCGACCACAACGACCACGACCGCTGAAATTGCCGTTCCACTAACGTAAATCTTATAGGTGGAACGCACACCTTCCTGAGCGCTGCTGTGTCCTTGCTATATTTATAGTGGCATAGTGAAATCGTTATTTTTTCGAATTCCCGACCCTCCGATTTTTTGGGCGATGCGGTCCCGGACAGTCGTTATTTATGACGTCGAATGACCGCTGCACTCGCCACACCCACGAGCCCCAAGTGGAACGATACTTATATAAGGTGTTACGGTCGTTAAGGTCGATTAATGGAACACTCCCACTTCTTTAATTCTATTTTCTCTGTGGTTACTAGTGTTGTACGTTAGCTTTGTATTGTGGTTTTATTGATGACTAGATTGGTTCGTGTTACAGAGTGATGCGAGTGATGCGTAATGTGAAGTAATATCTAATGATAACAGACATTAATAATAATACTTTACGACTTACGCATTTTGTAGTTTCATCATTTATTGTTTGAGTTATCTTATTTTATACAATGCTATTTCGTTTGAATTGGCGGCAATAATTAGAATCGAAAGCCAAAGAAATGAAAGAAAATAAAAGTTATTTAATCTTCATGCTAGCAACACCAATGTTGTCACGTCATAGGTCATTTCATTTCACGTCATTTCATTTTATTTCATTTTTGTGCAGGAGGATGGTCGCGGTGGTATCGCTAGAATTGTTATAATTTTTTCATATAAGTGGTGCAGTGAGTGAATCAGTGCGTATAACGTCCCGACGAACAACGTGTAACCGTTACAATGTTCAGCTGGTTGAAAAAAGAAGGTGAAAAATCGGAAAGCATCGAAAATGTTGTCGAGGGTCTCAAAAGGATTTACAGAACGAAGCTGCTGCCGCTGGAGCTGCACTATCAGTTCCACGACTTCCACTCGCCGCAGCTCGAGGAACCGGACTTCGACGCTAAACCGATGATCCTGCTGGTGGGGCAGTACTCGACCGGTAAAACGACCTTCATAAAATACCTGCTCGAGCGAGATTTCCCGGGCATCAGGATTGGGCCGGAGCCGACCACAGATCGGTTCATAGCGGTTATGTTTGACGAGAAGGAGGGCGTCATACCCGGCAACGCGCTGGTAGTGGACCCTAAGAAACAGTTCAGACCGCTCAGTAAATTCGGAAATGCTTTTCTTAACCGATTCCAATGTTCGACGGTGCAGTCGCCGGTGCTCAAAGGTATTTCGATCGTGGACACGCCCGGTATTCTGTCCGGAGAGAAGCAGCGGGTGGACCGAGGGTACGACTTCACGGGAGTACTTGAATGGTTCGCGGAACGTGTCGACAGGATAATCCTGTTGTTCGATGCCCACAAGCTGGATATCTCTGACGAGTTCAGACGGAGTATCGAGGCGCTGCGAGGCCACGACGACAAGATCCGCATCGTTCTGAACAAAGCCGATATGATCGACCACCAGCAGCTGATGCGGGTGTATGGCGCGCTCATGTGGTCACTGGGGAAGGTGCTACAAACACCTGAGGTGGCCCGAGTCTATATCGGTTCCTTCTGGGACCAGCCGTTGCGGTACGATGTCAACAGAAGGCTCTTTGAGGATGAAGAGCAGGATCTTTTTAGAGACATGCAGTCCCTGCCTCGTAACGCCGCCCTGCGCAAATTAAACGACCTGATCAAGAGGGCACGGCTCGCTAAAGTCCACGCTTACATAGTTAGTGAGTTACGCAAGGAAATGCCCTCTATGTTTGGTAAAGATGGTAAGAAGAAGGATTTGATAAAGAATCTGGCTCAGGTCTATGATAGGATTCAACGTGAGCAACAGATCTCGCCGGGCGATTTCCCAGATATAAAGAAGATGCAGGAGACATTGGCTAATCATGACTTTACGAAGTTCCACCCGCTTAAGCCGAAGCTGCTAGAAGTGGTGGACAATATGCTGGCCTCAGACATCTCCCGCCTCATGTCTATGATCCCGCAGGAAGAAGCCAACATTGTATCGGAGCCGCTAATTCAAGGTAAGTGTCTTTTATACTGTGTTAAAATAAAATTTAGTACATTATTAAATGATATGTGATTCTGTTACTATATGAAATGTGTTCTCTGTTAATCAAAAAGCTTTTAATTTGAATATAAAAAGCTAACAAAAGAGGACAAAACGAACAAATTGGTTCATATTTAATTATGTAATTAAGTAAATAAACATCTAGAAAATTTTTGCTTGTGATGAAGGTATACACACATCTTATTTTCAACATGACCAGTTACTAACTTACATAACTAATATGCCTAAATATAGAAGTCATATTATTATGAGGAAGTAGTACTGCAATGATTTAATGTAAAAATTCCATTTCAATTGACATAGTCATTGTTTCTTGGGTGTGTTATTTAACATGATACTTAACACATTTAACAAGGTTGCACTTAATATATCCTTTAGCATCTGTATAGGTATGATATCTATCTATATGCCTATATGTAAAATCAATTGCTTTTCGTTAGTCTCGCTAAAACTCGAGAATGGCTAAACCGATTTAGCTAATTTTGATTTGGAATAAGTTTTGGAAGTCCAGGGAAGGTTTAAAAGATAAGATAATATGAAGAAATTGAAGGGAAATAGTAAAAACCACAATTTAATTTTCTTATACAAATAGTCCATATCTATCAAATCTTTGACACATTATTTCACTGTGAGGCAATACAAAGTTTGCCGGGTGAGCTTTTATAAATTAAACCAATTCTTTGATTTTTTTATGTAATGAAGGTGGCAATCAGGCATGCAGTTCACATGGAAGTGATGATCTCCATCACTCTTTAAACCTTCTTTTTGCCGCATTTAATTTTAATTCATTTATTAATGGGTGGCATCACATGTATATTTTGACCTCTGGCTTTTGGGTGTCTATAGGCTGCAGTACCTATTCACTTACCATCCATATTAACTACATACCAACAAGCCTGTTGGGAAATCTAGACACTCTGTAGCAAAACTAGCCAAGCTTTGAGATTCCATATTATGTGAACTTAAATAATTCTAGTTCCTATTTATTAAAATTTAAAACATCATACCCATTTCTGTCTATCTGTCACCAGACTGTATCTCATGAACCGCTATAACAATACTAAACAGAATAAATATGGTTTATGCAGTTTTTAATTTATAAGTGTTGGTATGGAACCATTTGTGAGCGGGTCCGACTCACAATAGGGAGGTTTTTTAAATTTAACTAGGTAGGTACTTAAGAGTGTTAAATTTCAGGAATGTCTACAGAACTTGCCAAGCATTTAGATCTCATTACTTTTGCCTTTGAAGTCAACAAAACAAACACCATAAATCAAGACGTGTTTCCGCAAATCACTTAGTTTAGCAGCCCTAGCCGGCGGGCTTCTGCCGCTTGACACTATTATCTAAGTATTAAAAATTGGCTCCCATTATCATATTTATGTTTTTGTTTGGATATATAGGTAGTCAGTAGAGTCAAACAAAGTTAAAATTTTAGCCACCCCTGGCACACAATGATGTCATTATTGTATGAGCAATGTGTGAGTGTACATGCAGCGATGTTAAGATATGCTATCAGTAGATATTGACCTGAATATGCTGTTTATCAGTGATAACGCCCATATGGAATTCGCGTTAATATTACTCAATACCATGTCTTGTTATTTCATATTGTACTGCAAGTGCTTCAAATACATAGGTACCTACTTAAGATTATTAATTTTCACGCCTATACGGTGGGCCCCAATGGGTCCCGTAATAACTACAACAGAGGCAAAAAAACACTAGGGCTCAGGAATGGCAACGCATCTTCATTTTGAACGTTGGTGTTTGTGTGAACCGAACAAAGGAGGTTAAACCATTCGATAGGACTGCAGTAAATGCAATAACGCGGGATGGGCAGCAGTGTCTCGCGATAAAACTGCGATCGCTAATCCGCATCTTTCGGTGCCGCCTATCTCAAATGCTTTCGTTTAGCTTTCGATTATGACAACGCAGGTATATACCTACTTAAGAGCAAAATGTTTTAATAGGCGGTACGAAACGGACAAGATAACGTCCTAAACGAAAGCATTTGAATAGGTATATCCGGAATTGGCATATATCCGGAATTTCATTCAAGTCTGGATGAATGAACCCGAATTAAATACATACGTAAACATGCCCCCAGGTCATTCGTATGTAATTAATTCGGGTTCATTCATCCAGACTTGAATGAAATTCCGGATATATGCTAATTCCGGATATACCTATTCAAATGAACGGTAAAGACCCTTAAGTTGTGTCGGTCAAAAGGTCTTAAGAGCACTCGACCGAGACAATGAAATCTCCACGAATGTGATAGCAATAATTTATTATTCCCCAGCCGGTTAATGCGCCCTTTATACCTACGATTGTTTTTAATTAAAAAGATAAAATGCTTTCAAAGTTAATTGTGTGGCTTTATCAGTCTGCGACTAACTTGAAGGATAATTGTGTTTTATTGGCGGTAGAGTTGCGTTTCGTGAATAAAATAAAATAATAAAAATAAAATACGCTTACACTCACAGCCCCACAGTAGGTATAAAACTGTGTCGTGGGTGCCGTTATATACAAACAACACATACACAAACACCCAGACCCGAAACAAATATCTGTAGGCCATACAAACATTTGTCCCGGTGCGGGGATCGAACCCGCGACCCGTCGAATCAAACAGTCAATTCACACCGCTGGACTAACCGGGTCGTCAATCGTGAATGGAGCTGCAGGTTCGAAACCAGAACATTATTTTCCTAGATGTCTCTTTAAAAAAATCTTAGGTTAAAGTGGTAGTTACGCGTCTGTATTGGCTACTTACCAATAACGTGAATTGTAAGCTTGCGTAATACCTCTATACCATAATCACACTATACCTTGTAGGTATGATGGCGTTTTACGGATACCATCTTTATGTCGTCCCATAGGCTGAATTATTGAGTGTCCATTGCCGTGCATCGTGCATGTATGTTCCATTAATCAAACACGAATGAAACTTTATTGTTACACCAATATTGTAATCACTACGCAAACTAAACGCCATGTTTGTATACCTACGTCCTGGCCTTGGTGCGTGCCACCATACTTTTGGAATATTTGATCTTTGTATTCATGAAATATGTGTAAAACTCTTCCGTTACCTACTGACAGAGTGATTGTGTGTCTGAGTATTTTAAGCTTAAAATCGGAGGCCTATAGCATGGTGCAATATTGTTTAATGTAATAGGCAATACGGTCGTGCCTTCGTCCTACTGCATCGTCACTAGAACTCTTATCAACTACTGGTAGTAGAGCTTCCGTGATGGCACTCGAGGGGCACCGCCGCATTACATAATCTACTTGCCGCTAAATGGTACTAGTTCAGTTAGGTATATCGTGTTCCTATTATGTGGAAACGTACGGCCATCGTAATTTGCGGCACAGAAGCATAACAGCTTAGGCAACACATCTATGTTTAAATTTTTATGTAGATGTTTAAAGTTAATTTATCATCATTGTGAACTGTATTCTTGTTCATTTCATGACATAAATAAAATAAAAATATAGTTGTAGGTACGTGTTATGTCTTTCATCTGCCTATTTCCTTATTACGCCGCTGTAAAACATTATCTTCCATTGAAGCCGCGGAAGGATAAGGGCTTGTCCACAACACCACGTCACCATGTCGTCCACGTGGAACGGTACGGCGCGCGTGGCACGTTGACGAGACATGTTTATTTATGTTAATGCGACGTAAGTTCAACTGAGCATTCATATAACATAGTAGCACGTGTAATAATAACGTACCTACCGTTTCTGACAACGTTGTCGTACCGTGCATCCACACGTCATGTCAACGTACAGTATCCAACAACAAATATTGCATCGACTTTAGCGCTCCCACACATAACTGCGAATTCGCATCGCATCGCAAATATCTACGAGCTCGTACGAATACATCGCCTGTGACGCGGCATCGCATCGCAGTTTTGCGTGGCCGCCCTTAGGACATTTCGGCTTATTTCGGGTCTGTAGAGCGTTATCTCTGGCGTTATCTCTAATTTTGATCAAGTTTTGACCAATACCGGACTATCAGTGCTTGCGTGTGCTGCCGAGATAACGCTCTACGAAGTCGAAACTCGACGATTGGCTCTTTCGTTGTCTCGCCGATTGGCTCGATGTGCAATATTTATTGCTAGGTACTGTACATCGCCGCGATTCCGCACCGTTCTGCGTTGACGACAACGTGTCGTGGTGTTGTGGATATGCTCTAAGTGTATGTGCGAATGGATCATCCGCATAGCATGGCGTCCGATGTTAATGAACTTTGTAAATTAGTGGTGACTATCGTGCATTGCGTAAACGCTTTAAAAATTCACTACGCGTAAATGTGGTAATAACTATCACAGAGACATGACACCTTAGGTCTCAGGGGTGGCAACGCATCTGCATTTTGACCTTTGGTTTTTGTATAGATGTCTATAGGCTGCAGTCATCACATAAGTAACATCAATGTGAACTGCACGCTTGTTTGTCACCTACATTACATAAAAAATACAGATATCTTCTAAATCAATGCAGTCATTCTCAAGTGATGTGCCTACCAAAGAACTGTTCATTGTTATTTTAATAGATTTAATGGATTTATTTGGAGCGAGTAATTAGCGTCGACGTCTAGTCGAGCCGGGCTAACCTATTTACTATTTCGTTTCCATTCAATATGCACGCCGAAACGAAATGCGGAGAAAGTCAGATGAGTCACCAATTTCAGTGCACTATCAGTATATCGAGCAGTGTAGTGTTTTGTATGCACTGCGACCATGCGGCCAGATTTAATGGGACTGTCCCGTTTGACCTGGTGTACCAGAAGGTCACATCTTCAGTTTATACCGACTTTGCACGGGTGCAATATGGGTGATTATAAATTGAGATATAAGCTAGATATTTAAAGTTGGATCAAACTACACACGGTGGCAACGTTTGATGAAAATCGGTTAAGTAATTTAGGAATCCATCACGGACAAACAACATGTCGCGTTAAGATTACCTTATCAAGTAAATGAATTAAGCCAAATTGCACTTGACTGAAACGAACTTGGCGGGAACTTCATTTTAATCAAATTTTCGTTTTACAATTTTCTATGAATTAGAAACACTGCAACAAGAACAAGGTTAATAATTTAGTCGCTAGAGCTTAAATCAAAGCTTCACTTAATTTGATATTATTACCCCTAGTTTGCACTAAAAACATTAAACATGATGATGTTTCGCAACTCGTCGCATAAAGTATGTATTGCGATGAATGTGTTGTTGGTGCTAGCGTTCGCAGTTCGCACTGCTGTCAAACCTATCATTTTAACATGTTTTTATGTGAATGTTTCATTTCGTTGTATCGTCCTGGAGTCCCACCATTGGCGCTCAAAATTTTCCCGTTTTGAGTTAAAAATATGGTCATGATACGTATGTGTACCGTTGGATAATTAAACAATGGAGGCACGTGGGTGCGCGCGCGCCGCTTAGGGTTGTCTGTCTACTTTTTACAAACACCGGCTAAGGAGGAGTCGAGCTCGCGTACATCGTTCGGTAAAGTTGAAATATTATCTATTTTACCTTTGAATTGTCCTTTACCTATAACAGAGAATATGTAATAATACTATGTATAGAATGGACACTTCGACGTCTCGCCCGATTTTTCCGCCTCACCCAACCTCCTCCCCTCTTATGGGCGACGATTGGTATTTTCTACGTGCTACGCACACAGGTGCACGTGTAAATACACGTGACTGATTGATGTCTGCGTAATTAAGACCAAATTTAAGCGTTTGTATGGAATTTTGGCGGAGTGTCCGCGGTGTGCCTATAAGTAACAGGAAAACCAATACGAGTCTGTGAGTTCGTATCGGTTTTCCTGTTATTTATTAAATATTCCTGTAATAAATTTAATTTTCGGTGATAAAGGTGAATGGTGAAAATGGGCATGGTCAATTTACTTAAATAACGCCAATATTATTTAATCTCAAATTATAACAAGTAGATAATAGTACATTATTAGACAAGTAGATCGTTATAATGAGTAAATTCCATTTGACATGTCACACATCAAAATAGAAATGTTCTTTACAAAAACTGTTTTTGTAAAATGTTTGAATTTGTTTACGTTTCATCGTGAGGTCACTGATTTACTTCAAGGAACAGTCTTTCCGCCATTTTTCTCTCTTTTGAGAGTTTAATATTTTATTAGTATATTGAAATGGAATGGAAATTATAATTTTACGATCTTTTCGTACCTGGTACAAAACCACGCCAAAGCTCCATACAAATTCGGGCCGTTTCCTTTCCATGCAAGCAGCCTAGTAGCTTTGAAGCAAATTGGCAAAAGCCCAGGACTGATCTTATAATAAATCAGTTTTTTTTTCGTTCGAGACACGTAACACTAATAACAGTATAGTAGTACTTAATGTTTTGACAGTATGGTCGGCAACCCTATTTCTGCCGCAGCGAAAGTACGACGCGTTCTGATTGTATCGCTTGCTACTTGCTACGAGGCATTGGAACGATAAAATTGTGTCAAGTTGTCACCTAGTGGTGTGTTTTGTTTTGGTGCAAGTGGAGACATCTACGTGATGTTTCGTGCCTACCCCGTTAGGGAACTGTCGTGAAAAAACTTATCTCCCTCTGATTTGGGATCTCTTGTATTCATGTAGATAGATGTTTTTAAGTTCCAGACTGCAGTATTTATTTATCATCAAAGTGGTTTGCATGCTTTTTTTTCGCCACTTTTGTTAGGTATAATATTCAAATAGGTATGGAGTAATAAAAAGCTTGTGAACATTTCAATGAATTATTGCTATGGCTTCCTCATAGGCCGCACATTCACATGACACTACAATCATAATGGCCGATGCCATTACTCATCACGTGACCTGGGTTGTACATCCGACCACAGTGACGTCACAGTAATTAGCGCACTCCGAATCCTCTATCACGCTGATAGATGTAGCAGATATCATGAAGCAATGTTTATTGTTAACTAGTGTTGATCGTGTCTACTGCCGGCTCCCAATATTCGATCTAAATCAATTTTTGAAGACCTTTGATCGACACATCTTTCCTTTTGTCAAAAAGGGCGACCCAATTATCAATCCACACGTAAATTTACTGAACGTTGTTATTGATTGGATTGCTCAAAGCAGATCGATCGAAAAATTTCCTTTCTAGATTGACGCGATCCACGATCAAATAAAGTATAATTTATGATAATATGTTTGCTGGTGGTAGCTGAATTTCCATTAATCATGCACCCTTGGTCACTAATGACAATCGGCGTTGACGTCGAGTAAAATATAAAGCATGTAAATAATATTATTATTTTCCACCAACCGTGGTGGAGTAAGAGCAGTGTGGTGGAGTAAGCTTCTGACCTCCCACCCAAATAGGGGAGAGACTCGTGCCCAGCTGTGAGCCATTATAAAATAATATTATAGGTGCGGTTTCCTCATCGGCCGCCCATTGACTCAAACCATAATGTCCGTTTGGATTACTCATCATCATCAATCCTTTGACATAAAAAAGTGACCTGCTTTGAACAGTTATTTCTCCACATCCGACCACCGTGACGTCACAGTAATTAGCGCAGTCAGAATTTTCTCTGATGGTTGTATCATATTAACAATGTTAACAAGTTTTTGTCTGTGCTTAACAGTAGGTCCCAATATTCAATGTCAATCCATCTTTATGAAACTCCTATTTATCAAAAACGACGCCCCCATAACCAATTCACTGTGATTGCTCTACGTTATTGGAACGCTGACAGCGGATCGATTGAGAAATCATTTCCCATCGAATCGTTTCGATCCACGATCGAATAAAGTACCTTACCTATACTGAACTGCTTCTACTAAAATACAGGCTCCGCCTAGGTTCGATGGCAAATCCATACCGAATCAATACTCGCTTTACTTTACCACCTCGTTTTTAGTCTGTTATGAATGTATTTTCTTTTTTTTATTGTAATAATTGATTGATTGATTGACTTGTTCAGCATTGAACGATTTTCATTGCCCATGTACCCGTGGTCACTAATGGCGATCGACGTTGACGTCGAGTAGTATCAAGCATCATCATCATCATATCAGCCGAAAGTTGTCCACTGCTAGATCAAAACCTCCCCTAAGGGGGATATGCCATAATCGCCACGCTCGGCATGCGGATTGGCGATTGCAGTGGCGGTAGTTTTATCGCAGGACGCTGCTGTCCATTTTGTGTTAATGAACTTACTACCGCTCCATTGGAATGGTTTGACCGCCATTGTTCGGTTGACTGACTGCACTACTGGAAGAGAATTCTTCGTAGAAGACAATTTCGGCCCACCGGCCGCGGCGGACCGGAGGGGAGTAGCCACAGCGTTTATTACCGATGCAAAACAGTCTAATTTTTTGCGGGGGGAAATGCGTGTGACAAATACACACTTTAAAAAATTATCTGTCTTTTACAACGAAACTCACAACTTGCCATTAACAAAATACATAAATAATTTCACGCAAACATTTAAACATCTAGGCGACAGGTATAGGCCCACTTGTCTTCTTTGACAGAGGGGAAAGTATGGCTACTCCCCTCCGGTCCGCCGCGGCCGCTGGCCCGTGTTGCTCTATGTCACGTCCCGACGCCAGTGTATATGAATCCTATGTATAATATCAAGCATGTAGGGACCTAAATAATATTATTGCCGTGGCTTCCTCATCGACTATTCATTGACAATCATAATGGTCGATTCCATTACTCACCACGTGACCTGCGTTGTACAGTTTGTACTCCACATCCGACCACAGTGACGTCACAGTAATTAGCGCACTCCGAATTCTCTACAACCGATGTGTGTTGGAAATATCATGTTTATTGAAAGTGAGCATTTCTGTCTACAACTTCAGGCGTATGGTTCAGGGCTTGCCACTTTACAAAATATACAAGTTGGGTTCGTTGCTGCATACGTCAGGTATTGCTATGTATGGCGGTTTTAGCTCTTTCTTTTTTCTCCCAATGCTACCAGACGCAGCATTACCATTTGGCTAAAAGTGAGAGAGGTGGCAATTCTCATGTCGATTTTGTGTAGAACTGTAGATGGCTCCAGTATTCACTTTATATATACGTGGACGATATCTTTGTTTGAATTACATTAAAAAAACATTTTTGGAGAAGATAACAAATGCAGCCAAACATTATATTTTTCTAGATTGCTCTCTGTTTAACACTATCCACCTTAGCTATACAGATTTCCTCGTACAATGTCGCGGCAGTGGTAGTATAACCAAAAAATCGATCACAAAAGTAGTATTTTTTCAATGTTTTTGTTTCCTCGCAAAGACTTTCCTTTATAAATAGCATTAACCATAGAAAGTGGTTGATCAACAACTATCAACTGACTTGTATCCTGTCCGTTCAATTTTATAAATTACTAGTGATCCGCCCAGCTTTGCATGGGGACACCACATCGCTTCAATGATGTATCGCAATATAATTTCAAGTACAGAAGTGTAACTTAGTAGTATGTACATCTAAATTTAAATTTCTGTTTTGTAGTACTTGGATGTTTATAGTATTCACTTACCAACAACGTGAATTGACACTTGTTTGCCACTTTATGACGTAAAAATGATTATTTTTCAGTTAATTTTCATGGTCTCTGGTCTTCTCGTGGTCAGACCACGGAACACATACAGATTTTATGAATCGCATATAGTAATTTGAATAAATCTTTGAAATCATTAAGATAATAATAGTAGGTATAAGAACAAGTGGAGGCCTACGAGCGGATAGCGAAAGTAGTCTGACTGGGTTGTGATACGGATAATCCGTTAAATTATTATCATAATATTTTATTCTTTATAAAATATATTATGTAATAAATATGTGTTTTTGGAAGTTTCTTGATGTCTTCATTGCGTTGTTTTTCTTATTTTGCATATCGTAATCGATTTTAATGATTTTAATTAAATGAACTCTTTTTTTAATTTAATTTAAAGTGTTACCAATTCTGATTTCCAAAAAGTGAAAATAACATTCTTATTTGTACCTGTAATAAAATTTCTGTCACAGAAACAACTTAAAAGGCTATTTATTACACGACACGGTATTCAGGGTCCGGCAGAAAGGGTGGGCGTGGCCTCGCGCCGGGTTGCCGCTTATTACACTATCCGGTCGACAGCGCCCTAACTCAATCACAGTACAAATACACGGGCCGCTCCGGTCGCCCTAATTAGGGCCCTAACTCGCTAAATGTTATTACACTACCCTGACCCTTGCTATCGTACCCTGAATACCGTGCCGTGTAATAAGTCCTTTAGTCATAAGTGGCGCATTTGCATTTGACCTTTGGTTTTTATGTAGATGTCAATGAGACGACTGTCTAGGTTGACAGTCTGTTTTATTATGTTTAATTGATTAATACCATACAGTTCGTTTTAATAGTACCTAACTTAAAAAAGTGTGTGTTTGCGTATATGAGGCAGGACGCGGCACACACTAGTTAGGCATAAATAATCAACCTGAGACTCGTAGTAAAGGCCTGTCGCCGAGCGATCGATATAAAACTGTGAATCAAACCATGATAGCATATGGGTTTAACAACTATCGTATGGTACGGTTGTTTAAGTTTTGCTGTACACATTGTACGAGTATGTCACAGTGAACGATATTTACTAGTCGTAGTCTGATCATGCGTTACGTAAGTTATCTTTACCACATGGCCAGCTGTCTTTTTTAACTCGTTGGATGATTTTAATTCGCCGAATACTCCGTTCCGATTTGTTTTTTTGGTGATGATTAATAATGGGTATCTTAAGTAGTAAAAAACTAATTTCTTATTACTTCTTCAAGTCATTTATAGTGTATTCTAAGGGCATAGAGAGCCAAAAATGTCTCTCATGCTTCTTCTCTTGATATTTTATGATATGATTATTTCGAATGACATAGAACAAAAATATTTTTGTATGTCTTAGTAATTCTCGGTTCCAATGCATTTCTTTAATCATTGATGGTAGGGTTCCAATGTCAGAACGCAAGGGCGCGGGCACCACCGTACGTAACTTATCTGCCGCCAATTGATAGGTGTTCAGCATTTGCGTTTCCATTAAATGGTCCAGTTGTTACCTACAAAGAAGCAATACAACTTGGACATTAAGAGTGGTAATATCTCTGCATTTGGCTTCAGGTTTTGTGATAAAAAATGGTCTTATCATAAAATACTCACTTTAAAACTGTAAACTATAATGACGCGTACGCGTCAGCAATTACCTCATTCAACACTAAGAAAACATTGTAATAGAGTAAACTCTATAAATAAACGTATTAAGTACATGCATATAGTTACACACATTATCATATACCGCTATCACGTGAGCGTATGAAAAAGCCGGCTGATAAATTCGCCTGAATTTGTTTGAATCGCTGATTAGGACGCGGCTGCGCGGGCGCACCTCTGGCCTTGCCCATTGTACTTGAACCCCGCTATTATATCGAACCATAACCCCGAACGGTGTGCCTACTGTATGATTGAAGTACCTGTTGCGTGTTATTCACATTTTAATTTAAAGTTAAATTAACTGTTAAGTATTTAATGACAGTTGCGGTCTGATATGAAATACCTACGTATCTTAGAGTAAAGCTGGTTTGCTCGAAATATTACTTTGTAATCCAGTTAGATCATGTCAATATGTAAGGATTAAAATTGATATGGTTAGTTATAAATAATACGAAGATGACGACAGAGAAAGGTCTGAAAAGGTCGTTTGCCTTTTCCAGACAAGGGTAGAAATACTGCAGGGCTTTTAGTGGCAGTCCCTTAATCCCTTTTGTCCCTTTTTTTTCAGCAAGTCCCTTAAAGCCCCCTTTTTTAAGAAATTGGTCCCTAAGTCCCTTTTTCTGGCACTAAACTTCAAGTCAACTGCCAAAATATTAAAAGTGGTCTTTGAAATTTTCTTTTTATGAAAGGAAGTTAAAGAACTGAGTAGGTAATGTGCTTTTTACTTCTTGCAATATCCATCTATTTTCCTACAGTGTTGACACTTATTGATACGTCGTCAATTTTTCGGGATCAACGCAAATCAAAGATCGCATACTTAATAATACTTTTGTGCCATATTTTACATCGTTTTAATTGTGTTGACAATATGTGAATTTAATGTGTATACATGTTGAAATACTCCCCTTCTAGCCCATCAAGAAATGATTGTTTTGAATAAAAAAAACCGGTCAAGTGCGTGTCGGGCCCCGCACAGTGTAGGGTTCCCTAGTTTTTAAGTTTGAATAATGTAATGAAAAATAAAAATTTTCAAGTAAAATACAGCCAATTTAAGTGTGATAGTTTTCCATTTACTAATTTCGTTATATGTAGCTACTATTGCCGTAATATTTTTATTTCTAACAACAACCGTTTAGTTGGTAAAAAAAGGCCGGGGACACTTGACTCTAACAAAAATTGGCACTTAAGTCTCGAACAGTGAATCAGTGAACTAAATCGAAAAATGATATTTGCACATCTCTAAAATTTTTGAACTTTTTTACTATATCCCATACTACATAGAAAACAAAAAATGTTTTTCCGCGCGTTACACATAAATTCTTTTTTTTTTTTTTTCATGTTTCTATTCTACCACTTTGTCGGCGTAATTAAGGTGATGTATACTTGTGTCAAACTTTAACTCTCTAGTGCCAATAGTTAATGCGCTAAATCACGGACGGTCGGACAGACAGACTGACAGACGGACATATAAAATAATAATAAAAAATAAAATAAAATGTCTTTATTGCATGAATGATAACACGGTGACATAAGTACAGTGCAATTACATTCTACCGTCAAGGTGTACAATGTCAGTTGCCTAGCCTGCAAATTATATTTTACAATATTAAAAACAGTCATCACAATACAGTTTATTCAGTTTATTCAGTTTATTCATTTATTTCATATAATTAGGCTCCTGGAGAGCACTTTTACATCGTCATTTTTTTTAAACTAACCTAGAGTGAATAACCACTAATAATAATCAAAAATACATAATAAATTAAATAGACACTGAACAATTTTGTATAATATGGAAAGCATCAATTATTTACAAATTCCTCCATTTCCCCATTTCAAAAGAAACTGAGAAAGAATGAATTTGGTCGTCATAATAAAGGTTATTCACTTGGCAGAATTCCAAGGGCAGTCAATACTGAGAAGAACTCAGCCACTGAAGAAACTCAGTACAGCTCTTTTGAATATAAACTTAAATCTAATACAGTCTGTAAATCCAAAGTACAGGTTTTCGAAATAGCCTGGGAGCGATCGCTTCAATCCCATGGTGCAGTGTCATTAAGGTAATCACATGTTTTATAATAGTTGCACATGTACAAGCGTTTTTTGATAACTTTCTTAAATTTATTAATCGAAAGACTTTGAACATCTTCAGGTATTTTGTTAAAGAAGCGTATACATTGACCTCTAAAAGAATTACTCACCCTATGCAGTCGTGTTGTGTGCACAGACAACTTGTGTTTGTTCCTAGTATTCATATAATCATTAGCTCTACTAGGAAATTCGCTAATATTTTTACGTACATAGAGTACATTTTCGTATTGCGAAGCTACAGTCAATATATTTATTTCCTTAAATTTATCTCTGAGAGACACTCGCGGACTTAGATACAGATAATTGAATTAGTGGTAAAACAATCTTAATATATATAAATCTCGTGTCACAATGTTTGTCCTCAATGGACTCCTAAACCACTTAACCGATTATAATAAAATTCGCACACCATGTGCAGTTCGATCCAACTTGAGAGATAGGATAGCTTACATTACGCTATGACTAATAGGAGCAGAGCAGCGCGGGCGAAGCCGGGGCGGGCCGCTAGTAATTATATATATGTATGTATATTTTTTACTGGTGGTAGAGCTCTAGTGACAGAGCTCGCGGGCGTAGGCACCACCGCATTACCTAATATACTTGCCGCTAAATGGTAGTGTTCAGCACTATCGTGTTCCGGTCAAGTGGTAATGTAATTTCCGGCACAGAGGCATAACACCTTAGGCCTCAGGAGTGGTAACGCATCTGCATTTTGACCTTGGTCTTGTGTGGGTGTCTATAGGCTGCAGTCATCACTTAACATCAATGTGAACTGCATGCTTGTTTACCACTTCGATTACATAAAAAAAAAAAAAAATTATAAATATAATGTTAGAGTCCATTTAAATTAAATAATTAAATTACAATTTATAAATTAAAATTTGTCAGATGAGTTTGTCAAATGTCATATTTTTGTATTCATTTATGTCATAAAAACAAGTAACCAATTTTTAATCTTCCTTTTGAATACATTTAACGGCAAACTTTTAAATGTGTCAGGTAATTTATTGTATATTGTTATAGCGTTTACATATACATTTCTCTTGTACAGCTCTAAACGGCATATTGGAAGGTATATTTTATATTTACGAGTACTTCTTACTGAGACAGTTGTTCTGTTTGCTACTTGCGAGTGGCTATTAAAATATTCTGGATACTGTTTAACAAATACACAAAGTTCTTTAATGTACATACAAACAAGTGGCATGATTCTATATTTTTTGAAGAGAGAGTTGCAGCTATCCATAATATGAGCACCGGAGATAGCTCTTATACATTTCTTTTGTACAATAAATGCTCTATGAATATCTACTGAGTTTCTCCATAGTAACAGGCCATACGAAAGGACTGAGGATACAAAGCCATGATAAGCACTTAGAGCTGCTTCACTGGATACAGTTAATCGCAGTCTTTTTATGGCAAAGACGAATCTATCAAGTTTGTCACAGACGTCATTTTTACTGGTGGTAGAGCTCCAGTGACGGAGCTCGCGGGCGTAGGCACCACCGCATTACCTAATATACTTGCCGTTAAATGGTAGTGTTCAGCACTATCGTGTTCCGGTCAGGTGGTAATGTACGGCTCTGTAATTTCCGGCACAGAGGCGTTAGCCTCAGGAGTGGCAGCGCATTTGCATTTTGACCTCTGGTCATTGTGTGGGTGTCTATAGGCTGCAGTCATCACTTAACATCAATGTGAACTGCACGCTTGTTTGCCACTGATTTCCAGTTACAGTGTTTATCAAGTCTTATTCCTAGGAATATTGTATTGTCGGCTTCCTCAATTTTTACATTATTTGCGATTATATTAAGGTTTATTTCTTTTTTCCTGTGAGTCTGAAATTGGATGAATTTAGTTTTGTTTATATTGGGGGATACATGGGGGATACATAGCGAAACTATAGAGGTTCCTTGTTAACTACGGAACCCTAAAAACAGATTGTTTTAGGCTCCATTTTGGTCCCTTTTTGTCCCTTTTTTTGGAAAAATTCAGTCCCTTTTCCCTTTTTTGTAAGAGCGACTCTGCTAAAAACCCTGAATACTGTGAAGTGGTTTTCGGGAATAACCAAAAACAGTGTTCTCCTTTTAGATCAAGCGATGATGGTCACGCGGAACTGGCCACTTTCGTCATTCTTCGGCAACCAGTAGTAGAAATACGCTTACACTCACAGCTCTACAGTAGGTATATAAACCTGTGTCGTGGGTGCCATTGTACACATACAACACATACACAAACACCCAGACCCGAAACAAATATCTGTAGGCCATACAAATATTTGTCCCGGTGTGGGGATCGAACCCGTTACCCTTCGAATCAAACGGTCATCTCACACCGCTGGACTAAAAAGGTATCATCATCTTTAAGGTCCATCTCAGTATAAAAGTTTACTGGTGGTAGAGCTCTAGCGACGGAGCTCGCGGGCGTAGGCATCACCGCATTACCTAATATACTTGCCGCTAAATGGTAGTGTTCAGCACTATCGTGTTCCGGTCAGGTGGTAATGTACCGCCCTGTAATATCCGGCACAGAGGCACAATACCTTAGGCCTCAGAAGTGGTAACGTATCTGCATTTTGACCCCTGGTCTTTGTGTGGGTGTTTATAGGCTGCAGTCATCACTTAACAACAATGTGAACTGCATGCTTGTTTGCCACTTTCATTACATAAAAAAAAGTGAATAGCTTGTTTAATTGTATTGTACTTCCTTGATATGAAGTCTCAGAAATTTCCACAAAAATGCGGGACTAAGCATTCTTTAATTTCCATATATGTTCCTGATTTGTCTTACAGTGTCTTGTGCATCCATGGCAATATATAAATCTATAAGTATATAAATCTTTAAACCGCCTTGAAAGATATGGTCTCTATGATATCCTAGCTGACATTGTAGAAATTAAACTTGCGGATTTTCTCGCGTATACAACACTTCCAAACTTCTTACACCCGACGTGTCGGTCGCTTTCCAGCTACCGTGGTCACGGGCAGACTATCCTAGCTATCCTAGCTGAAGCAGAACCTAAAGAATTAATTCAAAGTATTTGTAACTCAGTCCCATCCATTTTACAACTATTGTATTTGAATTTGGTAGCAAACGAAGTTATTTATTAATTCCGACCGTGAGTGCTACCAGCGTTTCACCTACCATGCTTTGTTCACAGTGACTCACACTACCTACTAACATTACTTTGAGTGCAAGCGTATTTATTTAATAGATCCAGTGTTTGCATAATTTCTATGTTTACATATTATTATTGTACATTTAAATGTTAAACTAAACTGTATTAATTGTCGGTACATGATTCACTTCTATTCGAGATGAAACAGTCTTGCGTGGCTCGTCTTATTTCATTTTAAGGACGACCATTCATTTTATTTGGTCTGGAGTTAAGTAAAGTTATTTAGTTTTCATTTGCAATGATTAATGCAACTAATTAAAAGTGTCACGTCTACACCAAAAATATGTTTACTCGAGCTTATTCTCTTCTAATGCTAGGTTGTAGTCATTAAACTGTAGAGATAAGATAGAGAGAAAACAGCTATAGCAACACTGCCATTTAAAATTCTTAAATATTAATACCATCCCAATGAAATTAGTGATATTAACCTTTAAAATAAGCAACCAGACAACTGTCTACGCATATCAACGGTACAAATCATGACGTTGTTGAAGTAAAATTTGCCGAAATATAATGCTCACTGTATTGTTCTAAAAGCGACATACTGCACTAGTCCAATTACTAAGCCATGTTGTTTGCCCTACTCTACAATGAGCGAAACATTCGACCACAGGGACAAAAAACACAAGACAATTAAATTTTGAAATGTGAAAAATCATAACAGATTACTCCTCTTGACTTGATCAGCCATATTTTGTTTTAATATTATTGCGTGACGTGAACCTAAGACAAAACATACGCAGGAGTCTAGGATCATTTCCATAAAGTTGGTGTCGAGTAATGAACAGCGAAGCCAATGTGAGATGTGGACCAATTTTATCTCTTCGTTCCGTTACTCTGCTTCAACTCAGTCTAGCGGTAGATAGGCCTAACATAATGTGCTGCTAAATGTTTCTAAGTCGAAATTATGTTATCGTTGATTTGTACAAAAGGTGCTTCTAGCGCCTTTACCATAAATATCAATTAAGTATAATATTATATCAAGTAAGTTAGTGACTAAGAATACGCAGACTTCACATTTTGCTTTTGATGAACTCTTTTTATCTTGAGTGGCGTGTGACTTACAAATATGGTTGTGGATGATCGTGTTGTTGTTCAGCTACTGTTATTATAGTCACTAAATTGTATGTGGTGCGAGTTGTATTAATTGCTAAATTGCTACTCATTTACATGAAAAAGAACGAAGCATGTTAAGTATTACTGTTCATTCAAAATAATTTATGAATTTCATTGTTAGAAGACCATCAAAAAATAATGATATCCATACTCCTCATTCCACTATAAAAACTGTCTAGAAACTAAATCTCATCATATCAGTATATGTAGTAAGTCAGTTTTATAGTCGGTACAATCCCATTATTAGGTACAGGTAATTCAATTTAGACTTTTAGAGATTAGGAATCAATAGGCTGTATAATTCACTTACCATCATTGTCAATTGCATGCTTATTTGCTACTTTGATTCATAAAATGTCTAACACATGTCTGTATATAATGCATTTAATGTCAAGTTGTGTACACTAGCACTCGTATCATAGTTAGTTATAACGATATAGTGAGCATCATAATAAAAAAATACTAACAATAAATAACGGCAACTATCGGCCACTATCCTGATAAGCATGCTGAAGCTTCGGGTTCGATCCCCGGGAAAAAAAATGTCGTTGTTTTCTCATTAGAGAAAGTTAGCACTCTCGGAGTTTGTTAACCAGACTGATTAATATCAACATCTGTGGCTCGTCATCTGTGGCTCAAAACATAACTGGCGAATCCTATTTGCATGCAAGCATGAAGGCATGTATTGCCCTCCGCCTAACTTTTCCCCCCGCCATCACGATTTACTACTAACAACGTTGGTATGGGTAGACAAGAACTGTGTACTATAGCAAAGCTTTCCCCAAGGGAACGTCGACGACCTAGTGGGCGAGACGGTGGAGCGCCTGCATGCCAAGCGGGGCTTCGTGCAAGGTAAGATCAGTGTCGGGTCGGGCTTCGCTGTTGTCTTCACGGAGTTCTTGAGATTTGCTTTGGATTGTCTGGATTTGTCTTTTGACGCAAGGCAATTCTTGATACAGTTTACGAAACTAATGATAACGACAGTCGAGGATTAGTCTCAGGAATCAGGACTCTATCTTTCTTACGCAATTGTATATTTTTAACCAATTGCCAAAGAGACATTCTTGGCAGAGTTGCATTAATTCATAAAGAGAATATACATAGTAAAAACATAAGATGAAATTATAAAAAAAAAATCATATCAATATAATATTAAAGCGTATATCAATGATTAAAGCTTAAAAATGGTCCGAGTAAGGCCAGACTATTTTTAATAAATTGAAAATGGAATAATACACATGTCATGTATAACAAGAAAAGTTAAACAAAAATTTTAAAGAATTTATTTAATATTTCTACCTTTAAATAGATTTTGCTATGATTAAAAACACAAATTTTAAGGATTTAAATTGGCAAAAAGTAATTCAATGACAGAATTTCGTGAAGGCAATCCCCTAGAGTACTGCAGGCGTCCTTACCTCTCCGCTCTATGTTTGTGTTGTTCATGTAACGTCAAATACTGTTGCAACTGGACTAGTGTGCACTACACACAATTTTAACGTTCTTTGACTACCCACTTCCTTGTTTTTTGTTAGTTATTTTTTACTTTATACCCATGTATTTTGTTTTTCATTTATGATGCTTTATCTATCGCCTAGATTAGATGTTATTTCTTTGAAGTTATATATGAAATGTATGAAATTTTGTGTATCTATTGAAATAAAAGTTTTTTTACTGGTAGAGCACCAGTGACGGAGCTCGCGGGCGTAGGCACCACCGCATTACCTGATTTACTTGCCGCTAAATGGTAGTGTTCAGTACTATCGTGTTCCGGTCAGGTGGTAATGTACGGCCCTGTAATTTCCGGCACAGAGGCATAACACCTTAGGCCTCAGGAGTGGTAACGCATTTGCATTTTGACCTTGGTCTCTGTGTGGGTGTCTATAGGCTGCAGTCATCACTTAACATCAATGTGAACTGCATTCTTGTTTGCCACTTCCATTAAATAAAAAAAAAGTATTTCATTCACGGGAAAGACGTAGAAATAATATATAATGGTGTGAGTGGTTAAAGAAAGAAGACTAAAACTCTCAGGTCCCTACTTTTCATCCTGTACATTTAAATTACGTGGTTCTACATTACCATCTAACAATACAATGGAGATGAAAACAGACATATAATGACAGATATTATTCCAATCCCCTGTATCCTCAGATAAATCCGTATGTTTCGGCTTCCGTTACGCATATCTTTTAGATATAAATAAATTTAGATGCTAGTATAAAATATTAAAGATTATTCTTTATAGTTATGTCGTAATTAGCGCTAAGTGTAATTTTCTAGTCGCCGCCTCGCTCCCTTCACTCACGAGTCAGATCATATCTATTAAATTATGCCTAATGTTTACATATCTATGAATCTCTTATCTTTTATGGCTCATTATATGTTAACGATATTACTATGATTAAAGACTACTGCAACCACGCCCAGTAAATGAATGAAATATACGTTTATTGGCACATTCAGTAAATTAGAATTGTCTTCATCCTATTTAGTACAGGAACATTATTTTCCTTTACTAACAAGCTGATTTTCCATGGTATTTGTCCTCAAAAATTAAAGGTTTCATCACCCTTTCCCAACATGTGTTATTAACAAGGTCATGAAATAGCGTTTTCGTAGGTTTTCGCGAGCTTCGTACATTGAAGAATTAAAATTTGCGGATTTTCTCGCGTATACAACTTTCCCAAAACTTCTTATACCCGACGTTTCGGTCGCTTTCCAGCTACCGTGGTCACGGGCAGACTAATTCGACGATGTTCAGCCTGGTCTTATATAGTTGAGACGGAACACAACCCTAGTGCGATGTAAACTACTAGTGGCGCCATCTATCGAGAAATTACTGAAAACTATGTTGCCATGTCATGCTAGCGCCACCTGTTTCTGAGGCGTCTGGCATAACGGTCCGGATTCACTCAAAAATTACTACCGTATCTCGTGGTTTTGCAGATTTACTAGTTTGGGATTTCAATTTGGATATAATTGGATCCCAATTCGTCGACAAACGCCTCTCTATTGAAATTTGGATGCTTTTTAATCTCAATAGCCTCTCTGACTATCCGTCGGGTGTAAGAAGTTTGGGAGTGTTGTATACGCGAGAAAATTCGCAAGTTTAATTTCTACAAGGTCATGAAAAATAATGAAAATTTAATTAACCAGCTGATTTTTTTTCTATTGGTTAATTAATAATAGGTTGGGGAAAAAGTCTTCGCATTATAGTATGTATGAACTTGTAATATAATCTCTTTGGCTGTAGTATTTGTATCTGGCTGGTTTTGGTATCATTGAAAGTTAAAATTTTAAAGAACATGATTCCAAATTCAAATTAGGCAAATGTGTGATTTTCATTTGTTTTTCGTACGGTCAATTTGAGTGAATCTTATGAAGAAATTCGATACATTTTAAAATTATACTACAAAAAAGGTAAAAATGCAACGCAAGCCGCGATTGCGATGTTTATGGACCTAGTGCAGTGTCTGTGAGAGTAGCACAAATTTGGTTTAAGCGTTTTCAATCCGGAAATTTTGATGTCAAATATGCACCTCGCTCTGGTCGCCCTATTACGGATAAAATGGATGCCATTTTTGAAAAAGTGGAGCAAGATCGACATATCAGTAGTTACGACGTAGTTGAAGAACTGAGAATTGATCACAAAACAGTTTTGGCGCATTTGAAAAAAGCTGGGTACAAAAAAAATACTTTATCGATGCTCGATATTTGGGTACCGCACGAGTTCACTGAAAGAAACCTAATGAACTGTGTACTCATTTGTGATTCTTTATTACGACGTAATGAAACCGAAACATTTTTGAAGAAGCTGATAACTGGTGATGAGAAGTGGATCACGTACGACAAGAACGTGCGAAAAAGGTCGTGGTCAAAGGCCGGTCAGGCTTCACAGACTGCTGCGAAACCCGGGTTAACGCGCAATAAGGTGATGTTGTGTGTGTGGTGGGATTGGAAGGGCATTATTCATTATGAGCTATTACCACCAGGCAGGACAATCGATTCTGAAATCTACTGCGAACAACTGATGAGATTAAAGCAAGAAGTTGAGAGAAAGCGGCCGGAATTGATCAACAGAAGGGGTGTGGTGTTTCATCATGATAAAGCTAGACCTCGCACATCTATAGCCACTCAGAAAAAAATAAGAGAGTTTGGCTGGGAGGTGTTAATGCATCCGCCGTATAGTCCTGACCTTGCACCTTCAGACTTCCACCTGTTTCGGTCCCTTCAGAATTCTTTATGCAATGTTAGGTTAACATCACGAGAGGACTGCCAAATCCACTTGTCGCGGTATTATGATGAGTAGTCCCAAAATTATTATAGCAATGGGATCATGTCCCTACCTACAAGATGGCAAAAGGTTATCGAACAAAATGGTACATACATACTTTAGTTAAATTTAAATAAACTATATTAAAAAAATGTTTTGAATTATCTTAAAAATGCGAAGAAACTTTTTCCCCAACCTTATATTTATACCTAATATGACATAGTGACATTGTCCTACAAATTGCGTGGTAGGACATCCTGGTCCTACGCCCAAAAGTTGTCAAGACCACAAGAACTTTTTTTTATTAATAGTTATAGGAGTTAAAAATCGTTACAGAAAACTCATATTCTGACTAACTAATTTGTGGGGGAAACGTTTATAAGGAAATTCGTAAATAGGAATATGAGTCTCCAAATATTTTCATTTTCATCCAAGCATTAAATATACTTGTGCTACTTTGCAGGAATATAGGATACGAGATACGCTTTTTTGTATTAAATTTCTTCATCGTTCTATTTACTTTGTTCATCTTCTGAAGCCCAGGTTATGAAGTAGATTAGCTGAAATGTTACTTCCATCCCCTAATTAACTTTTCCCTCCACAATCTTGGCACGCTTTAAATTATAGTAATTATCAGTATTGGCTTAACTAAACTATTCCATCATTATGTTGCACAATCAAATAATAGATTAACGTAACAATTCTAACGTTGTACCTATCTTATCGCGTCTGTCGCTTATCTGTTTAATCTGTGTTGCAATCACGCGGTCACACAATCGCGCTTAAAATAATGAACAAAATTTTTTCTATTGTTTTACTGCTCTACGCACCATAATGTCAAGTCAAAACCTTATCTCAAACTAACAACTCCGGCAAACTTCGCTTTGCCTCACAATGAAATAATTTGTCAAAGGTTTGATAGATACGAACTATTTGTATGGAAAATGAAATTGTGGTTTTTACTATTTCCCTTCAACTTCTTCACATTTGCTTACCTTTTAAACCTTCCCTGGACTTCCAAAAATCATTCAAAACCAAAATTAGCCAAATCGGTCCAGCCGTTCTCGAGTTTTAGCGAGACTAATGAACAGCAATTGATTTATATATATGTATAGATATAAGCACAATATTCAGTGCTACATAGGTGCAAAAGTGCAATGTGTACTTACCCCTTGGTAAGTACACATTGCACACATGTGGACATTGCACGCACATGCACTTCAGCTACGCTCAATCAACATCGCGACGCGACGCGGAGAAGCGCTTAGTTATTTTTAAGATACCCAAATTTTTTAACTCGCTATATCTTTTGAATGGAGTGTCCGATTAAAATAATTTAAACAGCAATGTAAAGGTATTTTGAACTACTGATAAATAAAAAGATTATTTAGATAAGTATAAATACCATGGTATGAATATCGACATCTTATTTTCGTTGCCGATTTAAATAGTTTGATAAACTATAAAAGTTTTTATATTGGCGCAACTATAATACTTAGATATACCCTACCGCGGACTTTTCTGTACATAATAATGTGGTCTACAAAATCGTAGTACATTATTTTGCTCCATCATCAATAGTTATTGCAGCGCACGCGATTTAAGGTATTCCAATAGTGATTTTTATCGACGGTGGTTTATGTTATTGAAGTTTTCGCAAGAATCCCTAATTTTTTTCAAAATAAAATATAGCCTATGTTACTTTGGAAAGATGTACATTCATAATGGTGAAAGAATTTTTAAAATCGGTCCAGTAGTTATTGAGCCTATTCATTACAAACAAACAAACAAACAAAAAAATATTACCTCTTTATAATATTAGTTTAGATTTAGATAGATAAATTTAATAAAAATGTTAAGGTGCTGCTAATAACGCCTTTTGTCCTCATATCACACTCATTTGTCCATCAAAAGTGGCTTCCATTTTTGTAGTCTTGTCAGACTTTCATAATAATAATGGCAACCCATTATATGTCCCACTGCTGGGCACGAGTCTCTCCCCTTTTTGGGGGGAGGCCTGAAGCTTACTCCACCACGCTGCTCCAATGCGGATTGATGGAGGTAGGTGGGTTAGTGGTCAATCCGCTGTCGGATGTTTTCAAACCGCCCATAAGGACTCCGACAACGGCTTAACGACTGCTATGCTATCCATCGATAGCAACCGGGACCGACGGCTTAACGTGCCCTCCGAAGCACGGAAACGCGCATTTAATTTGCCACTAGCGGTCACCCATCACACAACCCGACCGCGCCCGTATTGCTTAACCAAGTAGATCGCTACGATCCATGCGCACTTCATTGTACTAAATTACGACTCGGTCCAGTAGATTTGAAGCAAATTGGCTGCGACAGGCGGGCAGATAGACATGCAAGTGATCCTATAAGAGTTCCGGTACATTCCTCTGGAAGAACGGATCCCTGAAAATAATCTTAACTCCACGCCGAGCCACTTTCATGTTAGTCAGTTCTTCCAAGTAGGTATCCATGTGAGTCACTAATGCAATAATGCTGAGTTCATACACTTATAACTGATGAGCATATAAATATTGAAGAAAATATTTAATATGCAAACCATTTAAAATTAATACAAGTTATATTAAGTACCAACACAGCTACATGTCTATAAGTCTCTATAACAAGCTTAATAAAATATTAGGTATACATATTGTTAATTACATGAGTTGTAAATTTAAATTAACGAAATATCTGCTTGCCTTGAGTCATGATGCTACAGAATGTATATTAATTTCTATAATATCACTTATGTGAATCAATTTTGATATTGGCATACAGGACAACACTCGCACACACACTTACACACACACACACACACTTACACACCCACTCACTTACACACACATACACGCACACACACATACACACACACACAAGATTGCACGTAAGCACACAGAGCATATTTCTCAATTTTTATTTTTATTTTATTATAAGAGGTTAAATAACATAAAAGCCTAATTTAGTATCTTATCAGTTATTTAATGTATTTGAAAGAAACCAACTTGATATGATACATAATGGAAGGTGATCCCCAAGATACAGGTCGACCTAGTTTGGGGATCATCTTAATATATATAAATCTCGTGTCACAATGTTTGTCCTCAATGGACTCCTAAACCACTTAACCGATTATAATAAAATTCGCACACCATGTGCAGTTCGATCCAACTTGAGAGATAGGATAGCTTACATTACGCTATGACTAATAGGAGCAGAGCAGCGCGGGCGAAGCCGGGGCGGGCCGCTAGTTGATTATAAGTTCGAAATGTAACATGTGTAATGTATGGAAATAAAGATTTTTATTTATTTATTTATTTATTGATGAGTATTAATAATGCCTCGGTAGCCTAATGGTAGCAGGCCACTACTACTACGCTGAGGTCCTGGGTTCGATTCCCGGGTTGAGGGTTATCAGAGATAATGGTGTAAAGTCCTTTATCTCTAGTTCTATTGGGATTTCGAATCGTGGGTGTTTGCATGTATGCTTGAATGCATGCATGGTTAATGCAACTACTACTACTGTCTACCCCTTCGGGGATTACAGGCGTGAAGTTACGTTTAAAAATCTAAAAGATGCACTGGAGGCAAATAGATATGCTTAGGATCATAGAATTACTACATAGGACAGTGATGTCTGGCGTCCCATCCCTGACGAATGTCTTTTTTTACATGAAGATGCAATTTAGCGTTGCATTTAGTCTATAATTTCTAAATTCACTCGCATGTGTAACGATAAATAAAAATAAGACGATAGCATCATTTTTAAAAGGGCTAACCTACTCCAAATGCATTTACAAGAAATACTAAATTATTGCTTCATAAAAAAACAAGAATGGGTGACCTTTGAAATGTTGAATGTTGCAACTTGCACTGGGAACTGAACAATGCGGCAAATTATTGATTATTTTTGACGCGTTACTGGGACATATTGTTCTTATTCTTATATTTAATGTTTATAATTATTGAAATGTACAGTTGGTCACTCACACTTGAAAGAAGGAACTTTTTCGATTGAATTTCTTGAGTCGAAAGAGTAAAGTGGCTTTTTAATGTAATTAGGTTGACAGACAAGCAGACGGGCCAGCTGATGGAAAGGGGTGGAAGTTGCCTACGCGTTGTCAGCCCTGAAGGACATTAAAAAAAGGAATTTAAAAAAAAATCCATTTTATTTTTTTTTTGCTTTTGACTCTTGGGACTGACATCGCCGCAAAAATCACTCCAGTCAGTCAGCAATCTTGTAGAGGGGAAAGATACAGATGATGCCTGTAATACAATATGTAATGCCTACTAGGTATAATATGTTTGTAATATATATTTTGTACACTTTTTTATTTCATTACCGGTCCATCTACATTTTTGTGATATGATAGAAGATAGATACATATATGCATCCTATAGACGTTTAGCTTGGTAGAAAACTAGAGGTCTAAATAAAAATGCTAAAATGCTTTGACACTCAAGAGCTTTAAGATTTCTTGCTTCTATGCTGTACCATTTAACCGAAATACGATAATCCAGAATAATACTGGGCGGCAGATCGATGAGGCGATGTGGTCTATGCCTTTAAGGCTTCAGTAGCTCAATTGGAAGAGCGGCTGGACTAGATTCCGAGTAGGTCGCGAGTTCGAGTCTCGCCTGAAGTCAAATTTTTCTTTAAAATAAAATATATTTCACAAGCATGTGTACTGCGAAATAATATAAAACAATTCTTTAAGGCTTGTCACTGGGACTCTACCACCTGTGAAAATACAATTTAGACTCTCAAGTCAGTATTGTTCTTGAACCCGCACCTGGCAATATCGATTGACTGACGTCATACTTTCCGCAACTCTGATTATATTGTTGGGTTTCCGCGATCTGTACAAAAAGTGTGACTCACACTATTTATATAGAGCATTACAAGCGGTGCCAGCTTCCGTGGTCCCGGCGGGATTGTTCCGTAAAAATAGTTTTGTTCCTATTAGAAGCGTACATATATTAAAAACGTAACTTCACGCCTGTAATCCCCGAAGGGGTAGGCAGAGGTGAATGCATGCATGCTTGAATGCATGCATTTACCTCTGCAAACACCCACGATTCGCCGGTTACGTTTTTGGCCCATGTAACAGGTGGCGAGCCTGTTGACATCTCCGGGCACATTACCAAACTTCGAGGTACTGGGAATTTTACAGAAAATGGAAAAAGCCCAATTAAACCAGAAATAAAGGACTTTACATCATTATCTCTGATAACCTCCTACCTGGGAATCGAACCCAGGACCTCAGCGTTGTAATAGTGGCCTGCTACCACTAGGCTACCGAGGCAGTTACACAGTTAGTACGTATATTATTCATGAAAAAAGAGTCTCCAAGTTCGTCAACTGTTTCGAAGTCCCAACCCTAGAACGACCCGACGTTTAATCAGACCCGATGGTTATCATCAACATTCATCACATCACGACGACCCGGTTAGTCCAGCGGTGTGAGATGACCGTTTGATTTGAAGGGTCGCGGGTTCAATCCCAAATATTTGTATGGCCTACAGATTTATTTCGGGTTTAGGTGTTTGTGTAGGAATGTGTTGTATGTGTACAACGGCACCCACGACACAGGCTTATACCTACTGTGGGGCTGTGATTGTAAGCGTATTTTATTTATTTATTTTATATAAGCCGAAAGATGTCCACTGCTGGCGCAAAGCCTCCTCATAAGAGGGGATATGCCATAATCGCCACGCTTGGCTTGCGGATTGCCGATCGCAGCGGCGGTAGTTTTATCACAGGACGCTGCTGTCCATCTTGCATTATTCCCTTTCTACCATCTCATTGGAATTGTTTACCGCCATTGTTCGGTTGACTGACTGTCGTCACGTCCCAATGTCCCAATGTTACCCTCAATACGAGTATTACACACCCCTAATCGTATGTAGGTATTAACTGATGTTAATTTTACTGGTGGTTGAGCTCCAGTGACGGAGCTCGCGGGCGTAGGCACCACCGCATTTCCTATTATACTTGCCGCTAAATGATAGTGTTCAGCACTATCGTGTTCCGGTCAGGTGGTAATGTACGGCCCTGTGATTTCCGCCACAGAGGCATAACACCTCAGGCCTCAGGAGTGGTAACGCATCTGCATTTTGACCTTGGTCTTTGTGTGGGTGTCTATAGGCTGCAGTCATCACTTAACATCGATGTGAACTGTATGCTTGTTTGCCATTTCAATTACATAAAAAAGATGACCTCCCAGTAACGCCTTAAACCGAGGTTCGTACTCAAACGGGTCTCCATTAGGCAGTTTTACTAGCAGTAGAGTTCCAGTAAAGGAGCTCGAGGGCGTAGGCACCACCGCATTACCTAAGCTATCTGCCGCCGAATGGAAGTGTTCAGCACCTAGAGCAACGCGGCCCACCGGTCGCGGCGGAGCGGAGGAGCCATAGCGTGTATTGCCGATGCAAAACAGTCTGTCATTTTTTGCGGGGGGAAATGCTTGAGACACACACGCACACTGCAAAGATCGTCTATTACTACGAAACTCACACCTTGACTTTAACAAAATACATAAACATCTAGGCGACGGGTATAGGCCCATTTGGGCTTGTACTTTGACAGAGGGGAAAGCCTGCATATGGCTACTCCCCTCCGGTGTTGCTCTATGGTTCAGCACTATCGTGTTCCTGTTAGATGGTAATGTTTTAAAATTGCTTTGACACCTCTAGTATTCATACGGATAGCTTATATACTGAGTCCATTAAAGTGTTAGTAAATGAATATATTGTCGGCTCTGTCTGATAAAAGAAAGCATTGTTATTAATACATATTTCTAGATATTTCATATATCATTACATACATATATTATCGCCGTAACCTTCAGTTGTTTGTTTTGAGATGTTGGTAGGTACTCTACTGATACGGTTGCATTAACTAGATCGTGGTATTTGAAAGACCATTTTAAAACCGATGATCTTAATTGTCTCTGTGGCTTAATGGTAACTGGCTACCATTGTTAGACTCTCACGGCCCCGCACGAGGTAGACCGACGACCGCTGGATGAGAGCGGCCCGGACCGTTCGTTGTCGTTGCCTTGGTACTCTACCACCAGTAGAAAAATGATGATGATATACTGAAATAGAAATAGAAATAGAAAATATTTTTATTTCGAATAGATCTTTACAGATACTTTCAAAATGTCAATAAATCATAAACTACCTAGAGCGAATAACCATTACATATAGTAAAAGCAAAATAATATATTAATAGTAAATTAAAAATTAAAATTTAAACTATTTGGTTAAACATAATAATCATAAAATTTTTCAATTCCTTCAATGATAATACATGAAGAAAAAGAAAAACTTATTCGTCAAGATCAATGTTATTCACTTAGCAGAGTTCCAAGTGCAGTCACTACTGAGAAGAACTCCGCTACCCAACAAACTCAGTAAGAGCTCTTTTAAATGAGAGCTTAAATCTAGTACAGGTAGATTATCGTGAAAAATCAAATAATGTCAACGTCCATAGCATAGATGCAAATAAACTGCTATCTACTAAATGTGATGTAGCCCCTGCAAACCAGAACAGACCAGTCCCCACCAACAGCACCCGTTCACGAGTATGACGCATGTGACAGCCATTGCCCTCCTCGACCATTTTAGAGGGAAGTGAGCAACCCGCCACACGACGCCGATACTGATACTAATATCAGTAGGTATATGAGATTAAGGGCCCTAACTCACTAGGATGCCATGGCCACGTTGCCGGCTACGTACCCAAGCAGCTAGTATTGAAATACATGATACCTAGCTCACCCGGATACCGTGTGGCAACGTCTCCACGCCATACTAACTGCCGGCTGCGTAGCCGGCAACGTGGCCATGGCATCCTAGTGCAGCCAAGCAGTTAGTATGGCGTGGAGACGTTGCCACACGGTGTCCTGGTGAGCTAGCTATCATGTATTTCAATACTAGCTGCTTGGGTACGTAGCCGGCAACGTGGCCATGGTATCCTAGTGAGTTAGAGCCCTTATACATTCTTAAACTGTGATATTAGTTTGGGTGTAAGTAGGTTATGTAGATACTATACAGATACACTTACTTCGCTCACTACCAATGTGAACTTGTTCGGCATTGTCAATTTTATTGCGGCGCCTTCAGGCGAGTGTTATCTAACTCGACAAGGAGTAAGTATCTTATCTGTAGGTACCTACTCGCAGTCGTATTAGTCAGTAGTCGGTCTCAACAATATACTACTCCATATATTATCTATCAACAACCAATATCAATACTGGGAATGATTGTGTCCTCTCTAGAATGTGATTTATAAAATTTACTTTTAGAGGCGGTCGTAAAGTGTCCGGTAATCTAATATTTTATTGTACTATTTACCTATTTTTCGCAATCACACATGCGAGTGAACTTAAGAAATTAAAGAAAAAACGGAATGAAAAATTTTACTTCGGGCAGGAATCGAACCTGCGACCTCAGTATAACCAGTCCAGCCGCTTTACCACTAAGTTATCGAAGTCCCACAAAGTTTGTGGGACCGATGCCGATCCCTCATACCTCCCTAATGTGAATCAGCTTTTAATTTTTTAGGGTTCGTAATTTACCCCTTTTTTACGAACCCTAAAAAATGAAAAGTTGATTCACATTAGCGAGGTATGAGGGATCGGCATCGGTCAGTGATAGTGAAGTTACGTAAAGCTCGCAGTTCGATGCGCCCGCGCCGGTCGCCACTCAGCCGCGTCGTGTCGTCACACTCGCCACATCCGCGGTGTTGCGGGAACTTGGTCGTTATTAAATATTTTTAATCAACTTATTTGTAATGTAAGGCCCTATAATTTTTGCTACAGAGGTTATATATCTTAAGCCTTAATTGTGGTATTTTAGCCATCATTAGTCATGGTAGAGTTCCAGTGTCGGATGTCGAGCGATTAGGCCGTATTACCCAATATATCTGTCGTTAAATTGCAGTGTTCAGTACTATCGTATGGGCCCCATAATTTCTATGATAGCAGCAAATCAAGTCGGTCCTCAGGGATGGCAATGGATCTACATTGAGAACTCTAGTTTTGATTGCTAATGGCTGTAGGATTCACTAACCATCAATGTCGACAGAATAACCACCAAACAGTAGCATTTAGCGCTATCCTGTTCCGCCTAAATGGTAATACAGCTCCGTAATTTGAGTGGCAAGGCATCTGTATCTTTCAGTCTTGTGTCTATAATCTGATATTCACTTACCATTTTATACTATTTGGAATGTGATTGTTTGCTACTTTCATTTAAAATTTTAAAACTCTATAACTCTGTTTTTTAAAGACACGTTGAAGTAGTTACTTTGCTGTACTCAAAATATGATGGTAGCTATCAGGTTACGTCACAAACAGCAATGTACTCCAAAGTGGCTATCGAAGTTGTCGACGGAGATACATAATGACT
Organism: Macrosoma leucophasiata; assembly: GCA_036365455.1. Lineage (NCBI taxonomy): Eukaryota > Metazoa > Arthropoda > Insecta > Lepidoptera > Hedylidae > Macrosoma > Macrosoma leucophasiata. The sequence goes on along the minus strand of JAWQUS010000004.1, from coordinate 521,182 downwards.
TTAGAATCTTTAGATCTCAAATAATATAACTATTTAATGATTGCCTGTTACGTATATTATTGAGCAACAATGCAATGCCAGGTGGTTCTCTTTATAAGTTGACGAGGCAGTTTAATTTGACGATGCAATAATTGGTTTCTTGGAAATCCACGTAAAACAAACAATTGATCCGTGCAATGTCGGTCACCGCGATTTTAACGAACAAATAAATTATTAATAATCGATAATAAAATATTCTTTGTAATGTTTTAAAAAATCTTTCATACATTTTTATTTAATAATTTTTTCAATAGTTCAATAATCTATTAGTAACAAGTCACTACTGCTTGCTGCCTGGGTTCGACATCCGGATCGGGGTGTAAGTGCTATTAGATTTTTTTCCATAATTCAAAAGTTTGTATTTCCATATATTCCCATTGTCACCTATTATTACATAAAAAGGGATTGGAGAGAACGAATCGGGGGTGTTTGCATGTATGCTTGAATGTATGTATTCGCATCTGCCCACCCCTTCTTGGAATACTCGCGTGAAGATTCCAATCGACCTAAAATGATGTTTGCTAACAAATTCTTCAACAATTCTTTGTGTTTCAATTCCTTGTGATCGCTATCGCTGACGGTTTTAATTAGGCGTTGTGTTAATACTTGAGTGGAGATTACAACATGTTTGCAAAATGTGCACATTTGCGGGAAATCTGTTCGAGGAGCCATCTGCTGTGTCATTTGAAGTCAACCTAAGGTGTCAGGGGTGGCAATGACAATCTGTATTTTAACCTCTGGTCTTTGTGTATAGGCTACAGTCATCACTTAACAATGTGAACTGCATGCTTGTTTGCCACCAACAATACATTAAAAAAATGCAACGTACTACACCTTTGGGGAAAAATTGGCGTATTTTCAAATATTTCCTTTCCCGTGCCAGAAGTATGTATCAGCTTTAAAGCCTTTTTTAGCCATTCACAAGTAGCAATAATCAGTTGTTCATCAACTGAATTTGCTACTTTCGTTCACATAAAAACCATTGTGCGATACACTCTCAGTATTCTCACGGTTCGCTCTATTTGCAACTTGATGGGTGTAGTCCACACGTGAGCGTTGTTTATATTTTGTGTTCACCTTCTTTACTGTTATAAGAAGGAAATACGTTTAGTGGTCGCATGTGGGCCTAATGTTAATTAATAATTTAACCACTTAAAAACAAGTAAACTGGTAAGTGGAGTATTAGTGAGCTCATGGACATAAACACCCGGATCGGGTGATTATATCCACGAGCACCACGAGTGTAGTTAATAAAGTCCTTTCTTCTGCAAATCATTAAAGTCTACTCCAACTATGAGAAATCTTACTTAGTATGTAAGTATGTATCTTCACGCCAAGTCCGTAACGGGGTAGGCAGAGAGTGTAGAGCGCCAAATATCCCGGTTCTGACATACCTCTCGTGCCTCGTCTACCTTCATCTTACTTAGTGTTTTAGTTTTTTCCTTACTAAAGTCAATCTTCAGCTTAATCTGCTTTCCTCCTCTACTAGTAATTCAGGCTCCACCACTGCACAGAACAGTGTTATTTTCTGATAGACTGGATCAAGTTGGTTTGCCGACACTCGTGCTTTGCTGGATCATCTGGTACTCGGCTATATTTGCAAAAGTATTGTACGACATTCGCACGGCTCTCGATCTCGTGTATTTACGTTAATTGTGGCCAACCATTGTTCCTGCATCCGCTGACATCACGCGGTCCATTCAGCCATTGTTGGTGACCCACTTGCTCTCAAATACTCAATGAGCATTGTGTTGTGATGCACCCAGCGTCCATTGTCGCAGAGTCAGTTCATTTTGTTTATGGTAACCTATTTGGTTGGGGATCCTGTGGCCTTGGGATGTTTATTTGTGCGGGTTCATTGTCAATCGATATGGAGGAAGTCTGAAGTGCTGTCATAATTGGTTTGGCTAGAGGAATACCCTTTTGTTGTTAGATAAATGCGCTAAAAACGTCACGCCTGTATACCCGGGTAAGGGGGAAAGGCAGAGAGTTAATGCATGCATTCAAGCATTCATGCAAACACCACGATTTGCCAAAATTACGTCATACACACATTACATAATATCTTAATATATATAAATCTCGTGTCACAATGTTTATCCTCAATGGACTCCTAAACCACTTAACCGATTATAATAAAATTCGCACACCATGTGCAGTTCGATCCAACTTGAGAGATAGGATAGTTTAAATCTCAAATTATAGTCGCAATTTTAATTTATTGCTAATTATTTGTCTGTTATTATTTGACAGTCACAATTATCTGTTAACTCCAAATGATTCTAATAGATGTCGATACTTTTCGACTGGGTTGAGTAAGTAATCAATAGATGGCGCTGCTATGGTAAATCTACAAACGTGTCATATAAGCTACATTTTAACAGCATAATTACCACGTGTTGTTGACGCTATAAAATTAATTAAATTTATTTTGTAGTGAACGAAATACCGTATAATTCAATTATTTCCACTTTTTAAATTTTTGGTCTGAGCATAGCCGGCCACGTCTATTATATGTATAAAAATGCAACCCGTTTTCCTTGGTCACAGCATCACGCGTGAATGGCTTCACCGATCTGGCTAACTTTGGTTTTGAATGATTTTTGGAAGTCTAGGGAAGGTTTAAAAGGTAAGAAAATATGAAGGAATTGAAGGAAAACAGTAAAAACCACAATTTTATTTTTCCATACAAATAGTCCGTATCTATCAAACCTTTGACACCTTATTTCATTCTGAGGCAGTACGAAGTTTGCCGGGTCAGCTAGTATATTAATATTATTTGGAATCGCTTTTTTGGAATGACTTTGATAATTATTTGGTGAGTGAAATAGGTGGCGAACCTATTTACATCTCCGGGCACATTATCAAACTCCGAGAGTGGCACTGGGAAAAAACTTCCAGAAAGAAAATACCAATCAATAACTCCAGGGATAAAGAATACGCACCTTTATCTCTGATAGCCCCTGATGCGGGGTATCCAGATCCCAGCGTAGTACCTAATCGTGGCCTGCTACCATTAGGTAGGCTACTGCGGCCGCTAGATGTTTAGTTCATTCTTTATTTGCCTCGGTTGTTTTTTTTTATTTCTTTGAAGTCTCCAAGTGCCATCCTCACGCCTCGACCCCTATCAATTGGGAAAAAACATAAGTGCCGAATGGTATGGTGGTGTTTGCATGTATGTATATGCTTGAATGGCTGCTATTCCTCTGACACTGAGATGATTGTCGATACAGTTACCTATCGCATACACATGATAACTTCTTTAAATAATGTTGAGGTAAAGCGAAGTTTATTTTCTCATAGGCATCAAGCGTGACATGTGGTCGGAAGTGTGATGTGGGGCGCGCACGCGCTGAATATTGAGTGGCGCACTCGCATAATTTTTTAGGGTTCCTTAGCCAAATGGCGAAAAACGGGACCCATATAGATTCATCATGTCTGTCTATCCGTCCGTATGTCACAGCCACTTCACTCTGAAACCATTGACCCATCAGCTCACGAGAAAAATATGAGATATAGTTCGTGGCCGATATCGGCCAAATACGGCTAAACAGACTGACTACATACTTGACACACAGTAGATATATTTAGGTAGGTACTCCGTTAACAGCTTTATGATTTTTATACAAAAATTGATAATAAATATAAAATAATGATGGTCTGTATACTTGGCACTAAAACTAAAAAAATACATTTAGGTTTCGAAGATCATTTATTCTGAAAGTCTATAAAGATAGACACTTCTAAAGTGGTAAAATATGTCTCCCTCCCCGTCGCTTGGGGCGTAGGTAAGTAGGCACTATATTGCAAAACATCCTGCACCCTCAAGCGACGCATTAAAATAAATGTGTAACATATTTTTTCATGTGTTTATATTTGTGCGTGTGCTTGTATCTAACGCAATTCACATAACGGTGGCGATTATGACGGGTGCGGATCGATGGGATCGCGGTCGGCGCAGGCGCGGGCGCAGACGTGCAAGGAATGCATTGAATACTCTTAACTCTACCACACTTCGGTATTGCACTTTGAATTTATCTTGCGAAATTTGCCGCGCTTTCAAATTTAGATATATATTAATTAAAAGCCTGCTCACAGTTGAACCATGCATTGCACAGCTGGTTTTTAATAGAAAAACAAAAACAAACCAACAAAGTTTTTTTTATATAATGGAAGTGGCAAAGAAGCATGCAGTTCACATTGATGTTACGTGATGACTGCAGCCTATAGACACCCACACAAATACCAAGGTCAAAATGCAGATATATGGGCCACAAGAACGGCTGTGAACTGCGTGTTTGCCATATTCATAAAAAAAATGTATGGCAACAAGAACGGCAACGCGTCAGTTAAAATAGCAACAGATTATCGATCTAGTGTAGGTAACTGAACTACGTTCCGTTACCACAATCCTGATGCATGCCGCGTCCGCCGCCCGAGACGATTCGTCTCCATTGACACCACCCGTTTTTAACCGACTTCAAAATAAAATAGGAGGTTAGCATTTTCACATGTATAGTAGGTATGTGCCATTGTTGGAAATGTGGAAACACGTGTGCTAAATTTCGTAAGTGTTGGAATGTTTCAATATTTGTCCACGTATTTCTCAGAAACCATTTGTCATATTGGGATGAAAACTTTTAATTAGGTATAATCCGTTTTTTTTAAATGTAATGGAAGTGTCAAACAATCATCCAGTTCAAGTTAATGTTAAGTGATGACTGCAGCCTATAGACACCGACACAAAGATCAAGGTCAAAATGCAGATGCGTTACCACTCCTGAGGCCTAAGGCGTCATGCCTCTTTGCCGGAAATTACAGGGTCGTACATTAAACTAAAACAACTTTTTATGAAATTATCCAAGTTTCATAAAAATCGGTTTAGTAGATTTTAAGATATCACGCTTTTCTGGAGGAATCATGAATCTCAACAACAATCCCCGACGAGGTAGGCATTAAGATTAGGACTTGTCAGTTTCGTTTTTTAATCCTGTGTTAGTAATATAGCCCGGCGCTTTACCAAACTCGGTAGAAGGACTTGAAAGCTTCTGAAAATTAAAAGAATGTTATTGCACCTCGCTCTGAGCCGAAGATCGATCCTGGAACTTGACAATAATACACGTCACAGCGTCAGTTAGCATTTAGCTTATAATATTTGGTACACCAAGGTTGGTGGCAAACAAGCATCCAGCTCACATTGATATCAAGTTATGACTGCAGCCTAGAGAAAAACCAAAGGTCTAAATGCAGATGCGTTGCCACCCCTGAGACCAGAGTTGTTATGTCTCTGTGACAGTTGGTTACGGAGCCATATATTTTTCTGTATGTAGATTTCGAGCATATTTTTGCAAAATATTATTATAACTAATTTTTAAATTTTTGCAATCAATTTATACAGCCCGTGTTTCACATTTCATATTTAAAAATCAACAGGTTACAGAGTATTTTTTATTTGCGTCACTGAATTACACATTACACGCCCATATTTGTCGGACGAGATAACTTATCAGCACTTGTCCGATGTATTTCACTGTATTTGTTTTCATTCAATTCGTTCGATTACTGAATACTACACGATCAAAATACATATTACATAGCTGCACGTGTAGGTATGGAAATTCATTTCATCATTCATCATCATCATCATCATCACTCCAGCCAAATGATGTCCACTGCTGGACAAAGCATTCTCCAAAGACCCCTACAGCAGTGTTGTGCATCGTTAGGGGAGAAGTAGGTGTACATAGAACATATAGTATACTCAACAATTAATATTGCACATCGAGCCTACGAAATTGACAATCGGCCAGTTTTGACTTCGTAGAGCGTTATCTCTGCTGCACACTGCCTACGTAAGCACTGATAGTCCGGTATTGGTCAAAACTTCATCATCAAAATAGTCGACAAAACGTCAAATAGGTACGGTGCAAAAGAGATAACGCTCTACAGACCCGAAATAAGCCGACGTCTCCTTCCTAAACTCGATGTGCAATATTTATTGATGAGCACTGTACTAAAGTGACATAGACTTTAGGTACTAACCCATTCCCTGTCCCACTGCAAACTCAATAGCTTAAACAATGCAAATTCTCACATGCTATTGCATGGGACAGGGAAACTGATCGTTACTGCCGCCTGCTCCCCATGAGTAGTTAGTCATAATAGTAGTGAACGTTTAAAACCCAAGAGTGAAACGCCATGAATCATGATCTATCGTAGAAACTACTGATAGAGGATATAGATAGTCATTTATGAAATGAAACAAGTAATCAGTGTATCGTTTATCTAACCAGACACGCCAGCCGAATAAACGACCGTAATGATTGGTATTTATACTTGTGAATCAATATTTATAGTTCATTCCATGATACACTCGTAGTATGTACCTAATCAGCGCTACTAGAAATACTTAGAAATAAATCTATCGATATGGTTTACTGAGAAAACATATCTTATCTATCTTAATGCATTATCTTTTTGTGGTATAAATAAATTTTCATGAAGGTTTAAAATCTAGAAACTTGATTTAGCACAGAATTTGAACCTGCGAAGAAAATACCACCAGAAATCAAAATGTTTGTTTCCATTATTTTTATCCCTATTATAATTTTAAAATACGTTAAAATATGACGATATCAGGCCGATACGTTAATGAATGTGGCGTGGCTATCATCCACAAAAAGTATGCTTCAAATCAAGAGATAAGCACTTTCAAACAAATCAATGAGTGAAGAATATGGAACCCCCTAGAGATCAATACAAGCTAACTCGCAATAACAATACAGTTCCAGTCCCGAGCTGGAACACACTCCATTCACAAAAGGTTAAGTACAATCAGTACTCGCTACAGTAACCCTCGCTACACTCACATAAACACATGCAATATGCTCAATATAGACCCATTTAAATTAGAAAGCATCCTACAAAAAGAAAGTACAAGAAACACATTCAATCAGTTCACTAAACACATTGTCAACACCTTAAAGCAGTTCAACAATACATGAGATCACATAATAACTAAACTCAAAATACATACCTAACCCACTCTATACACACCTTTCATCTTGATATTGACTTAATTCGCCCGTAAACCGTAGCGAGGACTTCTGTCAAGTCATTTACAACATTACTTACTCCTCCTGTTTAATTATACAAAGGAGAAAAAAAAAGTACTTATTTAAAACTGTAATATCGATTCCAATCTCGTTGTGCCAACAAGAAAAAGCGATAGAGGATACTTGATCAAATTCAGTTACACAATTCCACCGCGATCGAGTAATATCGTGTGAGTGTGCTAGTGTAGCATTCAAGAGTACCAATTGATCAGTTCTCGATCCTAATCCTCAATCTTGATTGGAATAGAGTGTCAAGTGTAAGAATAATAAAAATTAAATTTCTATTTATTAAAATTCGGTCATTGCCGAATCAGAGACATATCAGCTTCGGTCCCAGAAATACAACGTATCTACATTAAAATCTTAGATTTTTTGTTTAAAGACTACACTACAGTATTATCACTTACCATCAATGTGAACTGTATTCTTATTTGCACTTCTCACTGAGTTTTGCAACCGAGTTATTTGGCGCTAAGTGCTCTTTGCCTACTTCGTAAGGGGTTCATTCAGCATTTCTTCTATTTTCGTCTTGTCCTTGCGTGTGCTGAAGGCCGGTGGCTATTACGGTGATTGTGCGTCGGCGGCGGCGGTCGACGGACGTGCATCCTCCTTACCGTGCCTGCCGCATCCTGGCCTACGCCGGACCTCGTCTCTTACGCCAAACAACACCAATTTGGACAATCGCTAAGTCATGATAAGATGCTCCTTTTTTACGCACCAATTGAGGCTTCGGTAGCTTACTGGTGAAGCGGCTGGACTGGTTATACCTACTGAGGTCGCAGTAACAAGACGGCGAGGCCGGGGCCTTAATCTACGTTAGCGACCTTCTGGTTGACCTATAACTGCCGTATCCCGAACTGCGCTGTACCTCGCTTCTTACAACACACGACACCTATTCGGATTCAACCAATCGCGAAGTAATTTTATTGGCCGTACCTTAAAAGGGAAAAACGTAACCCTTCCAAGATCGATCAATCGCGCATCTTTGTCTTTTTGTCCCCGAAGGCCGGGGTGTTTTCGGTGTTCTGTACTTCGGCGACGGACGCGCATCCTCCTTACGTAAATCCAATAATTCCTTCCTTCCTATCCTGGATTACATTATACATCCATATTTTATTACGTGATTGGACGATTTCGAAGACTCCCTTTAAAAGTTTCAGTACAAAAACTTCTCAATCAGAAAAAATATCATTTATTCCCTTACCCGTGCCTGGATCGCATCTTAACCTAGTCGTTTAATTTTTTTTTTTTTATGTTACGAAAGTGGATAATTAGCGTACAATTTTCCTACGTAAGTGTTGTAAGTGATAACTGTAGCCTATTGATATCTACACAAAAATGCCATGCCACCTCCGAGAACTTAGTTGTTATGTCTCTGTTATAGTCATTACGGGCCATACATAACCACCTAACCGGAACACGATAATGCTGAACACAACCATTTGGCGGCAGATAGGTTAGGTAATGCGATGGTACCTACGCCCTCGAGCTCTTACATTTGGAACTCTACCTTTCATCTTTCACCTTATTCGCTTTCTAACCCTATCCCGATCGTCTCCGATATACTGCAATATACTGTTTAGTGATATGATTTGTCTCTGAACACTTACATTTGATTGGTTAGGTCGAACGTTTTATTATCAACGCTAGTAGAGTGAGCGGTGTTATCTTACAGCCTTGTCTAGCAATTATTTAACTGTCGTACAAGCCAGTGATATTAACTCGCATATCGGTCGTCTTAAATATTTCGTTTGCAAGGTTATGTTGCATACTAATTGTGACTACCTGACCGGTTCTTTATGTTCTGCTGATAGGTGCCGCGACTCATAGTTGATGTCGGTCAATTTAGTGGTTCTTTTTTCTCAACGGCTCTAAGGTGGTCAACTTGGTAGAGTTCCACGGCATAATCTTAACTATGTTTCATATGCCGGCACTACACGTCGACAGATGCATCTGCAGACGTCATCTGCGTATGCGTCCGCCGACGTGCAGAGGAGGTGATTTGAGCGTCTGTGGTAGGTATTTAACGTCAGCAGATGCGTCTGCCTCAGATCCGATTTCGTCGGTTTTTTTTTTGCACGCATCAAACGATTTCGGCGCGAACGTTCGATGTCTGTCGACGCATCAATTTAATCGGAATTGCGATTGAGAGCATCCACCACCTTCTTCTTTTCCATTTCTTTTTAATAACTCTACTGCGATGCACACTGAAATAGTTAAAAGTGCTAAATAGATAAATAGCTGCAGCAGCTACGGTCTCAATATCTATATTTAACGTTAATATTAAATACGTGTGGCGTCTGTCGAGAATGAACATAGACTGATCGATCTAGAGATGTGTGGACAGCTCATGTAAATTCATCTGCGGATGCATCCGCCAGTGTCCGCGGACCCATCTGTCCACGTGTAGTGCCGTCAATAGAGGCAAAATAAATTAGGGCTCAAGGATCATGTCATAAAGTGGCAAACTAGTATACAGTTTAGTTCTCAGTAGTGTCAATCTATATTGAAATCTTTGGTTTTTATGTGTAGAAATTTAAAGGCTATGCTATTGCAGTTCACATTGATGGTATTCACTTACCATCAATGTGAACTGCAATAGCATAGCCTTTAAATTTCTACACATAAAAACCAAAGATTTCAATATAGATTGACACTACTGAGGTCTTTTAATTGTTATGCCTCTGTGTCGAAAACATAGGACCGTACCCGGTGGCCCGTGTTGCTCTATGCTGGCATGCTTCTTTTAGATTTTCCAGGTATTCACAGTTGCTGTGTACGAGTAGTCGGCCTTAAGGAAAATTCCAGGAGTATACTTTACTACGTTGGACATCAATTTGAACGCCACTTTGCTTAATACATTGCGGTTTTCCTAAAATTATCGTAATTATCACGTTATGTCAAAACAGCCATATACTGCCAAGTCTATGACAGAAATGATGTCAACCGTATACATACATAATACGTCTTCGGATCATATGATTAGTATTAGGATTAAAGTAATTGATTACACCCTAATCAATAAAATGTATTACATGTTACATAAGGCTCACTACCGTGACGCGTGTGCGGTGTTCGGTGGGCAGAGATAATGAGTGAAGTAGTGAAGCAAGCTCGTGATGTTATGATTTACTGTATTCATTAGGCAGTGGATCGTCCCGCGGCTGCTCACGACACGATGCTTCTTTTTTGTGTAGTTTTACTGCACGGTTATGTGATTCTGAAGGAGAGGCCAGAGTCGAATACATTCATCAATCTATTTACAATTCGCCAGTTATATCAAATAATCACAAAAATTCTTAATTGTACTTTTTATTTTTCGCAATAATACATGCGAATGTTCTTTAATTTCCAAAAATACTTAAGTATGTATGTCAGTAGAATATCTCATTTTCTCTTTTACAAACTTATAGCAAAGAGATAAGGAACAGAAAAGGAGTGACCAATCTTTTCAGTTAGTCGGGTAAAATGACACACCGACTGTGTGACCGATCAGTTACAATCAAGAGAAATAGGCACTCGCAATTAAAAAGCAATATTAGACACGAAACAAACCATCACAAAGAGTTATGATACGTACCTTTTTAATTGATATTGAAGATACTTATATATATACATTTCATACACACAGTTAATTGTTATAGAGATAATAAAATATCACCGAGCCTCGCTCTAGTAAGCACTCACTACTTTCACTGGGTTTGAGCTAGCACTACTTGCTGATAGCTTCTGAAATACATATTGAAAAAAACTAGATGTTGAGTTAAATTAACTAGACTACGCTTAGCGGTTGAAATTTAACCGCAATTAATTTAATTTGTAATTTTAGTCATTGAGGATTTTAAAATTTTATCTTGTCAAAGAGAAAATAAAAATGTAAGGTCCACACCTGTGTAATGTTAAATATTATCTAGGCATTCATTTTTTTTTTTGCTAAAAATATTTTCAAACAACTGCATCATTGGTCAACGCCACTACTAAAAGCTATTAGGATTTTTTTTAAACTTACGTAACTGACGAATTGCAAGTATTTGCATATGCCACTTGAATGCATGTATACATTTACCTTTGCCTACCCCTTCGAGCAATACAGGCTTCAAGTTCCATAATATTTTAACACAAACTATTCTAATGTGTGTTGTGATTCTTTTGACGATGTTACGCAATGATTAAAAATGTATAATATTATATATTTTATATTAATATTATAAATGCGAAAGTAACTCTGTCTGTCTTTTCACGTCCAAACGACTAAACCGATTTTGATGAAATTTGGTACAGAGATAGAGTTGAGTTTGAGAAATAACATAGGCTACTTTTAAACGACATACACGCGGGCGAAACCGCATGCAACAGCTAGAATCATAATAATGAGGAGAAAAAATAGCTTTAATTTGATTTATAAATAATACATGTACGTTATGGCCGTAAAAAGTTATCGGGGCGGAACGAAAATATGTAGGGGCGGCCAAGTGCGCAACGGCAGCCGTAATTTTTCAGTCTTTAAAAAAAATGGTTTTTCTTATTAAAAAAACAAGTAAAAAATTCTTTCCCCAAAAAAAATATAAAAATTACTTCCGGCCAATTTTTTGATAGGCATCCTAGTGGATATAAATATTCTCTAGATCATAAATATGCGTAAAAATTAGATTTGCAGCATATCTGGATGAACGAAATGATTCTGCAGTGGGATCCTAACCTATTGCTTGTTTGCCACCTTCGTTACATTAAAAAATGGACCTTGACAGTCAAGTGTTACATTTGACTCCTGACGTGTTAGAGAGACGAGTATTGTACATATGTTTCTTTTTCACGAATTCTCTCAAATTTTATAATGAATTTTGTTCATCTCAATGCCATCTTGTTGAAATCTGTCTATATCACGTCAATAGTCAATAGACTCGCCCGTACGGGACGTCCCTGCACCAGGTATAGGGACTTGAAAATGGTAAATTTGGGTGAATGCCTGTGAACATGGCTGTTTATCCCTCATAAAGATACCTGTGAAGCTATTTTTACTTTATTAGTTGCTTCACAGACTTTTCACCTACCAAATGTGCGTTAATTTCACCGATGACTTATAATATGTACGCGTCGCCATTCCATCCATAATAAAATTAACCGTTATTGGTCGCCGCTAACCGTAGAGCAACACGGGCCACCGGCCGCGGCGGACTGGAGGAGAGTAGCCATAGCGTTTAATATCGATGCAAAATAGTTTGTAATTTTTTGCTGGGGGAAATACGGGTGACACACTACAGAAATCGTCTATTACTACGAAACTCACACCTTGACTTTAACAAAATACATTAATTAACGATTGCACGCACACATTTAAACATTTGAGCGACAGGCATAGGATCACTTGTGCTTGTACTTTACATGGAGGAAATGTAAAATGCGGCCTGCATATGGCTACCCCCCTCCGGTCCGTCCGGTCCGGTGCGGCTGGTGGCCCGTGTTGCTCTATGCCGCTAACGTAGTTCCAGTTGGGTTAGGTCGGGCACCTCCCGTTACGTTAACGTAGACGCGGTAATCTCTGCGTATTGAGATGGCATGATGTCAAGAATGCTCATGTTCTTCGATTATAATAATCGTTCTTTATGTCAGTGGCAAATTTACAAACAGTTTTATGGTAAATACTAACTTCAGCCACAGCCTTCCTATCGTTTGTCTACATAAAGTCTCTAGCCCCCTTATTCATAAACGTACATTAGATACGTTTTAGCTATAGAATGCTTTGTCTTTGTCACTTGCATTGTTAAATGTGTAGGATAGAAAAGGACAGAGGAGAGATTAGCAACACTTTATCTAAAATACGTTTATGAATAAGGGGGTAGATTATTAACTGTAGCGTCATTACTAATCGAGAGGGTTAGACCTTTTTACCAGGTTATTACTCGGCCTTATAACAGTCTAATGTTTAACAGTAACGGCTACACGTCTATCATATTGTGTCTCATAAGTTTTAAGATGTTCTTATAAAGATTATTGACCTGCTGCCGACAGGACGTATCGTCCGTGTGAAATGTGTGAACAATCGGTGTTGTGTTGGGTTCAGTGTGCGATCAAGCTATCAAATATAACGTGAACACAAGTCCAGCCAATTAAAGATGTATTTAAAGAGCCGGCATCGATAGCACTCTGAGCTGTGAGTGTGCACATGCGCGGTACTTCAGCTCTTTGTTTGTACCTTGTGCACTTTTGCAACTCGCAAATGCATCCTAGTGAATTTATTTTTGGAGAGAAAGATGAAGAATTTAGAATATTTCGTAATCATTATATTGATAAACACATTTAAAGTATCAGTAGTGGTTTTAGGCGATTCAAAACGATACATTCTATTGATACCTATTTTAACTATGAAGTATTTTTGGACCATTATTTATTGTATTAACCAACGAATCGGTTGTTATTCACTTTAATTTTATATTTGTAATTTGAGCTTTTCAAGAAAATTTTAATATTTCCAAGTGATGAAATGAATTTTGAAAACTTTGATAACAAAAACGAAATTGAACGTTTTCAATTTATAAAAGTTTTAATTCTGTTCATGGCATCCAACTTAGTAAAATCTTGATAAAAGCGCAAAAAATGTTTTATACCATAGGACATTATTTAAAAAAAATTGCATTGAGTAGGTACCTACTCACTTTCTACCAAACCGGTAGTACTACTGGATTTGAATCTAATTAAATGATTAGCATAAACATTTTCATCAATAGCAGTAAACATTTTAGGTGTTAAATTTGACCCAATCAATTTATCATAGGAAAATCCAACATCGCAGTTAAAATTTGATTTAATTTACAATTTAATTTGGATTTTAGATCAGTATCTTTTAGATCATATAAAATCATATTTATTCAACTCATACCATCAAGCATTGCATTGCACACATAATGGTTCGGGCTGCGCACGCGCCGACATTTGATACGGACAATTTGTGTCGCGTCGCCGTCATCCTGCCTTCAATTGTGATGCCATCTTGGATCACTTTATTTTTCATTTTCATTGCCTTTAGAAAGTTCGCTTCGCTTGTTAGAAGTCTAGCAAAAACTTCCGAATTAGTTTCAGTGCGCTTTGTTACGACGATTGTTTATTCACGCTGTTATGATTGTAAAAATATGACACTAGCGCGCGCATTGCGGCCCGCACCGGCTTCTCACGGGTGCAATTTTGGTCGCATGTGGCACCCATTGTTCTCCTCAACCATTTTGAAGGGAAGTGAGCAACCCGTCACGCTGAAGGCATCTGCTACCATCCTATTGGGATGATTTGACTGGCTGCAATTGGAAGAATTCTCCACCACTAGTGGGCGGTGGGGTCGTCATATCCCAACGCCTTAACAAGCCCAACGCTGCCTTTTGCAACTTTATTTAAAAAAATGCAGCACCATAAAATCATCTCTTCGTAACGGTCCAATGACCAATGAGAGACCTTGACCACGACCTACATTGTTTTGTGCGGCCCTTGGTCAATCATCTGACTATTGTCTCGTCTAAAGTTCTATACAACGCGACGCATCGCAAGAAGTGGACTTTGTATGTCTGCCGGTCGGACCAAGGAGTTGTATTGTCGTAAATGATAATGATTTTTTTTTGACATCGTCAAGCGTAAAATTGTTTTTAGAGTATTTAACTTTTTTTATCAACTTTCCGCAAAATGGTATTGTACAGCACTATTGTGTTTCGGTCATGTAGAAGGTAATTTACGACCCTGTATTTTACGGCACAGAGGCATAATATCTTAGGCCTCAGGAGTCGCATCTACATACAAGAAGTCAGGAAAAACAATTGGGTGAATCGCGTTGCAAGTATAGAGGTCCTGATAACAATAAGGTATTTCGTCTATTTTTAGAACAGATATGAATCAAATGAGTAGTTGCGGCGACCGCCACTCTGCCAGGAAACTATTCATTTCAGTTGTAAAGCTCAACGGCTCAGGATGAATGGGTATTGTTAGCGTGTGTTCAAGGATCTCCATTTTTTATGTCATGAAGTGGACAACTTGGATACCGTTCACATTAATGCTAAATGATTACTGTTTAGCGGCAAGTAGATTATGTAATACGGTGGTGATGGTTATTTATTAATTTTGGTTCAAAGTGTGGGCGGCACAGAAATCTTCCTTGTTGGGAATTTATTTATTTATTTAATGAAGCTCATAAAGCAGATTACAATCACGTTTTTTTTATGTCGTGGAAGTGGCAAACAAGCGTGCAGTTCACATTGATGTTAAGTGATGACTGCAACCTAATGACACCCACACGAAGACCAAGGTCAAAATGCAGATGCGTTACCACTCCTGAGGCCTAAGCTGTTATGCCTCTGTGCCGGAAATTACAGGGCCGTACATTACCACCTGACCGGAACACGATAGTGCTGAACACTACCATTTAGCGGCAAGTATATTAGGTAATGCGGTGGTGCCTACGCCCTCGAGCTCCGTCACTGGAGCTCTACCACCAGTATTAATACCAGTTAGAAATAATTTAGAAAAGTTTTGATCTGAACATTGATTCATTGACATTTCATGCTTAGTGGAATAGAAGTCAATATCACTGATTCCCCAACCGGGTCTTAATATCCACTAGGACTGTCTCTGTGACATGTTAACACCACAAAGTTATATCGGTGACATCTAACGAGACCATTTAATTTATTTTGTTTGTTTTTGACGTGTCATAAGAGGTGCCTGTCACCCTAAATGAATAAATGAATTTCTTATTCTGATTCATTCAGCAATGCAACGCAATTGAATTTCTGAAATGTGTGCTTGAGTCGCTATACTGTGAGAACCGGCCTCGAATTTACACGTCTTTATGAAATCTATTCTGCACTCATATCTGCAACAATGCTGGACTGTTACCAGAGTCCTCTTTGTCCTCTTTAAGCGACCAATACAAATTGCCGTTTCGAAGCCGGTCTCTTTAAATCCAATAAAATATAAAGTCTCCAGTCTCTAGTGTTCATAATACATATTGAGACCAAGTCCGTAACTTACGAGAAGAATTTTTAAAATATGATAAATAATTGCTTATCTTTTGTCATAGCTAGAGAGAAAAATGTTAATTTTGATTCCGCCCTCAGACAAAACCATCCAAGCTTGTCGTTAAATGAATTTTAATAGATCAATTTGTTTTTTTGATTTGATTGAATACTTTTTACAAGGAACCAGTGATTGAAATACAAAGGACTAAGGACCATGTCCATTTAAAAGTCACTTTAGAATAATATATCGTAAGGTAACAGAATTAAAATATTTTAGTATCAACATGCTTGCTTAGTCTTTTTTCTACAAGAGCATCTTATTATCTTGATTTTGAAGACTCATAAAGTTCAATCACTTAAGATTTATCGTGAAGTAAAATGCTGAAAAAGTTGACTTAAATCAACTTTATTACACTGTCAACCGTAAAATACATATTTTAATGTATAATGAGTTAACTTGTTTATTGACATAATTATTTTTTCTGCACATTTTATTCGGGCCAAGTCGAACGCTGGACACTTTTTTTATATCTTGAAAAGTTTCTTCACTGTTAATGTACTTAAAGTCGAATTAGAGACAGAACAAAGTGATAGCGTGAATCAGACCCTGAGACAACTGATGCAGGCGGTCGGGTGTCTGGCTCGTGTTGCAAAGCTGTGATATAACACTTCATTTGGACTTCTTGATTGGCCACATTACGCAACGACAAAAGTAAAATGACAGAACAAGTTGTCCGTGACGGTTTTAGGATTAAAACTGATTTCGTAAAAAATGTATCACTGTAATTATATTATTTGACGAATCATTTGGGAATGCGAAAGCTGTAGTAAATTTGACAACAGTTTTTGTGTCATTTTGAATGATTTGGCGTTTGAAAAAGTGTCTATTGTATATCTGCTATTTATGTCTTTTATCTCATGTAATATTTAAATTGTATTGTAAGGAAACTGCGCTAAATTAACAATCACTCCAAAACAATTCCAGGTGGCGCGTTCGAGGGCGTAGAAGACCAAGTGTCACCGTTCGGGTATGGACGCGGAGAAGGCGTGGACGCCGGCCACGGGGACCCCGAGTGGATCTGCAGCAAGGAAAAGCCACGCTACGACCAAATCTTCCAATCCCTTAACCCCGTCGACGGCAAAGTCACCGGAGCCGGTATGCCCACCCGTCTCACGTACCCACACTTACACATCACAGACTCAACGTTACAGGCTCTGCTCTCTACCACACACAATTGCTCCCAACTAACCCAACTCTGCATGCAGCTGCACCAGAAAGACGAGAACGATTCATTCGATAGGATCGCCGATACGTTGGCCGTGGCCACGCAAAACCAAAGCTTGCTCTCGCAGTTTTTGATGAACGAGTCTTCTAACAGTGGTCGGATATCTTCGGCTGTCTCTATTCATAGTATAAATGAACCAGTGATCGAAACTCCGGATAGTGAGCATGAAAAGTTAGACGAAGATGTTGAATCTGATGAAGAACCTGAACGGGAAATGCCTCCATTGAATTTAAATCTTCCTGCACAAAATAACTCCATATTTCATCCTATTATATTTTTAGTTAAGTTCATATTTCTCCTGATATTGAACATAATAGCGATTACAATAACGGTGGAGTTCCTATTTAAAGGTATGGTTTACGCGTTGACCGGTCAATTCTTTATAGAATTCTCGGTTAAGAAGTCGCCGCAGGGGTGGTTTGAGCACGCGAAGGTCGCGGCTTTTGGGCCTGAAGAGGAAACTGTTCGAATACACTCATTTCTTGAATTGTTTCAAAGAAATAGTTTGGGTAGCATCTTTAAATATTTAGCTCATTGCCTTCATATGGTTTGAAGCGGACGGTGGTGGTAACTCGTGGTTGTAAGTAGTGGTTATTGTATTCTTGAGTTAAACTCATGCGAGAGCGAAATTGAAGATTTCTTTTTTAATCTTCGAGTTATATCAAAATCTGTCACATGCCATGACTGCTCTCTCATTGTTGTCAGTGTAGTGGACGATGGATTCTCCACAGCGGAGACCAGGGGTTTGGACTTTTTTGCTTTCTCTTGTGATAAGAAAACGATAACGTAATTTTAGGGCGTAGTATATGAGTAGGCATAGCGTAGTGTATCTCGGGAAAGCATGGCATGGCATGGCATGGTATTCACCAGTCTTAGGAGTTGCAAGTTTCACAGCAAAGATGGCGCATTGAAGGAGTTTGTGTATGGTACTTAGATTTGAATTGCAGGATAGTTTTGTTGCATATATTTAATTAAGAAAATACATCTTGCAATACGGTAGGTAGGTAGACCAATGTATTATATATTTAATCATATACTACTTTTTGTATCTATGATCTTTCTCGTCTTTATGGTTTTTAGTGCAATTTTATTTTTGAACTTTTTTCTTAATTTATCTTGTATATTGTAAGAAAACACAATGATCATTGTAAAATAAGATACATACTAATAAGATTCTCCAAAGACATTTAACACATAGCACTCGACATTAACCAATTAGTAGAAGTTGTCGCGTCATAATGTACTTATGTATTATTTAATCTTCAGTCATCCCAATGCACGTTACTGTTTATATGTGTCGGTGTTATATGAATTTAAATGCTATGTACTAACAGTTATATTATCTATAACAATGTTGCCATGTTTCAATATATTGTAAAGTGCCTGAAATTGTCAATTTATGTTAAACGCACTCGTTGTAATTACGTTTATATTTATAGAAATCGGATTTTATTTCAATGCATATGAACGAAATAATTCTTTAAACTCTACTTTAATTATACTTATCTTTTAACTAATTATAATTTTTAATACCTATGCTTTCAAAAATTGGTTTCATCTGTGAAGCATTTCTAATTACTACAGTTTTCGTAGTTTGAAATTTTGATACAAATTCAGTATTCTGCTGAAAATTTAAACGTCAACCTCTAGCTATATTACTGAAAAGAAAAACTTCTAAACCAATCATATGTAGAAACTTTAATTTGTGGGTATTCCTAATGCACCCATCGCTACAAACTTTCGCATTCGCAATCCTATATTGTTACGAATTAAACACAAGAACACCTAGATTACTTAAAAAGGATCATCATACGTAGGTACATCCATTCCAAAAACCGTGTATAATTTGCCAAAATCAAACCACCTTCCACGTTCTCTCGACAGCCGCGAAAACGGAGATGGTGAAGTCGAAGCTGCCGAACACCGTGCTCGGCAAGATCTGGAAGCTGTCGGACATCGACAAGGACGGGCTCCTCGACGACGACGAGTTCGCGCTCGCCATGCACCTCATCCGCGTCAAGACGGACGGCCACGACCTGCCCGCCGACCTGCCGCCGCACCTCGTGCCGCCTTCCAAACGCAACTAGGGGGGGCAGATGTTCGTGTGAATCATCGTTGGATAATGAAGCAGCGTATGAAATGTTGGATTTTTTTTTTGTTAAATAATGATGAAAGGGGAGAATATAGGACATTATGATAATTTTGATACATTTGTGTGAATTTCTGATTTTGGAAAGGTCATGATGCCCCCATCATGATGATGATGAGTCATAGCTCCTAAAACGGTGATAAAGACGACTGCTTTATTTGTTGGTTAACCGGGGTAAAACGAGGGTTTTCTGCACCTCATCCGTGCGGAGACGGACGGGCGCGACCTTCCGTCCGAACTGCCGCCGCATCTCATGCCGCCTTATAAACGCAACTAGGACTAACTAGCGTGGACAAATGTTGCCTCTCGCTCTTCTATGATCTTACATAATGAAGCGGCGTATAGCGAACTGTGTGAAATGTTAGATTTTTTGTTAAATAATGATGAAATGGGAGATCATGATATTATTATCATGATAATTCCGTGTAGATTTCTACTCGTCATGTCTGATTTTGGGAAGGTGGTGATTCCTAAAGCTACTCCTAAGGTCGCCTAAGCGTTAATCCTTAAATAAAGTGTGTGAAAAGACACGTTTCAGAAAGAAAAAATAATAGATCAGAAGACTGTGAAGGTAAACATTTTTGGGTTTCATTTACGTGTACAGTAAGTGTAGAGTGATTGAACTTCACGGATGAGAGAGGTATGCGAATTCTCTATCTACAAATAATTCGAGACATATTAAAATAAAACTAGTTTTCGGATTTATCTCGTGTATATTGAATAATCATTTTAGTTTAATATATATCTCTTCACGCCAGGTCCCTAACGGGGTAGGCAGAGAGTGTAGAGCGCCAGTAATCCCGGTCCTGACATACCTCTCGTGCCTCATCTACCTTAGTTTAATATAAGCGAGATAAATCTGAAAACTAGTTTAATTTCAATGAGTGTAGCTTTTATTTATCAATGAGTGTAGCTCGCGAAAACCTAAGAAAATATCTACTAAATTCGAGACTTGTTAACTATCGATATATTGTAATCTAATTATTCGACTCGAAATTGCATTTTAATATAAAAAATCATTATTATTTGAATATGGATTTCAAATTACTTTCGACACGACCAAAACACCTCACACTCCTCTATTTTTGGGTTTTCCATTAAAAGTTGAAAATTGATAATGTCTCATGATAATTGCACGTGTGATTATGATTGTATTAATATCGATTGTATTTGAAACGGAATTCAGTAAACATTTTAGAAATGTCTTTTGTTTCAATTTAATACAAGAGTACAGTAGGTAGTTGATTGTAGTCAAAAACCTACTCTTGTATTAAATTGAACTGACTATACCATAACAAAGAAAAATACATCAAAAGAGGCTTAAAGGGTTTAATGTTATTTTTGTAATGTTACTGGTAAACTGAATTGCTCAATACTGTCAAAGTAAGACTATCTAAGAAGAATATCGGTGTATATTGTAATTATAATATTTAGGTACAATATCTCAACATTCCTGTAAGTATTAAAAATTGTCTACATTTATAAAAAACATTTGAAATTGTCAATAAACAAGTATATTATATAATTTTTTGCAAATTTCAATATTTTTAGGGAAATTTTGCGTACGTATTTCGTTTCACCGTCTGTCGTAATTATTGTGAAGTAATAAAGGTAATTTAATAATGAAAAGCTTACGTATTGATGCAGTTTCCATTCAAGGCACTTTTCTTGTGTATTTAAAAGTTAGACCAAAAAATGCAGCATTATTAAAATTTCCATGTTATAGGAGAATATTGACTAAAGAATATTACTGTTTAAAAAGATTATTGGTTATTGTAATAATAAAATAAACATAAGCTGGTCTGTGTCGTACGTACGCACTTATTAAGTGTAAACTTACTGTCAGTCAATACTTTTCCTAAAGACGTTGTTACACTGTGTGTGAGTTGATGAGCAATAATTGCCCGGCAACATACCCGGAGACGGAGCAATCTGTAGCAATATTTTATAGAACAATTATTGTTTTGCGCAATATGCTCCAAATCTTGTATATGACGATATTAACCAACAACTTCATGAATAAATTGCTTTATATTGTTCAATAATTGCCCAAAATTGAGCAACATAAGTTACCTGTGTGCCCTCCTCATCATCATTTTTAATACAATCATGATCATAGTGTGTATATGAACAGCTGTGGAGTGTGGGCTGTGTGTGTTTCCCTTTGCCAATGCTAATCAATACATGTAAAAAAGTGTAGATACGCTTCTAACGTTAAAAACTGGGCACAATACTGTGATGTCACTGCACTAGCGGCGAGATTCTTACACGGCACGGCTTTTTGACTAAGAATCGAATATTTACTTAGTAAAAACGTTTTTACACGTCAGTGGAACAAATTAGTATTGAAATAAAGACTGATTCAAAGTAAAATCTGTGACTCTCGGTCTAGTTGTGCTCAGTTTCAGCGTACCACATTGGAGCGCAAATAACCTATCTACACTTTTGTTTTTACTTACTGAATTGCCCTTCGCAATGTGTGTGGCAGAGAGCATTCGCTTGCGTACGTCGAACAAAACACGAATGCTCGCTTCAATGTTAGCACGGGAATATTTCGATGTTGATAGGGTCGCTAGTCCACTGATGAGACGAAAAATGGCTAGTAGTTAAATTGCACTCAAATAGAAAACAGCCCATGTTATGTTTATTCGGTTGGTTTTCTGATACCATTTTCTTTTAACTTGAGTGACAAATATAAATTCAAAACTACTGTTATGAACAACAGTGTGTTTTCATAATAAATATTATAGAGTTCAACAGAAATTAACTACGTTTAAATTAAGAATTGGTTGCGATCACATAATTTCTCAACCTTTTATTTCGTGTCCGATGATATAATCCGAAAAATTATGTGCCCCCCTATTTTTAAATTCATTTTGAGGCTAACCGTGCGCATCTCGACAGTACTATTTTCAAGTGTCAAACATGCAAGCGAGTACTGGTCGGTCAGTGGACTAGTGGCCTACACTGTACACTTGTACACACCCTGGAGTGTTGTATGTAACGGTACTAAACTGTTGTTGTTGTCAGCGGGAGATAAAATTGTTGTTTAGCTTTACTATTAATTTATTCGCAGAGTATAAGTTGTTGGTGCTCCCAGAGTTTCAATTATAATTTTATCGATTATATTCAATGAGAAATTATATTATAGGTTCTTATTAAGTACATAATATTTTTTAGTTAGCGTTTCATTATTTGGAAATTTATTTAAAGTCACCTTATATTATTTAAATGCATGCTTTGACATTTCTATATATACTTGTAACTGAGTTCAGGAATTTTAGAGATTGAAATGAAATACCCACAATTACTGTTAGTTTATAGTGAACTTTTTATGTCGTAAATATTGACAACAGAAGGGAACCGATTTTACTTATTCGATGCTTTAATAAAGTATTTCGTGAAATAATTGTAGATTCGATTTTAGCGGAGATTATATATTGAGTTGTCATTGGAAAAAGTTTCGTTTCGTTAATATGATGATACAAAATTATAGTATCCAGACATATATATACAAGATATATTGCACATCGACCTTAGGAAGGAGAATTCGGCTTATTTCGAGTCTGTAGAGCGTCATCTCTTTCTCGCCTTACCTATGTGATGTTTGTCAACCATTTTGATCAAGTTTTGACCACTGCCGGACTATCAGTGCTTACGTAGGCAGTGTGAAACAGGGATAACGCTCTACGAAGTCGAAACTAGCCGATTGTCTCTTTCTTAAGCTCGATGTACAATATTTATTGATATTAAATATTTTTATCAGTCTTCAGCCTCTAAAATTTCTGGCGGTGGACTTTCGTTTGTCTTATAATTTAAGTTGTTCCTATTTGTGAGTCCCAGGACTTGTAATTATAGATGCATCCCATCCAAGGGCCTACGGAGGTGTTTTTATTGTTCATTGTACTTAGTCGAGTAGGTCATCATATTGTTACAATTTTTCTTTAAGTTGTATAATTTCCCCGGCATTTTCTATACGGCATTTAGTGTGGCCACTTAGCTCATACCGATCCTATACAGTTGACGTGCCTTTGCTAACGTAAGGGATATCTAATGGCTGCTTATTTGGTTTCTCAACATTTATATTTTACACAACGGAAAAGTTTATTTCCAATAGAAAAAATATATATATAAGTCTGTTTTACTACATGAAAGAAATAAACCTTGTGTTGCTGTAAAGAAGATTTATTGTTAGTTTTTTTTATACAGAGACTATTTTATTTAGGTAATATAAAACAATATGAACTCAAACCTGTAAAGAAGAAACGACAATGAAAGTTTATTCTTTCACTTTTAAAACATAAAATAATATAATATTAAAATTTTCATTGATTATCCAATTGTCAATCAACTCGTATTTAAATCTGTCATCTGACATTCTGAATTCGTTTCTTCTTTAAAATCAGACAATTAAAAAGTTAAAAACTATAACCAAACTTCATGGTAAGTAAACACACAGAGTGCGAAGAAAGAAATAGTATTTCTTTACATATATATTTATAATCACAGCTATCATTACAGGGAATGCCTAATGCGATAGAGTGGCGGTCTTTAACTTACTAACTAATTAATTAATTACAGGATAATTGTTGTGTATACTACTAGATATTACTTAGTACTATAACATAAAACATACAATGTCACCTTTGCGAACTCACTCAACTGGCATGAGAATGTATCGAGCATATCTTGAAGCAGGTTTAGGGTTAAAATATTGAGAACTAGAGGCCCGCCCCGGCTTCGCGCGATTTAATGTTACCTACCCTCTCCTCTTCACCTCTTCACAAGTTGGCAAACAGCATGCAGTTCACATGGATGGTTAAGTGACGACTGCAGCCTATAGACATCTACACTAAAACCAGAGATCAAAATGCAGACGTGTCGCCACCTCTGAGACCTTAGTTGTTGTCACTGTGATAGTTATTACGGGGCCATACATTGCCATCTAACCGCGTCACGATAGTGCTGAACACTACCATTTGGCGGCAGATAGGTTAGGTAATGCGGTCGTGCCTCCGCCCTCGAGTAGTTTACACTGGAACTCTACCACCAGTAGAAGTATGGTATGTTGATATTATTGCTATTAAAATAAGAATTCCATCAGCTGCTGAATATTAATTGTGTATAGGAGAATTAATAAATTATAGCAGACGCACTTGTTTTATCAAAAAGGCTGACTCATTGTATTTGTGTCTAGATGTTTCACCGATTTTTCTATATGCCGAGAAAGCAAATAAGTAGATCATATGCTTCGAATAAATGTACTCTGAAGTTAACTAATAAAGACTGCGCATTTCGTGCTATAGTAAATGAGATGCGTAGTTATTACACCGACTTTAGAGGGGTTAAGATAAAAATTCGAAGTAAAGTGCCGTTCACGAAAGAAGACTCCTAAGCGCGCAGCTGTGTTTGAATACAACTCTGATGAAGTTTCTTTTCAACATTCGAATATGGCATTAGAAAAACAATAGTATAAAAACAATACATGTTGCATTTGATATAATGCATATTTTATCCTAATTATTACTAGGGGAATTCTTTTGTGAAAAGCATTAAGTACAGTTTTTTATAGCCACGGGCTTTGAGCGCTGGACGACAGAGTGGGAATCTCGCATATACTTAATCAAACCACCCATCCATTGGACGAGAGACACATATAGCGCAAAAAAGGACCAATCACAACTGGCGGTTATGACGCATCGCGCGATGGGCCAATCATTGTATCGATATGATTGCTCTGCCCCCGCGCCTCACTCTATACCTCCACAGAGACCCATTTGTTCACTTCTGCTTAGATGTAGCAATCATTCAGTGCTCAGGATCCGTACCAATAGGTAGGTACTAGGTGGCTGGTTTATCAAGGGACATATTAAAGGACACAATCATTCAGACTCACCTAAATGTGTAATAAAGTTTAATTACATAGCGTCACATGACTGATCACTCAGTACTAATAATATATTGTCCCATGATTTACAAGTGACCCAGTGTGCCGCGGTGTGGAGTGGGACAGTTGGAGGCTTGCTGGCTCTTGCGGGAGACTTGTATGTAAATACGGTGTTTTGTATGTGTTACGTTTTTTCGAATGTATTTTTGCCTCGTTCCGTGACAACAGAACTGATTTGTTCGTGTAACTTATACGCACACAGAGAAATTAGTGTAGCTTTCTTTACACGAAACCGTCAACAATTTCATGTGAAAATTATTTCATGCAATATTTTTGTTGAATTACTATCTTCATAGTTTATCCCGTTTTTTCATTAATTTTAGTTTTAGAAACACTCTGTTATGCTTTAACTATATATAAAGACAAATCTTTATATATTTTCATATGTGCTATCCATGATATAATAAGTTTAATGAAATTGGAAATTATAATATATGTGAATCGATATCGATCAATGTTTACGTATTTCGTAAACATTGATCGATATCGGTTGGTATATTTTAATTGTGATTAATAAATATTTACATAAACAAGTGTGAATGTGTCTGTTGGCACTGAACGAGAGATATATTTTTACATTTTGCTACTGTGTGTACATAAAGATATGTAAATGTATTTATCATAAATTATACACAGAGTGTAATAAATAGTTAAGAAAGCAAAGAGTACTATTTATTTGTTACTTACCTTTACTCCTACACATATACCTACAAAACAGGGTGGACGAGTAGACTCGATAATCATTAAAAAGATCCGGCCGAATTGAGAACCGCCTCCTGTTTTTGAAGTCGGTTAAAAAATGGAGTAAAGTAAAGACAGGCAGTCTTTACCACCAGTGACAAGACACTCCAGAGCTCCAGTGGCTACAGTATTATTTACAATCAATGTGAACTGCATGCTTATTGCCACTTCCACTACATAAAAAAAGAAACACAAAATATGAACAGACGTTGACAATACTCATTAGTTATTCAAAATTCTCAGCCTTTTTTATTTAATGGAGGTGGCAAACAAGCTTGCCGTTTACACGCATGTTTAGTGATGACTGCAACCTATACAACGTGTAACAGGATTGAATGTACAACCCGAAACTAGTTTGTTCAGAATCGATAACCGAATCGATTTTAGGCATTTTTGATATAGGTAACATTTTTAATAAGTCCCAAAATTAATTACATTAAGAAAATTATGGTCACCCATTTGGTGAACAGTCAATACAAACGAAAATGAGACTATCGTCTATCCAAAATAAAATGCAGACGTGCATTTTACCTATTATTATTATTAATAATTTAAGAAATGAAATAGTGAAAATAAATCTTATTACTAGCGAGCGTTAAATAGGGGTTTGCGCAGTTTTAACGCAGATTAAGTTACATCACATTGCGACAGTGTACGTGTGTGAGTTGGTTTGTGTTTTATGTGCGGTCGCTCGTAAGTAGAGGTAGGGTAAGTATGCATAGGGTGTGCATACTGTTCGTACAAGTTGAGGACAACATGTTTCTTAAATAAAAAATATTAAATACTTAAACATGCTATTTCAGTTCATGGTATTACGATTATAACTCGATTTTTTAATCGAGGTGTTTAAGAGTGTGCAGTTACGTTTTGGCCCATGTAACAGGTGGCGAGCCTGTTGACATCTCCGGGCACATTACCAAACTTCGAGGTACTGGAAAATTTCCAGAAAATGGAAAAATCCCAATTGAACCAGAGATAAAGGACTTTACACCATTATCTCTGATAACCCCCTACCCGGGAATCGAACCCAGGACCTCAGCGTAGTAGTAGTGGCCTGCTACCACTAGGCTACCGAGGCAGTTAACATAATAAGCAGTTATTATGTTAACTGTCTCGGTAACTGGTTGGCTGGTTAGTTAATTAAATAAAATTCAGAGCTATACATTACCTTAACTAGAACACGATATAATTTTTTTTTGCAAATTAATTAAACATTGTAATTACTGAATACTGTTTCAATGTGTAATTATAAACATAAATGTATCTACAATTATTGTACATTTATGTAGGTTAGATACCTATATAAAGCTATGCTACTTTATACTTATACTATTTTTACTTTATAAAAGTTTATTACGAAAGCTGCCTATTTTTTACTAGTTCATAAAAAGTAAGTTCATGTTAGTAAAAGCAATGTAGATACGAAATTACCCCAACCAAGGCGACGTCGCGGAACCGAGACCCATATCCATGTCAATTACCTAGCATTAAAATTAAGTAATTAAAAAAAAATAGTAACCTAACCCCCTTATTCATAAACGTACATTAGATACGTTTTAGCTATAGAATGCTTTGTCTTTGTCAGTTGCATTGTCAAATGTGCACGATAGAAAAAGACAAAGGAGAGATTAGCAACACTTTAGCTATAATACGTTTATGAATAAGGGGGTAAGTGTTTAAAAAAATCAAGCGAGTATCCGAACTCTATCAAGCCGGATGTACCTAGTGGTAAGGCCTATCCGCTATGTGTTCACAGACTATCGACCTCGCTGTTCTTTAGTTTTTGACATCAAATTTACCCCATGAAACCCATTACAGAAGTAAGTTACATGTAAAATGTAATTTAGAAATTTACCCCTGGAAACCCATTACAGAAGTAAGAAAATGTAAGTTACAAAACTAAAAGGAAAAATCAGGACCTGGATATCTGGCGTTCCACACTCTCTACCTACCCCGTTAGGAACCTATTAGCATAAAGATATATTTTTCAAAATTTCGCCTCTAAGAGAAGGGGTTATATTTTCAATGATTTGAAATTTTTATTCACTTGGTTGGTAGATTGACTGGATATTTGGTATAAATTCCTACGCTTTAATCAGGTAATGGGACTCGAATACCCTTTTTTTTTTCAAATCGTCTCCCAACAGCGTCGATAAGGGTGCGTGGGTAACTGCGACTCACCAGTCAGAAGTGGAGATAGGATTTCAATGGAATCCAGGTGCTTTGGTATTAAAACGAAGATTTGGTGGAGACTAGGCGAGGGAGGGGGGTGAGGGGGAGCAGGGCCTCTCCTTAGGTAAGTAACTGCGACTCTCCCCTCGGAAGCGAGGATTTGATAGGGGGGTCCTCTCAACTCTCAACAACTCTAATGCTTTCGATTATGACATGGTCTTGTCAGGTTCGTACCGCCTCACTTTTGCCTGAAAGTGTTTCCGTCCGCAGGTACATGCTTTTGAGCAAAATATTTAATAAGAGGTACGAAAGTAACAAGATAACCTCATAATCGAAAACAATAGAGTAAGGCCATCGACGACACAACGCGTTTCTAGTAAAATACTTATAGCTAATATAGATAACAAACATGGATGACACATACAGGGGCGGCTTTACCTATAGTACAGGGTGTGCAATAAATACGGGCGTCGCCGTCTCAGGGGGCGCCGCGGCGCTCCCGGAGACAGCTAAGAGCATCGTCTTGGCCCATCATGGTACAACAATGATATGACAGAAGCGGCCAGCGCGGTGCCGACAGTTACCAAACGCGAGCGCCCTATGGGCGGCTTCTTTTTCGAACCTTTTTTTTTTCAACTCGAAATAAACCTTATTTCACTTATATACCTACGTAAGTAATATTGATTGCATCCTTCGTGGGCTAACGCCACCCTCTTTATAATAACTTAAACGTAACTTCACGCCTGTGAAGGGGTAGGCAGAGGTACATGCATGCATTCAAGCATACATGCAAACAACCACGATTCGCCGATTACGTTTTGGCCCATGTAACAGGTGGCGAGCCCGTAGACATCTCCGGGCACATTACCAAACTTCAAGGTACTGGGAAATTTCCAGAAAATTGAAAAATCCCAAAAGAACCAGAGATAAAGGACTTTACACCATCATCTCTGATAACCCCTACCCGGGGATCGAACCCAGGATCTCAGCGTAGTAGTAGTGGCCTGCTACCACTAGGCTACCGAGGCAGTTAACATTTTTTTTTTTAAAACAAGCAGTTATTTCATCTAATAACTAGGTATTCCAATTAGATTCCTAAGTATCTAGAATAATTTTATTGTGATGTGTTTTATAAAACACTATGAATAAAAAATGTAGCAGGCTAAGTAGGTATTTCTGCATGGAATATTAACTTATTGTTTTCATATCAAACTATATACCTAATTAATATTAATGTTTTCCCTTGATATTGACGTACAAATATAGTCCATCACTTCAATTACTAATAGGTATTATTATGCCGTCAGAAATTTTAAGGGTCTTCCGATATCCGATATATTTATTTGTAAGTAGGTATACCTAATATTATTATTTTCTTCAAAGTCAGTTTTTTTAGGGTTCTGGACTTTTAAAGGAAGAATAAGTAAACTCTTTTAGGATAAACCCTTTTGCTCCTTGGGCGCTTTTAGATATCCAGAACGGATATCTAAAGAAAAACAAATAAATATTCAGATATAAAATCCCTAGAATCTCTGAGAATATCAGACAGTCGACGCAATAAAAAATACTATCTTTACTTATAGTACCTACTTTCTTACATTTGTAAGGGAATCTGAAACTTAGGTACCTTACCTACCTACTTCCCGTTGGTCTATAATTGTGTTGCAAGTCGCTCTTTAATTATTTTAAGTAAAAATAAAGTACTAGCTATGTAGGTAATTATATCACGAAAAAGGAACTAAAAATGGCAGTGTGTGGGTATATCGATGTAAGGAGAAAAATGTTTACTTTTTTTAATGTCATGAAGTGACATACGTACAACAGTTAACATTGATGATATTACTTAGGTAGGTACTTTTGTTCAGGCCTATAAACATAAAACCAGAGATTTCAATAATAACATTTTTTTAATAATAATTTATTTAATTTCTCTACAATGTTTGATCTTAAGATACTTGTCAAATAAAATGATTTGAATGTAGATGAGTTGCCACACCTGAGACTAGTTGTTAAGTCTGTGTGATAGTTATTGCAGGGCTATACATTTCCACCTAACCGGAACACGATAGTGCTGAACACTAACTACCATTTGGCGGCAGATAGATTAGGTAATGCGGTGGTGTCTACACCCTCTAGCTCCTACTCTAGAACTCTACCACCAGTGAAACCAACCCTTGTGTCACCGTTGTAAGCTTAAACTGGCGCAAAGTAAAGTAAAGTTTGCGCGTAACTACTGTAAGAATATTTTTCTATTAATCTACTTTAGGTATAGCAATCAATAGCTTATAATCAAAGTGTGGAAATACCTTTAAGGACAATCAAGGAATACAGGTATTTAAAGGAAACACAAAGATATCTATCTACAGTCTACTAGCTGTCACTTTTAACGATTGAAAAAAGAAATTGGTTGTAGTAAGGATAAAAACACACCAACATGATCTGGTGGTGGAGCGATTTGACTGATCTTGAGTAAGTACATTGTAATAAGCGATGAAAATTATTGTAATGTATGATCTATCTTCATGCCAGGTCTCTAACGGGGTAGGCAGAGAGTGTAGAGCACCAGATATCCCGGTCCTGACGTACCTCTCGTGCCTCGTCTACCTTCATCGTTCTCTTCATATATGCACGCCGATTCCGAAAGTCTTACTTTCGACCACCATCAGACAGAACTCGACATATTTGGTCATGGTAGGTCAGTCTTGGTCTTCCTGGACCTCTGCAAATTAATAATTATTGTAATAATTTGCAATATATTACCATTGAGGAAAAAAAAGGTTCTTACGACGCCGCCAAAGGCATGATAAGATAAGATATCATATGCCTCTGCCTTACCTCTGTGGCTATAATGGCCGACGACGTGATTTCCGACAAGACGATGTCTTGTACGCTACAACATCTACACTCATGTCGCGGGCTTTCGCGGCTATTCGCGCCGCGAGTGCAGAGCAGACTTTCGAGTAGACGCCACGCAGGGACGGAGAGGATAAAGACGTTATTCTTGCCTGGGGTGTCAATGGATGCAACTCCGGCACTAGGCGGGGTCCTAGGGGCCTCCAAATGCCGCCCCGGGCCTCAGATGATCTTAGTCTACCACTGTGTAAGGGTCTTTTTTTTCACAGAGGAGTAGAAAGACCCAACGATATTAAATATATGAAATTGTTGAGGACCTCACTGGCGGTCTTGCAGTCTTGGCCGCATAGAGAAATCAATGATCTCGTGTCGATCTACCCCCTTTTGAGCAGGTTGCTCATGTACGGGACGGAGTTGGTCTGCTTTATACCCGGCTTGCTGTATCTGCGGAACAATATCACCACTCTCAGCTTCTTCGACTTCGGTCACACAGTTATTACTGTACTCGTGAACTTTATCGCAATCGTAAGTATGTATAGTAAACAACAAGAAATATTCCACATCGACCTTAGGAAGGAGACTTCGGCTTATTTCGGGTCTGTAGAGCGTTATCTCTTTCGCACCATACCTATTTATCGTTTGTCCACCATTTTGACCAATATTTGATTTGACCAATACCGGACTATCACTTCTTACGTAGGCAGTGTGCAACAGAGATAACGCTCTACGAAGTCGAAACTAGCCCATTGTCACTTTCATAGGCTCGATGTGCGATATTTTTTGATGAGCACTGTAATAAACTTGTTTCGTCCTAAATACAAATGCTATACCACGTTGTCGGACAAATCAACAACAAGCTTGTAGCAACAAGAAGCACCTCTGACGCGGAGTCTTCGCACTATGAATCTCATTGCTAGAGATATAGATGTATTCACTTGTTCTCTGAGTGAATTTACGAAGGTAGCTTTAGGTGTCATTCGTTTTAAGTAATGCAATACAATTAGCAATCATACTTAATTGAATGACAAAATGCGTGGGTCGTGGTTAGGTCGTTTGGCTGCCGTCACATAAGCGTAAGGTGCAAAATTCATTAACTGTTAATTGCAAGCTCAGATTTAGCATGAAATTCACAGACCGCACTTCAACTTTACTTTGAGCAAAGAATATGCTTAGAACTGTCAAAACTCATACTTTACTGACAGTACTAAGTAGTTTGATGGAAGTAAAGTCGTAGTACGGGCTGTGAATCTCAACCTTAGACTAAGGTGTTGTAGAGTTAGTGAAGATTGGTCCGCATAGTTAGTTCGAAACTTGACTGTACTCATAAGGAATATTTGGCGAAGATAGAAGAAAGAAGAAGAAGAATTTGCTTATCTGATATAATCCAAACTCAAGTTATGTGTGTTCAAAAAAACGACGAAACGTTTGGAGTAAAGTTAGATAGAGTGCTTAACTTGGCTCGTTTGTCGGATTTAACTAAGTAGTTATCTAAATAATGTTACGTTTGCAGTCCCGCTTAACCATGACATTCTGGGACAAATATAAATATTTCATGGCAGACTGGGTAAACGAGATTCATCTGTTCCATTATCAAGATAAATCGGAATATTCGAAGAAGGTATGATTATAGCAATTATTTTACAATTTTTTTCCGGTACAGTTTTCTTGTCGGAGTTTGAGGGCGTAGATGCTACCGCATTACCTAATCTACCTGCCGTCACGGCAGTGTTCAGCACTATCGTGGTCCGATTAGATGGTAATGTATGGCACCGTAATAACTATCACAGAGGCACAACAACTGAGCCTGAGGGGCGATAACTCGCAACGGATTTGCATTTATAACTTTGGTTTTTGTGTAGACGTCCATAGGCTACAGTCGTCACTTACCAATCTTACCAACTGCATCCTTTTTGCCACCCTCATTTGAAAAAATCTGTCATTTACCTAATTTTTTTTAACCATTTTACAGACTTACTTACTCGTCCACAACATGTGTCACTTCTTGACCACGGTGACAATCACCCAAATGACTATAGGCATAACAACCTTCAATCTATTACCAATGTACCATAACTTCGCATCGGGAGCATACAAGGAAGACAAGCCTGAAGACTACAAATACGAACATGCGGTGTATTACGCGACTGGCTTCGACTATCAAACCAATTTCAATGGATATCTGGTGGTTTTCACCTTCAACTGGTATATATCCAGCGTAAGCTCCGGCTGTTTGTGTATTTATGACCTCCTGGTGTCATTAATCGTGTTCCACGTCTGGGGGCACATGCGGATCCTAGTGTACACTCTGGAACACATCCCTGGGCCCCAGGACAACGGGCCGGGTAAGATGTTCACGCCAGAAGAAATGAAGAACGTTGATAAGCAACTTAGGGAAGTCATCGCTTATCATCGAGAAATCATGACGTGAGTAGATTTGAACATTACAATTTAGACTCATTACTTCAGCCGAAAGACGTCCACTGCTGAACGAAATCCTTCCCCAAATATGCCAACAACACCATTGTGCCGGTTGTGCGTCATAAGGAAAGAATAAGCTAATTTAGACGAGGTATTACCGCAGAAATAAAGCACTGATGTGACCGACTGGGACTTTTTTCCATGGTACTGATTATACACGATACACATGATCTTCGCATAGCGAACGGTAAAGGAAATACACCACGCAACTTCACCTAACAAAATAAATATTTCTTTACCGTTTTTTCAAGTTTTTTTCATGGACATTGTTAGGTAACACAACGTTACTTTAGGCCTGTGAATAAAGGGGTACACAGAGATAATGCATGCACTCAAGCATACATGAAAGCACCCACGAGCCAGTTACGTTTTGGGACAAAGTTATAGGATGCGTCGTGGCGAGCCTATTGCTATCTCCAAGCACATTACTTAACTCCGAGAGTGGCATTAGGAAAAATTCCAATATTACATACGTAGTTCTGACTCGGGGATCGAACCCAGGACCTCATCATAGAACCCCACCTTAGATACTACATAAACGATATACCCAAGTACATAGATTCTTTTTGCTGGCCAAATACGACATGGCTGGTGTAAGATGGTCAGATCATGAAGAGTCGCCATATTACGACGTGCCCAGGCATATCACGAGGTGGCTAATCCGGATAAGCCAACGATCCCATGCGTCCTACGACGTAGTATATTTAGGTATATTATGGTACACTATCTAAGTTTTACCCAAAGAGCTTTAGATAAAGATACAGGCAACACTTTGAATACTTATTCGAAGCGATACAAAACTATATATATTATCCCCATCAGTGTGAGTCTCGCACCTTACCCTATTATAAAAAGAAGTCAGACCACACTTGTTGGTGTTTGACTCACACTGTTCAAAGTATTTTCTCCATCATTACTTACCTATAGGTATCGTCATTTCAGCCGTAAGGCGTCCCCAACTTACGGCCCACAACAAGACCGTGCAGCATTTTGGGGAAAATATTCCAAAATCGCCACGGCATGTTTTGGCGATCGCAGTGGTTGTAATTTGTCGCGGCACGCTGCTGCCCATCTTGCGTGACTGCACTAGTAGATGAATTCTCCTCCACGTGTGGGCGGTGGGGTCGTCACGTCCCAACGCCTTCCGGTCATCTAAATAAGTTATTAAATATTCTTTTATCAATAAACACAGGTTCACAGCAAGGTTGATGGATGTATTTGGGCCCGAATTGTTAGTTTATCAAGCGTTCCATCAGATTGGTGGGTGCGTGCTGCTGCTCGAGATTTCGCAGCTGGTGACTAACTTTATATTTATAACTGTTATTAGCTTTTATTTTATTTGACTCAATTGCTGATACGCTTTTGTCCTTTCGCACCGTCTTGAGAGCAATGGCTATATCGATTCGCCAGCCATGATTTTTGTCGAGTACCTACCCATATCATATACACCTATTCTTTTCCTTTTCTTAAAGTGCCACTTCTCTACAAAAGTTGGCGACCATCATGGCAATCCTAATTTTTGAAGCTGCAGCACGAAATAGAGTACGAATGCTTATGTTGAATCATTCTCTCAAATTTTTCAACTAGGATGTTCTTCTTCTACCAGGTCCCCTTTTGCCCTGAATCTTGCTTTGCAATATCGATTAGAGTATTCGGTATTTATCACCTCTCATTAAAAGTAAGAAAAACTGCAGCTTCCTCTTTTTGATAATTCTGAGTAATTCCACTTTTTTATTAATTTGACGCAGTACCTCAACATTAGTACGAGTACATACTCGTACTTAACTTTTTGAACCCATGGTATTCTTCTGTATGGAGCATACGTCTGTATGTCCACATTTCGATCACTTCAAGTTTTGAGCATAATGCTGAGGTTAGAGTCCAACTGTCCATTCTTATAGTACATCTATACTAATATTATAAAGAGGATACATTTGTGTTTTTGTATGTATGTTTGTAACGTTTTCAGACAAAAACCACTGGATCGTTTAGAAAATTCTTTCACATTACATTCATTACACCCGTGCGAAGCCAGGGAGAGCCACTAGTAATTAATAAATTATATTCATCTTCTTTCATTTCAGGACGTCAACGCTCTAGTTCGTTTCGGAACACTCGGATTTTATGTTCATCAGCAGTTACTTCAAATATCCATTATATTTGAACTTCTGGGCTCAATGGTAAGTAAAGTCCTGGGCTCTATTGTATACTGCCTGTCGGGTGCTTAGTTTTCCATCAAGTAGGATACAGCTTATGAGACTCCGGTAGAAATTATTTGTTGTGTCCAGTATGACGTGAGGGAGACGCACTCTCAGTTGAAATACTAACGTAAATAAGAAATTATTTTATGTACAACTTTCTTTTCTTAAACGCAGATCTGTAGAAAACGGAATCACGTGATTGCCCTGTTGGCAATTTCGACAAGTGCGGCGTAACTTCACGTACGTACATACGTCTGACCGTATCTTTGACGAATCCATCCACTGGACGAACACAGTCAAATATCTAAGCGTGACACTTGATCGGTGTCTAACTTTCGCTCCACATGTCAAGGCAGCTCACGCTAAGGCTGCATTCGTGTTATCACAACTTCATTGTTTATTAAACAAGATAAGTAAGCTATTGGCACGGAATAAACTTCGCGCATATACAGCATGCATAAGGCCCAACAATTATGTTACGCGTCGCCAGTCTTTGCCCACGCGAAATATTCAACAATATATATTATAGTCTTCAGACGTTACACGTCGCCAGTCTTTGCCCACGCGAAATATTCAACAATATATATTATAGTCTTCAGACTCTCCAAAATCGATTTTCATGTACATCCATAGGCGCGCCTTGGTACGCACGTAAAATAAAAGTCTATATATCGATGCCAACTTACCTGCCATCCGGCAGTTAATGAAAAGAGCATCCATTAGATATTTTGATACTACGAGTGGCAATCCGAATCCGCTTACTCTGATTATGCTCCGAACTAGAGATTAAGGATCTTAAACTGCCCTGATAGCCCGCGACCCGGGAATCGAAGCTCAGGACCCCAGCGTAGTAGTGGTGGCCTGCTATCACTACCACCAGGCTACTGAGATAGTTGATAAATAATTGTCAGACTGACTGATCCTAATTTGGTGGTGTTTTAGAACGACCAGATGCCGGACGCGGTGTACAGTGTGCCGTGGGAGTGCATGGACAACCGGCGCCGGCGCGTGATCTATCTGTTCCTTATCAAGGTGCAGCGCCAGGTCGACCTGCGCGCTGTGGGCATGCTGCAAATCGGCGTCAAGACCATGGCCACTGTAACATCGCTCATTGTTTTTTTAATGTCATACAGTGGCAAACAAACATTTTTTTCTTAGGCTGAAGCGCCTCCTGCGCTCGCTGATTGCCCGGTGAAGTAGACAAGTGCCCTCTTGAGATGTACCGCCTATGTATATCAGACAGTCCTTAAATTTTAAACATTGTAGAACGAATTGTTGGGATTGATGTTGAAAGGCTGCCTGCAAGAGGTGATGCGCTAATTTCAATTGACCCTGTATGTAGTAGGCCTTACAACTTACGAGTAATTGTCGCCTCCCTACATTCTACCTTCGCGTTCGTTCCTGTCCAGTGTCCAGTACCTACGTGTAAATTGTGGAACGACCTACCCTCAGAAAAAAACGCAGACGAGTCCTTCAGTTCAACTCCCCTGGTATTGCAAATGTTTATAGGCGACGGTGACCACTTTCCATCAGGTGGCCCGTTTGCTTGTCTGTCATCTTTTTCACATAAAAAATTTAACAACCTGAAACCTGAAATGTTTCTTCTTAAATCCGTAGAATTTCAGAATAAATGTACATTAATCAATATCATTTCACCCGAAGCTGCAGGATGGAATAGCTGGACCAAAGCCCATGAAGGGGATATGCCATAATCGCCACGCTTGGCATGCGGATGGGCGACCGCAGTGGCGGTAGTTTTATCGCAGGACGCTGCTGCCCGTTTTGCGTTATTGCATTTATTACCGCCCCATTAGAATGGTTTGACAGCCATTCTATGGTTGACTGACTGCACTAGTAGAGAATTCTCTTCCAGAAGAAGAAAATTCTTCTGCTATTGGGCGGTGGTCCCAATGCCACCAAAATTAAATGTAATTTAATATTTACAAATTTAACAATTAAATAATTATTTTTTTATTTCAGATACTAAAAACATCATTATCGTACTTCATGTTGCTGCGAACATTGGCTACAAAATGATTTTTCAATTTTCTTTAGGGTAAAGTAGGGTTCTTTAGGGTTAACAAAATAAAATAACTTGAATATAGCGACGAAATTCTCGTTTTAATCATCTCATTTTCGCTGTGGACATTGGTATATCACAATCTCTCTTTAATTAAAATTATTCAAACATGAACATTACTGGCAATTATTGAATTTAAATTGTTTTTAAATTGAAGTTTAATTAAATCAGTCGATTGTATCACTTACACTTAACGTAAAACAAAATTAAAAAACAATAATACAAGATTTTTAACAAATTACCAACTTAAAAAAATATAAGAAGGGATGTGTATCAAAACTGGAATATCTGGGGCTCCACCTTCAACAGCAACAGCTAGTAATACTTAAAAAAAATTTTGTTTGAAATTTTTTAAAGGCATAAAGATGGCTCTTGCTAGGTTTATCAAACACGTATAGGTACCAATATTATAGGTCCAAATGAAAGGTATATAGACAGAGATACTATTATGTGTACTGTAACACTATACTCCACTTAACCTTACTTAGAATAAGAAATAACAGATTGAATTACTCACATAGCCTACACCCCCACCTGTTTTTAATATACCCTTGCATCTTTCTGACATTGCGTCACTAATTGTTGATGCACATTATTGTTTATACCTTTGTTACTAACCTTGGTCTAGGAAGAAGGTTAAATAACAATTAATTATTATAATAAAATATTGTATTATTTACGTCAATTTTCTTGGGGATGGGACTGAAAAGATATTTATTACAATGCAACATCCCATGACATGATGGTAGGTTCACAGGTTAATTATTTGTCATATTTGTTACTAGCGACCCGTCCCGGCTTCGTATGGGCAGCATTTACTATATTGCGAGGATGCGCCCGACTATTTTGGCAAAAACCGTGATATCTCGATCTCGATATATAAACCTTCCTCAGACCTTCCAGACCAGACCTTATTACCAACGTTTTAAACAGGACCAGAATCCGTTCACAACTCTCCGAGATTAGCGCATACATACCTACAGATATTAGGTAATGCGGTGGTGTCTACGCCCTCGAGCTTTTGCACTGGACCTCTACCACCAGTGGCCTTTCTGACTGGGGCAGGTAAAAATGACACGTATAAATTATTTTGCAAATTAATCTAACTTAGTAGCTACTGACTTAAATACTGTTATAATTGTTAATTTATGTACCCACATAATGGTATGCTACTTTATACAGGGTGTCCCAGAATGCGACGTCAAGCCGGTACTGGGTGATAGGTCAGGTTATAACAGTTATCAGAAAAATACAAAAAAATATCTATGTCATGTATTTTAAAAATTATTACCATTTGGAAAAAAATACAGAAAATGTACACCTTGTAATGCATTTTTACTTCCCGTTTTTACAAGCGTAACGTACTGTCGTTGAACACGGTCAAGATGGATGCTAGTGATTATTGTGTCCGCTCGCACTAGTCGAATAGCATCTATTCGTCTCACACATAAGCGGCGTCACTCTCTGTCTCGTTCACACTTCCTAAAATTACTCTCTCCGTCTCTTTCATACTAGAATTGAAAAGTTACCGTTACGAGGGAAAGCTTGGGTACATTAAATAATTTTAAAATTAAGTAATAAAAAATGGATGAAAACCGGTTCCGTTCACAAAAAAAATAATTGACAATAATCTAAGATATAATGTAGCAAGTGTTAAACCATTTTGGAATCCTCATTAAATGCGCCAACTTTTGAAGCTACTTGCCCAACCAGTGTAGTACAATTTTTTTCCAGTAGACTCAGTTGAAATTGATCAAAAAATTCAATTTCACTTTTGATATGGGAATAATGTGTCATTTTCTTTTAAAATTAGAGCAGTTGGGTTAAAATATTATACTACAAGGTACAGAAGCATTAGTCAGGGTTACAAAACAATAAAAAAAATATTAAAAAGTGGAAATTTGTAAAAACGGGAAGTAAAAATGCATTACAAGGTGTACATTTTCTGTATTTTTTTCCAAATGGTAATAATTTTTAAAATACATGACATAGATATTTTTTTGTATTTTTCTGATAACTGTTATGACCTGACCTATCACCTAGTACCGGCTTGACGTCGCATTCTGGGACACCCTGTAAGTTAATTACGCCAGCTGCCTTCATTACTTGTAATCATAAACGTAATTTCATGTTGGTAAATACAATGTAGAGACGTAAGTATCCCATTAAGGACATTACTTACCAAGGCGACCTCGTACCGAGACACATGGCATGACAAAAACCATGGCCCAACCGGCTAATCCCCCCCCTCCACCCTCCACCCTTACGCCCATGCAGCCCGGAACAGACCAGTACAGAGGTAAATGCATGCGTTCAATAATACATGCAAACACGCACGATTAGCCCGGTTCGTTTTGGCCCATGTACCTAACAGGTGGGGAGCCTATTGACATCTCCGGGCACATTAGGAAACTTCGAGGTTCTGGGAAACTTCCAGAAAATGGATAAATCCCAATAGAACCGGAGATAAAGGATTTTACACCGTTCTCTCTAATACCCCCGACCCGGAATTCGAACCCAGGACCCCAGCGTAATAATAGTGGCCTGCTACCACTAGGCTTCTGAGGCAGTTAGTGTTTATTGTAAATATTTGAATGCGTAAGAGAAGAGGCACGCCGTTAGTCGCATGAAAAAATCGTGCCTCAGTCTGTCATCAGTATAAACGGTATAATCATCGCATATTCTAAAAATTATTTATTACACAGAACTTTTAATATTATGTTACGAAGTCATAGTAATCGCTTAATTTTCCATTCCTCGTCATTCTACTGAACTTCGTACTGTATTGATACTGTTTATGGCGTTAGCAAGATGTGGAGTAGTGACGCCAATGAGATGTAAGTTGGAATATACCGGAGGTCCACTCTCACCAATTTTCCTCTCCAAATCCTACTCTATACTAACACACTTTGAATTTACTGTGTTTTCGCTATTATAGTTAATGAACGTTTAATGTAGGTACTTATTTATCGAAACGTTCTTGTTGTCTGAGGGTGAGATCAAAAGTTTTAGGAATCGGGGTGCATATATGAAGAGAATGATGAAAATAGAAGAAGCACGGGAGGTATGTCGGGACCGGGATATCTAGCGATTCATATGATAGGCGTGAAGATACATACATACATTCCTAAGTAAATTCGTCTTAGGTTTCGAGAGTTTCAAAAGGATTAATGTCGTTTCACATCGTTAATAGTTTTTAAATATAGTTATGGTGCCATCGAGACCACAGGTCCTC
The DNA here is from genome assembly GCA_036365455.1 of Macrosoma leucophasiata. Taxonomy (NCBI): domain Eukaryota; kingdom Metazoa; phylum Arthropoda; class Insecta; order Lepidoptera; family Hedylidae; genus Macrosoma; species Macrosoma leucophasiata. The sequence goes on along the minus strand of JAWQUS010000004.1, from coordinate 479,893 downwards.
CAGATGCAGTGCAGTCGTAAAATTTATCACTCCTAAGGGTGGAGTTCAGGATCCTGCATTGAGAACCCAGAGCTCTACCATCAAAACTTATCAAGCTGGAATTGTCGATATATTAAAAATACCTCCAATCTTTTAGAATTCAAAAAAAGATTTAGTTTTTCAAAATCACCTATTCTACAAATCACTATCTTGATAGATAATGAATTCAAGATTCTCGAATCCAGAACGACTTGAAACTTCATCGTGTATGTTACAGGTAACCGAATTATGATAGTGCTGAACACTACCATTTATCGGCAGATAGATTAGGTAACACGGTGATACGCCTACGTCCTCAAGCTCCAATTGGAACACTGCTATAATTAAAAATCTACTTAATTAAACACACTTTTCAGCGGCATAACAAAGCCTCAAGATTTAAAATACATGAAATTATTAAGATTCTGGTTGCATATAATTCGTGCGTGGCCCTTCAAAGCGATCGGCGAAGTGGAGCCGAAGCGGCAATTTGCTGGCAAATGCTACATATTTTTCATGGTAACTGTGTGCCTGCTGCCCGGCATACTGTACTTGCGTGAAAACATCAGTAAGGTCAGCTTCTTCGAGTTAGGAAACACATACATTACCGTGTTCATGAACACCGTGTCTATAGTAAGTATTTTTTAATAGTTCGGAAAGAAACGTGCAGTTCACATTGATGGTTAGTGGGTGTTTAGTGCAGGATAGATATCTTCACAGAAACAGGAGTTCTAACCAAAATTAAGATACGTTATTATATTAAGGTACAAATCTTTGGACTACGACACCATATTAGTATATTCACTCAGTACAGAGTGACATTTATGATTGTGATTTAATAAATAGTGACTGTGTAAACACATTGTGTTCAAGTGTATCTCGTGGTTGAGTTTTCAAACAAATTGGAAATTTACCGTACACTCTAGAAGAAATGCATTTCAAGGAGACTACAGAGAATCTTATTTTTGTAGAAAGACTACGGTAGCTTTGGAATTTTTGTCCAATGATTATAAAAATAAAATAAAATAGCAAGCATCACTCCAGTGCTGCACAGGCAAGAAATACTAATTACCATTGGTATAATTATTACTCTGTCTGAACTATCCAGACCAATACTACACCTAGAAACTATTAGACAGACATAGAGATTAGTTCAAATGTTAACAGTAAAAAAATTACGTCTGGCATTTGTGTTGCAGTTTCTATCGTAGTATATACTTAGCTTTATGATCTACGCAAGCTTGTCTCTGTCATAGATGTAGTATTGTATTAAATCTAAGGTCTCAGTTATATAAAGGAGATGTTGCGAGCTCGGTTCTCTGGTTCTGTGGTTCGTACACGTCCTCAAAAAATGGGTAAATAAAAGAAGAATAGGAAAAAAATATATTAGTCACATTTAATTCAAACGATTTTGTCATTTTCAAGTATATTCAACATGGCGGCGATACAGCCGACGCTTAGGATCAATCAATTTCGATAGTATTTAGAAAATATTACTTTTTTCTCCAAGTACTAAATAATCAAAAAACAATTTAAAAAATAAAAATGTCAAAATGACATCGCCCGCCATATTCGCCATGTTGGTTTTGAGTTGAAATTCTTAATGCAAATAATGTTTTGTAACTGCAAACAAAGCTAAACATGTGAAAATATGCAGTAAAAAACGTTTTTATATTGATTTTGCCTGTTTAATGATATTGCGTACAATACATGGCCGGAGGTCCATACATTTTTGCAACATCTCCTTTCAGCGTACCCGTCTTACTACTATTCGGTACGTTAGCGCTGTCATCTATCGTCTCATTATTAACTATTTTATGACCGTTTATTTTATGACTTAGTTCCTTATTTGAATTCACCATTTTTCTTTAAACTTCTCTGTTTCAAAATGTCCTTAGCTACGTGCGCTTTCGGACTTCTCTTCTGATATTCTACCACCAATAATGACTGCCTAGTAATCATCTAAACAAAGATTTCTAAAAGTTTTATAATTCGTTTTTAATATTTAGGACCAATTCCAGGCAAGACTTTGTATGTTATTCATGAAAGACTACGAAAATGTAATGGCTGAGTTTGTACATCGTTTTCATCTTTTCCATCACAAAAATCGCTCGGAATATGCAAAGCAGGTAATTGAGTCGGTTTCTATTAGTTTAATTTAAATAAGATCCACAAAATAACATTATATCTACCTATCTACTTATATGACCCCGTAAAAACAATCACAAACGCAGATCAACATAGCCTAGAAGTTTGTGAACTGTATACTTGTTTCTTTTTATGTAATGGAAGTGGCAAACAAGCATGCAGTTCACATTGATGTTAAGTGATGACTGCAGCTTAAAAACATCCATTAGAATACCAGCGCTGCACTGCTGCAGGAATCAGCTGAGATGGGAGCCGTTTTTTGTCTTCATACAATCAAACATGTATTTTATTTTATTACTATAGTTTAGATGTTGTGTGTGGGCCAAAATAAAGCTTTTTTTCTTTCTTCTTTCTGTTCTTTCTTCACGACCCTCTAAAAATCTGATGAGCTCGTCCAAAATCTTGACCTAGTACCGCGCCTGTAATTAATTCTTCTATTTCTATTTGCAGATGCACACAACTGTCCACAGAATGTGCACATTCTTCTCTTGCTTCATGTTCTTCGAGTTGTGGTTGGGAGACATTCCATTTCACTTGATACCACTCTACGAAAACATATCGAATGGGGTGTTCAAAGAAGATAAGCCAGATAATCTTACCTATAAGCATTCCGTATACTATGCTCTACCCTTCGACTACGAACGAAATTTTAAGGGCTACCTTGTGGTCTTCTTCTTTAATTTGTATATTTCAGTAATATGCTGCACCTGCTTCTCAGTATTTGATCTACTCATGGCACTCCTGGTTTTCCACATGTGGGGACATATGAAGATTCTTATTTACAACTTGGAGCATCTTCCACAACCCAAAGATAAGGGAATGGCTGAAATCTATTCTCCTGATGAGATGAAGTCGATTAACTTTTTGCTGAGAGATTTAATAAACCATCACATACAAATAATTAAGTGAGTAACTTTTTTTTTTTTTTTTTTATGTTTTGGAAGTGGCAAACAAGCATGCAGTTTACATTGATGTTAAGTGATGACTGCAGCCTATAGACACCCACATGAAGACCAAGGCCAAAATGCAGATGCGTTACCACCCCTGAGGCCTAAGGTGTTATGCCTCTGTGCCGGAAATTACAGGGCCGTACATTACCACCTGACCGGAACACCATAGTGCTGAACACTACCATTTAGCGGCAAGTAAATTAGGTAATGCGGTGGTGCCTACGCCCGCGAACTCCGTCACTGGAGCTCTACCACCAGTAAACCACCAGTAACTGTATACTTAATAATATTATAATTCAAATTCAAATTATTTATTGCGTTATGTCATATGGGTACATAGGTGGTTTTGTACAATGACACCCTGTTAGGACATAGCAACATAAGAGGGGAAGCTTATGTAATAAGGGGAAAGTTAAATATTATCATTTATTTAGGTTAAAAATTTATATCATTTGAAGGTTTCGCTCAAATAATCCTGAATCCCTATTATAAAGAGGTAATATTTTTATCTTCGGAAATTATTATTATTTCATTTTATTTCAGATACAAGTCCATACAAGTACATAAGAATCAATCAATAATATCTAATTATAATTAATTCAAACTTACAAAATTCAATTACTTACTAAAATATTTTGCATTTCATTAATAATTATAAAGTACCTGGTTGACCGAGCTTCGCTCCGTAGCGATTTTTGAAAATTATATTTAGTATGAAATGCATACTGAAGAAATATGAATAAAAACAATTGATTTTCTTGGTCTAACCTCAAATCAAACACTTCTTCTTTGCTAAAAATACGACTAACGTTAGTAGACTAATGGTTCTTCTATTCATCAATAGATGGCGTTAGTCGTCGGTTATGAAGAAAATTTATTATTAACTTGGAACCGAGCTTTTCTTAGACCTGGAACCTAAATAAATCGATTTCTTGACCCGAAAAACCCCTAATCTACAGATTAGGGGTTTTTCGGGTCAAGAAATCGAGTTTCAAGAAAATCGTTGGAGCCGTTTCCGAGATCTTGATTCTATATATACAAGAATTTCTCGTTTAAAGGTATTAGATTCTGAACCGAAAACTGAACCGGAAATACTGAACCGATCGTGAAAATTCTTTCACCATCTTCTTCTTAAAGGCTTCACTATTCAGGAGTGCTATTTGTTATTGGTGTTAGTTCGTTTTTGAGAATGGGCGTGAGGCAGATCTGCCATCCGAGGATATTCTATCCTAGGATGGATTATATTGATAGTCGAGACTGATTATTGACTTGTAAAGATTTTTATGAAATGCCTGTCTCAGTGTCCTAGTGGTAGCAGGTCAATACTACTACGCTGGGGTCCTAGGTACGACTCCCGGGTTGGGAGCTCGCAGAGATAATGGTGTAAAATCCTTCATGTCTGGTTCTATAGGGTATATTCATTTTTGGAAGGTTTCCCAGTACCTCGAAGTTTGCTAATGTGCTCCGAGATGTCAACAGGCTCGCCGCCTGTTACATACCTCGAAGGTGGGTAATGTGCTCCGAGATTTCAACAGGTCCGCCACCTGTTACATGGGCCAAAAACGTAACCGGCGAATCGTGGGGTTTTGCATGTATGCTTATTCAAGCATGCATGACTTGCATTCGCAAGTATTTAATTCTGCCTCCCCCTGCGTGGTGCTGTGCCCGGATATGATTAATGGGCTACCTATAAAAACCTTACCGGCGAACTATAGGTGTTTTCATGTTTGCTTGAATGCATGCATTTACTTGTCTATCCCAACGGAGAATATAGGCGTACAAATCGAAAAATTACCGATAATATCAATATAATTACAATCTGATGAAACTAATATTACGGATGTTGAAATTGACACTTATTTTAGATTCATGCGCAGTTTCATGGGAGTGTTCGGACCTCAGTTGTTGCTCTACTACACCTTCCATCACGTGTGCGAGTGCGTGCTCCTGCTTGAATGTTCACAATTGGTACGTTATCTATCGGTTTTACTGGTGGTAGAGCTCCAGTGACGAGCTCGAGACTGGAGACACCACCGCATTACCTAAGCCACTTGCCGCATGATGTCCTGTACTTATTTTCAAATAGCCATATTGACTGACTTTGATTTTCATCGGAGTTCTTGCACTTGACATTCTGTTTGACTCTAATAACGACGATTTCATAATATTCTAGTCTTCGGAAAGAAGTTATGGCAGATTTTTACCAATTTTAAATATATTTGTTTTGTTTTAATTTTATGAAATAGTAGGTTCTGTACACTTTAGAAATACTTTGTAATAATGATGATTCGACTTAACTTGGAACGCGAATTTTGTATCGGAAAGCTTCTCTACTACATTACAAAAACCTCAATGGTATGACGTGTCAGTTATTTTGCAGAATGTGGACGCGTTAGTCCGCTACGGGCCGCTAACGGTCATATTTGTGCAGCAACTGGTGCAAATATCAGTCGTGTTTGAACTCCTCGGCTCTCTGGTAAGTTATTTATCATCTCCGCCAACAGTCACTCCGGCTCTACACTCGCGGGTGACATCGCGCCGCGTCGTGATTTGCTTCACACTCTTGTTGACGACGACGTGATTTCCTTTAGACGTCTTGCACTTTCCGAGTATATACACTAGTCTATGTTGTACGCTACTGCGGAACAATGCGAGTGTGGAATGTGTGGATGTGTTCACGTTCGCGCGCCGCAAACCCTTTGTCGCGTGCTAAAAAACCGACACTAATCGGGAAACGGCACGCAGCGTGAACGAGAAAGCATGAACAACATTTTTTAACAACAGTTTTTCAACATTTTTTTTGGGCTTTCGCGGCTATTCGCTGCGCGAATGTAGAACCGCTTTGCATTATTGGTTATAATGTAGTATTGAGGGTAATGTACAGATAATTTATTCTATTTTATTAACCGATATCCGATATCCTGCATTCCAACTTCATACTACCACAAATGAAGAAGTACCTACTAGGTGTATCACTCAACATTATGTTCTTGTACCGTCATTACGGAAGACAAGTTTTCACGTTTTATATGGTATTTACTCCGACCAATGAGGAGTATCTACCTAGATGAAAATCCTACATTTTTATTGATATAGGTAAGACCTTTTAGTGAATCATTTTCAGATCATTTTTACTGGTGGTAGAGCTCCAGTCACGGAGCTCGCGGGCGAAGGCACCACCGCATTACCTAATATACTTGCCGCTAAATGGTAGTGTTCAGCACTATCGTGTTCCGGTCAGGTGGTAATGTATGGCCCTGTAATTTTCGGCACAGAGGCATAACACCTTAGGGCTTAGGAGTGGCAACGCATCTGCATTTTAACCTCTGGTCATTGTGTGGTTGTCTATAGGCTGCAGTCATCACTTGCCATCAATGTGAACTGCATGCTTGTTTGCCACTTTTATTACATAAAATAAAAAGATATTCCGATTGACGGGTTCACTTATATTTACTGGTGGTAGAGTTCCAGTGTAGGAGCTCGAGAGCGTAGGCACCACCGCATTACCTGATCTATCTGCCGCCAAATGGTAACTACATTGTAACATTGTAGACCGACAGACTGCCAGTGGCGTTCTCCGAGGTGCCGTGGCACTGCATGGACGTGAGCACGCGGCGGGTGGTGGCGGTGTTCCTGCTGCAGGCGCAGGCGCCGCCCACCCTCAAGGCACTGGGTATAGTGCCCATCGGCGTGAAGACTATGGCCACCGTAAGTGTGTAAACACACTATGCCGAAAATACGTGATCGAAGTTCGGCGGGAGTTATGTGCAATGCCTAAGAATAAGAAGAAAGAATAAAATTACTATCATTACATTATTAAAAAAAGTAAAAAGTAAAAAAGTAAAAAAACGTTTAATTTTCCTTCACAAATTATAGGCTTATAGGTACTTATTGCTAATACAGTACTTGTGCACTTCGATCCTATTTTTGTGAAGGACTGGTGCCTGAAATAGGTTTCTAAATGAAATCTGTGCTACAGGTCGCCAGGCCCCTCCCGCAGACAGTTCTCAATTTACAGCAAGACACAGTAAAAGAAAAAGAAAAAAGAAGAAAAGAAAAAAAAAAAAAACACTGCCTAGATTATTGCCGCTACAAAAAATATAGATATATAAAAAAAAAAAGAAAACGTGTGGACTTTTATGACAGTATCTAATTAAGATTAAATTTTATTTTATTTTATGATTAAATTTAAGCGCAATAGAAAAGGCGAGTTATATATATAATATTCCAAAGTTGTATACAATCTTATTTTAAAGTAAGTATGATTTTTTGCTGTAGTGTCATAATCCAGAGTTTTTAAATATTTTGTAACTAATCGTTTGCAATACGTTTTACGTTGGGGATATATGTTGAGAATAGTATTCAGTTTATTATATAGAATTTTATTGTATTTATTATATAGAATTATTGATACATACATGTCTATTTGAAATACATATGACGATTAAAACTAGTGTTGACAATTTTTTTGTTAGACACTGGTATCCAGGTAAGATTTAACTTGTGTTGCAATGTGCAATGTTAATTGAATTGCTGATGTGACTACACAATATGCCGAAATTACGTCGAATTTACACACAACAAGCTTGTTTGAGTGGCACTATTTTCATAAAATATTGATGGGCCATAAAATATCATGTGTTTTTTTCGAAAGATTATTTCTTTTTTTTAAAGAGTCATTGGGTCTAGTTAGCAGAATTAAGATCGTACCAAATTTTATAATCAAATATTATTATCGGTCAATAATGGTCTTATTTTTATCAATTAGTAATTGTTGTTCAATAAATTAACTCTAGACCGAGCCAGTGGTCCAGGGATATGCCATTTAAAAAGTGTTTACTAGTAAATAGGTATGTGAACAGCTTTTTTGACTTTATACCTAAGTATGCTTTTCTTTTCAGATAATTAAAACATCCCTGTCGTACTTCATCATGCTGCGTACACTTGCTACAACTGAATAACACCCGCCCACGTACAGGTTGCACCATTAGTAGTGATGAAAGTTAAGGGTTTTGTTGCATTTAACACTTACAGTATTATAATAATAATGAGTTTGAGTTGTAACAGCGTACCTAATGTACTATTCTAGAATGCACATTTTAGTATAAATATCAAACTTTATCAAAATCAATAGATATAAAATTACAATTACTAATATAAGCTGGATTACATCAACGGCACACTACTTTTTTTTACGCATTGAAGCCCTCATTGGCTACAGCCGTCTAGGGGAACAGACGGCGGGTAGTGTGAGACTCTTACTCACTAAAACCCCGCGGTGTTCCGACTCGTCCGCCATTAGTGGCGGGGACACGGAAACGCTTACGCACACATCCGCGACCCCGCCGGCGGCTGCTCGTTTTCGAGCCCTCCGAGGTGGAACACGTGCACGCCACCCACCTCGGGACCTCTCTCCATTTGGACGACGGACATCCCGTAGTCCAAACCACTCGCAACACCAGGCGTCCCAAGACGCCCAGGTAGAGTTAGACACACAGTTCGGCCTCGAAGGAGCGGGAGCGTTGAAAGAGTTCGACCCTCAACCGCTCCCCCGCGGCCCCACCACGTCCCTATCCGACGGCGGGACCACCTGGCGGCTGGGGATAGGGTACAGAGCCAACGACATACCCATACACCTCCTCCCCAGCCGTCTCCTCACGACAGCAGCGAGTGACGGGCAGAGCCACGCCAAACGCCGCTCCCTCGCTGGGTTCCTCTTAGTTTCACCGGTATGGGGACATCCACTACAAGGCGGAAACCTTCGAGGGGGGGGGGGCTACAAACAAGAACAAGAAACAGGCACACCCATTACATTAATAGTAGTAAAAATATATTTTTTTGGCACTTTATTTGTTATCTTTTATTGAAATAAAAACACTATTTTCTTCAACGGTCAACTTTATTGTTTTCTTTGGGGGGAAGGGGGGGGGGGTTAATTTTTTGAGGGGTTCGCTGTCACCTAGATACTTTTCAACTACAGAAACGGGGCAGCCCTACCAGCGCCCGGAAAGCGTTGTTATATTGAATGCGCAGAGCGTTATACGATCTGGCACTGGCTGCATGTATAAAAAGATCAACAACTGGCTTTAAAGAGAGAAGTTTACACCGCAAACCTGCGAGCCAGCACGTTCGCTCTTACCGACAACGCCCTACCTTCTCGCTCAATATCGGCATCGTCTTTGAAGTCGAGAATAAGTATGACCGAGATATTTAAACATTCGTACCCTTTGCAATGGCGTATTATAAAAACTAACCCCCTTATTCATAAACGTATTTTTACTAAAGTGTTGCTAATCTCTGCTTTGTCTGTTTCTATCCTGCACATTTGACAATCAACTGACAAAGACAAAGCATTCTATAGCTAAAACGTACCTAATGTACGTTTATGAATAAGGGGGTTACTCAATACTCAATATTTTATTGCTTTCATTTGTTACAGTAGGTAATTACAATAATTATAATGGTGGTATATTACATTTTTGTTACAATGACACAAATGAACCCTATTTGGGTATTGCAATCCATATAATATAAAATGTATGAAGAGAATGATGAAGGTAGACGAGGCACGAGAGGTTTGTCAGAACCGGGATGTCTGGCGCTCTACACTCTCTGCCTACCCCGTTAGGGACCTGGCGTGAAGATACATACATAATATAAAATGAATCGGTTTGCTCTCACTGCGAGCAAACCGATTCATTGTTTTATATTATTTCGCATTAACACATGCTTGTGAAATATATTTTATTTTAAAGAAAAATGGAAAGAAAAATTTGACTTCAGGCGAGGCTCGAACTCGCGACCTACTGGGAATCTAGTCCAGCCGCTCTTCCAATTGAGCTACTGAAGCCCTGCCCGATTTGTCAAATCTTTCCTTCACATCTATTGCATTGCTTTATGGTAGCAGTAGCGCCATCTATTACCAACTATGCTAGTTAGGTCGCGAGTTCGAGCCTCGCCTGAAGTCAAATTTTTCTTTCCATTTTTCTTTAAAATAAAATAAACCGATTCATTTTTTAGAATTTATATATTATTTATTTAATCATCAGTGCTTTCAAAATATTCTGATAGCTTGTGGAAACATTTTTTGAGGAGATACTCTTTTAATATTTTAATAAAATTTGGGCAATTTTTGGATTCTCTTATTTTTCCTGGTAGTTTATTAAAAATTTTAACGCACATAGCATAAGGCCCTGAGTGATATAACTTAAGTTTAGAGGCGGAGATTTCTATCTTGTGTTTTTGGCGACTTTGATATCGTCGCGGTTGTTCGTCTCGCATATTGAAAAATTCGGGATATTTTTTTACAAAATTATATGCTTCTAATATATATATATAGATGTCAATGTTAACAAATTATTGCTTATAAAGTGCGGTTTACAAGTGTTTCTATTGTCAATATTAGTCAGGATACGGATGCATTTTTTTTGTAATGTAAAAACGTGGTGAACGTCCACGCTACCACGTACTTACATATGGTACATACTCCGGTCTCTTTCCTTCCAACTCAAAGACCATGATCTCAGATTTTTGAACATTATATTTTATCTAAGACCATTTACACGAGCAAAACCCTCACAGATGGTAACCAGTTTTTGCAACTTACAGACACACGCACTCAGCAGTACCATGTCATCCGCATAACTGATCTTATTTACACAGATACCATCTTTGTGACAGCCGACCCTAGTGCTGCTAATTAATTATCTGATTTGTGTTTTAGTGGTAGCAGTTTTTATTTTATAATTATTCTTATTTTTCTGCAACTTTCAAATTTCTCTTGCAAAACCTTGAGGTTGACTGGCAGATAATGCAAATGCATAACCGCATTAAGTCCACCTCATGTACTTTATTTTAATACTGTGTGCATTGAAGTTCAATTAAATAATAACCTATCTGGTTAAAATAGTTGTGATGTGTTCTATAAAACATTATGAATAAAATATGTAGTAGTATGGAATTTTAACATACTGTTTTCACATCAGACTATAATATTAAATTAATATTTTCCTTTGATATAGACAAACAAATTAGATAGCTGCCCATCACACAATTGATGTTATTATGACGTCAGAGACGAGAATTATAAGGGTCTTCCCATATCCGTTATACCTTTATATAATGTTCTTCAAAGTCAGTTTTTTAGAGTTTAACGATAAACCCTTTTTCTCTTAAGTGCCTTTAGATATTCAGATGAGATTAATATCAAATATTTAGACCTAAAACCCCTAGAATCTTTGAGAATATCAGACTTATAAATGAACGCAATAAATAATACGACCGTTTATACCAATCGCTGGTAATAAGATTCATTTACACTATTTTATTTCTTTAAATTATTATCATACATAAATATTATAAATGCGAAAGTTTTTACGTTTGTTTGTTTGTCATTCGTTCACGCAATAACTGCTGTACCGAGTATCATGAAATATGGCACACACATAGAAAGTAACTTGGATTAACACATAGAATGGTCTTTATCTCGAAAAAATGTGCCTGTGGGATGCCATGGAAAGATTTAATGAGTTTCCACAGGTTACGCAAAAAGCGACAATCACGCGGGCGGAGCCGCGGGCAACAGCTAGTTTATAATAAAGCGCAAGTCACAACGAGTCCTAATGAACTTTTTGAGACTAGCATTTCATTTTAGACAGATGTCAGTCTCATTATCGTTTGTATTAACTATGCACCAAATGGGTGACCATAATTTACCTAATTCTAATTAATTTTGGGATTAAATATTACATATATTTAAAAATGCCTGAAATCGATTAGGTTATCGATACTGAACAAACTAATTTCAGATTGTGCGCTTAACCTGTTACCCGTTGTATAAATAATAACGAATCGCTTAATGTGTTGTAGGCGCAAAACTCAAGAACGGTGGGACTAATTTCGCTAATTCCTTTTCTGTCGTATTTGTGCTTGTCCAAAGAAGTTTTTTTATGAAAAAAAAAAAGTAGTTGTGCAAAAAATAAGAAATATTTAGAAAACTTAATCACTTTACTACATTTTCCAGTGTAAACCTTATGACCCTTGACATAATGGTCAGTCGTCAATTATCGTTTAACCTAACAAGCAACAAATATTTTTGCGCGTGCGCATCCAGTCGCATACCTACGTCCGGCCGCTGCTCAACAACAATAGATAAATATGTAGATAGAAAGGAGAATGATACTGTTCCATACATTTCTTGATTCAGTGTTAACACTGTACAAATTATGTCATAGGTATTTAAATGACTATAAAATAAATAATTTGAATTAAGGGCATTTTTTGAATTGCCAGTAATTGAAGTACTTATATATTTTTACTGGTGGTAGAGCTCCAGTGAAGGAGCTCGCGGGCGTAGGCACCACCGCAATACCTAATATACCTACTTGCCGCTAAATGGTATTGTTCAGCACTATCGTGTTCCGGTCAGGTGGTAACGTACGACCCTGTAATTTCCGGCACAGAGGCATAACACCTTAGGCCTCAGGAGTGGTAACGCATCTGCATTTTGACCTTGGTCTTTGTGTTAGTGTCTATATGCTACAGTTATTACATAACATCAATGTGAACTGCTTGTTTGCCACTTCCATTAGGTACATTAAAAAAAAAATAAGTAAAAGTTGAGTTAGATTGCTAATGGTTAACTAGGTATATTACAAAATGTAGGGAAGAGAATGCCTCAGGACATTAAGTGTAATGTACGTGGTGCATTAAAGTTCTAAATTAATAAATAAAATGTACTGTAATGAGTTAGCCAGTAACGATTTTGCGGGCCCTAAATTGTCGGTCTCCTTTATGATTGAGAACGGCATCAAATTGCTAGTAACAATGTACATTGCATCCGCGCAAAGCCGGAGCGGGTTGCTAGTCCCTACTAATATTATAAATGCGAAAGTAACTCTGTCTGTCTGTTACCTTTTCACGTCCAAACGACTAAACTGATTTTAATGTAATTTGGTACAGAGATAGAGCTGACTTTGAGATAGAACATAGGCTACTTAGTCATTTATAAAATCACATCCACGCGGGCGAAGCCGCGGGCAACAGCTATAATTAATAAAACTACTAACTCATACTTACTTAAGTAACAATTTTTAAATCTACTCTGTATCAAAAGCTTCAAGTGCGGAAATACCTTTACGGACAGTCAGGGAATACAGGTAGACATTTAAAGGAAAATGAAAAATATTTTATCTACAGTCTGGATATTGAATATCCAACTGTTAAGCTATCACTTTCAATGATTAAAAAAAAATTGGTTGTAGTAAGGATAAAATCACACCAACATGGTCTGGTGGTGGCGCGATTTGACTGATCTTGAGTAAGTACATTGTAAAATTTTAAGCAATGAAAATTATCGTAACTGTTTTAATTTATAATCATTATGGATTTTTATTTAATATTTTTTGAACATATGTTATTTACGGAAGCTATATAAGTTGCAATTAAAAAGTTATACGGGATTTTCGATGCTGAAAGGATACGAAACGTGGGGCTGATTTTTAAAATTGTTTAATTTACGCGAGATAGATTTATCCATAGCAATAGTTTTACATATCTGTTTCAATTATTTATAAATTTATGATCATGCACTTAAAGTACAAGAATGGTAATTGAATACTGCAGTCTATAGACATCTACACAAAAACCAGAAGTCTATTTTTTAATTAGTTAATAGATCTTCGTGCCATCACAAACATCTGTTGCTGAATATTCCGTATTTCAGGATTAAACTCGCTTTAAATAAAATGCATTGATTTATTGGACTCCTTTTTATCGGAGAGCTGGAAGTTATGATGCTAAGGCGATGTTGACAATTGTTTCCTAAATTGTTCAAAGTTCTTCTTGAAAATTCAGTGGCTTGCATTATTGCATTGCAACTCGCTCTTGAACCTTGTTAAAATAATGATTAATATTACCACTACAATTTCTTTTAGATGTGGCTTCAGTCATGAAAACTTTAATACATTGTTAATTTGCGTGATTGGCTTCTTAGAGGATCACTTGTCTTCTGACTGATAAAGATGTGATCATACAGCATATTTATTATTTTCATGCAGTTTTCAGCTCTAGATATCTATATTTGAACTTAGACGTAACCGTATTCTACCACAATTGATGAACGACTGACAAACATCACATAGACTTATGCGGTCAAGATAAAATTACAAATATGTCTTATTTCTTTATGAGCACTGGCTCATCAAGAAATAATAGATATACATCTGTACAGTTACAGAGTTTTAATTCTGATTCGGACAGGTTGAAAGCTTATGTGGGGCTATGAGTGTTAGCGTAGGTATTTATTTTTTTAATTTTATTTCACAGAGGAGTAGAAAGACCTAACGATATGAAATACATGAAATTGTTGAGGAGAACACTGGCGTTCTTGCATTCTTGGCCGCATAAAGAAATCAAAGATCCCGTGCCGAACTTCGCCCTTTTGGGCAGGTTGTACATATTCGGGTTGGAGGTGATTGGCTTGGTACCCGGCTTTCTGTATCTGCGGAACAATATCGCCACGCTCAGCTTCTTCGAATTCGGTCACACATTCATTACTGTACTTATGAATGTTGTCGCAGTCGTAAGTAACGAAATTGTTTCATCTAGGAACCCGAATCCAAATCCTATGGTCTGGACCAAGAAATGAATATACGAGTACAGTGTATAATAAAGTTAGGCGGCTGAGCACTTAGGTATATGCGTCATTGTGCTTCAGCAACGATGCCGGGAGGATATATATATATATATCCTATATATATATATATAGGATATATATATATAGAATATCCCATCAAAAACATGTCATGTAAAATGATACGTGGACAAAGGTTAACAGACAAGGAAACGGGCCACTTGATAGAAAGTGATCGCAATCGCATATGAACATTTGCAACACAGAGAGAGAACAACGTTTGAGTTGTGTACTATCAAGCAGAGCCAAGCTGCCTCAGTCAAAATGCGTGGCTAGTTCATTTGGCTAACGTCGCAAGGTGAAAAATTAATTTATTATACAATAGTTCTTGTAGTGAAGTAGGAATGGAGACGATGGCACCAGATCGAACATTTCATCAGAGCACTCACCATTGTAAAGGTGGTATAAGATGCACAGGATATCCGTTTGTAATCTATTTACTGTGTCCGGTGTCTCTGCGCAGAATCAGATCTTCGAGAC
Source organism: Macrosoma leucophasiata (assembly GCA_036365455.1). Classification (NCBI taxonomy): domain Eukaryota; kingdom Metazoa; phylum Arthropoda; class Insecta; order Lepidoptera; family Hedylidae; genus Macrosoma; species Macrosoma leucophasiata. Next base: position 464,605 of record JAWQUS010000004.1, on the reverse strand, counting down.
GATCTGTGATTCCTGGGTCGTAAACGATTCGAATGGTACGTTTTTGAATGGAGTCAAGGGGACCACGCTGGTATTTAGCCGCTCCCGCCCAAAATTGAGAGCAATATTCCGAATGGGGCCTCACTTATAAGAGTTGTAGAAGTTGCCCCGATGTGAAATACTGAGTTGCCTTGTTTAGTACCCCCAGCTTCTTAGATGCCAGCTTGTTCTCTTTGAAACTGCCCTTCATTCGATATATCAACACCCAGGATACCGACACTATTATTAATGGTGCATAAAACATATTTGTTAACATCTTTTATTTATTGTTTTTTTTTATATTATTTCGCATTAACACATTCTTGTGAAAATATATTTTATTTTTAAAGAAAAATGGAAAGAAAAATTTGACTTCAGGCGAGACTCGAACTCGCGGCCTACTGGGAATCTAGTCCAGCCGCTCTTCCAATTGAGCTACTGAAGTCCTGCCCGATTTGTCAAATCTTTCCTTCACATCTATTGCATTGCATTAGCAGCAGCGCCATCTATTACCAACTAAGCTAGTTAGGCAATCTTTTATTTATAAGGTTTAAGACATTTATTCTTCTTAAAAGATTAGAACAAATCACTTACCAGAGAAATCTAGCTTACACATATACAACAAACACTGCACATAAGACCACGCAAATCGTTTACATAGGTACATTATTGATATTAAATTTTAATATAAGATATTACTAGTTAATTAATCCATGCGAAATAATTAGATAAGTAGATACGTTTATTAAAACTATTAACCAAATTGAACAATGTCCTCCAGTACTTAACTAAAAAAAATTAAGCTATTATATTAAAAAAAAACTATTTAGCTTTTATCTCTCAATTCTTTTATCTTGCCGTTTGTAAAAGAGCGTATGGAATATTCTGTGTTTTGGGCCATTATTTATTTTATTTTTGTTTACTTTGACATATTAATCAATGCATCAGTTGTTATTCGCTTATATTTTATATTTTGAAATTTGACCTATCACAAGCAAATTCTATTGCTTCCAAGTGATTATATTTTTTTTTGAGTTTGAGTTTGAGTTTGATGATCTGTTCTTTAATATTTTTTTAAATCCTGTGTAAGAAAGTGGATGTATCAATCAAACAGACATTATTTCATAAATCGTAGATGAGATCTGGTAACTTTAGGACAGTGCGTGCAATATATAGACTGTCTCGTCTTGCCAACATTTTATATGAAAGTGATTGCATTTCGTTTTGTAAGTTGCATAAAATATAATAATGAACATGATATGTTCCATATTTTTGAATCCTGAATGTATAAGGAAGTCGATGTACCTACTTGTAAAGTTTACAGGACTCATAGACATAAAGCATATATAAGCATAAAATTAAGTTTAAATGGAAATTCAAACGAAGTCCAGTCCTCCTAATATAAAGGTTGGGGAGGAGGTTGATTTCCTAAGAAGCCTGAAATACCTACCGTATTATATTATGTACAGACCTCTGGCATCAAAATTAGCAAACAAAATTCCATCTCTTTGATTATAGGGTAAGGGGTAGAAGTTCAAAGTTTTAAGAATTTTTGTTGTTTGTGTAATACTAGTGAACCCTAGGTACATTTACTTATACCTATACTTCACAGTACTAGGACTTTACAGAGAGTGAGTAAATGAATGACAAAATCGGAATTATTTAGATATCATCAATCAAAGTATTAGAGCTATGCAATTGAAAATTTGAACATTGAAAGTCTACTATTGACATCATATATCCCGAGAATAACGATATCTGATAATCTAAACTCAAGTTATGTGGTTTCCAAAAAACGACCAAGCGTTTGTAATAATGGTAGGCAGTGCCCTTTTCCTTGCGCTTCATTTGGCTTGTTTGGCGGATTTAGAGATAAAAAATCCACAGTTAGAAAAATATATTTCATAGTATGCAATATTGAATATATATTTTTTCTTATATACATATTTTTTTTTGCAAAAATCGAATGCGGAAATGCGGTCAGATGTTAGCCGACAATTAGCTTTCTTACCATACGTGAAAGGGATAACAGACAAAATAGGTACGGTGTTGAGAAAGAACTCGAATAAGTCTGTCTACACTCCGTTATCCAAATTAGCTACACATCTACGTAGCCCGAAAGACGTGATCCCGTTTCAAAATCCAGGTGTGTATAAAGTACAGTGCAGTTGTGGCAAAGTGTACTCGTACATTCGACAGACAAAACGCAGCGTCCAAGAAAGCTTTAAAAAACCGACAGATGCAAAAATCGGCGATCCTTTTTAACCTCGGAGACTAATCATTGGATCAATCTTCACAATCCACAAGTCCTCTCTACTGAACATCATTATTATCCCAGGATAAATATAACTCAAACTCAAATATTTTATTTCAAATTGGTCTACAAGGACACTTTTGCATTGTCAGTTTACAAGCTACCTACATATAGCGAATGACTTACAATTATAATAATCAATCGATACTATTTTTCCGAGATTAACGCATACATACAGAAAGAGAAAATAGGGGGACCTTACTTTATAATATGTAGTGATATATCGCGTCATGACCCGTATAAAATCAGTGAAGTATAACTTTAGAAAAAAATCCCAAATAACATAGGTCAATGGAGAATTGCTTTTCTTTTGCTAAATCTTTTTTTTTTATGTAATTAAAGTGGCAAACAAGCGTGCAGTTCACATTGATGTTAAGTGAAGACTGCAGCCTATAGACACCCACACAATGACCAGAGGTCAAAATGCAGATGCGCTGCCACTCCTGAGGCATTAGGTGTTATGCCTCTGTGCCGGCAATTACAGGGCCGTACAAAATCTGCACTAAGTTAATAATATTATGTTTACAGTCCCGCTATAGCATGATATTCTGGGACAAATACAAATATTTCATAGCAGACTGGGTAAACGAGATTCATCTGTTCCATTACCAACATAAATCGGAATATTCGCAGAAGGTATGATTCCTATTGTAATTATTTTTAAACTGTAAACCTCTTGAGCGGCGCCATGCACTTTTTCACATTTGCATTAATTTCCCTACTTTTTGCGAACCCAATGACATCTGTCATGGTGGTGGTGGTGGTGGTTGTGATGATGGTGGTGGTGACGGTAGCGTTGGTGGCGTTGGTGGCTTTGTTGGCTCTGACGGCTTTGATGCCGTAGGTGGCGTTAATAGCGCTGGGGGCGTTAATAGCGGTGGGGGTGTTGGTGGCGTTAAAAGCGCTGGGGGCGTTGGTGGCGATAATGGCGTTGGTGGCGTTAATATTCAAGTTTTCACTTCTGCCGGCACCGGGATAAAAAAAAAGAATAATAGTCGTCAACACATCGGTCCGGTAACGTTCTCATGCTATATCTACCTCCTGATGTCTCAGTAATCTTTTCATCACTTCATGTTGTAATAAAACTCCCAAAGTACTCAGCACTCCATATATTTTAGCACTCCTTATTATAATAAAACTCCCAAGGTACGCAGTACTCCATATATTTTAGCACTCCTTATAATATTACGACACTTGCACCAATTTACAATTCTTCAGCGTAGACACAATACCATCAACGCCCACTATAATACTTTCGCTAAGCCACTTTTTTTCACAACCTTTCGGTTCGACGGTCCGTAATCAAGTGAGCCCGTTTTGCTTTCGGCCGCGTATTTAAGGTACTACTGACAGCTGTTACTCGTGACTATGTTCACGTCAGTTGGCAATTCGAAAACAAAGTGAAGTTTGAACAGCAGTGTTGCCAGTATCAAAAAAATGATTTATTAAAAAGAAATCGATAAATTAACTAAAATAACCTAACAATGTTAATATTCACAAGGTTAAAAAGCTTTCCATGTTTAGATGTTTTAGAAATTAATAACCTATTTTGAGCACCACCAAGTGATGATGATGATACAGACACATCATTACCAAAATTATAATTAACCATTGAAAAAGCAAGAGAAGCAAAAGAAGTTTCCATATATATTCAATGAAAGGCAATCATTTTGAGGTCGGTGCTAGCTCTTCCTACCTTCTAAGTAAAATATCAGAATGAAGATAAGCTCTACATGTTGATTAAGATTTTTAATGAGTAGGTATCCTTTCTTGGACTGACTTAAATCTTTTGAGCCGCAGTTGGCCGATATCCGCCATGAACATTAAGAAATCAATTTGGTTATCAAATTATGAAGTCATATTTTTTTCGTGAGCGTGACGGGTTGAGAGATATATGCCCTATAGATTTTGCACTTTTCAAAGGGTTAGTTAATTTTGTTAGTGTCTGTATAATATGCATAAATAAATATAATATTACTTACTTATTTACTATTTTTTTTTTTGTCACTCTCATTCCACAAAAACAGTTTTAATTTATTTATTGTTTTACAGACTTACATACTCGTCCACAAAATGTGTCATTTCATGACCACGGTGACGGTTACCCAATTGAGTATAGGCATTATGAGCTTTAATCTAGTACCACTGTACCATAACTTCGCATCGGGAGCATTCAAGCAAGACAAGCCCGAAGGCTACAAATACGAACATGCGGTGTATTTCGAGCTTCCCTTCAACTATCTAACCAATTTCAATGGATATCTGGTACTTTTCACCTTCAACTGGTATGCATCCGCAATATGCTCCGGTTGTATGTGTATTTATGACCTCCTGGTGTCATTAATCGTGTTCCATGTCTGGGGGCACATGCGGATCCTAGTGTACACCCTGGAGCACTTCCCTGGGCCCCAGGATAACGGGCCGGGTAAGATGTTTACGCCAGAAGAAATGAAGATGGTTGATAAGCAACTTAGGGAAGTCATCGCTTATCATCGAGAAATCATGACGTGAGTAGATGTGATTACTGGCACAAGCGACCAACCACACTTGGCACGGCCGCAATGTATCATCCGAGTAGTTGCCGATCAACCAAAAACATTACAATTTATACTCATTACTTCAGCCGAAAGACGTCCACTGCTGAACGAAAGCCTTTACCAAATATGCCAACAACAGCGTTGTGCCGGTTGTGCGTCATAAGTGGAGAATAAACGAACTTAGACTAGTTATTACTGCAGAAATAAAGCACTGACATTACTGACTGAGGCTTTCTTCCATGGTACTGATATTACACGATACACATGATCTTCGTCTAGCTAACGGTTAAAGCAACGCACGCAACGGAAACTCACAAAAGAATTATTATTCCGTTAATGCCTTTTTTTTTGATGGACGATGTTCTCTATACATGGCCCATATTATAGGTACCAGGTGTACCATCACATGTTACACCATCTAAGTTTTACCCAAAATGCTATAGAAGAAGATGGAGGCAATACTTCGAATACTTATTATGGAATGAATTTGAAATAATAATTTAATGTTTGATCTAGTTAATAATTTTTTTATACTGTATTTTATTTATTCTGTTGTAGTTATATTATACAATTGTAAAAAAAATTGCTTACCTGTCGCATTGGAGAAATTCTGTTATGATAGATTTAAGTATGTGTAAATAAATAAATAAAAATTTGAAGCGATATAAACCAAAACCATAGGTATATACAGGGTTACTGGTAACTAGCGCATAACTTATAAAGGGAGGCTTTGGCTGATCAAGACTTAACAACTTTTCTTCTACAACTTTTTTTTATTCGACATTTTTTTTATCACACAAAAAATAATAAATAGAATTTGCAGTTCTAATATTTCTTAACTTCACATTGAGTGCCTAAGTAAACACATCACGCTATAGTATGCTGGTACCTATAAGGGTCGACGCGGCATACGACGCGGCAGGTGGCGGGTGGGCGCGCCGGTGACCGCGGCCGGCTTCCCAACTTTCGGCTTCGGCTAAATCGGCTCGACGATAGCAATAGCTAATTAGACACGACGCGTACGCACGCCGCTCGTGGCGTGCTTCTCGTGTGACGCGATCGAATAAATAAGTATGCCTTACATACCAATTTCGTAACATTGAATATTAAAAGTGATGGAATAATCCCAAAAGAGATGCATTAGGAAGCGTGTTTCACACACTAGTGTCAAAAACTGTACTGTGTGTATGTAGGTACTACCCCGGGTTCAAGAACAACAGTGCTGGTGATTATTTTGAGGTAGTCATCGTCATTCCCGGGACCTCAATTTGAGAAGTGATGACTTTTAAAAAGGTTTGTGATTATTTTTAAATGATTGTGCCTAAATACCCAAATTGTTTCATATTTTAAAGATACATTTACATTAAAAATACATATCTTGGTTTATTTAATGGTAAGTGTTCCCTACCGCTGCAGCCGTAGCGTTAACAGCTGACGTCTGTACCTATGCTAGAGCAGAATGAATGAACGTAGTGCTAACAATTGATAGAAGTCCCATTTGAAAGGATTTTATTTCTTATCATGTGATGTACTGCGTTTTGGCAAAAGTCATAGAACACAAGTTGTTAGTCTTAACGTACCGAATTCACATTTGACGATTTATGCGTTAGTTATCCGTAACCCAGTATTTAGGTATACAACGTGTAACAGGTTTATTAATAAATTTTCAATTTAATCTGCAAATATTTTAAGAAGTACAAACAACACTTAAATTATTTTTATGTCCATATTTACCAATATATTTAGCTTAAGTAAGTACTTTCCCATCCAATTAAAATTAAAATTGTTGTAAAAAAAAATCTTTCTTTTCAAACATTGTTGTTGTTTTTTTCATCCGACTTTATGCCACTAAAAAAATTAAATGTGTTAGTTCAACTAATTTTTGTATGCACATACGACTTTCTGCCTCTATCTATTTTTGTGTTTAAATTGTTGGCGTTCGCTTAGCAAGCGTCCGATTGCTTAGCTTACGTTTGTCAAAACTGACTCTAAGATTTGGATCGTTTGACACTTGGCTTGAGGTTCATAAAGTGAAAGAAGCGCTTTTCTTTATGAAACAATAAAAATATTTTGTCGGATCTTCACATCCACCTTTATACTTCTAAGCTCTAGTATTGTCTTCATCATTCTTTATCTACCTGTAGGTATCATCATTTCAGCCAAAAAACGTCCACGGCTGGAGAAAAGCCTTCCCCAACGGTGTCAACAACAAGGTTGTGCGGCATTTTGGGGAGAATATGCTATCACCCCACGCATGGCATGTGTATTGGGAATCGCAGTGGCGGTGATTTATCTCGGTACGCTGCTGCTTATCCCGCGTTATTGCATTAACTGCCGCCCTACTCAATGAGTTGAGCCATTGTACGATTGACTGGCTACACTAGCAGGTGAATTCTGCTCCACGTGTGTGCGGTGTGGTCATCACGTCCCAACGCCTTCAGGTCATCTAAATAACTTATTACATATAATTTATCAATGAACACAGGTTCACAGCAAGATTGATGGACGTATTTGGGCCCGAATTGTTAGTTTATCAAGCGTTCCATCAGATTGGTGGGTGCGTGCTGCTGCTCGAGATATCGCAGATGGTGACTACCTTCATATTATTTACAACGTTGTTATACGCTTTTGTCCTTTCGCACCGTAATGAGAGCAATGGCTATATCGATTCACCCTTCACGATTTTTGTTGAGTACCTACTTACCATATGTAGGTACTTAACACATAATTAATGAATAAAAATATTTTCTTTCAGGACTTAAATGCTTTTGTTCGTTTCGGAGCACTTGCTTTTTATGTTCATCAGCAGTTGGTTCAAATTTCCGTTATATTTGAACTTTTGGGCTCAATGGTAAGTAAAGTCCTTATTCCCTGTTATTCTGTTCCCAAGCGTGGCGATTATGGCATATTCTTGCCGAATGACGCACAACACTTGTGGACGTCTTTGGGTAAGACGTTGTCTTTCGACTGGAGTTATAATGACGATTACATCGACAAAATATTTTTTTCACGTAACTGGTATGAATATAACGTACTTATTTATCCATAAAATATAATTTGTTTTGATTTTACTATCGTCATTTTACACACACACAATAAGTACCAAAATAAAGATGAGTAATGATGCCACTATTTAAAAAAGAACAGAAGAAGACAACATAACACAACGATGATGATGTATGAAGCATGTGTGAGACCAAAAAAATCGTACCCATCTCAGCTGATTGCTGTAGTTGGCAATACAGCGCTGGTGTTCTGATAGGACCGAAAGTGACTCTACGAACTACAAGTCGCCCAATTTCACAAAACTTCCATGCATACTAACTGATTTTATACTTAGGTTAGGTACTACAATTAAAAGCATTTTAGTTCAATATACGCGAGATATTTCAATGAGTGTAGTCACCATCTGTAACTCAAGCTAGTGTTTGAAGAATTGCCTCCATATTTTTCTTTAATATATGGCCTTGACAGACAGACAGCCGAATAACAAAATTTGCCTTTGTGCCAACAACATCAGCTGTGATCGGATCTCTGTGATACCGCAACAAAATGATCCTATATGTGATCGTAAAGGTCTGGCACCCTAAAGAGGGAAGGGAAAATTAATGGTCCTGAATTTGGTGGTGTTTTAGAACGACAAGATGCCGGACGCAGTGTACAGTGTGCCGTGGGAGTGCATGGACAACCGCCGCCAGCGCGTGGTCTACCTGTTCCTTATCAAGGTGCAGCGCCAGGTCAACCTGCGCGCTGTGGGCATGCTGCAAATCGGTGTCAAGACCATGGCCACTGTAACATCGCTCATTGTTATTTATGTCATAAAATAGCAAAAAAGTTCAACGAGAAACCCTTATAGTTTTACCATGTCCGTCTGTCCGCAGCTCAGGGACTTTAGGGTGTAATTTATTATCTATTATGAATATATTATCATGTTTTAGTTCCGCTAATAAAGTAGTAAAATAAAGTTTTGAAAAAAATCCTTAGGGTACAAAATTAAATTTTATAATAATAATATGTAAGGATATCTAGGCCTTTTGCCTTTTTTTATGTCAAAGTATTGACAGACACTTGCCCTGGTGGTCCTTCTGCTTGAAGGGCCACTTGATGGAAAGTGGTGACCTTCGCCTATGAAGATTTGCAACATCAGCGGAGTTGCCAACGCACTGCCAGCCCCGAAGGACTCTTTTGACGCCAGTTTTGAAATGTAACGCCGGGGGCATACATCAGAGGGAAGTCTTCTCTGGGCAGGAATGAATGCGCGAATGTACTGTTGAGCACTTCCAAGTATCCAATCTGTCCAGGTCTCTCGTCGGCGGGTAGTGCGATGTGAGAATGAAGACGATGGCACCACCAGATTGAACAGTTCATCAGAGCAGGTAGAAAATGCAGAGACATCCGATGTCTGCGCAGACTCAGATCTTCGAGTCGATCTGTGATTCCTGGATCGTTGACGATTCGAATGGCACGTTTTTTAATGGGGTCAAGGAGACCAAGCTGGTATTTCGGGGCTCCCGTCCAAAGAAGAAATTTTAATATACCAAATGGGGCCTCTCTTGAGCTTCATAGAGGTGTTGAAGTTGCCCCGATGTGATACTGCCTCGCCTTGTTTAGTACCCCGAGCTTCTTAGATGCCAGCTTAGTCTTACCCTCAATGTGACCCTGAAACTGCACCTCATTCGATATGTCAACGCCCAGGATCCCAACACTTTAACTAATGGTGAGTTGAGTGCTCTGGAACTGTGGCGCTACAATAATTTTGGGATTTTTCACTTAAAGTGGGGACATAGTTTTATTCTCAGCATCCCATAATATAGAGTATTGTTGGATAGCTCTTTAAAAATATTTAGATTTGAGAAACCCATACTTCAATTAGCATCCGTTTGTAAAATATTCCATATTTAAAATTAAGTAAGTTTTTTGTTGGAGTCAAATGTAACGATGGAAGTTAGACCTGTAAACAAATTCATGGTAGCATATACAGGGTTATTTGTATCCAACGCATAATTCTTAAAGGGAGGCTTTGGCTCATCAAGACTAACACTTTTATTATACAACTTTTTCTCACTCAATATTTTTTTTTTAGCATACAAAAAATAATAAATAGAATTTGCAGTTCTAATACTTCTTAACTTTACATTGAGTGTCTAAATAAACACATCACTAGTTGTAAATACTTAGTTTTAGACGAGGCGCTTGACGGCGCTCTGCGTGTGTGATGTACTGCGTTTTGGCAAAAGTCATAGAACAAAAGTTGTTAGTCTTAACGTACCTAACTCACCTTTGACGATTTATGCGTTAGATATATTTAACCCTGTATATATACGAGTATAACAAAATTCTAAGGAAAACTATCACAGTTTATACCTATGTAGGGTTTACAACTTTACGAGTAATAGTCACCTCCCTACATTCCAACTTTCAAGAAATTCCACCGTCTCCGACTGGACACCTGGCAGTACCTACACAACGGCGTGATTTTCCGATTCGTTCCTACCGAGAACGTGTAAATTGTTGAGTGAATTTCCCTCTGAAGTAATCCGTCGATGCTACAATGTGGGGTTTTGGGACTCTACCAAAAAAGCATCAAAGAGCACTTCAGGGCTGGCAGCGCCTTGGCAACTTGGCAACCCTCCTGGTGTTGCCAATGTTCATAGGCGACGGTGACCACTTTCCATGAGGCAGCCCTTTCGCTTGTCTGTCAACCTTTTAACATAAAAAAAATCCGCATGGCCCGATACACATTGGCAAATTGAATTAACCAAACCTGATGTGTTTTTTCTCAAATCCGTAAAACGTCAAAATTAGTGGTGCTTATTATTTCTAAAATTAACAATGAAATTATGTTCTCTTTCTTTTCAGATACTAAAAACATCAATTTCGTACTTCATGTTGCTGCGAACATTGGCTACAAAATGACTTTCCAATTTTGTTTAGGGTAAATACAATGTTACGAAAAAAAAATTACTTGAATGAAACAAAAAAAAACTATTTTTTTATCACATTCTTTTTCGTTTGAATATTAACAATAAAAAACTATCTTTAATTAAAATTACTAAACATGAACATTACAAGCAACTATTGAAGTTTAATTAAATCAGTCGATTGTGGCACTGAGCCCCGTATCTGGGGAAGGTACTCTCATACAGCATAAAACAATAGAAATAACAACAATAAGAGAGGAAAAGACAAGATTGACCAACCATGACCAAATAGGTCGAGTTCTGTCTGATGGTGGGATCAAAAGTCTTAGGAAGGTTTAGGTCTTATGAAGAGAATGATGAAGATAGACGAGGCACGAGAGTTATGTCAGGGCCGGGATATCTGGCGCTCTACACTCTCTGCCTACCCCGTTAGGGACCTGGCGTGAAGATACATACATAAGAGGAAAAGCAAACATTCTTACAAATGTAAAGTTGTAAAGAGTTGTGGCAGGACCGGGATATGTGGCGGCCTGGGCGGCGACGGCTGGCATATGCCCACCATTTGCCGCCCTAACAGGGACCTCCGGGTGTCGGACTAGGGGACGTCAGGCGCCCGGGTTAAGTTGGGTCCCGAGCTGGTTGGCGTGCTGGTGCTTTGCACGCCACTAGCGTGGCCGGGAGCCATTGGGCTCCCCTTGTGAGTCGGGCCCGGTTGCGGGCGGCCGCCGGCGGGGTTGCGGATGTGTGCTAAAGCGTTCCCGCGACCCCGCCCCTGAGGGCGGATGAGTCGGAGCACCCAGGGGTTTTTAGTGGGTAGACGGACGTCCTTCTTTTGTCCGGAGTCCCACATAACCCACCCCTCTCCCCAAGGGTGGGTATGCGTAACGCATTTTCCCCTGGTGACAAAAAAAAAAAAAAAAAAAATATATATAACCCTCGGAAACCCTCGGGGGGACATATCCCCCCGAGGGTTTCCGACTTGTTGTGGCGGCTCATTACCCGTTGGTTGTCCTCACACCGGCGAAGTCAAGAGAAACTCAGAGAGGGGGCGTTGCTCCGTCACTCGCTGCTGTGGAGATGAGACGGCTGGGGAGGAGGTGTACGGGTATTTCGTTGGCCCTGCACCGTATCCCCAGCCGCCTAGCGGTGGTCCCGCCGCTCGATAGGGACGTGGTGCCGCGGAGGGGGGGGGGGGGGTTGAAGGTCACTCCCGTTCCCCCGGGGCCGAACTGCGTGCCCCTGGACTCCTCCACCCGGGCGTGTTGAGACGCCTGGCGTTGTGAGTGGTCGGGGCAGGGACCTTAGGGTGTCCGACTAGGGGATGTCCGACACTCAAATGGAGATAGGTCCCAAGCTGGGTGGCGTGCACGTGTTCCGCACGCCACTAGTGTTGGTTGGAGCCAAAGAGCTCAACCTGCGGAGGGCTCGGAGACGAGCAGCCGCCGGCGGGGTCGCGGATGTGTGCGTAAGCGTTCCCGTGACCCCGCCACTGATGGCGGAAGAGTCGGAACACCGCGGGGTATTAGTGAGTACAAGTCCCACACTACCCGCCGTCTTTTCCCCTAGACGGCGGGTGCCCATGAGGGTTTCCCCGCGTAAAAAAAAAGGACCGGGATATGTGACGCTCTACACTCTCTGCCTAGCCCGTAAGGGACTTTACGTGGACTGCCTAATTTCTGTATAATATTCTTTGGGAACATATAGACCGGTATCTGCCGGATGTTTTGGTCTTTGCAGCTGCAACATTTACAAGAGGACGCTCTATTTTTACATCCTTTTTTATGTAATGGTAGTGGCAAACAAGCATGCAGCTCACATTGATGTCAAGTGATGACTGCAGTCTATAGACACCCACCCGAAGAGACTGAGGCCTATGGTGTTATGCCTGTATGCCGGAAATTACAGGGCCGTACATTACCACCTGACCGGAACACGGCAGTGGTGAACACTAACCTTTAGCGGCAAATAAATGAGGTAATGCGGTGGTGCCTACGCCCGCGAGCTCCGTCACTGGAGCTCTAGCAGTAAACTCCTAATCCTCTGATGATACCGTCGCCAGATCTGCTTCAATGGGAAGGTTGATTTGTTTGTTAACTCCATTTCCTTTTAATACCTACTCCACGTACCGGAAAGCGAAGCGTAGGCAGGCCTCCCACAAGATGGACCGACGACCTGGTGAAGGTCGCGGGCAATCGCTGGATGAGGGCGGCCCAGGACCGTTCGTTGTGGCATTCTTTGGGGGAGGCCTTTGTTCAGCAGTGGACGTATTTTGGCTGAAATGATGATGATGATGACCTACTTAGAAATAGTACAAGATGTTAATTGAGGCTGACTGTTACACAGAGACAACTGAATGGGACAATTTAGTGAGCGCTTTAGGTACCTAATGCTTACAAAAATCTATTATTGTAATTTGTAACAAAATATCTATGAAAATAGAGGAAGCTTACAGTCCTATCCTTGATATACACGAAAATAATTAAAATTTTGAAATAATTTAAGGTTTTTTTTTGTCCTTTGATCATACAAAAATCTGTTTGACAATGTTTAAACGCGGTGCAAATTGCGACTTATATAATAAATATATATAGTTGCTTAAAGGGGGGTGTTACTGGGCTTGATAAACGTGTATACAGATATTATAAAAATTAAAAACACAGACGGAGATATGTGCATTGTAACCACGGAATAAATCAATAAATTGTAACACTGAACCACACTTTACTCTACTTAGAATAAGAAATATCGGATTGAATTATGTACTTACAGCCTGTACCTATACCCACCTGTTTTTAATATACAAATGCATTTCACTGACGTCAAATGTGCATCAACAATTTCGTTAGTGGCGCTAACGAAATTGTTGATGCACATTTTAATAACAATGTATTATTATAATAAAATATAACGTAACTTTATTAATAAGAAGATCTTGTATTATTTTTTGCGTTTTGTGAAATAGCTTTCCCCGGTCTCAGGACAAGGAACCAGACTATTGTCTGGCGGTTTAGACACAGTGACTCTGTCACGATGGTGAATAGGCGCAGGGACCGGAGCTCCTGTATTATATAATCTACCTGCCGCTTAATAGTAGTGTTCAGCGCTATCGTCTGCCGGCCAGAAATAATTTTACGTCCCCGTAACTTCCTGCACAGAGGCATGTAATCTATATATACTTAAAATAAATCTGTAGAAGTGTAAATTCTGTACATTGAAAATATTGAAAAAATAAATATCAATGGATGTTACTAGATCGATACCGAACACAAATATGTGATTAATTTTTTTTTGTCTGTCTGTCTGTCTGTCTATCTGTCTGTCTGTCTATCTGTCTGTCTGTCTATCTGTCTGTCTGTTTGTTCAAGCATCACATAAAAACTATGGGTCCAATTACGATGAAACTTGGTATGATTATACTTTAACCTTTGGCGCACAACACTGGGTACTTTTTATCCCGAAAAAATGTCTGTTTGTCTGTGTGTTTGTCCACCCTAATTTCAGAAAAGGCTTATTCGATTTGCGGTTTTCATTAATATATTGTGGTTGTTGTTTTATGGGCGCAGTGACCCAAAATGAGTCTTGGCCTCCGATACAAGAATGCACCATTTTTGCCTGTTCTGCGCTGCCTCCCGCCAGTCTTCGACCTGAAGGTCACGGAGATCTTTCAGCGCCTCATCACTCCAGCGATACCTGGGCCGACCAACTGGACGTCGGCCACTAGGTCGCCCCAAGTATGCAAGTTTCACTGCTCGATCCTCCCCCATTCTCTCAAGGTGGCCAAGCCAGCGAAGCCTCTGGGATTTTATTTGGCCGATGATATTTGGCTCTGCCACCAGATGTTCAATTTCTTTATTTTTCCTTTTCTTCCAGATTCCTCTTTCATCCCGAACAGCGCCTAGAATTTTCCTGAACACTTTCCTCTCGGTAACTAGTAATTTTTGCTCTTCTTTGTGAGTTAGTGTCCAGGTTTCACATCCATATATTAAAATAGGTCTTATGACTGTCTTGTAGATCTGAATTTTGGTGCGTCTACTGAGAAATCGGGAAGCCAATACCTTATGTAGGGCTGCACTGCAACGGAGCGTGTTTTGGATTCGAATGTTTATTTCCTCCTCTCGCGTGTTTGAATCAGTCACAGTGCATCCAAGGTATTTAACCTTCTCCACTCCTTTGTACGGAAAGTCACCAACCATAAGGTCTTCTCTCGCTACTCTAATGTTCTTATAGCGTCGCATATGCAGGTATTCCGTCTTATCCCAATTAATCCTAATATTGTGGTAAGTTTCACATAATATTTTGTGTTTGTTTCATGTGAATCGGTTCAGAAATAAAAAAGTTATGTCAATTTAAAGTATCGTATCGAATATTTTTAAGCTTTTCTGTATCTTAGTTCTATCTTTTAGGGGGTTTCGTACCTAAAAGGTAAAAACGGATCCTACGGATTACTAATCCTCCGCTGTTTGTCTGTCTGTTCGTCTGTCCGTCTGTCTGTCACCAGGTTGTATCTCATAAATAGTGATAGCTAGAAAGCTAACATTTTCACAAATTATGTATTTCTGTTACCGCTTTATAGACAAAATTAATTACTAAAAATAAGAAAATGAAAATGTTAGGAATTCCAAGGAGGCATACAATACAGGTGTTTTTTTTTCGTATATTTTTTGCTCGATAATAACGGTAGCAAGTAGTCGCTTAAAATTTTCACAGAATTTTTAGATCTTATTTTGTATTGTACCATCCATCTATACATCTATACAAATAAATAAAATTGGAGTGTCTGCTTGTAATATTAAAATAACCGCTTTTGACTAAATGCATATGTGTGTATACACTGTAGGTACATATACCAAAACAACATTTTTTACAATTTTTGTCGGTCAGTCTGTCTGTCTGTCTGTTTGGCGGGGCTAATTTTGGGAACGGCTGGACCGATTTTGATGGGACTTTCACTGGCAGATAGCTGATGTGATAAGGAGTAGCTTAGGCTACTTTTATATCCATACATCCATACATACCTACATACAAATAAGTAGAATTGGAGTGTATCCGACTTTGACGGGACTTCCATGGGTAGGTACCTAATTTAAAAAGGAGAAACATAGGCTACTCTTATCTCCATACATACATACATACATACATACCTACCTACATACAAATAAATAGAATTTGAGTGTCTCCGATTTTGACGGGACTTCCACAGGTAGGTGGCTGATGTAATAAGAAGTAAGTTAGGCTACTTTTATCTCCATACATACATATATAATAGGTTGGGGAAAAAGTCTTTTCGCATTACAGTATGTATGAACTTGTAATAAAATCTCTTTGGCTGTAGTATTTGTATCTGGCTGGTTTTGGTATCATTGAAAGTTAAAATTTTAAAGAACATAATTCCAAATTCAAATTAGGCAAATGTGTGATTTTCATTTGTTTTTCGTACTGTCAAGATGAGTGAATCTAATGAAGAAATTCGATACATTTTAAAATCTTACTACAAATAAGGTAAAAATGCAACGCAAGCCGCGAAAAAAAATTGCGATGTTTATGGACCTAGTGCAGTGTCTGTGAAAGGAGCACAAATTTGGTTTAAGCGTTTTCAATCCGGAAATTTTGATGTTTAAGATGCACCTCGATCTGGTCGCCCTATTACGGATAAAATGGATGCCATTTTTGAAAAAGTGGAGCAAGATCGACATATCAGTAGTTACGACGTAGCTGAAGAACTAAGAATTGATCACAAAACAGTTTTGGCGCATTTGAAAAAAGCTGGGTACAAAAAAAAGCTCGATATTTGGGTACCTCACGAGCTCACTAAAAGAAACCTAATGAACCGTGTACTCATTTGTGATTCTTTATTACGACGTAATGAAACCGAATCATTTTTGAAGAAGCTGATAACTGGTGATAAAAAGTGGATCACGTACGACAAGAACGTGTGAAAAAGGTCGTGGTCAAAGGCCGGTCAGGCTTCACAGACTGTGGCGAAACCCGGGTTAACTCGCAATAAGGTGATGTTGTGTGTGTGGTGGGATTGGAAGGGCATTATTCATTATGAGCTATTACCACCAAGCAGGACTATCGATTCTGAACTCTACTGCGAACAACTGATGAGATTAAAGCAAGAAGTTGAGAGAAAGCGGCCGGAATTGATCAACAGAAGGGGTGTGGTGTTTCATCATGATAACGCTAGACCTCACACATCTATAGCCACACAGCAAAAATTAAGAGAGTTTGGCTGGGAGGTGTTAATGCATCCGCCGTATAGTCCTGACCTTCAGATTTCCACCTGTTTCGGTCTCTTCAGAATTATTTATGCAATGTTAGGTTAACATCACGAGAGGACTGCCAAATCCACTTGTCGCGGTATTTTGATGAGAAGTCCCAAAATTTTTATAGCAATGGGATCATGTCCCTACCTACAAGATGGCAAAAGGTTATCGAACAAAATGGTACATACATACTTTAGTTAAATTTAAATAAACTATATTAAAAAATATTTTGAATTATCTTAAAAAATGCGAAGAAACTTTTTCCCCAACCTAATACATTAGTGTATAATCTATGATACATACCTACATACAAATAAATAGAATTTGAGTGTCTCCGATTATGACGGGACTTTCACTGGCAGATAGCTGATGTGATAAGGAGTAACTTAGGCTACTTTTATCTCCATACACCATACATACATGCATACATACCTACATACAAATAAATGAAATTCGAGTGTCTCCGATTTTGACGGGACTTTCACTGGCAGATAGCTGATGTAATAAGGAGTAACTTATTATATATTATTATTTTGTACACTAGCTACGACCACGCTTTCGTCCGGGTAGATACTGAACAATCATATTTTCGCGAGCACAGCTAGTATGTAATGATACTAACAGAGGTATGACATGTATGGTAAATGTTTATAGACTAGGTACAGTATTAGTTTACTAGAGGTAGATGCATGCATTCAAGCATATATATAGTCATGCAAACACCCTCGATTCGCCGTTTACGTTTTGTGCGTTTTAGCCTATGTAACAGGTGGCGAAGACTGTGGACATGTCCGGGCACATAACCAAACTCCGCGGTACTAGAAAACTTCCAGGAAAGGGAATAATCCCAATTGGCTTATACACCATTATCTCTGATGGTCACCGACCTGGGAATCGAACCCAGGACCCCAGTGCAGTAGAGGCCTGGAACCACTAGGCTACTGACGCAGTTTAAAAATATCAAATACATAAGTATTAAAGTAATATTAGGTAGGTAAAATATGAAACCACACTGAAAGCTTTGTATATTTCCATGTCAAAGTGTGTAGAATGTCAGTAAAGATACCATCGCAGATAAACAAGTCACATCATACTCGTAGTCAAGCATTAGAGTTAGACCATCATACTCGTAGTCAAGCATTAGAGTTAGACGGTCGCCCCCCTGGGCAACCTCAATTTAAAAATGTAAATAAGTAAGTTAGCTAAGTATTGCCTAAATCCGAAGTTATAAACTCTTGCAATGGCATACCAAACACTACAGGTATTGTTATAATTTTCTACCACCAATGTCTTCTGCTTATTATAGGTTCCTATGTAAATGCGTAAGAGAAGATGCACGCCGATAGTCGCGTAGTCAGCAGGTACCCTAATCGTAAATTTCTGCACAATAATAGCATATTTTAAAAATTACCCACCAAAGAGAACGTTTAATATTAATTATTTTATGAAGTCTTTTTTATGAAGGTGGCTATTTGCCACCTTCGTAAGCAATAAAGTAGGCAGTTCTCATTGATATTACGAGTATATCCAGCAGCGTAAGTAAGTATTTATGCGTGGAATATTAACATATTGTTTTCATAACAAAACTATCTATTATTGATATTTTCATTTGATATTAAAGTAGTGTACTAATTGGATAGCCGTCCATCATTTTGCTGATATTATTATGACTTCAGAAATTATAAGGGTCGTCCCATATCCGATTTTGTCTTTGAGTGTCATGAAATTGAACAACTTTTGAACAGCTTCTACCTGCTTTCCGGAGTTGAGTAGTGAATCCGTCATCACACGGCGCCCTGTTATTTTTGAGCTGTTTCAGAGCTGTACTAATCTCGTCTAGACTGACATCCGGGATGTTCTCGGTATAGTCGATTACATATTCTCTGGGGTAGTGTCGGGTGAGTCCGGCTCTGAGATCTGATGGCGGACTGTTAACAGGTGGTCGTGTTGTCGCGTATAACTGTCTGTAAAACCACTCGATTTCTTCTGCAAGCTCGTCCTCTGTCTTCAGCTTAGTTAGCTGGCTCTGATCTAAAGACAGATTTTTGGCGAACACTTTGGAGCCTTTGTTCCGCTCCATGGGCGCTTGAATACTGTCGGTATTAAACCGCTGAATGTCGCGAGTCAATGACTTGGAGATCTATCTGTTGAGTCGCCTGTATACTAAAGCTTTCTTCAAAGCTTAGAAAGCTTATGATGCTTGAGAGTTGAGCTGGTAATCTTTTGTGTTTCGGGTCTTGAAAAAGACCGCCGTGCAGAAAGTTTCCACCAGCCTGGTATTTGTATTCGTCCACATGTATGCAATCATTAGGCATTCGAAAAGATTTTGTAGCTCGAGTTGAAAGCTCTCGGTATTATAGATTTGTGTAGGTGCTGGTGCTGGAGCATAGACTTTATTAGCCGGGCTCCTTCCAACGTGACATTTATATTCAGTGTACCTCTTACCATTCAGAGATCGCTTCCGGTTTTTACCGAATTGATCACCGAGACATCACTGAATACATGTCGCTTCATAGACGTAATGAAGTCCATCTCATTTTATTGCACCATCCGAACTGATCCAGGTCCACTTACGGCAGGCCCGCTTCTTGAAGAAAGAGTTCATCAAGAAGAGGTTCTCTGCCTTTATGAAGTCAGTCAATGCCTGGCCCCTGATTTTCCGTATCCCATATCCAAATTACTCCACTTTCAGCTAGTGGTCGCCTCGAACGCCCAATTTCGCGTTGAAATCCCTAGTGTGATAGTGGTTACAGGGCTATACATAACCATTTAACCGGAATATTATAGTGCTGAATACTACCATTTGGAGGTAGAAGTATTAGGTAATGGGGGCCTCGTGCTCCTACACTGCAACTCTACTACCAGTGAAACCAGCACCTGTGTGGCCGTCGCAAGCTGTGGCACAGGTGAGGTGAGGTTTGCGTGTAACTACTGTAAGAATATTTTTCTATTAATTTACTTTAGGTACCTATATCAATCAAAAGCTTCAAGTGTGGCAATACCTTTAAGGACAATCAAGGCATACGGGTATATATAGAAAATACAAAGATATTTTATAGAATAGAATAGAATCATTTATTGCAGGCAACTAGAGCCCATATCATACTATAAACAATATACAAAGTAAAATCTACAGTCTACTTTCAAGCTTTCATTTTCAAACGAATGAAAAAACTATTGGTTGAAGTAAGGATAAAACACCAACATGGTCTGGTGGTGGAGCGATTTGACTGATCTTGAGTAAGTAAATTGTAAATTTTTTTGCAATGAAAATAGTTGTAAATATATTTAATTAATTAACATTACGGATATTTTTTTTTGACGTTTATTATTTTCGGGAGCTACACTATTGGAAATAAATAATAAAATATATACGGGTTTATGGATGCTGAAAGGTGACCGAATCATGAGGCTGATTTTTAAAATAGTTTGATTTACGCGAGATCAACCCAGCAATAATTTTACATAATATATCTATTTCAATATTTTTTTATGATCATGCACTTTAAATACAAGGATGGTTATTGAATACTGTAGCCTATAGACATCTACACAAAAACCAGAAATCATTTTTTTAATTAGATCTACCATCACAATCATCCCTTGCTGAACGTAACGTTTTCATACAAAAATTCCTGGACCGATTCCAAAAATCCTTTCATCTTTACAAAACTGCATCTTCACTGAGTGAAGATATAGCTAGGCTATATTACATTCTTTGCACCCGTGGGAAGCCGAGGCGAGCCGCTAGTGTTTCATAAAGCCACTTCAAGCTTCTTACACCTTCGAATCGTCGGAATTTTAGATAGAGAGCTTCGTGCGGGGTCATCTTTTTATGTTAAGAAGGTGGCAAACAAGCATGCAGCTCACATTGATGTTAAGTGATGACTGCAGCCTACAGACGTCTTCACAAAAACCAGAGGTCTGAATGCAGACGTGTCGCCACCCCTGAGACCTCAGTTGTTATGTCTCTGTGATAGTTATTACGGGGCCATATATTACCATCTAACCGATAGTGCTGAACACCACCATTTGGCGGTAGATAGAGGTAATGCGGTGGTGCCTACCCTCTCGAGCTGCATCAGTAGAGCTCTATCACCAGTAAAATCATTTATTCATTAACTCAAACTCAAACTCAAAAATTCATTTAATCACTTGGAAATAATAGAATTTGCTTGTGATAGGTCAAATTACAAATATAAAATTAAAGCGAATAACAACTGATACGTTGATTAATATGTCAAAGTAAATAAATTAATAATAGTCCAAAAATACTTAATAATAAAAATAGGTATCAACAGAATGTTCCATACTCTCTTTTACAAACGGCAAGATAAGACTAAACAAAAAAATATGGGACATTCCTTGTCATTCACTGGCAGAGTTCCAAAGCCCACATTACTGAGAAAAAACCTGCCAAAACAAAACTCAGTAGGGTCTTTTCAAAATATGTTCCTTAAAACTATTTTCACAATATGAAACTTATAACTATGTTTTACAATGTCAAGTACAATGCACATTCATTTCACAAAATTAGTGTTTAGTCTTGTGGAGCTAGACCAGCATTTGTCCAGGCATCTCTATCCTTTAGATAGTCATCGAGTCTATAGTACGCATTTTTACATAGTGTGCGTTTAATACATGACTTAAATTTATTATCTGTAAGTTCAAGAATGTTGGACGGAATTTTGTTATAAAACTGTATACAACATGTTAAGAAACATTTATGTGTTTTCGATAGGCGAAAACTTGGAAATACTAATTTATTTTTATTTCTGGTATTATAAGTATGTATATCATTAATTTTCTTAAATAAGTGCAAGTTTTTCCTAGCATACAATATATTTTCATAAATATATTGGCAAGGGACCGTCATTATATTTATTTGCTTGAATAATTCTTTCAAGGAGTCACGACTATTTAAGTTATATATCGCTCTAATAGCTCTCTTTTGTAATATAAATATTGAATCAATTTCAGCTGCCCGACCCCACAACAAAATACCGTAGGACATGACACTGTGAAAGTAGCTGAAATAAACGAGTCTCGCAGTGTCGACATCCGTTAACTGTCTAATCTTCCTGACGGCATAAGCAGCAGAACTCAGACGTTTTCCTAACAGTTTAATATGAGGACCCCATTGCAATTTTGAATCAAGCGTTATACCCAAGAAGACAGCTTCACTAACAAATTGTGTTTTATCATTGTTGAAGAATATTTCCCCTTCTTTACTTTTGACATTTGGAAGAGTAAAACGAATAGATTTAGTTTTTTTACTATTTAATGCAAGATTATTTACTGTAAACCAATTATGTACTTCTTGTATGGCTTTATTAATAGTATCATAATTTGGTTCTTTTCTATTCACTTTAAAGACCAGCGAGGTATCATCGGCAAATAAAATTGTTTTAGGCTCACTGATGGGCATCAAATGGAGCAAATCATTTATATATACTAAAAACAGAAATGGACCTAATATCGAGCCCTGTGGTACACCCATTTCTACTTTAGAGCCTGGTGATTTTACTCCGTTAACTTGTATTTTCTGTTCCCGGTTTTCTAGATATGATTTAATAAGTTGAAGGGCTTTACATCCAAGGCCATAGTGCTCAAGTTTGCACATTAACGTATTATGGTCCACGCAGTCAAATGCTTTTGAAAGGTCGCAAAAGATTCCTATAGCATCCTGCGAATCTTCCCAAGCTTCATAAATATGTTTAAGTAAAGCAACACCGGCATCAATTGTATTACAACCTTTTGTGAAACCAAATTGTTGGTGGTGTAAGATCTTATTTTTATTAAAGTGCTGCAGCAATTGATTAAGTATCACTTTCTCGAAAACTTTACTGATAACGGGAAGAACAGATACCGGCCTATAATTATTCGGGTCTTTACTATCCCCTGATTTAAATAATGGTACGACTTTGCTCAGTTTTAATAAATCCGGAAAGATTCCCTGCTCAGTACATAAATTAAAAATTGAAGATAAATAAGGCGCTACAGTACTAATAATCGATTTACACACTTTAATAGACATACCATAAATATCTTCAGTAGCTTTGTTTTTGAGCTGATTAAATGTGGATATGATTGTTTGTGGACTAATATGACTAAATGTTAATTTAATATGACAAGGCTCTACGTTCCTTTTAAGAATGTCAATCGATATTCCAGTAGAAGAATTTAAAGGTGCCGTAATTTTGAATGGAATATTAGCAAAGTAATCTTCAAAGTGTGTAGCAATGTCTAAATCTGAGCCTAAAATACCCTGTGGTGTCTCCAAAAGGACACGAGTTTCAGACCGCTTGTTTTTGCCCGTTTCACTATTTATTATTTTCCAGGTCGCCTTCATTTTATCGTCTGCATTTTTAATTTTATTGCTTATATAAATTGACTTTGCGTTTTTACATACACTTTTAAAAATTTTTGAATATGTAGCGACATACTTGTTAAAATTTGGATTTTGCATATAAGTTTTAAGACCATAAAGTTCAAATAATCGTTCCCTACTTCTTCGAATGCCATCAGTTGCCCAGTCACAAAAACTAAATTTACACTTTGCGGTTCTTGTTCTAATTTTAAAGATATTATTAAAATGTGTATTAATAGTATCAAAAAATTGTGCATAAAAATCATTTGCACTACTTATGTCAAAATTTTGAAAATATAATTTTTCTTTTAAAATATTATTGAAGTTATTCAATCTAACAGATGTTACTGGTCTATGTGTTTTTTCAATTTTGCTGGAAGGTTTATCTACTTCAAAAGTAATTGTCTGGCCGCTATGATCAGATGGCAAATAGTTAACAATATTTGTAGATATATATTTACATTCACAAAAGATATTATCTATACAAGTTGCCGAGGTTGGGCTCACTCGGGTGGGTTCCAAAAAAACATTGCGTAAGTTGAATGATTTAAATAGATTCAGTAACCTATTGCTGTTTGAATTATTTTCTAAAAAATTAATGTTAAAATCACCACATACAATTACAGACTTTCTACCTGAACATAGTTTTTTTAACAAATCTTCCATAGTGGACTCAAACATATTCAAATTCTGATAATTTGGTGGTCTATAAACGCACACTATTATATGCTTATCCAGCTCAACACAAGAAACTTCTACAATATGTTCAATCGATAACTCAACTATGTCTTTACGTTCCCTGGATTTAATTGAGTTTTTTATCAAAATTAAAGTGCCACTATGTTGCATAACTTTTCTATTGTAACAACTAACAACAGAATAATTCTTATAATTAATCATGATTTGGTTTTCTTTTAACCAATGTTCAGTTAAACAAACAATGTCATACTGGAATTTCTCCAGAACTAGTTCTAATTCCAATAACTTGGAATGCAACCCTTGAATATTTTGGTGTAATACTACCAAACTGTTGACTTTATTAAAAGTGCAAATGCCAGAAGATACCGGTTTATTAGTATGTTCAATATTGGTAACTTCTTCTGTCTTAAAATCTAGTTTAAATAATTGAGAGTGCAACCCAAGACGCCTCCGCCAACACCAGTCAGCGAGGATGTACAATTTGTATTTCCCCCCTGAGCCAGAGAATACTCAGAGTCCCTGGTGTTGGCAGATGTCATCAGGGGTTGGATGCTATTACACTCTATGTCATTCATAAAATTATTGGTAACACTTATGTTACTCTCTAAACTACTAATAGCATTTGCTATATTACATATAACATTGTTAATATTATAAGCTATCAGCGTAGCCAGTAATTTCCTATATTTTTTGGGAAGATACATAGTTTCCCGTGTCAATTTAAATCCACTAATAAACTTATTAGTGTCAAAATAAAATAATTTGTCACTATGACGACAAGTCAATGTATGAATTACATTGTTCAAATAATAAATACAATTATTTTCCCTTTGTGTCAATGATTCTGAGTAGGGAAATGCACAAACCATTATATTTTTAACATTCAGATTTAATAAGGTATCAACACCATCAACAATGTCCTTTTTTTTGAGACCTAAGCTATTTCCCAACATTATTATTAAAGTTGAATCACTGTCAATTTTTGTATTCTTAATTTTATTAATTATTTGCTTATATGATTGGTCAGGGTAGCAATGATTAATTATATTGCTTGTCAAATGATCCTTTAATAAGGATCCAAAACCTGATCCCAATCTATCTGAAAATAGCAATGTTTTATATGTGCCATCAATCTGAGTATTTGCAGATGTGTTCGGAGTAATGATTGTAGGCACAGAAGCTTTTGGACAGTGAGAACAAGTAATTAAATTGTTCTTAGTTAATGATTCATATCTCTCTGCATTGTATGTGACTAAGTCAACAAGTTCACTAGCCTCTTGTAAACGTTGAGATAGTTGAACTTGTGATGCTTTATATTTATTAAAGATTGCCTTAATTTCTTGATCTTTTTGGAGTAATTGTCGTGTAAAGTCTCGTGAGTCAGTATCATGTGAGTGCCTGGAAAGCTCTAATTCAACACAGAAAGCATCTAACTCTTTTATTAAATTTGATCGCTGTTCCCTTAGTTTATTTTTTGATTTAACAGCACGTTTTAATGAATTTAATGATTTTAGTTTCCTTTTAATATTTTTATTCAGGCGTCTATACTTTTTGAATTTATTCCTACTACTCAAAATTGGACACTGCTTAATGGTATCATCACCAGTCAAGTCTATTGTTAACAATTGCTTGTTATGTATTTCACTGAGATTCGAAGTGGTACCGACCAACTCATTGTACAAACTATGGGTATAAAACGATTGTTCATTAATTTTAGCTTCTTCCATATTTGCAATTGTCTTATGAGCATCACAAACTTCACTTTCCAGTTCTGAAATACGTTGCAAGGCTTGTTCATATGTTTCACCACACTGTTGAAAGGTTGAAATGACCATTTGAAATTGTTGACCTTGGTCGAGTAAGTCTACATATTTAATATGATTTTCTGCCAACTCATTTTTCAGTGAAGTATTTTTGTCTATTAATTGTTTCAATTCCACTTCACTATCTTCCCGTTCCTGTAGTAGTTGTTTGCAGAGTAATTTTGTTGACTCAAGTTCTTTCAGCGTAGTTCTCAGTTTGTCCTCCATTTCATTTTGACATCTCTCAATATTGGTCGACGCCTATGTAGTTCTTGCCGTGACCTTTCCGAAAGGGTAAAAATCGGCCAAGTGCGGGTTGCACTCGCGTGAACAGTGCTCGGCAAGATATTGCACATCGCACTAGGGAAAGAAGAGGAAAGGGAGAAAGAAAGGGAAAGAGAAAATCAGCTAGTTTCGGCTTCGCAGAGCATTATCGCTGCCCCAGGAAACATTAACGGCCCTGTATTTATAAGGAGGTCTAGAATAAACATGCATAACAACATTTTTTAATGATCCTAATTGAAAAAAACAGTGCAATATGTCATTTACATATTTACTACATCTTTTGTTTCCCTGCGTGATGATTTAGATTCTTGAAAATTAAAATAACAAGATCATGTTTATCTTTTCAAATTCAAACACCCAAAATCAAAAATACATAAAATTTTGTGTAGGCAAGTAATTTTTGACATCTTATGTACCTAATTATTAATCAAAATCTCAATAAAATTCAATCTAATGGATTATTTTGGACTCCTTTTTATCGGAGAACTGGACGTTATGCTAAGGCGTGTCAATATTGACTATGTTTAATCTATATATATAAAAATCAATTGCTGTTCGTTAGTCTCGCTAATGGCTGAACGGATGTATCTTATCTTGGTCTTAAAATGTTCGTGGAGGTCTAGGGACTTTAAACTAGGGGATTTAAAAGGTAAGAAAATATGAAGAAATTGAAGGGAAATAGTAAAAACCACAATTTCATTTTCCCACACAAATAGTTTGTATCTATCAAACCTAGACACATTATTTTATACTGAGGCAATACGAAATTTGCTAGTATATTATATTGTTCAAAGTTTGCATTGCAACTTGCTCTTGAACCTTGTTAAAATAATGATAAATATTACAACTATAATTTCTTTTAAATGTGTCGGCTTCATTCACGGAAACTTTAACCCCTTACTGCATATATTTTTAATATTACTCAGAAAAAATATATGTGATAGTTCTTGATATGTACTATTACTATGGTTCAAATAGTTTTCCAAAAGCTTATTGGTTTTGGAAATATTATAAAAATACTTTATTTGCCATATTATTATATGGCATAATATGCATTGCCACTGAAATTATTAACATCGCATGCGCTAAGAGTAACTTTGACTCAATTGTACTAAACAAAACAAAACTCGAAATTTTCGAAAATATAAATTTAATGAGATCTGTTACATTAAGGAGCTTGATACACTTCATCTGACGAAGAATCCTCATCAGTCTCATAAATAGTTATGTTTCTTCGTCTCGAAGAATGCCCACTGGGTTCAACGTAATGAACGAATTTATTTTTTTTTATTTTATTTCACAGAGGAGTAGGAAGACCCAACGATATAAAATACATGAAATTGTTGCGGAGATCACTGGCGTTCTTGCATTCTTGGCCGCATAAAGAAATCAAAGATCCCGTGCCGAACTTCGCCCTACTGGGCAGGTTGTACATATACGGGTTGGAGGCGGGTTTCTTGCTGCCCGGCTTGCTGTATCTGCGGAACCATATCGCCACGCTCAGCTTCTTCGAATTCGGTCACACATTCATTACTGTACTCATGAATATTGTCGCAGTCGTAAGTAACAAAATTATTTCGTCTATGAACCTGAATCCAAATCCCATGGCCCAAAGGCGACGTTAAAGCGCGTTTATAAGAAAGGAATGCCGAACACTTATAGTCGTCGTTTTGCTTCAGCAACGATGCCAGGAGAAATAATATACCATCAAAAACATTTTCATGTAAAATGATGCATCCAATGGACAAGACAATTTTTTATGTTTAAAGGTTGGCAGGCAAGTAAACAGGCCACCTGATGGAAAGTAGTCATCATCGCATATGAAAATTTGTAACAGAGTTGAAGTAGAGCCAAGTTCCTTACTCTCCACCTCAGTCAAAATGCGTGGCTAGGTCGCTTGGCTACCGTTGCAAAGTGCAAAATAATTCACTGTTCTTAATTACCTATTTAATATATGTATGTATCTTTATGCCCGGAGTGAGGCTGAGAGTGAGGAGCGCCAGATTTCCCGGTCCTGACACACCTCCCCTGAAGAGAATGATGAATGAAGATGAGGAACTCTCATTCATAATTCTTTTCATACATGCACGCCGATTCCTATGACTTTTGACTACCTCTTTTGTTATACAATAGTTCTTATAGTGAGTGGCAAAACGCCCAAACCACGCATTTAGACTAAGATGTAGTAGAGTTTGTCAAGTCGAGTGACTTGTATATTTTCTTTAATATATATAAATCACGTGTCAAGGTGTTTGTCCGCGATGGACTGGTAAACTAAACCGATGTTAATGAAATTTGCATAACGTGTGCAGTTTGATCCAACTAAACAGATAGGATAGCGTACATCTCAATTTATACTTAGTCGCAAAAAAGTTAACACATTTTTTTAGTTGATTATTTGGTACAAAAACTGGACAAGGGTGACAAATGCCTCGCCATATTTTTAGATTTAGCGAAGGCTTTCGAAACGGTCTCAAATCCTCTAAAACTGCTAAAACTAAAACAAAATTAGAAGCATCGGGTCCAGCATCCGACCAAGCCGTAAGCAATTAAATTTGTTCAGGAGGTATCTCATTGGGCGTACTCAATGCGTCAAAATAGATGACTATGTCAGATCACACGAAATACGAATACGTTGGACGGTAGTGCACCATCCGGTGCGGCAGTAGGTATGGCCTCGTGCATCTTGCTATTGAGAGTGGTGCGGATCTGATCCATCCAGCGTATCGGGCTGTGTTAACTATTTGTTTTCGAAAACGATCGCCTGGTGACTTCCAAGTGTAGAGCCTTTTAGGATGGTGCTGAAAGTTAGTGTTCAATATATTTAAGTTTTTCTCTACACAGAAGTTGATCAGTCGTTCTCCACGCTCATTACCTTCACCAAGACCGTGCTTGCCAACATGCTGGCGGATGTGATCGTCAGCAACGGTACAGCCAATCTTGACGATAAAGTTACCAAGAATTACGGTGATTACCCGATTCGGAATTCTGTCCAGTGTGTCCACGAGTATTCCGTAAAATCCCTCGATGTCCTCTTCTGAAGACTGTGCTGTTGGTGGGTAGACTTGCACAATGTGAACATTTCAAGGTTTGCAATTCAGCTTCAGTGCAATAATGTTATTCTGTCGGAGATTGGGTTGTATCCAAGTAAGGATTTTTTTATTTTGGGCGGAACTAGGATGCCAACGCCATGGGTGCTCGTGTTATCTGCTCCTGAAAAGTAGAACGTGTTTCCTTCTGTTTCGGATAAGTGGCCATTTCCTCGCATGTGTGTTTCGCTTAAGCCTAGGATACTGAGGTTGTGACTTTCCATCTCTCTTTCTATGATGGACAGTTTTCCTGGTTTGATCAAACCTCCTACGTTCCAAGCTTCAATACGATGATGGGTGCGTGTTGAAATTTTACTTCGGAGCTGCTTAGGATTGCCAGAGGCATATCTCCCCACTGAAGCCTGACGGCTCACCTCAGGGCCACCTAGCCAGCCCGGGTACTGGGTAGCGCCGAGCGTTTGTCAGGTCTTTTTTGTTGTTTGTGTAATACTAGTTAACCGTACATTTACTTACCTATATTTCACCGTACTAGGACTTCACAGAGAGTGAGTAGGTAAGTGAGTGACAAACTCTAGGTTATTTATATATCATCAATCAAAGTATTATTTGATATATAAATTCAAAGTATTTGAGCTATGCAATTGAAAATTTGTACATTAGTCTACTATTGACTTCTTATATCCCGAGAATTTTGGATATCTGATATAACTTGGTGAATTAGATTTAAAAATCCAGTATTAGTACTTAAGGGAATGGATAATTGTTTTTTTTTCCTAAGCTGAACTAAGAAAATATTGTTATGTTTACAGTCCCGGTTAAGCATGATATTCTGGGACAAATATAAATATTTCATGGCAGACTGGGTAAACGAGATTCATCTGTTCCATTACCAAGATAAATCGGAATATTCGCGCAAGGTATGATTCCTATTGTAATTATTTTTGATGGTAGTAGAGCTCCAGTGACGGAGCTCGCGGGCGTAGGCACCACCGCATTACCTAATATACCTACTTGCCGCTAAATGGTAGTGTTCAGCACTATCGTGTTCCGGTCAGGTGGTAATGTACGGCCCTGTAATTTCCGGCACAGACATCACACCTTAGGCCTCAGGAGTGGTAACGCATCTGCATTTTGACCTTGGTCTTTGTGTGGGTGTCGGAATTGTATCATATAAAAAATAAAAAAAATAAAATACGCTTACACTCACAGCCCCACAGTAGGTATAAGTCTGTGTCGTGGGTGCCGTTGTCCACGACACAGGTTTATACCTACTGTGGGGCTGTGAGTGTAAGCGTATTTTATTTTTTTTATTTTTTATATGATACAATTACTTGTAGTATTGTGTTTATTATTACCAATATCTTTTTATGTCATCATCTGTATTTTTGGTTTTTGGTAAATAAAGTTTATTATTATTATTATGTCTCTCGTCAGCACGGGGTCCAATTTGAACCCCAGACCTTTGTCAGGCTTGCGCGGGGACATGGGGGGTCCAACACGTAGAGGCCCTTTCGAGAATTTTGATCTACTTTGTAATGGGTTATATTCGGCGGGACCTCTCTCTGACTGCATCAATAGTTAATACAGACACAGACAGACCCCGCAGAATATAATGGGACTATTGTAATGAAAAGTGATTTGCCAAACTTTGGGCTATGTGGGTGAACTGGGGGGACTAGCTGGCTGGGCCTATGGAGTGAGATCCGGCACCTGCCTATATTTAACATCTCACATTATCGAATCCTACTTTAGGCAGGTGGTGACTCGTCTCTCCTTGGTGGCCCCCCCAAACAGCCAACCCGATGGTCGACAGGGGGCAACACTGTTGAGAGAGGCTGGGGGTGTCGAGAGGTGTGGCCCCGGTTTCACCATCACGAGCGAGTAATCTCGAGCTCGGAGCGGGCTTCCCCGCTATTATGCCTTCCACCCCCGAGTGTATGGCTCTTTCAGAAATTTAGACAACAGCCTATTATCTAAATTTCTGCAAATGCCATACCTCCAGCGCCCCACTCTGACCAGCCAATGAAGGCAAGCCAGAGGTGAGAGATCTGATGCTCTGTCCGGCCGTTCCTCTGTGTGGCGGACGAGGCGGAGCCCAGTTCTCTCGAAGGAACTCGAGATGATGGTAGGGGGTGGTGTCGCTACTCACCAACAGTTAACACAAGCTGCTCTGCCCCCTCATTATTATTATTATATAATAATAAAGTCACAATATTCTGTAATAAATTAGTCATATTTTTTTTTCATTATGCTATAATTAGTTCCTGTAGTAATATCATCTTTTATGTTTATTACTTGTTTTGTATCTACGACCATGATGTTTCACATCTGTCAGGCGTCCCGTGATGCCTTTTTTGTGTATTTTTTACTGGTGGTAGATAAGAGTTTTCGTATCGGAGTTCGAGGGTGTATAGTAGGAGAGCCGAATCTAAGTCGACCTGCACCTATCTGTTTACCGAATAAAACATTGTTTTTATCAGACGTTCATACATAAATAAGGACGTCTTGCATGAATTGTCTATCAAAATATATATTTGTTGGGGATATAGAACACAAACGTACTGAACTGACTTAACCAATTATTATAGAAAGCCCTAATCAAAGGATTAAACACACCCAATAGCTTGATTGACAAGTGTCATCAATGACACTTGACAGTTGAACTTGAGAATTAGAAAAGAATAATAGGGCGCCGTCTGCGCCGGTTCCTTGTTATAATTCTATAACTTGGTTGGTGTTTTCTTCGCGCAGGCGCATGAAACGCACAGCGCGGTGCGGGCCTTCGAGGCTTGGCCTCCTTGCCCGGTCATATTCTGACCCCGACTCAGCTGGGCCGTAATCTGGAGTTAGGTAGTCGAAGGCGGCGTGCATGCGAACTATTACGAACTTTAATTCTGTAACTCGATATAACATTATCAAGTACCTTGATATAATTCTGTAACTCGATATAACAAAAATAATAATAATGGCGCTCTACACTCTCTGCATACCCCGTTAGGGACCTGGCGAGAAGATACATACATATAATAATAATGGCAACCCATTATACGTCCCACTGCTGAGCACGAGTCTCTCCACTTTTTGGGAGGAGACCTGGAGCTCACTCCACTACGCTGCTCCAATGGGGGTTGGTGGAGATAAGGGTTAGTGGCCAACCCGTTGTCGGATGTTTTCAAACCATCTATAAGGCCTCCGACAAGGTTTAACGACTGCCTTCTATCGATAGCAACCGAGACCGACGGCTTAACGTGCCCTCCGAAGCACGGAAACCTGCATTTTAATTAGCCACTAGCGGTCACCCATCACACACCCGACCGCGCCCATATCGCTTAATCGTTTAGATCGCTTCTGATCTACACCAGCCGCTGAGCCATGCGCGCTTCAGCGATATAACAATATGGAACAATATTCATTTTATCATGAGAACTTCCTCTTAAGCTTTCCATGTTCCAGAAATTATTTAACTATTTTGAGTATAACCAAGTGATGATGATGATGATACATACACATAAACATAAAACGTAAAACGTAACTTCACGCCTGTAATCCCCGAAGGGGTAGGCAGAGGTAAATGCATGCATTCAATCATACATGCAAACACCCACGACCCGCCGGTTACGTTTTGGCCCATGTAACAGTTGTTACCCCCTGTTGCCATCTCCGGGCACATTACCAAACTCCGGGGTACTGGGAAACTTCCAGAAAATGGAAAAATCCCAATAGAAGCAGAGATAAAGGATTTTAAACCGTTATCTCTGAAAGTCCCCGACCTGGGAATCGAACCCAGGACCTCCAGCGTAATAGTAGTAACCTGCTACCACTACGCTACTGAGGCAGTTACATACACATAATTTTCAAAATTATAATAACCCATTGAAAAATCATCAATTAAGAACAAACATTTTGAGGTCGGTCCTAACTCATTCTAATTAGTAGGCAAAATATCAGAATGAAAATCAGCTCTACATTTTGACTAAGATTTTTAATGTTTAAGTATCCTTTCTGGGACTGACTTTAGCAGATATGTTTCCCTAAATATATTTTGCACCTTATTTTTCAATGGGTTAATCCTACTACTATTATAAAGGCGAAAGTTTGTATGTATGGATGTATGGATGTTTGTTACTCTTTCACGTAAAAACTACTGAATGGATTTGAATGAAACTTTACCACAATATAGCTTATACATCATAATAACACATAGGCTATAGCTTATACATCAGAATAACACATAGGCTACAATTTTTGAGGTTTTTAATGTGAGGTCGTAGAAAAAACACATTTTTTGCGCTTACATTGCAAACGCTGACTGAATCCTACAAGATAGATCAAAACAATTTACTACAGTATTGTACAACTTAAAAAGGTCTACAAAAAAGTCCGTGATGGTATATGTTTATCTCTTAGGAATAACCCACAATAACCATTTTTTATCCTTTACTTTGTACGAGAAATAATGGCTTATTTACGAAGCGATTTTAAGCAATACAGTATTAATCCTTATCCAATTAAGTATCTTAAATACATTGTGCATTTAATAAGGATCAATATTGCTTTTTACAGCATGTAAATTAAATAAATATTTTCGAAGATATCACAGATTTAAAATGCAGAGTCATAGCAATTTCGGCGATAAATACCGTTTCGGTGATAAATACCGGCAGCGGCGCCAGGCGAACGGGGCGTGGGGGGAGCGGGGTAGGTGCGGTGGGGAAGAAGTGGCTCATCGCTGAGTGCGCGACCCGAACGCGGGCAGGGCAGACGCGTGAGGGCAGACGTCGTTGACGGTTGTGTCCGTTTTGCGAATTTTCAAGGCACTAGCGATTTGATAAAAACGTATGGTCGCCTCCGCGCATCCCAATCATACCCAACAACTTGCCATTCAATTTTAAACGCCTGCAGTTCCCATTAAAAGTCGCATTTTCAATGACGATCAACAAATCGCAGGGTCAAACCTTGAAGGTAGCAGGCCTACATTTGGGCACGCCATGTTTTTCTCACGGTCAGCTCTATGTGGCTTGCTCACGTGTTTCCAAAGCGAAGAATCTGCATGTTTATGCTGAAGGAAAAAGATCGTTAAATGTAGTTTATAGGAGCATACATTGCCCGCGACTTCGTTCGCGTGGACTTCAGGTTCGTCCCGTCTAGTCGAGTAATAAGTAAGAAATACGGTAACTAAGCACTGCAGAGCCCTAATCATAGGCCTATAGGTAGCTACTGCAGTATGCTCCTATAAACTACATTTAACGATCTTTTTCCTTCAGCATAAACATGCAGATTCTTCGCTTTGGAAACACGTGAGCAAGCCACATAGAGCTGACCGTGAGAAAAACATGGCGTGCCCAAATGTAGGCCTGCTACCTTCAAGGTTTGACCCTGCGATTTGTTGATCGTCATTGAAAATGCGACTTTTAATGGGAACTGCAGGCGTTTAAAATTGAATGGCAAGTTGTTGGGTATGATTGGGATGCGCGGAGGCGACCATACGTTTTTATCAAATCGCTAGTGCCTTGAAAATTCGCAAAACGGACACAACCGTCAACGACGTCTGCCCTCACGCGTCTGCCCTGCCCGCGTTCGGGTCGCGCACTCAGCGATGAGCCACTTCTTCCCCACCGCACCTACCCCGCTCCCCCCACGCCCCGTTCGCCTGGCGCCGCTGCCGGTATTTATCACCGAAACGGTATTTATCGCCGAAATTGCTATGACTCTGCATTTTAAATCTGTGATATCTTCGAAAATATTTATTTAATTTACATGCTGTAAAAAGCAATATTGATCCTTATTAAATGCACAATGTATTTAAGATACTTAATTGGATAAGGATTAATACTGTATTGCTTAAAATCGCTTCGTAAATAAGCCATTATTTCTCGTACAAAGTAAAGGATAAAAAATGGTTATTGTGGGTTATTCCTAAGAGATAAACATATACCATCACGGACTTTTTTGTAGACCTTTTTAAGTTGTACAATACTGTAGTAAATTGTTTTGATCTATCTTGTAGGATTCAGTCAGCGTTTGCAATGTAAGCGCAAAAAATGTGTTTTTTCTACGACCTCACATTAAAAACCTCAAAAATTGTAGCCTATGTGTTATTCTGATGTATAAGCTATAGCCTATGTGTTATTCTGATGTGTTATTCTGATGTATAAGCTATATTGTGGTAAAGTTTCATTCAAATCCATTCAGTAGTTTTTACGTGAAAGAGTAACAAACATCCATACATCCATACATACAAACTTTCGCCTTTATAATAGTAGTAGGATATTACTTAGGTAGGTACTCATTTTCTCATTTATCTGCCACTTACATTCCTCAAAATCAGTTATTTACCTTATTTATTTACCGTTTTACAGACTTACATATTCGTCCACAAAATGTGTCACTTCTTGACCACGGTGACGATCACCCAATTGACTATAGGCGTAACAACCTTCAATCTAGTACCACTGTACCATAACTTCGCATCGGGAGCATTCAAGCAAGACAAGCCCGAAGGCTACAAATACGAACATGCGGTGTATTTCGAGCTTCCCTTCAACTATTCAACCAATATCCATGGATATCTGGTATTTTTCACCTTCAACTGGTTAATATCCGCAATATGCTCCGGGTGTTTGTGTATTTATGACCTCCTGGTGTCATTAATTGTGTTCCACGTCTGGGGGCACATGCGGATCCTAGTGTACACCCTGGAGCACTTCCCTGGGCCCCAGGACAACGGGCCGGGTAAGATGTTCACGCCAGAAGAAATGAACATAGTTGATAAGCAACTTATGGAAGTCATCGCTTATCATCGAGAAATCATGACGTGAGTAGATGTGATGTGATGTTACCGGTCAACCAAAAAAAATACAATTTAGACTCATTACTTCAGCCGAAAGACGTCCACTGCTGAATAAGAGCCTTCCCGAAAGATGCCAACAACAGCGTTGTGCCGGTTGTGCGTCAGAAGGGGAGAATAAGCTAATTTAGACTTTTACTGCATAAATATAGCATTGACGTGACTGACTGGAAATTTCTTCCATGGTGTCATAATACACAATAGTCACGATACACATGATTTTCGTCTAGCAAACGGTTAAAGCAACGCACGTAACGGAAACTCACAAAATAAATATTTTCCCGTTTTTTTCATGGACGGTCTTCTATACATATATACATATGGTCTATATTATGGGTACCAGGTGTACCATCACATGTTACACCATCAAAGTTTTAAAAGTTAAAGAGCTATAGAAGAAGATGGAGGCAATGCTCCGAATACTTATTTGAAGCGATATAAACCGAAACCACAGGTACATCACCATCAGTTTCATGTGGGTATCGCACCTTCTCTTCTTACAAAAAGAGAAGTCAGACCACTCTTGTTGTCCGACATTTGACTCAAACTGTTCAAAGAATTGTTGTCTCCATCATTCTTTACCTATCTATAGGTATCATCATTACAGCCAAAAGATGTCCACGGCTGGAGAAAAGCTTTCCCCAACGATGTCCACAACAAGGTTGTTCGGTATTTTGAGGTGAATATGCCATAATCACCACGCATGGCGTGTGGATTGGCGATCGCAGAGGCGGTGACTTGTCGCGGCACGCTGCTGCCCATCCCGCGTGACTGCACTAGCGGATGAATTCTCCTCCACGTGTGGGCGGTGGGGTCGTCACGTCTCGGCGCCTTCAAATCATCTATATAACTTATTACATATTATTTATCAATAAACAGGTTCACAAAAAGGTTGATGGACGTATTTGGGCCCGAATTGTTAGTTTATCAAGCGTTCCATCAGATTGGTGTTTGCGTGCTGCTGCTCGAGATATCGCAGCTGGTGACTATCTTCATATTATTTACAACGTTGTTAATTGCTGTTACTGCACTTGATTCGCCTACTGGAACGCTTATGTCCTTTCGCACCGTCATGAGAGCAATGGCTATATCGATTCACCACTCACAATTTTTGTTGAGTACCTACCTACCATAACACATAAATATAAATTATAATATTTTCATTTTCAGGACTTAAATGCTTTTGTTCGTTTCGGAACGCTCGCATTTTATATTCATCAGCAGTTAGTTCAAATTTCCATTATATTTGAACTTCTGGGCTCAATGGTAAGTTTAGTCCTAGTTCCTTGTTCTGCTGTTCCCAAGAGTGGCGATTATCGCATATTCTTGCCGAATGACGCACAGCACTTGTAAGCGTCTTTGGGGAAGGCTTTCTCCAGCAGTAGACGCCTTTCGACTGGAGTAATAATAACGATTACATCAACATAATATTTTTTTTTTGCGTTATTAGAGTGAATGTAACGTATATTAACGTATGTAACGTATTTTAACTGGTGGTAGAGCTCCAGTGACGGAGCTCGCGGGCGTAGGCACCACCGCATTACCTAATATACTTGCCGCTAAATGATAGTGTTCAGCACTATCGTGTTCCGGTCAGGTGGTAATGTACGGCCCTGTAATTTCCGGCACAGAGGCATAACACCCTTAGGCCTCAGGAGTGGTAACGCATCTGCATTTTGACCTTGGTCTTTGTGTGGGTGTCTATAGGCTGCAGTCATCACTTAACATCAATGTGAACTGCATGCTTGTTTGCCACTTCCATTACATAAAAAAAAATATATATATATATATCTACCGATAAATTATAATTTGTCTTTATTTTACAATCGTTATCCCTGTTACTGTGGTCTGAAGTGGTCCCACTTACTCTTAGCCTGTGTTGCACTAAGATATTTCAATAACTTTAACGTTAAAATATATCTTGGGGTGGCTATATAGTGATCGTAGAGTCCTCTACGATCACATATAGGATATGCATGCACCCTAAAAAAGGAAGAGAAAAATTGATGATTCTAAATTTGATGTTGTTTTAGAACGACAAGATGCCGGCGGCGGTGTACAGCGTGCCATGGGAGTGCATGGACAACCGCCGCCAGCGCGTGGTCTACCTGTTCCTTATCAAAGTGCAGCGCCAGGTCAACCTGCGCGCTGTGGGCATGCTGCAAATCGGCGTCAAAACCATGGCCACAGTAACATCGCTTTGATTTTTTTTTATGACATCAAGTAGCAAAAAAGTTCAGCAGTTTACAGCTTAACTCAGAGACTTTTAAAGGTGTTATTTGCCATGAACACATTGTATTACATTTCTACATGATCGTAAGAGACGCGCTGGATAGAAACCGGTGGAAACAGATCATCCGATCTAGATGTAACCCAGATGCTGTCCACGATCCTCAAACATGAGGGACCGACCACAGAGAGAGACATTGTATTAATTTCGCTTATATAGTGGTAAAGTTAAGTTAAAAAAAAAAAAATATGTTTAGGGCATTAAGTTAAATTTTGAAATAAAAACTACGGTTTCTAAGTACCCGCCTGTTTACCTAAAGTGGGAATATATTTTTCTCTACATCCCATAATAAAGGGTGTCGTTGGATAAGTCTATAAAATATTAGAAGTATGAGAAACCCATATTTCGATTAAAGATCATTTGTAAAACATTTAGCTGTAAAATTAAATGTAAAATTAATGTTACAGTCAAGTCTTAGTGTGTCAGTTGTCCCTTTCTCTCCACTTAACGATGGAAGTTAGACCTGTAAACATATTCATGGTAGTAGCATATACCTATATAGGGTTAATTTAAATAAGCACATCACCTTTTGCAGGCAGTCTCCCTGACGACCGGATAGTGTAATAAGCGGCAACCCGGCGCGAGGCCACGCCCACCCTTTCAGCCGGACCCTGAATACCGTGTCGTGTAATAGCCGTTTAACTCCCAAAATGTTATTACACTGATATGTTCTTAGGTTTTCGCGAGCTACACTCATTGAAATAAAACTATTTTTACGGATTTATCTCGCGTATATTAAACTAAAATGATTTTTAAAATCAACCCGACGTTTCGGTCGCTTTTCAGCTTCCGTGGTCCCGGGCAGACTGAGGTGACATTTGTCTGACAGAAGTTTGAAAAATTATATGTAGCTACCTCCATCGATTTCGTAAACGCCTTGCGTAGCGTTCAGGATTAACACAATAATTACTTATGGTATCTTGAGGTCTTGCAGACTGCTGCGGCTGGGATTTAATCTTGCTAAGTATGGGATCCCATGATGTTGATAATCGCCATCCATCTTCTCTATTGAAATTTGGGTGTTTTTTAATTTCAATAGCCTCGCGTACCATTCGTGGAATGGGTTTGTGTTCTCTAGCGAGTATTTGAATTTTATCAAACCGGATGTAATGGTTTGGCTTATCCGCTATGTGTTCACAGACTGCAGACCTCCCTGTTCTTCGGTTTTTGACATCAGCAATGTGCTCTTTAACGCGGGTGGATACAGCTCTCTTCGTTTGACCAATATGTGTTATTACACTACCCTAACCCTTGCTATCGTACCCTGAATACCGTGCCGTGTAATAAGTCCTTTACCCCTCAATCCCGCTCCTCGCTGCCGCTGCACGGGGCAACCTAGGCAAGGTGCGTGGCATATACCTACGCTCAGAGTAAATACGAGCACAGACACAAAAAGAAAACAATTTTGTATGGAAAAACTTAAATTTTAAAAACTTTACATTTTAAAAAGTCGTTGTACAAAATAAATGTTAGTCGTAGCAAGTTAGTAATAAGAGTCCTGCAAGGCTTGCAGTACAGTGCGTTGGCAACTCCCCTGGTGTTGCCAATGTTCATAGGCGAGAGTTTTTATCTGAAATCCATAAAAAGTCAAAATAATTATTTACTCTTATTGTTTACAAAATTACCAATAAAATTATGTTCTTTTTCTTTTCAGATACTAAAAACATCAATTTCGTACTTCATGTTGCTGCGAACATTGGCTTCAAAATAATTTGTCAATTTCTTTAGGGTAAGGTGGGGGGAGGGTACAGTGGTTGTGGTACAGTGGTACAAAAAATAACTGAAATGTAGCGACGAAAATATTATTTTAATCTCTTTTTTGGGTTTGAATATGAACTTTATTTTATTACTAGCTGACCCGGCAAACTTCGTATTGCCACAGAATAAAAATATGACATGTGTCAAAGGTTTGATAGATAGGGACTATTTGTATGGGGAAATGAAATGGTGGTTTTTACTATTTCCCTTCATAATTGTTTAAATTATTTCGCATTAACACATGCTTGTGAAATATATTTTATTTTAAAGAAAAATGGAAAGAAAAATTTGACTTCAGGCGAGGCTCGAACTCGCGACCTACTGGGAATCTAGTCCAGCCGCTCTTCCAATTGAGCTACTGAAGCCCTGCCCGATTTGTCAAATCTTTCCTTCACATCTATTGCATTGCTTTATGGTAGCAGTAGCGCCATCTATTACCAACTATGCTAGTTAGGCAACCGATATAATAGACTTTTCAGTTTATTGAATATCGTAAAGAAGTCGCTTTTACCCTTAATAATTGTTTAAATTATTTCGCATTAACACATGCTTGTGAAATATATTTTATTTTAAAGATAAATGGAAAGAAAAATTTGACTTCAGGCGAGGCTCGAACTCGCGACCTACTGGGAATCTAGTCCAGCCGCTCTTCCAATTGAGCTACTGAAGCCCTGCCCGATTTGTCAAATCTTTCCTTCACATCTATTGCATTGCTTTATGGTAGCAGTAGCGCCATCTATTACCAACTATGCTAGTTAGGCAACCGATATAATAGACTTTTCAGTTTATTGAATATCGTAAAGAAGTCGCTTTTACCCTTAATAATTGTTTAAATTATTTCGCATTAACACATGCTTGTGAAATATATTTTATTTTAAAGAAAAATGGAAAGAAAAAATTTGACTTCAGGCGAGGCTCGAACTCGCGACCTACTGGGAATCTAGTCCAGCCGCTCTTCCAATTGAGCTACTGAAGCCCTGCCCGATTTGTCAAATCTTTCCTTCACATCTATTGCATTGCTTTATGGTAGCAGTAGCGCCAACTATTACCAACTATGCTAGTTAGGCAACCGATATAATAGACTTTTCAGTTTATTGAATATCGTAAAGAAGTCGCTTTTACCCTTAATAATTGTTTAAATTATTTCGCATTAACACATGCTTGTGAAATATATTTTATTTTAAAGATAAATGGAAAGAAAAAATTGACTTCAGGCGAGGCTCGAACTCGCGACCTACTGGGAATCTAGTCCAGCCGCTCTTCCAATTGAGCTACTGAAGCCCTGCCCGATTTGTCAAATCTTTCCTTCACATCTGTTAGCGACGCGCACATATAGTTTTAATATTTTTTAATTTTTAATAATTGCGGGCAACACTGTGTCTCAGACTTCCGCCTTCGTGGCACATGGCCCCTCGCGCGTCTGCACCAGCAGTCTTCCGATGATTGTACTCGTTGAGACACCGCGTCGCTCGCGCTAAAAAATTTTTAATTACCTGATAAGCTCATTGACTACCAGTGTTTTCAAAGTGCCAATAAACTCCTGTGCTTCTAAATACGGCGTATTTTCTTACAAATACCTTACCAGACCAAACAAGAACATTTACATTTGGTCATTCGGCCGGATCAATTTTCTATGTATCATACGCCGCCGTCAAAAATGCCACTCACGCGTAAAAGTAGTAAAAAACTAGTAAGTGTGTGTGCCAAAGAAAGTGTTAAATCAGAGCCTGCAAAATTGTTAGTAGCGTCCGCTCAAGAGCCGCCATCTTGTAAAACGCAACAAGATCGGAACGGACCGTCGCAAGCATCACGAGTATCGACGTCATCATCTGCAAAAATTAAGCGAAAAAGGTTGGAACTCGAGGCAGCAGAAGAAAAAGCTAGAATACAAATGGCATTAATTGACAAAAAGCTAGAAGCAGTGTACGGTCCCGT
Source organism: Macrosoma leucophasiata (assembly GCA_036365455.1). Taxonomy (NCBI): domain Eukaryota; kingdom Metazoa; phylum Arthropoda; class Insecta; order Lepidoptera; family Hedylidae; genus Macrosoma; species Macrosoma leucophasiata. The sequence goes on along the minus strand of JAWQUS010000004.1, from coordinate 422,513 downwards.
ACATAGCACATGAAAATCGCGCCATCAGCAATATTGTAAATCATGCATTTTTACTTTAGTTCGCAAACAGCTATCATTCAACAAACATCGCGTACTCATTATTAGCATATCTTTTATAGCATTTAATATAACAAACAATATACAATCTTTACTTGACTATCGAATCTTTGATTTATCTATCATAACATTTCAGGTGTATAGTCCCGGACTGTACATCTTGTGGTCCTTCGAAAAGTGAATCTGCGGGACCTCGCGCGTGGTTATAACCTCTTCGGGTGAGGTTCGGTGGTGAATCAGTGTAGTGAAATATCAGTTCAGAGGATTGCAGTGTAGATTTCTGTACAAGGGATTACAGTGCAGGAAATTTTAGCATTTTATTTAGCATCAGCAGTGAGCAGATCGCTCACAGTCAGCAGCAGTCGACAGCGTCGACAGGGAGGAGCAGATACCGAGTTACGATTAAGCAGAGACCCGGGATAAGCAGACATCAGCAACCTCGACAGGGAGGAGCAATCATTTCGGTACCATTCCGACTAAGCAGAGAGGGGATAAGCAGAACCCACAACAACAACATAAAAGTAAGATCTATCCATTTTCTTTATATTATTTTTGCTTCATTGATTTATTTTATTGAAAATGGAAGGTTTATATGAGTCTCAAGTTGAAATTAGAGAAGCTATTACGAAACTATTGCGTAACGTTAAAAAGGATAGTCAAGAACGCAAAACTGTAGACTATTTTAAGCGGCGTTTAGAAACTTTGGAAGCGTATTGGGCTGACTACCAGCACAATCATGACCGTATCATAACTGAGGGCAGTCGAAGTCATAAATATTTTATAGACTCGGAGTTTGAGCATACGCGTGATCTTTACAAGGCCACTAAACTTTATCTGAACGAACAGGTTCAAGGCCTAAAAGCAGTATCAGTAGGGCAGCAGGGCACTCCACTTTCAGGTGGAGATGAAAGCAAAGGTAGAACTACTCAAGCTAGCATATCGGGGCTAAAATCGCAGGGCTCCCCGAGTAGATTAGATGAGATGATTCGAAAGCAATTTGCTAATTTTAAAGCGTTTAACAGAACCGTAGAAAACATTCACGTGGATTCTCTTCAGGATAAGTGGGAATTCGATGACGCTTTAAAATCTTTATCTATCAGATGGACGGCCATTGATACACTTCACTGGGATATCGACAGCATGTTAGAGGAGGAAGATGAAGGATATGAGCTACAATATTCTAGAAATGAAAAGAAATTTAACGATTTGAAAAAAGCAATTAATGTGAAGTTATGGTCAGTCTCACACCGAGAGAAAGTTACTCCACAGCTGGAGATCCCGGACTTTTATGGTCAATATAATCAGTGGGTTTCTTTTAAAGATTTGTTCCAAGAGGCTATACACAATAATCCATCTCTTTCTAAAGCGCAAAAGATGCAATTTTTGAAAGGGAAAGTGAGAGGAGAGGCTGAAAGATTGATCCATCATTTACAAATCAGTAGTGAGAATTACGATGTGTGTTGGGACATTCTTAATAATCGTTTTAACAATAAAAAGCTTATATTTACATCTCATATGAACATATTATTGAGTTTACCTAATATACAGCATCCCTCGTTGGGACAATTAAAGAAATTACATGATGTTACCACTGAATGTTTGCATGCTATGAAAAATCTCGGTGTCGATATTGGTACCTGGGACCCAATATTAGTACATCTGCTAACTCAAAAATTAGACGGCGATACCTATGCCGAATATATTGAGTCTTTAAAATCTCCACGAGAACTTCCAATTTTACAAGAGTTTCTCGGTTATCTAGAAATGAAGTTTACTTCTTTAGAGTCATCTAGACGAAAACAAGATCTTAAATCAGTACCTATGAGCCAAAATTTGAATACCCAGTCAATCTCAAAGAAACCTTATTACTCGGTTAATAAGATTGTTACACAAAAACATAAATATCCTATAACGCCAATTATCAAATGCCCGCTGTGTAAAAATAACCATATACTATATAATTGTGATACATTTATCGAAATGTCTAATGATTTAAAATTAAGAACTATACGAAACTTACAATTATGCCAAAACTGTCTATTTAGTCATAATGGAAATAAATGCATTTCTATTAAACGGTGCCGGACATGCGGCTCAAATCACAATACCTTGTTACATGATGCGTTTAATTTGAAACCGCATATGTCGCCGCCGTCTACATCAAACAATACAGCGCTTGCGAAACCGAGCGCACGGCAACAGGGACACGTGCCTGTATCGTCGCATGTTTCACAAGAAAACCTTGCAGAAATTCTTTTAGCGACAGCAAAAATTAACGTACTTTCGGATGATGGTACATATCAAACATTGAGAGCATTGATCGATCAAGGATCACAAATATCCTTGATAACTGAACACGCAGCCCAATATCTAGGGTTGAAAAGGGAGAAATGTAGCGGTGTCATTTTTGGTGTACAATTACAAACTTGTACAATGGGCAATTCGATCCACATTTATTGACTCCAGATCAATTAAGAAGCCAATTAAATTATATAGCTAGCAAATTACCGAACGATCTCTCATTGCCTATTGATACTGCGTATTTAACAAAACTTTATAATTTATTAAAGGTCCAAGGGAAATTAACTGAGCAATATATGATATTTGAAATAAAGATCCCACTAGTCAGTCGAGATAAATTTGATATGTTCAGAATTATTCCAGTTCCGAAAAAATTTGAAAATAAAATGGTTACTGTTCAACCGAGAACAGTTTATGCCGCCATTAACTTAAGGAAGGATTCATTAATTCCTTTCTCTGAAACTGAACTACAGTTATGTACACATTTAAATTCGGAATCGTTGCTTTGTAAACAAAAACGCCCAATTTATAATATTCAGGAGAGTCAAAGTTTATGTAAGACCCAAGGAAATCCGAACGTGTGCAAAACAATCACTAGTATATGTACAAACAGCTGGGAAGAATTGAATAACATAAACACATACTTTTACTTTTGTTGTGATACCTGTTCATTGAAATTACTATGCGAGGATCAAATGACAGCGCTCCCATTGAGAGGCGCCGGCTTGCTTAAAGTGAGTCACGGCTGTGTAATTAAAACTACAGATTTTAGCATTTATACGCATAGAGATCACTCCAGCAAATCGTATATAAAACCTGAATTTATTTCTATCGATATTGCACCGATAAATCATATCCTGAATTTAGAGACGGTAAACGACAATCAGACTTTCACAAATTCGTCTGATACAAACAAACTATCGCACAAGACAGAGCTAGAGCACATACAAAAACAAATAGATTTATTGCATAAAAACGCCCCATTAGCAGACTCCATATCGTATCACGATATCCACCACTATGTGGCTATATATGTTGTTGTGGGTATTATAGTGACAATAACCATAATTTTTGTGGGGAGGAAGATGCAGCGCTTTTTAGCAGCTACTGCCCATCAGAACGAGCAGCAGCAGCCGCGGCAGCAATCTGCCAGCGGGCAACAGAGCGATGGAGAAATGATCGAGATGACAAACTTACGTAATGTGAATAGTGCGGTTCAGTGTGCTAATGCTCAGTGTGTGTGCGTGTCAAAAAATAATGAATATTCAAAAATAAGTGCGCGTAAAATAAAAAGAGACAGAGGCACGTCGCCTGTCCTTCGATCGGTACAGATCATAACCGATGAAAGTAGTTAAGCTTACTAACAATTATCTTTAATATACTAACATAAACAATTGTTTATCACGTTTGTCGCACCTCATCAATTTCATCGTAACAAAAGCTTTTACTAACAATCTTAGAAAACAGTTAGTTTTTAAATGATCTTTTTCTTTATTCCCGGGAGCATGTACGGTCCCGTACATAGCACATGAAAATCGCGCCATCAGCAATATTGTAAATCATGCATTTTTACTTTAGTTCGCAAACAGCTATCATTCAACAAACATCGCGTACTCATTATTAGCATATCTTTTATAGCATTTAATATAACAAACAATATACAATCTTTACTTGACTATCGAATCTTTGATTTATCTATCATAACATTTCAGGTGTATAGTCCCGGACTGTACAAGCAGATCTAGCCGACCTAGAAGAGGAATACAGTCCACGGAAAGAAGATCGCGAGAGCATCAATACTCGCACAGATGTCTACAAATGGTTGGAGCACAGCCAGCATGAGATGGAGAAGGAACGGCAACGCCCACAAAATGGCAATACTCAGGACGAGCTGATTCCACATAATGGACCCATCGAGACGTTGACGCACGCAATCGAGCGCCTGGCTACCGCTTCTGCTAATAACCAACTAAACACAAAGATGCTGAGTCGTATAAGTGTTCCTAAGGACTTACCAGAATTTTCCGGAGACCCCCTGGAGTGGCTTTCATTCAAACAAGCCTACAATGAGTCAACACAGATATGCGGTTTCAGCGACAAGGAGAACATATGGAGGTTACGGAAATGTCTCCGTGTACCTGCAAAAGAAACCGTTGCAGCTCTGTTAATTTGTGCGACGTCACCCGATCAGCTGATGTCTACGCTGCAACTGAGATTCGGTAACCCAGAAATAATTTTATCTAAAATTACGCATGACCTAAACAGAGTGCAACCGTTACCAACAGACTACCAAAGTGAGATCATTCCCTTTTCAATCAAAATTCAGAACTACGTAACAGCAGTACGAGCTGTGGGCCGAGATGAATACCTACGCGGTATGCACCTATCATTTTATTTAAACAGATAATATGCACTAAGCTGCCCACCGTGCTGCTTTCCAAATGGGCTGATTACAGTTACCCGAGGTTGCAAGAAGGAACTAATAAGTCAAGAATAGACATGATAGCCGAATTTCTTTATGATGAAGCAATCAAGGCACAAGCTACAAGCAATATAATAGCAACCCGCAATTACAATCAAAATAAATTTAAAATGCACGACGCAAAGTATTCGCACACAGTTTTGATGCAGTATCCTAAAAATGAGTGTGAAAATATAAACACAAAATGCAAATATTGCAATGTCAACAAACATGAACTGATAAATTGCAAACGTTTCTTAAAAGCATTACGCAATGATCGCTGGCGTCACGTGAAGCGGTATGGTTTATGTTTTAAATGCCTACAGTCCCGGCACAGCCGAGACTCCTGTTCCGCGCCCGCCTGCGACAAGGACAACTGCGGCGGAGCGCACCACCGCCTGCTCCACCACCCCCCGCGCCGAGACGATCGCGCGGCAACGCCTGCGGAGGCCGAGTCCGCGCCGGCGAGCACGCCAACGGAGACCATCGCGCATATAAGTGTAACGGACAAAAAGGTACTGTTAAAAGTAGTTCCGGTTAATGTTCATGGACCTAATGGTGTTATAAGTGCGAGTGCGTTGTTGGATGACGGATCGACCGTATCGTTGATCAGCGGCTCGCTGGCGGCGCGTGTGGGGCTCCGCGGGCGGCCCGAGCGCCTTCGGGTGCGCGTCGCGTGGGGCGACGATGCGCTCGTGAGCGCCTCCGCCGCCATCACTCTGGACTTGTCTAGTGAGGAAAGTTTTCATAATAATCAGTTGTTTACAATTAACGTACGAAGTGTAAATGAATTAAATTTGCCTATCCAAGATGTTTGTTTATCTAAACTCAAAGAATATGGTCATTTAAAAAATATAAATATAAGTAGTAATAATTTGTGTAAACCGGAAGTACTACTCGGTCAGGATAATTATCACCTAATTATGCCTTTAGAGATTTGTGTTGGTAAAAATAATAATGAGCCGTCCGCTACTCGCACACCCTTGGGCTGGTGCTTGCACGGAGTAATGCACGTGCCGCGCGCCGCCCCTGCCCCCCCGCATGCCATGTTGCTCCTCGCGGCCGCGGCGCCCGATGCGTCGCATGCGTTCTCGCGGGACCGCGCTCTGCGCGACCTTGACGAGGCGGTGCGTCGCTCCTTTGCAATCGACGCATTGGGAGTATCAGGTAATCCCCGACAGAACAAAGAAGAAACACGCGCGGTTGCCATGCTCGAGAGCAGCGCCCAGCTTGTGGACGGCAGCTGGCACGTCGGCCTGCCCTGGAAGGACCCAAACTGTAAGTTACCCGATAGTTACCTTAATGCTTTTTCTCGTTTACGTAGCGCTGAAAGGAAAATGTCTGCTAGCCTGGAATACGCGAACCAATACAAAGAACGTGTTAATCATTTACTTGAAAATGACTTTGCCAACGAGTTGAAGAGTACCGAACGGTCTCCAAGGACGTGGTATTTACCCCACTTCGGGGTAAATAATCCTAACAAAAAGAAGTTGCGTTTAGTGTTTGACGCGGCCGCTAAAGTATATGGGCAATCATTGAACGATTATTTGCTCACAGGACCCGACTTACTTAATTCGTTGTTTGGTATAATGCTTCGATTTAGAATACATAAAGTCGGAGTAACAGGAGATATTAAGGACATGTTTCTTAAAATTAAAATTAAACCTGAAGACCAACATGCCTTGAGGTTCTTATGGCGAGATCAACCTTCAGATGACGTAAAGACGTATGCAATGACGTCACTAATATTTGGTGCCAACTGCTCGCCTTTTATCGCACAGTTTATAAAAAATAAAAATGCGCAGACGCATGAGTCATCACGGCCGAGCGCTGTAGCTGCAATAACCGAGCAACACTATATGGATGACTATATAGATAGTCTACCGGACGACGCCACAGCTATAGGTATGGTGAGAGATATCATGGATATCCACAAAATGGGTGGTTTCGAAATCCGTAACTGGACTAGTAACAGTCTAGCAGTGTTAGACAGCGTGCCAAAAGAGTCATTGGGGGAGGCAGCCGTAAGGTTCAAAGTTGATCAGCAATTCCAAGGGGAACGAACACTCGGTATGATATGGTACCCCGCTCAAGACGAGCTAGGTTTTGACGTTTCGTTAAAACGTATTCCTGATGGTATAGTGAATGGTAAACAAAGACCGACAAAACGTTTGATGTTAGCGGTTGTAATGTCGATCTTTGACATATTTGGGTTCCTGACACTGTCCTTGGATGGCAAGGTAAAATAATGCTACAGGACACTTGGAAACATAACATTGGCTGGGATGAAACCATTCCCGATGAGGTTTATCGAAAATGGCGCAGCTGGATTGATTTATTGAAAGAAATACATAACTTACGCATTTCACGTTATTATGTTTGTGCAGCGAAAGAAACGGAGATCGCATCGCCTGTGAGGGAGAAAGAGACAGGTAGTCCACTGCTACAAGATTCCATAGCAGTGCTACGCGACCCGCCACCGACGCCTACGAAACGACAAGGCGTCACTGAATGTGCTACGACGTTTAGATCTGCTACGATCTCTGCTACGGTCACTAAGAGATATAAGAACCTACAATTGCATTTGTATAGTGATGCATCATTTAAAGCGATGTGTGCTGTAGGCTACTGGCGGTGGAAAGAGGACGGCGCTATACGTGTCGCATTTATAGCCAGTAAAGGACGTGTCGCGCCTTTAAAAACCACAACAATACCTAGATTGGAACTGCAAGCTGGCTTATTAGCGGCTCGACTGGCAGATACTATAGGCCGAGAACATCGATTAGAGATCACCAAGAGGTATTTTTGGTGCGACTCGACCACAGTGCTACAGTGGATTAATAATGATGCGCGAAATTATAAGATGTTCATAGCTAACCGGTTAGGGGAAATAGATGAACCGACGCGCGCGAGTGAATGGAGATACGTACCTACAAAGTTGAACATCGCCGACATCGGCACCAGGGAGACTTATGACGTCACGGTGTTCAGAAACGATTGGTTTACGGGACCTTCGTTCTTGTATCAGGACGAGCCTACTTGGCCGCGTCATGTTGTCAGTAACGCGCTTGATGAAGACCTAGAAGTGGTAAATTTAATAAAACATGATACTGGTTACTTACCTGTCCCTGACGCGAATAAATTTTCCTCGTGGTTAAGATTGCTCCGAGTGACAGCTACAGTCTTGCGCTTCATAAATAAATGTAGGAAAAATACATCGACGAGCACCCTGATGGAAATGGAACAAGCTGAACGCCTCTTAATAAGACAGGCACAGATGGACAGCTTCGGAACAGAGATAGGTGAAATAAGAAAGAAGAAGTAGGGAACGATTATTTGAACTTTATGGTCTTAAAACTTATATGCAAAATCCAAATTTTAACAAGTATGTCGCTACATATTCAAAAATTTTTAAAAGTGTATGTAAAAACGCAAAGTCAATTTATATAAGCAATAAAATTAAAAATGCAGACGATAAAATGAAGGCGACCTGGAAAATAATAAATAGTGAAACGGGCAAAAACAAGCGGTCTGAAACTCGTGTCCTTTTGGAGACACCACAGGGTATTTTAGGCTCAGATTTAGACATTGCTACACACTTTGAAGATTACTTTGCTAATATTCCATTCAAAATTACGGCACCTTTAAATTCTTCTACTGGGATATCGATTGACATTCTTAAAAGGAACGTAGAGCCTTGTCATATTAAATTAACATTTAGTCATATTAGTCCACAAACAATCATATCCACATTTAATCAGCTCAAAAACAAAGCTACTGAAGATATTTATGGTATGTCTATTAAAGTGTGTAAATCGATTATTAGTACTGTAGCGCCTTATTTATCTTCAATTTTTAATTTATGTACTGAGCAGGGAATCTTTCCGGATTTATTAAAACTGAGCAAAGTCGTACCATTATTTAAATCAGGGGATAGTAAAGACCCGAATAATTATAGGCCGGTATCTGTTCTTCCCGTTATCAGTAAAGTTTTCGAGAAAGTGATACTTAATCAATTGCTGCAGCACTTTAATAAAAATAAGATCTTACACCACCAACAATTTGGTTTCACAAAAGGTTGTAATACAATTGATGCCGGTGTTGCTTTACTTAAACATATTTATGAAGCTTGGGAAGATTCGCAGGATGCTATAGGAATCTTTTGCGACCTTTCAAAAGCATTTGACTGCGTGGACCATAATACGTTAATGTGCAAACTTGAGCACTATGGCCTTGGATGTAAAGCCCTTCAACTTATTAAATCATATCTAGAAAACCGGGAACAGAAAATACAAGTTAACGGAGTAAAATCACCAGGCTCTAAAGTAGAAATGGGTGTACCACAGGGCTCGATATTAGGTCCATTTCTGTTTTTAGTATATATAAATGATTTGCTCCATTTGATGCCCATCAGTGAGCCTAAAACAATTTTATTTGCCGATGATACCTCGCTGGTCTTTAAAGTGAATAGAAAAGAACCAAATTATGATACTATTAATAAAGCCATACAAGAAGTACATAATTGGTTTACAGTAAATAATCTTGCATTAAATAGTAAAAAAACTAAATCTATTCGTTTTACTCTTCCAAATGTCAAAAGTAAAGAAGGGGAAATATTCTTCAACAATGATAAAACACAATTTGTTAGTGAAGCTGTCTTCTTGGGTATAACGCTTGATTCAAAATTGCAATGGGGTCCTCATATTAAACTGTTAGGAAAACGTCTGAGTTCTGCTGCTTATGCCGTCAGGAAGATTAGACAGTTAACGGATGTCGACACTGCGAGACTCGTTTATTTCAGCTACTTTCACAGTGTCATGTCCTACGGTATTTTGTTGTGGGGTCGGGCAGCTGAAATTGATTCAATATTTATATTACAAAAGAGAGCTATTAGAGCGATATATAACTTAAATAGTCGTGACTCCTTGAAAGAATTATTCAAGCAAATAAATATAATGACGGTCCCTTGCCAATATATTTATGAAAATATATTGTATGCTAGGAAAAACTCGCACTTATTTAAGAAAATTAATGATATACATACTTATAATACCAGAAATAAAAATAAATTAGTATTTCCAAGTTTTCGCCTATCGAAAACACATAAATGTTTCTTAACATGTTGTATACAGTTTTATAACAAAATTCCGTCCAACATTCTTGAACTTACAGATAATAAATTTAAGTCATGTATTAAACGCACACTATGTAAAAATGCGTACTATAGACTCGATGACTATCTAAAGGATAGAGATGCCTGGACAAATGCTGGTCTAGCTCCACAAGACTAAACAATAATTTTGTGAAATGAATGTGTATTGTACTTGATATTGTAAAACATAGTTATAAGTTTCATATTGTGAAAATAGTTTTAAGGAACATATTTTGAAAAGACCCTACTGAGTTTTGTTTTGGCAGGTTTTTTCTCAGTAATGTGGGCTTTGGAACTCTGCCAGTGAATGACAAGGAATGTCCCATATTTTTTTGTTTAGTCTTATCTTGCCGTTTGTAAAAGAGAGTATGGAACATTCTGTTGATACCTATTTTTATTATTAAGTATTTTTGGACTATTATTAATTTATTTACTTTGACATATTAATCAACGTATCAGTTGTTATTCGCTTTAATTTTATATTTGTAATTTGACCTATCACAAGCAAATTCTATTATTTCCAAGTGATTAAATGAAAATTTTTGAGTTTGAGTTTGAGTTTGAAAAGGAAAAGGTATTGAACGCACTAGCCGTCTACTTACCTTGTCTCCGGTGCTCGACCAGGATGACATCCTGCGCTGTTGCGGCCGCATCGATGCCGCAGCCGGGGTCTCATCTGAAACTAAACATCCTGTAATTCTAGATGGGCAAAATCACCTCGTGCGCCTGTTAGTGAAACACTATCACGAGAAGGCCGCACACGGGAACCAGGAGTTAGTTGTGAACAACCTGAAACAAAAATACTGCATAATAAAATTAAGACCTACAGTTAAATACATAGCATCGCGATGTATGCTGTGTAGAATAAAACGAGCCAAACCAGAGGTACCCAGGATGGGAGACTTACCTAGCGCGCGTATGGCGCATCATCAGCGGCCGTTCACTCATTGTGGAATTGATTTGTTTGGGCCTATGATTGTGACAGTCGGTCGCCGTCACGAAAAAAGAAGAGTTCGAGCCTCGCCTGAAGTCAAATTTTTCTTTCCATTTATCTTTAAAATAAAATATATTTCACAAGCATGTGTTAATGCGAAATAATTTAAACAATTATTAAGGGTAAAAGCGACTTCTTTACGATATTCAATAAACTGAAAAGTCTATTATATCGGTTGCCTAACTAGCATAGTTGGTAATAGATAGCGCTACTGCTACCATAAAGCAATGCAATAGATGTGAAGGAAAGATTTGACAAATCGGGCAGGGCTTCAGTAGCTCAATTGGAAGAGCGGCTGGACTAGATTCCCAATAGGTCGCGAGTTCGAGCCTCGCCTGAAGTCAAATTTTTCTTTCCATTTTTCTTTAAAATAAAATATATTTCACAAGCATGTGTTAATGCGAAATAATTTAAACAATTATTAAGGGTAAAAGCGACTTCTTTACGATATTCAATAAACTGAAAAGTCTATTATATCGGTTGCCTAACTAGCATAGTTGGTAATAGATAGCGCTACTGCTACCATAAAGCAATGCAATAGATGTGAAGGAAAGATTTGACAAATCGGGCAGGGCTTCAGTAGCTCAATTGGAAGAGCGGCTGGACTAGATTCCCAATAGGTCGCGAGTTCGAGCCTCGCCTGAAGTCAAATTTTTCTTTCCATTTTTCTTTAAAATAAAATATATTTCACAAGCATGTGTTAATGCGAAATAATTTAAACAATGATTAAGGGTAAAAGCGACTTCTTTACGATATTCAATAAACTGAAAAGTCTATTATATCGGTTGCCTAACTAGCATAGTTGGTAATAGATGGCGCTACTGCTACCATAAAGCAATGCAATAGATGTGAAGGAAAGATTTGACAAATCGGGCAGGGCTTCAGTAGCTCAATTGGAAGAGCGGCTGGACTAGATTCCCAGTAGGTCGCGAGTTCGAGCCTCGCCTGAAGTCAAATTTTTCTTTCCATTTTTCTTTAAAATAAAATATATTTTACAAGCATGTGTTAATGCGAAATAATTTAAACAATTATTAAGGGTAAAAGCGACTTCTTTACGATATTCAATAAACTGAAAAGTCTATTATATCGGTTGCCTAACTAGCATAGTTGGTAAAAGATGGCGCTACTGCTACCATAAAGCAATGCAATAGATGTGAAGGAAAGATTTGACAAATCGGGCAGGGCTATTTCACAAGCATGTGTTAATGCGAAATAATATAAAATAATCATTATCGTACTTCATGTTGCTGCGAACATTGGCTACAAAATGATTTTTCAATTTTCTTTAGGGTAAAGTAGGGTTCTTTAGGGTTAACAAAATAAAATAACTTGAATATAGCGACGAAATTATCGTTTTAATCATCTCATTTTCGCTGTGGACATTGGTATATCACAATCTCTCTTTAATTAAAATTATTCAAACATGAACATTACTGGCAATTATTGAATTTAAATTGAAGTTTAATTAAATCAGTCGATTGTATCACTTACACTTAACGTAAAACAAAATTAAAAAACAATAATACAAGATTTTTAACAAATTACCAACTTAAAAAAATATAAGAAGGGATGTGTATCAAAACTGGAATATCTAGGGCTCCACCTTCAACAGCAACAGCTAGTAATACTTAAAAAAAAATTTGTTTGAAATTTTTTAAAGGCATAAAGATGGCTCTTGCTAGGTTTATCAAACACGTATAGGTACCAATATTATAGGTCCAAATGAAAGGTATATAGACAGAGCTACTATTATGTGTACTGTAACACTATACTCCACTTAACCTTACTTAGAATAAGAAATAACAGATTGAATTACTCACATAGCCTACACCCCCACCTGTTTTTAATATACCCTTGCATCTTTCTGACATTGCGTCACTAATTGTTGATGCACATTATTGTTTATACCTTTGTTACTAACCTTGGTCTAGGAAGAAGGTTAAATAACAATTAATTATTGTAATAAAATATTGTATTATTTACGTCAATTTTCTTGGGGAATGGGACTGAAAAGATATTTATTACAATGCAACATCCCATGACATGATGGTAGGTTTACAGGTTAATTATTTGTCATATTTGTTACTAAGCGACCCGTCCCGGCTTCGTATGGGCAGCATTTACTATATTGCGAGGATGCGCCCGACTATTTTGGCAAAAACCGTGATATCTCGATCTCGATATATAAACCTTCCTCAGACCTTCCAGACCAGACCTTCTTGCCAACGTTTTAAACAGGACCAGAATCCGTTCACAACTCTCCGAGATTAGCGCATACATACCTACAGATATTAGGTAATGCGGTGGTGTCTACGCCCTCGAGCTTTTGCACTGGACCTCTACCACCAGTGGCCTTTCTGACTGGGGCAGGTAAAAATGACACGTATAAATTATTTTGCAAATTAATCTAACTTAGTAGCTACTGACTTAAATACTGTTATAATTGTTAATTTACGTACCCACATAATGGTATGCTACTTTATACAGGGTGTCCCAGAATGCGACGTCAAGCCGGTACTGGGTGATAGGTCAGGTTATAACAGTTATCAGAAAAATACAAAAAAATATCTATGTCATGTATTTTAAAAATTATTACCATTTGGAAAAAAATACAGAAAATGTACACCTTGTAATGCATTTTTACTTCCCGTTTTTACAAGCGTAACGTACTGTCGTTGAACACGGTCAAGATGGATGCTAGTGATTATTGTGTCCGCTCGCACTAGTCGAATAGCATCTATTCGTCTCACACATAAGCGGCGTCACTCTCTGTCTCGTTCACACTTCCTAAAATTACTCTCTCCGTCTCTTTCATACTAGAATTGAAAAGTTACCGTTGCGAGGGAAAGCTTGGGTACATTAAATAATTTTAAAATTAAGTAATAAAAAATGGATGAAAACCGGTTCCGTTCACAAAAAAAATAATTGACAATAATCTAAGAAATAATGTAGCAAGTGTTAAACCATTTTGGAATCCTCATTAAATGCGCCAACTTTTAAAGCTACTTGCCCAACCAGTGTAGTACAATTTTTTTCCAGTAGACTCAGTTGAAATTTATCAAAAAATTCAATTTCACTTTTGATATGGGAATAATGTGTCATTTTCTTTTAAAATTAGAGCAGTTGGGTTAAAATATTAGACTACAAGGTACAGAAGCATTAGTCAGGGCTACAAAACAATAAAAAAAATATTAAAAAGTGGAAATTTGTAAAAACGGGAAGTAAAAATGCATTACAAGGTGTACATTTTCTGTATTTTTTTCCAAATGGTAATAATTTTTAAAATACATGACATAGATATTTTTTTGTATTTTTCTGATAACTGTTATGACCTGACCTATCACCCAGTACCGGCTTGACGTCGCATTCTAGGACACCCTATAAGTTAATTACGCCAGCTGCCTATTCATTACTTGTAATCATAAACGTAATTTCATGTTGGTAAATACAATGTAGAGACGTAAGTATCCCATTAAGGACATTTCTTACCAAGGCGACCTCGTACCGAGACACATGGCATGACAAAAACCATGGCCCAACCGGCTAATCCCCCCCCTCCACCCTCCACCCTTACGCCCATGCAGCCCGGAACAGACCAGTACAGAGGTAAATGCATGCGTTCAATAATACATGCAAACACGCACGATTAGCCCGGTTCGTTTTGGCCCATGTACCTAACAGGTGGGGAGCCTATTGACATCTCCGGGCACATTAGGAAACTTCGAGGTTCTGGGAAACTTCCAGAAAATGGATAAATCCCAATAGAACCGGAGATAAAGGATTTTACACTGTTCTCTCTAATACCCCCGACCCGGAATTCGAACCCAGGACCCCAGCGTAATAATAGTGGCCTGCTACCACTAGGCTTCTGAGGCAGTTAGTGTTTATTGTAAATATTTGAATGCGTAAGAGAAGAGGCACGCCGTTAGTCGCATGAAAAAATCGTGCCTCAGTCTGTCATCAGTATAAACGGTATAGTCATCGCATATTCTAAAAATTATTTATTACACAGAACTTTTAATATTATGTTACGAAGTCATAGTAATCGCTTAATTTTCCATTCCTCGTCATTCTACTGAACTTCGTACTGTATTGATACTGTTTATGGCGTTAGCAAGATGTGGAGTAGTGACGCCAATGAGATGTAAGTTGGAATATACCGGAGGTCCACTCTCACCAATTTTCCTCTCCAAATCCTACTCTATACTAACACACTTTGAATTTACTGTGTTTTCGCTATTATAGTTAATGAACGTTTAATGTAGGTACTTATTTATCGAAACGTTCTTGTTGTCTGAGGGTGAGATCAAACGTTTTAGGAATCGGGGTGCATATATGAAGAGAATGATGAAAATAGAAGAAGCACGGGAGGTATGTCGGGACCGGGATATCTAGCGATTCATACATATGATGGAGATAGGCGTGAAGATACATACATACATTCCTAAGTAAATTCGTCTTAGGTTTCGAGAGTTTCAAAAGGATTAATGTCGTTCTATATCGTTAATAGTTTTTAAATATAGTTATGGTGCCATCGAGACCACAGGTCCTCCAGATGCAGTGCAGTCGTAAAATTTATCACTCCTAAGGGTGGAGTCCAGGATCCTGCATTGAGAACTCAGAGCTCTACCATCAAAACTTATCAAGCTGGAATTGTCGATATATTAAAAATACCTCCAATCTTTTAGAATTCAAAAAAAGATTTAGTTTTTCAAAATCACCTATTCTACAAATCACTATCTTGATAGATAATGAATTCAAGATTCTCGAATCCAGAACGACTTGAAATTTCATCGTGTATGTTACAGGTAACCGAATTATGATAGTGCTGAACACTACCATTTATCGGCAGACAGAATAGGTAACACGGTGATACGCCTACGTCGTCAAGCTCCAATTGGAACACTGCTATAATTAAAAATCTACTTAATAAAACACACTTTTCAGCGGCATAACAAAGCCTCAAGATTTAAAATACATGAAATTATTAAGACTCTGGTTGCATATAATTCGTGCGTGGCCCTTCAAAGCGATCGGCGAAGTGGAGCCGAAGCGGCAATTTGCTGGCAAATGCTACATATTTTTCATGGAAACTGTGTGCCTGCTGCCCGGCATACTGTACTTGCGTGAAAACATCAGTAAGGTCAGCTTCTTCGAGTTAGGAAACACATACATTACCGTGTTCATGAACACCGTGGCTATAGTAAGTATTTTTTAATAGTTCGGAAAGAAACGTGCAGTTCACATTGATGGTTAGTGGGTGTTTAGTGCAGGATAGATATCTTCACAAAAACAGGAGTTCTAACCAAAATTAAGATACGTTATTATATTAAGGTACAAATCTTTGGACTACGACACCATATAAGTATATTCACTCAGTACAGAGTGACATTTATAATTGTGATATAATAAATAGTGACTGTGTAAACACATTGTGTTCAAGTGTATCTCGTGGTTGAGTTTTCAAACAAATTGGAAATTTTACCGTACACTCTAGAAGAAATGCATTTCACGTGGAAATGCATTTCAAGGAGACTACAGAGAATCTTATTTTTGTAGAAGGACTACGGTAGCTTTGGAATTTTTGTCCAATGATTATAAAAATAAAATAAAATAGCAAGCATCACTCCAGTGCTGCACAGGCAAGAAATACTAATTACCATTGGTAGTAAGAATTAATAACTAGAAAACAAAATCAAATAATGACGGTAAAAAGAAACACAATCGTCTGATTGTGTTTCTTTTTACCGTCATTACTCTGTCTGAACTATCCAGACCAATACTACATCTAGAAACTATTAGACAGACATAGAGATTAGTTCAAATGTTAACAGTAAAAAAAATCATGTCTGGCATTTGTGTTGCAGTTTCTATCGTAGTATATACTTAGCTTTAAGATCTACGCAAGCTTGTCCTGTCATAGATGTAGTTTTGTATTAAATCCAAGGTCTCAGTTATATAAAGGAGATGTTGCGAGCTCAGTTCTCTGGTTCTCTGGTTCGTACACGTCCTCAAAAAATGGGTAAATAAAAGAAGAATAGGAAAAAAATACATTAACCACATTTAATTCAAACGATTTTGTCATTTTCAAGTATATTCAACATGGCGGCGATACAGCCGACGCTTAGGATTAATCAATTTCGATAGTATTTAGAAAATATTACTTTTTTCTCCAAGTACTAAATAATCAAAAAACAATTTAAAAAATAAAAATGTAAAAATGACATCGCCCGCCATATTCGCCATGTTGGTTTTGAGTTGAAATTCTTACTGCAAATAATGTTTTGTAACTGCAAACAAAGCTAAATATGTGAAAATATGCAGTAAAAAACGTTTTTATATTGATTTTGCCTGTTTAATGATATTGTGTACAATACATGGCCGGAGGTCCATACATTTTTGCAACATCTCCTTTCAGCGTACCCGTCTTACTACTATTCGGTACGTTAGCGTTGTCATCTATCGTCTCATTATTAACTATTTTATGACCGTTTATTTTATGACTTAGTTCCTTATTTGAATTCACCATTTTTCTTTAAACTTCTCTGTTTCAAAATGTCCTTAGCTACGTGCGCTTTCGGATTTCTCTTCTGATATTCTACCACCAATAATCACTGCCTAGTAATCATCTAAACAAAGATTTCTAAAAGTTTTATAATTAGTTTTTAATATTTAGGACCAATTCCAGGTAAGAGTTTTTATGTTATTCATGAAAGACTACGAAAATGTAATGGCTGAGTTTGTACATCGTTTTCATCTTTTCCATCACAAAAATCGCTCGGAATATGCAAAGCAGGTAATTGAGTCGGTTTCTATTAGTTTAAGATCCACAAAATAACATTATACCTACCTATCTACTTATATGGCCCCGTAAAAACAATCACAAACGCAGATCAACATAGGCCTAGAAAATTTTTATAGGCTGCAGTATTCACATACCATCCATGTGAACTGTATACTCGTTTCTTTTTATGTAATGGAAGTGGCAAACAAGCAAGCAGTTCACATTGATGTTAAGTGATGACTGCAGCTTAAAGACATCCATTAGAATACCAGCGCTGCACTGCTGCAATCAGCTGAGATGGGTGCCGTTTTTTGACTTCATACAATCAAACATGTATTTTATTTTATTACTATAGTTTATATGTTGTGTGTGGGCCAAAATAAAGCTTTTTTTCTTTCTTCTTTCTGTTCTTTCTTCACGACCCTCTGAAAATCTGATGAGCTCGTCCAAAATCTTGACCTAGTACCGCGTCTGTAATTAATTCTTCTATTTCTATTTGCAGATGCACACAACTGTCCACAGAATGTGCACATTCTTCTCTTGCTTCATGTTCTTCGAGTTGTGGTTGGGAGACATTCCATTTCACTTGATACCACTCTACGAAAACATATCGAATGGGGTGTTCAAAGAAGATAAGCCAGATAATCTTACCTATAAGCAGTCCGTATACTATGCTCTACCCTTCGACTACGAACGAAATTTTAAGGGCTACCTTGTGGTCTTCTTCTTTAATTGGTATATTTCAGTAATATGCTGCACCTGCTTCTCAGTATTTGATCTACTCATGGCACTCCTGGTTTTCCACATGTGGGGACATATGAAGATTCTTATTTACAACTTGGAGCATCTTCCACAACCCAAAGATAAGGGAATGGCTGAAATCTATTCTCCTGATGAGATGAAGTCGATTAACTTTTTGCTGAGAGATTTAATAAAACATCACGTACAAATAATTAAGTGAGTAACTGTATACTTAATAATATTATAATTCAAATTCAAATTATTTATTGCATTATGTCATATGGGTACATAGGTGGTTTTGTACAATGACACCCTGTTAGGACATAGCAACATAAGAGGGGAAGCTTATGTAATAAGCGGAAAGTTAAATATTATCATTTATTTAGGTTAAAAATTTATATCATTTGAAGGTTTCGCTCAAATAATCCTGAATCCCTATTATAAAGAGGTAATATTTTTATCTTCGGAAATTATTTATATTTATTATTTATTATTATATATAGTATGAATTGCATACTGAAGAAATATGAATAAAAACAATTGATTTTTTTGGTCTAACCTCAAATCAAACACTTCTTCTTTGCTAAAAATACGACTTAACGTTAGTAGACTAATGGTTCTTCTATTCATCAATAGATGGCGTTAGTCGTCGGTTATGAAGAAAATTTATTATTAACTTGGAACCGAGCTTTTCTTAGACCTGGAAACTAAATAAATCGATTTATTGACCCGAAAAACCCCTAATCTGTAAGTTTCAAGAAAATCGTTGCAGCCGTTTCCGAGATCTTGATTCTATATATACAAGAATTGCTCGTTTAAAGGTATTAGATTCTGAACCGAAAACTGAACCGGAAATACTGAACCGATCGTGAAAATTCTTTCACCATCTTCTTCTTAATGGCTTCACTATTCAGGAGTGCTATTTGTTATTGGTGTTAGTTCGTTCCTAGTGGTAGCAGGTCAATACTACTACGCCGGGGTCCTAGGTACGACTCCCGGGTCGGGAGCTCGCAGAGATAATGGTGTAAAATCCTTCATGTCTGGTTCTATCGGGTATATTCATTTTTGGAAGTTTCCCAGTACCTCGAAGTTTGCTAATGTGCTCCGAGATGTCAACAGGCTCGCCGCCTGTTACATACCTCGAAGTTGGGTAATGTGCTCCGAGATTTCAACAGGTCCGCCACCTGTTACATGGGCCAAAAACGTAACCGGCGAATCGTGGGGTTTCGCATGTATGCTTATCCAAGCATGCATGACTTGCATTCGCAAGTATTTAATTCTGCCTCCCCCTGCGTGGTGCTGTGCCCGGATATGATTAATGGGCTACCTATAAAAACCTTACCGGCGAACTATAGGTGTTTTCATGTTTGCTTGAATGCATGCATTTACTTGTCTATCCCAACGGAGAATATAGGCGTACAAATCGAAAAATTACCGATAATATCAATATAATTACAATCTTTTGAAACTAATATTACGGATGTTGAAATTGACACTTATTTTAGATTCATGCGCAGTTTCTTGGGAGTGTTCGGACCTCAGTTGTTGCTCTACTACACCTTCCATCAGGTGTGCGAGTGCGTGCTCCTGCTTGAATGTTCACAATTGGTACGTTATCTATCGGTTTTACTGGTGGTAGAGCTCCAGTGACGAGCTCGAGACTGGAGACACCACCGCATTACCTAAGCCACTTGCCGCATGATGTCCTGTACTTATTTTGAAATAGCCATATTGACTGACTTTGATTTTCATCGGAGTTCTTGCACTTGACATTCTGTTCGACTCTAATAACGACGATTTCATAATATTCTAGTCTTCGGAAAGACGTTATGGCAGATTTTTACCAATTTTAAATATATTTGTTTTGTTTTAATTTTATGAAATAGTAGGTTCTGTACACTTTAGAAATACTTTGTAATAATGATGATTCGACTTAACTTGGAACGCGAATTTTGTATCGGAAAGCTTCTCTACTACATTACAAAAACCTGAATGGTTATGACGTGTCAGTTCTTTTGCAGAATGTGGACGCGTTAGTCCGCTACGGGCCGCTAACGGTCATACTTGTGCAGCAACTGGTGCAAATATCAGTCGTGTTTGAACTCCTCGGCTCTCTGGTAAGTTATTTATCATCTCCGCCAACAGTCACTCCGGCTCTACACTAGCGGGTGACATCGCGCCGCGTCGTGATTTGCTTCACACTCTTGTTGACGACGACGTGATTTCCTTTAGACGTCTTGCACTTTCCGAGTATATACACTAGTCTATGTCTTGTACGCTACTGCGGAACGATGCGAGTGTGGAATGTGTGGATGCATTCACGTTCGCGCGCCGCAAACCCTTTGTCGCGTGCCAAAAAACCGACACTAATCGGGAAACGGCACGCAGCGTGAACAAGAAAGCATGAACAACATTTTTTAACAACAGTTTTTCAACATATTTTTTGGGCTTTCGCGGCTATTCGCTGCGCGAATGTAGAGCCGACTTTGCATTATTGGTTATAATGTAGTATTGAGGGTAATGTACAGATAATTTATTCTATTTTATTAACCGATATCCGATATCCTGCATTCCAACTTCATACTACCACAAATGAAGAAGTACCTACTAGGTGTATCACTCAACATTATGTTCTTGTACCGTCATTACGGAAGACAAGTTTTCACGTTTTATATGGTATTTACTCCGACCAATGAGGAGTATCTACCTAGATGAAAATCCTACATTTTTATTGATATAGGTAAGACCTTTTAGTGAATCATTTTCAGATCATTTTTACTGGTGGTAGAGCTCCAGTCACGGAGCTCGCGGGCGAAGGCACCACCGCATTACCTAATATACTTGCCGCTAAATGGTAGTGTTCAGCACTATCGTGTTCCGGTCAGGTGGTAATGTATGGCCCTGTAATTTTCGGCACAGAGGCATAACACCTTAGGGCTTAGGAGTGGCAACGCATCTGCATTTTAACCTCTGGTCATTGTGTGGTTGTCTATAGGCTGCAGTCATCACTTGCCATCAATGTGAACTGCATGCTTGTTTGCCACTTTTATTACATAAAATAAAAAGATATTCCGATTGACGGGTTCACTTATATTTACTGGTGGTAGAGTTCCAGTGTAGGAGCTCGAGAGCGTTGGCACCACCGCATTACCTGATCTATCTGCCGCCAAATGGTAACTACATTGTAACATTGTAGACCGACAGACTGCCAGTGGCGTTCTCCGAGGTGCCGTGGCACTGCATGGACGTGAGCACGCGGCGGGTGGTGGCGGTGTTCCTGCTGCAGGCGCAGGCGCCGCCCACCCTCAAGGCACTGGGTATAGTGCCCATCGGCGTGAAGACTATGGCCACCGTAAGTGTGTAAACACACTATGCCGAAAATACGTGATCGAAGTTCGGCGGGAGTTATGTGCAATGCCTAAGAATAAGAATAAAGAATAAAATTATTATCATTACATTATTGATACATACATGTCTATTTGAAATACATATGACGATTAAAACTAGTGTTGACAATTTTTTTGTTAGACACTGGTTTATAGGTAAGATTTAACTTGTGTTGCAATGTGCAATGTTAATTGATTGCTGATGTGACTACACAATATGCCGAAATTACGTCGAATTTACACACAACAAGCTTGTTTGAGTGGCACTATTTTCATAAAATATTGATGGGCCATAAAATATCATGTGTTTTTTTCGAAAGATTATTTCTTTTTTTTAAAGAGTCATTGGGTCTAGTTAGCAGAATTAAGATCGTACCAAATTTTATAATCAAATATTATTATCGGTCAATAATGGTCTTATTTTTATCAATTAGTAATTGTTGTTCAATAAATTAACTCTAGACCGAGCCAGTGGTCCAGGGAATTGCCATTTAAAAAGTGTTTACTTGTAAATAGGTATGTGAACTGCTTTTTTGACTTTATACCTAAGTATGTTTTTCTTTCAGATAATTAAAACATCCCTGTCGTACTTCATCATGCTGCGTACACTTGCTACAACTGAATAACACACGCCCACGTACAGGGTGCACCATTAGTAGTGATGAAAGTTAAGGGTTTTGTTGCATTTAACACTTACAGTATTATAATAATAATGAGTTTGAGTTGTAACAGCGTACCTAATGTACTATTCTAGAATGCACATTTTAGTATAAATATCAAACTTTATCAAAATCAATAGATATAAAATTACAATTACTAATATAAGCTGGATTACATCAACGGCACACTACTTTTTTTTACGCATTGAAGCCCTCGTTGGCTACAGCCGTCTAGGGGAACAGACGGCGGGTAGTGTGAGACTCTTACTCACTAAAACCCCGCGGTGTTCCGACTCGTCCGCCATTAGTGGCGGGGACACGGGAACGCTTACGCACACATCCGCGACCCCGCCGGCGGCTGCTCGTTTTCGAGCCCTCCGAGGTGGAACACGTGCACGCCACCCACCTCGGGACCTCTCTCCATTTGGACGACGGACATCCCGTAGTCCAAACCACTCGCAACACCAGGCGTCCCAAGTCGCCCAGGTAGAGTTAGACACACAGTTCGGCCTCGAAGGAGCGGGAGCGTTGAAAGAGTTCGACCCTCAACCGCTCCCCCGCGGCCCCACCACGTCCCTATCCGACGGCGGGACCACCTGGCGGCTGGGGATAGGGTACAGGGCCAACGATATACCCATACACCTCCTCCCCAGCCGTCTCCTCACGGCAGCAGCGAGTGACGGGCAGAGCCACGCCAAACGCCGCTCCCTCGCTGGGTTCCTCTTAGGTTCACCGGTATGGGGACATCCACTACAAGGCGGAAACCTTCGAGGGGGGGGGGGGGGGGCTACAAACAAGAACAAGAAACAGGCACACCCATTACATTAATAATAGTAAAAAATTTTTTTTTTGGCACTTTATTTGTTATCTTTTATTGAAATAAAAACACTATTTTCTTCAACGGTCAACTTTATTGTTTTCTTTGGTGGGAAGGGGGGGGGGGGTTAATTTTTTGAGGGGTTCGCTGTCACCTAGATACTTTTCAACAGGGTTACGTGGAGCCGAAAGCTTGAGAAACCCTACACTACAGAAACGGGGCAGCCCTACCAGCGCCCGGAAAGCGTTGTTATATTGAATGCGCAGGGCGTTATACGATCTGGCACTGGCTGCATGTATAAAAAGATCAACAACTGGCTTTAAAGAGAGAAGTTTACACCGCAAACCTGCGAGCCAGCACGTTCGCTCTTACCGACAACGCCCTACCTTCTCGCTCAATATCGGCATCGTCTTTGAAGTCGAGAATAAGTATGACCGAGATATTTAAACATTCGTACCCTTTGCAATGGCGTATTTTAAAGACTAACCCCCTTATTCATAAACGTATTTTAACTAAAGTGTTGCTAATCTCTGCTTTGTCTCTTTCTATCCTGCACATTTGACAATGCAACTGACAAAGACAAAGCATTCTATAGCTAAAACGTACCTAATGTACGTTTATGAATAAGGGGGTTATTACTCAATACTCAATATTTTATTGCTTTCATTTGTTACAGTAGGTAATTACAATAATTATAATGGTGGTATATTAAATTTTTGTTACAATGTCACAAATAAACCCTATTTGGGTATTGCAATCCATATAATGCAGTGAGAGCAAACCGATTCATTTTTAAGAATTTATATATTATTTATTTAATCATCAGTGCTTTCAAAATATTCTGATAGCTTGTGGAAACATTTTTTGAGGAGATACTCTTCTAATATTTTAATAAAATTTGGGCAATTTTTGGATTCTCTTATTTTTCCTGGTAGTTTATTAAAAATAAGGCTCTGAGTGATATAACTTAAGTTTAGAGGCGGGGATTTCTATATTGTGTTTTTGGCGGCTTTGATATCGTCGCGGTTGATCGTCTCGCATATTGAAAAATTCGGGATATTTTTTTACAAAATTACATGCTTCTAATATATATATATAGATGTCAATGTTAACAAATTATTGCTTATAAAGTGCGGTTTACAAGTGTCTCTATTGTCAATATTAGTCAGGATACGGATGCATTTTTTTGTAATGTAAAAACGTGGTGAACGTCCACGCTACCACGTACTTACATATGGTACATACTCCGGTCTCTTTCCTTCCAACTCAAAGACCATGATCTCAGATTTTTGAACATCATATTTTATCTAAGACCATTTACACGAGCAAAACCCTCACAGATGGTAACCAGTTTTTGCAACTTACAGACACACGCACTCAGCAGTACCATGTCATCCGCATAACTGATCTTATTTACACAGATACCATCTTTGTGACAGCCGACCCTAGTGCTGCTAATTCATTATCTGATTTGTGTTTTAGTGGTAGCAGTTTTTATTTTATAATTATTCTTATTGTTCTGCAACTTTCAAATTTCTCTTGCCAAACCTTGAGGTTGACTGGCAGATAATGCAAATGCATAAACGCATTAAGTCCACCTCATGTACTTTATTTTAATACTGTGTGCATTGAAGTTCAATTAAATAATAACCTATCTGGTTAAAATAGTTGTGATGTGTTCTATAAAACATTATGAATAAAATATGTAGCAGTATGGAATTTTAACATACTGTTTTCACATCAGACTATAATATTAAATTAATATTTTCCTTTGATATAGACATACAAATTAGATACCCGCCCATCACTTCAATTGATGTTATTATGACGTCAGAGACGAGAATTATATAAGGGTCTTCCCATATCCGATATACCTTCATATAATGTTCTTCAAAGTCAGTTTTTTAGGGTTTTACGATAAACCCTTTTTCTCTTAAGTGCCTTTAGATATTCAGATGAGATTAATATCAAATATTTAGATCTAAAACCCCTACAATCTTTGAGAATATCAGACTTATAAATGAACGCAATAAATAATACGACCGTTTATACTTTTATACCAATCGCTGGTAATAAGATTCATTTACACTATTTTATTTCTTTAAATTATTATCATACATAAATATTATAAATGCGAAAGTTTGTATGTTTGTTTGTTTGTTTGTCATTCGTTCACGCAATAACTGCTGTACCGACTATCATGAAATATGGCACACATATAGAAAGTAACTTGGATTAACACATAGAATAGTTTTTATCTCGAAAAAATGTGCCTGTGGGATGCCATGGAAAGATTTAATTGTTTTTTTATGAAAATAAAAAAAAAGTAGTTGCGCAAAAAATAAGAAATATTTAGAAAACTTAATCACTATACTACATTTTCCAGTGTAAACCTTATGACCCTTGACATAATGGTCAGTCGTCAATTATCGTTTAACCTAACAAGCAACAAATATTTTTGCGCGTGCGCATCCAGTCGCATACCTACGTCCGGCAACAACAATAGATAAATAGATAGAAAGGAGAATGATACTGTTCCATACATTTCTTGATTCAGTGTTAACACTGTACAAATTATGTCATAGGTATTCAAATGACTATAAAACAAAATAATTTGAAATAAGGGCATTTTTTGAATTGCCAGTAATTGAAGTACTTATATATTTTTACTGGTGGTAGAGCTCCAGTGACGGAGCTCGCGGGCGTAGGCACCACCGCAATACCTAATATACCTACTTGCCGCTAAATGGTATTGTTCAGCACTATCGTGTTCCGGTCAGGTGGTAACGTACGACCCTGTAATTTCCGGCACAGAGGCATAACACCTTAGGCCTCAGGAGTGGTAACGCATCTGCATTTTGACCTTGGTCTTTGTGTTAGTGTCTATAGGCTACAGTTATTACATAACATCAATGTGAACTGCTTGTTTGCCACTTCCATTAGGTACATTAAAAAAAATAAGTAAAAGTTGGGTTAGATTGCTAATGGTTAACTAGGTGTATTACAAAATGTAGGCAAGAGAATGCCTTAGGACATTAAGTCTAATGTACGTGGTGCATTAAAGTTCTAAATTAATAAATAAAATGTACTGTAATGAGTTAGCCAGTAACGATTTTGCGGGCCCTAAATTGTCGGTCTCCTTTATGATTGAGAACGGCATCAAATTGCTAGTAACAATGTACATTGCATCCGCGCAAAGCCGGAGCGGGTTGCTAGTCCCTACTAATATTATAAATGCGAAAGTAACTCTGTCTGTCTGTTACCTTTTCACGTCCAAACGACTAAACTGATTTTAATGTAATTTGGTACAGAGATAGAGCTGACTTTGAGATAGAACATAGGCTACTTAGTCATTTATAAAATCAAATCCACGCGGGCGAAGCCGCGGGCAACAGCTATAATTAATAAAACTACTAACTCATACTTACTTAAGTAACAATTTTTTAATCTACTCTTTATCAAAAGCTTCAAGTGCGGAAATACCTTTACGGACAATCAGGGAAAACAGGTAGACATTTAAAGGAAAATGAAAAATATTTTATCTACAGTCTGGATATTGAATATCCTACTGTTAAGCTTTCACTTTCAATGATTAAAAAAAAATTGGTTGTAGTAAGGATAAAATCACACCAACATGGTCTGGTGGTGGAGCGATTTGACTGATCTTGAGTAAGTACATTGTAAAATATTAAGCGATGAAAATTATCGTAACTGTTTTAATTTATAATCATTATGGATTTTTATTTAATATTTTTTGAACATATGTTATTTACGGAAGCTATATAAGTTGCAATTAAAAAGTTATACGGGATTTTCGATGCTGAAAGGATACGAAACGTGAGGCTGATTTTCAAAATTGTTTAATTTACGCGAGATAGATTTATCCATAGCAATAGTTTTACATATCTGTTTCAATTATTTATAAATTTATGATCATGCACTTAAAGTACAAGAATGGTAATTGAATACTGCAGTCTATAGACATCTACACAAAAACCAGATGTCTATTTATAATTAGATAATAGATCTTCGTACCATCACAAACATCTGTTGCTGAATAACTCGCTTTAAATAAAATGCATTGATTTATTGGACTCCTTTTTATCGGAGAGCTGGAAGTTATGATGCTAAGGCGATGTTGACAATTGTTTCCTAAATTGTTCAAAGTTCTTCTTGAAAATTCAGTGGCTTGCATTATTACATTGCAACTCGCTCTTGAACCTTGTTAAAATAATGATTAATATTACCACTACAATTTCTTTTAGATGTGGCTTCAGTCATGAAAACTTTAATACATTGTTAATTTGCGTGATTGGCTTCTTAGAGGATCACTTGTCTTCTGACTGATAAAGATGTCATCATACAGCATATTTATTATTTTCATGCAGTTTTCAGCTCTAGATATATATTTGAACTTAGACGTAACCGTATTCTACCACAATTGATGAACGACTGACAAACATCACATAAGACTTATGCAGTCAAGATAAAATTACAAATATGTCTTATTTCTTTATGAGCACTGGCTCATCAAGAAATAATAGGTATACATCTGTACAGTTACAGAGTTTTAATTCTGATTCGGACAGGTTGAAAGCTTATGTGGGGCTATAAGTGTTAGCGTAGGTATTTATTTTTTTTTATTTTATTTCACAGAGGAGTAGAAAGACCTAACGATATAAAATACATGAAATTGTTGAGGAGAACACTGGCGTTCTTGCATTCTTGGCCGCATAAAGAAATCAAAGATCCCGTGCCGAAATTCGCCCTTTTGGGCAGGTTGTACATATTCGGGTTGGAGGTGATTGGCTTGGTACCCGGCTTTCTGTATCTGCGGAACAATATCGCCACGCTCAGCTTCTTCGAATTCGGTCACACATTCATTACTGAACTTATGAATGTTGTCGCAGTCGTAAGTAACGAAATTGTTTCATCTAGGAACCCGAATCCAAATCCCATGGCCTGGACCAAGCCATGAATATACGAGTACAGTGTATAATCAAGTTAGGCGGCTGAGCACTTAGGTATATGCGTCATTGTGCTTCAGGAACGATGCCGGGAGGAATAATATCCCATCAAAAACATGTCATGTAAAATGATACGTGGACAAAGGTTAACAGACAAGGAAACGGGCCACTTGATAGAAAGTGGTCGCAATCGCATATGAACACTTGCAACACAGAGAGAGAACAACGTTTGAGTTGTGTACTATCAAGCAGAGCCAAGCTGCCTCAGTCAAAATGCGTGGCTAGTTCGTTTGGCTAACGTCGCAAGGTGAAAAATTAATTTATTATATAATAGTTCTTGTAGTGAAGTTGGAATGGAGACGATGGCACCAGATCGAACATTTCATCAGAGCACTCACCATTGTAAAGGTGGTATAAGATGCACAGGATATCCGTTTGTAAACTATTTACTGTGTCCGGTGTCTCTGCGCAGACTCAGATCTTCGAGACGATCTGTGATACCTGGGTCGTAAACGATTCGAATGGTACGTTTTTGAATGGAGTCAAGGGGACCACGCTGGTATTTAGCCGCTCCCGCCCAAAATTGAGAGCAATATTCCGAATGGGGCCTCACTTATAAGAGTTGTAGAAGTTGCCCCGATGTGAAATACTGAGTTGCCTTGTTTAGTACCCCCAGCTTCTTAGATGCCAGCTTGTTCTCTTTGAAACTGCCCTTCATTCGATATATCAACACCCAGGATACCGACACTATTATTAATGGTGCATAAAACATATTTGTTAACATCTTTTATTTATTGTTTTTTTTTATATTATTTAGCATTAACACATGCTTGTGAAAATATATTTTATTTTTAAAGAAAAATGGAAAGAAAAATTTGACTTCAGGCGAGACTCGAACTCGCGGCCTACTGGGAATCTAGTCCAGCCGCTCTTCCAATTGAGCTACTGAAGTCCTGCCCGATTTGTCAAATCTTTCCTTCACATCTATTGCATTGCATTAGCAGCAGCGCCATCTATTACCAACTAAGCTAGTTAGGCAATCTTTTATTTATAAGGTTTAAGACATTTATTCTTCTTAAAAGATTAGAACAAATCACTTACCAGAGAAATATAGCTTACACATATACAACAAACACTGCACATAAGACCACGCAAATCGTTTACATAGGTACATTATTGATATTAAATTTTAATATAAGATATTACTAATTAATTAATCCATGCGAAATAATTAGATAAGTAAATACGTTTATTAAAACTATTAACCAAATTAAACAATGTCCTCCAGTACTTAACTAAAAAAAATTAAGCTATTATATTAAAAAAAAACTATTTAGCTTTTATCTCTCAATTCTTTTATCTTGCCGTTTGTAAAAGAGCGTATGGAATATTCTGTGTTTTGGACCATTATTTATTTTATTTTTGTTTCATCATCATCATTTCAGCCAAAAGACGTCCACTGCTGGACAAAGGCCTCCCCCAAAGAATGCCTCAACGAACGGTCCCGGGCCGCCCTCATCCAACGATTGCCCGCGACCTTCACCAGGTCGTCGGTCCACCTCGTGGGGGGCCTGCCTACGCTTCGTCTTCCGGTACGCGGTCGCCACTCTAGAACTCTTCTGCCCCAACGGCCGTCAGTTCTGCGAGCTATGTGCCCTGCCCACTGCCACTTGAGTTTCGCTATTCGATGGGCTATGTCGGTTACTTTGGTCCTCATGCGGATCTCCTCATTTCTGATTCGATCTCGCAGAGTAACTCCGAGCATAGCCCTCTCCATCGCTCTCTGAGTGACCTTGAGCCTTCTTATGAGGCCCATAGTGAGCGACCACGTTTCTGTTCCGTATGTCATCACTGGCAACACACACTGGTCAAAGACCTTCTTCTTCAGACACTGCGGTAAATTGGACGAGAAGATATAACGCAGCTTCCCGAACGCTGCCCATCCGAGTTGGATTCGGCGATTGACCTCTTTCTCAAAGTTGGACCTACCTAACTGGACCGTTTGTCCCAGGTATACGTAATCGTCAACAACTTCGAGTGTAGTACCCTCGACCATAACAGGAGTGGGCGTAACAAGGACATTCGACATAATCTTCGTCTTGTCCATGTTCATTTTAAGGCCCACTCGTTGGGAGGCCCTACTGAGGCCATTGAGCATTGTGCCAAGGTCTTCCAGGGTCTCAGCCACGACTACGATATCATCCGCAAATCGGAGGTGGGAGATGTACTCGCCGTTAATGTTGATGCCGAGTCCGTTCCAGTCCAGAAGCTTGAAGACATCTTCCAATGCAGCGGTGAACAGTTTCGGAGATATGACATCTCCCTGTCTCACACCTCGCTGCAGTTGGATAGGTTTCGAGTTCTGGTCCTGAAGGCGAACCGACATAGTGGCGTTTTCGTACAAGCTCCTTAGCACCTCGATGTATCGGTAGTCGACTTGGCACCTCTGGAGTGACTGTAGCACAGCCCAGATCTCGACCGAATCGAAGGCTTTCTCATAGTCCACAAACGCTAGACAGAGGGGCTGGTTATACTCTTCTGTCTTCTGTATAACCTGCCGCAGCGTGTGTATGTGGTCTATGGTGCTAAAACCTTTACGGAACCCGGCTTGTTCGGGAGGCTGGAAGTCGTCGAGTCTGCGAGATAGACGGTTTGTAACCACTCTCGAAAACAGCTTGTAGACGTGACTTAGAAGTGCGATGGGCCTATAATTTTTAAGAAGGGTATTGTCGCATTTCTTAAAGAACAGTACCACCACACTTCTGTGCCACGTCTGTGGCGTTTTTCCCTCGGATATGACGGAATTGAACATCAACTGAAAAGCTTCTAATACTGGCCTTCCGCCCGCTTTCAGGAGTTCAGCAGTGATTCCGTCATCACCCGGCGCCCTGTTGTTTTTGAGCTGTTTGAGAGCCGTGCTAATCTCGTCTAGACTGACGTCCGGGATATCTTCGGTGTAGTGTCGGGTCAGTCCGGCTCTAGGATCTGCTGCCGGACTGTTAACAGGTGGTCGTGCTGTCGTGTATAACTGTCCGTAAAACCGTTCGATCTCTTCTGCAAGCTCAGGTTTCGACGATACGATTCTGTTGTCCTCTGTCTTCAGCTTAGTGAGACGGCTTTGCCCTAAGGACAGATCTTTGGCGAACACTTTAGAGCCCTTGTGCCGCTCTATGGCTGCTTTAATACTATCAGTATTAAAGTGCCGAAGGTCGCGAGTCAATGACTTCGAGATCTGTCTGTTGAGCCGCCTGTACACTAAAGCATCTTCAGAGGACTTCAGAACCATATTTTTGTTTACTTTGACATATTAATCAATGCATCAGTTGTTATTCGCTTATATTTTATATTTTGAAATTTGACCTATCACAAGCAAATTCTATTGCTTCCAAGTGATTAAATATTTTTTTGAGTTTGAGTTTGATGATCTGTTCTTTAATATTTTTTTTAATCCTGTGTAAGAAAGTGGATGTATCAATCAAACAGACATCATTTCATAAATCGTAGATGAGATCTGGTAACTTTAGGACAGTGCGTGTAATATATAGACTGTCTCGTCTTGCCAACATTTTATATGAAAGTGATTGCATTTCGTTTTGTAAGTTGCATAAAATATAATAATGAACATGATATGTTCCATATTTTTGAATCCTGAATGTATAAGGAAGTCGATGTACCTACTTGTAAAGTTTACAGAACTCATAGACATAAAGCATATATAAGCATAAAATTAAGTTTAAATGGAAATTCAAACGAAGTACCACCTCCTAATATAAAGGTTGGGGAGGAGGTTGATTTCCTAAGAAGCCTGAAATACCTACCGTATTATATTATGTACAGACCTCTGGCATCAAAATTAGCAAACAAAATTCCATCTCTTTGATTATAGGGTAAGGGGTAGAAGTTCAAAGTTTTAAGAATTTTTGTTGTTTGTGTAATACTAGTGAACCCTAGGTACATTTACTTATACCTATACTTCACGGTACTAGGACTTTACAGAGAGTGAGTAAATGAATGACAAAATCGTGATTATTTAGATATCATCAATCAAAGTATTAGAGCTATGCAATTGAAAATTTGAACATTGAAAGTCTACTATTGACATCATATATCCCGAGAATAACGATATCTGATAATCTAAACTCAAGTTATGTGGTTTCCAAAAAACGACCAAGCGTTTGTAATAATGGTAGGCAGTGTCCTTTTCCTTGCGCTTCATTTGGCTTGTTTGGCGGATTTAGAGATAAAAAATCCACAGTTAGAAAAATATATTTCATAGTATGCAATATTGAATATATTTTTTTTCTTATACATATATTTTTTTTTGCAAAAATCGAATGCGGAAATGCGGTCAGATGTTAGCCGACAATTAGCTTTCTTACCATACGTGAAAGGGATAACAGACAAAATAGGTACGGTGTTGAGAAAGAACTCGAATAAGTTTGTCTACACTCCGTTATCCAAATTAGCTAGACATCTACGTAGCCCGAAAGACGTGATCCCGTTTCAAAATCCAGGTGTGTATAAAGTACAGTGCAGTTGTGGCAAAGTGTACTCGTACATTCGACAGACAAAACGCAGCGTCCAAGAAAGCTTTAAAAAACCGACAGATGCAAAAATCGGCGATCCTTTTTAACCTCGGAGACTAATCATTGGATCAATCTTCACAATCCACAAGTCCTCTCTACTGAACATCATTATTATCCCAGGATAAATATAACTCAAACTCAAATATTTTATTTCAAATTGGTCTACAAGGACACTTTTGCATTGTCAGTTTACAAGCTACCTACATATAGCGAATGACTTACAATTATAATAATCAATCGATACTATTTTTCCGAGATTAACGCATACATACAGAAAGAGAAAATAGGGGGACCTTACTTTATAATATGTAGTGATATATCGCGTCATGACCCGTATAAAATCAGTGAAGTATAACTTTAGAAAAAAATCCCAAATAACATAGGTCAATGGAGAATTGCTTTTCTTTTGCTAAATCTTTTTTTTTTATGTAATTAAAGTGGCAAACAAGCGTGCAGTTTACATTGATGTTAAGTGAAGACTGCAGCCTATAGACACCCACACAATGACCAGAGGTCAAAATGCAGATGCGCTGCCACTCCTGAGGCATTAGGTGTTATGCCTCTGTGCCGGCAATTACAGGGCCGTACAAAATCTGCACTAAGTTAATAATATTATGTTTACAGTCCCGCTATAGCATGATATTCTGGGACAAATACAAATATTTCATAGCAGACTGGGTAAACGAGATTCATCTGTTCCATTACCAACATAAATCGGAATATTCGCAGAAGGTATGATTCCTATTGTAATTATTTTTAAACTGTAAACCTCTTGAGCGGCGCCTTGCACTTTTTCACATTTGCATTCATTTCCCTACTTTTTGCGAACCCAATGACATCTGTCATGGTGGTGGTGGTGGTGGTTGTGATGATGGTGGTGGTGACGGTAGCGTTGGTGGCGTTGGTGGCTTTGTTGGCTCTGACGGCTTTGATGCCGTAGGTGGCGTTAATAGCGCTGGGGGCGTTAATAGCGGTGGGGGCGTTGGTGGCGTTAAAAGCGCTGGGGGCGTTGGTGGCGATAATGGCGTTGGTGGCGTTAATATTCAAGTTTTCACTTCTGCCGGCACCGGGATAAAAAAAAAAGAATAATAGTCGTCAACACATCGGTCCGGTAACGTTCTCATGCTATATCTACCTCCTGATGTCTCAGTAATCTTTTCATCACTTCATGTTGTAATAAAACTCCCAAAGTACTCAGCACTCCATATATTTTAGCACTCCTTATTATAATAAAACTCCCAAGGTACGCAGTACTCCATATATTTTAGCACTCCTTATAATATTACGACACTTGCACCAATTTACAATTCTTCAGCGTAGACACAATACCATCAACGCCCAGTATAATACTTTCGCTAAGCCACTTTTTTTCACAACCTTTCGGTTCGACGGTCCGTAATCAAGTGAGCCCGTTTTGCTTTCGGCCGCGTATTTAAGGTACTACTGACAGCTGTTACTCGTGACTATGTTCACGTCAGTTGGCAATTCGAAAACAAAGTGAAGTTTGAACAGCAGTGTTGCCAGTATCAAAAAAATGATTTATTAAAAAGAAATCGATAAATTAACTAAAATAACCTAACAATGTTAATATTCACAAGGTTAAAAAGCTTTCCATGTTCAGATGTTTTAGAAATTAATAACCTATTTTGAGCACCACCAAGTGATGATGATGATACAGACACATCATTACCAAAATTATAATTAACCATTGAAAAAGCAAGAGAAGCAAAAGAAGTTTCCATATATATTCAATGAAAGGCAATCATTTTGAGGTCGGTGCTAGCTCTTCCTACCTTCTAAGTAAAATATCAGAATGAAGATAAGCTCTACATGTTGATTAAGATTTTTAATGAGTAGGTATCCTTTCTTGGACTGACTTAAATCTTTTGAGCCGCAGTTGGCCGATATCCTCCATGAACATTAAGAAATCAATTTGGTTATCAAATTATGAAGTCATATTTTTTTCGTGAGCGTGACGGGTTGAGAGATATATGCCCTATAGATTTTGCACTTTTCAAAGGGTTAGTTAATTTTGTTAGTGTCTGTATAATATGCATAAATAAATATAATATTACTTACTTATTTACTATTTTTTTTTTTTGTCACTCTCATTCCACAAGAACAGTTTTAATTTATTTATTGTTTTACAGACTTACATACTCGTCCACAAAATGTGTCATTTCTTGACCACGGTGACGGTCACCCAATTGAGTATAGGCATTATGAGCTTTAATCTAGTACCACTGTACCATAACTTCGCATCGGGAGCATTCAAGCAAGACAAGCCCGAAGGCTACAAATACGAACATGCGGTGTATTTCGAGCTTCCCTTCAACTATCTAACCAATTTCAATGGATATCTGGTACTTTTCACCTTCAACTGGTATGCATCCGCAATATGCTCCGGTTGTATGTGTATTTATGACCTCCTGGTGTCATTAATCGTGTTCCATGTCTGGGGGCACATGCGGATCCTAGTGTACACCCTGGAGCACTTCCCTGGGCCCCAGGATAACGGGCCGGGTAAGATGTTTACGCCAGAAGAAATGAAGATGGTTGATAAGCAACTTAGGGAAGTCATCGCTTATCATCGAGAAATCATGACGTGAGTAGATGTGATTACTGTCACAAGCGACCAACCACACTTGGCACGGCCGCAATGTACCATCCGAGTAGTTGCCGGTCAACCAAAAACATTACAATTTATACTCATTACTTCAGCCGAAAGACGTCCACTGCTGAACGAAAGCCTTTACCAAATATGCCAACAACAGCGTTGTGCCGGTTGTGCGTCATAAGTGGAGAATAAACGAACTAGCTTTATTACTGCAGAAATAAAGCACTGACATTACTGACTGAGGCTTTCTTCCATGGTACTGATATTACACGATACACATGATCTTCGTCTAGC
Organism: Macrosoma leucophasiata; assembly: GCA_036365455.1. Classification (NCBI taxonomy): domain Eukaryota; kingdom Metazoa; phylum Arthropoda; class Insecta; order Lepidoptera; family Hedylidae; genus Macrosoma; species Macrosoma leucophasiata. Next base: position 386,697 of record JAWQUS010000004.1, on the reverse strand, counting down.
TAACGGTTAAAGCAACGCGCGCAACGGAAACTCACAAAAGAATTATTATTCCGTTAATGCCTCTTTTTTTGATGAACGATGTTCTCTATACATGGTCCATATTATAGGTACCAGGTGTACCATCACATGTTACACCATCTAAGTTTTACCCAAAATGCTATAGAAGAAGATGGAGGCAATACTTCGAATACTTATTATGGAATGAATTTGAAATAATAATTTAATGTTTGATCTAGTTAATAATTTTTTTATACTGTATTTTATTTATTCTGTTGTAGTTATATTATACAATTGTAAAAAAAATTGCTTACCTGTCGCATTGGGGAAATTCTGTTATGATAGATTTAAGTATGTGTAAATAAATAAATAAAAATTTGAAGCGATATAAACCAAAACCATAGGTATATACAGGGTTACTGGTAACTAGCGCATAACTTATAAAGGGAGGCTTTGGCTGATCAAGACTTAACAACTTTTCTTCTACAACTTTTTCTTATTCGACATTTTTTTTATCACACAAAAAATAATAAATAGAATTTGCAGTTCTAATATTTCTTAACTTCACATTGAGTGCCTAAGTAAACACATCACGCTATAGTATGCTGGTACCTATAAGGGTCGACGCGGCATACGACGCGGCAGGTGGCGGGTGGGCGAGCCGGTGACCGCGGCCGGCTTCCCAACTTTCGGCTTCGGCTAAATCAGCTCGACGATATCAATAGCTAATTAGACACGACGCGTGCGCACGCCGCTCGTGGCGTGCTTCTCGTGTGACGCGATCGAATAAATAAGTATGCCTTACATACCAATTTCGTAACATTGAATATTAAAAGCGATGGAATAATCACAAAAGAGATGCATTAGGAAGCGTGTTTCACACACTAGTGTCAAAAACTGTACTGTGTGTATGTAGGTACTACCCCGGGTTCAAGAACAGCAGTGCTGGTGATTATTTTGAGGTAGTCATCGTCATTCCCGGGACCTCAATTTGAGAAGTGATGACTTTTAAAAAGGTTTGTGATTATTTTTAAATGATTGTGCCTAAATACCCAAATTGTTTCATATTTTAAAGATACATTTACATTAAAAATACATATCTTGGTTTATTTAATGGTAAGTGTTCCCTACCGCTGCAGCCGTTACGTTAACAGCTGACGTCTGTACCTATGCTAGAGCAGAATGAATGAACGTAGCGCTAACAATTGATAGAAGTCCCATTTGAAAGGATTTTATTTCTTATCATGTGATGTACTGCGTTTTGGCAAAAGTCATAGAACACAAGTTGTTAGTCTTAACGTACCTAATTCACCTTTGACGATTTATGCGTTAATAAGAATAATAATAATGGCAACCCATTATACGTCCCACTGCTGGGCACGAGTCTCTCCCCTTTTTGGGGGGAGACCTGGAGCTTACTTCACCACGCTGCTCCAATGCGGATTGGTGGAGGTGGGTGGGTTAGTGGCCAACCCGCTGTCGGATGTTTTTCAAACCGCCCATAAGGCCTCCGACAAGGTTTAACGACTGCTATCTATCGATAGCAACCGGGACCGACGGCTTAACGTGCCCTCCGAAGCACGGAAACGCGCATTTTAATTTGCCACTAGCGGTCACCCATCACACTACCCGACCGCGCCCGTAGTGCTTAACCGAGCAGATCGCTTACGATCTACACCAGCCGCTGGGCCATGCGCGCTTTATGCGTTAGTTATCCGTAACCCAGTATTTAGGTATACAACGTGTAACAGGTTTATTAATAAATTTTCAATTTCATCTGCAAATATTTTAAGAAGTACAAACAACACTTAAATTATTTTTATGTCCATATTTACCAATATATTTAGCTTAAGTAAGTACTTTCCCACCCAATTAAAATTAAAATTGTTGTAAAAAAAATTCTTTCTTTTCAAACATTGTTGTTGTTTTTTTCATCCGACTTCATGCCACTAAAAAAATTAAATGTGTTAGTTCAACTATTTTTTGTATGCACATACGACTTTTTGCCTCTATCTATTTTTGTGTTTAAATTGTTGGCGTTCGCTTAGCAAGCGTCCGATTGCTTGATTGCTATATTGCTGATTGATATATCTCGGTACGCTGCTGCTTATCCCGCGTTATTGCATTAACTGCCGCCTTACTCGATGAGTTGAGCCATTGCACGATTGACTGGCTGCACTAGCAGGTGAATTCTGCTCCACGTGTGTGCGGTGTGGTCATCACGTCCCAACGCCTTCAGGTCATCTAAATAACTTATTACATATAATTTATCAATGAACACAGGTTCACAGCAAGATTGATGGACGTATTTGGGCCCGAATTGTTAGTTTATCAAGCGTTCCATCAGATTGGTGGGTGCGTGCTGCTGCTCGAGATATCGCAGATGGTGACTACCTTCATATTATTTACAACGTTGTTATACGCTTTTGTCCTTTCGCACCGTAATGAGAGCAATGGCTATATCGATTCACCCTTCACGATTTTTGTTGAGTACCTATTTACCATATGTAGGTACTTAACACATAATTAATGAATAAAAATATTTTCTTTCAGGACTTAAATGCTTTTGTTCGTTTCGGAGCACTAGCTTTTTATGTTCATCAGCAGTTGGTTCAAATTTCCGTTATATTTGAACTTTTGGGCTCAATGGTAAGTAAAATCCTTATTCCCTGTTATTCTGTTCCCAAGCGTGGCGATTATGGCATATTCTTGCCGAATGACGCACAACACTTGTGGACGTCTTTGGGTAAGACTGTGTCCAGCAATGGACGTCTTTCGACTGGAGTTATAATGACGATTACATCGACAAAATATTTTTTTCACGTAACTGGTATGAATATAACGTACTTATTTATCCATAAAATATAATTTGTTTTGATTTTACTATCGTCATTTTACACACACACACAATAAGTACCAAAATAAAGATGAGTAATGATGCCACTATTTAAAAAAGAACAGAAGAAGACAACATAACACAACGATGATGATGTATGAAGCATGTGTGAGACCAAAAAAATCGTACCCATCTCAGCTGATTGCTGTAGTTGGCAATACAGCGCTGGTGTTCTGATAGGACCGAAAGTGACTCTACGAACTACAAGTCGCCCAATTTCACAAAACATCCATGCATACTAACTGATTTTATACTTAGGTTAGGTACTACAATTAAAAGCATTTTAGTTCAATATACGCGAGATATTTCAATGAGTGTAGTCACCATCTGTAACTCAAGCTAGTGTTTGAAGAATTGCCTCCATATTTTTCTTTAATATATGGCCTTGACAGACAGACAGCCGAACAACAAAATTTGCCTTTGTGCCAACAACATCAGCTGTGATCGGATCTCTGTGATACCGCAACAAAATGATCCTATATGTGATCGTAAAGGTCTGGCACCCTAAAGAGGGAAGGGAAAATTGATAGTCCTGAATTTGGTGGTGTTTTAGAACGACAAGATGCCGGACGCAGTGTACAGTGTGCCGTGGGAGTGCATGGACAACCGCCGCCAGCGCGTGGTCTACCTGTTCCTTATCAAGGTGCAGCGCCAGGTCAACCTGCGCGCTGTGGGCATGCTGCAAATCGGCGTCAAGACCATGGCCACTGTAACATCGCTCATTGTTATTTATGTCATAAAATAGCAAAAGAGTTCAACGAGAAACCCTTATAGTTTTACCATGTCAGTCTGTCCGCAGCTCAGGGACTTTAGGGTGTAATTTATTATCTATTATGAATATATTATCATGTTTTAGTTCCGCTAATAAAGTAGTAAAATAGAGTTTTGAAAATAATCCTTAGGGTACAAAAATAAATTTTATAATAATAATATGTAAGGATATCTAAGCCTTTTGCCTTTTTTTATGTCAAAGTATTGACAGACACTTGCCCTGGTGGTCCTTCTGCTTGAAGGGCCACTTGATGGAAAGTGGTGACCTTCGCCTATGAAGATTTGCAACATCAGCGGAGTTGCCAACGCACTGCCAGCCCCGAAGGACTCTTTTGACGCCAGTTTTGAAGAACCCTATATTGTAACGCCGGGGGCATACATCAGAGGGAAGTCTTCTCTGGGCAGGAATGAATGCGCGAATGTACTGTTGAGCACTTCCAAGTATCCAATCTGTCCAGGTCTCTCGTCGGCGGGTAGTGCGATGTGAGAATGAAGACGATGGCACCACCAGATTGAACAGTTCATCAGAGCAGGTAGAAAATGCAGAGACATCCGATGTCTCTGCGCAGACTCAGATCTTCGAGTCGATCTGTGATTCCTGGATCGTTGACGATTCGAATGGCACGTTTTTTAATGGGGTCAAGGAGACCAAGCTGGTATTTCGGGGCTCCCGTCCAAAGAAGAAATTTTAATATACCAAATGGGGCCTCTCTTGAGCTTTATAGAGGTGTTGAAGTTGCCCCGATGTGATACTGCCTCGCCTTGTTTAGTACCCCGAGCTTCTTAGATGCCAGCTTAGTCTTACCCTCAATGTGACCCTGAAACTGCACCTCATTCGATATGTCAACGCCCAGGATCCCAACACTTTAACTAATGGTGAGTTGAGTGCTCTGGAACTGTGGCGCTACAATAATTTAGGGATTTTTCACTTAAAGTGGGGACATAGTTTTATTCTCAGCATCCCATTATAGAGTATTGTTGGATAGCTCTTTAAAAATATTTAGATTTGAGAAACCCATACTTCAATTAGCATCCGTTTGTAAAATATTCCATATTTAAAATTAAGTAAGTTTTTTGTTGGAGTCAAATGTAACGATGGAAGTTAGACCTGTAAACAAATTCATGGTAGCATATACAGGGTTATTTGTAACCAACGCATAATTCTTAAGGGGAGGCTTTGGCTCATCAAGACTAACACTTTTATTATACAACTTTTTCTCACTCAATATTTTTTTTTACCATCCAAAAAATAATAAATAGAATTTGCAGTTCTAATACTTCTTAACTTCACATTGAGTGTCTAAATAAACACATCACTAGTTGTAAATACTTAGTTTTAGACGAGGCGCTTGACGGCGCTCTGCGTGTGCCCCTCCCCCCCCCGCTCCGGCTGTTACGTAAACAGCTGACATCTGTACCTATGTAAAAAATAGTAAAAATATACCTATAAACCGTAGCGCTAACAATTGATAGAAGTCCCGTTTGAACGATTTTATTTCTAATCATGTGATGTACTGCGTTTTGGAAAAAGTCATAGAACAAAAGTTGTTAGTCTTAACGTACCTAACTCACCTTTGACGATTTATGCGTTAGATATATTTAACCATGTATATATACGAGTATAACAAAATTCGAAGGAAAACTATCACAGTTTATACCTATGTAGGGTTTACAACTTTACGAGTAATAGTCACCTCCCTACATTCCAACTTTCAAGAAATTCCACCGTCTCCGACTGGACACCTGGCAGTACCTACACAACGGCGTGATTTTCCGATTCGTTCCTACCGAGAACGTGTAAATTGTTGAGTGAATTTCCCTCTGAAGTAATCCGTCGATGCTACAATGTGGGGTTTTGGGACTCTACCAAAATAGCATCAAAGAGCACTTCAGGGCTGGCAGCGCCTTGGCAACTTGGCAACCCTCCTGGTGTTGCCAATGTTCATAGGCGACGGTGACCACTTTCCATGAGGCAGCCCTTTCGCTTGTCTGTCAACCTTTTAACATAAAAAAAATCCGCATGGCCCGATACACATTGGCACATTGAATTAACCAAACCTGATGTGTTTTTTCTCAAATCCGTAAAACGTCAAAATTAGTGGTGCTTATTATTTCTAAAATTAACAATGAAATTATGTTCTCTTTATTTTCAGATACTAAAAACATCAATTTCGTACTTCATGTTGCTGCGAACATTGGCTACAAAATGATTTTCCAATTTTGTTTAGGGTAAATACAATGTTACGAAAAAAAAATTACTTGAATGAAACAAAAAAAAACTATTTTTTTATCACATTCTTTTTCGTTTGAATATTAACAATAAAAAACTATCTTTAATTAAAATTACTAAACATGAACATTACAAGCAACTATTGAAGTTTAATTAAATCAGTCGATTGTGGCACTGAGCCCCGTATCTGGGGAAGGTACTCTCATACAGCATAAAACAATAGAAATAACAACAATAAGAGAGGAAAAGACAAGATTGACCAACCATGACCAAATAGGTCGAGTTCTGTCTGATGATGAGATCAAAAGTCTTAGGAAGGTTTAGGTCTTATGAAGAGAATGATGAAGATAGACGAGGCACGAGAGTTATGTCAGGGCCGGGATATCTGGCGCTCTACACTCTCTGCCTACCCCGTTAGGGACCTGGCGTGAAGATACATACATAAGAGGAAAAGCAAACATTCTTACAAATGTAAAGTTGTAAAGAGTTGTGGCAGGACCGGGATATGTCCCCCCGAGGGTTTCCGACTTGTTGTGGCGGCTCAGTACCCGGTGGTTGTCCTCACACCGGCGAAGCCAAGAGAAACTCAGAGAGGGGGCGCTGCTCCGCCACTCGCTGCCGTGGAGATGAGACGGCTGGGGAGGAGGTGTACGGGTATTTCGTTGGCCCTGCACCGTATCCCCAGCCGCCTAACGGTCGTCCCGCCGTCAGATGGGGACGTGGTGGGAAGGCGGCTGGGGAGGAGGTGTATGGGTATGTCGTTGGCCCTGCACCCTATTTCCAGCCGCCTAGCGGTGGTCCCGCCGCTCGTTAGGGACGTGGTGCCGCGAGGAGGGGGGGGGGGATTGGTTGAAGGTCACTCCCGTTCCCCCGGGGCCGGACTGCGTGCCCCTGGACTCCTCCACCCGGGCGTGTTGAGACGCCTGGCGTTGTGAGTGGTCGGGGCAGGGACCTTAGGGTGTCAGACTAGGGGATGTCCGACACTCAAATGGAGATAGGTTCCAAGCTGGGTGGCGTGCACGTGTTCCGCACGCCACTAGTGTTGGTTGTTGGTTGGAGCCAAAGAGCTCAACCTGCGGAGGGCTCGGAGACGAGTAGCCGCCGGCGGGGTCACGGATGTGTGCGTAAGCGTTCCCGTGACCCCGCCACTGATGGCGGAAGAGTCGGAACACCGCGGGGTATTAGTGAGTACAAGTTCCACACTACCCGCCGTCTTTTCCCCTAGACGGCGGGTGCCCATGAGGGTTTCCCCGCGTAAAAAAAAGGACCGGGATATGTGACGCTCTACACTCTCTGCCTAGCCCGTAAGGGACTTTACGTGGACTGCCTAATTTCTGTATAATATTCTTTGGGAACATATAGACCGGTATCTGCCGGATGTTTTGGTATTTGCAGCTGCAACATTTACAAGAGGACGCTCTATTTTTACATCCTTTTTTATGTAATGGTAGTGGCAAACAAGCATGCAGCTCACATTGATGTCAAGTGATAGACACCCACCCGAAGAGGCTGAGGCCTATGGTGTTATGCCTGTGTGCCGGAAATTACAGGGCCGTACATTACCACCTGACCGGAACACGGTAGTGGTGAACACTACCCTTTAGCGGCAAATAAATGAGGTAATGCGGTGGTGGCTACGCCCGCGAGCTCCGTCACTGGAGCTCTACCAGTAAACTCCTAATCCTCTGGTGATACCGTCGCCAGATCTGCTTCAATGGGAAAGTTGATTTGTTTGTTAACTCCATTTCCTTTTAATACCTACTTAGAAATAGTACAAGATGTTAATTGAGGCTGACTGTTACACAGAGACAACTGAATGGGACAATTTAGTGAGCGCTTTAGGTACCTAATGTTTACAAAAATTTATTATTGTAATTTGTAACAAAATATCTATGAAAATAGAGGAATAAGCTTCCTCTATTTTCATAGATATTTTGTTACAAATTACAATAACATACAGCCCTATCCTTGATATACACGAAAATAATTAAAATTTTGAAATAATTTAAGGTTTTTTTTTGTCCTTTGATCATACAAAAATCTGTTTGACAATGTTTAAACGCGGTGCAAACTGCGACTTATATAATAAATATATATAGTTGCTTAAAGGTGGGTGTTACTGGGCTTGATAAACGTGTATACAGATATTATAAAAATTAAAAACACAGACGGAGATATGTGCATTGTAACCACGGAATAAATCAATAAATTGTAACACTGAACCACACTTTACCCTACTTAGAATAAGAAATATCGGATTGAATTATGTACTTACAGCCTGTACCTATACCCACCTGTTTTTAATATACAAATGCATTTCACTGACGTCACGCCACTAACGAGATTGTTGATGCTCATTTTAAATAACAATATATTATTATAATAAAATATTGCATTATTTATGTAACTTTATTAATAAGAAGATCTTGTATTATTTTTTGCGTATTGTGAAATAGCTTTCCCCGGTCTCAGGACAAGGAACCACACTGTGGGAGAGCATACGACGTTCTATCCAAGCGATGCGACGCGCAACGTGAAGCAGGCATGGACTGCGCGCTCGCCAAGGCAGACGGCTATTATATAGCACCGAGATCACCCGTCCTGCTCACACCGCGTGCTCTCACTCAAACATATTTACTATGTAAATACTCTACTATACCAATGTAATTAGTGTGTATATAATAGGGTTAATTTTAGTATTAAATCAGAACGAGTTCATCTTTACATACTGTTTGTTTCATTGAACACTACACCTCAGCTACTAAACTGGTGACCCCGACGTGATGCAAAAAGAAGATACGACCACCGTGAGGAAGATGAATACAGGCAGTGAAAGCGAAATCGCGGCAGTATCGCTGCAAGCTCGCATTCCACCTTTTTGGCGCGAACAACCACGTTTATGGTTTGCACAATTCGAAGCGGTCGTCGCAGCACAAAAATTGGGAGAAGAACAGAAGTACAATCTAGTTGTGCCGGTTTTGGAGAGGCGCGACATAGAACAACTGAGTGACATCATTTTGAAGCCTCCTACAACCGAGAAGTATACAGCGTTGAAGAATCGACTACTATCCGTCTACGAAGAGTCCGAAACACGTCAACTCCAGAAACTACTCGGCGGATTGGAACTAGGAGATTTGAAACCCACGCAGTTACTACGAAGAATGAGAGACCTCGGCGGCACCTTGATTGCAGATGACGCGTTGAAAGTACTGTGGATGGGCCATCTACCATCTTCAGTACGCGCAGTACTCTCAGTTAGCACCGAAACTTCGCTCGACAATCTGGCTCTGATGGCTGATAAGATGATGGAGCATACCGAACAGCCGACCGTAGCTGCGATATCTTCACCTATAAGAAACCTCGATACAAACAATAATCAACAACAGTTACTCGCAATGCAGATAGAAAAACTCACATTAGAAATCAGTGAGCCGCGTACGCGTATCGACCGTCAAGATCAAGACCACCGTCGTCCTTTTCGCACGCATCGCCGATCCCGCTCACGCTCAGCTAATCGTCGAAATTACAAATCCACGGATCCTACTTGGGAATGTCGTTATCACTACCGTTTCGGCGATAAAGCAAAACGATGCGAATCACCCTGTGCACGCCGTAAGAAGTCGGAAAACTAATAGAGACACCGACTATGGCGGGCGTCGGTGCACCCGGAACAACCAACCGCCTATGCGTCGTCGATGTTACATCTCGAGAGCGATTCCTTGTCGACACTGGAGCTGAGATATCAGTATTAGCCATCAGAAACAAACATCGAGTCCAGGCATCCAACGCCTACTCGTTATTTGCGGCAAACAACACACCCATCAAGACGTACGGTGAAAAAACGCTACAACTCAACCTGGGGCTCCGGCGTACATTCAAGTGGACATTCATAATCGCAGACGTCAAGACTTCAATATTGGGTGCTGATTTTCTCCGCAAGCATAAATTGATCGTCGACCTACATCGAAAAAAGCTCATCGATAACGTCACCAAACTCGCCGTGCATACGATCGAAGTAACAACTACGTGTCAAGGGAAAATCTATTTAGTCGACCGAGACAACGTTTTTCAAGACATTTTAGAACAATATCCAGACACCTTACGACCTATGACATTGAAGATAGCGCCAAGTCACAACGTCGTTCACTACATTGAAACAACCGGCCCCCCGCTCGCCACACGCGTCCGCCCCCTCCCGCCACATAGATACAAGGCCGCCAAAGCTGAGTTCGCGCGCTTGATGGAGTTGGGTATTTGTCAACCATCGAAGAGCCCATGGGCGAGTCCATTGCATATAGTCAAGAAGAAAGACGGCTCGCTACGAGTATGCGGTGACTATAGAAGATTGAACGCGGTGACGATTCCAGACAAATATCCGATCCCCAGAATACACGACTTTACGTACCAATTGCACTCGAAACATGTGTTTTCCAAACTTGATCTCAAGAAGGCATACTACTGGATTCCCATGAGCAAAGAAGATGCACAGAAGACTGCAATCATTACACCATTCGGATTATTTGAGTTCAATTATATGACCTTCGGATTAAGAAATGCGGCGCAGACGTTCCAGCGATTTATCCACGACGTGCTGAGGGGCTTAGAAGATTTTTCCTTCCCATATATCGACGATATTCTCATTTATTCGTCGAACGAAGAAGAACATAGAGGACATCTTCAACAAGTACTAGAACGCCTGAACAAATATGGAGTCACACTCAGTCTAGATAAGTGTGAGTTCGGCAAATCCGAAATCACTTTCCTCGGCTACAGAGTCAGCACCGATGGTATCAAGCCCACAGAAGATCACATTCAGGCTATCACGACATATCCAAAACCTAAGACTATTCAAGAACTTCGTCGGTTCTTGGGCATGTTAAACTTCTATCGTGACTGCCTACCACACCAAGCCGAAATGCAAGCAGAACTGAATAAATATTTACATAATGCAAAGAAGAACGACCGAACTCCTATAGACTGGACACACGCCGCAGAAAAAGCTTTCGAGAAATGCCAAAAAAGCATCTTAGAAGCTACTACTCTGACACATCCGGTACCAGGCGCTGAGCTACAATTGATGACGGACGCTTCCGGTCACAGCGTCGGTGCCGTGTTACAACAGCGCGACGAAAAATGTTGGAAACCATTGGCATTTTTTTCAAAATCAATGAGTGGCACGCAGAAACGTTACAGCGTATACGACCGCGAATTATTAGCGATGTACATGGCAGTGAAGCGGTTTCGACATATGATAGAGGGTAACGACGTGACCATTGTAACTGACCACAAGCCACTCAGTTATGCGCTCACACGATCGCCGAGTAACAGCGACACACCAAGACGCGAGCGACAGCTGCTTTTTATTAGTCAATTCTGCTCGAACATTGTGTATATCCAAGGCGAAATGAATCAAGTAGCAGACGCCTTATCACGAGTTGAAGAGATAACGTGCCCCAGCCACATCGACTACAATAATCTGTCAACCGATCAACAACAAGATAAAGAACTGAAGATGTTGAAAACTCGGCAAAATTTGAAATTCGCCGACGTCGCACTGCCCGGCACAAATCGTCACATTACCTGCGAGATGTCTACATCGTCACCACGACCTTACCTACCACCGGCATATCGTCGAAGTGCCTACGAAGCCCAACACGGTTTATGCCACCCCGGTATAAGAACGACGAGAAGAATAATAACATCCAAATACTTTTGGCCTTCCATGAACAAAGACGTAACGGAATGGACTAGAAATTGCATCGGTTGCCAGCGGGCAAAGATAACGCGTCACGTGACGTCACCAACGGGCAGTTTCCCGCCGTCGGAGCGATTCGAGCACATCCACATAGATATCGTCGGTCCGCTCAATATATCGGACGATTATCGCTATTGCGTCACAATGATAGACCGATGCACCAAATGGCCCGAAGCAGTTCCCGTTCGAGACATTACAGCTGAAACGGTCGCTAAAGCACTTTACGATGTATGGATTGCAAGATTTGGATGCCCTCTACGACTGACGTCAGACCAAGGGAGACAATTAGAGTCAGCGTTGTTTAACGCACTTATGAAGAAGTTTGGCATTACTCGAATTCGCACTACACCGTTTCATCCACAATCTAACGGTCAAGTCGAACGGTGGCACCGCACACTGAAAGCCGCACTTATGGCGCGCGGCATTACTACGCGATGGGCAGAAGAATTACCGACTGTGCTACTTGGTCTGCGGACAGCTATAAGAAAGGATAATAACCTCAGCTCAGCGCTAATGGTGTATGGAACGACACTACGTGTCCCGTCAGATTTCTTTGTGCCGAATAAGCCAAACATTGACGACTCGGAGTTTGTGCGACGCTTGTCTGAAACTATGTCTTCACTATCACCGGCAACAAACGCAAGTCATACAATGAAACCGAATTTCGTATTCAAGGACCTAAATACGTGCACACATGTATTCGTGCGCAATGATACCGTGCGTCGCCCGCTCACTCCACCATACGACGGACCCTATGAAGTTTTAGAGCGGGACAGCAAATACTACAAGCTGCAGTTACCATCTCGCACCACAGTCATATCGGTGGATAGACTAAAGCCTGCCTACATATTAAATGAAGATATTCCTGCAACGTCGCCGGTGCCCTCTGCAGCTACCAAGCCACCGTACGTGACAAGATATGGCAGAGCAATAAAGCCAAACGTACGCTTCGCTTGAAGGGGGGCATTGTGGGAGAGCATACGACGTTCTATCCAAGCGATGCGACGCGCAACGTGAAGCAGGCATGGACTGCGCGCTCTGTGCGCTGCGCGCCAACTGGCGCGCGCCAAGGCAGACGGCTATTATATAGCACCGAGATCACCCGTCCTGCTCACACCGCGTGCTCTCACTCACACATATTTACTATGTAAATACTCTACTATACCAATGTAATTAGTGTGTATATAATAGGGTTAATTTTAGTATTAAATCAGAACAAGTTCATCTTTACATACTGTTTGTTTCATTGAACACTACACCTCAGCTACTAAAACACTATTGTCTGGCGGTTTAGACACAGTGACTCTGTCACGATGGTGAATAGGCGCAGGGACCGGAGCTCCTGTATTATATAATCTACCTGCCGCTTAATAGTAGTGTTCAGCGCTATCGTCTGCCGGCCAGAAATAATTTTACGTCCCCGTAACTTCCTGCACAGAGGCATATAATCTATATCTATACTTAAAATAAATCTGTAGAAGTGTAAATTCTATACATTGAAAATATTAAAAAAAAAAAAATATCAATGGATGTTACTAGATCGATACCGAACACAAATATGTGATTAATTTTTTTTTGTCTGTCTGTCTGTCTGTCTATCTGTCTGTCTGTCTATCTGTCTGTCTGTTTGTTCAAGCATCACATAAAAACTATGGGTCCAATTACGATGAAACTTGGTATGATTATACTTTAACCTTTGGCGCACAACACTGAGTACTTTTTATCCCGAAAAAATGTCTGTTTGTCTGTGTGTTTGTCCACCCTAATTTCAGAAAAGGCTTATTCGATTTGCGGTTTTCATTAATATATTGTGGTTGTTGTTTTATGGGCGCAGTGACCCAAAATGAGTCTTGGCCTCCGATACAAGAATGCACCATTTTTGCCTGTTCTGCGCTGCCTCCCGCCAGTCTTCGACCTGAAGGTCACGGAGATCTTTCAGCGCCTCATCACTCCAGCGATACCTGGGCCGACCAACTGGACGTCGGCCACTAGGTCGCCCCAAGTATGCAAGTTTCACTGCTCGATCCTCCCCATTTTCTCAAGGTGGCCAAGCCAGCGAAGCCTCTGGGATTTTATTTGGCTGATGATATTTGGCTCTGCCACCAGATGTTCAATTTCTTTATTTTTCCTTTTCTTCCAGATTCCTCTTTCATCCCGAACAGCGCCTAGAATTTTCCTGAACACTTTCCTCTCGGTAACTAGTAATTTTTGCTCTTCTTTGTGAGTTAGTGTCCAGGTTTCACATCCATATATTAAAATAGGTCTTATGACTGTCTTGTAGATCTGAATTTTGGTGCGTCTACTGAGAAATCGGGAAGCCAATACCTTATGTAGGGCTGCACTGCAACGGAGCGTGTTTTGGATTCGAATGTTTATTTCCTCCTCTCGCGTGTTTGAATCAGTCACAGTGCATCCAAGGTATTTAACCTTCTCCACTCCTTTGTACGGAAAGTCACCAACCATAAGGTCCTCTCTCGCTACTCTAATGTTCTTATAGCGTCGCATATGCAGGTATTCCGTCTTATCCCGATTAATCCTAATATTGTGGTAAGTTTCACATAATATTTTGTGTTTGTTTCATGTGAATCGGTTCAGAAATAAAAAAGTTATGTCAATTTAAAGTATCGTATCGAATATTTTTAAGCTTTTCTGTATCTTAGTTCTATCTTTTAGGGGGTTTCGTACCTAAAAGGTAAAAACGGATCCTACGGATTACTAATCCTCCGCTGTCTGTCTGTCTGTTCGTCTGTCCGTCTGTCTGTCACCAGGTTGTATCTCTTAAATAGTGATATCTAGAAAGCTAACATTTTCACAAATTATGTATTTCTGTTACCGCTTTATAGACAAAATTAATTACTAAAAATAAGAAAATGAAAATGTTAGGAAGTCCAAGGAGGCATACAATACAGGTGTTTTTTTTTCGTATATTTTTTGCTCGATAATAACGGTAGCAAGTAGTCGCTTAAAATTTTCACAGAATTTTTAGATCTTATTTTGTATTGTACCATCCATCTATACATCTATACAAATAAATAAAATTGGAGTGTCTGCTTGTAATATTAAAATAACCGCTTTTGACTAAATGCATATGTGTGTATACACTGTAGGTACATATACCAAAACAACATTTTTTACAATTTTTGTCGGTCAGTCTGTCTGTCTGTCTGTTTGGCGGGGCTTATTTTGGGAACGGCTTTACCGATTTTGATGGGACTTTCACTGGCAGATAGCTGATGTGATAAGGAGTAGCTTAGGCTACTTTTATATCCATACATCCATACATACCTACATACAAATAAGTAGAATTGGAGTGTATCCGACTTTGACGGGACTTCCATGGGTAGGTAGCTAATTTAAAAAGGAGAAACATAGGCTACTCTTCTCTCCATACATACATACATACATACATACCTACCTACATACAAATAAATAGAATTTGAGTGTCTCCGATTTTGACGGGACTTCCACAGGTAGGTGGCTGATGTAATAAGAAGTAAGTTAGGCTACTTTTATCTCCATACATACATATATAATAGGTTGGGGAAAAAGTCTTTTCGCATTACAGTATGTATGAACTTGTAATAAAATCTCTTTGGCTGTAGTATTTGTATCTGGCTGGTTTTGGTATCATTGAAAGTTAAAATTTTAAAGAACATAATTCCAAATTCAAATTAGGCAAATGTGTGATTTTCATTTGTTTTTCGTACTGTCAAGATGAGTGAATCTAATGAAGAAATTCGATACATTTTAAAATCTTACTACAAATAAGGTAAAAATGCAACGCAAGCAGCGAAAAAAAATTGCGATGTTTATGGACCTAGTGCAGTGTCTGTGAAAGGAGCACAAATTTGGTTTAAGCGTTTTCAATCCGGAAATTTTGATGTCAAAGATGCACCTTGATCTGGTCGCCCTATTACGGAAAAAATGGATGCCATTTTTGAAAAAGTGGAGCAAGATCGACATATCAGTAGTTACGACGTAGCTGAAGAACTGAGAATTGATCACAAAACAGTTTTGGCGCATTTGAAAAAAGCTGGGTACAAAAAAAAGCTCGATATTTGGGTACCTCACGAGCTCACTGAAAGAAACCTAATGAACCGTGTACTCATTTGTGATTCTTTATTACGACGTAATGAAACCGAATCATTTTTGAAGAAGCTGATAACTGGTGATAAAAAGTGGATCACGTACGACAAGAACGTGCGAAAAAGGTCGTGGTCAAAGGCCGGTCAGGCTTCACAGACTGTGGCGAAACCCGGGTTAACTCGCAATAAGGTGATGTTGTGTGTGTGGTGGGATTGGAAGGGCATTATTCATTATGAGCTATTACCACCAGGCAGGGCTATCGATTCTTAACTCTACTGCGAACAACTGATGAGATTAAAGCAAGAAGTTGAGAGAAAGTGACCGGAATTGATCAACAGAAGGGGTGTGGTGTTTCATCATGATAACGCTAGACCTCACACATCTATAGCCACACAGCAAAAATTAAGAGAGTTTGGCTGGGAGGTGTTAATGCATCCGCCGTATAGTCCTGACCTTCAGATTTCCACCTGTTTCGGTCTCTTCAGAATTATTTATGCAATGTTAGGTTAACATCACGAGAGGACTGCCAAATCCACTTGTCGCGGTATTTTGATGAGAAGTCCCAAAATTTTTATAGCAATGGGATCATGTCCCTACCTACAAGATGGCAAAAGGTTATCGAACAAAATGGTACATACATACTTTAGTTAAATTTAAATAAACTATATTAAAAAATATTTTGAATTATCTTAAAAAATGCGAAGAAACTTTTTCCCCAACCTAATACATTAGTGTATAATCTATGATACATACCTACATACAAATAAATAGAATTTGAGTGTCTCCGATTATGACGGGACTTTCACTGGCAGATAGCTGATGTGTTAAGGAGTAACTTAGGCTACTTTTATCTCCATACACCATACATACATGCATACATACCTACATACAAATAAATGAAATTTGAGTGTCTCCGATTTTGACGGGATTTTCACTGGCAGATAGCTGATGTAATAAGGAGTAACTTATTATATATTTTATTTTTTTAAGAAAAATGGAAAGAAAAATTTGACTTCAGGCGAGGCACGAACTCGCGACCTACTGGGAATCTAGTCCAGCCGCTCTTCCAATTGAGCTACTGAAGCCCTGCCCGATTTGTCAAATCTTTCCTTCACATCTATTGCATTGCTTTATGGTAGCAGTAGCGCCATCTATTACCAACTATGCTAGTTAGGCAACCGATATAATAGACTTTTCAGTTTATTGAATATCGTAAAGAAGTCGCTTTTACCCTTAATAATTGTTTAAATTATTTCGCATTAACACATGCTTGTGAAATATATTTTATTTTAAAGAAAAATGGAAAGAAAAATTTGACTTCAGGCGAGGCTCGAACTCGCGACCTACTGGGAAAATAAAATATATTTCACGAGCATGTGTTAATGCGAAATAATTTAAACAATTATTAAGGGTTAAAGCGACTTCTTTACGATATTCAATAAACTGAAAAGTCTATTATATCGGCTGCCTAACTAGCATAGTTGGTAATAGATGGCGCTACTGCTACCATAAAGCAATGCAATAGATGTGAAGGAAAGATTTGACAAATCGGGCAGGGCTTCAGTAGCTCAATTGGAAGAGCGGCTGGACTAGATTCCCAGTAGGTCGCGAGTTCGAGCCTCGCCTGAAGTCAAATTTTTCTTTCCATTTATCTTTAAAATAAAATATATTTCACAAGCATGTGTTAATGCGAAATAATTTAAACAATTATTAAGGGTAAAAGCGACTTCTTTACGATATTCAATAAACTGAAAAGTCTATTATATCGGTTGCCTAACTAGCATAGTTGGTAATAGATGGCGCTACTGCTACCATAAAGCAATGCAATAGATGTGAAGGAAAGATTTGACAAATCGGGCAGGGCTTCAGTAGCTCAATTGGAAGAGCGGCTGGACTAGATTCCCAGTAGGTCGCGAGTTCGAGCCTCGCCTGAAGTCAAACTTTTCTTTCCATTTTTCTTTAAAATAAAATATATTTCACAAGCATGTGTTAATGCGAAATAATTTAAACAATTATTAAGGGTTGGTGGTGCGGTTTTTTAAGCGGTTTAGAATACCGAAGATTGCTAGTGAGAGGAAAAAGACGGGATGTTGGGGTACCTTGACGATGGTGGATGTCTCCTCGGCACTGAACTGCGCGGTGGGCTGCTACTGCAGCCGCTGTTATAGCGGTCGCGGGCTAGCGGTAGCGTTGCGGTGTGTCGAGCGCGCGCGTTCGCGTTCAACGGGCTTGTGTCGTGCGCGCGCTGGCCTCTCCGTCGCACCTCCACCGTCACAGGAGTAAGGACGAAGGAAGGGCGGAAGGCAGAGGGCAGGGGGTAGGCAGGCGACAATGCGATGCGCGCGCGCGGTTTATGCGGTGTATTAATTTGGCGGTAACATTTCCACCCCCCCTTAAAGGTTCACCTTTAAAATAATGCGTGTGTGAGAAAAAGAAAAAAATAAATAAATAAAGTAAATAAGTTATATTATAATAAATATATAGAAAAGTGATTCGTTTAGCGTGGATGGACAAGAAGTTAATGCTGTGGTATAGGACATACACGTACAACCGGACGTAGGTATACGCCAGTCGCAGTTCGCACAGAAACAACTCGTACTGAACCATCATTACTAGGACAAGTTTTCTCTATAATACCTAATGGCCAGGACAATGGCGGAGTATTGTTAGTCATTATAACAACAATTGTTCCTGGTGCAATAGGAGTGGATGCTTTATTCCACTTACTCCTAATCTGTAAGTTACTTAAGTATTCCAGCTTCCATCTAGCCCAAAACGATTGCACTATTTTATCCTGAAGTGCGTGTCTTTCGTGAAGCGTTGCGCCATCTTGTATTTGAGGTGCGGGCAAAGACCCCAATGGTGCGGTATGTAAAAAATGACTAGGGGTTAGAACCGAAGGTTCTGCTGGATCTGAACTGAGGACAGTGAGCGGACGCGAATTTAACAAACACTCTACTTGAATTAAAACCGTATTTAATTCCTCGTAGGAAAGCAGTTGCTGACCAATGACCTTGAAAAGGTGATTTTTTATAACCTTCACCATACTTTCCCAGCAACCACCGAAATGCGGTGCAGCGGGGCAATTAAATCGCCATTCAATCCGACTTTCAGATAACTGTTCTTCGAAACGTGATTTGTAATCCTCATTCAGAAACTTATACAGATCTCTTAGGTATGAATTTGCACCCTTAAAATTAGTCCCGTTGTCAGAATACATAACTTGAACGGGACCGCGACGCGACAAAAATCTCTTTAACGCAGCCAAGAAACTGGGTGTACTTAAATCAGTAGCTAGTTCAATATGAACAGCGCGTGTTGTTAAGCAAGTGAAAACACATATATATGCTTTTCTACTTCTAACACCCCTGCCACGTATGGGGGTGTAAGCGATAGGACCGGCATAATCGCAACCGGTATGCATAAATGCTTTAACAGCGGCGACAGATCTGCTATCCGGCAGATCTGACATTATTGGACAAACAGAACGCGGTTTCATACGATAGCAGCGGTAACAGAGGTGTACACGCTGACGTACAATTCTACGAGCGGACAAAATCCAGTAATTTTGTCTCAAAAGCGACATTAAATATTCTGGTCCAGCGTGCATATTTATGCGATGATAATGATCAATTAATAAAGAGACTATATGATCATTCCGTGGTAAAATTATTGGGTGTTTCTGATCATATGATAAATCAGAATTACTTAACCGGCCTCCTACTCTGATTAAACCGTCGCGGTCTAAGAAAGCACGAAGCTTATTAAAAACATTGGAGCATGATTCATTATTTTGTAATTGAATGAGCTCCTGCGAAAAATATTTGCGTTGTGTAATTTGAAGCAATTTTAATTCTGCGAATTCTAAATCTTTAGCGGTTATAGTCGGTTCTTCATTACGTGGTAATAACTTACAAAATCTGAAAACATATACAATCGCGCGTAGTAATCTATTCCACGAAGATTTGCGCAGCGCGAGATCGTAGAGAACACATTCTACTGTAGGTGTGACGGCTACCTGTACGATCACCCTTTGTTCGGGTATACTTTCTGTTGGTGGTTCGTCCAGGGCGTAAATAGGCCATTGATTAGGCTCCATGGCTAACCATGGGGGCCCGTGTAGCCATAGCGGATGCGCTATTAACTTAGATGGCGTTATACCACGCGATAAACAGTCAGCGGGATTTTCTAACCCTGAAACGTGATGGAAATGCTCTGCTGCGATATTCTCAATTATTTTAATAACTCGATTCGCAACAAATGCTTGCCAGCGATGAGGGGAACCCTTTATCCAATACAAAGCTACTTTTGAGTCTGTAAAGGCATATACGTCGACTACGAAACGCGAACTGTAACTATTCCGTACAATACGGAGTAAATTTGATAATAACATAGCCGCGCAGAGTTCCAATCGTGCAATGGTGTGTGCAGCGTTAGGTGCTACCTTAGATTTTGCACACACGAGTTGAACGCTAGTACCTACAGGTGAGCTGACGCGTAAATATATCACACCTCCGTAAGCCTTTTCGCTGGCATCGGCGAAACCGATCAGCGTTACCTTACAATCAGCGGTTACACCTAAATAACGTGGTATGCGATAATAATTTAAAAGCGGAAGCTCAGAACAGAATATTTTCCATGCCGTTACGATATGCTTGGGAGGTATTTCATCCCAATCAATTTTGAGTTGCCAAAGTTCTTTTATAAGTAATTTAGCATATAAAACCGTAGGTGCAACGAATCCCATCAAATCCCACAAACGAGCTATCGTTGATAATATAATGCGTTTGGTACAACCGTCATCTGAAAGTGAAATTTTAAAATAAAATTCATCCGATTCAGTTGACCAGTGTAAACCTAATATTTTATGCGACACTGTCTTATCGAATTCAATCTCTTTAGGTAATCTGTGACTAGGTGGAATGCTATCTAAAACAGTTTGCGAGTTACTATTAAATTTAACTAAGTCCCACTGAGCACCCTTGAAAAAATTAATAAGTTCTTTAGCGGCCAAAGTGGCCTCAGCCTCGCAGGGCACTGAGAACGCGATATCATCCATAAAAATAGATGTTGCGACAATATCACGAGCTCGCGGATATTTATGCCCATCATCTTTACTTAGTTGTTGTACAGTACGCAAAGCGTGATACGGACTCGATTAATTCCGAAACATACTCGATTAAATTCATAAATGACCAGCGGTTGTTGTGGGTTGAATCGATATAAAATACGTTGGTAGCGGCGATGGTCTTTTGTTATGGCAATTGCAAAAAACATCTGTTTGCAATCGGCTGTCATTGCAATGTTATATAAACGAAAATTACAAATTATTTCAAAGAGATCTCCCTGTAAATTAGGTCCACTATGTAAAATGTCATTAAGCGAGGTACCAGAAGCTGTTTGACAACTTGCATCGAGAACAGGACGGACTTTACTAGTGGATTTGTCTTCACGAATAACACCGTGATGCGGAATTATGTAATGCGATTATTAAAGTTACTATGTTCATTGCTATGAACTATAGAGAGATATCCGTTACGTATATAATCTCTAAATACTTCATCGTAAGCAGTTCTTAAAGCGGTCGAAGCCTCAAGTTTTCTTTCTAAACTCAAAAATCGTTTACGAGCTATATCGTATGAACTACCTAACGTAAAAACATCACCCCGAAAAGGTAATGCTACTTCATATCGCCCACTGACGGGATCACGTACAGTGGTGGCACGATATAATTCTTCGCATTCAACATCATCGCGATGTTGCGTAGGCGCGCTAGGAACTTCCTCAAGTTCCCAGAATTTTTTAATGAAACCGTCGATCGACCACTGAGGTTCAACTACAGTACAACAAGTCGACGAGGTAGCGTTATAATCGAAAGCGATGGGAACGGATCCCATAATTACATAGCCTAGTACAGTTTCAATTGCTGGAGGCAAACGCGTGTCACCCCCCCGAACTACGTTCGGTAGTAGCAAATGCGGAAACAAAGAAGCACCTATTAAAACGTCTATTGGACCAGGCGTATCAAATGTCAAGTCTGCAAGCGGTAATTCATTTGAATATGATAAAGCGGATCTGTCGACAACTACGGATGGAAGAGTATCCGTGATTTGATCGACAATTAAAGCGTTGATATTGTAATTAAGTTGCGTATTAAAGCGGGAAGTAAATTTTAAATGTGCAGAACCCTTAACAATTTTTTCCGAACCCCCAAATCCTTTTACAAGCGTTCGTTCTATATTATGCGGTTTAATATTTAAACGCTCGCAGCAATTTGTCGTAATGAAATGAGACTGGCTTGCCGAATCCAGCAATACTCGAATGTTAATTAGAGAATTGTCACCATCATACGCGAGAACCTGCGCTGTAGCTAACAAACAGGTCGTAGCGCTCGTAGCTAACTCATTACGCGAGCGCATCTCGTTGTTGTGAAGGTAGGAGCACAACGCCACATTTTCGTGCGGATTACCCTGCATTGGTAGTGAGGGTGCTGCGGTATTACAAGCAATAGGTGGCGTTTTAGTTACATTATCTAATCGGCCTCGTGGCCGCTCATGATGCAAAGATGTATGATGGCGTCCATTGCATATTTTACAATGCGACATGGAACGACATTTAGACGAATTATGATGAATACTGAGGCAATTAGTGCAGGCGTTTAATTCTCTAATTTTACGAAAGCGTTCCTCATGAGAGGCATCGATATAGCATTGACACAAATATAAAGCACTATGGACTTGCCCTTTACAAAGACAATTCTTGCGTTGAAAATTATTATTGTTCATAGCACTAGTAACATATGATTGGTACTTAGGGGCTGCATTGCTAGAGCGCGAAGGCAAACTTCTTTTAGCCACGTTAACATTTTTTACGGCGGTAGTTGAAGTTTGTTGCAATATTTTAAGCTGCTTCGTTACGAAATTAACAAGACTATCGAAAGTAGGTATTTCATCGTTATCCCTACTCATCTCAAAGGAGCTCACTGTATTCATATCAAGTCCCTTGAGAGCGATATGTAAAACGAATAAATCCAATAAATTTTCTATGTTAATATTTTTTAATGCACGGTAAGCGCCTACAAATCCGTCCAAAAACGACTCGAAACCATCTACGGAACCTTGTGTTACTGCCTTAAACTGCAATATTTGATCAATATATGCAGCAGCAAGTGTACGTTTATCTTCAAATTTATTTATTAAAGAATCAATAATTAACGAATAATTTTCTGGTGAAGGCGTGATTCGCGAACAAAAATTACTAGCCTTTCCTTGTAGTTTACCGAGCAAATAATATAATTTCTCCGCGTCGGTAAGGGACGGATTATCATGTACGTTAGATTTAAAACTCGCAAAAAATAACGGCCACTCCTTAATATTTCCGTTAAACGATATCAATTCTATTGGCGGTAATCGGGAAAAAACTTTCTTCACTGAATCACCACTGTCGTTATTTTTCCCATTATTTGAAGAACAAAAAATATTATTTAGTCGTTTCACTTTACTAAATAATCTTTCGAAAGAACTAAGGTATTTAAAATCAGGCATCTTTTTTTAATCTAAATCCATCAAACGTTCGTTATAATCGTCTACTACCTGATGAAATTCAGTACGAAGTGTTTCAATGTTACTACAGGAATCCAAAAATTCCTCTTTTATTAAATCGTTTGTTTTAGCGTTAATTGACAAATCATAAATTTGTTGTAGACATTCGAACAGACAATTACGTTTGTTTTCCAACAGCAATAACTTCCTGTCGATCTCAACAGTGACGTCTTGCATTTTCTTAGACATATTAAATTAAATAAGTTCAGAATAAAAGACAAAAAAATGCGAATTAAATGTATGCCTACGAAATATTAATACGAAAAACTCGTGACGATTGACACTGCAGAATATGCACAAAATGGCGGTCAGCGATACGTATTAGTATTACGTAATAAGAGCGGCAAGCGGTATAAAATCACGATTCAAGATAATATCCTAACGCATGTATGTGTATAGAATAGAACTATGAATAATGATTAGCAAGTGGACTGTATATAGCGGTTGTTTAATGATATATGATATAAAATGCGTATATGAATGCGTGTATAAGGTATGCGTGTTATATTTTATATACTAAGCGTGTAGATAAATTATTTAAAGGTATTCCTTAAAGGGCGAGGTACAGAACATCGAAATAAATATGATCCGGCTCGTTCGGACCACTTATGGTGGTGCGGTTTTTTAAGCGGTTTAGAATACCGAAGATTGCTAGTGAGAGGAAAAAGACGGGATGTTGGGGTACCTTGACGATGGTGGATGTCTCCTAGGCACTGAACTGCGCGGTGGGCTGCTACTGCAGCCGCTGTTATAGCGGTCGCGGGCTAGCGGTAGCGTTGCGGTGTGTCGTGCGCGCGCGTTCGCGTTCAACGGGCTTGTGTCGTGCGCGCGCTGGCCTCTCCGTCGCACCTCCACCGTCACAGGAGTAAGGACGAAGGAAGGGCGGAAGGCAGAGGGCAGGGGGAAGGCAGGCGACAATGCGCGCGCGCGGTTTATGCGGTGTATTAATTTGGCGGTAACAAGGGTAAAAGCGACTTCTTTACGATATTCAATAAACTGAAAAGTCTATTATATCGGTTGCCTAACTAGCATAGTTGGTAATAGATGGCGCTACTGCTACCATAAAGCAATGCAATAGATGTGAAGGAAAGATTTGACAAATCGGGCAGGGCTTCAGTAGCTCAATTGGAAGAGCGGCTGGACTAGATTCCCAGTAGGTCGCGAGTTCGAGCCTCGCCTGAAGTCAAATTTTTCTTTCCATTTTTCTTTAAAATAAAATATATTTCACAAGCATGTGTTAATGCGAAATAATTTAAACAATTATTAAGGGTAAAAGCGACTTCTTTACGATATTCAATAAACTGAAAAGTCTATTATATCGGTTGCCTAACTAGCATAGTTGGTAATAGATGGCGCTACTGCTACCATAAAGCAATGCAATAGATGTGAAGGAAAGATTTGACAAATCGGGCAGGGCTTCAGTAGCTCAATTGGAAGAGCGGCTGGACTAGATTCCCAGTAGGTCGCGAGTTCGAGCCTCGCCTGAAGTCAAATTTTTCTTTCCATTTTTCTTTAAAATAAAATATATTTCACAAGCATGTGTTAATGCGAAATAATTTAAACAATTATTAAGGGTAAAAGCGACTTCTTTACGATATTCAATAAACTGAAAAGTCTATTATATCGGTTGCCTAACTAGCATAGTTGGTAATAGATGGCGCTACTGCTACCATAAAGCAATGCAATAGATGTGAAGGAAAGATTTGACAAATCGGGCAGGGCTTCAATAGCTCAATTGGAAGAGCGGCTGGACTAGATTCCCAGTAGGTCGCGAGTTCGAGTCTCGCCTGAAGTCAAATTTTTCTTTCCATTTTTCTTTAAAATAAAATATATTTCACAAGCATGTGTTAATGCGAAATAATATAAAACAATTATTAAGGGTAAAAGCGACTTCTTTACGATATTCAATAAACTGAAAAGTCTATTATATCGGTTGCCTAACTAGCATAGTTGGTAATAGATGGCGCTACTGCTACCATAAAGCATTGCAATAGATGTGAAGGAAAGATTTGACAAATCGGGCAGGGCTTCAGTAGCTCAATTGGAAGAGCGGCTGGACTAGATTCCCAGTAGGTCGCGAGTTCGAGTCTCGCCTGAAGTCAAATTTTTCTTTCCATTTTTCTTTAAAAATAAAATATATTTCACAAGCATGTGTTAATGCGAAATAATTTAAACAATTATTAAGGGTAAAAGCGACTTCTTTACGATATTCAATAAACTGAAAAGTCTATTATATCGGTTGCCTAACTAGCATAGTTGGTAATAGATGGCGCTACTGCTACCATAAAGCAATGCAATAGATGTGAAGGAAAGATTTGACAAATCGGGCAGGGCTTCAGTAGCTCAATTGGAAGAGCGGCTGGACTAGATTCCCAGTAGGTCGCGAGTTCGAGTCTCGCCTGAAGTCAAATTTTTCTTTCCATTTTTCTTTAAAAATAAAATATATTTCACAAGCATGTGTTAATGCGAAATAATATAAAACAATTATTAAGGGTAAAAGCGACTTCTTTACGATATTCAATAAACTGAAAAGTCTATTATATCGGTTGCCTAACTAGCATAGTTGGTAATAGATGGCGCTACTGCTACCATAAAGCAATGCAATAGATGTGAAGGAAAGATTTGACAAATCGGGCAGGGCTTCAGTAGCTCAATTGGAAGAGCGGCTGGACTAGATTCCCAGTAGGTCGCGAGTTCGAGTCTCGCCTGAAGTCAAATTTTTCTTTCCATTTTTCTTTAAAAATAAAATATATTTCACAAGCATGTCTTAATGCGAAATAATATAAAACAATCATTATCGTACTTCATGTTGCTGCGAACATTGGCTACAAAATGATTTTTCAATTTTCTTTAGGGTAAAGTAGGGTTCTTTAGGGTTAACAAAATAAAATAACTTGAATATAGCGACGAAATTATCGTTTTAATCATCTCATTTTCGCTGTGGACATTGGTATATCACAATCTCTCTTTAATTAAAATTATTCAAACATGAACATTACTGGCAATTATTGAATTTAAATTGAAGTTTAATTAAATCAGTCGATTGTATCACTTACACTTAACGTAAAACAAAATTAAAAAACAATAATACAAGATTTTTAACAAATTACCAACTTAAAAATATATAAGAAGGGATGTGTATCAAAACTGGAATATCTAGGGCTCCACCTTCAACAGCAACAGCTAGTAATACTTAAAAAAAATTTTGTTTGAAATTTTTTAAAGGCATAAAGATGGCTCTTGCTAGGTTTATCAAACACGTATAGGTACCAATATTATAGGTCCAAATGAAAGGTATATAGACAGAGATACTATTATGTGTACTGCAACACTATACTCCACTTAACCTTACTTAGAATAAGAAATAACAGATTGAATTACTCACATAGCCTACACCCCCCACCTGTTTTTAATATACCCTTGCATCTTTCTGACATTGCGTCACTAATTGTTGATGCACATTATTGTTTATACCTTTGTTACTAACCTTGGTCTAGGAAGAAGGTTAAATAACAATTAATTATTATAATAAAATATTGTATTATTTACGTCAATTTTCTTGGGGAATGGGACTGAAAAGATATTTATTACAATGCAACATCCCATGACATGATGGTAGGTTCACAGGTTAATTATTTGTCATATTTGTTACTAAGCGACCCGTCCCGGCTTCGTATGGGCAGCATTTACTATATTGCGAGGATGCGCCCGACTATTTTGGCAAAAACCGTGATATCTCGATCTCGATATATAAACCTTCCTCAGACATTCCAGACCAGACCTTCTTGCCAACGTTTTAAACAGGACCAGAATCCGTTCACAACTCTCCGAGATTAGCGCATACATACCTACAGATATTAGGTAATGCGGTGGTGTCTACGCCCTCGAGCTTTTGCACTGGACCTCTACCACCAGTGGCCTTTCTGACTGGGGCAGGTAAAAATGACACGTATAAATTATTTTGCAAATTAATCTAACTTAGTAGCTACTGACTTAAATACTGTTATAATTGTTAATTTATGTACCCACATAATGGTATGCTACTTTATACAGGGTGTCCCAGAATGCGACGTCAAGCCGGTACTGGGTGATAGGTCAGGTTATAACAGTTATCAGAAAAATACAAAAAAATATCTATGTCATGTATTTTAAAAATTATTACCATTTGGAAAAAAATACAGAAAATGTACACCTTGTAATGCATTTTTACTTCCCGTTTTTACAAGCGTAACGTACTGTCGTTGAACACGGTCAAGATGGATGCTAGTGATTATTGTGTCCGCTTGCACTAGTCGAATAGCATCTATTCGTCTCACACATAAGCGGCGTCACTCTCTGTCTCGTTCACACTTCCTAAAATTACTCTCTCCGTCTCTTTCATACTAGAATTGAAAAGTTACCGTTACGAGGGAAAGCTTGGGTACATTAAATAATTTTAAAATTAAGTAATAAAAAATGGATGAAAACCGGTTCCGTTCACAAAAAAAATAATTGACAATAATCTAAGAAATAATGTAGCAAGTGTTAAACCATTTTGGAATCCTCAATAAATGCGCCAACTTTTAAAGCTACTTGCCCAACCAGTGTAGTACAATTTTTTTCCAGTAGACTCAGTTGAAATTGATCAAAAAATTCAATTTCACTTTTGATATGGGAATAATGTGTCATTTTCTTTTAAAATTAGAGCAGTTGGGTTAAAATATTAGACTACAAGGTACAGAAGCATTAGTCAGGGCTACAAAACAATAAAAAAAATATTAAAAAGTGGAAATTTGTAAAAACGGGAAGTAAAAATGCATTACAAGGTGTACATTTTCTGTATTTTTTTCCAAATGGTAATAATTTTTAAAATACATGACATAGATATTTTTTTGTATTTTTCTGATAACTGTTATGACCTGACCTATCACCCAGTACCGGCTTGACGTCGCATTCTGGGACACCCTATAAGTTAATTACGCCAGCTGCCTATTCATTACTTGTAATCATAAACGTAATTTCATGTTGGTAAATACAATGTAGAGACGTAACTATCCCATTAAGGACATTACTTACCAAGGCGACCTCGTACCGAGACACATGGCATGACAAAAACCATGGCCCAACCGGCTAATCCCCCCCCTCCACCCTCCACCCTTACGCCCATGCAGCCCGGAACAGACCAGTACAGAGGTAAATGCATGCGTTCAATAATACATGCAAACACGCACGATTAGCCCGGTTCGTTTTGGCCCATGTACCTAACAGGTGGGGAGCCTATTGACATCTCCGGGCACATTAGGAAACTTCGAGGTTCTGGGAAACTTCCAGAAAATGGATAAATCCCAATAGAACCGGAGATAAAGGATTTTACACCGTTCTCTCTAATACCCCCGACCCGGAATTCGAACACAGGACCCCAGCGTAATAATAGTGGCCTGCTACCACTAGGCTTCTGAGGCAGTTAGTGTTTATTGTAAATATTTGAATGCGTAAGAGAAGAGGCACGCCGTTAGTCGCATGAAAAAATCGTGCCTCAGTCTGTCATCAGTATAAACGCTATAATCATCGCATATTCTAAAAATTATTTATTACACAGAACTTTTAATATTATGTTACGAAGTCATAGTAATCGCTTAATTTTCCATTCCTCGTCATTCTACTGAACTTCGTACTGTATTGATACTGTTTATGGCGTTAGCAAGATGTGGAGTAGTGACGCCAATGAGATGTAAGTTGGAATATACCGGAGGTCCACTCTCACCAATTTTCCTCTCCAAATCCTACTCTATACTAACACACTTTGAATTTACTGTGTTTTCGCTATTATAGTTAATGAACGTTTAATGTAGGTACTTATTTATCGAAACGTTCTTGTTGTCTGAGGGTGAGATCAAAAGTTTTAGGAATCGGGGTGCATATATGAAGAGAATGATGAAAATAGAAGAAGCACGGGAGGTATGTCGGGACCGGGATATCTAGCGATTCATATGATAGGCGTGAAGATACATACATACATTCCTAAGTAAATTCGTCTTAGGTTTCGAGAGTTTCAAAAGGATTAATGTCGTTCTACATCGTTAATAGTTTTTAAATATAGTTATGGTGTCATCGAGACCACAGGTCCTCCAGATGCAGTGCAGTCGTAAAATTTATCACTCCTAAGGGTGGAGTTCAGGATCCTGCATTGAGAACCCAGAGCTCTACCATCAAAACTTATCAAGCTGGAATTGTCGATATATTACCTAAAATACCTCCAATCTTTTAGATTTCAAAAAAAGATTTAGATTTTCAAAATCACCTATTCTACAAATCACTATCTTGATAGATAATGAATTCAAGATTCTCGAATCCAGAACGACTTGAAACTTCATCGTGTATGTTACAGGTAACCGAATTATGATAGTGCTGAACACTACCATTTATCGGCAGATAGATTAGGTAACACGGTGATACGCCTACGTCCTCAAGCTCCAATTGGAACACTGCTATAATTAAAAATCTACTTAATAAAACACACTTTTCAGCGGCATAACAAAGCCTCAAGATTTAAAATACATGAAATTATTAAGACTCTGGTTGCATATAATTCGTGCGTGGCCCTTCAAAGCGATCGGCGAAGTGGAGCCGAAGCGGCAATTTGCTGGCAAATGCTACATATTTTTCATGGTAACTGTGTGCCTGCTGCCCGGCATACTGTACTTGCGTGAAAACATCAGTAAGGTCAGCTTCTTCGAGTTAGGAAACACATACATTACCGTGTTCATGAACACCGTGTCTATAGTAAGTATTTTTTAATAGTTCGGAAAGAAACGTGCAGTTCACATTGATGGTTAGTGGGTGTTTAGTGCAGGATAGATATCTTCACAAAAACAGGAGTTCTAACCAAAATTAAGATACGTTATTATATTAAGGTACAAATCTTTGGACTACGACACCATATTAGTATATTCACTCAGTACAGAGTGACATTTATGATTGTGATTTAATAAATAGTGACTGTTTAAACACATTGTGTTCAAGTGTATCTCGTGGTTGAGTTTTCAAACAAATTGGAAATTTACCGTACACTCTAGAAGAAATGCATTTCAAGGAGACTACAGAGAATCTTATTTTTGTAGAAAGACTACGGTAGCTTTGGAATTTTTGTCCAATGATTATAAAAATAAAATAAAATAGCAAGCATCACTCCAGTGCTGCACAGGCAAGAAATACTAATTACCATTGGTATAATTATTACTCTGTCTGAACTATCCAGACCAATACTACACCTAGAAACTATTAGACAGACATAGAGATTAGTTCAAATGTTAACAGTAAAAAAATTACGTCTGGCATTTGTGTTGCAGTTTCTATCGTAGTATATACTTAGCTTTATGATCTACGCAAGCTTGTCTCTGTCATAGATGTAGTATTGTATTAAATCTAAGGTCTCAGTTATATAAAGGAGATGTTGCGAGCTCGGTTCTCTGGTTCTGTGGTTCGTACACGTCCTCAAAAAATGGGTAAATAAAAGAAGAATAGGAAAAAAATACATTAGTCACATTTAATTCAAACGATTTTGTCATTTTCAAGTATATTCAACATGGCGGCGATACAGCCGACGCTTAGGATCAATCAATTTCGATAGTATTTAGAAAATATTACTTTTTTCTCCAAGTACTAAATAATCAAAAAACAATTTAAAAAATAAAAATGTCAAAATGACATCGCCCGCCATATTCGCCATGTTGGTTTTGAGTTGAAATTCTTACTGCAAATAATGTTTTGTAACTGCAAACAAAGCTAAATATGTGAAAATATGCAGTAAAAAACGTTTTAATATTGATTTTGCCTGTTTAATGATATTGCGTACAATACATGGCCGGAGGTCCATACATTTTTGCAACATCTCAACTATTCGGTACGTTAGCGCTGTCATCTATCGTCTCATTATTAACTATTTTATGACCGTTTATTTTATGACTTAGTTCCTTATTTGAATTCATCATTTTTCTTTAAACTTCTCTGTTTCAAAATGTCCTTAGCTACGTGCGCTTTCGGACTTCTCTTCTGATATTCTACCACCAATAATGACTGCCTAGTAATCATCTAAACAAAGATTTCTAAAAGTTTTATAATTCGTTTTTAATATTTAGGACCAATTCCAGGCAAGAGTTTGTATGTTATTCATGAAAGACTACGAAAATGTAATGGCTGAGTTTGTACATCGTTTTCATCTTTTCCATCACAAAAATCGCTCGGAATATGCAAAGCAGGTAATTGAGTCGGTTTCTATTAGTTTAATTTAAATAAGATCCACAAAATAACATTATATCTACCTATCTACTTATATGACCCCGTAAAAACAATCACAAACGCAGATCAACATAGCCTAGAATTTTTTTATAGGCTGCAGTATTCACATACCATCCATGTGAACTGTATACTTGTTTCTTTTTATGTAATGGAAGTGGCAAACAAGCATGCAGTTCACATTGATGTTAAGTGATGACTGCAGCTTAAAGACATCCATTAGAATACCAGCGCTGCACTGCTGCAGGAATCAGCTGAGATGGGAGCCGTTTTTTGACTTCATACAATCAAACATGTATTTTATTTTATTATTATAGTTTAGATGTTGTGTGTGGGCCAAAATAAAGCTTTTTTTCTTTCTTCTTTCTGTTCTTTCTTCACGACCCTCTAAAAATCTGATGAGCTCGTCCAAAATCTTGACCTAGTACCGCGCCTGTAATTAATTCTTCTATTTCTATTTGCAGATGCACACAACTGTCCACAGAATGTGCACATTCTTCTCTTGCTTCATGTTCTTCGAGTTGTGGTTGGGAGACATTCCATTTCACTTGATACCACTCTACGAAAACATATCGAATGGGGTGTTCAAAGAAGATAAGCCAGATAATCTTACCTATAAGCATTCCGTATACTATGCTCTACCCTTCGACTACGAACGAAATTTTAAGGGCTACCTTGTGGTCTTCTTCTTTAATTTGTATATTTCAGTAATATGCTGCACCTGCTTCTCAGTATTTGATCTACTCATGGCACTCCTGGTTTTCCACATGTGGGGACATATGAAGATTCTTATTTACAACTTGGAGCATCTTCCACAACCCAAAGATAAGGGAATGGCTGAAATCTATTCTCCTGATGAGATGAAGTCGATTAACTTTTTGCTGAGAGATTTAATAAACCATCACATACAAATAATTAAGTGAGTAACTGTATACTTAATAATATTATAATTCAAATTCAAATTATTTATTGCGTTATGTCATATGGGTACATAGGTGGTTTTGTACAATGACACCCTGTTAGGACATAGCAACATAAGAGGGGAAGCTTATGTAATAAGGGGAAAGTTAAATATTATCATTTATTTAGGTTAAAAATTTTTATCATTTGAAGGTTTCGCTCAAATAATCCTGAATCCCTATTATAAAGAGGTAATATTTTTATTTTCGGAAATTATTATTATTTCATTTTATTTCAGATACAAGTACATAAGAATCAATCAATAATATCTAATTATAATTAATTCAAACTTACAAAATTCAATTACTTACTAAAATATTTTGCACTTCATTAATAATTATATAGTACCTGGTTGACCGAGCTTCGCTCCGTAGCGATTTTTGAAAATTATATTTAGTATGAATTGCATACTGAAGAAATATGAATAAAAACAATTGATTTTCTTGGTCTAACCTCAAATCAAACACTTCTTCTTTGCTAAAAATACGACTAACGTTAGTAGACTAATGGTTCTTCTATTCATCAATAGATGGCGTTAGTCGTCGGTTATGAAGAAAATTTATTATTAACTTGGAACCGAGCTTTTCTTAGACCTGGAACCTAAATAAATCGATTTCTTGACCCGAAAAACCCCTAATCTACAGATTAGGGGTTTTTCGGGTCAAGAAATCGAGTTTCAAGAAAATCGTTGGAGCCGTTTCCGAGATCTTGATTCTATATATACAAGAATTTCTCGTTTAAAGGTATTAGATTCTGAACCGAAAACTGAACCGGAAATACTGAACCGATCGTGAAAATTCTTTCACCATCTTCTTCTTAAAGGCTTCACTATTCAGGAGTGCTATTTGTTATTGGTGTTAGTTCGTTTTTGAGAATGGGCGTGAGGCAGATCTGTCATCCGAGGATATTCTATCCTAGGATGGATTATATTGATAGTCGAGACTGATTATTGACTTGTAAAGATTTTTATGAAATGCCTGTCTCAGTGTCCTAGTGGTAGCAGGTCAATACTACTACGCTGGGGTCCTAGGTACGACTCCCGGGTCGGGAGCTCGCAGAGATAATGGTGTAAAATCCTTCATGTCTGGTTCTATCGGGTATATTCATTTTTGGAAGGTTTCCCAGTACCTCGAAGTTTGCTAATGTGCTCCGAGATGTCAACAGGCTCGCCGCCTGTTACATACCTCGAAGGTGGGTAATGTGCTCCGAGATTTCAACAGGTCCGCCACCTGTTACATGGGCCAAAAACGTAACCGGCGAATCGTGGGGTTTTGCATGTATGCTTATTCAAGCATGCATGACTTGCATTCGCAAGTATTTAATTCTGCCTCCCCCTGCGTGGTGCTGTGCCCGGATATGATTAATGGGCTACCTATAAAAACCTTACCGGCGAACTATAGGTGTTTTCATGTTTGCTTGAATGCATGCATTTACTTGTCTATCCCAACGGAGAATATAGGCGTACAAATCGAAAAATTACCGATAATATCAATATAATTACAATCTGATGAAACTAATATTACGGATGTTGAAATTGACACTTATTTTAGATTCATGCGCAGTTTCATGGGAGTGTTCGGACCTCAGTTGTTGCTCTACTACACCTTCCATCACGTGTGCGAGTGCGTGCTCCTGCTTGAATGTTCACAATTGGTACGTTATCTATCGGTTTTACTGGTGGTAGAGCTCCAGTGACGAGCTCGAGACTGGAGACACCACCGCATTACCTAAGCCACTTGCCGCATGATGTCCTGTACTTATTTTCAAATAGCCATATTGACCGACTTTGATTTTCATCGGAGTTCTTGCACTTGACATTCTGTTCGACTCTAATAACGACGATTTCATAATATTCTAGTCTTCGGAAAGAAGTTATGGCAGATTTTTACCAATTTTAAATATATTTGTTTTGTTTTAATTTTATGAAATAGTAGGTTCTGTACACTTTAGAAATACTTTGTAATAATGATGATTCGACTTAACTTGGAACGCGAATTTTGTATCGGAAAGCTTCTCTACTACAGTACAAAAACCTCAATGGTATGACGTGTCAGTTATTTTGCAGAATGTGGACGCGTTAGTCCGCTACGGGCCGCTAACGGTCATATTTGTGCAGCAACTGGTGCAAATATCAGTCGTGTTTGAACTCCTCGGCTCTCTGGTAAGTTATTTATCATCTCCGCCAACAGTCACTCCGGCTCTACACTCGCGGGTGACATCGCGCCGCGTCGTGATTTGCTTCACACTCTTGTTGACGACGACGTGATTTCCTTTAGACGTCTTGCACTTTCCGAGTATATACACTAGTCTATGTTGTACGCTACTGCGGAACAATGCGAGTGTGGAATGTGTGGATGTGTTCACGTTCGCGCGCCGCAAACCCTTTGTCGCGTGCCAAAAAACCGACACTAATCGGGAAACGGCACGCAGCGTGAACGAGAAAGCATGAACAACATTTTTTAACAACATTTTTTCAACATTTTTTTTGGGCTTTCGCGGCTATTCGCTGCGCGAATGTAGAGCCGACTTTGCATTATTGGTTATAATGTAGTATTGAGGATAATGTACAGATAATTTATTCTATTTTATTAACCGATATCCGATATCCTGCATTCCAACTTCATACTACCACAAATGAAGAAGTACCTACTAGGTGTATCACTCAACATTATGTTCTTGCACCGTCATTACGGAAGACAAGTTTTCACGTTTTATATGGTATTTACTCCGACCAATGAGGAGTATCTACCTAGATGAAAATCCTACATTTTTATTGATATAGGTAAGACCTTTTAGTGAATCATTTTCAGATCATTTTTACTGGTGGTAGAGCTCCAGTCACGGAGCTCGCGGGCGAAGGCACCACCGCATTACCTAATATACTTGCCGCTAAATGGTAGTGTTCAGCACTATCGTGTTCCGGTCAGGTGGTAATGTATGGCCCTGTAATTTTCGGCACAGAGGCATAACACCTTAGGGCTTAGGAGTGGCAACGCATCTGCATTTTAACCTCTGGTCATTGTGTGGTTGTCTATAGGCTGCAGTCATCACTTGCCATCAATGTGAACTGCATGCTTGTTTGCCACTTTTATTACATAAAATAAAAAGATATTCCGATTGACGGGTTCACTTATATTTACTGGTGGTAGAGTTCCAGTGTAGGAGCTCGAGAGCGTAGGCACCACCGCATTACCTGATCTATCTGCCGCCAAATGGTAACTACATTGTAACATTGTAGACCGACAGACTGCCAGTGGCGTTCTCCGAGGTGCCGTGGCACTGCATGGACGTGAGCACGCGGCGGGTGGTGGCGGTGTTCCTGCTGCAGGCGCAGGCGCCGCCCACCCTCAAGGCACTGGGTATAGTGCCCATCGGCGTGAAGACTATGGCCACCGTAAGTGTGTAAACACACTATGCCGAAAATACGTGATCGAAGTTCGGCGGGAGTTATGTGCAATGCCTAAGAATAAGAATAAAGAATAAAATTATTATCATTACATTATTGATACATACATGTCTATTTAAAATACATATGACGATTAAAACTAGTGTTGACAATTTTTTTGTTAGACACTGGTATCCAGGTAAGATTTAACTTGTGTTGCAATGTGCAATGTTAATTGAATTGCTGATGTGACTACACAATATGCCGAAATTACGTCGAATTTACACACAACAAGCTTGTTTGAGTGGCACTATTTTCATAAAATATTGAAGGGCCATAAAATATCATGTGTTTTTTTCGAAAGATTATTTCTTTTTTTTAAAGAGTCATTGGGTCTAGTTAGCAGAATTAAGATCGTACCAAATTTTATAATCAAATATTATTATCGGTCAATAATGGTCTTATTTTTATCAATTAGTAATTGTTGTTGAATAAATTAACTCTAGACCGAGCCAGTGGTCCAGGGAATTGCCATTTAAAAAGTGGTTACTTGTAAATAGGTACGTGAACTGCTTTTTTGACTTTATACCTAAGTATGTTTTTCTTTTCAGATAATTAAAACATCCCTGTCGTACTTCATCATGCTGCGTACACTTGCTACAACTGAATAACACACGCCCACGTACAGGGTGCACCATTAGTAGTGATGAAAGTTAAGGGTTTTGTTGCATTTAACACTTACAGTATTATAATAATAATGAGTTTGAGTTGTAACAGCGTACCTAATGTACTATTCTATAATGCACATTTTAGTATAAATATCAAACTTTATCAAAATCAATAGATATAAAATTACAATTACTAATATAAGTTGGATTACATCAACGGCACACTACTTTTTTTTACGCATTGCAGCCCTCGTTGGCTACAGCCGTTTAGGGGAACAGACGTCGGGTAGTGTGAGACTCTTACTCACTAAAACCCCGCGGTGTTCCGACTCGTCCGCCATTAGTGGCGGGGACACGGGAACGCTTACGCACACATCCGCGACCCCGCCGGCGGCTGCTCGTTTTCGAGCCCTCCGAGGTGGAACACGTGCACGCCACCTCGGGACCTCTCTCCATTTGGACGATGGACATCCCGTAGTCCGACGCCCGGAGGTCCCTGCCCAAACCACTCGCAACACCAGGCGTCACAAGACGCCCGGGTAGAGGGGCTCAGGCACACAGTTCGGCCTCGAAGGAGCGGGAGCGTCGAAAGAGTTCGACCCTCAACCGCTCCCCCGCGGCCCCACCACGTCCCTATCCGACGGCGGGACCACCTGGCGGCTGGGAATAGGGTACAGGGCCAACGACATACCCATACACCTCCTCCCCAGCCGTCTCCTCACGACAGCAGCGAGTGACGGGCAGAGCCACGCCAAACGCCGCTCCCTCGCTGGGTTCCTCTTAGGTTCACCGGTATGGGGACATCCACTACAAGGCGGAAACCTTCGAGGGGGGGGGGGGGCTACAAACAAGAACAAGAAACAGGCACACCCATTACATTAATTGGTTACGCCTAATATAAACTTTTTACATGCCTATGTCATATTTTCTTTTTAAATTCATAAAACAAATTTAATTTGAATGCGTATTCCGAACGTTCTTCCCTCTCGCCCCGCATCCTTTCCCCTCCCACTCTCTCGCCCTTTTTCAATAAGAAATGGACGGTTCACGCGTACGCTCCGCAAAAAGAAATTAATTTAATAAACTAAAAGTGCAGTGCAGTGATTGACTGTGTTTTGTGATGTGTGTGTGAAATCCAAAGAAAACTCAAATATAAAAGTTAACACCTGGAGAAGACACGGGGGCCCCCTTCAAGAACCAGTGACCTACGTAAGAAAGATGCCGACTATCCAGGTACATTTCTGCCCTTAATTCCCCGGCTCCTCCAGTGTCTGGTCCTTCGAGCCGGATCCTCTATTCCGCAATCCACTCCGCCGCAACCGCAAAATACTCAAACTTATATTATTTTCTAATACGCAATTCAACGCCCGCCATTTTTCAACGACGCATTTAAAAAATATCCGTTTTCATACTCTTAAAATATCCTTATTTCTCATTGGAATCTTATTAGTTTTAATATATTCATATCACATTATATATTTAACGCTATATTTTCGCATTTTAAATCGTATTTATTATATTCACTTTCATTTCACAAATAATTTACGTATACCTACTCACGTCTCATTATTCACTAACCGCTTCACGCAACAATCGCCTTTACGCTCTTCATATTTACGCGCTATATTCGCTTAAAGAAATCTCGCAAATTTAAATCTTTAATTTTTGTTTCTTATTAATTTTTAATCTATTATCTACTTTTCATCATGGGTGGAAAAAAGAAGCCCGATGATCGGTCTAGCGATAGTTCGGTAGATAAAACAAACAGTAAGATAATTATGCTCGAACAAAAGAAACAAAGTTTATTTCAAATTGTTCAGGCCGTGTTCGACTTAAGCCTAAAGGTTTCTGACCCCATTATTGCTACACAGTTCCTCGCTCGTACTCAATCTATTGATAAAATTCGCTCAGATTTCATGGATACTCTTGATAAAATAGTGTTGGAATACTTAAACGACGACCCTGAGTCGAGGCCTAGCTATAGCTCTCTCAGTGCATTTGATGAGTTATACTGTAAAATTAAACAAACTGAAACTAATTTAGGACAACAGCTTGAGGACAGAAAGAAGCAGTTTCATCATTTAAACCGCAAACTCCCACCTCTGCAACTAGCAGGTTTTGATGGTACTCCTAGTAAATGGCCAGTTTTCTATGAGAATTTCTGTAATTTAATTCATAATAATTCATGCCTCTCGAACACTGAAAAGGTGCAATATTTAACCGGTTGCCTTTCCGGCAAGGCCTTAAATGTTTATGCAGGTTTGTCAGCCACCGCTGAAAATTATGAAATTATTTGGAAAGCTCTCTTAGACAAATATCAAGATGTCAGGGTACAAGCTTCTTTGTATCTTGATCACATGTTAAACCTTAAATTAAATCAGTCAGTTGATGATTTTCTGGACAACTTTTGTTCAGCTGAAGCCGCACTCCGTCGCCTTGACATTAATGATTTATCAGATTTTATTATAACGCATTTAGCACTTTCCAAATTAGACAAAGACACAGTAAACATGTTTGAACAAACGCACAAACAGACTGACATTCCTACATTTGAATATCTTAAAACATTTTTAAAGGAACAAAGTAAAGTTAAAATTCTCCGCAATCCCATTCAATCTTTTCAATCTCAACCTCAACCTTTTAATAAAAGTTTTGTTAAATCTAAACCTCAATCTATGCTCTGTCAAAGAGTCACAAAAAATAATTTTGCAACCTTTTCTCATAATAATAATAATGATACTAACTTACAAACGCAATCTAATATATGTAAAATATGCAAATCAAGCTATTCTCATCCTCTTTATAAATGTGACGCTTTTTTAAATAAAGATCCTAGGACCCGCTTCAATATTGTTACTTTAAATTCTTTCTGTAAAAACTGTCTGGGGTTTCATCATATAAACCAATGTAAATCGAATGCTAGGTGTATAACTTGCCACCGTAAACATCACTCTTTGTTACATTTCAATTCTTATCATAATGATAACGGTGCATCTGCATCCTCGAGTTATCAATACGGTCAGCTGATCGCCGCAACACCGCGCGCTCCGCACCCGCCGCCGGCCGCGACTGACATCTCTCGTTCTCGCTCGCACCCGCACCCGCAGTCGCATTCGGCCATCGCCCCGCTCACGCAGCCACCTGCCGTAGTCGGTTCAACTTCCCGCGTGAATTCAAACGTTGATAACAACAACATTGCACTTTCTGTGACTTCTCTGCCGCGTACAGTAAATAAAACTACTGTATTATTACCTACCGCGTCTGTACACGTTTATAAACAGAATAAATTAAATGAAATTCGTGTATTTCTGGATACAGGATCCATGAGTAACTTTATCACGAAGGCTTGTTGTGAACGTTTGAATTTGAATATTACGCCCGCACCTATGACGGTCAAATGCATCGGTCAGACAGAAGGTCAGTCATTCGGCCTCACTCATTTTAAAATTTATTCGCGTTATGATTCGCGCTGCTCTTATACCGTCGAGGCTCGCGTTATTGATACTATAACTGACTTTTTACCCAACGTTGTGATAGATCTCAACGAATTATCTCATTTACAAAATTTACCAATGGCCGATGACCATTTCCACGCGCCCGCTCCAATCGATTGTCTGATAGGCAATGAATTATTCCCTCTTTTACTCGGATCTGGTAAAATTACCGCTCCTCACTCCTCAGTAGTAGGTATAGAAACTACTCTTGGATATGTCGCTATGGGTAAAGCTCAATGCTCTTCGCACACATTCACGCAAGTCACGCACAGCTCGTGCTCGCACTCTTATCAAACGGATGAAAATAATTTATCCTCTCACTCTCAATCTAGTAAATCATTCTTCTGTAATATAGATACCAGCTCACTCGATTATTTAACTCGACGCTTTTGGGAGATCGAAAGCGTACCGCATAAAGATCATCTTAGTCCTGAGGACGAATTATGTGAACAATTATTCATGTCTACTCACTCTCGCGATAACACTGGTAGGTACACGGTCGATCTACCGTTCAAACTAGATCCCGCTGAATTAGGTAATTCGTACAATATTGCTAAATGCCGCTTGATTCATTTAGAAAAGAAACTCGAATCTTCTGACTTACGCGCTGAATATAACGCCACTATTCAGTCATACATAGATAATGGCTACCTATCAAAGGTTGAATATCCTTCTCCAAACACTTCCGCTTATTATATGCCGCATAGGGCTGTCTATCGTCCGGAAAGGGAGACTTCAAAAACTCGAATTGTGCTTGATGCTGGTTGTAAAACCACTTCAGGAAAATCACTCAATGATTTACTCTATATAGGTCCCAACTTACAAAGTCATATTTTCGATTTACTCTTGAACTTACGCATGTTCCCTATCGCATTAAACGCAGACATAGAAAAAATGTATTTTCAAGTCAAACTCTCACCAGAACACCAAAATTATCAACGGATTCTTTTCCGATTCGATCCCAAAGCTGATATCGAAGTATTTCAATTCAATAGGGTATGTTTTGGTGTTTCAAGCTCGCCTTACCTCGCGATGCGCGTCGTTCGCCAACTGGCTGCTGATAGCCGCGGTACTCACTCCCTCGCCGCTTATGAAGCCGAAAACCACATGTATATGGACGATTACGTCGGCTCACTAATCGATATAGATACCGCTGAAAATACTTATAATCAAATGATCGAAATGTTTAAGTCAGGAGGTTTTAATTTAGTTAAATGGATATCAAATAGTAAAGAACTCATTTCTCATATTCCGTCATCTCATAGGAGCCCACACGCTATAAATTTCGACTCTGACTCTAATTCTGCTACTAAAATAATAGGTATGAAATGGTTACCCACTGACGATAATTTTAGCTTTCAGATTTTTAATTTTGATTTGCCTGATACATGTACTAAACGCTCCTTATTGTCGGTGACCGCTCGATTATTTGATCCACTGGGTCTAATAAACCCGGTTGTAACGTTCATGAAACTTTTAATTCAAAAATGCTGGAAATTGGGGCTCGAATGGGATGACGAAGTGCCTGATTTTATTCTCAACCAATGGAATCAGTTTTATAACGAATTGATTGAATTAAAAGGTTTTAAAATTCCACGCCATATAGGTATCGCTCGCGGTTTACAAGTAACGCTTATTGGATTTGCCGATGCTAGCGAAAAGTGTTACGGTGCTTGTGTATACGTTCGCGTTGATACTGATAAAAAGTCACACTCTCATTCAATCAAATTACTTACATCCAAGTCTAAAGTCTCATCCCCTAATAAAACGCTTGCTCGCTTAGAGCTTTGCGCCGCTTTGTTACTCGCAAAATTAATAGACTCTGTTCGTACTGTTTTTAATAAACGCTATACTATACGTGATATTTATGCTTTCTCTGACTCAACAATAACGCTCACTTGGATTCATTCCCCCGCATATAAATTTCACACGTTTGTAGCTAATCGCATCGCTCAAATTAATGAATATTTATCCGCTCCGCACTGGTTTCACGTCAAAGGTGTAGAAAATCCCGCCGATATAATCTCTAGACCTGTAACTCCAAAAAGCTTAATTGATAACACACTCTGGTTTTGTGGCCCGCAGTGGCTATCTCTTCCCGTCTCTGATTGGCCTGTTACAGAATTCAAAGTTAATCACAAAGAAGAATCACCTGAAAAGAAAACTCTTTCATTATTAGTACAAACAGGTCCGGAAAATACTCACTTTATTCAAAATCTCGCCGAACGTGTCTCCTCCTGGTCGACACTTATACGCTCCCTCATTTATGTATTACGTTTCACAAAATTATTAAAATCAGGTGGTCCGATTACTACTCATGATTTAGAATCCGCTGAAATCTATACGTTACGCTTTGTACAATCTAAATATTTCACTCAAGAGATTAATTCAATTAAAAACAAGCAAATTTGTAAAAACAAAGCTATTTTGAAACTCAATCCCTTTATTGACAGTACTGGTCTGCTTCGAGTTGGTGGTAGGCTTTCTCACTCTCAGCTTAATTTCGATATTAAACACCCTATATTGTTACCTAAAGATCGCATTGTGACACTACTTATTGAATATTATCATAAAATACATTTGCATACTGGACCCGCCCTTCTCTTAGCATTACTTAGACAGAAATATTGGATTCTCTCTGCACGAAGTTTCATTCGTAAAATTGTTCATGATTGTAATACATGTTTTAAATTCAAACCTCGAATAACAAACCCTCCTATGGGTGATCTTCCCGCTATCAGAGTCACACAAGTAAAGGCATTTGTCCATACAGCTGTTGATTATGCTGGACCTTTCTTTATCACTCATATACGGCGCCGTGGTGTAAAAAGTCATAAAGCATACATCTGTTTATTCGTGTGTTTAACTACCAAAGCACTACACCTCGAATTGGTATCCGATCTTAGTACGGATTTATTTCTCGCCGCCTTTAAAAGATTTATCTCTCGCAGAGGTCCAGTTTCCATGCTATATAGTGATGGAGGCACTAACTTCATTGGTGCTAAACGTAAATTAGATGAAGTCTACTCTTTAATTAAAACTTCAGATGTAGAAAAACACTTGAGTCATTATTTAACACAATTTAAAATTGAATTCAAGCATAGTCCACCTTATGGCCCGCATTTTAACGGTTTAAGTGAAACTAACGTAAAATCTGTTAAAACTCATTTATATAAATCTATAGGAAAACAAATCCTTACCTATGAGGAGTTCAACACTATACTTACTCAAATTGAAAGCTTGTTAAATAGCCGCTCGATCTGTGAACTTTCTAATAATCCTTCTGATCTAACAGCTTTAACGCCTAATCATTTTTTAAGCATAACTTCATTACAATTTCTACCCGCTGAACAAATTGACCCTACTGTCTCTGAGAATAGACTCACTCGCTATCAGCTACTCAATAAAATAGTTCAAAGTTATTGGAAACGATGGAATATGGAATATCTCACCTCGCTACAACAACGGTATAAATGGAACACACCCTCAAACCCTGTTACTGTGGGTAAATTAGTTATTATAAAAGATGACAATACTCATCCAATGCACTGGCCTTTAGCTCTTGTTACGGAGATTTTCCCGGGAAAGGACAAAATCATTCGTACAGTTAAAGTCAAATCCGCCACTGGATCTTACATTCGACCAGTGACTAGACTTTGTCCTTTACCTACTCAATAAACACATCACTCATGACATTAAAAAAAAAAATCATTTCGCCTACTCCTAATCATATTATAAATATATACTTTTTTTTCATTCTTATATATATATTGACTCAACTCAATGTAGAGGAAACCTCTAGGCCCCCCGAAGTTGGTTACGCCTAATATAAACTTTTTACATGCCTATGTCATATTTTCTTTTTAAATTCATAAAACAAATTTAATTTGAATGCGTATTCCGAACGTTCTTCCCTCTCGCCCCGCATCCTTTCCCCTCCCACTCTCTCGCCCTTTTTCAATAAGAAATGGACGGTTCACGCGTACGCTCCGCAAAAAGAAATTAATTTAATAAACTAAAAGTGCAGTGCAGTGATTGACTGTGTTTTGTGATGTGTGTGTGAAATCCAAAGAAAACTCAAATATAAAAGTTAACACCTGGAGAAGACACGGGGGCCCCCTTCAAGAACCAGTGACCTACGTAAGAAAGATGCCGACTATCCAGGTACATTTCTGCCCTTAATTCCCCGGCTCCTCCATTAATAATATGTATATGTACATGTTAGCAATTAATAAATTGATTGATTGATTGATTGATTGATTAATAGTAGTTGAAATAAAAACACTATTTTCTTCAACGGTCAACTTTATTGTTTTCTTTTGGGGGAAGGGGGGGGGGTTAATTTTTTGAGGGGTTCGCTGTCATCTAGATACTTTTCAACAGGGTTACGTGGAGCCAAAAGCTTGAGAAACCCTACACTACAGAATCAGAATCAGAATCAGAATCAGAATCAGAAACTCATTTATTCATTTAGGGTGACAGGCACGTCAAAAACAAACAAAATAAATTAAAGCGAATAACAATTGATATACATGTCAAACAAGATAAAAAATATATGTAAAGTCAAGAATATCACTAAGATAAAACTAAATGTAATAAACTAATGTAAAAGTATATCAGTAGAATGTCTCTTTTCCCCTTTACAAACTGATAACAAAGAGTACAAAGAAAAGAAAAAGAGTCATTCTTTGTCATTCACCGGCAAAGTTCCAAAGGCCAATATGATCTGAGAAAAACTTGCCGGAAAAAACTCAGTCGGCTCTTTTAAAAATATCTCTTAGGCATATTTTTACAATTTTCCATAACTTAAACAAGCTTAAAATTAACAATATAATATC
This sequence comes from Macrosoma leucophasiata, assembly GCA_036365455.1. Classification (NCBI taxonomy): domain Eukaryota; kingdom Metazoa; phylum Arthropoda; class Insecta; order Lepidoptera; family Hedylidae; genus Macrosoma; species Macrosoma leucophasiata. Next base: position 341,742 of record JAWQUS010000004.1, on the reverse strand, counting down.
AACATTACACTTTGATTATTACATTTAACACCTTTGTGGAGCTAGATCAGCATTTAGCCAAACATTTCTATCCTTGAGATAGTCCTCGAGTTTATAGTAAGCCTTCTTACATAGAGTACGTTTAATTAATGCTTTGAATTTACCATCGGTGAGTTCAGCAATCCCGGCTGGGATCTTGTTATAAAATTCTACACTATATTTTAGGAAAGATGTATTAGTTTTCGTCAGTCGAAAACTTGGCAGAGACAACTTGTTCTTATTCCTCGTATTATAACTATGCCTATCGGAGATTTTATCAAACAGATGTAGATTTTTCCTCGCGAAAAGTATATTTTCATAGATGTAATGGCAAGGGACTGTCATTATATTTATTTCTTTAAATAGTTCTTTCAAAGAATCACGACTACGTAAGTTATACATCGCTCTAATGGCCCTCTTTTGTAATACAAAAATTGATTGTATGTCAGCCGCTCGACCCCACAATAAAATACCATAGGACATGACACTGTGAAAATAGCTAAAATAAACAAGTCTTGCAGTGTCTATATCAGTTAATTGCCTAATTTTTCGAACAGCATAAGCTGCGGCACTCAGACGTTTCGCTAACTGCCTAATATGTGGTCCCCATTGTAACTTCGAGTCAAGCGTTATTCCCAAGAAGGTAGCGTCATCAACAAATTGAATTTTGTCATTGTTTATAAAAATGTCTCCTTCTTTACTTTTTACATTAGGGAGGGTAAAACGGATACATTTGGTTTTTTTACTATTCAGTGCAAGATTATTGACAGTAAACCATTTATGTACTTCTCCTATGACCTTATTTACAGTATCGTAATCTGGATTCCGTCTGTTCATTTTAAAAACTATTGAAGTATCGTCTGCAAATAAAATTGTTTTGGGCATACTGTTAGTCATCAAATGAAGTAAATCATTAACGTAGACTAAAAACAGAAATGGTCCTAATATTGAGCCCTGTGGGCCCTAATATTGAACCCATTCCTGTCTTTGCACCTTGAGATTTTACTCCATTCACTTCGGATCGGGAACAAGTAGTTCACTTGTTCCCGATCCTTAAGGTATGATTGAACAAGTTGAAGAGCTTTATTTTCAAGTCCATAATGATCAAGTTTGCCAATTAATGTATTGTGGTCCACGCAGTCAAACGCCTTTGAAAGGTTGCAAAATATACCTATAGCATCTTGTGAATCCTCCCAAGCTTCAAAAATATGTTTTAATAAAGCAACACCGGCATCGGTTGTACAACGTCCTTTTGTAAAACCAAATTGCTGTTGGTGTAAGATGTTATTTGTATTGAAATGTTGCAGCAATTGAGTAAGCATCAGTTTTTCGAACACTTTACTGAGAACGGGCAGAATAGATACCGGTCTATAATTATTAGGGTTTTTATTGTCACCTGATTTAAATAGCGGTATAACTTCACTAAACTTTAATAAATCTGGAAAGACTCCCTGATCAATACATAAATTAAAAATTGATGCTAAGTAAGGAGCTAAGGTATCTATAATCGACAACGCAACTGACAAAGACAAAGCATTCTATAGCTAAAACGTACATAATGTACGTTTATGAATAAGGGGGTTACTCAATACTCAATATTTTATTACTTTCATTTGTTACAGTAGGTAATTACAATAATTATAATGGTGGTATATTACATTTTTGTTACAATGTCACAAATAAACCCTATTTGGGTATTGCAATCCATATAATGCAGTGAGAGCAAACCGATTCATTTTTAAGAATTTATATATTATTTATTTAATCATCAGTGCTTTCAAAATATTCTGATAGCTTGTGGAAACATTTTTTGAGGAGATACTCTTTTAATATTTTAATAAAATTTGGGCAATTTTTGGATTCTCTTATTTTTCCTGGTAGTTTATTAAAAATTTTAACGCACATAGCATAAGGCCCTGAGTGATATAACTTAAGTTTAGAGGCGGGGATTTCTATATTGTGTTTTTGGCGGCTTTGATATCGTCGCGGTTGATCGTCTCGCATATTGAAAAATTCGGGATATTTTTTTACAAAATTACATGCTTCTAATATATATATATATAGATGTCAATGTTAACAAATTATTGCTTATAAAGTGCGGTTTACAAGTGTCTCTATTGTCAATATTAGTCAGGATACGGATACATTTTTTTGTAATGTAAAAACGTGGTGAACGTCCACGCTACCACGTACTTACATATGGTACATACTCCGGTCTCTTTCCTTCCAACTCAAAGACCATGATCTCAGATTTTTGAACATCATATTTTATCTAAGACCATTTACACGAGCAAAACCCTCACAGATGATAACCAGTTTTTGCAACTTACAGACACACGCACTCAGCAGTACCATGTCATCCGCATAACTGATCTTACTTACACAGATACCATCTTTGTGACAGCCGACCCTAGTGCTGCTAATTAATTATCTGATTTGTGTTTTAGTGGTAGCAGTTTTTATTTCATAATTATTCTTATTTTTCTGCAACTTTCAAATTTCTCTTGCAAAACCTTGAGGTTGACTGGCAGATAATGCAAATGCATAAACGCATTAAGTCCACCTCATGTACTTTATTTTAATACTGTGTGCATTGAAGTTCAATTAAATAATAACCTATCTGGTTAAAATAGTTGTGATGTGTTCTATAAAACATTATGAATAAAATATGTAGCAGTATGGAATTTTAACATATTGTTTTCACATCAGACTATAATATTAAATTAATATTTTCCTTTGATATAGACAAACAAATTAGATAGCTGCCCATCACACAATTGATGTTATTATGACGTCAGAGACGAGAATTATAAGGGTCTTCCCATATCCGTTATACCTTTATATAATGTTCTTCAAAGTCAGTTTTTTAGAGTTTAACGATAAACCCTTTTTCTCTTAAGTGCCTTTAGATATTCAGATGAGATTAATATCAAATATTTAGACCTAAAACCCCTAGAATCTTTGAGAATATCAGACTTATAAATGAACGCAATAAATAATACGACCGTTTATACCAATCGCTGGTAATAAGATTCATTTACACTATTTTATTTCTTTAAATTATTATCATACATAAATATTATAAATGCGAAAGTTTTTACGTTTGTTTGTTTGTCATTCGTTCACGCAATAACTGCTGTACCGAGTATCATGAAATATGGCACACATATAGAAAGTAACTTGGATTAACACATAGAATGGTTTTTATCTCGAAAAAATGTGCCTGTGGGATGCCATGGAAAGATTTAATGAGTTTCCACAGGTTACGCAAAAAGCGACAATCACGCGGGCGGAGCCGCGGGCAACAGCTAGTTTATAATAAAGCGCATGTCACAACGAGTCCTAATGAACCTTTTGAGACTAGCATTTCATTTTAGACAGATGTCAGTCTCATTATCGTTTGTATTAACTATGCACCAAATGGGTGACCATAATTTACTTACCTAATTCTAATTAATTTTGGGATTAAATATTACATATATTTAAAAATGCCTGAAATCGATTAGGTTATCGATACTGAACAAACTAATTTCAGATTGTGCGCTTAACCTGTTACCCGTTGTATAAATAATAACGAATCGCTTAATGTGTTGTAGGCGCAAAACTCAAGAACGGTGGGACTAATTTCGCTAATTCCTTTTCTGTCGTATTTGTGCTTGTCCAAAGAAGTTTTTTTATGAAAAAAAAAAAGTAGTTGTGCAAAAACTAAGAAATATTTAGAAAACTTAATCACTATACTACATTTTCCAGTGTAAACCTTATGACCCTTGACATAATGGTCAGTCGTCAATTATCGTTTAACCTAACAAGCAACAAATATTTTTGCGCGTGCGCATCCAGTCGCATACCTACGTCCGGCCGCTGCTCAACAACAATAGATAAATAGATAGAAAGGAGAATGATACTGTTCCATACATTTCTTGATTCAGTGTTAACACTGTACAAATTATGTCATAGGTATTTAAATGACTATAAAATAAATAATTTGAATTAAGGGCATTTTTTGAATTGCCAGTAATTGAAGTACTTATATATTTTTACTGGTGGTAGAGCTCCAGTGAAGGAGCTCGCGGGCGTAGGCACCACCGCAATACCTAATATACCTACTTGCCGCTAAATGGTATTGTTCAGCACTATCGTGTTCCGGTCAGGTGGTAACGTACGACCCTGTAATTTCCGGCACAGAGGCATAACACCTTAGGCCTCAGGAGTGGTAACGCATCTGCATTTTGACCTTGGTCTTTGTGTTAGTGTCTATAGGCTACAGTTATTACATAACATCAATGTGAACTGCTTGTTTGCCACTTCCATTAGGTACATTAAAAAAAAAATAAGTAAAAGTTGGGTTAGATTGCTAATGGTTAACTAGGTATATTACAAAATGTAGGGAAGAGAATGCCTTAGGACATTAAGTCTAATGTACGTGGTGCATTAAAGTTCTAAATTAATAAATAAAATGTACTGTAATGAGTTAGCCAGTAACGATTTTGCGGGCCCTAAATTGTCGGTCTCCTTTATGATTGAGAACGGCATCAAATTGCTAGTAACAATGTACATTGCATCCGCGCAAAGCCGGAGCGGGTTGCTAGTCCCTACTAATATTATAAATGCGAAAGTAACTCTGTCTGTCTGTTACCTTTTCACGTCCAAACGACTAAACTGATTTTAATGTAATTTGGTACAGAGATAGAGCTGACTTTGAGATAGAACATAGGCTACTTAGTCATTTATAAAATCACATCCACGCGGGCGAAGCCGCGGGCAACAGCTATAATTAATAAAACTACTAACTCATACTTACTTAAGTAACAATTTTTTAATCTACTCTTTATCAAAAGCTTCAAGTGCGGAAATACCTTTACGGACAATCAGGGAAAACAGGTAGACATTTAAAGGAAAATGAAAAATATTTTATCTACAGTCTGGATATTGAATATCCAACTGTTAAGCTTTCACTTTCAATGATTAAAAAAAATTGGTTGTAGTAAGGATAAAATCACACCAACATGGTCTGGTGGTGGAGCGATTTGACTGATCTTGAGTAAGTACATTGTAAAATATTAAGCGATGAAAATTATCGTAACTGTTTTAATTTATAATCATTATGGATTTTTATTTAATATTTTTTGAACATATGTTATTTACGGAAGCTATATAAGTTGCAATTAAAAAGTTATACGGGATTTTCGATGCTGAAAGGATACGAAACGTGAGGCTGATTTTCAAAATTGTTTAATTTACGCGAGATAGATTTATCCATAGCAATAGTTTTACACATCTGTTTCAATTATTTATAAATTTATGATCATGCACTTAAAGTACAAGAATGGTAATTGAATACTGCAGTCTATAGACATCTACACAAAAACCAGAAGTCTATTTTTAATTAGATAATAGATCTTCGTACCATCACAAACATCTGTTGCTGAATATTCCGTATTTCAGGATTAAACTCGCTTTAAATAAAATGCATTGATTTATTGGACTCCTTTTTATCGGAGAGCTGGAAGTTATGATGCTAAGGCGATGTTGACAATTGTTTCCTAAATTGTTCAAAGTTCTTCTTGAAAATTCAGTGGCTTGCATTATTGCATTGCAACTCGCTCTTGAACCTTGTTAAAATAATGATTAATATTACCACTACAATTTCTTTTAGATGTGGCTTCAGTCATGAAAACTTTAATACATTGTTAATTTGCGTGATTGGCTTCTTAGAGGATCACTTGTCTTCTGACTGATAAAGATGTCATCATACAGCATATTTATTATTTTCATGCAGTTTTCAGCTCTAGATATATATTTGAACTTAGACGTAACCGTATTCTACCACAATTGATGAACGACTGACAAACATCACATAGACTTATGCAGTCAAGATAAAATTACAAATATGTCTTATTTCTTTATGAGCACTGGCTCATCAAGAAATAATAGGTATACATCTGTACAGTTACAGAGTTTTAATTCTGATTCGGACAGGTTGAAAGCTTATGTGGGGCTATAAGTGTTAGCGTAGGTATTTATTTTTTTTTATTTTATTTCACAGAGGAGTAGAAAGACCTAACGATATAAAATACATGAAATTGTTGAGGAGAACACTGGCGTTCTTGCATTCTTGGCCGCATAAAGAAATCAAAGATCCCGTGCCGAAATTCGCCCTTTTGGGCAGGTTGTACATATTCGGGTTGGAGGTGATTGGCTTGGTACCCGGCTTTCTGTATCTGCGGAACAATATCGCCACGCTCAGCTTCTTCGAATTCGGTCACACATTCATTACTGAACTTATGAATGTTGTCGCAGTCGTAAGTAACGAAATTGTTTCATCTAGGAACCCGAATCCAAATCCCATGGCCTGGACCAAGCCATGAATATACGAGTACAGTGTATAATAAAGTTAGGCGGCTGAGCACTTAGGTATATGCGTCATTGTGCTTCAGGAACGATGCCGGGAGGAATAATATCCCATCAAAAACATGTCATGTAAAATGATACGTGGACAAAGGTTAACAGACAAGGAAACGGGCCACTTGATAGAAAGTGGTCGCAATCGCATATGAACATTTGCAACACAGAGAGAGAACAACGTTTGAGTTGTGTACTATCAAGCAGAGCCAAGCTGCCTCAGTCAAAATGCGTGGCTAGTTCGTTTGGCTAACGTCGCAAGGTGAAAAAATAATTTATTATACAATAGTTCTTGTAGTGAAGTAGGAATGGAGACGATGGCACCAGATCGAACATTTCATCAGAGCACTCACCATTGTAAAGGTGGTATGAGATGCACAGGATATCCGTTTGTAATCTATTTACTGTGTCCGGTGTCTCTGCGCAGACTCAGATCTTCGAGACGATGTTGCCTTGTTTAGTACCCCCAGCTTCTTAGATGCCAGCTTGTTCTCTTTGAAACTGCCCTTCATTCGATATATCAACACCCAGGATACCGACACTATTACTAATGGTGCATAAAACATATTTGTTAACATCTTTTATTTATAAGGTTTAAGACATTTATTTTTCTTAAAAGATTAGAACAAATCACTTACCAGAGAAATATAGCTTACACATATACAACAAACACTGCACATAAGACCAGACAAACCGTTTACATAGGTACATTATTGATATTAAATTTTAACATAAGATATTACTAATTAATTAATCCATGCGAAATAATTAGATAAGTAGATACGTTTATTAAAACTATTAACAAAATTGAACAATGTCCTCCAGTACTTAACTAAAAAAACATAAGCTATTATATTAAAAAAAACTATTTAGCTTTTATCTTTCAATTCTTTTACCTTGCCGTTTGTAAAAGAGAGTATGGAATATTCTGTGTTTTGGACCATTATTTATTTTATTTTTGTTTACTTTGACATATTAATCAATGCATCAGTTGTTATTCGCTTATATTTTATATTTTGAAATTTGACCTATCACAAGCAAATTCTATTGCTTCCAAGTGATTAAATATTTTTTTGAGTTTGAGTTTGAGTTTGATGATCTGTTCTTTAATATTTTTTTAAATCCTGTGTAAGAAAGTGAATGTATCAATCAAACAGACATTATTTCATAAATCGTAGATGAGATCTGGTAACTTTAGGACAGTGCGTGCAATATATAGACTGTCTCGTCTTGCCGACATTTTATATGAAAGTGATTGCATTTCGTTTTGTAAGTTGCATAAAATATAATAATGAACCATATTAATATGTTCCATATTTTTGAATCCTGTATGTATAAGGAAGTCGATGTACCTACTTGTAAAGTTTACAGAACTCATAGACATAAAGCATATATAAGCATAAAATTAAGTTTAAATGAAAATTCAAACGAACCACCTCCTAATATAAAGGGTGGGGAGGAGGTTGATTTCCTAAGAAGCCTGAAATACCTACCGTATTATATTATGTACAGACCTCTGGCATCAAAATTAGCAAACAAAATTCCATCTCTTTGATTATAGGGTAAGGGATAGAAGTTCAAAGTTTTAAGAATTTTTGTTGTTTGTGTAATACTAGTGAACCCTAGGTACATTTACTTATACCTATACTTCACAGTACTAGGACTTTACAGAGAGTGAGTAAATGAATGACAAAATCGTGATTATTTAGATATCATCAATCAAAGTATTAGAGCTATGCAATTGAAAATTTGAACATTGAAAGTCTACTATTGACATCATATATCCCGAGAATAACGATATCTGATAATCTAAACTCAAGTTATGTGGTTTCCAAAAAACGACCAAGCGTTTGTAATAATTGTAGGCAGTGCCCTTTTCCTTGCGCTTCATTTGGCTCGTTTGGCGGATTTAGAGATTAAAAATCCACAGTTAGAAATATATATTTCATAGTATGCAATATTGAATTTTTTTTTTTTCTCTCTTTTTGAAGAGAGAAAAAAAAATGTTTTATTTATAAAAACATAACTTTTAAACACTCGCGTTTAACACTCATTTCACTGATTTTACAAACTATCGTCAGTTTCTAAAATCAGTGAAATGAGTTTTAATGGATATTCGTTAAAAACACTTTTTACCTTTATTCCGACGTTTTGGCACGTTATGGTGAAGTCAAATGGTTCTCTGGCACACACTATTTACAGAAAACCCAGAACTGTCATCCCACCATTACCCTCATCACCTGTACTCTGTGGTAGCTTCCTAATAGAACAAAGCTTATATTATTCTGACCATATTGAATCTGAGCTATCATACGTAAAAAGGTACTTGTACGTAATGGATGTAAGCCAACTGTTAGCGAAACTGTTAGCCAACTGTTAGAAAAGCGGCCAGATGTTAGCCGACAATTAGCTTTCTTACCATACGTGAAAGGGATAACAGACAAAATAGGTACGGTGTTGAGAAAGAACTCGAATAAGTCTGTCTACACTCCGTTATCCAAATTAGCTACACATCTACGTAGCCCGAAAGGCGTGATCCCGTTTCAAAATCCAGGTGTGTATAAAGTACAGTGCAGTGGTGGCAAAGTGTACTCGTACATTCGACAGACAAAACGCAGCGTCCAAGAAAGCTTTAAAAAACCGACAGATGCAAAAATCGGCGATCCTTTTTAACCTCGGAGACTAATCATTGGATCAATCTTCACAATAAACAAGTCCTCTCTACTGAACATCATGATTATCCCAGGATAAATAAAACTCAAACTCAAATATTTTATTTCAAATTGGTCTACAAGGACACTTTTGCATTGTCAGTTTACAAGCTACCTACATATAGCGAATGACTTACAATTATAATAATCAATCGACACTATTTTTCCGAGATTAACGCATACATACAGAAAGAGAAAATAGGGGAACCTTACTTTATAATATGTAGTGATATATCGCGTCATGACCGTATAAAATCAGTAAAGTATAACTTTAGTAAAAAAATCCCAAATAACATAGGTCAATGGAGAATTGCTTTTCTTTTGCTAAATCTTTTTTTTTTTAATGTAATTAAAGTGGCAAACAAGCGTGCAGCTTACATTGATGTTAAGTGATGACTGCAGCGTATAGACACCCACACAATGACCAGAGGTCAAAATGCAGATGCGCTGCCACTCCTGAGGCATTAGGTGTTATGCCTCTGTGCCGGAAATTACAGGGCCGTACAAAATCTGCACTAAGTTAATAATATTATGTTTACAGTCCCGCTATAGCATGATATTCTGGGACAAATACAAATATTTCATAGCAGACTGGGTAAACGAGATTCATCTGTTCCATTATCAATATAAATCGGAATATTCGCAGAAGGTACGAGTATGATTCTTAGTGTAACTGTTTTCAAAATGTACACATCTTTAGCGGCGCCTTGCACTTTTCACATTTGCATTCATTTTCCTACTTTTTGCGGACCCAATGACATCTGTCATGGTGGTGGTGGTGGTGGTTGTGATGGTGGTGGTGGTGACGGTAGCGTTGGTGGCGTTGGTGGCTTTGTTGGCTCTGACGGCTTTGATGCCGTAGGTGGCGTTAATAGCGCTGGGGGCGTTGGTGGCGTTAATAGCGCTGGGGGCGTTGGTGGCGTTAATAGCGCTGGGGGCGTTGGTGGCGTTAATGGCATTGGCGGCGTTAATATTCGAGTTTTCACTTCTGCCTGCACCGGGATAAAAAAAATAAGAATAATAGTCGTCAACACATCGGTCCGGTAACTTTCTCATGCTATATCTACCTCCTGATGTCTCAGTAATCTTTTCATCACTTCATGTTGTAATAAAACTCCCAAAGTACTCAGCACTCCATATATTTTAGCACTCCTTATTGTAATAAAACTCCCAAGGTACGCAGTACTCCATATATTTTAGCACTCCTTATAATATTACGACACTTGCACCAATTTACAATTCTTCAGCGTAGACACAATACCATCAACGCCCAGTATAATACTTTCGCTAAGCCACTTTTTTTCACATCCTTTCGGTTCGACGGTCCGTAATCAAGTGAGCCGGTTTTGCTTTCGGCCGCGTATTTAACGTACTACTGACAGCTGTCACCATGACCATGTTCACGTCAGTTGCCAATTCGAAAACAAAGTGAAGTTTGAACAGCAGTGTTGCCAGTATCAAAAAAATGATTTATTAAAAAGAAATCAATAAATTAACTAAAAGAACCTAACAATGTTAATATTCACAAGGTTAAAAAAGCTTTCCATGTTCAGATGTTTTAGATATTAATTACCTATTTTGAGCACCACCAAGTGATGATGATGATACAGACACATCATTACCAAAATTATAATTAACCATTGAAAAAGCAAGAGAAGCAAAAGAAGTTTCCATACATATTCAATGAAAGGCAAACATTTTGAGGTCGGTGCTAGCTCTTCCTACCTTCTAAGTCAAATATCAGAATGAAGATAAGCTCTACATTTTGATTAAGATTTTTAATGAGTAGGTATCCTTTCTTGGACTGACTTAAATCTTTTGAGCCGCAGTTGGCCGATATCCTCCATGAACATTAAGAAATAAATTTGGTTATCAAATTATGAAGTCATATTTTTTTCGTGAGCGTGACCGAGGGTGGATCCAAAAGTTCGTGGCCAAAACTACAAGGAGACATGACAATACATCTTTTTAATTTTACCGTCATTTGTTAGTATGTCCTCTATTGATTTATTGTGCGCAGTTTCATTCCGATACTGCACAATATAAATTTTCTGTGATTATTTGTTTGAAGCATTCTGACGCGATTTTCAATAATGGAGAAAATTGAACATCGTGCAGTCATTAAGTACCTCAATAAAAAAGGCCTGTCACCAAAAGACATCCATCAAGATATGGTGGGCACTTTGGGGGAGTCTGCTCCATCGTATTCCAGTGTCAAGAAGTGGGTAGCTGAGTTTAAGCGCGGTCGAGAGAGCATAGATGATCCTAGGAGTGGACGGCCTACAACCTCTACCACGAAAGAAAACATCGAAAAAATTTGTGATCTCGTACTGGGTGATCGACGTTTGACCATCGGTAAGATATCTGAGACAACAGACATTAGTTATGGCCGGATGCAACACATAATAACGAAAGAATTGGGATTCCATAACGTTTCTGCTCGCTGGGTCCCGAGGTTGCTTTCAGCTGAACAAAAACGAGTTCGATTCACAATTTCGCGAGACTGTTTGGAACGTTTGAGACTGATCCCGAGGACTTTTTGTCTAGATTTGTTACCATGGATGAACGCTGGGTTCACCACCATGTTCCTGAATCAAAGCAACAATCCAAACAGTGGAGAAGATCTGACTCACCTACACCGAAAAAGGCTAAAGTCGTTTTGTCGACTAACAAAGTCATGGCTTCTGTTTTTTGGGATGCGAAGGGCATTATTTTTGTAGATTATTTACCGAAAGGTCAAACTATTAATTCTAGTTATTATTGTAACCTTTTACGAAGACTACGAGAAGAAATAAAAGAAAAAAGGCCGGGAATGTTGCGTAAGAAAGTTTTGTTCCATCAAGACAATGCACGTGTTCACACTTCGGTTGAAACAATGTCTGTAATCCATGATTGTGGCTACGAATTGCTGCCCCACCCACCTTATTCGCCGGATTTAGCCCCATCAGATTATCATTTATTTCCAAATTTAAAAAAACATTTGGGTGGCTCGAAATTTTCGACCAAAAATGAGGTGATAGTCGCAGTAAACGAGTATTTCGCCGACCTTCCGGAATCTTTTTTTTTCGAGGGGATAAACAAGTTGCAGTTCAGGTGGAAGAAGTGTGTTGAGCTAGATGGAGACTATGTCGAAAAATAAAAATAAACTTAGACCCACTTTTCTTTCATTTTCTTGGTCGGGCTTCGAACTTTTGGATCCACGTATATGCCCTATAGATTTTGCACTTTTCAAAGGGTTACTTAATTTTGTTAGTGTCTGTATAATATGTATAAATAAATATAATATTACTTACTTATTTACTATTTTTTTTTGTCACTCTCATTCCACAAAAACAGTTTTAATTTATTTATTGTTTTACAGACTTACGTACTCGTCCACAAAATGTGTCATTTCATGACCACGGTGACGGTTACCCAATTGAGTATAGGCATTATGAGCTTTAATCTAGTACCACTGTACCATAACTTCGCATCGGGAGCATTCAAGCAAGACAAGCCCGAAGGCTACAAATACGAACATGCGGTGTATTTCGAGCTTCCCTTCAACTATCTAACCAATTTCAATGGATATCTGGTACTTTTCACCTTCAACTGGTATGCATCCGCAATATGCTCCGGTTGTATGTGTATTTATGACCTCCTGGTGTCATTAATCGTGTTCCATGTCTGGGGGCACATGCGGATCCTAGTGTACACCCTGGAGCACTTCCCTGGGCCCCAGGATAACGGGCCGGGTAAGATGTTTACGCCAGAAGAAATGAAGATGGTTGATAAGCAACTTAGGGAAGTCATCGCTTATCATCGAGAAATCATGACGTGAGTAGATGTGATTACTGGCACAAGCGACCAACCACACTTGGCACGGCCGCAATGTACCATCCGAGTAGTTGCCGGTCAACCAAAAACATTACAATTTATACTCATTACTTCAGCCGAAAGACGTCCACTGCTGAACGAAAGCCTTTACCAAATATGCCAACAACAGCGTTGTGCCGGTTGTGCGTCATAAGTGGAGAATAAACGAACTTAGACTAGGTATTACTGCAGAAATAAAGCACTGACATTACTGACTGAGACTTTCTTCCATGGTACTGATATTACACGATACACATGATCTTCGTCTAGCTAACGGTTAAAGCAACGCACGCAACGGAAACTCACAAAAGAATTATTATTCCGTTAATGCCTCTTTTTTTGATGGACGATGTTCTCTACACATGGTCCATATTATAGGTACCAGGTGTACCATCACATGTTATACCATCTAAGTTTTACCCAAAATGCTATAGAAGAAGATGGAGGCAGTACTTCGAATACTTATTATGGAATGAATTTGAAATAATAATTTAATGTTTGATCTAGTTAATAATTTTTTTATACTGTATTTTATTTATTCTGTTGTAGTTATATTATACAATTGTAAAAAAAATTGCTTACCTGTCGCATTGGGGAAATTCTGTTATGATAGATTTAAGTATGTGTAAATAAATATATAAAAATTTGAAGCGATATAAACCAAAACCATAGGTATATACAGGGTTACTGGTAACTAGCGCATAACTTATAAAGGGAGGCTTTGGCTGATCAAGACTTAACAACTTTTCTTCTACAACTTTTTCTTCTTCGACATTTTTTTTATCACACAAAAAATAATAAATAGAATTTGCAGTTCTAATATTTCTTAACTTCACATTGAGTGCCTAAGTAAACACATCACGCTATAGTATGCTGGTACCTATAAGGGTCGACGCGGCATACGACGCGGCAGGTGGCGGGTGGGCGCGCCGGTGACCGCGGCCGGCTTCCCAACTTTCGGCTTCGGCTAAATTGGCTCGACGATATCAATAGCTAATTAGACACGACGCGTGCGCACGCCGCTCGTGGCGTGCGTCTCGTGTGACGCGATCGAATAAATAAGTATGCCTTACATACCAATTTCGTAACATTGAATATTAAAAGCGATGGAATAATCACAAAAGAGATGCATTAGGAAGCGTGTTTCACACACTAGTGTCAAAAACTGTACTGTGTGTATGTAGGTACTACCCCGGGTTCAAGAACAACAGTGCTGGTGATTATTTTGAGGTAGTCATCGTCATTCCCGGGACCTCAATTTGAGAAGTGATGACTTTTAAAAAGGTTTGTGATTATTTTTAAATGATTGTGCCTTTATACCCAAATTGTTTCATATTTTAAAGATACATTTACATTAAAAATACATATCTTGGTTTATTTAATGGTAAGTGTTCCCTACCGCTGCAGCCGTTACGTTAACAGCTGACGTCTGTACCTATGCTAGAGCAGAATGAATGAACGTAGCGCTAACAATTGATAGAAGTCCCATTTGAAAGGATTTTATTTCTTATCATGTGATGTACTGCGTTTTGGCAAAAGTCATAGAACACAAGTTGTTAGTCTTAACGTACCTAATTCACCTTTGACGATTTATGCGTTAGTTATCCGTAACCCAGTATTTAGGTATACAACGTGTAACAGGTTTATTAATAAATTTTCAATTTAATCTGCAATTATTTTAAGAAGTACAAACAACACTTAAATTATTTTTATGTCCATATTTACCAATATATTTAGCTTAAGTAAGTACTTTCCCATCCAATTAAAATTAAAATTGTTGTAAAAAAAATTCTTTCTTTTCAAACATTGTTGTTGTTTTTTTCATCCGACTTTATGCCACTAAAAAAATTTAATGTGTTAGTTCAACTATTTTTTGTATGCACATATGACTTTTTGCCTCTATCTATTTTTGTGTTTAAATTGTTGGCGTTCGCTTAGCAAGCGTCCGATTGATTGATTGCTATATTGCTGATTGATATATCTCGGTACGCTGCTGCTTATCCCGCGTTATTGCATTAACTGCCGCCTTACTCGATGAGTTGAGCCATTGCACGATTGACTGGCTGCACTAGCAGGTGAATTCTGCTCCACGTGTGTGCGGTGTGGTCATCACGTCCCAACGCCTTCAGGTCATCTAAATAACTTATTACATATAATTTATCAATGAACACAGGTTCACAGCAAGATTGATGGACGTATTTGGGCCCGAATTGTTAGTTTATCAAGCGTTCCATCAGATTGGTGGGTGCGTGCTGCTGCTCGAGATATCGCAGATGGTGACTACCTTCATATTATTTACAACGTTGTTATACGCTTTTGTCCTTTCGCACCGTAATGAGAGCAATGGCTATATCGATTCACCCTTCACGATTTTTATTGAGTACCTACTTACCATATGTAGGTACTTAACACATAATTAATGAATAAAAATATTTTCTTTCAGGACTTAAATGCTTTTGTTCGTTTCGGAGCACTTGCTTTTTATGTTCATCAGCAGTTGGTTCAAATTTCCGTTATATTTGAACTTTTGGGCTCAATGGTAAGTAAAGTCCTTATTCCCTGTTATTCTGTTCCCAAGCGTGGCGATTATGGCATATTCTTGCCGAATGACGCACAACACTTGTGGACTTCTTTGGGTAAGGCTGTGTCCAGCAATGGACGTCTTTCGGCTGGAGTTATAATGACGATTACATCGACAAAATATTTTTTTCACGTAACTGGTATGAATATAACGTACTTATTTATCCATAAAATATAATTTGTTTTGATTTTACTATCGTCATTTTAACACACACACAATAAGTACCAAAATAAAGATGAGTAATGATGCCACTATTTAAAAAAGAACAGAAGAAGACAACATAACACAACGATGATGATGTATGAAGCATTTGTGAGACCAAAAAAATCGTACCCATCTCAGTTGATTGCTGTAGTTGGCAATACAGCGCTGGTGTTCTGATAGGACCGAAAGTGACTCTACGAACTACAAGTCGCCCAATTTCACAAAACTTCCATGCATACTAACTGATTTTATACTTAGGTTAGGTACTACAATTAAAAGCATTTTAGTTCAATATACGCGAGATATTTCAATGAGTGTAGTCACCATCTGTAACTCAAGCTAGTGTTTGAAGAATTGCCTCCATATTTTTCTTTAATATATGGCCTTGACAGACAGACAGCCGAACAACAAAATTTGCCTTTGTGCCAACAACATCAGCTGTGATCGGATCTCTGTGATACCGCAACAAAATGATCCTATATGTGATCGTAAAGGTCTGGCACCCTAAAGAGGGAAGGGAAAATTGATGGTCCTGAATTTGGTGGTGTTTTAGAACGACAAGATGCCGGACGCAGTGTACAGTGTGCCGTGGGAGTGCATGGACAACCGCCGCCAGCGCGTGGTCTACCTGTTCCTTATCAAGGTGCAGCGCCAGGTCAACCTGCGCGCTGTGGGCATGCTGCAAATCGGCGTCAAGACCATGGCCACTGTAACATCGCTCATTGTTATTTATGTCATAAAATAGCAAAAAAGTTCAACGAGAAACCCTTATAGTTTTACCATGTCTGTCCGCAGCTCAGGGACTTTAGGGTGTAATTTGTCATGAATATATTATCATGTTTTAGTTCCGCTAATAAAGTAGTATAATAAAGTTTTGAAAAAAAAATCCTTAGGGTACAAAATTAAATTTTATAATAATAAAATGTAAGGATATCTAAGTAGGTACTTGCCTTTTTTTATGTCAAAGTATTGCCCTGGTGGTCCTTCTGCTTGAAGGGCCACCTGATGGAAAGTGGTGACCTTCGCCTATGAAGATTTGCAACATCAGCGTAGTTGCCAACGCGCTGCCAGCCCCGAAGGACTCTTTTGACGCCAGTTTTGAAGAACCCTACAATATAGGGTTCTTCAAAACTGGCGGGGCATACATCAGAGGGAAGTCTTCTCTGGGCAGGAATGAATGCGCGAATGTACTGTTGAGCACTTCCAAGTATCCAATCTGTCCAGGTCTCTCGTCGGCGGGTAGTGCGATGTGGGAATGCAGACGATGGCACCACCAGATCGAACAGTTCATCAGAGCAGGTAGAAAATGCAGAGACATCCGATGTCTCTGCGCAGACTCAGATCTTCGAGTCGATCTGTGATTCCTGGGTCGTTGACGATTCGTATGGCACGTTTTTTAATGGGGTCAAGGAGACCAAGCTGGTATTTCGGGGCTCCCGTCCAAAGAAGAAATTTTAATATACCAAATGGGGCCTCTCTTGAGCTTTATAGAGGTGTTGAAGTTGCCCCGATGTGATACTACCTCGCCTTGTTTAGTACCCCGAGCTTCTTAGATGCCAGCTTAGTCTTACCCTCAATGTGACCCTGAAACTGCACCTCATTCGATATGTCAACGCCCAGGATCCCAACACTTTAACTAATGTTGAGTTGAGTGCTCTGGAACTGTGGCGCTACAATAATTTGCTATTTTTTTTGGGATTTTTCACTTAAAGTGGGGACAGCATCCCATAATATAGGGTATTGTTGGATAGCTCTTTAAAAATATTTAGATTTGAGAAACCCATACTTCAATTAGAATCCGTTTGTAAAATATTCCATATTTAAAATTAAGTAAGTTTTTTGTTGGAGTCAAAAGTAACGATGTAAGTTAGACCTGTAAACAAATTCATGGTAGCATATACAGGGTTATTTGTAACCAACGCATAGTTCTTAAAGGGAGGCTTTGGCTCATCAAGACTAACACTTTTGTTATACAACTTTTTCTCACTCAATATTTTTTTTTACCATACAAAAAATAATAAATAGAATTTGCAGTTCTAATAGTTCTTTACTTCACATTGAGTGTCTAAATAAACACATCACTAGTTGTAAATACTTAGTTTTAGACGAGGCGCTTGACGGCGCTCTGCGTGTTCCCCTCCCCCCCCCCCCGCTCCGGCTGTTACGTAAACAGCTGACGTCTGTACCTATGTAAAAAATAGTAAAAATATACCTATAAAACGTAGCGCTAACAATTGATAGAAGTCCCGTTTGAACGATTTTATTTCTTATCATGTGATGTACTGCGTTTTGGCAAAAGTCATAGAACAAAAGTTGTTAGTCTTAACGTACCTAACTCACCTTTGACGATTTATGCGTTAGATATATTTAACCCTGTATAACAAAATTCGAAGGAAAACTATCACAGTTTATACCTATGTAGGGTCTACAACTTTACGAGTAATAGTCACCTCCCTACATTCCAACTTTCAAGAAATTCCACCGTCTCCGACTGGACACCTGGCAGTACCTACACAACGGTGTGATTTTCGGATTCGTTCCTACCGAGAACGTGTAAATTGTTGAGTGAATTTCCCTCTGAAGTAATCCGTCGATGCTACAATGTGGGGTTTTGGGACTCTACAAAAATAGCATCAAAGAGCACTTCAGGGCTGGCAGCGCCTTGGCAACTTGGCAACCCTCCTGGTGTTGCCAATGTTCATAGGCGACGGTGACCACTTTCCATGAGGCAGCCCTTTCGCTTGTCTGTCAACCTTTTGACATAAAAAAAATCCGCATGGCCCGATACACACTTGGCACATTGAATTAACCAAACATGATGTGTTTTTTCTCAAATCCGTAAAACGTCAAAATTAGTGGTGCTTATTATTTCTAAAATTAACAATGAAATTATGTTCTTTTTGTTTTCAGATACTAAAAACATCAATTTCGTACTTCATGTTGCTGCGAACATTGGCTACAAAATGACTTTTCAATTTTGTTTAGGGTAAATACAATGTTACGAAAAAAAAATTACTTGAAAGAAACAAAAAAAACTATTTTTTATCACATTCTTTTCCGTTTGAATATTAACAATAAAAAACTATCTTTAATTAAAATTACTAAACATGAACATTACAAGCAACTATTGAATTAAATTATTAAACAGTCGATTGTAGCACTGAGCCCCGTATCTGGGGAAGGTACATACAGCATAAAACAATAGAAATAACAACAATAAGAGAGGAAAAGACAAGATTGGCCAACCATGACCAAATAGGTCGAGTTCTGTCTGATGGTGGGATCAAAAGTCTTAGGAAGGTTTAGGTCTTATGAAGAGAATGATGAAGATAGACGAGGCACGAGAGTTATGTCAGGATCGGGATATCTGGCGCTCTACACTCTCTGCCTACCCCGTTAGGGACCTGGCGTGAAGATACATACATAAGAGGAAAAGCAAACATTCTTACAAATGTAAAGTTGTAAAGAGTTGTGGCAGGACCGGGATATGTCCCCCCGAGGGTTTCCGACTTGTTGTGGCGGCTCAGTACCCGGTGGTTGTCTTCACACCGGCGAAGCCAAGAGAAACTTAGAGAGGGGCGTTGCTCCGCCACTCGCTGCTGTGGAGATGAGACGGCTGGGGAGGAGGTGTACGGGTATTTCGTTGGCCCTGCACCCGTTGGTTTCCCCGCGTAAAAAAAAAGGACCGGGATATGTGACGCTCTACACTCTCTGCCTAGCCCGTAAGGGGCTTTACGTGGACTGCCTAATACTGAGACCCCCCTACTCCACACCTGAGACTAGTTGTTAAGTCTGTGTGATAGGTATTACAGGGCTATACATTTCCACCTAACCGGAACACGATAGTGCTGAACACTAACTACCATTTGGCGGCAGATAGATTAGGTAATGCGGTGGTGCCTACGACCTCGAACTCCTACTCTAGAACTCTACCACCAGTGAAACTAACCCTTGTGTCACCGTTGTAAGCTTAAACTGGCGCAAAGTAAAGTAAAGTTTGCGCGTAACTACTGTAAGAATATTTTTCTATTAATCTACTTTAGGTATAGCAATCAATAGCTTATAATCAAAGTGTGGAAATACCTTAAGGACAGTCAAGGAATACAGGTATTTAAAGGAAACACAAAGATATCTATCTAGTCTACTAGCTGTCACTTTTAACGATTGAAAAAAGAAATTGGTTGAAGTAAGGATAAAAACACACCAACATGGTCTGGTGGTGGAGCGATTTGACTGATCTTGAGTAAGTACATTGTAATAAGCGATGAAAATTATTGTAATGTATGATCTATCTTCATGCCAGGTCTCTAACGGGGTAGGCAGAGAGCGTAGAGCACCAGATATCCCGGTCCTGACGTACCTCTCGTAGATGGTTAGTTTCACTGGTGGTAGAGTTCTAGAGTAGGAGTTCGAGGTCGTAGGCACCACCGCATTACCTAATCTATCTGCCGCCAAATGGTAGTTAGTGTTCAGCACTATCGTGTTCCGGTTAGGTGGAAATGTATAGCCCTGTAATACCTATCACACAGACTTAACAACTAGTCTCAGGTGTGGAGTAGGGGGGTCTCAGTATTAGGCAGTCCACGTAAAGCCCCTTACGGGCTAGGCAGAGAGTGTAGAGCGTCACATATCCCGGTCCTTTTTTTTTACGCGGGGAAACCAACGGGTGCAGGGCCAACGAAATACCCGTACACCTCCTCCCCAGCCGTCTCATCTCCACAGCAGCGAGTGGCGGAGCAACGCCCCTCTCTAAGTTTCTCTTGGCTTCGCCGGTGTGAAGACAACCACCGGGTACTGAGCCGCCACAACAAGTCGGAAACCCTCGGGGGGACATATCCCGGTCCTGCCACAACTCTTTACAACTTTACATTTGTAAGAATGTTTGCTTTTCCTCTTATGTATGTATCTTCACGCCAGGTCCCTAACGGGGTAGGCAGAGAGTGTAGAGCGCCAGATATCCCGATCCTGACATAACTCTCGTGCCTCGTCTATCTTCATCATTCTCTTCATAAGACCTAAACCTTCCTAAGACTTTTGATCCCACCATCAGACAGAACTCGACCTATTTGGTCATGGTTGGCCAATCTTGTCTTTTCCTCTCTTATTGTTGTTATTTCTATTGTTTTATGCTGTATGTACCTTCCCCAGATACGGGGCTCAGTGCTACAATCGACTGTTTAATAATTTAATTCAATAGTTGCTTGTAATGTTCATGTTTAGTAATTTTAATTAAAGATAGTTTTTTATTGTTAATATTCAAACGGAAAAGAATGTGATAAAAAATAGTTTTTTTTGTTTCTTTCAAGTAATTTTTTTTTCGTAACATTGTATTTACCCTAAACAAAATTGAAAAGTCATTTTGTAGCCAATGTTCGCAGCAACATGAAGTACGAAATTGATGTTTTTAGTATCTGAAAACAAAAAGAACATAATTTCATTGTTAATTTTAGAAATAATAAGCACCACTAATTTTGACGTTTTACGGATTTGAGAAAAAACACATCATGTTTGGTTAATTCAATGTGCCAAGTGTGTATCGGGCCATGCGGATTTTTTTTATGTCAAAAGGTTGACAGACAAGCGAAAGGGCTGCCTCATGGAAAGTGGTCACCGTCGCCTATGAACATTGGCAACACCAGGAGGGTTGCCAAGTTGCCAAGGCGCTGCCAGCCCTGAAGTGCTCTTTGATGCTATTTTTGTAGAGTCCCAAAACCCCACATTGTAGCATCGACGGATTACTTCAGAGGGAAATTCACTCAACAATTTACACGTTCTCGGTAGGAACGAATCCGAAAATCACACCGTTGTGTAGGTACTGCCAGGTGTCCAGTCGGAGACGGTGGAATTTCTTGAAAGTTGGAATGTAGGGAGGTGACTATTACTCGTAAAGTTGTAGACCCTACATAGGTATAAACTGTGATAGTTTTCCTTCGAATTTTGTTATACAGGGTTAAATATATCTAACGCATAAATCGTCAAAGGTGAGTTAGGTACGTTAAGACTAACAACTTTTGTTCTATGACTTTTGCCAAAACGCAGTACATCACATGATAAGAAATAAAATCGTTCAAACGGGACTTCTATCAATTGTTAGCGCTACGTTTTATAGGTATATTTTTACTATTTTTTACATAGGTACAGACGTCAGCTGTTTACGTAACAGCCGGAGCGGGGGGGGGGGGAGGGGAACACGCAGAGCGCCGTCAAGCGCCTCGTCTAAAACTAAGTATTTACAACTAGTGATGTGTTTA
The DNA here is from genome assembly GCA_036365455.1 of Macrosoma leucophasiata. Taxonomy (NCBI): domain Eukaryota; kingdom Metazoa; phylum Arthropoda; class Insecta; order Lepidoptera; family Hedylidae; genus Macrosoma; species Macrosoma leucophasiata. Next base: position 319,720 of record JAWQUS010000004.1, on the reverse strand, counting down.
TTTAGACACTCAATGTGAAGTAAAGAACTATTAGAACTGCAAATTCTATTTATTATTTTTTGTATGGTAAAAAAAAATATTGAGTGAGAAAAAGTTGTATAACAAAAGTGTTAGTCTTGATGAGCCAAAGCCTCCCTTTAAGAACTATGCGTTGGTTACAAATAACCCTGTATATGCTACCATGAATTTGTTTACAGGTCTAACTTACATCGTTACTTTTGACTCCAACAAAAAACTTACTTAATTTTAAATATGGAATATTTTACAAACGGATTCTAATTGAAGTATGGGTTTCTCAAATCTAAATATTTTTAAAGAGCTATCCAACAATACCCTATATTATGGGATGCTGTCCCCACTTTAAGTGAAAAATCCCAAAAAAAATAGCAAATTATTGTAGCGCCACAGTTCCAGAGCACTCAACTCAACATTAGTTAAAGTGTTGGGATCCTGGGCGTTGACATATCGAATGAGGTGCAGTTTCAGGGTCACATTGAGGGTAAGACTAAGCTGGCATCTAAGAAGCTCGGGGTACTAAACAAGGCGAGGTAGTATCACATCGGGGCAACTTCAACACCTCTATAAAGCTCAAGAGAGGCCCCATTTGGTATATTAAAATTTCTTCTTTGGACGGGAGCCCCGAAATACCAGCTTGGTCTCCTTGACCCCATTAATATAATTATAAGCGATGAAAATTATTGTAATGTATGATCTATCTTCATGCCAGGTCTCTAACGGGGTAGGCAGAGAGCGTAGAGCACCAGATATCCCGGTCCTGACGTACCTCTCGTGCCTCGTCTACCTTCATCGTTCTCTTCATATATGCACGCCGATTCCGAGTCTTACTTTCGACCACCATCAGACAGAACTCGACATATTTGGTCATGGTAGAGGCCCAGGAAGACCAAGACTGACCGTCTTGGTCTTCCTGGGCCTCTGCAAATTAATAATTATTGTAATAATTTGCAATATATTACCATTGAGGAAAAAAAAGGTTCTTAAATTTTTTGACTTCAGTTATTACCGGGAGTTGAAATAAAACAATTTCTACGGGATTATAGATGCAGAAAGGTACCAAAAACTTGAGGGTGATTTTTAAAAATAATTTTACATACGCGAGACGCGAGATCAATCCTTAGCTAGTTTTAGACATCTATTTCAATTAATTATTATGATGATCATAATAACCACCTTAGGTACATGGATGGTAATAGGAAGTTAGTACTAGTAAGCAGTTTTACTGGTGGTAGAGCTCCAGTGACGGAGCTCGCGGGCGTAGGCACCACCGCATTACCTAATATACCTACTAATTGCTAAATGATAGTGTCCAGAACTATCCTATTCCGGTCAGGTGGTAATGTACGGCCCTGTAATTTCCGGCACAGAGGCATAACACCTTAGGCCTCAGGAGTAGTAACGCATCTACATTTTGACCTTGGTCTTTGTGTTTGTCTATAGGCTGCAGTCATCACTTTACATCAATGTGAAATGCAGGCTTGTTTGCCAATTCCATTACATAAAAAAAAAGTGTAGTCTTCTACACAAAAAACGGCGGTCAAATTGCAGATACGTTGCCACTACTGAAGACTTAGTTGTTTTGCCTATACGCGGATATACATTCTGCTATCCACTAACTAAAACGCCGCTAACCCACACCAAATTTTCGTTTTTTAATTGTATCTAATGTAGTTTAAAATGATCTATCGACCTATCTTGGAAACGGTACGGCAGGGTCGGTCCGCCATTGGTCTTCGGTTCTGGAGGCCTCCACAGGTCGACTGAGGTTTGATTTTTGGAGCCCACGGAGGGAAATGTCGTTTGTTTTGGTTCGCGAATGCTTCTTGATAAGTAATAGTAATTTGAGTAATCAAATCTCTTACCAAATGTAAATTGTGTCCCTCCACACTCGCATATCATCACAGTCTTGTTCACGGCTATGAAGAAGAAAGAAGAATCGAATGGATCTTTACAGATACTTTCAAAACGTCAAGAAATTATAAATTACCTAGAGTGTATAACCATTTCATATAGTTAAAGCAAAAACATATTAATATCTACTTAATTAAAATTAAAATTTAAAGAACTTAGTTAATATATCATTATCACAAAATTTTGCAATTCCTTCAATGATGATAAATGAAGAAAAAGAAAAACTTATCGGTCAAGATCAAAGTCATCCACTTAGCAGAGCTCCAAGTGCAGTCACTACTGAGAGGAACTCCGCTACTCACACAACAAACTCAGTAAGAGCTCTTTTAAATGAGAGCTTAAATCTAGTACAGATTATCATGAAAATCAAATAATGTGAACGTTCATAGCATAGATGCAAATAAACTGCTATCTACTAATGAGAACAGACCAGTCCCCACCAACAGCACCCGTTCACGAGTATGACGCATGTGACAGCCATTGCCCTCCTCGACAATTTTAGAGGGAAGTGAGCAACCCGCCACACGACGCCGCCAAAGGCATGATAAGATAAGATATCATATGCCTCTGCCTTACCTCTGTGGCTATGATGGCCGACGACGTGATTTCCGACAAGACGATGTCTTGTACGCTACAACATCTACACTCATGTCGCGGGCTTTCGCGGCTATTCGCGCCGCGAGTGCAGAGCAGACTTTCGAGTAGACGCCACGCAGAGACAGAGAGGATAAAGACGTTATTCTTGCCTGGGGTGTCAATGGATGCAACTCCGGCACTAGGCGGGGTCCTAGGGGCCTCCAAATGCCGCCCCGGGCCTCAGATGATCTTAGTCTACCACTGTGTAAGGGTCTTTTTTTTCACAGAGGAGTAGAAAGACCCAACGATATTAAATATATGAAATTATTGAGGACCTCACTGGCGGTCTTGCAGTCTTGGCCGCATAGAGAAATCAATGATCCCGTGTCGATCTACCCCCTTTTGAGCAGGTTGCTCATGTACGGGACGGAGTTGGTCTGCTTTATACCCGGCTTGCTGTATCTGCGGAACAATATCACCACTCTCAGCTTCTTCGACTTCGGTCACACAGTTATTACTGTACTCGTGAACTTTATCGCAATCGTAAGTGTGTATAGTAAACAACAAGAAATATTCCACATCGACCTTAGGAAGGAGACTTCGGCTTATTTCGGGTCTGTAGAGCGTTATCTCTTTCGCACCATACCTATTTATCGTTTGTCCACCATTTTGACCAATACTGGACTATCACTTCTTACGTAGGCAGTGTGCAACAGAGATAACGCTCTACGAAGTCGAAACTAGCCCATTGTCACTTTCATAGGCTCGATGTGCGATATTTTTTGATGAGCACTGTAATAAACTTGTTTCGTCCTAAATACAAATGCTATACCACGTTGTCGGACAAATCAACAACAAGCTTGTAGCAACAAGAGGCACCTCTGACGCGGAGTCTTCGCACTATGAATCTCATTGCTAGAGATATAGATGTATTCACTTGTTCTCTGAGTGAATTTACGAAGGTAGCTTTAGGTGTCGTTAGTTTTAAGTAATGCAATACAATTAGCAATCATACTTAATTGAATGACAAAATGCGTGGTCGTTTGGCTGCCGTCACATAAGCGTAAGGTGCAAAATTCATTAACTGTTCTTAATTGCAAGCTCAGATTTAGCATGAAATTCACAGACCGCACTTCAACTTTACTTTGAGCAAAGAATATGCTTAGAACTGTCAAAACTCATACTTTACTGTTTAAGCAGTTTGATGGAAGTAAAGTCGTAGTACGGTCTGTGAATCTCAACCTTAGACTAAGGTGTTGTAGAGTTAGTGAAGATTGGTCCGCATAGTTAGTTCGAAACTTGACTGTACTCATAAGGAATATTTGGCGAAGATAGAAGAAAGAAGAAGAAGAATTTGCTTATCTGATATAATCCAAACTCAAGTTATATGGGTTCAAAAAAACGACGAAACGTTTGGAGTAAAGTTAGATAGAGTGCTTAACTTGGCTCGTTTGTCGGATTTAACTAAGTAGGTATCTAAATAATGTTACGTTTGCAGTCCCGCTTAACCATGACATTCTGGGACAAATATAAATATTTCATGGCAGACTGGGTAAACGAGATTCATCTGTTCCATTATCAAGATAAATCGGAATATTCGAAGAAGGTATGATTATAGCAATTATTTTACAATTTTTTTCCGATACAGTTTTCTTGTCGGAGTTTGAGGGCGTAGATGCTACCGCATTACCTAATCTACCTGCTGTCACGGCAGTGTTCAGCACTATCGTGGTCCGATTAGATGGTAATGTATGGCACCGTAATAACTATCACAGAGGCACAACAACTGAGCCTGAGGGGCGATAACTCGCAACGGATTTGCATTTATAACTATGGTTTTTGTGTAGACGTCCATAGGCTACAGTCGTCACTTACCAATCTTACCAAATGCATCCTTTTTGCCACCCTCATTTGAAAAAATCTGTCATTTACCTATTTTTTTTTACCAATTTACAGACTTACTTACTCGTCCACAAAATGTGTCACTTCTTGACCACGGTGACAATCACCCAAATGACTATAGGCATAACAACCTTCAATCTATTACCAATGTACCATAACTTCGCATCGGGAGCATACAAGGAAGACAAGCCTGAAGACTACAAATACGAACATGCGGTGTATTACGCGACTGGCTTCGACTATCAAACCAATTTCAATGGATATCTGGTGGTTTTCACCTTCAACTGGTATATATCCAGCGTAAGCTCCGGCTGTTTGTGTATTTATGACCTCCTGGTGTCATTAATCGTGTTCCACGTCTGGGGGCACATGCGGATCCTAGTGTACACTCTGGAGCACATCCCTGGGCCCCAGGACAACGGGCCGGGTAAGATGTTCACGCCAGAAGAAATGAACATAGTTGATAAGCAACTTATGGAAGTCATCGCTTATCATCGAGAAATCATGACGTGAGTAGATTTGAACATTACAATTTAGACTCATTACTTCAGCCGAAAGACGTCCACTGCTGAACGAAAGCCTTCCCCAAATATGCCAACAACACCATTGTACCGGTTGTGCGTCATAAGGAAAGAATAAGCTAATTTAGACGAGGTATTACCGCAGAAATAAAGCACTGATGTGACTGATTGGGACTTTTTTCCATGGTACTGATTATACACGATACACATGATCTTCGCATAGCGAACCATAAAGGAAATACACCACGCAACTTCACCTAACAAAAGAAATATTTCTTTACCGTTTTTTCAAGTTTTTTTCATGGACATTGTTAGGTAACACAACGTTACTTTAGGCCTGTGAATGAAGGGGTACACAAAGATAATGCATGCACTCAAGCATACATGAAAGCACCCACGAGCCAGTTACGTTTTGAGACAAAGTTATAGGATGCGTCGTGGCGAGCCTATTGCTATCTCCAAGCACATTACTTAACTCCGAGAGTGGCATAAGGAAAAATTCCAATATTACATACGTAGTTCTGACTCGGGGATCGAACCCAGGACCACATCATAGATAGACCTTAGATACTACATAAACGATATACCCAAGTACATAGATTCTTTTTGCTGGCCAAATACGACATGGCTGGTGTAAGATGGTCAGATCATGAAGAGTCGCCATATTACGACGTGCCCAGGCATATCACGAGGTGGCTAATCCGGATAAGCCAACGATCCCATGCGTCCTACGACGTAGTATATTTAGGTATATTATGGTACACTATCTAAGTTTTACCCAAAGAGCTTTAGATAAAGATACAGGCAACACTTTGAATACTTATTCGAAGCGATACAAAACTATATATATTATCCCCATCAGTGTGAGTCTCGCACCTTACCCTATTATAAAAAGAAGTCAGACCACACTTGTTGGTGTTTGACTCACACTGTTCAAAGTATTTTCTCCATCATTACTTACCTACCTATAGGTATCGTCATTTCAGCCGTAAGGCGTCCCCAACTTACGGCCCACAACAAGACCGTGCAGCATTTTGGGGAAAATATTCCAAAATCGCCACGGCATGTTTTGGCGATCGCAGTGGTTGTAATTTGTCGCGGCACGCTGCTGCCCATCTTGCGTGACTGCACTAATAGATGAATTCTCCTCCACGTGTGGGCGGTGGGGTCGTCACGTCCCAACGCCTTCCGGTCATCTAAATAAGTTATTAAATATTCTTTTATCAATAAACACAGGTTCACAGCAAGGTTGATGGACGTATTTGGGCCCGAATTGTTAGTTTATCAAGCGTTCCATCAGATTGGTGGGTGCGTGCTGCTGCTCGAGATTTCGCAGCTGGTGACTAACTTTATATAATTTATAACTGTTATTAGCTTTTATTTTATTTGACTCACCTGCTGATACGCTTTTGTCCTTTCGCACCGTCTTGAGAGCAATGGCTATATCGATTCGCTAGCCATGATTTTTGTCGAGTACCTACCCATATCATATACACCTATTCTTTTCCTTTTCTTAAAGTGCCACTTCTCTACAAAAGTTGGCGACCATCATGGTAATCCTAATTTTTGAAGCTGCAGCACGAAATAGAGAACGAATGCTTATGTTGATTCATTCTCTCAAATTTTTCAACTAGGATGTTCTTCTTCTACCAGGTCCCCTTTTGCCCTGAATCTTGCTTTGCAATATCGATTAGAGTATTCGGTATTTATCACCTCTCATTAAAAGTAAGAAAAACTGCAGCTTCCTCTTTTTGATAATTCTGAGTAATTCCACTTTTTTAATTCATTTGACGCAGTACCTCAACATTAGTACGAGTACATACTCGTACTTAACTTTTTGAACCCATGGTATTCTTCTGTATGGAGCATACGTCTGTATGTCCACATTTCGATCGCTTCAAGTTTTGAGCATAATGCTGAGGTTAGAGTCCAACTGTCCATTCTTATAGTACATCTATACTAATATTATAAAGAGGATACATTTGTGTTTTTGTATGTATGTTTGTAACGTTTTCAGACAAAAACCACTGGATCGTTTAGAAAATTCTTTCACATTACATTCGTTACACCCGTGCGAAGCCAGAGAGAGCCACTAGTAATTAATAAATTATATTCATCTTCTTTCATTTCAGGACGTCAACGCTTTAGTTCGTTTCGGAACACTCGGATTTTATGTTCATCAGCAGTTACTTCAAATATCCATTATATTTGAACTTCTGGGCTCAATGGTAAGTAAAGTCCTGGGCTCTATTGTATCCTGCCTGTCGGGTGCTTAGTTTTCCATCAAGTAGGATGCAGCTTATGAGACTCCGGTAGAAATTATTTGTTGTGTCCAGTATGACGTGAGGGAGACGCACTCTCAGTTGAAATACTAACGTAAATAAGAAATTATTTTATGTACAACTTTCTTTTCTTAAACGCAGATCTGTTGAAAACGGAATCACGTGATTGCCCTGTTGGCAATTTCGACAAGTGCGGCGTAACTTCACGTACGTACATACGTCTGACCGTATCTTTGACGAATCCATCCACTGGACGAACACAGTCAAATATCTAAGCGTGACACTTGATCGGTGTCTAACTTTCGCTCCACATGTCAAGGCAGCTCACGCTAAGGCTGCATTCGTGTTATCACAACTTCATTGTTTATTAAACAAGATAAGTAAGCTATTGGCACGGAATAAACTTCGCGCATATACAGCATGCATAAGGCCCAACAATTATGTTACGCGTCGCCAGTCTTTGCCCACGCGAAATATTCAACAATATATATTATAGTCTTCAGACGTTACGCGTCGTCAGTCTTTGCCCACGCGAAATATTCAACAATATATATTATAGTCTTCAGACTTTCCAAAATCGATTTTCATGTACATCCATAGGCGCGCCTTGGTACGCACGTAAAGTAAAAGTCTATATATCGATGCCAACTTACCTGCCATTCGGAAGTTAATGAAAAGAGCATCCATTAGATATTTTGATACTACGAGTGGCAATCCGAATCCGCTTACTCTGATTAAGCTCCGAACTAGAGATTAAGGATCTTAAACTGCCCTGATAGCCCGCGACCCGGGAATCGAAGCTCAGGACCCCAGCGTAGTAGTGGTGGCCTGCTATCACTACCACCAGGCTACTGAGATAGTTGATAAATAATTGTCAGACTGACTGATCCTAATTTGGTGGTGTTTTAGAACGACCAGATGCCGGACGCGGTGTACAGTGTGCCGTGGGAGTGCATGGACAACCGGCGCCGGCGCGTGATCTATCTGTTCCTTATCAAGGTGCAGCGCCAGGTCGACCTGCGCGTTGTGGGCATGCTGCAAATCGGCGTCAAGACCATGGCCACTGTAACATCGCTCATTGTTTTTTTAATGTCATACAGTGGCAAACAAACATTTTTTTCTTAGGCTGAAGCGCCTCCTGCGCTCGCTCATTGCCCGGTGAAGTAGACAAGTGCCCTCTTGAGATGTACCGCCTATGTATATCAGACAGTCCTTAAATTTTAAACATTGTAGAACGAATTGTTGGGATTGACGTTGAAAGGCTGCCTGCAAGAGGTGATGCGCTAATTTCAATTGACCCTGTATGTAGTAGGCCTTACAACTTACGAGTAATTGTCGCCTCCCTACATTCTACCTTCGCGTTCGTTCCTGTCCAGTGTCCAGTACCTACGTGTAAATTGTGGAACGACCTACCCTCAGAAAAAAACGCAGACGAGTCCTTCAGTTCAACTCCCCTGGTATTGCAAATGTTTATAGGCGACGGTGACCACTTTCCATCAGGTGGCCCGTTTGCTTGTCTGTCATCTTTTTCACATAAAAAATTTAACAACCTGAAACCTGAAATGTTTCTTCTTAAATCCGTAGAATTTCAGAATAAATGTACATTAATCAATATCATTTCACCCGAAGCTGCAGGATAGAACAGCTGGACCAAAGCCCATGAAGGGGATATGCCATAATCGCCACGCTTGGCATGCGGATGGGCGACCGCAGTGGCGGTAGTTTTATCGCAGGACGCTGCTGCCCGTTTTGCGTTATTGCATTTATTACCGCCCCATTAGAATGGTTTGACAGCCATTCTATGGTTGACTGACTGCACTAGTAGAGAATTCTCTTCCAGAAGAAGAAAATTCTTCTGCTATTGGGCGGTGGTCCCAATGCCACCAAAATTAAATGTAATTTAATATTTACAAATTTAACAATTAAATTATTTTTTTTTTATTTCAGATACTAAAAACATCATTATCGTACTTTATGTTGCTGCGAACATTGGCTACAAAATGATTTTTCAATTTTCTTTAGGGTAAAGTAGGGTTCTTTAGGGTTAACAAAATAAAATAACTTGAATATAGCGACGAAATTATCGTTTTAATCATCTCATTTTCGCTGTGGACATTGGTATATCACAATCTCTCTTTAATTAAAATTATTCAAACATGAACATTACTGGCAATTATTGAATTTAAATTGAAGTTTAATTAAATCAGTCGATTGTATCACTTACACTTAACGTAAAACAAAATTAAAAACAATAATACAAGATTTTTAACAAATTACCAACTTAAAAAAATATAAGAAGGGATGTGTATCAAAACTGGAATATCTAGGGCTCCACCTTCAACAGCAACAGCTAGTAATACTTAAAAAAAATTTTGTTTGAAATTTTTTAAAGGCATAAAGATGGCTCTTGCTAGGTTTATCAAACACGTATAGGTACCAATATTATAGGTCCAAATGAAAGGTACATAGACAGAGATACTATTATGTGTACTGTAACACTATACTCCACTTAACCTTACTTAGAATAAGAAATAACAGATTGAATTACTCACATAGCCTACACCCCCACCTGTTTTTAATATACCCTTGCATCTTTCTGACATTGCGTCACTAATTGTTGATGCACATTATTGTTTATACCTTTGTTACTAACCTTGGTCTAGGAAGAAGGTTAAATAATAATTAATTATTGTAATAAAATATTGTATTATTTACGTCAATTTTCTTGGGGATGGGAAGGGAATGGGACTGAAAAGATATTTATTACAATGCAACATCCCATGACATGATGGTAGGTTCACAGGTTAATTATTTGTCATATTTGTTACTAGCGACCCGTCCCGGCTTCGTATGGGCAGCATTTACTATATTGCGAGGATGCGCCCGACTATTTTGGCAAAAACCGTGATATCTCGATCTCGATATATAAACCTTCCTCAGACCTTCCAGACCAGACCTTCTTGCCAACGTTTTAAACAGGACCAGAATCCGTTCACAACTCTCCGAGATTAGCGCATACATACCTACAGATATTAGGTAATGCGGTGGTGTCTACGCCCTCGAGCTTTTGCACTGGACCTCTACCACCAGTGGCCTTTCTGACTGGGGCAGGTAAAAATGACACGTATAAATTATTTTGCAAATTAATCTAACTTAGTAGCTACTGACTTAAATACTGTTATAATTGTTAATTTATGTACCCACATAATGGTATGCTACTTTATACAGGGTGTCCCAGAATGCGACGTCAAGCCGGTACTGGGTGATAGGTCAGGTTATAACAGTCATCAGAAAAATACAAAAAAATATCTATGTCATGTATTTTAAAAATTATTACCATTTGGAAAAAAATACAGAAAATGTACACCTTGTAATGCATTTTTAATTCCCGTTTTTACAAGCGTAACGTACTGTCGTTGAACACGGTCAAGATGGATGCTAGTGATTATTGTGTCCGCTCGCACTAGTCGAATAGCATCTATTCGTCTCACACATAAGCGGCGTCACTCTCTGTCTCGTTCACACTTCCTAAAATTACTCTCTCCGTCTCTTTCATACTAGAATTGAAAAGTTACCGTTACGAGGGAAAGCTTGGGTACATTAAATAATTTTAAAATTAAGTAATAAAAAATGGATGAAAACCGGTTCCGTTCACAAAAAAAATAATTGACAATAATCTAAGAAATAATGTAGCAAGTGTCAAACCATTTTGGAATCCTCATTAAATGCGCCAACTTTTAAAGCTACTTGCCCAACCAGTGTAGTACAATTTTTTTCCAGTAGACTCAGTTGAAATTGATCAAAAAATTCAATTTCACTTTTGATATGGGAATAATGTGTCATTTTCTTTTAAAATTAGAGCAGTTGGGTTAAAATATTAGACTACAAGGTACAGAAGCATTAGTCAGGGTTACAAAACAATAAAAAAAATATTAAAAAGTGGAAATTTGTAAAAACGGGAAGTAAAAATGCATTACAAGGTGTACATTTTCTGTATTTTTTTCCAAATGGTAATAATTTTTAAAATACATGACATAGATATTTTTTTGTATTTTTCTGATAACTGTTATGACCTGACCTATCACCCAGTACCGGCTTGACGTCGCATTCTGGGACACCCTATAAGTTAATTACGCCAGCTGCCTATTCATTACTTGTAATCATAAACGTAATTTCATGTTGGTAAATACAATGTAGAGACGTAAGTATCCCATTAAGGACATTACTTACCAAGGCGACCTCGTACCGAGACACATGGCATGACAAAAACCATGGCCCAACCGGCTAATCCCCCCCCCCCCCTCCACCCTCCACCCTTACGCCCATGCAGCCCGGAACAGACCAGTACAGAGGTAAATGCATGCGTTCAATAATACATGCAAACACGCACGATTAGCCCGGTTCGTTTTGGCCCATGTACCTAACAGGTGGGGAGCCTATTGACATCTCCGGGCACATTAGGAAACTTCGAGGTTCTGGGAAACTTCCAGAAAATGGATAAATCCCAATAGAACCGGAGATAAAGGATTTTACACCGTTCTCTCTAATACCCCCGACCCGGAATTCGAACCCAGGACCCCAGCGTAATAATAGTGGCCTGCTACCACTAGGCTTCTGAGGCAGTTAGTGTTTATTGTAAATATTTGAATGCGTAAGAGAAGAGGCACGCCGTTAGTCGCATGAAAAAATCGTGCCTCAGTCTGTCATCAGTATAAACGGTATAATCATCGCATATTCTAAAAATTATCCATTACACAGAACTTTTAATATTATGTTACGAAGTCATAGTAATCGGTTAATTTTCCATTCCTCGTCATTCTACTGAACTTCGTACTGTATTGATACTGTTTATGGCGTTAGCAAGATGTGGAGTAGTGACGCCAATGAGATGTAAGTTGGAATATACCGGAGGTCCACTCTCACCAATTTTCCTCTCCAAATCCTACTCTATACTAACACACTTTGAATTTACTGTGTTTTCGCTATTATAGTTAATGAACGTTTAATGTAGGTACTTATTTATCGAAACGTTCTTGTTGTCTGAGGGTGAGATCAAAAGTTTTAGGAATCGGGGTGCATATATGAAGAGAATGATGAAAATAGAAGAAGCACGGGAGGTATGTTGGGACCGGGATATCTAGCGATTCATATGATGGCGTGAAGATACATACATACATTCCTAAGTAAATTCGTCTTAGGTTTCGAGAGTTTCAAAAGGATTAATGTCGTTCTACATCGTTAATAGTTTTTAAATATAGTTATGGTGCCATCGAGACCACAGGTCCTCCAGATGCAGTGCAGTCGTAAAATTTATCACTCCTAAGGGTGGAGTTCAGGATCCTGCATTGAGAACCCAGAGCTCTACCATCAAAACTTATCAAGCTGGAATTGCCGATATATTAAAAATACCTCCAATCTTTTAGAATTCGAAAAAAGATTTAGTTTTTCAAAATCACCTATTCTACAAATCACTATCTTGATAGATAATGAATTCAAAATTCTCGAATCCAGAACGACTTGAAACTTCATCGTGTATGTTACAGGTAACCGAATTATGATAGTGCTGAACACTACCATTTATCGGCAGATAGATTAGGTAACACGGTGATACGCCTACGTCCTCAAGCTCCAATTGGAACACTGCTATAATTAAAAATCTACTTAATAAAACACACTTTTCAGCGGCATAACAAAGCCTCAAGATTTAAAATACATGAAATTATTAAGATTCTGGTTGCATATAATTCGTGCGTGGCCCTTCAAAGCGATCGGCGAAGTGGAGCCGAAGCGGCAATTTGCTGGCAAATGCTACATATTTTTCATGGTAACTGTGTGCCTGCTGCCCGGCATACTGTACTTGCGTGAAAACATCAGTAAGGTCAGCTTCTTCGAGTTAGGAAACACATACATTACCGTGTTCATGAACACCGTGGCTATAGTAAGTATTTTTTAATAGTTCGGAAAGAAACGTGCAGTTCACATTGATGGTTAGTGGGTGTTTAGTGCAGGATAGATATTTTCACAAAAACAGGAGTTCTAACCAAAATTAAGATACGTTATTATATTAAGGTACAAATCTTTGGACTACGACACCATATTAGTATATTCACTCAGTACAGAGTGACATTTATGATTGTGATTTAATAAATAGTGACTGTGTAAACACATTGTGTTCAAGTGTATCTCGTGGTTGAGTTTTCAAAAAAATTGGAAATTTACCGTACACTCTAGAAGAAATGCATTTCAAGGAGACTACAGAGAATCTTATTTTTGTAGAAAGACTACGGTAGCTTTGGAATTTTTGTCCAATGATTATAAAAATAAAATAAAATAGCAAGCATCACTCCAGTGCTGCACAGGCAAGAAATACTAATTACCATTGGTATAATTATTACTCTGTCTGAACTATCCAGACCAATACTACACCTAGAAACTATTAGACAGACATAGAGATTAGTTCAAATGTTAACAGTAAAAAAATTACGTCTGGCATTTGTGTTGCAGTTTCTATCGTAGTATATACTTAGCTTTATGATCTACGCAAGCTTGTCTCTGTCATAGACGTAGTATTGTATTAAATCTAAGGTCTCAGTTATATAAAGGAGATGTTGCGAGCTCGGTTCTCTGGTTCTGTGGTTCGTACACGTCCTCAAAAAATGGGTAAATAAAAGAAGAATAGGAAAAAAATACATTAGTCACATTTAATTCAAACGATTTTGTCATTTTCAAGTATATTCAACATGGCGGCGATACAGCCGACGCTTAGGATCAATCAATTTCGATAGTATTTAGAAAATATTACTTTTTTCTCCAAGTACTAAATAATCAAAAAACAATTTAAAAAATAAAAATGTCAAAATGACATCGCCCGCCATATTCGCCATGTTGGTTTTGAGTTGAAATTCTTACTGCAAATAATGTTTTGTAACTGCAAACAAAGCTAAATATGTGAAAATATGCAGTAAAAAACGTTTTTATATTGATTTTGCCTGTTTAATGATATTGCGTACAATACATGGCCGGAGGTCCATACATTTTTGCAACATCTCCTTTCAGCGTACCCGTCTTACTACTATTCGGTACGTTAGCGCTGTCATCTATCGTCTCATTATTAACTATTTTATGACCGTTTATTTTATGACTTAGTTCCTTATTTGAATTCACCATTTTTCTTTAAGCTTCTCTGTTTCAAAATGTCCTTAGCTACGTGCGCTTTCGGACTTCTCTTCTGATATTCTACCACCAATAATGACTGCCTAGTAATCATCTAAACAAAGATTTCTAAAAGTTTTATAATTCGTTTTTAATATTTAGGACCAATTCCAGGCAAGAGTTTGTATGTTATTCATGAAAGACTACGAAAATGTAATGGCTGAGTTTGTACATCGTTTTCATCTTTTCCATCACAAAAATCGCTCGGAATATGCAAAGCAGGTAATTGAGTCGGTTTCTATTAGTTTAATTTAAATAAGATCCACAAAATAACATTATATCTACCTATCTACTTATATGACCCCGTAAAAACAATCACAAACGCAGATCAACATAGCCTAGAATTTTTTTATAGGCTGCAGTATTCACATACCATCCATGTGAACTGTATACTTGTTTCTTTTTATGTAATGGAAGTGGCAAACAAGCATGCAGTTCACATTGATGTTAAGTGATGACTGCAGCTTAAAGACATCCATTAGAATACCAGCGCTGCACTGCTGCAGGAATCAGCTGAGATGGGAGCCGTTTTTTGACTTCATACAATCAAACATGTATTTTATTTTATTACTATAGTTTAGATGTTGTGTGTGGGCCAAGATAAAGCTTTTTTTCTTTCTTCTTTCTGTTCTTTCTTCACGACCCTCTAAAAATCTGCTGAGCTCGTCCAAAATCTTGACCTAGTACCGCGCCTGTAATTAATTCTTCTATTTCTATTTGCAGATGCACACAACTGTCCACAGAATGTGCACATTCTTCTCTTGCTTCATGTTCTTCGAGTTGTGGTTGGGAGACATTCCATTTCACTTGATACCACTCTACGAAAACATATCGAATGGGGTGTTCAAAGAAGATAAGCCAGATAATCTTACCTATAAGCAGTCCGTATACTATGCTCTACCCTTCGACTACGAACGAAATTTTAAGGGCTACCTTGTGGTCTTCTTCTTTAATTTGTATATTTCAGTAATATGCTGCACCTGCTTCTCAGTATTTGATCTACTCATGGCACTCCTGGTTTTCCACATGTGGGGACATATGAAGATTCTTATTTACAACTTGGAGCATCTTCCACAACCCAAAGATAAGGGAATGGCTGAAATCTATTCTCCTGATGAGATGAAGTCGATTAACTTTTTGCTGAGAGATTTAATAAACCATCACATACAAATAATTAAGTGAGTAACTGTATACTTAATAATATTATCATTCAAATTCAAATTATTTATTGCATTATGTCATATGGGTACATAGGTGGTTTTGTACAATGACACCCTGTTAGGACATAGCAACATAAGAGGGGAAGCTTATGTAATAAGGGGAAAGTTAAATATTATCATTTATTTAGGTTAAAAATGTATATCATTTGAAGGTTTCGCTCAAATAATCCTGAATCCCTATTATAAAGAGGTAATATTTTTATTTTCGGAAATTATTATTATTTCATTTTATTTCAGATACAAGTCCATACAAGTACATAAGAATCAATCAATAATATCTAATTATAATTAATTCAAACTTACAAAATTCAATTACTTACTAAAATATTTTGGATTTCATTAATAATTATAAAGTACCTGGTTGACCGAGCTTCGCTCCGTAGCGATTTTTGAAAATTATATTTAGTATGAATTGCATACTGAAGAAATATGAATAAAAACAATTGATTTTCTTGGTCTAACCTCAAATCAAACACTTCTTCTTTGCTAAAAATACGACTAACGTTAGTAGACTAATGGTTCTTCTATTCATCAATAGATGGCGTTAGTCGTCGGTTATGAAGAAAATTTATTATTAACTTGGAACCGAGCTTTTCTTAGACCTGGAACCTAAATAAATCGATTTCTTGACCCGAAAAACCCCTAATCTAGATTAGGGGTTTTTCGGGTCAAGAAATCGAGTTTCAAGAAAATCGTTGGAGCCGTTTCCGAGATCTTGATTCTATATATACAAGAATTTCTCGTTTAAAGGTATTAGATTCTGAACCGAAAACTGAACCGGAAATACTGAACCGATCGTGAAAATTTTTTCACCATCTTCTTCTTAAAGGCTTCACTATTCAGGAGTGCTATTTGTTATTGGTGTTAGTTCGTTTTTGAGAATGGGCGTGAGGCAGATCTGCCATCCGAGGATATTCTATCCTAGGATGGATTATATTGATAGTCGAGACTGATTATTGACTTGTAAAGATTTTTATGAAATGCCTGTCTCAGTGTCCTAGTGGTAGCAGGTCAATACTACTACGCTGGGGTCCTAGGTACGACTCCCGGGTCGGGAGCTCGCAGAGATAATGGTGTAAAATCCTTCATGTCTGGTTCTATCGGGTATATTCATTTTTGGAAGGTTTCCCAGTACCTCGAAGTTTGCTAATGTGCTCCGAGATGTCAACAGGCTCGCCGCCTGTTACATACCTCGAAGGTGGGTAATGTGCTCCGAGATTTCAACAGGTCCGCCACCTGTTACATGGGCCAAAAACGTAACCGGCGAATCGTGGGGTTTTGCATGTATGCTTATTAAAATTGTAGCCTTCACTATATGCCTTCCTAATTCGGTAACTCGCAACCGAGTACCGTTGCATAATCTTGGCGCATCCAGGTTACGCATTAACAAAACGGGTACACCTACCTTTAATTCCAACTTGTGTGATGGCACCCCGGACAACTCTAAAGAGTTTAGGAACTCTACGGGATAACTTGTAGTGTCATCGGATGACATAACTGTGTCAATGGAATTCGTTATATAATTAACCTATTTATATAATTTGTCATAATTAACTGTAAGTAACCTATCTATATAGTAATTGAATTATCAATGAAGTAATTCGTATAAATGAAGTATCTTTTTGTACGTGTAACTCCTAACCAAAAAGAAACCTGGCAATAACTAACCTTAGGCCTATATTACTTAAAGTAGGCGACCATACGTTTTTATCAAATCGCTAGTGCCTTAAAAATTCGCAAAACGGACACAACCGTCAACGACGTCTGCCCTCACGCGTCTGCCCGTGTTCGGGTCGCGCACTCAGCGATGAGCCACTTCTTCCCCACTGCACCTACCCCGCTCTCCCCACGCCCCGTTCGCCTGGCGCCGCTGCCGGTATTTATCACCGAAACGGTATTTATCGCCGAAATTGCTATGACTCTGCCTTTTAAATCTGTGATATCTTCGAAAATATTTATTTAATTTACATGCTGTAAAAAGCCATATTGATCTTTATTAAATGCACAATGTATTTAAGATACTTAATTGGATAAGGATTAATACTGTATTGCTTAAAATCGCTTCGTAAATAAGCCATTATTTCTCGTACAAAGTAAAGGATAAAAAATGGTTATTGTGGGTTATTCCTAAGAGATAAACATATACCATCACGGACTTTTTTGTAGACCTTTTTAAGTTGTACAATACTGTAGTAAATTGTTTTGATCTATCTTGTAGGATTCAGTCAGCGTTTGCAATGTAAGCGCAAAAAATGTGTTTTTTCTACGACCTCACATTAAAAACCTCAAAAATTGTAGCCTATGTGTTATTCTGATGTATAAGCTATAGCCTATGTGTTATTCTGATGTATAAGCTATATTGTGGTAAAGTTTCATTCAAATCCATTCAGTAGTTTTTACGTGAAAGAGTAACAAACATCCATACATCCATACTTACAAACTTTCGCCTTTATAATAGTAGTAGGATTTACTCCGACCAATGAGGAGTATCTACCTAGATGAAAATCCTACATTTTTATTGATATAGGTAAGACCTTTTAGTGAATCATTTTCAGATCATTTTTACTGGTGGTAGAGCTCCAGTCACGGAGCTCGCGGGCGAAGGCACCACCGCATTACCTAATATACTTGCCGCTAAATGGAAGTGTTCAGCACTATCGTGTTCCGGTCAGGTGGTAATGTATGGCCCTGTAATTTTCGGCACAGAGGCATAACACCTTAGGGCTTAGGAGTGGCAACGCATCTGCATTTTAACCTCTGGTCATTGTGTGGTTGTCTATAGGCTGCAGTCATCACTTGCCATCAATGTGAACTGCATGCCTGTTTGCCACTTTTATTACATAAAATAAAAAGATATTCCGATTGACGGGTTCACTTATATTTACTGGTGGTAGTGTTCCAGTGTAGGAGCTCGAGAGCGTAGGCACCACCGCATTACCTGATCTATCTGCCGCCAAATGGTAACTACATTGTAACATTGTAGACCGACAGACTGCCAGTGGCGTTCTCCGAGGTGCCGTGGCACTGCATGGACGTGAGCACGCGGCGGGCGGTGGCGGTGTTCCTGCTGCAGGCGCAGGCGCCGCCCACCCTCAAGGCACTGGGTATAGTGCCCATCGGCGTGAAGACTATGGCCACCGTAAGTGTGTAAACACACTATGCCGAAAATACGTGATCGAAGTTCGGCGGGAGTTATGTGCAATGCCTAAGAATAAGAATAAAGAATAAAATTATTATCATTACATTATTGATACATACATGTCTATTTGAAATACATATGACGATTAAAACTAGTGTTGACAAATTTTTTGTTAGACACTAGTATCCAGGTAAGATTTAACTTGTGTTGCAATGTGCAATGTTAATTGATTGCTGATGTGACTACACAATATGCCGAAATTACGTCGAATTTACACACAACAAGCTTGTTTGAGTGGCACTATTTTCATAAAATATTGATGGGCCATAAAATATCATGTGTTTTTTTCGAAAGATTATTTATTTTTTTTAAAGAGTCATTGGGTCTAGTTAGCAGAATTAAGATCGTACCAAATTCTATAATCAAATATTATTGTCGGTCAATAATGGTCTTAGTAATTGTTTTATTTAAAGAAAAATGGAAAGAAAAATTTGACTTCAGGCGAGACTCGAACTCGCGGCCTACTGGGAATCTAGTCCAGCCGCTCTTCCAATTGAGCTACTGAAGTCCTGCCCGATTTGTCAAATCTTTCCTTCACATTTAGTGCATTGCTTTATGGTAGCAGCAGCGCCATCTATTGCCAACTATGCTAGTTAGGCAACCGATATAATAGACTTTGCAGTTTATTGAATATCGTAAAGAAGTCGCTTTTACCCTTAATAATTGTTTTATATTGTTTCGCATTAACACATGCTTGTGAAATATTTTTTTTTTAAATAAAATATATTTCACAAGCATGTGTTAATGCGAAACAATATAAAACAATTAGTAATTGTTGTTGAATAAATTAACTCTAGACCGAGCCAGTGGTCCAGGGAATTGCCATTTAAAAAGTGGTTACTTGTAAATAGGTATGTGAACTGCTTTTTTGACTTTATACCTAAGTATGTTTTTCTTTTCAGATAATTAAAACATCCCTGTCGTACTTCATCATGCTGCGTACACTTGCTACAACTGAATAACACACGCCCACGTACAGGGTGCACCATTAGTAGTGATGAAAGTTATGGGTTTTGTTGCATTTAACACTTACAGTATTATAATAATAATGAGTTTGAGTTGTAACAGCGTACCTAATTTACTATTCTGTACATTAGGTACGCTGTTACAACTCAAACTCTGAATGCACATTTTAGTATAAATATCAAACTTTATCAAAATCAATAGATATAAAATTACAATTACTAATATAAGCTGGATTACATCAACGGCACACTACTTTTTTTTACGCATTGAAGCCCTCGTTGGCTACAGCCGTCTAGGGGAACAGACGGCGGGTAGTGTGAGACTCTTACTCACTAAAACCCCGCGGTGTTCCGACTCGTCCGCCATTAGTGGCGGGGACACGGGAACGCTTACGCACACATCCGCGATCCCGCCGGCGGAACACGTGCACGCCACCCACCTCGGGACCTCTCTCCATTTGGACGACGGACATCCCGTAGTCCGACGCCCAGAGGTCCCTGCCCAAACCACTCGCAACACCAGGCGTCCCAAGACGCCCGGGTAGAGGGGCTCAGGCACACAGTTCGGCCTCGAAGGAGCGGGAGCGTCGAAAGAGTTCGACCCTCAACCGCTCCCCCGCGGCCCCACCACGTCCCTATCCGACGGCGGGACCACCTGGCGGCTGGGGATAGGGTACAGGACCAACGACATACCCATACACCTCCTCCCCAGCCGTCTCCTCACGACAGCAGCGAGTGACGGGCAGAGCCACGCCAAACGCCGCTCCCTCGCTGGGTTCCTCTTAGGTTCACCGGTATGGGGACATCCACTACAAGGCGGAAACCTTCGAGGGGGGGGGGGCTACAAACAAGAACAAGAAACAGGCACACCCATTACATTAATAGTAGTAAAAATATTTTTTTTGGCACTTTATTTGTTATCTTTTATTGAAATAAAAACATTATTTTCTTCAACGGTCAACTTTATTGTTTTCTTTTGGGGGAAGGGGGGGGGCTTAATTTTTTGAGGGGTTCGCTGTCACCTAGATACTTTTCAACAGGGTTACGTGGACCCAAAAGCTTGAGAAACCCTACACTACAGAATCAGAATCAGAATCAGAAACTCATTTATTCATTTAGGGTGACAGGCACCTCTTATGACACGTCAAAAACAAACAAAATAAATTAAAGCGAATAACAATTGATATACATGTCAAACAAGATAAAAAATATATGTACAGTCAAGAATATCACTAAGATAAAACTTAATGTAATAAACTAATGTAAAAGTATATCAGTAGAATGTCTCTTTTCCCCTTTACAAACTGATAACAAAGAGTACAAAGAAAAGAAAAAGAGTCATTCTTTGTCATTCACCGGCAAAGTTCCAAAGGCCAATATGATCTGAGAAAAACTAGCCGGAAAAAACTCAGTCGGCTCTTTTAAAAATATCTCTTAGGCATATTTTTACAATTTTCCATAACTTAAACAAGCTTAAAATTAACAATATAATATCAACATTACACTTTGATTATTACATTTAACACCTTTGTGGAGCTAGATCAGCATTTAGCCAAACATTTCTATCCTTGAGATAGTCCTCGAGTTTAAAGTAAGCCTTTTTACATAGAGTGCGTTTAATTAATGCTTTGAATTTACCATCGGTGAGTTCAGCAATCCCGGCTGGGATCTTGTTATAAAATTCTACACTATATTTTAGGAAAGATGTATTAGTTTTCGTCAGTCGAAAACTTGGCAGAGACAACTTGTTCTTATTCCTCGTATTATAACTATGCCTATCGCAGATTTTATCAAACAGATGTAGATTTTTCCTCGCGAAAAGTATATTTACATAGATGTAATGGCAAGGGACTGTCATTATATTTATTTCTTTAAATAGTTCTTTCAAAGAATCACGACTACGTAAGTTATACATCGCTCTAATGGCCCTCTTTTGTAATACAAAAATTGATTGTATGTCAGCCGCTCGACCCCACAATAAAATACCATAGGACATGACACTGTGAAAATAGCTAAAATAAACAAGTCTTGCAGTGTCTATATCAGTTAATTGCCTAATTTTTCGAACAGCATAAGCTGCGGCACTCAGACGTTTCGCTAACTGCCTAATATGTGGTCCCCATTGTAACTTCGACTCAAGCGTTATTCCCAAGAAGGTAGCGTCATCAACAAATTGAATTTTGTCATTGTTTATAAAAATGTCTCCTTCTTTACTTTTTACATTAGGGAGGGTAAAACGGATACATTTGGTTTTTTTACTATTCAGTGCAAGATTATTGACAGTAAACCATTTATGTACTTCTCCTATGACCTTATTTACAGTATCGTAATCTGGATTCCGTCTGTTCATTTTAAAAACTATTGAAGTATCGTCTGCAAATAAAATTGTTTTGGGCATACTGTTAGGCATCAAATGAAGTAAATCATTAACGTAGACTAAAAACAGAAATGGTCCTAATATTGAGCCCTGTGGGACACCCATTCCTGTCTTTGCACCTTGAGATTTTACTCCATTCACTTGAACTACTTGTTCCCGATCCTTAAGGTATGATTGAACAAGTTGAAGAGCTTTATTTTCAAGTCCATAATGATCAAGTTTGCCAATTAATGTATTGTGGTCAACGCAGTCAAACGCCTTTGAAAGGTCGCAAAATATACCTATAGCATCTTGTGAATCCTCCCAAGCTTCAAAAATATGTTTTAATAAAGCAACACCGGCATCGGTTGTACAACGTCCTTTTGTAAAACCAAATTGCTGTTCGTGTAAGATGTTATTTGTATTGAAATGTTGCAGCAATTGAGTAAGCATCAGTTTTTCGAACACTTTACTGAGAACGGGCAGAATAGATACCGGTCTATAATTATTAGGGTTTTTATTGTCACCTGATTTAAATAGCGGTATAACTTTACTAAACTTTAATAAATCTGAAAAGACTCCCTGATCAATACATAAATTAAAAATTGATGCTAAGTAAGGAGCTAAGGTATCTATAATCGACAATGCAACTGACAAAGACAAAGCATTCTATAGCTAAAACGTACATAATGTACGTTTATGAATAAGGGGGTTACTCAATACTCAATATTTTATTACTTTCATTTGTTACAGTAGGTAATTACAATAATTATAATGGTGGTATATTACATTTTTGTTACAATGACACAAATAAACCCTATTTGGGTATTGCAATCCATATAATGCAGTGAGAGCAAACCGATTCATTTTTAAGAATTTATATATTATTTATTTAATCATCAGTGCTTTCAAAATATTCTGATAGCTTGTGGAAACATTTTTTGAGGAGATACTCTTTTAATATTTTAATAAAATTTGGGCAATTTTTGGATTCTCTTATTTTTCCTGGTAGTTTATTAAAAATTTTAACGCACATAGCATAAGGCCCTGAGTGATATAACTTAAGTTTAGAGGCGGGAATTTCTATATTGTGTTTTTGGCGGCTTTGATATCGTCGCGGTTGATCATCTCGCATATTGAAAAATTCGGGATATTTTTTTACAAAATTACATGCTTCTAATATATATAAAGATGTCAATGTTAACAAATTATTGCTTATAAAGTGCGGTTTACAAGTGTCTCTATTGTTAATATTAGTCAGGATACGGATGCATTTTTTTTGTAATGTAAAAACGTGGTGAACGTCCACGCTACCACGTACTTACATATGGTACATACTCCGGTCTCTTTCCTTCCAACTCAAAGACCATGATCTCAGATTTTTGAACATTATATTTTATCTAAGACCATTTACACGAGCAAAACCCTCACAGATGGTAACCAGTTTTTGCAACTTACAGACACACGCACTCAGCAGTACCATGTCATCCGCATAACTGATCTTATTTACACAGATACCATCTTTGTGACAGCCGACCCTAGTGCTGCTAATTCATTATCTGATTTGTGTTTTAGTGGTAGCAGTTTTTATTTTATAATTATTCTTATTTTCTGCAACTTTCAAATTTCTCTTGCAAAACCTTGAGGTTGACTGGCAGATAATGCAAATGCATAAACGCATTAAGTCCACCTCATGTACTTTATTTTAATACTGTGTGCATTGAAGTTCAATTAAATAATAACCTATCTGGTTAAAATAGTTGTGATGTGTTCTATAAAACATTATGAATAAAATATGTAGCAGTATGGAATTTTAACATACTGTTTTCACATCAGACTATAATATTAAATTAATATTTTCCTTTGATATAGACATACAAATTAGATACCCGCCCATCACTTCAATTGATGTTATTATGACGTCAGAGACGAGAATTATATAAGGGTCTTCCCATATCCGATATACCTTTATATAATGTTCTTCAAAGTCAGTTTTTTAGGGTTTTACGATAAACCCTTTTTCTCTTAAGTGCCTTTAGATATTCAGATGAGATTAATATCAAATATTTAGATCTAAAACCCCTAGAATCTTTGAGAATATCAGACTTATAAATGAACGCAATAAATAATACGACCGTTTATACTTTTATACCAATCGCTGGTAATAAGATTCATTTACACTATTTTATTTCTTTAAATTATTATCATACATAAATATTATAAATGCGAAAGTTTGTATGTTTGTTTGTTTGTCATTCGTTCACGCAATAACTGCTGTACCGACTATCATGAAATATGGCACACATATAGAAAGTAACTTGGATTAACACATAGAATAGTTTTTATCTCGAAAAAATGTGCCTGTGGGATGCCATGGAAAGATTTAATTGTTTTTTTATGAAAATAAAAAAAAAGTAGTTGCGCAAAAAATAAGAAATATTTAGAAAACTTAATCACTATACTACATTTTCCAGTGTAAACCTTATGACCCTTGACATAATGGTCAGTCGTCAATTATCGTTTAACCTAACAAGCAACAAATATTTTTGCGCGTGCGCATCCAGTCGCATACCTACGTCCGGCAACAACAATAGATAAATAGATAGAAAGGAGAATGATACTGTTCCATACATTTCTTGATTCAGTGTTAACACTGTACAAATTATGTCATAGGTATTTAAATGACTATAAAATAAATAATTTGAAATAAGGGCATTTTTTGAATTGCCAGTAATTGAAGTACTTATATATTTTTACTGGTGGTAGAGCTCCAGTGACGGAGCTCGCGGGCGTAGGCACCACCGCAATACCTAATATACCTACTTGCCGCTAAATGGTATTGTTCAGCACTATCGTGTTCCGGTCAGGTGGTAACGTACGACCCTGTAATTTCCGGCACAGAGGCATAACATTTGACCTTGGTCTTTGTGTTAGTGTCTATAGGCTACAGTTATTACATAACATTCTATAGCTAAATGTGAACTGCTTGTTTGCCACTTCCATTAGGTACATTAAAAAAAATAAGTAAAAGTTGAGTTAGATTGCTAATGGTTAACTAGGTGTATTACAAAATGTAGGGAAGAGAATGCCTTAGGACATTAAGTCTAATGTACGTGGTGCATTAAAGTTCTAAATTAATAAATAAAATGTACTGTAATGAGTTAGCCAGTAACGATTTTGCGGGCCCTAAATTGTCGGTCTCCTTTATGATTGAGAACGGCATCAAATTGCTAGTAACAATGTACATTGCATCCGCGCAAAGCCGGAGCGGGTTGCTAGTCCCTACTAATATTATAAATGCGAAAGTAACTCTGTCTGTCTGTTACCTTTTCACGTCCAAACGACTAAACTGATTTTAATGTAATTTGGTACAGAGATAGAGCTGACTTTGAGATAGAACATAGGCTACTTAGTCATTTATAAAATCACATCCACGCGGGCGAAGCCGCGGGCAACAGCTATAATTAATAAAACTACTAACTCATACTTACTTAAGTAACAATTTTTTAATCTACTCTTTATCAAAAGCTTCAAGTGCGGAAATACCTTTACGGACAATCAGGGAAAACAGGTAGACATTTAAAGGAAAATGAAAAATATTTTATCTACAGTCTGGATATTGAATATCCTACTGTTAAGCTTTCACTTTCAATGATTAAAAAAAAATTGGTTGTAGTAAGGATAAAATCACACCAACATGGTCTGGTGGTGGAGCGATTTGACTGATCTTGAGTAAGTACATTGTAAAATATTAAGCGATGAAAATTATCGTAACTGTTTTAATTTATAATCATTATGGATTTTTATTTAATATTTTTTGAACATATGTTATTTACGGAAGCTATATAAGTTGCAATTAAAAAGTTATACGGGATTTTCGATGCTGAAAGGATACGAAACGTGAGGCTGATTTTCAAAATTTATTTTTTCTATTCTATTCTATTCTATGCACTTAAAGTACAAGAATGGTAATTGAATACTGCAGTCTATAGACATCTACACAAAAACCAGAAGTCTATTTTTAATTAGATAATAGATCTTCGTACCATCACAAACATCTGTTGCTGAATATTCCGTATTTCAGGGATAAACTCGCTTTAAATAAAATGCATTGATTTATTGGACTCCTTTTTATCGGAGAGCTGGAAGTTATGATGCTAAGGCGATGTTGACAATTGTTTCCTAAATTGTTCAAAGTTCTTCTTGAAAATTCAGTGGCTTGCATTATTGCATTGCAACTCGCTCTTGAACCTTGTTAAAATAATGATTAATATTACCACTACAATTTCTTTTAGATGTGGCTTCAGTCATGAAAACTTTAATACATTGTTAATTTGCGTGATTGGCTTCTTAGAGGATCACTTGTCTTCTGACTGATAAAGATGTCATCATACAGCATATTTATTATTTTCATGCAGTTTTCAGCTCTAGATATATATTTGAACTTAGACGTAACCGTATTCTACCACAATTGATGAACGACTGACAAACATCAATTATGCAGTCAAGATAAAATTACAAATATGTCTTATTTCTTTATGAGCACTGGCTCATCAAGAAATAATAGGTATACATCTGTACAGTTACAGAGTTTTAATTCTGATTCGGACAGGTTGAAAGCTTATGTGGGGCTATAAGTGTTAGCGTAGGTATTTATTTTTTTTTATTTTATTTCACAGAGGAGTAGAAAGACCTAACGATATAAAATACATGAAATTGTTGAGGAGAACACTGGCGTTCTTGCATTCTTGGCCGCATAAAGAAATCAAAGATCCCGTGCCGAAATTCGCCCTTTTGGGCAGGTTGTACATATTCGGGTTGGAGGTGATTGGCTTGGTACCCGGCTTTCTGTATCTGCGGAACAATATCGCCACGCTCAGCTTCTTCGAATTCGGTCACACATTCATTACTGAACTTATGAATGTTGTCGCAGTCGTAAGTAACGAAATTGTTTCATCTAGGAACCCGAATCCAAATCCCATGGCCTGGACCAAGCCATGAATATACGAGTACAGTGTATAATAAAGTTAGGCGGCTGAGCACTTAGGTATATGCGTCATTGTGCTTCAGGAACGATGCCGGGAGGAATAATATCCCATCAAAAACATGTCATGTAAAATGATACGTGGACAAAGGTTAACAGACAAGGAAACGGGCCACTTGATAGAAAGTGGTCGCAATCGCATATGAACATTTGCAACACAGAGAGAGAACAACGTTTGAGTTGTGTACTATCAAGCAGAGCCAAGCTGCCTCAGTCAAAATGCGTGGCTAGTTCGTTTGGCTAACGTCGCAAGGTGAAAAAATAATTTATTATACAATAGTTCTTGTAGTGAAGTAGGAATGGAGACGATGGCACCAGATCGAACATTTCATCAGAGCACTCACCATTGTAAAGGTGGTATGAGATGCACAGGATATCCGTTTGTAATCTATTTACTGTGTCCGGTGTCTCTGCGCAGACTCAGATCTTCGAGACGATGTTGCCTTGTTTAGTACCCCCAGCTTCTTAGATGCCAGCTTGTTCTCTTTGAAACTGCCCTTCATTCGATATATCAACACCCAGGATACCGACACTATTACTAATGGTGCATAAAACATATTTGTTAACATCTTTTATTTATAAGGTTTAAGACATTTATTTTTCTTAAAAGATTAGAACAAATCACTTACCAGAGAAATATAGCTTACACATATACAACAAACACTGCACATAAGACCAGACAAACCGTTTACATAGGTACATTATTGATATTAAATTTTAACATAAGATATTACTAATTAATTAATCCATGCGAAATAATTAGATAAGTAGATACGTTTATTAAAACTATTAACAAAATTGAACAATGTCCTCCAGTACTTAACTAAAAAAACATAAGCTATTATATTAAAAAAAACTATTTAGCTTTTATCTTTCAATTCTTTTACCTTGCCGTTTGTAAAAGAGAGTATGGAATATTCTGTGTTTTGGACCATTATTTATTTTATTTTTGTTTACTTTGACATATTAATCAATGCATCAGTTGTTATTCGCTTATATTTTATATTTTGAAATTTGACCTATCACAAGCAAATTCTATTGCTTCCAAGTGATTAAATATTTTTTTGAGTTTGAGTTTGAGTTTGATGATCTGTTCTTTAATATTTTTTTAAATCCTGTGTAAGAAAGTGAATGTATCAATCAAACAGACATTATTTCATAAATCGTAGATGAGATCTGGTAACTTTAGGACAGTGCGTGCAATATATAGACTGTCTCGTCTTGCCAACATTTTATATGAAAGTGATTGCATTTCGTTTTGTAAGTTGCATAAAATATAATAATGAACCATATTAATATGTTCCATATTTTTGAATCCTGTATGTATAAGGAAGTCGATGTACCTACTTGTAAAGTTTACAGAACTCATAGACATAAAGCATATATAACCATAAAATTAAGTTTAAATGAAAATTCAAACGAAGTACCACCTCCTAATATAAAGGGTGGGGAGTAGGTTGATTTCCTAAGAAGCCTGAAATACCTACCGTATTATATTATGTACAGACCTCTGGCATCAAAATTAGCAAACAAAATTCCATCTCTTTGATTATAGGGTAAGGGGTAGAAGTTCAAAGTTTTAAGAATTTTTGTTGTTTGTGTAATACTAGTGAACCCTAGGTACATTTACTTATACCTATACTTCACAGTACTAGGACTTTACAGAGAGTGAGTAAATGAATGACAAAATCGGAATTATTTAGATATCATCAATCAAAGTATTAGAGCTATGCAATTGAAAATTTGAACATTGAAAGTCTACTATTGACATCATATATCCCGAGAATAACGATATCTGATAATCTAAACTCAAGTTATGTGGTTTCCAAAAAACGACCAAGCGTTTGTAATAATTGTAGGCAGTGCCCTTTTCCTTGCGCTTCATTTGGCTCGTTTGGCGGATTTAGAGATAAAAAATCCACAGTTAGAAATATATATTTCATAGTATGCAATATTGAATATATTTTTTTCTCTCTTTTTGAAGAGAGAAAAAAAAATGTTTTATTTATAAAAACATAACTTTTAAACACTCGCGTTTAACACTCATTTCACTGATTTTACAAACTATCGTCAGTTTCTAAAATCAGTGAAATGAGTTTTAATGGATATTCGTTAAAAACACTTTTTACCTTTATTCCGACGTTTTGGCACGTTATGGTGAAGTCAAATGGTTCTCTGGCACACACTATTTACAGAAAACCCAGAACTGTCATCCCACCATTACCCTCATCACCTGTACTCTGTGGTAGCTTCCTAATAGAACAAAGCTTATGTTATTCTGACCATATTTTTTTAGCTTTTCCTTTTTTATTCGGTTTTAAATTAATTACATAAACAATTTAAAACCTAAATTTATAATTATTAGATGAGTAATATTACAATCATACAAGTTCTTATATTTAAATAATATGAATAATAATATGCTCTAATAAAAATCAAAATAGACACTTATAATTAAAACATTACCATAAAACCTGATAAGGAGCATACAATTCACATTGATTATTTTTTTTTTTATTAAAGCACAACAAAGAAACTAAACCCAATGTGCCACGTCCAGTCCGTCTCCGCCGTTCAACGTCCCCAACATACTGGCCACGTTACCCCTCTGGATGGCGATGCTTATCCTTTGGGACAGAAAACTACCGGCCCTGCGATCGCCCAGTGCCTCACAGAGACGTGACGATATCGCCTTTAAAAAAGATTTGGCACTGGGACCCCACGAACCCATTGTTTCGAAGCCTATAGGCATGAACATGTAGCAGTCGGGTATATCCGTGTATTTACGCTTTTTAAGTAGCTCCGCTTCGGTAGCTGCTGTGGAAGCCCCCGCACAGGAAGCATGGAGATGTGACGGGGCCAACGTGTCTACACACGTGACGTCCCACACCAAACACCTGCCTCGTTCCCACGGAATGAGCGTCGCGCCGTCGGGTCTCTTACCATCAGAGCGAACAATGCCGTTTGGTTCTAACACTGCCGGCATGTTCGCTGAGACAAGTGCCCGACGAATCACGTCATTCAGAGCGGAGTGGCGTGGTATTCGACCAGCACTCCTCTGGCACGAAAGGCCATGATAACCAAGCCCGTCCACCTGACGACCGCAGCGGCACATGTGAGGCTGGATCGATCTGAGACCAAGCCGAAGTCTCACCGCTAAGGTCAGAGTGCGTCGGTCTAAAAATGTGCCCACGTTGACCGAAGGGATCGCATTGAGCCACAAACCCGATTCTCTTTCAAAAGAAGCAAGCAGCCGAGCTCGGTCAACAGTATTGGCACTTTCCGCCAGTAACCTTTCCTGTGCCAGCCTGCACATGGGCTCGTCCCACTGTCTCTGCGAAAATAAGGTTTCGGGGATCTCACCGCCACTGCGAGAACACCACAAAGATAACGCCTCTGGAAGGTGAGCCACTTCATTACTAATAGGTGAATAGCGCAAAATGCGATCGACGAGTCTCTTACAACTATGCGCAGAAGCTAAAAACGCGGGCAAAGAGACAGCGGACACACTTCTTACACCAAGCCCCCCAAAACGAACAGGAAGCGCTGCCTGAGCCCAAGCTCCTATCGAAAGATGACAGTTCAAAACTTTAGACAAAAGTTGAACAATAATACCATCCATGTCCAGTAACAGGTCCTCAAACTTCCACAGATGTGAGCATCTAAGAACATACATACATTGGGGAACAAAAAGACAAAACTTAATTATACACAAAGCCACATGCGGGGATATTTTTAAAAGTCGTTCTGTAGCGCTGGCCAATTTTTGTTTTTGTTCTGTTACAAAAGTCGGCACTGACTCATCCAGGAGGGGAGCACCCAACAAGTGGAGAGAGGCATCCGAAACAACCTGAATATTTGGAGCAACCTCGTTAAATTTTAAAAAAATCTCGCGGCTTCTTTCCGAAGGTATGGAAGGGTGAATATATAATTCGCATTTTTTAAAATTCAACATGAGACCGATACCTGAGAATTTAGTAATAATATTATTTAAATCCTCCAGTACCATATCTGGATCACCTCCAATTGTGCCATCATCCAAATACCAGACATTTAAATTTGATTTAAGTGAGGAAACAACGGGGTGTATCCCGAGACTGAACACCGCTGGTCCAATAGGATCACCCTGTTGACAGCCGACAGATGAATTAATAAGATTTCCCCCATAAACAAGCTTAGACTGCCTTAGATAGCATTGCCGCAGGTAGGGATACAAAGAAGGTATATGTTCTCTAGCCTGAGATAAAAGGCAACCACGACTTAAAGAATTAAAAGCATTATTAATATCGACTTTTAGTAAAATCTGCCCATCCGCATGTTTCAAAAAGGTTCGGGTAGCATGTACCGCAGCTTCGCAGCCGTTTCTGCTTCCGAAACCCACCTGGGTAGGTTGAAATATGTTTCCCAAGGTAGATGCTATCTGTTTACATGCAATTTTTGAAACCAACCTCCTGAAAGTAGTCCCCACGGCAATAGGACGAATACCTCCGTCCTTTTTTTTGAATGCACATAGGTTTGCCCCATATAAAATGTCCGTTACCTCCTCATTCACCTTCCCCATTATCATAAGGTTTGCCAAAGAGGCTAGACTGGAAGCCAATTCCCTGCCAGAGTCACCAATAGAAAAACAAACAAGATCTTTGAGATGTTGAGGGGAGAGGCCATCCAGGCCGCCACTAGAACCATTTTTGAATGACAAAATAGCACAGATTATATCATCTGTTGATATTGCAGGTGGTGTATCGTCTGCCCGAGATGGGTCCCCCGTCTCCCCGATGTCATGTAAAGTAGTATTGTCTGCCGCTGGGTGCTTTTCTCGCAGCTGTTCAAGAGTCTCTTCACAGACGGGAGCCAGGACATCATTCGAAAACAATAGACGACTGGCACCACTGATATCTCCATCACCAACCTTCTCCTCCACTTTCTTAAAAATATAGCGAGTCTGACGGGTAGGCGACAGCGGTGGCTTACTATTAAAATTTTGCGGCGAGGGAAGAGTGGGGTTGACACAATTATTCTTCAGTTTTTGAGTTAAACTCAATTTTTTGACTTGTGACCTGTCAATATTGAGGTGCCTGTACGCAAAAGTAAAAAGGTCTTCCCACACACCATTGTTATTCAATGATACCACTCTATCTAAATGTGATTTCAAGGCTATAGCTACAGCAATCCGAGCGCCCCGCGGTATACGTTTGACAAGGGGGATATTAACCTTGAGATTGCTAAGTTTCTGCCATAAAGGTAAAACAGCTCCTGAAGATGGAGGGCCATGAGACTGTGGAGATGGTGGAGTGTTGTCAGATATAGGGCGAGATTTGGACGGACTAGATTTATGGACTTTAGCTTTATGAATATTTAAAGCTTTTTGGGATCGAAAATACCGTGGCAAATCTATGCAAAGGTCACATTTAAAATGCAATCCTTGAGATAGACTTACCGCTTGACTGTCAATTGAAGGATGAGGCAATACTGGTTGAGACATTATGCTTAACTATCGACACACGAAAAATTTACAAGAAGATACAGGTTATATTAATAATACATTTAAAAGCAGCAGAACTTTATAAAAGTAATAGGTAGGTACCAAAGTTACAATCATAATAGGTAGGTAATTGAATACGACACATACCCAATAATTATTCCTACCACCTAATGTATTTAATTATAATGATAATGTATTATATCTAACATGAAATAATATTATACAAGAAAAAAAAAAATCGATCAATGTACCTGATAAAAATAAAAAGATTGTGTCTAAATAAAAAAAAACACCAAAACATTCAAATTAATAATAAAACATGTCTTATCCTTTTGTATTTTAGGTCAAAATGTAAAATAAAAAGTACATAGGTATATTATACTGTCAACAGTTCTAATAATAAATGACATAAATTAAAAAGAAAAACCGATCAAAATTAAATAAGACAAAAAAAATATATATATATATATATTACAAAAATGTTAATGTCCTTAGAAAATTCCATTACACTGCAATGTTAAATGGAAAGTACATATAACGTCAGCAATTCTAACAATGTCATAAATTAAAAATAAAATTTAAAAACAAAACTAAAACCGATCAAAATTAAATTAGACAAAAAAAAAATAATCACTACATAGTATAAAACAAAGTCGCTTTTTCTGTCATGTGTCATGTTGTATGTCCCTATGAACGCTCAAATCTTCAAAACTACGCAACGGATTTTGATGCGGTTTTTTTTAATAGATAGAGTTACTCATGAGGAAGGTTTTTATGTATAATATTATCCATTAAATAGTGGACAAATACTGTTATTTTTGAGGTTTCTAATGTGATGTCGCAAATAATTACATTTTTTCCGCTCACATTGCAAACGCAGGCTGAATCCTACGAGATTTATCAAAATAATGTACTAAGTATTGTACACAATGAAAAGGTCTACAGAAAACTCCGCGATGGTATATGTCTATCTCTTATGGATATCCCACAATAACATTTTTTTGTCATTTACTTTTTACGACAAATAATGACTAATATTCGAAGCGATTTTAACCAATACAGCATTAATCCTTATCCAATTAAATACCTTAAATACATTGTTGATTTAATATAGATCTATTTGGCCTTTTACAGCATCTGATTTAAATCAATATTTTTGAAGATGTACAGATTTAAAAATTGCGGAACGTAGCGTTTACGGCGACGCGGCGCGGCGGCAGCGTGCCTATAAATAGCGCGTCGGAGGCCGCGGATTTCCTTATAGCACATTGAATTTAGCAGCGATCGGATTTTGTTTTTTGTTTCTGAATGATAAGTATTTAGATATTTTTTACTGCGGCAGTTACTAATAATATGGCAATTTGTGTATAGGTAATCATAAGCAAACATATATAGAATTGAGTTAATTTTTGCACACAAATTATAAAGTCATGCCTGGAAGACGTCGTCGTTCGAACATAGGTCGTAGTACAGCGAATGCCAGAAGATTACGGAAAGGGGAATTGTTTTAAGTACTCCAAAAACGCGTGCGGGCTACGGGCAGTAAATGAATAAATCAAATCTACTGGATTGATTTTATCATTTTTTCAGTGAGTTACATATTTTAAACCCGTGCAAAGCCGGAGCGGGCCGCTATGTTTTTTTATAAACAACGTTCACAGTTTTTCTGTAGCGTATTTAGTATATCAGCATTGCACCCGTGCGAAGCCGGGGCGGGTCGCTAGTAATGATTATAAAAATGTTAATGTCCATTGTAAAATCCATTACACTGCGATGTTAAAAAAAAAGTACATATAACGTCAACAGTTCTATCAATGTCATAAATTAAAAAAATAAAATTAAAAAAACTAAAACCTATCAAAATTAAATTACACCAGAAAAAATAATTATAATAATGATTTAAAAAAAAATAATAAAAAAATGTTAGTGTCCATTATAAAGTTCCATTACACTGAGATTCGAACCAAGTCTTATAATTGTGTACAACCAAGCGTTGATCCATTGAGCTACCGGAACGTACGTTGCAGATTCGAAATTTGTCATTAATATGTGCCTTTAAAACAGACGATAAATGCAATGGGGTCCAAAGTCCAATGTTTGAATACCGACTTATTAATTTCGATGCATGGTTGATGTTTCGATATAACACTAATGCGAAATTATGATATTATTAAATCGTAGTTTATTCACTCATTTAATGTTCGAATACTTCAAGTTGTGACGTAGTTACTTGCTTTAAGAATCGAAGCAAACCGCACAACACTTTTGATGAACTCTTGGTACCGGGTTGCACTAACAAGTTTCAGCATTAATTTAACACTTATTTAGAAGAACTTAATTTTAGATAACACTTGACCGAAAAGTATTGATAGTTGTCCACTGGATATAACGTTTATATATATTGTATTCACAGTTTTCAAATTTTAAATATTATTTTTAACACGGAGTTAACGTTTACGTGAGTACAGCGCCCTCTCCTCAAAATCATTTTCTTCTCTTCTGACCATATTGAATCTGAGCTATCATACGTAAAAGGTACTTGTACGTAATGGATGTAAGCCAACTGTTAGCGAAACTGTTAGCCAACTGTTAGAAAAGCGGCCAGATGTAAGCCGACAATTAGCTTTCTTACCATACGTGAAAGGGATAACAGACAAAATAGGTACGGTGTTGAGAAAGAACTCGAATAAGTCTGTCTACACTCCGTTATCCAAATTAGCTACACATCTACGTAGCCCGAAAGACGTGATCCCGTTTCAAAATCCAGGTGTGTATAAAGTACAGTGCAGTGGTGGCAAAGTGTACTCGTACATTCGACAGACAAAACGCAGCGTCCAAGAAAGCTTTAAAAAACCGACAGATGCAAAAATCGGCGATCCTTTTTAACCTCGGAGACTAATCATTGGATCAATCTTCACAATCCACAAGTCCTCTCTACTGAACATCATGATTATCCCAGGATAAATAAAACTCAAACTCAAATATTTTATTTCAAATTGGTCTACAAGGACACTTTTGCATTGTCAGTTTACAAGCTACCTACATATAGCGAATGACTTACAATTATAATAATCAATCGATACTATTTTTCCGAGATTAACGCATACATACAGAAAGAGAAAATAGGGGGACCTTACTTTATAATATGTAGTGATATATCGCGTCATGACCGTATAAAATCAGTGAAGTATAACTTTAGTAAAAAAATCCCAAATAACATAGGTCAATGGAGAATTGCTTTTCTTTTGCTAAATCTTTTTTTTTTAATGTAATTAAAGTGGCAAACAAGCGTGCAGTTTACATTGATGTTAAGTGATGACTGCAGCCTATAGACACCCACACAATGACCAGAGGTCAAAATGCAGATGCGCTGCCACTCCTGAGGCATTAGGTGTTATGCCTCTGTGCCGGAAATTACAGGGCCGTACAAAATCTGCACTAAGTTAATAATATTATGTTTACAGTCCCGCTATAGCATGATATTCTGGGACAAATACAAATATTTCATAGCAGACTGGGTAAACGAGATTCATCTGTTCCATTATCAACATAAATCGGAATATTCGCAGAAGGTACGAGTATGATTCTTAGTGTAACTGTTTTCAAAATGTACACATCTTTAGCGGCGCCTTGCACTTTTCACATTTGCATTCATTCAGATGTCATTAGGACCACCACCACCAGGTGGTGGTGGTTGTGATGGTGGTGGTGGTGACGGTAGCGTTGGTGGCGTTGGTGGCTTTGTTGGCTCTGACGGCTTTGATGCCGTAGGTGGCGTTAATAGCGCTGGGGGCGTTGGTGGCGTTAATAGCGCTGGGGGCGTTGGTGGCGTTAATAGCGCTGGGGGCGTTGGTGGCGTTAATAGCGCTGGGGGCGTTGGTGGCGTTAATGGCGTTGGCGGCGTTAATATTCGAGTTTTCACTTCTGCCGGCACCGGGATAAAAAAAATAAGAATAATAGTCGTCAACACATCGGTCCGGTAACTTTCTCATGCTATATCTACCTCCTGATGTCTCAGTAATCTTTTCATCACTTCATGTTGTAATAAAACTCCCAAAATACTCAGCACTCCATATATTTTAGCACTCCTTATTGTAATAAAACTCCCAAGGTACGCAGTACTCCATATATTTTAGCACTCCTTATAATATTACGACACTTGCACCAATTTACAATTCTTCAGCGTAGACACAATACCATCAACGCCCAGTATAATACTTTCGCTAAGCCACTTTTTTTCACAACCTTTCGGTTCGACGGTCCGTAATCAAGTGAGCCGGTTTTGCTTTCGGCCGCTTATTTAACGTACTACTGACAGCTGTCACTCTTGACTATGTTCACGTCAGTTGCCAATTCGAAAATAAAGTGAAGTTTGAACAGCAGTGTTGCCAGTATCAAAAAAATGATTTATTAAAAAGAAATCAATAAATTAACTAAAATAACCTAACAATGTTAATATTCACAAGGTTAAAAAGCTTTCCATGTTCAGATGTTTTAGAAATTAATTACCTATTTTGAGCACCACCAAGTGATGATGATGATACAGACACATCATTACCAAAATTATAATTAACCATTGAAAAAGCAAGAGAAGCAAAAGAAGTTTCCATACATATTCAATGAAAGGCAAACATTTTGAGGTCGGTGCTAGCTCTTCCTACCTTCTAAGTCAAATATCAGAATGAAGATAAGCTCTACATTTTGATTAAGATTTTTAATGAGTAGGTATCCTTTCTTGGACTGACTTAAATCTTTTGAGCCGCAGTTGGCCGATATCCTCCATGAACATTAAGAAATAAATTTGGTTATCAAATTATGAAGTCATATTTTTTTCGTGAGCGTGACCGAGGGTGGATCCAAAAGTTCGTGGCCAAAACTACAAGGAGACATGACAATACATCTTTTTAAATTTACCGTCATTTGTTAGTATGTCCTCTATTGATTTATTGTGCGCAGTTTCATTCCGATACTGCACAATATAAATTTTCTGTGATTATTTGTTTGAAGCATTCTGACGCGATTTTCAATAATGGAGAAAATTGAACATCGTGCAGTCATTAAGTACCTCAATAAAAAAGGCCTGTCACCAAAAGACATCCATCAAGATATGGTGGGCACTTTGGGGGAGTATGCTCCATCGTATTCCAGTGTCAAGAAGTGGGTAGCTGAGTTTAAGCGCGGTCGAGAGAGCATAGATGATCCTAGGAGTGGACGGCCTACAACCTCTACCACGAAAGAAAACATCGAAAAAATTTGTGATCTCGTACTGGGTGATCGACGTTTGACCATCGGTAAGATAGCTGAGACAACAGACATTAGTTATGGCCGGATGCAACACATAATAACGAAAGAATTGGGATTCCATAAGGTTTCTGCTCGCTGGGTCCCGAGGTTGCTTTCAGCTGAACAAAAACGAGTTCGATTCACAATTTCGCGTGACTGTTTGGAACGTTTGAGACTGATCCCGAGGACTTTTTGTCTAGATTTGTTACCATGGATGAACGCTGGGTTCACCACCATGTTTCTGAATCAAAGTAACAAACCAAACAGTGGAAAAGATCTGACTCACCTACACCGAAAAAGGCTAAAGTCGTTTTGTCGACTAACAAAGTCATGGCTTCTGTTTTTTGGGGTGCGAAGGGCATTGATTTTGTAGATTATTTACCAAAAGGTCAAACTATTAATTCTAGTTATTATTGTAACCTTTTACGAAGACTACGAGAAGAAATAAAAGAAAAAAGGCCGTGAATGTTGCGTAAGAAAGTTTTGTTCCATCAAGACAATGCACGTGTTCACACTTCGGTTGAAACAATGTCTGTAATCCATGATTGTGGCTACGAATTGCTGCCCCATCCACCTTATTCGCCGGATTTAGCCCCCTCAGATTATCATTTATTTCCAAATTTAAAAAAACATTTGGGTGGCTCGAAATTTTCGACCAAAAATGAGGTGATAGTCGCAGTAAACGAGTATTTCGCCGACCTTCCGGAATCTTTTTTTTTTCGAGGGGATAAACAAGTTGCAGTTCAGGTGGAAGAAGTGTGTTGAGCTAGATGGAGACTATGTCGAAAAATAAAAATAAACTTAGACCCACTTTTCTTTCATTTTCTTGGTCGGGCTTCGAACTTTTGGATCCACGTATATGCCCTATAGATTTTGCACTTTTCAAAGGGTTACTTAATTTTGTTAGTGTCTGTATAATATGTATAAATAAATATAATATTACTTACTTATTTACTATTTTTTTTTGTCACTCTCATTCCACAAAAACAGTTTTAATTTATTTATTGTTTTACAGACTTACGTACTCGTCCACAAAATGTGTCATTTCATGACCACGGTGACGGTTACCCAATTGAGTATAGGCATTATGAGCTTTAATCTAGTACCACTGTACCATAACTTCGCATCGGGAGCATTCAAGCAAGACAAGCCCGAAGGCTACAAATACGAACATGCGGTGTATTTAGAGCTTCCCTTCAACTATCTAACCAATTTCAATGGATATCTGGTACTTTTCACCTTCAACTGGTATATATCCGCAATATGCTCCGGTTGTATGTGTATTTATGACCTCCTGGTGTCATTAATCGTGTTCCATGTCTGGGGGCACATGCGGATCCTAGTGTACACCCTGGAGCACTTCCCTGGGCCCCAGGATAACGGGCCGGGTAAGATGTTTACGCCAGAAGAAATGAAGATGGTTGATAAGCAACTTAGGGAAGTCATCGCTTATCATCGAGAAATCATGACGTGAGTAGATGTGATTACTGGCACAAGCGACCAACCACACTTGGCACGGCCGCAATGTACCATCCGAGTAGTTGCCGGTCAACCAAAAACATTACAATTTATACTCATTACTTCAGCCGAAAGACGTCCACTGCTGAACGAAAGCCTTTACCAAATATGCCAACAACAGCGTTGTGCCGGTTGTGCGTCATAAGTGGAGAATAAACGAACTTAGACTAGGTATTACTGCAGAAATAAAGCACTGACATTATTTATTTATTTATTTATTTATTTATTCTTCAATGCACCGAGTACATTAGGCGGACTTAATGCCACTAGGCATTCTCTAACAGTCAACCTTTGGGATGTGGGACAGGATTGTAAAGGGTGCAATTTATACAAGAAAAAAAATTTAGAGAACAATGTAAATTAAACAATAAATACCTTAATAAATAATTATAAATATATTTAGATACGCATTGCGTATATATAAACATATAATATGTATAGGAATACGCACAAAATACATAAATAATATATATGACAACACATATATATATGACAACGAATTATTAATCAAAAGAATGAAGAAGATCAAGAAGAGAGTAAGAGGTGATCACGCACCTTTCGCTTAAAAGTAGATTTGCTAGCTGATTTTCGGATGTCAAGGGGCAGCTTGTTCCAGAGCTTAATGGAAGCTATAGCAAATGAATTAGCCAAAAAACGAGAGCGGTGAGCAGGTATTTCAAGAGTGAGATTTTCTGACGACCGGAGGGAATAACTAAGAGAATCGCCTAGATAGTTAAATTCGCATTTCAGGTAAGGAGGAGAGCAAGGATCGTTAATAATAGAATATAGCAAACAGAGCATCCTAGCGGATCTTCTCTGTGGGATGGTAAGCCATTTAAGGTGAGAACGATATGGGGATATATGGTCATATTTTCGTAAACCGAAAATAAAACGGATAGACATATTGAGTAACCGATCCAATTTATTCAGAAGTTCTTGGGAGATATCCGAGTAACTAACGTCCGCATAGTCAATAGTAGGAATGATGATAGACTGCACAAGGAGAGACTTAGTACTAGGAGGTAGAAAATTCTTAAACCTATAGAGAGATCGCAGAGTTGCAGTGGTGCGTTGGCTAATAGATGCAACTTGTTTCTTCCAGCTTAAAGAAGAATCAATGTACAAACCTAGATCTTTAACGCAATCCGTGAATAAAACAGGTAAATTGTTAAATAAAATAGGTGGTAAATCATTATAATTCAGTTGGTTGATGTAATACTGGCTGCCTAGAATAATGGCTTGACATTTTGATATATTAACGGATATTCCAAATTTATTAGACCAGTCAGATATCGCTTTAAGATCATCGTTGACTGCGGCAATAGCAAGATCTATGTTAGAGACGTCAGCTTGAGCGTATATCTGAAGATCGTCTGCATACAAATGGTAGGAGTTATGAAGGACAGATGTGATAAGATTAATGAACAATGCGAAAAGAAGTGGTGATAGAATTCCGCCTTGAGGTACACCAGAGGCAAGAGTGCACCAATCCGAAATTTCCTGATCAGCACGCACTGCCTGCTGGCGACCGCGAAGATATGATGAGAACCATTTCTGCGCTACTGGAGAGGCTCCAAAATACCTAAGGACAGCAAGAAGAATGTCATGGTCGACGGTATTAAACGCGTTGGAGAAGTCAACGAGAACCAGGACTGTAAGTTTCGAACGTTCCATACCGGACCTGACATCATCAATGACTTTAATCAGGGCAGTAGATGTGCTATGACCCTGGCGGAACCCGGACTGATATGGTGTGAGGAGATCATTTCGAAATACATATGCAGAAAATTGCTTGTGCGTGACGGCTTCTAAGACCTTAGATAAAAACGGAAGTATAGAAATGGGTCTAAGGTGATTAGGTAAACTGGGATTAGGAATTTTAGGGAGAAGGGTTATGAAAGCTTTACGCCAGGCGGAAGGGAAGGTACCAGTCAGAAGAGAAAAATTAATTATATGAGTTAGAGCGGGCAAGATAAAATCAAGGATTAAGAATATCATTCTCCGGCTCACACCATCAGCGCCAACAGCATTCGACTTAAGGGACGAAAGAATTTTATGGATCTCATCACAAGTAACAGCAGAAAAGGTGAAGGTATTAGTGAATGGTGCCATGGAAGTAAGATTATGAATAGTTAATAATTTAATGTTACGATCAAGAAGAGGTATGCTGGAAAAATGCTGGTTAAGGCTTACAAGAGAGTAAGGAAACGAACAAAGGTTAAAGCTAGGTTTAGAGAGACCAAGGGATTTGAGAAACTTCCATACGTCGGCAGGGGATGAATTAAGTACATTTTCGTAGATGTAGCGGCGTTTAGCGACCCTTACCATTTGGTTGCAGCGATTTCTTGCTGATTTATAAAGACACCAATTTGCATCGCTGCGATCTCTTCTAAAGGTCCGGAAAGCCTTATCACGTCGTCTCATTGCAATTCGGACACCCCTAGTTATCCAAGGCGCTGGAGGTCGTTTGAGGCGACGTGCTCTTATTGGTGCATGAGAGTCGAATAAATTTAATACTAAACGATTAAGAATTGACACTTTTTCGTCAATCGTAGAGGCAGCCTCAATCGTGGACCAATCAGTTGATAAAGCGTCAGATTTGAGACTTTCAACATTTAACCCTACAAAATTTCGCACATGGACAATAGCTGGCCGCGCCTTGGGAGGTTTGATGTTGTATGATAGATAAATAAGATCATGTCTAGATAGACCCGGGGCAGCATACTGTCCATGATTCAAACAAAAAGATTCCGAAGACACAATCATTAGATCAAGCCAGGAGTCATCAAATTGAATATTATGATGCGTAGTGTCAAGTTGAAGCAAAGAAAGATTTGATGACTCCAGGATTGATCTCAATTTATATGATCTCGCGTCCGTCTTCACCATGTCAGTATTAAAGTCTCCCATGACTATGAGGTGCTTGTACTCGGAGGATAATGATTCAAAAAGAGGTTCCAAAGACGAAAAATAATCTATTGTAGGCGGGCAGTATATAACTCCAAGAACAGCTTTAGCCCCTTTGACAGTAATTTCTATGAAAAGATACTCGGGATTCCCAGTGTAGGCGGGTGTCGAAGATGAGAGAATTTTAAAGGGGATATTGCTACGAAGATACATAGCAACACCCCCGGCTCGTTTGCCCGTACGGTCGTTGCGAATAAGAATATAGCCTGGAAGACTGAAAGAGGTAGAAGGGAGTTCGGGCTTGAGCCAACTTTCTGAAATAAGGATTGCATGTAGAGTTATTCCTGAAAATAAATTTAACAGTTCGGAATGATGCTGGGGAACACTTTGAGCGTTAACATGGCAAATATGTAAACAGTGCGGAAAATTCAAGAACTGTGCATTCAAATTATCACTAAGCGTAAATGAATCATCAAGAGAAGAGAAAGACAAGGATGAGTGATCACTATTGCTAGTAGCAGAGTAAAAAGTTTCGTCGTCACACATACAAATATAATAAATAAGTATATAGATAAAAAATAAAATATATAAATAGAAAATAAATAAACAGATTATAATAAATTTAGAGCGTTATTTACAAAACAAAAAAAAAAAGTATAAATAAATGAACTCACAACCTGCCGGTTGACTGTAACAAACGTTATACAAAGATTATCATCATTACAGGCAATGCAGAAATTTCAGAAAGAAAAAGAAGAAAATGGAAACAAAAAGCATCGAGTATTTACCGCTAGCAATACCAAAACTAAGTAAAGAGAGAAGAAAAAAGACATTAGAAAAAAAACAAAAAAAAAAAAAACCTGTTCCAAATATCATAACGAATATCCGATCTACAAAAAAAAAAAAAAAACAGACAGGAACGCGTCGTCGCTTTCCATCAGGAAGCTTGATGTTGATGTTCCCATCTAAGGTCCAGACGTTTGATAATCCAAATGTTTTTCGTGCTGCAGCAAAGGTAGTCTGTCGCTGGCGAGTGAGGAATTCCGAGAGTACGTATGGTGAACCCTTAAACTTCGATTTTGCATTCCAAATGCTGGATCTGAGAGCCGGAGTAGAGGCACGGAGCAGAATCGGTCTCGATCGGCCTTCACCAATTACACTTCCCAGTCGATGACATACCAGAAGGGAACCAGAGTCCACGCCGGTGATACCAAGATTGGTCTGCAAGACAGATATAAC
Source organism: Macrosoma leucophasiata (assembly GCA_036365455.1). Taxonomy (NCBI): domain Eukaryota; kingdom Metazoa; phylum Arthropoda; class Insecta; order Lepidoptera; family Hedylidae; genus Macrosoma; species Macrosoma leucophasiata. The sequence continues at coordinate 276,085 of JAWQUS010000004.1, read as the reverse complement.
TGCTTCGGACACATTCTCACCTGCTTTCTCAGGAATACCGCCCAATAACAAAAATTTCTGTCTATGCCGCATTTCAATGACATCGACGTTCCGACCAATTTCTGATAGTTGTAATTGTAATGAACTAAACACCGTCCAAACGTGGTCCTTAAAAGTGTTAAAGTTCATGGCGAGGGTGCTCAAATCTGAAGCTGGAGTTGCATTCTTTAGATGTGATTCGAATTCAGCCATCCTTTGACTCAGAGATGCCATAGCAGTCTTTTGGAACTCAGCCAAATCCGCAAATGTAGACATAATGGTGTTGATTTTTGTTGAAAATGGATTGCAGTGATTGTATAATACAAGTGCAGTGTAGACAAGCTTGTCAATTTACCGGCAGGTTGGTTACCGGACATTACTGACTGAGACTTTCTTCCATGGTACTGATATTACACGATACACATGATCTTCGTCTAGCTAACGGTTAAAGCAACGCACGCAACGGAAACTCACAAAAGAATTATTATTCCGTAAATGCCTTTTTTTTTGATGGACGATGTTCTCTATACATGGTCCATATTATAGGTACCAGGTGTACCATCACATGTTACACCATCTAAGTTTTACCCAAAATGCTATAGAAGAAGATGGAGGCAATACTTCGAATACTTATTATGGAATGAATTTGAAATAATAATTTAATGTTTGATCTAGTTTGCATTTTTTATGATAATTTTTTTATATTGTATTTTATTTATTCTGTTGTAGTTATACGAGTATTATACAATTGTAAAAAAAATTGCTTACCTGTCGCATTGGGGAAATTCTGTTATGATAGATTTAAGTATGTGTAAATAAATAAATAAAAATTTGAAGCGATATAAACCAAAACCATAGGTATATACAGGGTTACTGGTAACTAGCGCATAACTTATAAAGGGAGGCTTTGGCTGATCAAGACTTAACAACTTTTCTTCTACAACTTTTTCTTATTCGACATTTTTTTTTATCACACAAAAAATAATAAATAGAATTTTCAGTTCTAATATTTCTTAACTTCACATTGAGTGCCTAAGTAAACACATCACGCTATAGTATGCTGGTACCTATAAGGGTCGACGCGGCATACGACGCGGCAGGTGGCGGGTGGGCGCGCCGGTGACCGCGGCCGGCTTCCCAACTTTCGGCTTCGGCTAAATTGGCTCGACGATATCAATAGCTAATTAGACACGACGCGTGCGCACGCCGCTCGTGGCGTGCGTCTCGTGTGACGCGATCGAATAAATAAGTATGCCTTACATACCAATTTCGTAACATTGAATATTAAAAGCGATGGAATAATCACAAAAGAGATGCATTAGGAAGCGTGTTTCACACACTAGTGTCAAAAACTGTACTGTGTGTATGTAGGTACTACCCCGGGTTCAAGAACAACAGTGCTGGTGATTATTTTGAGGTAGTCATCGTCATTCCCGGGACCTCAATTTGAGAAGTGATGACTTTTAAAAAGGTTTGTGATTATTTTTAAATGATTGTGCCTAAATACCCAAACTGTTTCATATTTTAAAGATACATTTACATTAAAAATACATATCTTGGTTTATTTAATGGTAAGTGTTCCCTACCGCTGCAGCCGTTACGTTAACAGCTGACGTCTGTACCTATGCTAGAGCAGAATGAATGAACGTAGTGCTAACAATTGATAGAAGTCCCATTTGAAAGGATTTTATTTCTTATCATGTGATGTACTGCGTTTTGGCAAAAGTCATAGAACACAAGTTGTTAGTCTTAACGTACCTAATTCACCTTTGACGATTTATGCGTTAGTTATCCGTAACCCAGTATTTAGGTATACAACGTGTAACAGGTTTATTAATAAATTTTCAATTTAATCTGCAAATATTTTAAGAAGTACAAACAACACTTAAATTATTTTATGTCCATATTTACCAATATATTTAGCTTAAGTAAGTACTTTCCCATCCAATTAAAATTAAAATTGTTGTAAAAAAAATTCTTTCTTTTCAAACATTGTTGTTGTTTTTTTCATCCGACTTTATGCCACTAAAAAAATTAAATGTGTTAGTTCAACTATTTTTTGTATGCACATACGACTTTTTGCCTCTATCTATTTTTGTGTTTAAATTGTTGGCGTTCGCTTAGCAAGCGTCCGATTGATTGATTGCTATATTGCTGATTGATATATCTCGGTACGCTGCTGCTTATCCCGCGTTATTGCATTAACTGCCGCCTTACTCGATGAGTTGAGCCATTGCACGATTGACTGGCTGCACTAGCAGGTGAATTCTGCTCCACGTGTGTGCGGTGTGGTCATCACGTCCCAACGCCTTCAGGTCATCTAAATAACTTATTACATATAATTTATCAATGAACACAGGTTCACAGCAAGATTGATGGACGTATTTGGGCCCGAATTGTTAGTTTATCAAGCGTTCCATCAGATTGGTGGGTGCGTGCTGCTGCTCGAGATATCGCAGATGGTGACTACCTTCATATTATTTACAACGTTGTTATACGCTTTTGTCCTTTCGCACCGTAATGATAGCAATGGCTATATCGATTCACCCTTCACGATTTTTGTTGAGTACCTACTTACCATATGTAGGTACTTAACACATAATTAATGAATAAAAATATTTTCTTTCAGGACTTAAATGCTTTTGTTCGTTTCGGAGCACTAGCTTTTTATGTTCATCAGCAGTTGGTTCAAATTTCCGTTATATTTGAACTTTTGGGCTCAATGGTAAGTAAAGTCCTTATTCCCTGTTATTCTGTTCCCAAGCGTGGCGATTATGGCATATTCTTGCCGAATGATGCACAACACTTGTGGACGTCTTTGGGTAAGGCTGTGTCCAGCAATGGACGTCTTTCGACTGGAGTTATAATGACGATTACATCGACAAAATATTTTTTTCACGTAACTGGTATGAATATAACGTACTTATTTATCCATAAAATATAATTTGTTTTGATTTTACTATCGTCATTTTACACACACACAATAAGTACCAAAATAAAGATGAGTAATGATGCCACTATTTAAAAAAGAACAGAAGAAGACGACATAACACAACGATGATGATGTATGAAGCATGTGTGAGACCAAAAAAATCGTACCCATCTCAGCTGATTGCTCTAGTTGGCAATACAGCGCTGGTGTTCTGATAGGACCGAAAGTGACTCTACGAACTACAAGTCGCCCAATTTCACAAAACTTCCATGCATACTAACTGATTTTATACTTAGGTTAGGTACTACAATTAAAAGCATTTTAGTTCAATATACGCGAGATATTTCAATGAGTGTAGTCACCATCTGTAACTCAAGCTAGTGTTTGAAGAATTGCCTCCATATTTTTCTTTAATATATGGCCTTGACAGACAGACAGCCGAACAACAAAATTTGCCTTTGTGCCAACAACATCAGCTGTGATCGGATCTCTGTGATACCGCAACAAAATGATCCTATATGTAATCGTAAAGGTCTGGCACCCTAAAGAGGGAAGGGAAAATTAATGGTCCTGAATTTGGTGGTGTTTTAGAACGACAAGATGCCGGACGCAGTGTACAGTGTGCCGTGGGAGTGCATGGACAACCGCCGCCAGCGCGTGGTTTACCTGTTCCTTATCAAGGTGCAGCGCCAGGTCAACCTGCGCGCTGTGGGCATGCTGCAAATCGGCGTCAAGACCATGGCCACTGTAACATCGCTCATTGTTATTTATGTCATAAAATAGCAAAAAAGTTCAACGAGAAACCCTTATAGTTTTACCATGTCCGTCTGTCCGCAGCTCAGGGACTTTAGGGTGTAATTTATTATCTATTATGAATATATTATCATGTTTTAGTTCCGCTAATAAAGTAGTAAAATAAAGTTTTGAAAAAAATCCTTAGGGTACAAAATTAAATTTTATAATAATAATATGTAAGGATATCTAAGCCTTTTGCCTTTTTTTATGTCAAAGTATTGACAGACACTTGCCCTGGTGGTCCTTCTGCTTGAAGGGCCACTTGATGGAAAGTGGTGACCTTCGCCTATGAAGATTTGCAACATCAGCGGAGTTGCCAACGCACTGCCAGCCCCGAAGGACTCTTTTGACGCCAGTTTTGAAGAACCCTATATTGTAACGCCGGGGGCATACATCAGAGGGAAGTCTTCTCTGGGCAGGAATGAATGCGCGAATGTACTGTTGAGCACTTCCAAGTATCCAATCTGTCCAGGTCTCTCGTCGGCGGGTAGTGCGATGTGAGAATGAAGACGATGGCACCACCAGATTGAACAGTTCATCAGAGCAGGTAGAAAATGCAGAGACATCCGATGTCTCTGCGCAGACTCAGATCTTCGAGTCGATCTGTGATTCCTGGATCGTTGACGATTCGAATGGCACGTTTTTTAATGGGGTCAAGGAGACCAAGCTGGTATTTCGGGGCTCCCGTCCAAAGAAGAAATTTTAATATACCAAATGGGGCCTCTCTTGAGCTTTATAGAGGTGTTGAAGTTGCCCCGATGTGATACTGCCTCGCCTTGTTTAGTACCCCGAGCTTCTTAGATGCCAGCTTAGTCTTACCCTCAATGTGACCCTGAAACTGCACCTCATTCGATATGTCAACGCCCAGGATCCCAACACTTTAACTAATGTTGAGTTGAGTGCTCTGGAACTGTGGCGCTACAATAATTTTGGGATTTTTCACTTAAAGTGAGGACATAGTTTTATTCTCAGCATCCCATAATATAGAGTATTGTTGGATAGCTCTTTAAAAATATTTAGATTTGAGAAACCCATACTTCAATTAGAATCCGTTTGTAAAATATTCCATATTTAAAATTAAGTAAGTTTTTTGTTGGAGTCAAATGTAACGATGGAAGTTAGACCTGTAAACAAATTCATGGTAGCATATACAGGGTTATTTGTAACCAACGCATAATTCTTAAAGGGAGGCTTTGGCTCATCAAGACTATCACTTTTATTATACAACTTTTTCTCACTCAATTTTTTTTTTTTACCATACAAAAAATAATAAATAGAATTTGCAGTTCTAATACTTCTTAACTTCACATTGAGTGTCTAAATAAACACATCACTAGTTGTAAATACTTAGTTTTAGACGAGGCGCTTGACGGCGCTCTGCGTGTGCCCCCCCCCACTCCGGCTGTTACGTAAACAGCTGACATCTGTACCTATGTAAAAAATAGTAAAAATATACCTATAAACCGTAGCGTTAACAATTGATAGAAGTCCCGTTTGAACGATTTTATTTCTAATCATGTGATGTACTGCGTTTTGGCAAAAGTCATAGAACAAAAGTTGTTAATCTTAACGTACCTAACTCACCTTTGACGATTTATGCGTTAGATATATTTAACCCTGCATATATACGAGTATAACAAAATTCGAAGGAAAACTATCACAGTTTATACCTATGTAGGGTTTACAACTTTACGAGTAATAGTCACCTCCCTACATTCCAACTTTCAAGAAATTCCACCGTCTCCGACTGGACACCTGGCAGTACCTACACAACGGCGTGACTTTCCGATTCGTTCCTACCGAGAACGTGTAAATTGTTGAGTGAATTTCCCTCTGAAGTAATCCGTCGATGCTACAATGTGGGGTTTTGGGACTCTACCAAAATAGCATCAAAGAGCACTTCAGGGCTGGCAGCGCCTTGGCAACTTGGCAACCCTCCTGGTGTTGCCAATGTTCATAGGCGACGGTGACCACTTTCTATGAGGCAGCCCTTTCGCTTGTCTGTCAACCTTTTAACATAAAAAAAATCCGCATGGCCCGATACACATTGGCACATTGAATTAACCAAACCTGATGTGTTTTTTCTCAAATCCGTAAAACGTCAAAATTAGTGGTGCTTATTATTTCTAAAATTAACAATGAAATTATGTTCTCTTTCTTTTCAGATACTAAAAACATCAATTTCGTACTTCATGTTGCTGCGAACATTGGCTACAAAATGACTTTCCAATTTTGTTTAGGGTAAATACAATGTTACGAAAAAAAATTACTTGAATGAAACAAAAAAAAACTATTTTTTATCACATTCTTTTTCGTTTGAATATAAACAATAAAAAACTATCTTTAATTAAAATTACTAAACATGAACATTACAAGCAACTATTGAAGTTTAATTAAATCAGTCGATTGTGGCACTGAGCCCCGTATCTGGGGAAGGTACTCTCATACAGCATAAAACAATAGAAATAACAACAATAAGAGAGGAAAAGACAAGATTGACCAACCATGACCAAATAGGTCGAGTTCTGTCTGATGGTGGGATCAAAAGTCTTAGGAAGGTTTAGGTCTTATGAAGAGAATGATGAAGATAGACGAGGCACGAGAGTTATGTCAGGGCCGGGATATCTGGCGCTCTACACTCTCTGCCTACCCCGTTAGGGACCTGGCGTGAAGATACATACATAAGAGGAAAAGCAAACATTCTTACAAATGTAAAGTTGTAAAGAGTTGTGGCAGGACCGGGATATGTCCCCCCGAGGGTTTCCGACTTGTTGTGGCGGCTCAGTACCCGGTGGTTGTCCTCACACCGGCGAAGCCAAGAGAAACTCAGAGAGGGGGCGTTGCTCCGCCACTCGCTGCTGTGGAGATGAGACGGCTGGGGAGGAGGTGTACGGGTATTTCGTTGGCCCTGCACCGTATCCCCAGCCGCCTAACGGTCGTCCCGCCGTCAGATGGGGACGTGGTGGGAAGGCGGCTGGGGAGGAGGTGTATGGGTATGTCGTTGGCCCTGCACCCTATTTCCAGCCGCCTAGCGGTGGTCCCGCCGCTCGATAAGGACGTGGTGCCGCGGGGGGGGGGGGTTGGTTGAAGGTCACTCCCGTTCCCCCGGGGCCGGACTGCGTGCCCCTGGACTCCTCCACCCGGGCGTGTTGAGACGCCTGGCGTTGTGAGCGGTCGGGGCAGGGACCTTAGGGTGTCAGACTAGGGGATGTCCGACACTCAAATGGAGATAGGTCCCAAGCTGGGTGGCGTGCACGTGTTCCGCACGCCACTAGTGTTGGTTGGAGCCAAAGAGCTCAACCTGCGGAGGGCTCGGAGACGAGCAGCCGCCGGCGGGGTCACGGATGTGTGCGTAAGCGTTCCCGTGACCCCGCCACTGATGGCGGAAGAGTCGGAACACCGCGGGGTATTAGTGAGTACAAGTCCCACACTACCCGCCGTCTTTTCCCCTAGACGGCGGGTGCCCATGAAGGTTTCCCCGCGTAAAAAAAAGGACCGGGATATGTGACGCTCTACACTCTCTGCCTAGCCCGTAAGGGACTTTACGTGGACTGCCTAATTTCTGTATAATATTCTTTGGGAACATATAGACCGGTATCTGCCGGATGTTTTGGTCTTTGCAGCTGCAACATTTACAAGAGGACGCTCTATTTTTACATCCTTTTTTATGTAATGGTAGTGGCAAACAAGCATGCAGCTCACATTGATGTCAAGTGATGACTGCAGTCTATAGACACCCACCCGAAGAGGCTGAGGCCTATAGTGTTATGCCTGTGTGCCGGAAATTACAGGGCCGTACATTACCACCTGACCGGAACACGGTAGTGGTGAACACTACCCTTTAGCGGCAAATAAATGAGGTAATGCGGTGGTGCCTACGCCCGCGAGCTCCGTCACTGGAGCTCTACCAGTGAACTCCTAATCCTCTGATGATACCGTCGCCAGATCTGCTTCAATGGGAAAGTTGATTTGTTTGTTAACTCCATTTCCTTTTAATACCTACTTAGAAATAGTACAAGATGTTAATTGAGGCTGACTGTTACACAGAGACAACTGAATGGGACAATTTAGTGAGCGCTTTAGGTACCTAATGTTTACAAAAATCTATTATTGTAATTTGTAACAAAATATCTATGAAAATAGAGGAAGCTTACAGTCCTATCCTTGATATACACGAAAATAATTAAAATTTTGAAATAATTTAAGGTTTTTTTTTGTCCTTTGATCATACAAAAATCTGTTTGTCAATTTTTAAACGCGGTACAAATTGCGACTTTTAAATATAGTTGCTTAAAGGTGGGTGTTACTGGGCTTAATAAACGTGTATACCGATATTTTAAAATTAAAAACACATTGAAATAAAACTATTTTTACGGATTTATCTCGCGTATATTAAACTAAAATGATTAATAGTTTTATTTCAATGAGTGTAGCTCGCGAAAACCTAAGAACATATCATATTAAAAACACAGACGGAGATATGTGCATTGTAACCACGGAATAGATCAATAAATTGTAACACTGAACCACACTTTACTCTACTTAGAATAAGAAATATCGGATTGAATTATGTACTTACAGCCTGTACCTATACCCACCTGTTTTTAATATACAAATGCATTTCACTGACGTCACGCCACTAACAAGATTGTTGATGCTCATTTTAAATAACAATATATTATTATAATAAAATATTGCATTATTTATGTAACTTTATTAATAAGAAGATCTTGTATTATTTTTTGCGTTTTGTGAAATAGCTTTCCCCGGTCTCAGGACAAGGAACCAGACTATTGTCTGGCGGTTTAGACACAGTGACTCTGTCACGATGGTGAATAGGCGCAGGGACCGGAGCTCCTGTATTATATAATCTACCTGCCGCTTAATAGTAGTGTTCAGCGCTATCGTCTGCCGGCCAGAAATAATTTTACGTCTCCGTAACTTCCTGCACAGAGGCATATAATCTATATCTAAACTTATAATAAATCTGTAGAAGTGTAAATTCTGTACATTGAAAATATTGAAAAAATAAATATCAATGGATGTTACTAGATCGATACCGAACACAAATATGTGATTGATTTTTTTTTTGTCTGTCTGTCTGTCTTTCTGTCTGTTTGTTCAAGCATCACATAAAAACTATGGGTCCAATTACGATGAAACTTGGTATGATTATACTTTAACCTTTGGCGCACAACACTGGGTACTTTTTATCCCGAAAAAATGTCTGTTTGTCTGTGTGTTTGTGCACCCTAATTTCAGAAAAGGCTTATTCGATTTGCGGTTTTCATTAATATATTGTGGTTGTTGTTTTATGGGCGCAGTGACCCAAAATGAGTCTTGGCCTCCGATACAAGAATGCGCCATTTTTGCCTGTTCTGCGCTGCCTCCCGCCAGTCTTCGACCTGAAGGTCACGGAGATCTTTCAGCGCCTCATCACTCCAGCGATACCTGGGCCGACCAACTGGACGTCGGCCACTAGGTCGCCCCAAGTATGCAAGTTTTACTGCTCGATCCTCCCCCATTCTCTCAAGGTGGCCAAGCCAGCGAAGCCTCTGGGATTTTATTTGGCCGATGATATTTGGCTCTGCCACCAGATGTTCAATTTCTTTATTTTTCCTTTTCTTCCAGATTCCTCTTTCATCCCGAACAGCGCCTAGAATTTTCCTGAACACTTTCCTCTCGGTAACTAGTAATTTTTGCTCTTCTTTGTGAGTTAGTGTCCAGGTTTCACATCCATATATTAAAATAGGTCTTATGACTGTCTTGTAGATCTGAATTTTGGTGCGTCTACTGAGAAATCGGGAAGCCAATACCTTATGTAGGGCTGCACTGCAACGGAGCGTGTTTTGGATTCGAATGTTTATTTCCTCCTCTCGCGTGTTTGAATCAGTCACAGTGCATCCAAGGTATTTAACCTTCTCCACTCCTTTGTACGGAAAGTCACCAACCATAAGGTCCTCTCTCGCTACTCTAATGTTCTTATAGCGTCGCATATGCAGGTATTCCGTCTTATCCCGATTAATCCTAATATTGTGATAAGTTTCACATAATATTTTGTGTTTGTTTCGTGTGAATCGGTTCAGAAATAAAAAAGTTATGTCAATTTAAAGTATCGTGTCGAATATTTTTAAGCTTTTCTGTATCTTAGTTCTATCTTTTAGGGGGTTTCGTACCTAAAAGGTAAAAACGGATCCTACGGATTACTAATCCTCCGCTGTCTGTCTGTCTGTTCGTCTGTCCGTCTGTCTGTCACCAGGATGTATCTCATAAATAGTGATAGCTAGAAAGCTAACATTTTCACAAATTATGTATTTCTGTTACCGCTTTATAGACAAAATTAATTACTAAAAATAAGAAAATGAAAATGTTAGGAAGTCCAAGGAGGCATACAATACAGGTGTTTTTTTTCGTATATTTTTTGCTCGATAATAACGGTAGCAAGTAGTCGCTTAAAATTTTCACAGAATTTTTCGATCTTATTTTGTATTGTACCATCCATCTATACATCTATACAAATAAATAAAATTGGAGTGTCTGCTTGTAATATTAAAATAACCGCTTTTGACTAAATGCATATGTGTGTATACACTGTAGGTACATATACCAAAACAACATTTTTTACAATTTTTGTCGGTCAGTCTGTCTGTCTGTCTGTTTGGCGGGGCTAATTTTGGGAACGGCTGGACCGATTTTGATGGGACTTTCACTGGCAGATAGCTGATGTGATAAGGAGTAGCTTAGGCTACTTTTATATCCATACATCCATACATACCTACATACAAATAAGTAGAATTGGAGTGTATCCGACTTTGACGGGACTTCCATGGGTAGGTAGCTGATTTAAAAAGGAGAAACATAGGCTACTCTTATCTCCATACATACATACATACATACATACATACCTACCTACATACAAATAAATAGAATTTGAGCGTCTCCGATTTTGACGGGACTTCCACAGGTAGGTGGCTGATGTAATAAGAAGTAAGTTAGGCTACTTTTATCTCCATACATACATATATAATATACATTAGTGTATAATCTATGATACATACCTACATACAAATAAATAGAATTTGAGTGTCTCCGATTATGACGGGACTTTCACTGGCAGATAGCTGATGTGATAAGGAGTAACTTAGGCTACTTTTATCTCCATACACCATACATACATGCATACATACCTACATACAAATAAATGAAATTTGAGTGTCTCCGATTTTGACGGGACTTTCACTGGCAGATAGCTGATGTAATAAGGAGTAACTTATTATATATTATTATTTTGTACACTAGCTACGACCACGCTTTCGTCCGGGTAGATACTGAACAATCATATTTTCGCGGGCACAGCTAGTATGTAATGATACTAACAGAGGTATGACATGTATGGTAAATGTTTATAGACTAGGTACAGTATTCGTTTACTAGAGGTAGATGCATGCATTCAAGCATATATATAGTCATGCAAACACCCTCGATTCGCTGTTTACGTTTTGTGCGTTTTAGCCTATGTAACAGGTGGCGAAGACTGTGGACATGTCCGGGCACATAACCAAACTCCGCGGTACTAGAAAACTTCCAGGAAAGGGCATAATCCCAATTGGCTTATACACCATTTTCTCTGATGGTCACCGACCTGGGAATCGAACCCAGGACCCCAGTGCAGTAGAGGCCTGGAACCACTAGGCTACTGACGCAGTTTAAAAATATCAAATACATAAGTATTAAAGTAATATTAGGTAGGTAAAATATGAAACCACACTGAAAGCTTTGCATATTTCCATGTCAAAGTGTGTAGAATGTCAGTAAAGATACCATCGCAGATAAACAAGTCACATCATACTCGTAGTCAAGCATTAGAGTTAGACCATCATACTCGTAGTCAAGCATTAGAGTTAGACCATCATACTCGTAGTCAAGCATTAGAGTTAGACGGTCGCCCCCCTGGGCAACGTCAATTTAAAAATGTAAATAAGAAAGTTAGCTAAGTATTGCCTAAATCCGAAGTTATAAACTCTTGCAATGGCATACCAAACACTACAGGTATTGTTATAATTTTCTACCACCAATGTCTTCTGCTTATTATAGGTTCCTATGTAAATGCGTAAGAGAAGATGCACGCCGATAGTCGCGTAGTCAGCAGGTACACTAATCGTAAATTTCTGCACAATAATAGCATATTTTAAAAATTACCCACCAAAGAGAACGTTTAATATTAATTATTTTATGAAGTCTTTTTTACGAAGGTGGCTATTTGCCACCTTCGTAAGCAATAAAGTAGGCAGCTCTCATTGATATTACGAGTATATCCAGCAGCGTAAGTAAGTATTTATGCGTGGAATATTAACATATTGTTTTCATAACAAAACTATCTATTATTGATATTTTCATTTGATATTAAAGTAGTGTACTAATTGGATAGCCGTCCATCATTTTGCTGATATTATTATGACTTCAGAAATTATAAGGGTCGTCCCATATCCGATTTTGTCTTTGAGTGTCATGAAATTGAACAACTTTTGAACAGCTTCTACCTGCTTTCCGGAGTTGAGTAGTGAATCCGTCATCACACGGCGCCCTGTTATTTTTGAGCTGTTTCAGAGCTGTACTAATCTCGTCTAGACTGACATCCGGGATGTTCTCGGTATAGTCGATTACATATTCTCTGGGGTAGTGTCGGGTGAGTCCGGCTATGAGATCTGCTGGCGGACTGTTAACAGGTGGTCGTGTTGTCGCGTATAACTGTCTGTAGAACCACTCGATTTCTTCTGCAAGCTCGTCCTCTGTCTTCAGCTTAGTTAGCTGGCTCTGATCTAAAGACAGATTTTTGGCGAACACTTTGGAGCCTTTGTTCCGCTCCATGGCCGCTTGAATACTGTCGGTATTAAACCGCTGAATGTCGCGAGTCAATGACTTGGAGATCTATCTGTTGAGTCGCCTGTATACTAAAGCTTTCTTCAAAGCTTAGAAAGCTTATGATGCTTGAGAGTTGAGCTGGTAATCTTTTGTGTTTCGGGTCTTGAAAAAGACCGCCGTGCAGAAAGTTTCCACCAGCCTGGTATTTGTATTCGTCCACATGTATGCAATCATTAGGCATTCGAAAAGATTTTGTAGCTCGAGTTGAAAGCTCTCGGTATTATAGATTTGTGTAGGTGCTGGTGCTGGAGCATAGACTTTATTAGCCGGGCTCCTTCCAACGTGACATTTATATTCAGTGTACCTCTTACCATTCGGAGATCGCTTCCGGTTTTTACCGAATTGATCACCGAGACATCACTGAATACATGTCGCTTCATAGACGTAATGAAGTCCATCTCATTTTATTGCACCATCCGAACTGATCCAGGTCCACTTATGGCAGGCCCGCTTCTTGACGAAAGAGTTCATCAAGAAGAGGTTCTCTGCCTTTATGAAGTCAGTCAATGCCTGGCCCCTGATTTTCCGTCGCCCATATCCAAATTACTCCACTTTCAGCTAGTGGTCGTCTCGAACGCCCAATTTCGCGTTGAAATCCCTAGTGTGATAGTGGTTACAGGGCTATACATAACCATTTAACCGGAATATTATAGTGCTGAATACTACCATTAGGAGGTAGAAGTATTAGGTAATGGGGGCCTCGTGCTCCTACACTGCAACTCTACTACCAGTGAAACCAGCACCTGTGTGGCCGTCGCAAGCTGTGGCACAGGTGAGGTGAGGTTTGCGTGTAACTACTGTAAGAATATTTTTCTATTAATTTACTTTAGGTACCTATATCAATCAAAAGCTTCAAGTGTGGCAATACCTTTAAGGACAATCAAGGCATACGGGTATATATAGAAAATACAAAGATATTTTATAGAACAGAATAGAATCATTTATTGCAGGCAACTAGGGCCCATATCATACTATAAACAATATACAAAGTAAAATCTACAGTCTGCTTTCAAGCTTTCATTTTCAAACGAATTAAAAAACTATTGGTTGAAGTAAGGATAAAACACCAACATGGTCTGGTGGTGGAGCGATTTGACTGATCTTGAGTAAGTAAATTGTAAATTTTTTTGCGATGAAAATAGTTGTAAATATATTTAATTAATTACCATTACGGATATTTTTTTTTGACGGGTATTATTTTCGGGAGCTACACTATTGGAAATAAATAATAAAATATATACGGGTTTATGGATGCTGAAAGGTGACCGAATCGTGAGGCTGATTTTTAAAATAGTTTGATTTACGCGAGATCAACCCAGCAATAATTTTACATAATATATCTATTTCAATATTTTTTTATGATCATGCACTTTAAATACAAGGATGGTTATTGAATACTGTAGCCTATAGACATCTACACGAAAACCAGAAATCATTTTTTTAATTAGATCTACCATCACAATCATCCCTTGCTGAACGTAACGTTTTCATACAAAAATTACTGGACCGATTTCAAAAAATCCTTTCATCTTTACAAAACTGCATCTTCACTGAGTGAAGATATAGCTAGGCTATATTACATTCTTTGCACCCGTGGGAAGCCGAGGCGAGCCGCTAGTGTTTCATAAAGCCACTTCAAGCTTCTTACACCTTCGAATCGTCGGAATTTTAGATAGAGAGCTTCGTGCGGGGTCATCTTTTTATGTTAAGAAGGTGGCAAACAAGCATGCAGCTCACATTGATGTTAAGTGATGACTGCAGCCTACAGACGTCTTCACAAAAACCAGAGGTCTGAATGCAGATGCGTTGCCACCCCTGAGACCTCAGTTGTTATGTCTCTGTGATAGTTATTACGGGGCCATATATTACCATCTAACCGATAGTGCTAAACACCACCATTTGGCGGTAGATAGAGGTAATGCGGTGGTGCCTACCCTCTCGAGCTCCATCACTAGAGCTCTGCCACCAGTAAAATCATTTATTCATTTTGACATCTCTCAATATTGGTCGACGCCTATGTAGTTCTTGCCGTGTCCTTTCCGAAAGGGTAAAAATCGGCCAAGTGCGGGTTGCACTCGCGTGAACAGTGCTCGGAAAGATATTGCACATCGCGCTAGGGAAAGAAGAGGAAAGGGAGAAAGAAAGGGAAAGAGAAAATCAGCTAGTTTCGGCTTCGCAGAGCATTATCGCTGCCCCAGGAAACATTAACGGCCCTGTATTTATAAGGAGGTGTAGAATAAACATGAATAACAACATTTTTTAATGATCCTAATTGAAACAAACAGAGCAATATGTAATTTACATATTTACTACTACTTTTGTTTCCCTGCGTGATGATTTAGATTCTTGAAAATTAAAATAACAAGATCATGTTTATCTTTTTTTTAAAGTAGGTAACAGATGTAGGTCCCTATTTCAAATTCAAACACCCAAAATCAAAAATACATAAAATTTTGTGTAGGCAAGTAATTTTTGACATCTTATGTACCTAATTATTCATCAAAATCTCAATAAAATTCAATCAAATGGATTATTTTGGACTCCTTTTTATCGGAGAACGCGTCGTTAAGGCGTGTCAATATTGACTATGTTTAATCTTTATATATAAAAATCAATTGCTGTTCGTTAGTCTCGCTAATGCTGAACGGATGTATCTTATCTTGGTCTTAAAATGTTCGTGGAGGTCTAGGGACGATTTAAAAGGTAAGAAAATATGAAGAAATTGAAGGGAAATAGTAAAAACCACAATTTCATTTTCCCACACAAATAGTTTGTATCTATCAAACCTAGACACATTTTTTATACTGAGGCAATACGAAATTTGCTAGTATATTATATTGTTCAAAGTTTGCATTGCAACTTGCTCTTGAACCTTGTTAAAATAATGATAAATATTACAACTATAATTTCTTTTAAATGTGTCGGCTTCACTCACGGAAACTTTAACCCCTTACTGCATATATTTTTAATATTACTCAGAAAAAATATATGTGATAGTTCTTGATATGTACTATTACTATAGTTCAAATAGTTTTCCAAAAGCTTATTGGTTTTGGAAATATTATAAAAATACTTTATTTGCCATATTATTATATGGCATAATATGCAATAAAAGATATCAATACTTATTGGACACATATGGCATAATATGCATTGCCACTGAAATTATTATCATCGCATGCGCTAAGAGTAACTTTGACTCAATTGTACTAAACAAATCAAAACTCGAAATTTTCGAAAATATAAATTTAATGAGATCTGTTACATTAAGGAGCTTGATACACTTCATCTGACGAAGAATCCTCATCAGTCTCAAAAATAGTTATGTTTCTTCGTCTCGAAGAATGCCCACTGGGTTCAACGTAATGAACGAATTTAATTTTTTTTATTTTATTTCACAGAGGAGTAAGAAGACCCAACGATATAAAATACATGAAATTGTTGAGGAGATCACTGGCGTTCTTGCATTCTTGGCCGCATAAAGAAATCAAAGATCCCGTGCCGAACTTCGCCTTACTGGGCAGGTTGTACGTATACGGGTTGGAGGCGGGTTTCTTGCTACCCGGCTTGCTGTATCTGCGGAACCATATCGCCACGCTCAGCTTCTTCGAATTCGGTCACACATTCATTACTGTACTCATGAATATTGTCGCAGTCGTAAGTAACAAAATTATTTCGTCTATGAACCTGAATCCAAATCCCATGGCCCAAAGGCGACGTTAAAGCGCGTTTATAAGAAAGGAATGCCGAACACTTATAGTCGTCGTTTTGCTTCAGCAACGATGCCAGGAGAAATAATATACCATCAAAAACATTTTCATGTAAAATGATGCATCCAATGGACAAGACAATTTTTTATGTTTAAAGGTTGGCAGGCAAGTAAACAGGCCACCTGATGGAAAGTAGTCATCATCGCATATGAAAATTTGTAACAGAGTTGAAGTAGAGCCAAGTTCCTTACTCTCCACCTCAGTCAAAATGCGTGGCTAGGTCGCTTGGCTACCGTTGCAAGGTGCAAAATAATTCACTGTTCTTAATTACCTATTTAATATATGTATGTATCTTTATGCCCGGAGTGAGGCCGAGAGTGAGGAGCGCCAGAATTCCCGGTCCTGACACACCTCCCCTGAAGAGAATGATGAATGAAGATGAGGAACTCTCATTCATCATTCTTTTCATACATGCACGCCGATTCCTATGACTTTTGACTACCTCTTTTGTTATACAATAGTTCTTATAGTGAGTGGCAAAACGCCCAAACCACGCATTTAGACTAAGATGTAGTAGAGTTTGTCAAGTCGAGTGACTTGTATATTTTTTTAATATATTTAAATCACGTGTCAAGGTCTTTGTCCGCGATGGACTGGTAAACTAAACCGATGTTAATGAAATTTGCATAACGTGTGCAGTTTGATCCAACTAAACAGATAGGATAGCGTACATCTCAATTTATACTTAGTCGCAATAAAGTTAACACATTTTTTTAGTTGATTATTTGGTACAAAAACTGGACAAGGGTGACAAATGCCTCGCCATATTTTTAGATTTAGCGAAGGCTTTCGGAACGGTCTCAAATCCTCTAAAACTGCTAAAACTAAAACAAAATTAGAAGCATCGGGTCCAGCATCCGACCAAGCCGTAAGCAATTAAATTTGTTCAGGAGGTATCTCATTGGGCGTACTCAATGCGTCAAAATAGATGACTATGTCAGATCACACGAAATACGAATACGTCGGACGGTAGTGCACCATCCGGTGCGGCAGTATGTATGGCCTCGTGCATCTTGCTATTGAGAGTGGTGCGGATCTGATCCATCCAGCGTATCGGGCTGCGCCCAATTAATCAATATTTGATTAATTGGTGTTAACTATTTGTTTTCGAAAACGATCGCTTGGTGACTTCCAAGTGTAGAGCCTTTTAGGATGGTGCTGAAAGTTAGTGTTCAATATATTTAAGTTTTTCTCTACACAGAAGTTGATCAGTCGTTCTCCACGCTCATTACCTTCACCAAGACCGTGCTTGCCAACATGCTGGCGGATGTGATCGTCAGCAACGGTACAGCCAATCTTGGCGATAAAGTTACCAAGAATTACGGTGATTACCCGATTCGGAATTCTGTCCAGTGTGTCCACGAGTATTCCGTAAAATCCCTCGATGTCCTCTTCTGAAGACTGTGCTGTTGGTGCGTAGACTTGCACAATGTGAACATTTCAAGGTTTGCAATTCAGCTTCAGTGCAATAATGTTATTCTGTCGGAGATTGGGTTGTATCCAAGTAAGGATTTTTTGATTTTGGGCGGAACTAGGATGCCAACGCCATGGGTGCTCGTGTTATCTGCTCCTGAAAAGTAGAACGTGTTTCCTTCTGTTTCGGATAAGTGGCCATTTCCTCGCATGTGTGTTTCGCTTAAGCCTAGGATACTGAGGTTGTGACTTTCCATCTCTCTTTCTATGATGGACAGTTTTCCTGGTTTGATCAAACCTCCTACGTTCCAAGCTTCAATACGATGATGGGTGCGTATTGAAATTTTACTTCGGAGCTGCTTAGGATTGCCAGAGGCATATCTCCCCACTGAAGCCTGACGGCTCACCTCAGGGCCACCTAGCCAGCCCGGGTACTGGGTAGCGCCGAGCGTTTGTCAGGTCTTTTTTGTTGTTTGTGTAATACTAGTTAACCGTACATTTACTTACCTATATTTCACCGTACTAGGACTTCACAGAGAGTGAGTAGGTAAGTGAGTGACAAACTCTAGGTTATTTATATATCATCAATCAAAGTATTATTTGATATATAAATTCAAAGTATTTGAGCTATGCAATTGAAAATTTGTACATTAGTCTACTATTGACATCATATATCCCGAGAATTTTGGATATCTGATATAACTTGGTGATTTAGATTTAAAAATCCAGTATTAGTACTTAAGGGAATGGATAATTGTTTTTTTTTCCTAAGCTGAACTAAGAAAATATTGTTATGTTTACAGTCCCGGTTAAGCATGATATTCTGGGACAAATATAAATATTTCATGGCAGACTGGGTAAACGAGATTCATCTGTTCCATTACCAAGATAAATCGGAATATTCGCGCAAGGTATGATTCCTATTGTAATTATTTTTGATGGTAGTAGAGCTCCAGTGACGGAGCTCGCGGGCGTAGGCACCACCGCATTACCTAATATACCTACTTGCCGCTAAATGGTAGTGTTCAGCACTATCGTGTTCCGGTCAGGTGGTAATGTACGGCCCTGTAATTTCCGGCACAGACATCACACCTTAGGCCTCAGGAGTGGTAACGCATCTGCATTTTGACCTTGGTCTTTGTGTGGGTGTCGGAATTGTATCATATAAAAAATAAAAAAAATAAAATACGCTTACACTCACAGCCCCACAGTAGGTATAAGCCTGTGTCGTGGGTGCCGTTGTCCACGACACAGGCTTATACCTACTGTGGGGCTGTGAGTGTAAGCGTATTTTTTTTTTTTTTTTTATTTGATATATATATATATATCATACCTATATCTTTTTATGTCATCATCTGTATTTTTGGTTTTTGGTAAATAAAGTTTATTATTATTATTATGTCTCTCGTCAGCACGGGGTCCAATTTGAACCCCGGACCTTTGTCAGGCTTGCGCGGGGACATGGGGGGTCCAACACGTAGAGGCCCTTTCGAGAATTTTGATCTACTTTGTAATGGGTTATATTCGGCAGGACCTCTCTCTGACTGCATCAATAGTTAATACAGACACAGACAGACCCCGCAGAATATAATGGGACTATTGTAATGAAAAGTGATTTGCCAAACTTTGGGCTATGTGGGTGAACTGGGGGGACTAGCTGGCTGGGCCTATGGAGTGAGATCCGGCACCTGCCTATATTTAACATCTCACATTATCGAATCCTACTTTAGGCAGGTGGTGACTCGCCTCTCCTTGGTGGCCCCCCCAAACAGCCAACCCGATGGTCGACAGGGGGCAACACTGTTGAGAGAGGCTGGGGGTGTCGAGAGGTGTGGCCCCGGTTTCACCATCACGAGCGAGTAATCTCGAGCTCGGAGCGGGCTTCCCCGCTATTATGCCTTCCACCCCCGATTGTATGGCTCTTTCAGAAATTTAGACAACAGCCTATTATCTAAATTTCTGCAAATGCCATACCTCCAGCGCCCCACTCTGACCAGCCAATGAAGGCAAGCCAGAGGTGAGAGATCTGATGCTCTGTGTGGCGGACGAGGCGGAGCCCAGTTCTCTCGGAGGAACTCGAGATGATGGTAGGGGGTGGTGTCGCTACTCACCAACAGTTTGCCTCAAGCTGCTCTGCCCCCTCATTATTATTATTATATAATAATAAAGTCACAATATTCTGTAATAAATTAGTCATATTTTTTTTTCATTATGCTATAATTAGTTCCTGTAGTAATATCATCTTTTATGTTCATTACTTGTTTTGTATCTACGACCATGATGTTTCACATCTGTCAGGCGTCCCGTGATGCCTTTTTTGTGTATTTTTTACTGGTGGTAGATAAGAGTTTTCGTATCGAAGTTCGAGGGTGTATAGTAGGAGAGCCGAATCTAAGTCGACCTGCACCTATCTGTTTACCGAATAAAACATTATTTTTATCAGACGTTCATACATAAATAAGCACGTCTTGCATGAATTGTCTATCAAAATATATATTTGTTGGGAATAAAGAACACAAACGTACTGAACTGACTTAACCAATTATTATAGAAAGCCCTAATCAAAGGATTAAACACACCCAATAGCTTGATTGACAAGTGTCATCAATGACACTTGACAGTTGAACTTGAGAATTAGAAAAGAATAATAGGGCGCCGTCTGCGCCGGTTCCTTGTTATAATTCTATAACTTGGTTGGTGTTTTCCTCGCGCAGGCGCATGAAACGCACAGCGCGGTGCGGGCCTTCGGGGCTTGGCCTCCTTGCCCGGTCATATTCTGACCCCGACTCAGCTGGGCCGTAACCTGGAATTAGGTAGTCGAAGGCGGCGTGCATGCGAACTATTACGAACTTTAATTCTGTAACTCGATATAACAAAAATAATAATAATGGCGCTCTACACTCTCTGCATACCCCGTTAGGGCCTGGCGTGAAGATACATACATATAATAATAATGGCAACCCATTATACGTCCCACTGCTGGGCACGAGTCTCTCCACTTTTTGGGAGGAGACCTGGAGCTCACTCCACTACGCTGCTCCAATGGGGGTTGGTGGAGATAAGGGTTAGTGGCCAACCCGTTGTCGGATGTTTTCAAACCATCTATAAGGCCTCCGACAAGGTTTAACGACTGCCTTCTATCGATAGCAACCGAGACCGACGGCTTAACGTGCCCTCCGAAGCACGGAAACCTGCATTTTAATTAGCCACTAGCGGTCACCCATCACACACCCGACCGCGCCCATATCGCTGAATCGAGTAGATCGCTTCTGATCTACACCAGCCGCTGAGCCATGCGCGCTTCAGCGATATAACAATATGGAACAATATTCATTTTATCATGAGAACTTCCTCTTAAGCTTTCCATGTTCCAGAAATTATTTAACTATTTTGAGTTTAACCAAGTGATGATGATGATGATACATACACATAAACATAAAACGTAAAACGTAACTTCACGCCTGTAATCCCCGAAGGGGTAGGCAGAGGTAAATGCATGCATTCAATCATACATGCAAACACCCACGACCCGCCGGTTACATTTTGGCCCATGTAACAGTTGTTGCCATCTCCGGGCACATTACCAAACTCCGGGGTACTGGGAAACTTCCAGAAAATGGAAAAATCCCAATAGAAGCAGAGATAAAGGATTTTAAACCGTTATCTCTGAAAGTCCCCGACCTGGGAATCGAACCCAGGACCTCCAGCGTAATAGTAGTAACCTGCTACCACTACGCTACTGAGGCAGTTACATACACATAATTTTCAAAATTATAAAAACCCATTGAAAAATCATCAATTAAGAACAAACATTTTGAGGTCGGTCCTAACTCATTTTAATTAGTAGGCAAAATATCAGAATGAAAATCAGCTCTACATTTTGACTAAGATTTTTAATGTTTAAGTATCCTTTCTGGGACTGACTTTAACAGATATGTTTCCCTAAATATATTTTGCACCTTATTTTTCAATGGGTTAATAATAATTAATTTTGTTAGTGGCAGTATATATTTATAATATTACTTAGGTAGCTACTCATTTTCTCATTTATCTGCCACTTACATTCCTCAAAATCAGTTATTTACCTTATATATTTACCGTTTTACAGACTTACATATTCGTCCACAAAATGTGTCACTTCTTGACCACGGTGACGATCACCCAATTGACTATAGGCGTAACAACCTTCAATCTAGTACCACTGTACCATAACTTCGCATCGGGAGCATTCAAGCAAGACAAGCCCGAAGGCTACAAATACGAACATGCGGTGTATTTCGAGCTTCCCTTCAACTATTCAACCAATATCCATGGATATCTGGTATTTTTCACCTTCAACTGGTTAATATCCGCAATATGCTCCGGGTGTTTGTGTATTTATGACCTCCTGGTGTCATTAATTGTGTTCCACGTCTGGGGGCACATGCGGATCCTAGTGTACACCCTGGAGCACTTCCCTGGGCCCCAGGACAACGGGCCGGGTAAGATGTTCACGCCAGAAGAAATGAACATAGTTGATAAGCAACTTATGGAAGTCATCGCTTATCATCGAGAAATCATGACGTGAGTAGATGTGATGTGATGTTACCGGTCAACCAAAAAAAATACAATTTAGACTCATTACTTCAGCCGAAAGACGTCCACTGCTGAATAAGAGCCTTCCCGAAAGATGCCAACAACAGCGTTGTGCCGGTTGTGCGTCAGAAGGGGAGAATAAGCTAATTTAGACTTTTACTGCATAAATATAGCATTGACGTTACTGACTGGAAATTTCTTCCATGGTGTCATAATACACAATAGTCACGATACACATGATTTTCGTCTAGCAAACGGTTAAAGCAACGCACGTAACGGAAACTCACAAAATAAATATTTTCCCGTTTTTTTCATGGACGGTCTTCTATACATATATACATATGGTCTATATTATGGGTACCAGGTGTACCATCACATGTTACACCATCAAAGTTTTAAAAGTTAAAGAGCTATAGAAGAAGATGGAGGCAATGCTCCGAATACTTATTTGAAGCGATATAAACCGAAACCACAGGTACATCACCATCAGTTTCATGTGGGTATCGCACCTTCTCTTCTTACAAAAAGAGAAGTCAGACCACTCTTGTTGACGACATTTGACTCAAACTGTTCAAAGAATTGTTGTCTCCATCATTCTTTACCTATCTATAGGTATCATCATTACAGCCAAAAGATGTCCACGGCTGGAGAAAAGCTTTCCCCAACGATGTCCACAACAAGGTTGTTCGGTATTTTGAGGTGAATATGCCATAATCACCACGCATGGCGTGTGGATTGGCGATCGCAGAGGCGGTGACTTGTCGCGGCACGCTGCTGCCCATCCCGCGTGACTGCACTAGCGGATGAATTCTCCTCCACGTGTGGGCGGTGGGGTCGTCACGTCTCGGCGCCTTCAAATCAACTATATAACTTATTACATATTATTTATCAATAAACAGGTTCACAAAAAGGTTGATGGACGTATTTGGGCCCGAATTGTTAGTTTATCAAGCGTTCCATCAGATTGGTGGTTGCGTGCTGCTGCTCGAGATATCGCAGCTGGTGACTATCTTCATATTATTTACAACGTTGTTAATTGCTGTTATTGCACTTGATTCGCCTACTGGAACGCTTATGTCCTTTCGCACCGTCATGAGAGCAATGGCTATATCGATTCACCACTCACAATTTTTGTTGAGTACCTACCTACCATAACACATAAATATAAATTATAATATTTTCATTTTCAGGACTTAAATGCTTTTGTTCGTTTCGGAACACTCGCATTTTATATTCATCAGCAGTTAGTTCAAATTTCCATTATATTTGAACTTCTGGGCTCAATGGTAAGTTTAGTCCTAGTTCCCTGTTCTGCTGTTCCCAAGAGTGGCGATTATCGCATATTCTTGCCGAATGACGCACAGCACTTGTAAGCGTCTTTGGGGAAGGCTTTCTCCAGCAGTAGACGCCTTTCGACTGGAGTAATAATAACGATTACATCAACATAATATTTATTTTTTTGCGTTATTAGAGTGAATGTAACGTCTATCTACCGATAAATTATAATTTGTCTTTATTTTACAATCGTTATCCCTGTTACTGTGGTCTGAAGTGGTCCCACTTACTCTTAGCCTGTGTTGCACTAAGATATTTCAATAACTTTAACGTTAAAATATATCTTGGGGTGGCTATATAGTGATCGTAGAGTCCTCTACGATCACATATAGGATATGCATGCACCCTAAAAAAGGAAGAGAAAAATTGATGATTCTAAATTTGATGTTGTTTTAGAACGACAAGATGCCGGCGGCGGTGTACAGCGTGCCATGGGAGTGCATGGACAACCGCCGCCAGCGCGTGGTCTACCTGTTCCTTATCAAAGTGCAGCGCCAGGTCAACCTGCGCGCTGTGGGCATGCTGCAAATCGGCGTCAAAACCATGGCCACAGTAACATCGCTTTGATTTTTTTTATGACATCAAGTAGCAAAAAAGTTCAGCAGTTTACAGATTAACTCAGAGACTTTTAAAGGTGTTATTTGCCATGAACACATTGTATTACATTTCTACATGATCGTAAGAGACGCGCTGGATAGAAACCGGTGGAAACAGATCATCCGATCTAGATGCAACCCAGATGCTGTCCACGATCCTCAAACATGAGGGACCGACCACAGAGAGAGACATTGTATTAATTTCGCATATATAGTGGTAAAGTTAAGTTAAAAAAAATAAAATATGTTTAGGACATTAAGTTAAATTTTGAAATAAAAACTTTACGGTTTCTAAGTACCCGCCTGTTTACCTAAAGTGGGAATATATTTTTCTCTAAATCCCATAATAAAGGGTGTCGTTGGATAGGTCTATAAAATATTTGAAGTATGAGAAACCCATATTTCGATTAAAGATCATTTGTAAAACATTTAGCTGTAAAATTAAATGTAAAATTAATGTTACAGTCAAGTCTTAGTGTGTCAGTTGTCCCTTTCTCTCCACTTAACGATGGAAGTTAGACCTGTAAACATATTCATGGTAGTAGCATATACCTATATAGGGTTAATTTAAATAAGCACATCACCTTTTGCAGGCAGTCTCCCTGACGACCGAATAGTGTAATAAGCGGCAACCCGGCGCGAGGCCACGCCCACCCTTTCAGCCGGACCCTGAATACCGTGTCGTGTAATAGCCGTTTAACTCCCAAAATGTTATTACACTACCCTAACCCTTGCTATCGTACCCTGAATACCGTGCTGTGTAATAAGTCCTTTACCCCTCAATCCCGCTCCTCGCTGCCGCTGCACGGGGCAACCTAGGCAAGGTGCGTGGCATATACCTACGCTCAGAGTAAATACGAGCACAGACACAAAAAGAAAACAATTTTGTATGGAAAAACTTAAATTTTAAAAACTTTACATTTTAAAAAGTCGTTGTACAAAATAAATGTTAGTCGTAGCAAGTTAGTAATAAGAGTCCTGCAAGACTTGCAGTACAGTGCGTTGGCAACTCCCCTGGTGTTGCCAATGTTCATAGGCGAGAGTTTTTATCTGAAATCCATAAAAAGTCAAAATAATTATTTACTCTTATTGTTTACAAAATTACCAATAAAATTATGTTCTTTTTCTTTTCAGATACTAAAAACATCAATTTCGTACTTCATGTTGCTGCGAACATTGGCTTCAAAATAATTTGTCAATTTCTTTAGGGTAAGGTGGGGGGAGGGTACAGTGGTTGTGGTACAGTGGTACAAAAAATAACTGAAATGTAGCGACGAAAATATTATTTTAATCTCTTTTTTGGGTTTGAATATGAACTTTATTTTATTACTAGCTGACCCGGCAAACTTCGTATTGCCACAGAATAAAAATATGACATGTGTCAAAGGTTTGATAGATAGGGACTATTTGTATGGGGAAATGAAATGGTGGTTTTTACTATTTCCCTTCAATTTCTTCATATTTTCTTACCTGAAAGCAGCTCGATTCAAACTTGCGCGATTATTAGTTGAATGTCTCGCTCGCGCTTCACGCGTTTTTGATATCCGAATTCTTTCACGTTCATTTCGGTCGTCACGTTCTTGTGCAGTATGATTAGATCGGTAATTAGCTTGGTTTGTAGCATTTCGGGTTCTTCTACCTAAATTTTTCTCGTCTTACAGGAGGCATATCTATATTATTATAGATTAATTAGTGATCATAGGTTATACGAATTCGTTTCGTTTTGTTGACAAAAGCAAACTCAGTAGAGTACGTAACAGAAAAATCCAAGAAAAACAACACTTCAAATCGATAACGGTCTTAGAATCAACAACTGATTTTTTTTTTTTAAATTTGATATGTCTTGGAGCCATGGACTTTCGGTAACGGTTGTGTTTGTCTGATGTAATGACGGGATAACATGTATTTTAAAGTAAATCAAAAGAAATAATATCGCGAAACCAACCAAATAACTAATGATCCATTACATTTTGTGACTATTCAATTTAATCGGGTCCGCGATATCACTTTTGTTGAGTTTCAGAACGCGACATTACATTATTATATTCTGTGCTCCAACGCACACTGCTTTGATGTTAGGAACACACCTACATTGCTTACACAGTAAAAAAAAATCCAAAAATTTGTTGTGTCAAATATTTGACGTTAGGAACACACCTACATTGCTTAGACAACCGTGAGTGCTTGTAATTTAATATGAACTTTATGCGCGGCTTCGCCCGCGTGGATGTCGTTTAATAACTTATTTATAATTTACGATGCCGTGGAAATGTCCCAATCAAGTTTCCCGTTGCGTACCTCTTTGTGGAGTACTAATAGCTTGTGTAACTTAGCTTCGAAAACGTCTATAACTTCAAAAATATCTATTTAATTAGAGCCTGTTCATTAATATTCCACCTTGAAATTTGCGGAAAGTCCCATTCCAACTTCCCTACCCATTTTAAGGGGATTGAGGGAAGATTAAAAAAATATATTGATGCAACAAAAGAGTCTGTAAACCAATTTTGAGGCATTAAAAACTGACAAAATACCCGTACAAACTATCACCTCCTCTCTTAGGAGGTTGATCGCACATTTCCAAAAAAAGAAAAATCTTAAGAGCCCTTAACCTTTCTTTAGTATGAACTTTGTTCAGCGGTAATAAAGTGCAAATTGACTTTTTGACGTTAGGAACACACCTACATTGCTTAGACAACCGTGAGTGCTTGTAATTTAATATGAACTTTATGCAACAGCAATAAAGCTCAAGTTGACTTTACGTTTTAGTTAGAAAATATTTGTATGGGAAAAAGAAAAGGGCTGTTTTTAGGGGTTTTCCGGCATTTATTCGACTTTTTCTCGCCGTACATACCATCCTTGAAATTCAACAAACATATTAAAAAAAGAATTGGCCAAATTGGTCCAGGCGTTGTTGAGTTATGCGCTTACCAACACATTTTGCTATTCATTTTTATATTATAGATAAGAGAATATGATTTAGTCTTTACTAAAAAGAAAACAAATGTCGTAAGTCATAAGTCGTTTCGCGAATGGGCGACTGTTGGAATTCATAAGAGTAGACATTGTATGAACTGTACGGAGAAAGGTCTTTCAATCATACATTTTCGTATAATAATCATGTTTTAAAATGTAGTCGAAAATATTTAAGAGAGTGTGTTTTGCAGCCAGGGCATTACATACACATTAAAAATAAAATTAAAAACGCAAGTAACAAAATTAAAACGACCTGGAACGTAATCAATAGTGAATCTGGGAAAAATAATATCTATATATATAAATATGAATTGCTGTTCGTTAGTCTCGCTAAAACTCGAGAACGGCTGGACCGATTTGGCTAATTTTGGTTTTAAATTATTTTTGGAGAGGTTTAAAAGTTAAGAAAATATGAAGAAATTGAAGGGGAAATAGTAAAAACCACAATTTCATTTTTTCATTCAAATATCTATATCACAATATCTATCAAACCTTTGGACACATTATTTCATTGTGAGGCAATACGAAGTTTACCGGGTCAGCTAGTATATTTATAAATTGATTATTACTATTAAATAAAAAATATTATTGTAAGTCATTCACTATAGGTAGCCTTAAACCAACCAACAGACAGAAAATATTCCAAAAATTGTTATTTTGGTTTTTTAAAATTGTTATTTTTTACTGTCTTATTGATGAAGAGCATAGACGGAGATATGTGCATTGTAATATTGCACCCCGTGTAACACTGAACCACACTTTACCCTACTTGAAATATCGGATTGAATGATGTACCTACTAGTGTTGCCAGATCCGATTTGTTTTAAATCGGGACATAAGGTAAAATAAATCGGGACCCAGGGGTAAAAACCGGGACAGTAAAAACAAGCAAACCAAAAGATTTTCATTAATTTATTAATTTATCAAAAGCCTCGGGCCCCAAAGATGATTGATCTTTAGGCAGGCTTTTGTATTTCGGTTGAGATAATGATGATGATTAATTTATCCGGACATTTATCGTCCCGATGAGGTTTTCCTCGGGACGAGTCCCCAGAGCCCTGAAAATCGGGACGTCCCGCGCAAATCGGGACATCTGACAACAGTAGTACCTACTCACAGCCTGTACCTGTTCCCACATGTTTTTAATATACCCAAGCATATTTTTCACGTCACGTCACCAATTGTTGATGCACATTTTTATTGAATAATAAATATTTACTTTTATGTGTGCGAATGTGTCTATTGGTACCGAACGAGAGCGGTATTTTCACAATTTGCTACTGTGTGTACATGAAATGTATTTATCATAAATTACACAGAGTGTAATAAATAGTTACGAAAGCAAAGTGTACTCTATTTATTAATTACTTACCCTTTACTCTTACAAATTTACCTACAAATAGGGTGGAAGAGATGACACGGCAATCTTTTTCAATTCTTACTAGTGATAGAGCTCCAGTGACGGAGCTTTGTGGGCGTAGGCACCACCGCATTACTTACCTAATATACTAGCCGCTAAATGGTAGTGTTTAGCACTATCGTGTTCCGGTTATGTGGTAATGTACGGCCCTGTAATTGCCGGCACAGAGGCATAACACCTTAGGCCTCAGGAGTGGTAACGCATCTACATTTCGACCTTGGTCTTTGAGTGGGTGTCTATAGGCTGCAGTCATCACTTAACATCAATGTGAACTACATGGTTGTTTGCCACTTCCATTACATAAAAAATAATTGAAACGGAGTAAAGTGAAGGCTGTCTACCACAAGGTCCACAAGTGACTCCAAGGCTCGGGTGACGGGTACTTAGTCTGAACGGACCAAAAAGAATGGACCGTAGTCCATTCGGCCGTAATCAAAAATCGTCTACGTCTCAACGGACCGGTCATAAAATATTGTTATCAAATTTATACATGAAGTACGTTCGAGTGCAAAAGTTATAAATCGAAATTCTATTTTGAATACTTAAGTCTCAATTTTTTTCTTAAATTTGTATTATTTTGTTTATAAAAACAAGGAACCACTTAAACATATTGACAAAAAAACCCGGTCAAGTGCGTGATGGGCCACGCGCAGTGTATGTAGGGTTCTGTAATTTTTAGGTTTGATTAATGTAATGAAAAAATATAATATATAAATATTTTCTATGGAGTTGTTAAAAAAAATCTGATTAAGTATTATATTTGGTCGACTATTACTCGCAAACTTATAAAGCAACTTAGGAGTGATAATTTTCCTATTAATTTCGTTATATGTAGCTAGTACTATTGTCGCAACGTTTGAATTTCAAACGACAACCGTTAAGTTGGTAGAGTTACTTTAACGAAAATTGGCACTTTAAGCTTAATAAGTCACGAACAGTTTACTAAATTCAACAATGATGTAAGCACATCCCTAACTTTTTTGAAAGACCTATCCAACGATATCCCACACTATAGAAAACGAAAAATAGAAAAATTATCCGCGCCTTACATGTAGTACATTAAATAATGTTATTTTCATATTTTTACTATACCACTTTGTCGGCGTGATTAAGGTGTCTCTAGTCAAGTCAAGTCTCTAGTACTAATAGTTTTTGCACTAAACCGCGGACGGACAGACAGACGGACAGACAGACAGACAGACAGACAGACGGACATGGCGAAACTATAAGGGTTCCTTGTTTACTACGGAACCCTAAAAACACTGATTGCATATTATTATGAAACTTCTTTTCGCCGCTCATCTTACGTAACAGATAAACTGCCTGCTTGTGATTGGTTGATAAGAAAGGGTAATTGTTGAGTTAGGTACCTGAAGTCGTATCAACTAGAAACGAAGATGTTAAAGATTTTGTGTACTTAGATTACAACTATTAGATTAAATACTTACTACTTTAAATATGTAAATATTTTATAGTGAAAATATATAAACCATACGACTGTTGCGCTTGTATGCGACTGTACTTTTAAATTATTTTATGACCGGGATGTTGGGACGTAGACTTTTTTTGACTACGGCCGAATGGACTACGGTCCATTCTTTTTGGTCCGTTCAGACTAAGTACCCGGGTGACTACAGTATTATAATATAGATAGGCTACAGTCATTAATTTATTAATTCATTAATTTACTAGAATGTAGTAGGTACATGCAGGTACAGATGTTATGGTAATAAAATTATGAAAACTATGACATTCTACCATGACAATGGTGTGTAATTTTTTTTTTTCAAAATGTAATGCCTTTCTTTAAACAATTGATATTAAATTTTTTTCAAACATACTTAGTTACGTTAATATAAAATTAACAATATCTAATACATATTAAATTATTAAAATGATTAGGTATTCACTTTTCGTCATATTATCATCATACGAGTATCATATGGATATTAGTATTAGAATATTATGTCAATATTATTCATTGTATGTGAGGAATTAATTCAATTTGTATGTAATGATTTCATTGATCCGTAAATTATGTACCCAGGAATAATAATTTACATTTTATTTAATGTATTTTCTCTTTTTTTTCATGACGAAAATACATTTTTATTTTTTTTTTCAAAATAGTAAATGAGAACATAAAAATATAAATGTATTCCAGCAAATAAATGACAGTAATGACTTATCTTAATGATGTTTAGTGATGACTGTAGCCTACAGAGACAGCTATCTATACGAAACCAGAGGTTAAAGTGGAATAATAAATTTATGTTGAACATAGGTAGTGGAGATTGACTCATAATTATGTCGATAAGAACAAAAATTGCCATCCCTGACACCTAAGTAGTTACGTCTCTGTGATAGTTATTACAGGGCTATACCTATACATTATCATAACCGGAACAGGATAGTGCTGAACACTACCATTTGGCGGCAATAGATTAGATGACTGCGGTGGTGCCTACGCTGAGATCCTGCACTGGAATTTCACCACCAGTGGCCTTGATACATGGCTGAGGCAGGTAACAATGACGCGTATAACATTTATTTGCAAATTAATTTAACATTGTTACAATTATTGTACATTTGTGTATGTATCTACATAATATATAACGCAATGCTAGTTTATGAAATGTAATAAGGAAAGCTGCCTACTCATTACCTACTTGATAATAAAAAGTAATTTTATGTTAGTAAATACAATGTAGATACGAAATTACCCCATTAAGGCGTAGTTACGTAACAAGGCGACCTCGCGAAACGGAACCAAGACCCATATTCACGTCAATTAGGTATATTTAAAAAAATCAAGCGAGTATCCGAACTCTATCAAGCCGGATAGGTATAGTGGTTAAGCCTATCCGCTATGTGTCCACAGACTATCGACCTCCCTGTTCTTCGGTTTTTGACATCAAATTTACCCCACGAAACCCATAAGAAAATGTAATAAAATTAGAAGGCAAAATAAATTACTTACGTTGACAATGTCGAGCAAAAAATGAATTTAAACTAAGAATAGAGAGAGAGTCCAAGAATACAACCCTGTGGGACCCCGCAATAAATCAAGTCAATCAATAATCGATTTAAAGTGAACACCTAAGTACACACGACGTATTGCCTAAATTCGAAGTCGTAAACTCTAGTGACATACGAACTCTACACTGATATATTTTTCTACCACCAATGCCTTGTGCTAAGGTAGTCTATAGGTATTTAAATGCGTGAAGAGATGGCCACCGATAGTCGCGTAATCAGTACACTAATCGTACCTAAATTTCTACACAATCATAGCATATTTTAAAAACCACCAATTATCTACCAATTATGACAATTTATGAAGTCACATATAATTTACTATTCCACCGTCATTTGACAGAGCTTCGTAACGTATTGATGCTGTTTACGGCGGTAACAGGATGTGGAGTAGTGACGGCGATGAGATGTGAGTTGAAATATTTTTACTGAGAGCCCACTAGCAGAATAAAAAAGATTGATCGCAACCGGTCATTTCCCGTGGTACCTACACCTACTTAGTCCACCTGGGTGAAACTTTCTACCCATGGTACACCTCTTGTGAGTTAGGTGTGCCAGGGGTAATTTGTATTTCCGGTGGTCCACCTGCTAGATAGTTCAACGGAATGTATTGCCCATGGTCCACCTAAAAATTTCACCGTTTTAACATAACCTAACCCAAACGCTTTCAATTCCAAAAATATTTATCGTATTATGTTGTACATTACACTCAACTCTTAAGAAAGCATTTGATGATACCCTTATGTTCCAAAAATTTTAGCATTCTACTCAAACACTGATACAGGTGGACCACGGGAAAAATATATTTCTCTTGGAACACCTAGGTGAACTAAGGTGGACAACGGAAAGAAGAAATTACCCCTGGTATACCCAATTCATAATAGGAGTAACAAGGGTACAAAATGTTCCCCCTGGTTCACCCAGGTGGACAATATAGTGTACCACGGGCAATGACCCATCGCAACAATGTTCCTCTCAAAATCCTACTCTGTAGGTACTTCTTACTTATTTACTTCGAATTTACTGTGTTCTCGCTATTATAGGTAGTTAATTACAGTTTAATTTGGGTACTTACGTAGCCAGCAGCCATTATTTATAACGTAACGTAACTTCACGCCTGTAATCCCTGAAGGGGTAGGCAGAGGTAAATGCATGCATTCAAGCATACATGCAAACACCCACGATTCGCCGGTTACGTTTTTGGCCCATGTAACGGGTGGTGAGCCTGTTGACATCTCCGGGCACATTACCAAACTTCGAGGTACTGGGAAATTGCCAGAAAATGGAAAAAGCCCAATAGATCCAGAGATAAAGGACTTTACACCATTATCTCTGATAATCCCCTACCCGGGAATCGAACCCAGGACCTCAGCGTAGTAGTAGTGGCCTGCTACCACTAGGCCTCCGAGGCAGTTAATTAAGCGTGGAATATTAACATATTTTTTTCATATCCAACTAAGTATATAATATTTATATTTTCCTTTGATATTGACAAAGTATAATATATACTAATTGGATCATTTTGCTGATATTATTATGACTTCAGAAATTATAAAGGTCGGCCCATATCCGATTTTGTCTTCGAGTATGACGGAATTGACCTACTTTTGAAGTGCTTCTACCTGCTTTCCGGAGTTCAGTAGTGATTCCGTCATCACACGGCACCGTGTTATTGCTGAGCAGTTTGAGAGCCGTGCTAATCTTGTCTAAACTGACGTCCGGGGTATTCTCGGTGTAGTGTCGGGTCAGTTTGGCTCTGGGATCTGCTGCTTGACTGTTAACAGGTGATGGTGTTGTCGCGTATAACTGTCCGTAAAACCGCTCGATCTCTTCTGCAAGCTCGTCCTCTGCTCGTCTTCAGCTTAGTTAGCCGGCTCTGACCTATAGACATATCTTTGGCGAACACTTTTGAACCTTTGTACCGCTCCATGGCCGCTTTAATACTGTCGGTATTAAACCGCCGACGATCGCGAGTGTAGTGACTTGGAGATCTGCCTGTATATCAAAGCATCTTCAGAAGACTTTAAAACTATACCGTGCCTCTCCTCCATGAGCTTGAGAGTTGAGCTGGTGATATTTTTGGCCTTAGGGTGGGTCTTGCAAAACTTAGACCCCGGCCTTCTTGAAGAAAGAGTTCATCATATAAAGGTTGGCCCCCCAATAATCCGTCGCCCATATCCAAATTACTCCACTTTCAGCTCAAGTCACTGCGAAGGATTTTTATGATATCAGCAGGTATATACTTAAGGGTTGCGCGAGGAGGTACCTGAATATAACAGTAGCTAGCTTTCGTCAGGCCAATATTGAAATTCGCGCTGCATCTCGTCTGTGTTTAATGTAACGAAGGTGGCAAACATATGTGGATAATAAATAATGAGATGTTAAGTAATGGAGTCTATACATCAACACTACACGCCATTTGGCGGCAGATAGATTAGGTAATGCGGTGGCGCTCGAATTCCTACACTGCAACTCTACTACCAATGAAACCACCACCTGTGTGGCCGTCGCAAGCTAAGGGCGAGATTCACAGACCGCACTACGACTTTACTTTGAGCAAAGTATGCTTAGGACTGTCAGAAATGTATGGGTTTTGACAGTTCGAAGCGTACTTTGCTCGTACTTTGAATCTCACCATAAGAGCCTGGCGCAAAGTAAAGTACCTAAGTTGTGCGTGTAACTATTGTAAGCCGTCCGTTCGTTGTGGCAATCTTTGGGGGAGACCTTTGTTCAGCAGTGGACGTCTTTTGGCTGAAATGATGATGATGATGACTGTAAAAATATTTTTCTATTAATCTGCTTTAGGTATATCAATCAATAGCTTAAAGTGTGGAAATACCTTTAAGGACAATCAAAGAATACAGCTATATATAGGAAATACGAAAATATTTTATGTATTGTCTACTTTTACGCTTTCAGTTTTAACGAATGAATAAATATTGGTAGAAGTAAGGATAATCAAACACCAACATGGTCTGGTGGTGCAGCGATTTGACTGATCTTGAGTAAGTGAATTGTAAAATTTTAAGCGATGAATTTATTATAACTATGTATTTTTAATATATTAGCTACCATTAATAGTATTTTTTAAAATTTTGGACATTCGTTATTTCCGGTAGCTTCGTTAGTTGAAATTAAAAAAAATACAGGATTATGGATGCTGTAAGGCAAGCGAAACGTGAGGCTGATTTTTAAAATAGTTTCATTTACGCGAGATCAACCCTTAACAATAGTTCATACATATACTTACTTAAAATTTCATTTATTTTCTTATGAGAATGTACTTTGAGTACAAGGATGGTAATTGAATACTGCAGCCTATAGACTACACTATCTAGTAGATAGTGTAGTATAGATAGTTAGATACTATCTACTACTATACTATCTATCCCAAAAAAGGGTAGCCGCCTGTTTTTTTTTAATTTCTTTTAAATGTGGCTTCAGTCACGGAAACTATAATACATTGCAGATAATTTGCGTGATAGACTTCTCAAAGGATTAAGTACAGGTGTGTTGTGTCGTCGATGAGTAGGTACCTACCTACTTCTTTTTATATTTTACAGCATAAAATACTCGTTTATAATATTTTTTTGGAGCTACAAATATATTTTTGAACTTAGATGCAACCGTATTCTACCACCATTGATGAATGACTGACAAACACCACATAGACTACCTATGCGGTAAAGATAAAGTTCTACAAATGTGTAGGTACGAAAATTACGAAATAAACAAAAAGAGAAACGCGGGGTTCACGGCCGAGGGGGGAATATAGACGTCACACCACAGTCATTGCATTTGCAAAGATTGCCATAACTGCCTTTCACGACAGACGGTGAAGTCGACTGAACGCGACATGACCCGCCATTAATTCTTTATTTATAATTAATATCATATTTATTATTATTATTATATGTCATATATATGTTTATTTGTTATGAATTAACTTATGTTAATTATGTATGTAATTTATATTGTTATTTAAAATTAGTATCATAATATTATTATTTTTTTAATTATAAATTTAAATTGGCAGCAGTTGGGCATCCGTAGTGTCACAATATAAGGCCCCAACATAATACCAGCGCCGGGTTTATTAGTCCGGCATAATGCTGAGTTGGGGTCCTTTAAGGATATTTTTTTAAGTTAATTTTGTCTTTTTTTTTTGTTAATTTTACTTTTTTTTGTTTCATCTTTTTCTGTTTTGTTTTCTACTATGTACCTATTGTCCTAATAAATATATTTTCTTTCTTTCTTTCTTTCTAGGTATTATTTCCTGGGGATGGGCAATGTACAGAGTTTTGATTCCAATTCGGACAGGTACTGATACCTAGTTGGGGGCTATGAGTGATAAGAGTATTTTTTTTTATTTCACAGAGGAGTAAGCAGACCCAACGATATAAAATACATGAAATTATTGAGGACATCACTGACGGTCTTGCATTCTTATCCGCATAAAGAAATCAAAGATCCCGAGCCGAATTTCGACTTTTTGGGCAGATTGTACATATACGGGTTGAAGGTGTGTTTGTTGGTACCCGGCTTTCTGTATCTGCGGAACAATATCACCACGCTCAGCTTCTTCGAATTCGGTCACACATTCATTACTGTATTCATGAATGTCGTCGCAATCGTAAGTAACATTTTTTTTTCATCTAGGAACCTGAATCCAAATCCCATGGCCGGGACCAAGCCATGAATATACATAATTATATAGTATACAAGCTTATAAAAGCGCGTAAAAAGGTAGACGGCCGAGCGCTTATTTGTGCTTAGTTTTTGTGCTTCAGCAACGATGCCAGGAGGAATAATACCCCATCAAAAACATGTCATGTAGGTAAAATGATGCATGGACAAGACAATTTTTGTGTTAAAGATTAACCATCATGTTACAAGCTGTTTATTGTTTAAATTGATAGATTTTGTTTAAAGGAAATAAAAACACTGGATGGAATATACTAAGTATGTAATAATTTGTTAATTAAACTAAAATTTGCATGCACCTATTTAGTGAAAATTATGTTATCAATTTATGTTTACCTACATATTATATTTCTGGTAAATACAATATTAATTCATACAATCATTCTGTCGAGTGGGTTTCTTTAGCAAGAGGCGAACCTTGAAATAAAGGAGCGATGATTTGGCCTACGCTTGACGCCCGCGCTGGTAGGTATCGACGCCGCTCGGCACGTCGCGGCGGCGGCGTGAAATACCCACCATATTTCTTCGTCCATATTTCACGCTTCCCTCACAACGAGAGGCAAAAATCCAACACGTTTCGTGTACATTATTTTAATGTACCACACTATTATCATTAAAATGATTTTTTTA
Source organism: Macrosoma leucophasiata (assembly GCA_036365455.1). Classification (NCBI taxonomy): domain Eukaryota; kingdom Metazoa; phylum Arthropoda; class Insecta; order Lepidoptera; family Hedylidae; genus Macrosoma; species Macrosoma leucophasiata. The sequence goes on along the minus strand of JAWQUS010000004.1, from coordinate 238,966 downwards.
GAAGTTTCCAAGAGAAAAAGAGCACAATACATGAAATTAAATTTAATTCAAACGGGTTGCTCTCACCAACAAGGGGCAGCGCCTGTATTTTTTTTATTTTTCGTGGAGCAATGGCTTTAAGACGTTTTCTGAGTTCAAAAAAAAGACGAAGCGTTTGCAAAAAAGTAGACAGCACCCTTGTCCTTGCGTTTTACTTGGCTCGTTTGGCGGATTTAGAGTTCTAAACTGAACCAAGTAAAAAAATTTATGTTTACAGTCCCGCTTAAGCATGACATTCTGGGACAAATACAAATATTTCATGTCGGACTGGGTAAACGAGATTCATCTGTTCCATTACCAACATAAATCGGAATATTCGCAGAAGGTATGATTCCTATTGTAATTATTTTTAAACTTGCACTTTTTCACAATTGCATTTATTTCCCTACTTTTTGCGGACCCGAATGACAGCTCTGCGGTTATAGTGGTGGTGGTGGTGTTAGTGGCTTTGATAACGTAGGTGGCGTTAATAGCGTTGGTGGCGATAATGGCGTTGGTGGCGTTAATGGCATTAATTGCGTTGGTTGCGATAATGGCGCTGGTGGCATTACTGGATTTGGTGGCGTTAATAGCGTTGGTGGTGTTGGAGGCGATAATGGCGTTGGTGGCGTTAATGGCGTTAATAGCGATGGTGGCGTTAATGGCGTTGGTGGCGTTAATATTCAAGTTTTTACTTGCGCCGGTACTCTCGAATTGCGACCCTTTTTAGGGTTCCGTACCTTAAAAGGAAAAAAAGGAACCCTTATAGGATCACTCGTGCGTCTGTCTGTCTGTCTGTCTGTCCGTCTATCACAGCCAATTTGCTCCAAAACTACTCGACCGATTGAGTTGAAATTTGGTGAACATATGTAAATTGGTGACCCAAAGATGAACATGTCAAGTAAAATAATAAATTTTAAACAAGGGGGGCCAATTTCAAGGGGTAAATCAGAAAATTAAAAAAAAATCGTAAACTGTGTCGTGTGACATATCAAATGAAAGAGGTTGTTGTCAGCATCTCAGATATATATTTTTTATAATTTTTGCATAAACAAATTTGAAGTTATTTAAGAAAAACGACGAAAATTGACCATCCCCCCCCCCCCTATCTCCGAAACTACTGAACTTAAAATTTTGAAAAAAATGTGGAAAATAGTTCTTTGCCTATCCTCTCCATAGGAAAACCTATAAGAAGTTTAAGTATTCAAATTAAATCGAAAATTCTTAATAATATAACCCCCCCTGCCGGTACCACCGTAACCGCTATGTAGGGACATAGCGCTTACGCATTTTAAATCTGTAATAATTTCGAAAATATTTATTTAAATTACGGAACCCTCACCACGCGAGTCGAACTCGCACTGGTCCGGTACTTTTATTTCTGGTGGTAGAATTTTTGTGTTGGAGTTCGAGGGCGTAGGCGCCACCGCATTACCTAATCTATATGCCGCTAAGTGGTAGTGTACAGTACTATCGTGTTCCGGTAAGGTAGTGATGTATGGCATCGAGGTTTCCTTATGTAATGGAAGTGGCAAACAAGCATGCAGTTCACATTGATGTTATCAGAATCAGAATCAGAAACTCATTTATTCATTTAGGGTGACAGGCACCTCTTATGACACGTCAAAAACAAACAAAATAAATTAAAGTGAATAACAATTGATATACAAGTCAAACAAGATAAAAATATATGTAAAGTCAAGAATATCACTAAGATAAAACTAAATGTACTCGTAATAAACTAATGTAAAAGTATATCAATAGAATGTCTCATTTCCCCTTTACAAACTGATAACAAAGAGTAAAAATTAAAGAAAAAGAGTCATTCTTTGTCATTCACCGGCAAGTTCCAAAGGCCAATACGATCTGAGAAAAACTTGCCGTTAAGTGATGACTGCAGCCTATAGTCACTTACACAAAGACCAAGGTCAAAATGCAGATGCGTTACCACTCCTGAGGCCTAAGGTGTTATGCCTCTGTGCCGGAAATTACAGGGCCGTACATTACCACCTGACCGGAACACGATAGTGCTGAACACTACCATTTAGCGGCAAGTACAAGTACAAAGGTATAACAACTTCTGCTTATTCTTCTTCAACGTATCATCATTTTGACCGCTAGTTTCTAGATGTCTATAGGCTGCAGCCGTCACTTGCCATCCATGTGAATTGCATTTTTGCCACCCCTTATTACATAAAAAAAAATAAGAATAATTTTCTTCCACCTCAACACATCGGCTCGGTAACATTTCCTTGTTGCCGGACTACTGCTACTGATGTCTCAGTAATCTTTTCATCACTTCATGTTAATATTCACAAGGTTAAAAAGCTTTCCATGTTCAGATGTTTGAGAAATTATCACCTTTTTTGAGCACCACCAAGTGATGATGATGATGATACAGACACATCATTACCAAAATTGTAATTAACCATTGAAAAAGCAGTTTCCATTATTCAATTAAGGGCAAACACTTGAGGTCGGTGCTAGCTAGCTGTGCCTGTGCCTACCTACTCAGCAAAATATCAGAATGACATTCAGCTCTACATTTTGATTAAGATTTTTGATGTATACATATAAGTACTCGTATGTATACTTTCTGGGACCGACTGAGATGTTTGCCCTTAATATATTTGGACCTTCTTTTTCAATGGGTTACTTAATTTAGTTAGTGTTTGTTTACATATAGGTAAGTATAAGATTACTTAGTTAGGCACTTATTTTCTTTTTTTTTTGCCATCCTCATTTCTCAATAACAGTTTTTACCTAATTAATTTACCGTTTTACAGACATATATACTCGTCCACAAAATGTGTCACTTGTTGACTACGGTGACGATCACCCAATTGACTATAGGCGTAACAACCTTCAATCTAGTACCAATGTACCATAACTTCGCATCGGGAGCATACAAGGAAGACAAGCCCGAAGGCTACAAATACGAACATTCGGTGTATTACGCGCTTCCCTTCGACTATCAAACAAATTTCAATGGATATCTGGTACTTCTCACCTTCAACTGGTATATATCCGCAATATGCTCCGGGTGTTTGTGTATTTATGACCTCCTGGTGTCATTAATCGTGTTCCACGTCTGGGGACACATGCGGATCCTAGTGTACACCCTGGAGCACTTCCCCGTGCCCCAGGACAACGGGCCGGGTAAAATGTTCACGCCAGAAGAAATTGAAAAGGCAGATATGCAACTTAGGGAAATAATCGCTTATCATCGAGAAATCATGAAGTGAGTGGATTTAATTATCTTCTGGCACAAGCGACCCGCCACTCTTGGCACGGCCGCAATGTACCATCCAAGTAGTTGCCGGTCAACTATAGACATTACAATCTAGATTCATTACTTCAACCGAAAGAAGTCCACTGCGGAACAAGAGCCTTCCCGTAGGTAAGATGCCTACAACAGCGTTGTGCCGGTTGTGCGTCATAAGGGGAGAATAAGCTAATTTAGACTATTACTGCAGAAATAGAGCACTGACGTGACTGACTGGAAATTTCTTCCATCATACTGATAATACACGATACACACGATTATCGTCTAGCTAACGGTTAAAGCAACGCACGCAACGGAAACTCACAAAAGAAATATTTTCCCGTTTTTTCATGGACGGTGTTCTATACCTGCATATAATATACATGGTCTATATTATAGGTAGGTACCAGGTGTACTATCACATGTCATGTTACACCATCTAAGTTTTACGCAATAAGCTATTTATTTGAAGCGATATAAACCAAAACCACAGACATTGTCATGTGGGTAAGGGTATCGCACCTTCTCTTCTTACAAAAAGAGAAGTCAGACCACTCTTGATGTCGGCATTTGACTGAAACTGTTCAAAGTATTGTCCAATCTATCATTCTTTACCTACTTAGGTATAGGTATCATCATTTCAGCCAAAAGACGTCCACGGCTGAAGAAAAGTTATTAAATATGTTTAAGTTACAAAGAATGTCTCTCGCACGCTTTACTCAATTGCAATGCCTTAACAAGGTGCATGTACCTAACCGCTAATGTCATCTTATTATCTTTAAGCTGAACATGTAAGCATGAATAAATAAATAAATAAAAAACGCTTTGCCTAACTAGCATAGTTGGTAATAGATGGCGCTGCTGCTACCATAAAGCAATGCAATAGATGTGAAGGAAAAATTTGACAAATCGGGCAGGGCTTCAGTAGCTCAATTGGAAGAGCGGCTGGACTAGATTCCCAGCAGGTCGCGAGTTCGAGTCTCGCCTGAAGTCAATTTTTTTTTTTTCTTTCCATTTTCTTTAAAAATAAAATATATTTCACAAGCATGTGTTAATGCGAAATAATATAAAACAATTATTAAGGGTACAAGCGACTTCTTTACGATATTCAATAAACTGAAAAGTCTATTATATCGGTTGCCTAACTAGCATAGTTGGTAATAGATGGCGCTGCTGCTACCATAAAGCAATGCAATAGATGTGAAGGAAAAATTTGACAAATCGGGCAGGGCTTCAGTAGCTCAATTGGAAGAGCGGCTGGACTAGATTCCCAGTAGGTCGCGAGTTCGAGTCTCGCCTGAAGTCAATTTTTTCTTTAAAAATAAAAAACGCTTTCCCCAACGGTATTTACAACAAGGTTGTGCGGCATTTTGGGGAGAATATGCCATAATCGTTACGCATGTCATGTGTATTGGCGATCGCAGTGGCGGTGATTTATCGCTGGCTCGCTGCTGCCCATCCCGCGTTATTGCATTAATTGCCGCCCTGTTCCACGGTTGTTCGGTTGACTGACTGCACTAGCAGATGAATTCTCCTCCACGTGTGGGCGGTGGGGTCGTCACGTCCCGACACCTTCAGGTCATCTAAATAACTTATTACATAATTATTTATTAATACAGGTTCACAAAAAGGTTGATGGACGTATTTGGGCCCGAATTGTTAGTTTATCAAGCGTTCCATCAGATTGGTGGGTGCGTGCTGCTGCTCGAGATATCGCAGCTGGTGACTATCTTCATATTACTTACAATGTTGTTATTTGCTGTTATTGCACTTAATTCGCCTACTGAAACGCTTATGTCCTTTCGCACCGTCATGAGAGCAATGGCTATATCGATTCACCACTCACGATTTTTGTTGAGTACCTACCTACCATTTTTTTATGTAATGAAAGTGGCAAACAAGCCTCCAGTTCACATTGATGTTAAATTATAACTGCAGCCTATAGACACCCACTCAAATACCAAGGTCAAAGTGCAGATGCGTTACCATTCCTGAGGCCTAAGGCGTTACGCCTCTGTGCCGGAAATTACAGGGCCGTACAATACCACCTGCCCGGAACACGATAGTGCTGAACACTACCATTTAGCGGCAAGTATATTAGGTAATGCGGTGGTGCCTACGCCCGCGAGCTCCGTCACTGGAGCTCTACCACCAGTGAAAACATAACACATAATTAATAAACTATAATATTAGGTTGGGGAAAAAGTTTCTTCGCATTTTTTAAGATAATTCAAAATATTTTTTAATATAGTTTATTTAAATTTAACTAAAGTATCTATGTACCACTTTGTTCGATAACCTTTTGCCATCTTGTAGGTAGGGACATGATCCCATTGCTATAAACATTTTGGGACTTCTCATCAAAATACCGCGACAAGTGGATTTGGCAGTCCTCTCGTGATGTTAACCTAACATTGCATAAAGAATTCTAAAGAGACCGAAACAGGTGGAAATCTGAAGGTGCAAGGTCAGGACTATACGGCGGATGCATTAACACCTCCCAGCCAAACTCTCTTAATTTTTGCTGATTGGCTATAGATGTGTGAGGTCTAGCGTTATCATGATGAAACACCACACCCCTTCTGTTGATCAATTCCGGCCGCTTTCTCTCAACTTCTTGCTTTAATCTCATCAGTTGTTCGCAGTAGAGTTCAGAATCGATAGTTCTGCCTGGTGGTAATAGCTCATAATGAATAATGCCCTTCCAATCCCACCACACACACGACATCACCTTATTGTGAGTTAACCCGGGTTTCGCCACAGTCTGTGAAGCCTGACCGGCCTTTGACCACGACCTTTTTCGCACGTTCTTGTCGTACGTGATCCACTTTTCATCACCAGCTATCAGCTTCTTCAAAAATGATTTGGTTTCATTACGTCGTAATAAAGAATCACAAATGAGTACACGGTTCATTAGGTTTCTTTCAGTGAGCTCGTGAGGTACCCAAATATCGAGCTTTTTTTGTACCCAGCTTTTTTCAAATGCGCCAAAACTGTTTTGTGATCAATTCTCAGTTCTTCAGCTACGTCGTAACTACTGATATGTCGATCTTGCTCCACTTTTTTAAAAATGGCATCCATTTTATCCGTAATAGGGCGACCAGAGCGAGGTGCATCTTTGACATCAAAATTTCCGGATTGAAACCGCTTAAACCAAATTTGTGCTACTCTCACAGACACTGCACTAGGTCCATAAACATCGCAAATTTTTTTCGCTGCTTGCGTTGCATTTTTACCTTTTTTTGTAGTAAAATTTTAAAATGTATCGAATTTCTTCATTAGATTCACTCATCTTGACAGTACGAAAAACAAATGAAAATCACACATTTGCCTAATTTGAATTTGGAATTATGTTCTTTAAAATTTTAACTTTCAATGATACCAAAACCAGCCAGATACAAATACTACAGCCAAAGAGATTTTATTACAAGTTCATACATACTATAATGCGAAAAGACTTTTTCCCCAACCTATTATTTTCTTTCAGGACTTAAATGCTGTTGTTCGTTTCGGAACACTCGCATTTTATGTTCATCAGCAGTTAGTTCAAATTTCCGTTATATTTGAACTTCTGGGCTCAATGGTAAGTAAAGATCTAGTTCCCTGTTCTGCTGTTCCCAAGCGTGGCGATTATGGCATATTCTTGCCTAATGACGCACAACACTTGTAAGCGTCTTTGGGCAAGGCTGTGTCCAGCAATGGACGCCTTTCGTCTTTAGTAATAATGTATCATAGATGACATCAACAAAATATTTGCGATTCGCGGAACTAGTATGAATTATATACTTATATATAATAATGTATTATATACCATTACATACAGGGTTATTTGAAATTAGCGCATCACCTCTTGCAGGCAGTCTCTCTAGATCAGTGGTTCTCAAACTTTTTAAATGATGGAACCCTTTTGGGAATCAAAATACTTGATGGAACCTTACAATAAAACAATTGTTTTTATATGTGTATTGTTTATTAATCAGCATAATAAAAGTACAATGTAACAGTTACTAATTATTATTTACTTCACCACTTGGCAAGGACAATAATAGAAAACATTTAAAAAGAAAAAATCTAACTAGTGGGAGGTATGAAACTGTTTTTTATTTTTCATCAATTGGTTGATATCAGGTTTGATGGAAGAAAGTTGGAGTCTCATATCAGCTTCGGCGTCCAGTCTATTGCGATATTTTGTTTTCGTGGCTGCGTACGCAGAGAATCCTGTATCGCAAAAATATGTAGTTGGGAACGGGAGAAGACTATCCAGAGCCATTTGGTCAAGCATTGCATATTCATCTTGGATTCTGAAAATGATTCTTAAAAGAGATTCATATATCTCGTTTGACATGTTTTCAGGCTTTTCCAAGTTGGGTAAAAAAGGATTATGAATCCATGAATTCACTTTAATTTTTGTATTGTGTTCTTCGGGAAATACTTTTCAAAAGATGCGCGCATCGAACTGAGATATTGGACCAATTCTTCAAACACATCATCTTCAAACATTTCTGAGTCGTTTTCGCTAACAAACTCACTGAGCAACGTAAAGCTTTCTATTTCTTTCTTACCAATGCAAATGATCCAAAAATCTAATTTTCTTTTAAAAGCAGTTATTTTATTTTAGGCCTGAAACACTGTTGTCTGTTTACCTTGCAACGATAAATTCAATTCGTTAAGTTTTTGAAAGATATCCGCCATAAAAGACAATCGGAACAACCAAGTTTTATCATACAAACGGTCCTTCAAATTAAAAGAAGTATCTGCTGAAAGAAACATTTGTAACTCGGCTCTAAGTTCAAATAGCCTTGTTAAAGTTTTACCCCGAGACAGCCATCGCACTTCTGTATGGAGCAGCAGTATTTTATGTTTGCTGCCATAATCCTCACACAATAATGAGAACAATCGGGATTGTAGTGGTCGTGATTTGATAAAATTAATTATTTTTACCGCTTCATCCATAACTAATTTTAGATTTGACGGCATTTGCTTCATCGCAAGTGCTTTGTTTGTGCTATTGTAGTTCCAGTCATTGTATTCTACAATGACTGGAACTACAATTAGGCGCTTTATTTTTCATTCGTGACACTGCTCCTGCTGTTTTACCTGTCATCGCCTTGGCCCCATCTGTACAAATGTCAATGCAATTGTTCGAACTGAGATTATTTTCATCAAAAAATATATTTATTTTATTAAAAATTTCTTCCCCGGTAGTGTTTGTAAGCAGCGATGAACACATAAGTAGTAGAGTACCACAGGGCAGCTGTTTGTCGCCGTCGCTATATGCGGCGTATACAGACGACATCCCCACCTTGCGCGAACATCTGCGCGAAGGAGAAAGGGATGTAATGCTGTCCCTGTTTGCCGACGACAGCGCTTACTTTACGTCGGCGCCCCGGTTGCATTTTGCATACGAGCAAATGCAACGTTTGCTGAATAGATTGCCGGAATGGTTCGATAAGTGGCGGATGGCCGTCAATGTGGGTAAGACGGCCGCTTTCGCAACGCGAACACTCCGCTACCGACTACCACCACTACGGCTCCGCGGCCAAGATGTTCTATGGCAGCCGTCGGTCAAGTACCTCGGGTGTACCATCGACAGAGCGCTGCGCATGGTGCCCACCGTGGATAACGCGGTGCGCCAGGCGGCGGCTGCTCGAGCGATGCTACGTCCGGTACTGCAGTCGAGGCTGCCGTTGAGCACCAAGCTGCGGATCTACAACACCTACATTTTAAGTTTTGTATGGAAGTTTTTATAATCGAATCTCTTCATTTCATGTTCACCAATATGTTTATATATTTTATTTTTAAAGATTATGTTTATATAACCAAAATTACATAGGTAGCCGGCGGTATGATAGGGTGCATACCTAACACGTTGTATAGAGAGGTCCGATAACAGATGTTGAAGGCACTATCTACAATTATCATTAAAATCATTTTAGTTCAATATACGCGAGATTAATCCGTAAAAATAGTTTTATTTCAATGAGTGTTACTCGTGCAAACCTTCCACCATATATTATGTAACTAAAAGTATTTCCTCTTAAACTATTGCCTCCTCAATTGCCTACAGTTTTATGGCCCTGACAGATAGACAGCCGGACAACAAACTTAGAAGGGCCAACATCATCTGTGGTCGCACCTCTCTATCTGTGGGAAAGCAACAAAGTGATCAGTGATCGCAGAGGACTGGCACCCTAAAAAGAGAAGGGAAAATTGGATATTCTAATTTGGTGGTGTTTTAGAACGAGCAGATGCCGGACGCGGTGTACAGTGTGCCGTGGGAGTGCATGGACAACCGGCGCCGGCGCGTGGTCTACCTGTTCCTTATGAAGGTGCAGCGCCAGGTCAACCTGCGCGCTGTGGGCATGCTGCAAATTGGCGTCAAGACCATGGCCACAGTAAAATCTTTTTGTTTTTTTTTATGTCATGAAGGAGAAAGTCCTTCGGTCTACGAGGAACCCTTATAGTTTTACCATGTCCGTCTGTCCGTCCGTCCGCAGTTTAGCTCAGAGACTTTTATAAAGGTGTAATTTGTCATGTATTAATTACGCTAATATAGTGGTAGTTAAGTTTTGTAAATAATAAATATCTTTAGGACATCAAAATAATTTTGAAAAAAAAACGAAAGGTTATCTATGTACCTGGCTATTCACCTAAAGTGGGGGTGTATTTTTACTCTCGACTCGGGAATTTTGGTTTTATGAAAAAATATTTATTTCTTCATCTAAATTAATGTTGTCGCCTTACCTAGTACCTAGTCCCCTACAATACACTTGTGCCAATGCTTTTTCGAATCCTCAAAACACTTCTAAAACTCGATCTTTGTGATAGCTTTTAGCTCTTTCGCTTTTAATGTCATCTATGCTTGTAAAACTACGGCCTTTTAATGTTCTCTTTATTTCGTATCCGTAATCATCTTTCGTCACCTGTTTTAATACATTTCAGTAGTTCTGCATCGTTCTTGACTTCATTTAGTGATTCCTAAGCAGCTTCTTCTATTCGCCACTGTTTTTGTTTAAAATTCAACAATTTTGCTGCCTCACGTTTCATACGCAAAACATTCGAAAAAATTTCATTGCTTGAGCCAATTGATATGCCAACTTCATCAGCATATTCTCTGATTGTGATTCGGTGATCGTTCATCACCATTTCTTTAACTATTCTCACGTTTTCATCGGTTGTTGATGTGCTTGGGCGTCCGGGTCGTTCGTCATCTTCAACATTTTCGCGGCCATCTGGGAAACGCTTATACCACTCGTAAATCTTTGTTTTACTCATAGCAGACCCACGAGACCCACCATATGCCTTTCTTAACATTTCACATACTTTATTACACTTTATTTAATTTTTTACGTAAAATTTAATACAAATTCTTAGATAATTTTTTTAACCAAGAAAATTCGCCGAGTTCCTTCAACACAAGTAACATTAGCGGTATGCACCAACATAATAAAACATTTTCAAGCACTCTCCAAAACCCAACATCTTATCAGTTCGGTACAACCTATTTTTTTCCTGGAAGTGTTTTCGTCCACAGGTATATACCTACTTAAAAGCAAAATGTTTTAATAGGCGGTACGAAACGGACAAGATAAAGTCCTAAACCAAGGATACTTTATAATTCTATGTCCTAAACGAAAGCATTTCCGTTAGGTGGTCGGCCCCCCTGATGTGTTTTTTCTCAAAGCCATAAAATGTCAAAATAAATGTCGCTTAACAATGTTTTTCTTGTTTTTCTTTTCAGATACTAAAAACATCAATTTCGTACTTCATGTTGCTGCGAACATTGGCTTCAAAATGATTTTTCAATTTTTTTAGGGTATGGTGGGGTAGTGTTGCAAAAATATAACTTAAATGTAGCGATGAAAATATTGTTTTAGCTAATCACTTTCTATTCGGTTTGAATATGAACCATAACAATCTCAAGAAATAGTACAAGACGTTAATTGAGGCTGACTGTTACAGCGTCCCGGAGAGACACCAGAATGAAACAATTTAGTGACACAAAAATTTACAGGACATTATTAAGCAACTAAATATCTATGCAAATAGAGGCAAACTACAGTCACTATCCTTATTAAATTCTCCCGGCTTCCAAGAATTAAAAAAAATTAAATGATTATGAATGTTGTTTTTTGCCCTTTGATCATACAATTTTTTTTTATTGTTAAACGCGGTACCAACAATATACAGTTGCTCTTGCTGGGCTTGACAAACGTGTCTATACTTACCAATATTATAAAAATGAAAAGCATAGACGGAGATATGTGCATTGTAACACTGAACCACACTTTACCCTACTTAGAATAAAAAATATTGGATTGAATTTGTTTTTAATTTACTCATGCATTTTTCTGACGTCATGTCACTAATTGTTGATGCACATTTTACTTTACTAACGTTGGTCTAGGATTTTTACCTATAGTATAATTGTGAGAAGTGAGAACCAAATATGTAAAAAAAGAAGCAAAAAATATTTTTTATTTAATAAACAAACGGCGCATTTTCGAACCCAGGACCCTATCGTAACATTAGTAACCTGCTATCACTGGACTACTGAGAGTATTATGTAGAGCAAAATTATGACATGCGTTAGATATTCAGACATCTTCATTCGATTGGTATAACCACTTTGCCTTCCCAACAGAAGTGGCAAGTTAAACTGGATCAAGAACAATGCACAAAAATAAACTTTTTTTTATAATGCATTTAATAATAAAAACCAATAATTCAAACCTTAACTAGGAATATTTCGGACTAAAGCAAGATGAATCCTTAATTTCCCTGAATTAACATTTCATAATAATTTGCGTACCACCAAACATTGTGTGCAACATGTCGCGTTCAGCATTTTGCACAATAAGTTACTCCTAATTTATACATTCAATTTTATCTATCTATTATCATAGACTACTATAATAAAGTATAGTAACTTCGGTGTGAATATAAAAGTAACAAACAATAAATGCATACAATATCCCAGTGTAAATAGGTACTTGAAAAAGGTTTTACAATTGATGATGTTATTGCTGTCCTCACATGATTCATCCAATTGCAGAACAACCTGATTGCAGAATACGCACCAAAACTCCAAGGTAGCAAACCATGTGCAAAAAACACTAATAGATTCCTTTTATTATGAAGATTATAATTAGAAATAAATAAAAATAACCAAAATAATTATCATTTCTAATCCTGCTTTGAGGACATTATTGATATCGAGGATGCTTTGAATACCTTCGAAATCGGGTAAAATGCTTTTACTGGCAACACCAAATGTATAAAACCGACTTGATATCGAAAATACATTTGAGCGGGGAGCATAACGTATTGTTAGTAATTAACTTTTAAATTAAACAGGTAATGAGTTAATGGTGTTAAGGTATATATCGATATGACATATTGATACTATGCTGATATTTTCTATACATTGCACCTATACTATCTGTCGTTCGGCTTGTTTGGTAACAAGCTGTTATTAAGATATAAAATATTGTGTGTGTTCAGGCAACTTAAGACCTTACAAAACATAGTTAGAACTTACAATTATTTGACCAAAAGACAAATTCTATAGAAGTGTTAAGTCGGTAAGGAAAAGACGACATTTTGCCCAACAGTCACATCTGAATTCAGATGATAGTCGTGTAACTCGTGTAGTAAGTGCAATTCTGTTCTAGTCAAAATGCTTAAATTAAGAATAGAATATTAATAGCTAAATGAATATTCTATTCTTAAGCATTTTGACTAATTATTAATTACTAACTATTAATTAATGCGGATTAGAAAATAATTTAGTAAATGATTAATATGTAACAATATACTATAATGGATGATCCACTGGATCGTTAACCATTTCTTATAAAACATTGAGAAGTACGAGGTACGAGGTACTCCATACTAAACTCCAATTTTAGACTTTTTATTCCAGAGAGTTAATAATATTTAAAATAAGTACCAGGCAATGTTTTTTAGGTTCACTAGATAGTATTGCAAAACTGTTTAAGCTTGTATCTTTTTTGTTTTTAGTGTATAATTCTTACCATGATCCATCAAAAAAAATTTAAAAATTTCGGCCAGAACACACATATTCTTACAAGTCAGATCAGGCCGAAATGCTTAAGATAAAATGGCCGTTTCTAAATGTATGCATGATGTATGCTGACAAAGATTTAAGAGTTTTGTAAGATCATAATTTGGCCGAATACAACCATCGTCTCCCTAAGTACAGACTACAGTTACCTTCTCTCTTTACTTTTAAGTGATCGAAATCCATTCAGTGGTTTAAATGAGAAAGTTATCAGACAGACTAACTTTCCCATCAACAAATATTACGAATAACCTACGAACATCACATAGAGGATATACCAAAATATATCATCAAATAGTAGTACCATCGATAAATACCGAATATAAGCCAACAACACGGGGACAACTATTACAAACTATAAGGCATTGTAAAAGGTGAACAAACTACCGAAGTACGATCGACACAGTGTCACACCACAGTCACATCGGGCACCCGTCACTATACAAAAGGCGAGCCGCGGCTCGGCACCGAGGGCGCGTCCTCGGATCACTGCTGCGGCGGCGCCGGCGGCGGCTGCGAGTTGTCCGGCGCCGGCTGCGGGTTGATGCGGCGCCGCAGCTGGTCCACCAGCTCCGGGTTGGTCGCCTGCATCTGCTGCGCCAGCTGCTGGCCCGCCTGCAGCAGCGCCGTCATGCCACCCGCGTCCGCCGCGCCCCCCAGGCCCCCCGGGCCCCCCGGGCCTCCCACCCCCACCGTGCCGCCCTCCGCCGGCACGCCGCCCGACGCCATCAGCCCCGAGATGAGGTTCTGCATGTTGGGGTCGGCCAGCATCGACGTGGCCATGTTGAGCAGCGTGGGGTTCGCGAGCAGGCCGCCGAAGTCGAGCGCGGGGCGGTCGCCGCGCTGCGCGAGGCGCTCCTCGGCGAGGCGCAGGTTCTGGCGGTAGGAGTCGTTGTCGGGCTCGAGGGCGGCGGCGCGGGCGAAGGCGGCGCGCGCCTCGGCGTGGCGGTCGAGCGCCGTGAGCGCGATGCCGAGGCGGCCGTGCGCCTTGCCGTAGCTCGGCTGCAGCTCGAGCGCCGCGGTGCAGTCGGCGACGGCCGCCTCGTGCTCGTTCAGCTTGAAGTGCGCGGCGGCGCGGTTGCAGAAGTACACCGAGTTGGTCGGGTCGATCGCTATGGCGCGCGTGTACTTCTCCAGCGCTTCGCGGAACTGTGATCGGAATGACAATAATGTTTTATTCGAGCGTGAACCGTGTAGGTTAGAGATAAAAAAGAAAATACTAATAAGTACTGCTACATAAAGCTAATTTAAAAAAATCATGTCTCACTAGATGAGTTCTATGAAACCAGAGCGCAATGGCATTATGTACGTAAGTTTTATCTGGATTAGTAATGTTTTTTTTTACAAAAATGCTTCCTGTTTCTTTTTAATCAGCCTTTAATAGGCAAACAGTCATCATTAACTCTCTCCAATAAACTATTAGTTTACAAATGAAAGAAAGAAAATATTTTTATTTCAAATAGATCTTTACAGATACTTTCAAAACGTTAAGAAATCATTAATTACCTAGAGTGAAATGCATCATAAAACTTATATGGACATATGGACTACAGATCTGGGAATCTGCCAGTAACTCAAATCTTGAAATCCTACAAAGATCCCAATATAAAGTACCGAAAGCAATATCCAATGCACCTTGGTTTACAAAAATAGCAGAAATTGACAAATACCTAAACATGCCAACCATTAAAGAAGAGGCTCCAAAAGGAACCTGGTTAATAATAATGCTGATACCACAAAGGCTAAAACGATGGCAAATATTGCAATTACACCAGCGACACTAACTCTGGAGTGAAGTATTCTGAGGCTGAGAGGAGAGTATTTACTGAAATAAGCCCAAATGGGCCTATACCTGTCGCCTAGATGTTTAAATGTGTGTGTAAAATTGTTTCTGTATTTTGTTAAAGTCAAGGTGTGAGTTTCGTAGTAATAGACGATTTTTGTAGTGTGCGTGTGTGTCGCAAGCATTTTTCCCTGCAAAAAATTACATGACTGTTTATAATATAATATGCACTATGGCTACTCCCCTCCAGTCTGCCACGGCCGGTGGCCCGTGTTGCTCTATGCATAGGTATAATAGTAATTCTTTCATTGTGTATGACTATTAAAGAATTATTAAGTGTTTGATCTAGTCATGACATAAAGTACTAAGTGAGTGATATTGGGATTTTTCAATAAACATTTTCTTAACAAATACACAAGTAACACTCTCTAGTGACGGAGCTTGTGGGCGTCGGCACCACAGCATTATCTCTAGCATCTAACTAGAGCAGAGGTTCCCAAACTATTTTTTCTTGTAGACCCTTTACAATTTTTTCTGGTTTCTGTGGACCCCCGTCCTTGCTACATTTATATCACATTCCCATATTTCCATTTTTTCACGCCCCCCATTGAGACCCATGTAGACCCCCATCGAGTCTCCCATGGACCACTTTGGGAATCACTGGTATGATGTAAGTAAATTGGTACTATCAGTGTATGTGTTGAGATCCGTTATCGTGGACCTCCATTTTCATTTCATGGACCCCCAAATTTTATTTTGCTTACGCAGACCCCTTTCACTTTGTCATAGACCCCCAGGGATTGATATAGACCACTTTGGAAATCACTGAACTAGAGTATTATCGTGTTCCGGTGGGATGGTAATGTATGGCCCCATAATAACTATCACAGAGACAACAACTTAGGTCTCAAGGGTGGCAACACATCTGCACTTTGACCTCTGGTTTTAGTGTAGACGTCTATAGGCTGCAGTCATCACTAAACATCAATATGAGCACATCAACCTTCATTACATTACAAAACAGAGTTTTACGCAAGTTAACCTCTCTCCAAAATCAAATCACAATTCGAAGAGAGAAAAATACATTCTCACTCTCGCCACATATTGACATAAGATTGGTTTAGGGTTTTTTGAGTGTAATTAAAGCAGTTGGTATCAGTGCAATGTTTCGAACCTTATCAGCCTTCATAAGCTCGTTCCCCTCGTTCTTGAGTTTCTCGGCCTCCGCGCGGTTGGCGGGCGCGGCCTTCTGGCGCGCGAGTAGTGCCAAGTCGAGGCCGCGCGCCAGTTCCTCCGGCGTCAGCTCGAATGCCGTCTCCACGCACTGCGCCGCCACCTCGACGCTCTCTCGTGCGTCTGCACTCAACGAACCGTTGTCCAACTGCTGCTTCAGAAATTTCACTATACTAGCCGCCAACGTTTTCGTTTCCGACATTTTGGCGTCTAAAATTAACTCTTTATCTAAGAAATTCGATGTGACGATGAAAAACTAATAAATCTAAGAAGCGTAATGTGTAGGTAATCTATTTTATGACAAGCCGACTGACATTGTCAAATTGAGTTTGACAACGCGAGTGGCCAGGTTGCCGTAGACAAAAGTTGTAAGTCATCTACGTTCCAATTTGTGTTTAGAGTTTTGGCGGGAACCTTGAAGGACCCGTGTGGTGCTCTTATTTTATTTCATTTTCTTGGTGTATTTTTGAGTTAAATTAAATAAAGTTGGTGGCATTTTGTTTGATATAGGCTTATTACAGTGCCCGTGTATAGTGAAATAGAATATTATTGCACAAGCGCGTCCTTTCGGGTTGCCTCCAAAACTTCATTGTAAATGGTTTTGGTAAAGTAGCCATCGCTTTACTCGAATTAGTGACCGACTGACTGACGGCACTGACTGTCTCTGACTATTACGCTGCATAATACGAATACGAGATATCGTTTTACTTGACACTGGCAATATGCGTAATAGCGATGCCATAATATGTAAAAAAAAAATTGTTTTCGTTCATATTTTAAAATGACTAAGAATGCACAAATTGAATTAAATTTAAATAATCTTTTTCTAAATAACTAATATCTACAAATTTATTAATTAATTTGATTTGTCAGCAAAACAACAATCGATTTTACAGCACTTGTTCACCAGTTTTTCAAATCGTGCTCAGTAATTTTCATCATAACATCAAAGATCATTAGCTACCTTATTACTTAAGGGTCCAAAATCCCCGGTTAAGACCAAGAAGCTTGAAGGTAAAAATGGAGTCCAAACTCCAAACAAAAGTTTGAGTCAAATACCTACATATCTCTATCCTCCTCTTGGGGGGCCGACCTCTCTTTTTAGTGTGATCTGTGGTATTGCTATCTTTTTATTTATATCTCCTACGAAACTTTGTGAAAGAAACACCACAGTTACAGAATTACATGATAAACATTACTGCATAATTTATTTACAACTTATTAAATGTATTCATTTAACTGTTTTAAAAATTATTCGTAATATATCTCACATTGACTATTTTGAGTTAGTGTATCAGTTGAAATTATACACCGACTTCTATGGACTGTACGGAAATACATAGCACGGCAACATTGTATCTGCTTATCAGTAATGTCAAAACCAGATCGGTCTAATATGGGGGATGAGTACTATTTAGTTTTTATGTTTTCGTTGTGTTTTCAATTGTAATTCGTTAAAGTTTGTAGCAATGGTAAATAATTGCATAGTTGGAGGTTGTGCTAGCTTATGGCATCCAGGAAGTGACCAAAGATTTCACGTGAACTAGTGTTTGAATCGTAATTTTTGTGTCGAATCACTGTAGACATATTCTTGTTGTATTTTCGCTTAATATCTTGCTAAAATTATAAGTTAGTGTTTTAAACAAATTAATTAATGTTAACTTTAGTAATTTCTAATAGTCTTACATTGAATTACATTGATTTATGCAATTTAAAATAGGTTTGTTTCTATCATATCGTTATCAGTAGTGTTGAAGTAGAGCGACAATAAAATTTTATTAATTGAGAATGTCTTAAAGAATCGAGTTTTTTTTTAAATACGAACTAACGTATATTATTTTCAATCAAACTAAATAAACTATGCCCGGGTAGGTATATAGTTTCTAAGGGTATATAATTTTCTCGTTGCTTGAGAGGCTTACCCGAGCGTGAAGTTACAAGTTGTATTTCATCCATAGATTTAAGTAGATAATAAATCTATGACTTCATCCACGAACTTTTAGAACAATAACTTTAAGTAGTATGTATTAATAATTCAATAATGCAAGACGTTTGCAGACAGTTTTTTTTATTGACTATGTTATACTTTAATGTATATAATAAAATCTAAACTTACATTGTAAACCACTATAAACTATGTTAATAAATTGATTATAATGGCTGTAAGTCCATTTTATTTTATCCCTATTTTCCTTAAGCTTAATTTAAAATCATGGACTCGTAGCTGTCTGTGAAACTCATTTCGCTATGGATTTCTGCAAAAATAATCAACTAGAAAATAAATTCATCGCCACACCCATACAGTATCTACACATAGTATGATACCATGGAATATTTCAAATTTCATGTTTAATTATTTCAAGTTTAATGTACGGCTCCGTAATTGCCAGGACCAGAGGCATAACACCTTAGGCCTCAGGCCTTAGTCATCACTTAACATCAATGTGAACTGCAAGCTTGTTTGCCACTTCCATTACATAAAAAAATGTGATTTACCACAATGCTATATATTAGATTGGGGAAAAAGTTTCTTCGCATTTTTTAAGATAATTCAAAACATTTTTTAATATAGTTTATTTAAATTTAACTAAAGTATGTATGTACCATTTTGTTCGATAACCTTTTGCCATCTTGTAGGTAGGGACATGATCCCATTGTTATAACAATTTTGGGACTTCTCATCAAAATACCGCGACAAGTGGATTTGGCAGTCCTCTCGTGATGTTAACCTAACATTGCATAAAGAATTCTGAAGAGACCGAAACAGGTGGAAATCTGAAGGTGCAGGTCAGGACTATACGGCGGATACATTAACACCTCCCAGCCAAACTCTCTTAATTTTTGCTGAGTGGCTATAGATGTGTGAGGTCTAGCGTTATCATGATGAAACACCACACCCCTTCTGTTGATCAATTCCGGCCGCTTTCTCTCAACTTCTTGCTTTAATCTCATCAGTTGTTCGCAGTAGAGTTCAGAATCGATAGTCCTGCCTGGTGGTAATAGCTCATAATGAATAATGCCCTTCCAATCCCACCACACACACAACATCACCTTATTGCGAGTTAACCCGGGGTTCGCCACAGTCTGTGAAGCCTGACCGGCCTTTGACCACGACCTTTTTCGCACGTTCTTGTCGTATGTGATCCACTTTTCATCACTAGTTATCAGCTTCTTCAAAAATGATTCGGTTTCATTACGTCGTAATAAAGAATCACAAATGAGTACACGGTTCATTAGGTTTCTTTCAGTGAGCTCGTGAGGTACCCAAATATCGAGCATCGATAAAGTATTTTTTTTGTACCCAGCTTTTTTCAAATGCGCCAAGACTGTTTTGTGATCAATTCTCAGTTCTTCAGCTACGTTGTAACTACTGATATGTCGATCTTGCTCCACTTTTTCAAAAATGGCATCCATTTTATCCGTAATAGGGCGACCAGAGCGAGGTGCATCTTTGACATCAAAATTGCCGGATTGAAAACGCTTAAACCAAATTTGTGCTACTCTCACAGACACTGCACTAGGTTCATAAACATCGCAAATTTTTTTCGCGGCTTGCGTTGCATTTTTACCTTTTTTGTAGTAAAATTTTAAAATGTATCGAATTTCTTCATTAGATTCACTCATCTTGACAGTACGAAAAACAAATGAAAATCACACATTTGCCTAATTTGAATTTGGAATTATGTTCTTTAAAATTTTAACTTTCAATGATACCAAAACCAGCCAGATACAAATACTACAACCAAAGAGATTTTATTACAAGTTCATACATACTATAATGCGAAAAGACTTTTTCCCCAACCTATTATATATCGGCACGGACGTATTATTATTTTTATCGTCCGACATAGTGGGCGTATAAAGTGGGTAGTCGAGCAACGAAACAACGAATCACACAATTAATTACACTCACAAGTCACTGTACACAACTACAACACAATATCAGACCGAAACGACAGAAACAGTTCCTAGCTTGGAGGAGAACTTATCACGAAAACGATCAAATGGTAAGTGAGCCTTGATCCGACCTCCCCCGGAACTCGTGCTTTGTCAGTTATCGGTCCGTACTAGTGACCTTCTCTGACAGATTAAATATATATATATATATATATAGAGAGATATATATATATATATATATATATATAATATATATATAAAGTTTATTATATATATATATATATAAGTCTGTTTTACTACATGAAAGAAATAAACCTTGTGTTGCTGAAAAGAAGATTTATTGTTAGTTTTTTTTATACAGAGACTATTTTATTTAGGTAATATAAAACAATATGAACTCAAACCTGAAAAGAAGAAACGACAATGAAAGTTTATTCTTTCACTTTTAAAACATAAAATAATATAATATTAAAATTTTCATTGATTATGCAATTGTCAATCAACTCGTATTAAAATCTGTCATCTGACATTCTGAATTCGTTTCTTCTTTAAAATCAGACAATTAAAAAGTTAAAAACTATAACCAAACTTCATGGTAAATAAACACACAGAGTGCGAAGAAAGAAATAGTATTTCTTTACATCTCCCCCCATGGGGAAGAAAATTCACCCGTGAATTTTCTCTCCAGTTCTCCATTTGATACTTGCACATTCTCATCCTCTGTTATCTGTACTGGAATTAGTTTTGTGATATGAAAAAGATTTGACTCTGTTTTTCTATATCCTGTATCTATCTCGTAAATTGTATTAGATTTCTTTTTAATTATTTTATATGGTCCAATTCTCAATTCATCTAGCTTTTTTCTATTTAGTTTATTCCCATTTTCTATATATACTAGATCTCCCACACTGAATTCTCTTTGTTTTCTATTCCTATCATACCTCATTTTGTTATAGTAATGTGATTTCAAGGTATTATTAAGCGCTGTTTTCTTATCTCCGATCCAGTCACTATTTATACCTCCTTGTTGTAGTTCTTTTGGTAAGACCTTAACATCTGTTCCGTATAACAAATAACATGGTGCATAGCCAGTTACTGAGTGGTTAGTCTGATTGTATTTTTCTACACATTCATGTGCTATTGTAGTCCACGCTCTGTTTTCTCCATCTTCATTAATTTTGCATCTAATTTTGTTAACTATCGTTTGATTCAACCTTTCATTTAGGCCATTAGAAAACGGCGCATTCACTGCTGTAAAAATTATTGTTATTTGTTTGTCAGTAAGGAATTTATTGAATTCTTTAGAGTTTATTCCAGGATACTGGTCGGTAAGGAGCATCCCAATCTCTTCGGTTTCAGCGACCTTATTTATTAGCTTTATAAAGTCATGTGCACCCTGGGTTTTTGATGTTATAATAAATGCATATCTAGTGAAGTGGTCCACTAAAAGATGTATGTATTTCTTGGTTGATCTAGAACCACCAAAACCTCCAATTGTGTCAATTGATACTATTTCAAAGGGTCTTGTCGCTGGGCCTAAATATGACATTAATCCGTATTTGTGTTGTCCTCTTGTTTTGTTTTTTATGCAAATTTCACAATTCCTACAAACATTTTTAATATTTTTCGTTAAATTTTTTGTTGCGTACAGTGAACTAATAGTCGTTAGCATTTGTCCCACTCCAATGTGACATAGATCTTCATGTATTCGCTTTATAAATTTAATACTGAATTCTTCTGTTATTATTATTTTCTCTTTGTTCCTAATTCTTTTGAAGTATAAATTGTGTTTTTTGATTATTTTATTATGGTTTCTCTGTATTTCTTTATTTTGATTCTGATCTATTACAATATCTTCTAATGTAATTAAGTTCACAACTTTCAGTTGTTCTTCTAGATTATCCTCTGGTTCTAATACAGGATTCCGACTTAAACAGTCCGCTTCTAAATTATCTTTTCCAGGGGAATATTTGATTTTAAAATCATATTGTGAAAGGTAATAAGTCAAATCACCTAGTTCTTCGTCTGTTCTAGCTTTTAAGTTCATGTTTTCTAATGGTTTATGGTCTGTGTAGACTGTAAACGATTTACCTATCAGCCAGTACTGCCAATATCTTAGTGCTTCTTTAATAGCTAAGCATTCTAAATATATTGCCTTTTTCTTCTTTTGCGCTCCATTCAGTTTTTTTGAAAAATAGGCTACTGGTTTTTCTTTACCATCTAGTTGTACTTGTTTTAAAATTGCTCCAACACCCAGCAGAGAACCATCAGTATAAATATTTATTGGTAGATTTTGATCATAAATTTCTAGTATTGGCTGTGAACACGAGAGACTCTTTATTTTTTCAAACGCATTTTGACATTCTTCAGACCAAACAAACTTTTGATTTTTTCTTAGCAAATTATGTAATGGGTCAAGAATTATTGCGCTCCTTGGTATATATTTATGGTAAAAGTTTACTTTTCCCAAAAATTGTCGAATAATCTTCTGGGTTTTTGGTACTGGAAATTCTTTTATCGAAATGAGATTGTCCTTCAGTGGTTGGATAGAATTATATTGAATGATATGTCCCAGGTATTTTACCGAATCTGATGCAAATGTACATTTTATAAATTTTAGTCGAAATCCTTCCGTTTGAATTGCTTCTAGTAACTGTTTCAAGTGACTTATGTGTTCATCAAATGAGTTTGAAAATATCAGGATGTCATCTATATAATTGACAGCAAAATCGGTTAGTTTATATTTTCTAAGTATGTTACACAATATTCTTTGAAATATTGCTGGAGCAGTCTTCAAACCAAATGGTAGGCAAGTCCATTGAAAGATTCCTGATCCCTGTCTTCTTCCTGTCCTCTACTCGTAGAGGTATAGACCAAAAAGCTGAATTAACGTCTAAGCTTGTAAAAAATTTGCAATTTCTTGTTTTTGTCATTAAATCGTCAATTAATGGGAAGGGTTGAGCCTGAGGAACTACAATTTTATTTAAATCCCTGAAGTCTATACAGAGCCTTGATTTTTTATTTTCTTCCTTTTTAAATGTCAAAGTTACTGGTGCTGCGAATGGACTATGAGATTCTTCTATAAGCGCATTATCCAATAATTCGGCTATTTGTTCTGCTATCTCTTTTTTGTCTTCTATAGTGCATCTGTATGGCCTCTTGCTGCAGTATTTATCCATTAATAAATCTATTCTTGCTTCATATCCTTTAACCATTCCCACGTCATACTTGTTTTTGGCAAAAACTGATTGATATTGTTGTATTAGCTTATTTATTTCTTCCCTTTTATCATCATCTAAATGACCAACCTTTATTTCAAATTCCTCTTCTTTGATATGTTCATTAAAATTAATTTTGTTTTCGTTTTCATATTTATTACCTTCATTTTCACCTTCGTCTATCTTTTTCTCCATTTTTTTACTATTCTTTTCATGTAAGTATTGTTTCTGAGTTATTTTTAACTCCTCATTTTGTACTAGCTTGTATTTCTTTATCATATCTAATCCTATTAAGAAATCATATCTGAATTTGTGTTCGTCAATGATGTACACATCCACATTTTCTTCTATTTCAAAAATTTTTATTTTTAAATTTGTCAAACCACTTGTTTTTTGGACACCATTAATTGTTACTATATTTTCTTCATTCGAGTTATGTCCTTTTGTATTTAGTTTTAGTAATTTGGAATTAATTAGAGATACATTTGAACCTGAATCGTATACTCCATAAATTTCTAATTTATTATTTAACAGTAGTTTGATCTTAATTAATGGTGTCACTACTAGTTTTTTTGTTCTGTTTCATTTAACTCTGCTTCAATCACTGAATTATTTACATGTTTAATATATCTTTTATTTAATTTATCATCTTCTCTAACTCTAAACCAGCATGTAGCTTCGGAATGATAGCGAACCCCTTTATTTAATTTTACGCATATTTTGCATGGATAACGTCCTTCATTTGTAATATTTATCCTTTGATTTTCATACTTTCTGTACGTTCCATTTCTATTTTTATTTACCAAATGTTCATACTTTCTCACCTCATTGAATAAACATACTATATCGTTCATTGCTTCTCTATTTATCTTCTCTAATACAAAACCTGGCAAACCTACCGCTATCAGATCCACCAGTGTACCTGTATCAATTGAATTTCTCATGTCCAATAAAAGTTTTTCCTTTTTAATGGCATAGTCCACTAATGAACCATCCTTATATTTAAATAACAATGCATAGGTCACTTGGTTCCAGTTTTGGTTTGCAAATGACTCACACAACTTTTCTTTCCAAACTATCCACTCTGAGTTGAGTGTTAATTTTATAATCATTGAGCTGTACCAATCAACACAACTTTTATCCATAAATAGTCGGAGAATCTCAATTTTTTGTTCATCTTTCATAATACCGAAGCGAGAACATTCTCTCTCAAAAATGTCAATCCATTGCCTTGCATTCGAGTTTAAATTTCTCAATCACAAACTTCTCTGCGACATATTTCAGATTCAGTTTTTTTAAATCATGTGTATTTTCTATTAACTTTGTAAACATTTCTTCCAATGAATTCGAATCTCTAATTTGTTCTTCAGATGCTCGGTTATGTTCAATTTCCTCCAGATATTGTTCTCCAAATTGTAAGTTACCATCAGCATCTATGTAAATTTCTCGTAATTTATCTGTCATAGTTATCCAAACTCTTCGTGTCTGATGTCTTTTCTTTAAACTATTTTTTACTTTGTTGTACACGGCTGTCTCAATTAATTCTTCGTGAAATCCAACAGACTGTAATTCCTCTGGTATAGCAAATTTTTTTTCATCTTTAGTTGTGATTGAGGTTACACAACAAATATTAGATTTTCCATCATTCGCCGGTAAAATCGTGAATTCAAAACGTAACTGCTCCATTTGCATCTTTTTATAAACAAAATTGTCGTTTTATAAGTCTGTTTTACTACATGAAAGAAATAAACCTTGTGTTGCTGAAAAGAAGATTTATTGTTAGTTTTTTTTATACAGAGACTATTTTATTTAGGTAATATAAAACAATATGAACTCAAACCTGAAAAGAAGAAACGACAATGAAAGTATATTCTTTCACTTTTAAAACATAAAATAATATAATATTAAAATTTTCATTGATTATGCAATTGTCAATCAACTCATATTTAAATCTGTCATCTGACATTCTGAATTCGTTTCTTCTTTAAAATCAGACAATTAAAAAGTTAAAAACTATAACCAAACTTCATGGTAAAAAAACACACAGAGTGCGAAGAAAGAAATAGTATTTCTTTACATATATATATAATAAACTTTGTTGAACACTCTTAAATTCTTAATTTTTACTTCATTCAATGTCTTGTGTGACCACATGAGATTTCGTCTTAAAGTTTGGGATTCATTGATAAATGCTTCATTATCGACATGATTTTCATTCTTTTCCTATGCTCGGTTTCAATAAATTACTAACGTAGGTAGGCTTACATAGCTTACTATCCATTATAATTTGACATTTCATCCATACATTAACTCTCACAATCAACCGTTCCTAAATATACGTACGGAATAGTACGGATGTTGGTAAGTTATTGGAACCCGGCCCTAGTAATGCCATCTAACCAGAAAGAAGAAGGTTTTAACAGACTGTTATAATGGGGATGTTCGTATCAACTGAGATCTTCGAAATCCTTAACTACCACAGAGGCAGATCATCTTAAGCCTTAGGGGTGGCAACGCATCTGCACATTTACCACTGGTTTTTGTGTAGGTGTCTTTAGGCTGCAGTCGTCACTAAACATCCGTGCTGCGTGTTTGTCACCGTCGTTACATAAAAAATATATATGTGTAGTTATATTTTATGTGTCAAATATGTGGGATTTTTATCATAAAGCAATTGATAGCGTGCACGGGTGTAGGAAAGTTTTTTCGTGCTCCTCCGAGACTTCATAAGACGGCCCTACTCCCCATTAGTTCACTGGACATCCCATCAACTTCCATATGGAACCATCTCATCATCGCGATCGTCATCCTCCAATATATTCATTCACTATGTTAGAGATTTATGAAATGAGCAGTTGTATGTAATTATAATATTACTTGATCAATGGCGTTATAGTCTATAGCTGTCTCTTTGCCAAACGAGAAAATAAAATTAAAACATTTTGTCATCTTAAATAAAAATCACAGTCATGTCCCAGGAAAATTGTAACTTTATGGTCACCCTACTTAGAAAGAGACGGCCTGCCCCCGGAGAGAGAGATAGCTATATTTAGGTTTGCTTCAAATAGGTATGGATTGTGTGGTCTCCATTTTTACCCTAAAGCTTCTTGGACACAACTTATTTTCTTGAAGTCAACTGTTGGCCTTGAAAGAGGCGTGTGGTGCTCTTATTTTATTTCATTTTCTTAGTGTATTTTTGAGTTATCCCTACTAATATTATAAATGCGAAAGTAACTCTGTCTGTCTGTCTGTTATCTTTTCACGTCCAAGCGACTGAACCGATTTTAATGAAATTTGGTACAGAGATAGAGTTGACTTTGAGAAAGAACTTAAGCTACTTTTTAAACGACATCCACGCGGGCGAATCCACGTGCAACAGCTAGTATTAAATAAAGTTGGTGGCATTTTGTTTGATATAGGCTTATTACAGTGCCCGTGTATAGTGAAATAGAATAACAGTGCAAAAACACGGCTTTTCAGTTCGCCTCCAAAACTTCATTTGAAATGTTTTGGTAAAGTAGCCATCGCTTTACTCGAATTACTCGCCCAACGGAAATGCTTTCGCTTAGGGCGTTATCTTGTCCGTTTATACGTTAACATTTTGATCGTAAGTATATACCTACCTACGGACGAAAACACTTCCAGGAGGAAGAAGTTAGGTGATACGTAACAGTAGTATAATAAACAATAAAGTGATCTGTGTACGTAACTTCACGCCTGCCTTCAAGCTTACATGCAAACACCCACGATTCGCCGGTTACGTTTTTTTCATCGATTATCCGATCCGAATCTCAACTGAATCGACATCGTCATCGACCCCGCTCCCAATTTATTGGATATAATCGACGTTCTACTGTATATTATTATGAAAAAATAAAAATTATCAATGTGGTATATTTCGCAAGTTCAGCCGACAGATGTCCACTGCTGGTCAAGTCTTCCCAAAGATGCCCACAACCATAGTAATAAATAAATAAAATACGCTTACACTCACAGCCCCACAGTAGGTATACTCAATACTTTATTGCACCATAATGTACCTACAACATTAGGGTTATGGACCCTGTTGGGCACCGCAATGTAGGAGAGAGAGGATGATTTATACTCAATTAAATACTAATAATTAATAGGTATAAACCTGTGTCGTGGGTGCCGTTGTACACATACAACACATACACAAACAACCGGACCCGAAATAAATATCTGTAGGCCATACAAATATTTGTCCCGGTGCGGGATCGAACCCGCGACCCTTCGAATCAAACGATGGTTTCACACCGCTGGACTAACCGGGTTGCCAAAGCAGTCATAGATTTATTATACTACTTGCTGTAGTACTGTACTTCCTTATGTCCTTGTGTTGTACGTCGTAACGAGAGAATATTAAAATTTAATAATCGCCACGCTTGGCATGCGGATTAGCGGAAGTTTGTTTTTTTAGTCTATTCTGCATTATTTATTTATGTACCCTTATTGGAACGGTTTGGCCTGTGTTCCGTTGACTACCTGAGAGGCAACATTCTCTTCCACTAGTGGAGTGAGAGGGAAGGGCGAGGGAGGGGGAGGGGGAGGAGGAGAGGGGGAGGGTCGTCACATTACATGAAATAAAAGTGCAAAAGTTAGTATGTATAAAATAATTTACTTAATAGCTAATGTTTAATTAAATATTCACAAAAGTAAAAATATAACATGCTTGAGCTAGGTTACATTGTTTTTTTAATCTCCATAAAAAATATTTTAATAGTTTATTACAATTTTAATATAAACACGTAAGTTATTAGTACAAATCTATCGGAGGTGTTGATATTATTCATATACATTATTGATTATGCGGTTTTGTACCATCCCCGACTGGATTGTAGTAGTGTAAGTAGTAGAGATCATTCATTCACTAAGCTAAAAATGTAAGAGAAATAACCTGTTTACAATGTTGCAACATCAAAAAAGTATGATTATCATTTTTAGTGTTGGTGGCAATCGCCGCGGGGGCAACTGGGAATAATTCTGCTGTACAACATGTAAAATCAGAAAATTTGAATAAATATGATTAACAAGTCTTGAATATGCTGGAACAACATATGAAATCAGAAAATTGAAAAAATCGTGCCGTACACGGACGTCGATACTAGTATAAGAGTTGCATAATAATAATACCAAAGTTGTCAAATGAATACGCATTCTAGTGTAACGCATAGACTATAGTAGTCCTGACGTTAAGGCCGCTTAGTATACACTGCCACAATCTAAGGCCAGTCACGCAGGCGCCGCTCGCGCAGGCAGACGTTCCGAGGGAGGGCGCCGCCGCCTACTGCAGCAGCGCCCAGTGCGGGTCGTCGGGCGGCGTGTTGTGTAGCAGAGGGCCAGTCGCGTAGGCGCCGCTCGCGCAGGCAGACGTCCCGCGGGAGGGCGCCACAGCCTGCTGCCTACTGCAGCAGCGCCCAGTGCGGGTGGTCGGGCGGCGTGTTGTGTAGCAGAGGGCCAGTCGCGTAGGCGCCGCTCGCGCAGGCAGACGTCCCGCGGGAGGGCGCCACAGCCTGCTGCCTACTGCAGCAGCGCCCAGTGCGGGTGGTCGGGCGGCGTGTTGTGTAGCAGAGGGCCAGTCGCGCAGGCAGACGTCCCGCGCGAGGGCGCCACAGCCTGCTGCCTACTGCAGCAGCGCCCAGTGCGGGTGGTCGGGCGGCGTGTTGTGTAGCAGAGGGCCAGTCGCGCAGGCAGACGTCCCGCGGGAGGGCGCCACTGCCTGCTGCCTACTGCAGCAGCGCCCAGTGCGGGTGGTCGGGCGGCGTGTTGTGCAGCAGGGAGGGCAAGTCCCGCAGGCAGACGTCCCGCGGGAGGGCGCCACTGCCTGCTGCCTACTGCAGCAGCGCCCAGTGCGGGTGGTCGGGCGGCGTGTTGTGCAGCAGGGAGGGCCAGTCGCGCAGGCAGACGTTCCGCGGGAGGGCGCCGCCGCCTACTGCAGCAGCGCCCAGTGCGGGTGGTCGGGCGGCGTGTTGTGTAGCAGAGGGCCAGTCGCGCAGGCAGACGTCCCGCGGGAGGGCGCCACTGCCTGCTGCCTACTGCAGCAGCGCCCAGTGCGGGTGGTCGGGCGGCGTGTTGTGTAGCAGGGAGGGCCAGTCGCGCAGGCGCCGCTCGCGCAGGCAGACGTCCCGAGGGAGGGCGCCGCCGCCTACTGCAGCAGCGCCCAGTGCGGGTGGTCGGGCGGCGTGTTGTGTTGCAGAGGGCCAGTCGCGCAGGCAGACGTCCCGCGGGAGGGCGCCACTGCCTGCTGCCTACTGCAGCAGCGCCCAGTGCGGGTGGTCGGGCGGCGTGTTGTGCAGCAGGGAGGGCAAGTCCCGCAGGCAGACGTCCCGCGGGAGGGCGCCACTGCCTGCTGCCTACTGCAGCAGCGCCCAGTGCGGGTGGTCGGGCGGCGTGTTGTGCAGCAGGGAGGGCAAGTCCCGCAGGCAGACGTCCCGCGGGAGGGCGCCACTGCCTGCTGCCTACTGCAGCAGCGCCCAGTGCGGGTGGTCGGGCGGCGTGTTGTGCAGCAGGGAGGGCAAGTCCCGCAGGCAGACGTCCCGCGGGAGGGCGCCACTGCCTGCTGCCTACTGCAGCAGCGCCCAGTGCGGGTGGTCGGGCGGCGTGTTGTGCAGCAGGGAGGGCAAGTCCCGCAGGCAGACGTCCCGCGGGAGGGCGCCACTGCCTGCTGCCTACTGCAGCAGCGCCCAGTGCGGGTGGTCGGGCGGCGTGTTGTGCAGCAGGGAGGGCAAGTCCCGCAGGCAGACGTCCCGCGGGAGGGCGCCACTGCCTGCTGCCTACTGCAGCAGCGCCCAGTGCGGGTGGTCGGGCGGCGTGTTGTGCAGCAGGGAGGGCAAGTCCCGCAGGCAGACGTCCCGCGGGAGGGCGCCACTGCCTGCTGCCTACTGCAGCAGCGCCCAGTGCGGGTGGTCGGGCGGCGTGTTGTGCAGCAGGGAGGGCAAGTCCCGCAGGCAGACGTCCCGCGGGAGGGCGCCACTGCCTGCTGCCTACTGCAGCAGCGCCCAGTGCGGGTGGTCGGGCGGCGTGTTGTGCAGCAGGGAGGGCAAGTCCCGCAGGCAGACGTCCCGCGGGAGGGCGCCACTGCCTGCTGCCTACTGCAGCAGCGCCCAGTGCGGGTGGTCGGGCGGCGTGTTGTGCAGCAGGGAGGGCAAGTCCCGCAGGCAGACGTCCCGCGGGAGGGCGCCACTGCCTGCTGCCTACTGCAGCAGCGCCCAGTGCGGGTGGTCGGGCGGCGTGTTGTGCAGCAGGGAGGGCCAGTCGCGCAGGCGCCGCTCGCGCAGGTAGACGTCCCGCGGGAGGGCGCGGGCGCCCGCGTCCGCGGCCCCGCAGAGGGCGCCCCCCACCCACGCGCAGCAGTTGTCGTGCGCGGGCGCCGTGTGGAACTTGAACTCGCGCACTCGCACCTTGTCCCTGGAACGTTAAAATTTCGATCAGGCGGGATCTTCGACCCCGTAATTTCCCCGGAGCGGCGGCGTGTTTGCATTTAGACGTGTGGTTGTGCTGACCTGTAGGGCGGCAGGGTGACGGCGTGGCGCAGCTCCTGTGCGAGGCGCGCCTTGAGGCCGGGCAGCGCGGCCGCCCCGCCCGTCACCAGCACGTTCTCGGCCAGGGCGCGTCGGGCGTCGATGGGGCACTGCCGACGGACAAACCAAGTCGGTCACACGCGTAACGTTTCAGTGACGCAATTGCAGACTTGCAAGAGTTAACCAATGAATCGATAACCGATAAACGAGCACACGTGACATGATCCATATCCGAACGTGAACAGATTTTTGTGGATGATTAAAACATTGGATGCTAATCGTGTACGACTAGTGAGATCGTTCATACTATTATGATGTTTCTTGCGTGTCATAATTTATGACATGCAAGAAACATCACGAAGACGGTTTTCATTCCACGTACCTGCATAATACATTGCAGCACCATATCCGGGAGCGAGGCTAGCTCGTTGTCCCTCGCGAACAGCGGCTCGGCGCTCAGCTCGCGCGCGTTACCCGACACGCGCAATTGTCCCCCCTGTACCCCCTGTCCCCCCTGCCCGCTCCCCGTCCCCCCCGCACCACCGGCGCGCGGGTACTGTACGGCGCGAGCTTCCGGTACCGCCTCGCCGGCTTGACGACGCTCCGCTCGCTCTCGGGACCCCACGAAACATGCGCGCACTGTGAAACATAGAAAAATACACCCACGTTTCACCACTTGTTCCTTTCAAGCTGTTGATAAAACCAGCAGTTATTTATGATTTGAATAAATAATATAATAATAACACTCCATAGAAGTGATAGGCCAAAGTTCGTTTTAAATTCAGTTTAACCGAATTTCGGATCGAAAGCATGCTGCCGAAATTATTTTGGTGTAAATGCCATATTAGGTATTATCTTTATCATTCGCTGAAATTATCAGAACATTTTTGTTAATATAGTCGTAACATTTCTATGTTGTGACGTAGCAAAGGAGCGTTCAGTTTAGCATGGCAAGTGACGATTAAGATGTGTTGCCACCCCAGGCACACAAGTTGTTTTGGCTTTGTGATAATGAGATTAAGGGCCATACATTAGAAACATGAGATGAACACTAAATTAAATAAATTAAATTCCTTATTTTCACAACTTGTCAAAAAAGTTGTTCAATAACATATTTGTATTTAACACATGAAAATAAATGTTACGAACATAAAATAAAATACAATTTCCAGTCTTCTTACAAACTTCTTAGGGCGTGATTCACAGACCGCAATACGACTTTATTTCGACGTAGAGTCGAACATTCAATCCTTATTATTTGTTTTATAGACTAGTCAAATTCTAATTTTACACTACTTATTGACAAATGTTCGGTCGAAGTTCGTTCTTATTCGCATCTTACGTTTTGCTAAGTAGTTCAACGACCGGTTCCACCGAACGAGGTATACGGAGGCTTAAAGACATCCACACAAAACCAGAGGTGTAGATTTAGAGGCGTCGCCATCCTCGAGGTTTAAGTTATCGAGGAGTCATCGTGCATTATACCATCTTACCTGAACACGGCAGCGCCGGATACTACATTCGGCGGGGCAGACAGAATACGGCGCTAAACCAGAGAATGTGTAACGTCCGCGTCCAGCAGGCGCGCCAGCTCGTCGTGCAGCGCGCAGCACGGGGCACCGGCGCCCAGCACGGGGCACCGGCGCCCGTGCCCTCGAGCACCACACTAGACAGTCGGCAGGGTCACCTGTGATGTCCTCGAGCACGTGGTCGGGCAGATGCAGCGGCGCGCCGTGCTCCGCGTCCAGCAGGCGCGCCAGCTCGTCGTGCAGCGCGCAGCACGGGGCACCGGCGCCCAGCACGGGGCACCGGCGCCCGTGCCCTCGAGCACCACACTAGACAGTCGGCAGGGTCACCTGTGATGTCCTCGAGCACGTGGTCGGGCAGATGCAGCGGCGCGCCGTGCTCCGCGTCCAGCAGGCGCGCCAGCTCGTCGTGCAGCGCGCAGCACGGGGCACCGGCGCCCAGCACGGGGCACCGGCGCCCGTGCCCTCGAGCACCACACTAGACAGTCGGCAGGGTCACCTGTGATGTCCTCGAGCACGTGGTCGGGCAGATGCAGCGGCGCGCCGTGCTCCGCGTCCAGCAGGCGCGCCAGCTCGTCGTGCAGCGCGCAGCACGGGGCACCGGCGCCCAGCACGGGGCACCGGCGCCCGTGCCCTCGAGCACCACACTAGACAGTCGGCAGGGTCACCTGTGATGTCCTCGAGCACGTGGTCGGGCAGATGCAGCGGCGCGCCGTGCTCCGCGTCCAGCAGGCGCGCCAGCTCGTCGTGCAGCGCGCAGCACGGGGCACCGGCGCCCAGCACGGGGCACCGGCGCCCGTGCCCTCGAGCACCACACTAGACAGTCGGCAGGGTCACCTGTGATGTCCTCGAGCACGTGGTCGGGCAGATGCAGCGGCGCGCCGTGCTCCGCGTCCAGCAGGCGCGCCAGCTCGTCGTGCAGCGCGCAGCACGGGGCACCGGCGCCCAGCACGGGGCACCGGCGCCCGTGCCCTCGAGCACCACACTAGACAGTCGGCAGGGTCACCTGTGATGTCCTCGAGCACGTGGTCGGGCAGATGCAGCGGCGCGCCGTGCTCCGCGTCCAGCAGGCGCGCCAGCTCGTCGTGCAGCGCGCGGGCGCCCAGCGGCTGCGCCTGCATGGCGCGCAGCACGGGACACCCGTGGACCACTGCCCGCCGCACGCCGGGATCATAAAGTTACATTTCGGATACTTTTCAAACATTGATCTAAGTAAACTAAAAGACTAGACGGGACATTCTCCTTGGCAGCATGGCTCCAGTTTTTAGCATTCAATGAACTACCCTTACCTAATAACGCATACTAACACTACAGCTGACGTTAAAACGTCTTACTAAATATCTGTCAAATCAATTTAAAAACGGAACAGGCCGTTCGTTTTAGGTGTCTACTCATTGGCCTCGTTGTTTTCAAATAATATTTTTTCATACCGTGTGCGGTTCGCTATGCCGGCCTCACCCTCGGGGTTATTCATAGGTGTGAATGTTGATAGAGCTTTTATCGATAAAAAAGTGCAAAGATGCGATAACATCGTGCGAACCAATATTTAAAAAACTGAATTTACTGAATTGCCAAATTTATACATCTATCGAATCTGCTCGTTTGTAAGCGAGAGTTTATATTTATACAAAAGATAAGCAGATAGTAAATCTGTTCTGTCTAAAAGAGATCCGACAAAATTAATAATATCGAAGAGAAGACAGCTTTGTGCCATCCAGTATGTCGCAAACAAAGTCAACTTTAGCCTTCCGGTCACAATTTTTATCCACCACTAATCTTAAAAACTCAACAACCACGTAATACTAAAATCAAGAAAAAATCGACGTGTGGCACTCGGGGACTGCCGCGGTAAAGCTATTGCATAGCATTTTGTATCAACTTATGCAATTATAATTATTTATTTATTTTATTTATGCAGTATTTCTTTTTTTCTTTGATATTAATTCAAGTTACACTTTTTGAGCGTGGTGACCGATAAGAAAACAATTTTTTTTCTTTTATTAAATAAAAAAGTTAATATTGTTTGAAATATTTTTATTATTTTACAATACATATAAACAGCTGCTTATGTATTCGTCCGATTTCGGAGCAGCTCGTCTCGATTCGAGCTTCGTAGAGTCGTTCAATACGTCTAGTTGCACGCACACAAACACCGTGTCGAAGACTGCCGAAACGACGTTAGACAATGCACGGCCTTCAAGCCACACCTCCGTGACCGTCGGAGTGGGGAGCGTGAGGTTTTTTCGTTACGGAATTTCTGGATTCGGTCCCCGCGCTCAAGGCCCTCGATAGAAGCTATGCAATAGCTTAAAATCATGTCTAAGTCGTCACATTTCACTATAAGCGTAGACACTAATACTGTTTTGTGGTGCCTGACATTCGGTGGATCGTTTATATTTATTAAAAACAATAAAGGCCCAAGAACACTTCCTTGTGGCACACCAAAGTTATTTGGTCTGAAATTAGATTGACTATAAACGTTATATTATATCAGTTTACTATTTCTCAATACATTGAGTTCGATCTGTCAGATCCTCCCAATGCATCGGTATGCCGTTTCTTACTTATATCATAATAACTCTTAAGGTTTACGTAATCAAACGCTTTGCTCATATCTGGAAACACTCTTGCGATTGTTTTGTTAACAATTATTGCTTCGGTTAATGTTTCGATCGAATCAAACGTGCTAGCGAAGTGGAACTATTCTTACGAAAACCGTATTGTCCACTTTTCAGTAAATTTTGTCTCGTAACAAAGCCAAAAACTCTTTCAAACCATCGTTAGATCACGAGCATCACATACGTTCGCAATAAAAACTGTATTTGATCGGTTTTGGATAAGCAGTTCCCCGATTCCGAAACGTAATTCTATAACGGAATAGGTGCAGTATTTTTGACGAAAATCGGCTGCGATAGACAGATTTGGTTTTCCCCTTCTGAGGTAACGAACCCATAAGATGAGAAAAGAGGACATACCGGCGACCACTTCCGCGTCCCTGGCGCCGACGGACACGACGAGCACGACGGGCGCCGCCAGCGTGGCCGCGCACAGCCGCGCGCCGTCCGCCCACATCACGCCCGACACCTGGCCGTGCCCGACAACACCAGATATCGCTTTTAACTTCGACGCCCCTGAGCACCCAGCGCAGCGGCGTCGAAGTTTGGAGCGTACAGTACATGTGCGTCTTGATGTCTTTCTGTATCATATTCAGTAAGATATTTTTAGGAATGGAAAATTTAGTATGGCCAGAGTACTTGGTAAAACTGCAGGGCCGAAGCTCGAGAGCGTAGTATTACGTAGGGTTATCACCGCATCACCCGACATACTTGCCGCTAAATAGTGTTCCGGTAAGGTGGTAATGTGTGGTACCGTCATTTCCAGCAACAGTAACATAGCAACTCATACCTCAGTAGTTGTGACACATCTACATTGAAATCTTCAGTTTTTATGTAGGTAAATGTCTATTTGCCACGGCAGGTTCGCTAACAATCAATATTTACTTGTTTGCCATTTCATGAATCAAAAAAGGATTTTCTTAGTTAGGTTTGGAGAATATAACAAAAGTAATGCTATCAGACATTCTATTTTAATCACTGTGCAAAGAAATGGTATGAAACTTTCCATGTTTATTTTTATTGCGTGCCAATTCATCAATAGCATTAAAAATATATGTAGTTGTATTACAATACCTCATAATGCGTGAAGAGAACTTTAGCCAAGGTCTCCCTGAAAAGAGTCGGCGTAAAAAGTGATTCCACCACAACCACTTTACGTTCTTTTGGGTTCACTAACACATGTCTGCAACAAAAGATTAAACAAAATTGAAATTATTTCTATACAAATAAATGTTTGTCTGTCACAACTTTTACAACTTCAAAAACATCTAATTATCTAATTATCTAATTCCCTACTAAATTTTAAGACTTTTTTAAAATATTTTTTTCTTGGTCTATCTGAAAGATATTTGGGTAGACCGAATTTTAGAATTTATATTGAGTTCATTTACACTTGCAGTTTGAACAAAGATGCAGGCAGGTAAAATACGTCAAGAGAATCCTCAACCTACTGTTTTTTTTACCAAATGAAGTCTATTGGTCAACTAGTCAACCATTGATTGGTATGTTTTGCACTTCTTGGTGGTTCCTCCTCAACTTTCTTTGGCTGCAAATAGATATGTCATAAATATGAGGGTATCCGCCACGCCCGCATAGCCTTGTTTGGCTATAAACTTATGCTTGAATGACGGCGCCTGCGCTGTCTTAGGTAATCTTTTAAAGATGGTAAAGACAATTGATTGGATTTACGAAGCGCGCATGGCCCAGCGGCTGGTGTAGATCGTAAGCGATCTGCTCGGTTAAGCATTACGGGCGCGGTCGGGTAGTGTGATGGGTGACCGCTAGTGGCAAATTAAAATGCGCGTTTCCGTGCTTCGGAGGGCACGTTAAGCCGTCGGTCCCGGTTGCTATCGATAGATAGCAGTCGTTAAACCTTGTCGGAGGCCTTATGGGCGGTTTGAAAACATCCGACAGCGGGTTGGCCACTAACCCACCCACCTCCACCAATCCGCATTGGAGCAGCGTGGTGAAGTAAGCTCCAGGCCTCCCCCCAAAAAGGGGAGAGACTCGTGCCCAGCAGTGGGACGTATAATGGGTTGCCATTATTATAAGACAATTGAAGAAATTATATTAACCTATTGTATTTCATTATGCAATGAGCTTATGATATTAGCAGTTTTTAAGGAGCAGTAGGTACCTCTTAGGAAATCAAATGACGCTTAAGTAAAAGAGTGTTCATTTGGTGAGGATATTTTTGAAGCTGAGTGTGTATCTATTTCCTTGTAAACGGACAATGGGTAATCACCCAATGGGTATATCATTCGCAACACATATAAGTAATATATTTAAAAAGAACACATGCTACTTTAAATTTGGATCAGCGGTTCCAAGGTGAGGCATTTTAATTTGACTAATATCCATCGGTACCTAAAGTACAGCAGATGCAGCATATGCACGAGGTTGTCGTAGAGCTCCTGCGGCGTGCAGTAGTCGTGCACGCGGCGGACGCGGCGCGCGGCGCGGCACCAGAACTCCGAGCGGATGATGCAGCGCGGCGCCGCCTCGCCCGTGAACCCGAACCTGGCACACTCTCCGCTAACATTATCTTTCTCCGACTAGCACAGGTTGAAGCTCATACAAAATGACACTTATTTTTTTTTGTTTTTTTTTTTTTGTAATGGAAGTGCCAACAAGCGTTCAGTTCTCATTAATGTTAAGTGATAACTGTGGCCTATAGACACCCACACAAAGACCAAGGTAGAAATGCAGATGTGTTACCACTTCTGGGCCGTAGATTACCACCTGACTGGAACACGATAGTGCTGAACACTACCATTTAGCAGCAAGTTTATTAGGTAATGCGGTGGTGCCTACGCCCGCGAGCTTCGTCACTGGAGCTCTACCACCAGTGAAAAGTATTTAACTGCCTCTGTAGTCTAGTGGCAGCAGACTACTACTGCTACACTGCCAGGTTTGATCTCCAGGTTGACGGCTATCAGATTTAAAGGTGTATTACTCTTTACCTCTCGTGCTATTGGGATTTTTACAATTTCTAGAAGTTTCCCAGTCTCACCCTCGGACTTATGTAATGCCCATAGATGTCTTTAGTGTCACCACAATACAGGCTAAATGTAACCTGGAACTTATAAGTGTTTACAAACATGCTTTATATGTATTTACCACTGCCTACCTCTTCAGGGAAAACAGATGTGAGTTAAGCTTTTTATTTAATAACAGTCTGACAATCACAAATAAACATTTGAGAAGGCAGACTGACAATATCAGATAATGTTGATCAGATTCATCATTCGCTTAAAATTGAAGTCCAGGCTGGTAAAGGTGTTGATAATAATTTATTTACATAACATTATAATTATGCAGATGGTAGTAATACTGACAATTTATTATTTTATGCTTAGAGCACAATTATTTGGTGTGACAGGATGTGATGACTGCTTGATTCGAGGGTCTTAGGTTCAGTCTCCAAACCAGAGTAAATATTTGTGTGGCCTACTTTGTTTATGTGTGTTCAGTGGCACACTGGGGACAGTCTTTACACCAAAAGAGTGAGTGCACCCAATATGCATACTTTAACTAATTATAAGCTCGAAGTCAGTAGTTTTATGAGAATACTATTATGGTTTATTCATGTATGTAGACTAAACATATGATTGGCTGTTGGCTGTGGACCATTAGGATTTTGATGACTCATATTTTGATGATTAACATTTGATGATGATCCTTATAAATAATCTAGCAATGTTTTTAAAGATTTATCTTCAAACAGGATAACGCTGTGGCTGTTGGTACGCTCAAAGCATGACTTGTATACCTTCAGCATTTGTATTTGCAGGTATTCCAAATTATTGCATCTAAATTTTAGTAACCTGCAGATAGTTTAAAGAGAATGATCTTACTTACTTGGTGTAATCCGTGCCCAGATCCAGCACGACCGCCTGTTTCTCTTGAATTAAAGCAATGCCTTCATACAGCGCCATTTCTTGCTGTTACAAAGTGCGCTAATATTTTTATAATTGATTATCCATGTACATTAATATTTCTATTTGCACATTTGCTTGAAAAATTAAATTCGAATATCGCTTGAAAATCTGCTGCTGGCTGAGCTTCTGACATGACAAATGAAAAGATTGACAAGCACAGACCATTAACCAATGACAAGTGTCAAGTGGGATTTTGGCGGGGAACCTTGAAAGAGGCGTGTGGTGCTCTTGTTTTATTTCATTTTCTTAGTGTATTTTTGAGTTATATTAAATAAAGTTGGTGGTATTTTGTTTGATATAGGCTTATTACAGTGCCCGTGTATAGTGAAATAGAATAACAGTGCGAAAACACGGCTTTTCAGTTCGCCTCCAAAACTTCATTTGAAATGTTTTGGTAAAGTAGCCATCGCTTTACTCGAATTGCTGACGGTGACTCTGACTGACTGACTTATAATTGACCGACTGACTCTTACTTGCGAATACGAAATATCATTTTACTTGACACTGGCAATATGCGTAATAGCGATGCCATAACAGTAAAAAAAAAAAAAGTGACAAGTGACAACTGGTGATGGTGACAACTCTGACAAGCTGACACTGACAATTGGCAATTATATTGACAGACAAAATCACAGCGTTAATACACATGGAGAAGGCACAGTCTACTATAGAAACAGTAGTTATACAATAATGGGTAAAATCGACACATGTCTGACAAAAGCAGTTTTGACTCTTTCTAACTAACCAGTAGCTCTCTTTGTAAAAAGAGACACAAGATGTATGCAGAGTATCAATTTTGGAAATGATTTCATGTGACGTCATACTTATGCCTTCGCGTGCCCGTCGGCGCCATTGTATGCGCCCGATTTGTGGTACATCTGTTGTCAAACAAACAGGTGCTCGTAATATTTTTGCTGTTTTCTTGAAAACTAAATCTTTTAACTAGATAATGTGGTATTCTAGGTTTTGCTTTATGTTGACTGATTATGCTCTCGTACTGTTTAAAACAGAGTGGTGCAAGGAAAAACGAAAATAATCTTGGATTGAACTTTGTGAGGTTATGTACAAATTTTCACGGATTGTGTCGTATTCGGTGGGATTTTGAAATGCAGTGATTTAAAGTGATATGTTTTATTAAGAGTTTTGAAGACCTGTGTTAGTTTCGTATGACTTATACGACTTTTAATGCTTTTTATTCTTTTCCAAAAATTGCATTTTTATATAGTGATGTACAAATACTAACCTGATATATCAAAGTATCGATATAAAATTATTTTCATATCAATTTAAATTATGTAATATTTTATTGTATTAGCATTATACCCGATAGAATTTCTTGTTTCTTAATAAAATATCGAAGAAGCAATTGATGTAAATTAAATCATTTTTGTTTTCTCCTTTTTTGCACCCGATATAGCATATATATATTTTTTAAGATTGTTAGAGTGTTATATAACTAAAAGCACAACATAACACAGTTATTTTTTTCCATTTTTGAAGTGGCAAACAGGTATCAGTTTACATTGGTAAGTAATAGCCTATCAGTCTACACGAAACCAGAGCTTTCAATCTAAATGCGTTGCCACTCCTAAGACCTAAGATATTACGCATCTGTGCTGGAAATCACAGGGCCGTACAGATCTGTGTCACTAACTTCTACATGCGTATCATCTGAAAATTGAAGCAGGTTCCATTTATTTTCAATTACTCATATCATTAACATACCTAGAGCCGTTCCTTCCTGCTACTTTTATAATATTGGTTAAGGTATAGTCATAATGAAAAAATAAAAAAAGATCCTGTTGCACTCACGTCCAACACGTAAGTAGAATATATTTTAATTTAAAGAAAAATGGAAAGAAAAATTTGACTTCAGGTGAGACTCGAACTCGCGGCCTATTGGGAATCTAGTCCAGCCGCTCTTCCAATTGAGCTACTGAAGTCTTGCCCGATTTGTCAAATCTTTCCTTCACATTTATTGCATTGCTTTATGGTAGCAGCAGCGCCATCTATTGCCAACTATGCTAGTTAGGCAACCGATATAATAGACTTTGCAGTTTATTGACCTTTAACTTGACCGAAGCGTCATCGTGCTACTCAAATTAACTAAACATAATGATTAAAATTTGGAATACATAGCAACAATATTTACAGAGATGCATTCCAAGGAGCTGGTCAGCATAAGACTCACATTTGAAGGCTGCTATAGAAAATCCTACCGAAATTCAACAATGTGCAAGTTTTAGCTCGAGTTCTGGTTGAGAACCTTTCGCAAGCTGCTGGTAATCAATGAGATCATTTGAATGAATGTATTTATTTATTTGCTAAAAGTATAGTAGGTACATAAGATCTTCAGTACATGATATAGCTTTCTTTTATATTTCACCATTTAATTTGCATGATAATTACAGGATACATTTTATTACTACATCATAATTATTATAATTATACTCAACTCTAATTTAGTGAGTGTATTTTACTAAGACTAAGCATACATACTAGCATAGCTATAAGCATACAATATAATACATAAGAATAAGAATTCGTGTCGATAAAATATCGATAGTAACCGCTCATGTATTAGAAGGTGTTATCGATATTTATCGAAAACAACCCTATGAAAGGCGGCCATTGTTATCGTCCAAATTTTTGTAGGCAATCACGTCAATTCTGTAGGTATTTCTACTCCATGTA
This sequence comes from Macrosoma leucophasiata, assembly GCA_036365455.1. Classification (NCBI taxonomy): domain Eukaryota; kingdom Metazoa; phylum Arthropoda; class Insecta; order Lepidoptera; family Hedylidae; genus Macrosoma; species Macrosoma leucophasiata. The sequence continues at coordinate 197,151 of JAWQUS010000004.1, read as the reverse complement.
CTATTGCTCAATGGACAAAATAGACAATACAACGGGCTACAGACTTCAATTGTTAAGTGTTGACATATTGGGTACGTTCCAATAATCGATCGCAAGGACCGCGATCACGATCGCTGAAATTGCAGGCTGCGGGCGGTGATAATCTGCTGCTGGCTGAGCTTCTGACATGACAAATGCCAAGCACAGACCAATAACCAATACAAATAACAAGTGACAACGCCCACCCGCCCACCTACACCACTGGCAGTCGGGTTCAATCCCCGACCCAGAGTAGCATCTCTCCCTGAGGTAGCGATCGCAATGCCTGGCTAAGGCTAATGAGACGTTGCGTCGCTGCAACCTTGTGTCGGCACTCCACAGCCGGCGTCCAAACCCAGAAAGGTGGAATACGCCCCCGTCGTAACGGGGGCAGATCAAGCCCGGGCAAAGAGGACTGACTCGTAGGCCCGCACCGCGTCGCGCGCTTCGCACGTGCCGCGAGGTCATCACTACTACTGACAAGTGACAACTGGTGATGGTGACAACTCTGACAAGCTGACACTGACAATTGGCAATTATATTGACAGACAAAATAGACAATACAACGGGCTTCTTCTTTCCGTGCCTCTTCCCATTATTTGGGGTCGGCCCTCCTCGTTCTCATGCGCCAGGTCAGTCGATCCTGGGTTGTCTCGTCGTTCAACTGGGTCTGTTTCAAGTCCTTAGATATAGTGGACCACCACGTAGCAAGCGGGCGACCTCTGCCTCTCATTTTATCTGGGAGTGCGAGGGCTTTCTTCACGACATGGTTTTCGTCGCGTCTCATGACATGCCCATACCATCTCAGGCGCGACTCTTTGACCTTTTTCAGCGATGGGGGCGACCTTGTAGCTTCCTCTGATGTGTTCGTTACGCACTTTATCGATTCTGGTTACGCCGGCCGCCCATCTTAGCATCTTCATCTCATTGACATGCAGTTTCTGTTCATGCGCTTTTTTGATGGCCCAACATTCAGCGCCGTAGACCATGGCAGGCCTCACAGCTGTTTTGTACACCTTTCCTTTGGTTCTTATCGGCATACGACGGTCACAGAGCACACCCGTGAGCGCCCTCCACCTCTGCCAAGCTACGTTTACCCTGTGTGTGACGTCCATGTCCACATTTGCGTCTGCTGACAGGACTGAACCCAGGTATTTGAACTGGCTTACTTTCGGCACTGCATGTCCATCGATGTTAATTGTGGTTGATGTGGATGCAGTCTGTTCTGTAAGGCTGAAGTGGCATCGCATGTACTCTGTTTTGCTTCTACTAATCTTTAATCCGTTGGATTCCAGTGCTTGCCACCATAGCTCTAGGGTACGTTGCAGTTGTTCCGCGCATTTATCGATAAGGACCACATCGTCTGCATACAGCAGGCACCACGGTAGGGGAGACTGGATATCTTTGGTGAGATAGTCCATAGTGATATTAAATAGGAGCGGGCTAAGAGCCGATCCTTGATGTACGCCAACTTTGACCTTAAAGGGATTGCTTATGCCAGCCAAGCTTCTCACTTTTGTACTTACGTTATCATACATATCCTGTACGAGTGAGATGTAACATTCAGGTATTTTTTGCGATCTCAGAGCTTGCCAAACTTATTTCCTCGGTACCCTGTCAAATGCTTTTTCTAAGTCTATGAAGACTAGATGGAGATCTTCATGGTTGCTACGACCTTTTTCCATAAGTATTCGTACAGTTTGTATCGCATCCGTAGTTGATCTTGAGGTGGTGAATCCGTACTGGTTTTCTGATATGGCCACATGTTTTAGAAAGCGATTGTGAAGGATGCGTTCCCATATTTTCAGAGTATGAGATGTTAGTTTGATGCCTCTGTAGTTTCCGCAGTCACTAACGTCTCCTTTGGTTTTGTAGAAGGGGAGGAGATAGCTGTTGCGCCAGATTTCTGGGATTTTGTTGCTACTGACAATGGTATTAAACAGTAGCGTTAACCACTCCACTCCTGTGGCTCCTAGTCTTTTCCACAGATCAGCCGGTATACCATCTGGACCGGTAGCTTTATGGTTCTTCATTTTGCTAACCGCTAGCATGACTTCACTCGCTTTGATGTCTTCTGCTGGTCCCGCAACAGCGTTGATGGATGGTAATGGTTGGCTTGGGTATTCCTCATTTAGCAGTTCCTCGTAATATTGGCACCATCTGGCGTTGATTTCATTATTCGACGTTAATAATTTTCCTTCTTTATCCCGGATATATTTGTTCACCTTTATGTCTAGTGTAGATCGGTGGCGTTGTTTAGCTATTTTAAAGATTTCGCCATCTGTACGTGCTTGTTCTAGTCTGCTATAAAGGTTCACCTTAGATGCCGCCATTGACTGTGCCACTTTACTCTTGGCTATTTTCTTAGCATGTTTGTATTCTATGTGGTCTTCTTCGAGCTGAGTTCTTTGCCATAGTTTGAATAGGTCCCTCTTTTCTTTCACGCGTAGTTTCACTTCATTTGTCCACCACGTGGGGTCTTTGTTGTTGCTAAGCCCACCCTTCGACATTCCTAGGATGTTTGCTGCTTCCTCAGTACACTTTTTCTCGAAGTTTATCCACATATTATCTGCATCGTTGTTATATTCTTTGGCCATATCTCTGTCCAGGTATGCTTTTATCTGGCAAGTAAGTAGTTCGCCCTTTTCACTATATAATTGGCGCCATTTAATTTTTGGGGTTCTATCTACTTTTGTATTAATTGGTTTAGGTAGATTGAAGACTGAGACCAATATTCGGTGTTGTGTTGTTAGCGCCTCTCCTGGTATAACTTTACAGTCCTTGCAGTATTTAAGTAGTCTTCTATCTACAAGTATGTAGTCTATTTGGGTGCTTTTGCCACCACTTTTATAAGTTATTAGGTGCTCAGGCTTCTTTTGAAAATATGTGTTTACTATTGAAAGGTTGTGACGAGTACCAAAGTCCAAAATGTCCTCCCCCGATTTGTTTAATGTGCCGTAGCCATGTCTTCCGTGGGTGTTTTGGAAGGATGAGGTTGTGGCCCCTACGTGTCCATTGAGATCACCGCCTATGTACTTTGTTTCTTCTGGCGGTATCATATTCATAAGATCATCAAAATCTTCCCAGAAACTAGATTTTTCAGATTCTTGGCATCCGATTTGTGGGGCGTATGCTGAGATTATGTTTACAGGCCGTTGATAATCCATAGCTAGCTTCACGGCGATAAGTCGGTCGCTTTTCCGTTCAATATTGATTATCCGCTGCTTGAGTTGATGATCAAGGGCTACGGCCACACCATTCTCTCCATTTTTGGTACCATGGTATATAAGTTGGTAGCCTTGTCCTATATCTCTGGATTTGGAACCTTTCCATTTCGTTTCTTGTAGGCAGCATGCATTGATATTTCTATTTTGCAGTACTCTGGATAGTTCCTGGCTCCTGCCAGTAAGAGTACCAATGTTCCAGGTTGCAAGTCTTATCTTTTTACATGTAAGCGAATATGTTTTGTTCTTGTCGGTGTGTACGTCGCTTGTGGGGGACGCCCTAGTATTTTCTTCTTCTGGATTCGCATGTGTCGCATTAGGCATGGTTGCGTCGCTTTCGGGGTACGCCCTAACAGTTGAACTTATTACTTTTTTGATTGTACTATTCATGTTTAACGAGGAGGATGTAAAATTGGCTTTGATTTTACGGCCGGTTGCCACCTGACGCCAAGACTGTCGCCTGCTTCGAGACGTGAGTGCCGCCGTTGACCTCTAAGGGTTCTTCCGCCGCCATCTCTTCTGTATACTCCAGTCCAAGCACACAGCACTGCTCTTGACCTTGCCCCAGAATATGTCCAGGAAGCTCGCCGCAGGGGTTTGATAACGGAGTGTCCATCTCCGGCCTGTTGGTCCGCGGGAGGTATTTTATTTCCCTCCAGCCCTTCCTACGCCCTGTTTGGGTTTCGGACGGGCACCCCCTATCCACCACCTTGGGGACGCGTTCCCTAGGGGTGAGGCTCCCCCGAGAAATAACAAGAGACAATACAACGGGCTACAGACTTCAAATTGTTAAGTGTTGACATATTGGGTACGTTCCAATAATCGATCGCAACGACCGCGACCACGATCGCTGAAATTGCAGGCTGCGGGCGTTGTCAGCGAATCTTATAAGTTAAACCGCACATCTTGAGCGCTGTGTGCTTGTTAAATGGCGATATAGTGAAATCGTTTTTATTTCGAATTTTGGTGAAAACTCACTCCAACCCACTAATATTTTCGGTCGCGGACAGTGACGTCCGTTGAAGTTTCTGCCGTTGAGTGGAATTGTACTGTAAAGAACTAAACACAATGATGGAGAAGCCCACGTCTCCAACCAGCTTTGGTCAAGCGTTCGGCTCCACTGCTCCTGCACGCCAATGCGCGACCTCATACTGCACAGCAGACGATCTCCAACAAGAGCTGGGATTGGAAGTTCTCCATCATCCGCCGTACTCACCAGACCTTGATGAGTACGGCGGATGATGGATTAGATGATTAGACATGACGTCAAATTCTGGAAAAGTAGCGAATCATTGGTAATCAGCACCCTAAAATACCCACGTTCGGGTATGATCCCGTCGGCTAACGGGAAAGTGTAGTGACGGTGGTGGTGGTGGTAGCATTGGAGGTTTTGATAGCGTTGGTGACATTGGTGGCGGTTGTGTGTGATGGTGGAATTAATGGCCTTGGTAACGTTAGTGGTGTTAATGGCGTTGCTGGCGTTGGTGGTGGTGGTGGCGTTATTGGTGTTAGTGGCGTAGGTAGCGTTGGTGGCGTTGGAGGCGGTGGTGGCGTAGATGGTGTTGGTGATGTTGATGGTGTTGTTGGCGTTAGTAGTGTTGGTGGCATTGGTGGGGTTGGTGGTTCAACATAAGATGGATTTGCAGGTTGTACAAGACTGCGCGCTTATACTATAATATTTTCGTACGGTCAGATACATGTGACTCTATCACGTGTTCGCAGCAGTGCTGTATGCTTTCATCCCCGATGGCCACTAATGCGTCTAATATCGTGTACAGAGAATTTATTTGCATTAATATAAACCAGATTTTTTTAACTAACCAAAAGTGTTTATGATTCAAAATTAACCAAAAGTTATATCTAAAAAAAACCGGACAAGTGCGAGTTCGACTCGCGTGGTGAGGGTTCCGTAATTTTAATAATTTTTTTTTTAAATATTACAGATTTAAAATGACATAGCGGTTACGGTGGTACCGGCAGGGGGGGTTTATTATTAAGAATTTTCAATTTAATTTGAATACTCAAACTTCTTATAGGTTTTCCAGTAATCTATAGGCAAAGAACTATTTTCCACATTTTTTTCAAAGTTTTAAGTTCAGTAGTTTCGGAGATAGGGGGGGGGGGATGGTCAATTTTCGTCGTTTTTCTTTAATAACTTCAAATTTGTTTATTCAAAAATAATAAAAAAAATATATCTGAAATGCTGACAACAACCTCTTTTATGATATGTCACACGACGCAGTTTACGATATTTTTTTTTAATTTTCTGATTTACTCCCCGAAAGTTGCCCCCCTGTTTAAAATTTATTATTTTACTTGACATGTTTATCTTTGGGTCACCAATTTACATATATTCATCAAATTTCAACTCAATCGGTCGAGTAGTTTCGGAGCAAATTGGCTGTGACAGACGAACAGACAGACAGACAGACGCACGAGTGATCCTATAAGGATTCCTTTCTTCCTTTTAAGGTACGGAACCCTAAAAAGTTGCCCAAAGTCACTTTTCCCCGCGAACGAAGTCGCGGGCACAGCTAGTAACTAATAAGCATGCTATTCACATCCATGGCCAGTGAATACCAAAGAGTATACATATACTACGTAAGTGAATACTGCGTCCTCATATCTAACTACACAAAAACTTTATGTCAAAATACAGATGCTTTGTCATCTCTGAGGCCTAAGCTGTTTTACGTTTTATACATATCTGTGTTAAGTACCTATTTTTTACACTAAGGGCCCATACATTACCATCTTAAGCAGAACATAGTAAACAATACACTACCAGCTCAACATTACCAAAGAGAGTATTGGTACCTACCATTAATCGCCAGACCAGACTACAATTTTGGCGATAGATAGATCATGGGTGATAAAAATTATTATTCTACCGGAATTTTCGCAACTATAATTTATAGTAGTAGAGGGCCCGTCGCTATAAGAAAGACCTTAACCAATCTGTTTAACCTGCCCAATCTATAGAGCAGCCAGGTGTAAACCGGTACACTTATTTAGGTCGTATGTAGTAAGTTCGATCGGTGAAGGTCTTTCTATATCGGCTCTTAGACTATAGACATATTCTCTGACTACAGGTAGCTGGATTCTAAGTAATCTATAAAAAATAATGACACCTATCAAATTAGCAGTGCACTTACAGTAAAATTAAAAAATAATTAGTATTTTTTTAATCCTCGATAACAATTTCGAAAATTATAATTAATTATAAAGTAAATAATAATAAAATATTTATTTCCTGAGGTTAATATATTTTTACATTTCACGTAGTTTTAATTCTCGCACGTAGGGACTTAGTCTTCTCTTCAAACCATCCACATATTGAACCCATCAGTGAATAGTAGGTACTGCTTTTTTGTTGTCGCTGTAGTCTTAGAATAATCATGTAGGTAGTTACTTACGCGATTTCTTCATCTACGAAATAAATCTCTCGAAATAGTTTTTTTCGTGATAGAGTTGCAGTAAGTACATTACCTAATTCTGGACATTCTGTCTTATGTAACCAAGTCAAAGTTTATATGAATAGACTTATGCATTTATCCTTGAGGGACTCCATATTGTAATAGTACGTCTTTGTGCGAACTTTGTTTATGTCTTTCTGCATACCTTTTGACTTGATAGATTTGCTTTTCTATAAATATAATTGCGAACAAATTTAGTAGGAAATTAATGTCTTGAAAAATAACTAGTTTTGATTAGGTACCTATTATGTACCCTATAGAAAATCTTTGTATTAACCTTATCAAAGGTTTGTTGTTAATCAATTTAATATATGAATACAAGTCTGACGACTGTTACATTCAGTACCATCTTTTGGTACTACTGGGGTTTTTACATTTTCTGTAAGTTTCCCACTGCCACCCTCGGAGTTTTCTTTAATAAATATGTTCAGAGATATTTGTATAGGATGGAAGATGGCGTATTATAACTGCTGTGAATCACTACACCATAGACGGATACTATATAAATAGTACCGACACCCATTACCTACTCCACACAGGCTAATAAGGGCCAAAATGTAACCGGCGAATCATAGGTATTTGCATGTATGCTTGAATGCGTGCATTTACCATTGCCTACCTCTTCAATGAATAAAAGTGTAAAATTACGTTTTACATAATATTCTTCCTTATTTTTTAATATCTTGCAGCTTGGAGGGCGAAGTATCTAATGCTTGTTTCTTGTATGCGGTCACTAAAAAATGATCCGGATATCGTCCCTACGGAATTTTGATGCACTGGTGGGTATAAACAGGTTATTTCTAATAAAATCCGTGTGTCGGGTTCTGGCGACGGCCGCGCCGCCCGCGCCGCCCGCGCCGCCCGCGCCGCCCGCGCCGCCCGCGCCGCCGCCGCGCCGGCGTCCTGTGCCCGCAGCAGCTTCGCGACGGAAATGCTATGTTGGGTGTGTGGCTAAGCTAGTCGATTCGTTTCTTACAAATTATAGCTAGCTGTTTGTTTTGTATGTGATGTGACCGTAAAATTAAAGGTGTTATATTATAATAGTAAAGTTTATAACTTGAATAAATTAAATGAGAAAGTCTATAAAATTGTAAATAATATATTTAATTGATCCCCAAAAGTGGCTTCCATATTTAGAATTATTCATTTTAGTGTGTTCCGTATTTAGAATTAATTCAATTTTCACAGAATTTTTTAATTGTTTCTGTGAAAATTCACTAATAATGATAATAAGCGGTAGTGCTCAATTTTTATTTACAGCACACAAACACTGGAAGCTATCTCTACAATCATACATACTAGGAAAATGTAATGTAATAAATAAAAGAAACACAATGTCAACTAAAATCTAATTTATTTTACACAATTTCCGCTATAATACATATTTACAAACGTAAAAACGAATCGAGAATGTCACATTGTATAAAAGCTTGAGCATGACGGTCCGACCAGCTATGAGAACGTATTATGTAACTCAGTGTCCATCAATTTGAAGAGCACTAGGGAGTACATTGCTCTTTACCTGAAACGGTGGTAATTATCACATTACGTCAAGGTAGCAATGTAGGTACTGCTTGACTATCAAAATGATGTCAACCGAGTTACATACTAAGCCCTCCGACCGGATTACATTCTCATACGAATCACATTTGCTATGACTGCTCTTAAAATAACATAGTTAATCATTGACCTATATATTTATACAAGCTCACAAACGAGCCATAGTTTGGCTCGGATGCAATGGCTTATATGCTTGAGATATGTTCGAACAAAAATGCTGCTTATTGAGGAGTCTATTTAACTTAAGACAAACAAGATTTCAAAAAAATTTCATTGTTAATAATATAAGGGTCAATGTAGTTAATGCATAAGTTATACTCTCGTTTTGTTTAAATGAAACGACATCAATTTTATTGAACTGTCTGTAAATCACTGGTTACTTATCACGTTCCTTTTTCAAAGTGCTCACAAGCATCATCTTGGAGAGATATACACATGTAATGACTTTTGTACATTCGATGATAATGTAATCGGAGCCTAACGCGAAAAGCGTTTCAGCCCGTCACCTGCTCTTTACTTAAGTGGACACAAAAAAAATGATCACAGCAGAAGCTCTGAATAACACGCCAGAAACGACATGAACGTTATAAAAAAAGTATAAAATTAAAAAATATTTAAATTCATTGCTAATTAACATTAAGCTTAACCACTATTTTTTACCTTTCCTCAAGCATTGATACTAACATTAGCGATGTTAGTATCGATTGCTATCTAAAAAATAATTCGTATCGCATACAATGCCATTTCTAACGCGCATCCAAAAGGTCAACCCATCGACGGGTCGCAGTTGATTTGTGGAGTTATTTGTCAATGACATCAAAGATATTTGATATATAAAAGCAATTAGAGGCACTACAATTTATTTAAATAAACTATAATTATGGTCTAACCAAACATCTTTGATGTTCTGGACTGGATCGGCAGCTGTACTATGTGACAAATAAATTTTTCTTTACCAAATTTTCCACGGATGATTTGTATATTTATTTTGATAAAATAGGAACTTTGCAATATAAACTACGCAACTAAATACTGTATGAAAATGTTTGTAATGATTGGAACCGGCATGATGAACATGAAATACCAATCGAGGGTTTATTCAAATTTTCCGTGTCCAGTCAAGTAGGGGGAGCTGTCGCGAGATCGCGGCGATCGCGACTCGACCTCGACTCGCCAGACTAAACAGTAACTACCAGACTGATATACGCTTTAAAATATTTTTCACTTTCTTCAAACGGAATGATTTCTAGGTGATGTTAATTTGCAAAGTTTGAGATGCTACCTTTATGGTAGACAGTAAGTTATCTATATTAGTCAGTTATGCTGCTGACCCAAGATTTTCGGCTCTAAAAGACAGATGAAGAAACTGTTAGGTAAAAGTGTCTAGAAAAATAGGACTTACACAGCCGATTGCTCTTTTAATTCGTTCTATCTGTATAACTTCGTACCATTTCAAAATTGAATAAGTGAAGTTAACATCGAGTCAGTGGCAAGCAAGTGAACAAAGTGAATAATTTTTAAAATGTATAACTAGCCAAGCCCTAATAATTTAACAAGTCAATGCGAGTTCAAAACCGAGTGCACCAAAGTATGTAATTAACTAACGATCACTCTAAATGATGGAGGTGATCAATCGCGCCTTGAAGTTGACTATTCTCTCGGAAGTCTGCGCGATACGAAGTATGAGGTCTTGGATGAGGTTGGCGATGCCGCGGTTGGCGATGATGAACAGCCGGGTGATGGGCCCGGGGACGCCCTCGGTCAGGTTGTCGCCCTTGGCCGCGCCCGCGTCCTCGCCTTCAGCAGCCGCGTCACCGGATGAGGACCCGGACGATGAACCCGCTACCAACTGCAATTTGGTATAAAATTAACACTTCATTCTAATGGTGGTAGAGATGAACCGGGCTCCATTCAGCGTTCGGTTAGAATTGAACTAGACTCAGACTTTGAGAAATTTATTTTTATTTTCTTTAAATGTGAATAATAATTGTATATTTGTTTAGCACTTTCACAACTTAAAAATTTAAAATGAATCATAAATTATAGTTTAGTTAATTTATTTTTTATCAGATCGACGACGAATGCGTGAAATAACTTGAATAAAGATTGTTGTATATAATATAATGTAAAATGATGTTGTATATAATATAATATAATGAAAATGGCCCTGTAATTTCCGGCACAGAGGCATAAGACCTTAGGCCTCAGGAGTGGTAACGCATCTGCATTTTGACCTTGGTCTTTGTGTGGGTGTCTATAGGCTGCAGTCATCACTTAACATCAATGTGAACTGCATGCTTGTTTACCACTTCCATTACATAAAAAAAAAAAAAAAAAAAAATCTACTTTTTTGATGTTTCAAAAAAGTAGATAAATTATTATTTTTGTGACTATGTGGAACTAAACTTAACTTGCGAATCATATGCTATAATATTAATGTTTATAAGAAATATGATATAATTTGTTACTTATGACATTGGCAACCAAATCTAATAGGCCTCGCCTTGACTGAACACTGCTATTCACATTCAATTTAACACGGTATCAATCATGGACAAGCGCAATCAATGATTTCCTTCTATTGATTAAAAGTTCTCGTTACAAAACAACATTTTTGTAGACTGAACCATTAAATATGCATTACTTACGAGGTCGTCTTCCGGAACAAGGTTAATCTAACAACAGTGTAAGATGAATATGTGCGTGGTTACTTCTACAAGCAGGAAGAGGAAGTAACGAAGGAAACAGGAGAAAATTTCGATAACAATAGGACGATGGGTAACGCCTACCTACATAACGTACTAATCGACGACGATACAGCTGCGTCCAACGATCTACGGACTACAAAAGCTTGAGTACAGCATCTACGAGTATACTTGTTGGGCGTTCTGGTCCAGGGTGGCGGTGTGGGAGGCGGTGAGGCCGACGTTGAGAGAGTCGGTGCCGGCGAACAACCTGAAGGCGGAGCCGGCGGCGCGGGCCATCGCCTCCGCCGGACGCTGCAACATCAACTCTTCGCGCTCGCACACTATTCTCCGTAGCATTTGGCTTACCGGGATTGTTGGTGTAATGATGTTGGTGGTAAGAAACAGTATTTCGTATATTAGATTAAAGATTTTGAAAATGTTGTGTATCTGGCGAAAAACCTAAATTGAAATGTTAAGTAATTATGACATGTGGAAATGATTGTTAAAATTAAAATGTAATTGGTGATTAAAACAAATAAGAAAATGAATGAAGACATAAGAAGTTAGAAAGAGGTAGAGAATTATAGAAAGGGCTTCCTTCCTCTAAAGATAGAGAATAAATTTTGTTAGTCAGTAATACATACTCTGACAATGTCAAATAGGAAGTTCCCTGAGCCGCCGCCGCCGGAGGAACCGCCGGATCCTCCGAAACTCAGGAATCTGGAATGCACAAAATGAAGACTTACTTCTTACTTTTGTTCGACGCCAATCAAGAACAAATCACCTTTCCAGGTTTTTAGTTCAAGGGGAACACGGTATAAGAAATGATTTTAAACGGTCTAGTAATTTCTGTTGTAAATAATTTGCGGGCGTAAGCGTCAATAGCCTTGTAACAGTATCTAGATCTTGGGTCATTCTCATATTCAAATACATTGTTAGTTACAAAGTTCAACGTGCTTTACTTGTGCATGGTACTGATGAAAAGAAATCGTATCGTGCGAACTGAAAACTATCGCAAAAACTCACAATACGCTCACTCTCGATCGACCTATTGTTCCATGTCGAAGGTAATGCAATATTGGCTAACATCTAACACACGGGTAATAATTTGATTGAATTACGAATATGAAGTATCGTGTTACTTTTACCTGAATATATAAAATGTAATAAGTATCGACTTAGTAGAAGCTTTTTGTATTCTGATAGAATGTTACAACAGATGTTAGAGCAGGGTCGTTAATTACACAGATTATTGCGTTTTATGCCTTTATTAGATAACACTATTTCTCGTAATAATTACACAATAACTTAAAGTTACTCTGTTTAACATAGTAATACGGTGTTATGGTTTTAATTTGAGGCAAAAGGTGGTCTATGATGTTTTATAATATGAAAGTGGGCGTATCATGAAGGTTATATTTAATTTGAAGTGGGAGGTATGTTTGTAGTGTATCTACTGCTGAATTTTACCCATATATAGTTATAATTCATCTGAGGAAGACTTACATTTTATACAGTAAAACCACTTTTGAGTGTAAAGTTTCAACGTTTCTGGATATTTTAATAATAATAAATTTTGTATGTTGATTTAATTTGCACAATTTGTTTTTAATCATATTAACACACGACGCAAACAGTGCAATAAACAAGCACCAACTTGTTGAAACGTAGAGTACAGTTAAACGTAACATAAAGAGAAATTTATTTCTATTCTTATCTTTATAGAATTGTGACTGTTTCGTCACGATTCGATTAACTGCACAAAGCTAGCGATACAATCGAACAGTCTCAATATTATGTCAAAAGCGTCACCTCTTGTTTCTGTTCTCCTCGCTGTCGTCAGCGTCGTCTAACGTGATCTCGTCGATGGAGGCGGAGTTGGTCTGCGCCGCGGCCTGCTGGTCCTCGCTGGCGGCCGCCTGGTTGTCTCCGAAGGCCACTCGCACCTCCGCTTGCTGAGACTCCGCGCCGGACAGCAGTTGGTTCTCGTCGGCGACGGCATTCTGTGAAACGAGTCAACGGTCAGCTGCGTAACGATTGTGAGGCGGTGATCATGAGATGGTCGGTGGCTGGGCGATGCGATGGGGTGACATGACGTGACGATGGAGACGCGCGGTCTGCGCGCGTCCGCTCTGCCGTCCTCTGGCAGGCTGATAGTGCGCGATAGTGCGACGCTCATACCGGCAGGAAGAACAGCGCACGCTTTCGTCTTTCGGGCGCCATCGTGGTGGTGGTGGTGGTGGTAGCTTCGTCTTCGTTTTCATCGTCGTCATCGTCGTCCTCGTCCTCGAGCTCGACGGTGCCGCTGCCTCCGTTGGTGTTGCCGCCGCCGCCGCCGCCGCCGCCGCCGTTCCTGTTGCCCAGGAATGCGCGGAGCACCACCGGCCCGAATGTCGACAATACCATGCTTGTGATCTGCTGTACCTTCTGTTCGATTATCTAGAACATACACTACCCTTAGCACCGTTATTAGCTCTCGCAATTTTTATTTCGTATCAGTGCTAAGCATTTAGTCCCCTAAACATATATTTTGTTGCCTGGCTGGAGTCAGGGATGATCTCAAGAGTGCCTGTGAGAGAGATGCAATGTGCGAAGCGTTAATTACATATATTCAAGGCTTAATTACGTACCGAGACCGGGAATGGTAAAAGCGTAAGGCGAAAGCTGTGTTGCTTATAATTTCACCAGCTTTTTTGAGTGTTTTATTATTTATTCAAATCACTAAACCGTGTTTAAGGAGTTGAAGCCAAAGATTTAGGAATTACCTTACACTAATTTTATGTATATGGGTTATTTTCAATTATTTTAAATGCTAAAGGATGCGTCTATAAAAGAAATATCAACAAATATTATAGTAGATAGATACATTAAATATAAATAAACGTATTAATTTTCACCTGATGCCTTAGGAGCCCCAGGGCTTAGCAGAGCATACTTTGTGTACCTCTGAGGTGTGACCGCCTATCGAAATTATTGCCGACGTTGTTATTGCTGTCAATTTTTCATTTCAATTTGTAAAAGCAATAATGATAATCTTTGGAGCAGCAAGGTGGAGTAAGCTCCAGGCCTCCTCCCAAAAAGGGGAGAGACTCGTGCACAGCAGTCGCGCTTTTAATGGGTTGCCATTATTATTATAAAAACATTAAGCTTATTATGTTAGATATAATAAGCTTGTTATCACTTATGGAAGCCAGACCTTCAGTCACATTATAACATTTGTTTTTAAAGGAGGGTCAAATTGACCTGAAAAATTGTCACCAACAACTACCTATGTTGACAAAAATTTCGATAGGCGGTCGCAACCCGGGAGGTGTAGGTATTGTGTGTCTCAGTTGACATTAATTCGATAGCCACGTTACAGTAGATTGATGTTTTGACGTAACGTGACAATTAAGATGATTTTAGAAAAACAACAATGTAGGTACTGCCGTTGCTGATTGATGGTTGACCGTCTCGGTAGACCGATCTGGACCGAGTTACAGAATTCGGCTGCAGGATCCTATAGAAGGAGTGGAGATGTTACCTGTGTGAGCGTGGGGAACAGCTGCCGCAGGATGCCGATGGTGCGCTTGTTGCGTTCGCTCAGCTCCGAGCCGGGGGCGCCCAGGTTCAGAGTAGCAAGCGTCTCCTGGAACACAAAGGGAACATTGTTAGGCTGACTTCTTTCAACCCTTCTTTCGAAGATCGAAGACTCTTTGAGCTTCACTTTCACTTCCGAATGTGGGAAAACAAATTAATTTAATGAAAATAAAAAAATATGATAGCTTTTGTTTTTATTGGTGTGGATTCTATAAATTATTTTCGCGGTATCCTTAATGAAGCACAAAGACGCCCACAAGTGCTGCGACATTTGTTTTATACACCAATACGGTATAAACAATTCTTAAACATATCAGTGGCACATAATTTATTGTGAAATGGATTTGCTAAAAAGTCAGTCGCATTAATCTAGCTGCCCGGACGTGACGCCTCCATCGTCTGGTGGAGGAGAATTCCTCCGCAAGTGCAGTCACTCAACCGAACAATGGCGGTCAAACCATTCCATTAGCGAGAGCAGTAGTAAACATAATAACGTCGAATGAGCAGCAGCTTCCCGCGATACAACTACCCTTACTGCGATCGCCTACCTATTAATACATAATATTTATACGTTCACTACGAATTAATAAATACTACGAAGTAAACGTATAAATATTATATATTACCTAAGTATAATATAAACGGGATTTTAAGTGTAGGTAAATCAGACAAACTGTCATTTCAGCGGGACTATTGGTAAAACATGGCCAAGGTCACTTTGATTTTAAAAATACTTTTAGTTCAAACCTAAACACCTACATCCGTTACAATATTTTTATTTAAACAATATACATCGATGAAGATATCAAGCAGCTAGAAGGTACAGTCATGGAACTTAGTCATCATAGTAATTATTACATATCAATTAATTAACAAATGTAGTATTTATTAGCACCTTATAAGGTCAAGCGGCCAGTTCCTAATAGTACTTTAAAATATAATGTTAACTAAATAAAATGAAGTATGTGATCCTGTGTTTTTTATCCAACATAAACATATTTGCAATCAATAAACCAAATCATTTGTTTGCGCACGCGCAGAGAGGAAACAAAGAAATAATATAATAGCTTGTCGAATGAGTATTCTCAAGACAAAACAAGACAATTAAACTTGTAATGGTTATTGAAGAGTGGCTTTGACACGCGATACCACCTACTCGTGTAATTGAGTGAATTGACCTGTATTTGCTTCCAGCTTGACGAGATAGGCTCATCGTGGTCTTTTCCGTTGGGTTATTTAAGTAAATTGTACACCAGACTAGGGCAAATGGCAAAATAATAAAACTAAACAAAAAAATGTGTATTAGGACTAACTTTGTCTTATTATTTTAATTTTTTAAAAGAACTTGAGTGATCGCTCGTGGTTTCGCAATTGCATTAATTAAAACATTAATTCGCACAATATTTTTTTTTGTTAGGAAATTCTACCTCTTTTTTTTTTCATTTATATAAATGCATTGTGGCAATTACCAACTTTTGCATTGGAGTATTAAGAATCTGCCAGATTCTGGTGAAATCGTTACCCCCAGTCGTTACTTACCTCATTTCGTTGCAAAAAAGCTTGATGTTTAACTATTGATTGTTGACACTTTGCGACCATTTTGTAAAAACTTAAAAAAATTAAAAGTAATAGGTTAAAATCCCATAACACAAACATTTCGTTCATCGAGTTTATGCTGCAAACCCATTTTTTACGCATATTTATGATCCAGAGAATATAAATCCACTAGGTTGCCTATCAAAATGTGGCCGCAAGTATTTTTAAATAATTTTTTATTTATTTATTTTTGGGACAAAATTTCCTTGACTTGTTTTTTCAATAAAATATCGTCCACTTCACGGCAATATATGTAAAGACTCTGAAAAATCACGGCAGCCGTTGCGCACTTGGCCGCACCTCTTCGCAGCCAGGTGTAAACAGGTATGATCAAGGAAACGTTTTTACGTTCATAACGTACATTAATTAGTTATATATCAAATTAAAGCTATTTTTTTCTCATTATTATGGTATGCAGTTGCCAAATTAAATCTGGCCGCAAATAAGGATTGCTGGCTGTTAAAGATGGTTAATATTGTAAATAGAGTGAAAAATAGCTAGCGCGTAACATCACCAGTCAGACGAGGACAGCGATACGACGCTTGTAAATTCATTGCGCATGCGTGGGATGCTACTTTTCTAAACTATCAAATTACTTTATTAATGTAAAATTAAATGATTTAAAGATGAAGGCGTGTTTTCTGTGTGACAAAACAAGCAACGTACATGACTTTAATGATGCATCATACAAAAGTGTTCGTGAATGTTATTATTTCGTCGTAAGAAAATATATAAATATGCCGACACTTTATTAACAATTGAATCCACCGATGCTTTTGGATATCATACAGTGTTTTAAAAAAAACAGTTTTGAAGAAAAAAGATGATGAATTTCAAAAATTTTACTGAACACAAAAAGTAAGTAAAATTTTAATAGAATTTAAAAATAACTAGATGTGCCCGCGACTTCGTCCGCGTAGAGTTTAACAAAAATATTGTTCAGTATCTACGCGGACGAAGAAGATAGAAATAAAAGTAAGTTACTCCTCATTACACGGGCTATCTGCCAGTGAAAGTCCAGTCAAAATCGGTCCACCCGGCACCCGTTCCCGAGATTAGCCGGAACAAACAGACAGACAGACAGACAAAAATTGTAAAAAATGTTTTGGTCTATTTACCGTGTAAAAACAAATCAACATTTTTTACAGTTTTTGTGTGAAATTCTACGCGGACGAAGTCGCAGGCACTGCTAGTTATTCTTAAATTCAATTAAAATTTTACTTACTTCTTGTGTTTTGCAAAAATTTTCAAATTCATCTTTATTTTTTCTTCAAAACTGTTTTTATTTAAACACTGTATGATATCCAAAAGCATCGGTGGATTCAATTGTTAATAAAGTGTCGGCATATTTATATTTTTTCTTACGACGAAACAATAAAATTCACGAACACTTTTTGAATGATGCATCATTAAAGTCATGTACGTTGCTTGTTTTGTCACACAGAAAACACGCCTTCATCTTTAAATCATGTAATTTTACATTAATAAAGTTATTTGATAGTTGAGAAAACTAGCATCCCACGCATGCGCAATGGATTTGCAAGCGTCGTATCGCTGTCCTCGTCTGACTGGTGATGTTACGCGCTAGATATTTTTCACTCTATTTACAATATTAACCATCTTTAACAGCCAGCAACCCTTATTTTCGACCAGATTTAATTTGGCAACTGCATACCATAATAATGAGAAAAAAATAGCTTTAATTTGATATATAACTAATTAATGTACGTTATGAACGTAAAAACGTTTCCTTGATCATACCTGTTTACACCTGGCTGCGAAGAGGTGCGGCCAAGTGCGCAACGGCTGCCGTGATTTTTCAGAGTCTTTACATATATTGCCGTGAAGTGGACGATATTTTATTGAAAAAACAAGTCAAGGAAATTTTGTCCCAAAAATAAATAAATAAAAAATTATTTAAAAATACTTGCGGCCACATTTTGATAGGCAACCTAGTGGATTTATATTCTCTGGATCATAAATATGCGTAAAAAATGGGTTTGCAGCATAAACTCGATAAACGAAATGTTTGTGTTATGGGATTTTAACCTATAGGTTATATTAGGTACTACAAAACAAAAAAAATGTAAGATTGAATCAAATTTAGTTTACAGCTAAATATTGTTTAGAGTATTTTTTATAATAGGGATGATGACTATTTTTTTTAATTGTGGTTTCAAAAAGTATAGGAAAAATAAATGAATATTGTCTTTGAAACGTCTACTCAATAGCTAATAATTTTAAAGATAAACCGATTCAAAACGTTGCGAGTTGTGAAACGACTCAAAACGGCTCAAAATGATACTCTATTCTGACGTCACGTTAGAGTTAAAACTTGTGAATTGGATGGTGAAATCAAAACATTTTAAAATATCTTCGTCAATACTGCGTTTTTGTAAAAACATTCTTATTAAAATTTGTTGGATATCGTTTATAGAATGTAAAAGTGAAATTATTTTTAATTTAAACTTAACTTTTATGTTCACGAATTTTCGACACTTTTAAGTTCTTCTATCTCATACGATTCAACTCGAATTTTCATAATTTTTGTATCATTATATCTCATTTGCAAGTCGCTTTTATGTGATATGATACAAGGTAGTTGATTCATACCTAGTCATCATCCCTATTGTTGTACATGCTTATTGTAGGTACATAGAGTGGGTCGGGGCTATATACATTTCTGACACATGTTCATAATTTACCCCGTTGCCAGTGTTCAACCTTTCTCTATTCCAAATTAATTATAAATTGGTAGTAAACCATGAACAAACATTGTTTTTTTTTATTATTTAATACGCAACTAATTGGATAAAATACAGTGTTCAGTTATTTCGTGCCGCGGTGACTAAGTCATCGAATAGAGAGACTAAGTAATACAATAATG
Source organism: Macrosoma leucophasiata (assembly GCA_036365455.1). NCBI lineage: Eukaryota > Metazoa > Arthropoda > Insecta > Lepidoptera > Hedylidae > Macrosoma > Macrosoma leucophasiata. The sequence continues at coordinate 178,124 of JAWQUS010000004.1, read as the reverse complement.
CAGCGAAATCGACATGAAAATGTAAAGAATAAATTGGCGCAATAAAATACATCTCTATTTTAGTTATCATTTAAGATACAATCAGTGGCATTGGCTGCAATTACTTACAACTATTGTTTGTCGATTTTTCAATAGTTTCTAACACAATTAAATTGGATTTCATAATGAAATTAAACGGTGTTGACTATTATAACATTTTTGCACCTGTCTAGTACATTTAGCAATATGACCGTCAGGTAGCGCGTAGTTTTTATTCCACTGGTGGTACAGTTCCAGTGTCGACGCTCGAGAACATTTGCACAACTGCACTACCTAATCTATCTGTCGCTGAATGTTGTTCAAACTTACTGTTAGACGGTGACATGTACCTAAGGTGTGTTCTTTCATTTTTGATGATAAGTCACACAAAGAAAAACCCAAAAAACATATGTGTAGTCACAGCTTGTGGTCTAATCTGGTTTCCAGGCAAGAATTTTCTGGTTGTAGCTATTTATTTAACTGGAACACGTAAGCACTGAATACTACCGTTATAGTGCAGATAAGTCAATAAATTCGAATCGATCGAATTTTAGTTTTCTTTTTCATGATGTTGACCTGTTACCACTATACTACTGATAGTATTATTGACTGCTGGTTAGTTGGTCTAATGGAAGAATTCGCGATGCTGAATATTATCTTTCCTTGTACAGAAAAAAAAGAAAACTCAGCAGCTTAGCACCTAGTTCCCGAGTCTCGAAGAGCACGTTAAGCCGTCAATCCTGCCCCGATCTCTCTCCGATCGATCGAATAGAATTGCCGACACATGGGCCATGAGAGTGAGGCAATAGAGTGCACTTGTGCATTTAACATGTACTGCTATCGGGAATTTCTTCGCCGAAATACCCATTATCATCTTTTTCAGGCTCAGCCTAAACCAACGAACCAGTCACTATTCCTACTATTAAGACAGTCTTCCCAGTTCGGTCTCATACTGATTTCCCCGATGCGTACCTGTGCACTGGCAGCGGGCGCGATGATCTCGATGATCTCCGGCCTGTCGTCAGCGGGGTCGGGCTGCGGCGCAGGCGCAGGCGCGGGCTCGGGCGCGGGCGCCGCCGCTGCCATCGCTAATATCGCCAATAGGTACACTGCGCGTCTCATATTGTCTCCTTTGCTCTGATAGTCTTGTTGTGTATGTCCCGGTGTCTGAGGGAGAAAGATGAAGTTAGTTTGTATTTTGAGTTTGGTTAATTGTTGTGCATACTCCTTTTGTGGCTTCGAAGTGATTGTAAATGTAGTTTAAATAATTCTTCTATGCTGTGTTTGTGGCCGAACTCTCTTTCCTAAACGTCCTGATGTTGATGTTTTTTTTTGTGTTCAAATTGATTCGGAAATGGTTAAGATTCACAAGTCTTGTAAGTAATAGCTTCTTTTTTATTAAAATTGAATCATCAAAACGATACAACTATATTACATAATAATACAACAACGTAGTCTTAAAATGTGTGAACAGAACAATTTCTGTCGGGTTTAGGTACTAGTATTTTTTAATGAAAATATACAGGATCAAATATTCAAATAAGAAGTATTCTTCATCTTCACGCAGTTTTAAGTTTCAGTCCACTTTCCTCTTCATTTTTCAAAATGTAACGTAATTTTAATCAAAAATGAGGTTTTGTTTATTTTTGTGACGCATAACGAGAGGCCATCTTCTACCGGAAGCGTTGTTCAGAACCAGTTCAGAAGTAGTTTTACATAATACCACATACGTAGGTACGTAATGCTTTCAAGTAAGTGGTAATGAGTAGAACAAGTTTATGTTGATAACGTCAGAGTTTGTAAATAAGTGCCCACTTGCTCGGGTTTTACGACAACTGGCAACTAAGATATTAGTAAATCTTGTAAAAACCATAACTTCACACCTGTATTTATTTGAAGGGATAGGCAGATTTTACCAACTCTTCAAATTACCTTTTTATAATAAGAGTGTCTAGTACTAGCACAAACCTCGTAAGTTAAGTTTATTAGTACTATTTAATTGAGCCCGTATTGTACTTTTATTATGACTCCAAATTCATTCTTTCTCAGTTTCTTTTGAAATGGGGAAATGGAGGAATTTGTAAATAATTGATGCTTTCCATATTATACAAAATTGTTCAGTTTCTATTTAATTTATTATGTGTTTTTGATGATTATTAGTGGTTATTCACTCTAGGTTAGCTTAAAAAAATGACGATGTAAAAGTGCTCTCCAGGAGCCTAATTATATGAAATAAATGAATAAACTGAAACTGAAAATAAATAAAAAAAAATAAATAAAGAAAATTCCATTTATATATGTCTGTCAAAACTCTCTTTAATGGAATTTACTTTAAACATCACATTAAAGATAAAGTCCAAGGTTAATAAGTAACAAGTGAAGATAAGTAAAAAACAAGTAAATTAAAATAAGATATTGACACTTCTATAAGACATGATAAGGACTTACAGTTCTATTCTTAGTCAAAGTTTGATCGCCCTCAGATACTGCCCGACCCGGAGATTGAATTCAGGTCCAATAGAAATTAACTGCTACTACTAAGCCGCCGACACGTTTAGTGTAAGTAGCTATTAAATCTATATTTAGTGTAGAGGTGACAGTGAACTTGATAAGTCACGGATAAACATGAAATGTGTAAGTAATGCAAATATAACACCTCCATATTTGTGCATTAAACGATCGATACCAAGTGGTCATTATTGCAATATAAACAAACAGTGTTTAAAAACGTGTACTGTGTGATGTACCAAACTAGTAATCACTATAATATACGAGCCCTTAACAACTAATACACGCAAACACATTAGTCCTTAAAAGTGGCAACGCTTTAGCATAATGAACAATATTGTGTAAATGTCTATAGGCTACAACCGTCACTTAACATCCATGTGAACTGCATACATGCTTGTTACCATCATAACATAAAAACCACCAAATGTAAGGCAAGGGCCCGTAATTACTGTATCAAGGCAAATATTAGACCTCAGGTGTGGTAAAACTATAGGGTTAAATATTACATGTTAGCATGTTCTGTTTGTAGACCTATAGTTTTTATTTAGATGCCTATCTCACTTTTATCCAATTTGACCTACAATATCAATTAACGTTTTGATTTCCTAACATAGAAAAGAATCACCATTCTTGGAAATTTAGATCATTGGTATGATAAATTAGTATTGTGGTATACCTACTTATTTACTACAAAACTACGAAAACTGACTACAAGAACTATAAAAAACTAATCAATATACCAATAATATAAAACGCGATCAAAGTATATTAATAGGTATATATTTAGGTATTTAACGAAGTGTACAAGTCGGTCAAACAATGACATAACTGACGCAATGTCCATTTCGATGTAAAGTGGGCAAAAGTCGCTATCACAATCGTGAGTTAATATGGACGAGATTATTGCACACGCTGATTTGACCACTTTTATTATGTGGAGAAAGGTGGAAAGTCGGCTGTCGTTGGCGATGACTTATGGCTATGAGGCGCTATCGCGATCTTATTACGTATTCGTTTTGCATCTCACTGGATGCTGTTAGGTAATCAATTTATGTTAGTCTAGGACGGCGGTAGTATTGAGTCTAAGTTTGTTTTGAATGGTTCCTTTCCGTCTTTATTATCGAACGTGGAATCAGGATGTTGTGATAACGTAACTTCACGCCTGTTATCCCTGAAGGGGTAGGCAGTGGTATATGCATACATACAAGCATACACGCAAACACCCTCGATTCGCAGGTTACGTATGCGTCGTGTAACAGGTGGCGAGCCTATTGACATGTCTGGACACATTATCAAACCCCGAGGTACTGGGTTACTTCCAGGAAATTAAAAAAATCCCAATAAAACCATAGAAAGGTTTTTTAACCGTTATCTCTGATAGCCCCGACCCAGGAATCGATTCGAACACCCAAGCGTAGTAGTACTGGCCTTGCTATCATTAAGCTGTGTACAAATTATGCGCGGTAAACCATCGAACATTGGCGCGCGCGGCGTCCGCGCTCTATTTAGATGGGGTTGCCGCATGTGTCATCGAGTTGTTGTGGTGCCGCGTTTAATTTGTACACAGCTGTAGACTACAGGGGCAGCTAGAGATGTTGTGATCTTTCTTTGACAGCTAGCATGCTTACATTCAAGTAGTCATAGTGTGATAGTAAGCATTAGATTATGTATCTTGGCCTAGTCCATAGATCTTAGATTTATTATACTACGGCTAGATAGAGGCCGTCAAATGAGTAATTCAAAATACAATTTGCTAAAGAATAGCAATACTTGTCTACGAGTCGACTTGTCTACAAGCGTGTCAGGAATTACTCAACAGAATCCCAATATCATGAGCATATGAGAATTGCTTCAAACTGCTCTGTGACCCATAGAGGCCTGCTTGCATCACGCTCGGTATCGAGCCACGTTCCGGGTGCCCGCTGAATTAATTCCACATGACTAACACCTCTCCTTCACATGTCGAAAGCAACTTTTGAAATATAATACTATGCCGAACAGATATTGCTTAAGATACACGTGCATGTTGATTTTTTTTAATACAATTAATTTATGAGCTACCGAAATTGCCGAAGAGATTATGTTACTGATTTGCATCTACCATGGCAGCTTTGCGGCAGAATACAATTCGTTATCTGAATCAGATAATTTTAATAGTTTTTCTAAGCCTGGGCAAAGTCTTATTAAAAATCTTTCCACTTCTCAGAAAAGAACTATCTCCGATAATTTAGGTAGGTATGTTTAGCAAAGTCGCTTACGGGGTAGGCAGAGTGTGGAGCGCGAGATATCCCGGTCCTGACACACCTTCCGTACTCCTTCTGTATTCATCATTCTCTTCATACATGCATGCCGATTCCTAAGACGTATATAAATCATGGGGATTTAGGTAAAAAGATGAATGAAGAATGTCGAATGAGCAAATGACGAAACAGATATACAATGCGAATGAAGATGGTTGTAGGGGCTCAGGAAGACTAAGATTGACCTTGAACGTCGTTAAGGACTTCACGTGAAGATATATATATATATATATATATAAGTATGTAGTTTACGTAGTATATCAAAGAATGTCTCAAGTGTGCTTCTTATGTAAAGAAGCATGCAGCTCACATTGATATATAGTGATGACTGCAGCCTATAGACATCTACACAAAAACCAGAGATCATAATGCAGATGTGTGGCCATGTGTGCCCCATCCATCCTGAGTCGAGAGAGTGAGTGATAGTTATTACGGGGCCATACGCGAAGTCTTAATCGATGACACGTGGTACTTCATTTTCTCACAAAACAACTAATTTGAACGGCTTGTAATTAATTGTTATTACGTTTCAGTACATAAAATGTATTATTAGTTTATTAATAGTATAGAGAACAATAGCCTTACTAACAGCTATAACTCAATTATGTCGACAATGCTCAGTAATCACAAGTAAGTATAAGAAATTACACATATTATAGATTTTTTTAGGGGTCCATAGGCGAATGTTAAGAAACGGTTTCCTTATAGAATCGTCATGTCTGTCTGTCAGTCTGTCCGCTCATTCGTCCGTATGTGACAGCTACTTTACTCCGAAACTACTTATTAGGATTACAAACTTGTTACAGGTAGATGTACTCTATGAGCCGCTTTATAAGTTTTATATTTTTATACAGAAATAAAGAAGTAATTATAGAGGGTTTCTGTACTCAGAACTGAAATTTAAAAAAAGTATTTTATATGTGTAAGATTGACAAAATTGTGTGTACAATGAAATAGGCTTGCTTGTTACCACGGAATCCTTCATGTGCGAGTCCGAAATTACCAATACCTAATGTATCTGGCGCTGAGTGGTAGTGTTCAGCACTATCGTGTTCTGGTGAGATGGTGATGTATGGCCCCGTAATAACTATCGCAGAGACAACAACTAACTAACGCACCTGCATCATGACCTCTAGTTTTTGTGTAGATGTCTATAGGCTATAGTCATCACTTAACACTCATGTGAGCTGCATGCTTGTTTACCAACTTTATTACGGATACGTGTACGACTGACGTAAATTGTATGAACTAGGGAGTTTGAAATTAATAAAGAAAGCTAATATTTGTTAGGGAACGATTTTCATTTAATTTTGATTTATAGGGAAACTAATAAAATAAAATAAATTGCCTTTATCATTTTTTGTGTGAAATTTAATACCCTTCATTACCGCGCTAACACATTAACTTTTTCGTAAACATGTTATTAGTAAGCATTAGTAGAATAACAGCAGTTTGTTGTGAGGTAAACTATATTGTTAATTCCATTGTTGGTTATGAGTTCAAATGTCCAAGGTTCAATACTCCAAAACCACTTGTTTGACGTGTTTTGAATAAATTAGAACCTGACTGAGTCAAATTTCATAATCTCCTTCATTATAACACACGTTTGTCATACGAATCATAAGGCCAAATCACATTGATGATGGTTTTCTCTGAATGTATGTTAGCAACTATTATGTATGGGATGTATCTTTCCAAGTCGTTTACGGGGTAGGAAGAAAGCTATTTCGGTCCTTACACACCTTCCATGCTTATTCTTATAAATTATTATCATTAATTATAAATTTATAAACGTTGGCTGTATGCACGAAAAAGTGTCGCGTTCCGCTTCAACCGAGCGCGAGCGTGCAAGCGAGACCGTAGAGCAAGCGATAGAGAGGCGTGATCGGCATATGCGTTCGGGTTGTAATGCATGTTTTTTTTTAAGTTAGCACGTAAAATTATTGTCCGCAAATCAAACTAACATGCAACAACATTTTCTATCAAATTGAAGAGAAAGATAGTTGCGGAATATTCGTTATATAATTAAACCCCATGAAATTAATAAAATGTTGTTTATTTACTCCGTAAATCGATCGATTGTATGAATAAATCTACGATCAATTAACCATTAATAAGCAGTTTTATTTTTGAATGTAAATTCAGTTAGAACCAATCACAGAAGCAAGGTTATCAATCAGCAATAAAATTAATTCGATATGCTGCCGTTGATCTGTCTTAGGCTTTAGTTTAACTGCAGTCATTCAAATACTGAATGAGTTGACTTTTTTTCAGTAGTACACCGTTAGGTATCATAATAATTTATTGATTGAATTTTCATACAATATGATACGTCAGTACGTCAAGATATTCTTTTGGCAATATCGAAAAATTATCGAGAAAATACAAAATATTTCGGTCCCTTACATACCAGAATTATCAATAGAGTAGCGGGTAGAATATAGCATCTCATTTTTTAATATCGAATCCCGTCCAAAGCCATGTTTTTTTTTAATCTTAAATTTTACTCTCGTTGTGAAAATTACAATTTAACTTTTATAACACCCGCGTTGAACACTCATTTCACTGAACCGGGTCGTGTCGCGATGTACATATTAAAAACACCTTTTACCTCTATTCCGACGTTTCGGCAAACACAATTTGGAAAAAAATATCCATATCCCAAGTGGAATACCTTGTGTATAAGACCTTACGTCGTCCGCGGAGTTGGTTGCGGAATGGAAAAAGCGTAATTTAACTCGTTCTCGTCAAGGTTGCCAGTTGCCAGTTGCCAGTGATTGGGCGGTAATGTGAAATAATACCGGATCATTTGGGAAATTTCACGTATTTCATTACAGTTCGATAATAATATCTACTATTTAAGTATGTCCCAGACTACTGATCACCTACTAACGACAACCATTTATAAAAAATAATTTATTTACTGCAATCTGAATTAATGCTTGTATTTTTATAAATTTGCTACAGAAGTCCTACAGTGGGACTTCGGTAGCTTAGTGGTTAAGCGGCTGGAATGGTTATCCTGAGGTCGCAGGTTTAATTCCTGCCCCAAGTCAAATTTTTCTTTCCCTTTTTTCTTTAATTTCTAAAAGTTCACTTGTATGTGTTATTGCGAAAAATAAAAATATTGCAATTAATGCCAGTATAATAATATTTCAACAGCTTTTCATATTTTGTAAAGGACCTAATTTATATTTCGTAAGATTTTTTTTTACTTAATTTGTATACTTGTGAAATTAAGTCTAGTATTTTACGTCGACGAGTAGGAATCCTAAAAATGTTTTTTTTTACTTTCATACGGTTCACATTGATGGAATATTTGTGAATAATAATTAAAACCAGAGATTTCAATGTAGGTGCATTATTACTCCTGAGTTCTAAGCTCATATGACTCGGGTGCGGGAAATTACAGGGCCGTAGATTATAATAGCCTGATCGGATCACAATAGTACTGAATACTACCATTTAGCGTCAAGTAGGTTAGCGTAATCTTCGCCGAGCTCTAACACCAGTAACATTCTTAAGTAGGGTTTTGAAAATTAAATCACAATTTTTGGTTAAGTCGTGACTCTCTAATTCAAAATTATTTTTTAATAGCGATTTCAAAGTAAATGCATAATGAATTCAGTACAACGCCGCATTGTACCGCAGTTGGCCAACCACTTCGTTGCTGGCCTCGACTGGCGTTACAATATTATTACAACCACTCATCATAAACGCCATTTTATTTTAATATAGAGCTCATTCAAGTAATGGACTTGAAAACTTATTAACCGATATCGACCAAGGTTTCCTAATATATATTTTTCCATCTCAGTGGAAAACGAACACAAAGTGCAGATTGGTAAGTGATTATAATACTGCAGGTTACAAAAACAATAAATGCATAATACTCGAATAGCCGGAAAACGACAAGATCTAAAAGAAGAGTCAAATCAGACTTCGGCAGAACCTTAAAGGAAGGACTTGATTAAAGTCTTTCTTCTTCCTAGGAGCAAACATGAACTATGAGCCTATTCCTCTGAACCTCATTCAGAGGAATGGGCTTTGAGAATTGCTGATAATATTATATCAGCAGGTAACATACTCATAACTGGGGACATCGTTTGGTTTAAATGAAAATCTGGAGTCTGTAGCCTGAGATTCTCAAGTAGATACCTACTTCAGAGCAAAAGACACAGTCATCGTAAAGATCAAAAACATTATTGTAGTAGCGGACCTTTCACGCGTGCTGCTCTGAGTAGAGAATATCTCAAATAAAGCCTATCTCGCCATTTTTGAGTTTGCATGAGGCTAACGCAAAAGATTTATCATTTATGGATTTAAGCAACAGTTAATCTCTAAATAGCTATTGCCCCATCGTGGCCACATGTGAGGTTGAGGTCTATAAATAATATATTCATGGCGTGTGCCTCAATTGGCAATAACCGCCGCCATGTCCTAAACTTCTGTGATATCTCTTGCAACCAGCAAGTTGGTAGGGCTGGCAATTTCTATGTCCTTGTTATATGGACGACTTGGTACAATAGTGTTCTACTGACTATAAATAAGTAAAGTAGTGAGTAAGTATGTTAATAGTAAAAGTAGTTAGACCAGAATTATTATATTAAATTACTTTCTTAGTGATATAGCGACAGTAGATAACTACTACTAAGCCTGAGGTTTCTTGCCCTGTGCTAGGAAATGTTAAAGATAATGAAATCATGGGTTCATCATCATGAAACCGGTTTAAATAAAGAATTACACCTATGTCATTGAATTTAGATGTGGTACATCTAAATCAGTGTATAAAACTCTTTCGTTATTAATTGAGTGATTGACAGACAACGTTCAATCTAAAACACTGAGACCATTCAATGAGATTTAAGAGATTGCCCGAAACTACAGAAACGGTAGTTATTGGCATTCAAAGTCACGGGCTAAAGCTAGTTTATTACAAAATGGCGTCTTCGTTAACAAATTTCTAGACCTTGTGAAGTAAAAATCTGCCAACCCTACACGAATGATCCACATTACAATAACACAACTCATTCGACTGTGTTGACTATATGGACGTAAATCATGTGACAGTTACCGCAGAACATGGTTGTGAAATTAAGCCATGTTTTGTCGCATTAACTTGTAATTGTTGTTAATAGGGCTTATAGCGTAATGGAATGTTTTATGTTGTTACAGTTATTAATGTTATGATGTTATTTAATTTCAAACTACATGAAAACATACGAAAGTTTAATAATCAAAGTATACACTTTAATCACAAAATGTGGTAACCACCTAAAGTTCAACAGTTCTTTTAAAGTCAACGTCAAAGGTTTACCGATGTTAGAGGTGACGCGCGAACGCCGCGTGACGCAAGGGACTCGTGACCCCCCCGTAACCTTCCTGACAGAGCACTACGCGATTCTCAATGGGGTCATTGTTCAGATAGGTATAAGCTTAAGAAGTGCCAACTTAGTATACCTATTTATTAAGATGAGTATTTGCTTGCACGGTTTGGATTGTTGAATAACTAGAATTTCTGGTTGAAATGTAAAAAAACTGAAGTAAAGAAGAAGTGGAATAAGAAAGAATAAGAAATCTTAATTAATTATCCAGTCCCGAAAATGATACATTTATTATTTTTGTAGATTTGAATAATTATTTACTATTACATTAAATTACTTCAGTTTCAATACGATTAAGTATTGAAACTCAAGTAACTTAGTATAGAAGCCACAGAAAGAAGAGATTAAAAACGTCTGATATACGATTGGTTCCATTGGTAAAAAAACATAGAATAGCAATAAAATCTTAAAGTACACAAATAGTAGCAAAGTTCTATTGTCGGCAAAGTTAAAGGGTTACAAGTGTTACTCGTCACTCATCATCACGAATGCCGCGTGACGCGTGACGCAAGGGAGCTGTGACCTTCCCGGACAAAGCTCGTCGCTCCCCCTAATGGGCCCTCTTCAAATATTAGCATAACGACAGCCATTCAAGGGCTAACTTGTCGCAGTTTAGTGAAGTTGTCGAAACCGCGGTGAGGCCTCCATGATTAACATTTTACAACAGCTCGTGCAAACTTACAAAATGATTGATCAGTTATTTATTACAAGTACGGCGTGTTTTTTTATAACTATTAAATATTTAAATTTGGTTTAATGTTAATTAGTGAATATTAATGTGTCGATATATTACGGCTAATAAACATTTATAATGATTTATTTTGTGTGAAATAACAAAAAGGGGTTCGAGTACATTATTTATTACTAAAAGATCTGTCGTTAATCCATAATATCTTTTATTATTTTTCTACCTTTGGTTCTACCTTTTTTTAAATAACATTTACGTTATATTTTACGGTGGGTTATGATATGTGAAGTTGAAATGAAGTTAAATATAAGCAAAATCTTAAATTTAAACAGCTAGTCGAATGTACTGTTTAAAATCTAGATAAAAATCGCTAAGGAACCGTGAATTCACCAATAAATGATTGGAGATTTACCAACTACGATGAAAGATAACCATATTAGTAGGAGAGCCGAACCTAGGTCGACCTTCACCCACCTGTTTACCAAATGAAACTTTTTTTTATCTTTCATAAATAAAGGATTCTAGGTTCGGATCTTAGACCATATACTCAAAAACTTCGAATGATGAACAAGGATTTAACTGTCATGTCCTCGTAAGAAGCAGTCGTAACACACGTTGGTAATGAAGTTGTATTTCGTATTTAACCTTTACTTAAATAACTCGGTAAGTACTCGTATCATAGAATGAAAGCCTTGGCAAGGTTCGAAGCTACAATAGGACTACTTAACATACTACTTAACAAACGAGTAGCAATTACAGCAAACATTGTCGTCGAGGCGCCAACAGTGGGCGGAGACCATTTCCATGCTTAACCATTGTGTGCACACACAGCACACGCGCACGCGCACCGCGCTGTGTGACGCGATATTGTGATACTAATGTGAGTCGCAATGAGTGTCATTTGAATAAATGACAATTATTTTATAAGGTACTATAACAGAAAATAAGAGAACTGAATGCAATTATGAATTGCTAATTTGAGATCGAAGCTAATTTTTTTTGAGATGTAAATACTATGTAACTCAACTGTAATATTTAAGATTACATAGATAAAAAAATATGGAGGCATGTTTGAGTAGAAAAATATTTATATTTTTTTTTTTATAAAAAGCTGATCAATATATTAAGAAACAAGTTTCAGTCCTTTGAACCGGATTGCTGAGACAAAATTGTCGGCTCGATACAAATACACACCTGCTGATTCAATAATGATACGAATGTAATTTTAAAAGTCACGTACCTACATTAAATACTAAATGGAAATATCTTTTTACACTCCCATTGGTGCCATAATAAGTAATGTTTCACGAGCAGAATATGTCCCTCAAAACGCCAATATAATTCCTAGTTTGGTAATTGTCATTCCTATAAAGAAATAAAAGAAGTAGTATTTAAAAAACCTATACAAATAATCCATTACCTTTAGTATTGTCGTTTTATCCAGAAAAAGTTACTTCTATTTTCGTCGATTTTAACAATTTAACACAAACAAAATGGGTCGGTTACTATAATTAGGAGACAGTTCAAGGTACTTTAAAGTAATTACAAACAAGATCTTCATTAAACCAAGGGTCAAGTGCGTCACGACGACACTCTGCTACTCTGCTCCGACGATGCGATACCTAATACCTACGCCAATCATCGTCCGGAAACATGTTACAAATTATATATAAAATTGCCGCATTGTCCCGTGTGTAACAGTCGGTATTGTTTTGTCAAATTATTTCATTAGAGTCGGCATCACGATTCACAATTGTCACGTAACTCGCGACGCTTCCTGAATTACTTCACTGGGATACGAGAGCAGAGAGCAGTGGACGGGTGATAATAGATTGGGTACCAAACCTGAGGTGATATATTCGAGACTTTGGATAATTACGCGTGCGTTAGTCTTGCAATTAATAAAACTGACGAATGGAACGAATGGAATTAATATGACCAATATACTACGAGTACAATAAATAAGAGGATTATTGTAAAATATCAATAAATGCTAATCATAACACTACAGCATAAACCGGATAAATGCTAATCAAAATACTACAGCATAAACCGGCTTATATGATAAAAATGTTGCCAAAAAAAAATCTTAGTGAAATATTTCTTAACTTTTAGCTTAAATTTCACAAAATCAGATTTTTACTTTTTTTCATTTGAGCAAATATAATATTATTCTGAATAAATAAAGAATGATACGAAAAGAGGTTTGGTTTGTTCGAATCCAATTTATTTGGGCCCCTTCTAAGGCACCACTACCGAGTGAAAGAAGTTACAAAATCTTAACTAGGTATATATGAGAGTGAAAGGAGACTGCTAATAATCACCTATTACTTAAGAAGCCTAACGACTTACTTTTCCAATGTTTAGATGGACGGTGATATAATATAATAGAGCTCGCAAAGTGCAACATCTGTCCCAGTTACTGCGTATCCACCTGCTGACTAATAGTTCTTTAGTCACATTTACTTGCGACATCCTTTACTTGACTGATGCCCTGGTACTTGTTGTGTTTGTTTTTTAAACACAAGTTAAGAGAGATAGGAAAATAATAGGTTTTAAATCAACTGGGCTATATATACAAAACGTAGAAGCGCTTTCGAAATGTTGATCATATTTGTGTTGGGTTGAAATCGAAAAAAAAAATAAACTTATTATCTGTCAACAGCCGAACGAATATCATTAGAAAACTTACAGCTGCCAGTCCCTTATCAAGACAAAAAAAATACAACTTGCAAATTGAGGATGAATTAATAAAACAATCATAATTACTATACCAACATCTTTAGGCAAATTCAGATGTGAGGCTACGCTTTCAATTAGATTATGCAGTCGGCCAAGTCTGAGTCTAAATTCCTTTTTCTTCTTTTGACAATTATTATATCTCTTGCGTTTATTTATTTTCTCAGAGATACTCCAGAAGTTACAGTAGCTCATTTCCTTCATCACAACAGTAGGTACGTTTCTATTTATTTCAATAACCTTTTTTTGTAAATCTATTTGAAGCTGACGATCAATTTCCTCGTAAATCGCGCAATCATTAAGTGATTACAAGAAATAAAATCATTGTTAACATTTGTTAATACTATCGATCGTAAAAGTAATTACTACACTAGATTTGTCAAAGGTAACTATTGTAAACAACTTGAAAATGAAGATTGAAACGAATTATTTATCGTTATCTAGTCGTTGTCTATAAGCCACCATACTTGAATATTAGTACAAAAAAAGACTTTATTAAGATTATGATTAACTAGACATATTGTCATCTAAGCTACTTCTAATAATTGTAGCTTCCACTATACATATAATACAACATCTAGTAGCACAATGAAGGAACACAAACAGTTGTCTAGTTCGGAAGATGGCGTATTACCGAGTTGAATCGCACATACGAAGTTTTCGCACGAGTTGCCCTATATACAACCTTCCAACGTTGGGCGCAGCCTGCCAGGCCTCTCAGCCTGCCTAGTCGAATGAGCATTGAGCAATGACACCCGATTCTCCACTAGTTGGTTAGTTGGGTAAATCGCCAATCACCGACAAGCCCATTACATAAAATAAAAATATAATAATACAAAAAAAGGTATATGAATAATTTTGTATGATGTATCTTGTTTTTTGATGTTATTAAAGCGATTTTTTGATAGATTGTAACTTAAATCCATGCTATAACTTGTGTTCGCACAGTTACGTTATGTTTATATCATAACAAGGATTTTGTAATTCGACTAGGGCTTATTAGATAAACAGCAACGTTATCAGCGCGCGCTCAGCCGTGTGTCCTGTTGCTCTACATTATAATAAGGTGGTGGGCAGTGTGCGGTGTGCGGTGTGGGTGTGAGGCAACCGGTGTTGCCGCAACGATCGCTTATCGATGTATCGAAACATCCCTGATGCGCTTCTAATGTTGCTATAATTATAAATCCTTTGCAACTATCGATCTAAGTAATCTTAGTTATACATATGACTGTATTTCTCAATAACTACTTTTCGAGAGATTAAAAATATGTATATGTCTAACTTCCTTAATATCTGAGGGTAGGTAAATCTTAGAAACATTTTATCCTATATCATTGTGTTAATTGAATAGTTTTGTATCGTTAATCAGAATCGCTTTAACGGTCATCCGTTTTATTGTGACAAAAAAAACCAAATGGTTTAGGTAGCGGATTTGCACAGCCCAAACGATTAGCAGTTGAGTTTTTAGTGTTCGCTAATTGCAAGTCACACCAATGACCATTGTTGTACGTTTTCTTGTTATATTTATATCTGAGAGGTATTTCTAGTTATGGGAAAATCCTCTATGTCAAATTCGTCAATAAAAATCGTTTATACTTGCCGCTAAATGGTAGTGTTCAGCATTATCGTGTTCCGGTCAGGTGGTAATGTATGGCTCTGTAATTTCCGGCACAGAGGCATAACACCTTAGGCCTCAGGAGTGGTAACGCATCTGAATTTTGACCTTGGTCTTTGTGTGGGTGTCTATAGGCTGCAGTCATCACTTAACATCAATGTGAACTGCATGCTTGTTTGCCACTTCCATTAAATAAAAAAAACTATTAATTCGATACATTAGGAGCTAAAAGTACCCTGTACTCTTAATCCATTAACTTCTCACCAGAGACAAATTGAATACTCATAAGTTACATAACTTTGGCACTGTGACCGCGCGCCGGCGCCGGCGCCGCCTGCAGAGCTCCGCTGAACTTTGCACCGAGCATGTTAGTTAACCTATTTAGATTTACAATCGTTTCCTGATTACATTGTGTAGTCTTCTTCTGGTAAAGTTCGCTTGTATGATACTCGATAAAAGGCAGGGTCGTGTTATAAAAGCTAACAATGCAGCTCCATATCAATAAATTGTTGGATAATCTCAATAGTTCAAGATATTTGAGATAAATTATTTTAATTTACGCGAATGAAGTTTCAAACTCCATAATCAATGTCACGCTCAAAGCATAGCTTTTTTATGTAATGAAGTTGCACACAGACGCTCAATTTACATTGATGGTGACTGAGTACTATAGCTTAGAAACATCTACTTAAAAAAACAGATATTTTAATGTAGGTGCGTTCCACTCCTGATGCAGGGCAGTACGTTACCCTCTGATCGGAATACGATAGTGCTCAACACCATCATTTAGCGGCAAGTAGATAAGGTAATGCGTTGGTGTCTACTCCCGCGAGCTCTATCACTGGAGTTCTACCACAAGTTAATGTTCTTATTTTTTAATTTTTTACCCGCGGGATTGTTCTTACCGTAAACCACGTTAAGGAACTATTTCATTCCGTCCCAAATAAGTTTCTTTAGTCTCAAGACCTAGTGTAATCAAATGGACAGAAAGTTGAATTAATGGACGTGCAATAAATACCAATAGCGGCATTAATTTAATTATTTATCATTTGTAAAAAAACTTCAAGTTCAAAAAGGTCGAACTGTAACTGTAATTTCGTTAACCATTGCATTTTAAGCAGTTATGACATGATTGTAAACAGTTTAGAGGTTGCGTTGAAAAGATAAATGAAGGAAACTACTGTGTTAAAGTCGTATTAAGCTAACGATGCAGCTTGTCACGCGATACTCGCATTTCGTGCCATATTGTTATATACGAGTACATGTCAGGCACACGCCTCGGTGACGTGATGACACTATCTACTACACCGTCATTAGGTAACAGTTTATTAAAAAAAACAAACAAGTGCATGAAGAGTGCAAATTATTACACAATGCTTATATTCGTTTGCGGAAATAAATAACAGAAACGGAATGTATAAGAAGTCCACGACATTTATAATAGTTATGCTATTTTAATGGTCCAAAATTTAACACGTACCTACATTGTCTAAATTGTCTCTCAAATGATACTTTTTGGAAATCTCATTCAAATCAAATATTGATGCTTCAGAAATAAGTCTTCAAAAAAATAATCCATATATAAACAATCAGCCTACATTTTTATTCAAAAAGAAAAACATTATAATATCTGATAGGAGGAAAAAACATAATATATTATTATGAGAAGAAAAAGTAAGTGAGAGTTGTCTAAGCAGTTTTATTTCGTTTCAAAAGCTTAACCGTCATAACAGGCATGAAGTCACGATTGTTTCTCGAAACTTTTTTATCTGAGGTAGCTCTTGCAGTGATGTTTTGCACCCTAAACTATCACACGGTGAGGCACTGTGTCATGATTAAGCATCAGGACTAATCTCGCATCTTCACTGCAGTCGTCACTTACCATACATGTGAACTGTATGCTTGTAACCATCATCTCTATTTATAAAAATAAAATTGACATTTTTCAATTCCACTAAAACTCGAGAACGGCTGAACCATTTTGCTTACTTTAGTTTTGTAATATTCATAGAAGTCCAAGTAAGGTTTAAAAAGAGAGAAAATATGAAGAATTTGTACAGAAAATAGTAAAATATTTGACACATTATTTAATTTAATTTTCGGATTTATCTCACTAAAATGATTATTTGCAATCAACCCGACGTTTCAGTCGCTTTTCAGCTGAAAAGCTGTTTTATTTCAACGAGTTTAGCTCGCGAAATTCTAAGAACATACTTCATTATTTAATTCTATGGCGGTGCAAAGTTCGCCGAGTCAACTAGTTACATAAAATACCACTAATAATAGGTACTCTTTGGCAAATTTGGTACTGATAATACTTTTTTTGGAAAATTAACGAGACACTGAAGAGAAATTTATTGTAATAACACGTTAATATTTAGTTTCTCGTTACCATAACACTGATAATAGGCATCGTTTGGAGACATTTGAAATGAAAACGTGTGTCGGGTCTGTTTCCTATATCCTCGTAGGAAGGAGACGCGGAGCAGCTGCAATTACATGAAACGTAATTACAGTATTCAAATGCGTCGCTCACACTATACTTGCTGTCTCTGACGCCGCCTTCTTATGTCGTTCCTTACCGTTATATAACTGCGATATGTCATTGAGTGTTGTTATGTCTGACAATTTGTATATCTGAACTATACGAGTACGTTGTGTGTACTGCTGTACTAGTTAAATTAACGGTAGCAGACTTTTACACTTGTGATGTAGGATTCGACATTAGATACAGTTATCCCATTCACCGAGATTCCAATTTCTATCGTCTTAGTTAAGTACAACATAACTGGGGAAACGTATTGGGGATTATGCGTGCATTCACGTTATTTATTGCACATTGCGCGGCAAAACGTAACTCACGATATGCTTACTATTATTTGTTTTTATTACATGTTTCTTTATTTGCACGGATGTTAGAATGAATTTGCCTACCCTTTCGGTTACGTTTTTGAAGCACGTTAGTAAATTCTTAGAGAACCACCCAAATTTTTCAAACCGAAATTAAAATTCTACTATAACACTCATTCTCTATTCACCTACTACTAATACCAGCTTATTATTAAATCACTGACGCATTAACTTAAAAAGATATGAAAATTGTTTAAATATTTAATTTTTATTAGGTATACTTAAAGTATCACACCTATCATAATAGTAGTTATTAATATATTTTTATTGTATACAATACAAAAAATCCGCGTAACATTTAAAATAATGAAAACATATTCTGACCTTAGAAGGTTCACACGAACACGCACGAGTCGCGCCACCGGCGTACTCCGTCTGTCTGAACCACCACGATAAAATATTGCGTTTTTCTCCAACTATCATTATTATAACATTACAGCTTGTATAAGATAATTGACAAGGTAGCTGTAATTACAAGTTGGGGATGCGTTAATTATAATTATAGGCATAATTATAATTGTATATTACACACCTCACGCGTCGTTAATAGCTGACACGCTGACTCCTGAACTTTGTAATAGATATTCACAACTGTCTTTGTTTTGTGGCTTTGGCTGTGTTCTTAATCTTAACACTTTAAAATGTTTTTTAAAAATTGTAATTCTTGGACTATGTTTTATCTGTAATATATTAAAAGTCTATAAAGCCTAGAAGGCACTTTTAGTTGAATAACTAAATGGGTTCCGTAAGCTCCCTGACTTTTAAATATATGCTGTAATTCTTAAGTGGACTTGTATTTCATAATTACCAAATTATAGAGCATAATACCTGAATTTATAGTTTTTTAAATGCGATGTTTCATTTAAAGTTTGTACTTAAAACTTAAATAGTTTGTTGACACAAATGTGTCATAAGTCTTTTGACTTAATACGAGTACAGAATGTGATTTAAGTGTGATGAAGGAAGATGTATTCCTTTATCACACCTAAAAGGTGTTTCGTAGGTGTTCTCATACATCCTATGCGTGAAGCTATTTATTCCACAATCATTGATAAATAAATAAATAAAATACGGTTACACCCCACAGTAGGTATAAACCTGTGTCGTGGGTGCCGTTGTATACATACAACACATACACAAAAACCCAGACCCGAAACAAATATCTGTAGACCATACGAATATTTTATTCCGGTGCGGGGATCGAATCCGCGACCCTTGGACTAATCGGGTCGTCAAATTAATTTTTTGATATTATTTCACTGTGAAAGTATCAATAGTTTAAAATGATGTATTTCAATGACTAAATATCGTACAACCTCAATGTATCTCATTCAGGGTTGATTTGCTGGAAATATTGCACGTATTAAATAATTGAAATCAGTTCTCGTAAACATGTGATTATAGTTGAGTAAGCTTTGATGCAATCACTTGATAGGTATAAGTTAATATACGTATTTGATACGTGATACAAATTCAAGTTATTTTTCGTATAAATCTAATCAAGAATATCATTCGCTGTTAATTTTTTTTAATGTAATGGAAGTGGCAAACAAGCGTGCAGTTCACATTGATGTTAAGTGATGACTGCTGCCTATAGACACCCACACAAAGACCAAGGTCAAAATGCAGATGCGCTACCACTCCCGAGGCCCCAGGTGTTACGCCTCTGTGCCGGAAATTACATGGCCGTACATTACCACCTGACCGGAACACGATAGTACTGAACACTACCATTTAGCGGCAAGTAAATTAGGTAATATATAGGTAGGGGTATTGTTAATGCTTCCAACCAAGATTCTTATTATTTTTATTTAAAAAACAAAGCCGGTTGTTAGATTTTATTTAATTTTTCGCAATATCACGTGCGAGTGAAATCTGGACCGTATATATTATATTTGGTAGTGATGAGAATCGGTTGTAGTCTATTTTTTATATCCCTAAATGGTATCAGTGATTCTCCCCAAATATTTTGTTCGATTTTTTGGACTAATTTTTATACCTCTAAGGTGATACAAAGTCGGGGCAGCTAGTATGTAATAGATTTATGTAGAACAAATGAAAAGAAAAATTGTGTTCCCGCCCGAAGCAAAATTTCTCTCTCCATTTTTCCTTCACACATTTTGAAGGGATCACGTAAATAACTTATCAAATCATCAATTTTTATCGATCGAGTATTTCAAAACTAAGTTAACTAATTAAAATACAAACGTTACATGATACACAGTCGCGACTTGTCGCTGCGTCAGTTTACGTAGTATTTGTATACTCTTTGGCGTCAGTCGTCAGTCGGTATTTACAAAATGAAGCGTCAGAAACAATCATATGGTTGTCAAACGTGATATTTTACGAAACAGAAAGGACACTCCCTTTTTTAGTATTGATTAGTGTGTAGTAATCTGTGATCGTATGAGGCTGTTGCAATAGTTTGGTGTGAATTGCTTTAACATTGTTTTTGGACAACGGGATTGTGTGGGCGGACAGTTTTTGTTTCGAAATTTTTATAATCGCGATATTAAACATAAAAACAACACTGGGTTTTTTTTTCAGCGCAGTTCTTCTCAGTATTGACTGCACTTGGTACTTTGTTATGTGGATAATTTTGATTTTTATGAATACATTTTTATTTTTATTTATACCTATTGTTGTTTGATTTTTATTTACTTTTTCGGAAGTGTCAGCCAAGATGTTTGCGAAATAAAAACATTTTAATTTGAAATTAAATTGCTATGTTATTATTACTATAATTTAGTATAAATGGAAAAGGGATACCGAGTTTAATTTGTAACACACTATTAAGTTAGTGATTATAAATAGCGATGCTAACATCTCTGCCATCAAGGGAGGGAAGGCAAAATACTATGTAGTTGTGTAGTATGCTTGAACTTAGAGCGAACCTTTTCGATTAAAACATAATTTTTCTTAGAACTTGTTTACATTATTTGACTCAAATGTCTTAATCTCAGTAAATGTACTAGCTGTCCGGCGAAGGGCGGGTACCTTTCACCATGCCCCCCCGGTCCCTTTGGCCCAGCTCCCCACGTCCCACCCCCGCTACCTTGTTTACTTTGGACTTGGGTTAGTCATGGCAAAACTGTGGTCTTTTAATCTACTAAATGATATATTTATTTTACAAAATATTGTCAGAGGTTAAACGTAACACATTATTCTAAAGGAGATGTTGCGAGCTCGGCTCTAGTTCGTACACGTCCTCAAAAAATGGGTAAATTGAAGAAGAATCCAAAAAAAATACAATTAATTTATTCATGAATATATTTTAGAGTTTACACGATTAGATTTCACACGATTTTATCATTTTCAACCATATTCAACATGGCGGCGATACAGCCGATGCTTCTTTAAATTGGAAATCGATTAGTTTAAGTTCTTAGTATTAACACATGCAATCGATTTCGATAGTATTTAGAAAATATTACTTTTTTCTCCAAGTATAAAAAACAATTTAATAAATGAAAATGTCAAAATGACATCGCTTGCTATATTCGCCATGTTGGTTTGAGTTGCAATTCTAACTGCAAATAATATTTTGTAACTGCAAACAAAGCTAAATAAGTGAAAACATGCAGTAAAAAACGTTTTTATATTGATTTTGCCTGTTAATGATATTGTGTACAATACATGGCCGGAGGTCCATACATTTTTGCAACATCTCCTTTATTTGTTTTTTTTTAATTTAAATAAATTTTGGATCAGAGTTGAAACAATTTGTGATTTTCAATTTTTATTCGGATTTTGGTACTTATTTATTTATTTACTTATGAATCACCAACAAGATTATATGCTAATATTTATACAACTATGCTATTTTAAAGTGTATAAATACATATAATCTCACTTGTAGGTAATTACAACATGCATAAAACTTAAAGAAAGAAAAACGATAACAATGTATTTGTGGCTGCAAAAATTTGTAGGTCAATAAAATGTTAAATAGGCAGCGGGTTACAATTACTGATTGACAAAGGTTAGAGAAAAAGTTAGTTTAAGTATGCAAATGTGTATATACAAAGTTATGGGTCATTCATGGTATTTTTTATTTTTAATTTAAATGTTAACAAACTGTTACTAAACAAGTCAATAGACTTATCTTTGTTGCACAATTCCTTGTACTGCCCACAAGTCCTTGGTATTATGGAATTATGTCCAAGATTTGTCTTGTAGAGTTTATCTTTTTTTAGTTTACTTCTACCCTTTAGAGTTAAGGGGTTGTAAAGTTAGTAGTCACCGAATATTAGTCACCAAAAATGGGAAGAAAAGATTATCATATTACGGTAAACGAAAGATTTTGGTAATGTCGAGTTAATTGAAAAATTACTTTTGTATATTCAGATCGAAAACTTCTGTTTGAGATCAAGAATTCATAAACAATCGCACAATGAAAACACCTAAAAATATAATTAACTGTAAATTAAGACAAGCAGCTTAATACGTTAAAGTTTTAACGTTTATTGGAATTTATTAGGGTAACTTTTCGTCTTTTAATGTCGCGACAGTGACGTAAGTACGAGGCCGTGCCGACATTTGCATACACGTGTCAACTTTTTATTATGAACCTTTTATTTTAGCTAACTGACAGCTTGGTGCAAATGGTCAGAAGGTCAATGGAATATACAAGAAATATTTTTAAAAGCTGATTATCATTTTCGTAGCAGATATATTGCACAAGTTACGAGTACATTCTCTTTCTCAAAATAATATGTTTCATCAAGGGATACTAACCTAATTTCACGCTTGTATTCCCTGAAGGGGTAGGCACAGGTGTTGGCATCCACGCAAGCAATTCAAACACTCCCGATTCACTTCTTACCATTTCCCCATGTTATAGAAGTCGAGCCAATTAATTTATCTCCGACATAATATTTGCATCTGTACGCCAATTTCTTACTTCCTATTGTTCAAAATTTCTTAAAAGGTTAGAAAGTATTAGCAAACTTGCTTTGACGTTACTAAACTTTAGCATTTCTAAGACTGCTGACCTCGCCTGCGGGGGTCAACATCCCACAAGCCGAACATACAACACAACATATGATGAAATAAGTCATAAAAAAGTGATGAATAAGCAATTACTATAAAATATGAATGAACAACATATAAATATTAGATTTTTGTTGCAGATTTGGTAACGCACGATGTGTTTTTGGTATGATATAATAGTTTTTCACCATAAATGGTCCGGGCGCGCCGACCGCCGACCGCCGACCGCCGACCGCCGACCGCCGACCGCCGCCGACAAATAATAATATAGCGAGCGAGAAATAATAATATTTACAGTAAACACGCGACACGAGTGATGACGTCAGCGGAGTGGAGTCGAAGGCCGCAACATGTCTGGTGCAGCGTTCACCGGTTTCATTGAACCAGGAAAAATATGCCACTCAAAACAAAACGTATACAACTATGTGCAGGGTGAAATATTTATGGTTCGTTTAAACGCATCAGAACGACTTGTATTTAGTAGCATTACTGAAATATAAGAATTAAAATAAAGAAACAAATAATTTGAAAACGAGCGTCTTGTTCATTCTGTATATTTAAAATATATTGCCATGTAAAATAAAACAAAAATAATCTAAACTAAGGAAGCATCATCATTTCCTCTACTGCTCGTGTCACTACTGCTCTAATTTCAACATTACTAATGTTAGAAAAGACAAAAAGTTATATTTTTAGATAAAACATGTATTAACGTAGTTATACTCGTATTTTGATGTTAATACGAGTATGTGTGTTATGTAAACATATTGTCTCAAGCTGCGGCGTCAATGCTCTCCTTCGTTTGATCACCTTTCACCTTTATCTCATAATTTGCAACATTTGACAGCAACTGTATGGGGTGGTACATTCACCTACTCAAGCTCTATCACTAGCGCTTTGTCATTTTTAAATTATAATAAAATATGCAATATCCTGTATATTGCTTAAATATGAATTAGAATGTAATTTGCTATTAAAACCGTTCAGGGTTGTGCAATTGAGTGAAAATATTGCATGTTAGTGTTACTCAATTAGTTTCTGCGCATTATAACTATTTGTGAACGCATTTCACCCCGTGAACAAATGTCACATGTTGCATATTGCGCGGAGACTCGTGTTGTCCAAGTATTGCTTACTGCTTTGTAATTGATTTACAATGATGTTGAATAGAGTGTATTGTTGAATTTAACTGTTTGATGGTTTTTTTAATATTATGAAATTTGTGAACAAGTACGCAGCGTTTGTATGATGATCAGTGAATATATAACACTGTTTAAATTTACATAAAACAAGATATTTTAGACCTGTTTACCAGACAAGCCTAAGTCTTTGAGACGTCATGAAGATCACGTTTTTTCTTATTAAACGTGATTTCAATGCCGTGTTCTAGGACTTAAATAAATCTGTCTGTTGATACGCACTTTAGTCTAGATGCATTACTAAGGAGCCATACACACATACACACCTTTATTCCAAATGAAGGGACATATATAATCAGCCATGTCACCGTAACACGATAACACAGTAAATTAAAATGATAAGATCTTTTCATGAGAGGAACTGCTCACTGTTTGCATATTATACCAAAGAATTTTTAAATGATACTTCTACTTGTCATTGAACTGCAATTAATGTAATTGATTTCATTTGTAGAGTTTAATGTGATAATGAATCGATTAAATCAGAGAAATAGTATCCTCTGGCTGCTGTCGCAAGCGCTGCCATTGTTTGTGATCGGACAAATATATTTCAATAATTAATTGACATCAACGCTTAAGAGAAGTGCTCAAGAACATCGGTTTAAATATTTTCCAAATCACCATAATAATAATTATAAAAAAAAAGAAAATTTTGTATTGACGTTGTGTACCACCACGACCAAATTTATCAGGTATATTTTCTTACTCTAGAAGTACACTAAGATTTTGTTATAAAATAAAACAACATTACTTATTTCTTGACCCGTTAATTGGTTTCAGAATCTCAGGTCAAACAAAAATGGACTATACGGCGGATGCATTAACACCTCCCAGCCAAACTCTCTTAATTTTTGCTGAGTGGCTATAGATGTGTGAGGTCTAGCGTTATCATGATGAAATACCACACCCCTTCTGTTGATCAATTCCGGCCGCTTTCTCTCAACTTCTTGCTTTAATCTCATCAGTTGTTCGCAGTAGAGTTCAGAATCGATAGTCCTGCCTGGTGGTAATAGCTCATAATGAATAATGCCCTTCCAATCCCACCATACACACAACGTCACCTTATTGCGAGTTAACCCGGGTTTCGCCACAGTCTGTGAAGCCCGACCGGCCTTTGACCACGACCTTTTTCGCACGTTCTTGTCGTACGTGATCCACTTTTCATCACCAGTTATCAGCTTCTTCAAAAATGATTCGGTTTCATTACGTCGTAATAAAGAATGACAAATGAGTACACGGTTCATTAGGTTTCTTTCAGTGACCTCGTGAGGTACCCAAATATCGAGTTTTTTTTTGTACCCAGCTTTTTTCAAATGCGCCAAAACTATTTTGTGATCAATTCTCAGTTCTTCGGCTACGTCGTAACTACTGATATCTCGATCTTGCTCCACTTTTTTCAAAAATGGCATCCATTTTATCCGTAATAGGGCAACCAGAGCGAGGTGCATCTTTGACATCAAAATTTCCGGATTGAAAACGCTTAAACCAAATTTGTGCTACTCTCACAGACACTGCACTAGGTCCATAAACATCGCAAATTGTTTTACTGCTTGCGTTGCATTTTTACCTTTTTTGTAGTAAAATTTTAAAATGTATCGAATTTCTTCATTAGATTCACTCATCTTGACAGTACGAAAAACAAATGAAAATCATACATTTGCCTAATTTGAATTTGGAATTATGTTCTTTAAAATTTTAACTTTCAATGATACCAAAACCAGCAAGATACAAATACTACAGCCAAAGAGATTTTATTACAAGTTCATACATACTATAATGCGAAAAGACTTTTTCCCCAACCTATTAATTTAAATCATGAAGCTGATTGTAAATCGTAGCGCCGCGTGAATCTCGTTGATATCTAATGTACCGGCGCGCGGCGTAGCGTCGTAGCGACGTGGCGTCGTAGCGTCCTACTGCATGTACTACGTCGACTACGACGATATGTTACTACAACTGTCACACGATTGAGAAAATGTTGTTAATATATTATAATATTATACAATTTGATGACTTAATGTAATATTTTATGTAAAATTTATGTATATTTCTCAGTTGCTTTATGAGTTATTAGACTAGAATAAGTTTGTACAACGTGTTTAGGGATGGCACAGAAATATATCGTCATCGAGTAATATATGCGAAATTCTTGTATTGTGTCAATGTTTGAAACCAAACTTTTCCGAAACGTAACTACTAATCTTCATGGATTTTTTGTATGTATTCGGTAGGTCTGTGAATAGGTATGAATAATAATATCGAAAACTATTTTTATATACTGCGAAAGGTGATACAAAGTTTACCGGGACACCAATGTTTTGTCTATATTTTATAATATTTTACGACAAAAAATGGCAGAGTTTTTGTTTAAAATGGAGATTTTATGGCAGATGATGACGAGACTGTAAAAAATTATATGATGAATATTTAAAAAATAAACCTTTTTTTTTTCTTAATTAAGCCTCAAGATAATATGAAGAAGAAAGCGCGTTCGCTTTATTAAAAAATCTAATTACATTTTAGAAAATATATACCACACATATACATTTATACCTCAATGGCATACGCTTTAGTGAACGTGTGTAGTTTTTAAGCAAAATACCGATATTCGGACCTCGCGACACCGCCAGCCCTGGGCACACCGCCAGCCCTGGGCACACCGCCAGCCTTGGGCACACCGCCACCCCTGGGCACACCGCCAGCCCTGGGTACACCGCCAGCCCTGGGCACACCGCCAGCCCTGGGCACACCGCCACCCCTGGGCACACCGCCACCCCTGGGCACACCGCCAGCCCTGGGCACACCGCCAGCCCTGGGCACACCGCCAGCCCTGGGCACACCGCCAGCCCTGGGCACACCGCCAGCCCTGGGCACAGCACGCGGGTGCGGCGATCGTTAAATGTAACGTTTATACGCTGTTAGGTTTTACGACCGCTGTACTAAATACAAATGGTCGCGAGCGGTCGAGCGGTCGAGCGGTCGCCACGTCGCGTGGTGGGGTGTGGTGGTGATTGCCAATTGACCGCTGTGGTCATTATGCACGAGCATGACTCCATTAAAGATATTTTTGTTTGTTCGAAAGGTTTTGTTGACTAATATAAAATAGTTTTTTGTTATAATGTTCACCATTAAGGTTAAGAAAATTTGCCTACACGATTTGCTATACCTACTTAATAAGCACCTACCGAACTCCGAGTGTGGGGAAGCTACAGCTTTTACCTACTAAGCTATCGAAGGTCGATTAGTTTTCATTCTTTTTTTATTAAACCATGTCTGTAACGGGGGACTTCGGTCGTTTAGAAGGTACAAGCGGCCGCGCTATATCCGGAGGTCGCAGTTTCAATTCCTGACCGAAGCCATTTTTTCCATTTTCTATATATTTTTTTAAATTAACTGTCTCAGTATCCTAGTCCTTTAAATTGTGTAATTGCAAAATATACAATATCGTATTATTTTTTAGTCATGTAAGTGGCAAACAAGCATGCAGTTCACATTGATGTTAAGTGACGACTGCAGCCCATAGACATCCACACAAAGACCCAGGTTAAAATGCAGATGCGTTACCACTCCTGAGGCCTATGGTGTTATGCCCCTGTGCCGGAAATTACAGGGCCGTATATTACTACCTGACCGGAACACGATAGTGCTGAACACTACCATTTAGCGGCAAGTATATTAGGTAATGCGGTGGTGCCTACACCCGCGAGCTCCGTCACTGGAGCTCTACCACCAGTGAAAATAAATTGAAAAATCGCAGTTGCACTAACCCCAACCCGGGGATCGGACCCCAGTGTTGCTATAGTGGGCTGTGGGCACTAGTAGGTAGGTACTGGCCGTTTATATTCTACGTTTCAATATGACACAAATTGTGATGTAAGTAATATCAAACTTACACAACACTACGTGCACTTGGCGCATTATTACATGTTTTGTTTAATTTGCAAAAACGTTTTCAAAATGGCCGCCTAGAGTATAACCCACAAACACAAATCAGTTTAATGTTCGGACGTGACATCGTCCGCGTTTTGTAACTAGGGGGTTAGATCAGTCGGACGAGGGGGGTGGGAGATGAGGGAAGGGGAGTAATGACATCAGGGAAGCAGACCAGATGGGGAAGTGAGATGGAAAATGGGAAAAGAGGGGAAGCGAAAGCAGCGCGTGAGTTTATTGTTTTGTTAGGATACCTGATGTTCTGATGAGAGGATGTTTGATGACGTCTTTCAGTGATAAATTCGTACATGAAATATTTAATTTAAATGCTATACAAATATATTTTTAATATTCATCAGGTATTTGATTGGTGTACTTGATTTTTGATGATGTATGTTTATTAAATGAAATATTTTAGTACATTAAATAATTATTAAGACCCTGCGCTGAGTTCTTCGCCTTTGGCATTTGAACTGACATTTATGTTAATTATAAATACTTCCTAAATGTCGGTCATTGTCACTAAGTGACCTCATTTCAGTTTTTATTTCGATTCGCGTCAATAACAGTTATTTAATGTTAAGGTAATACGAGTATTAATTTCGCAATTTACATCGATCCATCAAATAATAACTTTTGTAATGGGAAACATTTTATGAGCAACTTCCATTTTCCCTTTCAGACACTTACATCACGAACGATCTACATGTGTGTGTAAAGATAAACGTAGGAGTGTGTATGGAGTGTGTTGGTGTGAGGCGCTCATATCGAATTGTGAGTTAAATAATAATGGCAGAGTTTTAATTATTAACTTCAATTACTACAGCCGAAAGAAGTCCTTCCCCAAAATCGCCCACAACAGTGCTGTGCGTTATTAGGGGAGAAGATGCCCTTCATAACTTCTTAATTATTTTTCATATACATTAGCCAAGAAATTGAACGTAATATTATTAATGTATGTACTATGTGTTTGACATTGGTCCTTATTTTAATGCATCATTACTTCAGATTATTAACTCCATTTTTATGTTACGTTCTAACCAATAGACAAGGTAACGAAAACAATTTCTGTCTCTGCTGATCTTCGAGAACGTTGATAACGAACGACTTTTCCGATGCTCACGCGTCGCTGTACTTCTATTTTGAATTGATTGATTGATGCAGAATGAAATAAGCAATTGAAACGTTTTAATGATGTTTATAGGATTATTCTCTGATCATTTGACCTTTACAAAACTATTAAGTTGTCAGTAATTGATGCGTTTAAGCAGTGAGATCAAACGCGCTCTTATGTAGCTCGATGTCGTAGCGTTTCGAGGATAAAATAAGAATGATCAAATATCACAAATAAGGCATCAATTTTTTAAATCATTCTTACTTTGATAAAATTGTTAATATTATCCGAAGCTATTCATATCTCGTGTACAAACGATTTTAGAAAAATAAATGCTTTGACATGCAACCTGTAAAAACGAAATGAATTATGAAAAAGACAACAGAAATATAGCAATTCTGCTATTTGAAGTTAGTTAAAAGTCATACTACAAGTTAGATTTATTGTACATTAACTAAGAATATGAATAGGTCACGGGAGTACAAGAGGCTGCAGCAACAGATTTATGTTAGTTTCAATTTAATTTGTTGCTACAAGTTAATCAGATGTTGTAGTTACTCAAATATAGTTGCAACATTATATTTGGGTAATAAATGAATATGCTTGTTTTTTTACTATGCTTCATCTATACTTATAATAAAACTGTAGAAGTGTAAATTCTGTACATTGAAAATATTGAAAAAATAAATACCAGGGGATGTTACTAGATCGATACCGAACACAAATATGTGATTAGAAAAAAATTTGTCTGTCCGTCTGTTTGTTTGTTCAAGCATCACACAAAATCTACCGGTCCAATTACAATGAAACTTGGTATGATTATATGGCTTTAACCTTTGGCGCACAACACTGGGTACTTTTTATTCCGTAAAAATGTCTGTTTGTCTGTGTGTGTGTGCACCCTAATTTCAGAAACGCCTTATTCGATTTGCGGTTTTTACTAATATACATTTAGTGCTTGTTTCATGTGAATCAGTTCAGAAATAAAAAAGTTATGTCAATTTAAAGAATCATATCGAATATTTTTAAGCTATTCTGTATCTTAGTTCTATCTTTTAGGGGATTTCGTACCTAAAAGGTAAAAGCGGACCCTACGGATTACTAATCCTCCGCTGTCTGTCTGTCTGTCCGTCCGTCTGTCTGTCACCAGACTGTATCTCATAAACAGTGTAATTTAGCTAGAAAGCTAACATTTTCACAAATTATGTATATCTGATACCGCTTAAAAGACAAAATTAATTACTAAAAGTAAAATATGGAAATTTTAAGGGGTCCAAGGTTATGCATTACACGTGTATACATTACGCGTGTTTTTTTTCGTATATTTTTTGCTCAGTAATAACGGTAGCAAGTAGACCCTTAAATTTTTACAGAATTTTCAGGTCTTATGTTGTATATTACCTTCCATAATAATAAATCTATAGAAATAAATATAAAAGGAGTGTCTGTTTGTGATATTAAAACAACCGCTTTATACTAAATGCATATGTATGTATACACGGTACACATACCAAAACGTTTTTACGATTTTTGTCTGTCTGTCTGTTTGGCGGGGCTAATCTTGGAAACGGCTGGACCGATTCTGACGAGACTTTTATCTCCATACATCCATACATACATACATACAAATAAGTAGAATTGGAGTGTATCCGAGTTTGACGGGACTTCCACGGGTAGGTAGCTGATGTAATAAGGAGTAACTTAGGCTACTTTTATCTTCATACATACATACATATCTACATACAAATAAGTAGAATTGGAGTGTATTCGACTTTGACGGGACTTCCACGGGTATTTATCTCCATACAACCATACATACCCACATACAAATAAATAGAATTGAGTGTCTCCGATTTGACGGGACTTTCACTGGCAGATAGCTGATGTAATAAGGAGTAACTTAGGCTACTTTTATACTAGCTGCGCCCACGACTTTGTCTGGGTAGATATTGAACAATCATATTTTTTCTCACGTAGACAAAGTCGCGGGCACAGCTAGTTTTTTAATAAAGTTTTTTTAAAAAACTATTTTAGCTGCATATATAAATTAACAATGGTATTTTTCATAGGGAGCAATAATGTAAATTTTCTCTAGTATTGAAAATATTTTTAATTTTAAATAGTACAGTTAATTTAGCAAATATGGTCGGTAGGGACGTCGCACTTTTAGATAATCGATTTATCTCAAGCTCATACACAGCACAAGGTCATAGAAAGTTTAGAATTTTAAATACCTACTAACTAAGAGATATTAAATATTTTGCAACACTCTACACGGCTATTTCGAAATCCTCTTTTTGAAAGTTAACACAATAAGAGTAATAGGTATTTTGATATTGTTGAAGCAAACATTTTTCCTGAAGCCTTAGAAATCTGAAAATTGGTATGTAAGCTAATATTAGTACAAAAACAAAAAAACCCCACCTAACCTAACCCACACGTTTTAACTAGAATGAAGAGTATCTGAAGTTAGGTCTGGTAAAATTAGGGTGCATATATCACCCCCCCCCCGAAGGTTTCCTCCTTGTGCGGCGAAACCAAGAAAATCCGGAGGGGGAGCGGCCTTTGCCGTGGCTCTGCCCACCACTTGCTGCTGTTGTGAGGAGACGGCTGGGGAAGAGGTGTACGGATATTCCGTTGGCCCTGCACCCTATCCCCAGCCGCCTAACGATGGTCCTGCCGTTCGATAGAGACCTGGTGGGCCCGCCATATTTTCCTCTGGACGGCGGGTGCCAATAACTTTTTCACATGATAAGCAAACTAGATTCGTCTTGGCAACATTTTTACATCAAAAGGTTTTTGGTGGGATGTTACTCGTACTTTAACGAGATACACTTGCGGCGAACAAGAACGAGGCTCGTTATAATTTATTTAATTAAGTCATTTCAAGTTGTCGTTGTATATTAACTGCTGGCCTCTTTTGACAAGATACTTTGGTTTTAAAAAGGTTGTGGAAGGGATTTAATGACAATGAACGATCTCGTGTTATTTCCTTGTATCGTAGGTTATGGTACCGATTTCGTGGCGGCAACAATATTTGCCTGCGTGGTTGTCTGTTTAATGGTGAATATTATATTAAACAAATTGTGGTTGTCATAAAAAACATATCGGCTGTGATTGTAATTGTGAAAGTACGTTTGCTTGAAATATCCTATTTTTAACAAACAATACTAAAATTATAGATTTTAATAAAAGTTTATAAACAGAAATCACGAAATGTTTGTCGTATGAAACTTTCATTTCCTTCACATCAGACAAAAGCCTTACCTTTGAATAAATCATATATAATGATAACTGGAAAAAAACTGTAACTGGCTTTATCAGAATATGTAAAACTCTTCCGTCACTGATTGCGAATTGAGAATGAGTCATTATAGACACACCCCAAACTAGTCGAAGTAATCTGGAATTTAGCGGGGAGGTTGCTAGGTGTCCTAGGTTAGTTAAGGTGTGCTAAATTACTATGGGAACGGCATTAAGGCTCTTACGAAGTAGCGAACAAAAGTTATAAAAGTTTTGTTGAAATGTTCGTTTACGGATTTGAACACCGTAGATCACTCTCTAGAGATGAAATAGGTCCGTCACGTGTGTCACTTGATGAGTGAAATGATGGAGACACGTGTACGGCGATGTTGTTAGGCAACGGTTTTACAGGAAGGGTTCGAGGTTAATCGAATTAAACGCGTGAATAATAAATTGTTGCGTGTTCATATTTCTTCAGCCTTCATTTTAATGTACGGAGCGAGGCCACCCCGCGGCTCTCATACACTGGACACTAACTAACCCGACACAAACTGAACTTAATTACGACGGTATAGAACTCAATTATGAATCAGCCGTTTCGAAAGTTGGTCCGGTTGAGCTCTGGTGAGAGCAAGGTCCAATATTTCAACGAAACCTTTTTTTCGGTAGAAGTGGAAAAGTACCGCGAGCTTCGTGTGATAGGTCGACGGTGCTCATTCACCCGGTGAAGGCTGTTATGTTAATTATGTCTCATTTCACACTTCAAATAATTGCTCTACATTTTTAATGTCTTTTTGGGGTCTTTTCCTCATATAGAGAAATGTAGTATTTATAAAGATTGATTTCGAAAATTCTTTTATCTAAATATTACATACATATTGTTACAAATTATCAAAACATCTCGCCGAAGGGTTTGCTATACATGCATTCGTGCATACTTGTGTAAGTGGATCAATTTTAAAATGTGATTTACTAGTAATGTTGTCTAATCCCATATAAGGTAGAGGGTTACTAGGCATATTCCCAAACTGTGATACACACTGGGACTCTATTACCGGTAAAACTATAACTAACAGAGAATTGTGATGTGATATTGTAGTCATCGTGCGTTTTTCAGATTTTGTTTACGTTAGTTACGAGACTATAAACTAGACATCGTTGGATGATGTTAATGTTATCAAATCGCTCTGCAGCGCGGTTGCGTGTCGCTCTCTGGACAGAATATCAATAAAAGCGGCTTGCCCTCCTTTCTCGACCCTAATCACATGCTAGAGCGTTCATTTTGTACAGATCTGTGTTTATTCATTTTATAGACTTAATTACATCATGTTAAATTTATCAGATCTGTCACGGCTTTTTTATTAAAATATTATTTTGCGAAATTAATTTACACATTTGTGTCATATACTGAATTAAATTGTTCAATCGATTCGTAGTGTTGATCAAATTTAATCTTCCGTGATCCAACAATTTGCATTTGAACTAATTGGCGTAATTTTTTAGAAAAATGTTTTTACATAATAAGAACAGTATGATTTTTTAAGTAAATTTCCACGTAGGTACTGTGGAAAAAATCACCTACCAACTAAAGTCCATTCTATAAAAGAATCTATAAGTCAGTTAATAAATAATTTGCTCCAATTACGGACAGAATTTTCCTATTAAATGTACAAAGTAAACTAAGTTCTGCATTATCTGCAGCGGGTTAACCACCGACGTGATTGCTAAAACCGGTGTTGGTAACTTAATGCAATAAAACGTATATTTCGCAAAACACATTTTGCGAATCACCTTCAGTTGTTGTTTATGGTTGTGTTTATACTGTTTTTATTCGCAAAACTATAATGACCTTAAGCCAAATTAAAAAAAAATCGGCCAAGTACGTGAACAGTTCAGTGGCTTTAATGACATGGACCTTCAAAAATAGGTAAAATTATATCTGAGAAACTGCACCGAAAAACTATGTACAGTCCAATTTATTGTTTCTCAAACTTTTATAATGCACCTGAAAAGTGTGCATTTTTCATGACTTTAGATAAAATATTTACATCAATTTACTGGCTCGAATTTCTAAGAGACATGTTTAACATGTTTGAATAAAAGTTTGGTTCTTGGTTTGGTTCTATATCTAGTGGTATCTTGAACCATAATTATATGTTTCATATGTTCCCGGTGTGTTTTATAGGCGAAATACTATTATAAGCTGCACATGCGCAATGCTAGTATTATCATCTCGGTGAGGCTAACTCATAAGTCTTCTAAAATCGCTCAACAGACATTTAGGTAAATTCCCAAAAAAAAAAAACAAATTATATCGACATTTGATGACCCGGTTAGTCTAGTGGTGTGAGATGACCGTTTCACTCGAAAGGTCGCAGGTTTGATTCCCGTACCGAGACAAATATTTGTATGGCCTACAGATATTTATTTCGGGTCTGGACGTATGTATGTGTACAACGGCATCCACTAAACAGGTTTATACCTATAGCCTATTGTGGGATTGTGAGTATAATTTTTTATTATCATTCGATAATTGGTATTCATCGATAAATGGGTTTTAATTTTGAAAATGTACAACGAAACTCTAATAAAAATGCAACGTAACCGGCTGCACTTCAAATAAGAAAATAAGGAACTGCACAATCGCGCGTGTACTTACAGAAGTCGCTACTCGCTTATAATGTTGACATTCTTCAACACTCTTATTGTTAAATGTCTGGATACTTGAATTTAAATAAATTTACTTTTTTACGTCATGAAGTGACAAACAAGCATACAGTTCACATTGATGGTAAGTAAATACTGCAGCCTATTAACATCTACAATAAAACAAGATTACAATGTCGACGCGTTGCCACTTGTGAGGGCCAAGATGTTAAACCTTTGTGCATCTAACGAAAATGCAGCCTACACAAAAAACAGAGGTCTAAATGCAAATACCTTACCAGGCCACCTCTGAGGCTTAAGCTGTTATGTCTCTGTCAGATGCCATGATGCCAGATATTACGGGATCGTACATTATCTGAACAACAGAATACGATAGTGCTAAACACACACACTAACTAAACACACTACCATGTATTGGTTAGTGAATTAGGTAAAAAAGATGGTGCCTACACCCTCAAGCTCCGCCACAGAGCTCTACCACTTGTAAAACTACTATTTATCGTCATTGATCATGAAGTACTTAGTTTGCATCACGAAAAAACTGTGAAGCGGTTTGTATTAACTTTTTTGCGTTTAAGCGATTAACCGGTATATTGGCGAGAGTAACTCCGATAAGGTCGACTGCGTTAGTTCTAAAACATACCAAATTGGTTGAGGCAGGTATCTCATTATTTTTTCGGGTTCAGTACCTCGAAAGAAAAACCGGATACCTTATAGCATTATGTGTGTCTGTCTGTCTGTTCGATCGTCACAGCCAATCAGCTTCAAAGCAAGTGTAGGAAAATCGGTTACAATGTTAAACAGTAATTCAAACGTAACTCATGTAACGTAAATAAATGAAGTTCAAATACGGAAACACGAAAGGGAATTATTATAAGAAATGAAAGAAATGTTTTGTAAAGTAAATTGAGTGGCACACTAAGTCAAAGTTATTATAATTATAATTATTGTGAGGATCTCAAGGATTTATTTATA
The DNA here is from genome assembly GCA_036365455.1 of Macrosoma leucophasiata. Lineage (NCBI taxonomy): Eukaryota > Metazoa > Arthropoda > Insecta > Lepidoptera > Hedylidae > Macrosoma > Macrosoma leucophasiata. The sequence continues at coordinate 141,839 of JAWQUS010000004.1, read as the reverse complement.
AATTTGAGATAAATCGTGTCGCAGTTATGTAATATATAATAGCCAAACACTGAACATTTGCCATGTAGCAGCATTAAGTCCACCTTATGTACTTTTTGTGTGCATTAAAGTTAAATAAATAAAAAATAAATAAACATTCCCTCATTTCTCTCAGAAAGTACGCAGTAGTTTAGATTTTAAACGCTGTTAAACAAGTTGTTGTTTGTATTTAGATCATAGCACAACCAATAAGAGGTAACAAAGGAAATTCTGCAATTCTACGGAACCCTCTGCACGGGTGTCGGACTCGAATCGGCCGGTATAATTAAATCAAAAATATTTCAAGATATTAAAATTTCAAGTTAAATATATCCAAGTCAATATCAAAGGAACACTTGTCTTGTATCTGTGTTTGTGGCGCTGTATGTATATCAGTGGGGCAGCGGCGCGTGTGTGTGTGCGCGAAAGTGGTGTGACGCAACGCAGCGCGGCACTCGGTCGCCTTACGTAACCTGCTTGCCGGCTCTGCGCGCCTGGTATCCTATCCTGCTTGACCTTTGTACGAGTATAGTGGCGCACTAATTTATAAAATTTTAAGCTAAGTACGGTTTCGTAATAACGGGTCCTGTAAGATTAGTCACAATGTTTTATATTGGTACTCCACGTTTTATATAAATGGCAAAAAAAAAATTTTTTGCCATTTATATAAAAACAAACATACAGTTCGTCTTTTTTGTTAAGTCCTAGCTACTGCATAGACTTACATAAAAACTAAAGGAAGATGTCATTGCAGGTCTGATGCTACTCTGCTGAGGCTTAAGATCACTGACGGGCAGTGTTGTGCATCATTAGGGAAGTATATTATGACATAATCGCCACACTGGATTGACGATTTACTGTCGCCCTGTTGGTATGGTTTGACCACTATGGTTTGCTTGATTGACTGGACCAACGGAAGAATACTCGCTACTAGGAGGCGGTGGTAACGTCCTGAAGCCATCAAGACTCTTGACTCTAAATTCGTTCAATAATACCGGAGTTTTTCTAGTTCATTTTTTATTCAAACTTGATCAATTCTTTACATTATTTTAATTTGATCGTGATCATTAGTAAGTAAAAATAAAAATCAGCTTCCGACAACGTAACTGACCGTAATCTCATGGTAACGTCAAAAGCGTACCGCATAAAAAAAACAATAGTGACAATGGAACGCGCCAGTCACTGACCGCTAACAGATGATCTGGCACCGTCGCACCTCATCGACACATGGTAATATCTCAATTTCGGATCAAATTTGACCTACTGGCTGTTTTTTAGAATGCAATTTTTTGCTTGAGTTGTGTTAATGTAGACATTTATCAAGAATTGTGTAGGTACTGGTAGAGCTCCAGTGACGGAGCTCGCGGGCGTAAGCACCACTGCATTATCTAATTTACTTGCCGCTAAATGGTAGTATTCAGCACTATCGTGTTCCGGTCAGGTGGTCAGTGCAGTCATCACTTAACATCAATGTAAACTGCATGCTTGTTTGCTACTTCCATTACATAAAAAAGGTATATCGATGGCTTTTGGTACTAATAACACAGTGTTAATATAACTCTTATAAGAACTTTTTAGTGAATTCTTAACAAGTTCACAGGTTTAATATAATAAAACAAGTCATGATATGTGGACTCTAGGACTGAGAACTCCTTACACTGTGCTAATACATTATTTATCAAACATTTTGAAGTTGCCAAGATGTACTGGATAAAAATAAATAATATGATTAAAGTTAAAAGAAAATTGGGTGATTAATTTTAATAAGTTTATGTTTAAAGTGAGTGGCATTTGACAACTTGTTTGATTAGGTACCATTAAGGTAATCGGCTATTGAAATATATTAAATATAACAATAACGTGGGAACTAAGACAACCGTCGTTAATAATATTACATGTTAACGTCTGTATAATCATAAAACATCTAATCAATAAGCGTCTACTGTTATGAAAAAAATGCTGTTAAGATCTTAAATTTGCTATACAAACTTTAGGTGGGAGCTAATTGGTTAATTAATATAACATGACTGTTTTACACAAAAATTATTAAATAATTTGACGAGCAAAGATAAATTATAATTTCAGTAGTTTTCATATTATTAAGCTTAATCAGTATATATAAGTTTTTCAATTGTATCATGCCCGAAATATACATACAAACACTTAAACAATATGTTCATAGAAAAGATAACCGATAACGGGCGAGATCGAGACGTAATTAATCCATAAGCATTTTTGAGTGAAGTACAAATATGAGAATGACTGCAAGAGTCTTTTTTATTTTATGATGGTCGCAAACAAGCATGCAGTTAACATTGATAGCAAGCGCATACTGTTGTATTACTGTTAGACATCCACACAAACACTAATGTCAACATGCAGATGCGCTGCCACTCCTGAGGCTGAGGTTTCGCCTTGTTGATAGTTCTTACGAGACCATTGCCATCTAGCCGGCACATGACAGAACTGAACACACCCATTTGGCGGCAGATAGATTAGGAGATGTGGTGGTGCCTCCGCCCTGGAGTGGAGCTCCGACACTATCACTCTCCCACCAGTAATAATCATCATCAATTATTGTCATCGTCATCTGTCTACTCATGCAAAGCTTCAGTGTGAAGCAGGTATAAAGCGCAGTACACAATAGCGAGATGATCTAAGTGGGCCGCCATCGCGCATCGCTCCTCAAAGCGCAAGGTCGAGGTCACGCTACTGTTATATTTCATGATATATTTACATCCCACGCTTTATTGTTCACTCGCACTTGCATCGCTCAAGTTCAAGACTTACTCGTGATTCTACAAATTGTGTCATCTGTATTGCGTGTGCGCACATTATACACGTGTGTGAGTTATTGCTGACATGTGAAACTTCAAAATTATAAACTACAACCATAGATAAATACGTGATTTCAAAAGTACACACACCGAGGAAAAACTCACAAGATTTGAAATAAGATTGATGAAAAACATTCGATTCATCCAACAACTTCCATATACTCCGACTAAATACCTAAGCTAATAATTAAGGTGGTGCAATAACACAATATGGGTAGCAGCGTTCTACAATAAAACTACCGGCAGTAATTGCAACAACATCAGTGATTCTTCCTTCATGTGAGGTATCGCTTGCGCATTGTTAATGAGATCTTATATTTTTCGTCCTCATAGACATATGAACGAAATCGCAAGCAGTTTTGATTAAAATCAAGATTTAGTAATAATTTAAAACTAACCACGTTGCTCAACAACCATTACAATGTTAATTAATTTAATAAATTATGGTATACTCTTGTAAATATGAATTAATTATCTGTTAGTATATTTTTTCTTCATGTAAATAATTAAATTTTAACTAACATCAAAAAATATAATAGTTAATTGTTTTACTACGATTTTATATATAAAAATCAACTCCGAAGCGAATCAGCCTGTGTTAGTCAGTGGCAGTAGCTCATTACTGATAGCTTGGAAGTCATAGATTCGATCTTCGACTCGAGGTATTATTTTATTATCGTTAAACATTTTTTCCAATTAAGAACATTTCCTGTGGTCAAATCCTTCAACTTCGAGAGTATGTCGAGTATGTCTCGAAGTTGAAAGATTTGTCCGATTAATATCGTGACAAAAACTCTAGGTACAACTGGTTACTCATTTTTGATATATTATGCTTGTTTGGTACTGTTGTATGTTATAAAAGGGGCAATCAAGCATACGGTTCACAAGGATGGTAAATCACTATTGCAACCTTCTTATACATTAAATAATAATAATAATAATGGCAACCCATTATACGTCCCACTGCTGGGCACGAGTCTCTCCCCTTTTTAGGGGGAGGCCTGGAGCTTTCTCCACCACGCTGCTCCAATGCGGATTGGTGGAGTTGGGTGGGTTAGTGGCCAACCCGCTGTCGGATGTTTTCAAACCACCCATAAGGCCTCCGACAAGGTTTAACGACTGCTATCTATCGATAGCAACCGGGACCAACGGCTTAACGTGCCCTCCGAAGCACGGAAACGCGCATTTAATTTGCCACTAGCGGTCACCCATCACATTACCCGACCGCGCCCGTAGTGCTTAACCGAGCAGATCGCTTCCGATCTACACCAGCCGCGGGGCCATGCGCGCTTCAAATATCTTATACATTACCTACAAATAATCCGAGGTTAACAACGCATTGCCACGCTTGATGCCTTAGCTGATTCGCGTCTGTGTCCGAAATCAAGGGGCTATACATTATAATCGAACCGGAACACTGTAGTGAAATGCAATGGTAACGCAATAGATGAGGTGCCCACGAGCTAGAACACCGGAGCTCTACCAGAACCTTTCCTGAAGAAAATATTGTGTAATATTGTTTTCGTTTTCGTGCAATTTAGGACCTCATCAGAGTAGGTCTTTGTATGGGAAACTTTTCATAATGAGAGGTTTAAATATAAAATGCAATTAAGGTCAGCCATTCTTCATCACGCACAAAGGGGCAGATGTCAGAGATGGATGCGGCCAAGGGCTTTGCTCAGTTAAGAGCCAATTAGTTAGTAGTGCCTTGTTTTCGATAGAATTTTAATATTTCTTCGTAATATTCTATGTTAAAATACTGTTATCATCAAAATATTTTTGACATTTAATATTGCTAGAAGGAGCTGATGACAGCTAACAAAAGAGTTGATATTTTGTGAGACTGTTTACAGTATGTTTGTTTTATTAAATAATTTTGTTACGTAGGAACAAAGTTGATCACATGCATACATATCGAAATTCAGATTGCTTCACAAGTCATTCAACAAAATATCGGCCCACTTTCGATTCAAAATGTAAACGTTTGTTTAAATATCATTAAATCATTTTGCGAATAGTAGCGAGCGGCAAATAATGGCTTATTGAGGAATTGCGTAACGCTGACAAGTGGAGCAGCAACTTCCGACCCGCATTCTTGGTCAAAACTGGACCGACCGGACGCCGGATGCAGTTACAAAGATTCACATTTCAGCAGGGTTAAAAAAAATTATCTCTAATACGATCGCCCGTGTCTGTCTGGTTAGGTTTCAACTCGTAAACAGTACGTGACAACCCTAATAGCTCTACATATACACGGATGCACTTGTTTACGTCTTTCGCATATTCATTAAAAAATGTTGACACATGATGCTAGTCACTGGTCACATATAATGTCATTTAATTTTCCTGTTCCGAGCGCTTCCGACAGCAGACTTTGTCATTACATAAAACCTACCTCCGTGGCTTAGAACTGTAAGCGATATAACTCGAGTTTTCGGATTCGATCCCGTGTGTTGAATGTGACACATGCAGCTGCAGTGTTGGAGCTCGAGACCATAGGCACCACCGCGTTACTTGATAATAATATATCTGCCTCTGAATAGTAATACACAGCGCTATCGTTTTCGAATTAGATGGTCATTTATGGCCGTAATAACTATCACTGAGACAAAACAACTTAGGCCTCAGGAGGCTACACATCTGAATTTACATCTTTACAGATTTTGTGTAGCTGTGTATAGGCTGCTGTATTAGCTTACCATCAATGTGAACTGCATGCTTAGTTAGCGCCATTATATATGCAATCTATTTTCCTTAGTACTAGAAGTGGCAAACAAGCATAGAAGGCACATGTCCGGAATGATCGTAAGCAAATAGGTACTTTAGCGTACCGTACGTCCTTGAGCACTTACATAGAAACTCAACCACTCGATGAATATATACATGCAAACACCCACGATTCGCCAGTTACGTTTTTGGTTCATGTTTACGGACCTTTTAAATAAAAACCATCATAGCATCATGGGTACAGTTAAAGGCATAGGTAGTTAAAGGTTGCCGACGGTGATGAGGTTACAGACGACATTAGTGTACGCGAGCACGTGTGTGCGTGTCGCAAGTGCGCGTGTGTAGGCTGCGCACGCGCCGCGAAGGATGCGCCGTATGACGTTAAGGATTCGCTCTCACTCTCACTAATTGAATTTAGGAGTGCATTCAACATATAATACTAATGCATTTGTTTTGCATGAATTACGATACAAATAAATATATTTATTTAAAAAACAATAAAATGTACACAGATAAACAAATGTATTTTGTGTCATACGTGTCCCTTGGTACCTGGCTCAGTAGTCTAGTGATAGCGGGCAGGCTACTACTGGGGTGTCCGGTTTGATTCCCGGGTCACGGGCTCTTAGAGCTAAAGGTGTAAAATCTTTTGTCACTGGTTCTAATGGGATTTTTCCATTTTCTGGCAGTTTCCCTGTACCTCCGAATTTGGTGATGTGTGCTACGAATCGTGCATGTTTGCATGTATGCTTGAATGCACGCATGTGCCCTTCGGGGATTACAGGCGTGTAGTTACGACCGTAAAATGTATGACAAAATCACAACTTACGGCCATAAACACGTTGTTTTCATACATTGATGTTATCTGTGAGCCGATGATCTGCGAGCCGCGAATGTGTGGTCACGGTGAGTAACGGTCCACCGTAAACTGCACTGTTTACGACGAGCCTTTGACTTTGCCTCCACTAATACACGATGTATTGCTTCATTTCAAAAGTTCAGTTGTTGAGAGTAACATTGTAGAAAATCTACAATTCATTTGTATATTCACCACTTTGTTTTAATTATACTGTAAATTGGGAGTTAGTTGTAAAGATTTAGAGAAGGTTTATGGTGTCTGTGTTTGAGATTAATCCGGCAATGTCGGATTAAGTATTAAGTAAGAAATTCGACACTTTTATGATCATTTAAATAAATAACTAACTTCTTCTTCTACTCGTGTCAATGGCCTGTCATAGTCATACTCTAGCGGACAAAAAATTTGACAATTTCACAGCGGCACCCGTAGCCTCCATTAGGTCTCTTCTTGTGCAACTGTTGGGGCACAGTGGGCAGGAGAGCAGATGTATCATATCCTGCTTTGGAGCACCGCAGTCACATTTTGGTCCCGACAAATAGCCCCATCTAGCCATGTTTGATCTACAACGACCCACTCCGGTGCGTAGTCGGTTTAGCGTTCGCCAAATAGGTCATTGCAGATTGGAACCCAAAGGAAGAGTTTCCGAAGGTGAGACGTAGTCCGGAGGGACGGAATATTTTGACCTCCAAAGATGTCGTTTAGCCTCAGTTGGAAAACCTGTTGCTGGTTCTGTGCAGCTTAGGAAACTCTTACGGCTTTTCAAACGGGCTATAGGCTTTACGTGACCGAACAGTGGATGTCGAGGGTCATTCTCCTGTTGGCGCTTTTCAGTTCCACATGCAACCTGTCTACGGACATCTGGGGGGGGGCAATACCTGCAAGGGGGTATAACAGGTTCAGGGGTGTAGGTTTTAAACATCCCGTTATTGTTCTGCAGGTCACATTTAGGGCGACGTTTATTTCTCTAGCATGGGCAGAGCGGTGCCACACTGGACACGCATACTCGCCTGTAGAGAAACACAAGGCAAGACCTGTGGTTCTTAGAACATTTGGGGATGCTCCCCAGGTAGTCGAAATCAGCCGCTTCAAAATGTTGTTTCGCGTTCTAATTTTATTTTTTAAATTAAAACAATGTGGCTTAAAGGTTAGCGTCCTATCTAATGTAATCCCCAAATAGCGCGGATGGGAGCAATGCTGAATTCTGATTCCTCGCCATGACAGGTCCAATGTTCGATTGATCTCACGATTACGTAGATGGAAAACACATGACTGGGTTTTGGCAGGAATTGGCCTGAGGGCATTCTCGCCATAGTACTTATCAAGTGCTTCCAAAGCAACTGTCAGCTTCTGTTCGGTGTCTTCAAAACGAGTTGATTGAGCCGCTAGTGCAAGATCGTCAGCATATAGGAAGTGTCTTGTATCCGGTAGCACGGGCTGATCATTTGTATAAATATTGAACAGCGCTGGAGCAAGGACACTTTCTTGTGGTAGACCATTTTTTTGACATCGCCATCGACTTTTGGAGTGATGTAGATGTACTTGAAATCTTCTGTTGTTTAAAATTTCCCGGAGGATGTTCGTAAAACCGAGATCATTTGTTATCTGATGAACTTTTACGAGAAGGCGTTTAATGTTTACAGTATCGTAGGCTGCAGACAGATCGACAAAAACTACTCCAGTTACCCTGCGTTCTTCAAAACCATCCTCTATATGCTGCGTCAGGCTGAGGGTTTGGTTAGTGCACGATTTACCCGGACGGAAGCCAGCCTGCTGGGGAATAAGACATGGTTCAGAAACTGCTGTGAGACGGTTCAGAAGAAGTCTTTCGAAAAGTTTGTAGGTATGGCATAGAAGCGCAATAGGACGGTAGCTTTTAGGATCTTCCGGACATTTACCGGGCTTTAGTAGAGCCACAACTTTAGACTTCCTCCATTGCTTGGGAATTTTAAGTTTAATTACGATTATTCAACTTTTCGAAAGTTTTCCAGTCTTTAGTATTTTTTCCAAAGATAGGTTACAACCTTTGCAATATAGGTTAAAAAACTTGCGAGTCATGGGTGTTTGCATGTATGCTTGAATGCACGCATTTACTCCTGCTTACTCCTTCGAGGAATATAGGGTCAAAGTTACATAGATTATATTATCTTAAACAGTTTGAGAATTTCGAGCATTAAGTAACTAAAATATTACGATAATTTATGATCGCTCAATTTAGTGTCAATGTGAGATAAAAAAGCTTCTTTGGCAACAACCCTTTTTACGTCCCACTTCTGGGCACGAGTATCTCCCTCTTTTGGGGAAGCCTTCTTTAGTTTCCGGAAAAAACAACAATTTGTGTGGTTTTACGTTATTTTTGATGACCCGTTTAGTCCAGCGGTGTAAGACGACCGTTGATTCGAAAGGTCGCGGGTTCGTTCCCCGCACCGGGACATATATTTGTATAGCCTACAGATATTTGTTTCATGTCTGGCTGTTTAAGTAAGTGTTATGTGTGTAGAACAGCACCTAAGACACAGGTTTATACCTAGTGTGGGGCTGTGAGTGTAAGCGTATTTATTATTTACTTTTCTACAATAAACATTGTTTGTATTTATTTTAATGCGACCAACAAGATCCGTTCAAAATTAGCATGTAACTCTATTTATTGGTTTCGTTCTGCAGTTTTTCAACGCAACATCAAAAGACTAGGAAGCGTCTTTCATCAAGTATTACATGAAGTAAGTAAGAGCGCGCGCTCGCCTCCGCGTTTTGAAACGCTCTGCAATCGCCAGCTAATGTCGGCGCAGACGATTGCTCCTGCTTGCAACATTATACACACGACGTTTACTTTCAGTATAAATATATCAAAAATAATGCTCGAAATTCTCAAACTGTTTAAGATAATATAATCTATGTAACTTTGACCCTATATTCCTCGAAGGAGTAAGCAGGAGTAAATGCGTGCATTCAAGCATACATGCAAACACCCATGACTCGCAATTTTTTTAACCTATATTGCAAAGGTTGTAACCTATCTTTGGAAAAAATACTAAAGACTGGAAAACTTTCGAAAAGTAGAATAATCGTAATTAAACTTGTTCCCGGCCCGGTGATCGAACCTCAAACCTCATTGTAGCAATAGTGGTCTACTACCACTAGACTAGAGGGCAAAAAAATACTTTAAGATTTCACAATGTCTTTCTGACTACTAGTTACTAAAACGTTAAATAATATGTAACTATAAATATACATCTGTATTTATCTGTATATCATAAAGAGTTATTTATTATTCAGTGAGTATGTTCTATTCTCACTAAGCTCCGTATCATGGAAACCATGTAGTTTCCACATACGCAAAAACGGACACGAAATAAACGTCTGTAGGCCTCATGGATATATTAATAGTGATGCCTGTATATCGACCTCTTGACCTCTCGGAACACGCACTAGATCGCGCATCATTGGGCCAACCACTGGGACTCGGGACTTCGGGAGCTTCGATGTCAATATCATTATCTGTGCGTGTAAAAGTACTTCCGCGCTAAAATTGGATTTCATAGTAATTATTTGCCTTTTCAGGAGAATGCTTATACTATGCCTACAGTTTTTTAAGAGAATTATTTAAAAAAAAAAACGTTAGGCTATCTGTGGTAGAAATAAGATTATTAATAGATAATTGCGGCCTACAAATAAATGTTTACGCTAATTATAGGTTCAAGGTTTTATTATCGCAACGTTCTTGTATTTAGATTTACTCTGACCACTTCACTGGAATACACCAAAGCCAAGCAAATGTACACGTCCCCAAGATTTGTGTTGTAAATAAAAACTTTATGTATATTATTTAATCTGTTTGACCCATTTACCGGTCTATATAAACTGATATAAAAAACTAGCATATCATAACTTAACTTTATGGTACGACCTAGAGGAATAAAGTTGTACAATAAAAAAAAAATCTTTATATACCTATGTTGGCAAAGTTCAAGATTATAATATATAAGTTATACAGCACTTAATCAGGCGATTAACCTCTGCACATTACATAACGGAAGTTTAGTTGTAATTATAAATGTAACTTCACGCATGTATTCCTCGAATGGGTAGACATATATATATATAATTTAAACATACAAGAAAATGCTTATGATTCTCCAAATACTTATTTATCCCATGTAGTAGGCGAGCCTTTTGACTCGATCGAAATCAAAGTATGGCACTGGATACTTTCAAATAATGGAATAATCCCAATAGAAGCTGCCTTCTTTATCTGTACTGAATTCGATTCCCGGTGTAGCAGGAGTAATTATTAAAATAAATTGCCTGGCGATACTTGAAAAAATATTTGTTTACGCTTTTATATCAACTCAACATTAGTTCTTATATTAGGAGTACATAATAAGACGGATACTTAAAGCAAAAACAATTCAGAGCATGTTATTTTACAGTACTTAAATATGAAGCCAGAATTACACTAAAAATATTTCATTTAAGCTAACATGTGGCACCTAATGATGAGGTAATTAATTATTGTAATCAGTTTCGTTCAACATTTTAATATTAATCTGACCTAGTTGGAACATTTTTTTGATTACGCTTGTAGAAGCTCAAGGTGACATGTTCTGCCAACCCTGCATGATACAGTTACCGTAATGAGTTGCAACACGCATTCCTCTACTTGGATGTAGAGTTTGCGTAACGCACCGCGTTTGTTTCTTTAAATCGAGCCGTAATCGAATATCAGCGAACACAAAAACGTGTTATGTAATGAGGAAATATATTCATTAACGACGCTACTTTACGTCTCTACACTTGTATACTAAAAATGTTTACATTTTATACTGGCTCTACATCTCTACGTTTACTCTATGCTGATTGTTGCGAATTGCTTCTTGTAATAGCGCTTATTAAACCATGTTTTATTACGTGTCACTGATCCGAATAATTACATATACATTGTCATTTGTGGACAAACTAGTGTTTTATTTTTACATAAATATGCGATATAATATTGATCGCCAGTAATTTCTAGTAAAATACATAATAATTTATAATCATTACAGAAACTTCGAGAGCTGCCCGCGAGTCGCCGCAAGTGAATGTTGCGTGTGTTGTCAAACTGGTCATGAATAAGGTTGTAGAGTATGGAAATATAATTACTGGTGAGGTTCCTAAAATTATACACAATACACGTTGCATGTGGCGTAATTAAACATATTAATTAAAATGGCAAAGAAAATCATAATAATATATCATTTTCCAATTTAAATAATTCGATGTTCTAATTACCAAAATATTATTGAATACGATAAAATAACTAAATTTATATCGATTTTACGGATTTTTGACACAGATAAGATATTGAATTAAAATGATGATGATGAATGATGATGCTTTCAACTTCCGTGACCCTGGGTACATTTTAGTTCAATATACGCGAAAGAGATTTATAGTAATAGTTTTATTTCAATGGAAATTGCGAGCTGCAATAATCTGAGGATACATCATATCAAAATGTTGTCTCTACATTATATAGAGAAGAAGATCAATAAATGAATTGAAAAATAATTTAGCGCCTCCCGATGTGCGTCACACCAACACGACACGTGTGTGTGTGTGTGTGTGCGCGTGTGTGTGTGTGTGCGGTGACAAGTGACAAGTGACATGTCTGTGTGTTCACCGCTAACGACACTTTTTGCGCGCGCGCGGAAGAGAAAACATTATTAATTTTAATAAAACGTCGCTGACCTTCATCGATCATATATAATTTATACACCTTTCAGATTATTTATTTAATTTTGTAACTTAATAGTTATTTAGACTGTATCTAGAGGCCAGCTAGAATGAAGTATAAGCTAGGATTACGTAAGTATTTTTTTGGCAAAGTATTAAATAGCTTTATTAAGAGACTATTGAATCATTGTTTCTTTAATGACATACACCATAAATGGTAAAATTCAAGTCTACTACAGTCGGATGCTTTCAAGTGATCGTCATTATGAATATCGTGTTGGGAGGGCTGTACCCTACTCCACTTAACTCCGAGAGTAGGACAGGGGCTGTAAAAAAGGTAAACAAGTGAACCGAGGCAGGGAGCAATGTTACCGGCTTACTTCGCAAATAGTTGTGAGTGGTGTGTATTTAGTAATTACAAAATGTATGTAATTGGCGGTTACATCGGTTAGGTAAGCGAGTTAAGCGAGGTGACGGGTAGAGGCAGTAGGTAATGGATGGAAACAGGGTTGCCAGTGAGAGGCTTTTTTGCTAGCATGCGACCGGTTCTACTGGACTTATCTCAGATATTTATGGTGATTGGACATAATTTTGAATACAAAGTAGACAAGCGTAATTTTTACGTATGAGTACGATTTTTTGTCCTCATGGACAAATATTTTTTATTGTTCATTTAACTTTTTTGTTGTCATGAAATTAGACTTGCATTTAAGTTGTCACATTAAATATAACAGATTACAATATACTGTAATATATATTATGTACTCAATAGTTAAAATTTGATGGTTGGTTATAAGCAAATGAGATTGGCATATGTTGAGACAGTTAGTAAATAGGATGCATCAGTCCATGGGGCGGGAATCGAAGCGGTGCCTCGGAAGACAGTGGAAAGTGGCGAATGTGTGCCGCCACGTAACCGCTCGCCCGCCGCGGTCATTGTAACACTATTGCAATCTAATCGAAATCGGTTGGCCAACCCGCGCGCTTTCCATTTCGTTCGAAACCAATGTTCCACCGGCGGCCACCGCCGCCGTCCGCCGGCCGACCGCCGCCTGACCGCCGCCGTCCGCTGACAGTCGACCGCCGCCGAATGTCGCGCGTCCTTGGCCGCTCCATTCGACACAACACGCTAATTGATACCACTCTACAATTTGATAAACTTTGTTTGCCAACAAATTACTGCTCGATTATTCGATAAAAAATCACGACTCGATCTCGATTTACACTATTTTTAAGTATCCTTGACCGGCTTGTGACAGTTCCAGTTTGATTCGATTTAATTGTAATTGCCCAAAGTTAATTTGGGACCCGTTGAATGTGACAAAAAATGATTGAAGTTCTTTTTGTTGCTGAATTGTTAAAGTTTGTACAAATAATTTTTGAATTGACAGCGGACTTCATAAACGATAAGTTTCATTAAAAAACACCTCCACAAATGAATAAATTATTGAGGTCAATAGGGTTGATGCGACCCCAGGTCCCGTGACCTTGACCCACAACGGAAGTGCCGGTGGCATACACTCGAGATGAGACGGAGAGAGGAGAGGGACGGTCCGCGTGTGTTGACGCGACACCGACCGCGACTCCGACTTACGTAACTGACGTAACATCCGTCACCGACGCAACACAACACATTACTTCACCCGCTTCATTCGGTTCAAACGATCATCATAGCAGAATTATTTAAAAAATCGTAATATGATTACACGTAGGTATTAGATAAAACTGCTGTGAGTTTAGTGAAAAACAATCACAAATTTAAACATGTAGTTATTTAAAAAAAATATGTCAATCAAATATATGTTAACGGGCGTCGTAACACTTCGAGATGTAGCGGTCAACAGGTATCGGCGACAAGTGAGTCAAGCGGAAAGTCCAAACACTCCTTACCGCATACAGTCAGACATTCCGAATGCAAATGTCGCGATGATTAGATGCATAATCGATAGCGTGAGGGAAGATCGACGCGCCATTGTGATCGCCGAGTTATGTAAATGCGATACCTTCGTGCACAAAATAATTTTCATACCAGGAACAGACGTGAAAGGGTCTGACCTCGGGTCTCCTTCACTTTCGAAGCCACAAAAAATCACAAGCGTTTCGGCTTCGTCGAAACTCTGAATGGTCCGTGGTCGCGCGTCTTCCTTCAGAGGTTCGTCGAGGCGGCGGTAAGACGGAGGCGGGTACGTTACCGGGGTGCGATCGGCACGTGGCGAGGAGGGCGGCCGGGGACGCGTGTGGACGGGACGAGCGCGCGGCACTCAATGAGGCTGGTGGCGGCGAGCGGCGCCCGCGCACCCGCCACACTCCCCCTCCCCCACCCACGCCACACCCGCCGCACCCGCCGCACCCCGCCACACCACCACGAGACGTTTCCGCGCCTGAAAGTCCGTTTCCGCGGATATCGATGACTCTACAACACTATCTAACCGCGTGCGCGATTGCAGCTCACTACAGATTGGTAATAGTTAATTGATTTTTGTAAACATTGTTCTTACAGTTTAACCTCTTGAGCTGCAGTAAAATATGACAATCGATTTCATATTGTTCGTGGACGATATCGTCCACGGGTAGCTCAACCTATTAAGTAGTTTGGTTATTGTAATCGAAATTAACTTGTGTGATGTAGTATTTCGAAGGAATATATTGATCGATTAAATTGTTTCTGCTAAAGTTAAAAGCGCCAATGTTTTTTGTTGACGTGTTTTACTATAACTGATAAAAATATGGAGACACGAGGCTGCAATGGAGCTTATAAAAATGTTTAAAATGATCTACTCTACTGTGAAATAATCTACAAATAATTACTTTAGTTCCGCTAAAAACAGTTATCTTGGTGTATGCGTTTTTTATCCTTTTGTTGTTTTATCAGTTTTGTCTCGGAACAACGATGATGCAATAATCTAGGTTATGCAGCGAGCGCTGGCTTTAGGGGGAATTAACAGTCTAGTATTTATCACGAGCCGTGGACAATGTCGAGTAGATTGACTTTGACCATAATTGGGTCAGCCCGCAATGATTTAAACATTCTCGGTTCATTTTGTCGAAACGCTTAAATGTCAGGTCATTGAGATAGTTGTACGTAAATGTATGACCATGTAAGGGAGTGTGAAGGTATTTTATTTTTAACTAGATGCTCCCCTGGCTACGTCCGTGCAAATCAGGTGGCTGATGTCAGCAGATTCCCAATTGTGGAGCTCACTGCTGCGTCTTCGTCAGATAGTTATATGTCGGCTTATAGTTAGAGGCTTAATATCTGTAGATTTAATTGATTAGAATCAGAATCAGACATTTGTTTATTCATTTAAGATGACAAGCACTGCTTATAAAACGTCCTAAATAAACAAAATTAATATAAATAAATTAAATGTCACCCTAGGAGTTTGAAACTTGTTACACGTTCGTTTTCTTTAGATTAACTCGTTCTTTTTCTTTAGACTGTGGTAATAGACTGTAAACCTATTATTAGCTATCTGAGATAGTACGTAACCGGCGTGCGTGTTTGAGTGTATGCTTGAATGCTTGCATTTACCTCTGCCTAACCCCTTCGGAGCATATAGGCGTGTTACTTTTCTAATTTTGATGGGCAGCAGTATTCACACGTTATAAAATAAATGTAGCCTAATGCCTGATTCGAAAGAAGATTTTTAAAGTGTTTAAGAAAATTAAAAATGTGTTATTTTACAAAAATAACGATTGTTCATTGAAATAAAACTAGTTTTCGGATTTATCTCGCGTATAATAATAATAATGGCAACCCATTATACGTCCCACTGCTGGGCACGAGTCTCTCCCTTTTTTTTGGGGGGAGGCCCTACGGAGAACGCTACGCAAGGCGTTTGCGAAATATATGGAGGAAGCTGCACATAATAATTTTTCAAACTGCTGTCAGACGATTACCACCTCAGTCTGCCCGAGACCACGGAAGCTAAAAGCGACCTAAACGTCGGGTTCGATTTTAAATAATCATTTTAGTTTAATATATGCGAGATAAATCCGAAAACTAGTTTTATTTCAATGAGTGCAGCTCGCGAAAGCCTAAGAACATATAACGATTGTTGTATCAATTTTCATCAAAATAATATCTTACTTCGTTTTATTGAAGGGACGGCCAAACTCAATATGGTGTTAAGCAAAAAATGTACAACAAAATCTGGTATAAGGTAATATTTAATTCACCGGTGAAATTATGAATAAGATGGAAATGCCAATGCTCACATCACGGTGACATTGAAACTTAGGTCTCAGGGGGCAACGCATCTGCATTTTGACCTCTGGTTTTGGTTGAGATGTAGAGAGAGCTGCAGGCTGCAGTCAATACTTAACATACTTTTTTTTTTTTTTTTTTATTTATTTAGGACAACAAACAATTACACTCATAAAGTAACAAGGACAATTACTCGGTACATAATTTTACAAGGAGCGTAATCAACCCCGTTGTCCACAAATTAACTAGTAGGACATTTTAGGGTAGCGGTGTGAAAATACAAAATCATTTTTTTGAACAAAAAAAAAATAACAAAAAGAATACACCACAGATGTTAACACAAAGTAAACAATATTAATCTTACATTATGCTATTATTAATGTTCTGCATTACATTTAGAACATTTCGCTTAAATGCGTTAGGTGACGTTTCAAAAAATTCTACCTTAGTGAAATATTTGTTATATTGTTTCATGAGTCTTAACACTTAACATCCATGAACTGCATGTTTGTTTGTATCCCCAGATCTTTCTAGATCATTCCAGTTTCTTTGACTGGAGACCTCATTTCATCGCCTGCCGTCGCCGAATCATTATTGAAAAAAAAAAATGTACATCAAAGTAAAGCTATATTTAATTTTAAGTTAGTTAATACTGCGGATGTTATACAGGCCTTTAAGTCTATTAATATTAAGAACACAACTGATTTATGGGGCTTATCTGTAAAAGTTGCATATAAAATAATGGATGTGATTGCACCTTACCTAGCGGCTATGTTTAATAATAGTATTGTAAGTGGTATATTTCCTGATCTAATGAAACATAGTAAAGTTATTCCATTATTTAAATCCGGTAGTACAAGTGATCCCACAAACTTTAGACCAATTTCTGTACTACCTGTCTTAAGTAAAATTTTTGAAAAACTTATTTTAATTCAACTACTTGCACACTTTAACCATCATAAACTTTTACATTGTCGACAGTTTGGATTTACTAGGGGTCGTTCAACTACCGATGCAGGTGTTGAACTTGTCAAACACATTTTTGAAGCTTGGGAAAAATCACATAATGCACTAGGGGTATTCTGTGACTTATCTAAAGCATTTGATTGCGTTCAGCATGAAACATTGGTCAGAAAGTTATATCACTACGGCCTTCGAGATACCGCTCTCGAGCTTATGACTTCATATTTAAACAATAGAAATATGTGTGTTGATCTAAATGGGACAAGATCTCCCGAGACTTCAATGGATATGGGGGGTCCCACAGGGCTCTATTTTAGGGCCATTTCTTTTCTTAGTCTATATTAATGACTTACCCTACATTATCAATGATGGCCAAGAGATGGTATTGTTTGCTGATGATACTTCTTTAGTGTTCAAAATTAAAAGACAGGAGGTAGATTTTGACTGTGTAAACAATACTCTCTCTAATATAGTACATTGGTTTAGCGCCAATAACCTTTCGTTAAATAGCAGTAAGAAAAAATGTATTAAATTTACTACTCCTAACGTAAAACAGGTTGAAACCAATGTTAAGATAAATGAGGAAGTATTGGAGATCGTAGAGTCCACGGTATTTCTGGGCATTTCCGTGGATGCGAAATTGCAATGGGGTCCCCATATTGCCAAATTAGCTAATAGACTTAGCTCGGCAGCATTTGCTGTGAAAAAGATTAGACTATTAACAGACGTCGAGACGGCTCGCCTTGTTTATTTTAGTTATTTTCACAGTATAATGTCCTATGGCATTTTGCTATGGGGAAATTCCGCCGACGTCAACACTATTTTTGTACTGCAAAAGAGAGCTGTCCGGGCTATCTACGGGTTGAGTCCGAGGGTATCTCTTAGAGATAAATTTAAAGAAATAAATATTCTGACTGTAGCTTCGCAATACATTTATGAAAATATGTCCGTAAAAACATTAATGAGTTTCCTACAATAGGTAACAATCACAGTATACATACTAGGAACAAATACAAGTTGTCCATGCATGCAACGCGGCTGAATAGGGTCAGTAATTCTTTTAGAGGTCAATGTATACGGTTCTTTAATCGAATCCCCAAAAACGTTCAAAGTCTATCGATCAATAAATTTAAGAAAGTAATGAAAGAACGTTTATATAAATGTAATTACTATAAGACCAGTGATTATCTTAATGATAATACGTCTTGGGATTATAGCGATCGCTGCCAGGCTATTTCATGATCCTGTGATTTCGTGTATTCAGTAATTAGTATCTACTATTGTTAAGGGTTGAATAATGTGAATACCCTAGCTGAAAATGAATTCCATCTTTTATTTTGCCGTATGCATATCCGGAACAGTCATGCACGCTTAAATGTCTTTGCCTTTGGCGGCGTCGTGTGGCGGGTTGCTCACTTCCCTCTAAAATGGTCGAGGAGGGCAATGGCTGTCACATGCGTCATACTCGTGAACGGGTGCTGTTGGTGGGGACTGGTCTGTTCTGGGTAGCAGGGGCTACATCACATTTAGTAGATAGCAGTTTATTTGCATCTATGCTATGGACGTTGACATTATTTGATTTTTCACGATAATCTGTACTAGATTTAAGCTCTCATTTAAAAGAGCTCTTACTGAGTTTGTTGGGTAGCGGAGTTCTTCTCAGTAGTGACTGCACTTGGAACTCTGCTAAGTGAATAACATTGATCTTGACGAATAAGTTTTTCTTTTTCTTCATTTATTATCATTGAAGGAATTGAAAAATTTTACGATTATTATGTTTTAACCAAATAGTTTAAATTTTAATTTTTAACTAACTATTAATATATGATTTTGCTTTTACTATATGTAATGGTTATTCGCTCTAGGTAGTTTATGATTTATTGACGTTTTGAAAGTATCTGGAAAGATCTATTCGAAATAAAAATATTTTCTATTCTATTCTATTCTATTTTTTGCGTCCAAACACTAACTAAAATATTGAATATTTCAGACTTGTACAACGAACAATTAACAATGGCTGGTTATTTCAGTGCAGTAGGTCATCACCAAATTATAAACAATTTATAATATTTGCAGGTCATTTGTAACCAGCACGTGGTCGTCACGGCCCGCAGCTCACGGCCCGCGGCCCACGACTCGCGGCTCGCGGCGTCGCGCGGGCCTTGTGCGCACCCACTTTCGTCATATCGCTAACAATCAGTCTAGCCTTTTGTCTAGAGCGCGGACAATGTTTTAGCCCCAGTTTATAACTAACTTTACCAGACATTAGAATTTTCGCGAATGTGAATGGTTGCAAAGGCCCAGGAAGACCAAGACTGACCTACCATGACCAAATAGGTCAAGTTCTGTCTGATGGTGTGGTCAAAAGTCTTAGGAATCGGCGTGCATGTATGAAGAGAATGATGAAGGTAGACGAGGCACGGGAGGTATGTGAGGTATGTTAGGGACCTGTCGTGAAGATACATATATATACCAGACATTAGAATTTCAAGTCGTTTTTTAATGTCATCAAATTGGCAAACAAGCATAAGGTGCAAATGAAAAATTAATGGTTAATAAAAATTATAGGCCTCAACTCCTTCTTTTCCTCATTTATTTTAAAATAAAGTTTTTGTAGATTTTGAAGATAATTAATATTTTTTTTAATGTAATGGAAGTGGCAAACAACCTTGCACCACATTGATGTTAAGTGATGACTGCAGCCTATAGACACCCACACAAAGACCAAGGTCAAAATGCAGATGCGTTACCACTCCTGAGGCCTAAGGTGTTACGCCTCTGTGCAGGAAATTACAGGGCCGTAAAATTTAATTATTATTCATTTATATTATTCTGTGATTATTGTTTTTATAAGTGGTTATTGACTATTTCAGAGTTTGCTAGAGAAGTTAGGAAAGTTCTATAGCCTTATAATATATACGCTTACACTCACAGCCCCACACTGTATATAAACTTGTATCGTGGGTACTGTTGTTCACACACAAACACCCAGACCCGAGACAAATATTTGTCCCGGTACGGGGATCAAACCCGTGTGCCTCGCTTCAAACGGTCGTCACACACCGCTGCCTGGACCTACTGGCTCGTCGATCCTTGATATCTACATAGGGTTCATATAAGTTACCTACTGGCTAATCGTAGATGTTGAAAAAACGTAACTTCACGCCTGTAATCCCCGAAGCGGTAGGCAGAGGTAAATGCATGCATTCAAGCATACATGCAAATACCCACGATTCGCCGGTTATTATATTTAGCCCATGTAACAGGTGGCGAGCCTGTTGATATCTCCGGGCACATTACCAAACTTCGAGGTACTGAGAAATTTCCAGAAAATGGATTAATCCCAATAGAACGAGAGACCTTAACTCCATTATCTCTGATAACCCCCTACCCGAGTATTGAACCAGTAGTAGTGGCCTGCTACCACTTGACTAGTACTAGGCAGTAAATAGATGTTTACATTTTTTTATGTAATGAAAGTGGCAGACAAGCATGCAGTTCACATTGATGTTAAGTGATGACTGCATGCATAAAATATATAGACATCGACGCAAAGACCAGAGGTCAAAATGCGGATGCGTTGCCTCCCCTGAGACTTCAGTTGTTATATCTCTGTGATAGTTATTACGGGGCCATAAATTACCGTCTAACTGGAACACGATAGTGCTGAACACCTCCATTTGGCGGCAGGTAGCTTAGGTAATGCGGTGGTGCCTACCACCTTGATTCATCACTTAACATCAATTGGAACTACATGCTTATTTCCATTTTAACTAAAAAATTTATACCTTTACTTAATTTTTCTAACGGACACTGAACTTTAGTATTTGTAAACTGAGCTGGGGTCTACTCGGTGTTGCAATTATTAATGAACATTGATCAAACATCAAGACAGTTCGACACGCCATTAGCGTATTGTATAACACTCGTGCATTCACCATACGTCGCGCGCCGGCGTCGCCGCCCCACTATAATAATAAACCCATTTATTTTGCTAATGCGGCTTCAGAGGAAATAATACCACTTGGTGTGGGTTCCGTTCTCTATTGTATCATTTCAAAGATTTTTTTCGGAGATATGAGAGAATTGGTTTCGTAAATCTGTACTAATTATTATAAAGCTGAAGAGTTTTTTTTTTGCTTGAACGCGCTAATCTCATAAACTATTGATCCGATTTAAAAAAATCTTGCCGTGTTAGATAGCCCATTAATCGAAGAAGGCTTGAAGCTATACGACGACCCGGTTAGTTCAGCGCTGCGAAACCACCGTTTGATTCGAAGGGTTCGATCCCCGCACCGGAACAAATATTTGTATGGCCTACAGATATTTGTTTCGGGTCTGGGTGTTTGTCTATGTATTGTATGTGTACAACGGGATCTACACCACAGGCTTATATAATATCTAAGGTGGAGCTGTGAGTGTATGCGTATTTTATTTATTATTTATTATTATTATAAGTATAGTTTACATAATTTGAAATAATGTTTCAATGTATTAGGTATTTTCATAAAATTTGTGTAGACTTTGTATAGTAATTGCAGAGGTAATTTCATGAATCCTCAGAAAAAAATACGCTTACACTTTCAGCCCACACTACTTCTAGAAAATGGAGAATCCCAATAGACCAAGTGATAAAGGCTTTTACACGGTTATACCTGATAGCCTCCGATCCGAGAATCGAACAGGATACTAGCGTAGTAGTAGTAGCCTGCTACCACTAGGCTACCGATGTCCCACATCCAAGCGTCGAATTTATCTTTCCGTTTGTGATCTAACAGGAATAAATAACAATTCGGAATATATGAACGACATCCATTCATAACTAATTGACCGCTGTACAACCGACGTGATACAACAATTACAATATTGTTAAGATCATGCACACATCTATACATCTATACTTATAGTATAAGGAGTCAGTTTGTAACTTTAATCTTAATATATATAAATCTCGTGTCACAATGTTTGTCCTCAATGGACTCCTAAACCACTTAACCGATTATAATAAAATTCGCACACCATGTGCAGTTCGATCCAACTTGAGAGATAGGATAGCTTACATCACGCTATGACTAATAGGAGCAGAGCAGCGCGGGCGAAGCCGGGGCGGGCCGCTAGTTGTTTATATGTTTGTGTGTAGGGGCTAATCTTCGAAAATACTGAACCGATCATGAAAATTCTTCAAAAATGTGATAGTAGTAATGTAGGTAACGTTGCACCCGTGCGAAGCCGGGGCGGACCGCTAGTGTGCTATATACAAGTATATAGGTGCCACCGAGGGCTCACAACTCACGTATATTTTCATTTAATTTACATAAATTACATGAATTTTCCTTGAAAATTCTATGTTCACCAAAATGAATGAATTTGTAGCAATAACTTTATTCACGGACCCCTGAACTGAGCAGAATGTTGTTAACTAGTTCGTCTTGAAATCACATTCGTAAACATTATATAATGTGTATTTGCATAATAACACCGCCACACAACTGGAACACTGCAACTTGGCCCTCGGATAGACCACTCCTGGTGGTAGAGCACTAGTGACTCAGCTCGTGATTAACACTACCGCATTAACTTTGCCTTTTTTATATAAGGAAGGTGACAAACAAGCATGCAGTTCACATTGATGTTAAGTGATGACTGCAGCCTATAGACACCCACACAAAGACCAGGTGTCAAAATGCAGATGGGTTGTCACCCCTGAGGCCTTAGGTGACATGTCTCTGTGCTAGTTATTACGGGGCCATACATTACCATCTAATCGGAACACGATAGTGCTGAACACTACCATTTAGCGGCAGATAGGTTAGGTAATGCGGTGGTGCCTACGCTTTCGAGCTCCACCACCAGTAAAGGAGCTCTACCATCAGTAAAATGCCTCTAATCCTATTAACCACTAAATGTTATTGTTCTACACTATCCTACTGCTTTTGGACGGTACTGCAGGAAAAATACGTGATCGTTGCAGAGGTAAAAGATCTTATCCTTCCATCTTTAAGGAGACCTCTAGCTTTATGTAGAGAGAGCTGTGCGACACTATTGTTCGACAATAACCCCTGAACATCTCCCCCCACCCCCCACTTGCATAACTACTACATCTGACTTCAGTATTGTTTAACATAAATTAGCAAATCCAATGACATTTTTATCTATCTTGATAAAATATAGGCTCAGCGCGCGTTGATGTCTTTTGTTCGTAACTGTAGCTTAATGTAACAATTGTGTAATTATTATTGGCGGTATTACCTATATCGGGAAGGGGGGAGGGGGGGCCTCCTCCCAATATAGGTAGGAGGATGTTGTCCATACTATAAACTGTCAAACAAAATATATCGATATGTGTTTTGTATTTATGAGGACCTTAATGTGTTTCAGCTTTATGTTTATTTTCCCAAAGAGTTCAATGAAAATTCCAAAAAATAATATAACTGGACAAAAAGCAAGGTCGGCAATAAATCAATGAAAGTAATTAATTGATGTCGTTCGCCGGAGCACCCGGCGCCGCCTTGACTCCGTTCCACGGCGGCGCGGGAGACTTGAAGTGCTAATCGGAATTTGTCATAGTCACGATTAATACAACCTTTATCTGTCTGCCGCCGAGAGAACTGGACTCCTGAGGTCGCGGGTTCGATCCTCGGGAGACAAAGTGTACGGTGGTAGAGCCTCAGTGACGGAACTCGCCGGCGCCGGGCCGACGCACCACCACGTTCCCTAAGCTACCTGTCGCCGAAGGGTAGTGTTCAGCGCTATCTTGTTGAATGTACCTCCCTGCCATTTCCGGTACAGAGGAATAATATTTTATGTTATCTACAACATACCGTGCTGAACAAATCTGATCATACTACTCTCCCACTGAACTGTAATTATTTAATGAGCAAGTCGGTTTGTCGCTGACCAAGACCATTTTTTGTAGACGATCTAGTGGTTTATTACGACCGGTTGATTCGAGAGGTCTCACATTCGATTCCCACAGTGACAAGGACTCCACTGCAGTGCACTACAGTGGCAGGCCCCGGAGTTAAGTCATGTTCTCGACTAATGTTAACAGGCTCGCCAACCGATTATCAACTGGCAACCGAGTAATTTGTGTGTGTGTGTGTGTATTAGAAGACACACCGCCACCATTATTCGAAAGTGTGGATGGAGGTGTACTTTTAATGAGAGCTTCTAATAAAAAAAAACTCTTACCATTTTTCCTTAAATGTCTCTATGTGTAACTGCGAATTAATGAAAATGAGAATTACTGATAAAGCTTTATACCCTATCAGCCTATCAGTTCTATTTTCCCAACGCGGGGCCTCGCTTAGGCAGTCGTATAAATTAACTGAGGCTGGTAGCCCTTTCCACTAGCGCAATATCGAGAAGAGACGTATGTTCAATGAAAAAAAAGTCTATCTTCCGATCGATGTAATTGGATCATTTCACCTATCGTGTGCTTTAATAAATAGTAAACAACACATGGCCTCACCATAATGAACAGTTCCACATTTTTGTTTGATCGTAACGAATATCTTGAGAACGTAATATGTAATTATAATAAACTGTAATAGCGCGATAATATCTCGCAATTATATTCAGAAAACGGCGAGCGCTGGTTGCTCGCTGACCCGGAAAGGCCAAACCGATTAAAGCTACTCTTAAATAAAATATTGTTTTTAGTGATTGTTTTTATTTAGTGCTAAAGTAATAATATTGAATGTCCTCCGCGTGTCGCGGCGGAGAGCGGCCGCGACCAGCGGTGAGTGTCCTCTACAGCAACTTCTAAGGTTTCAATGAGGCTATGATGCTGCTAAATACTGTGTGTCTTCGAACCTGAAATTCGTTTGGAGGGATGTATCTAGAATGTAGAATGTAATGTATGTAGAATTGAAACCTAATTAAACAATTTTAACTAAGATTGGTCCGTTAAGACGAATCGCATAAATTTTAACTGCAAATGCAATTTCAAGTCCAGTATAACTGCATCAGTAGCGTAGTGGTAGCAGGCCACTACTACTACGCTGGGGGTCCTGGGTTCGATTCCCAGGTAGGGGAATATCAGAGATAACGGTTTAAAATCCTTTATCTCTGGTTCTATTGGGATTTTTCCATTTTCTGGAAGTTTCCCAGTATGTCGGAGTTTGGTAATGTGCCCGGAGATGGTAACAGGTTCGCCACCTGTTACATGGGCCAAAACGTAACCGGCGTTTACCTCTGCCTACCCCTTCGGGGATTACAGGCGTGAAGTTACGTTATAATTTGCTTCATTTACTAAAATGTACAGCGATTGAACATTCATATAACCGCGTGAATACCGCACCCTACTATATACGACCAATGTATTTGTGACGAAACGTCATGCTTTATTATACGTTCGGTGATTTATGGATATTAAAATGTCTTTGAGGTAATTTACGGCTATTCGAGAAATGATGGGAGCGTTGAGGCTTGCCCAACTACTGCGCGCACGCACGCACACGTTGGAGAATATGCATTTTTTATAAAACAGGAATATGTTATTTTTAGGGTTTCGTAGCCTACAAGGAACCCTTGTAGTTTCATCATGTTCGTCTATCCATCTGTCTGTCCGCAGCTAAGCATGAAGATTCTTAGCACTAGAGAGTTGTAATTTAGCACGAATATACATACTCGTATCTGCTTCGCGAAGAAAATGGAGCAATAAAATCTTGAAAAGTATTTTTAGGGTATCTCCATTACACGGGAAGTGGGGCTGCAAATTTTTCCACAGGTATCCCAACATGTAGGGTCAGTGGGTGCGTCTCCACACAGACCGCTCGGTCTCAACAACATGATGAGTATTGAACAACTTATAAAATGTTCTTAGAATAACGGAATCCTACATTATGCGTGTCGCGATACGTACTTGCCAGTTTTTATAATATCTATAAACCTATTTATTTCGATAAATATATACCTATTTTATTTTTATACGGTGATGTTTGTTTGGTAAGCGTGCAGTTTACGTCGATGGCAAGTGAATAGGTACTGTAGCCTTGGGCACAAACTCCGGTGACCTGGTCCGATGCAGACGCGTTGTCACTCCTAAAGCCAAGTTGTTTTGCCTCTGTGTTAGTAAATGTGGAGCCGTACATTGAGATCTGACCGGAACACGATAGTGCTAAACACTAGTATTTTGGCTGCAGACACATTATGTAAGGGTGGTGCCCACGCCCTCTAGCTCCGACGCTGGAACTCTACCACCAGTAACTATACAACATATCATTTCGAGATAAAATGGGCATCAGGGCACAATCCAGTTCGAGATAATTTGCATTATTATTTTTACAGGAAGCCTATCTCCGATGGAGTAGTTTGAGATGGGACACACAAACGAATTCTCCAGTTAGTTAATAATTAGTTAATAGTGGAGTTATAGTTAGGTAGTATAATAGCATAATATACTTAGTCAATTGAAATTAGCGCATCACCTCCTGCAGGCAGCCTCTCTACATCAATCCCAACAACATTTGTTCTACGACTTAAACAAATTATGATATTTTCCGAAAAAAATAGTAATTATTACGGGGAGGGCCCCCGCTGCTCGTGGCGATATTTTGCCTCGGCAAAAGTGCGTGGGTAGGTATGAATATACCTGCGCTCGGAGTAAATGCCAGTTCAGAGATAATAATATAATAATAAATAAATATCGTTTATTTCATCCCACAATACATACATGTGACACTTTAGTAGGTTTATTATATAAAAAATAGGAACATAGTAGTTACTGAGTAACTTAAGTACAATATTGTGGGAAGCTGGTGTCTGACATAGGTCCATAGACCTGTATTACAGATCACCAGGTTCCCTCCCCGTGGTACAACATGCTTGATTACTTCAGTAGGTATGAATATTTCTATAATATAATATTTATTTTATACAATTTTATAATTTTACAATTCCACAAGCCTGCGAACAGATGAGTGAGAAGAGTAAGTGTGACCTGACCATGATGCCAGGGTTCACCCGCCCGGGCTTAACAAGCTATGACGCTGGGTATGGTGGTAGGTATATATATTTTTTTTATGTCAAAGGATTGACAGACAAGCAGACGGGCCACCTGATGGAAAGTAGTCACCGTCGCCTATGAACATTTGCAACACCAGGGGCGTTGCCAACGCGCTGCCAGCCCTGAAGGACTCTTTTGACGCCATTTTTGAAGAACCCCATATTGTAGCACCGAGGGAGCACCTCAGAGGGAAGCTTATTCCACAATTTACACGTTCTGGGCAAAAACGAACGTGAGAACCGCACCGTTGAACATTGCCAGGTGTCCAGTCGGTGAGGGTGGAACTTCTCTCTTCGGCGGGTAGTACGGTGTAGGAAAAGAGACGGTGGCACCATGTCGAACAGTTCAGCAGATCACTCGCCGTTGTAGAGACGGTATAAAACGCAAAGACTCCCAATGTCTCGGCGCAGGCGCAGATGTTCGAGCCTGTCAGTAAGTCCTGGCTCGTTAACAATACGAATGGCGCGTCTTTGTAGGGAGTCAAGTGGACCAAGTTGGCATTTGGGGGCACTTGAGCCTTATAAAGCTGTAAAACTGCCCCGCTAATAAAATGTGAAATACTGCCTCGCTTTGTTAAGCACCCCTTATCCCGTGACGGGGTAGTTTTGTCTTAAGTATGTGAGATTTAACGTGTAAATGACGAAATTGAAAAATGAAAATTATGAGGCTGAAAGACATAATAACATATGTTTATAGGAATATGATAGGAATATGTTTGCAAGGAAAAAGTTAAATAAATAAATAAAAATATTTACTTTAGTAGTTGTTCTGTTTCGGTATAATTTAGGTTTTGTAAAAAGGTTTTAAGTTTGATTTTACACTTTTTGGAGGTGAGATTGTATAAGTTAAGAATTCTATTTAATTTGTCATACACATTAGCACCTTGATAACAGTAGAATTGGTGAGTAAAAGAGGTTCTATACACCTTTTCTCTTGTGCACACTATATCCCATCTACGTCTACTGTAGACGATTTCAGGGTTATATTCGATTTCCGAATGTTTTTTTAGGACTGTGTTAAGTACATATAATTGCCGTACGGTAAGAACTTTGCATCTTTTGTATAGATCTTCAGTCGGATGGAAGAACGGAAGAAAATTGGAAACTTTCAGAACAGCCCTTTGAGCTCGCTCAATTTTGAGAAATTTAGTTTTTGCTATACCTCCCCATGTTGTATTGCAATATACCAACAGTGATTGGCATAATGCATTATAAACTGATGTTAATAACTTAGAATCCGCTCCATGCCGCAAGTTTTCGAACACATATATTAGTTGTCTCACGCGGGCAGAGAGCTGATCAATATGTTGGTGGAAACTTAAGTTATTATCGATAATTATCCCTAGGTGTTTAATTGTAAGATAAAATAAAGACAAATGTTGTATGGGAAAGCTTAAATTTTAAAAAGTCGTACAATTAATGTTATTTTTATTTGAATATTGTTTGCTTATTTAAATTAACCCTGCATAGATATTGCTAATCTATTCTTTATGAAGATGTGGGCTGCAGTATTCACTTTCTATCAATGTGTACTGTTTGCTTCTCTGCTACTTTTGTGTGTGAAAAAAAAAAACACAAGACCTTCATTTTATTATTCATGTAGTTGTATTTACTGACGTTGAGGTATCACATCTTTGACCTCAAGTATTAGAACACTTTAGTTGGATATAATAGCTGCACATTTAGATTATTAGCTTTTTGTGCAATATTTACAATAATCCAAAAGATTTATTACTCACAATGCGGACTATACTATAATTTTATTCAAGCCAATGTTAGTCAAGGATTACAAAAAATCCTTTACCTCAAAAATTGATTATCATCATTGTAAATAAAAGGTCAATAATATTATAATGAAAACAAAAATTGTCGACTGTCTATCTGCATATCGGCATATGGTCGCTAACAGCATTAGCGAC
Source organism: Macrosoma leucophasiata (assembly GCA_036365455.1). Taxonomy (NCBI): domain Eukaryota; kingdom Metazoa; phylum Arthropoda; class Insecta; order Lepidoptera; family Hedylidae; genus Macrosoma; species Macrosoma leucophasiata. The sequence goes on along the minus strand of JAWQUS010000004.1, from coordinate 112,589 downwards.
ATGGCTAACCTTTAATTTTGTGCAATAATTTACCAATAATCCATTGAATATTCATTTCCTTGTACGATCACAGATTGAGTGTCGAAGAACAGTAAGTCTTATAAGGAAGAGAGAGAATTGTACGCTGCGACGTAAGAACATTTTGCGGAGATGTAATGCGAGAACTTGCAGTGGGCCAGCTGCCCGCTCGCCAGCAGCCGCCAGCAGCCGCCAGCGGTCGGGGTCGAGATGACTTCGCAGATCACTGTCATGATGCTATCGCCTCAATCTGTAATTCATTAATTTTTTCACACCTATTTCGTACGAGGTCATTTTGTAAGTAATATTTGGTAATATGTAGGTGTGTAATATTTTTTTTTATAATTATTTAAAAGTAGGCAATGGTAGTTGATGATGATCATTACTGAAGATCTTGAAATCGCAGCAAGTAATGCAAATATTTGTGTCAATTATTAATATAGCAAATTACTTTTATACCGATACTTATCAGCCTTCTTATGTATTGAAATCAGCAAACGAGTATGACTATATTTTTTTATTACTGAAGCATAGGATCTTTTAAAATTGTCTCTGTGCGATAAATTACAGAGCCGTACATTACTATCTTTTTAGGATTCAGTAGGAACAGAACTCGCGAAGTATATAGGTAAGTAATTGCCGCTGTCCAGTCGGGGCCGGGGAATCGGTGAAATTAGGGAATGCCGGTGGAGAGCTGCAGTCCGTAGGGCGGCACCTCACGTTAAAACAAGCTCGACCCGTGTCTATGGGATCAAACATAATTATTATTCCTATATATATATAAAAATTTACAAACAAAGCTCGCTCGTCCGGGTACTTTGTTATGAATCAAACAATGAGTGACCAATTAAAAAATGGTGAAAGAATAGTGAAAACTAAACTTAAATTGATAAAAGCACTTTTTAACTACGATCGTTTGACGGATACATGTATATTTTACCAGGAAACAGAAATTTTAAATTTAAAACAATTATATATTTTTAAAACATGTATTTTAGTGAAAAAAAGACATAATACATATAGTTTGAGAAAAATAAATAAAATACAAGTTAAAGCTCCTAGAACTAATTATGGCACAAAATGTATTACTTTTGAGGGTGCACAGTTATACAATAATTTACCAGACACAATAAAATCCTGCAAAAAGTTATCATTGTATAAAAAAAAATACATATCACTAATAGTATATTCTAAAACAGTCCGCCGATTACTGAAATATAAATATTAGATAATAATTATGTAATGTTACTAAGCTCAATGTAAGTGAACGATGTTTCTTTTTGAGTAAAATAAATGTCTTTAAACCTAAACCTAAAACTCCCTTCCTTTTTTTGTTAAAACTAAAGATTTCAATGTGGATGCCTTGCCGATCCTGATGCCTAAGCTGATTTGCCTCTCTGATAGTAAACAACACATGGCCTTACCATAATGAACAGTTCCACATTTCTGTTTATTATAATAACGGAACCATACATTGCGATTTAAATCACAGATGCATAGACCAGTCAGGAGTAAACAACAGTGACATGATAAATCGTTATACGCACAGAAATGCGATGCGAATTGTAAACATTATCTTGCATTACCACGTTTGACTAGAACCTACCTTTCAGTGTGCGCTTAGCCTTAGTCATTGTTTTTTTTAAGAATCCCACAGTTTATACATTATGATATAATACAGTATATTACTCGGCAGTAAATCATCACACGGTTTCTAGATAACACATAATAATGAAACCTTCGCTACATATGTATATATGTAGTACAAACTTTTCTACTGGCGGTAGAGCTCCAGTGACGGAGCTCGCAGGCGTAGGCACCACCGGATTACCTAATATACTTGCCGCTAAATGGTAGTGTTCAGCACTATCGTGTTCCGGTCAGGTGGTAATGTACGGCCCTGTAATTTCCGGTACAGAGGCATAACACTTTAGGCCTCACCATCGCGCATCTGCAATTTGACGTTGGTCTTTGTGTAGGTGTCTATAGGTTGAAGTCATCACTTAATATCATTGTGAACAGCATGCTTGTTTACCACTTCCATTACATAAAAACGTTATCTGACACATTTATTTTAATTAAACGTGTAATTAGAAATACATTTATATGCGAAAATAATTACAACTTGTTATTCATTATGACCCATTTTTGGAGTTCTGTGTCAAAAATCTAATCATGGTGTTTGTTCATTTATTATTTTTAGAATAAAATAATAACAAAAACTTTGAATATAGAAGAACTATAGAAGTGCACGTGTCTCCCACGTGTCTCCCACGTGGTTCCACACTCATTGCCTGTTCCATAAAGGCGTAGCGCAAAGGTACATACTCTTATATGTACATATTAATACCTACTCCCGTATCTCATGTTCATGTAATATAGTGTAATATTTTAAAGTTTATATTATAAAAGTACACAATGAGGATAGAGTTCAGTGTTACCTAATACACTAGCTAACCCGACAAACGTGGTCGTTTTGCCAAACAGTAAAAGTTTAAGCCATAGCCTTAAAAAAATAAAAAAAGTAAGTCCCATCAACGATGTGAGCAACGAATTTGAATGGTTTGAATTAAACATTATTTTCATGTTAAGATATTCATTTTAATCATGTGGTATTTTATTGTGTGTTTTGTGTGTCATATTATTATTACAAATGTGCATGAAATGCTTAAGATAACTAAGTTATTTAATTTGATGAGCATTAATACTATAGCTGTCCAAAAAACGACGTTGTCACTTATTTCCCCGTCCGGGACTCTAACCCGGACACCGTTAATGGCGCAGTAGTGGCCTTTTGCCATTAAACCAACAGAGCTGTATCATGTTTTAAAAAAGATTATTAGCTAAATAACTCTTTAATATGAAGAAAATGCACAAGCGAAAGGTTTTTGCGGGCAAGAGGTCAAGCTTACAACAAGTATGAGAGGTGTGGGGTGAGTGGAGGGGTGGAGGGGTGGAGGGGGGGCGTCACACACATTTTTTTAATGTTGTGATGGTAACAAACAAATATGCAATTCACAGGGATCGTAAGTCAGTAATAAAGACATATTTTATACACAAAAACCAGAGGTCTTTATCATGAGGCCTCAGCTTTTTGTCTTTGTGATAATTATAACAGAGCCATACATTACCATTTCCAAGCAATCGCTGAATAAGAGTAGCTCGGGACTGCTTGTAGTGGCAAACTTTGGGGGAGGTTTTTGTTCAGCAGTGGACGTGTTTCTAGTTCGTTGGTAGGGGAGTTGGCCTATTTTAATTTTGCGCCACTCTAATTATTTTTATGAATTACTGTTTACACTGGAAGGCTTCCATCTGTGAACGTACGCAGTTTTTGATGATAATCTAATAACAACTTCAGTAAAGAGGGACTATCGTTCACAATATAAATAAAACAATGCTGTTGGTCAGTGTGGTCGACTTAATTTTTTCAATTCCATCTTCGGAGCTTCAAAAATCCGTCAAACATTTTCATGCACATTTCATTTTCTGTCAATAGTAGTCATAACCTTCTTAGTGTGTAATGAAATTGGATCACAAAAAAAAACGCACGTAGAAACGTACATTGCCTAAATCATTAGTGAATCTGAACAACAAACGTAGTTAATAATAATTATTGAATAGATTGGATTGTTCATTAATAATAAATATTAATGAACAATCCAACAATATCATTCACATAAAAAATGATAAAACTATGTATTATTTGCGTATCAGTAACTGTATTACAAAGAGCAGAATCTGTAAAAGATCTTTAGTCTTCCATTTGTTCATCCTGCCAGATTTGACGGAAAATCCATCAGGTTGGCAACGCTGCATTGTGGTTCATAAAATATAGAAATAGAAAAGTTATTTATAACGGAGTACCTTTGCACACCAAGTCATGAAAACTAAACTATTGGAATGTTATATTAAATTTTAACTAAATACATTTTCTCTCTCAAAATTCACGTCGCTCTCAAACGCGAAGGCCATCGAGTAGTTAGCCCACACACGCACACACACTCAAACGATAGCGCTGTAGTGTGAAGTGGAGTAACTCGACATTACTACGATGCCGCGATACGTACTGCTCCAAATGCATTAATATTTCATAAATAAACATTTATATTTAACTCACCTTACAAAAACGTGTTTTGAGTTATTCATTTTCTAGTTACTCGAAATATTATATTTTCAATGTTTATTACTGGGACATCCTGTATATACATTACAACTCCCTAACGGTAATCATCCAGGCGCTATCGCCTGACCTATGCTGCCACCGTGACTGTACGAGTAGGTCTTTAATTATTACGATTGAATTTAAGAACTGCCAAAAATTTCGTTACATTTCCTTGCGATGTTACTTGTTTTACCGTTTCAAATGAAAAACGCATTTTTGATTTTGAACACAATTTCGGCAAGTTACCAGTCAGTGATTTTTGCGTCACATAAAACTATCGTATGATAGAGAGCGATCATGTTTCAGATCCTGGCATCACATACTTCAATCTTGAGAGATTGAATAATGTTTATGGTTATTGACTCCAAGTTACATCGCTGGCTGTTACACAACCAATTTCTTCACAAGGAACATTCGTATGCGATGTCGATTTAGGTATGACACTCAAATAAAATTATCGTTTTTCGTAGAACCGTTTACAAAAAGCGTAAAACCCACAATCGGGTAATAAGAGCGCCTTCGCAACTGCGGGGAAACCTCACATCACCAAGCAGGATCTATAGTGAATACGAAGTCTATACTAATATTATAAAGCTGAAGAGTTTGTTTGTTTGTTTGAACGCGCTAATCTCAGAAACTACCTTTCCGATTTGTAAATTCTTTCAGTGTTAGACAGTCCATTTATCGAGGAAGGCTTTAGGCTATATATCATTACACTAAGACTTATAGGAGCGGAGCACTAAAGAAGAATGTTTCAAAATCGGAGGATTTTTTTTTTATTGAGAGCTTCCACTGCGTGCGCTGCGTAAACGGTAAAAGTTTCACAAAAATCATTTACTACAGGTTTTTTTCCATTCAAAAGTTCTAAAAAAAAGTCTGCGACAGCATTTGTCTATCTTTTAACGTTAGCTCACTACAAGGTTTTTTATACTAACCAAAGTTGTTGCAAAATAATGCAGTATTTGCGAAGGTGTTTTTATAAACATGATATTATAAATCCTTATCGAAATAAATATGTTATTCATCACAAGTATTTCATTTAAAACGAAATTGCCCTTTACTTCATTCGATTCAAATCAATATCTTGGGAGATATCGCATTTTTAAAATAACACTAATCACAGCAAAATCATGATTGAGCACTGCCCGCACAATGTACAAACACGGCCGGCAGTCAGAGAACGACTGGACCGATTTGGCTAATTTTGGTTTCGAATTATTTTTGGAAGTCCAGGAAAGGTTTGAAAAGTATGAAAAATATGAAGAAATTGAAGGGAAATAGTAAAAACCACAATTTTATTTTCCCATACAAATCACGTATACATCAAACCTTTGACACATTATTTCATTCAAAATTCAAAATTCAAATCATTTATTTCAAATTGGTCTACAAGGACACTTTTACATTGTCGGGTTATAAGCTACCTAGAGAGAATGACTTATAATAATAATTCAATAGGTATTAATAAATACCAATTTAATAATAATATTTAACCGATACGTGAATCATCAAATTTTTCAATTCCTTCATAGAAGAAAATGAAAAATCTGTCATAATCATAATCATAGTCATTCACTTAGCAGAGTTCCAAGTGCAGGCACTACTGAGAAGAACTCCGCTACCCAACAAACTCAGCGTGTTGCTCTTTTGTCAAAACCTTAGATTTAATACAAATATTATTAAATAAAATAAAGATAATGTGAACGTCCATGGCATATAAATATTTGCATATAAACACATACGCAAATACCCATCAACAGCTTAATATCGTGATAGAAACTAACACCCGCAAATCACAACAGACCAGTCCCCACAATCAGCACCCGTTCACGAGTATGACGCATGTTGCATCCCTTGCTCTCCTCGGCCATTTTGAAGGGAAGTGAGCAACCCGTCACACGACGCCGCCGAAGGCAAAGACATTAAAGTGAGCATGACTGTTATGATTACCAGTGCGTAGATAGCAATATAGATGAAAAGAAAACCTGTTTGTGGCCAGAGCATACACAATATCAATATCTATTAACATAAGTACAATTTTATGAAATAGCCTGGCAGCGATCGCTACAATCCCAAGATGTACTATCAGTGAGATATTCACAAATTTTATAGTAATTACATTTGTTAAACGTTCTATAATTACTTTTTAAAATTTATTAACAGATAGACTTTGAACATTTTTTGGGACTTTATTATAGAATCGTATACACTGACCTCTGAAAGAATTACTTACTCTATGCAGTCGTGTTACATGCATGGACAACTTGTATTTGTTCCTTGTGTTCATATTATGATCATTCGTTCTCGTAGGAAACTCATTAATATTTTTCTGGACATACAATAAGTTTTCGTATATATATTGACAAGCAACAGTCAAAATGTTTATTTCCTTAAACTCAAACTCAAAAATTCATTTAATCACTTGGAAATAATAGAATTTGCTTGTGATAGGTCAAATTACAAATATAAAATTAAAGCGAATAACAACTGATATGTTGATTAATATGTCAAAGTAAATAAATTAATAATAGTCCAAAAATACTTAATAATAAAAATAGGTATCAACAGAATGTTCCATACTCTCTTTTACAAACGGCAAGATAAGACTAAACAAAAAAATATGGGACATTCCTTGTCATTCACTGGCAGAGTTCCAAAGCCCACATTACTAAGAAAAAACCTGCCAAAACAAAACTCAGTAGGGTCTTTTCAAAATATGTTCCTTAAAACTATTTTCACAATATGAAACTTATAACTATGTTTTACAATATCAAGTACAATGCACATTCATTTCACAAAATTATTGTTTAGTCTTGTGGAGCTAGACCAGCATTTGTCCAGGCATCTCTATCCTTTAGATAGTCATCGAGTCTATACTACGCATTTTTACATAGTGTGCGTTTAATACATGACTTGAATTTATTATCTGTAAGTTCAAGAATGTTCCACGGAATTTTGTTATAAAACTGTATACAACATATTCAGAAACATTTATATGTTTTCGATAGGCGAAAACTTGGAAATACTAATTTATTTTTATTTCTGGTATTATAAGTATGTATATCATTAATTTTCTTAACTAAGTTCAAGTTTTTCCTAGCATACAATATATTTTCATAAATATTAGGTTGGGAAAAAAGTTTCTTCGCATTTTTTAAGATAATTCAAAACATTTATTAATATAGTTTATTTAAATTTAACTAAAGTATGTATGTACCATTTTGTTCGATAACCTTTTGCCATCTTGTAGGTAGGGACATGATCCCATTGCTATAAAAATTTTGGGACTTCTCATCAAAATACAGCGACAAGTGGATTTGGCAGTCCTCTCGTGATGTTAACCTAACATTGCATAAAGAATTCTGAAGAGACCGAAACAGGTGGAAATCTGAAGGTGCAAGGTCAGGACTATACGGCGGATGCATTAACACCTCCCAGCCAAACTCTCTTAATTTTTTCTGAGTGGCTATAGATGTGTGAGGTCTAGCGTTATCATGATGAAACACCACACCCTTTCTGTTGATCAATTCCGGCCGCTTTCTCTCAACTTCTTGCTTTAATCTCATCAGTTGTTCGCAGTAGAGTTCAGAATCGATAGTCCTGCCTGGTGGTAATAGCTCATAATGACTAATGCCCTTCCAATCCCACCACACACACAACATCACCTTATTGCGAGTTAACCCGGGTTTCGCCACAGTCTGTGAAGCCTGACCGGCCTTTGACCACGACCTTTTTCGCACGTTCTGGTCATACGTGATCCACTTTTAATCACCAGTTATCGGCTTCTTCAAAAATGATTCGGTTTCATTGCGTCGTAATAAAGAATCACAAATGAGTACACGGTTCATTAGGTTTCTTTCAGTGAGCTCGTGAGGTACCAAAATATCGAGCTTTTTTTGTACCCAGCTTTTTTCAAATACGCCAAAACTGTTTCGTGATCAATTCTCAGTTCTTCAGCTACGTCGTAACTACTGATATGTCGATCTTGCTCCACTTTTTCAAAAATGGCATCCATTTTATCCGTAATAGGGCGACCAGAGCGAAGTGCGAGGTGGTTTGACATCAAAATTTCCAGATTGAAAACGCTTAAACCAAATTTGTGCTACTCTCGCAGACACTGCACTAGGTCCATAAACATCGCAAATTTTTTTCGCGGCTTGCGTTGCATTTTTACCTTTTTTGCAGTAAAATTTTAAAATGTATCGAATTTCTTCATTAGATTCACTCATATTGACAGTACGAAAAACAAATGAAAATCACACATTTGCCTAATTTGAATTTGGAATTATATTCTTTAAAATTTTAACTTTCAATGATACCAAAACCAGCCAGATACCAGACAAATACTACAGCCAAAGAGATTTTATTACAAGTTCATACATACTATAATGCGAAAAGACTTTTTCCCCAAATTATTATATTGGCAAGGGACCGTCATTATATTTATTTGCTTGAATAATTCTTTCAAGGAGTCACGACTATTTAAGTTATATATCGCTCTAATAGCTCTCTTTTGTAATATAAATATTGAATCAATTTCAGCTGCCCGACCCCACAACAAAATACCGTAGGACATGACACTGTGAAAGTAGCTGAAATAAACGAGTCTCGTAGTGTCGACATCCGTTAACTGTCTAATCTTCCTGACGGCATAAGCAGCAGAACTTAGACGTTTTCCTAACAGTTTAATATGAGGACCCCATTGCAATTTTGAATCAAGCGTTATACCCAAGAAAACAGCTTCACTAACCAATTGTGTTTTAAGTTGAGTTGAGTTGTGTTCAGTTAAACAAACAATGTCTTCACTGGAAATTCTCCAGAACTAGTTCTAATTCCAATAACTTGCAATGCAACCCTTGAATATTTTGGTGTTATACTACCAAACTGTTGACTTTATTAAAAGTGCAAATGCCAGAAGATACCGGTTTATTAGTATGTTCAATATTGGTAACTTCTTCTATCTTAGAATCTAGTTTAAATAATTGAGAGTGCAACCCATGACGCCTCCGCTAGCACCAGTCAGCGAGGATGTATAGTTTGTATTTCCCCCCTGAGCCAGAGAATACTCAGAGTCCCTGGTGTTGGCAGATGTCATCAGGGGTTGGATGCTATTACACTCTACGTCATTCATAAAATTATTGGTATCACTTATGTTACTCTCTAAACTACTAATAGCATTTGCTATATTACATATAACATTGTTAATATTATAAGCTATCAGCGTAGCCAGTAATTTCCTATATTTTTTGGGAAGATACATAGTTTCCCGTGTCAATTTAAATCCACTAATAAACTTATTAGTGTCAAAATAAAATAATTTGTCACTATGACGACAAGTCAATGTATGAATTACATTGTTCAAATAATAAATACAATTATTTTCCCTTTGTGTCAATGATTCTGAGTAGGGAAATGCACAAACCATTATATTTTTAACATTCAGATTTAATAAGGTATCAACACCATCAACAATGTCCTTTTTTTTGAGATCTAAGCTATTTCCCAACATCTATCTAATACCTTTAAACGAGCAATTCTTGTATATATATATATAGAATCAAGATCTCGGAAATGGCTAAAACGATTTTCTTGAAACTTACAGATTAGGGGTTTTTCGGGTCAAGAAATCGATTTATTTAGGTTCCAGATCCAAGAAAAGCTCGGTTCCAAGTTAATAATAAATTTTCTTCATAACCGACGACTAACGCCATCTATTGATGAATAGAAAAACCATTAGTCTTTAAAAAATCGCTACGGAGCAAAGCTCGGTCAACCAGTTACTTATTATTAAAGTTGAATCACGGTCAATTTTTGTATTCTTAATTTTATTAATTATTTGCTTATATGATTGGTCAGGGTAGCAATGATTAATTATATTGCTTGTCAAATGATCCTTTAATAAGGATCCAAAACCTGATCCCAATCTATCTGAAAATAGCAATGTTTTATTTGTGCCATCAATCTGAGTATTTGCAGATGTGTTCGGAGTAATGATTGTAGGCACAGAAGCTTTTGGACAGTGAGAACAAGTGATTAAATTGTTCTTAGTCAATGATTCATATCTCTCTGCATTGTATGTGATTAAGTCAACAAGTTCACTAGCCTCCTGTAAAATTTGAGATAGTTGAACTTGTAATGCTTTATATTTATTAAAGATTGCCTTAATTTCTTGATCTTTTTGGAGTAATTGTCGTGTAAAGTCTCGTGAGTCAGTATCATGTGAGTGCCTGGAAAGCTCTAATTCAACACAGAAAGCATCTAATTTTTTTATTAAATTTGATCGCTGTTCCCTTAGTTTATTTTTTGATTTAACAGCACATTTTAATGAATTTAATGATTTTAGTTTCCTTTTAATATTTTTATTCAGGTCTATACTTTTTGAATTTATTCCTACTACTCGAAATTGGACACTGCTTAATAGTATCATCACCAGTCAAGTCTATTGTTAACGATTGCTTGTTATGTATTTCACTGAGATTCGAAGTGGTACCGACCAACTCATTGTACAAACTATGGGTATAAAACGATTGTTCATTAATTTTAGCTTCTTCCATATTTGCAATTGTCTTATGAGCATCACAAATTTCACTTTCCAGTTCTGAAATACGTTGCAAGGCTTGTTCATATGTTTCACCACACTCTTGAAAGGTTGAAATGACCATTTGAAATTGTTGAACTTGGTCGAGTAAGTCTACATATTTAATATGATTTTCTGCCAACTCATTTTTCAGTGAACTATTTTTGTCAATTAATTGTTTCAATTCCACTTCACTATCTTCCCGTTCCTGTAGTAGTTGTGTGCAGAGTAATTTTGTTGACTCAAGTTCTTTCAGCGTAGTTCTCAGTTTGTCCTCCATTTCACGGGTGGTCGCTCTACGTGTCATCATATTCTAGACAGGTTATTTTGTGTAATAACACCTGAAATATTATTTACAGAAGCTTAATAAAAGATTTCAAGAGACAAAAGGGATACAATAGGGATATAGTAAGTAAATGACTAATAATACTAAAAAAAAGGGAAAGTATGTTAGAATACAGATGGAAACTCATACAAAAAAGAAAAAGAACATAGCAAGAAAGTAGTGTTATATTTTATATTAAATATGTTAACTTTTAAACAAAAATGAGACAGAAAAGAACACAGCAAGAAGTGTTATATTTAATAATTAATTTTACATTATAACCTATCTATAACTTATCAATCTTTATATTGATTAATGCTCAAACTTAATTACACAGGACAACAAATCGGGTAATAGTATTTTTATGATTTGTTTAGTACATAAGTTGTGTATGAATGTAGCGGGATGAGTGTCTGTGGCTAATGTTTCTCATCTATTTCACTTCCACTACATAGTCAAGTGAAAAGAGAATAAACTGTGCCTGTATGTAGGTATTTGACGAAGCTCACAAAATGAGCAGTATAAATGGCAAGTAGAACAATGTATAGTGTAACAAAATACTTAATAAACTAAAATTATTGAAGAGTTTTATTGTGTGCGGCTATTGTTAGTTCATCAATTTTACTTCCACATATTGTCAAGTAAAATGAGTATTAAACAGAGCCTATGAGTGCTGGACGAAGCTCACTAAGTGAGCAGTGTAATGAATACTGTTATATTTTATAGGGATTTACTACAAAAATACATGAATTAAAGGCAATACTCGTACTGCTCTCTTTTGCAAAACAAAAATAGGATTGACGTCGGCGGAATTGCCCCATAGTAAAATGCCATAGGACATTATACTGTGAAAGTAACTAAAGTAGACCAGCCGAGCCGTCTCCACGTCCGTCAATAATCTTATCTTCTTTACTGCAAATGCTGCTGAGCTAAGTCTACTGGCCAATTTGGCAATATGGGGGCCCCATTGCAATTTAGCATCCACGGTAATGCCAAGAAATACCGTGGAGTCTACTAACTCCAATACTTCCTCATTTATTTTGACATTGGTGTCCACAAGTTTTACAATAGGAGTGGTGAACTTAATACATTTTGTCTTTTTACTATTCAACAATAAGTTTTTGGCACTAAACCAATGTACAACATTAGAGAGAGTATTGTTCACATCGTCAAATAAAGCCTGTTGTCTTTTAATTTTAAAAATTAAAGAAGTGTCGTCAGCAAACAATACCATATCTTGACTATCGTTGATGATGTACGGCAAGTCATTTATATAGACTAAAAAAAGAAACGGTCCTAGAATAGAGCCTTGCGGGACCCCCATATCCATTGAAGCCCCGGGAGATCTCTTTTTATTGATATCAACATACATTGTTCTATTGCTTAAATATGAAGTCATAAGCTCAAGAGCGGTATCGTGAACACCATAGTGATATAATTTTCTGACCAAAGTTTTACCAAAGTTGCCATTGTGAGGCAATACGAAGTTTGCGGGGACAGTTAGTGCCTTTATTTTTGTTACTTTAAAAGTTTTAATGTAAAAAATGTCTGATTCTCTAGTAGTCTAGTGGTACAGGCCACTACTGCTACGCTGGGGACCCAAGTTCGATCTCCAGATCGGGCGAAAGTGATGTTGGCATTTTTTCGTTTTCGGAAGTATAGAAGACTGATTGACTTAGAGACTTGGTGACTGAGCAACTGAGAGACTGAGAGAGTAAGCGACTGAGAAGCTAATAGCCGGATACTCAAACGTCACTCAATTTTAAGCAACCCTCAAATGAGCGCTATCTCTATCGTTTGAACATGTTTTATAAAGACAGAAAACTTATTAGTCTCACTTAGATTTAAGTGACGTTTGAGTGTTTGGCCGTAAGTGACTGAGCGACTGAGAGACTGAGAGGCTGAGCCACTGAGTAACTACGCACAAACAAATCTTCTGATCAAAGAAAGTTCATATTTGTCCTGTAGGTTCCTTGGGAGAGAAAGGACAGTTCAAAATTCAAGATTTTCTTAGGATCGAATTATGCGCATGCGCAGTCGAGTGTAAAAGATGTTTTTACTAGTTTGTGTATAGATTTGATTCTGGGAAGTCCGGTACTTATTAATAATCAGTTAATTATTGATATAGTATAGTATAGTATAGGCGACTTGCTGAATATTAAAATGTAATTATATATTCTATTTCATTCGGCTACCATACTATTGACGTCAATGAAAGCGATAAGACCAGTTTTAAAAATTATATAGCTGTCTCTTGGCGGCCATTTCGAACTACGAGTATATACTGATACTATAATGTACCTATCCTTAAAAGTTTTTTTTAAATTAATATGTTTCTACTTTTGTCGTCTGGATAGTGATACATCCAGACGTCAAAAGTATTATATAATAGCGCTATTTATCACAGGGTCACTGCACACACACTGCACTGGTGTTAGAGCTCCAGTGACTGAGCTAAATGGTAGTGTTCAGCACTATCGTGTTCCGGTCAGGTGGTTATGTACGGCTCTGTAATTTCCGGCACAGAGGCATAACACCTTAGGCCTCAAGAGTGGTAACGCGTCTGCATTTTGACCTCGGTCTTTGTGTGGGTGTTTATAGGCTGTAGTCATCATTTAACATCAATGTGAACTGCATGCTTGTTTGGCACATCCATAACATAAAAAAAGGGAAAATATTGCAATACGATGATGAGAGATGATATTTTAAACGATAGACTGTTCTTAGGGGTTTGCGAACTAAACTTATTGTAAGAAAACTGTTTGACTTTCCTTTAATTTTATATTGTCGCGTTCAATTGTCGCGAAGGTGGGCGTTGATGGGTCGTGGGTTTAATCTCGGCACCGGAACAAATATTTGTATGACTTACAGATGCTCGTTCCAGTCTAGGTGTTTGTGTATGTGAACAACTGCACTCCCGATACAGGTTTACCCCCCCCCCCCACCTGGCGTGAGTTTTATATACATATAGTAATATATTAAAATCTCGGGTATTTCAAATTATAATTATTTAGAAGCGCTTGTGAAGTAGATGGAGGTAGCTGCGTATAGTAGCTTACTACGCCACCAATATTTCTTTAAAGCTCTTTGTTATCAGTCTGTAAAAGGGGAAACGAGGCATTCTACTCATATGTACATTAATATATGTTTTAGATTTATTCTTAGTGTAATTCTAGATTATTATGTTTTTTTTAGTTTGTAAATTGACATGTGTTCCTGCTGTTGTTCACTATTATTTATTATATGTGTTCTTATACATAATTATGTTTCATTAACAGTGTATCACACCCTAAATTAATAAAGACATTTCTGATTGCGATTCTTTATAATTCCGCAGATATTGAGTGTCATACACGCCTCCTCTTAAAAAAGACGACAAAAATGTTTTGTAAAGTAAATAATGTACAGAGTGTTTATCAGCGACCTATAGTCGACAATGGCAGTTCTCCGACATTTTGTCTGCTTTTAATAATCTATATTGTTTATTTATTGCGTCCATTACATCGTACTTTTATAGTGTACGTGATTACAGTGAAGTGATCAGTCAAACTACATCCTGGACCAGTAATCGTTGGTGCTCTTATCTACAATAAAGGTGTTCCTTCTTATTTATCACTTGCTATAATATATTTTTTATTAATTTCACTTACTTGTGAGTATAGACATGAGATAGGTTTGTTGTGATTCCTAATTGCCTAGAATGAGATACAAATACAGTAGCTATATTCTACCAAATTATAAAGTTCCCTTAAATTATTTATTTAGTGTTAATGTTGTACGATGGGACGGTAGGCATCGGGACGTGACGACCCACCTCCCACTAGTGGAAGAATGTTATTTTACTGGAAGAGAATTATTCCACTAGTGCAGTCAGTCTACCAAACAATGGCGGTCAATCCGGTCCAATAGGGCGGTAGCATAAATAATAACGCGGGATGGGCAGCGGCGTCCCGGGATAAACCTACCGCCGCGGCGATCGCCAATCCGCCTGCCAAGCGTGGCGATTATGGCATATTCTCCCCTAATGACGCACAACACTGTTGTCTTTGTCCAGCAGTGGACGTCTTTCGACTGGAGTGATGATGATGAATATTATGATTTAACTGGTGATAGAGCTCCAGCACCGCGCCGCAGCTCGCGACCACCGCCGCATTACCCAATTACCTTAATCTACCTGCCGCTTAATGCAGGTGTGGTAGTGTTCAGCGGTATCGTGTTCCGGTCAAGTGGTAATATACGGTCTTGTTATTTCCAACACAGAGGCATTACAACTTAGGCCTCAGTGTAACGCATCTACATATAGATGTTTATAGGCTATAGAATTCACTAACCATCAATGTGAACTGTATGTTTGCACTTCATAACATAAAAATATTGTTTAAGATGAATACAACTCGCACTTGATTTAAATGTTTTGTAGGACACAAGTTTACCTTTACTCTGTTTTTTTAATTTAAAAACAGCGGACAAGAAAGCCTTTAGGCATTTCACAGATAAGATATGCGGCATTTAAGCTTGCTTTAGGAGAGTATTAAATCTGTGAAAAAATTACAGAATGTAAAATAAAATAAGCAATGGAATGAAAAAATGCAAGTAGTAAACAAGTACTGCTTCACCTGAACTTCCTACTTCGGGCCTCGAGTTAGCAAGTATTTTGATTTATTAAGAAACAAAATAAGTGTTGTATTATTTTTTTGTTTTAAGTCATCTCATAAAATTTACATCGTCCAAGTAAATGGGAAAGTGATATAGGCTAAGTTAACAGGCTGCAAGCAGTTATAATATTTTTACAAAGATATAATATTTTTTATTCTGGCAAACAAGTAAGCAATTCATGTGGATGATAATTGAATATTGTAGCCCATCGACGTCTTCAGAAAAGAAAAACCAGAAGTCAAAATGCAAAGTATCTGCCAGTCCTAAGTTCGAAATGAAAAAAGACGAACATGGCAAAACTATAAGGGTACATCGTATGCCAGAATTAAAAAATGTGGCACTCACTTCGGGGAGTGTATGGTTAAATCCATATTTATATACTCTGCTAATCCGTTCGCAAAAATCCAGGCGTGAAGCAATGTTGTTATTGTGTCAAGTCTCAATTAAGTAATACGTGAACTGATTGTACACTCCGGGTGTTGCGCGAATCACAAACACGCGGACATGCCGCTATCATTTTGCATCTCATATTTCATAACAGCGTCGTAACATTTCCTCTTAAGTATATCACTGGAGACGACCGGTTGCAATGTGGAACAAACGGATCGAATCATGACTGAATGACTCACATATGAAGGGGTGTCATATCAACATCGAATTGTTAAAATGTTTCTTATTTTTAGGATTTCGTTGCCTAGAGGGAACCATTACAATTTCGTGTCCCACCGGCTGTCTCTCTATCAGCTTAACCCCAGAGACTTATTACAAAGCTGCAATAATGCAATATACAAGTATTACATATTATAATATAATAATATATAAATCACGCGTCGCGTCATTTTTTGTTAGTGTCCTCCCCATTTCTAAACGTACGATATTTTGAACCCTGATATAAGTATAGTAATAAATACTTAAATATTTGGATAAATAAGAAAATAAATAACTTATATAGTTAAGTTATTAAATGATATATTTTAAACTATTTCATTAACTGGCTGATCATAACATTATCTCACAGTGAATAGTAACATTGATGATCCTCAGAACGCTTAGATGATCTGATTTCGTCATTAATTAAATATATCAGAAACTAAGTACCTACTACATCATTCTAAGTAAGTTCAAGACTAAAGTACCGAGCAGGCAGCAGGCAGCAGGCAGTCCAACTCCATGTTAATGATAAGAGAATGTTGCTCACGGACGTCAATGCTAATGAAATTTGCCAATCCAAAAAACCCGAATGGTAATATTTCCAATTATTTTTTTGCACAAGACAGAATTTGCTTCAAAGTGTACGGGTGATGAAGTGTGGATGAAACCATCCAATTCCTTTATCTCTGCCCATGAGTGCTACGTTTTGGTCATTACTTGGAAACCTGCAAGTTTTTCTGTTTATGGATATTATAATTTCTTTTCCAAGCATGATAGTAGCAAACGAAGTCAAAATGTTTATTTATCAGAATTATAAATTCATTTATTCATTAAGGGTGACCGGCACCTCTTATGACACGTTTAAAACAAACAAAATAAATTAAAGTGAATAACAATTGATACATATGTCAATTTACAAAGCTAAAAAAATATATATAAGGTCAAGAATATCACTAAGATAAAACTAAATATAATATAATTTTTAAGTACATATATCAGTAGAATGTCTCATTTCCTCTATTACAATCTGATAACAAAGAGTAAAGAGAAAAGAAAAAGAGTAATTCTTTGTCATTCCCTGGCAGAGTGCCAAAGGCCAATATGATCATTTGGAATTACAACAATCGTTTAAGATAAGCTCATATAATAGGTTGGGGAAAAAGTCTTTTCGCATTAAAAAGTTTCTTCGCATTTTTTAAGATAATTCAAAACATTTTTTAATATAGTTTATTTAAATTTAACTAAAGTATGTATGTACCATTTTGTTCGATAACCTTTTGCCATCTTGTAGGTAGGGACATGATCCCATTGCTATAAAAATTTTGGGACTTCTCATCAAAATACCGCGACAAGTGGATTTGGCAGTCCTCTCGTGATGTTAACCTAACATTGCATAAAGAATTCTGAAGAGACCGAAACAGGTGGAAATCTGAAGGTGCAAGGTCAGGACTATACGGCGGATGCATTAACACCTCCCAGCCAAACTCTCTTAATTTTCGCTGAGTGGCTATAGATGTGTGCGGTCTAGCGTTATCATGATGAAACACCACACTCCTTCTAATGATCAATTCCGGCCGCTTTCTCTCAACTTCTTGCTTTAATCTCATCAGTTGTTCGCAGTAGAGTTCAGAATCGATAGTCCTGAATGAATAATGCCCTTCCAATCCCACCACACACACAACATCACCTTATTGCGAGTTTACCCGGGTTTCCCCACAGTCTGTGAAGCCTGACCGGCCTTTGACCACGACCTTTTTCGCACGTTCTTGTCGTGAGCCACTTTTCATCACCAGTTATCAGATTCTTCAAAAATGATTCGGTTTCATTACGTCGTAATAAAGAATCACAAATGAGTACACGGTTCATTAGGTTTATTTCAGTGAGCTCGTGAGGTACCCAAATATCGAGCTTGTTTTTGTACCCAGCTTTTTTCAAATGCGCCAAAACTGTTTTGTGATCAATTCTCAGTTCTTCAGCTACGTCGTAACTACTGATATGTCGATCTTGCTCCACTTTTTCAAAAATGGCATCCATTTTATCCGTAATAGGGCGACCAGAGCGAAGTGCGAGGTGGTTTGACACCAAAATTTCCAGATTGAAAACGCTTAAACCAAATTTGTGCTACTCTCACAGACACACTGCACTAGGTCCATAAACATCGCAAAGTTTTTTCGCAAAATTTGGAATTATGTTCTTTAAAATTTTAACTTTCATTGATACCAAAACCAGCCAGATACAAATACTACAGCCAAAGAGATTTTAAACCAATAGTATGTATGAACTTGTAATAAAATCTCTTTGGAAATTGCGGAGTCAAGAAACTCCGACTTGACAAAAAGTAAAAGAGCGTGTCGCAGCATGTTACGAGTTACGAGCGCCGTATACTAAACTATTTACATAATCCACCGTAAAATAATTCAGGATGGATTAGCGATGTAATCTCAGCCAAACATTTACTTTTACAACAGAATCATTTGGCTTTGTATGTGACGTAAGTACGGCATGATTATGACATGGTTTAATAGAGTCAACCCATATTTGTGATGTCAAAGGAGATTTAAATTAATTGCTTTTATGTAACGGCTTGCAACTGTATTACACACGAATAGTTAATGTCAGAACTATGATACAGTGGACTTTAATGTTGGTGTTCATCTAATGTTCCGGCTATATAATTCTAGTAATTTCCGGCTCAGAAGCAAAAAAACTGAGGCCTCAGGAGTGGCAACGCATCTTCATAGAGATATTTGATTTTTGATAGCAGTAGTGACCTGCTACCACCGAGGCAATTAATAATGAATGTTATCTTATTAATATTTATCATATTAATATGAGAATGATGGCTGACTTAAGCGCCATGCTCGTGAACGCTTGCTGAGAGTGAGGACTGAGGACTATTGAACTACATATTTGGTAGAGCTCCAGTGACGGAGCTCCCCAGCGCAAGCACCACTGCGTTACTTAATTCACTTGCCGCTAAATGGTAGTGTTCAGCACTATCGTGTTCCGGTCATATGGCTATGTATGACTATATATTTTCTATCACGGTGGCACCGTTTAGATCTCAGTAGAAGCAAAACATCCGCATTTTGACCTCTGTTTTTGTACACTGGCTACTAGTGCCATTCTACCAAGCTGCATTTTCATAACAAAAATGCGCGGGAATACAACCACAGCACAGGCTAGCTGGACAATGATTACTGCTCTGTATATTGACAGTTTAAATATAATATTGTACCGCGAAAGTCGCAAAAAAACCTTCAATCGTCTTAGTGGCGGCGCTTTTTGCGCTTGTTGTACCGCATACAATGGATCCCGCCCGACCAGCAGTAGACGTTCGAGGACAAAGGTTGGTTGGTGCCTTGGCCGCTCTACAGATCTTCTACAGATTTTTGTTATGTAGAGAAGGTGGGAAACAAGCGCGCAGCCTATAGAGGTCCACACAAAAACCAGAGGTCTGAATGCAGATGCGTTGCCACTCTGAGAGCCAAGTTGTTATGTTTCTGTGATAATTATTACATTATCATCTAACCGGAATACGTTAGTGCTGAACACTACCATTTCGCGGCAGATAAAGGTAATGCGGTGGTGCCTACTTGGTGCTGGTCACCTTTCACCATTACCAAAGTAACTTCCCGGTGCCTCTTCACTTCACTACTCTATAGCCGTGGGAACATTCACGGTAACCTATCGCAGTTGCTTGTTGGCCAACCATTACGTCACACGTCGCTACACTACGGTGAAATATTGATTGAATATATTTGGAATTAATTAGAACTTAGCTCCGGTTCGATAATATGAGCTGAGATTAATCTCATTTGACAATTTAATCACAATATTTTGTGTTCCGTACCTCATTTTTCACCTCAAGGAAATGTACAGATTAAGTAGAATTAAAAATAAGATGTGTTAGTGATAGCCAGTTACCACTAAGACTACCGATGCAGTTTACAATATTATGTTTCCAAACATCATAACCAAGAACGTTATTACTGGCCATCAACACAAGTATCCCGCTAATAGCTGTCAAAAGTATTATTGGATATTCACAGCGACAATTCGCTCTTATATGTCAAGTGTATAATTACGCCACAAAAAGACCGTACTCTGAACAATATTTTAACGATTGTTTTATATTATTTCGCATTAACACATGCTTGTGAAATATATTTTATTTTTAAAGAAAAATGGAAAGAAAAAATGAAATAAGTGAAATATATTTTATTTTTCTTTAAAAATAAAATATATTTCACAAGCATGTGTTAATGCGAAATAATATAAAACAATTATTAAGGGTAAAAGCGACTTCTTTACGATATTCAATAAACTGAAAAGTCTATTATATCGGTTGCCTAACTAGCATAGTTGGTAATAGATGGCGCTACTGCTACCATAAAGCAATGCAATAAGATGTGAAGGAAAGATTTGATAAATCGGGCAGGGCTTCAGTAGCTCAATTGGAAGAGCGGCTGGACTAGATTCCCAGTAGTGATGCGATTCGAATGGAATTTTGTGACTCGAGTCACTCGAGTAATTTTACAGCCTCACTCGAATCATACTCGAGTTTTCGAGTCACTCGAGTAAAAAATCTCACTCGAGTAAAAATCTCACTCGAGTAGAAAATCGCACTCGAGTTGCAAGTTTGCAATTCGAGTGCAATTTTTATTTTCTTATTCACTCATATTTTTTAACAATAAAATTAAGTAGGTTACTTACAATCAAATACCTAAGGTATAATCACTTTTACACTTTAATTTATATTCACCAATACTAATAATATCAACTCTTTTACGTATTTTTCACTTTTAAACACTAATATTCAATCAATTTTGGTAAAAAAAACTTAAAGTACGGTTCACTACGAGATGCAAGTTTAAACCTGTCAGTTTTGATTTGTTTGTACCGGCCCGACACAGATAAGTAAAATAGAGTAGTGAAGTGACATCTAGTGGCAACAGAATTAACTCGATGCGCCGAGTTGACTCGGTAACTCGAGTGCATAGAGACTCGAGTAATATTTTTTTTAAATCGAGTACGAGTTTGACAAATTCACTCGAGTGACTCGAGTAAAAACAGGGCTCGAGTCGCATCACTAATTCCCAGTAGGTCGCGAGTTCGAGCCTCGCCTGAAGTCAAATTTTTCTTTCCATTTTTCTTTAAAAATAAAAAATATTTTAACGATTATAAAGCTGGAACTACATTTATTACTCAACTTTTACGTTTTTTTGGTGGTAGAATTCTAGTGACGGAGCTCCAATGCGTAGACATCACCGCGTTACTTTATCGTGATTTATTTTTCTATAAATATGATATGTCAATTTAGAGGTATCTTGAGGTGCTATGATGTACTAAAATGACATCGTATTTCAGATCCAAGATAGCGGATATATTTTCCCGCCTTCTTGGATCTGAAAACAGATATCATTTCCTACTTCCCTTTTTAGGGTTCCGTAGTAAACAAGGAACCCTTATAGTTTCGCCATGTCCGTCTGTCTGTCTGTCCGTCCGCGGTTTAGCGCAAAAACTATTGGTATTAGAGACTTGAAATTTGGCACAAGTATACATATTAAACACGCCGACAAAGTGGTAGAATAAAATTGAAAATTTTCGTCAGAGTCAAGTGACCCCCCTCCCTACTAACTAAGCGGTTGTTGTTAGAAGTTCAAACGTTACGGCAATAGTAGCTATATATAATGAAATTAAAAGGAAAACTATCACACTTAAGTTGGCCTTGCAAAGTTTTCGAGTAATAGTCGACCAAATGTATTTTACTTGAAAATTTCGAACAACTCCATAGAACATATTTTTTTTTTTTTCATTATATTTCTTACTCTGTAAATACACTAAATACGGAACCTTACACTGCGCGTGGCCCGACAGGCACTTGACCGGTTTTTCCGAATGTTTCTCAGTGCCACTCTCGGAGTTCGGCGATATGCCCCGGCACACTGGCTGGCATCCGAGTGACGAGATTTTTTTTTTGTTTTCTGTTTATTTTTTATATTGCTTTGTTTATTCAATGTTACTACCACAGTTAGGTAATTAACATGTTCGTTTTCTTTAGACTGTGTTACTACAATATATTTATGTGTGTATATGTATATATTTATTACTAACATCTCAGACCTGTGACTACACGGACAAAACGTTACCGGCGAATCGTGATTGTTAGCATGTATGCTTGAATGCATGCATTTATCTCTGCCTACTATTTTGAGGAAAACAGCGAATTTCTTTCAGGGAAAATAAAACTGTGACACAAATGAACGTGATGTAGTTGATGCATCACTGACGACTGCAGTGTTACAGTCCTTAACTTATAACCCGAGACCGGTGACCACTTAAGTTGTCGGTGGTGAGGCGTGTGGAGGTCGCTGTATGTGCACAGTTGACTAATAACAAAGCTATGGTACTGGACACCGCTGACGCCGACGCTGATGTTAAACTATTTGCTAATTAAAATCAACCGATTGGACATACTTTGTATATTATACGACATCGTTAAATTGATTGAATTTTTGATGGGATTATTATATTATCCCCATCAACATTATGAAATCCCTTATCTTCGTATTTTTTTCCATAGACCACGTAGCATTATATTTAAAAAAAATAAAAATAATTGATTCACATTTGGCAAATGAGTGACGGCGACCTCGGCCGTACATTAGGTGAAGCTTATATTTGGTGTCGATAATGGTGCAGCCTTACCTCATCGCTCTCAGCACACGCTGCTGCTTGCTGCTCGCTGCTCGCGTCGATGTCGGTGTCGCAAGCAAGGACGAATACTTAGTCTTTTAAATTGAAACATAACTTCACGTATTTTGAAGCAGTTACTCGAACTCACACAAAAGTGGTAGGTATATCTGAGACTGTCGAAAAATCGATCGATCCCTAATTGCCACTCTTCTACCACCAATCACCATCTTCTAATAGCTATATTAGTATGTCTACTTTAAACGTTATAGATAACAAGCATAGTTAGAAATAAAAATGAATCGCTGAAATATATGCAGTAAATGCGACTGTGAATCTCACGTCAGGAGCAAAGATTCGGTGAGGTCCAGGTGCGGAGCATAAGGGTCCGATGGAGGGCGGGGGAGGCGGCGGAGCCGTTCCTCACGTAACGTTTTTTTTTAAGTTATTGGAAATGGCAAACAAGCATGCAGTTCACATTGATGTTAAGTGATGACTGCAGCCTATTAGACACCCATACAAAGACCAAAGTAAAATGCAGATGCGTTACCACTCCCGAGGCCTAAAGTGTGGTGCCTCTGTGCCGGAAATTACAGGGCCGTAATTACCACCTGACCGGAACACGATAGTGCTAAACAGTTCCATTTCAACGGCAAGTATATTTTTAAATTAGGTAATGCGGTGGTGCCTTCGCTCGCGAGCTCCGTCACAGGAGCTCTACCACCAGTAATAAGTAGTGCAAGTAAGTAGCCTCAACAATCCGGTCCGGAGCGTAGATTCGCTGAGGTCCAGCGCTTGAACATAAGAACAAGTGTTTCTAACCATACTTCTCTGAAACGACTCGATGCACGAAGCCGCGGTATTGGGATGAGTGCGTGGAGCCTCTCCCCTGCATTATGCATACAAAAAATACTAAACTAATACTGCATTACTATAAATAAGACCTACGAGTGAGTAAAAACAATAGATTTTTGATGGCTCTGATAATTTTCCTTCAACGGAAGTACATAAATTCGTGAAGACGTAAGATTTTCCCTATCAATAATCGTTCATCTCAGCTGATAAAGTTTTCTCTTCAAATATTTTTGAATAGGTATATAAATGTATAAAATATCAAGTAGCTGCTGACTTAATCGATTGATTATTAAGCCTCCATCGGTCAATACGATCGGCTACTTCATTTATACATATAATTGTAAATAATTGATGATGATTCTGATAACATTCATATTACATAGTTAGCGAGACTAAATTTATTTTAAAACATGGACAATTACTTTGCCAGTCTCCAGCTTCGAGGCCGCGCTGCGGTCTGTCTGCCCGAGTACACTGTAAGTTAAGCTTAAGGAAGCTGAATAAAAGCTGCAATAGAATTTTAAGAAGTTCGTTTCAAATGGTCTTTTGATGTAACTGAATGCCGCTTACAATCTGACAACTTGTCAACTGTTATCCTTAAACAAGGGAAAGGAGGAAACTTATGGTCCAATACATAATCTGTACGGGGCATTACGCTATGAGTACTACTCGTGCTACTGGTATGTCAAGGTATATAATCATTAGATTTTATAAGAGCATAAGTATATACGTCGACTGGGCAAACCTTAAAACTACTGACATTTTTAGTTAAACCTAAAACTAAAAAACCTAAGTAAAAAAAAGCTAATGAAAAACTAATTTTAAAAATTTAGCCGACGTCCTGTTGGCGGTGATGGTGGTGGTCAAAAATGAACAACGTTAATATTCAAGTTTTTACTTCTGCCACCACCCTCGGAGTGGCAGAAGTAAAAAAAGGAGTTTTTTTAATTAGTGTTATTTCGTAAGCTGACAATATTTCATCAATGATCATGTACTTCATGTAGCAAATATTTAACGTTACCCGCATAACCTTAGGCAACCCCAAGATTGATGCACATCATTACAAGTTACGTGCGCGTTACGTTCCATATTTCATCTATTGATCATTTGTAATTATTTGTAACGAAGCTGCAGCCGCGTGATGTCATCTTTAAATATATATTTTATTATGTTAGAGATGTCCTCGATTTGGAAGATTTTATATCGGTTGTATAACGCGGAGTGTACAATCTAAGAATTAGTTTTATATGATTTGTAAGATTTACTTGTAAGATATAATGTTATAAATCTTAAACTGTTGAAATATCTGTTTGTGATATACCGTTCAGAGTGCAGTAGCTGCAGACGTAATTGGTAAAACTTCTGAGGTCACCAGAGCACCCCTCTACGTACATATATTATATTTTACTGGTGGTAGAGTTCCAGTGTAGGAGCTCGAGGGCGTAGGCACCACCGCATTACCTAATTTATTTGCCTCTAAATTGTAGTGTTCAGTACTATCGTGCTCCGGTTAGATGGTGATGTATGGCCCCGGAATAACTATCACAGAGCTCTGTCACTGAGATACCACCTAATCTAGATTTCATTTTTTTTGCTAGTTTCAGTACAAAATTTATATTAATCAATCTGTTAATACACATTGCGGGACCATTTATTGATTATGAAATTAATTGCGGTGAAATGAACAATTTGTGAAGTGTTGTTGAGTTTCGGTCGGGTGCACTTCCCACCAACACAGAGTGATATTGTTTAATATGTCCGATATCGACTGTGTTTATTTTATGTAATGAAGGTGGCAAACAAGCATGCTGTTCACATTGATGTTAAGTGATGACTGCAGCCTATAGACACACACACAAAGACCAAAGTCAAAATGCAGATGCGTGTCATTCCTGAGGCCTAAGGTGTTATGCCTCTACGCCGGAAATCACAGGGCCGTACATTACCACCTGACCGGAACACGATAGTGCTGAACGGCAAGTATATTAGGTAATGCGGTGGTGCCCACGCCCGCGAGCTTCGTCACTGGAGCTCTACCTCCAGTAAAATTTATTCGATAGGATTTAATAGTCAGAATAAATCTAGAACAATACATGCGTTTGAGACGTTGGTAACTAATCACAGTTTTGTGTGTAATGATTAATCTTGGCGCAGCGTGATTGAGTCTCGTAGTATAACAGAATAGGGTGAGTACTAAGTATTCCCAAGTGGGACACATGCCAATAATTTGTGCCTTTAGAAAAGGGCTTATTCTTGGACAAAGACATATGTATGAGACATATCCTTGCTTGATTCATGCACAACAAACTTTTTGACGTGATACCGTCTTATAAATCGATGTACGCCGGGTGCATGTACCAATAAGCATGACTCATTGTCACGTTACACCCGAGGCGAGCGTGCAAGCGAGCGCGTCGCACAAGCGATTTAGACACACATACGTCAGAAGCCGACAAGCGAGCGCGCGGCACAAGCGATTCAGACACACATACGACACAAGCGTTCGTCTTGTAATACGGAAAACTGGCAGTTCACACTGATAGAATGTAGTCTATAAACGCTTATATTTTGACGACCGGGTTAGTGCAGCGGTGTGTGACGGGCGCTTGAATTTCTATCTGTTTTTGTATTTCTATTCTCCCAGTGTAGGGTTCAAACCCACACCCCGAGGGTTGTAGGTTCTCCCAGTGTAGGGTTCAAAACCACACCCCGAGGGTTGTGGGTTCTCCTAGTGTATGTGATCCCTATACTGGGAAAAATATTCGTATTACCTGCAGATATTTGTTTCGGGTGTGGGTTTGCATATGTGTTTTGTGTGTACAACGTAACAATGAAAGAAGAAATAAAAACATTTAATACGTTCTCAGACCCTACTCTGTATCACTACAGTCTTATATCTAGTGTGGGCTGTGAGTGTAAGCGTAATTTTTATAGATTTATATTGTCAGAGATTTAATGTGCACCCTACACCCACACCCTTCGTCACTTATAATATTACGAAGTAAGTAAGCAAACAGGTTCCAAAAATAAAATGTTATTGCAGTATTAGATGACCTCACCTCTGACCTGTGCGCCTAACCTTAGCCGAATGTAACATTTCGAGAAGCGATTGTTCCGACGTGACGTGGTATTAGACATCGCTGGATGGACTCATTTACGGAGAGAGAGAGAGAGCCCGATTTGTTCTATGTACTGTGCCGATGCCCTCATACCGTGGTAATATTAAACATGTCTTTTAAAGTAATTGCGCGTGATTTATGTTGAAGTGGGTGACTCTTACATCAGTAGCTTATAGTAGTTGTTGCATAGGTAGACTATAGGCCGAAAGATTGAAGTATTTTATGTGTATAGGACAATTTAAAAAAGACAGTAGTTATCAATCGATGTAATACATGTTGTAAACAGCTACATGGTTTAAAAAATATATGTTTTTTTTGATTGATTCAGATTGAAATTGACCTACTAACACAGTAATTGATAAATTAAATACAGAATTAGACTTTGAATTTCATTTCTGTATTGCAGAGGGTTAAAACACTTTGTACAGATTGAAGCTAACATCAATATTTTAATAAAGTTTACTGGAACAATCCTGACTAAGGATTCTACAGGTATTTGAGGGATTCCTTTGATCTTTTTTGCAGATCGCATAGAATAAAG
Source organism: Macrosoma leucophasiata (assembly GCA_036365455.1). Classification (NCBI taxonomy): domain Eukaryota; kingdom Metazoa; phylum Arthropoda; class Insecta; order Lepidoptera; family Hedylidae; genus Macrosoma; species Macrosoma leucophasiata. Next base: position 84,989 of record JAWQUS010000004.1, on the reverse strand, counting down.
AATTATCTCTATTACTATATCATGAATTGAAACAGTAGCATCCCACTCGAACCGTGCTAGTGCCCACAAGTGGTGATTACAGCGATTACAGCGATTACACGAGAAGGTACAATCACACACATAATAATTGTACACAGAAGGCGACGCCGCGTGGCGTCGCTCGGGGTGACACGTAGGGTTACCACCTCTTAGCTGTCTAAATCCAGGAGAAAAAAAAAACATGGAATATAATAACTTTTTATTTTATTTTGAATAAATAATTGTATTTAATCAAAATACGACACAAGTGCATGGATTGCTGTTAGATACAGACTAATAAGCGAACGAATGATACTTATAACAAACAAATTTAATGAGGAACTAAAATGAGTGAGACAAAGACGACGCAATCTTCCACGCACGTGGCTCAGAAAGAGACAATAAAATAAAGTAGGTACCTACACGCACGCAAACCATTTTATACGAAACTAGCTTGCTACCCACTGGCGAGTAGTGGCATCAGTGGCGAGATAGTGACGACAAGGCTGCAAGAATGCTGCCGAGAATTTACTCCGCTCTTAGCCATTTCGACATCGCGTGTCATTACTTTTGAACAACTTGTTATTCCGGGAGAATTCGGTATATTTTAATTTCCTTCCGGGAGACGGGCGATTTTAATTTTCAGAGTTCGATTCCGGGGACTCCCGGAATTCCGGGAGAGGTGGCAACCCTAGTGACACGTCATATCGTGTAATCACTTGTGCACACGACTGTATAATTGCTGTATTTATACCAACTGGCACATCATGGGCGTATCTAGAGATTATCGCCTGGAGAGCAAGCACCGCATTATATGTATAGTTGTATAGCGACAATGGCACGAATTTCATAGTACGGAACAACGCACTGTTCGCAAGTCCGACTCTCAGTTGACCGTCTTAATATGGATAAACTTTGCTGATTATAAATTTAAGCAAATCGGCTCTCATCCACACGAAATTATAATGATCAGTTTCGATTAACAACCCACGAAACTCTCAATACGGCAGGTATTGAGCTAGTTTTGTTAAACACATAATTGCCCAACTCAGCGATAAACTAAGAAAAGTGTGCTAACTATGACTCAAAGCGGAGCTTGCATAGACAACACTTGCGACATCGTCCGCCATCATTCCATGAGACTTGATGCTAAGCATAGCTGGTGGCTGGTGGCTGGTAGCTGGCGGGAGGTTCAACGGTACTGTGGCGAATATTCAATATTTAAAATGTAAGTTGTACACAATATTTAAAATGTGTGTTTGTCTTTCACTTCCTGGCAAATATTGACATGGAGATATGAATATTACTGGACTGTTAAGACCCTTGAAAGTGATACATAAGAAAAAAAAACGTAATATAGTATTTAAGAATATCTATTTCTAACAGGACAATTGGAGTCCGTAAAACTATTTTCTAAACATCTAGGGGAGAAGCTATTTCCGTAACATGGACTTGAACTCTGAATAAACTTTGCCGTTATTAATATTATTCAAATTATAGGCACTACACACACATTATCATTCAGATCGTATTGGGCCTACAATCTGAATGATAATATCTGATGGTAATATACGGCCCTAACTTACCGCTTTTCAACAAGGCCATGCATTACCTTTTAACTGGAGCTAGTTCATAGCGCACGCTTGCGACACGCGTCCGCGACGACGACTGCGCCGAGATGCGGTTTCAACATCACATGTCATGCTAAAAAAGTTACTCGCGAGGAAATGTATTGTTTTGACACAAACAAATATTGCACGTAGGTACAACATGAGCGGATACGTGTTAACGACATTGCGCTTGGTTCACAGCTTCCCGACAAATATTGTTGGTGAGATAACGGTATAGTGTCTAACGTCGGTCTCTAGTTACATAGTTTATGTCATCATCAACATCATTCACGCGAAAGACATCCACAGCTGGACAAAAGCTGATTTTTTTTATATATAGAAGCCACAGATTGCCATTACGAAACGTCCTGGTCTGCCCTCTTCCAGCGATTACCTGCAACAGTCACCAGGTCGTCGGTTCACTTCGAGGGGAGCTTGTCTAGTCTGTCTACGCTTCGCTTTCCAGTACGCTACCAGTCGAGTACTCTTCTGTCCCAACGGCCGTCCCTTCTTCGAGCTATGTGCCCACTGCCACTTGAGTTTCGCTATTCGATGGACAAAGTCGATGACTTTGGTTCTTATGTGGATCTCCCCATTTATCCTTAATCCGTCAAGACACAAGAAGCCGCCGGCGGCTACTGAACAATCAAATTGAAATCAATTACCATATTTTTCTCGTGAGCTGACGGGTCAATTAATATATTGTACCTGTATTCAACCTATTTCAAATACCTAATTTAATTAATAAAAAATGTGCATTTCTTTTTTTTTTGTTGAAGCTTACCTAAGGGAGGTATGAAAATATTCGTCTTGGCTCGGGGAGGCTCGGCGAAATGAAGGTTGGGAAAACCTGCTCTAAACCATTGTTTTTTAATTAGCTAATTATACATTTTAATATTTTTAATGATTTAACAGAATTTATGTATATTTAATGAATTTATGAATTTTAAAATTCGTCCTTTTTGATTTATAATGTTTTTACCAATAATTAATGAATTAATATATGAGTGTAATATAACGCTCTATGGGTATTTAAGTATTATTATGTATTTTTTTATTTTTATTAATAAAGATGTGTAATGGTGTTATTGACTTACCATTAATGTGAATTTAATGGTTGTTTGCCACAGTCATGATACAAAAAACCTACCTATAGATATTAGAGGTGGTGTTACGGGGCTCGTGTGCCTCCAGCCTTACATCACGATATCATGATACCCCTAAGTACCTACATCCGCGCATTATCCCACACACCTCAGTAATTATTGAACACGCTAGTAGCTAATGACCGCCGACCTGACCGTACATCGTTAAACACAGCTTTTACGACTCCAAACAAGTGTACTTTGTAAGACTGTGTTTTATGATTTTAAAGTTTTTATGTTAATTAGGATTATAATTGATATGACAGATTTTTCAGAATCACGTGTCATCAGTGAAAAGATGTAACTTAGAGTCATTGTTGGCGGACTTGCGAATGCGAATGTGGGACCATGGATTTGAATACAATTATTCTAACATCTAGTTTGCACCAAAAACATTAAACTTGATGATGTTTCGCAACTCGTCGTATAAACTATGTATTGCGTATATGTCTTGTTGTCAAACCTATCATTTTAGTGAAACATCTAAGATTTGTTGTTATCTGTGTTTGCATTGACATGAAACATGTGTTTATGAATGTGTGAATGTCTCATCAATGCAAACTCACGGTAATACATAATATAACAAAATACTAATAACGCCGTCTATTTTTTGTGAAATAATAAAAAATATGATACGTTTATTTCAACCAACCGGAATGATACAACAATTACAGAAATATCTCAATTTAGTCTACAATGAAATCTCTGGTTTTATGTAGATGTTTATAACCTACTTACCATCAATGTTAACTGTGTGCTTATTTGCCACTTCATGACATAAAAAGTAGTGATCACTGCTCCTGTTGCTAGAAATAAAGGAGTAAGTATTATTCCTTTATCTCTGCTTATGACGCAATATTTACCTTTAAACTAATGCCTGGTTTATTGTCAACCTGGCTTTATTAAGGTTGTAATAAGAAGAAAGAAAAAAATCAACATGCAGCCATTCTCACCACTAAACAACTGAAGTCAGAACTTCAGTTGTTTAGTGGTGAGAATGGCTGGGCTCGCATTCCAGAGGTCATAGGTTTGGATTTCATCCGAAAACATATTTTTTTCTATTTTCTTATGTACCTATTTAAAAATTTTTTTTCTAGGAAAACATTTTTTTAATTTTGTACTCGATTAAAATGAAAGCATTGACAGTGGTAGGCAACCCTGGTGAGATGATTATTCACTCGCATATATAAAAACGTAAAAACAACATAAGGAAATACGATACGCAGAAATAAAACTACGTGACGAAATTTGTATGTCTCCTTGTAGAGTTTCAACGTTTAACAAAGTTATTGCAAGTTTCACTATCTTCATTAAACATGGAATTCAAATAGACATGTAAGATAATAGACAGGTGCAATAAACAAATGAACATTAATGTTAGTGAGCGTCACACCCGCGGGGGGTTGTCACCGCGCGCCGCCCGCCGCCCGCCGCCGTCACTGGCGCTGAAGGTTGCTCGCTTAAAACCTGCTGACACACAGTAAGCGGCCTGATCGTTGTATGTCTGTACGCTAACGTCTTTATAATATGTGCCAGTATCGAAGTTTAACTAGTAATGCATCTCAGAGGTCTAGATGGCACAGACTCGAAAAAAAGTTTACTTCACAAATGATTGGTTTCATGCTCTATTATACTTATTTGTTTTGAAATAAAACAATTTTTACGGATTTATATCGAATTAAACTAAAATTATTTTTAAAATCAACCCAACGTTCCATCTGCCTTAGACCACGGAAGCTGATTAGCGACAGAAACGTCAGTAGCTCGCAAAAATACAGAATACAACAACGTTTGTTTTAGAATTGTTTTCAAAAGCGCTGGTTTGACCGTTTGGTTGATCAACCAACCAAGAAATGCTATTTCAATCGTCACAGTAACTTAATGATTGATGATTCGTGTATTCGTGTAGATAAGCATCAGTGTAGCATGCAGCGTATAAAGAAAACAAAAGAATGACAAAAACCGTAAAACTTTTAAAAAGCGAGCCTGTTTGTTGCTAGATGATCATCTAGCAACACACAAGCTGTTTTCTTTATATACTGCATGCTACACTGATGCTTATCTACACGAATACACGAATCATCAATCATTAAGTTACTGCGACGATTGAAATAACATTTCTTGCGATGTACCTACTGGTAGTTCATCGTCAATCTCATGTTACACTCAGTTTTTAAGCAGCGGCCAGCACAATAATGTTTTGTTTTTCCGTTCTCCGTTTTTCATATTGAATAAATAAGTAAGGAAGTTTTCTGGAAAACCCATTTTAGATAAATATTCAAGGTTACAAAAAAAAAAACAAATTATACCAATGTCCAAGACACCCTTTTAAATGAAATATGAAAAGTCTCCATGAATTTAAAAATCAAATTTAAAGGTTATTTTTTTTCAACCTAAATAATTATAGGTATCCTCATAAATGCTCTAAACTCGTACCAGTTTTAAACTCTATGCAAATATTAAGTTTGTAACCTAACACCTGTTTAGTGAGCAAACTTGACCGGACTAGACGTCGTCTACTTCGGCATCCTGCATTGTCGGATTTGGCTATAATTGAAAACTAGCGCCAGGCTTATGCTTGAAAAAATGCTGAATCGGACACCGTGTTGGTGCAGTTAGGGAAACACTTGTTACTGTCAGTCTTTTGATTTCGTGTGGGTACCTATTTGTTTCTTATCACAGACAACATAATTTAATGTTATGTTTTAGTAGTTGGTTTGTCTTGTAGAATCGATAGAGTCCAGATTTTGAAATCGCCTAGTAATATATTTTTAATACATAATGCAAACAAACCAAGACACCATCGTACTAGTGGCTTTTTGTATCGATAGCCGTTCGCTCGTTGAGTGTCGCAGCCTTTCCCAAAGTGTGGCGCTTGTAACGTGCGCGACGAATGCAGTGATAAATTGATAGTTAATTGTTCACGCCGCTGTATTCAGCCGCGTATATGGATGCGTCGTGTCATTGTTCCATAATCCATGTCGATATTCATGAAACTACATATTTTATACAACATTTTTTATGTACTTATTATAAACAATATATTAAAAATAACTGCCAGGCCTTTTTAATATGCTAATACTACAGCTTATAGATATTCACATTCTAACCTGAGTTAAAATAATTGCCACAACAAGGCGCAAGTTATGCTTGTGTGATAGCTATAACGATATAGATTATACATTACCATCTAACCGGATCATGATACTACTGAACACTATCACTTGGCGGCAGATTGGTTGATTGGTGATGAGGTGTTCTCACGCCCTAAGGGGTATATCGTTGACAGTGTTATCGTTCAATTAATATGAAATATACACTCATTTCAATAAAAGTTTTTTTATGTTCTTAAAAACTATCAGGCTAAAATGTATATATAGTAAATAAAAAAATATTAAAATATAATACTTTTTAAAAAATACATGTTTTTAATTCGTAATTTTAACCGGCTAGTCGTGGGTGTTTGCATGTATGCTTGAATGCATGTATTTATCTCTGCCTACCCCTTCGGGGATTACATACGTGAAGTTACGTTTTTATTCATCAACTTAAAGAAATAAAATATAATTATTCAATATTTTCTGTTGTTGATTTATATTAATTTAAAACTTATTTACTAACCTACCTCCTAAGTTTTTACTTTTCAATATTTTGTAATATAATTTTTAAAAGTATGCACGTTCAATTAAAACAATTTTGACCTTCCAATCTGCACTCGTCAATTTACATACTGTTTCATTTAAAGTATATCTACTCGGCATTCCATGAAAAGGTTCGAACAATTGAACTTCTTTTGTTGACTCTCTTGAGTGACGCAGCAGATCCTACTCCCATTACAGGTGTGTGGCTATTAAACAACAACTTTTTAATAAAAGTACATTCGTCGCCGCGCAATAGAATGTATGTTGAGGCTGTTTTTTTTTCACGGTTTCAAAAGTGGGGCCATAGTAACAGTTTTTCATAATTGATATTCACAGACGATGATTAGATTAGATTACTATTTTCTCATTAAATACTGCACAAAATATTATCCTACCATCTAAACCCTAAACATGAGATATAAGAAACTTTCCGCTTAGAATAAGAACCGCTAGTAAGTGTTTCTCATAATCTGAGTGCTTGCATAATGAGGTTCGTGTGGCGGTACGGGTCGCGGGTCTCGGGTCACGGGTCAGCCTGCATAATTTTGACCCACTTTATGTTTACTTCCGTTAAAGCGAGGTGCAAGTGTCAAGTTCGGACGTCAGCAGGTGGCTCGCCGCTGTTGCTGCTTACAGTATTGTGTGGCGGTGGCGGGTCGGGTGTGTAGGGTGTCGGGAATGTCAAGGCAAGTTTATTTTATTGCTAGCAACGTTTCGGGGCTATCCGACTGCAGTTTACATGGATAATAAGATACAGATGTTTCACCCCACACTTTTTTCTCGCAGAAATTACGGAGTTATGCATCCGAAATCTAAAGGTCATCTAACTGCAACATGATACTGCTAACCATTAAGTAATAATTAGTAATATGGTAACGCAGTAGCACTTACTCTTTCAGATTTCAACATTGAAACTCTACCACCAGTAAAGATGTTTAGTTTACTTGCCACCAAATGGTGGTTTAACGTTACCGTGTGCCGGTGGAACAGCAATGTGAGTGTACGAGGGTGCTGTGCCATTAATAAGAAAGTCCGCGTCCTGCTTGTCCTTGTGGCATATGCCACAAAGAAATAGCGTGTTGCTGTTAATTAAACTTAAATGTCATTTAGTATAAAAATTGCATCGATCACTTACAAAGTTCGCAGGTGTGTATTGTTTCGCAATTTATGGGCATCATTAAAACGTGCTTATTGTCACTTCGGCGCGATAATTAAGTTTCACGCAAATTGTGTAAACACGAAGTTGCTAGTGTCGTGCTCCGACACCGCCCGGCGTCACACATTGCTGTTATGTACCTTGCGGTGGTGGGAAATAAGCATGCAGTTCATATTGATGGTAAGTAGGAAATAGTTCCTACTTACCATCAATATGAACTGCATGCTTATTTCCCACCACCGCAAGACATCTTAAAGAAAACCGAAGATCAAAATGCAGATGTGTTGTCATCCCTGAGGCCTTAGTTGTTTTGCCTCTGTGATAGCTGTAACGAGACCATACATTACACTTCAACCAGAACAGGAAAATGCTGAATACTAAAATTTGCTGAAACCTACGCCCTCGAGCTCCGACACTAGAACTGCACCATCAGTAAGATTTGTGTTTTTATGCCAAGTTTCGTGCGTGGTAAGCAGATTATATATTGCAGACATCAAATCTGCAATTAATCATAATGTTGTATAGACATATTATTGATACAGATTCATATTTACGAGAAATTATTTCGTTATAAAAATATCAACATGACATCGTCATTTCATATATTACGAGTATATATGAATTGAGATCTATCTCATGTAAGGGTCAGGCAAAATGATCGTGTTCTTGATTGTATGCAGAATACAACCTTCTTATGTTTTAAAATACAATAATAAAACGTTAATTAAATTCTGAAACGTTACTTATATCTATCTTATATCTATGAAGATATCTGGGTCATTTTGGCAAGATTATCTATCAATATCACTAGGAGAGTATAACAACGCAGCTTACGAATAGCGCTAATAAAGACATGAACGCGCTCCGCGGCCAGCAGTAGCGGCAGCTAGCTAGGTGACGGTGACGGTGACGGTGACGGTGACGGTGACGGTGACGGTGACGGTGACGGTGACGGTGACGGTGACCTTGCGGCTTGCGCAAGCAGCTCCGTGACCGCATCGATCTCTACATACAACATGACCATCAGCCATCAGCGATGTAAACGGGCCGTTTGAGTAATACGCTTTCCAGATCGATGGGTGAGATAACAGAGCGGTGAACATTAACACTAAACTGTTTTGGCACTCGCTGCGGCTGCCGACTGCCCGACTGCCCGGCTGCCCGGCTGCCTGGCTGCCCGACTGGGTCGTTGCGACATCGCGCGGTTCACATCATATACATGCAAATTTAGCACAAATAACTTTAAATTTGCTTGGTCAACCTTTTAGCTCATTTACAAATAAGCCATATGAAACAGATCTTACCTATGATGAACATAGCATACGATCTCGTAGTTCACTTTGCTGGTAATTGCAAAAGTCCTTAGATATCTACATAAAAAGGTAGTAAGGTATTTTTTTTCTTCACGCCTGCCTAAGAAATTTCATACAAAGTTGTTTATTTGATGGTCATAATTTTATCAACTTGATAAGAACTCAAGACTTTTTAAAATAATGACTTGCTATCACTTTGTACCAGATACTAAAATTTAGGTGATTTCGACTCATTAATAATTAGTAATTGCTTTTACTGGTGGTAAAGTTTCAGTGTCGGAGCTCAAGGATGCAGGTGACATTGCATTACTTAATCCATCTGCGGCTAAATTATAGTGTTCGGTACTTATCTAGTTCCGTAATAAATATCAATTACGCCTCTGGGCAACGCATCTCAACTTTGACCTCGAGTTTTGTGTCGATGTCTTAAGGCTGCATTATTCATCTACCGTCTATTTGAACTGCCCCCTTGTTTGTCAACATAATTTCACATAAAAACATAATTGGATTAGCTATGGATATTGGTTTTACCTGTACTCGCAATGTGGCGCGCAGTAAAGAGCGCGTGGGCATCACCTGCGGTCACAACCGTCGTGTCGTGAACTTTTATAGTGTCAAGGGCACGAGTTATGCTAAATGAAAAAGCCTTCGCAACTGCTAAATAATGAGAAGCAATATGTCTCGTGAAATGTTTGAAAAATCTCATTAATTCCGTCATTTTTAACAACATAAACGTTTTGACAGATTTTGTAAGTTACGCATAAATTAACGGAAACATGTCCACAATGTTGCAACACGCGATGTCATGGATCATGGGTCATGGGTCATGGGTGTCTGTCCTGCAAGCTAGCAAGCTGACACGAAGTTCACATTGCCACTGAAGTGTTCATTCAGTCTCCCAAGAATTTTTATTTCCTTTCGAATGTTCGGGAGTACTTTCTATTTGCAGGTTTCCATTACAGATTATTTGCAGCGCCATTTGGTGAAGTTCCCGATTAACGTCAAAAAGGTTACCACCTATTTATCGGCTTCTAGGGCACTAAAACATAAAGGCTAAATCACGGGTGTTTGCATACTTGTGTCAGTCCATATATTGATCTCTACTTACCTCTTTACGGTTACAGGCATGAAATTTAAAGAGGTAAGTTAACGAACTCGATGTAGATCTTTGGATATTTACAAAAGTAAATGGGCTACAGACCTGTTTACCCTTTCAATACACATAAGACTTTAAGTAGAGCTCTTTATGGTATTTGAAGAGGTAGGGCAAGTAGAGGTAAGGGTACAAGAGATGGCCTTACGGTCTAATACAGGGGCAAATACTGCACTCTCACTCTAAATATTTAAACAACTGCCTAAAGGAGACGTCTGTGGGTTCAAATCTCGGCTTAGGGGATTGCTGATGAGTAAATAGCTGCAAGTGTCGCTCCAGTTATTGATTAGTGATATTTATGGAAAACGTTTATTTACCACGCAGCCTAGTGGCAAGGATAGATCCATTTTTTTTGCTTTTTTATGTAATAAAAGTGGCAAATAAGCTTGTAGTTCACATTGATGTTAAGTGATGACTGCAGCCTATAGACACCCACACAATGACCAGAATGAGTCAAAATGCAAATGCGCTGCGACTCCTAAGGCATTAGGTGTTATGCCTCTAAACCGGAAATTACAGGGCCGTACATTACCACCTGACCGGAACACGATAGTGATGAACACTACCATTTAGCGGCAAGTATATTAGGTAATACGGTGGCGCCTACGCCCGCGAGTTCCGTCACTGGAGCTCTACCACCAGTAAAAATTAATTATTTTAAAACTTAACTCGCTCTACCAGGACTCGTGACTCGTGCGTGTGCGCCGAGAGCGCGAGAGTGAGAGGAGCGCACCTTGTGGGCCACTAGAGCAACACGTGACCAGAGACACCTTATTGTGATATTAAATTGCATTCACTAATCAAATATCGGACGTTGTGTGACCGGTTATTTGGATTCGTAACCTATGGTTCAGTTGCACGAAAATATTTGTTAAAGTTACGGTGGTTGTCAAATGTAACAATAACAGTTACATTGACTTTAACAGTTACTACAGAATGAGATGCACCAGTTGTATTTTCTGAAATTGTTGAAGTAACCAGGGTTGACAGATTCCCTTATCACCTAACCGACTAACGTTAAAGTTAAATTTATCACGTCATATAACAATTTACAAATATTGTAACAAATTTTTTACTTAACCGGTACTTTAACAAATTACCCGGCCCTCTATGAGCTCTATTATTAAGTTGGGTTTGACATGTTTTACGATCAGACACGCATTGGACTGATTATACACAGCGTTCGATGTTGAAAATAAGATAATGCAGACTTTGGATTTAGTGTATTTGATTTAAAATTACGTAAATGAAATGCCACAAAAGGATGTAGCCTCAGCTATACGACTCTTGTATATCTACGAAAGGATTAAGAATATATAATAATAATTGATGGTCCAGTTTTGAAATTAGTAATGTTAACAGCAAATTATCGATATCAATTGAAGAAATTGTCAACGGATTTCATTATTTTCTCATAGACATAATGTTAAAACTAGCAATATTGTTGGTATTCTTAAGTGAGAAGCCATAATAATGTACTAATTTACGCTAATATGATGACATATTAGCGTCCACAGATCTTGTCGAATACAAATGAGATATGCATTAGATATATAGGGGAAGTCGCGAGCAACACGTGTCTCCACAATGTAGTTGAATTAGGGAGGTCTGACTGACTGAAGTACGCGCGACGCCACGGAAGCGCCTTCGATTCCAGCGATTGTCCCTCATTTGGAACGACTAATCTTGAAACAATTGTTCACTGCAATTGACCGTCTCACGGACGCCTCACTACACCTTTTTCATGAATGTGTATAATTTATAATATCTTTTACACACTTTTTCACTTCTAGTGTTACATTATTTTCATAATTTTGGAATCGTTGTACGAGTATTGCATGTATGTTTGTGGAAAAAACAAGATTTCGTATTTTGTATATATTAAAAAAGTTAAATTTTTCCATAAAATGCGAGGTAGTCACTATTTTACTTAATGTGAAGCAATTGTTGGGTTGTATATACGCATATTTAATTACACATTTTACTTATTCAAATTGAGTAACTTACATTATTGTTACGTATTTTAGATTTACAAATGGTTATTGTTAAATTAATAAATAAAATATATTTTATTTCTGTAAATATGTTTTCTAATTATTCATTATTCCAACAATGGCTAATTATATATAACAACAACACATTTTTTCTAAAATATTGTCTAAACTCTAAAGTATAGCGATGAGAGGACCAATGAAAAGCATTCAAACCAACAAATGACTCAGTATTAAATTTTAATGTCGGAGATATTTTTCCTAGGTGTCTGTGGATTCTGCGATTGATTGATTACAGCACAGCACAATAATCATTTACTTAGTATTATAATCTACGTATATGCCATCGTACGCGTATTATTAGTAATGCTACATTTACGGGTTAGCAGAGCTCAAGTGATGGAGCTCGAAGACTTAAGCACTAATCTTCCTGCGGTTAAATGGTGATGTTGAGCTCTACCGAGTGTAATTATGTATTATATTATCCCGCACTCATACGACATACTGACTGAGACATCTTCACTGAGGTTTATAGTTTACAGTTTTCATGGAGTTATTGATTCTACAACACTCACTTGTCGTCAATGTGAGTTGTATGATTGTTTGTTACTTTCATTATATAAATATGAGGAGTGAAAGAATGGATAAAGTCTGCAGGCTCTGCCATCTCCGTTTCACACCCCTTCGCTTGACTAACTTTATTTTGTATTTATTATGTGTCTTTTGAGATGCAAACAGTGAAAATACAATAGAGAAGGTTAACAATAATTAATTGCACCATTTAAAAGGAATAACAATAAAGTTACAATTATACACCACACCATTATTTGATTACGCACACGGCACACGAGTACTTAGCGTAGGTCGCTCGATTACGAAATTAGTTAGATCAAAAAGTGTGCAACGCGAGTGCAACAGTTCAGAGGCGATGTTTCACCAGGTACGTTTTACCTTCCTCATGCAACCGCGCGCTCGCTTCCGCGCGTTTCGTGGCCCCATGAATATTCAAACGAACCGAACTGCGAAAGAAGAGCCGCGTCTGCACTGTGGTCTGTCAGTGCCTTATGTTAGTGAGTCGCGGTTAGGGTTGCCTGCAACATCATCGCAGCCATTTTTGGAAAAGGATTTTTCCAAAAATGGACCAGCAGTGGACGTCTATCGGCTGAAGTGATGATACGGCCAATTTAAAAAACTTAATATTTGCCCTATTTACTAAATGGTTATCATATTAACAAATATGACAAAATATTATTTTTGGTGGTAGAGATACAGAATCAGAAGTTGAGGGCGTAGGCCACACCGCGTTATCTTATATATATACCGCCACATGCTAGTGTTTAGCAGTATCCTAGTGACAGCTATCATAGAGGCAAAACAACTTAGGTCTCAGATGTGGCAACGCATTTTTGCATCTCTGGCATTCTGACCATCAGGTTTCGTGTATATGTATGCGGGATTCGTGAGTTATTTTCATGTTTTATTTTATTTTTTATTATTCGGGTTCAATTTGGAACATCATGATGGCAACACCACATGAGCGCATCCCTGTCCGCCCTCTTGGTTACCGGCGTGCAAAGATGTAAGACATGTTTGTATCAGTGCAGTGCTTGTAAAGAATAAAAATAAATAGTTATCGCTCATTCCGCCGATGTTTAACTTAGCCATCCCACATGATTGTAGGCGTACCATCTGGTGGTACAGCTCCAGTGACGAAGCTCGCGGTCGTAGACACCACCGCATTAACTAATATACTTGCCGCTAAATGGTAGTATTCAGCACTATCTTGTTCCGGTCAGAAGGTAATGTACGGCCCTGTAATTTCGGGCACAGAGACATAACACCTTAGGCCTGAGGAGTGGCAACTCATATGCATTTTGACCGTGGTCTTTGTGTAGGTGTCTATAGGCTGCAGTCATCACTAAACATCAGTGTGAACCGCATGCTTGTTTTCCACTTCAATTTTAAAAAATCTATGTGCTTGTTTACCAATATTACGTAAAAAAGTGTTGTGCACCCCTGCGAGCCGCCAGCCGCCAGTTACTGGGTCACTGTGCGGTTAACATTACATTAGAATCAGAATCAGAAACTCTTTTATTTATGACACGTCAAAAACAAACAAAATAAATTAAAGTGAATAACAATTGATGTACATGACAAACAAGATAAAAAAATTATGTATAGTCAAGAATATCACTAAGATAAAACTAAATGTAATAAACTAATGTAAGAAGTATATTTGTCGAATGTCTCATTTCCCCTTTACATTGCAATCACTGTCACTTCTTTAATTTAAAAGTAGATCTTATTTTTATATGCCCTTATATTTTATGGATAAGAACATATTTTTTGTTGAGTTTATGATTCTGTTGTATTTTAATTCTTGCCCGACAGTAAGAAAGAAAGGAATAAAATGTTTTGAGTACATCTCTACAGACACTTTCGAAAAATCATTAAAAGTTACCTATAATGAAAACTATTGACATAAAATAAAAGTAAAACTACTTTAAAAAAATGATAGTAAATTTAAATAAGAATAAAACCTGCAGCAAAAATATCATTAAATTCTGTTGCTTCCTCCCAAAAACTAAATGAGTACACAAAAATTTAAAGAAAAAGGTGTTAATGCGGCGAGCTTTGCAACATATGCTCATGTTTCACTTGTTTATCGTTCGGTAATTGCTACCGTTTGGATATCCGTGTTGTCTAATGCCACAAAACATCTACATACTTCATGTTCCGTAACCGAGCATCAGCTTGAGATAACACAGAGGTGGAGGCCACTCTAATTCTGTCGCATTTGTTCTTATTAGTACGAGTAATAATGGTGGCATGACAAGCGCCCAGTTCACGCTACTGGTAAGTTAATACTGTAGCGAATAAAAATACATAAATTAAAAAACACGTTACCACATTTCAGACCTAAGTTGTCATGTCTTGGCGCCCGAAATTAAGGAGCCGTACCTTAACGGAACACGATAACCCTTTTTCTTTAAAAATAAAATATATTTCACAAGCATGTTAATGCGAAATAATATAAAAACGATAACCCTATCAGAGTTTACTTGCCGCTAAAATATGATTTAGTGGCGAATAAATTTGGTAACGTTGTGACATGAACAGTGTTGTCATGTGACATCGGGAATCGGGTCGTGATGACCCCACCACCGTCTAGTGGAGGAGAATTCTTCCGCTAGTGCAATCCATACAACACAGTGCAAAAATGGCGACCAAACATTCGAATAAAGTGGTAGTAGGTAAAAAACTGTCAGTGCAGTCAGTCGACAGAACAATAGACAATAAGTAGTTAGTGCAATAACGCGAGATGGGTAGCAGCGTCCTGCGATAAAACTACCGCCCCTGCGATCGCCAATCCGCATGCCAAGCGTGGCGATTATGGCATATCTCCCCTAATGACGCACAACACCGTCGTCTTTGGGGAAGGCTTTCTCCAGCAGTGGACGTATTTCGGTTGAAGTGATGATGACGAGCTTCGATAATGCGGCGCTGCTAACTTCCTCGAACGACGTCACTGGCGCTCTGCACATTGACCAGGTGGCGAGCCAAAATGCACACAAGTACATGGATGCGCAGCCACCTTAGAGGCTTCACTTGTTTGTTGTGTTCTGTTACAGTAATTAGTTGCGATAGATTTGACTTCCAAGTAGATAGATGTGGATAAAAATTACTGGTAGAACAGTATAACATTTGTTATCTTAAAATTCTTAACAATCCAATGATATTCGGATCTTTTCGGTCTTTTTGCAACCAAAGTGACAAATTAACATAGGTTTACACTACTATATGCAGACCGTGTGAAATTTCTCTTTATAAATAGTATCTAATTCTTAAAAATATGTTTGTTTGTTTTCCTTACCGTGGCAACTAGGCCTGGACAGTAAGGAAAACATTAAATATAATGTAGAAATATGGTTGTGTAATCTAATTTAGCGATGTACTTGTAGGAGCAGTTATATGTCTTGCAAAAATTACTGTTTATTAACCAACATTTAATTCGTGTTCAACTAATTTCTTTAGGAATGTGTCAGTATCGTGAATGTCGATCCATACGTACAACGTATAGATATTACATATAAAATATTCGTCATGAACCTGTGACTCATAGATGTACATGGTCGTGTCGTACCACTAAGCCAGCGAGGTTTTTTATTTGAATCATTGAAGAATTGAGAGGATGCTCACTCCAAAATAGCTGCACAGTTGAGTAACGGTAATTGCAGAAAGATTTAGAAAGGCCACGGACTGTCTCATTATACATTTAGTATTTCCTAATGTGGCTTGTCATATTTATGCGTATTCTTAGGAAACATGTAACGGTGGAGCCGCCAGCCGCCAGCCGCCAGCCGCCAGCCGCCAGCCGCCAGCCGCCAGCCGCCAGCCGACAGCCGCCAGCCGACAGATGACAACACTAAACAAGCCAATCGGGTAAACTTGCGCAGCGCTCCACAATACCCTATTCATGTATTCATGTGTCGACTGTGTGTACGATATAGTGCGAGCAAGTAGGCTGATTGTTCACGAGCGGAACTATTAAATTCAATGTTACATATTTTGTCCTTCGCGACTACGCAAGGTATGGCACCCGGCATTGAGGCAAACACTAGTGTGTCATTTAGGGTACCTTTAGGGTAGGTTTTGCGCTAAACATCAGAGACTAAGGTCATTATAATTATATTACCCGCACCGTCTCACTAACACATCTTGCATTGTGCTCTACCACCGGACGGTACATTATATCATATAGCACAGTGCCCCAGAGTTTCTTCGCTCGAGCTCTGCCATCAGCAGAAGAATTCTTTGTTTTGAAAGTTATATCACATATTGCTTCAGCGTGTCTTGAATTGGCTAATATATTATGAACAAAAAGAATAGTTGCAACCTCGATTAATCTGTTACTACATTCTGATGTTAGCATTAAAACAACTCTTACTTACATCAGGCGCCTCTTTACTGGCGAGGTAGCCGCGGGCAGATGTTAACCCACTGTCTGGCTCTGATATATATATATTTTTTTTATGTAATGGAAGTGGCAAACAAGCTTGCAGTTCACGTTGATGTTAAGTGATAACTGCAGCCTATAAACACCCACACAAAGACCAAGGTCAAAATACAGATGCGTTACCGCTCCTGAGGCCTAAGATGTTATGCCTCTGTGCCGGAAATTACAGGACCGTACATTACCACCTGACCGGAACACGATAGTGCTGAACACTACCATTTAGCGGCAAGTATATTAGGTAATGCGGTGGTGCCTACGCCCGCGAGCTCCGTCACTGGAGCTCTAATACCAGTAAAAATGGATCTGTAGCTCGATTCTGTAGCGGCGTTTTCAGTAATGTCATTTTATGTAAAACGACTTACTTGGTGTAGGTACCTACTGAAGTTACTATTGCTACTGGATCTATGTTAAAATATGAGGATTATTCAATAGCTACTCGTCATTTTAAATCTACTTGTTGTAAAGTTGATGCAAGACCAATATTGGGATTGAAATAAAGCAAAATATACCCTTGAACAGAGTATGAATCAATTCACATTCGTCGATATATCCTCACTTCGATGCGGTGTTTAAATGTTTTCATTTGAAAATACCCAATACTGGGTACAGTACAGTCCCGAGGTCGTTTCTCCACCTAGAATAAGTACTATTCTCTGGAGCCACCTACCGTATGTAGTAATGCGGCCAGGGATGCTAATAGGGTCGCCACCTATTTATTATATGGATAAATAATAAATTATGATATATGCATATCAGCATATATAACACGCTTGCATTCTACGAAAAGATAGGCAACTCTTTCGTAGAATGCAAGCGTGATATGACGATGGGAGAATCCAACATCGGATTGTTTTCCGACCCGGACATTATTATTATTATACCGCCTTCTGCAATTAATAGTATTATTATTATTTATTTTTTTAACTAAGCAACAAAGCTCATCATAGTGTTAGTAATAGTATTACTTAATTCTATGTCTATATTCCTATTCTAAAATTAAACATTAATCAGTTTCACTATCAATATGTGAATCACTGCTACACGTCCATTACAAAGGTGGTTTATTAGCCTAGGCCTGATACTACGCTAAGCCAATTGTAGCAACAATAAAATATACGATTGTATATAGTTAGTTAAAACAGGAAAGATATATTAATAATTTATTTTTTTAATCTACTGCCAATCAGTTTAAATTGCCACAGAAATCCTTGGAATAACAAAGCCCATTACGAAAAGAAAACTACAATGAACTAAAAGTTGAAGGGTAAACCCGAAAACCCGTCGCAAAGCGGACGCGATTGCGAATACGCAGATCCGTAGATATGTGGCGGATGTGACCCGCTCGGCGCGAAGACAGTAGGTTGAGCGGCGCGGGTGCGGGTGCGGACACGGACGGGGGCGCGGGTGTAGTGATATAACTTTAAGGTACGGCAATTAGAGTGTGCTGGTGCATGATCTAGGAATAATTATGTCTTTGTGCTCAAAATTACCACTTGACCTGAACTCGATAGCGCTGAACGTCTCTTAGCAGCAAGTATGCCCTCAAGCTTCATCATCGAAGCTCTACAATCAGTAAAGATTATTTAATTATCTTCTTTCCAAAGGCAAAACTTCCAATTGTGATTGATAACAAAGAGATAGAAGTGCCTTAACCGTCCTAGTAACATATTGAATGGATTAAACTTATGAAAATAATAATTAGATACTTTATTAAAAGAGGGAGAACAAATTTCAATGAATATGAAATAGAAAGAAGAGTTTCCAATGCTTGGAAAAAGTTTTGGGGATTAAAAGAAGTTTTAAAAAGCGATATGTCGATTAAAATAAAACAGAATGTCTTGAATACCTGTATAATCCCTTCATTAACTTACGCTAGCCAAACCTGGAAGTTCACATATCGCAATAAAAGAAAAATTAAAACATGTCAAAGGAGTATGGAGAGAAGTATTTTAAAAATAAAAAAAAATCAAAGAGATCTCTCATACTATTATTAGAAAAAATACAAATGTTACTGATGCTCTATGTCACAGTAAAAAGTTAAAGTGGCGTTGGGCGGGTCACATAGCTCGGCTGACAGACGATCGATGGACACATATATTCACATCTTGGAAAGGTCCACCAGGTGCTAGAAAAAGGGGCACACCTAATGCCCGATGGGCAGATGATATAATTCAGGTGGCTGGTAAAGAGTGGATGAGTAAAGCTAAGAATAGGTATACTTGGAAATCACTAGAGGAGGCCTTCACCATCGAGTAGCGAGGGGTTCTTACTAGCGTAGAAAGATTATTATAAAATTGAATATTTATATGTTAATAAAAAATGTAAGCGAAAATAGTGTTTTTATAATTAAGTTTGTTTTTGTTAATGTTTTTTTTTTTAGTAAGAAATATAAGGTTTTTTTATTATTTTATTTATTTTATTAAAAGAGGGGGCTCTTCCTGAGTCACTGCACCACCATCTATTTTGGTTTAATCAAAATAATTGAAGTAATTAATAAAGAATGAGCTGAAGTATGAATAAGATAATTGGTAATAAATTAGGGAATGTATTTGAAAGACAATATGTTCATAAAAAAATATCGGTACAGCTATCCGCTACGTTTATTCTTGCGCTGACTGGTATTTAAAGGCCTACAAGTTATTGCGCGAGTGGGAAAAATACCGAAGCAGACCATCGGCATCGCGCCGGCTTCACTTTTGTAACTGCTCTCTTACACACAAACATCTCGCCGTAAGAGCTGCTAGCCGGTGCCCTTTTTTGTCCACTTTTGGTTAATAAACCCATTACTATAATGCGTGTAATGTATAACAACAACAGCACATCGTTACATGGTGTGGTATTCATGGCGATCATTTATTGCGTGTTTGATAGTATCGCATCGGTGAGGATTGTGAATTGATTTCACGCTTGAGGTTATCATAAGAAATGTTACTTCACGCGTGTGTACCACGAAAGGAAACGTCTTTGTCGTCTGTGGATATGTTTGTTATTAAAATAAGGTAAAAAAGTTGCTTCTTATTTTAAATACCGACCATTAGCTACATTTGTATGTAATGACATGCTTTACGCAAACTGAGTTAACAAACCTCGAAAGTCTATTTTGTATGTCACCGAAGTAGTAAACGGGCAGCTTTCTTTCATGGTAAATACATCCTGCAGTAACTGCTGCCTACAGACATCTACCAAAACAAGCTATGGATACTCCATGCAGTTGCAATGAAATAAACAACGTCAAGGGGTAGGCAGAGGTGCAAGCATTCAAGCATACATGCAAACACCCGCTTTTTGCCGCTTACATTTTGTCCCATGTACCAGGTGGCGAGCCTATTGATATCTCCGGGCACATTAGCAATATCCGAGGATGGCAGTGGGCAACTTGAAAAAATGCAAAAAATCCAACAGCATCAGAGATCTTCTAACTACCCCGACCCGGGAGTACCGACACAGAGATATAATAGCTTAGGCTTCAGAAGTGGCAATGCATTTATAATGGCATCTCCGGTTTTGTACATGTTTAGAGGCTGATATATTCTATTACTTGGTACTGCGCTGAATGTTTGTTTGCTACTGTGTATTTGCTAATATTTAATGGTATGAAACAATTAAAGAAAATATTTATTCAATACTTATCTGCGTCATGTATGGAACTGGTTTAATTATAAACTTTATTGACAATGAAAAACAGAGCAAGACCTCGTCAAGGTGACGTTAGTACTGCACTATATTCAGCAAGTGGGGCCGCCGGCCGGTTTGGCTTCCTGGTTGAACGAAATATTGGACGAGGAGACTCGTGTGGTAGATCAAACGAGTTGCGTTATCGACGGTTCACTTACCGAGTCACGAGTAGCACATACCGCAGAGAAGTCAGAGCTAGTGATTCTTAAATTGGGGCTAATTAATACGTCACATGGGCTTAAGGACTTTCAAAGACAATTGTAACGAAAAAAATAACTTGGGGCGGGATTCGAAACTGAGACCACTGGATCGCTAGGCCAGCTACTTTACCTCTAAAGGATCTAAGCCCCACGTTGTACGCTGTCTTGCCATTTTGGACTCCATCTCCGCCTGTTTTGTCTGATTATTTTACTGGTGGTAGAGCTCCAGTGACGGAGCTCGCGGGCGTAGGCACCACCGCATTACCTAATATATTTGCCGCTAAATGGTAGTGTTCAGCACTATCGTGTTCCGGTCATGTGGTAATGTACGGCTCTGTAATTTCCGGCACAGAGGCATCACACCTTAGGCCTCAGGAGTGGTAACGCATCTGCATTTTGACCTTGGTCTTTGTGTGTGTGTCTATAGGCTGCAGTCATCACTTAACATCAATGTGAACTGCTGCTGTGATAAAGCTGCTTGTTTGCCACTTCCATAACATTAAAAAAAAATGTTACCGTTAGTGGTTTTGTGAGTCGCGTTCATTTTATTAAGGTTTTAGAAATAGAAATAGAAATATATAACATATATTTTTATTTCGAATAGATCTTTACAGATACTTTCAAAACGTCAATAAATCATAAACTACCTAGAGCGAATAACCATTACATATAGTAAAAGCAAAATCATATATTAATAGTAAATTAAAAATTTAAATTTAAACTATTTGGTTAAAACATAATAATCACAAAATTTTTCAATTCCTTCAATGATGATAAATGAAGAAAAAGAAAAACTTATTCGTCAAGATCAATGTTATTCACTTAGCAGAGTTCCAAGTGCAGTCACTACTGTGAAGAACTCCGCTACCCAACAAACTCAGTAAGAGCTCTTTTAAATGAGAGCTTAAATCTAGTACAGATTATCGTGAAAAATCAAATAATGTCAACGTCCATAGCATAGATGCAAATAAACTGCTATCTACTAAATGTGATGTAGCCCCTGCAAACCAGAACAGACCAGTCCCCACCAACAGCACCCGTTCAAGAGTATGACGCATGTGACAGCCATTGCCCTCCTCGACCATTTTAGAGGGAAGTGAGCAACCCGCCCCACGACGCCGCCAAAGGCAAAGACATTTAAGCGTGCATGACTGTTCCGGATATGCATACGGCAAAATAAAAGATGGAATTTCATCAGCATCATAACACCCGAAAGATGTCCACTGCTGGATCAACGCCGATCGCGGTGGCAGTAGTTTTATCGCAGGACACTGCTGTCCATCTTGCGTTATTGCATTTACTACCGCCCGTTGAAATGGTTTGACCGCTATTTTTCGGTTGACTGACTGCACTAGGGGGCAGTGGGATCGTCACGTCCCGACACCTAATAAGAATTTTATTATTTACTCTAGCTAATGGGCACTTTAACAAACCCAGAGAGTGCCTTTAGTTATGTTTTTAATGGAAAAATCCCAATAGTATTTATTCCATACGAGTTGCTAAAAGTGTTACAAAATTAAAATAATTTACCCACTCCGTAACCTGGGTATCGCGCATGGCGCTTGCGCATAACACTAACGATCTAGGCAGTTATGCTATGCAAGTAAAAATGAAACTGTAAGTACACGAGTTCCACGATTGCGTGACGAGCCTGTTGTCATCACCGGGCACATTTTTAAACTCCGAGGACTGCATTGGAAAACTTTCGAAAAACGGAAAATATACCCTTCCACCCGAAGATAGGGCCCTGGCCCACAGTG
Organism: Macrosoma leucophasiata; assembly: GCA_036365455.1. NCBI lineage: Eukaryota > Metazoa > Arthropoda > Insecta > Lepidoptera > Hedylidae > Macrosoma > Macrosoma leucophasiata. The sequence goes on along the minus strand of JAWQUS010000004.1, from coordinate 62,310 downwards.
AGTAGTGGTCAGCTTTCAGTAGACTACTGAAGCGATTAGATATTGCATACAAGTAGATATGAATAATCCAATGAGGCCTTAGCATTAGATATTATGGTCATTAAGGCTAAGCGCCACGGACCGCTCTGATGGGTAATACCGCTCGTAATTTTCGTGTGTTGAAACATACGTCAAACAGTTTGGTCCTGGTGTTGCTTAGTTCAAATAACCAGTTAAAATTTCCAAATTATTACAACATGTGTTATTAAAAAAAGTGAACTAACGCAAATTTTAAGAAGGGTATTACATTTGTTTACGAAATGACAAATAGACTTAAGAGAAGCTCATGACGATCTAGAACATTATTTCTTTATTATTTCTTTCACCAAGTCGAACGTACACCAAGCTTCCACTGCTTTTCTTCACATGAGCGGACATTCTTTAGACTTTTGTCAAGACATGAGTGGCTTTGTGGTAACAAGTTTCTGTGCAAGATTTGAAGATCCTGTATCCACGAGTCACAGGATACATTTTTACCCGTTACATTTTTTAAGGCGTAAGGAATCGGCGTGCATGTATGAAGAGAATGATGAAGGTAGACGAGGCACGAGAGGTTTGTCAGAACCGGGATGTCTGGCGCTCTACACTCTCTGCCTACCCCGTTAGGGACCTGGCGTGAAGATACAACAACATTTTTTAATGTCATGAAGTGGGAAAACAGGCGTATAATTTACATTGATGTTAAATGATGACTGCAGCATAGAAACACCCACATAAAGACGAGAGGTCAAAATGTAAATGCGTTGCCAGCCTTAAGACCTTGGTTATTATGTCTCTGTGTTAGTTATTACGGGGCCATACATCATATAGCATCTAACTAACCGGAACACGATAGTGCTGAATACTACCCTTTGGCGGCAGATAAATTAGCTGATGCCGTTGTGTCCATGCCCTCGAGCTTCTGCACTGGAACTCTACCACCAGTAGAAATATAATGAACCAGATGTTAAGAGTTGCTGTGTTGTCAATCCTGCAGATATTATAGGACATACATTGTCATCTAATTATTAGGTACGTTACCTTATGCAAAGAACTTCACGGGCAGATTGCAAATAAAATCAAAATATTAAATAGCTATAATGAGTATCCATTAATCACAATAGAAATAAACGTTCAATATGCAAACCGGCGAGTGAAGGATGAATACCGCGATGCGACCTTACAGGATCTCTCAATGGCCGCCTAACGCCAGCCTTTCGCGTGTTTACATGACACGCGTGTGCGGCTCGCCAGTGGATGTGCGCTTGCACAGCGATACGGGAGGCTAGGGCTGCCACAGGCCATTCCTCTATCAATTTTTGCATTTTTTTTTTCAAATCTTGTAATTTGTTCCCGTGTCCAATTGAATGGAAAAAAAATTACAATTAGTGTCCTCGTTAAATTTTGTTTCTTTTTTTGGACTGCATTAACTTAATTCAGGGAACCAATGTCATTTGCATCAAACTTGATAATAGATTTGAAGATAATGGACTTCTAGTTACAAATAGATTGCTTGATACATATAAATTTATCAATCAATTGAATTAAGGCGTCGGCCATCGAGGAGGAGAATTCTTCCACTAGTGGAGTCAGTCAACCGAACGATAGCTGTCAAAACATTCGAATAGGGGGCAGCAAATATAGTACAGGTATACGCGGGATGGGCGCACAGCAGCATCCCGCGATAAAATTGCCGGCATTACGATCGCCAATTCACATGTCAAGCGTAGCGATTATGGGATACCCTCCTTTAATGATGCTCAATATTGTTGTGGGTATATTTTGGGGAAGACTTTCGTCTAGCAGTGGATGTCTATCGGCTGAAACGATGGTGATGATAACTTCTAAATGAGACTGCCTGCCGTGGTGAAATTAATGAGATATGTCAAAGAAAATGCTAAATCTTAGTCAATACTTAAAACTATCGTGGGGGTGGATCTCTCTCTTCGGCGAGTAATGCGGTGCAGAAAGGGAGACGATGGCATCATATCAAATACTAGTCTTTCACTCAATGTGACCCCAAAACTGCACTTCGTTCGATATGTCAATACCTAGGATAGCAATACTCTTGGCAACGTAACTTATTAACATTAGGTATTTACCCCTAATTTTCTTATATGCAAATACCAAAAAGTCATCACTTAGTACATTATCTTGAGTAATAGGAGAGCAAACTTTATCACATCACTGGGCATCTAATTCAAAAACATAAAAATCTCCGTTACAGTACATAAGTGTACGGGGATTTTTATGTTTTTGAATTAGATGCCCAATTTTCAAAAAGATGAAATAGAAAGCGAATCGATGAAATCCCACTTAGCCGGGGTTGCACTACGATATTTATTAAAGTTATTGTTACATTTCACATCCTTCTCTATCTTAAAGAAATCTGTTAAAGTTAGAGAAGGATGTGAAATGTTACAATTAGTTTAACAAATATCGTGGTGCAACCCAATAGGTGAGGATCCCACTGCAGAACCATTTCGTTCATCCAGATATGCTGCAAATCTAATATTTACGCATACTTATAATCTACAGAATTTATATCCACTAGGTTGTCTATCAAAAAATTACCGCAAGTATTTGGAATATAGTATTACTTGGAATATAGAATACGGTATTTGGAATGTCGCAATAGAAGGCATAAAATTTCACTACACAAAGTGTACAGTTTTATAAATTACTATTTTAATCTCAATATTTTTTTTTAAATTAAAAATAGTTATTTTAAAATAAAAAGTCAGTTTTTAGTTTTTTATTTATACACATACTCCTACAACTTTATACTAGCAGAAATTGAAAAGTACTATATTTTCACCCAACATTATGTTCTTGCTCCAGAATTACCGAGGAAAAGTTTTCACGTTTCAGCGGGTAAATAAAAAATATAATAAAATAAGCCCTTAGACATTTACATTAACATTTATGCATTTTGTTGAGGTTACACCGGTTGCCGGTTACTATTGTTGTCCAGCTTGTCCTTGGACATAAGCCTCCTCTAAGGCTCTCCACTCTTCACGTACTGTCGCGACACGCGGCCATTAAAGGCCCGCTATGTCTCTAATGTCATCTTCTCATCTTTTTACCTGCCAAGACTCCTTTTAGTCATGTTTCGGCGGGTACTTAGACGTAAATATTTTATTTTTATTCACATAGGTAGAAATGTTTAGCTTGACATCATGGATTTCGTTAAATTACTTGCTAAAAGCGTAAGCAAGTTTCAGGTAAATAGAACAAATTTTCCACCTACATTTTAAACCTCTGTGGGATGTAACTTTAACAAATGTCGCAAAAACTATCACAATTGTAATCAACTAAACATAAACCATAAATAGATACCAATTTTCATACTTACGCACTCCACACGCCGTATTAGGCCGTGTACGATTTTCAACGCCCTATTTGACTCTCTTGGGGAAAGATTTTGAGTAAACTGTTATACCATGACCAAATAGGTCGAATTCTGTCTGATGGTGGGGTCAAAAGTCTTAGGAATCGGCGTGCATGTATGAAGAGAATGATGAAGGTAGACGAGGCACGAGAGGTTTGTCAGAACCGGGATGTCTGGCGCTCTACACTCTCTGCCTACCCCGTTAGGGACCTGGCGTGAAGATACATACTGTTATACACGTTACTCATTATTTTAATTGAAGAGTATTTGTATCAACCTATCCAGAAAAAGTACATATAATAATAGGTAGAGAAACATACATCCATTATCGAAAATTTGGATATCTGGAAGCCTTTATACGTCTACGTTTGTGAGAGTTACCTTTCAGTTCTGAAAATATTATATACACTTATCCAATTGATAGTCTCCTTTTTTGAAATCACCTAAAAATAAACCTCACGGCACTGACCAAAAACTATTACCTACTAAAACTTTGGTGCAACTAAGTCAAGTTCACCAAAAATCCGTGTAACTTGACAACCCTAACACGTTGAGAGAGTGGTGCATCCCCACTCGGTGGAGCCGGGCGGCGGGCGAGTGGCTCGCCTAGCGAGTGGGGCCAGTGCCTTCCCAACCGCCATGCACGCCGCACGCTCGCTCGCCATCACGCTCGCGCTCGCGCTCGCGCTCGCCGCTGCCGCGCCTCCCCAACCCTCGCACCGCGCGCGCAGGCAACTCGCCGACGACAATGTACTGCAGCCCATTGATGTAAGTCCCCAATATTGCTGTCATATTGTGAATAACTTTACATAAGTACAGCTGATAGAGAATATGCTATTTTAGTAGGCAAGTTTTATGATGATGACTATAGTCAAATTTAGCATTTCCATTGCATAGATGACTGACGTTATACAGACGTTAATTTTCTTCAAAATATTGTTGTTAGCAAATGTTACGACGTTATTTCCATGATTTTAATATTGACAAAATCTACGCCACAAAGTGATTGACCCCTTTATTCAAAAGCAGGTCAAATATTAATATACACCCATTTTATTTGATTGGTTCAATAATGTTTTATGACAGTTACGTATGATTTGTTTTCATTAGTAAATTAATTCATAGGAGCATTATTATCATTTCATCATTTACCAATGCGTAACAGGTCATGATATCATTCAATTATCTATAATCTTTGTGACATAATGCTACTCATCAATTAGCTTATCCACTTAAGACGGCAGCCTCAGTAACTTTAAAATTATGACTTTTGTTCATCATATCATCAAATTTAGGCATTAGTAAACAAGACCAACATTTGGCATGCTAAAATAATTGCAATAATTAGGAAGACGCTTTCCAAACAGCTAAATTACGTCAATTAAAAGCGAACCATTCTGTACACACTGTATTTATTCACAATTATGACATGCACTCTATAGTTAGTGCCGATTATTGGATATTTGGAGCCGCTACCCTCGTTTGCCTTCATCGGCCACTCCAAGGCGAGTTGGCCGCCGAGTTGAGCAACTCGCGCGAGTAGCCGATAAATGTCAACGAGGCTTTGATTGAAGAGCTTTTCGTAAAACGTGCACATTTGTCAAACTTGACCTACATCTTGCGATTCACGCGTTTGATCGGTTTATTCCCGCTGTCCCCGCTCGCTACAAATGCCTATTTTCATTGACTGTTGTATGAGAAAGAATCAGGTTACTTGTTTTAAACTTTACATTTTTACCATAGCAATTCCAATGTCCTCATACAGCATCAATAGGGCCAGCCCAAGTATGAGCAAAAAATGTGCAGTATGTGCTCATGTTCCACCCAGTGACTGACGTACGTGAACATGCAAACCGTCGACTTGTTTATGCCCTTATGTTTTTTATGCGACTTCATTAAAATTATTTCAACATTTTACAAAGTATCCTAACTTTGTAATTGTTTGTTGTTCTTGAGACAGGTGTATACAATGTTTTACACTCTGAATTATAAATATAATGGATTTTTTTAAATTTTTTCGACATCGATCAATGATGCTATATACCCTATAGCCTACATTAATGAATGGACTATCCAACAAAAAAAATAAACTCGAACCAGTATTCTCTGAGATCAGCGCATTATAACAAACAAACAATCAAAATAACTCCGTTTCATAATAAAATATTAAATATATCTCGAAATGTATATTTGGAAAGTAATATACTAAGTATTCAAATACCTACAAATAATCCATGAATAAAATGCACCCGGATTATGCATTTACCGTCTATCTCTGTTTACTGATTTCATAATGACGTATTAGTGGGTTACTAAAGCCGGAATCACAGAAGGTGACTCAAGTTTAAATCTAGTTTCATGATTGCTCTCAACTAGGACAAAAGTCACTAAACTGATTCCAGTTTCCTTTCTCAGTTCATATTACACTTAAACTACAGAACTCAGAGAACCACTCTAAACTACATCAACAGAAATGATGCACACGTTAAGTGACTACTTATTGTAATAATGTTAATGAATTTTGTTTGATGTTGGGATTTTTTTTTAATATTGACTGTGACCCCATTAGATCAAATCGCGTATAAGTGTTATTAATGATCGCAGATAAAATTAAACATTACACAGAATAAATTATTTAAAATAAATTTCCACAAAAGTAATTAGACGTTAACGAATGCAACTACATAATGAAGCGGAGTTGGGGCGAAGTGATATAATAGTTGAGAAGTATGTTAATGTGCCGCCGCTCGCGAACCACCTACTTACTCTGTAGATACATGCTGTCGACTTTGTATATGATTAATTTGCAAAGGACTGCGTAGTTTACACTTTACGTTTAATTAATATATTGTAGCCTAAAAACTACCCAAAACTATTTTTTTTAAAGCAGATGCGTACTAGAGGCCTAAGATCATGTATCGCTGTAATGTCGCAATTGAAAATACAGCACGCGCAAACCTTTAAGGGCTACGTGAAGTATGTTGCAAATTGGTGCGAACAAGGAGATTTTCGGTGCAAATAGAAGGCCGACACACCAACACTATCGGTCGCTCAATGACAATGTTCAGTACTGCTTTGTTTCCACCTGATGGTAATTGATCACAATTTAATCATAATACTAAAAAAATGTTATTATTTGCACAAATGATATGTCCTTGAAGTTAGCACGAGAGGCCATCATACTTAACTCGGGATAACTTTGATAACATTGAATCACGTTTGTGGAAGTAATGACTTCCTCAGATGTGTTCGATACTTTTAGCCTAAAATATCAAAGATATCGCAAGTGCCGGTCGCCGAGCATTGATTCGATCACTTCAGTATCTAAAAATATTTAACTCAAGAAATAGAATTGAATAAATATTCTACAGTTGATAGGGTCAGCTTCGTGTCAAGAGTCTGCGCTTTTTAAAAAGCCTCACTTACTGTAGCACAGACACCGCAAGAGAGTCGGACACTTAGAACAAGTATGATTTGGAGATCATATTGACTGTAATACAAAGATAACATCCAAGAACATAAGAGTGTTTTATATGGCTAAGCAGTGTTTCATATCTAGATAATTATTCCACCCTTACAAAACTCTAATAAAATCACAGACAGAATATTTCTCTCACCAGTGGGTGGGGGTTCCAAAATAACAGCTTAGTCCACTTGCCTCCTTAGAAAGATGCGTCATCTGAATAGTCGACGATCCCGAATTCTTCGAAGCGTTAAATCTTCAATGCCTTAAAAGAAACATTAGATCTCTATGAGCTTAGCTGGTTGGTCTGTTACCATCATTTTTCTGCCTACATCGTACCATTTTCCGAAGAGATGTTTCAAACTGACCGATTTACTTCTTCCACAATATCATCATCATCATACTATATTTGACATACTAATATTTGACATTGTCGTGTTTTTGTGTAAGTGTCTAAAAGCTGCAGTAGCCACCCTAAGGCCTGCTGATTTACCATCAGCAAAATACCCTTAAATATCAGTATTGAGTCACGGATGATCCAGACTACAGATTCGCTGTGGTCTGGTATGAGGGCGACCGACACGATGCGTCTCGGACGCTAGCGGGCAGGCGGCCAAGCGACCAGGCGGCCAGGCGGCCGGTCGCGTCGGTTGCGCAACCGCTCCCAATCCGCATTGTGCAACCACGTGCAGCGCGCCCGATCACGGCTGCTTGCTCTACTAACCACCCACCACCCACCACCCACACCACACGGGGCACTTTTGTTTACATCGCCTTTTTATGTATTACTTGTAATACTGGCATTTTCAAAGTCATATTATTATTATACGAGTGTTACATTTGACCTGGTAATTCGTTGACGTAATTATTTCTTTGACAAACATTAATACAATCGTGGCGCCCATGTAAAAAACTCCTTTTATACGAGTAGAGTTCTCTCTGTTAACAACTAATGTCTTAGTGGTGACAACGCATCTACATTTTGGTCTGTGAGTTTGTGTAGATGTAGACGTGCCTGTTTGCCACCTTCGTTACATTAATAAAGCAATTGATGATTTTCTATTTGTTTAAAAGTACAAGACTGTATGTATAATATGATGTATTAAGTACCTAGAAAATGATATCACTTATAAAGGAGATGTTGCGAGCTCGGCTCTGGTTTGTACATGTCCTCAAAAATGGGTAAATGAAAGAAGAATCCGGATGAAATACAATTAATTTACTCAAGAATATATTTAAGAGTTTTTTAGAGTTCACATTTAATTCAAACGATTTTATCAATTTCAACAATGTTCAACATGTCGGCACTACAGCCGACGCTTGGGACCTATTTAGATAAAACAAAACGAATGCTATCTGTACCTCACTTGTGCCTCACGTATTATAAAAAAAACGATGTATCAAATCGATCAATTTAAAAAAGTTTCGATGAATTTTTTAAAATTAGAAATCGATTAGTATAGTATTAACACATAAAATCGATTTCGATAGTATTTAGAAAATGTTACTTTTTTTCTCCAAGTACTATATAATCAAAGAAAACAATTTAAAAAATGAAAATGTCAAAATGGCATCGCCCGCCATATTCGCCATGTTGATCTTGGGTTGCAATTTCTAACTGCAAATAATGTTTTGTAACTGCAAACAAAGTTAAATAAGTGAAAATATGCAGTAAAAAAAACGTTTTTATATTGATTTTGCCTGTTAATGATATTGATACATGGCCGGAGGTCCATACATTTTTGCAACATCTCCTTTTGTTTCGAAAACATGTAATATATGGCTCCGTAATAACTATCGCAGAATCATAACTAAGGTCTCAGGGTGGCAACGCAACTGCATCTTGACCTCTGTTTTTTGTGTAGATATCTATAGGCACCTTCCTAACGTAAAAAAAAATCATAATAAATTACTTCAAACCATTCTGTACAATGATAATAGTGATAATAAATTATTATGTTACTGCGATAGTATATTATATTATCATAATTAGATTGTATTTATATATTCTTCTGATAGCGACAAGCAGTCATTTGCATATTAAAATTAAATTTGAGCTAGCCACTGAACTCAATTTGATACTTATTAATTAATATTTATGTTATAACAAAATGTCATCAATCACAAACACCCAGACCCGAAACAAATAGCTGTAGGCCATAAAAATATTTGTCCCGGTGCTATATATATATGATCTAACCCGCGACCCTTCGAATCAAACGGTCATCTCACACCGCTGGACTAACCGGGTCGTCAATGAATCGTCAAAAATGATGTTAAGTGATAGACACCCACACGAATACCAAGGTCAAAATGTAGATGCGTTACCACTCCTGAGGCCTAAGGTGTTATGCCTCTGTGCCGGAAATTACAGGGCCGTACATTACCATCTGACCGGAACACGATAGTTCTGAACACTAGTGTTCTACTACGCCCGCGTGCTCAGTCACTGGAGCTCTACCACCAGTAAACACTTAACAGAACTCTGTACTTAACAGAAGTCTCATAATTACTGGTTAAGAGTAACTTTTTTAAATATCCATAGCCTGTATTAATGATCTTCAACATAATCTACTCAGAAACATGATCTACTCAGAAACATGATCTACTCAGAAAAACTGAAAATGGCACAAACAATACCATTAAGTCAAAACTAGAGCATTGACTCCATTATTTAAGAAAAATATCGGCAACAATGCATATTGCTACATAATTGACATACTCGTACAAGCTGGGCGGGAGAATAAATAACAATGCGGAGATGTTATTTGAGTTACGTCATGCGCGCTACAGTACTGCCTATTGCAATCAAATTAGTCGTGTTGTGTTGCACATACGAGCAGCTGCTGCTGCTGCGCTCACTCATACGCCAATCTTTAGCTGATATTCATCTGTTGCGTAGTTTTACTGGATAGGTACACGGTATCATATATATCGGTTTTGTTTAAATCAGTTACATGTTAATTATTGGAATATAGTATTATTTGCAACACCACAAGCGAGTAAGTGTTATAAATGTTGCGGCTAATACCGAGTTATTGGCGGCTAACACTTGGTCGAGCTGATTGCACTGCAACTAGATACAGGCTCTGAGCGCCCCGACTTTGTGAGGATAACACACGCTCGTATAAGACAGTCAATGAAAGTATTGAAGCGTTATCGAATAGTCAAACTTTTTGAGATTAATATAATTCTGTTATTTTTGTACATCAATATTCGACAAGTGTGCGCGTATGTAGTGTGAAGTGTCTTCAGAGGGCATTACATCTAATTGACGCTTGATCTCTCTTCCCCGTCCGCCTTCACGCTGTATCCGGGGCTTGCTTTGTACTAATATTTTCAAAATATCAACATAATATAAAATAAGACTATATTATTACATATTACTCATCATTTGGATGTAATTCTCTTTTGTACAGAGAAGTTGCTTGATATTCTCTTGTTGTTTTAAAATATTATTATTCATATCGAATATCAAATAGCTTCATTCTACATGACATGTGATGGTGCTTTAAGATGGCGTATCGCGCCACGTCTGCTGTAAAAACCTAAGCATCATCAAACGACTAGGTATATCAGTGTTACTGTGCCTTTTCTTCTCGAAGCCATCGATTATTATATTGTAATATACCTATTTACAGTGATATTTTTTATATTAATTCGTTTCATTTCTATGAATGAAATGTCGTGACCTACACAATGTACTTTCAAGTGTGCCCACAATATATGTGTTTAGCGTTTTCTATGAACTAAGTACACCATATTTGATCGATGGCAACGGGAGAAAAATGTCTGTTTTACTTCAATCCTTTTTAATATTAAGCTGAAGGTAAGTGCGATCGCCTCGCCTCCGCCCTGTTGCTGCGTGTGTCGATACAATATACGAGTACCACAAACACACCCCTCACGCCGCCCATCACCATCACCATCACGCGGCGCCACACTCGCGCGCGGCTCGTCACTCGACACACGACACACGACACACGACACGCAACACACGACACGCGACGTAGATGCGCACATATGCAACTCTTACCCTAACACGCGGTATCAGTCCCGGCTACACGACTACACTCTTAGCCTGGATTGCACCAAGGTATATGTTAAAGTTAAAGTTATTGGAACATTTCTTTAGAGAAGGATGTGGAATGTTCCAATAACTTTAACTTTAACAAATATCTTGGTGCAAGCCAGGCTTACACGCCTCTGTGTTGCTGCACTCCGACTGTGGCAGTCAGGGCTGTACAGTGTACAGTACAGAGTACAGGTGAGACATTATGGAGTGCACGAGCTACAGTTTTGCCTTCCACAAGTACGCTGAGACAATGTGTCCTCGGGCCATTATGATACTTTCGTCGTTTTCCATTTACCCAAAGGTTAGCAGGTGCATAATACCCTTTACTTGTACTGAGTCCGATGTTCATTTTTTTTTGTAAATAAAAGTTACATCTTATATATAAAATTTCCATGTCACAATGTTAGTTACCGCACTCCTCTGAAACGGCTGGACCGAATCTCATGAAATTTTGTGAGCATATTGGGTAGGTCTGAAAATCGGCCGACGTCTATTTTTCATGACATTTTTGGTCAATTTTTTTTTTTATTTTCTAAGACGATACGAAGTTTGCCGGGACAGCTAGTGGATGGTATTACGACTCACAAACGCACTCACATACTACGCTTTAGGTGACTCTACAATACTTAAAATAATCCTGTACCGTATCTACATTATAAAATACTCAATTCATTTCACTCTTATTTTGGATCAAAAGTAAGGAACTTCTTGAGGTACTGTCATCATTTAATATTTGTAATTGAAGTAGAATTCATAATTAATCTGAGATATTTGACTCTCCACAATCTCTGCCCACCTTGTAAGGGGCTGAACATGAAAATATATAAATACCTATTTAAAAATATTTATTTACCAAAAAAAAATTTTTATACCTATATCAATATGATACATATTATTATGTAAAAATAACTCTATTTGTTTATATAGACTCGTATACGTAGGGGCAATACTATACATGACGTCTCACATATATCTGTCAAATCAATTGAAAAAAAGGGACGTCTGTCTGTTCCCGCTGTCCTCTCTATTATATTTATCTAGTTCATTTGAACAGAGTTCATCGTAGACTTGGATCTCATGGAAAACTTACACGTTGTAATACATTTTTACTAATTATGTTAGGTCGTGTTTATCGATCATTTAGTTTGTATTTCGTTTGTTTCGTTAGTTGGTCATTTAGGCGTGATAGGCACCCACCACCCACCACCCAGGTAAACACTTGAATGAATGACACGAGCAACGAGCCTCCTTGCGGCCTGTTCATTACCTATTTCACAATTAGCGCCGTCACGAGTGACATTTCCTGCATGTACTGATACAAACAATAACCTTCGACTAGATTTTGTATAGTAGTCTACATAACTAAACTAAGCTCACGTCTCTTGCATGTTGTTATGTTGATCTTGTTATAATAATGATTTTTCCTAAATTGAAAGCAAACATAACTAATTCCATCTCATCATAATTCCCTCAAAATAAAAATTATTTAATAAAAGAAACAACTACACATTTATATAATAAGACGTATTTTAAAATAAGACATAACCACTGATTATAACAGTTAATACTTGATTGATGAGGCAATTTGGCTTAAGTTACTGATATTAATTAATTATTTCCAACGTTTAGGCAATTCAGTAATTTGTCTAAAATTCTAAATATAAAAAATAAACATGCCTTATAATTTTATAACTCTTTTAAAATACCTTCAAAGAAGCAAAAAAATAACTAAACTCAATTATTAACTAATTGAATAATAAAATCTACATACAAACTATGTGTATGTAAAGGATTTTGCCCGTAGTATGTTTGAGGGAGCTCCGTTGTTGACACTCTACCATGACTAGTGTATTTAATAACGGAGCTACAACAGTAGGTAGGTAGGTAGGTAATATTAACGCAGGTGTGTTATGTCACCTTTCATTAAAATTATTGACCTCTGTGCTTATACCTACTTAATGTGTCAAAACGTACCTACACTACGCTTGAACATTGGCAACTGTACGAGTACATGACCTCACCAAACCACCAAACCAGTTACTAAAAGTGTTATCTGAAGTCTGTGAACAGTTCAAAATTAAAATGTATGGCCTATTGATATTTGTTTCGCGTCTGGGTGTTTGTGGATATGTGTTGTGTGTGTACGAGTACAACGGTACCCACGATACAGGTATATACAGTACTCAACAATTAATATTGCACATCGGGCCTGCGAAAGAGATGATCGGCCCGTTTCGACTTCGGAGAGCTTTATCTCTGCTGCACACTGCTTACATAAACACTGACAGTCGGGTATTGGTCAAAACTTGATCAAAATGATCGACAAACGTCAAATAGGTTATGTGCGAAAGAGATAACGCTCTACAGACCCGAAATAAGCCGAAGTCTCCTTCCTAGGTTCGATGTGCATTATTTAATGTCGAGCTCTGTACCTAGTGAGGTGATGTGAAAGTAAGCGTATTTATATATTATTTATTTATTTGATGTATCATGAAGTTCATAATAATTCGTATTAGCGACACAAGCAGGCAGCATTTTTCTAGATTTAATGGCATGTTTTTATTAGATATTCAATAAATCTATTTACATAAACTACCTCGACGGCGTAGTGCATACAAGCCACTACCTCTACGCTAAGGCCCCGTGTTTCCTGCCCGAGTCCGGGAGTGAATGTTGTTGACACTTTTCCTGCACCCTCGGTGTCTGGTAATGTGCCCAGTAGGGCATCAAATTCGAAAACATAACTGAAACATGGGTTCGTATGTAATAATATATTTTTGTTTGTTTACCATCTAGGGGAAAAAAAGGCGTGAAGTTGTTATTTTATAGCATGTAAACATGAATAATCGTATCTGATATTCATCAATCAATCGTATCTAACAACAATTTTATTAAACTCAAACTCGTTTAATTTATTTCCAAAAGTAAGAATTAACTTATAAGTAGGTATGCCGTTTTCATGGTTGTATTAATGCATTAAGTAAATACTAGATATTCACCACTCGTACACACACACACACACACTTACGCACATACGCACATACAAGGTCGTGTTGTACTTTATGCTCTGATACTTCGGAAATGACTCCGTTACTGCTTTAATTATCGATAAGGTTAAAAAAAAAAATCAAATAATTTATTTCAAATTGGTCTACAAGGACACTTTTGCATTGTCGAGTTATAAGCTACCTAGAGAGAATGACTTATAATAATATTTAATTAGTAGGTTGGCGAGTACATTAATCATTTTACTTATATCAGAATTTTGTTGTACTTATCTTTTTGATTTTTTTGACCTAAATTTTGTTTCAGTTCTTATTTCAAACAGTATTCGAATACCTATATTATTATCCATATAATTATCTCATATTGAACACAGATGGCGATTCGTACCCGGTCCTTTAGTTTTGTTTTTTAGTTATTCTTTTGTTTAGTACATTTAAAAATACAGCACTTTTATATAACACAATACCGCAGCACGGAAATATTACAGGATTCATCTGGGCACCGGTGAGTCGCTAATTTCACTTTACTACATTGAGATTTATGTAAGCTCTCTTTTTTTATGTAAAGAACATATAAGGAAAAGAAAAAGGATGCATTTTACTAGGATGTTAAGTGTAGACTGCAGCCTATAGGCATCTACACAAAACCAGAGGTCAAAATGCAGATGCCTGAGACCTAAATTGTTGTCTCTGTAATAGTTATTACGGGCCATACATTATCATTTAACCGGAATACGATAGAGCGCACTAGAACTCTAGACGAATATATTTCTTCTTCCTAGTATTTCTAATCAATTGCGCACTAACTAATCTAGTTCCCAAGTGAACACTCGCTATTGTGTGGTGTGTGGTGCGTGTGAGCCGGTGAGCCGGTGAGCCGGTGAGCCACACCGCAGGCGTTCACTCTGGGCTGTGGCTCGCTCTAGGTCAAACTACAATCTTATAAATGAACCTTTAGGCTTAGTTTAATTGGCGAGTTCTACCGTGTGCGGTGTGCGGTGTGCGGTGTGCGGTGTGCGGTGTGCGGTGTGCGGTGTGCGGTGTGCGGTGTGCGGTGTGCGGTGTGCGGTGTGCGGTGTGCGGTGTGCGGTGTGCGGTGTGCGGTGTGCGGTGTGCGGTGTGCGGTGTGCGGTGTGCGGTGTGCGGTGTGCGGTGTGCGGTGTGCGGTGTGCGGTGTGCGGTGTGCGGTGTGCGGTGTGCGGTGTGCGGTGTGCGGTGTGCGGTGTGCGGTGTGCGGTGTGCGGTGTGCGGTGTGCGGTGTGCGGTGTGCGGTGTGCGGTGTGCGGTGTGCGGTGTGCGGTGTGCGGTGTGCGGTGTGCGGTGTGCGCTTGTTTCGTATTACTTATAGATACGTTATAAGTATTTTGTTGTCTTTGGGAAGACAAACAGTGACGTTAAAGTATAAACATATTAGAACATTTATGTAAATAATGCTATACACAGTTTCCCGTCTCTTCTCTCTAAAGATTAATTTATTATACTTAAGAGATAGAAAAAATATAATACAAAAAACTAGCAAATACAATTCACTTATCAATATAGTTTACATTATCATTTTAGTTTACATAACACAATCAGGATTAACCGCTAAATCAGTGCAGAAGCAATACCATGGAATCATATAGCTTCACATTCCATGTCTGACCGCGGCTCGCTGGCCCTTGTAAATGTCAGGAACTTCTCCTCGCCTGCGCGAGGTTATCTAATACCCCCCCCCCCTCCTCCACCTCCCTCGCCCTGGTGTTCGGCCCCCCTCAGTTAGATAACAAGGCGACGCGCCGCCAGCCGCCAGCCGCCAGCCGTCGCAGACATTCATGCAGCGTAATTGCCGGCTTGTTGCCATTGTCACGGAAATCGCTGCTATTATTTGAGTTACCTTAACTTCACACGTCTTTACTTCGTCACAGTGACTAAGTATTAGGTGATATATACCACTGCCATGAACCTGGGGTCCGCGTTTGAAACTTTATGTTTAAAATTGATTAAAACGATTTGATACTTGCATGTACCGATACTGTACTGCTATGTATGTACATATAGATACATGCTTATATATAGGTACTCGTAGACTTGCATTTTGTACTCTGAATATATAATACATATCTACAATGTATTTGTGAAGTCGATCAAAAAAATCAAAATCGTCGCACTTCTTGAAGACATCAAATAAGTATGAATTGCATGTTTCATGCAAAACGTGAACCACTTACAAAATAATGCCGTTTGCATAACTAAAGTGACGCGCTGACGGTTCCTTCCTTGAACTCATACATAGTCATCGAGTCTACTGAGTATAGAAAGAATGAAGCATTTCGTAAGTAAATTTGTAAGTATTCCTTAACGTTTATCATCCATCATACTACTTACAAAAAGATAAAGTAACATTGTCTGATCGGCGCATGGGAACAATTTACATACGAAACCGCAAGTCCTGCGTAATCCAATCACATTCACCGGTTCACACCCGATGTGATAATACCGCGATCATTATCACAACGAACAATTTTATTGCGATTGGCCGCGGCTTTTTCAGCCGATACCAGATTAGAGAGAGAACAATAGAATATACATTACCGCAACTGAGGAAAGTGAATGCGGACGCGGAAAGTTCACGCTGCGGTCGCGTCCGACGGTCGCAGCGTCGCGTGAGCAACACTTGACTGGTTTGTGTGGTGTGTGTCATAAAAAGGCAATCAAGCATACAGTTCAAGTTGATGGTAGGTCAACACTATAGCGTATATACACACATCTATCGTACATAAAAATAAAAGATTTAAATGTATATGTGTTGTCACATCTGAGGCCAAAACTGTTAAGCCTCTCTACCGGAAATAACAGGGCCGTACTAAGTGGTAATCCACCTGACCGGAATACGGTAATGCTAAATATTACCATTTAATGGCAAGTACATTAGGTAATGCAATTGTATGTGCGTATGGGTGATACGTGCCTTCGCAATCGAGCACCGTTTCTGAAGCTCTACCGCCGATTATTATTGATACTAAATACTATGCGTTTACAACAATATGTTGTACAGCTGAATTTTGTACACAATAAGATAAGCTCCCAACTAGAACCACGCCGAATAAACATGGGTTAAATATTATTCATTCAGCTATTGTTCAGAATATCGTCTTTATTTACTATTCTACTACTAACTGATTGAAAATTAAAAAACTATGTTCAAGTTTAATCTCTGCACGAATGTATAATTGCGAAAGTTATTATTATTTTCTTGTATTTGATATATATTAATTTATCTCTAATCTAAAAAATCACAAGTTTTTACGAATATTTAGCCTCTACACGGTATCATAAGTAGATCGATCGCGAGAGGTCAACGTGGTGGGAGAGGGCGGTACTCCCCGCCTCACCCTCACAGTCACCCAGCGCAGTAGTTATAGGCACTGTAGCTCAACACTTACTCCGCCCTAGTGAAGTTCTATGTAAGGAGAGTGACAAACAAATATGCAGTTAACATTGATGTTAAATGTGATGACTGCAGCCGGTAAACATCTACGCCCAAGCAAGTGGTAAAAATATAGGTACATTGCTTCCCCTATGATTTGATTGTTATGTCTTTGTAATAGTTGTTACTGGGCCACACACTACCATCTGACCGGGACGTCATGCCCACCGCATTGCTCACACCTTCACAAATATAGAGCTCCATTAAACAGAGCGAGTGCGATCAAATCACAGTTACATACCTAGTAGAAATGAGTTTAGTGTTCGAGAATGAGGCACGTGCGTGTTGGCGTGGTGCACGTGGCAATAAGTCACAGAGTACTATAATACATGCAATACGTTTACGAAAGTGCAGCGAGTGCAGTTGAGGGGTGGCGGGGTGAGGGGGGGGGGAACTTCCCACGGCACACGGGGAGCCGTTCCCATTGTGGCTTGATTTCTGATTGACAAAATATCTATACTTTTTGTCTTTACACGAACGAAGGGAAATTCATAACTGCGTTGAAGCTCGCAGATAATTAACTGCTCTTGAACTACTTTAATCTGCTGCCCCTAGACTCTTACAGCCTACTCCGTACGGGATTTGGCGTGAAAATACTTAGTTTAGTCAAACGAACGAATAATCATCATCCCTCCCTCCGCACGTGAAGCGTAACAGAGGAAGGGGATGGTTCGGGGGTCGAGGAAGTCCTCATTCCCCGGGCCTATCTGCCCCCGAAGCGTCGGGAGCGTGTTCTATAAAAGGGGATACTGGTACGCAGGGTAACTCACTAAGGGAGGCCATATACTTTTTTTTAATATATATATTTTTTCCTTTTTTTTTCGCTCTTTTGTTTTTTTTAAATGGGCATATTCTTTTCTCTCCCTCAGTGATTCCCCCGCGCACCGCTTACAAAACCGTTTAGTCAAAGATAATATGGTATATTATATTAATGTATTAATAGCCCAGTGCTAATCTTTAAGGATAAGATAACCAATAATAATTGTTAGTACAGTAGGTAAAAGTATTGGTGCACAGGAGTCAGGCGTCAAAAACTCTGCATTTAATATTCTGTGTGTTTTGTTGATATCCATGACCTAATCTAATCTATAAGAACTGCACGATTGACATTATACACTAACATTACTTAATTATAACAGGTTTTCTGTAGATATTTTTCAATACACTACACACACATACACACACCCAAAGCTATAGCCATTAGCATTCAATGCTAAACTAAGTACTAGGTATTGGTCGGTAGCTGTTCTGACGTTCGACGGCGACGGCGACGTTGTTCGCGGAATATTTATTTCGGGCTCAAGGGTAAACCATATCCTCGGTTTTAGGAACGGTATAGCAGTTTATGAGCACGTACATAACGTGCTCGTAAACTGTTAAACAGACTTACAGAAAGGAATAGTTATAATAACATTCACAATGATTTTACTTTATGTGGGTTTCATGCTTTGTATTGTCGTTTTGTTATCATTTTTTAAACATGTAAAGCAAATCTGTGACACCTATCTTTAAATTTCAAAGACAACTACTTGAAATTCATTTATTTATTGAAACTTTTTTTACTACAAAGGACAAGTTCCATATTGGGACCGCGCCTTGTACACTTTATCAAAAGATAGAGAACATACGTTAAATCATGGAAAATACTCAAAAAATCATTTGAACCTTTTTTTGTCGGAAATTTTTATTTCACATAATTTTTGTATGACAATAATATGTCACCATATTGCTACTAGGAAATTCTTGTTTAAAATATATTTACGATAATTAGTTGAAGGTATAATAAACGATTTGAACAGCTGAAAATGATTTAATATTTTAAATTTCTTCTCTCAATATAGCGTACAAGGTGCAGGCACAGACTGCATACATTTTGGAACGACTCCTATATCAATTTATTATATGTTGTTCATCGAAAAGATAACACAAGTATAGTTAAGATGAATATGTCAAAAATATTATGTTTAGTAAAATAAAACCAGCGCATGACATGTTTAGTGGCGGCAGCGAGAGGCGGCGGCCTCGACCCGCACTCGCAACCGCGCTCGCGTCCGCACCCGCGTCCGCACCCGCGTCCGCACCCGCGTCCGCACGCTTCGGGTGCCTACTAGTACATGAACATAAAATAACTCGCATCCTTTTTCGTGCAGTTCATTTAACTAGCATTTTCATTTAACCTAGCGAGGGCCTTGGGGTGATGATACAAACGTTATAACTAAAACGTAACTTAACTTCACGCCTGTAAAGCCCGAAGGGGTAAGCAGATTTGAAAGCATGTATTCAAGAAAACACGCAAACACACACGTTTTTCCGGTTACCTTCTGGCCCATGTAATACGTGTCGAGCCTGTTGACATCTTTGGATACATTACCAAACTCCAAAGCACTGGAAAACTTAAAAAATATGGAGAAATCTCATTAGAACCAGAGATAAAGGATTTTACACCTTTGTCTCTGGTAGACCCCGACCAGGGAATCGAACTCAGGAATGAATTGAACGTAGGCTACTAATGCTACGCTGGGCCGGAGCATTAGTACAGTTATTTAAAACGTCAGAAAAAATGTAAATCATTTTTTTTAATGACTCATACATAGTCATTTTTTTATTATTTTATGCATTACATCACGCAACTCGTTGATGTCTTTTGTATGGAACTCCATTATTAAAAATGGCTCATAGGTTGAGGTTAACGGTTAAATAGTAGGTAGCTAGTTAATGATTGAGACGTTATTAAAGTAAGCGTGAGGCTCCTGCTGATTCTTGTGCCACGATCAGACGTATTGTGTGTGTGTGTGTGTGTGTGTGTGTGAGCGTGTGTCTGCGTGGGAAGATGGCGGCGCAGGCGGCTGCAGTCGGGGACGCCGTCACGATTGCATCCATTATGTAACGAGGTTGATATATTTATATTATGAACACTTTATTGTTTATACATTATTGCATCAGATTACGGTGTCATGCCCCGAAGTCAGACAGATCTCAGGTTATTATTTTATCTTAGTCTAACGTTTCTTTGTTACTGTAACAAAGGTGGCAAAACACATACTCTACGGAGTCTAAAGTGAAAACGTAATGAGCAAACATCAGTATATATTGTGAACGTGTCGCGTGATGTGCGGTTTGGTTGGTTTGTCAGTTTGTTGTGCAATGTAGTTGTGAAGCCTCTCGCTGATTCTATGGCCCTGCTAAAGGTCAGGCCAAACAGCAAGCGAGACGCTGTTTGGCCAAACATTCTAGGGACATAACCTAGGACACAGTGCAAATGTCATCAAAATCGGTTCCGTATTTTTTAATAATCATTATAAAAAACCTACCCACATTTTGAATTCCGACCCTCGAGAAATGAAATTCGCAATGTGTACTCTTCGTAAAGTGTAAACTTATATTAGCTAATATCAAAAATGAGAAAACCATAATAATACAAAAACGATGAAAGCTATAATGATACGAGCATAGTGTCAAGATATTTAATATGCCCTTGGTAAAAACTTAACACAGTTCACATTGTGAATTTTTACCAAAAATTACGAAATAAACAAGAAATTGAAAAATGAAGTTGATTTCGAAAAAAACTCAAAAAATTATTAACATAATGCAAGTGGTTGCAAAATATTTGGTTTATTCCTTTAGCTGGCATATTTTTTTTGAGATCGGTGTCAGTGAATTCGCCCAATAATAAATGTTCATCAAAAAAGAAAGGAAAGTTAGATAGTCTTCTTAACAATCGATGCTTTTAATTTAGCGTGATGTGTGTTGTGTTATAGGTATGTGGGATGGGATGATGATTATTCAGTCAGTGTGTTATAGCGATGTTAGCCTTCGCACATGCCTAATAGTTCAAAAGTGTGAGGGTACTGTGAATGGGAGACTCGCGTGCGGCGGGCATGGGGACGGCATGCGGGCGGCATGCGGCAGGTCGCGGTGACGCGGTGACGCGCGCTTGTGCCGCTTATGCAACCGCCCGCTAGCCGCCGCTCGCACCTCCCCGCCTCACCCCGCCACTCCCCACCTCTCCCCGCCGCGGCCACAGAGGTCAACTCGCCGCAAGCCTATTGCGATAACACCACTTTTGGAATCTCAACAACCACTATTTTATTTTATTTTTAAAGAAAAATGGAAAGAAAAATTTGACTTCAGGCGAGGCTCGAACTCGCGACCTACTGGGAATCTAGTCCAGCCGCTCTTCCAATTGAGCTACTGAAGCCCTGCCCGAATGAACCACTATTTTCCTTCTATGGATCGTTATCGAAAATTATAGTCACACATTTAATTTACGGCCATAATACCTAGTGATATGAATCGGGAATTATAAAATAGGTATATGACGGCGGGTGGAGAATAGTAAAATATAAATATCGATTCAAAATAAATACGATACAAATAAAATTCAGAAGTTAACTAATAAAAATTTATATATTTCTTTGTTTGTTTCCTGTTTCATACCGTTTTCCATTTTGTTACATTGCAGAAATAACTAAACTTTTATCATTTTGCAGTAAATAAAATTGTAAATCAAGGGACAAGAGAAAAATTCGTAGAATCATGAAAAAATACTCTAAAAATAAAAAATGATTTGAATAGTTGTTTCTTTTTGTCGGAAATATAATAATATATTTTAAGTAATTTATGTATGACAATAATATTATTATGTCACCATATTGCTAATATGACATTCTTATTTTTGAAATATACTAACGAAATAAATAATATAAATATAATTGAAGGTATAATACACGATTTGAATAGCTGAAAATGATTAAGTATTTTATGCTTCTTCTCTCAATATGGCGTACAACGTACAAGGTGCGGGCCCAAGCTCCGTACATTTTGGAACGTCTCCATTGGTCTTTTTAGATCATCTTATACCTCTGTATAGTCCGGCTGGTATAGTAGCTGTATTATTTTTAATAGTATACAAATAATGCAACATGATTTCAACGGCAACTAAGTGTATTAAATACGATAATATTTATCTTAAACATAAATCACTGCTCCGACCACTTATACACGATATTCTTATTATTAATTCAGCGAGAGAAGGACGGGCGTTCACTTCGAATTAAGCTATTAGCCGCAACACCTCACCCACCTTCCACCTTATAATAATATGAGTGTATGCCTACTTACCACATTTAATTTAGTATCGCAACACGTTACCAAACTTGTTGCATTAGCCACTATTAAGGTAAAAAGGCATCGTGAATCGCATTAGCATTTTAACGTGCGACATTGACACATTCAACGGTGGCAGAGCTCTAACTCAAGGGCACAGACACTTCCACATTATCTAATCTGTCTACTACTACATTAAAGTTTTCAGCGCTACTATGTCCCGGTTATATGGTAATACACGATGCTGAAACCTGACGCAGGGGCAATACAAATTATATTATGCACAGGAGTGGCAACATTACCTACACATTTCTCTTCACTTTTATGTTTTCTCTAATATCGATAGTCGGGTTATTCCGTAGGTTTATTCACAGAACACTTCCGTGGATGGATATGAAAATAGATCTCATAACTGTAGTACCAAGAGGACAATACGTCCCTTTCCTTCGTAATACATAAAAAAAATTCGGCACTGGACTTGAAAAACATTCGACTGTACATTGTGTACTAAAATTAGAATCAATAATTCTGCTCTACATAAATGGTGATCAGCGGGCTCTTACGTATGACCATCTGGCAATGAATGGAAAAAGACAAACAAGTTATGTCTGTATTTTTCCAAATGTAGGATGCTCATCACCTGCTCACTGCGTATTGCTAGTTATGGTTTTAGTTATTATTAAAGGTTTGAGCCTGTTGACATACGTCGAGCTCTAAACCAAGAGGCTACTGAGGTTTTTAAATCCAATTTCTACATTATTGGTGTTATTGTGTAGAGTAGCGAATCATTAATAATGTTGCACTTAAAGTACGTATTAAATATGGTAGTGGTACGCTGGTGGTAATGGTGCTTCGCAATGATGTAGATGTAGTGGTGCGTATGTAGGTGGGTGTACGGGTGTGTGTGTGTGTGTGTGTGTGTGTGAGTAGCATTAGTGACGCGGGTGTGTGTGTGCAGGACGGCGCGGGCGAGGAGAACGCGCGCGAGAAGCGCAAGCTCGAGGGCGTGACGCAGGCCAAGTTCGGCATCAAGAACGCCGTGCTCGGCTTCGTATTTGGGGTGAGTATCTGCTCTCTTCCTCCACCTCCACTCCGCTTCCTCAACTTGGCTCTCACACTACCGTATGCTCGTTCAAGGACAATATTGTGAACGTAAAGCTTTGATTGAAACTGCATGGATCCAGTCAGATGGTAACGTATGTCTCGACAATTACTGACAAGGAGGCATTAAAGTAGCTAGTTTAGGTTGAACTATTAGTAGCCTAGGTACTGCTAACAGGCTATAATTAGTAGCTTGTTTGTTATGCTTGTGGGATGCAGCAGTTTATGATAATCAACGTAGACTGTAGTTGTGATTTTCTTATTTACTAAAAACACAGATAAATATAACTTGATCATATAATTTTAGAGCACATTTTACAATAGAACAACGATTTTCACCAAAGCATGCTCAATTACAAACGTAAAGTAGAATCACGAGGGAAACTGTAATTCATGTAACTCACAAAGAGCGATAAGTAACATAGCCGTTTGTTGTAGAAAATCAACTCGTTAATCGATTCGAAAACGCGGCTGGTGGAGACGTTGGACCGGCAGAACATCGAGTTGAACAAGCAATACGGCATCGAGCCGCCGCAGAACAATGGACTGGCGTCGCTGACGGGCGTGGTGGGGCAGGTGATCGGGCCCAAGCTGCAGTTCCTGGGGCCCAAGCTGCAGGCGGTCACGGGGCTGTTCGGCGGCTCTAGCGGCGGCGGCGGCGGCAGCGCAGGTGGGAGCGCGGGCGGCGGGCTCGGCTCCATCCTGTCGCTTGTCACCTCGCTGTCTGGCTCGTCGTCGGGCGGCGGCGCGGGCGCAGGCGCCGGCGCCACCGTCGAGACCATCGACTCCGACGAGGAGGACGACTCCTGAGCTCCTCGCCCCCTTCCGTACCCCTCGAGCGTTCCATATAAGCGGTGGCTGATTATTCTAACTAATACAAAATCAATCGACAATCGAAACCGCTGTCGATGGTTGATTCATTTTTATTGAATAACGATCAACGTTCGAAGGAATATCTCAAAATTGCCATAAAATTGTGTGTTCTTTTCGGCTGAGTGTCAGATGTTTCCTTAATACACGGTGAAATTTTAGAGGTTAAAACCGCTATTATAATATCACTGTGTACTACACACTACACACTATATCACGATAAAAAGAGATTTTCCCTGTTGACCTAGAATGAAATCACCGCACTTTTTCCATCGTATTCACGTAAGCAGAACAATCGAATAATTCGATCCTGTTTAGAACAATCAGCCGCCGCCAAGCCGCAGTCCGCACCCTTATCCCTGCCCAGTAGGCGCTACTTTTGCTCAAGGTTCTATTGCTGTGTTGACCCGCGTAGAACCATCGATGTATTCGTCCTAGCGCTTCTTTATTGTATAACGTTAAGTATCCTGTTGTTCCGGCCGCGATCTTGCCGCGACGTATCTTGCTCCGTGCCTCCGTGGCTCCGCGACCCCGTGATATGACCCGCTCCAACCTTGCCAATGTCGAGGAGTACTAAACTTTCTCCCCCCTGTCTCCCAGTGTCCCTTCCCCTGTCCCCGGTGTTCCCTCGCGTCCCCCGCGTCCCCAGTGTCCCCGCCGCCTGTACAGTCCGCGGCCAGTGCTAGCGATCCACACTAATCGCCCTGTATTTATATTGTAAATAGATTTAGGTGAGTGCTGGTGATATATTAAATATTGTTTGTATATAACGTTTGTTTCACTGCACCTCCGACACCAGCTGCCTCTGTTGTAGACGCCACTGTCGGCGGAGATCCGTCCGCGTCGGTGTGACGTGAGTAGTTGAGTAGCGACCGGGTATACAACTATACATAATGCATGACCGTAGATGTAATGTTTGTGTTTACGTAGTCGAGGTAACGGGTGACGTAAGTGTAACCGGTGAATGCGGGAGGTCGAATGCGTCCAGTGTGTCCAGTGCATCCAGTGTGTCCAATGGGATCAGTGCTTGTTAGAATTTTAGAAACATAAAACGATCAGCAAATTGAAGCTTGCAAATGCTAGAAGGTTGTTTTTTTCATATTCGAAAGCCATTAAGGTACAGTTAATCGTTTACAGATTAGAGGGAGCCGGGGGTAGGTTGAAACTCAAGCGAACATATTATTATTTCCAAAAACAACGGCTTATATAATTAAATTATATACACCCATGTATTCGAAAAAGTCTGTCTGATGAACCACACAAACATTGTTAAGGCTGCACAAACATCGGTAATTTATCGAAAATCTTACGCAAATATACAAGCAATAGCTGCAAAGCGCGTATTTGTTTGTTTGTATTTTTCTGATAATTATTCAAAAATAAAGGCAATACGATTGGACTCTCAGATAGCTGAAGCTGCATCAGAAGTAAAGTGTAGTGAAGCTCCGCGTCTGCCAACCTGAGTGGCAGGGAAACCTGTCAAGTTCTATATCATTAATTTAATGAAGTTACTATAGTACTTTCCGTTCTAGTCCGCACTAGTCGCCGCGCGCCAGTCACCTGACCCCTGGATGTGTAATTTTGACAAGGTTGCATCTACTCTGTATATATTATGTATTTCGACACCCTGTCTAATACACGCGGCCTCGTACTAATGCACTGAAGTTAAACTTTTCTTTAAATTACGAATTAGTACTTGTATACATATATTATAACTTGGTACTGACGTTTTATACCAAATTATAAACTGATGATCTTTTGATCCTACAATTAATACGAACGTTGCTGGCGTAGTGGAGTCCTTACGGGTCGCAGCTTCAAATATGAAAAAACATTTCTGTGAACTGACAAGCAAATATACTCCGATAATATAATGTAACTTCCGTGGGTATAACCGGAAATAAGACCACGATAAAAAAATAAGACTTTAAAATGAAAACATTAAATTCCTGCAATATTGGGACTCGCGTAGCGTCGGGAAGCGTCGGGTATCGTCGGGTAGCGGCGGGAAGCGTCGGGAAGTGTCGGGTTGCTCGCTCTACCGCCAGCAGCAAGAGCGGTTACAACATTTTTTAATATTTGTTGTAGCCATGCTGGACATTATGTGAGAATTATTTGTTAATCCACATTTCAGTTTTTTCAGTTTAGCAAACGCTTCGAAAGCTTAAAACGTAGTCAAAATATTGGTGAACATAATTAATTATATACATAATTAATTACGCTTACTATAATTCATTATATTCCTTATATGTGCCTCTGGCTACCCCTTCGCATAATGACAGGAATATATTATTATGTTTACCCAAATGTTATGTTTTATGTGCCCATTAGTTTATAATTAACGTGATTTTAAAATGTTCTAGTCCTACACCTTATGAGCACCGAGGTAGTAGTTACATAAAAACATTAACTTCTTGTCACTAACGCTAGTCATAATATTCGCACTGTCAACACTTTCGCCATGTAACCGCACTACCCACACTACCCACACTACCCACACCTGCAAAACTGATCTCAGGTCACACGACTAATTTATATGACATTAGGTAGACTATACATAATACAAAAAAAGAGAACAAATGCACCGTTGTACATAAAATTTTCCGAATTTTTTTCTTTACCGATTTATCAGTCGCATCAACGACTCATCATCATATTAAATGAATTCAATAAATAATTTGGTGGAAAATATTGAAGGTAAGCGATTGCGACATGTTGCTGTTGATGCTCAACAGTCACGCGTAAACGAAGCTGATTTACAAAACGAATGTGTGGACTGAATGAATGTGTGAACTACTTAATCCAAGTCAATGATTTTGCAATATTTGCAAAATTAAAACAGTAGCACAGCTACTTGCAGGATTGCTTATGAATTAAAACCCCTCAACATCCTCTAAACATTTGTTGTATGATAAAAATGGAACAATAATTTGTACCGCAAAACTATTAGAATGATTTATAAATAAATATTTATCAAGGATGCTTTCGAATGTATTACCAAATAAATGTTCTGTGTGTATAAATCAAAATTGATTGCAAACATTGTCGGAGTTGTGTCACTCCCAGTTTGGCAATCGGCGAGCGCTCACACATAATATTCATATTAGATTATCATCAAACTACGTCCTAGCGGTTGCGACACGCGCTCGCCCGCGCACACACTCTCGCACCGCTCACGGCCTAACCGAGTGACCATCTCTAAAACAACACGACACACAAAAAAAATATTCAATATAGACCTTCGCTTGTACATTTTGCACGTTGTATTTAGTCAAAGCACTCTGTAAGTATAGTCATTATAAGTAATTTGATAAGTTAATCGTAATACGTAGCTTCATCGTAGCCCCGTCTTCCGCTCGTAGACGGTTCACACTCGTAGCGCCTGCTACACACACGCACACACGTACGATAAGCACACATAAGACAATGTTTCTTAAGAAACGGACCTTAATCGCATGTAAGTTTGTTGAAGTAGAATAAAAGCTTTATACCCTACCCTATCTTTAAGGTCTGGTCCGACAGACGGTGTGGCGAGGCGGGACGGGACGGCGACGCGATGTTGAGCACTTGTAATGTAGATATGATGAAAGGCGGCGTGTGGGACGGGTCAGTGGAGCGTCTTCCTTAATATCTAGTACATTACAAATGCTCAGCGACACGTCGCTTTCCCGTCGCGCCACGCCGCGTCTGCCGCCGGTCTGGCCAGACCTTAGTCGTATGTAGTAGTCGACAACATAGAGGTGTGGTGTAGTATAGGGCTATAAGCGACACAGAGCACACACTGAGAGATCGCGAACACTGCCTCACTAATTCCCCTCCTGTTGGAAATTGGCAAGTTGTGTGAAATGTTTGTACCTGAAAATAAAATACTAAATTCCAAATTTGTTTTACTGATCATTCCTGGATTTGTCACACCAAACGGTTATAGTAGTGAAACACGATGAGAAATTGAAAGACATGGTCACTTTCCAAGTTAAAATAAACCTCTAAAATGCAACAAACTTGAACACAAAACAGAATCAAACTGACCTATTTGGTTATAATTTCATGTTTTGTTCATGACTTAATGCGATATTTATTAGGCCCGGCTTATGTACATCATTATGTGCACAAAAGAATAAATAAATATTTGTATAATCACATTAAAAGATATTATATCATAATATTGATATGGTATATAAAAAGTACTTAAAATACAACCACCAAAATTGTCCATGTCCGAAAATGCTAAACAATTTTCACCATTACACACTAAACACTGAAATTCAACACATAGACAGCGGTCCCCTACCCAACAAAACATATCACATGTAATATGACTATTATTTGACGTAAAGAAGTCGCACAGCTAGCGCACAAGCGTTAGAGGCTAGGTTAGAGCGTTAGGGAGTAGGACACAATGACACATCAGAGCGGAGGCGAGGCGACCGAGCGAGACTCCGTCCTGAACCCGCGCTGCCTCACAGAGTGGCGCTACGTGGCGGCGCCGGGAGACGGCCCAGACGGCTCGCACGCCGCTTACCCGGCTGACGCGGGCCTCCCCCTACTCCATGCCACTGACGGGGGGTACTCCGGATACCGCGGCGTTAGCGAGGGATACTCCGCACATCCCGGCCCTTACGAGGCACGCGGCGCCCCTCACGCGGGGCACGCGCCAGTCGAGCCCGCCGCGCGCGGACGACATCCCGGTGTTCGACCGCAACAAGGTCAGCCTGGACTTCCCGGGGAACCTGTTTGGGCCATCCGTGTCGCTCCTCATCCGTACCACTAAGATCATCGGGGACGTTATACAGGTGAGCAGAAATTTACTGTTCTATTCAAAAACAAGTGAGATAAACGCAATCTGCATTCCAAAATGACCACGCTGGCTACTTTAGAAACGTTCAGCGCATGTATAAATATTCATTTTTACATAAGTACGTAACTAGCATGATACAGCAAAACATGATACAAAAAAACGTGAATTTACTCTACACAATCAAAAACTGTTGTACTCGTAATTAATTGCCGTCGAACTTTATATTATGTTAATTATTTAGTGTGTCACTATAGTCATTCGCAAACACATTCCATGTTCTTAGACACTCCGCATTCTACAGAATGAATATTTTTTGTTGAAATTAGCGACCTGCAATATAGACCGCAATATTATTTCTCTCATTAGTTCCGCACTATTTTAAAGATTTTTTCAAAAAAATATCTCTTTACTACAATCAGTCTTAATATTTTTTCCACATGAAATGTAAATATCGTATGGAGAGAAAATCGTTATAAAAACAATACGACATGGTGTTCCAGAACTCGGCCGTCCGCTACCAGTCGTTCCTGCGCTTGTTCCGGCCGCTGTTCCGCGGACCCTTCGAGATCAAGGGCCTCGACCCCCCCACCACAACAACCACGACCACCACCACCACCACCACCACCGCGGCGCCGCCCGCCACTGACAACGAAGTACGACGAAGAAGACATCTGCCCTAAACATTGTACAAGAAATTTAATGTCTCCGGATCTTATTTCTCGTTTATTACAATAAAAGCTCTTGCAGGCGTTAGTAAATTTCTTTAGACAGAAGTTAGATAGAACAAATGAGATGTATTAGTCAACATAATTATATAAGAGAGGGATATGAGAAAAGGAAATAACTTATTATTTGAACGTGATAGATAATAGGCAGATATAATTAATCCCGAAGAGAATACACATATTGTCAATAAAAAACATTCGTATTCATTGTGTAAGTAGGTACATAAGGTACGTGTAATATTTCAGTACCAGAGCCAATAACTTGTCTGTCCGCATTCTGCCTGCCAGAGAAAATAGTTCCATTTGTATGCTGATACGACTGTGCTGTGCCCATACGAGCACACTGAACGCAATTCGGATGCTGTGTTCTTAGGTACTGACTGTTACGGTATATCATACAATTTCCTTAAGTGTAGATTGAGTAGTAAAGGACGCTTGGAGTCTGATATAATTACAGCAATAGGACAGCATTTTGTATTAGATCAAACAAGCTGAATGTTTTATCTTGCTAAGCAAAGACAAAGTGAGGCTGGGTAAAACTAGAAAGTAATGATCCATACAGTGTGTATGAAACAACTCTTCCATAGAGAGTTGATGATAAACCCTGCATCTTGTAGCCCACTAGCAGTGCATCTATTATTTCCTCTGGTAATCCTGTATTATTGAAGAATATATTATTACGTAATAGTTTATCTTTTCTCAAATTTGTCAATCTATGAAAAACGGCTGAACTATTAATAGCTGATTTAGTTTATATACCTACCACACCCGCGCGTCGCGAGTCGTACTTGGTGTAGTGAGCGTTTCATTTAATTCGAAATTTTATAAATATAGGCCTTTGCGCGCGTTAAAACGAAGACGTCCATTTATTACAAGTGTCTCACTCTTGTTCCACGCAGGGGCCAGGGACCGATATGACTTTAGAGACAATGTGTGAGCAATCGCGCAAAAATACGCGTTGCTAGTAAACTATATAGGTACCGCGCAAAAAGTTTTCCGTCACAAACAGTTTTGTTCGTCATCTAGGTTTAGTAGGCTTATTTATATGTCAAACAACAGTACCTCGGAAATCCTGACGTACTGTTTGAGTTCTGTAATTTCTGTAAATGCTTCTGTAATCCTGACTTACAGGAATTAAGGAATTAAAGAAATTAAAGAAGCACGGGTTTTCACGAGTGTAAAAAAGATGACAGATAATTCAGAAACTAGATCCAGTACCTAAATGTTTTTTGGATTAAATATATTTTGGCTGAAATCCAAAGAACTATATTTTAAAAATAGGTATGTTTAAACGCCATAAAACAAAATGTTGTAGTTATAGTTGGTTGTATAAATTATTGAATGAACCATAGTCTCAAGTGAATATCAACATGGTATCAACGTAACTATAACCACCGGAGATGGGACAGGGCTATCTACTAAGTTCTTATCAAACTACCGTGAAGTGGGCGCTGGGGCCAGCGTCGTGTTGTCTAGTTTTTAATCAATTTTTTATATGAAATAAGTTTGTACTGATTATTAAAATATAGTTCAGAAAATAAATAAAAACGTGTTTTTGTCAATATTCTCTCACCCTCTTGTCTCCATCGATTTGGTAAACAAGGTTTGAGTTCACATTGAGGACAACTTAAAATACTACACCACATACACATTTTTATAATATATGCAAATATATTGAAGACACTCAATGGAGATGTTATTGTATTTTTTTTTTTTTTTTTTTTTTTATGTAATGGAAGTGGCAATCAAGCATGCAGTTCACATTGATGTTAAGTGATGACTGCAGCCTATAGACACCCACACAAAGACCAAGGTCAAAATGCAGATGCGTTACCACTCCTGAGGCCTAAGGGTGTTATGCCTCTGTGCCGGAAATTACAGGGCCGTACATTACCACCTGACCGGAACACGATAGTGCTGAACACTACCATTTAGCGGCAAGTATATTAGGTAATGCGGTGGTGCCTACGCCCGCGAGCTCCGTCACTGGAGCTCTACCACCAGTAAAATGTATGTTATCGATGTTATTGTAAACGAAAACGATATAATAATATGAAGTATCATGAAATACATGTGTGTACAATTATATCAAAGAATTAGACTCACGTGGAGTAAAACATAATGATTATATTGAAGTTCTTGTTTGTGGGACAAAATAAGAACAAATCAGGTCTAAGTATGCTCCGATATCAGTTTAGGATAATAAAGGCCATACTTAAATGATGATCCCATTACAACATTACCTCATTCAATCGTATCAATATTTTTTTCATAACTCGGCTTAACCTGACGCTCACTTATTGTTCGTCCTAAATATTCGATTTCAGTAGATAAGATAGATAAGATGGAACATTTCTTCAAGTCAATTGATAATCCAACCCTAGTCAGAGTTTGAAGAACATTGTGAAGCAATTAAAAGCATTGGTCTTCTATTTTAATAAAATCAAACGTCTTCAATATATACGAGGGACTTCCTAAATGTTTTTGCAATAATTCTTTGATACTCAACCGGTACATTCCACAAATCAAAGGTATTTTTTTTTTAAATTAATTACATAATAGGTTGGGGAAAAAATCTTTTCGCATTATAGTATGTATGAACTTGTAATAAAATCTCTTTGGCTGTAGTATTTGTATCGGGCTGGTTTTGGTATCATTGAAAGTTAAAACTTTAAAGAACATAATTCCAAATTCAAATTAGGCAAATGTGTGATTTTCATTTGTTTTTCGTACTGTCAAGATGAGTGAATCTAATGAAGAAATTCGATACATTTTAAAATTTTACTACAAAAAAGGTAAAAATGCAACGCAAGCCGCGAAAAAAATTTGCGATGTTTATGGACCTAGTGCAGTGTGTCTGTGAGAGTAGCACAAATTTGGTTTAAGCGTTTTCAATCCGAAAATTTTGATGTCAAATATGCACCTCGCTCTGGTCGCCCTATTACGGATAAAATGAATGCCATTTTTGAAAAAATGGAGCAAGATCGACATATCAGTAGTTACGACGTAGCTGAAGAACTGAGAATTGATCACAAAACAGTTTTGGCGCATTTGAAAAAAACTGGGTACAAAAAAAAAGCTCGATATTTGAGTACCTCACGAGCTCACTGAAACATTTGTGATTCTTTATTACGACGTAATGAAACCGAATCATTTTTGAAAAAGCTGATAACTGGTGATGAAAAGTTGATCACGTACGACAAGAACGTGCGAAAAAGGTCGTGGTCGTGGTCAGGCTCCACAGACTGTGGCGAAACCCGGGTTAACTCGCAATAAGGTGATGTTGTGTGTGTGGTGGGATTGGAAGGGCATTATTCATTATGAGCTATTACCACCAGGCAGGACTATCGATTCTGAGTTCTACTGCGAACAACTGATAAGATTAAAGCAAGAAGTTGAGAGAAAGCGGCCGGAATATTAATACCTTTGGCAAAAGATAAGAGGCAGTGTTACCAATTTCCTTTGATGGATAGGGGTCACATGTTTTTAAAACGCGCTAACGCTGTCTTTTGGCAGCGGCCGCGCTACCTATGCTCTAAATTAAACGGTTGATTCTACATTGATTATTTCTTTGCTTTTGATTTTGTAATTTAATTGAAGAATTGATACTACTGTTCCTAGAGACTTAAAATTTGGTACAAGGGTTACTTTCATGATGTTGAAGAAAGGATTCTTAGAAATAAATATAAAGGACTATATGACAACAGGTATAAACATTTTGGATTACAATAAAAAATGATCTGTGTAGACGAAATTGACAAATTCTGTCCTAAAGGGGGAAAATGAAGAATGAAGTGGTAATTTTTTTTTTAATGTAAATGTAGTGGCAAACAAGCATGCAATTCACATTGATGTTAAGTGATGACTGCAGCCTATAGACACTTACACAAAGACCAAGGTCAAAATGCAGATGCGTTACCACTCCTAAGGCCTAAGGTGTTATGCCTCTGTGTCGGAAATTACAAGGCCGTACCGTTATGGAAAGTTTCTCATTCCTGAACTAAACAGTATAAAAATTGGTATACAGGCTCATGATTAGGAATGGTAGAAATGATCTGTTTAAGTGAAATGGACAAAATTTCCCCCTAAATGAAAAATGGAAGGGTACTGTTTGTATTGGATTGTATGGAATTGAGGTTGAAATTTGTGTAAGATTTTTGGTAGTTTCTAAGTTAGAGATTTGAAATGTGATGTTCCAGTCTTTCTGTTAGGAATAAAAAAATAGGTACGTGTATCAGTATTTTGTCAAAATCACCCCTAAACTTTGATATATAAGGGGTTAAAATTAAATAGCGATTTTTGAAGTTATAGACGTGATTAAGTACTCAACATATAGGTAACATAAAAAAAAGGTACGCGACGGGAAACTTGATTAGGACATTTCCATGGGATTGTAAAATTTAAAACTATTTATAAAACGACATCCACGCGGGCGAAGCCGCGGGTAACAGCCAGTTTTATATAATAATATTTGAATTAAATATAAGGTTTTGACAAAAGAGCAACACGCTAAGTTTGTTGGGTAGCGAAGTTGTTCTCAGTAGTGCCTGCACTTGGAACTCTGCTTAGTGAATGACTATGATTATGACGAACAGATTTTTCATTTTCTTCTATGAAGGAATTGAAAAATTTGATGATTCACGTATCGGTTAAATATTATTATTAAATTTGTATTTATTATTACCTATTGCATTATTATTATAAGTCATTCTCTCCAGGTAGCTTATAACCCGACAATGCAAAAGTGTCCTTGTAGACCAATCTGAAATAAATGACTTGAATTTTGATTTTTTTTTTGACCCACAAATACAAATACATGCACTCACATACTTTGAGATAATCTCACATGTTTTCTGTAAAGGTACTATGAGGGAACTTGCCGCTTAACCATCGTGGATATCTAATGTAGTAATAATAAGTACTATCGAGATATAAATACTATAAATTTGTTTTTGCATAGGCAAAGCGTTCCCTTATAGTGTTTAGTTCTCTATTGCTCTCATGAGCTGTTGTTAAAATTTGTACTTGTTACTAAGTATACAAAATCCCGAGGCGGAGACCAGGAGACCGGCTGCGGCTGCTGCGGTTTCTGTGCTATGGCACAGAGTTAACCTAGCGCTCCTGTCTTCACAATACCCTGAGATAAATGTTTAAAAGAAATCAATATAATTTTAAAAATAAAATAAGCTTCATGTGATGTATTTACCAAAACCTTTCTTTTTACCAGGGGAAAATGCTTTACGCATACCCACCCTTGGGAAGAGGGGTGGATTATGTGGAACTCCGGGAAAGGCATCCGTCTACCCACTAGAAACCCCTGGGTGTTCCGACTCGTCCGCCATCACTGGCGGGGTCACGGGAACGCTATCGCACACATCCGCGACCCCACCGGCGGCTGCTCGTTGCCGAGCCCTCTTCGGAGCCTTTCGGCTCCAACCAACACTAGTGACGTGCGGAACACTTGCACGCCAGCCAGCCCGGGACCTCTCCGACGGACATCCCCTAGTCCGGCGACCGAAGGTCCCTGCCCCGACCACTCACAACGCCAGGCGTCCCAAGACGCCCGGGTGGAGAAGTCCAGGGGCACACAGTCCGGCCCCGGGGGAGCGGGAGTGTCAGAGATGAACTGAACTTTGTTAAACATAACAGTATTTGTAAACGCAATGCAATCTGGCTGTCTTCGTAAATGTTAACTGTCTATGACTGACATTGACGTTTATTGACACTTCCCTTTCTACTACTCGCTGCTCTGTGATCATGTCATGTATTGTGCTCGCTCCCATTGTAATTTAATAAAATCCAAGTTAATCCTTATCTATTGTTTTGTCTTTACTGCCC
Organism: Macrosoma leucophasiata; assembly: GCA_036365455.1. Taxonomy (NCBI): domain Eukaryota; kingdom Metazoa; phylum Arthropoda; class Insecta; order Lepidoptera; family Hedylidae; genus Macrosoma; species Macrosoma leucophasiata. The sequence continues at coordinate 26,448 of JAWQUS010000004.1, read as the reverse complement.
TAACCCTTCAGGTTATGGGCCCAGGTACGCACCTGCATTACCAGAAACATATTTTTGAGAAATATCGTATATTTTTTTATAACCTCATCAAGACACGCTAAGACTCGTGATGGCGGCGGCTACCGGGATCGGGGCGGCAATGACAATGGAGAAACTTAAAGGTATTGATAATTACAATAATTGGAAATTCCTAATGAAAATGTTATTAATCCACGAGGATTTATGGGAATTCGTCGAGGCGGAAAAGAACGACAGTGAAAGCGTGAAGAGAGGGCAAAAGGCGCTGGCGCGGATCGCGTTGTCGGTGCAACCCGCAGCGTTTGCACATGTTAGAAATGCAACGACGGCGCACCAGGCATGGTATAATTTACAACGAGCCTACGAAGATAAAGGTTTGTGTCGCAGATTAGCATTATTAAGATTGCTTTTCAACACAAAGCTTCACGAAAGTGAAAGCATGGAGGCCTATGTGAACAAAATCATAGAAATATCACAGCAACTATGTGATATAGGATCACCCCTTGAAGATGATTTTATAGCAGTTGTCATGTTAAGTGGGCTCACACCGGACTATGACCCATTAATAATGGCGATGGAAAACTCCAATATAAAGCTTTCTACTGACCTAGTCAAGGGCAAGTTACTACAAGAGAATATGCGACGTGATGACAAAGGTGAGAATGTGACTGCGTTGGTAGCGGTGCGAAAACAGCCTAAGTGTTACGGGTGTAAAAAGGCTGGTCACTTCATCAAGGATTGTCCAAAAGGGAACAAGAAGAAAATTACTTGGAAGCCCAAGGATGAATCATCGAAGGTACTGCTCACAGCACTATCAATGAATGTCAGCGGAGATTCATGGTATGTAGATAGTGGCGCAACCAGTCATATGTGTCATGACAGGAGTCAAATGACTGACTTTTCTAACAGCAATAATTCACTGGAAGTTAAGGTTGCAAACGGTGAGAAATTATTGACTGCAGGACAAGGAAATATTGAAATAAAATTACGGAATGGTTGTGTAAAGACTGTAAGTGATGTATATTATGTTCCTAATTTAACTACTAATTTATTGTCAGTTAGTGCTATGGTAAACAAGGGCTACAAAGTTGTATTCGGCTCCAGTGACTGTCAAATACTGGATAATGGGGCAGTCATTGCCAGTGCTACACAGATTGATGGTATGTATAGGCTTGATATGGATCAGCCAGCATCAGACAATAATTTTAGGTACCTACAGGTCAATAAGGCATCAACGGTTGATGTAAGGTGCTATGATGAGAGGATCTGGCATCGGCGTCTAGGACATCTCAACAGGAGAAGTATGGACTTACTAAGACGAGGTATGGTTTCAGGTATTTCATATAAAGGTACTGAATTTGAACCATGTGTTGCTTGCATAGAAGGCAAGAAAAGCAAATTGCCTTTTCCAAAGAAGTCAAATAACAGAGCAAATGAAATTTTAGGATTAGTGCACACAGACGTCTGTGGCCCTATGCCTTGTGCATCATTTAGTGGTGCTAGATATTTTTTGCTTTTCATTGATGATTTCTCAAGAAAAACTTTTGTGTATTTTATTAAACATAAAAATGAAGTTTTTAATAAATTCAAGGAATTTAAAACCCTGATTGAAAATCAAACGGGTAGGAAGATTAAAATCTTGCGAAGCGATAATGGTGGTGAATACATTAATTCTAATTTACAGGCTTTATTGAAATCAAGCGGTATTCGTCATCAAACAACAGTTCCATATACACCACAGCAAAACGGTGTGGCAGAGAGAGCCAATAGGACAATCATGGAGACTGCACGGTGTATGCTGCAGGATGCAGGCCTAGATCAGAAGTACTGGGCAGAAGCTGTGAACACTGCAGTCTATATTAGGAATAGATGTCCTACAAAGGCTGTTCTAGGAATGACCCCTCAGGAAAAATGGACTAATAAAAAGGTAACAGTTGAACATTTACGGATATTTGGTTCAGTGGCATATGCATTAAATTCAAAAAGGAATACAAAGTTAGATGCAAAATGTAAAAAATACATATTTGTTGGATACTGCGATGATACTAAAGGATACAGATTAATTGATCCTGCATATCCATCTAAATGTTTACAGGCCAGGAATGTTACATTTTTGGAAAATGACATTATTAAATCAGTGTCAAATGATGAAAACTCACAAATTCATACATTTGTACCTATATACAATAATACAAATGATATGAATAAGACATCACAGTCTGAATGTCCTTCTGTATTACAATCAGAACCATCTATTGTGAATACAAGTCCCTCTGATGACACTATTTTATTACAAAACAGTCAGAGATCGAGTACAATCACAGTGGATGATTCTGAAAGCTCCTCGGAGCAAAATACTTCGGATGAAACTTATATTCCAGATGAATCTGATTCGGAGTATGACTCTTCGGACATGTTTGTTGGCTTGGTACAAAGTACTGATGGCAAAGATACTCCTCAGACAGTACAGGAAGCATTGAAAGGACCCAACGCCAAAAAATGGAAGGAGGCAATGTTATGTGAGTACAATTCTTTTATAAAAAACAAATGTTGGACTTTAATTGACCGACCAAATTCGCAGAAACCTGTTAAGTGTAAATGGGTGTTTAAAATCAAGCGTGGACTGGATGATGAACTTTTAAAGTACAAGGCACGCTTGGTAGCCAAAGGTTATGCACAGCAATTTGGTGTAGACTATGAAGAAACATTTTCACCCGTTGTAAGATATTCAACAATTCGTTTGTTATTGAGTATAGCTGCTGAATATAACATGAACATTGAACATCTTGACGTGAAAACAGCTTTTCTCAACGGTGAACTCAAGGAAAAAGTCTACATGGAACAACCAGAGGGCTTTGAAATCACAGGTCAGGAAAATAAAGTTTATAAGCTTAACAAAGCTATATATGGCTTGAAACAGGCTTCGAAGGCCTGGTATGAGAAAATAGATAATGTTTTGTGCAAAAAAATAATGTTTTGTAAGTCTTCATCAGAGCCATGTGTATACTATAAGTCAAATAAAAATTCACTTATAATTATTGCACTCTATGTCGATGATATCATATTATTTTCGACACATAATGCACATGAAAAAACGACCATTAAAAGGAAATTAAAAGAAGAATTTGAGATAACAGATTTAGGGGCAGCTCATCAAATCTTAGGTATGAGGTTGTCAAGACAAGAAAATTGTATTTCTCTTGATCAGTCTGCATATATAAAAAGGATATTGCAGAAATATAAAATGGATGATTGTAAACCAGCACAGACTCCCATGGAAACAGGTCTCAAGTTAACACGAGGAACCCAAAAGGATGATAATTTTGATTATAGAGGACTTGTAGGTTCACTCATGTATATTGCTGTCTGTAGTCGACCTGACATAGCTCATGCAGTGAGTTACTTGAGTCAGTTCAACGACTCGTACACCGACATTCACTGGAAAGCAGCTAAAAGAGTTCTACGTTACTTGAAAGGAACTATAGATCTTTGTTTAACTTTTCAGAAAGGTGGATTAGATGTCACTGCATATGCTGATGCTGACTGGGCCAATGATGGTTTGGATCGCAAATCATATACAGGCTATGTATACAAAATTGGTAAGTCAGTTATATCTTGGGAAAGCCGTAAACAGAAAACTGTAGCTTTATCCAGCACTGAAGCTGAATACATGTCTTTGTCTGATTCTTGTAAAGAGGGTTTATTCATTAGTAAATTGTTATGTGAAATTCTTAACAAATCTATTAGTATAATAATTTATAATGATAATCAATCTGCTCAAAAATTGTGTAAAAATGCTCTTTTTCATTCTAGAACTAAGCATATAGATGTAAGACATCATTTCATTAGGCAATTGGTGAATGATGGTAGCATTATATTGAAATACTTACGTACAGATGATATGTTGGCAGATATATTAACTAAACCTTTAACTAGGGAAAAACATAATAAATTTGTATCTTTGTTAATGTTGCAGAAATGTAAAGGTTGAGTTTATAAAGAAAAAATAAAAAAACTTGGTACATATCATTATATTTGTTATTAAAAATAGCATATTTTTGCACAGGTTGCTAATTAAAGCTTTGTTGTTTATTAACAGTAATTAGCAATTATATAGCAATTTAATAGGAGAAAAATGTATAATAACATTGTGGAAATTGTTTGTAACTATAGGCTCCTATTTATAAGAGATTGTATTGGTTTAAGGGGTAGTGTTAAACATAACAGTATTTGTAAACGCAATGCAATCTGGCTGTCTTCGTAAATGTTAACTGTCTATGACTGACATTGACGTTTATTGACACTTCCCTTTCTACTACTCGCTGCTCTGTGATCATGTCATGTATTGTGCTCGCTCCCATTGTAATTTAATAAAATCCAAGTTAATCCTTATCTATTGTTTTGTCTTTACTGCCCTAACCCTTCAAACTTCAACCACCCCCCCCCCCCCCCCGCGGCCCCACCACGTCCATATCTGACAGCGGGACTACCGCTAGGCGGCTGGGGATAGGGTGCAGGGCAACGACACACCCGTACACCTCTTCCCCAGCCGCCTCCCCACCATGTCCCCATCTAACGGCGGGACAACCGATAGGCAGCTGGGGATAGGGTGCAGGGCCAACGACCTACCCGTCCCCAGCCGTCTCCTCACCACAGCAGCGAGTGGCGGGCAGAGCCACGCCAATCGCCGCTCCCTCTCTGGCTTCTTCTTGGCTTCTCCGGTGTGAGGCCAGCAACCGGGTACTAGGCCCCCCCGCCACGATAAGGCGGAAACCCTTGGGGGGGGGGGGTATTTCCCATAACCTAAGAAAACATTGTGCAGAAATAAATAAAAAAAAACAGAGTTATTATGTCTCTGTTATAGTTATAATGGGGCCATGTATTACCATCCTCGGAACACGATAGTGCTGAAAACTATCATTCATTATTTTAACGAATCTACAAGTGTTGACGACCTTAAAGACGAAGTAGCAACCACATTTGGCACAGTGAAAAGTGGCATTGACGTACCTAATAAATAAACTTTAAGAACATGATGGATGGATGGATGGATGGATGGATGGATGGATGGATGGATGGATGGATGGATGGATGGATGGATGGATGGATGGATGGATGGATGGATGGATGGATGGATGGATGGATGGATGGATGGATGGATGGATGGATGGATGGATGGATGGATGGATGGATGGATGGATGGATGGATGGATGGATGGATGGATGGATGGATGGATGGATGGATGGATGGATGGATGGATGGATGGATGGATGGATGGATGGATGGATGGATGGATGGATGGATGGATGGATGGATGGATGGATGGATGGATGGATGGATGGATGGATGGATGGATGGATGGATGGATGGATGGATGGATGGATGGATGGATGGATGGATGGATGGATGGATGGATGGATGGATGGATGGATGGATGGATGGATGGATGGATGGATGGATGGATGGATGGATGGATGGATGGATGGATGGATGGATGGATGGATGGATGGATGGATGGATGGATGGATGGATGGATGGATGGATGGATGGATGGATGGATGGATGGATGGATGGATGGATGGATGGATGGATGGATGGATGGATGGATGGATGGATGGATGGATGGATGGATGGATGGATGGATGGATGGATGGATGGATGGATGGATGGATGGATGGATGGATGGATGGATGGATGGATGGATGGATGGATGGATGGATGGATGGATGGATGGATGGATGGATGGATGGATGGATGGATGGATGGATGGATGGATGGATGGATGGATGGATGGATGGATGGATGGATGGATGGATGGATGGATGGATGGATGGATGGATGGATGGATGGATGGATGGATGGATGGATGGATGGATGGATGGATGGATGGATGGATGGATGGATGGATGGATGGATGGATGGATGGATGGATGGATGGATGGATGGATGGATGGATGGATGGATGGATGGATGGATGGATGGATGGATGGATGGATGGATGGATGGATGGATGGATGGATGGATGGATGGATGGATGGATGGATGGATGGATGGATGGATGGATGGATGGATGGATGGATGGATGGATGGATGGATGGATGGATGGATGGATGGATGGATGGATGGATGGATGGATGGATGGATGGATGGATGGATGGATGGATGGATGGATGGATGGATGGATGGATGGATGGATGGATGGATGGATGGATGGATGGATGGATGGATGGATGGATGGATGGATGGATGGATGGATGGATGGATGGATGGATGGATGGATGGATGGATGGATGGATGGATGGATGGATGGATGGATGGATGGATGGATGGATGGATGGATGGATGGATGGATGGATGGATGGATGGATGGATGGATGGATGGATGGATGGATGGATGGATGGATGGATGGATGGATGGATGGATGGATGGATGGATGGATGGATGGATGGATGGATGGATGGATGGATGGATGGATGGATGGATGGATGGATGGATGGATGGATGGATGGATGGATGGATGGATGGATGGATGGATGGATGGATGGATGGATGGATGGATGGATGGATGGATGGATGGATGGATGGATGGATGGATGGATGGATGGATGGATGGATGGATGGATGGATGGATGGATGGATGGATGGATGGATGGATGGATGGATGGATGGATGGATGGATGGATGGATGGATGGATGGATGGATGGATGGATGGATGGATGGATGGATGGATGGATGGATGGATGGATGGATGGATGGATGGATGGATGGATGGATGGATGGATGGATGGATGGATGGATGGATGGATGGATGGATGGATGGATGGATGGATGGATGGATGGATGGATGGATGGATGGATGGATGGATGGATGGATGGATGGATGGATGGATGGATGGATGGATGGATGGATGGATGGATGGATGGATGGATGGATGGATGGATGGATGGATGGATGGATGGATGGATGGATGGATGGATGGATGGATGGATGGATGGATGGATGGATGGATGGATGGATGGATGGATGGATGGATGGATGGATGGATGGATGGATGGATGGATGGATGGATGGATGGATGGATGGATGGATGGATGGATGGATGGATGGATGGATGGATGGATGGATGGATGGATGGATGGATGGATGGATGGATGGATGGATGGATGGATGGATGGATGGATGGATGGATGGATGGATGGATGGATGGATGGATGGATGGATGGATGGATGGATGGATGGATGGATGGATGGATGGATGGATGGATGGATGGATGGATGGATGGATGGATGGATGGATGGATGGATGGATGGATGGATGGATGGATGGATGGATGGATGGATGGATGGATGGATGGATGGATGGATGGATGGATGGATGGATGGATGGATGGATGGATGGATGGATGGATGGATGGATGGATGGATGGATGGATGGATGGATGGATGGATGGATGGATGGATGGATGGATGGATGGATGGATGGATGGATGGATGGATGGATGGATGGATGGATGGATGGATGGATGGATGGATGGATGGATGGATGGATGGATGGATGGATGGATGGATGGATGGATGGATGGATGGATGGATGGATGGATGGATGGATGGATGGATGGATGGATGGATGGATGGATGGATGGATGGATGGATGGATGGATGGATGGATGGATGGATGGATGGATGGATGGATGGATGGATGGATGGATGGATGGATGGATGGATGGATGGATGGATGGATGGATGGATGGATGGATGGATGGATGGATGGATGGATGGATGGATGGATGGATGGATGGATGGATGGATGGATGGATGGATGGATGGATGGATGGATGAGAAGGATGTTGGATAAAAAATATATTCAATATTCTAATTAATGCTATTTATTTCACTGAGAAAACACCTTACACACACCACACGTACATTTGAGAGAGTGAGAGAGAGTCTACATTACCATACTGTTGTCTCCTTCTATTACATTGCATTTTGTGATACGTTTCATTTTACTCAACACCCTACCTCAATGTAATAAATGGGACTACACTAAAACATACATATTTCCATATAACCTAACCAATTTAATATAGCACATATTTAAGTAATACATAACATTAACAATGCAGGTAAGATATATTGCTATGCCTATTACTTAACAATTGCATAATACCACACTTTTTAATAAATTTTAACAACAATTCCTTTTTCAATGGTTTAGTATACATGTCTGCTACTTGTTCAGTTGTAGATACATATTTTATATTAATTTTCCCAAGCAATATTAACTCTCTTATATAATGATGTTTTATATCTATGTGTTTTAATCTTTTTACAGTATTAGTATTTGCTACCATAATAGCCGACTGATTGTCGCATAATATTGTGACTGGAGATACATTAGGTATACTAAAATCATTAAGTATATTAATCAACCAACTAGCTTCACTTGATGCCATGCTCATCGCTACATATTCCGCCTCAGTAGATGAAATGCTTACAGTACTTTGTCTTTTTGAGCACCAAGATATAAGACAGTTGGAAAATATAAAGCAATAACCAGTTGTAGACTTCCTATTTCTGAGGTCTCCCCCCCAATCAGCATCACAATAACCCAATAGCTTGTCATTGTTAATTTTATATACAAGCTTATAATTGATTGTATGTTTAATGTATCGCAAAACCCTTTTTAAAGCTACTAATAAAGTTTCATTAGCACGGTCTTGGAATCTACTTAGTATTGATACTGCCACACATAGATCAGGTCGAGTGCCTGATAACGCATACATCAAACAACCAATGATCTGTCTACATAAAATTTCTGTATTTTTATCTGTCTTACATTCACTTTCCAATATTTTATTATTAATGTTTTGATCCATAGGTGTACTCATAGGTTTACAGTCATACATATTAAATCTTTTCAAAATATTTTCCAGATAGGCTTTTTGACATAATTCTGTTACCCCTTTATCTAAATTCTGTTTAACATTTATTCCCAAAAAATCTGAAACCAACCCCAAATCTTTCATTTTAAATTCTCTATTTAGCATTAATTTAAATTCACATATTTGGCTCGCATCAGTTCCAAAAACTAGTAGATCATCAACATATATTATTACATACATTTGTTGTTTGTCATTACATTTAGAGTAAAGACATGAATCACACTGAGATCTTTTGAAGCCTTCCCTAATCATAACAGAATTGAATTTTACATTCCAGTATTTTGGAGATTTCTTAAGACCATACAGAGACCTATTTAATTTTACAATATTTTCGCTGTTGTTATACGCCCCTTCAGGTAATTTTAAATACACATCATCCTCTATATCTCCATATAAAAATGCCCCTGTTACGTCCATTTGTGATACTGGCAAGTTTAATTTTGTTGCTACTGCCAAAAATAATCTGAACGTCGATAATTTTGCTACAGGTGCATAAATATCATTAAAATCTAATATATCATTTTGCTCGAACCCCCGAGCTACTAACCTAGCTTTATATTGCAAGGTGTTATTACTATTTTTAATTTTAAACACCCATTTACTACTTATTGGTTTAAAATTATCAGGTAACTTACAAATATTCCAGGTTTTGGTTTCATTAAGAGTTTGCAACTCTTTTTGAATTGCTTCTTTCCACTTTTGAGAGTCCAGACTTCTCATGGCCTCTTCAAACGTCCTTGGCTCACTTTCGGTCATTGTGTTGTGACATTCATAAAACTCAGTTTGTTTTTTTACACGAATGCCTCGCTGTCTGGTATGTAATTCATTGCCACTCTGTCCACTCGAGTCCCCACTTTCACTTTGTTCATACAAACTTCCCTCACTTTCTGTACCACTACTATTTTCTTGACAACTCTCCTCTGGAATATCTAAACATGCCTCTCCACTTTGGTCTTGTGCTTCACCGGCTTCACTAGCAGACAACTGTACAGGTAGGATATCATATAAGTTTCTGTCAAACTCTCTGGCATCACTCTGATTATTCTCCAGGAAAACGATATCTCTTCTTGTTTCAACACTATCACTGCAAGGGAAATATACTCGATATCCCTTTGTTGTTTCTCCATATCCTACCAGGAAACCTTTTTCTCCTTTTGGATCCCACTTCTTCCTCTGTACTTTCGGTATGTGGACAAAAACAGTAGTGCCAAATACTTTTAGGTTATTTATATCATATGTTTTGTTGAACCACAATTCATAGGGAGTTTTTGTTGGAACACTGCTTTTCCCTGTTCTATTTATAACATAGGCCGCAGTATTGACCGCTTCTGCCCATAATTTCTTTGATAAGTTCTTAGCACACAGCATTGTCCGAGCAGCCTCAACTAGCGTTCTATTTTCCCTTTCTGCATTGCCGTTCTGCTCTGGGGTGTAGGGAACCGATGTTTGGTGAATAATACCCTTTACTTGGAACATTTCTTGAACCTCTTTGTTAATGAATTCTGTTCCATTGTCACTTCGGAATATTTTGATGGAGTTTCCTGTTTCATTTTCCACCCGAGCAATATAGTTTCTTATACACTTCTTAATTTCTTCTTTATTTTTCACAAAGTAAACCATCCTGTACTTTGAGTAATTGTCTTTGAATACAACAAAATATTTGGAACCTCCGACTGACGTCTCTTCCATCTGTCCGCAGGTATCTGCGTGGATTATTTCACAAATTCTGGTGCTCACATAATCACTAGCAGGATAGGGCAAACGGTGAATTTTCCCCTTCAAACAACTCTCACATTTATTAGAGTCGAGCTCATGATAACCGACATTGTTTTTCTTCAATATATCCTTTACATATTGGATGTTTTGATGGGCTAACCTTTCGTGCCATGAATGCAAGTCCCCGTGAGTAACTTTTGCAGCATTAACTAAGCAATCCGTGTAAAAACGACAATCCAGCACATACATATTGCCGTTTCGCTGTGCCACTGCTACAATGTCTTTGTATTTATCATAAAATTCACAACTATTCTGATTTGTTAACAAAACATAACCTTTACTCGTGACACGATTGACAGATAAAAGGTTCATTCTCAGTTCAGGAACGTAGAGGACATTGTCTATGGTGGTGTGAATCCATTCGTTTCCGTTCCATACTTCAAGCGCCACCTGCCCACATCCTTCGACACTAATCTGTGTTCCATTACCTACTGTCACCATCTTGTTCATAACATTTGAATATGACGAAAAAAGTTTCTGATCACAGCACATATGTTCGCTAGCGCCGGAGTCCACTAGCCACTGGGTTTTATGAAAACTGTCAACGATTGCACTTTCTACAACGAATGCATTGTTTTCTTTTTGTTTCTTGAAGCGACACTGACTTTTAACATGTCCAACCTTATTACAGTAAAAACACCTCTGCTCAAAACGACTGTCTTTATTATTATTACGATAATTGTTCGAAGTTGCACTTTGATTCATTCTGCATTCATTTTGAAAGTGTCCTAGTTTGTTACATTTGTAGCACTTCACTAATTTTTTATTAAAGTTTTTCCTAGCAACGAATGCAGTAGAAGATGATTGCGCACTTTCACCGCCGCTTTTCTCCTTTATCCTTTCCTCTTCTATCAGTAATCTGGCTACTAGATTATCGTAGGTCTGCTTGTCATCAGGCGCAGATTCCCAAGCAGATACGAAATGTTTATAATGATCTGGTAACGACATCAAAACTTTCGTTATAACGAACTTATCAGATATAGTTTCACCGAGCTGTTTCAATTGATTTTGTATTTCCTGTATCTTTGATAGGAAGGTGGACATCTCTGCACCTTCTTCGTATTTAAATTGGAAAAATCTTTGCTGGATGATATGAATGCTCGTCTCCGATTTTTGTTCATAGACGCTTAGTAATTTTCGCCACATCTCAGCCGAGGTTTCGCATGATAAAATATGTACCATGACATCTTCCGTCATCCTTGTAACCAACAGTGTCTGGGCTTTTGCATCCTGAGTTTCCCATCGAGTACGGTCGGCGACATTTTCTGGTTTTATCGTAGTGCCGTTTACTACGTCGTACAACCCCTGGCCTCGCAGCAAAACCGTAGTCTGGAAACGCCAAATATTCCAATTCTTGGAACCTTCTAATTTTATTGCTCCGTGTCCGTGTAATAAAGAATCCATTGTATTTTCTTATTTTGTTGCTTCCTGAACTCCTGCCTTGTTCTTAATCAAAAACAAGTAATTCCTTCCCGGCAAAATTCTAACCTCCAAGCACGCGACGCCACGCGCTTTCTATTTTACGTCGATACTTATTTGCCAGTGATGACTTCTTGCGTATATTTTTACCCAATCTGATTACGAGTCTGGGCCCATAACCAGAAGGATGTTGGATAAAAAATATATTCAATATTCTAATTAATGCTATTTATTTCACTGAGAAAACACCTTACACACACCACACGTACATTTGAGAGAGTGAGAGAGAGTCTACATTACCATACTGTTGTCTCCTTCTATTACATTGCATTTTGTGATACGTTTCATTTTACTCAACAGGATGGATGGATGGATGGATGGATGGATGGATGGATGGATGGATGGATGGATGGATGGATGGATGGATGGATGGATGGATGGATGGATGGATGGATGGATGGATGGATGGATGGATGGATGGATGGATGGATGGATGGATGGATGGATGGATGGATGGATGGATGGATGGATGGATGGATGGATGGATGGATGGATGGATGGATGGATGGATGGATGGATGGATGGATGGATGGATGGATGGATGGATGGATGGATGGATGGATGGATGGATGGATGGATGGATGGATGGATGGATGGATGGATGGATGGATGGATGGATGGATGGATGGATGGATGGATGGATGGATGGATGGATGGATGGATGGATGGATGGATGGATGGATGGATGGATGGATGGATGGATGGATGGATGGATGGATGGATGGATGGATGGATGGATGGATGGATGGATGGATGGATGGATGGATGGATGGATGGATGGATGGATGGATGGATGGATGGATGGATGGATGGATGGATGGATGGATGGATGGATGGATGGATGGATGGATGGATGGATGGATGGATGGATGGATGGATGGATGGATGGATGGATGGATGGATGGATGGATGGATGGATGGATGGATGGATGGATGGATGGATGGATGGATGGATGGATGGATGGATGGATGGATGGATGGATGGATGGATGGATGGATGGATGGATGGATGGATGGATGGATGGATGGATGGATGGATGGATGGATGGATGGATGGATGGATGGATGGATGGATGGATGGATGGATGGATGGATGGATGGATGGATGGATGGATGGATGGATGGATGGATGGATGGATGGATGGATGGATGGATGGATGGATGGATGGATGGATGGATGGATGGATGGATGGATGGATGGATGGATGGATGGATGGATGGATGGATGGATGGATGGATGGATGGATGGATGGATGGATGGATGGATGGATGGATGGATGGATGGATGGATGGATGGATGGATGGATGGATGGATGGATGGATGGATGGATGGATGGATGGATGGATGGATGGATGGATGGATGGATGGATGGATGGATGGATGGATGGATGGATGGATGGATGGATGGATGGATGGATGGATGGATGGATGGATGGATGGATGGATGGATGGATGGATGGATGGATGGATGGATGGATGGATGGATGGATGGATGGATGGATGGATGGATGGATGGATGGATGGATGGATGGATGGATGGATGGATGGATGGATGGATGGATGGATGGATGGATGGATGGATGGATGGATGGATGGATGGATGGATGGATGGATGGATGGATGGATGGATGGATGGATGGATGGATGGATGGATGGATGGATGGATGGATGGATGGATGGATGGATGGATGGATGGATGGATGGATGGATGGATGGATGGATGGATGGATGGATGGATGGATGGATGGATGGATGGATGGATGGATGGATGGATGGATGGATGGATGGATGGATGGATGGATGGATGGATGGATGGATGGATGGATGGATGGATGGATGGATGGATGGATGGATGGATGGATGGATGGATGGATGGATGGATGGATGGATGGATGGATGGATGGATGGATGGATGGATGGATGGATGGATGGATGGATGGATGGATGGATGGATGGATGGATGGATGGATGGATGGATGGATGGATGGATGGATGGATGGATGGATGAGAAGGATGTTGGATAAAAAATATATTCAATATTCTAATTAATGCTATTTATTTCACTGAGAAAACACCTTACACACACCACACGTACATTTGAGAGAGTGAGAGAGAGTCTACATTACCATACTGTTGTCTCCTTCTATTACATTGCATTTTGTGATACGTTTCATTTTACTCAACACCCTACCTCAATGTAATAAATGGGACTACACTAAAACATACATATTTCCATATAACCTAACCAATTTAATATAGCACATATTTAAGTAATACATAACATTAACAATGCAGGTAAGATATATTGCTATGCCTATTACTTAACAATTGCATAATACCACACTTTTTAATAAATTTTAACAACAATTCCTTTTTCAATGGTTTAGTATACATGTCTGCTACTTGTTCAGTTGTAGATACATATTTTATATTAATTTTCCCAAGCAATATTAACTCTCTTATATAATGATGTTTTATATCTATGTGTTTTAATCTTTTTACAGTATTAGTATTTGCTACCATAATAGCCGACTGATTGTCGCATAATATTGTGACTGGAGATACATTAGGTATACTAAAATCATTAAGTATATTAATCAACCAACTAGCTTCACTTGATGCCATGCTCATCGCTACATATTCCGCCTCAGTAGATGAAATGCTTACAGTACTTTGTCTTTTTGAGCACCAAGATATAAGACAGTTGGAAAATATAAAGCAATAACCAGTTGTAGACTTCCTATTTCTGAGGTCTCCCCCCCAATCAGCATCACAATAACCCAATAGCTTGTCATTGTTAATTTTATATACAAGCTTATAATTGATTGTATGTTTAATGTATCGCAAAACCCTTTTTAAAGCTACTAATAAAGTTTCATTAGCACGGTCTTGGAATCTACTTAGTATTGATACTGCCACACATAGATCAGGTCGAGTGCCTGATAACGCATACATCAAACAACCAATGATCTGTCTACATAAAATTTCTGTATTTTTATCTGTCTTACATTCACTTTCCAATATTTTATTATTAATGTTTTGATCCATAGGTGTACTCATAGGTTTACAGTCATACATATTAAATCTTTTCAAAATATTTTCCAGATAGGCTTTTTGACATAATTCTGTTACCCCTTTATCTAAATTCTGTTTAACATTTATTCCCAAAAAATCTGAAACCAACCCCAAATCTTTCATTTTAAATTCTCTATTTAGCATTAATTTAAATTCACATATTTGGCTCGCATCAGTTCCAAAAACTAGTAGATCATCAACATATATTATTACATACATTTGTTGTTTGTCATTACATTTAGAGTAAAGACATGAATCACACTGAGATCTTTTGAAGCCTTCCCTAATCATAACAGAATTGAATTTTACATTCCAGTATTTTGGAGATTTCTTAAGACCATACAGAGACCTATTTAATTTTACAATATTTTCGCTGTTGTTATACGCCCCTTCAGGTAATTTTAAATACACATCATCCTCTATATCTCCATATAAAAATGCCCCTGTTACGTCCATTTGTGATACTGGCAAGTTTAATTTTGTTGCTACTGCCAAAAATAATCTGAACGTCGATAATTTTGCTACAGGTGCATAAATATCATTAAAATCTAATATATCATTTTGCTCGAACCCCCGAGCTACTAACCTAGCTTTATATTGCAAGGTGTTATTACTATTTTTAATTTTAAACACCCATTTACTACTTATTGGTTTAAAATTATCAGGTAACTTACAAATATTCCAGGTTTTGGTTTCATTAAGAGTTTGCAACTCTTTTTGAATTGCTTCTTTCCACTTTTGAGAGTCCAGACTTCTCATGGCCTCTTCAAACGTCCTTGGCTCACTTTCGGTCATTGTGTTGTGACATTCATAAAACTCAGTTTGTTTTTTTACACGAATGCCTCGCTGTCTGGTATGTAATTCATTGCCACTCTGTCCACTCGAGTCCCCACTTTCACTTTGTTCATACAAACTTCCCTCACTTTCTGTACCACTACTATTTTCTTGACAACTCTCCTCTGGAATATCTAAACATGCCTCTCCACTTTGGTCTTGTGCTTCACCGGCTTCACTAGCAGACAACTGTACAGGTAGGATATCATATAAGTTTCTGTCAAACTCTCTGGCATCACTCTGATTATTCTCCAGGAAAACGATATCTCTTCTTGTTTCAACACTATCACTGCAAGGGAAATATACTCGATATCCCTTTGTTGTTTCTCCATATCCTACCAGGAAACCTTTTTCTCCTTTTGGATCCCACTTCTTCCTCTGTACTTTCGGTATGTGGACAAAAACAGTAGTGCCAAATACTTTTAGGTTATTTATATCATATGTTTTGTTGAACCACAATTCATAGGGAGTTTTTGTTGGAACACTGCTTTTCCCTGTTCTATTTATAACATAGGCCGCAGTATTGACCGCTTCTGCCCATAATTTCTTTGATAAGTTCTTAGCACACAGCATTGTCCGAGCAGCCTCAACTAGCGTTCTATTTTCCCTTTCTGCATTGCCGTTCTGCTCTGGGGTGTAGGGAACCGATGTTTGGTGAATAATACCCTTTACTTGGAACATTTCTTGAACCTCTTTGTTAATGAATTCTGTTCCATTGTCACTTCGGAATATTTTGATGGAGTTTCCTGTTTCATTTTCCACCCGAGCAATATAGTTTCTTATACACTTCTTAATTTCTTCTTTATTTTTCACAAAGTAAACCATCCTGTACTTTGAGTAATTGTCTTTGAATACAACAAAATATTTGGAACCTCCGACTGACGTCTCTTCCATCTGTCCGCAGGTATCTGCGTGGATTATTTCACAAATTCTGGTGCTCACATAATCACTAGCAGGATAGGGCAAACGGTGAATTTTCCCCTTCAAACAACTCTCACATTTATTAGAGTCGAGCTCATGATAACCGACATTGTTTTTCTTCAATATATCCTTTACATATTGGATGTTTTGATGGGCTAACCTTTCGTGCCATGAATGCAAGTCCCCGTGAGTAACTTTTGCAGCATTAACTAAGCAATCCGTGTAAAAACGACAATCCAGCACATACATATTGCCGTTTCGCTGTGCCACTGCTACAATGTCTTTGTATTTATCATAAAATTCACAACTATTCTGATTTGTTAACAAAACATAACCTTTACTCGTGACACGATTGACAGATAAAAGGTTCATTCTCAGTTCAGGAACGTAGAGGACATTGTCTATGGTGGTGTGAATCCATTCGTTTCCGTTCCATACTTCAAGCGCCACCTGCCCACATCCTTCGACACTAATCTGTGTTCCATTACCTACTGTCACCATCTTGTTCATAACATTTGAATATGACGAAAAAAGTTTCTGATCACAGCACATATGTTCGCTAGCGCCGGAGTCCACTAGCCACTGGGTTTTATGAAAACTGTCAACGATTGCACTTTCTACAACGAATGCATTGTTTTCTTTTTGTTTCTTGAAGCGACACTGACTTTTAACATGTCCAACCTTATTACAGTAAAAACACCTCTGCTCAAAACGACTGTCTTTATTATTATTACGATAATTGTTCGAAGTTGCACTTTGATTCATTCTGCATTCATTTTGAAAGTGTCCTAGTTTGTTACATTTGTAGCACTTCACTAATTTTTTATTAAAGTTTTTCCTAGCAACGAATGCAGTAGAAGATGATTGCGCACTTTCACCGCCGCTTTTCTCCTTTATCCTTTCCTCTTCTATCAGTAATCTGGCTACTAGATTATCGTAGGTCTGCTTGTCATCAGGCGCAGATTCCCAAGCAGATACGAAATGTTTATAATGATCTGGTAACGACATCAAAACTTTCGTTATAACGAACTTATCAGATATAGTTTCACCGAGCTGTTTCAATTGATTTTGTATTTCCTGTATCTTTGATAGGAAGGTGGACATCTCTGCACCTTCTTCGTATTTAAATTGGAAAAATCTTTGCTGGATGATATGAATGCTCGTCTCCGATTTTTGTTCATAGACGCTTAGTAATTTTCGCCACATCTCAGCCGAGGTTTCGCATGATAAAATATGTACCATGACATCTTCCGTCATCCTTGTAACCAACAGTGTCTGGGCTTTTGCATCCTGAGTTTCCCATCGAGTACGGTCGGCGACATTTTCTGGTTTTATCGTAGTGCCGTTTACTACGTCGTACAACCCCTGGCCTCGCAGCAAAACCGTAGTCTGGAAACGCCAAATATTCCAATTCTTGGAACCTTCTAATTTTATTGCTCCGTGTCCGTGTAATAAAGAATCCATTGTATTTTCTTATTTTGTTGCTTCCTGAACTCCTGCCTTGTTCTTAATCAAAAACAAGTAATTCCTTCCCGGCAAAATTCTAACCTCCAAGCACGCGACGCCACGCGCTTTCTATTTTACGTCGATACTTATTTGCCAGTGATGACTTCTTGCGTATATTTTTACCCAATCTGATTACGAGTCTGGGCCCATAACCAGAAGGATGTTGGATAAAAAATATATTCAATATTCTAATTAATGCTATTTATTTCACTGAGAAAACACCTTACACACACCACACGTACATTTGAGAGAGTGAGAGAGAGTCTACATTACCATACTGTTGTCTCCTTCTATTACATTGCATTTTGTGATACGTTTCATTTTACTCAACAGGATGGATGGATGGATGGATGGATGGATGGATGGATGGATGGATGGATGGATGGATG